>OY728154.1:50000000-55712500 GCA_963277665.1 Viscum album
AGTCTATTCATTAAAACAGTAGGACATATGTATGAATAAATGCATTTTCAATTTTTTTTATATAGAAAGAAAGATAGTAAATAATATATATATATATACATAATTATTAAAGTACTATAATTATTTCATAAATATTATATAATTTTAAACAACATATTTTTAATAAATTCCTTGTTAGGAGTTAAGAAATCACATAAATTTACAGAGGTGATAGTCCACAGGTCACAAACGAAGATATCATATTCCCAAAAATAGAAATCATGATGTTTTGTGTTATATAATTGTTAAATAAGTATAATTAAATCATAAATACCGTATATATCATCTAAATACAAATATCATATCATTTTCTACAACATTGATAGGTGGTAATAAAAAACGAATGACATCGGTTCATGAGGTGTTTGTCCTCCATTCACACAAATGATATTACATATCCCACTTAGTTAAGAAAAATAACATAAAAACATATCAGTATATTGAAAATATTGAGTTTATTATATAATAATCTAATAAGATGAATTTAGGTGATGTATAATGAATATAGAAAAACTTATTATTGATGTATATTACATCTTATTTAGGTAATTCCTTTTGGTTGGAACCGAAGGACTAACATGGTTTATCTCCTCCAAAATTAATGATTCTTGGATGATAGGAGTGAATTTTTTATCTTATTCGATCAGGTTTCGAATAATCTCAATTTATTGAGAGGTGGGATGAAGTGATAGGGTGAGTTTCCTTTTATAGTCGGGGAGAAGTTACATTCTTGTGAATATAAAACATTAAACACTACTGAGAGGCCTACCACACAACATGTGCCTCAAATAATTATCCCCATTTAAGAAAATGAATTATATGGTCTTATATTTTTCATCCATTAGATTTTTGATATTTTTATAGTGTATCTTTTCACATAAGATAAATTTTAAACACTATGTAAACTCATTATTACCTTAATCTCTATAAATAATTTTAATTACTTTCACAAATATTTTTTATTAAAAAATAAGTTTACCTTATTAGAAATTAGAAATTATGTTTGGTAAAAATATGCAATGAATTTTTGAAAATTATAATAACAAAAGTTTAGAAAATTAATTTAAAAATAATCTTATAGATGAGATGAAATAATAATGTTTTTAAAGTGAAAATATTCAATTTTTCGAGTTGTTTTATGTCACATTTCCATGTAATTTTCATTTATATTATGTATAATGTAATTATAGATTTATAATAAATATAAATAAAATTTAAAGACAACTTAAATTATAACATAACTAAGTAAATAAATTAAATTGAAAATAAGTTTTAAATTAAAAACCAATGTGTTTCCCTATTCATAAAAAATTTAACATCTTATAAAAATACAAAATATTCACCCAAAGTAAATTATAATATTAAAATTTTAGGAATAATGTTTATTTTATGAAATAAAAAATAAAAATGATTCAAAAATTATCGTTAAAATAGATGCTCAATTAAATGGTGGTAAAATTTAATTTTACAAAAATACATATTTTTTAATATAATAGTTTTTTTTCTTATCATATTCCTATAAAATATATTGGATGAATGTATGTAAATTTTATTGAATTTAAAACATATAAATTTTATTAAATAAATTCATCAATATTTTTTTGTTTAATTTATTAATTTAAAATGTTTTTTGTACATAGAGAAATTAATTTCATAGAAATGTAATTTCATTAATTTAAATTATTATTACTTTAATTTATAACTAATTTATAACCTAATGAATAATTTTATATAAATCTGTAAATATTATTTTCACACTTTAGTTAATCTTATTCATAACTTCCATTCCATCCACTAGGTGGTAACTATAAAAATATTTCAATAACAATATTTATAATATATTGTAGTTCTGTAAAACCCGACCAGCAGGTAACACATGCTATCAAAGAAACTCAAAACTGTGTATATAACATGCCAAACATAGTGTTGTGTGTGCATAAATTTAATCATATTATTTTCTGTAGTTAAATCATAAATTGGTGTTGTGTATAATGAAATAAAAATATAGTTCTTTCACATAAAAAATCAATATTCAGTGTTGTGTGAAATAAGTAATATAAAAATGGTAAAATTAATTAGAAAAATATTTCAAAAAATATCAGGGTGTTACATTATACCCTAATTTAAATTAAATTCTCCCTTAAGATTCATTTGGTCCATAAATGATTTAATATTTTATTTTTCCTTTCATATAAACTCACATCGTACAAATGAATACTACACCATCTATTAAAAATGGAAATTTGGAACCATAATGCTCACCCAAAGTAACTTGTTACTAGGTTTCCATGTTGGATAACATGCATTGGATGTGAAAACATGAACATAGAAGAGAAGTATGTCTATCTTGTTCTTAAGGAGAGTGATAGTGAACATAGTTAGAGGAGAGGTAATGACCATTATTCTATGATACATAGAGGCTTGAAAATGATCATTGATATTATAAAAAAGGTATTTATTAAACACTATTTTATTGAAATACCATTTTCCTAAATTTAAAGAATTATTAAAAAGAATATATACTTACATGATTAAATTAAATTTCATATGCACAGTCTCATCCTTTTTTGTTCCTTGATCAATTTGCACATCATATCTTATTCCATGAAATGATGGTGTACTTTTCATTCCTAAAGCATTTAGAAATAATGAGATCTATAAATATAATGATAGTCCATTTTAACTATCATTACCAAAAAACAAATTTCACATGTTATATAATATGCATAAACACTCATATGTCGTGATAATTATTAAATCTATACAACCCTAGATGAATGTTAACATAAACCATACTCTAAATGGTTAAAGATATAACCTTTATTAAATTTGAATGTAAAAAACATTAGAATGAAGGTCACTAAATTTATTCAAACCAGATTATCAATGCCCCCCCCCCAATATAATAAATTATCTATTGGTCATCACATACAAAATATGTGAGTATCGATATCGTGTAATCTCTTGAATCATCGTAAAAACCTGAATTACCATAAATATTTTTTTGAAAACATATATTCCTCATCTTTTTTAACATAAAACAGATGTTATTTTTTATATTCATTAAATCCAAAAAAAATATTTTCATCCATGATAACGTCGACCACATTTTTAAAAAATCAATAATCAGTTCCATGGTAATGAGTACCATAAGATATACATTATACATATCAATCATCTTTTTCTACTAACTAAAGAATGTTTTCTCAACATTAGGAAAACATTAAGGAGTGCCTTCCCTTAAAGATAACTATTTTTTTAATTAAATCAATGTACTATTTCATTAAAAATATTCTACATATAATTTATAATCATTAATGATAAAATTATAATTAAAATAATTATATATTTTATGATTCATATAATATAATATCTGAATTCAAAAACATATAAAATTTAATAATCTTACTTTATTCTCAAACCATAACTCTGGTCTCATCATATTATTACTTAATAATCCTTTTATAGAATATGTAATATGAATCATGAAAAAAGGTTGCTTAACCTAAATCTAATTATTCTTAATACGTTTAATGTATAATATACTATTAGAACATCCCTTACCTTTTATATTTCATTTTTGGTCACATTAACCTCATAATTATAACCACAAACATGTACCACCTTCCCTATTCTATACATGATATTTATATTTAGGGCATTTATTTGTATAATACCCATACTTTCTATATCTAAAACGTTCAATGTAATCTTAGTTCCATATAGTTACCCCTATTAGAAAATTCCAGATATTATAGTATGAGAAAAAATTATCATATAATAATATTACATAATAAAGAATAATTACATACAGGGTCCCTAAATCATGAATCATACATTAAAATATATGAAATCCTAAGTCTTATCCTTATATACATCTATATAAAAATACTTTAAATATACTTAGGGGTCTCATGAATTTTTTCTCATCCTATTTTCCAATGTTTGACTCATTATTTCATTTCATACAAACTACCGTGACCCAGGCTTCAAATACATAAATATTAAATCATTTTAGATAATTATTAAGATAATTACAAAAGTACATGCCCGAGTGATATAATATTTTATTTTTTTTAGATACTAGGAACACATTATTCTAATTTGGTGAAATATCTTTAACATATCAAATAATGATCATCCCCTTTAATATACCCACTTACATCCTTCATAATATGTTTAAAGGAATCAAAAGAAAGGGGTGAGCTCAGATGCTCAATAAGGTTATACAAGGAGATACCTTTTCATAATCATGGGAATAAGTATAAGAGAACATTAAAATAACATTTGAATATCATACCCTACATATTAAGGACCATACACATTAGTAGTTGAATAAATATCAGATGCTCATAAGAAATTAACCACAAGGGTCATAAATCATCATCAATAAATCATGAACAATAATCTCATATAATATGTGTGGAACCATAATAACTATTGAAAAAACTTAATGTGTCATGTTTAAAAACCAAGACCATAAACATAGTGTATTTGGACACACTTGTTTTCTATTTGGGATAAGGATACACCACTTTCCCACTGTGAAAAAGGATACACTTGTTTCCCATAATCGATTTGGTTTCCCATTCATCCCATAGTGGAGTTGTTTTCCCATTATTCCCATAGTGGATCATGTTTCCCCCTTCTTCCCACAGTGGATCAAGCACATAAACATTTTTAACATTATTATCCCATGAGATAAAAATCCTTACCCAATTCATTATATATAGATATATGTCCCACCCTTCACATAACGAAATAATATATTCATGTGCCATAAGATAATAAATAATTCAACATATAATGAACTATAAAAATATATGTGTTTCATAATAATCATATCCTAAACCATTAGATAAAATTTTAATAAAAAATATTTCATCACATCATAAGATATAGAATGTAGACAAGTTTTATAATCATTTCATCAATGTATAACCCATGAAAAGAAGTGGATTTCAAAAGAATATAACTCGTATAAGAGAAATGGGTCAAATAATAATCATGACATACAAATATAAATCATTCAAGAAAGAATATGAATGATATTATGACATCATGTCCCTAACTAATCTTAAACTACATCAAAGTATTCAATCTTAGGTGGATAATGGTTTTGAAAGATTAGTTGGGGAAATTCTCAAGGAAAATAAGCATTCCTTAGAATTAAGTTTTTAAAACCTATAACTTATTAAAATTTATTTTCCTTAAATAATAACACTTGGATAAAACAAATAATTCATTAATATCATATATAACCTTTCCTAAGGAAAATATAATTTCTGCATTGAAAAAAAACCTTTTAAACATAAAGAATTTTTGAAAACCTTTATCATTGAAAATAACCTTGAAAAAATTTAAAGGATAATTAGAAAACTATTTTAAATACATTTTTAAAATAGAATAAATTATAAAAATAAATTCCCTTATGAAATATCATTGAATTTTTTTTTATTTTTTTTAAACATGGTTTTATTAATAAATCATACATCTGAACGATGATAAATAATGCTGGATATTATTAAAAAAATTATTTAGTTATTATATATACCATCGAGTTGAAAAATGGTTCCAATAAATTAATATATCATGAAATCCCAAAAGATAATAAAATAATGAAAATTCATGAGATATAGATCTTAAAATTTCATAAATGGAAGAATAAACATAAATAATCCTGATAAATTATATGATTGTATCACTTAACTCATACTACTTTGGTAAAATTGAATAAAAATAAACTTGTGAGAATGAAATTGGATGAATATAAAAATATCATTAAAATAATAAGATTCATGAGATAAAATTTCAAATGGAAATATTTACACCTTATAAAAGAATATGCCTGTATAACAAAATCTGTGTCATGAGGAAGGAAAATTGATACAAAATTACATCAATAAGTTGGTATATTTTTAAAAATAAATCCCGTAAAATTGAGATAATAAATTGGATATATAGATAATTATAAAGTTATTTATAATAATAATATAATACATTAATTGAAATTATATATACCACACAAATGAAACAAGTGATGAATATGGAATAAGTCTCGCAGAAATAAATTTGAGACTATAAATCCTTAAACTACATGAGATAATTTTGAATTGTGAGCCCCGCGAAAGAATTAAACAAATTAAAATTTTTATTATCTTTAAATAAATAATTTTTATTATATATTATTTCATAGGGCAGTATTTAAAACAAAAAAATAAATAATTGGTGAATATGGAATTTATCTCAGCAGAATAAAAAGTGAGAGGCAGTTCTCTAACCTTAAGTCTTGACTTTCTTCATATAGGATAGAGAATCATTTATAATAAATATAGGTTTATTATAAATATACCAATAAACCATATTATTATATATCATACCATATATAGTTTTATTATAACGGTATGTTAACCATTTATTATCTTTTATGTTAATGTTTTGTTTCTTGTAATAATAACTTTTTTGAATATGTTTTGACGTGACACTCTTCATCATATTACATATATATCATGATTTAATTTTTTAAACACTGTAAAACATGATATAAATATCTTATATATATTAAATATTTATTTATTATAATATATAATATATAGATATATGAAATGGAATACACTGTTCTTGGAGACTGTAATACGTACATACACATGAACACTATTTCGGTTTTCTTGTTGTATTGAAGGAAAGAATGAAAATTATATATATGTGGGTAGATATATATTATAATACCATTATAATTATTATTTCATAAATTTAATATAATTTTACTAAACCTATCCTAAATACCTTCCATTTATTTTGTTAACTAAATCACCTCTTTGAGGAAGTATTAGTCCACATATCCACAAACAAAGCTATCGTATTCTCACAAAATAAAGAAACATAAAGGTATTTTTTATGTAATAATTTCATAATTATAAATAAATAATAAATTATATATATATATATATTATAAAAACCTAAATTCCATAATTAATTTAGACCTTAAGAGGTAGTAATTTAAGAAGTAATGACATCGTTTCGGGAGGTGGTAGTCAGTCGTACACAAGAATGATGATTGAGTATCCCATTTTATGACAGTTTCTTTTAGTGTAGCTAGAAACCAAAATATAAATAAATATAAATATATTGAGAATTATAAGGTTATTATATAATCATGTAATAAAAATAATTAAGGTAGGGGGAATGAAAATTAAACAAAAGTGCTTGTTGAAGGATGTTACCTCTTCGTTGAGTAATTCATTTTGGTTTTCACCAAATGACTAACTTTATTTTGCATTTGATGAAAGTGATGATTAAAGAATAAAATGAGAGATGTTGGGATCTTATTTGGGAATGTTTTCGACAATAAAAATCTATTTATTGGTGTGAATATGTGAGGGGGATATTTCTCTTTTATAGTATAGGAGTATAGACATTCTAGTAAATACAAAAAATGTACACAATATTGAGAGGTATCCCTTACATAATGTCCGTGAAGTAAATAAAAATTTTATATAAAAGGTATGATAGGGTCTAAATATTTCCATACAATGGATTTAATCATATTTCTAGGGTATTGTTCCCTTCAGTTAAAGTTTAACTAGTAAGTAAACTCATTTTACCTTAATCCCTATAATTAATCTTAATTACTTCCACTATTATTTTTTTGTAAAAAAATAAATTGAAATTTCTAAAAATAATATAATATTATAATTTCATATACGGTATCAGTTTTTAAAAATTATAATAACATAAGTTGATGAAAATAATTTAAAAATAATCCCCTATATGAGATAAAACAATAGCATTTGAAAGTGAAATTGTTTAAAAGTTTGAATAGTTTTTATCTCCAATTAAAAATTAATATTGATTAAATTTACCTAAATTTTATTATTATTTTTATAATTTATGTAAATATACTCTAAAATAAATTAAAAATATATTTTAACTATTTACATAAATTAGATCAAAAAAATAGTTTTCAATTGAAATGCAATGTTTCTCACTTTTAAAAAAATATTAAGCTTCCCAAAAATCCCAAAAAAATCACCCAAAGTGAATATTCAAAGTACTATTTACAAAATTTAGTTTAATTTTTCGAATAACAATTATATAAGTGTGAATATGTATTTTTAAAATTATGTTTCAATTAAATGTGGTAAAAATTCAATTTTTTAAAATTCAATATTATTAATATAATTTGATATATTATTATATTTTGCTTATAAAATCTATTGTATGAGTGTCAAAATATTTTATTGAATATATAATATGAAAATTTATTAAAATAATTCATTAAATTTTTTTCAGTTATTGATATAAAATGGTGTTTGTATATAGTGAAATAGTATTATTAGAAAATGACTTTCTTTATTTTAAAATATTTCATACTTTCATTTATAGCTAATTGATAAACAAAGGAATAATTTTATATACTTGTTTAAATTATATTTTTACAATTCAGTTAAAATTATTCGCAATAACCATTCCAATGTCTAGGTTCTTTATATAATATTATTTTAGTAAAATTATAAATAACATATTTTAGTTCCGTAAAACTCGACCTTATATATAACACAACAAACAGAAAGATACCAACATTATATTTAACAAAATAAAAAGATAGTGGTGTGCATATATAACATTAATCTAATTGTTGTGTTTAACATATGATTATATTGATTTTCATATAATGGATGCTAGTCTATTTTATTCATATAAAAAAATCTATTTATTGTTTTGTGAAATAAAAAATATCAAATAGTTTAACCTAATTAAAAAATATATATCTCACAAAATAAAGGGGTGTTACATAATAAAACTCCTTTAAACTCCCATATAATATATTTCAATCTAAAAATACATATTATGGACCTCCCCCCAATAACCCAAGAAATAATAATAAAAAATATTCAATGGTAGGTGTAGGTAATTGAAAACAATATTTGAGTACAGATTAAAACATATAGACCATTAACAATTTTCTAAAGGATACAAAAGGGAGGATGTTAATGTTGGGTCCCTATGAAAATGTGGGTTGATAGAATAAGATGATTAATCATTTTGAAAACATTTTGATGACCTCATTAAATTCATTAAAAAATATTGATTAAAATATTTAGTTATTATACAAATACCATGATTCTATAAAATAAGTTTTCTATCATAATGGATATTTTTTAAAAACAATAGATATTATTTAGGTTTTTCAATGGATTCGGTTTTTTCTTCATGGGAATTTTATTTGAAAATTATTTAAAATTACTTGAAAACATCTATATTTGAATCATATAGGTAGTTTATAAGAACATTTAATAATGAAACTATTTGATGCCTCTTGGGATAAATATAATCTCATCAATGACTCATTGATGAATTTTTTTTTCTTGAAAAACATCAATAATTATTATGAAAATGAATGGTGTATAAGGTTTAATAGTGTGTATTCCACAATTTTGTATTGTATTTATACGAAAAAACACCAAAATTATAATTTATGTACATCTTGTTTTCGTACACATTTATATATATAATATTTTATGGAATACTTAATGTGGAACATAATTTCCATTAACATGTTAATTTTTTTAATTTTATATATTTTACCCTGATGTAGACCCCTAGTGTGTTATATTTATATAATTCTTGGGTAATGTGGAAGTTAAATTGATATTGATAATATTTTTTGATGTTGAAGAAACTATCCACTCATTATTTCTAAAATATCAATGGTTGTTGCATCAAATCATGTGGACCTGAAATTTTTTTTAGCAATGGTTGCCTTTGGAAAGAATTGATAGTTAGAATATTGGATTGGCATGAGGTCGTAAACTAAGGTTGTATACTCATTATGTTATTTAAATTTGTTATATAATTTTTTTCAATTATGTATCAATAATCACATTATATTTCATATCCTAGTAAATAGATATAATAAGTTAATAAAAAGATGTTGAAAATAACTAATATAAAATAAGATATTGAAAATAATGAAATTTATAAGGTGATTTAAGAAAAATATAACTAGAAAAGTCACCCAATAAATGGAATGAAATTGAAAAATTATATGTCATGTGGTCTTGGTCAATATATTCTTTATACTAATGTCTGTTTCCTAGTTTCCAAAATTGATAATTCTATTGTCGAAAAAAAAGTTTGTTTAGAAATTTGTATATAATTTTGTATTTTTCATTAGAAATATATAGAAGCAAGAGAAAATGGTTTTTTAATATAAATAAACATAATTTAAGGAAATAGAAAAAATATTTAGTGTGAATAGTGAGGGTCCTAATGTTAGACAAAATTGGTTCATCAATATCTATTAATGATTTATCTAATTCCTTTTATGACCACTATAGAACTTCAGAATACCCTATCCCTAATATCAATTTTATGGTACATATTGAACATTGGATACCTTCATAGACCAATAATATCCATATCATATTTTGAATAGAAGAGCGAACATAACATGTATGTAGGTATATCACCACCCATGTTTAAGGATTGTGGAATTACATTCCCAAAACCGTCACAAATAAGATAATAATGATATTTGGATGGATAAGGTAACATGATATATGAAATAACATAATTACATACATGAAGGAGAGGTTGGTGACTCCCAAACCACTTCTATGAAATCTCACTACCATATCATGATTGAGAATAGAAACTGGAAGTGAAGGGATTCATTTAACCATATAATATCTCTTAGGGGATATCCAAAGGGTCGGAAGAATATAAACATTGAATTAATAAATAATCACAAAGGGTAAAATGAAAATAGAATAGGAAATAAATATATTTTGTATTATTAAAAAATAAAACACAAAAGGAAAGGTTTCTACAAACTGCTATTTTATATCCTTAATCAAAGGACTAATAACCCTTTTATCGATATGTATAATGGTTCTAAAGCTTCTCCTATATTATTATGATAGACACTATTTGTTTTAGTTTCTCTCGGGTGATGGTCGCATGAGTATATTATTAATGTTTAATCATTAATATTTTATCCAATAAATCATATTATGATCCCAAATTCTATTTTTCGATTAACAATTTCTATATGGATAGTTTGATATATATGTTACAAAAAAAATAGAAATCGAAAAATGGGTTATCCTATAATAAATACATCCATGAAGACATCTTATTCATTTTTTCGTGGGATATATTCATTCTTATAAAACCATATTAGTTAAATTTTCCTAGTAAGAAACATTATATTCATGGATGTTACTCATATACACCTTTTGTGTGATTGAGAATAATCTTATGTATTTTTGGTTGATAATAAAAAAAATTCAAAACAACTAGTAAATATTACACATCTTCTTAAAAATTTTATTTTACCATAAGTATACAAAAAAATATTTTTAACAAAGAAATGTGTAAATAAATTACATAGAAAATTAATTATATTTAGTATTCTTATCCATCCTTGATAAATATACAATTACTATTTTATTACTGGGAGGTAGTTTACTCTCACCTTGCAAGATTTTATAGTCTTCATATGCCATCTCATCTAAAAAAATGAATCAATATAGGGTATTTTTAGAATAATTTCACAACTATTTTGAATCATTGTATATTAATAGATATAGAATATAAAAAATAATAAAAATTATCACCTTATGAAATTAATTCGTTATTAATGCTAATGAATTAATGAAATTAATATGTATTTAACTATGAATAATAATTACTATTGCATGAATATATATATATGTGATCAACCACTTGAAAATTTATTTTTTCGATGAATAGGAAAATTATTCAAATAAATCATTGGAAGGATAACCCCCTATAAATCTATAATGGTTAATCACCACATCTCAACCAAAGATCAATATCAGCAATAAATATCCATATGGGAATATAAATATATAAAGAAAAATATATATAAGATAACACTCATGATGAAACAAAATTATTGACTTATAATAATTTATGTATTTCAATACACTATATATGATATAAACTTATCCATAAATTTGAAAACATAAAACACAAAAATTGTTTGATATTGAAAACTATATTAATACACTAAAAAATAATCACTTGGTCCACCATTATAAAATGAAACCACTTGCGCCACAACCACTATGTGCACCTTTAAAAGGGAATGTATCAACACAACAAGATACATCACTAGATATATTTACATGTAGAGTTATGTAAAATAACCAAAAAGGATTAACTATGTTTCAAGAAATATTAAACGATTATCATAAATATATAATAATTAAAATATAAAAAATAATTATATGGTTATTACCTCATACATCAATACAACCTACGGTAGTCTAGGTCTAAACACAATGAGAAGACTATTCCATACATAAGGCCTATAAAGGGAAAATAATGGATGTAATTTATCTTAAATATCAAATTAGAGAAACCAAAACACCATTCTTCCCAAAATTCATCATTATATATTGAATTGAATATAAATCAATGAAAATTACATCTTTCAATATATAATTGTATATAATACCATTTTCCAAGGAATTGGGTACCATGTCAAAATTATTATTTCTTACCATATTTTCTACTAATATATTTTCAGTTCTATGAGTTTAGAAAAATAAGGATGATTAATACATAAAATGATATTTATCTATATAGATGGGAAAATCACATATCCTTCAGCTAAGTAGATAAGAAGATATATAGTTCTTATTTAGGCATATTAATTACAATTTCTTATTAAATATTAATCTAGATAAAAGGTAAATTATTTAAAATATGTGAGGAAAATTATACCTTATTAAATAATCACCTAAAAACATGTTCAGCATCACAAACCACCACCTACTGGTCAACATAATTACACAATATATGTTCTGGGAACTGTGGAAGTTCTTCTTAAGACTGAACTCAACATAGAAAATTTCATATTCAAAAAATATTCCACAAATTATAAAAGAAGAAACTTTCATGACCAATGAATGTTTTAAAATATAATATTTAAACGTGAGACACCATGTAACATGTTGATATGTTATTAAATATATTTTTCCAAATAAATTAAGTTCCATTGATAGCTTATGTTACCTAAAACACTATTTTTTATCAAACCATGATGTACTAATAAATTATTATTATTATATATGAAAATGATCACCTACCAACTATATTTAAAATTTTGAATGGGATTAAATAAATTACGGAAATGAATGGATTACTCATAAAAAATAATTCGAAATGAAAATAAAGAACAATTGAAATTAGAGGAAAATTTTCAATGGTAATATATTTTTATGAGCCCAATGAGTGTTTACCATATTATATCATATTAATCACTACCATTGAATAATTTAAAAGAAATTTATATTTTATCAATTCAATAATTTATTTTATAATTCAAAAAATATTATTGTTAGGCATGATCTAAGAATAAATAATGTTTTCTTCTTGAATACTATATATTTCTAAAAAACAGTTCCAAAGCTGTTTTCTAACATATTAGAAAATAAATGTATTCATTATGTATAAAATATATTTTAAATATTTAAATTAACATTTTAAATAAACTCATAATTGTCATTATATTGGAATCTCATAATTTTGGGAAAAATGTTTTTTATGAATAAGGACAAATATTGATTTCTATAAAGATTTATCTTTATGATTAATAAATTTATAATTACTTAAAAAAATTATGATGGTTTTAAAATTAATACTAGTTCAATTATATTATTATTAATCCATGATAGACCACATGAATAAATTTCATATTGTAATTTGGCAGGAAATAGTTTTTTAAACTTATGATAAAAGTATATTTGAAAATTTATTTTTTCGTCTTATCTAAGGGTTTTATATTAAATAAAATTATGAAACGTCTATAAGTATAATTTATAAGAAATATTTTATTAATTGAAAAAATCATAATTAATATTACCAAATAAGTTAAAAAAAATTCTCCACTACGAATATTTAAAATATTTATAATTATTTTTTATAGTTAAAGTAAAATTTGTTTTACAATAAGTGAAACTAATTAGATAAGGTTTAAAATGAATAAAAAATTGAATATTCCTAATGAAATGAAAATATTTAGATATTATGCTTTTTAATTATCAATAATATGAAATTTTTTATCCCTTTTTCATGTGAAGAATACAGTAATAAATTTTAATTTTAAAAAATTCCATGTGTGGATTCTCCCTTGCTCATAAAAGTCCATCTCATCTCTTATCATATAAACACTTTGTGACGACCCATCCTCGGGGCCCATGCTGTGACTACCCCAAGCCCGCCTTCCATAGGCCAGGGGCTGGCGACTAGCACCAAGGTGTAATTCCCGATAAAAAGGGAAGGCATTGCCTTTGTAAAGTAAACAAACACCACAGAGCGAGGAAGCAAAACTAAATACTAAGTAAAGCTGGGTACAATAGTAATTGCGTAAAAGTTAGTGGGCCAGAATACAAACACAAACTGAAAGTAAAGTACAACTGAAAAAGGGAGTACAACAAATGAAAAGTAAAGCCACAGCCTCGAGCCGTCCACTAGAAGTCCCACCTGAAGGGTGGGTACAGATAGCCTCCACAACACCTCGGGTCCAGCCGTCCGCTCCGAGTATGCCCCGCCCAGTGGTCGACCTCCGGGTACCGACCTTCTCCTTGTGCCTCAACCACGATCAGTGCTATCCATCGTCTGCAACCAACACAATGTAGTGCAGTCATAGCCCGTGCAGGGGTGAGTATAAGCTACTCAGTAGGGACCCCGAGACCCCCGACGGTCTCCTACAATCCACAAAGGAAAGATACAATCACGAAGTAACATCCGAAACTACATAGGTATATGGCCATACATATACCTAAGTCATCAATTCTTGTTCGGCTCCATCATCCGAGCTCAAGTACAACCCAGTCCACACAGGAAATCACAACCCGATCCACACAGGAAATCATAACGTAATCCACACCGGATGTCAAGTCAATCATATCGAGGATATGGATTGAAAGTCAAGATTCAGCTCATACAGGTATACTTCTTCATAAGACGATAGAGATTATCAAATGTAGCCATTGATTCATCTAAGCCGTTGGACCCACACATGATGGATAGATACTAACCCCCGTAATGACCCACACAGGATTGATAGGTAACTAACCCCCGCAATGACCTACACAGGATCGGACCCACACATGATCTGTAGGCGTTGGCCCACACAAGACTGCGGAGCGCTGACCCACATAGGATCTGACCCAAACAGGATCGGTAGCACAGATCCATGTAGGATCACTGAGTGTTGTTGTCGTCGCCGTCGAATCCACGGAGGATTTTTGTACAGTCGTCATCTTCGTCGCACTCGCAGCCAGCTCTAGGGTTCCCGCACACAGCAATCTTGTTCATGAGGGTTCGCTCCACGAGCCGAGGGTCTGATACATCAACTGAAAAATATTTCAGATTTGATGTATCCAAACGTTCCTTATCGCCAATAGTATCTCAACGTCACAGACGGCGCGTCAATCAGACGCCCGGTCTGAGAGTTATTGGTTTTTTTTCCTAGGGTCCCGGTTGGTTTTTTATGTCAAAACCAACCCGAACATACTCCAACTGCGTCCAAAACTTGACTAGAGTAAGCCAAAAGGTCCATCTCACTAAGAGGAATCCATCAATGTCGACATCATGTCAATCGGACATCCGGAGCCCATGTTATAAGTGTTTCCGCTCCGAGGGCCCAGTTGGTTTCGTGTACGAACCAACCAGGCTGAACCCAAATTTCTCCAAAACCTTGAGTGTAATATAATGAAATGACCGCCTCGATCCAAGGATTGCATCGCAGCTGACGGTGTATCGATCGGAGGTCGGCTGCCCACGTTATGGTCAAAAGACCGTGAGAGGTTCGGTATTAGGGGGTTAGGGCCCGGTCCGACACGGCCCAGTACCCCCTGGGTCGGCCTGAACCGAGGAGTCCCAACCTGGGTCCGGGCCTGGCCCGCTTGGGTACGGAGCGGCCCGGCAGGCACGGCCCGGCCCGGCCTGGGCGTGGTCCGCCTGGCCAGGCGGCCAGGGGGGCTGCCCTCCGCCAGTTCCAAATCGTGGCCCCAATGAGGGGGGCCGCTCCTACTGGCCAGCCGGGGGTTACGACCCCCGTCGCTTCTCGAAATCCATCCGGCCCGGCTTGCCGGCCGTGCTGCTACCGCAGGACCCCACGGTCATGCCCTCCTGCTCCAGCACCGGCGGCCAGAAACCGGACGCTGCTCCCTGCTCCGCTGCGGCCTTGGTCCATCTGGCGCGGTGTGAAGACACCGCGCCCCTCCGCCATGTCCTTCCTCTGGCCGTGGTGCCTTTTTGGTTCTCTGGCGCGGTGTGATGGTGCCACAGTTTAGTTTGTCTTCAACGGCGCGGCGCGACGGCACCGTGCTTCTCCGCCCTTCCTTTAATAATTCTCGCGCGGTGCTTCAGCACCGCGCTGCCTTACACGTGCCGCAACAAAATCAACCAACAATGAGGAGGAGGGTTGTCCGAGTTCATGTGGTCGGACCTCCTCCCATTATTTTGATATCAGGTTGCTCAAATTGAAATGAAGAAAGGCGACAGAAGTAATCACTAACAAACAATTAAAATAAACCCCTACCTCGAGCGTAGTTGTCGAATGAGGTTGTCGCGGAAAGGGACGTCGCGGAATTGATCACCGCAGAAGAAGTCGGATCGTCGCGGTTTGGAGGAAAGGTGTCTCCCTTCCTTTGATGAAGAAATAAGGAACGAGGTGATGCGCGTCAGGTCGTTGATCTCTGAGGAAGGCTTATCTCACCGTCGTCCATCATCGGAGGTCGGCGTTCTTCGCTTTCTTCGTCGAGGAGGAAGAACTTCAAGAAATTGATCAAATTCTCCCAAGCCTCTCACAACCCATCAACTCTAATAAAATAAGAGTTTGTCTTATTTTATTTATCAAGGCATGTGTTTTGAAATTTCATACAAAACAATCAATTAAAATGAATTAATTGCATCCTTTAAACCTCCCTATTTAATAGAGTCATTTCATAAATAGAAAAACGCAAGGGTTGACTTCCACTTAATAGGGGTGTGGGTGTGTTACCTTAATTAAAATGGGGTTGAGGAATTTGAAAGAGACGTTGCGGCTTGTGTGGTCCCCACCTCACAAATATCCTACCTAGTGGGTAGGATATTGTGGGTCCTACTCCAAAAACATAGCTTAGGTTAAACTACATTAACTGAAAATAAAAATTGGTCGCATCATTTTTATTTTATTCCTTTACTTAACCCAAAAATTTAAAAACCACACCCGAGAAAACGCAAATCCAGAAAAGGTGTTTCTAAGAAATTACCAGTGTTGTTATTCCATCGGTGCCCTTGGAATTCGATTTCGAGCACCGGTTCAAAATTTAGAAAAACCCACTCGTTTGTTCACTGAACGTACCTGAGCTGATCTTCGGAAAAAGATTTTGGGCACCACGGGCCTCTGAATTAATTTCCGTCAGAAACTGCGTTCTTGTAAAATCCCAAAGAAAATTAATAAAAAATTTCCCTTGAATTTTACGGGTCTTTATATTACTCCCACTTCAGGGCATTACATCCCTATAAAGATACATCAAAAACTAGGGAATCAAATGTGTGTACTGAGCACGCTTCTGAGCCTCTCGCTCCCAAGTGCTCTCTTGGAGGTTCCCGTGCTGCCATCTGATGCGCACTAGAGGAATCGACCGTCCATGTAGAACCCGCTCCTATCGATCCTCTATCTCCACTGGAACCTCCGCAAAAGACACCCCATCATCAATGTCCAGCTCCCCATGGTCAATGATATGCATCAGGTCATGCACGTATCTCCTCAGCTGAGATACGTGGAAGACGTCATGCACCCGGTGCAACTGAGGCGGTAGAGCTAGGCGATAATCCACCTCGCCAGTCCTACTGAGGACCTGGAATGGCTCGATGAAGCGTGGAGACAACCTGCCACCTTGGCCAAATATCTGTAATCCCTGTTGAAGTGAGACCCGCAAGAAGACGTGGTTGTCATCCTCGAACTCCAGTGGCCTCTGCCTCCTGTCAGCATAAGACTTCTACCGGCTCTGAGTTGTCCTCATCCGCTCCTCGATGACCTGGACCTTATCAGTCGTGGCCTGGACCATCTCCAGTCCCACAAGTGCTGACTCCCCATGGTCTTTCCAGCACACAGGAGATCTGCAAGGTCGGTCGTACAATGCCTCGTATGGTGCCATCCTGCTGGTGGAGTGGTAGCTGTTGTTGTAGGTGAACTCCACCAAGGGTAGGTGGTCCTCCCAACTGCGACCAAAGTCAAGGACACATGTGCGGAGCATGTCCTTGAGAGTTTGAATGGTCCTCTCCGTCTGACCATCTATCTGAGGGTGAAAGGTGGTACTCAGACATAGCTGCATCTCGAATGCCTCCTACAACCCCTTCCAAAGCTGGGAAGCAATGCGAGCATCTCGATCAGAGATGATAGATGATCGCACGCCATGAAGTCGTACAATCTCCAGAACGAAGAGACGTCCCATGCTCTCCACTGAGCCCTACTCTCTGATGGGTAAGAAGTGAGCCGACTTGGTGAGTCGGTCGACAATCACCCAAATGGAGTCGTGACCTCTGGAAGCGCGTGGAAGTCCAGTCACGAAGTCCGTAGATATGTCGTCCCACTTCCACTCAGGGACCTCCAAGGGTTGTTCCAAGCCTGCCGGTACCTGGTGCTCTGCCTTCACCTGCTGGCAGGTGAGGCATTAAGAAATTATCTCTACCACAACCTTAATCATGCCCGGCCAATAGTGTTGTCGTCTAAGATCCTAGTATATCTTCGCCACTCCAGGATGTACCTCCAAAGGGTAAGTGTCAAACTCTTTCATCACCTCCTCCCATAAAGAAACTGGTACCAAGGTATGTCCTCTAAGAAGGACGTCGTGCTCTCCCCCTAAAGAGAAACCATCAAGTGCTTGTCCTGAAGATATCTACGCACGTCACGTCTCATAATTGGTATCCCCACAATGTGCCTCTATGACCCGCTACAGTAGTGGAGGAGTGACTGTGAGTGACTGAAGAAAGGCTGATCCATCTCTATCCACGAAGGATATCTGCAAAGAGTCTAGCTGCTCTGTCACCTCCCCAAGTAACTGAATGCCCATCCTCCTACTGAGATCATCGACTACCACGTTCCCCTTTCCAGGAGTATAGAATATCTCAAAGTCATAGTCCTGGAGGAACTTGAGCCATCACCACTATCTCAGGTCCAGGTCCTTCTACGAGAAGATGTACCTGAGACTCTGATGGTCAGAATAGACTGTAAAGCGCTCGCCCATCAGATAGTGTCACCACATCTTTAGTGCGAAGACCACTACTGCTAACTCCAGGACATGGGTAGCGTAGATCTGCTCATGCTGCCTCAACTGACGTGATCCATAAGCGATCATGGCCTACTCCTGCATCAGGACTCATCCGAGTCCAGTCTCTAATGCATCGCAGTAAACTACGTACCCAACTCCCTCCTCTAGTATCCCCAAGATAGGTGTGCTAGTCAATCTCTGTCTCAGCTCCTGGAAGCTCTGCTGACATCTGTCTGGCCACACGAAGGGTTTCCCCTTCTTCGTCAAAGATGAGAGTGGTGCTGCAAATCTGGAGAAGTCTGGCACAAATCTCTTGTAGTATACAGCTAGTCCCAAGAAACTCCACACCTCTGTCACGCTCCTGGGTGGCTCCCAAGCATGCATTACCTCGATCTTTGCAGGATCAACCACAACTCCCCCCTCAGAGATGACGTGTCCCACGATGTGGACCTTCTGTATCCAGAACTGACACTTCGAGAGATTTCCATAAATCTGGTGCTCTCAGAGTGTGTCTAGCACAACCCGCAAGTGGTAGGTGTGCTCCTCCTCAGTGGTCGAGTATATCAAAATGTCATCAATGAAGACCACGACAAATCGATCGAGTTATGGATGAAAGATCATGTAAATGAGGCCCATGAACATTGCTGGAGCATTGGTTATGCCGAATGGCATAACCAAGAACTCATAGTGGCCATACCGACATCTGAAGGTCATCTTCTGCACGTCCTCGTCCCGAACTCTGAGCTGATGATAGCCTGACCTGAGGTCTATCATTGAGAACCATCGTTCTCCCTTGACCAGATCGAAGAGGTCATCAATCCTCAGTAGCGGATACCTGTTCCTCACTTTCACCTGGTTCAAGAGATGATAGTCGACACAAAGTTGAAAGCTCTCGTCCGCCTTCTTGGTGAACAATATCGGGGAAGCCCAGGGTGAAACACAGGGTCGGATGAATTCCTTTCCCTACAAGTCCTCCAATTGTACATGTATCTCTCGTAGCTCAGTGGGGGCCATCCGATACGCTGGGGTGGATACCGGGGTTGTCCCGGTGTACAAATCAATATAAAAGTATACCTCTATGCGAGGAGGTAGTCCTGGAACATCGTTGGGGAAAACGTCCGCATACTGATCCACCAATGCAGGAAAACCAAGACTCGGCATGTCAACTGCTCCTAGGATGAGGCTAGCCAACTGATGAGTGATGGGCTCTCCTCTCCTCTGCGAGAGTCCATCCTGTGCTGCGAAGGCTCCCTTCTCGTCGGTGAAGGTGAACCTGCTCCCATTGGTGCGTACACACTGCACTTTGTGCCTAATATAGTCGATCTGAGCATGGACTATAGATAACCAATCCATGCCCAAGATGACCCCGTAAGGCCTCGACGCCGCTACAAGAAGATCCCAACCGAAGCTCTCACCTCCTAGAGTAAGCTCACACTGCCGACACCAGTGCGTAATCGCCGAGTCTACTCCTGTAAGAGTCTCTAGTTGTAAGGATCGAGCCAATGGCTCTGTCGGAATCTCTGATCCCCGAACATGGGCAGCGACAATCAAATAATGACTCGCTCCTGTGTTTATAAGAACTGAAACAAGGGTGGAAAAGACATAGATAGTACCTTGAATCATCTCAGGCGTGACGTGGTTGTAGGCCTCCGCTTTTTGAAGTTGTGCCTGTCTCTGCCCGCCAGCTCCCTGTGGTCGGGGTGGGCCTCCTGGTGGTGGTGGTGGTAGAGCCTCAATGTGTCGCCCACCTCCTACTGCTCGGCCATATCTCCTGCCTCATCTGCCTGCTCCCTACGGACCACCACGGTCGACCCTCTACCTATACCTGGGTGGTCCCTCAACCGTCTGCTGCAACTCCGTATGGCGGGTCGGGCAGTCACGAGCCATGTGGCCCTGCCCGCCGCATGCATAGCACTGTCTACCTCTCAAAAGACTAGCTTCGCGTTGTGCGCCCCACACCAATGAGCCAATGTCCTTAGGTCATCCGCCTGAGGGTCTGGTCGACCGGGACCCATGTGTCATCTGTCTACTGCCAGCTGCAGAAGACTCAGCTACGCGCCGCCCTGCAGTAGGTTTAGCCACTGGTGTAGACTTAGCAAGAACGCTCTTGATGATAAGGGCTCGCTCTAGTACCCCTACCTATGTCGGAATGCTAAGGGAGATCAGTGATTCCCTGATCTCCTGCCTCAATCCCTGCTCGAAGGTCCGGGCCCGGAAGAATGGGTCCCATACCATGTCCATCGAATAGCTCGAGAGATATGTAAATCTTGTTGTGTATTGGGAGACCAACAAGGTGCTCTACCGCAGCTGTAGAAGCTCCTGGATGCGCACCTCATGTAGGGTGGCTGGGAGGAACACCGAGCGGAATAGGCTCTCAAAGTCCGTCTAGAGTAGAGATGCCTTGTCTTGAACCTAGAGCATCAAGCTCCACCATCTGCCCACTTCCTTGTGTAGGAGGCTCGCTGCGAGGATCACCATGAGGTCAGTTGGTGTCCTCACTAACCTGAAAACTCGTACAATTGCCTCCAGCCAATCCTCGGCTGCCTGAGGGTCCATCTCCCCGTGGAACCTGGGTGGTCGCTGACGCTGAAACTCATGAAGTCCACTAAGGCGTCGTGCATCGTCAGCATCTGGGGCTGGTAGCATCAGTGGCTCGGTGGGTAGAGGTACCACCGGTGCCTCTACTATCAAAGGGACCTGTACCGAGGCCTCGTCGCTCGATGGGTTGTCGTCCCGCAAAACGATCGGAACCCTAGCACGCTGCCGTCGTGGGGCCATCCTGAAAAGAGACAGGTGCACCATGGTCAGAATAGTATACCTAGTTAGCTGACACAAAGTAATCACAAAGAAAACATGAAACACACATGCAATAAATGTTTTTATTAATTATGTCAGAAATCAGACGTCAGGGTCCTGGTGTACGGATACATCGGTTGCCGCACCAACATTGGACTCCCTGGACTGATAACCACACCCAATACCCTTAACATTATTGCTTCACATAGAAGAAAGATCAGAGTCCAAAGTTCTACGGTAGAACCAAACTCCTCTGATCTCAATTTTTCATGAACCGTCCTCGGGGCCCGTGCCGTGACTACCCCAGGCCTGCCTTCCATAGGCCAGGGGCTGGCGACTAGCACCAAGGCGTAATTATCGATAGAAAAGAAAGGAATTGCCTTTGTAAAGTAAACAAACACCACAGAGCAAGAAAGAAAAAGTAAATACTAAGTAAAGCTGGGTTCAATGGTAAGTGCGGAAAAGTAAGTGGTCCAGAATACAAACCCAAACTGAAAGTAATGTACAACTAAAAAGGGCGTACAACAACTAAAAAGTAAAGCCGCAGCCTCGAGCCGTCCACTGGAAGTCCCACCTGAAGGGTGGGTACAGATAACCTCCACAGCGCCTCGGGTCTAGCCGTCTGCTCTAAGTATGCCCCGCCCAGTGGTCCACCTCTGGGTACCAACGTGCTCCTCGTGCCTCAACCACGATCAGCGTTGTCCATCGTCTGCAACCAACACAACGTAGTGCGGGAATAGCCCATGCATGGGTGAGTATAAGCTACTCAGTAGGGACCCCAAGACCCCCGAAGGTCTCCCAGAATCCACAAAGGATAATCCACAACGGAAAGATACAATCATGAAGTAACATCCGACACTACTTAGGTATATGCCCATACATATACCTATGTCATCAATTCTCATTCGGCTCCAACATCCGAGCTCAAGTACAACCTATTCCACATAGGAAATCACAAACCGATCCACAAATGAAAGCATAACATAATCCACACAGGATATCAAGTCAATATTATGGAAGATATGGATTGAAAGTCAAGATTCATCTCACACAGGTATACTTATTCATAAGACGATAGAGATGATCAGATATAGCCATTGATTCATCTAAGCCGTTGGACCCACACCGGATCGATAGGTACTAACCCCCGCAATGACCCACACAGGATCAATAGGTAACTAACCCCCGCAATGACCCACACAGGATCGGACCCACACATGATCTGTAGGCACTGGCCCACACAGGACCTCTAAGCGCTGACCCACACAGGATCTGACCCACACATGGTCGGTAGTACTGTTCCACATAGGATCGCTGAGTGCTGTTGTCATCGCCATCGAATCCATGGAGGATTTCTGTACAGTCTTCATCATCGTCGCACTCGCAGCCAGCTCTAGGGTTCCCGCACACAGCAAGCTCGTTCGGGAGGGTCCGCTCCACCAACCGAGGGGCTGATACATCAACTGACTCATAGTCCGGATTTGATGTATCCAAAATTTTCATATCGCCAACAGGAACTCAACGTCACAGACGGTGCATCAATCGGACGCCCAGTCTGAGAGTTATTTGTTTTTTTGTCTCAGGGGCCCGGTTGGTTTTTTAAGTCAAAACCAACCCGACCATACTCCAGCTGCGTCCAAACCTCGACTAGAGTAAGCCAAAAGGTCTGTATCACTAAGAGGAATCCATCAAAGTCGGTGGCACGTCAATCGGACGTCCGGATCTCATGTTATAAGTGTTTCTTCTCGGAGGGCCCGGTTGGTTTCGTGTACGAACCAACCCGGCCGAACCCAATGTTCTCTGAAATCTTGAGTGTAATATACCGAAACGACCGTCTCGATCCAAGGATCACATCACAGCTGACAATGCATCGATCGGAGGTCTGCAACCCATGTTATGGGAAAACGACCATGAGAGGTCCGGTATTAGGGGGTTCGGGCCCGGTTCGACCTGGCTTGGTACCCCCTGGGTCGGCCTGGCCCGGCCTGGGCGCGGCCCAGCCCGGCCTGGGAATGCTCGGCCTGGCCGGGTGGCCAGGCGGCCAGGTGGCTCGGCCGTAACGACCGAGCGTATGGGGTGCGGGGGGGGGGGGGGGGGGGGGGGGGCTGCCCCCCGCCAGTTCGAACCCACGGCCCCCATGTGGGGGGCCGCTCATGCTGGCCAGCCAGGGGTTATGACCCCCGGCGCTTCTCGGAAGCCAGACGGCATGGCTAGATGGTCGTGCTACTGCTGTGGGACACCATGGACCCGCCCTCTTACTCCGGCGCTGACGGCCCGAACCCGGCCGCCTCTCCCTGCTCCGCCGCAGCCTATGGTCGCGGCCTTGGTCCATTCGATGCGGCGCGTCGGCACCGCGCCCCTCCGCCGTGGCCCAGCTCCGGCCGCGGTGCCTTTGTGGTTCTCTGGCGCGGTGCGACGGCGCCGCGGTTTAGTTTGTCTTCAACAGTGTGGCGCGATGGCGCCACACTTCTTCGCCCTTCCTTTAATATTTCCCACACGGTGGTTCGGCACCGCGCCGCCTTACACGTGCCACAACCAAATCAACCAACAAGGGGGAGGAGGGTCGGCCGAGTTTGTGCGGTCGGACCTCCTCCCGTTATTGCGATATCAGACAGCTCAAATTTAAATGAGGAAAGGAAACGAAAGTAATCACGAACAAACAACTAAAATAAACCCCTACCTCGAGCCTAATCGTCCAACGAGGTTGTCTTGGAAAGGGACGTCGCGGAATTGATCACCGTGGAAGAAGGAAGATCATCGCTTCATATATGAACGGTGTCTCCCTTCCTTTGACGCGGAATAAAGGAATGATTTCATGCACATCGGGTCGTCCATCTCCGAGGAAGGAGTCTCTCACCGTCGTCCGTCGTCGTAGGTCGGCCTTCTTCGCATTCATCGTCGAGAAGGAAAAACTTTAAGAACTTGAGAAAATTCACTGAAGCATCTCACAACCCAACAACTCTAATAAAATAAGAGTTTGTCTTATTTTATTTCTCAAGCCCAGCGTTTTGAAATTTCAAACGAAACAATCAATTAAAATGAATTAATTGTAACATTTAAACTGCCCAATTTAATAGAGTCGTTTCGTAAACAGATAAATGCAAGGGTTGACTTCCACTTAATAGGGGTGCGGGTGCATTACCTTAATTAAAAGGGGGTTGAGAATGTTGAATGAAATGGTGGTGCTCATGTGGGCCCCACCTCACAAATATCCTCCCTAGTGGGTAGGATATTGTGGATCCCACTCCAAACACTTAGCTTAGGTTAAACTACATTAAGTAAAAATAAAAATTGGTCGCACTATTTTTATTTTATTCATTTACTTAACCCAAAAATTTAAAAACCACACCTGAGAAAATGCAACTCCGGAAAAGGTATTTCTAAGAAATTACCGGCACTGCGATTCCATCGGTGCTGTCGGAATTCGATTCCGAGCACCGGTTCAAATGTTAGAAAAACCTGCTCATTCGTTCAATGAACGTACACGAGCTAAACTTTGGAAAAAGATTCTGGGCACACCGGGCCTCGAAATTAGGTGCCGTTGAAAACTACGTTCTTGTAAAATCCCAATGAAAATTAAGAAAAAATGTCCCTTGAATTTTACGGGTCTCTACATACTTCAAAAAATTAGTTTGGAAAATAACTACCCAAATAACATCCAAAATTCCCTTCAGGAGACATATATCCCCTATTTTTATCCAAAATACAACATGTGAAAGCTTTTGTTTCTAACATAAGGAGGTATTCCAATTTAGATATACCATTTTAAACTAATCTTTTTTCTTTCAGATTTTATTCATCAACATTAAAAATATATTAAGTCATGATAATACAATATAAGCAGTATCTTAAATATAATAACATGTTATTATATTAATTAAATGACCAATATTTATATACACCTCTATAAAATGGATAACAAAACACTAAATCGTGTGTGCAGAGAACTATAACCTCACAAACTAACATAATTAATTTCCCATCATGTCATCACACAATCTTGATCATGTGTATGTATGACCTGCAATCTCCACAAATAGTGTAATTCATTTTTCTCTCTCAAATTTGATGGATAATTATAAATGTGTACATAATATGTATATATGATATTATTACCATGGTTATATTATTTTAAATGATGTATCAATGAATGCAGTATATGGACCAAATTAAACGTATCAATACAAACCAGAAAAATGAAGCACGTATTACCGAAAACATGATTTGAAAAAAAAATGTTAATAATTTGGTGATAAAAGAGTATAATTATATCATATGTGGTTTCATATATATGATTATGGCCCAATAAAAGTGGTATAATTTAATTATTTATTTATTATAATTTTTTATGGATCATATAAAAAGGGAAATTGAACATAGGGTAAGGGATCCTCACCAAAAATTGTTTCCATTTGGACGTAAGATATTTTACACACCTAACTTTTTTATGAGGTATATATACAAAACATTTGAAACATTATATATTGAATCTATTTATTTTCAATATATTTAATGTTTTATATGATAGTATTATTTTATGGTCATTTTGATTCAAATATTACCATGTTGGTAAGGGAGTATCATCTCACTTTTATTTTCATGGGACACATGCCATATTCATCACATGTTTCGGTTATGAGGTGTTTATATCTCCCATTAATTACATTTTTCATTATTTTCATGAGTATTATGGGATACATAAATATATATCTATATATCTATATATAATGTTTTCCTATCATGGTTTTTATGATAAAAAATATACCATTTTGGCAATAGTTTTATGATATAATATTATCTTTTTTTGGATTGTTCATCATTATTCTTCCAATGATGAAATATTCTAATGTATATCTCTAAAAACTCATTCGAATTTTTATCCTCCTATTATTTTTTAAATATAAATTTTTTTCATTCAAATTCCTCTCAATATGATTTAATGATAATAGATTAAAAATTTTAATGATAAATTGACATTATTTCTATCATTAGTCAAAACCCATGTGTCCTTGTCCAAGATTTCTAAAAATATTTTATAGAAATTTTATAATATTATCCTGATTATCCAATGAATGGGGATAATATTAATTGTTAATATATATAATATTCATGTGCTTTATTATTCAAAAACACCATTTTAGTTCATTTTACACTTTGAACATTATTTCATATTATAATTGTAATTCCCTCTTAAAATGAACTATTTCATGGTACATTTTTTAACATCATTTAATATACCCAATGATCTTGATTTTATTTAAATATTTAATTTTCAGGTTCGTAATTACATCATAAACAATTCATACTTTTTGAGTACATGAATATTCATATTGGAAGGCCACCAAAGTTGGCCTTGAACAAAAAACATTCTCGAATAAGTAAACTCAAAAAACATCCCAATAAAACTACTATATAAGACAATATACAAGCCTAATAATTCGTAAAATTGGTCTATAGATATATCAAATCATGTGGAATATTTCAATAAATAGTGTAAAAATCTACTTCTAATGATTAGTGTAGTTTTAGGCGGCCCAATTTGGAGATAAAAGTTTGGGCCAGATTCCGCGGCTCTGAAAAAAAGCCCACCATTTCTATAATATCTTGCAAACCAAAATTCCATTTGGGCTGAATGTTTATAGGAGGTTAGGAGAGCGAAGATGATCCATTTTATTCTTCTATGTACCACTCTAATTCAGAAATCTAGAGGGTCATTTGGATGCATCTGTTTGGTCGATGCAAGATGGTTGCTATATCGAGTCAAGGATAACGAAGTACACTCTCGCTTACTTTCCACCACTCTAGTCCTACCATAATCAAGTGGGATGATTTGTAATTCTAGTAGATCGACCCATGCCTCTTGATATTCCTATACATGTAAGTAGTGGTGAAGGATATGAGAATCATGGGTGTTTGGTTTCATTGTAGTGTAACGTTGCTAGTTTGTGTTTGTAATTGCATTTATTTCACATGTAAGTTATTCAATTCACCTTATTTTCTTAATAAAAGTAATTAATTTCTTATTATTCATTTCATATCCCAATAACGTTGATATTTTTTCCTCTAGGTGTGAATTCATTCACACCATAACTTGTGAAATTTATCACACAACGATAGAGTGATCATTATTTTTTTGTTTTTACATCTTCAATTCCACCCTCATAAGTCTACATCTACTTCTATTTAGAACATTTCATCAATGGAGGGATAAATCATTTATTGGTTTATCCAAGGGAGTCGGAAGGGGATTTATGGGATGTTATTCCTCACTATCTAAATGTTTATTAATTTCTTTTATTTGAGTTTCTTTTATTCAATGATTTTCTATCTTCCTCTTCCAAATTGAATTTATTCAACCCACTTTTATGTGATAAAAAGATCCTTTATCTTGGGGTGATCATTAAAATAATCCTACCAGTGTATAGGTGATTAAAATGTTTTTGTGGAGGTTTTTAACAATAATTTTATGAGGTTAGTTTTAATTCATTAATTCAATCCTTATCGAGTTAGTGAAATTGAAACCGTTAAAAGAAGGAGTTCATCCAATCCACCCCAAGAGATAACATAGTATCAACACATTATCTTAATTTGAATTCACTTAAGTCTATTGGTTTTCACTTATTACCAACTAAAATATATCTATGTTTTCAACTTCATAGAAACAAATAATCCATAGAATGTATGCGTCTGTAGGTCACGTATTAGGTCTCTGAGGATTCGACAACCCAAGCTAAACAACAAACGACCCCTTAACCCTAAAACCATGGGTAAATTTGGCCAAGAACACATTTTTACTCCATTTCTGGGGACCCAAATAATTAATTTCATCACTCATTCTACTATCCCCAATTTATCTATTCTCACCCCCATTCCTCTTATCTTTTCACCTCTCTGTTTTTGTCTGTCCGAAGAATCTCAAATCCTAGTTTCAGTCACCTCAAATAGATCCTCTTCAAAATTACCCTATCACAAACCCATGTTGGAATAAATTTGGAAATAATTATTGTGAATCCCCTAACTAAGTAAATTTCATTTATCAAACCTTGAATGATCACCCCGCATTTTGTGAGATTCAAAATCATTTATGAGATGACTGTTTAAAGAATATATATCATGCCCACTCATGGATGGTTGAAGAGATAAATCATGGGGATGTCTATGATGTTAAACCTCATAAAAATTATATTCCTAAAACACATATTGAACAATTTGTTAATCAAATTGATTAAATGAATTATGAGGTTTCATATTTGGGATTTTAACTACAAATCATTAAAACTTGTGAGGAACCAATCCCTACACGAACAGTCTTTTCCATAACATTATATGTAGCATCATGTTTCCCAAAAACCTTTAAAGAATATACTAGAAACAAAAATTCTGTATTTGGGCGATCTAAAGAGAATGAAGGAACTGTTGAAGGTTATTTAAATCAGCATGAAATTTATTTCATGTATTCACAAGAGATAAATTTGACATCATGGATTGAGTGCCCCTATTATGCTCCATTGATGATTTTCAGAAACACTAATCACTGAAACATTGGGAGAAATTACAAAAAAATGATTCCATTCCAATTCCTCACACTGATCTTTCCAATTTGGGGTCTGAATATTTTATTCGAAACAAACCAATTTTTTTATAAATTTTGAAATTGAAACTGAGTGTGATTCAAAATCTCCACCTGTGTCTGAATTTCCTATCCAACCCAATCTCAAAATTATTTTCCTTCCATACTCACTCAAGAATCCATTTATAGGTTATAATCCCGACCTTTTAGTTGGAATTCATTCTTCCCTTAAAAACAAAAAATATGGAATGACCATTGGTTTCATAAGAAAGATTGCATAGGAAACTAGATCAAACATTCCTAATATTCCTTGTATTTTCCAACTAATTATAAAACATATGTTTTGACATGAAAAAATTATAAAAACATAATCAATATAAATCTCGTGTACATGGAGAAATATGGTGTCCTTCAAATGTTTAAAATTGGTATTGGGTAAGTTAAGGGGTTCATGTCGGGCTAACGACGCTAAAAAAAGCATTGCACGGGAGGCAACCCGTGGTTATCATGTTTCAAATCATTTTTAATCAACATTATTTTTCAAATAGGATTAATGAATCATTTTGATATGAAAAAAAATAATACTGTTGACATGTTCTTCTTTTATGATTATGGATGGGTATTAAACATGAGTGCCATATTCATCCATGTCACGTGGTGTGATCCTTGAGTACCATCTTTTGCGAAAATTTAAAAACAAGACAATGTATCATTATTTAATTTTATTTTTATGTTTTTATAGGTTAAAATAAAAATAAAAACAATATAAATTAAAAGGACATGTCGTAGGTCGTGGGGAAAACCCCGCTACAACCGGCAAGGCCGTGGGGACACAAACCCGGTACCGAAGATAGATTGGGGCATACACTTACAACTAAACTACAACTTATTGTTCATACTTATTCTATAATTTTTTTATATATACTTATATTTTTACATTGTTTATTATATGAGTAAATATATATATCTATATTTTTTTTGTTTTTTTCCCTTTTTCAACAAGGGAACTCTGCAAGTAACATGGATGTCAAAAGACTAAATTGGACCATTAAGAACTTCAAATTCAACCACTAGGTGACTTCATTCCATCATAATCATATTGAAAATTCCTTTTATAATTCATGGCATATACCTATACCCCTTTCTCAATTTTAATTTATTTAAACACTAGGGAAAATGTTATTATATGTTGGGAGTGAAAAGAATGAAAAAAAAATTAAATAATTTTGAGTACAAAAAGATTTTATAGAAGGAAAAAATTAAACCTTAAACATGATAATACTCATTGAACACTTTGAAACATAATATCAAATAATTCAGCAAGCCACAATTCTAATGTTTATCCATGTAAAATTTCATGAGCATATATTTTGGAATGTGTTTCTATCAATAGTGAAATTTTATCATTTATATTTTCATCCAAAAAAGATCACAATGCAAGTCCTTTGGATAGTGGGGTATTAGTTTGAGTTCATGGGGTCCCCAAAATAAATAGCATAGGTTTGGTGATCACATTATTTTTAATATGAATATTCAAAAAAATAAAAATTAAATAAAAAAACAATAAATTTTCAAATAGATAAATGAAATGATCTAATGCGTAGCTTTCAACACTTGGGTATCATGACACTATAGTTATATAGCCTAGAGATAGTAATTTTATCTCTATTTTTGGTAATTTGACTTTTTTTACTGAGTTCACTCGTGATGATGCATGTATATATGGGCTTCACTTAGATCCCTAACGTCTTTGAACATGGGAGTAATCTGCAATGTCTTGATAAATGGGTAGACTCTTTTGAGTGAAATTTCAATTACCATGGAAAAATTACATAAAAAAATTAATACAAATATTAATATTGTAATGTGATTCCACCTATATCTTCCATAATTTCCTCCTTGAAAAAAGATGAACCCATATGTCTATTGTGATGCACAACACATCATCACGATTAATTGATATTGGATGAAATATGGAGATGAATTTGAAAATAATAATTGGCTTGGGATTGGGATATGCTTTTCAAAATATATTGTGTTAAATTATTTTTATGGGTTTCAAAGTTGTTTGATGAAATGGTTTTTGGATATAATTGTTTATTAAAATGTTATCGGAAAAGGGAATTCGAATTTCACATTTTTTTAGATATATTTTGCTTAGGACTAGAAAAATTGATGTTGGGGGTGTATTTATCCCTTGAATGAGGATAATATTTATTTTTAATACATATATAATATTCATGTACTTTATTATTTATAAACACCATTTTAATGCATTTTACCTTTTAAATATTATTTCATATTATAATTTTAATTCCTTTTTAAATTGAACTTTTACATGGTATTTTTTTTAACATAATTTAATGTAACCAATGATATTGATTTTATTTTAATATTTAATTTTCAGATTTCTAATTACATTGGTAACAATTCATACTTTTGGAGTACTGGATGATTCATATTGGAAGACCCACAAAGTCATCCTTGAACAAAGAACATGTCATCAATGGATATCTGACTCTTTTTTGGGTTGATACAATGTCATATCAATGGGATTTATTGGAATATATTTCTCAAAATCTAAATTTTTATTAATTCTTTTATTTGGGTTTCTTTTATTCAATGATTTTCTCTCTTCATCATCCAAATTGAATTTATTCACCCCAATTTTATGTGAAAAAAAAGATCCTTTACCTTGGAGTGCTCATGGAAATGATCCTATAAGTGTTTAGGTGATTATAATGTGTTTGTAAAGGTGTTTAACTGGTAATTTATGAGGTTAGTTTGAATTTATTGATTTAATCCATCTTGATTTAGTGAAATTAAAACCGTTAAAAAAAGGAATTCATCCAATCAACCACAAGTGATAACCTAGGATCAACTCATTATCATAATTTGTATTCACTTTAGTATATTAGTGTTCCCTTAAACCCAATTAAAATCAATCTAGGGTGGCCACTTCATAGAAAAAAACAATCCATAGGATGTAAGTGTCTGTACGTTACTTCTTAGGTCTCTTAATATTAGACAACTCGAGCCAAACTACAAGCGACCGCTTAACCCTAAAAATGTGGGTAAATTTGGGTGAGACCACATCCAATTATTGTTTGATCACATTTTTACAAATTTTAAAATTTTAAAAAAAATGTTTTAAAAGTAATTATCAGTTAATTTTCTAAAGAAGTTTCTTTTTTTATTCCATCTAAAAGTAAAAAAGAAATCATTATTTTACAATGTAATACGTGAATGAAATTTTCGACCGTTATGACCAATCAATGATTTAAAGATGAATTTATATGATAAGAAAGATATTTTAATGGAATATGTATTCTTAAATATATGGGAATAGTTTTTATTTTAAATAATTTATTTCAATGTAGAAAGGATGTCATCAACATTAAATGTTCCATGTAGTATTCCAAAATAACATCATATCTATGATATAATATGTTTAAATTATATATGAATTACTAGGTATATTATACATTTGTTCAAATATTATTTATTCTACTAATGTTTTATTATTACGATGAAAATATTTTTATGAAACATGTTTCTATTATAGTGGTTATATCATGATGAAATTGAAGTAGACCTCACCTCATTTACTATAAGTTTTTATATGATGAAACAATGAAGCTTTTATTAAACCTGTCTACTTTCCCATGTTTATGGCATTGTGAAATTTTTATTAAACACATTTCATTATGTTTTTTTAGAATAATAATATTTTATTATTATGTAGAAAACATATGATTATTAGCTTTATGTGATGGGTTGGACCTATATCTCCCTCTAATACATTGGGAAAAATTAATACCTCATGAGATAAATAGGTATGGAATGGGGAGTGAACCCGATTTTGCACAATTCTATGTCCACTATAATATTTAACCTTGAAAACTATTATAAATTTGGGAGTGAATACATTTTACTATGATAGACTTCAAAATGTTCATTGATGACAAAAGAAATCATTTTCTATATTTATATATATTCAGAAATTCCTTATCTTATCACAATTTTATTCTATCATGGATCTTGATATGGTATTACATTTTTATTCATGTATTATGATCTTCCAATCTTTTGGAATTGAATTAATATTATGATCTATAATATGAAATATATGGTTTTCAAATGTTATACTCATGTTATCATAGACATATTCTCATTTTATGTATATCTACCACCTTCAATTACCATTACTGATCATTTGAGATCACCCTTTCTTACGATTATTTTCCCATTAAAATGAAGAAATCTATTATGGATGATATTGGTAAAAAGGGTAAAAATTATGAATAATTCAAATGGAGATGGAATAGTTCACATGTGAACTATTTTTTAACGTTTTTATGTTTCCAAATAAAGAAAACATGTACTATACAAGGGTGTTTTTTGTTTAATATATTCAAGATTAATTTGAAGAGATGTAATATATACTTAGGAAAATTATATGTCCTTATAGTTGGAATTAGATGGTAGTTTTAGTTAAACATAGTAATCTAGGCTGAGAAAACTATAGTGATAATCATTAGGAAAATCCTAATAATATGAGAAAATTATTATTTATGTAAATGAATGGTTTGTGGTTCACATAGAAATAAATACATCTTTGGATAATTTAATTGCGCATAATTTTGGAAAAAATAAATCTTTGGGTGAAAACACCAAAAAGAGTTATATAACTATATATCATCAATCATTATTGTGAATTGTGATTTTTCACTTAATGTCCACATGGTTTGACACTCCTATGGGATATTCATGGGCAAATTAATTTTTACCCTTTTGTATCATCATGATTTATTTCAATAAGTGATGATAAATAATGAAAATATTTAATCCCATGATGTCATAGATTGAAAATACATATTCATGATTTAGATATCCAAAAATATTTTTCATGACTATTTATTTTCCCACTCTGATTATTGATGATCAAACTATTTTTTTAATAGATTGTTTTAACACAAATGAATCGTATTAATAATTAATATAATGAAAAATGAAATGGTTTTACTTCAGAGAAAAAAAATGTTAGGGGATATATAATAAAATATATTATTTCTATGATCACACAAACATCTAATGTTATAAATCATGTTAAACATCCAAATATGAAAATGATGGAACATAATTTCATAGATTCTTTCATGAGGCAATGCAAACATTCTTTTACTGTTTCTTGTGATCCTCTAGTTTTTATGCAACGGATCAGTACTAATGAAAATATATTTTACATTTTATAGTGTTTAATGCCCGAAAAATTAATTCTTTTTATTTATTACTTGTAAGGTGAAGCAGATCAATAACAGACTCATATAGATTATATAAGGAAATAGGTTGACATTGATTCCATAGAGTGATTTAAGTTTGTGATGTTATTTTAAAATTAGCACATTCCTTTTATTTTTCAATATAAAATGGGGTAGTAATTTTTTCAAGTAATGTAGATGTATCACAGTTCTTTTGGTTGGAAATTTTCATAAGACATACAATGTACACTTTTGATATTATTATCCAACCTTAAAGTAAGGTTGTTCTATTATTATTTGGATTTAAAGTAGTCTCTGAAGGTGGTTAGACTTATGGGAGATCATTATATATTAAGAAACTATTCAATGTTCTATTAATATGGAAATTGTTATTGGAGTTACCAGTCAATATCATGGTGTTGATATGAAAAGAAATATGAAACACATAAGAAACTGTAATAACCATGGAAATTAGAATATTAGTTTTCCTTCAATATTTCTGTGTAGAAGTAAAATTGGGAGAAATTATCTTCAGGGGATAAGTTAATGTTTTATTATTGAAAATTAATGTACATAAGAAGTAAAATACCATTGTAATGAAAAGAATATGGCTAATTATTCAAATAGAAACAATGCTCCACAGAATGAACATCCTTCAGTAATGTGTTTTAGATGAAAGGCATATAGGAATTAGCCTAACTTATAAGTCCATGGACATAACCATTACTTATTCTTGAGATATTTAATAATTTGACATTAATTAACATTGAATATTTTTAAGGTTTAGAGAATTAGATAATTAGGTCATAACATATACATAACAACTTGAATATTACAATAAGACATTACTACTCACTGTCCATTTTTCCCATAAAAATTACAATCATTTAAAAAACATGTTTAGTTTAATATTTTAAATAATATGAATTTTCCATGATACCATCCTTGAATCTATTATTTTTTATGTCCTATTAAAAACATTTCGAAACATGGGATCAGTATAAAAAGATAATCAATGGATACAAAATGAATTAAAACTATTAGTCTTGGGATATCATGAAAACCATGAATATTTTATCATAAAGTAATACATCTAACCTTTAAGATGTAGTGTATATACATCACTGAATAAAATATCATTTCATAATCATTTTGTAACCAAAATATTAACATGAAAACAACAGAATGAAACATATAACATATAAAGGTAACTTGGTACATAAACATACTTAAGTGGAAACACCATACAGTCGAATTCCACACATATCAATAAATGGGATATCCATACAACTAACTTCCATGACCAATGAAGTAGAGTATGTTACATAAACACCCTTCCTTGTTTAATCATGGAACCACCAATCATTTGGTTTTTCACATAACCAAACATCATTTGGTTTATCATGTATCCACCTGTCAAATTTCCAAGTACCATTATATAATCATACCACGTGAAATATTTAAAATATTCCCATTTCACTAATAACATTTCATTTAAAATAACAAGAACTCATTTCAAGATATCGAAATTGTAAATATACTTTGAAAACCATTTTTACTACTAAACCACCAAAAAAGGGATTACATGATTTCTTTTCCTTTTAAAAATATTAAATCTTATAGAGATAACCAAATATCAAAAGGTAGTTATTGCATCGAAGAAGTCTCTACCACCACATATGTTAAAAGCATTCTATTTTTTCATGTAGTAAAATTATTCGTACAATAAATAATCAATTTTAATTAAATTTATTGTCAAAGGGGTTTATTATAAAATGTATAAAAGAAGGAGAATGAAACGAGATTGAGATGATGTCCTTTAACTTGAGTCTTAATTATCTCTTTCATTCTTTATATTCCTAAATAATATACTTAGTTAAATTTATACTTGATTTAAAAAAAATTCAAGTTTATTATTCATCTTATATTACTTATTATCATTTTATAAAAATTATATAATTATTTATGTTTATATCGGTTGTATCGTTGAAATTATGTACTTGAGTCAAAAATAAAATTGTTTGGATATAAATTGTCCATGTAGTTTAAAGAACATCATTTCTCAAATAATATTCATGATTTAAATATTATATATATAGATTTTATATGTATTTTTAATAGTCTCAAAATTTCGAGATAATAAATTAAATGAAGCGTTCATGGAGATGTTAGGCCATACTTAAGCATGAACGCTACTTTCATTTCTTTATCATATTAAAATAATAATACTCAAATGATATAAATGTATACTATAATTCCATTAAAATATTTCTGTCATTTATGTCTCATATGTTTATTAAAACCATCCTTTATGTGTTCCATGTATTTTAGGAATGATTCATATCACTTTGTGGGGGTAGTAGTCTACACTTCCTCAAATGAAATTATCATATTTTCACATAATGGAATGAATATAAGTATATTTTAAATAAAAATTATATAAGAATGGAGAAAAAAATACAGTATATATCATATTTAAATATAGTGTTATCATAATGGCCACTATGATAGGTGACAGGATAAAATTGAATAGTCGTTGTTTCATGAGTCGGTAGTTCACCGTACATAAAAATAATATGTTCGTATCAATTAGATGGCAGTGTGTGTAAGTGTAGTGTAATACTTCTCATAAAAAATAATATTATATTTAGGATACTGGTGTTTTTATTTAATCAAATAATTAGAAGAGCATAGGGAGTGGAGAAGGAATATAATGGAAAGGAACTTGATTGAGGTTGATACATATAAATCAGGCATGTTTTTTTGATTTGAGCTGAAATGCTTTATTTGATTTCTTTATTAATAATTTAAGTCATATAAGAGGAATTGAGGGATATTGGGAGATTATTTAAGCAGAATTTGGATGAGAAAGGGGGAATTAGAGGTCTGAGTAAGTGGGTATAGGTGGTGGCCATTTATAAGAGGGAGGAGTAGCACTTTAAGAAAGTCTTGAAATATTATTTTATTATAAATTCACATTCGATTACAATATGTCCAAAACTAGTATAATTCAATGATAAGATGATTTTGGTTTGAATAAAAATCATCCAATAATTTTTAGGCATGTTTTGAATATTTTATTGTGTTTGTAATTTTTGTTTAACCCTTATTTTATCATTTTTAATCTTAGAATGATATCATGTTATTAACCCATTATGGGTTAATGTAATTAACATATCATGTAAAACGAACCAAAAACGTCATTTATGAAATTTATGGGCATATCTTAAAAATGTGGTAAAATATTATATTTTTAAGAAAATAATATCATTTAATAAAAAAATTTATAATTTAAGTTATAAATTATGTCAATTTTGGACACTACTCATACATGACTTTGTAAAAAATTAATAACAACATGATTCCTTCTAATATAAACATTAAATAGATTATAACATGTCTTATTCACCTATACATTTTTTGGATAACATTAATTATTTCATATAATTATTTATTTAAATATTTATAATATCATTTATACAAATTTGTTTGAAATGAAGCAATCACTAAACCATCATTCTGTTATAAATAAAATTATTAATATTAATTTCTAAACATTATAAATAAAATACCATGATATTTGAAATATTTTTATATTTCTAATTACTATTTATCGATAAATAAATCATTTATATATCACTATTTTAAAATTTATTTATTAAAATATACAAGTTTTTGTTATAATTCTCTTTACATTAATTTAAATCTTATAACAAATTATTATCTCAGCCAACTAGCTCCATGGGGTCCCATTATCATCCTAAGGATTCCTATTGTCTTAAATAACTTGTCCATTAGTATTTGGACACATGTTAGGGTAGTTTAATATTATTATAATATTATATTTTAGTCTTATTTACTAGATTTACCATTTAACAATGGTAAATAAAATAATTAAAGAAGTTACTGTTCATAATGTACAAAATTAAAAGGAACCTAGTTACAAAATTTGGAACATCTGATTCCAAATATGGAGTCTATTTTTTCGAATTCAAAACAAATATTTGGCAGAAAGTAATGTAAAAGTAATTATCATTTTGAGAACCCAATAGTATGTTATTAAGATGTAATAACTATGAAAATATTAAAATGTTTTTATACCCAATTTCTATAAAACATTACAGCCAATGAAAAAATTGGATGAAATGATAAAAATATAATCTAATGACACTTTAAACCCACTTAATAAAAAATATAAATATATAAATAAATTAGATGAAAATTAAGTTTTCAATTAAAATGCAATATTTTTCAGTATTCATAAAAATAAAAATTTCATTATAAAATACTAATTTTTCAAAAACAAATTATATTTCTATTATAAAGAAGAAGTTTATTTGGTCAAATTGAACATATAAATGTGAGATAAATTTTCTTAAAAAAGAGGTTTTCCATCAGAAGGTTGTAAAATGACAGTCTAAATATATTGTTGTATTTTATTCTTTAAATTGAATTAATTCTCATTTTAAGCCTCTAAAATTATTGTATAAATGTAAAAAACTTTAACAAAACTGTATAATCATATTGTAACTAGTTATGTTCATTCACACCAATACAATAAATAAGCGTGAAATACCATTTAAAATAATAATTGTATTATTATATTATATTTCAATATAATTCTCTATTGTGTGTAACGTAATATTTCGATGAAAAACTCGTTGTTTTGTGTCGAGTAATCTTTCAGACAATGTGTACAATTTAGCATAAAATGAATATCATTTTCATAAATATTAATAGATATGAAAAAGAATTATTCTATAAATATGTGGGATGCTATATCTTTCCCTCTATTGGAATTTTGATCCCCAATATTTTATTCACTTATGAAATAAGTGTGGGTATTTATACCCCATAGCATTTTCAGATTCCCACGTTTCCTCTTCAACCATATGTTTTTTTTTTCACAAAACCTTTACCTGATGAACCAACGTATTCTGGAACACTTTATCTCTGTGGTCAAGATTCTGTACTGGATGCTCCTCATAAGAAAGGTTCTCTTCCAACATAACTACCTCTAGACTCAAAACATGATATTGATTCGGAATATATTTTCTCAACATTGAATCATGAAAACAATTATGTACATGGGATAAACGTGGATATAAATACACTCTATAAGAAACTGATCCAAAATTATCTAGGATTTCAGAAGGTCCAAAGAACCTGAGACTCAACTTTCCATTTTTACCAAAACACATAACACATTTCAATTGAGAAACATTGAGAAATACATCATCACCTACCTCAAAATAATGATCCTTCATTTGGTTATCTACATAAATTTTCATCCTAATCTGAACATTCATCATGTTCTTCGGAATTAGTTGATCTTTTTATGACATATCTTCTACCAATTTTAGTCCCATAAACATCCTTTCACCTACTTCATTCCAAAAAGCTGGAGTACGAAACCACTTTCCATTTAATTCCAAAAATGGTTCCATTTGTATACTAGAATGAAAACATTTATTATAAGAAAACATAACCAAATAATGATTTTGATCCCAAATTCCCTAGAAATCCATTGAAATATAAAATATCATATCCTCCATATTTTTAATTGTTCGTTCTGACTACCCATACAATTGAGGATGAAATGGTGTACTAAAATTTAATTCAGTTCATAATGACTTCTGAGTGCCTCTACAGAATTTAGAAGTGAATCTAGGATCACAATAAGATACAGTACAGAGGGGTACTCCTTTTAACCTTACTATATCATTAATATACAATCAATATAGTTTATCTAGAGATATAGTATCATGAATAGGATGAAAATTAACAAATATAGTCAATCAATAATTAATAACCCATATTGCATTGCTACCTCAAGTTGTTTCTGGTAATACCATTATAAAATGCATGGATATATTTTCACATTTCCACTCTGGCACTGGAAAATTCAATAGAATCCCTTTTAGTAACATTCACTCTTCTTTAACTTTTTGAAAACACAAACATTTTAAAGTAATGCCAGCAACATCTATTTTCAATCAATCCCACCAGAAATACTCTCGAAAATCTTTGTACATCATAGTATTGCTAGTATCAACTGAAAACATAGATTTATGATCTTTACATATCATCAATTTCTTCAACTTTTAATCAAAATTCACAAATAATATCTTTCCAAACCTCAAAACACAATCTTTATCAATGTTAAATTCATGTAACATACCCTTCTGAAACAATTGTACCTTTTTCTAGAACTCACTATCTTTTTTCTTCACTTTCTTAATTCTATTTGATATATATGATTTCACTTCCACCTGAAAAAATATATAGGAATTCCTTATACCAAAACCATCCAATAAAAAATTCATCAAATATGACACCAAATAATCTTCTTCCAAATGTATCATTGTTAATGTAGCATTACTATTTCAACTCAAATCATCAGCTGCTTTATTTTGCTTTCCTGGATTATAATGGATCGTGAAACCACAATCCTTGATTAATTCTAGAAATCTCTTTTATCTCGTGTTTTATTTTTTATGAGTGAATATATACATCAATCCATTTTAATCATTATATATTTCACACTATATACCAGACAAATTAAGCCTCAAAATGTCTAATTAAAAAACAACAGTAGTTAATTAAAAATCATGTGTTGGGTAATTTATCTCCCGAGGTTTCAAATGACGCGAAGCATAAGAAATTACCAGATCATTATTTATTAGGAAAAAATTTATTCCTTCAATGATGCATCAATATTGATAACAAATTCAGGACTCTTCAAAGTCAAGGACAAAACTGGAGCATTTACCCATCTTCTTCTCATTTCCTAAAATCAATCCTCACATTGTTTTGTACATAAGAACATAAATTTATTACGTGTTTGCATAGTTAGTGGGATATATAACTGAGAAAATATTCTTGAAAACTTTATGTAATAACCTTTTAATCCACGAAAACTATGAATCTATGTGATATTGGTTATTCTTATCCACTCCTTTAAAATTGTTTTTAGAAGGGAGAACAATTATGCAATCTTTCAAAATAATATGACTAAGGAAATAAATTTCTTTCCACCAAAATTCACTCTTACTAATCTTTCCAATAGTTTCTTTTCAATTATGGTTTGTAACAAAGTCATTAATAGACTTTCATGTTCTTAGTGACGTTTACAAAATACTGAAATATCATCTATAAACACAACCACCATTTATCACATGAGTCAACTAATCCATCACTATAAAAAACTATTTAGTTTCAATTTCTGACTATCTCAAGATTCTCTTTTTGAAGGTTATTTCCAACTAAATTCATTCCCAAAATAGTTTTCCTATTTCTTCTCCACAAAAAAAAATTCTGAACAAACATATCATAGATGAAGAAACGTGAAAATATTCATATTCTATATCATATCAATTTGACTATAAAGTAAAAATCATTTATATATATTATATTAACCATATTCTTACTCCTAAATTTCTCTAAACTAACCTTTAATACCAACTATAGGGATTGACCTTAAATATTACTTAATATTGATATAATTCAATAATTTGACTTTAATTAACATTGATGATATTTTCAGGTATATATCATTATATAATTATTTCAAAAATTATACATAACAACTTGAATATTACAAGTAGACACATCTTCTCCCTATCAATTTATTTCACAAAACCAAAACTCTTTAAAAAGAAACATGTTATGTTTCATGTTTTAAATAGTATTAATTTTCCATGAAACCATCCCTGAATATATGCTACGTTATGTCCTATGAAAAAATTTCAAAACACATGGTATGAGCACAAAAATATTAGTAAGAGATACATAATAAAGGAAATCTATTAGTATTGGTATAACATTGAAACCATGAATACATTACCAAAATGTAATACATTTCACCTATACGATGTAGTAAATACACCTCACTAAATATAAGATCATTTCAAACAATTATTGTAATCAAAATATTATTATAATGACAATATAAAACAATAAATAACATATAAAGGTTACATGGGACATAAACATATTTAAATAGAATAACTATATGGTTTACTTCCACACATATTACGAAATGGAATAACCATACGGTAGACTTTCATACCTAATGTATTGGAGGATGTATTGTAACATCACATCCTTGGATTATCATGGAACAATCATTTATTTAGTTTATCAGGTAACCCCCAATTAGTTGGTTTATCATGTTACCACCCGTCTAATGTCCATGTACCATTATATATTCATAACATATAAAAAAATTACAAATATTACAATTTCATTAATAAGATTTAATTTGCAGTATCAGTAATCATTTCAACATAATGATATAGCACGTTCACTTTAAAACCCATTTTCAATACCAAAACACCCAAAAAGGGAATACAGTATTTATATTCCTTTTAAAAATATTATGGCTTATGGAGGAATCTAAATGTCATATAATAGTTATAGTAGTGGAAATTAGTTCTCGCAGAATATGTTATAAACATTCCTTTTTTTTGTTTAGTAAATACATCACTGAAAAGATATTCCAATTTAATGGTATTAAAATTCAAAGGGGTTAATTATGCACTTTATAAAGGAAGGATTTATGTATTGTAAAAATATACCTCAATTAAAGGATATTGATATGAAGTCCCTTACATTGAGTCTGACGTGTCTTGTTCATTCTATATATTCTATAATATTAAATTTTGGTTTTGTTCTAATTTCATTAGAACATTTTTCAACATTATTATTAATTTTATATTACTTATTATCATTATATAAAAATTATATAATTATTTAAGTTCATATTAATCATTTCTTCAATATTTTGTACTTGAGTTGAAAATGAACATGTTTTGATATAAATTGTCCATGTAGTCAAAAGTACATAATCTTCAGAATAAAAATCAAGATTTAAATGTCATATATATATATATATTTCATATATATGTATTTATATTAGTCTATAACATTTCGATATATTAAATGAAATGCAACGTTTGTGGAGACGGTAGGCCATATGTACACATGAATGCAACATTTATTTATTTTTCATATTAAAAGAATAATAATAAAATAAAATAAATATATATTATAATTATAATTTTTTTTTAATTTATGCCCCATATGTTTAATAAAATAATATTTTATATGTCCCATGTATCCCATGAACGATTTATCTCACTTTGATAGGGTGGTGGTTTACACGTCCTCAGATGAAATTATCCTATTTAACCATTATTTAACGAATAAATTTTTTTTGAAAAGAAAAATTATAGAAGAAGATAAACAATAAAAAAATAATATATATCATATATAAATACTGTTCCATCATAATGGCCACCATGAGATGTTTTAGGATAAAATTTAAAAATCATCGTTTTGTGAGCCAGTAGTTCTCCGAACATCGAAACAATATGTCTATAACTATTAGATGGAAGTTTGTGTAAGTTTAGTCTGAATACTTATTATAAAACCATTATATTATATTGATGATACTGGTGTTGTTCTGTAATCAATGAATTATAATAACATAGGGAACATATAACGAAATTAAGGGAAAGGAACTTGAGAGAAGAAGCTACCTCAAAATTGGGTAACTTCATTTTATTTGAGGCAAAAGGTTTTCTTGAATTACCATATTCCAAAGGTAACGCATCAACTCTGAAGGGTGGTATATTAAGATCTTATGTAACACCCCAACCCTAGTTACCTAGAGTTAGTGCATTATTACATAACATTGGCATGATCACAAAAGATCAAGTCTCAAAAGACCGATTAGTTTAGTAGCCTTGGAAACAATATATATATTCATAAATGTTAAATTACATCATAAAGTGTAACACTACAATAACATAGTCTCCATAGTCCACACTCATATCCCCTTTAGACTATCCCTGCAGGTCAGTCGTAAAATATTTCTTCACATCTTGGGAAAAATAAAACATAGAAAGAGGTGAGCTCAAATGCTCTGTAAGGATAACTATATAGCAGAAACATTCATAAATAAACATAAACATTTAGTTCAATGTATAACTAAAACAAAATCCTTTTACACATGAACTTCAGAATAATATGGAAAAAATAAAATGAAATAATGCAATTTACTTATTCACATGGATATTCTACTAGTCAAATAATCACATTTAATATCAATAACCACTTTCATAATGATGGAATATATAATGTCAGACTATCATAAAAATGTAGCCAAGGCCTCGTGCCAAGACTACAAAGAAGATTTTGTCAAGGCCTCATGCCAAGACACAATTTTGTCCCATGAGACCTATCGATGCATCGATGAGCTATTTCGGGCTCCACCCATCACTTATTAAGTCCAATTCATTCCTCATATGAACAGGTTTAAACATATCTTAAACCATAACAAAATCATATCACATAAAACATGCATAAAATAAACATAACATTTCCACATTTCAATCACAAGATATCAATAAAACAAATTGATATAATAAAAACACTGTCAAAACCATTTTCAATACCAAAATAAAATAAAATTAAAACTTGGTATTTATTTTTCACTTAAAAACGTTATGGCTTGTAGAGGAAGCCGAAACTCAAATAATGGTCACGGCGGCGGAGAAGTCGTTGTCGCCGCTTACGTACGACAAAAAAATATTCCCTTTTGTAGTTTAGTAAAACGCTTCATATAAAAATTATTCTTTTTGAATAAACATAAATGTCAATTGGGTCTGTACACCGTATAAATGAATTTTGTGTATAAAACAAAATATGCCTCAATGAAAGGAGATTGAGATGAAGTCCCATACCTCGTGTCTGACATGACTCGATCGTTCTTTAATCTCCTGAATAATAAAGTTGATTTTATTTCTAATTTCTTAAGAACCTATTTCAATTTCATTATTCTTTTTATATCACTTATTACCATGTTATGAATATTATGTAATTATTTATGTTAATAATGGTTGTTTTGTAGATCTTTTGTACTTGAGTCAAAAATAAACTTCTTATAACTACATGTTGTTCATGTGGTAAAATATCCATTATATAAAGAATTATATTCATTTATTTTATATCATATATATCATACATATCCAGTATATACATTCATTTATAATATTACACAACATGTAGAGGTAAGAAATGAAATGCACCGTTCATGGAAATGGTAAGCCATACGTACGCATGAACGCTACTTTCATTTCTATTTCATATTTAATGGAATGAAATCATAATGATATAAAGGAATATTATAATTCCAGTATAATTTCATATATAATATCATTTACTTCGTCCTTTATATGTCCCACATATGGCATTAATGATTCAAATCACTTTGAGGGGGCGGTAGTTGGCACTTCCTAAAATGAAATTATCGTGTTTACCCATAATGGAAATCATAAATGTATGACATAAATGAAAAATACAGAATCATAAGAAAAACATAAACCTAATATATATCATATATAAATATATTGACATCTTAATGGTCACCATGATAGGTGTTAATGGAAGATTGAACAACCATCGTTTCATGAGGCAGTAATTCGCCACCCACAGAAACAATATGTTCTTTAACCATTAGATGAAGGTGTGTGTAAGTGTAAATAAAATAATTCTCATAAAAACATCCAAGTATATTTAAGATACTCGTTTTGTTACAATATAATTGAATAAAAATAGTTTAAGGGGTTGGAGAATCAAAATAAAACAAAAGAACATAAGATAATACATTACCCTAAAATCGGGTAACTCTTTTTGATTTGAGCCAAAGGCTTCCTTGGGATAACTTCTGAAAAATGTGAGGCTTCCAAGAGTAAGAGAGGGAAGTTGATATAGTATTTGGGAAGAGGTTGGGAGATACAAATGGATTTGATGGTGTGAATAAGGTGGTAGAGTTGGGGGCCTTTTATAAGAGGAGAGGAGGGGTACTCTTGGAAAGTCATGAAATGTTAAATTATTGTGAAATTATTTTCGGATTTTAAAGGTCCCAAAAAGATATATTTCAAGTATATAGTGATAAGGGTTTAAAATACTCCCATCTAACAGGATTTATACAACTGTAAGTCTTAGATGTTACCTTATCTTTTCATTTTATTTAAATACATCATTAATTCGGTAATCGCTCCATCATCATGGTGTCATAAATAAATTAATGTTTTTAATGTCTAAAAATTATAAAAAAACTATGATGTAGGAACTCTTTTTAGCTTTCCAATTAATATTTATAGTAAAGCATATGAATTTTAAAAACCTATGTAAAAATTGTTTTAGTAAAACAATACATGTTTGTGACACTTCTATTTTTACTTTAAATAAAAAGTTATTAATGTCATTTTCTTACCCATGTGGATCCATGGGGTCCCCAAGTTGACCCATGGATTATCTTGGTCGGCCATTACTCATCCAATAAGTGTAGGACAAGTGTAATGGTAATTTAATATTATTATATCATTATATTTACCTTAAATTACACTAATTACCTTTAATCGCGATTAATAGAACTTAAAAGTAACTAATCACCAAAAACTATTTTAATCCAATTGAAAAAAATTTTACATCCTAATGACAATGATGTATGTTAGATTTTTGAATTTCAAATCACAGAGGTGGTAATATTTTATTTAAACGAAAAATCAGTTTTTTAACTACCACTTAGTGGTTTCACTATTCATCAAAAATCGATGTTTTTCAGAAAATTTCAAAAAATTCACTCTAAGATATATTTGATATTCAAAATCCAAAAATGAAGTCCATTTTGAAATATAAAATTAATATAATCTCAAAAAGTGGGTATTGCTATTCAGAATAGCTACTTTGATTGGTCGCGGTGTGTTAGAATCTTGAACTTGCGTACAATGCAAGCTATTGAATTATTAGAAGAAAAGTGTACCGTGGAAGATTGGGGTGTTACACTCTTCCCTAATTAAATAAATTGTTTCCTCACAATTTGAAATCCTTCTTCAAAAAAAAGATTGAAAATAGAAAATACCTTTGTGGAAGACCCACATCGGTAATAAGGTTAATAAAATTTAGCCGTAATAAGAGGGAAAGGGAAATGAAAAAGTCACCACCAAATTATGATCTTGATTATGAGAACATTGGTAGAAATTAGAGACATATAATTGGAGGAAAACATAAATATTAGTAGGGAGTTCTTGAGGTATTCAATCACAAACAAATGTAAAATTGAGGGCCTCAAAGCCTTCAATCTATGTTAATTTAAAATATCATCAGATCAACAAAACATAAGGTATTAGGATAACACATTTTTTGTTTTAATATCCCTTTCCCAAAGATTAAGAATTAATTTATTCATAGAAAAAGAGATAGGTATATATATATATATATTTGACATGTACAGTTTCAACCTTTAACTAATTTCTACCACAAACTCATCTTTCACTCAAAAAAATATTAGAACTCAAAAATATTATATTTATCCTAATAGTACAAGGTTAAAAATATTAACACATACCATTTATATTAGGAAAACTATTTTGTAATAACTAGGGACTTCTTGTTGGCTAGTGGTAGGTAATAAAGACCCCGTCGCACTATGGTTGTGGGTTCGATTCATACAGCTTTTTCCGATGTGACAGGTTATCCCCCGACCTGCAGGTTGTCCTTTTTCTAAAACTATAGTATTATAATACTCCAAAAATAATATTTAGAAATGTTTTAACCTTAAACAATACTATCCAATGTTCATCTTAATCCATTCCAACTTTTATAGTTATCCAAAATACCTATGTCCAGACATTCTCTAAAATGTCTCTAAATTCCAAAATCAATTGTAACATCAGATTCCCCAAACAAAGTAAATCTTCTCTTATTGTCACATACTAGAAATATGATTACCTTAATTATATTAAAACCTTAATGAAAACAAGAAGTACTATAGTACAATACTTATATATATATCACATTATTCTTATAAACAGAATATAATCCTTGAGTCCAAAACCACCAATACATTAATTATTCCACTTAAACTGTAGTAACAGCATAAGATTGACCTTGATACCTTGGCCTTTTCTGAGGTAATTTTCCCTGACGCTTAGGACATTCACTTGCATAATGCCCCATTTCCCTACAATTATAGCATTCAACATTGATAGCTTCTTTCTTTCTATTGCATTCACGAGCCTGGGGACCTTTTTCTCCACATTTATAACAAACTCCCATTCTTTTTAGGCAAGTATCAGGGTGATATTTTCCACAATTATCACATAATGAAAAATCCTTCATTCCCTTTTTCCATTTATCTGTCTATTGTTCCACTATTATCTTCTTCTCTTGCTTTACTTTATTGTCATATGATTTAGAGAATTCATTTTCTGTCTTGATAGAACACGAGACAATATCTTCGTACGTTGAGAAAGATTGTGATACTAATGCTTGACGGAGAAATGGTTTTAACCCATCAAAGAAACGATCAATCTTACTTATTGGGTTACGTATATAATCTGCAGCATGCCTTGCTAACCTTGTAATGTTAGACTCGTACTTCGCAACATTATCGTCCTCCTTTTGCCTCAGACTCAGAAATTGCTTTTCCATATCTGCTCGATGGTCACGAGGAAAGTATTTTTCTAAGAAAATATCTTTGAACTCTCTCCCTTACATACATGATACTTCATCATCTTCCTTTGTGTTTTGTATAAATTACCTCCATTGATCAGCATCTCCAGTGAGGTGGTAAACTGTCATGATAACCTTTTCCCATTCACTACTCCCCAAGGCATGGAATATTATCTCTAAGGAAATTATCCATTTCTCAGATACTAAGGGATTTGTACTCCCATTGAATGAGGGTGGTTTTTCCTCATGAAGCGGTCTAACATTGATCCTCCACATTGCAGATCAGGGTGCTCTATACGAGTAAGGTTATTATTCATAACCTGAGTGATTTGTCCCTGTATGGTGATAAGTTGATCAGCAGCAGTTGTATCACCAGCTCCACTATAATTATCTTGAGCAGGAGGGAAATCCCTACATGGAGTGAGTGCATTGATAGAGTTTCCATTCCTTTCACTAAGATCCATTTCTAAACAATGTCATAAACAAGATCAGTTTATGAATCAAAATAAAAAATAACAAATTTACCAAACACCTAACATAAATTGAACAGTTTATGGATATAATCCATAAACATAAAAAAAATTCTTTGAGGAAGTATATACTCATAAACCCTTCATAATGGTTTGTAACGAAAATGGGAATTATCCTAAGCATATCCCCCGGGAGTGTCGTAACTAAGAGTGCAGCAAGGCCCGTTTTTGTGAACCAGTTCCTGTTAGAGTCTATCTCAAAATGATGTTTTCTATTTTTACCCCTAGGTACATCTGTGTCAGATCCACCTCTACCTGCTCGTATCCAGAAATGGATTTATTGCTCGGAAAACTCACAAAATCTATATAATACACAAATTATAGGATGTTATTCTATACTAATCCTCAAAGTCTATCTTAGGGCTATGTGCTCTAATAAGAGTTTATCTAAATCTAGCTTCCAAGGTTAGCACTAAAAAAACTCTAATACCAACTGTAACACCCCGACCCCAGTTACCCAGAGCCGGTGCATTATTACTTAACATTGGCATGATCACAAAAGATCACGTCTCAAAATACCGATTAGTTTAGTAGCCTTGGAAACACTAGATACATTCATAAATGTTACATTACATCATAAAGTGTAACTCTAAAATAGCTTAGACTCCATAGTACACACTCATATCCCCTTCATACTATCCCTACAGGTCAGTCATAAAATAATTCTTCACATCCTAGAAAAAATAAAACATAGAAAGGGGAGAGCTCAGATGCTCAGTAAGGATAAAAATAGAGCAGAAACTTTCATAAATAAACATAAACATTTAAGGAAATGTATAACTAAAACAAAATCCTTTTAACGTGAAATTTAGAATAATATGGAAAAAGTAAAATGAAATAATTCCATATACTTATTCACAAGGATATTCTACTAGTTGAATAATCACATCTAACATCAATAACCACGTTCATAATGATGGAATGCATAAATCCAGACGATCATAACCACGTAGCCAAGGCCTCGTGCCAAGACTACAAATAATATTTTTTCAAGGCCTCATGTCAAGACACTAGTTTGTCTCATGAGACCTACCGATCTATCGAGGATCTATAGCGGTCTCCAACCATCTCTTATTAAGTCCAATGAACAGGTTTAAACATATCTTAAACCATAACATAATCGTATGACATAAAACATCCATAAAGGAAACATAAAATTTCCACATTTCAATCACAAAATATAAATAAAACACATTGATATAATAAAAACAATGTTAAAACCATTTTTAATACCAAAATAAATTAAAATTTAAACTTGGTATTTATTTTTCATTTAAAAAAAGTTATGGATTTTAGAGGAATCCGAAACTCAAATAATGGTCACGACGGCAGAGAAGTCATTATCACCGCATACGTACGACAAAAAAACTTTCCTTTTTTTCATTTTCTAAAATGATTCATATAAAAAATATTCCTTTTGAATAAACATAAAATTCAAATAGGTTTATACACCATATAAAAGAAAGTTGATTATAAAACATAATATGCCTCAATGAAAGGAGATTTAGACGAAGTCCCTTACCTCGTGTCTGTCTTGACTCGATCGTTCTTTAATCACCTGAATAATTTACTAGAGTTAATTTCTAATGGATTAAGAACCTTTTTAATTTTCATTATTCCTTTTATATCACTTATTACCATGTTATGAACATTATGTAATTATTTAAGTTAACAACGGTCGTTTTGACGATCTTTGGTACTTGAGTCAAAAATAAACATCTTATAATTACAAGTTGTTCATGTGGTAAAATATTCATTATATCCATAATTATATTCATGATGTTGATATCATATATATAATTCATATCCAGTATATACATTCATTTATAATATTACTTAACATTTAGAGGTAAGGAATGAAATGAATCGTTCATGGAGACAGCAAGCCGTACGTACGCATGAACGCTACTTTAATTTCTATTTCATAATTAATGGAATTAAATCATAATTATATAAAGGTATATTATAATTCCAGTATAATATCATATATAATATCATTTACTTCATCCTTTATATGTCACACATATGTCATTAATGATTCAAATCACTTTGAGGGGGCGGTAGTCCGCACTTCCTAAAATGAAATTATCGCGTTTACCCATAATGAAAATCATAAAGGTATGACACAAATGACAAATAAAGACTCATAAGGAAAACATAAACATAATATATATCATATATAAATATAGTGACATCTTAATGGTCACCATTAGAGGTGTTAAAAGAATATTGAACAGTCATCATTTCGTGATGCAGTAATTCACCACCCACAGAAACAGTATGTTCTTTAACCATTAGACAAAGGTGTGTGTAAGTGTAAGTCAAATATTTCTCATAAAAACATCCTAGTATATTGGAGATACTGGTTTTGTTATAAAATAATGGAATAAAAAGAGTTTAAGGGGTTTGAGAAGCAAAATAAAACAAAAGAACATAAGAGAATACATTACCTTAAAATCGGGTAACTCATTTTGATTTGAGCCAAAGGCTTCGTTGGGAAGCCTTCTTCCCAAAGTGTGTCTTCTAGGAGTAAGAGAGAGAAGTTGAGAGAGTATTTGTGCAGATTTTGGCCGAGTGAAATGGCTTTGATGGTGTGAATAAGGTGGTAGAGGTGGGGGCGTTTTATAAGAGGAGAGGACGGATACTCTTGGAATGTAATGAAATGTTACATTATTATGAAATGATTTTAGGATTTTAAAAGTACCAAAATGATATAGTTTGAGGATACAGTGATAGGGGTCCGAAATACACCCATAAAATAGGCTTTAGACAAGTGTAAGTCTTAGATTTTACCTTATCTTTTCATTTTATTTAAATCATTCATTAATGAGGTAATCACTGCATCATCATAGTGTCAAAAATAAATTTCTTTATTTAATGTCTAAAAATTATAAAAAAAGTACTATAATGTAGGAAATAGTTTTATCTTTCAAATGACTTATTATAGTAAAAAATATGACTTGTATAACTTTATGTAAAAATTGTTTTAGTAAAACAATACATGTTTGTGACACTTTTATTTTTACTTTAAATAAAAAGTTATTTATGTCATTTTCTTACCAAAGTGGCTCCATGGGGTCCCCAAGTTGACCCATGTATTATATGGGTTGTCCCTAACTCATCCAATAAGTTTAGGACAAGTGTAAAGGTAATTTTATATTATTATATCATTATATTTATCTTATATTATATTAATTACCTTTAATCGCGATTAATTGAACTTAAAAGTTTATATTCATCAAAAATTATTTTTATCTCATTGAACCACATTTTACATCCTAATGACAATTATGTATGTCGGATTTTTGAAATTCAAATCATAGAGGTGGTAAAATTTCATTTAAATGAAAAATGAGTTTTTAACTACAACTTAGTGGTTTTACTATTCATCAAAAATTGATGTTTTTCAGAAAAATACAAAAAAATCACTCTAAGATATATTTGATATTCCAAATTAAAAAATATTGTCCATTTTACCACATTAATAACATAAAAGATGCATTAATTCTTTTTATATTTAATTCCCACTGTCAAAACAAATAACATGTTTTTAAGAAACAATATCTATCAAAAGATTGATACTCATTTATGTCTAATTTCAAAGTAAAATTAATTCTAATGACCACCATTGGATAAATATTTCAAAGTTTATTCTAATTATACTTTAAAACCACTCAATATTATAATTTATCACTATAAATTATTTTTATTAAAAAAGTAGTTTTTAAGTATTTTTCACTATTCATCAAAAATTGGAAGTTCTCAGAAAAATTCCAAAAATTCAACATAGGCTAATTTAGATATTTAGAATCCAAAAATGAAGTCCATTTTAAAATATTAAATTTATATAATTTCAAAAAGTTGGTATTACTATTCATAACGGCTCCATTGATTGGTCGCGGTGTGTTAGAATCTCAAACTTGCGTACAATGCAGGCTATTGCATTATTGAAAGAAAAGCGCACCATGGAAGCTAGGGGTGTTACATCTTATTTAAGTTGAATTTGGATGGTCCAATGGGTTTGATAAGTTCGAGTATGTGGGTATAGGTGGTGGCCTTTTATAAGATGGAGGAGGGTCACTTTAGAGAAGTCTTGTAATATTATTTTATTATATATTCAATTTCAATTATAAAAGGTAAAAACTCATTTAATGAAAATATAATATGATTTTGGTCTGAATAAAAACCATATAATAATTTTTATACATGTTATGGATATTTTTTAATCCTTATCCTTTTTGTTAAAATATTATTTTAACCATTTTAATTTTACATTGATATCATGTTATTTACCCAATTCTGGTTAATGGAATTATCGTATCATTTCAAAATACCCTAAAAATACATTTTTGATATATTTGGCCTTATTATAAATATTATCATAAATCATATAATTTTAGGAATTTAATATCATTTAATACATTATTTTATATTTTATGTTATGAATTACGTCAATTTTGGTCTCTATTGATATTTTATATATTTACAAATTCATAACAACTTGATTCAATCGAACAAAAAACATTTAATCATTAATAAAATGTCTTATTAAAAAATATAATTCATGGATGTCATTAATTATTCAAATAATAAATATTTTAATATTTATAATATCATTTATTTGAATTCATTATTAATGATGCAATCACTGCATCGTCATTGTGTGATAAATAAAATTTTTATTTAATGTATAAAAATTAAAAATAAAATAACATGATGTACGAAATAGTTTTATCTTTTTAATGAATATCTATAGTAAAATAGATTAGTAATATAACCCTATATTAAAATTGTTTTAGAAAAAGATTCATGTTTATGTTATATATCACTTTATATAAAATTAATTCTTATAACATGTCATTATCACAACCATGTGGCTCCATGGGGTCCCAAAATAGTTCCAAGAATGTCCCTGGTCAAAAATATCTAATCCAATAGGATTAGTACATGTGTTAGGGTAGTTAAATATTATTATACTATTATTTTTTACTAATATTTTCCAGATTTTCCCTTTTACCATGGTAAATAAAATAATTACATTAGTTACTATTCAGAATATCAAAAAATATAAGGTACATATTAACACAATTTGAAATTATTATTACAAATATGGAGTCATGTTTTCCAAATTAAAATTGGAGAATTTTCAGAAATTAATTTAAAATTAATTCCTGTTGTAAAAACTAGAAAGATGATTTTTAAGAATTAATAAATATAAAAATATTGGAATTGATTTACGTCCAATTTTAATGGGAAATTACATCCACTGAGAAAATGGATTAAATTATAAAAAAATAATCCAATTTTACATTAAACCCAATTAAAATAACAATCTAACTATATAAATAAATTATATGAAGATGCATTTTTGAATTAAAATGTAGTATTTTCATTATTCATTAAAATATGGATTTTATTAGAAAAAATCAATAATTTAAACCAAAGTAAATTTTTATGTTCTAATTCTGAGGTAGAGGATTATTTTTTCAAACAGAATATATCAATGTGACATTAAATTTGTTTAAAAAGGGTTCTCAATCAGAAGGTCATAGAACGACCTTTTAAAAATAATAGAGGATATTATACTAAAAATTCGATTCATTCTCATTTGAATCCTTTTAAACATTATTGGATAGATGTTAAAAAAATTATCCAAAATTGTGTGCTCATAGTGTAGTTTTTTATCTTCATTCATTCCAATAAAATGACTAGGATTTGACTACCATTTAATATAATAATAATAATAATATTACTATATTATTTTTCCGTATAATTCACTATTGTTTGCAATAGAATATTTTGGAGAAAACCATTGTTTTGTGTCAAGTACGCAATAGGAACAAGAGTCCAATTTTATGTAAAATTAACATCATCTTTATAAATATTAATACATATAAAAAGGAATTATTCTATAAATACATGGTTTGCTACATAAAAAGTTCCCAAATACCAAGGATAATGATTATTATAAGAATCATTAACCTATTAAGCTAAGAGATAAATAAAAATATCCTGATATATTTATTTTTTATGAGGCTTACGAAAAAATGGTTAAAGTTACAATTACCATCCACTCTATATCTACTAATTTATAATTTGACTCTTTATATAACTATTCATTTGAATATGAAGAATTTTCTTATGTTGTAAAAATAAAACCCAAATGATTAAATGTTAAATTATGATGGAAAACCCCCAATTTAATGATTTTCAAATATGAAGTATTTAAATATTAACCATTTTATGATTATGGATTTCATATTCCTATAAATCATATTACCCTCACTCTGGTACAAATTATATTATCTTTGGCATAGATTATAATTTTATTCTTAAAAACCACATAAATTTCCACAAAATAGATTTCACATATTTTATTGAAAAAAATAAATATATAATATTATAATTTTGTTTTGATAAACGATTACTTCTACCATATATCAGATCTATTGTATGGGTCTTGATTCCTATTCAAATGCGGTCTTTATCACAATTGGTTAGGGAGAAGATGGGCATCAATGATATTCCTATTATGTGGAGGTTTCTTGATGTCATTATAGTTTAGTTTCATTGTCATTAACAATATAGTGATTTTTATTTCACTACATAATTACATCATGGTGCCTCGCCTATATCATAGAATTCCAATATAATTAACAGATTCAAGTTTCATGAATTGAAGAAATAACTCCAACTAAACCTTGATAAGGGATTAATTTGGCCTAGTGTTTCATCTTGGGGCAGATATTTTCATTATGTTAAGAAGAATTATATGGAAATGAAACATTTCATTTAATATTGAGGACATAAAAATAAAAATTTCAAGAAAAAGAATCTTACACCCCTATTGATTATTTATTTGATCAATTTGTTCAGACATCAATACCTTTCGAAGAATGACCTTTGTTCTTGGAATCATCAATTGAGGGTCATGAAAGATGAAATACTCATTATAGATTTATAAACAAGGTATGGACAAAATGATTATATAGTGATGTCATTTGGTCTTCATAATACCCCTTGTATCTTCATTCAATTAATTAAGAGATTCATGAGATATTACATTGATCAGTTTTTGGAAGCAATTATAGTCAATGTTATTATATATTCATGGAGAAATTAATAGTAAAAATATTTCATGAGTATTGAAATATAGACCCTAAGGAATGATAACCTGTATGAAATATTCAAAACAATATTGGGTCAAAATTCCTATTTTTAGTCTATATATTTTCAAGGGAGGGTGTCAATATATATCCATAAATCTAGAATTCTGGTTTAAATTCACCCATACGTTCCACTAGGATTGAGATATGAGTTTGTATTAGATAAGTTTTATATTATTTAAAAATGGAAAACTTCTCAAGCCTATCTAATCCATGTATCATGTAAAATCAGAAGGGGTGCCTCTTCCACTAGATAGGATAATGTGACTAAAATCATAAGTATCTGAACAGATTACTTTTAAGTGAACAAGTTTTTACATAATCCTATAATAGATAAGGGTATGTATTATATAGAGATGCATTGAAGAATGTATTGTGATGATATCTTTGAAAGAGTTATACTATAAAATCTAATGCCTCATGACAATTGGAAGTTCTTGAGAAAAATTACCCAAATCATGATTTGGTTTTAGTTAAATTAAATTTTTTTAATAATGGTATGGATGAATTATCTTTATAGATAATGGTGTGATATGTATTTTAAAGATCAATAATTGAATAATTTATTCACATAGAAGGAGTTAAATATTTTTTAAAGAATCTCATTAGAGATTATTAATAATTATGAATTCTCAATACATTAACAACCTATGAAAGGAAGTATGGTGGGATATTCATTGATTCAAAAGGATAATGTTATATTATTCATGATAATGAAAAAAAAGATCAATATTTATGTATATTCATAGGATGGACCTGGAACTCTTGAAGGAAGGGGACAAATATAATCTTTCTCAAATGAATGTTAAGCCATCATTCCAAAAATACAGAGATAAAAAAGAAGGATGGAAATGTTCCTTAGTTTACCATATATTTTTATGGAATTATATGGTTATATAATAACAAACATGTTCAATCTAGGCCTATTTTTATGAATGAGTAATTATAGTAATTTGAATGTTTTTTCTTCTCTATTCACCCCAGATGTAAAATATGAATAGAGATTTGAAAATATATTTATTATGGGATGGTATGAAGATAGTAATTTACAATTTTCGTTGTCTTGGCATGGTATGAAAACAAGTTATTGATGGGAGAGAAAATTAAAAGTGAATTTTAAAACCATTAACCATACAATAATGGAACAAGGAGAACATCACAATAGATTTTGTTTTTCAGGCTCCCCAAAACAACGAAATAGTGTAATGCTATATCGGATATAGTCAATTTCTTTACAATTTCTTCACAAATTATTTCATTTTGATAATACTTAAATATTAATATAGTTTTTATAATATCGTCTAATTAAGTGGTAAGAGTAAATAGAGTACCACATTCTATATGGTTCGATCAGTATCCTAGGTTTACCTTGATATTCTATAAAAGTATTCATTAGGATATATATATATGATGGTATATTTTATCACTACATATCATCCTCATAAAGATAGTCAGATTAGGATAAAAATTCAGACCTAAGAAGAAATTTTATGATCTTGTTCATTGGATTTCAAATATTGATGGGATTAACACATTAATATAGTTGAGTTTTCATACAACCATAGATTTCACTGGGTTATTCATTAATATCACTATATATCCCAATATGGAATGAATTTTAGAGATCCAAAATCTTATAGTGAAGATGTAGAAAGATAACTATTTAGACCTGAGCTAGTTGGTGATATGGTAGATAAGGTTAACATATATTAGAAGCACAAAGATTATCGAAACGTTATTCTCAGAATCAACGATGTGATCGAGAATTTCATATTAGCGATAATGTCTTTATATTAATATTTACGTATAATATGGTTATGAAATTCCAGTGTAAATTAAATATTATCCCTAGGTATATTTGGCCATTCAATATTCATTATCAAGCAGTAACGGATTCCCATCAATTATCACATACATTGAACCTCCTTAATATTCACGACGTGTTCCATAAATATCATGTGAAGAAGTGAATATCTGATCCTTCATATATATATATAACTCAAATGTATTACCAATATATTAGGATATCTCTTATTAGGAAATATCAGTGGATATTATTGATCATATAGATAATGTGATACTAAACAAGACCACTCACTTGGTAAATGTTTTGTGGTGAAATCAGCAATTTGAGGAAGCTACATCTGAACCTAAAGATAAGATGAGGATGAAGTATCCTTTATTTTTTTATCATAGTGATGTAATGTTATGGTGAAAATAATTTGAATGAGGTTTAATGTAACACCCTGAGATTTTATGAGATATTATTTCTCAAATAAAATTAATTTCCTAGATAGTATGTGTTATATGCAACTCTATTTTTTAATAAAAAAATGATATACAAGAAATATATTACAATTTAATTTTATAGTTACCAAATATTCATTGGAATGGAAAATTTTAATATAATTTGGTAAATTATGAAATTGTATCATTTACCCAAGGAATTAGTTATATAAGAAAATAAAGACCAATTGAAAAATGTTTCTTTGAGAAACTGGTTTTATGTGTGAAATGTCTATTTATCCTGAAAATTTTAAATTATCACTATAGTTTAATGATTTTATGAAATTTATATATTATCTATATAGTAAAATGTTTTATCAATAATTTGATAAGTTTTCTAGGCATTATATAATAATAAATTATATTTTTAGACGTAAAATCATATATATCTAAAAAAGAGGTTTCGTCACATTTTGTGATCTTATTTTAAGCCTATTTTTATCATTAATAAAACATTTATTAGGAAAACTGATATTAATTTAATAAATATGAATATAAAAAATATTTTAGATTTAATTTCTATAAATTTTCTACAAATATACATTTTTAATGGATTTTGAAAAATACTAATTTTTATTATAAATTGTATTCTAATTCAAAAAATATAGAAAACATATAAAAAATTATTTTTTATTATAAATATAATATTAATAAATTTATTTTATTTATAATTTAATTTATTTCAATGAAATTTATTTCATTTTGAATATTTATAACAAAACCTTTTAAAATTGAGAGAAATGTTTCTTTGAGAAAATTACAATTCATCTTTTCTATATGTTTTATTTTAAATTATGTTCTCAAAATTATTCTAGTTTATTTTGGAAAAATAAATTCCATATATTAGATCATAGTAATAATTAATATATAATAATTTCACCTTAAATTTTTTGCATTATGAATATTAAAAATATTAAAACCTATTTTCCACAGTTATGGTAAAAGCAGGTTTACTATAGAGTTAGAATAAAATAATATTAGATTAAAATGACATAAAATTTTCTAATTCATATTGGATATAAAAATTTAAATAATATTATTTTTAATATTTTATGATCATTGATTTAGGATCCTTTTGGAAAGTGATAACTTGGGTTTTAATTTTCTTTTAAAACATTCAAATTTTATCCACTACCCCACATATAAAAGGTCACCCCATATCATCTCCTCTTCAAAAATAAAAATCCATTTGGATTAGAAAATACATAAAAACATATCTCTCATAATAACCTACACACTATCAAGAGAACTTGGTATGATAATAAATACATCCAATAGAGGATTTTGTTGTAAACATAAAGATGTAGCCTGAATAGGAGGAATCATTCTTAACCAATAAATTTTTTATTTCTTCTTAAATATAATTGAATAATTTTTATTAAATGATAATATAATGAACATAGTATCCCTCAAATAAAATTATATTATATTATTATGTTTATTAATAATATCCCCATCCTCTACCATCTAAACGGGGAATAAAAACACTGATCATGTGTATTGATGACTACCACATTACAAACAACCTTAATTCATTTTCCATTATTGAATGTCACATATTTTTATAATAATTGATATTAATAATTTATATATTATATTTTTTACATAATTATGCCTTTTTAGTTATGATAACACATATACCTTTTAAAATTTCTTTATGTGGGGGATACAATAACATTTCTTGTTTGCACTATTGATTACCACCTCATGAATATATGTAATTCCTTTTTAAAATAAAATTTACATGGAGGTTTAAAAGAATATATTTGATAAATTTATGTGATATTTTTTACCTATCAATACTTACATAGTTATATTTTCATCCTCAACTACTTATCTTCCAATCCATATGAAAATGATAATAGTGCTCAACTATACATGAAGACTATTGCCTCCATGAAGTGATGTGATAACTTTATCTTTTCTTATTTACATTTTTTGTAATATAAATATATTTAACGAATATATAAGATATAAATTACATAAAAAAGATTCTTTAATGGTTAGAAATTATTAACATTATGAATTATCTAGTAGGGGTTCAATAAAGGGAGGATCCGACTTTAGGAGTACATCCAGTCATGGGATCCGATGGCTAATGAGTTTGAAAATATGACGGTGAGGGAGACATGATTTTAGGAGATAATTATATCTCATGGGAATTTTGTATGGAATTGACCTCTGGTAATCTGAAATTACTTTTCAATAACTCTATTTAAAAAGGTGTAAATTGTTGATCGGATTTGGAGGTATGTCGGATCGGGTGGGTTTCTCTTTGTTTTTTTCTTCTTTTTCATGTGATCCATAGTGACTCTCACCAACCCCTTACATGGGTCGACTTCATATGGGGTTCAGATCATTTAGCCTCCACAGGTGCATGCCATCTGGTCTTGGTCGTACAAGAGGGCATGAATTTTCCATTGTTTATGTGCCCATGGATTTTTTCATGAGATTGTCTGTAGGGTGGTTATTCCTTGATGAAGGTTGTTCTCCAGGATTTTTTTGATGGTGAGGTGTTTATGTTTTGTTTTGACTTTTGTTTTGTTTTGGTTGTATCCATTGTAATTCTGGTTTTTTTGGTTTCTCACTTTTTTCTAGAAACTTGTTTTGATAATAAATAATTAATTTTCCTTCATAATGATCAAATTTATTTATATCTAAATTTTAGATTTTGTTTTATCTCATTAAAGTTGACAATAGAGGGTGGTTGTAAAGTGTAGTTATTAACTGAAATTTGAAAACTAAAGAGGTTTTATTTTGAATAATATATTGAAGTGGAAGTAAACAAATTTTGGATTAATTATAATGGTGATTGAATTCTTAAATAGTGAAAACAATTATCACACATTAAGAATTTTGATGAGAATAAATATAAATATAAATTGAATAAAATAATTAATAATATAGTTTTGAACATTATTTATATTCTATAAAGAGACACCATCATTGAGAAGGGGTTTTATTTATATTTTTTATATTAATTTGGATAAACCTTTATATAAATAATTATTTTAATCTCTATTAAGAGGAAATGTAATGATAGATATAATGAGGTGTTGGAACATGGTTTGTTATTGATCCATATCAAAAGTATTTAATCAAATAAAATGATAAGTAGTTTATGGATGAGTAGTAAATAAATGTTTCTATTACCATTTCATATAATATTTAGTTTGGAAATAATATGAAACACTCTTTCATCGCCCTAATTAATATGTTCATGTTCTATGGTTATATGATTTAACTCAGTCGGTTCAGTGTGTTCATATCAGCATATGAAATAGATTTATTTAAGATAATAAAGTGACTCCTTAATTTATAACATTTTTGGCTGTGTATGGTTATCTGGTCACAAAAATATTTTTAGGGACTCCTACCTAGAGTTAACAAAATTTATTATAAATCAAAAAATTTATGTTTAATTGAACTCCAAATACTTCAGAATAATATTAATCCAGAGAAATGAATAATATTATAGTTATTATCATCTAATATATATTTGAGTAATTGAAGGGAATATATTATAATTTTTTAAGGAATAATTATCATGTAATAGTTTAGGATACTTGTAATATAAATGTAATTAGACTTGGGATTTAGAAGTATAATTTATTTATGTATTAGTGAATAATTTTTTTGCATTAAAAAAATAGATACCTAGACCTCTAATGAATTATGTTGTGAAAAATGAATAGTTCATACAATAAATCACTATAAAAAGATAATTAACAAAATTAAGGTTTAACTACACATAATTACATTTCCCATGAAAAGTAATATGAGAGTCATAATATATTTAACTCATTATTTTATTTATATAATAATATTCCCCAGATACATGATATGTGTACATTAATTCACACTTTATATATTGATATAGAGGTTCAACATTCCACCAATGTTTGAAAATATAATTTTTAATAGGATGAATAGTTTTAATTATTAATATTTATTAAATATATTTCTAAATATAATGAAATAAAAGTTGATGTTACCTTTTAATTAAAATTGATATCCAATTATAAATATGAAACCATTTTGTATATTATATGTTATTTTAATGTAATGTTTATCAAAAAAATTCAATATATGCCTGATGAAAAAAATTCATTATATGGAAGTAGAAGTTTCAAAATAAAATTAACGTGATTTCCCCTAACATGGAATATAATTTAAGGTAATATATAAAAACCAAATTGGGATGTTATCGAAAAATCATTATGATAGTCAAATATTAAAAATAATATTTTCTTATATTTTTAATACAAATATTTTTTGAGACATTATATTAAATTTTCTTAATTTTTAATTGTATGTTTTTTCTAGTATCTTTATTCCATATGAATTTTGGAATTTCCTATGAATTACATCGGTATGTATTTTATTTATGGGACAATGAATATTTTTTATAAAAAAATGAAATTTAATTTCTTTTTAAATTTATGTTCTATATTTTTTGTTGTATTTTTTTCAATGTTAAGAAATATAAATTATAAATAAAATATTGTTATTATGTTAAACCATCCATTAAATAGTAAAAACCATTCAAAAATGATCCATTTATCAAGAAATAACTATATCTTGAGAATCCTGTAATTTTATCCTAAATTAGTAAACCACCAATTAATCTAATATATGATTGTGTTAGAGTATATGAAGGATTATTTATTCTATTTAAAAATTTATTTTAAATAATAAGATTCCCTAAAACATGTAAATTATATTAAATTATCCCATATTTTCATGAATTTTTATGAAAATAGACAATAGTTGAGATCTTATTTTTAATATCGTATAAATTTTTTATTTCATATTTTTATTAGTATGAGAGAAAAAAATTAAATTTTTAATCAACACTATTTTCACATTAACTCATGTGTTTCCCAATAATAATTATTCAATTGATCACATATTATTTTTTAAAAAGTAAAATATCTTGAATCTATTTTTATAACGAAGGAATGAACAACTCCTATATCAAGTTGTGTTATTTTATTTAATCAAAGGAAATGAGAAAACAATTCATACTAGTTTTTAAGATTAAACTAATAATTAAACATCATATATATTTCATGCGTTTTCAATAATTCTCATCCTATTTGTTTTTTATTTCACTTCATCAAATTTCCAATTCTTGTAAATGTTTTTAAATATTGAGATTGTTACCATTTCTTATTTTGAATAATATCATAGTTAATGTGATCATCAAAAATTAAACCACTTCAAATTATATGCATTTCTTATCTTTATATTATTTTTATTATATTTTCCTCCTTATCTCATAGGGTATAAATTTTCTATGATGTTATGTTTTATAAAAAACAATATAAATGATTGTATGGTGTCCATATTTAATGAGATTGAATATCGTATCAATTGAGTTGGATTATGTTGTTATTTATGTGGTTAGTTTTAAAATATAATATGAAATATATTATTATTCCTTATTCTCAATGAATTGATGATTATATGTTTTCATGTTGAACATGTGTTTATGGTTAATCATTAAGTGATGTGTTGGACCTATATATCAGTTTAATGCCTTAGGGAAAGAATTAAATTAAATGAGATAATGTTGAAAATAATAGTAATGGTTGATCCAAAATGGGAAATTAGTTGTCATTAATGATACACTATGGGAAATGTTTTTTTCGTGATCCACTATAAAAAACAAGGGGTGATAAATTTTCTAAAAATTACAAGATTTTGGTCTTTTTTGGTGCCATAATAATTTTATATGGGACTATAGTATGCACCCAATATCATGATTTATGTCTCATGTTTTCTTTATCATTATGACAAGTTAGTTTTTCTTCCATATGGTATTAGTTGTTCCATTTTCATTCTATATGAAACATTTTTTTTCTCAAATGTTAATTGATTCAAATATTCCCCACCTCCATATGTTTTCTCATGAGTTTTGAATAACTCCTTTGGTAATATACTAATATTATTGTTTTTTCCCACATGGGGAATTTAACCTCATCCCTTTGTTTTGATTCTATTTCATATTTATTAAAGCTGAATGAACTTTTGATATGTTTGTAAGAATATCAAATTTGAGTAAATTATGGGTAAATGTTCACAAGAATTGTAAAATAATCTTCATATTTAGATAGGATATAAAAACACTAAACCTAAAAACTCTTAGGTTGTTGAATTTACAATTTAATTTAATATTATAATTCATATAATGAAATAAAATAAAATATTTCTTATATTCTATCGACTGTGACTAGTTTTTCCATGCTTACATATTGAAAATACAAAGTGCTAGAATTCTAAAAAACGATTTAAACAAGTTTATAAAACAAAAATATGATTACTTTGAAGACACTATGTTTGAAAAATAGAAAAGAGTATACATTAAATAATGTGGAAAATTACATTTAAATGAATATTATTAAATTAGATTTATCATTATTGAGAAATACCCAATATAATAAGGCTATAAAAAGATGAAATGATATTTTAACTAATTTATCAATGTTCTTATTTATTGAATCATGAATTTCATTCTTGTGAAAAAATTATATTTTATAAATTTCTATGTGGAATAATAATGGATCATTAATCCAAATATGAATTAGGGTGAAAATTATTTAATAATATTCATCGAAGTAATTCTTCCCTAAATCATCATACAGTGCTCTCAATAAAATAATTACATTTAAATAATGACATGAATTAAAAAAATATTTATGTATATGATAATTTAAAAAAGTATTTATGATACTCCTTTTAGGGTATGTCATATAAGTGAATCAACAAATGGTTCAACAAGATAATTGATACAAGTGATGTAATGGATACTAAGAATGAATCTACTAATATTTATGGAAACATTATTCCTATATTATTATGTAATAAGTATACATAAATAAAAATATATTTTTGAGAATGTAAATATGTTAAAAATAATAAGTATTTTGAAATTATATTATTTGAAGAAAGGGGTGAATGAGAGAGTAAAACTATGCATTTACTAAGAATTAATAGACATAATATGGATCTAAAAACAATTTGTTAAAAATAAACTCTAATATAGGCTCATAGGATTAAAATATTTATTATATGTTTATATTATCATTGGTTTAACTAACATTATTTGAATATATAGTAAGTATTAATCATAGGTAAAATCAATTAATAGTTTAATTTTGGTCATTTGGATAGACAGACAAATAATTTTAATGTTATTATAATTTGGGTATTACAAAATAGTTTTTCATGATAATGTATATGTGGTTCAAGATAAATAATTGATTGTATGAGATAGTTATACACATGATAAATTAATTAATATTAAATATTTATTTCAACAGGAGTATAAAATAGAGTATATTATGATATTTCAATCAGTTTTTGTTCATTGAAAGATTTTATTTCCTAACAATTTGGGGAAGGTATCATTTTTTAGTAGAGTTTTTAATGATGTTGTTTATATAGTATTGATATTTTGATTTGTTATAGGATTTCATGAATAAAAAAATTGTACTTTTTGAAACACTTTGTATGTCGTAAATCATGAGCCTTATATTTTATATACAGTTATATATATTTTCTTATAAAATATGGAATTTAATTGAATAGGGGTTCCTTATAACATGAACATGGAAATTGTATATGTCAAATAATTGATGGTTAATGTATTTATATATGATTCCATATATATTGAAAATTAGAAGAATATATTGAAATGTTTTTTCAAATAATTAGCTAAAAATTTTATATTCCGTTTATTTTAGGACTCCTCTAATTTATGTGGAAGAAAATAAAATATATAGAAGGTAAACTAATCACCTTATACTTAAATTTTTTTAAGGAGTGTCAAAAAAAATTTAAATGGAAGAGTGAAGTGTAATTTGAACACCGATAATGTTAAAAAGAAAACTATGAAAGAAAAAAGATGATGATTGAGTGGGAAAAAACACTATATAAAAGATTTTTATGGATTTTTATTCTATCTACTACAACAAATAAATCAATGTTTTATTTAATGTTCTTATCTCCACATTTCATGATTTTCCCAATATAATAAAAATAGTAATAATTGATTAAAATAATTTGATATATTATGGGAATAAAAGATTAGAGTATAATATAAAATGTAATATAAGAGATGGATTGATTTTCTTTCTCTATGTTGATTGGGATTGTATATATTTTTATCAAAATGAATATTGGGTTAAGATTTATATATGAGTGGAAACTATATTTCATATATTAGTAAAAACATTATACTGATTCATTATGTTTATATGAAGTAGAATATATTTATATTACTAATGATTGTACACAATATATATAGATAATTAAATAATAAGAGGATCTTTTTATTTTGGTGTAGTAGCAGATGTTGATTTAATCCAACAAAAACATTTACATTGAATTAACATGGAATCATGTTGATTAATATTGTAGGAAGAATATTGTTTTCTTATATAATTTTTTAAAATATAAAATGCAAAAAAACCATATGAATATATAAATTTAATTAATAAAATATCCAATAGATTATATCTACTCTAAACCATTAGTTTAACTTATTTTGAATCAGATGTTGATCATTGTCCTAAAATAATTCTCCAGCAGTTATACATGTTTCTATAATCCCCTCTAGGAATATAATTTAATGTTATTTATTTAAATAATTTACACCTATAAGGATTTTAATTGAATTTGTCGTAGCATATTTTTTGCCTTACTATCCAAGGGTGTCCTCATGTAGTCAAGATAATTTATTATTTTAATTTTATAACAACAAAACACCTAATTATTTTACTTGATCCATATGTTTAGAGTTGTCTCACATTGTCATGTATATTCATTATATTTTATTTTAGGTTATTATCATAGTGTTTGTTTGTGAATTATTGGAAATTTTTATATCTAGACCTGAATAAGATTAAGTGTTTAGATGTAAATTATAGAAAAACCGAAATGTAGAAATTTCAATGAATTAATGAGAATGTGATAAAATGGGAGAAAAATATTATGTGTTAAAAAAAATTATTAATGGAAAAATTATATTTAAGATTTGGAAGGAAAAAAATCCATTGGTGGAGATTATCAATAAAACATGGAAAAATATGTTCAAATTTTGATCAATTTGAATTATGTTGGTTTTCATGATAAAAGGCTATCCCTATATGGTGAAAAAAAATATTTTACAATGTCATTTAGCCTATCATGGTGTGTAAGGATTTGATTTATTGTATCTAGGAACATATAAAATAGATATATAGTTGTAATATATTATGTAAATTTAATTTAGAATATCATATATGTAAAATGGAGAGTCTCTTGAATTAGATAGACTTTATTATTGATAATGTTTTTTTAAATAGCAGAATCTCACCATAAGTAATTTTTTTATTCCATTTTGTATGAATCGAAATTGTTCTTTAAAAATTTTTATGTGACTTGGGTGTCCTTTTTGAGTGTTGAGGAAGCTCTACATGAATTATGATAGATGAAACTAAAATCGTTAAATGATAATCCAGAAGTGTAGATAAAACAGTAGACCATAGAGGTAGTCATATTTATTTAATTTTATTCTAGTGTAAACTAAAACACCACTACATGACTATTTTAGAGGATATATTATTTAATATTTCAAGTTACAGAATTTGTGGAGATTGAGAAATACTAATAGGGGATCATGGAGAATTTTTAGGTAATGTTATTTATGCATAATCATTTATATTGGGAACTATTTCCATATGTTTTGATATTTTGGGAATACATTTAGAACTATCAGTTTGTTACTCATTTTTTTGGATTTTAAGTTATAGATAGAAAATAAATGACTCAAATGGAAACCAATTATGATTTTTTATTTAAATTTATCATTGATAATGAATTATAATCCATTTAATTTGGATTTGAGTAATAGATTAAATTGTGGAATTTAGAATTGAATTGTCATTAATATATTTGAAGTTGGTTTCAACATGAAGTAAACATCACATATAGAAAATAAAAGTGTGGGTAAATCGATATATAGACAATATAGTACCATTAAGGTATTATTATTAAGTTTATGAAATTTTTAGATGATTTGGGTGTCAAGAAAATTTACATTTAAGATCACAATTAATGCTTAAATTTCCATGGGTTTTAGTGATGATCTATATATTATATAAATGTGGGTATTATAAAATAATCTTATTTTATTGTCTTGAATAAATAATTAATATTGTTAAATGATTATCCCATATTTCAATAACCTCATTTATCCCTCTTTTGTATTATATTTGTAACAGAGGAAGAGGCCTTAGACCATGCTTGAGATATGATCATATAGTAAAACATAAAATGAAATTGAATTTAAATAATGATTAATTACATCATCGACAAGTTATAGGTATATGTAAATTGCACATAGCCCATTTTTGGGAGATTCATGTTAAATATTGGGAAGATTTCCATTACTTTTATTCATTATTTTTTAACCATATGTAATCAATCTATCTTTGCTAATATGAATTGATATCCAACAGGATTTAAAAGATTAAATGAAATTTCATGACCCCATATATCAAAACCACTATTATGATGAAAATATTAAAATATGTACCAATAATTGGGATATACTAAGAAGGTATGTGGCCTATGAATAAATTTAAGGAAGGATATTGAAAATAAATTCACGTATGTTTTTAATAAATTAGTAAATTAAACTTATAGTGAAAATTTCTATTAAAATAACATTGAAAGTATGTAAATAATATATAATTATGGTATTAATTGTTTTATATCAATATATAAAAGAATATTATTAAATAAAACCATGTTTTAAAATTGAAAAATATGATTTAATTCGGAATTAATTATTTTTTTAATCATTAAAAAATCAAATTACCTTGAAAAAATTCCATAGTAATGTTAGGTGTGTAATGTTTTGGATACAAAATTCATAAGTGGTGGGGTATTATATATTGTAAATGGATGTATCAGAACGAATAAATAAAATTTAAACAGATAATTTAATTTATTATAGGGGATTTAGAGTACATTTATGTGATGCGGTCTTATAAATAGTTGGTAATATAAGAATAAATAGATATGAGACCTTACTGAATTCATTAATTTTCATTATAATTATTTGTTTTTATTATAAATCATTTGAGTTTTAAAAAATTATAAATATATTATTTAATGAAATAGTTGTGGATCAAATATAATTTTATAACATAAATTATGAATTTAGTGTTTTTTCATAGTGGATCATAATTAAAAAGCATTATCAATTTGCAGACATGTTTACTAAACCATTATATATGAATTAGCATGACAATCATCAGTTGAATGTAAATATTAAACAACCTTAAATAGAGTATTAATTTCTGTAGAACCGATGATTCCCATATGAATTTGTTTTGGTGAAATTATTATCATGGTTATATTTATACATCCCAATTGGATTATAAGAAATTGTTATCTAAGTTGTGATGTTTTTAACATGTGTTGAAATTGTTAGTTTGTTGAGAATACATGTGTGGTAGCACAATGAGATTTTTAAAAAGGAAACTAATATTAGATTGTGTATATGAAATAAAACACAACGAATTGATGAAAAAATTAAAAAAGGATACTTTAAGATATATTTCATTTTAAATAAATTAATTAACTTTAATATCATATAATTCATGAAACATCAGGTTCTAATGTGAAATAAGTCTCCATTTTACTGTTATTATTTAAACATGAAAATTATTACATAGTTATTACGTTGGAAGGTATGAATAGTAAAAATTAAATTGTGATCATAATATGTTTTTCATGTTTATAAAATATATTCAATTGTTATCTATTTATTATGAATTAAATATGAACAATCTTATTGAAGAATAAAACCATTCATAAAATTGAATTTTTCTAAAAGACTGTCTTGAAGTGATTTGTGAACATAATATAAAATCAAAATTTAAAACTTTTAGATTATATATTTTATAAAGTAAAAACTATTTCATAAATAACTTTGTCTAAATTATCTATTGATGAATTTTCTAAAAATATCATAAAATATAATTTTTTTATGTTAATAATTAAAAATATTGTTTTTCATTAAAATGAAGCCTTCATTTTCAAAGTATTAAGAAGATATATTTCACATTAATGTGGTTATAAAAGTAACATTAGTTGTATTATATATATTAATCTAATTAATTCAATATGAATCAATTTCTATATAGAATTATTTATTAACCCTTTTTAATCTTTTAAATATTTTCACCTTGGAAAACTACTTTTTTGTTGTGTCTATGGGATTAATTTTAATTAATGATTTTTAAATTTTATTAATTGAATTTATAAAATTATATTAAATAATTAAAATTATAATAATTATTATTATCTAATAATATAAACTAGATTCATTTCCATAATTATTATAGAAACCGTTAAAATTAATTAGTGCCTTTATGATAATGATCGGTTTACCAGGGGTTAAACAAGAATGATAAGATTTTAACAGACATTAACACATAGGAAAAAACATTTTATGCCCATATTTAGAACATATAACATATAAGGTTCTATAATGTCCAATTTGGGAGTCTCTTTCATGATAGATATGTTCATATAACATTATTGTCTCAAAATATCCATGTGTGTCCTCTCCCCTTTTATAAAAGTCCATCCCCTATCCTATAATATTCAGACACAAAAAACGACTTTTTTTACATGTACCTTCTATAATACATTCTTTAAATTCCTCCAAAAATTAAATAGAACATTCATGGATGATAAGTCCAATATATAATTAGTTTTGGTTAAATATAATGAGGTTTCTTAAAAAAAGTTTTAATAGTTTGAACAAAGTGTTTTCATTTTACTTCTTCATATAAATCCTAATATTATTCCAATATAATAAAATAAAAACACCAATATAACAATAAAACTGTTATGTTAGTATTTAAACAATATAACCCATATCCATCTATTCTTTTAGAATTTGGTAAATGAAAACATTAAATGTGTGTACGATGTACTACTATATATTGAGATGATTTAATCTGTTTTCCATAACCACCATTGATGTATGGATATTATTGTGGATACAAAAAATTAATATGAAATTCATTAAATTATTATACTTATGAAGTTATGATATCACATATACATTTTACTTTTCTATTTGTGGGGTATACGGTAATGTAGCTCACTTGAATGGTGGACTATTGGCTCATGAAGCGATGCGATTTATTATTCTCTTACACATTACATGAAAGGTATAATGGAAAAAGTTAATGATTATATGTGATATTTATCTATAAAAAATATTTATATAAATATAATATCTCATATAACATCTTTCATTTTAATATTTTATAAAACAACAATGCCACTCAATCTTACTTGTGGACTATCACCCCCAATTCACGATGTGAATTATTTTTTATTTTATTTTTATATGGATAGTAGTAAGGATTTATTTGATTAATATTAATTCAATATATTTTAAAAAAATTATATGTAAATATGAATTCATATTTATTTTCCTTTTGTTCCATCCATTAAGAAAAATGCAAACAATGTTCAAGTATACATATTGTTTAGAGTCTTTATGTGTAGTGTAAAAAATCATTTTCTCTAAATTTTATTGAATACACTATATAAAAATATAAAAAAATATGTTAATTTAATACCATTTTTATCATTATGGATATTATTTAAACATGATAATATTAAAATGATGAAAATTAATGATCTATGAAAAACATAAGAAATAACGCAATTATCCCCTGAAATAGTTATTTTAACAAATTATCTTTAAGAGTGGTAAAAGAATATAATTTAGTCATATATGTTATTATATATATTATTATTTCTCTTTAATATATTTCTAAAAAACCAATATTTATTATTTATGAGGATCAAAATCATGTGATTTAAGATAAAACAATGGTAATGTTTTCTCATCGTACATTTACTTCTGTGAGACATATTCCATATTCACCAGTAATTACTTTCTATAGTGTATATAATTCCAATTTTTATATGTTTTATTATGAATAAATTTATCTCTTGGGTATTTAATGTTTTATTTTATGATCTTTAATTCATGGAGATAAAAATTCAAAATTTATAAAAATGGTATGTGTATTTTACAATCTCGTCATTATTCATAAATGTTATTCTTTAAGTCATCCCTCTTTGGAATTATTTTATATTTATACCATAAACACAATCAATTTTCTTATATTGCATCCTCATGTGGTCCTTTTCAGGAATTATTACCATTATTAATCTCGTTGGTACTTAAAATTATTGAGAAAATATTTTTATGATAATCTAAATTTATTTATCTCTTAAGGAAAAATCCATTTTCATCAAAAAACATGTATTATAAAAAAATGTTTTGAAAAAAAATTCATCCTTTTAAAAATTATTTATTAAATAAATTTTTAGATTTTTTTACATATAAAATATTTAAAGGGAATTTTTATGTGATTCTTAAAATAAGTATTGTTTGGAGAATTTTGAAAATGTGAATGGAATATTTGCTCTAACACGTACGGCATACATATAATTTTCCATCATGATTGCCACAATTTTTTTTCAAATATTATTTTTGAATTTATAAGAGGTTATTTTTAATGAAATTTATTTTAAAACGTTTTTACTAAATAAATTAAATATATTTTCAATGTGAAAATGTTATTTAACCCATAAAGTATTTTCATTTTTAGGGTTCTTCTATTCATCAATGACATAAGTCCCATATAGTACATATGATCCTCTAGTTATATGTTTAATTTATAAAATCCTTATTATTTTGTGGGTTCTTTCCAATTAGGTTTAATAATTATTTATTACCAGTTTAAAAATCATCTGCATAGTTATGGTTGTGTTTCACTGATTTGGTTTTGTATAAATATTTCATGTATCAGTTTCCAATAAAAACATTATTTTTGTTCGCTAAAAAATAAATGGATTATACCAAAAGAAATTGATTAACAGATAACATATATGTTGGTAAAAATGAGCATTTCCAGCATATATTAAGTTTTATTGGGATTAATTTTTAATACCCATACTTATTTTTACAAATAGATTTATCTATAGATATTGATCATTCAATAACAAAAATTCTTTTACCATTAGTTATATCTATCACATTATCATACTAATACAACCATTTGTTTATTAACAGGTTAATATGATAGTAATGATATCTATTACCAAAAAAAGTTTTACCATCAATAATTTTTTTTAAAATTAACCATTTAATAACATAAAAATAATCATTAAAAAATTAAGATACCTTAATTCATTTTATATGTTACTATTTGTACAAGAAATGTCAATTTCTATTTTTTTAGGTATTATTAAAAATATGTCATTAAAGAATTTTAATTTTCAAATTTCTCTTAATATCAATTGTTTTTATATATGTTAATTTTTTTTCATTTGATAATCATTTATAAATTTTTTATAAAATGAAATTTTAATCATTTTGACTTTTGATATATTTACATATATGTTTGATATTCCTTATATACTTGGTAATTTCAGATTTATATTTAATATTAATAATAGTAATAAAATATAGTAAAAATAAATTTAAAAAATTAATAATTTAAATTTAATAAAAAATGAACATAACAATGGATTGATAATCATTATTTGAATTATAATTTATAATCACATATTGAAAAAAATTATATTAAATGAAAATTAACAATGTTTATTGAATTTTATACCATTAATATATATCTAGATATATTTTATAGCTCAAATTTTAAAAACGAAATGAAATTAGATATATTGTTTATTTTATTATATTTTTCTAATCATTAAAAATCCCCCACCCTAATTCACTATCTCGAATGTGCGATCCACCCCATGCATTCCTCATCCTGTGACCCAAGGCATCATTTCCCTCTATTGACATTGGCAACTTCTCCTCCTTCACTACCCCATGCCTCCTTCATGACCACCACTCCCCTCGGATCCCTTCGTTGCATCCTCCACCATGACCCCCACCACCTCCTCCATGACACCCATGGCCTCCTCCATGACCTTCATCTTACACCACTAGCCTCCTCCATTGTTACCCTCCACACCACCCCACTATTTAAATGACCATCGTATCGTACCCATCGGAATACCCCTCCCTCCTCAACCATCTTTGGTAGACCCTCACCGTCCATGACCTTTCCGGCTTGACCCCCACTATCCCTGGCCTTCCCCACCCATCCTTCCTCATGTGAAGTATTCCCAAATCATTATTTGGTTTGATATTAGGAATATTTTTTTTCACAAACATAGATTGATTCCTTGTCCATTTTTTCAATCTATGTACAAGCTAGGTTTTTTTATATGTTGAAGTATGATGAGTTTCTTATGGTACGAAATCTAGAATCTATAAATTTTTTGTGAAATATGGAATCTATGTATTGTTGGTGAAATTTATAATCTATGAAATCAAGAATCAGTGCAATCTATGCAATATATCCCCTCACCTCTTTATCGTCTCTATTTCATAGTGCTCCTCTTAAATTGAACACATGGTCTCATCTAGTATTATTACTATTTCACTTAAATTTTTCCCACTATAAAGGTTTATTTATCCCTTTATGGGAAAATCGAAGTGCCAAATGTAGACTGGGATCTCCCTTCATGTATATCAACATATTAATCCTTCAATATAACTCTATAGTTATGTCATATTTTCCATCTTTCAAACAACCCCCCTACCATATAATGTTTCCTATCCCCAGTCTCTTTTTTTCCTTCTTCTCGTTCGATGAGCATTCACCCGACATACAATAGTGGAAATTTTCTTCCAAATTATAGGGTGTCGATACACTTTCAAAAATCCTTTACTTGATTTAGAATATATTTTCTATGAGGGGTTTAATTTCATATTCTCAGTTCAATATAATTTTCATATTAGTTTATTTAATGGAATTCATCTCTTCTATATGTTGAGTGTAATCTACAAGGTGTTTTTCAACTGGTCATCCTTCTCTGGGACACAAAATTATGGTGTTCTTGTTAATAGAACAACAAATAATAGTAATGTTTCTTATTATGGTTTTTTTACTAAAATTGTTGAGTTGTGTTATCTAGTTAGAAGCAGTGTTATTTTATTTGAAAATGTTTTGGATAAATCCTATTAAATGTGTCAAAGAAGATATGTTTGGATTAACTCTTGTCAGTCTTAATGGTATTATGAAAAAAATGAACTCTGTATTCTTGCATCTAAATCATTAAAGGTGTTTTATATAAAAACACTAAACAGAAAAATTAGCATGTATTCATTACTATACCAAGAGGTTTATTCGAAATAGAAGAAGATATCATACCATAGGTGTATGACTTTGAAAGTAACACCACAACTAATTCTAATGGGACATTTTTTCCTAATAGGATATGTAAGATGTTACTATTGATTATCATACAATTTATATTTTTGAAATCCATTGATACATTTTGAGAAGAAGTCCTATGTTATGGCAAGTCAGATTTTCTATTTGTATCTTTCTATCCCTACTATATTGTGTGTCCTTTTTTGGTGTCCTTTGTGATATGATTTTTTAATGCCTCACTATTTATATATTTTTATGAATTATAAAATGGTAAATAATGAATTGATTCCTCAGTCCTTTGTTGAGCGTTTTGTTTCACATTTCAACTTTAATTTAATAGAATGAATTAAAGTTAATGTCTACACTTTATATAGTGTGGGTTTCATAGTAACATTTTATTTTATATCATAAATGAACATGAATACTTTTCCATGAATCATTAATATCTTGGAATATATAGATAGGGAATAATATTAATTAAATTAATATCATCACTTTTTCTTTTATATTCATTTTTCTTGTTAATGTAGGACATCAAGATAAGTGTATTAAAGAGATGAATCGCCAAGTATCATGACATAGGAAATTCCTCCCACTATAACCAGTCCCTCAATAAAATATGATAGAAACTAGAAATGGTTCCTCGCCAATGATATTACATGAATCAAGAAAGGAAAAGTCCCTTACCATGTGTTTTTATTCTAAGAGATCTTTGTTGTGAAAATAAGCATTGATCCCAATTATATATTGGAAGAAGGGGGGATTGGAAGGTCGTACAAAGGTTACCTCACTAGCAGAAAAAAGGTGCATATTCTCTCTGTTATTTTAATGTCTTTTATATTGAGGTAAGGATTATTTGGTTAATTGTTCCTTAATATGTGGATTTTAATCTACATGAAAATATTGAATTGCAAGGTAATATAAAATCCATGGTGGAGTTCCTTATAGATGAAAATATGGATATGGAAGAAAAATCTAACCATCAAGTTCTGATGGAGAGTGGTAGAGAACATGGCTATGAAAAATCCAACAATCACAAAGCTATTTATTTGTGATGATCTAAGGTACCATCTGATTCATCGGATATAAGGGAACTAGGACAACATTTTTTGTTTTCAAGATCATTTCTCTAAAGTTGAGGAATTAAATTAAATACTTGCATGATTTTGGTACAATCTCCTTGTTGTTCTTGAATTAAAAAATTTACACTTCATCCCTTAAAGAAATGAAGTTGAATTTATTATTCGTGATGTGTTAGTAGATCATGTGATAGAATGATGGGTCATTCCATCTCTTTCAAACAAAAGGTTATCAAAAGTTATGAGTCAATCTTATGGTTAGATTAATCGTATATGGTTCCAAAAATGAACTTATACATCATATATCATACCACTTAATAAAATAAAACTAGTTTCTACTAGCCAGGGACTTCCAGTAGGCCAGTGGTAGGCAATAAAGGCCAGTCGCACATCGGTTGTGGGTTCGATTCCCACAGCCTTGTCCGACGCGATGGGTTGTCGGCCGTCCTGCAGGTTGTCCTTTTTCTAAAACTATATTACTATAACATCCCATTAATAATATCGATAAAACTTCACCATATGCAACTCCAGTGGAGGAGGAGATGAATTCTATCATTTTTGTTTAGGTAATCCCATTGGTTTTAATTCTGTCTCTATTTATTTTTTATTTTTGGAAACGTTTTTGGGCATTTTAGTTGGTTTTGGAAAACATTATATATGGATCAGAGTTTACGTACCTCTTAGGAAATATCAACAGGGAGGATGAAAAATGATTACTACGCAAATTATTTTTTATACCTCTATTCATATTTTGGTTTCAATTCATACATATATTTTTCACTGATATGAGTTGGAGTGGACATGTTGGTCATGGGGCATGGATAAGTTGTTAGTGCTCTTTGGTCCCTAGTGTGGCATGGACAGACAGGGGCTGGATCACTTGTCTTTGGGCATGGATGGTTTATTGGTGATCATTGGTCCATGATGTGGCATGGATGGGTTATTTTGGGATGGGGATGGATTTTTTATTAATGGGTGTGATGGATCATATTTTGTTGGGGGGGAATGGATTTTTTATTGACTTGTTTTGTAATGAATTTCATTATTAATATAATTAATTTTTTTATAACTTTGAACATGTATTAAATTTTCCTATGATTTTATAATTAAAAAATTGTATTTTAATTGATAATTTAATAAATCAAATATTAAATTTTACTTGAATTAAAAATCTATAATTTTTATTCAAATGTAATTTTTTAAAAAATATTATATGTTGGTAATATTATTTCCAACAGAAAAATATGTCACCAGAGCATATTGATAAACACTTTAACGAACATATCTTTTATCTCTTGGTATTATTATAATTTCAAGAGAAATATTTTATCTATCTTAATAACATTTAGCTATTGATTTTGTAATGATATTTTAGTGAGAGGGACATATATGTTGGTAAAACGCTTTACCAATAGAAAATTCACTTTTACCAACAGATATTCCCGCATTGGAAAAAGTGAAATATTTTTTAGTGATTATTCCCCACCAATTTCTTATGATGAATTCATTGGAAATAGAATGTTATTGGCACTACTCGGATATATATATATCCCCTTGAGGCATCGACAAGTATCATGAGACAAATCAGCTCAAAAAATTAGATAGGATTATACCAACAAATTTTAACTACCTTAGGAAAGGAAAAATCATGATATTTTTATATTTCTATAATTATTAATTAACTCATTGTAAAATGAGTAATAGATGTCCATGTGATTATATGATTAATTATAATATCAATGGATAGGTTTTAAATGTATTGAATGATTTATATGGATTAATTTTATCATCATTTATTTCTCCCATGTTATGTTCCCTTTATTGAATAAATGGTTTGTGTTTTAGTTATTTACTTTTCCATTTTAATTAATATTATTTATTCGTCATAGAATCCACTATTCACTTACCCTAACTGGCCATCTAACTTCACACCTTTCTTGTGTTATATTTTCCCTAGGATACTTGGAAGTGTTTTATTATTTATAAGTAGGGATGCACTATGAAGAATGATGAAATTCTCCAGGAACATTTTATTTTCTTTATAATTTAAATATTAAATTAAATTTAGTATATGTATCTTTTTTATGAATAAAAATAAACTATCCATTCTATCGAGTTTTATTTAACTGTATCTAATGATCATTTAACAATTTAGACATTGCATCTAGTTTCTAGGGTTTGTGTCGTTAAGGTTGTTATCAAAGTACAATATAGTAGAAACATTTAGAATTTCATTTTTTTAATACGTATATTAGGGAATATAACCCTATGATATATATTGACTATATTTATAGAATAACATAATAATGTTCTGTTTAGGCATTAATTTTATGGTTCCCTAAAAAATACAACCATGGATAAATAATACCAGTTTACATGGTTCTGGCATAGATGTACCTAGGTGTAATTACTCTTAAAAAGGTATATCAAACTCCACTCGAATCTTACCTAGTACTTGAAAATTGGACTTACTATACACCAATATTTCAAATCCTTTGGGGTATTCTTTTAGTAATTCATATTTTCATTATAAACCATCACAGATTATTTTAATAGTTGATAACCATGAATATCCTAGGTCAACCCTAAGGTGTCATAAATATAAAATTAGGTGCCGTTATTTTGACATCCTAAAAATGATTTTTTTAATACTCTGTGATTTCCCAATAAGAGTATTGTTTTCACAAAATATAATTTTTCCTCAATATATGGAACTAGAGTTTGTTGGATAAATTTTTAATGATTTTGAAAATATATTGATGAGAAACCAAATGGGAAGATGATTTGGTTAAATTAAACTGTGATTAAATCTAATAAATTATCACAATATATTCTTAACAATGTGTTACCTAACCATATCTCATAGTCACCAATGATGATAAGGATAGATCCCATAGATATGATGAATATATGAAATTATGGAGAATAGAATGCTCAGTTTCCACCATCTCAGAATTACGGATTGAGATAATCAGGAGGGTGTGTCAAAGGAATATAAAAATGTCTAATATGTAAAAAATAAAGGAAGAAATAAATTAATTACCTAATATAAAATAAAAGGCTACATAATTTAATGAATGATAGTAATGATCTACATATGATATTATCAGTAGTCCAACATTTTAAATTTGTAATATATGGAAATTATGATCATAATCAACAATATAACAATTCATCATACTAAAAATGACATATGAAAGGAATGAGGTAAATTCCATAAAAGATGAATCCATATAGATGGTTTCCGAATTCTTTGGGATGAATAATGTTATTCTATTTGGATTCAAGATAGATTTAATGGAATTATTTTATCAATGATATTTTGGAAATGAGAATAATCATATGTTCAAGGATTGTACAATAATGCCTTTTAATTATGGATTTGATGGTATATGGTGAATAGTACTAATGACAAGGAAAATATTTTATTGAGAATATACATTTTTTTAAAATACATGATTAATATTCTATAACACTTAATATGTGTCTTATTTTATGATAATAATTATAGATATTTTTTCATGGGTTAATATTAGTAAAAATGAAATTGATTACCAATTTATGTTTTCATTATTCATGTTTTGCTGGATGCTTGGATTTTTTAAATATAATGAATATCCTGATATTTAATTTTTTGAATCATGAATTATTTCATTATTATTTTATGGTGATCAAGTTATTCACATATTCATAATTTTTCATTAATAGAATCTTTTTTATTTTCATGTGTATAATTTTATATGTATTTAGTGAAAACCCTTCTAAATGTTTGCATGCTTAATTTATTCAAACATATTTTAGAAAAAAAATTAAGTTGAACTATCTATATAATGGATTAAGTTAAACTTTGGGTGTTATTTAATAAAGTTTGATAAACATTTTTTTATTAAATACATGGGTAATAACATGTTACTATTTTATAGGTTTCACTCTCGGTCAAAAGTTAATATTAGTGCTTCAAAAAAATATTGAAATTTTTTATACATTTATTATATTAATAACTAATTTAGAGATTGATCAATATATAGATAAAGGGTGAAAGAGCTCTTATGAAATATAATGATACTTGTAAACATATTTATTTGTATTTGGAGAGAGAAAACTAAATCCTCGCATTTATGAAATCGATCTTTAAATAGAAATGTTAATATAATACCTTATTTCTTGATGAACCAATTGTACTTTCACCCTTTATAGTTTTATGGTTTTTATTTGTTAACCTTCTATGGATAACCCAATTTCTTGTGATCAATGATCTCTATCACTATCAATAATAATTGATTATTTTCCATAATTTACATATCTTTACATCCAAACTCTGTTCTGCAAAACAAAATCCTTTTAATGTTATATTTCTACATGAAATTAAAACTCTATTTATATCAAATCAATATATTTTTTATTAACCAAATTCATAATGTGGAATTTCAAGAATGGTATGTTCTAATTTTAAAACCTTGATTACTGATACCAATATTAAAGTATGATGAAACAATTTATTTATATGGGGTGGAATATAACACCTCATGATTTAAAAAGTAAAACATCATATTTGATAATGTATTTGAAATGTGACACCAAGATTAAAATATAATTTAATAACATATGACATTATGAAATAATTATGTTCAAATAAATTATATCACGTCGATAGATTTCAATACATAAAACTCCATGTTTGATTGAATTGTGATACTCTATTGAAAAATTATTATTTAAACATTTCTATTATAAAAGTGATATTATGATAGACTGTATGAATATTAATAAATGGATTATGAAAATAATATTGGTTACACATGTATAAATTAAATTAAATGGGTTTCTATTCATTATAAATAAAATTAGAACAATTAGAAAAAATTGAACTGTTTTATTAAAAACCTTATATATCTCAAAGGAGGTTCGATCCCGCTTTGAAAAAATAATTTAAAATTAATTTTTAACAAACATATAAAATTTATCGTAAAAAATAATCATCTTATTTTTATATAATTTTTTATCTTGTCATTGAATGAGTTTTTAGAATTCCCTGAAAAAACATTTTTTCATTAACTAGTTCAAAACATGGTTCTTATTTAAAAATGAAATTTTTTTCAAAGAATTTTCAAGATAAATTTTATTTTAAAATGAATTTAATTGGATCATTGGTTCAAATATATATATATATATATATATATATATATCAAATTTAGACAATTGGAATCAATATTATATTAAATTACTCTATAAAATCTATTTAAATTGTTCAAATTCTACTCCTAAAAAATGATTTTACATCGAATTCGTGAGATAAATTTTAAATTAAAATTTTCCAATTATGAGATTTCAAATGTAGAAAATTTATTCAATTTTTGTAATCATCTTACATTATTTTATAGAATAACATAAAATTAATTTTTTCCCAAAACGAATAGTGAAAAAAGTAAAATTAATTACAATTGTAAAGTGAAAAATGTGTTTAACTTTGGTTAATCTAAGAAGATAAGGGTTAAGATAACCGACACACCTATCCAAAAAACTTTGACCAACAATGCCATGAACCTAAAATATCATAAATTTGAGAATGGACCATATTGGTGGCTTTGGAATTAGAAGAATGTGGGTATCGATTTATCTTTTCCAAATATACTTGTGTGTATTCTCCACACTTATAAAAGGACTCCCCCTCCCCACCCATAATAAATATTCCATATCCATTTTCATAAGTAAATCCTAGACTAATAATTTTCTTAAATATATACCCATATCCTATAAGACTTTTATAAATCATAAAGAAAGCCTATAAAGGCTTTAGGTTAAACCTACAAAGTATTCTAGAGAAAGTGGTAATGTTTTTTTTCTATGTATTTTCACTATACATCCTTTTCAAACTCATTATATTATTCATTAAAAATGTTAATATATTAAAAAGTATATCTTATATATTGATATGTTATTATGTTCATGTAATAACATAGATCCATCTCCAAATTTACAAAATTTGAAATTAAATTGTAGATCATATGTATAGAAGACGAACACCTCGCAAGATGAAGTCACATGTTTTCCTTAAAAACATAACATATAGATATAATGATATATTTTACTTTAATATGTAATATTTTTGATATTATAATACATATATAATTATTATATCATAATTACCTTCTTATTTTCGATTATGTGGGGTATACGGTAAAATCATTTGTGTGTTCAGTGGACTACCACATATGGAAGAAATGAGATTCATTTTTCAATTACGATTTACATGATAAGTATTATGGTTAATGTTTATGAATATATGTGATATTTATGATCTAAAATTTTCTTGAAATATAACATCATGTTTGGCTTCATAACTTCTAATCTGATAGAATACAATAAATTTTTTTATTATACTAGTGGAATACTGAATCCACATATCAATGTGAAATGTTTCACATTTTATTTATACATAGATGGTTATAAGGATATATTTGGTAAGCCCTTCAAGATTATAAAAAGAGTAGATTGTATTTGATATCCTGTATAGTATGCAATACCATGGATATAAGGGAATCTAATATCACAAGACATCAAAATATATTTTCTATTTTAAATAAACTAATTATATGATATAATTTTCAAAGTACGAAATATTATCTAACCATGAATCTCACACAATAATGAACTTTCCTCAATATCTTGAGTTATCCACAATACATAGTTTTACCAAGAAACTATCCACCATTGAAATATTATTATTTAGTTTAATAAGATAAAACTAAGCAGTTAAACTAGAATTTATGAATACAATTAACAAAATTATGAAAATATATTATTTATAAATATATAATACGAATTCATTGATTATTAATTCCTTATAAATGAAAATATAAACCAATTGAAATTAAAATAAATATTTTTATATTTATGATAACAATGGTTTTTTATATTAATTAAAAAACATAAGTCATTTTAGTTATTTATCATAATCAGATATATATATATATATTCAATAATATATTTTTAACATTCATCCAATATATTTTATTAGAATAAGATAACAATAAATAATATTTTATTTTTAAAAATATTTTTTTCTAAAAAGAAAAATTTCCACCTTTTTAACGGTGAACTAATTAAAATTTTAAATTTTGGAAAATTTTAAATTTCATATGAAAAAATAAAAATCATTTTTAAATTTTTAACATAAAAACTATGTTAGGGTTAAATTTTTGTATTTTTCTATTATGTTTAAATTTTTTATAAATATTGAAAATACTAAATTTTAATGCAAAACTACTCCTTCTTCTAATTTATTTACTGTGTTAAATTGTATTAATTACAATTTTTAAAGTGAAATTATATGAATAATATAATAATTTATCCAATTTAGGTAATTTTAATCAATTAACTGTGATATTGGATAAAACAACAAAGAAATGTTTTGAACATTTTTACATTAAAACATTAATGACCTAGACCCCTTCAGTCCCTAATATTGTCAAAATCCAATGTTTAGGGTGTTATGGGAGGCAACGATCGATCAATTGAATATTTTCCCAAATTTCCAGTTTTTTCATCGGTAGGTTGGTGTTAGAAGCTCAACTTGGTAGCTCAGTGTCAGTATGTCAGGGTGTCTGTATCTCACGTCGGTAGCTTGTATCAGTAGATCATCATCGGTAGGTCAATATGTGAGTAGGCCATGGCATCGATTAGTTGGGTGACACTAAGTGGTGTTAGTGATAAGCATTGGTGAGTCATGTTAGTTAATCTCTTTCAGTGGGTCGCTTCAATGACTCATGTCGGTGTGTCACATCAGTTATTCACCCATCAGTGATTCATTTCAAACATTTTCCAATTTGTCCTATTTAGCCCTTCATACGTATATTTTGACGTAAATCGAGTTGGAAACCTCTTTTAGAAGTTATAAAGTTTTTTCAAAGGATATTAATTATACCATTAATATCTTAACACTTCTGTGACTTTTAAATATTCAAACTACATGGTCTTGATGATGATCTAACATTAATGGCCCATGAAACTGTTTCTTTCTGTTTATATAGGATATGGATCTTCTAAATCGAGCTCTTCTCTTCCCACAGCGTTTCTGTTTCATCATGGTGTGCCTTGATCCTTTTTTTCCCAAGAAGTTATGTTTCTTGTTGTGGCATTGGGATTCAATTTTCCTTGGACCCTCTACAGGCTTATGTGACCCCCTAATATGGCACAAGGAGTTTCTGATCAACTACTATTCCATGTAGGAATTCCATCATCCTTATTTTAATTATATATCATGTGGGGTAGTTTAACTCATGTCTCTTTGATAATATATTTTAATTCATATATAAATTAAGGGTATTGTGAAGATGAACAGACATGTTACAATAATGGGTTTGGCAACCTTATTAATAAATAAGTTGTGAGGAATATGGTGATGATTTTGAAATTTTATATATTTTATTTAGTCCCTGTTGTGAATTGTATGGGTCATATCCTTCTAGAAATCTTGTTTTCTAGTGGTCTATATTTTCACACCTGTACAGCTTGTGAAACACGACAATAAATTTGTAAAATGTGTTTAATCACATATACCTAGATAAATAAATGGATGCCCTAGGATTTAAATTGTTTTGTGGTCACCACTAAATAATGAATGTTGGATTAAAGAATGAGAGTTACTAAATCTGGATGTACATTGTTATTTGGTGTATCTATGTGTTGTGTATAGTTTTGTTTGACATTATGTTTCGTGTTGGTGTTGTGGTGTTTTGTCTAGCAGTCTAGATGTTATTATATTGTCGTACAAGTAGTGAAATAGAATCCACGGAGGAGATATTGATTTATTTGGGAATGGATGAACTTTTTATGTCGTGGGACTACATCTCGGTAGTGGTTGACATTAGGGTTTCAATTTCAGGTTGTGTTGTGTTTGTGATATTGGGTGTGGTGTTGTTATATCGTGGGGCTATTGAGTGTTGTTGTGATGAGATGTGTTGGGTGTTTTCTTACTAAGAGGAAAATCAGGGTGGGATTAATTTGAATACTGATGGATGTATTAGGTATAAGAGTGTTCAAGAATGAGGCGTGTAGACTCGGATAACAATCTAGTTGAGTTTTTTTTCTAATTTTGGTTCTTTTCATGTAGTGGGATTGCTAGGGATGGATTGAGAGGGATAATTTTGAAGAAAGATGATGTTAACTTGAATGTTCATTTCGATAGTAGTTTCTAGGGACATTGATATGTTTTGGTGGTTTATGATGTTACTTGTGGTGTTATATGTTTGGTAGTTTCTTATGTAGGGATTGAATAATTAAATTAATTAATTGTTTCATGTTGATTGATAATTGGTCGAATGGATTGGATGGGTTAGGATTTAAGTTTATGGTTTGTTTTGTGGTTATGAATTGCAGTGGCATCAAGGGAATTGTTTAGGTGGGATGGTTGTTTGTTTTGAAAACCCATAGGTTGGGATGAGTTTTTGGTACCTATATATATTCAGATATTTTTTTGTGTTTTCTAAATACACCCCACCCATTTTGAGAACTATGTGTCAAACAAACCCATTGTATTGGGGGTGGGTGTCCTTTCCCAATATCCTAGTGGGAGGATGGATGGATGGTTATTGGATCTTCTCTACTCCCTCATCTAGGAATTGGTATCCCTAAACTCTTCAGGTAGGTTATGGTGCGGTTGTGAGGCCTAGGTGTTTTCATGTGATGTGTGCTTATTAGGTGTCATTGGAATGAGATATGATGTATTTCTTGAGGTGTATTCGGGATGAGGTTGTGGTTTTTTAGCCAAGGTATTTACTGGAGGGATGTGATGTGGTTGTGACCATGTTTTTGGCAGGTGGGATATAGTATGTGTCCCAGGTGTGTGTGGGAAGGTTGTGATAGTAGGGATTGTGGAAGATCATGGTTATGTCAGAACATTATCTATTATAGATGAGCAGTTAACACTTGGGAAGTGGTGGGGCGTACATTTGCTTTGAGTTTCTTAAAACATTACTTGACATGACTTTTGTTATTTTTTGAGGGTCTATTGGTGAGGTTGGGGAGGATAGTATACCATTTAAAGTGATTTTTATTTCTATCTACATTTCTCATGGGGGAATTAGTATGCTTCTCCCATTTGTGAAAGATAGACTTTGGCTTTTCCTACCGAGGATACTTGTATGCTCACCCTACATCTGTATAACTGTTTTCAGGTTTCTTGGGATATTATGTGGACCATGATGGATATTACTAGATCTATTATTTGGGGAAGTTGTTGTGCTGCTTCTAAACTTTTTAAGGTAATTATATTGGATTTTTACTTTTCTAATAGATTTCATTTTCAACATGCATGTGGGTGTATTTTGTATTTACTTCTATATTTATTGTATCTGGTTGCATTAGATTTATTATATTACCTTCTGATCATGTTCCATAAATGTGAAATTCCTTCGATATTTGTAAGATTACATACCTTTGGTGATGGTTCCTAGACCAAGGCATATTGAAGGAGGGACCTAGGGTTCATTATCTCACATTCTTCATTTCTATCCTAGGATGGTAATCTTTGGTTGTAGGGGGTCTTGACAGAATAATAGTATGGGGGGTTGAGATATTGGATGTAGTTCATAGATAGGTATAGTGAGGATTTCATGTGTCGGTATGGAAATGGTGTGAGGTGATATTGGTACATGTGAATACCAGCTACAAAAAAGGATTTTAGTCCCCCCTGTGATCCAATGCAAGGACTCTAATATTAATGAATGAACGAGTGGGGCTACACCATTTTCAGGGTATAGACCCTAGGTACGGTACATGCATCATAATGAATTGTGTTCTTATTTGTCTCGAGTGTTTTGTGAATTTAAAATAAACCATTATTTAAAATGGATTCTAAATATAATTACATAATACACGGCATTATGAGTTCCCAGTTTAAGTTTTCAGATATGACAACCAATCATCGTCCATGAGTGGATCAGATAGTAGTGGATCAGCATGCCAACCCTGTTGATCAGTGAGGGTTGATCGAGAGGATAATGAAAATATATTCCAAAATATGGTTTGTGCTTTCCAACAGCATGCTCTAGGAATGTACGAGGGGCATGATATCACCCTCATCCTAATCGACCCTTTGAAGGAGCATTGGGTTCCCTCTGTAGTAAGTCATATGATGGGAGATGCAAGTTAGTGGTGGACCTTATATCTCTGTGAGAGGAAGGATACTGATGTTCTATGGGTCTATTTTGAGAATGCGCTTAGGGAGGAATTACCTACATTTACCCTGAAGTATGATAATAGATAGAAGTTACTATCCTACTCGTTGGAGAGTGTGTCGGTATAGGAACAAGGGATCATGTTCAAAGATCTCCTTCTCTTTTCCCTGAATCGTGTTCCAGAAGGGGAGTCTTGGGATAGATAATTAGAGGAGAAACATCATTGCTATCTCCAGTATCTCATTACTCCCTTTTTGATAACGTAACTAGAGTTCCATTAGAAGGTGTAAGTGGTTGATCGAATGCACTCACGAGGAGGTTTACCGTCATTGGGGAGCCAGATGGTCCATACAATGGGAAAGGATTCCAGAAGTATGTCCCAGGCGCTAGGCCATGAGGTTTCAGCCAGTGGGGATTCAACCTCAATAGTTTCAATTTCATCATTATATTCTTCATTCTTTTCACGTAGGCTTGGGACCATGGTGTTTTATTTGTGGGGGTTTCATGAACATTTATATTAAGTTCCACGTCTGAGCTCAGTACAATGGAGGTGGCGGCATTAGCACCTCCCTCATCAGAAGTTGTTGGCCATGATATTTCATAAGCAAGGATTGAAGGCTTATAATCCCCTGAGGGGAGACATAGACGGTATATGAAAACCTTAAGGAGTTCCTCAGGGACCTAAAATTGAACATGGTGGAAGAAGAGGACGACAAAAGAGGGGCAGAGGAGGTGGGCGTGGTCAGTTGCACGCTATAGAGGCAGAATCTCTAGCTGGGTTAGAGATCATTCGAGGTATGATCGGTGTGTTTAGTACTTTTTCTAGCTATTTGTTTGATTCTAGAGCCTCCCACTCATTTTTTTCAACTGGTATTGTCCATGATCTAGGAAAATACATAGAGAGACTTTGAGTTCCCCTAGTGTTGAGTAAACTATTTAGAGGTCAGACCAGATTATTTGATGTGTTTCAAGTATATAGACTGATGATGGGACTATATCAGTCTTATAGGGAACTTTTCCTGTTGTATATGAAATTGTATGACATCAATCATTACATCGACTAGTTTTAATCTATGCATGATGTTATAAACTACTTCCATACAAGAGGAGTGTTTTCAGACATGGATAGAAAACATGTGCCTTTCGTTGGTGAGCAGAGTTATCTAATGGATAGTAGGCATGTGGTGCATCTTCTTTTGTTGTTGAACAATATGTTTGTGGAATTGGTGGATGATGAGATAGTTTGGGTTCCCAGAGATGTTGTGTACATCAATTTTTTTTTGAGGAGGCTTTTACTCTACCCTCTCAACCCGACAATGATTTCAGGATAGACTTGTAGCCTGGTGCTTCTTCGGTATTGATGGATCCTTATTGGATGGAACCTTCCAAGTTGATGGAGCTGTGGATTCAGATTTATGAATTATGAACAAGGGATTTGTATATCCTAGTGTGTCACCATGGGGTGCTCTTGTATTTTTCGCAAATATTATAGATAGTAATCTAATTGTTTGTATAGACTATCAGAGGTTGAATTAGTTGTCGTTCAATAACGGTTACCATATCCCAAGGATAGATGATGTTTTTATCTAGTTTAGGGGTTCAATTTGGTTTTCCAAGATCGATATGCAGTTTGGGAGTCACCATTTGAGGGTGAATGAGGGTGAAATCCCTAATACTTCTTTTAGGTGCAGATATGGGCACTTTGAGTTTGTGGATATGTCGTTCGGTATTATTAACACACTAGTCATGATCATTTGTCTTATGAACTCCATATTTTATGAGGCCCTAGACCGGTTCATTATAATATTCATCGATGGCATTCTTATCTACTCGAATTTTGATGGGGGGGAGCATGCGGAGTGTCTCAGGACTATCCTAGAGGTCGTTAGACACCACCATCTCCACAGAAAGTTGTCCATATGAATTTTTTGGACACATTAGGTCCACTACTTGGACATGTTATTGTAAGACCATGATATCTTATTAGAAATATTTTTTTTAAATTTCTTATGTTATACGCAACACCAAGAGAATCTTTCACTACAGACAACACTGGCTTGGCTTGCGTTACACGCAATAGAAACCTTCCTCGATAGCTTGCGTTGTACGTAATGTCGAGTTTCACTAAATAATGATATATTATTATAATACTATGAACTATAAATTATGAATATTATTGATCAAATTTTTAATCTTATAACATTATAATTCATCTTACACATTTTTTATAATGAGATATGAAAACAAAATCATTTTTTTGGATAAAAGAAGTATTTTTCAAAAAATGCAGTTTTACTACCTTTTGATGGCACACCAATTTTAAATATAACTTTTTACAAGTTTAAAAGTTAAATTTTACAAAATAAACTTCTTCTTTTTAATCAAGATATAAAAATTTACATTGGATAAATTTTTGATACTTTTCTCATAACTTTCATATTTTGATGAATAGTAAAAACACGCTAAATGTTTCTTAAAAACAGCTTTTTTCATCAAGATAATTTATATTTTTCAATGATAAAATTTAATCATTTTAATAAATAAATAGAATATAATATTACAATTAAATATAATTTATTTCATTACCATTAATTTTACATTGAATTCATAGGTAAAACATTCCAATCTTTGAAAATGTTTTAACTTTTAAAACCCTTTTTCTTAACAACGGGATTAATTTTAAATTAATTACTGCAACTTCTGTGTTTTGAATTCTGAAAAATGGATTCCATATTTGGATTCAGTGGGTCTAAATTATTTTAATAGGTTAATTTTATTTTTTTACATTATGAATAGTAACCACGGTAATTTTTATTTACTACATTTAAAGGTAAATCGAGTAATTAAGGGTAAAAATAAGATTATAAAATTACCCTAACACCTAAAAAATTCTATTTGATGAATAAATCTAGACCCATATCACTAAAGGTTCTGAATAGATTCATTTCATGGACCTTTGACCATGAAAAGTATTTAATTAATATTAACCCCAAGGAAAGTGACAACTTGTCACTCTCTTATAACTTATAAGAGTAATAATTATAATTTAGTGATAAACATCATAAAAACTCGAACATTAATAGTCTCTAGAAATATAATAAAATTATATACCCATGGGAATATATTGATAATTTTTAATTATTAAATAATTATCATTAATGATGACATGATAGTGATGTTGAAATTATTTTATTGATTGAAATGTCAAATAAATGGTTTTAAAATATTAAAATAAACATTATATGAACAATTTAATGTGATCCAATAATTTTATAGATTAATATGACATGTTAGTAATCTATTAAATATTTTACTTTTAATATATCCTATTGGTAGATTTTATTTAAAATCAAATAAATGAATAGTGTCAAATTTCACACTATTGTTATTTTATAAAATTAACATATTATAAAATTGTTCAAAAAATCACATAAATATTTAAAAATTATAAATGTAAATTTATATAGTCTAAAATTTCATAAATTAACCAATTATTGACAATTCAAAACACATATAAAATTATATATAACAATTTAAAATTTATAATATTATTACCACAAATAAAATTAAATAGATTAAATAAGGATAAATTAATTTGATAAGGTTTAAAATAAATTAATAACAAGTAAAAAATTTATTTTTTAATGATATTACAACCCTATATCATCTCATCTTAGAATTGAGTAATTTTTGGAGGTTTTTAAGTGGGTTTGGAATTTCTTATAAATTAATATTTCTTCTGTTTCTAAAGGTGCCCCTATCCTCTCTTATAAATGGGAACCTCCTCCCTCTCCTACTCCCACCATTTTGAGCCTTGAATCTCAGAAAACTGCTGAAAATTTCTCTTCTACACTTCCCTAAAAACATACTAGAGGTCTCGGTCTTCGTCAATGACCAGCTTTAGTGCCCTAAGTGGAGGTTAAGAAGAGGTGCGTCGAAGAAGAGGTATTATCCTTTACCGATCCTTTCAAATTTATTTCTTCTTCTACTTCCTCTTATTTATTGGATTCATTATAAAGTAATAAAATCAGTATCAATAATATACTTATATTTTATTATAAATATGAAACAAACGAATTTCACCTTCTATCCATCCTATGGAAAATGAAATCACCACGAGTGCGTACGTACGGAATACCATCTCCACGCCGTGGTGTGATCTGTTTTCCACCACCACCTCCCTTGGATATGTATAATGGTGTAAATAATAACTATATCTGATTATTATAACATGATACTAATTCTGAGATATTATATCATCCACTCGAAACCCATTCAATAATTATGGGAACGATATCGTCGCGCGTGTGTACGTACGACTTATCGTCTCCACGATGTGATGTGATTCATTATACAAGATCGTCATTAAAACATGATTATATAAATGAATTTAATGAGTAAATATGATATATATTATACTACTACCATTGTTTAAATGAGATAGCTATGACCTAAAAATAGAAATAAGAATTTATTCAAAAAAACACGCATAAGAACATAAAGCAATGAACACATGAATAACAAGTAGCAATGAAATATTACTAATAAGAATATTACCATATAACCATATATGATATCATAACAATTTTTATGATTCTGGAATAAGTAAATGACATTATTTAAATCATTATATAGGTGTTTTGGACACATACAAAGCATATCGGACCTAAGTTAAGGGAAAATCTTAGAATCTCATTTTTATTTGAGATTTTTTATACATCAGAATTTACTAGGGGATATTTGTCATCCACATGCATGTTTCCCCAATATATAATATTATTTATGTCCTCCTACAATTTTTTAAATCCAATTTTACCTTTTGGTGAGTTTTTAGTAAAAGTTATGAAAGGAATCTTTTGTCGTTTTCAGTATGATATACTTTTTGACTTTTTCAGCCAAAGTACAAGAAAAATGTTTTTTAATCTTATACGGCATGAATGGATTTTTATGATTTCATAAAACATTATTTCCATGAAACATAATTAAATAGTTTTCAAGTTTATTTTTAATTAACTTCTTTTAGTTTAAAATTGTATGACAAGTTAAGAATGGAAAAAAATTGAAGTAGAAAAGAAATTTTCCTCAAGAATGCAGTTCATGTGTTTTATCACAATTATTTTCTATCTATGATAATATAGGGTTCTGTTTCTATCCCTGTTATTAAATTGATTAGATTATGTTATGATGGAATTAATTTTATGAAGTCCCATTATCTTATATTTATTATGTTATCATGGAATAAAGTTTAAGAATCCCATTTCTTTTATTACATGGGTTGTGCTATAATGTATAATTTATGATTTTGTGGAACACATAATAATGGTTTCATTAAAAAAATGGGTGGGACCTATATCTCCCTCCAATGCATTGGGTAATGATTTATATCTCATGATATAGACATTCCTAGAACGGAAATTTAATCTGGTTCAGTGATACAGGACTAGAATGAGGAGTGAACTCGGTTCAGAAATTGACATTGTCCACTATGATAGTATTTGAAATGAGTCTTGAGTAATATGAAATTATTTTCTATGATTATGTGTTTATGACACAAATTTTCATGTTTTATGTTATTATTATTAGGATTACATTTCACTACTATGATTTATCCCATGTTATGATATTATGATCTCTTTTCCAGGTTATGATTTTCAAAATGTTATGTTCTTATATATGTGATATGATTGATATTTCCTTTGATTACCCTTACTGAGAATTGGAGATCACCCTTTTTTATGTTTTCTTTTCCCCAAATCATGAAGAATGGTATTAAGTAGGATATACCAGAAGGGACTCTAGATATGATGAATTAAATGGGAGACAATGTAGTTTCTTTATGATCCATTTTTTTATATTTACCAATTTCGAAAGACACTATACCTATACGATCCTATCATGGTTTTGTTATATGTTATAATATGTATGCTTTAATTCTGACGTAATAACAATGTATGTAAATTATGGTTCATTATAGTTGGTATCAGAGGAAATGTATAGTGAACTATTGGAAACTAGGATGTGAAAGCTATAGTAAGAACCCTAAATATATTTTTAAGCATAGAACAAAATATTAGTGTTTTAGAAATGCCCATGAATAACATATGATAAGACCTAAAGTGTGAAATTTTATTCTTGATTATGTGGTTTTCATATTATGATTAGTGTTTCTCACACTATGCTTATTAGTTTTAGTCAATGGATGGAACCCGAAGGAACTGTGTTAATGATGAATACGACGGGAAATGAAATGATTGTCCCTTTGAGCCACCTAATGGTATGGGAGATTGAATGAAAAATCTTGTAGACATGCTCACAAAATATTCTCAAGAAATGAATAATGAAATTCCTCCTAACGAGAAAATAAAGGTGAAACATTCTGTTGAATCCTTCATGAGGCAATATCCACCTTCATTCAGCGGGTCTTCTGATCCATTAGTGGCTGAACAGTTGATTAGTACCACTGAAAAGAGATTTTCATTTCTATAATTTTATGACCATGTTAAAGTCATCTTAGTAGTATATCGTTTAGAATGTGAAGCTCATTAATGGTGAATCATATAAAGAATATGATTCAAAGAGACGAAATTGAGTCCATGGAATGGTATGAGTTCAAGAATGTATTTTTCAATAAGTAATTACCTCGTATTCTTTGAACAAAGATAGAGAAGGAGTTTCTTGAACTGAATCAAAAGGATGATGAATTTTTTGGTACCAACGAAGAAAATTTTACAAGGCATTCATGGTATGCTTTTGGGATTATTATCCAACCAGAGATTAAGATCAATCGATTCTTTTGTGGCTAAAAACCACGTTTTTGATGGAGTTATCCATAAGGGACCTCAATTTCTACGAGGAAATTGTTCAATGTGCTCTCAAGGTTGAGATGGAGATTGGAGTAACCCATCAGTCATATGGGTTTGATAAGAAAAGGAAAATAGAATTCAAAAAGAAATTGAAAGACCACACTGAAAAGAAAATGAGTTTTCCCTTTTGATCAATGTGTGGAAAGAAACATGGAGGGAATTGTCTTAATGGGACAAGTAATTGTTTCAAATGTGGAAAAGAATTTCATCGGGAATTTGAATGCCATAGTGATGGGAAAAAGATGTCTAGTGATGCGAAAAAATAAAAGGCTACACAGAATGCACCTCCTACACTTCAATGTTACAAGTTGAAGAAAATGGGGGGTTATGATAATCAATACCCTAATCCAAGGTTTGTTGATTTCAATCGATGTCAACAAAATTGTAAGTCCAAAGACAGAGGAAAGTCCCATTCAATTTCTATCGGTGATGGGGAGTACGATAACAAAGTGTAGAAAGGTACACTTACCATCCACTCTAAAGTAGAAAATGTTTTATATGATTTTGGATCCACCGAATCTTTTATTTCGGAAAACTTTTCTAAAGGTATCATCGTAAAACCTCAACAATTAACGATTGAGATAGCTATTACAACTCTTAATAACACAATGGTTGCATCAAAAGATTATAATGTTTCTCTAATTGACATTTGTGGGAAACTATTTTCTGAAAATCTTGTGATCTTTCCTATAGTGTAATTTGATGTGATTCGTGGCATGGGTTAGATTTCCTTATATGGAGCTCATATCGATTTCCAAAGAAGGGAAGTAATATTTAATATTCATGATCAATCTATGATCATCTATCAAAGTAAGGATGAATATAACCTTCCAGTTGAAATTTATTCCATCTTATGGGTCTTAATTCAATTAAATTAAGTTTATTTATCTCAAATGGTTGGAGAGATACTCATGATTAAGAATATACCAATTCTACGGGAGTTTTATGATGTATTTCCCAAGGAATTTTCAGGTATTCCGCAAAATTGTGAAGTTGAGTTTTCAATAGAACTCATACCTAGTGTTATGACCATTTCAAAGACACCTTATAGAATAGCCCCAATTGAGTTGTAGGAATTAAAGATGAAATTCCATGAAAATATTGATAAGGGATTCATACACCCTAGTGCATCACTATAGGGAGCACCTGTTATATTTTTTAAGAAGAAACATGGATCAATGAGACTCTTTATTGATTATCGAGAACTTAACAAGATCAATATCAAGAAAAAATATCCTCTCCCATGCATAGATGATTTATTTGACCAACTATGCAGAGCTCAATACATTTCCATGATTGATATTCATTTAGGTTATCATCAATTGAGCGTCAAAAAAAGGATATAAAAAAGATGGATTTTCATACAAGGTATGGAAATTATGAATTTATAGTGATTCTATTTGGTCTTACTAATGCATGTGCTATATTCATGGATCTAATGAATAAATTCTTTAAAGACTATCTTGATCAGTTTTTGGTAGTCTGTATAGATGATATTATTTTCTATCCAGAGAGAAAGGAAGAACATGAAGATCAATTAAGAATTGTATTAATGACTCTAAAAAAGGAGAACTTTTATGCCAAATTTACCAAGTGTGAATTTTGGCTTCAAAATGTTTCATTTTTTGGTCACAAAATCTCAAAAGAACGGAAATTTGTGGATCCAGCAAAAATAGAGGTTATCTAATGATGCTCGAGACCAACAATAGTAAATGAGATCCGAATTTTTCTTGGTTTGGCAAGATATTATCATCATTTTATGAAAGACTGTTGATGATTATCTAATACACTCACCAGGTTGACTCGAAAAGGAGTTAAGTTCATTTGGACGGAGGAGTGTGAAGAGAATTTCAAGGAGTTAAAAAGAAGTTTATCCAGTGCACATGTTCTCGTAATTCCTTGTGTTAGAGAAAGATTTGTGATATAAAGTGATCAATCCATGAATGGATTGGGGTGTGTTCTCATGAAAAATGATATGGTGATAGCTTATGCCTCATGAAAGTTAAAAATCCATGAGAAAAATTACCCAACTCATGATTTGGCGTTAGCTGCGGTAATATTTGAATTAATGATCTGGAGGCATTATCTTTATGGTGAAAGGTGTGATATTTATAATGATCATAATTGTTTAAAGTATATTTTCAAACAAAATGGGATGAATATGCACCAAAAAAGATAGTTGGGGCATATTAAGGATTATGACTGCTCAAATCATTATCACCCAGGGAAAGAAAACAAGGTGGTAGACGCATTAAGTCGAAAAGACCATGCTAGCTTATCCATGATGAGGATCACATAAGATCCAATATTTATGGATTTACAAAGGATGGATATTGGAATTATAATGTAAGGGGATAAATATTATCTTTCTCAAATTAATTTTCAACCATCTAGACATGTGATGATTAAAGTGGCTCCAAAAGAATATGTATAGTAACAGAAGAAGGTGATAAATTTTCTTTAATTCCACATTGATTGTGATGAAATTATAAGGTTCAAAAAATGGTTTTGTGTTCCTCCAATCCCAGAATTGAAGAAGGAAATATTGGATGAGGTTCATAGTTCTTCATTCTCTATTCACCCTGGAATCACGGAGATGTATAGGGACCTGAAAGAGTACTTTTGGTGGGATGGAATGAAAAGAGATATTACTGAATATGTCTCTCGATGCTTGGTTTGTCAGCAAGTTATAGCTGAGAGACATAGGTCTAAAGAAATGTTACAACCATTACCCATGCTAGAATGGAAATAGAAAAACGTCACTATGGACATTATCACTTTACTTCCTAAAACATCCAAAGGAAATAATGATATCTGGGTTATAGTTGATCGTCTTATGAAGTCGGCACACTTCATTGCTATTAGAGAGGATTTCTATCTCAGTCAGCTTGTAAGGATATATGTAAATTATGTGGTAAGATTTCCTGGAGTACCACTTTCCATTATATCTACTCGGTATATGAGGTTTACCTCGATGTTTTGGCGAAGTCATCAGTATAATCTAGATATAGAGTTGAGTTTCAGTACTGCTTATCATCCTCAGATAGACAGTAAGTCTAAGATGAAAATTAAAACTCTAGAAGATATGTTGAGAGCTTTCTCCATGAATTTAAAATGTGGTTGGGATAAACACCTACCTTTGGTGGAATTTTCTTATAATAATAGCTTTCACTCCAATATTCATATGGATCCTTATGAAGCTCTCTATGGAATGAAATGCAGAACTCCATCTTGATGGTATAAAGTTGGGGAAAGAAAACAATAAGGACCTGGTCTTGTTGATGAGATGGTAGAAAAGGTAAGATTCATTCAAAAAAACATAAGAGAATATCAGAGTCGACAAAAATTTTATGCCGACAACCGAAGAAAAGTCTTAGATTTTGAAGTGGGTGATAAAGCGTCCTGACGAATATCTCCTTGGAAGAGAGTAATGATATTTGGAAGGAAGGGCAAGCTGAGCCCTAGGTATATTGGTCCTTTTGAAATATTGGATCGTGTTGGGAAGGTAGATTACCAATTGGAGCTTCCCCCGAATCTCTCTCAAGTTCATAATATGTTCCACGTATATTTTGTGAGAAAGTATATACCTGATCTTTCACATGTACTAAGAATAGATGTTTTATCACTAGAGCAAGATCATTCTTATAAAGAATAGCCAATAGAGATTTTGGATCGTAGTGAAAAAGTTCTACGAAACAAGACCACTCGCTTGGTTAAAGTTTTATGGAGGAAACACCAATTAGAAGAAGCTACATGGGAACTTGAGTATATGATGAGGGAGATGTATCCTCATATTTTTGATACGAAATGACAAATTTTAAGGGAAAAATTATTTTTATGGGGGGTGGAATGTAACACCCTGATATTTTATGAGAAATATTTTTTTTAAATGTCTTATGTTATACGCAACACCAATAGAATCTTTGACTACACACAACTATAACATCCGGTCTTTTTATCACATAAACTTTCATTGCATTATACAGAACCGAGGATCTTTAAGGTTTAGTGTCATGGAAACCAGGAACATAATATAAGACAACATAAAACATTCTTCTTAAACACTTGAAAGGATTATTCATTTGTTCATCCTATGTTCAGAACAGTATCTCATAACCTAGGAGCATTCATAAAAGGAAAGGGTGAGCAGAAGGCCCAGTAAGGGAAAAAAGGGAAACATTTTACATGTGAACTTGATATGCATCAAAAGTCATGAAAAATAACTTTATGGAATGAGAAAGAGATCATGAGGCATATCATAATAAAAATAACATGTATCATAACATGAAGATATGGATAAAACATTTAACATAGACAATCATTTCCGTTTCACCATGGTCCATCCCCAAGGTGTCATTAAAAATTAACAAGTTTATTCACCAAGGTGTCGTTAAAAATGGTCCTCTAGAGAGATTAAGTCTTTACCCAATGCATTAGAGAGCTATCAGGGTGAACCCTTAAATTTTCCTTTATTATCATGTGATTCAGACATATCATCATCAATCATTTCTTAAACAACCCATATAGAATAAAAGAAATTCGTTTTATTTCATAGTCATCACATTTTAAAAACGTCTTTAAAGATGTGATCTTTATGTCACTTTAAACCCATGGAAAAAGGAAAGAGGGTTTCATGTATGTAAGTCCAAAAATTAAAATAGAAAATTTTGATATACATTTGAATACCCATTTAGAAGAAATATCTTTGAGTATTCACTAAATAAAATAATAGAATTTTAGAAAAAGAGAGAGACATTTTGAGACGAAAAATTCTACCTCATAACGGCTATGCTACAGGGTTTTAGAAAACCATTAAAAGGGAGGGGACATGGATTACCCACTCAAAAATGATCCAAAAAATAGTACAGGGACATAATATAAAGGGTATATGTAGAGACCCAAAGCTTGACATACATATACATTACATTACTTTTCTTGAATACTTAGTACATAATTAAAACAGACACACAAGGACTGTAATAGTTTAGTGTCATTGGAATCGTGGAATGTAATCTTCTAATCGTGTTGAAATATCTTCAACATCCCCCATAAAGATCTTCCCATTTTTGTTTCCTTACCTAAAATCTTTCTTTTAATCTTGGGGGAAAAGAAAACATAAAAGGGTGAGCTCAAATTCTCAGTATGGGTAAGCATTGATAAAATAAAACATACCATATACATTTGAACTTAAAAAAACATGAACATTAAAAATCTTGAGCAACGACATAAAACATGGAAGTACATAAGGCATAGATCATAATGGAACATAAATCATGATAAAATATCATGGGAATAAAACATGTAATTGTGGAATACATTAAGCACATGTAATGATTTCCATAGTATCCAAGGCATTGCTGCCAAGAACATATTAGTGGACAAAGTCCCTTTCTGAATCGAGTTCACTCCTCGTTCCTGTCCTGTAATACTGAACCGGATTAACTTACTGTTCCAGCCATGTCTATCTCATGAGATATAAATCTTTACCCAATTCATTGGAGGGAGATATAGGTCCCACCCATCTCATAATGAAATCATTCTTACTTGTTCCAGAAAATAAACATACATCATTCATAATAACCCAACGAATAAAATGGGTTTCATAAACATCATCCCATCATCACATAATCCATATAAAACAAATGGATATAATTTAACAATAATAAAATTGAAACAATGTAAATCATAGAGACATTATACTTGAAACATACAGATATGAAATAATTTCATCTTAGATGGAAAATGGTTTTGATAAAATACTTGAAATGAATTCTTGAGGAAAATATCCTTTCTTCTTTAAAATCAATTTCTTTTCACAAAACATCATGAAATTTTAAAAGAAAAATATTTTGTTGAAAATAGTCATAAAATCTATTGGAGTAATCTTCATGAAAATAAGGCTTTATAAAACCGTAAAAATCAGTTCATGCCGTTTAAGTTAAAAATAACAATCTCCTCGTACTTTTGTCGGAAAAGTCAAAAAGTACCTCGTATGGTAAACAAAAGAAATATTCCTTCTATATGATGTGGTAAAAGTAATAAAAGGGTAAAAATATCTTAAACATACATGGAAGGAATGTAAACATTTTATGAAAACATTTTGAGAGCATATGGACATGGATAATAAACATAACCCCCAGTCAATACTTACGAGTAAACAATCTCGGATAAGAATGAGATTGGAATAATTATCCCTTACCATAGGTCCGATTTTCTTTGTAAGTGTCTGATCCTCCTATATAATTATTTAAATAATGTTATTGAAATATTACAGATTCATATTCATTGTTATGATATCATATATGGTTCACTTATGACTTTATATTACCCATTCTTTTGTAAATTCCATGTTCAAGAGCATTTTGGGTAAAATCGTTTCATTTGTCATCCGTGTTATGACTTGAAATTATTCATATGATTAATTAGATCATGATTACGTAATTCCAGAATATAAAACATGATTTATATATAATATATATTCAGAATATACATATATATAATAGATCGATAAATGGAAAGAAGCACACCATTCATAAAGACGGTAGGTCGTACGTACGCATGAACGTTGTTTTCGTTTCCTCATTGAATTGAATGGAATTAATTGGATGAAATAAATATATATATATATATATACATAAATCCAGTATCATTATTATGTCATATATATCGTGATTACTTATTATATATACTTTATAATCATTTATGAATGGTTAATCATTGAGACTGAATCTCATCGCGTCGTGGAGACGGTATTCCGTACGTACGCACAAGCAATGATATGATTCCCATGATCGTTGAATATTATTGGAGTGTATGTATACTATTAAATAATCAATATCACTGTACAATAATCATATATAGTTATTATTTACACCATTATACCCATCCAAGTAAGGTGGTGGTGGAAAATAGATTACACCACGGCATGGAGACGGTATTCCGTACGTAGGCACGCACGGTGATTTCATTTTCTGTAGGATGGATAGATGGTGAAATAGGGTTGTTTCATACTTATAATAACGTATCAGTATATGAGTGATACTAATGTTATTACTTCATAACGAAACAACCTAATAAGAAGAATTGGAAGAAGAAATAAAGTTGAAATAATCGGTAATGGACATTACCTCTTCTTTGAAGCGCCTCTTTGAGACCTCCTCTTAGGGCACTAAAATTGGCCTTTGAAGAAGACCAGGACCTCTAGGATGTTTCTAGGGAAGTTTAGAAGAGAATTTGGCAGGGTTTGGCCGATCTTGAAGGCTCAAAATGGTGTGAGTAGGAGAGGGAGGAGGTGCCCTTTTATAAGGGGGGATAGGGGCACCTTTGGAATTCTTAAAAATATTAATTTACAATAAATCTAACCCCACATAAAAACCACCAAAACTGAGTCATATTCAAATATTAGATGCCATTGGGTTTTAATATCATCAACGAATAAAATTTAGACATGTTTTGATCTTATTTTAAACCTTATCATTTTTATTTATCCTTATTTAATCTATTTAAGTTTATTTGTGGTAATAAAATTCTAAATTTTAAATGGTTATAAATAATCACTTATGTGTTATTAATTTTACATAATTGGATACTTTATGACATTTTATACAATTTAAATTTCAATTTATAATTTTTAAATATTTTTGTGATTTATAAACAATTTAATAATATGTATTTTTTATAAAATAACAATAGTGTCAATTTTGACACTATTCATTTATTTGAATTTAAATAAAATCTAAACAGAGGATATATTCTAAATAAAATATTTAATAGATTCATAAAAGGTCATATGTATCTATAAAATTACCTTAGCACTTTAAATAGTTCATATAATATTTATTTTATTATTTTTAAAACCATTTATTTGGTTTATCTCTTAATAAAATAAATAGAACAAAATTTTTGTATAATTATTTAATATACTTATTTGATGCATAAAAATTAAAAATAAAATCCTATGATGAATATAAATCTGTTTCCTATCACAATAATACTTTTACTCGAATTTATCATCTTAAAATCACAATATTTAAATTTTTATATTTATTAAATTATGAAGGTGACAACATTGGCATCATTTAAAATAAAATAATATAAGTGTCATAATCGCTTTTATAAGGATCCAAATGGTCAAATATTCGACCATTGGATGATTATGGTTTACATTTACATGACCAATAAGTTTTGGTCAGGGTTTTGTGCATTTTATGGTCACTATTAATTTAATAAAAAATATATTCTTGATTTTTCACTAGATAAACAATTTATGCATCACTATTGTGTCATAATTAAGGATAATTATTTAATCCCTAAAAATTGTAAATAATTTCATATGATGCATATGACTTTATTTTAGTTCTGGATACTACTCATGTTTGAAGTTTCATTAAGTTTATCACTAAATTAAAATTATTATAGTTATAAGATTTAAGAGAGTGACATGTTGTCACTTTCTTTGGTTTTAATAATAATTACATTATTTTCATGGAAAAAAGTCCATTAAATGAATCTAATCCGACCCTTAGGTGATATGGGTCGACTTTTAGTCATCCAATAGAATTTTGGCATGTGTTAGGGTAATTTTATAATATTACATTTACCCTTAATTACCCGATTTACCTTTAACTATGGTAAATAAAATTTACCATAGTTACTATTCATAATTTCCAAAAATAAAAAGTAGCCTATTAACATAATTTGGACCCACCGATTCCAAATATGGAATCCATTTTTCAAAATTCAATACACAAAAGTTGCAGAAATTAAATTATAATTAATACCGTTGTCGAAAGAAAACGGGTTTTTGTTTAAAACATTGCGAAAGATTGAATTTATTTAACCTACGAATTCAATGTAAAAACAAGGCTAATGGAATAAATTATATTAAATGGTAAAAATATATTCTCTTTTACTTTAAAACTATTCAATATTATAATTTAACCACATAAGTTATTACGATGAAAAAAGTTGTTTTTAATTAAAATATAGCGTGTTTTTACTATTCATTAAAATATGAAAGTTATCAGAATAATATGAAAATTTTATCCATGGTAAAATTTAATATCCTGATTCCAAATAATATTTTTATTTAGTAAAATTAAACTTATAAACATTTCAAAAACTATATTTAATGCGGGTGTGCCATCAAAATGTTGCAAAACTGCATTTTTTGAAAAATACTTATTTTACCCGAAAAATTTATTTTGTTCTAATACAATGTTTTATAAAATGTGTAAGTTGCATAATAATGTTATAAAATTCAAAATTTAGTTAATACTATTCATAATGGCTAGTTCATAATAATATTATAATAATATATCGTTGTTTAGTAAACCCCGATATTGCGTACAACACACGCTATCGAGGAAAGTCGTGATTGTGTGTAATGAAAGCCAAGTTAGGGTTGTATGTTGTGAAAGACTCCATTGTTGTTTCATATAAAAGAATACAACCACCTTTCATTTATACATTGAATATATATATATACACTCAATGTTGCGTAGAATGACTATTATAAAATGAACTTGAAATTGTTTGTAACTCAATATAATAATAGTGTTGTGTATACTTCAAGATCATACGGTGTTGTGTATAGCGCAAGGAAATATTTTTTAGCTTACAACACAAGACATCGATGAAATTAAAATAATACTTTTCATAAAATCTCGGGGTGTTACATTCTACCCCACTAAAAATGAATTTCGCCCTCGAAATTCGTCGGGGTTATAAATCTTTTACTATTTATAGAAACCCACATTGTAAAAAGGTATTCTAAAACTTAATTTTAAAAACTAAAGTATGAATTGTAACAATTACCCAAATTAACTCATCACTGGGTTTCCATACAGGAGAACATAGGTGAAAATATGGATATGGAAGAAAAATCTAACCATTAAGTTCTGATGGAGAGTGGTAGAGAACATGGCTATGGAAAATCCATCAATCACAAAGCCATAGATTTGTGACGATCTAAGGTACAATAAGATTCATCGGTATAAGGGCACTAGGACAACATTTTTGGTTTTCAAGATCATTTCCCTGAAGATGATGAAATTGGAAGTAGAAGAAATACTTTCGTGATTTTGGTACAGTCTCACCATTAGTCATTCATTGGAAAATTTACACTTCATCTCTTAAAGAAATGAAGTTGAATTTGTCATTCGTGAAGTGTCATCAGATCATGTGATAGAATGTTGGGTCACTCCATCTGTCTTAAACAAAAGGTTATAAAAGTTATCAAAAATACATAAGTCCATCTATAGTGATATTAATCATATATGGTTCCTAAAATGGACTTATACTTCATATATCATACTGCTTAATATAATAAAACTAGTTTCTACTAAACAGGGACTTCTTGTAGGCCAGTGGTAGCCGATAAAGGCCACTCGCACTTCGGTTGTGGGTTCGATTCCCACAGCCTTGTCCGACGCGATGGTTCGTCGTCCATCCTACAGGTTGTCCTTTTTCTAAAACTATATTACTATAACATCCCATAAATAATATCGTAAAAACATCTATCCTTAAACAATACTAACTTATGTCCAACATAATCCATTCCAATCTTTAGGCTTATCCATAATACTGCAGTCCACTCTCCTATTATAGTGAAAATTATTATGAGAGATTTCATATAAAAAGCATGTTAATACCATCATTGATCCCCATATATCATAAGATATGTCTTGTTTGTCACATTCCAAACAATCGAAGGCCTTAATCATGTATTCTCTTGAAAAATGAATACACATTAAATCTTAGTGAAAACATGAGTCCTGTCAAAAGTTAACTCTTTCCACATACCAAAACCCCAAAATTCTATATACTCAAACCATGATATAACTATTTCCTTATATCAGTCATGAGCTCATGAATACTATCAAACATTTAATTTTCTCCTCATCCCTTCATTATGCGCAAATCATCTACTTTCCAAAAATATCTGAATAACCTTTCATGGTTACTGGTACCATTCATCATACACTTTCAAAACATAAGGAAAGAAAACAGTGTAACAATCCTTAGATGTCTTTTTATTCCATAGTACCATGAGATTACTTATACAACATTACACTTGATAAATATGAAATAATTCCACTACATTCATAAACCATTGACCGAGCTTCAAAAATTCTGTCATCTCACATATCATTTCTAGTCTCTTCATCATCAACAACATAAATACTACCTATAAGACCATACTGATTCTCTTTATGAGACTTTCCCTTAGGTAATTGGTTTTCATAATGCCCGTACATTCCACATTTAAAACATTTAACCATTGTTGATGTCGTAGCAATACCATTATTCTCATCCCTGGTGTTAACTGATCCTTTTCGTTTACACTTACTGGCTTTGTGTCCTTCTTTTCCACACCCAAAGCATCTTCCAGTTCCATTGAATCATTCTCCTTGATTCCTCTTCCCACATTATTTACATAGGGGAAATTGAACATTCTTTCCTCTATGATCATCATGAAACTCCATCTTTCTCTTATAAGTCAAGTCAGGAAAATTGCAAAATTTGAGTTTATTGATCATATTATGAGATTGCTAATTCAGCATAATAATGATGTTTGGACTTCCAAATCCGATTTCATTTGTTTTCTAATGAAAAATATCATTCCATTTTCTATCATATCTTCCATTATCGTGAATCATCATGTTTCCAGCCATTTTCTAAAACCCAAAAAGAATAGTGTGACTGGAAGAAATCATAATAAAGGGGGAGTAACTTGAATATCTAACATCTTAGGTTTAATCTAATATTATAACCATAATTCTTGGAGAATAACATATACTTATACTTAACCTTAGTTACATCCCAAGACATACCTTATAAATATCTCTAGGAATCTCACTAAAGTTATCGCATCCTAGTTTCCAAAGGTTGACTAAACCTTTCCTCTAATACCAACTATAGAGACCTGAATCTTGACGTACATAGACATTACATTACTTTTTCGGAATACTTAGTACATAACAAAAACAGACACACAAGGACCGTAATAGTTTAGTGTCTTTGGAAACTTGAAACGTAATCTTCTAATCGTGTTGAAAGATCTTCAACATCTCCCATAAAGATCTTCCCATTTTTGTTTCCTTACCTAAAAGCTTTCTTTTAATCCTGGGGGAACAGAAAAAATAAAATGTTGAGCTCAAATGCTCAGTAAGGTTAAGCAATGATAAAATAAAACATACCATATACATTTGAACTTAAAAAAACATGAACATTAAAAATCTTGAGCAACGACATAAAACATGGAAGTACATAAGGCATACACCATAATGGAACATAAATCATGATAAAATAGAATGGGAATAAAACTTGTAATTATGGCATCCATTAAACACATGTAATTATTTCCATAGTAGCCAAGTCATTGCTGCCAAGACCATCTTAGTGGACAAAGTCCCTTTCTGAATCGAGTTCACTCCTCGTTCCATTCATGTAATACTGAACCGGATTAACTTACCGTTCCAGCCATGTCTATCTCATGAGATATAAATCTTTACCCAATGCATTGGAGGGAGATATAGGTCCCACCCATCTCATAATGAAATCATTCTTACTTGTGCCACAAAATAAACATACAGCATTCATAATAACCCAACTAATAAAATGGGTTTCATAAACATCATCCCATCATCACATAATCCATATAAAACAAATGGATATCATTTCATCATAAGAAAATTGAAACAATGTAAATCATAGAGACATTATACTTGAAACATACAGATATAAAATAATGTCATCTGAGATGGAAAATGGTTTTGATAAAACACTTGAAATGAATTCATGAGGAAAATATCCTTTCTTCTTCAAAATGAATTTATTTTCACAAAACATCATGCAATTTTAAAAGAAAAATATTTTGTTGAAAATAGTCATAAAATCTATTGGAGTAATCTTCATGAAAATAAGGCTTTCTAAAACCGTAAAAATCTGTTCGTTTTGTATAAGGTAAAAATAACAATCTCCTCATACTTTTTTCGGAAAAGTCAAAAAGTAACTCGTATGGTAAACAAAAGAAATATTCCTTCCATACGATGTGGTAAAAGTAAGAAAAGGGTAATAATGTCTTAAAAATACATTGAAGGAATGTAAACATTTTACGAAAAAATTTTGAGAGCATATGGACATGGATAATAAATATAACCCCCAGTAAATACTTAAGATTAAACAATCTCGGATAAGAATGAGATTGGAATAATTATCCCTTAGCTTAGGTCTGATTTTCATAGTAAGTGTCCGAACCTCCTGTATAATGATTTAAATAATTTTATTGACTTATTACAGAATAAAATTCATTTTTATGATATCATATATGGCTCACTTATGACTTTATATTACCCGTTCTTTTGTAAATTCCATGTTAAAGAGCATTTTTGGTAAAATCGTTTCATTTGTCGTCCGTGTTTTGACATGTAATTATTCATATGATTAATTAGATCACGATTACTTAATTCTAGAATATAAAACATCATTTATATATAATATATATTCATAATATACATATATATAATAGATCGATAAATAGAAATAAATACACCGTTCATGGAGACTGTAGGTCGTACGTACGCATGAACGTTGTTTTCGTTTCCTCATTGAATTGAATAGAATTAATTGGATGACATACATATATATATATATACATAAATCCAGTATCATTATTATGTCATATATTTCATTATTACTTATTATATATACTTTATAATCATTTATGAATGGTTAATCATTAAGAATGAATCTCATCGCGTTGTGGAGACGGTATTCCGTACGTACGCACGAGCGATGATATCGTTCCCATGATCGTGGAATTTTATTGGAGTGTATGTATACTATTAAAGAATCAATATCACATTACAATAATCATATATATTTATTATTTACACCATTATACCCATCCAAGTAAGGTGATGGTGGAAAATAGATTACACCACGACGTGGAGACTGTATTACGTACGTACGCACGCACGGTGATTTCGTTTTCCGTAGGATGGATAGATGGTGAAATAGGGATGTTTCATACTTATAATAACATATCCGTATATGAGTGATAATGATGTTATTACTTCATAATGAAACAACCTAAAAAGAAGAAGTGGAAGAAGAAATAAAGTTGAAAGAATCGGTATCAGACATTACCTCTTCTTTGAAGCGCCTCTTTAAGACCTCCTCTTAGGGAACTAAAATTGATCTTTTAAGAAGACCAGGACCTCTAGATTGTTTCTAGGGAAGTGTAGAAGAGAATGTTTCAGGGGTTGGATGATCTTTATGGCCCAAATTGGTGTGAGGTGGAGAGGGAGGAGGTGCCCTTTTATAAGGGAGGAGTGGGGAACCTTTGGAATTCTTAAAAATATTAATTTATAATAAATCTACCCCCACTAAAAAACTTCCAAAACTAACTCATATTTTAAGATTAGATTATATAGGGTTGTAATATAATCAACAAATCATATTTAGACATGTTTTGAGCTTATTTTGACCCTTATCGTTTTTATTTATCCTTATTTAATCTATTTAAGTTTATTTGTGGTAATAAAATTCTAAATTTTAAATGGTTATAAATAATCAGTTATGTGTTGTTAATTTTACATAATTGGATACTTTATGCCATATTAGAATATATAAAATTCAATTTATAATTTTTAAATATTTTTGTGATTTTTAAACAATTTAATAATATGTATTATTTATAAAATTACAATAGTGTCAATTTTGACACTATTCATTTATTTTAATTTAAATAAAATCTAAACAGAGGATATATTCTAACTAAAATATTTAATAGATTAATAAAATGTCATATGTATCTATAAAAGTTTTTTTATCACATTAAGTAGTTCATATAATATTTATTTTATTATTTTTAAAACCATTTATTTGGTTTATCTCTTAATTAAATAAATACTACAACATTTTTGTATAATTATATAATATACTTATTTGTTGAATAAAAGTTAAAAATAAAATACTATGATGAAGATAAATCTATTAACTATCACAATAATACTTTTACTCGAATTTATCATCTTAAAATCAGAATATTTAAATTGTTATATTTATTAAATTATGAAGGTGACAACTTTGGAATCATTTAAAATAAAATAATATAAGTGTCATAATCGTTTTTATAAGGCTCCAAATGGTCCCATATTCGACCATTGGATGGTTTTGGTTTACATTTACATGAAAAATAAGTTTTGGTCAGGGGTTTGTGCATATTATGGTCACTATTAGTTTAATAAAAACTATATTCTTGATTTTTCACTAGATAAACAATTTATGCATCACTATTGTGTAATATTTAATGAAAATTATTTAATCCCTAAGAATTATAAATAAATTCATATGATGTAGATAATTTTATTATATTTCTTGATACTACTCATGTTTGAAGTTTCATGAAGTTTATCACTAAATTAAAATTATTATACTTATAAGATTTAAGAGAGTGACATGTTGTCACTTTCTTTGGTTTTAATAATAATTAAATTATTTTCATAGAACAAAGTCCATTAAATGAATCTAATCTGACCCTTAGGTGATATGGGTCGCCTTTTAGTCATCCAATAAAATTTTGGCATGTGTTAGGGTAATTTTATAATATTATATTTACCCTTAATTACCAGATTTACCTTTAACTATGGTAAATAAAATTTACCGTAGTTACTATTCATAACATTCAAAAATAAAAAGTAGCATATTAACATAATTTGGACCCAATGATTCCAAATATGGAATCAATTTTTCTAAATTCAATACACAAAAGTTGAAGAAATTAAATTAAAATTAATCCTGTTGTCAAAAGAAAACGGGTTTTTGTTTAAAACATTCTGAAAGATTGAATTTATTTAACCTACAAATTCAATGTAAAATCAAGGCTAATGGAATACATTATATTAAATGGTAAAAATATATTATATTTATACTTTAAAACGATTCAATATTATAATTTAACCACATAAGTTATTACGGTGGAAAATGTTTTTTTTAACTAAAATATAGTGTGTTTTTACTATTCCTTAAAATATTAAAGTTATCAGAATTATATGAAAAATCTATCCACGGTAAAATTTCCTGATTCCAAATAATAATTTTATTTGGTAAAAGTGAACTTATAAACATGTCAAAACCTAGATTTAAAGTGGGTGTGCCATCAAAAGGTGGAAAAACTGCATTTTTTTAAAAATACTTATTTTACCCGAAAAAATTATTTTGTTCTTATACCATGTTCTAGAAAATGTGTAAAATAAATAATAATGTTATAAAATTCAAAATTTAATTATTACTATTCATAATGGCTAGTTCATAATAATATTCTATTAATATATTGTTGTTTAATAAACCCCGGTATTGCGTACAACACACGCTATTGAGGAAGGTCGTGATTGTGTGTAATGCAAGCCAAGTTAGGGTTGCTTGTTGTGCAAGACTCCTTTGTTGTTTCATATAACAGAATACAACCACATTTCATTTATACATTGAGTATATATATATATATACAATCAATGTTGCATATAATGAATATTATAAAACGAACTTGAAATTGTGTGTAACACAATCTAAGAATAGTGTTGCGTATACTTCAAGCTCATACGGTGTTGTGTATAGCGCAAGGCAATCTTGTTTAGCTTACAACACAAGACATCAATGAAATTTAAATAATATTTTTCATAAAATCTCGGGGTGTTATAGTATAAAAACATGCTAATGAAATTTTAAATATATACCATATGAAATGAAATACATGGAATGAAGACAAAAATAAGATTTCTCGTATGAAAATTCAGCAGCCTAACGGCGTCACGTAAAACGTCAAAAAATGATTTGATGAGATAAAATAGGGTCTCTCATCATATGAGAATAAAAAGAAAGTGTGATGGATATATAGATCATACCCCATCATAATAAAAAGGAACTTGAAAGACTTGACATTAAAATAGAACTTGAAAATGAGAAGGGTCAAAGAATCCCTTAAAAACATTCGGCAGCCTAACGGAATCACCTAAAATTCATAAAATTAATTGATGAGAGAAATAGGGGATCTCTCATCATATGAACATGAAAATAATAGTAGTATGAATATAAAACAACATAACCAACATAAGAACATGGTGCTGAAAATAAATGACATAAAGGAGAATACATGAAAAGAAAGAGAGGGGTGGGATCCCTTACCTTGAAGAGTAAATTCGAAATCTTGAGGTTTGGGACCTTGGGAGGATTGAGGGCACATTGGGAGGACTCCTTTGGAGGTAAGGAGACTAGAAAATTATTGAGGAGGATTTTGGAATGGAAAGGATGAGAGAATAGCTTGGTATTTATAGGGGAAGTGAGGGGACATGGCATTAACGGCCAAGGGACACCTCATTGGTGGTATTGGAAAAACAAGTGGTATTTCCTCATGGTATTGGCCACTTGGGACACCTCATACATTATCTTACTATTCATAAGTCGGCCATCCTTTAAAATATTTCATGACATCATCATGATGCAGTTATGATGTCATTAAACATACAGAAACCCTAAAACTGTATCTTTACTATTCACTGAAAATTCTACTTTTCTAGAAATCACCCAAAAATTTACCATAAAATAATATCAATGCTCTGAATTCAAAAATAAACACCATTTTATGAAATAAATATTTTTAATATTTTTAATTTAATTTTTAAATAAAACCTTATTCACCGAAAATTCATTTTTTCAGAAAAAACCCCAAAAATTAACATAACATAATATCGATGTTCTGAAATATAAAATAAATTCAATTTTATAAAAATAATTTTCTAGATATTTTTAATTTAATTTTTAATTAAAAACACCATTCACTTGAAAAAACGAATACTTGACTAATAATTTCTGAAATAGTTATTTACCTATTTTGTTGACTCACCTTACATAATCAAGGTGCCTATATTATATTAATACTTTCTTTAAGTGAGATTACTAATCCATTTGGTCACTTTACTAATCCTATGCGTAAAATCACTATTCATAAATTACTATTCATCAAAAATTAGGTTGATCTTATTAGACACTAAATTTCTTACTGAACACATTTTTAGAAGATCATTTTTTAAAAATCTTTACACATAATTAATTATATAAAGTTTACATAAATATTTTAAAATATACTTTTCCCAAAATTCACCAATAATATATATCCTAAAATTATCCAGACATTAAAAAATTCACAAAATTCACCATATGAAGAAATCACAATTTTATTTATCTCAAAGGATTACACAAAGCAATTACGGCCTCCTTTCATATCCCCTTATAACCCCAGCATAAGACCTAATTGTAAGGTGTGCTAAGGTGAGAGAATCTGAGAGCGTCTCAACCAACATCGCACGAGTAGTAATTTCTATCAGTTTGAACATCTCGTGAAGGAGATTATGTTCTAGCTTCACATGATGACGATCGGCTTGTGTTTGGTCCAGAGAAAATCCCAGTGGTACTACCTCCTTCCCAAGTTCTATTATATGGGATCTAATTGGCTCGAGACTACTGGATGAGGCCATAGAATCTTATTTCTATATTAATTAACCACGATCACTTGTATTTAGAGACAAAAATCGCAACATTTAGTTTTCAACGATCATATTGACCAATGGTCATATAATAGTCCAAACCCAACGGTCTCATTTTAATTATACTCATGTTATCAAATGAAATAGTTTTGTTGAGTATAAAAATAAAATAACACACAAAATTAAGAATAAAGATTTATTCAAAATTTTGGGTCGTTACAACAACATTGTACTGGCTTGCGTTACACAAAAGAGAAACCTTCATCGATAGCTTATGTTGTACGCAATGTCGAGTTTCACTAACCAATGATATATTCTTCTAATACTATGAACTAACCGTTAAGAATTGTATTAACTATATTTAGAATTTTATAACTTTATAATTCATCTTATAAATATTCTAGAATGAGATATGTAAACAAAATAATTTTTTCGTATAAAAGAAGTATTTTTCAAAAAAATGCAGTTTTACCGCCTTTTGATGGGGCACCCATTTTATATATAATTTTTGAAAAGTGTATAAGTTAAATTTTACAGAATAAAATTCTTTTTTTTAATTAGGATATAAAAATTTACATTGGATGCATTTTTGATACTTTTCTGATAACATTCATATTTTGATGAATAATAAAAATAAGCTAAATTTTTCTTAAAAACAAATTTTCTGATCAAGATAATATGTGTGGTTAAATGATAAAATTTAATGGTTTTAAAGTATAAATAGAATATATTTTTACCATTTAATATAAGTTATTTAATTACCATTAATTTTACATTGAATTCAAAGGTTAAAATATTTCAATCATTGACAATGTTTTATCTTTTAAAACCCTTTTTCTTAACAACAGGATTAATTTTAAATTAATTACTGAAACTTCTATGTTTTGAATTCTGAAAAATTGATTACATATTTGGATTCATTGGGTAGAAATTATTTTAATATGTTACATTTAGTTTTTTGAAATTATGAATAGGAACTATAGTAATTTTTATTTACTACAATTAAAGGTAAATCGGGTAATTAAGGGTAAAATAAGATTATAAAATTACCCTAACACCTGAAAAATTTTATTGGATGAATAAAAGTCGATCAATATCACCTAAGGGTTGGAATAGATTCATTTCATGGACTTTTGAATATAAAAAGTATATAATATTTATTAAAACCAAACAAAGTGACATCATGTCACTCTCTTATATCTTATAAGTAAAATAATTTTAATTTAGTGATAAACATCATAAAACATTGAACATGAATAGTCTATAGAAATATAATATAATTATCTACATCATGGAAATTTAATTATAATTTTTAAGGATTTAATAATTATCATTAATGATGACACAATACTGATGTTGAAATTATTTTATTGATTAAAATATCAAATAGATGGTTTTAAAAATATTAAAATAAATATTATATGAAATATTTAATGTGATACAATAATTTTATAGATTAATATGACATGTTATTAATCTATTAAATTTTTTGTTTTGAATATATCCTCTGTGTAGATTTTATTTAAATTCAAATAAATGAATAGTGTCAAAATTGACACTATTGTTATTTTATAAAAATAACATATTATAAAATAGATAAAAAATCACAAAAATATTTAAACATTATGAATTGAAATTTATATGGTCTAAAATTTCATAATGTATCCAATTATGGAAAATTTATAACACATAAGTAATTATTTATAACAATTTAAAATTTTGAATATTATTACCAAAAATAAAATTAAATAGATTAAATAAGGATAAATCAATTTGATAAGGTTTAAAGTAAGTTCACAACATGTCTAAATTTTATTTTATGATTTAATTACCACCCTATCTCATCTAATCTTCTAATTGAGTCATTTTGGAGGTTTTTAAGTGGGGTTGAATTTTATTATAAATTCATATTTAATATGTTTCAAAGGTGCCCCTATCCTCCCTTATAAAAGGCAACCTCCTCCCTCTCCTCCTCGCACCATTTTGAGGGTTCATTCTCGGGAAACCCCTGCCAATTTATCTTCTCCACTTCCCTAGAAACATAATAGATGTCCTGGAATTCTTCAAAGACCAAATTTTGTTCCCTAAGAAGAGGTTTAGAAGAGGCGCGTCGAAGAAGTAGTAATATCCTTTACTGATCCGTTCAAATTTTTTATTCTTCTACTTCCTATTCTTTATTAGTTTAATTATAAAATAATAACATAAGTATCAATAATATACTGATATGTTATTATAAATATGGAACAAACCTATTTCCCCTTCTATCCATCCTTTGGAAAATGAAATCACCACACATGCATACGTACGGAATACCGTCTCCACGCCATGGTGTAATCTGTTTTCCAACACCTTCTTACATGGATGGGTATAATGGTGTAAATAATAACTATATATGATTATTATAACATGATACTAATTCTGAGATATTCTATCATCCACTCTAAGAACATTCCATTATTATGGGAATGATATCGTCGCTCGTACATACGTACGGCTTACCGTCTTCACGATGTGATGTGATTCGTTTTACATGATCTTCATTAAACCATGATTATATAAATTAATTGAATGAATAAATATGATATATATTATAATACTAACATTATTTAAATTATATATCTATAACCTAAAAATGTTAATTAGAATTTATTCAACAAAACACGCATAAGAACATAAATCAGTGAACATCCAATAAACAAGTAGCAATGAAATATTACTAATAAGAAGCTAAGAATATGACCATATATGATATCATAACAATGAGTATGATTATGGAATAAGTAAATGGAATTATTTAAATCATTATACAGTAGGTCCAGACATGTACAAAGCTTATCAAACCTAAGGTAAAAGAAAATATCGCAATCTCATTTTTACCCGAGATTGATTATAATTTTTAATTTACTAGGGGAATATTTATCATCCAAATCCATTTTTCCTCAATATGTAATATTATTTCTATCATCCTACAATTTTTCTAATCCAATTTCATTTGTTGGATAATTTTTATTAAATTTTATGAAAATAATCTTTTGTCGTTTTCAGTACGAGATACATTTTGACTTTTGGAGACATAGTACGAGAAAAATGTTTTTTAACATAAACGACATGAATGGATTCTTATGATTTCATAGAACATTATTTCCCTGATGATTACTTTAAATGTTTCCATGTTTATTTTTAATTAACTTATTTTAGTTCAAAATTTTATGACATATTAAGCAAGGAAAAATGTTTTTGAATTAGAAATGATATTTTTCTCAAGAATGGAGTTTAAGTGTTTTATCAAAATTATTTTCCATCTAAGATAATATAAGGTTATGTCTCTATCCCTATTATTAAAATGATTGGATTATGTTATGATGGAATTATTTATTTGAAGTCCTTTTATCTTATATGTATTATGTTATGATGAAATTATGTTTAAGAATCCCATTTCTTTTATTGCATGGGTTATGCTATAATGTATGATTTATGATTTTGTGGCACACATAATAATGGTTTCATTATGAGATGGGTGGGACCTATATCTACCACCAATTCATTGGGTAAAGATTTATATCTCATGATATATACACTTCTGGAACAACAAGTTAATCTGGTTAAGTGATAAAGTACTAGAACGAGGAGTGAACTCAGTTCAGAAATGGACTTTGTCTGCTATGATAGTCTTGGAAATGAATCATGACTAATATGAAATGATTTTCTATGATTATGTGTGTATTCCACAAAGTTTCATGTTTAATGTTATGATTATTGGGATTACATTTCACTACTATGATTTATCCCATGTTATGATATTATGATCTCTTTTTCAGGTTATGTTTTTCAAAATGTTATGTTCTTATGAATATGATATGAATGATATTTCCTTTCTTTACCCTTATTAAGAATTTGAGCTCACCCTTTTTTATGTTTTTCCCTAGGTTCGGAAGAAGGGTATTAAGTAGGATATTCAAAAAGGGACAATAGATATGATGAAATAAATGGGAGACAATGTAGATGCTTTATGAACCAATTTTTTATGTTTCCTAGTTTCTGAAGACACTATACTTATATGGTCATATCATGGTTTTATTATATGTTATAATAAGTATTCTTGAATTTTGAAGTAATAACAATTTATGTAAAGTATTGGTAATTATAGTGATGTCTCATATGGGTGTATTATCATACCTTTCAAAGGATGGGGTTGTTGTTTCTTAGGATGCACCCAATAATGTGGTAGATTTTTATAGTTTTCTTAGTTTGGGAAGATATTACTGGAGTTTTATATCATATTTCTCTTGATTAGCCCCACCGTTTATGGCTATGACTAAAAAATCCTATGCCTTTATGCATAATTATAAGTGGAAGGAATATTTTAGCTATTTGATTGGGATATCAGTCAGTGCTCTAATGGTTATATTTCGAGAGGAAGGGGTGATGTTTGAGGTATTTTGTGATGCTTCCCATCTAGTATTGGGGTACTTACTAATGTAGGAATAAGGATTGATATCTTATGGTTATAGATAGTTACGTCCCCATTAATTTAACTATTCCACCCATGATTTAGAACTATCAATATTCATGTTTTCACTATATGTTTGGCAGCATTACCTCATTGGAGAGTGATTTATGGTCTTCACGGATCACAATATCATGAGGTATATCTTTTCCCAGTGAGACCTAAACTTGAATAAGTGGAGGTGGATAGAGTTTCTATAGGATTATGACTTTGGGATATCATATACATTATGAAAGGGGAATTTGTGTCTGATTTATTGAGTAGAAAATCACAAAAGGATATACTTTAAGAATTAGTAGATGCATGGAAGGTGGTGGAGGAGTTGGATTCCTTGCACTTAAATGTTGGAATGGATGGAAGCAACGGCTCTCTATTTCAGATGATGGTTAAATAACATAAAATTCATCATGTGTAGGAGTTTCAGTGGGGAGACTCGGAGGCAGAGGTGATGCGTTATTGTATTAACCAGGGTGATGCTTCATTGTGATGGTTGAAGGATGGTCAGAATTAGATGATATTTTGTGAGAATCCAGTTGTTCCAATGGATATGTGCAATGGAGTTCCCCATTATTTTCATATATCACCCCTTCGATACACTCGAGTATTTCCAACATGTAATATTTCTTGATGGAACATTTTTGATGTCCAGGGATAAAGCGGGAGGTGGTGGTGTTTTTGGAAAAGTGCCTAGTGTGCCGGTAGGAGAAGGATGAGAACCATGTTCCTGAAAATTTTTATCAGCCCCTACAAGTCACCAAGTAGATTTTGGATGAAATATCAATGGATTTGATCATAGGATTACCCACATATTATGGAATATATGATGCAATATAGGTAGTGGTGGACTGACAGGAAAAATTGGCTCACTTCCTAGAAACTAAGGAGTCGAGCGGAGTAGATGCCATGGGAAGAAGGTACGTGGATGAGGTAGTGTGGATACATGGAGTTTTGAGATTCATTGTCTCATATGGGGACACACATTTTATCTTTTGATCATAGAGGTGGTTGCAACATGGTTTTGGAACTTAGATACACCTCAGTAGTACTCTCCACCCTCTGATGTATGGGAAGACAGAGAAGACTTTCCAAATGTTGGAAGACATACTATGAGCATGCGTCTGTGAATTTGGTGGGTCTTGGGTGTGAAATTTATCATTGGTATAGTTTTCTTACAATAATATCTATCACTCTTACATTAGTATGGTTCTATTCTAGGCCTTGTATGGGAGACTGTTTCATTCACCATGGTGTGGGAAGAAGTTGTGGAGGTAGATATTCTTGGATCTGATGTGGTGAAGAGCCTGATAGATAAGGTTGATCTAAATTGAGAGAGGATAAAGGTGGAACAATATACGGGATGTTGTATCCTAATCGCAGAAGATGTTATTTCGAGTTCAAGGCAGCGGACCAAGTGTTCATAAAGGTTTCCCTTGATGTGGGAAGATGAGGTTTGGTAGAGGAAGAAAAATTTATCCGAGGATAGTCAGAAATTTCATGGTGTTGGGTAAAGATAAAATGTGGAATACTAGTTGGCATTTCAACTGTAGTGGGAGACAATCCATAAAATCATTCATCCCTCCTTGTTCATCGATATGTTGACAATGACTCCCACATCATTTATTAGATAGAAATGGATATAGAGGGTGAAAAACGTTCATGGAGAGGACATTGGAGATCTAGGATAATCAAGAGAAGGTACTTCCAGGATGGAACACTCTTTTGGTTCATGCATTTTGGAGGCATGGTTTCCTCCAGGAGAGTACTTGGGAAAGGGAGATGAAAATTCATTCCTAGTCCCTAGTGTTGTTTTGATTTTTTATTCTGTTCATTTCTTATGATGTAGTGCTTGAACGACTTTTTATATGAGGTGATTTTTTTCATTATTCTATAATGTGTGATGAAGTCCTAACATTTAGAAATGGGACACCTAATTCCTAATAGAGATGCATTAATTGAGATGTTATTAAACCCATTCGGGCGAGTCAGTGCCACCCAAAGCTGATTATATCTTTGAAGGGAAGAAGGAATTATCTAATCCATGTGTCTAGTCAATGTGGTTACAATGATTTGGTTGTGGATCTGTGGCTTTTTGGGGTAGGAAATGTGGGAGGATGTGTTCTTGGTTGTGGAGGTTTCACTTGAAATTTTGAAAAACTTTGGGTCATTTATCCATGAGAGGTATCTTACAGGGTGGTTTTCTAGACCCCTCTTTCTTCAAGGATTTGTTTAAATTATAAAGGATGAGAATAGTTTTATAGGTATCTAATGTAATGGATTACACCCCTATGGTTCATTAAATTGTAAAAATAAACTATTTGGAGTGTTCTAGGAGGAAACGATAGCTTATATCAAGATATTTAGAAATTTCCATTTTTCAATTGATTGGTTAGAGTTAGTAGATCGTGTCAGTAGCTCGTGTCGGTAGCATAACATTGGTAGATCAAGGTGTCGGTAGGACGAGCGTTAGTAGGTCGAGTGTCGGTAGGTAAGGCATCAGTGAGTGGAATCAGTGAGTCTTGTTAGAGACTTATAGTTGGTAGGTTGCATTGGTGACTCGTGTCGGCGACTCACCCACTATTGAATAATTTCCATATTTTTCCAGTTTTTTCAGTTTCACCCATCTAAACTTTTATTTGACATAAATCATGTCTAAAAACATTTTTGAGCACTTGTAATGGAATTTCAATTGATATTATTTATATCCTTAATATCGTAATGCTCCAGGGACATTGAAATAGTCAAACCATGTGGTATTGATCACGATCTGACTTTAATGGCCCTAGAAGCCATTTCATTCCATTGATATAGGATATAGATCTTCTAAGTCGGCATCTACTCATCCCTGTGTGTTTCTGTATCCTCGTGGTGTGCCCAAACCCTTTCTTATATGTTATTTTGTGTGTATTATTGTGTCTTTCATTTTCAATTCTACTTAAATCCTCTACTACTTCACAACCATCTGTTTTGGCACAAAAAAAGAGTTACTAATCGACTATTGTTTCATGTCAGAATTGATTCATCCCTATTTTAACTGTGTATTATTTCGATTCGGTAAACTCATGGCTCTTTAATAATATGGTCTAATCCAAATCTAAATTAAGGGTATTTTGAAAATGAACAGTCATGTTACAATAATAGGATTTGATACCTTAGTAATAAATAGGGGTGGGGAAGATTATGATGATTTGTGTGTTTCATTATCAGTTATCTTTGATACAAATTTTGAATTGTATGGGTTTTATCCATCTGAAAATCATGGTCATTGGTGGTCATTATTTGTGCACATGTATAGCTTGTGAATCACTACTGTAAATTAGGAAATGTGGTTCTTCACGTATAATTGATTAAATAAATGGATACATCAGGATTGAATATGTTCTATGATAACTTCTAAATAATGAAATTGGAAATAAAGAATGAGGGTTCCCAAATATAAATGCACCGTACTATTTGGTGTTGTTTTGTTATGTGTACACTTTTATTCGGCCTTGTGTTTCATGATGGTCATGTGATGTTATATATGGGAGTGTGGCTATGATTATTGGGTGGTACGAGCAGTGAAATAGAATCTTAGGCTAGGATATTGATTTATTGTGTAATGGATGAAATGTTTATGTCGTGGGACATCATTTGGGAAGTGGTTGGGTACGGGGGATATAGTTTCAAAATTTTCTATGTTTATGTTACTGGTTTATGGGTTTTTATGAAATGGTATTGCTGAGTGTGGTTGTGATGATATATGTTTGGGACTTTCTTGTTGAGATGAAGGGTCTGTTAGCATGCCATTGGAGAATGATGGTGGCAACGTTTGGAATTTTGTTCAGGAAATCAATGTGTATAGTGAGACAAAACTTTGGTTGAGTTTTTTTATTTTTCTAGATGTGGTTATTTTTGTGGAGTGGGGCTTCCGAGGATGGTTTTGGAGGGATAATTTTTAAGAATGATGGTGAAACCTTGCATGGGCCTTTCACTCGGAGTTTCTAGGGACTTTGTGAAGTTTGTGTGGGTTATGATGTAACTTATGGTGTGTTGTGATTGGTATTTTCTTAGGTAGGGATGGAGTAAATATATCAATATTTTATTGCATAATGATAATTGGTTGAATGAATTGCTTGTGGCTGTGAATTAATTTTAAGGTTTGTTAGCTGGTTATTCATCAGAGGTGGTAGAAAAGGAATTTATGTTTGGGCTAGTTGGTTGTTTTGAAAACCCATAGGTTTGGCTGAGTTTTTGGTACCTATATATATACATGTATTTCGTAGTGTTTTCTATTCACACACCACCCATGATGATCACTACATGTAAAGTACCCCTATCATTTTGGGGGAGGGTGCCCTTTCCCAAAATCCAGGTGGGAGGATGTATTTATTGTTATTAGATTAACTTTACTCCCTCTTATAGGAACTGGTATCCCAAGAATATTTGGTTAGGTTGTGGTGCAGTTTTGAGGCCCAGGTGTTTATGGGAGAGTTTTTCTTACTAGGTGTCGTTGGGAAGAGATAAAATGTACTTTCCTAGGTGTCTTTGGGGTGAGGTTGTGGTTTTGTGGACTTCTTGACTGCATGTGGGATGTGATGTGGTTGTGAACCATGTGTTTATAGAAGGTTATGGAATGTGGCCCATGTGTGTGCGGGTAGTTTCTAACAATGGGGCTTGTGGAAGAGTGTGGTAGCATAAGGATGTTTGGTGTTATGTATGAGCAGATAAGCAGTGGGAAGTTGTGTGGTTTACCCTTTCATCAATGTGATTATTATATTACTCAACTTGACTTGCATTATTTGGTGAGAATGTCGTAGTGAAGTTGGAATGGATAATATACCTTGGTAAGTGCATTTTATTTTTTGATTTCATTCTGAGAAGATCATTAGTATTCTTCTCCCACTTTTTCATGAGAGATGTTGTCTTTTCCAATGGAGTATACATGTATGATCACCCTATGTATATAAAACTTTTTTCCGGTTTCCAGGGAGTTTACACAGACCATCCTGGACCATTATAGCTGATACCATTGGAAAATTTGTTATTTGAGTGCATAGATTTGTTTTTTTTATTTAAATTGGTGTTTTACTATTCGTGCAATGGATTACTTTTTGAACATGTGTGTGGGGTGGATTTTGGATTTTCTTTTATATTTAGTGTTTAGAGATTCTTGTGATTTTCCATCTTATCTAACAATATTATACTATAAAAAGGGGAATGCATTCCATGATTATGATATTATATACCATTGGTGATTGTCACTACCCTGGGGCCTACAGAAGGTGGGACTTAGGGTTAATTATATCTCTTTATTCATTTCCATCCAATGAGGTGTATATTTGGAGAGAGGGGGTCGTGACAAGACCTACTCTATATCATCTCATCTACAAGATAAAATTTAAATTATTTAAAAAAAAAGTTATTGGAATTTTAGAAAATTGATTCCATATATGTAATCAGAATAATCTATAATTTCTAATCTGGAAATCATTGTTTTTTTCCAAAAATATTAGTGATAGTGATTAAAATTAATTACAATGGATGAGAGGGAAAATAGCTTAACAAATGAATAATCCTTTATCTAAATGGGTCAAATGATCTATAAAATTTTACATGATCTATTGGATGAAAATATTTATACAATATCATCCCTTTTCTCTAAATTGGACAATTATTGGATCCACTTGGCATGGGAAAATGTAAGTGGAATCCCCTTTGAATAACTTTACAAGAGTGCCACACCTCTCCCACTATAAAAAGGTCTCCTCACCTCCAACTTTCTCAAACCTATCATTCCAGTTAGGATTGTACATGTTCTTCTAAATTAGTCCCCCAACATACCTAACTTACTCTAAGAATCATTCGTTTGGGAATAAGGACATCCATGTAAGCTCTTCGGTGGAAACCAAATGGAGTTACTCAAAGAAGTGGTAACAACCTTTTCTAATATCCTCTATTTTATATTAATTTTACACCTCAGAAAATATTAAAATTCCATGATTATATAATAACAAAAGTATACTAATTACACTAATATGTTTTTATACTATGGTTTATACCTTTACTTACATATAATTCAATATATTGGGTAACAAAACTACCATTTCTATGTACAAAAAACTACCGCCTCACGAAACAATTATTTTTTGTTTTCCTTTACAACATTTCATGGTTTTTCATTATGATTTAATCCCTACTTATATATTATTAATATTATATCTATAATATCTATATGATTATAGAATTATTTTATAACACATACCTTTGTAATTTCAATTTTATGTAAATACAATAACATCGTTTGTTGAAGTGTGGACTACAGCCTCCTCAATGTGATGTTATACATTCACATTATACATAGAATTTAATAATGGATTGTTTTAATAGAAAAATATTTAACAAAAAAAATTAACATGATATTCCTGACAAAATAAAATTTATATAAATATAATGTATCATTTAATTAATTACCCTTTTCACACCCTAAAAATGAAAATTCCATTTGTGGGCATGTGGCCTACCGTGTCCATGACACGATGTGATTTCTATTACATATGCATAATTTTATATAAAATTATTTTCTATTATATAATTTTTTATCTATGATATAATGATTAATATTTAATGTTAATTTCAACTTAAATTATTTATATAACTATCATTGATAAATGGGAATGTTTCTCATTCGTACGTACGACATACCATCTCTAGGGTTGTAGTGTTGGTTAATTTTTCATTACCACATTTCATGGTTGATTTTAAAAGTAAAATTGTTATATAAATATGAGCAGTAATTCATGATTATTATTCTAGATATATTTATAGAATGATCCTTTTTATCATAGTTAATTTACCAAGGTCATTTTTGATATATAAACTGATTATTGTCAAAACACCCAACATAAACTTAATATTTTCAGTAGTTTTATAAAAAAATGTAATAAGTGAAATAAAATTAATTATAATCCTAAAATTGGTTCTAAAAAAATTAAATAATTAACATATTTTTATTATTCTTCAAGATAAAGTCACATGAGACATGTCAGACTCAATATAAGGGATTTTCATCTCACTTTTTATATATATGGGACAATTATCATATTCATCACATACATCATTTATGTGGTGTACCAACTATCCATTTTGATATATGATCCCATGAATACTTATTTAATTACAGTATGGTGAGTTAAAATTTTAATTATTTCGTCCAATTTTATTTACACATAATATTACCTAGTGGAAATGAATTTCACAACTAAATTTCATTTCATTGAGTTATAATACATCTATGTTGTTGTCAGTATTCAATGATTATGTGTGTGGTCACTATTTACTATATATATTTTTATTTATACATCCATGATTTTTATTTATAGTTGATACACATAATCTATCTATTTATTTATTCTTACTTCAATGTTATGGTCTTGTTAAGGGTTTCAATAACCATCTCATTTTATTCAGGATTATTTACACTTGAATTTCTATTCAGGGAAAATATTTGATCATTGTACAAAAACCCATTTTATTTTCTTCTAATATGTTTATTCATTATCTTTATCAAGTAATAGTACCATTTTATGACTCATTGGTACTCAATATGTTTTCAAAAAATGTTTTAATAAAACCTAACATCATATATCTCTTTATTCAGAGAACCTATTTTATTTTTAATTCCATGTTTTCCAAAAAAAGGTTTTAAAAAGTTTTTTAACCTTACCAGACTAATATATATACACTAAAGTTGGGTTAATTCTTCATATGTTTCACCCAACAATGCTTCCACATCACCCAAAAAAAATGTACAACCCTCCACTCTTGTGATCCTATTCCCACACTCATGTGACCTCCACTATTCCTTTCACACTAGGGTTTCATTGTCTACTTCTCATCCCGAAAATAAAACTCTCCACATTATTTAACTCTTAATCTCATTGAGTCAGTCTCTTCTAGTAATCCATCAACCGATCTTCCTCGGATAGGGATCCCACTGTATACTTCTCCTCCCACAAACTACCCCTGATCTTCCTCACATATGGTTCCTGGTGACTTATTATCCTCACAAAAAACCCCACCTAAATTTTCTTCATCATTTCCATCCTCCATTTCTAAGGGATTTCCAATCCATTTTAATGATACCTTAACGATGTTATTTCATTTGAATTCCAGCATCATTCTCGGACTTTATCCTCCAAACAATTCACTTCAATAACCAATGATTTCACACAATATAAATAATTTCTTTGAAGACAACTTCAACTCATGTATTGGGTCCATTTTTTTGAGGTATGCATACATTTACACATTAGTGGCCTAGATGAACTACAAAACAACACTTGAAATGTGATTAATTTTGACTCTAAATACAAAAAACACTTCATCTTATCTACTGTTAACCCCATGTCCTTCATCGATTAAAACAATTCCTTCCCCCAATAGCTACTACAACATCTATATTGGTTGTCTATTTTAGGTATAATTGCTTCACACCTATATATTGGTCTCCTAGTTATAGATCTAAGGATATCTTCTACACCTATGACACCATTACATTGAATCACCCTTACATATACATATTTAATCAATAATACTTAATAGGTAAATCAATATGAATTTATTCATGATTCCATAAATACTTGTTTTTTAATTTTAGAAAATTTATTACATTTTTCCTAAAATTGGTACTACATTTCCCATATTCTAATTCATCCAAAACATATGAACATATAATTTTCATTTAGACTTATTATCTACTTTCATTGGCATATGTATCTTGTACTAAATCATAATGTAAACAACTAGTAAATGTAATTTCATTTTAAAAATACCAAACATTCTGTTTTATTATATTTTATTCTTTATCAACTGGTCAATATAATTAAAATAAATTTTTTTCATTAAATGGTTACAGAGTTAATATTTTTATTTCGGAATATATATTTTATTCAATGCACCTACACATAATCATAGTATGGTTTCCTTCAAAACCATCACAATTCAACAAAACAAAAACAAATCTAAATAGTTAATCATGATCAACATCTAGATATGAAAGGTTGTAGAGGATAATTTGTATGAGAGAATGAAAAAAAATGTGAGTACTATATTATTTTTACATTAAATTATTCTACCATTTTTCACCCTTCAAATAAATTTGGTCACTAAAATACTACAAAATATTTTTCTACATGTATAGGGAATTATCATATCAAAGATACTCACTTTTTCCCAACTACAACATTTGAACCACAAAAAAAAAATTGCATCACCAATAGAGGATAATGCATACCATTTTCACCTTTATATATGAATGGTCAATTCAATTTTAATTTCCCAGTACATTCAATTAGACTTTTAATTTTACTTTGAACTGCCTATGATTAATTAAATTAATATTCTCTTTAATTGATAGTGCCTCATGAATGCGCATCATCATCAGTGATATATTTAAGAACATGAAATAGAAAAAAAATACTAGAAACTACTAAAACATATGTTTTTTCCTTTTTATGGATAAAGTTAATGTATTATTACGAAAGACATGTCTGTTTTATATCCATTATATTTTACAACTATCTCTTTGTTCATTACATTTTCTTTATTTCATGAATGAAGATATTATTCTGGCTGATTCATTACCTTCCTCCTCATCACACTAAGCATGGATAATATATTTAAATAATTTTTCCTATAGACTCAATTAAATTCTTTCGTACCCAACATATAATAGATACTATTTTTCTACATCAATTACTAGAAAAAAAATTTTGATTTCATGTCCATGTGTGTTATAAAATGAACTCTCTTTTCTGACTCTATTTATATGTACAAATATATCTATATTCCGTAAAATATTTAGAATTATGTTACAACATCCTATTTTGGTTATTAAGTAGTAATTACAATGAATGTTCTACACAATAGACCAAGGTGTCAAGTACAATGACTCATATATTTTTTTACAGACATGTAAGAATACATGATGTAAGACATCCTACTGTACATTTTTAAGGTATGTGTATGTACACATTTAATATTAATTTTGTTAAAAAAATATCATGAATTAACATTATGAATTTAAAAAAAAAATCTACAGGAAGAACACAACTACTTAAAATAGCTGAGAATATATGCTAGTGTAGTAGCTTTACCTATCATTATTATATAATAACATTCACAATGCATTTCTGATATTGTAGATAATTTATTAATTACAAATTTTATTGTATCATGATTTTCCTATAAAATATTTGAATATTGGGGATACATCTATCCTCTATCTGTATTGTGATTCAATTTTCTTGTTTGATGAGAGAAATATTAAATGAAGCAAAAAAAGAAACCCCTTGATTTTCACTATGCTGCTCGCTGGGTAAAATTTATTTGGACTTACTCCCGTAAAGTCCTCAATATCGTAGAACATTGGTATTCAATAATAATTTTGATGAGGAAATATAATTCAAATAACACATATAGATTAACAATTATATGTTTTCATTCACATCAATGGGGGTGATGGTTGATTGGTTAGTCAACAATGTTAGAGCCCTAAATATATTCAGATTGAATTATGAAAACTACCATCACATAAGTAGTTCTTGTCCTCCTGAGGGAGAACCAAAATGGTTTTTCCCCAATTTATGCGTACAAAATTTATAATGAGTCTCAAAAATAGGTTTGGGCCATTAGGTAATACTTACATTAAAATGTAACCAAATCAGTGAAACTAATAAGTTGAGTACAAGTAAAATGTTATTTACAATTTAGCTATGATGATACAAATCCAAACTCATCTATTGATTTAAATATTGTTGGGAACCTACACCATATGATTCATGAAACAAATTCATTAGCTTTTAATTTTAGAGGTGCAAGGGTTGTTCATGACCATTATGAAATTACAAATTTAAATCTAAAACTTCTTAAAATATGACAAACAGATGCGGCGACATACAACTTACCTACTTATTAGGATATTTTTAGGATTATTGTTGGTGAAAATGGTGATATAAACTATGAAACCTATTTTATAATTAAAATAGAATGTGTAGATTTAAAATGCATTTATTATCTTCAACAATTGGATCTTCCATTACAATATCCACAAATTTTCACAGTCATAAATGATGCCTATGTTGACAACATATTTCATAATCCTACATATTTTTGTACAAGTACAAATCATTGAAAGGAAACAATGTGATAATTCTTCTTCAATAACATTAAATTTTGTTCCAATTATGCAACATCATTACTACATTTAAGATGGTTGTTGAAATGATTTATTTTCGATGCTCATACAATTATATATTATCCAAGGAATTCTTTTACTTGGTTCAATAAAAAATTATTAAAGGTGGAATTGTATAATGCATCTCAAGATGTATTCCATAAAGGTGTTGGTGATCAGCCTTCATGTAGTAAGCGTATCATTTTACCTTTTACATTTACTAGTGGACCCATGTATATGATTCTGAATTAATAAGATGATAAATTAATATGTAATTATGAAGGCTATCAAGATTTATATTTAGCATTTAAATTAATTCCATTATGGACTCAAATTACTATATTTTTTACACATAACGAACTCAGTCCATAAGACTTTCCAAATATAGTATCAAGATTTTTCAATATTAAGGTTGATTATTTAAGTTATGATTTATGAGATGAATGTTTCGTTGGGAATTCGTGATCAAGTAACTAACATCATATCTACTATTTTTCATGATTTACATGTTATAATTTAATATTTCACTTAATCTTTTGTTTTATTAATCTCATCTTTTTTATTGTAGTTTTTCATACTATTGAGTTTTAAAAACATGTATTGCTTCATGTAAACATTTTTTTATTTATTTATCATGAAAACAAAATTAGTACTCGGGTATGAATAGATAGAATTGTTTCAGTTAATGTTTGAAATAACTGAAAATCCCCAAATCTTCATGAATCTATTAAAACATTATGATCCACTATCATACCAATGAAAACATTTTCATGTTTTAACATTGAAAAAGTACCAAAATATTTCATTCCACTTCTTCCACAAATTTATATGATGTGCATGAATTTTATAATTGGACTCTGGATATTGTTCAAGGTCTCATTGGATAGCCTAATGAAAGTGAAAGACTAATTAAATTTCATTCCCCATATCTTCTTTCTTACACTAAAAATCTATTATCTGAAAATTTTGAATAGACATTCACTATTTTCAAGGGTAAATATGATGATGTTAGTTATATGAATTAATGTGAAATCATAGATCCAAATCACTATATTATTCAAGAAGTAAATGATTACCTTTTTTCTCTAACACATTCTGAAGGCAAATATTACTTCAGCTCAAATTGAGTTTTCAATGCCTATTTGGATACAAAACTGCCAGAGAACATATACACATCGAATATTTTAAATGGTATTAATGTAACTAGGTCGAATTACTAAAAAATTACACTAATGATTGGCGTACCCATTACGTTTACCTGAAATGTAGACCATTCTGTTGGATTATGTAATGGAACTCACCTGATTGTTAAACAATTGATTGATTATGTCATTGGGGCACTATTTCTATGTGGTTGTAATTCTAGGTATCTTGTATTCATTAAAAAAATAAAAATGATATAATTTGTTAGTAAATGTAATTTCAAATTAAAAATAAGATAATATCCATTATTTGTTTCATATGTTATGACTATTTACAAAAGTCAAGGGAAATCATTGTCTTGTGTTGGGTTATATCTTCAAAATCATGTCTTTAATCATGGTAGACTATATGTTATTGTATCTAGGGTCACATCAACCAAATGCTTGAAAATAGTACTTGATGATATCAATACCACATTCTGTGAGTCCATGAAAAATATTTTATACAAGGAAATAGTTGATAAATTAGGTTAGTGATATTTCAAAAAATTTAAATTACAATGTTTATTACCAATGGAAACATTTTCAAGTTTTAACATTGACAAAATACAAAATATTTCATTCCACTTCTTCCAAAAATTTAGATTATGTGCATGAATTTTATAATTGAACTCTGTATTTTGTAAAAGGTCTCATTGGAGAGCCTAATAATGGTGAAAAACTAATTAAAATTCATTCCCCATATCATCTTTCTTACACTACAAATCTACTATCTAAAAATTTTGAAAAGACATTCACTATTTTCAAGGGTAAATATGATGATGTTAGTTATATGAATTAATGTGAAATCATAGATCCAAATCATTATCTTATTCAAGAAGTAAATGATTACCTTTTTTTCTCTAACACATTCTGAAGGAAAAGATTACTTCAGCTCAGATTCAGTTTTCAAGGCCTATTTGGATACAAAACTCCCAGAGAACATCTACACATCAAATATGTTAAATGGTATTAATTTTTCTAGGTCAAATTACTAAAACATTACACTAAATATTGGGGTAACCATTACGTTTACCTGAAATGTAGACCATTCTATTGTATTAAGTAATGGAACTCACCTGATTGTTAAACAATTGATTGACTATGTCATTGGGGCACTATTATTAAGTGGTTGTAATTCTGGGTATCTTGTATTCATTAAAAAATTAAAAATGACATACATTGTTGGTAAATGGACTTTCAAATTAAAAATAAGATAATATCCAATATTTGTTTCATATGTTATGACTATTTAAAAAAGTCAAGGGAAATCATTGTCTTGTGTTGGGTTATATCTTCAAAATCATGTCTTTAATCATGGTAAACTATATGTTGTTTTATCTAGGGTCACATCAACCAATGGCTTGAAAATAGTACTCGATGATATCAATACCACATTTTGTGAGTCCATGAAAAATATTTTCTACAAGGAAATAGTTGATAAATTATGTTAGTTCTATTTTATAAAAATTTAAATTACAATGTTTATTACCAATTTAGATAGATATACATTCATGATGACCAGTTTTTTTAATATGTGTTCTATGTGCAAAAATTGAAACTATATAGATTTTCAAAAATGTCTCGATAAATTATCCCATTGAAATAGATTATACTTGAGGAAGATAAAGCACTAAATAAAACAGTTTTTATTTTCAATATGTGGTTCGATTCATCATATAGATACTCCAATAACATTATTTCCATTGATCAGATTCTTGGTGATTAATATGTCATTAACATTAAAAAATTAATTATGTTCTATTTTTCAATTTTATTAATATCATGTCTATATATTACATTGTAGTACAAAATAACATTATTGGAGTAATATTTGTTTTTTTTCGATTTTACTCAACATTTAAAAATTCTTTATGAAGGGAAAAAATATTCAATGTACTATTACTAGCCTTAATATTATCTCTACATATAAACAACAGTTTCATGAAGGATTATGCTATTTTATTAAAAATTTCCAAATAGTTCAAATTCAACTACCTACTTGGCATATAGACATGTTTGTTTAATACTATTCACATCAAAAATACATGTTCAACCATGTGATTCATAGCTGAAAAATCAGTTTCTATTTTACTTATTTTGTAGACATTATTCAATGAAGGGTTCTATAAAAATATTTAATAAATACTGTTTTTTTATTTTTGGTTTCTGATCCTTATTATACTTTAAAGTGTCATTTACAAAATCATAATACATATTCACTATTCTACAAAGATTTCATTCACTTCTAGTAGGTCAATGTTAGGATCATATTTACCACACATTATTAAATTATCAATTAATGTGTCTTTGAAATAATTATAACATTCATTATATAACATTTTTTTAATCCTTATTTGTTTCAAAAATAGTTTGAAAATTATATTACTAACATCCTCTTCAATCTATATGTAATTATAACTTCAAGATACAAATTTCCTTAGAGGATGAAAGGCCAATCATTATGTCTTTTTAGTTTATGTGACCGGAAAAGACATGTAACATTAGTGTTTATTTATTTTTCAATAGATAGTTATAAGTAAACTATAGTTTATGGGATGACTACATTAATTAGAGGTCACATTACTTACATGAAAATAATGGGCCATATATTGTTTTAATATTATAACTTTTCAGGGTGAAGAACTTGAATAGTATGCTTTCTAATAAAGATTTCACTTATTTATCATTATATATCTCATTACATTATTATCTTACTAAAACACTAATATCTCAAATTTTACTTTCCAAACACTTGAAAACAATGTTATTTTCACAACTACCATTAATACAAAAAAAAATCTTTTCAACCAATATATTTGAGTGGTTGATAATTTCAAAAATTGGGGCAGTTTATTCTAAAATTAACTACTAATTTTTTATATCTAATTCAATTTTCACTATATATGTAATGTACAAAATCTATTCTTTATATATACATTCTTTTAACTATAATTGGGTTTGGGTTGATAATGGAATCAGTGTTTCATAGTCCAGTACCAACATATCCCATATAGTTCTTTTACATCCATGCATTATTGGAATTTAAAAACAATTTTTGAAGTCATAAAGTGTCATGTGGTATGTGATATATCGTTAAATAAGAAATTTCATTATGCACGATTCTGTAATGTAGAAACATGTACGTCTATATTCTAATTAATAATATATTTTTAATATTCCATAGCCAACAAAGTTCATAATTTCATCCACGATAAAAAATAATTAAATCACCTTCAACTAGTTTTATGAATCATTCAACTCTTGCATGAATAAAGTGAACTATATCAATGGAAAAATTTAGTGAAAAAATTTAAAATGACTCATAATCGCACAAATCATAGGATCATAGCTATTATTTTTCATAATAGCTTATTATTGAACCACTATTGTTATAGTATTCAATTATATTATTTTATAAAAATCACATCATAATCAGATTATTAAATCCAACAGGTTTAGAGTGAACCTTTTTGTGGCTGATATCAGTGACTCCTTCCCAATAGTTATATTTGATAAAAATTTCATGAAATTTCTATGTAAAACAATACCATAATTGATATATTGGTTGATACATGTATATGTATATAACTTTATACTTAATGAAAATATATATTTGGTTTATTTAAAAAAAATCATTTCATTTTAAAATTTGGAAGATTATTAGTACTGTTTTCTGAAATATTTAAATATTTTCAAATAAAAAACAATTATGTTTTCAATTGGGGTATTAACATTCAGTATTCAAAATCATCACTTTTCAATAGAAAAATCACAAATAATGAACTTTTCATTATTGTAAATTAATGTTACATTAGAAAATTTAATGACTGCTTTGCAGAAAATCTTTAACTGCATATTAAATATTTATAAATTTAATTAAATTTATAAACTACAAAACATTGCTCTTATTATAATATTTATAAAGGATCATCAGAGTAATGGGTGTTAAAAAGTAATTATTAATATTGAACAAAACCAAGTAACCTTTTCAAATTACTTCAATTTTTGTTCCTCAATTAGTAAATATCACCTTATTGTAATATTAATTTCATCCTTCCATTATAATATCAATAGAGTGCTAGATCTTTATGACTTAGTCCAAACATTAATATAGGATTTGAATCATCACCTATTGTTTTTTCAAAAAATCAAATATATAAATTCTATCTTCTATAGTTGTTTCTTAAATTATAGTAGAATAAGTAAAAAAATATATTTTAACAATTATTTTTTAAATATCTAAAAAATATGGTTCTTTTCATCTTCTCAAATAGCTATTTTTAACATTGTGGTATTTTATTCTATGATTAAAATTATAACCACAGTTACTACAATTTCTTTTAACTACATTATCAATGAAAACAATCATATTGGATAATGTTGTTAAGGTTTGGATTTGGTGTAACAAAAACATCAATTATATTCAAATATTGTGGGTAGAACAAGCCATTTAAAAAATTTGGGCACTCGAATAAATGAAATGTTAAAAGACAATACTAAAAAATGGATAAATTTTTGTTCTTCAAATAGAAGGTAACACTAAAAATTGATTTTTTCAATTATTTCCGTATTTATTATTAATAAATAATCACATCAATCAGGGTAGTTCTCAATGAATTTTACATTAATAAAAAATTCAATATATTTACCTTGTTCTGTGATTGAACCTCTACCATGGAATCTTCATGACATATGTTCTATGTACTTCATTTCAGTTCTGCATGATATGTTCCATAGAGTCATATGGCTTTACTCCTTTATCTATGACAACTATTTTGATCCCCCCGATATATTTGATGTTTTAATTTCCAAATATATTTGTTATATGTGCTACATATAATGTTTAAAACATCAATTTCATATGCCAATTTCTTTCACGTGGTTAAAAACTGCCAAAACAACAGTCATTGAACATTTAGATTAAATCATTGTTTCCCATTTACCTACATATGAAACCCAGATTTCATTATTAGATTTAGGATTAATTAATATTTCTCCTCCTTTGCATGGAAAATAGTATATGATTGATCAGAATCCGATGTTGTGACAATTATTCTGGATATGTGTTTGTAATTACATTAAAATAATTTATATTTTGAATAATATATAACACCATCCCTGAGAACTGTATATTGTTGTTGTAATATCTCATTACTAATTAACCTTATTGTACAGATACTGTAAATAATTGTACAATAATTGATCATTAAAATTTACATGTCCTCTATATAATTTTGTTGTAATATTTCATTACTACCTAACAAAAAATGCTTTCTAGGTTGACTATACAGAACTTGTACAATAATAAATATTGTTCAGAAGTTGTACAATAATAGTTCTACAATAAAAGATATTATAAAGATATTATATAGATATTGTACAATAATAGATATTTTACATGACATGTAGAATAACATATATTTTACACATACTATACAAAACATGTACAATATATGATATTTTACCGAACCTGTAAAATAAGATTTGAATAAATATGGCATGTCCTCCATATATTGTTGTTGTGATATTTCAATTGTTATGTACATAATTTTTTTCTTTGTTGTAAGATATTCATGTTAAAGATTTATTAAATAGGTAAAAAAATTTATCCTTTATGATTTCCCCTATCTTAATTGTTTTCATAATTATACTCCAATTTTATTGCTATATTCTATGAGAAAAATTTATGTTTCCAATATATTAAATATATCAATGATAATTCCTGGTTTCTTTCCTATATAAAATGTTACAAGTTTTACTATAACTTCATTTTAATTATATACAACATCATGGTAGAAACAATTTATGGGGGAATACATGAGCGGTGTATCATTTTCTTTTGAATATGTTATTAGTTTATTCTACATGTACTATATATCACTTGTAGTACATATATTTCAAAACTGGATCGTGTAATCGTTCATAACTTATATACCCTCTAAGCTGAAAGCCTTATATTTCTTGGAATTCATTTAATAGAATTTCATTTTGAATGTGCACATGACCATTCCTAAATTTTATAAATTTATCGTTGGGGGCAGTTTCATAAAGAAAACCACGCATGAGCCATTACTTTACAGTTCTCCCCTTAGAAGTCCTCCTAACCAATTAATCTATGATCCCTGGTTTATCGAGGAGAAAACCATACCATTATCTTCATTTTCACTTTAATACTCCTCATGATTATTGTATCAAACATGTGAGGTAGGTTGAGGCTTGAGAACTAAGTTTCCTCTAAAACCATCCATTGTTAGGATTGAGGGCTTTAGTGTGGCCTTCACTGTGATGGGTGGGTCACTGCATGAGGATGGATATTTAAAAAATTAGTAACAGAAATTCTCATAGTGTAGTGTGATTTATATTTTCCTATAGTTTGGACCTTCCTTATATTTCACACATATTAGTAATATATAATCTTCGGCATGGAAATATAATAGAGTTGTATAAAAATATCATTATATCAAGTGATACATTGTGTTTGTTGACATCAATGATGAGAAAAAAGTTTGATTAAACCTTATCCGTGTGATATTTAAGATATTGTTTTCAACAAATATATAGGTGATATCTAATGTATTTTTAAAATATATCAATCATGGTAGTGTTCAATATCGATTGTGATATTTCCTGGAATCGGATTCCACTTAACGAGTGGCCCAATCCTGGAGGGCCACATAGCCTCAAGTGCATCTTCTCGACTGCCAGAGGCTGCCGACAAGCAGTGAGGGACTAGTGTTTCTCTATGGGAAGTATATTCCCTCATTAGTAGAGTGTAACACAGGGGAATGAATATAAATGAATAGAAAATAGTAGATTCAAAGTAATTTATATAAATAAACAGAAAGAGAAAACTGATGCAAAAGATAAATGAGATTAATAAAAACTACATCAACTGGGTAAATGATGATGTAATTTCATTTCACATGAAAACTAGAAAACATGGATACATGAAAAAATTAATAGTTGTTCCTCAAATTAAAAGAAAACAAATACTACTCTAATCATTCTGAGATCCTAATTGGTCATCTACTATGAATACCCATCCTCTTAGCATGGAAATCATGTTTTAGAAGTTGTATGCTTCGCTTTTTTAATACCTACAACCATGTAATATAATTCAGGTACCAAAAAAAGCCTAAATAGGGCGTCATATAAAACATAGTGTGCCATCACCAATGGTGTCTATATCATATGACTCATGTAATGGAATATATATGTGTGACGACATGCGTATATAAAGTAAATAAACAAGATCAATATAACAAAATACCCAAGTACCTGCTTCAGGCCTCAAATGGTGTCTGAACATTTATCCATTACTTTTTATTTAAGTAATCACCATTTAATGTTAATATGTCACATGAGGCATATCCACAACTGACATCACCTCGTGATAATATAAGTAGTGATGGTCCTAATACATGAAAAGGAAACCTGTAAATAATATCCAGTGAGGGAGTTCCAAGGTAATAACTATGGTAACAAAGATCTCACAGAATTTTATCTCAGTAGTATATGTGTCTTGCTAAGGGGTAAGGGTGTAATATAGGGAGCGTAATCCAAGGAATGTTAGAATAAGGCGCCTGCCGAGTCCATAGTGATCATCCAAGGTGAATGGGGATAATAATAGTTAGTGCACTATGGGATTCCACCATGGAACCTACTAGTCAATGTTGGATCCAATGAGTGTATCGGATGTATCGTGTAATAATGAAAAGGACCCTACGGTATTATATCAGGAATCTGAGGAATGGATGATAATCACAGTCCAATTGGTTAATAACCTAATAAAACTGCATCCTGGAAATGGAATGGGCTTCCCAAGACCCATGGTATTCTCCACTCAGAATACAAGGTGGGATAAATTCAGTCAATTCAAATTTGATATTTTAGTCATTTAATAATTCATTTAGTTCAATTATTTTTTCTATTACAGAGGATAGGTCATGTGGAGTTGAAACCATTTATTTATTGTTACAAGACTGGTCTTCCATTAGTGTGGATATTCCATGTATCATTGCAACCATCTAATTAGGTCTTAATTTACCATTATGGAATATTTAAATAGAGGGGTTCACTCCGCTACCTTTCAGTAACATGGCATGTGGTCCTACAAACATGTTACCTCTATTCAATCTCATTTTCAAGTCAATTTATATACTCAGTATACATTCCATTTCATTATTCATATTTGATGATCATTTAAAATCACTTACCTTAGGCGGGTCAAGTGTAGAGAATTCATGGTAAATTATTATATTCAATAAAAATTAATAAAATTTCATTTATTAAGAAAAGTCTCACATTTATTAAGGTTAGGAAAACTCACACCTGAACAGTGGCTAAAATGTGCCAAAAACACTAAAAACATAATTACTAGATAACCATCAACATGTGGCATATTGAGTATTTGGTATAAACACTAACAACCAATCACATATTTTGAAAAAGTATAACCGTATAATTCAATCTAGTATAATCATGTAATGTAAATTTCAGAAATGGATTCCAATGAAACCAGTGATCCCCACACAATCATTCCAGAAACCACACACTATGTGGATGAGTTATAGACCACCCAATATTGGTTTGTATGATCATTGTCCTCTTGTATCAGCCATTGATTTTCCTCAGATCCGATTATATATTTGAAAAGATGAAAATCTATTGCATGAATATATCTATGTCAAGATTGAAAGATAAGAAGAATGGATAAAGAGGGATCGATTACTTACCATTACTCATCCAACGGGACAAACGAAAGCTCGATCAGATGTCGGATGATGAAAATATTTTCATTCCAAGTTTAGATATTCAAAAACCCCATATTTGGAGAGAAATAAGACAATACAGAATAATCATGGATTATGGAGGAATTAGTGACTTAATAGGTCATTAAGGGAAAAACATGAAAAATTACTTAGAAACAATTAGCATTTGTACGGTCTGTCTACACTTTTTTCAACCTGTGTTCATACCGTGTGGGACAGCTCTGCCCGAACAGATTATCCATGCAGTTTTGTCAAACTATGTAAAAGCCATTCATGGATACCTTGGGGAAAAGTGGTGCTCTAATGGTTAGGCTGCACATCCATGATTCAACCATGCAAGGTGGATTTATCTGAAAATACACCATCTTCATGGTTCACTCTAATCCATTTGAAGAGTCTATTTTCTCGAAAGATATGGGTTACAGGCTCTGAACAAGCCCCAGAAAACCTCTGAACCATTACAAACTCATTAAGAATCCACATTTTGTCCAAATTAAATATTTTAATCAAACATTAAAGGATCCATACTTGAGTGAAAAACTAATTTCTTACAGTATTCCCCCCTTAAATTAACTCACCCATGAGTTCTCCTTCCAAGCCAAAAGAACCACTATCTGAGAACAAATCTGGCCACTAAGCATGTACATTAGCATCCCACTCCCAAGTCTCGTCTTGTACTCAGATCTTCTTCCATAGAAAAGGTACAAGAGGGAGAGACTTTCCTTGAAGAGTCTTTGTGCTTTGGTCAACGATGCATACTGAATACTCCTCAAAGGTTGCATCAATATCTAACTCAACTTCCTCGGGATAAAAGGTATGAGATTGGTCGGCATAATTTTTTTCGAATCAATGAGACATGAATGACGTCATGCATGGCACAGTACCTATGAGGTAGTAGAAACTGATAGGCCACCAGCCCGACTCTCTCTAGAATTTCAAATTGACAGATGTAACGAGGAGACAACTTCCCCTGCTTCCTTAACCATTTTTGTCCTATCTTTGGCAATACCTAAAGAAAAACATGATCCCCATACTCGAACTCAATGGGTTATCGACATCGATTAATATTAAATTTCTATATAGACTGAGCAGTAGTCATAGACTTGTTGGTCATTTGGACCTGTTCTGATGTCTCCTGAATGAGACGAGGACCTGGAAGGGCTACCTCACCTACCTCTATAGAGAACAAGGGTGAACGGAATGGCCTACCATATAAGGCCTTAAATTAATCCATCTAAATCATTTCCTAAAAATTATAATTATAAGGGAACTTGACGATAAGAATATGCTTCTCATAAGAACAATTAAAATCATAGATTCATTCTCAGATCATATCCTCTAGAACATGTATTTTCTCTTATAATTTTTCTATCGGTATAATAGTGAAATTTTGTTCTTAGATTCACCTTAGTCCCCATAGATTCCTTTAATCCTTGTTACAACCATGAAGTAAAATTGAGTATCTTATTCTGAAACAAAAGTATGTGGAACCCTGTGTAGTCATATGATCTCATAGAAATACAATATTCCAAACTCATCAAATGTGAATTTATCCTGTATAAAAATAATGTGGGATGATTTCATTGTTCGGTCATTGAATTCCATGATAGCATCCCTACCCCTTAGAGAACTAGGTAAGTCGACCACTAAATATTTAATAACATATTCCCATTTCCATTTTGGGACTAGAAGATGTTGTAAGAACTCTACAGGTCTCTGGTGATCCGCCTCCACCTACTGACAGGTGGAACAATGAGTGATGAAGCCTACAATCTAATGTTTCATTCCAGGAAACCAATACTAGTGTCACATATCTCTATACATCTATGAGATTCCTGGATGAACTGCCCACTAATAAGTGTGGAAAACATTCATCAACTCCTCTCTCACATCTATAGGAACCCATATATGACCACATAAAAGTATTCTATCATCTCTATCCACAAACCAATCAAAAGGAGGGTTATATCCCGATATACTCTCAAGGAAAACCAAACCATTAGGATTTTAAAACTTCCTACTCTTCACCTTCTTAAGGAGGGAGGAGGTAAATCTTATGTATAAGAGGTAATACTGCTCATGACTATAATGAAACTCCTGAGGATGTTTAGAAAAGAGAGGAATTAACTTCAATTCATCATTGGGTTCATGAATTCCCTTCGTTTTTGTTTTCTTGACTCAATGCATCAGTGACCACATTCCCTTTTCCCTGTGTATAGGCAATCTCAAAATCATATGATTATAGATATTTAACTCATCCCCACTGTATGAGGATCAAATAAAGATAATAAATGATATTCTTTAAGATATTGTGGTCCGTATACACCACAATGCAGTCACCAAATAGATAATGTCTTTGGGAATGTAAGGAATCAATAACTGATGTTAGCTCAAGGTCATGAATTGGGTAATTTCTTTCGTGAGGCCTCAACTATTGAGATTTATACACAAGTACGTTATCTTAATGTGTCAAAATTTCTTCTAGTCTAATACTTGATGCATCACATAATATGATATAACCTTTAACTGGTTCTTGAAGTATCATAATTAGTGTCGAGACAGGCTTCCCTTTCAGTTCTATAAAGTCTTTCTCATATGATTCTGACCACAGAAACTTAACACCCTTCGTTTTAAGTCATGTGATGCGTTAAGAAAGACTTGATAAGTCTTATATGAAATGCCTATAATATCTAGTGGTCCCTAAGAAATGCATGATATCAAACTTGTTTTTGGGATTCTCCCATGAAAAAACAACACTAACCTTTTTAGGGTCAACAAATACTCATGTTCTGAAATAATATGACCCAAGTAGTGTACTTTGTCGATCCAAATATCGTATTTCTCAAGATTAGCATAAATTTGATGCTCTCTCAGTTTACTCATAACAATATCAATATGTTTGGCATTATCATTACGAGTGCGAGAATACACCAAGATGTCGTCCATAAAGACCATGGCAAAGGAGTCGAAATAGGGGTGGAAAACCATATTCATCAATTCCATAAAAATGGAAAGCACATTTGTAAGACTGAATTGCATAACACAATACTCATACATAACATACTGTCTATGGAAATCTATATGAGGTATGTCTTATGGTCTGACTCACACCTGATGACAACATGATCTTTTGTAGATCTTAAGGAAAACCTTTGATTTTCAGAGCTGGTCAAAGAGATCATCTATTCAAGTAAGTGGATACCAATTCTTGACCATAAGTAGGTTCAAACTTCTGTAATCCATTCATAAATAAATAGTTCCATCCACCTTCTTGGAAAAAAACATGGGAAAATACCAAGAGGATGCACTAGGCCATATAAATCCTTTAGTCTCAAGGTACTCTATCTATTTCATGAGATCCTAAAGCTTGGTAGGTTACACCCTCTAATGATGAATGGACACTGGATCTGCTAATGGAAAAATTTCTACTATAAACAATACCCCTCTATTAGGAGGTAATCAAGAAAAGTCCTCAGGAATGACTTCCTTGAAACAATCAACCACTGGATGGAAATCATTTAGAAGAAAACCCTAAACCTCCAAAAAAAATCAATATAGGCGGTCACATAACCTTTCACATGATTCTTCAGTCTAGCTCACCCAGCCTGGAAATCCCAATCACCATGGAAAATATAACTACTACCTTCTGGTGATGTAAAAGAAACCGTGTGGAAATATCAGTATTCAAATGCATGATAATGGACTAACCAATCCATCCTGAGAATGAGATTGAAGCCCGTAATCTCAAGAGCAATGAGATTACACAAGAAAGTGTAACTACCAACCTCTAGGGGAGAGTCCCTAGACTGGAATATGCACTAATTCTATATTCCCAATGGTGTGTCTAGGGTCATTATACCATAGTGATATTTTATCTATAATTTGAGACTATCCATGATATATATAGAAATTGAAGAGTTTTATGAAGATATATCAAACAAAGTAGTGACAATAATGGAGGATACTATAATAGTACCTCATATTATAGATGGTATCATAGCCTGGTCCTCGGGTATCATTTGTAAGGAATGAAACTGACCTGATCCACGACCCTATGTAACATATGGACTACAACAATCATGACTACTCTTTCGGTGCGGCTGGTCTTCAGGGATCAGTCTATCACGACCACAACCGCCTCCTTGGCAAGACTTTTTGGTTCTATTCCAACTCCCTGATTGATATGGAGAAAAAGAACTTGCAGCTAAAGGTGGAGCTGGAACAAATCATTTTCATATCAAAGCTAGTGTAAAGGTCCTGCAAAACCATTGAAGATGACCTATATGACTGCAAGATCATCACTCTATTGGGTCTCTATCAGTTTGTGGATTCTTATACCCTGGTCATTCACACTAATGAAAAACAAAAGAGATATAAAACTGTATAGTTTGGCTACCATTGCATAGAAAAAACCTCAAGGGAACATTTCCTACCACTAGAAGAACTACCGGCATGTTGCGGCACTGTTCCTTTAAGCCTGGAATTTTTTTTCCTCAGGTTACGTTTAACGATAAGGGCCTCATCAAAAATATCAAAAAAGGAAGGAATGCGAAATACATTCAACTAATTTTGGATGGAATACTAGAGCGCATCTTCAAAACATCTAGCATGACAAATCTCATCACTTTCTAGAAGGGGTGCAATGCACTGTAAATCAAGGAAACATACTGAATTTTCCATAACATAGATAGAACCTTGATCTAAATGCATGAACTCTCTTGCTTTGTGAGCTCTATATGCCTGAGGAATGAACTAATCATAGAAGGAAGTCTGTAAGTCAACCAATAACATGAACTGATGATGACTAAACTGGGTAATGACATTCCACCAATGCTTGGCAGAATCCCAAAGCATGTATGCATCATGCTTGATTATTTAATGTGGTGGAGTTTCTAGATACTCAAATATAGATACCATGACTTGTAGCCCAGACTAGGGAACCTCTAAACCTCCATACCCTAAAAATGTAGGTGGATGTTGTTGCTGGAACTCGTGGGTCTGATCATCCATTCTAGGTTCTACCCATGTAGCTCCTTGAATGGAATGAATAAAATGTAGGAAACTATCACATACATTAGAAACAATTCCCAGATCAGGTATAGTAGGTAGTTCCTCAAGTGGAACTCGGGGAAGTAAGACTATAGGCTTAGAAACCACCATGTCTGGAGCATGGTCGTCATCACCTTCCTGGCGAACGATAAGAGGGCATCATGGCATCATTGGTCTTCAAATGCCAAGAAACCACCTCAGAACAATTTTAGAAGAAAAAGAAAATATCACTAATGGAATATGAATGAATGAAAAATCACTACCAAAGGAAAACTACCCAAACTACCCTCATAGACAGCAAGGTATTAGTAAGTGCTTATGTATAAGTTTCATGTCTTTTTGTAGTAAATTATTTTGTTCACTCCTTTATATTTAATAAACGTGACATGGTGGGATAAGGATGTGCATCCAATTCATTTTATATTTTAGGATTCTATTTATAATTGATAACCATTTCCAATTAATCATTTCCCATACACCTATCACTAGAAACATCACCCACATACTTATTATACAATGGCTTGGCTTCGTAAAGTACTCATCCAAACCCATGAGGGCCTAAACACCTCATGAATTGAGATAGTTAATCACTTAATATTAACCAACAGTAATACATATATGAGTAACTATCACAACATCACTCAAAAATTACAAGCATATCAAGAAATGAAAAACATTGAAATGCACCTATATTACATGGAAATATCCATGACATGTGAACTCTAGGTGCTTATAATGATGAATGTAGCAATAATCATTTCCTGCATATCATAGGGATAACGATGAAATAAATTCTCCAACATATTAATAATCAATAACGTCACACAACATGTGTTTCACCAATTGGTGAAATAATATCAACTATAATAGGAAAAATAGATCAAAAATTGCATTTTGGGTATCTTGGGTTTTACCCCAATCATGGGTTCGCAACGCCCAAGCATGGATTATTACCAAGTCCAAGGCATTACTATTCTCCAATCTATTGTCTCCAAAGAGTAAAGAAATAAAATAATCCACCTTTGATACCACTTTGTGACTTCCTAGAACAAGATGAAACTTTTAGGTGCCCCAAGTCTAGTGGTCCACATGGCCTCAAGTTCATCGTCTTGAACGCCAAAGGTTTCCAAAAATCAATGAGGGCCTTGGGGGTGTTTGTGGGAAGACTATCGTCTCATTAGAAATGTTTAACACAGTGGATGGAATAGAAAGGAATTATAAACAATGAAAGCATTGTAAATGATATAAATAAACCACCGATGAAAACTGATGCAATTTATAAATGAGTTTATAATAACTGTATCAACTATAATAATGATGATGTCATGTCATGTCACTACAATACTGCAAAATATGGATAAATGAAAAAATGTATAATAGTTCCACAGAGTAAAATAAAAGGACTACTCCAACCATCCTGAGATCCTAATCTATCATTTTCTATAAAGCTCTATCCTATCTGCCCACAGATCAAGTGTTGGAAGTAGTATACTTCCCTTTGTCAGTACCAACAACCATGTAATCTACTATGGGTACCAAAACACGCATAGAAAGGTTGTGAGAAAAATCTCAGTGGGCCACCAGAAAAGTGTCTATAACATTCAGTCCCTATAATGGTATATAGTAGTGTCTATGTAAGAATATATAATGTACAAAAGATAGTACAATATAACTACATACTAAATTACACACTTCAATCGTTTGGTGGTGTCTGAACATGTAACAAATTCATTTTATTTATGTAATAACCATTTAATGTTAATAGGTAATGTGAGGCATATCCAGAACTGAAATCACCTCATGATAGTATAAGTAGATAAGGACTCAAGACATGATAAGGAAACATGAAAATAATATCTAGTGAGGGAGTTCCAGGGTAATAACCAAGGTAATGTAGATCTCACAGAATGCTAACTCAGTAGCATCTGAGTCTAGATAAGGGGTAAGAGTGTAATCCAAGGTACATAATCCATGGAATTTCCCATTAAGGTGCCTACTGTGTCCAAGGTGATCGACCAAGGTAAAATGAGGCTATGTAAAGGGAATCCCCGATTGGATTTCACAATGGAACCTACTAGTAAATGATGAATCCAAGGAGTGTATCTGAGGTGTCCTATAATAATGAAAAGGACAATACAGTAGTATACCGAGCATCTAATGAATATACATAAACAATAGTATAGGTGGGTATCAATGTAAGGGAACTATACCCTTCAATCGGAATGGGGTTCCTGAGACCCAATGTATTCTCCTCTCAGAATCCTTGGTGATCCCGAGTCAGTCCATTCCTATTTGATATTTAAATCATGTTATAATTCATTTGGTTCATGTATTTCCTTTCTTTAGTATGGATATGTCATGTAGATTTTAATCCATTAATTATTGGTCCAAGACTTGTCTGTCATTAGTGTGGAAAAGACAATCACAACCATTTAATCAAGTCTTAATTAACCATAAAGGAATAATAAATTGTAGGGGTTCACTTAACTACCTTAAATTAACATGAAAATGGGTGTTACAGACATATAACCTTTATTCAATCTCATTTTTTAAGGAAAAGTTATATACTCAGTATACTTTCCATTTCACTTTTCACATTTGAGAATTATTTGAAAGCACTAACCTTAGGCAGGGAAAATGGTGAGAATACACGGTATATTCCATTACGAAATTTTCATTAATAACAAGTCATTTATTATGAAAATTCACTACTTTAATATGTTTAACAAAAGTGACACCCCAATGGTGGCTCAAATGTCTCAAAAACACTAAAAATGTATTTATCACATAACCTTCTACATGAGGCAGATTGAGTTATGGGTGTAACCACTAACAACTAATAACATATTTTTAAAGAGTATAACAATTTGATTGTATCGAGTATAATAATTACAGGTAAATTTATAAAACGGATTCCAAAAAATGGTGGTCCCCACAAAAACATTCCTAAAATATAAAACGTTAGTAATGAGTTATAGACCACCCACATTAGGGTTGTATGATCCTTCTCCGTACATATCGACCTTTGATTTTCCTCAAATTGGAGTAGACACAATGAAAGGTGGAAACACTCACAAGATGATATCAAGGATGAGATTGAAAGAGATGAAGAACTGATGAATATGGCTCGAGTACTTAATGTTGTGCATTCAATGTGACAAATGGAAGCTCGGTCAGATGTCGGATGGTTTAGATCTCTTGATTCCAAGTTTAGATCTTCCAAAATCCCCAGAATGAGAGATAAAAAAGGTGAATCCTGCATAAACGTAGATTATGGAGGAATAGGTGACTTAATAGATCCTTAAGGGAAAAACCTGAAAAATTACCCAGAAAAATTAGACTATGCACGGTCTGTCCACACTGTTTGTCAACCCGTGTGGAAACAGTGTTAGACGGCTCTGCTCGACTAGTTTGTACACATGGATTATTCCAACCACGTGAAATCCATGCACCTATAGCTAGGAAAAAGGGATGATCACGCAGTTAGGTCATATGGACATCCACCAACCGTGCGAGATGGATATTTTTGAGAAAACACTATCGACATGGTTTGGAAAAAAATGCGGAAATCCCACATGGTTTACTCTAAACCATGCCTAGAGTCTATTTTTTCCTAAAATATGGGTTCTAGGATCCGAAAAATCCATGGACACCCTCAGAACCTTTACTAACTCATTAGGTATCCACATTAGGTCCAATGTAAATATTTAGATCAAAAATTAAAGGATACATATCTGATTCAAGAATCGGGATCTTACATACTAGATGTTTGAAGGTTGGTGTATCCTGTTAGTTATGGTTTTTTTCCATCTCATGTATAGATAGATGGAATAGTTTCTAATGTCAATGGAATCTTAATATATGGGGTATGATTTGGAAGTATTATTATTTTTAATGGTAGTTAATATTGGCTTTGAAGAGTTATCTAATTTTCTATATCTTTTACTCCTTCTATTATCATGAATGTTTGTTTCTATATAGTCAATATAAATTAAGGGTTTCATTCACTCATACAATGTGATAGAGTTTACTATAAATGAATTTTGGAGATATACAAGATTATGGAACATAGAATTATATAGGGATTGAATAACCAGTGGATAATTTCTTCCTCTCTTAGTTTTTAGTTTCTTATACTTGTTTTATATATCAATTGTGATACATGTTTTTGAAAATTGGACCATATAATCTATTTGAGTAGTGGATGAGATTTTTAGTTTGACTAGTGGATTTTTTAGCTCATCGGAACATTTAGTTAATTTCATAAGTGTTTTATGATTTTTAATTGATTAGTGGATCAATTTTATAGCATTATTTGATATCACCATGAAAATTAATGGGCTATAACTAATGATTTATGAATAATTTTATACCCTTTATTCTTTTACAAATATTTTCAAATGAATATTATTATCGTTTTCTAAAAAAGTTAGTTTTTTAACCTTTTTATCATTATAATGGATTATTCTTTTGACCTTATATGACACGTAAGTATCTACACGCATTTGTTTCATCGAATATTCCTTTAAATAATTAAAAGGATTATTTCTATTAAAAATTAAAAATTTCTTTCAGTGAATAGTATTTTTATAGTTATTTTGGAAGTGAAAGGAATATTTCCCAAAAGAATGTTTTTAAAATAACTTTTAAATAATTCTATTCATCAATGAAAAAAATGATTTATTTTACTCAACTTAGGATATTTTTTATTGATATCATATTTATTCTTCCTAAGGAATGTTTATGATTTCATTGAAAATGGATTGTATTGACACTTCCTTAATTACTTCATTATCCACCTTAAAAAATTCAAATTTTATTTGATAATTAAACATAAAATTTCCCTAAATTATCAATATCATTAATCATGGATATTAAAATTACCTAAACCATATACCATATTACATACGGTGTCTAATTTCAAATTGATTTTATTATTTGTAGAAATATTAATAAATATGTATTCATTATTCTATACAAATATTTCACAAGCAATGTTATTTATTTCTATATGAGGAATGATATAAACTAACAGTGATGGGTGGGGACCAATGTTTATATAGCCCTTCAATTCATTGACAGGTTCTCATGAGATAAATGATTTGTAAAAATTTAATTGGTTTCTACCTATAGTTTTATACAATCTAGGGGATATATCATTCCATTAAAGATTTTCATGTTCTTTGGATGTGATTACCAATAATTAAGAATTTCCTACATTATTATTTATCATTTTTTCCATATTTATTTTTTATAATATGATCTATTGATGCATTTCATTGACATTTTATTGATTAAATGGATTCTAATTTAGTTTTTTACCTTTCATTATTTATTTTACCCTTTCGAGTTATATGAATAGAATCATTATTTAGTTATTAACCTTTTAATATTGTTTACTCACTTCCATATTAGTTATGTATTACATGGAATGTGGTCTCAGTTATTTAGCTTTCCATGTTTGTTATTATCATTGATTCATTATTGCTTCCACCATACGTTACTCTTACTGAGAAGTTGATCTCACCATTATTTTTTCCATTTCCCCATGTGTGCAATAAGTATAATACGAATGTTATTCAATGATAATATAGATGAAATAAAGTTATTATCCTCAAAATAAAACAAATATGTTGAAATTAGAATATCCATTTGTAATAGAAGTCTCATGTATGTTCCTATTTTACCCAAACTTCAAAAAAATCAGTCCTTTTGGAAGTGATTTACTTGTATTTTTGTGCAATTTAATGGAAACACGGCTCTTGATTCAGGCATTCATTGTTCAGGTCGGTACCATTACTATCAGATGAAGTATAGTAGCAATATTGGTAACTGGATTTTAGAAGACATAGGTTATAAAAATTGACGTTAAGGTATAATTTGATGATTTCTATAGAAGAACACCCTAAATATTTCATAAAATTGATATTTTGTGGTTTATCTACAAATAAATCCCTATGTGGATACTACAGTTGTACTTTATTATAGAAAAATAATACCTATGAGGAAAACATATGAAAATGTGTGTTGGATTTTACTCAATATAACCTGGTGCATGACATTGAGCTTTACTCTGCAAATTGTTTGACACTTATCGGGGATACACTTAGGATAATTCACATTCCCATTATAAATAATTATGAAGGATTTCAATATATGATGAAAATGAAAAACACATTTATATCAAATGTGTATTAGATTAAAATTAATATTTTTTAGAGTTAAAATATGGTGTCATGATTTAGATATCCTCAAAATTATTATATTATTTTATCACTATAACTATTGTTACTCAAATTATTATTTATCGTTTTAGTCAATTTTAGGATCCTGAAGGAGTCATGTTAACATTTAACCTAAAGGACAGGGTGGTTAAAATGATTAACCAAATGAGGTGTTAATATGAGTGGATTATATTTTGTTTTTTATTAATCAATGCTATTGAAATATGAATAAAACATATCCCTTTGCCAATTACTATACTCATAAAAGAAGATAATGATGTAGGTTTCTTAAATATTGAGTGGTGGAGACGATAGAGAAAGAAAGGCAAGATTCCCATCATGTAAGAAATATAGAAGGAGGAACAAATTAAAGTGTCACAATGACAAATGTAAATGATATATTACTATTAAATAAGGTCATGAATAAAATAATTGTTAAGGAATATTTAATATTATGATTGAAGGAAATTAAACTCATCCTATGTTTTCCATTATTGATTGTTTCCATAAATGCAGGGAACTTGGGCATTATGGGTTCAATTCCATCTTCTAAAGGAAAAAATCTAGAATAAAGAGTGACGTATGTGGAAATAAATTGATAATGTTTTTATTTATTGGGTTGAACTGAAAGCATCTATTAAAAGACTATTGAATGGTTAAATTTCAAGGATGTCCATTATTATTTTTGGAAATATTGTAGTAATTATAATAATATGGTTTTATAAAAGGACAACTTATATGCCCAATGAAAACCCATCAAGTCTAACAAGGATATCGTACATGAAACTAGGACCAATGGATGATAAGGTTTTAACACTAACAACTGACATGTGGAATGTCCTGGTTAATATTTCATTGTTTTTAGTAGAAAAATTTGAGGAATTAATTCTAATGGTGAACATGTAGTGTTAATGTTTAGGTTGAGATATTAATTCCTTACCATATTGGTTTTGGTGAATAGTTATAGATAAATTGATATACATTTCACAATTTTATGGACCTTATGATCCATTAAATGTGAATTTTATGATTTTGGTATCAAATTTAATTATTTCATATTCAATTCATGAAGGAATAGATTCATTACAATTCGATGGAAGCACAAACAAAAAAATATGTATTTGTTTATAAGAAATTGAATCATATCAACTATGTATATTTCCCTATATTTATAAGATGTAAAATAATAACCCATAATATGAAAAAAGATATATGAATAATTTTTTTTCCTAATGTCTTATTTTCATTTGATCTGATAGTATTCTTAATCATTACATATTTAGTAATTAGAGACTCTAGAATTTCCATTTATAAATCACTTGTTTTCTATCAATGACATAAATTACCCTCTCAAAATATTTAATATTTTCCTCTATTATGTATCTCCACTTTCGATTGATGTTATTTGACTTAGAGAAGTACTTATATATTCATCCATGTGACTTTTGTACATCACATTCTATAGTTTCTGGTGGCTTTTTATGAACCTTTCTCATGATGTGAGATTTTAACATAAGAAATATAAAATAATACTACCATGATCATTTTTAAATTGAGAGTCTGTAATTTATTTAAGATGGGGAGAATGTAACACCCATAAAATTCTAAAAAAATTACATGAATAAGATAGTGTGTAGGACCAACAACACTAAGAGCCTAATGGAATATAATATCTCAAGAAAATAAAATATAAACTATTATTTTAAATAATATAAATCTTTTTTATAATATCTAATTCATTTTATACTAAGATATCATGAGTCATATGCAATAACAACATTTAATCAAGATCCTTTTTTATACACAATACCTAGTTTTACTAAGAAACAATGTATCATGAAAATATTATTTTTTAATATAACAAGATAAAACATAATTTTTAAGTTACATGATATGAATATTATTAACTAAATTATGATAATATATGGTTTAAACAAATATAATAATAATTAAATGGTTGTTAATTAATTATAAACCAAAATATAAACAAACTAAATATAAAAGAAATATTTTTATATTTATACTGACAATGGTGTTTTATCATAATAAATAATGTTAAATACTAATAGTTATTGATATTAAATAAATTTCAATTTCATATGTAAAAAAATAATTTTTATATTCATACAATAGATTTTATAAGAAGAAGATAAGAATAAATTAAATTTTATGCATAAAATAAAATTTTCATAAAAAGTCAATTTCGCCACTTTTTAATAGAGTGCCTAATTTAACGTTTAATTTTGAATTTTTTTAAAATTTAATATAAAAGAGAACTTAATATTATAAATATAATAATAAAATTTAGGTTTGGGAAAAAAAAATTTCTAGGAATTTACATTTATTTAAAATCAATAGTGAAAAATACTAAATATTAATATAAAAAACCTTTTTCATATGATATATTTATATTTTTAAATTATGTTTTTTAATTGGTTTTAATGTAAAATTATAAATATCACATAAAAATTATTCTACTTTAAGTAATTGTAATCAATTTCACATTGAAATAGGATATACAAACATAGAAAACTTTGGAACGTTTTACTTCAAAAACATGATATGTCGCCCAGTCTGTAGGATTAAATTAAAATTCATTTATTCCAATTATAAAATTTTAATTAAGGAAAATAGATTCCATTATGTGATAAAAATAATTATTATTAATTATTAATATGTTTAACTGAATTTTTGACAAAATATATTAGTGATAGTGATAAAAATATCATTAATGTGATTTGGTAGGATCAGAATTCAATTACTCATAACAAATATTCAATCAAAATTCTGGTCAAATGAGGATCCTTATTTCCATACATAAAGTTTCTTTTTTGTAAAAGGGGAATTTCCACAACATTGTACATGACTTCGGAATCCTGAAACTTCTTCAGTTTAATTGTAATTTTTGTCAACCACATCACAGTCTGGATGTGTTATGGAGAGCCCCTATCCCAGGATGGATGAAAATCAATATTGATGGCTCCTCCAACAACAACCCAGACCCTGATGGGTGTGGTGTTGGCTTCAGGAATCACCTCAGTCATATCCTTGGATGTTTCCTGGGAAAACGTGGCATTTTTACTTCCCATAAAGCTAAGATGATGTACTTGATACATGTTATTAAATTTGCCACAATCATTGGATGGAATAACGTCTGGATAGAAAGTGACTTCAGGACCATTATAAAAGAAATTTTGAATGGAATAATTCATCTTTCATGGGCTATCATCACTCATTAGATAGAAAGAAACCACTCACTTATAGATATTAACTATATCATCACAGATGTTTATCGAGAAGAAAACATAGTTGTAGATGGTCTGGCCAATGTGGGCCTAAATCAAGAAATTACCTGGATCGAAGCCCTCCTTGCAGCTCTTATTTCAATTCATGAAAGATATTGTAATGTGATCCCACATTTTCAACTTCTTTCAAAATTGTTTTAAAAATAAATATGTTTTGGTCATTAGGACCAAGGCATCAACTTCGTAAAAAAAAGGGAATGAGCCTTGATCTTAAAGGCCCAAATGACCAATACATTAGTAAAAATCAAATTTAATTCCATATTTCTAACCTATCATCCAATTTAACTATGTTTTACATTATTGGATCCACATTACATGGGAAGAACTATGGTGGAACACCCTTTTCAAAAATCTACAATAGTGCCACTCCTCCTCCTCTATAAAAATACCTCCTCTCCTACCACTTCCTCACACCTATAAAACCCATTAGGTTATAGAATATCTTAAATAATTGTCTCCCAAAATCCCTATACTCATCATTTAATCCTCCCTTTGGGTATTAATTCATCTAAGGAATCCCTTTGGTGCAAACCAAAATGAGTTACCCAAAGAAGAGGTAACAACTATCCCCAAACTCCATTATTTTATTTTCATTTTTTACCCCCTAAATATTATTATTATATTATTATATAATAAAATACTATCCTAAATATACTAATATGTATTTATAAAATAAATTATATATACACTTACACACACTATCTTATATTTGGAAACAAACTTACTATACATGTGTACGAAGAACTACCGCCTCACTCAATATGATTTTTCATTTCCCATTACCACCATTCAGGATTTAATATTATGATGAAAAATATATTTATATATGATAAATATTATATTTATTATGTCTATATTCTTATGTATTTATTTTATAACACATACCATTATACTTTCCATTTTGGGAAAGTACGATTACATCATTTATGGAAATGTGGACTGCAACCTCCTCAAAACAATGTGATATGTTCACACTATACATGGAATGTATAAAGGATGAGTTTAATAAAAAAAATTAACATAATATTCATATCTATTATATTCATTAAATAAATACCTTAACGGAATTATAACATATAGTTTTTTTGTTACCCTTTTCACGCACTAAAAAATTGTAACATCAATTGTAGACGCGTAGACTACCGCCTCCTCAACAAAATGTGATTCCATTTACATCATAATAATTATATATATTTTTTAATTTTAAATTGTATAGTATATATTATATAATTATAATTATGGATATATAATTCTTACTTACCTTCTTCCCATAATTATAATTGTAAAATTGGAACATTACTCTTCTGTATGTATGGCCTACCGTCTCTATGATTGTAACATTGATTCGTTTTACATAACCATAATTAATGATTGATTTTATTAGTAAAATTGACATTAAAAATAAAACTTATATAATTATTATTATTCTACATATTTTTATATAGTGAACCATTTTACCATAGTCGACCTACCAAAGTTATTTTTGACACATAAAATGAATATGGTCAAAACACTTGACATAAACATAATTGTTTAAGTAGTTGTACAAAAAATAGTTATCATGTAAAATAAAAGTAATTATAAACTTCAAAAAATTTCTCGAAAATTTAAATAATTATCATATTCTTATTATTTACGAATTTAAGGATAAATTGGGAAAGTCAGACTCAATGTAAGGGATCTTCATCTCACTATTTACATCAGTGAGATAATAGTCATATTCACCACTTACTTATTTTTTGTGGCATAAAAAATGACCATTTTGATATATAATATCATGTATAATTCATTAATCATGGAAATTTGGGTTTCAATATTAATAATTTCATATAATGAGATTTATAATTAAATCTACCAAGTAGAAAATAATTTCATAACTCAATTTGTTTTCATTGAGTTATAATACTTCCTCATTGTCGTTAATATTCTAGTATTATGTTATTAATAACATTATACAATTTTTTTATATTCAATTCCATTATGATTTTTTATTGGTTATACACATAATTTATCCATTTAATTAGTCTCACTTCATTGTTATGGTCTTTTTTAGGGGTTTTTTACAATTTTATTTTAATCTTGATTTTTTACACTTGAGTTCCCAATCGAGGAAATTATTTGATCATTATCAGTTGTACACTTTTATTTTATTATAATATGGTTATTATTGATCTTTATCAAGTAATAATACCATTTTACCATTCTGTGGTACTCAAAATTATTTATAATATGTTCTAATAAAACCTGACATCATTTCTATCTTTAGTCAGAAAACATGTTTTCTTATCAAAACATGTTTTGTAGAATGGATTAAAAAAGGTATTTACCCTTAAAAATGATTTATTAAAGAAAGTTTACCCTTTCTTCCATTTAAAAATGTTTTCAACAGAATATTTTTCTTGATTTCAATAGAAGTTACTTTTCATAACATTTTTACTGTGTCAAAGGATTATTTTTTACCTTGGATGACCTATAAAAATTTACCCCTATCATTTATTCAAATATTCCTTTTCATGATTAAAATGTTTGTTTTTAAATATAATTCCTTTCAAAGTGACTTTCAATGAAATGTATATTTAAAATTATTTTCAAAATTAAAAAGTATATTTTCCTCAAGAATTTTTTTAAAACAGATTTTCATAGTATTTCAATTCATCAACAACAATAACAGTTAATTTACACCACATGGGATATTTTGTATAGATACCATCCTTATTCATCCTATGGATGGTTTACTATTTCTTTGATAACGTTTATTATTACATTCCCATCCTTAATTCCTTTGTTACCACCCTAGAAATATTTAATTTTCCTATGATCATTTAAAATAAATTTTACCTCATTATCAATATCATTTGTCTTGGATATTATTATTTCTCAAATTGTATATTATTGTAAATATCATGTCTACATTGAACATTATTTTATTATTTGAGGAAATATTAAAAAAATATTTATTCTTTATTCAATATAGATATTTGATATGAAATATTATTTATTTTTATATGAGGAATGCTTTGGATTGGAAGTGACATGAGTATCATGAAAATTATATATCCCCTCGATGCATCGACATATTATCTAGAGACAAATTAGTTTTGAACATTAAACGTGTTTCTTATTATAGTTTTAAACTTTCTCAGGGATGGAACTTGATGGTAGAGTATTTATTGTTCCTGAGACATGCCATACCTTAATTAATTATTTCCATCATTATCAGTTATTATTTTATCATTGGATTTTTCATATGATAAGATCTTTGGATTCATTTCATTTTCAATTTATTGATTAAATTTAATGTGACTCAATTTCTAACCATTCCATATATATTTTTTATTATCTAGTTATTTAATAGAATTGTTTTTCAATTATTAGCCTTACCATATTGTTTTCTCACTTAATAATTACTTATAGATTACATGGCTTGTGTTCTGATTTATTAAACATGCAAGGTTTATTAATATAGTTGATTTATTATATCTTCTGCTATACTTTTATGTTACTGAGCATTTCAACTCACCCTTATTTTTACCTTTACCAAGAATTCCAATAAGTAAACTAATAAAGTTATGAATGGATAAACTATATAGAATAAAATCATTATCCTCCAAAGAAAAATAATAATTTTAATTATATTATTGATTTTTAATTCAGTAATCATGTATATATCTATTTTACAAAGACTACTAAACTATGTTGTCTGTTGGGATGAAATTTACTCATAATGTTTTCCATTGTAATGTTAGTATGACACCGGCTATGAGATTTCTGGGGTCTGTTCGCTACATATTTAATTAATATATATTCTATATATTAAATAATAATTATTTTATTAAAAATAACTAATATTTTTTTGTTTAATCTATCAAGAGAAATGGAAAAAACAATAATGCAAAGATACGGCTTACCATCGTAGTGAACGGTGTAATCCATTCTATATATCTAGCATTAATAGACTATGCTTAATAAATTTATAATGAATACATATATAATATTAATATTTGTTTTAACATTCAATTGATGATTTATGCGTGATAATATTAAATTTAAAAAATTCACAGAACCAGATATTTCACGAAAAATAATGTTATTGTCCCCTAAAATATTGATTTTAACATAAAATTTTCAATAAAAGATTAATAAATTACATTAATTAAATATTATATGATATGGGATATATGAATAAGGTTTTTTTACATATAATAAACCAATATTTAATTTATAGGATGTTAAAACACATATAAAGGAAGTCATACTTGAGGTAAGGGTTTCTCATCTCACTATTACTTCAGGATGACATATGAAATAATCACATCTTATTCCTGCGTGTGGAGTATATACTACCCCTTTATATTTTTTATGTTACAAATCTATTTTTATTCATGGAATTTAAAGATTCAGATGACATTATTTCTTTAATGGTTCATATAATTCAAAAGTTACCGAAGTAATATTGTTTTATTTCATGATCTCATCATTTTTAAGTATTATTTCTTTAGTCTCTCATGGTGTAAATATTTCATATTTATATATTTAATTAGATCTATTTTATTCAAAACCGATAATTCATGACCATTTTCAGATAATAACACCATAATTTCAACTCTTTGATACATAAATTGTATGAGAATTTATTTTTAAGAATATCCAACTTTATTTCTCTCTTCAGTCCAAAATCATTATCATCAAAATTAATGTTTTCTAAAAAACTTCAAAAATGTACCTAACAATTTAAAAATGACTTATTAAATAAATATTTACCATTTTTCAATTTCTATAAAAAAATTTAAGGGAATCATCATATTATTTTTTAAATATTGATTCGTTTTTTAATATATAAAAGGATTTATCATTTTAACATGTACACTATGAAATAAATTTTACACTAAAATAACTACTCAATGTTTTAATGATTATATTACATATTTTCAAAGTATATTTTCAATTAAATGTATTTTCAATATATTATGTAAAACTTTTTGTTTTAAAATATATTTTCAACATTAAAATGTTACCTTGCAAAAAAATTACCTTTTTAACAATTTTATTATATTTATTCATCAATGAATACAACCAGTAACTATAATTTTGTTCCAATGGGGACATATATATTAATACCATCCATATTATATTATTGGACATATTATAAATAGTTAATCTTGAGATATAAAATTTTAGTATCATTAACTATTTTATTCTGGATGGTTTATGATTACATTTATTTGATTGGGATTAGTATTAATATAGTATATGTTATTTTTTAAATTAAAATATTCATGTTTATTATGTTTTACCCCTAACATATGTGAAATTAATGGGACAAAATGTGTTATAGGTGTGTTCTGATTATATATAACACCTTGATGCATCAACGTGTGTCATGATAAAAATAAGTTTACCATATTAGCTGGATTTCTAAAAAATTTAAGTTGTACTGTGAATGGTATTGTTTGTTTCAGGTGTTTGGCATTATGAATTCCCACATTTTGAGATAATTTATTAATGTAAATGTTATTATTATATTAGATGTAACATCCATGGATACGTTTCAATATCATGTGATTATTAATATTAATTTATTTTAACATCATTTATTTCTTCCTTGTTATGATCAGTTAGTTTATTATTTGTCACATATCATAGTTATTTACCTTGATTTATTGATAATTCTTAGTGAGACATGATAGAATCATTTTACTCTTACCCTAAGCGATTATCTGAGATCAAAAATTTATTATTTCTTATTTCTACTTGGATTCCTCGAATTAGTTTTTGATTGGTATGTTGGGTGTACAATGAAAAATCATGTGGTTCCTAAAGAATTGTTTTTATGTTTTCAGTTGTAAGGTGAAATCCAAGTATGTGTCAAGATTACCTTGACTAAAAACCTATTTGGTCCTTTGGGATGAAATTCCTTGTATTATATTCTAATTTAATAATGTATTTATTTGTTCCAAGTTACTTGGGTTGAGGTCATTAAATGTTCCATGTTCCAAAATTAACATCATATCATAAAATCCATTGAATTTAACAAGTAAATTTATAATGTTATTAGATTTAAAATATGCACTAGATAATTAATCTAATATCAAGGGAGAGTTCTACATTTATGGGGTATTAATTTATATGTGTGATGGGGGTGACATACACAATGGGGATAATCTTCAATGAAAAATGCATATAGGGTAGTCACATAAATTTTGTTATCTACTATTAGTTTATTAGATGTAGTGTTTATCATATGCATTATGAAATATAAATATATCAAAAACTCTTATATTAAACATACATAATTTCATATATAGACATAATAATATATATGAATTATTCTATAACTATTTGGTTTTCTATTGTATAAATATCATTGAAAATTACTCAAGAAACAATGGATTTTAATCAAACCAAACGAGCTAGAATGCAGGAATGAAGATGATTATCAAGTTGATATTGATGGGTTATAATGTGTGATTTTTGAATCATGTCTAAAATTAGTTTTTTTTAATTAGTAAATTATTATATTAAGTAAAATCTATCATAAAAAGGAATAAATACTATTTTTTGGAGCAATATATAATTTTTTTTCAAATAAGAAAGCATTAAATGTTAATAAATATATAGTTAAACAATAATATGTTTTTTGTTTATTTTATATAATAATTAGTTAAGAAAAACTAGATAAAATATCATTTATCATAATTAATTCTATATATATTCTAAATTAAATTAACTGATATGGTGTTGGAATATATTACCATGTTATCCCATTGCTATATGATAGTATAAATTATTATGATTTTTGAAATAAAACAAATAATATGAAAATCAATAATTGTTTTATCATGATTCATTAATGGCTATAAATATAGAATGGAAATTTTATGTAAATCATGATGGTTACATCATAGGATGATTCTTAGAGTAAAATTTTTTTCTTTAATTAATTATGAATTATATGTAATTATTTTAATGGATCCCATAATATACTTAAATGTTATTTAATATGAAATAATAGCTCTTTTTACATTTTGAACTGTTGGTCTAGTTATGATGTTGATAATTTGATACTGTAATATTTTTAAATTTAATAGATATACAAGACATGATTTTTTCATAACAGGTATATCTTATCAGATAATTAATGGAACAATGTTGTGATAACAAAAATTAATGGAGAAGTTTAACATTTAAATTTATTAATATATTGATATTAGATTATATATTATGTCATTTAATCCTAAAATTTTTGAAAATTTTTATGAGTAACATTTAACTAACATCTAAAACATTAATACAGATGATTTGTCATAAAATATTAAAAGTTAAAAGAAAAATTATTGATTAATTGATATTGTGATAAATTAAAATTGAATGAAAAGGGTTATCAGACATTTGGTATTTTTATGAGATGAATGATGTTATGAATAAACTCGTTAAATGTTTTGTTTTGATCATTATATTGATGTTGAATATAGGAACCCCTATTGATACGGTGTTACAATTATCTTTTGTATATTCCTTCATATAAACTTCTATTATTACAATTATCTTATTCTCTATTATAATGAAATATGTTTATTTATTAAATTTGGTGGTGGAACATGGTTTTCCACGTATCCTTACCTAAATAATATAATCTTATATAGCGAGAAGTAATTTGAGTAACACAAGAACATCATGGTCTATAAGAACACTAAATATATCCTTCAGTGTTGAATTAAAAAATGTTACGTTTTCATCATAGTTAATTAATATATTTGTATCACAGGGGGTTTTTATATGCTTTGATTAGTTCAATGTGTTATTATCACTATTTTAAAATTATTTTTAAACAAATCATTGTGACAAATTATTATACCCCATTTTATGATGTGTTTTGGTATGTGGTATCAAAATTATTTTCATAGACTCCTTCCTAAAGTTATAACTTTTATTATAAATTCACTAATATTATATTAATTTTCTCTCCCAAATACTCTATGGTAATCATTATTGGGAGAAATAAATAATATTATATATATGATAAATTATTATTTATTATGGGAATATAAGGTAATATATCATATAGTTTGAATAATTTTTATTGAGTAATAACCTATGGAATTTATAATATCAATATCATTAAACGTTTGATTTAGATGTATAAAGTATTTTAGAATTCAGAAAATAAATATTATATATTGATCTCAATAGAGTTCTAAAGAGCCATTTACGTCGGTAGTAACTAGGAGGTTTTGATAAAATATAATACAATTAAAAAAATTCTACAAATGAATGGGTAAATTAACATCATGGCATTCCCATGGAAGGTGATATGATAGTCATCAAAAATATAATCAATGTGTTGATTTTAATGGAAACATTCATGTGATTTGGGACATGTGTAGATTATTTCACATTATACATATCAACATGGAAAGTCCATATTCCACTCATGTTAATATATCCAATGTTTGAATGGATAGATAGTGTTAATAATTATAAATTTTTTTTTGTATTCTAACTCAAAAAAATACATGTGGGATTAAGATACTAATTTAAAATTATATTCACATGAAAATGTTTAATAATGAAAAATTATGACATGATATTTGTAACATTTAATGTCTAAAAATAATTCTAAATAACCATGATGAAATATTTTCATGATATGTTATAAGAATTTTTAAAATATTTACCAAATATTTCACCATACATTGAATAACATTTGAGGTATTCCATGAAAAAAATGGGATCTTTTGACCAATAATAATTTCATTATGATATTTGATTATGAAATAATATAATTTTTTAAATTTTTAATTAATTTATTTTAGGACATTATAATCATTTTTTTATTTTTTTTACTTTTATGTTTGACCTTTTTATTATATCGTTACTCCATATTAATTTTTATATTTTCTATGTTTACATTTGTCATGTATTTTTTTAGAATAGAATAAATATTGGTTAAAAAATATTTTCAAGATGAAATATTTTGATATTTGTGTTCTATAATTGTTTTCTGGTTGTAATAAATAAGAGGGTCCTTTCACTCTCGATGGTTTCTCTTGACAGAGATCACGCTTATAATCCAAACCTTATGCCCTATAATCTCAGAGACATGAGATGTGAAATCATTAGGAACCATGATATGTTATCAATTTGTCACATATCATTGAAATAATAATCACCAGATTCTATAGTTTTTGATGAAAATTCATTCTCTTTATTTAATTATGTCATCTCTAAAAAGATTAACAAGAAATAGAGAACATCACATGTCACTTCGAATCAGATGGAAATTTTATAAGAATCGAATCATTTAAGCAGTTGACTATTTTGTTGGTTATTATTCTTATGTTATAGGGGCTTGGGATTTTGACATGTAATCATAGAGTGTAATCTCCCAAATATTTTAAAATTGAAATACTCTAATCAATAGTGTACATGATATGCCATATCGAACTTAAACGAAAAAATAAATACTATTATTTATTCTCACCATTAAAATAGTCATCAGAATGGTGGGAATGAACAATATTTTCTGAATTATGAAATTATGGTTTAAAATTTATATATATTTAATTATTTTCTGACCAATTAATTTTAAATTAATGTAAAAGCCTTTATTAAATAAAAGGAAATGTTTTTTCGAAAAACTAAATAAATATGCATGAGTGTGTTTTATTTCTAATAATGAATAAAATCACACTTGTTAGATTACATGAATTTAATATATATATATATATATAATTTTAAATATATTTTATAAATTCAACTTATTTTTTTTCAAGACATGATATATGAATAAATCAAATATTTTGAATAAAAGAATTATTTTTCAAAAAAAGGAAATTTTCCATACTTATGATGGCGTACCTATTTTAAATATATTTTATGAAACTTTTATACGTTATATTTTAAAAAATAAACTTCTTATTTTATGATTAAGTATAAAAATATACTTTGGTTGACTTTTTTTATCTTTCAGATAAGATTCATTTTCTCATTAATTGTGAAAAAATAGTTCATTTTATTTGAAAACTACATAACCACTTAATTTATTTATATTAATGCATTATATTTTAAATTTTATTGATTGTATAATTATTTAAATTATATAACAATTGAACTAATTAAGGTAATTTTAATCAATTTCACATTAAATTTAGATGTAAAAACATTTCAATCTTTTGAACATTTCTCTTTAAAATCAAACTTTTTCTGTCTATATATTGGATAAATTTTTTATCTAATTCATAAAATTAATTGAATTGAATGAGGAAAATTGGATTCAATATATTGAGTAAATGTTTCCAAATTTGTTTTTAAGTTTAATTTAATTTTTAGGCATAAATAATTTTCCATGGTAAAAATATTTATTTACTTGGGTATAGGTAAAAAATGAAACATGTTAAAATTAAACAGGGAAAAGACTTAAAATACATAACAAATACAAATTTTAACGGTTATTTGAAGAGTTGTTCAACCCCATACATCCTCTTAAATATTAAATTCTATGAATATTATTTCAATTTAATAAAATCTTCAATACTGTTTTCTTTAAATATAAAATATTTATTGTTTATCACATAAACCCAACTCCACTCAAGTATAAATACCACCCCTCACCACCCCATTCAGACCCAAAAAAGACTTATATCTATTTAAATATCTTCAAACAAATCTCCTTATCACTGTAACTATATCCAAGTTCTTATTTTCTCACAAAAATACCAAATACAATGTCCTCAAGGGTCCCTCACGGATGTGATATTCAAGAGGTAATTTTCCCAAAGTACCTCTCTTAGTTTCATTTCATTTTCTACCTTTTCCTAACCTCCTTCATCCAAAAATTAAGTATAACATAATAATAAATTATATACATGATTGTAATTTTTTTAATGGAATATCTCATGTCAATTTCATTTCTCTTATCTTCTTATTCAATGATACATATTTTTCCCAAGATATGCCTCTTAATCACCTCCGTGAATATTGTTTTTATTATTTTATCATTACCGCCTTCATGGGTGGTATTAACAATATTTTTATGACTAAATAATGTTTTAATATTTATATTGTACCATATTTTATATTTATTAACTAATATAACCTAATAATATTTAATAAAATCAAACTAGTTCATGATGTTTAGAAAAACACGCATAAATAAAATAACGGTTTATCTTTAATGTTTTATCTAATAAAATATCCTCATGTAAGAAATGAGAATGATATCTAGGATAATTAATAATTATATAATTAAATAAATATATTTTCATCCCACTTTGGGAGTTCTAATCTCAGTTTACAATAACAGCCATAATTTTACACAAAAGAATATTTCATTAAAACTATGAAACAAAAAGACCCAAAACCATGAAAATAATGAAATATTAATAATGAATGGGTCATAATATGTTATTAAATAACATATAATTTACTCTAAATATTATTATATATCATTAATGAGTTAATAACCTTATCTAAATTATTATACATGAGGTTCGAACTCGTTTGAAGTAATTCAAACGTGGGGTAAGGGATTTTCCTAACCCAATTTCCATTCATTGGGTTAAACATAAACTCCTAGATTATTTCATTCTAATATTAAGTGAGAAATGAATTTTGGTTGTCTTATTTAATATTTATACATATATTTTGGTGGAGTAATATTGAATACTTTTTATCGATCTATTTTGTTAACATAATGATCTTGTTATGAGTTTTCATCTTAATATCCTTTCATGAACCTCATAATGAATGCATTAACTAAGACATAATTTAAAATGTTTTGAATATTTGTTCAACTAAAGCTATCTCTTTCATGTACGAGTTTTAAAAAGGCTTTTATGAATGTATATACATTTACATAAATTTTTTAAAATGTTAATTTCCCAATTTCCCTCCAATTCTTCATTGTGGTTTGGGACACGTTGATTCAACAATATCTATTTAAATGTATTAAAATTTATTCAAAAATGGATTTTTTATTCAATAACATAAAAGGTTTTCTTATGAGTGAAAAACAAAATTATAAGTAACATGATTAAATGGAGAGACTTTATGTGTTAGAATTATATAATGGTACTTGGACATTTGACGAGTGGTTATGTGATAAACCAAGGATGGGTGGTTATGTTATAATGTCCAACGATTTAGGTATGGAAGTCATCCATATAGTTATTACATTTAAAATAGTTATATTTATGGATGTTGGTTGTATGGATATTCCATTTGTAAGAGTGACATGGGTGGAAGTTGGTGATATTGTTATTCAATTTGAGTGTTTAACAAGTTACCTACTTATCTTTAATATGAGTTCTTATCTGTTTTTAAAAAAAATAATATGATTTTAGAAAAGGTAAAATATTGATTTTTTATTAAATGGTGATATCTATTTCAGGGTAAAAAATTTATGTTTCAATGAAATATTTTATTGGATTTCATTGGATGAATGGTTTCTATTCTTTTATATCTGTTACTAATATTTTTGGATCATCCCATTTTTTGAAATCATTTTCACATGGTTTAAAAGGGTTGGATCAAATATGAGGTCAATGGAAAATTGTTTTGATATATCAACATAAGAAATAAAGTTTTATTTTAAGGATAATAATATCTTGAAAAATATGTATATTGAGTATAAGTGTCTACATGTAACGTATGGGTCTACTTTCCAATAGTTTATCATAATTATCTAAAAATATAAATTAAAATATCCTTGTATGTGAGTTCCATCTTAAAACCACAAGAATAAGTTATTTTTATTGTTGGGTGCTTATAGTTGGAATCAAAGGGGTGTCAAGACAATATTGGAGACTCAGACATTTTCTTAAGAGTTTTGGATATCATAAAGTGTTTATAATTTTGTTTTTTATCCATTTTTAAATATCTTATTAATCCATTTTGAAGCTTTATGTTAGGATATTTTAAGGTGACGAACAATAATTTTAGAGAAAAACGTTTTAAATAATTATGGTTTATTACTTTTTGGGAAGAAAAATGAAATGTATGAGACAAAAATTAATCTTAAGAGATGTTATGGTTTTTTGAGGGATTCATAATATTTTGTGAATTTCATAATAATTATATAGTTTTTGAAAAAAGATAACCCACAGGATGGGTGACAAATCATCGCATGCAGCAATGTCGTGATATTCAAACCCACAATTGAGGGGTGATAAGGGTGGATCGCCTACCACTGGACTATATGAATCCTAGGTTATTATAAATATTTCTTTATTAAATGATTTTATTAGTGAATAATAAGTTTATTTTTGGGGTATATCATTTATTGAATACATAATCACAGGATTGGAAAATGATTTTTTGATTAAGTTATTAATGTTATTTTGAGAGATGTTCACAAATTTTAAAAACCTATATGATCAGGTTTAATATAATAATACTTAATATTCTTTTAAGTAAATGTTGTATTATATTTTTGAGGGATCTATTTATATTTTATGTACTTATGGTAATTCTGGTTATTTATGGAAATAATTAACCCATCTTAGAGAATATTTGATTAGGGTAATTACATTTTTTGAATAATCTATTATAATTGATTGGTGTTATTTAGAGATAAATTATAAAATTTATCTAATAAGAATATGTAGTCAAATATTTCTGAATTTTGGGTTTAAATTTTAGTTAAGATTGTTTTTAGGAATATTATGGATAATTTTTTATTGAATGCTTTACGTTGAGCATCATGCATTAGAGTTTAATTTTGGATCTTAAAATTTGATTTTCGTCATAAAATCATTTATTCATTTTGGAAAAAAAAATTAGCTTATCCTAAACATTTTATTGGTTCATGATTTAAGATGTGATAAATAAATAGTCTATTATGTGATTCTGTGTTACTTTACTCTAGTGAATCTGGGGAAAAATTCAACTTCAACAATCATCATTTGGAGAGAGAGAAAATATTTTTTGATGGAATTTCATTAACGTATGAAACTCTACCAGAAAAGTAGGTATATTTCCTTATTTTATTAGTCTCGGTAGTAAAATAATTCATCAACTCTATGAAAATGATATTGATACAAAAACATTAAGAGTTTACATTTCTTATATTGAAATCAATTACCATTTAATCAATCATATATTAATAGTTTATTATTATTAACATTCATATGAACATGTTTCTAACCACACTTCATCCGAACATGATTTCTTGCTTTATCTTCCTTGTCCATTTTTTCTTACATGGAAACTTAGTATTTGTTACCTCTAGTGACTAACGTACTTATTTTTCATTATTTTAATGTGTAATTTTTATTAATCATTTTTCGGATGTGGGATTTAAATAAGGTTATTTTGAAAACTCAAACCCCTAGTTTTGTATCTCAAATTAAAAATTATGAGGATGTAATTTTCAAAAAGTTGTATTACATAACATTTCATGTTTGATAAATGAGAAATACCATATTCAATAGAATACTTGATAGTCAAAATAAAAAATAAAATAAAAAAAATAATATTATTATTTAAATATCATAATTAAATTATGGTAGGGGTTTTAGTTGTTTTTTCCTATTCAATTCATTTCTTATTTTTCCTAAAAATTCACCATAGTGGCACACCCTAGGTTCGATCATAAGGAGGCAGCCAACACGCACTTATTTCTGTTGTCACTATTAATATCTGCCTAATATAAAACTAACTTCTATAATATATATTGTGGTGTTTGAAATGAACTAAACTATGAAATTCAGAGTGAAATAATAAACCCAGATTAGAGATTATAAATATAAAGAAAACCAGACTGAGAAAAAAATCTTAAGAAGGCAGTGGTGGACAATCGTTGATCCATGGACGATCCCTTTATCATTTTTATAGAATACTTTTAGTTTAATTATCTATTTTATACCTCAATACCTCAATGTAATCACATATTCTCACCAGAAACTATATTGATACATAAAAATTGGTTTTTATCTACTTATGTGTGAGATCTGATTTCCCAATGACCTTAGAGAAATCGAAACTAGTAGACCTTATTGTTCTCATTGGGAAGAATTAATCTAATGAAGTTTAAACAAAAATATAACCATTTTAATTAATAATTGGATAAATGATACATAAAAATTTTAATATATTTAAAAGAAGATGGAAAGAGACCTCTTTCATCATTAAAAAAAATCCCAAAATAATTTTAGATAAAAGAGTTTACGTTAAAAACCAAATAATCCAAAGGTACAAATCATCATATCTTCATCAGCCACCACAGCTTGGAGTTCAGCCCATCATGGCTTTATTATTGGTGGAATTCATATTATTCATAATGGAATCTCTAACTCAGATACCTGTGGTCCAAGACATTATAGAATGTTGTAGGGAAGTAATTTAATGAATTGAGGGGGATGATCTCCCCTCCTTTTATAGGCCAGATGTCTATTATCCAAAAGTGACATTATTTTTCATCTAATAAATGTATAATTCATGCATAGGAGTAATCTTTCATCTAAAAGTGGAATATCCTCATTTGGTGGATTATTGACCGAATTGTACTTTCGTTACGAAGGTAGGGTCCACACTGTCTTCCCAAAAAAATCTTTAAATTAGTTGACTTTTTAAGGCCTATAGATACTCGATTCATATCCTAGTCCACTATTTTGATGAAATATAAAAAAAGGATTCCACGAAAATTAGAATTACAAAAATTGGAAATATATTTTATATAAAATGTCCATAAAACCCCAATGATAAAAATCTATTAAAAATTCCGAATTTGGCCATTTTGGAATTTAGGTTCAAAATAACACAAAAAAATAAATATGTAATAATTTCCAATAAAATAACATTGATGTCGTTTTGTAAACATTTAATTATAGTATAAAATATGTGAAAATATGAGCTTTATCAATCCCCCACACTTAAGAATTTCACTTGTGAGCAATTATCATATATTCTAATCACATTCCACATAATAATCAAAAAATGAGAAAACTTCGATGATATTTTACAAAACATAATTCTTTCATGTCTTCAATATGAAACAAAATTCCCTTTCACATTCATTCCTCACATTTAACTTTTTTCAACCACATAAATTAAACCATGTACCAATCACAACCTACCTCACATAGAATTTTATGTCACTCTTCACATAAGAGAAATTAATTCTGGGGTTATGATCATACTTGAATGTTTCATGTATCACCATAGGCTCCTGAAAATTATAATTTAACCACAACATTAAATATGAAAATTAATTCCATCATTATGGATTTTATTAAAGGTTCAAATGACTCTATGGCTTTTGGTGGGTTGGTAAATGATTTAAAATTTCAAGGTTACAAAGTGGAGTTTTGACTCTTAAGTACAATGCATGAATAATCAATTGAAAACATAGTAAATTCCTCAATCAATACTCTTTGATAATGTAAAAAAAAACACCACACCCTTTTTTATAAAATGGGACATGAGACAATCAGGGAATATAAAGAATGATATCATATAATTTCCCCTCATTTTTTTCTTTTTTCATTTTTTTTGTAATTTTCTAGAAAGGCACACCTTTATTTTCCATTTTTGTATTTTTTAAAGCTTCGGAAAAGAACATTTTTTATTTTATTTATTTATTTAATATGGTCAACCGAATGAAAAAAGTAATTCATAATTAAATGATGAATCATGCCCAATTATTTCATTCTCTATTGCCCAATTTTTGACGCACACCACACACCACCAATAACTAAAACACTTCCCAAATAATGCATGCGAAAGGCCCTTCCCCCACCCACGAACATGAAATTCAATGAAAAAATATTAAGAGTGCATGTATGTAAGGATAAATCCTCTTATAATGTGGCTTCAACCTATAAGTCCATTCATTAATTATAAGGGATAAATAATAATAGATGTAAATATAGGTATCAAGAAAAAATGAGTCTAGCCAATGTAGTGCCACAATCTTATTAAAAAAATACATTAAATCCAATGCTTTGAAATAGAAAAATCACAAATTATGATTCTCACATAGAATCAATGTTTCCATCAATAAAGTGTGTGTATTAGGACGAAATTGTAAAAATGTTTTAGAATATCTGACATGATGGGAAAAATATTTTGATTTAGTGTTTCAGGGGCATGGATTTCAAAAATTATTTAAACTCGTAAAAATTATTGAAAATCCAATTCATGGGAAAAAAATTCTACATCAACAATCATTTAAAATCCACCATTTCAAAAATCAGTTCAGTTTTCTCAAAATCAATCAATGTGTGAAAAGTGATAAGAATATTCATTGAAACATAAGTTTCATTAAAATTAAAATATAGGAATAAAATCACACAAGAACTAAGAAGGATGAAACTTCCCCCAAACATAAATTTCATTACCCTTCATTTTATCTCAACAAAATATAAATATAGTCGAGAGACAAAATAGAAAGAAATATACAACCTATGTTTATTTTCTACTGTAAGCTTTGAGCGAGGCTTCTAGATGCTTCCACATTAAACCTAAATGAAATAAATAAAATAACATGAGAAAAATAAATAAAAATAAATTGAAAGCTAAAATATATTGGATAATGATGGGGTTGACCCCAAAGAAAGTGATAGGTTTTTACTTCCCCTAGTTAGGCTTTTACAGTCGGTCAACCCTAATCTAATCTGATAGTGGATATAGTTTCTGCCTTAGAAACCACAAAAAAAATTATTTTTCCCAACATCTATCAATAGATTCCAGGGGTGAGTAACCCCAGTGAATAGAAAAATAGTCACAACCCCTAAATAAGGTGAAAAGAAAAATATTAGGTTCATAGGGGGAGGGAAATTAATATAGGGTTGCTACCTATTTTGTTTCATTGAATGAGTGGTGTCCACTGGTGTAAATGGTAGTTAAATAAGAAGTGTATTCTCTTATATTTTAGGTTTTTTAATTGATTCTTCATGGATTTCATATTTTGGGTTTTCTTCCTCATTTTCACTGGTGTACTACCCGACAGGATCCTCCATTCGCTCCTCAAAAAACGAACTTCTACGACTTCTTCATCCATGGCCTTCATTAGTAGTGATTAATCAAAAAAATCAGAATAAAGGAGATTGGTTTTAAATTTATAAATAGTACCATTTTCATAAATATATGGTTCCAAAATCAAATCTCCCTCAAAACATTCATCTTGATACTCTTTTTCTTCAAGCAGGGTAGTTATCATGTGTACTTAAGGGACCACCTCAAAAAATGGTTGAGTACATGAAGATGTGATTAATTCCATTAGAAGATCCTTCTCACCCACCTCAGGCTCTTTAATATAAAAAATGATTTGTGAAATTTATTCCACAACTCTTTCTGGTTCCGGTTTTGGATTAGGTTCAGACCATTGGACACTCGAATCTTGAGTAAGGGTGTAAGGATTGTCCAATTGGATTTTCATCTCCTAATTTTTTTCTTCCAAACATTTCCCCTTATAAAAAATCATCACAAGGACAAGAATATGATAAATCACTAAAATAATAAATATTGACCTACAAAATAATGATGTGTAATGAAATTATTTTTTAAAATGATTTTTTTGTTTTTATTTATGAAAAAATGATGTGTGAAACCAAATAGACTCCCCCGAAACGGTGCCAAATTTATTGAGGGGATTTAGTAAATTTTCCCTATACAATTAATTACTTATATTTCTTAATAATTCACCATAGTGCCTCACCATAGGGTTGATCATAAGGAATCCACCAATAACAAATGGTTTTTTATCATCACTATTATTATCTAACTGATATAAAACTACCTTATCTAATATATTTTGGAGAATTTTAAATGAACTAAACTAGTAAATTATAATTCAATAATAAATCTATATTAGAGATTAGAAGTCCAAATCAAACAGAACTGAGAAAATATACATAAGAAGGAAGCAGTGGAAAATTGTTGATCTTTAGACAATCCTTTTATAATTGTTTATAAATGTCTCTTAGATTAAGTGTCTATTGTATAACTCATGTCCTTTATTTATACAAAAATTTTGACCATAAATATTATTGATACCTCAAACAAGGGTTTTTACCCACTCACAAATGTGATCTGATTTCCATAACACCTCTAAGAAATCGAAACTAGTTGAACCTATTGTACTAAATAGGCATACTTCATCCAATTAAGTTTAAACAACAAGAAAACCATTTTACAATAATATGTTGATAAATGAAATATAAAAAAATAAAATAAATTTAAAATAAGATGGAAAGACACCTCATTTATCATGAAAAAAAATCTGAATTTAATTTAAACGAAAGGAATTTAAATTAAAAACTACAAAATAAAAAGGGGAAAATCCTTAGATCTTCATCGGGGAGAAATTCATTGAGTTCTGCCCATCATTTCATTATTATCAGTGGTAATCATCTTCTTTAGAATTGAATCATTAACTCATATCCCCCTTGTCCAAAAGAAAAAGTTGAAGGGAATAAAATTATGATTCTAACCAAATTCGAATAAAAATTTTGAAAAAATATTTTATGAGAAATGTCCAAAATACCCACGTGATAAAAATCTGTTTAAATTGCATAATTATGCTATTTTTTAATTTAGGCTCAAAATAACACAAAAACCTAAATATTTTACCATTTACAATTAAATAGCACTATGGTGGGTTCATAAACAATGAATTATAGTATAATGTTTTTCAAAATATGAGATTCATCATTAAAAAAGCTGTTATAAAGGTGGGAATGAGTAGTTTTATTTAAATTTTGAATATTTGGTATACACATGTATATATGGTAAATCATTTGGTGACAGTTAATTATAAATTAATGTAAACCATTTCTAAAGTATATTGCTTTTTTATAAAAAAAACTATTTAAATATAAATATATGTGGTTTATTACTAATATATAATAAAATCAGTCATAAACCATTCCAGTTACCCTGGTAACCCAATAAGTGATCCCTCCTTAAAATAGATTAAAGGGTGGTCCTCATCCCTATTGGTCTAAAACTAGTACCTAGCATCACACCCTAAAGAAGTGGGAATGATTGTTTCCCAAACACTACGAAATTTAAAGAGATAATGTAGAATGAAAATATAACGAAACTCCACTGGGATTAATGTCACAGAAGTAAAACGAGTAATAAATCCCAAATACCTACAACCATGAACTAAAAAGGGGAGAAATTCCAACAACCAGCTAAGATTCTACTCACCAAGTCCAAGGTTTAATATCTGGATCCACCTCCAAGAGATCATTTCCCCTAACTCAAACTGGGAATGAGATAATCTAAGAACACTTGAAAGCACAATTAGGGTGTGATACAAAGCCCATTAAGAATTTACCAAAGATTCCACAACATGATTCCAATATCAAATTAGCCATTGATTTTCATTAAATTTTAAAACAAATATTTTTATCATTTAGGAGAGGATATTTAAACAAATCATTCTATAAAATTTAAAATATGGAAATACATTTTCAATTCATGCCTCATATTTCAAATAATGGAAATACATTTCAAAATATGGAATTTAACATTAATAAAACTATACGTTACATAATGGGAACTTTTCATAACATGTCTTATATAAACACTTATAAACAAAACAATTTATATAAATTCCCAAGGAATGTAAAAGATTTTACGACAATGGATTATATTCATTTCAAATACAAAACAAATTGAGCAACATGGTCCTGTTACAAGTAGGAATTATAGTTAATGTCTATATGTACCCAACAATGTTGTTTTATAAAATTATGCACATGTATCCCTTTAACCATGTCCAAGATGATTCATCACCACCACCTAAGGAATGGGATGTTCTGATATAATGTTTTAGAACTTTGGAAGTTGTTAAGTGTTTTCCAATATAAAACACTATCTAAATATTGTATTCCTGTGATATAGTAAAAAATGAAAGGAAATTTACTTTATTATTTGTTGCAATATAATTAAATCCCTTATCTAGTTTCAATATGCTAATTTTTTCGTTAAAACCCATAGTGGGGTTTTAATCAAAATCATGTATTTTTATAATGAAACCATTGAATTTCTATTATAACCATCTTCAAACCATTTTTCAAATAAGAAGGATGTCAAATAATTTCAGCATAACATTTCACAATAATTCTTAACAATTAAAATCATCTTATATAATTTTCAATAATTCCATAAATTTCATAACAAACACCCAATTCACTAGAATTGGGGTTTTTCAAAAAAAAACATTTGATGAAAACAATTTCTTCAATTAAATCCTACAATTGAATTAATTATATTTCCATGAAAACCAAAATATAAATCTAACAATTTAAATTTCAATAATTTCCCTAATCACACTAAAATTCAATAGAATAATGAGTTTTTTAATTTAATGCAAGAAAAAACCATTTTCATTAAAAGCCCAATTAATCAAAATTTCGTTCTTCCAAAAAATTTACTGAAATCCATTTCAATCCAAAAAACATAAATTTAATTTAATTATAAAAATATAATTTAGACATATCATTTTGCATTGATTCAAAATTTCCATAATAATGGAACCATCTACCTCGGGATCAACAAATCATTGATCACCAAACCCTAGACTAGATTCATCAAAGATGTATGATAACAAAAATATTGGGGAAAATAATAATAATAACTAGTTTTAGTTCCATTAAAATTGGTATGAAATTCTCCAAAATGGACACAGATATATAAAAACCTAGGAATAAAGACAAAGATCGTAGGAGATCGTGAAGGGGAAGAGAAAAATTACAGGAGGACGATCTCTCCATGTTCTCCTATATTTCGATATCTTTCAAGAAGGATCTATAGGGTCAAGAAGAATCCATGGGAGTGATAAGTAGGGGAGAAACACGTTTTGGTCGAAGGAGGTATAGGAGGGACCGATAAAAGGGGTTCGAGAAATTATAATAAATTTTTGGATCATTTAAAATAATTTATTCATGGTTTCCAGGGAATCAAAGCATGGGTTGGTTAAACCTAGCTCTGGTCGTGCACCCATTATAAATGGATCACATGATTTTTTTTTCAAATGGATGCATGGCTTAACTAACTGTGAACAATATGTGTGGAGGTCTCCATCCAGAACATTCCATTTTCTATAGTAGGTCACATTGTTCCTCCAAACCGCGTTCCAGCCTTGTGCAAATCATTCACTATCCCAGAATTCAAGATTTTTAAAATTTTCAAAATGAAGAAACACCAAAAAAATCCCCTAAAAATATTAAATAAATGGGATGAAAAGGAATATATTTAAATAGTAATGTGACGTTATAACCTCCCAACCATAGAAGTTTTCTCTCCCAAAAGATCCTACGAAGAAGCCTCTACATCAAAATGATGAGGCCAGTGTTTTCTCATTAGTACCACCCTCTCCCACATCTCATGAGAATTACAATTGTGATACCATAACTCATGGATAAAAGTATCATCCTTCCATGAACTACCTTGGTTAAAAAATCAACAATCCTTACTGGCCATTCAGTCATAGATAAATCAGGTTTCACTTTAAGATCATGCCAACTCCGAACATGAGATGGATCATATATATAATTTTAAAGATGGGGCTCAAGAAACACATTAATTATGGACATTAGCTGTGGTGGTAGTTCAAAATCATATTAATCATTACTCACATGATAAATAGCCTCAAAAGGTCCAAAAATCAAGGATTAATATTCCTTTTCCTCCAAATTAGTTGATGAACCAACCGAGGTGAAAACTTTTAGAACATCGGGTCGCTAACGTATAACTGCAAAGGTCAATAGAGATGACCCTTATAAGACATTTGTAAACTATTTAATAGAAAAATTATATAATGAATCGAATGAATCTGTGTTTTATTATCTTGGACCATACTCAGTCCAATAAAGGGACTCTAACCAATCTCCGACAAACATAATGAAGATTAACAAGGTTTACCATAAAAGATCTCAAAATGATCAAACCCGATCACAAACTGGTAGTGATTGTTATATGAAAAACGAGACAGACCCAAATGATCATACCATTCTTTACCAATGTATAGAGAACATGCTTTGAGCCTATCCTCTAGAATCTGTATAGCTCATTCTATCAAGAAATATAACTACGAATTTTATGTCATACTAACTGACATGAGATCCGAGTGCCTCCTGAAGGCCCCTCCAAAATTATTAATTTACCCAAGGATCCCTTTCAGAGACTATATCATATGGAAATTTATGAAAACAAAAAATCTCATTACGTATATATTTTCTAACTCCTCGCCAAGGGTCGTATCGTGAATGGGTAAGAAGTGGGATGAGTTGGTCAGTCTATCAATCACAATAAATGTTTCATCATTATTTCATTGGTTACATGGAAACCCAACCAAAATGTATATAGATATTTCATCCCTCTTTCGAGTAAGGGTTGGTAGTGGATGAAGGAAACATGAAGTTTTCTTGTACTTAGCATTAACCTTCTCGCCAGTATAACAAGAAGAAAGAATGTTAGCAATGAATTGTCTCACGCCAGGCCACTATGAATATTTCCACAATTTAGGGAACATTTTCATGGTTCTAGGGTGAAATTTACAATAGAAACAATGAAAATCCCACATCACAGATTTCTGTAACAGATGAGGTACCACAACATGATTCTGATAGAATAAAATTCCCTCTTTGGAGAACTACCACTAGGAAACAACCTCCCCACCATTTAGAGGTTTTCTAATGATACATAACTCATAGTACATATATTATTCCTATAGAATCAATTTTAGATGATTGGATATCAACCAAACAATATCCAAATAAACCTTGACCCCTTTATTAAGAAATCTAATGTGAAACTATGTTAAGAGAGCCATAAAATTCCACTCTTTTGAGGATTTTTTACTACATGGGATAGAATCGTCCTAATCAAAGCATTTAAAATGATGTTCCCTTTCTATAGGGTATAGGTGATGTTTAAATCAAAATACTACAAGTATTCCACCCAACTCCTCTAGAAAATATTTATGTCATTTTGAGAAAAGATATAACTCAATCTTTTTGGGTCTAAAAACAAGGTAAAACCTTCAACATAAATGTAAATCTTTCAACTCTAAAGTGCATGAATCATAGCTACATATTCCTAGTTGTGGGTCATACAATTCTTCTCAAATGGCCTTAGCTTTTGAGACGCATGGGAAATGACATGGTAACCATTCATAAAAACACAATCCAAGACTAAACTTGATTCATAACGTAATACCTCATAGACCTGTCTAGATTTTGTAAGAGTCAACATTGGAAAAGTAGTAAAATGATGCTTCATCTCAAAACAAGTATTCATAAGATTTTAGACCAAAGAGAAATTTACTTTTTTATGAGTTATCTTAGTCATCAGAGAATCCAACATCGATCAGACCTTCACAAACTATCAATAATATCTAGCCAAACCCAAGATGCTCCAAATCTCAAAATCATTCCATGTTTATCCCATTTCATAACAGATTCACCCTTTCATGATAAACAGAAATAAAATTTTCTAACACTACTTTTCCAAAGAGTTTCAATACACAAAACCAAAAATCACATTTCGAAAACATTTTTTAGAGTCAGTGATTTCTCAGCAATCCCAGAACTGTTATAAGAGGATGCATGTGGTCCTCCTAAAACATAGAGTATGCGAGGATATCATTGATGAAGTCAATAATGGAATTATCAAGATACACATAGAAAATCATTTTCATCAAGTCCATTAAAACTCTAGGTTCATTGGTTAGACCAAATGGAATAACAAGATACTCATAATGATCATACCTACTCCAAAAAGTGGTTCCCTAAAGTATGATTCCTTTATTATCAACTAATGGTAACAATGGTGACAATAAATATTTGAGAACAATAGTTCCCCTTATACCTAATCTATCAGGTCATTAGTCTTATGAAATTTATACTTTTTATTGATTGTAACTCAATTTATCTTCCTATAATCAACTCACAATCGAATTGAACAATCATCCATCTTAGAAAAGTGAGCTGGCGCTGCTCAAGGAGACATGATTGGCCATATGAATCCATTATAAAGAATATCATCCAACTAGGAATTCATCTCTTCTAGTCCAACTAGTTCTATATAGTAATATTGAATAGAAACTACTTGAGTACCAGGAACTATATCGATTAGAAACTCAACCATCCTTACCAGTTGAAAACCTGAACAGTCCGAAGAAAATATGTCAGAAAATTAGATGATTACAATAGGATGATCACTTCTATAAGATTCATTTCCTAGATATAAGGAAAAAACATATATGAATATCCCAAACTCTATATAAGAAGGTCATTCCCAACTCATCCATGGGTATCACACTCTCTAAAATTCCTGAGACCCACCACTTGGTGTTGTAAAGAAGACCCGTCATTGATGAAAATCAATCTGTGCATGATTGGAGATGAGTAAATATAGTCTAAAAATAATTTTTATAGGTTTCATATTGACAACCAAAAAATTCCATGCGAGATCAACATCTGATATAGGGAAAACACAGGTGGAACTAGGGGACCCTTCTCTCTCTTCAAACCAATGGGTGTAGTAATATCTTTTGCACAAGATAAAAGATTCATGGGAAGATTAGTAAGATTAAAAATATAAGTAGAAATGAATGAATTTGATGAACCAGTTTCAAAGTGACCATTCACTAATGAATAATTTTTAGTAATGGTACCTCTCATACACGCTGAACCCATATCCACTTAATCTTGAATCTCTTCCACTACGTGAAGAAGCATAAATCCAAATGCATGTATCTAGAAACCTTTTATATATTAAGCAACTGATTTCCTCATCGTTTTAATAGGATATGATGATATCAATACATAATTAAGAGTAATAAAAATTGAATTGTTACTTTAATTTCCCTGAACATTGGCAAGAGGAACTACTCTTGGGTACCTTAGTACAAACCCTCTTTGAATGTCCTAACTTTCCACACTGGTAGAAAACTAAGGTACCAATTCCTAAAACTACGGAAGGTATGGAACAACCTTGTTATAAGGAACCTCAATATACTCATATTGCTTATTCTTTCCAATGAAGGAACTCACGCTACCACTAGGATAGAAAGAAACTATTTATAAGACTAACTTACCAACCAGTTCCATTTTAACCATAAGTCATCTATCCAATATGTCAGCATAAGAATGAATTTTTAGAAATAAATCCCACGAAAAAATATACTAACGAACTCCCTTCTTGATATTTGAGACTTAATCATCTCATTCCAAACAATATTAGGTGTAATGTGCACAATCATATAAAAACAGTTTGCAAACTCCTTCATGATCCTTTCCACCTACTCGATTTTGAACAACTCGATGGGTATGGATAATAGCATCGACTATGGATAGAACTTGATGGTTAATAGAACCTTGAAGTCCTTCTAGTCTGATCCCTCATTCTTATTATCCATCACCATAATGTCCCACCATCTACATCTCGGTCCTTCTATCCTGATGGTGGAACAAATAACTTTTCATTCATCAGGATTATCCAAGATCCAAAACAAATGCTTCATTATATTCAACATCTCTTCATCCTCATTGGAATTATTTTATCCTATACAATGTTCTAGTTTCTGGGGAAGTAAATCTTGATAAATATCTTTATGAACTTCTCTCTCAGGTTCCAAAGCAGGTTCTAGGATGCGAACTAGTGGTGGTTCCAGTCCTAGAGTATGGAAAATTCTCACAATCACCTCAGTCAGATTCAAATAAAAAATATGATTCCTTTATTGTCGTTTAGTAGTAGATTCATCCTACATCTAATTCTCATGTCTTATCAAAGGCATGGCACTTCATAAAATAAATAGGTAACACACAAATAGATGAACAGGGGAAAATAATCACAATAGATAGAACCACTAGATATTTATTTCATCCTATTTAAATCGAAAATGGAAATCACTAGAACTAATAAATAATACATCTTTATCTAACCAACCTTAGTGACTAAGGGTTAATTGTAGTGAGAGTTGGTCAGGAACTAAATCATAATTACCTCCTATTTATTAAAATTATTTCAAAAATTCACATCTACTTCAAGTCAAAATCACATCATGGACCTCTGATACCACTTTGTCACAAACCTACACGTGTACACTGGTAACCCGATGACTGAGTCGACCCGAACATTATCTAGAGGGGATTCCCAATATCTAACGATTGGTGACTAGCACCAGGAATCATGCCAAAAATAAATGGGAATGATTTTCCTCAAACATTGAGGATGTAAAATAGACAAGGTTTTATGAATATCAAAAGTAAATCTTCTAGTAGTAATGTAAAATAAGTCAAAAATTAAATAAATCCCAATGTACTATTAATATGTACTAAAAAAGGGAAGTCATTATAATCCCAAACTCAGACACAATTCATTGAGTCTAAGGTTAGACACCTAGAACCACCTCTCAGAGAACTTTTCCCCTTAATTGAACCTAGAAAAAGATAATATAAACACTCATGGAGGCACATGTAGGGTGTGATCCAAACCTCAGTACGATTCCACCAAATAATCCACAACATGATTCCAATGACAAATTGACCAATAATGTGGTTTTATTTTTAAATCAAATAGGGTTGGAATTTACGAGATCAAATTTAAACCAATGATGTTTTACAATTTAAAATATGGAAATACATTATCAATTTATGATTCACATTTAAAATTGAGGAAATAAATTTCAAAAGAAGGAATTTACCATTAATAAAATGATACATTACATAAATTTAAAATTTTTCAAAATATTTTAAATAAATAGTTTTGTATAAAGTAGTTTATATCAATTCTCAATGCATGTAAGAAATTTTACAAAAAATATATGATATTCATTTCAAATAAAAACATCTGAGTATCATATTATGGTCTAACTAGGTATGATAGCCCCAAGTTATATATACCAAAAATTTTGAACACTTTAATGTATTTACATACATCCCTTGAACCAAGGCCAATAGGATTCATCGCCATCACGTAAGGAATGGGATATACTAATATGATGTTTTAGAACATTTTATGTCATGATGTGTTATCCAATATAACACACTAACTACCCAAGTGTTGCATGTTCTCAAGTACAAAACAATGATAGTAAATTTATTTTAATACTATTTAAAATAAAATTAAATCCCATTCTCAATTTAAAAATACTAATTTCCTCTTTAAACCCCATAATAGGTTTTTAACCAAAAACAAGACTTTTCATAAAGAAACTACTTGGTTTCTAGAATGATAATGTTTAATCCCTTTTAAAAAAGAAAATATTTGAAATCAATTCTCCATTTCATTTGACAAAACAATTTTAAAACTAAATACAAAAAATTATATCTTTAACAATTCCATCAATTATAATACAAACAACTAATTCACTGTAATTGGGGATGTTCATATAAAATCCCATAAAAACATTTTCATCAATTAAATTCCATAATTAAATTGACTGAATTTATATCAAAACCAGAAATTCAATATATCAATGTAAATTCCAAAAATATTCTTAAGCACACCCTAATTCAATGGAATTAGTGTTTTCCAATTTTTTACCAAAATGATATTTTTATTTAAAACACTAATTCACCATAATTGAATTTTTGAAACAAAACAATTGAAAGCCATTATGATCCAAAATAAAAAAAAATTTAATTAAACTAATATAAGTTAAAAAATATGACAGGGTTAAAAAAATTGGGAATAGTAATGGGACCACGTAACATGAGATCAATAGATCTAGGATCACCAAACCCTAGCCATGATTCATCATAAATGAATGATAACAATTAGATCAATGTGAAATAAGATTAAAACCTTGATTTAGATCCATAATAGTAGGTATTGGATCTTATATTAATAAATGGAGATCTATAAAACCCTAAGAAAAAAGAGAGAGAGCGTAAGATACCATGAATAGGAGGAGAAAACTAACTGAATGAGGTTAGACAAACATTATCCTTGTTAAGGATCACATACATCTGGGATCAGAGTGTCTGAGAATCCTTCTTTAGAATAATAATGATGGGATAAACTCGTTTGGGTCAAAGGACGTCTATCGACGACCTATTACAGGAGTTAAAGAAATTTTCATAAATTTTTGGATCACATAAAATCCCATCCACTCAGTTTCCATGGAATTGGCGCATGGATTGGAACAAATTCTCTCAGGACATGTGCTCATTATAAATGGGTAACACGGTTTATCCTAAGGGACACACAAATTAACTAACAATGTGCAATCCATGCAGATATTTCTATAAAAAACATGATATTTTCTTATATTAGGTCACATGGTTTGTCCAAAATGGATGTCAGCTATGTGAAAACGATGTAGTATCTGAAAATTCATGATTGAAAAAAATTTCAACCAGAGCAATCCCAAACAAATCCCACCCAAAGTATAATTAATAGGAGGGTTTAAGAATACCTAAAAATAGTTATGCGATGTAACAAAATAATACATGTTTTATTATATGATTATAATTTATATATATACATAATACTTCCAATATAATTTTTAAAATTCTTTTTATGTGTTTTCTAGACATGATATTTGAATAAATCCATTATTAGGTATAAAAGAACTATTAAAAAATTGTTTTCCACTTTTTGATGGAAACCCTATTTTAAATATTATTCTTGAATATTTTATATGTATTATTTGAAAAAATAAAACTCTTAATTGATAAAGGTGTATTGAAATTTAGTTTGGTTTAATATTTTGTATTTTCTGATAAGATTTATTTTCTGATGAATTGTAAAAAACAGCATTTAATTAGAAAATGGCTTATTCCTCTATTTTATTTGTATATTTAATATTACACCCCAAGACATTAAAATATTTTTCCGCTTAAGATAAATTTATTTCATTTCTATCATGATTATATAAAACACCAATATAATCTTACTTTATCAGCAACACTAATATAGTTGTGTTATAAGGAAAACTGATTTTTACCACCTTTTAATGGAGTATCTATTTTAAAACTAAATTTTTATTTTTTTAACATTTATATTTAAAAATATACATCATTTTTTAGTGAGAAATTTGGAATTATCAAAGTGTGAATTTTTGTAATTTTTCATTGATGTTTCAATTTTTGATGAATAGTAAAAATTACATTAATTTATTTAATACATTTTTTTTAAATAATGATTAGTGGTAAAACAATTAATTGGTTTTAATGTAAAAATAGATCAATTGTACATATGTTAATACAATTTATTTCATTGATATCATTTTTATATTAAAATTGAATATAAAAACTGTTTGAACTTTTGAACGTTTCTATATTAAAACTCACATTCTCAACACATGTGCGAGATTAGAGTTAATCTTAATTTTCTCACTTTTGTAATATGAATTTTAAAAAACTGACATACATTGTTATAATTAGTTAAATATATGTGTTCTAATAACATCAACTTTATTTTTTATCGAAAATATTCAAGAATGTGATTAAAATTAATAATGATGATTTAGGTAAGATTAAGATTAATAAGGGACTAAAACATAATCTTAGGGACCAAAATGCCTTTTAAACTTATCAAAAATACATTACCTTCCAGTAATTATAACATATCCCCACATTAAATTACTTTATTGGTTATTGGGATATTATTAAATAGAATTTACCTATATAAAAGGAAAAGTTATGAAAAAATCTAACTTTGCTTACCTTTAACATTAATAAAAAAACGAGATGTGTAAATAACATCATATTTTCCAAAATAAATATATTTTTGAAAGACAAATTGGTTACATTTATCATTATAATTTATAATTAATTTTTAGAGATGGTTTAGATAACTAAAATTCTTAAGAAATGCCAATGTAGTGATCATTTGGCTAATATTTATCTAAAATAAATGATATTATAAATATTAAAAGTAAAGTGAATTGACTAAATTATTGTATTTATTTTTTTATTTAAATGAATTAATCTTGTTATACATATTTAAAACGAATATATTTTAATTCCAATATTATATTTATTATTTCAAATTAAAATTACATAAACTGAAGTTGATGTTATTGTTATTTTATAGTAAAAGATATTTTATTAAATGATTTAAATATAATAAAAATCATATATTATTCCAAGTGGATTTAATTATTAATAAATATTAAATTTTTTCTATTAATATACCAATTTATATTTAATAATTATCATATTGACCCATATATTTTAAAAACTTAGTTAACATGGTCCTTGTTTATATAGTGTTTTATCGTGTCACATGTGCTTGTTTTAAAATTAATTTCCAGAACATATGGGATTTTTATTTTATAGATTATATAAATTATTTATAATTTAATATCTTTATATTTTATAAAAATAATCAATTTTTTCTCTTAATCGTAAAATTAATTTCGGTGGAAAACTCAATTCTTTAATAAAAACCAAAAAATGATAAAATTGGAAAAAGTTAAGGAACCAAATTATAAAAATGAAATTATTTTTCAATATAAGTTTTTATTGACCATTATTCCAATTTGATAATTTTTTTTCATTTTTTAGTCATATTCGGTAATTAATACCTCTCATTAATTATACCTTTTGGTCTTTACCAGAGTGTCACTCCCCCTACACTATAAAAAGGAAAGAATTATACCCCTTACTCAAACCACTATAAACTCATATTTTAGGGAATGATATGCCCAAATAGATTCCTGACATCCATCCCCTGTAATTGTAAGCCCACCTTTTGGAATATATCCATCTATGTAAGCCGTTTTGGTATAAAACAAAAGGAGTTACATTATTTAAAGGAAACTTTTTCCAACGATCTCTTTTATTTTATTTCCTTATCCACTACATACAATATTCATATTATATTATTGAAAAAAATTTATCATAAATATACTAGGTTTTTATTATGTTTTTTGTTTTATCTACAGTTGATCAAAAATCCCTTTAATGGGCAACACATATATTTTTTCTGTGTGTGGTGAACTGTTGTCTCACAAAATGATGATTGTTAATTTTTCCTTTACCACCACTAATTGTGGCCAAAATTATTGAAACCCCATTTATATATGATACATATGATACTTATTATTTTTTTATACTTATTTAATAATTTTATAATATATATCATTAATACATATGATTTTTCATTAATATGAAAACATCTTTTGAGGAATTCTGTACTACCACCCCCTCGAAGTGATGTGATTCATTCATTATATATATGAAACATATTAAGGATTATTTTAGTAAAACTATGAAGAATATATAACATATATATGAAACTAGAATTATAATATACATATATATCATTTATTTTTCATTATTTTAATATTACAATTAAAAGAAATTAGTGTTCATGTGCATGTACAACCTACCGTATCCTTGAAATGGGCACTCAATTTATTATCTAGAAATATTATGGAAAGTTAAAAATATGTATGTGATGAATATATAAAATATTTAATTCATGTTTTAAATTTTTGAGATGGGGAAATCAGGATCTCTAAAATAGTAACAACAACTAACATGTCAAAACATACTCTAGAACACTAAGCAATAAACACCCAAAATAGTTAAAATAATAAATGAGTGTTATCAAAACGGTAATAAAATATTGTTAGAATTTAATATATGATATTATAAACATTATTATGCTTATTTTAAAAATTATTAATATTAAAAAAACAATATTGAAGGATAAAGACCCCAAAATATAAGGAATTTTACGATAAGGGATTTCATCTCAATATACATTCTATTGAGACATATTTGTTATTATTCAAAAATTCACAATTATTTTGTGTATTTACTTAAATTTGAAATGTTATATCATTAATATTCGTTATATAATGATATTTTAGTTTTCATTTAATATTATTACTTCTTGTGTGTTATGAATTAAATTTTTCAATGTGGCATGGAGCACATTGGAATGATTGAAATGTCATTTCCCTCAAGATTGTTTTCATGATACTTAATTTTTTTTTTATCCATTAATTTCATCATACCTTTTTTATAGAGACTCTAATTTGTACTAATTGATAAATCCATAGCTTTTATTGATATGAACACTAATATATTTATTGATTTTTAAAGCACACTGAAAACAGTATACAAGAGTTTCATCATGGACGTATATTGTAGGTGAATATCATTAATTAGACATAGATATTTTGATAAGGTGCATTGTTCACGAATAAGTGGAATTATTTATATTGGTATTACGTTGGTGGGACATATATATAGATATCACCTTGATGCATCGGTAGTATCATGATGCAAATCATTTATAAAAATCATTTAGTATTTTACCAGATCTGTTCTGAACCATCTTGTGAACGGTCTTGATGGTAAAGCTACCATATAACTAGGAAACAAGGAAACCAATAATTAAGAATTTAAAAAATTTTAATTTAAGTATTATTATTCTATCTAAGTTTTCATTGAAATATATATGGATACATTTCATTATTAGTTTATTTATTTGCATGTCTGGAGTTTCAGTTTCTTACATTTCCATATTGATATTTCCTTATAGAGTTATTTGAATGGAATGTTTTATCAATTATTTATCTTCACATGTAAATTTATTTTTATTTTTTCAGTATTTTTTTACCTTTATATAACTTTATTGATCATTTGAGCTCATCCTTATTATGTTTCCTTTCCGCAGTTTATGAAGATGAAATATTTGATTAAGCGTTCAAGGATGCAGTTTATTTAATTCTATTATATATCTTGTTTTTAATTTATATTTATAAATTTATTATTTGTATCTTATATGTAATCGGTATTTCTAGGACTACTAAATTAATCGAACATTTGGAATTTGATTTCTTGTAATAATTCAAATATTAGAAATAAATTAAACAACTCCGGGCTTTTGGGGTTGGGCTGTTACAAAAAAAATTATATTTTAAAATGTTTTTAATGTATAATAATATAAATTAAACATCAATAAAACCAATGTAGGTGATTTTAATAATGTTTACACTGAAATTTGTTATAAAAACATTTCAAACCATTGAACATTTCCCTTGAAGACACACATTTTTTGTGTCTATAACATAAATTTAAACCTAATTTTTCTAATTATGTCAATTGAATTTGGTAAAATTTATTATATTTTTGGAATCAAAAGTTACAAACTATTTTGTAGGTTAAATTTAACTTTTATTAATAAAAAAGTTACAATGGTAAAAAAATTGTTTTCCATGGTATAGGTAAAAAATGAAACATGTAAAAATTAAAACGGGGGAAGACATAAAATACCTTGAAACTACATCATTTAAAGGTTGTTGAGATTTGAACAAACCCTAGATATCCTAAAAACATTAATTTCCATCCAATGTTGTTTAATTTAATTCCACATCAAAATGATTGTCTCTAAATATAAAATAATCATTATTTAATAACTTAAACTCGCCTCTCCTCAAGTATAAATACCAAATCTTACCACCCCATTTAGACCGCGAAAGCCTTGAAGCTCTTAAAATTATCTTCTTAAACCTATACCCATCACACACCCCTCATCAAATTTATTTGGTTCTCATCAAAAGAAAAATACATGTTTCTTTACAGTCTCACAAGGAGGTTATATTCAAGAGGTAATTTTCCCAAAGTAACACTCTAAATTTCTTTTCTACATATATTTTTCCATCAACACCTTCAACCATAAATGGATGATATCTACATAATAATTTATATACATGAGATTAATGTTTATAATATAATATTTCATATCCATTTCATTCCTCATCTCCTCTAATTCCAAGAAATAAAATTATTTTCAATGTTCTACTTGTTAATCACCTATGTGAATAATGTTTTTTCATTAACTCATTAATTGATGGTATTAAAACTATTTTTCTAGTTAAATAATATTTCAATAGATATATTGTAACCTATTTAATATTTTGGAACAAATATACACTCATAATTATAAATAAAATGATATTATTTCATGGTGTTTGGAAAAAAACCAACCAAAATAAACTAAACGTTTTTCATTAATATTTTATCAAATAAATCATCATAATGTATGAAATAAATATAATATATGGGAACATTTATAATTATATATTTATATTAATACTCTCTTATTACACTTATTAATTTTTAATTAAATTTTATATAACATCCACAATTTTATAGAAATGAATCGATCATTATATCTATGTAACAAACACACATGAAACCATGAAAATAATGAAATATTACTGTTTAATGGTTCATAATGTGTTAAAAAATAAACATATAAGGTGATATAAATATTATTATAGTTACTTAATTTGTTAATATCTTTATCTAAATAATTATATAGAAGGTTTGAACATATTTGAGGGAATTCGAACGTGATGTAAGGAAATTTCCTCCCCCAATTTCATTTATTGGGGTAAAACATCTACTTATTGATTATTTAATTATATAATTATGTGATAGATGCGTTTTTCTTATATTATTTTTTATTTCTAATTTTTTTATATGGATTTATTTTTAATAAACATAATAGATCTATTTGATTGAAAAATGATATTTGTAAGGGACTTCATCTCAATATCCTTTCATTGAGGCATATCTTGATGTTATGCGTATTTATTATCATTTACGGTAAATAAAACCCCTTTCAAAAGTTATATCAATAATTACTATATTGTAATGATATTTAATGTTTTTTTATTTTTATTCATTAATTATTTTTATTCAAGTTTTTCTCACGTGGTAACAAAGTATTTAACTAAAAAATATTTTTAAAGGTTTTAAATATTTATTATAAGGAAAATATATCTTTAATTTTAATGTTCTAAAATGGTTTTTTGTGAATTTATTTATATGTATATGAACGTTTTAAAAGGATTATTTCTACATTCATATCCAAAGTATCAAAGTGGTATGAGACATTTTGATTCATAAAATCGATGTTTAAATGTTTAAAATGGGTTTTGAAAATGGATTAGTCATTAAATAACTTGGAATTCTTAGTTATTAGTTAAAATGAAATTTTATAATTAACATGCTTAAAATTTAAAGACATTTTGTGTTGTAATTATATAATGGTTCTTGGATATTTTATGGGTTCTTACATTAAAAACCAAGGACGGTTGGGTATGTTATAACTTCCAATACATTATGTATCAATGTTATCCATGTGGATATACCATTTGTAAGACGTATATATGTAGACGTTTTCTATCTGGTTATTCCATTCATAAGAGTGACATGAATGGAAGTTGAGCGCATGATTATTCCATTTGAATATTTTTTTCAATTTACATAAATATATTTTATATTAATTCTAACGAGTTTTCATGAAAATCATCTCATTTTAAAATGGTAATATGATTATATTTTATCAAATGATGATCTATTTTTTCGAGGTAAAATAGTACGTTTTATAGAAGTGTTTTATGGGTTACACTAGAATAATGGTTTGTTTTCTTTTAATTACCTTATATTGATTTTGTTCATATCGCATGTTTTGAAAAAAAAAATCATTGTTTTTAAGGAATAGTTGGTTCAATTATGAGGAAAAGGGAAACTTTGATGTTATATCAACATAATAAATCATATTTTATTCTTATGTTCATTGTTTTATGAAAAAAATGATATTTATTATTATTGTCCACACATAATTTTTGGATCTACTTAGTAAATGTTTTACATAATTCTCGATATATATAAACTAAAAAGATCCCCAAATATGAATTCTAGGTCAAACCACAAGAATAAGTTAATTTTATATCTAGGTACTTACATAAAAAATCACATCAACCGCTTTTTTCTAATTGGAGGATGATTGTGATAGGACATGGATAATTACTTATTATATTCCCAACCGAGTAACATAGTTGAAGGGATTGGTACTTCCATTCAGAATTTGTTATAGCAATAAATATTTTAAATTAAATAATGGTAATTTTAGTTTAACCATCCTAGATCTAGAAACAAGATTTCTTAGGATTGGGAGATAATATATGGATTTAGTTAGTTCCATTTTCATCCTATGATTATATGGGATGTATCCTCATATATTAATAACCAATAAAAATAGGGATTGAAACTAGTAATTTCCAAAATTTTACATTATGCTCTGATCATAGTTTATATTGATTTTTCATCAATATTGGTTGATCATGTTTTCTTATCAACATATGATTATAAATTAAATCAATGAATTTTTATAAGAATATTACTTCATTTATAATGAGTGAAAAAATATTTTTAATGATGTTCTGATTTTCAAATGAAATAATTATTCTTTGTGTGAATTTTTCAATACCTATATCCATGAAGTGTAGAATTGTTTAAAGAAATTTTGGGTAGAAAAAAATAAAGGAAGGCAAGGCATGAAATATTTAGTCAAAAAGTTCATTATATTACTTCATATTAGTCATACCCTAGTGGGAGACCATATGATATCCCTTATAATTTTTTTAATTTAGTATAATATAGTGAATGCCATGAAATAGATAAATAAAGGATGTCCTCTTAAACATATTTTGAATTTTCATGTAAGGAAGAACATGTTGACATTCCCATCAATAGACAACATACTGAATGGATAACCCCAAATAAGTGGGATATTTTTAATAACCATCTAAAAGGACCCTAAATGGTTTAGGGGAATCAAGATGATGATGATAATCATAACCCGATTACTCATATGTTGTGACTAGATAATTACACAAATGAGTTTAAACCCAATGAATGCATGTACAAGGATGATATTTACTTCCTTTCATGTCCTCCCAGAGGAAAACATGTCTAGGATAAATGATGTACAAAACAACTTAAAACTAATAATCCATGGAATGATTACATAGACATGAAGAAAACTGTGGTGGAAAGATCCTCTAATTTTGGATCTATACTCCCTCCACTACTCTCAATTGAAGAAAAGGAAAAATGATGAAATGATATGTGTTTTCATAGTTTTATATCAATTATTACCTTGAAAAATAGGTAAATGATAAAACTCAAAGGACATTGAAAATATATGAGGATGGAATAATTATTTTTTATTAAAAAAACTAAATTTGGAACCAAATGGTATCAAAGATTGAGAACATCAATTAATGTAATTTTAATTTGGATAACAGGACCCTCAAATGGGATTGATTATGATACTTCGAGTAGGTAATGGGTTTCCTGTTTCACTGGGGTTTTCTGGCTATAGGTACTTTAGAAAATATAGTATTATGAAATTCATTAATTTGTTAGGAAATGTGCATATACATTGAGTGGGGATTTTGTGTACTAGTGATTTGACTGTTTCTAGGGGATTTATCCCATTTTCCTCTATCACAAACTCTAGGTTTCTCATATGTTCAAAATATCCTAGAAACTCCCAATGGTTAACACATCTATAAATTAGTATAAACTGGTTTTCCGATGGCAGATGATCTATTTTGTTTTCAGACACAAACACATAGGGACTCACATTGGTTGAGAGGATGGGATGTTGGGATCATCATATCCTATTATGGGGATTGTTTCCTCCACTATTACTCTCTTATAGATTTAAGAAATGTTTGGTAATATGTTATTAATCCCAATATGGGAAAGGTTACCCTAACAAAATGGTCATATATCAATCTCTTTTAAAGGTGGTCTTGTTAGTCCTTCCATGTTGATGTATTATATTTTCTTCATCTATTTCCCAATAATGAATAGTTTCTTATGAAGTGAAGACATATAACCATGTACTTCGGGATCGGATATCCTGCAATGGGGTGGTTAATATTCTGAGTATGGGAATGAACCATTATGAGGTCCCCAATGTATCCTGATTATTTCATGAATCAAAATCCATTTAGTTCATTAATCCAACAAAACATAACATTATTTAAAAGGGTATATGTATGGGGAATTTAGGTACAAAATTATTGAGCTCATATCATGATGAAACATCCTATGTATCCTGGTTATTATGGAAAATATATTAATTATAGTTCTTTCACACCCCATGGACCTTACTTAGGGTAGATGTCCATATACAAGGGATTTTTATGTCATTCCATTCATCGAGACATACATGTTGGGATCACCCTGTCTGGTGGAGACTCGTGATTCCAAATATTTTATTATTGCAACTCCCTAATCCCACACGACGATGATCAATTTGAGAATCAAGGGGTAGAAATTTATCAACCACATTACATATAGATGTATGAATTAATTATAGGGACGCCCCTTTTTATGTTTCATATAGACCTCGGGCTTTAAGAAGGCATCCTATATATCCTGGTTATTATAGGAATCAGAGTTTTTATAGTTTATTCACACCCATAGAACATAAAACATTTTTAATTGCTTGTATATGGTAGGTCTAAGTCATGCCATTCAATGGTAAAAACATGATGGGATCTCCCTGATTAGTGGAGACTCATGATTTTAATGATCCGTTAATTACAACTCCCTAAGCCCATGTGAGCTATGGTCGATGAGATAAATAAGGGGTTGCAAGGGATCAATGTCATTTCATATAAATGTGGGACTTAAGTGAAAGGATGACCCGTGGAATGTTTAATATTGATCATAAACCTTAGTAATGGGTCTTATGTATCTTAGTTATTGTATAAATTAGAGTCATCATAGTTCAGTTCATTTCCCATTCTGTTGATGAATGAGTTAGAATGGTCATCCCATGTGAATTATTGGGTCTTGATGGTATAAATACCATAACTATAGTGGGGATACCCCAAGGGGTACCCATTTGATCACATGAATTAATAAGGAATCCTATGTATCTTTTTTATTGAAGGAATGAGAGTCATCAAAGTTCATTTGACTAGATCGTACACACTAATGTTTCCCTATATGAATAATGTGATTATCATAATTCCAAAAGACCATGTGAGCTATGCCCAGTGTAGGAAATAATTGATGGAGGATAAACAATTTAATTTCGTCGATGATTTCAATTTAGAGCTCGGGCCTAAGATCATTTTCCCATGTATCAAAACTATAGATGGAATCAAAGTTTTTATAGATCTTTTGACTTGGGGTTACACACTAATGTTCAACGTTTTTCTAGGGAATTCACACCTAGGATAGAAACTGTTATCATGCTCTAGGATTCCCTATTGATTAAGGACACATTCTGTTATTTCTGTAGTTGTGGATTATGACTAAGAAATCCCATTATTCTGAGGATGTCTACTTGATATGATTAAATGAGATTACAATATCCATTTGACTTGTTCATGGGATGTCACATGTCCAAGATGACATGCTTGAGTATAACCACATTATTGAGGTTGCCTTGTTCATGGGACGTCATGATACCAAATTATTTTTCTTTGGAAGTAGTTTCCTGATCCTAGTTAGTATGTCCAGAGGGTGTCGCAAGATCCAGCTGACTATCCCTAGCATCATTGTGAGAATTGGATGACACATTTGATGGGTGACATTAATGTAAATTTTTCATGTCTAGGATTGTGTCATGAGTCCTAGATTTCATGTTTGGATGAAATCATAAGACCTGGATATCGTTTTCAAAGGGAATCATGGAAGCTAGTTGACATGCTCGATTCATTTCATGAGAATTGTTTGATATGAACTTGTACTATCATATGGGTCATAAAACATGAATTAAAGGTATTTAATGACACTTATGGTGTTCCTGTATAGCTTTTCATGTTTTTTATGGAATACCCATGGGGTTCCACATTACTTGTATTGACATTTCTAGTGGACTTAAAATGATCCAAATAGTATACCAAAGGAGTTTTGTGTGATCTGGGTGAAAATCTCCATTGTTTTTTTGGACTTTGGATGACTCACTTAAAGTGAATGAAGATATGTATATATACATTTTTTTCAAAATTATTCTTGTATTTCAATTGTTAGGACCAATAGGGGCCTATATACCCTAAGAGGGGGGGTGAATCAGGGTATGGATATTCTTTTCAAAATTCTTCCTTCCCCACTGGATCTTGACCTCTTTATTACAAGGGTCACTTTGTTTGCACTTTTGTTTTTATTATGATCACTTATTTTCTTCTTTGTCTGATGATGATGCTTCAAATGCAATGCAGGGAAGTAAGCAGGAAGACACAAAGATTTTTACTTGGTTCACCTTCACTGGGCTACGTCCAAGGATCATACGCCGACAATTTGTTGTGTTTACCAAATCCCACTAATCATCATAAGATGTGGATAAAAAATTCGGGCTAGATCACTTCTATGCCCAGGCTCACTGCTTTTACAATTTTTAGGGTCAGCTCACTGCTTTCCCAAGGGTCACTCACTATTTCTCTCTCTCTGGCTCACTACCGGTGGAGAGGATCACCTTTTTCCTCTTCTTATGCTCACTACAGTTGGAAGGGATCCACTCACAGTTTATAGACCTGTAGGTCTCTTCACTTGCATGAATGAATGAATCCTTAACTGATGATGGATGCTCTATTAATGTCCAAATTTCATCCACTGATGAATACCTCTTTGCCTCTAAACACTGGGCAATTCCTTTTGGAAACACCATCGCAAAGCACCCTACTTCGCGAAGCTCCCAATTTCACGAAGCTCAAACACGCCTTTGCGAATCTCCTGCCTTTTCGTGAAGCACATTCGCGAAGCTCAAGCCGTCGCAAAGCAACTTCCCTCGTGAAGCTTACTAAGCCAACGTGGAGCTCGCAGGTTTCCCGGAGCTAAAATAGTCGCCGCGAAGCTCCTCTTTCGCAAAGAACACTGGCTCCGTGAACCACCTTCGCAAATCGAGAGCAAATGATTTTCTCTGAAAATTCCCTCTACTTCTCTCGAGGGGGTTGGCCTCTATTTATAGGCGATTCCACCGAACATCGTCCCTTCCGTGCGAAGTCAATGACACGTCATCTCAAATTGCGATTCTCCAAAGATTCCACCTGAATTCTGTCCAAATCGCGAAGCACCACGGAAATTTTCCGTTCGCAGATCTTGACGTAATCGCGAAGAATCGCCATCAACATTCCTTCGTGCCTTCTCCGCGAAGCTCCCTCGCAAATCCCTTCTCTGCCGCGATGCGCTTCAGCCTCTTCCATTCGCAAAACATGACGTAATCTTGAAGACTCACTGCCTCCATTCTTCTGGTCTTCGCGATTTCCAAACCATGAATCATATCTTCGCGAAATTCATGCCTTACCCATATTAAATTATTCTCTTCATGGAAATCCTATTTTCGCGATGCTCACCGAACTCCAAATTTTGGACCAAAAAAATTGGCAAACACTGGGAAATGCCGCCACCTTGTACTGCTCTTTTTGTACCGCCTCCAGATCATCCTTTCCTTTGTCATTGTTCTTTGTCAACAAGGATTGTCAACAAATTCTCAGGAACTCGACAATTCTCCATGGAAACCTACTTTTTCAACAAAAACAATCAACCCAAAAATACTTCAATGTTACCTTGAGGGATTTTTGCCCAACAATCTCCCCCTTTGGGTTTGTTGACAACTCTTCACAACTCTGCTCAGAATGATTTTCTTTACTTTGATACCTCACTGAGTCTTCTTCCAACCACTACCACCATTCACCTCTTGTGATTATGATAGCGTTCAAGGAATCACTTAACACGTACTCTAAGCCCACATGAACAATGCTCGGCATGAGAAACAATAGTACTATGGAAAGTTCATCAATGAATCACTTCATGTCAGAACCCAATTGTCGATTCCAACCTGATACCAATTCATAAATTAATACCAATTGTTTAACCACACTGATACCAATTGGTGAATTCTTAAGTTGATACCAATTGTTGAACCACACTGATACCAATTGGTGATAGCTAGACACCGTCTGACACCATTCCAACACCATTGTTCTTCTTTTATCGTGATCCTCAGCTGTCGTGATTTCTATGCTTTGATCGATCACTTCTAGCATCATCATGTTTAATACTCTCCCCATTTCTACTTGCACTCCCCCTATCTTGCTGCTCCACCTGTCAGCTTCTCCCCATATCATTCATGATTTATCATATCTCCACATTGTCTCCCCCTTGAACAATCACTATTTTCTCCCCCTTTGTCAACGAACCCAAAGGTCACTCCTTTGTAGTCTGTAACATAGTAGAGAACACATATCAGCACATTAGGTAAAAACACATCATACCTCGGGGAGAGGGGGGGTCCCACATCCACACTATTTCAAGTGAGGGGAATCGACTGAACTCCCAGAGACAGTCGATGCCTTTCAAATTCTTCCTTGGGTAAGGCCTTTGTTAGAATGTCTACAACCTATAGTGTTGTAGGCACATACTCCAACTTCACGATTCCCTACTCAACATTCTCCTTGACAAAATGATACTTTATCTCAATGTTCTATGTCCTAGAGTGATGGATGGGATTTTTACTGAGATTTATAGCACTTGAGTTATCGCACTGGATTCCAATCGGAGACTTCACTTCAACTCCCATATCTTCAAGCTGTTGTTTCATCCATAATAATTGTGTGCATGCTTGAGTGAGCATAATATACTCAGCTTCCGCAGTGCTCAATGAAATGCAATCTTGATTCTTGCTTAGCCATGAAATACACAATTCACCAAGATAGAAAGCACCACCTGGCGTTGATTTCCTATCATCCGCTGAACTGGCCCAGTCTGCATCAGTATATCCCAATAACTCTGTCTGAGATTTATCAGTATATATCAAGACGAAATCCACTGTGCCCTGGATATACCGAAGTATTCTTATCACTACAAGCATGTGGCTTTCCATGGGATTAATCTGATATCTCCCTACTTGGCAAGTGGCGAAAACAATATCAGGCCTTATTGCGGTTAAGTACAACAGACTTCCAATTATTTTCCAATATTCTGTGATATTAACTGCCCTGACATCCTCATCTTATGATAATTTCATCCGGGTAGCCACCGGAGTCTTCATCTCCTTGGAATTTTCCATTAAAAACCTTATCAGGACCTCCTTGGAATATTTAGATTGAAAAATGAATGTTCCATTCCTTCCTTGTGTCACCTGTAGACCAACGAAAAACGTTAGCTCTTCAATCATTGACATTTCAAACTCATTTTTCATGAATTCGGAAAACTGTCTGCACTGAGCTTCATCGGATCGGCCAAATATTATGTTATCGACATAAACCAACACCATCATCCTTTGATTACATTCATTGTTGAAATAAAGATTGCAATCAACTCCTCCACGCTGAAAACCAAGCTTCTTCAAGTACTGACCAAGCCTTGAGTACCATGCTCTTGGTGCTTGTTTTAGCTCATACAATGCCTTCTTCAGCCTGAAAACTTTGTTCTCATCCTCATGAATGAGAAAACCATCTGGCTGCTCAATATACACCTCTTCTTCAAGAACCCCATTCATGAATGCGGATTTTACATCCATCTGGAACACATTGAACTTTCTTTGCACTGCTATGGCCAAAAATAATCTGATTGTCTCCAGCCTTGCAACCGGTGCAAATGTCTAATCAACATCTATTCCCTCGATTTGGGAGTAACCCTTGAACACTAGTCATGCTTTGTTCCGAATAACTGTGTCATCTTCATTCATCTTGTTGTGATAGACCCATTTAGTCCCTATGACATTCTTGTCTACTGGCCTCGAAACAATCTCCCACATCTGGTTCTTCACAATATGATCAAGCAATTTATTCATAGCATGAACCCAGTTTTCAACGTCAGCTCCATCAGCAAAGCATTTCAGCTCTACATGAGGTAGGAAAGATGTACGCTGCAGTGACTTCATTATTCTTGTTTGAATAGGAGCTTCCTGATCACCAATGATATTCTGTCTATCAATTTCAGCTCAGCTCTTTGGCTTCCTTGTAGGAACAAACTAGACACTTTCATGTTCATCATCGGTGTCTTCTTCTGAATCATCATAAGAGACTTCTGCTCTCCCTATGTTGCTTTCTTCCTCAACACTTTCATCAGGAAGTTGTTCACTGACTCATTTTTTAGTGGATTCATTTCTTTCAGCTACTTTTCTCAGATTTTTTTGAGACGCCTTTGATTTTCTCTTGCAGCTTATTGGTATCCTGAAAGCATTTAGCTAATACCATATTGTTAGAGCAAATAGATAAGCATGAAATTCATTTTTATTGATGCTTCTCCCTGTGTTTCTTTCTTCCCTCAATAGGAAACACCTGAGCCGAGTCATCCAATTATTGTATTGATGGCTCTTGAATCTGATTTGGATTTAGAATGCTCCCCCTGTGTTACACAACACTTCTATTTGTTAGGCCCAATGGTAGAGACCCATAACCATTCTTCTCCATGTGCACCATTTATACTAATCTAGCACTCAACATCGAGCCATTAACCAAATCTCTAAGCCTAATGAGTTGGAACTCGGTGTAGGAAACAAGAGATAAAGCTAATAACACAATCACTTCTAATTGTGCTCAGTTTCTCCCTTTCATTTTCAATTATTCTACCTGATTTGAATCAATTTAAACTCTAGAACATATCATTTCTCCACTTCACATCCTTAGATTCCACTACCCCATGGATCGTATCTCCCTAAAACCTAAAACACATGAATCATCAGTTAATAGAATTTATATACGTAGGGAGAGGGGAGAATTCTTCTGGACTCCTCAAGATGAGGATTGTGGTTGATCCTGATGGGTCAACCCTTTGATTCATTTATGTAGAGCATCACACTCCTTCCTGGCTTCTTCTAGTTGCCTAGCCAACCTCAACTACTCTGGACAAATGATTAAGCATTCATTACCCGCATGCTGATCCTTTCTCTGATATGTGGATTCTGTAAGCTTGGCCTTTCTCAACATTTGGGGTTTAAACCCATGAGTGCACATCTCCGTCTTTTATGTTCCACCAAAATTACACTTCCCCTGATTCTTTCTCTGAGTTGGAATCACTTTTCTTTCTGTATTCCCTTTCCTCTTTCGCCATTGCAAGGATTGTTCTCTTTGCTCCACTTCTCGCTGAGGAACACGACATGCATATTTTCAATGTAATCTTTGTTTATCTTTCTTTTATCAGATGTTTGAGTCACCATACTCTCTTTCACTGGTGGTGAGTCCTCTACTGAATGTGAATTCTTTTTACTCACAGCTAAAGTAGATCTCCCCTTAATCTTCTGGGTTTGTTCACATTCTCTCCATGAGAGCTGTTCACTTTTTCTTACAGTGCATAATTCCTTATCATGCACACCTGGAGTTGAGAATCTCTTTTAGAGTTCCTTTTCCTTTCCTGCTTTCTTCTTTCTACATTGTCTTGCCAAATGCCCATAATCAGAACATATAAAACATTTTACATCAAAGATATACCTCATTTCATCATTTCTCTGTCGATATGTTGATGCATCTTGAGTTCTTCTTCTGACATTGTGCTCCTGAGCTTCGTGACACATACTAATGGTATGTCCCATTCTCCCACAGTAATAGCATCTAATAAGTGATTTCCTCTTAGAGACTCTTCTCTCGGATTTCTCATGATTCTTTTTCTTATTCTCAGATTTTTTACAGATTCTGTTTTCATAGCCTGAAATGTATTCCAGAGCCTCTGAACAAAAGCTTGATGTGTGTCCATGAATCCCGCAGAAATAGCACATGTTATCACTTCTTCGTGTAGCTATCCTCTTAGGCCTATCTCCAGTACCTACATGATTTTCTCCATTTCTGGAGTTATTCACGGCTCTCTTCTTATCATGCATGGGAGGTGATTTATCAAATCCAATACCATCTTTTCCGAAACTTCCTAGTCTTTGAGCTGAGAAAATATTCTTTTGTTTCTCTTCAGAAATAGCATATTTGTTCTTCATTTTATCATCACTTGTCAAAGGATGATCAAATAGCAAGTGTAAGGCATCCTTCAGTTTTGGCATTCCTTTAGTATTGGATTTCCCCAATTTCGTCTTTACTGATTCTAGCTCTTCTTCCAACTTTTGAATCTTCATATCCCTTGATTCAAGTTGGACATCAAGTTCTCCCTTGAGAAGCTTCCCCCTACTCATCTCATCTTCCAACTCACGTGTCAGCTTATCCATCATGTCACTCCGCTCCTTTACATTAAATTTTTCTTGAGCAACAGAATCAGAACAACATGAATTGTCTTTTTGTAGTCTTTGATTCTTCTGAACTAGCTCCGATAGTTGTGCAGCAAGATCAACATTTCTGGATTTCAGATTCTGAACTTCATTTGACTTTTGACTCTCTTCATAATCAGCAGCCTTTTGTTTTCCTTTTATTTTAGCCAGATTTTGTAGTTCCACACCCTGAGAATCATTCTTCTCCTTTAGGTTAGTTACCACATCAATTAGCCTTTGATTTAAGCCTCTTAGCTTGTTGACCTCAATTTCGAGTGCTTCAATCCGAATGTCTTTAGACTTAATTCCATCGGTGTTTCCAACATAACATGAAATATCAGGTTCTTCGATGCACTTGACTTGATCTTTCACTTTTCTATTCAAGCCATCGATCTCCATTTTCTGTTCTTCAATCTTATGCTTATACTCACTAACTGATTTTGAGTTCTCTCGTGTTGAGAACTTGAGTTTCTCAATTTCTTCTATCAACTCAGACTTCTCTTCTTCTTGCTGCTGCATATAGAGTTTGGCATCGTGAACAAATTTGTTAGATTTCTTTGTTTTAGTTCTCCAAACATCTATCTCCTCAAGAGCAGCCTCTAACTAATCTCGCAAATCTATTCCTCCTTCAATTTCTTCTTCTGTTTCAGTATCACTCTGATGCTCATGTACTTCACTCATTCAACATCATGATTAAGTAAATCAATATTTTCCCTATCAGATTCATCTAGACCTTCCTTTAGTAAGCTGTTTGATTCTTTTAGTTGAATCAAACTTTTTCCAAAAACACTTCCACACTGAGGGAAATTAACAGACTTCTGATTCTTCATTGATGCTTTTCCTTTTCCCATGGAAGATTGTTAAAAGAGAAAATTGTATCTTAAACCACCCAGATCGACTACACCATGTCGAAGCAAACAAATCTGATAAAAGAAACCTATCACTTTGATACCAATTGTTAGGACCAATAGGGGCCTATATACCCTGAGAGGGGGGCGAATCAGGGTATGGATATTCATTTCAAAATTCTTCCTGCCCCACTGGATCTTGACCTCTTTATTACAAGGGTCACTTTGTTTGCACTTGTGTTTTTATTATGATCACTTATTTTCTTCTTTGTGTTATAGTGATGCTTCAAATTCAATGCAGGGAAGTAAGCAGGCAGACACAAAGATTTTTACTTGGTTCACCCTCACTTGGCTACGTCCAAGGAGCATACGCCGAAAATTTGTCGTGCGTACCAAATCCAACTAATCGTCATAAGATGTGGATACAAAATTCTGAATAGATCACTTCTATGCCCAGGATCACTGCCTTTACAATTTTTAGGGTCAGCTCCCTGTTTTCCCAAGGGTCACTCCCTGTTTCTCTCTCTCTGGATCACTGTCGGCGGAGAGGATCACCTTTTTCCTCTTCCTATGCTCACTACACTTGGAAGGGATCCACACACAGTTTATAGACCTATAGGTCTCTTCACTTGCATGAATGCATGAATCCTTAACTGATGATGGATGCTCTGTTAATGTAAAAATTTCATCCACTGATGAATACCTCTTTGCCTCTGAACACTGGGAATTTCCTTTTGGAAACACCTTCACAAAGAACCCTACTTCGTGAAGCTCCCGATTTCGCGAAGCTCAAACAAGACTTCGCGAAGCTCCTGCATTTTCGCGAAGCACTTTCGCGAATCACTTTCGCAAAGCTCAAGTCATCGCCAAGAAACGTTCCTCGCGAAGCTTACTAAGACAATGCGGAGCTCACAGGTTTCGCAGAGCTACAATAGCCGCCGCGAAGCTCCTCGTTCGCGAAGCACACTAGCTCCGCGAACCACCTTCACAAATCGAGAGAAAATGATTTTCTCTGAAAATTCTCTCTACTTCTCTCGAGGGGGTCGGCCTCTATTTATAGGCGATTCCATCGACCCTCGGCCCTTCCGTGCGAAGTCAACGCCACTTCATCTCAAATCGCGAAGCTCCAAAGATTCCGCCGGAATTCTGTCCAAATCGCGAAGCACCACGGCAATTTTCCGTTCGCAGAGCTTGACGTAATCGTGAAGAATCACCGTCAACATTCCTTCACGCCTTCGCCTCGAATCTCCCTCGCAAAGCCATTCTCCGCCGCGATGCGCTTCAGCCTCTGCCGTTCGTGAAGCTTGACGTAATCGTGAAGACTCGTCGCCTACATTCTTCTGGTCTTCGCTATTTCCAAACCATGAATCCTATCTTCACGAAATTCATGCCTTAACCATATTAAATTTTTCTCTTCATGGAAATCCTATTTTTGCGATTCTCACCAAACTCCAAATTTTGGACCCCAAAAATTTGGAAAACACTGGGAAACGGTGCCACCTTGTACTACTCTTTTTATACCGCCTCCAGATCGTCCTTTCCTTTGTCATCGTTCTTTTTCAAAAATGATTGTCAACAAATTCTCAGGAACTTGACAATTCTCCATGGAAACCTTCTTTGTCAATAAACACAATCAACCCAAAAATAATTCAATGTTACCTTGAGGGATATTTTCCCAACATCAATACATATTCTATCCATTGCATTGAAAATGACTTATACTAATTCAATTTTAGAATATATAAAGTGCTTCTTATTTCATCAAATTTGTGGTATGTTCTCGAGGTAACATTCCATTAGTCCCTCGCAATATCTCTAATGATCATGCAAAGTTTTTATACATTATTCATGAATGGTATAGTGGTTATTCAAATCATAACTGATGGAAAGCATCACTGTGGTGAGATTAGATACTCAATGAAACCCACTATAGTGCCAGTGTGAGGGTCTAAGGGAAGGATCATCTATGAGTGGATCCAAGAGACTTATTTCTCTTTGTCAGAGAGTGTCCTCTCCATGATGGGGTGGGGAATTTATAGGACTCTCCACCATGGTGTTCCATTCTTTTCATGGCTTATCTAATGAAGATCTAGGATGGTGTTTGGAAATTTCATCAGCCTCATGCATCTTTGTGAGTCTCTACTATGGACTTCTCTTTGGTCATCAACTTATTTTCCATGACCATGAGTCCCACTTATCAATACCTCTATTATCAGATTAATTCTGATTGAAGGGGTCTTGGATGATCATATTGTAACAACCCAAATATTCATTAATGAAACTTACACTTGATCCAATTAAATGTCTTATTATGTAAAATGGATATATAAAATGTGAACTTCAATGGTTTTTTTTCGATTTTCAAATACCAAAATAAATTGTGACCGTTGCTAATACAGTCATTGAACAGTGATCACAAGATTAGTATAAATATAGTGCTTTAACAAATCCAATTTATCGAGACAAAGGAAGATATGGACTCATCCAGTAGACTTTCCCCATAGGAATCCAATTTTTCAGTGCTTGGAAAGGATTTTGCGTGTTTTTGCTTCTCTCATGACCAAGCCCAAGCCGATATTGAATACATTAAGCTCGATCGGAACCGCCAACGAGAGAAGTGGAAGTTGATAGAGATTACCTCCTAAGCAATGTTATCCGAGCCACCCTCAGAGTCTTTCCCCACCGCACACCTTACTCTTCGGTCTTATTCAGGTGTGATAATAGGTTATGTAACAAGACTATAGCACTATTATTATGTGCATTATTTTTTATATAATAATTAATATACATTAATTTTATTATTATTACTTTGTAAATGTTTTTTAAGCACAAATAGTATTTTTAGTTAATATTCAACAAAGAAATCTATTTCTATTAATTAATGTACTTTTTTATTAAAAAATATTTTAATAAAATATTATTATTATTATTATTAAATTAATTTTTATCAAATAAAAATTATTTTATAATTTTATGAATGCAATTGTATTTTTTATTATGGTTTGAAAGTTGTTTTTGTCAAAACTCATGATTTTTCAATAAATGTTGGATTTTATTTTAAAAGTGAAAATTCACATATTTAGAAAATTATTTAGATAAAATGAATATTATTTTTGGAATCAAGACATTGAAATTATCCAACTGTTAATTTTTCATATTTTTCTGTGATAGTCAAATTTTTGGGTAAAAATTAAATACTGTTTAATTATATAATGTGTTATATGACATCATAATGACCCAATAGTGATGTAATAAAATACTAAAAATGATGTTCTCAGCCAATATATGTTTTACCCTTAAAATAATGTTATATTAGTTTTTTTGATTAATTTTTTGATGCCTTGGTGGACCATCCATGCCTTATAAAACATTTTATCTTTTTAAATTGTTCTCCTTGAGTGTGTGACTCACCTCCACATAAGAAACCCTGTTATTTTAAAAATTTCGACCATTTTCCATATAAAATATTGTTTTACACTCCCCTTTTGCAAAACCATGGGCAATAACCATGGGCTAGTTTGTGTATTTGATTAGTTTAATGTGGTGTGTGCCAAACCTAAATAATAAAGAATTCCTTCTCCATTCCTATATAAACCCACCAAATCTCTCACTTAATCTTCACTCGAAGACTATGGAGTTCATAAAACCTCTTACTTCCTCTCTCTAGAATCCTCCCAAGGCACCCCAATCTCCAAAAATCCCCTCTCAAGCCTCTCTCAAGCCTTTGGAAGCACACTTCCAAGTAAGGGTTTTCCCCCATTCTTGTTTTTGTCCAATTTTATTTAAGTTGTTATGACATTTTAATTCCTAATATAAATGTTGTGGTATAGTTTTTCACCTCTCCCATACTTCCATAATAATTTTTTAATCATGGTATACCCCTTTCTCTCTCATAAAATTCCTCCCATATACACTGGTTACCATGCCGAAATTCCGAAAAAAATTCTCTCTCCTCATTTACATTCATGGAATTCTTTTGTATCATGAATCTAAATTCCATTACAATTTTTGGGACATTTATCTATATAACCCTCCTTTATTTCCATTTTATTGAAATATGATGATACACCCATTTCTCTCTCATCAACCATTATTCTGAATCCTTTTGTCACGTAGTTATGCTGCAGAAATTGCACCGCATTTTTTCAAACCAAGATCATGGTGTACCGAATACCATACCCATGTATATATCACTGGTATTCACCTTTATGAACATTTACTTATTTATTATAGATATTAATGTTTTAATTCCACATTCCTTTATCATGGAATAAGTGATTATGTTGGATGAACCCATGTTTTAGAATCTATGTAGCACAGTAATGCATAAAATGAAGTGTTTAAGATGGGTGCGCCCTGATAGCACTCCAATGCATTGGGTAAAGTGTAGTATCATGATATATCATGTGAAATTAGTGTTTAATAATACTAATTTATGTGAAATGAGGGTTTACTAGTGATTCATGTGCATTTAGGATTTACTCATTCCCTATGTGCAATGAGTCATGGCTCATGTTAGGCCTATGTTAAGTGTTGTTGCCACATTTCCATGTTATGATTATCATAATTTATCATGACTTTATGTTCATGTTTCTCTTGTGCTCTATTGATATGACTATTGTCTAAAATTTATTGTTTTCCTCATGTTATTCCATGTTTATTCCCTTACTGGGCTTTATAGCTCACCCTTTTCCTATGCATGTCCTCAGGTTATCCTATGAAATGCTAAGAATAAGGGAATGCAGTGGTCCTGTAAAGGATTTTTTCAATAAAGATGTTGTGTGTTTTATTTTATAATTTGTTATGTAATTATCCTAATCCTAAAAGACCCTAAACCTCTTGATCATCTATGTTGTATCAAGTAAAATTTATGTAATAAATCATGTGTCAGTGTGTAGTAAAAGATCAAGGTTGTCATAGTTGGTATAAGTGGGTAGGTATATTTATTTTTGGGATTAGGATTAGAAAACCCTTGTAAATACTTAGAGACAAGACTATGTATAATTTAAACATCCCTAAGTTTTGGTGATTATTGAGTAAGTGTTTTATCAAGAAAATACATCCCTCTAGGGATACGAGCAGGTAGAGGCGGCTCTGGAACAGATGTATCCCAGGGGTAAAACCCGAAAACACTGCATTGATCTAGACTCGAACAACAATTGGTGCATGAAAGCGGGACATGATTCACACTTGGTTATGACACTCCCGAGGGATATTCTTTGGTAAATTCATAGGATTAGTATGAACCATTATTAAGGGACTTAAAAAAAATCCATAATAATATACGTTAGAAAGTAGATCATGTATAACATAGAATGAATCCAATCAATTCCTAAGTTAAGAAAATAAAAGATATTTATAAGTCATCCGTTTTTTATTCTTGGGATTAACATTTAGGTGTTACGCCTAACTGTCCTTTTATTCTAGACAATGGTCGGTAATAGTAGGACTCGGGCTAACAACCGATGTGAAGATCAATGTGATGACTGTTCTAATGAGATGTCAAATCCAATGGGAGAGGGAATCGCAAACATTATCACTATTATCTCTCAGCTAACTCAATATTTGAATAGAAATATGGCTCAATAGGAACGTTCAAACCCCCCCCCCCCTAAAGAACAAGTCGCTATCGAGGGTTTCATGATACAAAGGCCTCCTGCTTTTAATGGATCATCTGATCCCTCAATCACCGAACAATTAATAAATCTATTGAAATGATCTTATCCAACCTTAAATGTTCTGAAAAATAGAATTTTCTCTTAGATTATTATCATATGGAAGGTGAAGCTGATCAATGGTGGACATTGATCAAAAATACAAATCATGAGGAGGAGATCGCGTCATTGATTGGAATGATTTATGGAAGATGTTTTTTGATAAATCTTCTTTACACACCCTCTGGCTTATGATGGAAAGGGGCTTCCTTTCCCTCAAGAAAAAATATGATTAATTTATCAGAGCGTACGATGAAAACTTTACAAGTCTTGAACGATACACCTCCACATTTTTCTTTACCCCCGAATTCAAGGTTGACCGCTTCTTTGGTGTGTTGAAACCAAGCCTGCGGAAAGCGCTGGCAATCCATAAATTTGACAGCTATGAGGAAATTTCCTGATGTGCCTTCGAGGTAGAAATTGATATCGGATAATCTCAAGGGTATCACGGGGATAAGAAGAATAATGTGGACTTCAATTCTGGTGGTTTGATGGATAAATCCAATGGTGCTAAGAAGATCCAGCTCCCCACTTGCCAATGGTGAGGAATGAAGTGCCCCAGTAAATTACTGAAGGGGGTGGGGAAATTATTTAGGTGTGGGAGGGAAGGGAACCTAGATAATAACTATCGGCAAGAAATACCAATGGAAATAGAAAATAACGAGGGAATCTTTCAAATCAGTGTCCTAAGACAATGGTTTTTGGAGGCTACCAACAACCTCTAAGGCAGCAAGGGAGATATTTTTCCATCACTACCACTGAAGTGAACCCGGAAGACGAAGTGGAGAAAGGTACAATAGTTATTCAATAAAGAATAGTGAACATGCTTTTTTATTCTGGTTCTATGCATTCATTTATATACCGAATGTTTTGTAAAACATTCCCAGCACCACAACAAATCATGGAAGTGAAGATGTCTGTGAGTACGAAAAATGGGAAAATCCTTGTATCCCATGAATATAACTCCTCCCCTGTCATAATCTGTGGATTTAAATTCCCGATGAACCTCGTCATACTCCCTATGGTGGAATTTGATGAAATTCTTGGCATGGAATGGCTTTCCTTATATAGATCCAACATCAATTTCTTTGAGGGGGAAATTACTCTCCATGTGGAAAATCGACCCCCGATACTTTACCAGTGCAAGGAGGAGGATGAATCTTCTTTTGCTCCATCATCTCAAGCGTGGATATTACTGCCCTATGAGCACTCATATCTAGCTCAGATGGTTGATTCCATGGAATCAACCATCCTTAATGATGTGCCTATTGTGAGGGAATTCACTAAAGTGTTTCCCAAGGAATTGTCTGGTCTTCCTCTTATAATAGATGTGGAATTCTCAATTGATCTTATACCTGGGTCATTTCCAATATCCAAGACTCCATATTGAATGGATATTGGGAGCATGAGGAGATGAAGAAACCACTATAGGAGAATCTTGATAAGGGGTTAATACACCCCATGTTCTTCACCATGGGGTGCACCAGTCCTCTTCGACAAGAAGAAAGATGGGTCAATGCACCTTTGCATCAATTATAATGAGCTTAACAAAATCATGATAATGAACAAGTATCCCCTCACAAAATTTATTACTTGTTCGATCAGTTTCATGGAGAACGATACTTTTCTAAGGTATATTTTTGGTCAGGATATTATCAACTAACGGTGTAGAATGAAGATATCCCCAAGACTGCGTTTCGGACAACATGTGGGAACTATGAATTCATAGTAATACCTTATGGACTCACTAATTCTCTAGTAATATTCATGGACTTGATGAATAGATTGTTTAGATGTTACCTCAACAAATTTGTCATAGTCTTTATAGATGATATTCTGATATACTCCAAAACCATGGAGGATCATGACGAGCATCTAAGAACTGTACTAGATACCTTTTAGACGGAGAAGCTCTATGAAAAGTATAAAATGTGTGAGCTCTTGTTGGTGGATGTATCATTCATGGGCCATATCATCTCAATAAATGGGATATATGTGGATCCCTCTAAGATAGATGCAATAGAGGGACGGCCAAGTCCAACTTCGGTAACGGATATCTGTAGCTTCTTGGGGTTGGCGGGATATTATCGACGATTTGTGAGAAATTTCTCATTATTGTCAAAACCTCTTACCAAGATAACTCAGAAGGGAGTAATGTCTTCTTGGAGTGATGAATGCAATGAATGCTTCATGGAGTTGAAAATGAGGATTATCACTACATCGATTCTCACCTTACCCACTAGTGGATAACTTTTTGTGGTGTTTAGTGATTCTTCAAAGAAGGGCATGGGATGTGTGTTGATGCAAAATGACAAAGTTATTGCCTATGCTTCAAGCCAATTTAAATTTAATAAGCAGAACTATACAACACATGACCTTGGTGGTATTATCTCTTTGGGGAGATGTGTGAAATATATAAGGACCACAAAAGCCTTAGGTATATATTCACACAGAAGGAGTTGAACATGCTCCAACAAAGATGGTAAGAGCTTGTCAAATACAATGACTTCTCAATCTATTACCACACTAGGAAAACGAACAATGTGGAAGATTCTCTAAGTAGAAAGGACCCAAGGATTCTATCATTGATGAGAATTGAGAAGGATCAAATCTTCTTATAATTGATGAATATGGACATGAAAATCCTAAATAAGGGAACATCATCAATACTTTCACAAATTATTTCTCAAACATCTCTTTTGTAAATTTTAATGGAGGTTCAAAAGGATGATGTGGGAATTCATAAAAAAGTGGAAGCTTTTAGAAAAGGGGAATACTTAGAGTTCAATGTTAATGAAGAAGGAATTGTGAGATTTGGGAAAAGAATATTTTTTCCATAAAGTTCAGAGCTGATGAAATATATTTTGGATGATGTACATAGTTAACATTTCTCTATTCACCTAGGAAACACAATTATGTATTGAGATATATGAGATCATTATTGGTGGGATAATATGAAGAAGGAGATCGCTAAATTTACATCAAAGTGCCTTGTGTGTCATAAAGTGAAGGTTGAGAGACATACGTCTAAGGGGATGATGCAACCATTACCCATACCATCTTGAAAATGGGAGAACATCACCATAGACTTTGTCTGCGGACATCCGAAGACATCCAAAGGCAACAATGCAATCTGGGTTATTGTGGATCGTCTTACAAAGTCTGCAAAAATCATTGAAATTCGGGAGGATTTCTCATTGGATCAACTTTCATGGATATATATTAGGGAGGTGGTAAGGTTGCATGGAGTACCACTATCTATTATGTCAGATCGAGATCCAAGATTCACCTCTATGTTTTGGAAGAGTCTTCAACATTCTCTGAATACTGAACTGAACATCAATATGGCCTATCATCCTCAAACTGAGGGCCAATCTGAGTGGACTATCCAAACACTTTATGACATGTTGAGAGCAAGCTCAATGGACTTAAAGTGATCTGGTATCAACATCTTCCTATGGTTGATTTCTTTTATAACAATTGTTTCCACTCGACAATCCAAATGACACCATATGAATCCCTTTATGGGAAAAGGTGCAGAACACTGGTTTCTGGGGTTAAATTTGGTGAGCATAAGCTTCTTAGACAAAAAATGGTCATTGAAATGGTGGATAAGGTGAAAATCATTTAGTAGTATATCCGGGCATCCCAGAGTCGACATAAGAGTTATGCAGATAACTGTCGATGAGACCTTGGGTTTCAAGTTGGAGACATGGTATTTCTATGAATATCTCCATGGAAGAAGGTCATGAGATTTGGAAAGAAAGGGAGGTTAAATCCTAGGTACATTGGCCCCATCGATATTCTTGATTGTTTCGGGGCTGTGGCCTATCGACTAGTACTTCCACCTACCATGGCCAAAGTAAATGATGTATTTTATGTGTCCCTCATAATGGAGTACATACCAGACCCTTCACATGTACTCTCTTCATAGGTGGTACATTTAGAGGATAATGTTTATTATGAGGAGAAAACGGTGATGATCTTAGACCATAGGGAAACAGTTATACGAAATAAGACAATGAACCTCATCAAGGTGTTGTGGTGAAACCAAAAGTTTGAAGAAGTGATGTGGAAATAAGGGGAAATAATGATTCAGATTTACCCACATCTGTTTTAGTTTGGGAAAAGGAAATTTCGAGGGAAAAATATCTTAATGGGGGAAAATTGTAACGAGGCAATCTTTCATTAATGAAAATTACTCTTGATCCAATAAAATGTGTTCTTATGTAAATGGATATATAAAATGTGAACTTCAATGGTTATATGTTTCTGGATTTTAAAATACCATTATGAATTATGATCGTTTCTAATATAGTAATTGAACAGTGATCACATGATTAATATAAATATAGGGCTTTAACAAATCTAATTTACCCAGACAAGGGAAGAGATCGCCTCATCAAGTAGACTTGCCCCATATGAAGACCATTTGTAAGAGATCAGAAAGGTGTTTGTGTATTTGGGATTAGCTCTTGACCAATCCCAAGATGATAATGAATACGTTAAGCTCGAGAGGAACCGCCAATAAGAGAAGTGGAAGTTGATTGAGATTACCACCCGATCAATGTTATCTGAGCCACCTCAAGAGTCTGTCACCATCGCACACCTTACTCTTCGATCTTCAGTGGGTGTCATAAGGGGTTAGGTTTCATAACCTTATCACTATTATTATGTGCATTATTTTTAATATAATAATTAATATACATTCAATTTATTATTATTACATTGTAAATTGTTTTTAAATCACAAATAGTATTTTTAGTTAATATTCAACTAAGAAATATATTTTTATGAATTAATGGATTTTTGAATTAAATAAAATTTTAATAAAATATTATTATTATTATAATTAAATTAACTTTTATTAAATATAAATTATCATTTAATTTTATTAATGTAATTTTAATTTTAATTATGGTTTGAAAGCTGTTTTTCTCAAAACCTGTGATTTTTCGATAAATGTCGGATTTTATTATAAAAGTTAAAATTCACATATTTGGAAAATTATATATATAATTAATATTATTTTTGGAATCAAGACATTAAAATTATCCAATGGTGAATTTTTCAAAATTTTCTGAGAGTCAAATTATTGGGTAAAAATTAAATACTGTATAATTATATAATGTGTTTTATGACATCATAATGACCCAATGGTGATGTAATAAAATACTATAAATGATATGTTCGGACAATATATTTTTATCCATTACGTAATGTGATTTTAGAATTTTTTTTATTAATTTGTTTGATGCCTTAGTGGACACTCCATGACTTATAAAACATTTTATCTTTTTAAATTGTTTTCCTTGAGAGTGTGACTCACCGCTACATAAGAAAACCTATTATTTTAAGACGATCAGACATTTTCCTTATAAGATATTTTTTTACACTCCCATTTGTCAAAAACCATGGACAAAAACCATAGGTTGGTTTGTGGTTTTTATTAGTTTAATGAGGGGTGTTCCAAAAAAAAATAATTAAGAATTTCTTCTCCTTTCCTATATAAACCCACCCATGATCCCACATACTCTTCACTCAAAGCCTTTGGAGTTTGTCCAAACTCTTCCCAAATTTCTCTATAATCCTCTCAAGGTGCCCCAAGCTCCCAAGAAGCCCCTCTGAAGCCTCTCTTAGGCCTTTTTAAGCACACTTTTAAGTAAGGGTTTTCCTCCTTTATTATTTTTGTCCAATTTTCTTTAAGTTGTTATGCCAATTATATTCCAAATATAAATTTTGGGTTATGGTTTAAAACCACACCCATACTACCCTATTTATATTTTAATGATGGGATACCTCTTTCTCTCTCATAAAATGCCTCCCATGTACACCTGCTACCATGCCGAAAATCCAAAAGGTAGTTCCCCTTCATCATTTACATTCAAGGAATTATTTTGTATCATGAATATAAATTCCATTAAAATATTTGGGACAAGTATCTATATAACCCCCCTTAATATCCATTTCATGTACATATGATTATACACACATTTCTCTCTCATAAACTAGTTTTGTGAATCTTTATTCCATGTCCTTATGCTGCCGAAATTGCACCACATTTTTCCAAGCCAAGATCATTATGTAGTGAATATCATACCCATGACTCTATCAATGGTTTTCACCTTTATGCACATTTACTTATTGATTATAGAGTTCCATGTATGAATTCCATATTCCGTTATCATGGAATAAATGATGATTTTTGATGAACCCATGTTTTATGATCCATGTGGCACACTTATGCATTAAATGAAATGTTTAATAAGGGTGTGGCATGATAGCACTTCAATAAATTGGGTAAATTATAGTATCATGATACGTTATGTGAAATGATTGTTGACTCATGATAATTCATGTACAATGAGGGTTTACTCGTGCTTCATGTTTAGTGAGGATTTACTCATGCTCTATGTGCAATGAGCCTTGGCTCATGTTAATTCCATGTTAAGTGTTGTTGCCACATTTCAATGTTATGATTATCATGATTTATCTTGACTTTATGATTAGGTTTCTCTTGTTCTCTATTGATCTTTCTATTGTACAACATGTATTGTTTTCCTCATGTTATTCCATGTTTATTCCCTTAGTGGTTTTATAGCTCACCCTTTTCTTATGCATGTCCTCATATTATCCTATGCAATGCTAAGTATGATGGAATGTAGTGGTCATGTAAAGGACGGTTTCAATAAAGATGTTGTGTGTTTTTTATTCTAAGTTGTTATGTAAATATCCTAATCCAAAAAGACACTAGAAATCTCTATCTTCTTTGTTGTATCAAGTGAACTTTATGTAATAAATCATGTGTAAGTGTGCGATAAAAGATCATGGTTGTCATGCATATGGTCATCTCAAAGGACTTGTACATTGTCATATGGACATGTATAAGTGACTATGAATGATTAAAATGGATTTAATGAGGGCTTCATGTTTCTAAAATCAACTTCTCTAGAGATCTTTTTGAGACAAGGATGACTTGTTAGTGAGCCTTTGCAAACTCGGGCTGTATTTTCATGGGATTTCAATGGGCCATTCCACAAACTTATTAGATGTGTCATAAGATTTTTATGACATTGAGGGATCTCAACTCCATCCTGTATATTTATATTGTTTTACAGTGAATGTTTTGGGGATCTTCATAATATTTTTTTGTTTTTATCAAAGATAATTAGCCTCTTATTGATGATGGGCCATGTAAACTTTTTATCCATAAGAGGATCCAACCTTTCTGACACTTTTACTCTTTTTTTAAGGTTTTTTGTGGCCTTCACCCAAAATTTGTTCATGAGTGTTCCTCGTGATATATATTAGATCTTGTGAAGGCACACTCTCCTTGTCTTGGTAAGTCATCATATTTTCCTATGGTGCATCGCATAATCAATGATGGAACTTAGGATGGCATGAAGACATTGTCAGGGAAAGTTTTTCTTCATGACTTTGATGCACAACATATTCATTAATGGGTATCATGGTGGAGTGTGTACCTTGTCAAGGATGGTATCTTTTCTTACCTATTATATGTCCTGTGTTTATGGATGTATGATTACAAAGCATATCCATGGGTGTTGTTTTCCCAACGTCCAATGCAAAAGGGTGCATCACTAGTGTTCCAAGTTGTCATAAAAATGTAACATAACCCAATCACATAATACATGTACATGGAATATTTATCCTTCCCATATGAAGATATCAAGTGTGAAAAGGAGATTATCATTAACACGTGAATATTTCATGACTGTGGTGTGGACTTTAATTGGATTGACATTGTATCATCCTAACTCAAATGCCACTGAAACGGTGCTTTGATATAATTAGTTACAAGCCTCAATCATGCCTTCTCGTATTCTAGAGACCGCAGACTAGTATTGACTGTCTAGGGTGAGATAGTTGGGAAAATATAGACCTTATATCAGAGTATGAAAATAGTGTAAATATCTATTTATCATATAGAATAATTAAAAGGAAGAGCTCAGAAGCTATAAATAACGGAAATAAAACTTGTCGTAATAACAAATGAAAAAGACAAAAAGATCATAAATATATTTCCATACAAAAAACACCAGTCACCCACTAGGATGACCATATAGATAGAGAAGTGCAGAGAAACTCAATGAAATTTACAAGTCTATACTACTAACTCTGAGCCAAACAATGTACCCAGTCTCTAGGCACTATAGTACTACACTATCCCAATCAAGAACCACACGAGCATCTCTAATAAATATTGCAATAGTCAGCATTATCCCATTAAACCATGAAACACATTCTCAACCTAAAAAAGAAGACATATGTTCTACACATACACCAAGGTTCATGTGAATGGGTGAGAAATAATATCAGTAAACCACCCAGAAAAACTATAAAAATGTTGTTATAAGTGTATGAAAAAGAAACTCTTCAATCTCATTGATACCCAACATAAAAGGTATGTAAACCCAATAATGTAAAACTATAGTCGAACCATGGGTCCATATTCTTAGTAAATTGGGACAGTTCCACCATGGATGTCCATATCTATATATGTATACATGTATACTCCCTTACATATAAATATATACATAAATGTCAATATTCATTGGTATGTGAATCAAATAACATGAAGACCAATCTACAATCAATACTTGTGTCTATAATCTTGATTAAATTATACCTTTTTTGGCCAATGATGAAATTATATCTGAGACCAAGCGATGTCACCAAAGGGGATACTCATCCTACCCATGGGTTCACCCATGAATTCCTCTAATAACTAACAAAGAAACGATATACCAACAACAAATCCTATAAAGAAGGATAACGTATAACGATTTCCAAATCCTGTGAAATTTTATTGTAACCAACATCGTCCTTCATAGATTAACTATATGAGAGACCACAATGCCCAAATCCAAGTAAATCATCCAAATAATACACATTGGCCTATGCTGGGTAACCACATCTATGGCACCAATGGTCATTTCAGACACCAATGGATGGATCCAAAGAGAACAACCAAATGCATATATATTTAACCAAACATCCTATGACTCTATCTAACGAATTCCTACAATGGGAGTCCATGTATAACTCATGGAATACAAGTCAACATGTACGTCTCAATAGATGAATGCAATGAAACATTTGTGGATATCCCTAAAATATATAATAACAATATATATACATCTAAGATAAATAATCGTGTCCTAGGTAGTTCCATGGGGTATAAAAATAAATATAAAAAATAACATGGAACGGGAGATGGATCCTAGGTAAGAATTCATGGGCATCAGAAAAAGCATAACTAATCCAAGGAAGAATAGATGGGCTTCCCCAAAGTAAGAAAAATGCCTCGTGACTATCTCAACATCCCCATACAAGGACGAAACTCTATTAAAAATTATTGTATCAGTAATAACCATGTCAAAGATGTAAATAGGAGTTAGGGTGGATCGAATGCCCAACCCTACACTTCTTCCACTACCCCAATGGATTAACAGTTTGGCACGACATCTAAGTTACACCCGAACACCACATCTCTCCATACCTGATGTAAAACTCAAGGCCAGTCAAACAATAGGAACCTGCTAGTCCCTCGAGTAAAATAAAAAGAGGAATTATACTCGGTATCCCCAATGCAACACAAGAAGTAGAGTTATCCTACATGGGATCCACAATATAGTACATAAGAAAAGGGGTCCTACAAGGGACTCCCAATATCGATTCATAAGTTAATGAATCCCTCAATGGATCCAGAGAACAAAACAATGATAGCGGTATCCTAATCAGGATCCTCTATGTCAACACATTAGAAGAAGAATCCTATAATGGATCCTCATAACCACAAATCTCGTAGACTCATATTCTAGAAAAGAGCATCTCTCAAGGGAGACATCCTCATTAGAATTATACTTGAAACTACTCTTGATAGATATCCCAATTACCATATTAGAAAAAGGTCTTAACATGGTTGGTGTGAACACCCAACCTATCGTTCACATTGAAGTCTCTCCCTCAGGAGATGATTGAATTTAGTTTCTGGAGAAAGAAAATATCTCTTTATGTAGAATACCCAAAAAAACAATATTGAGTCTTCATATCACTCCATTGGTTTTAGCATCTCCATTTACATGAAAAAATACTTGGAATAGGGTACTCATGGGTCGAATTTTGACTAATGGGCCAAAAGATTTGAAAACCCATCAAAGTGTTAAAATGGAATAGTACACTATGTGTCTCATGGAGCCCATAGTGTGTATTTATGTAGCATCACATGGGAATGTACTCCCACAAAATTGGGAGTTTAAATACCCACATGAATACGATGTTTTAAATGGGTACACAGCATATACCCAACATGGGGTTCCTTATTTTGTCCCTCAAATAGCTTGGCTATTTACCTGGCCTGGTCATGTTCTGGTACACAACGTGTAACCCACATGGGGGTCTAGTCGTGTACATTAAGCAACCATATTCTCCTACTTCAGAAGCCTTGGTCGGGTACTCGACTACACATCGAAGAACAAGTACATGACATGTACACCCTAGCACATGGTGTTTGCTTCTATAACATACACATCCCTAAATAGTAGGAACTCACATCATGCCACCCAGGACCACATGCTTTGTCTCCTGGTTTTCCTAAATGGAAAACCTCTAAATTTCCTAGAACCCCCATTTTCACCCCTAAATCAATAGATCAGACCACTTGGGGACATTAGAAAGCATAAAAGGTCATAAAATTTATAAAGTGAAAAATATATGGGAATCTACAATAGGAAAATAAATTGTTCTACCTTTTGGTGAAAATTGTAAAAGATTCATCCAAATTTGAGGTCCATGTCCACCACACGTCAATCCACCGCATCGAGGGATTCATGATGGCACCTTCATTCGAACCTATCTCTATTTATCTCTTCCTATCCCTTTTCCAATTTCAATAATAGGAATTAGGAAAACACAAGGCGTTAAAATAAATGAATAAGGTTATAAAAGGATGAAAGGAAAAAAGAGAAGAAAAAGGATTGGGGACTTCCCTAATGACTGACATAAGATAATGTAAATATTAGGATAAACTCCACATTCTAGACTCATCAATGGAGATATAATGTAAATCTGACACTTTATTCAAAATAATCAACTGAACGAAGCCCCAAAATTAAATTAATATTTATTTTATTAAATATTAAATATTAATTTTTTCGCTTCAATTTGAACGTGTTGCATTTATACCATGATGTTATTCAGGGAAGAACATTTATAAAGAAAACACACCTTAGTTTAGGGAAGATGCACTCTCAACATACTTAAGATGAATCAAGATATAGAATTATCTTCTCTAACATGTGTACACTAATATTCTACCAAGTGAATGTACATCGCCCTCCAACCCACACTCACATCCTGTTAAAACCCCACAAAGATTAATCCATGGGTTATCCATATCACAATAAGCCATCATTTAATGAGGTCAACTCTACCATTGAAGTAAATTCCAACTCGACATTCAAGATCCAAGCCCACAACAAGTCTTAAGACATCATTCATCAGATCACACCCATCCACTTTCCAATAAAGACTCAATTGATACCACAAACAACCAAATTGTATCTATATCACATGACTCATGCTCCAGTGAGTCTTCCATCCCAAGGATAGGTGGATCATTCTACATGGAACATCATTGTCACTAATCTAGAAGCTTCTATGTATGCCTTATTTATAATCTGAAACCTCACTTGTGTCACAATTTATTCCACAGCCGCTCATCACCCATCATCCATCCAATAAAAAGATTCTACACATGAACTTACTATAATAAAATTATTAGAAAATTTGGTCAACCAGGCCAGGAACCCAAATTGTTCTACTCTACGAAGATAGTATGAAAAAATAATCACCTAATGTGCATCAGAATTTGAAGTAATAAATATTCTTATAACATAAAACTTGAGAACCTACCATTCATCGATCTCAAAACAATTGTAAAACCAAGATCATTGCCTAAAGATCCATCTGAAAATATAGTCCAAACATCCATATTGGTTTCACTATAAACAGTTATACATTGACCAACAAGGGTCTAATTAGAAACTAACTTTCCCTAGGTCTCCAACATAGCCTTAAAAAAAGCCTCATGATTGGGTCACAATGCCTAACCAACTATCTTGTCTGATCAAAACTCTCAAAATATGGTATACTTCCAAATGTTCTACAAGGGTCAAATTGAAAACATGGACTACATGGGCTTGATGATCTCCGAGTATCTTCCAAAGGTACTACTCCCTAGAGGTCATGATATCAACAAATATGAGAGATTTAACTTACACTCATCAGGCATCTGCATACACAAGAACCCCCTAGAGGTACAGTTCCCTAGAAAGGTCCCATTATCCTACAACATCGTACTCTGAAATCTTACTAGATAACTATTTTATTATAAACAACACCCTATATGTGGTTCAACAAAATGGCATCACATGCCATGATGACCTAATAGGGTCACTGCACTTCCCGGGAATGATGGCGAAGTCATCATCCACACAACAAAATGACTCAACATTGATCCGCATGACCTCCCATCATATGTCATTATATATAAAAATGAAGTACCATGTTAATAGGCCTATGTATTGAGTAAAAAAGGCACACTAACATGCCTATATGATGTGAATCCAACATGCCAAATATGATGAAAGAGACACCTATTTCCTTTGACATATAGGATTCAATATCCATCATTGTCCTCTTTCTATTGTCCAAGAGAAGTAGTTCCATGGTAAATTATTACATCTACACAATATTGGTGTCATATAAGTGGAAAATAATATACAACTATTATATCATAGATCAAAACAACAATCCCATACATTGGAAACCATGAATTCTTACTGAAATAAATGTTCTGGAAACACCAGTACGATATCCATAATAGGTTCAACAACATTCATAATACTCATATATACCATATACCAAATAGTAAATACTACAAAAAACATCACTAATACCACTTTGAAACATCCTGAAACGAATGCCACTAAAATTTTGCTCTGAGCTTGTTGGTTACTGGCCATCAGGAACACTTCCCGATATGCGGGAGGCCACTGACTCATAGTGAGGTCCAGGGGAGTGATAGTAGGTAGAATATGCCCTCATATAAAATTAAGAAAACATAAAAAATAGATAAGTGAAAATTGTATAGTAAAAATAAAGAACATAGAAGATGTAAATAATTTAAATAGAACACGTAGTAATAATAAATGAAAAAACTACAAAATCCAAAGTAGTTGTGCATATAAACAATACTTTCCACCCAATTGGATTACCATACAAATACAGGAGTACAAAGAAAATGAAATAAAGTAACATGACAGTATTCATAACTACTTGAAATACAACATACCTTGTCCCTAGACACTATTGAAATCACTAACCCATTCAAGAACCCTGAATGAAGATCTGCTCGATCATGTAACACGAGGCCTCATCCCTATCCACCATACAACTTGTGCTCAACCTCAAAAGCAGACATATATTCTACATGTACACTGAGGTGGATGTGTACAGGTGATAAATAATATCAGTATGCCACCCAACAAGGAATATTTAAATGACTTTCTATAAGAATATGTAATATAAATTACTCTGCCTTAATGAGACATGGATAAATAGGTATGTAAACCCAATAATGTGAACCCACAGTTAAACCCTTGGTTCGCAATCCCGATAAACTGGGTTAGTGCCACCATGGATGTAGATATCAATATATGTATATATGTATAGTCCCATACCTATACATATATACATAAATATCAATATTCATTGGTATCAAAATCAAATAATAGGAAAAAATATATAATGACCCAAACATTCATCAATGGAAATACCTTTTTATCTAATTAAATGTCTCTTTATGTAAAATGTTCATGTAAAATGTCAAATTTGTTGGGTTTATGTTACGAATTGTGACCATTGCTAATGTATCCCTTGAACAGTGATCACATGATTAGTATAAATATAGGGCTCTAACGAATCCAATTTACTCAGACAAAGGAAGTGATTGCCTCATTCTGTTGACATTTTTCTTAAAAATCCCATTTTTTGGAACTCGGAAAGGAGGTGGTGTCATTGAGCTGCGATCTTGACCAAGCCCACGCCGAGCTTCAACAAGTGAAGATCGAGCAGGACCGCCTATGAGAGAAGTGGAAGTTGATAATGATTTCCACCCGAGCAATGTTATCCGAGCAACCCCAACAGTCTATCACCATCGCACACCTAACACTTTGGTCTTATGCGGGTGTTATAAGGGGTTATGTAAAAATACCTTATCACTATTTTTATATACATTATTTTTGTATATAATAATTAATATATTTTCATGTTATTTTTGTTACCTTTTAAATAGTTTTGGAAGCTCAAATAATGTTTTTAGGTAATATTCAACTAAGAAATCTATTTTGATGAATTAATGTATTTTTGTATTAAATAATATTTTAATAAATATTATTATTATTATTAAATTAATTTTTATTTAATATAAATGATCGTATAAATTTATGAATTCAATTATAATTTTTATTATGGTTTGAAATCCATTTTTGTCCAAACCCGTGAATTTTCGATAAATGTAAGTTTTTCTTTTAAAATTGAAATTTAAAATATTTATAAAATTATTTATATAAAATAAATATTATTTCTGGAATCAGGATGTCGATATTATCCAATGTTGAATTTTTCAAAATTTTCTGAGACAGTCAAATTTTTGGGTAATATATAAATACCGTTTAAATATATAATGTATTTTATGACATCATAATGACCCAAAACTAATTTAATAAAATATTATAAGCATTATGTTCAGACAATATATGTTTTAAAATTAAAATAATGTGATTTTGGGTTTGTTTGACTTGTTTTAAAAAGCATTAATGGACCCTTCAAGGTTTAATAAACATTTGGTCTTTTTAAATTTTTTTTATTTGGGAGCGAAACTCACCTCCACCTAAGCAACCCCATTATTTTATGAAGTTAGGACTTTGGCCTTATAAAATATTTTTTTCCACTCCCAATTGTAAAAAATCCATGGGAAAAACCATGGTTTGGTTTGTGGTTTGAATTGGTTTAATGTGAGGTGTCCCAACCCTAAATAATAATGAATTCCCTCACCTTTCCTATAGAAACCCACACAAGCTCCCACTTTCATCTCACTAAAATGATTTAATGTTCGTCCAACGTATTTCCCTACTCTCCATAGAATCCTCTCAAGGTTCCCCAAGCTCACAAGAAGCCTCTATCAAGCCTCTCTGAATCCTTTGGAAGCACACTTACAAGTAAGGGTTTTTCTTCCTTTCTAATTTCTTACAATTATCATTAAGTTTTTATACACTTTTAATTTCAATTATAAATGTTGGGGTATGTTTTCTAACCTCCCCTATACTGCCCTCTTGATGTTTGAATGGTTGGAGACCCCTTTATCTCTCATTAAATTCCTCCAATGTACACCTGTTTCTATGCCGAAATACCGAAAGGAATTTATCTCTCCTCATTTACATTCAAGAAATTATTTTATAACATGAATCTAAATTCCATTAAAATTATTCTGACATGACTCTATATGACCCCCTTAGTGTCCATTTCATGTTAATATGATGAGACACCCTTTTCTCACTCATCAACCATTTTTAATAATTCTTACGTCACGCCGTTATGCTGCGGAAATTGCACAGATTTTCTAAGCCAATGTCATTGTGTAGGGAATACCATACCCATTTCTCTATCAAGGTTATTCACCTTTATGCAAATTTACTTATTGATTATAAATTTCCATGTATTAATTCCAAATTATTTTATCATGGAATAAATTATTATGTTTTGTGAATCCATGTTATATGATCCATGTGGCACACTTATGCATGAAATGAAATGTTTAAGATTGATGCACCCTTACAGCGCTCCAATGAATTGGGTAATGTATAGTATCAGGATACATCAGGTACAATGGGTTTTGAATCATTCTAATTCATGGGTAAAATGGTTTTACTCGTGCATCGTGTGAAAGGAGTATTTACTCATGCTCCATGTGCAATGATCCTTGGTGGATACTAATTCCATGATAAGTGTTATTGCCACATATCCATGTTATGATTATCATGCTTTATCATGTGTTTATGTTTATGTTTATGAATCTCTTGTGATCTATTGATATTCCTATTTTCTAACATGTATTGTATTCCTCATGTTATTCCATGATTATTCCCTTACTGGGTTTTATAGCTCACCCTTTTCTTATGCATGTCCTCAGGTTATCCCATGCAATGATAAGTATGAGGGAATGTAGTGGTCATTTAAAGGAATTTTACAATAAAGAAGTTTTATTTCATGTTTTAAGTTGTTATATAATTTTCCTAATCCCCAAATACCCAAGACCTCTCGATCTTCCATGTTGTATCGAGTGATGGTTGTATGTAATAAATCTTGTTTATGTTTGTAATAAAAGCAGGGTTGTCATAGTGGGTATCAAATGATAAGTTTAGTTATTTTGGGATTATGATAAGAAAACCCTATTAAAGACTAATATACAAGACTAAGCCTAATAAATACATCCCTAGGTTTTGGTGGGTATTGAGTAAATTGTTTATCAAGAAAATATATCCATGTCTAGATACGATCAGGTAGAGGTGGCTATAGAACAGATGTATCCTATCGGTAAAACCCGAAAACACCGCTTTGAGCTAGACTCGAACAGGAACTAGTGCACGACAATGGTTATTGCTGTACTCTTGGTTACGACACTCCCGGTGGATATTCTTTGGTAAATTCACAAGCTTATTATGAACCATTATTATGCGACAAAAAATTTCCCTAAGAATATATGTTAGAAAGTAGATCATGGATAACATGGACTGAATCTAGTAGATTCATATGTTATGGAAATAATAGTTATTTATAAGTCATCATTTTTGTCCTTTTATTACCCTTTATGTGTTATTCCTAACTTTCCATTTATTCCAGATGATGGCTGGTAATAAGAGGACTCGGGCTAACAACCGATGTGAAGATCAATGTGATAAATGTACTAATGAGATGCCCAATCCAATGGGAGCGGGAATCATGAACTTTGTCACGCTCCCATCTCAAATAACTAAATATTTGAAAAGAAACATGGGTAAAGAGGAATTTTCAACCCCCCCCCCCCCCAAGAATGAATAACTCTCTATTGAGAGATTAATGAAACAAAGGCCTCCTACATTTAATGGATCATTCGATCCCTCAATCGCTGAACAATGGATCAACTCCATTGAAAAGATCTTCTCCATCCTTCAATGTTCTGATCAAGAGAATGATCTCCTGGATGCCTATCATATGGAGGGTCAAGCTGATCAATGGTGGACATTGATAAAAAATTCTAAGCCTAATTAAGAGATCGAGGCGTTGTAATGGAAGGATTTCTGGAATATTTTTTTTGATAAATATTTTTTTCACACCCTCCAGCTTAAGATGGAAAGGGACTTCCTTTCCCTCAAACAAAAAAGATGAAAAATCTATTGGAGAATATTAGGAAAAATTAACACATCTTGCACAATACACTTCCGGATTTTTCATTACCTCTGAATGCAAGTATGATCGGTTCATTGGTGGGGTGAAACCTAGCCTACGGAAATAATTGGAAATATGTGACTTCGATAGCTATGAAGAAATTGTCTGATGTTCCCTCAAGGTCGAAATGGAGATCGTAGAATCTCAGGGGTATCATGGGGATAAGAAGAGTAAGGTGGAATTCAATGATATTGGTTTGATTGATAAATCCAACAGTACTAAGAAGATCCAGCACCCCACTTTCCAAAGCTGTAGAAAGAAGCACCCTGGAAATAGCCTGAAGAGTACAAGAAAATTCTTTAGGTGTGGAATAGAAGGGAACCTGGTTGTTAACTGTCGGCAAGAAAGACCTGAGGTTGTGATAGAGGATAGGAATGATCCTTTCGAACCTCAACACATGGTTCATTACTACAACTGGAAAGAAACAGGGCATCTTGCAAATTAGTTCCCTAAGCCAATGGTTTTTGGAGGCAACCAACAACCTCCAAGGCAGCAAGGGTGAGCTTTTTCCATCACTACTACTGAATTGAACCACGACAACGAAGTGTTGATAGGTACCATAGTTATTCATTCATAAATTGTGAACATACTTTTTGATTCAGGTTCTACACATTGTTTTATATCTCGAATGTTTAGTAGAATAATACCATCACCACCAAAAATCATGGAAGTGAGGATGTCGATGAGTACGACAAATGGGGTGATTATTTCATCCCATGAATTTAACTCCTCCCATGTCATAATATGTGGATTTAACTTCCCGGTGAACCTCTTCATACTTCCACTATTATAATTTTATGCAATTCTTGGCATGGATTGGATTTCCTTATATAGAGCCAACATAAATTTTCTTGAGAGGGAAATCACTCAACATGTGGAGAATTGACCCCCGATTCTTTACATGTTCCATGAGGAAGATGAATATTATTTATCTTCATCATATCATGTGTGGGTATTTATACCCTATGAGAATGTGTATCTGGATCAGATGATTGAGTCCAAGGAAGCAACCATCCTTGAAGACATACCTATTTTGAGGGAATTTGCTAAAGTGTTACCTGAGGAATTGGCTGGTCTTCCTCCCAGAAGAGATGTTTAATTCTCAATTTAACATATACAAGGGGCATTTCCAATATCCAAAACTCCATATATAATGGTTTTTGTGAAGCTTAATGAGATTATGAAACAACTACAAGAGAATCTGGATAAAGGGTTTATACGCCCAAGTGCTTCACCATGGGGTGCACCAGTCCTCTTTGTTAAAAAGAAGGATGGATCAATGCACCTCTGCATGGATTATCTTGAGCTCAACAAAATCACGATAAAGAACAAGTATCCTCTCCCATGAATTGATGACTTGTTTGATCCGAAGTGTAAAGCACAATAATTCTCCAAGGTGGATTTGCGGTCAGGATATTATCAAATAAGGGAGAAGAAGTAAGATATCCCCAAGGCTGCTTTTCGTACAAGATACAGGCACTATGAATTCATATTAGTGCCTTTTGGACTCACTAATTCCCCCTAAATCTTCGTGGACTTGATGAATAGATTATTTAGAGATTAACTTGAAAAAAATTTGGTAGTATTTATAGATGATATTCTAATATAATTAAAAACCAATGAGGATCATGAGGAGAATCTAAGAACTGTACTAGAGACCTTGCAGAAGGAGAAACTCTATGTCAAGTACAACAAGTGTTATTTCATTTTGAAGGAGGTATCATTCTTGGTCCATACCATCACAAGAAATGGGATATCTATGTTTCCCTCCAAAACAGATACAATTGAGGGATGGCCGAGGCCAACATCGGTAATAGATATTCATAGCTTCTTGGGGTTAGCTGTATTTTATCGACGATTTGTGGGAAATTTCTCACTATTTTCCAACCCTCCAACCTAGATAACTTGGAAGGGAGTAAGGTTTTCTTGGAGTGATTAATGCGAAGAACTCTTGAAGGAGTTGAAAAAGAGGCTTATCACTACGCCCTTTCTCACTTTACCCACAAGTGCAGAACTTTTCGTGGTATTCAATGATGATTAAAAGAGGGTTCTAGGATGTGTGTTGTTTCAAAATCACAAAGTCATTGCCTATGTTTCAAGGTAATTGAAATTTCATGAACAGAACTATCCAACAAATGACCTCAAGCTGGCTACAATGATCTTTGTTTTGAAAATTTGGTGGCATTATCTCTTTAGGGAGAAGTGTGAAATATATACGGACCAGAAAATCCTCAAGTATATATTCACACAGAAAGTGTTTAATATGCGCCAACGAAGATGGTTAGATCTGATCAAAGACTATGACTGCTCAATCCATTACCACCCTGGGAAAGCCAACAAGGTGGCAGATGCTCTAAGTATAAAGGAACCAACAATTCTATCATTGATGAGAATTGAAAAGGATCCAAACTTCTTATATTTGATGAGGATGGACATATGGATCATAAATAATGGAACCTCATAAATCCTTTCACAAATGATTGCTCAACCATCACTTTTGGAAAGGGTAAAGGATGATCAAATGGGTGATGTGGGAATTCAAGAAAAAAGCAGAAGCTATTGGAAAAGGGAAATCCTTGGAGATTAATGTTAATGAAGAAGGAATTATGAGATTTGGGAAAAGACTATGTGTTCCATCAATTCTGGAGTTGGATAAGTAAATTTTGTATAATGCACATAGTTCAAATTTCTCTATTCACCTAGCAAACAGAAAGATGTATCGAGATCTCTGAGAGCATTATTGGTGGGATAATGTGAATAAGGAGATCGCAGAATATACATCAAAGTGTCTGGTGTGTCAGAAAGTGAAGGAATAGAGGCATAAGTATAAGGGGATTATGAATCAATTGCACATAATAGAATGAAAATGGTATAACATCATCATGGACTTTTTTAATGGACTTCCGAAGACACCCAAAGGCAACAATGCAATCTGGGTTGTTGTTGATCATCTTACAAAGTCTGCGCACTTCATTACTATTTGGGAGGATTTCTCATTGGATCAACTGGCACAGATATATATCAGTTAAGTGGTAAGACTGCATGGAGTACCATTATCTATTGTGTCTAATCGAGATACATGATTCACCTCTATGTTTTGGAAGAGTCTTCAAATTCTCTGAATACTAAACTGAACTTCAGTACGGTCTATCATCCTCAAACTGATGGCCAATTCGAGCGGACTATCCAAACACATGAGGACATGTTGAGAGCATTCTCAATGTACTTTAAAGGAATATGGGATCAATATCTTCCTCTGGTTGGGTTCTCTTATAATAACAGTTTCCACTCGATCATCCAAATGGCTCCATATGAAGCCCTTTATGAGAAAAGGTATAGAACACCGGCATGTTGGGATGAGGTTAGTGAGCGTAAGCTACTTGGACCAGAAATGGTCGAAGAAATCGTGGAAAAGGTGAAAACCATTCAGCAGCATATCCTAGCAGCCCAGAGTCGACAGAAGAGTTATGAAGATAACCATCATTGAGAACTTGAGTTTAAAGTTGGGGAATGGTTTTTCTACACATATCTCTATTAAAGAAGGTCATGAGGTTTGGAAAGAAAGGAAAGTTAAGTCCAAGGTAAATCTACCCCTTCAAAATTATTGATCATGTCGGGGTTGTGGAATATTGACTAGAACTTCCACCTACTATGGCCAAGGTACATGATGTCTTTAATGTATGCCTCTCAAGGAAGTACATACCAGACCATTCACATGTACATTTTTCAAAGGAGGTATAGTTAGATGATGATCTTTCTTATGAGGATCAACCAGTGAAGATCTTAGACCGTAGAGATAAATTTCTATGAAATAAGATAATGCCTCTCGTCAAGGTGTTGTAGAGAAACCACAAGTTTGAATAAGCAATATGGGAATTAGAGGAAGTGATAAAGAAGAGTTACCCGCATTTGTTTTAGTGTGGGAAAAGGAAATTTCGAGGGAAAACTTTGTTAAGGGGGGAAGATTGTAACGACCCAAACATTCATTAATGGAAATCCATCTTGATCTAATTAAATGTAACTTTTTGTAAATTTTTTATATAAAATGTAAACTTATTTGGTTTTATGATAAAAATTGTGACCGTTTCTAATATATCCATTGAACAGTGATCACATTATTAGTAAAAATATAGGGATTTAAAAATCAAATTTACTCAGACAAAGGAAGTGATGGCCTAATCCATTAGACTTTCCCCATACGAAGCCCATTTTTCAGAACTCAAAAAATAGGTGGCGTCATTGGGATTCTTTCTTGACAAATCCCAATACAAGCTTCAATAGGTTAAGCTCAAGTGAGACCGTCTATGAGAGAAGTGGAATTTGATAGAGATTACCACCCGAGCAATGTTATCTGAGCCACCCTAAGAGTTTGTCACTATTGCACAAGTTACTCATCGGTCATATGCAGGTGTTATAGGGGGTTATGAAACAAGACCATAGAACTATTGTTATGTAAATTATTTTTATATATAATAATGAATATATTTTTATGTTATTTTTGTTACCTAATAAATAGTTTTTAATGCTCAAAAAGTGTTTTTAGTTAATATTCAACTAAGAAATATACTTTGATGAATTAATGGATTTTTTTATTAAATAATATTAAAATAAAATATTATTATTATTATTATTAAAATAATATTTATTAAATATAAATGATCGTATAATTTTATGAATGAAATTGTAAATTTTATTAAGGTTCGAGAGCCATTTTTGTCCAAACCTGTGAATTTTTTATAAATGTATGTTTTTATTTTAGAAGTGAAAATTTTCATCTTTATAAATAATATTATATAAATTAAATATTATTTATGGAATTAGGACATTTAAATTCTCCAACTTTGATTTTTTCATTATTTTCTGAGACAGTCAGATTTTTGGGTAAAAATTAAATACCATTTAAATATATAATGTGTGTTATGAAATCATAATGACCCAATATTGATGTAATAAAATATTATAAGCTTTAAGATCAGACAATATATGTTTTACCATAAAAATAATGTGATTTTGGGTTTGTTTGACTTATTTTACAAAGCATTAATGGACCCTTCATGGCTTATTAAACATCTTGTCTTTTTAAATTGTTTTCTTTGGAAGTGTGACTAACCTCCACATAAGCAACCCAATTATTTTAAGAATTTCGGACTCTAGACTTATAAAATATTGATTTCCACTCCCCTTTTTCAAAAACCATGGGCAAAAACCATGGGCTGGATTGTGGTTTGAATAATTTTAATGTGCGGTTTTCAAACCCTAAATAACCTTCCCTATATAAACCCACTCAAGCTCCCACTTTCTCCTCACCCAAATCCTTTGTAGTTCGTCCAAACTCTACCCTAATCTCCCAATAATCCTCCCAAGGTGCCCCAGGCTCCCAATAAGCCTCTCTCAATCCTCTCTCAAGACTTTGGAAGCACACTTCCACGTAAGGTTTTTTCTTCCTTTCTCATTTTGTCCAATTTTCATTAAGTTGTTATGCCCTTTTAATTTCACTTATAAATGTTGGGGTATGGTTTTGAACATCCCCCATACTTCCCTCTTTATTTTTGAATGGTGGGAGACCCCTTTATCTCTCATTAAATGCCTCCCATGTACACCCGTGACTATGCGGAAATTCTGAAAAGAATTTCTCTCTCCTCATTTACATTCAAGCAATTATTTTGTATCATGAATCTAAATTCCATTAAAATTGTTGGGACATGTATCAATATGACCCCATTACTGTCCATTTAAAGTAAATATAATGATACACTCCTTTCACTCTCATCAACCATTTTTTTGAATTCTTACGTCACGTTGTTACGCTGCCGAAATTGCATCGATTTTCTAAGCCAATGTCATTGTTTAGTGAATACCATACCCATTTATCTATCAAGTTTAGTCACGTTTCTGCACATTTAATTATTTATTATAATGTTCCAGGTATTAATTCCACATTTATTTGTCGTGGAATAAATGATAATGTTTTATGAATCCATGTTATATGATCCATGTGGAACACTTATGCATGAAATGAAATGTTTCAGTAGGGTGTTCTCTTATAGAGATCCAGTGTATTGGGAAAAGTATGTTATCATGATACGTCCTGGGAAATGGGTGTTCACTATTTATAATTCAAGTGAAATGAGTTTTTACACGTGCTTCATGTGAAATAAAGATTTACTCATTCTTCATGTGCAATGAGCCTTGGCTCATGCTAATTGCTTGTTAAGTGTTGTTGCCACATTTCCATGTTATGATTATCATTATTTATCATGACTTTATGATTATGATCCTTTTTTTATCAATTGATATTCCTATTTTCTAACATGTATTTTATTCCTCATGTTATTCCATGATTATTCCCTTATTGGGCTTTATAGCTCACCCTTTTCTTATGCATGTCCTCAGGTTATCCCATGCAATGATAAGTATGACGGAATGTAGTTGTCATGAAAAGGATGTTCTCAATAAAGATGTTGTATTTCATGTTTTAAGTTATTATGTAATGTTCCTAAGATCCAAAGATAGTAGACCTCTCGATCTTCCATGTTGTATCAAGTTATTGTTTTATTTAATAAATTAGGTTTATGTTTGTAATAAAAGTTGGGTTATCATAAAACCAATCTGCAATCGATACTTCTATTGGTAATCCCAAATGAGATATACTTTTTGGCCAATATCCAAATTATATCTCAAATTAGAGACACCAAAACAGGGGGATACTCATACTAGCACTAGGATCACCCATACTCACCTCTAATCAGTAAAAATAATAACCTATAATGGCGATCAATCAGGTAAAAAAAGATATCATATATCGACAGTCAAATCCTATAAAATGTAACTACATCCATCATCGACCTACACTGATTAATCAAATGAAAAACCCTAGTGCTCGGATCAAAGGAACTCATCCAAGGAATCCACATTGGCCTACGCCAAGTAATCATGTATCATACCCTAAAGTATTTGTGTGACCCCAATGGATGGATCAAAGCAGCAACATCCTTGGAATCTATAAATTCAACCAACATGGGATACCTTCCATTTAATTCCAAAAATAGGAATCCATGTATCACTAAGGGAATAAAATTCAACACATATGGATCAACAACCAAATAACTGGAAACACCAATGGACATCCAAAAAATATATAATTACAATATATATGCATCTAGGCTTAATAGAAATGTCCTAAGTAGTTTCTACAGGCATACCAATAAATATCAAAAATAACATGGCTGAGAAGCCAGATCCCAGGTAATCACATATGGGAAACACAACAAGAATAAGTGGTCCTAGGAAGGACATCTGAGCAACCGAAAAAGTAATAAATTCTCCTTATATCTCACTGAACATCCACCAACCAGGAAGAACCTCTTGTATTCATTGTCGCATCATAAATAACCATGTCAATGATTTATACAAGGATTGAGGGTGTCATTAATTCCCAACCCACCACTATTTCTTCTTCTCCAAGGGATTACCAGTTTGGTGCCGGTTCTAAGGTTGCACCCAAACACTATCTCTACCCAAACCTGATGTACAACTCAGAGGTGGTCAAACAACAGGAACCCATTTGGTCCCTAAATTTAAACACTAAGAGGCATCCTACTCATGATTGTCAATGAGACAAAAAAAATCAGAGTAATCCAACATGGGATCCTTCTTAAATTACATAGGAAGAGGGGTCCTACACGTAACTTCCTAGATCATCTCAGAAGTGAAGCCATCCATCAGGGGATCCTCATAATTGGAAAATGACAGAGAATTCCTACCTGGGATCTTATAGGCTAATACATAAGAAGAGTAATCCTACAATTCATCCTCAAAACAACTTATCTCATATCCATATAGTAAAAAAATAAAAAACCTCACAAGGGTGATGTGCTCACCAGAAAGCTATTGGGCACCAGTCACAAGAGATAGCACATGTTTCATCTCAGAAAAATGTCTCAACTAGGTTGGTTAGAACATCTTACCTATAGTTCACATTCATGTCTCTCACACTAGATGAATGAACTTGGTTACTAAAGTAAAGAACCTTCCCATTTATATAGAATCCCCCCAAACCCATTTGGAGTCCTTAGGTATATCCACGAGTTTCACTATCACGGTCTACATGGAAAACTACTCTGATTGGACTACTCATGGGTCCAATTCTTACTCATGAGTGAAACTATATGAAGAAAAACCCCTTTTATGGTTACAAGGAAAGAGTACAAGGCATGTCACCCTATGCACAAGAAGTGTACTCCCACCGCCTCACATTGGCATGTACTCTCGTCGGATAGGTTTGTAAATTCCCCAAGTACACATCATATTAAATGGGTACACACCTTATACCTGACATGTGGTGTCTGTTTGTGTCCCTCAAACTGCTTCTCTATTTACCTTGACTATTCGTGTGCATGAACACAGTGTGAGACCCACACGGGGTCTTCCTGTGTATGCTACACGTCTTTGTGCCCATACAAGGGGTCCCTTGGATGGGTACTCAGTTACTCATTCAAGACCTAGTGCACTGAATGTAAACCCTAGAACATGACATGTAGTTAGAAAACATATTATTACCCAAAAAACAAAATAACACACATCATTTTATCATATACGAAATGTTCCATAGCCTAGTTTTATTGAACAAAAAACCTTAGGATTACCCAAATCCCCCATTTCATACCCCCAAATATACAGATCAGACCACAAAGGTCACACTGTAAGTATAACAGGGATTCAAATTTATAAAATGGAAAATCCTTGAGGTTATACGGTGAAAACATAAATAAGACTAGATTTTGTAAAAGACCACCAATTCTTTTTCCAAATACGCGGTCCATGACTGCCCCACGTTGATCCAGTGTGTCGAAGGATTCAAAATAACACCTCCTTTCCCCTCTCTCTATCTCTCTCTCCCTCTCTCCATCCCTTTCCATTTTCTCTCTTAGGTCATCAAATGTGGAAGCCAAATGGCATGAACAGAAATTAATAATGAAGGAAAAGAAATAAAAGAATAAGGAAAGAAAGAAAATAAGAAAAATAAAAGTGGCGAAAATGGGGCATAGGTCGACCCGGACACTCGACTCAAGTTTATCCCTCGCCTATGATAAACTCCCCATTATGGAATCAACTTAGGAGGTGAAATGTAATAATTAATCTCCATTAAAAATATAAAATTTAAATAAACTACAAGAATAATTTATTATTTTATTTAATAAATACAAAATATTAATTTTTTTGCTAAAATTTGAACAGCTTGCATTTCTGCCAAACTCATGACCTAGGTTAAAACCCCTATTATAAGACCAAAAAATGGTCATAAAGTTTATCCATGATAATATTCAATGAGAAAACAATTTTTCCCATTTTCAATCATTTTAAAGGAATAATTTATATTTTTTCTCAAAACTACAGTCTGAAAAACACAGGCCCTTACAACAAGGTGCATCGAGTCTTGAATGTCATTCATGTTCATATTTTTGTAGCTTATTAAGTATACTCTTTAATAATTTTTCATAACCATACACTTAATTGGTTTAAAAAATATAGAGACCCATAAATTATGTACATGGACATTACATTACTTTTTCGGGACACTTAATACATAACAAAAACAAACACACGAGGACCGTAATAGTTTACTGTCTTTGGAGACTTGGAAAAATAATCTTCTAATCATGGTGAAAGATCTTCAACATATTCCATAAAGATTATCCCCTTTTTTTTCTTACCTAAAACCTTTCGATAAATATTTGGGAAAATAAAACATAAAAAGGGTGAGATCAAATGATCAGTAAGAGTAAACATAGGGAACATATAACAATCCATAAACATTTGAATGAAAAAACATGAGCATAAAATCTAAACATTAAAATCTTGAGCAAAGACATAAATCTTGAAAGTACGTAAGGAATATATCATAATGGAATAGAAATCATGATATAATATAATGGGAATAAAACATGTAATTGTGGAAAACCATTAAGCACATGATATTATTTCCATAGTAGCCAAGGCATTGCTGCCAAGACCATCTTAGTGGACAAAGTCCCTTTCTGAATCGAGTTCACTTATCGTTCCAGTCCTATATCACTGAACCATATTAACATACCATTCCAGCCAAGTCTATCTCATGAGATATAAATCTTTACAAAATGCATTGGAGAGATATATAGGTCCCACCCATCTCATAATGAAATCATTCATACGTTTTCCACACAATAAACATAAATCATTCATCATAACCCAACGAATAAAATGGGTTTCACAAACATCATCCCATCATAACTTAATCCATATAAAAAAATGGATATCATTTAATCAGAAGAGAAGTGAAACCATGTAAATCATATAGAAATTATACTTGAAACATAAACATATGAAATAATGTCATCTTAGATGGAAAATGGTTTTGATAAAACACTAGAAAAGAATTCTTGAGGAAAATATCCTTTCTTCTTCAAAATCAGTTTCTTTTCACAAAATGCCATGAAATTTTAAAATAAAAGGATTGTTTTTATAATAATCATGAAATCTTGTAGATTAATCTTCATGAAAATAAGGGGTTACTAAACTTTAAAAATCCATTCACAGTGTATAAGTTAAAAAAACATTCTCCTAGAACTTTTGTTGGAAAAGTCAAAAAGTTCCTCGTGTGGTTAAAAAAGTAATATTCCTATCAAAACATGTGGTAAAATTCAAAAAATGGGTAAAAAGAACATTAAACATACATGGAAACCATTTTAGAATACATGGGCATGGATGATAACAATAACCCCAGTAAATACTTACGAATAAACAATCTCGGATAAAAATGAGATTGGAAAAGTTATCCCTTACCTTAGGTCTGATATGCTTCGTACGTATCCTAACCAACTGTATAATGATTTAAATAATTTCATTTACTTATTAAAGAATAATATTCATTTTTATGATATCATATATGGTTCAATTATGACTTTATATTACCCGTTCTTTTGTAAATTAAATGTTGAAGCAGCGTTTTGGGTAAAATCATTTTATTTATCGTACGTGTTTGGACGTGTTGTTCTTGATATTATTATTAATTATATCATGATTTACATACCTACAGAATGTAAATAATGATTTATATATCATATATATTCAGTATATATATATATATTATAGATGAATGAAATGAAATAAACCGTTCATGGAGACGGTAGGCTGTACGTACGCATGAACGTTATTTTCCTTTCCTTATTGACTTGAATGAAAGTAAGTAGATGAAATATATATATATATATATAAATAAAGTCACTTAATTATGTAATATATTTCATTATTATTCATTATATATACTTTATAATCATTCTTTATTGGTTTACATGGAGAATTAATCTCATCGCATCGTGGAGATGGTATTCCGTACGTACGCGCGAGCGATGATATCATTCCCATAATTATTGAATGGAATTTGAGTGGATGATATAGTATCTCAGAATTAGCATGATGTCATAATAACAATGTATAGTTATTATTTACACCATTATACCCATACAAGTAAGGTGGTGGTGGAAAAACAGATTACACTATGGCGTGGAGACGGTATTCCGTACGTATGCACGCGCGGTGATTTCATTTTCTGTAGGATGGATAGAAAGTGAAATGGGGTTTTTTTATATTTATAATAACATATCTGTATATTAGAGATATGGATGTTATTAATTTATATTGAAAAAACTAAAGAAGAAGATGTTTAAGAAGAAGGAAACATGAAATAATCGGTAGAAGAGATTACCTATTCTTTGACACACCTCTTTTAATATTCCTCTTAAGGCACTAGAGTTGGTCTTTTGAGGATACCAAAACTACTCTAATGTTTCTAGGGAGGTTACTAAGGTAAATTGGCATGGGTTGGCCGAAATTGAAGGCTCAAAATAGTGTAATGTGAAGGAGGAGATGCCCTTTTATAAGGGAGGAGAGGGGCAGTTTAGAAAAAACTAAAAATATTATTTTATAATAAAGTCATATTCGGTTTATAATGGCTCTAAAGTGACTTATTTATAAGATAAAGTGGGTATGGGTAGAACCCCTTTCAACCAATAGGTTTTAGAAAAGTTTAAGTTACTATTTTAACCTTATCATTTAGATTTAACTCTAAGTTAAATAATTTAACTTTTACCGTGTCTTTTTGTTTTCTTACACTATACGGTTAATAAACTTAATATAAAAATCCAAACTAACCCCAAGTGGTTAATTGTTAATATATATAGACTTATATTAGTCATTTTTCAAAACACTATATTTTTAGTAATATAATAACAATTAATAATATAATATTTGTTTTAAAAACTATTTTATGTCAATTTGACACTATTTGGTAATTTATTTTTTTGAAAATCATAACAACATGATTAGTTCAAAAACATTTAATTTAATAAATACTAACATGTCATATTAACCTAAAAAATTAGTGTAATTCATAAAAAGTCTAAAATTATATTTATTTGGCTATTTATTACATCAATTATGTTATTATTTCATTAATAAAGTAAATATTGCATCATCATTGTGACATAAATAAATTATATTATTTAATATATAAAAATTATAAATAAAATTCCATTATGTATGAAATATTTTTATCTTTATAATTAATATTTATAGTCGAATTTATCTTATGTATAACCTTATATTAAATTGTTTTAGTTATTAAACATTGATATTAACTCTTTTAACTCTTCTTTGAATTAAATAATAATAAATGTGCTAATCTAATCCAAGTGGACGTAAATGATAATATTGTATTCAAAAGGTTGTTTTTGGGCGAATTATACTTATCCAATAGAATTAGGACATGTGTTAGGGTAAAAATAATACCATTTTTACCTTTAATTACCCTATTTACTTTTACCTGTGGTAAATAAAATTAAAAAGTAACTATTCCCCAAATATTATTTTTATCTTATTGAACCACATTTTACTCTTTGATATTAACCGTGTCTCTCGGATTTTCGATATTCAACTCACAGAAGAGGTAAAATTATGTTTTATGTACAATTGAAAATGCTTCTATGAGGTGTGTAAAAGACGATAAAAAGTTCAATAAAATTTTTATATCTCTAAAATTATTATAAACTGACTCCAATGAATTAAATTGAACTTATATATATATATTATGTATATATTTTTACATAAAATAAATTTAAATAAAATAAATAATTATTTAAATAACAATTATGTTTTTAAATAGTAATGTAGTGTTTTCACTATTCATCAAAAATTGAATGTTTCCAGAAAAATACCAAAAATTCCCCACAGGATAATTTCGATATTCTGAATCAAAAAATGAAGTCCATTTTGAAAGATAAAATTTATAAAATTTCAAAAAGTGGGTATTACTATTCATAATGGCTAGTTTATAATAATATCTTGTTTTGTGAAACTCGGTATTGCGTACAACACACGCTATCGAGGAAGAATGCTCTGGTCTGCAACACAAGCCTAGAGTAGTCTTTTTGTATACTTTAAGCTAATACGTTATTGTGTATAGTGAAATATAATCTTAGTGTAGTGTAAAATAGAAGACATTAAAGAAAATAAAAAATATATATCTCAAAAAATCTCGCGGTGTTACATTCTACCCCCCTTAAAATGAATTTCGCCCTCAAAATTCTTCGGTGTTATAAATCGTTTACTACTTGAAAGATTCATTCATAAAAACCCACATCATAAAAAGGAATACTAAAATTTAATTTTAAAAAGTGATGTATGAAACATAACAGTTACCAAGATTAACTCATCATTGGGTTTCCACATTGGAGAACATAGGTCAAATATGGATATGGAAGAGAAATCTAACCATCATGTTTGACTGAAGAGTGGTAGAGAACACGGCTATGAAAAATCCAACAATCAAAAAGCCATAAATTTTTTATAATCTAAGGTACCATATGATTCATCAGCTATGAGGGCACTAGGACAACATTTTGGGTTTCCAAGATCATTTCCCTAATGTTGAATATTTTTTGAATTAAAAGAAATACTTACTTGATTTTGGTACAATCTCGCAATTTTTTGTGCCTTGAACAATTTCCACTTCATCTATTAATGAAATGAAGTTCAATTTGTCTTTCATGAAGTGTTAGCTTATCATATGATAGAATGATAGGTCATTCTATCTATCTCAAACATAAGGTTAGAAAAAGTTATATACATAAGTCCATCTATAGTGATATTAATCGTATATGGTTCCTAAAATGGACTTATACTTCATCTATCATACCTCTTAATAAAATAAAACTAGTTTCTACTAAACAAGGACTTACTGTAGGCCAGTGGTAGGCGATAAAGGCCTGTCACACTTCAGTTGTGGGTTCGATTCCCACATCTTTGTCCGATGCGATGGGTTGTTTCCCGTCCTACGGGTTGTCCTTTTTCTAAAACCATAGTATTATTACATAACAAAAAGTTCTATCCTTAAACAATACTATCTGTTTTCTAACTTAATCTATTCCAATATTTAGGTTTATCCAAACTCACAGTATAAGGAAAATGATTGATAGATAGGTCATCTACCAAGCATTTATATACCGTCATTTATCCTCATATATCATAAGATATGTCTTGTTGGTCACATTCCAAACATTTGAATGGCTTAATCATTTATTCTCTTCAAAAATAAATACCAATTGAACCTTAGTGAAAACATGAATGCAGTTAAAAGTTAACTATTTACACATACCAGAATCCGAAAAATTCTATATACTCAAACCATGATTTAACTTTGTCCTTATATCAATCATGAGATCATGAATACTATCAAACAAATTATTTTCTACTTAACCATTCATTATGCGCATATTATCTACTTCCCAAAAATATTTCAATCACTTTTCATGGTTACATATACCATATAATTATAGAAAACCACAATAAACCATTACATTTATATTCCAATGTTCCACAATACTATAAATGAGATTCCATAACATTATTTTGGAATCGCTTTACATAAACACATAATCATTCCACCACATTGTTTTCATACTCAACATTGATAATAGTGATCTCATGTGACTTCACCTTGACCATTTCTTTACGAGGTTGTTGATGTCGATCATCATTAACCCTTGGGTTAGGGCATCGGTTAACATATTGCCTCATTTACTTGCAATTGTAGCATTGAATTGTTTGTGGAGCGTTGTCTGTAATCATTTCTCTATTCAAATCATTAGCTACCTTTTTCCCATTACTTCAACACTCAACTGCTTGATGACATTATTTTACGCACTTACAACATTTTCTAGTACCTTTTAGACAATTTCCAGCATTCTTCATTCCACACTCTGAGAATAAAGAAACTTTCATCTTCCTTTCACCATTGTTTTGAGATTTCTCCTTGAACTCCATCATTCATTTCTTGTCAAAACCATGAAATGGATATTTAACACCAACATATAGTTCTACCATGATAGAAAAACGCACAATTTCTTCATAGCTACTGAAGTCTCTTATTTCTAATGCCCTTCAAAGACTTGGTTTTAAGCCACTGAAGAATCGATCAACATTACTTTCAGGTTGGATGATAAATCCAGATGCACACCTTGCAAACCTTGTAAAATTCACTTCATATATACCAAAAGATTCATCTTCCTTTTTCTTAAGCTCATGGAACTCCTTCTCCATATTTTATTAAGAATACGAGGGAATTACTTATTGAAAAACATGTTCTTGAACTCGTTCCATTCCATGGATTCAATTTCATCTTGGGGACTTATATTATTAATTAGAGTCCCCCACTTTTATGCTTCACCTTCTAAACGGTAAACAGCAAAAATGACTCTTTCATGTTCTAAACAGCGAAGTATGGAAAATATCTTTTCAATGGTACTGATCCATTGTTCAGCAACAAGTGGATCAGAAGACCCATTAAAATAAGGTGGACGTTGCCTCATGAAGGACTCAATAGAATATTGTTCCCTTCTCTTCTCATTTGGAAATCCAGAATGATTTATATCTTGTGTAAGTATATCAATAAGATTTTGCACTCCAACTCCCATAACATTGGTTTGTTCAGTAGTACAATCATTGCATCGTCCATTACATTGATCAACAACAGTTCCTTCGGGTTCCAGCCATCATCTAAAACCCAAAAATAATAGTGTGAGAGGAAAAATCATGCTATGAAAACAATATAATAAAGGGTAAGTACCTTCAATATCTAACATATTATGTTTATTAATTATATTGTCATTGAAATTCTAGGACTATAACCTATACTTACACTTAGCCTTAGAGACATCCCTAGATATACCTTAGAAATATCTCTAGGGATCTCACTAAAGTTTTCGCATCCTAGCTTCCAAAGGTTAACTAAACCTTTCCTCTGGTACCAACTGTAGAGACCCGTACTTGATGTACATGGACATTACATTACTTTTTCAGGATTATTAATACATTAAAAAAACAAACACACAAGGACCGTAATAGTTTTGTGTCTTTAGAAACTCAGAAAAATAATCTTTTAATCATGGTGAAAGATCTTCAACATCTCCCATAAAGATCTTCCCCTTTTTTTCTTACCTAAAACCATTCTTTATATCCTGGAGAAAAGAAAAAATAAAAAGGTTGATCCCAGAATTCTCAGTAAGGGTAATCATAGAGAACATATAACAATCTATAAACATTTGAATGAAAAAACTTAGACATAAAATCTAAATATCAATATCATGAGAAAAGAAATAAATCATGGAAGTACGTAAGGAATATATCATAAATGAACATCAATCTTGATAAAATAGCATGGTAATAAAACATGTAATTGAGGAAAACCATTAAGAACATGATATGATTTCCATAGTAGCCAAGACATTACTACCAAGACCATCTTAGTGGACAAAGTCCCTTTCTGAATCGAGTTCACTCCTCGTTCTAGTCTTGTATCACTGAACTGGATTAACTTACCCTTCCAGTCATGTCTATCTCATGAGATATAAATCTTCAACCAATGCATTGGAGGGAGATATAGGTCCCACCCATCCCATAATGAAATCATTCTTACGTGTGCCACAACATAACCATAAATCATTCATCATAACCCAAAGAATAAAATTGGTTTCATAAACATCATCCCATCATAACATAATCCATATAAAACAAATTGATATCATTTAATAAATAGAGAAGTGAAACCATGTAAATAATAGAGACATTATACTTGAAAGATACACATATGAAATAATTTTATATTATTTGGAAGATGGTTTTGATAAAACACTTGAAATGAATTCTTGAGGAAAATATACTTTCTTCTTTAAAATCATTTTCTTTTCAAAAAATTCCATGAAATTTTAAATTAAAAGGATTTTGTTGAAAATAATCATTAAATATTGTATAGTAGGATTCAATAAAATAATGCTTTATGAAACTGTAAAAATCCATTCACGCCACATAAGTTAAAAAAACATTATCCTCGTACTTTTTTCGGAAAAGTCAAAAATTTCCTCGTGTGGTAAAAAAAAGTAAGATTCCTTTCATAACATGTGGTAAAATTCAAAAATGGGTAAAAAGGACTTTAAAAATACATGAATTTTTTTTGTAAAACATGGGCATGGATGATAACAATAACCCCAGTAAATACTTATGAATAAACAATCTCGGATAAAAACGAGATTGGAAAAGTTATCTTTTACCTTAGGTCTGATATGCTTCGTATGTATCTGAACCTCCTGTATAATGATTTAAATAATTTCATTTACTTATTAAAGAATCATATTAATTGTTATGATATCACATATGGTCCACTTATGACTTTATATTACCAGTTCTTTTGTAAATTCCATGTTAAAGCAGCGTTGTGGGTAAAATCGTTTTATTTATAGTATGTGTTTGGACTTGTTGTTCTTGATATTATTATTACTTATATCATGATTTAATTACTTCCAGAATGTAAATAATGATTTATATATCATATATATTCAGTATATATATATATAATAGATATGTGAATGAAATGAAATACACCGTTCCTGGAGATGGTAGACCGTACATATGCATGAACGTTGTTTTCCTTTCCTTATTGACTTGAATGAAAGTAAGTATATAACATATATATATATATATGTACATAAATACAATAGGTTCATTATGTCATATATTACATTATTATTCATTATATATACCTTATAATCTTTCTTGATTGGTTAACATGGAGAATGAATCTCATCGCGTCGTGGAGACGTTATTCCGTATGTACGCATGAGCGATGATATCATTCCCATATTTATTGAATGGAATTGGAGTGGATCATATATTATCTCAGAATCTATATGATGTTATAATAACCATATATAGTTATTCTTTACACCAGTATACCGATCCAAGTAAGGTGGTGGTGGAAAAATAGATTACACCACGGCGTGGAGATGGTATTCCGTACGTACACACGCGCGGTGATTTCATTTTCCATAGGATGGATAAAAGGTGAAATGGGGTTGTTTCATATTTATAATAACATATCTGTATATTATTTATACTTATGTTATTACTTTATAGTGAAACAACTAAATAAGAAGAAGTTGAAGAAGAATGAATCTTCAAAAAATCGGTAGAAGAGATTACCTCTTCTTCGACGAACCTCTTTTATGATTCCACTTAAGGCACTAGAGTTGGTATTTTGAGGAGACCATAACCCCTATAATGATTATAGGGAAGTTTAGAAGGGAAATGGTCAGGTTTTGACCGAGATTGAAGGCTCAAAATTGTGTAAAGAGAGGAGGGAGGATGTGCCCTTTTATAAGGGAGGAGAGGGGAACTTTATAAAAAACATAAAATATTATTTTATAATAAAGTAATATTCGGTTTATAATGGCTCCAATGTGACTTATTTAGAAGCTAAAGTAGGTATGGGTCGCAATCCTCTCAACCAATAGGTTTTAGACAAGTTTAGGTCACTATTTTAACCTTATCATTTAGATTTCACTCTATGTTAAATAATTTAACTTTTACCATGTCTTCTTGTTTTCTTACACTATATGGTTAATAAACATGCTATAACAAGAAAAATGAACCCCAAGTTGTTCATTACTAATATATATAGCCTTATCTAAGTCAGTTTGCCGAACCTTAGATTTTATGAATAGAATAACAGTTAATAATATAATATATGTTTCAAAAACTATTTTATATCAATTTTGACACTATTAGGTAATTGATTTTTTTGAAACTCATAAGAGCATGATTACTTCGAAAACAGTTAGTTGAATCAATACTAACATGTCCTGTTAACCTAAAAAATTAGTGTAATTCATAAAATGTTTCAAATTACATTTATTTGGGTATTTATTACATCAATTATGTTAATATTTCATTAATAAGGTAATTAATGCATCATCATTGTGTCATAAATAAATTAACTTATTTAATGTCTAAAAATTATAAATAAAATACCATTATGTAGGAAATATTTTTATATTTATAATGAATATTTAGAGTCGAATATATCTTATGTATAACCCTATATTCAAAATGTTTTATTTATTAAAATTTGATTTTAACTCTTTTAACTCTTCTTTGAATTAAATAATAATAAATGTCCTAATCTAATCCAAGTGGACCTAAATGATAATATTATATTCCTACAGTAGTTTTTGGTCTAATTATACATATCCAGTAGAATTATGACATGTGTTAGGGTAAAAATAATATCATTTTTACCTTTAATTACCCTATTTACTTTTAACCGTGGTCAATAAACCTAAAAAGTTACTATTCACCAAAACTTATTTTTATCTTATTGAACCAAATTTTACTCCTTGATATTAACCATGTCTCTCGGGTTTTCAAAATTCAACTCATAGAAGTGGTAGAATTATGTTTTATGTACAATTGCAAATGCTCCTAGGAGGTGGGTAAAAGGCGGTAAAAAGTTCAATAAAATTTTAATATCTCTAAAATTATTATAAACCTGATCCAATGAATTATATTGAACTTATATATATATTATGTATCTATTTTGACCTAAAATATGTTTAAATAAAATAAGTAATTATTTAAATAAAATGTTGGTTTTTAAATAGTAACCCAGTGTTTTACCTATTCATCAAAAATTGAAAGTTTTCAGAAAAATACCAAAAATTCACCCTAGGATATTTTAAATATTCCGAATCCAAAAATGAAGTCCATTTTGAGAAATAAAATTTATAAAATTTCAAAAATTTGTTATTAATATTCATAACTCCTAGTTCATAATAATATTATAATAATATATCGTTTAGTGAAACTCGGTATTGCATATAACACACGCTATCGAGGAAGGTTGCTCTAGCATGAAACACAGGGCTAGAATATTGTTTGTGTATATTGTAAGCTAATACAGTGTTGCGTATAGCGCAAGATAATCTTGGTGTATCGTACAATAGAAGACATCAAAGAAATTAAAAAGAATATATCTCATAAAATCTTGGGGTGTTACAAACAATTTCTTCACATAACAGGGTATGTGATCATTCAATATCCTTATGGGAAGAGGCAGAACAATGATACGTTCTCTCTTTCATGCCCATCTCGAAATGTTCATATGTGAGATATTGCTTCTCTATTTGAAAGATCCTAAAGCCTTGACTTATTGGGGTCCTTAACAGGATATGTTATGTGGTTCCAACCCCTTACTCATCATGGGTTATACAGTGCTTGATCCCTTCACCACATCGGTTACGCATTGCTACTTCCTTTTAGAAGATAGATTACGCAACACATCAACTCTTGGTGTTGATGATTATGTGGAGGAAGACCATGGTTTTTTTACCTATTTCTCGTGAATTAATATGAAATTGATTTCTCACATATTCTCCTTCATGTGATCATTAAGTTGGATTGTGATAATCTTCTTTGTAAGGAAAATAAGGGCTCTCTTCGGTCGACTGCAGGAAGCCTAAGAATCTCAATCTCTTGTTAGTATTTATAGGCAAAGTATCATGATGACAGAGCTAATCCAAGAATGGTGATATATCCTATAATCCTACTCTACTATCCATTTCACCAGATTCCCCCACCTTAGAAAAAAAGAATGATGCTTCAATATACTTCTCCGAAAGAGTCGAACTTTCAGTTATCACATAACCTCAAAAGGACCATGAAATGTTGAATAATATACATTCAAAATTTCATGCTTCCGTGGTGTATTTTTTCCATTTAAATTTTATCTCTAAACCGAAATATTTTCATCATATCTTCTATTTCCGAGTTTTTTTATATGTTTTCTGAAAATAAAATTATAATGGCATAGGTTAATTTTTTTTTAAAAAAACTTTGGTACAAAGGTGGCATCAGTGATGCATCCATCACTCCCATGTGTCGCCATTGGACTGGATCGATGGCATGGAAAATTCAATGGGGGGGTTGCACCATTCCCCTCTGGGTAAGGCCAAAGGTGGCATCGGCGGTGCCGCCTTTGGCTTTACCCAGAGATAAAAGGTGGCATCTATGATGCCGCCACTACCTCATCTCCCAATAAAAGGGCACCCCCACCCCATCTCCTCACTCAATTTTTTCATTCATCTCTCCTAAATCATCTCCATCTCTCTCTAAAAAATTTCTTTTTATACGGGTTTTTGAGAATCATAATTTAGAGGTATTTTTATTTATTTAATTTAATGTTTTTATTTAATTAAATTATTTTTAGTTTTCAATATTTCATTATTAATTAGTTTAGGTAGTTCATAATATTTTGTTTATTAGGTTTTGTAATTAGTTATATATAGTTTGATCTAATTATTATTAGTATTATATATTAAGTATAGATTAAGTATAGATTAACTTAGGATTTACTTAGGATTAAGTATTTTAAAATTTTGGTTTCATAAAGATTATGTTGTTATCTTAGAAATCAAATCCACGTTTGGATACAAAAAAGTGGTTGTGGCTCTAGCACAGATATACCGAAAAGTAAAAACTCCAACAATGTGTTTCAGGCTTGCTCCTAGGTATCTTGTAACATGACAATGGGCCTTACTATACTCCTAGTTTGACACTCCCGGAAGATATGTTTAAGATAATTCATATTTTCTTTATACACTACTAAAATATCTATTAAAAGAAACATAAAATTAGTATGTTTATCAATAATATAATGATATTTATGATTCTATAAAATGAAATAAGGACAAAGTCACTAACAAATGAAACATGTTATTAGTAATTAAATATGTTTAAGTAGTTTATTTAATTTTATATGGTCTAGAAATATGACATATTATTAGTAGAGACTAATTATAAAATAATTAATGATAACATAGGATTAAAAATGAATACATATGAGTAGTTAATTATAACTAAAAAATTAATATATTATAATTTAGGATTAAGAAATAAATAATAAAAAATAACATAATAATGATTAACTAGTGATTAAAGAATTAGTGATTAGTTAAAAAATTACTATTGGTAATTAAAATGTTATGTATTAAGTTGTTTAATTAGTTATATATAGTTTAGAAATAATATTTATTATTATTAATGACTAATTATAGAGTAATTAATTATAACGTAGGATTAAAAATGAATACATATGATTACTTAATTATAAATAACTAATGAATATAATATGATTAAATATTAAAGAATAAATAATTAAATAATAACTAAATAATAATGAAATAGTTATTAAAGAAGGAGTGATTACTTAAAGAAGTTATTATTTTTAATTAAAGATGTTATGTATTAAGTAGTTTAATTAGTTATATATAGATTAAAAATAATACTTATTGTTATTAATGATTAATTATATATTAATTAATGAAAACATGGGATTAAAAATGAATAAATATGATTAGTTAATTATAATTACCTATTGAAAATAATATTATTAAAGATTAAGGAATAAATTATTTAATAATAACTTAATAATGATAAACCAGTGATTAAAAATTTATATTAAGAAACATTACTACCATATTTTAGGGTATGGAAAGGAGTACTAAAATTTCATTCGAATAAATATTATATACTAAACCATCATTGTTAATATTTGTTAGAGTATCATAATTTGGACTAAATAAACATTTGGGATGTAGAGAGTCATGTTTTACTGTGTGTACTACTATGGGGTGGTTATTCAATTTGATTAGGGAGATTCTTACAGTACACAACCAATAAAGGTGGTTAGTAAAACTGATTGTGTAACCATAAGTGACCTTCAAGATGGAATTTTTGGTTCCTTAAATCTGGGACCCATTCAAGAGATCAAGTCTTTGAGCTATAGAAATTTTTAATTCCCAGCAACACTATGGAATCTAGGTTTTCCATTGGTTGCTGATGTGCAATGAGTCCAAGCAATTAATTTATTTTTTCAATGGCCAGATGGTAGCATGATGGAGGTATATGTTGATGTTACTACTGTACGACTAAAATATCTAGTTGTATGAAGATGTAGAATTACAAGAGTGGTTGAAGACAGTACATCCCCTGAAATTCATCCTTTTTCAAATGATGTTGCAGAATAGGAAAACCTAGATGATCTCTCGGAAATGCATATCAATCCGACTTATGATGAAGAGTTTCGTAATGATGGATTAGATGGTGACAACAGTGTTAGAGAGGAGGAATCAGCTGACGTTAGGAAGGAGGTTTCAAGAAGTGCATTAGTTTTACATCAACCTCGATGTACCATAAACATCCACCACTCCTTTCATATTTGTCAGAAGAAATGACATGCATTCATGAATTCGATAATAATGTTCTCACACTAAAAACTGAGTTCCACAAAGTTGTAGAAGATCGGTTTAGTGATCTAGACCAAGCCTTATATATTGGAATGAGTTTTCCATGTAACGATGCATTAAAAAGAATGCTAAAGATATTTCACATTGAGAGGCACTACAATTGTATAGTTCATGAATCATGTTGTAGTAAATATTTCATATGGTGTAATAAGTATGTGGATTATTATATATTTTTCTTGAGAGCGATTCCACACATTACATTTGGAGGTTGGAGAAACTCGAGGATTGAGGTGACTCATACTTGCGTTCAGCCAAGCCTCACAGAAGATCATACCTCATTGGATGCAGAACATGTGTCATCTATTGTTGTAGAGATTATTAGGACCTCCCAAGATGTTCAAATATCCCTTGTTCAAGAGATGATTCAACAGAAATTTGGTTATAATATTTTCTATAATATGGCATGGATGGTGAAACAGAAGCCAAATTTGAAGGTCTATGGTGATTCGGATGACTCATATCGGGTGTCGCCACAATTTCTTGCCATACAAATGCATCATAACCAATTTGTATTCTATCTAGATACCAACGAAAATATATCACATGATAAACAACTTGATCCATCTCGTGTTCAATTTCATCAGTTGTTCTAGGCATTCCATACCTATATCACCAAATTTTATTTCGGAAAATAGTTTTTTCATATTGATGGATCATTTCTATATAGAGAATACAGAGGTGTATTGGTGATTGTGGTAACCCAATATGGAAATCATTCACCTCTTCCACTTTCCTTTGAAATTGTAGAGAAAGAAAACTATGAATCATGGAGTTGGTTTCTGGCATGTATTAGCATCCATTTTACCAACAATCGGTGTGTTTGTTAGATATCTGATCGGCATCAAGAAATTAATGATGCAATCAATATGGATCTTAATACATGGAGATACCCAAATTCACATCATCCGTTCTAAATTAGACACATTACTTTCAATGTGCATAAACAATTCCACTACGAGTCGATGAAGAAGTAAATCATGAGGCTTAGTACACATTGTATTAGTTATTTTTTACTATTTCAACATAAAGATAAAAGAAAATTATGTGAAATATCATCTATTCTATATAGCATATGAGTCTGACCAATGACTGTTTGAAACATGTTTTGGACAAATCTTCCAGGCTAATCAAGAATTTTATGATTATATGATTCTAATTCCAAAATATAAATGGACATTGGAATATGAAAGGGGAAATAGGTATGGACACATGGCGACAAACATTTTGAAGTGCATTAATGGTGTCTTCAAATGGATTTCCAAGCTACCTATAACAACCCTAGTTTTGAAGACATTATAAAGATGTGTGAAGTATATTGTTGATAGAAAAAAATAGCATCAAATAGAATACATCAGGGGAATATATATAGAAGACACTTTCAATGAGATATTCAAAATAATATTGAAGAAGATCTTGGTTATCATGTCTTCCTTTTTTGATGAGAAGACTCCCAATTTGATGTTCAAGAGTGTTCAGACCCAATAAAAATTGCATCGGTGAAACAATGGTGGTATTACTGGAAAAAATGCAATGTCAATGTGGAAACATTTAGGGCTTATGGTTTCCATGCACACATGCCATTGTAGCATGTGCCTCTATGAACATATCATGGGAATCATATGTTGGTTCAGTGTACCAGATGGATACCCTTACTAATGGTTATGTTACACCATAGACACCTATTGGGGGTATCTTTATTTCCTAATTCTCGAAGGCTAGTTGATAGTGATACCTAAAATTAATCGGTTGCATCCTCATGGGAGACCGAAGGCCAGTAGGATGCGTAAAGAGATTGACTGGCATCATGAACAAGGGAAGAGTTTGAGTTGCATGATATTTCACAAAGAAGTTCATAACCGAAATCAATTCCCAAAATTTTTTGGGTCGAGTTCAAAATCTTAGCTAGAATGATGTATTGTCTTCATTGTGACATCTTCATCTTGTAAATTAAATTTTGTAATCTATTCATTTTTCTCAGTTTTCTAAACACAAAAATATTTCAAACCAAATTCAAGTCCCAATAATTTAGAAATATTTTCTGTATAATTTTAAAATTTATTATACCATTATTCCAAAAATATATATCTTAGTGAAACATACCTAATCTATAAATACCCTATTAATCTTAAATATTTAATAAGAACATGCATCCATTCAAGAAATAACATTCTCCATATTCCTTAAATTAAATATTATACAACAGAATTTATTTCATAAATCCAAAAGTAGAGCACTTAGCCCCTATTGTAAATTAATAGTTATTATCTCTTCTTTTTTTTCTCAGTTTTCTAAAACCCAAAACCCAAAAGTAGATCACATAACCCAAAACATCTTTCCTAAAACATAGTATCAAAATTCGAAACCCTAAACCCTCAAACCTAAACCCTAACCCATGAATCATAATCCTAAACCATAAAACCTTACAAAAAATCAAAAACCAAGATATTTTCTAATAAAGAGTGTATCAATTAATAATATTCTTACAAATATATTTTTATTAATAAAATTATTTCAAAAAATAATTGTTTCCATATATTTTTCTCTTATTTTGTCTTGTTATCTTTATTTCATTCAGAACCAAAATACATGGAGAATTATATTTTTTTGGTAAAAATAATTTCATAAAATAATGTGAATAATCATGTCATGTCTTCCATTCTACAATTGATAACATTATACTAACCATAATTTTATATTTACATTTTACACTTAGGACTCATTTCATTTATTTATAGGTAGATGGATGATAACATACTACTCACTCATCAGGGTACCCATATTACACATGTCGTGCTAGAGGGTCTTGTAGATTGATCGATATGGGTGCATCGAGTGCACCATTTTCATCACAGGGATCCTCCACATTCCATTAGACCATTCTTGCGTAATGTTTTCTTCTATGGCCTTACTGTATTGGATTTCACATTTGTAGAACATTACAAACTTGATGCCCTAGATGAGAGTTGGAGACCAAATACACACACATTCCACCTTTCTGAGGGAGAGATGACCATCATCCTCTAAGATTTGGCAGTGCTTCTCGGTCTTTCTATCCAGGGGAGAACCATTATTGGACTCAATCATGCATCTTGGCCAGACCTTGCTCAGCGCTTGATAGGCGTGGATATTTTTCTGACTATAGGGCTAAAGATAGAGTGTCCATATATATTTCATTGTTAGAGTCACATATTCCACATTTACAAGGTGATTATGATGAGAAGACTATCATGTGTTATACCCATGATTATATATTACATCTCATTGGTGGGACCATGTGTGATGATCAATTGGGGATTCACATGAACATGATGTATCTACCCCTACTAGAGGACTTTGATCGGGCTGGAACATACAGTCAGGGATCAGCCTGCTTGGAACAGACGTACATATCATTATGCAGGCTATCCCATAGGGACTGCATAGGTCTCGTGGGATGCTTCATATTAATTTAGATGTGGGCATATGAGCTCATCCCCACATTCTATCCAGAGCATGCTAGTCAGCCAGCCGAGATGGAGGTGTTGTATGATGCTCTGCGTGGACACTGGTATGATCAGTCATTTCTATTGTATTCTGATAATACTATAAGTTATTGAATTTATTTTCTCATTCTGGGTAACTAATGATGTTTTATTTTATAGGTGGTGTCAGCGATACAATTTTGATGTGGTTCCGAGACAACTTTTGGGCGTATATCATCAATTGTTTGACTGTATCTAACATGATCAGGTATGTATATAAAATCTATCACTATCTAACATATTTAAAAATATAATTAATTTTGGTTTTTAGTTAAGTGTTTCTTTTTGAAAAAATCACATGTCATTTTTGATTTTATGGATTTAATATTGGAGTATTACAGACCATTTTTCAGCCTGATGCACTATTGGTCTTGGAGATTCTATTTCTGTTGTGACCCTTATTCAATTCCCTATCATTGAGTGGAAGAATCCTCAGAGAGTCATGAAACAATTTTATTATACCCAGCTGATTCTGTTGCCATTGAGATAGATAGAACGGCTTCATGGGATGAAGCTGATAGGGAGGCAGGACGATGACTGGTCCCGAGTACATTATAGCTTTATCGACTGCTAGCACAGACGTGCCTACTTTCGTATTCAGGGTGTTACTACAAATCAATTCATTCTTTCGGATCAGGTTGATTATGAGCCATGGTATAAACTTAAGTCTATACTACATCATACCTAACCATGCATAGAGATGCAGAGGATTTTAAGTAAATAAAATTCCATTAGGTTATTTATTAAACTATTTTCTAATACAATTTGAATCTCTTTATAGGGAATTCACACAGAGCATCTTTTTCGCCCGATTGATGAATTGGAGGACGGGGTCTTTAGTCGGTTAGTCTTCCATGCTACAGCACTGGAGTCAAGGGAATCTTCGTGTGTCCGGCCTAGAGAGAGGAGGTTACCTGTAGGTTCCGGGTGCAGCGGAAGCGCGTTGGTGGGTTAGTCCAACTTTAATTTTAATGTTAAACAACGTTCAATCCGAGATCTGTCACGATATAAAATGCCGAATCTTCGGAATAGAACGAAGAACGAAAAGAAAAGAAGAGTCCTGGAACCCTTGAGGAGGATCATCATATGTTGATTATAATTAATTTAATTAATGCATAAGAATTGCCTCATTGGAATTCTTACTTCGTTGATGCGTCCAGTCATGATTCGGTGATCCATCGTTGCATCGTAGAATCCAAGTGTAGGATTCCTCTAGCTATGATCCACACGTGTGTCACGTATCTCTGGACATCGCCGAAGGGATCTCTGGGTGCTAGCGCAGAAGAACCTTTGCTTGTGATGTCCGCCTTCGACCGCCTTGATCCGGTGGATGATCTTTCTCTCGTAAATTGAGGGCGTTCTTGGTGGAAAGGGAATTCTCTCTTGGCTTGAGAGTATTTCCAAGTTCATTATGCACAAAAATATCTTTTAAAATGTTGGGGTTGTGAAGATATTTATAATCGGGTTTGAGGTTAATAGAGTTATGACAATAAATAAATGTGTTACACATTTTATTTATTTCATTAACTCTTATTGAAAAACCCCCATGTCAAATTATTAATTCCATGACATGCGCCCACGCTGATTATAATAAATATAATTTAATAAAACAATATTAAATCCTCAAAATCCCAACTGGAAAAACTACACGGCGTGTAATAATTAATACACGACGTGTACTTCTTTTCCAAAAAACTACATGGCGTGTATATTTAATATACACGGCGTGTACTTTTATTTTCCATTTTTCTCCACCACATTTGTTAGACCTTGTGTAATGACTATTTATTTCTTAAATAAATGTAACAGCATTACTCGCTAATAAATATATTATTTCATCCACAATATATTCTCTTGAATAACTAGTGTCAAAATAAATGCGATCAGACATCCTTAAATAATAATTAAACCACAGTCGGGAATAATATTTATTTAACTTGTTAAATTAATATTTAACTGAGATACATGGACACACTTAGTGTGTGACCCTCTAGGCCTCTTTCTCGGTGGCATTAGGCTGAGCCTGCCTAAAGTCCAAGGTTAGAATCTAGCAACATGCCAAGGCACCCATAGAGAAAGAAGTTAATGCCGCAATGATGTGTCACTTCCTACGAACACTTACCATGTAATATAATCCCTTTGTCTCGATATCTCCAATCAAGCGGGTTGCATGTTAGTGCAATCAACTCATGTGCTTGATTATTCTTTCTTTGACTTCCTAGATTTGAATTACCCATACCTTACCATGGCCATGGATTTATTTAGGCGATATCAATTCCATCAAAGGGCCTGAGATATCTACTTCTGTTATGGAACGGAAGTGACAAATCCTTTCTCGCATTATCTATTAATGTGGTATTACTCATGATGCACCCAACGTATCCAACCTCGCTGTGAATAGTGTGTCATCACAGTTTTCATCAATACATTTAATTGCGCGAGTTGTAATACCGATTAATAATAATATTAAAGTCTAAGGACCAATACACACGTCTGCAGATAGGAACATCCAATGACACTATGAAATGTGGATTTCCTACTGGCGGGTCTCGTTCTCATAATATCCTCCTAGATATTACCAAGGGCGCAGACCATGAGAAGGTGCCTCAATGTTTTATGAGTCCTCACCCCTAATGACCTGTATTATTTGTGTCCCTCAAATAATATCATCCGGCCATAGAACATACATTCAAGAACAGTGTTATGAAACTTCTGGGTTCTCATCATAGAAGGTATCCGCTACGAACCTTTAATGTAATAGCTGTCCTTAGGAAATTATCACATGACATGTCATGCAGAAGAATAATCAAGATGTGATATGGTTTTTATTTACTGAATAAAGTACAAAGTAGTTGGTTCTAGACCACCAACTCCAACAGACTCCCACTTGGACTAGACACAACTGCTAACAACCTTTAACCTGCTAGCTCTCACATGATATTCATGCTTCTTCTGAGATAGGCCTTTAGTCAGGGGGTCCACCACATTCTCTTCTGTGGACACTCTGCTCACTGCAATTTCACCCCTTTGATAGAAATCCCTCAAGAGGTGATGCTTCCGGAGTATGTGCTTTGTCCGCTGATGTGACCTTGGTTCTTTTTCAAGAGCCACCGCTTCAGTATTATCGCAATACAATGTAATACGATCATTACTGCTAGGCACCACATCATGCTCCTGGACAATGTTCTGAATCCAGACTGCTTCTTTGGCTGCATCAGAAGCCGCTATATACTCGGACACTGCTGTAGAATCGGCGACAATTGGCTGCTTTGAACTCTTCCAGCTCACAGCTCCTCCATTGAGACAGAAAACATATCCAGATAGTGACTTCAGATCATTCGGATCTATTTGAAAACCAGCATCAGCATACCCTCTGATTACAAGCTCCTCGTCTCATCCATACACCAGGATCATATCCTTAGTTCTTCTCAGATACATAAGGATAGTCTTAACAGTAGTCCAATGTTGTTCTCTTGGATCTACTTGATATCTTCCTACCATGCTCAGTGCATAGGGATTATCAATCCTGGTACATAACATGGCATACATGATGGATCCTATAGCCAAAGCGTATGGGATCTTACTCATCCTATCATTCTCCTTTTGTGTCTGGGGACACATTTTCATAGAAAGATGTAATCCATGTGACACTGGAACCAATCCCCTCTTGGATTTTTCCATAATAAATCTCTTTAGTATCTGGTCAATGTATGTACCCTGACTTAGTCCAAGAAGCCTCTTGGATCTGTCATGAATGATCTTGATCCCTCGAATTTAGGCTGCTTCTCCTAAGTCCTTCATGGATAAACACTTGTTCAACCAGTCCTTAACTGACTGTAAGGCTGGTACGTCATTTCCAATAAGCAATATGTAATCATCATATACCACTAGGATGAAGACCGCATTCCCATTAAATCACTTATAAACACATGGCTCACATTCGTTCTTAATGAAAGCAAATTCCTTTATGGCTTCATCAAATCGAATGTTCCATGACCTGGATGCTTGCTTCAATCCATAAATGGATTTCTACAACTTGAAAACTCGTTTGGCTTCAACAGGTGTCACAAACCCTTCTAGTTTTATCATATAGACACCTTCCTAAGGGTTCCCATTAAGGAATGTTGTTTTGACATCCATATGCCAAATCTCGTAGTCATGGTAAGCTGCTATGGAAAGTATGATTCTTATGGATTTAAACATGGAAACTGGTGAGAAGGTTTCATCATAGTTAATTCCTTGATGTTGTCTGAATCCTTTAGCCACTAGCCTTGCCTTATACGTGCTAACGTGACCTTCCATGTACATCTTTCTTTTGAATACCCATTTGCATCCAACAAGCTTTACATCAACTGGCTCATCGACCAGAACCCAAACATGGTTCTGATACATGGAATCCATCTCAGAATTCATAGCTTCTAGCCATCTTGCAGCTTCTGAGCTTTCTACTACTTACTTGTAGGAGAGAGGTTCATCATTGTACAACAATAATGATTCACCATCCTCGGTGACAAGGAAACCTAATCTCTCTGGTTCCCTTACCTCTCTTGATCTCCTACGCAGTACTTGTATTTCTGGAACCTCTTCCACGGGGACCTGTGGAACTTGTTCCTGTACCAACTCTTGTGTATCTTGAGCATCAACTTCATCGAAGTCAGTCTTTCTCCCACTATCCTTCTTGAGGATGTTCTCCCTCTCATGAAAGACGGCTTGTCTGGCGACAATCACTTTCTTGTCTTGAGGGTTATATAGGTAATATCCTTTCGTTTCATTGGGATATCCTATAAAGATACACCTCGTGCCCCGGGGTGCTAGTTTGTTGCATGAGAAGGCCGTAAAAAATGCCCCACATCCCCATACACATGTGTGCGACAAAGTGGGTTTCCTTCCATTCCATAACTCGGATGGAATTCCATTTTCTGCCTTAGTTGGTACTCAGTTTAATGTGTATGTTGCAGTTTGTAATGCATATCCCCAAAAGGATAATGGAAGATCCGTATGACTCATCATCAACCTCACCATGTCCAACAAGGTGCGGTTCCTCCTTTCACTAACACAATACCACTATAGTGTATAAGGAGGAGTGAACTGAGATAGAATCCCAGACTCCCGTAGAAGATCGATGAACTCTTGGTTCAGATATTCTCAACCTCAATCCGATCGAAGCTTCTTTATCTTCTTACCAAGCTGATTCTCTACATCATTCTTGAATTCCTTATATTTCTCTAAGGACTATGACTTATACCTCATTAAGTAGACATAGCCATATCTACTCAAATCATCAGTAAAAGTAATGAAGTAAGAATATCCACCTATAGCTTCTACTGGAAATGGTCCACACACATCCGTGTGTACCAATCCTGGAAGCTTTGTGGCCCTTTCGCCTTGTCCACCAAAAGGCGGCTTGGTCATTTTTCCTTGTAAACAAGCGTGACATCTATCAAGTGGTTTTAGCTCAGTAGAGTCTAAATAGCCATCTCGGAAGAGCCTTGTCAAACGCTTCTCATTCACATGAACTAGGCGGTGATTCCATAACTGGTTGATGTATGAGTCATGTGAGTTTGTTTCGTTATCGATTTCCAACACTTGGTTTTCATCATTCAATACATAAAAACCATTATTTAAATGTTCCATACCATAACATATGTTGTTCTTATAAAAGAGACAACCCTTATTTCTAGATTTGAAAACAAATCCATCCATATCCAAACAAGATACAGAAATTATGTACTTGGTAACACTAGGCACATAATAACAGTTATGTAAAACCAAAATCATCCCAGTTGGCAATGAGAGGTGGTATTCCCCAATAGACAACGCAGCCAGCATTGCGCCATTGGCAGCTCAAAGATCCACATCTCCTCTGGTGATCTTTCTAAATCTACTTGGTTACTGCATTTGAATACAATTGTGATCCCCACAAGCTGTATCTAATATCCAATGTGTTGAAATAGAAAGATTTCACTCAATAACAAATGAACCTTTAGGGTCCCCACGCTTCTGGGAGCAGTTCCTCTTCCAGTGGCCCTGATTACCACATGCAAAACACACTGCCTCCCGTTGCTTGCCCTGCCACTAGATCTTCCCCTTCTTGGAGGTAAAGTGCTCAGGGGATTCAGACCATTTATAAGTCTTTGGACCCTTTTCCTTGTCCTTCCTTTTCTTGTTCACCATAAGGACCGCGGGTTTGTCACGCCCCATGTCCTTATCTACGTGTAAAATCAAGGTCAGAAGCTCCAATAGACTCTTCTCATTGCCGCTCATGTTATAGTTGACAATGAAGCTAGAGAAGGTCTTGGGTAGTGATGATAGGATGAGATCTGTACGCAACTCATCCGGGAATTTAATACCTAAGATGTCAAGGCATTCAATGTAGCCAATAAGCTTGACTACATGAGCCTCAGCTGGCGCAGACTCTCCAAGCTTCAGGGTAAACAAATCATTGGAGATCTCATACCTCTCATGTCTCTCCTTATGTTGGTAGAGATCTTTAAGGTGAGAAGTCATGCAATACGCGTCCATGTTTTCATGCTTCTTCAAGAGCTCATTAGACATGGCTGATATCATGAAAAACTGGGCATCTGTGGCATCATCCATGTGTTTCATGTAGAGAGATAATTCCTCATCACTAGCCTCTTTCCCAGGCGCAACTGTAATAGGCTCTTCCAGCACATATAATTTTTTTTCCTGGAAAAGGACGACGTGCAAACGCCTCTGCCACTCTTGGAAATTGGTGCCGGTGAGAAGGTTTTATTTTTCTAGTATGGTGCGCAATGATATGTTGGAAGTCATTTTCTTTCCATTTCTACAAATTAAGATGAGAAAAGGTTTAGTGCTTTATTACAAAAATTGAGACAAATAAATAAATTAATACTCATTAGTCTCCCATTATTTTATCGAAATCCAATAGCCCTCACCATTGACTTTGGAATATTCTGTTGCGTGAATATTCTAGTGGAAAGGATCCATATTGCCTGTCACAATACCCCAACTAGGGTTGGTCAAGAAACTTGAAGGGTTTTTAGGTTGGCATTCCAAATTCCAACTCCATTAACTCGCTGCTCCTTGATCCGCTGGGTGGACTCCCCAATCCTAAAATCCTTTTTGGATTTCCTCAAAATTAGCCTCTTGGTCACACCAAGTCTTGCTGTGGCAGTCAACCCTTGATGCGAACAAAGTCAAGTCAACCCAAAACCTTGAATTAGAATTCCCCTATAATTGAAAGCACCACAACTAGGGTTTGTCAAGCACATTGAACTATAGTTCGATTCTAACCAAGATTATGGAAGGCTATTCCAACTTAATATTTATTTTGAGGGATTTTATCCTTATACGTAAATTTCCATTTTATTATCCTTGATTACATGCTTGTTAATATTATGTGGGATATACTTAAGTGATTAACCATGTATAAGATAATATTTACGTATAATCCGGTTTTATTTTAGTTCCATTTTGTATGCTCGTTTAATTCATTAATTGTGTGATTGTGACAACACACCACAATAAATAAACCATGCAACTGACAGAAATAAAATAAATGGTATGATCATGAGCTTTTCTATTGGTTAGTTTATCTAGTGGTTGATAAACTAACCCAATACCTAGGGGAGAAACACCTTGAACCGTTCGGGTTCATGTTTACAACTTTCCACCTGTCCACCTTTGTATCTCCTTGGATTGGTTTCACCTTGGATCCTGACTTGAGATGCCTCCACTAGCTTGGGAACTCCATCCATTACATATGCATTTATCTCACACGCAGGTGAGGGGTAAAAGGGGTTTTTACATAAAATAATCTTTGGGCGCACAAGCCCTACATATTAATGGGGAGATGGTTTGTAGGCCAACAAATTTAATTTAAATAAATAAATTAAAAGAAACCATTCACATATAAAGGTATCGGTCTAGCTCATGATCATCCATACATGCAACGATATTTACGAATAAATAAAACTAGCATTCAATTCTTTAATAATTCTTTTTTAAGATAAATCAAGCTGGAATCAATTAATTTTCTTTAATTAATCAATCCTTCTATCTTAAATCCCTTTTTTAAATTTCCTTGAGATTCTCATCCATCATAATTTTAAACAAATAAATTCATTTAAAATTATCTTTGTACGTAAGTTGTACCTTGGAGGCAACCCGGTGAATTCCCATTTATTACGCCGATGTTAAATTAAACACATATGTATAAAACACCTATCACGTGTTGTGTCTCAGCTTTACGCCTACACCATGGTACATGTCTCAAGGGTTTGTATAATATAATAATAAATTTTAATAAATCTACATAATTTGGGTGAGTACATGGTGTGTAGTTCCGACTACATGGCGTGTACTTTTCTTCACCGTCCATCCGAAGTACACACCCAGGGATAGGGCGTGTTAATGTACTTTGGAAATTTTCAGAGTACACGGCGTGTACAGTGGGACACAGACCACGTAGTTTCCACGTTAGACAGTTTCCAGCCCGGCAGGCCATGTACGGAGTACACGACCCAGCCCTGACCCGAAGGGACCACACACCGTGTTCATTTGACCTCATGGCGTGTATTCCACAAACCATGTGCCACCTATTTCTGGTCAACACACGATGTCTTAAATTCTTAGAAAGAATCCAATACACGGCCTGATTTGGCGGATCAGTCAATGAATTGAACCTACACTACACGTCGTGTACTTCTGAATACACGCCGTGTATTCTGGTGTTAAACGGACAGAAACGTTTGGCTCCTCTGGATGAGTTCCTCTATTTTATTTTACTCAAAATTAAAAGAAAAAATCGTTTCTGTGAGGTGAACGAGAAACGAGGGAGGAGGAATAGATCTCGATATTCAGATTTCCAGAACGATTAAACATGAATTGAAATAACTAAATTATTAAATGCGTAAATTACCAACGAAAAACTAAATAATTTTAATCAACGATATGACCCCTCTGATACCACTTGTAGGTTCCGGGCGCAGCGGATGCGCGTTGGTGGGTTATCCCAATATTAATTTTAACGTTAAACAACGTTCAATCTGAGATATGTCACGATATAAAACTCCGAATCTTCAGAATAGAACGAAGAAAGAAATTAAAAGAAGAGTCCTGGGACCCTTTAGGAGGATCATCATATGTTGATTATAATTAATTTAATTAATGCATAAGAATTTCCTCGTTGGAATTATTGCTTCGTTGATGTGTCCGGTCACAATTCTGTGATCCATCGTTGTGTCATAGAATCCAAGTGTAGGATTCCTCTAGTAGTGATCCACATTTGTGTCACGTATCTCCGGACGTCGCCGAAGGGATCTCTGGGTGCTAGCGCGGAATAACCTTCGCTTGCGATGTCTGCCTTCGACCACCTTGATCCAGTGGAGGATCTTTCTCTCGTAACATGAGGTCGTTCTTGGTGGAAAGGGAATTCTCTCTTGGCTTGATAGTATTTCCAAATCCGTTGTGCACAACAATATCTTTTAAAATGTTGGGGTTGCGAGGATATTTATAATCGGGTTTGAGGTTAATAGAGTTATGACAATAAATAAATGCGTTATGCATTTTATTTATTTCATTAACTCTTATTGATAAACCCCCATGTCGAATTATTAATTCCTTGACATGCACCCACGCTGATTATAATAAATATCATTTAATAAAATAATATTAAATCCTCAAAATCCCAACTGGAAAAACTACACGGCGTGTAATAATTAATACACGGAGTTTACTTGTTTTCCACAAAACTACACGGCGTGTATAATTAATATACATGGCGTGTACTTTTATATTACATTTTTATCCCCCACATTTATTAGACCTTGAGTAATGACTATTTATTTCTTAAATAAATGTAACTTAATTACTCACTAATAAATATATTATTTCATCCACAATATATTCTCTTGAATAACTAGTGTCAAAATAAATGCGATCAGACATCCTTAAATAATAATTAAACCACAGTCGGGAATAATATTTATTTAACTTGTTAAATTAATATTTAATTGAGATACATGGACACACTTAGTATGTGACCCTCTAGGCCTCTTTCTCGGTGGCATTAGGTTGAACCTGCCTAAAGTCCAAGGTTATCATCTAGAAACATGCCAAGGCCCCCATAGATAAAGAAGTTAACGATGCAATGATGTGTCACTTCCTATGAACGCTTACTATGTAATATAATCCCTTTGTCTCGATATCTATAATCAAGCAGGTTGCATGCTAGTGCCATTAACCCATGGGCTTGATTATTCTTTCTTTGACTTCCCGGAATTGAACTTTCCCATACCTTACCATGGCCATGGATTTTTTTAGGCTATATCAATTCCATAAAAGGGCCTGAGATATCTACTTCCATTATGGAACTAAAGGTACAAATCCTTTCTCGCATTATCTATTAATGCGGTATTTCTCGTGATGCACCCAACGTATTCTACCTCGCTGCGAACAGTGTGTCGTCACAGTTTTCGTCAATATATCGAAGTGTGCGAGTTGTAATACCCATTAATAATAATCTTAAAGTATAAGGAGCAATACACATGTCCGCAGATAGGAACATGCAATGAAACTATGAGATGTGGATTTCTTACTGGTGGGTCTCGTTCTCATAATATCCTCCTGGATATTACCAAGGGTGCACACCATGAGAAGGTGCCTCAATGTTTTATGAGTCCTCACCCCTAATGACATGTATTATTTTTGTCCCTCAAATAATATCATCCGTCCATAGAACATACATTCAAGAACAGTGTTATGGCACTTTCGGGTTCTCATCATAGCAGGGATCTGCTATGACCTATTAATGAAACAGCTATCCTTATGACATTATCACATGACATGTCATGCAGAAGAACAATCAAGATGTGATAAGGATTTTATTTAATGAATAAAGTACAAAGTAGTTGGTTCTAGACCACCAACTCCAACATTACCTCCCTAGATGAACATCCTACAGCTACTGCTGGTGCTGAGGATCCATGACCACAGTGATGTAGACAGTGTCGTGCTGCACGTGAGGCCTCAACTAATCCACAAGTAGAGGTCAGCCCTCTAACATTATATGATCAGCCGATACAGGATGTGCCTCAACTGGCATTGGACCCGTCTTTCCTGATAGGATATTAGAGGTTCTATCCATCTTGGGTTCCAGATCCATCACAACCTTGGGATCCATCACCACCATGGGTTCCAGATCCATCTCAATCATGGGTTATTTCTCCATCGCAGGATTGGTTCCCTGCTGTGATGGAGGCTGGTCCTTAGACCACCCTAGTGGGATAAGGATCCGGAGGGAAATACATGAGGCAGTTGACAGCTCCTCCCACTGTCACACAGATGGAGGATGCACTAGTCGACATTCCCATGCCCGGGGATCACCCTTATCAAGGTCATCAAACTCCACTACGCACTTGATGTAGACATCCTATTCGCAAACCACCATGTGGGACATAATCCCCTCACCACAGACATAGACATTCATTGTACATGATTAATTACATGTTTTATGTCTACTGAAATACAAATACTATTATTAGTATTATCTCTTCTTATATATTTATCCATTATTTGAGTTTTCATTTATGGTTTAGTCATAAATTATATTTGAGAGATTTCCTTGTCGACTGCTAGAATCATAGAAATAATCAGGAAATTTTAAGTATATAACCTTAAATGATTAAAAAATATACATTATAAGAACAATGCAAATTAAATTTAAATGATAGCCTAATCATCTAAACAGTTTTGGAATCTAAATAGTTTCATAAATAAAATAAATAAATTATAATGAAAGAAATGCAGGAAAAGTAACACATAAGTGAGTGTGAATAGAATGAATGTCGAGGATGGTCCTAAGCCACCTACTTGACTTCAAAATCCTATAAAATGTAAACTATAATCCCCATATAAATAGAAATTAAAAATTTGACTACTTTTTATATGATTAAGAAAATTTTAAAATTTCATTCATATCTGTCTTATAGTTTATATTATAAAGTCTAGCAAAGTCACATACTTGAAACATTTTTATGTTTCTGGTAGGTGGATTAGAAATATTATAAATTATTTTTCACAAACATTTTTAGATAAATTATTTTTATTTTAGACTACTTGTTATATGTTTAAGCGATTTTAAAATTTCATTCATATCTGTCTTTCAATTTATATTATATAGGCTGGCAAAGTCACGTACTTGAAACATTTTTATGTTTCAATTAGGTGGATTATAAAGCTTATAAATTATTTTTCACCAACATTTTTAAGAAATTAATTTTATTTTAGGACTACTTGTTATAATTTTAATCAATTTTTAAAATTTTATTCATATCTGACATAGAGTTTATTTTATATTTCCTAGAAAAGTCATGTACTTGAATCATTTTTAAGTTTCAAGTACGTGGATTAGAAATATTATAAATTATTTTTCACCCACATTTTTTATGAAATTATTTTTATTTTTGACTACTTGCTATATGTTTAGTCAATTTTTAAAATTTCATTCATATTGGTCTTATAGTTTATATTTTATAGGTCAGCAAAGTCACATACTTGAATAAAAGATAAATTATGTTGAAACATTAAGTTTTATTTATATATATAAACATACGAACATAAAAATGGAACATTAAAATAATAAATATATAAAAATAATTATTAAAATAGAAAACAAAGTATTGTTTTAGGGAAAATGTGGCATCATCGATGCCACTTTAAGTGGTATTTTTTAAAATAAATTAATCTAGGCCGTTTAAAAAAAATTACAGAAAGAGTATAAAAAATCCATCTACTTCCATACGTTGTGGAGACCATGTGTGTCACCATTTATGAATACTCATTCTCTCGGCACATGCTCTTAGTGGGTGTAAATAGAACCACTAATATCACACACTGAACATCCATGAATCCTGCATCAAGAAGCTCAAGAAAGCAATATAAAGCTTATGTGGGCACAGAACATACTTCATATGCTTCATCCCCCATGCGAACGATCAATCCATCCTAATGATTTCATATAATATGAATCACATTCTATTAATATGAACAATCCATTATCACAACATCGCATGTCTACATGGGGCCTTAGGTTTTCACATAGCCTGTATAGGGTATTTCATGCATGTGCTACTATGGAACTTCACCTGTAGGATATTCCTAATGCTCACCATTTTGATAGAAATAAATGTTATTTTAGTGTATATAGGCACCGTGGTGTGTTCACACAATGCCTCGAACACATATTATATATTCATTTAGTTAAATTTTTTTCTTATTAAATTAACGCTACATTTCATCAGTTCTTTACATGTGTTATTTCAATTATTTTATGTTTCTCAATTAATTCTAGTCGTTGATCTATTCAGCCTCCCAAATAATCTTGGCCACCCGATTCGATAAGCGGTAATTCATTTCTAGGGTTTCTGGTTCGTTGTATTATTCTCTCTATTTTTTCAGGAAGCACCATTGAAAAAAATCAGAGAGTGAGAGGATTTGAGTGATATGTGTTTTTCCATCGCACCACTGGTCTCGTCGTTGGAGAAGAGACCTTCCATTGTGCGGATGGTCTCATCACATGAAACACCACATCATTTCTATTGGTTTCGTCATTAGAGAAGCCCCGTCGTGCGTCTAGAAACCCCTCATGCAGCTAGATATTTGTATCTTCCACATGACTTCGTTCAACAAGACTATAATCTGAGGTTTTTGGCTGTATCACTCAGGATCGGGTGTTATTCATGTCGTGTGGCTCCAGATTTTTCATTTTCTTGTCAATCTCTGTGGTTTCCTGCCCGGATGTTCAAGATCCAAGGTTTTCTTTGGCCCAACACGCCTCTAGATATGTGGTTATCCTATCTTGCATCGACTTCATATCATTTGTTAAAGCATTATAGACAACCAGACCAAGATATTTCCGACGTTGTGAGTATTTCTCCCTCTTTGGTTCAAATTTGTGCATTATTTTGAATACTGCTTAAATTAGTATGGATTGATTGCTGCTAGTTGAATCTATTGTTGTTGTTGTCAACCCCCTTTTAATATGTTTTAATTGAGAATTTATGTAACACCCCGAGATTTTATGAGATATATTCTTTTTAATTTCTTTGATTTCTTCAATTGTACACTAAACTAGGATTAGCTTGTACTATACACAACACTGTATTATCTTGCAGTATACGAAACACTATTCTTCGCTCATGTTACACACAATTTCTAGTTTGTTTTGTGGAAATTATTCTATGAAACCTTAAGTAAAGATTTTTTTAATGTATAAATGAAATATTTTTTGATTATGTTATACACAACACCAAAGGGAGCTTTCACTACACACAGCCCTGACTTGGCTTGCATAACACCCAACTGCGACATTCCTCGATAGAGTTTGTAGTACGCAATACTGGGTTTCACCAAACAACGATATGTTGTTATAATATTATTATGAACTTGATGTTATTAATTTTATTAACAACATTTTAAATTTTATAACATTATTATTCATCTTACTCATTTTCTAGAGCATGGTATGAGAACAAAATAAATTTTTCGGGTAAAATAAGTATTTTTAAAAAAATGCAGTTTTGTCACCTTTTGATGGCACACCCACTTTAATTATAGTTTTTGACATGTTTATATGTTTAAATTGACAAAATAAAATTTATCTTTCGAATCAGGATATAAAAATTTACTTTGTATAAGTTTTTCATATTATTCTGATAACTTCCATATTTTAATAAATAATAAAAACATGCTATATTTTATTTAAAAACAACTTTTTTCATCCTAATAATTTATATGGTTAAATTATAATATTTAATGGTTTCAGATTATAAATAGAATATATTTTTACAATTTAATTTAATTTATTTCATTATCATTGATTTTACATTGAATTCATAGGTAAAATCATTTCAATCTTTTGCAATGTTTTAACTTTTAAAACTCATTTTCTTAACAACAGGATTAATTTTAAATTAATTTCTTCAACTTCTATGTTTTGAATTTGGAAAAATGGATTCCATATTTGTAATCATTAGTTCCAAATTATGGTAATAGTAAAAATTTTATTTTTGGGCACTATTAATAGTAACTACATCAAATTTTATTTACCATAGTTAAAGGTAAATCGGGTAATTAAGGTTAAATATAATATTATAAAATTACCCTAACACTTTTATTAAGATAATTGGGTGATTAGATTTTGTCCTAAGGAATATTTGGGTAAAAATGGAATCCATTTGAACCCACTTTGATGTGATTAAGACCTTTAATTTATTTTATTTTAAAGAAAGTGAAATATGTCTCACTCAAACTCTCATAAAAATAGTATTTTTAATATAAGGTTATATAGAATATAAATTCGATTATAAAAAATAATTTGAAATCTGAAATTTTTTTCTTTGTTATGGTAATTTATTTTTAATTTTTAAGAGATATTTAATTACCTTAATAGCTTATACATTAATGATGCAGAAATTATTAATTTAGTAAAAAATCAATAATATAGTTTTTATTACAATAATAATACCCATCTAGAAGACCATAAACTTGAAAAAACATTATTGTTCGAGTATATCTTTACCCTAATCATGCAAGTGTCGGATTAGGGACCATTTGTAGTCTTATTAAAAAGATTAGGAAATTTATATTATTTTATTTTAAATGATGTCAAAGTTGTCACCTTCATACTTTAATAAAGATAAAATTTTAAAAGTTGGTTGTTTTAGAAGATAAATTCGACTAAAAGTAATCTTATGAAATATATTATATTTATCTTTATCTTAGTATTTTATTTTTAATTGTTTTACAAAAAATATTTTTATTAAATAATTATACAAAAATGTTGTATTAATTATTTTATTAAGAGAAATATCAAATAAATGATTTTAAAATTATTAAAATAAATATTATATGAACAAATTAATGTACTCCACGAATTTTCTAGATTAATATGACTTTTTAATAATTTATTAAATAGTTTTGTTTTGTAAATATATTCTCTGTGTATTTTATTTAAATTAAAATAAATGAATTATGTCAAAATTAACACTATTGATATTTTATATTATTAAATTGTCTAAAAATCAGAACAAATATTTAAAAATTACAAATTAAAATTTATATTATCTAACATGGTATAAAGTATCAAATTATGTTTAATTGACAACACATAACTATGTATTTATAACCATATAAACTTTATAACATTATTACCAAAAATAAAATTAAATACATTAAATAAAGATAAATAAAAATGATATGGTTTAAAATAAAATCAAAACTTGTCTAAACTTAATTGGTTGATGAGATTACAACCCTATATTATCTAATATCCTAATTTGAGTCGCTTTGGATATTTTTATGTTGGTTTTGTGATTATTATAAATTAATCTTTTAGAGGTTTCCAAAAGATACCCTATCCTCTCTTATAAAAGGCCACCTCCTCCCTCTCCTCCTCAGAAAATTTTGAGCCTTCAAGCTCGGCCAACCCATGCCCATTACTCTTCTCCAATTCCCTAAAAAAATTCTGGAGGTTCTAGTCTTCTGAAAAGACCAAATCTAGTCCCTTAAGAGGAGATTTATAATAGGCGCATCGAAGAAGTGGAGTCTTGGACACATACGGAAGAAATTGGACATAAGGTAAGGGATAATTTTGTAATCTCAGTTTTATCCTAGATTTCTTATACGTATGTATTTTTGGGGGTTATGTTTTTCATCCATGTCCATAAATTTTTTTTCATAAAGTGTTTAATGTTCTTACATGTATGTTTAAAGTCATTTTTACCCCTCTTTGACTTTTACATTGTGTTATGGAAGGAATCTTTCTTTTGTTTACCATACGAGGAACCTTTTGACTTTTCTGAAAAAAGTACGAGGAGAATGTTTTTTTAACTTATATGGTAGGAACGGATTTTTACAGTTTCATAACACCTAATTTTCATGAAGCTTCCTCTACAAGATTTCATGATTATTTTCAACAAAATCCTTTTCTTTTAAAATTGAATGGAATTTTGTTAAAAGAAAATGATTTTAAAGAAGAAAGGAAATTTTCCTCAAGAATTCATTTCAAGTGTTTTGTCAAAACTATTTTCCATCTTAGATGACATTATTTATTATTATTCTTTTTCAAGTATATTGTCTCTATTTTTTACATGGTTTGATTTTTATTATGATGAAATGATATCCATTTGTTTTATATGGATTATATTATTATGGAATGATGTTTATGAAACCCAATTTATTCTTTGGGTTATGATGAATGATTTATGATTGTTTTGTGGGACACATAAGAATGATTTCAATATGAGATGGGTGAGACCTATATCTCCCTCCAATGAACTGTGTAATGATTTATATCTCATGAGATAGAAATGGATGGAATGATAAGTTAATATGGTTCAGTAATACAGGGCTGGAACGATAAGTAAACCTGGTTCAGTATTGGACTTTGTCCCCTATGATGGTCTTGGCAGCAATGCCTTGGCTACTATGGAAATCATAACATGTTCTTAATGGTTTCCACAATTACATGTTTTATTCCCATTCTATTTTATCGTGGTTAATGTTCCTTTATGATCTATTCCTTATGTAATGCCATGTTTTTTGTCATTACTCATGATTTTGATGTTTTATGTTCATGTTCTTACGTTCAAATGTTCAGGGATTGTTTTATGTTATCCATGGTTTACCCTTACTGAGCATTTAAGCTCACCCATTTTATGTTTTCTTTTCCCCAGGATATAAATAAAGTTTTTAGGTAAGAAAACCAAAGGGGAAGTTCTTTATGGGAGATGTTGAAGATCATTCAACTTGGTTAGAATATTATGTTATGAGTTTCCAAAGACACTAAACTAATATGGTCTTTGGGTGTCTATTATTTTCATGTATTGTGTATTCCGTAAAAGTAATGTAATGCCCATGTATGTCAAGATTGGGTCTCTATAGTTGGTATCAGAGCGAAGGATTAGTTAACCTTTGGTAACTAGGATCCGAAAACGTTAGTGAGATCCCAAGAGATATTTATAAGTTATATCTAGGGATTTCCCTAAGGTTAAGTATAAGTACAGGTTAACGTCTTAGAATTATGATAATGATCATGAATAACATAGGATTAAACCTATTATGTTAGAGACTGAAATTACACCACTTAATTATGTTGTTTTCTAGCAAGATTTTTTCCTCTCACACTATTCTTTTTGGGTTTTAGAAAATGGTTGGAAACCAGAAGATTCATGTTAATGGAGAATATGATGGACAATTGAATGATATCCTTCATTATCAAGAAAATGAAATTGGATTTGGAAGGAGAAGCATCATTATTATTCCTAATCAGCAATCTCATAATATGTTCAATAGTCTCAACATTGGTAAGTTTAATGACTCAGTTAATAAGAGAAAGAAAGTGTTTCATGATGATCATAGAGGAAAGAAAGTTCAATTTTCCTCATGTAAATCATGTTGGAAGAGACATCAAGGAGAATGTTTCGAAGGAACTGGAAGATGCTTAGGGTGTGGAAAAGATGGGCACAAAGCTAGTAATTGCAAAGGAAAGGGTTCAGTTAACACTATGGACAAGGATAATGGTATTTCTAAGACATCAAAAATAGTTAAATGTTTTAAATGTGAAATTTACAGGCATTATTCAAACCAATTCCCTAAGGGAAAGTATCATGAAGATAATCAGGATGGTCGTACGGGTATTATTTATGTTGATGATGATGAGGAGACTACAAATGTTATACGATATGAAAGAAATTTTGAGTAATAAAATGATGATGCTCGGTCGATGGTTTAAGAAGGTAGTGGAATGATTTTGTGTTTATCAAGAGTAATTTTGTATAGGTAATTTAATGGTACTATGGAATAAATAAACAAATAAGGATTGTTACACTACTATTTTTCTTTGATTATTTGAAAGTATACGTTGAATGGTACCGGTAACCATGAATGGTTATTTAGATATTTTGGGAAAGCAGGTGATATGCACATAATGATGGGATAAGGAGAAAATAATATATTGGATATTATTAATGATCTCATGATTGATATAAGGACAAAGTGATATTATGGTTTGAGTATATAGTATTTTTTTGTATTTTGGTATGTGGAAAGAGTTAAATTTTGATATCATTCATGTTTTCACTAAGGTTCTATGGTAACTCATGTTTCAAGAGAATACATGATTTAAGGCAATCACATGTTTGGAATGTGACCAACAAGATATATCTTCTGATATATGAGGGATAATTGATGGTATTCACATGCTTGTTATATGACCTTTTTAGTAATATTTATATTTATTCTGTGAGTTTGGAAAGAAGTAGTTTGGATAAGTCTTAAGGTTGGAATGGATTAAGTTGGACATCAGATAGTATGGTTTAAGGATAAGAACTTTTTTTCGATTTTATTTCTGGAATGTTATAATAGTACAGTTTAAGAAAAGGGTCAACCTGCAGAACGGGCGATAACCCATCGCATTGGACAAGGCCGCGGGAATCAAACCCACAACTGAAGTGTGACAGGCCTTTATCGCATACCACGGGCCCACAGGATGTCCCTGGTTAAAAGAAACTAGTTTTTTTATTAAGTAGGATGATAGATGAAGTATAAGTCCATTTTTGGAACCATATCTAATTAATCTCACCGTAGATGGACTTATGTATATAACGTTTTATAGACTTATGTTTGAGACAGATTGAATGACCTATCATTCTATCGCATTATCTGATAACAATTCTTGAAAGACAAATTCAACTTCATTTCTTTAAGAGATGAAGTGGAAATTTTTCAAGGCATGAGCAATGGTGAATCAAGTAAGTATTTCTTTTAAGTCAAAAATTCTTAAACATTTGGTAAATGATCTTGAAAACCAAAAATGTTTTCCTAGTGCCCTCATATCTGATGAATCATATGGTACCTTAGATCATCACAAACTTATGACTTTGTGATTGTTGTCTTTTTCATTGCCATGTACTTTTCCAATCTTCATCAGAACTTGATGGTTATATTACTCTTACATATCCATATTTTCACCTATGTTCTCCTATATAGAAACCCAGTGATGAGTTAATTCGGGTAACCGTTATGTTTTATACATCACGTTTTAAAATTATGTTTTAGTATTTCTTTTTACGATGTGTGTTTCTATGAATGAAACTTTCAAGTAGTAAACGATTTATAACCCTAAAGAATTTCGAGGGCGAAATTCATTTTAAGGGGTGTAGAATGTAACACCTCGAGATTTTATGAGATATATTATTTTTAATTTCATTGATGTCTTCTATTGTACACTAAACCAAGATTAGCTTGTACTATACATAACATTGTATTAGCTTCCAGTATATGAAACACTATTCTTGGCTCGTGTTACACACAATTTCTAGTTCATTTTGTGGAAATTATTCTACACAACATTATGTATTGATTTTTTTAATGTATAAATGAAATGCGTTTTGATTATGTTATACGCAACACCAAAGGGAGCTTTCACTACACACATCCCTGACTTGTCTTGCATTACATGCAATCACAACCTTTCTCGATAGCATGTGTAGTACGCAATACCAGGTTTCACTAAACAATGACATATTGTTATAATATTATTATGAACTAGCCGTTATTAATAGTATTAGCTACATTTTAAATTTTATAACATTATTATTCATCTTACACATTTTCTAGAACATGGTATGAAAACAAATGCTGGTAAAATAAGTATTTTTAAAAAAATGCAGTTTTGTAACCTGTTGATGGTGCACCTATGTTAATTTTTGTTTTTGACATGTTTATAAGTTAAACTTTTCAAAATAAAATTCTTCTTCGGAATCAGGATATGAAAATTTACCTTGGATAAATATTTCATATAATTCTGATAACTTTCATATTTTAATGAATAGTAAAAACGCTATATTTTAATTAAAAACAACTTTTTCATCATAATAATTTATATGGTTAAATTATAAAATTAAATGTTTTTAAAGTTTAAATAGAATATATTTTTACCATTTAATATAATTTATTTCATTATCATTGATTTTACATTGAATTCATAGGTAAAATCATTTTAGTCTTTTGCAATGTTAGAACTTTTAAAACCCATTTTCTTAATAATGAGATTAATTTTAAATTAATTTCATTACCTTATGTGATTTGAATTTGGAACAATGGATTCCGTATCTGGAATAAGTAGGTTCAAATTATGGTAATAGGATACTTTTTATTTTTGGGCACTAGGAATAGTAACTACGGTAAATTTTATTTACCATAGTTAAAGGTAAATTAGGTAATTAAGGGTAAATATAATATTATAAAATTTCCCTAACACTTTTCTTAAGATAATTGGATGATTGAATTTCATCCTATGGCATATTTGGGTCGAAATGGAATCCATCGGAACCCACTTGGATGTGATTAAGACCTTTAATTTATTTAATTTTAAAGAAAGGGAAATATGTCACACTCAAACTTTCATAATTAAAGTATTTTTAATATAAGGATATACAGAATATAAATTCTATTATAAATAGTCATTTAAAATCTAAAATGTTTTTGTTTTTTATGGTAATTTATTTGTAATTTTCAAGATATATTTAATTACCTTAATAGCTTATAGATTAATGTTGCAGAAATTATTTATTTAGTAAAAAAACAATAATATAGTTTTTATTACAATAATAATACCCATCAAGAAGACCAGAAACTTGACCACGCCTTATTGGTCGAGTATATCTATACCCTAAGCATCCAAGGGTTGAATTGAGGACCATTTGGAGCTTTATTAAACAGATTTGTACAATTATATTAATTTATTTTAAATGATGTCAAAGTTTCACCTTCATACTTTAATAAAGATAAAATTTTAAAATTTGGTTGTTTTAGAAGATAAATTCGACTAAAAGTATTATTATGAAATCTATTATATTTATCTTCATCATAGTATTTTTTTAATTTTTATACCACAAATAAGTATATTAAATAATGACACAAAAATGTTGTATTAATTATTTTATTAAGTGAAATATCAAATAAATGATTTTAAAAGTTTTAGAATAAGTATTATATGAACTATGTAATGTTCTCCACGAATTTTCTAGATGAATATGACTTTTAGTAATCTATTAAATAGTTTTTTTTAAATATATTCACTGTGGATTTAATTTAAATTCAAATAAATGAATTGTGTCAAAATTGACACTATTGATATTTTATATTATTGAATTGTTTAAAAATTACAAATTAAACATTATATGATCTAACATGTCATAAAGTATCAAATTTGGTTTAATTAACAACACATAATTATGTATTTATAACCATATATAATTTATAACATTATTACCACATATAAAATTAAATAGATTAAATAAGGATAAATCAAAATGATAAGGTTTAAAATAAAATCAAAACATGTCTAAATTTAATTGGATGATGAGATTACAACCCTATATTATCTAATATCCTAATGTGAGTCAATTTTGAAGTTTTTATGTGGGTGTTTGGTATATTATAAATTAATATCATAGAGGTTTCCAAAAGATCCCCTCTCCTCTCTTTTAAAAGGGCACCTCCTCCCTCCCCTCCTCTCAAAGTTTTGAGCCTTCAAGCTCATCCAAACCTTGACCATTACTCTTATAAAATTCCCTAGTAACATTATGGAGGTTTAGGTATTCTCAAAAGACCAACTATAGTCCCTTTATAGGAGGTTTGGATGAGGCATGTCGAAGAAGGGGAGTCTCGGACACATACGGTAGAAATTGGAAATAAGGTAAGGGATAATTTTGAAATCTCAGTTTTATCCGAGAATGATTATATGTAAGTATTTACAGAGGTTATATTTTTCATCCATGTCCATAAAATGTTTTTCATAAAGTGTTTAATGATCTTCCATGTATTTTTCAAGTCATGTTTACACCTCTTTGACTTTTACATTGTGTTATGGAAGGAATCTTTCTTTATTTTACCATATGAGGAACTTTTTGACTTTTCCAACAAAAGTACAAGGAGAATGTTTTTTTAACTTATACGGCATGAATGGACTTTTACTATTTCCTAACACCTAATTTTCATGAGTCTTTCTCTACAGTATTTCATGATTATTTTCAACAAAATCTTCTTCTTTTAAAATAGAATGTCATTCTGTGAAAATAAAATGATTTTGAAGAAGAAAGGATATTTTCATCAAAAATTCATTTCATGTGTTCTCTCAAAACTATCTTCCATCTAAGATGAAATTATTTAGTATGATTATGTTTCACGTATAATGCCTCTATTATTTACATGGATTGATTTTTATTATGATGAAATGATTTCCATTTGATTTATATGGATTATATTATGATGGAATGATGTTTATGAAACCCATTTTATTCTATGGAAATAATGACTTTAATATGTGGAGGTTAAAAATGAGGGCTTTTTTTTGTTCAGAAAGGGATTAAAGTTGCCCTTTTCATCCCTAAGAAACCCCATGTGAGTCTATCTGGTGATGGACAGGCTGTGGCGGCTTATTCATACGTCCCTTCTGACATTTTGATGAAAGCCCATAGCTCTTTAACATTGTCTTTAGGTGATAATGTTCTTCGTGAAGTCTCATAAAAGAATTATGTAGCTTGTATTTGGTCCAATCATGAAAAAATTTATATGAAAACCACTTTAATTGGCCGTTTAAATAGAAATAAAAAATTTAACACTTTCCAGATGCATCCTGGAATGGCCATCCAGACACACCATAATGAATTCAATAAAATCTTATTATAACTAGCCAATATAAATGTAAATGTTGAAGATTTGGACCAAGAAGTTATACATTTTATTTCCATATACAGTTCTTATGAACACCTTGTTGATGCTATGATGTATTGAAGAGACTCCTTGACCTTATAGTAGGTCATGTCTTCCTTGCTTTCAGATGATTTGCGTTGTAAGGCTAATGTTAAGCCTGAAGTCGAGGGTCTGATTGTGAGGGGTCATTCGGAGTTTCGAGGGAAGAAGACAAGTAAAAGAAGTAATGGTAGAAAAAGTCATATCTAGTCGTAAGAACACTGGTTTAAATCCAAAACAATGGGAGTTACCTATTTCCACTATGGGAAAATTGGGCATATAAAACCCAGATACACTGAATTGAAATCCGGTAAGCCCTATAATGAATCTAATGATCATTATTTATTTTTTGACCAAGGATATGAAAGTGATTAGGTGTTGTGTGCGTCCCATGACACTTTTGATGTAGAGTGGATGTTAGTCATGGGATTTTCTTTCCATATGTTCCCAGATAAGAGTTTTTTTCTAGTTTGACCGAGGGAGTTGAAGGAGAGGTTCTTCTAGGAAACAATAAGAGATTTTCCAACATGGGTCGAGGTGTTCTTCTGCTAGATCTCTCAGACCATTCTCATGTCACTTTATTGGATATGATATGGGTACCGGATTTAGACAGAAATATCATCTCATTAGGTGGTCTAGATCAAAGAGGATTTTCCATTAAGTCTGATTCTTGTTATCCTAGAATATCCAAGGGAGCTCGTATGGTGGATTGAGGCTCCTTGTTGAATGGGATATATGTGTTCGATGGAAGAACACACATCAATAAGTTGGGAAAAATGTATGTCACTAATAATGTCAACACTATATTTTGGGATATATGATTAGGTCATTTAAGTGCTAAATTAATAGAAGAACTGAACAATAAATGGATTCTCACTAATGTTACACCGAGTAACTTATACTTCTGTGATGATTGTGTAATGGGTAAGTCTAAAAGAGTTAGTTTCCATAGAACCATCTTTAATGTTGGTTTCCCACTTGATTATGGTCACTCTGATTTGTGGGGACCTTCTAGGACTACTTCCCATGGTGGAGGCTCCAAAATTTTCACTTTTAGATATGAATTGTTCTCGGAATGTTGGGGTTTATATTTTGAAAAATAAATATGATGTCTTCGAGGTGTTTAAAACATGGAAATCCTCTATCAAAAATCAATCTAGGAGAAAATTGAATGCATTAAGAACTGACAATGATCTTGAACACCTATCTACTAAGATTATCATGTATTGTGATAATGAGGAAATTTTGAGACACCGATTAGTGATCCATACTCCTTAACAGAATGGTCTAGATGGACGTATGAACCATAACATTATTGAGTGAGTTCATAGCATGCTTGTATGGTTAGGCCTACCCAAATCCTTTTTTAAATAACCTATCACTATGAAAATTTACTTAATAAATTAGTTCCCCTCATTATCCAATGACTTTCTAACTCTAATTGAATTGTGGATAAATCACCCCATATCTTATAGACATCATAGTGTGTTTGGGTGCACTGCGTATTCTCATGATACGGATGATAAACTTGATCCATGAGCCATCACGTGAATCTTCATAGGATATCCTATTGGGGTTAAGATTTGTAAACATCAGGTAGATAAACCCTACTTTCAAAAGTGTATCCTTATCTGGGATGTTGTATTTCAAGAGTCTGTTCTTGTTAGAGTTTAGCCTCACACTGATTATAGTGAGGGTCCTTCTCAAAAGAGGGATCTTGATGTTGATACTCCCAGTGGTAGTGAGTCTCTTTTTCAGACTCCATCTACCTCTCAGGTTCCCCTTTCTTAGCTGGAGCCAGAATCTGGGTCTAATTCTAATGATGCTCTAAATGATAGAGCTCCTAGGGACCTTAGGGTTTATCATCCCACTAAAGATATGCAAAGGAGAGTCATTATAAATCCACCTAGGTACAACCATGCATACATGGTTTCCTTTTCCTTCAATGGGGTGGAAGATCATAGTTAAGAAGACCCCCAAAGCTATTATCAAGTTGTCAATGACAACAACCATAAGCATTGTATTTTGGCTATGGAAGAAGAGATGAAGTCCCCAAGAAAGTACCATACGTGGTCCATATTCAATAAACCATCTACTAACAAGGTTATTGGCTATAAATGGATATAGAAAATGAAATAATAAAACACTATAGGGAATAAAATTAAATTTAAATATTGGCTTGTATCCAATGGTTTCCTTCAAATAGATGAAATTGATTATTCGGAAATTTTTTATCATATAGTGAAATATTATTCTATAATAATTATTCTTGTGTTTGTTGTTAATTTATATTTTCATATAGAATAGTTTGATGTCAATACTTCTTTCTTTCATAGTGATTTAGATGATGAGTTTTACATGAATAATCCTTCTAGTTTTGAACCTAAATTTAAAGTTAACCGAATTTTTTTCTTAATAAATCGTTTTATGGATTGAAAAAATCTTCTAGACAATGGTACAAGAAGTTTTATTCTTTTATGATTTAAAATGGTTTTAGTAGGAGTCAGTTTGACACATGTGTTTATTTTAACCCTGTTAAAAATGATTTATTTTATTTAATGATTTATCTATATGACATGTTACTTATGTGTAGTGACATGAAATTAATCACCCATCTGAAAATGTAATTCAATTCATCTTTTGAAATGAAAAATCTACGTGGTGCTAAGAAAATTCTAGGCATGTAAATTATTAGGAATAAGAAGTATAGAATTATGTATATATCTCAACATGCCTATATCCCTAATGTGCTTAAGAGATACTTGTTTATATCTTTGAAGCACATTATTGTTCCTGTAAGTCCACATTTTAAATTTTATCTATCCTAGACACCTTCCACAGCTTCTGATATAGAATATATTAGTATAATCCCCTATGTTAAGGTCGTGGTAGTATTATGTATTTTATGATTTGTACTTCAGTAGATGTCTCTTTTTCTATCGTTACTTTGAGCAGGTTTAGGGAAAATATGGAAAGCCTCATTGGAATTCTTTTAAATGGTTGTTTATATACATTTCTATACTTCATCTCTTTCAATTTGATATGGTAAATATGTTAGTTCATTTTAATTGGTGACTGGTTATGTTGATTCTGACTATGCTAGAAATATTGATAATAGGAAATCACTAACTAGTTATGTATTTTCTACATGTGGAGGACCTATATCATGGAATTTCAATATGCAGTCGTTGGTGGCCCTCTCAACCACTGAAACCAAATACATTGCAACAACAAAATCCATTAAAGAATCCATATGGCTTAAGGGTTTGTTTTATGAGCCTAATATTAGTACTGATGTTATTACTGTGTATTTTTATTCTTAATATTCCATATATATGTCTAAAAATTTAGTATTCCATGGTAGGTCCAAGAACATAGACATTAGGCTTCATTTTATTAGAGAAGTTATTGAAAGTGGAGAAGTCTCTGTCACTAAGATACACATAGAAGAAAATATAACTGATATTTTGACTAAGTCCATAACTTTATCCATGTAAAATCATTGCTTAGATATCTTGAACGTGGTTCCTCTTGAATTACATTATGTGGAAGAAAATCACCAATTTTATATGAAAATGGTGAAGATTTGTTAAATTTTTTCATATTAAATTGACGCTCGATTTTTTCAGTTTTTTACAATCGTTTTTTCATTTAATTTATATTTCTCAAAAAATTCTAGCCCATGATCAGTTCAGCCTCTCAAATACTCTTGGTTTCCCAATTCCATAAGTGCTTATGCTTTGATTGGAATTGGGGTTCTTTGGCTTCTTCTCTCCCATTTTGCAGGCATCTCTGTTGAAACAAATTGAGAGAGAGAGGGTTTGATAGATCTGTGTTTCTGCATCACAGTGTCGGTCTCATCATTGGATAATAGAGTTTCCATTATACCACATGTCTCATCTCAATAAAACCCCCACCATTTCCACTGGATTCATCATTAGAGAAGCCCCAGCGCACAGATGTAAACCCATCACGCTTCTGGATATTTGTTTCTTCTATACCACTTCGTTCAAGAAGACTCTGATTTGAGGTTTCTCAGTGCATCACTCTAGATCTGGTATTATTCGCGTTGTTCTGCTCCAGATCTGGAATTTTACGGTCTAGATATGTGGTTTACTTCATGGCAGTTCAAAATCTAAAGTTTTGTTTGGTCTAATGAACCTCTAGATATGTGGTTCTCCTATCTTGAATCGACTCTAAATCTCTTATTGAAGACTTCTAGACAGCCAGACCAAGATATTTATGACATTATGAGTATTTATCTCTCATTGGTTCAGAATTTTTCATTTTTTTGAATAATTTTTTTATCCTTATGGATTGATTACTACTGGTAGAATCTATTGGTGTTTTCATCCCCTCTTTAATGTTTTTTCATTGGGAATTTAATAAAAAAACATGTGTGATGGTGGGATTTCTATAGAGTATGGCCAAAAAGGGTTCCGAACCATGTATATTCGGGTGTTGTTTCACACTATTTTGGTTAATCGCTTCGGTCCATTTTCAATTTTGTATTAATTGCAGTGTATTGAACATCAATTTTTCAGTGTAAAAATTATTTATCACCTGTCTGTTTATTCGGTGATCCTCGGCTCCTGGGTTGTGGTATGCTTTCCGCGATTTCATCCACCACAGAGGGTGGACTTCATATTTTCATCATATGAAAATTGCAGGCTCTTCTTCATGAGGATATTATCCTGGTTGTTCATCAAAAAACTCAACCAAGTGGGTGTGGCACTCCCCTGTTTCATGGTTCCCTAAAGATCGATCATGTCTTTGTGTTTTGTCTAGCATGTGTATTGATCTTTATATGACAACACACTTCATATATAATTCTAGGAATGATGAGTTATACTACGTGAAATGTCATACACATTGATTGATTTTACATAATGATCGGTGAATGAAAGTATGTTGCAACCTGAGTCCATCTACATGCCATCCTTGATCATCATGGAGCCTTCCGGGAGTTACAATATGTAAAAGCTCTTGACTCGAGGTCACATTAGTGAGCGGTATCCAAAAATATGAGAATCTAAGGTCACTAGATTGAAGAAGATGATGTGAAACATCATTTACCCATTCTGAGATATGCATGTCATGTGTCCATCAACGGAAAAGTTTGTAATGCGTGATTATGAGGGTCAAAAAATTCCCCCCATAGAATAGGATTTGTTCATTATGAAAGGAATATGATTTTATTATATATATATATATATATGACACTTATGTATATATATATATTTGAATGATGATGTATTAATATTGTTTCATGCTTTATCAATGAATATATTTTCAGAACATTATATGTGTTTTCTAGTTTTCATTTATTAATGATGTGAATGTATTTCTCATTGGGTTGATATTATGTTAATCTCCAAAAATAACCATCCTTTGCATGATATCATGTATAACTAAATTCCTGGATCTGAATATTAAAATCATAATATATTCTTCTAAATAAATTCTCATGAATTACCACACAAGATTAATATATTGTTGTATCTTCTAAATCTATATTGAGATAACCTAATTTTCCGAAGTATGAATTTAGGTAGAAAGTATCTTATGACTATAATTCTTTTGTTCTTTCATTTAAAGTATCTAACTCAGACCTTCTATTTCATTACATTATATTCATTATCTTGAAACTTCTATCACTTTAGTTTAATGTGTTTTGGCGCAAACCTTCTTTCATTTTAGTTTTGGGTTTTTTAGCTCCACCCATTATTGTGAAACAGTTTAAGATCTTCTATTGGAGACCTTCTATCACATTAGTCTAAGGAATTATTAGCTCAAAACTTCTATCACTTCAATTTAGGGTCTTTTAGAACATAACTTCTATCACTATAGTTATAGACTTTTTAGCTCGAACCTTTATCAAGAAATAGATTATTGTCTTATATATTAAAAATTTTATCACTTTAGTTTATGTTCTAATTTTATGGGACCTCCTATCCCTTAATTTTATAGTCTCTTAGCTTATGCCTTATATCACATTAGTTTTAGGACTTTTTGCCTCGACATTGTTTTTATAGTAGTTTAGGGTCTTCAAGAATTGATTTTCTATCGCTTTAGTTTAGGATCTTTTAGCTCAGACCATCTAACTCACTAGTATTGTATCTTTTAGTTAGTAACCTTTTTGTGTTTTAGTTTAGGGACATCCAGATTGGACCTTCTAGTTATTTAGGTCATGTTTTATTAGCTCAAACCTTATATAGATTTCATTTATGGTATTTTATCGTGAACCATCTATCATTTTAGATTTCAGTCTTTTGGTTTTTTGATTTGTAGTGTTGTAGTTTAGGTTCTTCTAGCTTGGACCATCAATCACTTTTCTTTGAGGACATATTATCGTGTACCTTCTATTTCATTAATTTAGGGTATATTAGCTCAGACATTCTATCTCATTAGTTTTAGGTCTTCTTTCTTAGTCTTTTGGGGGGTTGTAGTTCAGGGTGTTCCAACTTGGACCTTCTATCACATTACTTTGAGTTATTATTATATCAGACCATCAATATCTTTATCTTATGATCCTTTTATATCAGTCCTTTTCTATGCTGTAGTTTAGGGTCTTCTTGTTTGGACCCAACCAATGATCATGGATGATAGTGTAGGCAGGGCATGAATTACTCAAAACAAATTGAGGTGCTAAGTAGATTTGTGGTTTTGTTAGGGATCACAATGATCAAGAATCCCATTTTGTACAGTGAAATATTTGGTTTTCAAAAATAGGAATATACCCAAGAACCGTATGCATGAATCCATGCAGATTAAATCAAAGGGTACCTTGTAGTTTGGTATCTTGTATATGGTTCATGGCAGTTTTATAGGGGTAATATGTTTGAGGGTGAGATATCAGGGAAGCTTGGACCACATGGATTTTTGGAATGTGTGTGAAGTATGTCACAAAAAAAACATTGAGCTGAGAATATTGGATGGGGAGCACATGTTAGGTATGTACCATAGCATTCTAAGATGTTATGTTCTTCCTTAGTTTCATTATGGATCATAGGTATTGAACATTATTTATTACAAGGAGGTGATTCCTTTTACTTGGTAGTTTAAATCCCTTAGTCATTGATATCATGGACAATTAAAAACTTATTTCACTCTATTCCAAGGGACATAGAATATTTTCGGAGAATCAAAAATCAAGATGATGAAGTATGATATTGAAGGAAAGCTATCTGAAAAGGGATCTTGCATCAAAGTGTGATTTATCTCTAGAATTAGGATCCTAAATCCCTACACCCTATGGTTTTGAATCACGAGGTGTGGGTTCTCAAAGGTTAAAGATTATATTTTCACAATCCTTCTTTGATAAAGGGTACAAAACATGGTGACATAACATCGATGATTTAGAACCCACATGAATTGTCTTGTACAGAAATTGTAAATCATAGTTTAATGTCCTCAGGATGTGAGGATGTTCTGGGATAATCATTCCAGGAGTAGTTTAGAACACAATATTGTCTTTGAGTTCTTCCATGGTGATGTTACGGATTCCAAGGATTGGAATTCCCATTTTTCATTTGAAACATTTTGTTGATGAGAATAGGTGCATAGGCAAGAGCATTAAACATACATGTATATTCAAGAAAAAGGTTATATGAATCCAAATATCCTTTATATGGACCATAGAAAATTTTGGTGATCTGAGACGCCCCATGTCATGAAGTGTGAATGATAAAATGTGTATGGTTCAAGAAGGGTTTGATGATCCCAGAGGTTTATCCACCACCTAAAGAAAATTTTCTCACAGCAAGGATATGTGACAAATCATTACTCTATCATTTTTCCTAGACAATGGGGTCCAATGAGTATAACATGGATTTTACTATGGATATGGAGTAGTCCCTATGAGATTTAGGCCTTTTATTTATTCCCTATTTTTTCCCTAAATTCTATAGATGAAAACTTTTCAAGGTGGGGAATTTACTTTTCCTAAGGACACCCATTATGAGTATTTGACTTGAAAAGTTTTCTATCGCTATCACAGATGATTTTATGTCTTATGCTTTGGACCATTATAGGATAGAGTTTAAAGTATTACAACTTTGAACAAGGTGTGTTCAGTTTAAGGTACTGAAACATATTGACCTAATATGAGGGGTGTTGAACAATAGTCTAATTTGGATACACATGGTAAATATTACTCAAACATCCTTCTAAGCAAGAGGGGAATGTGTTGAAAATCATGGATCAAGGCCATCACGTCATGAGTAATAATATGGGCTGGGGGTAACATGGAATATTCCTAGGTTCTAAGGTACACCATGGTAACATCATGATTATAAGGATAATAAAGGTCTTATACAGGTTGAATATGTCTCAAACTGGTGGGTCTAAGCCCTTTGTCATCGATAACATGGATGAATAGAGAGTTTCATTATTTTAGGGGAAATTAAAGGTTTTAGGTAACCCATGGAACTCATGGAATCAATTTTGTTTTATGGATTGAGGGGCTTTAAAAGGTGGTAGAAGCACCCAATACCCAGGTTGACCGGGGTAAGACTCTTGTGGTCCTTTGATAGGGAATGATGATGGTTGATGAAATTCATAATTTAATTTAATATAGCATGGGCATGGTACATGATCCTCTGCCCAGTTGGTGAGGTATGCTTAAGTGCATCCACAATACCTAGGTTCAAAACTAAGTATAGGATTATTTCTAGACTGTAGCAGTACTGTAGCGGGTATAGTAGTAGTATTGTACACTGTGCGGGTACTGTAGAAGAATTGTACACTATACAGGTACTATAGCAGAACTGTACATAGTAAGGGTACTATAACAGTTACTATAGCAGGTATTGTTCGGTACTGTAGTAGCTAGAACTATTCCCCTTGGGCCAGTGATTTGGGATGGGTGTCCTTAAGGCTTTCAGGGCCATCTATGACTTTGGGTCAGTAGGCATTTCAGGCCACCTTTAAGGCCTTTGGGTCACCTCAAGGCCTTCAGGCCACATATAGTTTCCCTAGACAGAAACCAAAAAGATATATCCCCAGAAGAGGATTCAGAGTAGTTGTAATCTCCAGAGTAGAGCCAAATGGATTTTTCAGAATGAGAGGGTATGTATATGCAATCAGGACCATCCTGTTCTTGCCTGGGAAGCCTAGCCATATGGCCATGCGATGGTGGTGAGCTCTTATCATGATGCAGATGCTAGGGAGGGGATGTTCTTTGTAGATAGCCTGGTTGAATTTCATAATATCTTTGGGTCATGTAATCTCTTAAGTATATGGTCCATGTAATCTCTAAGCCTACATGCCTTGTAAGGGTTCCCCCTCATCCTTTGAAAGGGTGATTATCAAAAATAAATAAAAATTATGGACTTCTGGCCATTCGGGGGGGGGGGAGGGGTAGGTACATTCATGCATGCAGTTTTAACATCATATGGTGAGGAAACATTTTTCATTCTCTTTAGATGTCATGTATCCCAGAAATTCTCCTTCAATTTTAGCTTCATACGGTAAGGATATTTTCGGTTTCATGTATCTTCATGCAATAAAGATGTCTTACATGCATCATAACAACATATGGTATTGATGGAGGAACTAATTTCAAACAAATTCACACTATATATAATCTGCATAATTAATCCATGTACAAATCTTGCTTGTACGTAGACAAAATGAATTTCTATGACATGTCTATTTTGAAAATTCGGGGTTCTTTTTTTGTCAATTGTTAAAGATGGACCTAGGATTGGAGATCCATGCCTCAATACATATCATTTGATCACATGAATAAAAAAAAAATAGTTCATCAATGGGAAACACTCTGCATAGGTCTCGCCTATGCATAGGGGTGGGCATTGTTTCAATTGATTTTTTTAGATGGGCCTGAGACTGGATATATAGACATCACTATGTATCATGTGATAACAGAAATCTAGAACACATAGTACTTGAGGAACTGTGTAGTTTAGCATTATATGGAAAGGACGTAGGCTTCATAATTAGAAAAATGGAGTTTCATCTCATCTCGATATTACAGGTCTATGCATCACTATGTATACTATGATGGAAGGAATATTTTTGCACGGTGTTCTTGAGGAAGGAACTCCCTATGCAAGTCTGGCCTATACACAGAGTTGGGGGATTTTTTTTTGGATGGACCAAAAATAGTGTTTCATGAATCACTATGAATCCTATGTTGATGCGAATCAATCCACGTGTATTTAATGATGGTGGGGTGTGGTAGAATATCAATCAACAACTATAGGTTTACTATCAAGTCATGTTGGCTAGAGAAATCAAATTATTCAATACAAGAGGTTTTCACAAAGGTGGCCTTTTTTATTCAAGGGTAGGAAACACAGTGTTTAGGGTAGAATAAAATGGTGGAGGCCAATAGAATCTCTTCTAATAAAATTACTACTCTCCACTAGGAAATAACTCAAACAAGAATAGATTGAGATAACCTCCACAGGATTGCCTCTTCTAGGTAAGGAATCCACATCAATGTTGCCTTCACACCACGTATTCACCACCTTCACGCCTAGATCTAGAAACTTCCTACCCTTTTGTATATAGAATGTCAACTCCCATGGAGGATAACTCTCCCCTTTGATTAATCCCACCAGAATTTTGGAGTCTGATTCTACCCTTGATATCTTGATATTTAACAATTGGAATAATTGGAAACCACTAAGAATCACCCTTACCTCCTCTCCGAGAGAACTACCTGGTCTATAGAATTCAATGAAGCCCAGCAGAGCCAAACCATGCTCATTCTTCAGAAGAAGGCCTCCCCGTATCACGCCCCCCAACATAGAAGCCATCAACATTGAGATTCAAACTTGAGGAAGGCAGAAAAAAGAACACTCAGGTCCCTCTATTGAGTTGTCTGACATCCTCTGAGCCAATCCTTAGGATGAGAATATATACGAATCTGGATAAGCTCCTGCGTAGATGGATCCCTCCCAGATCTTCTACCACTGATCTTAAATGAACCAGGAGATACATTTCAGACATTCTTGTACCCTCCCTGGTTCTATAATGGCTTTCCCATATCACCGAGCATAAAGCATCAAACCCCGCACCCATTCACTACTCCATTATACCCTAAATAAAAAAAAGTTTTAGATTTGGAAGAACATGTTACATATTGTTTCCCATCTCTGCCTACATCAGCACCAACAACAAGAAGCCAAAACAATCTCCTTCCGCTAAATATTCTCATCATTCGAAAGATAGTTATTCCTAATCCACCATACAAGAAAATTTAAGTTGGTAGGTATCCATTTACACCATAAGATAGTATCCCACTCATCTAAACCACTTCTTATATAAATGTTATTCCTCAACTAACTACTACTGAAATCCCCAGATGACGAGGAGACCATGATACATCTGTTTGGATAATCCGTCATAGAGATCATTTGGGACACCTCATGTTGCTGCAAATACAGAGTCATAGGAATGAAACTAGTGAAATAAGAGGCCTTACTGAACTGAATATATGGGACTGGCCAGCCTAGATATTGGATGGTGGCCCCACACCCTTTATCCTTCCAAAACATTATCTCATCGCTCCCAACAACCCACCTGATCTTATCCACCATCATCTACCAGAGGTCAATCATTGTTCTCTCTAGCTTCAAGGGGTTCCTTAAGCTATCTTCCCATTATTTCCAATTGTATTTATATCTTTGTCTCGTAAACCATAACCAAATAGGATTCTCTAGTCGTTTCCAGCTAGCCTAGTGATATATCCCAACATACCTAGAATCTCAAATAAACTTTGTCATCAATTTTTCTATCCTCTCAATGGTTTTCTTTGGGGATTTGACAATTTACAACACATGAATTTCCATGAAGGACAACACACTATTAATAAGAGTGATCCGACCTCCAAAAGAGAGAAAGATATTATTCCAATTGTGGATATTTGATGAAATACCTCTGATAATACCACTCAACAAGCTCAATTTAATAATCCCATTAGAAATTAGGGCCCCCAAGTAAATCGAAGGAATCCTCTTCGCTTTCATACCCAACATGTCTTATATATCACTTGTTCTACACCCAGATATTTAACTGTAGATAAACACATTTCATTTCCTCATGTTTACCCTCTTTTCACTTTGAATACCATAATATTTCATCAAAGAGTTCCACCCACTAAAAACCTTCCTCCCTACATTGATAAACAAGAGTATATAATCTTTAAAATTAGGTGAGAAACAATAATACACCTCAGTTTTTGTAAGGTACAATAGACCCCTCTATCATGAACCACTCCATGTTCCATTATTTAGCATCCTTGGCTAGAATGAATAATAGAGGAGACATCGAGTCCCCCTATCTATGTCCAAAAACCATTTTGAAAAAACCAAAATTTCATCTCATGAAATATATAGATAACCATGGGGAGAAAAAACATCTGAAGAATAAGTCACAAACCAACTCGGTCAATCCCAGTATTCAAAGAATTATGTGGAGGTAAATACAATCAAGCATGTCATTGTCCTTATCCATTTACACTTTGGTAATAATGATTGGACCAAAAAATTTCTTGTTATGATCCTCCACCATATCATTAGAAATCCCCACCGTGGCTTGGATGCCTCGGCCATGAATGAACCCATGTTTCTCATCAGACTCAACACATTGGATCATAATATGAAGCCTCTTATTCATAATACTAAACATGATCCACTATGAAAAATTACATAAACAAGTTGGCTGAAATTGATCAATTGACTCAAGATGTATCACCTTTGGGACTACCACCACTTTAGAAGCACCTATAGCCTTTGGGAGTGATCACCCCTTAAAGAAGACCCTCAATGCCTCCCCAACCTGAGAACCAAAAACCTCTCAAGAATCCATAAAGAATGAGCCCAAAAAACCATCCGTCACTGATGCACTCTCCGCACTCATACCCATATCTGCCTCCTTGATATTCACTAGAGATGGAAGAGATTCCATCACAACATTATCCACCTCATTAAAGTGGCTTGGGATACATTTCCAAAAATTCGAGACAATACCTTCAGTTTCTAGGCTAGGAACACAACAATCAATCGGTTCTTCTAGGAGATATTTGAAATGCTTCAAGGCCATACTCCCTGACACTAAAATATCACTAGTGAGGGTCCCATCTGGTAGCTTGATATTAATTATTTTTCCCACCCTTATTTATTTTTATACAAGATTGAAAGAATCCATAATTTTTATTTCCTACCTTGATCCAATTGTCCCTTGACTTCTCCCTCTACACTCTTTAAACATACAACATATTTTCGGTATAGAGACTGTGTTTGTCATTGAAATCCACAAAAACATCGCCATCCCAATCTTGTTTAAGACACTCCTCAAGCCCCTCAATCTCTCTGCGAATTGTCACAAGAGGGTTGAAACCAATCCACCTGTCACAGTTATACTCTTACAGGTCACCCTTGAACCATTTTAGACTATGTGTGAGTCCCACCCACGGACTCTCATCCATCTGTTGGCACTAGGAGTTGCGCACCACATCCATAAAATCATCACTACAGAACCATCTCCGAGATTAAATGAAATATTTTGGACCTCTACCATCACTATTGATATTCAACACAATAGAATAATGATCATACAGTTCCATAGGAAGATGAAAAACTACCAACTGAGGAAAAGAGTCCAAAATCTGCAAGTTTCCCAAGCACCGATCTAGTCTGCTCCATATTCGACTACTGCCTTTCCTGTTGTTACACAATGCAAAATAGCAACCAGAAAACCCCAAATCAATTATACCAGTACTGGACATCAGATGATTAATTCCATGCATAGTTTCCATTTAATTCTCCAATCCAAACCTCTTCTCCCAAAACTCTACTACGGTATTGAAGTCACTAGCAACCACCCAAGCAGAATTCCTTGGACTGAAACACCCTAGAAATCTCTAGAGGTCCTTCCTAATAGATACATATTTTCTCAAATAGAAAATGGAGATAATGATTTCAAAACATCCTATTTTTACTTTATTAGTGATGTGATTGGACAAAGCTTCACCCATCTCCACAACTACTTCCCATTTACTAAACACCCAAATGGACTGACTGTAAGAGCTATCATACATTTCTTGAAAAAAAACTCAAACGCTTCCGAAAACCAGTGATACGATTACACGCCTCCTTCGGTTTAAGAATATCCAGAACAAAAACCTTTTAATGATGAGCCTCATTGAAGATGAAGGCACTTTTGTACCTCACACCCAAGCGACTAGCATTCCAGACCATCGTAGAAATCATTGATAACCATGAGAGGGGTCCTTAAAACCTCAACCAAGACTAAACATTTCACTAGACTTCCCTGAAAGATCCCCTCCAGAACAAGGATGGGTCACCAGACCATTCCCACTAGGAGGCACCCAGACCGCCCTGCCACTATACTCTGAACCATCTACAAGAAGATCCTCAGAATTGATCCTCTCAAAATTTGTGAACCGATTCGGAGAGAAGACCATATACTTAGGGCGATCTGGTGATAGAGACTTATTTCATGGTAAGCGAGAATGCATGCCAACATCAATTCCCACCACTGAGCCTAGGGCCCCCAAAGTGAACACCTCCCCTAAACCATTCAAGGAACCGAGGAGATAGCCATAACCTCATTACACCCCAAGACCAGATAGGGAGAAACACTGCTCAGTGCATGCGACTACCATCTCCTTCAAACCATGAAAAGAGACACTCCATAAGAACCATCTAATAGAGTCAGCACTCTAGAGATCAATGGAAGATACAGAAATGCCAAAAACCAATAGTTTTGTATGGAGTGGTGGCTGGACCAAAATATAGGATTATGGAGTCCCTTTAAATCTCAATAATTAGAATCAAGCCTTACATAGTTCTTCAAAATCCATGCAGTTCACCTTCATGTGGTAAGGAAATGGGTGATTCATAATGAAAGATGAGAATATTTCTAGCTAGACCTAGGAGTAGAGTTATGGGAATCACTATGTATCCTGTGATGAAAAGAACCAAGCCATTAGTACCACTTGAGGATCCTTCCCATTTAATTTCATGGGGTAAGGAAATTATCCCTTTACATTAATGTCGTACGATAAGGATGAGATGAGCCATGCAGCTTAATGTTGTTTGGTAATTTCATTTTTTCATCAAATTTATCATCATGTGACACAGATGTGGGTTTCTCGATTTGAAGAAGAATTCGCATTGTGGATCAGCCCATAATTATAATTTCAGATGTCACTATGTATCATATAATGATAGGAATCAATCCCTATATATCTCTCAAAGAGTCATGTAGTTCACACAATGCCTCTAACACATATTCTATTTTCAGGGTGGACTGCGTATTTTTCCCATATGGAAATTGTAGGAACTGCTTCATGAGGATAGTATCGAGGTTGTTCGTCAAGAAACTAGACCGATTGGGTGTGGAACTACCCTATTTCGTGGTCCCTTAGAGATAAATCATGCCAATGTGTTCGGTACAGCATGTGGATTGATCTTTATACGATCGTACACTTCATATAGTAGTCGGGGAGTGAGGAGTTCTTCTACGTGCAATGTTGTACACACATATTGTCTTTACATAATGATCAGTGAAAGAAATTATGATGCAACATGACTCTATCAATGGGCCATCATTGATCCTCATAGAGTCTTAGGGGAGTTTCAATATGAAAAATCACTTGTACTTGAGTTCCCATTAGTGAATAGTATAAAAAAATATGATAATATAAAGTCACGAGGTAGAAGAAGATGATGTGAAACATCTTTTACCATTTAATAGATATGCATGACATGTGTCCTTTCAAAGAAATGTTTGCAAAGCATTATTATTGGGGTAAACGAATTCCCCCCTTTGAATTTTATTTTTTCACAATTAATGGAATATGATTCTAATGTAAATATATTAAACTTTAATATATATTTGAATGATGATTTATTCCTCTTATTTCATGCTTTATCAATGATTATATTTTCAAGAAATTGTATGTGTTGTCCAGTTTTTGTTTCTTCATGATGTGAATGTATTTCTCATTGTTTTTATATTATGTAAATCACCAAAAATACCCATCACTTGCATCATATCATGTATAACTAAATTACTGGATATGAATATTGAAATCATAAGAGATTATTCTTAATAAATTCTCATGAATTCCCTATAACACAAGATTAATATATTGATGTATCTTTTCACTATATATTAACATAACCTAATTTCCAGAAGTATGTCTTCGGCTAGAATGTATTTTTAGACTATAATTATTATGTTAATTCATTTGAACTATCATGATCGAAACTTCTAATTCTTTACATTATAGTCATTATCTCTAACCTTCTATCGCTTTAGTTTATAGTGTATTGGTCCAAACCTTCTTTCACTTCAGTATAGGTATTTTTAGCTGATACCTTTGTTATGAAATAGTTTATGGTCTTCTAGTGTATACCTTATATCACATTAGTTTTAGGTATTATTAGCTCAAACCTTCTATCACTTCACTTTAGGGACTTTTATCACTTACCTTTTATCACTTTACTTCTAGATTTTTTATCTCAGACCTTTGTTGTGATGCAGTTTAGGGTCTTTTAGATTTTACCTTCTATAACATTAGTTTATGTTCATATTTTCTTGGACCTTCTATTGCTTAATTTTATAGTATTCTAGATTAGGCCTTATATCACATTATCATTAGAAATTTTATCTGGGACACTTTTTGTGTTTTAGTTTAGGGTATTCTAGCTTGGACCTTCAATCGCTTTAGATTATGATATTTTAGCTTAAACCTTCTGACTCACATGTATAAGGTTATTTATCTAGGTTCATTGTTGTGATGTAGTTTAGGGTCATCCATATTGGACCTTCTATCGAGTTAGGTCATCATTTTATTAGCTTGTACCTTCTATCGATATTGTTAAGTTGTTTTATCTTGGACCTTCTATTGGTTTATATTACAGTCTTTTAGGTTGGGCCTTTGTTGTGTTGAAGATTATTATCTTCTATCTTGGACCTTCTATATCTTTTTTTTAAGAAAATATTATCTAGTACCTTCTGTCGCTTTAATTTATGTTATTTTATATTGGACCTTATATCTCTTTAGTTTTTGGCTATTTGTTCGGAATTTTGTTCTGTTGTAGTTTAGGGTGTTCTAGCTTGGACCTTCTATCAATTTAGTTTGAGGTATTATTATCTTAGAGCTTCAATCGAATAATCATAAGATCTTTTTAGCTTGAACCTTTCATGTAATGTAGTTTAGGGTCTTCTAGGTTAGACCCAACCAAAGATCATGAAATATTCTTTAAACAGGGCATGAATGACCCAAAACACATTTAGGTTCTAAGTAGAGCCATGGTGTTGTTAGGGATCACATGGATCAAGAATACCATTTTGTAAAGTGACACATTTGGTTGAAAAACTTATGCATATACGTCGGAGCCATATGCATGCATGCATATTCAATAAAAGGGTACCCTATATTTAGGGATCATTTCTATGGGACATGGAATTTTAATAGGGGTAATATGGTTGAGTGTGATATATTAGAGAATCTTTGACCACCTGGATAGTTGGAAAATGGGTGATGTATGTCACAATACAAAATATTGATATGAGAAAATGGGATGGGGAGGACATTTCCAGTATGTCCCTTAGCACTCTGAGATGTTATGTTCAAACATAGTATTTTCATGGCTCACAGGTATTGAAGATTATTTCTTATAGGGAGGAGATTCCATTTACATGGTAAGTTAAATACCTTATGCATTGATATCATGGATAATCAAAGATTATCTTCAATCTAGTACAAGGTCCATACAAGATTTTCAAATATTCAAACATCCACATGATAATGTTGGGTATGGAAGGAAATATATCAAAAAATGGTTATGAAATCCTACTGTGATTTAGATCATGAATTTAGAGGCTCAATTCCTACACCCGATGGTTTCTAATCATTTGGTGTAGGACATCAAGGGTTCAGGAATGGAGTGTCGCATTCCTTCGTTGATAAAGGGTTCAAAACATGGTGAAATAATGTCCATGATTTAAAACCCACTTGTATTTTCTTGTACAGAAATTGAAAATCATATTTCAAAGTTCATAGTATGTGAGGATGGTCAAGGAAAATCATTCTGGGAGTAGTGCAGAATACACTAATGTGTTTTAGTTCTACTATCATTATGTTAGGTATTACAAGGTTTGGAATTCCCTTCTTGAATAAGAAACATTTGGTTGATGACCATAGCTGCATATGCAGGATCCATAGATTTGTACGCATACTCAAGCATAGGGTTACATGAATCCATGTATCCTTTATAAGGGGCATGTAAAATTATGGTGATCTGAGACTCCCGAAATAATCATGTGTGTATGATGGAAAGTGTATGGTTCAAGATGTTTTTGAGCATCCAAAAGGTTCATCCACTACCTAATGAAAATATTCATGTAGCACTGATATAAGACAAATCATTAGTCTAATTTTTGTCCTAGACCATGGAGTCCAATGATTATATAATTGATTTTACATGGGATATAGAGTAGGCCCCAGGATATTTATTCCTTTTATTTATCCATTAATTTTTTCATAAAATCTGGATATGAAAAAATTAGTGGGTGGGGAATTGCCTTTTTCTCAAGCCACCCATTACGAGTATCTGAACTGACAAGTTTTATGTCACTATCGCTTGTAGTTTTAGGTCTTATGATTTCAACCATTATAGGATAGATTTTATGGTATTATATATTTGACCGAAGTTTGTTCTATTTAAGGTCCTGAAATGTATTTACCTAATATGTGTGGTGTTGCACAAGTGTCTAATTATGATATCCAGGGTACAGATTACTCAAACATCTGTCTGAGCGATAGGGTAAAGTGATGAAAATCATGGATCAATGTACTCAATTCATGAGTAATGGTTTTGGATGGGGATAACGTTAAATAGTCCCAGGTGCTAAGTTCCACCGTTGTAACATCAGCCTTATAAGGATAATAAGATACTTTTTTAGGGAGAAGATGTCTCTAACTGGTGGGACTAAGCCCTTAGTCATTGACAATATGGCCCAGTAGAAAGATCTATTTTCCTTTTTTTGGGGAAATGAAAATTTTTTGGTAACCTAAGGTACTCATGGCTAGAATGTTGTTGTATAGATTTGGGTTCTTTAAAAGATTGTAGAAGCACCCAATACCATTATTGACTAGGGTAAGACTCTGGTGGTCCTATGATATGAAATGATGATGCTTGATGACCTGTATTGTATAATTTCATTTAGAGGGGACATGTCTACATTTAGTTTTAACATCATATTGTCAGGATGTGTTTGTCATTTTGTTTTTATGTCATGCCACCAGGAATATTCTCCTTGTAGTTTAACTTCATACGATTTGGATGTTTTCTATGATGTTTATATTAGTGAAAGAAATTTGTTTTCCATGCATTATATCATCATACAGTTAGGATGAAAGATCTAATGTGAAAAAAATGATCAATATATATCATATGTGTAAGTAATCAATATACATATCTTGCGTGTACTTATACAGAATTATTTTCTATGACATTTCAATTTTGAAAATTTGGGGTTCTTTTTTCAATACTTGAAGATTGACCTAGGATTGGAAATCCGGGCATCACTACGTATCTTTGGATCACATGAATCAATACAAATGTAGTTCTTGAATGAGAAACACTCTACATGGGTCTCTCCCAAGCATAGAGGTGGGAATTGTTTCAATTGACTTTTGTAGTTGGGCCCATGATTGGAAATATAGACATCACTACGTATCCTGCGATAACATGAATCAAGAAACACATAGTTTTTTAGGAATCATGTAGTTTAACATCCCATAGAAAGGACATAGGATTCCTAATAAGAAAAAGTGAGTTTCATATGGCCCTGATATTAAAATTTTGTGCATCACTACATATCATGTGATGGAATGAATGAAGTCGCACATAGTTCTTGAGGAAGGAACTCCCTGTGAAAGTATGGCCTATACACAGAGTAAGAGGAATTTTTATGTGAATAGACCCAAAATAGGTTCTCAGGAATCACTATGTTTTATGTGATGATAAAAATCAATCCACATGTATTTATTGATTATGGGGGTGTTGTAGAAGATCAATCACCAACCATTAGGTTACTATTAGGTTATGATGGCTAGAGAATTCAATTAATTTCATACAAAGAGGTATTAACTGTGATGTTTAATGTCATGCGGTGAGAACTCATGGTATGAAATTTATGGTCTTGAATTAATGACCATGATATACCCACTGTGAGTTATTTAGGCCTTTTCAATGACATGGAAACCCTTTTTCAAATTCCTATAATCAACTGAGATATGATCATTGTGAGAAATAAAGAACAACAAGGGCCCCCCATGCTGTGGAGAGGCAATTAAATAAAGGACATGAGTATTTTGTATCAAGTGGTGGATGGACCCTGATATAGGATTATCGAGTCCCTAAAATTATCATTAAATGATAATTGTGTGTTATGTATTTCTTGTAAAGTCATGGAGTTCAACATCATGTGGTAAGGACATGGGTGATTCATCATGAAAGATGATGAGATTTTTGGGTGGACATGGGATTAGAGGTATGGTCATCACTATGTATCCTATGATGGTAGGAACCAAGACATTCATACCTCTTGAAGAGCCTTCCAATTTAATTTCAACTGGTAAGTACATTATCCATGTACATTAATGTTGTGCAGTAAGGATGGGAAGATACATGTAGTTTATTGTCATTCAGTAAGTTTATTTTTTCATCCAATTTATTGTCATGTGATAAGGATGTTGGTTACTCGATGTGAAGAAGAATTAACATTATGGATGGGACTAAAATTAAAATTTTGGATATCACTATTTATCATGTGATGATAGAAATCAATCAATATGTATTTATGGAAGAGTCGTGTAATTTAACGTCATGTGGTAAGGATGTCATTTTTACATTTTAATGACATGTGATAAGGATGATAAGATCCGGCCAGTTTAATTTTGTTCCATAAGGATTTTGTTTCATGTATTTTCTCATCATGTGGTTAGGACATGGGCCACCTGATGTGATGAAGAAGTAATATTGTTGCTGGGCTGAAATGTATATGTTCTGGTGTCACTATGTATCTTGTGATGAAAGGAATAAATCCATATGTTGTTCTTGAAGAGCTATGTAGTTGAATGTCTTATGGTAAAGACATTTTTTGTTTAGTTTAATGTCATGTATTATGGACGAAAAGAGATTTGAAGATTAATTTCATGTGATAATGAAACTTTTCTATTTAGTTTAATGTCATGTTGTAAGTAAATGGGTTACATAATGTGAAGAATAATTAACACTATGGTTGGGTCCAAATGTATAAATTCAAGTGTAACTACATATCTTGTAGTGATAGGAATAATGAAATACATATATCATAATGAGTCATGTAGTTTAATGTCCAATGATAAGGACATCAGTAGTGATGTTTAATGTCATATGGTGAGGAATAGAAGTGTCTTGCAGTTTAAGTCCATGTGATGAAGACATTTTTGCTTACAGATTATCATCATGATGTAAGGATGAGTATGAATGATTATATCTATTCAAATTATATCATAAGAAACCTAAAATTGGTGGGTGGTGTAACACGCTGTCCATCCACTTGGCCCATGAGTAAGCTCTGTTGGGATAGACATTTTGATTGATGTATGGTCCTTCCCATTTAGAATCCAGCTTCAGAGGATTATTTATTGGTATCATTGGGATATTGAGATCTATAACTAGCCCTAACTAGAGGAATTAATGGAGGAAAACCTTTTTATTTAAGGATCATGAAATCCAGTTCTGATAGACCACAAGGTTTTTCAATATGAGGAACCTATTGTAATCAAGACACTTCAATTTTTCCATCCCTTCTATGATTTCTCATCATCTGAGAACTCTATGAAAATAGTTATTCAGATTGAAGGTAGATGAACTTCTATGGGTAATAATTCTCTGATACAATACACAAATGAATATATATTTTCCTGTGTAGTAGTACATGTGGTGTTATGGTAGTCCCATAAAGCATGTTGGAGTTTTTCTAGACAGTACTTCTTATCCTTATTCATGGTCTTTTGGGGTATAATTGATAGAGACTTATTAAAGGCCCCCAAATTTCCATTTGTCAATTTATGATAATTAGATGATTGATTGGACTTGATATTGTACTCCTGATATATATTCTTCAACTTCGTGGCACATAAGTTGGTTCCATTGTCTTCCAATATTGTGTTAGGGACCCCGAACCTTTTGATTATATGAGACTTTACGATGTTGAATATGTTCTTCATCGCAACTTAATTCAGGGGTATTTCCTCATACCATTTGAAAAAGAATTCAGTACCAGTAAGGGTATACATCAACTACTTGGTTTTGACTGAGGGATATGGCCCCAAAATATCCATTACTTATATGAAAAATGGTCAGAAATATATAGATGTATATATAAATTTCGTGGGTTGATGGATGATATTTTCTTGGATAAGACACTCATGACATTTCAGGGTGAATTCCACATAGTCCCATGTCACAGATTTCCAATAATAACCTAGTATCCTAATAGGTTTAGAGTGTCTAGTTCCAGATAGATGAGCACCACAGGGGCCCACGTGGACTTCTTCTATTATGGTGAGAGTATCTCCTCCTTCTATATACCTGATAAATATTCCATTGAATCTATTATAATAAATAACATTCTTTATATTCAGGCCATTATGTAGGATAAAATTCACCACATGACACTGAATCTATTCCCTTTCGTCTTGATCCATTCGGAGAGTCCCGTTTTGGAGGTAGATTATTATGGGACCCATATATCAAAGTTTGGATGTTAGTTAATCTTGCTTTGGGACCATGTTGAATAGGATTATTTCATCCAAATTCTATACAATGACTGACGGTTATTTGGTTCATAATGTGGAATATTTCTTCCTTATGTTGAGGGTCAACGAAGAATGAGGCTACATTATCCAACATGTTAGTGTGAGCATTTTGTGGTCGGAGAATATGACACAATGTGGCCTTGAAAAGGAACTCTACCATCAGTCCCCTAACAATGCCAGTGATAGGGGAAATTTCTTTTTTTTATGGAATATTTTTCATCCATATGCTTTATCAACAGCTCTAGATCCCCTTTGATATTTAGGTAGACTATCTATATCTATAGGGATAGTTCCAAGCCAATAATGAGGGATTATTATTTTACCTAGTTATTTGTGTAGCCTTAGGAGAGTGGTAAAGTGTATGGAAAAACTACCTCATTTGGAGAGATAAAGACAATACATAAGAAAACCCGATTGAGTTTCTATGTTTCCATCATTTTTTTGATAGGACTCTAGAAGGTTCCATCAAAAAACATTTTCCATGTTTGAGGAGTGTCTCGGGCATAGAATACATCTTCATCTAGGAGCTCTATGTCATACAATATATTTTCTAGGGCAGGATGTGCTAAAAGAAAATCATCCATGGATTTTCCTTTTTCTGACTTGTGAGATAAAAACTCTATGTCTTATTGTTGTAGAATGACCTCCCATCAGGAAATGTTCACAGTCAACATAGAATGACCAAGGATGTAATTGTGCGTACCAATAGGAGATATGTGATGGATTTTTTTGTGGTGAAAGTAATTTCTTATCTTTTCACTACAAAGATGAGTTTAAGGCAGTTTTTATGGACATTAGAGTATTGAGTCTCAGTACCTAGAATTTTCTTGATGATGAAATAGAGAATATTCTCACTTCCCTCACCATATTTCTATGTGAGGTGGGAACCTAGTGAATATTCCAAGATGACCACTTATAAGTGGAGTGTCCTCCCTTACACTAGTCTAATCAAGACTGTTTTTTGTATCAATTATTGGTTAATATTTTTTTATGTCATTTTGGCAGTCATTTTCCCATTGAGAGGAGATTCCATTATTTGGTATCATATTAATGGGGATAGATTTTCTGACCAAGTCGGCTATGAAGCATCAAATATTGGAGTGGAGAACTCAGTGTGACCTAAGTTCTTTGAGATTTATAGGGGTGACTGTTGACACCCCTTATACAGATTTGAAAAGTTCAAAGGAAAAATCAACCAGTATCTAGAAGCTTCGCGAAAGAGCTACTCAGTCCACCTGCATGAAAGAGATCTGTGGTCGAACTTCATGATAGGGCTACGCGGTCGAGCTATGCGACAGAGAAATACGGCCGAACTATACGATACAGCAACGAATCTGAACTACATACAAGAGGATTTGGGATGCCTCTGGTAAGAGCACCTGCTTGGTAGAGCTACACGGCATATCTGCGCAACCCAAGTTTATTCTTCCAGACCCATCCGTGCCTATAAATAGGACCCTTGGGCTCCCAATTTCCAGACTGAATTTTTTGAAAGACTCTCTGAAGATCCTATTGCGTATCTCTTTAGCCTAGATCTCTAAAATTGTCTCAGGTAGTTCTCTCAACTCCGAGAGAAGGGATAATTAAAGGGAATATGAATGTTTTTGAAGTTCCTAAAATTCTTCAGTCACCATTCATACATATGCGGTGTACCTGCACCCCATATATGCACAGTACCACTGCGTTGTACATTTGTGTTCCATACCTGCGTGATTGAGCAGTGCGGGGTACCTACGCGGCATACCTGCATGAGGTACCTACGTAGTAAACTCAAATACACTTTGAAACCTTTATTGGAGGGGTATCTCATTCTTTGGTTCCCTTATTCAAAATGGGATAAGTTTAAACCTCCCCCAAAACCTCCTGACATCTCAGACCATTGGGTAAGGACATCCGTGTGTCTCCAATTTGGGTTTGTATTTCTGCAGTTAGGGATTTCCCACAATTTTTTCACAATGGGGTTAAGATTCATTGGATTCATCTGGGTTTGTATATCTGTAGTCGCATGGACTTTTCTCCTAGAAACAATGATGGGAATTTCCTGGTTTGGAAGATGGTGGGCTTCCTGCCTCTCCCTTTTCAAAGAGGTGGCCCGGGACCTTAGTTCTCCAGTAGGGAAGGTCCGCTTCACACTTGACATTCCACGCAAGTATAGTAGAAGTATCCCTCCTCTACCAGAACCAATTTCAGGGTAGAAATCCTAGTTTAAGCCCCTCACCTTCACCCCTTCTTCCTTACATTGGACACTTGTCCAATGTAAATAGAACAGAGGGAAGTTTTGTCACCTCACCATCTTCCACGGTCAACGTTCCCTCTTCCATTAGCAGAGGTGGAAAAGTGTGAAGTTTAATTATTAAATCTTTCACATCCTCTTGTTTCTCACACCGAGCATGGCTCACGTGGGCTTAAAGATACATGATGATTACAACATATACACAAAAACTTACCAGAAGGAACTATGAGAACTTTGATTCCTTTTCAAACCAGGATACGTAGGAAGCTCTTTTAGAGCCCGAGCTCACTAGATATCCTCCTTAGGAATCCAACACACATACCCCCAATTTAGGAATCCTTTTTCAATAAGTAATCCCAAACTCATCTTTCACAGAGCACTATACTCTCCTATGATATTTATCAAAGTTCATGGGCTTTTATTCACATCCATATGGGATATGTAGGAAGCCTCCTTGAGGTTCAAACCCAACACTTCAAATCAACCCAATTCTCTTTGGGCCATACTCCAAATAAAGTTTGATCATATTTGGAAACCTATATCCTTTTCAAAGTTCCTTGTTCGGTTTTAATATAATTCCCACACTAAGTTGTAACTAAGTACCTTCTGCTTAGAGGTCCTAAGCACATGACCTTAAAAGGTATGATGTGTCCCATTAAGTGGCACCAAACTACAAGGGTTCTTTTTCCTTCCACAAGGATGCGTAGGTAACTCATTTTATGAGCACGAACCCAAGATGAAACCAAACCTTCATCTCCCTAGATGAAAATAAACTCTAGAGTGCCCCACTTAGTGGATTAAAAACAAGTATCATCAAAAATAGTGATTAAAAGAATCTCAAATCAGTATATTAGAGGATACCATTGATGGAAAACCTCGAAGACACACAGATAATTCCAAAACATTTATACATGTTAAATAAGTGATTTTAAATTCCAAGGGATACATATGATATACTTGATGAATTAATAAGGATTCATGAAAATATTTTAATTTTAAAGAGAGTCCCAGAGTAGACAATAATCCCCCCCAAAATGGTGTGATGAGTTTGACCTCCCATACTATCGATCAATGCAAGTTATTAAGTATTGTAAAGTTTTAAACATAAACGAACGCCGATATTTGGAAAAAAGGTCCTCTTAGGATAAAGAAATGTTTTGAAGTTTCTGGTTCTATGAATAAATCCTATGTAAAACGCCTAGAAACAAGTATTATTAAATCTAGAATATCACATTTCAAGGACCTGCAAAACAAAAAACTGGTGAACCTGATGTGAATCCTTAACCAAGTTAATAATGTTACCCACATGTTAGGCCCCAATCAATTGATAAAGGAAGGAAAAATAAGAGAATTAATCATGCATGTATCTATCTGACAAGATTGAACTTTAATATAATTTGTTCTTGTCCTCATTTTTCTTCAAAATTCCCTTCAATCCAAATAATGGCTTTCTCAAGGACAATATCTATGAACTTACTGAATGCTTCCCAAGTTAGATCTCTATCCACGGGAAGGACGTTATCACCAACCCAGTGTCTTGAATGTTGGGTCTCCAATGTTCTGAATAAGGAATATTTCCAACATGGTACGATTCTGACTTTGGAGGCTGCTCGACAGGCCCACTCGATCAAAAAAAATCCTCAATAATGTGTCCAACAACGACTAATAGTCATGAAGAAACAATTCCAACCACCATTTCCAATTGTTTCGGGTCTTTATCCCCAGAACACAACAATCAATTTTTCACATACTATATGGAGGTAGATCAAGAGGTCACTCAAGGACTTACTTCAAGAATATAGAAGTTCATCTTGAGAACTACCACCAGTAATAACCGCCAGAATCATGGGGTAGTATATCCCCAACCTGATGGGGATGTTGCCTCTAGACGTTTGGCCCCGGTCTCTTAGATTCAGGCACGTAAGACAAACCTCCAAGGACAACGTCCGGTTAACAGGAAGCATGTTCTCACCTCTACCTCACCTTAAGAAGTCCATCAATCTAACATGATGGCACAAAATGAGCGGGCATATACACTCATCCGTCCTGATTTCACTGTTCAGCAGACTCGTCTGGCAGTAACACACCATTCCCACTAGGAAATTCGGGTGAAGTACTATAGGTAGGCACATATACCTTTTTATAATTCATTAGCTAGTCAGCAGGCTCGTCTAACTATAACCAATGATGTTTTCCAATTTTATATGGTGGTCACTCATAAGCAGGAACATACACCTGTTTACATTCAACAATTTTGTCACAAGTTTCGTCTGCCAGTATTGAAGGAAACACATCAACCATACTTGATGGAGAATATCCAGCAGGCACATACACCTTCTAATGTTCATCAAGCCTACCAACAGTTTCTTTTGGTATCACCCGGTGAAGTCAGTCGGAGAGCGCAAACGACAAATCTGGAGCAGACTCAACCCTCTGCCCCTATGCATAAGTACCGCGAATATCCGTTGACAGGAAAATGGGGACATGAGTAGACACATACACCTACTCCAGATACGGAATGGATAGATATTCCCATTTAGGCCGCTGAAGTCACTAAACACATCTTTTCAATGGTGAAAGGGCAGACCCATATCCCTACCCATATTCTAGAAACATGTCTGGATATTTTAACAACTACTTCAGCAGTATCAGAAGAACATACACATAAATCTGTCCCCACACATGGGATGACACAATGGCATGCAATCCCTGAGCAGATACAGACATTTGTTCCAGTCTAGGATGTTCATGGGGCATACTCCCCCATATCATATGGACTACAAGATCGGGAACATACGCACTTTCCAATTGGAGGTAACCGGTCTATTTTGGTAACTAATCCAAGAAAAGCACATATACCTACCCATGATAACCACTTTTCCAAGAAAGTGGCCCCAACTATGTATAAGAGAACATCCAAGAAAAATCTCACCAAATACCATTAGAAAATAAAGAGTCAAGCTATAATTTAGCTCCTTTTAATGCTAGAGTTTTTGAAGCCCTCAGACATTTATATGTTGCTGCTCAAGATCCTACCCTCCCATTACCAACTTTTGGGAGTGGTAGTTGTAATTCTGATGCTTCTCATCAGAAAATTCATCATGAAAACTCGCTTCATGAAAATTCGCTCAATCCAGAGTGCCTATCTCTAGATGTTATCCACGACTACCCTCCATGTGGCCAGAAGATCATGGAGTTAGAAGATTTATCCCATTCTGTATTCCACCATGGTGATCCTCCCCACAATGGCTTTCGCTGAGAAAGTACACTCTAAAGTAGTATTTTGAATTGTCAAAACAATTCTATAATTGACAATGTAGTAACAAGAAATACCTCCTATCTCGAGGCTATTGCAAACACAAGGCCAGTCAGGTTTGGTGCCTTTTCATTTATGGGTGAAAAACTTTCTCAGTCAAAAGACATCTCAATGGAACGGTCATCCTCCATACCTCCCTTGGGTCATTTATCCTCAAATGCAGAGCATCCACTTTGGTGATACCAAGTGGAGAAACCTCTAGTAGAATATGATTAAGATGTGTTGATCATGAGGAAATAATTAGCCAGAGGAGAAATACCAGTCATGTTTTGGCCTTCAGCAAATTCTCAGTTTGATATTCCATAGTTGATGACAAAAGATTGTATTCATGACATTTGCTTCAAATTATAGAACACTCTTATTCATTTGAAAAAAAAGTCTTACAATATGATGAATATCAAAATCATATAAAGTTTATAGAAGGGTTGCAGTACCAAATTGACTTGGCATCTCTTTTAGTTTCCCAACAACCAAAGATTGAAAAACAACAGAGAACCCTTCAGTGTGCATGTTTCAATGCTATGAAAAGGCTATGATAATTAATTTTTGATTCCCCATCTATTGTTTGCATCATATGATGGGGTGCATATGGGGAATTTCATTTCACTGCATTCCAAAATCATTAATGTCTGTAAAAAGTGGTTTCATGCAATGTTATTTCCCACAACCGGCCTCAAACAATAGGTTTTGTATGTAATCAAATGTATGATCAAGATCAAGACTCAACAAATTATCATAAGAAAAATGATCAAGGAAAAGAAGTTATTGAGAAACTTTTATATCAATCTTCTGAGAATCTTGATCATGCATCTCGTTTCGAAAATGTCAGGCATCGGAGGATGCAAATGTCTAAAATAGCACAGTGATCTTCTGAGACAGGTGGTGTAAATGATGGTCAGATAATGCACCCAGCTAATGTCTGAACCAAAATCCAAAAAATCATAAGAGCAGGTGCAAGAATTTTAGCTATAGTACTTCAAGAATAACCCCCAAATTTAAAGGATGGAGAAGCATCTGAATCAAACTTTGAATTCATTAAACAAAGGACAAAGATTTGAAGAAGAAGATCAAAAACAACTCCAGCCTACAAGGCTGGGGGATTTTTTACATTTGTAATCCCCTCCTCAGCAGAAGTCAGTTTTCTCCTGATTAGGGATGAAACCACAAGGAATGAGTATAACTAAATTATCAAATGATTCCCTTTAGAATACTTTCATCCAAACAGTTCCAAATAATTCCTTACATAGGATAATGGAGTCTCATAAAAGACACAAAGCGTGAAAATCTAGCAGAATAACTGGTAGAATGTCATAAATTCATTATGCATCGATAAATTTCATCAATTCCATTATCACTAATCCCCTAGAACACGAGGCTCACTCAGAGGGGTCAGATGGAGAAGTTCATGTTCAAGATTCTGTACACGTGGAAACAAATGAAGGAGGTGTGTGTAATAGAAGCCAGAGTGTTTCCCAGAGGCAAGGCATTCCTTTAGGTAATGACCATCCATAATTCAGAAAGGTGCATGCCATGGAAAATGTTAAAAGTTAGGTTACATCCTAGAAGGCCAATCACTCTCATTAGACGAAAGGTTCACACAACAAGAAGAAGAAATGAAGGAGTTAAGGAGGTTAAATGCAAGAACTTCTTCAAAGTAGTCTTCATCCTAAGCATGTTGGAGTTAATCAATCAAGGGAATTTGTTATATCTAATTGGATGTATCAAGAATATCCCCATATACAAGTACACCCTCACAGATCCAATCCTATGAGTCATTTGCGACAACAATCCCCAATACTACCATCAGTGGCAGTACCGATCATCACACCCATCCAAACTTTAGTTATTGAACCTTCTCAAGTCCAGGTTCAAACAGATGTTTCTCAAAAATTAATGACTACCATTGGGGCATTAACAGCTTGGTTAGAAGATATGGAAGGAAAACGTTCACAAGTTCAACTAGAAAATAGAGGTTACCCGGAATGGGTGTATTCAATTCCTCCAGCATCAAATTTTGAAAATACCACATTCCCAATTTTTAATTGTTCAGGAGATCCATAAAAACAATTAACACATTTTTTTCTTGTTTTGATCCTATGATGGGAACTCTTCAACAACAATAATCAGTTAAGTTTAAGTGTTTTTTGCAGTCATTACAAGGAACTTCTTTTGAATGGTATACAAGATTGCAATCTTGGTCAATTACTGGGTTGGAAGAACTCTTTCGATGGTTCCATCTTCAATTTAGCTCAACATTACCAAAGACGACAGTTTTAGATCATTCCAATTGTAAACAAAGGGAGAATGAAAGATTTTTGGATTTCATTGCTCGCTGGAAGGGATTAAAATATTTCTTATGTTTAGCACTCCCTCAAAAATTATTGTTTCCAATTTGTGTGGAAATTTTGTGTGATGAATTATGCATACTGTTGATCCCTGTGAAATACACAGGAGGGTTTCAAGACCTTACATCAATCGCACAATAGATAGAGGACTCTCTTAAAAAGACTAAGGCTAAAACACATGTAATTCAATCATTTCCATGAAGGATAATAGGGAAAGTAGAGACTGCAACAGTTACACTTAAACAAGAACCTATACCTGCTTCCGCTTCAAAACCTTCATCGTGTCGAAGGGCTCCACCTCCTGATCGTCAACAACAACTGTCGCCTCATCGCGATGATCAAAAAGATAAAAGGCAGAAACAGTTTGAGGATTTAAGGAACAAATTTTATTCTTTCCATAATGAAAAACTTCCTGGTTACTTCATCTCGGCTTTGGAAAACAATATGGTTCAGTTTTGAAGGCCCAAAAGTCCAAACAAGGAAGGAGATAAAGACCTCCCCAACTATTTCATGTTTCATCAGATGTTGGGCCATACCATTCAAGAGTTTTTTTTTCTTTAAAAACCTCCTGAAAAAGATGGTGGACTCAGGACAGGTAAAACTAAATGTTTCTTCAGCCCAAGTAACATGTGTTACTGCTACTGACCCAGAGGAAGAAGGCGAGTGGCATGAATTCAAAAGTAAAAATGAACAGAAAGATGATGATTGGATGGTCTGGAGAATTATCAACTGAACTCATGCCATTTTATGAGCACAATTAAAACGACCAGTTGTGTATTCTTCTATTTCTTCCATATAAAAACCCACTTCATTAGAAGGAAAATCATCAAATAAGCATTGTAATTTTAAGAAAGAAGATCAGTCAGAAGAAGGCGAGCTCGTGTCAAAGCCTAAGTTTTCTTTGACTTTGGTAGATTTAATGCCACTTTATTCAAAATCATAGGAACTATCCCACCGAGAGGTATAGACTAAACTGGATCATCAGGCAGAGTCTTCATCAGATTAAGAATTGATCTTTGGTTCTGTTAACATGATTCTTTTAATGGATCCTTATTCCAATGATATTTTCAATAATGATGAGTCTAAATTCCCTGTATCTAATAGAGGAGTTAGAGGAAGAGACAGAGGTCTAAGATATAGGGGAAGACATGGATATTCCAGAAGCCATTATTTAAATCCTACCCCTACCAAAACTGTATATGCGGCAGAAACTCGTGGAAAAGCCCTTCAACGGGCTCAACAAGAACAATAAATTTCTTCCACACATGGCAAATTCGGTCCTGAAACAGTTATTTTGGAAGACCGGTTAGAGGTTACACCTTCTTCCTCTCATAAAATAGATATACCTAGTTGGTCTAATCTACTGATGCCAATAGTGTTTCCAATTCCTTCCCCGATACGGGATACATCTACTACCAAAGCATCAACTTCCAAGGCACCTGCAAAACCACATTTTCATAATGGGAAACAAAGACCTTTGGACCAAATGTATGATATCCTGAAATATGTTTCCCAATTACGGGACATTTTATCAATTTTGGATGCCTTGAAACTATCAAGAGGTCTTCGGGAAGCTCTTATTGAGGCATTGTCATGTCCTCAAGAATTCTAAACTGAAATTGTTGCGGCTGAGGTCTACCATATAGAGAATGATCCTGCATAATTCAATGCAGTGATATCTTTTACAGATGAAGATGAAGATGATGTTTTACATGGACATATCAGACCTTTGTATCTATCTAGAAATTTCAATGATATAGACATCCAATGAGCTTTCATTGATAATGATTCAGGAGTCAACCTCATCCCTATTCGTACATTTCGTCGATCGGGCCTCATTGAATCTGATTTATCTCCTTCTACTTTGATGTTTCAAGGATATGATAAAAATGAACAAGAACCTCTGGGAAAGATTACACTCAGAACTCAGTTTGGAGACCTTGTGTCTAATTCAGATTTCATGGTTGTTCGTCATGACACAGCCTTTAACATTTTTCTTGGAAGACATTGGCTACATCAGCATGCGACCATACCTTCATCATATCATCAATGTCTCAAATATTGTATCAATGGTCAAATTGGGACATTTTATAGAGATAAATCCCCATTAAAAACATGTGAATCTCAATACATTGAAGCAAAATTCTATCACAAGGAAGGAAAGGAAAAATCCACGGCAAAGGAGGTTACCAAAATTAATGCTCCAAATGGGTTGGAAAAGATTCTAGTAAACCCATTCATACATGTGACTACAGACTATGTGTTGCCTATCAGTCAAATTGACATGATAGACCTAAATCCAAACAATCTTATGGAAACTTCCATTATGTAAATTACGGAAACCAAGCCAGACATTATGAGAGAAATTTTTGATTTACCATGCAGTAATGAAAGCTTAAGTGGAGATGTCTGCATTTCACCCACTGAAATCCAAAAATTCCACACTTCATCAACCAAACCAGAAGAAGATATAGCAATACCAGAGGAAAAAAATGATGTCAATTCTCAATCCATCATCTCCTCTTTATCACCCCAGGAAGACCCTTCATTATTAATAGGGTCAGAAATGGATGCCTCTTCTTCAAGATGTTCAAATTTTAACATCTCCCCTAACCATATAATTTCTGCTTCGTAATATACTATGAAAGTAGAAATAGAAGATGTAACAGATATTGAAGAAGAAGAGGAAGATCTTAGGGATGTTCCTCAAGCATTTTAAGAGGGTATCTCTACCACTGTGGATGAACTCAGAGAAAGAAATTTGGGTACAAAAGAAGATCCACGCCCAACTTTAATTAGTGCAGCCATGACTCTTGAAGAGCAAGAAATGTATGCATCATTTCTAGATCAAACTCAATATGTATTTTCATGTAATTATACAGAAATGTCAGGTCTTTATCCCGATGTTTCTACTCATCATTTGGGTTTTCCAGAATAACATTGAGGATTCAAGCAAGCAGCAAGAAGAACACACCCAACTTATGCCTCAAAAATTGAAGCTGAACATGATAAGATTACCAAGGCTAACTTTATCATAGAAGTTCAATATCCTAAATCGCTGGATAATATTGTCCCTGTGAAAAAATAATAATGGAAAAATTAGAGTTTTCATCAACTTCAGATATCTTAATCAGTATTGTCCCAATTATGATTTTACAGTTCCGATCAAAGAACTCTTAATTGATGCAACAGCTGGCTATGAAGCACTTTCCTTCATGGATGGATGTTTTGGGTATAATCAAATCTGAATGGCTCTAGAAGATGAAGAATATACAGCCTTCAATTCCCCTCAAAGGTGTGTTTTTCTATTGGGTAATTCCCTTTGGCCTAAAGAATGCAGGTGCAACATATCAACGTGTCATGCACCATATCTTTAAAATCTTTTTAGGGAAATGTGTTGAATATTATGTGGATGATTTGGTGGTTAAATCCAGAAAACGTTTTGATCACTTGTCTGATCTTAAAATCATACTCAACAAACTTCTATAACACAATTTTAAGAAGAACCCCTTGAAATGTGCTCTGGGGATAACCTTAAAAAAGTTTCTTGGATTTGTTTTACACCATCGTGGTATTTAAGTTGATCCTGAGAAATAGAAATCAATCCATGGTGTGTCACCTCCAAGAAATTTGATAGAATTAATAGGAATTCAAGGAAACTCTGCCTATATTCAGTGCTTTATCGCCAATTTGGTACGAAAATGTTTAACCTTCACCAGATTAATGATGAAGGGAGTTACTTACCAATGGACTGAAGATTCACAAGAGGCATTTGATACCCTTAATAAATATCTCTTGAGTCCACCGGTATTAATGCCTTCTGTTGAAGGAATTCCACTTATTCTCTATGTGACAGCTTTAGAGTGATCACTAGGTTCCTTCCTCGCCCAATAGAATGATGTCGGGAGTGAAAACTACCTTTACTATCTCAGTCGCACTATTCTTGATGCGAAAACTTGGTATTAAAATATTGAAAAATGCTGTCTGGCATTAATCGTTGCAGCTCAAAAATTGAGGCATTATCTTCAACATCATGAGGTCCAATTTTTATCTCGTAAAAACCCACTAAAATTTATCCTCTATCTTCCTATGATTACAGGACGTCTAGCATGGTGGGCAGTTATTTTGCAGCTATTTGATATCAAGTTTGTGCCTCAAAAGGAAATAAAGGGTCAAGCCCTGTCTAAATTCATTTCTAAGAATCCATCCATGGAAGATACATCATTTAATAATGAACTTCCTAATGTAGAGGTCTTCCCTATTCAAGATAATTCCCAGATATGGGAAATGCATTTTGATGGTTCTTCTAGAAGTCCAACAGGGAAGAGACTGGAAAATCCCAAACTCAACTAGGCTGGATTCGGAATATTATTTATTTCCCCAGAGAAGGTAGTATTTCATTGTTCTTTTCTATTATCGGAAGGTGGTACCAATAATGAGGATTAATATCAAGCTCCTATCGCAGGTTTGGAATTGGCCCTTCAGGTGTTAATGGATCATTTAATGATAAAGGGTGATTTAGAATTGGTAATCAAACAAATCAAAAGGGAATACTTTATCAGAAAATAAGAGTTAATACCTTTGTGTGATTACGTCAGAGAATTAAAGGCTTAATTTTATTCAGATCCAACATTGTCCTATGTCCCAAGATCAAACAATTCCTAAGCATATGCACTTGCTAATGCAGCTACAGCCTTGGTAGATCCAAATCATGATGAGACGTTTATCAGTATAGCCCATCGCCTCATGGTTTAACCTTTTCTTCAAAACATGATGGAGGAAATCAATGAAATTTGACCTATTTCTAAACCATATGTCAATATCATGGGATGGAGAACATCCATCATGGAATATCATCAAAATGGGATACTTCCACCAAATAGGGCTGAGAAGGAGTGGATCCGGCAACGAGCAGCTAATTATAATATTTAGGATGGTCCGAATCACCGAAAGATCCCTTATAAGTGAGGATTTGATGGGATTCTCTTCAGATGTATTGATGGATAAGAAACAGCGACTATCATGAAACAAGTTCATTCAGAATCTTGTAGTGCCCACCAATCTGGGCATAGACTCTCCGATCAGATTTGATGGCTTGGATATTTTTGGCCTTCAATGATACAGGATTGTACAGACTTCCCAAAAAACATGTCATTCTTGTCAACTGCATGCCAACATCATTCATCAACCCCCAGATTTACTGCATATACCTAAATAATCTTTTCCATTTTCCACATGGGGAATTAATATAGTAGGGCTTTATCCTCCAGCCATGGCTAAACAGTTCAAGTATATTCTCACTGCTACTAATTTCTTCTCCAAGTGGGTTGAGGCAATAGCTCTCAGACAATTTGGAGCTAAAAAATTCATTAGTTTTGTTAAAACTAATATCATCACCTGATTTGGCATCCCTCATACTATTTTGACGGACAATGGTACCAATTTTTGTTCTGGTGAAGTAAAAAAGTTATATCAGGAATATAATATCAAATCCAACCATTCATCTTGTTATCATGCAGTGGCCAATGGACATAAAGAGGCTTTCAATAAAACCCTGTCAAATATACTCCAAAATATGGTGGATAAAGATAAGAAATCATGGTCTGATAATCTTTTGTAAGATTTATGGGCTTATCATACAACTATATGTACTGCCATGCAAGAAACTCCTTATTCATTGGTATATGGAACTGAAGCGGTTTTACCAATTGAAATGAAATTACCATCACTAAGAGTTGCAATCTCTGATCAATTATCTACATATGAAAGGTCCCAAAAACAGTTCAATGGGTTGGAATGATTAGATGCGAGAAGATTGCATAATTTTCATCATCTAGAAGTCTATCAGAACAAAATCTTGTGAGCTTTTAATAAGAGAGTTCGTCTTCATTCATTCCTTCAAGGAGAATTCGTATTGGTCTTTAGAACTCCAATGATACTAGGAAATAAAACTCCAAAACATGAGCCAAAGTGGGAAGTAAATTGTTCCATACATAAGGTTTATTCAAATGGATCATATTCTTTAATCTCAATGGATGGAGATCTTATCACAACCCCAACCAATGGAAGATTTTTGAAGAAATACTTTGTATAGTTTTTCATAATTAGTGCTCACTATGAGACTTTAAACTGCACTGTTCCACGTCCTTGTTACAACACTTAAAACTGCACAACCCCTATGTCCTAGTTGCAAGACATTAAAATGAATAACAACCATAAGAGTCCATGCTTAAGGATGTTAAAGTGCGTAGCATTTTAGTCCTTGTCGCATGACGTTAAACAACATGACATCATTTGTAAAACTAAAGTTTTCTCTATAAGACTTTAGAAGTTTCCATAAGTAAATACTGTTGACATCAACACTACTCTTTAGTAGTACATGAGTCCCTCTCTTTCCAATGTTGGAGTCAGATCTGCATGGAGACCAAGTTTCAAGAACTACGTATGGATTGATTCTCATTTTTTCCAATGAGATACGTAGAGACGCCTGAATCACCAATTCAGGGCCCAGCCACAACCACAAAATTTTCTGATTTTCTTTTCTCCTCCTGTATATAAATCAGATATATATAGAGTGTTTCCTTAGTATTTATTATTTGGTCCATATACCATTTTATGTATTAAGATTTACCATTCTCTTAGAATGTGTTAAAAGCCACCATTTTTCATTCCAAATCTGATTAACATGATGAATGATTGTTTCAATAAATATGTTCAGCTTGATTATCATTTTTTTTCATTCCAAAGAGATACGTAGAGATGCCTAAATCTCCAATTTTTGGCCCAGCTACGATAAAATCAACAACAACAAACCCCCATTTATTTCTAGTATAAGAATAAATTTTACATAGTAACTGTTTTAAGAACATTGCATGAATTGATTCTTTATCCAGCAAGACACATAATGACATTTAGATTTTATCCCTTAATACAGTTACAATGTGTCTTTTCTTTCATATTGGTTCATTCTTGTCCTTTCTGAATGACGTTAAATGGCATGGAAATTTAACACCCCTATTTCTTACTTGGATCACCCATATATTATAAAAGGAACCCTTACTTGTCTTTGTTTCTCACACCGATCATAGCTCACGTGGGATTATGAATTTGGTAAATGGATTATTTATATAAATATGGTGTTTTCAATTTCTTATGGTTATATCAATGTCCTCACTACTTGACTCAAAACTGCATAGTATAATGTCCTCACTGCATGACACAAAATTGCATAGTATAATGTTCTAACCGCATGACATAAAACTACACATTACCATATTCATTCAATGTAATAACGGAAGCCTATATTTAACATATGAGTCAGATATATGTAAAGGAAATAAAATTTATGGCTAATATTGATTCAAATATTTCTTATATACATTGGGAATAACCCCCTTCCATATTTCACAATCTCAATCATGAATTTTTCTTTCAGATTTTCATAATCTTTCTTACGGTTTTTGGTAGCAAGGTTTTCAATATCTGAGAGCTCTTTTTCCTAACTATGCAGCATGTTCCCTTAGGTGGCCTTGAATAAGTTTCCTACATAATAGGCCTATCAGTCAAAAGATGTCACTATTTGACAATGCAACATATGCCCTAGTTGGCCCTGTATAATGTATCCCCCATAACGGGATTGTCAAATAAAGGTAACTTCATTCTTGGTTGTAGTATCATCATCCCCTTTAATATTTGATGACAATATACAAGAATCTGTATTTTAAAATAGTCATTCAAGTATACTGGTCCCGTTATCTTTATCAAAATCTGAAAGTCTTCAAGACCATTTTTTACACATTTCCCTCACCATGTTCTCGGTACACTATGAAATAATCTTGAAATCACTTGACTACATGTTTTATATTTTTTCCATTTACAGTCCTAGTTGTATGACATAAAACTACAGACATCATATCTTTTACATTTGGGTCAGACCATTGTAAAAGTCGTATTCCTCTAATTATTTGGATATATTGATTAGAGATACCCTTTTCATATTCAAGTAACTTTCTCCATAAACAAAACTCTATGATTTGGAATATATGAATCTCCATAAACATTCTTTGACTTTTAACAATAGATCATCAAACTTCTGAGAGCCCTTTTTCCTGACTATGCAGCATGTGCCCTTAGGCGGCCTTGCATAAGTTTCCCACATAACAGGCATGTCTATCAAAAGATGACACTATTTGACTATGAAGCATATGCCCCAGTTTCCCCTTCATAATGTAGCCCCCATTAACAGATTTTTCAAGTAATGGTAACTTCATTCCTGTAAAAGTCACAGATTATAGTGATTCAGGCTTTATGATTTGGTATCCATAAAAAATATCATAGCCCAAAAAAAATTCCCCTTGGAAATATTTAAATAATGTTAAATAAATTCTTAGCCATGAAGTTTTGTTTGGGATATAATTCAAAATTTATGCTCAAAGCTATTCGAACCTAAATATTAGCACTTTATAGTCCAATATGCATGACTTTAAACTACAACTAACAAAAGACTTGATACTCATCAGACTATGAAAATTCAAATGGAGCGCTGAACAAAAGTCGAGTCCCATCTCACTAAATATACATTTTTTATGATTTATGTAATATTGAGAAATGAAAAGTCAAAAGATAAAAAAAAATTGGGGTTATCCATGTAACCCTAGAAATAATCAAATTATGCTCCTTCAATCACTCTGCTTAATAAGAAGATTTTAAGCACCTCATTCTTGTTATTATAATAATGATTGTTTAACAAAAATGAATCATTATCATCATTTACCTTTCATATTGTAATCATGCAAGAAGAACATGAGTGAAGGAATGTATTTGATTGGAAAGAAAATTTCATTCATTTATGTGAAAATGGAGTGTCATCCACAAACCAGAGCCTCTCTATCATGCTGTAAAATAATCTTTCAACATAAATTTTCATTTGTTGAACCGCTTCATAAGCTCTATCAGCTACCTCTTGAAATCGAGATAATTGAGCAATTCCAGCCTCCTCTACCTAACAAAGTGCTTCCTTAGCTATTGAAATGGAGGTTATCCCCTTCGATTGGGTTTCTCCTAAAGTCTGATTCTGTTGCTCAAGCCTGTTATGAAAAAAATCTATTTGATGTTGAAGAGATAATAACTTGTTCGTGGATTCTTTGAATTGTTGGCTAATCTCGAATGATTACTTGTTATGATTTTCTCCCACCCCAACCAATGCAGCATGAAAGCCCTTAATATTAATGTGTCATTTAGCCTGTTCAAAATCTTGTCGCATTTTATGCTCCTGCTCCTGTTGGTGTATAGTCTCTTTCATGGAATTGTAGACCGTCCGGTAATTGAATCCACCAAATCCCAACAAACAGAATAATGTTGGGGTGTTGGAAAAATTGTACAATAATTTATCTAAAGGATTTTCAGCAATTATATTCTATATCTATCGCTATGTCTTCTTACGTGAAATCCCAAGAGCATATTGCATCTCTAAATCTGAATCTGAGTCACTACCATGAGGTAAAATATACTCTATAAATAGGTTTCTTAAGGAATTGTTTTGTTCTGATTCTCTTGGGACAGTAGAAGCTTCACCCTCCGATATGGGACCTGATAACCCTAAATAGTAAATCAAGGTCATTATTAGTTTAAAATGGAGGGAAAAATATGACTTAGACAGATGACTATATTTACCCAACAATACGCCAACTACTTGATTGGCTTCATCCCCTATATTTTCCACTCCAGATTTTTGAGTAGGTGTTTCTTGAGGAGGGGGTTGAATTTGTTCAGATATGACATTTGAAGGCTCCAGAATGTCTCCTGATGAAGGATCCTCTATAAGTGTTTCTTCATCCTTAGGAGAAGGCTAAAGTGAAACAACCTATTCCTGAAGTGCCTTTGTGACATTTTCTTCATATAAAGCTGCATAAGGTGAATTTTGATGTAAAGAATCAAGTTGAAGAACAAATTATGTATGGAAAATGCATGAATATGAACATACATCCTTTAAATTCCTCATAGAAATATCCTAACATCTTGATGGAACCTTTAATATCAATATTCGGATTAAGGGTGTCCATCATTTTAGTATATACAGCCTGAAATGTTACAACATCCTCACTATTTAGGGTATCCAACAAATGTTGGTTGATCCCCAAATTGGCTCCACTAACATTTTGATATGTTGAATATTCAATTGGTATTCCAGCATCATATGGTTTAATTTCCGAAATGGTTTTAGATTGCATTGGATCTTCAGTCCTTTCCTCTAGAGAAATAGGAATATCAGTATTTATTATTTTCAGGATCCTTTGACAAAAAAAATAACTGGGAAATATATTTAATCTTACCATGGCCTTCCTCTTTCTCAATAGATCCAAGAGGATGTATAGATGAATCTTTTGATGGTACAGATACATCAGCCTGAACCTGGGTTTCCCCTGGGATTTATTTTTCTTGTTATAGAGCATCAGCTCTTAATCACTTGAGAGATGAAAGAGACATAGATCCCACAAGGGGATAAAACATGGTTACCATAATGTCTTCATAAACTTTTATGCTCTGAAGATGGTATAAATACTGACTCTTTTGGAAAATGCTTAAAATAAATCTCATTTCTCTTTTTCCTTTCTGTTAAAAAGCTTACAGAGAGATTGAAACACTTATCTTAGTAGGGAAAACTTGAGGTAATGGTTGAGGATTATCCGTCATCATTACCCCAGTCACGATTCTTTCTCCTAGAAAAATCTATGGTGACTTAGGAGGATTATTCGTTGCACCAATGGGAGAACCTATAAGACTATACTAAGGCGATTCAAGAATTGTTCCAGATATTCCATCTCTATATTCAAGCTTCATATATTCATTTTCAACATGATTAGCGATGTGAAATGATAAATCAGAGTTGAGATGAAAGAAAAAAGGGAAATGCATTCTCAGTATTAACATAAGTATCCCACTCCTCCTAAGGGTCGATAATTACCCCTTCATGGACTCCTAAGTCCAGCATATGAGATACTCATTTAGAAGCTGGGATTTGTTCGTCAGTTGCATATATTAATGTCTCTAACTATACAATATACTTTTGTACTTCGTCCAAGTTATTTTCTGGATTTAAATCAAAAGGTGATTTGATATCACCAGTATCTGGTATTGCAATACCATTTTGAAGAAATTCCCAGGAATCCCTGAGATTAGAGGTTATATTCTCCCAGTAATGAATGGTCGAAGGTTGCACATAATTAGATTTTGGATTGGTTGATTGTGGAATAGGTTCGACACCTTCCGATTGATGATCTTCTTTAGATCATTCTTCCTTAGAAAATTCGACAGGTGGAATAGGATTCTCTGTTTGATGGCGTCGACTAGATCGCCTTGCTGTTGGAGGTACTGCTTCTTTATACTTGGTCTTCATGGTGTACTTCATGCGAAGATGCTTTGAGGGCTCTGAAACCTCTAAAAATCATGTATCATCTTTGGCCTTGGACTTCTTTCAACGATTTTCACATGCAACAGTCATTGTAGCTGCCACTCAATATACTCCTTTTGTTAGAGCCCCATGAGTTTATGAAGAAACTCATGCTTTGGCATACCCAGCTTCTAACCTGATTGATGCATCTGGTGGAGATAATGTAATTGACAGTTTTGATACCTCAAAAGCTATGATAATCCCTAATTTTAATGTTACCAATGGGTGCTTCTCATGTCTGACATGTGTGGGTGGAAAGGTTCTTGACTGTTGAATACACCTGAACTGACGAGCAAACCTATAGGGAACATAAGCCTCACGAATAATTTCACCATCAATCCTGGTAGATAGTACACCGTCCCTAAATTCCATCATATAAGATCTCAGCTCATACTCTCCTTTACCATCATCAATAAATGTTCCAGTTTGTGGATTTCCAGAAGGAAAGAAGTTTAATTTTCCTAATACATTCAATACATTTAGTAACTTGCTAGCTCTCAAACTTAGAGGTTTAATAACAGAAACATTCAATAAAAATGGGGTGAATCCACCATTAGGAACTCTGACTGAGTTCAATAGAGAGTATGAAGAAACATTTGCCGCAATCCAGTCCCACAACACTTGAAATGGCCCCTCAATTCTAAATAGAGCCTTCACATTGTATAAATGCAGCAGGAGATGGTAAATTCTTGCCAAAATAGGGGTTTATAGCCCAATATACATCCCCTCTAACGATTTAGTGGCAATTACAAAAGTCCATGATCTACACCACCACCAAATTCACGAACTGGAAGTAAATAAACACTTTGCCACATAGCAAGGAATGCAGCTAAGTGTATTTTTGCATCTATATCAGGTTTGAATTTATAACCCCAGTTCTGGTAATCGCCTCTTTCCAGGGTAGGCCATTATGTGCCTGAACTTCCTTAGTTATCTGCAGAAGGACAAACAGTAGGACGTCCACAGGTTGGACCTTTCTCTGTAGTTGGTTCTAAGAAAGCTTCCATCTACACTCTAGCATGAATATCTTTCTTAACTTTGGGTAAGTTATTTGCTACATTAAATAATTCATGGCCAGCGGTGGTGTTCTGGTAACATCACCTCATTTTGAAGTAGGTGGGATGAATTCATCATACATTTACCCAAAAATTGGACTTCCTACTATTTGGTAAATATTTCAGAGACTAATACCAACTTCGACGTGCGTCGGATGAAAGGATTTTGTTTTTGGGATCCATCGGCTCAGTAATTTAGGAATGAGTTCATTTTTGTAAACATAAGTTTTCCCCATCCAGACAGCTTCATAAATTTGAATGTCTAATAATTTTTTTCTAAATTCTGCACAAGTCCGACGTACGTAGAATGCCCACATCCACTCGGGTTTCACACCCCCTCCATAACGAAGGTCGCAAAATCCTTTCCAACCATTCGATTGATCTATTTGAGAAGCTCGGAAAGTGTAATCATAAAAATGTAGTCTTGGTTATATAACATGATCTTTCATATCTTGAGAACAACCACTATGATGAAGGATGTACCTAATAGGGACTATTCTTTCTTGTATTGGAACCCCCATGAACTAATATTCATGCAGTTACAGTTGGAGTACTGAAGAAACCAATTCTTTGGAATGTATTTCCTAATAGATGGAAAATGGGAATCTTGAAAGAGTTCATCCCCATACAGAGGTATGTAAGGACTTTGTGGATACTCACGCTGGTACTGAATTAGGCCCCTCCATTGCCTAGGAAGAGTACTCTCAATAGTGTCATAATAATCTGGCCCGAAAATCCTCATCATTTCACTTTGGCGAGCCTTATATTCCTTGGTATGGGTCATCAAATGAGTCATTATTTCCTGAAAAATAATGACCAAAATTATAGATCATATTTCTAAAGAAAAATGTAAGAAAATTGGAAAAGGACACTTGTCATGTAGGCCCTTCGACAAGGTCCTTCGAGAAGGTCCTTCGACAAGGTCCTTCGACGAGGTCCATTGAAAAAGTAAATCTCATAAGTCCTTCGACAATGGTCTCAGTGAAACTACATCTGTGATGTCCTTTTTGTGTTTCTCTATCATGTAAATAATCTTACCTTGAAGAAATTTGAAGAGAATTACGCAAGAGCACAACACGATGCAGCAGAACGAATGAGCTATCCAACGAGAGCTCCAAACATTGGAAAGCGCAGGTGAAGAAAAAAAACATGAAAGTTTGAAACCTATTTATAGGCCACAGAAGACCTACGCGGCATAGCTTCATTCCATAGCTACGTGCCACAGCTCTATGACATATATGTGTGATATATCTACTTGTAATTTCCTCATGACTTGACCCTCTTTTTTATATTTTCAAATCCAATCCTGAGGGGGGATTTTGTTGACACCCCTTAAAGAGATGCAAAAAGTTAAAATGAAACATCAACCAACATCCAGAAGCTTCACGAAAGAGCTACACAGCCCAGCTGCATGAAAGAGATCTGCGGTCGAGCTGCATGATAGGGCTACACGTCCGAACTTCGTGATACGGCTATGCGTCCAAACTATGCGCAAGAGGACTTGGGATGCCTCTGCATGGAGCACCTGCACGGTAGAGCTACGTGGCATATCTGCACGACCCATGTTTTTTAGTCCAGGCCCATCTGTGCCTATAAATAGGACCCTTGGGCTCCCCATTTCCAGACTAAAAATTTATGAATGAATCTATGACGCTCCCATTGCGTAGCTCTTTCGCCAAGATCTCTTAAATTGTCTCAGGTAGTTCTCTCAACTCCGAGATGAGGGATAATTAAAGGGTATAGGAATATTTTTTAAGTTCTTCAAATTATTCATTCACCATTCATAACTACGCGGTGTACCTGCGCACCATACCTATGCAGTACAACTACATAGTACATTTGCGTGTCATTCCTGCGCGATTGAGAAGCGCGGGGCACCTACACGGCATACCTGCGTGAGGTACCGACGCGACAAACTCAAATACCCTTTGAACCCTTTCATGGCGGGGTATCTCTTTCTTTGGTTCCCTTATTCAAAATGAGCTATGTTAAAACCTCCCCCAAAACTTCCTGACTTCTCAGACCTTTGGGGAAGGCACATCAGTGTTTCACTAAATTGGGTTTGTATTTCCGCTGTTAGAGATTTCCAACATTTGTTTCACAATGAGGTTAAGATTAATGGGATGCTTGTGGGTTTCTATATCCCTAGTCGCATGGAATTTTCTCCAAGAAACAATGTTGGGATGTTCTCGGTTTGGAAGATGGTGGCATTACGACCTCTACCTTTTCAAAGAGGTGACCCGGGACCTCAGTTCTCCTATAGGGAAGGTACACTTCACACTTTCCATTCCGCACAAGTATAGGATAAGTCTCCCTCCCCTACCAGAACCAATTTTAGCGTAGCCATCCTGTTATAATCCCCTCACCTTCACCCTTTCTTCCTTACGCTGGACCCTTGTCAAATGTAAATAGAACATAGGGAAGGTTCGTCACCTCTCCCTCTCCAATGGTCGATGCGCCCTCTTCCATCAGTGGAGGAGGAAAAGTGTGAAGTGTCATTGTTGAAGCTTTCACATCCTATTGTTTCTCACACCAAGCATGACTCGCATGGGCTTAGAGATACGTGATGATTACAACATATGCACAAATACTCACCAGAAGGAACTACAAGAACTCTTATTCTTGTTCACACCAGGATACGTAGGAAGCTCTTTCAGAGCCCGAGCACACTGGATATCCTCCTTAGGAATCCAACCCTAATTCCCCCAATTTAGACATACTTTTTCAGAATATAATCCCAAATCATCTTTCTCAGAGGTCTATACTCTCATATGAGATTCATCGAACTATGTCGTCTTTGATTCCCATCCATATGGGATAGATAGGAAGCCTCCTAGAGGTTCAAACCCAACACTTCAAATAAACCCTGTTCTATTTGGGCCATACCCCCAATAGGTTTTGATCCTATTTTGAAACCTATATCCTTTCCAAGGTTCCATGGGTTGCTTTAACATATGTCCCACACTATGTTGTAACTAAGCACCTTCATCTTATAGGACCTTATCACATGACCTTAAAAGGTATGATGTGTCCCATTAAGTGGCACTGAACTATGAGTGTTCTGATTCCTTTCACAAGGATACATAGGTAGCTCATATTATGAGCACATTCCCAAGATAAAAACAAACCTTCATCTCCTTGGATGACAATAAACTCCAGAGTGCCCCACTGTGTGGCTTAAAAACTAGTATCATCATAAATAGTGATTAAAATAATCTCTGATCAGTATATTAGAGGATACCATTGATGGAAACATCAAATAAAAACTGATAATTCTAAAAACTTTATACAGGTTAAATAAGTGATTTTAAATTCCAAGGGATACTTATGATATAATTGGTGAATTAATAAGGATTCATGAACATATTTTAATTTCATAGAGAGTCCTAGAGTAGAGAATAATTCCCCCCAAAAGGGTGTGATGAGTTAGACCTCCCATCCTCTCGACCAATGCATGTTATTATGTATTGTAATGTTTAAAACTAAAACAAATGCCTCCCTTTGGAAAGCCGGTCCCCTTTGGATAGAGAACTATTGGAAGTTTCCAGTTCCATGAATAAATCTAATGGAAACCACCTTGTAACAAGTATTATTAAATCTAGAATTTCACGTTTCAAGGACCTACTAAACAGTGACATTTATAGAATTTATATATTTCTATCATGGGAGACTTTGATGAAACTATGGTCTACCAAAAATCCCATGAATTTCTCTGATGTGAATTTGAAGGCACATTTGAGTGTATACATATTTAGACTATTTTGTCACAACCTTTTGAAGATTGTTCAGATATTCATGAAATGATCGTATCATTTTTGTGTACGAACCACTAGAGCACCAACATAATAGTCAGTTATTCATCCAATTAAGGGATTAATGATTTGATGCACAACATGTTGATAATTTGAGACAAAATTCATTTTGATAAAGGTAATGACCTGATATGAAAATATCTCTTAAGCTACTTTGAATTCAGTGGATTCTTCATCTTTAGGGGAAAACATTATTTAAATGTAACCTGAATACCCATCTATAAAGGATAGTTAGTAGAATCCATAATTTTCATTGATTAGGGGTTCTGGGATCGGTAATGGGAAGTCATATTTTGGGAAATTTTAATTATAGTCTTTAATGAAGATGAAGACCCTCCTCTACTCATTCATTTTCTTGACATAGACTTTTTTTTGAGCCATATTTAGTATTGTAAATCTTAGAAAAATTTGTATTTGTTCAATTTGTTAAATTCATCCTCTACATTGCAAGAAAGAGAGGGGCACATCCTCATATCTTCCTTCTCGATGACTCAATGTTCAACATACTTGACGAGATGATTTTTAGTGATATCTGAATTTAGTCTAGGAATTTATGTATAGTTTCAAATGAACACATATCAGTATTTCATAATAATTTAAATTTATATATCTTTATATTCTATGGGAATGAAATCACTAATCATGATTTGTCATGGGTCTTCCTATATTCTTAGATTTATCTTCCTAATCTCATAAATGGTGGTGGAGACACCTTCCTCGAATGTGGTAGGGGCACTACTGAGGTTATCCTCATCAATTTACACCTAAGAGTCTCTACAGTCATTTTTAGATAATATTAGAAATATGGGGATTTCTCCCCCACTATTGGTGTGAGGGAGTCCATAGGAAGGGATATCATTATCCCTTACCACCAGAGTCATTGGAGAGATATGTCAGAGATGATTATTTCATACACATTCTCTAGAGACATGAGTAGTGTGGACCTTTGTGGTCAAATTTAAAACCTCACGAATATTTATGGGGATGACATAGTCACTGTCGATCATACTCTGGGGATTCACAGGGGATGTTCCAAAACCATTGGGGGATACAACTTGTATTTCAACATCCTCCATCGGTTGTTTTTCCTTACTTTGATAAAAACCATCTTCATCATATGTGTCTTCGTATGTTTCAAAAGGATCACTATCACCATGTATTGTGCCTACATTTCCATTGACAGGGAATTTCAAGCAATAGTGGAATGTTGAAGGAAATTCCATGTGGTTGTGGAGCCAAGGAATTCCGAGTAAAAATAATTATTCCATGGATTGTTAGATAACAGTAATCTCAAAATCAAATTAGAGATCCCCAAACTGAGTTCTGAGTTTTATCTTTTTGATAGGTCATTTCTCAAGATTATCATTCCCTTAGATGGATTACATTGTTAGAGACAATCCCCTTTTCTATTTCCCAATCGTTAGATGTTTTGAGCTAGGATGAGGTTTATCTCATGTACAATATCAATCATAACTCTTTATATGTCAACATTATTGAGTCTTCCTGAAACATATACAGGTCCGATGTTCCTATGGATGAATTCTTCAAGATCCTGGTTAATGATTTAGATAGCGACCTAGAATTATAATGTCATGGTATCCAATAAATACAACTTAGCTATAATTAGTTATTTCTCAAATTCATGTGGTCTTTGGAGGGATTCAAAAAGTTCCTACCTAATTTCTTTTGAAAGATGAAGTTCATCTAGTATTGAGAACTACAAAGGGACAATTCAAAGATGTTCCGGAATGTTTTATTTTTCTGTAGATCGATACCTTCTAATAGGGGGTTTCTACTTGGAATGTGACACATGATTCGAGGAAATCATGGTGGATGAAGCTGATGGTTGTGTAGAAATTGAAGGACTGTTAGTTTCCTGTAGTCTAGGTCAGGAATGACTTCCACATTGTCAAGAGTTCATGGAAGTCAACTAGATGTGGGTGACTGCTTGAGGGTTCTAGGAAAAATCCTAATTTATTCTTGGCATGTTGGAGGACTTTCATACAAATATCAACTATATATATTTCCTATATCGGTTCCAGTACACCACACCATTTCTTCTGGGATTTTGAGAGGGATCTTCCATGTGTATCACATTAAAAGAGCCAAAGATGATCTCTTCATTTGATGCAGGTTCCATTTGGTGGGGGTGGTGACCATTTTATGGATATTCAAGGGAAGAAATATACAAGGGTTTTATCTTTCATTGGAGTGGAATATGACTCTTCCTATTTAATTTCTTCCTACCTCCAATGTTCATAACCAATTTTAGGAGTAATATTCAATGCATCCTTCTTTGGTGGTGGATCTATTGCGGGTCTACACAATTATTTTCTAATGGTGTAATGGGATCAATAAAATATTTTTTTGGTAATCTAGTTTATGAAATTATATTCATGTATTGGAAAAACGTTTTTTATAATAACCTTCTTCTTATTATTGGTCAATGGTATGAAGGCCACCAGATCTGATAAATTATCTAACATAACATTTTTAAAATTTATCATGCCTTGCTGGATGTACTTGAAGATGAAGAAGTCCTCAATAGTATGGCCAAGTATTCTATGAAAAGGGTAGTAATCGGGATGTTTGGTGAGGCTAACCTCATTGGAATTCCATGGTTATGGGTGCTTGAGCTGGTTATTATCCATGGGTGTGAGGAAATAACTGGGGACATGTTTATTTTGGAAGGATTAAGTTTTATTCATACGTTACTCAAATCCTAGGTTATGATGATTTTTATATACTGCTTTTAGGTGGTATTTTGTGGTTTTAACCACTTGATAAGAGGTGATAGTTGGTTCGGTACCTGCCTTGATTTTTGGGTGAGCATTGCTACAATATTGAGAGAGATAGGCACAATATTTTCCTTTCTCCATCTTTTCCCCTCAGCTAAGAGAATGCTTTGAGATTTAGTCTGGGTTTTCTAAATGGAATCCTCCAAATGATGGACCATTTCAAAAATCCCATGATTTCCTACTAGATATTTCATTGGGATCAATTTATTTTTTAACTCATCCTTAAGATTTTCAACAAAGAGTTCCAGTATTTTCTCCTGTTGAATTGGTGTAGCCCGATCTGGTGGAACCAAATTCAGGTGGCTTGTAACTATCGCAGGTCAAGATCTACAGTTAGCTTAGTAGTTGTAGAAAATATGAACACTATAGCAGTGCTAAACAAATAACACTAAGAGGTTCTTTTGAAGTGTGGACTTTGGAGTAAACTTTACTATGGCACTTTCGACCTCCAGCCAGCTGCCATTGTAGAACTTTGGACTAAGGTGGACGTCTTCCACTGTAGTGATGCCGAAATCCTATGTGGAATAGTGGATCGTCTTCCTCCTTCTATATTCCATTTTAGTTTAGGTTTTGTGTGAGAAATGTTTTGTAATATGTGCTCCTGAATCATAGTGATGTTCTGTCTCTCTGTGGACATTGGGATTATTCCTGAAACACGTAAATCATTGTGTCATTGTTCTTTTTTTTTTTCATTTTACCCTTTTGTGTTTCGCCGTTTCTATCACTGTAACACCCAGCGTTTCTGCCACAGCTCCTGCGATAGAGGGATGATGAGAGAATATGTTTAACATTTCCATATCGCTATTAAAATATTCACCCTTTCATTTCTTTTTTATTTTCATTTCATCGGGTCAATTATTGACAATTTTTTATTGTATAATTAATGATGAACTTCTTCCCATATTGAAATGGATCCCGTTAGTAGACTACTATACAAAAAATTAAGTCCCTATCAAATTATATATGAAACAACTTATCTTGGATTCCTCTTGTTGGTCTCAATGGCCCACCATCAACCTAAATTTTGATACCAATTACATGAGATGTTTTTCAGGGTCACGTGTTCCCTCAAATGCATAAAATGTATGATTTTTTAAATTGGGTGGAGGAAAATTGTCATCCACCAATTCAGGATATAGCTTCATTTCCTATTGCATATGTGTTTTTCTCCCTTCCAGGGATTCCATTTGAGTATTCATGGAATTGCTAATGTTAAGAATATATGGGGCACTATTTTAGGAGCCCCCTTAGTATTTAGGATGCAAGTGGAGCTTAAGAAGGTGGTACTGCTTTTACTTCCAATATATTATTAATTGTTCCTATGAATGAAAGATTTTTATGGAGGGGGATAGGATGTTGTCTCAATGGTGGGAAGTCATGATTGTTTTCGACTACTTTTTTTTATGTAGACTATATTCTTGGATCCATATCTAGTATGGTTCTCAGATAAAGCTATTACTGGATGATCGGCCATAGGAGGGAGAATGTTCATCTCTTCCTAAATACTATACCCAACAAGAATATTTCCCCTCATTATCTCCTGATTGAGTTATCGTATAGGCTTTATTTAACTCTCAATTTGTGACAATTGTTTCTCTTTGGAAGGAACCTCAACTCTTCTGATCATTTATTGGGATGTAGCTGCACTTTTACATTTTCCTTACCATCATTCCATTAGAAAGGTGGAAAATCGGTAATCAGAGGAGTCATATTATAGATCCTTCTCTGGTTTGGGGTATGTGCTTCCTTTATCAGTGCATCTATATCACCCTCCACTCAGGGTAAACTTCCATGTCGTGACATTTTTTATTTTTGTTTTGATCCATAATGTCTATAATTTGGATAGCAATGAAATTCATAGATTCATATCAAGAAATGGTTGTTGTGCCATTTCATTAAATTCAATAGGCTGATTCGGCACTAATTTGAACAAGTTCGTTGTTTTAACTCTTGGTAATATTGAGACGATTTGGCTTGCAACCCTGGTGGGGTATTTTTCATATGATCATCCATATTTGGTTCATGAACTGTGACCTTGGGGATGTTTTTGGTCACACCTATTGAACGAACTTGGCCAGTAAAGGCTTATCTTGTGTTGGTTGGAATAAATGGGATCCAGAACATTGATCATTGATACTAAACTATAGAAAAAGGATTCCCTATATGGTTATCATGGTGATGAAGAATATTCTATCTATGTTAGGTGAGAATCATTTGGGGATACAATTATCATTGGCTAATCCTATTGTAGAGGATCAAATGAGTCCATTAGGGGGTTTGATGATTATTAGGATGGACATTGAGGCATAAATACCCCAATACCATTAGGATGTGGTTGATCTGAAATCACCATTGATATACCCAAGACCCTCTTAAGGGATTATGAACCTAGTGATGGTGATTTAGATATAAATTACACTAGGACAATGGGATGGGAATTTTTTAAATCTATTTCTAATATGATCTGACTCCTCTCTAGAACATATGATCTGAGAGGCAGAGGTGGTGGTACATATCCCCCCCAACCTAGTGGGTTATGTTTTCTCCTAGTTGGAAGATATATTATCTATTAATACTGGTCATTTTATGAGGCATAGTGGTGATCTCATTGTATATTTGTGTGAAGATAGCTCGTATTGGGAATAATTCTTTACGAGATGTTTTTAGGATGATTCCAATATTTCCTTCTGTGTCGGTAATGAATTCCCATTAATTTGAGGGGACTAGTTTGAAGCCTTTTGGATATCCTCCTCCCCTATTTTTGATATATAGTCACTATTGAATCAAGGTAATTCTGTTGTAGTTTCAAATTCACCTAAGGGTTTCCTAGTCCCTAGATTTCACTAGAGGCTATAACACCACCTAATGATGATTTAGATGGGTTTTGTTTCTCTAGAGTCATATAAAAGTGTAACTCTCCACACATTACGCATCCTCAAATAAAAATTCATGGTGTAGCCTCAAAGATCTTCTAACAATGTGTTTTGATTCAATGACATCAAGTGTTTTGTATATTTGTGTCGTGATTTTATGGTTTTGGATATCGGGCTATGGAGATGGTGGACATGTCAAACTGGAAATAGAGTATTTTGATATTTTGAAGGTGACCCTCATATCCTGGATAAGAGATTTTTCTTAAGTTCTACTAATGATGATTATCCAAAATATTTTTGGCATAGTTTCTACATAAACTCATTATTTATCCATGATGGGACCTCATTGTCAAATGTAGTTATGGGGAAAAACATTATGGGGAAGTTATGTTTGGATAACTCTCTCCATATGTCAATATTTCCCTCCTATTTGTCAGACTTACTTGACTCCATCCGATCAACCCATATAAGATTATTCTAGGGGATCTCTGACTCAATGGATTGGAGTGAAGACGGAGTTTCATGGGTAAATATAATAAATTGACCATGTTGTTTCAAGAACCTCTCTATACGATGGCGTTATAGTTTTGGGCACCTCTTTATATGAATGTGTATGTACAAGGGGAGCATTTACATATCCATGGGAGATATCATCATGGAGAGGTTTAACATGGTGGATGGTAGGAGTAGGGTCCCTATTATCCATCTCCATAAGTCAACAAGGAGGATGATCAAGTTAATGATCATATTCTTTTTTTGTGGAATAGTTAACATAACATTGTTGTGTTGAAAATGTGCCTTGAATGGCTTAAAGGAAAACGAAATTGAGTAGATTAGGAATATGGGACATATCATACATCATTATTAGAGTATGATGACATTTATTTTAGATATGTATAAGGATATGAGCCTACTTTATGAAGGTTTATGAATCATTTTATAACCAGATGGCATTGTGAGAATATGAGCCCACTTCTAAAAAGCTTCTAGGATATGTCGATGATATGTTTCATTATTGATTGGTATGTGAGTCTTTCTTAAGGAATGTTCCATCCTCACTTGGTGAGCCTCAATTAGGGAAGGAGTATGAGCCCATTTGAGAACCTTTGTGATATGCCACCTATCTTTCTTAGTAGGATTATGAGCCAACCCCATGGTGTTTGCCTCTCTCACCTAGAGATCCTCGGTTGGAGAGGGAATATAAGCCCATTTCTAATATGAATTACCAATCATAATATGTCGACGAACCTCCAGAATGGGATACGGACTATGACCTCCTTTTTCCCTTAAGATGGTGTTGGTTCAGTCATTCGTCAGCAAAGGTAGGAATATACGCCTGTCTTGCATGATCAATTGGAATATTCCATAAAGATTCACTAACAAAAATATGATCCTATACTGAGGCGTGTTCCATTCTCACTTCATGAGCTTCATACAAAATAGGTATATATTCTTGATCTTGGTCCTATAGTGTATGTTACTAGTTTTCTTTGACAGAAATATAAGCATTTGTAGAGTCTTGTGCTTCTCTCACTTGGTGATCCTCGACGAGAATGGGGATATTAGATCGAACATGGGCCTTTGGAATATATTACTAAACTATTTTGATATGAATGATCTGTTGTCTTGAAGAGTGTGCCACTCTCACCTAGTGATCCCTTATTGGATCTATAATATGAGCTCGATATAATGCCCCATATTTTATCAGAATATGCCGATAATCATCCTATATAGAAGAAAGAATCTTCCCTTTCTCCAGAGTATCCACTTGTTAATAAGGATTAGAGTGATGAGATTTCATGGCTTTAGGGATTGTAATATTCCCATTTCCCCATATCTGTACAAGTTCCAGAATACATCAATGGAGTTATTCAACTATTTCTAAAATATATTGACTTTATAGAAATGTTTTTTTGGGGATATATTACTGTATTTCAACCATTTTTATTAAGTACTGGTAGATATCTTTGATTAAAATGGGTATATGTGTCCACCTATGTCCTCCGTATTCCATTGGATTATGCTGATGATCATCATGCATGGGGGTAGGAAAATCACCTTCCTCATTCTTTATGTGTTAATATTACCACAAAAGCATTCCATGTTAGAAGGGATATGGTCCTAATAACTTCTTGATACCAAAATATTCAGATGGGTATCATCGGAGGGAGTGTGGGTATGATCCCACAACTAGAAATCCAACACCTTTGTTTCATAAGGTTAATTCATTGATGTTTGTGCATGGGTTTCAGAGGAAGTAGAGTGTATGGTGGTACCCTCCGCAGGAAACTGGGGGGTACCGGTGGGACAGTGATGGCGATTTCAGTTTTCAAGATCCATCGTAGTCGGTCCCTAAATTAAAAGAGATACTTATTAGGACCCGTGATTAATCTCTATCAGATATGGAAGTTGGAAATTGTTTTTCAATATGGATATGCTCCCAAAGTAGTTGGTTATGGCAACAAGGGACACAGGATTAGATTGAACTTTTCTTAGATGTAGAATAATTGGATTTCATCCTTTGAGATTTAGTAGGATGTTTCTAGGGTTGGGATAATATTATGTTAGTGGTAGTCCAGAACCATCATGTTTTCCATATACCATTGAAGTTGTTGGGAAGGTGAGATCACATTTCAACAGGTGGGGGTTGCATGCATGGTTGAGTGGATTCAAGAGTCGTTAGATGATGACGTTATCATGGATCAAGATGTTTTCAATATCTATATCCATGTATACAACAAGGATCAATGTTATTGATTAGTGTAATATCTTAGGCATGGTGTGATCAAATATATATGTATAGTTAAAATAATTGTGTTGATATACCCAATATGTCCTTTATACCCATGTGAAAATGTTAACATGAGGATTAGTTCATTTTATAGGATCCTTGGTTACATAGGATCAACTGTATGATTATGCCGATATTACTGATTCTTTATGGAATGTATGAAAAAAAATGTTTCCTCATAGAAAACTGAACAATCAATTCACCAGACTCGCTAGTTTGTGTCTAATGTGAAATCCGAATGGTTTGACAATTAACAACCTTCACATTTTTTTATTTGAGGCATTCACATCTGGTTCACCATTTTTGTTTAATATGTAAAAATGAATTGGAATATAATGAGGGTATTGTGCCCTGTACATTTGATTTGTTTTTGGAGGATTTAATCCCTTTTTCTCAATCACTTGTGCTAGGTTTTCCATTTATTCAACATTTCCTAGAAATTCCCAACTGCTCCAAAATTCATAAAAGGATATAGACCTACCTTAAAAAGGCAATTGGTTGATTAGGGTTTCAGATTCAATGATGATTATGTACTCATATTGGTCAAGATGATGGGATGTCAGGATCATGACATATTATTAGAGGGAATGGTTTCCTACTGTAGGACACTATTATAGATTTCAGACATGTTCAGTAATAACTTACTAATCATGATACGAGATTGGTGACCATAACCAAATTTTAATAGGTCAATCTCTTTTATATGGGGTCTTGTTAGTTATTCAATCTGTATATATCTGTATTTCTTTATCAATTTTCTGGTACGATTACATGATTATGTGCTAAACCTATATAACCGAGTACATTGAGATCGACATTCCTAAAAAGATATAGTTAATATTTCGATGATGGGATTGATCCATTATGGGGTTTTATACACATACGGATTATTGGAATCAAAACCCACATAGTTCGTTAAACCCATGCAGTTTAATACCATGCGGAAATGATATATGTATGGGCATTTAGGAACTGTATGATTGAGATTAGGTCTTGATGAGGTTCCCAACATATCTTGGGTATTATAGGAATCATAGTTATTATTCTTCATTAACACCCTTGGAATCTTCCCTAGGGTAAATTTCCTCATATAAGGGTGGTTTATGTCATTCCATTCCCCGACCCTTGCATGTTGGGATCACCCAAACTAGTGGAGACTCATGCATCCAATGATGATTTAATTATTACTCCATAAGCCCATGGGATCTATGTTCGATGTGTGAAACAATTTGTAGTAACTAATCAACCACATTACATATGGATTCAAGACTTGATTTCTTGGAAATCCCTTAGTTTGTTTAATTTGGATCTTTGGCCTTAAGAAGGCATCATACATATATTGGTTATTTAAGGAATCAGAGTTATCATAGTTTGTTCATGCCCATAGGACCTGCCCCATGGTATAAATAATCATATAAGGGAGTATAATGTCCTTCCATTCATTGGGACATACATGTTGGGATCACCCTTAATATAAGAGACTCATGATGTTAATGATTTTTTCATTGGAACCGCCTAATCCCACATGATATATAATCTATTTGAGAAACAATGTCTAGAAAATAATCATTATCACTGCATATAGTTGCAAGACATAAGTGTTGGAATTTCCCTTGGTATGTTTAATATTGATCTCACACCTTAGGAAGGTGTCCTATATATCCTGGTTAGTGTAGGAACCAAATATAACATAGTTCAGTTCATTTCTAAATTCGATAATGGATGAGGCAAAATGGTCTTCTCATGGGAATGATTGGGTCTTGATGGTCAAAATTCCGAAAATATAGTTGGGGTACCCCTAGTGTGCACAAATTAGAGCTGGGGACTTAAAAAGGTATCCAACATATATGGGTTATTGGACGATTCAAGGTCATCATGGTTCTATTGACTGAGGCTTACACATTAACGTTTCCCTGTACTAAAGATGTGATTATCCCAATTCCCTAAGACCACATGAGCTAGGATCGGTGCAGGAAACAATGGATTGTCTATATAAAATGTCATTTCCTTGAGGTGTTCATTATATAGCTCAGGCCCTATAGGGGAATCCCAGATATCCTAATTACAGAAGGAATCATATTTCCCATAGTTCCATTGATCGGGTCTTACACACTGACATTTCCTATTAGACCGGTAAAAGACACCACATATTAACAAGGTTATATAGTACTGGGATTCCCTATTTGTTGGGGAACATTATTTTATGTCGGTATTTGAGGCCTACACACTGAGAAATCCCATTGGTACGGGCTTACACACTTACGATAGATAAAGTTATCAGTTTATTGTATTTCCTTAAAATCTAGTCTTCCTACCTTCATGATCCATTTAACCATCTACCTAACATGTCAGGGTATGTCTTCTTGAAATTTTTTAAAAGAAATTACATGATCCAATTCACTTTTTTATGTTATGTTTCATGTCCTCAATGAAATACTTGGGGAGCATCACATTATTGATTCTGTCTTTTTTGGGGGGTGACTTAGGACCTGGTTGGTTTATTTTGGAAGATTCCATTTGATCCTGATCATAATTACCATAATTTATCACTTGATCTAGTTTAGTATCCCAATATTCATCACTAGAACAAGATAACATGTTTGAATGGTGTTGAAAAAGTTAGTGTGACATGTATTTTAATGTTTCACGAGTTCTAGATGATATGTATGGAGGAAATTACAAGACCTAGCTAATGTTTTTAAAAGAAATTGTGAATCAAATTTACATTCTTGGGTTCTTTCATGAGACTCAGATGACATGAGCTAATGTTGTCATATGGTCCTGGAAACATGTCTAAAAAGCATCATATGACTTGAATGGAAAATCCAAAGTGTTTCATGAGACTTCATTTCTATTAATAGGGGGTCCATGTAACTATTCTGGACATGTCCAATGGACTTCACATGATCTGAATAATACACCCAAGTGGTGTCGTGCGATATGGGTGACAAAACCTGGTGTTGTCGTATGTTTGGGATTATTCCTGGGAAGTTCATGAGGATCATTTCATTTATCTTTTACACTAGTATTAATGGCTTTATATCCTTATCCAAGAATTTACTTTGTGAATTCATTATATTATTTAAATTTAAACATATATTAAGTATAACTTGTTTTAAAATATGTGTGGGATGTTCTCTATGTGACCTCTCAGTATCCCTTTGCATGATATGTGATGATGATGCAAGTGGCTATGCATGTCGCGTGATCATTCTAGTGATTCTCTAGATTTTAACTAACAAAACAATCATTTTGGAGATATTATCTACTCCGATAAATCTATATGGTGTCGGTGCATGGTTCTGAGGGATGGCTCATCTACATGGGGATCCATGACTCTGAGTTCTATCTTCCAGGATGCATCCTATTTCATATTGAGGTGGGGAATTTAAGGATATTTCTACCTTAATTCTTCACTACTTTTCATGGATTATCTCATGAAGATCCATGATGGCGTCATTTAAGGGATTCAACCTCACACAACTTTATTATTCTCTGTCATGGATTTCTCTGAGGTCATCGCCTGATTATCAGTGACTGTGAGTCTCTAATGGGATCTTCGTTGATCATGAAGACATACCAAATGAATTCCACATTATAATATTGATAAGTCGGTGTCCCTTTATGAGATCAAAATGGATGCCAGGAGGCCTTCATATGACTATGATCGACTTTTCTGGAGTAATTTGCAGGGAAAGGATGACTTTTCGTCGAGCCTTCGCAAACTCAGGCTGGATCTGTGACCCACCTCATGGTATCATCCCGCAAATAGAATAGGATTTTTCATTATTTTTATGACCACATGAACTCTTGTCAAATTATATTATATCTACTTTATTATTTAGTTCTTAGTTTGTGGATCATTGTGTGTTTTCTAGATTGTTATCAAGGATAATTATACCTCTTATTGATGATGTTACATGTAATATGTTTGGTCAAAAATGGTTTCCACATTTAGGAAAATTTTCATCCTATTTTGAATGGATATTAGTGGTCTCCACCCACTGATTTTCCAGGATTGAGCCATATGATCAACATGGGATCTTACTATGATGTACTCTCCTTGTCTTGGTCAGCCATCTTATTTGTCTATGGCACATCGCATAATCAGTGTGTTATCTCAAGACAACATGTAGAAATTATTAGGGACAATTTCTATTAGTTATTATGATTCACTACATGTTCATTTATGGATCTCGTGACGGCATACAAACATTTTCAATGACAGTATCTTTTCTCACTTTTGATATGAAACGTGATCATGGTTGTAGGATTCCACAGTGTGACTAAGGGTGAATGCATGTCAAGGGAATATGTAAAAGGGATCATCTATAGTTTTTCAAGCTATCACATAAATTTAAAATAACATAAAACCACAATACACATACATGGAATATTTATCCTCTTCACATGACAAAATAAATGGTGACCATGAGATTCTCACACACATAATAATATTTTATGTGTGTGGTGTGGACTTCCATTGTATTGACATGGTTCATCAAGTCTTGAATGTTATTCATGATAATATTTTCATGATGCATAAAATAAAATATTTATAGAGACCCATTATTTTTCCTTTTAAAACTTCAGAATATTTCTACATATAATTCCAGAGCTCGGCACTGAGATGACAAGCAATTCTAAGGGCTGGTGTGCCCAAAAAAATTATACAAAAACATAAATATTTCATACAATGCACATGTGGAAAATATGATATCTCTTAAATGGTACCACAGATCAGATATACGATGACACTGTTGAGTCCATAATGTGGTAATTATAATAGGCGGGGCATAAAATTTGTCGTTGAGGGTCTTCTGTGAATAACACAACACATGGTCCAAACGGTAATTAAAATAATTCAATGTAATCATTTTAAATATATTTCAAAATCCAATAAAATTCAAATAGAGGATCAAATTAGAAATATGAGACCACCATTGAGTTTTTAATGGGGTGTTTTTCTAAAGAGTGATATAAAATGAGTGTGTGCAGAAGTTTTGGTTTTCATGCTAAGAGAATCTCCTTTAAATAGAGAGTTAGTTTTTTTATATTAGGGTTAACCCTAATCCCTCTATCATTCCATATATAAAGATATGATCTCTCACTCTCTCTGTCACTCATGTTCTTCATCGTTCTTCATCAGATCGAGGAGAGCTCTCTACTAGAACCTCAGTGGATCAGATCTGGATCACAAAAGACACATCGCCAAAGAAAAATAGACAGACTGAGGTAGGATTTATTATACTTTTATGTTTTGATTCATATTTTTTGAATTAAATATCAATTGATTAACATTTTTTTATTTATTTTTATTATCATTGTTGATGGACTCACTAAGACAGTCATCAATAATCATTTAAAATAACGTTTGTTTGTGGTATTATTTTCCCATTCTTTGGGTTTATCAACGTTTAATTTTGGGCATGTCAAAACTCCACTGGTTTGTTTAGATAAACCGATGGGTGTGAAGATGTATTTTGGATATTCCTAAAACTGGGTCCGAAATAATTTTCAGAAACCTCGTATGCTTATAGTGGCCCATTCAAGTGTCCATTGATGATGAACCACTGGCCGCGACTGATGGTGTCCCTAGGCAGTAGTATGCTATAGTACAGGCTGGTGCAGCGAGCGAGACCGGTGGGGCGGGGGGGGGGGGGGGAGGGAAGGTGGCTGGAGATCTATATATGGAGAAGTCTGGAACGAATAGCTGGTCATGTGGCTTTCTAAGACAACTTAGTTGCGGGAGCCACATGATTGGAGGATACCTGAGTGAAGCAGGATCTGGTGAGCCGCTGCATTGGTGGATGACAGGACGCTTGAGTGAACAATCAGGCGACCGAGGGATTGTGGACTGGTAGTGACCCACATCGAATGGGTCACACATTCACACTAAGAAGATGGGGAGGACCGAACATGAGGACCAATCAGTTTTTGTAGGAAAGCTGGACCGCGTGATCGGGTCGCGGGCCTATTTAGCCTGTTTGGGGCTGAGCACTTCAAATGTCTGTATATTTTGATAAATGCATCTAATTCGCATGTCATCCATGGCCTCACGGCCCTCTAATCAAGGAGTATATTTCTAGATCATTTTGGGATATTTAATTTTTTTTTGGGTTCCCAAAACACCGATGTTTAATAATAATAATGTTTTCATAATAATTTGGGAAATTGTATTTTAGATCTATCTTCTAAACGGGGGGTCTGTTTGATGTGCTATCAGAGTCGACATGACCCTAGAGTTTAGGATGAATTTTTAATACTTCCTTCGAGTTTTTAAATTATAGTTGAGGTGTGGGCCCCATTAGGTTTGGTTTTTATGCATTATGGTGAAATGAAAATTTTTCATTGGTTATACATTTTTGGGATAATGAGTAGTCCATTTGGTGTGTTTTACCAAGAGTATTGTAATGGAGTAATCTGTAAAATTTGTTTTAGGATCGAGACATGGACCCCATGGGGCGTCCTTCAATCACAGTGTGGTGACTTGCGACTTTTCAATCGAAAGTCCATTTGGGGAGAATAAATAGTTGATCTCGCATATTTTTCTACAAGGAATGCAAGGGTTTGATCTTTTTGGATATTCAGAGCCTTTGATGTGATCACTTTAAAAGTGGAAAGATGAACAGAATATTGGTGGAATATCATTTTGACATGTTTGAAGAGAACCCATAGCTTGGGTCAACCTCAACCCTTGTGAGAGTGTAGAAGATGTATGAGTAGATGAGGTCAAATGTTCCAAAGCCATTTGAGGAGGTGTGCTAGTGTAATTATGCATTTGGACTTTAGAATTAATGGTGAGCTTCGTGAACTATTCTACCTTGGGAATAGGTATGTCAAGTACTCTGGCAGTAGGCCAGCACACCTAGGGGTACTTTTTCACAATTTAGTACCTAGGAATGTATAGGTACACAACCATGCGATGAAGTTGAACCACACGATGTGTGGTCCCCACACATGCGGTGCGCCACTACGAATTATTCTACCTCTTGTAACTCCCTCTTATGAACTCTGATGTTGGAATGTGAGTAGCCTATCATGAGTGTTTTTCTACATAGAATGTGATGGTTCCCTCTATACTAGATTATTAGTAATGATGTGAGATATTATGATTATGATGCCTATCTGGGGTGGTGCTGAGGAAAGCAGTGGTGTTCTTCCGAGAGATACCATCTGGTATTGATGGTGAATGTTCCTCGGTGTTTCCTAAGAGGTACAATATAGTAGGGATGGCCAAAGAAGTTCCTTGCATACCCTCCAGCTGTACTGGGAAGTGGGTTATTGATGATATTTTCTGAGTGGAATCCCCATGACTTGTTAAGTAATGGGTCCTCAATGAATTAGTCAGGAATCCCCTTGAAGTTTTAGGGTGTGGGTCCTTTACAATGACTATTAGAGTGGAATCCTCCAAAATTACTAGGGAGTTCGTCCTCGACGAATTGGAGTTGAACCCCCCTTGCACATCAGGGTGTGGCTCCTCCACCATCTTCATTCAGATTGGAATCTCCCTTACAATTCTGGTTATGGGTAACCTCTATGACTACTATCAGACTGGAACCCCATTGATGAATCATGTTGTGGGTAGCCTATGTGACTATTATGATAGTTGATTCCCCCCGAATGTACTAGGGTGTGGGTATCTTCAATGTTGGGTTTACACCTCGGATGTGCGACCTAGGGACAAGATGTGCTTTGACATAGATTTGGAATATCAATAAATAGGGACAGTTTTACCACCAAGACACGTCATTTTGACATGACCTAAAACATGGAGGGTGAGACAGGGCCTCCGAAATTTGATAGTATGAAGGTACGGTGATTGAGTCCTTTTGACTTGTAGTTCAGGGCAGACATGTGGGATTCCAAGCAACGATGGTAGTTACTTCTGGAACTATTGGATACTTCCTTTTCCTGGGATGAGCTATGAGATAGAGATCCCCTTACTCTCTCATTTGGGTATCCTGATCTGAGCACACACACAAACACACACACGCACATAGATATATATATATATATTCTATTTCCAATACCCACTTCTTGGGTTTTTTGCAACTATCCTTCTAGGATAGGTGAATATGTTCATGTTATGATAAGTCCATTATATTTCTTTCTTATTTTAGTTTGATGAATTTACTCTCCTAATATAGGTATAGATGACTCTACGAGAAGTTCATTTTCTCAATGTTTCTATCTCCTTATGTTTGTATGAGCTTACTTATATCTCCGGTTGGGATGAGTTGTACTCTCTTCTATTGTACCTTGATCTATCTACTTCTCTAATCATCAGTACATATATTAATACTTCCTTGATACTTTGGGGCATCCTACTGTGTATTTTTATAATCATCCATTTTTTGTATTTTCTCTCACTAGGTGTTCCTTTTCATAATATGGAAAAGTAAATCATGGCTTTAGAAAAGATATGGATTAGAGTGCTTTGACTGCGTGTGGTGGTGATGAATTGGGATTCAAGAGTGGGGATATCACTTATTTTTTAATTATCCACCTTTTTATTGTGTTCTGACACAATTCCGGTTGGGTGTTTATTTATTCTTTTTCCCCTTTCAGTTTAATTTTCTGTACTTGAACTATTTATAGGTTGATGCATGTTTGAGGTTTATATAATGAGTTGTGTTGAATCTTGTTTTATTTTCCCTATTCACTTTTTCATTGAGTTTTTTATGTGTGTGCATAAGTTGTTAGGAAAAGGCCTCTCTATGTTTTTATGTAAAATCGGTGCTAATCGCCATCCCTTGGAATTTTGAGGTAGGCTTGGGGAAGTTGTGGCTCGAACCCGATATGGGTCGGGTCATGAAAAAGTGGTATTAGATGTGGTTCCACCATTAGGACGTTGTTAAGACGTTTAACAAAAAATTTCTTCGCTGGGTTTAGGGAAATAGTGTCAAAGTGTCTCAAGAGTTATTCATAATCTAGTGAGTCCAGTGAGGGTACGGGCGACCAACGTATCCATTCACCAGAAACATGATTACCCGATTTTCAACTCGGCACCCTGGGACACTTGTTGTAGGGATCAATGATACATGCATCATATAGGATTATGTCATTGACTATCCTTTTCGAGTCACCACCCCATAGTTGTGGATATATATATATATATGATAATTTAATCGTGATACTCCTTGATAACATTCAGGATGTCTCTACGATGACAACCAACTAGGATACAATCTCCAGTTCATGATAATGATGGTGTGATTAATGAGGCGCTAGTTTAGTACCGACCATGTGATCCCCTTTCTCCAGGTGGGTGGGTAGAAGCACCTCCACCTATTGAGCAGTATAAATCCCCTATAGAGAGGTCTGAGGACATGCACAAGTTGAGTTCACTTCATGAGTTCAAGCGATGGAGATCGCTAATGTTTTTTGGTGATCCAAACACTCATGCACTAGAGGTTTGGTTAGAATTTTTTGTCTTCCTTTTAAATATTTCACGAACATTGATAGATCAGATGGTGGATTTGGAAGCCAACCATTTCCACAGAGTAGTTGGATGTTGGTGGAGCTTGGTTTCCAAGATACACTATGAGTCATTACTCTCATTGGATGACTTCTAATAGGTGTTTCGTGAGGATTTATACCCTCTGAGTACATTTTTCTCTACTTCATTTTCTCCTGTAATTTCTATACGGAGGGATGACAGGGGATGAGTATGTGACTAGGTTCAATGTCCTGACTCATTACTCTTTGGAAGTGGTACACGATGGTAACTTTTGAGCCAGGAAGTTTAAGTGGGGTCTTTGGAGACCTATCATTGTCATCATATTACCCTCTTTATTTTTCACCTATTCCAGGATGTTGGAGTGAGAACTACTGAAATAGATATTTTTGTTATAGGGGTTCTATTTTGACAATTTTGCAGTGGGCATAACAAGCTCGGGATGTCTATTACAACTAACATACGTTAGTTAGTAGGCATTCAACACAGGAGGCCTCCACTTGATAAGACTCCAGAGCATGGTATAGGATAGTGTATAGAACTGGGGAATCCTTGGATGGGCCAATGCTATTCTTGTGATGGGTGAGGTCACGTGTCATGAGTCTAAAAAACCAGATGTGCTTAGAGTCCCAAGTAGTTGGTAGATACACTATCATGACAGAGAGAGTGCCATGATCCGGGAGCTCCTAGGTGAGGACGTGGTGGTCCCCAGGGTGGTTTTACTAGAAGAAAGTCATGGAGAACTTTGTTTGGATGATGGTACTATGATATCCTTCCACCACCACTTGGGAGGCTCACGTCAGGCTAATGGAGTTGGAAGTTCGATGCCGCAGTTATCTGCATGCTATGGATTTCTATAATCATACTGTATGTGAGATGATAAGAGGAATTCCTTGGGACTTTCATAACTTTTTGTAGTATAACTTGTTAAACATTGTTTGAGGTACTCTTTTCTCACTCCTTCATTCTTGAGGTTCTATAGGGGTGATGCGGGGCATCTGTGTATCCCTATTTCGGTGTTGTTTGATGTATCATTCAATGCATGAGGAAGAGGGATCCTTCCCCCACCAAGGTGCATTTTTGTGACCTAAGAAAAAACATGAGGGATATTAAGATCCACCCAAAGAAGATAATATCGATGTGTGGTGGAAGAGTCCCTATGAATTGTGTGTTCAGGGTGGGGTTGTTCCTTGGAGTGTCAGGGTTGGTTCTGGCATTGTGAGTGAAGTTTTTATCCTTTACCTAATTGGGATTGAGATGCCACAAGTGGGATGATAAGAGTACCTATTTTTTTGGATTAATCTCCTTCCAACATGCCAAATACGAATGGGGTATTCCATGTTATTGTTTGTTCCTATCCTATTGTGATTGGATGAGTTTACACCCCCACCCTGTTTGTCAGTACCTTGGGTTATCAACATCAACCTTGATACAGAATTTATCAATTACAGGTCAAGGTGATAGAGACCCCATGAATAGAACTACACAACTTATTATTTGGTGCTGAAAGAAGTAGTATTCACCCTAAGAATGTATAAATGCTTCCTTGTAGGAGGATTCATTATGGATTTCCCAGACCACTAGTGTCTCAGGTAGGCCTCCCACTAGAGAGACTTGGACATGAGGCAGTGACACAGGTTAAACTTCCTATTGCACTACAACGTCAAGATAGTCTATTCTCTGGGAATGGGCAACATTATAGTGGATTTCCTTATCTGGAAGTATCAGGGTCACCTAATGTGGGAAGTCTCATAGTAGTTAACTTCCCTACAGCTGACCCTTAGAGAGTTGGATGGTACAACATTCCTTCAGTCGATGGTGTTGACTGCTTTGCTTCTCGAGCGTGTAAGAGAGTCTTAGTTGTGATGCACCGATTATGATATCTGGGGTGACCATATATCCATGTTCATTCCCCCAGATGGATATTTTGAATGAGGTAATCAAGAGACCCTATTCTAGGGACAATAGGGATTTCATTGATGAGGAGGGATGTAGTAGTTCGGCCGAGGAACTAAACAATTCCCCTTGTTTCTTCGGGCTGTTCGGGACCGTGAATATAGATGTTGAGGTTGTGTATCACCTTTACCTATCCAAGTTGTTGTAGTGGGCACATGAAGTCTCCCACATGTCATAGCTTAGGAGATATGTGCATGTTCCTATGCATATCCTCAAAAGGATCATACCTTATAATGAAGGATCATCCCTTAGGTTTGTGTGTTGTGTGAGTATGGTAATGTGAACATTTTCTTGGGAGCAGGAGATCCAGGTGTGAGATAAGTATCCTATGTTTTTATCTCGTTTTCTTTTCGGGGATGAAAATATTGATGGAGGGATTTATTTAGAGATTGAGTTTTTCCCATGTAATACATTGAAATATTTTTACACATAATTCTAGGGTAAGGCATTTAGACATCATACTATTTGAAGGCCCGGTGTTCCCGGAATAAATTATACAAAAACATATAAGTGTTTCTGTACTGTGAACATTTCAGAAAACTTATATCTCTTAAATGATAACTTAGATAAAAAATATGAGTCCATAGTTGATTCTATAATGTAGTGTTGACACTAGGTGGGTTATAATGTTATTGGGTCTATAATTCTGTGAAAAATGAAATGAAAAAGAAAAATGGTAATTAAAATAATTAAAAATAATTATTTAATATCAATTACCAAACCTAAAAACATTTAAACAGGGAATCAGATTGAAAATATGAGGAACATTTTGAGTTCGAAAAGGGTTTTTTTTCCTAGGAATGACATAAAATGAGCATGCACGAAAGATTTGATTTTCATGCTAAGCAGAGCTCCTTTAAATATAGAGTTTGGGGTTTCAGATTAGGGTTAACCCTAATCCATTTCTCTATCTATTCAAACGTATTATCCATCTTTCTCTCTCATATTGTTACTCATTCCTCATTAGATCGAGGATAAATCACTACTAGATCCTTGGTGGATCGAACCGGAATTGAAAAAAACACATCGCCAATGACGAACAGATGGATTGAGGTAGGATTTAATCTAATTTTATGTTCACATTAGAGTTTTTAATTAAATATACTGCATTTTTTTTTTGATTCTTCATTTTTATTATTTTCATTGATGGCCTCAGTAAAATGTCCTTCATTAATTGTCGAAAATGCCATTTTTTCGTCATGTTCTTCCCATTTCTATGGTTTTATAGACATTTAATTTTGGGCACATCAAAATTGAAACAGTTTGTTGAGCGAAGCCCATGGCTATGAAGATATTTTTCTGAGCATCACAAAACATGGTCTAAAATACTTTTCGAACCCTATCTGGGATTACGGTGGGCCACAGAAGGGGTCATCAGATAGGAACTTTTGTCTGCATCCGGCGGTAGGCCGTATATCAGGCTGGTATGGTGAGTGATGTCGGTGGGGGGTGGGCAAGTGTCTATCAATATGGGTGTGGAGGACACCGACATGGATGGATGGGAACATGGCCTTGTTTTGGGAGTTATGAGATCATAGGAGGCCAGAGTGGAGGGGGATTCAGTGGGCCACGATGTCGGAAGATGTCAGGATGCCATGGATGACATGCTTGCGACTGAGAAACCACGGTCTAGGAGTGACTTGCATCGCATTGGTCACGCATTCACCCGGAGCAGAGGGGGGAGGACCAGCCATGAGGGCTGGCCCAAGTGAGGTGGACCGGCCGAACTGAGCCAGTCTAGCTTGTTTTGTACAATAGCACTTTAAATTTCCATATATTTTGATATGGGCCTCCGATTCACATGTTGTTTGCTACCACATGACCCTCTAATTGAGGAATATAGATATGTTTCATTCAAGAATTTTATGTCTTGGTTCTTTTTTCGGGCATAGGAAACACTTATGTTTAATAATAATAAAGAATTTATTATTATTCTAGAAATCTTATTTCCGACCTAAATTCTAAATGGGGGTCTGTTTGATTTTCTGTTAGAGGCACTATGACCCTAGAGTTTTGGAAGAATTTTAAGACTATGTTATATTTTTTTAAACCAATGTTGAGGTGTAGGCCCAAGATGGTTGGTATTCACACATTACAGATAAGTACAATATCTTCACCAGTTATCCCTTTTGAACGAATGGGTAGTCCATTTCATGTGTTTTTTCAAGAGAGTCGTAATTATGTTATCCAGAAAATTTGTTTTGGGATCATGTTATGGCCCCCACAAGATTTCCTTCTTGTATAATGCAATGACTTGTTATTTTTCCATCGAATGTCTTTTTGGGGTGAATAAATAGTCAATCATGGTGGTGTTTCCATAAGGACCGCAAGGGTGTGACCCATTTAGATGTGCGGAGCCCTTTTTCGTGATCTCATTAAATGTGGAAACATAAAAGGCATATCAGTGGAAGAACCTTTTGATGTATTTGAATAGAAACCATGGCTTGTTTCTACCATAACTCTTGTGATAGTGTAGAATATGTATGAAGAAGTGAATTCAAATGATCTAGATCCATTTGAGGAGGTATTATAGAGTAATTATGCTTTTGGACCTCCAAATTAAGTATGAGCATCATGAACTCAATGGCCTTTTGACTAGGTATGTCCAGTACTCTGGGAGGAAGCCCGAACACCTAAGGGTACTTGTTCGTAGTTTAGTACCTAAGAATGGTTAAGTAGACAACAAGATGACAAGGCATGACCACATGCCATGTGGTCACCACAAGTGATTTGTACCACTATGATTTCTTTTATATCTCATAACTCCCCCGAATGAAAAAGCATATTGGCATATGAGTACCCTATCCTGAGTGGGTTTCCATGAAGAATGTGATGGTACCCTCAATATTGGATTTTGAGTTATAATGCAAGTTGTTCTGGTTGTGACACCTATTCGGGGTAGCCCCAATGATAGTAGGGACGTTATTCTTAGAAATACCGTCTAAAAGGGATGTTTAGTGTCTCTCGGTGATTCCAAAGAGGTACCATATATTAGGGATGGACAGAGCAGTTCCGGGCTTACAGTTTATCTAGGATGGGTAGTGGGTCCTCAAGGATAGTTTCTGAGTGGAACAACCCTAACATGCAAGGGAGTGGGTCCTCGAAGAATTAGAGTGGAATGCCCCTTCACATCAGGGTGTGGGTCCTCCATGATGACTATTCATGTGGAAACCCCCTAACATACTTGGGAGTGGGTCATTTATGAACTAGAGTGGAATCTCCTTGGCACATTAGGTTGTGGTTCCTCCATCAACTTCTTTCAGAGTGGAATCCTCTTGATGTATCTGGGTGTGGGAATCCTCTCCGACTACTGTCAGAGTGGAATCCCCATAATGAATCGAAGTTTGGGTAGCCTCTAAAACTACTATGAGTGTGGATTACCAATAATGTAAAAGGGTGTGGGTATCCCCTACTATGGGTTTACACATTGGTTGTGCGACATAGTGATGAGACATGCTTTGATGTACCTTTGGACTCTCCAGAAAGAGGGATGCTTTTCCAACCAAGACATGTCCTTACGACTAGAAATAAAAACGTGAGTGTGAGATAGGGCCAGCCAAAGAGGAAAGTATGAGGTTTCAGTGATGGAGTCCCTTTGACTTACAGTTAAGTATAGATGTGTGGGATTTTGTACATCAATGGTGGTTACTTCTGGAACTGTTGACTACTACCTTTTTAAGGGCTAAGTCTTGAGATGAAGATCCCCTTATACTATTTTTTGGGATTCATTTACTGAGAATATATATATATATATATATATATTATATTTCTAGTACCCACTTCTTGGGGTTTTGGATACTTGAATTCTAGGAGAGTCTAAGATGCGTGGGGTATGCCACGTGCATTCCGTGTGTATCATCCCATGGTTAGATGAATCAACTATCATGTTTAAGGTAGCGAAGACTCTATGAGAATTTCATATTCTCACCCTTTCAAGCTTCTTATGTTTGGATGGGATTACTTCTATCTCTTGTTGGTTTGAGCAATATTGTCTTTTATTGTACCTTGTTTTATCTATTTCTACCCTCTTCAGTACATATATTGCTACTACTTGGATCCTTCAAAGAATTATACTAGGTATTTTTATACTCACACATTATTGGGATTTGTTTATACATGGTGTTACCTTGTAGACAACAAATAAGTTGATTGTTACTTTAGATGTTCTACGGATACAATTTTCTTGGACTATGTGTGGTGGTCATGACTTGGGATCAAGATTGGGTCTCTCCCAGCTGTTTTACTTTTCTACATGTTGCCATGTTGTGTCACTTTTCTAGTTGGGCATGTATTTTTTCTATTTTCCCCTTTTAGTTTTATTTTCTGTACATACAATATTTCTAGGATGATACATGTATAAGGTGTATATATATATATATATATATTTTATCTTTTTTTATTTTCCACCTGCAGTTTCTCACTAATTTGATTGTGTGTGTGTGTGTACATGTTCTTATCCAAAGTCCACCCTAGGTTTGTTGTGGCTTCGGCACTAGTTTCCAGCCCCATTCCTATGGAGGCGGGTTCGAGGTAGTTACGACTCAAGCCTGGCATGGGTTGGGTCCTGATACTCCTTAAGACTAGATCAGAACTAGACATCAAATTTGTGTCAATAATTTCACCACATAACTATGTATGTGGTAATTCAATATCTATTCGGGCAGAGGCCAAATAGTGATATGTGCTTTCTTCCATGCTCATGTGTAAAAGTTTATATGTGAGATATAGGTCCTATATTTGAGATATCTTGAATCATTTTGTTATGATAGTAATTCACATCATAATTATGTTGTTCCAAACCCTTTTGCATGATTGGTTATGTAGTGCTTCATCGCTTCACAATATCGGTAATATTATGATACTACCTTTCACAAGATTGGTTACACAATGCCTCAACTCTTGGTTAGGATGATTATGTGGGAGAAGACCATGAATTCTGGAATCTTTCATGAGAATGATTACACAATGGATTTCTCACATCTTCTCCTTCATATAACCATTATCTTGGATTGCAATACTATACTTTACGAGGAAAGAAGGAGCTCTATTTTGCTGAATGGAAGTGGCCCACAAATCTCAATAAAATTTCAGTATTTTTAGACTATGTATCATGTTTCCTTGCATAATATGAGAATGGTTGTGTATACAATACACACTGCAACACCCGGATGTTTTAATGAAATATTTTTTGTAAATAATTTTATTTCTTAAATAGATTTCCTTACATGTAATCGTGAGTTTCAAAAAAACATCACATGCACTTATTATAAAATAACCATTTTAACCATGTTGTAATGTTAGTGGGAATAAATATAATAAACTTATGAATATTTATTGTGAAGTCATTTTCTATAAATAATTTATGAAAATTATTAATCAATTTTATATTTGTATTTTTTTTTAATAAATTGAGTGAATTACTATTATTAAATGAAATAAATGAAATATATATGTTATATAATTAAAAAAATATTTTTTCTATTCATGCATTATATATTGTTTTCATAGGGCATGAATAAACCCTATTTTATGTGTATTAGATTATATTTTTCTAAAGGGTAATTTTCTCCCTCTTAATAGAGAACCCCATTTAGATTAATATTTTGACACATTAATAATTTTCCATTAAATAATAAACATGTTATTTGGAAACATGGTAAAAATATTTAAATTTGATTAATTATAAATATTTTTCCGACAACTTTCATGTTTGATGAATAGTAAAAATACACTATATTTTAATTGGAAACATCTTTTTTCATAAAAAATATTTATATTGTCAAATTATAGTATTGAATGGTTGTGAATTATAAACATAATATATTTACATCATTAAATATAATTTATATCATTATCATAAATTTTACATAGAATTCGGGTGAAAAAATATTTCAATAGTTTCTAATGTTTTAACTTTTGAAACAAGTACTCACTTTCTAAAAATGGGATTAATATTAAATTAATTATTACAACTTCTGTGTTTTTAATGTTTAAAAATGGATTCTATATTTCGAATCATTAGGTCAAAATTATGTAAAACACATTATTTTACTTTTGGATATTAAGATTAACAACTTCAAATTTTTTTATTAATGTGATAAAAGGGTAAATCAGGTATTTAATAGTAAAAATATTGTTATAATGTTACACTAAAACTTTTCTTAATATCACTGGATGATTTTGTTTCAACCTCAAACATCCTTGGGTCGAAATGGTGCCCTTTGGAAGCCACATGGATGAGGTTAGAAAATTTAATTTATTTTATTGTAAAACAAGGATTAAATATGTCTTAATCGAATTTTAATAGCAATATCATTTTTTATAAAGTTATATAGATGATAAATTTGATTATAATTACTCATTTTAAATTTAAATTTTTTTTATTTATTATTTTGTTATTTTTTTAGTTTTTAGGAAATAAATAGTAATCTAAAAGACATATAATTCGATGATGTTAAAAAGAATTAATTTATGAGAAATCAGTACAAACCATTTATTAAAAATATAATAACAATCAAATGACTGAAACACTTAATATTATTGGTCTATTATTCCCCTACAATAAACATCTAATGGAAGAGATAATGACCATTTAGATACTTATATAAGATATTGTTACACTAATATTATTTTGTATAATGTGATGTTAAATTTGTCACATTCAAATTTAATAAGTACATAATTTTAAATGTTGGATTTTACAGAAGATAAATTCTACTAAAAATATTCTTTTTGAAATATATTAGATTTATCTTAATTTCCATATTTTATTTTTATTTTTTATTTTAAAAAAGTGTATTAATTAATTAAAAAAAATTTATCTAGTAATTATTTTATTAATAGAGATAATAAGTAAATGTTATTAAAAAATTTAAAATAAATATATCTTTCGATAATTAATGTGTCTAATAAATTTTATAGATGACCTAGACCTCTTAGGAATTTAATAAAATGATGAAATAGTGAGTTCCCAAGACCCAACTATGTCAAAATTTTGATTACCATATCTTGTATACAGTTAGTAATACATGATGTCATCTTATCGTTATAGTGTACACTTTTCTACGTCCACTATTGAAATTTTAATGTTCAAAGATTAACTACTTTATTAAAATGTTATAGATGATCACATGATATAATGAGAACCTCGAGATACAATGACATTAATCTTAAATATATGTTATATAGTCTAGATGCATCTTACGGACTCTATACAGTAGATGTTTGACTATCATGTGTTGGGGGCTCATAAGCATTGAGAGCTATTCTCCTGAAGTTCGCACTTGAGGACCACTAGTAGTGAGATCATGATGACAGACCCACTAATATAAACACCGCATATTTTGGGTGTCATTGGGATTTCTATCTACATACTTGTGTACTGGTCTCCTGACCTGAGACCATTACCAATTTCTATCATTTGGTTTTTTACTTTTTTTTAAGAAAAAAACCATGGTATTGAAATCATGGTGAGTTAGATTGTGTTGGGTGTGTCGTTGGTGGTATGACATTGTTTAAATGGTCAAGAAAGGATTTGTCACCTCCTTGTTTTGGAAGTTGTATATCTTAGGCCATGTTGATCAAGATGGTGCCGCCTTCATAATTCTTTGGCCAATGTAGTGGAAAGAAAATCTATCCATATATATCAAAAAATAATAAATAAAGAAAAGGACGATGACATAAGTGTGTGTCATGCTATGTGAGATATATAATGACAAAGGGATTATAGTACACATTCAGTGTCCGTAGGATTTTTTTCATTCCTATGACAATACTTATATTTTTAGGGTACATGATGGGTTTCTAGAGTCCACTCTTGGTATGTGGATTCTATTCACTGCTATCGAGATATGGGTCTACTGGGTCGCACACAATAGTGTATCAAGAATCCACCATATTCAGTTGAATATGTATATGGACATGGTGGGCCCGACCATGGGGTCCGAGTGTTGTCTAATGTATCGATCACCGATAATTAAATAAAATCAATAATATTTAAGTTTTGAATATTTGGGATTTAATTTAATTAATTTTTTTATGAGTTTAGTAAATGTGGGAAATTAATAATTGAACCAATATTATTTTTATATTTAAAGATCATTTAATATAAATTCGGACAACAAGTTGAGTTTAATGGCTTGGTTTTTATCGCATAATATTATATATATATATATATATATATATATATTAAGAGTATGTGATAAAATAATAAATAATATTGATGGAGTTTAGTTCGTCAAAATTATTCATTAAGTGAATGTTGAAATAAACAGGGTTTAGGGAACCCATCCGGGTATTTTTCCACACCATGATAATCAAAGGAGGATGATCTCTCTCCTGGGTGGTTATTCTAACTATTCATTAACTTTCCTTGAATGAATCATGATAGTCTCTCTCTCCTATCTCTTCCTAGAGAGATAATTAGTTGATCCAAGAGATAGGATCAAGATCTTCAACAAGCATTGAAGGGATCTCGATGCGGTGATCATTGGGACATTGAAGATGTTGCCGAATCACTGCATTAGCTCCAGGAACTTGATGATCAACATTTCAGAAGAATTTTGATGTGCGTCTAGATGATCTAGAGAGATCCCAAGATGGGTCTTTCAAGAAAAGATCACATACAATGAGTTACAGTCAAGAACTCCTTCAGATATGGAATGATATTGTTTTAGTTTAATTTTGTTCTATTTATAATTTTGGCGAGATCCTCGAACCTTATCGGGGCTTAGATCGTTGGTGTCGACAAGTCCGGTCGATGAAATTTTTTGAAAATCCCCAACCCACTAGCTTCCACTGCGGGCCACATAACCTTTTGTAAAATCATATTTGTAAGTTAAATTGTTATCTTAATTTTTTAAAAATCAAGTAATTGAATTGGACCAAAATTGACACCATTAATTTTTTATCAATATAATTTTTTATAAAATAATATATAAATCAGAAATTTTATTAGAAATTATATATTAATTTTGTTATGGTCAAAATTGTTATAAGGTATTTATTTATGGTCTAATTAAAAATAAATAAGTACATATTTCGACCTTTTTATATTGAAATGTTTGTTAGACTACCTAAAAATTATATAAAAAAAACTAAGTGTTAATTAAAATGATAAGATTTAAATTGATTCAAAGAATTATAGAAAATCTATTTTTTATGATATTACAACTCTATCTCATCTAATATTAGAAATTGGTGCATTTTGGACTGTTTTGGAAGGGGTTTTATTTTATTATAAACTATTATTTTTAGAGATCCCAAAAGCGCCCCTCACCACAATTATAAAAAGACACCTCATCCCTCACTTAATCAATTAACATTGAGCTTTCAAGCTCAGCCATACCCTACCATTTCTATTATAAAATTCCATAATTACATTTTATATATTTGTTTCATCATTAAATACCAAATCTAGTTCTCTATTATGAGATTTAGAGGAAGCATGTTAAGGAAAAGGTAATATTCTTTACCGAAATTTTCAAACTTATTTCTTCTTCTAGTTCCTTTTCAAGATCAATTTCATTATAAAGTAATAAATCTAGTATCAACTATATACTTAGATTTTATTATGACTATGGAATGAAAATATTACACTTTCTATCCATCCTACGAAAAACAGAACCACCATGTGTGTGTAGGTATAGCTTACTCTCTCCACGTCGTGGTGTAATATGTTTTTCACCACCACCTTAATTAGATGGGTATGATGGTGAAAATAATAACTAAATGTTCTTATTATAAAATTATACTGATCATGAAATACGACACACTTTTCACTTAAATACTACTCAACATATATGTGAATGATATCGTCACTCATGCATACATATGAACAACTATCTCCACTAAGCGATGTGGTTCATTCTACAAGATCATAATTAAAGATTAATTATATAAATTTAAATAATGAATAAATATGGTATATATTATGTTAATATCATTTTTTTGATGATATAACAATGAGCTAATAAGTATAATCATATCTTATTTGACCAAACATGCATAACAAAATGAAGGAGTTAATAACCGAATGACAGGTAATAATGATATGATATTAAAAAAGATATTAAAATGATCATATATGATATCATAAATATGACTATGATTTCGGAATATGTCAATGACATTATTTAAATCATTATATCATAGGTTGAAATACATACAAAGTATATCAAACCTATGGCAAGGGATAATTTTCTAATATCATTATTATTCAAGATTTTTTATATATACATATTTACTTAGGAAACATTATCATCCACACCCTTGTTTCCTAAATATTTAATATTATTTATATTCTTCTACAATTTTTTAAATTAAATTTTACCCATTCGGGAATTTAATTATATGGTATTAAAGTTATATTTTTTTAATTATTTGATACGAGGTGGTTTTTTAATTTTCTGCCTAAAGTATGAGGAGAATGTTTTTTGAACATATATGGAATGAATTGATATTTATGCATTCATAATACTTTATTTCCATTTTTTTTATTTTATGATATTTAAAATTTATCATCAATTAATTCCACTCTTTTAAAATTGAAATACATTTTGAGAAGAGAAGAGGTTTTTGAGAAGAAAGTATTTTTTCCGCATGAAATAATTTCAATTGTTTTGTCAAAATTATTTTCTACCTGAAATGACATTCGCTAAATATTGTTATGTTTATATCACTATCATTAATATTATTTAATTATGTTTATGATGGAATTATTTTTATGAAAACCGTTTCTTATATATGGATTATGGTAGAGTGATGTTTAGGAAACCCATTTTATTCCTTGGGTTGTTCTGTGATGAATGATTTATGTTTTTCTATCACACATAATAATTATTTCATTATGATATGGATGAGGCCTATATACCCACAAATAAACTGTTTAATGATTTATATCTCATGAGATATACATGGTTGGAATGAGAAATGATCTGGATTTAGTAATGCAAGACTTGAACTGTGAGTGAACTCTGTTCAGTAATGGACTTTTTCCACTATGATGGTCTTGGAAATGAGCCTTGACTAATATGAAATGATCTTGTATGCTGATTTCTATGCCACCAAAAATCATGTATTATTTTATGAATTTTGGGATTACATTAATTGATTCTTATGAACTATTGATGATTTGTCATATTACATGATAACATGATGTTTCATATGAAATATAATATTTTCAAATGTAATATTATTATGTATTATGATTATGATATGATTGATATCTCCCTTGTTTACCCTTACTAATAATCTGAGCTCAACGTTTCTTATGTTTCGTTTCCCCAAGTCATGAAGAAGGGTATTAAGTAAGATATGTCAAAAAGGGGTTTAATAATTATGAAATAAGTGGGTTAAAGTGAATATGTATTATTAACCAGTTGTTTATATTTCCCAGTTTCTAAATAAACTATAACTATACAGTCTTATCATTGATTTTTTATATTTTTAATGAATATTCTACAACATTAAAGTAATATCAAAGTATGTAAAGTGTGGGTCGTTGTATTTAATATCATAGGAAATATATAGTTCAAATTTACAAACTAGTAAAATAAAACCTTAGAAAGAACCGAAAAGACGTGTTGAAGTATAGGCTACAATCTAAGTGTTTTATAAATGATCATTAATAACCTAGGATAAAATCTAATGTGTTCTAAATTGAAATTATTTTCTGGATTATGTGTTTTTACCGTTAATATACTATTTTTCACACTATGCTTCTTGGTTTTAATCAATAGAAGGAAACTAAAGGGACAGTGTTATTGATGAATGTAATACGAAATGCAATGGGTTTCCTCTTGAGAAACCAAATTTTAAAGGATATGAACTGAGAAATCATGAAGTTATTCTCACATAACTTTCTCAAGCTATGAATACTGCAGGACTACCAAACGAGCAAAGGAGAGAACAACATTCTATTGAGGCCTTCATGAGGCAACACCCACCATCCTTCTATGGGTCTTCTGATACATTAATGACTCAACAATGAATCAGTACCAATAAAAATATATTTTCAGTTCTCCAATGATTAGAACAAGATAAATTTATATTATCAATAAATATTTTATAGGGGAAGTTGATCAATGGTGGATCCTTATCAAGAATATAAGGGAAATAGATGAAATTGAATCTATGGAATGGAATTAGTTCATGAACATATTTTTCAATAAGTAAATTCTTCTTGTTCTTCGAACAAAGATGGAGAAGGAGTTCCGTGAACTTGAACAAAAGGATGATGAACCTGTTGGTACCTTTGAAGAAATGTTTTGATGGCTTTGAAGGTACAATTCTAGAATTATCATCCAACCTGATAATAAAATTGATCTAACCTTTAGTGGCTTAAAACCAAGTCTCTAAAGGGAATTTACCCTAAGAGACTTCAATGTCAATTATTAAATCATTCGATGTGCTCTCAAGGTTGAGATGGATAATAGAGTAACCCATCAGTCTTACAGGTTTGATAAGAACTAAAAAAATTCAATTCAAAGGAAAATATAAAGAGCACATTGAAATGAAGATGAGTTTACCTTATATTATATTTGTGGAAATAAACATCGATGAAATTGTCTTGAAGGGACTAGTAAATGTTTTAATTACGGAAAATATTGTCATTGGGTAGTTGAATCCAGAAGTTATGGGAAAAAGATGTCTAATGATTCGAATAGATAAAAGGATACACATAATTCAGATCCAAAAATTCAATGTTACAAGTACAAGGAAATCGGTAATTATTCCAATCAATTCACTAATAAAAAGTTTATTGATGATGATTGATGTCAGCAAACTCTTAAGGACAAAGACAAATGAAAGTCACATGTGATCACTATCGACGATGTGGAATATGATAATGAAGTTGTTAAATGTAAATTTACTATCCACCAAAATGTATAAAATGATTTATTTTATTTTGGATCCACCAACTATTTTATTTATGAAAAAATTTCTAAGGATATCACCATATTACTTCAACAATGTGATGTTGAGATATTTGTGATAACTTTTAATGGAACAAAAACTATGTCATACATTTTTAATTCTTCTTTGGTTGATATTTTTTGGAAATTTATGTCAACAAATATTGTGATCCTCCCTATAGTATAATTTGATGTTATTCTTGTCATTTATTGGATTCTATTATATGGAGCTCATATCAATTTCCAGGGAAGGGAAGTCACATTTAATATTCCTAATTAATCAATGATCATATATTGATACAAGGATGAATATAACCTTCCACTTCTAATTTATTCAATCTTATGGGCCTTGGTCCCTACAAATGAAGGTTAAATATCTAAAACTATTAGAAAGAAACTCAAAATTAAGAATAAAAACATTGTGGGGGAGTTTAATGAGTTATTTCTGGATGAATTACCAAGTCTTCCCCCAAATCGTGAAGTTTAGTTTTCAATAGAACTCATATGGGTGACTGTTTGTATTTTAATGAAACATTATAGAACGGAACAAATTGAGTTTTAGGAATTGAAGAAGTAACTCCAAGAGAATCTTGACAGGGGATTCATAGGCCCTAGTGTGTTATCTTGGGGTGAACCAATTATGATTGTTAAGACGAAATATGGATAAATGAGACTCTAAATTGATTATCGAGAACTTCAAAGGATCACTATCAAGAACAAATATCATCATTCCCATATTGATGAATTATTTTATCATCTACGAACTGCTCAAGACATTTACAAGATTGATCTTCATTTAATATATCATCAATTAAGGTCCAATAAATAGGATATACCTACGATAGAATTCTATACATGGTATGGGTGCTATGAATTTATAGTGATGCATTTTGTTTTTACTATTTCCCCCTCTATCTTCATTCATCTAATGAATGGATCCTTTAGAGACTATCCTGATCTATTTTTAGTAGTCCTTATAGAAGATATTATTGTCGAATCGAAGTGAAATTAAGAACTTGATGATCAATTGAGAATTTTATTATAGATCTTATGAAATAACAAGATTTATGAAACATTTACCACGTGTGTTTTCTTTCTTCAGAATGTTTAATTTTTGGGTCACATAATCTCAAAAATGGGATATCTGTTGATCTAGCAGAAATAGAAGTTATTGAAATTTGGTCCAAAGCAAATATAGTAACAAAGATAAGAATATTTCTTGGTTTTTCTAGATATTATCGATGTTTTTGAACTATTTTTCACTATTATATAATTCACTCACCATGTTGAAACATAAATTAGTTATGTTAGTGTGGATAGAAGAATGTGAATATAATTTTGAAGAGATCAAAATAAGGTAATCAAGTGAACCTATTCTCACAATTACTTATAGATGATAAAGGTTTTTGATCTGTAGTGATGAATCCAAAAATGGTATGGGGTGTTTTATCAAGAAATACGATACGGTGATAGATTATGCCTTAAAAAATTGAAAATCCATGAGAAAATTTACCCAAATCATTATTTGGAGCTAGCTGTGGGAATCTTTGCATTAAATATATGGAGTCATAATCTTTATGGTGAAATGTGAGACATTTATACTTATCAAAAAAGTTTAAAATATATTTTCACAAAAAGGAGTGGAATATGCACCAAAGAAGATTCTAGGATTTGATTAAAGCTTATTATTTCCCAATACCTTACCAACCTGGGAATTTGAACATGGTGTTATATGATTTGAGTCGAAAATACCATGCTAGCATATCCATGATGAGGATCACAAAAGATCAAATATTTAAGTATTTTAAAAGAAATGATATATATATTTTAATGTAATGGGAGAAACATTATCTTTAATAAGTGAATGATTGACCATCTATACCAGTGATGATTTATGAGGTGTATAAAAAAGATGTAGAGATACAAATCAAGGTGATAAATGTTCATAAATTTAACCTTTATTGGAATGGAATAATAAGGTTCAATAATTGAGATTTTTTCCCATACTAGAATTTAATAAGGACTTATTTGATGAGTCCAATAGTTCATCATGCTATATTTTCCCTAGAAGAAAAAAGATATGCAGGGACCTAAAAGATTATTTTTGGTGGGATCATATGAAAAGAGATGTTTCCAAATATGTCTCTCGGTTCTTGGTTTGTTAGAAAGATAAGTCTGGGAGATAGAAGTCTATAGGTAATTTTCAACCATTACCCACACCATAATGGAAATTATAAAATATCATTATGGACTTTGTGGTAAGAAATTACAAAACATCCCACAGACATAATGCTAAATGGGTTATTGTTGATCTCCTTACAAAGTTGAAACACTTCGTTGCTATTAGATATGATTTATTTCTTGAAAAACATCCCAGGATATATGTATTGAAAGTGGTAGCATTTCATGTAGTAACATATTCCATTATATCTTATCCAGATCTGTGGTTTACCATGATGTTCTGGAGAATAATTTAGTAGGATACGGATACATATTTAAGTTTCAACGCTATATATCATCAACAGATAGATAATCAGTCCAAGAGGACAATTCAAACACAAGAAAGCATGTTTAGATCTTTATCTATGGATTTCCAAGGATATTGGGATCAAAACCTACTTTTTGTGGAATTTTCTTACAATAATAGCTTTCACTCCAGTATTCATATGGCTCCGTATGAAACCCTCTATGGAAAGAAGGGCATAAGTCCAACATTCTGTGATGACATTGGGGAAATAAACAAATTAAGACCCGATCATGTTGACGAGATAGTAGAAAAGATAAGAACTATTCAACAGCAACTAAGATCAACTCTTAGTCGATTAAAAAGTTATGATGAAAATAAAAGGAAAGTCCTGGATTTTGAAGAATGTGAAAAGGTGTTTCTATGAATATCACATTGGAAGAGAGTAATGATATTTATGAATAAGGGAAAGTTGATCCCTAGGTATATCCGTTATTTTGAAATTCTGGATCTTGTTGGAATGGTAGCTTACTGATTCGTTCATCCATTGATTCTCTCTCATGTTCATGATATGTTCCATGTATCTCTCCATGGAAAGTAAATAACTGATTCTTCACATGTACTAAACTCATAAGTTGTACCGTTGGAAAAAAATCCTTCTTATGAGGAACAACCGATAGAGATTCTGGATCATAGAAAAAGAGTTCTGTGAAACAAGACCAATCACATAGTAAATGTTTTGTGGGAGAACCACCAATTTTAGAAATCGATATGGGAACATTAGGATATGATCAGAGAGATATATCCTCATATGTTCCTATAGAAGTGATTAATTTTGAGATTGAAATTCAATTTAAGGGGGTTATAATGAAACACCCGAATGTATTTATGAAATATTTTCTATCAATGATTTAAATTATTTAATAGCTTTTATTACATTCAACCGTGACTTTAAATGAACCACGAGATTCACATAGTATAAAATGGAAACTTTAACCTAGATATTAATTTAGTGGGAATAAATATAATATCTTTTGAAAATGATTTCTTATTCCATTTGTAACCAATTATTTAGAAAAAAAATCAATTTTATATTTCTATTTTTTTTTTAAATTTCGTGAATTACTATTAATAAATAAAATTAATGAAATGTATCTATTATATACATACTATTTTTAAAGATTGTTTTCATAGGGTATGAATAAACCATATTGGATGTATAAAAACCTATATTTTTTCAAAAGGGTAATTTTCTTTATTTTAATGGAAAACCCATTTTAAATTTATATTTTGAGATATTAATAATTTTATTTTTGACAAAAAATAATGTTTTTTTGAAAAATGATATAAAAATTTAATTTGGATGAAAATTTAATATTTTCCTGATAACTTTCATGTTTTTATAAATATTAAAAATATAATATATTTTAATTTAAAAAGTCGTTTTTTGTTAAAATATTTATTATGGTTATAGGATAATATTGAATGGTTTTAATGTATAAAAAGTATATATTCTTATCATTAAATTTAATTTATGTGATTATCATTTATTTTAAATTGGATTCAGACGTAAAAATATTTCAGTCTTTTCCAATGTATTAACTTTTAAAACATATTTTCTCTTTCCAAAAACATGATTAATTTTTTATTAATTACTTAAAATTATGTGTTTTGATTTTTGAAAAATTGATCCATTTTTTTGAATCAGTAGGTCAAAAAATCTTCAATATATTTATTTCATATTTGGATAATATTGAATTGTAACTTCAACAATTTTTATTAATAATGTAAAAAAGTAAATCGGTTAATCAAGGGTAAGAACACTGTTACAAAGTCACCATAAAATGTGTGTTTATATCAATAGATGAGTTTGTTTAGACCTAAATTATCCTTGGGTTGAAATGTTGTCCTTTGGGAGTGAATTAGATGAGATTAGGAAATTTATTTAATTTTATTTAAAGAAAAATTAGATATTTATTACTCAAATTTTAAAAACTATATCATTTTTATATGAGGTTATACAAAATGTAAATTGGATTATCAATACTCATTTGGAAGATAAATTTTTTTTCTTTATCATGGTAATTTATTTGAAATATTTAGGAAATATATAATTACTTTAAATATTTATACTTTGATGATGTAAAAAATTAATTAATTGATGAGAAATTTGTAGAACAATTTTTATTAAAATGCTACTAACAATAAAATACTCAAAAAATAGACCAAATATTATTGGTCGAATATGTTTCTACCATAACAATAATAGGGTATATCTAGTTACCATTTGTAGCCTTACATAAGAGATTTTAACACTATTATTTTTGTATTTAAAGTGATGTTAATCTTGTCACATTCATTGTCTAATAAGTATAACATTTTAAATGTTAAATTTTCCAGAAGCTAAATTAAAATACATTGATTATTATGAAATAAAGTAGATTTATATTCATCTTATTATTTTGTTTTTAATTTCAATTCAACAAAACAAGTATATTTTATAATTACATAAAAATTGATGTAGTAATTATTTTCCCAACAGAGATAACAAATAATGGTTATTAAATAATAGTACAATAAATAAATTTTGTTTTAATTAATATGTATAATTAATTTTCTAGATGACCGTGAACTATTAGAAATATAATAATAAAGTTTTTTCAAATTTAAATTTTTATCTTACTATTTTTAAAAATCAATGAATTGAATAGTATCAAAATGGACACCATTGATTGTTTATCAAAATAATGTTTTATTAAAATATTAAAAATTATAAAACATTTTAAAAAATATAGAACAATTATTATATGGTCAAAAATGTTCTAAGATACTTATTTATGATATAAATTATTTCAAATAAATAAATATTTCATCCTTTTAATGTTGAAATAGTTTTTATCCTTGATAAAAATGAAATATAATAACTAAGATTTAATTGAAATGATTAGGTTTAATTGGAAAGAAATGCTTGTCTAAATTATATTTGTTTATTATTATAAATTTTTAATTTAGGACATTTTGGAGGTATTGGTTAGTGTTTTATTTTGTTATAAATTAATATTTTTGGATAGCCCAAAATTTCTCCTCACCTCAATTATAAAATGGAACCTCATCTGTCACCTATTCACTTCACTTTTAACCTTCAGTCAAGCCCATCACCTACCCTTTTCCCATCTTAGCTTCCCTAATTACATTTTATATGTTATGGTTTTCTTAAAAGGACAACATATGTGCCCTAAGAGGATATTTAGAGGAATCACGTCGAAGAAGAGGTAATATCCAATACCAATTCATTCAAACATATTTATTCTTCTACTCCCAATTAATGATTTGTTACATTATAAACTAATAACACCAGTATCCCATATATAATTATATTTTATTATAATTATGGAATGAAAATATTCCACTTTATATCCATCCTACGAAAAATGAAATCACCACACATACGTACGTATGGCTTATCATCTCCACGTCGTGGTGTAATCTATTTTTCACCACCCCCTTACATGGACGGGTATAAAGATGGAAATAACATCTATATATTTTTATTATAACGTGATATAGATTATGAAATATTATCAATCATTAACTTTAATACCATTTAATAATTATTGGAATGATATTGTCGCTTGTACGTATGTATGACCTATAGTGTCCACGTTGCGATGTGATTCATTCTACATGATCATCATTGAACTATGATTATATAAATTTAAAGAATGAATAAATATGGTATCTATTATGTTAATATAATTTTTTAGGATATATCTATAACCTATGAATGAGAACCAGAACTTATTCAGAAAAATATGCGTAAGAAAATAAAGTAGTTAATACCCGAATAACAAGTAATAATGAAATTTTATTAACAAACAGATGATAGTATGGTCATATATGACACCATATAAAATTACTATGTTTATGGAATAATTCAATTAAAATATTTAAATCCTTTTAAATGAGGTTTAGATACATACAAAAGATATCAGACCTAAGGTAAGGGATAATTTCATTATTTCATTATTATCTAAGAGTGTTTATACATAAGTATTTATAGAGGTATATTTATCATCCACATTCATGTTTCCTATGAATTAATATTTTTTATATTTTTATACAATTTTTTAAAGTTAAAATTTCATATTGGTGAATTTTATTAAATTATATGAAAGTAATATTTTGTCTTTATTTTATATGATGTACTTTCAGACTTTTCTAGAAAAGTACATGGATATTTTTTTTAACTTATATGGGATGGTCTGATTTTAAGATTTCACAATTCCATATTTTCAAGAATAACATTTTTCAATATTTCAAGTTTAATTTTAATTAATTTTTTTTAAAAATGGGTGGCATTTTGAGAAATAAATTTTTTTTTCAAGAAGAAAGGATTTTTCCACAAGAATTAAATTCATATGTTTTATCAGAATTATTTTTCATCGAAAATGAAAGTCTCTAAATAGGGTTATGATTATATCCTTATTATTACTATGATTTTTTTGATGGAATGATATTTATGAAATCCATTTGTTTTATATGTATTATGGTAGAATTATGTTTAAGAAACCTATTTTATTCCTTCGTTTATGCTATGATGAATGATTTATGTTTTATGGCACAACTAAGAAAGATTTCATTATGAGATGGTTGGCAACTCTATCTACATCAAATGCATTGGGTAATAATTTATATCTCATGATATTGAATTGGATAGAACAAGAAATGATTTTGATTCAATAATATAAGGTGGGAATGAGGACTGAACTCAGTTCAGTAATTGAATTTGTTTGCTATGATGGTCTTGGAAGTGATCCTTGACTTATATGAAATGATTTTCTATGCTTATGTGTATGCCAAAAAACATCATGTATTTTGTTCTAACTATGGGGATTATGTTTATTGATTTTTATAAACATTAATTATTTTTCATGATCTTTCATATATAGGATATGATATTAAAATGTTAGGTTCTTATGTCTTTTGATTATGGTGTGATGGATATATTCTTTTTTACCCTTACTAATAATCGGTGATCACTGTTTCATATGTTTCATTTCCACATTTCTTGAAGAAGGTTATTAAGTATGATATACCAAAAGGTGGTCCAGTTATGATCAAATAATTGGGAGACAATGAATATGTCTCGTGAACCAATTGTTTATATTCAATAGTTTCTAAATAAAGTATACCTATACGATCATGTCATGGAGTTGTTATATTTTGTAATGAATATTATTAAAATCTTATGTAATATCAATTTATATAAGGCATGGATATTTATTAACATATACCCCCTTATATTTCATAGGATTTACCCACCTTAAATATTAAAATAATGATACTTAAAGAGATATCTCAAAATAACATAAACTCTTAGTCATCACATTACCTCATGAAGCCCTTGCGTAAGGTCATGATCTATATCAAGTGTTTCATGTGAGATATTTTTATTTTATCCACATATAGGTTCTCTATAAAACTAAATTTTTTTACAATATCTTTTACTACCATGCATAGCATTGAACTTGGGTATCACCATTTCCCCATAGTCCTTATTTCAAAAAATTCTCCTGGTGGGTGTAGATAGAACCAATTATCTAACACACTTCACATCAATGAAAATTTCATAGAGACATTCGTACATGTACTGCAAATATCATATTGTCATGTAACTTAATTTACATATTTCATTAAACAAAAGAATGATATATCTATCTGAAGTGATTCAAATCATATGTGTCACATCATAATCATATCCACGATCTATCATTGTTACATCACATATCTACAAGGGGGGATCATGTTTTTACATATCATGTATTGGGTATTTTATAACATACATTGTTTTTTGGGAGGGCTTCATATTTTCCTCATCATATGATTGTATGATCTTTTTCTTGAGGGTAATATCCCAGATATTCATTCACATACTCAACCAAGTGGGTGTAGTAAACCACTTTTTTTGCACAAATTTTTCATAACATGTTTTTATCATGATGAAAATCCCATTCACACAATGTTTACAAGACATGATATATTCATCATGAGATTATTAATCCTTGAAGGATCCCTGTTACATATATACACATTCTAGTAAAATGATGCTAAAGTTGTTCAAAGTACCCCCAATATTGATCATGCTTGCATGTAGGGTCTAGTGTGTGGCTAGATCTTTATATGATAACATGCTTTACATAGCTGTCCAGGCATGAGGAGTTATATTTTGTGAATTATCATACCCACTGACTTGCATTCCAGACTAATCAATGTAATCATGTATTCTATAAACTAATTCCTTCAATGATCCATCCTCGATCTATATGGATGCTTTGGGGAGTTGTAGTATGAGAATATTATTTCTATTGATGTCTCATTGGCATGTAATATTCATAAAGCCGAATCTATGATGCCATGGGGTTGAATAATTTTATGTGTACTCTCTTATACCAATTTCTTGATATGCATGGAATTTTTTCTTCCACAGATATTTTTTTGATTCATAGTTATAAGTGTCAATAGTCATGTTGGATTTAGAGTTTCCCTTGATGATGATAATTCGTGCTCATTTGTAGGTGGGTTTAAAACACTTAATATTTATTGTTGTAATTATATGTTCTATGTAGGAAGGAATAATGTTGAATCGTGTGTTTGGGATTTATTGTTGATGGATTATAGTATGAAGTTGACATATATATATATATTAATTTTTTCTATTGGAAGGGTCCTATTGGGTTTGTTTTAGTTTGATTTTGGGTATTCGATGCCATTTAAATGGATAAAATATATCTACAATGTCACCTATTTCTTAATAAATTTATACTAGTTCATAGATTTTGTTATCTAAATCCATGGATCAAGCTAATTGGTAATTTTGTTTGAATGATAAAGGCATGAATTCTAAGGTAATAGTATTATTCACCAAACGAATATTCATCAAACAGTCAAGACCATTCAGAAAATATTAATATATCAATAAATAGTTAGACAATGATCGTCAAGTATTTTTATCTTCCAATAACGAACTATCAATTAATCTAATGTGTTATTTGGTTAGTTTATAAGATTTTTTATTCAAATATATATTTTATATTAAAAAATACACAAATCAAATAAAATTGATTATATGATTCCACATAGTAATGAATGTATATGAAAATAGTCCTCAATATTATTTTTATCTTTTAGGATCATAAAATTTATTAACTTAATATGTGTATTGGTATGAATGACATAAACATCATTTTTTATCAATTAAAAACTATACTAACTTTAAAAAAACTATTTTAGACTAATTTTTTTTGACATATAACTTATTATTGTAAAAGAATTTCAACAATTTAAACCATTTATATTTCAAATAAAAGAATGAACAACACATGAATCTAGTGAGTGATTTTTTAAGTATCCAAGATATTTGTTTTCAAAAATAAAAATTAATTTCTAAACAATTTTTACACACTAAAAACTCATCATTGGATCTTATATTTTTTTAAAATTATTGGAAGATAATAAAAAATTACATATCGAATTTAAAGAGTGAACAAATAATTAATCTGATATATTTTTTTAATAATAATAATATATATTTTTTAATTTCTAACTATTTTACAATATCATGACCTGTATTATACAATAAAAATAATCATTATTTATAATCTTTTGATGAAAATATATAAAAAAATATTCAATTGATTTTTAAATTATAAGACTGTTCAACCAATAATTTTGTGAAAATGTCGATTTGGAATTATGAAAATATAATTTCATTAATTTAAAATTAATCGAGATAAAAATATTTCAAACACATTAATGCATGATGAAAAATATTTAAGTAATTTGAAACTATTGACAAATTATCATTATTTCATTACAGGTTATAAGGATATGTTTTATTTTATTTTGAATGGATTTTTTAACCTCTAATTGTTTTTATATAAAATTTAAAACCATTTATATAACTAAAATATGAGATTAAATGAAAAATAATTAATCAATCACAAATTACAATAAAAATATATAAAAATTACTATCCATTTTTTGATTAACGTTTTTGAATTATATAGAATCCAATATTATATATATTTTTCTTAGAATGATCAATATTTAGTTTTTTAATCATATAACATTTTTTTAAAATAAATTCATGTTTTAAACATTGGAAAATAATGAGGTAATATTTATTTTTGTTACTAATTTATTTTTGTAATTTTTTTGAATAAGACATCACAATACAAACCATTGTGTTTTAAATTTCAAAAAATTATATCATTTAATTATATCTAATATAAAATTTAAAATGTCAACAACTATATAACCAATCACTGTTTTTCTAATTATATTGATTTATAAAAATCATTTTGGATTTTAAACATTTTCAATATGTATCATGTAGAATTTATATTTTTTTTAAATAATTATTTTATAAGAAAAAGGTTCACTATAAAATTTCTAATTGATATTTTCTCAATTTATAGGTAGAAATATTAAATGTACTTCAAACAAAATGAACTATTTTAAAAAAAATATTCGGCTCATTTATAACTAAACATATTAAATAACTCATAAATCATAATATTGTGGGTTTATAAAAATATGAAAACACATTATCATTTTTCATAATCAATAAAATGTTAATATCTAAAAAAATAAAAAAATCATAACAAAGAATTTATTTGACAATGAGAGATGGAAGACCTTCTGATGTTTCAAAATCACTGGAAAATGTAACTGATTCTCAAGTAAGTGAGTATCTAAGAAAACATTGTTTTATTACGAAAATTATTTAATGTGACATTACATTTTCTTATCTATGAATAATAAAATGTATTGTAAAACCCATCCAATGTTGTGGAAATATTTCCATAGTTTTTTGTCTAGCCCAAAGATTCCCAATATGCTTATTTAGTTAGTTGTAATAGATGAGAAGTTTTGAACACATACGAACCAAAAAATTGATACAAATAAACCATAATATTGATGAAGGGTTTTGATATGAAATGTGTAACTATTTTGGTTAGTTTATTTAAATAAAAATCATTAACATATATTATTTATAATAATTAAATAGAACTAGTTGATCATATATTGTTTCTAGGGATGGAGTTATTGAGTTTGGTTTTTATTAAAAATTTCATCTCATAATTTCAATAAATATATATCTAATGACATATAAATTAACCTGTATATTTATTTGTTTAATCCATATAATATTGTATCATTAATCAATTAAGAACATAGGGGATCACATCAATGACCACTCCTAGGAAAAGTATCACACTAGAACCAAAAATATTATGGTTTAAATAATGGTAAAGATGATGAAAAATACTACTCAATGGATACTACTCAAAAATTAAATTACTAATTTTTAAGGAATAAAGAACATTAAATAAAATAAAATAATTAAAAAAACCTAAAATCATCCCATAAAAGGTTTATCCTTTCAATTTTTGAAAATTTTCAATGGAATATATAAATTTAATAATTAAACGAATGATTAAAGATGTGAGAATAAAAACAGTAATTAACCCCCACTTTTTATGTGTAACTAAATTTACAAAGTTTTTAAATAGTATCAAAATATTAATTTAAGAAAATAAAAAATAATATTGATATATTTTATTAAGATATTATTATTATTACATTAAGCTTATGTGTATAAAATAATTCATGGTTAAAAGTAGAATGGCATTACTATTGAAGATATAAAATTACACTCTAAATTCTCTACCACATCAATATTAAATAGGATAATTTGTTTCCCCTAGTAGATAACCCAATAGTAAATAAAAACCTCACAAATTAAGGTAGTAAAAGGTGGGTGTTTTTTTTAATGTGTACATTTTTATCTTTAACCAATTTAATTGCATCCATATTATTCAAACCAATTGGTGTGAAATGAAACCCATTTTTCCATGCTAATTGGTATATAACATAAAAAATATTAAATATTAAATTTATTATAAATATATATATATATATATTAATATTTTGATCTCTAACTTGTATGTTAATGGTGTCCTAAAATTTGGACGCTAAAAAGTGTGATATAATTTATACTTCATATGAGTCCACCAAGATCATCTTACAAATGAAGGAAGTGTCCTTTTTCACTATTTAATGATATGTCCCTCATTATTTTGTATAAACTCACCTAAAATTTGAGATTTTTTGTCTTAAATTTTACTGTCCACATACATTTTACTACACTGAGTTCCAATCTTCTTTGTTAAAAAATTTATGATTTCTTGGTCCAATGTGCGAATCAACCTCTCTGAATCAACCATCTTCTAATAAGAAAAACATTTTAGCACAAATTAGATATATAATATACTAAAATAGAAAATTTAAATTTAAATATAATTTTTTCAGAAAACTAATTAATATATCATCCATGAATAATACACATTAAACTTGAAATAAATAAATGGTGGAAATGAAGATCAAATTCAAAAATTCAACAACCAAGGATTTTATTAATAATAATGTTCAAGAAGACTGAAAACATTTTAAAGAAAATTATCTATTTTTAGTGTATAATCACACACTCATCATGAGTCTTTATAGTCCAAATTAATTTAAATTGAAAGATGATCAAATTAAAATCCCCCTCACCCCAAAAATCAAAAAATTAATTATTAGAAATAATCACTTAAAATCAATTAATAATGAATACAACGAAAATAATTCACAAAATCATATATAAGAATAATATCCCAGTATTAAGCCCATTCCTTCATTTAAATTCACTATTTTCCCTTTATATAATTCTGATTAAGCATAATTATATGTTCTGTATGAAGAGATACTTGAATAATACATATTGTTCTAGGGGAAAATGTTTTGTTTATGTTAAGTAATAATCTCATTAAACCATAAGATCATTATCCATTTTTCTTATTCAATATTTTGAAGATTTTAAACCAACATTAGTGATTAAAAATACTAAATTTTGGAATAAAAAATATATATTTAATATTCACATGTTTCAGACTCAACGCATTATCATATTCCAAGAATCAATAATAGAAATTTAACTACAGTATCTCAGAAATAAAACTGTTGAGTCATTATAAAAGAATTCCATACACCATTCTATAGTTAGAAACATTACACTATATGAAATTTAACATTATTTTTAATTATTTATCAATACCAAAATTAAACAAAAAAGTAATAAAAAATCATGTTAAAATGAACATTTTGATCGATAATATTTAAACACACATCACATCATCGAAAGTACATGAATTGATGAATTTTAATTTAAAATTAATTATTATTAGGATAAAAAATAACATCAAATCACGAGACATTTCAAAGATATTATGCTAACAAACATAAAAAATTGAATAAAACGAAGACCATTTAATGAAAATTTATATGAAAATAATTTTACAAGTATAAAAAATTAAATTATCACATAAAAAGGAAAATAAATTTAATTTTCAATAAAGTACAAGTTTTATTATTTCTCACAAAATCCAAAAATTTCACTCCCATTAATTTTATAATTACACTACCCTCTGTGTTGAAATACAAGACAAATAATGTAAATAACTTGAAAAGATGTGGAGGGGAGAAGATGGAGAATTTTATTTCAATTAAATATATTGAGGATAAGATCATGTTCCATGATTAATATATTATAATTTAAAATTGTTCACTTTGAATTTATTCCAAAATTATATTACATTAGATGATTGAATGTAGTTTTTTAAAAAATATATGGAATTTGTTCCAATTGAATACTCTAAAATTAACCATCCATAAATATCACATGACAAGTACATTAGAGTACAATTAAAACCCAATAAATTTCCCTCTTCCAAAAAAATATTTTTTTTGATTATTAATGAAGTAGAAAACCATAAGCAAAAACGAAAAATTTAAAAAAACTAAAAAACTAAAAATAAGTCTGGTTTACTCTAGGAAATTTCATAATATATTATTGTTAGCATCACATGTTCTACCTAAATTATTTAATAGCACATTTTAACGTCATATGTATTAATTTTATTATAACTTAAATTAGAGTTTTTTTCTTTTTATAGTTAGTAGTTTCATTAGAGTATGATTATAGAATAATTATATGTTTCTCTATGATTGGGTTAATCTGATGAAAATTATATATTTTCCATCTGATTTCAATATTATAATTACATAATACGTCAAGCGTAATTTTTTCATGGATGGATTAAAAAGAATATAACTTGACCATATGAAGGTTTTGTTATCTCTAATTGGTTAATGATATTGAATAGATCAAAAAAAATGACTTCATTTGTTTATTAGTAAAAATCATATGATAATTTTTGGATGTTTGAAAAAAATGATTTATTTTTTATGAATTCAAAAAATAATTTTAAAAATAATGTTTCTTAAACAATAATATAAATCTCAACACAAGAGAGGGTCTTATAATAGTATTACATGATTTATCCCAATGGATTAGTAATTGTTAGTCCAAAATATCTCTAAGGGAACCATATAAATTAGATTCAAGTAAAGGATATAGGTTTTCATCATGTAAATAAAAAGGGTATATTTCCACTTCAATTAACCATACATTAACTATTCCATGATTTCACTGCAGTTATATTTAAAAAATACATCCACAATTCAACTCATCAATTACCACATAATTAATAAATTAATATGTCATGATATAGATATTTATATAAAAGATCTTGTTTCTGAATGATATTGGAATGTTCCCATTCCTAACTTGTATGTATGAGTGGATTGTTTCTAATAAGGTATGAAGAATGAATTTTGGAATTTTATACATAAGAAATTATATTGAGTTAATTGAAATGATAATAAAATAAGTACATTATAATATATTTTTATCTTTCACAATCATTTATTTTAATATGCCCCTAGGAACCTACACAATATAAATGTGGTTTTTACCTCTTAAATTCATATTAAAGAATATGAAACATATGAAATTAGGATAAGAGTAGTACATATATCACATTGGCCCTTGAAAATAATATTTAACTTGTTTTTAATAAATGAATAAGTATAACTAGTTCCACTCAAATTTGGAGGAATTATTACTTGAATGGGGGTGAACACATTAGTAAGTAAGATGACATTATTTTCATTGAATATCAATTTAAATATATATGGAATATTATGTTACATTAATTATATAGTTATATTATAGATTTCATTACGAATTTGGATATTAAAATTAACTTTAGAGAACATTTACCTTGATTATCCATTTGTATAAGGATTGAATTTTCCACTCATTCATTGAGGAAAATGGGAGGGTAGATGGATTATTTTGGTAGTCGGAGGTTCATCCATATAATAGTTGTATTTTACTATTATTCATGGGTTACTATTAATATTTAAAAGATTTATTAATTATATAAATGGTTTTTAATTTTTGGTATATGATTATCAATATCTTTACCACTTTTTAATATAATCACAAAATTGAGAAAGTTAAGAGAATATTTTCTTATGCGGGCTTCAAATCATACGGATTTGGTTGGGGAAAATTTATCAGATATTGGTTGCTTCATATTTTTAATTGTTTTCAATTAACGTTTTAATAAAAATTCCCCAAAATTAATTCTCTCCATTTTATATAATAGTGTATAATATAATGATTATGTAAAATATCATATATAGTGTTTAACTGTATTGTTTTTATTGAAGGAAACATTTGTTGTCAGAGAGGCTGTTATGATTCAATAGATGAGTTTAGGGATTGGGTTGGTGGTTAATGAAACTATTTAATGGTAGAATAATTCTTTTGTGGGAATTAATTTAGTCCTTATGAGTGACTATGTTATTTAATACTATACCAATTAATGACTTGATATTTCTTGTACATTATATTAATATTTTTATACTGTAACTTTTGAAAATTATGGTAAATAAACTCTAATTGTGTTCATACTTATATAAGTTCCATGGTTAGAGGATTATTTTTCAAATTACTATCCATATAATAATGTTTTTCACAATCTATATAAAACATATCAACAAGGTAAAATTCATGTGTTATCCTTTGATCATCCTCCATGACATTATTTTCTAGGTATTCATTTTTTCCAAATGTATTCTATATTTTATATTACCATTTATCATAATTTAATTAATAATATTATAATATTACGGTGGGTATTCTCAGGTTATGTAAATTTCCAATAAGACAATCTATATACTCGTATGAAATATTTTTTGATCTCATTTAATGTTTCCATTTCACAACATGCTAATAATTATTTTTTTTAAGACCTAACCCTTACAAGCCCGAATGGCCCGAAGGAATTATTTTTTTTGTTATTATAGATAATCCCCCTTTAAGGGTTGAAGGGGAACCCGTACATGACCCATAGGCCCAAGGCACAAGGCCCGACATGACCCGTAATACATGACCCAAAGTCCTAGAGACCTAACCCTTACTAAAATATTCAAAGATGTTATCAAATTGAAAATATATGGTTTTATATTTTATTAGTGTATCTTTGACACTTTTCTTTATTTCATTTAATGACTCTCCCTCTTTCTCAAAAGATTTTGGAATGATCTTTTTAAGATAATTATTATTGTCAGAATAGTATTATTTCTACAGTTATCTTTGTTTTTTATCCTAGACATTACTACATTATGGTCTAATAATGTCTAAAAAACTATCTCTATATTTTTGGGGAAAATGGGAAGAGTTTAATATTATATAACTAAAATTTATGTGGTGGGGACTATATCTCAGTTGTTTCATGAAAATCTTTTCGATAATGGTATAGAATTTCGAACTATACACCATGAAAGATGGGAAAGTGGTTCCTGAAATTGGTATTGGGGATATAACAGTCACCTCCAAGGGCACAGTATATGATTCATTATGGGTATTAGTCGATGTAATTATTGGATAATAATATGTGGGTTGATTAATTAAATTCATAACATTGGGATAAAACCTATTTGGATTCCCATTTTGGATTCAAATTAAGTTTATGATTTGTTTTCGAGGAACAACATCCATTTAATTGACATTAATTTTCAAATTAAATTCCTTAACATTATTCGGACAAAAATTAAATATACACCAATCTACACTTCACTTCCAAACCATTTAATTTTATATCATAACTAATCAATTTTATTGGTCAATATTCATGAAAATACATTGTATAGAATGGTAAAAAGGGGAAAAGATAATAAAAATGGATTTAGAATAGATAAATGGGGTGAGAATAGAATAAATTTGTTAGATGGAATACATGGGTCCATATAAATTAAAAAAAAGACTTAGACTTATCTAAATTTATTATATGGGCTGATGAAGTCTCTTGTATCATAGTTTGAGTTGTGAATCTATAAGTTCATTTTAACTGCACCAAATTTTATAAGATATTATTAAGGTTTTTTATATAAATTATATGAATATATTTGGTAAGATTATTTATAGAAACAAAATATTTAATTATATCTATTTAAATAATTGATGATAATGGGTTGATGTGAGATAAATTCTAGGAATGTTGTATCATTTTTTAATATTTTAGTGCCTCTTTTCAACAAATTTTAATCCATTGAGATAAAAAAATATACCCCCTATATTAACTAATTTAATCTAAAAATAATAAAAAGGCTAATAACCAACGCACTTAGAGGCTTACTATAAGATATTAACCCTTTATAAAGTTATAGGTATTTTTATTGTTTATTAGTCATGTGAAAGGCCCTTCATTGAGAAGGTATTTTCCAAAAATGATGTTTGTTTGGGTTTTTGATGGATTGTGGATCAATACTTGGGGTTTGAGAGAGGATAAGACCATATAGAATCTTCTATAATTTCACTAACTAGATGGTAGAAATCAAGGATCCCTTGTGGGATAATTGGCATACTGTCCCATAGGTGAGCTCCACACTTTATAGATAGTGGACACCAGTGGGACCTAGCTAATATCGTGTGGGATGATAGAATATTTTCTTAAGGTATCCTTTGAGAATTTATCTCCCACCACCTTTTACCCATATCCCCCCTTCATATTTACTCTCCTCGCACACACCCTCCCCTTACCTCACTATTCACATGCTCGATCTCCCTCATCCATTTCCCGATTTCACATTCATATAAGAAAACAATGATCATGAGGAAAGAATATAACTCAGTTAACTCCCCCTTATCATTTCTATAATTATTTATTGTTATCTCACTAGTTTTATATAATTTTCAATGTTTCCAAATATTTTTTATTTAGGCCAAACCAAAACATAGTAAAGATAATTCATAATTCTATAAGGCTAATATAGGTGTTCCCATGACTTATCAAATAGTTTAATTATAATTTTTACATGCTTTATGTTGCGCATCCAGCTATATTCTTCATGATATTACCTAGATAAATGTATATTATTTAATTGTTCCTCATCATAGTTTGATTTCTCAATAAAAATCAATTGAACCTTAAATAAATTGGTTATTTTTGTTTAATATGCATATTCTACAAATCGAACTTCAATTTGGAATAAAAATATTTATATGGATTCTATAATTGGGTAATGTGGCTGAGGAATCTCTTTGGTTTCTTTAACTACAAAATTGTGTTCCAAAAATTAGAAAAAGAAACTATTCATTCCTCATTGATTAGTAAGTGGAATGTAACAATCATTAATGATCAGGAGAATTGAATTTCAATTCTTGTTGTTTTTCATTAAAAATATCTATAGAATTCAGAAATTTTTTTCAGTTGATATCTTCAAATGGATTTATGAAAAAAATTATTATGGTTATTAAATATATAACATATACTAAGAAATTTCTCAATGTTTTTATGAGATTAAAATCATGTTTTTTACCATTAGTTATGGTTAATTGATCGAATAATTCAAAAATAAGATCATGGAGGTTTTGTCCTAAATAAGACCCTCTTGAATTTGAATAATGATTTATCTTAGTAAAAAAAACATTTAAATATATTTTGTAATGGCCTGAGATACCCCCTCATTAAATGAGTAATTATTTGTTTTAAATAGGAATTGTAAAATAAAATGATGATTTTATATTACATATAGAATGATATAAGGAGATTTAAATTATTTATATAAAATGGAAACTCCATTGGGTTAGGTTTTTAATATTATATAGAAAATTTCCGTAGAGGTGGTAAAAGATTATTTATAAAGAACACAATATATGTTCGGGTAACTATGATGACCATTGGATGGTCCTATATGGGATTCCCATTTTTACTCTTGAGAACACCCTTAGGGGAGATCCAGGACCAAAATTAAATACTCTCATATGGGTGATATGTGAGGACTCTTGAAAAAAACTAAGAGGATGTTGGTGATAATATAGTAGGCATATGCAAAGTGACATGAAATAAAATACGCTAACACATTCCTATAAATTCATGGTCAATCAGGTTCATGGACCTACAGATCACCATTGGTATGGATAGATCTAAACTGTCACCATGCAGCCTATGAATCAGTAGTTATTTTCTAATTTTAAATTAATTTGTTACAATTTGTAAAATATTTTTCTCAATTATTTGTTGATTAGAAATATTAAATTTGTTAGAGAATGGTTTTTATGAATTTGTATAGGATATGTAATACTAATTTATATGGACACACTACATGGGTTGTAATGGATCATAGGTACCGGAGCTGATACTATTTATAAAATCTATATGTTTAGGTAATTGGTCAAATACATGTTGATTTTTCTTGCTTGATATGTGTCTGGTATGAACAATGGGACTTGGTAGGACTCAGGATAATATGGGGGTTCAGTTTAAGTTTTTGTTTAATTAGGTATTTTTATAACACCTAGATGTGATTCTCTAATCGGGGATCTCATATGATATTTATGACTTGATCCAAATTTCATATCACTTATTTTAATGTGATTGTTAATAAAGAACTTTCTAGATATCTATATATTAGTATATTTTGATGATTTATATGATTAAAATTATTGTAAATAATTTTACACTAATATACATGTGTCTCAAACATAGAATAATCAACTCATACTTGTTTTTAGCAGCCTCTCATATATTGGGAAGCATTCTTGTGGAATAGTTGTGATTTCCAATCATTTCATCAAAATTATATTTTGGTGTAGATGAATTTTAAAAACTTGTATCAGATATTCCTTTTTATTTTTTAATATTTTTAATGAGTTTAAAAGAGATATTATAATGATAAAACATAGTATTAAACTTTTTCGGAGGGCTTTATACCCCAAAAAATGTGGGAATTGCATGTTTCTAGGGAAGGGATTGTTTTTCAAGTTTTATTATTTTACTATTTTTTTGGTTTCACATCAATTGATACACATGAATATGAGGATTTACGGGATTTATACCTCATGGTTTTTCTGAAAAAGTGGTTTTTAACATTAATCTTTATTCAAGTAAGAAATGATTTATATTAAATTTATATATTTCTGGTAATTTATTTCTTCTTATGATTTAAATCTTCATGTGATGTTTAATTCCTTATTGAATTTATTAGGAATATAAAAAAATGTTTGTTGTTATATTTTATTTGTTTATGGGAAATGGAGTTTGTTATTGTAAAGACCCGCAAATTTCAAGGAAATTTTTTTCTTAATTTTCTTTGGAATTTTGCAAGAGCGCAGCTTCAGACGGAACCTGATTCCGAGGCCTGGTGTGCCCGGAATCAATTTCCGAAGTTTGGCTCGGGTACGTTCAGTGAACGGACGAGCGGGTTTTTCTATCTTTTGAACCGGTGCCCGGAATCGAATTCTGAGGGCACCGATGAAATCGCAGCGTCGGTATTTGCTTAGAAACGCCTCTTCCGGAGTTGCGTTTGCTCAACCATGGTTTTTAAAATTTTGGGCTTTAAGTCGGAAATAAAATAAAGGTTGTGCGACAACTTTATTTTATTTCACTTAAGCCGCTTGGAAGTCACTTGGAAGCCACTTGAACTGAGTTAAAGCGGATAGGGTGCTATCCGGAAATACCCTACCCCTTGGTAGGATATTTGTGAGGTGGGGCCCGCACGAGCCCCGCCGTTTCTTTCGCTAAGTAACGCACCCGCGAAAACCCGTCAAAGTAACTGAAAAGTCAACCGGCGCGTTTTCTTTAATTTCATAACAGACCATTTAATTGGGCGGTTTATTTCGTGAATTAAATGGGCTGTTTCATTCGTTGAATTAATTCAACGAATTTAATGGGTCGTTACTTACGTGTTTGCGTTCGTTGGCGATTTAATAAAATAGACCAACGTGTCTATTTTGGAGGATTACTCTTTGTTCTCTGGGCCTCCACCCTCCCCGCGAAGAACGCGAAGAACGCGAAGAACGCGAAGAACGCGAAGAACGCCAGAACCAAAATTCGACGACGCACACCATGATCTGCGACGTCGACAAACTTTTCCGCGACCTTCTTCTTCTTCTTCGGCGCTTCTTCTTCCGCGGAAAACCTACGATCGGCGGTTAAAGGTGAGAATCGAATCTTCTAAATTCCCCCTTTTTATAATTCGATATCAACGGATTTAAATTAATTAAATCCGTTTGATCTTGATCCGGAGATCGTCGGCGCGACTCCTTCCCGCGGTGCGACGAGCGTCTCTTCCGCGACGATCACCAAATCCGCGACGACCTCTCGTCCGACGACGACGACAAGTTTGGGATTTAATTCTTGATGATTCATTCCCGTGTTTTTATTTCTTTTTGAATAAAGAACCGGCATGAATAATTTCAATTAATTAAAATTGAATTTTCGTTTAAAAGAAAAAGAAGTGAACAATTTTTATCTTGATTAAAAATTGTTGTAGCCCCTTTCTCCCGTTGTTTATGACTAACGCGGAGGGTGCGGGTCTAACGAACAAGACCCGACAACCCTCCGCCGATCCTTTTCGTGTGCGGTTTTGGAAAGTGACGACAAACCGTGCGGCAAGGGAGATCCGTTGATCCCGCAGTGAAGATCGGCCCCCGGGAGGAGCAACGGCGCAGACGGGAGAGGAATCGGGCCACCGGAGAAACTCCGGCGGCCCGCGGAAGGCGGCGGCGGCGGCGCCCGGCGCGCCGCCGGAGGATCCGCCGCGGCGGCGGCGAACCGCCGGACCGCGTCCGCGGTCCGGCCACCCAACACGCGGCCCGCGCGGGCCGCGTTCCACCTAAGCTGCGGGTCAAACCCGCGGCGCCCCTTGGCCGCTCGGCCGAGGTCGAGCCGGCCGGGCCGCGCCCCGGCCGGACCGGACCCGGCCCAACCGGGCTGGGCCGGGTCGGGTCGACCCGGTTCGGCCGACCCCCAGGGGGGGTTCAGGCCGGGTCGCCCCGGGCCCAGAACCCCCGTTTTCGGGCCCTCTCCGGTCTTTTGCCCATATCTTGGGCCTAGGACCTACGATTGACGAACCGTCAGCGGCTACGCGATCCTTGGATCGATACGGTCGTTTCGGTATATTACACTCATGGTTTCGGAAGACTTTGGGTTCGGCCGGGTTGGTTCGTACACGAAACCAACCGGGCCCTCGGAGCGGAAACGCTCATAACTTGAGCTACGGACGTCCGATCGACGTACCATCAGCTGTGGTAGTTTCCTCTAAGTGAGACGAAACTTTTGGCATACTCCGCCCGAGGATCGGACACAGGCGGAGTACGGTCGGGTTGGTTTTGTCCTAAAAACCAACCGGGCCCCTGGGACGAAAATGCCAATAACTCTCAGACCGGGCGTCCGATTGACGCGCCGTCTGTTGCGTTGAGATCCTGTTGTCGATACCGAACTTTTGGATACATCAACTTCGGACTACGTGTCAGTTGATGTATCAGCCTCTCGGCTCGTGGAGCGGACCCTCCTAAACGAGCTCGCTGAGTGCGGGAACCCTAGCGCTGGCTGTGACTTCGACGACAGAGCAGAGATCCTCCGTGGACTGCGACGACGACAGAGCAGAGATCCTTCGTGGACTGCGGCGACGACTGTGCAGAGATCCTCAGTGGACTGCGTCGACTACTGCACTCAGCGATCCTACGTGGATCAGTGCTACAGGTCCTGTGTGGGTCATCTCTTACGGTTCTATGTGAGCCATTGCTACAGGTCCTGTGTGGGCCCGATCCTGTGTGGGTCATTGCCGAGGTTAGTACCTATCGATCCTTCGTGGGTCCGATGACTTAGATGGATCAGTGATCATCTTTGACGTCATCTGAAAAAGTATACCTGGTTGAGCTGAATCTTATGTTACTCTCCTTTGTGGATTGTGTTGAACTATCCTATGTGGATTTACTATTTACTATTTACTCTCCCTGGTGGATTTGAGTCTTGCCTTCCTGTGTGGATCGAGTTGACCTTGAGCTCGAGAGCAGAGCTAGAAATGGGGGACTTAGGTATATGTATGGGCATATACCTAAGTCGAGTCAGATGTTACTTCGTGATTGCACCTTCCTTTTGTGCTATATCCTTTGTGGATTTCGGGAGACCTTCGGGGGTCTCGGGGTCCTTACTGAGTAGCTTATACTCACCCCTGCACGGGCTATGCCCGCACCTTGTTGTGTTGGATGCAGACGACGGACAGCGCTGATCACAGTTGGGGCGTGGAGCAGGACGGTACCTGGAGGTGGACCACTGGGCGGGACGTGCTCGGAGCGGACGTGGGACCCGAGGAGCCTAGAGGCTATCTGTACCCACCCTTCAGGTGGGATTGCCAGTGGACGACACGAGGCCGCCGTCTTTTCTTCAGTTGCTGTTCTTTACCTTTTCAGTTGTACTTTCAGTTGGGCTTGTATTCTGGCCCCCTTTACTTTTCTGCACTTTGTAGTTACTTTCCGCTTGCTGACTCTGTGGTGGTTGTTACTTATAAAGGCAATGCCTTCCCTGTTTACCTGGATTTTACGCCTTGGTGCTAGTCGCCAGCCCCTAGCCTATGGAAGGCGGGCTTGGGGTAGTCACGGCACGTGCCCCGAGGTCGGGTCGTGACAAATTGGTATCAGAGGCGGTCGGTTCTACCGCAGACTCTGATCGTCTTTTCTTCCTATATGAAGCAATAGTGTTTAGTGTATTGAGTGTGGTTATCAGTTCAGGGAGCCCAGTGTTGGTGCGGCGGCCGACGTATCCGTACACCAGGACCCTGACTCCTGATTTCCGACTTAATGCATGAAAACATTGATTGCGTGTGTGTTTCAAGTTTTCCTTGTGATTACTTGTGTCAGCTCACCGGGTATACTGATCTGCTTCATGAAAGTCTCAAGTTTTCCTTGTGATTAATTGTGTCAGCTCACCATGTATATTGTTCTGACTGTGGTGCTCTTGTTCTCCTTTTCAGGATGGCCCCGCGACGACATCCAGCTAGGGTTCCGAGTGTAGGGCGCGACGGCAGCCCACCGAGCGACGAGGCCTCGGTGCAGGGCCCTTTGCCAGCAGTGGCACCGGCGGTAGCTTTACCCGCCGAGCCACCGATGCTACCAGTACCAGACGCTGACGATGCACGTCGCCTCAGGGCACTGCATGAGTTTCAGAGCCAGCGACCGCCCAGGTTTCGCGGTGAGGTGGACCCCCAGGCCGCCGAGGACTGGCTAGAGGCGGTGGTACGGATCTTTAGGCTAGTGAGGACACCAGCGGATCTCATGGTGATTCTCGCGGCGAGCCTCCTGCAGGCGGCGGCAGGACGATGGTGGAGCTTGATGCTCCAGGTTCACGATGAGGCATCCTTGCTCTGGACGGACTTCGAGAGCCTCTTCCGCTCTGAGTTCGTCCCGGCCACCCTCCGAGCGGTGCGCATCCAGGAGCTTCTCCAGCTGCGCCAGGGCAGCATGACTGTCGCTCAGTACGCGGCGAGGTTCACTGACCTATCTCGCTACTCGACCGACATGGTACGGGACCCCTTCTTCCGGGCCCGGACCTTCGAGCAGGGCTTGCGGCAGGAGATTCGGGCGTCGCTTATCTCCCTCAGCATTCCGACCCAGGCAGGAGTGCTGGAGCGAGCCCTCTTGATCGAGAGCTTCCTGGCAGAGCCTTCTTCAGCGGCGAGACCTAGCGCAGGGCGGCAGGTAGCTGAGTCTTCGGCAGCAGGTAGCCGACGGATGACTCTCGGGTCCAGGCAGACCAGACCCCCATGCAGACGGCCTCAGGACACCGGCTCAGCAGTGCGGGGCACACAGCGGAGTGCCAGCCTTCCGAGAGGCAGGCTCTGCTACTCCTGCGGCGGGCAGGGTCACATGGCTCGTGACTGCCCGACTCGCCGACCAGAGGAGCAGCAGACGGTGGAGGGGCCACCCAGGCAGAGGCAGAGGGTCGACCGTGGCGGTCCGCAGGGAGGAGGCGGACGAGGCAGAGGAGCTGGCCGAGCAGCGGGTGGTGGGCGACGCTTCCAGGCTCTACCCCCACCACCACCAGGAGGGCCACCTCGACCACAGGGAGCTGGCGGGCAGGGACAGGCCCAGCTCCAGGCAGTGGAGGCCTACGAGCCCGACATGCCAGAGATGATTCGAGGTACGATCTGTGTCTATTCCACCCTTGCTGCAGTACTTATAGACATAGGAGCGAGTCACTCTTTCATAGCCTCTGCCCTTGTTCGGAGCTCGGAGATTCCGACTGAGCCGTTGGCTCGATCCTTACGGCTAGAGACTCCTACGGGAGCAGACTCGACGATTACGCACTGGTGCCGGCAGTGTGAGCTTACTCTAGGAGGCGAGAGCTTCGGCTGGGATCTCCTTGTAGCGGCGTCGAGGCCTTACGACGTCATCTTGGGCATGGATTGGCTATCCACGGTTCATGCCCAGAAAGACTATTTTAGGCGCAAGGTGTGATGTGTTCGCACCAACGGGAGCATGTTTACCTTCACCGGCGAGAAGGGAACCTTTGCAGCACAGGATGGACTTCCGCGGAGGAGAGTGCAGCCCCTCTCTCATCAGTTGGCTAGCCTCATCCTAGGAGCAGTGGACGTGCGGAGTCCAGTTTTTCCTGCAGTGGTGGACCAGTACGTGGACGTCTTTCCCGATGACGTTCCAGGGCTACCTCCTCGTAGAGAGGTAGACTTTTACATCAACTTGTACCCCGGGACAGCCCCGATATCTACTCCAGCATATCGGATGGCCCCCGCCGAGCTTCGAGAGCTGCGGGTACATTTGGAGGACTTGCAGAGCAAGGGGTTTATCCGACCCAGTGTTTCACCCTGGGCTTCCCCGATATTGTTCGCCAAGAAGGCGGACGGGAGCTTGCGACTGTGTGTCGACTATCGTCGCCTGAACCAGGTGACAGTGAGGAACAAGTATCCGCTGCCACGGATTGATGACCTCTTCGATCAGCTCAAGGGAGCGTGGTGGTTCTCGAAGATAGACCTCCGGTCAGGCTATCATCAGCTCAGAGTTCGAGACGAGGACGTGCAGAAGACGGCCTTCAGGTGTCGGTATGGCCATTATGAGTTCTTGGTTATGCCGTTCGGCGTAACCAATGCTCCAGCAGTGTTCATGAGTCTCATGAACATGATCTTCCAGCCATACCTCGACCGATTTGTCGTGGTCTTCATTGACGACATTTTGGTATACTCGACGACTGAGGAGGAGCATGCCTACCACCTGCGAGTTGTGCTAGACACACTCCGAGAGCACCAGCTTTATGGAAAGCTCTCAAAGTGCCAGTTCTGGTTATGTGAGGTCCATTTCTTGGGGCACGTCATCTCTGAGGCGGGAGTTGCAGTGGATCCCGCGAAGATCGAGGCAGTGCTAGCTTGGGAGCCACCCAGGAGCGTGACGGAGGTGCGGAGCTTCTTGGGCCTAGCCGGATACTATCGGAGATTTGTGCCAGACTTCTCCAGAGTTGCGGCACCACTCTCAGCCTTGACAAAGAAGGGGAAACCCTTTGTGTGGTCAGACAGATGTCAGCAGAGCTTCTAGGAGCTGAGACTGAGATTGACCAGCGCACCTATCTTGAGGTTGCCTGAGGAGGGAGTTGGATACGTAGTTTACTGCGATGCATCAGGGAATGGACTCGGGTGCGTCCTGATGCTGGAGTGGGCCGTGATCGCCTACGGATCACGTTAGTTGAGGCCGCATGAGAAGAACTACGCCACTCATGACCTGGAGTTAGCAGCAGTGGTCTTCGCTCTGAAGACTTGGCGGCACTATCTGATGGGCGAGCACTTCACAGTCTTTTCTGACCACCAGAGTCTCAGGTATATCTTCTCTCAGAAAGACCTGAACCTGAGACAGCGGAGATGGCTTGAGTTCCTCCAGGACTATGACTTTGAGATAGTCTATACTCCTGGGAAGGGGAACGTGGTAGCCGATGCCCTCAGCAGGAGGACGGGCATTCAGCTACTTGAGGAGGAGACGGAGCAGCTAGCCTCCTTACAGATATCCTTCGTGGATAGAGACGGAGCAGCATTTCTTCAGTCTCTCACAGTCTCTCCTCCACTTCTACAGCGGGTCAGAGAGGCTCAGTGTGGGGACGCTGACTGTGAGACCCGGCGTGCACTGATATCCTCAGGTCAGGCGCCTGATGGCTTCTCCCTTGGAGCAGAGCACGACATCCTTTTCAGAGGACATACCTTCGTACCAGTCGCTTTACGAGAGGAGGTGCTGAGAGAGTTTCACACTTCTCCCTTGGCGGTGCATCCCGGAGTGGCGAAGATGTACCAGGATCTCAGACGACAGCACTGGTGGTCGGGCATGAAGAAATCTGTGGCAGAGTTCGTTTCACGATGCCTCACCTGCCAGCAGGTGAAGGCAGAGCATCAGGTACCAGCAGGCTTATTACAGCCCTTGGAGGTCCCGGAGTGGAAGTGGGACGGCATATTTATGGACTTCGTGACTGGACTTCCACGCACTTCCAGAGGTCACGACTCCATTTGGGTGATTGTCGACCGACTCACCAAGTCGGCACACTTCTTACCCATCAGAGAGCAGGGCTCAGTGGAGAGCTTGGGACGTCTTTATGTCCAGGAGATCGTATGGCTTCACGGTGTGCCATCGTCTATCGTCTCCGATCGAGATGCTCGTTTCACTTCCCGGATTTGGAAGGGGTTGAAGGAGGCGTTCGGGACGCGGCTCCATCTGAGCACAGCCTTCCACCCTCAGACGGATGGTCAGACTGAGAGGACCATACAGACACTCGAGGACATGCTCCGTGCATGTGTTCTCGACTTTGGTCGCAGCTGGGAGGACCACCTACCCTTGGTGGAGTTCGCGTACAACAACAGCTACCACTCCACCATCGGGATGGCACCATACGAGGTGTTGTACGGCAGACCCTGCAGATCACCGTTGTGCTGGACAGACCCTGGGGAGTCAGCACTCGTGGGACTAGAGATGGTCCGAGCCACGACAGTCAAGGTCCAGATCATCCAGGAGAGGATGAGGACAGCTCAGAGCCGACAGAAGTCATATGCTGACAGGAGGCGGAGGCCACTAGAGTTTGAGGATGGCGACCACGTCTTTTTGCGTGTCTCACCTCGACGTGGTTTACGGAGATTTGGCCGAGGCGGCAAGTTGTCTCCGCGCTTCATCGGGCCTTTCCAGGTCCTCAGCAGGATAGGATAGGTGTCTTATCGCCTGGCTCTACCACCTCAGTTGCACCGGGTGCACGACGTCTTCCACGTGTCTCAGCTGAGGAGATACGTGCACGACCCGACGCACATCATCGACTTTGGGGAGCTGGACGTGGACGATGGGGCGACTTTTGCGAAGGTCCCAGTGGAGATCGAGGATCGACAGGAGCGGGTCCTACGTGGGCGGTCGATTCCTCTTGTGCGCGTCAGATGGCAGCACGGGAACCTCCAGGAGAGCACTTGGGAGCGGGAGGCTCAGATGCGTGCTCAGTACCCCCATTTGTTCCCCTAGTTTTTGATGTATCTTTACGGGGACGTAAAGCCCTGAGGTGGGAGTAATGTAAAGACCCGTAAATTTCAAGGAAATTTTTTTCTTAATTTTATTTGGAATTTTTCAAGAGCGCAGCTTCAGACGGAACCTGATTCTGAGGCCCGGTGTGCCCGGAATCAATTTCCGAAGTTTGGCTCGGGTACGTTCAGTGAACGGACGAGCGGGTTTTTCTATCTTTTGAACCGGTGCCCGGAATCGAATTCTGAGGGCACCGATGAAATTGCAGCGCCGGTATTTTCTTAGAAACGCCTCTTCTGGAGTTGTGTTTGCTCAACCGTGGTATTTAAAATTTTGGGCTTTATGTCGGAAATAAAATAAAGGTTGTGCGACAACTTTATTTTATTTCACTTAAGCCGCTTGGAAGTCACTTGGAAACCAATTGAACTGAGTTAAAGCGGATAGGGTGCTATCCGGAAATACCCTACCCCTTGGTAGGATATTTGTGAGGTGGGGCCCGCACGAGCCCCGCCGTTTCTTTCGCTAAGTAACGCACCCGCGAAAACCCATCAAAGTAACTGAAAAGTCAACCGGCGTGTTTTCATTAATTTCTTAACAGACCATTTAATTGGGCGGTTTATTTCGTGAATTAAATGGGCTGTTTCATTCGTTGAAATAATTCAACGAATTTAATGGGTCGTTACTTACGCGTTTGCGTTCGTTGGCGATTTAATAAAATAGACCAACGTGTCTATTTTGGAGGATTACTCTTTGTTCTCTGGGCCTCCACCCTCCCCGTGAAGAACGCGAAGAACGCGAAGAACGCGAAGAACGCGAAGAACGCCGGAACCAAAATTCGACGACGCACACCGTGATCCGCGACGTCGACAAACTTTTCCGCGACCTTCTTCTTCTTCTTCGGCGCTTCTTCTTCCGCGGCAAACCTACGATCGGCGGTTAAAGGTGAGAATCGAATCTTCTAAATTCTCCCTTTTTATAATTCGATATCAACGGATTTAAATTAATTAAATCTGTTTGATCTTGATCCGGAGATCGTCGGCGCGAATCCTTCCCACGGTGCGACGAGCGTCTCTTCCGCGACGATCACCAAATCTGCGACGACCTCTCGTCTGACGACGACGACAAGGTAGGGATTTAATTCTTGATGATTCATTCCCGTGTTTTTATTTCTTTTTGAATAAAGAACCGGCATGAATAATTTCAATTAATTAAAATTGAATTGCCGTTTAAAAGAAAAAGAAGTGAACAATTTTTATCTTGATTAAAAATTGTTGTAGCCCCTTTCTCCCGTTGTTTACGACTAACGCGGAGGGTGCGGGTCTAACGAACAAGACCCGACAACCCTCCGCCGATCCTTTCCGTGTGCGGTTTTGGCAAGCGACGACGAACCGTGCGGCAAGGGCGATCCGTTGATCCCGCAGTGAAGATCGGCCCCCGGGAGGAGCAACGGCGTAGACGGGAGAGGAATCGGGTCACCGGAGCAACTCCGGCTGCCCGCGGAAGGCGGCGGCGGCGCGGATCGCCGGCGCGGCGGCGCCGGCGACCGGGGGCGGCGGCGCCCGGCGCGCCGCCGGAGGATCCGCCGCGGCTCGGCCGCGGCGGCGGCGAACCGCCGGACCGCGTCCGCGGTCCGGCCACCCAACACGCGGCCCGCACGGGCCGCGTTCCACCTAAGCCGCGGGTCAAACCCGCGGCGCCCCTTGGCCGCTCGGCCGAGGTCGAGCCGGCCGGTCCGGTCGGCCGGGCCGCGCCCAGGCCGGACCGGACCCGGCCCAACCGGGCCGGGTCGCCCCGGGCCCAGAACCCCCGTTTTCGGCCCCTCTCCGGTCATTTGCCCATATCTTGGGCCTAGGACCTCCGATTGACGAACCGTCATCGGCTACGCGATCCTTGGATCGATACGGTCGTTTCGGTATATTACACTCAAGGTTTCGGAAGACATTGGGTTCGTCCGGGTTGGTTCGTACACGAAACCAACCGGGCCCTCGGAGCGGAAACGCTCATAACTTGAGCTACGGACGTCCGATCGACGTACCGTCAGCTGTGGTAGTTTCCTCTAAGTGAGACGGAACTTTTGGCATACTCCGCCCGAGGATCGGACACAGGCAGAGTCCGTTCAGGTTGGTTTTTCCCTAAAAACCAACCGGGCCCCTGGGACGAAAATGCCAATAACTCTCAGACCGGGCGTCCGATTGACGCGTCGTCTGTTGCGTTGAGATCCTGTTGTCGATACGGAACTTTTGGATACATCAACTTCGGACTACGTGTCAGTTGATGTATCAGCCTCTCGGCTCGTGGAGCGGACCCTCCTAAACGAGCTCGCTGAGTGCGGGAACCCTAGCGCTGGTTGTGACTTCGACGACAGAGCAGAGATCCTCCGTGGACTGCGACGACGACAGAGCAGAGATCCTTCGTGGACTGCGGCGACGACTGTGCAGAGATCCTCAGTGGACTGCGTTGACTACTGCACTCAGCGATCCTACGTGGATCAGTGCTACAGGTCCTGTGTGGGTCTGATCCTGTGTGGGTCATCTCTTACGGTTCTATGTGAGCCATTGCTACAGGTCCTGTGTGGGCCCGATCCTGTGTGGGTCATTGCCGAGGTTAGTACCTATCGATCCTTCGTGGGTCCGACGACTTAGATGGATCAGTGATCATCTTTGACGTCATCTGAAAAAGTATACCTGGTTGAGCTGAATCTTATGTTACTCTCCTTTGTGGATTGTGTTGAACTATCCTATGTGGATTTACTATTTACTATTTACTCTCCCTGGTGGAATTGAGTCTTGGTTTCCTGTGTGGATCGAGTTGACCTTGAGCTCGAGAGCAGAGCTAGAAATGGGGACTTAGGTATATGTATGGGCATATACCTAAGTCGAGTCAGATGTTACTTCGTGATTGCACCTTCCTTTTGTGCTATATCCTTTGTGGATTTCGGGAGACCTTCGGGGGTCTCGGGGTCCTTACTGAGTAGCTTATACTCACCCCTGCACGGGATATGCCCACACCTTGTTGTGTTGGATGCAGACGACGGACAGCGCTGATCACGGTTGGGGCGTGGAGCAGGACGGTACCTGGAGGTGGACCACTGGGCGGGACGTGCTCGGAGCGGACGTGGGACCCGAGGAGCCTGGAGGCTATCTGTACCCACCCTTCAGGTGGGATTCCCAATGGACGACACGAGGCCGCCGTCTTTTCTTCAGTTGCTGTTCTTTACCTTTTCAGTTGTACTTTCAGTTGGGCTTGTATTCCGGCCCCCTTTACTTTTCTGCACTTTGTAGTTACTTTCCGCTTGCTGACTCTGTGGTGGTTGTTACTTATAAAGGCAATGCCTTCCCTGTTTACCGGGATTTTACGCCTTGGTGCTAGTCGCCAGCCCCTGGCCTATGGAAGGCGGGCTTGGGGTAGTCACGGCACGGGCCCCGAGGTCGGGTCGTGACAGTTATATCTAGTTTCAACAAAGATTTAAATTATGTTTTCTATATCTGTCCATGGTGGAATTCAATGTGATTAACTAGATGATTAATATTATCATATATATATATATGTGGGTTGAAGGAACTAATAAATGAGGTATGTGTTAAATTCTGACATAGTAAGTAACCAAAAATATGTTTACCATTATATATATTATAAAATAAAATAAATCTATAAAATCCTTAGAAATTTATGTAAATTTATATGTTGAAATATTTTGTTATGGTTCTTGTTAAAATGGATGTTAAAAGAGGGTGATATATAAATGTATAATGGGATTGTTAAAATTTAAAACCCACTAGGGATTAATGTATTATTCAAATAATATGATACCTATAATTATTTTATATGTCAATTTCACTAGTATGGGTATATGGCGAGAGAGAGAGAGAACGTGAGATTCTGAAAACCTTGTGATGGGTGTTTGACGGATAACATAATGTTCTACATTTTGTAACATTCTTCAATCATTATCCTTGATGACAGGGTATGTTGAATTTGAATAAAACATTTAGGATTGTTTTTGGGGAAAGTGATGTTGTTATATATCTAAAATTAATGATATGTGTGTGCTGGAATATTATACAATATTTGATTTTGAAACATAAGATGTGTGTTACCCATTATCTAGGGTTTTTTGGGTAATAAAATTGAGTTTGATGCAAACACATTGGGTTTTTAGTCTCAAGTATATATTTTATGGTGTCATTGACATGTTTTTTCAGAATTTTACCCATTAATGTGGTTCACCTAGTCATATGTAATACTTTAAATATATGAATACTGCATTGATTTCAATATTTAGATCGGTGCATGTGTGGTGGTTCCATGCATGAGTTATAGTCCTGGTTGAGCGTTGGGTCTTCGTGGGGTTCATAGTACCCAATGTTTTATCCCTCTATTCGAAGGAATATTTTATTGTAATGGATTTTTATGATAACTTCAGTGTTCGGTTTTATATGTTACATTACAAGTGTGGTAGGATCATGTGTTGATGCTATAGTGTTGGAGTGAAACTAGTTGGGGAAATACCGTGTTAATGAAATGAATGTGATTTCATAGTGTTGGTGGGTCAGGGGATATAAGAGAGTACACATTGTATGATTAGATGAACTAGGAAGGTCACATTTATCACCCACTATTCATGGTCAGTTTCGTTCATTGAGATGTCATCTATAAATCACAGACCTTTACGAATTTTGAGATGATTATACATTGAAAATATTAGATCTTTGAAATTAGAATCACGGGTTCCCCAGAGAAGTTTCTTAATATCAAGGAATACACATGATCTATCAAATGACTAATACACGATTGATATGTAATAAGTAATTATTGGTTTATTTTATAAATGAATGGATGTGGAATGGGAGGAGGGGAACTTGAATTATTTTTGTGATAGAAATTTATGTCAATGCTCTATATTGGGGTATGGTGAGCCTAATGGTGTAGAGTACATAATTGGTTATTATATGGTTTAATACTCATTATTGACTAGACTTTTGGTTATTATTTTGGGTGGTATTCCAATGTGTTAAGAAAAATTGATGAATCACCCTTTGTCATGATTCTTGGAGATGATAAGTTAAGGTACGATAAACCCATCAAATTTGGAGATATTGATAGTGTGGTATATGGATAATAGAATATGGTTTATATATGTGTGAAAGATGATTATGTTATGTTTGGTTATAAAAATATTACTTTTAGGGACATGTATCATGTGTGAGGGAGATAACTGATTCATAAAACTAAAAATTAGGTGATCATTATGGAATTATTAATTAAATGGGTAAATTTATATTAATAAAAAACGATTCCCTTGTGAATTATATGTATATGTTCATATAGGGTGTTAGATGGGGTCTAGGTTTTGTTGTCTACCTGCCAAATATTTTTTGGTAGTTTCAATGTACTTCAGATATGTTACATTTCAATACTCACGTAATAGCATATTGATAGATACAGATGGTTGAGATCTCCAATATATGAATTACTCTATAATATGAGTTGATATTTCATTTAATTAATCTGGATGATTCCAAGACGGATTTAGGAATTAAGACATCGACAGTAGGAGTCTAGTTAACACCTCAATAGGAACAACTAATATTTTTTTAAGACTTCCATCTAAAGGAGGTTGGATTTGGATTCATATTTTATGTCAGATGTGATGAATGGACAACTGCATCGGACATTCCATATTTAATTTTATTGGTGCATTTTGGGAATTGACGGGAATTCTTATGGAAAAACTATCATTTTTGTTGTGTGCAGTCAAGATGGTTGAGAATCATATTTTCTAATGGATGTTTAGAATGAGGACTGTTGATGAAGGTTGAATGGATTTTTCATATGTGACCAAGTGAGGTGTTATGGAGTCTACACTATGTAAATGATGGAAATTTATAATTTTTATTTTTTTATGAAATTAAAAATATTGAAGACACCATGGCAAGGAGATGGTTGTCATAGAAAAAAAATTATGGCTTGGAGCACTATATGATAGTTCATATTTTTGTTGAGAGAACATTAGTGTAAATGTATCAATGGATACAAGTGAGATATATATTAGTGTTGAATGGAAATTATGGGAATACTCTATGGTGTTGGAGGCTTCTTCTTCATGTATTAGGGTTGTGCATTAGATGTGTTTTGGAGTTTGAGGTTGGGATATTGTTTATTATGGCCGAATTGATGGACCCATCCTAGAGGTGGTGTGTCCATATAGAAAACATGAAATATTAGGTGATGATTTATACTGGATTTTTGATTTGGTAGAATCTGTAATTGTAAATTCTTATGTATGGGTTAAATACAAGAGGATGCAATAATCTTTCATTATGATGATGTAGGTTACTTAATGTCTCATTTGTCAGATGTGTCAATGTTCTAATTAGCTTACTAGACTGAATGCTCAAGAAATTCCCTATCTATGATATCATTTGTGTTATATAACTATAGTCACTCAGTTATTGTGTGAGATTTAACTTGTGTAGAAATATTTAATTAATCAATGATCTTGAATGTAGAAAATTGAAGAACTCTATGATTCAACCAAAATAGGGGTAGTTTGTTGAGGACATGAGTAGTGTAGTTGTTTTAGTATTGTTGTTTCATGTCCATAACGAATGGTGGGTTTTGACCATTATATATTCATTATATATTGGTTTATTGAGGGTCACAGTGTATGATTCAGGTTCTTAGTTATGTTACCAGTATAGATTGAGGATGATAATTTTTGTAGTGGGAAGGCTATATGATCCCGAGCCTTTTTCATGTCATGGGTCCATTTATTTTCTTTTCTGGAACATGTGTAAGCCACATTATTGGAAATATATTCTTTAGAATATATGGGTATGTTGTGAATTCATGGATCATAGAATCATACAAGGGGGTTTGGATAGGTCGAGACTAACAACATAGTAACTCATGTGCCACCATCTCTTCAGTGTTGAGACATCGACTATCCTAAAAAATCTACTTGACCTATAAAGTGGATGGGCTCACCAGATATTTAGTGGATCCATGTATATAATCGATTAGAATTTGATATATTTTATAATGGTGGATTTTAAATTTTCAATTCCTTTTAAGATTAACTCTATTTCCACCTCTTGTTATGGTAAAACCTCTTACAAATTCTCTATTGTTATCCATCTCTTTCTACGGTGTATCTCATTCATCCCTCGCTAGGTTTTAGTTTCATTTGAGGAATTGAAGATATTTAAGTGAGGCAACAAATATATTAGATCCTATTTTTTTTCCTGATTCACTATATTTTTATCACTCTCTAGCTTCATCAACAATTCACTATTTACATGGATTTTATTTCATTTCTAATTTTCTTATGATTATGGCTGAACCAAAGATATGTATTATATTCTTGGACTCCAATGAGACAAAGTCTAGTGGTCCGTAGACATAACCCATATAATTGTTGTATTTTTTACAATAAGATGTGTGGTGCATCATGAAAAATACATCATTTTATCACCTAGTTCAATGTAAATGGTATAGTTTTACCTACTCAGAGTTAGATCCCATTATTAATATACAATAACACTAAAAGGAATAATTAGATTTAGTTAATTAAATTATATTAGGAATCACAAATTAATATTTAAATTTGAAATTCATATGGCCACTTGAAATGTGACGTGATGTTGGGGAATGTCATTGTATGTTTTTAATTAATAAAATGTGTTCTAAATAGTTTCATAGAAAGTTATATTTATATCAATGATAGAAAAAATTAAATTTAAATTAATTGATGATTATGAGAATATAATTTCAAAGTTTTTTCACTATAATGACGTGTGAAATTTGTAAAAATAGTAGACATGATAAATTCGAATGAAGAAATGAGAGATAATGAATTTGATCTTGAAATAGATAACTATGACCTTTCAACTAATCATGGATTTTTTAGATTAAATTGATTATTTTTATTCATTATTTAAATGGAATCTGATGGAAATGGATTATGGAAAGGACCTTGGAGTTTATGTTTTAAAATGACTTGTATTGAATTAGAATGAAATAATTTCTTAATAAATAAAAAATTAATTGTTTTTTCTAATGGATCGAGATAACCCCTCAATAAATTAGAAATTATTTTTCTTAAATTAGAATTACAAAATGAATTGACACTTTTTTGTATTTATGGAAATGATAAAATGATTTTTTTCTGATTGTTTTATATTAAATTGAAATTCTTACGGGGTGGGTTCTGATATTATATTGAAAACCCTATAAATCAGTTTGTGATACATAATAAAGAAAATTATCATCATAAAAAGGTTTGAGAAGACTATTGAAATATTTTATAGGGATTTTTTTGATAAATATTGTAAAATACCATGGGGGTCACTAATGACTAACAGAAACTACCATAGGGGAGTTCCTTCTAGGATTTTGAAAACTCCATTAGAGGATATCTATGAAGCCTATTGGAACCTCCTTTAAGGATGGTCTATAAAGACAACTAAAAAATAACTTAATGGAGGTTCATGATAACTTTTGGAAACTAATTTAGTGGATTTCTATGACACTAATGTTTGAAGGATCATTGAAATGTTCTCAAAAACACATGAGAAAATAACATGTGGTCGATTGGGGCCCCATACCAGAAGATTGTTTATGGAATGTAAAAATATCTGTTTCCACTACATAGCCCCCAAAATAGTTCATATTTAAAACTCTTTATTTAAATTTTCAAACTGTAAAAAATTTTAATTTCATTAATTTATAGATCTAATACATGTAATTTATTAAAAAATAGTTATTTTAGGGAAAATTATAGTTTTTCCTTTCTGGGTTTTACCCGCAACCTTCTTGGTCCTCCATAGAACATGGGTACCTAAACTGATATTATTTTCTAACATATAATAGTTTTGGGAAGTATATCTATAATAAATTATTATTACATCTTACATTAAGGGTGGTAAAGATGATAGGAAAAGGAAAAACATAATATTGTCTTATGATTTATATTTACTATTAGTTTTAGTCCCTCCATATTAGATTTATGTGACCCTTCAATGGGGTATCTGTTATAATGTGTTTGAAATGTCATTTTTCATAGTATTTTTTATATTGAAGTTTTTTATTTCTCCCACTCATGGATGAATATATATTATATTATAGGGATGATGATTATGATTTACATTATTTATAAAGTTTTTGTAATTTTAAATTTGTGTATATACTTCCCACCATAATATCTAAGACCGACATATCTATTTAGAAACATACAGTGCATCGGGCAGCATCCTTGATGTACGGAGGAGAGTGATGGTCTTGGAATTGATTAGTGGTCTGAAGAATAGGGATGTTAGAACCATTTTTATTATTATTCCAATTAATTATATTATACCATCATATGAAAAGTGTTGTATTTAAAATTTGTAGTGGTGAAGAAGAATATACCTCACAGAATGGAACTCACAAAATAATGTACTAGTTTGGAATACAAAATCAGATAAAATAATATCAATTATTTCCTCTAAAAAATTATTAAAATAAAACCAAAATAGTAATATAATTATATTTATTCAAATATTTCAATCAAAGATTTGATGTTTACTAATATAAGTTGGATTGAAGAAGTTAAAAAAATCATATTTGACATTGCATTGCTGATGTGTGAATAAAATAAAAAAAATGTGTAACTGTTATCTATGTGTAATGAATAAAATAAAACCTAATAAGAATATATTTTTTTAATAATTTATATTTATTATATTATTATTTTTTAGGAAATAATTGTTTTAGGAAAAAAAACCACCATAACATTAAAATTGAAACAAAACATTACAATTTCATTTTCTAAAAATAAATTAAATAAGATATTTTAGATCCTTAATTAGATCCCCTGGTAGTAAAATTATACCCAAAAAGTTATGGTTGTAAATTTTGGGAGTACATTAAAGAATATGGACTTTTCAATCATTGACCAAAAAATAAGACCTGGTTTCTTCCCTCTAGTTATTGAGAGAAAACAACCATCATTCGTTGGGAATATACTATATTTAATAAGAGTAATTACATACACAAGATTCCATATAGATTATAGAAATTTATATCCAAATTACAACACACATTAAGCTATTCTGGTAAAATTTTTGGGAAAACATTTTTGGCCATTCAATATAGAATTTATTTTATATATCATCTTTTTTATCCTCGATCACCTTCCAAAATAAATAATTATACTTTGTTAAATTTTAATGAACTATTCACCATAATTCAATATATAAGAAATTAAAATAAAAAATCATTAGTTTTTAATTTTGTGCTCCTAATATATATTAGTGTCAAGAGATTTAGTGTGATTTTCATAATAATTTCTGCATTATAAGGGCAATCTGTCTATGATCATTTTTAATCAACTATACATCAATAAGTACAAAACAATTAAAAAAATGAGAAATTATATCATGAATTTTCTCAATCATTAAAGAATATAAATTTCACCACAAGCATTTTCTTAAATGGGGCCATATTGATACAAATTAAACATATATTTCACAATTAATGAGAAATTACTTAAAAATTATAAAATGAAATAACTATTGAATTTATGAAAAAATTATCATATAAATAATAATAAAATTTAAATGAAAATTATGTACCTGGAATGTCTAATATTATTATTTTTATTTGTATGATGGAAGGATGGATGAAACCAATACACCTAGGGCATGAAATTGTTAAATAAAAGATATCATTTTATTGTTTCACACAACAGTTACCAAATTTTAAAAAAAGTTATAATTAATTTTTTAAATATTTAATTATATGACAATGTCACTTAGGTAGATTTTAGACTTTCTAATGACTATTTTGTGAAACTAAATATCATTCCTTAGATAATTAATGAAAAAAATATTCAACTGAAACTATCTATAAAGATGTTAAAAGTTGTCAAGGAGTTATATAAATGAAATTAAACATTATAAAGCCCATTTAAGTGTAATTTATATCTCTTTAGATGCAGGAAACTAATGAATAAGTGGATACAATTATATAAAAACATAATGAATATTATATTTGTTCATAAAATTTATTAGATGTTTGAAACTACCCATAGAAACCAATATATATCAAAATAACATTGAATAACACATGAGTGGAGTTATGATATATTATGATGTCTTATTTTTGAAAAGAAATCAATCCATTCTTCATATGCGAATGAATAGTTTCATAGAATAGCATTGAAATTATATTCTTTATTTGGATTGTGATAATTTTAAAAAATTATTCATATAAAAAACAGCTATGTTACAATGATTCATGAATAATTTATGACTAGTATTAATGAATGAAACATGAAATAGATAAATGTGGGGTGGAAATTATTATTTTTCAAATTTATTATGTCATTTCATCATTATTCATAATGAGACTAGATGTCTAAAACTGCCCAAAAAGTCTTCATTATATATTATATTATATAAAAATTATATTCGGGTGATTTTTTAGTTTTTTTATGAGTTTCATATAAAACTAATTCTTATGTAACACATTAGTTGCTAAAATATGATTCATTGTAAAACTTTTAAATATATTTGAATTCTTATATGGTCATAAATCATAAAAAATATCCCATAATCCAATTTAATTTTAGGAAAACCATTGTCTAATAATTTTTTACCTACAGTTTTAAATAATGAGTAAAAACAATAATTAAGTATTATTAAATTTTTTAAAAAAAATATATCATATTTTTCCTCATTACATGCTTGAAATATCCAAAACTGGCCAAATATACTCCAATATCTATTAAATTTTTTGAAAAAAGTATCTTGGAGATATAAAAATTAAGATTTTTTATGATAAAGTAAATAAATTTGTAACTCATATATTATCAATTAAAATGTTGTTTTTTGTTCACATATAAACTGATACATCTAGATTTTAGTGAAAAACATAATCAAAAGTGAATCAAATTTAATGTTATTATTAATAGACATGTTGGATTATAATATGAACTACTTATTAAAATATCCCAAATCATTTATATCTTATTATTAATGAATTTCATGTTTTCTATTAATAAATATTTTTTTTAGAAAATCATGTGAAATGCGAATGTAAAGACCTTACAGTGATAAATGACTACATGAAAAATATTCTTACTCTGTCAGGACATTAAACTAGCAGGAAAGGTAATGTAACTGTTTTTAACCTACCATATCTGAAACTTCACCTGAACAAATATTTAATTTCTTCAATTTGAGTCAAATGATAAAAATATTCCCAAGTCCAAACCTTAATGCACATTATCTATGGACCTATAGTGAATTGAGGAACACATTTCACATTTAGAATCACTAAAATTTAAGAACCAATAAACATATCCTGTGATAGTTGAGGAAACTTTTATTAATTATTTTACTAACCATGTTGATCTAAATTTGTAGTTACCACATGAATAACATACCTTTCTCATGAATATATGATCTTTCGAGGAGAACAAAAGAACATTATATTTGATGTAATGAAGTTACATTATGCCAATTTTATGTGAATTCTTGCTAAAAAGAACATACCTCACGGTCAAATTAATATACCATATAAACTAATGAAATGAACATGTGAAGTTATCTTCCATGATGACTATACCAGCCTATAATTACAAGCTCACTATGGGTTTTACTAAACATTCATTAAGTAAAGGCATGTTCACATTTCTATTATATAATTAGAGTGTTTCAAATATCCAACAACTAAATATGGATTCATTAAATGTTGATCCATCACATTAATAAAGGATAATTATCCTAAAATTTCAAGATAATAAAAATTACCTCATTATATTTAAGTATTCATGAGAATTAATATAAAGACCTTCGATAAGAAATATAATATACAATGTATATATTGATGAAAAATGATTCAATGAGACACTATATTATACACTATTTTGGGAAAATCATTTGAAGTTATTCAAGGAAAACAACAAATACTATTGATCCTTTTACGTTAATCAGACAAATTTGTATCAAATTTCTAGATGTAATTATATTTATCTTTCTATTTTTTATCTAGTTTGAGATGTGTAGTGTATTACTCTATTTATCTTTAAACATAGTCTCCCATATATAACTGAATATTGTTAAACACACTCTCGCAAATAGTTAAATTATATTCCAACGAATAATTTAGGAATAGTTCATGTATGTCCTAGCCTCATATATTATCCCACATATAATTATGGAATAGTCTTTGTGATTGGATAGCCTTTTGATATGTTATTTTTTAAACTTGATCTGGGTTTTGATTTTTTTTTAATAAACTAAATGTTACTAGATGATTTTAAAATAGAGGTAATTATGTATTGGCCTATGACTAAACCCCTTGTTTAAATTCTATGATTTGATTTAATAGTTTTCTATTATTAATTTTCAAATCAGTTTCTTTTTTCTAAACTATAACAAATAGTTATTAATATAGTTATTCCGATTTTTTTGTTCATAATGTTTTTTATTAGCAACCTTATAACAAAAATTTAATGTATTTAAAAAATTTATTTCAACCAAGACTTGATACCTCTACTAAGAAATTAGTTGAAACATATAACATATATATTTATAATATTTCTATTGACTCAGTGATTATATTAAATTTTGGAATTTATATTATAAATTATTTTAAGTATATTTTTTTATAACACGATTCACCCTTCCCCAACCCACATGAGTTTCTCACTCCAAAAACATTTGGTATGGAAGTATTCTAAATGATACGTTTTTTTGTGATATTGTTTTATTTAATGATATTAAATTTCTAATTATTAAAAATTTCAGTCCCTATGGATAATAAAAATCCTAATGGATATTCTATTAATCGACCTCCTTATTTTAATGGCCCAAAACTATTCTCAATGGGAATTTAAGAAGAAAATTCATATTGAGTGTGTTTTATTTGATATTTGGACAATATATAATAAAAAATATGAAATACCCAAAATTTGTAGGCTTGAATGGAGTATCCCTAAAGAAGATACATATAACAATAGTTGTGAAGCAACACATTCATTTCACAGTGCATTAATAGAAGAAAAACTTAATAGAATATCTACTTGTAGTACTTTTTTAAAAATATTGGACACACTAGCTATTTATCATGTTTGAACATCCAATTTCCACGAAATTATTTTTAATACATAAACTATTAATTCAGATACATTAAAAATGTGTTATAATGAGATGATTTTGGATAAATTTCATAGTATTAATAAAATTTTTAACATGATTAATTACCATAAGAAGATATTTGGTGATAATGAAAAAGTGATGATATTTGGTGACGTGTCAACATTAATGATTGAAAAGAACCTCTATTTCTCTTAGAAAATCATGCAACCTCAGTAAACTTCAAACAATGAAGCAAATTAGAAGGCTAATTATATCTCAAGAAAACTATTATTGAATAATGAAGATGAAGATTAGCCAAGGGAAAATTTATTCCTTTAAAATCACCAACTAATATAATAATGTTAATTTCAAAGGACAATTCTTGATTAATGATGAGTCACTCTCATACAATGATCAATACAAGGATCATCAAGATATAATACTCAAAATATGTATAAAATTAAGAAATTATTCCGGAAAACCAATTATATAGGTAACTATGATAATGGAAATTGTGGAATTGAGTTGAATATAGATAACATAAAAAATGAAGCAATCTTATATGAGCGTAATATAAATTGTCATATAAAACATATTATCTGAAGATAATATAGATGAAATTATATAAGTACAAAGACAAGATATATAATAATTCTATAAAATCCAACGATAGTACCACAGACTATCTCACAAGAATTTTATACTTGAGTAGGGAAGATAAAAATTTATAAGTTTAATTTTGGTTTCATAACAAACACATATAAGTTCCAAAATATTCTTCTTACAACATCTGTACATATTTATATCCCTTAAAAAATTAAAAATAATGAATAACATATGGCCAGTGAGGATCTATTTTAATACTATAAAAATAATGATGAGAAATTTTATAAATTAAGGGATGAATACTAAAGCATAATGAAATATCATCCTTTATCTACTCATCTTAAAACTGATTTTATTTTAAATGGAAAAGAATTATAATATTTTAAAATAAGTTATAAATTGAAATTAAAAAAATGAAAAAAGTAAAAAAATGATATGAAATACATTACCATAGTAATGTTAAAAATGAATAATATTCTAGGAAGTTTTTTTAATGAAAACTATAGTAAGTATTAGATATCGATATGGATATAAAAATAATTACAGAAAGATAGTTATATTTATAGATCTAGGAATATAACTAAATTTTATAATACTAATTATTTTTTATGTAATATAAATAATATTAGAACCATTGTATATTTAATATCTATATTTATCAATCTTGAATTTAGAAAATCAATAAAACAAGATTGTATTCCAAAAAATTTAGTTTCAAACCTATCTAGACCGAAACATTTCTAGGTAAAAAATTAATGTCTATTTTATTAATTAAAGGAGAAAATGTTGTATTTGGACTGTGGATCCTCCAAATTCATGACTGAGGATTACTCAAGTTTCAAGAATATGATCAAGCATGAGTTTTTATAGGCTTCTTTTGGTGAAAATTCTATAGGAAGGATAATTGGTCTTATCAAAATTAGTAACACTAATACTTTTTTAGTTTCTACAGTATTTTTATAGACTGATTGAAATACAATATAGTTTTAATATCAAAATTATGTGATTATGGTGTTAATTTTATGTTTTAAAACTATTCTTGTAATATTTTTTATTCTAAAAAACAACCATTTTTTAAATCTATAAGATGTGATCATGTTTATATTGTTTATTTGAAATAATTGTTTTTTAAAACATTTATAGTTTAAATGAATTTCACATAGAATATTGCCTTGGGAATATGAGTGTAGAACAACCCAATATTCACTAATATTAAATGATAACTATGATATGATTAATCAAGGATCACAGAAAACATTAATTTTCTAAAAAAATAGTATATTGTCATTATCAAAAGGAAAAATAATAGAAAATCAATTTCAAAAGATATAAATAAGGATCAACATATTAATATTTTGAGTTGGTTCGCATGGGGTTTGGCTTAGTGGTAAGCACCCCATAATCCTACATGAAAAATGGGGGTTCAAAACCCATTGGGCGCATGTACTATAGCAGTACTGTAGCGGTACTGTAGCAGTGGAAGCACTGTTCATCAGTGGGTACTGTAGCCGCGGCAGGGCACTATAGCAGCGGCGGTATTGTCCAGGTACTATAGCAGGCGGGTTACTATTCATAGAATGTTAATTAGGCCAAAAAGATGGGCCTACGGTCTATGTAATGGGCTACAAGCCCACTGGGCCTTCGGGATATGTAATGGGTTTCCCTCTACCCAGTTAAAAGAGGACTTTGCTTTGATTTAATAATAAAAATGAGGCTTCGGCCCCAACCTTTTAAAAAAACATGGGTTTTATTGAATTTTCTATAATTTCTAGTAAAAATGGGAGTAATTTTTTATATGTTATAATATATGAAATTTATAGATACACATCGGTATTATTTATAGCACAAAAAATTTAATCATGTCCCAATTTTCCATGAATGAAAAATATATCAAAATTCTATATGGATATATAATTTAGACATTATATATTGATCACTGTTGTGAGTTTGAAAATAAATTGTTTGAATCTTTATTCTATAAAAATGTCTATAATAATAATGTTTTTTTATATAACCCCACAACGGAATGGTGTACTATTAAAAATAAATATAACCCCTAAATAAATTTCATGACCATTATCAATGAGTATTATTTGACTATTTGTTTTTAGGAGCAAGCTATTAATATATATTATAAAATAACTAATAATGTTTTCGTTGGTTCTATTTTAATGAAAATCCCTTATACCTTTTGTAATGATGTAAATAAAAATTGTAACTACTTCATTGTTTTTTTGTAATGTATTTAAACACAAAAAAACAATTTTGAAATGTTTTTCTCCACAAGTAAAGATACAATTTTATTTTGATATTACAAATATAATATATCATCTAGTGTGTTCAATAAAATTACCGAAATTGTGGGATAATATGTTCATATAACAGTTTATTTGATATATCCACATAATCCCAAGACCACTTTATTTAACAATGAGGATGTGCTTTAAATTTAGATATGAAATCCAAACCGTGTGCCAATTATGACAGATCACCTGTTGAGAAATATCATCATTTTATTGAATAAACTAAAAAAAACATAAAGTTGAAATTTTTGTTTCAAACACTTATATTAAAATATGTGTTTATGACTCATATATTTAATCCCCTATATGTGGTAATTGGAAACCTTAATAAAGGATTTCAAATTAGAGCATATATATAATGACCCTGCCTTAATACAATATATAATCCAGAGTTTTGGTAAACAAAAATTACTTTCTTTAATAATGAATATCTTTTCAGGTATATAGATTTATATAATTGGGATATAATACCTAAATAACAAACCACATTCATACAATGTTGATACTACAAAAACAGTATCCATTTTTTCAAAATATAAAATTTTTAAAATAAAACATGATTTCTTTGATAAATATTAATAGCAGTTATCCTGACTTCTTTATTTATGTTATTCATCCTTATAAACTATTAAAAACATTTAAAAACATAGTATGTGAAAAAAAATCAGTAAGGGACATAAATAAATAAAAACGGCGAGTCTAGTTAAAACATGAAAACCCATTAAAAACCCTTCTCTTTAAAAATCATAAGCATGCTTATAAACATAATGTAGTTGTTTTGAGACATATTTACCATATAAATTATACATTAACCCTTATATATGGAATATCCATTTTGTCAACTTCCATTAATGGAGTACCCAATGTATTGGAGAGCTATAATGGGGCTCACTAATCATATCTTGAGCTATTATGAGCTCAAGCTAATAAATCATGAGCTGTAATGGGGCTCAACCCCTCATATCTTATGAAATAATGGGGTTAAATGCATCATATATTGATATATAAGGGTATCAAGCCAACATAAACAATTTAAATGGAACATATCCTGAATAAAACTCTTTACAACTCATTTAATCCAAAGAGAAAACCGCATTCACATATCAAAATATCCATTTTTATTGTAAAGATTGATTTTAAAAAATTATAAAAACTAACCACACAATAATGAAATCATATACTAAAAAAATTATAAAAACTTATAAAATAATCACTTTAGTAATAATTAATCATGAAAATGGGCTAAACCTTTCATACCATATATAGATAATCTTTTTATGAATTATGTAAAAGAGACATTAAAAGGATTTTGATTGGAATGACCATTATGTAACACATAAAAATGGTCCCTTTCAAAACAAATAATAGAAATTAAAATATTAATAAACATATAAATACCTTTATGAAACCTATTTTTAATACATGTACAATATATAGAAATATTAAGATTTAAAAATCATTAATACATTTAAAACAATGTTTTAGTTATGGAGTCTCTTAACACAACTTAAGCATCCATAAACATTGTAAAACCATAATGTATAATAGATTTATTTGTGTTATTAATTAATTATTTAACTATAATCATGAATATAATAACATACTATATCTTCTAGGGACATTTTAAACCCATTTATTAAATATATTTTGTTATTTCCAGTTTTTGGCTGTGTTTTTTTCATCATTTTAAAGGTAGGTTTATTATGGTATTTCATTTAAAATATAAATAAAAACATATAAGTTATAATATAAATGTATGTAGGTCATTTAAACCATTACATGTGAATTTAATCATTTCATGATTTTGGTAAAAGGGAATCAAAAAATCATCATCCCTAAAGGTGGTGAGTTGATGCACCACAAACAACTATTTCCTTATTAAGAGTAAAATGAGAAGATGAGAGATTTTATGATGAATATACCCTAAAAATAACAACACTACATTATATATTTTATACTTTAGTTTTCATGAAACATTGGATAAAAATTTGGGATATGGTGTAAATGAAAAATAATTTTAAAATATAAGAAAAAGGAATCTTACTTCATGAAAATTCCTCCTCGAGAACCTCTTCAAGGGTCATTGAAGTTGTCATTTTGGGAGACCAAAATCTCAAGAATGTGAAAAGGAATAAGGAGAAGTTAATTATTTAGAGTTTACCCAATACCAACTTCTTAAGTTGAGTAAAATTTATAGAGGGAGCCTCCTTTTACAATTGAGGTTAGGAGTAACGTAAGAATTACTAACATTATTAAAATATAATAAATTTATTTTATGGTTTAAGACTTAAGAAAATCATTATAATCATATTATATCCCATTTTAGAAGGAATATTATCATTTTTCCAATTTTTCATTTTTTTTTATTTTTAAATAATTTAACAAAATATTTTTTTCATGTAAAATAATTTTGTCAAATTAAAAAATCGTCACAATACTGAACTAAAACAAATAAAAAATTATAATTCAAATTGATTTTTTATTATATATTATACATATTCAAATAAATATATATATCATTAATTTACTTAAAACTATCAAATTATATCTATTTTAGTATTTCAATATTAATTAAATTTATTTATTCAGAAATTAAATATTTACTACATCATAATTTTTCAATCCATTAAGTTAATTATTTATTTCCTAAAAATTAAAAATAAAATTCTATGAAAATTAAAATTATATTTTCTTTCAAAAGACTATTATTCATCAGAAAAACATTAGTAAAAAACTAATATTAAAATATTTTACTTATTTAACATTATGAAAGAGCACTGTTGTGGGTGCCCTCAAAATATTAGTGTGATTTTGGGGTACTTAGGTGCAGCAGAGTGGCTGACCAAGGTCGTCTCTCAAAGGAGGAAGTGAATTAAAACAGCTTCTTAGATATATTCTAAAAATAAAATAAAAGAGAATAAAAACACTAATTGAATAGATGGGGGTTGTTTATAGTTTATAGATCTATAAGAAGTTTGATGGAAGAAGATTCCATTTTTTTGTTTTTTATTTTGAAATGATGTTTGATTAAAAAGACACAACAATAAGATGTTTTTTTAGAAAATATTTTAAAATGCGTAATCAATATAACTATACCTCTTCATTCACTTATTAATCATTATAATTTAAATCAATATCCACTTAATTATGATCCCCTAATTTTTTATCCCTCGAACCCTACTAGATTTAACTTAACCACAAAGATTAAATTACTTAAACCCTAGGCTAGCTTCGGAACACGCAATCGCAGCACCCTACTTTGATTGTTGTTCTTAGGTTAGCTTATGGTCAATGGTTAATTAGAGCACAAATCCTATCTGGAAATGAGGATGAATTGTGTTTAGGGATTATATTTGAACTCTACAAATTTATCATTTGTGGTCTTGTATTACCGATTAAGATTACGCTCTCACAATTTACACAAAATCCCGACCTCGCGTGTTTTTGTGTTAATTGTTCAATTATTTTATTAGTTTCTTGTAATTTAAAAACACAATTCATGGATCATATTATGTGAATTACAGTATCTCATTGATTCAAAATAATTAAATGAAGAGGGTAGAATGTAGATCGATTACTAAAAGACTACTCTTCCATGGGTGGTGTAATCATCGTAGAAGCGTTTTGCATGTGCAAAGGTTTATAATGGGTATAACCCAATAATGCTTCTACTAAATAATTCTAAACCAATTAGGAAGATTAATAGAAGAATAAATTTAAACAAAACATAAGAAAAGAGAAGAAATAAAAGAATAACAAAGAATGTTATTACACAAATGAAAACATTACAAAATGAAGAAGAGAAGGAGGCTTCGATGAGGGGATCCTTGATTCAAGAGCTACCCCTCTTACAATGGTTGGAGAATTTAGGTGAAACAAATTCTCCTCTGCCTCCAATCTCCTAATTCACGTCCCCAACCCCTCCAAATGAGAAAAAATACAATTTATAGAGTGGAGGGGAGGCTAGGTTTAAAGAGGTTTCAAGTGTGAATGGGAAATCTCGACCAAATATTTTAATACAAACCGCACTGCCCATTTGACCTCACAAACGCATGAACCAGCTCTCCTTCCAGAAGGCTTATTTGTGGAACATTCATCCCCGAGCTCCTCTCAAACTATGGGCTTAATCCAAGACTGGATGAAGAAGATATGTCCCAAATACAGAACCCATGTCCATTCTGCCGAGTCCCTCCCACCATTGGATTATGGTCCCATTTACTCCATCCAAATGTCCTTTTTAGCTCTAGTGTCCTTAATTAAAGTTGTAAACAATTAAGTTAGGAACATGGTTACAAAATGTAAAATTATAATAATAAATATAAAAATATTTATCTTCGACATACTACAATGCACTATAAAGGGTAAAACTGGAATTTTCACCAAATTTTCAAATAAATGATCAAATCCCAAATATTTTATAAATAAACATATTTAACACAATTTGGGGAAATTATATCATTTATTATCAATAAAATATTCAACAAAATAGTGTTTTATCAACTCCCCCGCACTTACCCTTTTGCACTCGTGAGAAAAATCTCATATTAAGTAAACATCAATATCAAATCAAAACCAATTTTAAAACACATGTCCTTGAGATCAATCAATTTCCCACCAAGAATCAAAAGAGATCATGCCTCGTAAAAAAATTATTTCAAGTTCTTAATTTATATCATTTAATATATTTCCACTTTATTTATCCTCCCATGCACAAAACACTTACCTCACTTGAATTTTCTCTTTTTACACAAATGTCATTTTTTTTGCAATGTCTTTCTCATCCAAACTCATACAAGGGTCACCATAGGATTGATAGATTCCTACATCACTACCCGATGTGAGTCAAGGACATATGTTTATCATGAAGACTTTTCAGGGTTGTTCTGTGGCTTTCGGTTGGTAGGATTAAGATGTGAAAAACTCTGAGGCTGAATGAGGAGGGCTTGACTCTTTTGAAGTAAAATTGCATTAATCTAATTTTCACTTAAATATGGTCTTCTCCTCAATCCACATAGTATAAATTCATATCCATCATCATGAAAAGTCATGAAAGGATTAAACCATTCATCATTTCAGCATCAAAAATGCCAATCTTCTCAAACATGATTTTCTTGAAAGCTCCAGATGGGCACAGCTTTCCACCTCAATTAGAAGCTCTAGAAAAGGCACAACTTCACTTGTCATGAAATCTCCAGAAAAGGCACATCTTTCAATATAATGGCTTTCTTCAGTAGAAAACACATCTCTTCAGAATTTAATTTTCCACACAAAGTATCATAGAATGTGGTGGCAAAACACAAGACAGCTTCCCCCACACTTAAGCTCAACTAGATTATGCAATTTCACTTCAAGAGTTGGTTGGATAGGGAAAATTGGCTTGTAATGTGGCTAACCTAACAGGTTGTGCATGGATTCTAAGGGATACAAGGATTAAATATTCAAGGTAGGCCATTAAAAAAGGATTATTTCAAATAGGGGTTTTAATACCAAACAAATTCCTCAATCATTTAAACATAAGTACCTAAAACCCTCAAGTTTTGACAGGAATAGATCAAATTCTGGTTAAATCAAGCATGGTTTGGTTCTCTCAAAAAGTGAGGTGAATGTAAAGAATATGAAAATAATGGTTCAGAAGCCTCACAGGAAAGTGATTTCAAATATAAAGACAGTGAGATGTGGCATGGGATTCAAAATTCGGTGTACTTTTCATGAAATTACTAAATATTTGAACTTGAAACAAAGTTATTTCAGCGTTAATTTAAGCTTAGTTTCAAGTGAAAAATTGTTTCACTCATTGATATGCATTTCAAAATTGTGATGAGAATCATTTCAGCTCAAAAAATTCAAAAACACAAAGAAAATTGAAAAATAAACACACAAAATTTGAAAAACACACAATTTTTTTTTGTTTTTTTTAAATAGGAAAATAATTGAAATTACTAAACTAAAAGGTTCCCTCCCCCACACTTAAAATTTTGCATTGTCCTAAATGTAAACCCATGAGATTATATATGCACATGAAATGCAGAATTTATAAATAGGACAAATAATATAAAAGTTAAAGGGTTAGGAACAGCCTGATGTGATCAAGCGATGATGGGGTCATGCAGTGTGATAAAATCCATTGCATCAGTAGGAAGTCCCTCAATGTATCTATTAAAACGTTTCCCATTGACTCTAAAGCTCCTTCCAGTGTCCTCTTGTGTGATCTCCACTGCACCATATGGAAAAACATTAGATACAATATAAGGACATAACCATCTGAAACGCAACTTACCAGGCATCAGCTTCAGCCGTGAACTATAGAGAAGGACTTTCTCTCCAACATGAAACTCCCTTTGTTGGATCATTTTTTCATGAGATGTTTTGATCTTTCCTTGTAGAGCCTTGAGTTCTCATATGATGATAGTCGAATCTCCTCAAGTTCTTGAATTTTCAACTTTCTTTGAATTCCATCTTGGGCCAAATCCATGTTGCATTTCTTTATAGCCCAATATGCCTGATGCTCGACTTCCACTGGGAGATGACATGCTTTCCCAAAAATAATCCTAAATGGGGACATACCAATGGGTGTCTTGTATGTTGTCCTATAAGACTACAATGCATCATCCAAGCGCTTTCTCCAATCCTTCCTATTTGGCTGCACGGTTTTCTCTAATATTTGTTTCAACTCACGATTTGAAACCTCAGCCTGGCCATTTGTTTGGGGGTGGTATGGTGTTGATGTTTTGTGTGTCACCCCATACTTTCTAAGGAGAGAAGAAAAATTCCTATTGCAAAAGTGTGTCCCTTGGTCTCTGATGATGGCCTTTGGTACTCCAAACCTGTAAAAAATATGTGCTTTGACAAATTCCCCAACAACATGAGAATCGTTAGTCCTGGTGGCCTTGGCCTCCACCCATTTAATCACATAATCAACAGCAACCAAAATATAAAAAAACCAGATGAACTATTAAAAGGACCCATAAAATCAATGCCCCATACATCAAAAATCTCGCAGAATAGTATGGGTTGTTGGGGCATCTCATGTCTCCTAGAAATATTCCCAGTGTGTTGGCAATGAGAGCATCACTTACAAAACACATGGGCATCATGGAACAAGCTAGGCCAATATAATCCAGAGTCCAAAACCTTCCTACCTGTCCTTTGGGGTCCAAAGTGTCCACCACAGTCAAGTGTATGACAGAAATGAAAAACAGAATCAAACTCATGATCGGGAATACACCTCCTAATGACTTGGTCACTACACATGCGCCAGAGGTAAGGATCATCCCACACATAATACCTATACTCACTTTTTAATTTTTGGACTTGATATTTATTTAAATTTGCAGGGATTTCAGAGGCAACAATGTAGTTCACTAAATCAGCATACCAAGGATATGTACCTGAGATGGAATAAAGATGCTCATCGGGAAAAGTGTCCTGAAGTGGTACCTGGTCCAAGGTGCCATCCTCAAGTGTGTGATTAATCCTACTCATGTGGTCCGCCACCAAATTCTCTGACCCCTTTTTGTACATTATCTCAAAGTCAAACTCTTCAAGAAGGAGCATCCAACGGATAAGTGGTGTCTTTGAATCTAGCTTCTTCAGGAGGTACCTTAAAGCTGCATGGTAAGAAAAAAACAACTACTTTAGAGCCCAATAAATATGAACGGAATTTATCTAAAGAAAATATGACAGCAAGAAACTCCTTTTTCGTGGTTGTGTAGTTTGATTGGGCTGAATCCAATGTTCTTGATGCATAGGAAATCACATGTGAACGTCCTTCCACCCTCTGAGATAAGACATCTCCAACCACGAAGTTGGAGGCGTCACACATAAGCTCAAATGGAAGGTCCCACCACGGGGTCTGTATGATAGGTGGAGTGGTCAGACGTTGTTTTATCTCATCAAATGAATTCCTGCAAGAAACATCAAACACAAAATCAGAATCCTTTTGAAGTAATCTTGACATAGGAAGAGCAATCTTACTAAAATCTTTGATGAAGCGCCGATAAAACCCTGCATGCCCTAGGAAATATCTAACATCACACAAACATGTAGGATATGGTCGGGATGAAATAATGTCTATCTTAGATCTATCAACCTCTATCCCATGTTTTGACACTACATGCCCTAAGACAATGCCTTTCTCTACCATGAAATGACACTTTTCAATGTTCAGGACCAGATTCTTCTCAATACAACGATTCAATAACTTTACCAAACTCTTTATACATTCATCAAATGAGGATCCATACACTGTAAAATCATCCATAAATACCTCCATGCAGGTCTCAATAAAATCAGAAAAAATACTCACCATGCATCTCTAGAAGGTACCTGGGGCATTGCAAATTCCAAATGGCATCCTCTGGTAGGAAAATGTTCCAAAGGGACAGGTGAATGTAGTCTTCTCCTAATCCTCTGGATCTATAGGAACCTGAAAATATCCATAAAATCTATCCAAGAAACAATAGTGTGTTTTCCCAGCTAGTCTCTCGAGCATTTGATCAATAAATGGGAGGGGGAAATGGTCATTGTGAGTGGTCTGATTTAGTTTCCTATAATCAATACACACACGCCAACTGTTTTTCACCCTCATTGGAACTAACTCATCTTTCTCATTTTTTACAACAGTAACACCACTCTTCTTAGGAAGAACTTGAATTGGACTTACCCACTGAGAATCTGAAATGGGAAAGATTATACCTACCTCGAGCAATTTCTCAACTTCTTTTTTAACAACTTCCAGGAGGGTTGGATTGAGTCTCCTTTTTGGTTGTCTCACCGATTTAGCCCCATCCTCCAAGAAAATCTTATACATGCAAATGGAGGGGCTAATACCTGATATGGCAGCCAAGGTCCAACCAATTTCCCTAATGTTATCTCTTAATAGATTCAAAAGTTTTTCTACATGTTCAAAAGAGAGAGTTTTAGCAATGATAACAGGTAATCTATCACTGCTTAGAAAGTATGCATTTTTAAGATTTGGGGGCAATGGCTTGAGTTCCAATGTAGGGCAGTGATGTATGGATGGAGAAATTGATGCAACAGACATATATGCACAATGAACATCAGTATCAGAACAGAAATCATCATAATCAGAGAATAAAGCACCAAATCCGTCAGCATACTCAATAGCTATGTAATAATCAGAGTTCACATGATCAAGATCAGAATATGATTCCATTTCAAAATCAAATCTTAGAGAGTCATGTTCTTTAAAAACGGGTGTACAAGTACTCTTAGACATCAAACTAGAACCAATACTCATAATCTCCCTAAGCATAGGACAATCCAATTCCATGGGGTTTTTACTTGGTGGTTAAAAATGGGAGATAACAAAAGTAGAATGGTCCTCAGAGGGGTACTTCATGGAATCCATAACATTAAATATCACAACTTCATCTCCAAATTCCATGGAAAGTGTACCCTCATTGACATGTATGATAGTTTTTGCAGTTTTGAGGGAGGGCCTACCTAAGATAATGGGGGCATGAGAACTTACCTGATCATCCTCCATGTTAAGCACATAGAAGTCTGCTGGAAATATCATGTCTCTTACCCGGACAAGTACATCCTCAAGGAATCGTTCTGGATATGTCGTAGATCTATTTTCCAATTGCACCACTACTCTTGTTGGCTACAACTCACCAACCTGCAAGGAAGATAATACAGAGTGAGGCATCACATTTATTGAAGCTCCTAAATCACAAAGAGCATCAGATAAGTGCAACTCCCCTATGGTACATGGGATGGTGAATGTCCCGGGATCCTAGCACTTTGTTGGAAATGCTATATTTGGTGTAATGAGTGCCGAGACATTCCTTCCAAGGTTGATCCTTTCATTTCCCTTGAGCCCTCTTCGATTGGTGCAGAGTTCTTTTAAGAATTTGGCATACCTTGGGATTTTCTTAATGGCTTCAAGTAGAGGAATGTTGATCTCCACACGCTTGAATGTGTCCAAAACCTCCTTTTTCATTGCTTCTTCAGCCATCTTCTTGGTTTGAACAACCCTGTTTGGAAAAGGAAGGGGTTTAGGAGGAACATCATCAATCTTTTTCTTACCTTTATCTTTCTCCTTGGATTGCTCATCAGTTGGTATGGAATGGGGCTTCTCTGGAGTTGAGGTGAATCCCGGTGGAATGGTAGGTACAGATGTATTGTTCATTTGCTTCCCACTTCTCAATGTGATGGCACTGAAAATCCCCTTTGGATTTGGAGTGGGTTGGGAAAGTAGATTTCTAGAATTTTTACTCACAAGTTCATGGAGGGCAGTGGCAATCTGGATCATTTGAGTCTTCAACTCCCTCAGCTCTAAACATTGACTCTTCAGCTCATTCTGTTGATTAAGAACAATTTTATTTAAAAGATAATCAGTATTAGAATCTACCTTTGGTGGAGGATTACCTTGTTGCTGACTTGTTGATGTTTGAGCTTCAAATCTCCTTTGGGGTTGTTGGAAACCCTATTGGTAAGGTGGAGGCTGCTGGAGGTTTGGTTGAAAAGGGGGCCTTTGTTGTTGTCCAGAGCCATACCTCATGTCTGGTTGATCTTTCCACCCTTGGTTGTATGTTGGAGCAAATGAATCAATCTTCTTTTGGGGATATGGTTGTTGTTTCCGCTAAAATGGTCTCCCTGGGAATACCGCTGCTCAATCCTCTGTCTCTTGTAGTTGTGGGAAACAGTCAGTTGGGTGGCTTGTCTCAGTGAAAATGCCACAAGGCCTTGAAGGAGGGGGTAGAGATGTCTTTTGTGCCAAAGCAATTTTCCTCACCATAGTTGTCAATTATTCTAACTTGGTATTAATCAAATGACTCTCAAGAGAAGAAGGACTTACCTAATGTACTCCCCTGATATGTGGTGTACCTCGATCACCAAATTGTTGGGAGTTTTGGGCCATTTTGTCGATAAATGCTCATACAGCTACTGGTGTCTTGTCCACCACTGCTCCTCCAACTGCAGCATCCACTATTCTCCTCTCCATGAGTGTGAGTCCTTCATAGAAGTACTGAATGAGGAGTTTCTCACTGATTTGGTGATGCGGACAGCTTGCACACAACTTCTTGAATCGCTCCCAGTACTCATACATTGACTCCTCTTGTGCTTGATTGATCCCCGATATCTCCTTTCAAATGGAAGTGGTCCTTGATGCTGGAAAAAATCTATGCAAGAAAAGACGTTTCAAATTGTTCCAACAAGTTACATCTTCAGGTTGTAAATAATACATCCAGTCTTTTGCAGCTCCATCAAGTGAGAGTGGGAATGCTCTTAATTTGATTTGATATTCAGAAAAATTTCTTGGTTTAAGGGTTTATCAAACCACATTAAATTCTTTCAAATGTTTATTGGGATCCTCATTAGAGAGGCCATGAAACTTTGGAAGTAAGTGAATTAACCCAGATTTCAGTTCAAAGTCTGATTCGAGATTTGGGTATGCAATACAATTTGGTTGATAGTTAATATCTGGTGCATCCAATTCTCGAATGGTTCTATTAAGTTCATTTCCATTATTTTCAGCCATTGGTTCTTTTTTTATGTTTGAATTTGAATAACTTCCAATTCCAATGTTTCCAGAAGAGAGGAATTCACCAACTGGTTGAATATTGAAACTTCCTGTAGACTGAGAGTGTCTGATTCGTTCCCTAAGGCTACGTTCAATCTCAGGGTCAAGATCTAAGAGATCTTCAGGATTTGTTCATGTCATAAATCAAATAAAAATGAAAATAAAGTGATTGGACCATAGTAAAATAAAAATGAGAAGTTGAGTTGATGGTCCAAAAAGAAAAGATGAGGATGAATGAAAAAAAATGAAAACTTGAGAAAGGGGAAAGATGAAAGAGAGAGGTGAAGAAAATAATAAAATGAAAAATAAAATAAATACATCTAAATGGTTGAATAAATTACTTTCCTCCCCGGAAACAGCACCAATTTGAAAGAGCACTGTCGTGGGTGTCCTAAAATTATTAGTGTGAATTTGGGGTACTTAGGTGCAGCAGAGTGGCTGACCAAGGTCGTCTCTCAAAGGAGGAAGTGAATTAAAACAACTTCTTAGAGGTATTCTAAAAATAAAGTAAAAGAGAATAAAAACACTAATTGAATGGATGGGGGTTTTTTATAGTTTATAGATCTATAAGAAGTTTTCTGGAAGAAGATTTCATTTTTTTTGTTTTTAATTTTGAAATGATGTTTGATTAAAAAGACACAACAAGAAAGTGTTTTTTTAGAAAATATTTTAAAAAGCGTAATCGATCTAAATCTACCTACTCATTCACATATTAATAATTATCATTTAAATCAATATCCACTTAATTATGATCCCCTAATTTTTTATCCCTCGAACCCTACGAGAGTTAACTTAACCAAAAAGATGAAATTACTTAAACACTAGTCTAGCTTCGGAACACGCAATCGCAACACCCTGCTTTGATTGTTGTTCTAAGGTTAGCTTATGGTTAGTGGTTAATTAGAGAACATATCAATTATGTAAATGAGGATGAATTGTGTTCAGGGATTATATTTTAAATCTACAAATTTATCCCGTGTGGTCTTGTATTACCGATTAAGATTACGCTCTCACAATTTACACAAAATCCCGACCTTGCGTGTTTTTGTGTTAATTGTTCAATTGATTTCTTAGTTTCTTGTAATTTAAAAACACAATTAATCGATCATATTATGTGAATTATAGTAGCTCATTGATTCTAAATAATTAAATGAAGAGGGTATAATATAGATCGATTGCTAAAAGACTACTCTTCCATGGGTGGCGTAATCATCGTAGAGTCATTTTGCATGTGCAAAGGTTTATAATGTGTATAACCCAATAACACTTCTACTCAAGAATTCCAAACCAATTAGGAAGATTAATAGAATATGAAATTTAAAAAAAATAAGAAAAGAGAAGAAATAAAATAAGAACAATGAAGTTTATTACACAAATGAAAACATTACAAAATGAAGAAGAGAAGGAGGCTTCGATGAGGGGATCCTTGCTTCAAGATCTACCCCTCTTACAATGGTTGGATAATTTGGGTGAAACAAATTCTCCTCTGCCTCCAATCTCCTAATTCACGTACCCAACCCCTTAAAATGAGAAAAACTCCAATTTATAGAGTGGAGGTGAGGCTAGGTTTAAAGAGGTTTCAAGTGTGAATGAGAAATCTCGGCCAAATATTTTAATACAACATACACCGCACATTGGACCTCGAGCACCCATGAACCAGCTCTCCTTCCAGAAGGATGATTTGTGGGAAACTGAATCCCCGAGCTCCTCGCAAAATATGGGCTTAATCCAAGACCGGATGAAGATGATATGGCCCAAATACAGAACACATGTCCATTCTGCCGAGTCCAGTCCACCATTGGATTAATGTCTCATTTACTCCATCCAAATGCCTTTTTTAGATCTAGTGTCCTGAATAAAAGTTGTAGAAAGTTAAGTTAGTAACACGGGTACAAAATTTCATATTACAATAATAAATATACAAATATTTATCTTCGAAATACTACAGTTCACTATAAAGGGTAAAACTGGACTTTCACCAAATTCTCAAATGAATGATCAAATCCCAAATATTTTATAAATAAACATATTTAGCACAATGTGGGGAAATTATATCATTTATTATCAATAAAATATTCAACAAAATAGTGTTTTATCACATTACATTGTTGAAAATTTTTCATTCTTTTTAATAAAACAATATAAAGAAGCTAATGTGATCATTGTGGGTCCAAAAAGTTCCAAATATGATTATAATTATTATAATGGTCTAAGAATTATTATAAATAATGTTTTATACACAATTGAGGCAATTTAATAATAATTTTAATTTTAATAAAATCATTTTATTTTTTTCTCTTATTCTTGTAAAAGCACTGCATTATATTTTTTGATGTTGTTCAGTCCACTTTCACTTCTCAGGACAATGTGGCCTTAAGTTCCATTCCTCAAGTGGAAGAAATTATTGAGATATAATTGAATATGATTTTGATAGTACGGCTGGTCCAGCATCATTAACGACAGACTTTCCCTCCATCTTCCCAATTGTATTTTGTTGGAACAACATGGTTTTGTGGTGGAATTTTTTGACCAAGGGGTGATTGCTCGGGCCTAGGAAATGATCAGAGACATTAACTTCAAAGCTCATGCTTCTATCATGGTAATCATGATCGATATGAGCAAGGATTATAATCGCATTGAATGGGGATTCATCAATAAATTTCTCACAGATATTGTTTTGTTTCCATGGAATATTGATATAATTTTTATTTGTTTTAGCTCATCCTAAATTTTGATTATCATCATGGGAAAATCTTTTAGATTATTCAAGGAATCATGGGGGACTTCTCTAGGGAGGCCCCATCTATCCAAGAATCATTATAATTACCCATGATGTTCTTATTCACCTCATTCATCAGATCGTCATTAGTTGTGAGATTATTTAGTTCCATAGAATAACGTGTCTCCCATCCATGGCGCACCTCATGTTCACGAAAGATTTCATCACCTTTATCAATGCATTGAGTTGATCGATGATGGGTTTGAATAGGGTCTTGGAGGCCTACTGCCACTTGAGTGGGAAAGTCATCAATAAGAATAATTTTAGTTTCTTCATATCTAATAGGTGTTTAGACAATCATATAATCTTGGTGATTATGTTTTTGAGTATGCAAAATGATTATATTCCTATGGTTTAACTCAGTGCTCCCCTATCATCAAAAAAACTACAGATATATGAATTTGATCCCCTTGTTACCAGAATCATAGAGAGGGTCCTCAAATAAAAAATAGGTACATTTACTTTGGAGGAATGATCAATCTAGTTAATAGCATTCTCATGACTATAAAGCTACATTATCTATCCACCATTAATGTCTCTAAGGGAGTCATCAGGAATAAGGGAATCGTTCTCATAGGTTTAATATGGTATCCCCTGTTTGAGGGACAATAGAATTGGGTATTTTGGTCTCAAATGGCGAGGTCGAGCAGTGAAGGGGTTATTAAGGTCCATAGTCTTCAGGATAGACTTGCATGAATGCATGAGAAACTGGATTGGGAAGTGCTGGAGCAGTACATGTTGTGGGGGCAGTCCATGCATGCCTACTATGTTGGGGATGGGGATTTTCCTACTGTATAAACCTCTCCTCTTTGGAATGTTATTTCCCCTTAGGTTACCTCTCTCAAACCCCATATCCAATGAATTATTGGTGATGACATTATTTACTTATGGCATGACTACTGGTGGGGTGAGGCCATCAGTTACTCGAGATACCCTTTTACTGATATCTCCTTTAGGAAGGCTAGCCGTTATTCCTCCTTCATCAATGGATTTCTGGATAGGAACATGTTAGAGGTTTTCCATATCATTGAGATCTCTATACCCCTGATAAATGTGTGTTTACCCCATCTTCCTTGGGACCATTATCTACCAATGATTACAGCCGAGCCCTACACTTTTAGCTCATAGTAGATTTATTTAAGGGGTACTATGGGACTGGTCTATCCCCACTAAATATAATTTTATCCTCTAGAGAGTTTGTGAAGAGAACTTCCCACTGACGAAAATTTTATATGATGTGGCGTGAGCACGTTTTCCAAATGAATTTGTTGTAGGAGGATGCATGAGGAGACTTTGGTTCATCTGTTCATCGAGAGTGAATGGGCCAAAGTGTTTTGGATGTTTTCTGGTGAATTTACATCTGTTTCCTTTTCATCCATGGTGGAAGAGACCTTCGTGGTCCACTGGTTCCATGGCTTGGGCATGGAGGGTCCATAGATAGAGGTGCATACCCTCGTGCTGCATGCAGGATGTTGATTCCTATGGAAACTATGGAATATATAAATCCATGATGGGGTGGTTTGGTCCAGTCGATTGACCACTTCCAAAATCAATATTATACTTCTCGATAAGGATATGTCTCTCATCCTTTGAAGGTGGGCCCCTACTCTGCAGCGGCTCAACCTCATCCCACGTGATGTCCCTTACACTATTTTCATTATCACATGTAAATGGGTAAGGTATCATCCTCCCCCTCAGAGTTTAAAGTTCAGTATAGACGGTTCATGCATTTATGGAGTCATGAGTGGATGAGGGATTTTTCATTACAATACCATCCTAGTCATCCTGATATTCTCAATTTAGCAGTGGCATGGTACCTCACTTTTGGATGAAAGCAAGGCCATGATTATAGGTCTATCAGTGTGTTGGAATAGAGGATTGGATCTCCTGGAAGCTGAAACTAACTCATTGATGGTTCAAAATTCTACCCAAGGTCTTGGAGCTACTCCCCGGTCAATTAAATAAATTTCGCATAAGTTCCATGGTCTTCTCAGCACCTACACCAAAGTGTCTCTTACATGGAAAGAAGGTAATAAAGGCAGCAGACTACTTGGCCTCGGTTGACATACCAGGACCGGAGAGCTTCTTTTTTCACAACTTCTATAGTCTGAAGCCAATAGATATTAATACCCTGAGAGGGGATGCTCTAGGTCTCCATCATTTTAGACCCTCATATTCTGCTTCCCCTTACCCTCACCTATGGGCCTTGTACACTTTAATTTCTTTTTTGAATTTAAATTTATATGCATATATTATTATAGGACCTAAGACTCCTAGAATAAAAAATTAATAGGCCATAAAGGTATTATCCATTACATTAGATTCCTATGAATATATTACTCCCATATAGAAATAAAAAAAATAAATTAAAAGAATTCTACGACAAGCCCATATCACCATAAGATATTCTACATAAATAGAAAAACACTACTATCGAATCTTGAAAGAATACTAAATGAAAAAACAATCAGCAAAAAACATCATCCTAATTAATAAAATCATAATAACCCATTAATAATATAAAAAAGGAAAATAACTAAGTACAAGGAGTGTGAATATTTGAATCGTATTATCTTGTTTCTTTGTAAATTTCTACCATACCTCCACATGAAAAAATTAGATGAAAATTTCACCATAAAACACCTTATCTTAGTTATCATAAATCTCAACTAGCAATTTGGTAAACATCTCAATTCCATCAATATAGAAATCCCTCTAGTATATGACATGGGAATTTTCCTGAAATTATATATGAATATAAACCCCATGGATGATTTTTTTAATTTAGTTAACATATGGAAGAATATGTAATGAATAATATACCCTAGTACATGTGGTATAACATCAAAACCACCTAAAACATTTGTAGCACTGTTAATCCAATTCATAACTCTCTAATATCCATTACAAGTGTAAACCCCATAAATATAAATGGTCACCATAATAAATATAGAGGCCACCTTTTCTAATCGACATGTGACATATATTAGTCTTACCCCATCTTCTTCTATAATTGGATCATTTAAAACAACTTTTTCACACACATCACCACATCTGGACAAGGATTATGGACACCGTAAGCATGGTCCAATGCAATGACTATTTATTTATCCACCCATAAAACACATAAAATGGATACATACCAATGGTTGAGATTTATATAATTCTATAAAAAATCCGAACTAGTGGTAGATTCCTCATCCAAGACACCCCAAAATTCAGAACACAACTTGGAATCATGTACTCCAATATCTTGATGGTTAGATACATCTTCCCATCCATATGATTTTGGATTCCTATAATGAGATGAATCTATGAACCAAATGCATGATATAGACCACTCAAATATTTTAAGTTAAAAAGGTATCAAAATCATATATGATGGACATTGATACCCCTAGACTCAAAAATTTCTCATCCACGTACCTAATTGTATAAACTATGATGTAACATACTCCTTATTCGCCAAAAAGTGTGAAAAAAACCTCATATGATATTCAATCACACAAATAATACCACATACCTGAAAATATAATGGATTTACATTGGTCTTATCAATCAAGACATCATTAAATCTCTACTTGGTGACATACATTAGATTGAATGAACCTAGACGTACAAGATTCGATAACTTCTCCATCTACTAGAGTGAGCACAATAACGACCCAAAAGTTTGAAAATGAAAATCCATCTTAATCTAATTAAATGTCTTAATATGTGAAATGGTTATAAAAATATAAACTTATTTTGTTTTATGTTTTTGTATTTTAAAATACCAATAAGAATCGTGACCGTTGCTATTGTAGCCATTGAATAGTGATCAACAGATTAGTATAAATATGGGCTTTAACAAAACCAATTTACTTAGAGAAAGGAAGTGATGGCCTCATCCAGTAGACTTTCCCAGTATGAGGCCCATTTTTTGGTGCTCAAAAAGGAGGTGGCACCATTGGTCTTTTCTCTTGACCAAACATAATTCGATCTTGAATACGTTAAGTTTGAGCGGAACCGCCTTCGGGAGAAGTGGAAGTTGATAGATATTACCACCCGAGTAATTTTATTCGAGCCACCCCAAGAGACTGTCACCATTGCACACCTCTCCCTTCAGTCATATGTGGGTGATTGAAGGGGTTATGTAGTAAGACACTAGTACTATGGTTATGTACATTTTTTTTGTATATAATAATGAATATAATTTCATTTTATTATTATAACTTCGTAAATAGTTTTTGAAGAACAAATAGTATTTTTAGTTAATATTCAACTATGAAATCCAGTTTAATGAATTAATGGATTTTTTAATTAAATAATATTTTAATAAAATATTATTATTATTATTAATTTAATTTTTATTAAATATAAATGATCGTATAATTTTTTAAATGCAGTTGTAATTTTTATTAAGGTTTGAAGGCCATTTTTTTCAAACCCCATGAATTTTTTATAAATGTTGGTTTTTATTTTAAAAGTAAAAATTAAGATATATAGAAAATTATTTATATAAAATGAATATTATTTATGGAATCAAGATGTCAAAAATTTTCCAACGGTGAGTTTTTCTTAATTTCCTGAGACACTCTAATTTTTGGGTTAAAATTAAATAATGTTTAAATATATAATGTAATTTATGACATCATAATGACCCAATAGTTTTGTAATAAAATTATATAAACTTTATTTTCGGCCAATATATGTTCTTTCATTTAAATAATGTTATTTTGGGTTTGTTTGATTTATTTTACAAAGCATTAGTGGACCCGTCAAGACTTATTAAACATTTTGTCTTTTTCAATTGGTTTCCTTGGTATTCTGACACCCCTATACATAAGAAACCATATTATTTTAGGAATTTAGGACTTTTTCCATATAAAATATTGTTTTCCACTCCCATTTGGAAAACAACATGGGCAAAAACTATGGCCTGGTTTGTGGTTTTGATTAGTTTAATGTGAGGTGTCCCAACCCTAAATAATAAACAATTCTCTCTCCATTCATATATAAACCCACCCAATCTCCCACTTTCTCTTCACTAAAAGCCTTTAGAGTTCATAAAACCTCTACCATACTTTCTCTATTATCCTCCGAAGGAACCCCAAGCTCCCAAGAAGCCTCACTAAAGGCTCTCTGAATCCATTGGAAGCATACTTCCAAGTAAGGGTTTTTCTTCCTTTCCTATCTTTGTCCAATATTATTTATGTTTTTATGCACTATTAATTTCAATTATAAATGTTGGGGTATGGTTTTTCAGCTCCCCCATACATCCCTCTTTATGTTTTAATGATGTGATGCCCCTTTATCTCTCATTATATTCCTCCCATGTACACCTGTTACTATGCCGAAATTCTGAAAGGAATTTCTCTCTCCCCATTTACATTCAAGCAATTCTACTATATTGTGAAAATGAATTCCATTAGATTTGTTGGGACATGTATAAATATAACCCTCTTACGTTCCATTTCATGTAAATATAATGAGACAACCCTTTCTCTCTCATCAACAATTTCTATGAGGTCTTATGTCACGCCGTTATACTACTAAAATTGCACCGTGTTTTTCCAAGCCCAAGTCATTGTGTGGTGAATACCATGTCCATTTATCTATCAAGGGTATTAAAATTTATGCATGTTTAATTATTTTTTAAATATTTTCATTATTTATTCCACATTCTTTTATCATGGAATAAATTACTATGTTGAATGATTCAATGTTTTATGATCCATGTGGCACACTTATGCATGAAGTGAAATGTTTAAAAAGGGTGTTCCCTGATTGCACTCCAATGCATTGGGTAAAGTATAGTATCATGATATGTCATGTGAAATGGTTGCTTACTCATGATAATTCAAGTGCAATGATGTTTTACGCATGCTTCATGTGCAATGAGTTTTTACTCCTTCTCCATGTGCAATGAGCCTTGTTCCATGCTAATTCCATGTTAAATGTTGTTGCCACATTTCCATGTTATGATTATCATGCTTTATCAGGACTTTATGTTTAAGCATCTATTTATCTCTATTTATATTCCTATTGTATAACTTTTATTGTATTCCCCATGTTATTCCATGTTTCTTCTCATACTGGGCTTTATAGCGCACCCTTTTCTTATGCATGTCCTCAGGTTATCCCATCTAATGCTAAGTACGAGGGAATGTTGAGGTAATGTAAAATAAGTTTTCGATAATGATTTTTTATTTCATATTTTAAGTTGTTATGTAATTATCCTATGCCAGAAAGACACTAGACCTATTGATCTTATATGTTGTATCAACTGAAATTTATTTAATAAATTGTGTTTAATAGTGTAATAAAAAACAGGGTTTTCATAGTTGGTATAAGAGGGTAGGTTTAGATATTTTTGGGTATTAAGATTATCAAACCCTATGGAAGACTTAGATATAAGACTAATAAGAACACCCCTATGTTTTGGTGAGAAACGAGAAAGTGTTTTATCAAGAAAATACGTCCTTGTCATCATACGAGCTGGGAGTGGCGGCTCCGGCATAGATATATCCTAGAGGTAAAACCCAAAAACACCGCTTTTTTCTAGACTCGAATGGGAACTGGTGCACAACAATGGGATTTCAGCACTTTTGGTTATGACACTCCCGAGGTATATGCTTTGGTAGATTCATCAGCATAGTACAAACTTTTATTAAGGGACAAGAAAAATCACATAAGAATATAAGTTAGGGAATAGATTGAGGATAACCCATATTTAAACCTAAGAAATCTTAATTTATGATATAATTCTTCTTTATAAGATTATATTATTATGTTCAAAGTTTCATTTTTAGGCACAATGGATTAGTATTTAAGACCTCTAATTATACGTTATTTTTCTTAGTTAATGAATGGAAATATAAAAACACATTCCAACAACCAATGTGTCAGGAAAAGCGAAGATTTCCCTAAAGATATGCCTGATATGATGGGAGAGGGTGCTCAAAACATTATGACAGTACTTGCTTAGATGTCTCAAGTTATGAATAATAACTTGAACCAGGAAGAACGCCCTGCTCCTCCATGGAAAGAGAAAGTTGTCATAGAATCTTTCATATAGAAAATGCCTCTATTGTTTAGAGGATCTTCTGATACCCTCCCCACGAAAAAATTGATTAACTCCATTGAAAAAAATATTCTTCATCCTATAGTGCTCGGAAGAGGAATAGGTTGTACTAGAGGTCTATCATGTTGATGGGGATATGATCAATGGTGGACACTAATCAACAATACATAGTCCCAATTGGAAATTGATTCCATGAATTGGGAGGAATTAAAGAGGATGTTTTGCAACAAACATTTTCCTTGAACCCTCTGTCTCAAGATGGAATGAGAGTTCCTCAGACTCAACCAGAAGGAAGATGAGTCTGTCGAGGCATATGAAGAAAACATTACAAGGATTTCAAGGTACGCCTATAGATTTTTCATGAACACTGAAAGCAATGTGGATCACTTCTTTAGCGGACTAAAGTCGAGTCTATGAAATTTGTTGGGGATTCAAGACTTTGACAGTTATAAGGATATTGTCAGTTGTGCCCTCAAGGTTAAAATGGAGATTGGATACTCTCAGTGGTCTCATGGGCCCAATGAAAAGAAGAGGAAAATAGAGAACAATGTGGTGGGTCCATCAAACCAATCCCATGGTGGAAAGAAGCCTGACATTTCCCCTAGAAAAAATTATTGGATGAAATATCCTGTTAACTGTCTCAAGGGAACTGAGAATTTATTTAAATGCAGAAATATTGGTCATATATCCAAGAACTGCTAAATGGATATGAAAAATCCTAGAAATGTTGAAGAATAATTAATGGTTCTGATCAAAACTCTGCCAAAAATGCAGTGTTACAACTACAAAGATATTTTCCATTATGAAAACAATTACCCTAAGCCTAGGGTTGTCAAAGGAAATCAACAACAACCTCCGAGGCAACATGGAAGGGCCTATGATATTACTACTTCTAACGTAGATCAGGAATACAATATGGTGATAGGTAGGCTAGTTATTCATTCAAGAATAGCGAACATACTTTTTGATATTGGTTATACACATTCTTTTATATCTTGCAAGTTTAGTAGAAAAATTCAATCACCACATCAAAATTTGGAGGAAAAGATATATGTGAGAACAACGAATAGGGAAATCGTTGCGTCCATGTTTTATAACTCCTCCACGATTAACGTTTGTGGACTGAACCTCCCAGCAAATCTCATCATACTTCCTTTAGTGGAGTATGACTCTATCTTGGACATGGAATGGATGTCTTTATACAAAGCCACTATCAACATCCGGGAAAGGGAGATCACTCTTCACATCCCGAAGCCTCCTCCAATAATATAAAAATTAAAGGTGGAAGATGAATCTACTTTCAAATCATTGTCTCAAGTGTGGATATTACTGCCTTATGAGAAAGTATATCTAGCTCAAATTCTTGTGACAATGGAGAGAATCATGCTTGAAGACATTCCCATCATGATGGATTACACTGATGTATTCCTTGAAGAGTTTCCTAGTATTCCTCCAGACTGAGAGGTTGTGTTCCCAATTTAACATATCCCTAGATCTCTACCAATCTCAAAGACACCTTACGGAATATCCACCATAGATATGGAAGAGTTGAAGAATAAGTTACAGGAGAATATGGAGAAGGGTTTTATACACCAGAGTGCTTCACCATAGGGTGCATCGATCCTCTCCATCAAGAAAAAGGATGGATCAATTCACCTCTTCATTGATTATCAAGAGCTCAATAAAATCACGTTATGGAACAAGTATCCCCTGCCACAGATAGATGAATTTTTCGATCAACTTCATGGGGCAAGTTATTTCTCTAAGGTATATATTCGTTTAGGATATCATTAATTAAAGGTGAGGAAGGAAGATATTCCCAAGACTGCCTTTCGAACGAGTTATGGACACTATGAGTTCATAATGATTCCCTTTAGACACGCTAATTCACTGAAAATTTCCATTTATTTAATGAATAGAGTCATTAGTGATTACCTAGAAACATTTTTGGTTGTATTTATTGATGATATTCTGATCTACTCAAAGAGGAAGGGGGAATATGAGGAACATTTGGAAACTTTATTAAAGAATTTTCGTAGGGAGAAGTTGTATGCAAAGTACAGTAAATGTGAGTTCTGGTTGAAGGAAGTATCATTCTTGGGGTATGTTATCACCAGCAAAGGGATATATGTGGACCCTACCATGATGGAGGCAATTGAAGAGTGGCCCAGTCCAACATCAATAATGGAGATCCGAAGCTTCTTGGGCATAGATAGGTATTATCGATGATTTTTGAAGAACATTTCATGATTTTCAAACCCAATGACAATGCTGACATAGAAGGGAGAAAAGTTTTTATGGACATAGGAATGTGAATATTGTTTCAATGTGTTTAAAGAGAGTCTTATCATTGTGATAGTACTCACACTCCCTACAAGTGGAGAACACTTTGTGGTGTATAGTGATGATTCCAAGAAGGGATTAGGTTTTTTGCTGATGAAAAATGATAATGTGATATCCTATGCCTCTAGGCAGTTGAAAATCCATGAGAAAAACTATCCAATGCATGATCTGGAGTTGGCAGCTGTGATCTTTGCCTTGAAAATATGGTGGCATAATCTCTATGGGGAGAAATGTGAGATATATACTGACCACAAGACTCTCAAATATATATTCACACGGAATGTGATTAATATGAACCAGATAATTTGGATAGAGATCATCAAGTATTATGACTTCTCAATCCAATATCATCCCAATAAGGTAAACAAGGGGGAAGATAAACTAAGTAGAGAGGATCTTGCATCTTTATCAATGATGATAATTGAAAAGGAACCTATCCACTTTGATTTTCAGAGGATAGACATGGGAATCATTAAGGGTGGAACATCATCAATCCTTTCTCAAATTATTGTTGAACCATCCCTCTTAGAAAGAATAAAAGATTTTCAAAGAAAATATGTGGAAATTTAGAAAAGGGTGGAAGCTGTTAGAAATGGTAAGTCCTCTGATTTCAATGTTGATGAGGAAAGAGTTGTAATATTGTGTAAGTGATTATGTGTAGCATTCGATCTAGAGATAAGGAAGGAGATATTCAATGACGCACATAGCTCGACCTTCTCTATCCACCAAGGGAGCACAAAGATGTATCAAGATCTCCAGAGAAAACTTTTGGTGGGACCATATGAAAAGGGGGATTTCCGAGTATAAATCAAAGTGTCTTGTATGTCAGCATGCGAATGTTGAGAGACAAAAGTCTAAGGGGATGATGCATCCACTACCCAAACCATCGTGGAACTTGAAGAAAATTACCATGGACTTTGTCACTCAACATCCAAGGACATCCAGAGGAAATAATGCTATATGGGTCATTGTGGATCGTCTTAAAAAGATAGCTCACTTTATCGCGGTTCGAGATGACTTCTCATTGGATCAAATTTTGCATGTTTATGTGAAATAAGTGTTAAGGCTGCATGGAGTACCACTATCTATTGTATCTGACCGAGATCCATGATTCACCACTATGTTTTGGAAAAGTCTTCAACATTCCCTAGATAATGATATGAACTTCATTATGGCATATCATCCTCAAAATGATGTTCAGTCTGAGTGGACTATCCAAACCCTAGAAGAAATTTTGAGAACGTGCTCAGTTGACTTAAAAGGATGGTGGGATCAACATCTTCCTCTAGTTGAGTTCTCTTATAATAATAGTTTCCACTCGATCATCCAAATGGCACCTTATGAAGCCCTGTATGGGAAGAGGTGCCGAACACTGGCATGTTGGGTTGATGTCGGTGAGCGTAAGATGCTTGGACCAAAAATGGTCTATCAAATGGTGGAGAATGTGAAAACCATTCAGCAGCATATCGAGGCAACCTAGAGTCGACAGAAGAGTTATTCAAATAACCATCAAAGAGACCCTCAGTTTAATGTTTTAGACTCGGTATTTCTACACATATCTCCATGGGATAAATTCACGAGGTTTTTAAATAAAGGAAAGTTAAGTCCTAGATACATCGGCCCCATAAATATTATTGATCATGTTGGGGTTGTGGCCTATCTAGTAGCACTTCCACCTACCATGGTCAAATTACATGATGTCTATCATATATACCTCTTAAGAAAGTACATACCAAACCCCCCACATATACTCTCTTCCGAGGTGGTATAGTTGGAGGATGATATTTCCTATGAGGAGCAGCCAGTGAATATCTGGGATTGTAGAGACAAAGTTCTATGCAAAAAGACTTCTCATCTGGTCAAGGTACTATGGCGAACCATAATTACGAAGAGTCGACATGAGAACTATGGGAAGAAATGAAGTAAAAGTACCAACATCTATTTGCAGCCTAGAATGTAAAATGAAATTTCAATGGAGAAATTTCTTAAGGGGGAAGATTGTAACGACCCAAAATTTTATTAATGAAAATACCTATTGATCTAATTAAATGTCTTAATATGCGAAATTGTTATACAACATATGGAATTATTTTATTTTATGTATTTTGATTATAAAATATCATTAATAATTGTGATCAGTGATATTGTATCAGTTTAACAGTGATCACATGATTAATATAAATATGGGCTTTAACAAAGCCTATTTACTCATAAAAAGGAAGCAATGGCCTCATCCATTATACTTGCCTCAAATGAAGCCCATTTTTTGGAGCTTGGAATGGTGGTGGAATCATTGGGCTTCGCTCTTGACTAAGCTCAACCCGAGCTTCAATACGTTAAGCTTGATCGGAACCGCCTACGAGAGAAGTGTAAGTTGATAGAGATTACCACCCGAGAAATGTTATTTGAGACACCCCAAGAGTATTTCACCATCACACACCTTACCCTTAGGTCTTATGTAGGTTTTTTAAGGGGTTATGTAACAAGACCCTAGTACTATGTTTATGTACATTATTTTTGTATATAATAATGAATATGCATTAATTTTATTATTGTTACTTTGAAAATAGTTTTTAAAGCACAAATAGTATTTTTAGATAATATTCTACTTAGATATATATTTGGATGAATTAATGGATTTTTGAATTAAATAATATTTTAATAAAATTTTATTATTATTATTAAACAAATTTTTATTAAACATAAATGATCATATAATTTTATGAATGAAATTGTAATTATTCTTAAGGTTTGAAATCCAATTTTGTCAAAACCCATGAATTATCGATAAATGTTAGTTTTTATTTTAAAACATAAAATTAACATGTTTAGAAAATTATTTAGATAAAATTAATATTATTTCTGGAATCAGGATGTTAGAAATTATCCAATGGTGAATTTTTCATAATTTTCTGAGATAGTAAATTGTTTGGGTAAAAACTAAATATCGTTTAAATATATAATGTATTTTATGACATCATAATGACCCAATAGTGATTTAATAAAATTATATAAAATATATGTTCGGCTAATATATGTTTTACCATTAAAATAATGTGATTTGGGGTTTTTTTATTTATTTTACTAAGCTTTAGTGAAACCTTCAAGACTTATTAAACATTTTGAATGTTTAGATTGTTTTCCATGAGAGTGTGACTCACCTCGACATAAGAAACCCCATTATTTTAAAAAGTTAGATCTTTGGACTTATAAAATATTTTTTTCCACTCCCCTATGGAAAAAACCATGGGCTGGATAGTGGTTTTGATTAGTTTAATGTGATGTGTCCCAAACATAAATAATAAACAATTCCCTCTCCTTTCCTATATAAACCCACCCAAGCTCCCACTTCCTCCTCACTAAAATCATTTTAAATTCGTAAAACATATTCCCTCCTCTCTCTAGAATCCTCCCAATGTGCCCCAAGCTCCCAATAATCCTCTCTCAAGCCTCTCTCATGCCTTTTAATGTACACTTTCAAGTATGGGTTTTTCTTCCTTTCTCATTTTTGTCCAATATTTTTTATGTTTTTATTCCCTTTTAATTTCAATTATAAATGTTGGTGTATGGTTTCACACCTCCCCCATTCTTCCCTATTTATGATTTAATAAAGGGAGACCCCTTCCTCTCTCATTAAATTCCTCCCATGTACACCTGTTACTATGCCGAAATTCGGAAAGGAATTTCTCCCTCCTCATTAACATTCAAGAAAATGTTTTTTTTCATGAATCTAAATTCTATTACATTTGTTGTGACATGTATCTATATGAACCCCTTACTATCTATGTCATGTAAATATTATGAGACACCCACTTCTCTCTCATCAACCATTTTTATGAGTTCTTATGTCACGTCGTTATGCATCCAAAATTGCACCACGTTTTTTCAAGACAATGTCATTGTGTAGTAAATACCATGCCCATTTCTCTATCAAGGGTATTCGTGTATATGAACATTTACCTATTGTTTAAAGAGTTTTATTAATGTATTATACATTCTTTTATGGGGGAATAAATTATTATTTTGAATGATTCAATGTTTTATGATCCATGTGGAACGCTTATTCATGAAGTGAAATGTTTAAGAAGGGTGTGCCCTAATAGCACTCCAATGCATTGGGTAACGTAAATTATCATAATATGTCATCTGCAATGGTTGTTTACTCATTATAATTCAAGTGAAATGAGATTTTACTCATGCTTCATGTGCAATGAGGGTTTACTCATGCTCTGTGTGCAATGATCCTTACTCATGCTAATTCCATGTTAAGTGTTGTTTCCACATTTCCATGTTATGATTATCATGCTTTATCATGGATTTATGTTTATGCTTCTATGTTGCTCTATTGATATGCCTATTTTATAACATGTTTTGTATTCCTCATGTTATTCCATGTTTATACCCTTACTGGGATTTATAGCTCAACCATTTCTTATGCATGTCCTCAGGTTATACCATGAAATGTTAATTATGAGGGAATGTAGTAGTCATGTAAAGGATGTTTTCAATAAAGATGTTTTATTTCATGTTTTAAGTTGTTATGTAATGATCCTATAATCCCCAAATACATTATACCTCTTGATCTTCTATGTCGTATCAAGTGAAGTTTATGTAATAAATTATGTTTAATTTTGTAATAAAAATCATGGTTGTCATAAGCACTATTTCCTAAACATCAATACTGAGAACTTCATATTCAGTTAAAAAATATGCATTTTTTATCCATGATATAAATGTCATACATCTGGATTCAGTATAATGACTTATATGAATCATTGATAACCTCTTCATTCACATACTATAAAATATTCAACCTCCCCTCACGAATTATCTATTTATATCAAACATTTTAACAAATTTCTGGATCATCAACTTAGACTATGAGGTCCCGATAATCCTATGTCACAAATCCAGATTATAAAAAAAATCATTTTTCAAAAAATATATTTTTGAACTATATATATGATCTATCAATATATACTAACTTTATAGGTAAATAAATCATATATGATATGGATCGAATTAAATGGGAATAAATATAATTAGAAATATTTTACTAGTCAATGATTTACTATTTATAGTTTTGATAAATAATATTTATTTAGTTGATAAATATATAAATATATTCACTAAATTATTACATTTCATGAAATAATTATTTTTTATAAGAGTTGAATAAAATATAAATTAAGTTTTTTTAAAATATTAATTTCTTATAAATAAATTATTTATATAGAATAATCATACCTGTAAGAGTTATTACTATTAATTTTAAATAATTACATCAATGAATGTATTTATTATATTCAATGATATATTGGTCGTAATAATTAATAATATCTAAGAAATAATTATGCAAACACAAGGAACATTAAATTAATTATTAATTTATAAACAAAAATATATTTTTGGAAACATTTTTTTTCATATTATATATGTTTTCAATTAAATATAAATTTAAAATTCTAATCATTTCATTTTGATCAGAAGAAAAAAATATATTTTAAGAGAAAGTAAAAAATTCTATTTTGGAGAATTCAATATAATTATCATAGAATGTTTATTTTTGTCTAAGAGTTAAGGAATATAAAATTTAATAATTCAAAAAAATTATGATATCATTAGGAAATAGATAAATCAATGTAGTTTATAAAATACTTTCCATGAAATTAAGAGTCATATATCATGATAGTACAATCAGAATACCATAAATGTATTCAAAATTAAATTTTATATCATGATAAATTCCATGACATTTATTTGTACTAATACAATAATATATTGGTACTATAAAATAAAAAATATGAGACTTTAATATGATATTTAATATGGGATAATATGAAAATAAATATAAATAATAAATATGATAAATTTCAAAAAAAATTATTTATATCTAATTATTATTGAGTTATATAATTTTATAATTATACCATAAATTTCATAGTGTTGATACAGTGGTTATTAAAGAAGAATAAAAGTCAAATAATGTCTTATAAATATATTTCATATTGATAATGTAATGGTGTGGACTTTTATAGATTATTGCATTATGTGGTTTGTTTATAGGGGTGGTTTTATAAGGCTTTAAAAGAAACTTGTATTTTTGGAGTAGAAAATCATTTAGCCAAAAATATTATCGAATAAATCCATATGTTGTGAAATAGGGGTCTTAGGTAAGTGTAATTTTAGTTTCACATAAGGGTGGACCCTAGCTCATATAAGGTTATATAGGATGATGTACGCAATAGTATTTCAGAATAAGGAATAGAAAGGATTTGATGATTCTTTTTATCTTATTGATAGGTGGAAACAATATGGAGATGAGTTTTGATGCAATGATAGGTAGGAGGCGTTTTCCAATAGCATAAAGTGGATATAGAGGTAAGATTCATGCAGTGTTATGTTTTCAAATCACTATCTATTTGAGATCAAATTCATTATAGATAATGGTAAGAGACATAACCTTACATTGGATTAATAGGATTTCAAAATTGGCTATAATGTGCGTTCAGAAGGTCGTTGGTCTTGGTCCCCTTATTAGTGTATAAATCTATGTTTAGCCATGGTAATTGATTGAAATCCATTAATTTTGGCGTGATTTATGGTTATTGGTTATGGCCATATAGAAACCTTCTTAGGATATATTTCATAATAATTTCAAACGCATTCATATTCTATTTTTTTTAGTTTACTCCATAGAGATATTAGTGTATCCTCAAGAGGTATTTCAACCACATTTTATTGTCTCTGAATCCTTATTCATTGGAGGTTTATTATTAATGAAACTATATAATATCATCCCCATATTCACCTTTGTTTTCATCATAGTTTCTTTTATTCCTTCATTTTGAGGTATTGTGGTATAATCTTGGAATTCAATGGATGATTTGGATGTGTATTCCTAATGATAGTTGTTATGTCATAAATATTTTTGATTACACATTTACAATTCTATAATGGTGATTATCTCCTTCTCAATTTGATAAAAGATAGTGATTGTAAATTATTTTGTATGGTGTATCATATTATTACTCTATTTTGATTCATATATATATATATAATTTAAATTTTTTTATAAATTGGGTGGATGAATTAAATATGATAATGAACCAGATTTAATGAAATAAAATGGTATTGGGTGTGTCTTCGTGTTTTTTTCAGTTTCCATCTAATTGATTACCATTAATTTTTTTTGAATAAATTTTTTATCCTATAAGAAATGTAAGTTTCATCCAGTACATGTCTATCAATTCTTTTATAACATTGATATAAATATATATTCATAAAATAGAATGAATATAAAAAACCCAAATAAATAAGTAGTGTTTGAATCTATAATTTCTATGAAATAATATATAATAGAGATGATAAAATAATCTGGATCCAATTTCTGAGTGTAAATTACATAATAAAATGAAGTTGAAATATATTATTGTTGGTTATTTGGATACTTTTTATTATTTTTTGAGCTTCTATTGTTTTTTGGCATTTTTAATAATTGTTTTTTGTTTGTATTTGATGGAGACTATATTTAGAGGTGAGGAAGGTATTATTTGGGATATAATATATTTCGTAATTTTTTGGGAGTTTATTTGATAGTGTACATTATTTGAATATAGGAATGATGTGATTTATTTGGAATGGGATATTATTTTAGATATTATGAAATTGTTGGGTAGTTTTGTTGTGGCATGTGGTAATAGTTTCATAGAAATATAAAATATGCATGACAATGCTAAATATGTAATAAATTTGGATTGAATTAAATAGAAATAGATATAAATAAAAATCATGGTTGAAATAAATTAGTAATTGATAAATTTAGAAAACCAACACATCATTAGTGATAAATACCTACTCTGGGAAGCCAAACTAAGACCACCGTACATGGTCTAAGCACCTGTAACCTATGCCCCCTTATGTCCCAATCAAACCTATCCATCGTCTACATAAAGCATGATACGTATAAGAAACACCCATATATGGGTGTGTACAAACATTCTTAGACGAATTCACAAAAAAATAATGGGTATTAGTAATAGATACAACTGGAAAGGAAGTACGACTGATCGGAAAAGGTACAGTGAAAGAGTAAAACTCATCCTAGCCAGAGAGTGAAGTAATCTCATCCAAAGACAAGAAGATAGAAATAGTGAGAAGGTGAACTTCTCTTCAAGTCTTTGATACCTATAGTAGAAGAGTAGACTAATCCAACCATAAGAATCTAGACATGGAAATCATGTGGCATACCACGCATGTCTTTGCCACTCCACGAAAGAGAGTAACAATAACCCAAGCATTGGGTACTGCAATAGGGTGTATGTATATATGCTCAATCCAAATAAACCCAATGATAGAGCAAGGGGATATCCATTTCATAGTTCATACTAGGAAGTGAGTCTCCAACAGTTCTAGAAGTAACCACAATCGATGCCCAATATCTTCATGCCATACCTGGACTACAAGTCAAAATGAGCTAAAAAACAACACCCTGACACTATTCCCTCTGGGTGGGTCTGTCTCACCCACATGGTTTTAAGTCACCTAAGAAGGATGCGTCTTAGGGGGTAAAGTTACACTTTTACTAATGAATCCAATGTTACACCGAAACATAACTCGTTGTTGATTCATCGGTGTAGACCACTTCCCATCCTCAATAAATGGTGATACACTAGAGGGCATGCCATGAAGATTCATCGATGAAAATCACTGCCCAACCCCACTGAAGGGTGATACCCTAGAGGTTAAGCCCTATAGATTCATTAGTGAATACAACTTCCCAGTTCCACTGAAGGGTGATACTCTTGAGGGTAATCCCTGTAGATTCATCAGCAAATGCCACTTCCCAAAAACAATAATGGGTGATATGCAGGACGGAAATCCCTAAAGATTCATCGATTAATTCCACGTCCTAGCCTTGCTAAAGGGTGATATACTAGATGGTAACCCAATACTCCTATGGTGTTTCTAAAATATCACTTCCATCATTGCCGTCATCGAACACCGCTAGACAAGCATCATGTTCAGAACAAATTTACACATTACCCAGAGGCCGCAACAGAGGTCACTATCAAGTTCTATATGAAAAAACCTACAGGATATGACATTTATTTTAGAAAAATGGCCAACAAGAAAAAATGTTTCTTTTGACCACAAGATTCTAAAATGGGTCAAAGTGGGACCCACATCATGACTCCAAACATAAAATTCACAAACTCACCTTAAATGGTTTGTCTTGAAGAGAGGGTTATATTACCATATATGGGAATTTAATTGATTCCTGGTGTAAAAGTTATGGCCATTTGAAACCGCATGTGAGGGCCACAGGGCCGGTGGCCCGACATACGATCGGTCTCCCCCGCGATCGACCTGTAATCCGACCTAGGTCTGATACAGGTCTGACCTAGGTCTGACACTCTAGGTATGGACCTTGAATAATAGCTTATACCAACCCATTGAGGATTGGCTCACCCCGTGGCCACCCAACCCACCCACTGACAGGGGCCCTACCGACTTCCGATGACGGTCCAACCTATGATATGGTCACCGGACATGGTATATGAGGCATCTATTGCCGCATGGGGTTGCACCACATGACCCTGGCTAGCTGACCAGTCGACCCACATGGCCTACAAGGTTAAAACACCCTCGGACCATAGTCTTCTGTGGAGAAGCCGATCGTCACGCCGACAGTGCTCCAGTGGTCCATTCTATAGGCCACCAGACACGATCTAGTTGACCGGTCAAAAATATTTTAGCGGATCAGGGACCCTCATGAAGACAACTTCTCAACTCTAGCATTTGATCATCTATCCATTGGTGATTTGTTGCTCCCAAAAGTTGATGGTGGATATCCATGAAGAAAAAATGAAGAATGATGTTTATACAAAATTGGGGGACATGTTCATGTGGCCATTGATGATTTAATGATGTAACAAATAAGAAAAAGAAACTAACATATATATTCAAATAGAAACTAAAATTGCACGAAAAAACAACAAAACCTACCTCAAATTGGTCATTCGTCATTGGTGACACATCTACTAGGCTCCTGCTTCGATCTGCCTAAGTATTAGTGGAGGTTTATCCATGATTTGATGTAGAGCGGTTGAGATATGAGAGAGATAGAGTGATTAGTTAGAGAGAAAAGGGAATAGGGTTAACCCTAATCCAAAATCCATAATGTTTTGTTTATAGGAGCTCCTCTCAGTTCAGAATCTGAAATTCCCTCTCCCCCACACTTTATGTTTTCCCTATGAAAAAAAATCCCCATTCCGAACTCAATGGCAGACACAAATTTCCAATCTGAGTCCCCGTTCAAAATATATTTGATTAGTAATTGAGGGTAAAATAATAATGTTAAATTATTTTATGTCTGATTTCCCCTAGGTGACGTTTTTTAAAGAAATCTAGCACTGATAAATGTTTTGTCCCGCTAAGGGTAAACGCCGCATTCCAAACTCATATGTGCCTCAAATTTTGGATCTGAGATACTGTTTAAGAGTTATCTGATTTACATTATGTGCATACAATAAAATATAATTAATATTTTTATAAAACTAATTCCAGGCACACCGGGCCTCGTAATTTCACACCTTCTCAATGCCTAACTCTCGAAAAATATATAGTAATATTTCAATGTATTAAAAGGTGAAAACCAGTTCCTTGCATCATTACCACCTTCATGGTTTTCTTCTCCGGAAATAAAAACTATGAAAACAACTCAGGATACTGATCACTCTTCTGGACCTCCCAATCTAAGGAACTACCCTACCCATTTTCTTGCTACCACAACAAGAAAACCAATAGGATGACCCATCCTCGTAAGTTCTTCTCCTATCAATCCTCGATCGTCATCGTGTGTTATGAAAATGTGGCTATGTATTCAATATCATTCTTATCCCAGTCGATGAAATTCATAGGATCATGCATGTATCTACTCATCTCTAAGATGTGGAAGACATCATGCACCCTCTCTAGCTATGGGGGTAGGGGAAGGTTTCCTGAAACCTCACCAACACTCTATAAGATCTAGGACAACTATATGAACCTTGGGGATAATTTTAATCCACAAATAAATTTTATTTTATTTCAAAATGAGAAACAGAAGTGGTACAACTCAAGGCGGCCTAAAGAAATGAAGGCTGAGAGCATCACTAATAACATGGGCTGCCCAACAAGGGGGAAGGGATCCAAGGGAGTAAAACTCCAGATGGGGCCATTCCTGGGAAGCGAAGGATGTCAAGAAATCAACCACCCAGTTTCCCTCACGACACGTATGGAGAATCTCTATGTCACCGAAGAGGAAAACCTTTCCCTTAAGGATCAGATAAGTGGTATTCTAGTGGGAGGAGGAGGTTCTGGTGAGTGATATCCACTCAATACTGGAGTCTGTTTCAATAGAGGATAGGGGAAGGTTTCTCGATCAGAAATGAAAGAGGTCGTTGAGCAGCGCCAATGCATCTGGTTTAAGGGAGCTCTTTGGTCTAAAGAAGGAGCTAAAGGTGAAAATAATTGAGCCCACTGTGTCCCGGACCACACCGCTGCCACACATGGTGCCAGAATATAAGTCCCCATCAACATTGAGTTTTAGGCCTGATATGGGGGGTATCTAGTAGACCCATCGTCCTCACTTCCTGGGGCTATTACGGTCCAGAGAAGCCGTCCTGGAGGAGAAGCAGTAGAGAGAAGTCCCTAAATCATGATGGAGGAGGATACCAATCTACTCTGACGTAAGGAAGTTGGATCATTCCAGTAATTCCAGAGTGAATCATCGATTCCCATGGCGCGCTTGGATATGCACCTTCCATATGCACTCGTAGCATGTCTGCAGAAGGGTTTCCCTGGACGCAACCTCATCAATGTTATCCAGGAAGCCGCTAAACCCGTTCAAGAAGAAGGCCTTTGGGGAAGCCATGGTGCTAGGAGGAAAAGGGAACTCCCCAAGCTCTCTCTAGATCCACATATCCCACTCACTTTGGAATAAGAGGTGTAGCGTGGATTCCTCGGAGGTAGTCAAACATAAAATTAATTTTAAGGAAAACTGGACCCCCTTCCTTTAAATCGCCAGGTCCGAATGGAGATACTTATTTCTAATTCTCCAAATCAAGAAGGAGAATTTAAATGGGGTGGATTTTCACCAGATACTCCTCTAAAAGTAGTCGCTCACAGACTGGGAAGATGTACTCTGGCAATAGGCATTAGCCAAGAACTTCCCGATGGGGGAGCCAGTGAAGATTCAACTATCTAGGGAGCCATACAAGCTGATGATGTCAAAGAAGGCCTTTTGAGAGGGAGACAGAACCACTTGAATGAAGGAAGGGTGAGCACGAGCTTCCAAGAATGAAATTTATGGTGCAGGGCATCCAGGAAAGTCTAGTAGGCCACCCTGCAATCACACTGCTAGATGTTGAGATCCCCCCTGCCTAGGACCCACTGAGAGTGGCACAAAGGCATGGGGATATGAATCTGAAGAGATCTCCACAGGCTTGAAGGCAATTAACCATTCTCGTAGAGACCGAAGCGGTACTTCCCTCGAATCAGTTGGCTCCACAAAACCTTTCCCTCAATAACCTCCCATGCAAGCTTTCCCTGGAGGAAATACGTAGCCTGGCCCACATCTCTGACCCCAATTCCTCCCAACTCCACTGGCCTAGAAAGCTTATTCCTCGAGCACCATTGGCATCTCCACTCCTTTTGGATATCCCAAATAAATCAATTCTTGATCTTCTCAAGCTGGATAATGGCAGACTTAGGGGCCTTGAGGGTGTAGAGAATTTTCATAGAGATCGATGAAAGGACACAATTGATGAGGGTGATCCTTCCTCCAAAGTACAGAAACTTGTTCTTCTATTTGAGGATACGGTTGGTATTTATTCCGACCAAACTATCAAAAAACCGAGCTAGAATTTTGCTTGGGGAAATGGGAGCTCTGAGGTAGAGCATAGGGAAGTTTTTACTCCGAATGCCTAGGGTGGAGAAAATGTTTTCCTTTCTCATGGTCGAGAATGAAGAGTTCAAGTAAACCATGCTTTTATCCATGTTCATAATTTCACCACTCCATAAAGCATATTCATCCATGATACTAACAAATCCCCTGATGGAGGCGTTTCCCCCATTAATGAAGAAGACCATGTCATCCGCAAAGAGATGGTGAGACACTCCCCGGACACATGACCCACAGTGATAAGGAAGGATATGACCACTTTGGATAGAGGATGCCACGAACATGCTCATGACGTCGTGCACTAGAATGATGATACTAGGAGAATGAGGGTCCCTTTCTTGAGTCCTCTAACTGTTTTCAAGAATCCGCATTTCCTCCCCATAAAAACTAGGTTGATCCATGGTGAGAAATAGTAGTGAAACAGGAGGCCAATAACCCATTCAGAAAACCCCATGCTTCTCATGGTGCAGATGATGAACCCCCACTCCAATCTGTCATAGGCATTTTCCATATCATCCTTGATCACGATGTTGGACCCTCGTACCTTCATGTTGATCTCACCAATCATCTCTTATGAAATATCCATTTATCCATGAATGGACCTCCCCTGGATGAAGGCATGTTGTTCCTTCACAACCCATGTGTGGATAAACTGGGAAAGTCTTCTGTTGATGAGGTTCTCCTGCACCTTGTACGTGAATTTTCACATGTTGATAGGTCGATATTGTGATATGGTATTGGGGTCACTAAACTTGGGAATAAAACCAGCATAGTAGCAATGACAACCCATGGTAGCCCACCTCCATAGAAGAAGTACTGAATTGAACATATATAGTCCTCCTTGATGATACTTCAAGAACTAACAAACAAGGAGCCCGGTAACCCATATGGTCTGGGGGCACTCTCTTGATTCAGAGAGGTAACTGAGTCCCAGATCTCCTTCTCCTCTGGATCTTGTCTGAGGACCTCATTGGTGTGGGTGGAGAAAACCCTTGGGATTGACCTGAAAAGATTGGTATGATCCTGGGGAAACGCATTCTGCCATTGGGGATTATTATTATTACACAGGAAGGAGGTAAAATATGAGCCAACCATACCACCAATGATGTCTAAGTCGCTAGTAATGGACCTGTTATCACACTGGATATTCGGTGTCTTCCGCCACTGCTTCTCCCTAATTCAAGAGTGGAAATAGTCCAATTTTCTGTCTCTTTCCTTGAGCCAAGTGGCTCTGGAATGCTCACGAAAGAACCTTTCCTGCTCCAGCAAACCCTCAATAAAATGTTTCTTCTTGTGACATAGAGAGGAAGAAATTATCTCCTCCCAGAAAACATCTGGGCATGCCTCATCCCTCTCTATCTCTCTCTTCAAGACCTCCAAATCGGGATACACAGTAGGGAGGGAATCTGACCAGCATCTCAGAGTAGACTTTCGGCGTCGAAGCTTGTTATGGAGGCAAGTCCAGGTCCCCCCTCACAGGGTTACACCCAAGAGGAATGTACTTGCTCAATAAAGTCTGGGAGATCTGTCCAATTTTTTATGAAAAAGAATCTTTGGCCCTGGGGAGAATCCGACTTGAGGTGGACAAGAAGGGTGGAGTGATCGGACAGAGCATTGGTAAAGTGGATGACCTCTTAGTTGGGGATGTCAGAAATAGCACGGAGGATCCCAAAGAAGCAGTCTAATCTACACCATGTCCTACGTACTCCTCTCTGATTATTGCACCACATGAATTTGACGCCAGAAAATACCAAAACAAGAAGCCCCTGTTGGGCCACAAAGGATGAGAAGAGGGCTCTATCGCTCCAAGGGAGGAAGCGCCCCCTTTCTTTTCTGACGGTTCCAAGATGCAATTGAACTCAACCCCAACCAGCCAGGGTTCATCCCCGGGATTGAAGGAACTAGGATCCAAGAATAATTTCTCACAGAGCCGTACCTTGCATTAAGCATAAACAAAGGAGAAGAATCATATACACTGTCCTGAGTCCACCTTAACCGAGAGATGCTGGTCAGAATCGGCCATCTTGTCCACCAAAATAAAATCTTTCCAAAAAATTAAGATATGATGATTTTATAGCTCACCATGCAAAGAGAACTGCATCCCTACTCTTCTAGAACACTCTCCAATTCTTGAAGAGTTAGCCTTTGGATCAAGAATAACCATAAGGGAAGCATTGCTCCTAGCCACCTCATTTGAGAGAAAATCCATCTTGACATAGGCTCTTAGTCCCCTAGTGTTCCAGATAATCAGCGACAACATTAAAGAATAAGGATTTCGATCCTGACCCTAGAAGAAGGTCCGTGTTGGAGCTCCCTTGAAGAGAGGATAAGGGATTTGGACATAGAATGAGTACACATCCTTCCATAGGGGGTGCTAAGGGAAGGGTAGCGGGATACCAAGTCATGGGAAACGAAGAATGAATGGGTACTGGGTCGCTTGAGGTGGAGGGTCGGGAAGGATGGCTGGGTGGGTGGGATTGATGAGGACCAGACTTTGGCGGGGACCTAGAGATGGGCCCAGACAGGAGGCAGGGGGCGTGCACTGGTGCACTGATGAAATTGGTCAAGTATACTTGGAGGAAGGGGAGTTCAGAAGCACTGGTTTGGGGGGGACCAAGGATAATCTCAGAAGAGGATGACTTTACCTTTGACAAACCAACTAGTAATGCCCGGGAAGGCGGAGGGGGGAGTCCCCAAGGGATGTAGGGAACTAAGGCCTGAAATGGAAGTGGAGTTGGGGGATGAGGGGGTCTGGCCGAGTGGTAGCGAGAGCGGGAGGGATGAAAAGAGCTGGGATAGGGGAAGGGGGATTAAGGGTGGGGGAGGTGGGAGTATGGCTGGGAGGCTGGGGGCGATGAGAGAGGGAAAACCCAGAGGAGGGGAATGCATAGGGGGAAGGGGGTAGGGTTCAGGCCAGGGGACAAGGGGGGAATGCCCCACTGCACTGAGGAAACATGCTCGTGATAAAGATGGATACTTGATGCTGCATGAGAGGACTGTCTGGAAGCCAAGGATCTCATGTACTCATGAACCTCATGGCCAATCATATGACAGGCATAGCAGAACCTGGGCAACACCGAGAACACAATATCCTGTCACCAATCCAGTATCTCCCCATCACTAAGATGGATCTTTGATGGTGGGGGAGAAGAGATGTCCATCACCATGAAAATCTGATAATCCACCAAACTATTGAGGGAGAGGTTCCGATCATCCACACAGAGAAACTCCCTGATGGATTTTCCAATCAATTCTACAAACTTTGTGAACAAGAAGGGAAATGGAAGGATAAGTAAGGATAACCAGACCATAGCGACCGGAGATTCCCAATCCTGGTGGACCTCCATGGACAAACGGGGAAGAAAGAAACTCCAACAACCAAAGGATCAGGGACATCTGGCCCAAGCATGGAGAAAGTTCTATCGGGATTCCAAGACGACGAGGACTGACCTGCGGTTGAGGGACGAAACCCTAGATGGACAGATGAGAGCCCGACCACAAAAAAATTCTTGGAATACTTCGATTAGGGGATTGACATCCCCAAAGCAAGCCACCAGGGACCATCTCAGCTGTAGCGAGGCCTCCTTGAAATCTGACTCTGACACACACACCAGTGTAACTCCCCAAGATCCCCCGGAATCACTAGGAGGAAGCCGAGGGGTGGGAGGCACTAGAGGGGCTGAGGGGTGGGAGACCACCAGGCCTGGTGAGGTGTTTAGGAGTACCTTTTTCCATGAGGGCCGCGAGGAACTGGAACCCCATGAGTCTTCCTGGGGAAAGGTATCCAAAGGCAGCAGGGGATCTGCCATAGAATTCGAAAAAAATGAGGGAGGGGAGACAGCGCGTTAAGCGCATCTGAACATGAAGAATAATTCATCCTTTGGTTTTGTGGGGAAAGATTTCATTCATGGATGAAACTCCACATTATGCATCATGTAGAGACTCTAAGGAGGACATGGTATCCTATCTCAAACTCCAAGGGTCTATGACAAAGGTCTCCATACGATTTCTTTCTGCTCTAGGTCATCTTCATCTTTTCATAGAGGACCTTCTCCTTCTATATTCTGGCTCAGACTAAATTTTGTTACATGAGGGATGATTCTCTAAAATCCTCCCAACAGAGAGGTGGCTTCCATGGTATCACATATAGGTCTTTGAAAGGCTCCAAGTAGATGGTAGGGCAGTAGATGTTTTTGTTCAAAAAATATATGAATAACAGGTGATCCTCTCTACTCGAGCTGAAATCTAAGACATATGTTCTCAATATATCCTCCATCACCTAGATAGTGTACTCGATTTTCCTATCATTATGTGGGTGAAATTCCATACCCATATGCATCCAGGTCACGAAAGCATCATGCATGCCTCTTCAGAATCATTATGTAAACCACACATCACAATCAGTTAAAATCGTCGAGGGTATTCTATGAAGGATGATGATCTCCCGTAAGTAAAACTTCCCCACAATCTCTACTGAACTATTCTCCCTGATATAAAGGTAGTGCGTCAACATGGTGAGTCAGTTCACTATCACCCAGATGGCATCATGGCCCTTCATTGTGTGTAGAATCCCTGTGATGAATTCCATGGATATGTCATCACACTTCCAATATGAGATGTCGAGAGGCTGCAACAAAGCCTCCAAAACCATATATTAATCATTCACCTATGGATATGTAAGGAATGGTGAGATGAAATCACTTATTCTTCATCTCATGTCGGACCACCAAAACTGCTACTAAATATCCATTTACATCATCCATATATTAGGATGTATATCCATGGGAGAACTATGGAACTCCCATATCACTTCCTCCCACATCACGACTAGAATTAGAGTTCACCCCTAGAACAATATCTCATAACTCCCTCCTTCAAAATACCCATCAGGTGCGTTGATTGTGGATATATGGTCATGTATAAATTCACAGTCATTATCTCCCAGATGGGACTCTCTCACACACTCAAGGAGATAAGTATATTGTACCATCAACTGCAGAAAAGTTGTACCCACCTTCTCTACCAGGTTCAGCTGTAGGGAAGCTAACTGCTCAGAAGATTCATGCACTAGGTAATCTTGGGACTTCCTACTAAGGGAATATGATAAAACATTGCCCTTACCCAGGGTATACACTATCTCGAAGTCACAGTCCTATATAAAATCCAAGTATCATCACTGCCTCATTTTTAGATCTCTCGGGGTAAAGATATACCTGAGGCTCTAATGGTCTGAGTAAACAACAAATTACTCTCCTAAAAGATAGTGTCTCCACGTCTTCAGGGAAAAGACTACTTCTATGATATCACAGTCATGAGTCACATAGTTCTGCTCATGGGTTCTCATCTACCTCAACCTGTATGTTATGGCTCCCTATCATTACATCAAGACGCAATTGAGCCCAGATCCAGAGGTATTACAATACACTATGATCTCAATTCCCACCTCTTGTATTATCATGACTACAATGATATTAAGCCTCTTCCTCAACTCCACAAAGTCCCTCTAGAACTAATCAGACTAGGTAAGCAGTTATGTCTTCTAGGATAAAGTTGTCAAAGGGGATACAATCCTAGAGAAGTCTTCCATAAATCTCTGGTAGTACCCAGCCAAATCAAAAAAGCTCCGCACATTTGACAAATTCTTCAATTGATCATAACAATTACCTTCCTTGATCTTCATAGGATGCATGGGTAAACCCTCTTCAGAGATGACATGCCCCAAAAAAGTGAACCTCATGTATCCAGAATCGACACATTGAGATCTTTCCATAAATCTGGTGCACTCAAAGTAAACCAAGGACCATCCTCAAGTGATTTGTTTTCCCATCCATTGACACTGAGTAAATGAGTATGTTTTCTATAATGAAAAAAACACAACCAGTCCAGTTATGGAGAGAAGACATGGTTCATCAAATCCATGAAAACAACAGGGACTTTTGTCTCACCAAAGGGCATCAATAAGAACTCGTAATGCATGTTGCGATAATGAAAGGCCAACTAAAGAATGTAAACCTCCCAGAACCATAACTTGTGGTAGTCGGATCTAAGACTGGTCTTGTAGAACCATATCAATCCTTGAAAATAGTCGAAGAGGTTGTTGATCCTCGATAAGGGGTAATAGTTCTTTATTTTGGCCCAGTTTAGGTGACAATAATCCACAATAGCCGCAAAATCCCATATTCCTTCTTCATGAACAGAATCCGATGTACCAAGGGGGACACACTAAGTCTGATAAAAGACTTCTCATGAAGTTCCTCCAACTATACAAGTATCTCACAGAGCTATGAGGGTTCCATCCGATATGCAGTAGTAGATACAGGTGCAGTCCCTCGTTTTAAATTAATGAAAAACTCAAAGTTCCTACTCAAAGGTATTCCCAAAACATATTTGCGAAATATGTCCATGTAATCCTTCAAAACTAATGGAACCCAGGTTCTTTAAGAGTCTATTTCACTAAGTGTAATGATCAATAATTTATGGGTAAAAGGATGCATTCTATTGTTCCCAACACTAACTTCCCTTCTATGAGGAACCATTCACCAAGAAGAAGCTCTTCCTGTAGGATCCTCGACATAAAACCTTTGTGATTATTCCTCTACTGGAAGTTCCAAATCTCATACAAGGGATAATGTGATAAAAGAGAGACTGGATCCTATGTCTAGTAATACATAATCAAGAGTATATTAAACAAAGAGAATACCTCAGATCATATCATGTGCGGGTGGATCAAAGTCATCTATATCATACAGTTGTCAGCATCCCTAACCACTAGCTTTATGATCCTGACATGGGTCACTTGATTGTGGTGGTTGGAGGGCATCATAGAATCTTCCCCCACCTCCGAGTCCTCCCACTCCTCTACTACCACTGCCTCCCAAGGGGACACCAATGTCATGACACTACCTCTATCATGGTGGTCCACCTGCTCCCTACTCGGGATGCTCATCTCTTCTAGTCAGGCAGTCACATGCTATGTGAAATCACCCATCACATGCATAAAATTGTTCCACTCAAGGATAACCTTGTTCTTTGAGCTTCCCTACAACCATATAAAAAAATTCCCAAGCCTGATCCTAGAAAGGTCTCCTTCATTGTTGCCCTGCCAACCAACATCCTCCAACTGCCGTAGATTTCACCTTTTTGATGTGACCACTGTCAGTCCTAGCCAACCGAAATCCCTCTAATAGGAAACTCTTAGTCACAAGTTACTGCTCCAACAACATGTAATACGGAGGGATTCACATGGGGACTATGCTCGAACAGATCTCTTGGTGGAGTCAATGTTCAATCTTGTAACGATCTAAACATTCATTAATGAAAATTCTTATTGATCTATTTAAATGTCTTATTATGGGTATATAAATCTTATAAAAATTCATGGTTTTATGTTTTTGGATTTTCAAATACCGTTATAAATTGTTACCATTTCTAATATAGTCATTGAATAGTGATCTAATTATAAGTATAAATTTATGGCTTTTACAAAACCAATTTACTTAGACAAAGGAAGTGATGGCCTCATCCAGTAGACTTGCTCCATAAAAATCCCATTTTTCAGAGCTTGAAAAGGATTTGGAATCATTGGGCATCTCTCTTGACCAATCCCAATCCATGCATAAACATGTTAATCTTGAATAGTACCAAGAATGGGAGAAGTGGAAGTTTATAGAGATTACCACTCAAGCGATGTTATTCAAGCCACCCCAAGAGTCTGCCACCATCGCACACCTTACCCTTCAGTATTATGCAAGTGTTATAAGGGGTCATGTAACAAGACCATAACACAATGAATATGTGCATTATTTTTGTGTATGATAATGAATATACATTTGTTTTATTATTGTTACAATTTAATTTTTTTTAAAGCGCAGTTTGTATTTTTAGTTAATATTCAACAAAGAAATATATTTTGATGAATTAATGGATTTTTTAATTAAATAATATTTTCATAAAATATTATTATCATTATTAAATTCCGTTTTATAAAATATAAATTATCGTATAATTTTATGAATGAAATTGTAAGTTTTGTTAATGTTTGAAATCTTTTTTTGTCAAAACCCACGATTTTTCAATAAATGTCATATTTTATTTTAAAAGTAAAAAATTCACATATTTAGAATATTAATTAGATAATATGAATATTAATTTTGGAATCAGGTCGTCTAAATTATCCAACGGTGAATTTTTCATAATTTTTTAAGATAGTTGAATTTTTGGGTAAAAATTAAATACAGTTTAAATATATAACGTGTTTTATAACATGATAATAACCCAATAGTGATGTAATAAAATAATATATGAATTTTGTTCGAAAAATATCTGTTTTACCATTAAAATAATTCATTTTTTATTTTGTTTTATTTACTTTACAAAGCCATATTGGACCATCCAAGACTTATAAAACATATTTTCTTTTTAAATTGGTTTCCTTGAGAGTGTGACTCACCTCCACATAATCAACCCTATTATTTTAAGAAGTTATGTCATTGGCCATGTAAGATATTTCTTCCCAATACCCATTGGAAAAATACGTTGGCAAAAAACATGGGCTGGTTTTTTTTTGATTAGTTTAATGTGAAGTGTCCCAAACCTAAATAATAAATAATTCCCTCTCCATTCCTATAAAAACCCACCCAAGGTCCCACTTCCTCTTCACTAAAATCCAATGTATTTCATTGAACCTCTTCCCTCATATCTTTAGAATCCTCCCAAGCTGCCCCAAGCTCCCAAGAAGCATCTCTCAAGCCACTCCCAATCCTTTGGGATCACACTTCCAAGTAAGGGATTCCTTCCTTTATCTTTTTATCCATGTTTCTTAATATTGTTATGCCATTTTATTATCAATTATAAATGTTGTGGTATGATTTCAAAAAAACCCCATAATTCCCTCATCATTTTTTTATGATTAGAGACTCCATTTCTGTCTTATTAAAGCCTCCCATGTCACCTGTTACCATGCCAAAATTTGGGAAGTAGTTTATCTCTCCTAATTTAAATTCAAGAAATTCATTAGTATTACGTATCTAAATTACATTAAATTTGTTGGTACATGTATCTAATGAGCCCTTTACTATCCATTTAATTTACATATTCTGATACACCCATTTCTCTCTCATCAACCATTTCTATGAATTCTTATGTCACACCGTTAAGCTGCTGAAATTGCATCGCGTTTTTCCCAAGCCAAGATCATTTTTTAGTGAATACCATAACCATGTATCTATCATGGATTTTCACATTTATGCACATATAAATATTGAATGGTACTTTAATGTATTTATTCCACATTACTTAAGCATGGAATAACTTATGATGTTGATTAATTCCATGTAATATGATCCATGTGGCACAATTATGCATGAAATGAAATGTTTTAAGAAGGGTTCACCCTAATAGAGCTCCAATGCATTGGGTAAAGTATAGTATCGCGATTTTTCAATTGAAATGGGTGTCGACTCATGATAATTCATGTGAAATTTTTTTTACTTATTATTCATGTGAAATGAGGGTTTACTCATGCTCCATGTGTAGTGAGCCTTGGCTCATGCTAATTCCATGTTAAGTGTTATTGCCCCATATCCATGTTATTATTATCATACATTATCATGAAATTATGTTCATGATTCTCTTGTTATCCATTGATATTAATATTTTCTAACATTTATTTTATTCCTCATGTTATTCCATGTTTATTCCCTTACAGGGCTTTACAGCTCACCCTTTTCTTATGCATGTCCTCAGGTTATCCCATACAATGCTAACTACAAGGGAATGTAGTGGTCATGTAACAAATGTTTTAAAATAAGATGTTGAGTTCTATGTTTTACATTGTTAGGTAATGATCCTAATCCCCAAAGACAATATACCTCTCGATCTTCTATGTTGTATCATGTTAAGTTTGTGTATTAAATCATGTTTAAGTGTTTAATAAAAAGAAGGGTTGTCATAGTTCTTATCAGAGGATAGGTTTAGTTATTTTTTGGATTAGGATTATAAAATCCTAGTGAAATACTTAGGGATAACACTATATATAATAAAAACATCCTTAAGTTTTGGTGACTATTGATTAAAGGGTTTATCAAGAAAATAAATCCTTGTCTGGATATGAGCAGGTAGAGGCGGCTCTAGCACAGATGTACCTAGGAGTGAATGCTTCGACAAGGATTTTTAGGCTTGACTGAGGTTATCCTAGTACCCAACAATTGGACTTGTTGTACTCTGGGTTATGACACTCCTAGGGGATACGATTTGGTAAATTAACAAGCTTAGTATGAACCATTATTAATGGAATTTGAAAAAATATCTCTATGAATACTTGTTAGAAAGTAGATCATGGGTAACATAGTGTGAAGTCTATAGATTCATAAGTTATGGAAATAAAATTTAATTATAATTCATCCTTTTCTATCTATGTGTTACCCTTTAAGTGTTATCCCAAACACCCCTTTCATTATGGAATTATAAATCGTTAGACTTCAAGTTGTTTAATTTCACAATTTTATCATATCGAGAGGGTAACTCAAAATTTAATATGATTTTTCTGACGGATAAAGGATGGTTTTGAGATGGAAGGGGAAAAACCTCATACAACACTCTTATCCCTTCCTATGGACATACAAGCTATAATTATTTATAATTAAAGCTCGCATAGCTTTGAAAACTTTTCCAATGTAAAACTTTGCTACAAAATGCTCTACGACATATCAAAGACCTCCTTTGTACTACAGAATCATCAAGGATCATGGATCACTTATGATCAAATATTATGTTCCCAACTATCCCACCTTTCAAGATAAGGGAGGTACCATCAAGGTATTTTCAAATATTTTACCCTATATAGAGAGTATGATGCACTACTTGATTTCAGAATAGCTATTGAAGAGGGAGACCGCTGAGCAGCCTATATATATATATAGTATTGTCTTACGGTGTTTTCAGAAACTTATAAAATATATTAGAAAACCAAATGTCAAAAAAATCAAATCTGACTCTTTCAGACTATTTTAAAAAAACATATAACATGGTAATGTTTTGAAACTATATGTTAGAGACAAATGTTTTCAAAAATTTCATCATATTTTCCATAAGTACAATCCAAGTTGCACGAAATGCATCTGGACTGAGGAAGTGGAAGACATTGAATGTCAATTGAGGTTTTTTTGCACAGAGTGGACCTTCACTCTCTGTGATTGATGTGATAATGAGGTTTAGAGAATGCTTAATAGTGGTGGGTAAGAAACCCTGTAGCCGTGTTTAAATTTGAGAGTTCTTTTTGTATGTAATCAAATTATGAGGATGCAATTTTTTTAATGGACGAATAATGTAACGAACCAAACAATAATTAATGAACATTTATCTAGATCAATTTAAATGTATTATTATGGGTATATAAAACTTATTCACTTCCTTGGTTATATGTATTTGGATTTTAAAATACCATTAGTAATTCTGACTATTTCTAATATAGTCGTTGAACAGCGATCACATTATTTGTGTAAATATAGGGCTTTTAAAAATCTGATTTACTAAGATAAAGGAAGCAATGGCCTCATCCAGTAGACTTGGTCCATACGAACCCCATTTATCGGAGCTCATAAATGAGGTGGAATCAATGGTATTCTCCCTTTACAAACCCCAATACAAGATTCAACACATTAATCTTTAACCTAACCGCCTATTGGAGAAGTATAAGTTGATTGAGATTACAACTCGAGTGATGTTATATGAGCCACCCAAGATTCTTTCACCCTCGCACACATTAAACTTCGGTCTTATGCGAGTATTGTAAAGGGTTATGTAAAAACACCATAGCACTATGAATATGTGCATTTTTTTTGTATATAATAATGAATATACATTCATTTAATTATTGTTACTTTGTAAATAGTTTATAAAGCGTAAATAGTATTTTGAGTTAATATTCAACTACTAAATATATTTTGATGAATTAATGGATTTTTAAAATAAATAATATTTTAATAAAATATTATTATTGTTATTATTAGATTCAATTTTGTTAAATATAAATGATCGTATAAATTTATGAATAAAATTGTAATATTTATTATGGTTTGAAAGCTGTTTTTATCAAAACCCATGATTTTTCGATAAATGCCAGTTTTTATTTTAAAAGTGAAAATTCAAATATTTACAAATTTATTAGAAAAACTGAATATTATTTTTTGAATTAGGACATCAAAATTATCCAATGTTGAATTTTTCATAATTTTCCGAGACAATCAAATTTTTGGGTAAAATTAAATACCAATTAAATATATAATGTGTTTTATGACATCATATTAACCCAATAGTGATGTAATAAAACACTATAAACAATATGTTCGACCAATATATTTTTTACCATTAAAATAATTTGATTTTAGTTTGGTTTGGTTTGATTTATCTTACAAAGCCCTAGTGGACCCTCCATGACTTATAAAACATTTTTTCTTTTTAAATTGTTTTCCTTGAGAGTGTGAGTCACCTCCACATAAGAAACCCTAGTATTTGAAGAAGTTCAACCATCGGCCTTATAAATTTTTTGTCAAATCCACTTTGGAAAAAACCATGGGCAAATTCCATGGCCTGGTTTTTGGTTTTGATTACATTAATGTGTGGTGTCTGAAACAGAAATAATGATGAATTCCATCTCTTTTCCTATATAAACCCACACAATCTCCCACATTCTCTTCACTCAAATCCTTTGGATTTCATCCGTCCTTTTCACTCCTCTCTCTAGAATCCTCCCAAAGAGACCCTAGCACAAAAGAATCATCTCTCTAGCCTCTCCCAGGCCTTTGGGATCACACTTTTAAGTAAAGGATTCCTTCCTTTCTACATTTATCCATGTTTCTTAATGTTGTTATGCCATTTTATTTTCAATTATAAATGGTGGTGTATGATTTAGAACCTCCCCATACATTACTATTCATGTTTTAATGATGATATACCCCATTTTTCTCTCATCAATTCCTCCCTTGTTCACATGTTACCATGCCAAAATTCCGTAAGGAATTTCTCTCTCCTCATTTACATTCAATAATTTTTTTTATTATGTATTTAAATTCCATTACATATTTTGGTACATGTATTTATATTACCCCATTAAATTCCATTTAAATTAAATATTATGATACAACCATTCCTATCTCATCAACCATTTTTATTAATTCTTATATCACGCCTTTATACTGCTGAAATCGCATTGTGTTTTTCCAAACCCAGATCATTGTGTAGTGAATACCATACCAGTGTCTCTTCCAAGGGTATTAACATTTATGCACATATACATATTGAATGGTAGTTTCATGTATTTATTCCACATTATATAATTGTGGAATAACTTATGGTTTTGGTTGGTTCCATGTTTCATGATCCATGTGGCACGATTAAGCATGAAATGAAATGTTTTAAAAAGGGTGATCCCTAGTAGCTCTCCAATGCATTGGGTAAAGTATTGTGTTATGATACGTCATGTGTAATGGGTGTTGAATCATGATAATTTAATTTATATGAGGGTTTACTCATGATTCATGTGCAACAAGTGTTTATTCATGCTCCATGTTCAATGATCCTTGGCCCATTCTAATTCTATGTTAAGTGTTGTTGTCATATCTCCATGTTATGATTATCCTGATTTATCATGCCTTTATTTTTATGTTTCTATTGTTCTCCATTGATATTCCTATTGTCTAACATATATTGTATTTCTCATGGTATTCCATGTTTATTCCCATACTGGGATTTATAGCTCACCCTTTTCTTATGCATGTCCTCAGGTTATTCCATGAAATGCTTAGTGCGAGGGAAAATAGTGGTCATGTAAATGATGTTTTCAAATAAGATGTTATGTTATTTGTTTTATGTTGTTCTTTAATTATCATAATCCCCAATGAAACTAGACATCTCAATATTCTATGTTGTATCAAGTGATGTTTATCTAATAAATCATGTTTAAGTGTGTATTAAAAAGAAGGGTGGTCATAATTCTTATATACACAGATGTAATATTCATGGGTCACATCCAAGGAGTAGCATCTACGGTCTATAAAACTAGAAGTGTATGCTTCCAAAATCATACCTCTTTTCTGAAACTCTAGAAGCTCTTCAATCCTAACAAAACACATGCATGATGAGAAGTACCCCTCCTGGATAATTATCCAGATCATATACCGTGAGAGTGCTGACTCATATTGCATCTGAGTAAATAAACTCAAATATCACTCATCCATACCATAAAAAAGTTTGGCTTCCAAATCCACGATCTGATCTACCATGGTCCACACAAGCCTTAATAGTAGGACCAATGACTCCAAACAGCCCTCTAATGTTTGAGGGTCTGGATCACCATGAAACCTTATCGACCTCTAGTATTGGAACTCACTGTGCACACTCTGCCTATGCTGGTCCCAAAAATGCACTACCGGAACCATCAGATACTCCAAAGGTAGAGTTTCTTATACTATCCAACGTAGAGAAAGGGGGTCACAATATGGGCCATAAAAAGAGGCTTCATCACTCGCGAGGTCTTCTTCATTAACCAGAGTGGGTATCCTGACTGGCTATCACAGCGGAGGTATCTTGATATTTATCATGGAGTACTACAGTCAGATGATAATATATATATTTATATATAATAAATTCCAAGGGGAGCTGAAACAATAAGGACTATCAAATACTAGTTCCTATATGATACATGTACCAAAGTTCCCTATAAAAAATTTCTCTACTTGCTGAGTTGATATGTGTGTAATTAGGGTCCTAGTGAATACCTATGTCAGTCACCATACCATCACTAGAATTCCTATTTTGAGAGTCATACTCATGGAATGTGGAAATTGTTTCCCTAAACCCAACTGAGAATGTTTTAGGGAATCATATGGAAAAATCCCAAGGGTTTAACCACCTCTAAAACCACTTGGTATCAACATGACCCATGCTGAGGCTCAAGCCCAAATTAACCCAGCTTGCCTCCAAAGGCTAGGGGTGGTGACAAGTGCTAAAGGTACAACTACTAGATGAGGCCTCATCCTAAGTACCAGTACACACACACATCAAACATGATTAAAACGTGCAGAGGGAAAGAATTAAAATATGCATCATGCTGTAAATAAGGTAAAACATGTACAAAAAACTAAACAGTATGAGTAAATTAATGAATACATGAAAAATAATGGAGAAAATAAATGCACAACCCGAATAGTGTAACAAAATGATAGAAAACTAAGAATGAAATGTAATTGCAAAATCCCTAATCTGGGAAGCCAAACATTGACCACTGCACATGGTCCAAGCAACTGTAACCCTCAGCTCTCTGATTTCCCGATGAAACCTGCCTGTTATCTAATTAATGGATGATATATGTGGGAAAATCCCATGAAGTGGTGTGTATAAACACACTCAGTAAAATTCCATGAAAATAATGGGAGATGTAAGAGATACTAGAGGAATATAAGTAAACATATTGAACAAAGTGCAATGAAAGAGTGCAGGTCAACCCAACCAGATAGTGACGTAAGCTCATCCAAACTCAAGGAGATAGAAACAGTGATAATTTGAACTTCTCATAGTGTATTCACTACCTATAGTTGGATTGTAGACTTGTACAACCATAAGAAACTAGACTTGGAAAGCATGTAGAATGTAACACCCCGAGATTTTATGAAAAATATTCTTTTAATTTCATTAATGTCTTCTGTTGTATTCTATACAAAGATTAACTTGCCCTATACGCAACACCGTATTATCTTTCAGTATACGCAACACTATTCTTGGATCGTGTTACACACAATTTTGATAATATTTATTCTACGCAACATTGAGTATATATATATATATATATTCAATGTGTAAATGAAATATGGTTGGATTCTGTTATATGAAACAATTAAGGATTCTTTCACAACACGCAACCCTGACTTGGCTTGCATTACACGCAATCACGACCTTCCTCGATAGCGTGTGTTGTACGCAATACCGGGTTTTAATAAACAATGTTATATTATTATAATATTGTCATGAACTAGCCATTATGAATAGTATTAACTAAATTTTGAATTTTATAACATTATTATTCATCTTACACATTTCTAGAACATGGTATAAGAACAAAATAAATTTTTCGGGTAAAATAAGTATTTTTAAAAAAAATGCAGTTTTGCCGCCTTTTGATGGCGTACCCACTTTAAATCTAGTTATTGACATGTTTATAAGTTCAATTTGACAAAATAAAATTCTTCTTTGGAATCAAGAAATAAAAATTTACTTTGGATAAAATTTTCATATTATTCTGGTAACTTTCACATTTTAATGAATAGTAAAAACACGCTATATTTTAATTAAAAACAACATTTTTCATCATAATATCTTATGTGGTTAAATTTTAATATTGAATGGTTTTAAATTATAAATAGAATATATTTTTACCATTTAATATAATGTATGTCATTAGCATTGATTTTACCTTGAATTCGTAGGTTAAATCAATTCAATCTTTTGCAATGTTTTAAACAAAACCCATTTTTATTCAACAACGGGATTAATTTTAATTTAATTTCTGCAACTTCTGTGTATTGAATTTTAAAAAATGGATTCTGTATTTGGAATCAGTGGGTCCAAATTATGTTAATAGGCTACTTTTCATTTTTAAGAATTATGAATAGTAACTACGGTAAATTTTATTTACCATAGTTAAAGGTAAATCAGGTAATTAAGGGTAAATATAATATTTTAAAATTACCCTAACAAATGTCAAAAACCTATTGGATGACTAAAAGTCGACCCATATCACCTAAGGGTCAGATTAGATTCATTTAATTAAATTTTTTCAATGAAAATAATTTAATTATTATTAAAACCAAAGAATGTGACAACATGTCACTTTCTTAAATCTTATAAGTATAATAATTTTAATCTAGTGATAAACTTCATGAAACTTCTAACATAAATAGCCTCCAGAAAGCTAATACAAGTATCTACATCATAGTAATTTATTTAGAATTTTTAGGGATTAAATAATTATCATTTATTTTGACACATAGATGATGCAGTAATTGTCTTATTAATGAAATATTGACATAATTGATGTTATAAACACAAAAATAAATGTAATTTGAGACTTTTTATGAATTAAACTAATTTTATAGGTTACTATGATATTTTATTGTTGATTTAATCAACTTGTTTCGAACATATAATTCTGTTATGACTTTCACAAAAATCATATATCAAATAGTGTCAAAATTGACACAAAATAGTTTTTAAATCAAATATTATATTATTAATTGTTATTTTATTCCTAAAAATCTAAGGTTCGGAAAAATGACTTAGCTAAGGATATATATATTAATAATAAACAATTTGGGGTTCGTTTGGCATGTTATAGTAAGTGTATTAACCATATAGTGAAAGAAAACAAAAAAGACATGGTAAAAGTTAAATTATTTAACTTAGAGTTAAATCTAATTGATAAGGTTAAAATAATACACTAAACTTGTCTAAATCCTATTGGTTGATAGTATTTCGACCCTTACCCACTTTAGCTTCTAAATAAGACCCTTTGGAACCATTATAAAACGATTTTGACTTTAATATAAAATAATATTTTGAGATATTCCTAAGGTGTCCCTCTCCTCCCTTATAAAAGGGCACCTCCTCCCCTCCTCCTCACACCAATTTGAGCACTCAAGCTTGGACAACCCCTGACAAAATCCCTTCTCCGCTTCCCTAGTATCATCCTAGAGGTCCTGGTCTTCTTCAAAGACCAACCTTAGTTCTTTAAGTGGAGGCTAAGAAAAGGCGCGTCAAAAAGAGGTAATATCCATTACCGATCTTTTTCAATTTCTTTCTTCTTAAACTTCTTCTTCTTTAGTTATTTCATGATAAAGTAATAACATTAGTATTTTTTTATATACTGATATGTTATTATAAATACGAAACAACTCTAATTAACCACCTATCCATCCTACGGAAAAAGGAAATCACCGCGCGTGCGTACGTACGGAATACCGTCTCCACGCCGTGGTGTAATCTATTTTCCGCCACCACCTTAATTGGATGGGTATAAAGGTGTAATGAGTGACTATATATGATTATTATAAAGTTATATTCATACTGAAATAGTATACATACACTTCAACACAATTCCACGACCATGAGAACGATATCATCGCTCGTGCGTACGTACGGACTACCGTCTCCACGACGCGATGAGATTCATTCTCAATGATTAACCATTCATGAATGATTATAAAGTATATATAATAAGTACTAATGAAATATATTACCTGATAATGATATTGGAATTATTTATATTTATATGTATGTCATCTACTTAATTCCATTCAATTCAATAAGGAAACGAAAACAGCGTTCATGCGTACGTACGGACTACCGTCTCCATGAACGGTGTATTTCTTTCCATTTACTGATTATTATATATGTATATTCTGAATATATATATATAAATCATGTTTTATATTCTGGAATTAAGTAATCATGATCTAAGTAATCATATGAATAATTACAAGTTAAAAACAGGAATGACAAATGAGACGATTCTACCCAAAACGCTACTTTAACATTAATTTATGAAAGAACGGGTAATATAAAGTCATAATTGGACCATATATGATATAATTACAATGAATATGATTCTGGAATAAGTCAATAACATGATTTAAATCATTATACAGGAGGTTCGGATAGTTACAAAGCAAGTCGGACCTAAGGTAAGGGAAATATCACAATCTCATTTTTATCCGAGATTGTTTATACTTTAGTATTTACTGGGGTGTATTTTATCATCCACATCCATGTTTCCTGAATATGTAATATTATTTCCATCCACCTAAAATTTTTTTTAAATCCAATTTTACCTTTTGGTGAGTTTTTAGTAAAGAATATGAAAGGAATCTTTTGTCGTTTTTCGTACAAGGTACTTTTTGACTTTTTCGACAAAAGTACGAGGAATGTTTTTTTAACTTATACGGCATGAATGGATTTTTAAAACATTATTTCCAAGAAACTTACTTTACAAGTTTTCAAGTTTATTTTTAATCAACTTCTTTTATTTTAAAGTCGTATGATATGTTATGAAAGGAAAAATGTTTTTGAAGTAGAAAGGATATTTTCCTCAAGAATGGAGTTCAAGTATTTTATCAAAATTATTTTCCATATAAGCTAATAAAAGGGTTCTGTTTTTATCCCTATGATTACATTGGTTTGATTATGTTGTGATGTAATTATTTTTATGAATTCCTTTATCTTTTATGAATTGTTTTATGATGTCATGATGTTTAAGATTCCCATTTGTATTACATGGGTTATGTAATGATGTATGATTTATGATTATGTGGCACACATAAGAAAGGATTCATTATAAGATGGGTGGGACCTATATCTCCCTCCAATTCATTGGGTAATGATTTTATATCTCCTGAGATAGACATGGCTGGAATGGTAGGTTATACCGGTTCAGTGAAACAGGACTGAAACGAGGGTTACTCGATTCAGAAAAGGGACTTTGTCCACTAAGATAGTCTTGGCAATGAGTCTTGACTAACAAGAAATGATTCTCTATGATTATGTGTGAATGCCACAAAGTTTCATGTTTTAAGTTATGATTATTGTGATTACATTTCACTACCATGATTTATCCCATGTTATGAAATTATGCTCTCTTTTGCCGGTTATGATTTCCAAAATGTTATGTTCTTATGAATACGATGTGATTGATATTTGTTTTGTTTACCCTTACTGAGAATTTGAGCTCACCCATTTATGTTTTCATTTCCCCAGGATATAAAGAAAGGTTTTAGGTAAAAAAAAGGAAGATCTTTATGGGACATGTTGAAGATCTTTCACCACGATTAGAAGATTTTATTCCGAGTTTCCAAAGACACTAAACTATTACAATCTTTGTGTGTGTGTTTTTGTTATGTACTAAGTATTCCACAAAAGTAATGTAATGTTCATGTAAGTCAAGCTATGGGTCTCTACAGTTGGTATCAAAGGAAAGGTTTAGTCAACCTTTGGAAACTAGGATGCAAAAACATTAGTGAGATCCCTAGAGATATTTCTAAGGTATGTCTAGGGATGTCCCTAAGGTTAAGTATACGTATAGGTTATAGTACTAAAACTATGCTAACGATCATAGAATTAAACCTAAGATGTTAGATATTGAAGGTACTCCCCCTTTATTATGTTGTTTTTCCTAGCATGATTTTTGCCTCTCACAATATTCTTTTTGGGTTTTAGAAAATGGCTGGAAACCAGCGGATTCATGATAATGGAGAATATGATGGACAATGGAATGATATTCTTCATAATGAAATGGGATTTGGAAGTCCAAACATCATTATTATGCCGAATCAGCAATCTCATAATATGATCAATAAAGTAAAATTTGGTAAGTTTCCTGACTCGGCTAATAAGAGAAAGATGGAGTTTCATGATGATCATAGAGGAAAGAAAGTTCAATTTTCCTTATGTAAATCATGTGGGAAGAGGCATCGAAAAGAATGTTTCAAAGGAACTGGAAGATGCTTTGGGTGTGGAAAAGAAGGACACAAAGCAAGTAAGTGCAAAGGAAAAGGTTCAGTTAACACCATGGATGAGGATAATGGGATTGCTACGACATCAACAATGGTTAAATGTTTTAAATGTGGAATGTACGAGCATTATGCAAACCAATGCCCTAAGGTAAAGTCTCATGAAGAGAATTAGTATGGTCATATGGGAAGTATTTTTGTTGATGATGATGAAGAGACTACAAATGATATGTGAGATGAAATAATTGTTGAAGCTCGGTCAATGGTTTAAGAATGTAGTGGAATGATTACATGTTTATCATGTGTAATGTTGTATAAGAAATCTCATGGTATTATGGAATAAAGAGACATCTAAGGATTGTTACATTGTTGTCTTTCCTTGAGTTATGAAAGTGTATGATTAATGGTACCACTATCCATGAAAGGTTATTCAGATATTTTTGGAATTTAGATGATATGCGCATAATGAAGGGATAAGGAGAAAATTAAATGTTTAACAATATTCGTGAGCTCGTGATTGATATAAGGACTAAGTGATATCATGGTTTGATTATAAAGAATTTTGAGGATTTTGGTATGTGGAAAGTGTTAACGTTTAACTGCATTCATGTTTTCACTAAGGTTCAATGGGTATTCAAGAGAATGCATGATTAAGGACTTTTAATGTTTGGAATGTGACCAACAAGACATATCTTATGATATATGGGGATCAACGACAGTATTAAATCTCTGGTAATCATTTTCACTATATTATGAGAGTGGACTGCAGTATTATGGATAAGACTAAAGATTACAATGGATTATGTTGGACATAAGTTAGTATTGTTTAAGGATAGAAGTTTTTTTCGATATTATTGATGGGATGTTATAGTAATGTAGTTTTAGAAAAAGGACAACCTGCAGGACGGGCGACAGCCCATCGCTTCGGACAAGGCTGTGGGAATCGAACCCACAACCGAAGTGCGACTGGCCTTTATCACCTACCACTGGCCTACAGGAAGTCCCTGTTTAGTAGAAACTAGTTTTATTTTATTAAGCAGTATGATATATGAAGTATAAGTTCATTTTTGGAACCATATATGATTAATCTCACTATAAGACGGACTTATAACTTTTGCTAACCTTTTGTTTGAAATAGATTGAATGACCCATCATTCTATCACATGATCTGCTAATGCTTCACGAATAACAAATTCAACTTCGTTTATTTAGGAGATGAAGTGGAAATTGTTCAAGGCACGAACAACAGTGAGATTGTTCCAAAATAAAGTAAGTATTTATTCTAATTCAAATTTTCAACTTTAGGGAAATGATCTTGAAAACCAAAAATGTTGTCCTAGTGATCTTTTACCTGATGAATCAGATGGTACCTTAGATCGTCACAAATTTATGGCTTTGTGATTGTTGGATTTTCCAAAGCCATGTTCTCTACCACTCTCCATCAGAACATGATGGTTAGATTTCTCTCCCATATCCATATTTTTACCTCTGTGGAAACCCAGCGATTAGTATATTTGGGTAACCGTTACGTTTCATACTTTCGTTTTTAAATATTGGTTTTGGTATTCCTTTTTACGATGTGGGTTTTTATTAAAGAAACTTTCTAATAGTACACCATTTATAACCCCGACGAATTTCGAGGGCGAAATTCATTTTAATGGGGTAGAATGTAACACCCCGAGATTTTATGAAAAATATTCTTTTAATTTCATTAATGTCTTGTGTTGTATTCTATACAAAGATTAACTTGCGCTATACGCAACACCGTATTAGCTTGCAGTATACGCAACACTATTCTTGGATCGTGTTACACACAATTTTGATAATAGTTATTCTACGCAACATTGAGTATATATATATATATATTCAATGTGTAAATGAAATATGGTTGGATTCTGTTATACGAAACAATGAAGGATTCTTTCACAACACGCAACCCTGACTTGGCTTGCATTACACGCAATCACGACCTTCCTCGATAGCGTGTGTTGTACGCAATACCGGGTTTTAATAAACAATGTTATATTATTATAATATTGTCATGAACTAGCCATTATGAATAGTATTAACTAAATTTTGAATTTTATAACATTATTATTCATCTTACACATTTCTAGAACATGGTATAAGAACAAAATAAATTTTTCGGGTAAAATAAGTATTTTTTAAAAAAATGCAGTTTTGCCGCCTTTTGATGGCGCACCCACTTTAAATCTAGTTATTTACATGTTTATAAGTTCAATTTGACAAAATAAAATTCTTCTTTGGAATCAAGAAATAAAAATTTACTTTGGATAAAATTTTCATATTATTCTGGTAACTTTCACATTTTAATGAATAGTAAAAACACGCTATATTTTAATTAAAAACAACTTTTTTCATCATAATATCTTATGTGGTTAAATTATAATATTTAATGGTTTTAAAGTATAAATAGAATATATTTTTACCATTTAATATAATGTATTTCATTATCATTGATTTTACCTTGAATTCGTAGGTTAAATCAATTCAATCTTTTGCAATGTTTTAAACAAAAACCCATTTTTATTCAACAACGGGATTAATTTTAATTTAATTTCTGAAACTTCTGTGTATTGAATTTTAAAAAATGGATTCCATATTTGGAATCAGTGGGTCCAAATTATGTTAATAGGCTACTTTTCATTTTTGGGAATTATTAATAGTAACTACGGTAAATTTTATTTACCATAGGTAAAGGTAAATCAGGTAATTAAGGGTAAATATAATATTTTAAAATTACCCTAACAAATGTCAAAAAACTATTGGATGACTTAAAGTCGACCCATATCACCTAAGGGTCGGATTATATTCATTTAATTAAATTTTTTCAATGAAAATAATTTAATTATTATTAAAACCAAAGAATGTGACAACATGTCACTTTCTTAAATCTTATAAGTATAATAGTTTTAATCTAGTGATAAACTTCATGAAACTTTGAACATAAATAGTCTCCAGAAAGCTAATACAATTATCTACATCATAGTAATTTATTTAGAATTTTTAGGGATTAAATAATTATCATTTATTTTGACACATAGATGATGCAGTAATTGTCTTATTAATGAAATATTGACATAATTGATGTTATAAACACAAAAATAAATGTAATTTGAGACTTTTTATTAATTACACTAATTTTCTAGGTTACTATGATATATTAGTGTTGATTTAATCAACTTGGTTCGAACATATAATTCTGTTATGACTTTCACAAAAATCATATATCAAATAGTGTCAAAATTGACACAAAATAGTTTTTAAATCAAATATTATATTATTAATTGTTATTTTATTCTTAAAAATCTAATTTTCGGACAAATGACTTAGATAAGGATATATATATTAATAATAAACAATTTGGGGTTCGTTTGGCATGTTATAGTAAGTTTATTAACCATATAGTGAAAGAAAACAAAAAGACATGGTAAAAGTTAAATTATTTAACTTAGAGTTAAATCTAATTGATAAGGTTAAAATAATACCCTAAACTTGTCTAAATCCTATTGGTTGATAGTATTTCGACCCTTACCCACTTTATCTTCGAAATAAGACCCTTTGGAACCATTATAAACCGATTTTGACTTTAATATAAAATAATATTTTGAGATATTCCTAAGGTGCCCCTCTCCTCCCTTATAAAAGGGCACCTCCTCCCCCTCCTCCTCACACCAATTTTAGCACTCAAGCTCGGCCAACCCCTGACAAAATCCCTTCTCCACTTCCCTAGTATCATCCTAGAGGTCCTGGTCTTCTTCAAAGACCATCCTTAGTTCTTTATGTGGAGGATAAGAAAAGGCGCGTCAAAAAGAGGTAATATCCATTACCGATCTTTTTCAATTTCTTTCTTCTTCAACTTCTTCTTCTTTAGTTGTTTCATGATAAAGTAATAACATCAGTATTTCTTATATACTGATATGTTATTATAAATACGAAACAACTCTAATTAACCACCTATCCATCCTACGGAAAAAGGAAATCACCGTGCGTGCGTACGTACGGAATACCGTCTCCACGCCGTGGTGTAATCTATTTTCCGCCACCACCTTAATTGGATGGGTATAAAGGTGTAATGAGTAACTATATATGATTATTATAAAGTGATATTCATACTGAAATAGTATACATACACTTCAACACAATTCCACGACCATGAGAACGATATCATCGCTCGTGCGTACGTACGGACTACCGTCTCCACGACGCGATGAGATTCATTATCAATGATTAACCATTCATGAATGATTATAAAGTATATATAATAAGTACTAATGAAATATATGACCTGATAATGATACTGGAATTATTTATATTTATATGTATGTCATCTACTTAATTCCATTCAATTCAATAAGGAAACGAAAACAGCATTCATGCGTACGTACGGACTACCGTCTCCATGAACGGTGTATTTCTTTCCATTTACTGATTATTATATATGTATATTCTGAATATATATATATAAATCATGTTTTATATTCTGGAATTAAGTAATCATGATCTAAGTAATCATATGAATAATTACAAGTCAAAAACAGGAACGACAAATGAGACGATTCTACCCAAAACGCTACTTTAACATGAATTTATGAAAGAACGGGTAATATAAAGTCATAAGTGGACCATATATGATATAATAACAATGAATATGATTCTGGAATAAGTCAAAAACATGATTTAAATCATTATACAGGAGGTTCGGACACTTACAAACCAAGTCGGACCTAAGGTAAGGGAAATATCACAATCTCATCTTTATCCGAGATTGTTTATACTTTAGTATTTACTGGGGTGTATTTTATCATCCACATCCATGTTTCCTGAATATGTAATATTATTTCCATCCACCTACAATTTTTTTTAAATCCAATTTTACCTTTTGGTGAGTTTTTAGTAAATAATATGAAAGGAATCTTTTGTCGTTTTTCGTACAAGGTACTTTTTGACTTTTTTGACAAAAGTACGAAGAATGTTTTTTTAACTTCTACGGCATGAATGGATTTTTAAAACATTATTTCCAAGAAACTTCCTTTACAAGTTTTCAAGTTTATTTTTAATCAACTTATTTTATTTTAAAGTCGTATGATATGTTATGAAAGGAAAAATGTTTTTGAAGTAGAAAGGATATTTTCCTCAAGAATGGAGTTCAAGTATTTTATCAAAATTATTTTCCATCTAAGATAATAAAAGGGTTCTGTTTTTATCCCTATGATTACATTGGTTTTATTACGTTGTGATGGAATTATTTTTATGAATTCCTTTATCTTATATGAATTGTTTTATGATGTCATGATGTTTAAGATTTCCATTTGTATTACATGGGTTATGTAATGATGTATGATTTATGATTATGTGGCACACATAAGAAAGGATTCATTATAAGATGGGTGGGACCTATATCTCCCTCCAATTCATTGGGTAAAGATTTTATATCTCATGAGATAGACATGGCTGGAATGGTAGGTTATACCGGTTCAGTGAAACAGGACTGAAACGAGGGTTACTCGATTCAGAAAAGGGACTTTGTCCACTAAGATAGTCTTGGCAATGAGTCTTGACTAACAAGAAATGATTCTCTATGATTATGTGTGAATTCCACAAAGTTTCATGTTTTATGTTATGATTATTGTGATTACATTTCACTACCATGATTTATCCCATGTTATGAAATTATGCTCTCTTTTTCCGGTTATGATTTCCAAAATGTTATGTTCTTATGAATACGATGTGATTGATATTTCTTTTGTTTACCCTTACTGAGCATTTGAGCTCACCCTTTTATGTTTTCTTTTCCCCAGGATATAAAGAAAGGTTTTAGGTAAAAAAAGGAAGATCTTTATGGGAGATGTTGAAGATCTTTCACCACGATTAGAAGATTTTATTCCGAGTTTCCAAAGACACTAAACTATTACGATCCTTGTGTGTGTGTTTTTGTTATGTACTAAGTATTCCGCAAAAGTAATGTAATGTTCATGTACATCAAGCTATGGGTCTCTACATAGAATACCCCACATGTTTTCACCTCTCCTGGATGGAGAGTAACTATAACCCAAGAAGTGGTTACTATAATAGGGTGTATATATATGCTCAAACCAGAGAATCCCAATAAGAGAGTATGGGGACCTCAATCTCATAGCTCGTACTAGGAAGAGAGTCTCCAATAGATCCAGAAGTAACCACCATCAATTCCCAACATCCTTAAGTCTGCCCTGAATTACAAGTCAATAGTTTCTCAAACACTACACCCCAATACTATCCGCTTTGGGTGGGTCTGTCTCACCTACAATATTTTAGGTTGTGTCATAAGGATGTGTCTTATTGGGGAATCCACACCTCTTACTAATCAGTCCAATGTTACTCCAAAACATAACTTGTCGTTGATTGTTTTGTGAACACCAATGACCAGACCCACATAATAGTGATACACTGGAGGTTAATCCCCATAGGGCATCAGATATTGGCACTGCCCTGTCCCACAGAAGGATGAAACACTGGAGTGTAATCCCTATAGATTCATTAGTTAATTACACTAACTATCCCCACTGATGGGTGATACAATGGAAGGTAATCCCTGATGAGTCATTTGAGAATGCCACTACCCTGTCCCATAGAAGGATAACACACTGCATGGTAAGTAGGTACTTCTCTGGTGATTCTGAAATGTAACAACCATTAATTAATTCATCAAACACCTCTTGAATATAATTAAGTTTGGAACACCTTACTTCATATCCAAAGGTCGTAATAGAGGTCACCAGCACGTTCTATACAGAAAACATGATGGGTAATCTAATTATTTTTCCAAAACAGTCAATAATTAAAAAGGGTGATTTTCACCAAAAGACACCCTAACGGGTCAAATTGGGTCTTCATCATGAACAAAAACTTTAAACTCTAAAAAAATACCTCACAAGGTCTGTATCGAAGGGAGGGTCATCGTTCCATAGATGGATCGTCATATAGACACACATTTTAAATTTTATTGGCATTTTAAACCTCAAAAGATAGTCAAGGGCCTGATGGACCGACTCATGGTCGGTCCACCGACCATGGTGGTCCACCACTCCCGCTTCCCATCGAGCAACTGTAGTATTCGACCCAGTATTTGACTCAGTTTTCACGGTCTGACCCATCAATTTTGGACACTGAAAAATTGGTCGGCCAATGCAGTCGAGGCTGGGCCCACCCCACAATGTTTTAGATGACTATTGGAAGTACGACCCACCCACCGATAAGGGCCTAGCCCATGAGCCAGTCTCCAACCGTGTCAATTTTGTTTACTATTAGGGGTCTTCATAGTACTTGTTGCCGCTATGCAGAATACCAAACATGATCTGGTCACCCGATCCCAAATCTGTCAGCATATCGGGGACCCTCGTGATGAGGACTTCATAGCACCAACCTCTAATCATTGATCCATCAGTGGTCTATTGTGCCCAAATGTAGATGGTGGATATCAGTGAATAAAGAAAGAAGAATGAAGTTTAAACACTGATCGATGGTTGTGTATGTGCAGTAATCTATGATTTAACCAAGTAACAATGAAGAACAAGAATGAAAAATGGATATTCAAATTATACCTGAAATAGAACTCGAAAAAAAGAGAAAACATACCTATAATCGATCATTCGTCATCGGCGACACATCCATTTCCCTCCCACTTCGATCCCTTGGGGATTTGGTGGGGATTTGTCCACAATATATGAATAATGGTAGATAGATTAGAGATATATTGATCATGGTTAGAGAGAAAATGGATCAAAGAAAACTCTAATCCAAAATTTCTTATTTTCTATTTATAGGATCTCCACTCAATGCGGAATCCGAAATTTCCACACCCCCTCACTTTATGTCATCCCTAGGTAAGACAACCAATTCTAAACTCAATAGTTGTCTCATATTTCTATTCAGATTCCATGTTTGATTTTATTTGATTATGAATCTATTATAAAATAATATATTTAATTAATTTAACTAAAACATTTCTCATGGGGGATTTTTCCACATAAATCCTATGATGAAAAATGTCATGACTCGCCTAGGATAAATGTCATGTCCCAGACTCAACCATGGACTTTGATTTTGGATCTGAGCTACTGTTTAAGTGTTATCTTATTCCATTCAAATTTATAGTATAAAATATCTTTAATATTTTTATAAAATTAATTTCGGGAACACCAGGCCTTGGAATTCCATGTTGTCTCATCACCCAAATTAGGAAATATATGTCAAAATATTTCAAACAATTACATGGAGAAAACATGGTCTCTATAATGATGACACACTCAATTTGAATAATAATTAAATGAAATAACTCATACACATCAAAACATGGATCATAAAACACATGACATTGCACAATAATTTATCAAAGAAAAGATTCAAAGGAATAAAGAATCACCATTATTGTTATGTCAAACTTGATCAAAGGAATCATTTATTACATAATGAAATCATAAGGAAAATGCATTTTTACCATTGAACATTCCCTTAATTTAACCCTTATAATAACCAATTGAATTGGTATAAAAATATGGATTCCTTCCAATATAATCATTACCTAGGGAATTAGAGGAGAATTATAGATCAAACCATGCTTGATTTATAAAGTTTCTTTAATTAATAATGGAAACACCCATCATTAGTTTATAAAATAACCACCCTAAATCATTAAAAATGTTTAATAACTATATCAGGAATAATGTATCTAGATCATGAATCTCCTAATAAAGCTCTTAGAAACATCCATTATCAATTTTATTAACTTATTAACCCGTGTAAAATTTACATGATACATGAAAATATATTTGAAACAATCATAATACATCATAAAAATGAATATGTAATGAATTATAAAAAGATATTCATAGTGTATAATTTTTTAAATCAAGGGTCATTGTCGATGATGAAAATAAATGTCATTAGAAATTTATTTAATACATTTATGATTAAAATACGTTTTCTACAATGAAAAAATATACTAAAATATCACAAGGTATGTTGGAAAACATTTTATTTTACAATATACATGTATAATTATATACGGTTCTTAAATTAAAATAATTTTTTTAATGGTGGGAAAATCCATTCATGTTGAAGTTGATATAAATAAACATTCATCTAAAAAGTATTGTAAATATTTTCTAATGTTCCCCATGTGGAAAATATTATTGAGTTTCAATTTTAAAAAAAATTTAATATACTCTAAAAGATAATGTAAAATAACTTTAGGAAAAAATATATGATTATAAATTGACATTAGTGATCTCATTTTTTTAAAACAAGTCTTTGGAAGAGAATGTTTCCCTATCAAAAATAAAATACCAGATGAGTAACACTTATACAAAAAATTATTAATGTCTCTATAGTCGATAATACAAGAAATGAAAATTTAACATTTAACCACATTCATAGTACATGAAGAATAAAATTTATATTGGTTAGGATAATAATATCATTGAATTTACCCTAAACTAACTACAATAATAAAATGTTGAAAAGTGTAGAGATTATAATATATAAACTTTAACTCCTTGGTATCTATAGAATGAAACATTATTGAATAAAATTTTATAAAATGAATTTATAAGTCCCATTAGTTTCCTGAATTAATATGTCAAATTTAATTGATGAGGTAGTAATTACACTATTTAGGGAAATCTTGGTGAATGACATTAATGATGTCTTGGGAAAATGATATTGAGTTAGTGAAAACCATTTTAACTTGTATAACATTTCAATCATTATCTCGCGAATGAATGAAATTAAATGGAACTTTAAATATCAATATTAATTATTCATCCATGATATAATATCTCAATTTTTATTATATAATCCATATAAAATGATTTCATTTTTTATTATAAACATATTTCTTAATGAAAGATAATTATAGATAAATGAACCTTCTAGAGATCATATCATTAAATTGAGAGTTAATATGTATAAAAATTATTTTTTAAAAAATGGAAACATAAAAAATTATAAATAAAAAATAAATCTAACAAATATTATATCATATATAATATTGGAAATATATAGTAAATTAATAAGTGATATAAACCTATGAATGGAAATGTAGTTAAACCCCCTTACTGATTGGAATTATTTAAGTCAAATCACTTTAGAAGAAATAATTTGAATTTTAATTTAAAAAAAATAATTTTTTTATGGATTTATTATATAACATGTAAAATGGAAATTATATACACCATATAAAATAAATTTTCTTTATAGCATTCACATATTTCTCAAAAAATGAAATTTTGATGAAATCCCATACTTTGAATCAATAAATGCCATTTATATCAATTAACTCTAATATAATAGACTTATATTAGTTATTGTTTTTCTTGAGAATAACATTAAGGATTAATCCCTAATCCATCAAATATATGATTCATTTATTTCAATATAATACTTAATTAAATAACATGTTAACTCCATGTCTTGTGTTTTGAGGAAGTTAAATCCAATATTTCAAAACAGATTCAATGTGTTAATCGCGAGTAAAGGGGTAATTGTAAAATATTCTCTAGAATAATAATATTGAAATTATTATATATTTTATACCTAAATTATAATTTAAAAACTATAATTGAAAATGGTTTTTGAACATTTAACTACATTACAATCATGTATATGGTAAGTCATACATACACATGAGTAAAGATTCCACTATTCAGTGATCGTGATAGAAGTAATGAAAGTATTATTTTATCATTAAATAATTATAATTATATCATAAAGACAATATTTTTTATTTTTTAAAACACTTATATAAATTAACTACGTTATTTGGTGATGAAAAACTAGTCACATCCCTTCATGAAGGATGTGATCCATATATATGTTGGGATGGAGTTTTCATTTTTCAATAAATTGAATTGTGAAAAAATTTGATGTTATATTATATTTACATAATGAAATTTTTTTAATTAATATCATATATATATATATATAGAAATTCTATCATTATAAATATCCATGAGTAGTGGTGATGGAAAATTGATTACATAGGTTTGTGAGGCTGTAGTTTACAACACACACAAACGATTTTTTCATTTCCCAATTGATGGAAGAGGATATGGATATAGGTTATTTAATTAAAATAATAAAATCCTTGGTAATTTATTATACTGATATTATTATTTAATCATTTATGATTATTATTTTAATGAGTTATAAAATGAAATAAAATGAAAACACTCGGTTAATAACAGTACATATTTTTCAGACAACCTCTTTTTCATTAATCATTAAACCCTCAAAGTCAAAATTATGCATAAAAAGAACTCTAGAATGAGGGTAGGGATTATAATATTGTATTTGGTAAGTATATATATGAACTAAATAGTTCAATTTTTGTGATGGAAATAGGAGAGGGGTGTCCTCTTATAATGAGGGGAGGTTTATTCATGGAATTTCTTAAAGTATTACATTAATATAAATCAATTTCAAATTTCAAATTAATAGAAACTTATTTATTTTTAATAAATTATGATTATGAGTGTATATAAAAAAATTACATAACAATTGGATAATTTTAGGTACTTTTTTCGACCATATCATTCTGTTTTATCCCCCATTAATCCTTTTGATGGTTTCCTCGAAAATAATGTTTTGTACTATTTTTGGGTGAAGAATGTTGTAATAAACAAAAAATTGTACCATAATGGATCATGGATATTTTTTCCAACCCTATACAAACTAATTTATTAATCATAGGTATTTTATGACTTTAAAATCTTATAAGAAAATATACTTTATTATAAAATATCATTATTGACATTATTGACACTATTCATTTGATTTGAATTAAAAAACATCATGTAAAATATTTTAATTGAACATAAACTCTTAAGACACACATTAATAGGTTATTAGTATCTAAAATTTTCATATTGAACTAAATCTCACTAAATATTTAATACTTTTTATATTTTAAAATTCAATTATTTAGATTTTATACCAATTGAATAAAAATCCTCTCAGTGTTGAGAAAACATTTAATATTTTATTTTAACAAAAAACAATTAGAAATAAATTACCAAGATTAAATATAATTTCTATTTCAAATGACTATTTATAACTGAATATATCTGATTTTTTTCTACATTGAAAAAGTCTAAAAAATAAAACAAGTAGAATGACATTTTTTACTTTTCTATGGATAAAATATTATGTTGGCGAAAATAGTGGCCAAACAGAACAAAAGGGAATTTATTCAAACATTTGATGATTAAGAATGAAATATACTCATCCAATGAAATTAATTATTGTTTTGTTATTACTTTTTAGTTCACATCATATTATATTTATCATTAATAGCCTGGTTTACCCTTACGATGGTGAAAACTTTTGTATATGGAAACTATTTATAATAACCAAAAGTAAAATGGACCTATATAAAAAATTTTACCACATGATTCGAAATATGATATCCATTTTTCATTATTCAATTCAAATAATTCTAAAAAATATTTTTAGTATAAAATAAAAGATTCAATGAAAAAAGTTATTTTAGAAAATTTTCTTATTTATTATTAAAATGTATTAATAACTAATACAACTATAAAATATATTTCAAAAAAAATTAATTATACATCACATGGCATGAATAAATTAATATTACCTCAAACCCAATTAAAAAAAGGAGCTTTGTGAATTCTTGAAACAAAAATACTATTTTCAATGGAAATCATTATTTTTTCTATTCACCAGAAATGAAACTTTTCAGAAAAATATCAAAAAATACAAATTATTTTTTAAAATTTGATTCCAACAATTAAGATCATTTTTTAAAATAAATTTTATTAAATTTCATTAAATTATTTATTATATTCTCCAAAAAAATTATAAACACCATTTTGGATGAGAATTTATTTTTTTAAGAATAAATTTCCAGTACTAAAAAATGAGTTCTTATTTACTAATAATAAATTATTAAATATTGAGTTTGAAATTTATATATATCTTATAATTTTATTATTTTGATTCATATCCACTAATTCAAGAGATATTTTATTACATCTAGAATTAAATAATAATATTTCCTGATTTTTATAACCTCAGTGTCACGTATCTTACACACTATCAAACATAGTCATTATTTTAAAATATAAAGATATAAAGTTATCCACATATTAATAAATTGTGTCCTCAAAATTTGAACATAGATTCAGTAATAAAAGTATTCCCATTTTAAAATTCCTTTTTTTAAAGCCTATATTGTAAAAAGGGTTTATAAAACATTATTTTGAAACGAGTTAAATGGAAGTATGACTATCATCTAGAATAACACATAAATAGGTTTCAAAATATGAGAAAATTTGTAGGAATCCAAATATGTACATGGACAAAAAACGTTTATGATAAAATAATTATGTTGTGTGATAGATAAAAATAATCAAAAATAAGTGGATGATCATGAGAAAGGTGGCGACCAAAACAACACTGACCAATGATATGTGAAAAAGACAGCTGATTCATCAAGAAATGAATGAAATAAATTATTGTTTTTTATTATCCTTTAACTTATATATAAGGAATTCATATACCAAAAACATATAAAAACAAGGAAATTTAATTTTTAGAAAAGTATAATTATATCCTTTAATCAATTTCGACAAGAATCATATCTTATTCTCCAGATGATGTGAATTGGAGATTATTTTTTCCTAACAATAACATATAAAATGATTTCTAATAGATCACATGATCCAAAAATGGATAAAAATATATTCAACTCTTTATAAGATATGAAAATAAACTAAAACTATTAGTATAAGGCAAGATAATAGACAAAATATATAAAATGTTATATGCAAAATATGTCATTAATCTCCCAAATCAAACGTTAACAAAAAAATGTTTGTTTTTTAGGATTCATCTAGGGTGCCTCCACTGCATGCAATTTGATAGTTTAAGGGTGTCGCATTGTACCCCACATATATTATTTACAAATTTGGGTGAAATTAATCACTTTCTCAATGACTTATGATCCTTGATCAAAATGAGATGATGAAGTTTTATTCCCTCCATATGTGGATTCATTTTTGGAATTCATCATATAGTTTGGGTCTCCCTCATAGATTAATATGTTTCTCATGAAACTCTTTCCCAATGAGATATTTTCATGGATACTGGTTAATAACATTTCTTTTGCCTAGAAATTTTAAGAGGTCATGTCGAGGTAGAAACCATCGTTGAGGGATGTAGTCATATTGGTTATCAATAGCATATCTGGACACTAGGGCATTGGACACCTACATAATTCATCATAGTAGGGTTATCTAGGGCGTAGAACCTGAGTTATTCCACTTTGATCATAGAGTATCTATTTTTGGATGAATATGTTATGTGGTTTTCCTCAAGGATCCCATGTTTATCATGGGGTAGGAGCAATTTTTTCTGAGTTTAATGTATTTTGTAAATGGAGTGGAATTGATCTGGACACCACATGGGCCAACCAGGGAGGATGCATCTCTAAGAGGGAACACATGAAAGGTTTACTAATGGATGGGTTAGAGCAGCTGATGAGAGCAGACTCCAAATGGTGTTTTCCATGAAGGGATGATGTCGCACCATGAAGGGGTACATCCCAAGGGGAACATCAATGTTTACTGTATCGATGGGTCAAATTTCCAAATTAGGGAGGACCCAGGATGGTGTTCCATGTAAACGGAATATGTCACATTGTGAAGGGGTGCATCCCTAAGAGATATGCACCATGGTTTACTAGATGGATGGTTTAGAACTCACAATGGTAGGGGACCCCGAGTGTTGTGTCCCATGAAGTGATGATATAATACTATAAATGGGTGAATCCTTAGGAGGGAGAAACCAAGGTTTACCATTCAATGGGGTAAACCCCCAGATAATAGTGGACCCCAGATTGTGTGTACCATAAAGGGATGATGTAACACATGATCCCCATTCGCATCCCTTCACCAGTGTGCCACTGTGGACTGAAAATGATGTAAATGGGGATTATACGTGGAAGCATACCATGTGCCACTATGGATTACAAATTATGTGAAAGAGGCTTGTGTTTAGAAGCATCCCAAGTGTCACTATGGATGAGAAATGATGTGAATGAGTCTTATGAATGGAAGTAGAGAAAGTGACACTATTTAGAGAAAATGGTATTAACATGCATTAGATGAGGAAGCATCCCATATTGACTTCCTCCTTTATGACCTTGAGGGATTCCCATGTGTATTTCATGAGGTAAGAATTCAGTTTAAGGTCATGTGAATGGATGAGGTTGATAGGGATTATGCATGGAAGCTACCCATTTGGGATTTCCCATGTCAGGTCATGGGGGCAGCCCAACCTGTTGGTGGGTCAGGGTGTATGATTGGGTCTAACATGTGAGATGTAGGACATGGTTTTTGTTTGTTTCTCATCTGATGGTCATGTCATGTGGAATTTTTATGGTGGGAAAATAATTAATCCTCTATTTGTAATATGAGGAATCCTATTATTGATTGATAGGGTATTATTCAGTTTAATGTCACATAGTGAGTACTATTTGAATCTTATTCTTAGTGCATAAAGAATCAATTTATTGGATTAAATGGCGTCTTATGTATTTCCTATAGGCTATATTACATTTTATAGAAATTTAGTGATGAAAATTAGAAAAATATTCCTAGCAAAGGCTAGTGTGGGATTTAGGCAAAAACAACCCTTCCTATTTTATCCCGGCTTTGAAATCCCAATAATGAGGTTTTGGGTGATGCTTGAGGAATGGTAAAACTCATGTTATATGGAGAGTCTAAGAATCGAATCTCAGCACACGACATGGGAAAGGGGCGAAGAGGAGTATATTGACATATGGTGTATCAAGGGCTATAGAGTAGGATCTAGAATCATGGTATTCCATGGCTAGATGTTGGGGCTGCATAAGGGTGAAATGTGAATTTTTAATGACCCATCCCAAATATTTCATGGTGAAATAATACATTTTTATGGTTTCAGTAATGGTATGAAAGGGCTTGGGCCAGAGGCCTGAAACAACAGGCAGGCAGTGATACAAAGTAGGGCTGTGGGGGCACTGCCCCTGCGGTATAGACTAGTGGGTGCATGCCTATATATTGATGCACATATGATGGGATAATTACAAGATGGGATGCATAAAAGTCTGGTCAGCTGTAGACTATTGCACGTACCTACATTTTGAAAAAATGAGGTCCAGAAAGGATAAAACAATTGTGGGACCACTTGAAGGTGGATGCACGATGGACCTATTACGCAAGATATCACATCTTGAGGCATCCATGGATTGAGCATAATCACTGAAGATATGGTCATACGCATGTAAGAGCATCAAATATCCTCTGGAGCCTCTTCCAGAGTAATGGGGCAGCTTTAATACATAGTTGATGCCTTCCATGATGGCACCAATGATTTTGGGTACAAAAGAGTTCTTACACATGAACATTGTTGGGAACACACAAAAAGGGGATGTTTTACGTCACATTGTGAGTGCAAGAGATTTACGTTTGAATTGAGATTTTTTTACGTGTAAGGATCAAAACTTATGTGTACCTTACTTTTCCATTTTTGGGTTTTGGGGCAGAATATCCCCTATGATATCGCATTAGGCATGCAAGAGTCCTATTTTTGGATTATTTTTTATCTTGAATGTCTACTTTACTGCACACACAACTTCTTTCTTTTAGGTAAGTCCATAATATTCCCCAAAATTTCCATTGTTGTCCATTTTCAGTTGTCTAACCTCAAGTGGTCATAATTTCTGATATATAACTCTATCAAGGTGACAAGACTAGTCAAATTGAAACCTAAAAAATGTACTATGCTCCTTGATCAAGTATGGAATCATTATTTGCATCCTTTGGACAAGTTGTTTGGTTCAAAAAATGGTCAACATAGACCAATCAAAAAATATATAATCATGTATACCAAATAACATCCATAACATCATCATTCATTAATTTTTAAACCTCGTCGGATATATGATACCTTTTAACTTGTATATCCAAAAATAAATGGAATTTATCTATGATAATTTTTAAAATTAAACAAAAGGGTTGTATATACATCAATACAATAAAACTTCTCTAAAAATATCATTAATAACATCATCAAATTGAATAGTTTTTTATGAATTTTAACATATGATAATCCTTAAATTAATAAATCTATTATGTTGTTAATAATAATTACTAAAACCTTGTATGAAGTCAAAAAATTCTATAACATTATCTCAACAATTCATCAGATAAAAATAGTAATGTCCTTGAACCTTCACTTCAAAATCTAGTGGAGAAAATATAAACGTTAAATTTTTATTTTTGATACCAATACAAAAACCCAATTACAACCACCCAATACATAAAAACTAAAAAATAAATATTTTCTCACTTGAATACCCAAGTTCATTTTTGGTTTAGGGTTTCAGATAATTAGAAATCAATATTACAAAATAACATAGGTTCATAAAAAACAGGGTCATAAAAACATAAATCATCTCCCTTAAACTTATTCAAATTGGGTAACATACATAGGTATATCATACTGAAAACTGTTGTTCATAACATGGGAAAAATTAAGGAAACAATCGGTGATCTATAACTCTTAGTGATGGTAAATATGGACATTAACAACTGAATGTTAATAGTGAGAATAATATAGAAATAAGGTTAGAATTACATTTTAAATATTCATAATCAATTAATGAAATAACATAAAACCATAAAATCTTATATTTTAAAAAATTTCAAATGGCGCAAATCTTTTTTAGTGTAAAGATTCATGGGAATCATTATTCTTGAGCCATGTGATGTCAATCATGATCAAAGGCAGCATTTTTAACCCATAACAATTTAAATGAAAATATGTTGTTATATTAGAGTATTATCTTTTTATAACCCTTAAAATAAAACTTAAAATTGTAATAATTGTACGGTAAACTTCAAATATAACAATTCCACATTAAATTTGAGGAATATAATAGGCCTGAGCATCCTTAGTTTATCACAGAACTAGACAATCTTGGTTTATAACAGAACAAAACGTTCATGGTTTATAGTGGAACAACCCATTATTATAAATAAATTCCAAGAACCATACCATGAATAAAGTACACAGATCATTCATATCATCATAAAACTCATCGAAACATATTTTTTTACTTTTCTAACATTATTTTCCATTAAGAATAAATGGTTTCCAAGAAAAGTAATTTGATACAATCATAATACCCTTAGTGGGATAATAATGTTGGAATCATCACAAAATATCCTCACGTGGTTATAACTAAATTCAATGGTTGGATCATTGATAAAATATCATTCCATTATAGTATTATTAAAATCATTGTTGGGGAAAACCTTTTCATCCAGAAAAATAATTTTTAAAAAAATTAAATCCCATAAAATTTTTGTAACCAATTTTATTTGAAAATATCATTTTAAATTTATAGTTTATGATTCATAACGGTTAATGCTAATAACAGTTATAAATTCTTCTTATGTTGTAAATATCAAAAAGTGTATGATATGAGGCTATATGTATCATAAAAAACTGTATGATATGGGGATATAAGTATCATGAAATTAATGAGGTACTATGTGATAATTAAATCATGATTCTATATGTACACCATTCAAAAAAATCATGATTCATGACATGAATCGTATCTTAGAAAAATGATATTGAGGAAATGAATCCCCCTGAATATTTTACAATATATGAATCAATATATCAAGAAAGACATAACATAAAAAACATTAATTTTCCTAATTGTAGATTAACTAACTAAATCATATCTAAATTGGAATAATATACACCTTATCAGAGGATTTATTCTTATATCATAAACATATGTCTCATAGAATGAGAATTTGAGATTGAGACCCTTAAAAATAATATCATTGAATTTATGATTAATCAGTGGAGTGGTTATGTGTTAAAAATGTAAATATATAAAATATTGTTCATATAAAATAAATCATTGAACGTTCATTTAACACATAATATTGGGATAATATAATCATATATGAAGTGATATGACCCAATATAAAACAATTTTGTTAAGAAGCCCTTATATATGTGTAACATTTTTTTAAATCCAATTAGATGAAATAATATCTATTGAAAATTAGAATACCATTAATATTTTATGGAATCATTGAATAACATCTTAATGTATAATCATATCCACCATATGTATGATAATATCTGAATAACATTTAAATATTCCTCAATGAACAAAAACTGAGATGAGAAACCTTACCTCGAGTCTAGACATTCCATGTATATCATTTAACTCTTACATAATAAAATAATATCAATTATTTTTATTCTGAATAATATGTTAAATTATTGGTATATTATACTTAAATATATTATTTCACTTATTATAATGAAAAAATTTACTACATAATCACTAAACTCCACATTGAGAGTATTGATGAGGTTTAGTTCATTGATTCAAAACAGCTTCAATGTGTTGTTCATGGTAAATGGGTTCACTTTTCCATTATATACTGAATAATAGTCTTTAAATAATTATCATTTTTTAAAATTGTTATTACATTTAAAAATCACCATTAATTTTTTTTTATGAAAGATGTCATATCTTTCAATAATGATGATGCTAAGTTGTTTTTACACATGAGTAATGTATACATTTTTCAGTGATCATGATATAGATTAAGTAATTATTTTTTATAAAAAATAATAAATGATAATTTTATCATTAATAAAATTTTATTTCCTAATATAAAATAATATTTTTACTAAACCAAGTGATGCGGTGATGAAAAACGAATCAAAATGATTTACTGTGGTGATATTCTACATGTAAAATGAATGACATTTTGACTTTTTGGTAAATATAATGGTTAGAAAATTGATTTAATATTACTATTCCATAATGATAAATATTTCGTGAATATCATATATAAACATTAATTCCCTAATTTTAAAGAGTTGTGAGTGCTGGTGTTATAAAAATAAATACATCGATTCGCTAGGTGGTAGTCAGTCATACACACGAAAGATGGTTTTGTCTACCATTTTATGGAATATGGGATTGATATAGGTGATTTAATTAACAAAATAAAATTAATGTGTATTAAATATAATTATGTTATTATTTCATCATGTTTCATGAATATTTTAAGAACATAAAAGAATAAATAAATCAAAAAACACAATACTAAGAACTATTCCTCTTCCACAGACAACCTACATTATTTTAGATCTTATCCAATATATAGTTAGTGTTATACCTAATACAACATAAAATTAATGATGGTGGAGATTATAAAAAGTTATTTGGTAAACTATTGGTTGGGCCAAAGGGTTCTTTATTTTTGAGGAATATAGGAGAGTGGTGTCCTTCTATAATGGGGTGAGAGACATTCGTTGAAATTATTAAAGTATTAAATTAAGATATATAAGTTTTCATTTTTAAATTGAGTAAAATGTATTTATTTAGATGATATGATTAATATGTGTCTAAATTCCTTAATATAATATAATTTGAACATGTGTATGTGTTGTTTTCATCCTTATCATTTAGTTTTAACTATATATCAACCCTTTTGATTCCTACCAATATAACAATTTTTTTACACATTAATGGACATGTTTTTTATTATAAAAATTTTATATGTAAAATGGATAACATAATAAACCATTATTCTTTAAATGAGTTTAAGACAAGAATTTCATGAATTTTATGTCATTTAATAATATAATCATTTTAAAAAATATCATTCGTGACACTTTTACCCTATTTATATTATTTGAAATTATAAATATCAAAATAAACATAGAAATCGAATATAAACGAATAAAACACCCAAAATATGTCATAATATTCTAAAAAGTCATAAGAAAACAAATAGAACAAAAATTATTCAAATTTGTATATTTATAAAATTGTTTATTTATGATTTTTATTAATGGTATAAATATTTCATCAATATTCATAAGAATCTAGGTTAATTATTTCATCATTAAAAATTATGAAGAAATTAAAATGATAAATAAATAAATAATCTCTTATATTACTATTTGTAAACTAATATACTTTCTTTTTATCCATATGTTAAAATTTAAATTATAATAAAATAATTAAAATGTAAATTTTTAATTTTCTTTCATAAAATATTATAAAGGTAGAGATCATGAAAATAATCGAACCAAAGGACACATATTAAAATATTGGATCATTATGGTTGAGTTAGATACGTAAAAAATTAAATAATTTTTTAGGATTAATGGTTAATATTTAGCATATGTTTTCCATAATTGTCTGATTTACCCTTACCGCAATGTCAATTATTTAATATTGTTACTATTTATAATAGTTAAAAACAAATGGAGTATTTTTAAAAAAAATTGGAACTCTTAATTAGAAATATGGAATAAATATTTCAAGAACCAATTTATAGAATCAATTTATGATTAGAACATAGAATTAAATAAAACCAGTTTTTCTGACAAATTGATTTTTTGGAATAAAATGTTGTATACCAAATTCAATCATAAAAATTATTCTAAATATAATTTTATCATTATGAGTAATATAATAGAATTAATTTTAAATAAAAAATCCTAAAATTCAATTTATATTACTAGAAACAAAAATACTATTTTAAATAAAAATTACCATATTCCAGTTTTCTTAGGAAAATCAAAAAATTCTGATAAATTTTAAGAAATCTCTCCAAGATAATTTTGACATTTTGATTCAAAAAATGAAGTTAATTTTATAAAATTAATTTTTCCAATGTTCTATATATTAATTATAATATTCACTCACAAATATCAGTTAAAATAATCATTAATGATAACATATTTTTAATGAATAGATTAGCTTTCTAGAAATGAGTTATTATTTTATAATATTAGTCATTAATTTTTTTTGACTATTAAATATTTATATTTCCATATTTAATAATTTTATTATTTATATTTGTACTCTATTATTTAATGGTTATGTTTTAATGGTTATATTTAAATAATAACATTTCTTTATTTATTAAACCTCAACCTTGTTTATCTTATAATCTATAGAACATAGTCTTTTCTATTATTTGGATATCACACCCCACATTATTTTATTTTATAATTTTTAATCCTAAAGGTTATTTGTTCAACTTCATTCCAATAATATAAAATTTTGCAAGAGTAGATAACTAACTGACACTTATCCCCCACTCCACCTCTTACTGTGGAAGCTTTATGTGTGCCATTATTGAGTAGAAATTATGTGAATGGGGCTTACACTTAGAAACATCCCATGCGTCTCTATGGATGGGAAATGATGTGAATGTGACTTATGTGTGGAAGTAGTGAATGTTCTACTATGGAGAGACAATGATATTAATGGGGATTACATGAGGAAACATCTCGTAATGTCTTCCTCATTTAGGACAATGAGGAAGTCCCATATGTATTGCATGTGGTAAGAATTCAGTTTAATGTCATGTGAATGGATGAGGATCATGGGGATTAAGTATGGAAGATTCCCATTCAGGATTTCCTATGTTAGGTTATAGGTTCATCCTGACCTATGATGGGTCACGGTATAAGATTGGTTCTTACATGTGAGATAGAGGCCCATGGTTTTTTTGGTGTTCATCTCATGATCATGGCATGAGGAATTTTACGATTTTTGAATAAGGCATCTAGTATTTTTAATAGGAGGCATCCTATTATTGATTTATAGGGTATTTTGTACTTTAAAGTCATGTAGTGAGGACTATGGGCATCTTATTCTTGGTGGATAAGGATTCTCTTGTTTGGAGTTATTGGTATCCCATGTTTTTTGTATAGGGTATATTACATTTTATAGACATGTTTTGAGGACTATTCGAATTATATTCCTTGAAAATGATGGTGTGGTATTTATAAAAAAACAACCCTTTCTGTTTCATCCCAGCATTGAAGCCCTAATGATGAGGTTTTGGGAGATGTTTGAGGAATGTTTTGAGTCATGTTATGTGGTGAATCCATGATGTGAATCTCAGATCATGACACGGGAAAGGGTCTAAGAGGTGTATATTGACATAAAGTGCGTTAAGGGGTGTAGAGGAGGATCTCAAATCCTTATATTCCATGGTTTCATGTAGGGTCCACATAAGGGTGAAATATGAATTTTTTATAATCAATATTGAAAATTTCATTGTGAAACTATCCTTTTTTATGGGGGTCAGTGATGGTATAAAAGGGCATGGTCTAGAGGCCCGAAACTGCAGGCAGATAGTGATCACGAGTGGGGGTGTGGGGGCACAACCCCTACGGTATAGACTAGTGGGTTCATGGATATACATTATTTTGTGTATGATGGGATACATGGAAGATGGACTTAACACAAGGCTGGTCAGCTCGACACTATTCTGCGCACATAACTTAAGAAAAAATGAGATCCAGAGATGACAGACCAATTATTGTCCCGCATAATCACACCTCGAGGCATCAATGGATTGAGCGTTGTCACTGAAGAGATGTTCATATGGACGACAGAGCATCGATTGTCCTCTGTAGCCTCATCCGGAATAATGCGTTGTCTTTTAATATATAACTAATTTCTTCCATGACATCTAAAAATATTTTGGGTTTGTAAGAGGTCCTCCACGTGAACTTTGGTGGGAACACACACAAAGTGGTTTGTTTACATCATATTGTGAATGTAAGAGCTTTACATGCAGATTGAACTTATTTATGTGTAGGGATCACAACTTACGTGCAATTTACTTTTATATTTTTTAGGAAAGGGTGGAATATACCCTTTGACATCACATTAGGCATGTAAGATTCATGTGTTTGTATTGGGTTTTTTAATAAAATATTCAATGGTTACCCACACAACTTATTTCTTGCAAGAAAGTCTATACTCTTCCCCGAAATTTCCCTTGAAGGACATTTTCTGCTATCTGACTTTGAGTGGCCATAAAATCTAATCTGCAACATTCTCCAAGTGATAAGACCAGTCAAATTAAATTCTGAAAAATGTTTTACACTCCTTGATCAAGTATTTAATGATTATGTGCATCATTTTGAAACATAGTTTTCTTCAAAAAATGTTCAACACAGATAAATCAATAAATATATAATCATGTATACAAAATAAACTCAATAACATCACCATTAATGAATGTTTAAACCAAATCAGATATATGATACCTTTTAACTTCCATATCCAAAAATAAATAGAATTTTTTTATGGTAGTTTTTCAAATTAAACCAAATGGTTTTATATACCTCAATCCAATAAAACCTCTCTAAAAATATCATTAATCACCTCATAATATCAAATGGGGTTTTATGAATTTTAACATATAATAATCCTTTAATTAATCAATCCATTGTGGAATTCATAAAATTTAGGGAAACTTTATATGAAAACATCTTATTGTACAACATTATCTAAATAATTCATCTGATTAAAATAGTAATGTCCATAAACCTTCACTCCCATATCTGTTGGAGAAAAGAAAAACATTACATTTTTATTTTTGATACCAATACAGAAAACACAATTTCAACTGACCAATACATACAATATCGAAAATAAATATATTTTCACTTAAATAGCAAATGCCATTTTTTGTTTTGGGTTTCAGAAAATTATAAAAACAAATATTACAAAATAAATTAGGTACATAAATAACCATGACATAAAAACCTAAATCATATCCCGTAATCTTATTCATATTGATTAACATACATAGTTATATCATATTGAAAACCATTGTTCATAGCCTGGGAAAAGAAAGGAAAATAAAGGTGATCTATAACTCTTAGTGATGGAAAATATACACATTAATAATTGAATTTTAATATTGATAGTAAGATAAAAATAAGGGTAGTATTACACAGTAAATATTCATAATGAATTAATAAAATAACATATACCCATAAAATCTAATATTTTAAAACATCTGAAATGGAATAAATCGTTTTCAATGTACGGATTCATAGTAATATGAAATCATGAGCCATGTGATGTCAATCATGATCAAAATAATCATTTATAACCTATATAAATATTTATAAAAATATGTAGGTATCTTGGATTATTATCTTTTTATAGCCCTTAAAATAACACTTAAAATTTTAATAGTTGTACGGTAAACATCCAATAAAACAATTTCACATTAAATTTGAGGATAATCATGGGCCCACCCATCCTTAATCTATAATAGAACATCCCATCATTGGTTTATAACAGAACCAAACATTCATGGTTTTTAGTGGAAAACCCCATAATTATAAATAAATTAAAAGAACCATATCATGAATAAAGTACATAGATCTTTGATATAATCATAAAACTCATAGAAAGATATATTTTTTCTTTTTCTAACATGATTATCCATTAAAAAGAAATATTTTACCTAAAAATTTATTTGAAACAGTCATAATACCTTAGTTGGATAATAACTTTGGAATCATCAAAAAATATCTTCACAATGGTATAAAGAATTCAAGGGTTGGATCATTGATAAACTGTAATAACATTAAAATATTTTTACAATAATTCTTGAGGAAAATAAATTTTCAACAATAAAAATAATTTTTAATAAAATTAAAACCCAAAAAATATTTTGAAACCATTTTATTTGGAAATATCCTTGTAAACTTATAGTGTATTATTCAAAAAAAATTACGGGTAACAACAGTGGGAAACACTCCTTGTGTTGTAAATATTAAAAATAAATATTCTCTTAAATCAATTTGTAAAGAGAGTAAAAATTGAACCATTAGGAAAACATTATTAAATTAAAATTTTAAAACTACTTAAAATAAGTTAAAATATTGTATAACATAACATTAAGAAATAATTTATGTTTATAAAATAATCATCTTCAAATAAAATTATAAAATATGGATATAGAATGGAATGTTTCCTAATATGAAGGAAAACTCAATATTAGTTTCATGACCCGTCCTCGGGGCCCATATCGTGACTACCCCAAGCCTGCCTTCCATAGGCCAAGGGCTGGCGACTAGCACCAAAGGCGTAAATCCCAATAAAAGGGAAGGCATTTCCTTTATATAAGTAAACATACACAACAGAGAACGCAAGCTGAAGTAAACACTAAGTAAACTGAGTACAAAAGCAAGTTCTAAAAAGTAAATGGGCCAGAATACAAACCCAACTGAAAGTACAGTACAAATGAAAAGAAAGTACAACAGCAGTAAATTAAATCAGCAACAACTGAGTCGCCCTCCGGTTATCCCACCTGAAGGGTGGGTAAAGATGGTCTCCTCAGCTCCTCAGGTCTGGTCGTCCTCTCCAAGTATGTCCCACCAAGTGGTCCACCTCCAGGTACAGTCCCGCTCCACTAGACTCCACCTCGATCAGTGCTATCTGTCGTCTGCATCCAACACAATGTAGTGCGGGCATAGCCCATGCAGGGGTGAGTATACGATACTCAGTAGGGACCCCGAGACTCCTGAAGGTCTCCCAGAATTCACAAAGGATATACCACAAAGGAAAGATATATATCACGAAGTATCAACCAACTCTACATAGGTATATGCCCATACATATACATAAGTCATCAAATTCCAGTTCGGCTCCAACTCACGAGTCCAAGTAAAACCCAGTCCACACAAGAAATCACAACTCAATCCACATAGGAAAGTAAGTCAATCACATCGATGATAATGACTCAAAATCAAGACTCATCTCACACAGGTATACTACACACGATGAGTGGTGGAGATAATAGATGTATCATGTGAATCATCTCCCCTACCGAACCCATGTACGATACAATTACAGAAGTCGTCGTTGCTGAACCGACGTAGGATCCGTGTATAGTAACCATCACTGCTGAACCCACATATGATCCAAGTACAGTCGTCATTGCTGCTGAAGTCATAGCCCACTCTAGGGTTCCCGCACATAGCATTCTTGATTCCGGGAGGGTCCGCTCCACAAGCCAAGGGGGTCGATACATCAAATGCAATAGAGTCTAGATTTTATGTATCCCAAAGTTCCATCTCATCAATAGGAACTCAACGCAACAGACAGCGCATCAATCGGATGCCCGGTCTGAGAGATATTGGATTTTCCGTCCCAGGGGCCTGGTTAGAAATACGCTAATTTCTAACCTGGATGATATCCAAAGTTGTCCAAAACTCACTTAGAGTATCACAAAATGACCATCTCGTCGAAACAGTCCCAATTCCATAGAGGGCGCGTCGATCGGGCGTGTGGTCCTTAAGTTATTCACGATTAAGTGAATAACGGGCCCCGCCCGTTTAGCCCAGTGGGTCGACGGGTCGGGTTGACCCAGTTTGACGGGTCCGACCCAGCAGGGGTGTCGGACCAGTCCGAAGAATTACATAACTTGGGCCGAAGGGGAACGACTCGGCCCGAAGCGGCGCGGCGCGGCCCGGCAGGGCGCGGCCCAGCGCAGCCCGGCTGGCTCGTCCGAAGACAAGCGGGCTCCAGGGGGGGCACTCCCCGCCCCCCCCCCCCCCCCCGGTCTTCTGCACCGGCGGTGCCAGGCGGCGCCACCCTTCCTCGAACAATCCAGATAGACCATCTGGTCTTTGTGCATGTAGCCCGCATAGGCGGCCCACCGGTCCTCCAGCACGGCGCCCTCCTGGCACCGCGGTCCAGCACCGCCCGGCCGGCCGATGGGCAGGTCGGTCCTCTAACGCGGTGCCCTCCTAGCGTTGCGGATCCTCTTCTCTCGGCCGGCCGATTCTCTAGCTGAAGCGGCCCGCGTTGTGGGCCCCGGTTCGTTCCACACAACTGGTGCGACGACGCCAATTCCCTTCATTACGATCCTGGCATGGCGCGACGATGCCGTGTTTTTCCTCCGCCTCCGGTTGCCAATTCCAAAGGAATAAAGTCCCAGTGGAGGTTTTTTGGGCCGTGTTCATTCAGCCCGCGCCCTTTCGGTTAGACGGTATCACATGTCCAATAATGAAAAGGGTTCACGAAACACAACGAACAATTTTATTCTCAATAAAATTGAATCAACACACCCTGCCTCGAAAAGATGATTGTTGGTGTTGCGGTTGACAGCATCGTGATATGAGGGTTCTTAGACATCAACGGAGAGTGTACGAGGAGGAAGTGAAATCTCCCCTTTTTTCATGGGTAGAAGATTGAAAGGCATGACGTCATTGGAGAGTTCCCGCGTCAGTGTCTCCTCCCTTGTCACGGAGGAAGAAGAGGACAGAGAAATCAGGGTCGCCGAGTCGAAGTTCTTCGTCGAAGAGTTGACGTTCTTCATTGAGGATGAAGTTCTTCAAATAAAACTAGAGCTCTCTCCACAAAATATCAACACAACATACCAAACCCCGAAAAATAAAATAAGGCTTCCCTTATTTTATTAAATCATGTCAGGCATTCAAATTTAAAAAATTCAAACACTTAATTATTTAATGAAGAGTTTCAATTAATTAATTAATGTCTGTGTTGGCATGCAATAAAGAGGGAGAGGGGGAGAGTTACTTAATTAAAGGGGGTTAACAAGTTTTAAAGGGAGATTTAATGAGAGATATGGAAATGTGAAGGTCTGGGGCTCATGTAACACCCTAAGCTTCCACAGAAGGTTTCCCTTTGAATAATGCAATGGCGTGCATTGTACGTAACTTCGAGATTCTAACACACCACAACAAATCAAACAAGCCGTTATGAATAGTAATACCTTATTTTTTAAATTTTATAAATTCTATCTCTCAAAATGGACTTCATTTTTGGATTAGAAATATCGAAATTATCCTAGGGTGAAATTTTGGTACTTTTCGGATAACTTTTATATTTTGATGAATAGTGAAAATTACTAAATTTTAATTAAAAACAACTTTTTTAATCGAAATAATTAATAGTGATATATTATTAATTTGAGTGCTTTTAAATTATATTTAGAATATATTTTTACCATTTAATACAATGTGGGTCATTGAACATAATTTCACATTTAAACCGGACATAAACTACTGTCAATCTTTTGATAGTTATTATTTCTTAAAAACACGCTATTTGTTTTAACAATGGGAATTAATTTTAAATTAATTTCTGCCACTTTGGTGTTTTGAATTTGGAAAAATGGATTCCATATTTGGAATCAGGATGTTCAAATTGTTTAAATATGTAACTTTTATTTTTAGACATTTTGAATAATTACTTCGGTAAATATTTTATTTACCATGGTTAAAGGGTAAATCCGGTAAATAAGGGTAAATAAATAATATTATAATAATATTAAATTACCCTAAAACATGTCTTAACCCTATTGGTTGATACATGGCCGACCATGGGAATCTTTGGGTCGATTTTGGGACCTCATGGATCCACTTGTAAGTGGTAATGACACTTTATATTAATTAAGTTAAAGTAATTATAAAAATGACATAAGCATATATCTTTTAGAAAACTAATTTTTACATAGGGTTATATATGTTTTATTTTATACTATAAATATTAATTAGAAAGCTAAAACGATTTCCTACATAATTCTATTTTATTTATAATTTTTAGACATTAAATAATTTAGTTTATTTATGACACAATGGTGATGCAGTAATTACCATAATAGTGAAAAATTAAACTTATTGATATTGTAGATACCCAAATAAATATAATTTGAGACTTTTTATGAATTAAACTAATTTTCTAAGTTAATATTACATGTTAGGAATTATTTAAACAACTCTTTTCGAAGTAATCATTCTGTTATGAGTTTCACAAAAATCAATTATTGAATAGTGTCAAAATTTGCATAAAAGAGTTTTTAAAACAAATAGTATATTATTAATTAATATTAAATTCCTAAAAATCTAAGGTTCGGCCAAGGGACTTATATCATGATAGGTGTATCATTACAGGACCACTTGGGGGTCGCTTGAATGTATATAGTATGTTTATTAACCATATAATATAAAAATAAAAAGAGACATTGTAAAAGTGAAACTAATTAACTAAGAGTTAATACTTAATGATAAGGTTAATATAGTAACCCAAACCTATCTAAATTCTATTGTTTGAGTGTTTTTAGACCTATCCCCGCCTTAAACTTTAAATAATCCACTTTGGAGCCATTATAAACCGAATATTAATTTATTATAAAATAATATTTCTAGCTTTTCCAATGGTGTCCCTCACCCCTCTAATAAAAGGGCACTCTCCCTTATCATTAACTCACACCTTCAAAGCCTTTTTGTTCGGCCAAACTCTGCCCAAATACTCTATCAAATTCTCTCAATTCATCCTATAGGCCTTCCTTTAGCCAACCTAAGATCCCTTTTGATCAAATCAAAAGGAAGAACCCGAAGAAGAGGTAATGATTTCACCACCCTTTTCCAAGTTCCTTTCTTCTTCCACTTCTTCCTTCTTTGTTATTACCATTATAAAATAATAACTCCAGTATCTTATATATACTGTTATGTTATTATAAATATGGTAAAACCATATTCATTATTCTATCCATCTTTTGAATAACATGTCACCATACGTGCATACGTATGGCTTACCGTCTCCACGTCGTGGTGTAATTGTTATTCAATAAATTATTATTTGGATGGGTATAATAATGATATGTAACTCATGTAAATAATAAATATAACATGATAATGATTTTGTATATAAGATATACCATCCAATTATATATTATTTTAATATCAAAAGAATGATATTGTCGCTCGTGGGTATGTACGGACTACCGTCTCCAGGAACGCGATGAGATTCATTATACATCGTATCCATTCAAGTATAATTATCATTTGATGATTAATAATAGTATCTAAGGACTTGGTATCATTCTGGATATGATTAATATACAACCTATCCATGACAAACATGGCTTACGTAACAAAACATATCAAAGAAAACGAGTAAGTTAACACCCGAAACGACTATAATACTAAGATATTATTAACAAAGCCATGTTAAAAGATCATATATGATATCATATTAATATATATGATTATTTTATAATTTAATAACAATTATTTCACCATTATATATGAGTTTAACCTACCATCGACCAAGGAAAAAGTACAAAGTAAGGGGTTTCTTATCTCACTTTTAATTCCGTGAGAATTCCATTGTTCACCACTTATTTATTGCATGTGGTGTGTGTACTGCCCATGATTGTATTCACTGTGTAATATACTTTAATTTATGGATATTTACATCATCATGGTATTATACTTCTTTCATGGTTGTATGTTTCTTAAGTTACCTAATCGATAAGGGAATTTGAAATTTCAATTTCCACTCATTTGGCTTTACGCATATTTCATTGATTATATTACTCGAAGATTATGTGTGGAATCACTATTCATTTGATTATGTCATAATTTCCACTCCCCTTCCTGTGGATATACTATTGATACACATAATCACTCCATTGATAATTTCTCAAGTCATCGATATGAATTTTATAAGAGTAATTTTAACTCATTCTCCATTTGTTGAGTTAAACATCCAATTCATTGGTGTTGTTTTTACAAGATTATGTGTGAATGTACTTTGATTGTTTTACACTAAATAACCAATCATATTTGGTGTATTTATATTTTTCACACATAACTATGTCATTTATTTATCATTAATCTAAGGTAATGGCCTTTATGAGAGATTTCATCTCAATTTACATTCCATTGAGACTTCTTTGTTTTTATACACCAAATCACTTTTATGTGGCGTATATAATGTAATTTGACATATTATATCATGAATTACTTTATTCTAATGATATTACAATGTTTTTACTAACTCAATTATTTGTATTCAAGTGTCTCTCTTTTGGTTCGAAACTCTAACTAAAATACTATTTTTAAATGTTTTAAAGACTTACTCTTCTAAATCTTTCTCATTAATGTCCATGTTTTAAAAATTGTTTTAAGGATTTATTTATATGGACATTAAAGTTTTAAAATTAAAACTCCTTTTAAAATTTTCAAAGTGGTATGGTACACTTTGATTCAAAAATCTATTTTTAAACGGCTTCTTGACAAATAGTGTGACTTTTAAATGTTTTCAAGAAAAGGGGGATATTTCTCTGAAATAGTTTTGGTGGTTATTTTTATCTATGTCAATATCATTCATTATTATCGATTGAGGTACAATATAATATTCTATATTTTATTGAATGAGTTATGTTTGACTGTGGATGTGCTATTTTTATACCATTCATGGTTTTTGGTTAAAGTATTGACATTTCGTATGCTAGTTTTAATACGAATGTTTATGTTATGTTTAAACATGTTCATATGAGGAATGCATTGGACTTAGTAAGTGACGGGTGGAGCCCTCTATCGCTCCTCGATGCATCGGTAGGTCTCATGAGGCAAACTAGTGTCTTGGCACAAGGCCTTGGCAAAATCTTATTTGTAGTCTTGGCACGAGGCCATGGCTATGTGGTTATGATAGTCTGTCATTATGCATTCCATCATTATGAAAGTGGTTATTGATATTGCATGTGATTGTTCGACTAGTAGAATATCCATGTAAATAAGTAAATGGAATTATTTTATTTTATCTTTTCCATATTATGCTGAAGTTCATGTTTAAAAGGCTTTTTTTAGTTATAAATTGCTTTAAGTGTTTATGCTTATCTATGAAAGCTTCTGCTATATTGTTATCCTTACTGAGCATCTGAGCTCACCCCTTTCAGTGTTTTATTTTTCCCACAATGAGAAGAAGTAATTTATGAATGACCTACAAGGATTGTATGAGGGGATATGAAGACAAGATGTTGTTTTAGTTTTTTTACCTTATGATGTAATGTAAGACTTATGAATATATCTAGTGTTTCCAAGACTACTAAACTAATCGGTATTTCGAGACATGATCCTTTGTGATCCTGCCAATGTTATGTAATAATGCACCGACTCTTGGTATCTAGGGTCGGGGCATTACAGTTGGTATCAGAGGAAGTTTAGTACAAACCTTGGAAGCTAGATTTAGATAAACTCTGATTAGAGCATGTATACCTAATATGAACTTTGAGGATTAGTATAGAATAACTTCAAAGAATTTTGGTATTGTAGTGATTTTGTGAGTTTTCCGAAAAATACATCCCTGTCTAGATACGAGTAGGTAGAGGCGGCTCTCGCATAGATGTACCTAGGGGTAAAACTCGAAAACACCGCTTTGAGCTAGACTCGAACGGGAACTGGTGCACGACAACGGGCCTTTCTTCACTCTTGGTTACGTCACTCCCGGGGGATATGCTTAGGATAATTTATATTTTCTTTACAAACCAAATTGAAGTAATATATATATAAGATGAGATTAAATGACCTTAGTTAATCCTAATATGTTTCAAATTGAGAATATAGTGACATGTTAATCTCTAAATGAATTTATGACTACTGTTACTCACACAATGCTTTCTGGTTTTAGTCAATTGATGGTTTCCAAGGAAGTTATAGTGACTTTGAGAATGATGTACAAGGTGGGAACGGTGGTGGAAATGAGAAAAAAATGGAATATTGATAGATGTAAAAGATATCATCTTTATGCAAAATCAATTTTCCAAAAATATGATCGACAATATATATATTAACCAATTCCCGGACTCAAAAAAGAAGAGAAAGGTGATGAATGATAAGAGCTCCAGCAGTGGAGACCATAGAGAAAGGAATCCTCAATTTCCATCATACAGGAAATATGGAAGGAGACACCCAAGAAAGTGTCTCAATGGGACAAGGAAATGCTTTACGTGTGGGATGGAAGGACATAAAGTGAAGAATTTCCGAATAAAAAGGAAGAGTACTATGGAAGAAGATAAAAATGGTCCCAAGAGTCCATTTACAATCATTTGCTGTAAATGTAGGGGACCTGGCCATTACCCGAGTAAATTCCCTATTCTATAGGATATTTTCGTGGTCAAAGAAGAAGCTATGTGGAAATAAATTGTTGGAGAAATGTTTAAAAAGTTATAGTGCTCCTTATTGATGGGTTTACTTTGGAATAATTTTCTCTTTTATATTTAACCCTGCAGTTTTCCATGTGATAATAATATTTGAGGAATAATTATCTTTTCTCTTGTGGATATAGTTATGAATAACCATTTGGTTTTATATGATCATTAGGTTTGAGACAATTATAAGTTATTATAATTTGGGATTAAAATGAAAGGTATGACATAACATTTTAGGTTAAATTATGTTATGATTATTTTGAGGATTTTATCTCATTTTGATAATGTTATAAAATATAATTTTTGAAAACGGACAACACGCAGACCATGTGACAACCCATCGCGTTGGACAGAGCTGTGGGAATCGAACCCACAACCAAAGTGCGATTGGGATTTATCGCTTACCACTAGACTACGTGAAGTCCCTGGTTAGTGTGACTATTATTTTTAGTTAAATGATTTTATTGATCAATAATAATTTTATTTGGGATCTTATGTATTATCAAATGAATACCCTTAGTATAGGAAAATGATTTGGTGATTAAGTGATAAATGTTATTTTGGAAGTTGTTCTCTTTTTTGTGAACACTATATGCCCAAGGAAAATAGAATAGTATGTGATTTCATTTGAGGAGTAAGGGTGGATTTTTATCTATGTTTTTATTGTGGATTTATAATGATTTGGGTTATTTATGGAAATGGTGAGGTTAATTACTTTTATGTATGTGACTTTAAGGGTGATTATTGTCATTTGGAGATACAATTTAACGTGGAAGACAACATTATTATAAGTTTTGGGTTTCAGTATTAGTTTGGAATATATTGAAGGATTTTAAGGAAAATTGATTATTGAATGGTATTTATTTAACTTTGGGGTATTGATGGTTTAATTTTAGAAATTAAGATTAGTTTTTTTCTCTAATGTAATATCCATTTGGGGGATCATCAGATATTATACTAACCATTTTGGTTTTGATTAATCTTTAAAGATAAGGTAAATATTTATTTTATCCTACATGGATCAGGTATTTCTATAGAAGTTTATTCTAGCTCTTCCATTGTGACCAAGTCTTCTTGAATACTCATTGTTAAAAAAATGAGTTAGTGGATAGAATTTATTAAAGAATGAAACTCTACTTAAAAAGTAAGTATATCTCTTTATGTTCTTATTCAATATCATAAATGAATTCCTCATCCTTTTGTAATGTAACTTAAAACAAAAAATGTTGTCCGTTTACTTTTCCTACCGGGAGACTAATGACCGTTTGTCCCAACACATGTTTGTGATTTTATTATTGTTAACTTTCTCATGATCATGTTTTCTATCCCTCTCCATCCGAACTTAACACTTAGTTTATCGTCCATATCCATGTTTTCCTACATGGAATCCTAGTATGGGTTATCTTGGGTGACCTTTGTACTTCTCTTTCTTTCTTTTAAAGTGATAGTTTTATTGACCCTTTTTTCGATGTGGGACTTTCCATTATATTCTCAAGCACAATTTTAAAAAAATTTGAGGACGCAATTTATTGAAGGAGAGGAGAATGTAACACCCAAGCTTCCACAGTACGTTTCCCTTTGAATAATGCAACGGTGTGCATTGTACGCAACTTCGAGATTCTAACACACCAAAACCAATCAAACAAGCCGTCATGAATAGTAATACCTACTTTTTGAAATTTTATAAATTCTATCTCTCAAAATGGACTTCATTTTTGGATTAGGAATATCGAAATTATCCTAGGGTGAAATTTTGGTACTTTTTGGATAACTTTTATATTTTTTTGAATAATGAAAATTACTAAATTTTAATTAAAAACAAATTTTTTAATAGAAATAATTAATAGTGATAAATTATTAATTTGAGTGATTTTAATTTATATTTAGAATATATTTTTACCATGTAATACAATGTGGGTCATTGAACATAATTTCACATTTAAACCGGACATAAACAACTATCAATCTTTTGATAGTTATTATTTCTTAAAAACACGCTATTGTTTTAATAATGGGAATTAATTTTAAATTAATTTCTGCCACTTCTGTATTTTGAATTTGGAAAAATGTATTCCATATTTGGAATCAGGATTTTCAAATTTTGTAAATAGGTAACTTTTATTTTTAGACATTTTGAATAATTACTTCGGTAAATATTTTATTTACCATGGTTAAAAGGTAAATCTGGTAAATAAGGGTAAATAAATAATATTATAATAATATTAAATTACCCTAAAACGTGTCTTAACCCTATTGGTTGATACATGTCCAACTATGGGAATCTTTGGGTCGATTTTGGGACCCCATGGATCCACTTGTAAGTGATAATGACACTTTATATTAATTATGTTAAAGTAATTACAAAAATGACATAAGCATATATCTTTTAGCAAAACAATTTTTACATAGGGTTATATATGTTGGATTTTAGACTCTGAAAATTCATTATAACGATAAAAATCTTTCCTACATAATTATATTTTATTTATAATTTTTAGAAATTAAATAATTTAGTTTATTTATGACACAATGGTGATGCAGTAATTACCATAATAGTGAAAAATTAAAATGATTGATATTGTAGATACCCAAATAAATATACTTTTAGTTTTTTGTGAATTACACTAATTTTCTAAGTTCATATGACATGTTATAAATGATTTAATTAACGTTTTTCGAAGTAATCATTCTGTTATCAGTTTGAAAAAAATCAATTATTGAATAGAGTCAAAATTGACATAAAAGAGTTTTTAAAACAAATAGTATATTATTAATTAATATTACATTCCTAAAAATATATGGTTCGGCCAAGGGACTAATATCATGATAGGTGTATCATTAACGGACCACTTGGGGGGTCTCTTGGATGTATATAGTAAGTTTATTAACCATTTAATATAAAAATACAAAGAGACATTGTAAAAGTGAAACTAATTGACTAAGAGTTAATACTTGATGATAAGGTTAATATAGTAACCCAAACCTATCTAAATTCTATTGGTTGAGTGGTTTTAGACCTATCCCCACCTTAACCTTTAAATAATCCACTTTGGAGCCATTAAAAACCGAATATGATTTTATTATAAAATAATATTTCTAGCTTTTCCAAAGGTGCCCCTCACCCCTGTTATAAAAGGGCACTCTCCCTTCTCATTAACTCACACCTTCAATGCATTTTGGTTCGGCCAACCTCAGCCCAAATACTCTCTCAACTTCCCTCACTTCATCCTATAGGCCTTCCTTTAGCCAACCTGAGATCCCTTTTGATCAAATCAAAGGGAAGAACCCAAAGAAGAGGTAAAGATTTCACCACCCTTTTCCAAGTTCCTTTCTTCTTCCACTTCTTCCTTCTTTGTTTTTACCATTCTAAAATAAAAACTCTAGTATCTTATATATACTGTGATGTTATTATAAATTTTTTAAAACCATATTCAGTATTCTATCCATCCTTTGAATAACATGTCACCATACGTGCGTACGTACGGCTTACCGTATCCACGTCTTGGTGTAATTGTTATTCAATAAATTATTATTTAGATAGGTATAATAATGATGTGTAACTCATGTAAATAATAAATATAACATGATAATTATTTTCTATATATGATATACCATCCAATTATATATTATTTTAATATCAAAAGAATGATATTGTCTCTTGTGCGTACGTACGGACTACCGTCTCCACGAACGCGATGAGATTCATTATCCATCGTATCCATTCAAGTATAATTATCATTTGATGATTAATAATAGTATCTAAGGACTTTTTATCATTCTGGATATTCTTAAGATACAACCTATCCATGAAAAACATGGCTTACGTAACAAAACATATCAATGAAAATGAGTAAGTTAACACCCGAAACGACGATAATACTAAGATATTATTAACAAAGACATTATAAAAGATCATATATGATATCATATTAATATATATGATTCTTGTATAATTTAATAAAAATTATTTCACCATTATACAGTAGGTTAACCTACCGTCGACCAAGGAAAAAGTACAAAGTAAGGGGTTTCTTATCTCACTTTTAATTCCATGAGAATTCCATTGTTCACCACTTATTTATTGTATGTGGTGTGTGTACTGCGCATGATTGTATTCATTGTTTAATATACTTTAATTTATGGATATTTACATCATCATGGTATGATCCTTCTTTCATGGTTGTATGTTTCGTATGTTACCTAATCGATAAGGGGATTTGAAATTTCAATTTCTACTCATTTGGCTTTACGCATATTTCATTGATTATATTACTCCAAGATTATGTGTGGAATCACTATTAATTTGATTATGTCATAATTTCCACTCCCCTTCCTGTGGATATACTATTGATACACATAATCACTCCATTGATAATTTCTCAATTCATCGATATGAATTTGATAAGAGTAATTTTAACTCATTCTCCATTTGTTGAGTTAAACATCCAATTCATTGGTGTTGTCTTTATAAGATTATGTGTGAATGTCCTTTGATTTTTTTACACAAATTATCCAATCATATTTAGTTTATTTATATTTTTCACACATAACTATGTCGTTGATTTATCCCTAATCTAAGGATATAGCCTTTATGGGAGATTTCATCTCAATTTACATTCCATTGAAAATTCTTTGTTGTTATACACCAAATCACTTTTATGTCGCATATATAATGTACTTTGACATAGTATATAATGAATTCCTTTATTCTCATGATATTACAATGTTTTCATTACCTCAATTATTTTTATTCAAGTGTCTCTCTTTTGGTTAGAAACTCTAACTAAAATACCATTTTTAAATGTTTTAAAGACTTACTCTTCTAAATCTTGCTCATTAATGTCCATGTTTTAAAAATTGTTTTAAGGATTTCTTTATATGGACATTAATGTTTTAAAATTAAAACTCCTTTTAAAAGTTTCAACGTGTTATGGGAGACATTGATTCAAAAATCTATTTTTAAACGGCTTCTTGACAAATAGTGTTACTTTTAAATGTTTTCAATAAAAGGGGGATATTTCTCTCAAATAGTTTTGGTGGTTATTTTCATCTATGTCAATATCCTTCATTATTATCGATTGAGGAACAATACAATCTTATATATTGTATTGAATGAGTTATGTTTGACTGTGGACGTGCTATTTTTATACCATTCATGGTTTGTGGTTAATGTATTGACATTTCGTATGCTATTTTTAATACGAATGTTTATGTTATGTTTAAACATGTTCATATGAGGAATGAATTGGACTTAGTAAGTGACGGGTGGAGCCCGCTATAGCTCCTTGATGCATCGGTAGGTCTCATGAGACACACTAGTGCCTTGGCACAAGGCCTTGGAAAAATCTTATTTGTAGTCTTGGCACGAGGCCTTGGCTATGTGGTTATGATAGTCTGGCATTCTGCATTCCATCATTATGAAATTGGTTATTGATATTGCATGTGATTGTTTGACTAGTAGAATATCCATGTGAATAAGTAAATGGAATTTTTTTATTTTATCTTTTCCATATTATGCTGAAGTTCAAGTTTAAAAGGATTTTGTTTTAGTTATAATTTGCTTTAAGTGTTTATGATTATCTATGAAAGCTTCTGCTATATTGTTATCCTTACTAAGAATCTGAGCTCCCCCCTTTCAGTGTTTTATTTTTCCCAGGATGAGAATAAGTCATTTATGAATGACCTGCAATGATAGTATGAGGGGATATGAGGACAAGATGTTGTTTTAGTTTTTTTACCTTATGATGTAATGTAATACTTATGAATATATCTAGTGTTTCCAAGACTACTAAACTAATCGGTCTTTCGAGACTTGATCCTTTGTGATCATGCCAATGTTATGTAATAATGCACTGACTCTGGGTATCTAGGGTCGGGGCATTACAGCTCGTGTGGGACCCACCTCACATTTATCCTCACATGGGTAGTTAGGATGTTAGTGGGTCCCACCCTCACTTCCCCATGTACGTTATAACCACTTAAGATTTAAAAATAAAATTTGTCCCACAATTGTATTCACCTCTCAATTAATCCATGGAAAAATAACTTCTTCTCCCGTGAAAATGAATATTTGGTAAAGGTCCTCTTAAGAAATTATCTGCACTGCGAGTTCATCGGTGCCCTCAGATTTTAATTCTGAGCATTGGTTCAAAAGATATAAAAACTCTCTTGTTCATTCACTGAACGTACCCGAGCTAATCTTCGAAAAATTATTCCGGGTGCACCGGGCCTCGGAATCAGGTGCCGTCAGAAACTACGTATTCGTAAAATCCAAAAGAATTTAAGAAAAAAATTCCTTTAAATTTACAAGTCTTTACATTACTCTCACCTAAAGGATTTACATCCCCATAAAGCTACATCATAAACTAGGGAAACAAGTGTGGGTATTGTGCACGCATCTGAGCCTCCCGCTCCAATGTTCTCTCCCGGAGGTTTTCGTGCTGCCAACGAATACGCACAAGAGGAATCGACCATCTACATAGTACCTACTCTCATAGATCCTAGATATCCACCGGGACCTCCATAAAAGTCACCCCGTCATCGATGTCCAGCTCCCCGTGATCGATGATGTGTGTCGGGTCGTGCACGTATCTCCTCGGCTGAGATACATGAAAGACGTCATTCACTCGGTGCAACTGAGGTGGAAGAACTAGGTGGTAAGCCACCTCGCCTACCCTGCTAAGGACCTGTAATGTTCTGATGAAGCGTCGAGATAATTTACCGCCCTGGCCAAATCTCCTTAATCCACGTCGCGGTGAGACCCATAAGAAAATGTGGTCGCTATCCTCAAACTATAGTGGTCTCCGCCTCCTGTCAGCATAGTACTTCTGTCTGCTCTGTGCAGTCCTCATCTTCCCTAGGATGATCTGCACCTTCTCCATCATAGCCTGGACCATCTATGGTCCTATGAGTGCTAACTCCCCCAGGTCAGTCCAGCACAGAGGTGATCTGCATGGTCGACCATACAATGCCTCGTATGGTGCCATCCTGATGGTGCAGTGGTAACTGTTGTTGTACGAAAACTCCACCAAGGGTAGGTGATCCTCCCAGCTGTGACCAAAGACAAGGATGCATGCACGGAGCATTTCCTCGAGTGTATGAATGGTCCTCTCCATCTGGCCATCCGTCTGAGGATGAAAGGCGGTGCTCAAGCGTAGCTTCATCCCAAATGCCTCTTCAAACCCTTTCAAAGCCGGGAAGTAAATCGAGCATCTCGATCGGAGACGATAGATCATGGAACACCATGAAGCTATAAGATCTCATGAACATAGATGCTTCCCATGCTCTCCACTGATCCCTACTCTCTGATTGGTAGGAAGTGGGCCGACTTGGTGAGTCAGTCAACAATCACCTAGATGGGGTCGTGTCCACTGGAAGTACGAGGGAGCCCCATCACGAAATCCATGGATATCCCATCCCACATCCACTCTGGGACCTCTAAAGGATGTACCAAGCCTGCTGGTACCTGGTGCTCCACGTTCACCTAATGGAAGGTAAGGCATCGTGAAACAAACTCCACCACAGCCTTCTTCATACTCGCCCACCAGTGCTATCGTCTGAGATCCTGGTACATCTTCGCTACTCCTAGATGTACTGCCAATGGGGATGTGTGAAACTACCTTATAACCTCCTCCTGTAATGAAACCGGTACCATGGTACGTCCTCTGAAATGAATTATGTTCTCTCCTCCTACAGAAAATCCATCAGGTGCCTATCCTGTGGATATCTATGAACGTTGCATCTCACAATCAACATCCCCACGTTGTGCCTCTCTGACCCGCTGAAGAAGTGGAGGAGTGACTGTGAGGGACTGTAGGAAGGCTTCCCCATCTCTATCCATGAAGGATATTTTCAAAGCGGCTAACTGCTCTGTCGCCTCTCCAAGTTGCTAAATGCATGACCTCCTACTAAGAGCATCATCTACTATGTTCCCCTTACCACGAGTATAGACTATCTCAAAGTCATAGTCCTAGAGGAACTCGAGCCATCGCTGCTATCTTAGGTTCAGGTCCTTCTGGGAGAAGATGTACCTGAGACTATGGTAGTCATAGTAGAATGTAAATCACTCACCCATCAGATAGTACTGCCACATCTTTAAGGCGAAGACCACTGCTGCTAAATCCAAGTCATGGGTAGCATAGTTATGCACCTCCGTCACGCTCCTAGGTGGCTCCCAAGCTAGTACATCCTTGATCTTCACAGGATCCACCGCAAATCCCTCTTCAGAGATGACGTGCCCCAAGAAGTGGACATCTCAAATCCAGAACTGACACATCTAGAGCTTTCCATAAAACTGGTTCCCTCGAAGTCTGTCCAGTATAACCCGTAAGTGGTAGGTGTGCTCCTCCTCAGTAGTCGAGTAAATTATTATGTTGTCGATGAAGAATATGACAAATCGATCGAGGTAAGGATGGAAGATCCTATTCATGAGACTCATGAACACTGCTGGAGCGTTGGTTAAGCCAAAAGGAATAACCAAGAACTCATAGTGGCCATACCGACACCTGAAGGTCGTATTCTGTACATCTTCGTCTCGAACTCTGAGCTGATGATAGCCTGACCTAAGGTCTATCTTCGAGAACCATCATGCTCCCTTGAGCTGATCAAAGAGTCCATCAATCCTTGGAAGGGGATACTTGTTCTTTACGGTCACCTGATTTAGGCGACGGTAGTTGAGACATAGTCGTATGCTCCCATCCTCCTTCATGGCGAATAAAATCGGAGAAGCCCAGGGTGAAACACTGGGTCGGATGAATCCCTAGCCTTACAAATACTCCAGTTGTACCCGCAGCTCCCGATGCTCAGCGGGAGCCATCCGATATGCTTGTGTAGATATTGGGGCTATCCCGGGGTACAGGTCAATGTATAAGTCTACCTCTCTGTGGGGAGGTAGTCCTGGAATGTCGTCATAAAGAAAGTCCACATACTGATCCACCACAATAGGAAAACTCAGACTCCGCACATCAATCGCTACGAGGATGAGACTAGCCAACTAATGTGTGATCGGCTGCCCTCTCCTCTGTGTAAGTCCATCCTACACTGAAAAGGATCCCTTCTCGCCGGTGAAGTTGATCATGCTCCCATCTGTGCGGACACACCGCACATTGCACCTAATATAGTCGATCTGAGCACGGACTGTAGATAACCAATCCATGACCTAGATGACGTCGTAAGGCCTCGACGCTGTTACAAGAAGATCCCAGCTGAAGCTCTCGCCTCTTAGAGTGAGCTCACACTGCCGGCACTTGTGTGTAATCGTCGAGTCTTCTCTCGTAGGAGTCTCTATCCATAAGGATCGAGCCAACAACTCCGTCGGAATCTCTGAGCTCCAAACAAGGGAAGCAGCAATGAAAGAATGACTCACTTCTGTGTCTATAAGAACTGAAGAAAGGGTAGAGTAGACACAGATAGTACCTCGAATCATCTCAGGTGCACTGTGGTAGTAAGCCTCCACTGCCTGATGTTGAGCCTACCTCTGTCTGCCAGCTCCCTATGGTCAGGGTGGACCTCCTGGTGGTGATGGTGGTAGAGCCTTAAAGTGTCTCCCACCACCCGCTACTCGGCCAGCTCCTCTGCCTCGTCCGCCTCCTCCCTACGGACTACCATGGTCGAACCTCTGCCTCTGCCTGGGTGGTTCCTCAACCATCTGCTGCTCCTCTACATGGCGGGTCGGGTAGTCACGAGCCATGTGGCCCTGGCCGCCGCATGCATAGCCCTACATGCCTCTCGTATGACTCGCTCTGTTGCGTGTTCCCCGCACCTCCAAACCAGTATCCTGAGGTCGCCCACCTGATGGCCTGGTCCGCTTGGACCTCTGCGACATCTGTCTACTGCCGGCTGTAGAAGTATCCTCTACGTGTCACCATGCAGTAGGCCTCGCAGCTGGCATAGTCTCAGCAAGGAAGCTCTCCACAAGTAGGGATTTCTCTAGTACTCCTACCTGCGTCAGAATGCTGAGGGAGATCATCGAAGCCCTAATCTCATGCCTCAGTCCCTGCTCGAAGGTCCAGGCCCAGAAGAATGGGTCCCGTACCATGTCTTTAGAGTAGCAAGAGAGGTCGGTAAACCTCGTCGAGTACTGGGATACTGTCATGCTGCCATGTCACAGCTGTAGTAACTCTTGGATGCTCACCGCACAGAGGGTGACTGGAACGAACTCCGAGCACAAGAGACTCTCGAAGTCCATCCATTGTAGATATGTCTCATCGTGCACCTAGAGCATCAAACTCCACCATACACATGCTGATGTGTACAGGGGACTCGCCGCAAGGATCACCATGAGGTCAGCTGGTGTCCCTGCTAATCTTACGACTCGGACAACATCCTCCAGCCAATCCTCAGATGCCTGAGGGTCCATCTCTCCGTGGAACCTCGACGACCTCTGTTGTTGAAACTTGTGCAGCGCACTCATGCGGCATGCACTCTCCGCTGATGGGGCTAGTGGTATCGGTGGCCCAGTGGGAAGAGGTACCGTTGGTGCCTCGGCAGTAATGGGGCCCTGCACCGAGGCCTCGTCACTCGGTGGGCTGCCATCTCGCAAAATGCTCGGAACCCTAGCTGGCTGTTGTCGTGGGGTCATCCTGAAAAGAAACTGGTGTGCCACAGTTAATACAGTATACCTAGTGAACTGAAAAAAAGTAATCAAAAATAAAACTTTTGAAACACACAAGAAATCAGTGTTTTCGAGCACTAAGTCGGAAATCAGAAGTCAGGGTCCTGGTGTATGGATACATCGGCCGCCGCACCAACACTGGACTCCCTAGACTGATAACCACACTCAATACTCTTAACGATATTGCTTCAAAGAAATAAATTATTAGAGTCCTAAGTTTTGTGATAGAACCAAATCCTATGATACCAATTTGTCACAACCCGTCCTCGGGGCCCATGTCGTGACTACCCCAAGCCCGCCTTCTATAGGCCAGGGGATGGTGACTACCACCAAAGGCGTAAATCCTGATAAAAGGGAAGGCATTACCTTTATATAAGTAAACATACACAATAGAGAATGCAAGCTGAAATAAATACTAAGTAAACTGAGTAAAGTAAGTGCTGAAAAGTAAATGGGACAGAATACAAACCCAACTGAAAGTACAGTAAAACTGAAAAGAAATTATGGCAGCAGTATTGTAAATCTGCAACCACTGAGTCGTCCTCCGGCTATCCCACCTGAAGGGTGGGTACAAATGGTCTCCTCAGCTCCTCAGGTCCGATCTTCTGCTCCGTGTACGTCCCGCTAAGTGGTCCACCTCTAGGTACTGTCCCGCTCCACTAGACTCCACCTCGATCAGTGCTGTCTATCGTCTTCATCCAACAAAACATAGTGCAGGCATAGCCCGTGCAGTGGTGAGTATATAATACTCATTAGGGACCCCGAGACTCCCGAAGGTCTCCCAGAATCCACAAAGGATATACCACAAAGTAAAGATATATAACACGAAGTACCAACCAACTCTACTTAGGTATATGCCCATACATATACCTAATTGATCAATTCCAGCTCAGATCCAACTCATGAGCCCAAGTAAAACCCATTACACACAGGAAAGTACAACCCATTCCACACAGGAATGTAAGTCAATCACATCGATGATAACGACTGAAAATCAAGACTCATCTCACACAGGTATACTACACACGAAGAGGGATGGAGATGATACATGTAGCCTTTGAATCATCTCCCCTGTCGAACCCACGTAGGATCCAAGTATAGAAGTCATCGTTGCCGAACCCACGTAGATCCGATTATAGTAACCATTGCTGCCGAACCCACGTAGGATCCAAGCACTGTCGTTATCGTTGCCGAAGTCGCAGCCAACTCTAGGGTTTCCGCACACAGCATGCTCGATTCCGGGAGGGTCCTCTCCACGAGTCAAGGGGGTCGATACATCAAATGTCACGAAGTCTAGATTTTATGTATCCCAAAGTTCCGTCTCATCAATAGGAACCCAATGAAACAGACAGGGCAACAATCAGACGCTCGGTCTGAGAGATATTGGCTTTTCCATCCCAGGGGCCCGGTTAGAAATACGCTCATTTCAAACCCGGCAGATATACAAAGCTGTCCAAACCCCACTTAGATTATCTCAAAATGACCGTCTCGTCAAAAGAGTCACAGTGCCGCAGACGGCGTGTCAATCGGACGCGCGGTCCTTAAGTTATTCATGTTTAAGTGAATAACGGGCCCGACCTGTTTAGCCCAGTGGGCCGACGGGTCGGGTTGACCCAGTTTGACTGGTCCGACCTAGAAGGGGTGTCAGGCCGGTCTGAATAATTACATAACTCAGCCCGGCGGGGTGCGGCCCAGCCCAAAGTGGTGTGGCCCGGCCCGACGGGGCTCGGCCCGGTCAGGCGCGGTCCGGCTAGGTGCAGGGCCCGGCTAGCTTGGTCGGCTGGTCGAGCGACTCGTCCAGAGCCGAGCAGGCTCCAGGGGGGGCAGCCCCCCCCCCCCCCCCCCCGGTCTACTGCACCGGCGGCGCCGCCCTTCTCCGAACCAGCCGTCTCCACCAGCCAGTCTTTGTGCATGTGGCCCGCATTGGGGGCCGCCGGTCCTCCAGCACGGAGCCCTCTTGGCATCGCGGTTCAGCACCACCAGGTCGGCCGACGGGCCGGCCGGTCCTCTAATGTGGTGCCCCCCAGGCATCGCGGCTCCACTTTGCCCGGCCGGACGACGGGCGGGCCGGTTCTCCCACCGAAGCGGCCCACGTTGCAGGTCGCGATTCCTTTTGCACAACCGGTGTGACGGCGCCGGTTCCCTTCGTCACAATCCCGGCATGGCGCAACGGCGTCGTATTTTTCCTCCGCCTCCGATTTCCAATTCCAAAGGAATAAAGTTCCAGCAGAGGGTTTTTGGTCTGTGTTTATTCTGCCCGCGTCCTCCGCGTTAGACAGTATCACATGCCCAATAATTCATAAGGATCACGAAACTCAACGAACAATTTTATTCTCAATAAAAATGAATCAACACACCCTACTTTGAAAATATGACGAGTGTTGGTGTCGCGGTTGATGGCGTCGTGAGATGAGGGTTCATAGACGTCAACGGAGAGCGTCCGAGGTGGAAGTGGCATCTCCCCTTTTTGTCACGGAGAGAAGATTGAAAGGCGTGACGTCGTTGACGAGTTCCCGCGTCAGTGTCTCCTCTCTTGTCATAGAGGAAGAAGAGGATGGAGGAATCGGGGTCGCCGAGTCGAAGTTCTTCGTCGAAGAGTTGAAGTTCTTCGTTGAGGATGAAGTTCTTCAAATAAATCTAGAGCTCCCTCCCCAAAATATCAACACAACATGCCAAATCCCCGAAAATAAAATAAGGATTCCCTTATTTTATTAAATCATGCCATGCATTCAAATTTACAAAATTCAAACACTTAATTAATTAATGAAGAGTTTCAATTAATTAATTAATGTGTGTGTTGGCATGCAATAAAGAGGTAGAGAGGGAGAGTTACTTAATTATAGGGTGTTAACAAGTTTTAAAGGGAGATTTTATGAGAGTTATGGAAATGTGAAGGGTTGGGGATCGTGTGGTCCCTACCTCACATTTATCCTCACATGGGTAGTTAGGATGTTAGTGGGTCCCACCCTAACTTCCCCATGTAGGTTATAACCACATAAGATATAAAAATAAATTTTGTTCCACAATTTTATTCACGTCTCAATTAATCCACGAAAAAAATAACTTCTTCTCCCGTGCAAACGCATCTTCGGTAAAGGTCCTCTTAAGTAATTATCGGCGTTGTGAGTTCATCGGTGCCCTCAGATTTCAATTCCGAGCACCGGTTCAAAAGATATAAAACCCCGCTCGTTCGTTCACTGAACGTACCTGAGCTAAACTTCGGAAAATTATTCTGGGCACACCGGGTCTCGGAATCAGGTCCCATCAGAAACTGCGTACTCGGAAAATCTAAATGAATTTAAGAAAAACTTTTCCTTGAAATATACAGGTCTTTAAAATCAGTATCACTTACAAAAAAAATTCATAATTTTTCTTTAATTAGTAATATAAAAAATTGAAATTGAATATGAAATACACATTCATAATATGAGGAGAAAAATATATTCGATTAAAAAAAATAGAGTAATATTTCCCCAAGAGTAAACATAATAAAAGATAATCTCAAAAAGAAAATAGATTGAATCCAATACAATTTAGGTAACATTAAAATTGAATGTCAATGAAATAAAGTGTTTGATATAAGGATATAAATATCATGAATTTCATGAGCTGATATGTGAAAATTATTTCATGATTCTGTATGTACACCATTCATCTAAATCATCATGCATTACATGAATTGTGTCATAAAAAATGAAATTGAGGCAATGAAAACCATTGAAAATTTAAAATATTTCAATGAATATTTCAAGAAAGAGGGAATACAAAAGGATCATTAAATATCTTTATTTTAGATTAATTGATGACATAATATCTAAATTGGAATCATATACCCCTTATCAAAGTATGTACTCTCGTATCAGAAACATATGTCTGATAAAAGGATACTTTGAGATGGAGATCCTTCAAAATAATATCATTGAATTGAAAATTTTTCAGTGGAGCGGTTATGTGTAAAAAATGTAATTACATAAAAAACTTTAAGTAAAACATAAATCATTGAACATTCATTTAACACATAATATTGGTTTAATATAATCATTAATGAAGTGATATGATCTGATATAAATAAAATTTTTTAAGAAACCCTTACCAATGGGTAAAATGTAATTTAAATCCAATTAGATGAAATAATATCTATTAAAAATTATAATGCCATTACTTTTTATAGAATCATTGAATAATATATTAAATGATAATAATATTCAACATATGAATGAAATTAGATGAATAACATTGAAATATTCCTAAATGAACAAAAATTGAGATGAAATCCCTTACCTAGAGTCCAGAAATTCAATGTATGTAATTTAACTACAACATAATAAAGTAATATCAATTAATTTTATTCATAATAATGTTATAAATTAATTATATATTATACTTAAATATAATATTTCACTTTTTATAATGAAAATTTTAACTCCATAATCATTAAATTTCACATCGAGTGTATTAACGATGTTTAGCACACTGATTCAAAATAGGTTCAGTGTGTTCTTCGTGATCATGGGGTTCATTTTTTCATTATATCCTGAATAATAATCCTTAAATAATTATCATTTTTCATAAATAAATATAACATTTAAAATTAATCAATATTTTTTTAAGGATGTCATATGTTTCAATCATGATGAAGATATGGTAGATTTACACATGATTAATGTCTACATTTTTCAATGATCATGATAGATATAATGTAATTATTTTTAAAAAAATAAAAAATGATAATTATACCATAAATAAAATTTTATTAACTTATATAAAACTGTATTTCTTCCAACCAAGTGATTTGGCGATGAAAAATAAATAAAAACAATTTATTGTGGTGATAATCTACATGTACAGATGAATGACATTATGACTTTTTGATAAATATAATGGTAAGAAAATTGAATGAATATTACTATTAAATAATGATAAATATTTCATGAATATCATATGTAAACATTAATTACATCATTACAAAGATCTATCAGTAGTGGTGTTATAAAATGAAATAAACTGGTTCGCGATGTGGTAGTCCGCCATTCACACGAAATATGGTTTTGTCTACAATTTTATGGAAGATGAGACTGATATAGATTACTTAATTAAAAAATTAAAATTAATTTATATTAAATATAATTATTTTATTTTTTCATCATGTTTCAAGAATATTTTAAGAATATAAAAGAATAAATAAAACAAAAAACACAATACTAAAAACTATTCCTCTTCCAAAGACATGAGACATTATTTTATACCATATGCAATCTATAGTTGGTGTTATACCAAAACCAGGAAAACATGAATCATGGGGATATCATAAAATTTTATTTGGCCAATTATTGGTTGGACCAACTAGTTCTTTATTTTTTATGAAAAAAGTATAGTGGTGTATTTTTATAATGAGGTGAGGGTAATTCATTGAACTTCTTAAAGTAAATAATTAATATATATAAGTTTTCATTTTTAAATGGAGTAAAATATATTTATTTAGATGATATGATTAATATGTGTCTAAATTCTCTAATATAATATAATTTTAACATGTTTTGTTGTTGTTTTGACCTTTATCTTTTAGTCTTAACAATGTATTAACCCTTTGGATGCTTACCACTATAACAATGTTTTTATACATTAATGTCTATGTGTTTTACTTTAAAAATACAATTTAATTGTAAAATGGGTAATATAATAATCCATAATCCATTAAATTAATATATGACATGAATTTTTGGAATTTTCTGTTGTTTAATAATATAATAATTATTACAAAATGTCATTAATTACATTTTTACACTATTTATTTTATTTGACAATAAAAATATCAAAATAAACATCTAAATTGGATATAAACCTTTTAAACACCCCAAATTTATCATAATATTCTAAAAAAATAATGGGAAAACATATATCACTGAAATGTTTCTAATGTTGATATTTATAAAATCATTTATTTAATATTTCTACTAATCGAATAAATATTTCATCAATGTTACATAAGAATCTTGGGTAGTTTTTTCATCATTAAAAATTATAAAGAAATTAAAATGATAAATAAATAATTAATACCTCATATTACTATTTTTAACCCAATATTCATTCTTTTTATCCATATGTCAAAAAATTAATTATAATAAAATAAAGAAAATGAAATTTATTAATTTTTCGTACATAAAATATAATAAAGGTAGATATCATGAAAAAATGAAACAAAAGAGAAAATATTAAAATATTGGATCATTATGGTAGAGTTATAGACATAAAACAAAATTAAATAATGTTTTAGGATTAGTGGGTAGTCCTTATCATATTTTTTTCTTTAATTATCTGATTTACCATTACCAAAGTGTTAGTTATTTACTTTTATTACTATGTATAATAGATAAAAATAAATGGGGTATTTTTTTTAAAAAAATAGAACTCCTAATTATAAATATGAATAAAATTTCCATGAATAAAATTATAAAATCAATTTATGATTATAATAAAGAACGCAACAAACCTAATTTTTTGAACAAATTGCTTTGCTGGTCTAAAGTTTTGTGTACCTAACTCAATCAAAAAATTGATTCAAAGGAACAATGTATTATTATGAGTAATATGATATAATTAATTTTACTTCAAAAAAAATTCCTAAAAAATTTATTTTTAATAGTTGAAAAAAATAAAGTTTTTAATAAAAATTATTATATTTCAATTTTCATAGGAAAATCAATAATTTCTAATCAATTTCGAGAAATCAATCCAACCCAAATTTGACATGTTGATTCCAAAATATGGTGTAAATTTTTTAAAATTAATATTCCCAATGTTCTAGATATTAATTATAATATACACTCACAAATATTTGTTAAAATAATCATTAAAGAAAACATATTTTTAATGAATAAATTAACTTTCTAGAAATGTGTTATAATTTTATAATATTATTCATAAATTTTTAATGACTATTAAATATTTATATTTTAATATTTAATAATTTTATTGTTCTTATTCAAACTTTCTGATTCAATGGTTATGTTATAATGGTCATATTTAAATAATAATATTTCTTGGTTTGTTAAACCTCATAGTTGTGAATCTTATAATCTATTGAACATAGTCTTTTATATTATTTGGATATCTCATCCCATATTATTTTATTTTATAATTTTTAATCCTAAAGAATTTTGGTTCAAAATCATCCCAATAATATCAAATTTATCAAGTGTAGATGACTAACTAACACCTATCCCCTACTCCACCTATAGCTGTGAATGCTGCCTGTGAGCCACTATGGAGTGGAAATTATTTGAATGGGACCTATGCATAGAAGAATCCCATGTGTCACTACGGATGGGAAATGATGTGAATGGGTATTATTTGTGTCAGTAGCGCAATTGAAACTATGGAGCGACAATGATATTAATGGGAATTACATGATGAACCGTATCGTAAGTTATTCCTAATTTTGGACCATGATAGAATACCAAATGTATTGAATGAGGTAAAATTTAGTTTAAATTCATGTGAATAGAAGTGGTTCATGGGGATTAAGCATGGAAGCTACCCATTCAGGCTTTCCCATATTAGGTCATGGGGTCATCCCAAGCTTTTGGTTAGTCAAGGTATATTATTGTGTCTTACATGTGAGATAGAGGCTCATGGTGTTTTGTTTGGTGGCTATATCATGATCATGGAATGATTCATTTTTGGATTGGCGAATAAGGAATCAAAAATTTGTAATAAGAGGCATCCTATTATTTATTGATAGGGTATTATGCATTTTATTTTCATGTAGTGAGGAATATTTGCATCTTATTCTGGGTGAATACAGAATATCATGTTTTGAGTAATAGGCATCTTTTGTTTATCTTATAGGGTATATTACATTTCTTAGACATGTAGTGAAAACTGTTATAAAAATATTCATACCAGAGGCTAGTGTGGGAATTATACAGAAACAACCCTTTCTATTTCATCCCAGCATAAAATCCCCAATGATAAGGTTTTGGGGGATGCTTGAGGAATGGTTTGACTCATGTTATGTGGTGAATACAATATGTGAATCTCAGCTCATGACATGGGAAAGGGTTCAAGATGAGTAGATTGACTTAAGGTGAATCAAGTGGTGTTGAGGAGGATCTCGAATCTTGGTATTCCATGGATTGATATTGGGGCCACATAAGGGTGAAATATTATTTTTTTCATGACCTGTCCTGGAAGGTTCATAGTGAAATTATCCATTTCTTATGGGGGTAAGTGACAGTATCAAAGGGCCTGGGCTAGAGGCCTGAAACCACATGCAGACAGTGATCATGTGCAGGGGTGTGGGGGAAAAAGCCATACGGTATAGACTATTGGGTGAACACCTAGACATTGTTTTATGTATGATGGGGTACATGCTAGAGGGGATGCACACAAGACTGGTCAACTCTACACTATTGCACGAACCTACCTTATGAAAAAATGAGGCATTCAGAGTATAAACCAATTTTTGGCCCTCTTGAAGGTATTCCCACATGGGACCTATTATGCAATATCTCATACCTCAAGGCATCCATGGTTTTAGCGCATTATCTGAAGAGATGGTCATACACATGGCAGAGCATCGGACATCCTCTGGAGCCTCCTCCTACATAATGGGATGGCCTTTAATATATAGTTGATGCCTTACATGATAGAACTAAGGATTTTGGGTATAGAAGAGGTCTTCCATGCAATCTTTCATGGGCTCATGCATGAAGGGTTTGTTTTACATCACATTGGGAATGTAAGATCTTTACGTGTAGATTGATATTTTTTACCTGTAGGTATCACAACTTACGTGCACCATAATTTTTGGTTTTTGTGTGGTTGAGGCAGAATATCCCCTTTGACATCACATTAGGCATATAATATTCTTGTGTGTGTGGATTGGTTTTTTTCATGATATATTCCATTGTTGCACACGCAACTTCTTTACTATAAGAAAATTTATACTTTTCCCCAAATTTGTTCATGATGGACATTTTTAGGTGTCTCACTTCGAGTGGCCAGAACTTCTGATCTATAAGTCTATCCAGGTTCTATGTCTGGTCAAATTAAAACCTAAAAAATGGTATATTCTCCTTGATCAAGTGTGGAATCATTATGTTCATCCTTTGAACAAGTATTTTTTGTCCCAAAAATTTTATACATAGATCAATCCATTAATATATAATCATGTATACCATTTATCTTCAAAAACATCCACATTAATGAATGTTTAATTCTCATCAGATATATGATACCTTTGAACTCACTTCTCAAAGAATAAATATAATTTTTCTAGGATAATTTTTTAAACTAAACAAAAGGGTTGTATAAACCTCAATCCAATTGAACCACTCTAAAAATAACATTAATCACCTCACAATATGAAAATGGGTTTTACGAATTTTAACTTATAATAATCTATAAATTAAACAATCCATTATGGTATTCATAACAATTAAGAAAACCTTATACAAAAACATCATACTCTAAAACATTATCTAAAAAATTCATCTGATACAAATAGTAAAGACCTTTAACCTTCACTCCCAGATCTGGGGGAAAAATATAATAATTACATTTTTATTTATTATACCAATATAGAAAACCCAATTCCAACCATCAAATACATAAAAAATAGAAATAATTTTTTATTACTTAAATAACAAAGGTTTTTTTTGTTTAGGGTTTCCCATAATTATAAAATAATGTTAAAAAATAACTTAGGTATATAAATAATTGGGTCATAAAAACATAAATAATATCTTTTAAACTTATTCACATATAGTAACATGCATAGCTATATCATACTGAAAATAATTTTTAATAGCTTGGGAAAAATAACAGAAAATAAAGATGATATATAGCTCTTAGTGGTGTTAAACATAGACATTAATAGTTTAATGTAAATAGTGATAATAAGGTGAAAATAATGGTAGTATTATATAGTAAATATTCATAAACAATTAATGAAAACACATATACCTATAAAATTTTATATTGTAAAACATCTGAATGGAATAAATCTTTTTCAATGTAATGATTCATATGAACAAGTAACCATGAGCCATGTGATGTCAATCATGATCGAAGGTATCATTTATAACCAATAAAAATCTTAATGAAAATATGTTGGTATCTTACAGTATTATGTTTTTAGAATCCTTAAAATATAACATATAATTTTAATAATTGTATGGTAAACTTCTCATATAATTATTGCACATTAAATTAGATGACTATCATGGGCCCACCAATCCTTAGTTTATAACAGAACCTCTCATCCTTGGTTTATAACAGAAACATAAATTCATGGTTTATTGAGAAACAACCCAAAATTATAAATAAATTCCCAGAACCATACAATGAATAAAGTACAAAGATCTTTTATATCATCATAAAACTCATAGAAACATATATTTTTTATTTTCTAACTTGATTATCAATTGGAAAGAAATGGTTTCCATGAAAATTTCATTGAAATAATCATAATACCACTAGTGGGATAATAATGTTGGAATCATCGAAAAATATCCTCACATAGGTAAACAAAATTCAAGGGTTCGATCATCGATAAACTACAATTCCATAAATGAATTATTAAAATCATTCTTTGGGAAAATACATTTTCAACAATAAAATTAATTTTTAATAAAAATAAATCCCCAAAAATATTTTGAAACCCATTTTTTTTAAAATAAGATTGTAAATTTATAGTGTATGATTCAAAAAATTAATTGTAACAACAGTGGGAAACACTTCATATGTTGAAAATGTTAAAAATAAATATTCTTGAGGTAATATGTGAAAATTATGAAACATGGATATAGAAGAGAACATTTCCTTACCTAAAATAAAATTCTCTATTAGTATCTCTTAGAAACAAAATTCAGAATGTTTCATTAATCAATAATAGAATAAATGGAAATTGAATATGTAAAAAACATTCATAATATGAGGAGAAAAAATATATTATTAAAAAAATATAATAATATTTCCCCCAATGAAAACTTAATCATAAACAATCCCAAAAACAAAATAGATTATAGCCCATATTATTTAAATAATATTAAAATTGAATGTTACATAAATAAAGAGATTTACATGAGGCTATAAATATCATTAATTTCCTGAGGTAATATGTGAAAATTAAATTATGATTTTGTATGTACACCATTCAAGGAAATCATGCTGCATGACCTGAATAGTGTCTTATAAAAAAGATATTGAGGCCATGAAAACCCTTGAAAAATTTACAATATTTGATTCAATATCTCAAGAAAGAGGGAAGACAAAAGGAACACTAAATATCGTTAATGTAGAGTAATTCACGACATAATATCTACATTGCAAGCATATACACCTTATCAAAGTATGCATTCTTATATCACAAACATATGTCTCATAGAAAGATAATTTGAGATAGGGACCCTTAAAAATAATATCATTGAATTGATAATTTATCATTGGAGTAGTTATGTGTAAAAAATTTAAATACATATAAAATTGTAACTATAACATAAATCATAGAACATTCATTTAACATATAATATTGGGATAACATAATAATTGATGAAGTGATATGACCCAATCTAATAAAATTTTATTAAAAACCCTTACCAGTGGGTAAAATTTAATTTAAATTCTTTTAGATGAAGTAATATATATTCAAAATTAGAATAACATTAATTTTTTGGAATCATTAAATAAAAATTTAAGGATAATTATATTCACCATATTAATGAAATTTGCTGAATACCATTAAAATATACCTCAATGAATGAAAATTGAGATGAAAGCTCATACCTCGAGTCCAGACATTCCATGTATTTCATTTTACTCCTATATAAAAAAATAATATAATTTTTTATTCATATAAGATTTTAAATTAATGATATTTTATACTTAAACATATTATTTCACTTGTTATAATGAAAACTTTAACTATATAATCACTAAATTACACATCGAGTTTATTGATGTTCTTTAGTTCATTGACTCAAACGGCTTCAGTGTGTTGTTCATGGTAAATGTTTCCATTTTCCATTATATCCTGAATAATTATCATTAAATAATTATGATTTTTATAAATCCATATTACATTTAAAAATAATCATTATTTTTTTATGAAATATTTCATATGTTTCAATCATGATGAAGAAAAGTGGCATTTACACGTGAGTAATGTATAAATTATTCAATTATCATGATAAAGATAAAATAATTTTTTTTAATAAAATAAAAAATGATAATTATATCATAAATAAACTTTTATTTCCTTATATAAAATTATATTTATACCATCCAAGTAATGTGGTGATGACAAATTAATTAAAATAATTTATTGGGGTGATAGTCTACATATATAAATGAATTACATTAGGACTTTTCAGTAAATATAATGTTATGGAACATGATTGAATATTTGTATTCAATAATGATTAATATTTCATGAATACCATATATAAAAATTAATTCCAACATTATAAAGTTCCCTTAGTGGTGGTGTTATAAATTGAAATACATCGGTTCGTGAGGTGGTAGTCTTCCATAAACACGAAATATGGCGTTTTCTACCATTTTATAGAAGATGAGATTGATATAAGTGATTTAATTAAAAATAATAATTTATATTAAATATAATGATGTTATTATTTAATCATGTTTCCAGAATATTTTATGAAGATAAATTAATAAATAAAACGAAAAACACAATACTAATAATTATTCCTCTTCTACGGAAATCTACTTTATTTAACATCTTATGCAATATATAGTTGGTGTTATACCAAAACCAAGATAGCATGAATGATAGGGGAGTTGGTAAGGGTCATGTATTGGTTGGACAAAATGGTTCTTTATTTTTGATGAAAAGAGGATAGTGGTCTCCTTTTATAATGAGGTGAGGGGAATTCATTGAAATTCCTAAATTATTAAATTGATATATATAATTTTTCATTTCTCAATGGAGTAAAATATATTTATTTAGAAGATATGATTAATATGGTTATAAATTATCTAATAAAATATAATTTGAACATGTGTAGGTGTTTTTTCACACTTATCATTTTTAACCACATATCAACCCTTTTGATTCTTACCACTATAACTAAACTTTTTACCCATTAATCGACATAATGTTTACTATAAAGAAGATAATTTAAATGTAAAATGGATAATATAAAAAACCATAATCCATTCGATTATTATATTAAATGAATTTTTGGAATTTTTTGTCATTTAATAATATAATAATTATTACAAAAATTCATTCATGACAATTTTATACTATTTATTTTATTTTACATTAGAAATTTCCAAATAAACAAATAAATGGAATATAAACAATTAAAAAACCCCAAATTTGTCAAAACATTCAAAAAAATCATGGAAAAACATACAGCACTCAAAATTTTGAAATGATAATATTTTAAAAATCATTTATTAATGATTTTTATTAATTAAATAAATATTTCAACAATGTTGCAAAAGAATCATGGGTAGTTCTTACATATTTAAAATTTATAATGAAATTAAAATGATAAAAAAAAGAATTTATCTCTCATATTACTATTTCTAACCTAATAATCTTTCTTTTTATCTATATGTAAAAAATATAATTATTATAACATAATTAAAATTAAAATTATTACTTCTTCTTATATAAAATATTATAAAGGTAGAGATCATGAATAAAAATGGAAAAAAGGACACATATTTAAATATTATATCATTATGGTTTATTTATAGACATATAACATAATTAAAGAACGTCTTAGGATTATTGGTTAGTCCTTATCATATTTTTTCCATAATTATCTAATTTACCCTTACCATAGTGTCAATTATTTATTATTGTTACTTTTTATAATAGTTAAAAATTACAAGGGCTATTTTTATAAATTTTAGGAACTAATAATTTGAAATATTGAATAAATTTTTCATGAATCATTTTATAAAATCAATTTATGAATAGTACAAAGAACACGAAAAAATCAATTTTTCAGAAAACTTTCTTTTTTAGTATAAAATTTTGTATTTCTAATTCAATCATAAAATTGATTCTAAAGATCCATGTATTATTATGTGTAATATAATATAATTAATTTGACTATAAAAAATATTCCTAAAAAATATTTTAAATACATGAAATAAAAATACTGTTTTCAATAAAAATTACTATATTTCACTTTTCATGGGAAAATCCAACATTTATGGTCAATTTGAGGAAATCACTCAAAGTTAATTTTTACATGTTGATTTCAAAACTGATTTTAATTTTATAAAATTCATATTCCCAATGTTCAAGATATTAATTATAATATTCATTCACAAATATCAGTTAAAATAATAATTAAAGAAGACATATTTTTAATGAATAAATGAACATTTTTGAAATGTGTTATTATTTTATAATATTATTCATTAAATTTTTATTGATTATTAAATATTTATATTTTAATGTTTAATAACATTATTTTTGATATTCATAATCTATGATTTAATGTTTATGTTATAGTGGTTATATTTAAATAAAAATATTTATTCTTTTGTTAAAGCTCAGTGTTGTGTATCTTATAAGCTATCGAACATAGTATTTTTTATTATTTGGATATGACACCCCACATTATTTTATTTCATAATTTTTAATCTTAAATGATTTTTGTTTAACTACATTCTAATAATATCAAATTTAGTAAGTGTAGTTGACTAACTAGCACTTATCCCCCACTCGACCTCTTACTATGGTTCCTAGTGATGATGGATTGGTTAGAGACAATACAAATTGATGATAGAATTTTTTGTTGGTGAATACTATAAATGATGGTTATATTGGAGTTAATTTGTAGTCATGACTAATAAATGGTGTCAATTCATAGTGGTGATGACTTGTTTTGTGGAAATAACATGATATAAAGGATTATTAACTGGTGTTGGTTCGTAGAGCGATAGCATGGTGGGGGGTCCAAAATTATAGGATGAGGGAAGGAGACCAATTAACCTTATATTCATGATACCATTCTCCACGAGTCCTTTGGTTTTTATATATCAAATGTATTGTTGTATAGAACGTTTTACATTTGGGGATAGTCGAGGAAAACTTGAATAGATTTGGAGGTGATTTGACTTACATAAAATCTCTTGATATTATTTTAAAAAAAAATATTTATTTATTAATTAATTGTGCATGTATAAAAATTGGGATAGAATAAATGGTCTATTATAGTCGCACATCAGATTTATTGTCCACTAAATGATGAATTATTATTATTTTACCACATGTGAAATTGATAACATGGGTAAAATAATACTTTTTATTCATATTTTGATCACCACTATTATTAAAAAAATTACATTTCTAGGACTAATTTAGATACAATGCTAAAAATTACCATATATATGGTTGGAAATTATTTGGAGGATATATCATATGATTTTCCTAGGTATTTATTTACACTAGGTATTTTGAGAATTATTTCATGAAATGATTTATGGGATGATGGTTATTTGTAGTTATGGTAATTAATTTTTTTGTGGTTTTATATCATATTAATATTATTATGAATAATAATGCCATCCATTCTGTTATTTATAACCTTAATGATAGTCACAAACTCAGGGACTATTCGAGGTGGACCTTTGGTGTCACACACACTATTCTATTTAGGAAAGGGAGGTGTACCAACAGTGATGGGGTTATTATAGAGTGATATCAAATAATTTTCTTAAGGGATGGAAAGGATCATGGAGTGAGTCACTTGCAAGGTTTTGGATCAACCCTTGATCATATGTGTCTTAGGGACCCTTATCAAATGTTACTTTGTTTTTTCAAAATGTTTATTCACTACCAATGTGATATGGATCTAGTAAATTCCATCCTTATTATGGTCCTCATCCTCCAAGTCCCACACAATAGAATAATCTTGAAGTTCATCAACTATGAGGTAGATTCCCTTTGAATGGGAAAATGTAGGTTATTGGGGAACTGATGTTTTAGGTGAAAACTATTGACAGAGTTATTCATAGTTTATAATCTAATTTAGTTTATATATTGTTTAAATCTAGATATTTACAATTATTTAATTCACCACATTATAATTCACATTAGGATGGATAGTGGGTAGGTTTCTAGTTACCATCATTTTTTCATTACAATTTTTGTAAAAAAAATATGATTTTTGATGTGTGATGGGTGTCTATAATAATGATGGATGAGATTCATTTAATGAGTTATTTCCCTTCATTGAATACACAATAATATGATCTCATATTTAGAACTAATTGTTTGTTTTATATACATACCATAGTATATTTCATTAGGAGGATAGACACATTTTCTTATGTGGAGGTCTAGTGAGTGGTTTTAGATTGAGAGATGAATTATCTTTTTGGTGGTAGATATCAAAACCTATTTTACAAAAGAATAAATATTATTTTTTTCAATCTCAAGTCGTTGGGATTCTAATGGTTTTTAGAATTTTTTATATGTCTAACCTAATGGTGTTTTGTATCTACCACATCAACTCAACACTAACATTAATATATTGGTATATCTGGATACATCCCTAATTATTTAGGTCCTTATCATATTATGTTAATATATTTTCAAAAAAATGAGGATCAATATCAATGATTTGTAGTATTGGTGACTCATTCATCCATGCGTGTTGAAATGTGGTGATCCAGTGTTTTTTACAAAGAAAGAAGATTGTCGTATGAGTTTATAGGAGGACCACAATATGTTGAACTGGGTGATGTTCAATAACAAATACCCTATTGTTTATATAATATCTTCTCAATTAGTTTAAGTGTTCTAGTTGGATCTTGATGATTATTTTTCAGTTTGGATTTTATCAGAATGGGTAAATGAGGGGTAAATACCTAATACTACATTCTTGTTCATGTATGGATAGTTTGAGTTCATATACATTACCATTAAAATTACACAATAAAATAATATATTCTTTTATCCTATGGAATCCATGTTTGATTACTTTAACGTAATACTTATAGTTGTGATTATCAAAAAAATCATAAAATAATATGATTTAGATGAGGAGTATATGGTGTGCCTTAGAGAGGTCCTACAATATTTTTGACACTATTAGGGAATGATGTGATAACTAATTTTTACATGTGATGTATTAGTAGGTCATGATCATAGATCTATCAATGATAGAGTAAGTTTCCAATTCGACATCATCCATGAAAATTATCTAGGTTTTCTATATCCTTAGAATTTCATACTATTATCTTCAGTTTGTGTGTGGAATATTTTTTTTTAAGGTTGGGGCCAAAGCCTCATTTTTATTATTGAAACAATGCAAAGAACTCTTTAACTGGGTAGAGGGAGACCCATTACATAGCCCGAAGGCCCAGTGGGAATTTATCCCATTACATAGCCTGTAGGCCCAATTTTTTGGCCCAAAGCCCATTCTGTGAATAGTACTGCTACAGTACCGCCACCGCTACAGTTCCCATGTCATTGCTACAGTACCCTAATGCCGCTACAGTGCCGCCATTGCAACAGTATCTCGACTACTACAGTAGAGCTATAGTAATTCTACAGTAACCTGCGCCCAATGGGTTTTGAACCCCCATTTTCCATGTAGAATTATGGGGTGCTTAGAATTTCATACTATTGTCTTCGTTTTGTGTGTGGAATATCATTCATTGTTTCATCATTAACAATTTTGTCCTATATAGAATATATATTCATCTATAATGATAAGTTATTGGTGAAAATTTCCTATCATAGGGGGAGTTTATTAGATCCCTTGTGATTTTTTTCCTATGAATAGGGCGATGTTAAAAGATAATATTAAATATTCTACCTTGATTTAGATATTTCTCTACGTAATAGAGAGTAATTATCACATGTGGGTTTAAATATTTTCATCCCAACAAGTGTACATATGCCTCCATGGACCCATATTCAGTGTCTATGGTGTTCGAGCTAATGTGTAGGAGTAATTATATAATAGTGGATATGATTATGGTCATTACAAAACACATGGTTCTAATGTAATATTTCTCTCAGTGGGATGGAAACCAACTTTAGTGGAGTCATATTATGTTTCTCCATGAATATATAATTGTGATATCTAATACTATATAAAAGTGAATATTGATTTTAATGCTAATATAAAAAAACATGATGATCCATTAAATATTTTATTCTTGAATTGTGAGAAATGTTATATTTTTTGACACTACACCATCGAGTATAAAAAAATTATTATTGTAGTTTTTTGTTTTAGATGGGGGTGGAATATTTTTTATGATTTTTTGTGTAGTCTGAGTCGGGCGACTCATAGTTTTTTCCGATTAGGGATGATTTGGTCATTGTGATGCATTAAAGGAGTGGAATAAGGATTGATAACATTTCATGATTCTTTAAGGGTGGTTTTATGTTCAGTTCTCCATTTTTAGGGGAGTTCATCATGAGTTTCTCAGCTCCCCCTAAAGAGTGTATCTGAGTATGTCCCTGATTTATTATGGAATTAATGGATAACATTGTTTGATTTATATAATGTAGTATAAAAAGGATGATGTGGCATGTTATTTTGTCTTATATTATTATAAATTATATAAATATTCCCCTAGAGGGTTAATTCTAATTTTTTATTTCCCATAGTTGATGGGTAATGATATTTGAAATGATAATGTCACTAGGCCACCCTAGTCCTAGGGTTGTTTTGATACTATTTTGGTGATTTTGAATTTAATGATGATGACAACACATTTTCTATATATTCTTCTATATGATTACATGGATGTTATATAAATGAGTTTTATTGATGATGTTTCGAGGATCTAGATGGTACGACAGAAAGTTATCTCATATCATGACCCTTAGTTTAGCGTATCAGTATAGTATTGATTTATGCATTCATTTTCCTCTCAATAATTCCAAATTACTTTTTATTATCCCCAGAGAAAATTGGAAGATAGGGAAGCCCATATAGATATTATGTGACACGATGAAGTCATGTGGATAGAATTTCAGTGGATAATCGGTGAAACATAGTACCTAGGTTTATTTTCATGCATTAATATCCATTATTCAAAAATCTGTATGACTTTAATTGATAGGTTAAATGAATAGCCATTTTGATCTATATTGTGGTGGAAAAGATTTAGGGATACAGTATTCCTTGAAGAATATGTGGTGTAGATGACAATGGAGAAGATCCAAATGTTTTGTAAGGGTATGAATATGGTGAAATAAAACTATAAGTATTATGATAATTTTTTGTGATGAATGCTATATTTTTTTATTAGAAAACATTTTTTCATGTCTGATTAACCTCTTCAGTAAAATTTAAGGTTTATTTGTTGGGTTATACTCCCTACAAATTTTGTTGGGCATTTCAAGGTGTGGGTGCATTTGTAAATTGTAATATCATTTTGATTATACACCATGATTGAAGAGAACAAATGATGTATTCCCCATAAATTATCTTCAATGGTATTAAAAAGGATGATTCTCATGTGCTAATATTAGTAATATTGGATATCGAGGGAGATGGGATGTTCATGGAGTTTTCGATTGATATTAAAGATCATAAAAAGATGTTTTTTTGAATCATTCTCTTCCGTTTTATTTTTGTTTTAGATGCATTATGGTTTATAGAAGATTACATGGGAGTGTAAGATGCATATGCATACTCAATACATTGTATTTAGAACTTGTTTCCCCAATTCATGTTATTATTGAATTAATTTATATTAATTAATTAAATTTATTTATATTTTTTGAAATGATTTTTTTGGTGTAATTAATTTTGATAAATATATTCCATGATGGTTATATTGGGTTTTCTAGTAGTTTCTATGTATTTATCACATCATTATACTTATATGGTTGAAATTTTATTTGGATAGTGTGATTTGTAATAGTTATCCTCTATGGGTTTTCTTATAAATGTCTGATCTTCCCTCCATTCATCATTTGCTTTAGTCTTTGGGATTAGGAAAATCTGAGTGCTGTCAAATGTAATCATACAATCCTGGAAATGCTATTACCAGAATAGATTTGGTTGATAGGGGTTCCATGTGGACAAATTATTGAAATCATGTGGTGTTGGAGATGAGTTTTTACATGGGGTGATATATTGTGATTTGGATACAAGGTTAGTAGTGTAGGGTTTTTGATAAGTGTGATCAGAGTTTCATGTTAGTTTCAACCTTATATCACACAATAGTAGGTCTAATGAATTGAAATGTACAATTGGTTCATGTAACATAATATAGAATAAGATATGACTTTTGTGTATCTACATGGGAGGTTTATATGGACTATATTTTATTTGTGTTGTGGTTATGGGCATTGAATCGTTTTCCTCAAGTGTGGATGTGATATGCATCATTGATTTATCAAGATTCCCTTACACATACTAGTACAATTTGTTTAGTTTTGATATGGTTCATGGTTAATGTGGATGACTTAACATAGGATTGTAGTATCATTCCAATGAAATAAATGTTAATTAAATAGAGGGTTGATAATGAAAAAATTATTTTGTGTCATTTTATATTGTGTTCTTCACAGTGTGGACAATATTGATACACCTTGGACTATTAAAACAATGGGAGATATACCCTTCTGTACACCATTAAAACACATTAATCTTCTAATATTTACCTTTAATCCTTTTAAACCTCAGTGTGTCTATCATAGTTATTTCACTAATTGTTTTGTGGAATTCAATACTCTTCCTTGGGATAACTCTTGATAATCTATGGTGACCTCATTACCAACCCATTTATTTTTCTCTTATTCCATTTGATAATATTTTTTTAAGGAAAATTGTATATGATTGGAATTTGTTTGATTTTATAAAGTAATAACACTTATGAAGGTTTTCATATCATTTATTTTCAATATTCCCTTATGTGACTCTGACTCATTGATCATCTTCTATAAACTTTGATATAGAACAATGATTTTTATGGATCTTTTGTGAGGTTGGGGATCCAATCACTCATATAATTTACTATCATCAATTATGTTATCATGCATCATTTTTTCCTTTGATTGAACAATAAATACTATCCTAAATAAGACACTCATTATGTTTTAATAAAGACAGCCTGAAGGGGTGTTCTTTCCTGTGTTTTATAATTCAGGTAATTTTTTACTATTTATTCTATTTTCAATAACTTGTTGTTGTAGTAATTATTAAATATTTTAGTTATGAAATGTATATTAGTGATTTTATATCACTAATAGAAATTCAAGTAAATAAATGGATAACCACATAAACATGACAATGAACTAATTGTGCAATAATGTAGAAATTATATGAAATCCCACATGAATGGGATTGTAAAATAAAGTAAGATCTTCTGTATATTTGAAATTGAAGAAGTTAAATGTCTATAGATCATCTATTTTATTTTATTTCTTTGGAATACCATCTGTTATTTTTGTGTCCAATTTTGTTTTTTGAATTTTACTAAGATGGTGGTGGTTAGTTCAGATGTCATATGCTTCTTGAAGTGGGGATGAAATTAGTTGGTAAGGGATATAATGTGGGATGGTTTTTAGTTGTTGGTTGATGGTTGACACTGTTAAATTGTGGGGTTACAAGGATGTGTTTCTCATGAGATGTTCTAATTGATGTTGAGATGTCTTAGGGACATTATGATGTAGTATGTGGTTGTAGATTCCAAAAAATTATGAAAAATTTATAATTATGAAATTATAAAGTCATCAGTCTGAATAAAGTAGTACTATATAGTAATATTTTAACTAGGAAAAATTACTGTATAAAGGCTAACCATAAGTAATAAATAAGACCATATTATGTGTCAGTAAATATGGAATAAAAATATAAGTAAATGGGATATAATTGGTTATTATAAAGACATGAAATAGTTAAATCTATAAAGAATAAAGGTAATTATGGGATGTGATGTCATTGTTTTGAGTGGTATGATTCATTATAAAATTAGAAATAATTTGTTCTTTAAATCAAGTCATTTGGTTATAAATATATTAGATTTTATTGATATGTTTGATGTGAAACCATAGGTTGGAATTGTGTTTGAATACTGTATATTTTATTTTTATAAATTATTCAAATTCCCCAAACATGGTCCAATTATTTAATACCAACACCTAATGGTTTATTAATATAAATCCTCCATAACATATATGTTGCGGTTGGTGAATGATTGAGTACCACCACTTCCCTAAACACACAACTAAAATGGTTCCTAGATATCATAGTTTAGTTGATGATTAATCCCAGTGATGACATATTAGTGGTTGTAGATTCATAATTTTGATAGACATGTTATTAGATATTCCTAGAGATGATGGGTTTGAGAGTGGTAATTGAAAAGGATTACATTGTATATGGAATGGTTTATAAGTTATGATATATTATCTATTGTAGTTAGAACCTACAAAGAAATCTTGTTGGGGGAAATTTCTTGTAAGAGGAAGGAACAAGTTTTATTTTCTGCATGATCATGATACCCTATTTTCATTGAAGAAGGGATGAAACATATGATAAGAATGTTAGAATACTGTGATTCTCATTGGGGAATTAGAGTATCCAACAAATGGGAATGTGGTATCAATGTTTCATGATAATACTCTTTTGTTGTTATTTTACCATTTTTGGGTTATTTTGTGGCTAAGGCTTGGTGAGGTTGGGTATGTTTAACTGGCCTATTTTTTGAGAACATTAGTTTTACTGTTAATTAATTGGAGAATTAGTACTTTCCTTTAACATTTACACAGGACTAAAAAGGCGTGATTATTCTGATTCCACATGTTATCCTAAATATGGGAAATTTATTTTAGGTTTCCATGATATTTTTTTCGATCATGTCTGAAATTAAAAGATCTTAAGATGGTGCATCTTCATTGATTAAACAATTTGATTCACCATCATATTGGGTAAATGTATTATATTATTATTTTTATTTTAGAAAATGAATTATGGGATGATGGTTATTTATATTTATATTATGGACTTTTTATTGAATGATATTCCTTGGGATATTATGGATCATTTATCACATTGTATGTTTTATAACCTTAATGTTAGTCTCTACCCTAAATCATATTTGAGGAATACTTTTGTAGTCACTATATATCCCTCTCTCTATTCATTGTCACACATGAATGTATACCAGTTTTGGGTTTTTGTGATATTTTTGGTTCAGGTGAATAAGTTTACATGAAATATTTGATGGAATCTATGAATGATAAGAAAATTTAAAAATATAAATTCATTAATTTCATTATCATTTTTATATTTTTAATGTCATGTATCCATAATAAAAATTAAATTTTATTAAATGGTATGTTATATTAAAATTATTTATAACGCCTCAATATAAAATATAACAACATATAAATTTTTTGGATGGGTAAAATATAGACCACCACATATTTGGGTTTTCAAATTTTCATTAATTTTAGGTCCATAAAAACATGAAATTCCTTTTATATTAAGAAATTACTATTTTGGAAAATGATACCCATATCTCTTATCAAAGGACCAATACATTATAAAATCCAAAAAACACCAAAATTATTAATTTCTATCTATACTATAACATATTTCATTTCATAGTATGATTAGACCATATTGGATTCCCTCTAGTATCTATCTGATGACCTAAATCATTAGAGACTAATATGTCTCCTCAAAAAAATATGATTTCTTCTTTCTATGTTATGAATTTTTTTGTCTCAATGATGATCATACGAAGACTCAAGATGCGTAATTGGGTTATTAAAAAGTTATCACTCAGTTTAAATAATTTCCTATTAAGACTATGAAACAATATTATTTATTCATTATATAAAATATCCACCATAAAACATAAATAAATATTGATAATATAACACAATTATTTAGAGTTTTTTAGGCTAAAAATATCCTCTAATCCATTCCATGGATACTCCACTTCATGGTTTTGGGTATTTTACTAGAACCAGTAATTTTCCCATGGATTTCCCGAAAGAGTGAAGTCAACTCTTACATCAAAAAATTATTTCAATATGACCTCATGATCCTTTTACCAAGGACATTAATATATTAGAAATAGAAGTTACAATTCATGAGTAACATGGTTCTAGAAGATGATAGCTATTCATAACTTATTACAAATAGTCGACACAAAATGTAGTTAAATGAAATGATTCGTGTTGAATATTTATTAAACAAAATCCCAATGGAAACTGAAAGATATAAAATGATTCCCATGAATTCGTAAAATCCAAAAAATGATCTTTAGGATTAATAGATAATTATTAATCCATATAGAATTTTTAATATAATGTTTTCTATCTTTATCATAGGTTTTCCTAGGATTTATTCTCTCAATATTTAGATAATAATATATATACAAACTGTTTCTATTCTCACATTATGTTTATAAAAATTTAGATATGACATTTTAAAACACACACCTTTTTCTCATCCAGACATAAATTATATTTCTACGCTTGAATATTCTCATATCATCATGTTAATTAGAATAAGAATAATAAATATATTAACATATTTATTTGTTCTATTGGGGAATTTATCACTATGCGGTATTTCAAAAACAAATGGAAAATAAGGTTCCAAAAAATAATCTAGGAAAATCTATATTTCTTCATGTGAATGATTAATAAGAATAAAAAGTTTCAATAGATGTTGAAATTTAATCAATAAATATCTTAATGAAACTATAATAATTCTAAAATTTCCTCATAAATAAAAAAATCCCATTTTATAGATCTGGACATTTTTGAAACAGAACCCTCAAATATCTAATTGATTTAGTCATTCAAACACCAAGAATTATGATAGTGTTAAAAATGTAGACACAATATCATATAATTGAAATATAATATCTATTTTTTATTTAAAAAATTTAATTTTATTTAAATGACACGACTTGTTAAGGTGTTATCCATTAATATTGTATGAATACATCAATCAATATAAATATGATAAAGCTAAAAATGTATTATTATATTATTATAGTATATATAAAAGAAAAAATCACTAGAATAATAAAGTTTCATTACCTAACATAAACCATTCATGTCTCCTTATAAATTATAAATAAACATATAATCCCAATATGATGTAAATAATTCTATACATTGGAATTCTTATAATCCATAAGCATAAGACTTTGAAAATTCTTTGTACTTGTTCTGGTTTTGTTTGGAGTGATGCCAGGATGAAACTCATCATTAGAGATCCCTCTAAACTATTGTTTTCATTCCTAATATTGAAAAACCTAACAAGAATATATATCCCATGAAATATGTTTTGTTGTTCTTGGTGATGGTTTTAGGAGCAGTGGAAGCCAATGATGTGCGTGTACCCAGCTTTTATAATTTCCATAATCAATGATTAATATGGTATCAATATCACGATGAATTCCAATATCCCTGGAATTAAATCAATGATAAAAATATAAATTAGACAACTAGGAAGTTAGAAGTTATGATCCACATATTGTGTTTTTAATTAATAATTAAATTATGGACTTTCTTCTAAGGTGATTGCTTCTTCGTTGATGCGTCTGACCACAAGTCTGTGGTGTGGATTCGTTGCGATGTAGAATCCACGGATAGGAATACTCTAGCGGTGATCCACATGTGCTCCATGTATCTTCTAATGTCACTGAAGGAGTCTACGGGTGCAAGCGCAGAAGATCCTTGCACTAGCGATGTTCAGCTTTGATCACCTTGGGAATCACTTCCCAAGAATTCTCCTAGATCTAGTGGAGGAGGGTATCTCTCATTCATGAGAGCATTCTTTTCAAGGTATGAGTTATCTAGGACCGATATATTTTCTCCAAGTATGTTGTGCAAACAAGGATTGGTTATCCAATGGATTGACCCATTCGATTATATAGAGAATTACAACATAACAGGAAATTTAATTCACTAGCTAATAATAAATAATTAGTAATAGTGTCATTTACTTAATTTATTATTCATTTTTAAAAACAACAATCAAATAATAATATAAATTCTATTATTTCCATGACATGTTCTTAACAAATTTAATTCACTAGGTAATAATAACTAATTAGCACAGGTGCCATTACTTAATTTATTATTTCATGTGAAAACCCCAGTGTCAAATAATAGTAACAATGCTATTATTTCCATTACATGTACTTAACATGAATGTTATATTTAAATATTATTTTACCAAATAATATTTAATTTTATTTCTTATCGGACCAATAACATGGTCCTCTAATCCTCCCCAATATTTATCGGGCATTGAATATTGACTATTTATTTATTAAATAAATATAACTACACTATTAGCTCATAAATAAATTTTCCATCCCCTATATATTCTATCAAATAACTAGTAATAAAATAAATCCTATCAGGCATACTTGAATAATTATTAAACGACAACCGAGAATAATATTTATTCAACTTGTTAAATAAATAAATTATTTAACCGAGATAATGGATAACCATAGTGTGTGACCCTCTAGGACTCTTTCTCAATGGAATTAGGTGGTCTTGCCTAAAGTCAATGATTACTAACTAGAAACAGGTCAGGGAATCTAATATAAAGAAGTTAATGTCACAACTACATGTCACCTCATACGAACTCTTACCATGTAATTCAATCCCTTTTTCTTGATATCTCCATTCAAGAAGATTACATGCTTGTTTCATTAACCCGCGTGCTCGATTACTCATTTGTTGAAATCCCAGAATAGAAATTTCCAAGATAACAACTTGTGCATGTATTTTTTTAGGCTATATCATATGCATCAAAGGGAATAAGATATTTACTTCTATAGAAGTGAGAAATAATCTCTCACGGTGTTCATTGATGCATTACTAATCATGACCCACCAAAACATATCTTACGTCATCGCAAACATCTTTCGTCAATGTTTTCATCAATACATCTGAGTGAACGAGTCATAATACCCACTAATAATAATCATATCATCTATGTACCAATACAAAAGACTACATATAGGAACATCCAATGAAACATATTAATGTGGATTTCTAACTAGTGGGTCTTGTTCTCATAATATCCCATTGATATTACCAAGGGTGCACACCATGAGAAGGTGCCTAAAGGTTTCATGAGTCCCCACCACTAATATCTTGTATCATATGTATCCCTTCAAATGATATCATCTAGACATAGAACATATATTAATTAATAGTGTCATGGTAATTCCAGGTTCTCATCCTAGCAGATATCTGCTATGACCTTTTAGTATGACAACTATTCATAGGACATTATCACATACTATGTTATGAAGAAGAAAAATCATGATGTGATAAGGAGTTTATTAATATTAATTAAATGAATACAGGTTTATCATTATGTAAAAATAATTTGGTGTCTAGGGTACCAACTACAAAAGACTCCCACTTGCATTACTGTCAACTGCTAAAAACCTTCAGTCTACTATCACTCACATGATATTAATGCTCTACTGAGATAAGCCTTTGTTCAAGGGGTCCACCACATTCCCTTCTATGGGCACTCTAATCAATGTAACTTCACCCCTTTTATAGAAATCCCTCAAGAGGTTATACTTTCATAGTATGTGCATTGTCCATTGATGTGACCTTGGATCTTGTGTAAGAGCCACAGATGTAGTATTATCACCATACAGTGTAATCTGATATTTACTACTAGGAACCATATCAAGAACCTGGTAAATGTTTTGAATCCAAAAGGCTTCGTTCTCTGCATAAGATGACTCTACATAATCATAATCCCCTATATAATCAAAAACAATGAGATACTTTGAACTCTTCCGGATCACTGCTCCTCCGTTGAGACAAAAAACATATCCTAGTTGTAATTTCAGAACATTTTGATTGGTAAAAAAATAAACATCTGCATACCCTCTTATGAAAAGCTCCTCATCTCTTCCATATACTAGGAACAGGTCCTTAGTTCTTCTGAGATACATAAGGATAGTCTAAATAGTAGTAAAATTATGTTCTCCTGGGACTTCTTGATATCATAATACCATGAACAGTTCATAGAAAACATCAAATCTAGTACATAACATGTTATACATGATAGATACTATCACTGAAGCATATGGATTATTTGTCATCATATCTTTCTCATATGGTGTCTGGGGACACATTTTCTTGGAAATATGTTTACCATGTGACACTAGAAGAAACCCCATCTTGGATTGTTTCATAGTAAATAACTTTAGTATATTGTCAATGTATGTGATTTAAGTTAGTCTAAGCATCCTCTTAAAATTATCACAATTTATCATGGACCCTATAATGTAGACTTCTTCACTTATGTCCTCCATAGGAAAGCCCTTGTTCAACCATCCCTTTACTGACTACAAGACTGGTATTTCATTTCTAATAAGCAATATTTCATCAACATACACTACTATTATAATGAACACATTCCAATTAAACCACTTATAAACACATAACTCAAATTCATTCTTAATGAAACCAAATTATCTTATAGATTCATCAAAACTAATTTTCCATGACATGGATGATTTCATTAATCTTTAAATGGATCTTTTAAACTTACAAACCCTTTTAGAATCAACTGGTGTCACAAACACTTCTGGATGTGCCATATAGACATCTTCTTGATGGTTCTTATTAAGGAATATTGTTTTGACGTCCATCTACCAAATCTCATAGTCATGTAGTGCTGCTATGGAAAGTATGATTCTTATGTATTTAACCATGGAAACTAGAAAAGAGGCTTCATCACAGTCAATTACTTGACTCTATTTAAAAAAAACATAACCTCGATATTTTTATAGGTACTAACATGACCTTCATTATCTAGATTCTTCATGAATACCCATCTACACCCAAAAGGATATACATCAACTGCCACATCGACCATAACACAAAATTGGATCTAATACATAGAATCTATCTCTGAATTCATTTCTTATATCCATCTTGCAGCTTCTGAGATTTCTACTACTTCTTTTTAGGAGGTAGGTTCATCATTGCCCAACAATAATGAGTCACCATCCTCGATGACAAGGAAACCATATCTCTCTGATTATCATACCTATTTTGTAATCCTATATTATACTTATGTTTCAAGAACTACATATTCCATGGTAACCTTTGGAACTTGTTCCTATAAAAAACCTTGTGTATATTAATAATAAACATCATAAAAGTCAATCTTTCTCCCACTATCCTTTTTGAAGATATAAACCCTCTTATGAAAGATTAACTATCTGGAATTAGTCACTTCCCAATATGATGGGATGTATATGTAGTATCCCTTTTATTCCTTAGGATATCCTATAAAGATACACTTATTTCCCTAGGGTACTATTTTATTGCTTGAAAAATCCATAACAATATCCTTGCATACTAATACATGTGTTCCCATCAAAGTGGGTTTCTTTTCTCTCCATAGCTCGAAGGGAATCCAATTTTCCATCATAGTTGGTACATGGATTAATGTGTATGCCATAGTTTTAAATTTATATACACAAAAGGATTATGAATGATCTTGATGACTCATCATTGAACTAACATTGTACAACAATGTATGGTTCCTTTGTTCACTAACACCATTACCCTATGGTGTATAAGGATGAGTGAGTTGAGATAGAATCCCAGACTCTTGTAAATGGTTGATGAACTATTGGTTAATATATCATCCACCTTGATCTAATTGAAACATCATTATCTTCCAACCAAGTTGCCTCTCTAATTCAATCTTGAATCCCATGAATTCTCAAAGGACTCATACTTATACCTCATTAAATATACATAACCATATCTACTCAAGTCATCAATAAAATTAATGAAGTGAGATTATCCATCTCTAGCTTCTATTGAAAATGGTCCATACACATCAGTGTGTACCAATCCAAGAACCTCTTTATACCTTTCACATTGTCCACAAAATGGTGGTTTAGTCATTTTCCCTTATAAACAAGCATGATATATATTATGTGGTTTTAGCTCAGAAGAGTCCAAATAACCATCTTGATAGAGCATTGTCTGGCGCTTATCATTTACATAACCAAGATAGTGATTCCCCAACTAATTTTTGTATGATTCATGTCATATTTGTTTGTTATTAAGTGCCAACAATTGGTTTTCGTAATTTAATACATACAGAGTGTTACTTAAATGTTCCATACAATAACATATGTTGTCATTATAAAACTAACTGCATTTATTTATTAACATTAAAATAAATTCATCTTTATCTAAACTCGATAAAGAAATTATGTCCTTAGTAACACTAGGTACATAATAACAACAATGTAAAAACAAAATCCTTGCAGTTGCAAATGTGAGGTGGTAGTAACTGATGGAAATATTAACCATCCTCACACCATTTGAATCTCATATATCCACCTATCCTCTGGAAATTTTCCAATATATACTTGGTTCCAGCATTTGAATACATATGCGAGCACCACAAGCTATATCAAATACCCAGCATGTATAAATGGAAATATTGCAGTCGATAACAAACACCTCATTGGATTCCCATTTCCTCTATGTTTCATTCTTCTTCTAGTGGTATGACTTGCAATAGGCAAAGTATACTGCCTCTTTTTCCTCACCCTACCTTTGGATCTTCTTCTACTTGGTCAGATACTGATTGGAGGCTTTAGATTATTTCTAAATCTTAGGCCCCTTTCTTTTGTATTTTCTCTTCCTATTCACCATAATGACTACGTGTTTTTTACACCCCATGTATTTATTAACATGGAGAATCAGGGTAAGAATCTTTGGTAGATTATTCTAATTATAGATCATATTATAATTCAAAATAAAACTTGAGGAGGTCTCAGGAAACAATGATAGTATGATATCTATATGCAAATCATCTTGGAATTTAATCCATATGTTTTCTAGATGCTCAATGTAGCCAAAAAGATTTACTACATGTGGTCTAGTGGAGGTAGACTCTCAAATCATAATAGTGAACAAAGCATTGGAGATATCATACCTATCATGTCTTTCCTTCTCTAGACAAAGATCCTGAAGGTGATACCTAATGTTATAAGCACCCATTTCCTCATATTTCATCAATAACTCATTGGTCATGGATGATAACATGAGGCAATGAATATTCATAGCATTGTTCAGATATTTCTCATACATAGAGAGTTCTTACTCACTCACCTCATTTCTAGGAACAACTAGTAAACGATCTTCCAACACATAATGTTTCCTCCCATGGAGAAGGATAACCCAAAGGTCCCTTTTCCACTATTATAAATTAGTGCTAGTAAGAAGTTTTTCATTCTCATGTGTTGATCAAAATTATATGTTTTATGCCATTTTTATTGTTGTTTTTTAAAATTAAGATGAACAAAGTTTGAGTACTTTATCTTGATAAATATAGAAAAATAAATAAATAAATATCTATTAGTCTCTCTCTATTTTTTCCAAACCCAATTGACCTCACTATTGGCTTCAAAATATCATGGTTCTTGGACATTATACCAGAATGGAGGAAAATTTCCCATTTCATTACCCCAACTAGGGATATTAAACCAACATGAATGGTTTTGGGTAGGCATTATAAAAGTTAACTAAATTAACTCAAAGCTCCTTGATCTATTGAGTGGACTCCTCAATCCTGAAGTACTTAATTTTAGTTTTCCCTAACCTTTTCCTCTCAGTTTCATCAAGTTATTCTTCGAAAGTAAACCCATTATGTAAACTATGTTATGTCAACTGAAAACATAAAATTCGAATTCGCCAATAATTGAAGGCACCCCAAAAAGGGTTGGTCAAACACTTCAAACTATGGTTCAATACTAACCAAAGTAATGGAAGGTATAAAAACTTAATATTTAATTGAGGGATTTGTTCCTTTATTCATAAATTGAAAGATATTATCTTTTCAAATGCTTTTTTATGTTATGTGGGATATACATAAGTGATTAACCATGTATATATAATATTTCCACATAATACATTTTTATTTTATTTTTGTCTTTAATGCTTTTTAGATCATTAATTATGTGATCACATCAAACATGTAGAATGAATGACCATAAAATTTTAAAAAAATAAAATAAAGTGTATAATAATGAGCTTTAATGTGGGTTAGTTTAACTAGATATTGATAAAATAACCCCTACCTGGGGGAGAAACACCTTGAACCTTTTAGGTTGTGTTAACATCTTTCCACTTATCCACCTTTGTGTCTCCTTGGATTAATTTCACCTTGGATCTTAACTTGATCCACCTCCACTACCCAAGGACTCCATCCATTACATATGATTTTAACTCACAAATTGGTGAGGGATAAAAGGGTGTTTATATAAAAGAAAACATGGCCATAAATACTCAACATATTAATGAAGAGAAGGAACATCTACCAACAATTTTAATTTAATAAATAAATTAAAAGAGAACCAATCACATACAATGGTCTTGTCTAGATCATGATCATCCACACACATGACATGAATTAAAAATTTAATAAATCTAGGATTCAATACTTTAGTCAATTATTATTAAGATAAATCATGTTCAAATCGATTAATCATTATCTATAATTAATCAATCATTTTCTGAATTTCCTTGAGACACTCATCCATAACTTTGTACAAAACATGTACCTTCGAGATAACCTGGTGAATACACATCCAATACTACCCAGAATGTATTAATACTTTTAAAAACATTGTTCTTTGATACATGTAGTATTCATACATAATTATTATTGTAATACAACTTATACATGATGTGCAGATTTTTGAACTTTACACAGATGTTAATTAAATTTATATATATATATATATCAATCATCTATCACATGTTTTGTCCCATATTTACACTCACACAAAGTTACATGTATTAAGGGTTCCATAATATAATAATAAACTTTTAAATTTGTCTAATATGGAAATAGTGCATGCCATATGGATCAAACTACATGATTTGTACCCTCCTCACTGTCCATCTAAAGTACACGCTTGGGGAAACAGTGTGTGAGGTGTAAATCAGAAATCATTGGAGAACATGGAATGTCTATTAGGCCACATGCCGTATAAACTCTACATTACATGGTCGCCATATGGTAAATACACGTATGGGATACACGACTTAACCTAACCTGAATGGACTACACACCATTTCCAGTGGGCCACATGACATGTAGTCTAACTGACTATGTGCCAGTCTATTCTTGTCAACATAAAATGTAATAATTAACTACACCACGTGTCATTAATTCACACGGTTTGAGTAATATCTGAATTACTCCTAATCCAATGAAAACAAATGCATGTTATGTAGATTGGACTACAAAACAGGTGTTCTTGTGTTATCAAGACATAACCTTTGGCACCTCCTGATGATATCCTCGATTTAATTTTAATCATAAAATTATTCATTTATGTTCGATCTGTGAGAAACGATAAGGGATGGATAGATCTCAAAATTAAGATTACAAAAATGATTAAAAATTTATTGAAAAACTAAATTATCAAATTGTAAGTTATTAATAAATAATTTAAATAAAGATAAATTAAAATATGACCACTCTGATACCACTTGAATGTTCCAGGCATACTAGCGCAGAATGGGTGTGTACCAAACAGTTATAATTTTCATAATCTATGATTAATATGGGATAAATACGACAATGAATTCTAGTATCCATAGAATTGAATCAAAGATAAAAAAGAAAAAGTAGATAACACGGAAACTAGAAGAGAGGATATACATCATTTTTATAATTAATTTAATTAAACTATAGAATTACCGACAAGGTAGTTCTTTCTTCATTGATTCCTCTGACCACAGGTCTGGGGTGAGTATTTTTTTGCAATGTAGAATCCAATGATACGAATCCTCTAGCAGTGATCCATATGTTCTCCATGTATATCCAAACAATGTTAAAGGTGTCTCCTAGTGCTAGCATGAAAGATAATTGTTTTTGTGTGGTCAACTGTTGATCGCCACGAGAATTGCTTCCAAAGAATTCTCCCAGATTCGATGTATGATGATATATCTTGTTATTGAGATCATTCTTGGATAGGTAAGAGTTTTCTAGGATCGAGATCATCTCTATATGGATGTTTTGTGCACAATGATTGCTTAGCCAGTGGAATACCCCCTTGTCTTATAAATTTAATAATAGCATAACGGGGAATTTATTCAATATGTAATAATAAATAACCATCACCGGTTCTTTTTACTTAATTTATTATTCCTTGTTAATATCCAATGTAAAATAATAATAACAATTATATTATTTCCATGACATGTTACTAAATAAGTTAATTCACTGTGTAATAATAAATAATTAGCTCAAGTACCATTATATAAATTATTATTCCATGTGAAAACCCTATGTCAAATAATAATGGCAATCCTATTATTTCCATGACATTTGATTAACTTTTGCATTATATTTAAATATTATTTAACCGAATAATTTAAATTTTATTTCTCAATATACCCATAACTTGGTCCAAAAATCCTCTTAGATATTTATCTATCCTTGAATAATGACTATTTACTTATTAAATAAATATAACTGCATTATTTGCTGATAAATAAATATTCCTTATGAAATATATTGTCTCGAATAACTAGTGACAATATAAATTTAATGAAGAATACTTGAATAATTGTGAATCCAAAACCAAGAATAATATTTATTCAACTTGTTAAATAAATAAATTATTTAACTAAGATAATGGCTACACTTAGGGTGTGACCCTCTAGTCCTCTTTCTAGTTGGAATTAGTTGGGTTTTCCTAAAGTCCAAGACTACTGTATAGCAATGGATCAAGGTATACATGAGAAAGAAGATGATGTTACTACGACATGTCATCTCATACAAATTCTTATCGTGTAATGTAATCACATTTTCTCGATATCTCCAATCAAGTGGGTTTCTTGCAAGTTCCATCAACCCATGTGCTTGATTTCTCATTATCTGACTTCTAAAAATTGAAATATCCTAGAGAACACCATGACCATGTATTTAGTTAGGATATATAATTTCCATTAAAGGGATTGAGATACCTACATTCATATTAGTGAAAAATCATTTCTCACATTATTAATTAATGCGTCATTAATCATGACGTTCCTAACATATCCCACCATTCCACAAACATCTGTTGTTACAGTTTTTGTCAATACATCTATGTGTGTGAGTCGTAATACCCATTAATAATAATCAGGAAGTCTAAGGACCAATACTTACATCCACAGATAGGAACATCCAATGACACTTACGAATGTGGATTTCATACTGGAGGATCTTTTTCTCATAATATCTTCCTATATAATACCAAAGGCAAACACCATGATATGGTGCCTCAATGTTTCATAAGTCCATGCCCTAGATACCTTGTATCAGTTGTGTCCTTTCAAATGATATCATCTGTCCATAGAACATATATTCAAAAATAGTTTCATGGAAATTTCGGGTTCTCATAAGAGTAGGGATCCTCTATGACCTATTAGTGTGACAACTAATCTTAGGTTATTATCATATACTTTGTCACATAAGAGAAAAATCATGATGTGATAGGAAGTTTATTAATATTCATCCAATGAATATAGGTTTATCATAAAGTAAAAATAATTTGGGTTCTAGGAAACTAACTCCAACACTTTGTACAATTTAGTTGAGTAAAATAAGAGGTAGTGATACTATGTTAGGGTTAACATATCTCTATTTTTCTGATGTGAGGTGGAACCCCTCTATATTATGTGTAAATCAACAATATGTATTTCATGTTCCAATATATTAATAGAACATGCATACAAATATGTATAAAAGAACATTCCTCTATATATATTTAAGAAGATGCAACATTATTAAATTGTGCATATTTATACATAATGAGTTCTAATATTCAAAGAGAATCTCTATTTTCTCATTGGAACAGGTGTTCTATGAGTTCCTCATATGAAATGTGTTATGTATGTGTGCCTCCTTAGGTATAATATTGATACATAGTTAAACTTCCATTTTTGAGAATTATAATACTGTAAGATGTGTTTTTTCATTATGGTATTTAATCATTTGGAGTTTCATAGTTTATAATAGAAATTGGAATATGACTTCACATAATCTAATTTGAAACCACCAAATCTCCCATTCACATAAGAGTTTTTTATTTATAAAATCTACCATAAAAAATAAATAATTAATGAAATTTTTCATAAAATGAATTCTTTATATCCATATACATGTATCTGGACCATCCATGTAGCCATGTTTTTCACAAAATAATATTAGAATATATAAATTCTTCATATATCCAAATTATTACCTATCTAACTTCACATAAAAAAATATATTCATGAAAGAAAATCCTTACATATCCAAATCCATCATGTATACTAATTCACATAATATTCCACTATGTAATAGAACTAGTGTGTATCCATATTTTCAAATATATGGGTATTAAATTCAATGTCAGATTGAAATATCAAGGTATAATATATTTTCATTACCTCCAAAAAAACTACTTTATATTCAATAGTTATAACATAAATTTTGATAATTTCATAGAATTTAAAACACATAAATAATCAAATTAATATGAATTCTTTATCTTGAGATATTTTCTAAAAACTATAACAAAATGTTTCTTAAATATTTATAAAATATAATAGATATATTACTTAATCATCGATATATTTTCAGAGAACCCAATCGTTCATTCTTAACATCCACATATTTGAATAAAATTTTTATAATATTATTATATTTAGAAATCAAAAAATAGAATTTTATTATGACATTTATTATATTATTTATAATCTACTAATAGGAATAAACAATAAAATGAAAAATACTAAATGCCTAGACCCCAACAACAACATCAGGAAAAAAAGGACACCTAATGATTGATTCACACTTCTTCATAGTATAAGAAAATACTTATAATAATCATATAGTAATAAAATATTTTGATTTGTTAGTTTTAGAGTAGTATGTTGTAATATATAGTCAAAATACATTCTATTAATAAAACTAATATTTCATGAGTAAAAAATAAATCATAATTCGATGAAGGTGAATAAATTATCAAAATATAAATAGGAAATTTCCACAATCCACTATATATTCTCTATATTTTAGAGATTTACAATATCCAATTTTACTCTCCAATTTTTTGTAAATATTGAAAAGAAAGATAATTAAGTATATATAATGTAATAAGGAGTAATATAATCAAAAAAATTTATACTATAAAATAGAACATTAATAAAAAATATCATATAAAAATATTTTCTCTATAACAAAAAAAATAAATTTTGTCACTAGAGTAAAGTAAAAATATTTCCACTTAATAATAAAATAAATTTATGATTAAAAAAATGAAACATAAATATATTATTATTAACAATTTACAAATTATAAATTTAGAATAAAAAGAAATTGTTTTCATTTAATTATCATTTTTCATTCCACCCTTTAAATTACTTCAAGTCCCAAAGTAAAAAAATGATAGCTAACAAGCATGTATTTTTATGTAAATAGATTAAAAATAATAAAGTCAAGTTTCCACCAATAATAAACATTAGATACAACATGTTTAAAAAATATATTTTTAGAATAGTTTGAATGTGAGACTAAAACAAAAAGTCATGTTCAGAAAAAAAAATAGTATGTTATAAATAAGAAACAATAGAATCTCCCACTTAATATATTATCCTACCCATACAAATATTTAACATAGAATACTTTATATCAGGAAAATATAATGAAAATATAATTTATTATCCATGTGAACTTCCCATGTTCAGAATAATTAACTACAGAGATCCACATAATAGATTTTGGATATTCAAATAATTTCTTAACAAGACTCTACTTTATCAATATAATACTAAGTACTACAAATAGAATAGTTTCATACAAACAATAACAAGATATTAAAATACATGTTTGTAAGAAAAATAATATTAAATTGTAATAATTCTTAATATTATGATATATTTATATTAAAAAAAGATGACATATTGTTGGATAAAACATTAAAATGCAAACATGTTGCATAAAAAATTCAGAAATTACAACATTGATTCAATCAGTAATGTTTTTATTATATTAAATAACATTTAAATACAAGTTAGATGAATAAGAGACAATGTACCAAAAATATATTCCTCACGTGTATTAAAAAATTAATTCATTTTAATTATGTATAAATATTAAAAAAATGAATACTCACAATATTTGAATAGTTTCAGATCTTATAATTTTTTCATTTTTATAAAAAAACTACTTCTAACATAGAAAATCGAATTCAATAAATCTATAAGAAATTAAAAATACAATAGTACAAAATATGAAATCCAAATCTCTCAATTTATTAATAAGAAACAACATGTTTTTATAATGAATTGTTGGTAAATAGTCCTTATAATTATCATACAGATGTGCCTTTTTGTATTTATATTCTTTTTGGTCCATTTTTTTGAAATAATTAATTTGGGAAACTAAATCTAATAAATCATTGAAAAAGTTAGAAAATATTTATTATATACACTTTCTGAAACATAGGAATGTTTAACACAACATATTTGATGAATTTTAATGAAAATAGAATTCACATTATGATCTATGATACAATTGAGAAAAAGGTTTACTATAGACATGATATTATTATTATAATATGGCCAAAAACCATTTTATTCACATTAGACCTTTCCAGTTCACTGAAAATACCTAATTATTTATTATTTATTTTACTCATTAATATTATTTGATTTAGGTGATTCACTCCCACTATAATCATGCTTGCTATTAGATTAAATGATTCTATTTATGAAATTTAATCATTATTTAATTTATACTGGGAAACACATGATTTATTATAATAATTTGACCTTAAATTATAAATTTATTTAGATAAAGATTTATTTTCAAAAAATTGGCATAATAATAAATCATTAATGATTTATTCTTTTACAATAATGTCTCAAATTTTCCTTTAATGATATAATAATTTAAATTACCCACATCAAATGATAAATTTCCAAATATGTATTTCAAATAAAAAATAATTATTCTAGAATAAGATGATCTATAATACACATGTTCTTCTTCATATTTTAATTCCCCTCAATATAGTTTGATGTAAACTAATAACTTGAATTGTTGGGATCTGTATTTTTTTATTTCATGTATTTATTATTTTTTCTTCTATACACTTCTCTTTATTGATATTTTAGTTGAGGAAACTCCATTTATATGTGAATACAATTTTTTAATCATAGAACTTGAATTTTTTCCCCACATTCTTCAATGATTTATCATTTCATTCAATGTAAAACTTATTCATATATATATGAATTTTTTATAATTCATTATTATCATATGAACTACAAGAGTAAATAGTATGCTATTCATAATTTCCTAATTTACTGTACTATTATCGTTTTTAATAAAAATTGGACATTCGTTCTCATATTTTATCCCTTTATTATATATCATGAGTTTCCCACTTTGCTATTTCATCTTCAAATCAATATATTGTATGTACTATCATATAGAAATATAAATTCAATGAAAATTATCAATAAAATATCTAAGATCCCTGAAGGCATAGGAAAAATATTGAATTTATATTCCTCAGGAGGGAACACCATTTACTAATTTAGTGAGTCATCCATTCTTCTAATTGAAACATTCCTATTCGAAGATCATTAAAGCGTAAAATATTAAATTTGAAGTGTTACACCTTGGTTTCCTAAAATTATCATCCCCTTCATAAGAGATCGAGATATTATACAATATAATATATGATTTATATCTTTTAGATACATTGATAATTCAAATTTACCAAAACCCAAAATGATTACATTTATAGAATATGAATTTTAGTCATAATCATGTTTATCGGTATGAATCAATGTTTTAGGTTCTCGAGATAGAAGATTATATGTTTTGAAAACATTCAAATATATTATTATTCTAATATCATTTAGATAGATTAATTCCATTTATTTCCAACTTATGATTTTATCACAATTAAAATTAGTGACACATATCCTAGGCGTAGCTTGTTTAAGATCATCTAATAATAATAATCATTGTTATATTCCCTCACCCTCAAGTTGGATAAGGAAAAATTAAATCTTTAATAATATTTTATTGACTGTTAATGAAGATATCAAATATTTTTCAAAGTAAAAGAAATATTATATATATGATATTCTCTAAAATGATATCATTTAATATGACACAATTTATTTATGTTAGTTAAAAGTAAAAAATAACATTAAGATGAAATTTAAATATCAAATAGAGATATATCCAAGAGATCCGAGGAGATAATACAATTGGTTTTCTAAATATGAGAATATGAAGACCCTAGATTCTTTTGAATAGAGTTGTTAAAATATTTATACCATATTTAAAGGTTTTACTTATAAATATACCAATAATTCTTATTTTTTACCTATATCACATACATATAGTAAAATATAAAGTCACATAGAGGACAATAGGACATAGTTATATATATTGGTTTTGGGTATAATGATCTAATAGTTCACTCCACCAAAACTCTAATCCATTTGGATGTTGATTTTAATATATACATCCCCTTCCTGGGTACTAATAGGATGAGTGTTAGAAAAAGTCACATTATAAAATGCATTCAAAAATACCTCTATATCCTTTCACTAAGGACCTTTATAGAATAAAATACAAAGATATAAATCTAGTATAAATTAGCACAAGAAGTTGAAACTCCACTAAATAAAATTTAATAATATGAAAACTAGATATCAAAAATGATATGAGAATAGTTATACATACCTAGCACACATTTCTACCACAATTGATAGATATATAATGATCTTTATTAAGGAAAAATAATTTCCAAAATGGAATTCTTGAATAATCAGGACTTCCTATTTATTTTAGTAGTATAGAAATGATATTTCCATTTAATATAACATGTTATCTTCTTCTTTAAATTTTACATATAGGGACAGTAATATGCATATATAGTTAATTTAAATTATATCATAAAAATAGATGAACAATTGATGGGAAACTATTAAATGATGCAACAAATGTTATTATCCATCCCACAATTCACTTCTACTTATTCACTTAAATATTATTATATCACATTATGTTATAAAACTATTTCAAATGTACATAAAAAAATAATTTTCCCCTATTTAACTATTTCTCTACATTAGATATATCAAAAATAAATTGAATACGTGGTGTGTTAAATATCTCCATGAAAATGTGTCCTTATTTTTTTCAATGAATCTAAATAATAAAGAAAATAAATTAGATTTAATAATTAATCCCTAAACATATCTTTAAAAAATTAATCATTAATAAACACTATCATATATGAAAATATGCATGTTTGACAATTCTATTCTTTCTCTAGAACAATATATTCAAATGTATCTTTGATTTACTCATTTAAAAAAAATAAAAATATGATATAGAAAAAAATTAGAGACCTTATAATAAAAATTAAATTGTAATATATTATGAAATTTTATTAAATATTATAAAATTAAAATGTTTTGACTTTATAATGAGTTCTCTCATTACATTATATGAATATATAAATAAATAATTAATTGATAAACTCGACATGATGGATCTGAAATTATTACAAATGATTTATATATAAAAATTAATTTGAAATATAGTATTAAAACATTCTATAAAAAAGGCATATATTATAATACATTTTGAATAAATATTGGATTTCCATTGTATATAGACAATTTATACATATAGTTGTGTATAATCTATTATCATAACACAAAAAAACATCACACATGTTCTAATTTTTTATTGAGAGATAACATAATGATAATATATATTAGATATCCCTTGAACATATTTTCTATATTACTCATATCAAAAATTACACCGTTCATATTTATCTCAGAATGAAAATCATGATGTTAAATGTACATTCCATCAAGTAAAATGGGAGGTTTTGTTGTGCTTGTCATGAATAGCTTATCTCCATTATGTTGGATATGATGTAAAACCCTTCTATAGGGTTCTACCATCTCCATTATTCATTTCATGTTAAACTATATCTATTATTATGACATGTATTGATATATTCATACATTATTATCTTCATGTACGCAATAGAATGCCTCACACTTATGATAATTATATTCATATATAATGACTTACAGGTTGCATAGATCATCTCCATTTTTAGTCAGCAATATGTGATGTGTTAGTTACTCATATGAAATAAATGATATATATATCTTTACATTCGAGTATATCTTCATGTATGATAAATATCACATTTAAAAATATATAAAAAAGGGAATTCAAAATATAACCTATTATGTAATATCATTACCATGAATCCAAGTTCTCATGTGAGGGAATCTGGGCTTCCCTATCCGATTGGAATCTCATGGAATAATAAATTTTTAGATCCTCCAATCAACAAATATAAACACTATTTTTTTCAAATAATTTTATTTCTTTTTATAATATTTCCAACTCACCATGAAATAAATGAATATGACATAACCATTATGATGTATCATCAATAAATATTATCTAATAGGAAAAAATACGTTAAAAAATTTCCTAGAATTTGGTAATATATAAAGCAGTGAAATGACTATCTAATTTATCCTCATAGTTTTGATAATGTTTAGAAAAACATATCAGTAATCCAACACAATAAGATTCATGCAATATAAATAATGTTGTCATTATTTATAATCAAATTTATGAAGAAAATATACCCTAAGAACTATTATATGTGTAGTGGCATGAAAAAACATCAAACAAAAAATGAGAACATATAGAGACATATTCAAAATTTATCACATTTTAAAAAAATGTATATAATAATTATTCATAACAACTAATAGATATTATAAAATTTTTGTTAATATAAAGTAATACATCTCTAAAATATAGTGATCTATTAAAACAAAAATTTAATGAGTAAAATGGAAATAATAATTTAAATGGAGTGATATAATTATCAAAACATAAATTATTAATGGGTAAGAGCTAGTAATTGTTTTTTTTCATTATTTTTTATAGAACCTCTTATCGAATTCTTCTTGACTCAGATATATCAACTTAATTAAATTCTTTTGAAATAATATATTATCTCAAAAATTGAAATTATTACTATAAAATTACATTTTTCATTTCTTTTCTTCTTTATAACATCTTCTTGTTTATGATTGTTTTACAACCTAAAAATATGATGTCATAAAATTTAAATCATAGATGAATAAGAAAACTACATCACTATTAATATATGATATTAATAAAATAATAATAATTTCAATTGGTTATTCAACGGTAACAATAAAATTTATTGTTTTATTAATGAAATAACTATTATTTATTATAATATATATAAAAAGGAAGGCAAGGGTTTAATTCCCCATAACCAAACATAAATCACCAATTGAATTAACATGGTATGTCATATTTAATTATGGAAATAATAATTTAATAACTATACTATTATAGAAATAATGAAATCATGAACCTAGAATGTTGACATAACCTATAACACTAAAAAATGATCAATTGTAACTACTAACAAATATATATCTATATTAATATATGATAATAAATAATTATGTAATAAATAAATAGAGATGATTAATACAGATTGGAATAGATGTGATCAAATTTGTTAAGTAAATATTTAATGAGTCTTGGTTTATTTTTCATAATGCTTGTGCATGTTTTCCTATGATGAAGTATAAATAAAAGTTATTCTCATCACGATCATCTTTAATTTATATTTGTTTTGTGTTAACCAATTGTATAATTTTTTCCACTATATAATATATATGCATGTATTTATATTATAATATACATGGAATTATATTTGTTTATTGGTTCATCCAGGTTTCACTTTCATTAGGTTTTTAATTAATGGATTCTAAATTCATAAGGGTTTCTATTCTAATATCAATTTATATTTGATATTTTTTATTTTTAAATTAAATAATAATGGAATTTAAATTTCATTCTCTATAAAAAACCATGAAAATTTTTCTATTTAGTTATTTATCAGTTTTACATGATATCTTAGGCTTTCAATACCGTTTCTGTTCATAGGTTAACAAGATGGATTCCATTATGTATAACCAAATATATCTATACATTATTATAGGGAATATTTATAATCCATATCCATATTCATTATATTGTATTATGGATGTCTTTATTTATATATTTTTTCTATTTAGGTCTATTTTTCATTATTATTTATACTATTTTAAAAGGTTTTAAAAAGAATAATTTTAATATTTCCATGACAAAAAATTTCAAGTTTACTTATAAAATATTTACAAGAGAATATTTTTTAGTACTTTACGTGTGGATAAACATTATTATAGTTATAATCATTAATTAATTTTAATACTCTTACATATGAATTTTTTTTTCCATTATAATTTTTATTCATAATATTTTTTACATGTTTCATTTAAAAAATAATTCTTACTGTTTTAAGAGAATAAATAAATGTATTTTATTCCATCTGTGTTTACTTTTTTCATACACAGCACATGTCAAATATTGTAAATAATTTTTATCATTTTTATAGTATAAAGAACTATTTAAAAATTATGGCTTTAAATTCTCTATAATAAATGTCTAAATTAGATTTTTAATTTTACAAATATGTTTGGTTTTACTGTCATGTTATAATGATTTGTGGAAATTTATTATTGTAATTTCCTATACATATTCTTGTAAGGAAATAAAAGATCAATCTCAATTAGAGTTTCATTATATGTATTACCCGCTAAATGATCTTATGATTTTATTTTTTGAGGGACTATTCTAGTCATACCAAATGGTCTATTACTCAATATATTCATATGTGATAAAATTAAGAGGTGTTATGCAACAAATGTTATAATTTTTGTAATATAATTTATAATATTATTATGAATGTATATTTCATATATGTCAACATACATTAATGTATCATATATTTCACAGTATATATTATAAAACCATTTCTTTCACCATATTTATCTAGATAGAACATGGTAATGTTTTAATAATGTTTTCATGAAACTCTCTATTTTTTCATCAGCTGACTAAGAATTGATGAAAACATTAGTGTATTGAAGTTTGTGTGTACATATATGTAGGGTTTTCAATATGTAATAGGTTAGGAAAAATTAAATAAACCTATAATTCATTTAGAAGAATTTATATCATAATAGGTGATAATTAAAGGAGTGGTGAGTGAACCGAGTCCATTAATGTTTTATGTGAATATGAAGTTCACCCAATCCAATACAGAAGTCTATCCACTATTTGCATATTTTATATGAGGAGATACTGTATGTTGAAAATTAGGTTCAGATATTATGTTGACACCCAAGTATGATGCTATATTATTGTTCATATATAATATTTTAAAAAATCATGGTTGTTGATTCATGTTTCAAAACCCCAAAAACTCATATCTTATACGAGTATATTATTTCCAAGAGTCTTTTATCTTTTGATCATCCACTATGTTTGGGTTCTCATACCGACAGGTACATATTTTCGTCTTCTGTTATATTAGATATTTATAACTTCTATTTACACTTAATGATTGAATAAACTCACCATTATTATGTTTCCATGTTCCATGTTTATGAAGATGTTTAATACGAATGAAATGCAAAGAAATGTGTCATGTGGGGGGAATGTTTAGATATTTTTTGAAGGAATCTTGTGGTATAATAATTTCTCTATATAGTGAGAAAAATGAACACTATGTGAGAAACAAATGGGTTTTATAAAGGGGTTTCTTAGTTCAATGAAAAATAAACCTAAAACCCATTGGGTTTATAATTGAATCAATAATTACTATCAATATGTTAGTTACATATGGTTGTATACAGGTCACATTAGTCAAAATAAAATCCAGTATGTAATGAATTGGACACTTTCACAGAAATAGGTCTACGATTCCATGGTGTGTAATTTTCTAGCAGAGAATATTTGGGATAATGTTATAGTTAAGTATTTTATTATATAATTATATTTAAACTTTTTTACATACCATCAAGTTTTAGTAGTTTTATGGTATATCATGTTTTCAATAGAAAAAAACTTATTCATGTAATACACAATTGAATTTTATGAATATTAATGATATATTATAGATTTTATTAGGTTTTAGGAAAAAAATTAAGACTGAGGTATAGATAACACTTTATTATTAATGTTATTTGATATAAATTTAATTATAATTAATTTCTTAACAGAATAAAGGTTAAAAATTACATATAAATTTTTGGGAAGAAAATTGTTTTGGTGATAGAAGATTCATATTATTTTGTTAATAAGTTGAAATATTTTTTGGGGTACATATTATTATGGTAATATTGATTGATATGTTATTTATACTATTTGGTGTTAAACGATTATGTTGATTTATAAGAGAATATGTATCCTTTATTTTTGGTACTTGGATAAAGTAAAAAATTCATGATAATATTTTTTTATTTAAAATTTGATCAAACATGATGACATTTACGTTGAATAAAAAGAGTTATATTTTGAACCATTAGTTTAAAATAATGTTCTAGTAATGTAAATAAATGTGTAAATAAATTTGAAAAAAATATTAATTTTTCATTTAAAATTATTTTTCTATTATTACCATAACTATTATGGTTTTATTATTTGGTTTGGGATAGGTTCACAAAATTCATTCTATGAAAAGAATGTCTATAAAAACTCCATTGACCAGCTAAGGAGTAATAAATTTCCCCATGTTTCTATGAGAGATTAATATCTTGAGATATGTTTAATATGAGTTAAAATATGATTTTTATTTACAAACCTATTATATTAAGCTGTATATCTCTTCAGAAACAATATCTTTAGTCTTTTTTATATTATAAATACCACCACTGTATTTTTCAGATAAAATTTCTCGAGTGTGATCCATTTAAGGCGGTTAGAATGTAACATAACATGTTATAGTAAAAATTTCTATCACTAAACCATATTTTTATATATTATAAATATGTTCTATTATAACATTTTATCCCTGGGATGAATTAAATCATACAATATATGAATCATATTAAAAAGATATAATGACATTGGTTATATTATTAATAGAGAGAAATTTAACATATACAGTTGATATAAATATTATCTATTTAGATATAAAAAGTATTTATTTTGATAGTAAATAATTTACCTAAAACAAAATATATTATTTTCTAACAGAGAAAACGATACAAATTATTTTGTTAAAATTCATTCCATGGTAACGAAATTATTTTCTAATAAAATATATTTCTTTTAAAGTTATTACTAGTTTTGAATGAATTGAATGTATTTTTCTTATTAAATTCAAAACATGATTGAAAACAATAAATAAAATAAAATATTAAATTATGTGAATCTGTCAAATATTAAATTATTTATCAATGACTAATAAAAAAAGGTTTGTTTTGAAAATATTATATTTATTGTATATTATATATTATTTTGTTTAAATATTTTTTTTCATTTTTAGTTTTATGAATTGTTAAAATTGAATTTATTTTTTTACATGTAGTGAAATTTATAATACGGTGAAATCATTGTATCTTTCTTGTAAATTTGATTCATTGTTTAATAGTTAAAGAATGCTTATGAATACATTAACTTTTGGGATATCATCAGGATATAAATCTCGCCTAAATGTTTAAAAACAACTTTTTTTTTGGAAATAATGATATATATATTGTGATAATATAGTAATAATATCTTATGTGTAACAAAAAATATTTTTTATATCATTATAAATAAGAATATATTTTTTAATGTAAATGTAGTGCTTATAAAACATTTAAAATTTAAAAAAATGGGTGTTGTTAAGATAAATATGAATAAAAATACATGTTTATGATGTAATATATATGATTTTAAGACATATATATAATTTTAATTATGATGAATGTTATGCAGTATCAATTTAGGTTTTTTTAAGAAATATAAAAATATAATAAATGGTTTTAGAAATCTTTTGTCATGAAAAATTTTTGTGAATTATGTTGTTTTGTGATTTTAATAATCATCTATCTAGGATAAAAATTTATATAAATTTCAATACCATAATTTTAATATCATTTGGATAGTTTTATTGTGAAATCACATGAATAACTATGAAAATGATATTAAATGGTATTTAATGACTAAAATGATATATAATGTAACAAAATTTTAAACAAAAATCATCAATAAATAAGTTTATGAGATAAATATTGATCTACCCATATCCATTTTCAATTTTATCTCATTTTGGATCCCCATTAATTGAATATGAAATTTATTTTATATTAAGAAATGTGAATTTAAACAAATTCCACCCCTATAACCTATAAAAATACCTCTCCACAATCACATTTAGGATATGCCTAAAATAAGTATAACCTTCATTAATATACCATTTTTTACCTAATTATTCCCTCCAAAATTCCATGTTGTTTTCTCTCATGAGGTTGCCTCAAAAAATTCAAATCTATAATGGGTTCTAAGTGATGACACAATTTATTCATTGTAAGCAACAATTAATTATCCCTATTTTTCATTAGACTATTATCCCATAAATATTATTAAATCGGATCTATCACATTATTAAAATAATTTAGAAAAGATGAATCCTTTTATAATTTTCATTTATTACTATATAAAAAAATATTCTTACTCATTCATCAGTTATAAAATATTCTTTTCTTGGATACATAATCTTCTGACACAAGTTATATTATAACATTTACATATGAATGACTAATAGAAAATAATTAATAATAATAAATGATATAAAATATAAATATTTATATGGAATTATATAATGGTTATATTAAAATTTTATACATCACTAACATGAATCATTTTTTATGGAGAATTATAGAAAATCGAACATTTTTCATTTTTATCTAAAGAATAATACATGAAACTCCAATGGAATAAAAAAAATTGAATTAAAATTTTTAGAAATATTTTTCCATTAAATTTATTTTTCTATAGTAAACGAGTACATAAACATGTAATGATGATTGGAGTGACTATAATGAAAATGAAATGGAGTCACAAAATATTCTAATAACCGTTGATCAGTATTAACTAAAAAGTAATAATTATGTACCAAATGAATATATAAGATTAATTTACATTGTAATAAAATATTATAGTATTATGAAGCAAATTTACAATGACTCTAATATTATTATATAGGAAGTTGAATTACTCCAGTCTATTGAAGTGTATATTTTAATGGTATTCTAATCTCAATTTTATTTCACTAATATATGATTCTTGACCGTGATTACTTTTTTTGTGTATATGCAACCCAATGATTTATTTTTTTAAAATAATAATAATGAAATTAAAGGTTCATATAGATCTATAAAATATTTCATCGATCAAATTTATTTGAAACAAATGATACCAACTTCGTAAGGATTTCTTAACAAATATCACAGTTAATTCAAGATTTATCAAGTACAGGGTTAAAAATTAGAGAGTTACAAGTTATTTGTCTATAAAACCACATATATATTCGTATCCCTGTTTTTTCTGGTCCTTAAGTGTTATATTATAATTTATATCCCCTTGGTTCATAATTTCTTACAAATCATTCCTATAAGTTTTACTAGATTTATCTCTCCTTTACAGTCTTGAATTTTCCATCCATGTCTGTATTCATTATATTGAACTATGAAGGTTTCTATATAAACCTATAATAATTAAAATGTTAATTTTATATTATCATTAAACCTATTAAAAATAGTCTTAATAGTAATCTACTAATCAATTTTATGGAACATCTATTAATTTCATTACCAATGTGTGAAAAATATATTTGTTAACATTTTTGACATGAACTCGTTTTCCCATAGTTTTTGACATTTTTTATTATAAAGTTTCCTCTAACCAATTTCATGGATTTCCAAATTAATTACAAATATATTTTTTTCTATGAGATATTTACCATTTTAAAAATAGAAATTAATTTTTTAAAAGAATAAATAGAGATATATATTTCAAATTATGTGAATTTTTACCATCCACCTGATAACACTTATCTTAATCATTTTTTATACATTAAATGTTTTTAATTCTATTAGTATTAATATTTTCAATGCTCTATTTTGACACCGTAGAATTGAATTCTTATGATACATATAATATTGATTTTATAATCATGTTACATGCATTTTTTCCTAATAATTTTTATATTTTAACTTCATTTTTATTGAAAAAATAATAATATGCATCATATTTAGAGTTATGTCTTATTTATTACCCTATGAATGATCATGTTTTGTTTTTTATTTTTGGATATATATATATCATTTTCTATCAATAAATTCAATTTATTATTTATTTCTAATAAGATGCCATTTGGATGTGTTAATTTACCTATATTCTAATAATTCAAATTAATAATCTAATTTTAAAATTGGGTACAACCGCGAAAGCGACACACATGCAAGGAATAAAATTACATTAAATCGCAAGTTTGGGGACTTGACCCTGCGACCTACCCCTCACCCCCCCCCCAACCCTAACCACCCCACCACCAATGGTGGGGCCATTAATAATCTAATTATATTATTAAGGTTTGTTTCAACAATCTGAAAATAATTTGAAACTCTATAAACTTTTATACAGATATAACCTAATTATACTATCAAAATTTTTTATTTGGTTGTATTATAATAATATTTGTAAAAAAAATTATGCAACCTATATCTTTTCAATCAGTTATATGACCTATGATGAAATTATGAATTTTTAACATTAATGTGTAACCCATATATTTGATTTTAGTTTTTTTATTTGTGGGAATGAAAATACATATCCCTAATATTCATTGGGTAAAAATTTATATCACATGATATAAAGTTAAAAGGACTAGGGCGTGAACCTCCTCTATTAATGTTTAAAGGGAATAGGGAGTGAACCTAACCCACCATGAGACTCTATCCATTATGTGATCATGTTATTGGTAGTATGTAATCAAACAAATAATTATTTTCTAGGATTATGATTTTTCAAATATATTTTGTCACATTATTAATCCTATGTTATATATTCATGGACAATTATCCCGGAATTATGTTTCCAAACAACACTAACTATAGACATACGCCAAAATATATTATATGATGATTTGTGATTTTCGGTCTATGGATCATTTTTCAGGATTTAACTATGTTTTGAACATGAATAATTATTATATTCTCATACCCCTATATACATTTTATTCTCACTTATTATACAAAATTTTTACCAAATAGGTTTACCCTAATAGATATTTTAAGACTACCGTTACTATGTTTCCATTTACAGATATTATAAATAAAATTAATGTTATATTATGTATAAAAGGGTATCATGTGTTGAGAATTTCATGAGAGATTTCGAAAATAGAAAATTTTATACCATGGTAAAATTTTGTATTGGGAGAGAATGATAGCCAATTTATAATTATATTTCCAAATTATCTATAACTCTAGACCGAAAAAAGTCTAGGTTCTGAAACAATATTCGATTTAATTTGTAATTTTTTATTGTAGTAAACATCATATGGGTTTTAAGACATTATCTGATTGATATGTTTTTAGAATTCAATATGGGAGTACATGTGTGAGGAATATCGTCCTCTATCTCTTATCCTCACTATTGAGACAACTAGAAATGTCATATCAATGATGACCATACTATCATATTGAATCAAAAAACCCAGAAACCAACATCCTCAACATTGGTAGGTATCACATCATTCCCCTATACCACCATCAAATAATTTGAAGAATCTCAAGAAGAATCCTCTCATGGATTCTAACTCAGTGCATTATAAACCATATTCCCATTACCCAAATTATAATAGGTCTCAAATTTGTAACCATACTAGAACCATATCATCTAACACTATGAAAAATTGAAATAATATTGTGAAAAACTATACCTCAAAATAAATTGATCTTTAAATAACAAAATTATTTCAATGATAAATTAATGTCGTCACATAATCAGTGCAACTAATTTTTCACTAGATCAAGATACTGGGTATAATATTTACACTCAAGTTGATGTAATTTCCTAGTTTTTTATGGTATTGCTACTCAGTATTGTATCAAGATTCTACCCAACTCAAGTAGTCAGGAATCATTGAATTCATTTAAAATTAATCCTTATTCTAGATATTAATCGATGGATCCACGGATAAACCTCTTGTATAACTAATTAAACCCTATATATCATTGAACAATATACAAAAATCTCATTCACATCATATTTTGTACTATATATTTTTTAAAAATATTGATGAAATATGACCCAAACCACTAACAATATCTGGAATTGTGAATAAAAAATATCTACAACATTGATAGGTGTTTCCCTAGTAAATATCCATCCCTCGTTCAAAAACTATTATTGGAAAAAGTTACATGGAGTAGGTGGGTCCAGTGGACATGAAATATAGCCATAATATTCTTATCATGTTACTCCACTAACTTTGATTATACAGTAATATCATCAATTAAAATTACTATAAATATCCTGAAAAGTGGAGAAAAAATAAATCTCTACATCATTGATAGGTGTTTCCCTAGTAAATATTCATCCCTCGTTCAAAAACTGTTATTGGAAAAAGTTACATGGAGAAGGTGGGTCTAGTGGACATGAAATATAGCCATAATATTCTTATCATGTTACTCCACTAACTTTGATTGTACAGTAATATCATCAATTAAAATTACTATAAATAGCTTTAGGAATAAATTTAACAAAGATTAAATTAGTATCTTAAAAATAGCATGTTTTTTCTTTAATAATGAGTGAAACAAAAAAGTACTCTATGTTTCAAAAGTAACACTATAAGTAAGAATTTGGATTACCCATACTCAATATATCATTTAAATATATGCATATTTTAATTAAATGATAAAAAACTAGTTTGGTTAATACAATTTGTAAATAAATCAATCATCAAAGGATATTTAATATTCGAGACTATAAACTAGTTCATCTGTAGGTATAATATACACAACCTTTGATCATTGTCTATATTCTTGGAGAATAAGCCTAAAGAACCCCATGCAGAAATAATAAGTAAGATAAAAACCTTCAACATTATATCTTAAATATGGATATGTAGATCCTACAATTCCGAAGGAAAATTATTATTGTGTGATATTTAATTAAAAAGGACATCTACTACAATATTATCCTGAACTCATCACATAGTGGAGTGGTTAGAGTCATAACCACCTCATGAAAAACATTCTATAACTACACTAAACCACTAGGAATCACCATTTTCTATTTTCCTTCTAAATCTAATGATAAGACAACTAACTAATATTATTATTTCTTCATACTTAAATTACCCATATTATAATCTCAGTCTACAATAAAGATTAGATGAAGGACCCCAACATTATAGGTTATAACACTACTCTAGGACTAATCATCAAATACACAAATTGAATACCACTATTCAATGAAAAAAATGATATGTTATGGTTGAATATAAGGTAAAATGAAATCATCCACTATCTAATGTTCCTCCATCATGAGTTCAAACTGCTAGAGCACCTCATGTAGACACTTCTTAACTAAATATAGAGTTATCAAACCCATCTAAAAAGAATCCTAGAAAAAGAATCCCAATACACATATCAAGATGTTTTAAAAAATGGATGGAAACATTGGTGAATCAAAAACTGAATAAGAAATATTATATAACATTAAAATGGATCCTTTGATGATCTATTGCCTATATAGTTTCAATACCTCTATTGCTTGAATTATTAAACATTTTTCACTTATTACCCTCAACTAATGTCCACATCCACGACTATGCTCAGACTAATTTCCCTAATGGAATGGGCCATCATTGGGATGTCATCTTTCATCCCCATAAAAACACATCCCAATAAATTCATGTTGATATTTTTGTCTATATGACCTCTGTGGAAACAATTCATACAAGATCCCTCATATAATTTAACCTCCCACATAATTTTTAACCCCGTGATTAGACATTCACTAGAATCACTATTGGCAAAAACATTCTAAAACATAACACCCAAGCCATGTGATCTTACCAAGTTCACATAAGTCATTGTCCATTGAAAAAAGTTAGGTGATAAAAATGTGTTTACACCTCACCAACCAAAATTTTTATGGTCTAAATACCTAGGTTCCTCAATTGAAGACATGTATTTTTTAGGAACATTGGTGGATTCTCTATTGCGATAACCCAAACTAAGAATGTGTACTTTAATAACCTTATCCTTGTTAATTAGATCTGCATACAATGAAATTTTAAATTGTGTCACTTAATTTGGAATAATATAGGGTCATTATTCCTCCAAATATTCTTCCCAGCACTTCTCATTACTGAAATTATTAGTACAAAAAAGAATAAATTATATAATATTAATCCAAATCTCCTTTATTTTGATGATTTTTATCGGAATAATGGTGATATAATTCTTATGTTCCATACCAGTCATTGATGATATAAACATATAAATAAACATCCCTTAAATATAATCTAATTTTTCATTTACCGCATTTCACCCCTTTATAAACGATCCTCCATAGGTTTTCTACTCCAAAATTATTATTAATGACCAACCAAACCTGAATTAGTGTCCTAACATGAATCAAACTAACGAAGATATTAATATCACTTTTCTTTTACAGTATCATTAAATAAGATATCCTCTACTCAAACATCACTAAACAAATTATATAAATATTCTAGTGGTTGACCAAATCATTCCCTTCTACCTTACCATACAATTACATGATGTAATCATGATCATATTGTATATTTATAATAATTAAAAATCCTTTTTCTAATTAACATGGAATTCATTTATTATTAATTTTAATATTTTTATATTAATTTCTAAAATAATTCCCATAAAATAAAATTTAGAATGAAATATGATTCATTTACCTCTCACAGGTCTCAAACTCTCACGATGGATCACATTACCTGTCATATTTATTGATCTTATAGTCCCTTCATAAAATTAATGGGGGATCAAAAATCATGGATCCAAGATGGTTTCCCTTTCATACAAAAAATTTTATGTCCAAATGACCTTATTTATTTAGCAACTCACTTAATCCTCATGAGTTCATAATTTCAATCTCCTCCATAAAACTCAACATAATATCGAATACCAATCTTCTATTTCTGTTCTCATAGGTTTCACCTATAGGATCTATATTAAAGGTGAGAGTGGCCACCATATCCCACCGATAATAGGAATTGTTTGGTGACATGAACCGATGTAATAAATTAAATATATTGGAGTAATTACCTTTAAAAATATTAGGAATATATAAATATTGCAACCATCGATCAAATAAATTGTATTTGAAACCCAATAATAGGCAATGAATTTAATATCATAAAAATAAAACTCTCAAGATGATTATATCAAATATATGACCTAGGAAATGAATTTATATCCAATAGAAAACTCCAAGATGGTATAGTAGAAATTGGTCCCCAAATCCCTCTTAGAAACATGTATAATCTATTTAAATATCTGGTTAATAATAACATTTAAACCCCATAATTTCATACTCAGAATCTCTTCTGAAAAATTTGAATTAACATACTAATGATTTAATAAGAAAATAGAGGAATCCATATACACCAATACAATTTCAACTGCCACCAATTTATATCAAGGATCACACACCAAAATAACTTCTATTTATAATATCATAATACTATATGAATACAGGATTCACAAATGACTTCATAACTACTTTTTCAGTCTCACACCCCATGATCATGTTTAAAGTTATATCATTCCTTCAAAGTCACACAACTATACATGATTCTCATATTATAATCACCTATTATGTGGGACTAACCATTGACCTACCTATAAAAACTACCATATGGGGAAAAATCCTATTTTTAAAATAATATGAATATTATGACCAGGGTAGAATTGGTTGGTACCATATCTATTCATATCCCTCCTTGCAACATGGTCCAACATCCCATTCTGGAATTTATTCATCACCTAAACACCATTTATATTACAATACTAATATCCATGTCAATTTGGTATATTAACGATGAACTAAATTATCATTTTCTACTTCTCTAAGAGTGCATGACCCCCGACATGTAACATCTAGAATTTTATGTCACACCAAGAAGATAGAGTGGAGAAAATGGAGATGTCCACATTCCACACCCTCACCAAATGATGTTTTTGAGGAAAAAATATATAACCTCAATAATTTTTATGTTAGTAGTGAAATATGAATTGTGTGGGTTTAATAAATAAGTCATTCTATATATAAATACAACAATCCTCACACAATCCCACTAACTTGATTTACTAAATCTATACTATCAAAACCATTAAAAACCATTCAAACTCTACCACATTCCACTAAAAACAACTTCATCCCACTCATAATATCTTCTAATTACTAAATAACTAATCGAATCCAGTTTATCAATAAAAATAGTGAGAAAAATCATTTAAATTTACTCATTTAGTCATGTAATTCTTTCATTTCATTTTTTTATTTATTACCATAAATTTTTTATTTTTATTTTCAATACAATATTAAATAGAAAACCATTTTAATCCATAAAATAAATTAATTTTATCCCCTCATAATCATTTCATCAATTATCATTAAAATATTATCACATGGTTTATTTTATTGTTACTACACTATTCCTACCATTGCAAGATGTTCAAAAATTCATCATTTTAGATTAAAATTTATTTATTATAGAATAATTTAAAGCCCAAAAAATAATAGTTTAGTGAATTTGGAGACTATATTAATTTTATATTATTTAATAAATGATAATAAATATATATAATACATTTATTCTCTCATAGTATCATTCATATTCATATCAAACATAAAACTTGTCTTCATAGCCTGGGTAAAATGTAATCGTATTAAATAGGGAGCTATGATTCTCATTAATTATATTGAAAAAAAGAAAACAATTAAATATAATTGTTGAGAATAAGATGTAAAAATGTGCATGAGATAATTATTATAGCATAAAAAATTATTACCCAGTTAAACCAATACAAAATGAGTGTTCCTGGTATAAAACATTGCAATTCAAACAGAAATTCGGAATTTGAGTATAGAATTATCAATAATAAATAATGATCCATTAGAAAATATCATAATCATAAATAAATTTCATAGGATTGTGTGAGAAAACATATTCTTGAACAGTCAATATATTATATAAATTCCATAACTAAGACAATTATTATAATGTAGACAAAGTCCTATAATGGGTTGGGTTCACTCCACAACCATATTTAATTCATGGAATGAGTTCACTATGAATCATAATTAAAATTATCTATTAAGATATAAATCATTTACCAATGATTTTGATGGATTTATATTTCTGTTATCACTTATCAAATAATGAAAACCATACATATTTGTCCCATAAGATCATAAAAAAATCCATTATGCCATCAAAGAGTAATTTACTCCTAAGAAAGAAGTGAGTTTCAAAATATATTCATTAAAACAATAACATAATATTACATGTATAAAGATAATTTGGATGGAATCGTAGGTAATATACTTAGTGAATCATAAAAATCAATAAAGTATGCCGAAATATATGAAAAATAAATATTATAAAAAAAAGATAAAATATTCTATGAAATTAAATATAAAAAGTCCATATTATTTTATTAAGTTATCGATAAAAATATTTCCAAAATAGGTGGATAAGTATATTAATTTTTAATCCATTGTATATAGTAATGGAAACTTCATGAATAATAGAAATATAATTTAGATAAAAAACACTAATTCTACAGATATTAAAAGGTAAGATAGTTTTTATACTTGAAAATGTCCAAAGTGAATCATCCAAAAAAATTGAAAATATTCTATTAAATCATTTTTAAATAATTTAAATCAAAGTTCATTTTTTTTAAAAAAATTATATATTGATAATAACTACTCTAAAATAATTTTATGATCACATATATTGAATAGAATGATTTACCACTAAATAAAAGAAATATGGTCAACTTCCCATAGGATAATTCTATTAAATTATTTAATAACCATTGATGAGAAAATTAATTCAAATCCTTAAAAGAACATCAAGAATAACATGGTAAAAAATCAATGTTGTATAAAATATATATATCATACATTTTCCCTTATTTGAGATTTTATGTAGAAAATCCAAATAATATAAGTTATCATGACCTAAACCCATACCACGTGCTCTAAAATTCTTTGTAAATTCTCTAAAACTCATATATTATAAATTATTTTTTATTATAGGTATATTGAAAATACTTTTTACACTTACATTACAATATATAATGTAATAATAAATGTAATTATTAAATTTTTATAAATTATTAACATAAATCAACATTTTTTTGTTGACTGATATGTTTCACATTCTTATACTTGTTTGACTAGTTTAATACTAGAATAAATTTCATATTTTAATAAAATAAACAATCATAATAATTTAATAAATGGAATAATAAATCATTATATATAATTTTATAAAAATAAATATAATTTAGTGAGAAAAAATTAACAAAACAATTTCATAGTGATGAGAGAACATACATATGAATGATAAATGTTTCAATTTTTCAATCACTAGAATGAAATAAAATAAAACAATTTTTTATATTTATTGATTCATATTTATTTCTAAAATATAATATTCATTCATTATACCCATCTTTATTTCCATACCTTCTATTTTTAAAGGAATGAAAAATTGTATCACTTTATGGAAGTTGTAGTCAACACATACGCATGAGTGGTGTTACCGTTCTACAATGTATGAAAGGGTTAGAAGGTAGAAAATATTTTTACATTTTGTAATAATAATTATTTTAGAAAAAAATTACTTTATTTAAATACATCTACATAACTATAAATGATATAATGTGAAAAAAATAATATACATCATTGCATGGAGATGGTAGTCCAGACATAAACACAATCAATGATTTTATATTCCATCAGATATAATTGAGATAAACAATGGTTGTTCAATTAACATAAAATAAATTTATTAAATAAATTATATATATTTCATCATGCTACGATGGTAATAGAATATTTATAAGAGATTAATTTTGAATGAAATTGATAACATCGGTAAAGGTAATTATTTCACATTTGATAAATAAATTTTGGATTACACCTTACTAATTTTTTTATCGAGGGGAATAAAAGATATGTAGAATTTGGGAATTGATTTTAGATAAATATTATTGCAAAGAATGGCTAGGATAGAGTGCTCTGTATATTAGAATATGTGAAGAGAGGTGATAAAATTTTATAAGTGAGGAAATATGAAAACATATAAATATATGAAACATTAAAATATAATATATGCCATACTCAATTCAAAGAGGCCATATAATGTTATTTTTCCTTTCATTAACCTGATTAATCATTTACCTTGGTGATAAACCATTACCACGGTTATTATTCATAATGTCCAAAAAATTGAAATTATTAATATATTTGGATAATATAAGAGTTGATATGAAATTTTTTACCATATTCTGTTTTTTTAAGTGGTATAATTTCATTTTAAAATAATTTTGGAAAACAGAATAAAATTAATTTATAGAAAATTAGATTTTAATCCTATAATTTAATTTATTCCCTTCCCTTGTGTAGTAAGAGATATGAGTTGAGTGTTAATTTTTTTATAGAATATATTATCTAAATAAAAAATTAAAATGAACAATTAATTTAGAATAATTCAATTTAATTTTGATAGAAGTCATTATTCATAATAATAAAAAATTGTGGTAAGTAAACCATTTTATCTAAAATTCCTTTATATTCATTTTAACTAACTAATAATCATTTTGAAATTTAATATTGAATTTCTCTATATAAATTATCAGTATATTTAATTATTGATAATCAGTCATCATGATTTTTTATTTTAGTAAAAAAATTAATATATTAAAATTTTGATTCCTGGCATGTTATGTCTTATATGATTTAATTTTAATTATTAGAATATGATTACTTATATCCCAAAAAGTGATATATATATATATATATATGAATTATGAATGTTATTAGAATTTAATATATTTTAATGAGGTTAATCAAATTCATACATTTAAATTAAGCAATAAGGTTATAATGACCAATTTTCATATTGAAATATATCATGGTTCGATTAAGATTCATGTTGAGTGAAAAGAATGATATAAAAAAATTCTAATTTATTAAATAGAAAATATATATTATAAAATCATGGGGTGTTATATTAGACCCTTTTTACAATAATATATTCATTAAAAATAATTACCCCCATCAAAAAAAGGTTGATAATTTTTCATCATGACATTCATCTGTTCCCATGTTGCTTCTAGTATTTAATTGTTCATCCAAATAAACATAACGATGGGATTTTTATACATAAATAACACATTAAATCTAAAATTAAAGTTTTTAACCAGTAAATATTTAATATAATGACCATTATATATTTATATGACCCATATGTTTAGTATAAGTGTTGGATTGTGTATATACTTACATAAAAGTGAGACATGGAACAAATCATAAATATTGAATAGTTAAGGTGGAATATCCAAGGAATAATTTAAAATACAAATATGATCAATAATCTCATTAATAAGAATATATATAGTTCTCAGAATCCCCTTCCATTGAATTCTAATAACCTTCTTCTAAGGAGAAATCTATAATATTATATTCTATCTAAAAAATAGATTTAATTCCAAATGATTATTATTAGAATAACTATTTTATATACACTGATATTCTCTAATATTCAATATGATAACTCTATATATCACTACCATTACCTGGGATAGCATAGGTTTTAACACATTTCATTCCCTAACATCATTCCTTCTTATCTGAGTCCTACACTTCAATGAATATAATAATTCAAAATGAGACATATGAATTCTAGAGTGAATATTTTTATTTTAATAAACATATAAGTGAAAAAAAATTGATTCTAACCTCGAATGAAATATGTATAATAAAATCTCAATATATCTTCTAAGGACTGGATTATCCTCTTAGACAAACCAACTTTATAACGATGATATACAATGATATATGCAAACTATGTGTAAAAATATTATTGAAAATTTACCCATAACATAATTTTAAGATCATATCAAAAAAACAGTAGAATATAGTTCTCAAATAATATATGGAACATAAATAATTTACATTTTGGGAATATTATAAATATTTGTAAAATATTCTGAATTTAAATGCGATTAACAATAAAAATAACAAAATTATAACCTTTTGATTTATTAGGTAGTCTTATGTTGAAATACATGGTGATGTTTTCCAATATCCACATTGATATGGGAAATTCATGTAACATCCTCTTAGAATTAGATACATCATCCGTAACATTTTTTCATAGCATTCTCCAAGATACATATTCAAAAATGATGATCTTCATTTATACATACTATAATTGATTCTTCATATTCCTTTATATATTCAAACGTGTAAGATAAATTGACAATGATGATCTTGGATAAATATCTAATATAATGTTTTTATATTATGGTATTGATGGTAAAAATAATCTTTTTTGAATATAATCATTTCATATTATTCTTGGTTATCAGATATAATTATCCTTACCATCATGTATAGTTCCATATTCTCCTCATGTTCCTCTTTATTCTTCACATTATAGAATGGTCAGGCATTTATCTAAGGAATATATTACATTTATAATTTATTTATTTATTGTTCTATCCTATCAAAATAAATAAATATTGGATCCCTTTTAATCTAAATCACAAAAAATAGAATGGTTTTTCGAACTCATATCATTGACCTACTCATTTACCATCAGTGAGTGGTAATGTATTGAGAACTAAAACCCATTAATAACTTCCTACAATATAATGTTTTTCATATTAAAATCATTATTTTTTATTACATATATCATTTTTATTTATCAATATCTATATTAAACCACACATTATATATATATATTTTATATTTTTTTAATGAAAAAATACTACTTCCATAACCAAATCATGATTCTTGTAAATATTCACCTAAATGTTATTTTTTTTTGGGGAAATCGCTACTAAAATGACATTTTGTATGAGAACACATGATAATCAGTTAATTTAAAAATCAATTTAAATCACAAAACCTACACATTAAAATGTAGTTTAATTATATGTGGGGTGACCAACATTCTTCTTTTATATTTGAAAATATCTTCGTATTCCTCTATCTAATGGAAAGTGGATCCCTTTTGATACAACACTTTTATTAGAATTGAATTAATCTAGAAATTTCTCATGTAAAATCAAAATTATAACCCCCAAACCCAAAAAACTATATATTTTGGTCATTTTGGTGAGTCTATGACATTTTTTCATAACATTTGCCACAATTTATGTTCATATTTAGCCTTTCTTTCACATATGTTACAACATAATGATATGATATATAGCTATAATTTAATATTTCTAAATTTTAAAATTTTCTTCTACTATCTAAAATCCTATAATACAATCCTCAAATAATATAAATCAAATTACTCTAACCTTTAATATAAAAAATTTTCAAATATAAATAGTAAAAAAACTAATCATTGAAATCTATAAGAGTATTCTCACTAGACCCATAAAGAGATAATTTTATTATTATGTCCAAATAGAATAATGTTAAATTAATAATGATCATTCCTAATACATAGGTCTACATTAGTATATAATCATTTATTCCTCTTAATTCAAAATATCTATAATAAATTTCAATCATTTAAAAGTAATGAGGTGTGTGTAGTTCATTGAACAACACGTCAATATGGTGTGGAAGATAATATTTATTGAATGTGGCCTTTTTTAGTTTCCTAATAATATATGAAAATAATCAATAACCCATAATTATTCTTAGGAAAAATAATATGTTTTCCCCTAGTTACACATTCACACATATGGATCCCTTTTATTTATTCTCTTAGTATTTCTTCTACATTTGAAGTCAAACAATATAGTCTATTCTCTGAGGAGTCTCTGAAATAATCTTACCAATATATGTGATTTCTATTGAAAATGAAAAATCATAGTTTCATGTAATTCCAAGAAACACATCTGGAAGTACATTTTTAGTTTACTAAATAATATGAATATCATTAATGAGGATTTTCTCCCCATAAGTTTTTGAAAATTACAATTCCATAATATGTAATAGTACCTATATCGTTGAATTAATATATATCTTTTGGTCATATTCATCCTCACTATTTTAGATAATCAATGGTTTATTAAGCATAAAAATAATGACATACCTTCTATAAAAAGTGTTATTTAATATATATATATATATATTTATTTAAATTTCATGAAAAAGATCACCTGAAATTAAAATAGAGAAAAAAAATTACAGAAGCACATTCCCCCAATGTTCAAGTAGTAAGGAGTTATATAATAGAGATGTGGTCATCATATAATTATGTTTTTACACCAATATTTCAATATCTAATCATTGAGGGGTGATATGATAAAATTATAAAATTATATAGTTATAAAATTTTGGGAAGAACATGAATCAAAGAATAAATTTATTGTTATATAGTGGATAATAACTGCACTTTTAACCACTTATATCACATTACCCACATTACCCAATTTCCCTTTATTTATTGTAATAAGATGTTTATAAATTGAATTTTCATCATTTTCACATTAGATTCATCGATTAATGGGAATAAGGGTTATAATTGTTGCAAATATTTCATTGAAGCTTGGGTGGTGCATCATGATTTAATTTCTCAGTATTCCTTTAATTTGTTAACAACTTCATATCACTTTACCAAATATTTTTATGATGAAATTATGAAAAAAGTATAAAATATTTACAAATACCCATAATTACATTTCCCTCATTTCTTCATTATATAATTTTATAATAAATAATGATTAATTTTTGGACCTTTATGGATTTTACAATTTTATTCTCCTCAAAGATCCATATTACTCTAAATATTCCATTAAACCATTAGAATAGTGAGAATCTCCACACTTCCTTTCTAACATGGAAAATTATCCGATGATTTCATTATATCCATCAAAGTATCATATAAGAAACTATTTTTGTAGGGTTAATTTTAATCCACATATGAATCAATGAATTTTAAAATTAGGTTCAAAGAAAATATAGAACCATATGGTGAAATTAACATAAATGTTTTGTCATAGGAAATAATGGATACATCAACCATATTCTCAAGTTAAAATAATCCCTTATCTATTTTAGTGATAATAGTTATAGTAAAATACATACTGAAAATATAATGACTTCAAAACTCCCCATTTTAGGGATTCAATATCATCCTATTTATTTTTATTCTTTATAAGAGTCCTGCATTAGTTAAATCTACTTTCTAGATGATACAATACCAACAAAAATCTAATAGGTCATGAATATGAAATAATTAAATATTTTCTAAATATAATTGATCCATTTTTTAAGGGATAACTGTATAAAAATATCCACTCATGGAAGTTTTATTTTTCATAAAAAAAATAACCATTATTAGTTACTTTCATCCGATATTTGGATGTTCATAAATATTTATATTACCTTCCATTTCCTCAGAGTGGTTAATGATCATAGTCACAAAATTTTCTATCATTTCCCCCATATCAATTTTTTCTCATGAGGATACTCATTTTATTAAACATATAATTATTTTATAACATGATTACTTAGTGTAATATCCATTCACTGAAACAAAAAATCAATGTGTGATCATAAGTTTTCATTAATCATAATGATCAATGATAAATACTAAAACAAATCTATAACTTCCTAAATTATGACACATTATTATCAACATATGATACTTTACTTTCATCCAATCATGATTTTAGTACATCATATGTTTTCATAGTTTCTGTATTTATTTTCATTATAAAATAACAACTATATAAGTTTAAATACATTCTATATATAAACAAATATATCCCTAAGAAAAGTTACATAATTCTTTCTTCTATTTAAATAAAAAATATTATATTACATTATAATTCATTCACTAAAAATGTGAAGGATTAGTGACTTAGGTGACTAGATACATTTTCATAATAATTAATTAATTTTCATATATATGTTCCATAACATACCTTTTCCATAGTACCATTCTTAGACATAACAAAAATAAAAAATAGCATCATAACCTGGGGAAAATAGAAACATAATAAAGGGTGATATAATATGCTTAGTATCGATAATCATGGGAGAAAGAAATAGAATATCATAGGTTATTAAATCATAAGAATAATTGAATGAAAGTATTATACCAACACAAAATATTTTTTCTCATCCCATCACATACCAAAAATCTTGAATCATGATAGAAACATTCTCATAACAGTAGATATGCACCAGAATAGTGCAGAATCATAAATAATAAATATTGATAAATTTCACCATATCTATTTATTCTAAAAATTCCAAAGTTGTGAGTAGAATAGTCCAAAGAATTTAAAATAACTTCCTTAGTCCAGACATACTACCAAGACCATCATCTGATAGTAGAAAAAGTTCTATAATGGATTATGTTCATTCAAAGACCTCTATTAATTCCTTTAATGGGTTAAATGCACATCCTCATTAATATTATCTCTTGAGATATATGTCAAGGCCAAAAAAAATTGGATAGATATATAATTTTTCACAAAAATGTAACATAATTAGAAGAATACATGTATTTTCTTGATCATTATAAAACAATTAATCATTTCATCAAGGCTTAATTACCCCTTTGGAAATGAATGGGTTTCATTTAGTTGTCCCCAAAACATAATCCTCATAATAAATTTAGAGAAACATTTTTTTTGTATTATATTTTCTTATCTCTATTTAATCATAACATCCCATAAAGGATATTTTTATACATGAAAAATATCTTTTATAAAAATATTTCAAATATGTTCTGAAAATCAGTAGAAACCATCTCTTTACTATTATCAAGTCATTAAAACAAAAATTTATAATAAAATTGGGAATCATGTTATCATACTATTCCATTATAATATTTTAATGGAAGCTTATTTATTATTAAAATACACTATTTTTGGAAAATCATTTAATGTCATATATATTAAAAGATAGAATTATATTAAACATTTTTAAAAAAATTAAATGTTCTTTATATAAAAACATTTGAGAATATTACCCCTAATCATTAATAAATGAAGTAATATATATATATATATATCTCTTTTGAAATATATATTATAACATCCCTTATTGGATATATAACATATAAAATAATGAATATAAATGGAATATGAGATTAGAAATTTTTTGAAGATGATGACCTCCATGGCCAGTGCTGATGAACAACAAAGACTCCCCCCCATCTTCTCAGAGGTGGAAGGGGGAGGATGGACTGGCTCTGCCACCTCCTTATTTGGAGATACCCTTTACCACTTTTTCCAACCCTAATCACCTCCCTGATTTCCCAAATATCTCCTTAAGTCCTAAAGTTTCTGATCTGCGTTTTGGTGATCGTCAAGTATCTATTTCTACCTCGTAGTTCAATGAAGAGTTGAGTATTCTAAAGCTAGACATTATGGCTAGTTTCAATCATTAATGAACATCAGTGGATGAGTTTTCTCAATATGGATTGGATAATTGTGGATTACATGATTGCATAGTTGTGGGTGTACATGATAAACGTCACCTGATGATTCGCTTCACATCGAAAGAGAACCTGATTTGCACATGGTCTAAGGCCCCTTGCAGATGAATCAGATGTAAATTTTCCCTCTATTGATGGTCATATGATCTATATATGAATCAAGACTCACCCCTCATAGAAACATGGGTATGTTTCTCTCAGCTTCCATTTCCATTTCAAAACCCTGCGATTATTCGAATGTTCTGATATATAGTGGGTCTCTATCTCTGTTTGAATATCTGAACCTCTTCTGTGTTCCACCAAATTAATCTGAGGATCTGTGATGAGGTGGATGTCTCAAATTCATCGGTTGAGTGGGTTTGGATCATGGTTGGTGAGGAGTTTCGATGCATGCAAGCGGTTGTTTTTTATTCATGGGTTGATCATTGATCGATATGTCATCAGTTGGGTCATAGGGCTACTCTTTATCATCGCGCAAAGCATGGGAGGACCTTTGTTGTGCAGGATAATATCAGGGACTCTAGTCCTTCCATTTTTGAACCAATGCTAGAGAAACTTGTATGTGCGCCCCTCTTGAACCGAAGGTCAATGATGTGTTTGGCAGGATGAAGTGTGATCTTCAATTGGCTATTTTGGTGGGAGACCCTATTGTGGCTGCAGCTGATAGTCCATCAGTTGGAATAGAGGATGCAAGGAAGATCCATGATGCTGCTTTGCTGAATGTGGACTTGTAGGTAGGATCTGTTAAGGAGTATTTGGCAGAATGAGGTGTTGGTGGTGTTAAACATTTTGTAGTCAGAAAAGTGGAGGTCATTAATCACATTCATCATTTCTAGAGGTAGTTAAGGTTGTAAGGGGTGGTCAAATGATTGATCAACCCTTAGAACCTAGAGGTTCTGATTATCAGGTTGATTTTAGGGTGCTAAAAGAGTATCTGGTCCCTAATTCTAATGAGCTAGTGTCTCTGAGTCGACAGGTGTGCCATCTTCTCAAGGCTACCAAACTAACTGAGGCGCGTGATCGATTATTACTATTGTATGAGATAGGGAATGAAAATAAGGATCCCTAAGGATGGGATACTATCATTCATAGGTGGAAATTTAACCAGGTCAGGTGTAGACACTCAGAAGAGGAGGAATCAAGTGACCCGGATGGGTTCTCAAGTGATCAAGATGGGGAATCTCAGAAGAGTACGGATTATAAAAAAGATTCATTGGTTCGATCTGGTTCAAGGAAAGGTAAACAAAGAAAGCACCTAATCAGAATACATTTGGCTCCCATGGGGGGATCCAAGACTACTCGAAGACTATTTGGGGACTCTGAAGACTATAGTAACTATATCGGAAAGCAAGGCTAAGTGAAATGATATAGATGCTATTCCGGATGTTTATTCCTTGAATATGGAAGGGGTCTCGGTTTCTGGTAAGACCTCTATGCAGAATACTTTAGAGGTTAGCCAATATTTTGTACATAGAGCTGAGAAGAAGGAGAGTGGATTGTTGGACCCTACAGTGATTAAGAAGGGAGATTTTCTGCCAGCATTGGGGGAGGATTTTACATTTGAAGTGGCTAGAGAATTTTCATGGGACCTTCCTATGTCCTCTATGAAAGATATGTTAGATGGGGTTCTGTTCATCCATGCCTCAAATAAAGACACAAAAAGGATGGATCGAAGACTATTTCATGTGGATGTAAGCATGGACCAGGCCTCTTGGATCAAAAAACAAAAATTGTTTTTACTAGAGTCTATAATGAAAGGATGATTATAGTGGAGGAGTTCTTACAACCTTGGGACCAGTTCGACTCTCATTTCTATGTGATCATTAGTGGCAAGCCAGATAAAAAGTTAAACGACCTAACCTAGAAATTATTCAGGGTAGTTGCGTCAAATATTTTCAAGTTGATCTTCAATATTTCTGTTTTCTAATTTTGTGCTTGATCTTCTGTTGAATTTATGGTTTCTCTCTTTTTCCAAAAAAGTGGTTCTTAATAAATTAAATTAACTTGGAGGAATGAATATAAATTATTTTGTATCATAATCCCTTACCTTAGGTCTTGACTTTCTTTGAAAGCACAATTTACCTCATGTATAGTACATTTTAATTTATTACACATTTATAACATAATAATATTCTTACATATATTAGAATATATCATTACTTAAAATTTCCAATTACCCGTTCACAAACAATTCTTTGTTAAGACTAACATTTTGGTGTTAACTTTTCTATTTTCCATGTGTGTTTTGTTTCAACCATTTTGATCTATTAACCTCGATCATAGTTTTATAGTCAATATATTCTTGTTTTCATCATCTTTATAATATATATTATAGTTAGAAATATATATGTCAAAATTATTCAATTTATATACATTTTTATACATTCATAAATTTTGGTGATAAAAATTGAATTACGTAAGTTGTAGAGATGATAGTTTGTAAATAGGAATGACAGACAGTTTCATTTTCTAGTGAATGGAAAGAAAGAAAGATGAATAATAATCTAACAATATAGAATCATAATCTTATCCAAAATATAATTTAAATATTCATTAAATCCATCTACAAAATTAGACATGTTAAGGGGAATTGGAAAAATTCACATTTCTTTGTGGAGGTTGTAATCCCTAAGTACAGATGTGACATATAATAATTTTCCAATATATGGGAGGGTATAAAGGTAGATAATATTATAACACAATTTTATAATAATTATTTAATTAAAATCATAATTATTAATAAATTCCATCTATAAAGACATTAATGTGTTACAGATAGGAAAGTTAAATTACATTGATTTATGGAGATTGTAATTGGTGTATAAGAATGGGTAATTTTCTTATTATCCATTCAATAAAAGGAGGAGATAAAATAGATATAACCTTATCATAAAAATTTTAGAAATATGGGAGATAATTATTTAATCATGTAAATATTGGTATATAATATTTGGATGGGGTTAAGGGAGAGGAAATCTTAAAAAAAATCGATACAAATAAATTCATATTCTTTGGAAAAGTAATTTTATCATAAGATTGATGTCATGTGGAAGGATGTTATGGTGTTTTTTAGGTATGTATTTGTTGAGATTGAGACCTCAAGTTTTTTGAATAACTAAATAGTTTAGTTTCCCCTTTTATAAGTGAGGAGTGCGACATACTAGTGAATTCTTTAAACATTGTAATGTAGAAAATTTCCCACTCAAGTCAATGTGACACTAAATCAATCCAATATAGAGTATAATTTTATAATAGTGGAAATAATATTATCCAACAATGTATAATTTGATATTTTTTTCTGTATTACATTTTTTAACATTAATTAACATAATTTACCATTTTACTTTGCGATAAACCCTCACCATATTTAGCATTCCTAAGGACAAAAAAAATAATATTATTATTAAATATACAAAATATGATTCAAAATATAAAAAAAAATTAAATTATTCATTTTTTATAAGTCTTTTATATTCATTTTCAAATAATAATTTAAATTTAAATGAAAATATTTTTATGGAAATTTATTTAAAGCATAAAACTAAATTTTTTCCCATTCAATTTTGAGTAAAAACCATTAGATAAATGTTAATATATTAAATTTTATATATTAACTATAAAATTAAATAAATAAATTAATGAATATTTATTAATGAAATTTATAATGATAAAATATTTGTTTACAACAATAATAAAATTATGAGAAATATCTTATTTAATAATTATATTATTTTATCGACATTTATAACAGTGTAATAATCAGTGTAAAAATGAATATTATATTTTTCAAAAAAAATATAAATAAATTTCGTCATTGATCAATAGTGATCAATAAATATTATTTAGAATGAAGAATATAATATGAATTAAATACATTTCATTTAAAATTAGATCGTATATGATTTCATTCTTAATATTAAAATATTATTTATTATTTCTAAATAATTGACCAAAACATTTTCATTATTTAATTACAATAATAAAATAATTTTGTATTTTACTTAATTTTATTCATACAATTTTATTTTAAAACAATGTTAAATAAGTCATATTAAATAATAAAATATATAATGGTTTGTATAAGCTCTTTGATGTGTTTAAATATAGTTCCAAAAAAGTTTAAATTATTTAAAGTGAACATATATATTAAAAACAATTCTGGTGTTATGAAAACACCATATAATGACTCGTTAATTTTCACTGATTTGTGATTACATTGAGTTGTTACTGGTACATAAGAGACATCCCCAAGATGTAAAAGGCTGGAAATAAATGGAAAATGGTTTCAAATCTAGTGTTGGATGATTAACCCTTTAATGTCGAAAAACAGAAACCTAACAAACCATCCACAACCAGCTCACTATATGATGCTGAAATAAACTAAGACATTTTAAATAATTCTCCTTAAAACAAAAAATCAATGTATGCTATAGTGGAAGTCAAACCAACATAAAATTAAACAACGGATAAAAATGGATAAACTCCAAGATGACAACAAGACTCCATGCTCTACAAGCTCTATGCTCCAACATCACCAAGAAGTCCAGAGTATCACGACATGGTGCTAATGAAGTGTGATACATTACTTTTCCCATGTCTCATAAGGTAGCATCTCCAAAAGCACAAAAGTTCCAAAGCATGGGTGAGTATATAACTCAATAGGTTTTCCCAACTAACTCCCTACTCATTCCACAAGGATCGAATGGTTAACACATTATATAAAACAGTTTAAATAAAACAATTTACCAAAATTGTTTATAACCAAATATAAACAAGTTAGAAAACTAATCATAACCAAGAGTAACCAGAGTTATGTGAAAAAAAATTTAATCAAGTTATTTTACAAAAAATAACCAATAAAGGATTATAAATAAATTATGATTTTTATTTTCTCATACCCATTCCATAGTTAACAACACACACACACATGCATGCTTCGTTCGACAGTTCCATACTGATGAGCGGTCTCTTGTCCAATTACCTTATGTCCCAATGAAACATGCCCCTAATCTAGGATCACACACCTTGTACCACAATAGTAAATGTCTCTTATTAAGGGGAACATAGAACAAGAACTCACATAACCCCATGTATGCCACACCATTTCAAATCGCCAAAAACCATTTCAACAAAACAATATTTTTATTAAAATCCAAAGAGTGAACCAATTTCCAAGACACCATTTCCTGTCAATAAAACATTAACTTTTATTGAGAACATCTAATCCAAACCATTTTCCATAATTCTAGAAAATCCCAATTTTAAAATATCTATTTTGAAATTAAGAACACATGCACATTATTAAAATACCCAATTTTCTTGATTTCCCCAATTTGCCAAACTATCATAAAGAAGGTTTTGAAACAATTTCTAAATAGCCAAATCACAACCATTTCAACACAAGATATTAAATTTGAAATAATTCCCATTAGTTATACTAAGTGGAGTCGAGAGAGAACCCACCTACCTCAAAGGTTTCAATGAAACGTGATAATAGACGTAGAACGCTTAGGAAAACATGGTTTATTCTTCATGGAACCTCCTAAGATCTCTTATCCTATAAAGATAAAGACTAAATATCAACTTATTTGGAATAAACATTCATATATATACTCATCACAGGTGTAGATCTAATAATCCAAGAAGAGAGGATAACCAGATCTAAGTAGATCTAAGAAATTGATCAAGAACAATGAATAACGATCACATACCTCAAGAATATGGGTTCAAAACGCCAAGGGAGGATTTCAGATTGACTCCAAAACATTGGGGAGAGGTTATTCTACCTTTAAGGAATAGAAATTCTGAGTTATAGACACATACAAGAAAAATGAGAAACTTAGAGGAAAAACATGTGTCAGATCCACTTTTTGAGGATCTAATTCAAACCATGTGCACGGTTAGAAAAACTATGTGTTAATCATGTGTTAGTTGCTTCCTAATCAACCCCTCTAACAACCTCCTCGAACGGTATCCCTAACTGCGGGAACACCGTGCTGAATATCTCTACCTCGTATTTGATCTTGTGCATAGTTTCTCCTAGGATTTCATTATGGTTTGGATGAACCGTGTGCATCATGTGAACCTCTCCTTTTGTCCCCAAAACATAGTGAAATATTACCTTACTCTACCAAAATTCCCCCTTCTACTTTATATCCTTAAAATCCAAAAGAATGGAATACCTATCAGAAACTGGGGGTACAAAACTATCCCCACCATCAATGTTTTCTTCTTTAGAAAGTAGAAAACCATTGCTGCTCTGAAAGAGTTCTGTCCATTTCTATTTAATTTCCTTCTCATGTTCCAAAGTCTCTAGCTGAATATTACCATGATTCAATAAAACCCACACCAGACTGACGATTTTTTTCATGTAAGACATTTTCTTTCCTATCCACAATCTATACCGGGATATCTATCAATGAACCATCCAGCTCCAGGGCAACGTTATTACATCTGATCACATTGTGAGGAACATGCTGAAACTTTTTCAACTAAGATACATGGAACACATTATGCACTGAACTAAACTATGGTGGTAATTACAAATTATATTCCACCTCTCCGACCCATTCTACAATCTCAAAAGGGATAATGTATCTAGGTGATAACTTTCCTCGCTTCCCAAAAATACAATGTCCAATTCTTAATGAGATCCTCATGAATACATGATCACTCACAAAAAACAAAAATGGCCTTCAACAATGATCAAAATAAGATTTATGACAACTATTAGCCATCTCTATCCTCTTTCTAATTAACTGAATCTTCTATGTGGTTTCTTGGACAAGGCTCGTCCAAACTAGTGAAGTTTCACCTCTTTCCACATAACATAGTGGAGAACGATAATGATGCCCATACAATGCTTCAAACAGATCCATATGTATTGAGGGCTGATAGATGTTATTAAATGAGAACTACACTGAGGGTAATTTATCCTCCCATGATCCACCAAAATCAATTACAGAAGCCAGAGTCATGTCTTCCATTGTCTGTATTATCTGTTCGGATTTACCATCTATCTGAGGATAAAATGTCGTGCTCATATTCAACTGAGTACCAAAGGATTTATGTAAGAATTTCTAGAAATGATACATGAACCTCATATCTCTATCTTAGATGATTGAAACCAGTACACCATGTATCTTTACCAGTTCATGGATATATATTTTGGACAAATTTTCCATTGTATGAATTTCACAAATTTGAATGAAATGGGCCGACATGGTAAGAAGATCCACTACCACCAATCTGGTATCTTGTTTACAAACCATTCTTGGAAGACTAGTAACGAAATCCATCACTATCTTCTCCCATTTTCACACTGATATAGTAAAATACTGAAATATACCCATTGGTCTCTGATTATATACTTTGACCTACTGACAAGTTGAGCACCGCAATATGAACTCGACCACCTTTCTTTTCATTCCACTCCACCAAAACTATGAATTCAATGACTTATAAATCATCTATATTCCTGGATGTACATCCCATCTAGAATAGTGGTAATCATTAAGTATTTGTTCTTGAAAATCCATAAGTATAACCTTCCGATCATGAAAAAAACTAAACTCCGATCAAGTTTTATCCCTCAACGGTCTCCCCGTCATTGTGTTTTGAACTCATAACAAGACATTCTGTATAATATGTTTGTGACTATTTAACCATATAAACCAAATCATGAACAAGAATATTCAAAAATAAAACCACAACATCACCTTGGTCATCACATTCCCCATGCATGTCAGCTAGGACCGACATCAACTGCCATTCATCTGAAGCTTCTTTCGCCAAATGAGCATATGAATTTCTACTCAATGCATATTCCACTGATTTCCCTTTTCCTTATGTATACATCAATTCAATTTCAAACATCTAGAGATACTGAATCCATCTATTTTTCCTCAGATTAAAATCTCTTTATGAGAAAATGGATTTCAAGCTTTTGTGGTCAGTGAAAACAATAAATTTCTAACCAAATTGTTAATGACGCAATGTCATCATGGTATTGAGGACTACATATAACTCTAAATTGTGTGTTGGGTAATTATTATCTTGAACCCTTAATTAACCTGAACCATAATCCATGACATGATCTCTCTGCATGAGAACACAACCCATCCGTGATCCCGAAGCATCATACTGCACCACATACCCCTATCATGATTCTGGAAAAATCAAGATATGAGTTGATGTAAGAAGAACATTTATTTCCTAGAAATATTTTTATCATTCCACCATCTATTGGGATGGATAATTCTTCTTTTTTAGAGTAATATTTTGATAATATAGTCTTGATAAATCACACACAAAGCATCATTAGTATCAAGGTAGACCAAGAAAACATAGTATCTCGAAGACATTATTCAGTGGTATCCATGAGTTAACATCTGCTATCTTTTCAGGATCAATAGAAACACCATTCCTAGATATGTCATGGCCAAGAAAACATAATTCATGAATCCAAAAATTGCACTTTTATAATTTTGTGTACAAATGGTGATCTCTCGAGATTTGTAACACTGTTTCCGGCTGTTCCTCAATGTCAGCCCTTATCATTGAATACACCAAGATGTCAGCGAAAAACACCACAAAAAGAAGTCTAGATATCTTTGAAATATCCTATTCATAAAATCCTTGAAGACTGTTGGTTTATTCATCAGACCGAAAGGCATGGATACATATTCGTAGTGTCCATATCTTCGTTTGAAAGATTAATTTGTAATATCTTACTTCTGAACTCAAAATTGGTGGTATCTTGATCACAAGTCAAATATAGATAACCACTTAGATCCCCTTAATTCATCAAATAGATAATAAATTTTTGGATGTGGTTACATATTTTTATCATAACTTTGTTAATATTAAAATAATCAACACATAACCAATGAGTTCCATCTTATTTCTTCATGAACAAGACCAGTGCTGTCCACAGAGATGTACTTGGATGAATGAACCCCTTGCTTTCTAGTGACACCAAATTCACTTTAGATTCCTATAACTATGTTGGTGCCATTATGTAAGTCAAAAGGGAAATAAGACTGGTCCCTAGAATTACATCAGTTGCAAAATCCACTCCCTTTATGGGTGGTAACCCTGAGAAGTTCTAAAGAAATACATCTAGAAATTAATCCACCAAAGCTGGAAAGCTATTTTACTTGATCTCTTCCATTGATGCCAAAGTCAATGCTGCCAACTAAAAAGATATTCTTCCCACCATCAGTGCTAACAAGATATTTTTACATTTATTTACCATCCTCTCTCCTCTTAAGAGATGCATGATGTCGTCCTCAGTTATGAAACTAACTGTTCTCCTATTACAATCAATGTGATCCTTAAAATTTGTCAACAAATCCATAACCATGATTACTTCATAGAAATCCATGTCCAATACTAAGATGTCCCATTTCAACTCAACTCCATAAACAGTTATAGTATATGCTCTACACACAAAGGGTTGCCATTTTTTTCTCCGACAAGAGTTTTTAGTTTCAAAACTGAAGGAATAATTTCCAACATTAAACATAAAAAATCCATATCGTGAGAATAAATGAAATAATTTTATGCACTAGAATAAAAAATAATCGTACCTCTCACCATAGATTGTCCATGCTGATCAGAAAAAATCATCTTCTTACCTCCATACAATTGCTTCATCACTATATTATTCTCCTTGTTACTTTGCTGATATTTCCCTATTTGAGGATTCATGTTATTTATATAATCACCATGGGTAGCTCCACTCTTCTCATGATATTGATTTTCTTTTCCTCTCCCTATCGAAGAATACGATGATTGTGATACCTAAGAAGTTTCTTGAGAACCTGCACATGGAGCCCTGCGACAATATAGATGAATATGTCCATCTTATTTCAGTTATGGCAAGCTCTAGGTTTTGTTGTACAATCTCACTATATTTGGTCAAATGAGCCAAATTGAAAAAAATAAGTTTTTCTCTTGGGTTGTGCATGAAGGTTCACTGATCCAACCATCTGATTCTGATTTTCACTTCCACCATTGAATTTGGTTTCCCTTTTCCACTTGGTCCCTGCGTTTGATTTTCCACCATTCCATGTAGGTATCATCATACCTCCTCCTATAGATCCTGATATATCACGTTCATCCACATTCTCTCTTTTCACCATCTTCTTATAATCAGAAATAAAGAGCACTACCATCGTCGATCGAATCTTCTACATTAGCCCTGGTTCAAAGATAGGTGTCGTTAAAGATGAACTTGCTGTAACTTCTAGTGAAAAAATGAAATAATTCATGAATTTACACACATATTCCATGACCGAGAGATTATACTACTTTATGATAATGAAGTTCATCATTTTATAGATTTTGAACTTATGAGGATATAATTATTTATTAAACAATTCTTCAAAATACTCTTAATTATTGACTTTATCCCCTTTACCATGAAGTAAAAGTTCCCAACACTGACTTGAAAAATGCTAGAATATGTACGTGGCTATCTTGACTATGAGATCTATTGTTGTGCCGATGAATTCGAAGATGCGAGTCATCCTTCTTAGCCCGATCTATTCCTTTTCTTATTTGGAATCAAGCCTGATGATGGGTTGATTCTGCATTATGAACTGGATAGAGTGATCTACATTCCTTGGATCATCACCCCAATTCTTAGATTCCACTGTTTGGAATGCTGGGATTATGATTTGGACCAGCTCTTGGTAGACCTCTGTCTTAGGTGTAACAACATTCTCCATAGCTTCTTCCAGTTGGTTCTGATAATGCCTATCAGGTGTCATTTTCTACACAAAAGGAAAAATCTTTCAGTGTCACTCTCTAGTAACTGATGAAATAGCATTTCAAATTCTATAACCTAAATTATCACAAAATGTTTGTCAAAAAATATTGTTTACCATGTTCAACCATTTTTGAAAACAATCAACTTTTTGTTTCAAAATTAAACAATTTTCAAAATACCATAAGCATTTCCTTTTTCAAAATCTTTCATTTTAAAAACAACTGATTAATTTTTCACAAATCAACACTTTTTCACAACATGAATCATTACCCAAAATGATGTTTTCACTCATATTGGGAAGTCATTCCTTTAAAATGCATGTCATACTCATCACATTGGCTAAACCCATGACAGTGTGGTGCTAAACCCATGACAGTGTGGTTTCAAAATCCTTGAAGTTTCTCCAAACATTTATGTACCAAAATTCCGAGTAACATGAAGTTTAGCATAAAAGGGTTAGATATTTTCTTTTATGCTATACATTTCAACTCCCGAAAATCCTACTACATTCTATGATTCCAACCCAAGGAATAGACAAGAAGGAATTTCATCTCCAAGACCAAGAATACAGATGAATTCTTATTAGGAAAAGATCGAAAAAGATGATACAATTTTTAATTACCCACTATTTCCCATTGGCTTGAGTCTATAATGAGACACTACTAAGACTTAAGTGACATCCCCAAAATTCCAAATGATGGGAATAAATGCTGAAAGGTTTCAAAGTAAGTGGGGTATGATTTACACTTTAATGTATAAAAAAACAACCCAAAAAACTATCAAAAACCAGCTCACTATATGATGCATGAAGTAATCTAAGACATTTCATATCATTATCTTTAAAACAACCAATAAAGGAATGTTACAATGGAATACAAGCCAACATCAATGTAAAAAGTGTAATGACAATGAATAAACAGCAACGTGACAACAAGACTCAATACCTTACAAGATCCATGCTCCAACATCACCTAGTAGTCCAAAGTATCACGACATGTTGCTGAATAATTGTGATACTTTACCTTTTCCCATGTCAAGGAAGGTAGCATCTCTAAATGCACCAAAGTTCCAAAGAAAGGGTGCATATATTACTCCGTAGGTTTTATAAATGAATTCCCTACTCACGCCACTAGAATATAATGGTTAACACATTATATAAAAAAAATATATAACAATTTACCAAAAGAAATTATAACTAAATATAAAAAATTTTGAAAACCAATCATAACCAAGAGTAACCAAAAGTAAGTGAAACCAATTGTAAGCAAGTTTTTTTCATAAAAATAACTAATAAATGATTATAAAAATCAGTTTTTTATTTTTTTCATACCCATTCCATTGTTCAAAACACACTCACACATGAATGCTTCGTTCGATAGTTTTGTACTCATGAGAGGTCTCTTGTAAAATTATCTTGTGTCCCAATGACACATGCCACCAATATAGGTTCACACACCTTATACCCCAATGCTAAAAAATACTTATTCAGGGGATCATAAAACATGAACTCACAGAACCCCATGTATTCCAAACCATTTCAAATCAACAAAACAAAATGTTTCAATTAAACTGTATTTTAATTGAAAACCCAAGAAAACCCAATTTCAAAACATCCATTTCATTTAAATAAAACATTCCCTTTTTTGGAAAAATCTAATCCATACCATGTGCTACAATTCTAGAAACTCCCCATTTTAAAATCTCTAGTTTAAAATTATGATCACATGAAATTTATTCAAATACCCAATTTTCCAAATTTCCCTAATTTTTTGAACCATACCAAAGAAGGGTTTCTAACAAATGATAAACAAAAAAATCACTAGCAATTAAACACAATATAATAAATTTGAAATCATTCCCATAAGTTCTACTAATTTTAGTCGAGAGAGAAGCCACTACCTCAACAGTTTTGATGAAGCATGACAATGGACAAAGAATACATAAGGGAACTAGGTCGATTCATCCTAGAACCTCCTTATATCTCTTCTCCTAGAATGCTCATGACCAAATATAAACATTCATGGAATCCAAACTCAAAGATCTACTCACAACGGGTGTAGATATGAGAAACCATGAAGACATGAGAAGTATATCTAAGTAGATCTTAGAAAATGGTCATGAACGATGAAGAAAAATCACATACCTCAAGAACTTGGGTTCAAAACACCAAGGACATCCTTCACATTGACTCCAAAATGTATATTAGTGGTTCTTATACCATAAAGGAAGAGAAATTCCATGTTATGGCCACATAGGAGAGAAAACAAGAAACATAGTCTAAAAAATGTGTGAGATCCACTTTTTAGGGATCTCATTTAAACCATGTGAACGATTATTTTGCACAGTTAAAGAAACTGTGCACTAACCATGCATTTGCTACATCCTTGTCAGACCCTCGTTCAGGCTCCTTGTATTGTCTCCCTAACCATGTACACACCGTGCCGAAGCTCCCTACCTCAAATATGCTCATCCGCATATTTTATACTAGGATTTCAATGCTGTTTGGATGAACCGTGTGTAGCCTGTGCACCCCTACTTTTTCCCCAAAAATTATTGAAAGATTACCAAACACTACCAAGATGCCCCCTTATACTTTAAATCCTTAAAACAATTAAAGGGTAATGTACCAGAAATTGGTGGTACTACACTTCCTATAATTATGTTAACTATTACCTAAAAAATTGTATTTAATTAATAATACTAATTATTAATAGAATCAAACAAAAAAATGAGTAATATCAGGGAAAAATGAAAAAAATAAAATCACCCTTTCCCATCAATTTTATAAGTTACATTATTTTATTTTTGTAGGTAAATTATAACCATTCACTAATAAAAAAATAATATCTCAATATCTTCTTCTCAAATAATAGACTTTTAAAATCCCTAATGTCAATTGAGTCATTGATAACTATTTTAAAAAAGACAACATAGAAAAAAGATTATATCATGGCCTAATTCATTGAATTGAAACGTGGAAACAAAATCCAAACAATCCAAATCATAAAAAATTGAAAACTGGTGGATAAAACCACAAAACCAAAGGTATAACCTCAATAAATTATTAGACTATGAAAACAATGAGTAAAATTGAATATAAATCAATATGGGTGATGATTTCCCAATCATATGAATCTTGAAACAATATATACAATATTGGGCACAACTCAGTCTAAATACCAAACTATAATCACAAATGGTTAATGACAAATTAATGAAGATAGGTTGTAATCAACTGAGTTTCCAAATTAACATATTCCTATAAAAACACCCAATCAATGTGTGGCTCGATGTTTCTATATCATCATTATCATAAAAACACAAAATAACAACATGGAAAATTATGTTTAAGATATGATAAGTTAATATGAATATAAGAAATATATTTTTCACCAATTATTATATTGAATAGCACTCTACAAAAAACTTTCCATGGATTATGATCAGATTAATCTAGAGGAGGGTATCTCTATGGACCATAACTCTATTGTATGACATCAGAAAAGATAGAATATTTGAAAAACCATCCATGAGGAAATAATTCCACCAACCAACCCCTAATAATATGTTGGACAACTCTAAATAAAAAAACAGAACTAACCCTTCAAGGAAATGCATTGAATCTATAAAATCTAATGTACGACCTACCAAACCAGTGTGAACATCTATAATTCCAAAAACCCCAGTAACATTACAACTAATTCCCAAGCCACATGACTAGAATTATTGTGTAACATACTAGTCACACCAATAGATCCCCACACTATTACAAGGAGGGGAAAACCATTATCCACCGACTATTGATAAAAGGAGTTACTATTCTTGTCATTTCATCGGTATAGCTCCTCCTAACAACTCCAACACACTGATAAAAAAATTTGTGATATTTAAGAATATAAATTATTAAATATTTTTTTAAAATATTTGTGGTCCTCATTTTATATAATTTCTTTTACAGTTTTAACAGTTTATTGATGTTAAGGTAATATCTATAACATAATTATATGTGTCTATAGTATAATGAGGTGGTTGATATGTGATAATTTTCGTAATACAATTGTGTAAATATGAATTTCTTTACATGAATGATGCAATGTGGATGAAATATAGAGAATACTGGATTTAATTTATATTTAAATTATTATTATAATTATTAAATTATTTAAATTTTTATATTTCATTATCAAAGACATTATTATGATTGTTAAATTCAAAATTGAGTGGTTTATAGTGGAATACACAATGAACAATTGTTTACTCATTTTCCTAGAATCAAATCATTAAATAATATGATTTAGTTGAATGTTTTTTTAGTATATGTTAATTTTATATGATGTTTTAAAAATATGAATAAGTGTATTCCCATGATGATGTATCTATTATTGGGATGGATTGTTTGTTTTGTGGGTCAAGTAAATTCCCATTAATGTGTTCATTTTTTATTTTTAAATTCAATTTATCAGTTACACAATGTATATGTTTATCTAATTTTCCAAAATTAAAAGGTAATAAATTCCATATTTATTTCTATATAATCTGGTTTCAATTACCCAGCTTATGAAATGTTATAGTAATTCCTCAACGTAAACTCTTCATCTTTTTTCTAACTAAATTGATGTCATTGTAGTATTTCCCTATGAAATAATGGAGTCATATCCATGTTCTAGAATGGTGATTAGAGGAAGAATCAGAGTTTACTTCATGGATACATAAGAATATTGTACTATTTGATCCATTTATGAGAAATTAACATGGAAACGCATGAATTAAATTGAGTTCCCTGGTGATTTGATGCAAAAAAAATAGCCGAAAAATCAAAAAAAGAGGAATGATATATTTTCATTAAGTTAATTTTTAAATAATATATTCATGTATTATAATGTTTCAAATCTTAATTATTAGATTTTTTATAGATTTAATTATTTATTATTATTATCGTAAGGTTTTATAAATAATAACATTTATATTTTCCATTAGTCTAGATATTTTCTTACCAAACAAGTCCATCCAAAAGCTATGCTTCTGATCATTTATTTAAAATAAAATAAAAATTACAGAGGGGGTGAATGGGAATTAACAAAGGGACTTTTCCTAATTCCCTGAAAAAATAGTTACATATCATAATTGTACATGTCATTTCCATTATTAGAATCATCAGTGGTTTCCCACTTAGATTGGGACTTACCCTAATTGAAGATCTTAAGAATTTCTAGATTGAACTTTCCCGATAGCTTAGATGAGAATCGGGTAGACAGAGTGCACGGTGTGTTAGAAATGTATTTACATTGCCTTCTATTATATAGGATAGTAGTGTGTCCCTCACAGTTACTTACCTTCACATTTATAGTTAATAACGCATCCTTAAAGGAAGCTTGATCACCATTGTTTGTTTCCTTCAGCGGGGTGAAAACTTTCATCCCTTCTACAACATAGATTTCACCACATTTATCAGATATCCTAGAGGAATTAGAATATTTTTGTATCTCATGATTAAAATCAATATGATGAGGAACCTCATTAGGACCATCTTGTATAGAAGTCAAAACAGCATTCCCATCTCATTGCGGGCCGACACTAGGACTAGGATTCCTGTAAGGATTTGGAGGGTCACCCCCATTCGGAGACCCTTAAATAGTGAGACTAGTATTCCTAGCTCCAATATCAAATAGTCCATTAGGAGAAGAAAAATGATCATCATTAGAGATAAACTCTATATAAAATTCAACCTGAGAATTAGAGGGACCACTATTTTCTGTTATCGTGTAGTTATCCACCATCAGTCCCTTACCTTCCAAATTGGGCACCTAAGAATAAATTTTGTTAGAGGCCAACATATAGGCCTTTGTGGATAATGGATTTCTTATAACATCTTAATTACAATTAGGAGGATTTGACAGAGCAAAATTATTCCTTTATGTCTTCCATCTACAGATATTAATTGGTTGACCCTTCATCCTGTATCTCTCTGCTATGATTTTCCTCCGTTATAACTCCAAGGAATTCCCAATAACCATAAATTCATTACAGGAAAGATCCATTTTTTTATACTCAACATCAATATGGGTATTATTAGTGGTAGTGGAAGGGGTGACCTTATCAATCATTATGGATCTATGATCGATCTCCACAAACATTGTAGCAATGTATCCAAACCAAACAACTTCAGTTTCCTTGTCGAGATGTATCGGAGTCCCAATTACCATGTCAATATCATGCAAACATTTTTGATGCCAGAGGACCCAGTTAATCCCATGAAGACGATCCCAAACCTGATAAAATGTATTCATTGCATAGAAAGCATTTAAATATAGGGGCCATTCCTGATGATGAAGCCATACAGGTTTCATGGATAGAGATCTGATGCTCCACGCATGAATTTCGGAAGCATCCAAAGGAATGATGCGATGAATGATTCAACAACCAAGAGACACACATCTCCAATCAGAGAAACTCCACAATAACAATAACCGCAGGACCAAATCATCAAACCTCCATGAATTATACCCCTTTGATAAAACATGATGCGCATTCATAGAATTCTTCCAAATTTCAATATTCTCAACCAACACCTCAGGATTAGCTTCAACATGGGCTGATAACCCCTTTCAAAGGATCCTTCCAGAACAAGATTCAATGAAAGATGCAAACTTGGGTATCTGACCAAGTCCCTCCATCACATTCAAGATAACATTTAGGGTCTTCACATTAAATCCTCCATTCATGATCTTCAATAAATTATTCAGTTTCATCCTCTGTAGATCAGCATTCGCCAGGGTGGAAGCATATGACATAGACTCCTTCACCACAAACCCCAGAACTGACCTTGAAGTATCATTCTCCGACACACCTCCATCATCCCTCGAAACACCATCGATCTAAGAATCCCAATCCAATGTGGCAGTGGCCAAAATCTTGGATATGTAAGCATCATGAACATAAACTACATCCCACGGAGCGATCGGAAGATCTAACTAATGTTCATCCAAATGAGCATCATCAATCTGAACATCCGTATCTGAGATTGATTTTTTCCACCTTAGCATCATTCCAAGTGACCGAAAAAAACCCACCATATGTGCACAATCACTGGGATGCAACACACTATCATTCCAAGCCAATCCATGTTTGACAACCATAGAAATAGTGTCTAGATAATGCAGAATAGGCATAGAAAACCCTAAATAAGAACCTAATCTCCATGGAGATTGAGCGGTCACCCCCCCCCCCCAAATCACCATCCTTTATGTAGTATAAATATTGTCTTATATGTATCTAAGATATATATATGTTTGAATTATTTTATAAATTAGGTGATAATTAATAATGAGCATATTTATAATTAGTGTAGATTATAATTAGTGGGTATGGATGTGTGTGGTGTCAAAATTACAATGTTTTAGTGAAAAATATTTATCATGCATGGGGAATAAATTTTTAAATTTAAATAAAATGTTTTTCAAAGATAGTGGAAAAACATTTATCATATTCATATTGTCTAATAGTAATGGATTATATTGTTGGTTATAATTTTTCACTATACAGTTATAAAGAGGTGGGTTTTTTCCATTGAGATTTTGGTGTTTCCATGCTCATGTGTATTTATTTTGGGAAAATAATTCCCAATGGTAAATCCATAGACATTCCATTAGAATGAGATACTCTCTATCCAAAAAATGCAATTGTTTTGTTCTAGACTATGAAGTAATACCTCTAATCATATAAATGTAGTATTATGAATTTATAGTTGATAAGGTTATGAGATCCAAACATTCTAATAAGGTACAATGATCATATTTTTCATTATAGTTTGACTTATTTAATTTTTGGACACGTATTCAAGATTTTTATAAGGATGTAGTTATTGAAAATATATTAAATTTTGGATCTTAATATATATTAATGAGGATGTAAGTACATGAATATAGTGAATAATAAAGTTGTGAAGTGGTTTTCTTCCTTCATAGGGTGTTTGAAGAATTAGAATATAACCACATATTCACAATTAATTGAAGCTCTCTATAAACATTCATTAAGTGTGAATTTTTTTATGATCTGATAATCTAATGGGAGTGGAGACTATCATCAATTTGAATGATCCAAATATCATGGTGACCATAAAATTACAGAGCATATTTTCATCATAGAATGATGACCTTATTAGAAATATTATAAATATTAACTAACTATGTTGTAGAAGAATTAGTGATCTCATTGACTATTGCTGTATGGCGAAGAGAGTATAAGTTATCCTGATAATTTTATTTTTACCCATGATGTAGAGACATACAATAGATGATTTAGGTTCATTAAAATTGGAAAACCATGTAACTGAGTCGGCCATAGATAAATCCATTTTTTTAGGTTGATGTAATGGGAGGAAATGAGTTTCATTAAGGTATAATATGTGTTCTTTTGACATAGAGAGTAATTATAATTTTTTATATAACAATTATTTTATATTCATGTTTTTGTATGTATCTTATATCTTTCCATTAAGAATCATTTTAAAAATCCCAATCTATAATCTAATGTGGGTTATCAATGAAGGTTATTATTGTTAATTGTTTTAGGTATGGAAGCAATGATTTGTGATGATATAATGTAGAATATAGTCGTATATCATATGACCTATATTGATATAATTATTGGAATGCATTAATTCTATTCCAATGATTAATAAATTTATTAAAATTGGATTGTGTTTATCTAAGAATCTATAGAAACCGATATTGAGGTATCCATTACAGAAAGAGATCTAATATATGGGTTACTAATTTTTTTTCTCAATTAATTAAATTATAAAAAATGTTCTAATTAATATTTTCATCTATACTATATTTGGTGTAATTACATTTAGGGGTAATTGATTTTTTATTATATTACCTAAGTAAATTATTTCTTTTATGATTATGTAAGGAATTATGATTCGTATAAATATATATCATGTTATATCTCAAATATCAAGGATGATTATTCAATATTTAATATTGCGAATTATAGGTTGTAGATTAAAATAAATCATCGTTTATGGATTGTATTTCATCACCTTATCATATCACCATATGTTTTGATGGTGTTATTCTCATAGAAATATATTAGGATGTTAATAAATTATAAATTACCGATTAAATTAATATTCATTTGTTAATATCTCTTTCTATGGATAAATGTCATATTATATCAAAAAATAAATTTAGTTAATTATATATGAAAAACATATTTTTTGGTCACTGCAAGATGGGAGTGAAGTATGAAGAGATATGAATGTTTTCATTTTTTTGTAATTATAAACATTTTGACATTAAATAAATTATCAAATGTACATACAATTGAAATAGTGGAATTTATTTGGTTAGAAAATTGTATCTTATAGACATACCTTCATATTTTCATAATATTGTTAATAGAATTGAAAATTTTATAAATGGGGGAGGTTGATCATTTATATTGTACTAGACATTATTTTTAGAAGTATATGGCGTATACGGTTGTAAAATTGTAATTTTATAGAATTTAAATTAACTTATAAGGACACATTATTTGATTTTTGGGAGTATCTATATATATATTATTTAAATGTATATGTCTTGGTGATTTCCCAAGAATGTACATATGGTGTATAAAAGTATTTTATTTGATTGATACATTTAACAATTCAGCTCCAATTTATCTAATATTATAGAAGAATTATTTGGTGACACATAAAAGGATAATACTTCTAATAAAATATCATAATATTAGTTAACTAATTGATAATAAAAAGAAGAGTTTATCTAGTTAAATTATTCATTTATTTTCTAATTACGGGACTACATTTAATGTTTTCTTTGATGAATCACATCATGGATTTGAGTTCCTATTGATACATGATATGAGATCCATATCTTACATATCCTGAATTTTATTATTTCATAAACATGATTATACTAATAATTATTAGGTGTTAAATACTATGGGTTCTCTTTAGAATTATATAGATCTCACATTATTTGAGTACTCATTATGATATTAATGAGAAAAAAAAGTGTGTCCCTATATACTCTAATAGATAAATATTTGTCATTTCTAGTATATATTTTTTGAATTTCCCTTGGGGGTGTGATTTTTATATTTCATATACATTGGTAAAAAAGACCATGGTAATTGATATATTATTATAAAAGACGTCTAGTGTCGTTTTATGGAATGTTAGTTACAATTATATGGTTATGGATTAACACGTGGATTTATATTTAAACATGGATTTGATTAGGGGAATAAGTTATTTTTATCGTATGATTGAGTATTATCAAATGTTTGAATTGGTGAATGAGTCTAATTTGGATGATAGTGATGTAATTATATAAAGAGATTAGTTAGTCAGTAGAGTTCATCGAGAACGTTTGATTGAGGATGAGGCATGTATTATTTTATCATGGGATGATGTTGGTGCCATAGTTTATATAAGGATATATATTTTTTAATTTTCATTGATCAAAAATTATAGAGTTTCATGGTTCTTAAAATATGAATCCTGATTTGTTGATGAATCATTTTTGGTCTAAGATAATGATGTTGGTTGATATTTTTTAGACATATGTATTACTAACTTCATATAAATTAAAAAAAACCCATGTTATAGCTTGATTATTGAAACCCCTGATTGTTTTGTTGTAGAATAGGGAAGACATATCAATGGATATTCTTATTTTCATTATTCAATGGTATTTTATAGAGTATTTTGAGTCATTATTGATATATATATAAATATTACATTATAACATTTGATTTTGATAATTAAAAAAATTATAGTTCACAACTTGTCAGTGATTAAATAAAATTATGTTGAAAATCATCATGTGTCTCTATGTAAGTTCATTTAAAACTATTACCACTCCATTATATCACTAATTTGGACGGTATAAAAAGTATATTTTGTATGTAGTTACATCATAATATGAAATTCAAACCATATATTGTTGAAAAAAATAATTAGAAATTCTAACATTCACTGATATATTAAGGTAATAGATTAATGATTTCGACTGATTGTGGGTGGAGAATTATTTATTAGTAAACATAACGTATCATAATAACAATTATTCTTCTAATAGTGTGGTATAATAAAACTAATTGAATGAATGGCCTATCGTATCACCTTTTTATTAGTTTGATATTTTCTAAAAAAATGTATCTGATAGTGTTTGGGGCATGATATTATGTTTAAAATGAAAAAATATTATTATTTTAATGAAGAGGAACAATATTTTTTAGAATATATATATATATGTGTGTGTGAATATGAGAACTCTTGAGTTATATATTAATAATAAATTGATTTTAAAAACATTACCCTAACAATGGTAACCCTTACTAGTTGTAGATGGAAATATTTCTCTATGGTTCTTCAGACAATTAATGATATTGGAAGGTCTTGGTAGAGTGGTTTTATATTTTTCACATAATAATAGGTGGTATTAGGTCCATAAAGTATTCTAGGAATCATAGCTTCATTATAATACTCATGATTATTGTCTTATTATTGACTAGGATTGGGTTCTATGGAATCATTATGGTTTAGAGAAAATTAAATGGGAATGGGAGTCTAAAATTATATCTAAATATCAAATGTTTCTTAATCCTGATTTCATTTAATATATAGTTATAGTTTTTTTAGTATATTCATTTATTAGTTTTTTAAGATATTATTTTTATGAATATAAAAAATTAGAAAATGTGATATGTATGTAATTGATGGATTGAGTTCTTTGTTTTTACCTTATCAATTTTAAATTATTTAATTATATTTTTTTATGATGATATTTTTTCAGTTTTCTTTATTATTGGGATCCAAAATCATATATTATTTTCTTCATTATTTTTATCTTATTTTTCCAAGAGTGAAAACGATATGATGTTATGATATGGGAGAACTAAAATCTAATATTTAATTCATTATATAATATCTATATAACAAATCATGGTGAATTAAAATATGTTATGGTTTCAAATAATGTATAGTTGGTGGATCATTTTTCTCCCACAATGTAAAATAATTTTGAGAATAATGTGCCAATATTTGGGTTTTATTATAAATTTCACAGTTTTAGATCATGGTTTTTAGGATATTTGGTTGAAAATATAATAAATTATGCTATAGATGAAATAATTTCATTGTATAAATCATATAATTGTTATTTAAAATAAAATATATTAACTTTTTTAAGTGAAAGCCTTTTTAAACATGATGTACATAACATCAAATGCATTCATTTCATGGTTTATAGGAAAGAGGTGATACATATTATTTATTTTTTTAACGCATCATTTGGATGATTAGGTATGTTAAAATTTAGTTAAAATTGTTTGTATATAATTTTAGATATATATATATATAGTTTTTTTAAATTTTTGATTTTTCATTAACTTAAGAAAACATTCCATGTTAGATTTAAAAGTACCAACATTTTTAGTAAGATTAGTAAAGAATATTATGATCTACCCAAAACTATTATTTCATGTCATTTAATTCCAATGTTACCATTTTGATGAAATGTTAGAGATATTACATATATTTTGATGGTCTTTAAACATTTTTAATATATTTCTCTATGGAATCGAATGGATTATTTTTTGTTCTATAGTAAGTGAAACTTCTTTAACCAATATTTAAAATTGTTCAGTGAATCTTATTTTAAATATTAATGTTTTTTATTAGTCATGTTAATGGATGAATAATAAATTTTTATAATGAAAACGTTAAATGTTTTTATTTTTTGAATAATATTAAGAAATTTTCACGTAGAAGATATTATTTTGAAAAAATAGGAGAGTCTAAACAGATTATTTTCATGTTTTGTGAATACATTTAATATTATTGATTGGGAGTTAGGTAAATTTTGTGGTTAATATTAAATTTATAATTGATAAGATAATTTCAAGAGTTTTATATGGAATGTATAAATTTAGTTAGCATTTTAAGGATGGTCCTGATCATTATAAATCAATAACCATATAATTGGTAAGGGATAAAACATAATGAGATGGCATGAAATATAATACATTATATTTGGGGAAATTTATAATAATAGATAATATTTATATAATTATCTATAATTTGATGTTATGTGATGTATATTTACATAATCTATTTGTTTTATGATGAAATCAATTATTGTTTTTTGACATTAAAATAATGATATAAGTGTGGAGGTGGAGGGTTTTGATGAAATTAGGTTATGGGATATTTGATATGAATTTTAGTTATTTAATGGAAGGTTTTGGGTGGATTCTGGGGAAAATTTTGTAGTTGATATGAGTAGAATGATATCAATAAAATCATTATAATATGACTGGGATGATTTTGATTAATAGTTTTTTTGTGATAATGGTAAAATGATTTTCATTTTTTATAAAAATATGTGTGTGTTGATTATTTTCATAAGAATTTTTAAGATGTGAACTAACATAATGTCTCTTGACTTGTTGATAATGAATTATAGAGGGATCTCATCTACCAATATACTGATGTGGTTATTGGGAATTATTATTATTGAAACATATACATTTATTAATATTATAATTGTACAAATAATATTTTTATGCGATTGTATAGTCCGCATATTATAATTTTATTTTTGAAACTATAGAAACATGTAGTTGTTGTGGCTAGAGATATTAAAAAAATGGATTGGGGTAATTTATGATGAGGTTCCCCATGTGTGATTATTGGGGTGATGTGAATATGGTAATGTTGATCATGTAATGTTGATGACTTATAATAGAGATTTGATTGAGTTGATGTTTACCTTATTTTTCATAGTAATAATTTTAAAAACATTATATTTTTCAGTTATAGTTTTTTATTTTTCCAATTTAATTGACTTTCTATGGGATTTATATGTAACCTATTAATCATATATACATACTTATTAAACAATTTTTATTTATTTCCTGAATTATTGGACTATTTGAAAGGAAATGTTAGGTGATATTGTTTTCCATGAGGAAATATATCATTATGTGGGATGTTTCCTATGTTCATACATTTATTTTTTTGTTAATCTATTTTTTATAATACAATGTGACATACCCAATCATGTATTATAATATCATTTCATTAAAACTAGTTACTATTTATCATAGAGGCATAGTTTCTAGTTTTAAATTAATAAATGGGAAATTCATCCGATATTTCGGACTTCATACTCTTTGTTCCTGTTTCCACTCCATGTTCTACTTAAAGTAGTTATCAAAAGATAAATTTAAGGTAATTATTGGTTTGTATATATTATATAATGAGGTGCTTCATGATTAAATGTCTCGTCAATTCCAACTCTGTCAATTGAAGAATAAAAATTGAAAAATATCCCTTTGTTGTACCTTTCTACATTACTACATTCTATAAGTTTGTATAAAACCACTTATGATGGTTTCAAAACATTCTTATCACATGATGTTTTATCAACACCCTCATGGTATAATTATAATATGATTTAAAACTTTATTAATTTCATCATTCACATCTCTTGGATCTAGTTGAGAAATCAATGAGGTATCAGATATTGTTTTTGATGATCATATCTTCTGAATAGTTGAGTTTATATTCAAAAACATTTTTAGATCATATAATTATATTCATAATAATATATTAATTGAAAAAAATTGTTCCTCATTTATTTAACCACATGAATCTTCATTATCACACTAAACTTCCCTATAAATGTCAATATTCACTTAATTTCAAAATTTATGATAAATAATTACGCACCATTTCATAAGTTTTTAAAAATATTATATGGCCTTCCACACTTGTAAAAAATAATGCAATCATCATTACATTAACAATTTATCAACATTTCACAATTCATAATTTGAATAATAATAACCTTTTTATTTAGATGAACTGCCATGAAATATTTTATCATCTCCATGCTACCAAAATTTCAGTATGTTTACTATACTTATATTAATTGTTCATGGAATTAGAAATACTTATATATAATCAAATAACTGGTTATTATTTTAATATATCTAATAAAGATACATTATTTAATTTTGAAGAAATATACATTTAATTTAAGTGGGAATCACAAGTATAGATTCTACTTTTAAATGTAGTGAAATATCCTTTGTCCATCTTACATGGATTTCCCAACCTATACCCAACTACAATTATTTCTTTAAAAATATCAATTTTTCCATATAGCATATGATGGACAATATAAATTTATGATTAGTTTATTCTATGTTATTGATTATAATTCATATACTTAATTCATTTATCAAACAAAAATATGACATAATAAAATTCATCTTTTATTTTCAATCAAAATCAATAAAAACTTACTACTAACAATAAGGATTTCAAAAGCACTAGAAACCGCTTTTAACATTTCTTAAAAGTGTTGTTAATTATAGAGAATATAATGGGGGTCCCATTTAGTAGCACTAAAAAGTAGCTTATAAAGGTCCCCCCCCCCTATATGCTCTCTTTTAGGGCAAATAAAGGGTCACCTTTATCAGTGATATTTTGAGTGATGATAAATTCCCAATATGTCAGCACTTAATTAGTGTTGATAAACTAGGCCTTTATCAGTGCTCAAAATAGAGCTAATAAAGGACTACTTTCCTATGATGTTCTTTTTATTTAACAGTACACCCAGCACCTGCCCACCTACACAAAATAGCACCTGCACACGAACAAAAAACAGAAGAACAAAACAATGGACACAAGAGTTTCACAAAACATTCTATATACATTAACAAGACATCATGAATAAAAAATAAACTGCTATATACATTTAAAACAATGCTTTATATGGTTACAATTACAATTATTCAACAAATAGTTACAAACATTAATGTTTCATCTTTTGGCATCTGTGATCCCCTCTCAAAAATTGTCGTCCATGGTATTAGTTTCCCAAAGAAGCATCTGAACTCTAGAAAACAAATTACACCTATATAAGAAAACAAATATTATATTAGTAATAAAATAATGAGATAAATTAAACATTAATATGAAAGAATACACTTATAAAATGTCATTTTTTAATAAAAAAAATATTTGGAGTTATACCGGTCACACAGTCCATCGTATTGAGGTGGGGTTGATTATTACATGTCAAAAATGAGTCATATATCGTTGTTTTAAAATATTAAAACAATACGAATGGGTTTGATCATTTTTTATCATGTCACTTGTTCTTTTATTGAAATGAATATCAAAATTAAATGACATATTTGAATTTATATCGGTCACATCGTTAATCGAATTGAGGATTGGTTTATTCCTACACATGACAAATGACTGATGAATCATTTTCTTAAAGTAGCAAAACAATCTGAATGTGTTTTATCATTTTGTAATATGTCAATTGTGTATTTTCTAAATTTATTGTCAATTTAAAATTAAGAGAGACACTTTGTGTCATACCAGTCACATTGTGCATAGAATTTATGTGAGGTGGATTCCCACATGTCACAAATGACTTATAGATCTTTTACTAAGGTATAAAAACAATCCGAATATTATTTCTCAGTTTCTTGTATATTAGGTGTGTGTGTTTTTACTAAAATGTCATTTCATTATGGAAACACACATTTTAAGTCATACTTGTTGTATCATGTGTTGGTTTGATATGAGACTTCTTCATACATGTTACAACGAACTTATGAATCATTATCATAAATTATGGAGACAATCAGAGTGGGTTTTCAGGGTTTTTAATGAGTGACATGTTTTGAGCTAAAATTCCAATTTTGAACTGATAACTGAAAATTTTATCCATACTGGTCACACCATCCATCGGATTGAGGTGTGGTTGATTAATACATGTCACAAATGATAGAATAATTGTTTTCATAATGTATCAAAACTATATGAATTTGTTTTCTTGGTAGGCAGTATGTCACTGGTGTTTGTTTCAATAATTATTGTCAATTATAAATAAAAAGAGACACATTGAGTCATACTAGATGTATTATGTGTTAAATTGAGGTGATTTTCATTTCTACATGTAAAAATTTATTATGGATCCTTTTACAAAAGTATCAATACAATCAGAATGTTTTTTTCTCATATTGTAGTATGTCAGTTATGTTTTTTTTACTAAAATGTCATTTCAAATTGAAAACATGCATTTTCAGTCATACTAGTCACATCATACATTGGTTTGATATGTGACTTATTCATAAACATCCAAAAGGACTTATTAATAATTATCCTACATTATGAGGACAATTGGATTGGGTTTTCTTGGTTTTTAGTGAGTGACACATTTTGATCTAAAACGATAATTTTAAACTGATAACAGACACTTTTTTCTATACTAGTCACACCATACATTAGATTGAGGTGTGATTGATTAGTACACATCACAAATGACTTATGGGTTCTTATACTACAGTATCAAAACAATCTGAATGCGTTTTTTGTTTTCAGTATTTCACTTGTGTGTTTTATAAAATTAATGTCAATTTTAAATAAATGGAGGCTCTTTGAGTCATACAAGTTGCATTGTGCATTTAATTGAGATGTGGTCGATTCCTACATGTCACGAATGACATATCAATCATTTTTCTAAAGTATAAATACAATCGGATTGTTTTTTCATAGTTTGTATCATGTCATTTGTATTTTTTTACTAAAATGTCATTTCAAATTGGAAAGACACATTTTGAGTCATTCTGGTCACATTTTTTGTTGGTTTGATATGAGGTAGCTTTATATATGTCACAAAGAACATATGAATCACTATCCTAAATTATGAAGAAAATTGGAGCGGGTTTTATTGGGTTTTAGTGAGTAACATGTTTTGAGCTAAAATGAGAGTTTTAAACTCATAACAGATACTTTTATCCATGCCGGTCACAATGTGCATCGTATTATTGTGTTTTTGATTCAGTCACGTCAAAAAAAACTCATGGATCATTTCCCTAAATTATCAAAACAATAAGAAAGTGTTTTCTTGGTTTTCAGTATTTCACTTGTGTTTTTTTCTAAAATAAATGCCAATTTTAAATAAAAAGAGACCCTTTGAGTCATACCAGTCGTATTTTGTGTTAAATTGATGTGAATTAGATTCCTACATGTCAAAAATGACTTATGGGTTGTTTCACTAAAGTATCAAAAGAATCGATATTCGTATGGTCAGTTTTATGTATGTCACTTGTTCTTTTTAATAAAAATAATTTTAATTTTAAATAAAAAGAGACACTTTGTGTCATACAGATCACATCTTGTGTCATATTGAGGTAGGGTTGATTTCTACACATTTCAACTCGCTTATTGTTTTTCACCCCAAAGTATCAAAACAATTTAATGAGTTTACATGATTTTGAATAAATCAGTCAATCTGATACCAACTATAATGACCTAAACATTTCATACATTGATATCACATATTAGTATATTAATAATCCTTACATAAAAGAAATATATTAAACATAAATGTGAAAAAATTCATTAATTCTATGTTCAATGATTTTACTTTGAAATGATCAAGATTACCTCTTTGATTGAGAAGACATTATCTCATTTCTCTTCCTACAAAGGCATGTCACATGGACAGAAATCTTCAAAAACAAACAAACCTGGAAAGGAATAATAAAAAACAATCAACTTTTCATTATATAATTTTACATTAAAATATATATATATTATATCGTAACATTACCATTCATATTTTAAAATGGTTTCTTTGGTTCCGATATAATATAATAACAAAACTAATGATTCTTTGTGCACTTCACTACTATTGTTTAACTACTTCTTAGCATAGAATCTAGTCTAAACTTCCAATCCAATGTCCATATGATGCCTTCATATGACACCACCTCTGTTATATCATCATTCAGTGTTCACTTTCCCTTCCCTTTCTCCACCAATTTAATTAGTAAATGGGTGTAATAAGAGATGGAAAAGTGAACGATGAATGTTGATATCATGGAGATAGTGTGGGATGAGAGGATCATAAGGACGTCAGATCAGAAGTTCAGATGAGATGTTATTCCAAGAAGTAGTTAACCAACAATAGTAAATAATCCTTAGTTTTGTTATTAAATTTGTGAGTGATGCAAAACCAATATTCTACCAATACATTACATCAGTTGAAACAGCAGAATAAATGACTAAAATACTGAATATAAATTATTCATGCCATAATAGTTTAGGTCTACTACTTTGGGAAACATGGAAACATAAAGAACTTGTTCATAATAATCTCTCATTATGTTATTATTATCTATAATGTAAAATAATTTCCAAAACCATTCTTCATAACCTAAGGATATGAAATGTAAGGAAGGTTGATCATAGATTCTCAATAAGTGTAAATAATGGATATACTAGTGATCATATAAGGATATCATTAGTAGTTAGAATTCACCTTCATCCTATTTTTGTAAAACATTCAATCAGTTAAGATTCCCATTTGTTTCTAAACACATCTATATCATCATGTGAAAATGATTTTTGCGACAGTCATCGAAGTACTGAAAAAATATAAATTCACAAAAGATTGCCAAATATTTTAAATTAACTAGTAATTATTTTCAGAAATACCCATTCAGGGATGCTATTTTTTATAAAATATGATCTCTTTCATAAATTTACAAACATAATAACAACATTACTTTCCATTTTTTGTTTTGGACACTATTGAAACATAGATAAAAATAATTAATTTTTTTTATAAGTGTTTAGATAGTGAAATATTATTATATATACCCTGAGAAATGTCTAGTTTTAGATCTGGTCGGTGTTCCTATATATATCCCCTAGATTCGTTCCATAAAATAAACAATATTGATGCACCACCCTATCATAACAGAATCCTCATTTAAATATAATATAAATTATATAAATAGAAGTTTAGTTCTAAAATGTTGGATCTAGTGTATTACAAATTGAAAAATGCCATCATGTGTGGTCATGTTTTTGAATATAAATGCACTGAATCCAACAAAAATATATCTTTGTAGTATCCATTTTGACTGCAATGAGCATCCAATGATCCCTAAAAATATAAAAATGAATAATTAATGAATGAATTGAAAATATAGTAGATGTGATTAAATTTTAGAGTTTTACACCTGCATTGTTGGTATTAAAAAGAGTTTTTCATCCCTAATTTTGTTTTCAAACGATTTTAGCAGGGATGAAATTATTTCAGCCACTTTATCAAAATTTATTTCTTCTTTTGAAGAGGTTATGAGAGGAATGACGAGTACAAATTTTTATTTATGGGGAAATCCCTTCAAATTTTTTTCATTTATACACATGTTAAAATATGAAATGTATTAAGTCATAATTATCTTAGTATATCGTCTTTTGTAAAATGAAATCATGAAAACATACCTCATGTAAACATTTACAAATGATTCCCCAATGCATTCATACAAGATGATTTCATTTACATTTTCATCACTAATGTAATCATATGCATCCCCTTCATACATATTTTCTCAAAATAAACTTTGTGAGTATTGTTGTCTATCAACTTTTTATCCACCTAATCTTGTAATGATATTAAATTTGGATATAGAATATTCGGGGTGAAGGTGCTTCTAGTAGATTGGTTTGATCGTTTGGTTGATCCTTGAGATAGTTTTGAGCTAATCTTTCATTTCACCTCTTCCCTTTGTCGTTCTGTAATAAAATTCATCGGTTCAGATTTTTTTTCATTAACTTTTAATGATTCATCTTGAAAATTAAATTAGAAATGAATACCTCCTTATAGACATGATTTCATAAAAGAATTGGAATCCATGAGATGAATTTTCCAATAGCTTGTTCAACCGTATAAATGTCATCATCGTTATTTAGAACAGGTAGCATGGAACTCAGCTCATGAGATACATTAATTGACACTCTGACATGACCTGTTGGATGTGGTCTGTTCTCTAGGATGTCATTCTGCATATTGAACATCGTAGCCCTCACTACAAGGAGATATGTGGGAGTTGATAGATATTAATCAAAGTAATTTTAAACCTATAGAATATCATTACAGGAAAGGTATCAGTGTCTATGTGATTCACATTTCACAGAAACCATTATTAGAACTTTGTTTACCTCGTCTAAGTCACGTTTTTATGGGGAATGGCTCGCCTCAAAACTGGTTAGAGAGGGGTAGGATCTTCATGCACAGGTAGTTATTGAGTTGTTTCATCTCTTTTCTTAGCCACATTCAACTTTCTATCACCTCTATCTCGTATTGTAATTCTTCTTGAAACATATCTAATATTTCTATTGTTTTTTTATTTCCTCAGTTTGATCCTCATATTTTTTTTCTGAAAATATTTTCTAGGTGTATCCCCCAAAAACCCCCACCACTGACATGGCAATAAAGTTCAGGCTTCTTCAAGGCCACTAAAAGTATGTATACATCTGGTGCATGTGTTCTTGTTTCCAGTGACTATGTCAAATAGAAAATATATTAAAATAAGTAATCATTTTCATGTAATAGAGATTTAAAGAAAAACAAATTTATATTATGTCATACATACACATGTTTCCCACTCTTTTTTGTGTTTTCATCTATCAGTATCCCCTCTTTATTTACAAAAAACCCCTTCCATAGAACATGGTGTGGGATGGAAGTGGCTTTCAAATTTGATTCACCAATCTTCATATAAACAGAGTAACATAGATATAGTGTTGTTTTATGTAACATAAATTTATTATGATAGATTTGAAATACATAGAAATGTTTTCTCAAGTGAAGTGTACCACAACCTTTATTTACTATAGGGGTATGCTGGTTTTGCACCCCCTTCCTTATTTTCATCACTCTGTTGGTGTTTCATAGATAAAAAATTTTCAATCTAGGTGATTAATATAAGAAACGTCAAACAACATATTACCATACAGAATATACCAAAAAACTCTGCTCTACACAACGCCTTCCAAACACATCACATACTCCATGGGATATCAAGTGTGCATAAAGATGAGGTGTGTGCATCTTGGTTTTCCCTTCATCATACTTAAGATGATATTTTGTTGAAATTGTTCGGAAGCCTCAAATAATCCTTCCTACAACTCTTAATATAAATTTATTGTGCGAGGAATATACTATTAATGAACTATGCAAGGGATTATGAAGAGTTAGTAAATGTTTTATCATTTCATTTTATTTTAATAAATTAAGTAAATGTTATTATAATGTTATCATAATCTCTTCACACATTAGTGTCTTAATCCCGGTGACAACATGGTGCCACGACTGTCCATCAATCAGAAAGCATTGTCGAGTGATAATTCAAATGTAGCTACTAAATATGGTTTCGTTGGGGATAACATGTTGGAATTTCTTATTCCATCCCACCTCAAATTTTATTACTTTTGGTATCGCCTAATGGATTTTCGATAACACTAGAAAACTAAGGCACTCTTTTTTTTTGCACCGCCAGGGTTTCATTGCCTACCATTTCTTCAGTTTCAGCATCATCATTATATTCCTCTGAAGCCCTAGCATCAGCACTGGGAATAGTAGCAATAGGTTGAGAAACCTATTGTACCTCAACACTAGGAAGAACAGAAATAGGTTGAGAATACTGTTGTTCCTCTACATTGGGACCAACAACATCATGTTGAGAAACCTATTGTGAATCGGGATTGGGCGCATCAGTAGGTGCAGAAGTCGTTATCTACAGAAGTGGTCTATCATTTAATTTACATTACATAAATGTATCAGCGAAAAGATAATAACATAATGTAACATAATTTATATTATAGTTAAAGAATATCCCGATTATTGAACTCTTTTTTTAAGGCTGAAGTGATTTGACCCCTCTAACGACTATGAAAATCCCTTCATTGTGTTCTCCTCTGACATACAAAACACTATCTATATTGGGACCACTGTGAAATGATTTTGAATCTCAAATGAAAGGGTCATCTTCTGTTGAATTTTTGTATGGCCATTCAGTTGTTTTGGTTGATAATAGAACAATTGACTAGTTTCGGTTAGCGGGATTTGGAACATAAAGTACATATATTACATATGATACCATTATTAATAGTTCATATTTCTACCCTTCCATACTAAAATCAACCTTCAAGAATCTCAATTCATCTCTTTTAACAGCACTCTTGTTATCAAGACACTTGAAGTGACAAATTGGCACTTGGAATTTTGTATAATCTAACTCCCATATTTTTTTGATGATGCCAAAGTATGAAGAATTCACATAAAATGGATTTCTGTCCATAGAAATGGAAACATGCGTGGCTTCAGCCACATGTGTAACCCCACTTTTCAACATCGAACTATCGTCATCGTGTTCATTATTATAGTATTTATAACCATTAACTACATAATCATTATTAGATAATACATAAACACTTGGTACACCGTCTGGCCATTGAAGTCGTTCTGAAATTGAGTTCAGATTTTAATATGACTTCTAAAAAATATGTTCTCAAAACCATCCTATAAACTGTCGATTATGTGTATTTGATATTCATCTATCAGCCCTAGATGGATTCAGATGCCTAATAATTTCTTTGTGGGTTTGAACATATGGGTCAACATTGAATCTGTTATGAAAAACGTAATGGTAGGCATTCTCCCAATCTAAAATATTGATTGTGACAACTTCTCACATAGAGATTCATTCACCCTCAAGCCAACCAGTGTGAAAAGATTTTTATGGTACAATTATTTGTGCACCAGATAGGTATTCAGTACAATATTGAACGTCTTCCTCAAAAATATATTGCTTCGCAATAAAACACTCTGACAGACTTTATTTTTGGACTTAGCCTTCCAAAATCTTCAAATACTGTTCAATGGAGTGCATCCATCTATATTGTAGAGTACCACATAGTCGAATCTCTCTCACCATGTGAACCATAAAATGAATCATCATATCAAATAATGTTAGCAGGAATAAAATTTACACTTCACAAAATATGATGACAATATCTCTTTCCATATTTGGAAATTCTGCTGGGTCTATAACTTTTCTGGATATATCTTTGAAGAAGAAAGAGAGCTTCATTAATGTATGGTGGGAATTTTTGGGGAAAATTTAATCTAAAGCTATAAAAAATTAGATCATGCTTCAAATCATGACAGTCATGTGATTTTAGACCCTTTAGCTTTATATCGATCATTGAAATGATGTTCAGTATATTTGATGAATACCCCTTTGTATCCTTTACATCATTCAAGAAGTTTCAAAACTTATATCTCTCCTTCCTAGAAAGAGTGTAATCATCATGAGGAATAAATGTTTTTTTTCACCCTTCACTGGTGCCAACAAATCCCATATTCCCATCTCAACCATGTCAAACATAGAGTTAATTCTATCCTTTGTTTTTTCGGGTGCATTTAGTAACGTGTTGATGACACTATCTGTAACACCCGAGACTTTTATGAGAAATATGTTGTTTTTATGTTATATAAATCATCAAAGGAATCTTTCACTACACACAACACTATCTTGTCTTGCTTTACACGCAACTACGGCCTTCCTCGATAGCTTGCGTCGTACGCAATACTGAGTTTCACTAAACAACGATTTGCTATTAAAATATTATTAAAACTAGCCGTTATGAATAGTAATAACAAATTTTTGAAATTTTGTACATTTTATTTTTCAAAATGGACTTCATTTTGGGATTCTGAATATCGAAATTAGCTTAGGGCGAAATTTTTGTACTTTTCGGATAACTTTTATATTCTGATGAATAGTGAAAATTACTAAATTTTAATTAAAAACAACTTTTTTAATTGAAATAATTAATAGTGATAAATTATTAATTTGAGTGGTTTTAAATTATATTTAGAATATATTTTTACAATTTAATACAATGTTGTTCATTTGATGTAATTTCACATTTAAACCAGACATAAACAAGTGTCAATCTTTTGATAGTTATTATCTTTTAAAAACACGCTATTCGTTTTGACGACGGGAATTAATTTTTAAATTAGTTAATGTAACTGATATGTTTTGAATTTGGTAAAATAAACATCATTTTTGAATTCATAATATCAAATAGAGCTTAGGCCTAATTTTTGGTATTTTTCTGGAAACTTTCATTTTTTTATGAATAGTGAAACCACTAAGTGGTAGTTAAAAAAACTAAATTTTTCATAAAACTTAATTTTACCGCTTCTGTGAGTAGAATTTCGAAAATCCGAGAGACACAGTTAATATCAAGGACTAAAATGTGGTTTAATAAGATGAAAATAATTTTTGGTGAATAATAACTTTTTACTTTTTTTACCACGGTTAAAATTAAATAGGGTAATTAAGGATAAAAGTATTATTATTATTACCCTAACACATGTCCTAATTCTATTGGATAAGTGTAATTTTACCAAAAACAAACTTAGGAATAAAATATGACCATTTAGGCCCACTTGGATTAGATTAGGACATTTATTATCAATTTATTTAAAGAAGGGTTAAAATAGTTAAAATCAATGTTTAATAACTAAATAATTTTTAATATAGGGTTATACATAAGATAAATTCCACTATAAATAATAATTAGAAATCTAAAATGATTTCCAACATAATGGAATTTTATTTGTAATTTTTAGAATTAAAATAATTTAATTTATTTATGATACAATGATGATGAAGTAATTATCTTATTAATGAAATATTGACATAATTGATGTTATAAATACCCAAATAAATGTAATTATAGACTTTTTATGAATTAAAATAATTTTCTATGTTAATATAACATGTTAGTATTGATTTAATTAATTTTTTTCGAACTAATCATTCTGTTATGATTTTCACAAAAATCAATTACCAAATAGTGTCAAAATTCACAAAAATAGTTTTTAAAACAAATATTATATTATTAATTGTTATTATATTCCTAAAAATCTAAGGTTCGCCCAATATACTTATATCATGATAGGTTTATCATTAATGGACCACTTGGGGGTCGCATGGATGTATATGGTAAGTTTATTAACTATATAATATAAAAATACAAAGTGACATGGTAAATGTCAATCTAATTAACTAAGAGTTAAAACTAAAAGATAGGGTTAATATAATGACCTAAACTTTTCTAAATTCTATTGGATGAGAGTATTGTGACCCATACCCATCTTAGATTATAAATATATCAATTTGGAGCTATTAAAAATCTAATTTGACTTCATAATAAAATAATATTTTTAGTTATTCCAAAGGTGCCCCTCTCCTCCCTTATAAAAGAGCACCTCCTCTCTCTCTTCCTCACACCACTTTGAGCCTTCATGCTCGGCCAAACCCTGAAAATATTTCTTCTCCACTTCCCTAGAAACATCCTATAGGTCCTGGACGTCTTCAAAGACCAATGTTAGTGCCTAAGAGGAGGTCTCAAATAGGCGCTTCAAAGAAGAGGTAATGTCCATTACCGATTCGTTCAACTTTATTTCTTCTTCCATTTCTTCTTCTTTAGTTGTTTCATTATGAAGTAATAACATCAGTATCACTCATATACTGATATGTTATTATAATTATGAAACAATCCTATTTCACCATCTATCTATCCTACGGAAAACAAAATCACCGCGCGTGCGTACGTACGGAATACCATCTCCACGATGTGATGCGACTCGTTCTACATGATCTTCATTGAATAATGATTATATAAATTAATTCAATGAATGAATATGATATATATTACACTAATACCATTATTTAAATTAGTTATCTATAATCTAAAAAGAAAAATAATAATTTATTCGACAAAACACGCATAAGAAGAAAAAGTAATAAACACCCGAATAACAAGTAGTAATGAAATATTACTAATAAAAAGCTAAGAATATGACCATATATGATATCATAAAAATAAGTATGATTCTGGAATAAGTCAAAAATATTATTTAAATCATTATACAGGAGGTTCGGACACTTACGAAGCAAATCAGACCTAAGGTAAGGGAAAATATCACAATCTCATTTTATCTGAGATTGTTTATACGTTGGTATTTACTGGGGTGTATTTTATAATCCACATCCATGTTTACTCAATATGTAATATTTTTTCCATCCAAATTCAATTTTTTAAATCCAATTTTACCCTTCAGTGAGTTTTTAGTAAAAGATATCAAAGGAATATTTTGTCATTTTTCATACGAGTTACTTTTTGACTTTTCCGAAAAAAAGTACGAGAAGAATGTTTTTTAACTTATACGGAATGAATGGATTTTTAAAACATTATTTCCAAGAATATTCCTTTACAAGTTTTCAAGTTTATTTTTTGTCGACTTCTTTTAGTTCAAAAATATATGACATGTTAATAAAGGAAAATGTTTTTGTAGTAGAAATGATATTTTCCTCAAAAATGGAGTTCAAGTGTTTTATCAAAATTATTTTCCATCAAAGAAAATATACGGTTCTTTTTATATCCCTATTATTACATTGATTTGATTATGTTTTGATGGAATTATTTTTATGAATTCCTTTATATAATATGAATTGTCTTATGATGTCATGATGTTTAAGAATCCCATTTTTATTACATGGGTTATGCAATGATGTATGATTTATGATTTTGTGGAACAAATAAGAATGGTATCATTATGAGATGGGTGGGACCTATATCTCCCTCCAATTAATTGGGTAAAGATTTTATATCTCATGAGATAAACATTGCTGGAATGGTAGGTTAAACTGATTCAGTGAAACAGGACTGAAATGAGGAGTGAACTCGGCTCAGAAATGGACATTGTCCACTAAGATAGTCTTGGAAATGAGTCTTGACTAATAGGAAATGATTATCTATGATTATGTGTGTATGCCACAAAGTTTCATGTTTTAAATTATGATTATTGGGATTACATTTCACTACTATGATTTATCCCATGTTATGAAATTATGCTCTCTTTTGCAGGTTAAGATTTCCAAAAGTTATGCTCTTATGTATATGATGTGATTGATATTTATTTTTTTTACCCTTACTGAGAATTTGAGCTCACCCTTTTGTATGTTTCTTTCCCCAGGTCAGGAAGAAGGTTATTATGTAAGATATGTCAAAAGGGACTATAGATATGATGAAATAAATGGGAGACAGTGTAGACACTTTATAAACCAGTTGTTTATGTTTCCCAGTTTCTAAAGACACTATACCTATATGGTCCTTTCATGGTTTTGTTATATGTTGTAATAAGTATGCTTCAATTTTGAAGTATTAACCATGTATGTAAAGTATGGGTCATTATAGTTGGTATCAGAGGAAAGGTATAGTCAACCTTTGGAAACTAGGATGTGAAAGCCCTAGAAAGAACCCTAAGGATAATTCTAAGCATAGAACACAATATTAGTGTTTTAGAAATGGCCATGAATAACCTATGATAAAACCTTAAGTGTGAAATTTTATTCTTGACTATGTGGTTTTCCTATTATAATTAGTGTTTCTCACACTATTCGTCTTGGTTTTAGTCAATGGCTAGAACCCGAAGGAACCGTGTTAATGCGGAATACGACGGGCAATGCAATGATTGTCTCCCTGAGAAACCAAACGTTATAGAAGCTGGAATGGAAAATCTTGTAGCCATGCTCACACAACTTTCTCAAGCAATGAATCATGCAGGACTTCCAAACAAGAAAAGGAAGGAGAAACATTCTGTTGAATCCTTCATGAGGCAGCGTCCACCTTCTTTCAGCGGGTCTACTAGTTAATTAGTTTCTGAACAATGGATTAGTACTACAGAAAAGATATTTTCAGTTCTTCAATGTTCTGAACATGATAAAGTCATCCTAGTAGTGTATCGTTTGGAAGGAGATTCTAATCAATGGTGGAATATTATTAAGAATACGAGGCAAAGGAATGAAATTGATTCCATGGAATGGGATGAGTTCATGAACTTATTATTCAAAAAGTACTTCCCTCGTATTCTCCGAAAAAATATGGAGAAAGAGTTTCTGGAACTGAATCAAAAGGATGATGAATCTGTTGGTACCTATGAAGCAAATTTGACAAGACATGCAAGGTACGCTTCTGGTATTATTATGCAACCTGAGGGTAAGATCGATCAATTCTTTAGTGGCTTAAAACCAAGTCTTCGAAGGGCCTTAGCCATAAGGAACTTCAATATCTATGAGGAAATCATTCGATGTGATCTCAAAGTTGAAATGGAGATTGGAGTAACACATCAGTCATATGGGTTTGATAAGAAGAGGAAAATGGAATTCAAAGGAAAATCTAAAGAGGACACTGAAAAGAAGATGAGATTTCCCTTATTCTTAAGGTGTGGAAAGAAACATGGAGGGAGTTGTCTTAAAGGGACAAGTAAATGTTTCAAATGTGGTAAGGAAGTTCATCGGGAATTTGAATGATGCAATGATGGCAAGATGATGTCTAATGATGCAAATAAAGGAAGGGATACATAGAATGAACCTACTACAATTCAATGTTTCAAGTGCAAGGATATGGGGAATTATGCCAATCAATGCCCAAATCCACGGGTTGATGATGATGGTCGACGTCAACAAACTCTTAAGGCTAAAGAAAAAGGAAAGTCACATGCAATTTCTATCAGAGATGTGGAGTACGATAACGATGTGGTAAAAGGTACACTTACCATCCACTCTAAAGTAGAAAATGTTTTATTTTATTCTGGATCCACCCACTCTTTTATTTCTGAAGAATTTTCTAAGAGTATCATCGTATTACCTCAACAATTAGATGTTGAGTAAGCTGTGACAACCCCTAATGGCACAACAGTCGCATCGAAAGTTTATAATTCTTCCCCAATTGAAGTTTGTGGGAAAGTGCTACCTACAAATCTTGTGATCCTTCCTATAGTGGAATTGGATGTGATTCTTGGCCTGGATTGTCTTTATTTATATGGTGATCATATCAATTGCCAAAGAAGGGAAGTCACATTTCATATTCTAGATCAATCTATGATCGCCTATCGATTCAAGGATGAACATAACCTTCTAGTGGAAATTTCTTCCATCTTTTGGGTCTTGATTCCACTAAATGAGGGTTATTTATCTCAAATGGTTGGAGAGAAACTCACAATTAAGAATATGCCCATTCTACGGGAGTTTGACGACTTCTTTCCAGAGGAATTGTCGGGTCTTCCACCAAATCGTGAAGTTGAGTTTTTAATAGAACTCGTACCGGGTGCTTTGCCTATTTCGAAGACACCTTATAGAATGGCCCCAATTGAGTTGCAGGAATTGAATAAGCAACTCCTAGAGAATCTTGATAAGGGGTTTATATTCCCTAGTGTGTCACCTTGGGGAGCACCTGTTCAGTTTTTTAAGAAGAAAGATGGATCAATGAGACTCTGCATTGATTATCGAGAACATAACAAGATCACTATCAAGAACAAATATCCTCTCCCATGAATTGATGACTTATTTGACCAACTACGCGGAGCTCAATACTTTCCCAAGATTGATCTTCGTTCAGGGTATCATCAATTAAGGGTCAAAAGGGAGGATATACCAAAGATGTCTTTTGGTACAAGGTATGGACACTATGAATTTATAGTGATGCCATTTGGTCTTACTAATTCCCCTGCTATCTTCATGGATCTGATGAATAGAGTCTTTAGAGAATATCTTGATCAGTTTGTGGTAGTCTTTATAGATGATATTCTTATCTATTCAAAGAGCAAGGAAGAACATGAATATCACTTGAGAATTATATTGAAGACCATGAGAAAGGATAAGATTTATGCCAAATTTACCAAGTGTGAATTTTGTCTTCAAAAAGTTTTATTTTTGGGTCACATAATCTCAAAATAGGGGATATCTGTGGATCCAGCAAAAACAGAGGTTATCGAAAGATGGTCGAGACCAACAACGGTAACTGAGATCCGAAGTTTTCTTGGTTTGGTTGGATATTATCGACATTTTGTGAAATATTTTTCACGATTATCTAATCCACTCACCAGGTTGACTCGGAAAGGAGTTAAGTTTGTTTGGACGGAGGAATGTGAAGAGAATTTCAAGGAGTTGAAAAGAAAGTTATCCAGTGCACCTTTGCTCACACTTCCTTGTAGTGTAGAAAGGTTTTTGATCTAAAGTGATGCATCCAAGAAGGGGTTGGGGTGTGTTCTTATGCAAAATGATATGGTGATAGCTTATGCCTCACAACAGTTGAAAATCCATGAGCAAAATTACCCAGCACATGATTTGGAGTTAGCTACGGTAATCTTTGCATTAAAGATTTGGAGGCATTACCTTTATGGTGAAAGGTGTGATATTTATACTGATCATAAAATTTTAAAGTATATTTTCACACAAAAGAAGCTGAATATGCGCCAAAGAAGATAGTTCGAACTGATTAAGGATTTCGACTAATCAATTCATTACCACCCTGGGAGAGCAAACAAGGTGGCAGATGCATTAAGTCGACAAGACCATGCTAAATTATCCATGATGAGGATCACAAAAGATCTAATATTTATGGATTTACAAAGGATGGATCTTGGAATTATAATGAAAGGGGAAAATCGTATCTTTCTCAATTGAATGTTCAACCATCTATACATGTGAAGATTAAAGACGCACAGAAAGAAGATGTTGAGTTACAAAAGAAGGTGAGAAATGTTCCTAAATTCAACCTTGATTGTGATGGGATAATAAATTTTAGGAATCGGGTTTGTGTTCCTCCCATCCTCGAATTAAATAAGGAGCATCTGGATGAGGCTCATAGTTCATCATTCTCTATTCATCCTGGAAGCACAAAGATTTATAAAGACCTGAAAGAGTACTTCGGGTGGGATGGCATGAAAAGAGATGTTGCTGAATATGTCTCTCGATCCTTGGTTTGACAGCAAGTTAAAGCTGAGAGACAGAAGTCTAAGGGGATGTTACAACCATTACCCATACCCGAATGGAAATGGGAAAACATCACTATGGACTTTGTCATAGGACTTCCTAAAACATCCAAAGGCAATAATGCTATCTGGGTCATAGTTGATCCTCTTACAAAGTCTGCACACTTCATTGCTATTAGAGAGGATTCCTCTCTGGATCAGCTTTCCAGCATATATGTAAAGGAAGTGGTAAGATTGCATGGAGTACCACTTTCTATTATATCTGATCGAGATCCGATATTTACCTCAATGTTCTGGCGAAGTCTTCAGCATACTCTGGATACAAAGTTGAGTTTCAGCACTGCTTATCATCCTTAGACAGACGGTCAGTCTGAGAGAACAATTCAAACTCTAGAAGATATGTTGAGAGCTAGCTCTATGGATTTCAAAGGTGGTTGGGATCAACACCTACCTTTGGTGGAATTTTCTTATAGTAATAGCGTTCTCTCCAGTATTTAGATGGCTCCTTATGAAGCTCTCTATGAAAATAAATACAGGACTCCAACTTGCTGGGATGAAGTTGGGGAAAGAAAGATATTAGGACCTGATCTTGTTGATGAGATGGCAGAAAAGGTCTGATCTATTCAACAACACATAAGAGAAGCTCAGAGTTGACAAAAAAGTTATGCCGACAACCGAAGAAAAGACCTAGAGTTTGAAGTGGGTGATAAAGTGTTCTTAATAATATCTCCCTGGAAGAGGGTCATGAGATTTGGAAAGAAGGGGAAGTTGAGCCCAAGATATATCGGTCCTTTCGAAATACTGGATCGTGTTGGAAAGGTAGCTTACTGATTGCCGCTTCCACCGATTCTCTCTCAAGTTCACGATGTGTTCCATGTATCTCTCCTGAGAAAGTACATACCTGATCCTTCACATGTACTCAGCTTAGAAGTTGTACCGCTGGAGCAAGATCTTTCTTATGAAGAACAGCCGATAGAGATTCTGGATCGTAGCGAAAAAGTCCTACGAAACAAGACCACTCGATTGGTGAAAGTTTTATGGAGGAACCACTAATTAGAAGAAGCTACATGGGAGCTTGAGGATATGATGAGGGAGAGGTATCCTCATCTTTTTGTTACAAAGTGACGAATTTCGAGGCCGAAATTCATTTTAAGGGGGGTAGAATGTAACACCCGAGACTTTTATGAGAAATATTTTGTTTTTATGTTATATAAATCATCAAAGGAATATTTCACTACACACAACACTATCTTGGCTTGCTTTACACACAACTTCGGCCTTCCTCGATAGCTTGTGTCGTACACAATACTGAGTTTCACTAAACAACGATATGCTATTAAAATATTATTAAAACTAGCCATTATGAATATTAATAACCACTTTTTGAAATTTTTTAAATTTTATTTTTCAAAATGGACTTCATTTTTGGATTCAGAATATCAAAATTACCTTAGGGTGAAATTTTGGTACTTTTTGGATAACTTTCATATTCTGATGAATAGTGAAAATTACTAAATTTTAATTAAAAACAACATTTTTAATCGAAATAATTAATAGTGATAAATTATTAATTTGAGTGTTTTTAAAGTATATTTATAATATATTTTTACAATTTAATACAATGTTGTTCATTGGATGTAATTTCCCATTTAAACCAGACATAAACATGTGTCAATCTTTTGATAGTTATTATCTTTTAAAAACACGCTATTTGTTTTGACGACGGGAATTAATTTTAAAATTAGTTAATGTAACTGATATGTTTTGAATTTGGTAAAATAAACATCATTTTTTAATTCATAATATCAAATATAGCTTAGGCCTAATTTTTGGTATTTTTCTGGAAACTTTCATTTTTTTATGAATAGTGAAACCACTAAGTGGTAGTTAAAAAAACTGAATTTTTCATAAAACTTAATTTTACCGCTTCTGTGAGTAGAATTTTGAAAATCAAAGAGACATGGTTAATATCAAGGAATAAAATGTGGTTCAACGAGATGAAAATAATTTTTGGTGAATAGTAACTTTTTACTTTTTTTACCACGGTTAAAAGTAAATAGGGTAATTAAGGGTAAAAGTGTTATTATTATTACCCTAACACATGTCCTAATTTTATTAGATAAGTGTAATTCGACCTAAAACAAACTTAGGAATAACATATGACCATTTAGGCCCACTTGGATCAAATTAGGACATTTATTATCAATTTATTTAAAGAAGGGTTAAAATAGTTAAAATTAATGTTTAATAAATAATCATTTTTAATATAGGTTTATACATAAGATAAATTCAACTATAAATAATCATTAGAAAACTAAAAATATTTCCAACATAATGTTATTTTATTTTTAATTTTTAGACTTAATATAATTTAATTTATTTATGATACAATGATGATGCAGTAATTATCCTATTAATAAAATATTGACATAATTGATGTTATAAATACCCAAATAAATGTAATTTGAGACTTTTTATGAATTAAAATAATTTCTATGTTAATATGAAATGTTATTATTTATTTAATTAATTTTGTTCGAACTAATCATTCTGTTATGATTTTCACAAAAATCAATTACCAAATAGTGTCAAAATTGACATAAATTAGTTTTTAAAACAAATATTATATTATTAATTGTTATTATATTCCTAAAAATCTAAGGTTCATCCAATATACTTATATCATGATAGGTGTATCATTAATGGACCACATGGGGGTTTCATGGATGTATATGGTAAGTTTATTAACTATATAATATAAAAATACAAAGTGACATGGTAAATGTCAATCTAATTAACTAAGAGTTAAAACTAAAAGATAAGGTTAATATAATGACCTAAACTTGTCTAAATTATATTTGATGATAGGATTGCGACCCATCCCTACCTTATCTTAGAAATATATCAATTTGGAGCTATTAAAAACAGAATTTTACTTTATAATAAAATAATATTTTTTGTTATTCCAAAGGTGCCCCTCTCCTCCCTTATAAAAGGGCACCTCCTCCCTCTCTTCCTCACACCACTATGAGCCTTCAAGCTGGGCCAACCCCTACCAATTTCTCTTCTACACTTCCCTAGAAACATCCTAGAGGTCTTGGTCTTCTTCAAAGACCAATTTTAGTGCCTAAGAGGAGGTCTCAGAGAGGCGCTTCAAAGAAGAGGTAATGTTCGTTACCGATTCGTTCAACTTTATTTCTTCTTCCACTTCTTCTTCTTTAGTTGTTTCATTATGAAGTAATAACATCAGTATCACTCATATACTTATATGTTATTATATGTATGAAACAACCCTATTTCACCATCTATCCATCCTACGGAAAATGAAATCACCGCGCGTGCGTACGTACGGAATACCGTCTCCACGATGTGATGCGACTCATTCTACATGATCTTCATTGCATAGTGATTATATAAATTAATTGAATGAATGAATATGATATATATTACACTAATACCATTCTGTAAATGAGGTATCTATAACCTTAAATGAAAAATAAGAATTTATTCGACAAAACACGCATAAGAACAAAAAGTAATAAACACCCGAATAACAAGTAGTAATGAAATATTACTAATAAGAAGCTAAGAATAAGACCATATATGATATCATAAAAATAACTATGATTCTGTAATAAGCCAATAACATTATTTAAATCATTATACAGGAGGTTCGTACACTTACGAAGCAAATCGGACCTAAGGTAAGGGAAAATATCACAATCTCATTTTATCTGAGATTGTTTATACGTTGGTATTTACTGGGGTGTATTTTATCATCCACATCCATGTTTCCTCAATATGTAATGTTGTTTCCATCCAAATTCAATTGTTTAAATCCAATTTTATCCTTCGGTGAGTTTTTAGTAAAAGATATGAAAGGAATATTTTGTCATTTTTCGTACGAGGTACATTTTGACTTTTCCGTCAAAAGTACGAGAAGAATGTTTTTTTAACTTATACGACATGAATGGATTTTTAAAACATTATTTCCAAGAATATTTCTTTAAATGTTTTCAAGTTTATTTTTATTCAACTTATTTTAGTTAAAAAATATATGACATGTTAATAAAGGAAAATGTTTTTGAAGTAGAAATGATATTTTCCTCAAGAATGGAGTTCAAGTGTTTTATCAAAATTATTTTTCATCTAAGATAATATATGGTTCTTTTTATATCCCTATTATTTCATTGATTTGATTATGTTTTGATGGAATTATTTTTATGAATTCCTTTATCTTATATGAATTGTTTTATGATGTCACGATGTTTAAGAATCCCATTTTTATTACATGTGTTATGCAATGATGTATGATTTATGATTTTGTGGCACAAATAAGAATGGTATCATTATAATATGGGTGGGACCTATATCTCCCTCCAATGCATTGGGTAAAGATTTTATATCTCATGAGGTAGACATGGCAGGAACGGCAGGTTAAACCGGTTCAGTGAAACAGGACTAAAATGAGGAGTGAACTCAGTTCAGAAAAGGACATTGTCCACTAATATAGTCTTGGCAATGAGTCTTGACTAATAAGAAATGATTCTCTATGATTATGTGTGTATTCCACAAAGTTTCATGTTTTAAGTTATGATTATTGGGATTACATTTCACTACTATGATTTATCTCATGTTATGAAATTATGCTCTCTTTTGAAGGTTAATATTTCCAAAAGTTATGTTCTTATGTATATGATGTGATTGATATTTATTTTGTTTACCCTTACTGAGCATTTGAGCTCACCCTTTTGTATGTTTGTTTCCCCAGGTCAGAAATAAGGTTATTATGTAAGATATGCCAAAAGGTACTATAGATATGATGAAATAAATGGGAGACAGTGTAGACGCTTTATGAACCAGTTGTTTATGTTTCCCAGTTTCTAAAGACATTATACCTATATGGTCCTTTCATGGTTTTGTTATATGTTGTAATAAGTATGCTTCAATTTTGAAGTATTAACCATGTATGTAAAGTATGGGTCATTATAGTTGGTATCAGAGGAAAGGTATAGTCATCCTTTGGAAACTAGGATGTGAAAGCCTTAGTAAGAACCCTAAGGATAATTCTAAGCATAGAACACAATATTAGTGTTTTAGAAATGGCCATGAATAACCTATGATAAAACCTTAAGTGTGAAATTTTATTCTTGAACATGTGGTTTTCCTATTATAATTAGTGTTGCTCACACTATTATTCTTGGTTTTAGTCAATGGCTAGAACCCAAAGGAACCGTGTTAATGTGGAATGCGACGAGCAATGCAATGATTGTCCCCCTGAGCAACCAAACGTTATAGAAGCTGGAATGGAAAATCTTGTAGCCATGCTCACACAACTTTCTCAATCTATGAATCATGCAGGACTTCTAAACGAGCAAAGGAAGGAGAAACATTATGTTTAATCCTTCATGAGGTAGCGTCCACCTTCTTTCAGCGGGTCTACTGATCCATTAGTTGCTGAACAATGGATTAGTACTAATGAAAATATATTTTCAGTTCTTCAATGTTCTGAACATGATAAAGTAATCCTAGAAGTGTATCGTTTGGAAGGAGATGTTGATCAATGGTGGAATCTTATTAAGAATACGAGGCAAAGGGATGAAATTGAGTCCATGGAATGGGACGAGTTCATGAACTTATTTTTCAATAAGTACTTCCCTCGTATTATCTGAACAAAGATAGAGAAAGAGTTTCTTGAACTGAAGAAAAAGGATTATGAATCTGTTGGTACCTATGAATAAAATTTTACAAGACATGCAAGGTACGCTTCTGGTATTATTATCCAACCTGAGAGTAAGATCGATCGGTTCTTTAGTGGCTTAAAACCAAGTCTTCGAAGGGCCTTAGCCATAAGGGACTTAAATAGCTATGAGGAAATCATTCGGTGTGCTCTGAAATTTGAGATGGAGATTGGAGTAACCCATCAGTCATATGGGTTTGATAAGAAGAGGAAAATGGAATTCAAAGGAAAATCTAAAGAGCACACTGAAAAGAAGATGAGCTTTCCCTTATGCTCAAAGTGTGGAAAGAAACCTGGGGGGAGTTGTCTTAAAGGGACAAGTAAATGTTTCAAATGTGGAAAATAAGGTCATCAGGCATTTGAATGCCGCAATGATTGGAAGATGATGTCTAATGATGAAAATAAAGGAAGGGATACACAGAATGAACCTACTACACCTCAATGTTTCAAGTGCAAGCAGATGGGGAAATATTCCAATCAATGCCCAAATCCAAGGGTTGATGATGATGGTCGACGTCAACAAACTCTTAAGTCTAAAGACAAAGGAAATCCACATGCAATTTCTATCAACGATGTGGAGTATGATAATGATGTGGTGAAACGTACACTTACCATCCACTCTAAAGTAGAAAATGTTTTATTTGATTCTAGATCCACCCACTCTTTTATTTCTGAAGAATTTTCTAAGAGTATCACCGTATTACCTCAACAATTAGATGTTGAGTTAGCTGTGACAACCCGTAATGGCACAACAGTCGCATAGAAAGTTTATAATTCTTCCCCGATTGAAGTTTGTGGGAAAGTGCTTCCTGCAAATCTTGTGATCCTTACTATTGTGGAATTTGATGTGATTCTTGGCATGGATTGGGTTTCTTTATATGGTGATCATATCAATTGCCAAAGAAGGGAAGTCACATTCCATATTCCAGATCAATCTATGATCGTCTATCGATGCAAGGATGAACATAACCTTCCAGTGAAAATTTCTTCCATCTTATGGGTCTTGATTCCACTAAATAATGGTTATTTATCTCAAATTGCTGGAGAGAAACTCACGATTAATAATATTCCCATTTTACGGGATTTTGACGATGTATTTCCGGAGGAATTTTCGGGTCTTCCACCAAATCGTGAAGTTGATTTTTCAATAGAACTCGTACCGGGTACTTTGCCTATTTTGAAGACACCTTATAGAATGGCCCCAATTGATTTGAAGGAATTGAAGAAGAAACTCCAAGAGAATCTTGATAAGGGGTTCATACACCCTAGTGCGTCACCTTGGGGATCACCAGTTCAATTTGTTAAGAAAAAATATGGATCAATGAGACTCTGCATTGATTATCGAGAACGTAACAAGATCACTATCAAGAACAAATATCCTCTCCCGCGCGTTGATGACTTATTTGACCAACTATGCGGAGCTCAATACTTTTCCAAGATTGATCTTCGTTCAGGGTATCATCAATTAAGGGTCAAAAGAGAGTATATACCAATGATGGATTTTCGTACAAGGTATGGACACTATGAATTTATAGTGATGCCATTTGTTCTTACTAATTCCCCTGCTATCTTCATGGATCTGATGAATAGAGTCTTTAGAGACTATCTTGATCAGTTTTTGGTAGTATTTATAGACAATATTATTGTCTATTCAAAGATAAAGGAAGAACATGAATATCACTTGAGAATTATATTGAAGACACTGAGAAAGGATAAGATTTATGCCAAATTTACCAAGTGTGAATTTTGGCTTCAAAAAGTTTCATTTTTGGGTCACATAATCTCAAAATAGGGGATATCTGGGGATCCCGCAAAAACAGAGGTTATCGAAAGATGGTCGACACCAACAACAGTAACTGAGATCCAAAGTTTTCTTGGTTTGGCTGGATATTATCGACGTTTTGTGAAATATTTTTCATGATTATCTAATCCACTCACCAGGTTGACTCGGAAAGGAGTTAAGTTTGTTTGGATGGAGGAATGTGAATAGAATTTCAAGGAGTTGAAAAGAAGGTTTTCCAGTGCACCTATGCTCACACTTCCTTGTAGTGTAGAAAGGTTTGTGATCTACAGTGATGCATCCAAGAAGGGGTTGGGGTGTTTTCTTATGCAAAATGATATGGTGATAGCTTATTCCTCATGACAGTTGAAAATCCATGAGCAAAATTACCCAGCACATGATTTGGAGTTAGCTGTGGTAATCTTTGCATTAAAGATTTGGAGGCATTACCTTTATGATGAAAGGTGTGATATTTATACTGATCATAAAAGTTTAAAGTATATTTTCACACAAAAGGAGATGAATATGCGCCAAATAAGATGGTTGGAACTGATTAAGGATTTCGACTACTCAATTCATTACCACCCTGGGAAAGCAAACAAGGTGGCAGATGCATTAAGTCGACAAGCCCATGATAGCTTATCCATGATGAGGATCACAAAAGATCCAATATTTATGGATTTACAAATGATGGATCTTGGAATTATAATGAAAGGGGAAAAATCATATCTTACTCAATTAAATGTTCAACTATCTATACATGTGAAGATTAAAGAGGCACAGAAATAAGATGTCGAGTTACAAAAGAAGGTGAGAAATGTTCCTGAATTCAACCTTGATTGTGATGGGATAATAAAGTTCAAGAATCGTGTTTTTGTTCCTCCCATCCTCGAATTAAAGAAGGAGAAGCTAGATGAGGCTCATAGTTCTTCATTCTCTATTCATCCTGGAAGTACAAAGATGTATAGAGACTTGAAAGAGTACTTCTGGTGGGATGGCATGAAAAGAGATGTTGCTGAATATGTCTCTCGATGCTTGGTTTGTCAGCAAGTTAAAGCTGAGAGACAGAAGTCTAAGGGGTTGTTACAACCATTACCCATACCCGAATGGAAATGGGAAAACATCACTATGGACTTTGTCACAGGACTTCCTAAAACATCCAAAGGCAATAATGCTATCTGGGTCATAGTTCATCATCTTACAAATTCTTCACACTTTATTGCTATTAGAGAGGATTTCTCCCTGGATCAGCTTGCCAGGATATATGTAAAGGAAGTGGTAAGATTGCATGGAGTACCACTTTCTATTATAACTGATCGGGATATGAGATTTACCTCGAAGTTCTGGCAAAGTCTTCAGCATACTCTGGATACAAATTTGAGTTTCAGCACTGCTTATCATCCTCAGACAGACGGTCAGTCTGAGAGAACAATTCAAACTCTAGAAGATATGTTGAGAGCCTGCTCTATGGATTTCAAAGGTGGTTGGGATCAACACCTACCTTTGGTGAAATTTTCTTATAATAATATCTTTCACTCCAGTATTCAGATGGCTCCTTATGAAGCTCTCTATGAAAAGAAATGCAGGACTCCAACTTGTTGGGATGAAGTTGGTGAAAGAAAGCTATTAGGACCTGATCTTGTTGATGAGATGGCATAAAAGGTTTGATCTATTCAAAAACACATAAGAAAAGCTCAGAGTCGACAGAAAATTTATTCCGACAACCAAATAAAAGACCTAGAGTTTGAAGTGGGTGATAAAGTGTTCTTACGAATATCTCCCTGGAAGAGGGTCATGAGATTTGGAAAGAAGGGGAAGTTGAGCCCTAGATATATCTGTCCTTTCGAAATACTGGATCGTGTTGGAAAGGTAGCTTACTGATTGGCGCTTCCACCGAATCTCTCTCAAGTTCATGATGTGTTACATGTATCTCTCCTGAGAAAGTACATACCTGATCCTTCACATGTACTCAGCTCAGAAGTTCTACCGCTGGAGCAAGATCTTTCTTATGAAAAACAGCCGATAGAGATTCTGGATCGTAGTGAAAATGTCCTAAGAAACAAGACCACTCGATTGGTGAATGTTTTATGGAGGAACCACCAATTAGAATAAGCTACATGGGAGCTTGAGGATATTATGAGGGAGATGTATCCTCATCTTTTTGTTACAAAGTGACGAATTTCAAGGGCGGAATTCATTTTAAGGGGGGTAGAATTTTACACCCAAGACTTTTATGAGAAATATTTCGTTTTTATGTTATATAAATCATCAAAGGAATCTTTAACTACACACAACACTTTCTTGTCTTGCTTTACACGCAACCGCGGCCTTCCTTGATAGCTTGCATCGTACGCAATACCGAGTTTCACTAAACAACGATATGCTATTAAAATATTATTAAAACTAGCCGTTATGAATAGTAATAACCACTTTTTGAAATTTTTTAAATTTTATTTTTCAAAATGGACTTCATTTTTGGATTCGGAATATCAAAATTAGCTTAGGGTGAAATTTTGGTACTTTTCGGATAACTTTCATATTCTGATGAATAGTGAAAATTATTAAATTTTAATTAAAAACAACTTTTTTAATCAAAATAATTAATAGTGATAAATTATTAATTTTAGTGGTTTTAAAGTATATTTATAATATATTTTTACAATTTAATACAATGTTTTTCATTGGATGTAATTTCACATTTAAACCAGACATAAACAAGTGTCAATCTTTTGATAGTTATTATCTTTTAAAAACACGCTATTTGTTTTGACGACGGAAATTAATTTTTAAATTAGTTAATGTAACTGATATGTTTTGAATTTGGTAAAATAAACATCATTTTTGAATTCATAATATCAAATATATCTTCGGCCTAATTTTTGGTATTTTTCTGGAAACTTTCATTTTTTATGAATAGTGAAACCACTAAGTGGTAGTTAAAAAAACTGAATTTTTCATAAAACATAATTTTACCGCTTCTGTGAGTAGAATTTCGAAAATCCGAGAGACACGGTTAATATCAAGGACTAAAATGTGGTTCAATGAGATGAAAATAATTTTTGGTGAATAATAACTTTTTACTTTTTTTACCACGGTTAAAAGTAAATAGGGTAATTAAGGGTAAAAGTGTTATTATTTTTACCCTAACACATGTCCTAATTCTATTGGATAAGTGTAATTCGACCAAAAAAACCTTAGGAATAAAATATGACCATTTAGGCCCACTTATATTAGATTAGGACATTTATTATCAATTTATTTAAAGAAGGGTTAAAATAGTTAAAAGCAATGTTTAATAACTAAATAATTTTTAATATAGGGTTATACATAAGATAATCCGATTATAAATATTCATTAGAAATATAAAACTATTTTCAACATAATGGTATTTTATTTGTAATTTTTAGACTTAAAATAATTTAATTTATTTAATATAAAATGATGATGCAGTAATTATCTTATTAATGAAATATTGACATAATTGATGTTATAAATACCCAAATAAATGTAATTTGAGACTTTTTATGAATTTCAATAATTTAATATGTTAATATGACATGTTAGTATTTATTTAATTAATTTTTTTCTAACTAATCATTCTGTTATGATATTCACAAAAAACAATTACCAAATAGTGTCAAAATTGTCATAAAATAGTTTTTAAAACAAATATTATATTATTAATTGTTATTATATTCATAAAAATCTAAGGTTCGGCCAATATACTTATATCATGATAGGTGTATCATTAATGGACCACTTGGGGTTCTCTTGGATTTATATGGTAAGTTTATTAACTATATAATATAAAAATACAAAGTGACATGGTAAATGTCAATCTAATTAACTAAGAGTTAAAACTAAAAGATAAGGTTAATATAATGACCTAAACTTGTCTAAATTATATTTGATGAGAGGATTGCGACCCATCCCCACCTTATCTTTGAAATATATCAATTTGGAGCTATTAAAAATCGAATTTGAATCTATAATAAAATAATATTTTTAGTTATTCCAAAGGTGCCCCTCTCCTCCCTTATAAAAGGGGACCTCCTCCCTCTCTTCCTCACACCACTTTGAGCCTTCATGCTCGGCCAAACCCTGCCAATTTATCTTCTCCACTTCCCTAGAAACATCCTAGAGGTACTAGTCTTTTTCAAAGACCAATTTTAGTGCCTAAGAGGAGGTCTCAAAGAGGCGCTTCAAAGAAGAGGTAATGTCCATTACCGATTCGTTCAACTTTATTTCTTCTTCCACTTCTTCTTCTTTAGTTGTTTCATTATGAAGTAATAACATAAGTATCACTCATATACTAATATGTTACTATAAGTATGAAACAACCCTATTTCACCATCTATCCATCCTACGGAAAATGAAATCGCCGCGCGTGCGTACGTACGGAATACCGTCTCCACGATGTGATGTGACTCATTCTACATGATCTTCATTGAATAATGATTATATTAATGAGTTTAATGAATGAATATGATATATATTACACTAATACCATTCTGTAAATGAGGTATCTATAACCTAAAAAGAAAAATTAGAATTTATTCGACAAAACACGCATAAGAACAAAAAGTAATAAACACCTGAATAACAAGTAGTAATGAAATATTACTAATAAGAAGCTAATAATATGATCATATATGATATCATAAAAATAATTATGATTCTGTAATAAGTCAATAACTTTATTTAAATCATTATACAGGAGGTTTGGACACTTATGAAGCAAATCATACCTAAGGTAAGGGAAAATATCACAAGCTCATTATATCTGAGATTGTTTATATGTTGGTATTTACTGGGGTGTATTTTACCATCCACATACATGTTTCCATAATATGTAATATTGTTTCCATCCACCTTCAATTGTTTAAATCCAATTTTACCCTTTGGTGAGTTTTTAATAAGATATATGAAAGGAATATTTTTTTGTTTTTCATACGAGGTACTTTTTTACTTTTCCGACAAAAGTACGAGAAGAATGTTTATTTAACTTATATGGCATGAATGGATTTTTAAAACATTATTTCCCAGAAGTTTCCTTTAAAAGTTTTCAAGTTTATTTTTGTTAAACTTCTTTTAGTTCAAAAATATATTAAATGTTAATAAAGGAAAATGTTTTTGAAGAAGAAAGGATATTTTCCTCAAGAATGGAGTTCAAGTGTTTTATAAAAATTATTTTCCATATAAGATAATATAGGGTTATTTTTATATCCCTATTATTAAATTGATTTTATTATGTTTTGATGGAATTATTTTTATGAATTCCTTTATCTTATATGAATTGTTTTTTTATGTCACAATGTTTAAGAATCCCATTTTTATTACATGGGTTATTAAGTGATGTATGATTTATGATTTTGTGGAACACATAAGAATGGTATCATTATGATATGGGTGGGACCTATATCTCCCTCCAATGCATTGGATAAAGCTTTTATATCTCAGGAGATAGGCATGGCTGGAATGGAAGGTTAAACTGGTTTAGTGAAACAGGAATTAAATGAGGAGTGAACTTGGTTCAGAAATGGACTTTGTCTACTAAGATAATCTTGGAAATGAGTCTTGACTAATAAGAAATGATTCTCTATGATTATGAGTGTATGCCACAAAGTTTCATGTTTTAAGTTATTATTATTGGGATTACATTTCACTACTATGATTTATCCCATGTTATGAAAGTATGCTCTCTTTTGCAGGTTATGATTTCCAAAAGTTATGTTCTTATGTATATGATGTGATTGATATTTCTATTTTTTACCCTTACTGATCATTTGAGCTCACCCTTTTGTATGTTTCTTTCCCCAGGTCAGGAAGAAGGTTATTAAGTAATATATGCCAAAAGGGACTATAGATATGATGAAATGAATGGGGGACAATGTAGACGCTTTATGAACCAGTTGTTTATGTTTCCTAGTTTCTAAAGACACTATACTGATACGGTCCTTTCATGGTTTTGTTATATGTTGTAATAAGTATGCTTCAATTTTTATGTATTAACCATTTATGTAAAGTATGGGTAATTATATTATTAGATGCGTTTTTTTCACCATGCATAACTTCAATAAAATGTCCAACATATAGGAAATTCCGGTATTGTAATTCCCAAAAAAAATTGATATATTTTTACAACCAGTTTTTATAATTTTTTTCAAAAATGGATTACCAATGTTAGTGTCCAAATATTTTATATTCTCAAACAATTGATCACATTTAATTGGTTATGATGATGTACATTCCTCTGAACTTCCATTAAATGATGTCGTCCAAGATCGGTACTTATGTTGTCGGTGTAGAAATCTACGATGTCCTAGAAACTAGGTTTTCAATGAATGTTTCAACCTAATTGACTGCGTACCTTGTGCAGAAATGGGACACTATTGAGTTCCATTCATTCTATATCCTGAAAAAATAACATGAGCAGAAGTTCATTTATCGTCCCATACAACATGGATCTCAAAGTTAAATCATCATTTTTTCAGCATCATACAATGTAACACCTGAATCCTATAATAATTTCAAATCCTCGATCAATGGAGAAAAATAAACATCAATATTATTACACAATTGTTTTGTTCATGATATAAGCCTGGATAACATGATGTATTTTTGTTTCATGCATAACCACAGTGGTAAGCTATAATTTACCAACATAACTGGCCATCTACTCTAACTGCTTCATTGAAAACCAAAAGGATTCACTCCATATTTTAATAACACAAGATGAAGGTTTCTTAGGTCATTTTAAAGTTCTGGATACTCATGATCAATTCTCTTCCATATAGATGATTCAATAGGATAACATAGTTTCCCATCCTTAATTATTCTATCTTCATTCCATGTCAATTGTCCTGTTATCTCCTCACTTCCATATAGGCGCCTAAGTATTAGAATGATTGGAAAGTACCACAAAACATTGATAGGACTAGATCAATCATTCTGGTATCGAGAAGAACAATAATTTGGGAATTCTTTATGTGAATTTTGGTCCTTGGAAAATATTATAGAATCAATTGGGAAAGAGTGTATTCTCCTTGTGATCGTACTCATCACGTATAGCATTCTCTTGGAATCGTATATTCAGCTCAAGAGATCATTATATTCAAGGATCATGTCATTCAGGAGAGAAAGTAGTTTCATAAAACTGGAGTCACACCAACTGTTTCCTACATTCAAATTATGAAGCTTCAGCATGGATGACAATGTTGTATATTTAGGGCAAAATGCATACAATTTCATCTTTTCACAACTCTTTAAAATCTCAAACAATTTTTGAAAATCATGATGTCTATCTTAAAAAATCCTTGTCATTTCCTTAATATGGTCTTCATCATCATTAACATAATTAATCTCATCCTCCATATGGTTGTCTTCATTGTGCACACTTGTAATCATATCAAATGATCCATAAAACACACTGTTATCCCAGCTACAACCTATATTTGTTTTTACCCATGTTTGTTCCAACATGTATAACATCGATCTATTAAATGACAGATCAAGTGTTCTTCCAACTCCTCTTGACTAATTTGTATTTAATTACAATATCACAAACACAAAAAAAAAATTTGAGAAGGGTCATATGCATGATCTGTTGAAAACATGATAAACTCTTTCATGCCATATTCATTCTCTTTTTTCAACTGAATGGTATTCATCCATTATTTATTCATATTCATCTTATTTGATTTAGTAATGTTAATATTTAAAAAAATATTTACACAAAAGATGTTTAACTAGGGTCACAATAAAACTATAATAAATGGAACTAATTATGGTAAATAATACCCTTACCTCTCCATGAATTACCCAGGACCAAAGTTGAACACACCCATCTTCCCAACCACCATCTCAATGGAACTATCTATTAGAATCCCTTACACAAAAATTTTTTAGTATCTCACATGTGATCTATAAGCATTGTTTTAAAATATTTTTTTAGGGTTTCTCTAGAAAAATACTGTCTCAAATCAATAACTATGATACTAAACAAATATATGGTATAATTTTACATAGAGTTCTTATGTTTGGAAGCATTCATTACATGTGTTGTTATAGTTATTTGAATAGGGTGGCCATAAAGTGTCCTAGAGATTCCTCTAGTGAAGTGGTTTTCTTTGATTTAGTAGAATTAAACATGAAACAAAGTTGTACTTTCATTGAAATGTGTAAGGTTTGGATTGATATTTAATGGTGGAGGAACTACTGCATGGAAGAAAAATGTAATTCCAATCATGCCAAAAATCTAAAAACCATACAAACACACAATCGTGCTCACAATCGCAACACCATACAAAAAAATAGAATTTCATATTTTACAAATAACCCCTTATTCAATTCCTCTTGTTAATTCAGGGGTTATCAAAGAAGTTTTATCATCATAGGGAATTCATTAATTATCCAAGTATACGTAAATTACCAATTTCTATATTCAAATGTTCAATAGGAACCAAGAAACATGAAATTCATTTAGTGTGCAAACATGGACCATCAATGGACACGATTTTCAACGGGGCGTTCAACCCATAAAATACACAACATAAACATCAATATAAAATAGTAATAACATTAGATTAAAAGGAAACCAATGAGTAATAGGAGAAAACTCACCACGAACATTTCGTTTAGTGCATGGTGGAGGTGTGTTTGCGGCAGAGGAGAGGCGTGTGAGAGAGGATATTTCCAACTGAAAAAAAACTAAAAATTGAGAACTCATATGTTATACCTATACAAAATAGTTCAAATGAGAATTTGGAATGAGACATGTCTGGTTAAATAGTTATATTTTTCAATAGTGGTATTTTAGTTTCCATCTTTCATATATGCTTCCTGTTTATTTATTTTTTTCATATCTACTTTTTCCTAGATGTTCAACTTATGAATGGTACATGTATATTTTTTAGGAGAAATATCATTTTTAATTTACTCTAATTTATGATTAAAATATTTCCCATTAAATTTATCTTTCTCTAAGGGGGTCATTGTTATCCAATAGGGATCATTAACACCTCTTAGGTTAGTGGAATGTTAGGTCAGTTGTTAGTATTGATACCAGTCTAGGCTATATCACTACATTTCCAATTGTAACTGACTAGTGTCTATTTAAATATAGGATTTAGGGAGGGTTAAGTATCTTATATATTCCCAACTCCACTAAAGTTATTATGGGGTGGGTTATAATAGTATCAAATCTGATAAATTTTTTATAGATTGGATATTATAGGAGTCATTGCTAAGGATTTACTCATTTTTTTGGAAGTAATGTTTATTGAATCTAGTGTGTGAAGTATACATCATAAACTAATAGGTGATTAAAAAGTATGTAATGACTTCAAAACCTATGGAAAAATATAAAAAATATTTCTTACAAACATCACTGAATCTTAATAGGCTTGGTTTCATTCATCATATTGTTACAGGTGATGTGGAACATGTAAATGATAAGCCTGGGGGCTGAATGATGTGGATATGTTGATGGAAATGATGATGTGTAATTGTGATTAAATATCATTAATTAAATTTCATTATAATGAGTTTGGTTTATGTAATTGTATTTAGGTTGGTCATTTTATTCCATCACGAGGTTCAATAAGAAGTGGTGCATTAAGAATCTAAGGATGTGCATCATAGACTAAAACTAGAGGCTTGGAATGTAACGAAGCTATATGTAAGGGGGTTATATAAAATTTATTTAAGTATGATGGTTTTTTATGTAATTTTTCTTAGTGATGGTTTTATAAATTTGAGATTGTATTTCATCTATTCTAAAAAATAGATATACTTCATGTTCTTATTGGGGTGAGTTTGTTTTGAGGATCAACATAACAGATGTAGATTCATTTATGCAGAGTGTATGAAGGTCCTTTGAGTTTATAGATATATTGAATATATATTGATGATTTTTGGGTTGTTGATGTTTGTATAAGTATCTCATTATATGACTTGACAAATAAGATTTTCAACTTTATCTCAGCAGAGATAAGATAAATATGAAATTGTTTTTACATTGATAATTAGAGTTATCTAAAAATGACATTTAATCCTATTTGTGGTATATAGATTACATTCATAATTGATACATCATATGACTAGTTTATTAATAAAATTCAACCATGGTTATTGGTACTATTATTTAGGTATTATTTCTATTATGATACTCATGGATTAGATGGATGCTCTATGGGCTAGAGGGATGTGTCAAAGTAAATGTGTTCTATTGAGTAAAAGTGTTTCATGGTATGAAGAATATGATTTTTTCATGATGGTAATAAAAACGTGGATGTGTTTACCCATACATATAGAATTAATGTATGTTCTGACCAGGTTGAAAATGATTACTCTGATATAATAGGTGAATCTAGGTGTTGAATATTTAAAACTACTTTCTTCATGATGTGAAACCCCTTTTATAGTATATTTTACCTCATTTTAAGGTACTCATTAAATACTTTCCTTTTTATGGTTCACTCACCAAAAAAACATAAATGAATAAATATAATTAAAACAAGTATTTTATATGTTTTACTATAAAGGGATACATCTTAAAAGAGAACATCATTGATGTGTCAATATGAAAAAAAATATAATATACTCAACTTCAATAGATTGAAATTTTAGTTAAATTTATTTCCTAATAATGTTATTTTGAGGTTCAATGAATAGCAACAATGAGATGAATTATTTGAGACACAATGTAAAAAAACACAACAATGAGGCATACAAAACCAAGAAAAAAATTTAAACCTTGTATCCCCCCCAATCCCTTTCGAAAAAACAAACACACGCTGAAAAAAATTTCAAAAAACAAATACCACTTTTCAATAACATGAAAAAATAAGCCTTTACACCAAGGATTTACTAAAAAGTTCCAAAGATTCCTTTTAATCCATGTTAAAACACACAAATCATATAAAAGTGTTGAATGGACCCTTGAGTTTGAAACACACCCACACCAAAACATTTCACAATTTCCAAAAGAGCACTTATCCTTTCCAAACACACACAAAATAATTTACATAAAAAAGACACCAACGCTCAAAAATGATGACACTTTTATAAAACAATCCAAACCATTTATAAAAAATTTAACAAACAAACCAAAATATTTATAAACAATTATATAAACAACCCAACCGGTTTGTAAACAATTTTAAAACAAGCTAACCAGTTTATGAACAATTTTGTTTGCAAGCCAAAAAAATTATAAATTTTTTTATAAAAACCCAAATAGTTTACTAGAAATTATATAAAAAATAAAACAATTTATAAAAAAATTTATAAACGGACCAAAAAAATTATAAACATTTTTTTACAAACAACCCAAATAGTTTATTAAAACTGTTATTAACAGATCAAATAAATTACACAAACTAGAAAACTCAATAATAAACTATTCAGGAGTAATATGAAGATTATTTTCATGTTGAAAACATTATCAAAACAACATTTCACATCCATTGACCACAATTTCCATAAGCACACATAAACATAACCTGGGAAAAACATTTCAAAACGTTTTTTAACAAAACCAACATAATTGAAAACACTATAGAAGTTTAACCAAGTGTATTGAGAAGATTAGAATCATGTCAAAGATTTTACAAAAAAACATTCAAGCATTAAATGGACTTAATTGGAAAGGAAAACGTGGATTCTCCTACCTCAAATGTGTGTAAATGTGACGACACTTTAATCTAATGGAGACCAAGACATCGCGACCCTCCACACAGACTAAAAACCAATAGAAATACATCACACCTATGCTCTACCCATAAGGATTCATCCAATCCCTGAAAACCCTATAGAAACCAGGGAAATCGCAACAGAGACTCACCAAGGGGAATCTGTGCGCTGTAGATGAGGTGGTTGGGATGGTTGTTAGATGAGGAGGGCGCCCCTATAGCAGGTCAGGTGGAAAAGGGGGCCACGCAAGGAGGAGGGGGAGAATGAGGCAGATGAGGAGGAGGGTGAGGATGAGTAGGAGGAGGAAGTAGTAGCAAAGGAGGATGAATCAGTGGCCTCATTGGAGGAGGAGGAGGCAGTGGCGGTAGAGAATGAGAAGGATGAGGGGTCACGGTGGAGGAGGGCTCGACAGTGCATGAGTCAGCTTCCGTGAAGGCTTGAAAGGGGAGAGGGAGGAGGAGCCTGTTTGGGTTCTATTATAAAACCCCCAAGAACCTTTATTAGTGATTTTTTAGCGCTGATAATTGTATAATTTTAATAATATATTTATATTATTATATATTTATTTCAAATGATATATATGATAAATATATATATATATATATATATATTTGCTAATAATTATAACTATAAATATTTATTTATTTATTTATACATATAAAATTATAATTTATGTAATTATAAAATTATATGAAATATACTTATTATATTAATAATCATATAAATATATAAAATAAATATATTAATTATATATATTCAGAAGATTATAGATATATATAACTATATTTCATATAAATTTATAAATATTTATATAATATATTTATTTATTTATAAATATATTTAGAAATAAAAAATATATTTAATCATTTAAATAATTATAAAATTATAATAAATTTATATTTTTAATATTTATAATTTATTAATATATTTAATTAATATATTTATTATAATTTAAAAATTATTTATATATATATATATATTTATATTTATAAATAAAATTTGTATTTATTTATCAATTTTTCTATAAATAAATATATATATATATATATATAATTATATATAACATATTATATACGAAATGATAAATATATTTTTTATAAATTAATAATTATTTAAATAAATATAAATTTATTTCTATTTATTTATAAATATTTTTAATTATTTATAAATATATCTATTTAATTATATATTTATAACGTTATAAGTTGTAAAATAAATATATTTATCATAATTTTATAATTATTTAAATATATATATTTATAGTTAATATTATTACTATGAATAGTATATAATTATAAAGATTTGTATATAATTTTTCATATATATATATATATTCATAAAATTATAATATTATATGTATCATTTTATAATCATTTATATCTATATAGTTATAACTATAATTACAAATGTACTTGGATAGTATTTATATCTATCATTAAAAATATAATAAAATATATTTATTATTTAAATATATTTAATGTAATTTTATAAGTACATTTTTAGAACATATATAGTTTATATGTGTAACATTATGAATTAATCAATATACCACATTAATGGACAACGTGATGTAATAAATAAATGAACATTCATGCATGATACATAATCTGTGCGCAAGATCAATATATTCATTGACCAAATTCATTGAAAAACACACATATATTCAATAATTTTAATTATAAATATATATTGATAAGTATTATATATTTATAAATATAATAATTATAATAATTATAATGAATATATCTAATAAATCTAATAAATATTATAAATTAATATAATAAATCTAATAAATATTAATCTAATAAATCTCTAATAAAACTAAAAAATCTAATAAATATAGTGAATCTAATAAATATATTTATTATTTAATGTAATTTATTATAATCTTATAATTATTTCATTGTATATATAATTATAATCCGAGAAAATAAAATTCAAATAAAACATTATATATATATTTTTGAATTATTGAAAAATATATATTAATTATAAACATGTGTTGTTTATTTAATGTATACAAGTAAACATTATTTTTGAATATAAATATAATAATTTTATTTAAATTAATAATATATTTTATTAAAAACATTTATCATCGCTAATAATAGTGCGGATAAATGCACCCTTTATCAGCGCTTTTTTAGCACTGATAAAGTGTACATTTATCAGTGATTTTTGCTAGCACTGATAAAGGCCCGCCCCTTTATCGGATCTTTCTACTTAGCATTGATAGAAGGTACTGCTTCCCTTGACCTATTTTGGGGTAGTGAGATTAAGATCCTAGTAAATGGGATCCAATAATACAATACCCATGATCTATGGAAAATAATCAATAAATTATTTAATATGCATAATTAGAGCTATATACATTTCTCACATCATTAATAATATGTTTTAGTGAATTAGATCCATGTGTAAACTCACTTGAATCACCTCTCTTAAAAATGATTAAATAACTATGTTCCAATTATAAAATGTGATATAAATTCATTCTCTCTCTTCCTTTCTTCAAAATAATAAAATGAAATAATGTTATATCGATGCATTATTACCAACTTCATTTGTCCAATATAACCCAATCTAGATTTTTTGATATAATAAAATTCTCTCTATTTCAAATAAATTAAATTTCCAAAATCTCTCAGATGGAATTAATTCAATTTTATCGATAATAAAATTAAAAATATATGAAAAAACATCACATTTTTTAATAAGAATCCATAATTTCTTATCATCAACTCAATTAAATTATCAATAGATTAAAATAAATATATATGTTGTTTTTCAAATATTCAATATAAAACTGTTCTCTTAATTCAACTTCATTCCACAAATATCTTTTTGAAAAAAAATAGTTTATCATGAGAGATCAATCATTAAAAATTATAATAAAATACCAATTTCCATATACTATAATAATATTCAGATCTTCAATATTTGGTGATGAAATATAATTTTACAAAATATAAGGTGTGATTTTTTCAATTACTTTAATTAAAATCATACCGCATAATGAAAATATTTCATTACACTTATTTAAAAAATCATTTGTTTCTTTAAACCCAAATAAAAAAATATACTTTTTATGATAATTTATACAATGACCAAATATTCCAAACCTTATATAATTATCAATTAAAAACAGAAACTAATTCTTAACCCACACATCCAAATTTAGAATTTTCATTTCAATTTTTTTCCTCTATGTGTGATATATCCAAGATAATATTATATTTCATATCATAAAAAACCTAAAATATTGTTAAATTAAACTAACATTTCCATTTCACATGACCGTAATCACTTCAATACCAACAATCGATATAAAATAAATATTCTATTTTCGAAAATACTCTATTTTTTAAAGTATTTTGATTAATTACACATGTAAATATATTTATAACTATTTTAAAACCCAACATTTTGAAGTATTATATAATATTATCTAATAACTGCATATATTTAATCAATATTTTTTCCTTCACCATTTATAACAGATTTTCAGCATTATGATTATAGTTCTGGATTAAATTAATTCTATACTTTGTATTTTTATGATTTCATATTTATTTAAATTAAATTTTATTAGTATAAAACATTAAAATAAAACAAATACATAGCCTTTTTAAATAAATAATTTTTTTAATAATTTTTCAAGTACATGTCAATGATCTTAGGTACAATACAAGTCCTCTTATAGTTCTATGAATTTTTACTAACTTATTACATGAGATTTATAAAGGTAATCACAAATGCTATCAAATAATATAAATACATAATAACCCTTTATCAAGTAATTTCCTCATTTTTATATTCTTAATTTATCACTTAATTCATTTCATCAATCAATCTGTTATTCTTGCCAAATTATACAGTTATATATTTATTATCTTTCATTAATAACAGCTATTTCATTACATGAATATTTTAATCCACATTTTCAGGTTGAGGTACTTTCTTTATGTTATTATTAAAATTATAAATCATACATATATTTAAAATAAACTCATTAAATTCCTATTAGATGATGAAATATATATTTATGTCCTTATTTATTTTCTCTAACAAAAAATATTATATTCATTTTAGGTTGTTATTATTGATAAGTATATTTTATAATATTAAAAGATATTTTTAATTTCAATTAGCTGATTTGCATAGGGTATGTTAAGGATTACATAAATATCAAATTATAGATAATATATATTTTAAAGTAGTCTATTTATATGTAATAGTTTAGAGGACATTAGGAAATGGTGCTAAACAAAATTGGTCGAAATGTGTATAGTACTTGATGAAATCTTTGTGGTCCTCTCATATTTTTTGGAAACATATAATCTAGGAGGTATTAAACAATGGAAGTCACCATTTTAGTGGTAAATCCCCCCCCCAACTAGGAGAGGGCATTATATTATTCAGTGGGAGAAATTTTCTTATAAAATAAATGATTCATTATGGGAAACTTGAATAGAGTTATTGTCTTTTATATTGGAAATGTTGGTCATCCTGGTGATTTGAATAATCAATGTTTGGTAAATTTATATCTAATTCAGTGTATATATGACTCATTCACTTTATAAATGATAATATAAATAGGAATATTGATTTAACACCACATCATAGTGTTATCCATTAAGAAACATAACTTTATCCCTGAATAAATATGAAGTGGTTAGTGATCCATGAAGGAAGCCATAGAGAAATATATTTCACTTTGATAAAGTTCAATAGTTATAGACATGTGGTTTATGTTTTTCATTTTATTAGTATTAAATATATTAAATTGATAAGGATATGTTATTTTTAAAACATACCTATATCTTGGTATGAAGAAGTAGTAGATCCTATACTATTTTGAGGATGAACATTAAGTTATACATGGAAAAACCTAGTGTTTGGATGATCATGATATGGTGGATTAAATATAAAAAAATATAATTTTCTATTTATTTAGGAGTGACTGGAGATTCAAATGGATATATTTATGGTTGGATTTTGATGAATTTTACCACATCACTCTGAGAAATAAAAAACATTAGTGATTGTAACATAGATATTATCACCAGAGTTTGACAGATATATTCTTTTTAAATTTATAGTTTTATATATAATAAGATATAGGATGATATAGATATAAAATTATAGATAGTTATAGAAACTTCTATGAGTTTATCTTATTGTAAATTCATTTTATTAATTTGGGTGGGGATGATGGTTCATGCTGACACGTCATTCATGGTGTGATCTCATGTTATGGTTCAAGAATGATCAATGATTCCTCTTAATAGGTATGTGAGTTAATTTGATTAAATAAGTATGTTAATTATCAATCATTATATAAGATTTTTATCTCTAGGGATATTGATTCCAATTTTAATTTGAAAATACATTTAGTTCCATTTCAGTTGATTTTTGAACACATGAAGTTCAATAATCATACACTCATTTGTGAAATCCCAGTGTCACTGAAACAAATAAAAAAATTATTTTTATGTCTTCATTATTTATTACATCAAAATAAATTGTGATTAATATAAGTGAGTTTCATGTAATGGTAAAAAAATTATTTGGGGTGATATATTTTATATGGTTGTACGTCGTTCCATTAACCTCTTATGGTATCATTCATGAGGTTGAAAAGTAGGTGGTATTGAACTAGAAGGATCAATTCAAGTGGGGGAAGGTTCTTTTTATAAGTTATTAAAAAAATTAATAATAAATGATTTATATTTTCCATTTAATAAAACATTTAATATTTTAAGAATCATATGAAACATGACTTATAATAATTAGGTATTTATTTTTACATGGTTTACATACATGTAACTATAATCAATATATAGTTTTTTCAATAATTTAAAGAAACCCGATGTAGTTTAATTTTTATTCAAAATTAATATTCATGATAGTTAATATTGTTTCTAAAACAATCGATATGAATATAATGTAATAAAAATACAAAAAATCAATGTTAAAAATTTACTATACATGTATATATATATATATATGAATGTCAAATACTGGCATGAGAAGGTAAATATCAAGCTATCTAAAAGAATTATAATTATTTCAAGATACATGTAATTGAATCCATTGAAGAATTATTTGAGTGTGTGAATGCATTTTTAGAGGATATAAATGGACACAGGACAAACTTTGATGTAATAATCATTTTAAAGTGTATCTTGAGATGGTTCAAATCACAAATCAACTATATGATTCTGGTAATTACAAAATGGTCAATGAAATATGTTCCATTAAATACTCTTTATAGATTTCTCATTATGTATAAAATAAGGAATAATTATAATGATCTAGAAGAAATTTAGAAATATCATTGTAAACAATTTAAGGAGATGGATATGTGATGGTGTTTCATGATCATAAATAAAACAAGGATTAAATTTATTTTACATTTTTTCCCTTAAACATAATAATATGAATGGGATTTTAAAAGGATACTAAAACATACATGATTTCAATATGAATTGTTTTTGAAAAAGTCCCCTATGCTTCTCAATATTCTTTAATATATTGAAAAAACTATAAACATATTAATAAAACACTTATGGAGGTATAAAGATTAGTGGATCCCAACATATAATATCATTAAAAGTATAAACATACATTGAAAACATGAATGGAACTTTTAATAAATAGAAGTGGGATAGATTTAAGGATATATTAAACTCATTTATTATTCTCTTGTTCATAACATAGAAAAATCAAAATATGCGGAGAAAAGTGATGATGGTATTTTATTGGACACTAAAAGTGGATAATAGTTTTTTATATTACAATATTAATGTGATTAAAGTAATTATACATTTTTATTAGTGCATTTTATATTTTGAACTCCACTCTCTATCAGGCATGAAATTATGGGTTAAAATGATCCAATAAAATGTACATTTTTCATCATTTTTGTATGCACTATATTCGTAATTTTTATTTTGTATTTAATGACATGGATTTCCCCAGGGATTTACTATGTGAAAAACCAGTGTTCATGGTGTTCTAGGAGGAAAAGATGACTCATTTCAATAGTTTTCCAAATTTCTATTTTTCCACTCCTTCCATCGGTAACTTTGGGCATCGACGTCAGCATGTTAGTGTGTCGGCATGACAGTACATCAGTGAGTCCGGGTAGTTAGAATTTGTGAGGAAGGGGTTTCGACATTAGTGATTTAGGTTCATTTTCATCATTGGGGCAAGGGCGTCAGTATCAGTGAGTTAGGGGTGTCGACATCAGTGAGTTTAGGGCATCGGTGTCGCTGAATCGAGGGCATCAATGTCAGTAGGTCGAATCATCGGTAGGTCAGGGAGTCGGTAGGTCATTGTATTGGGAGATAAACATTGGTGGCTCATTGTTGGTAGGTCACATCGGGAGATCAGCCATCTGTGGATCCACATCGATGACTCACCCATCGGTGACTCATTTAGAGTTTTCCTAGTTTTTCCCAATTTTCTTGTTTCTCCCCTCGTACGTCATATTCAACAAAAACCGAGTTTAAAAACTTTTTTGACCATTTTTAAGGGATTTTAAAAGGATAATATTTATATATTTTATATCCTAACATTCATATGGATTAGATATACTCAAACCATATGATCTTGACCATAATCCCACACTAACGACTTTTGGAAACTTCTATTACTTTAATATAGGATATGAAACTTCATAGCCGAGATCATCCCTTCCAAGTATGTATTTCATTCCCTATTGATGCCCCTAAAAGGCTTCCTCAATAGACGATTCATGCACCTATTCTAGAGCCCCTCCTTACTAGTTGTCTTGGAGTTCATTCCAACTACTTGAGCAATCCCCTGTTCTTGACGTAGAGAGGACCTTTGGACGACTGTTGTTTCGATAGGGGTTTTTATTCTACCTATCTATAGTAGTGCATCATGTGGGGTGGGTGTAATAATTATTACTTATGAATAAAATCTGAATCCTTTTCTTTAAAAAGTAATAAATAAGGGATGTTTATTTTGATGATAAAAAGATAATAAGACCTGTTGTAATAACGGCCTGGGAATTAAAAATGGGTTGACATTGATCACTAGTTTTATTCGTTATCCTTGGTTCTATTGTGATCTATTATGGTTGTAAATACTTCTGAAAATTTTGTCACTCAGTGTTCTTTGTCTATGCATTCGTGAAACGTTATTACTATTATTGTTTCCTTATGAATAATTGGTGTTAATCCTAATCTGGCCACACATGTATACCCGGTTAAATGAAATGAATGCTCGAGGATGAAATCCCTTGTACGATCACCTCAGTCTATCAAGTAGATTACAGAAAACTGTGTACCAAATATGAATATGTATATATATATATATGTAAGAACCCGGTTCTTATTATTTAGGTATGGGTTTCTTCTTTTCCTTCTCCCTTAAGTGTTTTTGAGAAAATAAGAAAAATGGGGGGGAAATACCAATGTTTTTGGGTACATGCTATGTATTTTTACACACGCTGTGTACTTTGGTCGTGTGGGATGAGTACACAAGGCATGTAGGCATGTTGGTGATAAAGGGTGTACAAACTGACTACACGCCGTGTAATCAGTCTGTAGGTGTACAGTAAGGCAGTGGAAGTAGCCGCCAACTGAGCGGCAGTACATGTCATGTATTATGTAATACACGTTGTGTACTCATGTCGGCAAGTGAATAGTTCGGCAGTGAAAAGTAGCTATCAGAGGAATATTTAAATGATGAAAGTACAAGCTGTGTACTTGAGATTACTCACCATGTAGTTTGTTTTTTTCTCTTAAAATGGGAAGTAGCCTCATCTTATAACAGAGGAAGCTTAGAATGATGGAGGAGCTCGAGAGAGGAGGCCGGATCATGGAAGAGCCTCCGACCGCACACTGGGAATCGGATTCTTCCACCGTCGGTCTTGTTGGAACCATGCGGGTAAGATATTCCTTCTCCTTGAGCCGTTCGTACCAATTCTTTCCCAAGGTGAAGTTATTTGATGTTGAACATGTAGTTGTATATCTCATATATGTGACATTCTCATGCGTTTCCGGAGGCATCGTTCGCATATATCGATTAGTGGAGATCCAAGTAGGTGGTTTGGTGTTTATTTCCAACTGTTGAGATGAATTTTTATACCTTTGTGCTACGAACCCATGTTTGGGGTGTCGTATGGCTATGGCCTTTGTTGAATGTTATCTAGAATTACATAGATAAACTTTTGATATATTAAAACTACTGTTTGGGATCACTTCTTAGATCCAAGACCACCCTGGGGGTGTAGTCCTCTGTTTAGCTGTTTGGAAAGGATACCTGTGGGTATACCATAGGAGATCCCATTCTTAATAATCTTGATGAAGGTGAGATATTTTTCATCCAAGTTAGCTATGAAACACGAAGTTTATGTGAGGTTCCTCGGGAACCCCCTTATCCCTTTAATATACTGAGGGGGTACATTTTTAAAATAGCACTAGTATTTCCTAAGAAAACCTTGATGTCACAGTAGAAAACTAAAAAGCAAAGGAACTTCCCTGATGCTACCCCAAAATCACATTTCAACGGATTTATCTTCAAACTACTCTATCATAGCTTGTGAAAGAATTTATGAAGATCTGTGAAGTGGTCATATCATTATCGACATTTGATCACCATGTCATCAACATAACATTCATATATTCATCCCAAAAATGGATTGACGATATGATTCATGGCATGTTCAAAAGTGGATCCAGTATTTTTTAAGCAAAAAGGAATGTCCTAATAGAAAAAGATCCCATGGGGTGCTCTGAAGGCAGTGGATTAATCATCTTTAGGGTTTATTTTTACCAGATTGTACCCTAAATACCCTTACATGAAAGAGATGTATTAGAAGCTAGATGTTGCCATAATCATGGGTTATGTGATCATAAATGGGAAGTTAGCCCTTGGGAAATGTCAATTATGTTCTCTAAAAATGATGAAGACCCAAATCATCACATTCTTTTTCTTGACAGGGATGATGTTAGTGATCCATCTTTGGAATTTCACTTCTAGGAAAAGTTATATTTGATAAATTTATCAACTTATACCTCTACATTAGTTGTATGAGAAGGTTAAATCCTCCCAAATTCATGTTTGAAGCCTTAATGATCATTAAATAAATCGAGATGGTTTGTAGCCACATCTAGATTAATTCAGGGCATGTTTATATAATTCAATGAGAATATATATTAGTGTTTCTTTAGAAATGAAATGTATATATCTTTCTCCTTGAGAGTCATGGTATAACTTATCAGTGTAGGTTGTGAGTCTTCTTTTATTCCCATATTTCCCAATACGAACTCATCAATGGTGTTGTAGATTCCTTCTTGAAAATCAAGAGGGGCATTCTTGAGGTCATCATATTCTTCCACCTCTGAGTCTATGGAAGAATTCTCAGATGAATTTAGAAATATATGGGAATATCTATCACTATTGAGGTGATGGAGGCCATAAGAAAAGACATTAACATCCCCTACTTCCAGATTTGTTGTAGAGATATTATAGAGTTTGTAAAACCCCAAGATTCCATGGTACATTTCTCATTGAATAATATTATAGCGTATTAAGTACGCCACATCGAGTTCAAGCACACCATGACCTATCAAACTAGCTGTTTAAAAAAGCCGTTATGAATATTAATAACCATGTTTTGAATTTTATAAAATCCATATAATTTTAACATCCATATTATGTGTTTCTTAGACATAATATAAGAACAAATTCAATTTTTCAGATGAAAGAAGTATTTTTCAAAAAAATTAATTTTAGCGCCTTTTAATGGATAACCCTTTTTAAATTCAATATTTCACACTTTTATATATTCAATTTTTAAAAAAAATCACTAGAAGTAATTTTACATTTAAATTGTACATAAACACATATCAATCTTTTGAGAGTTTTTACTACTCAAAACCCTGCATTCTGGTTTTAACAATGGGAATATTTTTTTAAATTAAGTAATACAACATATATATTTTGATTTTGGTAAAATAGAAATCATTTTTAAATTTGAAATATCAAAATTAGTTTTCGGTGAATTTTGGGTATTTGTCTAAAAACTTTTAATTTTTGATGAATAGTGAAAAACATGGTGTTAATATTTAAAGACGACTTTTTAGTTTAATAATTCTTTTTAATTAAAATTTATTTAAAAGTAAAAATATATACATAATACCTATATAAGTCCAATTTAATTCAATGAAGTTATTTTATAATAATATTATATATAAAAAAATTTATTGAACTTTTCACCATATTTTACTCACCTTCAAGGCACATTTGCAAATTTGCATAAAACATAATTTTATTGCTTCTATGAATTGAATTTAAAAAAATCCGAGAGACACGGTTGACATCAGTAATTAAAATTTGGTTCAATAGGATGATTTTTTTTGTGAATAATGACTTTTGAATTTTATTTACCACGGTTAAAATTAAATAGGGTAATTGAAGGTAAAAATGATATTATAATTATCCTAAAACATGTAATAATTATATTGGATAAGTTTATTTAGACCAAAATCAACATTAAGAATAAAATATGATCATTTTGGTCCACTTGTATTAGATTAGGACGTTTATTATTATTTTATTTAAAGAATAGTTAAAAGTGTTAAATTGAATGTTTAATAAATAAACCATTGTAAATATTTGATTATACATAAGATAAATTCTACTATAAATATTCATTATTAAGATAAAATGATTTCCTAAATAATGGTATTTTATTTATTATTTTTATACATTAAATAAGTAAATTTATTTATGACATAATGATAATGCGGTAATTACCTTATTATTGAAAGATGAAAATAATTGATATTATAAATATTAATATAATTGTAAATTGAGACTTTTGATGTATTACAAGAATTTTATAGGATAATATTAAATGTTAGGGTGAATTAAATAAATTTTATTCAAATTGATAATGTTTTTTTGACTCTCACAAAACCAAATACAAAATAGTGTCAAAATTGACATAAATGAGTTTTTAAAAAAAATACTATATTTTTAATTGATATAATATTCCTAAAAATATAAGGTTTGGCTGAAGGACATAGATAAGGTTAGATATATCAATAATGAACCACTTGGTATTATTTTGGATTTTTATTGTATGTTTATTAACAATTTATTATAATAATACAAGAATACATGGTAAATGTTAAACTATTTAACTAAGAGTTAAATCTAAAAGATAAGGTTAATATGGTGACCTAAACCTCTCTAGAACCTATTGGATGAGAGTTTTTCGACCCATAACCACCTTATACTCGAAATAAATCTTTTTGGACCCATTATAAATTGAATATGATTATATAATAAAATAATATTTCAATATTTTTCTAAAGTGACCCTCACCTCTCTTACAAAAGGGTACTTCCCCTTCTCTCAAAATCATACCTCCAATGCCACTTGGCTCGGCCAACCCCTACTAAAAATATATTCCCAACTACCCTCACATCAATATAGAGGCCTTAATTTGATCAGAAGCCAACCTAAGGATCCCTTTTGATCAAATCAAAATGAAGCACCAAAAGAATAGGTAATAATTCCATCACCTCTTTCAATGTTCATTACTTCTTCCACTTCCTCTTTATTTTTTTTCCAATCCAAAATAATATCTCCAGTACCTTCTAAATATTTTGATGTTATTATAAATATTCTTCAACCATATTTATTATTCTATCCATCCTATGAATGACAAAGTCACCATACGTTCGTACGTACGGCTTACCGTCTCCACGTCGTGGTGTAGTTTGTTTGTCAACACTTCATCATTTGGATGGATATAATAATGACTATAATTTATGTAAATAAAAAATATAACTTGTTAATGATTCTGTATATATGATATACCTTCCAATTACATCCGATTTCACCCTCAATATAATGGTATTTTCACTCGTGCGTACGTACTGATTACCGTCTTCACGAACGCGATGAGATTCATTCCCCATTATAACATATCAAGAATAACTTTCATTTTGTGATTAAAAATAATGTTTACGATCTTAATATCATTTTGTATATGAATAAAATATATCCTATCCATATCAAATATGACTTACGTAACAAAACATATAAAGTAAAACAAATCAGTTAACACCCAAAACAGTGATACTACTAAAATATTTTTAACAAATAAATATTAAAAGATCATACATGATATCATATTTATGAATGTGGTTATTCTATAATTTAATAACAATTATTTAACAATTATACATGAGGATAACCTTCCCTCTACTACATACAATTACATGGTAAGGGGTTTTCATCTATCTTTTTATTCGTGTGAGATTTAGGCTATATTTCCACTATTTCCTTTTGTGTGGTGTGTATACTTACCATGATTGTATTGCTTGTGTAATATACTTTAATTTATGGGTTTTTACATCTTCATTTTATGATCCATATTTCTTGGGATATATGTTTCGTATGTTACCAAATTGGTAAAGGGAATTTCTTATTTTGATTTCCACTCCTTGGGGTTTATGCAAGCTTAATTGATTATTTTACTCCAAGATTATGTGAGAAATAACTATTTATATATTTATGTAGTAATTTACACTCCCCTTTGTGTGGATATACTTTTGATACACATTATAACTCTGTTGATAAATTCTCAATTAATTTATATGAACATAATAAGGGTAATCTTAACTCAATTTCCATTCATTGAGTTAAACATCCAATTCATTATTGTTGTTGTTACAATAATATGTGTGAATGTCCCCTAATTGATTTACACTGAGTATCCAATAATATTGAGTTTATTTATATTTTTCACCCATAATTATTTCATTGATTTATCCTTAATCTAAGGATACAGTCTTTATAAGGGGTTTCATCTCAATTTATATTCAATTGAGATGTCTTTGTTGTTATACAATAATTCACTTTTTTATGGTGTATATATTGTACATTGACATAGTATATCATGAATCCCTTTATTCTCGTCATATTATATATTTTTTATTACATCAATTATTTTTATTCAAGAATGTCTCATGTGGTTATTAACTCTATCTAAAATATCATTTTAAATGTTTCAAATATTTATTCTTCTAAATATTTCTCATTAATGTCCATATTTTAAAAATGGTTTTAAAGATTTATTTATATGGACAAGAAAATTTTAAAATTAAAATTATTTTTAAAAATTTCAAAGTGGTATGGGACACTTTGATTCACCAATTTATTTTTAACAGCTTCTTGATAAATAGTTATACTTTTAAATGTTTTCATAAAAAAAGTGATATTTCTCTCAAATAGTTTTACTGATTATTTTCATCTATGTCAATATTCTTCATTATTCATTATTGAGGTTGATTTATCATAATAAAATCATCCATATTTAATTGAATGAGTTATGTTTGACTGTTGATGTGCTATTTTTATACCATTGTTGGTTTTTGGTTAAAATATTGACATTTCGTATGCTATTTTTAATACGAATGTGTAGATTATGTTTCAACCATGTCATATGAGGAATGCATTGGACTATGTAAGTGACGGGTGAAGCTCACTATACCTCCTCGATGCATCAATGGGTCTCATGAGACAAACTAGTGTCTCGGAACAAGGCCTTGACAAAATCGTATTTGTAGTCTTGGCATCACTACGGGAAAAATGGGTATTTTCGACGGGTTATTTGCGACGGGAATAAATCCCGTCGCAAATAGCTCCGTTAAAAACTTATTTGCGGCGGGGGTATTTGCCCGTCGCAAATAAGTTGCCTTTTGCGACGGGATAGCTTTCCCCGTCGCAAAAGGACTGGCGCGCTTTGCGCGCCAAATCGCGGGAAACATATTTGCGACGGGGGAATATTCCCGTCGCAAATAACCAGCGACGGTAAAAGGTATTTGCGACGGGAATATTCCCCCGTCGGAAATGGTATGTCGGCAGGTGGTTATTTGCGACGGGACCCGTCGCAAATAACTATTTAACCGTTGACCGTAATAAATGATGGCTAAGGTATTTGCGACGGGTACCGTCGCAAATAATATTATTTGCGACGGGTATCCCGTCGCAAATGCACCCGACGCAAATAATCTAACCTATAAATACTCCAATCCGTTTTTTTCAAATAATTCTCAAACTCCATCTTCTTCTTCTCTCAAAATTTTATTTCTAAAGTTCAGTTTTTCTCAAGTTTAATTTTTTTTTCTCCGGAGTTGATATTGAAGTTTTGAAGAACGACCAGAGATCAACCTCAGATGAATTTTCAAGGTATTTATGTTCATTTTAATTTAATATTTATTTTTTATTTTTTATTAGTTTCAATTATTCTTAATTAGTTGTAATTTAATTATGTTTACATTGTTTTGTTACTTAATAAATTTAAATTATTAGTATTGTTCATAGTTAATGGTAATTAGGAATAATTAGTAATAATTTTTAATAATTAAGAATAAATATTAATAATTAGTAATAAATAACAATAATTAGGAATAATAACATTATTACATTATTAGTATATTTTATTATTAATATTAAAATAATATAATTTTATATATATATACAATTCTCTTTTCATCTGTGTGTTTGCTGTCTCCACATGTATTATTTGTATGTGGAGATAGAAAACACACAGATGAAAGGAGAATTGTATATAAATTAAAAAATTATATTATTTTAATATTAATAATAAAATATACTAATAATGTTATTATTCCTAATTATTGGTAATTATTCCTAATTATTGATAATTGTTCATTTAATTACTAATAATTAGGAACAATTACCAATAATTATCAATAATTAGGAATAATTAGTAATAATTAGTAATAATTACCAATAATTAGTAATAATTACCAATAATTAGTAATAATTATCAATAATTAGTAATAATTAGTAATTAATAATAATTACCAATAATTAGAAATAATTAACATTAATTAGTAATAATTACCAATAATTAGTAATAATTACCAATAATTAGTAATAATTACCAATAATTTGTAATAATTACCAATAATTAGTAATAACTAACAATAATTATTAATAATTAGTAATAATTGCCAATAATTAGTAGTAATTAGTAATAATTAGTAATAATTAGTAATAATTACCAATAATTAGTAATAATTACCAATAATTGGTAATAATTACCAATAATTAGTAATAATTACCAATAATTAGTACTAATTAGTAATAATTAGTAATAATTAGTAATAATTAGTAATAATTAGTAATCATTAGTAATAATTAGTAATAATTACCAATAATTAGTAATAATTAGTAATAATTACCAATAATTAGTAATAATTAGTAATAATTACCAATAATTAGTAATAATTAGTAATAATTAGTAATAATTACCAATAATTACCAATAATTAGTAATAATTAGTAATAATTAGTAATAATTAGTAATAATTAGTAATAATTAGTAATAATTAGTAATAATTAGTAATAATTAGTAATAATTAGTAATAATTAGTAATAATTAGTAATAATTAGAAATAATTAGTAATAATTAGTAATAATTAGTAATAATTACCAATAATTAGTAATAATTAGTAATAATTAGTAATAATTACCAATAATTAGTAATAAGTAGTAATAATAGTAATAATTACCAATAATTAGTAAAAACTAGTAATAATTAGCAATAATTAGTATTAATTACCAATAATTAGTAATAATTACCAATAATTAGTAATAATTAGTAATAATTAGTAATAATTAGTAATAATTAGTAATAATTAGTAATAATTACCAATAATTAGTAATAATTAGTAATAATTAGTAATAATTACCAATAATTAGTAATAATTAGTAATAATTAGTAATAATTACCAATAATTAGTAATAATTAGTAATAATTAGTAATAATTACCAATAATTACCAATAATTAGTAATAATTAGTAATAATTAATAATAATTAGTAATAATTAGTAATAATTAGTAATAATTACCAATAATTAGTAATAATTAGTAATAATTACCAATAATTAGTAATAATTAGTAATAATTACCAATAATTAGTAATACTTAACAATAATTAGTAATAATTACCAATAATTAGGAATAATTATCAATAATTATCAATAATTACCGGTAAATAGTAATAATTAGTAATAATTAGAAATAATTACCAATAATTAGTAATAATTAGTAATAATTAGTAATAATTAGTAATAATTACCAATAATTAGTAACAATTAACAATAATTAGTAATAATTAATAATAATTAATAATAATTACCAATAATTAGTAATAATTACCAATAATTAGTAATAATTACCAATAATTACCAATAATTAGTATTAATTACCAATAATTAGAAATAATTAGTAATAATTAGTAATAATTAGTAATAATTTGTAATAATTTGTAATAATTACCAATAATTAGTAATAATTAGTAATAATTAGTAATAATTACCAATAATTACTAATAATTACCAATAATTAGTAATAATTAGTAATAATTAGTAATAATTACCAATAATTAGTAATAATTAGTAATAATTAGTAATAATTAGTAATAATTAGTAATAATTAGTAATAATTACCAATAATTAGTAATAATTAGTAATAATTGGTAATAATTACCAATAATTAGTAATAATTAGTAATAATTAGCAATAATTAGTAATAATTAGTATTAATTAGTAATAATTACCAATAATTAGTAATAATTACCAATAATTAGTAACAATTAGTAATAATTAGTAATAATTAGTAATAATTAGTAATAATTAGTAATAATTACCAATAATTAGTAATAATTAGTAATAATTAGTAATAATTACCAATAATTAGTAATAATTTGTAATAATTAGTAATAATTACCAATAATTAGTAATAATTAGTAATAATTAGTAATAATTACCAATAATTACCAATAATTAGTAATAATTAGTAATAATTAATAATAATTAGTAATAATTAGTAATAATTAATAATAATTAGTAATAATTACCAATAATTAGTAATAATTAGTAATAATTACCAATAATTAGTAATAATTAGTAATAATTACCAATAATTTGTTATACTTAACAATAATTACTAATAATTACCAATAATTAGGAATAATTACCAATAATTATCAATAATTACCGGTAAATAGTAATAATTAGTAATAATTAGAAATAATTACCAATAATTAGTAATAATTAGTAATAATTAGTAATAATTAGTAATAATTACCAATAATTAGTAATAATTAACAATAATTAGTAATAATTAGTAATAATTAATAATAATTACCAATAATTAGTAATAATTACCAATAATTAGTAATAATTACCAATAATTAGTATTAATTACCAATAATTTGTAATAATTAGTAATAATTAGTAATAATTAGTAATAATTTGTAATAATTAGTAATAATGACCAATAATTAGTAATAATTAGTAATAATTAGTAATAATTACCAATAATTACTAATAATTACCAATAATTAGTAATAATTAGTAATAATTACCAATAATTAGTAATAATTAGTAATAATTTGTAATAATTAGTAATAATTAACAATAATTAGTAATAATTAACAATAATTAGTAAAAATTAGTAATAATTAGTAATAATTAGTAATAATTAGTAATAATTACCAATAATTAGTAATAATTAGTAATAATGACTAATAATTAGTAATAATTAGTAATAATTAGTAATAATTACCAATAATTAGTAATAATTAGTAATAATTAGTAATAATTAGTAATAATTACAAATAATTAGTAATAATTACCAATAATTAGTAATAATTACCAATAATTAGTAATAATTAGTAATAATTAGTAATAATTACCAATAATTAATAATAATTACCAATAATTAGTAATAATTACCAATAATTACCAATAATTACCAATAATTACCAATAATTAGTATTAATTACCAATAATTACCAATAATTACCAATAATTACCAATAATTAGTAATAATTATCAATAATTATTATTAATTACCAATATTTAGTAATAATTAGTAATAATTACCAATAATTAGTAATAATTACCAATAATTAGTAATAATTAGCAATAATTAGTAATAATTACCAATAATTAGTAATAATTAGTAATAATTAGTAATAATTACCAATAATTATTAATAATTAGTAATAATTAGTAATAATTAGTAACAGTTAGTAATAATTAGTAATAATTAGTAATAATTAGTAATAATTAGTAATAATTAGTAATAATTAACAATAATTAGGAATAATTACCAATAATTTTAGTACTATGAAAATAATAAAAAATTTATATAATATTAAAATTATCAATATTTGTAACATGTTTTTCTTTATTCTCCACATATTTAATTCTTAAAGGGTCAATTTTTAGGTCTATCTCAATAAAAATTTTGCGTCAGTCGAGTATGATCTAAACTCTATAATTATCCTAGCTTGAGTGTTTTTTCTAACAAATTATTCAAAACCAGTAATGCTTTTATATTTTATAGAGAAATATGGAACAACGAGGTCGTCAACAATCATTATTAGGTGACCGCATATGGATAAATCAACGTAGAAATCCAAACGGTTCTGGTTTAAATCTAGTATATGTAGAGGGTGTGGAGACTTTTTTATCATTTGCGACATCAAATCCAGAATTTGTTTCAGAAGGCAAAATAAAATTCCCTTGCAGAAAATGTGAATTGAGAACGTTTGACACGTTTGACAAAGTGGGAGAACATCTCTTGCGTTTTGGTTTTCAACAAGATTATGTTTTTTGGTATCAACACGGTGAACGCAGTTCCAGAGCAGGTGATACCAACTTGATTCCGGATCGATCCCGGTTTCAAGATTTATTACATGATGTTGCAGGTTCATCTGTTCAACATACAGAAACTCCGGCTGATATAGCTTCAAATCCTGAGTTGGAACTGTCTGAATTTCATGAGATGTTGAAGTCTGATGAGGATGCATTATATCCTAGATGCAAGATGAGAAAATTAGAAGCAGTTGCAAAATTTATGGCTATCAAATCAGATAACGGAATGTCAAACACCTGTTTTGACCAGATATTTTCTTTGCTTAAAACACTGTTACCCGAAGGAAATTTTTTTCCTGCAAATTACTATGAGAGTAAGAGGTCGGTTCGAAATTTGGGACTTACTTGTCAGAAGATTCATGCATGTTCAAATGACTGCATTTTATATTCTGGGGAAAATGAGTCGTTGGATAGTTTTCCCACATGTGGGAAACTGAGATATAAAGAAGGACAACACGGGAAGTCTGGTTTGATTCCTGTAAAACAGTTGAGATATTTTCCGCTTACATCCAGACTTCAGCGTTTATTCATGTCTAAGAATACAGCGACAATGATGTCATGGCATAAAGAGAATATTTCAACCGATAAAAGCTTGAATCATCCAGCCGATGGTGATTCATGGAAACATTTTGATAGAGTGCATCCATCCTTTGATTTAGAAGCTAGAAATGTTCGACTGGGCCTTTCCACTGATGGTTTCTGTCCGTTTGGATCTTATGGTAGTCAATATTCATGTTGGCCTGTTTTTTTAACTCTGTACAATTTACCTCCATGGATGTTGATGAAGGAGCCATATATCTTTTTGACTTTACTAATTCCAGGACATCCGATGAAAAATATTGATGTTTATTTGAAACCATTGATTGATGAATTAAATTTATTGTGGAGTACTGGTGTCAGCACATATGATGTTGCAACGAAACAGAATTTCATACTGAGAGCAGCATTGATGTGGACAATAAGTGACTTCCCTGCTTATGGGATGTTATCTGGCTGGAGTACACATGGTCATAAATCATGTCCTTACTGTATGGGAGTGAACAAACCATTTATGCTCATTCATGGAAAGAAACCTTTTTATTTTGACTATCATCGCAGATTTCTTCCAGCTGATCATCCTTTTCGCAGAAATAGATCTCATTTCAGAAAAGGAACAGTTGAAAGGGAAGGACCTCCAAAAATTCTATCAGGTTCGGAGTTAAAATCAGTTGTATTTTCATTACCTCCCATCACTTTTGGTCCCACAATAAACCAACAGAAAATTTCTGGTTTTGGGAAAGAACACAATTGGATTAAACGTAGCATATTTTGGGATTTGCCATATTGGTCTGATTTGTTGGTCCGACACATGTTAGATGTCATGCATATTGAGAAGAACTGTTTTGATAATTTGTTTCATACAGTTTTGGATACGCCAGGAAAGAGCAAAGACAATGTAAATGCACGTTTAGATCTTGCCCAAATTTGTAGGCGTCCAGAATTGGAACTGTTTGAGAATATCAGAACAGAAAGGTTACTGAAACCAAAAGCAGCTTATACACTGTCTAAAGAAAATCGTTTATTATTTTGTCAGTGGATTGCAGATTTGAGACTTCCAGATGGTTGTGCTTCCAATTTGGGTAGATGTGTAAAGAATGGTCATATTACTGGATTAAAAAGTCATGATTGTCATGTTATAATGGAAAGAATACTACTCATTGGATTAAGAGGTCTGTTGAATTCTGTGATTTGGGATTCCATAACAGACATGTCTCATTTATTTCGGGAAATTTCTGCAGCTAGAGTAGATTATGATGCTCTAGGAAAAATTGAAAAAGATTTTGTTGTAATTATATGTAAATTGGAAAAAATATTTCCGTCGTCTTTCATCGACTCAATGGAACATTTGATGTTACATTTTCCATATGAAGCCAAATGTGGAGGTCTAGTACAGTTTCGATGGATGTACCCATTTGAAAGATGCATGCAAAAATTGAAAAGAAAAGTACGTAACAAAGCATTTGTTGAAGGATCCATTGCAGAAGCTTATTTGCAAGAGGAAATATCTTTTTCCTGCTCCCATTATTTTGAATCTGAGTATCCTTCAAAACACAACCGAATGGGACGGAACGAGAGGAATATTGATGAAATCGACAATCAATTATCTGTTTTCAACCAGTCAGATCTTGGTTTTCGTGGAGTTTATGAACACTGGCTTTCAGATGATGAACATCATAGAGCTCATACGTATGTTCTGCTCAACTGTGAAGAGATGACATCAGTTGTACTGTAAGTGTTTATATCACTTATTCTATCATTTATGTTACAGTAAATAACTTTGGTTTTTATAGGTTGTATGATAATCATATCAAGAAACAAATTCCACAAATTACAGCAGCTGCTCTCGAAGAACGTCGACTGAAAAATTTCTCTCAGTGGTTTCAAGAACTGGTAACATAAATTCTTTATCTTTTAGCAACTCATTCAATGTATAGTTTACTGTATTGATAATTATTTCACAAATTTTCAGGTGTCTCGACATGCTGATAAAATTGACAAACGGCTGTGTGTATTGAGTAACCCACCTTACAAACTTGTTGAAACTTATAATGCATATGTGGTGAATGGATTTCGATTCCACACACATGCATATGGGGAATCGAAAAAAACAATGAACAGTGGAGTTAGCTTGAGAGGATCTCATCATCGAGAAAATGAAGTTGAATTTTATGGCATACTTGATGAAATCATTAAACTCTGTTATCTTGGACAACATTACATAACCATGTTCAAATGTCGGTGGTTGGATACAGAGAGAGGCGTGCGTGTTCATCCGACTCATGCAATCATCGATATTAAATGTAAAAGTGTTCTCGCAGTAAATGAACCATTCTTATTGGCTCAACAGGCATATCAAGTTTATTACGCAAAGTATTGTGCTACATCAAGAGACTTGACTGATTGGTGGAGTGTAATAAAAATCAAAATTCAAGACAATCAGTTTAGTCAAAGTGAATGTGCTTTCACTGATGTGCAAAGAATTGAAGTTTTTCAAGAGAGTACTCAAAATCAATCTTTTTTACAAAGAGACATGAGTATCAATGACGAAACCCCACATTTAAGAGTCGGTGATGATGATGATGTTAATGATGTCACATATGAATTTGAAATGGTAAGAGATGAAGCAACTGTAACTCGAATGGATATCGATGATGTTGAGGAGGAATATGAAGATGACATTGACATATATGAAGATGATGATGAAGATGAACACTGATAGAATTCCATGGTATTTATATACAATCATAATATGTATATATGTATATATAATAGTAATTATCAATTATTTACTAACAACATTAACATTTTCTATTTCAGATGGACGATGCCACATTTCGTGAGTTGGCGGATGCTGACCTGACTTTCGATGCGGATGAGTTGCTGCCAGATGACCCTCAGCCTGCAGGAACTCTAGGGAGTACGCGGAGGGGGCGCGGTCTTGCACGATTGATGATTCCTGACCCCGTCCCCGAGCGACGTCCATGTCTTGGGTTTGATCCACGCACATGGAGGTGTGATAACCTGTGTGATAACCTGTGGTTTTGACTAAGATTTCATTAATCTATTTAAATAATAAATGTTTATTATTTTTACATTTTTCCGCATATAGCAGTCGGACAGGGCAGCGCTATTTTGCGCAACTATTTCTCTCAACTGTGGACCACATGGGAGCAGATTCCCATTGATGTGCAGCAGGCCATGTTCGGCCATTGGTTGGTATGTACGTAAATAAATAATTTTTATTTTGAAAATTATTTCATTTCTAACTTGATATTTTGATTTATTTGTAGGGTTTATGGTATCTGATCGAGGATACCAAGTGTGACGCCATCCACGAGGCATGGGATGGGGCCATGCGTGATCGGCTTCATTAGTTTTTGCACAATTTAAGAAAATCTGCGATGAAGAAAGCAGGAGTGTCAGATTTTGACGAGTCATGTAGAGCACACCGACCAGAGTACATTTCATCCCATGTATGGGATGGATTATGGGCGCACTGGTTGAGTGGTTCTTTTTAGAGGAGATCATCAGTGGGGAGGCAGAATCGGGGGAGACAGGAGGTGACTCATCGAGCTGGGAGTCGTTCTTTCAGTACTCATAAACATCATCTGGTACGTACATTATTTATAAATATTTTATATAACTATAAATATTAACAGTTTATTTTTTATTCTTATAGGCTGTCGAGCACCCCGATATTACGGAGTACGACGTATATTGGAGGATGTATAGTGATCCTGCTACTGGGGAGATCAGAGGTGATCGTCAGCATCACATCATGGTCAGTATTATTTGTTTTCAAGTTTAAAAATTAACTGCATATAATATATTCACAATTTTAATTTTAAATTGCAACTACAGGAGTCATATGAGGCCGCAGCGTCACAGGCCCGGCCTGAGAGTCAGGCCGAGTCATCAGATCAGACCACTGGCCGTCAGTTTGATGAGGCGACATGGATGCAGGCCACCCAGTATGCCTTCGAGAAGGGCCGGGTAGTTGGTATCGGCTCTCGACTGACTCCCGGAGATTATTATGGCAGTGCTGAGATGTCGGCGTCCAGCTCGAGAGGAGCTCGTGCATCTTCTTCTTTTACACAGTATGAGGATCAGTTGCGATCTCAGACTGCACTGATAGAGAGTCTCCGACAGGAGCAGGAGCAGATGCATCAGCAGCATGAGGAGGAGCGTCGACGCCAGCAGCAGCTGTACGAGGAGCAGACGAGTCGGTGGCAGCAGCAGCATCAGGAGCAGATGGAGTACATGCGCCGACTCACTCATGCTTTAGGGATGGAGTTTCCTCCACCACCATCTGTAGATCCCCCCCTCCTTCAGATTAGAGTTTGTATTTATGTTATAAAATTTGTGAAATCAAAATATGATTTTTTTCTATTTGTGTAGTTTCTGTCTCATTATAAAATATTAATAATATTATATTTTTAAATAACAATATTAATATGAATAATAATATTATTTATATTTTATAATATTAAATTTTATATATATATTAAAATTTTATAATATTATAATTTATATATATATTAAAATTTTATAATATTATAATTTAATTATATTTTTTTGTAATACTTGAATTATTTTAATATTTGAATGTAAAATAATTCTATTATTTTTATATTAATTAAAATAACTTATTAATATTTTTTTTATTAATGAATTATAATTCTAATATTATTATATTAATTAAATCATTTATTAACATTCTATTAGTTTTTATTTTTGAATTATAATTCTATTATTATTATATTAATTAAAATAATTTATTATTTTTATTTGTGAATTATAATTCCATTATTATATTAATTAAAATAATTTATTAATATTTTATTATTTTTTATTTTTGAATTATAATTGGATTATTATTATATTAATTAAAATAATTTATTAATAATTTATTTTTTTTATTTTTTTTATAGTATTTGCGACGGGATACTATGCCCGTTGCAAATAGTATTATTATTATATGCATTAAAATAATTTATTAATAGTTTTTTTATTTTTTTTTTAAATAGTTTTTGCGACGGGTCCCGTCGCAAATACTATTTGGGACGGGCCCCGTCGCAAATAGTTTTTGAAAAGTTTTTTACAAATATACGGAGTACTAGTTGCGACGGGGATTCTCCCCGTCGCGGAAAAAGGCTTTAGCGATGAGCCCGTCACAAAAAATTGTTGTTGCGACACTGTTTTCTGCAACGGGTCATTTGCGACGGGGGGCCGTCGCAAAAAGCCGTTTGCGACAGGATCCCGTCGCAAATGACCAGTCGCAAATACCTGTTTTTCTAGTAGATCATGAGGCCTTGATTATGTGTTTATGATATCCAACATTATGAATTTCATCATTATGAAATTAGAAATTTATATTACAAGTGATTATCCGACTAGTATAATATCTATGTGAATAAGTAAATGGAAATATTTGATTTATCATTTCTATATTATGGTGAAGTTTAGGTTTAAAAGGCTTGTGTTTTAATCTTATACATTTCCTTAAATGTTTATGCTTATTTATGATAGTTTCTGCTATATTGTTATCCTTACTGAGCATATGAGATCACCCCTTTCATATGTTTTATTTTTCCTAGGATGTGAAGAAGTATATTATGATTTACCTACAGGGATAGGTTAAGATATATGAGTGTGTTCAAAGGGGACACATTGTTGTTGTTGTTGTTTATAATGTAATGTAAAAATTGTGTATGTATCTAGTACTTCCAAGGCTACTAAACTAATCAGTCATTCAAGACTGGATCTCTTGTGATAATTCCAATGTTATGTAATCATGTGTCGACTCTAGGAAACTGATGTCGGGGAATTATAGTTGGTATCAGAGGAAGTTTAGTACAACCCATTAAAACTATATTTAGAAAAACACTGATTAGAGAACATTACCCTTAGATAGACTTTTAAGATTAGTATAAAATAATTTTCTAGAATTTTGGTAATGTTGAGATTTTGTGTATTTTCCAAGCAATACATACCTACCTGGATATTAGCAGGTAGAGGAAACTCTATCATAGATGTACCTATGAATGAAAACTCCAACAAGGTTTTTTGGGCTTGACTCGGGGTATCAAGGTACACGACAATGGGCATTACTGCACTCTTGGCTATGACACTCCTAGGGGATATTCTTAGGATTCTTCATGTTTTCTTTGCAAACCAATTTGAAAGATTTTAATATAAAATCAGAATAAATAACCTTGCTTAATCCTATGGTGTTTTAGATTAAAAATAAGGTTTCATGATATTTACTAAATTATTTTATGACTATTGTTACTCACACATTGCATTCTAGTTTTAGTCAATGGATGGATTCTAAGGAAGTAATAGTAACATGTAACATGATGTGCAAGGTGAGAATGGTGGTTTAAATTAGAAACAAAATGAAATGTTGATAGGAATAAAAGATATTTCATTCATGATGAATCAATTTTCCAAAAAATATGATCAACAACATATACATTAACGAACTCTAGAACTCAATAAAGAAGATAAAGTTAGATAATTATTAGAGATCCAGCAGTGGAGACCATGGAAAAAATAATGCTCATTTTCCATCATACAGGAAATATGGAAGGAGACACCCAGGAAAGTGTCTCAATGGAACAAATTAATTCTTTATGTGTGGGAAAGAAGAACATTTTCTGAAAAGGAGAACAGATAACATTAATGACGAAGATCAGTAGCTGTACAAAAGCATAGCCATGAAGGGAAATTTTCCAGCCAGAGCTAGTTGTCATCGAAGGTGCCTGAGGCCGCCAGTTGGTGGGCCGCATTGTTTCCTTCCCTTTTTTGTAAAGTAGAAGGTGAAATTAGAAAATCCTTGGTGGAGCGAGTGAATCCTCCTAATGATGGAGCCAAATGCCTAGAGTTCAGCCTCATTGTGGTTAATAACATCGATAACGGTGAGGCAGTCAGACTCAATGATGAGAGAAACCCATCCCTATTCCACAGGGAGCATCATACCTGCAAGGATGGTAGAGGCCTCAGAAACTTTAGGTTCCCAGAAGGCATGATGTGATTCAAAATATTTTGCAATGATTTTCCCCAGATGATTTCGGGCCAGGAAACGGAGAGAAACAAGCTCGTCCTTGGGGAGAGATGTCTCCACGTTGAGCTTAAGAATCCCTTCTATTGGGGGTTCCAAAAATGGGGACAAGAGTGGGTTACACCTGGAATAACGTGTCCTTTATGGTCCTTCCAACCCTCAATCCATGAAAAATCCCTTGCAATCCAGAATTCATGAGGTTTATGGACATGGTTAAAACAAATATAGTCATTATCCATAAATATAAGGGACCTGGTCATTACCAAATTCAATGTCTTATTCTATAGCATAACCTCTAAGTAAAAAAAACCTATGTGTAAATAAATGGATGGAGAAATGTTTAAAAGTATTAATGCTATTTTTTATGGGATTACTTTGGATGAGTTTTCTCTTTTATGTGTAACCCTGCAGTTTGTTATGTGAAAATTATATTTGAGGAACAATTATCTTTTCTTTTGTGGATATATTTATAAAGAACCATTTGAGTTTATATGATCCAGGAATTTGAGTCAATTACAGGTTTTTACCTTTTGGTAAGAAAATGCAAGGTATGAGATAAAATTTGAGGTTAAAATATGTTGTTGTTATTTTTGAACAATTTATCTCATTTTTCGGAATGTTATAAAATTATATTGTGTTTGAAAAAGGATAACACACAGACCGTGTGACAACCTGTTACATCGAACAAAGCTGCGTAAATTGAACATAGAACCAAATTGTGACTGGGATTTATCACCATCCACTAGAATACATGAAGTCCTTGGTTAGTATGACAAATTGGTTTTAGTTAAATGATTTTATGGATCAATAATATGTTGATTTTGGGAAATTATTATTTTTCTTTATTATATTAAAATTATTTGGTGATTAAGTGATAAATGTTATTTTAGAAGATGTTTTCTCTTTTATGAAACACTATATGCCTAAATAAAATAGAATTCTATGGGATTTCATTTTAGGAGTAGTGGTGGATTTTTATTTTGCAAAAATGTATGTTTTTTATTGTGGGCTTATAAATATTTAGGTTATTTATGAAAAATTATTAACCTATCCTAGAGAATATGTGATTAGGTTAATTAATTTTAAGTATGTGACTTTAAATGTATTTGATTTTATTTGGAGATAAATGATATGATTTATAAAGTAAGACTATGTGATCAAATCATTCTGAATTTTTGGTTTCGAACTTAGATTGTATTATTTTGAATAATTTCAAGGAAATGTTTTTTTTGAATAGTATTTGTTGAACATTGGGTATTTATTGTTTAATTTTGGAGATTAAGAGTATTATTTCATTATATAAAGGATTATCCTTTTTAAGGATCATCTTTTCTTGTATTAACCATTTTTTTTGGTTAATGTCTAATGTCAAGGTAAATATAAAGTTCATCTTTTTTGGATTATTTTATTCTCTAGAAGTTGATTCTAGTGCTTCAGGGGTGACCATGTCATCTTGAATACTTATCTTTTGGATTGAAAGATGAGTTTGTGGTATAAATTAGTCACAGGATGGAACTCTACTTGTCATTTATTTTTTTCCTTATTCTATGAATAAAATAATTCTTAAACCTTTGTGAAAGGATCTTAAAACTAAAAATGTGTTATCCTAATACCTAATGTTTTGTTCAACTGACAATATTTTAAATCATCATAGATTTATCGCTTTGAGATCCTCAATTTTCCATTCAATTATTGGTGATTGATTACCTAAATTACTCCCTCTAAATATTTATGTTTTTTCTTCTAATTATAATTTCCACCAATGTTCTCATATTCAAAATCTTAATTTGGTGGTGACTTTTTCATTTCCCTTTCCCACTTATTAATACTAAATTTTGTTAACCCTATTTCCATTGTAGGTTTTCCATAAAGGTGTGTTCTATTTTTCTAACCTTTTATATCTGAAGAACAATTTCAAATTGCAAGGATGCAATTTATTGAAGGTGGGAATAAGGTAACACCCCAAGATTCCACGGTACGTTTCTCGTTGAATAATACGCTAGTGTGCAAAGTACGCAACACCAAGTTCAAGTGCACTATGACCTATCAAACTAGCCATTAAAAAAGAAGTTATGAATAGTAATAACCATATTTTGAATTTTGTATACTCCATATAATTTTAACATCCATATTATGTGTTTCGTAGACATAATATAAGAACAAGTTCTATTTTTCAGATAAAAGTATTTTTCAAAAAAAGCGATTTTACCGCCTTTTAATGAAAACCCTTTTTAAATCCAATATTTCACAATTTTATATATTCAATTTTACAAAATAAACATCTTCTTTAATATCAGGACATAATAATTTAGTATTGATAAATTTTTGGTGCTTTTCTAATAACTTTTAATTTTTGATAAATAGTGAAAAATTATAAATTTTAATTGAAAACAAATTTTTAATCAAAATAATGTATAGTGTTAAATTATACATTTGAATGGTTTTGAATTATAATTAGATTATATTTTTATAATTAAATCCATGGTTTGTCATTGTAATTAATTTTACATTTAAATTTGACATAAACATATATCAATCTTTTGATAGTTTCTACTTCTCAAAATCCCGCATTCTGGTTTTGACAATGAGAATATTTTTTTAAATTATTTAATACAACACATATGTTTTTAATTTGTTAAAATAGACTTATTTTTTTAATTTGGAATATCAAAATAATCTTTAGGTGAATTTTTGGTATTTTTCTAAAAACATTCTATTTTTAATGAATAGTGAAAAACAATGCATTATTGTTTAAAGAAGAATTTTTATTTAAATAACTATTTTTAATTTAAATTTATTTTAAAGCCAAAATAGTTACATAATACCTATATTATACCAATTTAATTCATTGAATTCGTTTTATAATAAGATTATTTATATATAATTTTATTGAGCTTTTTACCTTCTTTTACTCACCTTCTAGGCACATTTGCTAATTTGCATAAAACATAATTTTACCACTTATGTGAATTGAATTTAGAAAATATGAGAGACATGGTCGATATCATTAAGTAAAATTTGGTTCAATAGGATGAAAAAAAAATTGGTGAATGGTAACTTTTGAATTTTATTTACCACGGTAAAAAGTAAATACGGTAATTCAAGGTAAAAATGATATTATAATTATCTTAACACATGGAATAATTCTATTGGATAAGTTTATTTAGACTAAAACCATTATTTTCAATAAAATATGATCCTTTTGGTTCACTTGGAGTAGATTTGGACATTTATTATTATTTTATTTAATGAAGAGTTTAAAGTATTAAATTCAATGTTTAATAACTAAACCATTTTAAATGTATAGTCATACATAAGATAAATTTGAATATAAATTTTCATTAGAAATATTAAAACATTTCCTACATAATAGTATTTTATTTACAATTTTTAGACTTTAAATATGTAAATTTATTTATCACACAATGATGATACAGTAATTACTTTATTATTGAAGGATTAAAATAATTTATATTATAAATATTAATATAATTATAAATTGAAACTTTTGATGAATTAAAAGAATGTTAGAGGTTAATATGAAATGTTAGGGTGGATTAAATAAATCTTTTTCTAAGTGATAAAGATGTTATGGCTTTCAAAAAAACCAAATACTAAATACTGTCAAAATTGACAAAAATGAGATTTTAAAACAAATACTATATTATTAATTGATATAATATTCTTAAAAATATAAGTTTTATCCGCAGAACATAGATAAGGTTATATATATCAATAATTGAACACTTGGGGTTCTCTTGTATTTTTATATTAAGTTTATTAACCATTTATTATAATAATACAAGAATACATGGTAAAAGTTAAACTATTTAAATACGAGTAAAATCTAAAAGATAAAGTTAATATGGTGACCTAAACTTATCTCAATCCTATTGTTTGAGAGGTTTTCGACCCATACCTACATTATACTCTAAATAAATGCTTTTTTAGTCAATATAAACTTAATATTATTGTATAATAAAATAATATTTCAAGATTTTCCTAAAGTGACATTCTCCTCTCTTCTAAAAGGGTACTTGCCCTTCACTCAAAATCGCACATACAAGCCATTTTTTCTCAGCCAAAACCTTCTCAAATATCCTCCCAACTACCCTCAATTCAACCTAGAGGTATTACATTGATCAGAATCTATCCTAAGGATCCATTTTGATCAAATGAAAATGAAGCACCCGAAGAAGAGGTAATAATTTCATCACCTCTTTCAAAGTTATTTTCCTCTTCCAATTCTTCTTTCTTTGCTGCATCCTTACCAAAGTAATAGCTTAAGTACCTTCTACATACTTTGATGTAATTATAAATATGTTACAACCATATTCATTATTCTATCCATCCTATGAATGACAAAGTCACCATACGTGGGAACGTATGGCTTACCATCTCCACATCATGGTGTAGTTTGTTATTCAACACTTAATCATTTTGATGGGTATAATAGTGAGTATAATTGATTTAAATAATAAATATAACATGTTAATGATTTTGTATATATTATATACTATCCAATTACATACTATTTCACCATCAATATAATGGTATTGTTGCTCATGCATACGTACAGATTAATGTCTCCATGAACATGATGAGATTCATTCCACATCATAACCATTCTAAACTAATTTTAATTTTATGATTAAAAATAATGTTTAATACCATTATATAATTCTGGATATGAATAAAATACATCCTTTACATATCAAACAAGACTTGTGTAACAAAATATATAAAGTAAAACGAAGTAGTTAACACTCGAAACAATGATACTACAGAAATATTATTAACAATGCAATAATAGAAGAACATATATGATATCATATATATGTATGTGGTTCATGTATAGTTTAATAACAATTATTTAACCATTATACAGGAGGTTAACATACCCTCTACTATGAAAAAGTACAAGGTAAGGGGTTTTCACCTCACTTATTCTTCGCATGAGATTCATGTTATATTTCCACTATTACCTTTTTTTGTGGTGTGTGTACTACCCGTGATTGTATTACTTGTGTAATATACTTAATTTATTGGTATTTAATCTTAATTTTATGATAATTATTTCATGGGGTTTATGTTTCGTATGTTACCAAATTGGTAAGGGAATCTCTAATTTCTATTTCAACTAATTGGGTTTTATGCAATATTTATTGGTTATTTAACTCCAAAATTATTTGTGAAATCACATATAAAGACCCAAAATTTCTATGTAATTTTTTTTAAATATATTGGAATTTTAAGAGTCTGTGAAAATTTACTGTTCATGACTTCGAAGACCGAAGTTCCCAGAATGAATTTCTGAAAAAAAAAATTGGTACGTTCAGTAAACGTGTGAGTAGGTTTTTCTAACTTTTGAACCTTTGCTCGGAATTGAAATCTGAGGACACCATTGAACTCACAGTGTCGGTATTATCATAAAGAGACCTTCACTTCATCATCAATTGGTCGAGGGTGGAAATTTGTTTTTGGGTTTTTTGTGTCATAATAAAATAAAAATAAATTTGTGAAACAATTTATTTTTCTTTGAAAAACTCATGTGGATGTTCGGAGGTAGGGACCACCAAAAATAAACCACCATTTGAAAGTTAAGAGGTGGGTTCCACCGGATCTAAACCTCCCTTTTGAGGATATGGTGGTGGGGACCACCCGAGCCTAAATCCCCATTTTGAATTTTAGAGGTGGGGACCACCCGACCCCTCTTAATGGGGAGAAACCTCCAAAATCCCCAATTTTCCACCCCACCCATTAAATTGAGCCATTTAATTGGGCCAATTAATTGAGATAATTAATGGTACCATTGTGGTACATTAATTACGCCATCTTGGTGGTGCCAACATAATTAATTATTTATGTTAATTATATTGGAACCTCTTTCATTTTTTGTTGGGATTGTGAGAGGAGAACCCTTGGGAGATTACACTTCTCCAACGAAGAACATGTTCTTCTACAAAGAACGCTCCTCCAACAAAGAACACTCTTCCAATGAATAACGCCGACTTCAACTTCTACCTCGGAATTCCATCTAACGAGGAATGTTTTCGACTACGACGAGCCGACGCAGGAGCCCGGGATTGGAGGTGTGTGGAAGATGAGACAAACATCGACAACTCCAAATTATTCCTTGAGCCAATGTCAACGAACAATCCTAGGTAGGGGTATAAATTGAGTAAGATTATATTCCCATGTTTTCCCATCTAAAAAAAAGAACGTAGATCAATTCATTATCAAGTTTATCCGCGGATGTTTTCTTTTGTAGGTTGGGAATAATTATTGTGGGGGAATTGTAGGGTGGATGATTGAATTTATCTCTTTTCTGTTCTAGACAATTCTTAATGAGTCAAGGAAGAAATTATAACCTCTTTCTACCACCCTAAAGCGGAGAGTACGGCCGAAACAAACAAGGCCCATCCTCTCTGCAAGTCTTTGTTCTTGGTGTGTTCTTCGCAATTAACAAAGGCGACGAAGGCAACGAAGGTAACGGTGCCGCCTGCGGCCTCTACGACCAGCGACCACCACTGCCCAACACTCCTCCACTTCATGGCCTCCACATCCCATGGCACCGCCGCCCACAACCACTTCTCCATCCATATACGAACGTGCTCGACCTCACCGCGCTGCCCCATAACCCCGCCAAGCCGTCGACCGAGTTGCCGCTGTTTGAGCCACTACCGTCGTCCGGGTTGAGCCACCGTTGTCTAAGCCGCTACCGCCATCCAGGCCAAGCCTCCGCCATTGTCCAGTCCGAGCCGCTCCCTCAATCTGAACCTCTTCCGTCGTCCGAGCCACCCCGCGGCCTCGTGCCCTCACGGAAACCCCCGACTGAGCCACTCTGCGGTCTCGCTCCCTCACGGCATCCTTCGTGGCCCCTCGCGGCATGCCGGGCCAGACCTAGTAGGTCAGGCCAAACACAGTGGGTTGGGATAAACCCAATGGGTTGGCTCACCCAGCGGGTCCAGCCGGACCCAGCGGGTCCAGCCGGACCCAGCGGGTCAGGCCGGGCCGGGGCTGGGTTGGTCCGACCAGTTCAGACTATACCCGGGCCCACTATGACCCATTTACATTCTTTTGGCCATAACTTTGGCACCAAACGTCTATTTGATGAACCGTTAGTGGCGCTGGAAATCATGGAGCGAGATGGTCCCTTTGAGTTTACCCCAATAGAGATTTTGGTTATGATGGGGTATGGTCGGGTTGGATCAAGAACGAATCCAACTGGGCCCTAGGGATAAAAGGCCAATAACTCACAGACCGGGTGCCCGATTAATGCCCCATCTATTTGGTTGAGACTCCTATGATGTGGAAGTCCTTTGAGATATTTCTTCGTGGGACATCATGGTAGTTGGAGAATCGACCAGTGGCTTGGGGAGTGGACTCTTCAGGAGATGATCAAGACTAGTGTGGAAACCCAGTAGTTGGCTGTGATGAGAAGAGTGCTCCTAGAAAACCTGTGTGGGTCAGCTCTTAGAGAACCTGTGAAGGTTAGTTCCTAGTGACCTTGGGTTGGTCATCTCGTAGTGATCCTGTGTGGGTGAGATCCTAGAAATCTTGTGTGGGTCAGCTCCTAGAGATCCTTTGTGGGTCAGCTCCAGTGATCCTGTTTGGGTCAGCTCCTAGCGGTCAAGTGTGGGTCTGCTCCAACGATCCTCTATCGGTCAGCTCCTAGAGATTATGTATGGGTCAGATTTTAGATATCCTATGTGATTCATCTATAATGATCCTGTGTAGGTCATCTCCTAGTGATCCTATGTGGGTCACCTCCAACGATCATGTGTGGTTCAGCTACTAGCGATTTTGTGCAGGTCATCATTAGAGCCTCCTAAATAGAGTAAGATGATTCAGTAGTTATAACTAATCATCTCTACTACCATACCTAAGAGATATTTGGTGTGATCTAAGTCAGTACCACATTGTTTCCTCATGTTTGAGATGGATTACTTGATAACTTAGGAAATGTATGGGCATATACCTAAGTAGGGTTATCTGTTTATTTCATACTTTTTGGTTTATCCTTGGTGGATTTTTTGAGACTTTGAGGGTCTCGAGATCCCTAATGAGTATCGTTATACTCACCCCTACATGGACTATGCCCGTACCTCATTGTGTAGGATGAATACGATGGATAGTGCTAATCGAGGATAAGAGTACCAGGACTAGACGTAGCTCGGAGGTGGACCATACGGCATGTTGGAACACAGAGGAGACAGGTGGATGTGGAGTGCTGAGGAGTAGATCTGTACCTACCCTTCAGGTAGGAACCTAGAGGACGACCAAGTAGCTGCCTTTATTTTCCTTCAATTGTATTGTATTTCTGTTTTCCTTTTACTTTCCAGTTGGGCTTGTATTTTAGACCCTTTTACTAACTATACTCACTCTGTTTACTATTCAGTTTACTTGAGTTCGTATCTTTTTGTGTTCTTGGTTATTTGTATATAGTTTATAAAGTAAATTTATTCCTAGATTTAGAGAATTACGCCTTTGGTGAAAGTCTCCAACCCCTGGCCTATGGAAGGAGGGCTTGGGGTAGTCACAGCACGGGCCCCGGGAGTCGGATCGTGACAAATTGGTATCAGAGGAGTCAGTTCTACTGCATAACATAGGACTCTGATCTTTCTTTTTAATGTAAATAGTGTTAAGTGTAGAGAGTTTGGTTATCAGTTTAGGGAATCCAGTGTTGGTGTGGCGGTTAACGTATCCATACACCAGGACCCTTACTTTTGATTTCTGACTCAGTGCACGAAAATACTAATTGTGTGTGTGTTTTAAAGAGTTTTCTTTGTGAACTCTTAAGTAATCTCACCAGGTATAACCTTTTTACCGTGGAACACATGTTTCCTTTTAGGATGCCTCCACACAAACAACCAGTTAGGGTGTCGAGAGTAGTACACACTGATACCCACTAAGCGACGAGGCCTTAGTGTAAGGCCCTTTTCTAATAGAGGCACCAACAGAGGCAGCAGTGGTACCATTACTCATTGGGCCACCGATGCCACCACCCCCAGCAGCAGACGGTGCATGCCACTTGAGCACCTTGCATGATTTACAACGCCATAGGCCACCTAGTTTCAAGGGAGAGACTGACCCATAGGTGGCAGAGGATTGGCTCGAGGCTGTGGTGAGAGTCTTTTAACTTGTAGGGACACCTACCGATCTCGTGGTGATTCTTGCTTCCAGCCTTCTATAGGTAGCAGTGTGCAGATGGTGGAGCTTGATGCTCTAGGTTCATGATGGGGTGATGCTTCTCTAGGTAGACTTCAAGAGCTTGATTCGGGTAAAGTGTGTCCTAGTGACTCTTCGTGCAGTGCACATACAGGAGCTTCTTCATCTGCAGTAGGGAAGCATGACTATGGCTCAATACTCAGTGAGGTTCACTGACCACTCACGCTACTCCACATATATGGTGTGGGACCCATTCTTTAGGGCCCAAACCTTCGAGCAGGGACTCAGGGGGGAGATTAGAGCTTCGATTATCTCACTCAGCATTCTGAAGCAGTCGGGGTGTTAGAGAGATCCCTCTTAGTAGAGAATTTCCTTGCTGAGCAGTCACCACAAGCGAGACCCACCATAAGTCGTCACATGGCGGAGTCTTATACAGCTGGCAGCAGACAGATGTCACAGTGGTCCAAGAGGACCAGACATACATGTGGATGACCGCTTGACTTGCAGAGCACCTGAGGTAAAGCTAGTCATGCTTGGATCGGGCAGTGTTACTTATGTGGAGAGCAGGGTCACATGGCTCGTGACTATCCAACCCGTTGTTCTGATGATCAATAGACAGTCCAAGGACCACTCAGGTTGAGACAGAGATTCGACCAAGGAGGTTCGCAGAGAGAAGGTGGACGTGGTAGAGGAGCTGGCCATATAGCTGGTGGTGGACGATGATTCGAGATGTTGCCACCACAACCATCAGGAGGTCCACCCCGACCGCAGGCAGCAGTTGGATAGGGGAGAGCTCATCTCCAGGTAGCTAAGGCTTACAATCACAGCGCTCCATAGATGATACGATGTACAATCTGTGTCTACTCCACCATAGTTGTAGTACTTATAAACAGAGGTTTCAGTCGTTCTTTTATTGTCACAACCCTCATTCGGAGCTTGAAGATTCCGATGGATTCATTGGATCGATCCTTAAGGCTAGTGACTCCTACAGAAGTGGATTCGACGATTACACACTGGTGTTGGTAGTGTGAGCTTACTCTAGGAGGTGAGAGTTTCGGCTGGGATCTCCTAGTATCAGCGTCGGGGCCTTACAACATCATCATGGGTATGGAATGGTTATCTATAGTCCATAATAATATTGACTCTATTAGGCGCAAAGTGTGGTGTGTCTGCATGAATGGGACCATGTTTACCTTCACCGGTGGGAAGGGAACCTTTGCAGCACAGGACAGACTTACCCGGTGGAGGGTGCATCCAATCATTCATTGGTTGGATTGCCTTACCCTTGGAGGAGTTGATATGGAAAGTATGAGTTGTTATATAGTGGTGCACCAGTACGCGGACGTTTTCCCTAATGATGTTCTGGGTCGACCTCCTCGCAGAGAGGTATACTTTTACATTGGCGTGTTCCCAGGGATGACATCGATATCCAAATCAGCATATCAGATGTATCCTGCGGAGCTTTGTGAGTTGTGGGTATAGTTAGAGGACTTACAGGGGAAGGGGTTCATCTAACCAAGTGTTTCACCTTGGGCAACCCTGATTCTATTCGCCAAGAAGGAAGATGGGATATTGAGGCTTTGTGTTGACTATCAGCGCCTGAACCAGGTGACTGTGAAGAAAAAGTATCCACCCCCAAGTATTGATGACCTCTTTGATTAGCTGAAGAGAGCACGGTGGTTCTAGAAGATAGACCTCATGTCAGCCTATCACCATCTCAGAGTACGAGATGAGGATGTGCAGAAGAAGGCCTTCAGATGTTGTGACTTCCATTATGAGTTCTTGGTTATGCCATTTGGTGTAACCAATGCTCTAAAAGTTTTCATGGGACTCATGAACATGATCTTTCATCCATACCTTTATCGCTTTGTAGTAGTCTTCATCGATGACATTCTGATATACTCGTCTACTTAGGAGGATCATGCCCATCATTTGCAGGTAGTACTGGACACACTCCGAGATCACTAGATTTATGGTAATCTCTCGAAGTGAAAGTTCTGGATCTGAGAGGTTCACCTTTTTGGACATGTCATATTGATGTCTAGAGTTGTTGTCGATCCAGCGAAGATTGAGGTGGTACTTTCTTGGGAGACACCCAGGAGTGTGACGAAGATTTGGAGTTTCTTGGGTTTGGCTGGATACTACCAGAGGCTTGTTCCAGACTTCTCCAGAGTTACAGCACCACTATCAGTATTGACGAATAAGGGGAATACCTTCGTTTGGTCGTAGAAATGTCAGTGGAGTTTTTAGAAGATGAGGCAGAGGCTGACTAGTTCCCCCATCATGAGGCTACCATAGTAGGGCGTAGGGTACCTAGTCAACTGCGACGCATTAGGGACCAGTCTCGGATGTGTCCTGATGCCGGAGCGATCGGTGATTGCATATGGTTCTCGACTGCTGATAAAACATGAGCAGAAATACGCTACCCATGACTTGTAGTTAGCAGCAGTGGTCTTCACCTTAAATATTTATATACATTACTTAATGGGTGAGCATTTTACAGTCTACTCGGATCACAAGAGTCTCAGGTATATCTTCCCTCAGAAGGACCTGAACCTGAGACAGTGATGTTCTCTTGAGTTACTCCAGGACTATGACTTAGAGACAGTCTATACTCCTAGAAAGGGGAACATTTTTGTAGATGCACTCAGCAGGAGGTCTGGTATAAAACTGCTAGGCGAGGCAACGGTGTAGTTGGATGCTTTTTAGATATCCTTTGTGGATCAGAATGGAGTATCTTTTCTTCAGTCTCTTACATTAACTCCCCCACTTCTTCAGAGATTCAGGGAGGCACAACGTGGGGATACTGACTGCGAGACATGACATGCTCAGATATCCATAGGACAGGCAACTGATGGATTTTTTGAAGGTGGGGAGGATTTCATCCTCTTCAGAGGATGTACCATGGTACCAATGTCACTTCAAGATGAAACGTTGTGGGAGTTCCAAACATCCCCTCTAGAGGTACATCCAAGAGTGGCGAATATATACCAGGATCTCTGATGACATCACTGGTGGCTGGGAATGACGAAAGTAGTAGCAGAGTTCGTATCTTGGTGCCTCACTTGTCAGCAAGTGAAGTCAGATCATCAGGTACCCGAAGTCTTGGTTAAGCATTTATAGATCCCATAGTGGAAGTGGGATGGGATATCCATGGAATTTGTGACATGAATTCCACATACATCCAGATTTCATGACTCTATCTGGGTGACCGTTGACCAACTCACCAATTCGCCCCACTTCTTACCGATCAGAGAGCAGGGTTCTGTAAAGAGCATGGGATGCCTCTATGTGAATGAGATTGTGCGGATACATGGAGTACCTTCTATGATTGTTTCCGATCGTGATGCGCGTTTTACTTCCCAGTAATGGAATAGATTTTAGGAGGATTTTGGGATGCATCTTTGTTTGAGCAATGCCTTCTATCCTCATATGGATGGTCAGACTGAGCAGACCATTCAGACCCTCGAGGACATTCTGTGTGTTTGTGATCTCGACTACGGTCGCAACTGGGAGGATCGCTTCCCTTTGGTGGAGTTTTCATACAACAACAAATATCACTCCGCCATTAGGATGGAACCTTTTTAGGCATTTTACAGGCGACCATGAAGATCACCTTTGTGCTGGACTGACCTAGAGGAGTCAGCACTAGTGGTACTAGAGATGGTATTGGCTACCGAAGAGAATGTGAAGATCATCCAGGAGAGGATGAAGACTGCGTAGAGCAGCCAAAGTCGTATGATGACAGGAGACGGAGACCTATGGAGTTCAAGGATGGCGACCATGTCTTTATACGGGTCTCACCCCGATGAGGTCTATGGAGATTTGGCCAAGGCGGGAAGTTATTTTCAAGATTCATCAAACATTTTCAGGTCCTTAGTAGAGTTGGAGATGTGGCTTATAGCTTAGCTCTTCCTCCTCAGTTGCACCAGGTGCACGACATCTTCACGTATCCCAACTGAGGAGATACTTGCACAACCCTTCCCACATCATAGACCATGGTGAGCTGTAAGTCGACGATGGGGTGACTTTTATGGAGGTTCTAGTAGATATTGAATATTGACAGGATCATGTCCTTCGTGGATGTTCTATACCACTGGTGCGCGTTCGCTGCCAGCACAGGAACCTCCAGGATAGCACATGGGAGATGGAGGCTCATATGCGTGCTTAGTACCCCCACTTGTTTACCAAGTTTTAGTTGGGGCTTACGGGGACATAGAGCCCTGAGGTGGGGAGAATGTAAAGACCTATAATTTCCATGTAATTTTTTTTAAATATATGGTAATTTTACGAGTCTCCAAAAATTTACGATGCATGACTCCGAGGCCCGTAGTTCCCATAATGAATTTCTGAACTTTTGTTTGGGTACGTTCAGTAAATGTGCGAGCAGGTTTTTCTAACATTTGAACCCATGCTCGTAATTGAAATCCATAAACACCATTGAACTCGTAGCGCCGGTATTATCTTAAAGATACCATCACTTCGATGGTAGTTGGTCGAGGGAGGAAGTTCGTTTTTTGGTTTTTCGTGTAAGAAAAAAATAAAAATAAATTTGTGTAAAAATTTATTTTTATTTGAAACACCCATGTGGATGTTGGGAGGTAGGGACCACAAGAAATAAACCACCCTTTGAAATTTAAGAGATGGGGTCCACCGGAACTAAACCTCCATTGTGAGGTTATGGTGGTGGGGACCACCCAAGCCTAGACCCCCATTTTGAATTATAGAGGCAGGGACTACCTGACCCCTCTTAATGGGGAAAAACCTCCCAACTCCCAAATTTTACACCCCACCCATTTAATTGAGCCATTTAATTGGGCCAATTAATCGATCTAATTAATTGTGCCAAATTGGAACATTAATTATGCCAATTTTGTTGTGCCAACATTATTAATCTTTTAAGTTAATTATATTGGAACCTCTTTTATTTTTTGGTGGGATTATAAGAGGAGAACCCTTAGAGGATTACACTTCACCAATGAAGAACGTGTTCTTCCACAAAGAATTATCCTCTAATGAAGAACACTCCTCCAACAAAGAATTTAGAAATTGATTTATACCTTGGGAAACCCTTCAATGAGGAACGTCTTTGACTACAACGAACCGATGCACGAGCTCGGGATTGGAGGTGTGTGGCGGACAAGAGGAACGTTGACAAATACAACTTCCTCCTTGCGCCAATGTCAATGAAAAATCTGATGTAGGGTTTTAAATTGAGTATGATTATATTACCATGTTTTTACCTTCTAAAACAAATAACGTGGATCAACTCATTATCAAGTTGATCTGTGGATGTTTTCTTTTGCGGGTTGGGAATAATTATTGTGGGGGAATTGTAGGGTGGATGATTGAATTTCTCTCCTTTCCATTCATGACAATTCATCATAAATCAAGGAATAAATTATAACTTCTTTCTACCGCCCTAACGTGGAGAGTGTTGGCCAAACAAAAAAGGCATGTCCTCTCTGCCAATCTTGGTTCTTCGTGTGATCTTCTCAATTGACAATGGCGAAGAAGGCAATGACGCCACCCTGCGGCCACCGCCACCCGTGGCCGCCGCTGCCCGGTTATCCACCACTCCATGGCCTCTGCACCCCGCGGAACTGCCACCCACTACCTCTACGTCGTCTGTGGCCGAATTCCCATGGCCTCGTTGCACCGCACCATAGCTTTACGGAGCCGCCGACCGATCCATCGTCGTTTGAACTGCCACCGCCTTTCGGGTCGAGCCGCTACCGCCGTCCGGACTGATCTGTGGTCGCCGCCGTCTGAGTCGTCGTCGTCTGCGCCGCCACTGCCATCTAGGCTGACCAGACACCGTCGTTCGGGCCGAGCTGCCGCTACCACCGCCGGGCCGAGCCGTCGCCGCCATCCGAGCCGAGCCGTCGCCCGAGCTGCCACCGCTCTTTCGATCGAACTGCCCCGGCTGAGATGCCATGTGGCCTCGTGCCCTCATAACAACCCCTGATCGAGCCGCTTCGCAGTCTTGCACCATCGTGGCTTCCTCCGCGGCCCCTGGAGGCCTTTCGGGCCAAACCCAGCGGGTCGGGCCGGGCCGGTGTGGTCCGACCGGTTCAAACCTTACTCGGGCCCACTACGACCCATTTACAATCTTTTGGCCATAACATTGGCATCAGACATCTGTTTGATAAAACTTCAGCGGCCCTAGAAATCATGGAGTGAGACAGTCCCTTTGAGTATTCCACACTAGAGATTAGGGTTAAGATAGGGTACGGTCAGGTTGGATCAAGCATGAATCCAACATGGCCCCCGAGACTAAAAGGCTAATAACCCACAGACCGGGCGTCCAATTGACGCACCGTCTATTGGGTTGTGAACCCTATGAAATGGAGGTCCTTTGAGATACTTCTTAATGGGACATCATGGTAGTTGGAGAATTGACCAGTGGATTGGGGAGTGAACTCTTCCGGAGATGAGCAAGCCTAGTGCTGAAACCCAGTAGCTGGTTGTGATGAGAAGAGTGCTCCTAGCGAACCTTTGTGGGTTAACTCCTATCAAAACTATGTGATTCGGTTCCTAGAGATTTTGTGTGGGTCAGCTCCTAGTGATCCTGTGTGGGTCATCTTCTAGAAATCCTATGTGGGTAATCTCCTAGTGATCCTGTGTGGGTCAGCTCCAGCGATACTGTGTTGGTCATCTCCTAGGGATCCTTTGTGTGTCAGCTCCGGGGATCCTATGTGGGTCATCTCATAGCGATCCTGTGTGGCTCAGATCTTAGTGATCCTTTGTGGGTCAGGTCCAACAATCATGTGTGGTTCACCTCCAAGCGATCCTGTGTGGGTTAGCTCTAGCGATCTTGTGTGGGTCTGCTCCTAGCGATTCTGTGCAGGTCAGCAGCAGAGCCTCTTAAAAAGAGTAAGATGATTCAGTAGTTATAACTAATAATCTCTACTATCGTACCTAAGAAATACCTGGTGTGATCTGATTTAGTATCTCTGTCTTTCCTCATGATTGAGATTGATTACTTGATAACTTTGGTATATGAATGGGCATATACCTATGTAGGGTTATATATTGATTTCATACTTTTTGGTTTATCCTTGGTAGATTTTTTTAGACCTTGAGGGTGTCAGGGTACCTTCTGAGTATCTTTATACTCACCTCTACATGGGTCATTCCCGCACCTCGTTGTGTTGGATGCAGACGATGGACAGTGCCGATCGAGGCTGAGAGTAGCAGGACTGGACAGAGCACGGGGGTGGACTATACGGCGTGTTGGAATGCAGAGGAGACGGGTGGATGTGGAGTGCTGAGGAGGTTCTCTATACCTAAACTCCTGGTAGGAACCATGAGGATGACCCAGTAGCTACCTTTCATTTCTTTCGGTTGTATTGTATTTCAGGTTTCCTTGTACTTTTCAGTTGGGCAAGTATTCTGGACCATTTTACATACAGTACTCACTCTGTTTACTATTCAATTTACTTGAGTTCGTATCTTGATGTGTGCTTGGTTGTGTGTTTATAGTTTAAGAAGGAAATTCCTTCCCAGTTATAGGGAATTATGTCTTTGGTGCTAGTCGCCATCCCCTGGCCTATGGAAGGCGGGCTTGGGGTTGTCACGGCATGGGCCCCAAGGGTTGGGTTGTGACATCACTATTTATTTATTTATTTAGCAATTTCCACTCCCCTTTGTGTGGATATAATTATGATACACATAATCACTCCATTGATAAATTCTCAAGTCTTTGATATGAACTTAATAAGAATAATCTTAACTCAATTTCCATTCATTGATGTAAAAATCCAAGTAATTGGTGTCATTGTTACAAGAATATGTGTACATTTTCTATAATTAATTTACACTGAAAATACCATCATGTTGAGTGTATTTATATTTGTCACACATAATTATTTCATTGATTTATCCTTAACCAAAGGATATGATTTTTATAATGGATTTCATCTCAATTTACATTATATTGAGACTAGTTTGTTGTTGTGAACCAATTCACTTTTATATGGTGTATATACTATACTTTGACATAGTATATCATGAATCCATTTATTCTCATTATATTATAATGTTTTTATTACATAAATTATTTGTATTCAAGCGTGTCTCATTTGGTTAGGAACTCTAACTAAAATATGATTTTAAATGATTTAAATATCTATTCTTCTAAATCTTTCTCATTAATTTCCATGTTTTAAAAATGTTTTTAAGGATTTAGTTTTATGGACACGATCATTTTAAAATTAAAATTATTTTTAAATGTTTTAAATTGATATCGGACACTTTGATACAAAAATTTATTTTTAACGGGTTCTTGATAAATATGGAGACATTTAAATGTTTTCAAGAAAATGGGATATTTATCTCAAATAGTTTTACTGATTATTTTAATCTATGTCAATATACTTAATTATTATGGATTGAGGTTGATTTATTATAATACCATATTCCATATTGTATTGAATGGGTTATGTTTGACTGTGGATGTGCTATTTTTATACCATTCATTGTTTGTGGTTAAAATATTGATATTTCATATGCTATTTTTAATACAAAATTTTAGATTATGTTTCAACATTTTCATATGAGGAATGCATTGTACTTAGTAAGTGATGGGTGGAGCTTTCTATAGCTCCTCAATGCATCAGTAGGTATCATGATACAAACTAGTTTCTTGGCACAAGGCCTTGACAAAATCTTATTTGTAGTGTTGGAATGAGTCATTTACTATGTGGTTATGATGTCCAGTATAATTCATTCCATCATTGTGAAATTAGCTATTTATATTACATTTTATTATTAGACTAGTATAATATCCATGTGAATAAGTAAATGGAACTATTTGATTTATCTTTGCCATATTATGATGAAGTTTATGTTTAAATGGCTTGTGTTTTAATATAATATATTACCTTAAATGTTTATCCTTATTTATGATATTTTCCACTATATTTTTATCCTTACTGAGCATTTGAGTTCACACATTTCTTAGGTTTTCTTTTTCATAGGATGCGAAGAAGTATATTCTGATTGATTTATAGGGATAGGTTAAGGGATACGAGTGTGTTAAAATGGGACACATTGTTTTTTATGATGTAATGTAAAACATATGTATGTATCCAATACTTCCAGGGATACTAAACTAATTGGTCTTTTGAGAGATGGCCTCTTTGATCATGTCAATTTTATCTAATAATGAATCAAATCTAGGTAATTAGGGTCGAGGTGTTAGAGTTTGTATCAGAGAAAGTTTAGTACAAACCTTGGAAGCTAGATTTAGAAAAGTTATTACTAGAGAACATTACATTAAGATAGACTTTGAGGATTAGTATAGAATAATTTCCATGAATTTTGGTAATACAGATATTTTTTATATTTTCCAAGCAATACATCCCTGTCTAGATACGAGCTAGTAGAGGCGGCTCTAGAACATATGTACCTAATAGTGAAAGCTCTGACAAGGAGTTTTGGGATTGACCCAGGGTATCTTGGTACATGAAAATGGTCCTATCTGCACTCTTGGTTACAACACTCCTGGGGGATATGCTTAGGATAATTCATGTTTTCTTTACAAACTAATTTGAATGAATTTAATATAATATCATAAAAATAACCTTGATTAATCTTATGGTGTTTTAGATTTAAAATAAGGTGTCATGATATTGTCTAAATGATTTTATTACTATTGTTACTCACACTCTTCTTTCTAGTTTTAGTTTATAGAAGGATTCCAAGGAATTCATAGTAACATTAATCATGATGTACAAGGTGGGAATGGTGGTGTAAATGAGCAACTAAATAAAATTTTGATAGGTGTAAAAGATATCATGTGTATACTAAATCAATTTTCAAAAAATATGATAAAAAACATATACATTAACCAACTCCCAAACTCAAAAAAGAACAGAAAGGTGGAGAATGATAAGAGCTACAACAGTGGAGACCATGGAGAAAAGAAAGATCATCTTGCATCATGCAAGAAATGTGGAAGGAGACACCCAATAAAGTGTCTCAATGGAACAAATAAAATCATTATGTTTTGGAAAGAGGGAAATAATGTAAATAATTGGTGAGGAAAAATGAAGAGTACTATGGAGGAAAATAAAAATGATCCTAGGAATCCATTTATAGTCATTTGCTGTAAATTTAGAGGACCTGGACATTACCCGAGTCAATTTCCTATTCTATAGGATAATAATTAAGTCAAGGAAGAACCTATGAGGAAATAAATGGGTGGTGAAATGTTTAAAAGTATTAATTCTCTTTATTGATGAGATTACTTTGGATGAATTTTCTATTTTATGTGTAAACCTACATTTTTTTATGTGAAAATGATATTTGAGGAAGAATTATATTTTCTTTTATGGATATAGTAATAAAGAAACATTTGGGTTTATATGATCCTTGAATTTGAGTCAATTACATGTTATTACTTTTTGAGAAGAAAATGCAAGGTATGAGATAAAATTTGTGGTTAAAAAATATTATGGTTATTTTTGAGCAATTTATCTCATTTTTGGGAATTTTATAAAATTATATAGTTTTTGAAAAAGGACAACATGCAGACCATGTGACAACACGTCATGTCAGACCAAGGTGTGAGAATCAAACCCACAACCAAAGTGAGACTGAGATTTATCGCCTACCATTGGACTATGTCAAGTCCGTGGTTAGTATGGCTAATTATTCTTAGATAAATGATTTTATGAATCAAGAATATGTTGATTTTGGGAACATATTATTTATCCTAAGTATAGTAAAATTATTTGGTGATTATGTGATAAATTTTATTTTGGAAGACGTTCGCTCTTTTGGGAACACTATATGCCAAAAGAAAATAGAATACTGTGGGATTTAATTTGAAGAGTAATGGTGGATTTTTAATTTTGAAGACTGTATGTTTTTTTGTGGACTTATAAATATTTTGGTTATTAATGAAAATGGATTAAGATATCATAGAGAATAATTGATTAGTTTAATTACTTTTAAGTATGTAACTTTAAGAGTGGTCGATGTTATTTAGAGATAGATTTTATGATTTATCGTGGAAGACTATGTGATAAAATCCTTCTGAATTTTGGGTTTCAAACTTAGTTTGTATTATTTTGAAGAATTTTAAGGAGAATTGTTTTTTTTTAATTGTGTTTGTTGATCATTCGGTATTGTTTGTTTAATTTTGGAGATTAAGAGTAGTATTTCTTTCGATAATGGATTATCCTTTTAAGGTATCATCTGATCTTGTACTAACAATTTTGGTTTTGGTTAGTGTCTAAATACAAGGGAAATATATAGTTATTCTTTTTTGGATTATGTGATTCTCTATAATTTGATTCTAGCGCTTCATGTGTGACCACGTTATCTAAAATACTTATCTTTTGGAGTGAAAGATGAGTTTGTGATAGAAATTACTTAAAGGATGGAACTATACTTTTCAAGTATTATTTTTCTTATTATATGAATAAAATAATTCATAAACATTAGGTAAAAGATCTTAAAACAAAAAATATGTTATCCTAATACCTTATGTTTTGTTGAACTGACGATATTTTAAATCATCGTAGATTTATGGATTTGAGACCCTCAATTTTCTATTCACTTTTTTGTGATTGATGACCTCAATCAGTCCCTATAAATATTTACATTTTTCTTCCAAATATAATTTCAACCAATGTTATCCTATTCAAAATCCTAATTTATCAGTGAATCTTTCATTTCCCCTTCCCACTTATTAAAACTAAATTTTATTAACCCTATTTTTGATGTGGGATTTCCAAAAAGGTATCTTATATTTTTTAACCATGTATTTCCAAAGAAAAATTTAAAGTTATGAGGATTCAATTTATTGATGTAGGGAAGAATGTGACACCCCAAGCTTCTATGGTACGTTTCTCTTTAAATAATGATATAGCATGCAAAGTAGGCAACAACGATTTCAAGCGCACCACAACCTATCAAACTAGCCGTTTAAAAAAGAGATTATGAATAGTAATAATCAAATTTTGAATTTTATATACTCGTTATAATTTTAAAATCCATATTATGTGTTTCTTAGACATAATATAAGAACAAATTCATTTTTTTAAATAAAAGAAGTATTTTTCAAAAAATAAAATTTTACCACCTTTTAAGGGTGAACCCTATTTTAAATTCAATATTTGACACTTTTATATATTAAATTTGAAAAAATAAAATTATAATTTAGAATCATTACATAAAAATTTAGTATGGATAGATTTTCGGTGCTTTTTTGATAACTTTCATTTTTTGATGAATAGTGAAAAATACTAAATTTTAATTGAAAACAACATTTTTATTCAAAATAATTTATAGTGTTAAATTATACATTTGAATGGGTTTGAAGTATAATTGGATTATATTTTTATAAATTAATCCAATGTTGGTCATTTTAAGTAATTTTACATTTAAATTAGAAATAAACACATATCAATCTTTTGATAGTTTTTATTTCTCAAATACATGCTTTCTTGTTTTGACAATAGTAACATTTTTTCAAATTAATTAATACAACCTATATGTTTTCAATTTGGTAAAATATACTTCATTATTGAATTTTTAATATCAAAATTAGCTTTGGGGGAATTTTTTGTATTTTTTAAAAAAACATTCAATTTTTGAGGAATAGTGAAAAACGCAGCATTATTGTTTAAAGCAGACTTTTTATTTAAATAATTATTTTTAATTTAAAGTTATTTTAAATTCCAAATATATAAATAACACCTATATTAGTCCAATTTAATTCAATTTATGTAATTTTATAATAATATTAGATATATAAAATTTTATTGAACTTTTTACCTTCTTTTACTCACCTTCTAGAAACATTTGCAAATTTGCATGAAACATAATTTTACCGCTTCGGTGGATTGAATTTCAAAAATCCAAGAGACACGGTTGATATAAGTAAGTAAAATTTGGTTTAATAGGATTAAAATTATTTTTTGTGTATATTAACTTTTGAATTTTATTTACCACGGTTAAAACTAAATAGTGTAATTAAAGGTAGAAATGATATTATAATTATCCTAACACATGTCCTAATTCTATTGGATAAGTGTATTTCGACAAAAATAACCCCTAGGAATAAAATATGATACTTTTGGTCAACTTTTATTAGATTAGTAAATTTATTATTATTTTATTTAAATAAGAGTTAAAAGTGTTAAATTCAATGTTTAGTAACTAAACCATTTTTAATATATGGTTATACATAAGATAAATTCGACTTTAAATACTAATTAGAAAGATAAAAATATTTTATATATAATGGTATTTTATTTATAATTTTTAGACATTAGATAATTAAATTTATTTAGGGAACAATGATGATGCAGTAATTACCATATTATTGAAAGATTAAAATAATTGACATTATAAATATAAATATTATTGTATAATAAAATAATATTTCAAGATTTTGCTAAAGTGACCCTCATCTCTCTTATAAAAGGGTACTTCCCCTTATCTCAAAATCACACCTCCAAATCCATTTGGCTCATCCAACCCTTACTCAATTATCCTCCCAACTACCCTTACTTCAATCTAGAGGCCTTACTTTGATCAGAAGCCAACTTCAGGAGCCCTTTAGATCAAATCAAAAGGAATCACCTGAAGAAGAGGTAATAATTTCATCACCTCTTTCAAAGATATTTTCTTCTTCCACTTCCTCTTTAATTTTTGTTTCCATACAAAAATAATAATTCCAATAACTTCTAAATACTATTATTTTATTATAAATATGGTACAACCATATTCAATATTCTATCCATCCTATGAATGACAAAGTGGACATACGTGCGTACGTACGGCTTATCGTCTCCACATCGTGGTTTAGTTTGTTTGTCAAAACTTAATCATTTGGATGGGTATAATAATGAGTATAATTGAAGTAAATAATAAATATAACTTGTTAATGATTCTGTATATATGATATAACATCCAATTACATATGATTTCACCATCAATATAATGGTATTGTCGCTCATGCGTACGTACGGATTACCGTCTCCACGAACACGTTGAGATTCATTCCCCATTATAAAAATTCATGAATAATTTTCATTTAATGATTAAAAATATTGTTTAAGAACTTAAAATCATTATGGATATGAATCAAATATATATTTTCCATATCAATCTTGTCTTACGTAAAAAAACATATAACGGAAAACGAATCAGTTAACATCCAAAACACTGATACTACTGAAATATTATTAACAAATCAATATTAGAAGATCATATATGATATCATATTTATGTATCTGATTCTTTTATAATTTATTAAAAATTATTTCAACATTATACATAATGTTATCCTACTCTCTACTAAGGAAAATTATAAGGTAATGGGTTTTCATCTCACTTCTTATTCTCGTGAGATTCATGCTATATTGCCACTATTTCCTTTTGTGTGGTGTATATACTTCCCATGATTGTATTGCTTGTGTAATAAAAATTAATTTATGGGTATATACATCTTCATTGTATGATCTTTATTTCATTGGGTGTATGTTTTTTAAGTTACCAAATTGGTAAGGGAATTTCTAATTTTGATTACCACTCATTGGGTTGTATGCAAACATTATAGATTATTTTACTCCAAGATTATGTGTGAAATCACTATTTATTTATTTATGTTGTAATTTCCACTCTCCATTGTGTGGATATACATTTGATACACATAATCACTCCATTTATAAATTCTAAAGACCTCGATATAATCTTAATAAGAGAAATCTTAACTCAATTTCCATTCATTGAGTTAAACATCCAAGTCATTGGTGTTATTGTTAAAAGAATATGTGTGAATGTCCTATAATTTATTTACACTGAATATCCAATAATATTGAGTGTATTTATATTTTTCAGACATAATTATTTCATTTATTTATCCTTAACCTAAGGATATAGTCTTTATAAAGGATTTCATCTCAATTTACATTCTATTGAGACTTATTTATTGTTATGCACCAATTCCTTTTTAAATGGAGTATATACGGTACATTGACATATTATTTCATGAATCCATTTACTCTAATGATATTATAAAGTTTTTATTACCTCAATTATTTTTATTCAAGTGTGTCTCACTTGGTTTGTAACTCTAAATAAAATATCATTTTAAATGTTTTAAAGATTTATTCTTCTAAATCACTCTCATTAATGTCCATGTTTTAAAAATTGTTTTAAGGATTTAATTATATAGACATAAATATTTTAAAATTAAAATTCATATTAAAAGTTTCGAAGTGGTATGGGACACTTTGATTCAAAAATATATTTTTAACAAATTCTTGATAAATAGTGAGACTTTTAAATGTTTTCAAGAAAAGGGGATATTTCTCTCAAATAGTTTTATTTATTCTTTTCATCAATGTAAATATCCTTCATTATTCTTGATTGAGGTTGATTTATTATAATACAATATTCCATATTGTATTGAATAAGTTATGTTTGACTGTGGACGTGCTATTTTTATACCATTCTTGGTTTGTGGTTTAAATATTGAAATTTTTTATGCTAGTTTTGATATGAATGATTATATTATGTTTCAACAATTTCATATGATAAATAAATTGGAATTAGTATGTGACTGTTGGAGCCTTCTATAGCTCCTAGATGAATCAGTACATCTCATGAGACAAAACTACTGTCTTGGCACAAGGCCTTGACAAAATCTTATTTGTAGTCTTGGAACGAGGCCTTAAATATATGGTTATGATGTCTGGCATTATGCATTCCATCATTATGAAATTAGATATTTATATTACATGTGATTATTCAACTAGTATAATATCCATGTGAATAAGTAAATGGAACTATTTTATTTATCTTTTCAATATTATTCTGAATTTTTTGTTTAAAAGGATTGTGTATTATTCTTATACATTGCCTTAAATGTTTATGATTATTTATGATAGTTTTGGCTATATTGTTATCCTTACTGAGCATCTGAGATCACCCCTTTATTATATTTTCTTTTTCCTAGGATTTGAAGATGTATATTATGCTTGACCTACATGTATAGGTTAAGGTATATGAGTGTGTTCAAATGGGACTCATTGTTGTTGTTATTTTTAGGATGTAATATAAAACTTATGTATGTATCTAGAACTTCCGAGGCTACTAAACTAATCAGTATTTTGAGACTTTATCTCTTTTGATCATGCCAATGTTTTGTAATAATGGATCGACTCTAGGTAACTGGGGTTGGGGCAGTATAGAGTTGATTGTTTTTTATATTTTCACTGGGGACAGAAGGGTATTGGACATGTGGGGTCAGATCTGCTGCCTCAACTAGATTTTTGGGGAGCACATAGTCACTATCAAGCTTTTTCTATGGATTTTCATGGGTGGTACCAAATACATTGAGGGATATAACATGTATTTCATCATCCACCATTAGTTTTTTTCCTTCCATTTTATAGAAATCAGCTTTAGTATATATGGATTCTCAATCCTCAAAGGGGGAACTGTCAATAAGTAGTATTTTGAACATTCCATCAAGGGGGTAATTCAAACACTGATGAAATATTGAAGGTACCACAATATGGATTTCATCCATTTCCTTCCAAATTGAAAATTTTATGTAGTTTATTTCTAGATAACCATAAAATCAGTGTTAAATGTGAGGTCCCCAAACTGAAATTTGAGATTGATCTTCCTGAGGCATATTTTCTCACAGTTATAATACTCATGAATGGTCTGATTTGTGCGATATAACATCCCATACTTTACATGTATATAATACTTCCACAATGAAGAATATTTATTACATAACATAACAAAAAAATTCCAGTACCGTAGAGGTTTAGTGTCTTTAGAAACTGGGAAAAATAAACAACTAGTTCATAAAACAACTACATTTTCTCCCACTTATTTATTAAAAACTAGACACTTTTTTGAAATATCTTACATAATAACCTTATTAATGACCTAGGGAAAAGAAACATATGAAATGGTGATATCAAATTCTTAGTAAGGGTAAACAAGTAAAATATCAATCATATCATAATCATAAGAACATAGCATTTGAAAATCTTATCCAGCACATAAAATATCAGAATATCTTTTCATGGGATATATCATAAAAGTGAAATGTAAACCCAATAGTAATAACATAATACATGAAATTTCTTTCCATACACACATAATCAGGGAAACTTATTTCATATTATTCAAGTCTAATTTCCAAGACCATCATAGCGAACAAAGTCCATTACTGAACTGAGTTTACTCCTCATTCCGGCGCTTCATTACTGACCCATAATTTATTGTCATTCCAGAAATGTCTATCTCATGAGATATAAATATTTACCCAATGCATTGGATGGAGACATAGGTCCCACCCACCTCATAATGAAAAAACTCATACATGTGGCACAAAAACATAAAAACATTCACCATACTATAACCCATGAAATTAAATGGGTTTCTTAAATAGCATTCCATAATAATTGATATAAAACAAATGGATTTCATAAATAAAACACAATAAAATTATATTAATAATAGGATTATAAATATAAAAATATTTAAAGAGTGTCATTTTAGATGGAAAATAATTGGGAGGAAACACTTAAAATTAATTATTGAGGAAAATATCCTTTCTTCTTCAAAAACATTTTCATTCCTCAAAATACCACACAATTTTAGAATAATTGTTTTATGTGAAAATAAACTTGTAATATTGTAGGGTGTGCTTAATGAAATAATTCATTGTGAATTCTTAAATATCCATTCATTCCTTAGATGTTAAAAAACATTCTTCTCATACTTTAGCTGGAAAAGTCAGAAAGTAACTCGTATGGTAAACAATAGAAAAACTCCTTCCATACCACTTAGTAAAATTCAAAAATGAGTAAAAATGAATTTAAAAAGTTATTATAGTAATATTAAACATTTTATGAAGAAAAATTTAGAAAACATGGTCATGGATGATAAATATATCCCCTATAAATACTTGCGTATAAACAATCTTGGATGAAAATGAGATCGCAAAAATATCTATTACCTTAGGTATGATATCCTTAATATTTATCTGAATATGTTTTATAGTGATTTAAATAATGTAATTGAATTATTATAGAATCATAATCATTTTTATGATATCATATATGATTATATTATCATTTGTTTGTTAGTATCATTTCATTGCCACTCGTTATTCAGATATTAACTGCTTTATGTTCGTTTGCAAGATTTGTCAGATAAGTTCATGTTCCACTTCTTATGTTATAGTTAAATAATATACATAATGATATTAATATAATATATATTATATGATTTCATTAAATTCATGTATATAATCATCGTTTAATGAAGATCATGTAGAATAAATAGCATCGCATCGTGCAGATGCTAAGACGTACGTATGCAGGAGCGATGATATCATTCCCAAAATTATTGAATGGTATTGAAGTGGATGGTGTATAATATTTAAAAATTAGTAACAATTTATAATAATAATAATATATAGTTATTGTTTCCATCATTATACCCATCCAAGTAAGGTGGTGCTGAAAAAATTACACCATAGCGTGGAGACGATAAGCCATACGTACGCACGCGCGATGATTTCATTTTTCATAGGATGGATAGAAGGTAAAATATGGTTGAATAATATTTTTAATATCATATAATTATATTAGGGATACTTATGTTATTACTTTATAATGAAATTAATAATGAAGAGGAAGTAGAAGATGAAAGAAGTTTGAAATAATCGGTAGAAGAGATTACCTCGTCCTCAATGTGGTTCCTCTAAATCTCTTCTTAGAGTACTAGAGTGGGTCTTTGAAGATGAAAAGAACATTTATAATGAATATAGGAATGTGTATAAAAAACTGGAAGGTGATAGACTATATTTAAGGCTCAAAATTAAGTGAAGAGGTGAGGGAGGAGGTGCCCTTTTATAATTGAGGTGAGGGTCACTTTTAAAAACACCATAAATAATAATTTATAATAAAATCAAACAATACAGAAAAACCTCCAAAATATCCCCATTTTAAATATTAGATGATATAGGGTTGTAATATCATCATCTAATAAATTTTTAAAAATTTATTTTTGTCAATTTAAACCATATCATTTTAATTGATACTTTGTTATTATATTTAATTTTATTTTTCGTAATAACATTATAGATATTTAATGGTTATAAATATTTACTTATATGGTTTAAATTGACCATAAATAGAGATTTTATGAAATTTTAGAACTTATAATCATCACATTGTAATATTTAAAAATTTATATGATTTTTAAATAATTTAATAAAATGTTATTTTTATAAAATATCAATAGTTTTAATTTTAAAAATATTTATTTATTTGACAATAAATGAAATCCACAAAAAATATAAATTAAAAAAATATTTAACACACTCCTAACATAATATAGTCACATATAAATTTTTTGGATAACATTAATTTATTAGTAAGATATTTCTTTAAATATTTTTAAATCCATTTTTTCATATTTCTATTAATAAAATAATTTCTACATAAATATTGTGTCATCATTGATGAAAAATATTTAATCTCTAAAAATTATAAATAAAATTATATGTTGTTTTTAATTATTTTATCTGTTCATAGAAAATATATAGTCTATATTATCTTCTATTTATCCATTAATTAAAATTAATATACATATATAAAATTAGATTGTTACATTTTGTCACATTCATTAGTTTTTATTATATTCTTGTCATATTCATAGGAAAGTGGTCTTTAAGTGATTACATTTTGGATAATAGATGATAAGGGTATAATTTAGACATCCAATATTATTTTTACAATTTTTAAGGTAATTTTATAATATTATTTGTGCTTTTAATTACCAGATTTACCATCAACCATGGTAATAAAAATAATTACCAAAGTTCCATATATATTTTCCAGAAATAATATAAATATATTTAAATAATTTGGAAACAATTATTCCAAATATGGAATCCATTTTTCAAAATTAAAAACACAAAATTTTCATTAATTAATTTGACGTTAATCCTTTTGTTGAAATGAAAAAATGGTTTTTAAATGTTAAAATATTGTAAAAGATTGAAATGTTTTTACATCTGAATTTAATGTAAAATTAATTCCAATGACCTACATTATAGTAAATGGTAAAAATTTATTCTAATTATAATTTTAAACAATTTTGTAGTATAATTTTACAATATAAATTATTTCAATGAAAAAGTGACTTTCAATTAAAATTTAGTGTATGTTTACTATTCATCAAAACATGAAAGTTCTCAGAAAAGTATCAAAAAAAATCCAATGTAAATTTTTATATACTTATTCAAAATAAAATGTTTATGTTTTCATATAAAATTTTTTAATGTGTCATAATTTTAATAAAAAATGGTTTCTTCATTCAAAGGTGTAAAATTGAACTTCTAAAAAAATAGGTTATTATACATCAAAAATGGGTTTTATTCGTACCCTATGACTAAAATTTCCATTTTATGAATATAAAAAATATTTTATTAAGTATATAGGACATATAAATCTCATTAATTTCATTATCAAATTTAATTCACTAAAAAATAAAAAAAAATCTAATTCATTTATATTTTTTCTAAATAATTGAGAGCCAAGGAATTCACAAAGAATTTTCATAAGTTACTTATAATTATTCCCAAAAACCTAAATGGTGGGATATAATGGTAATTTTATAATCAGGTAATCTCATGGTTCATTAAATATGATTATTACATGAAAATCAATCTACTGAAGAATAAAAATTATTTAAAGAAAATATTTCATAAAAACATTCGGGTGTTACATTCTACCCCACTTAAACTGAATTTCACCCTTGAAATTCATCACTTGAAAACAAATAGATTAGGATTCTTCTTCCTCATCATATCCCTAAGTTCCCATATAGAATCTTCCAATTATTGTTCCCTCCTTAATACTTTAACTATGTGAGTGGTCTTGTTTCGTAGAACTTTTTCACTACGATCCAGAACCTCTATCAATTATTCTTTATAAGAAAAATCTTGCTCCATTGGTATGACTTCTGAGTGTAGTACATGTTAGGAATCAGGTATGTACTTTCTCATGATAGATACATGTATCACATCATGAACTTGAGAGATATTTGGTAGAATTTCCAATAACTAAGCTACCTTCCCAATGTTATCTGGAATTTCAAAAGGAAAAATACAACTAGGGGTCACCTTTCCGTTCTTTCCTAATCTCATTACTCACTTCCAGGCTGTTATTCATAGAAAAACCTTATCACTCACTTTAAACTATAAGTGTTTTATTTAGTTATCAGCATAAATTTGTTTCCGACTATGATCTTCTCTTATGTATTGTTGAATAGATCTGACATTTTCTTCCATTTCATCAACAAGATCAGGTCCTATTAGATTTCTTTCCCCAACTTCATCCCAACAAGTTGGAGTTGAGAACCTTTTTCCATGAAGGTGTTTATAAGGAGCCATCTAAATACTGGAGTGAAAGCTATAATTATAAGAAAATTCCACCAATGGTGGGTGTTGATCCCAACCACCTTTGAAATTCATAGAGAAAGCTCTCAACATGTCTTCCAGAGTTTGAATTTTCCTCTGAGATTAACCATTTGTATGAGGTTGATAAGGAGTTCTGAAACATAACTATGTATCTAGATCATACAAAAGACATTGCCAAAACTTTGAGGTAAACCTTAGATCTGGATTATATATAATGGAAAGTGGTACTCCATGCAATCTTAACACTTCCTTTAAATATATCCTTGAAAGCTGATCGAGAGAGAAATCCTCTCTTATAGAAATGATTTATGCCAACTTTGTTAGGTGATCAACTATAACCAAGATAGAATTATTGGCTTTAGATGTTCTAGGAAGTCCGATGAAAAATTCTGTATTGATGTTTTCCCATTTCCATTCTGGTATGGGTAATGGTTGTAACATCACCTTAGACTTCTGTCTTTTAGCCTTAATGTGATGAAAAACCAAGCATCAAGAGACATATTCAGCGACATCTCTTTTCATTCCATCCTACTTGAAGTACTCTTTCAGGTCCCTGTATATATTTTTGCTTCCAGGGTGAATAGATAATGATGAAATATGAGACTCATCCAATAACTCCTCATTAATTCTGGTATGGGAGGAATAAAAACCTAGTTCTTGAACATCATTATTTAATCACAATCAAGGTTGGATTTAGGAACATTTCTCACCTTCTTTTGTAGCTCTACATATATCATATGTGCCTCCTTAATCTTAACTTATATTAATGGTTTAACACTCATTTTAGAAAGATAATATTCCACCCCTTCCTTTAAAATTTCAACATCCATCCATTTCAAATCCACAAATATTGGATATTTTGTGATCCTCATCTTAGATAGGCTAACATGGTCTTGTCGACTTAATGCATCTTCCAATATGATTGCTTTCCCAAGGTGGTAATTTGTTGATAAATCTTAATAATTAATCAACTCCAACCATCGTATTTGGATCATATTCATAACTTGTTGTGTGAAAATATACTTTAAACTCTTATGATCAATTTAAATATCACACATTTCACCATAATGATATTTCCTTCATATCTTTAATTCAAAGATTACCGAAACTAACTCTGAACCATGAGTTGGCTAATTTTTCTCATGGATTTTAAACTATCATGAGGCATAATCTATCACCATATCATTTTTCATGAGAACACATCCCAACCCCTTCTTGGATGCATCACTAAAGATCACAAACCTTTCTCTACAACAAGGAAGTTTGGGCATAGGTACACTGGATAACCTTCTTTTTAGTTCTTTGAAATTATCTTCACATTCCTCGATCCAAAAAAACATAACTCATTCACAAGTTAATGTGGTAAGTGTATTAGAAAATAGTGAAAAATATTTCACAAAACATCGATAATATCCATCCAAACCATGAAAAATTTGGATCTTAGTTATCATTGTTGGTCTCGACCATCTTTCCATAATATCTATTTTTGATGGATCCATAAATATCCCCTCTACTGAGATTATGTGACCCAAAAATGAAATTTCTTGAATCCAAAATTCACACTTGGTAAATTTGTTATTAATCATCTCCTTTATCAGGGTCTTCAGTATAATTCTCAAGTGATTTTCATATTCTTCCATGATCTTTTAATAGATAATAATAGTTTTTATAAATACTACCACAAAATGATCAAGATAGTATCAAAAGACTCTATTCATTAGATCTTTGTAGATAGCAGGGTCATTTTTAAGACCAAAATGCATCACTATAAATTCATAGTATCCATACCTTGTACGGAATGTCGTCTTTGGTATTTCCTCTTTTTTGACCCTTAGATTATGATATCCTAAATGAAGATCAATCTTGGAAAAGTATTGATCTCCACATAGTTGGTCAAATAAGTCACCAATGTGGGGAAGAGGATATTTCTTCCCGTTATGTTCTTGATAATCAATGTAAAGTCTCATTAATTCATCTTTATTCTTAACAAATATAGCAGGTCCTCCCAAAGGTGATGCACTGGGGAATATGAATCCATTATCAAGATTCTATTGGAGTTTCTTCTTCAATTCATGAAACTCAATTGGGGACATTCTATAAGGTGTCTTTGAAATAGTCCTAGAACCTATTTTGAGTTATATTGAAAAATCAACTTCACGATTTGGTGGAAGACCTATCAATTTCTCTGGAAATACATCATCAAAATCTCGTACAATTCGTGTCTTCTTAATCATGAGTTTCTCCCCAACCATTTGAGATTAATAACTATAATTTATATGAATTAAGACCCATAATAAGGATGAAATTTCTACTGGATGGTAATATTCAACTTTTCATCGATATATGAACATGACTGACTGAAAATTAACTTTTTATTAATAGAATCACATTTTAGGAAAAGTGAAAACTAGTCACAATTAATCTTGCGGCAAAGCCTCATAAGAAAAAGAAAATCCATCAAAGCATAGCCTTAGCATATTGGTAATTTCCTCCCTATAAAGTTTCCAGTTCAAAAGCCATACCTTAGCATCTGAGCCTTCTCCGATAACAACTTTGAAATGAGACACCATTTTGTCCCAGGTTCGAATATACTCTTCTTTGCTGATTTTCCCATCATTGAAGCCTCTCATCAGGATCATATCCTGTTTTTCAATCCAATTAGCCTGCTCTCTGTTGGCCTCCACTTGAATAGGTCTTCCCATCATCTCTGCCTCTTCCTGTGGTATGTTGACATAAAGGAATTCTTCCACCATTTCCTCCTCAGAGTGTAGGATAGGCTTTTTAGAGTCCTTTTACACTTGGATACACTTTTCATTAGGTTTATAACTCAGACTCAACTTGTCATTGATGGTTCCCTGAACCGCAACTTGAGGCTTCTTCTACACAACAATAAATGAAGCATATAACATTTTTCTCTCGCTCGGTTTAGACTTTTTACCAGATCATGTCTCCATTGGTTCTGGTAGATGCGAGTAGTCCTTGCGGACCTTCCCCTTCTTCTTCTTAGGGGTCTTCCCCTCCTCATGCCCCTTGGTTACAACGTAGTCCTCCTCAGACTCCATACCTTTTGTTAGTTAGGAATTGATATGATCTTTATATAGAGAATGTTAATACATGATAAGAATCACATAAAATTCCCCTTAGGAAGGATCAAAATATTTATATGAAGCACTTTCCCACAGACATCAACCAGATAATAATTATAAACTTTTGATGCGACCATTGTGCCATTAGGAGTTGTTACAGCTAACTAAAAATCTAATTGTTAAGGTAACATGGTGATACCCTTAGAAAATTCTTTATAAATAAAAGATTTGGTGGATCCAAACTCAAATAAAACATTTGATACTTTAGAGTGAATTGTATGTGTATTTTTAACCACTTCATTGTCATACTCCATGTCACCGATACTCATTTCATGTGACTTTCCTTTGTCTTTGTCCTTAAGATTTTGTTGACATCGATCATCATCAATAACCCTTGGATTAGTTAATTGATTGGAATAACTCTCCATTAATTTTCACTTGTAGCATTGAAGTGTAGTAGGTTCATTATCTGTAGCCTTTTCTTTGTTTGAATCATTATACATCTTTTTCCCATCACATCGGCACTCAACTTCCTGATGACCTTCTTTTCCACACTTTAAAAATTTACTAATCCATTTATGAAAATTTCCACCATGTTTCTTTCCACACATTGAGGATAAGGGAAAACACATCTTCATTTCAATGTGGTATTTAAAATTTCCTTTGAATCCCAGTTTTCTCTTCTTATCAAACCCATATGACAGATGGGTTACTCTGACTTCCATCTCAACCTTGAGATCACATAGATCAATTTCCTCATATCTATTTATGTCCCTTATGTATAATGCCCATTGGAGACTTTATTTTAGGCCACTAAAGAATCGATCAATTTTACTCTCATGTTAGATAATAATTCTGGAATCATACCTTGAAAGTCTTGTAAAATATGATTCGTAGGTACCAAAAAATTCATCATCCTTTTTATTAAGTTCAAGGAACTACTTCTCTATCTTTTCATGAAGAATACGAGGAAAAAACTTATTGAAAAATAAGTTCTTGAACTCATCCCATTCCATGGACTCAATTTCAACACTTTTCCTCATATTCTTGATAATATTACACCATTTATCAGATTCACCTTCAAAATGATATACTTCTAATATGACATTATCATTTTAAAAATGTTATAGAAATAAAAATATCATTTTAGTGGTACAGATCCATTGTTCATCCAGTAATATATCAGAAGACCTATTGAATGATGGTGGGTGCTGCCTCAGGAAAGATTCAACAAAAGTTTGCTTCCTCCTCTGCTAGTTTGGAAGTTTGACATGATTCATAGCTTGGGAAAGTTTTGTGACCATGGATATAAGATTATTTATTCCATCTCCCATAACATTTGGTTTCTTAGGGGGACAATCGTTACATTTCCAATCACATTCAGTATTAGCGTGATTCCTTCAGGTTCCATCCATTGACTAAAACAAAGAAGCCTAGTGTGAGAAACACAAATAATAATGGGAAACCACATAATTCAAGAATAAAAAATCAATTTATGACACTTTAGGTTTTATACTAGTTTATTCATGAACATCTATAAAACACTAGGATATGATTGGAACCTATACTTAGACATATCCTTAGTGTTCTTAGTACGGTTCTCTCATCCTAGTTTCTAAATAATAAAAATACCTTTACTCTGATACCAAATATAATTTACCATAATTTACATGTAGATATTACAACAACATTGAAAAATATTTATTAAATAAGAAAACAAAAACCAGGCCAGGACCATAGATATTTAGTGTCTTTGAAACTGGGAAACATAAACAACTGGTTCATAAAACAACTATATTATCTCCCACTTATTTCTTCAAAACAGGACTCCTTTTTGAAATATCTTACTTAATACACTTCTTCATGACATGGGGAAAAGAAACATATGAAAGGGTGAACTCAAATGCTCAGTAAGGGTAAACAAGGGAAATTTTGATCTTGTCATAATCATAATAACATAACATTTGAAAATATTATCATGTATATAAAATATCATAATATCGTGTCATGGGATAAATCAGAAAATTGAAATGTAATCCCAATTATCATAACATAGGACATTAAATTTCATGGAATACACCCAAGAATATAAAATCATTTCATATTAGTCAATTACCACTTCCAATACCATCATAGCGAAAAAAGTCCATTACTGAATTGAGTTCACTCCTCATTCCTACCCTGTATTACTGAACCAGATTTACATACCATTTCATTCATGTCTATCGCAAGAGATATAAATAATTATTTAATTCATTTTAGGGAGATACAGTTCCCACCCATATCATAATTAAACAATTATTATTGGTTCCATAAAAACATAATAACATTCACCACAGCATAACCCATGAAATAAATTAGGTTTCTTAAATATCATTCCTTCATAATTGATATAAAAAATGGATTTCATAAATAACACACAATCTAATCATAGTAATTTTAGGGTTATAAATATAACCCTATTTAAATAGTGTCATCATAGATGGAAAATAATTTTGTGATAACACTTGAAATTAATTCCTAAGGAAAATATCATTTCTTCCTAAAAAATGTTTTCCATCCATAAAATGACACATAATTTTGGAAGAAATAATTTTACGTGAAAATAATTTTGTAATATTATAGAGGAAGATTCAAGTAAATAAGGCATTATGAAATCGTAAAAATCTGGTCATGCCATACAAGTTAAAAAACATTATTCTTGTACTTTTGTTGGAAAAGTCAAAAAGTACCTCGTATGGTAAAAAAAGAAATATTCCTTCCATACAATGTAGTAAAAGTAAAAATGGAAAAAAAATGAATATAAAAAATTAATATAATAATAGTAAATATTTTATGAAAACATGGTCAGGGATGGTAAATATATACCCAGTAAATACTTATATATAAACTAACTCAGATAAAAATGAGATTGTGAAATTATATGTTACTTTAGGTACGATATCCTTTATATGTATATGAACCTCCTACATATTGATTTAAATAATTTTATTGACTGATTCCATAATATTAATCATTTTTATAATATCATATCTGATTATATTATAATCCGTTGGATAGTAACATTTCATTGTCACTCGTTATTAAGATATTAACAACTTTATGTTCTTACGAATGATTTATAGGATAAGTTCATGTTCCAATTATTAGGTTATAGTTAAATCATTTACTGAATGATATTGGTATAATATTTATCATATTTAGTCATTCAATTCATGTATATAATCATGGTTTAATGAAGATCATGTATTATGAATCACATCACATCATGGAGATGGTAGGTCATACGTACACACGAGCGATGATATCATTCTCGAAATTGTTGAATGGTATTTAATTGTATGGTGAATAATATTTCATAATTAGAAACATGTTATAATAATCATTTATAATTATTATTTCCATCATTATACCCATCCAAATAAGGTGGTGGTGAAAAACTGATTACCCAATGGCATGGAGATGGTAAGCCGTACGTATGCATGCGCGGTGATTTCATTTTTCATATGATTGATAGAATGTGAAATATGGTTGTTTAATATTTATAATAACATATAATTATATTATTGATACTGATATTATTACTTTATAATGAAAAAACTAATGAAGAGTAATTATAAGGCAAAATAATTTTGAAAGAATCGGTAGAATAGATTTCATCTTCCTTGATGTGCTTCCTCTAAATATCTTATTAGAGCACTTGAGTTGGTCTTTAAAGATGAAAAAAACCTCTATAATGAAAATAGGGAAGTTTTAAGGGAATAATTTTGGGTATGGACAATCTTGAAGGCTTAAATGATGTTAATATGTGATTGAGGAGGTTCTCTTTTATAATTGAGGTGAGGGGAACTTTTATAAACTTCATAAATAATAATTTATAATAAAATCAAAACTGAACCAAAAACCTCCAAAAGGTCCCAATTTCTAAGATTCTATGAGATAGGTTTGTAATATCATCAAACAATAAACTTTGGATAAGTTATTTTTTCAATTTAAACAATATCTTTTAAATTGATACTTAGTTATTCTATTTAATTTTAATTGTGGTAATAAAATTCTAAATATTTAATGTTTATAAATATTTACTTATATAGTGTTCACTAACCTGAAATGAATTTTTATTAAATTTTATACCTTATAATAATTACATTTAAATTTTTAAATATTTTATTATTCTTAAATAATTTTATAAAATGTTATGTTTATAAACTATCAATAATGTCAATTTTAAAACTATTCAATTATTTGACTTTAAATGAAATACACATATAATATAAATCCGAACTAAAATATTTAATATGCTCCTAAAATCTCTTAGTATCCTATAAAATTCTTGGAGCACATTAATTAGTTCATATGATATTTTTTCATCTTTTTAAAACCATTATTTTTCTATTTCAATTAATAAAATAATTTCTATATCACTATTGTTTCATCATTAATGGTAATTATTTAATCTATAAAAATTATAAGTAAATATCTATGGTATAGGTAATTATTGTATGTTTCCCGAGACTATCTATAGTTAATATTATTTTCTAGTTAACCATATATTAAAATTCATATACACATATAAAATGAGATTCTGACATTTTTTCGCATTCATTTTTTTTATTATATTCATGTAATATTCATAGGTAAGTGGCCATTAAGTGATTCCATTTCAATAAATAGATGATAATGATATAGTTTATTCATCCATTTGGATTTTTATAGGTGTTAATTTAATTTTATAATATTAATTTTACATTTAATTACCCAATTTACCTTCAACCATGGTAACAAAAATAATTACCAAATTTACTATTCAAATTACCCAAAACTAAAATAAATCTATTTACAATATTTGGACCTATGAGTTCCAAATATGGAATCCATTTGTAAAAATTCAAAACATAGAAGTTGAAATAATTAATTTAAAATTAATCCCATTGTTGAAATGAGAAAATGAGTATTAAAATTTAAAATTTTGCAAAAGATTGAAATGCTTTTACATCTGAATTTAATATAAAATTAATTCAAATAACCTGCATTATATTAAAATAAAAAAATATATTATATTTACAATTTAAATCCATTTAGTAATAGAATTTAAGAATATAAAGTATTTCAATGAAAAATGTTATTTTCAATTAATATTTAGCGTAATTTTACTATTCATCAAAATATGAAAGTTGTTATAAAAATAACAAAAAAACATCCAAAGAAAAATTTTATATCCTTTTTAAAAATAGAATGTTTGTTTTGTCATATAAAAATTAATAATGTGTCAAAATCATAATTAAAAATGGGTTCTCCATTCAAAGGTGGAAAATTAAACTTTTAAAGAATAGATTTTTATACATGAAATAGGGTTTTATTCATACCCTATGACTAAATTATCCATTGTATGAATATAAAAAATATTTTATTAATTATATAACACGTATATATCTCATTAATTTCATTACCAAAAGCAATTCACTCAAAAATAAAAATATCTAATTGATTTATATTTTTTATAAATAATTGACAACAAATGAATTCACAATGAGTTTTCATAAGTTAGTTATAATTATTACCAATAACCTAACAGCTAGGATATAATGTTAATTTTATAATCAAGTCATCTCACAGTTCATTTAAACTCCCGATTTCTTGCAATGAAATATACATTAGAATAAAAATTATTTAATGAAAATATTTCATAAAAATATATGGGTATTACATGGGAGATTGGTATACTTCTATATATCCACAGCATCAAAGGGTTAGAATCGATATTAGGTTGACCTCAGAACTATTTTCAATCATATCCCTTAGTACATCGACATTATTGAGTCTTCCAGAAACATATAAGGGCATGATGTGTCCCCAGATGACCTCTTCCCGGTCATGATCTGTAAATGAGATGGTGACATGGAATTCTACTAACACGGTCTATACTCAATAGACCTCAGCTATAGGTAGTTCTATCTCAAACTCATATGGGCTCTATAGGCTTAAACGAGTGCCTCCCTAAGTTATTTTGAAATATAGATCACATCCAAGATTAAAATATTGGTTGGGACAACAACCGTATGTTTTAGAATATCATATTTTTTTCTAATGATGTTGGAACATACTGAGGTGGGGTTACTTATTACTATGTAGCTCAATGGTGAGGTATTCAAGGAGTATGGGCTGAGTAATAGTTCATAGTACAATGGAGAATCTGATACCAGTGGTATGGGTCACACCGACCCACCCCATTTTCTGAGATGATCAGATAATCACACCCCCTCTAGCTAGTCATATAAGACGACTAGGATCGGATAACCGTTGGTGGGTTTTGAGACACCTCCATGTCTCTTTTGAATTTTCTTCAGTGATTTCCCATGGTTCTCAGCTACATATATGTCCTTTTGGGGACATGGTTGAAATATTAGGTCCAACCACACTGGTGTTATAACATTTATCCTCGGTTCCTATGCATGCAGCCTCATGTTCCCCAGTTTCATATGGGGGGAACTCATATAAAGAGTAATATTAATCATCGAAGAAGGGTTATTCTAATTTTACCACATTAATATATCCAAATATGAGATCTTTTTCTGATGAGGGTTCCATTTGGTGGGGTGGTGCCTATGTTTCAGACATTTTAGGGAAGAAATATGCAATAGTTATATATTTTATTAGAGAAAAAAATGACTCATCCTACCGTATTTATTCATGTATTTGATGTTTTCACTGACTTTTAGAAGACATATCTTATGTCATCTTTCTAGGTGGTGGTACTATTTCAGTTTTTTGGATTTGTGCTCTCAGGGTGGCATGATCTCTGTCAACTATTTTTCGAGTCATCTAGTTGTTGAACTTTTATCTACACCTGGATGGAACATCATGCTAATCACCTTATTCTATTGGATGGGTGACGGTTATACATGTCACATTATATAGGTAGTTATACAACATCACCTGTCTAGAATTGACCATACCATGGAGGATGTATTTTAAGATGATGAAATCTTAGATGTTCTGACCCAGCCTTCTATTAAATAGGTAGTATTTGGGATGATAAATGAGGTTAACCCCATTAGTTATCTTGGGTTGTGTAATATTGATAGGTATATTATCTATGGTTTCAATAAAATAATTAGGGACTTGTTCACTTTGGAAGGATTATGTTTTATCCATACATTCCTCAAATAAAAGTTGACCCTGGCCTGTTTTTGTTTCTTCCCTAGGGAGATTTTGTTTTTTCTATCACTCGATTGGAGGTGTCTGGTCATTTGGTACCTATATATGTTCTTGAATGGTAACTACTATGGGTTTTAGGGTAATAGAGGAATTTTATACCTTCTCTATCCTTTTTCCATGTTCGATGAACATGAGTTAGGATTTAGCTTGGGATTGTTGAATGGAGTCTTCCAAACATTGTGTCATTTTTGTGAACTCATGGAATCCACCTAGATAATACATTGGGATCAATGGCTCTTTCATCTCCTATTAGAGGTTTCTAGGAAGGATTTTTACAAATAGTTCCTTTGAAATGTGGATATAAATATAATATTGTATACCTTTTCATCTGGATATAAAATCAGAAACCCTCTCATTCTCATATTTCTTGTAGTTCATAAGTTCAAATATTTTCTTCTTCCTCGGATTGGAGATGAACTGGTAAAGGAATTGATGATGAAGGTCAACCAAACCTATAATGGATCCAACTGGAAGGATATTGTACCAATCAAATACTATCACTATAAGAGTCTATAAAAATAACCTTAGCTTGGTCACCTCTTTTTTATCTTGAGGGTCTATCATCAGACCACATTAGGACATAAAATGTGTGAGATTTTTTTTGGGTCTATCACACTATCAAAGGTGGAAAAAGTTGGATTTCCAAATTTGCGTGGTAGAAAAGTATTTTCTACCCATTAAAGATATGGTTTTCTCTTAGTATTAAAAGTTATGTTTCACCCTTCCATAGCTTTTATTTGTGTAACACCCCGAGATTTTTTGAGATATATTATTTTTAATTTCTTTGATGTCTTCTATTGTACAATACAACAAGATTATCTTGTGCTATAAGAAACACTATATTAGATTACAATATACGCAAACATTATTCTAGGCTTGTGTTGCACGCCAGAGCAACCTTCCTTGATAACGTGTGTTGTACGCAATACTGAGTTTCACTAAACGAGATATTATTATAATATTATTATGAACTAGCCATTATGAATAGTGATACCCACTTTTTGAAATTTTATAAATTTAATCTTTCAAAATGGACTTTATTTTTGGATTCGGAATATCGAAATTAGCCTAGGGTGAAAGTTTGGTATTTTTCTTAAAACTTTCAATTTTTGATGAATAGTGAAAACACTCGGTTACTATTTAAAAACCGACTTTTTATTTAAATAATTATTTATTTTATTTAAATTTATTTTAGGTCAAAATAGATACATAATATATATATATATATATAAGTTTAATGTAATTCATTGGAGTCAGTTTATAATAATTTTAGAGATATAAAAATTTTATTGAACTTTTAACCGTCTTTTACCCACCTCTTAGGAGTATTTGCAATTGTACATAAAACATAATTTTATAGCTTCTGTGAGTTGAATTTCAAAAATCTGAGAGACACATTTAATATCAAGGAGTAAAATGTGGTTTAATAAGATAAAAATAATTTTTTGTGAATAGTAACTTTTTACTTTTATTTACTACGGTTAAAAGTAAATAGGGTAATTAAAGGTAAAAATTATATTATTTTTACCCTAACACATGTCCTAATTCTTTTGGATAAGTATAATTCGACCAAAAACAACCTTAGGAATATAATATTATCATTTAGGTCCACTTGGATTAGATTAAGACATTTAATATTATTTAATTCAAAGAAGAGTTAAAGGAGTTAAAATGAAAGTTTAATAAATAAAACATTTTTAATATAGGATTATACATAAGATAAATTCGACTATAAATATTAATTAGAAATATAAAAATATTTCCTACATAAGTTTATTTTATTTATAATTTTTAGACATTAAATATTTTAATTTATTTATGACACAATGATGATGAAGTAATTACCTTATTAATGAAATATTAACATAATTGATGTAATAAATACCCAAATAAATGTAATTTGAGACTTTTTATGAATTAAACTAATTTTTTAGGTTAATATGACATATTAGTATTGATTCAATTAACACTTTTTGAACTAATCGTGCTATTATGATTTTTACAATAAATAATTACCAAATAGTGTCAAAATTGACATAAAATAGTTTTAAAAAAAATATTATATTATTAATTGTTATTCTATTCTTAAAAATCTAAGGTTCTCAAAAATGACTTATATAAGGTTATATATATTAATAATTAACCACTTGGGGTTATTTGTTCTTTTTATAGTAATTTTATTAACCATATAGTGTAAGAAAACAAGAAGACACGGTAAAAGTTAAATTATTTAACTTAGAGTTAAATCTAAATGATAACGTTACAATAGTAACCTAAACTTGTCTAATTATTATTGGTTGATAGTATTTCGACCCATATCCACTTTATTATCGAAATAAGTCACTTTGGTTCCATTATAAACCGAATATGACTTTATTATAAAATAATATTTTATGTTTTTCTAAAGTGCCCCTCTCCTCCCTTATAAAAGGGCACCTCCTCCCTCTTCTCTTTACATAATTTTGAGCCTTAAATCTCGGGAAACCCCTTCCCATTTCCCTTATCAACTTCCCTATAAACATTATAGAGGTTCTGGTCCTCTCAAAAGACCAACTCTAATGCCTTAAGAGGAAGCTTAAAAGAGGTGCGTCGAAGAAGAGGTAATCTCTTCTACCGATTCTTTCAAGTTTCTTTCTTCTTCAACTTCTTCTTCATTAGTTGTTTCATTATAAAGTAATAACATTAGTATCACTAATATACTGATATTTTATTATAAATATTAAACAACCCCATTTTACCTTCTATCCATCCTACGGAAAATGAAATCATCGCGGGTGCGTATGTACGGAATATTGTCTCCACGCCGTGGTGTAATCTGTTTTTCCACTACCACCTTACTTGTATGGGTATAATGGTGTAACGAATAACTATATATGGTTATTATAACATAATACGGATTCTTAGATACTATATCATCTACTCCAATTCCATTCAATAATTATGGGACCGATATCATCGCTCGTGCGTATGTACGGAATACCGTCTCCAAGACGCGATGAGATTCCTTATCCATGTTAACCAATCATGAATGATTATAAAGTATATATAATGAATAATAATGAAATATATGACATAATGAAGCTACTTTATTTATGTATATATACATATATATGGCATCTACTTACTTTCATTCAAGTCAATAAGGAAAGGAAAACAGCGTTCATGTGTACGCACGACCTACCATCTCCATGAACGGTGTATTTCATTTCATTCATATATCTATTATATTATATATATATATATATACTGAATATATATGATATATAAATCATGATTTACATTTTTGAAGTAATTAAATCATGATATAAGTAATAATAATATCAATAACAACAAGTCCAAATCCGTACAATAAATAAAATGATTTTACCCAAAATGCTGCTTTAATATGGAATTTACAAAAGAACGAGTAATATAAAGTCATAAGTGAACCATATATGATATTATAACAATTAATATGATTATATAATAAGTAAATGACATTATTTAAATCATTATACTGGAGGTTCGGATACGTATGAAGCATATCAGACCAAAGGTAAGGGATAATATTTCCAATCTCGTTTTTATCTGAGATTGTTTATTCGTAAGTATTTACTGGGGTTATTCTTATCATACATAACCATGTTTTCTAAAAATATTTTCGTGTATGTTTAAAGTCCTTTTTACCCATTTTTAAATTTTACCACATATTATGAAAGTAATCTTACTTTTTTTACTACACGAGGAACTTTTTGACTTTTCCGACAAAAGTATGAGGAGAATGTTTTTTTACTTATACGGAGAGAATGGATTTTTACAGTTTCATAATGCCTTATTTTCATGAATCTTACTCTATAAGATTTCAGGATTATTTTCAACAAAATCCTTTTATTTTAAAATTTCATGGCATTTGGTGAAAAGAAAATGATTTTGAAGAAGAAAGGATATTTTCCTCAAGAATTCATTTCAAGTGTTTTATCAAAACCATTTTTCATCTAAGATGACATTATTTCGAATGTGTATGTTTCAAGTATAATGTCTCTATGATTTACATGTTTTCACTTCTCTTATGATGAAATGATATCCATTTTTTTATATGGATTATGTTATGATGGTATGATGTTTATGAAACCCATTTTATTCTTTGGGTTATGATGAATGATTTATGTTTATTTTGGGGCACACGTAAGAATGATTTCATTATGAGATGGGTGGGACATATATCTCCCTCCAATGCATTGAGTAATGATTTATATCTCATGAGATAGACATGGATGGAATAGTAAGTTAATCTGGTTCAGTGATACAAGACTAGAATGAGGAGTGAACTCGATTTAGAAAGGGACTTTGTCCACTAAGATGGTCTTGGCAGCAATGCCTTGGATACTATAAAAATCATATCATGTGCTTAATGGTTTTCCACAAGTACATTTTTTATTCCCATGCTATTTTATTATGATTGATGTTCCTTTATGATATATGTCTTATGTACTTCCAACATTTATGTCTTTGCTCAAGATTTTGATGTTTAGATTTTATGTTCAAGTTTATTCATTCAAATGTTTATGGATTGTTATATGTTCTCTATGTTTACCCTTACTGAGCATTTGATCTTACCCTTTTTATGTTTTCTTTTCCCCAGGATATAAAGAAAGGTGTTAGGTAAGAAAACAAAAAAGGGGAAGATCTTTATGGAAGATGTTGAAGATCTTTCACCATGATTAGAAGATTATTTTTCCGAGTTTCCAAATACACTAAACTATTACGGTCCTTATGTGATTGTTTTTTTATTCATTAAGTATCCTACAAAAGTAATGTAATGTCCATGTACATCAAGTATGGGTCTCTGGAGTTGGTATCAGAGGAAAGGTTTAGTTAACCTTTGGAAACTAGGATGTGAAAACTTTAGTGAGATCCCGAGAGATATTTCTAAGGTATATCTAGTGATGTCCCTAAGGTTAAGTATAATTATAGTTTATAGTCCTAGAATTACAGTAAAGATATTATAATTAAACCTACGATGTTAGATATTGAATGTACTCTCCCTTTATTATGTTGTTTTCCTAAAATGATTTTGCCTCTCACACTATTGTTTTTGGGTTTTAGACGATGGCTGGAACCCAAAGGAACCGTGTTGATAAATGTAATGGATGATGAAATGATTTTCCTCCTGAACAAGCCAATGTTATGGGAGATGGAGTGAAAAATATTATTTCTATACTTACACAAGCTATGAATCATTCTTGATTTCCAAATGAGTAGAGAAGGGAACAATATTCTATTGAGTCCTTCATGAGGCAATGTCCACCTTCTTTCCATGGGTCTTCTGATCCACTTGTTGTTGAACAATGGATCAGTACCATTGAAAAGATATTTTCTATACTTCGTTGTTCAGAACATGAAAAAGTTATTTTAGTTGTTTACCGCTTAGATGGTGAACCAGACTAGTGGTGGACTCTAATTAAGAATACAATGTCCCTGATTAAATTGGATCCATGGAATGGAACGAGTTCAAGAACTTGTTTTGAAATAAGTACTTCCCTCGTATTCTTCAAACAAAGATGTATAAGGAGTTCCTTGAGATTAATTAAAAGGATGATGAATCTTTTGGTATATACGAAGCAAATTTTAGAAGGCTTGCAAGGTATGAATCTGGATTTATCCTCCAACCATAAAGTAAAGTTGATCCATTCTTCAGTGGCTTAAAACCAAGTCTTCGAAGGGCATTAGTGATAAAAGACTTCAGTAGATATGAAGAAATTGTGAGTTGTGATATCAAGGTAGAACTGGAAGTTTGTGTTACGTGTCCATCTCATGGTTTTGACAAGAAACGAAAGATGGAGTTCAAGGAAAAATCTTAGAACAATGGTGAAAAGAAGATGAATGTTTCTTTATGCTCAAAGTGTGGAAAGAAGCATGGTGGAGATTGTCTAAAAGGTATTAGAAAATGTTTTAAGTGTGGAAAATAAGGTTATTGAGCAGGTGAGTGTCGAAGTAATGGGAAAAAGGTAGCTAATTATTTGAATAGAGAAAAGATTACAGAGAACGCTCCACCAACACTTCAATGCTAAAATTGCAAGGAAATGGGGCATTATGCTAACCAATGCCCTAATCCAAGGGTTAATGATGATCGACATCAACAACCTCTTAGGGAAAATGAAAAAGGGAAGTCACATGCGATAACTATTAGCAATGTTGAGTATGACAACGATGTGGTGGAATGATTATGTGTTTATGTAAAGGGATTCCAAAATAATGTTGTAGAATTTCATTTACAGTATTGTGGAACATTGGAATATCTATGTAATGGATTATTGTGGTTTTCGATAATTATATGGTATAGGTAACCATGAAAAGTGATTGAAATATTTTTTGGAAAGTAGATGATATGCGCATAATGAATAGATAAAGAGAAAATAATTTGTTTGATAGTATTCATGAGATCATGATTGATATAAGGACTAAGTGATATCATGGTTTGAGTATATAGAATATTTTGGATTTTGGAATGTGGAAAGAGTTATCTTTTTACTGCATTCATTTTTTCACTAAGGTTCGATGGTATTAATTTTTCAATAGAATACGTGATTAAGGCATTTGAATGTTTGAAATGTGACCAACAAGACATATCTTATGATAAATGGGGATAAATGACTGTATTTACATGCTTGGTAGATGACCTCTCTATCAATATTTTTCCTTATACTGTGAGTTTGGATAAACCTAAATATTGGAATATATTAAGTTAGAAATCAGATATTTTTGTTTAAGGATGGAACTTTTTTTATGTTATAATATTATAGTTTTAGAAAAAGTAAAACTCGTAGGATAGGTGACAACACGTCGCGTCGGACAATAATGCGGGAATCGAACCCACAACTGATGTGCAACAGGCCTTTATCGCCTACCACTGGCCTATAGTAAGTCCCTGGTTAGTAGAAACTAGTTTTATTTTATTAAGAGGTATGATAGATGAAGTATAAGTCCATTTTAGGAACCATATACGATTAATCTCACTATATATAGACTTATGTATATAACGTTTGCTAACCTTATGTTTGAGACAGATGGAATGACCTATCATTCTATCGAATGATCTGCTAACACTTCACGGAAGACAAATTCAACTTCATTTCTTTAAGAGATGAAGTGGAAATTTTTCAAGACACAAACAACAGTGATATTGTACCAAAATCAAGTAAGTATTTCTTTTAATTAAAAAATATTCAACATTAAGGAAATGATCTTGAAAACCAAAAATGTTGTCCTAGTTCCCTCATATCTGATGATACAGATGGTACCTTAGATTATCACAAATTTATGGCTTTGTGATTGTTTTATTTTTCATAGTCATGTTCTCTACCACTCTTCATCCAAACATGATGGTTAGATTTCTCTTCCATATCCATATTTCACCTATGTTCTCCTATGTGGAAACCTAGTGATGAGTTAATTTGCGTAACTGTTATGTTTCATACTTCACTTTTTAAAATTAGGTTTTAGTATTCCTTTTTAAGATGTGGGTTTATATAAGTGAAACTTTCAAGTAGTAAATTGTTTATAACACCAACTAATTTTGAGGGCAAAATTCATTTTAAGGGGGGTAGAATGTAACACCCCGAGATTTTATGAGATATATTCTTTTTAATTTCTTTGATGTCTTCTATTGTATGTTAAACCAAGATTATATTGCACTATAAGCAACACCGTATTAGCTTAAAGTATACACAAACACTATTCTGGGCTTGTGTTGCACGCCAGAGCAACCTTCCTTGATAGCGTGTGTTGTACGCAATATCGAGTTTCACTAAATGAGGTATTATTATAATATTATTATGAACTAGTCATTATGAATAGTAATACCCACTTTTTGAAATTTTATAAATTTTATCTTTCAAAATGGACTTCATTTTTCAATTCGGAATATCAAAATTATCCTAGGGTGAATTTTTGGTATTTTTCTCAAAACTTTCAATTTTTTATGAATAGTGAAAACACTGGGTTACTATTTAAAAACCGAATTTTTATTTAAATAATTATTTATTTTATTTAAATTTATTTTAGGTAAAAATAGATACATAATATATATATATATATATGTTCAATGTAATTCATTGGAATCAGTTTATAATAATTTTAGAGATATAAAAATTTTATTAAACTTTCTACCGTATTTTACCCACCTCCTAGGAGCATTTGAAATTGTACATAAATTTTAATTTTACCTCTTCTGTGAGTTTAATTTCAAAAATCAGAGATACATGGTTAATATCAATTAGTAAAATGTGGTTCAATAAGATAAAAATAATTTTTTGTGAATAGTAACTTTTTACTTTTATTTACCACGATTAAAATTAAATAGGGTAATTAAAGGTAAAAATGATATTATTTTTACCCTAACACATGTCATAATTCTATCTTATAAGTATAATTCGACCAAAAACAACCTTAGGAATATAATATTATCATATAGGTCCACTTGTATTAGATTAGGACATTTATTATTATTTGATTCAAAGAAGAGTTAAAAGAGTTAAAATCAAGGTTTAATAAATAAAACATTTTTAATATAAGTTTCTAAATAAGATAAATTCAACTATAAATATTAATTAGAAATATAAAAATATTTCCTATATAATGGTATTTTATTTATAATTTTTATACATTAAATAATTTTATTTATTTATGACACAATGATGATAAAGTAATTACCTTATTAGTGAAATATTAACATAATTGATGTAATAAATACCCAAATAAATGTAATTTGAGACTTTTTATGAATTCAAATAATTTTTTAGGTTAATATTACATGTTATTATTGATTCAATTAACATTTTTCTAACTAATCATGTTGTTATGATTTTCACAAAAATCAATTACCAAATAGTATCAAAATTGACATAAAATAGTTTTTAAAACAAGTATTATATTATTAATTGTTATTATATTTATAAAAATATAAGGATAGGAAATATGACTTAGATAAGGTTATATATATTAATAATGAACCAATTGGGGTTCGTTTTTATTTTTATATTAAGTTTATTAACCATATAGTGTAAGAAAACAAGAAGACACAGTAAAAGTTAAATTATTTAACTTAGAGTTAAATCTAAATGAGAAGGTTACAATAGTAACCTAAACTTGTCTAAAACCTATTGGTTGACATTATTTCGACCCATACCCACTTTATCTTCAAAATAAGTCACTTTGGAGCCATTATAAACCGAATATGACTTTATTATAAAATAATATTTTAAGTTTTTTCAAAAGTGCCCCTCTCCTCCTTTATAAAAGGGAACCCCCTCCCTCTTAGCTTTACACAATTTTGAGCCTTCAAGATCGGCCAAACCCTGACCATTTCCCTTATAAACTTCCCTAGAAACATTATAGAGGTTCTGGTCTCCTCAAAAGACCAACTATAGTGCCTTAAGGGGAAGCTTAAAAAAGGTGTGTCGAAGAAGAGGTATTCTCTTCTACTAATTCTTTCAAGTTTCTTTATTCTTCAACTTCTTATTATTTATTTGTTTCATTATAAAGTAATAACATAAGTATCAATAATATACTTATATGTTATTATAAATATTAAAAAAACCCCATTTCACCTTTTATCCATCCTATGGAAAACAAAATCACCGTGCGTGCATACGTATAGAATTCTGTCTCAACGTCGTGGTGTAATCTGTCTTTCCACCACCACCGTACTTGGATGGGTATAATGGTGCAAAGAATAACAATATATGGTTATTATAACATCATACTGATTCTGATATACTATATCATCCACTCCATTTCTATTCAATAATTATGGGAATGATATCATCGCTCGTGCGTACGTACTGAATACCGTCTCCACGACGCGATGAGATTCATTCTCCATGTTAACCAATCAAGAATGATTATAAAGCATATATAATGAATAATAATGAAATATATGACATAATGAAGATACTGGATTTATTTATGTATATATATATATATGTGTGTGTCCTTACTTACTTTCATTCAAGTCAATAAGGAAAGAAAAACAGCATTCATGCGTACGTACGGCCTACCGTCTCCATGAATGGTGTATTTCATTTCATTCGTCAATATTATATATATATATATATATAATGAATATATATGATATATAAATCATGATTTAACTTCTGGATTTAAGTAAATCATGATATAAGTAACAATAATATCAAGAACAACAAGTCCAAACAAGTACGATAAATAAAACGATTTTAACCAAAACGCTACTTTAACATGGAATTTACAAAATAACGGGTAATATAAAGTCATAAGTGAACCATATATGATATCATAACAATGAATATGATTCTTTAATAATTAAATTAAATTATTTAAATCATTATACATGAGTTTCGGATTCGTACGAAGTATATCGGACCTAAGGTAAGGGATAACTTTTCCAATCTTGATTTTATCTGAGATTGTTTATTCGTAAGTATTTATGGGGGTTATTGTTATCATCCATGCCCATGTTTTCTAAAAATGTTTTCATGTATGTTTAAAGTCATTTTTACCCATTTTTTAATTTTACCACATGTTATTAAAGGAATATTACTTTTTTTTACCACACGAGGAACTTTTTGACTTTTCCAACAAAAGTATGAGGAGAATGTTCTTTTTAACTTATATGGCATGAATGAATTTTTACGTTTTCATAACACCCTATTTTCATTAATCTTACTCTACAATATTTCATGATTATTTTCAACAAAATCCTTTTCTTCTAAAATTTCATTGAATTTTGTGAAAAGAAAATTATTTTGAAGAAGAAATGATATTTTCCTCAAGAATTCATTTCAAGTGTTTTATCAAAACCATTTTTTCATCTAAGATGACATTATTTCATATGTGTATGTTTCAAGTATAATGACTCTATTATTTACATGGTTTTACTTCTCTTATGATGAAATGATATCCATTTGTTTTACATGGATTATTTTATGATGGGATGATGTTTATGAAACCCATTTTATTCTTTGGGTTATGATGAATGATTTATGTTTATGTTGTGGAACATGTAAGAATGATTTCATTATGAGATGGTTGGGACCTATATCTCCCTCCAATGCATTGAGTAAAGATTTATATCTCATGAGATAGACATGGATGGAATGATAAGTTAATCTGGTTCAGTGATACAGGACTGGAACGAGGAGTGAACTCAATTCAGAAAGGGACTTTGTCCACTAAGATGGTCTTGGCAGCAATGCCTTGGCCACTATGGAAATAATATCATGTGCTTAATGGTTTTCCATAATTACAAGTTTTATTCCCATGTTATTTTATCATTATTGATGTTTGTTTATGATATATTCCTTATGTACTTCCAAGATTTATGTCTTTTCTCAAGATTTTGATGTTTAGATTTTATGTTCATGTTTTTGCATTCAAATGTTTATGGATTGTTATATGTTCTATATGTTTACCCTTACTAAGAATTTGAGATCACCCTTTTTATGTTTTATTTTCCCTAGGATATAAAGAAAGGTTTTAGGTAAGAAAACAAAAAGGGAAACATCTTTATGGGAGATGGTGAAAATATTTCACCATGATTAGAAGATTATTTTTCTGAGTTTCCAAAGACACTAAACTATTACGGTACTTGTGTGTTTGTTTTTTTTATGTATTAAGTGTCCCGCAAAAGTAATTTAATGTCCATTTACATCAAGTACAGGTCTCTAAAATTCTAGTATCTAGGGACTTGATGATGTTGTTTAGTTCTAGAGGTAATTCTGTTTTAAGAAATCTCTCATCTATAGGGAGTGGGTGGTGTTTGGTGATGTGCATAATTTTCAACTCCTGTTGATTCTTGATACATAATAAGACTAAATTATCTCCCAATTTAGGGAGAAGTTTTCACCACAATAAAGAGAATTCATTTTAATTTTCAACTTCCACATTTATGTAGACCGACTGTCTCGATCTGGAGATGATCTGATGCTCAGATACTACTTTTTCAAGAAGATCATCTCTTAGAGGGAGAATATTCATATCTTCCTAATAGTGATTCCTAGTGGGAATGTTTTCCTCAACTATCTCCTCATTGAGTTGTCTGAGAGTTTTTATCTCACCCTAATATCCTGAAAAAAATTTCCTTTGTGGATTAATTTCAAGTTCTTATGGGAGGTTATTGGGATGTAGTCCCACCTTTACCTTTATCTTTGGTTTCACTCCTCTGTAGAGGTGGAAACTTGATATTATATGGTGAAATTGTTTGGATCCTCCTATAGTTATAGGTGTCTACATATTGGAGGGGTCATACAAATCATCTTCTTGGTGTAAAGTTTCCATATTGGGACCCTCTAAATTTTTACCTTGGTCCACATTATCTATTTTATTGATAGTGATGACTCTTATAGAGGTGTATCAGGTGATGGTGGCATTCCATTACTTTCAATCCAATAGGATGATTCTACACTGCCTATATTAGGGTTATGTATTCTACCCTTGGCCATATTAGTATATTTTAGATTGTGACCCCAGTGGGGTTTTATTTCCTTCGTCATAAATTCCTATCATCTTAGTCTATGAATAGTGACCTTGAGTGAGTTTATAGTTGTGTTTATTGAATAGGCCCTAAATAATAGAGGTTTATCTTGTCGTTATCAAAACAAATGGAATGATGACCATTGATATTTACCACCCAACCTGAAGAAGACTGATTCCCTATTCGATGATGATGATGGTGATTAAAATAACCCCATCCCTTCAGGATGAGGACTATCTAGGTACATAAATATAATTGACTAGTCCAATTATAGATGAACCCATAGTTAAAGTCAAGGATATGATGACTCCTTAAGATGGACATTGAGATATAAATTCCCATATCCCAATATAATGGAGTTAATCAGGAATAATCATTGATTTCCCAAGGAACCTCTAAGGGGATGATAAACCTAGTGATGTTGATTGACCTAAATATACCATCATCCCAGTGGGATGGTGTTTCTTTTCAACTGATGCTGATATGTCCTGAATCATGTCAGGAATTGATGATTCGAGTAGCGGAGGTAGTGGTAGATATTCCCCCATTCATGTGGGCTCAGATCACTCCTAGAAATTTGGTATGAAATTTTCTATCATGACTTATTTGATATGGTATAGTTGTGATCATGAATGAGCTGGGTGAAATGGCAGCCCTTTGTAGGAGTCATTCTATAAGGGAAATTTTATGGTTGATTGAAACTATTGATTCTATGACTAAAATGTGTTCTCATTACATCAAGGGGACTAGTTCTACGTACTATTGGTTATCCTCTTCCTTTATTAAGGATGTATGTTTGGAAAAAAATCATCAAGGTAACATTGTAGCATTTTGGGATGGTTTTGTTTGTTGACAATGTAGCTTTCCATGGTGAATTGCTGAGTTCTAGAGATGTTGCTGAAAATCCATGTTGACAAAGAACCCTGATAAAGTAATGGATAATCTATAGGCAATAAAAAATAACAGATACAAGGTGGAACCATTTTCTAATGTTTTCCAAATTTTTGGGGTCCAAGATTTGGGATTTGTTGAGCATTGTGAAAAGTGGATTTCCATAAATATCTCATTAAAATATTAAAAAGGAATGAATTTTTAGAAGATGAGATTCATGAAGTAGATTTTTCAAGGACTGGAAGAATTTTTACTGTGAGCTCTACGATTATGACAAGATTCAAAAGCAGCAGAGGTGAAGAGTATTGTGAGGTAGTATTGCGGTGGCAGCGCAAAGGGAATGATAAAACCCTCTGTGGTTACGAAGAGCTCTACGATACGAAATTTTTTGTGGTGCTTCATGAAATGGAGGTAATTTAGGTGGGAATTTAATAGCTTTTTGATTTTAGATGACGTGGTTCTTACTTGGTGTGGAAGGTTCTTGAGTTGGTGAAATAACCTATAAATAGGCCTTGACCCCCTCGATATAAGTATAGAGTTTTCCAAGAAAAATCTATAGCTCTCAAGTCGCAAAAGAGGTTTGTATAGGTAGTATGATTCGTGAAATACATGAGCTTTTTTATGGCTAATCAAGCTCCCATAAATAGGTGTGTTCTACGTTGGCTGAGTGAGCTTCATAAAGGAAGTCTCTTTTCGACGACTTAAACTCTATGATGACCTAATCTCTACAAAGGATTCAGCTCTGTGAAGTAGTCTTCTCTACGAAGCAGTGTGCTCTGCAAAGGTGTGTGCTTTGAGAAGTGGTAGAGACTTCGTGAAGGCTTGTTTGAGATTTGAAAAATTGGGAGCTTCGCAAAGTAGGGAGCTTTACTAAAGTTTTTCAAAAGGTTTTTTCTCAGGGATCATTGGAAAAGGGGTATTAATCAGTGGATGAAATTTTGAATTTAACATAGAATCTACATGTAGTGAAGGATACACTCATTAGAGATATTTAAAGGACCTATATGTCTTTAAACTGTGTTTGGATCTTCTAAAGAAGCAGTGAGATCCCTTCAGTTAAGAGAGAAGTGAGTTCTCAAATTTTGAATGGTTGTAAACCATGAGGGATAGTGAGTTCACTTCGAACATGTAAACAGCAGTGCGCTTATAGTGGATTTGGCACATCGACACATCGCTAGTGTATACTTCTTGGACATAGCCCAGTGAGGGTGAACCAAGTAAAATTGTTATGTCTTTTGAATGATTTAAGATTAATTAATTCTCTTCAACGGGAAGGAGAGAGAGGAGAGAGTTTTCTCTAACAAAAAAACAAGATCAAAAGGGTAGTTGTTTTAATTTTTCATAACCTGATTCACCCCCCCCCCCCAGGGTATCTAGACTAGTGTACATAACAATGTATTATCACCATTGAATTAGGTATATTTTTTCATATTCATCAATTGACTAACACATTAAATGGTCCCCTGATTTTATTAGAGTCAAAGACATTTCTGGATTCTGTATCATTGGGGATATACTATTCCATGGTTTTGTTAATATGCAATTATTCATAATTTCTCCATCCTCAAATATAGATGCATGACGTGGCTTCAGATATTATCTTCCAAAATTTTGTGATGTAAGGGAGGAAAGAAAGCCATAGGTTTTCACTGTAGTTTTCTGGGTTTGGTTACCAGACCATAGAGATAACATCCAGGATTATCTGATAATTGAGTAACTGTATGGTCTAAATGTGACCTTCATATTCTAGAAAAGTGAGGTGTTGAGCCTTTATTCATTTATGAGTAGCCCATATATTTTTCATAGATAAGTCATTCACTCTTTTTCTTTCACATCAGGGATCTCATAGTCAGAAGTGGCGAAGGTAGAGAACATAGAGGGGAGGTGTTTTTGGATAACTCTTTCCATATGTTAATATTGGCCCCCTCCTCATTGGAATTAAATGCCTCCATCGGGTTAGACCATATAAGATACTTCTTGGGGTCACCTTCTGACTAGAGTGGAGTGTTTTGAGAATTTTATGTGGAACTATATATGATTAACCCTGATGTTTTGAGAACCTCTCTATAAGAACGTGTATAATTTTTGAGAACTGCTCCATATGGAGGAACATGTGCAAGGAGAGAATTTCCTTATCTATGGAAGATATCATCATGGGGAGGTTGAGCATGTTTGATGTTGGGAGTAGATTCCATATGATAAATCTCTACACTATCATGAGGAGGACTATCGTGGTAATGATTAACTTCTATTTTAGTTGAAGATTCAATGGATTCCTCTATTTTTTAGAACGTGTCTCGAAAAATATGAAGTACACTAGCATTGAGAGGATTAGGGATATGGGCCTCCTTATTCGTGGCTAGAATATGTCGAATTGTCTTTTGAAACTATGTAGGAAAATGATATTTTTGTATGAAGTCTATTGGAATATTTTTTTAAACTTCTGGTGTCATGGGAATATGATCATATTGTAGAGAAGCTTCAAAAATATGTTGATGGGATTCATTATTGGTAGGAATATGAGCCTTCCTCCAGGCATGCATCTCACTCACTTGGTGATTCTCAATCAAAAATAGGATATGAGTGTGATATTGATACATTGGAGTATTTATTGGGTCTTTCTTTAATGGGATATGAGTATTACATGAGGAATGTTCTGATCTAACTTGGTGAGACTCGGTTGGAGGGGGAATGTGATCACAGTTCAAATATACATTCCCTACCTAAATATATCGATAGACTTATAGTATGGGAGAAGGGATATGAGACACCCCTTATATAGCCTCAAAATAATTCTGATGTATTCATTCATTGGCTGAGGTAAAGATATGAGATTGGATTTCGTGATCTATTGTAATATGCCAGGAAAATTCATTGATAGGAATATGAACCCGCCCCGAGGCACGTTCCACTCTCACTTGGTAATCCCCATCCAAGCCCCAACCATAATAGGGATATGAGCTTAATCATGGAACTTTGGAGTATTTCGTTGGAATTTTTTAGTAATATAATCATATCTTGATGCATCGGACTCACTCACTTGGCGATCCCCATCCAAAATAGTGATATTAGCCTGATCCTGAGACTTTTTAATATGTTGCCGATCTTTTTAGATATGAATATACACCTATCCCAAGGCATGTGCCACTTATAATCGGTGGGCCCCAGGTGGGACAGGAATATGAGTCTGGTCTAGTGCCTCACCCTTTACCGAAATAAGCCGATAATCCTTCTAAATGGGAGAAAGAATTTCCTCTTGCTCTGAAACAACCACTTGTTCATACTGATCAGAGTGTTTTGTTGCCCTGACTATAGGGATATAAATATGTGTCTTTCCCCTTGTCTGTATCAATGCCCGAATATTCCATTGGAGTTATTAATCTATTTTTAATATATATTGACACTTTAGTAAATTTTTTATGGTAATGTAAGCCTGTACATTTTCTATATCCACTATATACCAGAAGAGATATTTAATTGAAGTGGGAATATGATCCCACTTCTTTCCTACTTGTGCTAATATAATATATCGATGGGATTCATTCATGGGATAGTAATTTGTTTCTCCCCCATGCCTACTATAGTAATATGTTTGTAGGCTTATTCTGAGTTAGAAATCATATGAGTCATCTCATTATTTACCACTAGAATATACTAGTACACATCATTTGTGGGAGTGGGGATATGATCCCACCCATGATTATCCATAACTTTCTTCACCTGATGCATCTTTCTTATTACTTGTGCATGGGTATGAGAGGTGTAATTGTGTCAATTAGTACCCTCTACAGGTGACATAAGCATACCATTGGGATGGTTTGGAGACAAAAGTTGTAAGGATCCCTCCTCAACGGCCTCTAAACCGTAAGGGAGTTATAGTTGACTCATTATTACACCTTCATCAGATACTGAAGGTAGTGATTGTTGAGCTCCGGTGATAAGCTCTCGAAGTGGTTGGAAATGATGATGAATTCCACTAGCTTTGCTACAGATTTCTTTTGATGATACCAACTTGTTGGATTTAGTGCTTAAAGACCCTCATAAGAAACCTCAAGGGTCAGTATCATACCATGTCAATGGTATTTCCATACCATTAAATTATCTACCCTACACTGAAGATGTTGGGGGGTGAGGCTATTATGAGGCCCATAGGGGTTGTGGTTGCAACTTATTTCCCATAATGGTCATTGGATAAAGGCATGTCAGATCAATGAGTTTTTTGAAAGAGAAGTATCTACAGTCACAAATACAATAACTAACAAGTTCACATATTATAAAATCATTGTAATCATGATATGCGATCAATCAGATATTCATGGGTAACATAATTTTATTTTTATTCACGATCAGTCCATTATACTCGTGTGTGCTTGTAAAATTGAGGATTGACTTATATCATAAGAACCTTAGTTATGAAGAATCATATGTAAAATTCATACAAGGTTTTTCAGGCTCATGTATGATATACAAATAACTCAGATTGACATATGGTAAACTAATCATCCTATTATTTGATAGGTTCTCATGGGGTTCACCATTTTTGGAATAGGAATGCAAAAAAATAGCCTAATATATGGTTAAACAATCATTTTTTTATTTTAGAGTTTCACATCAAGTTCACCATCATTGTTTCTTCACAAATCTAGGATGTTCATTTCCCGAATCCTGTTTTTTAGTGGGGTTAAATATAATTCACAACTCTTGACATCAGGTTTTACTGTGATTGTATTTAAAAGATACTTTAAATGGCCGCCACATCCATAATTGATTATAGACCTACTTTCCAAAGGTAGGTGGCCCTTTGGGTTTTCAAAACAAATTATTCTTTGGAACTCACATTGTTCTAGAGGATGGGATGTTATTCTCGTCACACCATTTTGGTGGGTAATTTTGTCTTACTATGGGACTCTATTATATATTTAATATATGTTCTTAAATCTCTTTCTTATCCCAATACAGAACTGATTACCCTAATAAAATGACCATAGGTTAAATCTGTTTTGTATATGAAGGGGAATCTTTTAGTTGTTTATATGTATATGTCTAAGGTTATTTATTTATTTCCCCTAATAAGTAGCTACTTATATATTGATGTTGTATCACCAATAAATTAGGATTATGTTTCCCTAAAGGGAGGCGGTCAGTATACCAAGGGTGGGATTGAATCATTATGAGGAGTCCTACGTATCCAGAATATAAAAAGAATCAAAACCCACATAGTTTGGTAAACCAATAGAGTTTAACATAAAAAATATCTATATGATATAACTTAGGAATTGGGTACTTGAGATTGTGCCTCAGGTAGTCATCCTACATATCTTAGTTATAGGAAAAATTAGAGTTTTAATAGTTTGGTCACTCCCTTCGTATTATCCCCAAGGTAGAAGCCCTTATATGGGGATTGTAATATCATGCCACTCATTGGTGATTACACACTAAGGTTTTCCCAGATGGTGTAGATTTATGATGGAAGTGATATGACCATTGAAACTCTATAATCCCATGTGATCCATGCTCATTGTGAGAAATAAGGGAGGGATAGTAATCAATCTCACTAAAAATGGATGTGGGGATTATGTATTGAGATATCCCTTTAGGTGTTTAAGATGGCAATCTAGATTTAGGAAGGCTTCCTATATATCCTAGTTATTATAAGAATTAATGTTCTCATTGTTTCGTTCACTCCTTAGTCCACTGATGGATGAGGTAGAATGATCATCCCATGGGAATGACTAGGTCCCAATGGTCAAAATGTAGGAGACATGGGGGGAATTACATCAAAGTGGATTCCTAGTTAAACTAGATCCTTTGGAAGACATCCCATATATCCTAGTTATTGTAGGAATCATAGTTGTCATAGTTCATTTGATCAGGACTTACACATTGAGGTTTCCCTTATATATGGTCCACAACATATTATGTTGTTGATCAGGTCTTACACACTTAGGCTTCCTAAGTATTTGGTACATATCATATTATTCCACTGATTAGGGATTACACACAGAGACTTTATTTATATGTGGGACATATCATATTATGCAATTGAAGGGGGCTTATAGATACTAAAGTTTCCCTATTATGTGGGACATATCATTTTATTCCACTGATCATGTCTTAGACACTAAGGCTACATTAGTATCTGTGGAACATCATATTATGCCACGGATCGGGACTTAAACACTGATTCAGCCCTGGTAAGTGGGACATATCATGTTATGCTGCTGATTAGGGATTACACACTGAGGCTACCCTAGTATGTGGGACATTTCTCATTATGCCACTAAACATGGATTACACACTGAGGCATCTCTAGTATGTGGGAAATATCATATTACATAATTTATTGAGGCTTTTATAATAAATATACCCTAGAATGGAGGATTTATAAGGTTATAATGTCCTAGGGATCCTTTCTGACCTGGCCAGGTTTTCTGCCTAACCTACTTGATTGTATTCCTGACATGTTAGAGGATTTCTGTACATGTTTGGTTCTATTTTAGACATGTACATGTACAATTTCATGATATATTTGAATTTCTTTAAATACATTTCATTATCTAAATGACATGTTTGAAGTAAATCGAATGATTGAGGTTGTATTGTCTTGAGGACATTACAAGACCCGGCTGGAATGTCCTGGAGTTCCTCACATTATTCGATATGACAAGATTGGAGGGTGTTTCTTGAGATGAATGCAATGTCTGGAGGACATTGCAAGACCTGTATGTCATGTCCTAGAGGAAGTCACATGATCTATATATCATTCTTGGAGGGTACTATGAGATCCAACTTTCTTTTCTAGATGACATCACAAGACATGGCTGACGAGTCCTGGAGGCCATCACATGATCTATATGACATTCTTGGAGGGCGTCCTAAGATCTTGATAACATGATTGGATAGTTCTATGAGACCTGGATATCTTTTATAGGGGACTTTGTGATACCAATATGACATACACCATTATCCCCCATATTATTTGGTCAACATATCAAGAGGTCATTACAAGACCTGTATGGAGATCCATGAGGGCTTCATGAGAATTAGGCAGATACCTAGGGGAACCATGTTACTTTATCTAAAATTCCAAAGGTGCATCTCATTAAGCAAACATTATGACAAGGGAGCATTGAATGATTTCTGTGACATATCTTAGTATTTTATCATGAACTAGGTGATTTATTTGAAGAACATTATGATAAACATCTATATTCTTCATGTGAGTCTCCCATATTTTAGTCCTTTATTCTAAACATTTATTGAATATGTTCCATAGATTTGTTCAGTATTACTTGTTTAAGTCTCTCGTTATTTGGAAGATATATAAGGAATCCTTTATATAACCCTCCATAAGGCCACCCTGTAATCTATGAGTAGTCGTGTGAAGTTACTATGAATTTCACAGGTTGTGATGGGTCATTCCACAGATCTTTACTTATAGGAAGACCTTACGAACATGAGATTGATTGATATTATAAACTTTCTCTAATTCCTAGGTGCACCAATGCGAGGATCCAAATATGAATTATTTCATGATGGTGTGAGGGATTTATAGGTCTCACCACCCTATTTATACCCCTCTTTGCATGATGTGTATCTCGCAAATCCAAACTAGAGTTGGTGGAACGCTTGAATGGGATTCACTTGATCAATCTGCATGTTTATTGGTGGTGTAGCATGATTTCATTGACCTAAAAGCCATCCCATCCATGCCCTATTTATTGAATTTTGCCCAATTAAATGGATCTTTCCTAATCATGTTTAAATTACAAGTGAATTTCATGAGGCTAGGTCGATATGTCTAATAACCTGTAAAAGATCAGGATTCATGTGGAAAGTATCTTTCATAAATTGAGGCAACATTTTCTGGGATCTTCCACGACACAAATATGACCTTCCTAGGATAGTTTGAGATATCAATATTACATGTTAAGAGGGATTCCATGGGATCATGATTATATGTCGACGGAGACTTTGTGGGATCAATGGTGATCACCCAGGTTGCAAAAACCCGTTTTTATGATATCAACATATCTTTCTCTCACAAGAAGCTCCCATTATTTCCCCTTTATTTTCTTTTATTACTTCACAAAGGTTGAGGGTCTCATGATATTGTATGAGTACTATCAAAGAAAATAACTTTTCCCATCGGTGATGGTCTGTATGTCCAACAGAGGGTCTTGTGGTGATGTGTGACAACTTATCATGAAAAGGCCCTTCTGTTTTATTATTAAAGCTGAAGGGGAGCATAATATTTCTTGAACATGACTGAAATACTTCATTTGATAAGGGTGACATGCTAGAAACCTCTTGCAGAACAAGTTAGACATATCGTTAGGATGAATGTGGTTTCTTGCAAACTACATGGGTGTGTCGCATGAAAGTTATAACTATTAAAGGATTCATCCTTTTTGGTTCTTTCTCCTTATTTTACAATAATTTTTGGATGTTTTTTTAGGTTCCCACAAACTATAAAATCACGTGACACCGGGGGATCTCATTTAAAAGTTTTCTCATGATCAAAAACTGTCTTGGACACCTTTTTTAGTGTAGAAGGACTCACAAAAATGGCTCTATGATATCTCCCATAGGTTATGTGTTTCACGTGACTGATTCTCATCTGGTGGGTGTCAACACCAACATAACATAGATCATAATTTTGATTCATGTAATAAATCCTATAAATTTATAATAAGTGAATCAAATATAAATTAAATTACATGACCCATTAGCATAACATTTTCATTATACATTAATTTGTGGAATACACATAAGAATGGAATATAATTTACTTAGTATTCAAATATATTTTTCTAGGTTATCATAGTATAATTGGTTCACTCTCCAAACCATCATATTAATCATGGGTCACTCCCAATACAATAATAGTGGGTAATTTCCCTTAATAAACTAGGTTCACTCCCAAAGTTTCTCTAGTTCATCTCATGAGATATTAATCTTTACCTAATGCATTAGAGGGATATATATTCCACCTGTCATTGGTTAAAACGTAACTAGCATCCTTTGATATAATTTAACCACAATCACATTGTTAAACCATACATTTTTGTTCCACAAAATTATAAATGAATCATAAAATTAGAACCCATGATAAGATATGGGTTTTATAAACATTCCATTATAGCATAACCCATGGAAAATAAATGAGTTTCATAATTATTTCAGAATTTTTCCAAATAATAACCCATTCAAAGCTAATGGGTTTCACAAATTCCATGTCATAATAAAGAAAAACAACACATAGAAATAATAAAGATGGTATCCTTAGATCATATAACCATAAAATTATAGGTAACATAAAAGTATTTCATCTTATATTTCAAATGATTTTGAAAAATTACTTGGAATAACTCTTGAGGAAAATAACTTTTCCTAAAAAACAATGCATTTTAAACAGAAAGAATTTTCTTTGAAAATAAAATTGTAAAAATATAAAGGAAAATTCAAATCATTATGGTTTCATGATAGTGTAAAAATAGTTTTATTTCATATAATTTCAAAAACATTTCTTTTATATTTTTTTGTTGGAAATTTCAGATAGAACCTTGTTTAGACAATGAAAAAAAGACTCATTTCAAAACATTTAATAAAAAGTAAAACAAGGGTAAAAATGATTTATAAGATTTAAAGGAGAATAATAAAAAAATCGAAAATATTTTTATAAAACCTGAACATGGAAGAGAACTATTTACCAATTGAGTCTTAATTATAAATAATCTATAGTAATGATAAGATTGTGAAATATACCCTCACCAGTTTGGTAAATTTTGAGTTATAATCCACATGAATGAAATATATTTATATGGTGATTTACATAGAATAATTTCTATAATAATAATAATAAAATACATTCATGGTTAGTATATACATCACACAAAATAAATAATTAGTATATAAGACATATGTCCCATACAAGCGAATGTGAGACGAAAATCCCTTACCTTGAGTTTGAATCGTCACATATGTTCATTATATTCCTAAATAAAAAAAACTAAGATAATTTTTTACTTTATTAAAAACCTATTTAAATTTTATTATTAATTTTATCTCATTTATTACCAAGTTTTAATAATCATTTAATCATTTATGTTCACATTATAAGTTTTAGCGTTATTTGGATCATGAGTCCAAAATGACTTCGGTAAGTTAACTATGGTGAAAGTGTTAATTATTCCATCATCCCCAGAATATTAATAATGTCATATTTTTCATTTATATTAATCAATTATAAATTTAAACCCCAAAATTAAATATGGCTATGAAAAATTAACTACGTTACAATCATAGAGATGGTAGGTCGAATATATACAAGAGTAAAATTTCCATTTTTCAATGATCATTGTGGGAAAAATGTAAGAGTTTTGTCTATATTTCAAGAATTATAATCTTATAATATATAATACATTAATTTTTTAAATATATATTTCATCACTATGATATGGTGATTAAAAAAAATCACATCAATTCGTGGAGGTGGTAGTCCACACATACGTATAAATGACTGTATCATTTTTTAGTGCATGGAATGGTAAGAAGGTAATTGGTAAATTATCTTTTTAGAATAAAAGATGTTAATTAATATAAAATATTAACATTAACTCCATAAATATAACCAGGCTTGAGATATGGTGATAGAAAACAAATTACATCATTTTGTGAGGTAGTTTATCATCGTACACAGGAATGATGAATTCTTATCACATTTGATAGATGTTGAAGATTGGTATAGGATATTATTTTATTTTAATAAAATATCATTATATGAATTATAATAGTTTGATTATATTATCATGTGTGAATAACAATTTTTGGAGATTGAATAAGATACAAAACTAAAACAAATGGGTAAAAATTATATATCTTCTTTGTAAAACCTTATTCGATTGACACCTTAAGCCTTTTACTATTGGTTTTATACCTAACATAAAACATATAGAATTAGGTTATAGAATATAGTAATATATTTGGGTAGGTATTTTCTGAAAAAGATGAGTTTTTTTGGGTGAAGGATTGCGAAGAAGATGTGGCCCTTAATAATTGAGGGGAGGGGCACTCTTGGCTTTTCTCAAAAATTTAAATTAATATATATGAATTTTCAATTAAAAATGGATCCTAAGTTAGTTATTTAAAAGATAATTTAAGAATGGGTTGAAATACTCTAATAAAGTAAAAAATTATAAATTTTTTAATATAATTATACCCTTATCTTTTGGTTATAACGCTCATTTAACCCCTTTAACTCTTACAGTGACAACATGAATATTAACTTTTTGAAGGTCAATATAGTTACTAATAAATGAAAAATGACCAATAAATGGAAATTGGTTGATATTTAAAACCATATAACAATAAATTTTGTAATTCTTTGATTATTATGAATTTTATATTATTTAATAAAACATTGTTTACTATAAAGTGTCTACAATGTCAATTTTTATAACTATTCATTACATTGACTTTAATAATATCAAGAAAACATCTAAACTTCAAAAAAATATTATATCCCTAAAATATCATTTTAATAAATATAAATTTTTTATTTCATTAATTATCAATAATTATATTTCTTTTAATATTTCTAATATTATTTATTTTATTTTTCCATTAATTTAATAATTACTATATCAACATGGTTTAAGGATTTATTGTAATTATTTCATCACTAAAAACTAAAAATAAATTACTGTGATAAATATAAATCATTTATATTTTGAAATAATATTTATAGGTGAGAATAGCCTCTAAATAAATCCCTGTTAAAAATTATTTTAGTTATTAAAAATAGGAGGCTCATATGTTTGACTTTTCTTTATATAAAATATTATGAAAGTCGTAATCTCATCCAAGTGGCTCCAAAAAAACCATCCTTAAATAGTTTTCATATTATGAATTCAGATATGAAATTATATTTTTGAAATAAATTTCAAAAAATTTCTAGAATTAATTTATAATAATCACCCATAAAATGTAATAAAAATCAATTCTGAAGAAAACATATTTTTTTGAAGAATGAAATCACATTAAAAAATCTAATACTAATTTAAAAATGATTAACTAATACATTATAAATGAATAGTATCATAATATATTTTATAATATGGTTTATAATATTCATTCCACCAATTTCATTACTAGGTTATAAAAATCATGTTTAAATAATAATATTCTTTTTCTCATTTATGCATGGTGTTGCATAGTTTGTATGTTATTAAATACAGTATTTCCTTTTAAAATATTTGGATTTTAATATCTACACCCCTTAAATATATTTCATCCTTGTAATTTTAACTTGGGATCAGTAACAAGAGTCCAACTATTAAAAATATATTTATTGAAATCCCACATCGTAAAATGGATTAATAAAGCATCTACTTGAAAAGATAGAAAATGAATTATGAATGTCATCTAGAATAACACATAACCAGATTTCAAAATAAGATAACATTAGTGGGATGTAAAAAAATGGATATGGAAGAGAAATATATATATTAAGAATTCATAGTGAGTTATAGAGAACATGGTAATAAAGAAATTAAACATCACAAAACTACAAATTTATGATGGGATAAAAGGCCATTGATTTCTTGATATGAAAAATAAATGGATAATGTTTTTGTTTAAAAATAATTTATCTAAAGTTGAGGAATTGTTTTAATAAATAGACTAGTATCATAAGGGAATATAATTAATAGAAAACTAGAGTTTCATCCTTTAATAAATTTTAACCAAAAAGTAATATTTTTCTCTATATAATGAGTATTGATGATGGATTTTTCATGCCTCAAGCACTAGAATCAACTTCTACAGATCAAAAAACCCCTAAAAAAGAAAACAATTTATTCATCCAATATTTAAACATTATAAAAAACCAAAATAGTTATAAATATAAATATTATTCCTGAAATAAATAAAAATTAAAATGAATAAAAACTATTTTAATCTTCCAAATTTATCATTAATACCCTACATTTTTCTTCGATTATTATATAAATAACTTACTGTAAATTCCTCAAAAATAAATTCTAGACTATTATTGAAATAAAAAAATAATATGGATCTGATCACAAGGTCATCGATGATTAATTTTAGTATTTATATTTAAATTATATTAATCACTCTCAAAGTCAAATAAAAAATGTAATTTACTTAATCAAAAAATATCCAAGATATGATATTCATTTCCATAAATCACCTGAATCACTATAAATCCACATTTTGAAAATATAATACAACCTTGACTCCTCAAATAGAAATCCCATAAGATTCTATTTACCTTAATCCTATAATGTTCCCCAAAACTTATAGTGATATTATTTTGAAATAACAATAATAACTTAATAACAAAATCAATTTTCAAATAACAATGGTAATCTATTTGATAAAACATATATTCCAATAATAAAATTATTCTTTATTTGTTAAATAATTTAACTAAAAATAAAATTTTATTCTAACTGGGACTTTACATAGGCTATTGGTAGGTGATGCACCCATTTAACCCTTCAGTTTTGGGTTCAAATCTCATAGCCATTCCAGATGTGATATTTTTCACTAAACCTATAGGTTGTATTTTTTTAAAATTATAATTCTTATAACATTCCTAGAAAAATTATAAACAACATTAAAAAATGGCCATAAAAATCCTTATTAAATAAAAAAATTAACCTCAAAGTTTATCTCATACCTTTCATTTTTCATCCCAAAATGTAAAAACTAATAATTACCTAAACTTATTAATTCATGTAGTCCTGTATATCCCATAATTTTAAATTTTAGCTCCTAGTGATTTAATTAAAACCATTCTAAAATAAAAATAAAATCCATATGTACCATGATCATGATGCACACATGAATTAATTGTTGTTTTATTCAAATAGATATAACGTCCACACATTGAAACAATGCTTTAGATCTTCTTAAAATCCCCTTAATACCTCTTTTAAAAAGTATGTCATGAAATTGGGTCATATGGATGTTGGTAGGAGAAATAGTTTTATAAACTATCTTTTAATGACATATAATTTCCAAACATCTGATAAAACATGATTTTTAACATTCGGACCAAGTTTTTTTTGAAAATTTTAATAAAGGGTCCTTTTAAAATACCATATGTATGACCCATAAGACTATAAGTTAAAACTAAATATTCATAGGCTAAATGAGGGTCTCCATCGTCGGTAGTTTTATTAAAATCATAATATTTTTAAAATTCCTATGATATGGTATAATATTTTAAAATTAATTTATGATATTTAACTTTTGGGGAAAGATGAGAGAATTGGGAAATTTGGATTTGATTAAAAAACCAATAACCATGGTGTTATAGAGGTATGGGGGATTTGTTTTATATTTCATACAACTATTTTTAGAAGTTTCGTATGTAATCATGTGTTTCAAAATTATAATTACATGAATTTCCAATAATTATTGAAATCAAATCGTCAAGAAGTGATAGAAAAGTTATTTTGGATCCTCCTCCGTCAATTTATAACTAGTTTTCGTCGATCTGAAAAATTTTAAAAAAGATTTTACTAAAAGAACATTTTGATAAAATTAACATATGCTTAAAAAAACTCAATCCCCAAAGTTGTCTAAACCCTACTCTGATACCAACTATAAGAACATGAAACCAAAAATTCTGGATCCTGGGATAAAAACATAAACTTTAAATTTATGGATTTACTACTAATAAATGTAACCCAATTTTTTCCATTAAAAATTGAAACATCAAAAGGAAATATTGTGTCACTTAAATACCCAAGTACATTTAGGTTTATAGTTTTAGATAATTATGAAAAACTCTAAACGACTTGGGTTCATAAACAACTGGTTCATAAAGGCCAGTGTCACCTCCCACTAAAATTTTCAAATCTAGTAACCCTGTTAGGTATAACATAATTTAAACCTGTATTCATGTTTAGGAGAAACTAATCATAATAAAAGGATGAGATAAAATGCCCATTACGGGTAAAAATGGAGACATTGATGATCATGAAAGCCTAACATGAAAAAAGGGGAATGATAACTTGATATTAACATTTTAAAACCATACCATGGATATCATAAATCATAATTACGATTCATGTCATGAATATTAGAATTTAATAATCCATTAATCTTAAATAATTAAATAACAGGATCCATGAACATAACATTAACATAAGACATGAAATTTTGGCATACACATTACCATAGAAAACCATTTTCTTATTAGTAAAGGATCTTCTCCTTGACTATCATAGTAAAATGGGTTCACTCCCCAAATAATAATAGTAGTCAATGTTAGATAATTAGACTATTATTGTGGACAATTTACTTGACTGAAGTGGGTTGAATCCACATTCGAGTCCTATTTTTCCCATAAGATATCAATCTTTACCCATTGTATTATAGAGAGATACAGGTCCCATCCTTCGTTGGATATAACATAACCATCATACATGGTTATAACATAACCAAAATCATATAATGAAAAACATACATATGTGTAGAAAAATATTATCAAAAATCAACAAATCAGAACCCATGGAAAAATGGGTTTCATAAACATTCTATCATAACATTACTGAAGAAAAAGAAATGGGTTTCATACTCATTTAATCATTACATCAAAGTGTAACCCGTGGAAAGGTGAAGGTTTTCATAAACAAAATTTCATCATAATAATAAACCATCAAATGAAATAGTTTGTATGGTATTATTGGATCATATAATTTTTAAATTATAAGTAGCATTAACAGATTTCATCTTAGATGATTTTTTTGAAAGGACACTTGGAATAATTCTTTAAGAAAATAAATTTTCCAACAAATATGCATTTTTTAATGAAAAAAATAATTTAAAATTAAAATTTAAACTTTTAAAAGAAGCTTAAAATCATTAGGTCTTCATGATGGTCGTAAAATATTCTCATTACGTAAAAGTTAAAAAACATTCCTTTTTATATTTTCCATAAATGTCACAAAGAAACACATTTAGAAAATGACAAAAAGATTCCATTCAAACCATTTTTCAAAAATTTAAACATGGGTAATAATAATTTTAAAATATTTTAGTATAATATTAAAAACGTTTTTTTACAAAATTCTTATAAAACATGAACATGGAAGATTAATATTCCCCACTTAACATAAAAATTCTTGAATAATGATATGATTTTTAAATAAACCCTTACAACTTTGGTAACTTTTGAGTCATAGTCCCCATGGAAGAAAGAAATATATATAGATATGTGAATCAAATATTTTCAATGAAAAAAATAATAAAATAAAATAATGGGTAGTATATACACCACATAAAAAACAAGTTGTATAAAATACATATGTCCAACATAAGTAAAAGTGATATGAAAATACCTTACCTTGAGTCGAACATGTCATGTATGTTCTTTATCATCATGAATAATAATTTTATGTTAATTTATTTATTTATTAAGAAAACTTTTCATGTTTATAATTCCTTTAACTCACATATTACCATTTTATAACAATTCATTAATCATTTAAGTTCACGTCAGACTTTTTAGCGATATTTAGATCATAAGTCTAAAATGAATTAGGTTGGTTGAATATGGTCCAAGGGACATTATTCCATCATATAAATAATAATAATCCTGATATAGTTATAATGTATATACATAAATTATAATTTTAAATACAACTATTAAATATGGTTATGAAAAATTAACTACGTTACAATCATGGAGATAGTGGGTCATACATACGCATAAGTTACATTTTTGTTTTTCAATGATCATTATGGAAATAAGGTAAGTATTATTTTAATATTTCAATAATGATAATAATACCATATTTATCAAATTAATTATTTAAATACACTTATATACAAATAATTTATGTGATATGGTGATGAAAAACGAATCACATCGCTTCTTGGAAGTGGTAGTACACACGTACGCACCAACGACGTAATCATTTTTCATTGAAAAGAAATGTCAGAAGGTAAATATTATATTACATTTTTATAATTATAAATTTTTAATGGTTATAATATATATAATATTAATTATATCATTACAATCATTATAGAGAGATAGTGATGTAAAATGAAAAACAGCGGTTCATGACGCGGTTGTTCATCGTACATGTGAATGATAAATTTGTCTCCCATTTGTTGTTTATTAGAGATGGATATAGGTTATTATTTTGACTTAATAAAATATTTTTATATTTTTTATATTTTATAAATTATTTTATCATGGATTAATTATATTTTAAGGAGGTGTAAGAATAAAAAAACTAAAACAAGAGGATAAAAATTATACCACCTCTTTGGAAAACCTTCATCAATTAACAACTTAAGCCTTATAAGATTGGTTTTATGTATAAAGTAAAGACTCTATAATAATATTATGGATTATAGGAAGGTATTTGGTCAGGTATTTTAAAAAAAAATTGGGTTTTTAATTGCAAATTATTGAGGAGTAGAGGTTCTCTTTCATAAGAGAGGGAGGGGCACTATTGGCATTTCCCAAAATATTAAATTAATACAAATTAATTTTCAATTAAAAATTTCTCCAAAGTAAGATATTTATTATATAAGTTGATTATGGTTAAAAACAATTAAATACAATAAAATTTGAGAGTTTTGACTATATTTATACCCTTATCTTTTGGTTATAACACTCATTTAACAACTTTAACTCTTATCATGACAAAATGAATTTTTACACATTGAGGGTCAATATAGTTATGATAAAATTAAAAATTCCCCATAAATGGTTTCAAAATTAACCTAATATCATGTATGATATTAATATTTTTATAAATTTTATATCATTTAATAAAATATTGTTTACTAAAAAATATCCATAATGTCAATTTTTAGAAAAATTGATTTATTTGAGTTTAATATTTTCTAGAAAGCATCTAAAATTCAAATTAAGTATTTTATTATATCCCTTAGATGGAATGGTATTATATAAAATTATTTTATTTCATCAATTATCTGAAATTATATATCTTTGAATATTTTTAATATCGTTAATTTGATTTTTTTCATTAATTCAATAATTACTACATCAGGGTTCTGTAAGAATTTAAGTTAATTATTTATTCACTAAATATTAAAAATAATTTTCCATGATAAATATAAATCATTTATCTTCAAAACTGGTACATATAGTTATGAATATACTCTAAATAACCACATGTTAAGAATATTTTAATTATTAAAAATAAGAGGGTGACATGTTTGAGTTCTCTTAAAATAAAATATTGTAAAAGTCATAATCTTGTCTAAGTGGCTAGAAAAGGTCAAGAATTTAACTTTTGGTTGATTGGGGAAGATATATAAGAATATAATTATATTTATTTAAGTTTTAAGGTAATTTTATAGTCCTTATAATCTTATTTGTAACCTTAAATTACTCAATTTTCTCTTTACGGTTGTAATAAAAATTACAACATTTACTATTCAAATTGGCCAAAACTAAAATAGATATATTTACTAAATTTTGAATTAATGATTAAAAACATAGAATATATTTTTGAAAATTTATCTTAAAAACATGGGAGAATTTAATTTAAAATTAAACAGGAAAAATGAAATGAAAATGGTTTTTTAGAAAATTTCCCTTTTTTAATATAAAATGATTTTATCCTAAATTTAATTATAAAAATCAATTTTTAATTAATTTTTTTTAAAATAAAAATTAACTAATTAAATATTAATAATAATCCAAAATATATCTTTTTTGAATAAAAATACAGTTTTCAATAAAATCTATATTTTCACTATTCATTAAAAAAAAGAATATTTTCAGAAAATGATCAAAAGTCATCATATGATAATTTTTATGTGAATAATTAAAAAATGAAATTTATTTTTACAAATAAACTTTATAAAATTTTAAAAAAATTAATTATAATAATCACCCATAAAAAGAAATCAAAATTATTTTTGAATAAAAAGTATTTTTTAAGAATAAAATGACTTTATAAAAAATATTATAATTATTTAAAAATAAATAATTAAAACATTATAATTTTGTAGGACCATTATATACTTCATAATTTAGTTAATAAAATTCATTTATACTTATTTCACTACTAGTTTATAATGGTCGCATTTAAATAATAAGATTATGTTGTTCATTTATGTTCGGTGTTGCATATCTTGTACGCCATTAAACATATTATTCCCTTTTAAAATATTAGGATGTTATATTTTAACTTTGTACAAAAAACTTTTTTTTCTTCAAAAAAACCGTTTATCTTCCTCCAAATTTTGTACCCTTATAATTTATCAAACATTGGGAGACACATAAAACTTATACGTGAAACTTCTTAAACACTCTCTTGAGATTCCATACCTCAATAATCCTCTTACGTGGATAGATTCAACGCATATCTCAATATCAATTATTAAAAATCATACAATAATCCCCCATCATCTATATTTGTCAACATAAATTTTTAACAACTTCATAAGAACTTCACAACTAACTCTTTCAACCTGATTTTTCAACAAACACAACTAATCCAAAACACAATAAATTAACATTGGGTATTGTATCCCAATAATATCCCCTATTGTGTTTATTGGAAACTCTTCCTCATTTGATAACATTGTAAACCTTTTATTTCCATATAATTTATAGAACATTGTTTTCTTCCATCTTCAACCACATTTTTCATCTTGCAACCCTAGAAAGAGATTAGATATTTACTCAATAGATACTCTAAGCTCACATGATCCATGTTCAATGTGATATAAATAGTTGAATAGAAATTTTATTAATGAATCACTTAATTCTCAAAATCACCTTTTTGGGAACTTTTCCTTTTCAAAATAGCAATTTTTCATCTTTAAAAACATGTTTTTTTCAAACTACAACCATGAGAAAAGTGTTTTTGAGAAAAAATGATTGTTATAATAGAAATGGTTTAGAAACTATAAAACAAAGTGTGGAGCTCAATAAGTCCACTTATTCAACCCTATTGGGTGACTTCATTCATAATGAACACATAGTTTAAACTATCATGATATTAATACTATGAATAAAAATCTTCTGCATCATTAGATTCAGAAGCTCCCCCTGTTTCTATGATCCCCTTATAATCTTATCCCTATTTTTCATACAATACTTCTCCCCCAATTTCTTTGCACCCAAATGTCACTCATTTGTAGTCTAAAACAAAGTAAATAAAACATATCATCACATATAGTAAAACAAACTGTAACTCAAGGAAATAGGGTCCCACATCCACATTTGTTAAGTATAGGGAGTTGACTAGAATCAAAGTTCTAGTGGATGTATTTCAAATATTTCATTGGGAAAAGAATTAATTAGAATGTCTGCAACCTGAATGTTTGTCAGAATATACTCCAACTTCACCAACCCATGCTTCATTTTCTCCAATATGAAATGATACATGATTTCAGTGCACTTTGTCCTTGAGTTATGAAATGGATTTTTTCAATGGTTTATTGTACTAGAATTATAAAAATTTATTTTGATCAAATAATTCACTTCAACTGTCATATCTTTAGGATTCTACTTCACCAACAATAAATATGTGTAGTCTTGAGTTACCATAATATATTCATATTATACAATACTTAGGGAAATATAGTCTTATTTCTTGTTAATACAATAAATAAATAAATAATATGAGATAAAATACACCACATGATGTTTCCTTCCTTTAATAAAATAGGTTATCCCAATCTATGTCTATATATTTAAACAAATATTATTTTAATATTTCATTATAAATCAGTATAAAATACCTTATTAGTTTGATATATCTTTGAATTATCTTCACTTCTTCCATGTTTATTTCATTAGGATTACATTGAAATCATTTCACATAGAATTTGGAAAACAAAATTATCAAATAATGTCACTAGTGTTAAGTATAACAAGCTTCTAATGATTTGTCTGTATTATATACCATTGAATGCTTTTACCTTGTTTTCCCATGACAATTTCATCCAGGCGGTAACTAGTTTCATCATCTTCTTTTAGTTATCCATTCCAATTATTTTCACAACCTCCTTGGAGTATTTTTATTGAGTAATAAATATTCAAGGTATTCCTTGAATCGCTTGAAAACTATGTATAAACATCATATTGTTAATCATTGACATTTCAAATATGCATTTCATGAGTTCTATAAACTATTTTAATTGTTCTTAATTGGATCCACCAAATATTATGTCATAAATATAAACCAATATCATCATCCTTCAGTTACTCTCATTATTAAAAAAGTTATTGTAATCAACTCCACCACATTTGAAAATTAGAATCTTCAAGTACTTATCAAGTCTTTAATACTATGTTCTTGGTGTCTTCTTCAACCCATATAGTGCCTTCTTCAGCTAATAAACCTTTCTCTAATCTTCATGGTCATGAAAACCATCAAACTATTTTATGTATACCACTTCCTCCAGAACTCAATTCTAAAAATTAGATTTGATATCCATTTAGAATAAATTGAAATTATTTTTCACCATTATGGATAGGAATAGTCAAATAGTCTCTAGCCATAAAATAAGTTCAAATGAAACATATTCATCAATTATATTCATTTAATAGTATCCCATAAACACCATTCATTCTTTTTTTGAATAATCTTGTCTTTTTCATTATTTTTGTTCTGTAATTCTAATTTGGTCCTGATGAAATTATTATCTACCAGTATTGAAACAACATCCATGGTCTAATTCCTTTAAATTTGTTCAAGTTATCCATTCATCGTTCGAAAATAATTATTATCTCTTGAAACTTCACCAAAAACCATTTTCCATACATGTGATAATAAAGATTCTTGGTGTAGATACTTCATTATCAATGCCAACATTGGTTCTGTCTAATCACTAATTATTTTATATCAATAAATTTCAGCTTTCCTCTTTGGATTTTGTGTAGATATATGTTTGACATCAACATTATCATCACTTAAATATTCTTTTGAATCCTCCTTATGAATTTTTATGACACATGGGACAATAACCTCTTTATCACTAATATCATGATATTTTTTAATGGATTTATAAATATTATTTTTAATTATCTACCAAAACAATATCATTACTCTCCAAAACCTTTTCTAGACACATATTGAATCATCTATATACATTTATTTTTCTTGAGAATCCAAAAATTATCCCTTCATGTTCAAGGGAACCAAAATTCCTATTTTAAGCCATATTTAGAATGAAACAATCACTTTTTAATACTTTAATTTAATTCAAAACTATCTTTTTTCAATCCAAATGTCGTATGGAGTCTTCCCTTCCCTCACACACAATAATGTTCTATTTGAAATATAGACTTTCTTAAAAACTAAATCTTTCCAAAACATCTATGGTAGATCTTTCTAAACAATCATTATTTTTTAAATTTTATTTATGATCTTGTTTCTCCTCTCAACCACACCATTTTTCTGAGGATTTCTCAATATTGTGATTGGGGTCTTATCCAATGCTTCTTGAAATAATCATTCACCTTAATATTTATAAAATTTGTACCATTATTGGTTAGAAGCTTTATAATATTCATTCCAAGCATACTTTCCACCCCTCTTTGGTATTGTTTATTGAAATTGAAAACCATGGGATTGTGGGTGATAATGAATATCCATTCTATTATACTATAATCATCAACAAACCAAAAATTTTATATCTTCCCATAAATTCCTCTTAGGGAGATAGATCCACACACATCGGTATACACCATTTCCAAAACTCTTGTCACCTTTCACTCTATTACCTTGTAAGTATTTCATGTAATCTTCTCTAATTAAAAATCATCATATGAATGTATGATTACATGATAGATTAGTGAGATATCAACATCCATCACTTTTTACTAAAACATCTAATGATGATTTTTTCAAAGGACCAATACATTCAAGCCACAACCTATCCTCTCATTCCTTAGATAGAAAGAATATATCTTCATCTATTATCATAAGGTATATATTCCCCTTCATGTGTTTCCCATGTATCACCACTATAAAATAATTTCTCTTGAACATATATATCAATTTGGTAAATATTATTTCATGTTCTGATTCATATTATTTATTGGCACTAAGTTTTGACTGATACCTTTAAAGATAAGGACATCTGCATATCTCATATCTTTTACCCCAAACTATATTTTCAAAAGACAATAATATTTATGATTTCATCATTTAAAAATATGATGAAACCTTCCTTTTTGTAATCTATTCCTATGAAAATATCTTTCTTTATCATCATATGGTAAGTGAATGAACTCGCAAGGATCTATACACCATCACACTCTGATGATTTTAAGGAAATCTTTGGAAATGCTTCCTACATATCTATTTTATTTTTGATCCATTTATTTGACTTCATACCTGATGTTTAATGGTATTCTTGATCTTCATTATAGTATAATGTACCGGCTTTAAATTTGTAAAGATATAAACTTATTTTTTATTTTTATCTTGTTCCATGATTCATTGAGATATTGTGTATAACCACTTTGGGTTTGATGAGATCATTCCTTTTCATTGTCAATGATAAATATCTATCCATCTATCTAAATTTTCCATGAAAAATTTTATAAACATAAAAATAATTTATTGAATTTTGAATTTTTTTTGTTTTATTTTTTGCTGTTGTTCCCATCAAAAATTTTTTTCTATAAAATATGATTTTTGGGAATTTCTCACATTTGTATAAAAATAGCACCTAAGACAAGGTGAATTATTGCCACAACACTAGTTTTCCCTCTAGTTCCCTAAATATTTTAATTTTTATTTGTAACCAATTAAATATTCAATCTAAAAGTGGGTACTTGTGGCATGGAATTATTCACTAATACTTTCTGTTTGTGATCAATACCCACACCAATTGTCTCATTCGGATGTTTTTTACACTCCTAAAATTTTTTTGACTATTTTGCAGGACCCCTATGCTCTAAATTCCATTTTTCATATTGCGTGTGTGAAATCCTTTCCTGATTCCATACTACGAGTCAACAGTCTCTCGTAATAATCAACTTTTTTTGTTCCATTACTTCCTTCTCAAGTTCTTTGATATATTTAGCTCAATATTTAATTTTTCTAATAGAACTGTCAATAACCTTGGTTTGTTATTAAACTTTGATCATGTAATCAATGACCTTTTCTGAATTGTCTACAATTATAGATTTATGATTTTAAATTTATAACTTTATATTGTACTTCTACTCCTATTATTGTTTCATATATAGTTTTTAATCAAAAACCACTATGTTGGATTTCTTTATTTTTGGATCTCAAAATATTATTCTCTTCAAGATAAGCTTCTAGTTCAACCTGTAGATAAACTATTATGTGCACTTCTCATTAATCATTGTTTCTCTCTACCCATGTCTTGAAATTTCTTATAACCACCTCCATATTATTTTCTCTACAGTCTTTGATGTTTTCAATTTATTATGCCTCAGTTTCTTTTGAATTGTCATTTTCTTGTGAAATAAGTTTCTTCTTATTGAATAAATTTTTATTAGTGATTTTCTTATATTTAACATTATATGAATACTTATATATGGTAATATCATCATCATACTCATCATCATCTTGAAACTTCTCAAGAAACATCATTTTAAGGTGCCTAAACATTCTATATTAAAAGTATACAAGTGGAAGTTAATATTTAAACATTCCACCCTCCTTTGTATATTTCAGGATAGAAAATACATGACTTAAACAACTTATTGTTCTTATTATACATCCTTTATGGTGAGATTATTCATGGCCTTAAATTCTACCTCCAACTATTTCACACTTTCCATAACCTCATTGTCATCCTTTCTAATCTCATATGTAAAAAATAGTACTATGAAAAAAAATTAATGTAACTCATTTAAATATCTGTACTCAAGTATAGATACTTTCATAGTGCATTGAAGTGTAAATTTATTAGTATAGGTTTTATAATATTAAAATCATCATGGATTTATCCAATATCATTCATATCCACCATAGTCACATTCACCCAATCAAAGAATAAAACAGCAGATTCATTAGGTTACATCCTCAAGTCCTTATATATTTTTCGTTTAACCTTCTACTTTGATTATTTAACTTTTGAATCCTATTTATATGTATTAAATATATTTTACCATAAAAAATGTGATAATTTACATGAAATAACTTTGATGTAGATTTATTTGGGTAGGGATCAATTAAATCATTGATTCCCCTCACATCTATATCTGGTTCTCTTCATTCAGCATTAAATAAAGCCTTTTATCCATACAAAATGGGATATCCTTCATATTATTTTTATACATATCCAAACCAAAATATTAGAATTAGTGATACTTCTTATTCTTCTATAGTTGGAAATTGTTTCCCTTGAAGTTCAAAATCCATTTGTGATTTCCACCTTTCCTTGATTCAAATGAGATAGAATGACTCACTTTAACCTTTTGATCTAATGCCAATTTTTAGACACACAATGATTAATTCACTGATATTGGGGGTGAATTGTGGTATAACATATTGAAATAATCCCATTTTTAAATATTCTTTCTTAATTAAATAAAACTCTCTTCTCTATTTCCTATAGCAATGTATGGAAAGAAATAAAAATATTCTAAAGAAATATCAATTTTACTTGGTTCACCCTTAACTATGCTAGTCTAAGGATCATACAAAGGAAATGTGTCAATATACCAACTCCCATATAGTACACTCCTATTATATTGTTTGGATTAGACTCATTGTCCCTCCTAGTTCACAACCTATCAAACTTTGAAAACCCACTTCTCTCTCAACTAAATTGTCCTCACTACTACTCCATAAGATTCATCTGTTGATTTATTAAATCAAATTTGATTACATACCCTTTTTTATGTCATGAATATAAACATTTATACATATTATGAATATCAATTTACCATATAATTTCAGATTAATTCCTTCTAGTCCATTCAAATTTCTCTCTTACGTAAACTTTTCACAACTTCCCTGTAACTTCACTACTTTTTTATAAGTTTTATGTTTATCATGGAACTCCCAACATTCATGAAATTGTTTATTTTTTATTCGAACTCCCAACATTAATATAACATTGTATTTATTGTACAACTCACTTGGTCATATATTCACAAGTCCCATTTCTTTATGAAACTAATGTTTTGTGTAAGTTTTTCATATAAGAATATCCTTCATGCAAATCATAAATGATTTTAGAGAATAGATATAATATATGTTTTGGAAAATAAAAATAAGGGAGTAGGAGACTCTTTTTAGGTGTCTATAAACCTTTATAAAATATATATGAACACCATATACTTTACACGCAACATTATTTTTTTTCTCGGATTCAATGATTTAATGCCAAATTTAGTGAACAACTAAATTCCATTGCAAAACTTCCATATGAATATTATAGGTTTACACAACTACACCTATGTCATTCAACTTTTTATTTCATAAAAATTTATAAAATTCATTAAACACTTTACTTTTCCATATTTTAATGAGGTGGACTCGTATTTTTACTTTCACACAACTTCACAAAACAGTTTCACTTTTTTGTACAACTTTTTTACTTACATGAAAATCTTTTCTTTCCATGAAAAAAAATATCCATCCTTAAAATTTTAGAACCAAAATATTAAGAAAAATCATATCAATTTTTCCACATTATTCCCACAGCTTTATAAACACTTTAAATAGATTCCATAACTTGACGCTCCTGTTTCGTGGATAGATTCAAAAGTTGGAAATGTATAGATGATTTGAAATCATACATGTTTCCACCATCCAATATATTATTCAATATAATTTCTTTATTACCATGTTCGAAATTGAAAAATGACTTTGTTTATTGGATTTTTCAACAAACACACCAACCCAAAAATACTACGAAGGCACCATAAATAATTTGTTCCCAATAATGAGTGCCAAACATCATTATTTTTTCTTATTACGCTTAATAAAATCCAAATTTATTTACATAACTCATGTTATTCTTCTTTTCAACTCACATAATACATGTTTGATTGTATATCCTCTACCAAAAAATACTTCAACCTGTAAGAAACTCTATGCTTTAGAGTTAACCACTCACTGCACATTCTATTCATACTTCTTGGTGGTTATATAATGCTTAAAAACCCTTATAGGTGTAAACACATGTTTTAATTCATTTCAACTTAACCATAATAAAAAATCCACAAAAAATACCACACAAAATTGAAATCATAAAACCATTAATTTTTTTATTATATCTCTATTTGATTATAAATTCCCCCTTCAGTGTACATTACTTTGATTAATAAATCGTAATTTTAAAACTATTTTTTTAAATTTTATATTTGGATAATAAAAAAACATGATTATCAATGTGATTAGACTCAGTCATTGTTAATTTCTCTAATTTCCCACTAAGATCATTGTATTGTTACGTGAAATATTATTACACAGTGACCATCCTCACCCTTACCACCTTGAAACTATTATGTATTATTTTGATAGAATCTTTATTATATTATTGACTACATGATTGTATTTTTCCTCACATTGATTCATATTAATATGCAATTAATAACATTTTTTCTATAAAGGATGGTGTTCTTCTTCTATAAAGTTAAATATAGCATAATAATTACCATTAATATTGGAACTTTCAATCATGGGTTATTGTTTCTTCTATGAAAATTTACTTAAATACTACATATAGATATAATAAAATTATATCATCCTAAACCACCCATGATAATGATATAATTCACATTAGGCCCTACATACCTCATGGAATTTTTTCATGAACTGTCGGACAAGCCTCTACTAGAGAATCCCTTATAATGGGAGATACATCCACATATATTTAAAAAAGGTTCTTAATTATCCACCTACTCTGATGCTAGATCACCCATAGATCCCCCCCTACAAGATTTCCCAACCTCCTTGCTATCATATCAACTAGGTACCAGTTATGATATAATTTTCAATAGTCCAGACCACCCATTACCATGATATTTTCTACCTTGGGCCCTAATTACACAAAATTTTCTATTTTTCTAAATATATTTTAAATTTTAGTATTGACTTATATATTTCATAAATACTTATAAATAATAAACAATGTAAATGGAATTCTTTTATCAATTAAAATATAAAATATTATATTTTGGTTTTCTTGGGAGAAACATATAAAAATAATCAACATCCTCAGAGAAATATATAATCATAAAAAAAAGAAATCCCAATTTAAAAATTTATTAATAAATAAACAAGAATAAAAAATCCATATATTTCATATGATATCATCTAAGGTTATATAAGATATCATATATAATTAAACCATTATACAATCTTAACTACACTTATTCTAGATAAACATTAAAAATTGACAATACCTTTGATTAAAAAAATTTAAAATGAACATGAATGTAAAAATATTTGTGAAACAGAAACATTATATTTGATATTTTTATGATACTGAAATAAATATTACAATGAAATTTATGGAATATTCTAAAAGAACAACGATATCTACATCTATGGAGTCATTAAATGTAATTAACTAAGAATTGAGAAATGTGAAAGATATAAATCTCAAATACCAACCTAATTTATTGAATAAAGGATGGTTATATAAATAGAGAGTTTATTAAAATATCAATGATGATTATGTTAGAGAAGAAAAAAAGGTATACATAACCTATAAGTCCTAAAAAATTCATTGAATCAATAAAAAAGTAGGGATTGTAGAGTTTTTCAAACAAGTAGAGGAAGTTCCAAAATTTCATGAAATCACTAAGTATTGAAGTATATAAATTGAAGTTATGGAAGATAAAGTTCAATACATTTAAGTTCCAAAAATTTATTTTTTGAGTAGAAGATAAAATATTATATTAAGGAGTCCTGAAGTAAGACTAGGTTTTGTTACTAAAGTAATGAAGAAAAACATTTATTTTACATAATTTTTTTAGTGGTACAATTGTAAATTGATCGGAACCAACCTAATCACTTTTTGAGGCATAAGTTTTGGGAAACAATTTTTGATAAAGTATGATACCTTCCAATACCACATATGATTTTTGCTTTATTATATTGGTGATTTGTTTCTCAAACTAGATCATAACACAGTAAGGATTTAGTAACCCACACTAGTAGTGAACCTTGTAAAAATCATATGTTCCCTATATTTACATTTATTTCATTATATATAGGTAAGATTTATAAATTTAGTTTGGGGGGATCAATACATTAATATTTCATAAAGGCGAATTTTAGTTTAAGGGAAGTTATAAAAGATCATCATTATTTTCACACCCTCCCCCCTTCTCAGTGGTACATCACAATATTAAGAATTTTATGCGAAAAATTACTTATAAATTCACTCCATAATAATTATGAGAATATGAATTCTTCTAAAATTGTTATTACTATATCAACCAATATTTTATTATTACTTTCTATAACTTAATTATAGTAGGGTGTATAATTATCAAAGTATTAATGTTTAGTCCCATGGTTAGCTATATAGGATTAAAAATATTTTCTAGTGAACTACCTTATAGTATTATATCTCAACTACATGATATAGATGCACAAATATTTCTTAAATTGTATTCTAAATATTTTAAGCATCTATGCTACAACATGATCATGCTTCATGAACATTACATTATCTATCCCATTGAAATCATCAGTGGATACTATAAATTAAAGATCGCCTCTAGTGGATTAATGTCTTGTCAGTCAACCTGAATTAGAATAAATTATATCATGTTTATTGGTATATAGAATTTACACCCTTTTGTATATTATTTTTTCTTTCTTATACTATTGAAATGTTTCAAAAATAATAACTATTTATCTTATCAATTTTAGTAGGTCTCTCACAACATATTCCTTTGATATTTGATTCAAACCCATTTAATCAAGATGGCCATTTATTTAGCATCAATGGTTGTTTTCATCTTTTCACCCAGATAACAGGAATTTATGAGATCACAAATTTGGAATAAGTTAGAAATTGTTCTTTCTCCATTACTTATAATTATTATCTATCTTGAGAACCTAAAGATATAATATTTTAAAAAAACCATCATCCCAGAGTTTCCCTAAACTGGGTAAATTTTTTTTGATCCCATAAATAAATAGAACATTATTGGATTTTAGTTTTTCATATTATATTATGGTTGTACCTATTCCTATGATTTTAAAATATCTATAATTTTCAAAATAAAATAAAATTCCACATTTCTCTTTAATGTTATTCGATTTTTTCAGTTTCTCTATCATTTGATTAGAACAACCACTGTTACGGATAAATAGACCTCTTCATGTCATATTTTAATGAAGCTTAAACAATTAGAGCTCTTTTTTTATTTATTTTATCTAATTTTTTTTATACATAAACACAAGGAAACTATTTTAGAATAGTAGTCATAAATTATTTAGTACAATGAAATTGTTGGTCACATCTTTTATAAATTTATTCTAAAAATAAAATCTATTTTTAGTAGTCAAACAAGATGAAATTTTATTACCAAATTTATTATTCTTATAATTGATCCTATTTTTATCATTGTTTCTATCCATCAATTAATATATTCTTTTACTATATTGATAATAAATTCTATACAAGGAGGTTTGTTCTTTATTCAAAAATTATCTATAGCTCAATTGGAAACCTCTAAATTCTGATCTTCAAAATTAATAAAAGTTTGTTATGGAAAAATATTATTGTTGTGTAGACATGTATTAAGATTCATTTTTTATAGGTATGTAATCTTATATAAAGTGATACTTATATTTATTTTATATAGAAGTAGTTTTCTTATGATTTTATCTTTCAAAAATCACCTAGTTTTATATTTATATTCATTGTTGTTAGTAAAAATATATTTAAATTTATGTTTCATATGATAAAATTTTACTTTTTATTTTTCTTTTGCATTATCAACTACTTGAGATGATTGAGCATGAACTTCTACAACTTATTGTAATCTTATATCTTCTTCTTTAAGGTACTTTCAGTATGAATTCGCCTTTATTATGTTTTTAACAACACCTCTTCCTTGAAGAATGTTTTTATACAAGATAGTTCTACATTTTATCTTCTTTTCAATTAATCCCTTGAGTTACTGTTAGACCCTAGGTTTTATAACCCTCCCCTTTGGTGTGGATGAACTAACAGTAATAAGAAAATTTATTGGAGTGTAGCTATTAGAAAGTTACAAGTCCCAAATTTGGGTGTCAACAGTGTTACAAATTCTTGCTAATAATGGTGTGATCTCCTCCCTGATGTGAGGCCTTTTTTCTTTGAAATAGGGTTTGATTCCCTGGACAGAAAACCATTGGGGTGGGAAACCCTAAAAATTATATTATTATTTCATCATGTGAGTCTTGGGTGACATCCTTGGGAAAAATACCTATTATAAAATCAAAGGTAAATTTTATGAACCCCTTGGGTAATTATTAGTGTGGTGGTTGGAATTAAGGTTGTCTATTTCCCCCCTCAGGTGTTTATAACATGTTTATAGTAGGGTTTCTTCTTATAGTGATACTATTAGAAAATTGTGTTTCCAGCATTTGCGTGTGGGTAGTTTCATGGATGAGTGACAATAATGATGTGTCCCACTCTTTGATATGATTAATTTCATTATGGAAACTGTTGGGTCGGATAGTGATGGAAAGAGGGGGGGTGAATTGCCTTTGTAAAATAATTAGCAATTTAAAAACAATTTATAAATGCAGCGGAAATAAAAAGGGGAAAGACATAATTTGATAACGGAGTTCGGCTTAAACCAAAGCCTACGTCTCCGCTCCCAACTCAACCATTGAGAGATTTATACTTCAGCTTGCTTTTTAATGGTTGTAGCAAGAAACCCACTAGCCGTTTTAAGGTAGGCTAGATCACCTTCGTACAGCTTGCTTTTTTATTATGGTTGTAGCAAGAAACCCAAAATGAAAGTGAGGAAGAAAAGGATGGTTTGTTTTAATACAAACCCAATGAAGAACTAAACAATTGAAATAAATAAATTATAACAAACTAGAGGAAGCCTTGAGCGCCAAGAGTGTGAGAGTAGTTGATGTAGATGCAGCCCAAGCTTCAAGGATGGAAATGGATCACAAGTAGCCTTAGAGATTTGTCGTTAGAGCTTCAAGGGATAAAAATATCATTCCAATGTATCGGGGTTGTTCCCGGCATCCATCCTCGTCTATTTATAGGAGAAATATCCCCAAATACTTCAATATGGCCGTTGGAGGGCTTTCGGAGCCGTTGGGGGTCAAGTGGGCAAGTCCGGTCAAAGCCCAACGGCTAGTTTGACTGGGCTTACCGGCTGACCGGTGCTTGGCCACCGGCTGGCCGGTGCTCCAGACAGAAGGCAGAGCTTTCTGTCTGGGTTCCACCGGCCAGCCGGTGCTGGCACACCGGCTGGCTGGTGATTCAGACACCGGTTGGCCGGTGGCACCTGGCAGTGGGCAAGGCCTACTGTCTAGTTCCACCGGCTGGCCGGTGGTCAGGCACCGGCTGACCGGTGGAACCTGGCAGAGAGCATTGCTTCTGCCAGAGACCACCGGCTGGCCGGTGGACTCAGAGAGTCCTTTTCCAGTCTTCTTGGGCCAACTCTTTGGCAACCTTTTTCCTATCATAAAAAAAACTTGAAAACAAGTTAGAACACGATGAGAGTGATTGGGATCATTAAAATCCAAGAGAGAGGGGTACAACAATCTCCCCCTATTTTGATGATCACAATCACAAATGAGAAAGCTTTTAAAAAGGATATGCCAAGTAAAAAAGAAATAAGAAACTTGGACATGGAAATATTTAAAGATCATACAAGAATTTCATAGATGTATCATGTATTGAAAATGATATTAATCTTGAAAGGATTGAAATAAAGAGAATGGTTCATTTTGAAATTGTAACCATAAGTCATTTAAAAGAAACAACTGAAATCAATAACTTAACCATTTAAAAACAGATTTTGATGAAAGTAATAACTTAAAATTGAACTTTTAAAAAGAGCACTTAATTAAATGAAATAAGTAACTATGTAATAGATAGTTTTTCTCCCCCTTTGGGATTATCAAAATAGGAGGAAAAGTATGAAAGAAAATTAGAAAAACAATAATAAGGAAGTAAGAAATGACAAAAAGGATTGATAGAGAATTTTATAAAAGATGAAACGTTACATAGAAAGTTCAAAATACAAATACAAAGACAAGTCAAAAATCAGGAAAGGCTCTATTCACTCCTAGAGGGCCGAGAGTGAAGACGACGCCTGAAGGTCGGAGGAGCTGGAGGAGCCTGGACCGCCTCAAAGAGACGATCAAGAGAATCGATCCGAGAGTGGAGCTGATCAAACTGAGAGCTGAAGTAAGAAAACTGCAAGTCGAGCCGGGTCTCAATTTGATCCTGGAAGCGAAGGAATTGATCAGCCGTCACCGACAAGCCACCAGTATCAGCGGGAGGGGGCACAGCCTCAGCAGACTCCGGTGCATCATCACCCGCTCCATCTTCCTCATCAGCAGCAGCAGCCGCCTCACCTTTGCTGTCACCACTCCCTTCCTCTTCATCAGCACCACTGTCCTCACTATCTGAAAGAGGATAGGCAGCGGCAATAGCAGGAGGCATGGCATGGGAAGGAGGGTGTGAATGTGTCTGAGGGGAGTAAGCCTTGAGAAGGCCATCCTTGTCAGTAATCCACTCCTGACGCCAAGGATGCCAATGAATGTTCATCCGTTGCACCATCATAAAATTGATGATGCTATCCTTCTTTGGATGCTTGAAGGAGGTAGCACGGAGAGGGACATCAAGAAAGGTAAATATTTTGGTCAACAAGCGCCCGTGAGGTAGAGTTTTGGACCGGTGCGGGTGCTCAGCCACATAAGACATGGCCCGGAACAGGAACCGGACCAAATTGAAATGAATGCCTCTGGTGATATAAGAGAAAAGATAAATATCAATAAATTTCACCGTATCGTGATCACCGATACGGGGTGCAAGGGTGGTCTGAATGAGGCGCTCAATGATGCGATGGTTAGGGGTGAGCTGGGAGAGCTTGAAAATTGGATCGTTGGGCTGCCCTGTGAGATGCTCAAGAGCGACAGCAAGATCAAAATCAGGGTCCCGAGGAAGCTCCCCCTGAGCAAATGCATGAGGTCCAACATGAGGAACTCCTAGCATCCTGGAAATCTCCAAAGAAGTGAAAGTGATGGGTTGCCCAAGAGCGGTGGTGGAAATGGTATCGACGTCGTTAGAAACCGACCACGTCAGGTGAGCATAAAATTCTTTGACAAGAAGGGGATAAATAACATCCTTCTTAGGAGGTTCAAAAAAAGAATGCCAGTGTTGATATTCAATAATGGAGAAAAGCTCGAGACGAGCATAAGAAATCCAAGAATAGTCAATCACTCTACCAGGCAGAATGACTTTGTCATGCCAAATGTCCGGAAGTTGAGGGATTGAGGGAGGAGGAGGTGGTTCTTGAAAGATACCCTTTCCTTTGCGTGAAGAGCGAGGACCCATGATGGAAAAAGGAAAAAATTGAGAGAGATTGAGAGAATAAGGGAGTTTGAGAGGGTAAGGAGGAAGAAGGGAGGCTAGGGCAAGGAGGATCTGTGGGTCTGGAGGGGCCGCACGAGAGAGAGAAGAAAGGAAGGGGAAGGGTTTTAATTTTAACCCTTCCTCCGGTCGGCTCAAAAAAGAAAATCCCGACACCACCGGTTAACCGGTGATTTACCACCGGTTGACCGGTGGTATTAAAATTCATAAAAAATTAAAATAAAATAAAAAAAGAGTTTAAATAAAAAAAAAGCAAGCCAAAAGAGTCAAATATTTAATAGTGCTTATTGAGGAATCATTCCTAACTCCCCCTTAATAAAATCAAAACGTTCAACCGGGAGCGGTTTGGTAAAAATATCAGCTAATTAGAAATCAGTAGAAATGAAGTCCAAAGTGATATCCCCTTTTTGAAAATGGTCACGAAGGAAATGATGCCTTAAATCTATATGCTTTGTCCTAGAATGTTGTATTTGATTCTTAGAAATACTAATGGCACTAGTGTTGTCACACCGTATAGGGACATGATCGTAGGAAAGGCCATAATCCAAGAGAGTGTGCTGCGTCCAAATAATTTGTGCACAACAATTACCAGCTGCTACGTACTCGGCCTCGGCAGTAGAAAGAGCAACACAGTTTTGCTTTTTTCTACTCCATGAAACAAGGGACTTGCCTAGTAGATGACAGGTTCCACTAGTACTCTTACGATGTAATTGACATCCGCCAAAATCAGCATCCGAATATGAAGAAAGTTCGAAAGAAGTATTAGAGGGATAAAACAAACCAATGTTTTTGGATCCTTTTAAATACTTAAAAATTCTTTTGACCGATTTAAAATGAGATTCTTTGGGATTGGCTTGAAAACGAGCACAAAGGCAAACACTGAACATGATGTCAGGACGGGTCGCAGTTAGGTAAAGTAGACTCCCGATCATACTCCTAAAAATCTTGTTATCCACCGGTTTCCCGGCTTCATCTAACGTAAGTTTACAAGAAGTACTAATGGGGGTACTAATTTCCTTTACTTGATCCATACCAAAACGACTTAAAAGTTCGTTTGTGTATTTGCCTTGGCTAAGAAAAATACCATTTGAATTTTGAAAGATTTGAAAACCAAGAAAAATTTTTAATTCCCCCATAAAGCTCATTTCAAATTCTTTTCTCATTAAATCTGAAAAATTAGTACAAAGTGATTCTTTGGTTGAACCAAAGATAACGTCATCAACGTAAATTTGGACAATTAAAAGATCTTTGGAAGTGTGTTTTAAAAATAGGATACAATCAACTTGACCCATTTTAAAATCATTTTCTAAAAGAAATTTTGTTAACCGCTCATACCAAGCCCGAGGGGCTTGTTTTAAGCCATATAGAGCCTTGGTTAACTTAAAAACATGATTTGGAAATTTTGGATCTTCAAAACCGGGGGGTTGTTCAATAAAGATTTTTTCTGAAATAAAACCATTTAAAAAAGCACTTTTAACATCCATTTTAAAAAGTTTGAAATTTAAGTGAGTGGCAAATGCCAACAAGATCCTAATGGATTCCAATCTAGCAACGGGCGCAAAGGTTTCACCATAATCAATTCATTCTTCTTGATTATAGCCCTTAGCTACTAGGCGAGCCTTGTTCCGGGTTATATTTCCTTGATCATCAAGTTTGTTCCTAAAAACCCATTTAGTGACAATAATTGGATGATCATTGGGTCTTTCAACAAGAGTCCAAACATCATTTCTAGAGAATTGATTTAGTTCCTCTTGCATTGCAAGAACCCAATTCTCATCATTAATGGCATCATTAATGGTTTGAGGCTCTAGTTGAGAAATGAAGGCTTGATGTTCAACCTCGTTGAGGATTGATCTTCTAGTTCGAGTACCGGCTTGAAGATCACCTATAACATTTTCTAAAGGATGGTCTCTAGAAGGTTTCCAAACCTTATGCAAGGTGGAAGATGAAGTAGGTGAAGAGGGTTCTTGATGGTCATCCTCCTTGGGAGGAGAAGAGGAATCATTCAAATGAAGCCTATTAAGCTTATCTTCAACATCTTCAATGACCGGGTGAGGTTTTGGAAGAGTTTCATCAAATTTGACATGAGATGATTCTTCGATGGTTTTTGAACGTTTATTGAAGACACGATAGGCTTTGCTTGAGTTGGAGTACCCAAGAAAAATACCTTCATCGGATTTGGCATCAAATTTCCCTAGGTTATCTTTTGTGTTAAGGATAAAGCATTTACAACCAAACACTTTAAAATAACCAACTTTGGGCAATTTGCCTTTCCAAAGTTCATAGGGGGTTTTCTTAAGAAGGGGTCTTACAAGGACTCTATTGATAGTATAACAAGCAGTGTTTACCGCCTCGGCCCAGAAAAATTGAGGAAGGTTGAATTCACTAAGGAGGGTTCGAGCAATTTCTTGGAGAGTTCGGTTTCTCCTTTCAACCACTCCATTTTGTTGTGGAGTCCTAGGGACAGAGAAGGTGTGATTGTATCCTTGAGAGGAACACAATTCATCGAATTATTTGTTCTCGAATTCACCTCCATGGTCACTACGGAGCGATATAATTTTATATCTTTTTTTGTTTTCTACTTTCCTAGAGAATTTCAAAAATGTTCTACAAGCATCATTTTTATGAGCTAAAAAGAAAACCCAAGTGAAACTAGAAAAGTCATCTACTAGGACAAAGGTATAGGATTTTCCACCTAGACTTGCTACAGGGGTAGGACCAAAAAGATCAAGATGAAGGAGCTCAAGAGATTTTGAAGTGGACACTTCCTTCTTAGATTTGAAAGAATATTTGTGTTGCTTGCCAAGTTGGCATGGCTCACAAATCAAATCTTTCTTAAACTTAAGTTTAGGAAGGTCACGGATGAGCTTGTTCTTATTAAGCTTTAGAAGTGAATGAGAGCTACAATGCCCCAATCTTCTATGCCAAAGCCAAGACTCATTGTCAAGAGCACTTAAACATTTAACATTTTGGCTAGCTAAAGACTTTAAATCAATAATGTAAACATTTTGAAAACGGGAAGCAGAAAATAACAATTTGTTTTGAAAATCAAACACATTGCATAAATCATTTTGAAAATTCACCGAAAAACCACTATCACAAAGTTGACTAATGCTAATTAAATTATGTTTTAAACCTTTAACAAATAAAACATCTTTAATTAAGGAGGTGCTACCAAAACCAATGGTACATATTCCGACGATCTTGCTTTTTGAATTGTCACCGAAGGTGACGTATCCTCCATCGAATTCTTCAAGGGATTTGAACTCGGAGGGATCGCCACACATGTGCCTCGAGCATCCGCTGTCGAGATACCACGAGCTTTTCGAAGTCCTGCTTCTTTGGTGTTTATCCTACAAAATCAAGAGAGAATAGATTTTGGTACCCATATAAGTTTGGGTCCGGAAAGATTAGCTAAAAGAGACTTTTGAACCCATACTTGTCTAGAGGGATACATCCTAAGATATTCATCCGAGTAGGTAATGATTTTGGGGCGGCCATATCTAGCATTTTTACAATTGCATTCATAAATCATATGTCCGGTTTTTCTACAATAATTACAAAATTTATTTTGAGAGCTCCCCCTTACAAAAGTAGTGGGTGCTCCAGAAGAAGTGGTTTTCTTGTTAAAGCCAAGTCCATGTGTGGTTCTAGCCGAACGTTGAGAACCTAGCAATTTGGTCAAATTTTGTTCACCTTGGGTGAACTTGGCAAGAGATTCCCTTAAATCTTTAATAGTTGAATTCAAAGAATCAGCATTCGGAATATCTTGGACCTTAAGGGAAAGTTCCTCATTCTTTTTGAGACGTTGATCTTTTTCGGAAATTAGAATTTTGTGTTTCTTTTTTAAGGCAAAAAATTTAGAGGTAAGTTCGTGAAAACCTTCCTCTAATTGATCTCTCTCATTTTGGAGATCTTCATAAGACATGTCATTATTAAAAGAAGAAGATGAGGAAGAGGAGTCGGAATAAGATACCTCATCAAGTGCCATTAGGCATTTTCCACCTTCATCGCTTGAGTCGCTTGAAGACATGGAGTCATCGCTTGCACTCCATGTTGACGCTTTGAAAGCCTTCTTGTTTTTCTTTTCCTTTAACCTTTTCTTGAAAAGAGAGCACTCCGGTTTGATGTGGCCTTTCTTTCCACATTCGAAGCATGTAACTTCTTTTTCTGCTTCTGGCTCTTCCTTTCGTTCCCTTTGAAAATTCTTCTTTTTCTTCATGAACTTGCTCATTTTTCTTGCAAGTTGAGCAATCTCGGATTCGCTATCATCGGAGGAGCTTTCTTGCTTTGCTTTGAATGCTATGTTCTTTTTCTCCTTGAAGATTTTACCTTCTTTATCGTCTTGCCTCTTCATGGTAATCTCATAGGTCATAAGTGATCCAATGAGTTCTTCAACTGGCATTTTCTTGACATCTTTCGCTTCTTGGATTGCCGTCACCTTTGGATCCCATGAGCTTGGTAGGACCCAAAGAATCTTCTTGACCATCGTCTCTGCAGAAACATCATCTCCAAGAGACTTTCTCCCATTACACACATCAGTAAAGCGAGTAAACATTTCCGTAATAGATTCGTGTGGGTGCATGGTGAAACTTTCAAAGTCTTGACGATACATATCTAATCTAGTGTCTTTGACTTTGTTAGTTCCCTCATGGGTCACTTCCAAAAGCTTCCAAATTTCATGAGAAGTGGTGCAAGTAGAAATACGATTAAATTCATTACGGTCTAACCCACAATGAAGAGCATCCATGGATTTTCCATCAAGCTCAAAATTAGCAATGTCTTCGGGGGTCCATTTAGACTCATCTTTGCTAGAGAGAGTGTAGCCTTGCATAACAATTCTATATATAGGATAGCCAATACTTCTAAGAAATGTAATCATGCGAGTTTTCCAATAAGTGTAGTCGGTTCCATCAAAGAATGGAGACCGAGTCATGGAATACCCTTCGGGTGCTTGTGAGGAAGAATCCATCACTATGGATTTTAGGTTTGTAACCGGTTAAGGTATTACACAAACTTTCCCTCTGATACCAAATGTTGGGTCGGAAAGTGATGGAAAGAGGGGGGTGAATTTGCCTTTGTAAAATAATTAGTAATTTAAAAACAATTTATAAATGCAGCGGAAATAAAAAGGGGCAAGACATAATTTGATAATGGAGTTCGGCTTAAACCAAAGCCTACGTCTCCGCTCCCAACTCAACCGTTGAGAGATTTATACTTCAGCTTGCTTTTTAATGGTTGTAGCAAGAAACCCACTAGCCGTTTTAAGGTAGGCTAGATCACCTTCGTACAGCTTGCTTTTTTATTATTGTTGTAGAAAGAAACCCAAAATGAAAGTGAGGAAGAAAAGGATGGTTTGTTTTAATACAAACCCAATGAAGAACTAAACAATTGAAATAAATAAATTATAACAAACTAGAGGAAGCCTTGAGCGCCAAGAGTGTGAGAGTAGTTGATGTAGAGGAAGCCCAAGCTTCAAGGATGGAAATGGATCACAAGTAGCCTTAGAGATTTGTCGTTAGAGCTTCAAGGGATCAAAATATCATTCCAATGTATCGGGGTTGTTCCCAGCATCCATCCTCATCTATTTATAGGATAAATATCCCCAAATACTTCAATATGGCCGTTGGAGGGCTTTCAGAGCCGTTGGGGGTCAAGTGGGCAAGTCTGGTCAAAGCCCAACGGCTAGTTTGACTGGGCTTACCGGCTGACCAGTGCTTGGCCACCGGCTGGCCGGTGCTCCAGACAGAAGGCATAGCTTTCTTTCTGGGTTCCACCGGCGAGCTGGTGATGGAACACCGGCTGACCGGTGGTCCAGACAGAGAGCAAGCTCTCTTTCTGGTTCCACCGGCTGGCCGGTGATTCAGACACCGGTTGGCCGGTGGAACCTGGCAGTGGGCAAGGCCTACTGTCTGGTTCCACCGTCCGGCCGGTGGTCAGGCACCGGCTGACCGGTGGAACCTGGCAGAGAGCATTGCTTCTGCCAGAGACCACCGGCTGGCCGGTGGTAATCCACCGGTTGGCCGGTGGACTCAGAGAGTACTTTTCCAGTCTTCTTGGGCCAACTCTTTGGAAACCTTTTTCCTATCATCAGAAAAACTTTAAAACAAGTTAGAACACGATGAGAGTGATTGTGATCATTAAAGTCCAAGAGAGAGGGGTACAACAGAAACATGGTGTGATGTTCTAGGGAGAAAACCATGAGGGGTTGAAAAACTCAAAGAAGAAAGTGGCGTGTCAGCCTGCGAGTGTTGGTAAATAACCATTGATAGATTAATCATAATTTCATATCATGTATCACATTTAATTTTTTTTATGATTAAACCAACTAATATCAATTCAATAATCATCATAATAAATTTTAAGTCCCATGGGATCTATGCAGAGATAACTGGATGGGTGTGAATCAGGTGTTGTCAACTTTTTATTAAATATCTAATACACTTATAATATTTACCAACTTCGATATTTGAACATCTATTATATGTTAGGATACGAATATGTCATTTTATCTTTTTTTAAACATAAAAAAACTATATGTAATGTATAATCTAAACAATATATCAACATTTTTATTTTTATAAGATTTATCCCCAAGATGGGAAACCTACTCCTTATCTTGTGAAAATATTATTGAATCATAGATTCTTCAATTGTAATCATATTATAAAATACAATTATATTGTCCACAGATTATCATAAAACCATTAACATTATTTTACATTAGTGTGGGATCATTATATTAGGAAATTCATCAGACACTACCTCCAGTAGGTTCTTTATAATGGCATTACACAAATTCATCAATATTTCTTTCAAACCAAACATATATCCTTAGAATTATTTATAATATCCAAAAACTATAAGATCTATGGATTTATTTTAGCTTATATTTTGGATCATATTTAGTATCACATAACTAACCACTCTTGAAATAAACTCATGCTCTTCAACTTCCAACAACCCTTTCTAAACTCATCTTGTTCTTCCATGACATTCTTTCTCACTGATTGGAATATAAGGTTTTGACTAGTAGAAATATGTTGGGATCTTATTTTTTAATTATTCATCTTGGATACCAAATATATACTTCTCCATCATAGTATTGGATTCTCATTCTATTATTTGAGAGATAGATAGAGTTATTTTAGATACTCATCTTGTTTTAAATTAATATATGTGTTTCTCCCATAGATCACTTATTCACCTCAACCCTACAACAGTGGATTCCACTCTTACTTCCTTTTTTCAAATTCACTAAATTATGAGATACCCTTTTCATGTATTTCACTAAAATTCCCATAAATATAAATACATGTATGTCTAATAAATTTTCTTGCATTCAGAACCCCATGATTTCCATATTTCAACCAACCATAAGGTATGTTGGAACTTTTTCTTTTCCAGGTGGGTTTCTATGACAACCCTGATTTTTTTATTACAACATAAACATGATTTATTACATAAAACTTCACTTGATACAACAAAGAATATCGATAGGTTTAGTGACTTTTGGGATTAGTATCATTACATAAAAACTTAAAACATGAAATACAAAATCTTTATTGAAAACATCCTTTACATGACCACTACATTCCATCGTACTTAGCATTGCATGGGATAACCTGAGGACATGAATAAGAAAAAGGTAAGCTATAAAGCCCAGTAAGTGAGTACACATGGAATAACATGAGGAGTAAAATACATGTTATACAATAGGCATATCAATATAGCATAAAAGAAACATGAACATAAAGGCATGATAAAGCATGATAATCATAACATGGAAATGTGGCAATAACACTTAACATGGAATTAGGATGAGCCAAGGCTCATTGCACATAAAGCATGAGTAAACCCTCATTGCACATGAAGCGCGAGTAACCCCTCATTGCACTTGAATTAGCATGATTAAACACTCATTTCACATTACGTATCATGATACTATACTTTACCCAATGCATTGGAGCCCTATAAGGGCGCACCCTTCTTAAACATTTCATTTCATGCATAAGTGTGCCACATGGATCATAAAACATGGATTCATAAAACATAATCATTTATTCCACGATAAAGGAATGTGGAATTCATACATGAAAACATATTAATAAATAAGTAAATGTGCATAAAGTTGAATACCCTTGATGGAGAAATGGGCATGGTATTCACTACACAATGACATTGGCATAGAAAATCAGTGCGATTTCGGCAGTGTAACGGCGTGACATAAGAATTCATAAAAAAAGGTTGATGAGAGAGATAGGGGTTTCTCATAATATTTACATGAAATGTAAATTAAGGAGGTCATATAGATACATGTCCCAACAATTGTAATGGAATTTAGATTCATGATACAAAATTATGTCCTTGAATGTAAAAGAAGAGAGAGAAGTTCCTTTCGGAATTTCGGCATAGTAACGGGTGTACATGGGAGGAATTTAATGAGAGATAAAGGGGTCTCCCATCATTCAAACAATATGAGGAAATTATGGGGGAGGTTCTAAACCATACCCCAACATTAATAATTGAAATTAAAAGGTCAAAACAACTTAATGAAAATTGACAAAAATGAGAAAGGAAGAGAAAACCCTTACATGGAAATGTGATTCCAAAGGCTAGAGAGAGGCTTCTGAGAGGCTTCTTGGGAGCTTGGGGAACCTTGGGAGGATTCTAGAGAGAGTAGGGAAGAGGTTGGACGAACTCCAAGGGATTTTAGTGAGGATGAAGTGGGATCTTGGGTGGGTTTATATAGGAAAGGTGAGAGAATTCTTTATTATTTAGGTTTGGGTCCCCTTACATTAAATTAATCCAAACCACAAACCATCCCATGGTTTTTGCCCATAGTTTTTCGCAAAGGGAAGAGTAAAACAATATTTTATAAGGTCCAAGTCTGACCTTCTTAAAATAATAAGGTTTCTTATGTGGAGGTGAGTCACACTCCCATGGAAATTAATTTAAAAAGGCAAAGTGTTGAATATGTCTTGAGGGGTCCATTAATGCTTTGAAAAGTAAGTCAAAAAAACCCAAAATCACATTATTTTAATTTTAAAACATATATTAGCCGAACATAAAGATTATGGTATTTTATTACATCACCATTGGGTCATTATGATGTCATAAAACACATTATATATTTAAACGGTATTTAATTTTGACCCAAAAATTTGACTCTCTCAGAAAATTATGAAAACTTCACCATTGGATAATTTCGAAATATTGATTCCAGAAATGACATTTATTTTATCTAAAAAAATTTCAAAATATGTTAATTTTCATTTTTGAATTAAAAACCAACATTTATCGAAAATTCACAGGTTTTGACAGAAATGGCTTTCAAACCTTAATATAAAATTTTAATTGCATTCATAAAATTATAAGATCATTTATATTTAATAAAAATTAATTTAATATTATTATTATTATTTTATTAAAATATTATTTAATTCAAAAATCCCTTAATTTAATAAAATATATTTCCTAATTAAATAATAACTAAAACACCATTTTTACTTTAAAAACTACTTACAATGTATCAAAAATGACTAGAAATTATATTCATTATTATATACAAAAATAATGTACATGAACATAGTACTACTTATTTGTTACATAACCCCTTAAAACAACCGCATAAGACCTAAGGGTAATGTGTGTGATGGTGAAAGACTCTTGGGGTGGCTCGGATAACATCACTCGAGTGGTAATCTCTATCAACTTCGAATTTTCCCGTAGACGGTCCCATTTAAGATTGAAATGGTGAAGCTCAGCTTGGGCATGGTCAAGGGCGAAGCCCAAGGATGTCACCTCTTATCCGAGCTCCGACAAATGGGATTCGTATGGGGAAATTCTACTAGATGAGGCCATCGCTTCTTTTGTCTGAGTAAATTGGACTTGTTACGGTCCTATATTTATACTAATCATGTGATCATTGTTCAAAGACTATATTAACAACGGTCACAATTCTTAACATAAATCCAAAGAAGTTAACATCTTATAAAAAAATTTCATAAAGAGACATTTAACTAGATCAAGAGGGATTTTCCATTAATGATACTTTGGGTCATTACAATATTCCCCCTTAAGAAATTTCGCCCTCGAAATTTTCCTTTTCCCACACTAAAACAGATGTGGGTAACTCATCTTCATCATTTCCTCCGATTTCCAAGTCGCTTCTTCAAACTTGTGGTTTCTCCACAACACCTTGATGAGGGGCATTGTCTTATTTCGTAGAATGTTTTCTCTATGATCTAATATCTTCACTGTTTGCTCCTCATAAGAAAGATCATCTTACAATTGTACCACCTCAGAAGAGAGTACATGTGAAGGGTCAGGTATGTACTTTCTTAAGAGGGATACATGAAAGACATCATTTACTTTGGCCATAGTTGGTGGAAGTTCTAGTAGATAGGCCACAGCCCCAACACGATCAAGAACCTCGAAGGGGCCAATGTACCTTGGACCTAACTTCCCTTTCTTTCCAAACCTCATGACCTTTTTTCACGGAGATATGCGTAGAAAAACCATGTCTCCAACTTTAAACTCAAGGTCTCGTCGACGATTATCTGCATAACTCTTCTGTCGACTCTAGGCTGCCTTGATATACTACTGAATGGTTTTCACCTTCTCCACCATTTCTTCGACCATTTCTGCTCCAAGCAGCCTACATTCACCAACCTCATCCCAACATGTCGGTGTTCTGCACCTTTTCCCATATAGGGATTCATATAGTGCCATTTGGATGCTCGAGTGGAAACTATTTTTATAAGAGAACTCTACTAGAGGAAGATGTTGATCCCATCCTCTTTTAAAGTCCATTGAGCACGCTCTCAACATATCCTCAAGTGTTTGGATAGTCCACTCGGATTGGCCATCAGTTTGAGGATGATAGGTTGTACTGAAATTCAATTCAGTATTCGGAGCATGTTGAAGACTCTTCCAAAACTTAGAGGTGAATCTTGGATCTCGGTCAGACACAATAGATAGTGGTACTCCATGCAACCTTACCACTTCCCTGGTATATATCTGTGCTAGTTGATCCAATGAGAAATCCTCCTGAATAGAAATGAAGTGTGCAGTCTTTGTAAGATGATCCACAATAACCCAGATTGCATTGTTGCCTTTGGATGTCCTCGGAAGTCTGGTGACAAAGTCCATGGAGATGTTCTCCCATTTCCATTCTGGTATGGGCAATGGTTGCATCATCCCCTTAGACTTCTGCCTCTTTGCCTTCACTTTCTGACACACCAGGCACTTTTATGTATATTCGGTGATCTCCTTCTTCATATTATCCCACCAAAAGTTTTCTCAGAGATCTCGATACATCTTTGTTCTCCCTGGGTGAATAGAGAAATTTGAACTATGTGCATCATCCAAAATTTCCTTCTTCAACTCCATACTTGATGGAACACATAGTCTTTTCCCAAACCATTCAATTCCTTCTTCATTAACATTAAACTCCGAGGATTTTCCCTTTTTGATAGCTTCCACTTTTTCTTGAATTTCCACATCATCCTTTTGAGCATCCTTTAACCTTTCCAAAAGAGATGGTTGAGCAATCATTTGTTAAAGGATTGGTGATGTTCCCTTATTTATGATTCCCACATCCATCTTAATCAAGTCTAAGAAGATTGGATCCTTCTCAATTCTCATCATTGATAGAATTGTTGGGTCCTTTCTACTTAGGGAATCTTCCACCTTGTTCGCTTTCCCAGGGTGGTAATGTATTGAACAGTCATAATCTTTGATGAGCTCTATCCATCTTCTCTGGCGCATATTAGTCTCTTTCTGTGTCAATATATATTTAAGACTCTTGTGGTCAGTATATATCTCACATTTCCCTCCATAGAGATAATGCCGCCAGATTTTCAAGGCAAAGATCACAGCTGCCAACTCCAGATCATGTGTTGGAGAGTTTCACTCATGGATTTTCAACTGCCTTGAGGCATAGGATATCACTTTATCATTCTACATCAGCACACAACCTAAGCCCTTCTTTGAAGCATCATTGAATACCACAAAAATTTCCCCACTTGTGGGTAAAGTGATCACGGGTGCAGTGATAAGACTCCTTTTCAACTCCTTGAAGCTTTCTTTGCATTCATCACTCCAAGAAAACTTTACTCCCTTTCGAGTTAGCTTGGTAATAGGGTTGGACAATCGTGAGAAATTCCTCACAAATCGTCGATAATATCCAGCTAACCCCAAGAAGCTACGGATATCCATTACCGATGTTGGCCTCATCCATCCCTAAATTGCATCTGTTTTGGAGGGGTCCACAGATATTCCATTTCTTGTGATGATATGGCCCAAGAATGAGACCTCCTTCAACCAGAACTCACACTTGCTGTACTTTTCATAGAGCTTCTCCTTGCGTAAAGTCTCTAGTATAGTTTTTAAATGATCCTCATGATCCTCCTTGGTTTTGGAGTATATTAGAATATCATATATAAAGACTACCACAAATTTGTCAAGGTAATCTCTAAAGACTCTATTCATCAGTTAAATGAATATTGCTGGAGTATTGGTGAGTTCGAAAGGCATTACTATGAATTCATAGTGCCCGTATCTTGTACGAAAAGCAGTCTTGGGGGCATCTTCCTTCTTCACCCTTACTTGATAATATCCCGACCGTAAGTACACCTTGGAGAAGTATTGTGATCCATACAGCTGATCAAACAAGTCATCGATTCTTGGGAGAGGATACTTGTTCTTTATCATGATTTTGTTAAGTTCACGATAATCGATGCAAAGCCGCGTTGACTCATCCTTCTTCTTGACTAAGAGGACTTGTGCACCCCATGGTGAAGCACTTGGGCGTATAAACCCTTCATCCAGATTCTCCTATATTTGTTTCTTCAGCTCTTCAAGATCTAAAACATCCATTCTATATGGAGTCTTGGATATTGGTAGCGCCCCTAGTATAAGTTTAATTGAGAACTCAAAATCTCTTCTTGGAAGAAGACCGAGTAGTTCCTCGGGAAACACTTCAACGAATTCCCTCACAATAGGAATTTCTTCAAGGATGGTTTCTTCTTTGGACTCAATCATCTGAGCCAAATACACGTGCTCATAGGGCAGTAATATTCATGCTTCATATTATGGAGCTAAATTTGATTCATCTTCCTCGTGACACTTGTAAAGAATTGGGGATCGATTCTCCATATAGAGTGTGATTTCCCTCTCCTGACAATTTATGTTGGCTCTATATAAGGAAACTCAATCCATGCCAAGAATTGCATCAAATTCCACCAGAGGGAGTATGACAAGGTTCACCGGGAAATTCAATCCACAGATTATAACAGGGGAGGACTTATATTCATGGGATGCAATGATTTCCCCATTTTCCGTACTCACCAACATCTTTACTTCCATGGTTTGTGGTGGTGCTGGGATTGTTCTACTAAACTTTCGAGATATAAATGAATGCATAGAACCTAAATCAAAAATTACGTTCGCTATTCATGAATGAATAACTAGCGTACTTGTCACCACTTCGTTGTCAGGGTTCACTTCGGTATAAGTGATGGAAAAATCTCTTTCTTGTTGTCTTGGAGGTTGTTGGTTGCCTCCGATAACCATTGGATTAGGGAACTGATTTGCAAAATGACCCGATTCTTTGCATTTGTAGCATTGAACAATGCGTTGAGGTTCGAACGGAGCGTTACTCTCCTCTGTCACAGCCATGGGTCCTTCTTACCGATAGTTAATAGCTAAGTTCCCTTCTCTTCCACACCTGAAGCATTTTCTCTTCCCCTTAAGGCAATTTCCAGGGTGCTTCTTCCCACACTTTTGGAAAGTGGGGTGCTGGATCTTCTTAGCACCATTGGATTTATCCATTGGACCACCAGCATTGAAGTCCACCTTATTCTTCTTGTCCACATGGTACCCCTGTGATTCCCCGATCTCCATTTAGACCTTGAGGGCACATCAGACAATTTCCTCATAGCTGTCGAAGTCACGAATCCTTAATTCTTTCCACAAGCTAGGCATCAGCCCACCAAAGAAGCAGTCAACCTTGCATTCAGGGGAAACGAAAAAGCCGGAAGCGTATCGTGCAAGCCTTGTGAAGTTTTCCTCATACGCTCCAACAGATTCTTAATCTTTTTTCTTGAGGGAAAGGAAGTCCCTTTCCATCATAAGCCATAGGGTGCGTGGAAAAAATTTATCAAAAAACATCTTCCGGAAATCCTTCTATTCCAATGCCTCAATCTCCTCTTCAGGCTTCATATTTTTTCTCAACGTCCACCATTGATTAGCTTCACCCTCCATATGATAAGCCATCAGGAGATCCTTCTCTTGTTCAGAACATTGGAGGATGGAGAATATCTTTTCAATGGAGTTGATACATTGTTCAGCGATCATGGGATCGGATGATCCACTAAAAGTTGGAGGCCTTTATCTCAGGAATCTCTCGATAGAAAATTTTTCTTTCTTAGGGGGGGTTGAACGTTCCTCTTGACCCGTGTTTCTATTCAAAACTTGAGTTAGCTGAGAGAGAAGTGTGAAAAAGTTTGCGATTGCCGCTACCATTGGATTTGGGATCTCATTAGTACAGTCATCACACTGATCTTCACAACGGTTGTTAGCCTGAGTCCTCCTATTACAGGCCATTGGCTGGAATAAAAGGAAATTTAGGGGTAACACATAAAGGGAAATCCAAATACAAAAGTTGATGACTCAAAAATAAACTTTTATTTCCTTAACTCGTGGTTCTATAGGCTTGAATCTAGGCTTTTCATGATCTACTTTCTAACATATATTCTTAGGGGCATTTTTCCCTTAATAAGGGTTCATACTAAGACTGTGAATTTATCAAAACATATCCCCCAGGAGTGTCGTAACCAAGAGTGAAGCAAGGCCCATTGTCGTGCACCAGTTCCCGTTTGAGACTAGATCAAAGCGTTGTTTTCGGGTTTTACCCCTAGGATACATCTGTGCCAGATCCGCCTCTACCTGCTCGTATCCAGACAGGGATGTATTTGTTTGATAAACTCCTTACTTAGTATTTACCATAACTTAGGGATGTTTTTATTATACTTCGTCTTGTATCTAAGGCTTTACTAGGATTTCCTAATCTCAAAAATAACTAAACCTATCCTTTGATACCAACTATGACAACCCTGCTTTTTTATTACAACTTAAACATGATTTATTACATAAAACTTCACGTGATACAACAAAGAAGATCGAGAGGTTTAGTGTCTTTGGGGCTTAGGATCATTACGTAAAAACTTAAAACATGAAATACAACATCTTTATTGAAAACTTCCTTTACATGACCACTACATTCCCTCGTACTTAGCATTGCATGGGATAACCTGAGGACATGCATAAGAAAAGGGTGAGCTATAAATCCCAGTAAGGGAGTACACATGGAATAAAATGAGGAGTACAATACATGTTAGACAATAGTAATATCAATAGATCATAAAAGAAACATGAACATAAAGGAATGATAAATCATTATAATCATAACATGGAAATGTGGCAACAACACTTAACATGGAATTAGCATGAGCCAAGGCTCATTGTTCATAATGCATGAGTAAACCCTCATTGCACATGAAGCACGAGTAAAACCTTGTTGCACTTGAATTATCATGAGTCAACACTCATTGCACATGATGTATCATGATACTATACTTTACCCAATGCATTGGAGCGCTATAAGGGCGCACCCTTCTTAAACATTTCATTTCATGCATAAGTGTGCCACATGGATCCTAAAACATGGATTCATAAAACATAATCATTTATTCCACAATAAAGGAATGTGGAATTCATACATGAAACCTTATTAATCAATAAGTAAATTTGAATAAAGGTGAATACCCTTGATGGAGAAATGGGCATGGTATTCACTACACAATGACATTGGCTTAGAAAATCGGTGCGATTTCGGCAGCATAACAGCGTGACATAAGTATTCATAAAAAAAAGGTTGATGAGAGAGAGACAGGGGTTTCTCATAATATTTACATGTAATGGACAGTAAGGAGGTCATATAGATACATTTCCCAACAATTGTAATGGAATTTAGATTCATGATACAAAATTATTTTCTTGAATGTAAAAGAATGTAGAGAAGTTCCTTTCGGAATTTCGGCATAGTAACGGGTGTACATGGGAGGCATTTAATGAGAGAGAAAGGGGTCTCCCATAATTCAAACAATAATAGGGAATTATGTGGGAGGTGTGAAACCATACCCCAAAATTCATAATTGAAATTAAAAGGGAAAAACAACTTAAAGAAAATTGACAAAAATGAGAAAGGAAGAAAAAACCCTTACATGGAAGTGTGCTTCCAAAGGCTAGAGAGAGGCTTGTGAGAGGATTCTTGGGAGCTTGGGGCACCTTGGGAGGATTATAGAGATAGTAGGTCAGATTTTAGACGAAATCCAATGGATTTTAGTGAGGAGGAAGTGGGAGGTTCGGTGGGTTTATATAGGAAAGGTGAGAGAATTCTTTATTATTTAGGTTTGGGTCCCCTTACATTAACTTAATCCAAACCCCAAACCATCCCATGGTTTTTGCCCATGGTTTTTGGAAAAGGGAAGACTAAAACAATATTTTATAAGGCCCAAGTCCGAACTTCTTAAAATAATAAGGTTTCTTATGTGGAGGTGAGTCACACTCCCATGGAAATTAATTTAAAAAGGCAAGGTGTTGAATATGTCTTGAGGGGTCCATTAATGCTTTGAAAAGTAAGTCAAACAAACACAAAATTACATTATTTTATTGTTAAAACATATATTGGATGAACATAAAGATTATGGTATTTTATTACATCACCATTGGGTCATTATGATGTCATAAAACACATTATATATTTAAACGGTATTTAATTTTTACCCAAAAATTTGACTGTCTCAGAAAATTATGAAAAATTCACCGTTCGATAATTTCGATGTCCTGATTCCAGAAATGACATTTATTTTATCTAAACAAATTTTTAAATATGTTATTTTTCACTTTTAAAATAAAAACCAATATTTATCGAAAATTCACGGGTTTTGACAGAAATGGCTTTCAAACCTTAATATAAAATTTTAATTTCATTCATAAAATTATAAGATAATTTATATTTAATAAAAATTAATTTAATAATATTAGTATTATTTTATTAAAATATTATTTAATTCAAAAATACCTTATTTTAATAAAATATATTTCTTAATTAAATAATAACTAAAAACACCATTTGTACTTTAAAAACTATTTACAATGTATCAAAAATGACTAGAAATTATATTCATTATTATATACAAAAATAATGTACATGAACATAGTACAACTTATTTGTTACATAACCCCTTAAAACAGCCGCATAAGACCTAAGGGTAAGGTGTGCGATGGTAAAAAGCTCTTGGGGTGGCTCGGATAACATCGCTCGAGTGGTAATCTCTATCAACTTCCACTTTTCCTGTAAACGGTCTCGTTCGATCTTGACATGGTGAAGCTCAGCTTGGTCTTGGTCAAGGGAAAAGCCCAAGGATGCCACCTCTTTTCCGAACTCTGACAAATGGGATTCATATGGGGAAATTATACTGGATGAGGCCATCGCTTCTTTTGTATGAGTAAATTGGATTTGTTAAGGTCCTATATTTATACTAATCATGTGATCACTGTTCAACGGCTATATTAACAATGGTCACAATTCTTGACATAAAGCCAAAGAAGTTGACATCTTATAAAAAAATATTTTTCATAAAGAGACATTTAACTGGATCAAGAGGGATTTTTCATTAATGATACTTTGGGTCGTTACAGTTTCCATAGTAAATGATAGAATTTCTATTTATAGATATTCCTTCTCATTTTGAAACTTAAATGAACACATCTTATCCTTAATTATTTAATAAGTTTTGATTCTTGTTCTTCTCAAAATAAATATCATAATATATCTACAATACTATTCTTCGAATGTAGTATTAAAATATATAAACATGTTGTGTATTGTAATTTCTCTCATTATAGGACTTGAGGGATTATTTTAAGTAGTAACACATACTCATCAAGAGTCTTTAAGTTCTCAAAAGTAACTGAATATTTCTTCTCAATCTTGAATAATAAATAATTTTGTTATATTTAATAATTATAATATTTGTATAAGTATCTTCAAATTATATTTTTTCATTTATAGATTTAATGAAATATATAAGTCACTCATTTTAGGCCTAGGTAAACTCTTATCCTTACATATCATCCTTTAACTAATTTTTCTTAGTTATGAAGATTAGCTACTCAATCATTCAGTTTTTATCAAAATGATTTTTAACTCTAATGAATAGATAAAGCTTCAAATATACTTTATTTTCATTATTCTTTAGAACTCAAAAGATTTAATTTTTCTTTATAAAGAACAATGGTAGTTATCTCAAATCAAATCATTTATATCAAATCATACTTATATCAATGCTTAAGAAATATTCATTATGTTTTTGACATGATGGAATGGATCAATATTCTTCTTAAATTTGTTATTCATCAAAATAAATAAATTATGGAAACTCAATTTCTATACTTTAAGAAAGTATCTTAATTTTTCTTCTTGATTGGATCTTCTTATCAAAGCCATGAATATTAGTTCCTTTATATTTTAGATGTTTTATCTCAAATACTTTTTTATTTCTTAATCCATTAATATCAATTTACGCATAATCCCAGTAAATTTCAACTAAAACAATTATCTAGAAACATTATTTTAGTATTTATAAATCACACATTTTATTAAATAAATTATGTTAATTTAGACATACGTGATGATTACACAAAGATATATGATGTTTTCAAGGACAAAAAAACATGCATATGTAGAGACCTTTATAGTTATAAATGACTATATTCTTCTTACTTATCTATGTATGATGGTTTCATAGGTCCCACATCATGCATATACAACACTATATGATACATATGTGGCTATAGGATAATCCCTATATAGAGACAGGATGATGATTATTCATCCAAAACTTTTCCATTTTTCTATGTTTACTAGTTGTATAATTTTTATGCACATCAAGTAGATGATGTTTATTTAGCACTGAGTCAAGTATATTTTTTATATTACCTTAAATGACTTTAAGGATATTCCAACTCAACCTATTACTTCTAAAAACATAATCTAAGAGTGTTTAAAAACTAATTACAATAGCCTTCATTATTTTTTACTCAATGATGGTTGCTATACTTCTTCAAATACCTTTGGTTATCTCAATGAGATAGAATCTCCCAAAATTTTCTCCACATTATGTAAACTGTTATAGATATTAAAAATACACATAATTTATTGTCTTTAATTGATGATAAACTTTATAATAATATAATAGGATTGGATTCTTATGAAGAATAAAATAATTCTAAATAAAATTTATAAAAAAATATGTGCATCATCTTTATCTCCATTGGTTTAGTGGATAATCACTCCATCATCCAAGTCCTCTTATACATATATTGGATTCATCACTAAAAGAAAACAAAATCACAACCGAAATTTCACTTTATATTCTTGATTTATTAAATGTAACAAACACCCTTGAAATGTAACTCTTCTTATTTATCACTTTGATTTTCATCACCTTTATTCAACATCCTAATTTCCATTTTTATTTTAAAGTTCTTCTAAAGATAATACTCAAGTTCATATTTTATCATATGATCAATGTATGTTTTTCTAAATATTTCTTCAATGATCAAGATTTATTTATATTTATCAATATGGGCCATTAATATCCTCAAATTATCAGCAGTTTCTTTTTATGATTGGTAAATTATAGTGGAGTAGTATTCCTTTTATTTTCTCAGCATAGTTATTATTTTATTCTTGGAAACCTTATCTTTATCCCAACAGTTTTCATAACATCCTTGGAACTTTTCTCACATTTATTTATCAATTTTATATATTCATGTTCATCATCCTTGTACTCACCACCTTTAATCTTTAGATAATCAATTAAAAATTATAAATCCCAAACCCTGGTATCCTAGGTCTGATAGTTACTTTATTACATCGGCACAAGATACAAGTGATCACATCTTGAGTAATTGAATCATTTAGTAGTCTTGGAAAACTAGATACAATCTTGAATCTAACATTTAATTTCAAAAAATAAAATTCAAGGTAGTATTTTATTTTAGATCATTATTATTACATCTAGAATATCCTTTAAAATCAATAATGGTAAAATTAATGGTTTATTGGGGGAATGAAAAAAATGAAATTATAAACACAGATGTTCAATATGAGAATATGTACAATGGAAGCTATCATATAATAAATAAGTCATGATTAATATGGAATGAATAAATGATGATAAAATAATTCTTTATAAATAATAACTTTAGATTAAAACTTATTCATGGCTAACATAATTGTTCAAATAATCACATGGCCATTAATAATTGATTTCATAATTATGGAATTCATAATTTCTATCTTCTTAAACTTACATTCAAGGACTCATTCCAAGAAATATTATATAAATGAGTAAGGTTATATCCAAATACCCAGCCTATTATTCTCATTAGGCCTACTAATGCATCATGGGGTTATGTAATTATCATCCCCACCCATCACTAAATAAGTCAAAAATAATTCATCATATGAATGAACAATATAACTTAATCAACATGCCTTAATAATCAATAAATTTCTATATTCAAAGAACTATCATATATATTTTCAATACTTTCCCCAATCAGAATGATCAAAATACATTTAGATAAATATATTGGATGGTATCATTAGATTATATTGATAATAAATCATAAAATTCATAAAATTATATTTAAATATATTAGAATAGTTGAAAAATATCATTAAAATATTTCTTGAGGAAAATACCCTTTTCATTTTAAAATCACTTATCTAAAATTTAAAAATTTCTAAAATATTTAGAAAACATTTTCTTTCGAAAGAATCATGGAAAATTTTAATTTTATTTTCAAAGAACATATATAGTCATGATGGAAGTAAAATTTGTTTGAGTGATAAGAGTTAAGATAAATATTTCATTTACATATTTGTTAAAATGTTCCTTATTTAGAAAATGATAAGAAGACTCGTTTTAATCCTTTTTATATAAATTAAAAAAAGGGTAAATATTTCATTAATAAATCATTTAAGGATATCAAAATCCTTATACACAAAATTTTAAAGAAAATATGTTCATGGAAGAAAAATATTTATGGCCGAACTAAAAAACAAATCCATTTTAGCTTTAAAACATTTTTTGGTTTTAATGACTTCCAAAGATGGAAAAAAAGATGAAAAAATACTTGAAAACACAAATTGTATCATTGGAAAGTAAAATTGATGGGGTTTAAGATAAAAGTATCATATAATTCCCCTAATATAAATTTAAACATAAACAATACTGAATAAGGAGGATATTGTGAAATAAACCCTTACCTCATATATGACTTTATTTAAAAGTTATTTTAGCCTTTTTTTAATATATTTTGTTGATAAAAAGTGTTTAATTTGTTATCAATTAGTCAATATGTGATTCATGAGTGGAATTGAGGTGATGATTCTTCATGCATTGTTATAGATTCAGGAAATGTAATTGTATTTCATTCTTGAGTAATCCTCCCTATTTATCTGATTATTTTTTAAGTGTTCATTAATTTCAAAAACATGTTCTATTGAAGTTTGGAGTATCACATTATTTTCAATAATTGTATTAATCCCTTAATTTCTTGAATAATTGTTATAAAGAAGTCCATGAAATATTATGTTATTTATTGATAAAATTGTTGGCAAGAAGACCATGAAAAAATAATCATTTTTTTTCATGATGATTTAATAATTATATTTGAGATCATGAAGAATATGTAATGAATTTATATAATTAAATCCCATGATTTAAAAAAAATATTGTTTTTTATAATTCTTCCCCATATCGTTCTCATGATCGTGGAATTGTATTGGAGTGTATGTATACTATTTCAGAATCAATATCACTTTACAATAATCATATATAGTTATTATGTACACCATTATACCCATCCAAGTAAGGTGGTGGTGGAAAATAGATTACACCACGACGTAGAGACGGTATTCCGTACGTACGCACGCACGGTGATTTCGTTTTCCGTAGGATGGATAGATGGTGAAATAAGGTTGTTTCATAATAAAATATCAGTATATGAGTGATACTGATTTTATTACTTCATAATGAAACAACCTAATAAGAAGAAGTGGAAGAATCAATAAAGATGAAAGAATCGGTAACGGACATTACCTCTTCTTTGAAGCGCCTCTTTGAGTCTTCCTCTTAGGGCACTAAAATTGGTCTTTGAAGAATACCAGAACCTCTAAGATGTTTCTAGGGAAGTGGAGAGGATAATTTTTCAGGGGTTGGCCGAGATTTAAGGCTCAAAGTGGTGTGAGGAAGAGAGGGAGGAGGTTTCCTTTTATAAGGGAGGAGACGGGCACCTTTGGAATAACAAAAAATATTATTTTATTATAAAGCCAAATTCGGTTTTAAATTTCTCAAAATTGATTTATTTAAAGGATAAGGTGGTTCTGGGTAAAATTCCTTTCATCCAATAAAATTTAGACAAGTTTAGGTTCCTATTTTAACCTTATCATTTAGATTAAACATTAAGTTAGATAATTTTACTTTTACCGTGTCTTTTTGTGTTCTTACACTATAAGGTTAATAAACTTACTATAAGAAGCCAAAATAACCCCAAGTTGTTTATTATTAATATATATAACCGTATCTAAGTCATTTGGCCGAACCTTAGATTTTTTGGAATAAAATAACAATTACTAATATAATATTTGTTTTAAAAACAATTTTATGTCAATTTTGACACTATTTAGTAATTAATTTTTGTTAAACTCATAACAGAATTATTAGTTCGAAAAAAATTAATTAAATCAATACTTACATTTCATAGTAACCTAGAAAATTAGTGTAATTTATAAAACGTCTCAAATTATATTTATTTGGGTATTTATAACATCAATTATTTCAATATTTCATTAATAAGATAATTACTGCATCATTTTGTGTCATACATAAATTAAATTATTTAATGTATAAAATTACATATAAAATACCATTATGTAGGAAATCATTTTATCTTTATAATGAATATTTATAGTCGAATTTATCCTATGTATAACCCTATATTAAAAATGATATACTTATTAAACTTTGATTTTAACTATTTTAACCCTTCTTTAAATAAATTAATAATAAATGTCCTAATCTAATCCAAATGGGCATAAATGGTCATATTTTATTCCTAAGGTTGTTTTTGGTCGAATTACACTTATAAAATAGAATTAGGACATGTGTTAGGGTAATAATAATATCATTTTTACCCTTAATTACCCTATTTACTTTTAACCGTGGTAAAAAAAAGTAAAAAGTTATTATTCACCAAAAATTATTTTCATCTCATTGAACCACATTTTACTTACTGACATCAACCGTGTCTCTCGGATTTTTGAAATTCCACTCACAGAAGCGGTAAAATTAAGTTTTATGAAAAAATCATTTTTTTTTACTACCACTTAGTGGTTTCACTATTCATCAAAAAATGAAAGTTTCCAAAAAAATACCAAAAATTAGGCCTAAGCTATATTTGATATTATGAACTCAAAAATGATGTCTATTTTATCATATTAAAAACATATCATTTGCATTAATTAATTTAAAAAATTAATTCTCGTCATCAAAACAAATAGCATGTACTTAAGAGATAATAACTATCAAAAGATTGACACTTGTTTATGTCTGGTTTAAATGTGAAATTACATCCAATGACCAACATTGTATTAAATTGTAGAAACATATTATAAATATACTTTAAAACCACTCAAATTAATAATTTATTGCTATTAATTATTTCAATTAAAAAGGTTGTTTTTATTTAAAATTTAGTAATTTTCATTATTCATCAGAAAATGAAAGTTATCCGAAAAGTATCAAAATTTCACCCTAAGCTAATTTCAATATTATGAATCCAAAAATGAAGTCCATTTTGAAAAATAAAATTTACAAAATTTCAAAAAGTGGTTATTACTATTCATAAAGGCTAGTTTTAATAATATTTTAACAGCATATTGTTGTTTAGTGAAACTCGTTATTGCGTACTACACATGCTATCGAGGAAGGTCGTGATTGCGTGTAATGAAAGCCAAGTCAAGGATGCGTGTTTTTCAAGATCCTTTTGGTGTAGCGTACAACACACGACATTAATGAAATTAAAAAGAATATTTTTCATAAAATCTCAGGGTGTTACAGTTTCAACGAAAACATGCTTATTGCATGTAGCTATTAAATACCTTAAATAAATTTATTTGAGAAAGAATAATCATGTAGGCTCATGGAGGAATATTTTAATATAGATATGAAATATCTTTCTAGTTATAGATCTTCCCTAAATAAGTGATAATATGTTACAATGGATTATAAATGTGTAGGAACATATTAGTACTTTGTGTAGATCATAATAGGATTGTTTTTGGTTAGGACCACTTGTTTGATAGTAAAAAAAAATATTGGTGGATTTAACCAATGTAGTAAGAAGTATGATTTTATGTTGAAATTTTTAAATATTACGTGTTTTTTTCACTTATATTACAACTGCACATCAGGTGAGATTGATAAATAATATTGATTGGATTGAGAACCTTAAAAATTAATAGAATTTAAATTTAAACGAAATATAATTCATAAAAATAATCCCATGATTTATCAACCCCCAGTGGTTCATCCATCCTTGGGAAATTCAATTGGTATCATAGTAGGTTAAATTTAATAATAAATATAACTATTATGAAATAAAAAATTAATACTTGTGTGGCCTTTTTTATATTGATAAAAAGGAAGTTACTCCTAAGGAAAAATATTATGATATTTTTTCCAAGACTCAAAAGAAAATAAAGAAAATAAAGATAAGTAAATTGAAGAATAATCGTATAATAAAGGTAGACACACCACAAACTGAATGTATCAAGGGTTTTATAATTTGAAATAATTTTTTTTATTATGATTCTTATAATGATGCCTGTTTAATTTGTGATTATAATGTATCAATTAGTGAAACTCATTCTAAGATCAAAGATAATCTAAATTATATTCTCAAATAAGTGTTAAATTATATTGGTGGTACTATTAAGGTTCTTCAGGAAAAAAATTACAGTTGGAGGAAGAGGATAATGCAATTAAAGATACATTTACTAAAAATTGTGGTATAGAAACACTCTCAAAAAACATGTCAGTGAAAAGGATGAAATAACCCCACTTTAGAAAGAATGATATACTGAAGACACTGGTGAGTTTCAAAGTAATATTTGTGAGAAATATTTATTTAAGATTGTTTGTGTATAATATTTCCATGGAGATGAAAATTTTCACAATCTTTATATGGATGGAAGAGTTACTCAAGTTAATGTTTAAGAAATCAAGTTAAAATAACATCACAATTATTTACAGGAATCAAGAAAAAATCATCAAGAACAAATAAAGAAGGTAAAGAAGTATTGGGAAGATATGTTTAGATCTATTAAGGATGAGAATAACTCCTTCAACATGAAGTGTTTAGAGTTGGATGTGATATTGAAAAATTGGGAATCATAATAAGTTAGAATTAACCAAAATTTCCCAAAATAGAGATGCTTCTACACAAGTTTGTATTGAGAATAATGACTTCAAAAAGATTATAAGATCACCATATAATAAAATGTAAACGTCCTCTAAAAAGAATGTATCCCATCAACAAAACAATTCTTATGTACTAGTGATGCTTCAATTAGAGGTACATGTTTTAAAACAATTATGAGAAAGTGTGGGTGGTGAAAAATACTAATCATCCCTCCATATCATGGGAGGATTAAAAAAATGTATGAAAAGTTTTTCCCAAAAAAGTTTCCAAAATAGAGTTGGTTCTACTCAGATACTGCAAGTTTGACAATCTATGAAATATGGATAGACTACACCAAAAAGATAATATAATGAAATTCATAGGTTATTTTTGGTATTTATAGATATTTGGGAATGATTAATTGGAATGTTATAATAACATGAAAAATTTTAAAAAAAAATATAAGGAATGAATTTTCATAAGAAAATCTAAATTAAAGATAAGACGTACACAAGTGAATAAAAACATATAAAATGAATATGTCTACAAGGAATATATTTGGATGCTTTAAATATTTCTATGATTATTTCAACCGAATTGGTTTTTGTTATAATTAGTGTTGTTATATAACAAAATACATAAATCATATGTTATTATTCTTATAAAATCTATTCCACCTAGGAACAACAAGGCTTTGTCTGATGAGGTGAAATAATAATAGGTTCCTATAGAGAATACATATAAATATAGAATATTCAATTTTAGATTTTTTTTCTGGTATTGTGAAAGTTATGGGCACAAAGAATATTTTTTCTATATAACATTTCATTTCTAAGAATCAAGTATGAATCATGCTGGTCATGGTGAATATATGAAAACTAGTTCTGAAATAAATAATTTTCTTATAATAAGTCCATCCAATCTTCCAATAAAAAATAAATATTAATGATTATATTAATTGTGTGGATGATGTGGTGTGAATGGTCATAGAGCTATGTTATTCATAGCCAAATTGCCTGGAGATATTCCTTATGTTATGAAATGGTTGAAAAATAAAAAATTCGTAAATTAGGATTAAAAAATGATTATCCTTTAAAAATTGTATATGAGGAGAAAAAAATAAGCTGAATAGATCACTAACTACCACCAGGTTGTTTGAAAAGATAAAATTTAATTAGATAAATAATAGAAAGAAGCTAAAACAATTTCTAAAGCTAAAGGAAAGAAAGTGGATTCAAAAACTGAGGATAATTTTGATAAAAAGATTTCCATAACTAGAAAATTGATGTTCTAGAAGACCAAGGTGGGAAATTTTAATCCACATAAAGAAGAAGTTTAAGGGAGGAATGCAGTTAATAAAATATATGGGAATCGAAATTTAATGAAGATTCCAAATAAATATTCTCATGATGAGATTGGAAAAAAACAATGAGCCTAGTATAGAATAATATCTCAACCTAAATTCCACTCTAAAAGAACAAAATTTTCCCTCCATATTCCATTATATATATATATATATACACATTACTAACATGCGTGGAAATGAAGGAGAATTTTGAGGTTTTCAAATCTAGAAAGTATAATGAGATTTCCCCTCATGGAGTCTACTAAATACAATGAAATAAAAGAAGTAAAGCGCATCAATTAAGGGGGAGAACCTTTGAGAATAATATTTCCTTAATAAATTCTAGTGAATATAGTAATTTTATACATGTTTCAAAATTTGAGATTTGGGGCATTACAATCACACTCAAAATCCCCTCTCTTAATTGTTTCAAATTTATTTTATAGGAGAGTGTTGACTGATAAAAGTTATAAAAAATAGTGAATTATATATATTCCACTTTAAAATTATAATGTATTTTATAAAGTATATAGGATTACATTTTTTTATAAATTTGTTTTATACAGTCCTCGTTTATGATATAAGTAAGTTATGAACACGGTATCATATCTGTGAGTGTTTATGGAATGTATAGATAGCCTTGATAATATACCTATTATATTCTACACTAATTTTTTACATGCATACTATAGTAGAATAAATAATGGATTTTTTTTAAGAAAATATGTGATACCATATCTCTATTGGAAATAACATAAGAAATCATTCTAAAATGAAGTAGTATGAAATTTTTTTAAGAGAAGAATGAGGTGAGATATCTTTGTAATTACTCTTTACATTTGACTGTTAGTATGGGATAGAAAAGAAGTTATCAAATATTGAAATTTATGATGTGAATATATATTGATAATAAAATTCAAAGATGGATATTTTTTAGGACAAGTGTTGCATTTTTTTCAATGATTCAATAAGTGTCGGTTAGTGGAAATGAGGTGATTATTCTTAGAGTATTAGAATAGATTAATAAAATGGGAGTGTATGGCATTCTTTATAAATACTCCTTGAATATATGATTATTGTTGAAATGGTATTTAATGCCTAATACATGTGATGTTGAAGTTTAAAGTATCATATTTGTTTTCAAAAAAATTAATCCATCCCTTAGTTCGGTGAATAATCATTATAAATTTGGCCATTCAATATTCTATTATTGCATAAAAAACAATTATCAAGAAAAGCATGAAAAAATATTAATTTTTTTCATGATAATTAAATGAAAATATTTAAGATCATGGAGAAGTTTTTTGGAATTTATATAAATAAGTCACATGATTTTAAAATAAATGTGTTTAATGATTTTAAGAATAATTCCCCCATATTATTAAGTATTTAGGTTATCCATAGATAAAGTTTGGCAAGCCCTTGGATCGCCAATGGTCCCCCTCAAACACATATGGGACCAAGGTCAACTATGTGGGAAATAGGTCCACTTGGTCCCCCATGGGTGGTAGGTGAGAATGGGAATGAATAGTTCCCACAGGGAGCACACAGTGGAATGAATAGCATGCACATAGGGAGACAATAGGTTGCCCAAGGGAATGCACAATGGGGTGATGCGGCCCATAAAAGGCGTGTGTGAAAAGGTGTGTATAGGTCTCGACCCAGTGATAGATCAAGAAAGTTCTAAAGTGGTGAGTAAAATTAAGTTGTGCCGAAATAATAAAATAAAGAAATTATGTGGGATCTTGTGGTTTATAGGAGCTGTAGAATCACCTAAGATGATACAATTATAACACAGTTTTCCTTATCTGAAGGATCTTCACCATTCAATTAAGTTGAGGATTATTGTCATCCTTGTGATCCATATGCAAGAAATATATTAGATCAACCAAATGTATTATTTTTGATTGATTGAATTTTTAGGGTCGAAAACATGCCTTACCATCAATTGACCATTCCTAGAAGTATCTTTAAACATGAAAATACTTGGATCGACTGTACGTGAAGGATCAACCAAAAGATTTTCTATCGATCAACTGCATGACAGTCTACCAATTGACCACATGAATCTTGTAGATTTTTTACACCATATTTTAATCGATTTTACTTTGTTAAATCAATTGAAAGAGTTGTGATCAACCTATATCATGATATTGAGATAATGATACTATACATGTATCGTTATTCCATTCAAATTCATTACTTCATAAGAATATCGAATGCGAATATAATATACTATAATAATTATTTTTCAATGAAAAAAAATCATTTGAGATATATTGTTGTTCATGTTGTGGATCTATGAGTTTTCATTATCGACTCATACATGAAAATGCTCTTTCATGCATGAAAATCAAGTTATGATGAGAATAAATGACATTCTGTTAAAAATTCCACTAGTAAGAGATGTGTTGTCACTAAATAAATAGTATTTGGGTTATTTCATGTATTATAATCTATAATTGATCATACTTAAAGAAGATTAATACTCAAATAGATTGGGTATTTATTTGATAATGGCAGGTCATGTGACATTGCCTGAACTAAATGGATATCCAAAACATCAAATCGCATCCTTAAAATTTTCACTATCTGTAATGGAATCATACCATTGATATGTATATTATGAATGAATAATGGAGATGAACCCATTTATTTAGGTAATTTAAGGATGAAGGAAGAATATTCATAATGGTGACAACTTGGTGTTTAGGTATGATGAAAACCTGAACCATATGGGTATTTAAGATGATGAGCATGCACATTCCATGAGTGAATGTGTGATAAAGGTTGGATTCAAGTATCCAACACTTAATTCAAGATTAATGAATTATTGAGTTTAGAAAATAATGAGAAATCAGTTATTCACTTACCAAATAAATAATAAAAGAGAATATATAAATTCATTTAACATTTAATAATGTGTAATAAACAAGAAATAATACTCATGTTATTAATGAGGAATTATAGAAGTTTTTAAAGACCACTTCACATAGAATTAATAATTAATTATTATTGTTTATTAATCATGGAATAATTTCCATGATAATAAGGAGAAAATATTGATCTATGGTATTTGATTAATGTATTACATTTGAATACATAGAAGAAGACTCGATCTTATAGGTTATTTTAATGATAATTTATATGTGGAATTATTCTCAGACTTTTAGCATGAAAGTATTACGAGAATAATTGAGGAGATAATTTGGGGTTTAATTTCCATATTAAATTTTAGAATGTACATATTTTTTAGACAATCATAGTGTTTCTATATTAATAGATAATTACTATGATAATAGTAATGATCATATTCCTAATATTATTGTTGTTAATATATTTTATATATTTTGGTGGTGAAGATATTTGTGTGAGATATAGAAAACTCTTGTGCATATTGAAAGTTAATCCGAGATGACCCAATACACCAAGGTTTTTAAGAATGAAATAGATTCAAAGCTAGGATTACCTAAAGAATACACATTTTAGTATTTCAATATTAATACTATCAAATCATTCAATATCTGATAAGAGTTTCAATTCCATCATACTTTCTGTATATACCTGTTGAAGACCGTGAAGAATTGTACAAGAGAAAACATGATCATATACGTTTATGTTGGAAAGATATAATCGTGATGGAAGAAAATATTTCTATTTATAGATTATCCCTAAAGAAATTAATAATTATTAAAGTGGACTCTATAAGTGGAGGAACACATTGGGCATCTCTGTTGATCAGACGTGAATTTTATGTGTTTGTGATCACTTGTTCAATAATGAAGAATCTTTGTTGGGGAGTGTCTAACCTACACAGAAAGGATCATGACAAAATGATGAAAACATATAATATTTTGTGATATTCTATCTTATATTATAACTAAAAATAAATTTATATTTAGAGTTAATATTTATTAAATCAAAAACTTTAACCATGTTGGGAGGATTAATTTGAAAGTATGAGAATATTTAAAAATAATCCACTGATTAACCCCCTCCCCCACCCACTTAGTGGTACATTCGGCCTGGAGAACATAAAATTTGAATTTGTTATGCTTATATACCATAACCATATAAATAATAATATCATAATGTTGCATATAAAACATTTCAACACCCAATTATTAATAATTATTTATTAAAATTATCATTTATGAGTGTTAACTATTTCCTTTTCATGTAAGTTTCAGTCCTTAAATATTTTTAATTGTTATATCACATTTGGAACATTAATAATGATATAAATATCATATATATTCATTATATAAATATTTATAATCCTAATTGAATGTAGGACATGAAAGATGAACCACATCGTTCCGTGGAGGTGGTAGCCCACACGTATGCACGAGCGACATTATCATTTTTTAATAGGTGGAAGGGTAAAAAGATGGATGAAATATTATACATATTGAATAAAAATAATGAAATGAATGAAATATATGTTCATTAAATCTATTATTATGAACATACATGTTAGGTGGTGATGGAAAATGAATTAAATCAGTTCGTGAGGCTATATTCTTCACCTATGCACGATCGATGATTTTGCTCCCCATTTTATGGAAAAAGTGATGGATATAAGTTATTAAATAAACATAATAAAATATTATTATATGGAATAAATTTATTTAATTATATTGGAATGGTTAGGACTGAATTTAAGTAGTAAAAATAATATTTAAAATGAAAAGGATCGGTTAAAATGATTACCTCCTCCATGAGAGACCTCTTTTCGGTTTATTTTGAAGGACCTTAGGGGTGATCTTTGAAGAGACCAAAACCCCAATGACATGGATAAGGATATTTCTAAGAGATTTTTGTAGGGTTTTAATTAATATAAGTTTCTCATGGTGGTTTTAATAGTAGAGTATATGTGGTTTTCTTTTATAGCAAAGGAAAGGACACACTTGGAATTATTTAAAAGATTTAAATATAATAAATCCTTTATCATCAGAAAGTGGAAGCAATTTCACATATTTGAAAAATATAATGATTAAGAAATGAAATACCATCATAGAATAAAATTTATATAGGTTTAGTTGTTTTATTAACCCTTACCTATTACTTTAAACAACTTGTTAAACCATTTGACGATTGTCATGATATCAATGCCTTTTACACTTTATGGATCAAGAAAGTTTATATAAAAGAAAAAGTGACCCATAAGAAGAAAACGGTTGATATTATCAACCATATCTCATTCAATTTTCCTTATATAATATTTTTATGAAATTTAAATCATTTAATAAAATATTATTTAACATAAGATACCATTAAAGACATTTTATGGACTACTCATATAGTTTATCATTAAAGACATCGAGATAGAAATTAAATTCTAATATAAACTTTTCAAAAAAAAATATTATATTTTATCTATAAAATTCATGAAACACAATAATTCATCCAAATTATATTACTTTTAATGTTTTAAAATTCATTTACTTGATTTACCTATTACTTGAACAATCACTTTGTTGGCATTGGGAAAGCATTTAAGTTATTTATTCCATCACTAAAAATTCAAAATAAATTATAATCATAAAAAAGTTAATTAATATTTTAAATAACTATTAATATTTGATAATAACCTGATTTTATCCCTATAAGAAAATATTATAGATATTAAAACAAAGAGAGTGACATTGTTTATTTATTCATTAATTAAATTAATATTAAGGTCATTATTAGAGAATAGTGGAAATATGTTTCCTAATTTTAGATGGAAAGTATATTAATTTTTAAATGAACCTATAAAATTAAAGAAATGTAATTTTTATAATATTTCTATGACATATCACATAGTTTTAACCATCTTTTACCTGTTTTACCCCTAATGGGGTGATAAATATTTACTATAGTTACTATTCATAATGACCAAAATAAAAAAGGAACTAATTTACATATTTGAACCTATTGATTCAAAATATGGAATCTATTTTCCATAGTTCAATTTTATTAAGTGATATAAATAAATTTTAATATAAATTCATAAAATTTAATGAAAAATAGTTATTCTAAAAATGCAATTTTTAAGCAAAAAATGAATTTATCCAAAAATAAAGTATAACTCAGATTACTATATAATTAATTGGATTAAATATAATTAAATATCACTTATTTTACTTTAATATAAAATTAAAAAGATAATGGAAATTTTATATTACTTTATTAAATGAAAAGAAATAAATGTTTCTGAAAAATCAAATTATTTCCCTTTTTACAGACAAATAAATCATTTTAGAATATTCCCAAAAATTCACTATAATATAATATTTAAATATTGATTTGAAAAATTACATTTATTTATTCAAATAATATTTATAGAAATATTATAAAATAATTTTAATTTCCATTTACAAATTGAGGTAAAACCATTTTTCTAGAAAACATAATTTTGAAGTATAAAATGACTTTATTGAAAATTATGTACTTATTTTTTATGAATTAATAAATAAATTTTCATTATAAAAAACCTTTATACATATTTTTTATAATTGGGTTATTTATATTCATACCACCAATTTAATGGATAGTTTATAATTTTCACATTTAAATAATAATATTTGTATAGTATATAACAGTTTCACTTAAAACTTGGTGTTGTGTATTAAGAAAGCTATCGAGAATAATATTATTTTAAACTAAATTTTCAAGGTTTTGCATTCTCACCCCTTAAATTAATTTCATCCTAATAATTTTTTTATCTCAGAAATCAAGGGTTCAATATTTGAAAATACTTTTCTCGAAAACCCACATCATATAATTGAGTAATAAAAATTCCCAAAAAAAAGGGAATTGAGAAATGTTAAGGTTACCAGAAATAACATAGAATAAGGTTCCCATATAAGGAGAAGATTAATGTTAATTGAAAATATGTACATATAGGATAAATATAAAGTCCAAATAGTATTTGAGAATGATATATAACATAATCATGATAAAGTTAATAAACAAAAAACCATAAAACATTACGGGATAAAGAAGACAATAAATTCATAAAAAAATAAATATAATAGGATAAAATTATTATTTAAATATACTTTTCTTAAAATAGTGATATTTTTTTACAATCATTATGAAGAAAATTATAAAACATAATTTCTTGATTTATATCCATTTTAAAATCATAATTTCATCCTTTGGTTATACTTAAATCAATTTCTAATTTTATCTCATATCTTACTCTAATAAATGAATATTCAAGATGAATCTATCATGTCTTATAGAAAATCAGTATTTTAATACATAAATATTACATATATTTATATTAATATTCAAAAAAAGTCACAAATAAAAACAAAAGAACCATAAATGTTTAGTGTATTTACAGACTAGAAACATGGTATTCTTATTTTGTGAAATCTATTCAACATCTCCTATAAAGATATTATTCTTAAACATACCCTACTTAAAACCATTCTTTATGACCTGGGGAAAGGAAGCATAAGAAAGGGTGTGCTCAAATTCTCAGTAAGGGTAAGAAAGTGAGATATCAATAATAATTTAAACAGAAAATGATCATAAGGTTTTGAGAACATGAGATTATCTTTTGAAAACCATGCAATGAATAACAAAGATCATAATCCTAACTCATGGAATACATCTTGGTAATTCGTAAGACATGAATCATAAAGGAAATCAATTGATGTAATCTATGAGAGAATAATATATACGTATTAATGTGTTGTAAATTTAATCTTATAACATTAGGAACTTGAATAAATATAAACAGGTTCACTCATTAATCTAAGTAAAAGAAATCATGTCCTCTCATAAACTTATGGACATGAAACCAAGTCAGCACATAACCTTATGGACAAGAAATCAATTCTACACATAACCTTATAGACATAAAACCAGGTCAACACATAACATTTTTATAATTAAATCATGTTCACGGATAACATAATTAACTCAATAGTTATCCATATTTACCCATTGTATTTGAGAGTTAAAAAATATGCACCCATCCTCTATTTATAATGGAACCATATTTCCTCAATTTATAACAGAACCACATGTACTCAATTTATAACAAAACCAATAATCACATTAATAAAAAAAGGCACATTTGTTATACATGATCATAAAACATTCACCATATCATAATCCATGAAAATGAAACATGATTCATAAACATTTCATCATGACATACCTCGTGGAAACGAAACGAGAATAATAATCATTTCACCAATGCATTATTTGGATAACCTTTGGAAAAGAAAGGGGTTTTATAAACATATTGTAATCATAATCATAAACCATCCAGAGAAATATAATAATGCTATAATTTTATTAAATCCTCAATATATAATAAGTATAATAAAGGGTTTTTATCAATGAGTAATATAGATAAAATTAAAATATCCTTAAAATATCCTTGAGGAAAATAACCCTTCCACTTTGAAAATTACTTTTTAAACATTCAAAAAAAATCAATATCATTTTCTTTGAAAATAACTTCTGAAACTTATAATATAATCCATAAATAATTGATTGGAAATTATTATGGAGAATTTTTTTCATTCTATAAATGTTAAAACAAATATTCCATTTAAATATTTGGTAAAAATTCAAAAGTTATTTATTCATAAAGTGATAATAATATTCCTTTCAAACCATTTTTAAAAGTAAATCGTGGGTAAAATTAATTTAAAATATCATAAAATATTATTATAAACATTATTTAAAACATTTATAGAAATCATGGATATATAAGATAAATTGTTTTGACCTAAAATAGAAATAAATTTTAATTTCCTTAAAAACATATTTTTCAGACTCTTGAGTATTCAAGATGAGAAAATGAAGGGAAAGAATTTATTCTCAAGAAATAACCATATGAGAATAAAATTAATGAGTTTATTTATAGTTTTATCATAATATGTAATCATCAAAAACTTAGTTATAAAAAATCTTGATAAACAGTGAGATTGTAACAAAAAAAAGCTTACCACTTTTGTTACTTTTTAATTTTAATCCCCAAGAAAGAAAAACATCAAATTAAACATTAAATATCATGAACATAATGAGATTCATTATATAACATATTAATGGAGAAGTATATAAACCGAAAAAAATGAGTGGTGAATATGGAATAATTACACCAGAAATAAAATTAAGACTAGAAATACCATACCTAAAGTTTTGACTTTCTTCATACATGTTAGAACTTGTGGTATAATTAATATTGGTTTATTATAAATCTATTCCAAAACCATAATCATATATATAATATTATGGTTCCATTATATTCATAATGTTAAAACATATATAAATATAATATATTTTCATCATATAAATATTAATCTTTATCCACATAATTTAGGGATAGAAAAATTGAATTACATTGTTCATGGAGACGGTAGGTCCTATATACGCATAAACACTATTTTCATTTTTAGAAGGGTGAAAGTGAAGCAAGGTAAATATTAATTAACAATTAAATAAATAGATTTATATTATAATCATCATATATATATTCATTAAATCTATCCTTATTAATATCAATGTCAAAACAAAATGAAAAACATTTAGCATCACTTCGTAGAGGAGATAATCCACACGTATGCACGAGCGATGTTATCGTTTTCTAATTTATTATTGGATAAGAAAGTATATGTACTTTTATTATTATTATAGAAGTTTAATTATATCATAAATATCATATAATTTTTTTAATCCATCATTATATCAATTCATGTGAGGTGGTGATGGAAAATGAGTTGCATTGGTTCGTGTGGTGGTAGTCTATCATACACATGATTGACGGTTTCGTTTCCCATTTTATGGGAGAGGAGATAGATGTAGGTTATTACACTAATATAGTAACATATTAACATATGGGAGATAATTATTTTATTATTTAATTGTTTTTTAATAATGTTTCAAGAATGTGAAAAAAGAAATAAAATAAAAACACTTGGTTGAGAATGATACCTCTTCTTCAAATTTCCTCCTTAGGTCATCACCAAAAGTCTTCGTAGGAGGGTTTTATAATCAAAATAAGGGCTCTAGAAAGTGTTTATGGAAGTAAGGAATGGACCTAGGAAGGTATTTTATTAAAAAAATGATGTTTTATTATTGATAGGAGAGGATAATAGAGTCATTTTATAAGTGGAGAAAGGAACCCACTTGGAAACTACTTGGAAATTTCCCAAAAAATCCAAAATGATAATGACATTACCAAGGAAAATGATTAAAAATTAAGATAGATTCGAATTTTGTATAGGGTAGTATTTAAATATTTTTATAAAATAGGACTTATACAAGTTTTAACTGAAAACTTTCCCTTATCATTTTACTTTACCCCCTGATAAACTCATTTTAACCTTAATCACGATAATTAATTTTTACATTTTTACTATTCATTATGAAAAAATATTAAGTTTACATTATATGTAATATAAATTATGATTATTAAAAATATTTTATCTATTTTATCAAATTAAATTCATATAAGTGGCATAATTTAATTTAAAATAAAACACGTAGATATTATGGAAAAGTGGTATTTCAATGAAATGTTTTCATAAGTATAAAAAATATTTATATCAAAATTGAATATAAAATTGATTCCAATGAGATAAATTTGATTAATTAAAATATAACTTAAATAATTTTACCATTAATAATATTTTAAAATATAATTTATCTTTGTAAATATGTTTAATGAAAATGTGGTTTTCAATAACAATTAGCATTGTTCACTATTCATTGAAAAACTAATCTTTTCAGAAAATTATCAAAAAATAACTCTAATATAATTTTCAAATATGAATTCTAAAATTTAATTTAATTTATTCAATTAATTTTTTTAAATTTGGAAAAATAGTTTTTAAAATTAGTGCGCAAAATGCAATGAAACAATTTTTTATAAAAATACAGTTTTTAAGAATAAAATTGGTATTATTCTTATCTCGTACCTAGAAAAAGATATTAGATTAACAATAAAGAATTTTTTTAATATATAGTATATAAATTTAATAAAAAAAATTCTCCAATAGTGATAAAATTAATTTATTAAGATAAACACACATTACAAACCTATATGTAGTTGTTCAAAAAAAATATTTCTTTTACTTTCAAATAATTTTTATTTTCATTTCTAATCAATTTATAACCAATTAATTTATTTTATAAATTTGTAAGGAATATAATTATCACAATTTATTTTTTCTATCCATACCAACCAATCCAATGGAATGGTGATAACTATCATATTAAAAAATAATATTTTTATTGAATATTATGGTTCTTTAAAACTCAGTGTTGCATATAATGCAAGCTATCAAAGAAAATACATTTGTTTGAAAAAAAATATTTAATAAAATTTCAAGGTATTACATGAATAAATTATTAAAATAAACATTAATTTAATTATAAGATCTATTAAAGGATACTAAGTTATCCCTCATATATTTTGACATAACTAAAATAGTTAGCACAAGTTGAAATAATAACCAATATGAATAAACCTTCATATGAAGAAATGCTACATTAATATACAAAATCTCAATAATAACACCCAATGTTAAAAATATATCATTCATAAATAACTAACCTTAAAAATCTTTATAATATACAAAAATAAAATCAAAAATCAAAAATTAGGATGATTTGATCATATATTCTTCAGGTATTGATTTAACATTTATCATCAAATAACATTGATCACTCATAAAGTCACATACCAAAAATTTATATACCCTGATCATATAATCTCTAAAATATTCTAACCATTTCTATAAATATCCTAAATCACCATAAATTATTATAAAATAATATATGCTTCTAAAAGATAATTCAGCCTTTTTTTAACAAAAAAATCCCATCTTAATGAAAAATATTTCCATTGACCATAATCATATAATGTTCTCAAAAAATGGTGTGAAAATTATTTTTGAAATAACTTTAACAACCTATTCATCAAATTAATTTTCAATCACATGGTATTTATATGATAAAACATAATTTTCCAAATTTTAATAAATCATAATTACCTCAACATCAAAGATCATATTAACCATAAAGGTTATCAATACCTTTAAACATATGTCCAAAAAATAAAAAAATATTAATTTATCAAATAGCCTTTTCACTATAAAAATAATAAACTTAAGGAATGTATTCCTGCAAATATCTCCCAGAATATCCATAATCATCTTAAACTATCTTTATATAAAACCTCAACAAGGGTATCTATGCCTTTAAATATATGATCAAAATAGGACTTATCAACCAATGATGGTATCTAAAAATACTAAACTATCCTCATATGAATCATATACTTAGTGTCTTTGAGATATATTTTTATGTCATAAAAATATTTTAAAATCCTTCATAATTATTCTTAAAGAGTTTTTGAATCAAACTAATCATATCCCTGGGATAGTATATCTAGTTGTGTAGTCTTATTACCACTTATCATGCACCTGGGAAAACCATGTTAATACCCAATACTCCAATTTTAGATTTTTACCCCTGGGTGAATCAATACCGCAACCGCATCCACTTTACAATATCCAGATAGGAATTTTATTACATTGAATCCAAAAATCTCTAATTTAAAAAACACTTATTTGGTATTATATTATACATATACATATCTTCATATTCTAACATAAGGTTATATTCTCTAATATATTGTTTATATAATATATTTCCAAATCTTTATAATAAATTTTTTTTATACCAAATCTAAATCCCAGACCCTAGTAGCCTAAATATAGTGGTTACTTGATTACATTGGAACTAGATAAAAGAGATCATATACAAAGATATTGAATGGAATAGATATCTTGGAAAAATATATACAGTATTGACTTTTATATTAAATTTTAAAACAATCAATACAAAAAAATATTTTCATTTAGAAAATTATTATTCCCTCTAAATTTAATTATATATAAATCATAGAATACTTTTTAGAATCCTGGGGAATGGGAAAAAATAAAATAGTGAACTCGATTGCTTAGTAATGGTTTACGTACAATAAAAGTTAAAATAAAATAAATAATGAATGAGTAATATGGATGGAAGGAATTACGGTCAAACAATTCCATATAAATAATATCATGATATTTAAACTTCTCCCTGGGTAACACCACTATTTGAATAAGCATAAGAAAGTCAATAACTAATTTCATGATGATGTAATTCATAATGTTGAACATATTAAACTTACTATTGAGGTTCATGAAATGACATATTATATAAATATATAAGGCCTTGGCCAAATAGCCAACCTATTTTGTCACATGATACCTAATAATACATTGATGGGCTACGTAATTTTGGGCCCCAACCATCAATTTATATGACAAATTCATTAGTTATAAGAATAAAAATAAACATTAATCAACATGCCTTGATTTTAGATAATTGAATGTAGTGGAAGAACTACCATGTAGAATGTCAGAAATTTCCCCATTAAAAATTATAATAATATATATATATATACATATATATTTTGGATATTATTATTACATTATATTTCCATTATATCATACAATTCATTAAAGGATTTTCTAATAGATGAAAATATTCTTTAAAGATCAATGGAATATTTCATAAGGAAAATTCCATTTTCAATTTTGAAATAGCTTATTCAAAATATAAGAATTAAAAAAATATTAAGAAAATAATTTTATATCAAAATAACTATGAAAACTTTTAAATTAATCTTCAAAGAAAAAATTATTCTTGATGCGGGAAATTCGGTCATGTGGTAAACGTTAAAACAAATATTTAATTCACACCTTCGGTAAAAAGGGACTCATTCAGGAAAATAAAAGAAAATTCTATTTGAATATTTTTATATAAATTTAAAACAAGTGGAAAATAAATTTAATAATTTTTATAGGGTTTCAAAAATATTCATGAAAACATTTTAAATAAAATAGAGACCCCTAAGTAAAACATTTGTTGCCGAAATTAAACAATTTGTTTCCTTTCAAAAAAAATCTTTCAAACTTTTGAGTGCCATATAAGGAAATAAAGGAAATAATACTTGAAAACCCATAAATAAATATAAGAGAAAACAATTTTGGGTTTTGATATAAAAGTAATATATAATTCCCCTAATGGGAACTTAAATATAAATAATCCAAAATAAAGATGAGATTATGAAATAAACCTTTACTTCAAATATGAATTTATTTGAATGTTTTTATAACCTCTTATATATTAACTATAAATTTATTTTAGTTATATAATATAACCATAAAAATACCTATAATATCATACATTATCAACTTATAACTTTTCAACTCTCATTTATTAATAAATCTTTATTAAAATCATCAGTTATGAGTATTAAATAATTCAATTTTCATGTAAGTTCCAGTTTAGTAGTTTAGATCCTAACATTATTCTCATAGTTACATCATCTCTAGAATGTTAATAATGATAAAAATATCATATATATCTATTATATACATATTTATAACTATCATGTAATAGAATACATGAAAAATGAACCACATCGCTTCATGGAGGTGGTAGTCCACATGTACGCACGAGCGTCGCTATAATTTTTAATTGGTTAAAGGGTAATAATTAAGATTATATATTATATTTATATAATAATAATAATTATATAAATCACATATATGTTAATTAAATTCATTACTGTGACCATCCATGTGAGGTGCTTATTGAAGACAAATTACATCAGTTCCCAAGGAGGTATTCAACACATATGTACGAATGACAGTTTCATTATACATTTGATAAAATATTATTATATATTATATAATAATTTTATTATATTTGAATATTTTTAAATGGAACTCTGGAGGTAAAATAATAAGTAAAATGAAATATAACGACTAAAATGATTACCTCCTCCTTTAGAGACCTCATTTTAATTTATTCTTAAGGACCTTAGGGATGGTCTTTTTAAGAGACCAGAACATATAGAACTTGGATAATTATGTTTATAATATTTTTGGTAGGTTTTTGTCAATATAATTTGATCAAGGTGGCATTAATAATAGAGTATAGGTGGTGTCCTTTATAGTAAAGGAAATGAAAAACATAAAATTACTTACAAGAACTAATTATCATCAATTATTTTTTATGAGAATATTGTACCAAGTTGATATATTTAGAAACTAGGATGGGGATGAATCAAAATACACTCATTAAATAAAATTTAGATAAGTTTATATAGAGGTCTTACTTTTATCTATAATTTTAACCCTTGTTAACCATTTTGATGATTACCATGATATCGAAGTTATTTACTCTTTAGTGTCTATGGAATTTATAATAATAGGAAAAGTGACCCATAAGTGTAAAATGATTGATATGATCTACCATATACTATTCACTTGGAACATGATATGATTTTTATGAATTTTAAATCATTTAATAAAATATTATATAACATAATATACCGTTAAATTCATTTTTGATACTATTTATATAGTTTGACTTTAAACATATAAAAATGGAAATTTAATTAAAATATAAACTTTTAACACAAAAATAATATTCTATATTTAAATAAAAAAATTAAACACAACTTTTAATCCAAATTTTATTACTTTTTATATATTTAAAATAATTTACTTGATTTATCTATTACTTGAACAAGAATTGTGTCATCGTTGTGTTAGAATTTAAGATAATTATTTCAACCCTGAAGATTAAAAATTAATTATCATGATAAAAAAAGTCCAATCATATTTAAAATAAATATTTATAACTAAAAATAACCAATTTTTATCCCTATGATAAAATATTATATATATTTAAACAAATAGAGTGACATTTTGTGTTTCTTTTATACTTAAGATGATATTAATGTCATTATAAAATTAAAGTGACAAGAAATTTTAACATTTTTTGATAAAAATATTCTTATGGTTTAAAGAAACCTACCCTATGAAGTAAGTGGGGATTTTTTAGAGAATTTTAGTTATTATCCCAAAGTTTAAACCTTATTTTACCTGTTTACCCTTACCTAGGTGATAAATATTTACTATGGTTACTATTCATATTGACCAAAAATAAAATGTGAATATTTAAAAAAAATTAACCTAATTATTATAAATATAGAAACAATTTTTCATAATGACATTTTTGTAAGTTGTAGATATCGATTTTAAAATAAAATCATAAAAGGCAATTGATTCACGCCTTTCATAGGGCATGGAAAAACAATTATTTCCTAAGTTAAAATGTAGTAATGTGGTTGACCTAGGATGTCTCCCGAAGAGGAGTGTACACAAAATGGGTTGTCACTTTAAAATGAGGGTAAAAATGGTGTGTTTGATAAGAAAATGATTGAATGGAAATTCAAATTCAAATGATTGAAAAACTATGATATTAAAAGGTTGATTAAGTCGGGGTCGGATTCCTAATTGTAATGATATCCCTATTCATTTTAATTCAAACCTCTTCTTCTTTGTTGATTGAAGTGAGTTTCCATAATCGTTTCCTCTCACTTCCTTGGTGAAATTATGATGGTGAGATAAAACCTTACCAAGATATGGGTTTGGTCAACTCTCCTTCCATGTATAAAATAGTTGTATTGAATATCCTTAATTTAAATGGGAAATACCCGATCAGTTTTTCTTTATCTCAAACAATCAAGAACATTCACTACACCTTTTACACGTACTGACGATCGTCGAGTACTTCACCACTAATCTCTGGTCTATTCCATCGTATATAAACCATAAATTAGTGAAGGGAGATTATGATTATTTTTACCAAGGAAAAAATCAATAATGGAATTAATATTCAATAACTATCGCACTTGATAATAAAATCCGCTATAAAAAATTGAAAACAACTTTGAAGAAGAAAAAAATTTATTCAATTGCGTCCAAGAACTCAAGCATTACAATGTAGAAAACCAACTTTTCCCCAATCACTCCAAATTTTTACCCCACCATGGTAAAGGCAATCAAGATGAATGGGGAAGAATAAGTCATTACAAAACTATGAAAAAGAAAAGAAATAAAATATAAAGTCGAAAAGTTGTCCTCTTTTGTGTCCCAGGAGGAATGGGATGGAAATGGGATGCTTTCATAGGGTGGAGCTCTCCTCCTTTTATAGCCAGAATTTATCCCCCGAATATTGATGTGTTTTAGCCCCATTAAATGACATTTTCATGTGTTGATATCTTCTTTAATGTTGTTCATAATTATCTTGGTCATGTCACCTAAATATCTCAGCAAATTTGTACATGTATTTCGAGAGTTATGACTATTTTACTCTGAGCATTTATTCTGTCCAGTCATACTCTCCAAATCGAAAACCTCCGGATTAAGGTGATTTAATGACCCCTTAAAACGCCAATTCATGCGGACTTTCCTTGATTAAGGATTCTCCAAAACTTCTTGTGCGTCTCCCCACCGAATATCACAACATGTGGGCCCACCATGAATGAGTTATGGACCCCACAACAAAATTAGGCAGAACTGTGAACAGTTTTCATGCTCCCACTTGTGAGCTTCTTTTCAGCTTCCATATGGCCGATTCAACTTTTAGTCCAAAAATAGTAAATGAATCCCTGGATGTTTAGAATCTTCAAAAGAAATAATTTTTTAATTTGGATTACTGTAGATAATGTTATGTCTAAACTATAAAAATAATTCAAAACTGTTAAAAATCCAAAATGGCCCATTTTTACTATTCAGCTAAAAATAACACCAATATCATAAAAATTAAACAATTCATCTTAGAGGAACACTTTTGTGGGTTTAATAAAATTATATTCAAAATAAATTAATTGAAAATATATAATCTATTAATTACCCCACACTTAGCACTTGTACTCCTTAACAAGTAAACATCAAAATCAAATCAAATCAAATCCAAAAAACATACCAATGAGATCTACCAAATCCATACTAAGAAACAAAAAGATATCATGCCTCATCAAAAACAATTATTTCAAGTTCTCCATTTTATATTTTAATATATTTCCACTTAATTTCGTATCCCATGCACACAAAACACCTACCTCGCATGAATTTTCTCTCATCTCACAAATGTAAATGCTGAACAAGGCTTTTCTCATCCAAACTCACACAAGAGTCACCATAGGCTTGATAAATTCCTACTTCTCCACCCGATGTGAGTCAAGGACATGTGTTTCTCATGAGGACTTTTTAGGGTCTTTCTATGGCTTCCGGTTGGTAGGATTTAGATGTTAAAAATTCTAAGGCCGAAAAAAGAAGGGCTTGGCTCTTATTGAAGTAAAATTGAAAGATTCTAATTTTCACTCAAATATGGTCTACTTCGCTTCCCCTTTGTAGAAAAATAGGCTCCATCATCATTCAATCAGCTCAAAAGTTCATCATAAAAAATTTCAATCTTTTCAAACATGGTTTTTCTTCAAAGATCCAGATAGGAACCGATTTCTTTTTACATCGGAAGCTCCAGAAAGGCATAGCTTCTCTTATCATGAAAGATCCAGAAAAGGAACATCTTTCACCATATTGAAATATTCAGTAGAAACATCATCTCTTCAACATTTTATATTCCACCAAAAGTATCACCAAATGAGGTAGTACACCACAAGACATCTTCCCCCACACTTAAGTTCAACTAGATCATGCAATTTCACTTCAACAGCAGGTAGGATAGGGAAAATTGGCTTGTAATGTGGATAACCTAACAGGCTATTCATGGATACAGGGGGATACAATGAAGGATAAATGTAAATGTGTACCATAATGAAAAGTATTATTTTGAAAAGGGGTATTAAAACCAAATAAATACGTCAATAATTTAAAACACATGTACCCCAAACCCTCAAGTTTTGAAAGAAATAAATCAAATACTTTCTTAATCAAGCATGGTCTGGTTCTCTCAAGAAATGAGGTGAATGAAAAGAATATGACAAAAATGTTTTATAAACCTCACAGGAAAGTGATTTCAATGATATAGACAGTGAAATATGGCATGGGATTCAAAAATCAGTGTACTTTTCATGAAATTACAAAAGATTTGAACTCGAAACAAAGTAATTTCAGCATTCATTTAAGCTCAGTGTCATGGAATAGATTGGTTTACTCATTGACATGGGTTTAAAAAATGGCAATGATAATCATTTTAGCTCAAAAATTTCAAAAAAAATACCAAAAATTGAAAAATAAACACACACAAATATGAAAACACATAATTTTTTTTTGAAAAAAAAACACAAAATTCAAATCATAAACTACAAAGGTTCCCTTCCCCATACTTAAATGATTCAGTGTCCTCAATGAATTCAAGTGGATTTAACATGTAAGCCAATTTTAAAATGAGTCACAACATCAAGAAAGTGTGAAGGAGAGGTACAATCTGATTTATTCACAGTGCAACATTGAGTTATGCTCCCAAGTGTTGCACTCTGAAAACCTAAAAATAAAAGAACAAAAGAAAACATAAGATATTTATTGAAAGAAATAAAAATAGAAATAGGTTGACAATATAAGGATAAAAATTGGTTTAATCCCCCAAGTGGGCCCTAGGTTTTGACTTTCTCCAGAGTGGCATTTCTAATCATTTATCCCCAATCTTATGGTGGGTGAGGTTTCTTGCTCATGAACTAATAAAAATTCTTCTTTCCAGCATAAACCTCTTCCTTTTTGTTGATTACTCCAAGTGTATACCAAAAACAAATACACCCCTATGAGAATTACATAATACATGAAAGGTGAGGGTAGGATAATGAATGATTTTTATTTCTTCATAGAGTCCACTTGCACAACATCTTCTTTATGCTCTAGTGGTTATTGAAGGTATGCTACATCAATAGAAAAATAAAAGGGAATGTTAGAGTTTAATTCTATTTGAAAAAAATTAAAGCATGAATAATCAATATCAAATTCTTCCCTTTCAAATTAAGTAGCTTGTGTCTCATTTTCCTCCAGAAAATCCATTTTGATCTTCTCATGTACTCTATCCATTAAATGTTTAATAGGTTTGGGGAGCTCTAGATATTCCTCAATGGATGAATATTCTTTTTCATCGTCTTCCTCCAAGGAAATACATGTGTTGGCTGAATCTGAAAAATTAAAAGTAGGGGAGGTAATACTCAATTTAGTTTCAACAAAATCAATATATAATGATTTTATGAAAATATTAACTCCCTAAGCATGTTTGGATTCAATTTATTCTTCAATAGGAGGTTCCTCTTGGAGTTGAATTTCCCTAGATAGAGGTAGGTAGTCAGAATCCTCTATCTTCTCTTCAAATTCCACTTCTTGGTTGGTTTCTTCTTTAAATGTTGCTGAATCATCTACATTATGAGGAATAGTTGGATCAAATAGTTCCTCACACTCATTCTAGAAGTTATCCATATATTTTTGATCTCCCATATGTATTTACATTGCTAAAGCTTCTTCATCAATCTCCTCAAACATTGATTGAGATGGGCTCAATGGATGTTCTTTTAATTTCATCAAGGCCTCCATGGGTTCTTCAACATGAAGGATTTGTAGGGATACTTCTTCTATCAATTTTTCTGGTTATGGTTCTTGTTCTGGCTCTATTTTTTGATCATGGGATGCATGTACTTGTTCCGCTATCCACATTATTGAGGTCTCCAAGTTTTGAACTATTTGACTAATTCTTTCAAATTGGGCTTCAAGATCCTTGTGAAATTCTTCTTCTTGGTGTTGCACTTTGATCATTTCTTGATAAAATTCTGGAAAATACTCCTGTAGTTCAATTAATTCTATGTCCAATCCCTCTAACACTGGGTATTCGAGGTTCTCTTTAAGGTTTTCAATGAGATCCTTGAATTCATCCTCTATGATGATTTCGATTCGAGCTCCCCGAATTTGTTTATCCAAGAAATAAATTCTATACTCTATAGACCAAGGTGATTTAATAATTGTTTCTCACACTTGTGGGTAATTTTTCCATGAATTAAAGAAATAATCATTTAAAAACAACATGGAAAAAGATTTTTTTTTAAAAAAATTAAATTGAAATAGTCAAATATTTACAATTAGTTTGTGGAACTACCTCCCCGGCAACGGCACAAAGTTTGACGCACTCTTGTTATAGGTCATGGAAAAACAATTATTTCCTAAGTTAAAATATAGTAATTTGGTTGAACTAGGATGTCTCCCAAAGAGGAGTGCACACAAAACGGGTTGTCACTTTAAAATGAGGGTAAAAATGGTGTGTTTGAGAAGAAAATGATTGAATGAAAATTCAAATTCAAATTATTGAAAAAATATGATATTAAAAGAGTGATTAGGTTGGGGTCGGTTTCCTAATTGTAATGTTATCATTGTTTAATTTAATTCAAACCTCTACTTCTTTGTGGATTAAAGTGAGTTTCCACAATCGTTTCCTCTCACTTCCTTGGTGAAATTATGATGATGAGAGAAAACCTTACCAAGATCTCAGTTTGGTCAAATCTCCTTCCATGTGTAAAATAGTTGTATTGAATATCCTTAATTTAAATGGGAAATACCTTATCAGGTTTTGTTTATCCCAAACAATCAATAACATTCACTACACCTTTTACACGTACTGACGATCATCAAGTACTTCACCACTAATCTCGGGTCTATTCCATCGTATGTTAACTAGAAATTAGTAGAGGGAGATTATGATTATTTTACCAAGAAAAAAATCAATAATATAATTAATATTCAAGAACGATCGCACTTGATAATAAAATATGCTATAAGAAATTGAAAACAACTTGGAAGAAGAAATAAATTTATTCAATTGCATCCAAGAACTCAAGCATTACACTGTAGAAAATCAACCCTTCCCCAATCACTCCAAATGTTTACCCCGCCATGGTAGATTTAATCAAGGTGAATGGAGAAAAAGAAGGCATTAAAAACTATGAAAAAGAAAATAAATAAAATAGAAAGTCGAAAAGTTCTCCTCGTTTGTGTCCTAGAAGGAATGGGATGGAAAATGGGATGCTTTGAGAGGGTGGAGCTCTCCTCCTTTTATATCCAGAATTTGTCCCCTGAATGTTGACGCACTTTAGCCCCATTAAATGACATCTTCACACATAGATCCCTTCTTTAATGTTGTTCATAATTATATTGGGCGTGTCCCCTAAAAAGCTCAGCAAAATTGTATATTTATTCTGAGAGTTATGACTGTTTTAATCTGATCATTTATTCTATCTAGTCAGACTCTCCAAATCGAAAACATTCGGATTAGGGTGATTTAATGACCCATTAAATGGCAAATTAACAAGGTCTTTCATTCATTAAAGATTCTCCAAAATCCCTTTAACGTCTTCTCACCAAATATCACAACATTTGGGCCCACCATGAATGAGTTATGGACCCCACACCAAAATTCAGCAGAACTGTGAACAGTTTTCATGCTCCCACTTGTGAGCTTCTTTTGAGCTTCCATATGGCCGATTCCGATTTTAGTCCAAAAATAGTAAATGAATCCCTGAATTTATAGAATCTTCAAAATTAAGAGTTTTTCAATTTGAATTAGTGTAGATAATTTTATGTCCAAACTATGGAAATAATTTAAAACTGTTAAAAATCTGAAATGGCCCATTTTTACTATTCAACTCAAAATAACACCAATATCATAAAAATGAAACAATTAATCTTATAGGAACAATTTTGTGGGTTTAAAACAATTATATTCAATATAAATTAATTTAAAATATTTTCTCTATCATCAATGAAAATTAGTTTTCAGAAAAATCGGTTCTTTAATCCTAAAAATGAAGTGATAATAAAATAAGTAAAATTATTATTCCTTTGTAATTAATTATATTATATATAATAAAAGAATCAATATTTGACCTTAATATAAAATTAAAACAAAATTGTATTTTTAAATAACATTATTTAATGAAAAGAAATGATAATTTTTCAAAAAATGGATTTTTTCACTATTTACTGAAAAATAAATGTTTTTATAAAAATTAAAAATATTCTCCCAAAGATAATATTGATATAATGAGCTAGGAAATTATATTAATTTCATAAAATAAAATTTATAAAAAAATGAACATAATAATAATTTCTACACACAAAATTATATAAAATCATTTTTGATGAAAATGTATTTTTGAAGTAGAAAATAACTTCACTAAAATTTGAGTAGTTATTTATTATTATTTATTCACTACATTTTCATTATATAAATCCTTTATACATATTTTTCTCAATTATTTTTCATATTTATACTTCTAATTTAATGTTATGTTTATAATGTCCAAATTTGAATAATAATATTTTTAGGGTATATCACAGCTCGCTTAAATCTCATTGTAGAATGTAAGAAAGCTATCAAGAATTGTATTATTGAAAACTATATTTTAATTTTCATACCCAAATTTTCCAATTACACCGCACTAAAAATATTTCTTTGGGATTTTTCTTTGTACATACCCTTTACTTTATTGAATTTCATTGAGATATGTGTCATTGTTCTCTTATGCACATCATCCTTTTCTTCACCATATTCATATTATCTTGAGTACTTATCTTCCTATTACTTGATTTCATCATTTTTCATAGATTTTAATGAAACCCCCTTATACTCTATAAATGTTTTTATTAAAAATTGGACCCCTCCTTATTTCATAATACACATTAAAATTCTTCAATTTATCAAAGAGATGAATCATCTTTATCTAATAAGGAAGAAATGTTTTCATCAAACCTATTTCAGATGTTTCTCATTAATTTATTGATAATAGTGGAGACTATAGACATATCTCTAAAACCTAAAGTATTTCTAATAATAACATTCATTCCTAATAAATAGTCATCAATAATTTCTTCACTATACATCCTCACATCATTTAACATTTCTCTCTATATTTGTTGCTTAGCTTCCTTAACCTTGATATTTCATTCAATAAAATTTAATATTTGCACAAAATTTATTTAGTAGTTTTCCATATTGTCACATTTTTATACACTTTTTATAAAAATAAGTCATAATATTATTATTTTCTTTATGTCAAATTATAAATCCATTTTATTAGAAAATTACATTGGATAATCTTTCTAAACTGGAATAAACCCAATAGTGGTTGCGTGAATAACTTATGGTCTAAGTGAAAGAATATAATGAATCATCTTATTTTACTATCCATGATATTTCTTTGTAATAAAATATAGTTATGTATATATTGTTGATAGAATTAATATTCTTTATCTTCAATAAATTTTGGATATTTCATAAGAAACCATGTTTTCTCTGATACCACTTGAAGTGCCTTATAATGATACTGAGAAAGGGTGAATCTATGTAGCTATTTTTTAATTTTCTTTCTTAAAATTAATTCTTGTGGACAATTAGTTCCTATATCCACTCAATATATAAATTTCTCCATCACATTTATGAATTAAAATTACAAATAAAATAAATAATATATGATTTTTATAAGTCTCACCCCAGATGTGGGTGACTACATCGTTTATGTGTTTAGGGTGAGTCTAAGAAACAAATTTTATCACTAATAATAATTAAGTGATTAAAAAAGGTGAGAAAATATCATCCTTAACACAATTATTATAATTGGTTGTAAGGTATCATCTTTAACACTTGGTAAGGATTAATCCTTGACCCCATTCTATCTTTCGGTAGTAATCTACCAACTGTGATTATACTAGATCCATTTGGTTATTGATGTATACACACTAAAATAAGAAATATTTTTTATGTCTTGGATATTGTTACACCAAATAATTGATCTTCCTCCCGGCCTTTAGAATAATAATAATCTTCACCTTCTCACAAACTCAAATTATTAAACCACTCTATCAAAAAGATCAATGTTTATAACATCAGTGCCTAACAAATCAACACTATTATACTCCTAAAATTCGCCTCTTCCACATCAACTCTATGTTTTTATATATTCATAATTATTATTATTTTACACAATGGATTTTTTTTATATAATGTTATTCAGATTCTCAAACTCATAAGAATCTATATAGTATCATCAATCACTAATTTGACTTTACTTTAGTCATTTTATACTTGAGAGTGAGTTTTTATCCCTTCAGGAAAAGAAGGACCATAGGCTCAATTTTTATTTCACTTTCTCAATTTCTATTTTTCTTTCTTTAATTCATCCATAAAAACAATCATTACCTAGAATAATCACATTCAAAATTTTTAAAATATTATTTATTGACCCCTTAAATTTTAACTTAATTCATATCTTAAGACTTGTTCTATTTATCTCTTTAATTGTAAATTAGCATAATCACCCAAAAACTTCTATTTTACACTCATTTATAATCTTATATTTTCATATGTTTCATCACCACAAGATTATTTTAATATAGGGTACATTCTTCTTTTGTTTTTGATTCTTCATCATTTTCCAAACTTCATAATGAATTGGACCATGTGGATTCTACTAATTCTTATAATTATATAATTCCGCAGCATCTATATCAATAAAAGTTCTATTTTACTTCCACTTTTGAAGATACATACCAAAAATATGATTCTTAAAGATCACCAAATATGTTTATTTATTTTTCTTCAAATCATTAGAAATATTATGCCTTTGAATTTCTCATTCAGATTGGGAATCTTCTTCTAATTTTCTAATTCGGGTTCCAAATCAAGATTTGGCTTTATCATTGACTTTTTCAACAAATAAACTCAAAAAATAACCTATTCATAATAATATCTATAACTTCATTATGTAAATTACTATATAGATGTCAAATGCCTTATCTAATTATCTCAAAACACAAAATGACTCCTCACAATGCTTCAATTTCTGAATACAATCTCACCTCTTCAAACTCATCAATAATCATGATCTCCATAAACTACCATGATATTTAATCCAAGTGGAATGGAATAGAATCATCTGATTTATTTCTATTTATATATTCTCTTTATGAAAATCTCATATGCACTCAATGAAATAATTCTTACAAAAGAGATAAATTATTTTTGTATAGTATTTGAATACTTCTATTTATCCTTATATGAGATCACTATTAATATTAATTATCTGGAAGAAATTTGGGATTTTTTCTAATATATCTGGTCATAATTTCCATTCTCTTTAAAATTTATTCATTATAAACATTGTAACATATGAACTATAGCTAATTTAATCTTGAGCTATAATATAAACTCAAGATTCTTCAATAATTCCTTATAAACATTAATACTTATAGACCATTAGGACCTATATCTCCTTTTCAAACATGACTCATCTTATATTAATATAACTTTAGGAAATATTTTTTTACTTCATCTTAAAGAAAATATGAATATATAATTAATAATTGAAAAAAATAAAATGTATCATCAACACTACAAATCTTCCATGGGTTCATCAAATTTTAAATAAACTATGGGTGATTTATTATTTAGAATCATGTTTAGAGTAGTATAAAAGTCTTATGTGATAACTATTATGATTCTAAAATAGTTATGATGTTTTTAATCATGGTTTTATTTTAAAATGGTGTATGTTTTTCATAAAAAGGTATAGATTTTTTTCATGAAAAGGATGCACACAAGGTGTTTCTAAAAAATCAAATTATTGTTTCTCATAAAATAATTGAGGCTATTTTCAAGAAATGTTTTATTATGATTTAAAAAAGAAATTATTATATTTTTAATGAGGTTTAAAAATAATTATATAATGTTTGTTTAATTTAAATTTATTTTCTATGTAAACTCTATATGAAATTATTGATATTATTTCAGGTTTTATAAAGGGTTTTGGTTGAATTATAAATAAATTATTTATTGTTTCATCTAATTGTTTAAAATATTACTTACTGTAATATGTGATATAAATATTTTTTTAATATTTAATCCTTTTACAACCTTGAAGATATGTCCCTTGGATGTTTTTTATATTAATATAGATTATATTATGATATGTGGTATGGATAAATTATAGATTATCATATATATGAAGGGGGTTATGTATTTTAAGGGTGTTAGTAGGTGTGGTAAAATAATATGATTTGAATTTTTATATCGTTATATTAAATTTGTTGCTCTCCTCCATTTATAATATTATGGAAAGACTAGGGTAGAAAAGTGGGAATTCGAGGGATAAGTACTACACTCGTAGATATTATGCACTTACTAGTGTACCTATACTGGAAGATTATTCTACGGATATAGTTTATATCACTTAGAGAGTCTTGGAAAGAGTGAAAAAAGGTGTAAATGTAGTTAAGATCACATTGATTAACTATTCTGGATTTCTCTTTAGTTGTTTCCAAGATGGTCTCATTAGTTTCTATCCATTAATCCCATGAAGCTTAAAATATGATATCCTTTGTTTTTATTATGTGTGAACTCTTTTGTTATTATTATTTAGTTATATTATAAAATCTAATATAGATTTAGTCAAAGGAAATATGCACTTATTTTATAGGAATGTTTTATTCTTTCTAGTTACATTCCTCTAATTTTGAAGAACACAACCTTGGGATTTCTTTTGGGTTTCATTTATCATTTTATATAAAAAGATTCTATCCTTTTCTTCCAAATCCATATAAACTTAAATTTTAAAAATTAAAGGGTAAATATAAAATTATTATATCCATTATAAAATTATTTAATTTAAAATAAGTTTGTAAAATACATATCAAATAATATTTGTTTTTTTATAAAGGAAAAAATAGTAATTTTAAATATTTTTGAAACTAGCATAGTTTTGATATTGATAAATGCATCTGGAAAATACTGAAGTTAAAAAACCAAATTTAGAGTATTACTGGAACTTTTTGTACTTTAAAAATACCTTATATGGGAAATCCTATATCCAAGGTCATATATTTTTTCTTAGGATTCAATTTTCATATTATCCAAAACCAACATGTGAATAAACATTTATGGTCATTATATGTTAGACTTATAAAAATGAATAGTAGAGGTGATTTTTGAACAAAGTCTAAAATTTTATAAAACTTTTTAATAATTCATGAAACTTATAAAAATTCAAGAAACTATGAGTTTCACGATTAATTTGAAATAAAATGCTAATGTTTTGTGTATAAAAAATCTTTCATAAAAAAATAAAAGGAAAATAAATCGTTCAACGCAAAGTTATGAAACACAACCAATGTTACATGACACTATGTGTTCCATGAGATAAAATTCCTATAAACACAAAATCAACCCCATTTTTCAAGGAGAACCTCTTGGATTCCTTTAATGAATATTGAAACTCACATAAACCCAAAATACCAATCTTTGTTGAAATTACCTTTTGAAGAACTTTAGTGACTAGAACTCTATTTGATATGTTTTCATGAATATTTCCCCATCAGGAACATAGTTTTTTAAAAAAGGATAAACTTCACACCAAATTATTTTTTTTGAAACTCCTAAGTTTCATTATACATCATTTCAGACATTCATTATTTTAATCCCTTCCTCGTGAAAATTAACTTTCATGAAACTAATTTTCATGCAACTCAAAAGTTATGAAATAAAGTGTTTCCCACAATAACGCTCGTAGGTCACACATCACATAAATTAATTTTCACTAAACTCTAAATATTCATGACATAATGAAGATTTATATAAAATATTTAAAAGGTGCATGAATTAGTTTCATCTTGATCTAATATATACCTCATTTCTCTGAAGAAGAAAAATTTTGAAAGTAGATCATAGTGAAAAAACCACATTGTGTGAAAGCTGTCACCCAAGTATCATATATGGGAGACCATTGGTCCATACACAAGGGGTTACACCCCCACACCCCCTCTAGGGATCATTAATAACCTAAGGTCCTAGTCCTTTGACCCAATACCCCCTCTTAGTTTATTGACTCCCATGATTTTCACATCGAGCTTTTCAGTCCAAGTCATGGACATTTTAGGTTGTGACATATACATCCCCAACCTTCCATCCCAGGTAATGTAATGAGTCCATATTCTCATCATGGATTTTTGACACACTTTGAGTCGAAATAATCCTCTAGGATCTCTCATACCCCTTGACTCGAGATACTCCTCTTCATGTCCCTAAAATCTCTTCACTTGTCTCATCTTCCAGGGAATATCAGAAAGGGTTTTTCAGTGTAAGTCCCACACCAACCATATCTAGGACTCTTTCACCTAATGGTCTATACTGAATTACTATAAACTATATAATATATAGGTCCTAGATGTGTGAACTTAAAATTCACTTCATATTTTCATGGTTTCATGATCATAAAAGGCATCACACTTGTCCATGTAATATTGTATTAAAATGTATGACATGTCCCATTAAGTTACATTTAACTATATGGGTTCTAATCCCCTTGATAGAGATACCTAGGAATCCCCTATATTGGGTCTGATCCAAATCCTATGGCATATTTCCCCTCCTTGGATGATGATAAACTCTTGATTTCCTTCATATGGGAGACCCCCACAAGTGCAATTCTAAATTATATTCCCTAACCCTTAAAACCAATAATTAGCATAATCACCCAAAAAATTCTATTTTACACTCATTTATAATATTATATTTTCATATGTTTCATCGCCACAAGATTATTTTAATATAGGGTACATTCTTCTTTTGTTTTTGATTCTTCCTCATTTTCAAAACTTCATCATGAATTGGACCATGTGGATTCTACTAATTCTTATAATTATATAATTCCTCAGCATCTATATCAATAAACGTTCTATTTTACTTCCACTTTTGAAGATACATACCAAAACTATGATTCTTAAAGATCACAAAATATGTTTATTTATTTTTCTTCAAATCATTAGAAATATTATGCCTTTGAATTTCTCATTCAGATTGGGAATCTTCTTCTAATTTTCTAATTCTGGTTCCAAATCAAGATTTATCTTTATCATTGACTTTTTTAAACAATTCAACTCACAAAATCAACTATTCATAATAATATCTATAACTTCATTATGTAAATTACTTTATATATTTAAAATGCCTTATCCAATTATCTCAAAAATCAAAATGACACCTCACAATGCTTCAATTTTAGAATACAATCTCACTTATTCAAACTCATCAACAATCATGATCTCCCTAAACTACTATGATATTTAATCCAAGTGTAATGTAATAGAATCATATGATTTATTTCTAATTATAGATTCTCCTTCTGAAAATCTGATATGCACTCAATGAAATAATTCTTACAAAAGAGATAAATTATTCTTGTATAGTATTTGAATACTTCTATTTATCCTTATATGAGATCACTATTATAATATTAATTATCTAGAAGAACTTTGGGATTTTTTCTGATATATCTGGTCATAATTTCCATTCTCTTTACAATTTATTCATTATAAACATTGTAACATATGAACTATAGATAATGTAATCTTGAGCTATAATATAAACTCAAGATTATTCAATAATTCCTTATAAACATTCATACATGTAGACCATTAGGACCTATATCTCCTTTTCAAACATGATTCATATTATATTAATATAACTTTAGGAAATATTTTTTTTGCTTCATCTTCAATAAAATATGAATATATAATTAATCATTGAAAAAAATACAATGTATCTTCAACACTACAAAAATTCCATGGGTTCTTCAAATTTTAAATAAACTATGGGTGATTTATTATTTAAAATCATGTTTAGAGTAGTATAAAAGTCTTATGCGATAACTATTATGATTCTAAAATAGTTATGATGTTTTTAATCATGGTTTTATTTTAAAATGGTGTAAGTTTTTCATAAAAAGGTATATATTTTGTTTCATGAAAATGATGCACACAAGGTGTTTCTAAAAAATCAAAGTATTGTTTCTCATAAAATAATTGAGGCTATTTTCAAGAAATGTTTTATTATGATTTAAATTAGAAATTATTATATATTTAATGAGGTTTAAAAATAATTATGTAATGCTTGTTTAATTTAAATTTATTTTCTATGTAAACTCTATATGATATTATTGATATTATTTCAGGTTTTTATAAAGGTTTTTGGTTGAATTATAATGAAAGTATTTATGGTTTCATCTAATTGTTTAAAATATTACTTACTGTAATATGTGATTTAAATATTTTTTTAATATTTAATACTTTTACCACCTTGAAGATATGTCCCTTGGATGTTTTTTATATTAATATAGATTATATTATGATATGTGATATGGATAAATTATAGATTATTATATATATAAATGGGGTTATTTATTTTAAGGGTGTTAGTAGGTGTGGTAAAATAATATGATTTGAATTTTTATATTTTTATATTAAATTTTTTGCTCTCCTCCATTTAGAATATTATGGAAAGACTAGGGTAGCAAAGTGGGAATTCTGGGGACAAGTACTACACTTGTAGATATTATGCACTTATTAGTGTACATATACTGGAAGATTATTCTACGAATATAGTTTATATCACTTAGAAAGGCTTGGGAAGAGTGAAAAAAGGTGTACATGTAGTTAAGATCACATTGATTAACTATTCTAGATTTCTCTTTAGTTGTTTCCAAGATGGTCTCATTCGTGTCAATCCATTAATCCCATGAAGCTTAAAATAGGATATCATTTATTTTTATTCTGTGTGAACTCTTTTGTTATTATTATTTAGTTATATTAAAAAATATAATATAGATTTAGTCAAAGGAAATATGCACTTATTTTATAGGAAGGTTTTATTATTTTTAGTTACATTCCTCTAATTTTGAAGAACATATCCTTGGGATTTATTTTGGGTTTCATTTATCATTTCATATAAAAAGATTCTATCTTTTTCTTCCAAATCCATATAAACTTAAATGTTTAAAAAGTAAAGGGTAAATAGAAAATTATTATATCCATTATAAAATTATTTAATTTAAAATAAGTTTGAAAAATACATATCCAATAATACTTGTTTTTTTAGAAAATAAAAAATAGTAATTTTAAATATATTTCAAACTAGCATAGTTTTGATGTTGAGAAATGTATCTGGAAAAGACTGAAGTTAAAAACCCAAATTTAGAGTATTACTGGAACTTTTTGTACTTTAAAAATACATTATATGGGAAATCCTATATCAAAGGTCATATATTTTTTCTTAGGATTCAATTTTCCTAATATCAAAGACCAACATGTGAATAAACATTTATGGTCATTCTATGTTAGACTTATAAAAATGAATAGCAGAGGTGATTTTGGAACAAATTCTAAAATTTTATAAAACTTTTCAATAATTCATGAAACTTATAAAAAGTCAAGAAACTATTAGTTTCACGATTAAGTTGAAATAAAATTATAATGTTTTTTGTATAAAAAATCTTCCATACAAAAATAAAAGGAAAATAAATCATTCAACTCAAAGTTATGAAACACAACCAATGTTACATGACACTATGTGTTCCATGAGCTGAAATTCCTATAAACACAACATCAACCCCATTTTTCAAGGAGAACCTCTTGGATTCCATTAATGAATATTCAAACTCACATAAACCCAAAATCCCAATATTTGTTAAAATTACCTTGTGAATACCTTTAGCTCCTAGAACTCTATTTGATATGTTTGCATGAATATTTCCCCATCAGGAACATAGTTTTTTAAAAATGGATAAACTTCACACAAACTTATTTTTTTTGAAACTCCTAAGTTTCACTATACATCATTTCAGACATTCATTATTTTAATCCCTTCCTCATGAAAATTAAATTCCATGAAACTAATTTTCATGCAACTCAGAAGTTATGAAACAAAGTGGTTCCCACAATCACGTTCGTTGGTCATGCCTCACATAAATTAATTTTCACAAAAATATAAATATTCATGACATAATGAAGATTTATATGAAATGTTTAAAAGGTGCATGAATTAGTTTCATCTTGATCTAATCTATACCTCATTTCTCTAAAAAAACTTTTTTGAAAGTAGATCATAGTGAAAAAACCACATTGTGTGAAAGCCTTCACCCAAGTATCATATATGGGAGACCATTGGTCCATACACAAGGGGTTACGCCCCCACACCCCCGATAGGGATCATTAATAACCTGAGGTCCTGGTCATTTGACCCAATACCCCCTCTTACTTTATTGACCCATGTGATTTTCACATCGATCTTTTCAGTCCAAGTCATGGACATTTTAGGTTTTGACATATACATCCCCAACCTTCCATCCCAGGTAATGTAATGAGTCCATATTCTCATCATGGATTTTTGACACACCTTGTGTCAAAATAATCCTCTAGGATCTCTCATACCCCTTGAGTCGATATACTCCTCTTCATGTCCCTAAAATCTCTTCACTTGTCTCATCTTCCAGGGAATATCAGAAAGGGTTTTTCAGTGTAAGTCCCACATCAACCATATCTAGGGATCTTCCACCTAATGGTCTATACTGCATGATGATAAACTATATAATATATAGGTCCTAGATGTGTGAACTTAAAATTCACTTCATATTTTCATGGTTTCATGATCATAAAAGGCATCACACTTGTCCATGTAAAATTGCATTAAAATGTATGACATGCCCCATTAAGTTACATTGAACTATATGGGTCATAATCCCCTTGATAGGGATACCTAGGAATCCCCTATCTTGGGTCTGATCCAAATCCTATGGCACATTTCCCCTCCTTGGATGATGATAAACTCTTGATTTCCTTCATATGGGAGGCCCACACAAGTGCAATTCCAAATTATATTCCCTGGCCCACTAGTGGGTCAAGATGCCCTCTAGCCTGGCATAAGGATGAAATAATGGGACACCCTGGTGAATACGTATCATGCATATCCTTGCTCCTCCCACAAATCCCATATGGGTTACCTACATAGGTGTATTCCCCAACTATTTTCCTTAAAACATCATCATCTTAAGATTCCTTTATATCCCAACATGAGAAAGAAAGCGCCTTCAGCCCTATATCATAGGCCCCATGTGTATCCCAGATACTCCCAAGGATCTCTTATGAGCCTCTTACTCAGGTAAAATCCCCAATAAAATTCCATGACCCATCAGTTAGAATATATTCCCTTGTGGTATAGTATGAGGAAGAATTAATGGGCATCTCAATGTGTAAGTACCCCAAAATTATGTTCTAGATGCATGATAATAAACTCCATAACATAACATCCTTGACACATGATATTAAACTGTATCCAACCCTATGTGTAAATAATATGATACCATAGGAAAAAAACCCAAGAATACTCGTGTGAATAACATGACATGCCTTATACCATGAAAACAAGATGTCTCATGTGACGATAAAGATATTTTCTCTACCATGATAGGTAGAACACGTGCATAAGTACCACACATACCTTCAGTACTCTATAGTAGCACATGGGAAATATTCTCAGAAAATCCCCACTCACACCCTCCAATATCTTTAGTAGAATCTAGGTATCACATTCTCAAAATATCGACACATAATGATTCTTCTCCTTTATATCACCCAAATAGCACACTCAAAAAAACCTCATTCATACCTTCACTGCACCCTAGTAGAACATAGGTAGTTTAATGCATAAGTCCCAATAACATCTAACATGCATGACATAAAATAGTATGTCATAACATCAAATTTATAAGTGCTTTATCTATATATAAAAATATCTTATTCACACAACTTTAAACTAAATTACAACATCCTCATCACATGATGTTAAACTATAGTTTTTCCCTATGTGATAATCATAGGATACCCTATTTAACGAGGACATGATGACCTAAGTGATTAGACTAGGAATTCTTATGTGATTATAATATGTTTCCTAGAGATATTTGCATCATATGACTCACATAAAAAATTTGGTACACCTTTTATGATGATCATAGTATTCCAAAGGTGATGATACTTGGATGACTTATGCATTAAGCATAAGTTTCCTTCTAGTGATCACGGGATACCTCAACATTTATACCTGATACTCCTTTTGTTACAATCATAATATTACCTCAAAACCACAAATGATGAATATATTTACAAAATCATAATATTCCTAACATAATCATCATTTAAAACCATTTGATTTTCCCTGTCGTGACATTAAGTGGAATAATTAATCATTGTCAACTTAAAGACATCCCTAGGAATGTGATTCACAATCTTTTCTTAGAAATATAAGTGATTCACATACTATTTGGTGAACTACATGGATGAATCTATAGGAGAATATTAAATCACATCATCCTATTATAATCAGTTATACAACATCATCAACCATGTTGGTGAAGGCTTACCGCCTTTGGAAAGCAGTAATTCAAGGAAATATGATCCTGACTAGTCCATCGAATTTGATCTGAGGCAAGTGTGAACCCTAGAAGAAGCCTCTAAAAACATATATCATGGATTATTTTGTGAATATATCATGCTTTTAAACCCTACTATGAATATTTTCTCACAAAATATGTATGTATAATTGATCTCATTGGATTTAAGTAAAGGCACTAATTTATATATATAATTTTTATTAGAAATTGTTTGGGTTATAAAAGAATGTGACAAGTATAGGGGGATCACTTGTCACAAGGATATGGGTTGTTTTGTTCATATTTTGACTATGTATTCTATAGAAATCAAGTACTCAAACTATTAGGATTTAAATCTTCTGTATTAATGTCTTTTATTATCATTAATTGTGGATTTATATATGGGATAGATTGTATATGCATTTGGTGGGTCATGGTTATGATTATTTTCTATGTTTATATGTTTTTTTTAGAATTTATGATTAATGTTATGAATTTTTTGGTTATTAATAACTTTGAAACTATTTTTTTCACATGGAAGAATCCTCAAACATATTTAGTGGTTGTGGTGGATTCCTAGTCAGAATCAATTTTTTTATTTTTTTATTTTTTAATAAAAATAATTCCTCAATGTAAAGGTTGATTACCATGTAACTAGATTCTAGCCCATTGAAATTAGGAATTCACTTTGTAACTTGTGTCCTATTGGATAAAGGGCTAGGATGTGGTAGTCCATGTTGGTTTACTATAGGCCACCTAAATCTAAAAATATATCTATTTATTAAAATGAGAAACAATGAAAACTATATATAAATTATTTTATTTCTAGTTTTATTTATTATATCTGAAGTATATTTATTTGTTATAATTTACAGGAGACTCTAAGATGTGGTATCAGTTAATATCTGAAAAAAAACCTTGATTTTATAGAATAAAGAGATATTTCATCACTAAAAGCACTGATTTAGAATATAATATACCTGTTTGACATATTTTTTAGTGTATGTGGTATTGATTTTTAAATTCCTTGGACCTAAACAGATTAGGGTACAAAACCATCAATGATTAAAATATTTGTATTTTATATATTTTAAGAGAACCAATATGGTCTAATAGTAATTGGATATTAGATGTTCAAGACACATGACTATATATTATTCAATCATCAAATTTCTTGTAAAAGTTGAAGGTGAAATGTTAGAAATGAATACAATGTTAAATACCAAATCATTGGTATTTTAAAAGGATGTACTCTTGACTTTTTAATTGTTTTAAAATTTTTATTAGTATATAGTTTAAAGTATAACATTTTTAGTGTTATTAATCTTTATAATTATGATTATTATATTATAGCTCATAATGATAAATGTAAAATTTATACTATAAATCATTATTTAGATATTATTTCAAATATAAATTAAAATGTATATATATTTAATCTAAATCACTTAATTCCATGTCAGGTTTATTTCTTGAGTATTTTTCATTATGAAACCAGGATTTAGACTAGGATAATTAGATTATATAATGTTCAATCTCATATGAAATTATCTAATATATGGTTGGTTAAGGATATTCTAAAACTATATTTCCCAATAATTAAATTTTATAAACCATTTTAAAAGGTAAGTAGAAAAAAATATATTTTTAATCAAAGAAAGAGTTTTACACCTATAAACAAATAGAATTAGTTATTTTGTGCTTTTTTAGACCTTATATATTTTTTTAATTTTTTATATTTACATATTATTTTTTTGTTTTTTATGATTTTTCATGATATACCTGGGTTTAATTTCTTGTACTGAAATATTCATATTTTACTTTATTCTAATATTTATAATGATATTTGAAAGTCCTTAGTAGAATCACCTTAAATAAATTGAGATGTGGCTATGGTCATGAGTTTCAAAATCAAGATTTTGAATTTATTTTCTCGAGAAATGGCTAAAATAAAAGATTATATACCCCAATAACACTTTAACAAAATGGGATGGCTAAAAATAGATTGGGAACTCTCTATGAAATTGTCTTTAAATTGATCAAGGATTATGATTTGACTATTTATTATTGGACTGTGGATATCAATATATATAATTATGTTATTATTAGGGTACCAATTAAAAAAATATAAATAAAAATATTAAGATATTATGGAATTTTTTACAGTATAATGTAAATTACTTAAAAGTATTTGGGTATAAATTTTATATTTTTAATATAAAAGAGAAACGATAAGAATTTTCTCCTAAGTTGGATGAAGTTTTTTCAATTTTTATTTGACCTATAGTAAGTAATATGAAGCTTTTATTAAGAAAAAAAAGTTATACAAGAATATATTCAAGTCGAAATTGATAATATAGACAAACATAAGACTAAAATACTCTTTGATACCCTTAAGGTTGAAAAGTTATATTTACATATCTATAAATTATCCAATATCAATGACTAAGGTTTTTATCTTATAGATAAATTGTAATTTAATGACTATTAAACTACCCATTCCATTATGCTGACTTGGAACAACCAATCACACTTTTAGGAAAAACTTCCATGGCCCTTATAATTCATTCATTCGATGAAATTGTAAGAGATACCGATAGAGGGATTCAAATGATATATTCCTTGATAAATGTAATTAAAAATCAATCTTATATTTCATAGATTGATGAAAGTAGTATCATAGAGGTTATCTATGATAAAAATAGGGGGTTGTTATAAAATATTAGTTGGATAAGATTTAATATAATAGGGTATAGGAACTAGTAGAAAGAACTATTTACTATATCACGATTGGAACTATGTTTTCTTCTATATAAAGGAGAATACACATGAAATTTGGGATTACGAATAAGGATGATGGAAGATCCTGAGAATCAAGGGAGATTACAATGTTATTTTATGAGGTTTTAGGGGTAAACCCTAGTAGTCATGTAGATAAGTAAACCTATTATATTTTGAATCCATCCCCAACAAGACCACTTTTACTTTTTCCTCTACTAATATATTATTCATTTGAATTGTTGTGTCTTTATGTAACAAATTTTTGTTATCTCTATATTTTTATACACCACTATCATATGTAGACTGGAAAACATTATGGGATTAAAGTTATTTTCCTCCATACGATAAAACAATTCGGGGATCATATCACCTAGTTTATCATAACACCAAAAGTTATTTAGGTGATATTTTTCTATTACTAGTTAAAAGTTTTGATTTCCTAATTCATGATTTTTCACTTGAAGTTAATGAATTAGAATTAATGATCTCACTTTCATAGAATATCAATAGTTTATTGGGGTGTCCTCCAAGATTTTTGGTGATCCCACTTATGTCTCATAATCAATCTATAACTTTCTTAATTATCTCTTGTAATGCCAATAATTAATGTAGTGCGTTTCATTAGAATAAAAAAAGAGAATAATCTCCATGGAAAACCCCTAATTTATTATTAATATAATATTACAAATATTAATCAATTTATGAATAAATGGTCACATGTAAATTAATTAAAGGCCTACGAGGTAAAGCATTGAATATGGTGTCTTAATTTAATTTTATGCATTGAGTATTAGAAATGAAATCCCTAAAGTTGGTAAAAAAATATTCCCCAAGGGTATTTTCTTAATTTTATCATGACCATGGATCAAAAAATTGGATGTATCCAAATAATATTTAATATATCCAAGATAAAGGAGTGTTTTGAACCAAATAAGATTGATTCCATGCCCATTTGTTCCCAGGGCCTAATGGATTTTCACTTCATTGAGATTCCCTTATACATAGAGAGTTTTAATATTTCTTTAAATAGTCACTCTTTCATCCTTTTATAATAAGTAAAGTACTATATTTTATTCCTTGAAAAATATTTTATTTGATGTGATTAGCCTCAGTGGTGGCCACTTCAGCATTAAAATCTTATGGATTATTGAGATCTTTGATGAGGTATTATTTAAGTTAATTAAAAATAGAGATAATTTATAACCTAAATCCATGTTGGGATGATAGATAGAAGTTTCAAAATATAAAATTTATTGATCATGTATATAGTCCTCCCATTATGAGGTTATTCCCAAGCTTAAGGTGGAGGAGGTTGGGGATATTATGAAGATGATGCTCTAAATTTTGGTATGTCAATGCTACAGGCATTTTTAAATTAGAACGACTGGTTCTTTGGGACCATTAAATTGGTAATATAAATTTTAATAACATAGTTAATAATATAAAATAATCAAATTATAGTAATCATTGGACGAACCTAGATTGGATTATCACTTGAGATAAGTTAGTAAAAAAACATTCACCAAAACTTAGCATCATATATGATATGTTCAAGGATGAAATCCTACTTTCGATTCATATTATAGTCATGTCTCCATATACCTTGGAAACATTAATAAGATATACTAAGATATGTTAGTTCATAAATAACTTTAAATTTTTCATAAAATCTACTTATCGATCAGATAACATTGAAAAAAGTGGACTTCAATTTTTCATTGAGGGAATGATCTATTTGGTGTGATGGTGCCTGGAATCCCAATATCATTAGTATTAAATCTATAATATTATTCCAATTCTTAGACACACATAGAGACTTACCAAATTTACCCTTGTAATGTTGACATTTTGGTTAATGATTCAAGAGGTGATTAGCTGTTTGGGATAAACATTGGATGATCCATTCATTCCAAAACTATCTCATTAACATGAATGACTAATTATTAAGTTATAAAATAATCATATTTATATAAATAATTAATTATAACATTATTTTATTCACCTTCATGTTATTTTATTCATGAAAAATAGTATTGGATGAAAAAAAAGATAAATATGTATGTGTTTCTCCAAATGTTTCCATACCTCATCCACTATCTACTAGATATAATCCATAAAAATAAAACATTATTTGATCACATACCCCATTAACTAGTGGTGTATGTAGTAATAGGGATAATTCTTATTCTACTTTCTTAATCTCATGATGTTTAAGAATGTTATTTATAGCATCCCGTATTTTTATAACATAAACTTTCATTACATTACACAAAACTGAGGATCTTTAAGGTTTAGTGTCTTGGAAACAAGGAACATAATACATGAAAACAACATAAAGAATTCTTCTTAAACACTTGAAAGGATTCTCCTTAAGTTCATCCTAGGTTCATTACTGCATCTCATAACCTAGGGACATACATCAAAAGAAAGGGTGAGCAGAAGGCCCAGTAAGGGAAACAAGAGAAACATTTTACATGTGAACTTGAGATACTTCAATAAGGACATGAAAAGAAATTTAAGGCATGAAAAAGAAATCATGAGATACATAATAATAAAAATAAAATTTTTCATAACTTGAAGATGTGGCTACAACATTTAATATTGACAATCGTTTTGTTTCACCAAGGTCCATCCCCAAGGTGTCGTTAAAATTACCAAGGTTATTCACCAAGGCGTCGTTAAAAATGGTCATCTCTAGAGATTAAGTCTTTACCCAATGCATTGGAGCGCTATCAGGGTGCACCCTTAAATTTTCATTTATTATCATGTGAGACACATATATCATCATCAAACATTTCATAAATAACCCATATAGCATAAAATAAATGGGTTTCATATCATAATCACAACGTTTTAAAAACTGCTTTGAAGACATGATCTTTACGTCACTTTAAAACCCACAGAAAAGGAAGGTGGGTCTCATGTATGTAAATCACAAAATTTAAAATATAACATTTTGGTATATATGTGAATACCCCTTTATAATAAAGAGATTTGAGTATTCACTTAATAATATAAAAGAACTTTAGAAAAAGAGAGAGACATTTTGAGACGGAAATTCTGCAGCATAACGGCTATGTTACGAGGTTTTAGAAGACATTAAAACGAGTGGGAAATGGGTCAAACATTCATAAATGACCCATAAAACAGTAGATGGACAGAATAATAAGGATACATGATCATGGTAATGAAATTTAAAGGACATACCATTTGAAATGAAAAACATGGAAGGAAGACAAAAATTAGATTTCTCTTATTAAAGTTCGGCAGCCTAACGGCGTTACTTAAACTTCAACAAAAATGATTTGAAAAGATCAAATATGGTCTCTCATAATGTGAACATAAGAGTTCAGTATGATAGATATAGAGATAATTCCCCAACATAATTAAAAAGGAACTTGAAAGACTTGACATGAAAGTAGAACTTTGAAAAGAATGAGAAGGGTGAAAGAATCCCCTAAAAATTCGGCAGCCTAACGGCGCCACTTAAAACTTCAAAATACTGAATTGAAGAGATAAAATGGGGTCTCTCATCATATTATCATAAAATATCAGTATGATAAATTTAGATATCATACCCCAACATAATAAAAAGGAACTTGAAATACTTTACATGATAATAGATCTTGAAAAATGAGAAGGGAGAAAGAATCCGTTACAAAAATTTCGGCAGCCTAACGGCGCCACTTAAAACTTCATAAAACGAAATAATTAGAGTAAGAGGGGATCTCTCATTATATGAACATGAAAAGGGAAGTAAGAGGAGTATAAAATAACATCCTTCAACATAAGAACATGGAGCATAAAAGGAATGACATAAAAGAGATTACTTGAAATGAAAGAGAGAGGTCGGATCCCTTACCTTAAAACGTAACTCTTAAAACTCAAAGGTTTGGACCTTGAGGGCTTGGGGGCACCTTGGGAGGACTCCTTGGGAGGTAAGGAGACCAGAACTTCATTGGGGGTGAGTGGGGAGTCGAATGGATGAGAGGATGGCTTGGTATTTATAGGGAAAGTGAGGGGACAAGGCATTAATGGCCAAGGGACACCTCATTAGTGGTTTTGGCAAAACCATGGGCTTGCCCATGGTATTTGCCCATGGTATTGGCCACTTGGGACACCTCATACCTTATATTACTATTCATAAGTCGACCATATTGATTACATACTTAATACATCATTTAATGATGTCATTAAACACCCGTAACCTAAAAACTGTATTTTCACTATTCATCGAAAATTCAACTTTCTCAGAATAATCACAAAAATTTCACCTTAACTAAATATCAATACTCTGATTTCAAAAATGAAATACATTTTATAAAAAAAAATTCTAAATATTTTTAATTAAATTTTTAATTAAAAACACTATTCATCGAAAATTTATTTTTTTCAGAAAAATCCCCAAAAATTACCTTAACATAATATCGATGCTCTGAGTTCAAAAATGAAGTCCATTTTATAAAAATATTTTTCTAAATATTTTTAATTAAAATTTTAATTAAAAAACACTATTCATCTGAAAAAACTAATACTTGAATAATAATTTATGAAACCGTTATTTATCAATTTTATTGAATCACATTACTTAATCAAAGTGCCTAGCTTATTTTAATACTTTCTTTAAATGAGATTACTAATCCATTTGAACACATTATTAATCCTAATCATAAAATCACTATTCATAATTTACTATTCATCAAAAATCAAGTTGATCTTATTAGACTCTAAATTTTGTACTGAACATAATTGAAGAAGACCATTTTTTAAAAATCATTACACATATTTAATTATTTAAGGTTTACATAAACATTTTTAAAATATCCTTTTTCTAAAATTCATCAAAAACATGCATACTATATTTATCCGGTCATTTGAAAATTCATAAAAGAAATCGAAATTTTTATTTAAAACAAAGGATTACACAAGACAGTTACGGTCTCCTTACATAGCCCCTTATCAAACCAGCATAGGACCTAAGTGTAAGGTGTGCTAAGGTGAGAGAATCTGAGGGAGGCTCGGCCAACATCGCACGAGTAGTAATTTCTATCAGTTTAAACTTCTCGCGAAGGCGATCCCGTTCTAGCTTTATACGATGAAGTTCAGCTTGGGTTTGGTCCAGAGCAAAGCCCAGTGGTGCTACCTCCTTCCCAAGTTATGTTAGATGGGCTTCGATTGGTCCAAGACTACTGGGTGAGGCCATCGAAACTTCTTTCTATATTAATTAACCAAGATTACTTGTATTTATAGACAATAATCAAAACGTTTAGTTTCCAATGGTCATATTGACCAATGGTCATATAACAGTCAAAAACCAACAGTATCATTTTAATTATACTCATGTTATCAAATGAAAATTTTTTGTTGAGTATAAAAATAAAATAAAATAACACATAAAATTAGGAAACAAGATTTATTCAAAATTTCGGGTTGTTACAATCTTCTCCCCTTAAGAAATTGCGTCCTCGTAATTTTTTAAAATTAGGTTTTGAAATTTCATTGAAAGTCCCACATCGGAAAAGGATTCAGTAAAACTATTACTTTAAAAGAAAGAAAGGGAAGTATGAAGGTCACCCGAGTTAGCCCACACTAGGATTCCATGTAGGAAAACATGGACATGGTGGAGAAAAAAAGGGGTCAAGTTCTGAGGGAGAGTGATAGAGAACATGATTATGAGAAAGTTAACCATAAGAAATCCCAAACTTATGATGTGTGTAAACGATCTTTGATTACCTAGTAGGAAACGTAAACCAACAACTTTTTTGTTTTACGTTCCTTTTCATAATTTTGAGGAATTCATTTACTAAATAGAACAAAAACATAAGAAAATATACATACCTTCAAGTAGAGTTTCATCCTTTAATAAGTCCCTACCAACACTAATCTTTTCTCCAAATGATGAGAATTCAAAAACACTTGGTCTCATAAAAAGCACAAGAATCATCTTCTAGAGAATCACGTAATCTATAAAAGATTAACTATATATTTTTTCTATCTTTAAACATTATCCCAAAAACAGAAAGGTTAAGGTAAAACATCTCTTCAAAAAGAAAGAATCCCATAGGAATGGAAACTACTTTTAAATCTTCAAAGTTCCATGGTACTACCCAAAGTTCATCATAGACCATTCCATAAATAACAGCCCATAAAATTCCTCAAAATAAACCAAACTAAGATTGAAACCCAAATACAAGAAGGATTTGATAACATAGTCTTCCAAAATAAACTTCATTGTTCATCTCCAAACAACATCAACCACTCCTAACATCTTATAACAAAAGTAGATAACCTAAACATATTTTACTCAAGATAGGTTAATCATTCCCATAAGTAGCCTAAATTAATATAAGTCCACCTTAAATTCATCAATTCTTCAAAATATAAGTCAACCTTACTCCTCAATGAAAATACCGTAGTAATCTGTTTACCTCGATCATATAGGGTCCCTAAAATAGTGAACGTATTCCAAAATAATAATCATTTTTTAATCCCCTAATCACCCCTTTCATATTAATACGACAATCATCGCATTTTCCTATCACATTGGTTGTTGGGACATGTTCTTCCATTTCCCACCATTAACTAAGAAGAGAAAGTATATTTAGGGGCTTAAGTACTTAGCCAATAATCATGAAAAGGAACTGAAAGCATATAAGGATAACTTGTAGAAGAAAAGTATACCCTAACTTGTGATCCCATAGGTTCCCATCTAGGTTATTCATGATCATATATTCTTATGTGAATATTCATTTTATTTTATCTTTGTTCCTTTAACAATGGTTCATACTAAGCTTATGAATTTACCAAAATATATCCCCCGGGAGTGTCGTAACCAAGAGTGCAGCAAGGCCCGTTGTCGTGTACCAGTTCTCGTTCGAGTCTAGCTCAAAGCGGTGTTTTCGGGTTTTACCCCTATATACATCTGTGCCAGAGCCACCTCTACCTGCTCGTATCCAGACAGGGATGTATTTTCTTGGCAACCCCTTACTCAATACTCACCAAAATACCAGGAAGATTTCCTATATTTAAACTTTTCTATAGGTTTCTTCCTAGAGTTTTTATATCCTAATTACCACAAATAACTAAACCATCCTTTGATACCAACTATAGCATCCCGTCTTTTTATAACATAAACTTTCATTACATTACACAAAACTGAGTATCTTTAAGGTTTAGTGTCTTGGAAACAAGGAACATAATACATGAAAACAACATAAAGAATTATTCTTAAACACTTGAAAGTCTTCTCCTTAAGTTCATCCTAGGTTCATTACTGCATCTCATAACCTGGGGACATACATCAAAAGAAAGGGTGAGCAGAAGGCCCAGTAAGGGAAACAAGAGAAACATTTTACATGTGAACTTGAGATACTTCAATAAGGACATGAAAAGAACTTTAAGGCATGAGAAAGAAATCATGAGATACATCATAATAAAAAATAACATTTTTCATAACTTGAAGATGTGGCTAAAACATTTAATATTGACAATCGTTTCGTTTCACCAAGGTACATCCCCAAGGTGCCGTTAAAATTACCAAGGTTATTCACCAAGGCGTCGTTAAAAATGGTCATCTCTAGAGATTAAGTCTTTACCCAATGCATTGGAGCGCTATCAGGGCGCACCCTTAAATTTTCCTTTATTATCATGTGATACACATATATCATCATCAAAAATTTCATAAATAACCCATATAGCATAAAATAAATGGGTTTCATTTCATAATCACAACGTTTTAAAAACTTCTTTAAAGACATGATCTTTACGTCACATTAAAACCCACAGAAAAGGAAGGTGGGTCTCATGTATGTAAATCCCAGAATTTAAAATAGAACATTTTGGTATATATGTGAATAACCCTTTAGAAGAAAGAGATTTTAGTATTCACTTAATAATATAAAATAACTTTATAAAAAGAGAGAGACATTTTGAGACGGAAATTCTGCAGCATAATGGCTATGTTACGAGGTTTTAGAAGACATTAAAAAGAGTGGGAAAATGGGTCAAACATTCATAAATGACCCATAAAACAGTATATGGACAGAATAAGAAGGATACATGATCATGGTAATGAAATTTTAAAGACATACCATTTGAAATGAAAAACATGGAAGGAAGACAAAAATTAGATTTCTCTTATGAAAGTTCGGCAGCCTAACGGTGTTACTTAAACTTCAACAAAAATGATTTGAAAAGATCAAATAGGGTCTCTCATCATGTGAACATAAGAGTTCAGTATGATAGATATAGAGATAATGCCCCAACATAATTAAAAAGGAACTTGAAAGACTTGACATGAAAGTAGAACTTTGACAAGAATGAGAAGGGTGAAAGAATCCCCTAAAAATTCGGCAGCCTAACGGCGCCACTTAAAACTTCAAAATACTGAATGGAAGAGATCAAATGGGGTCTCTCATCATATGATAATAAAAGATCAGTATGATAAATTTAGAGATCATACCCCAACATGATAAAAAGGAACTTGAAATACTTTACATGATAATAGATCTTGAAAAATGAGAAGGGAGAAAGAATCCGTTACAAAAATTTCGGCAGCCTAACGGCGCCACTTAAAACTTCATAAAACGAAATAATGAGAGTAAGAGGGGATCTCTCATTATATGAACATGAAAAGGGAAGTAATAGGAGTATAAAAGAACATCCTCCAACATAAGAACATGGAGCATAAAAGGAATGACATAAAAGAGATTACTTGAAATGAAAGAGAGAGGTCGGATCCCTTACCTTAAAACGTAACTCTTAAAACTCAATGGTTTGGACCTTGAGGGCTTGGGGCACCTTGGGAGGACTCCTTGGGAGGTAAGGAGACCAGAACTTCGTTGGGGGAGAGTGGGGAGTCTAATGGATGAGAGGATGTCTTGGTATTTATAGGGAAAGTGAGGGGACAAGGCATTAATGGCCAAGGGACACCTCATTAGTGGTTTTGGAAAAACCATGGGCTTGCCCATGGTATTTGCCCATGGTATTGGCCACCTGGGACACCTCATACCTTATCTTACTATTCATAAGTCGACCATATTGATTACATACTTAATACATCATTTAATGATGTCATTAAACACCTGTAACCTAAAAACTATATTTTCACTATTCATCGAAAATTCAACTTTCTCAGAATAATCCCAAAATTTCACCTTAACCAAATATCAATTCTCTGATTTCAAAAATGAAATCCATTTTATAAAAAAAAATTCTAAATATTTTTAATTAAATTTTTAATTAAAAACACTATTCATCGAAAATTTATTTTTTTCAGAAAAATCCCCAAAAATTACCTTAACATAATATCGATGCTCTGAGTTCAAAAATGAAGTCCGTTTTATAAAAATAATTTTCTAAATATTTTTAATTAAAATTTTAATTAAAAAACACTATTCATCCAAAAAAACTAATACTTGAATAATAATTTATGAAACCGTTATTTAACCATTTTATTGAATCACATTACTTAATCAAAGTGCCTAGCTTATTTTAATACTTTCTTTAAGTGAGATTACTAATCCATTTGGACACATTATTAATCCTAATCATAAAATCACTATTCATATTTTACTATTCATCAAAAATCAAGTTGATCTTATTAGACTCTAAATTTCGTACTGAACATAATTGTAGAAGACCATTTTTTGAAAATCATTACACATTTTTAATTATTTAAGGTTTACATAAACATTTTTAAAATATCATTTTTCTAAAATTCATCAAAAATATGCATACTATATTTATCTGTTCATTTGAAAATTCATAAAAGAAATCGAAATTTTAATTTAAAACAAAGGATTACACAAGACAGTTACGGTCTCCTTACATATCCCCTTATCACACCAGCATAGGACCTAAGTTTAAGGTGTGCTAAGGTGAGAGAATCCGAGGGAGGCTCGGCCAACATCGCATGAGTAGTAATTTCTATCAATTTGAACTTCTCATGAAGGCGATCCTGTTCTAGCTTTATACGATGAAGTTCAGCTTGGGTTTGGTCCAGAGCAAAGCCCAGTGGTGCTACCTCCTTCCCAAGTTATGTTAGATGGGCTTCGATTGGTCTAAGACTACTGGGTGAGGCCATCGAAACTTCTTTCTATATTAATTAACCAAGATTACTTGTATTTATAGACAATAATCAAAATGTTTAGTTTCCAATGGTCATATTGACCAATGGTCATATAACAGTCAAAAACCAACAGTATCATTTTAATTATACTCATGTTATCAAATGAAACATTTTTGTGGAGTATAAAAATAAAATAAAATAACACATAAAATTAGGAAACAAGATTTATTCAAAATTTCGGGTTGTTACAATCTTCCCCCCTTAAGAAATTGCGTCCTCGCAATTTTTTAAAATTAGGTTTTGAAATTTCATTGAAATTCCCACATCGTAAAAGGATTCAGTAAAACTATTACTTTAAAAGAAAGAAAGGGAAGTATGAAGGTCACCCGAGTTAGCCCACACTAGGATTCCATGTAGGAAAACATGGACATGGAGGAGAAAACAAAGGGTCAAGTTCTGAGGGAGAGTGATAGAGAACATGATTAGGAGAAAGTTAACCATAAGAAATCCCAAACTTATGATGTGTGTAAACGATCTTTGATTACCTAGTAGGAAACATAAACCAATAATGTTTTTGTTTTACGTTCCTTTTCATAATTTTTAGGAATTCATTTACAAAATAGAACAAAAACATAAGAAAATATACATACCTTCAAGTAGAGTTTCATCCTTTAATAAGTCCCTACCAACACTAATCTTTTCTCCAAATGATGAGAATTCAAAAACACTTGGTCTCATAAAAAGCACAAGAATCATCTTCTAGAGAATCACGTAATCTACAAAAGATTAACTATCTATTTCTTCTATCTTTAAACATTATCCCAAAAACAGAAAGGTTAAGGTAAAACAACTCTTCAAAAAGAAAGAATCCCATAGGAATGGAAACTACTTTTAAATCTTCAAAGTTCCATGGTACTACCCAAAGTTCATCATAGACCATTCCATAAATAACAGTCCTTAAAATTCCTCAAAATAAACCAAACTAAGATTGAAACCCAAATACAAGAAGGATTTGATAACATAGTCTTCCAAAATAAACTTCATTGTTCATCTCCAAACAACATCAACCACTCCTAACATCTTATAACAAAAGTAGATAACCTAAACATATTTTACTCAAGATAGGTTAATCATTCCCATAAGTAGCCTAAATTAATATAAGTCCACCTTAAATTCATCGATTCTTCAAAATATAAGTCAACCTTACTCCTCAATGAAAATACCGTAGTAATCTATTTACCTCGATCATATAGGGTCCCTAAAATAGTGAACGTATTCCAAAATAATAATCATCTTTTAATCCCCTAATCACCCCTGTCATATTAATACGACAATCATCGCATTTTCCTATCACATTGGTTGTTGGGACATGTTCTTCCATTTCCCACCATTATCTAAGAAGAGAAAGCATATTTAGGGGCTTAAGTACTTAGCCAATAATCATGAAAAGGAACTAAAAGCATATAAGGATAACTTGTAGAAGAAAAGTATACCCTAACTTGTGATCCCCTAGGTTCCCATCTAGGTTATCCATGATCATATATTCTTATGTGAATATTTATTTTATTTTATCTTTGTTCCTTTAACAATGGTTCATACTAAGCTTATGAATTTACCAAAGCATATCCCCCGGGAGTGTCGTAACCAAGAGTGCAGCAAGGCCCGTTGTCGTGTACCAGTTCCCATTCGAGTCTAGCTCAAAGCGGTGTTTTCGGGTTTTACCCCTATGTACATTTGTGCCAGAGCCACCTCTACCTTCTCGTATCCAGACAGGGATGTATTTGCTTGGCAACCCCTTACTCAATACTCACCAAAATACCAGGAATATTTCCTATATTTAAACTTTTCTATAGGGTTCTTCCTAGAGTTTTCATATCCTAATTTCCACAAATAACTAAACCATCCTTTGATACCAACTATAGCATCCCGTCTTTTTATAACATAAACTTTCATTACATTACACAAAACTGAGGATCTTTAAGGTTTAGTGTCTTGGAAACAAGGAACATAATACATGAAAACAACATAAAGAATTATTCTTAAACACTTGAAAGGCTTCTCCTTAAGTTCATCCTAGGTTCATTACTGCATCCCATAACCTGGGGACATACATCAAAAGAAAGGGTGAGCAGAAGGCCCAGTAAGGGAAATAAGAGCAACATTTTACATGTGAACTTGAGATACTTCAATAAGGACATGAAAATAACTTTAAGGCATGAGAAAGAAATCATGAGATACATCATAATAAAAATAACATTTTTCATAACTTGAAAATGTGGCTACAACATTTAATATTGACAATCATTTCGTTTCACCAAGGTCCATCCCCAAGGTGTCGTTAAAATTACCAAGGTTATTCACCAAGGCGTTGTTAAAAATGGTCATCTCTAGAGGTTAAGTCTTTACCCAATGCATTGGAGCGCTATCAGGGCGCACCCTTAAATTTTCCTTTATTATCATGTGAGCCACATATATATTCCTCAAACATTTCATAAATAACCCATATAGAATAAAATAAATGGGTTTCATTTCATAATCACAACGTTTTAAAAACTGCTTTAAAGACATGATCTTTACGTCACTTTAAAACCCACAGAAAAGGAAGGTGGGTCTCGTGTATGTAAATCCCAGAATTTAAAATAGAACATTTTGGTATATATGTGAATACCCCTTTAGAAGAAAGAGATTTGAGTATTCACTTAATAATATAAAATAACTTTAGAAAAAGACCGAGACATTTTGAGACGGAAATTCTGCAGCATAACGGCTATGTTATGAGGTTTTAGAAGACATTAAAAAGAGTGGGAAAATGGGTCAAACATTCATAAATGACCCATAAATAAGTATATGGACAGAATAAGAAGGATACATGATCATGGTAATAAAATTTCAAGGACATACCATTTGAAATGAAAGACATGGAAGGAAGAAAAAAATTATATTTCTCTTATGAAAGTTCGGCAGCCTAACGGCATTACTTAAACTTCAACAAAAATGATTTGAAAAGATCAAATAGGGTCTCTCATCATGTGAACATAAGAGTTCAGTATGATAGATATAGAGATAATTCCCCAACATAATTAAAAAGGAACTTGAAAGACTTGACATGAAAGTAGAACTTTGAAAAGAATGAGAAGGGTGAAAGAATCCCCTAAACATTCGGCAGCCTAACGTCGCCACTTAAAACTTCAAAATACTGAATTGAAGAGATCAAATGGGGTCTCTCATCATATGATCATAAAATATCAGTATGATAAATTTAGATATCATACCCCAACATAATAAAAAGGAACTTGAAATACTTTACATGATAATAGATCTTGAAAAATTGGAAGGGAGAAAGAATCTGTTACAAAAATTTCGGCAGCCTAACGGCGCCACTTAAAACTTCATAAAACAAAATAATGAGAGTAAGAGGGGATATCTCATTATATGAACATGAAAAGGGAAGTAATAGGAGTATAAAAGAACATCCTCCAACATAAGAACATGGAGCATAAAAGGAATGACATAAAAGAGATTACTTGAAATGAAAGAGAGAGGTCGGATCCCTTACCTTAAAACGTAACTCTTAAAACTCAAAGGTTTGGACCTTGAGGGCTTGGGGGCACCTTGGGAGGACTCCTTGGGAGGTAAGGAGACCAGAACTTCGTTGGGGGAGAGTGGGGAGTCGAATGGATGAGAGGATGGCTTGGTATTTATAGGGAAAGTGAGGGGACAAGGCATTAATGGCCAAGGGACACCTCATTAGTGGTTTTGGCAAAACCATGGGCTTGCCCCTGGTATTTGCCCATGGTATTGGCCACTTGGGACACCTAATACCTTATTTTACTATTCATAAGTCTACCATATTGATCACATACTTAATACATCATTTAATGATGTCATTAAACACCCGTAACCTAAAAACTGTATTTTCACTATTCATCGAAAATTCAACTTTCTCAGAATAATCCCAAAATTTCACCTTAACCAAATATCAATGCTCTGATTTCAAAAATGAAATCCATTTTATAAAAAAAATTTCTAAATATTTTTAATTAAATTTTTAATTAAAAACACTATTCATCGAAAATTTATTTTTTTCAGAAAAATCCCCAAAAATTACCATAACATAATATTGATGCTCTGAGTTCAAAAATGAAGTCCATTTTATAAAAATAATTTTCTAAATATTTTTAATTAAAATTTTAATTAAAAAACACTATTCATCCGAAAAAACTAATACTTGAATAATAATTTATGAAACCGTTATTTAACCATTTTATTGAATCACATTACTTAATCAAAGTGCCTAGCTTATTTTAATACTTTCTTTAAGTGAGATTACTAATCCATTTGGACACATTATTAATCCTAATCATAAAATCACTATTCATAATTTACTATTCATCAAAAATCAAGTTGATCTTATTAGACTCTAAATTTCGTACTGAACATAATTGTAGAAGACCATTTTTTGAAAATCATTACACATTTTTAATTATTTAAGGTTTACATAAACATTTTTAAAATATCATTTTTCTAAAATTCATCAAAAATATGCATACTATATTTATCCGGGCATTTGAAAATTCATAAAAGAAATCGAAATTTTTATTTAAAACAAAGGATTACACAAGACAGTTATGGTCTCCTTACATAGCCCCTTATCACACCAGCATAGTACCTAAGTGTAAGGTGTGCTAAGGTGAGAGAATCTGAGGGAGGCTCGGCCAACATCGCACGAGTAGTAATTTCTATCAGTTTGAACTTTTCGCGAAGGCGATCCCATTCTAGCTTTATACGATGAAGTTCAGCTTGGGTTTGGTCCAGAGCAAAGCCCAGTGGTGCTACCTCCTTCCCAAGTTATGTTAGATGGGCTTCGATTGGTCCAAGACTACTGGGTGAGGCCATCGAAACTTCTTTCTATATTAATTAACCAAGATTACTTGTATTTATAGACAATAATCAAAACATTTAGTTTCCAATGGTCATATTGACCAATGGTCATATAACAGTCAAAAACCAACAGTATCATTTTAATTATACTCATGTTATCAAATGAAAAATTTTTGTTGAGTATAAAAATAAAATAAAATAACACATAAAATTTGGAAACAAGATTTATTCAAAATTTGGGGTTGTTACAATCTTCCGCCCTTAAGAAATTGCGTCCTCGCAATTTTTTAAAATTAGGTTTTGAAATTTCATTGAAAGTCCCACATCAGAAAAGGATTCAGTAAAACTATTACTTTAAAAGAAAGAAAGGGAAGTATGAAGGTCACCCGAGTTAGCCCACACTAGGATTCCATGTAGGAAAACATGGACATGGAGGAGAAAACAAAGGGTCAAGTTCTGAGGGAGAGTGATAGAGAACATGATTAGGAGAAAGTTAACCATAAGAAATCCCAAACTTATGATGTGTGTAAACGATCTTTGACTACCTAGTAGGAAACGTAAACCAACAACTTTTTTGTTTTACGTTCCTTTTAATAATTTTGAGGAATTCATTTTCTAAATAGAACAAAAACATAAGAAAATATACATACCTTCAAGTAGAGTTTCATCCTTTAATAAGTCCCTACCAACACTAATCTTTTCTCCAAATGATGAGAATTCAAAAACACTTGGTCTCATAAAAAGCACAAGAATCATCTTCTAGAGAATCACGTAATCTACAAAAGATTAACTATCTATTTCTTCTATCTTTAAACATTATCCCAAAAACAGAAAGGTTAAGGTAAAACATCTCTTCAAAAAGAAAGAATCCCATAGGAATGGAAACTACTTTTAAATCTTCAAAGTTCCATGGTACTACCCAAAGTTCATCATAGACCATTCCATAAATAACAGTCCTTAAAATTCCTAAAAAAAACCAAACTAAGATTGAAACCCAAATACAAGAAGGATTTGATAACATAGTCTTCCAAAATAAACTTCATTGTTCATCTCCAAACAACATCAACCACTCCTAACATCTTATAACAAAAGTAGATAACCTAAACATATTTTACTCAAGATAGGTTAATCATTCCCATAAGTAGCCTAAATTAATATAAGTCCACCTTAAATTCATCGATTCTTCAAAATATAAGTCAACCTTACTCCTCAATGAAAATACCGTAGTAATCTATTTACCTCGATCATATAGGGTCCCTAAAATAGTGAACGTATTCCAAAATAATAATCATTTTTTAATCCCCTAATCACCCCTGTCATATTAATACGACAATCATCGCATTTTCCTATCACATTGGTTGTTGGGACATGTTCTTCCATTTCCCACCATTAACTAAGAAGAGAAAGTATATTTAGGGGCTTAAGTACTTAGCCAATAATCATGAAAAGGAACTGAAAGCATATAAGGATAACTTGTAGAAGAAAAGTATACCCTAACTTGTGATCCCCTAGGTTCTCATCTTGGTTATCCATGATCATATATTCTTATGTGAATATTTATTTTATTTTATCTTTGTTCCTTTAACAATGGTTCATACTAAGCTTAAGAATTTACCAAAGCATATCCCCCGGGAGTGTCGTAACCAAGAGTGCAGCAAGGCCCGTTGTTGTGTACCAGTTCCCGTTCGAGTCTATCTCAAAGCGGTGTTTTTGGGTTTTACCCCTATGTACATTTGTGCCAGAGCCACCTCTACCTGCTCGTATCCAAACAGGGATGTATTTGCTTGGAAACCCCTTACTCAATACTCACCAATATACCAGGAAGATTTACTATATTTAAAATTTTCTATAGGGATCTTCCTAGAGTTTTCATATCCTAATTTACACAAATAACTAAACCATCCTTTGATACCAAATATAGCATCCCGTCTTTTTATAACATAAACTTTCATTACATTACACAAAACTGAGGATCTTTAAGGTTTAGTGTCTTGGAAACAAGGAACATAATACATGGAAACTACATAAAGAATTCTTCTTAAACACTTGAAAGGATTCTCCTTAAGTTCATCCTTGGTTCATTACAGCATCTCATAACCTAGGGACATACATCAAAAGAAAGGGTGAGCAGAAGGCCCAGTAAGGGAAACAAGAGAAACATTTTACATGTGAACTTGAGATACTTCAATAAGGACATGAAAAGAACTTTAAGGCATGAGAAAGAAATCATGAGATACATCATAATAAAAATAACATTTTTCATAACTTGAAGATGTGGCTAAAACATTTAATATTGACAATCGTTTCGTTTCACCAAGGTATATCCCCAAGGTGTCGTTAAAATTACCAAGGTTATTCACCAAGGCGTCGTTAAAAATGGTCATCTCTAGAGATTAAGTCTTTACCCAATGCATTGGAGCGCTATCAGGGTGCACCCTTAAATTTTCCTTTATTATCATGTGAGCCACATATATAATCATCAAACATTTCATAAATAACCCATATAGCATAAAATAAATGGGTTTCATTTCATAATCACAGCGTTTTAAAAACTGCTTTAAAGACATGATCTTTACGTCACTTTAAAACACACAGAAAAGGAAGGTGGGTCTCATGTATGTAAATCCCAGAATTTAAAATAGAAAATTTTGGTATATATGTGAATACCCCTTTAGAAGAAAGAGAATTGAGTATTCACTTAATAATATAAAAGAACTTTAGAAAAAGAGAGAGACATTTTGAGATGGAAATTCTGCAGCATAATGGCTATGTTACGAGGTTTTAGAAGACATTAAAAAGAGTGGGAAAATGGGTCAAACATTCATAAATGACCCATAAAACAGTATATGGATAGAATAATAAGGATACATGATCATGGTAATGAAATTTCAAGGACATACCATTTGAAATGAAAAACATGGAAGGAAGACAAAAATTAGATTTCTCTTATGAAAGTTCGGCAGCCTAACGGCGTTACTTAAACTTCAACAAAAATGATTTGAAAAGATAAAATAGGGTCTCTTGTCATGTGAACATAAGAGTTAAGTATGATAGATATAGAGATAATTCCCCAAAATAATTAAAAATGAAGTTGAAAGACTTGACATGAAAGTAGAACTTTGAAAAGAATGAGAAGGGTGAAAGAATCCCCTAAAAATTCGGCAGCCTAACGACGCCACTTAAAACTTCCAAATACTGAATTGAAGAGATAAAATGGGGTCTATCATCATATGATCATAAAAGATCAGTATGATAAATTTAGAGATCATACCCCAACATAATAAAAAGTAACTTGAAATACTTTACATGATAATAGATCTTGAAAAATGAGAAGGGAGAAAGAATCCATTACAAAAATTTCGGCAGCCTAACGGCGCCACTTAAAACTTCATAAAACGAAATAATTAGAGTAAGAGTGGATCTCTCATTATATGAACATGAAAAGGGCAGTAAGAGGAGTATAAAAGAACATCCTCCAACATAAGAACATGGATCATAAAAGGAATGACATAAAAGAGATTACTTGAAATGAAAGAGAGAGGTCGGATCCCTTACCTTAAAACGTAACTCTTAAAACTCAAAGGTTTGGACCTTGAGGGCTTGGGGGAACCTTGGGAGGACTCCTTGGGAGGTAAGGAGACCAGAACGTCGTTGTGGGTGAGTTGGGAGTCGAATGGATGAGAGGATGGCTTGGTATTTATAGGGAAAGTGAGGGGACAAGGCATTAATGGCCAAGGGACACCTCATTAGTGGTTTTGGAAAAACCATGGGCTTGCCCATGGTATTTGCCCATGGTATTGGCCACTTGGGACACCTCATAACTTATCTTACTATTCATAAGTCGACCATATTGATTACATACTTAATACATTATTTAATGATGTCATTAAACACCCGTAACCTAAAAACTGTATTTTCACTATTCATCGAAAATTCAACTTTCTCAGAATAATCCCAAAATTTCACCTTAACCAAATATCAATGCTCTGATTTCAAAAATGAAATCCATTTTATAAAAAAAATTTCTAAATATTTTTAATTAAATTTTTAATTAAAAACACTATTCATCGAAAATTTATTTTTTTCAGAAAAATCCCCAAAAATTACCTTAACATAATATCAATGCTCTGAGTTCAAAAATGAAGTCCATTTTATAAAAATAATTTTCTAAATATTTTTAATTAACATTTTAATTAAAAAACACTATTCATCCGAAAAAACTAATACTTGAATAATAATTTATGAAACCGTTATTTAACCATTTTATTGAATCACATTACTTAATCAAAGTGCTTAGCTTATTTTAATACTTTCTTTAAGTGAGATTACTAATCCATTTGGACACATTATTAATCCTAATCATAAAATCACTATTCATAATTTTCTATTCATCAAAAATAAAGTTGATCTTATTAGACTCTAAATTTTGTACTGAACATAATTGTAGAAGACCATTTTTTGAAAATCATTACACATTTTTAATTATTTAAGGTTTACATAAACATTTTTAAAATATCCTTTTTCTAAAATTCATCAAAAATATGCATACTATATTTATCCGGTCATTTGAAAATTCATAAAAGAAATCTAAATTTTTATTTAAAACAAAGGATTACACAAGATAGTTACGGTCTCCTTACATAGCCCCTTATCACACCAGCATAGGACCTAAGTGTAAGGTGTGCTAAGGTGGGAGAATCCGAGGGAGGCTCGGCCAACATCGCACAAGTAGTAATTTCTATCAGTTTGAACTTCTCGCGAAGGCGATCCTGTTCTAGCTTTATACGATGAAGTTCAGCTTAGGTTTGGTCCAGAGCAAAGCCCAGTGGTGCTACCTCCTTCCCAAGTTCTGTTAGATGGGCTTCGATTGGTCCAAGACTATTGGGTGAGGCCATCGAAACTTATTTCTATATTAATTAACCAAGATTACTTGTATTTATAGACAATAATCAAAACGTTTAGTTTCCAATGGTCATATTGACCAATGGTCATATTGACCAATGGTCATATAACAGTCAAAAATCAACAGTATCATTTTAATTGTACTCATGTTATCAAATGAAACATTTTTATTGAGTATAAAAATAAAATAAAATAACACACAAAATTAGGAAACAAGATTTATTCAAAATTTCGGGTTGTTACATTATTTTCCAAGGAACATATGAAATTCTTAGAGGATTTATCTAGTTTGAATGATTATATCTATTGAAAATAATGGTTGTAATAGTGGATTTAATTCAATAAAAGTCATTTGGGGTTCTTGGTTTGGCTAAAAGAATATAGGGAAGTTTGGTGATGGTTTTAAGGTGTCTTTTGGATAATATTTTCATTACAGTGAGAGAATTTAAGTCACATCATGAATGAATGGTTAATTAAGAATAAAAAATAATTTGTGGTTCTAGATGTGATCAAACAACCATAATGTCTAATTAATATATGAATTTATAATGTTTTGTAAAATTCAATAACACCTCAATAAATATTTTACGACACAATAGACTTATGTGAGAATAAACTTTATAATCTACATAAGGGTAATAAAAATAGGAAGTAATCTTAAATGTTTGATCTTTAATGGAGGGTTCTTTCATAATTCCATAATACACTAATAGATTCATGGTTAGATAAATTTTTATATAACGATATCACTATGAAAATGTGGTGTGGGGTTTTTTATAGAATAATATAACCTCATGATCAAAAACCACAAGTTATATTGTAATGGGTATCTTACAAATAAAAATCATGTTGTAGTGGTAAGACCATGTAAATAAATCCCAGAACCATTTAGTTATAAAATATAGATTGGATCATGAAGTATCTTAAAATGCTATAACATATCCATATATTGAAGAAAAATTTTGAAGGAGCTGGATCATTATGCCATAATAGATATAACAATGTTGTGATTACCTAAAAACATGAGAATTTATAAAAAATTAAAGACTTTGAACTATCAATAATTTTTCGTGATTTTTCAGGATGAACTCTAGCTATCTAAATTAATTTCAATGTTTAATATTTATTAATTGATAAAATAATGAATTAATAATAATTAAAGGAAGTTCAAGGTGTTTAAAAATATGAATTTTAATTTTTAAGTACAAATTAATTTGAAAGCTATAAAAAAAAAATTTATTTTTTGGAAAGAGATATAGAGAATGTTCCAAATATATCAAGAAGTGAGTTATTTTTTGATATTATATCTTTAATGATTAGTATTGGAAGAATAATTTTCTACACATTCATGTGAAGATAAAGTTATTAAGATCATAAAATCACAAGTAACACTCTCATCATTTAGTTTTATTTATCTAACTAGTATTCTCTAGAGTTTAACCATCATTACATTCATTTATTGTGACCTTATTGTAAATTAGTTAGTGGAAGAGATGAAAGGGTTGTGTCCTTGGATGATTAGTGATCTATTTCTAAACATTGTAATCACAAATGAGTTGAGTGGTAATTATTAGGAAAATAAACACATCATTGGTATGATCTCCTTGGATTTATCCTAGTGTGGGTGAACCAAGTAAAATATTAGTATCCATTCTATTTATCTTCCCTGATTTAGTTGTTCAATTGTGTGATGGATTTCATAGGAAAAAATTGCAATTGAAAACATGAATACATGTTTTGTATTGGTTTAAAAATGAAATTTTATAACAAACTAATTCAACCCCCATAGGGGGTGAATATCATGACCTCAGTTTACAATAAGAGGTATTTGAGTAAAAAACTAATTCTTAGTGAATCTATCAATTGGTTTTTGTTTTCATAGATAATGTTATAGATATAAAGGGAGTATGATAATTTTATGTAATAAATTATCATGTTTATAAGAATTTAATTATATCATAACAACAATCTCTCATGCTTGATGTATTCTTAGTAAAAGTTCATGAAATACAAATCGCCGATTCTATAGAGTTTCCAATTACAAAAAAATATTGAATACTGATAAAAAGTCTTGGAATTACATTTATGAAGAATTTTATAATCAGATATATGTAAAGGTAGTTATTTTCACATCAATTAAAGTAATATGGGAAATATTCCAATATTTATGAAAGTGATGGAAAAATAATAAAGGTAAAGAAAATGGTTTTTAATAATAAATTTTATGATCTAAATATGAGATAGAGTGAAAATATTGATAGTTTATTTAATTGTATTATTATGGTTATCCGAGCTATTTGTGTACTTGGTATTGAGATGAAATATATTTGTATTATGAAGAAGATCATATGAAGACTACTACCCATCTATAATTCAAATGAGTTGTAACTTGAATAATTATATCTCTAGGGATTATTTCTTGATAATTCAAATAGAAATTTGTTCTCATATGAAATATAAGTGAATATAGAAAGTTCCTCAAAATATTCATTGAAGGAAACATAATTTAAACCTATGAAGAATCTTGAAATTCTTAAGACCAAAAATAAATATTAATATGTAATTGATGAGTTATTATTTCTTGTGGTGAGTAGGTTTAATATATTCAAGTGAAACATTTGAATATATACTACCTTTAGCCTAATTTTTTTATTGAAATTTTAGGCATATAACTGTTAGGTTCCTGAGAAAATTTACAAAGAGGATAGTGTGGTTAAACTCATTTAAATTAAAATAAATAAGTTCACTCATAGAATGAACATCAATTTTGGTAATGAAACCATAAATAAATATCATAAAAATGTTTTAGTAAGTAAAGAGGAATATGATGCTTAATCCTTTGGATGGTGTTGAAATTATGTTTAATGCAAACATGAAATAAGTTATGATGGTTACAATATAGAAATTAAAAAATAATTTAAAATATAATGATCAACCAAAGATATTTATTTATCTCAAGGTGGAGATTAAATGGGATATCAATAATCACAATCTAAAAATAAAGAATAATATGATGATTGTGGGATTTTTAAATAATACTTGAGTTATATTGATGATGTTGATTTAGAAATTTATTGGATGGAGAAAATTATAAAGGACCATTAAAATGATTATGTGAAACTAGATAAAATGGTGAACTATATGTTAAAATTTAATAAAAAATTTAAGATCATTTATGGTCTTATTTTTTCAATCAATTAAAACACTAAGAAGATTGATACACTCATGGAGGAAGTTGTATCATTGTAAAGAAAGACTGGTTCTCGAATAAAATAAAATTAGATAAGGAAGATGTTAATATTTGTAATATTTTCAAAGTAAGAACTAAAGGAAAGGGTAAAATGAAGTACAAGAGGTTCTAAGGAAGTGTTGAATGCATAGAGATATGATTTTATGGGTACAATCGCACTTGGATATGATATTGAAACATTAGAAACAAAATCATTTTTTGAGAATATAAAATGGACTTATAATATAGGATAAATTTCTCAATCATTAAAAAATATTAATATTTAATGAGATATTAAAAATCTATAGATATATGAAGTTAATGAAGTAATAATATTTTGGATCTGAATAAGTACTGATTTTTTGGATAATTTGGTCATGTGATGTTATATTGTGAATAAGAAGAATAATATTTCAAAGGTGAAGAAATTTGAATCCATTAAAGAATATTCAAAAAATATAATTTATCTTAAAATAGAAATGAATTATAGGGATATTGCATAAATTTCTCTATAATTGGACATTTAGAAATTTTTTAGAGAAAATTAATAAGTAGGGGTTACTCTTATAAAAATAAGAAAATGTTGGATTAAAGAAAATTTAACAAAATACCATTGAGACAGATATTTTATCCATTAGGATAAGAAGAATAGTATAACTTGATTTCATGTACCAAAGAAAAATAGAATATAAAATCCTATTTCCTAATTCGTCATGTGATTTGTTGGAAATAAAACATATTGAAGATGGAGGATAAATATATACTTTTTAAGATAGATTTAAATGTTATAAAAAATAATAGAATGTGTATTATTAATAGTATGTGTTCATCCCACATGATGAAAATATGGATCTTCTAAATAATGTGAAAAGAATAAATGATTTAACAGTTAAATTTTGAAATGATAGAGATATAATTTTAAAAATAAGTGGTAAAACATTCTTGGATTGAGATGAATTGAAAAGTACAGAAGTTACTTTTATTCATAGTGGTTGACACAATTTCATCAGGGTGAGTCAATTATGTGACTCGACATTGGAATTTATATTTAAACAAAATGTTCTCTACTTTAGTATAAAGGGTGTCAAATCCTTAATATAGAATTTGCGAATGAATTGAATTTTTTATTTGGTGTACTATAAGTAGAACACTTCTCTCCTCGCAATAGAAGAGGAAAACATTCTTTATAACCAGATTCATAGTCATATTCATCAATAGAGAATAGAAAATTTTTCAAATTTGAAGGCTAAAATTGATATTACTTATCTAAATATGAATAAAAAAATACATGTGATACATACTTAAGGGTAAATATAGTGATAAATAAATTCCATTAAAATAATAAGAGAGTATAAAATCTATTGTATTTGGTTTACCCTTGTGACACCCACCATGTCATTGTGGTTTTTGTTTTATATTATTTTTTTCTTGGTATTTGTTTTATATTTTGAAGTAGTTTTGGACCGAAGCTTATAAATTTTATATTTTTTTTTCAGAACATGTATAGGGTTCATTGTTTAGGGAAAACCATGTGAATAACCTTACATGGAACCAGGTAACCCTTATGTGCAGTTTATTTTGAATTTGCATTGTTTGGGTTTCATGGGTAGTGGATGAGTTGGTTCAATATATATGATTCCTTTGGGAAAACATGCAAGTTTATATGGAACCTAAGCACTGGTGTATATATTATGTATGATTTGGTAAACCATGCTACAAGAATATCAAATGGATATAAAATTTGATAGTGTCAATTAGAATGGTTGGGGCACAATTTTTTCAATCATGTGGAATCCCAGGTAAACCATATGAGTGGGCTTTTTTCTAGAAAGTGACCTATGCATGGTTGGTTCACAATTTATAAAACCATATAGCTAAATTTTGAAACCTATCTAGATTAATTTAATGGTAAATATATCATTTTACCCTATTTTAGTTTAACTCTTTAACCCCTCATTTATCCTCCATATCCTTCAAAAATATCAGGCACCCCTATTGAGCTTCTCTTTCCTTATTCCCTTTGATTTTAATGGTCCTTATCTTCTGTTTTGAGTGGTTTCCTATATAGTAAGTCCCTTTAAGCCCCATCCTCTCTTATAATATCTATTTTAAATTAATTTAAATCCCTCCCATAGACATTAATGTTGAATTTGTAATATTTCATGGTACGAATTGGTCTAAATCATTGAGAATCTCTCATGTAGGGTTTTTAGAGGGTGTATATTAGCTTTTGGAGCATTTTCCATCATAGGTGATGACTTCCAGATTGATAGTCCCTAAATTGAGGTATGTGTTTCTTTATATCTGATTTGTATTACATGCTAGTAAAATGATTTATGGTTTTTAAGGTTTTTTCATTTGGGTTATATAAATATGTATGATCCATGAGGGGACAAATTTAATTTAATGTGGTTTTAAACCTTAGTATGGAATGGGATTGTGTTAAAGTGTTTGTAAAATTGACTAAATGGATTTAAAAGGATGTTTTTGCTTTTAAAATTAGTTTTGAGCACTGTATTGAGGTTTTTAAAGGTTTTTCATTTCATAAATTTATATTTAAACCAATATTTTTAGTTATTTAAATCATTGAGATAATTTATACACGTTGTTTTATTTTAAATGGGTGTGTTAACCCATCTGAGTTATGTTCCGAAACTCATTGGTGTCTTTGAAGGTTATCAAAGGTTGTTTAAAAAATGGTATTGTGAGTTACCACTTAGGTTTCAAAAGTAATTTAATAAATTTTAGTCCTATGATTTGGTTGGGATGAGCTTAAAATGGTCTGACTTGGGCTTGTAATTCCATGACAGTTTCGTAAACATGCTTCTTTTTCACTTTATAAAAAATGATTTTTCTTAAAAGGAGTGAGACCCTCTTGATCTCGGTGTGATTTTTATTATGATCATGGTGGTATGTGATCCTATGAGGGGATGGTTTATATTTATACATCCATATATTCATATATTACTTTGATGTGAATGGGTATCTTTCTTTTGAGGGTTTTGGAGGTGATCTGTGAGTTATTTCTAATGTTTTATATCTCACACATGTGATGGTTTGTTGTGATTGCCTTCATTTGACTTGTCATGGGAGTCCTAGGAATACATTTGATGTAATATATGTGGGAATACCCTACTATATATAGTGTGTATACTGGGAAGTGTTTACCAAATACTATGAGATTGTTAGAACAGAATGGGTGTTAGGCCTTGTGAGCTAGAAACGTTTTTATATTCTTATAGTAGTGAAGGGGGTCCATGGATGTTTATTTTAATATAGTTTGATGATACTACCAGAGATGTAGATAGGTTTTGTAATACAAGCCTAGTTTCATTATCGCCAGTTTAGGTATTTCTTACTCGTTCCTAAATATGATTCCCATGACACTATGATATTATTTTGGATCATTTTTTGGGATTTATCTTTCTGCTTCAATTTTATACCATACTCCTTATATTATTACTTTGAATATATGTATTTTCTATTTGTTTATCTTTTTTATGTGACTTTGACATAGTGGTTATTGTTTATATGATTTCCTTCTTCTTTATATTTTGTTCACATTTCAAATGTTTTGAGAATGGGTTTGTGAAAGGGTTTTAGAAAAAAAAAAGAATAAATAAAAAAGAAGACACAACCATGAACAATGATTCATGTAATAAATGAATCTACTTTCAGAAAAAGGAAAACATCACTGGGAATAGAAAATACAAAAAATAAACCTCATGGCTTCCTGGTCTATAATTGAAAATCTAGGACAACACCACCTAGAATATCTAGAGTGATACACAAAGAAGGATCACTAAAGAAGGTAGTCCTCAACATCAACAGATCTAGGTACCAAAGGAAACCACTAAAAATTTCCACATAAAACAAAGTTCATTAAATCTATAAAAAAGAGAATTACCAAAGGAAATAAAAAATTAATGAAATTGGAAAACCTTTCAAGATATAAAACTTAAACTAATCCCTTGTAGGTTCCCATTAGCCTTCCTTACTAAAAAACCCCCCAATTATCCTTCATCTTTATATTGATATGTTAATTTCCAGTAGCTACACTTTAATACATTTGATTCCTATGATCCTATAAATCACATTCAAATTTAAATATTTACTATAAAAAAAATTAAGAGTGAATTTTTAATGATTTTATTCATGTGGATATTAATTTTAAATAATTATTTCACAAATCAATATTTTAAATTACCTAAAAAATATTGGTTTGAAACAGGCTACTAGATCTTTATATAATTAGTTCAACTCTACTATTTTATAATTTTTTTTACCATGTTCACTCAAGTCATATAATTTTTATCAAAAGAATTTACAAAGATATTTTAATCTCTAAAATATATGTTAATGATATTATATTTTTCACAAAAACCTTTCTCTTTGTAATATATATTATCATGTTATGAAGAATAAATTTGAAATAAATTTTATGGGGTAGTTAAAGTTTTTATTTGGTTTTAGATTTATCAAAATCAAAATGGGATTGTTTTTTAATTAAAGTAAGTATACCAATGAGATTTTAAAACATTTTATAATGGTGAGACTTAGGGAAGTAATACTCCTATGAATACTTATTATAAACATGACATGGATGGTATTTGGAGAAAATTTGAATTGTCTCTTTATAGAATTATAGTTATAAGTTTACTATAAATTACTCTTATTCATCCTAATATATTTATTTTAAACTAAATTTAAATCAACCCCCATGGTATCACACTTTGGTTCAATTAAAAGAATTTTTAAATACATCATGGGTACTTTAAATTTGTATTATTTTTCTCTTGATAGTATTAATTTTATTTTTTAAGTTATTTATAAATAAATTAGTGTGGTGTTAAGTTATATAAAAATAAAATATCCTGAAAATTTCATTTATTAGGAGCGTATCTAGTTTCATTGAATAAGAAAAGTAAAATTTTACAGATTCAACTATTTATAATGTAGAATAAATGGTTTCATGTAATTTTTATCAAATAATTACATGGATGAAACACATTTTACAAGATTATAGATTTAAATTTAAACATACCCTCTTAAAATGTGATAGTAAAAGTGTTATTGATATTTAAAAGAATCATGTATCTCATTTTTGGACAAGACATATTGATATTAGACATCGCTTTTGGGTAAATTTTTATGAAATGGGTTATATCACTCTTGAACTCATTGGTATAAAGCTTAAACATACTCAAATAGTCTCTAAACCTATTCATCTTGACATAATTGTTTATATAATACATGATCTTGGGATGATTAGGTTTATATCAATTTTTTATAATATCTCTTCACTATTTATTTAAAATTTATTATTGACTAATTAATTAATTTATTATTTCCATTTAACTTTACTAATATTTATTGTTTTTATAATGATTACCTTATAAAAAATCTCAAGATTTCTCTTAAGGTATAGACCCATTTAATTTTTTAGAGCCTTTTGTTTTCTTATGGTTTATCCATGGTGGATTTTTTATGTGTAGTTAGGGTAGTTTTTGAGATGTTTCGGGTGTTAAAAGTGGCATGGGATAGAGATTGAATGGATACAGGGGAGCTTGGGGCTAAGTTTCCTATTTTCAAGTCACTACACCACAGTCAAGGAGTCACCACACCATTTTGATAGTATGAGGGGAACTTGATGACCCAAAGGATCACCATGGTATTGTCTATGTTGTAGTCCCAAAATACTTGTTATTTTGGCTAATCGCGGTGATCTTCAGGTCATGGAGTTTCTCATTGGGCAAAAGGGTGTCACCTGTGAGAAATGGTGAGGAATATCCTCATCTTGGTGTCCCCCTATCCATTTTAGTTGAGGCTAGTCGGTTTACCTAGACCATAGGGAGATCCACACTGTGGTCTTGACCATACAATTAGAGGTTTTTACCCTTTTGAAATGGTAAGTAATCTATTTTTCATGCACCCCCCACCCCCCCACCCTGATCATTTTGGTTGAGGCCAAGACATTCAGCTAGACCATGGGGATATCTACATTGTGCTCTAGGTTGTAGAGCTTGGGGGAGTTGCCTATGGAAAATGGGGTGACCAAAATACCCAAACTAAGAATTTTGTTGGATATGGTAGTGGCATGGGTGACTAAGGTGCCTAGGATCAGAATGGGGATTAGCAATTTCATAGTCCCTTTAGAAGGGAATTTTAGCTGGGGTGTTTCCCTAAGGGAAACACTAATGATAACTATGATAAGGATGGTCTTCCTTGTGAATTTTTTCTTAGACCACAGTGAGATCCATGTTGTGGATCTGTTCTTAGTGATGCCTCAAAACCCCTTTAAAAACATTACTTTCCCTACTCTACCTTTTTACATATTTTACACAATATAGGACCTCTTTAATGATATTTTCTCATTATCCTACAATCTTTTATTATTTATCTCTCGATTATTGATAGAATCGATCATTTTTATTGTGATTTTAAGCTAAAGGTACGATTATCCTTCTGTTTCCATCCTTTATTAGTTTCTTTTACATCCAACCATTTCCATGCCATTTATGTCTATTTATACCATACTTCTAGGTTTTCATCTGGTTTTCCATTTTTTTATAATTGATCCTAACTCAATAAATCTTATTCAATGAGTGGAATTTTATGAGTCTAAGGTAGTTGGTCCCCTAAAATATTTCTCATGTATTTCATTATTTTTAAGTGTGTTTGTTGTGTGGTCACACTAACAAAAAGTGAATTTGACCTAGAATTTAATAATATATCTTAGATCATAGAATTAGTATTTAATAATGTACCCTTCAGGTGTGAAAGTCTAAAAAGTGAAAGGAAACCTAAGATGATTCCTTATAAATTGTTTGGGATTATAAAATAAATAAGATAACTGGTAATTCAATAATTCTTGTCTTGAATTATTAATGGGAAATTACCATGGGTTATTAAGGCCCTTTTTAAAAGGTTGTGATATTTGATAGAAGTTATTAATGGTATTCTAGTGTAATGATAGAAGATAGATAATGAATTTGTAATGTATGAACCCTATTGAATGGTAAGACGGGGAATGGTTGTCTTGAATTGAAATTGGAAAGGTTATATGGTTAATTCTGTTTTGTGAAAAAGTATAACTAATTTAAAATTTCATTATTATAATGATCATAATAGTGTTTCAGTAGGGTGATTGTTCTATGGTTCTCGGGATAGTGTTTCCCTAGGATGGTCCTTATATAGTTCTGGAGATGGTTTTCACTTTAGGTAAACTCTCAGGCTTCGAGATAGGTATATTTCCCTAGGTAATTTTCATGTTACAAAATGGTTATATTTCCATAATTAATGTTTATATTCTTGGATGGGTATATTTTTTTGGGTGATTACTATTCTTAAAGTGCACATGAAACTTGTCAAAGAAATTATATTCAACTTTATGTGTCACCATGGAACCCTATAGCTAACTATATTATTGTTTATTTATTGTTTCTTCTTCATTTATATATGTATATTTGGAACCTATGCATGCACTTATTCATTTTTAATAAGTTTATCAACACCATTGGTGGTACCATAATAATCCATACTCACACCATGATTATTTTTTTTTAAGTACACAAGAATACTTCAAGGTTGTAGGATAGGACAAGGGAAAGTCCCCAATGACCGATGCATGATTTGGACAGCTAGGATGGGGCATGGTATATTGGGACCAGGCTATGACTCAAGACTTTTTTGTGTAGTCTTCCAAATTTGTTTATTTTTTATTTTGGGGTTGCTCATATATGTAATCCTCCTATTAGGGATAAATTTTATATATTAAATTCATAACATTTATATTATTCTCATATTTATAGAATATGACATTGATGTTACTTTAATGGTGTTTTTATTTGTCGATGATGTTCATTGGGTTTGAAATATGTTATTATAGTTGTTTCTACTGTTATTACTACTTAAATTAATGAGTATAGCCTCCTTAAAGAATTTAAATAGACCCAAATTACTTGTTGGTAGCCTCTATCATATAGATATTTCATGAACTAGATTGATTCATCTATCCATCATATGCCTAAATTGTCAAGTAATGTTCTTGAGGGGCGTCCCTGATCCCCCTAAGATGATGAAAAGTATTATAAGAATCATAAATAATCATTGGGGATGATTTATCCAATAAAAAATTAAATCAGTGGATATGTGTGAAAATAATCTTATTGAAAATTCTGTATGACACAAACTTAAGTCAAACATCCATGATAAATATTAGATGGGTAGAAATAATTAACTAATAAATAGAATATATAAACAAGAATAAACTAATTTGTCGTCCCGCCTTTAAACCCCTAAACTTATCCATCATACCTCCACTCACCCCCCCCCCCTAATATCAATCATCACTCTGAGAAGCGTCTAGAAGGTAAACCAAGAACCAAAAAATCAGGGTAATAATCAGGAGCTATAAATCTCAGAAGGACACCACCCACCATTCCACATGATAAATTTTAATTAAAGAGCAATTCAAGATAGTTTGAGATACATTAATAAAATACAGGTATTTCATATTAATTATATTTAAAACCAATAACACCTCAAAGTGGTTTTATAAATATTCTTCTTCATTATTATTAAATGAAAAAAAATCACTTTAAAACATTTATTTAGAAATCACACATGGAATTTAAAATACCCCAATTTGATTTAAAATGATTCTTGACAACTATTTTATAAAATTGATTTATAAAAACCAATACACACTAAATAAATAAAAAGATCAATGAATATAATCACCATGTCATAGATAAATAAAATATATAAAAGGGTCCAAATTTAGGCCCCACACAATTTAAGAAAATAGAGGATATAATAGAAATTCAGATAAATCCTCTAAGCCAAACCACCAATCAAAAGATAAGTTTCATGGGATCTATCCTACGGTTACTAAGGATCGGTAAGCTATAATATACTTTACTAGAATAAAGAAGAAAATTTAGTAACAAATCATATTAATGTGGAGGGACAATATACATCACTATAATAACTAGTGGAATGGGATACTATCCTATATAAGTTTTCATATCATAGAATTAAAGTTTCCATGACCAAAGTAAAGGGAGAGAAATAAATCAGTGGGTAAAATCAAAAGAAAAATGTAGATCATAATAATTAACTCACTATTTCCCCAAAACCCCTGTAAATGAAGATTCCTCCACACACATCCATCAAATTAACAAAACATAGAGTATTCTCTAAGGGATTGTTAGGTTCACTTTAGGATAAAAAGGAGTGGGGGTGAATTATTTTGGGTTGAATGTTCATAAATTTATACTTTTTATACCTTTCTTTATACCTCTATTACTTATTTAGTAAATTGATCTCTTATTTTCTACAACTATAGTTAGAAATTATGCACATGAAATAGTAAAAAACAATGGAAAACAGAGTTTGTTAATAAGGTTATTCTCCTCGATAACTATCCTCGGTGTAAGAAGGTTCCCCATAAGAGGGTTTCTAATCTCTCTTGTGCTCTAGGGTTCCCCTTCAGTTTCTTCCCAGAGGGGGGAGGCAGTGATGTTGAGCTTGCTCCGATGATGCCTCCCCCTTCCCTATGCCCCTGTCATTTTCTATTTCTTTCGTAGGTCACTCGATGTTCTTCGCGACGTATGTGGTATTTGTTGCTAATTGAGGTTAGAGCTCAGGATTCTTTCGGTGCCACTGTCATCGATGTTCGATGCCCCTCCTTGTCGGCTTCTTCTGCTCTCAGTGGTTGGTGCATTTTGGACTCCTTTGGTACCTTCCAAGGTTCTAATTTAACCAGATCCATGCTCAAGGATGTGTTTCTCATTCAGATCGGCTCGGATCTCTCGTCGGCGATGCTACCTCAGTTAGATGTTGGGCCTCTCAGTCCTGGGTGATAGTGGTTCGGTGCAGCTACCTTGGTATGCTTTCCTCTTTGAGATCTGCCACGGATGTGCTATTGGAGAAGCTTTGTGGATGGTGGTGGGGTTCTCCTGCGGTGGTTCTGGCGATCGGGAATTTGATGTCGGTTGTGATTTTGTTTTCTGGTCTATGATTCTAGAATGTTGTTGATGTTTGATACTTCTCTTGAGAAGTTTAAGGCGGAAGAGCGGCTCTTTTCGGGCTTGGTGATCGAGATCTGGTCACCATTGATTTGTATTAAGACGCCAGCATGAAGAGGAAGTATCCTACATGTTTTTTGTTTGTAATACTGATGGTTATACTGTGAATCCTCGAGACTTAACCTAAACATTCACAAGTTTTCCTTTGAAATTATCTAAATTGGCTTCAAAATGATGTTGATGATTGTCTTTATTTGTGGAATGTTGTTTGAGGATGTGTCTGCATTGTGTCCCTTCGGTTTGTGTTTAATGGAATTTGCAACCAATTCAACTTCAAGGGGTGCTCTAAAGGAGGTTCAGAGTAAACAACTTTCACCTAGTCATAGTTATTCGGATTCAGACATTTGAAAGGTTATGACATTTTCATCGGTTCCAGGCCCGTGCACCCATGTACGAGACAGCTTATCGAGCAGTGATGAGAATGTTGAAGCGGGTCTTAATCATTTTTATGCTAGTTAGGGGTCTTTCTTGGTAGTTTTGAATGAGTTTTTTTTACCTGAAGATGACTGTGGTGGCTTGTTTGTTGTTTAAGCCGTTGATGTCATGTTGGGTTCCCCCTTTTCCCTTAAAAGGGAGTTTATGATAATAATAAAAATTAATTTTTAGTCAACTATCCCCCGGTGTAATGTGGTTATTATTCAATACACATATATTACATTTTATTATCAAAGAAAGGGGTATTAACTTGTACTTGTCCATTAGAACTGCAAGGTACAATGAAATATTATTATTTCAAGCACAAGATGTAAGATAATTTCATGCCCCTTCTAAATTGGACATAGTTGTAGAAAAATTATTCTTCTAGACTCTAAATAATCTGATCAACTTCCTCTGAATGTATCTTTCAAATGGATGCCTATATTTTATAGTAATTAGTGGGTCATCAAAAATTCAAGAATCAATGGGATGATACAAATATATAGTAATCATGAGGTGACTCTTCTTTTCTCTTAGTAAAACAGATAAAAATATAATATAGACTTGAAAACTCAATTTATTTGACCCAAATAGATAGTCAACTGATAAAATCTAGGTTAGTACTTCTACTTTTTCTCTTCTATAGAAAAGATGAGATATTTTATTATAGTGTCAAGTTATCAATTTCACACATAAATTTAATCACTAAATATTATCTTAATATCAAATTAGTGAAACTTATTCTTTAGGAAAGTGAAATATTAACTTCAGTGTGCGGTTTCTTTTATCATCAATTTATTTCATTCATGAAAACTTGTATAAATATTGTGCATAGAGTGTTTTCCTTAATATTTATTCATTTACTTAATACATGCATGCATCAACATGCAATGTATACATGGTGTCTCTATTCACTTTCGTATAGGTTTATTGCACTGCATTTGTTCCTATAAAGTTTTTATACACTGTAATAGGATTTCTTCTTTTCACAACTATAATACTGTAATTCTATATTCATTTCATGAAATCTTGAAGAGATTCATGGGATCTCATGTTCCTATTCCATTAAATCTAGGTAAGTCTCATGGGGATCTTTCCTTTATGCATCAAAATGGCTTGCAGAACAATTTGTTCACACAAAAAGGAGTGTTTGGATTCTTCCTTAATGAACTAGGAAGGTTCATAGTTATTTATTCATGAAATATTTGGGCATGGTTCTTTTTCTTCACATACTATAGTGAGTGTGTGGTTTGTAACACCCCGGGATTCTATGAAAAAAATATTATTTTAATTTCATTAATGTCTTATGTTGTATTCTACACCAAGATTACCCTGCGCTATACGCAACACCGTATTAGCTTGCAGTTTACGCAACACTATTCTTGGACCGTGTTACACACAATTTTGATAATAGTTATTCTACGCAACATTGAGTATATATATATATATACATATTAAATGTATAAATGAAATATGGTTGGATTCTGTTATACGAAACAACGAAGGATTCTTTCACAACACGCAACCCTGACTTGGCTTGCATTACACGCAATCGCGACCTTCCTCGATAGCGTGTGTTGTACGCAATACCGGGTTTTAATAAACAATGTTATATTATTATAATATTGTCATGAACTAGCCGTTATGAATAGTATTAACTAAATTTCGAATTTTATAACATTATTATTCATCTTACACATTTCTAGAACATGGTATAAGAACAAAATAAATTTTTCGGGTAAAATAAGTATTTTTCAAAAAATGCAGTTTTACCGCCTTTTGATGGCGCACCCACTTTAAATATAATTTTTGACATGTTTATATGTTCAATTTGACAAAATAATATTCTTCTTTTGAATCAGGATATAAAAATTTACATTAGATAAAGTTTTGATATTTTTCCGATAACTTTCATATTTTAATGAATAGTAAAAACACGCTATATTTTAATTAAAAACAACTTTTTTCATCGTAATATCTTATGTGGTTAAATTATAATATTGAATGGTTTTAAAGTATAAACAGAATATATTTTTACCATTTAATATAATGTATGTCATTATCATTGATTTTACCTTGAATTCGTAGGTTAAATCAATTCAATCTTTTACAATGTTTTAAAGAAAAACCCGTTTTCTCTCGACAATGGGATTAATTTTAATTTAATTTCTGCATCTTTTGTGTATTGAATTTGGAAAAATGGATTCCATATTTGGGATCAGTGGTTCCAAATTATGTTAATAAGCTACTTTTTATTTTTGGGAATTATGAATAGTAACTACGGTAAATTTTATTTACCATAGTTAAAGGTAAATCGGGCAATTAAGGGTAAATATAATATTTTAAAATTACCCTAACAAATGTCAAAATCCTATTGGATGACTAAAAGTAGACCCATATCACCTAAGGGTCGGATTAGAATCATTTAATGGACATTTTTCCATGAAAATAACTTAATTATTAATTAAAACCAAAGTAAGTGACAACATGTCACTTTCTTAAATCTTATAAGTATATTAATTTTAATTTAGTGATAACCTTCATGAAACTTCGAACATGAATAGTCTCCAGAAATCTAATGAAATTATCTACATCATATAAATTTATTTATAATTTTTAGGGATTAAATAATTATCATTAATTATGAAACAATAGTGATGCAGAAATTGTTTATCTAGTGAAAAATCAAGAATATTGTTTTTATTAAACTAATAGTGACCGTAAAATGCACAAATACCTAACCAAAACTTATTTTACATGTAAATGTAAACCATAAGCATCCAATGGTCGAATATTTGACCATTTGGAGCCTTATAAAAGTGATTATGACACTAATATTATTTTATTTTAAATGATGCCAAAGTTGGCACCTTCATAATTTAATAAATATAACAATTTAAATATTGTGATTTTAAGATGATAAATTCGAGTAAAAGTATTATTGTGAAAGGTAATAGATTTATTTTCATCATAGGATTTTATTTTTAATTTTTATGCAACAAATAAGTATATTAAATAATTATACAAAAATGTTGTCGTATTTATTTTATTAAGAGATAAACCAAATAAATGGTTTTAAAAATAATAAAATAAATATTATATGAACTATTTAATGTGATGCACTAATTTTATAGATACATATGACCTTTTATTAATATATTAAAGCTTTTATTTCGAACATATATTCTGTATATAGTTTATTTAAATTCAAATAAATGGATAGTATCAAAATTGACACTATTGTTATTTTACAAAAATAACATATTATAAAATTGTTTAAAAATCACAAAAATATTTAAAAATTATAAATTTATATTTATATGGTATATAATGTTATAAAGTAAACAATTATGGAAAATGCAAAACAAATAAGTAAAAATTTGTTATAATTTAAAATTTAGAATTTTATTACCACAAATAAACTTAAATAGATTAAATAAGGATAAATCAAAATGATAAGGTTTCAAATAAGATCCAAATATGTCTAAATTTGATTGGTTGATGAGATTTAAAACCTATCTCATATAATCATCGAATATAATTCATTTTTTGAGGTTTTTAAGTGGGGTTAGATTTATTATAAATTAATATTTTTAAGAATTCCTAAGGTGCCCCTCTCCTCCCTTATAAAAGGGCACCTCCTCCCCCTCCTCCTCACACCAAATTGAGCACTCAAGCTCGGCCAACACCTGCAAAAATCTCTTCTCCACTTCCCTAGTATCATCCTAGATGTCCTGGTCTTCTTCAAAGACCAATCTTAGTTCCCTAAGTAGAGGATTCAAAGAGGCGTTCCAAAGAAGAGGTAATATCCATTACCGATCTTTTTCAATTTCTTTCTTCTTCAACTTCTTCTTCTTTAGTTGTTTCATGATAAAGTAATAACATCAGTATTTCATATATACTGATATGTTATTATAAATATGAAACAACTCTAATTAACCTTCTATCCATCCTAAGAAAAAAGAAATCACCGCGCGTGCGTACGTACGGAATACCGTCTCCACGCCGTGGTGTAATCTATTTTCCACCACCACCTTACATGGATGGGTATAATGGTGTAAAGAATAACTATACATAGTTATTACAACATCATATTGATTCTGATATATTGTATAATCCACTCCAATTCAATTCAATATTTATAGAAATGATATCATCGCTCGTGCGTACGTACGGACTACCGTCTCCACGACGCGATGAGATTCATTCTCCATGTTAACCATTTAAGAATGATTATAAAGTATATATAAGAAATAATAATGAAATATATGAAATTATAAAGCTACTGGATTTATATATATATACATATGTATGTCATCTACTTACTTCCATTTCAAGACAATAAGGAAAGGAAAACAGTGTTCATGCGTACGTACGGACTACTGTCTCCATGAACAGTGTTTTTCATTTCATTTATCTATCTATTATATATATATATATACTGAATATATATGATATATAAATCATATTCTATATTATGGAAGTAAGTAAATCATGATATAAGTAATAATAATGTCAAGAACAACAAGTCAAAACACCTACGATAAATGAAACGATTTTACCCAAAATGCTTCTTTAACATGGAATTTACAAAAGAACGGGTAATATAATGTCATAAGTGAACCATATATGATATCATAACAATGAATATGATTCTGTAATAAGTCAATGACATTATTTAAATCATTATACAGGAGGTTCGGACACATACGAAGCAAATCAGACCTAAGGTAAGGGAAATATCACAATCTCATTTTTATCCGAGATTGTTTATACTTTGAAATTTACTGGGGTGTATTTTACTATCTACATCCATGTTTCCTCAATATGTAATATTATGTCCATCCACCTACAGTTGTCTAAATCCAATTTTACCCTTCGCTGAATTTTTAGTAAAAGATATGAAAGGAATCTTTTGTCGTTTTTCGTACGATGTACTTTTTGACTTTTCCGACAAAAGTACAAAGAATGTTTTTTTAACTTATACGGCACGAACGGATTTTTACGGTTTTATAAAGCCTTATTTTCATGAAGCTTCCTCCAAAAGATTTCATGACTATTTTCAATAAAATCTCTTTCTTTTAAAATTGCATGACGTTTTGTGAAAAGAAATTGATTTTGAAGAAGAAAGGATATTTTCCTCAAGAATGGAGTTCAAGTATTTTATCAAAATTATTTTCCATCTAAGATAATATATGGTTCTGTTTTTATCCCTATTATTACATTGATTTGATTATGTTTTGAGGGAATTATTTTTATGAAGTCATTTACCTTATATGATTTGTTTTATGATGTCATGATGTTTCAAGAATCCCATTTTTGTTACATGTGTTATGCGATGATGTATGATTTATGATTATGTGGCACACATAAGAAAGGATTCATTATAAGATGGGTGGGACCTATATATCCCTCCAATGCATTGGGTAAAGATTTTATATCTCATGAGATAGACATGGCTGGAACGGAAGGTTATTTCGGTTCAGTGATACAGGACTGAAACGAGGAGTGAACTCGGTTCAGAAAGGGACTTTGTCCACTAAGATAGTCTTGGGAATGAGTCATGACTAACAAGAAATGATTTTACATGATTATGTGTGCATGCCACAAAGTTTCAAGTTTTATGTTATGATTATGGGGATCTCGTTTTCACTTCTATGATTTATCCCATGATATGATATTATGAGCTCTTTTGCAGGTTAAGATTTCCAAAAGCTATGTTCTTATGTATATGATGTGATTGATATTTCGTTTGTTTACCCTTACTGAGCATTTGAGCTCACCCTTTTATGTTTTTTTTTCCCAGGATATAAAGAAAGGTTTTAGGTAAAAAAAAGTAAGATCTTTATGGGAGATATTGAAGATCTTTCACCACGATTAGAAGATTACGTTCCGAGTTTCCAAAGACACTAAACTATTATGATCCTTGTGTGTGTGTTTTTGTTATGTACTAAGTATTACGCAAATGTAATGTAATGTCCATGTACGTCAAGATACGGGTCTCTACAGTTGGTATCAGAGGAAAGGTTTAGTCAACCTTTGGAAACTAGGATGCGAAAACGTTAGTGAGATCCCTAGAGATATTTCTAAGGTATGTCTAGGGATGCCCCTAAGGATAAGTATACGTATAGTATATAGTCCTAGAACTATGGTAACGATATTAGATTAAACCAAAGATGATAGATATTTAAGTTAATCCCCCTTTATTATGATTTTTGCATCTAACACTATTCTGTTTGGGTTTTAGAAAATGGCTGGAAACAAGATGATTCACAATAATGGAGGATATGATGGACAATGGAATGATATTCTTCATGAGCAACCAAATGAAATGGGATTTGGATGTCCAAACATCATTATTATGCCGAATCAGCAATCTCACAACATGATCAATAAAGTAAAATTTGGTAAGTTTCCTGACTCGACTAATAAGAGAAAGATGGAGTTCCATGATGATCATAGAGGAAAGAAAGTTCAATTTCCCCTATGTAAATCATGTGGGAAGAGGCATTAAGGAGAATGTTTCAAGGGAACTGGAAGATGCTTTGGGTGTGGAAAAGAAGGACACAAAGCAAGTAAGTGCAAAGGAAAAGGGTCGGTTAACACCATGGATGAGGATAATGGTATTGCTACGACATCAAAAATGGTTAAGTGTTTTAAATGTGGAATGTATGGGCATTATGCAAACAAATGCCCTAAGGGAAAGACTCATGAAGAGAATCAGTATGGTCATATGGGTAGTATTTATGTGGATGATGATGAAGAGACTACAAATGATATGTGAGATGAAAGAATTTTTGAAGCTCGGTCAATGGTTTGAGAATGTAGTGGAATGATTACATGTTTATCATGTGTAATTTTGGAATAAAGAGACATCTATGGATTGTTACACTGTTGTCTTTCCTTGTGTTTTGAAAGTGTATGATTAATGTTACCAGTATCCATGAAAGGTTATTCAGATATTTTTGGAATGTAGATGATATGCGCATAATGAAGGGATAAGGAGAAAATTAAATGTTTGATAGTATTCATGAGATCATGATTGATATAAGGACTAAGTGATATCATGGTTTGAGTATATAGAATTTTGAGGATTTCGGTATGTGATAAGTGTTAACTTTTAACTGCATTCAAGTTTTCACTAAGGTTCAATGGGTATTCAAGAGAGTACAAGATTAAGGCCTTTGAATGTTTGGAATGTGACCAACAAGATATATCTTATGATATATGGGGATCAACGATGGTATTAAATCTCTGGTAATCGTTTTCACTATGTTATGAGAATGGACTGCAGTATTATGGATAAGCCTAAAGATTGGAATGAATTATGTTGGACATAAGTTAGTATTGTTTAAGGATAGAAGTTTTTTCGATATTATTGATGGGATGTTATAGTAATATAGTTTTATAAAAAGGACAACCTGCAGGACGGGCGACAGCCCATCGCTTCGGACAAGGCTGTGGGAATCGAACCCACAACCGAAGTGCGACTGGCCTTTATCGCCTACCACTGGCCTACAGGAAGTCCCTGTTTAGTAGAAACTAGTTTTATTATATTAAGCAGTATGATATATGAAGTATAAGTCCATTTTAGGAACCATATATGATTAATCTTACTATAGAATGACTTATGTATATTTAATAACTTTTTCTAACCTTTTGTTTGAGACAGATGGAATGACCCGTCATTCTATCACATAATCTGCTAACACTTCACGAATAACAAATTCAACTTCATTTATTTAAGAGATGAAGTGGAAATTGTTCAAGGCACGAACAACAGTGAGATTGTTCCAAAATAAAGTAAGTATTTATTCTAATTCAAATTCTTTAACATTAGGGAAACGATCTTGAAAACCAAAAATGTTGTCCTAGTGATCTTATATCTGATGAATCAGATGGTACCTTAGATCGTCACAAATTTATGGCTTTGTGATTGCTGGCTTTTCCATAGCCATGTTCTCTACCACTCTCCATCAGAACATGATGGTTATATTTCTCTTCCATATCCATATTTTCACCTATGTGGAAACCCAGTGATTAGTTTATTTGGGTAACCGTTACGTTTCATACTTTTGTTTTTAAAGATAAGTTTTGGTATTCCTTTTTACGATGTGGGTTTCTATCAAAGAAACTTTCAAATAGTAAACTATTTATAACCCCGACGAATTTCGAGGGCGAAATTCATTTTAAGGGGGGTAGAATGTAACACCCCGGGATTCTATGAAAAAAATATTATTTTAATTTCATTAATGTCTTATGTTGTATTCTACACCAAGATTACCCTGCGCTATACGCAACACCGTATTAGCTTGCAGTTTACGCAACACTATTCTTGGACCGTGTTACACACAATTTTGATAATAGTTATTCTACGCAACATTGAGTATATATATATATATATACATATTAAATGTATAAATGAAATATGGTTGGATTCTGTTATACGAAACAACGAAGGATTCTTTCACAACACGCAACCCTGACTTGGCTTGCATTACACGCAATCGCGACCTTCCTCGATAGCGTGTGTTGTACGCAATACCGGGTTTTAATAAACAATGTTATATTATTATAATATTGTCATGAACTAGCCGTTATGAATAGTATTAACTAAATTTCGAATTTTATAACATTATTATTCATCTTACACATTTCTAGAACATGGTATAAGAACAAAATAAATTTTTCGGGTAAAATAAGTATTTTTCAAAAAATGCAGTTTTACCGCCTTTTGATGGCGCACCCACTTTAAATATAATTTTTGACATGTTTATATGTTCAATTTGACAAAATAATATTCTTCTTTTGAATCAGGATATAAAAATTTACATTAGATAAAGTTTTGATATTTTTCCGATAACTTTCATATTTTAATGAATAGTAAAAACACGCTATATTTTAATTAAAAACAACTTTTTTCATCGTAATATCTTATGTGGTTAAATTATAATATTGAATGGTTTTAAATTATAAACAGAATATATTTTTACTATTTAATATAATGTATGTCATTAGCATTGATTTTACCTTGAATTCGTAGGTTAAATCAATTCAATCTTTTGCAATGTTTTAAAGAAAAACCTGTTTTCTCTCGACAACGGGATTAATTTTAATTTAATTTCTGCATCTTTTGTGTATTGAATTTGGAAAAATGGATTCCATATTTGGGATCAGTGGTTCCAAATTATGTTAATAAGCTACTTTTTATTTTTGGGAATTATGAATAGTAACTACGGTAAATTTTATTTACCATAGTTAAAGGTAAATCGGGCAATTAAGGGTAAATATAATATTTTAAAATTACCCTAAAAAATGTCAAAATCCTATTGGATGACTAAAAGTAGACCCATATCACCTATGGGTCGGATTATAATCATTTAATGGACATTTTTCCATGAAAATAACTTAATTATTAATTAAAACCAAAGAAAGTGACAACATGTCACTTTCTTAAATCTTATAAGTATATTAATTTTAATTTAGTGATAAACTTCATGACACTTTGAACATGAATAGTCTCCAGAAAGCTAATGAAATTATCTACATCATATAAATTTATTTATAATTTTTAGGGATTAAATAATTATCATTAATTATGAAACAATAGTGATGCAGAAATTGTTTATCTAGTGAAAAATCAAGAATATTGTTTTTATTAAACTAATAGTGACCATAAAATGCACAAATACCTAACCAAAACTTATTTTCCATGTAAATGTAAACCATAAGCATCCAATGGTCGAATATGTGACCATTTGGAGCCTTATAAAAGCGATTATGACACTTATATTATTTTATTTTAAATGATGCCAAAGTTGTCACCTTCATAATTTAATAAATATAACAATTTAAATATTTTGATTTTAAGATGATAAATTCGAGTAAAAGTATTATTGTGAAAGGTAATAGATTTATTTTCATCATAGGATTTTATTTTTAATTTTTATGCAACAAATAAGTATATTAAATAATTATACAAAAATGTTGTCATATTTATTTTATTAAGAGATAAACCAAATAAATGGTTTTAAAAATAATAAAATAAATATTATATGAACTATTTAATGTGATGAACTAATTTTATAGATACATATGACCTTTTATTAATATATTAAAGCTTTTATTTCGAACATATCTTCTGTATATATTTTATTTAAATTCAAATAAATGGATAGTGTCAAAATTGACACTATTGTTATTTTACAAAAATAACATATTATAAAATTGTTTAAAAATAACAAAAATATTTAAAAATTATAAATTTATATTTATATGGTCTATAATGTTATAAAGTAAACAATTATGGAAAATTGAAAACAAATAAGTAATAATTTGTTATAATTTAAAATTTAGAATTTTATTACCACAAATAAACTTAAATAGATTAAATAAGGATAAATCAAAATGATAAGGTTTCAAATAAGATCGAAATATGTCTAAATTTGATTGGTTGATGAGATTACAAACCTATCTCATCTAATATTCTAATATGAGTCATTTTTGGAGGTTTTTAAGTGGGGTTAGATTTATTATAAATTAATATTTTTAAGAATTCCTAAGGTGCCCCTCTCCTCCCTTATAAAAGGGCACCTCCTCCCCCTCCTCCTCACACCAAATTGAGCACTCAAGCTCGGCCAACCCCTGCCAAAATCTATTCTCCACTTTCCTAGTATCATCCTAGAGGTCATGGTCTTCTTCAAAGACCAATCTTAGTTCCCTAAGTAGAGGATTCAAAGAGGCGTTCCAAAGAAGAGATAATATCCATTACCGATCTTTTTCAATTTCTTTCTTCTTCAACTTCTTCTTCTTTAGTTGTTTCATGATAAAGTAATAACATCAGTATTTCTTATATACTGATATGTTATTATAAATATTAAACAACTCTAATTAACCTTCTATCCATCCTACGAAAAAAGAAATCACCGCGCGTGCGTACGTACGGAATACCGTCTCCACGCCGTGGTGTAATCTATTTTCCACCACCACCTTACATGGATGGGTATAATGGTGTAAAGAATAACTATACATAGTTATTACAACATCATATTGATTCTGATATATTGTATAATCCACTCCAATTCAATTCAATATTTATAGAAATGATATCATCGCTCGTGCGTACGTACGGACTACCGTCTCCACGACGCGATGAGATTCATTCTCCATGTTAACCATTTAAGAATGATTATAAAGTATATATAAGAAATAATAATGAAATATATGACATTATAAAGCTACTGGATTTATGTATATATATACATATGTATGTCATCTACTTACTTCCATTTCAAGACAATAAGGAAAGGAAAACAGCGTTCATGCGTACGTACGGACTACCGTCTCCATGAACGGTGTTTTTCATTTCATTTATCTATCTATTATATATATATATATACTGAATATATATGATATATAAATCATATTCTATATTCTGGAAGTAAGTAAATCATGATATAAGTAATAATAATGTCAAGAACAACAAGTCAAAACACCTACGATAAATGAAACGATTTTACCCAAAATGCTTCTTTAACATGGAATTTACAAAAGAACGGGTAATATAATGTCATAAGTGAACCATATATGATATCATAACAATGAATATAATTCTGTAATAAGTCAATGACATTATTTAAATCATTATACAGGAGGTTCGGACACATACGAAGCAAATCGGACCTAAGGTAAGGGAAATATCACAATCTCATTTTTATCCGAGATTGTTTATACTTTGAAATTTACTGGGGTGTATTTTACTATCTACATCCATGTTTCCTCAATATGTAATATTATGTCCATCCACCTACAGTTGTCTAAATCCAATTTTACCCTTCTCTGAATTTTTAGTAAAAGATATGAAAGGAATCTTTTGTCGTTTTTCGTACGATGTACTTTTTGACTTTTCCGACAAAAGTACGAAGAATGTTTTTTTAACTTATACGGCACGAACGGATTTTTACGGTTTTATAAAGCCTTATTTTCATGAATCTTCCTCCAAAAGATTTCATGACTATTTTCAATAAAATCTCTTTCTTTTAAAATTGCATGACGTTTTGTGAAAAGAAATTGATTTTGAAGAAGAAAGGATATTTTCCTCAAGAATGGAGTTCAAGTATTTTATCAAAATTATTTTCCATCTAAGATAATATAGGGTTCTTTTTTTATCCCTATTATTACATTGATTTGATTATGTTTTGAGGGAATTATTTTTATGAAGTCATTTACCTTATATGATTTGTTTTATGATGTTATGATGTTTCAAGAATCCCATTTTTGTTACATGTGTTATGCGATGATGTATGATTTATGATTATGTGGAACACATAAGAAAGGATTCATTATAAGATGGGTGGGACCTATATCTCCCTCCAATGCATTGGGTAAAGATTTTATATCTCATGAGATAGACATGGCTGGAACGGAAGGTTATTTCGGTTCAGTGATACAGGACTGAAACGAGGAGTGAACTCGGTTCAGAAAGGGACTTTGTCCACTAAGATAGTCTTGGCAATGAGTCATGACTAACAAGAAATGATTTTCCATGATTATGTGTGCATGCCACAAAGTTTCAAGTTTTATGTTATGATTATGGGGATCTCGTTTTCACTGCTATGATTTATCCCATGATATGATATTATGAGCTCTTTTGCAGGTTAAGATTTCCAAAAGCTATGTTCTTATGTATATGATGTGATTGATATTTCTTTTGTTTACCCTTAATGAGCATTTGAGATCACCCTTTTATGTTTTTTTTTCCCCAGGATATAAAGAAAGGTTTTAGGTAAAAAAAAATGGAAGATCTTTATGGGAGATATTGAAGATCTTTCACCACGATTAGAAGATTACGTTCCGAGTTTCCAAATACACTAAACTATTACGATCCTTGTGTGTGTGTTTTTGTTATGTACTAAGTATTCCGCAAATGTAATGTAATTTCCATGTACATCAAGATACGGGTCTCTACATGGTTCCTTCTACTTTACAAAACCAAATGGTTCGTAGGGTCTCTCTTAACAAACTCAATAGAGTCTTATCTTACTCTCTTTCATGATAATGGAAGCATGAGGATTCAATTGGATGCCCTATTTTTCTATAAAAAATGATATCTCAACATATAATTTGCGGAATAACATGGAGTATTCATGATAAACTAGCCTTTTCTTCTTCCTCATGTGTGTATGATGATGCCTTCATGCTCCATCATTTCATAGATGCACGAAATCATGTCTGTATAGACAACATGTTGTATCTAATTTTGTATCATCCATGGAAAAACATGTTATTCAGATATCGATATGCATGAAAGAACAAGTTGCATCCATGGATTTAGGTGATAGATCATGTCATCTTCACTTTGGTTTGATCAGTGGAGATGGTCGTTGGCTATTGCAAGATTGATTAAATTTTCTATGCCCCCAGAATAAGCATGGGAAACAACACTCATTATCCTGAGGAAAAAGACAATGATGAGGATTCTTGATGATTATTGGATTATCAGGATGATGTTATATGCATAACTTTTTAACATATTAATATTATCATGTGTCATAGTCTCATTGTTCATAAATCTTTTCATTGAGTAGCCACTTATTTATATATCAATCGATTTCATTATCTCGGAATAAGAATTTAACCGGGGACTTTTCTTGGGCTCTATCATGCTTTCAACCATTAGAATGGACCATTAATTCTCACCCCATACCGTTTCACCCATGTCATCCTCTTCAGACACTTTACTTCCATTATGCGCCTCTTTGCATCCATGGTTTCCCATGTTGGGTCAGTTCGCACACGGTTAAGCCTTGAGCTCCCATATGTAGTTGGTTTGGCCTGATATGGGAGGATTTAGTTGGCCATTATTTTTTATGGCCATATTTATAATTATAAAGTACTAAGTATGAAAACCAAAACAAATAAATCTTCCCAAACTTCACTTCATGAAAAATAAATAAGTATTTTGTCTTTTTGAATGTCCATCAAAATTCATCATGAAAATTAATATTTTTATAATATTTAGTAAATTTCATTAAACCTACTTAAGAAAATAAATATTTTCATTGTCTTAATAGAACTCCTCATGAAATAATGAAACATTTCATGGTCTTATTTAATTCTTAATGTTGTAAACAATACACAGAACATTAGCATCATTTCTTGAAATATGTATATGATTTTATTAATCATCATAGTTTCGTGTATAATTGTTCAAGTATAAAATCCAATGACATTAAGTGAATCCATAACTATTATCCAAGCTTCCCCACTTCATCTCAAAGTATTATCTTTGATCTTCTATAAATGGAACTCAATTTTCAACAAACATTCTTAGGAAAACCAGTTCGCTTTCAAGAAAATATTCTTTGCCAATATATATTGACATCAAGTGGTTCATTACTTACTAACCCATGGAAAACAAATAAAACTGACACACAAATTAGGATCTTCAATATCCCCCTTTCCTTCATTGTCAACACCATCAAAAAATGGTATTTCAATATGGTTATCCAATGTTATTCAATTTTCACATATGATTTTGTTCTCTTCACATTTCTCCTCGACATATTTATTTTATTCTCTCCCCCTTATTAATAAAAATTTAAAAGTACCTAAGAGAGGATGGTATAATTTCTTTCTTAATAAGTGTGACATTAATTATGCCACTCTAATTCTACTGGGGCTAACATGGTGCAGAAAAAAGAGGGTCCAGTTTAGAAAAAAATGATTTCCATTGTCAGTTCAGATCATTATACCAATTGATATTCCATAACTTGTTTCTTGACTTAGAGGAAATTCAACTATTTTCAAGTTGATAGAAATTGGATAATACTAATCGACATAATTAAAGTGGGAATTATCTGATACTGCTTATTGAAAAATATTCTCAAGAAACTTTTAACCTAAAATCCTATTCTCATATCAACACACAAATTAAAAATAATAAATTACACATGGAAGCTTAGGTTCATGAAATATTCCTTATAACTTCATCAATATTCTTTTGTTCATGTCATTGATTCATTTTTGTATCCCCCCCCCCTTAAGATTAGTTTATATTTTTATTTTTTGAATAGGTTTGAGAGAGTAAGAACACATACCTTATTAATGATTTTCTGAATAGGTACCCTCTATAGATGTCATATATTGGATGATATAAAATTATTTAGTGACTTCATTGGATAATTCACCTCATGGGATGATCTCCATCTTTACTTCATCAAGATGGATCATGTCAGAAGTTGTTCTTCTATATACCAACTAATATAAATACTAATTGTTGTGATAAAATCTATAATAGTGGATTTAAATTTGTTTATTATCTATGATAACTTGTTCGTCATCAACAAAGTTGATTTGTGATATTTTGAAATAGAAAATATTCAAGATATCAGCGGATATATAAAACCATTATGTTTAATTCCATAAATCATGGAATGGATATTCCATCTTGTAGATATAGAAATATAAACATCTACTCAACTATCCTCCTGATTATGTGCATCACTTTCAATTACCTACAAGTAATGAAAAAATACAAAGTATATGGGAATAAGGTGTATCTCCTTTTCTTCACTATAATTCTACTAGATTTCTTAGTAGTTCTAGGAAGCATGGAATCTTGAACAAGAGCCTCAGCCCAGTTGGTGAGGACTCTCTAGGTGCATCCAAGAGACCCAAGATCAAATCCGGGTAGAGGCATATTTCCGGGTACTGTAGCAGTACTATAGCAGGCACTATTCGGTACTATAGCAACCGGAACTATTCATCCATCTGGGCCTTCGGGCCACCGGTTTGGTCCTTGGGTCATGCAAGGCTTTCGGGCCACCCAAGGCCTTAGGGCCAGTTGATTCTCAAGGCCTTTGGGCCACCTTAAGGCCTTTGGTCCACCCCAAGGCCTTCGGGCCACATGAATGCAGGCCCCAGACACACTACAAAAAAAAGGACCAGCCCTAGATGAGGATTCAGAGCAGGTGCACTCACCAGAGCAGAGCTAAATGGATTGTCAAAATGAGAGGGTATGACTATGCCATTGGTACCAGCCTGTGCTTACACGGGAAGTCTAGCCAGATGATCATACAAATGTGGAGAGCTACTATCAAGATGGAGATGCTGGGTAGGGGCAGTTCATTTTAGATAGTCTGGTTGAATTCCTTAAGACCTTCGGGTCATGTAATCTCCTAAGCCTACGGGCCATGTAATCTCTGAGCCTATGGGCCTTGTAAGGGTTCCCCCTCATCCCTTGAAAGGGGGGTTATCAAAAAATCAATAAATAGGAAGGCCTTCAGGCCATTCAGGCAGGCAAGAATCTCTACATTCTTCAATAATAACCTTTTGTGGACCTCTCTTATTAAATATATCCATCAAGTAAAATTCATCACCAGGTGATTTTTGAACCTTCTCCCACATTTCTTCCTGATATGGAAAGATGTTTACACAATTGTATAAGATGTGTCCAACATTATTTCACATTACAAAAAACACTTTATAGATTTTATGGTTATCAATTGTTGACAACCTCTAATGATGTTCAATTTCTTCATGTGGAGTATTTTTTATATTTCTTTCCTTTGGAATTAATGTTTATATGTGCTTATTTAAATTTTCTTTTTATTTCCAAATCAGATAGAAAAATTAATTTTTTTTTCATTTTGAATGTGTATAGAATTCTTGGTATATCTACAAAGATTATCAGGTGTTATATTTTCCACTTTTTTCCATTTATTTAGTTTTGGACTTCTCTTCTCCTTTATTTTTTAGGATTTCTTCTACTCATTGTGATTTGAATGGACTACTTACACCAATACATCATATAGAATCTTATTCCAAAAAAGAATATTTTTATTCTCTTTTGTATATCACCCTTCTTGATCTTCTTGGTTATTTATTGAGAATATATCTTCTAATATTTTTCACCCAAGTTTGGAATGCCTCTCTTCTTTTTAAATTTATTGTAAATGTTCTTTATAAGGATTTTATCCTGACTCTTTCCCAAGATAAGTGTATCTCTAAAATTAGTCTTTTTTGGCCTTTTATTCTGATTTGTTTTAGTGTAATGCTTTAAGTATTTATACTTTTATACATCTTAACTATGTCCAGTGAAATTGAAAAAACCATTTAGTTTTTTCAAATTTTCCAATTTGTTTGTAATAGGAAGACTCTTCCCTTTCTATTATAGTATTTTTTTTCTTCATTACTTTTCTCATCCTTGAAGTGGAAATCCTTAAATTTTTAGATATTATGAAATTATACTAAAAATCAAATGAATTTTTGCCAAATATTTTACAAAACTATCAATTTCCAACAAATCTTGATCTCTTATTTGAAACAACAGTCTAGCTAGATTAAAATGCATGTTGTTTATCTTTTTTCATTATTCTTCTAGGAATATTTAAGGAAATAGTTCCTTTTACTCTTATCTTATTTCAACACCAATGAAGTGGTGAGAAGTTCATTTACATTAATCATCCATGTTTTCACAGGTCTTGATTTTGAACCTATACTATGTATAGAGTAAGAATTTGAATAGGATTTATTAACATAAATTGATGGTACCTTTTTCTTAGGGACTTCATGATATTGAAATTTAAATGATTTAAATCTATTGTTTTCACTATAAGAATGTCTTTTAGGATAATAATCCTCTTTATAAGTATGTGTGGATGAAACTCTTGAAGTAGTAGCTTTTTTCATCCTATTTTAAAGACTCAGATTGAACATTTTCAAAATTTACCAGTTTGGCTCCAAGTTCAAGACATTTTATAATCATGATGAATTTTTCATTTTCTAATGACTTCAATATATCTTCATATTCTTTCTTGAATATTATAACTTATTCATTATGAATTATATTCATCTTCTGTATCAAAGTGAGAATCTCTTTAAATTTTTTTTCTTTAATCTCAAGTTGATAATTATTAATGTCTATGATAGATTTATATTTTTATTCTAATGAATTGTACTTATTTTCAAATTCATTAGTGTTATACTCCTTTTTAGATCATATTTAGACACTAATATTGAAAAATGGAGCTTCTTTCTTCAATTTCAATTATATATACTCCTTTGGATCCAATTTTCTTGGAGATCTTGATATTGGATTATATTATTTCATTAATGAATTTTTATAAGATATCAAAGTTTTCATCAAGTTTAGTGATATCTTACATTATTCCTTTGAATGATATATAGATAAAAGTAGCTATTTCTTTTGTACAATTGTGCAACATATCATTCATTGTAACAACTAATTCAACATTGAATTCCCTATATATAAGATCACATCCAATAATTCTTGGATATTCACGAGGAAATTTTTGGAGAGAGATTTTTATTTCCTTATCTTTATATAGGGTTGAAAAAAATATTTGAGATAGAACCGTTGTCTTTCAACTTTATAGTTTTAAAGACCCAGAAATTACATATATTTGTTTTAATTATTTGGGATTATTACGAGTCTACAAAAAATGACGGTACATTATTCTGAGGCCTGGTGTTCCCGAAATAGAATTTTGAACATTTTTTAAGGTACGTTCAGTAAACGTGCAAGTGGGAATTTTAAATTTTTTGAATTGGTGCTCAGAATTGAAATCTAAGGACACCGTTGAATTTGTAGCACTGAGATTTGCTTAAGGGAGGCTTAACTTCGACCATAGTAGGTCGAGTGAAAAAGTTAGGTTTAGTAACTTTTTGAAAGAATAATAAAATAACTTAATATGTTATTTTATTTTTCTACCACCTCTTGAGTGATGGTGGCGGGGACCATAGAGGTGGCCGGGAATTTAATGAGGGACATTAAATGCACGGTTACACATTTATTGTGTAACCACACCTCATTTAATTAATGTGATTCATTAATTACACCAATTAATGAACCTTTAATTGAAAAGAGGATTAATATCTTAACTCATACTTTTGATTTTAAAAAATATTGGAAAAGGGAGAGGGTGGTGAGATATTGTGGGAAAACCCTGATGAAGCTCCAATGATCAACCCTTCCAATGAATAACGGAGGCTTGGATGACATATTTGGGGAAGTCGATCTGGGATAGACAAATGTTCGTGGCTTCAACGAACGTGGATTCTTCTCCCACAATTGCAATATTTCCTACGATTCTGAGGTAGGGGTTTTTGTTTAAATTCAAGTGAATTTGTTTCAATCTATCATTCTTGAAAAACATGATGAATGCGGATTAACCAAAAATGATTTAATATTCAATTCATATGAAATTATGGGTGGATAATGTGGAAATTTTTTAACAGAGTTTTAATTTATCTTTTGACAATCTGATCACCACACCCTTGTTAAATTGCTAAGGCGGAGGGCACGGGCCAACCGAAAAAGGCCCGACCCCCCTTATGCTTTCAGATTTTTCATGTTCTTCATGGGAGGAATTTTAAATTGATGACAACTTGAATCTGGGAGCCACACAGTGACAGCGGCATCTCGGGAGGCCCATAGACACAATTGGTAGAGAATACAGACCACCGATGTTCAACCGATAGCCTGTGGAAGCCTCGCCAGGGCGGCACCAGTGGGGTGGTGCTGGCAACTGGTGGTGGAATACGGTTAGGGGAGGCCGAATTCCACCGGTCGGGGAGGAAGGCGACGCCACATTGCACCGCGGAGGATAGTAGGGGTGGCCCGCCCTTCATCGGTCGTGTTGGCAGCAGTAGGCATGTCGTTGCGCCGCTAAGGGAGGTCACAACTTCGAGACGCGGCGGAGGGTGGACCCGCGCCCCACGGGTCCCGCAAATAGAGGGGGGAGGAACCATGTGGTGCCGCAATTTCAAACTGAATGGAAAAATTGTCTATTCAATAGGGGAGTTGACCCTCGCGCTGGTCATACCCAACCGGCAGGCTGGGCCGGTCCCACGGCCTGGCGAAGCGCGCCCAGCGAAGGCGGGTCGGGCTGGTCCGCGGCCTAGCGGGCAAGCCTGCCACGGCCCAACCCACTCGGGCCGGCCTAACCGGTTCAGGCAGGAACGGGTCGGCCCAGGTCGGGTTGGGTCGGGTCAGACCGGACTCGGACCCTTTCCAACCCAGTTTCGCTTAAAAGGTTGTATCTCACAAACCAGACATTTGTTCGATGAACTATTTGTGGCAATGGAATATATAGAACAAGATGGTCCTTTTGAGATAATCCACCTAAGTTTTGGAGAAATTTGGAGTACAGATGGGTTGGATCATACCTGAACCCAACCGGCCCTCGGCACTGAAATGCCAATAAGTTACAGATCGAGCATTCGGTTGAGACGATGTATGTTTCATTGGAACTTTTATGACATGGTAGTTCATCAGGTTAGTTATTTGTGGGACTTTGTTCTGGTTGAAATACAACTAATGTCTTGACGAGGGTATCCTCTCGAAATCATACATGCTTTGTGCGGGAATCCAATGGCTAACTGAGATGTGAAGAATGAATAGTGATCATGTGTGGATCAGCACTGAGTAATCCTGTGTGGATCAGCACTGAACGATCCTGTGAGGATCATCACTGAGTGATCCTATGTGGATCAGCAACGATCGATCCTATGTGGATCAGCATCGAGCGATCCAGTGTGGATCAGCACCGAGCGATCATGTGTGGGTCAGTGGCAGAGCATCATGATAGAATAAGATAATCTATATTTATGACTAAACATCTATACTTGTGTAATTAAGTTAAACCTAGTTTGAGCTGAGTCTTTTGCTTTGTGCTTTTTGATTGAGATATTGCTTTGTGGTTTTTTCTTTGTGGAATTCTGAGAGACCTTTGGGGGTCTTGGGGTCCCTATTGGGTATTGTTATACTCACCCCTGCATGGGCTTCACCTGTACCTTGTTGTGTCTTGTGCAGACGACAGACAGCTTTGACTGAGTCTCGAGGATCCAGGACATGTCGTTATATGGGGGTGATCGGTTGACGTGGAGAGCCACAGTGACAAGTTGTACCTTCCATTTAGGTAGGATCCTTGGTGAACGACCTAAGGAGTTGTTTTACCTTTTTCTGTTTTTCTATTTCAGTTGGGCTTTTATTCTGGCCCCCTTTACTTCAGTACTTACTTGTGCTCAGTGTACCATGTATGTGTGTGCACAGGTTTGAGGCAATGCCTTCCCATTTTAGGGGAATTCCTTTTCGGTCCTAGTCACCAACCCCTGTCCTATAGAAGGCGGGCTTGTGGTAGCAACGGAATGTGCCCTGGGGGATGGGTCTCCTTACCCCCCCCCCCCCCCCCCCCGTAGTTAGACTGAGTGTATGACGTCTTCCATGTGTTGCAACTAAGGAGATACATTCATGACCTATTGCATGTTATTGATTGTCATAAACTAGATATTAGTAATGGAGTGACCTTCACGGAGTACTCGATTGTGACTGAGGACCGAAGGGAGAGTATCCATAATAGATGGGATATTCCTCTAATTCTAGAGATTTAACAGTATGGGAGCATGCATGAGAGATCCTGGGAGAATGATAGCCAGATACGGACTCAGTACCCCCACCTTCTTGTGTTGTATTTTCTTTTTAGAAAAAAAATCATTGAAGGAGGTGAGAGGATAATAACATCAGTTTTGTTTTTTTAGTCATTTGAATATTTCTATGTGTGTGTGTGTGGACTTTTCCTTGGAGTCAGTTTTGTGTTTTGGGTATCGTGGGACCCCATAATTGTTATATTAAAAATATCAATATATATTACATCACATGAATGAATCTTTTCAAAATAAATAGTTTTCCCATTGATCTTTAGCTTATATAGAAAATTCGAAACTGTGATTGATTCTAAAATGTGGGTTTTAACCTAGGATCAATTTAAAGTTGGTCAGTATCAGGTTTCCAGTATAAGGAAACCTTGGGCAGGTGCATTAAAAAAACTAAATGATTAATTTATTTGCTGGGAAAACCCTAACCCTCCTTTATAAATATATTGTTATGATGAATTCCAAGGGGTATACACATAACCCTAGGATATTAGAGAGGAGGATAGAATTGGTGTTGGCAGATTGGGAATGGATATTGATGATGAATAATCGAAGATAAGTGTAATATGGATAGAAAATTAAGTGGGATCATCATTTTCATTTCTAGTTGACATGTTATTCACCAATGATAGATTTTTTCTTGTGGTAGGGTTTTTTTATTAATATTGTTTTTTATCACATTTCAAACATGAATCAATTTACCAAAAAAATCATTCATGGTTCGATGGTTGATTATAGTTGATATTTTTATCTTATTAGAATTAGGAATTGACATTTCTTCATTGATCCCTCTTTATTCTTACACATGCATTTTTTTCCATCATCATCAAACAGAATCCAGTATGAACAATGTCTAATATTCAATCTCACTTTTAGTGTTTTGTTCTTTTATCCCCACATTCTTCATGCATTCATCACCGATATTCTGATTCTAAAGTGATTTGACAAATATTTAGAGACCGATCATTACACATTAAATATTTGGTAAAATAGATCATTTACATGGGTATGAGTTTGGGAATAAGGGAATGATTAGGGTGTATTGACAACGATGGATGGATTAGAGGCTGAATCGAGGGTGTTTGTTCACAGTTTTGTGTTTCGACTATGCGGTGCGATGGGGATCGATTTCCAAGAAAATTTGTGGCTAGAATACATCCATAAGTGATGGAAATGCTCAATAATTCTCAAATATTATTTATTGGAATATTTGGTGGTGGAATTGAACGTATCAGTGGTGTGGGTGAGACACATGAAGCTTTCTAGAGTTTCTAGAAAATTACAAGTTACACGGCTTATAGTTTGGATAAACACACGTCGTGTGGTTACCCTTTTAGGGAACTAGGCTTTATGAACAAATAAAAATATAACATTTCATGTGGCCCAATGATGACATCTCATCTTGTACCCTTGGTGTACATGGGCACAGACATAGAAATGTATACGAACACGACCAGGGTACACGAGCATGACCCGAGTATATGCGAATGGACATAGTACAAGGGCATGACCGTAGTACTCGAGCATGGCCAAATTTCATGTGCATAGATAATGTAAACAAGAACAATATAGATTATAAGATCACAATCCTAATTATACTATAATGACTAGAGTAGCCAAGATACGTAGTTTATAACCTATACATGTCATGTGCTTTTTCCTAGGGACTTCTACCTTGTGCATCTCCTTCTTTAAACCTTGTATTTGGGCCTATGAGTAGCCTATACTGAGAAATTTTCTCTGTAGAATGTGATGGTAGCCTTTATTTGGGAATCTGGGATATAATAGAAGGTATCATGAGCATGATGATTCCTTCAATTATGCTTGATATAGGGAAGTGATAGGGTCTAATAATTAGTGATCTTTCAGGGTCATTACTCCCTTACCTCAATAGGGTATGGATCCCCCGTACTCTTTACACAAGTAGATTCGATACTCTCACATACTTCAGAATGCATGAGTCCTCTATCTATAGGGTGGTACTCTCACATCATCAAGCTCGGGCAGGGAGAAGGTCCTCCAAAAGAGTTAGTGCTCCCTCGGCTGTGGAGCATAGTAGCGATGAGCGGGCCCCTCCATTTAGATTCTAGTGAGGTTGTGTGTGGTTATAGGCATTAAAGATCAAACTTTAGAGTTGTAGGAATAATCTTAATTATTCTTAGATGGTTGTGGATATGGAGATCCCATTTATATCTTTTCTTGGGTTTCTTTTTGAGCATATCTGATGTTGGGTTTATTTTCCCTCTTTGTCTATGGGTTGATCTGATTGATTGTTTCTATTTCTGTTTCACCTTTTTGGTTTTTGGGGTGTCTTACTGGTTATATATAAACTCACCCCATCATGGGTTTCCCCACACATGTTTTTTCTTATGAATATTACATAAATATTAGTGGTGAACTTGGTGGACCTAGTTTCAGTGGAGAAAAGTGGTACTTAGTGGTTTTGATCATGTTTGGTGGTCTTCCTTAAAGGTGATGAGTCGGTATCTCTTTAGTCTTCCCTTTTCTAATTTTTTTTAGGTTGGGACCACATTTCTGGTTAGGAATGTATGCTTCCCCTTTATACTATTTCTTTTACTATGTTGTACTTTGATGCATTTCCTAGTGGTTGTTTCATGCATGGTTTCTACTCTATATGTTTTATTCATTATTATATATCCTCACTATTTCATGGAGCTAGTTCTGTGAGTGTAACACCCCAAAACGCGAACCTCATGTGTCGATAAGTTTATGTTTTCATTTTTTTTAATTTCATAATAACCGAACAAAACTTGTTTCTCATGAAAAATTAATAATATGGTTTTAATTTATATTAGAATGCAACTGAGAAAAACACAAAAAATGGACACAAGGATTTTCATTTAAATAAGAACACTGTAGTGTTTACAATGTACCAAGATCATAAGAAACAATTCTACCCAAATATACCTATTAAAAACCCTATCAAAATTACAAGGAGACCACTCAAAACAACAAGAACCCCAAGAAGATAATATGGGACCTTAGAATCCGTCATAATGAACATAAGAATGGCTAAGGACACTGTGGCCACACTAAGAACCAATAGTATGATGTGAACCATCTTCTTCTTTGACTTGATTTTTAGGACACCCTAAGGCTTGGTTTTATAAGACACTAATTTGATTGTTGCCTTGGGAGACCGTGGAACTCTAATGGCTATAAATATAGTCGTTGTCCTTGTTGGATAATTAACTAAAAACATGTTAGTATATTTCAGTTCTCCAAATAATTAGGTTATGGATTGAAAAATTATAAAACCATCCTAATCATGAACTTTAAAAGTACATGGAGAAATAATTTGAATTACACTTAAGTGATTTTGTAATAATAAATTCAAAAAACTTTACAAATATTTCAATTATAGTTTAAATATTTTCATTTCTTAAATAGTGTTTTAGACTATATTTAATTTCTTATAATTAAAATAAGTTTTTGAGTAAACTAAGTTTTGTCCTCTATAATACTAGTATATTAATTATCATTCAATTTATAACTATATAAGTTGAAGGTTTAGTGTTTGTAAATAATTTGACCTAGACAAAGTATGATTTGTATTCATTATCCTTCTAATGCTTAAATAAAAGTCATGTTTAAAAGGATAATTTTTATATACTATTATTTCCCCTTAAGACATCATATTTTTTAGGTTAGTTTTTTATAAAAATTTGGCCCCGCTAGGGCCATCCCTTTATGGTTGGGCCAAGGGAGGCATCTCACGCTAGGTGGCTAAGCTTATCCCTCAGCCCTAGCCTAGGCTAGCCCGAGCGTGGGCATAGGTTCACCGAGGGGCGCACAGGAGCATAGGAGTACAGGAGAACATGCGTGTGCCACCGTGGGCGCGAGGCTATGGTGAGGCAGGGGTAGGTTGAGGCTTGTGGGGGTGGGAGCCCATGTATAAGGATCCCTAGTTGTGTGCTTTGTGTTTTATAAGCCTCGGTTTAGAGCCTCAAACTTATAAATATCCGCAAAACCCCTCACTGTTTCGATGTGGGATGCCTAAAAATCACCGGGATCAAATCTCGGCCATTGGATCGCGTTGCGCGCAATCTGGGTCGTCGATCCTGATCTCGCGTTTGACCTTCAGCAACCACGGTGAACCACTATGTTTTTATGGACCGTTTTATCAACCTTATATCTAATCTCGGTCATCTGAGATTTTTAAAATGTCATGTCATCCCTGGACCATCCGATCAAACTCAGATTTAATCTGAGCGGCCCAATTCTTTTTAAAACTGCAGATGCGCCCCAGCCCTTGTATCGAGGTCAGACTTCATCCTGACCATCTGTCTTTTTTTGGTTTCTTCCAAGGGCACTCTCTTCTTCTTCCCCACAGAGTGCACTACACTAGTACCCTACACCCTCCATTTTCTCCACACTAGACAGCCGCTGGACCCCCCACCTTTCACTCGGTTTCCACAAAGACCTATCCCCGGTCTTTTAATATACCATATTGGCCTCGTATCCCATACAACTTTCTTTAAAATATTCATAGTAGGTATAGTTTATAAAAACACACCTGAGGCATCTCAAGAACCTCTCTATTCTTTGCACTCAAGTTCCAAGCAGACCTCAACAAGTCCTCCGATGATTTCCAGTGTTTCCCCGAGCCCCTCTTTCTCCTCAAGCTCAGGTAAGGGATTTATATTTGTCTTTCTTTTTGTGTTTTAAGTGTATGTTTATATAAACTTGTTATATAAATATACATCATCTTGCGGTTTAGTTTGAACCCTATTTTTACCTAGATTAGAGCTTTGGGATTTTTAAGTTTATAGAGTATTTACAGACCTAGAGCATAAATACCCCTTGAAAACCTATTTTCATGCCACATACACATACTGTATATATATATACACAGCCCTAAAGTTTTTCATAAAACCCTTATGACCAGAATTAAATGTTACTAAAAACATTGAATTTCAAAGTTAATTAAGAAGTATAAAATGCATAGAGTCATATTTTGTAAGAAAACTTTTATACCTGATTATGTATATTCTTATATATATATATTATATAAATGCGGTTTTTAAGAATTTCAACATTGTACTCTAATGATTAATCTATGCTTTTGGTAAACTTGTTAGTGTCAACTAAAATTAGTATGAGATCCTTACGTATACTCATAATGTATAAATGGGTACGTGTGTATATGCCAATTTTGATCCCCTTTTGTATTTATAAAATTTCCAAGGTTTGCGAAGAAAGTATAAAACATGTGTTTTCAAATATTTTTGGCTTTACTAAACACTACTTCTTATGCACACCTCATTGAATGAATGTTTTACACAACATGAAACCCTAAGTGTAGTTATTCCAAATTCTTTTCTTTTTATGTGATTAGTTTATGAGTACGAATTTTAGAGTCTTGTAACTTTATGTTCACCTATATGAGTTACTCTACACAATTTATATTAAATTATAGTGGTTATGGTTGAATTTCATACTTTATATTTTTAAATTTTCAATGTGTTAAAAAAATATTACTTATAATAAATGTTTGAGAAAATGTGAGTTTAGTACCCAACATGAAATGTTAGGTTTACCTATTTATTTATTATACACCCATAAGAAATTCCATTATGTAACTGATTGATATGTTTTTTAGAAATTATTGTTATATGTGACATAATTTTTATTCCCTTATTTGTCATGACTTAGTTATGCATTTCATAGCCTTGTGCTAGAATCACTATATATGTATAAATGCAAATGAATGTAATTTAAATCCTTTGACCTTTATGGGTTTATGAATTTAATTATTCAATGTGGTACGGGACACTTTCAATAATGTGAAGTAAGTAACCAAGTAAAATGTGAAACTTGGATTGATATGTGATAAGTAGTTTAATAAATCAAGGTGGTATGTGCACATTGAATTAGAGATATGAGAAATGCATTGGACTTATTATGTGGAGGGTGGGTCCCTCTATAGCCCCTTGATGCATCGGTAGGTATCATGAGACTACTAGAAGAGCAATTGGCTGACTCATTTCCCAGTTATGAGTTATGGATTTTGGAAAATGCCTTAATCATTATACGTCTTGGTCGAGGCCTTGATACAACCCGACATATGCACTTTCCTCATTATGATTATGTAATTTAATTAATCTGAAAAATATTCAACTAGTTGAATTTTATTGGTTAAAGAGCTTATGGATTTTGACTGAGGCCTTAATCATTAGACGTCTTGGGCAAGGCCTTGAAAAAATGTTTCAGAATGTCCTGCATATTCACTTTCCTCATTATGTGCATGATAATTAATTAACCAAATGGATTTTTACTAGTATAATATCCATGGTTAAGAGCTAGTACTTATGAGTATCGTAAAATTAAATGCTTATGGCATGGAATATGGTTATTACTCAGTGAATTAGTATTTAGCATATGAAATTGAAGTTATTACCTTTACGCACAACTCTGATTATTCATTACTCTTAGATTTTTAATTTGTGCTTACATATTCATATGTCATACATGTTTAGAATGTCTTTTATTTATTACTCCAAAGGATCATTCCTATAATTTAATCAAGTACCCTTGTAATTCTATCATCATATTTTTAATTGAGCACTTTATGATAGGTTACATGTGTTACAACTTTTATTTAAGAGAAATGTTTTATGGAAAGTTTTAAAGAATGTTTTCAAAAGTTATATTTTGGTATAGTATATTATTTTAAAACCCCTTACTGAGCATTTGTATGCTCACCCTATGTTTTTGAAATAAAATTTTCAGGTATCAGCTTTTAGCAGAAGAAATATTTCAGAAGTAGCTGGTTTCTCAGAGCCTGAACCGAATTTGATCCTCTCTATGCCACCGGTTCTGGGTACTGAAGAGCCGGGGCGTGACAGTTGGTATCAGTGGATTCGGTTTGGATAAATTTGGAAAACCATAACTGAACAATGAAAGACTTACTTAATCAATACTAAGAATGATGTTTTCTAATTTTCATATAGAAAATGAAGGTACTAGTCTTCTATATCTTCCCAATGAGGCCCTAGAAACCATATTTTCAATAGCCATCCATGAAAATTTTATAAACTATGACCATATCTGTATGTCATGAAAACATATCTATGACATATCCAACTCTCCCCAAGTACTACAACTCCATCTTGGAGTGGGTTTCAACTACATCTTTATGATACAAATCCAAATTCCATTCTATGCACGACAGGGAAAGTACTACAAGGGACTTTTTAGATGATTCACCACAGCGGAAGGTATCCAGTCCCTTATGGATTTCCCAGAAGCTGTAGTAGCAGGAGACCTCCATGATACGTATATGTGTCAAGTCTTGTCCTATGTCCATTACAGTCAAGTAATGGACTTTGACATCCTTGAATACGAAGCTTCTGGTTCAGTGTATAGACATCAAGTGCATACTGACGTCTCTCAGCTATACACCCCACATGCCAGACTTTGGAGACAACACAAGTGCACCAATGATATCGAACAAGATTGATCGGGTTGTATATGGTTCAGGGAGATCGATAGTTTTTAACTAAATTTCGGGATCCGGGTATTAGGGAACTAGGGAAACCGTTATCCCTCCCTTTTTATGTAACAGTGGTTATATGAGAATACATTTTATTATCTATTCTTTATAATATATTTACTTTTTTATACTTTTGGATGGGTTTCAATGATTTAACTTTCATAAAATTTTCAGATGGAAGGACGGACTCACATTTTATCACTCCCTACTGAGATAATAGAGACCATCTTGGTCAAAACCTGTGAATAATAGTACCTACCTTTCACAAATTTGCGAAAAACGTGAAAGCAACATTAAGAAGTGTCAAACAATCCATAAATTCTTTATTTCTATCAAGAGAATGCTTATATATACCACAAAATATCCACAGTCCAATTGGCCAAGTACTGGTGAAGAGGAAAATACCACAAAGGGTTTTTCCTATGCTTTACTCTAGGCCAGAACTTCACAGCTAGAGAAAGATTTCAAGAGGACACTTTGGAGGGAAACCTTTTTTTAGCCTAAATGTACCAATTACCTAGTTTTAGCTTGTATGACAATGCCTATAACTTAGATGCTCTCAATTGAGATTCATTCTGGCGAATTCTTCGTGAGTTGGTCCATTTGGACATCTCTGAACTTTCTACCATGGGAGCCTCTATCTGGAATCCCAAATGCACTATGAAAAGGTTCAACCCTTTCTTCTCAAAATGTATCTATGCCAGGGAATAAGAATAGTTGAACATCAAATTGGGAATTCACCTGGCATCACTAGAGGACCGTCCATGATGGAGGTTGGTGTAAAGTTGCTAAGGGATTATTTCTCTTATACATATGTAGAATGAATTACGAGGAAGAAATTATTCATATGGGGGAATAATGTAACACCCCAAAACTTGAACCTCATGTGTTGATAAGTTTATGTTTTCATTTTGTTTGAATTTCATAATAACCGAAAAAAACTTGTTTCTCAAGAAAAAGTAATAATATGGTTTTAATTTATATTAGAATGCAACTGAGTAAAACACACAAAATGGAAACAGGGATTTTTATTTAAATAAGAACTACATAGTGTTTATAATGTATCAAGATCACAAGAAACAATTCTACCCAAATATACCTATTAAAAACCCTATTAAAATTATAGGGAGACCACTCAAAACAACGAGGATCCCAAGAAGATAATATGGGTCCTTAGAATCCATCATAATGAACATAAGAATGGCCAAGGCCACTGTGGACACACTAAGAACCAATGGTATGACGTGAACCATATTCTTCATTGACATGAGTTTTAGGACACCCTAAGGCTTGGTTTTATAAGGCACTAATTTAACCGTAGCCTTGGGAGACCGTGGGACTGTAACGGTTATAAATATATTTGTTGGCCTTGTTGGAGAATTAACTAAAAACATGTGAGTATATTTTAGTTCTCCAAATAATTAAGTTATGGATAAGAAAATTTATAAAACCACCCTATTTATGAACTTTAAAAGGACATGGTGAAATAGTTTTAATTACTCTTAAGGGATTTTGTAATAAGAACTTCACAAAACTGTACAAATATTTCAATTACATTGTAAAGATTTTATTTTCTTAAATAGTGTTTTAGACTATCTTTAATTTCTTATAATTAAACTAAGTTTTTGAGTAAACTAAGTTTTGACCTCTATAATACTAGTATAAGAATTATCATTCAATTTATAACTATGTATGTTGAAGGTTTAGTGTTTGTAAAGAATTTGAGCTAAGAAAAATTATGATTTCTAGTCATTAGCCTTCTAATATTTAAATAAAAGTCATGTTTAAAAGGATAATTTTTATATAGTATTATTTTACCATAAGACTTCATTTTTTTAGGTTAGTTTTTATAAAAATTTGGGCCTGCTAGGGCCATCCCTTTATAGATGGTCCAATGGAGGCAGCTCACGCTAGGTGGCTGAGCTTATCCCTCAGTCCAAGACTAGGCTAGCCTGAGTGCGGACATAGGTTCCCTAAGGGGCGTACAGAAGCATGGGAGCATAGGAGCACATGAGCGCGCCACCGTGCGCGCGAGGCCACGATGAGGCAAGGGTAGGCCGAGGCCTGTGGGGGAAAGAGCCCATGTATAAGGCTCCCTAGGTGTGTTTTGTGTGTTTTCTGAGCCTTAGTTTAGATCCATAGGCTTATAAAGAGCCACAAAACCCCTCACCGTTTCGATGTGGGATGACTAAAAATCGCTGGGATCAAATCTCATCCATTGGATCACGTCGCGCGTGATCTGGCTGGTCAATCCCGATCTCGCATTCGACCTTCAGCAATAGTGGTGAACCACCATGTTTTTATGGACCATTTGATCAACCTTAGATCTAATCTCGGCTATCCGAGATTTTTAAAACGCCCTGTCATCCCTGGACCATCCGATCAAACTCAGATTTAATTTGAGATGCCCAATTCTTTTTAAAACCGTAGACGTGCCCCATCCCTTGGATCAAGGTCAGACTTGATCCTGACCATCTGTCTTTTTTTCAGTTTCTTCCAATATCACCCTTTTCTTCTTCGTTGCGGCATGCACTACACCAGTACCCTACACCCTATGTTTTCTCCACACTAGAGAGCTTCTAGACCCCCCACCATTCACGCGGTTTCTACAAAGACCTATCTCTGATCTTTTAATATACCATAATGGCCTCAGATCCCATAAAACATGCTTTAAAATATTCAGAGTATGTATAGTTTATAAAAACACACCTGAGGCATCTCAAGAACTGCTTGGCTCTTCGCACTAAAGTTCCAAGAAGACCACAACAAGTCCTCCAAAGATTTCCAGTGTTTCCCCGAGCCCCTCTTCCTCCTCAAGATAAGGTAGGGGATTTATATTTTTCTTTCTTGTTGATTTTTCAGTGTATGTTTATATACACTTGTTATATAAATATAAATCATCTTACGGTTGAGTTTGAACCCCCTTTTACCTAAAATTGAGCTTCAAGGTTTTCGATTTTATAGAGTATTTATGGATCTGGAGGATAAATACCCCTTGCAAACCTATTTTCATGCCACATACACATACTGTATATATATATATACACATATACACAACCCTACAGTTTTTCATAAAACCCTTATGACTGAAATTAAATTTTACTAAAAATTTTGAATTTCAAAGTTAATGAAGAACTATAAAATGCATGGAGTCGTATTTTGTAAGAAAAATTTTATACCTGATTATGTTTGTTCTTAAATATATAAATAAATATATAAATATATATATATTATAAATGTGGTTTTTAATCATTTCAACATTGTACTCTAATGATTAATTTATGCTTTTGATAAACTTACAAGTGTCAACTAAACTTAGTATGAGATCCTTATGTATACTCGTAATGTATAAATGTGTACGTGTGTATATGACAATTTTGATCCCCTTTTGTATTTATAAAATTTCCAGGGTTTGCAAAGAAATTATAAAACACGTTTTTTCAAATATTTTTGGCTTGACTAAACACTGCTTCTTATGCACACCCTGTAGAATGAATGTTTTACACAACATGAAACCCTAAGTGTAGTTATTCTAAATGATTTTCTTTTGATGTGATTAGTTCATGAGTATGAATATTGGAGGCTTGTAACTTAATGTTCACATGTATGAGTTACTCTCCACAATTTATAATAAATTATAGTGGTTATGGTTGAATTTCATACTTTCTAGTTTCAACTTTTCAATGTGTTAAATAAAAGCTTACTTATAATAAATGTTTGAGAAAATGTGAGTTTAGTACCCCACATGAAATGATAGGTTTACATCTTTATTTATTATACACCCAGAAGAAATTCCATTATGTCACTGATTGATATGTTTTTTAGAAAATATTGTTATATGTGACCAAATTTTTATTCCCTTATTTGTTGTGACTTAGTTATGCAGTTCATAGCCTTGTTCCAGAATCACTATATATGCATAAATTCAAATGAATGTAATTTAAATCCTTATGACCTTTATGGGTTTATAAATTTAATTATTCAACGTGGTATGGTACACTTTGAATAATGTGAAGCAAGTAACCAAGTAAAATGTGACACTTGGATTGATATGTGATAAGTAGATTAATAAATCAAGGTGGTATGTGCACTTTGAATTAGAGATATGAGGAATGAATTAGACTTATTATGTGATGGGTGGGGCCCTATATAGCCCCTCGACGCATCGGTAGGTCTCATGAGAAAACTAGAAGAGGAATTGGATGAGGCCTTTCCAAATTATGAGTTATGGATTTTGAACAAGGCCTTAATCATTAGACGTCATGGTTGAGGCCTTGACACAGTCCAGTATATGCACTTTCATCATTATGATTATGTAATTTAATTAACTAGAAAAATATTCTACATGTAGAATATTATTGGTTAAATAGATTTTGGATTTTTTTCTAAGGCCTTAATCATTAGATGTCTTGGCCAAGGCCTTGACAAAAATGTTTCATAATCTCTTGCATATTCACTTTCCTCATTATGTGTATGATAATTAATTAACCAAATGGATTTTGACTAGTAGAATATCCATGGTTAAGATCCAGTACTTATGTGTATCAGAAAAGTAAATGGTTATGGCATGGAATATGGTTAGCACTCGGTGAATTAATATTCAGTGTATGAAATTGAAGTTATTACCTTTACATGCAAATCTGGTTACTCATTACTCTTACCTATTTCATTTGTGCTTTCATATTCATATGTCATACATGTTTATAATGTATTTTATTTATTACTCCAAATGATCATTCCTATAATTTAATCATGTATTCTTATAATTCTGTTAGCATATTTTTAATTTACCACTTTTATGAAAGGTTGCATGTGTTACAACTTTTCTTTAAGAGAAATGTTTTATGGAAAGCTTTGAAGAATGTTTTAAAAATTTATATTTTGGTATAGTATATTGTTTTAAAAGCCTATATGGGGCATTCGTAAGCTCACCCTAGGTTTTTGAAATAAATTTTTTAGGTATCAGCTTTTAGTAGAAGAAACATTTCAGAAGTAGCTGTTTTCTCAGAGCCTGAACCGAATTCGATCCTCTTTATGGCATTGGCTCCGGGTAAGGAGTTGGGGCGTTCCAGTTGGTATCAGAGGATTTGGTTTGGATAACTCTGGAAAACCAGAACTTAACAATTAGAAACTTACTTAAGCAATACTAAGAACTATGTTTTCTAATTTTCAGATGGAAAATGAAGGTACCAGTCTTCTTTCTCTTCCAAATGAGGCCCTAGAAACCATAATTTCAATAGCCAGCCATGAAAATTTTATAAACTATGCCTATATACGGATGTCATTCAAACATATCTAGGACATATCCAACTCTCCCTGAGTACTAAAACTCCACCGTGGAGTGGGTTTGGATTACATCTTTATGATGCAAACCCAATTTCCATCCTATGCATGATGGGGAAAGTACTATGAGGGACATTTTGGATGCTTCACTAAAGCGGAAGGTATCCATTCCCTTATAGATTTCCAAGAATCTGCAGCAGCGGGAGACCTTCGCACTGTGTATGTGGGTCAAGTCTTGTAATATGGCCACTACGGTCATGTAATGTACTTTTACATCCTTGAATACGAAGGCTCATGTTCGGTGTACATACATCAAGTGCATACTGACGTCTCTCAGCTATACACCCCACATGCTAGACTCTAGAGAAAACACAACTGCAGCCATGATATCGAACCAGATTGTTCGGGTTGCATATGGTTCAGGGAGATTGAAAGTTTTGAACTAAATTTGGGGATTCGTGTATTAGGGAACTGGGGAAACCATTAGTCCTCCCTTTTTATGTACCAGTGGTTATATGAGAATACATTTTGTTATCTCCTATTTCTACTATCTTTACTTTGTTTATACTTTTGGATGGGTTTCAACGATTGAACTTTCATAAAATTTTCAAATGGAAGGATGGACTCACATATTATCACTACCTACTGAGATACTAGAGACCATCTTGGTCAAAACCTGTGAAGAAGAGTACCTACCATTCGAAAATTTGTGAAAAACGTGCGAAAAACTTTATGAAGTGTCAAACAGTCCAGATATTCTCTGTTCCTATCAAGAGAATGCATACATATACCACATAATAGCCACGGTCCAATTGTACAAGTACAGGTGAAGAGGAAAATACCACGAAGGGATTTTCCTATGCTTTACCCCAGGCTAGAACTTTGCATCTAGAGAAAGGTTTCAAGAGGTATCTTTGGAGGGAAACCTTTGTGTAGCCTACATGTACCAACTACTCGGTTTCAGCTTATATCAAAACACCTACGACTTAGATGCTCTCAATCGAGAGTCATTCCGGCAAATTCTTAGTGATTTGGTCCAATTGGACATCTCCAAACTTTCCACCATGGTAGCCTCTATCTGGAAGCCCGAATGAACTATTCAAAGGTTCAACCCTTTCTGCTCAAAATGTATTTGGGCCAGGGAAGCAGAAGAGGTGAACATCAAATTGGTAATTCACCTAGCATCACTGGATGACCCTCCATGATGGAGGTTGTGGTAAAGTTGGTAAGGGAGTATTTCTCTTATGCGTATGTAGAATGAATTGCGAGGACACAATTCTTCATAGGGGGGAATAATGTAACTCCCCAAAACTTGAACCTCATGTGTTGATATGTTTATGTTTTCATTTTTTTTTAATTTCATAATAACCAAAAACAAATTTTCTCTCATGAAAAAGTAATAATATGGTTTTAATTTATATTATAATTCAACTAAGTAAAACACACAAAATGGAAACAAGTATTTTCATTTAAATAAGAACACCGTAGCGTTTACAATGTACCAAGATCACAAGAAACAATTCTACCCAAATATACCTATTAAAAACCCTATCAAAATTATATGAAGACCACTCAAAACAAAGAGAACCCCAAGAAGATAATATGGGTCCTTAAAATCCATCATAATGAACATAAGAATGGCCAAGGCCACTACAGCCACACTAAGAACTAATGTAATGATATGAACCGTCTTCTTCTTTGACTTTATTTTTAGGACACCCTAAGGTTTGGTTTTATAAGACACTAATTTGAACATTGCCTTGGGATACTGTGGAACTCTAATGGCTATAAATATAGTCTTTGGCCTTGTTGGATAATTAACTCAAAACATGTGAGTATATTTTAATTCTCTAAGTAATTAGGTTATGGATTTAATAATTATAAAACCACCCTAATCATGAACTTTAAAAGGAAATGCTGAAATAGTTTGAATTGCACTTAAGTGATTTTTTAATAAGAAATTCAAAACACTTTACAAATATTTCAATTATATTTTAAAGATTTTCATTTCTTAAATAGTGTTTTAGACTATATTTAATTTCTTATAAATAAACTAAGTCTTTGAGTAAACTATGTTTTGACCTCTATAATAATAGTATAAGAATTATCATTCAATTTATAACTATATATGTTTAATTTTTCTTATTTTTAAATAATTTGAGCTAATACAAAGTAACATTTGTAGTCATTAGACTTCTAATGTTTAAATAAAATTCATGTTTAAAAGGATAATTTTTATATAGTATTATTTTCCCTTAAGACTTAATATTTTTTTAGGTTTGTTTTTATTAAAATTTGGACCTGCTAGGGCCAGCCCTTTATAGCTGGGCAAAGGGATGAATCTCATGCTAGGTGGCTGAGCCTAGCCCTCATCCCAAGCCTAGGCCAGCCCGAGCATGGGAATAGGTTCTCAGAGGGGCACACAGAAGCATTGGATCACAAGAGTGCATGACTGCGCCACCGTGGGCGCGAGGTCATGGAGAGGCAGGGGTAGGCAGAGGCCTGCGGGGGCGGGAGCCCATGTATAAGTTTCCCTGGGTGTGTTTTGTGTGTTTTCTGAGCCTTAGTTTAGAGCCACATGCTTATAAAGAGCTGCAAAACCCCTCACCGTTTTGATGTGGGGTGCCTAAAAATCGCCGGGATCAAATCACATCCATTGGATCGCGTCGCACATGATCTGGGCCATCAATACCGATCTCTCATTCGACCTTTAGTAACTACGGTGCACCATCGTGTTTTTATGGACCGTTCGATCAACCTTAGATCTAATCTCGGTTGTCTGAGATTTTTAAAACGCCGCGTCATCCCTGGACCATCCAATCAAACTCAGATTTAGTCTAATCCACCCAATTCTTTTTAAAACCACAGACGTACCCCAGCCCTTAGATCAAGGTTAGACTTGATCCTAACCGTCCATCTTTTTTTCGGTTTCTTCCAATATCATCCTCTTCTTCTTCCCCGCAACGTGCACTGCACCAGTACCCTACACCCTCCATTTTCTCCACACCTGACAGCTTCTGGACCCCCACCTTTCATGCGGTTTCCACAAATACCTATCCCTGGTCTTTTAAGATACCATAGTGGCCTCGGATCCCATACAACTTGCTTTAAAATATCTAGAGTAGGTGTAGTTTATAAAAACACACCTGAGGCATCTCAAGAACCTCTCGGTTCTTTGAACTCAAGTTCCAAGCAGACCTCAACACGTCCTCTGAGGATTTCCAGTGTTTCCCCATGCCCCTATTCCTCCTCAAGCTAAGGTAGGGGATTTATATTTGACTTTCTTGTTTATTTTTAATTATATGTTTATATAAACTTGTTATATAAATATACATCATCATGTGGTTGAGTTTGAACCCCATTTTTACCTTGATTAGAGCTTTGGGATTTTCGAGTTTATAGAGTATTTATGGACCTGGAGAATAAATACCCATTTCAAACCTGTTTTCATGCCATATACACATACTGTATATATATATATATATACATATACACAGCCCTACAGTTTTTCATAAAACCCTTATAAACTGAATTAAATTTTACTAAAAAACATTGAATTTAAAAGTTAATGAAGAACTATAAATTTCATGGAGTCATATTTTGTAAGAAAACATTTATACCAGATTATGTATGTTCTTATATATATATATATTATATAAATGTGGTTTTTAATAATTTCAAAATTGCACTCTAATGATTAATCCATGATTTTGATAAACTTTCTAGTGTCAACTAAACTTAGTATGAGATCCTTATGTATACTCATAATGTATAAATGGTTACGTGTGTATATGCCAATTTTGATCCCCTTTTGTATTTATAAAAATTCCAGGGTTTGTGAAGAAATTATAAAACATTTGTTTTCAAATATTTTTGGCTTGACTAAATACTACTTCTTATGCTCTCTCCGTTGAATGAATGTTTTACACAACATGAAACCCTATGTGTAGTTATTCCAAATGCATTTCTTTTGATTTGATTAGTTCATGAGTATGAATATTGGAGGCTTGTAACTTTATGTTCACCTGTATGAGTTTCTCTCCATAATTTATATTAAATTATAGTGGTTATGGTTGAATTTAATACTTTCTAGTTTTAACTTTTCAATTTATTAAACAAAATCTTACTTATAATAAATTTTTGAGAAAATGTGAGTTTAATACCCCACATGAAATGTTAGGTTTACCTCTTTATTTATTATACACCCAGAAGGAATTCCATTATGTAACTGATTGATATGTTTTTTGGAAATTATTGTTATATGTGACCAAATTTGTATTCCCTTATTTGTCGTGACATATTTATGTAGTTCATAGACTTGTGCCAGAATCACTATATATAAATAAATGCAAATGAATGTAATTTAAATCCTTATGACCTTTATGGGTTTATGAATTTAATTATTCAAGGTGGTACGGGACACTTTGAATAATGTGATGTAAGTAACCAAGTAAAATGTGACACTTAGATTGATATGTGATAAGTAGTTTAATAAATCAAGGTGGTATGTGCACTTTGAATTAGAGATATTAGGAATGAATTGGACTTATTATGTGATGGGTGGGGACCTCTATAGCCCCTCGATGCATCGGTATGTCTCATGATAAAACTAGAAGCATAATTATCCAATGCCTTTCCCAATTATGAGTTATGCATTTTGGCCAAGGTCTTAATCATTAAACATATTGGATGAGGCCTTGACATAGTCTGGCATATGCACTTTCCTAATTATGATTATGTAATTTAATTAACCAGAAAAATATTCAACTAGTATAATATTATTAGTTGAATAGATTATGGATTTTGGATGAGGCCTTATTCATTAGACATCTTGACCAAGGCCTTGGCAAAATTTTCAGAATGTCCTGCATATTCACTTTTATCATTATGTATATGATAATTAATTAACCAAATGGATTTCTAATAGTGGAATATTTATGGTTAAGAGCCAGCACTTATGATTATCAGAAAAGTAAATGCTTATGGCATGGCATATGGTTAGTACTCAGTGAATCAGTATTCAGTGTATGAAATTGAAGTTATTACCTTTACGCGCAACTCTGATTATTCATTAATATTAGCTCTTTAATTTGAACTTACATATTCATATGTCATACATGTTTAAAATTTAGTTTATTTATTACTCCAAATGAGCATTCATATAATTTAATCATGTATCCTTGTAATTCTATTATCATATTTTTAATTGAGCACTTTTATGATAGGTTACTTGTGTTACAGTTTTTCTTTAAGATAAATTTTTTATGGAAAGTTTTAAATAATGTTTTGAAAAGTTATATTTTGGTATAGTATTTTGTTTTAAACCCCCTTACTGAGAATTCATATGCTCACCCTATGTTTTTGAAAAAAAAAATCAGGTATCAGCTTTTAGCAGAAGAAACATTTCAGAAGTAGTTGGTTTCTTAGATCCTGAACCGAATTTGATCCTCTATATGGAACCGGCTCTGGGTACTCTGGAGCTGGGGCGTGACAGTGCATGTATATAGGTACTTAGGCAATGTCTTCCATTTTTAAGTTATGCATATTCGACATCTTTCATCATCCCCTATCCTATTAGATGAAGTCTTGTGGAGTCACACTCTACTTTCTATTAGACTAGGCAGGGTCTCAATGGGTCGATTCATGATAGAGTGGTATCATAGGATAGAGCCACATTCATGAAGGATAGAGTTTTTATTAGAGGATCAAGAATGATGATCGATAATGAGTGATCAAGGGGAAGCATGAGGCTCTTCGAAATTATAGTGGGATCATAATCTTCATCAATAGCAGACATGTTATTCACTAATGATCAATTTTTTCTTGAGGTACGGTGTTTTTTTTTTTTGAATTATTCCTTTTTGTACCCCATGTCAAAAGTGAATCATTTAACCTAGTAAAAAATTATTTTTGAATAAATGATTGATTAGGGTTGATTTTTTATCTTCTTAGTATTATGAATTGATATTTCTTCATCGATCCCTCTTTATTCATGTGTGTTTGTCATTTTACCTCATCAAAGAACAAAATCCAATTTCAACAATGAATGACATTCATTCTCAATTTTGGTGTTTTTTAATTTTCTCAACATGTTATTCATGCATTAATCATTGGCATTCCAATTGGATGGTGGTTCAAAAAATGCCTAGAGACCTATCATTGCACATTTCATTTTTGTCATAATGGATCATCTCTATGGGTATGGGTTTAGGATTGTGGTCATGATCAAGGTGAATTAACGATGAAGGATGGATCAAATACCAGATCAAGGGTGATCATTTGTGGTTTACTATTTTGAAAATTTGGTATAATGGGGGTAAAGTTCTATGTAAATCAGTGGCTGGAATCCATACACCAGTGATGGCTAGGATTATTCAAGACTGGATGCTTGTTATCGGTGTATTTGGTGGCAGAATCGAAGGTGGCAGCGGTGTGAGAGAGATTCATGAATCTATCTATAGTTTCTAAAAAAGTTCTATTTACATGGAATGTTGTTCAAATGTACACATGTCATGTGGTTCCCCTTATATTATGCTAGGTTTTACGCAAAAATAAAAATATAACATGCCATATGATGGGCTAACACTCCATGAGATCTAGTGATGACAGCTCGATTTGTACCTCGGGTGTACATGAGAACAAACACTGCCATGTACATAGGAGTGGCTAGGGTATATAGTCATAGTTAGAGTTCATGATCATGTCCATAGTACATAATCATGGCCAGAGTACATAGGCATAGATAAAGTACATGGGCATGGTCCATAGTACACTGGCATGGGCCCAAGTACACAAGCATACCCGAGGTAGCCAAGACACATCATGTATACCCTCTACACTCCATGTACTTTTCCCCCATGGACTTCCACATTGTGTACCTCCTTCTCCAGACCTCGGATTTGGGCTTTTGGGAAGCCTATCCTGAGCAATTTTCTGCATAGAGCATGATGGTATCCTTCATTTGGGTATCAGAGATATGACATGAGGTTTCATTATCATGATGCTTCCTACACCAACTCTTGACCAATGGTAGTGATTGGGTATGATCATCATAGATATTTCGGGGTCAAGAATCCCATATCCCACCAAGGAATGGGGCCCCATACTCTATATATATGTATATTTAGTACTCCACTGTAATTAAGAGAGATTAGGTCCCTTGTTTACAAAGTGGTACTCCCCATTCATCAATCTCTAGTGGAGAGCAGGTCCTCCATGAGAGTTAGTTCTATATTAGATTTGAAGCATAATAAAGAGGAATGGGCCCCTCTACTTAGATTCTTGTGAGGTTTCCCATGGTGATGGGAATTAGAGATATACCTTTGGAGCTACATGTAGACTCATTATCATTCTTAGCTAGATGTGGAGATGGAGATCCCCTTTATCAATTTTCTTGGGTTTATTTTTTAGCATATCTAACATTGGGTTTATTTTCCCTCTTTATCTTTGGATTGTGTTGATTGATTATTACTATTTATGTTTGTTCTTTTTGGTTATCAAAGTGTCCTACTGGGTATGTATATACTCACCCATGCGTGTGATTTTCCCACACGTGTTGTGTCTTATACAGGCAATAGAAGGATCTTCAATGGCCTTATTGGACCTTGTTTTGGTGGAGTATAGAGGTACTTAGTTGTATTGACCATGCTCGGTGGTTGGCCTTGAAGATAGTGAGTTGATCTCTCTTTAATCATCCATTTCTTCAGTTATTTTTTGGTTGGGACATCATTTATTTTTGGCTATATATTTTTTCCCTTTATACTATTTTTTTACACTATTTTACTTTGATTTATTTCTTAAAGGTTTTTGCATGCACGATTTACACTATAGATGTTTCATTATTTATTATATCTTTACACTGTTGTATAGAGATGGTTGTGTGTATGTGTAAAGGTGCTTAGGAAAAGTCTTCCCATTTCATAGTTATGACTAATCAATGCTTTTTGGTATCCCCTAGCCTATTATAGGTGTGATTGGGGAGTCACAATCATCTTAATGTTGGCCTAGGTGGGGTTCATATGGTTCGGGTCATGATAGAGTAGTATCATAGGATGGGTCCACCTTCATAAAGGAGAGTATTGGCATTAGTAATCAGGAATGAGGATTTATGTTGAATAATGGTGAATAAGTGTGAGATAGTTGATGAACACAGAAAGATCAAAATCTTCATCCCTAGTGGACATGATCTTCACCAATGACTGATATGTTCTTGATGTAGGGAATTTGTTTTATTTGAATTAATCCTATTTTTTATCCCATGTCTAATATGAATCAATTAACCTAACAAAAATTTATTCTTGAGTTGATGGTTAATTACATTTTATGTTTTTATCTTCCTATAATTAGGAATTTATATTTCTTTATTGATCACTATTTATTCTTATACATCCTTCATTTTACCTTGTTAATAAATAGAATCCAATCTAAACAATGGTCAACTATATTTCTCACTTTTGGTGATTTTTTCTTTTCTCACCATATTCCTTATGTGTTCATTGATGGAATTTTGGTTGTTTGGTGGTTTGAGAAATATCCAGAGACCTATCATTGTGTGTTCGATATTTGGTGTAATGGATTGTATCCATGAGTATAGATTTGGGATTGAGGGTATAATCAGGGTGTGTTGACAAAAATGGATGGACCAAAGGCTGGATTGAGGGTGTTCATTTTTAGTATGGTGTTTCAGAAATGTGGTGAGATGGGGATTGATTTTTGACCGAATCAATGGCTAAAATATAGCAATCAGTGATGGATAGGATTATTTAAGACTAGATGCATATTTATCAGTGTATTTGGTGGAATAATCAAGGCAGTGGTGGCACAGTCAAGATTTGTGAATATTTTTAGATTTTTTGACAAAATTACATATAGTTTGGATTAACACATGTTGTGTGGTTCCCCTTCTATAGAACTAGTTTTTACATGAAATGAAAAATATAACACATTGTGTGATAGGCTCACGCATCATAGGATCTAGTACTGATGGATCATCATGTAACTTAGGTGTACATGGGCATGAAAACATCCTGGTACACATGCATGACTAGGGAACACATGAATTACTTGAGTACATAGGAATATCTAGATTACATGAGCATGTCCAGAGTAAACAGGCATGATCTATAGTACACAGGCATGATCCCAAGTACAAATTCATACCTAGGGTAGCCAAGAAAAACCATGTATACAATATACACACCATGTAATTTTCTCCAGGTACTTCCTCCTTGTGTATATCCTTCTTTAGACCGTGTATTTGATCCTATGAGATGCATATCCTGGCCATTTTTTCATATAGAATGCAATGGTAGCCTTTGTTTGGGAAGTAGAGATATAACCCAAGGTTTTATGAGAATGATGTTTCCTTAAATGATGTTTGACTGATGTTAGTTCTCATTTATGATCATTAGAGATATGTCGGGGTTAGAACTCCCCTATCACACCTAGAAACAGGTCCCACATACTCTTTACACATGTATAGTCAGTACTCCCCCACTTCAGATGTCACTGGTCCTCTATTTTAAAAGTGGTACTCAACCATCATTGATATATGGTGAGGAGAAGGTCCTCCATGAGAGTTAGGTGTATATCTGTTATGGAGCATAGTAGTGAGGAGTGGGCCCCTCCACTTAGATTCTTATTAGGTTTTGTGTGATATTGGTCATTGGATATGGACCTTTGGAGTAGTAAGAAGACTCATTATCATTCTTATCTATATGTATAGATGGAGATACCCTTTTAATATTCACTTGGGTTTCATTTTGAGCATATTTGATGTTGGATTTATTTTCCCCCTTGTCTATTTATTGATTTGATTGACTATTTCTATTTGTGTTTCTTATTTTTTGTTTTCAAGGTATTGTATTGGGTATGTATATTCTTACCCCAAAAATGATTTTTTTTCATATGTGTTTTTTATTATGAAGATGATAGAAAGATTGAAAATGACCTTGGAGAACCTGGTTTCAGTAGATCATAGTAGAACATAGTGGTGTCAACCTTGTTCGGTGGTCATCCTTGGAGATAGTGAGTTAAGTTGTCTTCATTCTTCCCTTTTTCTGTTTGTTTTCAATTTGGGACCTCATTTATAGTTGTTCATATATTTTGACCCTTTTTACTATTTTTTTACACTTCTATAATTTTATTTATTTTTTAGAGGTTATTTCGTGTATGGATTACACTCTAGATTATATCTTTGTGCTATTGTATGGATATGGTTATGTGTGTGTATACAGGTACTTAGGCTAATGGCTCCCATTTCAAACTTATAACTACTTGATTCCTATTTCTAGACCCTGTACAATTAGATATGGGTTTGGGGGTCACACTCATTTTACTATTAGACTAGCTAAGGTCCTAGTGGGTCAGGTCATGACATATCAAAACATGGATAATGATTGTTTCTTACTTTTGAGTTTAAAATAATATTAAATAAATAAATACTAAAATTCTTAGCATAATTCATAAAATTCTAGTGATTTTTTAAATTTCTCATGTGATTTTAGAATATTTACTCATTGATAAATATAAAAGCCCACAAATAATGATAAGAGAACAAATTCTAGTGTAAAGGAATATTTAATGATGTATAAAATATCGCATGCTTCCATGAATGTCTCTTCAAATATTAACAGTGATATCACAAAAAATCTAGTAGCTATGTTTATATTAAGAATTAAGAATACTTTATTGGTTTATCAAAATAAAATTTCTTTAATAATATGTCCATAACCTATTTAGTTTAGTGTATGATCATCTTTAATCGTAAGTATGAACTATTGAAACACTCTCCCTATGTTTCTATTACAGTTTTAGGAGCTTTTGTACCCCTAAATTCACTTAATAACAAGTCCAAGTATAGAGGATAACAAACACCCAACATGAAATATAATATTCCATGAGATCCACAAATCATGGGTAATGTTTGGATAACCTAAAAGTTAATATCACATATTTAGAGGTATTAAAAACTCAAAATAACCTTTCAATGATAGTTTGTCCAGACCTAAATAAATTGGATGCTAAAAACTAGCATCCCATTAAAATACCATATGTTGGGGTATTTTGAAGCAAGTTATAGTTACTATCACTGGAATTCCATTGATTTAACACCAAAATTCTATTGGGTACTTGATATAAAAATTAAACTTTGTTTCCTTCTATAAAATTTTCATAACTTTTGATTAAAACATATAATTTATCTATTTTTACTTTAATTGTAAATCTTTGATTTTGGGCTACATTTTACTAATTATTCTTAAAATATTTATCAACCACTAGATGCTTAAAAATTAATCCTTCCAATGGAAATATAGACTATAAAAAAACATATATTTTATTGAAACTTATTTCTTCATCTAAGCTCCAAGAAACATGAAATTTACTCCAAATTACCATCAAACTCCACCATAATATTCAAAAGATATAAAAAAAGTAAATATCAGAGTTGTTTAAATTTTTAAAATATTAAAGATAATAAACTTTATGATTGACATAATAGATGTTTTTACTTAAATGGAATAAATGATATATATTGTTCTATCCTTGGAAAAAATAAATGTTTTATATTTATAAATAATATATTTTATCCATTCCATTTTCAAGTAACTCAGTTTGATTGACTCAAAAACACTTTAAATGAGATTCAAAGGATATTAAATTTCTTTAAAATCATATCAGCATGAAATATTCATGTTATCAATCCTTATTCTTGTACACTTAATGATGATGAGATAAATATAAAGGATAGAGAATATATTATATCCATGGGTGGATAGAACATTTCATGTCTTTACCATGGTCAGGTATCTCACTTATCTTATCTTTAAACCACCTTAGAAGTGATATGATGAATTTGAATATTCTCTAGTATCATCTTGGCACATAATATTTATTAAAATAATATTTATCCACTGAGTAATATTTAGGAGGTGTGAATAACAAGGGATATAACATGTCTTGTCCACCCTCCCTTCTCCAATGAGCTCTGATGATACTCAAGATTCATGTAAAATTTCTCAATACTCTCTAACATATAGTAAATATATCAAATTCTTGATTACATTAATTATTATATAAAAACATCATGAAGATATTTTTTATTAATTCAAGAACATTATGACTTCATGAAATTACTAAAATGGAATATTATTCTCCTTGAAAAACAAGTACATATCATGTGCACAAGTCTCCTTAACTTTTCATGTGTACCTTTTATCGCATTCTCTATTACCCTCCTCATTTAAATTCAACTCATGTGAATTCTTCAATAACCTGAAGAATTTATATATTATAATCCTTATAAATCATTTTCAACTTATATACACCAAATATATTCATTTTTCTTGTATATTTTTTTCAAATACTTCAGCACCTTAAATAATATGCGAGTCAGGACCGTTCTTCATGAATAATATAAAAAAATTTAATAATATTTTATTTTATTTCTTTAAACTTTAAGTAAAAAAATCATGACTGACTTTTAATCTTTTTTCAAATAATCTTTTTCATCGTGTCACCCTCCTGACATATGACATTAATTCCCCATATATTTTTCCTATCACAATCACTAGTATCTCATAAAGAATTCCCTCATATTCATGACCAATTGGTCTTATTATAATGAATGATTCCCCTCAATATTACTAAAAAACATCTATAATGAATCATGTTTGAATACTCACATGAGTACCTATCAACTGTAAACAAAATATATGTGTATGGTTATCCATGCGTTTCATAGTTTTTATAAAATGAATAATTTATAACACACCCCATTAGGGTGGTTTATTCCACCAAATTAGTAGATAGAGTTATGGGTTATAGTAATATTCAATACTCATTGAGAAAACATTCATGTGACTTATGAAAACTCCAAATTCAAATTTTATTGAAGCTAGATACCTCATTTCACTTCAAACTCTTCAAAATTACATGACTTTAATAGTCCATGGTACTCATGTTGCTTAAGAAACCATCCAACTCATAGTATTTGTTATTATAGTGATCCATTCAAATCATTCATATGATCCTCATATTTATCTTCTAATGATCACCAACTATGAATCATATTTTTCTTTTACTCTTACTTCATAAGGGAAAAATCTTTATCATATTGAAAAATAATCCAACTATTAATACATGGGATCTCAAATCTACCCCTTTAGATTTTTTTTATCAAATAATGATCATTATAAATTTTGTTAAACATTGTGAATCACTATGAAAAAATTGAAATATAATTAATAATACATATAACTCAACTCTCTATCAATTCAATAACCCCTTTTATTATTCTAGTTTGGAAATTTATTTATGAGTATCTTATTCTAAGCCTTTTTTTGAGTTTAAAGAATTATTTACTATCATTTTTTTGAAAATAATAGTGTAATTCTTGTTAATTTTAACCTAACTTAAATTTTTTTTATGATATATTTGTATAAGGATTGTAATTTTTTATTTTAATAAACTTCGATGAACTGAATGGAACCAAAAAATTTCTAGAACATCAAGGAGAACTATGGTGGCATAGTGAATTACTTTCATAAGAAAATTATTGAATATTATGATACTATTATAACTAAAACCAAAGGTTGTATAGATTCCACTATACTTATGTTTATAAATAGAGTCTACTACTTCTTGAAATAAATAAATTACAAGTTAATACATTGCTGAGAAAATTTTTGAATTATGTTGAAGCCTGCATCATTTTGTTTCCTTGGTCTCTTTAGATAGTATTTTGATTTCAATGTGCACTTAGAGATAATATTATGAGGTTTTTTTATTGTAAAGATTTAATTTCTATTATAATCATTCTTCTTACAATTTTATGATCGATTAAATTCTGTGTGTGGAATATATTACTTAAAATCATTGAGATAAATGAGACTTCATGTCTAGGAGTCTACTTATTTTAAATATTTATGTTTGATAAAGTATAGAGTACTTGAAATAACTTTTAATTGTGCTGATTAAATTAGAGACCATGGATAGAGATACTTTTTGTTGATGTTTTTTTATGAATTACTGGTGTGTACATGTATCTTTTTATTAGTTATATATCAAAGAAGTTCTTGGAGTGAGCTTGATACCTTTTTATGCATTAAATTTTTGAATTTCTTTGGGAAAAAACTTGTATACGTTGGTTCAGTTTACCAAACCTACTAATTATTTATATAAAATAAAATAGTTCCTGTGAATTGGAAATATTTGGTAAATATATAGTTTATGGTTATTTGTATTTTTATCCAATACTTCATGTTTTTTATTACATTATTGTGTGTAATTATAATTGATTTATATTTTTATCTTCAATTTAGTTTTATAACTTCCAAATTTTGTTTTATTCTCACTAATTTTATACTATTATTACTTTAATTTTACTATAATTTGTATCTTTCAATCAACTTACGTTTTAGAGTGGGAAAAACTGATTTTTTTTCATACTTTAATTCAACCCCCCCCCCCACTTGAAGCTACCATGAATCCTTATTATCTAAGAAAACAATTGATATCTAAGCCTTAATATTCATTTTTTACACTTTTTATCAATCCATTAGAACTTATCCTTTATCATTTTTGTTTGTGAAAATTATTTTTCAACCTTTTTTTGAAATTTATTTTCTATTTCCTTACACAAACGTGTAAAAGAGAATATGTGTTTTATTTTTTCTATGGAAAAAAAATATAGGTCAGGAGTTTTTAAAATATCAATATAAACCTTACACTAATATTTTATGGTGTAAAATATTACTATTGGTATAATTTAATGGAAACATACATCATAAATTATGGATTTTATAAATTCTTAATTTTGACTAGTGAATAAAATATTCCATATAAGCTATTGTAGAATTTTACTTGAGAATAATGAACTGAATGTTAACTTAATTTTTGAGTATATAATGTATTTATTTTTGTAATTAAAGGGAATATATATAGTCAAGTTTTTTCTTGTAGAACAACATGCAGTATATGGAATAAACTTGAGGTCACACATTTCAGAACATGGAAGGTTCTTTAAATAAAGAGAGAAAATCTTAGAATTGATTATCAGTGTTTTTATTTTATAGTGGATGAATAAGTAACTTAGAATCTCTAACAGTTCAGGACTATAATTAATAGTTTATAGTTACTAAGATAAAGAGAATTATTGGATGACAAACTTATTGAGAATATTATCGATATTATACCTAAATAGTTGGAATCTAGGAAAAATAAATTGATGGAACTGAGAATATCACTAAACTTAGTTTTCAAGATTTTATTAGTATACTCATATAGTAAAAGAACATATTTAAAATGGATTATAATAAATATGGAAAGAAAAGTAGAGTTTCTTTTACTTTAACATGTTGATCTTTAACTTTCAGAGTTCAAACTTCAAAGCTAAGTATTTCCAGAAGAACTCTTAATAAATGTTCTGAAATTAGTTGTATAGAACATAGGTAGGGTGAGATTACACAATTTTATTAGTGGATGAACATATTCATGGGAAAGAAATTTTAAAAAGATCAGAAAAATGGTAGGAAATAGAAATATGTGATGAATGAATCATCATATGTAGTCTGATATGAGTGAAAGAAACCTTGTTACATTAAACCAGATTTCTTTAAGTTTAAAAATAAAAAGAAAGAACCAAAGAAATAGTAAAAGTGAAAATTAAATCATTCAGAATAACGAATGATACATTGAGTAATTGTGAATATATATTTTTATATGATAATAGTGGATCTGACAGTGATGACAATTATAAAATTACTAAATTTTATTCTAAGGCACCAATGAATGAAATGTGCTTCATGGGAAAGGTAACCCTATAATGAATTATCAATTTGACAATAAATTTTTTCCCCCTTTCATCAGATGATGATGATGATAACTATGAAACCCAATAACTTGAATAAATGGATAGATATGAGACTCATTTTGAGAATAGAAATAAAGGGATAAAGGAATATAATAATCAAGCAAAATTTAATCTTAAGAAAATATCTAAGAAGAATTTGAAATTTAAAGAAGATATTGTTGAAATTAAATCATAGGTTGCTAGGTATAAGAAGGAAATTTTAAAACTAACTTCTGAACTCAAACCCAAAATTATTTTTGTTTCACATTTGAATGATAAAAGTGATGTGATTAAGTTGAAGTCAAAAGTCGAGATCTTAAAAATGTTATTTATGAATTTTAATACTATAAAGAATTTCTTTATATAAAAATTACAAGTAGTTGAATCCAAAAATTAAAACTTCTATACTTGGTATAAAATCCACCCAAAGGATTCATGAGGTGACCCAAGTATAACATATATACATATTTCATTATTTTATATGAAACTTAATATATTAGATAATAAATTATGCCGCAGAAACATAAAGGTTTAGTTTATTTGAATAATATATACATAAGGAACTTATTTCATGAATCATCTTCAATATCTCCCACAAATTTCTTCTCATATAGTACCCTTTTTAGACATATGTTACTTGATATCTTTCTTTATAACTTGGGTAAAATGAAAACATAAGAAAACGTGTTCTAAAATACTCGGTAAGGGTAAACATAGGAGGCATAAATAAAATTTCATAAATGAGAATAAGATAAGTATAAGGGTGTGAGAGCATTATCATATACCCAATAAGACATTGATCAAAAGTCATGAGTCATGGCATAAAACTTTATCATAATAAGAGACATGAGTCATAAGAGTGTGAAATCATCAATAATCAATAATGAGTCATGAGAGCATATCATAATAATAATAAAATGTAATAAGAATGTGTAGTGAAATCATAATAATAGAAAATAATTTCATTAATCAAGTCTCACTACCAAAAACATTATAACATAGTGGATAAAGTCTCATAATGGATTGGGTTCACTCCCCAACATCTTTTCATTCTTGGAATGGGTTTAATCCCCATCTTCTTTAATATTATCTCATGATATAAAAATATTTACCCAATGTATTTGAGGAATATGTAATTATGGTTCCACCCATCACATAATGAAAATTTTACATATGTGTGCCACATATAAAAAAATTCATCATTCCATCATATCTTAATTAACCCGAGGAAAGAAATAAGTTTCATGAAAACATCCTTAAAACATCATAATCAGGGTCTATATAGGGCCATAAATTGGAGAGTGTCATAAGAACATATCCATAATAAATCATAATAATCTTTAAAGTATGTTTACATAGATGAAGTATAATTTTATAAAATATTTAGAAATATACTTTTAAAAACAAGAGAAAATATCCTTTTATTTTAGTATCTTTCAAAAACTAAAAATTCTCAAAAGGATGGGATTTTTTGTTTTATTTTTAAAACCATTGAAACTTATAAATGAGTATTCATAACTAATAAATTTCATGATGTCAAGAAAATTGGTTCATTCTATGTATATTAAAAAGAAAAAATTCTTTCCACACTTTTGTAAAAATTCAAAAGTGATTTGTTCAGAAAACAATTGAAAATATTCCTTTTTAAACCATTTAAAATAAAGAAAAATATAGATAAAATGACTTTAAAAAAACATTAGAGTATATAAAATTACATTATTGAAACATTTTATAAAAATATGGACATGGAATAAAATAATCCTGACCAAAAAGGAAAAATAAGGTCAGTTTTTTCTTAAAATAATTATTTTGATCTTTTTTAGTACCAAAGAGGGGGGAAATAGAAAGAATTATTTAAAACCACATGAATAACCAGATGATAATAAAATATACATGTTTTAATAGGTAGTGATATAGATAATTATAGATAGAGGGCATACAACTTCCCAATGGATATTTAATCATGAACAATCCTGATTAAAAAATGAGATTTCAATATAAACCCTTCCTTATATACCGAAGTGCTTAATACTCTCTCTAACTTATTATATAATAAATTTAGATTTATTATAAATCTATATAAAAACCATATTCGTACTTATCTTACCAAATATGATTCATTAATAATTTCCAATCACCCATTTATTAATAATTCTCCATTAAAATCAATATTTTGGGTGTTATATGTTTTTTTTTCATGTATGTTTCAGATTGGAGGTTATGGTTCTTGAAAATTAGTTAAGGGTTAATAAGAACTATAATATTTTTAATTTCATAAATACCATATTTATTCATTTAATACACTTTTATAAAAAATCATTTAATATGGTGATGAAAAATAAATCACATCACTTCATGGAGACAGTATTTTGTATATATAGATGATTAATGTTTCCATTATTTCAATGAATGTAAAGTTTAAAAGGTATAAAATATTTAACCTTTCCATAATCATAAATATATAATAAATATCTTATATTTTCATTAAATCCATCCTTATGACCAACCATGTAAAGAAAAAATGAAAAATGAATCACATCGCTTCATGGAGGTGGTAGTCCATACGTATGCATGAGTAACTTTATCATTTTCCAATAGATAGAAGGGTAAGAAGGTAGGTATTATTTTATATTTAAAAAATAATAATATTATATTATATATATATATTCATTAAATTTGACTATATAACCATCCATGTGAAGTGGTGATGAAACATTATACACATCGGTTCATAGAGATGGTAGTTTGAACGTATGCCTGAGTAGTACTTTCATTTTCCATTAGATAGAAAGGAGATAGAAAATGGTTTTAAATTTAACATAGAAAAAATAACTACAGTAAATATACTTATTTCATTATATTAATGTGGTTATATAATATTTAAAGGTGCTGGAAGAAGAAATAAACTTGAAAGAATTCGGTCAAGATGATTACCTCCACTTTGAGTATCATCCATTAGCTTACACCTTAATCCTTATTAGGGTAGTATTTTGGTGATAAAAATACCTCTAGGTCATGGTGAGGTATGTTGGGAAGTTATTTGTGAGGATTATTGTGAAAAAAAACCTAAATCATAAGTGTCATTTGAAATGTTAGATTAAGTCCTGTATTATAAGCAAAAATCAATAGTGTTTTCCCAAATATTAAATTATTAAGGTCTTGAAAATAATTTTAAATTTTAAAAGTTGCTAAAAAATGGACCATTTATAAATTTTTAGACCATTTAGGATAAAACTTTTCCTTTTATAATTATTTTATGATTTTTGAATCAATTTATAAAATATTATTTAACATTAAGTATCCTTAATGTCATTTTCAGGATTATTCACATAATTTTACTTTTAAAACATAAAGATAACAGAAGAATTAGAATGTAAATACTTTTATTTATCAATAATAATTTTTAATTATGCATGAAATTATTGTAATTTCATAACTAATTCAAAAAATATTACTTTTAATATTTTTAAAATCATTAACTTGATTTTTCTACTTCTTGCATAGATGTTGTGTCGGTAATTCGTAAACTTTTAAGATAGTTATATCATCAAAAAAAATATAAATAAATTACCATCATAAAAATAATTTATTAATATTTAAAATCACCATTTATGACCATTCATAACTTATTTTTATCCCTAGTAAATCATATTAGAGATATTAAAAAAAGAGTTCCATTTGGTAATTATTATTTACTTAAAATAATATAAAGGTAATTATTAAAGGAAAATGACACAAAATTGCCATATATTAGAAGATAGGATGATTATAGTCAAAATAAATTCTTAAAATTAAATAAAGGTGAGTTTTTTTGATATTTGGTGGTCTTATCCCATTGTTTAAACCTCGTTTAACCCATTTTACCCTTTATTGTGGTTATAAAATTTTACATTTGTTATAATTCATTATAACTAAATATGAAATAGAGAACATTAACTAATTTGTAAATTTTGATCCCAAATATGGAATAAATTTTCTATAATTCAATTTACATAAGTGGTAAAAATTACTTTCAATATAAGTTTGTAAAATACAATGAAAACCCGTTTTAAGAAAAATCTTTTTTTAAGCATAAAAATTATTTTAGTTCAAAATAAACTACAATGTTTATTACCATGGAATTAATTGGATTATGTTAAATCAAATAATATATTTTTTATTTTAAAACCAAACCAAAACTAAAATTAACCTTGAGAAAATTTTATTAAAAGTGTTGAACCAAAAATAGTTTTTTTATTTGAATAAAAATATTTCATAGATTTCCAAAATGTCAAACATACATTTATAAGTTCAATATAATATTTTAAAATGAATTACATTACTTATGAAATATATATTTATACTATTAAAAGGTTTGATAAACATTCAAATTATCATTATATCATGATAATATCATAAAAATGATAGTATTTGTAAAATCGGTATTTTTCACTATCCACTCAAAAATCAAAAAAATTAGAAAAATACCAAAAAATTATCTTTAACATATTTTGAAATGGTGATGTCAAAAATGAAATACATTTTATCAATTTAAATTATTAAATTCATAAATTCAACTTCTAATTAAAAGTGAAAAATATAAGGAAAACCAACTTTTAAAGAAAAATTCCCTTTTATACTTTAACTATTCTTAACTTTATATGATTTGATTCTTATCATTAAAAGTTGAGTACTTATTTCCTAGGAAAAAAATTCTACATTTATTTTATAATTCAGTTAATCTCATTCATACCCATAAATCAAACGACTGGGTTATATTGATCATATTTAAATAAAAATATTTTGTAGTATATCATGATTCATTTAATCTTGGTGTTGAGTGTGGTACAGGATATCAAACATATTATTCATTTAAAATAAAATAAACTAAAATATTATGGTGTTACATCCCCCGGTCCCCTAAAAAAATTTCCCCCTCGTGATTTATTCTTATCAAAATGTGTGTATCATGACATTGTCATAAAATCATATATACATTTCATCATAATAAGTAATTTCTAAGTTACTTAAATATTTCCAAAATTATTCTTTTGAATGAGTTTAAAAAATAATAGCTTGATAGAAGAATGGTAATAGTTGATAGATTTCTCTTCATATTTCTTGAGTTATGAATTCTTTTACCATCGAGATAGAGAATACGAGAAAATATGATTGCTTGATTTCATTCTAAAATTTCATCCTTCGGTTCCGATTCTAGAAATTGTTCACTACTGATTCATCTCATATTATAAATGATGAATTTTGATGAATTTTTCATGTTCAAAACACTAAAGTTCACTTTTAATGAATCATAAGATTCATAAAAGGATAACAAATTATTCCTCGTGTCTTTAAACATTTACTAAAACCAAAATGGTTAGAACATGTTAAAATAATATCCAATATGAATAATCCTTTATACATCAATCTCCGAAATCCTAATAGTATCACCCAAAGTTCAGCTTAAATCTTTTTATTAATAACTAACTTTAAAACTTGAAACCCAAAGATGATAATTATTTAATCACATGTTCTTTCAAAATTTACTTAACATTTATATTTAAAAACATACTAAAATTAGATATGTTCAAAACATTAATCACTAATAAAGTCACATACTAAAATTAGATTTGTCTTTGATCATATATTATCCTAAAATACAATAATCTTCCCAATATAATGTAAATATTCCAGATCCTTCAAGATGGTGTTTTTTGGGTACCCCTTAGTTCACACCTCGCTGCCTCCAATTCTTCCAGTTTGGCTGGAGAGTGAGACCTCATGAATTGGTGGCTGAATTCCTAGGCAATGTTTTGTCCCAGGAAGATCTTGAAGTTATGTTTCATTATTGTCGGTGGTAACTGATCGCAATGTTTGTGGAATCTCATCCCTCCCTAGAGATTTCATCCCACTTCATCCATTCCTGGAATCTCACTGGTTTAGCCTCCATCTCGATCCTAAACGGAAATCCTTTTGCATCCATCCTTTTTCTAAACTCGATTTTCTTAGAGATTTGGTCAGGGAGGATAATTTCTTTGATCACCGGGTGTTTCTAATACTTAGTTGGTCCTATGAAATCCTTGGAGGTTTGGATTCCTCACTTACCACTATGTGGGTTCACCTTCTGGGACTCTCTTGGCCTTTCCATGATCCAACCATTCATAAAAACATAGGAGATTCCTTTTTCCATTTTCCTTGTGCTGATAAAGCTACTCTGCGAATAGGATTCACTATGGTTACACAAATATGTGTCGAGCTGGATCTAGATCTCCCCCTCCCTCAAAGTATTATTCTATGTGTGGGGAGAGATTTATCACATTGCCGTAATATCTGGTTTTTATCCTCACATGTCTTCTGTTCTCACTACAAACTTCAAGGTAACTTTGTTGATGTGTACAGGGGGCTATGTGTCCATCCCACTTCTTTGAGTGTCGATCCTCCTTAATTGGGAGCCCCTCCGTAGGTCCTGATAGAGTTGGTGTCATAGAACCAACTATTTTTACTTTTATTAAATGGATATTTAATGTATTGCATATTGTTCATTTCTTTGCATGAATATGATGTAATAATGTCCTAGAGTATTTTTTGCATTGATAAGTTCATAGAAGTTCCCCTCTATGATGAGAACCTTTAAATACTATAACAATATTCTTAAATATAGTTCTTTGGTTGGATGAAATACTATGATGGGACACATAGCATGTAGACCGTCAGGTTAGAGTACTCATAAGCAGATGAGAATTCCACTCATGAAGTTTGCACTTGTTAATCTCCAAGATATGAAATTATGAGAACAGACCCACCAGTAGGAATTCTGCATGTTTTTGTGTCATAATATATTCCTATCTACGAGTGTGTGTAATGATCCTTAGACTTAAAATTATCATTAATACGTGTCACAACTGTGGCACTTTGATTTACTGAATAAAACAGTCATGGAGACAGTTGGTGGGAAGTAGGGTATGCTGGGTACATCACGAGTGGCATGTTATTAATGGATAAGTTGAGGAAAAATTTGTCCCTTCCATTTATGGAAGTTTATATCTCATCCCTTTGATTGAAATAGAACCGTCGTGCGAAATTCCTTGGCCATGGTGTAACAACAAGTTTATTTTAGGTAGTCAAAGGACGACATATCAATCAAAAAGGTTGATGAAACTATCATTAAACCTTCTTGATGAGATATTGAGATAAAGGTATAATATTACATAGTGAGTGTTTATTGGTTGATGTCGTTGTTGCGACTTTAAGTTCTTTCTCTTGGGTGCCTTGACCCGTTGTTAGACAGTACTCTTGGACTTTAGGCAAGCCTGCCTAATTCCAACGAGAAAGAATCCTAGAGGGTCACACACTAAGTGTTTCTTGTGGTCTCAGTTAAATTATATTTGAATTTAATTAATAAATATTATTCTCAAGACAATGGAATAATTTTATTGAATTTTAAATAATTGTATAAATTAAATAAATATTTATTCACTGGATTTTGGGTAAAATATATTTATTTATTTTAGTGAACATTTAATAAATATTTATTTACTAGTTTATAAATAAAATATTTATTTAAGAGAATAAATTATTTATTTATTTATTTGGGTATTCAATAAATGGAAGTGGAGTTCAAGAGGACCAAGGTCGGTCAGGTAGTAAAATAATTATTTTCAAGATGATAAATAATTATTTAACTAGTTTGAACAAATTAAAATAATACTTCTATTATTTTTTGACATAAAATTTTATTTATAATTCTGTTTTGCGTATGTTGGTGGACCATAAATAATGACGCGGTATTATTATTAATAGCATGGGTTTTATCTAAGTTTATGAATTTATTTAATTTCTGTTACGCAATTAAATATTGTAACTAAAGCTTCATGTCAATAAATAGACACATACGTCTATTGTTCCATGTACCGAACCGCACACCTAGTGAATTTATAATTATTGAGCTAAACAATTTCTCTCTCGAATCATCTTCCCACCCCTCTCAAGAACGAGAGGCGTTCTTCAAGGCCGAAGAACAAGCGATCCAGAATGACCAACACAAGACACTCACTTCTCCGCACTAGCACCTGGAGAACGAGCAGTGTTGATCAGAGGATATCGAAGCACGTATGGATCACCGCTATAAGGATTCTAGTTTGGATCCTTACAAGCGCAACAAGATAATTCGGAAGTTCCATTCCAGACGATCATCATCATCAGTGAAGAAAATACCAAATATCCATGTATTATTTTATTTATGATATTAATTAAATTAAATAAATAAATTAAATTAATTATAAACATAATGTGCAAGATCATCTCTAAAGGTTTCGAGCCTCTTCTTTCTTTATCTAAATCATTGATTATATTATGTGGATATTGGTGTTCATCATCATATTGATCCTGAAATAATCATTGATCATGGTAAAAATCAAAGTTAGGTGTCATCCCAACCATGCTTCCACTATGCTCGGAACTTACAAGTGGTATCAAAGCAGTTACATCATAGTTTATAATAATTTAAACATTTCATTGAGGATTTACACATTTAATAATTTAGTTGTTTCAATTCAAGTTAATTGTTCTGTAAATCTGAATCTTGAGATCTATTCCTCCTCTTTTGTTTCTCATTCATCTTACAAAAGCGATCTTTTCTTTTTTATTTTGATTAAAATAAAAAAGATAATCTCATCTAGAGGTGCCAAAGGTTCTTGGACGTACAACACAAGAACACACGACATGTTTTTGGAAGTACACGTTGTGTAGCCAAGGTCCAATGCACCAGGTCTAGTCCTCCAAACCAAGCCGTGTCATTGGTGTTTTTCTAAGTATTAATGACTTCCTGGGTCGACCAGGAATAGGTGGCACATGGTTTCCGGATTACGCGCGATGTGGCCCACTGGACATGATGTGTAGTCCCTTTGGGTTAGGGTTGGACCGTGTACCTTGTACACATATTTTCTAACTGGAGACCGTGTAATGAGGTACTATACGGCATGTGGCCTACTAGACATGTCATGTACTCTGAAGATTTCAGAAGTACACTCACTCGTCGTTTCCCCGGGTGTGTACTTTGGATGGATGGTGAAAAATAGTACACGCCATGTAGTTGGAACTACATGTTGTGTACACATCCAAATTACGCAGATTTATTAAAATTTATTATTATATTATATAAACCCTTGAGATGTGTACCATCGTACAGGAATAAATCTATGGTACAACACGTGATAGGTGTTTTATATATGTGTGTTTAATTTAACATTTGTGTAATGTTTATTTCTACTCATTGGATTGTTTTGAATAAGAATTAACCAGGTTTCCTCTATAGTACAAGTTACATACAAAGATAATTTTAAATTAATTTTTTTTTAAAATTATGATGGATGAGAATCTCAAGGAAATTCAGAATATGGTTTAACATAAAAGGATTGATTAGTTGATGATGATAATTAATTTATTCGAGTGTGATTTATCTTAAATAAGAACAATTAAGGAATTTAATGCTAGTTTTATTTATGAGTAAATATATTTGCATGTATGTATGATCATGAGCTAGACCAAGACCTTTGTATGTGGATGGTTTCATTTAATTTATTTATTTAAATTAAATTTGTTGGCCTACGAGACTTCTCGTCATTGATATGTAGGGATTGCATGCCCAAGGTTTATTTTATATAAAACCCATTTTTACCCCTCACCTGCATGTGAGTTAAAAAAGGCATATGTAATGGATGGAACTCCCAAGCTAGTGGTGGAGGTTCAAGATTGAGGTGATAAGAAACCAATCCCAGTAGATACAGAGGTGGACGAGTGGAAAGCTGTAAACATAAACACAAAAGGTTCAATATTTTTATCCCCTAGGTCATGGTTAGTTTATCAAACTCTAGATAAACTAACTATTAGAAAATTTAATGATCATTCTCTTTATTTTATTTCTTTTAGTTTCATGGTTTATCATTATGGATGTGTTGTCATGATCACATAATTATTGAATTAAACAAACATGCGAGATAGAACTAAAATAAACCATACTTATGCGTAAATATTATCAAGACATTGTTAATCACTTAAGTAAGTTCCACTTAATATTAACAAGCATGTGATAATGATAATAAGAAATTCACGCATAAGAGATAAAAATCCCTCGAATAAAATATTAAGTTAGATCAATCCTTTCATTACTTGATTAAGTAAAAAACTCAATAAAACTATGTGTTTGACCAACCCTTGTTGGGACACTTACTTTTATACAGTAATCCCTTATGAAATGTTTCGGGTTGAATTAACAATATTACATCAAGAGGATTAGCCCTTTCTAGACTTGGTGTAATATTAGAGGCAAGAGTTGAGGAAATCCAAATTCATGATTTCAGGATTGGGGAGTCCACTCAACAGATCAAGGAGCTACAATACTATAGTTGGAAAAGACTTTCTTACCGAAATACCTTATAATATCTTGACCAACCCTTGTTGGGGTTATGTGAAGGGGAATATGGATCCTTGCCACTAGAATGTCATGGAAAATGGAAATTCTGAGTTCAATGCTTAGGGCCATTGGGAATTGATAAAATAATGGGATACTTAATAAAAATTTATTATTTCTCATAAAATGTAATCAATAATGTACTAATGATCATCTATTTTAATTTTAGAATAAAAATGAAAAACTCGTCAACCACATTGTCTCTACAATCAATTCCAGATAATGATAACATCCTCACCTGCAGTAACTTCTAGGAATGTTCTAGACACCTTTGAGTTATCCTATGCCATGAATGGAAGTCTTATGTAATGGAGTCATCATTATGTGATCCTCCTACCAAAGAGGTGAGTGATGAGGATTTCCTAGTCTATGAGAAACATATGAATGGCATGGTCTACGTTCAATGTTTGATTTTGTCATCAATGTCTAGTGATCTCATGAAGTCTCATGAAAACATGGATTCTTATATCATGCTAGAGCACCTCCATGGTCTTTTCCAGTAGAGAGAAAGATAAGAAAGGTTTTATATCTCTAATGAACTCTTTCAGACTAAGCTTAGAGAAGGTTCCTCAGCTAGGCCTCATGTAGTCAAGATTATTGGCTACATTGAGAGCCTAGATGTTTTAGGGTTTAAATTCCCCGAAGAACTGGGCACCGATCTCATTCTCGAATCACTACCTCATAACTTCTATAACTTTGTTTTCAATTTCAATATGAATAAATTTGAGAAGTCTCTATCTGATCTTCTTATCCTCATTCTCCAAGTGGACAAAGATATGAAGCGAAAAAATCCTTTTGTCCTTATGGTGAAAAATAGGAAAGGGAAGGTGAAGAGCTTTAAGACCAAAGCTTCTTCAAGACTTTCCAAGAAAATGAAGATGAAAGGGGAGGCAATGGAATAGAAGGTTGTTTGTTTCGCATGTAGCAAGAAGGGCCACTAGAAGAAGCACTGCACTCAGCCTAAGAAACAAGGGGAAGCTTCAGGTGTGTTTTTTATCAAATGAAATCTATATGTTTCTACAAATTGGGTATTAGATACAGCTTTTGGTTCTCACATATATATCCAAATACAGGAACATAGTATATTCAGGAATATTTACCAAGGGGAGGTAGAACTACAAGCATCCAAAAGATCCAGACTTACTACTATAGTTGTCGGGGACTAACACCTCACGTTGCCAATTAGGATGATATTAGTGTTAAATGGTTGTTATTATGTGTCATCTATTACTAAAAACATTATTTATCTATCCATATTAGATATAGTTGTATTTTTTTCAAGTTTAGAAATTAATTTTTCTTCTTTTACAAAGAGATAATTTGTTTTGGTAGGGCACATTTATACAATGGTCTTTACATTTTGGATTGCACAAACCAAGTAATGGAAATAGATAACAAAGATACTTCACATGAATCATACCAAACCCAACTTTGGAATCACCGGTTAGTTCATGTATATGAGAAACGCTTAACAAAGTTACATCAAGATGTATATTTAAATTCTTTTTAACTAAAACCACTTGGTATATGTCATGCATGTTTACGGGGAAAAATAGCCAAATCCCCATTTAGTGGGAAAGGTGAAAGGGCTAAAGAACTTCTTGAATTGGTTTATACCGATATGTGTGGACTATTTATAGTTGAAGAAAGGGGAGGGTTCTCATATTTCATAACTTTTATTGATGATTTTAGTAGATATTGATATATCTACTTAATGAGGTATAAGTTGGATTTTTTCGATAAGTTCAAAGAATGCAAGAATGAAGTTGAGAACCATCTTGGTAATAATATTAAGAAACTCTGCTCATGCCAAGGTGGAGAATATCTTAATCAAGACTAAATTGATTACTTATGGGAGTTTGGGATACTATCCCAACTCACTCCTCCAAACACGCCCCAGTGGAATGGTGTGAGCAAAAGGAGGAACCACACCTTGTTAGACATGGTGAGATCAATGATGAGTCATGCGAGTCTTCCATTATCCTTTTGGGGATATGCATTACAAACAGTGGTGCACATACTAAACCAAGTACCAACTAAATCAATAAATGGTATTCTATATGAGTTCTAGAGTGGAAAGAAATCTATATTATAGAATTTACATGTGTGGGGAAGCGATGCGTTTGTTAAGGCCTCTTCAGGTAACAAACTTGCAACTCGAGGAAAAAAGTGTACCTTTATAGGATACCCCAAGGAAACAAGGGGATATTACCTATACAACCCCTCAGACAAAAAGGTTATAGTATCAAGACATTCCATATTCCTTGAGAGGGAGCGCATCTCTAAAAGAGATAGTGGGAGTGAGATAGACTTAGATGAAGTTGAGTCTCAAGGTATACAAGAGTTGGTAGATAAACAAATTCCACAAATCCCCATGGAATAAAGAACTATTCCAGAGACACAAGATCTGTGTAGGAGTATAAGAGAGGTTAGATATTTGGAATGGTATAGTTTTCTAGTTACCAATTATGGTGACTCATTATTAGTTGATAATAGTGATCCTCTAACCTACAAGGAAGTAGTAAGTGGCAGAGATGTTGAAAAGTGGCAAGAAGCAAGGAATTATGAAATGGATTCCATTTACCAAAACCAAGTTTGAATTTTGGTAGATCCTACAGTTGATGTAAAGCTTATTGGTTGCAAATGGGTATTCAAGAAGAAACTAGACATGGAAGGACAAGTCAGTACCTATAAGGCATGACTGGTTGCAAAAGTGTTCAAACAACATCAAGGCACTGACTACGAAGAAACCTTTTTACTAGTTTCAATGTTGAAATCCATCAGAATTATATTTTCTATTGCCACTTACCATGACTATGAGATTTCGTAAATGGATTTCAAAATAGCCTTCCTTAACGGGAACCTTCAGGAACATGTCTACATGACACAACCTAAAGGGTTTATGACTCCAAAGGATGACAATAAGGTATGAAAGTTTCAAAAAACCATTTATGGATTATAGAAAGCATCCAAGTCATGGAACATTCATTTTGATGAATACATAATGAAATTTGGTTTTATCAAGAACAAATATGAGCCTTGTGTCTAGAAACGGTTTAGTGGGATTCCAATCGTTTCCCTAATAGTATATATTGATGAAATATTACTTATTGGAAATGAGATACCAGTCTTACAGTCTATTAAGTCATATTTAAATCAATGCTTCTCCATAAAGGACTTGGGCGAGGTATCATATATTCTTAGAATCAAGATTCATCATGATAGATCCAAGAGATTGTTGGACCTAAGTAAAAGTACATACATTGATAAGAAACTAATGAGATTCAGTATAGAAAAATCAAAGAGGGGATTGTTTCCAGTATCACATAGCATTTATTTTTTCAAGAAAATGTGTCCTCAGACACATGAGGAAAGAAATATAATGTTAAGGACTTCATACGCATCAGAGATTGGGTCAGTCATGTATGACATGCTATGTACTAGGCCAGATGTCGCCTACGTATTGAGTGTGGTAGGCAGATATCAAGATGACCCAGGTGACCACCATTGGATGGAAGTCAATACTATCCTAAAGAATATGAGGCATACTAAGGATATGTTCATATTTTATGTAGTAGATGAGGAATTAGTCGTCAGAGGATATAAATATTCTAGTTTCTAGACTGATCAAGATTACATGAAGTCTCAAACGGGATACATATTCACTTTGAATGGAGGTACAGTGAGCTAGAAGAGCTCAAAGTAGAGTGTGGTAGTGGATTCTACTATAGAGTCTGAGTATATTGCAACTTCTAAGGTAGCTAAAGAAGTAGTTTGGTTGTGAAGCTTCGTCCAAGAGCTAGATATGATACCTACTAGTAAAGAGCTCATCACAATGTACTGTGATAATACTGCAGCGGTGGCTCTCGCAAAAGAGCTATGGTCACATCAGTAGATGAGGAACATACTTCCGAAGTATCATCTCTTGAGGTATTTTTCTTAGAGAGGTGAAGTTATATTGAGCATTATTTCCACAGAAGACAATGTGGCAGACCCCTTGACTAAAAATTTAACTCAGTAAAAACACGATCATCATGTGAGGTCTAGCGGACTGAAAGTCGCAAGCAGTTGGCTCTAGTCCAAGTGGGAGTTTGTTAGAGTCGGTGTCCTAGAATCAACTATTTGTAATTTTTTTACATGGATATTTAATGTATTACATATTGTTCGTTGTTCTGCATGACTATGACATAAAATGTCCTAGATTATTTGTTGAATTGATATGTTCAAGGTAGTTCCCCACTATGTTGAGAACCTTGAAATGCTATAACAATATTCTTAAATATAGTTCTGCGGTTGGATGACATACTATGATGGGACACATAACATGCAGACCTTCAGATATGATTACTCGTAAGCAGATGATACTTCCTCTCATGAATTTATCACTTGTTAATCTCCAAGATAGGAGATTATGAGAATAGACCCGCCAGTAGGAATTCTGCATGTTTTAGTGTCATCAGATATTCCTATATGTGAGAGTGTGTAATGATCCATAGACTTAAATATTATCATTAATACGTGTCCAAACTAACGCACTTTGATTTACTGATAAAAATAGTCATGGAGACAGTTGACGGGAAGTAGGGTACGTTGGGTGCATCACGAGTGGCATGTTATTAATGGATAAGTCAAGGAAGAATTTTTCTCTTCCATTTATGGAAGTTGATATCTTGGTCCTTTGATTTAAATAGAATTGTCATGCAAAATTCCATGGCCATGGTGTAATGATGAGTTTATTTTAGGTACTCAAAGAAAGATGTATCAATCACAAAGGTTGATGACACAATGATGAAACCTGCTTCATGAGATATTGTGACAAAGGGATTATATGACACAGTGAGCGTTCGTATGTGGATGTCATTATTGCGACTTTAAGTTATTTTTCTTGGCTTCCTTGACCCATTTCTAGACAGTAATCTTGGACTTTAGGTAAACCCACCTAATGCCAATGAGAAAGAATCCTAGAGGGTCACACACTAAGTGTTTCTGGTGGTCTTGGTTAAATTCTATTTGAATTTAATTAATAAATATTATTCTCAATACAATGGAACGATTTTATTCAAGTTAAAATGATTGAATAAATTAAATAAATATTTATTTACTGAATTTTGGGTAAAATATATTTATTTATTTTATTAAATATTTACTAAATATTTATTTAATATTTTTTAAATAAAATATTTATTTAAGAGAAAATTTATTTATTTATTTATTCAGGTGTTCAATAAATGGAAGTGGAGTTTTAGAGGACCAAGTTCGGTCCAGTAGTAAAATAATTATTTGCAAGATGATAAATAATTATTTAACTAGTTGGAACAAATTAAAATAACACTGCTATTATTTTGTGACACAGAATTTTATTTATAATTCCATTTTGTGCAAGTTGTCGCACCATAAATAATGATATGGTATTATTTTTAATAGCATGGGTTTTCTCTAAGTTTATGAATGTATTTAATTTCTGTTACACAATTAAATATTTTAACTAAAGCCCCATGTCAATAAATAGACACATATGTCTATTGTTCCATGTACCGAACCGCACACTCGATGAATTGAGAATTGTTGAGCTAAACAATTTCTCTCTCGAATCCTCTTCCCACCCCTCTCAAGAATGAGAGACATTCCTCAAGGCCTATGAACAAGTGATCTAGAACAACTGACACAAGACACTCTCTTCGCCGCGCTAGCACCCAGAGAACGAGCAGTGTCGATCGGAGGCCATCAGAGCACATGTGGATCACCGCTAGAGGGATTCTAGTTTGGATACTTACAAGCACAATGAGATAATCCGAAAGGGTCATTCTGGACGATCAACATCATCAATGAAGAAAATACCAATGATCCAGGTATTATTTTCTTTATGAAATTAATTAAATTAATTATAAACATGATGTGCAAGATCCTCTCTAATGGTTTCGGGCCTCTTAATTATTTATCTAAATATTTTATTATATTCCATGGAGACTGTATTTCATCGTCTTATTGATCCTGGAATAATAATTGATCATGGTAAAAATCAAATTTGGGTGTCTTCCCAACCACGCTTCCGCTGCGCCTGGATCCTACAGGTCCTATTTCATTTGGTGTATTCGTTTAATGCGCTTTCTAATGCAGAGTAGGGGAATGATGATTCCTAGTATAATAGGCCTGTTGATGATCCTATAACCTTGAATTTTTATGAATCATTTCTACCTTATCAACTGGTGATATGTAACCTCCCTTTGAGATTCTACATCCAACTCCAGGTCCGAATGAGCATGGGATGTTTGGCCCCCCTAGTGACCCTATAATAATAGATCCCATGGGTCTCCTTTCTATTTTTGCTACTCCTCCTCTCCCAGTGGGGCCCAAGAATATGGGGAGGTATATCCTCCAAACTAGATTTACGAGGAGGGAGTTACAATTACAACAGTGCTTTTGATTCCTACAGATTTTATGCTTCTATCCTCCTCCAAAAATGATACTCCCTCTATTATGATAAATCCCCCACCTAAGGGGATGGGTTCTTCTCTACAGAAGGAGCCTCTTATTTATCTAAACTCTTTTGAGGCTCTTGATGATCTAGATGATGATGTGTTCTTATCCCCATAGGTTAGAGGGAGTAACAGGAAGTTCAAATACTCCCTTCCTCCCAAAAATGTGGTTACTCGCACTAGAATCATGATTAGCATTGGCTCCTCTAACCATTATATCCTAGATAAATTGTGCCTTCAGGCCCCCTATTCCCTTATCAATGACTTCTTCCTTGATCTATAATTTTAGAGTCATCATCTCTCTGGTAAAAATTTTGTACCTTCATAACATTATTCACAACAAGAAGGTCTCCCTACTGGTTATCATGTAACCTAATCTCAAAGTGTGTTCAATAAATGTTACATCAAAAATATTACATTTCTTTAAGCACGTGCATGGTGGGAAGGCCAAAACATAAATTTGGATTATCTTGGAGAATAATGTTCAAGTATATCTCATTGATACTTTCTCTTAGCACATCACCATCAAGGTAAGTAAAGATAACATTTCCTTCTTCTTAACAGTTGTTTATGCCAAATGTGAAGTAGCTGGAAGGAGGGACCTATGGGACTCACTTTCTTCCTTCAACCTCAGTTCAGAGGGCTGGATTACTGGTGGTGATTTCAAAACCGTACTTGATTCTTTGGAGAATATAAGAGGGGGTATTTACTCCACCAGCGACATGCTTGACTTTCAATCCTTTATGTCTCTCATCAATCTTCTCGGTCTAGAGTTTTCTGGTGGTAATTTTACTTGGTGAAATAATAAAATAGGTAGAATCTAGATTTATAGAAGACTTAATATATTCCTAGGAAGCCTCCAGTCCATCTCCTCCTTCCCCAGTTCCTCGGTCTTGCATATGGCAAGAACCTTTTCTGATCACTCTTTGTTGTACCTCCAGGCCTAGAGATCCACTATGGTAGAAAAGGGGTTTTTTCACTAATCTGTCGATAGAAATAAATGGTTTCAAGTAATTAGTTTGAGTTTCCTAGTCTCCTCCAATCCAGAGGAAGTCTTGGGTAGACCTCCAAAAAAATATTACAAGGCTTAAAATGACATCATCTCATGGAGGAACGAACAACCGAGCCAAACTAGTAACCTAGAATACCTTCAGGATGAAATTTTCTAGTTTTATAATAGGTTAAAAATCATTGGGATGATGATACTTTCCTTCAGTGGTCTCTAAAATGACAACAAATGGAAAAGGATCTAAACATAGTTCAAAAGGATGCTAGAGAGAGATCTAGGGTTAAGGGCTAAATGAGGGTGGTCGTAACACAGCCTACTTGCATCCAACCATCCATAAGAAGATGTTTTTTTTGGGAAAATTGATGTGCAACTAGAATGTGGGTCTCGCACCAATGAAAGTAGCATAACTGGACTCCTTTTAGTATCATTTTCTGATTTGATCATGGGCCTAGGGCATATCGTGAGAGTGGGAGCCCCTAGGGTGGTTGCAGATGAATCCTTTTTTAATAGCATCCCCACTTTTGTTGGTGAACATCATAACTCTAGCCTAGAAAGATTACTGGAAGAGGATGAAATTAAGGAAACTATCCTTGGACTTAATCCATAAATTGCTCTGGGCTCGGATGGTTTTTTGGGATCCTTATTCTCCGTAGCTTGGGACATCATTAAGAGGGATGTCATTGAAGTGGTCAAAGGTTTTTTCAAAAGGGTCTCTCTTCCCAGAGTCACCTCTTCCACCATACTGGTCCTCATTCCTAAGGTGAAACAACCTAATGGGTTTGGTCATTTTTGATCCATTAGCATGTGTGACTTTTCCTAAAAAATTCTTGCCACTATTCTAAACAAAAGGCAGTTAAGCTTCTCCCACTAATGATCTCAGAGGAACAACGTGACTTTATTGAGGGTAGGAACATCCAGGGATCTATTGGTCTCACCCGATAGATTATTTCTGACTTTTATAGAAGTTTGGTGGGTTTCAATATTACAATTAAAGTTGACATGAAAAAGTCCAATGCTAGAATAGAGTGGTGGTTAATCATCCAAGTACTTAGAAGACTGGTTGAGGTGCATTTGGGGTTTTTTGGGTAGTCTCTCAAGGCATGATCAAGGGTGTGGTTTAGTTGACATGTTCATATAGGTATGTATCAGAGATATTGGGGTTGTGGGTGCTGAAACCTAAGGTAGGATGACGCTCCTCAATATTCATTGCTGGGTTTTATTAGAAGCAAGTATGCCACCCTCTATTAAGGTTGCAGAGCTTTAGATTCTTTTCTATAAAGCCATTTTCTATTTCTATCTACTTCCCTTGGTTTACTGTGAAAAAAACGTGGGTCCCACATCTCATGTAGGGTCTGTCTATAGGTCCTCTTGAAGGAGATCAGACTAGCAGTTGTGGCGTATGGGTGCAATGGATATCGATTGCTCATGGTTTCAAACTAAACACGGGTGGTTCCTGCGTGCAAGGTATTATGTGTAGTGGATATGCGACTATCAGGGTTATATTATTTAACATTCTTAGCATTCTATGAGTAGGTTTGTTCTTTACAAGCTTAAATTCTTGCGTTTATCATCATGATTTCTCTGTGTAGAAGTAACAATGTATGTCTCGCCCTAGTTGAATCGGATTCAACCACAGTGGTCAATGCTTTGGTGACCAATATAGCTATACTTAGCATATAGATTATTCTATCAGAACCTATAGAAACATGCTTCACCTAAATGTGAGGATAATGCACACTCGAAGGGAGGGAGATATGACGGTTGATATTCTTGCATCCAAGGTGATGAGGCATAGAGACGGGTTATTTTTTCTAACTTTGACTTGATTCCTTTTGATTGTATGGACATTATCCAAGGGGATTCAATTGATTTTCACCACTTATTCCCCATAGACCTTGTTTTTCCTTTTCCTTTCCATGTATCCCATAGACCTTGTTTTTCGCTTTCCTTTCCATGTATGTCCCTATGAATAAAATATTTATTTTTTAGTGACTAAAACACCACTACCACAAATGCGGGCAAGAGAAGTGTTCGGATTTTATCAGCACTAATCAAAAAATTCCGATAAAATGGGGACTTTTATCAGCGCTAATAATAGAACTGATAAAAAAATTTAATAGAAAATATTATTAATTTATATAAAAATATTTTAATTATATTTAAAAATAATGTTTATATGTATACATTAAATAAAAAACGCATGTTTATTATGTTTATTATGTTTATGTTTTATTTGTGTTTATTATATTTATTAGTTTTAGTTATATATTTATTATATATTTATTATACTATATGTTTATAATATTATATATAAGTATTTTTTTAATATATATATACAAAAATACTTATTATATATATATATATAAATTTATATACTATAGTACTATATATACCTGGTGTATTCATTCATTTCTTATATATATGAACTTTTATATTCTTATAAATACTTAAAATCACGATAAATATATTAAAATAAACAATAAATGTATTTATTATATTTAAAAATATAAATATTTAGTTATATATAATTATTTACTTTTTAAATATATTACATATAATTATAATTAATATATAACTAATTAAATATAAATATGTTTAAATAATTATAAAAATAAAAAATATTTTTTAAAATACTTATATATAATATTATAAATATTTAGTTATATTTATGAATACATTTTGAAAATATTTATTTATAAATATATGTCTTTAATGAATATATACATAGACACAGACATATATATTTAAATACTTATGAAATTAAAATTAAAATATATATATCAATTTATATTTATATATATTTAATTATAATTTAAATTATAAATATGTGTATTTAATAAATATATTGGTTATAATTTTATAATTATGAATAAATGGTATGTTTTATCAGTAGTAAATAAAAAACGCTGATAAAACATCCATTTATCAGCGCTTTTTTAGCAATAATAAATATCAGCCTTTATCAGTGATAAAACAACACTGATAAAGGCATGTTTTATAAACACTTTCAATTGTAGCACTGATAAAACATACTTTTATCAATGCTTTTTTAGCATTGATAAAGATGAGCCTTTATCAGCACTAAAAAAGTGTTGATAAAGTAATGTTTTATCAGCATTTTCAATTTTAGCACCGATAAAAGTGTTGTCAAGTTTTATAAATTAACCCTAACATTATCCTCCTTCCTCTCACCCTTAAAGCTCTCGCGGAAGAGGATCCCTACCACTACCTCTGTCGTCACCACCTCTCCTCCCTCCTCTCCTTTCCTCCTCCCTCCTCTCCAGCCTACTCCTCCTCAACTGCCGCCAAGAACCGAGCTTCATCGCGAGGTTCTCCACTGTCACGCCTCTCCTCTGCCAGTAGCTCTCCTCTACCACGCCTCTCCTTCGTTGCGTCTCTCCTCCGCCATTGCCTCTCCTCTGCAATGCCTCTCCTTCACCACGTCTATCCTACATCGTGAACGCACCTCCGTCGCGTGCTTAACCACACCTTCACAATTAGTTTTTTCATCTTTCTCATTGGGTTCACTTATTATAGTTTGATATTGATGGTTATTTGTGAATTGTATAATCTAAACACCCCACTGAACATCGTGGTCATTGGTGTTCCTTGTTTTCGCACTAGTTATATTGGGTAAAATTAAATTTGTTCTATACCATATTTTGAATTGGTTGATTTAAAAATCTTAAATGCAATGTGGTTTTTCATCATGGTAGAATATAAATATTGTTATTGCTTGAAACTTATGAATTTAAGTGGGTGCAATGTATTGTAGTGGTGTTATTAGACTAATATTTTGTTTCCTATATTAAATTATGTCACCATTGGATATATTTTTTATGGTATAATTCTATGTGGTAAGATTACTTCATAAAAATATGTTAGGATTTAGTAATATTTGAAGAATAATCTTGAAAATCAAATTTAGAATTTTGTTAAATAAGTGGAGAATGAGCTGGAAGTTACAATATTTGTGAAATTTATTGTAAAAGGGGGAGTGTATCCACTATGGGAGATGAAATATCAATATTCGTGAACTTTTTAATGGGAATATAGATAATTCCATTTATATATAAGATTTTTTCATCTAATGGTAATAATGGTCACACTATGATGGGAATGTGTAAGAGTTATTCATGTCATGGGAATTTTATACATTTCGTGAAGTGGATTAGAAAGACCTTGGTGGTTCTACTTACTTTGTGATTTCAATGCCATATAGGACATCTCGGTATGAATGATTAAGTATACTTGGAGTCCTTGTGAACACACTACGATGGAGAAATTCATGTTGTCATGTTTTAGTAAAAGGATAAATATGATATATTCTACATAACATGTTTTTTCTATGTGAGCTATGAAATTTTGAGGTTAACAATTACAATCTATAATAAATAGTATCACACCATGTAGTAGATTAACCTTGAGCCTCTGGTTTTAAAAGAGAAAATGATTCAGATAGTGATGAAAATTTTTATTCCCAGAAGTATTAAAGAGAATATATGGAACAACCTAACTCGGGTCGACATGACATGTCACCCAAGATGGCTCAATACAAGGCCTAAAGCCCATTCCAGATCACTATGGGTTGGCAATAACCAAATGGGTATCAACATACATAATTATGGGAATTATTTCACCCTAAAAGATAATAACTAAAATCACTTAAAATAAAGGATGAAAATAAGGAATAACACACCTAGAAAGTCTGAGTCCATTACTATAAGAACCTGGTGCTTCTTATGAGGTATGGGTTTCTTCTTCTTCTTTTCCTTTGAGTTGGTTTTGAAAAAACAATGAAAACTAAAAAAATGTAAGTCTTAGTAGAACAAATTGTGTAATCCTGTGTACACACCGTGTAGTCTGGCCATGTAGGATGGGGATACATGGTGTGTGCTTTTTTTATCCAGGAAGATAAGAAAAATCCATTACACATTGTGTACTACCTAGTACATGTCGTGTAGTCATGTCAGCAAGGTCAGTGCGGGACGTGTAAAGTAAGTCGACAAATCGATGAATAGTAAAATGATTTACACGCCATGTATATGAACTAACACACCATTTACTATTAAAATTTATCTTAAAATGGGCATTAGCCTTGTTTTCTCTTCTCCTGGATAGAACAACTGCCGGGTGAAGAAGAAGGAGTCACGGGAGTTGATTCTTCTCTCGTTTCGTCGTTCAAAACCCAATTCAAGTGTCGTTAGTCTCATTTGATTCCAATCGGTATGATATTTCTTCTCCTTGAGCTATTATTGATGATTTATGTTGTTGAAGAAGTTATTCAAGGTTGAATGGTTTACCTCTTTTCTTAGATCTATGTTGTTCTAGGCCGATTCAAGGGCCGACATCGGATTATATCAGTTATACGACATTGAGGTTGGTGGTCTCGTGCCTCTCATAAATTATTGAGCTATTTATAGGTGTCGTTGTGCCGCGCAACCATGTTTACGGTGTTTCCTTGAAAGGAAATTGATCCTTCTTATTATTAAATGTTGTCGTGATAATATAGTCAATGAATTGAATCATGTTTAGCATTTTTGATTGGTTAAGGGCCACCCCACGGGTGTGTTTAGATTAGATAATTGGTTTGGACATTTATCCCAAGGATTTCGATGGGCATGCTTTCATTTTCACTTTTTGGGTTGTGTAAAATGAACTTGATTATTATCTGAAATTGCAGTTGTGTTAGAATTGTGGGCATTTGATTATGGATTTGGGGTTGCGTTTGCCTCTTTGTCGTGCAATGTTTTTGCTTGTTAAGCAGGTTGGAATTTTTTTTATTGAATTTTAAATGGATAAATGGTAAAGAACACTGGTTGATACATGGGATCAGCTTAGAACACTGTGAATGGACTCACATGACTATTGTACCTTGCACCTTGGGTGATACATGGGTTTAGCTTAGAACACCATGGGTGGACTCGAGAGGTTTTTGTTTATATATCATTAGTGATACTTGGGATCCCTAGTAGGACTTCTAGGGATATACTAAATTGGCATAAAATTATACATAGAGTGATACCTTGGGGCTCCTTAGTAGGACCACTAAGGAGAGACTCGCTTGAACTTATACCAACATCGAGACTGAGACTTGAGATCCCTAGTAGGACCACTGAGAACAGACTTATAGGATTTCGGTAGAATTACACCTAGAGTGATACTTGAATTCCAACTTAGGAATCTCAAGAAAAGACTCAGGTTAAACTAAAATGATGGAATGGAAGGAATTATGACACGTCTTCTAAGACAAAGCACAAGCTTGAGTTTTGAATATACATACTTGTTATGAGGTCTTCTAAGACTTATGTTGTTCTTACATTGATATGGGGAATGTCAGGCTTATGCCGGATTCTGAAATTTAAATACTTCAAGTAAATGAAATGCTAATGAATATAGTAATCACTATAAATGAATACCAATATTTTTAGAATTTTTTACTTCTGAGTGCATACTACTTTACTGCATTTCTTTACTATACACAATTACTACATATACTCACTGACATATTGGCACAGACCTTTGGTGGTTGCCTACTGGGATTCATTTCTCACACCCTGTTTGGGTCATGTTTTTGGGCCCAAACAGACTATATTTCTGTATGTTTTGATAGGGGAAGTCTCCTTTTATAGGTAATTGATTGTTTCTTAGGAGCAGGAGAGAATGGGACCAATCCTTAGCTTGTGATGTTGCTGATTCTCATTATGTTTTACTATACTTTGGCATTGTATTATACTTTATTGCAGTGTACCTTGTTTTAGTTGTTTTCTTAGAACATGTGACATGCTGCATCATTTAGATATTACATACCTTCTGGCTATCTTGATCTTCAATATTCAGTTGTTTACATCAGTTGCATGATGTTTACTGCTTCCGCTATTGTCATTATATATTCCACTATGTTACACTCTGCCAATGAGGGCATAGTTTCCCCATTATCACACCCTAGGCTCTCACTGCTACTTGGCGGCCTCTAGCATTTGGGGAAATGATTTTGAGGAAATGTGGCCAACCGATTCGGCTATCGGTTTAGTGATAAACATGGTCGGGACATTACAAAGTGGTATCAGAGGATTTCTTTTCTACTTTGTCTTACTGTTTGGAGCCTATAGACAGGGATAGGAAGGAATGTGGATTTGGTAATTAGTTGTGCTTGGGAGTAACTACCCCACATATAGGGAAAAGACAAATTTCCTTGAATTTACTTGTGATCTTTATATTCTGAGCTATGGCAGTTGATTTGATTTCACCGTCGAGTGATGCACTTGATTTCTACTATTACTATTGATGAAATTGTGTGTACTATTCTAGTTTAAACCTAGTGAGATGGGGGTATTCCATCTCATGCATCATATAGGAACTTGTTATAATCACATGTAATGCATTACGTCATGCCATCTAGGATGTATTAGTTATTGCATGCTGTTGTGATAGATGATGTGATATCTATTCCTGTTGTTGTGATAGGTTTATTGGTATGTGCTATGGTTTAGATTGAATGGACACCAAACTTTGGTTACTAAGGTGTATGGACCCTCTTGGACTAGAATTTGGCAGATCATGATTCTGTTTTTACCTATACTTATATTGATATGTTCTTCTTGGGTGCCAAACTTTGATTCGTGGGGAGTTTGAGCCCTCACGGATTGGAATTTGGCATCCCGTTGGTTGGTTTTTCTACAGAACAGGGGTTTTCTAGGTGGTCTGGAGTTTCTATCCTGAAAAACCCAGTATACACGATGTGTATTCTAGCCAAACATGTTGTGTGTTCTTCCTGTTCAGGGAAGAATGTGTACAAAAATTTAAGAAGAACACATTTTTTATACTAAGTACACGTTGTGTACCCAAAGTACACGTCATGTAATCCTTAACTGTGTAACCTTCCGTGTGAGGAGGGTACACGGGTTGTCGAGCCTTAAGTAGGACATGCTGTGTACTTTCAGTACATGTCGTGTAGAAGTTTACCATGTATCCGGCCGTGTGACTAACGACATGGGTGGATGAAAAACTTTTATGTATACATCGTGACTAGGGTAAACACGCAGTGTAGTCTTACACCGGAAAAACCGTGTAGTTCTAGCCATGTAGAAGTACCTGGGTAGGAAGGAAAATTCAAATACACACCATGTATCAAGAGGAACATGTTGTGTGCATGGTGTGTTACATGGCCATGTTGGAAAGAGTTACACGCCCATGTAAAGGACTAGGAGGACATGATGTTTAAGGGGTAATACACGTCGTGTACTCCTATTTTGAAAATCTCAAGTGTTTTCCTTGACCTGTTCCATTCTTGTACTTCTGGGTAACAGTTCCTTTTTCATTAAGTCAGTACTGAGGTGTGTGTTCTAGACTTTGTAGAGTCATGCCTCTGTGACGACCATGAGTTGTACGCCAGGAGAGTGGTGATGAGAATACTCTAGAAATAGTGGGCCATGGGCTACAAATGGATCCTCCAGTTATGCCAGCTGTGGAAGTAGCTGTTATACTAGACACGGGTGCAGATGCACAGTTCTGAAAAGGTTTTGTGAGGTTCATACAGACCTTTCAGGGATCACCGCAGGCTGCTGCATCTATGGAAAAGCTAATGCGTATATTCCAGCAGCAGGATCTGCCTACTTTTTCATGGGATGGTGGACCACAGGCCGCAGAATCATGGCTAGAATCAGTGCTAACTATCTTTTAGCATTTGAAGATGCCTCTTGAGAGGAGGTTCATGCTCATGACATATATTCTGCGTGATTCTTCCAAGATATGGTGGGATGTTATCACTCAAGTAGGGCGTCATCGATATATGACATTGAAAAACTTTCAGATGACCTTCTATGATTATTATTTTCCTGAGATGCTGAGGGCCAACCGAGCCCAAGATTTCATGCACCTAGAGCAGGGAAAACTGTTAGTTATGTCTTATTCTACCCAGTTTATTGAGTTTTAGTGATTCGTACCTATTTCGATGGGTGATGATGTATCAAAAGCTATATGATTCGAGGGTTGTATCAGGTTCAACATCTGATCCCAAGTGAATGTATTCAGGTTACCCTATGTTTCTGATATTTTAAATCAAGCACTGATTACCAAGTGAAACCTACGGGAATATGGAGATACGAGCTAGGGAGGTTTAGCATCAAGATTTGGTACTATCTTGATCAGAAACAAGAAGCGTCATATGGAGTTTTCTCATAGGGGTACGAGCAGCCAAAAAAAATTTCTGGTAGTCAGGTGAGGTGCTACCAGTGCGGTAGGCTGGGACATCTAAGGCCTCAGTTCCCAAAGGAACCAGTTGAGTGCCGATATTGTGGCAAGATGGGCCATCTACAACGCTTCTGCCGGACGTTTCCACCAGGGGATAGTGAGAGAGGTTTTGTACAGACTCCGCATATTGGAGAAGGGTCAGTAACTTCTCACAAGTCTGGAAACTGGAATACGTCGGGGTGTGCAGGCCAAGGAATTGGGCATGTCCATGGTAGCCTGACCCTAGGACCTTAGTTATAGCAGGGCGAGTCAGCTCGGGGTAGCCCGGTTGTGTCATAATGTCGCGATATAAGTCAGGCATATGCAGTGCAACAGACCCAACAGGAGCAGGATCCTGTACCTTCTACTATAAGAGGTACTATTCTAATTGCCTTTGTTTTATCTTCTACACTTTTTGATATTAGATTAATGTATAGTTTTATATATGTGTCCATTGTGGAGAGCCTTGGAATTTGTGTTTATACTTATCAGAATGTTATGACACGAGACACTCCATTAGGGATTATAATGACAAGTGTGCGTCTATGCGAGGAGTCCCCCCTTGAGATTGGTGGATGTAGTTTCTTTTAGGATCTCTATATTGTAGAGAAGAAGAGTTTTGATGTCATCCTAGGAATGGATTGGTTGGTATCCTTTCAGGCCTTCGTTGACTTCTATTACTATAGGGTGAGTTTTACGTCACCAGAGGGCGGGACTTTTCTATACAAAGGAAAATGGGATGTCCAGACGAGCTGATCTAGAACCGAGCATAGTGGGATGGAAAGGATGATAGTACAGATTGCGAGTTTATATCTAGATGATTAGGGAATACATATGGAAGATTTTCCTCCATTGGTTGAACATTTTAGAGATGTTTTCCCGGACGACTTCTCAGTATTACCTCTAGTTAGAGAGGTGGAGTTCGCTATCGAGCTAGTTCCTGGAGCTGCACCGGTATTCATTCCTCCTTACAGGATAGCTATGAAAAAGTTGCAAGATCTCAAGATGAAGTTGGAAGATCTGGAAGCTAATATTTTTATTCGACCCAGTACTTCTCGTTGGGGTTCACCAGTCCTTTTCGCAAAAAAGGAGGATGATACTCTCAGAATTTATATGGGCTATCGAAAACTGAACCAGTTGATGGTTAAAAATAGACATCCCTTAACACAGATTTATGACCTATTTGATTATCTTCGAGGATATTAAGTGTTCTTGAAGATGTAATTGAGTTACGGATATCATCAAGTACATGTTCGACCTACAGATATACCTCGTACAACTTGTCTTAGTCGGTATGGTCTCTATGAGTACTTGGTTATGTTGTTTGGTCTCATGAATGTGCCAGTGGATTTCATGGTACTAATGAACCGAGTGTTCAATCCTTACTTAGATTCTCTGGTGGTGGTTTTTGTGGATGATATCTTGGTATATTATCACAATCGACACGACCATTCCAAACACCTTGAGATCATTTTGAATACACTGAGAGAATATCAGTTATACTCTAATATCACAAAATGCCACTTCTGGATGGATCAAATTCACTTATTGGGCCACATCATCTTAGATACTGGAGTATCAGTGGACCCAGAAAAGGTGAGAGCATTAGTTACCAGGGAGAAGCCTAAAAACATTTTTGAGGTATGAAGTTTCATAGGACTAGTTGGTTACTACAATCATTTTATACAGGACTTCTCATGCTTAGCAGCACCGATGATAGGATTGACTAAGAAAGGTTTGAAGTTTTAATGGTCATATTCTTGTGGCGCAGCCTTTCAGGAGTTGAAGGGGCGTTTGACTTTAGTGTCGATACTGATATTTCCAGAGCCGAGAAAGAGTCACACTGTGTACTGTGATGCATCAGGTATTGGGCTGGGAGTAGTGATTATAAAGGGAGATTGAGTAGTTGTGTATAGGTCTCAATAGTTGAGGCCACATTAGATGAATTAATCGATGCATGAACTCGAGTTGTTGATCGCATTGTCGAGCGCGTCAAATTAGATGTTTATTTTTAACTAGAATTTTGGAAGTATAGTAGAAACCCTACGTTGTCTCTCGACAGAGCCTTTGATCATTAATTACAAAATTTGGTTCTAATTATGAAAGTAAAAAAAAGGGAAATGAGGTTTTATAATACTTGGGTTTGATTATTAAAGATGACAATAGAAATAAAAGCGATAAAACAAAGTAGAAGTAAACAAGATTAATTAAATGTGGTCAACTCGGGGTACTCTCTTGATGCTCATCCTTCATCACTTTATGAGATAGAGTTATGATCTTTTAATCCCTAGTTTGTAACACCTAGAACCATAATGTTACTATTTTTATACTAGGATACCTCCTAGGGTTCATTCGAAAACACACAATGATTCACCAGACACCACCGATGATTGGGTGATTTGTGTTCGACTTCATAACCAAAACTCACCAAGGCAACACATGAAGAACTCGATGTCCTGTCCAGGTTTGTATGTTATTTATTTGTGATACCATTACATAAATGTAAATGTCCTTGATAGTTCTTATGTGATTTCAATTGACCAATATGAACCACACAAACACCGTAATTGAATGATGAAAGAAAAAGGGATGAATGATGTGTGAAACATCACATGAAAGGGTACCCCCAAACATGATCATTTGAGTTTGAGTATAACATACCTATATATAAATAAATTAAATAAAAATATAGGATAATGAAAAACAACATACAAACCTGGAATTAATAATAACATTCAAATATTACAACATTAAGCTCAAGATTTACAACATGTTCTTCCCCGTGTGATCACAAGGGGTTTAGAAACCCATGGGAGGGAAGAAAGAAGAAGATGTTGAAGTAGAACTTCACATATCCTCCATAACTTCAAATATTGGTTGGAGGACTCCTTTGGGACTCCAAAATGGTAGCATCTTTTCTCTGGTTCGAACTACCAAATGGGGTGCCCAAGGTGCCAATTTATAGGCAAAGTGGGAAGTGGTTTTGGGCACCCTAATTTCACTAATCTTCTTGGTCCATGGTTTTGGCCGATCTGAAAGTAATAAATCACTTCGGGAAAAACTAAGTATTTGTTTTAAGAAACCTTTTCTACATCCATGTAAAATTTGGAGTCCAAATATAGAATATAATAAGATATATTACCAGAATACATAGGCTAAGTTTTGACCCCGTGCAGATCTACTTTATTGGACATATCAGTTTGTATGGGCCTCTTAATAAACTAATTGAGCTTCAGTTACTTTATATGAAATGGATATCATTAAATTTAGGACCATCCCACGAAGTTTCATCCCATTTAAATGCATGGTTTAGTATCAACATGCATTTTAGTCCGTTGGTGTGCTTGGATCATGTGCAGATTGGGCCATTTTTCTTGGAGTTCATCATTGGTCCTCCAAATCACCTTCACCTACAATATAATTGTCAAAAAAAGTAAAATTTCCCTTTTTAAATGTGTTAAACACAAAATAATTGAATCAAACATGGAGTTAAATTCTTTATTATACTTGTAATTTTCAATACAAAACCAGTTTAATACATTGGTATAAGGGTGAAATAAAACAGCGAATCGTGGTATGATCAGTTGGCTGCAGTTGTTCATCCTTTGCATTGCTGGAAATTTTTTTAAAGACCCATATTTTTAGATTTAATTTTTTTTAATTATATGTAATTATTATGAGTTTTATAAAATTGGCGGTGCATGATTTTGAGGCCTGGTGTGGCTGGAATGAATTTCTAAACTTTTTTCAGGTACGTTTAGTAAACGCATGAGCGGTTTTTTCTAACTTTTGAATCATTGCTCGGATTAAAAATCTGAGGGCACCATTGAATCCACAATGATGGGATTCTCTTAATGGAGGCTTCCCTTTGACCACATTAGGTCCATAGAAAAATATAGTTTTTTGGAACTTTTTAATAGAATAAATAAAATAACTTTATTATTTTATTTTTATTCTATTCCTCCAACGGACAAGTGGTATGGTGGGATCAGAAACGTTTCAAGACAATAAATGGCTTGACCCTACAATCTATGTAACAACAATTTTGGGTAAAATTAGGAATCTTCCTATTAATGAGCCCAATTAACTCTCTGAGTCGTTACATACTCTCCCCCTCTCCTATAAATATAGATCTTGGGGGAGGGGTAGTGGAAAAGCTTCGCCAAGCAATGAAGTTCTGTTGGAGTGCCATAATGTTGATCCCTTAGAAGATGGATCTGACCCTGGAAGGAGGTGACGTGCGACACCAAAACCTCGAACCGGAGTTTAACGTTCGAGCGGCGGCAAGGACAACTTGTTGCGGGGATGGAGAACAATGAGACTCCCTCAACTGAGAGCGCTCTCCAATGTTTCAAGGTAGGGGTTATCTTTGTTTGTGCGTTCTTGATTCCCTCTTCCCCATTCTTGAAATTATACGAAGAACGTAGGTCAACTGACTAATGTGTTGACCTGAGATTCATTATTCGTTACATAAGGATTGTTGTGGGAAATCCTTGTGGGGTTTATCTTGTTGTTTAATTCAATTGATTATTGAACCCCTTAATATCCTCCATAATACGAGCTAACGTAGAGGGCGCGGGCCTAACGAACCCAGCCCGAACCCTCCGCTATCTTTCTAATCTTGTGCCTCCTTGGAAGACTGCGAGCACGTCAACGCATGTCATAAGAGGAAGGTTGTGTCTTGTCAGCCGTGACGAACAGAGGAGGAGGATGGCACGACGGACGGCCACGGGAAGGAAGGCGGCGCGACCGCCACGCCGCCAGTAAAAAAAAAGTCACGGCCAAAGCCACGGCGGAGGCAGAACCCACCTCCAGCAGGTTCCGCGGTGACCGAGCGGCGCCCAAGCAGCACCGCCGCCTCGCCAAACGAACGGCCTTAGAGCCATTCGAGAATCCGGGAGACCAAGGGGATACACCACCCCCCCCCCCCACCCCCACCCCCACCCCACGTTGGACCGAACTAGGCCGTCGTCCTTGAGTCAGGTCGCCGCCCTCAGAGCTCGGCCACTGCCCTAGGAGCCGGGTCACCGCCCTCACGTCGGGCCGCCGCCCTCGGAGGAGGTTTCCACCCTCGGAGCCGAGCCGCAACCCTCACGTCGGGCCGCCGCCCTCAGAGCATGCCACCGCCCTCGGAGTAGGCCGTCGTTTTTAGAGCTGGGTCGCCTCCCTCATGTCGGGCCACCACCCTTGGAGTCGGGCCGCCGCCCTCGAAGCTGGGTGACCGCCCTCACACCGGGCCACTGCCCTTAGAGAAAGTTGTCACCCTCAAAGTCATGCCACAACCCCCATTCCGGGCCACCGCCCTCAGACCGGGTCATCACCCTTGGACCGGGCCGCCACCCCAGCAAGTCGTCGTCCTCGGACCGGGCCGCTGCCCTAGCAGGCCACTGCCCTAGTCGGTCGTCGCCCCACACGGGTCGGGCTGCCCCTTTATGGGCCACCCTATTTCGGTTGGGACACCCTTACTGGTTTCCCCTCTTGCGGGCCAGACTGGACATTGGCCTAGCGAGCTGAGTCCACCTCAGCCCAGCCCGGACCGGGTCGGGTCGTGACCGCCCGACTGGGTCGGACCAAACCCGGGCCCAGAAACACTCAAAGGGGATTATCTTGAGGACCAGATGCTCGTTTGATGAACCCTGTGTGGCATTGGGACCCTTTGAGAGAGATGGTACTTTTTACCTACTTTATTAGAGTTTCGGAGAAACTTGTAGTTCGTCTGGGTTGGATCGTACCCGAATCCAACCAGGCCCTCAGCCCTGAAATGCCAATAACGCACAGAACAAGCGTCTGATTGATGCGTTTTCTGTTTTGTTGGAACCCTTATGACTTGGCGGATCACCGAGTTACTTATTTTTGAGACTTATTTCTAGTTGAGATATAATTAATGGATTGGGGAGCGTTTCTCCCAAGCGCACTATGTACGGAACCCTACGACTGGCTCAGACATGACGACTGCTGAATTTTTTACTCAGAGTGACTCAACGGCCATGGTACACGATGGGGAGGATTGCCTTAGAAGAAAACGATGGGGGTGGGTGGTTCTGTGTGACCAGGAGGGCCATGATGGGGAGCATCCCCGATATGTGATGGGGAGGAGTACTTTAGCAGACCGCATTGGGGGGGCAGCTCTGTGTGACCTGGCAGACCCACAATATGGGATGGGGAGAAGTACTTCAGCAGTTCAAGGTTAGTGGGAAACACCTATGTGTGACGCGCCAGGCTAACTATACTTGATAGAGGAGGATTTCTCCTGCAGTCAAGGTGTTTGACGTTGTGACTGGGGATGTTACTTGTTACTACCCCTATAATAAACCCTAGTGTGATCTATCATTACTTTGTGCTTGTGATTGAGGTTATGCTACGTGGTAGTATACATGTGTGGAAAACTACCTTCGTGGTGTTTCCCTATGATTTTTCTTTGTGGAACTTTAGGATACCATCAGGATATTGGGGTCCCTACATAGTATCGTTATACTCACCCCTGCACGGGCTTCGCCCACACCTAGTTGTGTCTTGTACAAACAACGTATAGCATTGATCAAGGTTGAGGGAGCCCGGACTGGATGGTGCTTAGAGGTGGACCGTTCGGCGTGACGTGACATAGAGGAGATGAGAAGACGTGGAGTGCAGTGGAGGTGATATGTACATACCCTTTAGGTAGGAACCTCGGAGGATGACCCAGCAGCTGTTTTTTTTTCTTTCAATTTTACTGTACTTTCAGTCGTACTTGTACTTTTATAGTTGGTCTTGTATTCTGGGCCCTTTTTCTTTCAACACTCTTTTACTGTTGTAGTTTACATCACAGTTTCTTCTTGTTGTGTTCTTGGACCGTGTGTTTGTACAGGTTTAAAGGAAATGACTTCCTATTTTAGGGAATATGCCTTTTGGTGCTAGTCACCAACCCCTGGCCTATGGAAGGCAGGCTTGGGGTAGTCATGGCACGGGCCCCAGGGGACGGGTCGTGACAAAGTGGTATCAGAGGTTTTCAGTTCTACCGAAGAACTGGGGTTCTGATATTTTCTATGTGGCAATAGTGTAAATTGTTTTGAGTGTGGTTTTCAGTTTGGGGAGTCCACTGTTGGTGTGGCGGCTGACGTATGCATACATCAGGCCCCTAAATTCTGATTTCTGACTTAGCGCACCAAAACACTGATTGAGTGTGTTTTGAAAAGTCTTTCCTGTGTCTTCTTGAGTCAGCTCACCAGGTATAACCTTTAACCGTGGAACACCTGTTTCTTTTTAGGATGCCACCACAAAGAAAGCCACCCTGGTTCCCTAAGAGAGTACGAGATGACAGCCTACCGAGCGATGAGGCCTCGCTGCAGGGCCCTCTCATGGCGTTAGCACCTTCGGGTAGTGTACCAGCAGTACCACTTCCTGTTGGGCAACTGTTGCCACCATCCCCACCAGCAGAGGATGCACACCTACTAAGTGAATTACATTAGTTCCAATGGTAGAGGACTCTAAGGTTCTGAGGTGAGATGGACCCGCAGGCAGCTGAGGACTATCTGGAGGCTATGGCTAGAGTTTTTCGCTTAGTTGGGTCACCAGCTGATTTTATGGTGATCCTCATAGCTATCCTTTTTCAGGAAGTAGCAGAGAGATGGTGGATCCTGATTCTCTTCATACACGATGAGGCAACCCTCATTTGGGTGAAGTTAGATGGCCTTTTCAGGGCCGAGTTCATCCCAGTGACCATACGCTCTGTGTGTATATAGGAGTTTTTTACTTACAGCAGGGCAGCATGACAGTGGTCCATTACTCGGCGAGGTTCACTGATCTCTCCCGCTACTCCACCAACATGGTATGGGCCCCTTTATTCAGGGAATAGACCTTTGATTAGGGTCTCCTATGGGAGATCAGAGCATTGATGGTATTTCTCAGCATTATGACGCAGGTGGGGATTCTTGAGCAGGCACTTTTGGTGGAAAGATTCTTAGCTGAGCACGCACCTACAATGAGAGATACCACCGGATGACATGTAGCTGAGTCATCTATAGGAGGCAGTATGCATATGAAATAGAGGTCCAAGGGGACAATAATTTCTATTGGATGACCCCAGGATGCAGGTTCTGAGGTGCGCGGATCACAAGGTGGAAGGAGACAGGCAAGGGGAACGGAGTGTTACTCGTGTAGCGACCAGGGTCATATGGCTCGTGACTGCTCAACCCGTCGTACCGACAACTAGCAGAAAGTCAAGGGACCCCATAGATAGAGGCAGAGATTGAAGTGAGGAGGTCCATAGGGTGGAAGACGTGGCAGAGGATCTGGTCGTGCAGTAAGTAGTGGGTGACGTTTCGAGATTCTACCGCTACCACAGCCAGGTGGTCCACCCCAACCATAGGGAGCAGGAGGACAGGGACGAGCTCATCTCCAAGAAACTAAGGCCTATAACCACGGAACTCTAGAGATTATTAGAGGTACGATATGTGTCTACTCCACATTAGCTACAGTACTTATATGCACAGGTGTCAGTCACTCTTTTATTACCACGACCCTCGTCATAGCTCAGAGATTATGGTGGAGTCGTTGGATAGATCATTACGGCTAGAGACACCTACGGAAGCATATTCGACGATTACACACTGGTGCTGGTAGTGTGAGCTTACTCTAGGAGGTGATAGATTCGGTTGGGATCTCCTAGTAGCGGTGTCGATGCCTTACGACGTCATCTTGGGTATGTACTGGTTATCCACAGTCCATGCCCATATTGATTGTATTATGTGCAAAGTGTAGTTTGTCTGCATGGATAGGACCAGTTTTTCCTTCACTGGTGAGAAGGGAACCTTTGCAGTACAGGATGAACTTACCCAGAGGAGGGTGTATCCAATTACTCATCAATTGGCTAGCCATACCCTCAGAGTAGTTGATGTTGAGAGTCTGAGCTATCCTTTAGTGGTGGACCAGTATGCGGATGTCTTTACTAATGATGTTCCAGGACTGCCTCCACACAGGGAGGTAGACTTTAACATTGACTTTTACCCCAGGACAACACCGATATCTACACCACCAAATTATATGGCTCCTGTGGAGCTTCGTGAGTTACGTGTACAGTTGGAGGACTTATATGGAAAGGGGTTCATATGAACTAGTCTTTCTCCATGGGAAGACATGATTTTGTTCGCCAAGAAGGAAGATGGGAGTTTGAGACTATATGTGGACTATCAGCGCCTAAACCCGATGACCGTTAAGAACAAGTATCCACTCCCAAGGATTGATGATCTTTTCGATCAGCTGATGAGAGCTCGATGGTTTTTGAAGATAGACCTCTGATCAGGCTATTATCAACTCAAGATATGAGATGAGGATGTACAGAAGATGACCTTCAAATATCAGTATGGCCATTATGATTTCTTGGTTATGCCTTTCGGCGTGACCAAATCCCTGGAAATGTTCATGGGGATCATGAATATGATCTTTCAGTCATACCTCAATAACTTCATGGTGGTGTTCATCGATAACATCTGGATATACTCAGTGAAGTAGGAGGAGCATGACTATTATCTATAAATGGTTCTGGATACACTCTGATATCACCAACTTTATGGTAAACTCTCTAAGTGCAAGTTCTGGATACAAGAGGTCCACTTTCTGGGACACGTTATCTCAGATTCTAGAGTTTCAGTGGATCTAGAAAAGATATAGGTTTTTCAAGCTTGGGAGCCACCCAGGAGCGTGACGGAGGTGCATAGTTTTCAAGGGTTGGCTGCATACTATCGTATATTTGTGCTTGAATTTTCGAGAGTTGCAGCACCCTTGTCAGCTTTGACAAAGAAGGGTAAACCTTTCCTATGGATGGAGATATGCCAACAGAGTTTCCAGGAGCTGAGGTAGAGACTGATGAGTTCCCCCATCTTGAGTCTCCCAGAAGAGGGAGTTGGGTATGTAGTCTACTGTGACGCATCAGGGACCGATCTTGGATGTGTACTGATGCAGAAGCGATTAGTGATCGCTTATGGTTCATGATAGTTGAGGCAGCATGAGATGAACTATGCTACACATGTAATGCCCTGACCCCAGTTACCCAAAGTCGGTGCGTTATTGCGTAACATTATCATGATCACAAAAGATCAAGTCTCGAAAGACCGATTAGTTTAGTAGACTTGGAAACACTAGATACATTCATAAGTCTTACATTACATCATAAAGTAAAACAGAACTAAAAAACATCTTGTCTTCATATCCCCTCATACTATCCCTACAGGTCATTCAGAATATACTTCATCACATCCTGGAAAAATTAAAACATTGAAAGGGGTGAGCTCAGATGCTCAGTAAGGACAACAATATAGCAGAAGTTTTCATAAATAAACATTAACATTTAAGGCAATGTATAACTAAAACAAAAGCCTTTTAAACTAGAACTTCAGCATAATATGGAAAAAATAAAATGAAATAATGTCATTTACTTATTCACATGGATATTATACTAGTCGAATAATCACATGCCATATCAATAACCACTTTCATAATGATGGAATGCATAATGCCAGACTATCATAACCACGTAGCCAAGGCCTCGTGCCAAGACTACAAATAAGATTTTTTCAAGGCCCCATGCCAAGACACTAGTTTGTCTAATGAGACCTACCGATGCATCGAGGAGCTATATCAGGTTCCACCCGTCACTTATTAAGTCCAACGCATTCCTTATATAAATAGTTTTAAACATATCATAAACCATAACATAATCGTATCCCATAAAACATGCATAAAGGAAACATAACATTTCCACATTTCAATCACAAGATATCAATGCAACACATTGATATAATAAAAACACTTTCAAAACCATTTTCAATACCAAAATAAAATAAAATTAAAACTTTGTATTTATTTTTCATTTAAAAAAAAGTTATGTCTTGTAGAGGAAGTCGAAACTCAAATAATGGTCACGGCGGTAGAGAAGTCATTGTCGCCGCATACGTACGACAAAAAAACATTTCCTTTTGTTATTTCGTAAAAAGCTTCGTATAAAAAAGATTCCTTTTGAATAAACATAAAAGTCAAAGGGTTTTATACACCATATAAAAGAAAGTTGTGTATAAAACAAAATATGCCTCAATGAAAGGAGATTGAGACGAAGTCCCTTACAAAGATATTTTTTTTAAATAAAATAGATCTATTATGTGTACTCACTATAATTACACATAAATAAAGTATAAATACAAGATACGACATAATAATATCATGACATAATTTTAAAGTAGGATATTAACCCAAAGAATGGAAATTGGGTTAAGAAGTTCCCTTACATCGTGTCCGACTTGACTTGACCGTTCTTTAATATTCTGAATAATAAACTAGAGTTAATTTATACTTGCTTAATAACCTTTTTTAAGTTAATTATTCATGTTATATCACTTATTACCATGTTATGAACATTATGTAATTATTTAAGTTAATAACGGTCATTTTGTCGATCTTTGGTACTTGAGTTAAAAATAAACTTCTTATAATTACAAGTTGTTCGTGTGGTAAAATATCCATTATATACAGAATTATATTCATGGTGTAGATATCATATATATCATATATATCCAGTATATACATTCATTTATAATATTACATAACATTTATAGGTAATAAATGAAATGCACCGTTCATGGAGACGGTAAGCCGTACGTACGCATGAACGCTACTTTCATTTCTATTGCATATTTAATGGAATGAAATAATAATGATATAAAGGTGTATTATAATTCCATTATAATATCATATATAATATCATTTACTCCATCCTTTATACGTCCCACATATGGCGTTAACGATTCAAATCACTTTGAGGGGGCGGTAGTCCGCACTTCCTAAAATGAAATTATCGCATTTACCCATAATGTAAATCATAAAGGTATTCCATAAATGAGAAATAAATAAGCATAAGGAAAACATAATCATAATATATATATATATCATGTATGAAAATATTTTCATCATAATGGCCACCATGAGAGGTGTTAAAAGAAGATTAAACGATCATCGTTTCGTGAGGTAGTAATTAGCCACCCACAGAAACAGTATGTTCTTTAGCCATTAGACGAAGGTGTGTGTAAGTGTAAATAAAATCCTTCTCATAACAACATAAAATTATATTGATAATACTAGTGTTGTTACAAAAGAAAATAATAAAAAGAGTTTATGGGGTTGGAGAAGCAAAATAAAACAAAACAACGTAAGAGAAGACATTACCTTTAAAATCGGGTAACTCTTTTTGATTTGAGCCAAAGGCTTCCGTGGGAAGACTTCTGCCCAAAGTGAGGCTTCTAGGAGTAAGAGAGGAAAGTTGAGAGAGTATTTGGTCAGATGTTGGCCAAGCCAAATGGCTTGGAAGGTGTGAATAAGGTGGTAGTGGTGGGGGCCTTTTATAATATGAGAGGAGGGGCACTCTTGGAAAGTCATGAAATGTTACATTATTATGAAGTGCTTTTCGGATTTAAAAGGTCCCACAATTATATATTTCAAGTATAAGGTGATAAGGGTTCTAAATATACCCATCCAATAGGTTTTTGACAAGTGTAAGTCTTATATTTTAGATTATCTTTTCATTTTATTTCAATCGTTAATTAATGAGGTAATCGCTGCATCATTATGGTGTCATAAAAAATTTAATTTATGTAATATATAAAAATTATATAAAAATTATCATGTTGTAGGAAATATTTTTATATTTCCAATGAATATTTATAGTCGAAAATGTAACTTATATAACCCCATGTAATAATTTTTTTAGTAAAACAACACATGTTTGTGACAATTTTATTTTTAATTTAAATAAAAAGTTATTAATGTCATTTTCATACCCAAGTTGCTCCATGGGGTCCCCAAGTTGACCCATGGATTGTATTGGTCTTCCATGACTCATCCAATAATGATAGGACAAGTTTCAAGGTATTTTTATATTTTTATAATATCATTTTTACCTTAACTTTCACTAATTACCTTTAATCGCGATTAATAAAACTTAAAAGTTACTATTCCCCAAAATATTATTTAATCCCATTGAACCACATTTTTCTTTTTAATGACAACCATGTATGTCAGATTTTTTAAAATAAAATCATATAAGTGGTAATGTTTCATTTACACGAAAAATTAGTTTTTAAACTACCACTTAGTGGTTTCACTATTCATCAAAAATTGAAGTTTTTCAGAAAAATACCAAAAATTCTCCCTAAGCTATATTTGATATTCCAAATTCAAAAATTATGTATATTTTAAAAAATTCAAAACATATAAGTTTCATTAATTAATTTTATAATTAATTCCCGCTGTCACAGCAAATAGCGTGTTTTTAAGAAACAATATATATCAAAAGATTGACAATTGTTTATGTCCAATTTCAAAGTGAAATTAATTTTAATGACCACCATTGGATAAAATTATAAAAATATATTCTAATTATACTTTAAAACCACTCAATAGTATAATTTATCAATATAAATTATTTTTATTAAAAAAGTTGTTTTTAAGTGTTTTCTCTAATCATAGAAAATTGGAAGTTCTCAGAAAATTGCAAAAAAATCAACTTAAGATAATTTCGATATTCTGAATAAAAAAATGAAGTCCATTTTGAAATATAAAATTTATATAATTTCAAAAAGTGGGTATTACTATTCGTAACTACTACTTTCATTGGTCGCGGTGTGTTAGAATCTCAAACTTGCGTACAATGCAAGCTATTGCATTATTGAAAGAGAAGCGTATCATGAAAGCTTGGGGTGTTACATTCTACCATCCTTCAATAAATTTCATCCTCGCAATTTGAAAATGTTCTTCGAAAATAAAAGGTTGAAAATAGAAAATACCTTTGTGGAAAACCCACATCGGAAATAGGGTTAATAAAAATATAACATTAAAAGAAAGAAAGATAAGTACAAAGGTCACCCGAGATAGCCCATACTAGGATTCTATGAAAATATGGATATGGAGGAAAAATAGACCATCAAGGTATGATTGAGAGTTGTAGAAAATAGGGTTAGGAGAAAGTTAACTATAAGAAAATCACAAACTTGTTATTTGTTAAACGATCATTGATTCCCCAGTAAGAAAAGTTAACCGACAACGTTTTTGTTTTAAGTTACCTTTTATAAAGTTGAGGAATTTATTTAGGAGATTTACTAAGAACATAAGGAAATATACATACTTGTCTTGTAGAATTTTCATTCTTTAATAAATTTTTACCACAAACCCATCTTTAACTCAAAAAGATAATAGAACTCAAAAATATTATATTTATTCTAATCGTACAAGGTTCCAAATATTAACACGTACCATTTAGATTAGGAAAACTATTTTGTAATAACTAGGGACTTCTTGTAGGCTAGTGGTAGGTAATAAAGGCTTGTCGCACTATAGTTGTGGGTTCGATTCCTACAGCTTTGTCTGACGCGACGGGTTATCCCCCAACCTGCAGGTTGTCCTTTTCCTAAAACTATAGTATTATAATATTCCAAAAATAATATTCATAAATGTTTTAACCTTAAACAATACTATCCAAAGTTCAACTTAATCCATTCCAACCTTTATAGTTATCCAATACTCATAATCCAAATTTTATAAGGAAGATAAACACAATGAAGATCCTTTTTTCCGCGTAATAACATGTGAATACCTTCATCATGTATTCTTTTAAAACACTGCAACATCCTGAATTACCATAAATCCTTATTGATTACATTCATGATCCCTTATTCCTTATAGAATACTAGATATAGTCCTTCTATCCAAAAATGTATACAAATCATTAATCAGTTTCAAGGAAGTTAAGAATATCCAATATAAATTATCCAAATCAATCATGTATTATTCCAAAATCACTATCTCGGTATCAGAACCATATTATGGTTTATCTTTATCTCAACCATATATTTTCCAAAAAATTAACCTGTTGTGGAGTCACTTTTCTTGGTTCCACACAATCTCAAGTCCTTGATGAAATAGTACTGAAGTACAATCCTTATATACTCCATAATTATTATAACCAATACATAGTTGATACAACACTCAAATGACATAATTCTTTAATAACAACATAATAACTCTAATCATTCCTCCTCATATGTGGTAGTATCATAACTTGATTATTATCCAATAGCATCATTTGGGGAATACTCTGATGATTTGGACATTGGTTTGCATATTATCCCCACTCCTTGCAGATAAAGCATTATACAGTAGAAACCTATTTCTTAACCTTGTAGTAACGCACTTGGTGTCCTTTTTCTCCACACTTATAACAAACTCTCATTCCCTTCAGGCAAGTTCCAAGGTGTTTCTTCCCACAGTTATCACATATTGGAAAATTATTCATTTCCCTCTTCCCTTTATCCATCTTTCTCTCTTCCATCCTTTTCTTCTCTTTCTTCCCTTCAAATCCATAGGACTCAAAGAATTCTTTACTTGTCTTATTAACACATGATACTATTTCTTCATATGTTGAGAACACATGGGAGACTATTTCCCTTCTAAATGTTGGCTTAATACCATGAAAGATATGATCCTTCTTGCTCTTTGGATCATACGTATTGTTGGAGTTCACATTCCTTCTACTGGTCACCGTTTCTATACAATGGCATAAACTAGGTCAATTTATGAATTGCAATGAATAATTACAAACTTTTAAAATAAATAACATAAATTGAACGATTTATGGATATAATCCATAATCATAAAGATGTTTTCTTTGAGGAAGTATATACTCATAAACCCTTCATAATGGTTTGTAAGGAAAATGAGAATTATCCTAAGCATATCCCCCGGGAGTGTCGTAACCAAGAGTGCAGCAAGGCCCGTTGTCGTTCACCAGTTCCCGTTTGAGTATAGCTCAAAACGGTGTTTTTAGGTTTTTCCCCTAGGTACATATGTGCCAGATCTGCCTCTACCTTCTCGTATCCAGACAGGGATGTATTGCTTGGAAAACTCACAAAATATCTACAATACCAAAATTCTAGGAAGTTCTTCTATACTAATCCTCAAAGTCTAACTTAGGGCTATGTGCTCTAATTAGAGTTTTTCTAAATCTAGCTTCCAAGGTTAGTACTAAACTGCCTCTGATACCAACTGTAACGCCCTGACACCAGTATCCCACAGTCGGTGCGTTATTGTGTAACATTTTCATGATCACAAAAGATCAATTCTCGAAAGAATTATTAGTTTAGTAGCCTTAAAAACACTAGATACATTCATAAGTCTTACATTACATAATAAAGTAAAACAAAACTAAAAAAATATTTTCTTCATATCCCCTCATACTATCCCTGCAGGTCATTCATAATATACTTCATCACATCCTGGAAAAATTAAAACATTGAAAGGGTGAGCTCAAATGCTCAGTAAGGACAATAATATAGCAGAAGCTTTCATAAATAAACACTAACATTTAAGGAAATATATAACTAAAACAAAAGCCTTTTAAACTTGAACTTCAGCATAATATGGAAAAAATAAAATGAAATAATTCCATTTACTTATTCACATGGATATTCTACTAGTCGAATAATCACATGTCATATCAATAACCACTTTCATAATGATGGAATGCATAATGCCATACTATCATAACCACGTAGCCAAGGCCTCGTGCCAAGACTACAAATAAGATTTTGTCAAGGCCTCGTGCCAAGACACTATTTTGTCTCATGAGACCTACCGATGCATCGAGGAGCTATAGCAGGCTCAACCCCTCACTTATTAAGTCCAATTCATTCCTTATATGAATAGGTTTAAACATATCATAAACCATAACATAATCGTATCGCATAAAACATGCATAAAGGAAACATAACATTTCCACATTTCAATCACAAGATATAAATATAATACATTGATATAATAAAAACACTTTCAAAACCATTTTCAATACCAAAATAAAAGAAAATTAAAACTTTGTATTTATTTTTCATTTAAAAAAAAGTTATGGCTTGTAGAGGAAGCCGAAACTCAAATAATGGTCATGGCGGAGGAGAAGTCGTTGTCTCCGCATACGTACGAGAAAAAAACATTCCCTTTTTTCATTTAGTAAAACGCTTCATATAAAAAATATTCCTTTTGAATAAACGTAAAATTCAAAGGGGTTTATACACCGTATAAAAGAAAGTTGTGTATAAAACAAAATATGCCTCAATGAAAGGAGATTGAGACGAAGTCCCTTAAAAAGATCATTTTTTTAAATAAAATAGATCTATTATGTGTACTCACTATAATTACACATAAAGAAAGTACAAATACAAGATATGACATAATAATATCATGACATAATTTGAAAGTAGGAGATTAACCCAAAGAATAGAAATTGGGTTAAGAAGTTCCCTTACCCCGTGTCCGACTTGACTCGACAATTCTTTAATCTCCTGAATAATAAACTAGAGTTAATTTATACTTTCTTAAGAACCTTTTTAAAGTTCATTATTTTTTATATATCACTTATTACCATGTTATGAACATTATTTAATTATTTAAGTTAATAATGGTCGTTTTGTCGATCTTTGGTACTTGAGTTAAAAATAAACTTCTTATAATTACAAGTTGTTCATGTGGTAAAATATCCATTATATCCAGAATTATATTCATGATGTAGATATTATATATATCATATATATCCAGTATATACATTCATTTATAATATTACATAACATTTAGAGGTAAGAAATTAAATGCACCGTTCATGGAGACGGTAAGCCGTACATACGCATGAACGCTACTTTCATTTCTATTTCATTTTTAATGGAATGAAATCATAATGATATAAAGGTGTATTATAATTATAGTATAATATCATATATAATATCATTTATTCCATCCTTTATATGTCCCACATATGGCGTTAACGATTCAAATCACTTTGAGGGGCGGTAGTCCGCACTTCCTAAAATGAAATTATCACGTTTACCCATAATGAAAATCATAAAGGTATTCCATAAATGAGAAATAAATAAGAATAATGAAAACATAAACATAATATATATATCATGTATGAAAATAGTTTCATCATAATGGCCACCATGAGAGGTTTTAAAAGAAGATTGAACAATCATCGTTTCATGAGGCAGTAATTCGCCACCCACAGAAAGAGTATGTTCTTTAGCCATTAGACGAAGGTGTGTGTAAGTGTAAATAAAATAATTCTCCTAAAAATATCCAAGTATATTGAGGATAATGGTGTTGTTACAAAATAAAAGAATAAAAAGAGTTTAGGGGTTGGAGAAGCAAAATAAAACAAAACAACGTAAGAGAAGACATTACCTTTAAAATCGGGTAACTCTTTTTGATTTGATCCAAAGGCTTCCTTGGGAAGAATTATGCCCAAAGTGAGGCTTCTAAGAGTAATATAGGGAAGTTTAGAGAGTATTTGGGCAGAGTTTGGCTTAGCCAAATGGCTTGGAAGGTGTGAATAAGGTGGTAGTGGTGGGGGCCTTTTATAAGAGGAAAGGAGGGGCACTCTTGGAAAGTCATGAAATGTTACATTATTATGAAGTTATTTTCGGATTTAAAAGGTCCCAAAATTATATATTTCGAGTATAAGGTGATAATGGTTCTAAATATACCCATCCAATAGGTTTTTTACAAGTGTAAGTCTTATATTTTATATTATCTTTTCATTTTATTTAAATCGTTAATTAATGAGGTAATCGCTGCATCATCATGGTGTCATACAAAATTTAATTTATGTAATGTCTAAAAATTATAAAAAAAATATCATGTTGTAGGAAATTTTTTTAGATTTCCAATGAATATTTATAGTCAAAAAGTTAACTTATATAACCCCATGTAATAATTGTTTTAGTAAAACAACACATGTTTGTGACAATTTTAATTTTACTTTAAATAAAATGTTATTAATGTCATTTTCTTACCCAAGTGGCTCCATGGGGTCCCCAAGTTTACCCATGTATTTTAGTGGTCGCCCATGACTCATCAAATAAGGTTAGGACTAGTTTAAATGTATTTTTATAATTTTATAATATCATTTTTACCTTAAATTTCACTAATTACCTTTAATCGCGATTAATAAAACTTAAAAGTTACTATTCACCAAAAAAATATGTTATTCCCATTGAACCACATTTTTTTTCCTAATGACAACCATGTATGTCAGATTTTTGAAAATTAAATCATAGAAGTGGTAATATTTCATTTACACGAAAAATTAGTTTTTAAACTACCACTTAGTGGTTTCACTATTCAACAAAAATTGAAGTTTTTCAGAAAAATACCAAAAATTCACCCAAAGCTATATTTGATATTATGAATTCAAAAATTATGTCTATTTTACAAAATTCAAAATATATAAGTTTCATTAATTAATTTTATAATTAATTCCCGCTGTCACAGCAAATAGCGTGTTTTTAAGAAACAATATATATCAAAAGATTGACAATTGTTTATGTCCAATTTCAAATTGAAATTAATTTTAATGACCACCATTGGATAAAATGGTAAAAATATATTCTAATTATACTTTAAAACCACTCAATAGTATAATTTATCACTATAAATTATTTTGATTAAAAAAGTTTTTTTTAATTATTTTCTCTATTCATAGAAAATTGGAAGTTCTCAGAAAATTACAAAAAATTCAACTTAAGATAATTTCGATATTCTGAGTACAAAAATTAAGTCCATTTTGAAATATAAAAGTTATATAATTTTAAAAGGTGGGTATTACTATTCATAACTACTACTTTGATTGGTCGTGGTGTGTTAGAATCTCGAACTTGCGTACAATGCAAGATATTGCATTATTGAAAGAGAAGTGTATCATGAAAGCTTGGGGTGTTACAACACATGACCTAGAGTTAGTAGTAGTGGTCTTTTCCTTGAAGATGTGGCGACATTACTTGATGGAGGAACGTTTTACATTCTACTCTGATCACAAGAGTCTCAAGTATTTCTTCTCTCAGAAGGACATAAACCTGAGACAGTTGTGCTGGCTAGAGTTCCTCTAGGACTATGACTTTGAGATATTATATACTCCTGGGAAGGAGAACGTGGTAGCAGATGCACTCAGTAAGAGGCCTGGTATGTAGTTTCTGAGTGAGGCGACAGAGCAGCTAGTTGCGTTGCAGATATCCTTCGTGGATAGAGATGGATTAGCATACCTCCAGTCTATGACAGTCACACCCCCACTCCTTCAGCAAGTCAGGGAGGCGCATCTTGGGTACACTGAATACAAGGCTCTATATGCTCAGATATCCTCAAGGCAAGAACTTGATAGATTTTCTGAAGGTGGGGAGCATGTCATCCTCTTCAGAGGACGTAACATGGTACCAATGGCACTACGGGAGGAGGTTTTGAGGGATTTCCATACATCCCCTCTAGCGGTACATCCTGGTGTGGAGAAGATGTACCAGGACCTCTGGCATCAGCACTGGTGTCCATGGATGAAGAAGGAAGTGGTAGAGTTTGTTTCACAATTCCTCACTTGTCAGTAAGTTTATGCCAAGCAGCAGGTTCCAGTAGGCTTAGCTCAACCACTAGAGGTGCCGGAGTGGAAGTGGGATGAGATCTCCATAGATTTTGTGAAAGGGCTTCCATGTACATCCAAGGGACATGATTCCATATGGGTGATCATTGACCGACTCACCAATTCATCCCACTTTATACCTATCTGAGAGCAGGGCTCGGTAGAGGTCTTGGGATGCCTCTACGTACAATAGATCGTGAGACTTCATGGGGTTCCAATGACGATCGTCTCTGACCGTGATGCACATTTTACATCCCGATTATGGAAGGGATTATAGGAGGCTTTTGGGACTTAGTTGCGTTTGAGCATCTCCTTTCATCCTTAGACAGATGGTTAGATGGAGTGGACAATTCAGATACTAGAGGACTTCCTACGTGCATGAATTCTAGATTTTGTCTGCAGTTGGGAGGATAAATTTCCCTTGGTGGAGTTCTCTTACAATAACAGTTATCACTCCACCATCTACATGGAACCATTAGAGGCCCTATATAGTTGACCCTATCGATCACCTCTATGCTAAACAGGCCCAGGAGAGTCAGCACTTATGGGTCCAGAGTTGGTACGGGCTACCACTAAAAAGGTGCAGATCATCCAGGAGCGGATTAAGACTACATAGAGCAGACAAAAGTCATATGCTGATAGAATACGGAGACCTTTGGAGTTATAGGATGGGGACCATGTTTTCTTACGAGTCTCTCCTCTATGGGGAATGCGAATATTTGGTTGAGGTGGTAAGTTATCACTGAGGTTTATCAGGGCATTTCTGATATTTCAGAGGATAGATGAGGTGGAATACCGCCTGGAACTTCCATCGCGGTTGGAGAAGGTGCACGACGTCTTCCACGTATCTCAGCTGAGGAGATATGTGCACGACCCATCTCACGTCATCGACCATAACGAGTTGTACGTAGACGATGGGATGACATTTATGGAGGTTTCTGTAGATATTGAGTATCGACAGGAGTGGGTCCTTCATGGGCGGTTGATACCTCTGGTGCATGTTCGCTGGTAGCACGGGAACCTTCATGAGAGCACATGGGAGCGGGAGGCTCATATTCATGCTCAATACCCCCATTTGTTTCCTTAGTCTATGTTGTGGCTTTTGGGGACGTAAAGCCCTAAGGTGGGGAGAATGAAAAGACTTGGGTTTTTTCATGTAATTTTTTTTTAAAATTATATGGAATTATTATGAGTCTGGGAAAATTGAAGGTGCATAATTCTGAAGCCCGGTGTGTCAGAAATGAATTTCTGAACTTTTTTCGAGTACGTTCAGTAAACGTGTGAGTGATGTTTTCTAAATTTTTAACCATTTCTTGGATTAAAAATATGAGGGCACCATTCAATCCGTAGCACTGGGATTCTCTTAAGGGAGGATTCACTTCAACCATAGTAGGTCTGGAAAAAAAAGATAGTTTTTGGAACTTTTTAATAGAATAAATAAAATAACTTTATTATTTTATTTTTATTCTATTCCTCCAACAGACAAGCGGTAAGGTGGGATAGGCGACATGTCAAGACAATAATTGGATTGACCCTTCAATCTATATAAGAAAAATGTTGGAGAAAATTAGGAAGCTTCCTATTAATGAGCCTCATTAACTCCCCGCATCGTTACTTACTCTCCCCCTCTCTTGTAAATATAGAGCTTGGGGGAGGGGTATCGGAAAAACATCACCAAGAAATGAAGTTATATTGGAGTTCCATAACACCGAGCCCTTAGAGGACAGAACCGACCCCAGCAGGAGGTGACGTGTGACACTAAAACCCCGAACCGCAGTTTGACGTTCGAGCAGCGGAAAGGACAGCTTATTGCGGGGATGGCGAACAAAAAGACTCCCTCAACAGCGAGCGCTCTCCAACGTTTCAAGTTTGGGGGTTATTTTCGTTTGTGCGTTTTTTATTTCCTCTTCCCCATTATTGAAATTTTACGAAGAATGTGGGTCAACTGACTAACAGGTTGACCCTCAATTCATTTGTCTTTGCGGGAGGATTGTTGCGAGATATCTTTGTGGGGTTTATCTTGTTGTTTAATTCAATTGATTATTAAACCCCTTAATATCCTCCATAATATGAGATAATGCAGAGAGCGTGGGCCTAACGAACCTGGCCTGAACCCACCATTATCTTGCTAATCTTGCTCATACTTGGAAGACTGTGAGCATGCCGATGCACGTCGCAAGAGGAAGGTCGTGACTCGTCAGCCGCGGTGAACGGAAGTCGTGGCCGAAGCCGCAGAAGAGGCCGAACCCACCTCTGGCAGGTTCCGTGGTGACTGAGCGGCGCCCATGCAGTGTCGATGCCTCACAAACTGAACGGCCTTTAGGCTGTTCGAGAATCCGAGAGACTGGGGGTTACACCTCCTATGTCGGACCGAACCAGGCTGCTGCCCTTGAGTCAGGTCGCCGCCCTCGGAGTAGGGATGCCATCCTCAGAGCTGGTCGCCGCCCTCAAAGTCGGGACACTGCCCTCACGTTGGGTCACCTCCATCGTAACTAGGCCTCTGCCCTCAAATTTGGGCCGCCACCCTCATGTCAGGCCACCGTCATTGGACCGAGTCGTTGCCCTCGAACCGGGTCGCCGCCCTAGCAGGTCGCCACCCCACGTGGGTCGGGCCGCCCCTTTGAGGGCTTCCCTATTTGAGTTGGGCCTCCCTTGTGGGCCTCCCCTCTTACAGGCCAGATTAGACATCATCAAAGCTGGCCGATTCCACCTCGGCCCAACCCAGACAAAGTCGGGCCGGGTCAGACCGGACCCGGGCCCAAAAACACTCAAAGGGGCTTATCTTGAGGACCGTATGCCCGTTTGACGAACCGTCTGCGGCGTTGGGACCCTTGGAGTGAGATGGTACTCTTTAACAACTTCATTAGAGTTTTTAAGTTCGGTCGAGTTGGATTTCACCCTAATCCAACAGAGCCCTCGACACTGAAATTCCAATAACACACAGGTGAGGCGTCTGATTGACACGCCATCTATTGCATTGGAACCCTTATGACATGGAGGATCATCGGGTTAATTCTTTGTGAGACTTAGTGTTGTTTGAGATACGACTGATGTCTTGGGGAGTGGTTCTCCCAAGCGTACTACGTACGGAACCCTACGACTGGATGAGACATGATGACTGCTGAATTTTTGACTCAGTGTGACTTGAAAGCCGTGGTACGCAATGGGGAGGAGTACCTTAGTAGAACAAGATGGGTGTGGGTGGTTCTGCGTGACCTGGCGGGCCACAGTGGGGAGCATCTGCAGTACGTGGTGAGGAGGAGTATCTTAGAAGACTTCGTTGGGGGGGGGGGTATGACTCTATGTGACTCGGAAGACCCACAGTATGTGATGGGGAGTAGTACTTTAGCAGTTCATGGTTAGTGGGAAACACCTCTGTGTGAAGTGGAAGGCCCACTGTACTTGATAGAGGAGTATTTCTCTAACGTCTGAGGCGTTCGATGTTGTGACTGGGGATGTTACTTGTTACTACCCCTAGAATAAATCCTGGTGTGAGCTATCTTTACTTTGTGCTTGTGATTGAGGTTATGATATGTGGTACTATACCTCTGTGGTAAACTACCTTCATGGTGTTACCCTGTGGTTTTTCTTTGTGGAAATTTAGGAGACCTTCGGGGTCTCGGGGTCCCTACTGAGTATCGTTATACTCACATCTATATTGGCTTCGCCTGCACCTTATTGTGTCTTGTGTAGACAACGTACATCATTGATCGAGGCTGAGGGAGCCATGACTGGATGGTGCTCGGAGGTGGACCATTCGGCGTGACGTGACGCAGAGGAGATGAGTGGATGTGGATTGCAGTGGAGGTGATCTATACCTACCCTTCAGGTAGGAACCTCAGAGGACGTCCCAGTAGTTGTTTTCATTTTTCTTTCATTTGTAATGTACTTTTAGACATACTTTTAATTTTACAGTTGGTCTTGTATTCTAGCCCCTTTTTCTTTCAGCACTCTTTTACTACAGCAGTTTACTTCACAGTTAATTCTTGTTGTGTTCTTGGACTGTGTGTTTGTACAGGTTTAAAGACAATTCCTTCCCATTTTAGGGAATATGCCTTTCGGTGCTAGTCGCCTTCCCCTGGCCTACGGAAGGCGGGCTTGTGGTAGTCACATCACGGGCCTCAGGGGATGGGTCATGACAACATTATTTATTGGGAGAACGTTTTGTGGTGTGAACGAACCACAAAAGTCTCAAATACATCTACACTCAACGTGATTTAAATCTGAGATGACGATGGTGAGTGGAATACCTTCAGTCGTTTGACTTTGAGCTTGCCTATATGCCTAGAAAAGGCAATGTTGTGGCTGACACACTGAGCAAGAGGACTCAGATACAGGTAGTGTAAAAGGCCAGTGGTGAGTGGCAGCTAATGGATTTGTTCTCTGATATTAATTTAGAGGTTCACAACAGTCAGGGACAAACTTATCTTTCATCTTTGACTATTAATTCTACCCTACTAGACAGAGTTAGGATGAGTCAGCTATCATATTCTGAAGGCCTAGTTATACGGGAGATTTTGGCAGGTGAGGACCCTCCTCCTATATGAACGATAGGTGAGGATGATTTTCTATGTGTCCGTGTATGTGTGTGGGTTCTAGGGGATATACGCGAGGAGATGATGCATGAGTTTCATACTTCAGCTTGGGCAGTGCATCCCGGAGTCACCAAGATGTACAGTGACTTGCGCTATCAGTACTAGTTGCTGGGAATGAAGTGAGAAGTAGCTATTTGTGTTACTAGGTGTTCCACATATCAGCCGGTGAAAGCGGAACATCAGTGTTCGACTGGGTTTTTACAGAATCTATCCATTCATAAGTGGAAATGGGATGATGTCATGATGGATTTTGTGACGGGTTTACCGAGGTCGCCTAGAGGAAATGATGCTATGTGGATTGTATTTGACAGACTTACGAAGGTTTCTCACTTATTGTCGATCAAGGAGACCTTTGGTGTTGATGAGCTTAGAAATATTTATATTCGATAGGTGGTACGACTTCATGGGGTTCCTCATTCTATCATCTCAGATAGGGACACCTACTTTACATCTCATTTCTGATAGGGTTTTCAGAGGGATCTAGGTACACAGGTGATTCTAAGCATAGCTTACCACCCTCAGACAAATGGCCAGTTAGATTGCATGATTCAGGTGCTGGAGGACATGTTGTGTGCTTGTGTCTTGAATTTTGGGGGTTCTTGGGAGAATCATATACCTATGGTTGAGTTTTCCTATAATAATAGCTTCTAGGATACTATTCAAATGGTTCCATATGAGGCTTTGTATGGTAATCCATGTTGATCGCCCATTTGTTCGATGGAGGTAGGAGAGGCAGCTATGTTGGGACCTCGTCTTGATTCAGAGACGGATGGCTACTACGCAATCTCGTCATAAATCTTATGTTGAACGACAGAGACAACCTCTTGAGTTCAAGGTTGGAGATCAGGTTTTTCTATGTGTTGTACTGAGATTGGGACACAAGAGGATCAAGAGAAAGGGTATTCTCTCATCATGATATGTCGGAACGTTTGATATTTTGGAATGAGTTGGTTCAGTTTCCTATCGGTTACAATTGCCTCAGAGGTACCAAGCCATGCACGACGTCTTCTATGTATCTCAGCTACTATGATTTCACTCAAACCCATCTCCCATTTTTTAACCTGAGGAGGTTGAGCTTCAGGTTGATGCATCCTTTGAGGAGCATCTGATTTTTATAGTTGATAGGAGTACGAGGGTTCTCTGAGGTCGGTTAGTTCCTCTTGTATGAGTGTTATGGAAGCATGGACGGGTACAGGATGAGACTTGGGAGAGGGAGGCCGACGTATGTTCTCAGTGGCCAGAGTTATTATCATATATTCCTTCACCACCCTTGGAAGGGAAATTTAGGGAATAATTTCTTTAAGGGGGGAAGTTTATAAGAACTCGATTTTTCTTATGAGGTATGGGTTTCTTATTTTTCTTTTCCTTTGAGTTGCTTTTTATAAAATAAGGAAAACTGAAAAAAAAAATGTTAAGTCTTAGTAGAACACGCCATGTAATCCTATGTACATGACATGTTGTCTGGTAATGTAGGATGGGGATACACGGTGTGTGCTTTTATTGGCTAGGAAGAGAAGAAAAATCCACTACATGTCGTGTACTACATAATACACATTGTGTAGTCATGTCAGCAAGGTCAGTGCGGGACATGTAAAGTAAGTTGGTGAATTTATGAATAGTAAAATGATGTATACGCCAGGTACTACTAAAATTCATATTAAAATGGAAATTAGCCTTATTTTCTCTTCTCCTGGATAGAACAGTCACCGGGTAAAGAAGAGGGAGCTGTGGGAGTTGATTCTTCTCCTGTTTCATTGTCCATAACCCGATTCAAGTGTCATCAGTCTCATTGGATTACTCTTAGTAAGATCTTTTTTATCCTTGATATGTTATTGATGATTTATTTCCTTGAAGAAGTTATTCAAGGTTGAATGGTTTACCACGTTTCTTAGATCTATGTCGTTCTAGGCCGATTCAAGGGCCGGTGTCGGATTATATGAGTTATATGACATCGAGGTAGGTGGTCTCGTGCCTCTTGTTATTTTTTGAGGTTTTTATAGGTGTCTTTGTGCCACACAACCATGTTTAGGGTGTTTCCTTGAAAGGAAATCAATCTTTATTATTATTAAATGTTATTGTGATAATGGATTCAATGAATTGAATCATGTTTAGCATTGTTGATTAGTTAAGGGACACCCCATGGGTGTGTTTCCCTTAGATAATTGGTTTGGTCATTTCTCCCAAGGATGTTGATTTGTATGCTTTCATTTTCCCTTTAGGGGTTTTTTAAAATGAACATAATTATTATCTAAAATTTCAATTGTGTTAGAATTGTGGACATTTGATTATGGCTTTGGGATTGTGTTTTCCTCTTTGCCCTGTAGTTTTTTTTTTTGCTTGTTAAGAAGGTTGGAATGTTTTATATAATTTCAAAATTGATAAATGGTAAATAGCAGTGGGTGATTCATGGGTTCATCTTAAAACACCGTGAATGGACTCACATGACTATTGTACCTTGCACCTTGGGTGATACACAGGTTCATCTTAGAATTCCATGGACAGACTTGATAGGTTTTTGTTTATATTTCATTAGTGACACTTGGGGATCCCTAGTAGGACTTCCAGGGATGGACTAAATTGTCATAAAATTATACATAGAGTGATACCTTGTGTCTCCCTAGTAGGACCACTGAGGACAGAGTCGCTTGAACTTATACCAACATCGAGAGTGATACTCGGGATCCCTAGTAGGACCGCTAAGAATAGACTCATAGGATGTCGGTAGAATTACACCTGTAGTGATACTTTAATTACAACTTATAAATCTCAAGAAAATGCTCAGGTTAAACTTAAATGATGGAATGGAAGGAATTGTGACATGTCTACCAAGCCAAAGAAAAATATTGAGTTAGAAAATATACTTACTTATTAGGAGGTCTTCTAAGACTTATATTGTTCTTACTTTTCTACGGGGAATATCAACCTTAGACCGGATTCCGAAATATAAATACTTTAAGTAAATGAACTATTAATGAATATAGTAAACTCTATAATGGAAAACTAATATTTTTAGGGTTGTTTACTTCTGAGTGCATACTACTTTACTGTGTTTATTTACCATACACAACTATTGCATATACTCACTGATTAATTGGAACAGGCATTTGGTGGTTTACTACTGGGATTAATTTCTCACACCCCATTTGGTTCATGTTTTTGGGACCAAAAAGACTATATTGTTGAAGGTGTCGATAGAGGAAATGATCCTTTTACAGGTACTTGATTGTTTCTTAGGAGAAGGAGAGCATGGGGCCAATCCTTGTATTGAGATGCTGCTGAGTCTCATTTTTTTAATGTACTTTTGGATTTTATTGTACTTGATTGCAATGTACCCTTTTTTTGATGTTTTCTTGGAACGTGTAACATGCCGCATCATTTAGATATTACATAATTTCTGGTTATCTTGATCTTCAATCTTCAGTTGTTTACATCAGTTTCATGTTGTTTATTTCTTCCTCTATTGTCATTATTTATTCTATTGTGTTACACTCTGCCAATGAGGTCATAGTTTCCCCACTATCACACCATAGGCCCTTGCTACTAGTCAGAAGCCTCTGGAATTTGGGGAAATGTGCTTGAGGTCATGTGGCCAACCGATCCACCTATCGGTTTAGTGATAAGCCAGGTTGGGACGTTACAATTACAATCTCCCCCTATAAGGACTTATCATACCTTAGAAGTGTTTCTAGAGGTCTTGCTCGACCATCTTGGGCCACTGAGCCTACGTATCAGACTCCCGATTCCAATATTCTTCTTGAATACACCCACAATCCAAAACAAATGTTAGGAAACGTCTTCCTTCTCAATACCTTTTCAATCTAATCAATAATTTATAGAATATTTTTCTCAAATGATGACTAAATAATACCAAGTTTTCTTACTTTCCTAATTGTAGATGTCTAAATAAAACTTCATTATGATTCGTCACATGATTCAACCCATGAACTATGTGACAAACCATACTAGCTCCTATCACCAAGTTCCCCAAACATCCCAAGCCTCGCTCTGTAGGTTGACATCATTGATTCGTTCTTGATCTCCTCTAATCGATTCCCTTACATGAGTATCTATCATCTAGCAGTGCAGCTCAACCACTTATTCACACACACAAAACCAACCACCTCTACCTATAGGTTAGGTTCACCTACACACCACTACCAATGTGAACTTAGAAATTCCATCACTACTAAAACATAATCATGAACATATCTCTTTTTTAGCTGAATATTGACACTCCCAATCATTTCCAACAACTCCCATACATGCTCACATCACTGAACCCAATGGAATTACTCAAGGACCCATCCACTTACCCAGACATGGCTCTTATAGTTTGACTCTCCACATACTCACATGGGCTTGTTAGTGACCAAGAAATTTATAGGCTTTTCATGAAACACAACTTATCATTAGTAACATTAAAAACTATCATGATGATCTAACACCCACAAAAAATTTCCAAACTTTGATTTCATCACCACACTACTCATCCCTTATTTACCACATTACAGAGGCCTTTCCCCATGAATACATTATGTATTTTTCAAGTTTGAATTATTAAGGATTCTATTAAAAGTAAACCTTTTTAAATTATTTTTACTTCTCATTTTTAAAACCTTTGTTTCCATTTAATAACTTTTTATTAGGAACAGTTTATAATATTTTTTTCAATAGTAATCTATTTCTCCTTTATCTCCCCCGTCCCTCTTCTCTTATTTATTTCCCATAGGTTTTTCCTTCTCCCAAAAACTAAAATTCATTTTTCATGAGGATTTATGGATTTAATGTTTTTTGGTGTTTTACATGGAAGGTGACATGTTGTGTATTGGTTACCATTCGGTTTAAAGTATGTGTTTCTTTTCTATTAATTTATTTTATAATTCATGGAATTTGTATGATTTATAAATTTATTTTCAATTAAAGTATAGTAATTTATGGGTTCTTGGGTTCTTGGCATAAGGGGTTTTTCATAATAATTTCATGTACTATTTTTAAATTATATTAATTCTCATGAAAATCATATTTGAAAAGGTTCATAGGGTCATTTAAATGTTTTTAATAGTAAATTTAGGTCTTATTCCTTTTTTGGTTTTTCAAATGAATTTTCCATGTACTTCGAGAATGTTTTGGAAAGAAAAAGGGATTTTTTTCAAGTTCTTCCGAAATCATTGAAATGATGAGACTTTAAAAGAGGGGATTGAGACTCTGCATACTAAGTTGTCTTTCATGTGAAGACCCATTTTTCACTTTAAAAAGTAAATGGTTTATTTCTCATGTGACCCTCAATGATTTTCCCTATACTTATTTCACCAGTTATGGGTTATTGATTATTTATATGATGAATGTATGATGTGAAAAGGGGATGTTATATTTGATGGTGATGGAGGTGAGTTGCGATACATTTTTTGGTAATTATCTTGATTTCTTTCTCACCTCCATGGTTGTTTATTTATGATAACTTGGGTGTTTAGGTGGGAGATCTTGATTCATGCTACCCTAGTTGGTACACACACTTATATGCCCCCCTAATTGTGTTTAAGACAAGGCTAGTGGTAAGGTTCCATTATGATGAGTTAAGTATGGTTTAATTGGGTGGATCATGTTATTATTGGATGAAATATATATCAGATGTTGGTCCATGTAGTTATAGTGCCGCTTTTGATTGTTATACACTATTACCTATGGTATATCCCATGACATTTTATTCCTTAATAGGGGGTTTTATATAGAGGATTAAATTATTTTATTGATTACATCTCCCTTATGCTGGATTGGTGGTTGGCCAATACATAAGGTTGATGGGGGGAACACTGAAAACTAGTTATCAGAGCTAGATAGGGGGTGCCATGAGACATATAAATCGTGCGGACATCAATGATTTGTATTGGCTAGATAGAGGGAAGTGATAATGACATCTAGTTATTTTTTATGGGTTCACTTTTAAAATGATTCAAATGTTTTTAAATGTTTCTTAAAAATTATATGTTTTCAACATACCCTTTTTTGGTTTTAAATTTCTTTAAAATAGTTTAGAAAAATAATTGGGGTTTGGAGAAAGAATTTTTGGAAATAATTAGTTTATTTTAAAAATGATTTGTTATTTTAAAGAGGAATTTTTGTAAATGGTTGGTTTTTTAATGGTATTTCAACTATGATTTTATAAATAGTTTTCAAATGAGATTTAAAGTCTACAACGTTTTTAGCCTTGTTTATTTTTTATATCAACAATTTGTGTATTAATTTTGCTAAATATTAATATCACCAAACCAAATATGATGGATATGAATAAATAATGGATGGATTCCAATCATATGATAAAAGCGTTTGAAGATGGAGTGAAAGAGTTCATCAAGTTTGAAAAAGATCATGCATATGATCCTTCTCAAATCCTTTGTCTGTGTTTGCGCTGTTTTTATTCAAGACAAGTTAGTCCAAAGGAGTTGGAAGAACACTTGATCTGTCATGAAATAGATCGAAGTTATAAATGTTGGAATAAACATGGGGAAAAAGTAAATGTAGCTAATGACTGGGATAACACTGCATTTAATGAATCATTTGATATGATTACAAGCATGGAAAATGAAGAAGACCATATTGAGAATGCGATTACAAATGTGCATGATGATGAAGATCATATTAAATAAATGACAAGGATAGTTGAAGATGAACTTCATGATTTAAAAAAAATATTTGAGCAGTTAAAGAGTTATTCAAATACACCATTGTATGATGTTTTCACTAAATATATAACATTGTCAGCCATATTGAAGCTATATAATTTGAAAGCAGGAAATGGATGGAGTGAAGAAAGTTTTTCAGAATTACTTTCTCTCTTGAATGAAGTTCTCCCAAAAGATAATGAGCTCCCGATCCGAACATATGGCACCAAACTAATGCTATGATCGATGGGTAAGATCTCTAAAAGAATACACACTTGCCTAAATGATTGTATAGTATTTCATAAGGACCACAAATTACATATAGAATGCACAATGTGTGGTGCTTCTTAATATAAGAAATATGAATCTGGTCCTACGAAAGTTTTATGGTACTTTCCAATCATTCCAAGGTTTAGGCGTCTATATGGAAGTGAGGATACAATAGAGGAACTGATGTGGCACGCAGATAGAGGAAATAAAGATGGAAAACTATGACATCTAGAAGACTCTCCTCAGTGGAAGAGAATTTATCATGAGTATCCTGACTTTGGAAGTGAGCTGAGAAACCTTAGTCTTGTGTTATCTACAAATGGAGTGAATCCTTTTGTTTTTCAAAGTGGCACTCACAGTATATGGCCAGTTATGTTAGTAAATTATAAATTTCCACCATAGTTATGCATAGAACAAAAACAAATCATGTTATCTATGCTTATATCAGGATCAAAACAACCGGGTAATGATATTGATGTTTATTTTCCTCCATTGATTTAGTATTTGAAATTATTGTGGGATTCAGGTGTTACGATGTATGATGTTTATAGAAATAAATATTTCACATTGAGAGGCATGTTGTATGGGATTATTAATGACTTTCCTACTTATGTAAATTTGTCAGGATATAGTATCAAAGAAACTCTTGGGTGTCCCATCTACAAAAAAGGTGTACAATCAATTAGGTTGAAACATTCATCGAAGACTATGTTTCTAGGACATCACAAATTTCTACCCTGATGACATAAGTACCGATCTTGGATGACATCATTCGATGGAAGTTTAGAAGAACGTACACCACTATCTCCCTAACATGTGATCAACTGTTTGAGAAAGTTAAATATGTAGACACTACTTTCGGTAAACCATTTTCGAAAAACCTTACGAAAATTGGTTGGAAAAAGAAATCAGTTTTTTTAATTACCATACTGGAATTTTCTGTACATCATACATTTTACTGATGTTATGCATATTGAAAAAAAAATATATGTGATAGTGTCATCGAAACATTTCTAAATGCACCTGGTAAAAAAAGGATGGAATTAAGGCTAGGTTGGACATGGTTGACATGAGAATATGAGAAGAGTTGGCACCATTCAAGGGTGAAAAATGAACATTTCTTCCTCTTGATGCTTACACTCTTTCCAAGCAGGAGAGATATTGGTTTTTCAACTTCTTGAATGATGTAAAGGTTCCAGAGGGATATTCATCAAATATCAAGAACATCATGTCAATGAATTATTTGAAGTTAAAAGGTCTAAAATCACATGACTTTTGTGTTTTGATGCAAGATCTAATTCCTATCAGTTTGTGTTTCATTTTTTCCAAGAATGCCTGTCATAAATTAATGAAGCTCTATTTCTTCTTTAAAGTTATATATAGCAATGTTATAGACCCAGTGAAATTATCGACAATGAAAAGAGAAATTTTCATCATATTAGGTGAATTGGAAATGTTTTCCCACCGAAATTCTTTGATATTATGGTTTATTTAATGATTCACTTGGTGATAGAGATTCAACTATGTGGCCATGTGCACTATAGATGGATGTACCTCATTGAACGATATATGCATATTTTGAAAGGGTATGTCAAAAATCAGAGTCAGCCAGAGGGTTATATTGTGGAGCAATATATTATTGAGGAAGTTATTTAATTCTATACTGAATACCTGTCCATTGTGTAAATCATTGGTCTAACGAAATATCATCACACTAGGTGACTTGCGGGTGAAGGAATTTCTGAGAAGGAGGTCATCACAATCAATATTATAGATTGGGGGTAGGCCCCCCTTTACATTTTTCATAACAGTTTGGATGTCGACCCATATGTTGAAACTCACAAATAAATTCTTAGGCTTTCGAATCCATAAAGGTCTGAAAAATGGATATCAAATAAACATAATCAATAGATTATATGATGGTTTCAGGACTATATTTTTAAGGAGTCAAATGAAAATCTAGAATCAATTTTAAAATGACTTTGATATCTAGCTGGAGGACCAAGTGTGTACATATTATCTTACAATGATTATTAATTAATGGTTATATATTATATACTAATGAACATGATGAAGACAGTACCAGAAAGAATAGTGGAGTTACACTTGTGGCTTAAGTGATGCATGTTTCTGGTGCTAAGAACAGAAATCCAATTTACATGAATATGTCATATTTTGGAATCATTAAAAAAATATGGGAGTTGGATTATACGACATTCTGAGTGCCGATTTTTCAATGCAATTTGGTTGATAACAGAATTTTTGTTAAAATAGATGAGTTGGGATTTGTGAAATTTAATTTTAGTAAGGAAGGATACAAATACAAACCATTTATAATGACATCACAGGAAATACAAGTATTTTATGTTCCAGATCATGCAAACCAAAACTGGTCAATTGTTCTGTTATCAACCAAAACCACTAAAGAGTCATATGAAAATCCAACGGAGGATGACCCTTTCATAGGGACATCATAATAATTTCACATCGGTCCTAGTGTAGATGATGTTTTTTATGTTAGAGGAGACTACAATGAAGGGATTTGGATAGTCGATAGAGGGGTCAAATCCCTTCAACCTTTAAAAGAGAGATTTCAATAATCAGGATATATGTTTTTTCTAATATACATAGTGTTAATTTATTCTAATATCTGTTCACTACTACTTTTATGTTATCTAAATTAAATTTTAAACCAATTTTCCAGATAACGACTTCTGCACGTGATGATGCTCCCAATCCCCAGGCACAATAATTTTCTCAACCTACTGTTACTCGCAGTGCAGACGAACAACATGTTTCTCAACATGTTGCCTTGTGTTAATATTTGTTCATTGATTCTTTTATTTTATATAAATTAAATGTTAAACCACTTTTGTAGATAATGAATTTTTCATGTAATGATGCTTCCAATATCAAGGCACAACAGGTTTCTCAACCTATTGCTACTCACGGTGCAGATGAACAACAGGTTTCTTAACCTGTTGCTGCTCCCAGTGTAGAGGTACAACCACCATCTTCACATGCCGATGCTAGCCCTCCGGAGCTGGAGGAACATATTGATGATGGTGGATTTGAGGAAATGAAAGGTAACAAAAAAACAACGACGTAGAAAAAATAGGAGCATCGTAGTTTGACGGTATTATCAAAAAACATTAAGGCTAAAGAGAAAGGAATCAAATACGAGATTGGATGGAATAAGCAGGGTCAACATGTTAACCCCAACAAGGCCATGTTCAGTAGTTACATTAGAATCGTCACTCGGAAACACGTAATGATTGATGTAACTTCATGGCACTATGTTGTGGCTGAGATTAATACACTGATGTAGGGAGATATTACGATAACATTTTGATATCATTTTTTTAATTTACTAAAAATTAAATAATGAAACATTGACTTACACTTCATCATCTCTTGCAGAGTGCATTTATAGTAGATGACTCTCATAAATACTATGTCTTAAGGGTTGCTGGAAGGATTCACAGGGTTTTTCTCACACTTTTAATGACATATTATTTTAAATATGCTGAAGGGAAAATAAAACTTTACCCACCTATTATTTATGCACACTTGATAAACCAAGAATCTTGGGATGCATTTACTATCCGTTGTGAAAAGAAGTCTTTTCAGGTACATTGTGTCTGCTAATACATTGTTTTATGGTACATGTATTCATCACTTTAATTGAACATGTTTTATTTATGAAACAACAACTGAGTGCTAAAAAGACAATGGTCATCAAAACCAGTGTACCTTACCATAAAGCAAGGATGGGGTATGCATCACTTGAAAAAAAATTGGTACATATTTTAAATCTAACATAATAATTTTGTGTGATATAAAACAAAAAAATAACTATGTTCTTTTGTTTATATGCAGCTTGAAGATTCCAAATCCACAACCACTTCTATACCATGATATGTTTTATGGAAGGAGGAGCGTGTAACTAAAGGGCCTTCAGGGAATCAAAGGCCTTCGGACTACAGGGCCTTCGGGCCACAGTAGACCATGGAGTAGCCTAGTTCACACAGAACAGGTCCCAAAATAGGATCAGAGCAACAAGAGTAGCAGCCACTAGATGTAGAGCTAACTAGATTGGAAGAATGATAGGGTATGGCAGCCACCATTGGGAAAAGGCACCGTGCAGCTTTTTACGGGGCAATACTAGCTGATCAGCAATGCAAGGTGGGGAGCTAGATGATCAATGACGTTGAAGCTGGGGAGGGGCAGTTCAAATGGACTGGGCCTACGGGTCATGTATTGGGTATGGTATGCCTCTGGGCCTTTGGGTCATGTATTACGGGTCATTCGGGCCTTGTTCCTTGGGCCTATGGGTCATGTACAGGTTCCCCTTCAACCTTTAAAAGAGGGATTATCCATAATAAAATAAAAATAAGGCCTTCGGTCCATTCAGGCTAAAACACACAAAATGTGTGGGAAACATGTGTAAGTATGACATAATAAAAAAAATTTCTTTAAATCGCTATTTCATAACAATGATTACTTATTTTCCTATATTTTCTATCTAACATAGTCACAAGAATCAACAACACCCACACCAGATGCATACATACTTTTAGTGGCCTTGAAGCAGCCAGAAAAGTATGGCCGCATCAGAGATTTAGGTTTTGGGTTGACACCCCGAACATATTTTAAGAAAAAAAAGAGAGGATCAAACTACGGAAATGAAAAAGATGAGAGAAATGTTAGCTATGTTTCAAGAATAATTACAATACCAGAGAGAGATGGTAGAAATTTTTATGGGGGAGGAAAAGAGAAGAAACAACTGAAGAACAACCTACGTGTGAAGATCCCACCCCACCCCCCACCACTTTTTAGGCGAGTCATTCCCCTAAAAAACAATTATTAACTGAGGTATTCAATTTTCTAATAATTGTTTCTGTGAAATTTGAATTAGATAGACACTAGACACTAATACATTTCTTGTATTGATATTCTAAAGGGTGAAGATTACTATGATTTATATCTATCAACACCCACCCATTGCCTTGTAGTGAGGGATACAATGTTAAATATCCCGAACAACATGCTACACAATAGAACACTTCTGAAAGATTATGTCAGAGTGTCAATTACTGTAGCCCTAGATCTGATCACTGAGTTATTTGTTCCAATTGATGATGCAGATATTCATGTGTTTGAACAAGCTTTAGGAATATTCATCGCAAGGATGTCACATCTTGTAAAAAAACATGTTGACAATTAGGTATTCATTTACAATTTAATTTTCAAGATAAACCTTAAACATTTTATTGAAAGAGGTCTGAACCAATTCAATTATTACAAACGGACAAAGCGAAGGGGGTGAAATCAAGGAACGGTTCAAAACCATCTCTAGGATCAACCAACTGATCAAAACGATCTACCCAAATCACCTTAACCCCCTTATTCTATATCTACATTTATTATCATTGACGGATCATGTGGATATGAAGTTGAAAGATGGTTGTAATCATATAATTGATTTTGAAGCAAATATGTATGGAGGGGAATATCCATACTTCATTGGTGTTGAGAGTGCAACTGAAATCTTCGACTATGATTAGTTAGGAGGATCAGTTGTAAATATTTACATGAGGTATGTTATCATGATTAGATTTTCCAAAAGATGATATACTATGATAATTAGGACTAAATACATTTCATATTTTTTGTAGGCATATATATGAAAAAAATTGAAGGGATTTCCCCATGAACAAAAATTTGGACTCATTAGTCCTCACATCACCTCTATAGAATAAGAAGACATAACTTCTAAAAGTGTGGGTGAAATAGTGGTAGGACTGCTCAAATCGTTTAACAGAAAAATTATGGATGACAGACTCTTCTTAATACCAATGATGGAGAGGTAAAACTCTATAATTTAATCATATAAAATATATTTTAATTTATTTCATTACTTATTATTTTTTTGTTCTTAGGAATCATTTGATGCTCATTGTAATTAATTTGGATACTCTAAAGATTTATTTTCTAGATTCAATGCATGGATATCCAACAAACCGACCACAAATGATGGATTTTGTCAATTTGTAATACACTACATCCAATATTTTAGAACTAAACATCCAGTTATATAATTTATATTATCTTTTAATGAGGATTATATTATGATACGGCGGTGCGTGAATATCATCTACATCATGGAATGAGGCCAGGGGAAAAGGACTAGAAACCTGAAAAGTACTACGACTGGATAAAAATCAGGGTATATATAATAAGATTTCACTATCCAAACACATAAAAAATTACTTATTTTTATCAATGTTTCTTCAGTGCCTGAAACAAATAAATGGTAAAGATTGTGGTTATTATGCTTTTAAATTTATGAAAGAGATTATATTCCATGAACAAACCAGCATCCCTGAAGAGGTATTTTCAAAGATAATTTCTATTTCATTTAAAATACTTATTAATATTTTGTGTATTTATATTTTTTCATTTCTACCATGACTGCCGAAAATAGTCATACTCACAAGATGATATAGATATGCCTATAAATGAATGGGAAACATACCTGATGGAAGAATGTGAAAATATAAAATGAGGATGGTAAACTTATCAAATAATTTTGACTTTAATAATCTTGTATGCCTTATCTTTCTATTTGTTTGATGGTAATGTTGTAATTTGTATGGGTTAAACGCCCTGTTGAAAATCATGTTTGTTGGTGTTCCTTGTTTGTGTACTAAATTAATTGCATGTTGATTGATTTTTTAAAAGAAATTGGTGGTCCTCATTTACAAGGTATGTGTGTTGTTGATAGACTACAAAAGATAATGAGTATCCAGAAGGGGTTTCCCCATCCATTGAGTTTGTTGTGACATATTGAGACATAAAGGGCACAGGATCTTACTCCACTCTTTAGTTGACTCGGTGAAGAACCAATTTTCATATATTCATTCGGAGGTCCTGAATATATGATAGTTGGTTCTTCACTAGGCTGACTAAAGATATGCTGCAGAAGGAGGATGTTATTCCTTGTCAACCGTACAGGTATCAAAGATGTCACAACAAACTCAAGGTATGGGGAAACCCCTTATGGATACTTGTTATCTTTTGTGTTCTATCAACAACACACAAAACCTGTAAATGCAGACCACCAATTTCTTTTAAAAAAACAATCAACATGAAATTCATGTAGTGAAAAAACACAACTGACATACTGAAAACTAAGGAAATTAATTCTGATTATTTTTTAACTTTAGAAAAATGATCTATCAGTCATTTGTGATGTTTAGGAATCAACCACACATTAATCTGATGCACGGTGTCACCGGTATGACTTCAAATGCATCTTGTTATTTAAAATTGACATTAATTCAAGTAAAAAAACACTATTGACATACTAAAAACTGATAAAATGCATTTGTATTGTTTTTATACTTTAGGAAAATGATCTATGAGTTAGCTATGATGTGTATAAATCAACCCCACCTCAATCCGACAAACATTGTGACTAGTATAACTAAAAGTGTCCGCTATCAGTTTAAAATTGACATTTTAACTCAAAACGTGTCACTCACTGAAAACTATGAAAACACACTGTGATTGTCTTCCAAATTAAGGAAAGTGATTGGTAAGTCATTTTTGGCATGTATGAAGTATTTTCACATCAAACTGATGCACGATGCGACCAGTAAGACTCAAATTGCAAGATTTCAGTTTGAAATGACATTTTAGTAAAAAAACACAATTGACATATTGAAAACCAAGTAAATTCATTCCGATTATTTTGATACTTTAATAAAAATATCCATTAGTCATTTTTGACATGTAGGAATCAACCACACTTAAATATGATGCACGATGTTACCGGTATGATTCCAAATGTGTCTTGTTATTTAAAATTGACATTAATTCAAGTAAAAAAACACAACTAACATACTGAAAACTGAGAAAATGCATTCATATTGTTTTGATACTTTATGAAAAATATCTTTGAGTCAGTTGTGATGTGTAGGAATCAACCCCACCTCAATCTGACGAATGGTGTGACTGGTATGACTAAAAGTGTCCGCTATTAGTTTAAAATTGACATTTTAACTCAAAATGTGTCACTCACTGAAAACCAAGATAGCACACTTTGATTGTCTTACAAATTAATTACAGTGATTTTTAAGTCCTTTTTGATGTATATGAAGCATTCTCATGTCAAACTGATGCACTATGCAACCGGTATGACTCAAATTGCATGTTTTCGGTTTGAAATGACATTTTAGTAAAAAAACACAAATGACATACTGAAAGACAAAGAAATACATTCCGATTATTTTAATACTTTAGGAAAACTATCCATCAGTAATTTTTGATGTGTAGGAATAAACAACACCTCAATATAACACACGGTGTCACCGGTATGACTCTAAATGTGTCTTGTTATTTAAAATTGACATTAATTCAAGTAAAAAAACACAACCGACATACTAAAAAACAATCAAATGCATTTTTATTGTTTTTATACATTATGAAAATGATCCATGAGTTAGTTTTGACGTGTAGAAATCAAACCCACCTCAATCCGATGAATGGTGTGACTGGTATGACTAAAAGTGTCTGCTATCAGATTAAATTGACATTTTAACTCAAAACATGTCACTCACTGAAAACCAAGAAAATGCGCTCCGATTCTCTTCCAAATTGAGTAAAGTGATTATTAAGCCCTTTTTGACATGTATGAAGTAGTATCATAGCAAACCATCACACGATACGACCGATATGACTCAAATTGCATGCTTTCAGTTTGAAATGACATTTTAGTAGAAAAACACAATTGACATTCTGAAAATCAAGTAAATGCATTCTGATTGTTTTTATACTTTAGTAAAATGATTCGTAAGTCATTTTTGACATGTAGGAATCAACTCCATCTCAATATTATAAACGATGTCATCAGTATGACTCCAAATGTGTCATTTTTATTAAAAGTCGACATTAATTCAAGTAAAAAAACACAACTGACATACTGAAAACTAAAAAAATGCATTCAGATTATTTTGATACTTTAGGAAAATGATCCATGATTTAGTTGTGACATTTTTTAATCAACCCCACCCCAATCTGACAGACGGTGTGACCAGTATGACTAAAAGTGTCTACTATCAGTTTAAAATTGACATTTTAACTCAAAACATGTCACTCACTGAAAACCAAGAAAACATGCTCTTATTGTCTTAAAAATTAAGGATAGTGATTATTAAGTCTTTTGTGACATGTATGATGTAGTCTCACATCAAACTGATGCATGATGCAACTGGTATGACTTAAATTGCATGTTTTCGGTTTGAAATGGCATTTTAGTAAAAAAACACATCTGATATATTGAAAACAGAGGAAATTCATTCTGATTGTTTTTATACTTTAGTAAAATGATACATTACTCATTTTTGATGTGTATTAATTAACCGTACCTCAATCCGACGCACGGTGTCACCGGTATGACTCCAAATGTGTCTTGTTATTTAAAATTGACATTAATTCAAGTAAAAAAACACAACTGACATACTGAAAACTGAGAAAATGCATTATAATTGTTTTGATAGTTTAGGAAAATTATCCATGGGGAATTTGTGACATGTAGGAATCAACCCCACCTCAATCCAATGAACTGTGTGATCGGTATGACTAAAAGTGTCCGTTATCAGTTTAAAATTAACATTTTAACTCAAAATGTTTCACTCACTAAAAACCAAGAAAACATGATTTGATTGTCTTCCAAATTAATTACAACAATTTTTAAGTCCTTTTTGACATGTATGAAGTAGTCTCATGTCAAACCGACGCACGATGTGACCAGTATGACTCCAATTGCATGTTTTCAGTTTGAAATGACATTTTAGTAAAAAAACACAAATGACATACTGAAAGCCAAGGAAATACATTCTGATTATTTTAATACTTTAGGAAAATGATCCTTAGGTCATTTGTGACATGTAGGAATCAACCACACCACAATCTGACGCACAGTATCACCAGTATGACTCTAAATGTGTCGTGTTATTTAAAATTGTCATTAATTCAAGTAAAAAAACACAACTGTCATACAGAAAATTGATAAAATGCATTAGGATTGTTCTGATACTTTAGTATAATGACCCATGAGTTAGATGTGATTTTTATGAATCAACCCCAACTCAATCTGATGAATGGTGTGACCATTAAGACTAAAAGTGTCCATTATCAGTTTAAAGTTGGCATTTTAACTCAAAACATGTCACTCACTGAAAACCAATAAAATGCTCTCTGATTATCTTCCAAATTAATTAAAATGATTTATAAGTCCTTTGTGACATGTATGAAGTAGTCTCACGTCAAACCGACACACGATGAAGCCGGTATGACTTAAATTGCATGTTTTCAGTTTGAAATGACATTTTAGTAAAAAAACACAACTGACATACTGAAAGATGAGGAAATGAATTCTGATTGTTTTTATACTTTATGAAAATGATACATCGATCATTTTTTATGTTTAGTAATCTACCCCACCTTAATCCGATGCACGGTGTCACCGGTATGACTCCAAATGTGTCATTTTTATTAAAAATTGATATTAATTCAAGTAAAAATACACAACTGACATACTGAAAACTGAGAAAACGCATTCATATTATTTTGATACTTTAGGAAAACGATCCATGAGTCATTTTTGATGTGTAGGAATCAACCCCACCTCAATATGATGAACGGTGTGACTGTTATGACTAAAAGTGTCTGTTACCAGTTTAAAATTGATATTTTAACTCAAAATTTGTCACTCACTAAAAACCAAGAAAACATAATCTGGTTGTCTTCCAAATTAAGGAAAGTGATTTGTAAGTCCTTTTTGATGTGTATGAAGCAGTCTTATGTCAAACTGATGCATGATGCGATGGGTATGACTCAAATTGCATGTTTCAGTTTGAAATGACATTTTAGTAAAAAAAACTGACATACTAAAAACTGTGAAAATGCATTCCGATTGTTTTAATACTTTATTAAAATGATCCATCAGTCATTTATGATGTGTAGAATTAACCCCACCTCAATACGAAGCACGGTGTCACCGATATGACTCCAAATGTGTCATTTTTATTAAAAATTGACATTTTTTAATTTATTCTTCATATTAATGTTTAATTTATTTATGTATAGTATTACTAACATAATATTTGTTTTCTTATATAGGTGAAACCATTTTATCGAGTTGGGATTATTTGTTCGGTAACTATTACTATCAGAGGACATTTTTTAGAGGGGACCACATACATCAAAAGAGAGAACATTAATGTTTTTAACTATTTTTTGGATATTTGTAAATGTAATTTTATAAAATATTGTTCAAAATGTATATAGAAGTGTTTTTTTATTATATACCATGAGTTAATATTTTTGTATTCATGATGTTAATTAAATTTATATAGCATTGTTTGCCAAAATTTTGTGTGGGTTTCTTGTTTTTTCATCATTTGCATCATGTATGTGGTTCTTATGTATATATATACTATGATTGGTTATTTTTTAGTAGGTTTTTGTTGGTTTGTGCATGTTATTTTTGCTGGTTTGATTATTTTCATCGGCTGTTCATTTTTTTTGCAGGTTGTTGGGTGTGATGTTATATAAATAGCATGCCCAGACAGGGAATCCTTTATCAGTGCTAGTTGAAGCGTTGATAAATGGGGACTTTATTAATGCTTTGAATATCACTAATAAAGGGAGTCCTTTGTCAGTGCTTTTCTGAGCGCTGATAAAGGGTACCCCCTTTTAATAGCATCCTGATTAATAGTGATTTTTTAGCACTGATAAAGGCCTTTTTTAGCACTGATAAAATCCTATTTTGTGTTAGTGTGCCTGTTAAACTTAAGGGTTAGATATATCTCAATCATCTATTAAGGTTCAATAAATTTCTCCCAAAGGATACTTAGTCATCTTAAGTTTCCATCATATAAAACTTCAAAATGTTATCAATTCCTTTAAACTTATGATCAACCTTTTACTTATCAACCATTGATTTAATTACCACTAAATAACAACTCTTTAAAGACTATATATAGACATTTCAATCATTAAATTTTCTTCATAATCCTTTATAAAAACATTGTCATATTTTCCCTTAACACTTCTTTCCTAAAATCAATAATATGAATCATGTACTATGATTCATCAATATCAATATAATCATGTTTCCTTCTTTGAAAATAAGTGTCACGAACCGTCCCCTAGGCCTGTGTCGTGACTACCCCAATCCCTCCTTCTATAAGCCAGGGGATGGTAACTAGCACTAGAAGGCATATCCCTAAAACCGGGAAGGCATTTCCTTTAAACTTGTAAACTCACACAAACCAAGCACACAATAAGATACAAGAATAAAATAAACTATATAGTAAATAGGGTGTGTACAGAAAGTAAAGTGGGCCAGAATACAAGCCCATCTGGAAAGTACAAGTAAAACTAAAAACAGCTCATGTGAACACTCGCCAAGGATCCTACCTGAAGGGTAGGTACAGCTCTCGAATAGTCATCTCTATGGTATGCCTCATCTAAGGTCCACCTCCGTGCAGCCTCCAATCTTGGTACCCTCGACCTCGATCAGTGTTTTTCATCATCTACACAAGACACAGCAAAGTACGGGCATAGCCCGTGGAGGGGTGAGTATAATGATACTCAGTAGGGACCCCAAGACCCCCTAAGGTCTCTCAGAATCCACAAAGGATAAACCACAAAGCATGAAAACAATAGTCAAATCTACTTTGGTATATGCCCATACATATACCTAAGTTACAAAGTATATCCATCTCATTCATGAGGAAACACAAGGCCCAATTATTTAGCCGGAAATACAACTAATCCATGAAGTAAAGAATACCACGAAGGTAACACCACAAAGGTAAGTACAATAAAGGTAACGCCACATGGAAGAATATCACAAAGGTATCACCACAAAGGTAGTACCACGAAGGTAACTCTACATAGAATAATACCACAAAGGTAAGTACCACAATGGTAAAGACTCAGCTCACACAAAGTATAACCTAAGTACGAAAGTATAGATGATTAGCTGTATTGCTAGATCATCTTACTTTGTCGGGAAACTCTGTTGTTGGCCTATATAGGATCGAAGATTACACACATGGGATCTAAAGATGACCCACACAAGATCTGGAGATGACCCACACAGGATCTGGAGATGACCCACATAGGATCTAGAGATGACTCACACAGGATCTGAAGATGCTGACCCACACAGGATTTGGAGATGCTGACCCACACAGGATCCGAAGATGACCCACACAAGATCTGAAGACTCCTCAAGTACAGCCAGCCATAGGTTTCCCGCACTAAGCATGCTTGATTTCGGGAGGTTCCGCTCCTCAATCCATCGGTCGATACATCAACTGCCACAAAGTCCCATGAATAAGTATCACGAAGGTCTTTCATGTCATAAGGGACCCAACGAGATAGACGGCACGCCAATCGGACGCTCGATCTGTATGTTATTGGCCTTTTAGTCCTGAGGGCTCAGTTGGATTTGGTTTCGATCCAACCCGACCATACTCTATCTTTATCCAAAACTCTACTCGAGTATACCAAAAGGACCTTCTCGGTCCAAGGATTCTATCTCCAAAGATGGTTCGTCAAACGGACGCCCGGTTCTCAGGACATGGCCAAAAAGGCTTATCTTGGTTCATATAGGCCCGGGTCCAGTCCCAACCGGTCGGCCTGACCCGTCCTGCTGGGCGTGGCCCAATCGGAGCGGCCCACTGGGCATGGCCCGCTCGGCTGGGTGCGGTCTGCCCGACTGGGTGCAGTCCGCCCGGCTGGGTGTGGTCTAACGTGGTGGGGGCCGCCCTAGCCCCACTAGGGGGAGGTTCCCCCCTGTATTCTAGACAGTACAACGAATCGTTAGACTTGGCCAACCTATCAGTTCCATGTTGCGCCATGTGCTGGCAGGCGGGACCCGCCGGAGCGGTCCCACTCGGTGTGATGCTGCCGGTCGGAAGTCCGGCTGGCTCCCCTTCTAGCGGCGCGACGGTGTCACTATCCTCCTATGTCCGACTTGTTTTTTAGCTTCCCTGGTGCGCTTCCGCGGCCTCCTCCTCAGCCGGTGGCGCGGACGCGTGCCGCCCCGGTTCCACACAGCCAGCTGGGGTGTCGGCTGCCACCTTCTTCTGTCGTGGCTTCCCTCACTACCAGCAGTGCGGTCATGCGCTTCCTCGGTTCAATTTGGTCAGGCGGTTGTCGGCCTCCACCTTCCTTCACTACGACCGATGGGCCACAGCCTCCTTCGGCAGCGCGGTTGAGACGACGCTGTCATCGTGGCTGGCCGGCGTGTCAGCCGCAGCCCAGACCCTACCGACGTTGGTCTCCAGCGTCATGGTCGGGTTCTGCTCAAACATCGATCAGTCTGTGAAGAACACATCAACATATATGGAGCAGAGGGATTGGTCCGTTTTTGTTTGACCCACACCCTCCGTGTTAGATCGATAGCAGCTGTTTTAAGAGGATTTGAATCAACGTAAAACCACGAATAACAATATAAACACTTCCCTACCTCATTTGTTCATTGGAGTTGGTGTAAGGAAGAAGATGAATATTTCGACGTTTGTCGCTCCCGCAACATGCTCTCATTCCGAGCTCATGTGTCGTCCTCGTCGTAGGTTCATTATTTGTTGGAGGATGCTCTTCCAAAGTCTCTCCCAATTCTCCTCTTTTCCAACAATCCCCCACCACGTGAGGTGACGTGCCAACTTAATTAAGTTCAAGAACTAATTACTTGCTTAATTAATGTTGGCACATCCATTGGGGAAAACCAAGAGTTTCAAGGTTTCAAGGTCGGGTGGTCCCCACCAAATTTCAAATAAGAGGTTTCAAGGAAAATAAAATAAAAGTTATTTATTTTATTTTTCAATTCTCCCACAAAAATACAAAAAACTAACATCCACCCTCGACCTACTGTGGTTGAGGTGAAGGTCTCCTTAAGCGAATATCGGTGATGCGAGTTCAACGGTGTCCTCGGATTTCAATTTTGAGCACCAATTAAAAAGTTAAAAAATGACACTCGCACGTTTACTGATCATACCTAAAAAAAGTTCAAAAATTCATTTCGGGCACACCGGGTCTCGGAATCACATGTTGTCAATTTTTGCGGTCTCATAATATTTCCATATAATTAAATAAAAATTACATGAAAAAATATGTGTCTTTATAATAGGTGAAAATAATTCATACATTTTATATGTTATTTGTAGTTTCTTCATCTTTAATTATAATAGAATATGACTTTTCTAAACCTTTATTCTTACAATATTAATTATCCCCTTCTCAAGATTTCCTTCTAGGGAATCGATTTTCATAATGCCCATACACCCCACTTTTAAAAAATTCAATTTTTATCTTAGGAAGAACTTTATTCCAATCTATGGAGTTAACCAAACTTTTCATTTTTCCTTGGAAATTTATTGCTTTATTCCCTCCTTTAAAACATCTTCTAGTTCTATTAAGAAATTTCTTTGGGTTCTTCTTCCCACAATATTGACATATAGAAAATTTAATCTTTTTGCATTCTTGATCTTTTTCACCAGAACTTTAATTAAACCTCATTTTTCTCTTATTTGGTGTGTTATGAAACTCACCTAGGTTCATGTTGTTAATCATAACCTGAGATATCTATTTAGGCATTTCCAGATGATTTTTCACTCTAGTGCTTATCCCATTTAGTTTCTCATTCATATAACCACCACATTATCCTTCACATCCATTGTTAGCTTCATTACTACTAGTTCTAGACATTTAATTAAAAAAACATAATTTAGGCATCAAACATCATTAATAAGATTTAGAAATCATATAATTACAAAAATAATTCCTAAGATATCCCAAATTATAACACCTTCCTATCAACCTATGACACTATAGGTTCATCCTATATCACTTTTAGTCAATCATTGTCTATCTTAAGTTCTTTATTCATATTTTTTATAACCTAATATCTAAAGATAACTAAACCCTACTCTAATACTAATTGAGGCAACCCGATCATAATGTACATACATATTTCATTATTTTGGATGAAAATTTAATATATTACACAATAAATCATGCCATCAAACCATAAAGATTTAGTGTCTTTGGAATCTCATTACATAATCAAATTATTTCATAAATTATCTTCAACATCTCCCACAAATTTCTTCTCACATAGTACCATTATTAGACATATTTTACTTAATACTTTTCTTCATAACTTAGGGAAAATCGAAGCATAGGAAAGGGTGAGACATCAATCGAAAATCGAAATTTATCATAAGATAAGAATAAGGGTATGATAAGATGATCAAAACTTAATAAATTAATACCCAATAATTCATATATCATAAATCATGATTCAGGGCATAAAACTTTGTCATAATAAAAGACATGAGTCATGAGAGTGATAAATAGTCAATAATCAACAATAATCCATGAGAGAATATTATAAGATTAAAAACATGTAATAGGAATGTGTGTAATGATCATAATAATAGAAAATAATTTCATTATTCAAGGCTCACTGTTAATACCATCATCACATAGTGGAAAAAGTCCCATAATGGATTGATTTTACTCCCCAACCTCTTTTAATTCTTGAAATGGGTTCACTCCTAATCCTATTTTATATTATCTGATGAGATATCAATATTTACCCAATTCATTTTAGGGATATATTATTTTAGGTATACCCTTTACATAATGAAAATCATATATATGTGTGCCACATATTCATAAAAACATTCATGATTCCATCATAGCTTAATTAACCCTTGGAAAGAAGTCAGTTTCATGAAAACATCCTTAAAACACCATCATCATAATAAATATAGAGAAATAAATTGTATTGTATCATAATAAAATATCCCTAGTAAATCATAATAATTCTTAAAGTATGTTTACATATATGAAAAATAAATTTATAAAATCTTTATAAATATAATTTGAAAAACAAGAGAAAACATAATTTTCTTTGGGTTACTTTTAAAAACTAAAAATTCATAGAATTATGGGAATAATAATTTATTTGTAAAACTATGAAAATGTGTAAAGTAAGAATCATTATTAATAAAGTCCATGATGGCATTAAAATCCATTCATGTCATGTATATTAAAATTAAAACATTCTTTTCACACTTTTGAAAAATTTTAAAATTGAGTCATTCAATTTTTTTTTAAAATATTAATTTTTAAACAATTGAAAAGTGAAATATAGTTGAAACTTATGTTACAAAATCATTTTAATATATAAAATAACACTCTAGAAACATTTTTAAAAAATAGACATGGAATAAAAAGATTCCTGACCAAAAAAGATAAATAAGGTTGGTTTTTTCTTACAAAGATTATTTTGATCTTTTTTATCACCAAAGTGGGGGTAAATGGAATGAATAATTGAAGACCTTGGGAATAAATATATGAGAAGAAAATAAATGGGTTTTTAAATATATAGATATAGAGAGAGAGATTATATAATTTCCCCAATGGAGCTTTAATCATGATCAACCCTGATTAGAAAATGAGATTGCAACATAAATTCTTACCTCAAGTCCCGAATTACTTTGTACTGGATCTAAATTCCTATAAAATAAATCTAGATTTATTATAAATATATATTAGAACAATATTCATATTTATCTTACTGGATATGATTCATTCATAATTTCCAATCACACATTTATTAATAATTCTCTATTAAATCAATATTTTCAATGTTATCTGTTTTATTTTTTATGATGTTTCCATTTTTCGATTTTGGTCCTTGAAAATTGTTCATGGTTTATTCATCTCTATAATATCAATAATTTTATATATATCATATTTATTCATTAAATTAAATTTTATAAAAAACCATGCAAGATGATATTGAAAATGAATTACATCACTTTGTGGAGATGGTAATTTATACGTACACACAAGTGATGTTTCCATTTTTAAATGGATAGAAAGAGTGAAAGGTAAATAATAATGTATTGTTTTATAATCATAGTTATATCATATATATTCATTAAATCCATCCTTCTGACCATCCATGTAAGGAAGAAATGAAAAACGAATCACATCTCTTTGTAGAGGTGGTTGTCCACACATACACACGAGCGACATTATCATTTTACAAAGGATAGATTGGTAAGAAGGTAGATAATATTTTATATTTAAAAAATAATAATAATATCATAAAAATAATATGTATTTATTAAATCCACCTTTATAACAAGTCATGTGACATGGTGATGAAAAATAAAATGCATATCTTTATGGAGATGGTAGTCTGTACGTGCGCATGAGCGATACTTTCATTTTCCATTTGATGGAAAGGATATAGAAAAAGGTTATACCACTAACATAAAAAAATTAAGTATAGTAAAGATAATAATGTCATTATAGTATGTTGGTTGTAGAATATTTAGAGGATGTGGAAGAAGAAATAAACTCAAAATAATCAATTTAATATGATTACCTCTTCTTTGAGTATATTTCATTGGATTATACCATAAGCTTTTATAGGATGGTCTTTTAGTTAGATAAGAACCTATAAGACATGGGAAGGGATTTTGGGAAGATATTTGGGTAGATTATTGAGAAAAAAAACCAAACTCATAAGTGTCTTTTGAATGGTTATATTATGTCCCCTTTTATAGGAAAAAATAAATGGTGTTTTCACACATATTAATTCTTTAAGGGTCTTAAAAGTGTTATTAAAATTTAGAAGTGGATAAAAATGGACCATGGATGGAATTTTTGACTATTTATAATTCCAATTTTCCACTTATAATATTTTTATGATTTTTAAATCAAATTATAAAATATTATTTAACATTAAATATTCTTAAAGTAATTTTTAGGATTGTTCACATAATTTGACTGTTAAAACATAAAGATAAAAATGGAACTAAAAACTAAATATGTTAAACATAAATAATAATTCATAATTATACATGGAATCTATGGAATTATATAATTCATCCAAAATTTATTACTTTTAATGTTTTTAAAATCATTTAGTTTATTTTTCTACAACTTGCCTAAGCACTGCGTCGATGATGCATAAGAATTCAATATAATTATACCATCACCAAAAATTAAAAAAAATATCCTAAAAATAATTTATTCATAATTGAAATCACCATTTATAATGATTTATAAATTTTTTTATCCCCATAGAAACATATTAGAGATATTAAAAGAAAGAGAGTTATATTTTTTAATTATTCTTTACTTAAAATAATATAAAGGTCATTATCAAAGGAAAACAACACACAATTACCATATTTTTTAAGAAAGGATGATAATGGTTGAAATAAACTCATCTAGTGAAATAAATTCCATTGTTTGATATATTTTTATGACCTATATTGTAACATCAAGACCCAAATCACTAAGTCTAAGACGGGGTGCCTCAAGACCTCATGCACACCTCCTCACACGCAAGAGGTTTCCGACTAGAAGAGGAAGTCTATGTCCACCAATAGGGAGCCTATAAACTCAATATCATGTCATAGATAAAATAATAATAATAAACAATATAATAAACCATCATAGTAATCATGTAGAAACTAAATAATCAAATGAGTACACATGTTATATAGATAATAAATGGACTCCCAAAGTGGAAAGACAACTCATAGTAGTAGTAAGCGTGGAAGGTAAATAAATAAATAAAAACTATAAGGGTCCCCAGATTCTATCTTTTTCCATACTCCATATCCATGCTCCACAACTTAATCATCCACCACGGGCCCCTTTCCCTTGCAATGATCCCTAAACAAGAAAATTGTGCACGCATTGTGATACCCATGAGGGGTGTGAGTATAAAACCTAGTGGGGCACCACCAATACATCCTTAACATGTGTTCACATGAATAAGAGTGTATGACATGATATTAAATAAATTTTCACACAAGTAACAAATATTATCAAGCATTCATGAACTCACAAAGCCACCACAAACCTCATTTTATACCTGGTTCGTCTCCTTATCGGAATATATCGAGACATATGTGGATACATCACAAACAAGGGAGATAGCCTCAAGATACTCAATATTCATATAGGCCCTATGACTCTAGGTATGACCACACTAGGCCATCATACCTTGTTTTTATCTATCATGTCAGGTCACATAGACCATCATGCCCCACTTCTACCACATGGGTTTGATCACACATGATCATCATTCCCCTAGGTCCATCCACAGTAGGCCATCATATCTCATCATCTATCTTAGTCATATCATCATATTACATGAAACATTAAAACATGATCCCCCTATATGGATACCAATCCATTATGGGTTCACCTATCACTTTAGTACCATGCATAGAATGACACAACATAGCATGTACTAAAATAACACAAGGAAACAGTTGTATCACTTCAAGGAACACATATAATATAATTAGTTTGAAATGAATACAACATACACACATGTGAAAAAAACTCAAAATAGTCTAATAACATTAATACACATCATTATATCATGCTAACAATCATAAACATGGCTTCAACATATAACTGACCCACCTATATAAAGTATGTAGACCCCAAAGAGAATTTTTGGAATTTTCTATAGATATTTTCTAGTTTCAAATATCAAATTACATAATATTTTTAGTGATTTAAATTTATAAAATATCATTTTCAAAAGATATTACAATGATATAAATCATTTTATAATGGTTTATTGATGCATTTTAATTTGAGAAGCATGAATATTTTTAAGAGATTTATTATATTCCAAGCCTATAAATCAATTATATTTCCAAGAAAGAAGAATGAAATTTTTTATTTGTGTACTATTAAATTTTTCTATAGAATTATTATTTTTAATGACTTATATGGAAAAAATAAAGTAAAGATATTTGTGCTAGAAAAAGTGTTTATTTTTATGATGAAAAGGTTTATAGAAGTTATCAAACTACCATTAAAAGGATATTTTGTATTAATTTTTCATAAACTCCAATAATTTTTTATATATTTAGTAGATATTATATTGAAGAGACCCTTTTTCTAGTAAAATAAAATTTCACAATATGAATCACTTGGACTCAGAAATAGGGATAGTCTTTCAGTGTGTTTAAGGTTTGTTTTTACTAAGGAAGGGTGAAAAGGTCACCATTAAGATCTAGGATGTTTATGTGTTGAACTTCCTACACAAATTTTTGAATTTTAATATCATGAAATTCATATGGGAATATATTGAGGTTATGTGCACAGGTATGGTGAAGTTTAATATTATTTCTTTTATAAGAATTTTAAATTAAATCCTTATGAAAAATTTGGAAGGTGGAGGTATTAAAGACCTTGTAACCCAAAAATAGGTAAATTAATATGTAAATAAATATGATATCATCACAAGGATGAAGATCATATTTGATTCAACTTAGAAGAAATTTTTAGATAAAGCTAAAAAAGTTAAAATTATGCTGAATGATAAAAAGTAGAATAAGAAAGAAAAGAATACAGACAATAAGTTAGAGAAACAAAAATCATATGAGGAACTTACATTATCTCAAAATCCAAATAAAAAAATAAACATTTAATAAGGAAACAAAAATTTAGGATCTTTATAGTGTTTTTGATCCCCAGAAGAAGATGAAGACTGTAGGAAATCTTGAAGAAAAAACTAAGAGTCTTTCTGAATTGTATGTTCAAAATTAGGCTAATAAAGTTGATGTAATCCATCATAAGTTAGAGGAATGTATGTTAGAGAAAAATTATTTCTATTTATTGAAATAATAATTTAAATATTAAATAGAGGAAGAGAGCCTTCATAAATTTGATCAAAAGAAGAAGGAATGTTCTTAGAAAGTAAGAAAGTATAAAGTTTTTCTTACTCTTATTTTCATTAGAGAACCCATAGAAAAAGTTAAAGAGTTATAAAATAAAAAATTAATTCTTCTAGATGTTGAAACCTAGAAATTTAAAGTGTATGTAATTAAATAAAAATTTAAAACTTTAATTAAGTCTCTTTCACCACCTCTACTAGAAAAAATTTAAGAAATATGGAATTTCAGCTAAAGATATTTTGGAAGATACACCAAGAGATTCTTCATTTTGTGAAGTCTTGGTACCTACATCATCAGAGGATATGTCAACTTTATTGTATATTTCATCAATACTAGAAATTTCATCAAGATATGATGACACCTAGAGGGATGTACACAGTTCCATTACTGAAAAATCTAAGACATAATTATAGGAAGATTCTTCTAATATATAAATTTCATTTGAATTCATAGAACCAAAAAGAGAGAATATTATGGACACTGAAGACCAAAATGAAATCAATGATAAAAAATGTGAATGGAATAATTTAATTGAGGCTAAAATGTTATAATATAACCTATCTACTTATCTTGTTTATGTTCTGAATATTTGTCCCAGATAGATAACAATAATAGTCTAGAAGGGGTGAATATTCCCTTAAAATATTTAAATCAAATAATTATTTAGTGTTTATTATTAAATGAAGAAATATTATATTGCAATGTTTGGAATATAATGAAACAAAAATAAAATATTAACATATTATTTTTAAAGTAATTTGGATCACTAAGATCCTACTCTAATCTTCAATCTTTTATACTCTGTGATAATATTTATACCCACTAAGAAACCTCACTTTTAAAGGTGTGATAACCTATTTAAATACCCTGCCTTTTAAAATAACCAAAGGCGCAACCAATACTTAACTTTTTATAGGAGTCACAACTTGTACAAGCCCAAATTTTCTTTTGGAGTCACAATCCAAGGACCTTCCTTTTTTTTAGTAGAATAACAAATACTATACTTACTTTTGATTGGAAAAAACAAAAACTGACTCTTCATAAAAAATAGAAGAAGAAAATATTTAGCAAATAATATCCATAAATAAGTTAAAATAGATGATTAAAGGATTTGGAAGTTAATGTAACTTGATGATATCCAACCACTTCAGCACTAGAGAGTCAAACTTTGAAGTTCCTTTGTGATCACACCAATGAAATAGTGGTCGTAGGAGATCTCAGTCGTGTTGTCAAGTAATATTTATTCTTGCACTGCATCCCTTGATCTTTATTTATTAATAGATCACTAACAGTCATCTATCTACCTTCATTGATTCTTGTGAGATGGGAGTTTCCTAAAATCATCACCACCATTCAATGGTTAGAAATATTTGAAAATATAAAAATATATCATTACTCATTTATTTTGAGGTGCTTTAATTCCTAAATCACACCCATTAAAACAAGTTTCTATATGTTCATTAAATTATATAAAATATTTTAAAATAATTAAACTGATAAAAAATATTATTACAGATTTTCAGTAAAAATATATAAAATAATGGAGTGTGGAACAAAAAATTATTCCACAATAATTTTTCAATATATTTTTTGAATTGTAAAATTGTTTTTCAAAGTAATAAAATAGTAAAAATAAATTTTATAAACTTACATTTTATTAAAAAATCAAAACATTACTAAAACATAACATTGTTACAAAAATAATGTGCGTGTGTTTGTATAATGAATTTATGTACAAAATATTTAATCAAACATCATATTATATTTTTAGAAAATTATAATTAGTTAATAAAATAAAATAACAATTAAAATATTTATATAGGATAAAACATTATAAAATAATATTACTAGTTGATATTGTACTGTTGTGATATGGGCACCCATTTTATATATGATGGAAGAAGATATTTATTTTAACTAGCTTTAGAAGATGCTTGCTACCGCTACCACTAAAACAGAGGATCTGCTACCTCTACTATTTTTTCTATCATTAATATTTTTTTACTGCTAAAATAAATATAAATACTACCCTTAGAATAGACGTCCATGCTACCATTAGAACAAATGTTTATGATACCACTAAGATAGGATTGCTACCAGTAGAATAAGATTCTATCATTAATAAAGGAGTTACTTCCACTAATATTCATCAAAAGAAGGGGAGTGTTGTCACTATAAGGGTGTTACTACTAATAATATGCTACCACCTGAACTAGGGAGATGCTATCCGTGAGAATCGAAGTGATTCCACCATGAATATCATGCTATCAAGCTTTATGTGAGAGTTTTTCATGAAACATGCATACTTTTATTACTATTTATGGATGCTACCACCCGAATAGGGGAGGTGCTACTACTAAAAGGAAGAACCACTACTGTTGTAATAGGGGAACAAGTTTTGGGTGTGCTACAATCAAAGGGAAGTAGTATAAGATAAATATAAACTTAGATAAACCTTTATGAAAGTATAAATACTTATACCTTTACACAGGTATGCTTGGTTTTACCTTTACGCAAGTATGCTTGGATATACCATTATGCAGGTAAGAGTTTACCATTATGCAAACTAGGATCCAACTTTACACGATCCAGTCTACCCTTACATGAGTTACCCTTATGCAATTTACCCTTATGCGGGTTATGGATATTTTTTTGGTACCCTTACTTAGCTTTTCTGGTACCCTTATACAGTGGTGGCATCCTTACACAATGTTCATAGGTTACCCTTATACAACTTGTGGTATCTATGACAACCTTTCTCTTTATTACACATTAATTAATGATTTTTTACATAATATTACACATAATATATCCCATAATATCGATAAGTATAGTGTATTTTGGAATTAGGTACATTAAATAAAAACTTAAAATAGATAATGCATCGCCATTATTGAAAATTTCCTTAACATGCTCATATTTTTCCATCGCACTTAAAACTGCATGGGATAACCTGGGGGTATACATAAGAAAGGGGTGATCTATAAATCCCAGTAAGGGAATAAGAATGGAATAACATGAAGAAATCATTACGTGTTAGACAATAGGAATATAAATGAGACATAAAAGGGGTGAGAATCATAAACATGAACAATGATACTTGATATAGCATGATAACATAAAGGCAACATGGGAAATGTAGAAAAAACATTAAACATGGAATCATAAACTTAGATCAAGGATAAATATCTAGAAATAATGGTGTAAAAGTACCATGATGGATTAGGTTCACTCTCTAAACCCTTTCATGATTTCACATGAGACTAAAACATTACCCAATTCATTGGAGTTCTATATAATTCTTGGCACATCTGTCACTTTCATTTCATTCACATGCATAAGTGTGTCACATAGATCATACAACATAGAATCATTTTTCATAAAATTTTATTCTACAATAAAGGAGTGTTCAATAAATACATGTAAGTCTCCAATAAAATAATTATAAGTGCATAAATGTGAACACAATTTATAAGAAATGGGTTTGAGTATTCACTACACAATTTTTTTGGCATGGAGAATCGCGATGAAATTTTGACAACATAACGGGGGTGTATAAATGTTAATAGGAGGGATTGATGAGAGTAGAAAGGTTCTATCATCATTATAAGTTAATTAAGGGGGATATGGAAGAACATATCCCAACATTATTAATTGGATAAAAAATTCATAAGATAATGAATATACTTGAATGAAAAGAAGGAAAAGATCCCTTACTAAATTTTGGTGTAGTAACGGGTGTACATAAAGGTTCATGGGAGATATTAATGAGAATAAAAGGTGTATATAATCATTTATAAATCAAATTTATAGTAATGGAGATATGTAAAAATATATCCCAACATTAAAAAATAGAAATTAAGAGACATAACATAAAAGAGGCACTTGATAAAAAGGAGAGTGGGAGATCCCTTACCTTGAGAGTGTGATTCCAAAAGCTTAGGAGGAGATTATTGAGAGCATGTGGGAACCTTGGGGGTACTATAGAGAGTGTAGGACAAATTAAAAAAATTAAAAGGTTTTTTAGTGAATATAAATGAGATATTGGGTGGGTTTATATAGGAAAAGAGTGGGGATTTCTTTATTATTTATCAAAATTAGGTTTTGGACTCTATATAATAAAGTAATAAAAACACAAGCCTTAATAAGGTTTTTTACCATGTTTTCTACCAAATGTGAGTGTTTTTAATTATTTTATATTTAAAAGGGCTGAAATTATTAAAATATTACCCTTGGTGATGTGTAAGTGAGTCATGTTCTTAAAGAAATGGTTTTAAAACCATAATATATAATATATGTTATAGAGGATTCATAAAAGCTTTATAAAATTAATAAAATAAACTAAAAGTCAAATTATTTTAAATAGAAAACATATATTTGGTTTTTGATACCATTTATAGTATTTATTACATCATTTTTGGGTCATTATGATGTCATAATACACACCATATTGATACCGTATTTAATTTTTACCCAAAAATTTGTCCATCTTAAAATATTATGAAAAAATAATCATTGGATAATTTCAAAATTATAATTAAAAAATTAGTATTCATTTTATCAAAATAATTTTATAAATATATGAATTTTTACTTTTAAAATAGAATCTACATTTATTAAGAAATGTAGGGTTTTTTACAATAACAGTTTTTGAACCCTTTTAAAAATTTAATTTGACTTCATAAAAATTATGTGACAATTTATATTTAATAAAAATTATCTAATAATAATATTTTATTAAAATACTATTTATTTCAAAAATAAATTAACTCATCAAGTTAAATGCCTTAATTAAATTTGAATATTACCACAAAACACAATTTTTGTTTTAGTTCATCAAAATCAAAATCATTTATAATGTAACAATAATAATAAGTAAATATAACAATTATTATATTGAAAATACAATATATATATATATATATATATATATTCATATTTCTATGGTCTGTATACATATCCCTTTAATACACCAACAAATTCTCTGAGGGTATGGTGCAAGACAGTGAGACTTTCATGTGGTGGTTCGATGTATGTGGCATGGATCATGATCTCAATGACCTTGATCTTATCTCATAAATGGTTTAACTCATTATTAAGTTATTGGACCTCATCTTGGTCTTGTTCAATGGAAAATCTCAAGAATGTTATCTCCCCTAGAAGCTCAGATAAATGGGCTTCATAGGGTACAATCCTACTGGTTGAGACCATCACTTCCTCTATCTGTGTCAAATGGATTTGTTAAAGCCCTATATTTATACTAATCATATGATCACTATTCAATTACTATATTATCAATGGTGATGATTCTTAACAGTATTTTTAATCTGATAGTATATAATAAAACCAATGAAGTTCATGTGTTTTTTATAACCATAATAATAATAATTTGTTTAATTAAATTACAAGGGGAATTTTATTTATAAAAGTTCAGGTCGTTACAATATTCCCACCTTCAGAAATTTATCCCAAAAAATTTTCATTTCACACACTAAAATAGATGAGGGTAATTTTTTTTCATCACCTCATCTGTTTCCCACATCGCTTCTTCTAATTTTTGGTTTCTCCACAACACTTTGGCAAGGTTCATTGTCTTATTTCGTAGAACTTTGTCTCTATGATATAAGATCTTCACCTATTTCTCCTCATATGAGAGATTATTCTCCAATGGTAACACATATGGATTGAGTACATGTGAGGGGTCTGATATGTACTTCCTCAAGAGGGATACATGGAATACATCATGTACTTGAGATATGTTAGGTGGGAGTGCTAGTCGATGGACCACCTCTCCGATGAGATCAAGGATCTAAAAAGGGCCAATGTATCTTGGACTAAAAATTCCATTCTTCCCAAATATCATGACTTTATTACATGGAGATATATAGAGGAATACCTTATCTCTAGCCTCAAACTCTAGGTTTCATTGACGATTGTCAGTATAGCTCTTTTTTCAACTTTTAGAATTTTTTATGTGTTGTTGAATGGTATTGACCTTTTTAACCATTTACTCTACTATTTTAGGACTTACAATTTTATGTTCCCCAACTTCATCCTAGCATACATGTGTCTTACACCTCTCCCCACAAAGGGTTTCATAGGGATACATTTGGATGATTAAGTTGAAATTATTATTGTATGAGAACTCGACCAAAGGAAGATGTTGATCAAATACTCCTTTAAAGTAAATTGAGAATGATCCCAACATGTCCCTGAGTGTCTAGATAGTCTTCTCAGATTAGCCATAAATTTGAGGGTAATAATCCATGCTGAAGTTCAACACATTATTTAGAGCATGTTGAATACTCTTCTAGAACTTGGAGGTAAATCTTGTATCTCGATCAGATATAATTGATAGTGGCGTTCCATGAAACCTTAACACTTCTCTAATGTATATCCTTGTAATTTTATTGAGTGATAAGTCATATTTAATTTTAATCAAATGATCAGTCTTTGTAAGATGATCCACCACAACCCACATAGCATTATTTTCTCTTGGTGTCTTTGGAATACCAGTGACAAAGTCCATGGTGATTTTTTCCCATTTCTATATGAGTATGCAGAATGGTTGAATCATCCCCTTATATTTATACCTTCCCACGTTCACTTATTTACATACAATAAATCTTAATGTATATTCCATTCTATCCTTATTCATATTTTCTCACTAATAGTTCTCTTAGATATCTTGATATATCTTTGTACTCCCTGGATGGATAGAGAATGTCAGGCAATGTTCATCATCCAAAATATTCTTCTTTAACTTGGGATTTTATAGTGCACATAGTCGTGACCCAAATCTTACAACTCCTTGTTCATTAATTTTTAAATTAGAGGTTTTCCCTTTTCTTATATCTTCCTATTTCTTTTGAATTCCCACATTATCTCTTTGAGCATCCTTTATCCTTTCCAAAAGATAAGGTTGAGTGATCATTTGTGAAATTATTGATTACGTTCCTTCCTTTATAATTCCTATGTACATCCTTTTCAAGTCTAAGAAGATCATATACTTTTAAATTCCCATCAATGATAAAATTATTGGATCCTTTCTATGTATCGAATCTGGCACTTTATTTTATTTCCTAGGATGGTTGTGGATTGAGCAGTCATAGTCCTTAATTATCTCTAACCATCATCACTGGTGTATATTCAACACTCTTTGTGTGAATAAATACTTTATGATCTTATGGTCCATATATATTTCACACTTCTCCCCAAAGAGATAATGCGCTATATTTTCAATATGAAGATCACCTCAGTAAACTATAGATCATGTTTTGGTCATTTCTATTCATGAACTTTCTATTTCATTGAAGCATATCCTATCACTTTTTAATTTTTCATTAACACACAGCCCAATCCCTTCTTCAAAGCATCGTTTTATACCATGAAAAGTTCTCTACTTATGGGTAGATTAAGTATAGGTGTAGTGATAAGACTCCTTTTCAACTCCTTGAATATATCTTAAAATTCATTATTACAAAAAAAATTGACTCCCTTCTGAGTTATCTTGGTTAGAGGGTTTTACAATCATGATAAATTCCTCACAAATCAATAATAGTACCCAGCTAATCCAAGGAAACTATGAAATTATGTCATAGATGTTGGTCTCGTCCATACTTCAATTACTTATGTCTTTTAAAGGTTCATATATGTCCCATTAATTGTGATAATATTCCCCAAGAATGATACTTAATTCAACCAAAAATCACATTTTATGTACTTTTCATAAAGCTTATCCTTTCGTAAGGTCATTAAAATAATGCTTAAATTCTCCTCATGCTCCTTCTTTATTTTGGAGTATATTAGAATATTGTATATAAATAGTACCAAAAATTTGTCGAGGTAATCTCTAAAGACCATATTAATCAATTCTATGAACATTTCTAGAGAATTAGTGATTCCTAATGGCATTACTATTATCTCATAGTCCTCGTACCTTGTATGAAAATTAGTCTTGGGGATATCCTCCTTCTTTATCCTAATTTGGTAATACCCTGACCAAAGATCCACCTTAGAGAATTATTATGCTCCACATAGCTAATCTAAAAAATCATCAATTTTTGGTAGAGGATACTTGTTATTTTTCATGATCTTGTTTATCTCACAATAACCAATGCAAAGGCGCATTGACTCATCCTTCTTCTTGATGAGGAGGACTGGTGCACCCCAATGCGAATCACTTGGGTGTATAAACCCTTTATCTATATTCTCCTGTATTTGTTTCTTCAACTCATCAAGTTCCACAACATTCATTCTATATTGAGTCTTGGATAATGGAAACGACCCAGGTATAAGATCAATTGAAAATTCAACCTCTCATCGAGGATGAAGACCAGGAAATTCTTTGAGAAACACTTTAGCATATTCCCTCACAATGGGAATGTCTTAAAGGATGATCTTAACCTTAGATTCAATCATTTTATATAGATATGATTGATTGTATGGAAATAATATCCATGTTTTAGATGTTGGTTCTAAATAATATTTATCCATGTCCTTTCATTTTTACAAAATCAAAGGATGATTCATGATACATAGATTGATTTCCTTCTTACATCAATTTATGTTGGATTTGTATAGGTAAATCCAATCCATACCTATAATTATATCAAATTCCACCTAAGGGAGTATCATAAGGTTAACTGGGAATTTCATACCACAAATTTTGATATGGGAGGAGTTATATACTTAGGATGAAACAATTTTCCCATTTTTAGTTTTCACTAAAAGCTTTACTTACATGCTTTGTGGTGGTGTTTGAATAGTCATACTAAAATAATGTGATATGTATGAATGAATATAACCAAAATCAAGTAGTACATTCTCTATTATTGAATGAATAACTAGTGTACTAGTCACCACTTCATTTTCAGGATCCACCTTAGCGGTTGTAATGGAATAATATTTCCCTTGTTTCCTTAGAGGTTGTTGGTTGTCTCAAAAAACCCTTGGATTAGTGCATTAGATTGTGAAGTGCCCTTGTTCTTTCATTTGAAACATTGAACAATGCACTAAGGGTTGATTAGGGAATTCCCTTACTCTATCACATTAGTGGGTTTCTCACATCAAAAATCGCTAGCTAGGTGTCCTTCCTTCATATACCTTAATCATTTCCTCATCCCCTTAGGAAATTTCTAGGATTCTTATTTATGCACTTTTTAAAATAAGGATGTCTAAATTTCTTAGCATCATTAGATTTCTACATCGCACCACAAAATTAAAATCCAATTAATGTTTATTGTCCCCATGATACCATTGAGATTTATCAATCTTCATTTCAATATTAAGGACATATCAAACAATTTCCTTATAGCTATCAAAGTTTCAAATCAACGCTACTTTTCAGAGACTAGGTTTTATCCCACTAAATAAGTGGTCAACTTTACATTTGGGGGTAATGAAAAAGTCAAAAGAATGTCATGCGTGTTTTGTGAAGTTTTCCTTGTACACCCTGATGGATTCATCATCTTTCCTATTAAGGTAAAGGAAATCCCTTTCTAATTTAATTTGGAGAGTGTAGGGAAAATATTTTTCAAAAAACATTTCTTGGAATTACTTCCACCCCATTACTTTGATCTCTCCATTGAGATTTGTATTCTTGATCAATTTCCACCATCGATCAGCTTCTCCCTCCATATGATAAACAACCAGTATAACCATCTCTTATTCAGAACATTGAAGTATGGAGAAGATATTATCAATGGTCTTGATCCATTATTCTATGATTAAGGGATAAGATGATCCATTAAAAGTTATAGTTCTTTATCACATAAAGGTATCAATTGTAGATTGTTCTTTATTAGAGGTAATTGGGTTCTTCTTTGGATCCAAGTTTCTATTCGGGACTTAATTCATCTAACATAGTATCATAAAAAAGTTCACAATTATTTCTCCTATTAGGTTGGGAATATCATTTGGGCAGTCATTACATCGCCCTTCACATTGGTTGTTTACTCGATTCCTCCTATTTCAGACTATTGGATGGAATAAAGGAAAAATTAAGGATGAAAACTTTTAAAATACTAAAAAAATAAACAAATATATAATGAAATTAAAGTGATATATTATAAATGACATTTATTTCCTTCACATGTGAATTTTTAGGCTTTAATCTATGATATCCAAGATCTATTTTCTAACATAGACACTCATGGGAATTTTGTTCCCTTAATAATTATTCGTAATGATTTTTTGAATTTACTAAATCATATCCCTCGAGAGTGTCAAACCAGGTGTTCAGCAAGACTCATTGTCATTCACCATTTCTTGATCGATTATAACTCAATGCGGTGTTTCTGGGTTTTACCCCTATATATATTTATTCCAGAACCACATCCACTTGTAGTATCCAGACTTGGATGTATTTTATTAGAAACCAATTACTCTATACGTTACCAAAATATAGGGATATATTATTATATTTAGTCTTATCCCTAAGTATTTTACAATAGTTTTCTAATCTTAATCCCAAAAATAACCAAACCTCTTTTTGAGACCAACTATGACAACCCTGCTCTTTTTTACAAATTAATTCATCATTTATTACATAAGATTACACATAATGAAATCTAAGAGATCGATAAGTATTGTGTATTTTTGAATTAGGTATATTACATAACAACTTAAAATAGGGAATACAACACCATTATTGAAAAATTCTTTAACATGCTCATATTATTCTACAGTACTTAAAATTGCATGGGATAACCTAGGGACATACATAAGAAATAGGTGAGATATAAAGCCTAGTAAGGGAATAAACATGGCATAAAATGAATAAATAATTACATGTTAGAAAATATTAATATCAATGAGGTATAAAAGGGTTTAGAATCATAAAAATGAACAATGATACATGATAGATAATGATAATATAAAGGAAACATGGGAAATGTGGAAACAACTTTAAACATGGAATCATAAACATAGGTCAAGGATGACTACCAAGAAATCATGGTGGAAAAATTCTAATGATGAATTAGGTTAAATCTCTAATACCTTTAATGATTTATCATTAGACTAAAACTTTACCTGATTTATTAGAGTGCTATATAATTTGGGGCGAACCCATCACTTTAATCTTATTCACATGCATAAGTGTGCCACATATATCATACAACATGGAATCATTTTTCATCAAATTTTATTCCATGATAAAGGAGTATGGAATACATAAATTTAATTACCTAATCAAATAATTATAAGTGGATAAATATGAAAACCCTTGATAGAAAATGAGTATGGGTATTCACTACACAATTGTTTTGGCATGTAAAATCGTATTGAAAGTTTGACAACATAACATGGACGTATAAATATTCATTGGAGGAATTAATGGGAGTGAAAGGGGTCTATCATTATCATAAGGGAAGTAAGGGGGTATGTAATAATATATCACAACATTAGTAATTAGAGAAAAAATCATAATATAATGAAGATACTTGAATAAATAGAAGAATGAAAAGATATCTTACTAAATTTTGGCATGGTAATAGGTGTACATAAAGGATAGTGGGAGGGATTAATGATAGTGAAAAGAACATATCATCATCTATACATAAAATGGAAAGTATATCCTAACATGAAAAAATGTACATTAAGAGACAGAACAAAAAAAAAGGTGCTTGAAAAAAAGGAGGAGAATGGGAGATCCCTTACCTTGAATGTGTGACTCAAAAAACATGTGAGGAGCTTCTTGAGAGGTTGGGGGCACCTTTGGAGGACTATTAAGATGGTAGGGCAGAGTAAGGATGTGTTCCAAGGTTTTTTAGTGAAGATAAATGTGATCTTGGGTGGGTTTATATAGAAAAAGAGAGGGGAGTTCTTTAGAATTTCTCAAATGTATGTTTTGGAATCTATATAGTAAAGTAATCAAAACCAAAAACCTTCCCATTGTTTTTTCCATGGTATCTACCAAAGGGAGTTAATTTTTGTTATTTTATGAGTCCAATGGTTGAACTTATTAAAAGTTGTTTTTGTTATTTTATAATTCCAATGGCTGAAATTATTAAAATATTACCCTTGGTTATGTGGAACTGAGTCGTGATCTTAAAGAAATTATTTTAAAACCTTAATATATAATATAGGTTTTGTAGGATTCATAATGGATTTATAAAATTAATAAAATAAACCTAAAACCACATTATTTTAAATGGAAAACATATATTTTTTCAGGGATGACCTTTATTGTCACGACCCCTCCCCATAAGGTGTACCCCTCTTGGGCCGAAAATGCAAGAAGGGAGATAGTGACCCCTAAGTCCCACCTCCAGTAGGCCCCAAGTTAGTGACTAGCACCGAGGGTATAGTAAACACACAAATGGGAGGCCTTTCCCTCTAATAGAACACATGTGAAAGAGAGAGATAAGATAGGCACCAACCAAATCTGACTCAGACTGTAATATAAATTAAATCCCAAGTACACATATGTAATGTCATGAAAGAACTGCTACAACTTAAAGGTAAAACTTCAAGTACCAAAATAAAATAAAAATAGCAGCGACCAAAAATCCTGAACAACTCATATAACCCCAAGCTAGTAGTAAGAAGCCTGATCTCCAAACTTCTACAAGTTAATTGAAAGATAGTTTAGATATACATAGGGTGAGTATAAAAGTATACTCCTTATGATCCTCCCCTGAGCCTCTTGTTCAAAAGTAAAGAAAGAATGCTAAAACATAGTGAACAACAAGTGAAACTAAATTATCACCTAAATAGGTATACTAATTTCTCAGCCTCACCATAGATACTCTCACCAAGTATGGCATACAAGAGTATATAATATAATAAGGAATATCAAGGGTACCCCACTACTACTTCCCCACTGGTTTTCCAATTTACCCCAATGTTGCACATCCTAAGCATCTCTCTCCAAAAAGGCTTGCCCGCAGACACCTGGGCAAAGCACCACAACATGAACATCATGCATCACAACATCCAAATCCATGTAACCAAAGTAACCAGGTATTTTCTAGGATCCACCATAGCTCGCATAAAATTTATCATATGTCGGGCATTATACCTCAATCCATTACAGCCCATACACCGAGTAAGGATCTTTAAGCCACCACAGCCTATACATGTTGCACCTATAGTAGTCTATAGGAAACTATATCCAAAATATATGTGTGTGAATGACCACAAGCCATTAAAACCCTCTACACACATATATGTGGAAAACTAAAAGTTGTGCCTACCAGAACAAGTAACTACCAAGAGAAGAGAGCAGGGCCAAAGGGGGTAGTCATCCATCCATCCTCCCACCAGAATGTTGGGGAAAACACCCCCCAGGGCTTAGAATCCTCAGGGTGTTAGTTTCCCTAACTGATAGGGTGGATTAGTGTATAGAAACACAAAAAAATTACATAATATATTATAGATCACAACCACACTATGTGAATAGGCTAGTCTTAGACTCAACTACAGCTAACGTCTCTCGACCTCTCGACCACCACTACTAAGATAAGGTATCCTATAATCACACGACCATTTAAAGAGATTTATTACAATACTTTATTACCTTTTTATCAGTTTAACTTTATATTAATTTATTTTTTAAACATTAATTAACAATTAACAATTACATATTTTATTTCATTAGCATCACACCCAAAGTCCACTATTCCTTTAAATTGAAACCTCGACATTGCATCCCATCAAGCTCCAACCCCATGGGTCAATCATAAATCATTCAATAATTTATTAACAATATTATTACTTTCCCATATTCCCATACATTCTAGAAAAACATTCTAATCTACTAAACATAAGGGAGATCAACCTAGTGAGTATATGAACTACCCTTCAAGTCTTTTCCACCTATAGCAAGAGTGTAGACCCATCCTCCCTCGATAAGTTATACACAGAAAGCACATGGCATACCCCACGTGTCTTCGCCCCTTTTGGAAGGAGGGTAAGTAAGATCATATTCCTTGAGAAATGGGGAAAGTAAATCAGATAAACAACCAACAGGATTCAGTAAACATCCAATCATTCACATCCAACCTGTTTCATCATCTCTAGTGTCCTCCTTGACACCCACATGCATAAAATGATGCATCTCACCACTCTAGGCATCAACTTCTACCACAACCATGGGCCTCCCTACACACACATCTCACAACATCCATCTAGTCTCATAACACATCACAAGAAGAAGGAAACAAACATCATATCAACTGGGCTCTTGGCCCTACACAAGGCATCCAAACTCCACATGCTACGAGCTCTCAAGGCTCAAAAGCAGAAGGCACTTGACCTTACAAGAAAGAGGGTAACTCAGAACACTACAAGGTATTATCTTTTATCAAAAAACCAGTTCATTAATCTATCTTGAATTATCCAATTCATTATTAGTAGGTTCCAACTATGGGAAACCTAAACAGCAAGCTATCATAACTATCACAAATAATTAAACAAGATTATTGCATCAATTTGATTGACATAAAATTACAACAACAACCAGATTCATTTACATGACTCTTTATCTTTGAAAAATAATTACAATTAATCCCAGTTTATGTTATTTACTAATTTCCTTCATGAAAGACATTCTAAACAAAGCAAGCATAGATATCACGCTATCTAGAAAAATAAGAGGCAATAACATAAGATCGATACAAATTTATTTATTCGGTTTAAATATTTATTACGTCAATTCCATTATGATCTAGTGGAATGAATCAAGATAAATCTATGATTTCTCATAAAATAATAGAGAAGAAACGAATCCCCTACCTTAGAAGGTTCTTGAAGTTCTTTACACGAGAACAATCCACGCAACCGATAACGATCACCTCTCTCACGACAACTGCATCCACCTGAGGATGTCGTGGCACGACCGCACCAACTGACACCCAAGAAAACTCCATTATAATAATAGAGATCACATTCTATAACATGGAAAAGAGAAACAGGAGAATAAAGATCAAATAAAACACAAGAATAGAGGTAGATCATACCTTCTATCAATGATTGATCGAAACTTTCTGCTTGCACCAAAACAGGGGGTGTGCATGTGGCAGGAAGAAACTTCAAGGGAAAATTATCCAAGGATTGAGGTTCAATCACACTGCTCCTATGGAAAGAAGGAAAGGTTCGAGCGTCTAACACTAGGGAACAAGAAGGTAGAACAAGGGATGGATATATTTTTCTTGTTATAAGATTTAACATAGAAGTGGTTTAAGATATGCTAGATTTTCCATTACAAGAGGATCACATTAAACCATGCAGTTTGAGAATTAAAGGCATCTAGAGTCTTAGGAAAATTAAGATAGGAGTTATGGGCTTTGAATCATCCTTAAATCCCTTAAAACAAGGCCTTGAATTCATTTTCCATCAAAGAAAATGCTAAATGGGCGAAACTGTAGGAAGTTGGAAACATTGGACACGTACCGACTTCTAGAAACATTGTACACCTACTAATGTCTGAAAACACTATACACCTACTGAAATCTGGAAACACTGTACACCTACCAATTCCTATAAACATTGTACACATACCGATGCCTAGAAACTATGCATGCCTACCGACATCTGGAAGCACTATACACCTATCGATGCCTGGAAACACTGTACACCTACCGAAATCTAGAAACACTGTACACCTACCAAAATCTAGAAATATTGTACACCTACCAATGCCTAGAAACATTGTAAACCTACTGATGCCTGAAAAAAATATACACATACCGACATCTGGAAACATTGTACACCTACCAACGTTTGGAAACATAGTACACCTACCGAAACCTGGAAACATTGTACACATACCAACGTCTAGAAACACTATACACCTACCAACACATGGAATCATTGTACACCTACTGATGTTTAGAAACACTATACACCTACCGGTGACTGGAAACACTGTACACATACCGATGTCCGGAAACATTGTACACAAAACTGGAAACAGTGTTCATAGAACTATAAATTTGGAAAATGTTGGGGATAAGCCACCTTGACCTCCCAAAAACCTCAAAAACCAATTTTCAGTAAAGGAACGGACCAGAGAGGTCCATACCATTACATCATATACCTCGAAAAACATTTTCATCCTTGATAATTCAAAATAAACCTAAAAGGAAACAGAAAAGGGGTCTGAACAATTTCCCATCGAGATACCTCTCAAAAGAGAGTAAGACACAAAAAGAAATAAAAGAAATACATATCATAAGCATGAAAGGTCTAAAACCACAAATAATACATTGTTACATGAAAATATTTAAACATCAAACAACTCAGGGTACTGAGCACATGTCTACGACTCACATTCCCATGTACTCTCCTCCATGCCACTATGTCGCCACAAGACACGAACCAAGGGGATAGAACAACCACGTAAAATCTTATCCTTGCGGTCTTGGATCTCTACAGGCCTCTCCTCGAAGGTCGAATCATCATCAATGTCGATCTATCCCCAATATATTACGTGAGAGTCATCATGAAGATAACTAAGGAGCTGTGACACATGAAAAACATCATGTACCCTACTCATCTGTGGGGGAAGTGCTACCCGATACACCACAGCTCCAACATGATCCAACACCTCGAAAGGTCCAACAAAACAGGGAGAAAACTTACTACCATGATCAAACCTTCACTTCCCATTACGGGTGAAAGAGTTTTTTCATGGGAACCCTCAAATGATTAATGGTTTTTTTGGGTACTTGGGTGCAGTAGAGTGGCTGACCAAGGTCATCTCTCAAAGGAGGAAGTAAATTAAAACAACTTCTTAAAGGTATTATAAAAAGTAAAATATAATATAATAAAAATACTACTTTAAAGGATGGGGTTTCTTTACATTTTATAAAACTAGATGAATTTTTCTAGAAGAATATTTCATTTTTGTTTTGTTTTTAGTTTTGAAATGAAGTTCGATTAAAATGACACAATAAGAAGATGTTTTTTTAGAAAATATTTAAAAGGAATAATAGATTTAACTATACCTATTCACTCAATTATTTTTCATTATAATTTAAATTAACATCCACTTAATTATAATCCTCTAATTTTTTAACCCTCAAAACCTACGGGATTTAACTTAACCACAAAGATGAAATTACTTAAACCCTAGGCTAGCTTCAGAACATGCAATCGCAACACCCTGGTTTGATTGATGTTCTTAGGTTAGCTTATCGTCAGTGGTTAATTAGAGAACATATATACTATATAAATGAGGATTAATTGAGTTTAGGGATTATATTTGAACTATAAAAATTTATCATGTGTGGTCTTTTATTACCGTTTAAGATTGCGCTCTAAAAATTTACACAACTTCCGACCTTGCGTGTTTTTGTGTCAATTGTTAAATTACATTCTTAGTTTCATTTAAATTAAAAAATAAATTAATATATCATATTAAGTGAATTAAATTAGTTAATTGATTCAAAATAAATTAATGAATAAGGTTAGAGGTTGATCGATTGCAAAAAATAACTACTCTTCCATGGGCGGTGTAGTCATTGTAGAAACGTTTTTAATGTGCAAATGTTTAGAAAGGGTAGAACCCAATCACGTTTCTACTCTTGATTCCAAACCAATTAGGAAGGTTAATATAAGAATAAATTTGAACAAAACAGAAGATAAGATAATAAATAAAAGAATAACAAAGAAATTTATTATGAAAACACAAACATTACAATATGAGGAAGAAGAAGATGGTTTCGATGAAGGGATCCTGGCTTCAAGAGCTACCCTTATTGAATTGCTTGGATAATTGGAGTGAAACCTCTTCTCCTATGACATAAACTTTATAATTCACGTGTCTAATCCCACCAAATGAGAAAAACACCAATTTATAGAGTGGGGGGATAGGTTTTAAGTGGTTTCAAGTGTGAATGGAGAATCTCGAACAAATATTTTATGCCAACTTGCATCGCCCATTTGACCACTAAAATGTGTGAATCAGCTCTCCTTCCAGAAGGATGATTTGTGAGAACATAAATCCCCGAGCCCCTCTCAAAATATGGGCTTAATAAAAGCATTTATTAAGATGTTATGGCCCAAATATAGAACTTATGTCCCTTTTGGAGAGTCCATCCCACTATTCACTTAATGGCCCATTTACTCCATCTAAATTCATTCTTTATCTCTAGTGTCCTGAATAAAAGTTGTAAACAATTAAGTGAGGAACACTGTTACAAAATTGTAAGTTCAAATAAATCATATTAAAATATTTATGTGTGAAATACTATAGTGTATTTTAAAAGGGTAAAACTTGAATTTTCATCAAATTTTCAAATGAATGGTCTAATCCAAAATATTTCATAAATGAACATATTTAGCACAATTTGAGGAAATTATGTCATTTATTATCAATAAAATATTAAATAAAATAGTGTTTTATCAATGGGGAGTCACCTTCAGAATTATGTGATCCCCAAAATCAAACTCCAAAGGTCTCATTTGATCGACATATGATTTCTGATGATCCTATGCTACCTTCATCCTCTCACAAATCATCTGAACCATCTCTATCATATTCTGCAATAGTTTTGGTCTGAGAATTGCTGACTCTCCAACCCCAGTCCATCACAATGGAGAATGGAAAGGTCAGTCGTACAAGGCTTCAAACGACGCCATACCAATGGAGGGGTGACAACTATTACTGTAAGAGAACTCCACCAAGGGTAAGTGCCCCATCCACGAACCTACAAAATCCAGGAAACAAGAGAGAAACATGTCTTCAAGAGTCTGGATGGTCTGCTCTGTCCGATCGTCCATATGCGGATGAAAATTAGTGCAAAGGAATATCTGAGAACCAAAATCATGTTGGAGAACTATCCACACCCTAGAGGTAAAACGAGGATCTTGATAGGAAATGATCATCCTCGGGACTCTGTGGAGTCTCACCACCTCCTACAGATACTACTTCGACAAAAATTCCACTAAGCTCGACTCCGTGATTGTTATGAATTGTCTTTATTTCATCAAATGATCCACTAACACCCATATAGAATCATGACCTCCTTGAGATTGAGGTAAACTAGTAAAAAATTCCATTGAGATGTCCTCCCACTTCCACTGAGGAATATCTATCAGCAGGAGAAAACCATTGGGGAAACGATGCTTGGCCTTCACCTTCTGGTAGACCAAACATCGAGTAAAAAACTCTACAACTACATGTTTCAGCCTCGTCTACCAAAACTTGATTTTCAAGGCTTGTTACATCTTTTCCACACCAGGATGCATTGATAAAGGCTAACTATGGAACCCTCTGATAATTGTCTCATGCAGCATCATCACAACCAAAGACACCATGTTCTCCTTCCAAGCATGGATCGAACTGAAGGTTATCTCAACCTCCTCCAACTAATCTTCCATGAATGAATCTGAAATATATCCCCCATACTAATGTATACTCTAAAGCTGAAACTCTCAGAGTGTCCTACTCCAGGTTTCATTGTATTCAACCTCTACCCTATGACGATCTACTGGCGCAACCTGCTGGAAATCATATGCCCGAATCTGATGAGGATGTCGAATGGGAGCCATACCTATAAAATATTAAATAGTTAGAGCTCCTATACCTAGAATATGGAAGATTAAACATTAATTAATTAATTTTTTTCTTTTATTCATTTTAGGTTAACCCATCCGAAAGTCTAACCCTTCAAACACAGGATCAAAGAAGAATGATACATGATCCTTTCCTAAGTCTCTACCCTACAACTAGTATCCCCTCATTTAGTATCCACTGTAAACTTAAAGGTTTTTGCATCAGATCACAGGGGGACCTAAATACCTATGTCTAATCCAGTCTCTAGTGATTACATCACTTCCTAAACTTAACTGATATAGTTTCCCTACCAACCCATGCAACCTCAACTATGCCTAACACCAAAATATATCCCTCAACCTCCCTATGATACCACTCTATCACGACCCCCTCCCCACAAGGTGTACCCCTCCTAGGCTAGCAATGTGAGAAGGGAGATAGTAACCCCTGAGTCCCGCCTCTAGTAGGCCTCAGGTTGACGACTAGAACTGAGGGTATAATAAACACACAAATGGAAGGCATTACCCTCTAAGATAACACATGTGAAATAGAGAGATAATATAGGCACATACTAACTCTAACTCAAACTTCAATATAAAATAAATTTAAGGACCCAAACTTTTTGAATAGTATATTAACTTACTCTTAACGATTTAATAGAGATGTTAATGGTTAATGCAGAAATAGGAGTCGATGGCTTCATCCTGTAGACTCGAACCTTATGAAGCCAACTTATCAGAGCTTGGGAAGGAGGTGGCATCTTTGGGTGTCGATTTGGACCAAGCCCAAGCTGAACTCCAGTGTGTCAAGCTTGAACGGAAACACCTGCGGGAGAAGTTCAAGTTAGTATAGATTACTACTAGGGCAATGTTATCTGAGCCTCCCTCAGATTCTCTCACCATATAACACCTTACACTTAGGTCATATGCTGTTGTTATAAGGGGCTATATGATGAGACCGTAGCTTCTTTGTGTAATCCTTTGGGATGAATAAATTGAGATTTCTTCCTTTAGTGATGTTTGTGAAATTTCAAATGTCTAGATAATTTTAGGATGTATTTTATTGATGAATTTTGGAAAAAATGATATTTAAAATATTTATGTAAACCTTAAATAATTAATGATGTGTAATTATTTTCAAAAAATGTTCTTCTGTAAAAGTGTTCAGTAAGGGATTTAGAGTCTAATAAGATCAACTTAATTTTTTATGAATAGTAAATTATGAATAGTGATTTTATGCTTAGGATTAGTAATGTGACCAAATGGATTATTAATATCACTTAAATAAAGTTTTAATATAATTTAGACACCTTTATTATGTAATGTTATTCAATAAAATGGTTAAATAACGGTTTCATAAATTATTAATCAAGTATTAGTTTTTTCGGGTGAATGGTGTTTTTTTATTTAAAAATTTAATTAAAAATATTTAGAAAATTATTTTTATAAAATGGACTTTATTTTTTAACTCATAGAATCGATATTATGTTATGGTAATTTTTTGGTATTTTTTTGAGAAAGATGAATTTTCAGTGAATAGTAAAAATGCAGTTTTAGGGTTTCGGTATGTTAAATGACATCATAATTGTGTCACGATGATGTAATGAGATATTTTAAGGGATGGTCGACTAAAGGGGATGAATTATTGTTTTAGGTGTCCCAAGTGGCCAATTCCATGGGCAAATACCATGGGCAAGCCCATGGTTTTGCCAAAACCACCAATGAGGTGTCCCTTGGACATTAATGCCTTGTCCCCTCACTTTCCCTATAAATACCAATCCCTCATCTCATCCATTCGAATCCAAAACCATCCTCAACGAAGTTCTGGTCTCCTTACCTCCCAAGAAGTCCTCCCAAGGTTCCCCCAAGCCCTCAAGGTCCAAACCTTTGAGTTTTAAGAGTTGCTTTTTAAGGTAAGGGATCCGACCTCTCTCTTTCTTTTCAAGTAATCTCTTTTATGTCAATTATTTTATGCTCCATGTTCTTATGTTGGATGATGTTATTATATATTCATCTTACTTCCCTTTTCATGTTCATATGATGATAGACCCCCTCTTTCTCTCATCAATTCATTTTAATAATGTTTAAGTGGCGTTGTTAGGCTGCCGAATGTTTAAGGGATTCTTTCACCCTTCTCATTTTTCAAAGTTCTACTTTCAAGTCAAGTCTTTCAAGTTCCTTTTTATTATGTTGGGGTATGATATATATATCTATAATACTGAACTTTTATGTTTATATTATGAGATACCCTATTTGATCTTTTCAATTCATTTTTGTTGAAGTTTAATTGACGCCGTTAGGCTGCTGAATTTTCATAAGAGAAATCTAATTTTTGTCTTCCTTCCATGTTTTTTATTTCAAAGGGTATGTCCTTAAAATTTCATTACCATGTTTTTAAATCCTTTATATTATGTTCCCATACTGTTTTATGGATCATTTATGAGTGGTTGACCCATGTCCCCTCTCTTTTCAATGTTTTCTAAAACCTCCTAACATAGTCGTTATGCTGCAGAATTTCCGTCTCAAAATATCTCTCTATTTTTATAAAGTTCTTTTATTTTATTAAGTGAATACTCAAAGATATTTCTTATAAAGGGGTATTCACATATATACCAAAATTTTCTATTTTAAATTCTGGTATTTACATACATGAGACCCACCTTCCTTTTCTGTGGGTTTTAAAGTGACACAAAGATCATGTCTTTAAAGCAGTTTTAAAACGTTATGATTATGAAATGAAACCCATTTCTTTTATGATATATGGGTTGTTTATGAAATGATTGATGATTATATATGTGGCTCACATGATAAAAAAGTCAAATTTAAGGGTGCGCCCTGATAGCGCTCCAATGCATTGGGTAAAGATTTAATCTCTAGAGATGACCATTTAGACTGATACCTTGGTGAATAACCTTGGTAATTTTTATTGACACCTTGGGGATGGACCTTGGTGAAATAGAAATGATTGTTTTTGTAAAATGTTGTATCCACGACTTCAAGTTATGAAAAATGTTATTTTTATTATGAAATTCCTCATGATTTCTTTCTCATGCCTTAAAGTTCTTTTCATGACCTTATTGAAGTATCTCAAGTTCACACGTAAAATGTTTCTCTTGTTTCCCTTACTGGGCCTTCTGCTCACCCTTTCTTTTGATGTATGTCCCCAGGTTATGAGATGCAGTAATGAACCTAGTATGAACTTAAGGAGAAGCCTTTAAAGTGTTTAAGAAGAATGTTTTATGTTGTTTTCATATTTTATGTTCCTGGTTTCCAAGACACTAAACCTTAAAGATCCTCAGTTTTGTGTAATGTAGTGAAAGTTTATGTTATAAAAAGGCGGGATGCCACAGTTGGTATCAAAGGATGGTTTAGTTATTTTTGGAAATTAGGATATAAAAACATTAGGAAGAACCCTATAGAAAAGTTTAAATATAGGAAAACTTCCTGGTATTTTGGTAAGTATTCAGTAAGTGGTTTATCAAACAAATACATCCCTGTCTGGATACGAGTAGGTAGAGGCGGCTCTGGCACAGATGTACATAGGGGTAAAACCCGAAAACACCGCTTTGAGCTAGACTTGAACGGGAACTGGTGCACGATAATGGGCCTTACTGCACTCTTGGTTACGACACTCCCAGGGGATATGTTTGGTTAATCACAAGATTTTTATGAATCATTATGAAGGAATTATAGAGAAGTGTAATTGTCTAAGCATGAAGTCTTAGTTAAAAGATTTATAAATGAAATAAGTTTCTCACTAAGGTTTTATTCTTTTAGAAAATGGTAGGCAATAGGAGGAACCGTGCAGATGGTGACTGCAATGCACCATGTGCTGACGGCCCTCCTATGGAAGCCGTAATGGAAACATTCATGTGAATGATGAACCAAATGACTCAAGTTATGAGTAATAACTTGAATCAAGCTGAGAGGCCGATCTCACCACGAAGGGAAAAACATTTCGTTGAGTCTTTCATGCGTCAATGACCACAAACATTCAGTGGATCTACTTACCCATTGGTTGTGGAACAATGGATAAGCTCCATTGAAAAGATCTTTTCTGTACTTCATTGTTCGGAACAAGAAAAAGTCACCCTTGCTGTTTACCGCCTAGAGGGAGAATCTGATAAATGGTGGTCACTGATCAAAAACATGAATCCATGAGGAGAGATGGAAGCTATGGAGTGGGAAGAGTTCTGGGGAATATTCTTTGATAAGTATTTCCCTCGTTCCATGAGAACGAGAATGGAGAAAGAGTTTCTCGAGCTGAAGCAGAAGGAGAACGAATCTGTCGGAAGCTATGAGATGAACTTAACCCGACTTTAACGATATACCTCTAGCTTTGTCATGGATCCAAGTGGGAAGGTTGACAGATTTTTTGGTGGACTGAGACCTCATCTGCGGAAGAATCTAGCCAACCGGGACTACAATAGCTAAGAGGAGATCGTGAGGAGTGCAATGAAAGTCAAGCTAGAGTTTGGTGAGACACAGTGGTATCATAAATCAAATGACAAGAAGAGATCGTTGGAGCCCAGTCTAGGGAAGACTTTTGATCAGGGAAGAGGTGGAAAGCAAATGAAACTTACCACATGAAATAAATGTGGGAAGAAGCATCTATGGAACTACTTGGTCGGAAGTGGAAAGTGCTACAAGTGTGGAAGAGAAGGTCATATTGCTCGGAATTGTCATAGTGAGGTGAAGCCTCAAATTCCCAACACTAACAACAGAGGAAAGATGGTTTCGTCCCTACCCGAAGTCAAATGCTTCAAGTGTGGACAGCTTGGGCACTTTGTTAATCACTGTCCAAATCCGAGGGTAGTGGAGGGGAATCACCATCAACCTCAGCAAAGGCCAAGGGAGAAAGGTTGTGATTTTTCTATCACAACAACTGAAGTTGAAGTTTATAACGACGTGGTAGAAGGTACTCTTGTTGTCCTCTCAAAACTAGTAAGTAATTTGTTTGATTCTGGTTCTATTCATTCCTTTATTTCCTCCAAGTTTGCAAATAATATAGAATCAATCCCTGAACTGCTTGAGGTAGAGTTGTCAGTCAAGACTCCAAGTGGGATTATCCATGCATCAATAGTGTTTAGAGACTCTAGTGTTTACTTCAGTGAGCACAATCTTATCGCAAATCTAGTAGTCATTCCCATGTTGGAATTTGACGTTATACTAGGGATGGACTGGCTCTCAAAGTATAATGCTAAGATCCAATAAAGAAGTAAGGAAATATCATTAGTCTTTAATGAACGACCTACAATTATCTTCCAAGGAGAGATATCTTGAATTTATCCCTATCTAGAAGCACCTCCTATATCTTTCTTTATAGAGTTAATCGGTGATGATGAAGAAGGAAAAGGGAGTATACAAATAGAAGATGTTCCGATTGTTCAGGAATACATGGATTTATTTCCTGAGGAGTTACCTGGACCTCCCCCAGAAAGAGAGGTAGATTTCTCCATTGAACTCGTACCTAGATCTCAACCGATATCAAAGACCCCATATAGAATGGAAAATGTGGAGCTAGTAGAGTTAAAGAAACAACTCCAAGACTTGTTAGAGAAGGGGTTTATCCGACTGAGTGTGTCTCCTTGGGGAGAACCGGTTCTCTTTGTGAAGAAGAAGGATGGATCAATGTGGCTATGCATTGATTATAGATAACTGAACAGGATCACAGTGAAGAACAGATACCATCTTCCAAGAATTGATGATTTATTTGACCAACTTCATGGGGCTCAATTCTTCTCCAAGATTGATCTTCAATCTGGTTATCATCAACTGAGGGTGAAGAAGGAAAATATTCCAAAGACTGTCTTTCGATCAAGATATGGGCATTATGAGTTTACTGTTATGCCCTTCGGCTTGACTAATGCTCCTGATATTTTCATGGATTTTATAAATAGAGTCTTTAAGGACTACCTTGATAACTTTGTGGTAGTTTTTATTGATGATATTTTGATATATTCAAAAATTTTTGAGGATCATGAAGATCATTTGAGGGTTATTTTGAAAACTCTGCGGAAGGAGAGGCTCTTTGGAAAGTTCAGCAAGTGTGAGTTTTGGTTACAACAAGTGTCTTTCTTGGTGCACATCGTAACCAATGAAGGAATATCAGTTTACCCTGCAAAGACAATGGTTGTGGAGGAGTGGCCTCAACCCACAATAGTAACTTAGATTCGTAGTTTCCTTGGTTTAGCAAGATATTATAGGAGGTTTGTGAAAAAAAATTCACGGATTTCTAATCTGCTAACCAAGTTGACTCAAAAAGGGGTTAAGTTCATCTGGACAAAGGAATGCGAGGAAAGTTTCCAAGAGCTGAAGAAGAGATTGGTTACTGCACCTGTGTTAACACTACCCTCTATCAGAGAAGGATTCGTTATTTTTAGCGATGCATCTCTGAAAGGGATTGGGTGCGTCCTCATGCAAAATGACAAGGTAATTGCTTATGCATCTCGACATTTGAAGATTCATGATCAGAATTATCCTATGCATGATCTAGAGCTAGCGGCAGTTGTTTTTTCTCTAAAGATATGGAGGCACTATCTTTATGGGGAGAAATCTGATATATACACCTACCACCAAAGTTTAAAGTATATTTTCACGCAGAAATAATTGAACATGAGGCAAAGGAGATGGTTGGATCTTATTAAAGACTACGATTGTTCAATTCATTATCACCTTGGAAGAGAAAACAAAGTCAAGGATGTGTTAAGCAGGAAAGATCCTGTTGTTCTGGAAACAATGAGGATCCTAGGAGATCCCTTGATTAATGATCTAGTAAAACTGGACATGGGAATTGTAAGGGAAGGGACATCATCAACCTTATCCCAAATGATTTCTCAACCTTAATTACTAGAGAAGATCAAGAAGGATCAAAAAGAAGATCCTTTACTATAGGAGAAGTTTGAGGCTATAAAGGATGGGAAGTTCCCTGATTTCAATATTGATCAAGAAGGTGTATTGAAATTTCATACAAGAATATGTGTTCCATCTATTCCGGAGATAAAGAAATAACTGATGGATGAAGCTCATAGCTCTACTTTCTCTATACATCCAGGAAGCACTAAAATGTATAGAGACCTTCATGATCATTATTGGTGGGATAACATGAAGATGGAGATTGATGATTACACTACAAGGTGCCTGGTGTGTCAGCAAGTAAAGGCATAACAAAAACTTCCTAAGGGGGTATTACAACCGCTACCCATACCAGTATGGAAGTGGAATAATATCACTATGGACTTTGTAACTGGTCTCCCGAAATCATCCAAAGGAAACAATGCGATATGGGTGATTGTGTATCATCTCACCAAGACTGCCCATTTTATCTCTATTCGGGAATATTTCTCTCTGGATCAACTTTCCAAGATATACGTAAAGGAAGTGGTAAGGCTGCATGGGGTACCACTATCCATCGTGTCTGATCGTGATCCAAGATTTACATCAAAATTCTGGAAAAGTCTTCAACATGCTCTGAATACTGAATTGAATTTTAGTACGGCCTATCATCCTCAAACTGATAGCCAATCTGAAAGGACTATTCAAACACTCGAAGACATGCTGAGATTATGCTCAATGGAATTTAAAGGTGGATGGAATCAACACATCCCATTAGTTGAGTTCTCCTATAACAACAGCTTCCATTCGAGTATTCAGATGGCACCCTATGAAGCTCTGTATAGAAAGCGATGTAGAACTCCTACTTGTTGGGATGAAACTGGTGAGAGAAATCTTATTGGGCCTGATCTTGTGCAAGAGATGACAGAACAGGTTCATGCCATCCAACAACACTTAAAGGCTGCTCAGAGTCGGTAGAAGAGCTATGCTGACAACCGTCGAAGGGACTTGTAGTTTGGTGTTGGAGAAAAATTCTTCCTTCGAATTTCTCCATGGAAGAGAGTCATGCGGTTTGGGAAGAAAGGGAAGCTCAGCCCTAGGTACATTAGCCCCTATGAAATCCTTGATCACATAGAAGTAGTGGCCTATCGTCTAGAACTTCCACTAAACCTAGCTCAAGTTCATGATGTCTTCCATGTATCTCTCTTGAGGAAGTACATACCCGACCCTTCGCATGTACTGAACCCAGAGGTGGTACAACTGGAACATGACCTCTCTTATGAGGAGCAGCCAGTGGAGATCTTAGACCGTAGAGACAAGGTTCTACGAAGAAAGACTACCCACCTTGTGAAAGTGTTGTGGAGGAATCATAAATATGAAGAAGCGACTTGGGATCCTGAGGAAACAATGAAGCAAAAGTACCCTCACCTTTTCGACTAGGCCTCAAGTATAAAATTTCGGGGATGAAATTTCTTAAGGGGGGAAGAATGTAACGACCCAAAATTTTTGAATAGTATATTAACTTACTCTTAATGATTTAATAGAGATGTTAATGGTTAATGCAGAAAGAGGAGTCGATGGCTTCATCCTATAGACTCGAACCTTATGAAGCCCACTTATCAGAGCTTGGGAAGGAGGTGGAATCGTTGGGCTTCGCTTTGGACCAATCCCAAGCCGAACTTCGGCGTGTCAAGCTTGAACGGAAACACCTGCGGGAGAAGATCAAGTTAGTAGAGATTACTACTAGGGCAATGTTATCTGAGCCTCCCTCAGATTCTCTCACCATAGAACACCTTACACTTAGGTCATATGCTGGTGTTATAAGGAGATATGTGACGAGAGCGTAGCTTCTTTGTGTAATCCTTTGGGATGAATAAATTGAGATTTCTTCCTTTAGTGATGTTTGTGAAATTTCAAATGTCCGGATAATTTTAGGATGTATTTTATTGATGAATTTTGGAAAAAAGGATATTTTAAAATATTTATGTAAACCTTAAATAATTAATGATGTGTAATGATTTTCAAAAAATGGTCTTCTACAAAAGTGTTCAGTAAGGAATTTGGATTCTAATAAGATCAACTTAATTTTTGATGAATAGTAAATTATGAATAGTGATTTTATGCTTAGGATTAGTAATGTGACCAAATGGATTAGTAATCTCACTTAAAGAAAGTTTTAATATAATTTAGACACCTTGATTACGTAATGTGATTCAATAAAATGGTTAAATAACGGTTTCATAAATTATTAATCAAGTATTAGTTTTTTCAGGTGAATAGTGTTTTTTATTTTAAAATTTAATTAAAAAAATTTAGAAAATTATTTTTAAAAAATGGACTTTATTTTTGAACTCAGAGCATCAATATTATGTTATGGTAATTTTTTGGGATTTTTCTGAGAAAGATGAATTTTCAGTGAATAGTAAAAATGCAGTTTTAGGGTTTCGGTATGTTAAATGACATCATAACTATGTCATGATGATGTCATGAGATATTTTAAGGTATGGTTGACTAAAGGGGGTGAATTATTGTGTTAGGTGTCCCAAGGGTAAATACCATGGGCAAGCCCATGGTTTTGCCAAAACCACTAATGAGGTGTCCCTTAGCCATTAATGCCTTGTCCCCTCACTTTCCCTATAAATACCAAGCCCTCCTCTCATTCATTCGACTCCAAAACCATCCTCAACTAATTTATGGTCTCCTTACCTCCCAAGGAGTCCTCCCAAGGTTCCCCAAATCCCTCAAGGTCCAAACCTTTGAGTTTTAAGAGTTACGTTTTAAGGTAAGGGATCTGACCTCTCTCTTACTTTTCAAGTAATCTCTTTTATGTCAATTATTTTATGATCCGTGTTATTATGTTGGAGGATATTCTTATATATTCATATTACTTCCCTTTTCATGTTCATATGATTATATACCCCCTCTTTCTCCCATCAATTCGTTTTAAGAATGTTTAAGTGGCGTCGTTAGGCTGCCGAATTTTTAAGGAGTTCTTTCACCCTTCTCATTTTTCAAAGTTCTACTTTCATGTCAAGTCTTTCAAGTTACTTTTTATTATGTTGGGGTATGATCTCTATATCTATCATAATGAACTTTTATGTTAATATTATGAGAGACTCTATTTTATCTTTTCAATTCATTTTTGTTGAAGTTTAAGTGACGCCATTAGACTACCAAATTTTCATAAGAGAAATCTAATTTTTATCTTCCTTCCATGTTTTTCATTTCAAATGTTATGTCATTTAAATTTCATTAACATGTTCTTAAATCCTTTATATTTTGTTCCCCTACTATTTTATGGATCATTTATGAGTGGGTGACCCATGTCCCCTCTCTTTTCAATGTTTTCTAAAACCTCGTAACATAGCCGTTATGCTGCAGAATTTCTGTCTCAGAATGTCTCTCTCTTTTTCTAAAGTTCTTTTATTTTTTTAAGTGAATACTCAAAGATCTTTCTTCTAAAGGGGTATTCACATATATACCAAAATTTTCTATTTTAAATTCTGGGATTTACATACATGAGACCCACCTTTCTTTTCTGTGGGTTTTAAAGTGACACAAAGATCATGTCTTTAAAGAAGTTTTAAAAAATTATGATTATGAAGTGAAACCCATTTATTTTATGCTATATGGGTTGTTTATGAAATGATTGATGATGATATATGTGGCTCACATGATAACAAAGGAAAATTTAAGGGTGCGCCCTGATAGCTCTTCAATGCATTGGGTAAAGACTTAATCTCTAGAGATGACCATTTAGACTGATACCTTGGTGAATAACCTTGGTAATTTTTATTGACACCTTGGGGATGGACCTTGGTGAAACAGAAATGATTGTATTTGTAAAATTTTGTATCCACATATTCATGTTATGAAAAATGTTATTTTTATTATGAAATGCCTCATGATTTCTTTCTCATGCCTTATAGTTCTTTTCATGACCTTATTGAAGTATCTCAAGTTCACACGTAAAATGTTTCTCTTGTTTCTCTTACTGGGCCTTCTGCTCACCCTTTATTTTGATGTATGTCCCCAGGTTATGGGATGCAGTAATGAACCTAGGATAAACTTAATGAGAAGCCTTTAAAGTATTTAAGAAGAATTTTTTATGTTGTTTTCATGTTTTATGTTCCTGGTTTCCAAGACACTAAACCTTAAAGATCCTCATTTTTGTGTAATGTAATGAAAGTTTATGTTATAAAAAGGTGGGATGCCACAATAAATCTCAAGTACACATATGTAATGTCATGTAATAACTACTACAACTCAAAGGAAAAACTGTAAGTAGAAAAGTAAAATAAAAACAGTAGTGACCACAAATCCCTAACAACTCCTGTAACCCCAAGCTAGTAGTAACCAGCTTGATCTCCAACCTTTTACAAGTGACCTGAAAAATAGTTTATATATATGTATGGTGAGTATAACAGTATACTCGGTAGGATCCTCCCTGGAGCCTCTCGTGCAAAATTAAAGAAAGCATGTTAAAGCATAATGAACAACAAGTAGAACTAACTCGTCACATAAATAGGTATACTAAGTTCTCAGCATCACCATGTCTACTCTCACCAAGTATCGCATAAAAGAGTATGTAATATAATAAGGGATATCAAGGTTACCTTGCTACTACTTCCCCATTGGTTTTACACTTTTCCCCAATGTTGCACTTCCTAATCATCTCTCTCAAAAAATGGCTTGCCTATAGACACCTGGGCGAAGCACCACAACATGGACCTCATGCAACACAACCACCAAATCCACATAACCAAAGTAACCAAGTAGTTTCTAGGAGCCAACATATCCCGCATAATGTGTATCATACATCGGGCATTATACTTCAATCCATTACAGCCCATACACCGAGTAAGGATCTTCAAGCCATCACAACCTATACATGTTACCCCTATAGTAGTCTATAGGAAACTATATTCAAAATATATGTGTGTGAAACACAAGACATTACATCCCTCTACACACATATATGGTGAAAACTAACGGTTGTGCCTACCAACACAAGTAACTACCAAGACAAGAGATTGAGGCCAAAGGGGGTAGTCAGCCATCCATCCTCCCACCAGAATATTGGAGAAAACACCCCCTAGGGATCAGAATATCTAGGGTGTCAGTTTCCCTAACTGACGGGGTGGAGTAGAGTATAAAACACAAAAATTATAGAATATACTATATCTAACAACCACACTACGGGCATAACATAGTTTTAGAATCAAATGCAGCTAACATCTCTCAAACTCTCAGGTGCCACTGCTAAGACTATATATCCTATAATCACACAACCATTTAAAGAGATTTATTACAATACTTCATTCAATTTTTATTAGTTTTACTTTATGTTAATTAATTATTTAAAAATTAATTAATAATTAATAATTCCACATTTTATTTCATTAGAATCACCCTCAAAGTCCACTATTCTTTTAAATTGAAACCTCTACATTGCATCCCAGCAAGCTCCAACCCCATGGGTTAATCATCAATCATTAAATCATTTATTAATAACATTATTACTTTACCATATACCCAGGTATTCTATAAAAACATTCTAAGCTACTAAACACAAGGGGGCTTGACTCAGTGAGTATATGAACTACCCGTAAATTCTTTTCCACCTATAGCAGGAGCGTAGACTCATCCTCTCTTGAGAAGATAAACATGAAATGCATGTGGCATACCCCACACGTATTCGCCCCTTTTGGAAGGAGGGTAATCAAGACCAAATTCCTTGAGTAGTGAAAGTAAAGCAGACAAAAAACCAACAAGATTAAGAAAAAATCTAATCATTCACATCCAACCTATCTCGTCATCTCTATTTTCCTCCCCGACACCCACATGCATAAACTGATGCATCTCTCCACTCTAGGTGTCAACTGCTACCACAACCAATGGGCCTACCTACCCCCATATCTCACAAAATCTATCCAGGCTCATAACATATACAACCAGCATGAAACAAACATCATATCAACTAGGATATTGGGCCTTAAACAAGGTATTCATCCTTCACATGCAACGAACTCTCAAGGATCCAAAGCAGAAGTCACTCGACCTTACAAGAAAACGGGTAACTTAGAACCCTACAAGGAACTATATTTTATAAAACAACTGGTTCATTAATCCATTTTGAATTAACTGATTCATTATTAGTAGGTTTCAACTATGGGAAACCTAAACAACAAGCTATCATAACTATCAAAAATAATTAAACAAGCTTATTACATAAATTTGATTGACATAAAATTATAACAAAAACAACCATATTCATTTACATGCCTCTTTATCTTTGATAAATAATTAAAATTAATCCCAATTTATATTATTTACCAATTTCCATCAATAATTACATGCTAAACAAATCAAGAATAGATATCATACTATGTGGAAAAATAAAAGGAAATAACAAATGATCGATACCAATTTATTTATTCAGTTTAAATATTTATTAAATCAATTCCATTGTGATCCAGTGGGATGAATCGTGCTAAATCTATGATTTCATGTAAAAGAATAGAAAAGCAATGAATACCCTATCTCAAAAGGTTCTTGACGTTATTTACATGATAAGGATCCACGCAACTGATCATGATTGCCTCCCCCACAACAATTGGATCCACTCGAGGAAGCCGCGACATGACCGCACTAACCGAAACCCAAAAAATCCATTATAATCATGGAGTTCACATTCCATAACATTAAAAGGAGAAACGGGAGAAGAAGGATCGAAGAAAACACAAGAACATAGGTAGATCATACATCTATCAATGATGGATCGACACTTGTTGCTTGCACCAAAAGAGGGGGTGCGCATGCAGTAGGAAGAAACTTCAGGGGGAAATGATCCAAGGATTAAGGTTCAATCAAACCGCTCTTTTGGGAAGAAGGATAGGTTCGAGCGTCTCACACCAATGAACAAGAAGGTAGAACAAGGGAGGAAGATATCTCATCCCTTTAGAATATTTAATGGAGCAGTGGTTTAAGATAAGTTGGATTTTCTATTAAAAGAATATCACATTAAACCATGTGTTTTGACTAAGTAAAGGCATATTGAGCCTTAGGAAAATTAAGATAGGAGTTATGGGCTTTGAATCGGCTTTAAATCCCTTAAAACAAGGCCTTGAATGTATTTTTTGCCAAAGAAAATGCTAAAAGGGTGAAACTATAGGATGCTGGAAACACTGTACACATACCAACGTCTGGAAACACTGTACACAAACTGATGTCTAGAAACACTATACACCTACCGACATCTGGAAACATTGTACACCTACTGACACTTGGAAACACTGTACACCAACCGATGCCTGGAAACACTATACACCTACCGACGTCTGGAAGCATTGTACACCTACTGACGCCTGGAAACACTGTAGACCTACCGATGTCTGGAAACACTATACACCTACCCATTTTTGAAAACACTATACATCTACCGATGCCTGGAAGCATTGTACACCTACCGACACCTGGAAACACTATACACCTATCGATGCCTAAAAATTTTGTATACCTACCAATGTCTGGAAACATTGTACACCTAATGAAGCCTGGAATCACTGTACACCTACTGACGTCTTGAACCACTATACACCTACTGATGGCTAGAAACACTGTACACCTGCCGACGGCTAGAAACATTGTACACAAAACCAGAAACATTGTTCACAGAACTAGAAATTTGGAAAAGTGTTGGGGATAAGCCACCTTGACCTCCTAGAAAACCTCAAACACCAAATTTTAGTAATGGAACGGACCAGAGAGGTCCAGGACAATAAATTTATATTACTTATTACATCATTTTTTTCATTAAGATGTCATGATACACACCATATATTTATACTGTATTTATTTTTTAGCTAAAAATTTGATTGTCTTAGAAAATTATAAAAAATTCACAGTTGAATAATTTTGACATTATAATTACAAAAAAAATATTCATTTTATAAAAATAATTTTCTGAATATATGAATTGTTACTTTTAAAGTAGAATCAATATTTATTGAGAAATGTGGGGTTTTTGACAATAATAGTTTTCAAACCCTTTTAAAAATTACTTTTAACTTCATAACAATTATATGATCATTTATATTTAATTGAAATTATTTAATAATAATATTTTATTAAAATTTTATTTATTTCATAAATTCATTAATTCAACAAAATAAATTCCTTAATCGAATTTTAATTTAACCTAAAAATACAATTTGTGTTTTATTACATCAAAATCAAAATCATTTATTAACGAAAAATAATAAGAAGTAAATATAACCATTATTATATTGAAAATACAATATACATATTCTTATTTCTAGGTTCTTGATACATATCCCTTTAATACACTATAAAACACCTTAAGGGTAAGGTGCGTGATGATGAGACTTTCATCGGGTGTTTCGGCGTACATGGTTTGGTTCTTGATCTCGATGTTCTTGAAATTCTTCCATAAATGGTTTTTCTCATGCTTAAGTTGTTGTATCTCAACTTGGGATTAGTCAAGGGAAAATTATGGTGATGTTATCTCCCTTGGAAGCTTTGATAAATGGTCTTCATAGGGTAAGATCCTACTAATTAATGCCATCACTTCCTCTGTTTGTGTCAATTGGATTTGTTAAAACCCTATCTTTATACTATTCATATGATCATTGTTCAAAGACTATATTATAAAAAATAATGATTCTTAATGTTCTTTTTAATCTAATAGGATATAATAAAACCAATATAGTGCATGTGTTTTCTATAACCAAAATATATAATAAGACATTTAATTAAATCACAAGGGGGATTTTATTTATAAAATTTTGGGTCATTATAGTACCCATACACAATGGAATGAGTTACCCTTACACAACTTATGGAACCCTTAATCAAATCTGGTACCATTACACATCTACCCTTAAACAACTCTGATACCCTTATGAAACTCCTACCTTTATGCAATCTCCAAAAAAATTCTAAGTCACCTTTATGCCACAATGAAAAGAGAGGTTTTAACCTTACATGAAATATAAAACAAAAAATATATAATAATAAACACATTAATATTTAAATATTAGGAAAATAAATTTTTTATCATGTAATAATATGATTAGTTTAAATATAATGTACATATGTGAAAAAATTAAAACATACTACAAGATAATAAAAATAATTAACATGCGCATGTGATATAAAACTTAGAATACTTAAAACAAACTAAATCAAACAACGAATCATGCATGATTATACTAAACAATTTAGAATATATGATATATAAATTTAAACAAAATAATATTAATTAACACATGTATATATGTTATACAATTTAAAATACAATAAATGTGAAGTGTTAACAAAACATAAATAATTAAAGAAGCTACATAATCCAAATGAAATCTTTATAAATATTATTATTTTGATTAATATATTTATATAAAAATGGTTAGAAAATAATTTGTGCAATTATAATTAAATTCTTAATTATTAACAATAAACCAAAATATTTGAAATTTAAATGTTTAAATGTGAGATAATCAATATATTAAAAAACATTAATAAAATAATTAATGATATACTAAATTAATTATCATTATTGAATTACATGTGAGGGATTTTTAATTAAAAAACACTAAAAAAATAAAGTCCATTTTAAAAAACATGGTAACACTAACAATCTCCCACTTTTTTGTAAATTAAAAAACCAAGCATTTAATTAAAATTGTAAAAATTATCCCCCTTTTTGAAATTTATCAAAAAGTAAAAAAATAAATCTAAAAAAATCTCTTATTTTTTAGAATAAAAAAAATATATATTAAATACCCCTACGTAAATTCATTTACTAAAAGAAAAAAAATAATATTAACACCAATTATAAAAAATATATCAAATGGAATTCAATCTATTCCATACTTTATTAAACAGAAGCAGATTACATAATATTGACAGTAGAATATATAAATGAATATATCTATTATATTCATATAAAAAAACAAGTCGTTTAATATTATTTATATCAGGAAATAAAATACTTTCATGAACATTTAAAAAATAAAATATTTTTATTCTTATTTATTATTTCCAAAAAAATGATGAATCTTTTTTCTTTAAGGTCTTAAAAAGAAAATCCCCCTGAGTTAAGAATCTGAAATATCTAATCAAAGCTAAACAATTACAACCTAAATAAATCAAATTTTATTTTCAATATAATGGAACATTTTCCCCTTATATTAAACATTTCAATATAGAAGATACCAATGTCTATGTTATATTAAATCAAAACATATTTAGAGTATAAAATAGACTTAGAAAAGTTATATAATATTTAAATAAATGGTTCAATCCAAGTAATTTCTATTAATTTCAAGTAATTAGAAAAAAAAGTTATTCTTTTACAAAATCAAACATTTTGAGAATAAATTAATAATTTGAACCAATTTGTAATTTCAAATGGATTTCAAAGATTCATCCTGATTTTAAACTAATATAAACTAAATTTTTATGTATAAAATAAATTTATGGTTCTTTCCTAAATTAGGAGTGTTCAAAATTATATTTCAAGGAACCACTATAAGAAACAAGTTGTTAAAGTAATAGTTGGTAAACTACTTTGACAATAAAAACTTCCTAAAACTAATGTTTAAAATCAAGTTGTTAGAAGATAATAAAAAAACATGATTTTTTCCCTGAAAATTAAATTGGTTATTGAAAACTATTTCAAACAATTTTTATCAAAACTAAGATCTACATATACTAACTATATAAACAATAATTTAAAACTCAAATTTTATCATATTAACTAATTTAACAAAAAAGTAACTCTTCATAAATTCATTCTTTACTAAATATATAGAATTATATTAAAACTTTATATAGGAAATATAAACACATAATTAGAATACATGAAACTAGTTTTTTTTAACTAAATAAGCTACAACATGCTTACTTTGTAAAGAAAAAAAATAAGAAAATTTTAAGGTGCAAGCCTAAAGACCAGAGATTAAATTTTCATAATAGAGGATTTTAAATATTATGCATGCTAGAATGCCAGTTTATGAAATAGTAGGGAATATGCATGTAGGTTTAAAGAAAAAAATACTTACCTAGTTATGTTAATCATCTTAGGTCCAATAGGATTTGAGTAAAATCCTTTTGGTACCCATTCTGTCTTGGATTCAACCAAATTTATGGTAAAACTTTTAGCCATCCAAACATATTTTAAAAATCTATTTTTGGCCTCGTATATACGAAAATAATGGAATATAAGGGGTGAATACTCCTTACTCCTTTAAAACTTTTAAATAAAATAATAAATAATATTTTATTATTATATGAAGTAACAATATATTGTAGTGTTTTGAATATAATACAATATAAATAAAATATGAATATGATATTTTTATAGTACCTTAGATCACCAAGATCCAACTCTACTCTTCTTATATACTCTATAAGGATATGTATATACACTAAGAAACATCACTTTTAAGTGTGTGATAACCTATTTACAGAATCTACCTTTTATAATACCAAAAGGAACAACCAATACCTAAATTTTTATATGAGTTACAACCAATAGAAACCTGAATTTTTTTCAGGATTCAAAACCTAAGGACCATCCTTTTGGTTAATAGAATAATAAATACTAGACTTTATTTTTATTGGGAAAATCATAAAACAAATATTTAGAATAAACAAAATAAGAAAATATTTAATAAATAAAAAAGTAGAAATAAGTTGTAATAGATGAGAAAAGGATGTGGAAGTTGATGTAGATCATTGATCCCCAACCACTTCAGTATTAAAGTATCGAACGTTGAAGTTACTTTATGATCATGCCAGTGAAATAGTAGTCACTAAAGATCTCAATCATGTTGTTAAATAATTGTTTTTCTTACACTTCATCCCTTAATATATTTTTTATTGAGATATCAATAACTATCATTTATCTCCCTTCTTTGATTCTTGTTGTGAGGGAGTTTCCTAAACTCATCACTGCCATTCAATGTATTAAAATATTTGAAAATATAGAAAAATATCATTATCCATTTATTTTTGGATTCCCTAATTCTTTCATTGAAATCATTAAAACAAATTCCAATATGCCCATTAGATTATATGAAATATTTTCAAATAAGTAAACTAATAAAAATTATTTTTATAGTCTTGTAGTAAAAATATATAAAATAATAGAGTATGGAATAAAAAAATATTCCAGAGAAGTTTGTTAATATAATTCTTGAATTATACTAGTGTTTTTCAAATTAATAAAACAGTTAAAATAAATTGTATAAAATTTATTAAAACATAAAAATATTAATAAAATAGAGCATCATTACACAAATACTGCATGTGTGTTTTTATGATGAGTTTATGCACAAAATATTTTATCAAGAATCTAATTATATTTTTAGAAAACTATAATCAGTTAATAAAATAAAATAATAATTAAAATATTTTTATAGGATTAAAAAGCTATAAAATAATAATAATGGTTGATATAAGCTATTTTCCAACATTCTCACATTTTATATCTGATATAAACACACACACACACATTAACCAAGGGAATTAGATGCTTGTTATAACTATCGTTGAAATAGAGGATCCACTACCACTATTTTTTTATATTTTTAATATGTTTCTACCAATATAAAAAATATACATGCTGCTGTAAGAATCGATGTTCATGTTACCATTAAAATATATGTTTATTCTACCATTAAGATAATATTGATACTAGTATAAAAACATGAAATCGTTAATTAAGGAGTTGATACCACTGTTATCCATCAAAATAAGGGGAGTGCTATGCTGGAAGGGTGCTACTACTAACAGGATACTACTGCTCAAATAGGGGATATTATATCGATGAGTGATGAAGTGCTACCTCTATAAAGCTCATATGCTCAAGATCTGCATGAGTGTTCTGTATGCAAAATGCATGATACTATTGTTATTTATGGTTGTTACCCCCTAAACATGGTAGATGCTACTATTAAAAGGAAGGATTGCTACCAATGAAATAGGGGAACTAGTGTTGGGTGTGATACCATCATAGGTGTGTAGTATAAGATAAATATTTGATTGGTTATATCTCTACATAGGTATGATCAGCTATACCTTTTCACAGGTATGCTCAGTTATACCTTTACGCAAGTATTCTTGGTTATTCTATTACATGGGTGAGAGTTTATCCTTATGCGGGTTGGCATCTACCTTTATGTGAGTCGTTCCACCCTTACATGAGTTACCCTTACGAAAGTTACCCTTATGTGATTTACCCTTACACAAGTTATGGAAATTCACTAGTACACTCACACAGCTCTTCTAGTTCCCTTATGCAGTGGTGGTACCCTTGCATCATTTGCAGGTTTCCCATATACAGTGTGTGGTATCCTTACACAATGGTGTGGGTTACCCTTACGTAGTGTGTGGTACCCTTATGCAACATTGTTACCATTTCACATATACCCCTACGCAACTCTCCTACCCTTAAACAATTCCTACCTTTACCCAATCTCCAAAAAACATTTGAAGCTAACTTACGCAACTGTACAAACAGACATTTTACCCTTACTCAAAATATAAAACAAAAAATTATACAATACCAAACACATTAAAATTTAAATGTTAGGTAATTATTTTTTTTCATTTAATAATATTATTACATTAAATATAGTGTACATACATGAAAAACAATTAAAACATACTACATGAAAATTAAACTAATTAACACACACATGTGATATAATCATTATAATACTGAAAAAAAACTAATTCAAACAATTAAGAACATATGATTATATTAAACAATTTAAATAATATGAGATATAAATTTAAAAAAAATTATATTAATTAACACATGTGTATATTTTATACAATTGAAAATAGAATAAATGTTAGGTATTAACAAAACATAAATAATTATATCATTAACATAACAAAAATGAAATCTTTATTAATACAATAGTTTTGAATAATTTATTTCCATAAAAAATGGTTAGAAATTTTTTTAATTAACATTAAATGCTGAATTATTAAAAATGCACCAAAATATTTGAAATATAAATGCTTAAATATGAGAAAACCAGATTCTTAAATAACATTAAAAAAATAATTAATAACATGCTAAATTAATTACCATTATTGAATTAAATATGAGGGATTTTTTAATTAACATAACATTACAAAAATTCCATTTTAAAAAACACCCCAACAATAACATTGAACACTAATCCTGAAGAGATAGCTCAACCAGAAGCTCAATTATAAGTTAAGGTGGTTGAAGCTACTGAAAATCATCAAATATTACATCTTCTGAATCTATTTTTAGGATGGAGAGAATGTAAAAGCAATTGAATATAAACTCTAAACATCTATGAAGGGTGTACAACCATGTTCAAATTTTTACTATGATAAATTCAACGATAAGTTTCCTACAAGACCAAAAAATATATTTTCTTAGTATGATGATAGAGAATCATAATATATACAAACAAGTTAGTTGAAAGTAAGATGTTTTCAACCTTAAGGAATAATTTTAGGCATGGTTTTAGATCTTAAAGAAGATGAAAAAATGCATCAAACATTATAATATTGATTTAAAATATCTTCTAGACGATAAAACTACTTTTAAGGGAGAATTAGCTAATGTTAATAATTTTTTGGAAACCAAAATAGGAGATTGAAGAATAAAATTATCACAAATCTTAGAGAAAATAAAAAATTTCCAATTTCTTCATTTTCTTAAAAACGTTTGTGATGTTTGTTAAACCTTCCAAATGATTCATTATTTTAAATGAGTGTTTATTTTGAGTGTTGATGATTTTTTTATTATATTATCAAACTCTCTGATAGTTTTTTACTTTTTATTCATATTTCTGTTGATAATTACAATGGAATAGAAGGGTTTTATGTTTTTTTTGTTTAATAAAAGAAGATAAATTCACAAAATTTACCTGGGGGAGATCCTAGGGGAAGAAACAAAAAGGGTGGTAACATTTAAAAAAATTTAAAAAACCCTTACATCCGTCACATATATTAATATGGAGTAAATTATATAGAAATTTTGGGGAGTATTATATTCTTTTATGTCTTTTTTATCTTTAATCCTTACTGATTCTTTATTCATCTTTTTCTTTTTGAAAATTACAAAGGGGTGAGTATGGTAAGTTTCCTTCCTTAATTACTTTATTAAGGGGTTATTTTGATATTTTGAAAAAATTTTACTTAATCACAGAAGAGAAGGTTTTATTTTACTAATTTTGTTTGTTAAAATATGTTTTAAAGATTGAATTTTAAGTTTTTGTGGATGTTAAACTCAAGAAGAGTTTCATTGAATGTTAATGGGATTTCTCCTTTTATATTTATTCAAACATACCTTTAGTTTTATTTTTATTTCATGTGTTATGATTATCAAAAAGGGATAGAATGATGATTCAAAAGAATTATTTCATATCCTTGTTTTGAAAATCACAATACACTTCATGTTAATTCTTAGAACAACTAATGTTTTTAAATATCTGTTTTTATGTGGATTAGAACTTCCAAATCATTAATGTTAGATGAACTATAATGAACCAAATAATTTCTATAATATTTAGGAACATTGTGATGACATGTTTAATTACTTTAATTGGAAAATGATGAAAGGTTCTGATGTTGTTATAACTGAAATCAAAGGATGTAGAAATTACTGTTACACTAATGTCCATATTTGGTGTCTGTTACTTTAGGGGAAAAGACATTACAAGTTACTAAAACACTGAGAAAAGTTTTCAATCATATTGAAGCCTATATCAACTCATTGAATTGAGAAATTCCAATAGTATTTTTCTTTTAGTGTGCACTTAGAGAAACCATTATGATGTTTTTTATTGTAAATCTCTAATTTTTGTTGCAATCATTCTACTTTTGATATTAATGATCGATGAGATTCTGAGTGATGAATCTATTGCTTCTGATCATTGAGATCAAAGATACTCTATATCTAGGAGTCTTATTCTTCTAAATGTGGATGTTTGACGAATTCTAGGCACTATTAAAAAATAATCTTTTAGCCATCTTTTTTTAGCCTCATTTTTTTAACTGCACTTTATGGAAACGTCGCTAGTTTTTAATTTAGCCACATTTTAAAACGTAACTAATTTAGGCATGTTTTAAAATGTCACTAATTTAGGTACATTTTAAAATGTTACTAATTTAGCCGTGTTTTAAAATACGGCTAAATTAGTCGAATTTTAAAACATTGCTAAATTAGTCACATTTTAAAACGCGACTAAATTATATATATATATATATATTAATATCTATGTATGTGTGAATTAATATTTTAACTTATAAATAAATATATAAACATATATGTATATATATAGACACAAAAATATATTAATATATAATATAAATATAATATGTATAATATATATATATATATATTTGTATTTATATTTATATTTATTTATTTATATATATATATATATATTAATGTATTAATGTGTATATATATATATTAAATTATAAATATAATCTTATTTATTTATAAGTATATATATACATATCTATATGTGTCTACACATGCGCATGCACACACATATATAATAATATTATATAAAATCAATACACACACATATATATACACAAATACATACATATAAACACACACGCGCACGTGGGTCAAGACATAGTTACAATTAATCAATAATAACCAAATAAATGATCATTAAAAATAACTAATTAAATATCTGAATATTGTAAAAATATTACAAATTTATATATATATAATAATTTGTACATATACACACACACACATATATATATAAATATATTAATTTATATATGTGTGTGTTAATTTATAATATATATATATGTGTGTTAAATTATATATATTAATACATATATATATGTATTAAATTATATATATTAATATATGTGTGTGTGTAAAGTAATATTTTGATATATAAATAAATCTATAAACTTGTAAATAAATAATTAAATATATATATAAATGATCTTTATTGTAACACACACACACATTTATATATATATATATACATACATACATACATACATATATATATATATTAAACTATATATAAGTATATAAACTTATAAGTATATTTATATTAATATAGAGAGAGAGAGAGAGATTAATAATATGACTCATATAATTACATTATATAGCAATATAAATAAATTTTATTTATATAAAATTGATATTCATATATAGACATATACATACATATAAATATACAAACAAAAAAGTTAAATCATAATAGTAATAAATTGTTTTTTTTTATTTTTATTATATGGGTAGGAGAGAAGCCCATTACATATCCCATAGGCCCAGTGGGTATTAACCTATATATGAATATGTAAGTATATAAGTATATTTATATTAACATATATATATAGATAGAGAGAGAGATTAATAATATGACACATATAATTACATTATATATAAATATAAATAAATTTTATTTTTATAAAATTAATATACACATATAGACATATACATACATATAAATATAAAAACACAAAAGTTAAATAATAATTATAATAAATTAGTTTTTTTTATTTTTTTATATGGGTAGGAGGGAAGTCCATTACAAAGCCCGTAGGACCAGTGGGTATTAAACCTCATTCACATCATGGCCTGATGTCCCAAGACCTATCAGATCCAACCCAAGACATGAAGGAGACTCTAGACCATGCCTGGCCCGCTCATGTGTCTCGTGCACCCTAACCTCTATTTCACCATTGTTCATCTACCATGCATAGGTGGTTTTCTCCCTTCATCACTGCTACCACCTGATGTCGAACCTCCATCATAATCTGGTGACACCACCAAAGTGTTCCCGCCATGAAAAGTCGGTTGTCTCTCTCTATCACCCCCACCGCCATTCGATGTTGGCCCTCCAATCTCATCATGTCTTACCGACACCCACCGATCTTCCACTACAATTTCCCAACGTCGGTTTATCCATGGTCCACCTACATTTCTCCACTGCCAAATAGAATTCTTTCCTCCTATCATCCAAGGAAATCCCTTATAATGGGGCTGCCTTTGTTTGATCCCTAGCTTGATGCATTATTACGGGGATACTTTAACCACTATGTCAATGCCCCAACTATATAATTATAATAAATTAATCATAATTGAATAAATGATTATAAACATGACTAATTTTTAACTATCCATGTCTTTTTTTTAAATTTAACTCACTTTTATTTTAATTTAGTGTGTAACATATAATAACATATGATAACATATATATTAATTTATAATAACATATATAAATAATAGAATTTATTTTTAATTTATAAATAAATATATAATAAAATATATTAATCTATATTTTAAATTTTATATATAAAATTTTATAAGTAATTCACACACACAAAAATATATTAGCACACATATAAAAATAATATTTATTTATTTATTTATTTATTTATATTCAGATATATTAAAATATGTATAAATATTTTCTAATAAAATTACTAAACAAATTAATGGTTTGGATGATTTGGTAGGTGTTCTGATGTGGGAATCGCAAATCACAATTTTGAATCCCGCGAGGCGGTATTGTTTAGGTGCACAGGAGTTTCGTTGATTACGGAAGTTGAGGAACGACGGTAGGCCAAGTGGTTGACATCAGCTTCATGAATGCTTTGGTGCATGACTGGCCTCTTGGGAGTTTGGGCAGTGTGGGGATAGTGAAGATGTGGCAATGAGAAATATACAAAAAATTCAAATTAAAACTATATGTGAAAAAATCATGAATAAATTTATATCAAAATTTCAAAAAAAATACCCATGTTTATGGAAACATGAGTAATTAATGACTCATTTACACATGTTTAAATAAAACATAGGTAAATGAAGTGTGAAAAATTTAGCAGGGTTTATAAATGAGGCTAATTTATGAATGTTTATAAATATGGATAAATTAGTAACATTTAAAAACATGAATAATTTAGTGACATGTTGTAACGCCCTGATCTTCCACGATACGCTTCTCTTTCAATAATGCAATAGCTCGCAATGTACGCAAATTCGAGATTCTAACACACCGCAACCAATCAAAATAGCCATTATGAATAGTAATACCCACTTTTTGAAATTATATATATTTTATATTTCAAAATGGACTTCATTTTTGGATTCGGAATATCGAAATTAGCCTATGTTGAATTTTTGGTATTTTTCTGAGAACTTTTAATTTTTTATGAATAGTGAAAAATACTTAAAAACAACTTTTTTAATAAAAATAATTTATAGTGATAAATTATAGTATTGAGTGGTTTTAAAGTATAATTAGAATATATTTTTACCATTTTATCCAATGGTGTTCATTAGAATCAATTTCACTTTGAAATTGGACATAAACAATTGTCAATCTTTTGATATATATTATTTCTTAAAAATAAGCTATTTGTTGTGACAGCGGGAATTAATTATAAAATTAATTAAGGAAACTTATATGTTTGTAATTTTTTAAAATAGACATCATTTTTGAATTTGGAATATCAATTATATCTTAGGGTGAAATTTTGGCATTGTTCTGAAAAACTTCAATTTTTGATGAATAGTGAAACCACTAAGTGGTAGTTAAAAAACTGATTTTTTATTTAAATGAAACATTACCAATTCTGTGATTTGATTTTCAAAAATCCGACATAAATGGTTGTCATTAGGAAGTAAAATTTGGTTCAATGGGATTAAAATAATTTTTTGGTGAATAGTAACTTTTAAGTTTAATTAATCGCGATTAAAGGTAATTAGTGAAATTTAAGGTAAAAATGATATTATAAAAATATGAAATTATTTTTACACTTGTCCTACACTTATTTTATGAGTCATATATGACCAATAAAATCAATGGGTCAACTTAGGGACCCCATGGAGCCACTTGGGTAAGAAAATGACATTAATAACGTTTTATTTAAAGTAAAAATAAAATTTTCACAAACATGTGTTGTTTTAATAAAACAATTATTACATGGGGTTATATAAGTTAAATTTTTGACCATAAATATTCATTGTAAATATAAAAAGATTTCCTACATCATGGTAATTTTTTTATAATTTTTAGACATTAAATAAATTAAATATTTATGGCACAATGATGATGCAGTGATTACCTCATTAATTAACGATTTAAATAAAATGAAACGATAATGTAAAATCTAAGGCTTAAACTTGTCAAAACTCTATTGGATGAGAATCTTTAGAACCCTTATCACCTTATCCTAGAAATATATCATTTTGGGACCTTTATAATCCTAAAATCATTTCATAATAATGTAACATTTCAATCTTTCAAAGAGTGCCCCTCCTCTCCTCTTATAAAAGGCCCCCACCACTACCACCTTATTCACACATTCAAAGCCATTTGGAACGGAAAACCTCTGCCCAAATACTCTCTCAACTTCCCTCTATTACTCAAAGAAGCCTCACTTTGGGCAGAAGTCTTCCCAAGAAATCCTTTGGCTCAAATCAAAAAGAGTTACCCGATTTTAAGGTAATGTCTTCTCTTATGTTGTTTTGTTTTATTTTGATTCTCCAACCCCCTAAACTCTTTTTATTCTTTTCTTTTGTAACAACACCATTATCCTAAATATACTTGGATGTTTTTATGAGAATTATTTTATTTACACTTACACACACCTTCTTCTAATGGTTAAATAACATACTGTTTCTGTGGGTGGCGAATTATTGCCTCACGAAACGATGATTGTTCAATCTTTTTTAACACCTCTCATGGTGGCCATTATGATGACACTATTTTTATATATTATATATATATTATGTTTTTTTTCCTTATGATTCTTTATATTTCATTTATGTCATACCTTTATGATTTCCATTATGGGTAAACGCGATAATTTCATTTTAGGAAGTGCGGAATACCGCCCCCTCAAAGTGATTTGAATCGTTAATGCCATATGTGGGATGTATAAAGGATGGATTAAATGGTATTATATATTATATTATACTGTAATTATATTATACCTTTATATAATTATAACTTCATTCCATTAAATACGAAATAGAAATGAAAGTAGCGTTCATGCGTAAGTACGGATTACCGTCTCCATGAACGGTGCATTTCATTTCTTACCTCTAAACGTTATTTAATATTATAAATGCATGTATATACTGAATATATAGGATATATATGATATCTACATCATGAATATAATTCTGGAGATAATGGATATTCTACCACATAAACAACTTGTAATTATAAGAAGTTTATTGTTGACTCAAGTACCAAAGATTGACAAAACGACCGTTATTAATTTAAATGACTACATAATTTTTGTAACATTGTAATAAGTGATATAAAAGGGATAATGAACTTGAAAAATGTTCTTAAGCAAGTATAGATTAACTCTAGTTTATTATTCAGGAGGTTAAAGAGCGGTCGAGTCAAGTCGGACACGAGGTAAGGGAACTTCTTAACCCAATTTCCATTCTTTGGGTTAATCTCCTACTTTCAAATTATGTCATGATATTATTATGTCCTATCTTGTATTTTTACTTTATTTATGTGTAATTATAGTGAATACACATAATAGATCTATTTTATTTAAAAAAATGATCTTTTTAAGGGACTTTGTCTCAATCACCATTCATTGAGGCATATTTTGTTTTATACACAAATTTCTTTTATACGGTGTATAACCCCCCTTTGACTTTTACGTTTATTCAAAAAGAATATTTTTATATGAAGCGTTTTACTAAATGACAAAAAGGAATGTTTTTCTTGTCGTACGTATGCGGAAACAACGACTTCTCCACCGTCGTGACCATTATTTGAGTTTCGGCTTCCTCTACAAGTCATAACATTTTTTAAATGAAAAATAAATACCAAGTTTTAATTTTATTTTATTTTGGTATTGAAAATGGTTTTGATAAGTTTTTATTATATCAATGTTTTGTATTGATATCTTGTGATTGAAATGTGTAAATGTTATGTTTTCTTTATGCATGTTTTATGTGATACGATTATGTTATGGTTTATGATATGTTTAAACCTGTTCATATGAGGAATGCATTAGACTTAATAAGTGGCGGGTGGAGCCCGCTATAGCTTCTCGATGCATCGGAAGGTCTCATGAGACAAACTAGTGTCTTGGCACGAGGCCTTTACAAACTCTTATTTGTAGTCTTGGCATGATGCCTTGGATACGTGGTTATGATAGTCTGGCATTATGCATTCCATCATTATGAAAGTGCTTATTGATATTGCATGCGATTATTCGACCAGTAGAATATCCATGTGAATAAGTAAATGGCATTATTTCATTTTACTTTTTCCATATTATGTTTAATTTCATGTTTAAAAGGCTTTTGTTTAGTTATACATTGCCTTAAATGTTTATGATTATTTATGAAAGCTTCCGCTATATTGTTATCCTTACTGAGCATCTGAGCTCACCCCTTTCAATGTTTTAATTTTTCCAGGATGTGAAGAAGTATTTTAGGAATGACCTGCAGGGATAGTCTGAAGGGGATATGAGTGTGGAAAATGGAGACTGTGTTATTTTAGTTTTTCACTTTATGATATAATGTAACATTTATGAATGTATCTAGTGTTTCCAAGGCTAATAAACTAATCGGTCTTTTGAAACTTGATCTTTTGTGATCATGCCAATGTTACGAAGTAATGCACCAACTCTGGGTAACTGGGGTCGGGGAGTTATAGTTGGTATCAGAGGCAGTTTAGTACTAACCTTGGAAGCTAGATTTAGATAAACTCTGATTAGATCACATATCCCTAAGATAGATTTTGAGGATTAGTATAGAAGAACTTCCTAGAATTTTGGTATTATAGATATTTTGTGAGTTTTCCTAGCAATACATCCTTGTCTGGATACGAGTAGGTAGAGGCAGCTCTGGAACAGATGTACCTAGGGGTAAAACCTGAAAACACCGGTTTGAGATAGACTTGAACGGGAACTGGTGCACGATAATGGGCCTTGCTGCACTCTTGGTTACGACACTCCCGGGGGATATTCTTAGGATAATTCTCATTTTTTTACAAACCATTATGAAGGTTTTATGAGTATATACTTCCCCAAAGAAAACATTTTTTATGATTATGGATTATATCCATAAACCGTTCAATTTACATTAAGTATTTTACAAGTTTGGAATTATTCATTGCAATTCATAAACTAACCTAGTTTATGCCATTGTTTAGAAATGGCGCCTAGTGGGAGGAATGTAAACTCTATAAATGCATGCACTCCGTGTAGGGATTTCCCTCCTGCTCAAGATAATTATTGTGGAGCTGGAGATACAACTGGTGCTGATCAACTTATCACCATACTGGGACAACTCACTCAGGTTATGAATAATAACCTTACTCGTATGGAGCACCCTGATTCGCAATGTGGAGGATCAATGTTTGACCGCTTCATGAGGCAGCAACCACTAACATTTAATGGGGGTACAAATCCATTATTAGCTGAGCAATGGGTAAACTCCTTAGAGAAAATATTCCACGCCTTGGGGAGTAGCGAAAAGGAGAAGGTTGTCATGGAAGTTTACCGCCTCACTGGAGATGCTGATCAATGGTGGTCATTGATTCAAAATACAAAGGAAGATGATGAAGTATCAAATATGGAATGGAGGGAGTTCAAAGATATTTTCTTAGAAAAATACTTCCCTCGTGACCATAGAGTAGATATGGAAAGGCAATTTCTGAGTCTGAGACAAAAGGAGGATGAGAATGTCGCAAAGTATGAGGCTAACTTTACAAGGTTAGCGAGGAATGCTGCAGATTATATACGTAACCCAAGAAGTAAGATTGACCATTTCTTTGATGGGTTGAAACCATTTCTCTGTCGATCTTTAGTATCACAATCTTTCTCAACGTATGAAGATATTGTCTCATGTGCTATCAAGACAGAAAAGGAATTCTCTGAGTCTTATGACAATAAAGTAAATCAAGAGAAGAAGATAACGGTGGAATAAGAGATAGATAAAGGGAAAAAGGGAAATAAGGATTTTCCATTATGTGATAATTGTGGGAAGAATCACCCTGGTACTTGCCTAAAAGGAATGGGAGTTTGTTATAAATGTGGAGAAAAGGGTCACCAGGCTTGTGATTGCAAGGGAAAGAAAGAGGCTATCAATGTTGAATGATGCAATTGTAGGGAAATGGGGCATTATGAAAATGAATGTCCTAAGTATTAGGGAAACTTACCTCTGAAAAGGCCAAGGGATCAAGGACAATCTTATGTTGTTACTACAGTTGAAGTGGAATAATTAATGTATTGGTGCTTTTGGACTCAAGGATTATATTCGGGTTATAAGAATAATGTGATATATATAAGGATTGTACTGCAGTACTTTTTGTTTTCATTAAGGTTTTAATATGATGAAGGTAATCATATTTTTAGTATGTGACAATAAGAGAAACTTTACTTTGTTTGGGGAATATGATGTTACAATTAATTATGGAATTTAGAGACCTTTTAGAGAAAGTATGGATAGGGGTATTTTGGATAACTATAAAGGTTGGATTGAAATATGTTGAACTTTAGATAGTATTGTTTAAGGTTAAAACATTTCTGAAGATTATTTTTGGAATATTATAATACTATACTTTTAGTAAAAGGACAACCTGTAGGTTATGGGATAACCCATCGCGTCGGAAAAATCTGCAGGAATCGAACCCACAACTATAGTGCGACAGGCCTTTATTAACTACCACTAGCCTACAGGAAGTCCCTAGTTATTAAAAAATAGTTTTCTTAATCTAAATGGTATGTGGTAATATTTGGAACCTTATACAATTATGATAAATAGAATATTTTTGAGTTTTTTTACCATTTGGAGTGAAAGATGGGTTCATGGTAAAAATTTATTAAAGAATGAAAGCCTACATGACAAGTAAGTATATTTCCTTACATTATTAGTAAATATCTTAAATAAATTCCTCAACTTTATGAAAGGTGAATTAAAACAAAAAACATTTTCGGTTAACTTTTCCAACTGGGGATTCAATGACCGTTTAACCAATCACAAATTTGTGATTTTATTGTGGTTAACTTTCTCCTAATCCCGTTTTCTACAACTCTCCATCAGACCTTGATGGTTTCTTTTTCCTCCATATCCATATTTTCATAGAATCCTAGTATGGGCTATCTCGGGTGACCTTTTTACTTCTCCTTCTTTATTTTAATGTTATATTTTTATTAACCTTATTTCTGATGTGGGTTTTCCACAAAGGTATTTTCTATTTTAAACATTTTATTTTCAAATAAAATTTTCAAATTGCGAGGACTCAATTTATTGAAGGAGGGGAAAATGTAACACCCCGATCTTCCACGATACGCTTCTCTTTCAATAATGAAATATCTCGCATTATACGCAAATTCGAGATTCTAACACACCGCGACCAATCAAAACAGCCATTATGAATAGTAATACCCACTTTTTGAAATTATATATATTTTATATTTCAAAATGGACTTCATTTTTGGATTTGGAATATCGAAATTAGCCTATGTTGAATTTTTGGTATTTTTCTGAGAACTACCAATTTTTTATGAATAGTGAAAAATACTTAAAAACAACTTTTTAAATAAAAATAATTTATAGTGATAAATTATACTATTGAGTGGTTTTAAATTATAATTAGAATATATTTTTAACATTTTATCCAATGGTTTTCATTAGAATCAATTTTAATTTTAAATTGGACATAAACAATTGTCAATATTTTGATATATATTGTTTCTTAAAAACACGTTATTTGTTGTGACAGTGGGAATTAATTATAAAATTAATTAATGAAACTTATATGTTTGTAATTTTTTAAAATAAACATCTTTTTTTAATTTGGAATATCAATTATCGCTTAGGGTGAAATTTTGGCATTGTTCTGAAAATTTTCAATTTTTGATGAGTAGTGAAACCACTAAGTGGTAGTTAAAAAAATGATTTTTTATTTAAATGAAACATTACCACTTCTGTGATTTGATTTTCAAAAATCCTACATACATGGTTGTCATTAAGAAGTAAAATGTGGTTCAATGGGATTAAAATAATTTTTTGGTGAATAGTAACTTTTAAGTTTAATTAGTCACGATTAATAGTAATTAGTGAAATTTAAGGTAAAAATGATATTATAAAAATATGAAATTACTTTTACACTTGTCCTACACTTATTGGATGAGTCATGGCCGATCACGAAAATCCATAATTCAACTTGGGGACCCCATGGAGCCACTTGGGTAAGAAAATGACATTAATAACTTTTTATTTAAAGTAAAAATAAAATTGTCACAAACATGTGTTGTTTTACTAAAACAATTATTACATGGGGTTATATAAGTTAACTTTTTTACCATAAATATTAATTGGAAAGATAAAAATATTTCCTAAATTATGGTAATTTTTTTATAATTTTTAGACATTAAATAAATTAAATTTTTATGACATAATGATGATGCAGCGATTACCTCATTAATTAACGATTTAAATAAAATGAAAAGATAATGTAAAATATAAGGATTACACTTTTAAAAAACATATTGGATGAGCATCGTTCGAACCCTTATCACCTTATCCTCTAAATATATCATTGTGGGACCTTTAGAATCCGAAAATCATTTCATAATAATGTAACATTTCAATCTTTCCAAGAGTGCCCCTCCTCTCCTCTTATAAAAGGCCTCCACCACTACCACCTTATCACACCATCAAAGCCATTTGGCATGGAAAAAATCTGCCCAAATACTCTCTAAACTTCCCTCTCTTACTCCTAGAAGCCTCACTTTGGGCAGAAGTCTTCCCAAGTAAGCCTTTGGCTCAATTCAAAAAGAGTTACCCGATTTTAAGGTAATGTCTTCTCTTATGTTGTTTTGTTTTATTTTGATTATCCAACCCCCATAAACTATTTTTAATCTTTTCATTTGTAACAACTCCAGTATCCTCAATATACTTTGATGTTTTTATGAGAAGTATTTTATTTACACTTACACACACCTTCGTCTAATGGTTAAAGAACATATTGTTTCTGTGGGTGGCGAATTATTGCCTCACGAAACGATGATTGTTCAATCTTATTTTAACACCTCTCATGGTGGCCATCATGATGACACTATTTTTATATATGATATATATTATGTTTTTGTTTTACTTATGATTCTGTATTTTTCATTTATGGCATACCTTTATGATTTCCATTATGGGTAAACGCGATAATTTCATTTTAGGAAGTGCGGAGTATCGCCCCCTCAAAGTGATTTGAATCGTTAATGCCATATGTGGGATGTATAAAGGATGGATTAAATGGTATTATACATTATATTATACTGGAATTATATTATACCATTATATAATTATAACTTCATTCCATTAAATATGAAATAGAAATGAAAGTAGTGATCATGCGTACGTACGGATTACCGTCTCCTTGAACGGTGCATTTCATTTCTTACCTCTAAATTTTATGTAATATTATAAATGAATGTATATACTGGATATATAGGATATATATTATATCTACATCATGAATATAATTCTGGAGATAATGGATATTCTACCACATAAACAACTTGTAATTATAAGAAGTTTATTGTTGACTCAAGTACCAAAGATCGACAAAACGACCATTATTAACTTAAATGACTACATAATTTTCGTAACATTGTAATAAGTGATATAAAAGGGATAATGAACATTAAAAAGGTTCTTAAGAAAGTATAGATTAACTATAGTTTATTATTCAGGAGGTTAAAGAGCGGTCGAGTCAAGTCGGACACGAGGTAAGGGAACTTCTTAACCCAATTTCCATTCATTGGGTTAATCTCCTACTTTCAAATTATGTCATGATATTATTATGTCCTATCTTGTATTTTTACTTTATTTATGTGTGCTTATAGTGAATACACATAATAGATCTATTTTATTTAAAAAAATGATCTCTTTAAGGGACCTAGTCCCAAACACCATTCATTGAGGCATATTTTGTTTTATAAACAAATTTCTTTTATACGGTGTATAAACCCCTTTGACTTTTATGTTTATTCAAAAGGAATCTTTTTATACGAAGCGTTTTACTAAACGAAAAAAAGGAATGTTTTTCTTGTCATACGTATGCGGAGACAACGACTTCTCTACCGCTGTGACCATTATTTGAGTTTCATCTTCCTCTACAAGTCATAACTTTTTTAAATGAAAAATAAATACCAAGTTTTAATTTTCTTTTATTTTGGTATTGAAAATGGTTTTGATAAGGTTTTTATTATATCAATGTGTTGTATTGATATCTTGTGATTGAAATGTGGAAATGTTATTTTTCCTTTATGCATGTTTTATGTGATACAATTATGTTATGGTTTATGATATGTTTAAACCCGTTCATATGAGGAATGCATTGTACTTAATAAGTGACGGGTGGAGCCCGCTATAGCTCCTCGATGCATCAGTAGATCTCATGAGACAAACCAGTGTCTTGGCATAAGGCCTTGACAAAATCTTATTTGTAGTCTTGGCACGAGGCCTTGGATATGTGGTTATGATAGTATGGAATTATGCATTCCATCATTATGAAAGTGGTTATTAATATTGCATGTGATTATTCGACCAGTAGAATATCCATGTGAATAAGTAAATGGCATTATTTCAATTTACTTTTGTCATATTATGTTGAAGTTCATTTTAAAAGGCTTTTGTTTAGTTATACATTGCCTTAAATGTTTATGTTTATTTATGAAAGCTTCCGCTATATTGTTATCCTTAAGTAGCATATGAGATCACCCCTTTCAATGTTTTAATTTTTCCAGGATGTGAAGAAGTATTTTAGGAATGACCTGCAGGGATAGTCTGAAGGGGATATGAGTGTGGAAAATTGAGACTATGTTATTTTAGTTTTTCACTTTATGATATAATGTAACATTTATGAATGTATATAGTGTTTCCAAGGCTACTAAACTAATCTTTCTTTCGAGACTTGATATTTTGTGATCATGCCAATGTTACGAAGTAATGCACCGACTCTGGGTAGCTGGGGTCAGGGCGTTACACATGCCATTTTTTGATGTTTTTACAAAATGTGGGTAAAAATATCAGCTACGATTATAAATGTAGCTAAATGTAATTTTTCTTATAGTGAGGGTACTTGGAAGTCGAGGAATGAGAGTTTCAGTGATTATGGAATTTGAGGCGTAGTGGTGAGATAGGTGGCTAACGTCAACATTGTGAATGATTTGGCTCACGACCAACCACTTGGGAGTTTGAGTGGTGTGGGGAGAGTTAAGATTCAGTAGTGGGGAATGTACAAAAAATTCAAATTAAAATTATATGAGAAAATTTCATGAATAAATTTATATAGAAATATAAAAAAACTAAATACCAAAATTTATAGAAAACATGCATAATTAATGACTCATCTAAACATGTTTAGATATAAAAAAGGTAAATGGTGTGTGGCTAAATTAGCAGTGTTTATAAACACGGAAAATTTAGTGACATTTATAAACACATCTAAATTAGTAATTTTTATAAACATGGATAATTTAGTGACACACCATTTCCTTTTGTTTTTATAAAATGTGGGTAAATATATTAGCTACACTTATAAATGAAACTAAATGTAAAATAAAAATTCTATTAAATGTAATTTTTATTGTATTTAGAGTACTTGGACATTATTCCAACCATGCTAATTGAAGAGGGTATTGGGGATAGAGATACCTACTATAGATGTTTTTTAGGAAGGTCCTAGTGTGGACTTGTATCTTCCTATCAAATATAGATTGAATAAGTTCCTGGAACAGAACTTAGTACCATATGAGGGGTTAAGTCGATGAATTTCTTAGGGAAGAACTTGAATACCTTGGTTAAGTTATAGAACATTTGGCCTCTTTGGATTAAAATTTAAGATTTCTTTTCAATTAGAACTATTTAGTAAATATAACTTTTTAGGAGTATTTGGATTGTTATCCAATACTCTTTTTTGTTGTTACCTTGATTTATTTAATTCTGATTAATTTTTATGTTCATCTTAATTTTAATTTTATAACTTCCAAAGGTTGTGTTTACTTCTACTGAATTTATAATTAGATTACTCTGAATTGAACATACGTTGTATCTTCTTATAAACTTATGTGCAAAAAATTCATAAATAAATTTCTATACTTTTTTTAAAAAAAATAATTACACACATTTATGGAAATTTTGGGTAATTAATCACTCATTTACACATTTTTAGATAAGAAATAGTTAAATGGTTGATTTATAAGGGTTTATAAATGCATCTAATTTATAAAAATTTATAAACACAACTAATTTAAAAATGTTTATAAATGAAGGTAATTTAGAAACACACTATTTCCTAAATTATTTACAAAACATGGGTAAATGTATGAGCTACGCTTATAAACGTGGCTAAACATAAAACCAAAATGTGACTAAATGTAATTTTTCCTATAGTTAGGGTACTTTAGCTTGTTTCTAATCATGCTAACCAAAGAGGATATTAGGGATAGAGATACCAACTACCAATGTTTTTGAGGAATTATTGGTGTGGATTTGTATCTTCCAATAAAATATAGATTGAATAATTTCCTGGAGCAGAACTTGATACTTTCTGATGGATCAATTTGATGAAGTTCCTCGGACAAAACTTCCAAACCTTGATTTTATGTTAACAAAACTATGGAAAATTAGTATTAAAATTGAAGAGTTCATGTGAATTGAAACTGTTTGGTAAATATATCTTTTTAGTAGTATTTGGATTGTTTTCTAATACTCTGTGTTTCGTTGTTCCCTTTATTTATTTAATTATGATTGATTTTTATGTTCATCATCGGTTTAGTTTTATAACTTCTAAAGGTTGTTTTACTTATATTACTTTTATACTTTGATTACTCTGAATTGATCAGATGTTGTATCTTCTGATGAACTTATATGTAAAAAATTCATGAATAAATTTATATTAAAATTTCAAAAAAAAACTAATTACACACATTTATAGAAGATGTGGGTAATTAATGACTCATTTACAAATGTTTTGATAAAAAATAGTTAAATGGTGTGTGGATAATTTAGTAGGGTTTATAAACATGTCCAATTTAGTAATGTTCATAAATAAATCTAAATTAGTGACCTTTATAAATTCATCTAATTTAGAAACCCACCATTTCATGATGTTTTTACAAAACATTGGTAAATTTATTAGTTGCACTTATAAACGTAGATAAACATAAAACCTAAATGTGGCTAAATGTAATTTTTCCTATAGTGAGGCTACTTGGACTTACATCTGATTATGATAATCTAAGAGGATCCTAAAGATAGAGATACTTACTACCGATGTTTGTCAAGTAAGTCCTGGTGTGGACTTGTATATTCTAATAAAATATAGATTGAAAAATCTCCTAGAGAAGAACTTGATACCTTCTGATGGATAAATTCGATGAAGTTTCTTGAATGGAAATTGTATACCTTGGTTTAGGTTACCAAACATCTATATACTTTTGATTAAAAATGAAGAGTTCTTGGTAATTGGAACTGTTTGGTAAATATATCTTTTTAGGAGTATTTGGATTGTTATCCAAAACTCTATGTTTTGTTTTTACCTTGTTTTTATAATTCTGATTGATTTTTATGTTCATATTTGGTTTATTTTTATAAATTTATAAGGTTGTTTTACTTATATTTATTTTATACATTTATTATTCTAAATTTAGTGAACATTGTCTCTCTTAATCAACTTACATTTTAGATTGGGTAAAAATTTAAGTCTGTGGTTGACTTCAATTCACACCCCCTCTTGATGTTTTCATTAATTCTCATTATCTAGTACAATGGATTTGAAAACATAATGAAAAATTAAATTATAGTGATGGTGATTGAGAACCATACCTCATCTCCATAAATATTTTTTTGGTCAAATGAATATTTATATCCCTCTTTTATCATATAGTTGATCAATAATGAGTTTATTTATATTATACCAATGATTGAAACCTGGATGATTTATCAGGCCCTTTTATTCCAATTAAAACAATTTATGGATATTAGAGTGAATCAACACGTTAGTATATCCTTATTCTTAATGAATAGATCTTACAAATGCTTTTCTCATGTCAATAATTGGATTTTTATGCTCTTTGTCCAACTTGATGCTCATATCTCTACCACTTAATATTTTTTCTCCCCTCATGATATTTCCAATTTGTTTCTTTTATCATGGTTTAACATAATAATATTACATTGATGTGTCTTCATAGGTGTAACACCTAAAACCAACTTTAAAACTTTTTATCTTCTACAAAATATGTATTTTATCTATGTTTTTTATGTTGTTGTTTTATATAATTTAGGCCCTTATATGTACTTTGATTCAAGGAATAATTTCTATAATAAACCTTATACATATCCATTTTTATCCCTAAAATTTCCATGATTTTTTCCTTGGCCCATGTGGCCAAACATTTTCCTGATCATCTTTAAATTTAATAAAAGAATATTCTAAAACATTAGAAATAATATGAAATGTATTCATTGATGGGTTATATTTTCTCACTCCAACTGAATCAGTATTATTATTTATCAATGATCATATTTGGGAATATTTTTCACATGATATAGTCTCACACTAGAATCTTTCTTCTCTTATTTTAATTAGATAAATTTCTTCTCACACTTCTTCTTCTTCACAACCCACTTGATGTTGTGATTTCTCCCTTTAGTTATTCTAGTCTTATTAAAATATCCTTCATTTATAGATATTATTTTACTACACAGATCTTGTGGCCTCACACATGTATGTCCAATGAATAAAATCTCCTTTTTACTCATTGAATTAATCCTTTGAAATGTTATTCATTCATCCAATTTTCTTGAAGCCTCCAACCATCTTCCATTGGATTTTAAGGTTTTAATGTTTTGTTTTATTCCATCTAGTTCACATTATAATATTCTAAATTTTTATTCCATAAAAAATAAAATTTGGTTAAGATATTCATTAATATCAACCCCCTCCTTATTTATTTTAAGGTCTCAAAAATAGTAACCTTCCCCCTATCTTGATCCATGGATACTTCTGATGTCAACTCAGTGATTCCATACTTTTTTAATAACTAACTTTTATTAAGACTTCATTGAGACTCAAAATTATAATCCATAAATGAATTTATCTATTTTATCTATAAATTTATATTTGAATACCCAACCAAAAAAATAGTTAAATAAAATTTCTTAGAATCATTTAATTTCTCATTCTACTACATAGCATAATCAACCACCGTGTGTATGTTTCAAAATCAGCAGAGTTATATGAATTAACCATGTTTTTTTTAAAACCTCACTTTTTGTGATGAAAATCATCATAAAAAATATATATTGGAAATGGATATACACACATCTTCATTCAAGAAGAACCACAACCTAAGAGAAACCAGGTCATAAAATAATTTCCAAAAGAAAGTTATGTTATCAAACAAGAGAACTTGAGTCACATTACTTTCCATGAAAGAAACCCACACCAACATAACAAAAATGAAAAATTCCAAATAAATAGTCTTATAACCCAATAATATAAGTAAAATATTTTCTTTTTTATAAAACCAATCTTTCACCTCATCTGGAAGGCTCATTTTAAAATTCCTAAATTAATTCTTTCAAAGCCTTCATCTAAGGCCTCAAAATGAACATTGGATTTTGAAATATATTTATAGAAAATTAAAGGTTATTTATTTGCATCAAATATGATATCTAAGTCCCCTTGATTATAAATAACCTTCCTGGTAGATCTAATGAACACAGGTTTAGGCAATGATGAGTAATTTTTATAACTTCTCGATTTCTTCCTAGTAAATATGGTGAATCCTTCCAAATCGATCAATCATTTTTTTCATTTTTTTACATTATATTAGATGTATTAATAAAAATAGAGATCTTATTTTCTTAGGGAATCACTCAGTTATTATAATCACTATTACTTCCTGCATAGTTGGGGTCTCCTGCATACTATAGATTATCAATAGTCCCCAATGTAGAGAATTATGGTACTTATGAATTCTATCCTTGTTAGGAAGGAGTAATCATGATAATGAAACTTCCACTAACCTCACACCCCACCTATGGAAATACCATATTATCAAGAAAATTTTCTTTTCTTGCAACTTCAATTTATGTCACTACACTGGACTTGGGAGCCTTATAAGAGGGATTGTCGCTCATTGCACCGACATCAAAAATAATGGCCATTCCATTAGCATTTTCAGAACCAATTTCCAAAAAATTAATTACTAAGGAACCGACACTAACCATAGTTCCATGCACTATATTGACTGGGTTTTTAGCTTCCAAATAAACATAAGGGGGTTAACCAAAGAAGCAGCTGGTCTGGATACCATGGCATGGGAACATTTGATCTATAAGTTGGGTGAATATTCACCTAGAATATAGGCCTCAATAAGATACACAGATGAATACCTTCAATAAGATGAGTGGTATCACCAAAATTTACCCTATAAGTATAATCGGTCATTATAATACATGTAGGGGCCAAACCATAGAGACCTAAGAAGTAACCTAAAGACACTCGGATTTTTTGGGGTGTTTCAGGATATGATGTGGATAAATATTTAGAGATTTATGATTTCAAAAACTAAATAGTTTATTTAAATAAAAAAACATAAGAATACATGAACTAGTATAATTAATGGAAATGGTTCTATCTTAGGTTTTTGTTAGGGATAGATTGGATGTATTTGTTTTCTTAAAAAATAAGATCACTAATTCAAGATGTATCCAAACAAAGAGATAATTCCCAAAAACAATTCACTAGTTTGATACCTAAAATTTTCAAAACATAATCCCAAATTAACTTATAGTATCACTTTAATGATCACACCAAGGAATTGGATCATACTAGAACTCAAAATGTGTCATCGTTAAAGTTGGTGAAGATGAAGAAGAAAATAACTCATCAAATGGAAATCTTAAATTAATGAACATATTTAAATATTAAAGCACATGAAATAACATCCAATCCAACCCCACACATCTTTTTATGATAAACCCATATAAGGGTTATCCTTATATTGATTCAAATATCTCATTGGAATATGAGAGTCAACTTAAATAAGTGGTATTAAATAAGTAAAAACAATGAAAAAATGAACACGCTGCCACTATGTGAGGAATTTCTCACTCTATTATGTGGATAAATTAACACATAGATAAAATTTAATAAAAGTGTTAAGAAATAGGATATAAAAGTGAAGAATAATAATAACTTTTAATAAGAATCTAGTGTGAATTAAACAACTTACTTGAGAAAAAAGACATGCGGTTACAAAATGATAGTATAACATTATAATTGATAAAACAAAACATCCAATACTAATTGATTCACCACCACCACCTTAAATAATAATTTTAAGAGTATAAGTTTTATCACCCATCATTAAATTTCATCCCATTTAATTAGGATATTCAAAATGTGGGGGAGAATTTGGGAAAGTTTACTCTTCAACATTGACCAAAAGATTATATCCACATTCATCCCCCATGTTGACATTCAAATTTAAATTTGAATATATCCATTTTTTGAATAGTTGTAGAATATAAAAATTTCCATCTTGATGTCCTCTAATATATTTAGAAATTTCAATCCAATTGGATGATCCTTTGGGGTTTTATGATCAAAATGGAGGGATGATTTTTTGGGTATTGGAATCCGGCCCATAATTTGAACTTCAACTTGGCCCCTTCAGATCCCCTTGAAAATATATTAATTAGATTTATCCATAGTTTAATTAAAATTTCTTCATAATTTTATCTATATATATTTAAAGTTTCATCTTAATTGGGCTTGATTTGTGGGCACCACATCTACTTAATGGGCCTAAGGCTCGTTCTACTTTGTCTATAAATTTCTACATCCATGGAAAAAATTTCCATTTTCCCTTATGGTTATTTGATTAATCATAAAATAAAAAATTTCCCACACAAATTAATCAATAATATCCTTAAATATCAAATTCATATAATTAAAATAATTAATTCTACTAGTTGATGATTAATTGGGCCCAATTTGATACACTTAAAACATGAATTGCACGTATAATGAGAAATGAAGTTCAAATTGGAAAATAAATTTACCAAGAATTTTATGAATAATTAAATGCATGAACTTTTATCAAATTTAATTAATATATTCTAATTTTAGTGTCCAATAACACCCATTAAATTTATATTTTCTAGTACTTAGAAAACTAATAAAGATTATATTTCAATCCACTTCTCCAAACATGTTTCAAAAAACAATGTTTTACAAACGAAAATCACATCTAACAACCATGATGCCCATAAAAATCCTACAAAACAAATTAAGTACACAATAATATCCTAAGTCCAATACCATTACTTTATTCAAATTCATTTCTACCCTTCATCCAAATCTAATTAATTATGATAATGTGTTGTGAATCACAATAGACATGGGGCCCACTTTCTTGTTAAAGGGGAAAATAAATGGAAGTGCTAGGTGGAAATAATATAATAATATTAAACCTTAAGATGTGTATCTTGTTTTTTATTTTTGTATCATTTCCTTTTCTGTTTGATTCTTTTTTTAAACCATAATAGAGATAAAAATACCGACTATGGGCAAGAAAACTTTGGAGTCACAGTCCCCAATTACTAAATGCCACAAATTTTATCAATTTCATACTCTACAATAGATATTTAAATCCAAAATATATTCAAGAAAACTATGGATTCATCAACCCCATGTGTCGAATTCCATGCATTTAGTCAAAAAAATTCTCTACACATCCATTTTTTTCTTTTTTTTTTTGATACTAAAATTAAAATTAAAGTGACCCAAACCCTATGCTATGATGAAAGGTACCCAAAAAACTAAACTTACACGAAAAAATCAATGGATACGTATTATGTAATTATGATTAAATGGATGAAAATTTAGACATTGAAAAATGAAATCAGGCAACCATGCCAACAAAAATTATTCCCATGAACCTAAATGTGTATAAATACTATAATCAAGGATTTCAAAATCATTTAACATTAATTTATAATGTTTTGAAAAGTGTATTACCAAAATCAAGGACAACAAAATGAAATTTTTCATAAAATCCAAAAAAACATCACAAAATCTCATATTTTCACTACCCCAAATTAGAATGACACTACCCTTAGTGTTGAAAGAGAAGTGGAGAGAGAGATAAAAATTGGTAAAAAATAAGTGAGAATGCGATTTGAAATAAAATAATGAAGAAAATAACCTAGTTTGAAGATGAATATCCATTGATAATAAATTGATCATTACAACTCCATATCACATATATAATCCTCATGGTTTATTGATGATCAAGATTTGAATATTGGAAGACATGCGGGATTTAATTGCTAATCCTTAACTTCTTCAGCTCCTAAATGTCATAAAAATACAACATAAGAGCACCATAAAAACCCTAAGGGGTTACCTTAAATAAGAAAAATCAAATACCAAAAGATATATTAAAAAACACCTATTTTAGTTTTTTAAATGGGAAAAATAAAAACAAAAATAAATGAAAACAATAAAAGGTTCAAGTTTCCTTCTGAAAAGTGCTTAGTTTAAAGTCATTATCTTGAAATAGACCCCCAACATATCCTACACCAACTTTTAACATTTTAAGTATTAATATTTTCACCACTTAAATTATATTTTTATTGAGTATATAATGCGGTTTGATGGAATTATTTGAAATTTATTCAAGAAAAAACAAATTTGACCTAGTGAATGGCATAATCCCATGAATATAAAAAAGGGTATATCCAATTAATTTCTTAATATTTGTTAAGAAATCAATTATAAACTTATTATAATTATATTTGACAGAGGATGAAATAACAACTGAAAGGTTTTGTTTATCCCCTATAAGGGAATACTTAAGAGAGGAAGGGTGGACCTTGAGTATGATCTTAGGTTGTCTAACACTTTCATACATAGGTCAAGGCTTTGAATCAAACTCGGTTTTATTTCATAAATTTATAAATATAATTGGTTACTTTTGAATAGAATATTCAACCCTCAAATTGCATAGATGAATGTCAGGAATGGGTGTGGACTTTAATTTTGTGATTTATCCCAATGGTGTAGTGATTAGTGGTCCTAAAAACATTAATGGAGATATATTCAGAAGATCAAATCCAAGAAAAATAATTTCCCTCTTGTAAATATAAAAATCACTTTCCTCATAATTTAACCACTCATTAACAGTTCACCCATGTTCCTCAGGTTGAATTTCAATATTCCCAAACCAATTCACCTTATTATCCATATTTGGTTTCTCAAATTCTAAAATTGGTTCTTCATCATTTTCCTATGATTTTGAAGAATCTTATGGGTTTTCAATAAATGTTTTAGGTTTTTCATTTGTTTTCCTACTCTTGGAAATATTCATCACATGGATTTGTTCATGTGAATTTTATGCGTAATAATATTCTTATGTCAATGTATAGGTGGTGATAACCTAAGTGGGCATGGGTTCTATATCTAATTCAATGAATTTTAGTTCTAATTTTAAGAAGTAATTAATTATCTCTATTTGCTTGAACAATTTATCAAGTATTGTCTGGTGATCATTATGCATAATGGGTTAATCTAGATGGTTTTTTTCAAGAGGATAATTAAGTATTTGGAATTGGATAGGAGGATTTTAATATTGGTCTTATTGGTATTGAAACTCATTATAAGTTGTAATGTTCTGTTGATCATAGGAGTTCAAAAATTATGGTTTATTGGGTTTCTGATTATCCCACCAATATAATATAGGATTATAATTTTACATCACACTTTTTGTGGGGTAGTCAAAGTAAGGATAGGTCCCCCATGTTTCGATTTGTTCAAAATGTCTTTCCATATGAGTGAAATCAGTTGTGGGAAAGAGGATTGGGGTGAGAAAATGATTCTAGTGTCTAATATAACTTAATTTGGTCCATGTAAATGGTTCCAAGATTTAGACTCGTCCAAATTTACCCTATAGGTAGAATCAATTTTATTAATACATGTAGGGGTCAAATCCACAAAGACTAAATAAGTAACCTCAAGACACTTGTATTTTTTAGGGGTCTAGGCTATGATGTGGTAAACTATTTATTAATTAATGATTTAAAAGGATAACTAGTTTATTTAAAAAAATCCACAAAAAATACTTGAACTAACACAGCTAATCGAAATGGGTTGGTCCTAGGTTGTTTCTAGGTATATATTGAAAGTATTTGTTTTCTTAGAAACATTTAGATCACTAATTCAAGATGTATCCAGAAAAAAGATATAATTACCGAAAATAATTCATGAATTTAGTCCTTATAAATTTACATGGCTAATAAATAATTCACTTAGAGGATAAATTTAATGAGAAATCTAAGTAATTGGATCTTACTAGTACTCAAAATGTGTCATCTTTAATTTGGAAAAGATAAAGAAGAAAATAACTCATCGAATGGAAATATTAAATTAATTAACTAATTTAAATACTATATAACATGAAATAAAATATAATAAAGACCCAAAAAAATCCTTAATATCAACCTATAAAAGTTTTATCCTTCCATTTATGAAAAGATATCAATGAAAGATGAGATTCATCTTAAATAAGCGAGATTGAAGAAGTGAATACAATGAAAAAAAATAACACTCCACCATTGTGTTAATAATTTCACACTTTTTGTGTGAATAAATTCACACATCGATGAAATTGTATCAACATGTTAAAAAATATGATAGAAAAATTGAATAATAAGAATAACTTTTATTAATAATCTAGTGTAAATTAAACAACTTACTTGAGAAAAATGACTTGCGATTACAAAAATGATAGAGTAGCATTATAATTGAAAGAACAAAACATATGATCCTAATTTATTCACCAAAAACACATTAAATAAAAATTTTATGATTCTAGGTTTGATCACACATCATTCAATATCATCCCATTTAATTAGGATAGTCAAAATGTGGGTGAGAATTTGGGAAAGTTTTCTATTCAACATTGACTAAAAAAATTGGATCCAGATTCATCCCCCATGTTGATGTTCAATTTTTTATTTAAATATATCTAATTTTGTAATATTAATATAATATAAAAATTTTCATCTTGATGCCCTATAATATCTGTATATATTTCTTTCCAATTTCATCGACCTTTCAAATTTTATGAACAAAATGGTGGGCTGAATTTTTGTACCTAGGAATCTAACCCATAATTTGAACTTCGACTTGGGCCCTCTAGATCCCCTAAAAAATATCTGAATAATATTTTTCCATAGTTTAGTTAAATTTTACCGATAATTTTCTCTATATAAAATTAAAATTTTAGCTTTATTGGTATTTATTTTTGGGCTCCACGTCTACTTAATTGTCCTAAGGCCCAATATGATTTGTCTATAAACTTCTACATCCATGGAAAAAATTTCCATATTCCCTTATATTTATTTGATTGATCCTAAAAGAAAAAAAAATCCCACAAAAAGTGATTAAATATATACTGAAATATAAAATTCATAGAATGAAAATAATTTATTCCACTATATGATGATTATTTAGGATTAATTTGAAACACTTTAAACATTAATTTCACATATGATGATAAATTAAGTTCAAATTGTAAAATGAATTTACCAAGGCTTTTATGAAAAATGAAACACATGAAATTTCATCAAAATATAATGAATATATTGTATTTTTAGTGTAAAATCACACCCCCAACTTGATATTTTCTAGTACCTAGAAAAATACTAAATATCGTAATTCAATCCACTTCTAAAAACATGTTTTAACATACAAAGTTTGACATAATAAACTCACATATAGCAATAATTAAGACCATAAAAAACCTATAAAACAAGTCAAGTACACAATAATATCCCAAGCCCAATCCCACTCCTCTATTCATATTCACCACTACCCATCATCCAGATCTAATTAATCATGATGATGTGTTGTGAATCATAATATACATGGGGCTCACTTTCTTATTCAAGGGGGAAATAAATGGTAGTTCTGCGTGGGAATCACATTAAACCTTAAGATGAGTCTCAATTTTTTTCTTTTTCTTTTTATTTTATTTTATTTTTATTTTTTTAACCTCAATAAAGGTTAAAAGACCAACTTTGGGAAAGATAACTATGGATTCACAATCCCTAAGTGTTGAACGCCACACAATTTATCAATTCCATACTCTAAAATAGAGATGTAAATCCTAAACCTAGGAAATACAACTATGGAGTCATCATCTCAAAGTTTTGGATGCCATGAATTTGGTCAAAAAATTTCTCTACATGGTTACTCTTTTCTTTTTCTTTTTTGATACTAAAATTAAAATTAAAGTGGCCCAAAACCCTATGTTATGATGTTAGGGACCCAAGAACTCAAAATTACACCCAAAATCCAATGGATGTGAATTTTGACATTTTGGTTTTATGGATGAAAACATATACATTAAAAATTAAACTGGATAACCATGCCAACCAAAATTATTCACGTGAACCTAAATTTGTAAAAAAATTATAATTAATTAATTTAAAAACATTTAACATTCAGTTTTCATGTTTCAAAAATTATATTACCACATGAAAGGCTAATAAAATTAATTTTTCCATAAAACCCTAAAACATTTCACAAAATCTCATATATTAACTTCTTAAAACTTATAATGACACTTCCCTCAGTTTTGAAAGAGAAGAGAATAGAGATATCAGAATTCGGAAGAAAGAGGGGAGAATGAAATTTGAAATTAAATCATAGAATAGAATCACCTGGTTTGAAGATTAAGACCCATAAATAAAAAAATGATCATTATATATCCATGTAATATATAGAATCTTCTTGGTTGATTGATGATCATGTTTTGAATACTAGAATACATATAGTATTCAATTACTAATCATTAACTTCATCAGCTTATAAATCTCAAATACAAACAACATCAGAGTATGATGAAAACCCCAAGGGGTTATCTTAACTAAAAAACAATTATAACCCAAAATATAGATAAAAACACTTTTTTATTTTTTTGGGTTAAGGGGGAAAAATAAATGAAAACAAAAAAACTGTTGGGTTGCCTTCCCGAAATCACTTGTTTTAAAGTTTTTGTCTTGAAATGTACCCCCCCCCCCCCAATCTATCCAAAACCAAATTTTAATATTTTAAGGATTAAAAGTTTCACCAATTCAATTATATTGAGACTGAGTCTATAATGGGGTTGGCAGGAAGGTTTTGAAATTTATTCATGAAAAATCATATAGGTCCCAGTGAATGGGCTAATCTCATGAATATCGAAAAGGGTCTATCCAATTGATTTCTTAATCTTGGTTAAGAAATCAAGGAGAATTTTATTGTCATTATATTTGAAGGAGGATTAAATAATAACCAAAAGTTTTTCGTTATCCCCTATTAGGGAATAATTAAGAGAGTAAGGGGGGACCTTGAGTTTGATCTAGGGTTTTCTAACACTTTTCAACATAGGTCAATACTTCGAATCAAAATCAGTTTTATTTTCCAAATTTCTAAATATAACTGGTTCCTTTTGAATAGAATATTCAACCACTAAATTGGATAGATGAATTTTAGGAATGGCTATGGACTCAAAGTTTTTGATTTCTCCCAATGGTTCAGTGATCAGTATTCCTAGAAAATCATAAAAAGAGATATATTTAGAATATTAAATCTAAGAAGACTAATTTAACTCTTATAAATATATAAAATCACTTTAATCATGATTTAAACACTCATTAATAGTTCTCACATTTTCCTGGAGTTAAATTTCAAAATTCCCTAACCAATTTGTCTCATTATCCAGCTTTGATTTTTTATATTATAAAGTTGTATCTTCTATATTTTCCTATTATTATGAAGGCTATAATGGTTTTTAAATAAATATTTTAGGTTTTTAATTAGTTTTTTGAAATATTAACCGCTTAGAGTTGTTCATGTAAAGTTTGTGTGTAACAAGATTCTTCTATTAATGTTGAGGTGGGGATAACCTGAGTGGGAATGGGTTCTATAACCATTTCAAGGACTTTTAGTTCTAATCTAAATTATTAAACCTCGAAATTCATTATCTATATTTTTTTATACAATTTCTCAAGTAATGGTTGTGGATTAGGATGGAAAAGGGATTGATCCAGATGGTTTTTTCCAGGAGGATAATTAAGTTGTTTTAATTAGATAGGATGATGTTCATATTGGTTTTATTGATATTAGAACTCATTAAAGGTTGAAATGTTTTTTGGAGAATAGGAGTTAAAAAATTGTGGTTGATTTTTTTTTGATTATCCCACCAATAGAATCTAGGATGATCATTTTACATCACACTTAGTGTGGGGTAGTCAAAGTAGGTAGAGGTTCCCCATGTTTGGATTTGTTCAAAATGGATTTCTATAGGATTGAAATCAAGGGTGGGAATAGATAATTGGAGTGAGAAAAGGATGATAGTGTCTAAGATAACTTACTTAGGTCCCCAAAAATTGTGAAAATATTTTTTTCTCACCTAAATTTACCCTACAAGTAGAAGTGGTTATTGTAATATATGTAGGGGTCGAATCCACATAGTCCTAAGTAGTAACCTTGATACACTCATATCTTTTTTGGGGGGAGGGGTAGGTTATGATGCGGAAAATTATTTAGGAATTAATGATTAAAAAACTAACTAGTTTATTTAAATACAAAAATCACAAAAATACTTGAACTAACACAACTAATGTAAATGGGTCAATCCTATGTTGTTGTTAGGACTATATTGGATGTATTTGTTTTCTTAGAAAAATTAAGTTCACTAATTCAAGATGTATTGAAACAAAGTGATAATTCCCCAACATAATTCACTAATTTAATCCCTAAAAATTTACAAATCTAATCACCAATTCACTTATAGTATCACTTTAATAAGAACTCCAAGTAATTGGATCCTACTAACACTCAAAATGTCTCTTCTTTAAAGTTGGCAAAGATGAAGAAAAAAATAACTCATCGAATAGAGCTAATAATTAATAAACTAATTAAAATATTAAATCACGTGAAATAACATCCATTTTAGCCCCAAAAATATCCTTATGATTAACCCATAAAATTTTTACCCTTACATTGATGAAAATATCCAAATGGAAGATGATATTCTACTTAAAGAAGAGGGATTTGATAAGTAAAAATAATGAAAAAATGAATACTCCTCCATTGTGTGAGGAATTCCACACTTTTTTGTGTGAATAAATTCATGGCTAGATAAAATGGTATCAACATGCTAATAAATAGGATAGAAAATTTGAGTAAAAAGAATAATTTTTATTAATAATCTAGTGTTAATTAAATAACTTACTTGATAAAAATGACTTTTGATTACAAAATGATAGTGTAACATTACAATTAAAAGAAAAAAACTTCCACTCCTAATTAGTTTACCACCACTAAGTTAAATAGAAATTTTAGGAGTATAGGGTAGATTAACCATCATTAAATTTCATCCCATATAATTAGGATAGTCAAAAGGTGGGTGAGAATGTGGGAAAGTTTTCTTCTAAATATTGACCAAAAAAATCATATCCAAATTCATCTCCCATGTTGATGTTCAAATTTAAATTTTGATATGGTAAATTTTGGAATAGTATTAGAATAGAACCATTTTTATATTTATGTCCTATAATATCTTTAGAAATTTCATTCCAATTGGACGAGCATTTCTTATTTTATGATCAAAATGGTGGCCTGACTTTTTGGACTGTCGAATCTAGCCCATAATTTGAACTTCAACTTGGGCCCCCTAGATCCCCTTGAAAACATCCAAATTATATTTTTCCATAATAAAATAAAATTTTATCCATAATTTTATCTACCTCTAATAAAAAATTTAGATTTATTAGTATTGATTTGTGGGATCCACATCTACTTAATGGGCTTCAGGACCAATATTATTTGTCCAAAAATGTTTGCATCCATGGAAAAAATGTCCATCTTCCATTATGATTATTCTATTGATCCTAAAAGAAAAAATTTCCCACACAAAGTGATAAAATATATACTAAGATATAAAGTTAATATAATTAAAACAATTTCTTCCACTATCTAATAATTAATTAGACCCAATTTGATACACTTTAAACATGAATTGCACGTATGATGAGAAATGAAGTTCAAATTGTAAAATGAATTTACCAAGGATTTATGAATGATTAAACACATGAAATTTCATAAAAATTTTATGAATATATTATATTTTTAATATCAAATCAAGGATATATAGTTCTTATAAAACTCACAAGCTGAATAGAACATAAAATGGGGTCTATATTTGATCCATTGACAGAAACCATTTCTATCATACGAACCAAACAAAGTTAACCATGTTGTCTGCAAATTACTCACTTAATATAACATACAATAATTTAATATTTTCAATACCAATTCATGTATCATTTATTTTATAACCTATGTGTAAGTTTTTCCCTTTTATTATTCCTAATGTATCCTTCTTGGCCTTGGATTTATTCATATTCCCCATACCATTTTTAATACTTTCCTATGAATCATTATATTTAATAAATAAATGTGATATCTATAAAAATGAGTATTTTTTAGTAAAGTCTCCCATTTAAATACACTAAAATAACTTAAGAAATTTTTTAACCATTGATATTTTTATTTCCTATTTTGATAATAGACTTTGTAAACTCCTCATAATACTTATCACTAGTGTAACATTATTAAACATCACTTTATGATAGATTATGAAAATTTATTTCCAATTCCATAATTTAATTTCATTTTTCATAAGAATATTTAGATAACATGCTCTTGTATAGTAATAGATATATTTATTTATAATGTATCAAGAGTCCATTATTTTAGATAAAATAATAATGTTCTTCTATGAAAAACATCTATCAATTGCCTAAAATGAATCCACTAGGACCGTTCAACTCAAACGGGTCTCGAACACCAGTTGAAGATACTAATAAAAACACCAATAATGAACTTGGGTCTTAAAAGTAAAACTTGGATCTAATGATAATTATAGGGTTCATTTATGGACAAGATCACTGAGAGGAGTTGAATCAGTGATCCAATGACATTTTAAAACATCTATCAATTTTTTTAAAATCCAAACAATGTTCCTTTCATCAGCGGTTAGTATAAATATGATACTTATATATATATCTCATGTTTATTACTAAAAGTTAAATATATAGAATAAAAAATTTATAAACAAAATTTTTTTACATGGTTTTCCACTATATGTGATTGGTTGGTCCTTTGTGTGTAATAGGTCATATCCCAATATAGACCACCTTCATTTGTTATAAATTTAATAAACAAAATGATTAAGGGGATAAACTTGGAATAATTTATAGTGTAATCAAATCAAAATATTTGTATTCATATAACATAATGATAATAAAAAATAAGATTATGTAATAATAATGAAAAGGGATCAGTGAGAATCATTTGTCACTATAATAATTATAATATTTTTATTTTTATTTTGTGAACTTACTCAATCCTATATGAGATAAATTCCATCTCCAAATTTCTAATCACCAATAACTTATCTTAAGAGATTTTAGTGGTCTTAAGAAGTAATTTTACTCCTAATTATCATGTTTCTTTTCTATGATACAAGATCATCAATATATTCATAGAGACATGTCCAATACTAAAAATAATATTAAAAAAATTAAAGTGGTCTCTGATTTTTCTTTGACTTTGGATTAAATATCTTAGTACATGAATAGAAATATTTTCTTTCATTTGAGTGTAAAATGATCTTTAAAAAATAAATAATAACCATATCTTGGATTATTTAACAACACATAATGATTCCTTAATCTTCTCCAATAATCATTTAAGATTTCCTCATTACTTAAAAATAAAACTCCGTGAAGGATAGTGATATAAAAATTCAAAATAATACAGTCATCATTTTCTTTATTTGAGTATAAAAGGGTCTTAAATGACACATAAACCCTATTGTATTTACTGGAAGGTTTTAGTGGGACCCCTTGTCCATATTCTGTAGAAATAAACACTGTAAATGTGTCCCATTATATCCAACCATAATCATTTTTATTAAATAAAAGAATTTATAAAGATAAATTAATAACATAACCTCCTTTTATTTTAAGAAAACTAAACCTTGTAATATTTAAAATTGATTTGATGAAGATACCTTAGAAGTAGCTACAGATTACTTCTTCCTAGGATATTACATAAGTTACATGAATCACTAAATACCTTAAGTATGATTCTTATTCACTCCTTCTAGAACCTATATTAAAGGATGAGGAACATAATAATGGTAGTAGTTTGTATTTATAGGCCTAAAATACACTATTTAAAAGGATTTATTATTAAAACTAAACATTTGATAAATAATTTTATTGATTCTGTATATTATAAACATTTTTTTAATTATTTATCAAATCCATGGATGTAAATTTTTAATATTTAAACATATTATAAACTCATGTAAACCATTACATGGTAGTTAAAAGTGTAACTAATATTTTTCATATATTATCTCATAATGCATAAACCACCATGAAAACCACAATATGGTGAATTTCACATCATCGTGTTTTTTATAGAAAAACAACATCATGGTGACATTTATCATATCATGGTTCTTGCTTTAGTCCATAATTATTTCACTTTCAAAAATGTATCTTCCATTATTTATAATGGTGTCACAAAAACAATGGGATGTATATTCATGTCAATAATGATGAATTCCATGTTATTTTATGGTAAATTAATTTTCTCCAATAATATGTCCATCAATTCTTCAATTTAGTGTATGATAATCTTCAATTGTATGTATATACTCTCTATATCATCTAAAAATCTCTACCTAATTTTATCTTATTATTCCACGTGATTATATATACTCAAATTCATTCAATCATAAGTTAAAATCTTGGTTAAAACAACCAACTACCATGAAATACAATTTTCTATTATATATACAAATCATCAGTATTTTTTGGAAAATCAAAAATCTAATCTCACCTTTTTATAGGTTTCACCACACTAAAAAATGACTTAAATTATTGTTTAAGTTAGACTAAAGAAATTTGGGATTAAAAAAATATCCCTCCATTAAAATAATAGTATTAAAATCTATACAATGGTGCCTTCTATAAAATAGACATAAATTTTTCTATAAATATTTATTTAAGAAAATTTAAATGTGTTAGAAATATAATATTCATGGATAAATTTTTCTCATTATAATAAAAATATATATTATCCTTTACAATGATTTCAAAAATAAATTTTTCCAATAAAATACCAAGTTATAGTAATATATCATATGTTATTTTGAAATCTCATTCTTCCTTTGAGATCCAAACACCATCAAATTTACTTTTAATGGCCAAAAAACACTATAATCATATTTAAAAGAGATAAAATAAAATATTTTAACCCTTATATATTCTAAAACATAAAGTAATAGGACCTTTATGGTTAAAAAAGATGATTTTACCACCTATAAAGAATATTTTATATCCATTCCATGTTCAAGTAACTTACTTTCCTTGGATAAAATCACTTCAAGTAAGCTCTATGGGATCTAAATTTTCTTCAGAATTATGTTAAAATGAAATATTCATGTCATATATAATTCTTATTGAAAAACATATGATGATAATGATGAGATAAATATATGTTATAAAACATATCTTATGTCCATGGGAAGAAATAATATGCTTTGTCCCTTCCATAGTTAGGTTGCATACTTCTCTTGCCTTTAAATCACCTTATAAGCTCTCCAATAAATCTGAAATATCTATAGTAACATATTGAAATGTAATATTCATGATTTTGAACTTTATTTTTTTATTTATATTGAAGATAAATGAATAAAATGGTACAAAACATATGCTTTATCTATGACACCCTGAAAATATAAAGTAAGAACCTTGTATTTGATGGCATGAATGACACGTGACCCCAAGCGCGTACGGTAATATAATATTCAGATACTTTATAATATATTAACTTTTTAAAATAGATTATATATATTTCAATGAACTCAACACCAATTTATCTTCCATTACATGCAAGAGTTATTTTCCTCGATATCTTGGGTTACACGCAAGAGTGACCTTCTTCGATAACTTGCATTTCATACAAGACCGAGTTTCACCAAATAACAATGTATTATTAAAATATTATTATTTAATATAATAAGATATAAAATAGAAATTTTTAATAGTATTAAATAACTTATTAAAATCTATGGTTTATATAAATACAAAATTAAATCATGTATTACCAATTAATGATAAATGAAAATAATAACCAATTGGATATAAAAAGAAATATTATTATTTTTATGCTTCCAGAGGAGTTTTATCTTAATAAACATAATTAATTGAAATTAGTGAATTATTTTAATAATATATATATATATATATTATTCAATAAAATATTTTTGATATTTATCTATTAGGTTTGATAGACATAAGATAAGAACAAACCCTACTTTATACATAAAAACCTATAATTTTATAAAGGCAATTTTACCTTCTTTTAATAATGAACCCATTTTAAATATTAATTTTGAAAATTTAATTGATTTAATATGAAAAAATTAACTTCATATTTTAATGAGAAACATAATAATTATGTTTGGGTATTTTTTTATATTTTTCTAAAACATTTCATTTTTTAATGAATAGTTAAAAGTTTTGAATTTTTGTTCAAAACTTCTTTTTCATATAATTTATTTATAAGGTTAAATTATATTTTTAATTTGTTTTAAAGTTTAATTAGATCATATTTTTATCAATTAATACATTTTATTTCATTTAAATCAATTTAAATTTGAAATTGATTATAAAAACATAGCAAACTTTCAGACATTTTAACTTTAAAAACCTGCATTGTCGTCCCGCCTACAGGGTGAATTTAAAATTAATTTCTACCAATTATATGATTGTAATTTAGAAAAATGGATTAAATATTTGGAATTAGAATAATTTATAATGTCTAATAATACCAAATTTTTTTACCAAAAATATTAGTGAAAGTAATTAAAATTAATTACAATTATTAAGCCAAATTAAGCTTAATAAAGGACTAAACCTTTAACTTATGGGACCAAATGACATATAAACTTTTCCAAATACTATTTTATGGTAATAATTAATCCATGAAACTTTAATTATTGATTTTTTTTTATTTTTTATGCCTTTTTTTATGTAATAAAAAGTGAACACCTAACTTGTTTCCAAAAATTCCAAGTGAGTCTTTTTTCTTCCCTATACAAGTACACCACTTATCCCCATTACTCACACCTCTAAAACCACTTAGGTTTGGAAAATACCTTAACATATTTATTCCAAAAATACCTCCCCTAAACCTTGAAACCTCCCTTTTCTCATAAATTCTTCCAAGGAAGCCTTTTGGTACAAACCAAAAGTAGTTACCTGATTAAAAGGTAACATCTTCTCTCGAGATTTTTAATTTTATTTCCATTTTACAAACCCTAAAATATGATTATTATTTACTTTTATAAATAATAAATTATCATAAATATTCAATTATGTTTTTATTCTAATGGTTTTACCTACACTTACACACACTTCCCTTTAATGGGTAACGAACATACTGTTTCTGTGTACGGTGAACTACTGTCTCACAAAATGATGATTGTTCATTTTTACTTTAACACCTATCATGGTAAAAATTATCTGTTTATATATGATATATATGATATTTATTATATATTTATACTTATTTAATCCTTTTATAACAAATAAATTTAATATTTTCTATTTTATGTTAATATGATAACATCATTTGAGGATGTGTGGACTACTGCCCCCTCAAAGCGATGTGATTCGTTCACACGATACATGGAATGTATAAAGGATGGTTTAAATTAAAAATATGTGAAATAAAAAACTATATATTATATTAATTAGATAATTACCTTTCTATATATATATATATATATATCATTTTCTTTATTACCCTTTCACAAACTTAAAAAGTGATAATGTTGTTCATGGACGTGTGGACTACTGCCTCCTCGACATGATGTGATTCATTTTACATAACAAGAATTATATATATAAGTATATATGATTAAATACTATAGTATTTATGATATAATTATCATTCTATAAATATATGGTTCCACTTACCTTCTTTCCATAACGATCATTGAAAAATAAGAATGTTACTCATGCGTACATATGACCTACCATCTCCATGATTGGAATGTTGGTTAATTTTTCATAACCATATTTAATGATTAATGTTAAAAGTATAATTGATTTATAAATATAATAATTATTTAATTATTATTATTCCAGATATTTCATGTAATGAACCCTTTGACCATATTTTACCTACCAAAGTTATTTTTGACACAAAAAATGAATTTGGTCAAAACACCCGATGTAAACATAATTGTTTAATTAGTTGTATAAAATATAGTAAAAAATTAAATAAAAGTAATGATAAACATGAAAAAATTTCTCAATAAAGTAGAAAATTAACATAATTTTATCATACAGTAAGTCAAATTACATTCACCCGAAAGGAAACAAAAGGTAAGGGATTTGTATCTTACTTTTTACATCCATGAGATAAATGTCATGTTCACCACTTACATATTTTGTGTGGTGTATATACTACCTATTTTGTTATATTATATCATTAATCCTTTTATCTTCATGGTATCTTAAACTTTCATTTAATATAATTACTTCATGATTTTTATGATTTAAAATGTTTCAAATTGGTATGGGACACTTTGGAATGTTTAAAGATTATTTTCCTCAATAATAACTTTAATGATATTTCAATGTTATTTCCATTTGAATAAATTATATAAAAATTGTTCAATAAAACCTTTAATTATATTTAATATGGTTATTCATGACCATTTCCAAGTATTAGTACCATTTTTTCACTCTTGGGTACTCAATATGTTTTAGAAAATATTTTTTAGAAAACCTGACTCTGTATCACTCTTTAGTCAGAGAACCTATTTTCTTCTAAAAATCATGTTTTATTAAAATGTTTTCAAAAAAGTTTTTAAAATGATTTTATAAAAACATTTTTACCCTTTTTTTCTTTTGCCAATATTTTTAAAGTAATCTTCTCATCGCTTTCTAAATAAGGCATATTTCTAACCTTTAACCATGCAAAAGGAATGTTCATTTTAACTCATAAGGCTTGTATAGATTTACCCGATGTCATTTCTTGGAAGTTTCCTTTTAATGTCTAAAAGGTTAATTTTTAAAATAAAATATTTTCAAAAATGATTTTAAAAAAAAATCTTTTTTAAAAAGTTTTTCAAAAAAATGATATTTTCCTCAAGAATGTTTTTAAAAGATATTTTTATAATATTTCCATTCATAAAGGATAATAACCATTTATTTTACTCCACTTTGGATATGTTGTATTGATACCACCCTTATTATTCATATGGATGGTTTATGATTGATTTGGTAAAGGATATTATTCACATTCACTTCCTTGATTTATTTTTTAGTCCCATTGAAATGTTCAATCTCCTGTGATAATTGAACATTGAATTTCCCCTAAATTATCCATTTCATTTATCATAGATATTATTATTGCCTAAACCATTTACCATTTTACATATGGTGTCTACTTTGACAGTTATTTTATTATTTGGGGAAATATTTATAATTCAGTATTCTTTATTCAATATGTATATTTGATAAAGCATATTATTTATTTTGGTTATTCGATATGAGGAATGATTTGGACTGGAATTGATGGGTGGATCCTAGACTTTATATAGCTCCTAGATTCATCGATAGGTTATCATGAGACAAATTAGTTTCGCAAATTAGAATAGTTTAAACCATCTTATGAAAGGTCTTGATGGTATAGGTTTTTATATGCCTAAGACATGACGTCCATTAATAAAGAATTTCCCTCGTTTAGTTTTAGTTATTATTCATCCATGAGATTTTGCATTGACATATCTATGGATACATTTCATTTTCAGTTATTTAGATGGCATGTGTTTCAGTTTCTTACCTTTCCATATCTATTTTTCCTTATATAGTTATTTGAATGACATGTGTTTCCAGTTATTTCATTTCCATATTGTTTATTCACTTCCTTCTTAGTTTTTTTATTACATTGAATGTGTGTTTATCTATTCACTATGCCATAATTATTACTCTCATTGATTCATTATTTCTTCTTCTATATTTTTACCTTACTGAGCATTTGAGCTCATAATTATTATGTTTCATTCTCCAGAAATCCAAGAATAACATTATGAAAGATATGTGAGGATTCACTATATGGATTAGAGTTATCCTCAAAGAATAAGAAAAATATTTTGTAATTAGTTTATTATTTTTTAATAAAAAACTTATTTATTTATCTAGTTTACCAGGACTACTAAACTGATTGGTCATTTGGGGCTTCATTCCTTGTAATCATTCCAATGTAATTGATAGAATACATCAGCTATGGGCTATTTGGGGGTGGGTTTCTATCGTTGGTATCAGAGGAAGTTTTATTAGAAACCTTGGAAACTAGATTTATGAAAATATAGGTTACAGAACATAACCCTAAGGTAGAATTTGAGGATAAGTATAGAATAACATCCTAGAAATTTTGCTAAGGTAGAGATTATATGGGTCTTCCTAGAAATAAATCCCTATCTAGATACAACAAGTGGATGTGGTTCTGGCACAGATGTACCTAGGAGTAACAAATTCAATAAGGTGTTCTAGGCCTGACTTAGGGTAACATGGTACACAAAAACTAGCCTTATTGAGCACCTGGTTTGACACTCCTATGGGATATGCTTATGATAATTCATATTTTCTTTACAAAGCATTATAAAGGATTTTTATAATGAATAATATAGGTTAAACCTAAGTTGTTTTAGATTAAAGATAAGGTTTCATGATTTAAAAATCCTATAAATTATATTATGGGTAAACCCTAGACCAAGGAAGGACCTATGTGGAAAATAAATGAATGAAGTATTTATGTATTGAGGTTGTATTGAAAACCATAATTAAAAGGTTATTTAGTTATTAAAATCAATTTAAGGATGTACATCATATTTATTTTGTAAATTATATTAATTTTGTTTTAGAAAAAGACAGCCTGTAAGCTGGGTGACAACCAATCAAATCTGGAAAGGTCGAGGGTCTGGAACCCATGACTGAAGTACGATAAGGGTTTTACTGTAACCAATGACCTACACAATGTATTGGATAATTTATTATAGTTTTTAGTTAAAAAATTTGATGAATTGATTTTAATGATGAACCAGTAGTATCAATTTTGAGGATTAGAGATTAATCTATTCACCATATTGGTTTTGGAAGATGATTAAGGACAAAAAGTTAGACTTTCACTCTTTAATAGGCCTTACGATCCTTTAAAAGTTTCTTTTAGTGCTTCAAGCATAAAAAAATTCATTATTGGTAATTAATTTCTAGGAGAAAAGGGATTAATAATAATTTGATCGAAGCACAACCAAAAGTTAGGATTGTTCATAGGAAATTGAAACCTATAAAGTAAGAATATTTCATTATATTCTTAGTTAATAAAATAATTACCCAACATTAGAAAAATGAATTAGAAATAAAATTTTGTCCTAATACCTTATTTTTGGTTAAACTGATGGTCTTCTAAATCATCTCGGATTTATGGCTTTGAGGCCGTCAACTTTCTATTGATCATTCACTTATTTTTTATTGATGACCTCATTCACTCCTTATAAATATTTATGCTTTCCTCCAAGTACTTAAAATATTACTATTTAATATAATAAGATACAAACAAGATGTTAAGAATTTTTTTTTGAAAATTTTGGAGCACAAAGGCCCCTTTATTAGATAAAATTACTAAGGAGTTGGAGGAACATATAAAAATAATAGAAAATCCATACATAAAAATAAATACCAAAAGAGGTTAGGTGACTCGAGATCTGGTACTCATGCTATGGTGGGATATGTGTTTGCCTCAACCACATGGATGTCTCCCTGTTTTCCAAATTTTGTCCTGCATCCACGTCCCTCCTCTGTCATCTGAGTATTCCACATAATTAGTAGCCGCAATATCTTTTGTATCAGTTTCATAATCACTATAATTTCCATCTTATTCACTGATTCCAGAGGCAAGAACATCAAAAGAGGTCTAAATATTTACCTTTAATTTTGTTTTGTTCAAAGAGTGGGCCTTTGCTGTTTTTTCTAAAGAATTTCCAAAACCCCTCCTTACAGAAACCATTGAATTATTAACTTCTGTACATGAGGTGGGATAGTATCAGAGATCTAGACCCCCTACCTTTTTGAGAGTCAGACTCTAATCAGGTCATTTCCTCTTTCACCACGCCAGTCCCTGAAGAAGTGGAGTTTGCTTCCAAACTTCTAATTATTGAACAAGAAGAAGTTGTGGCATCAACCTGAGGATTCGTGCTTTCAGAGTTACCAGGAGTTACAGAGATTCTCAGGGAAGAGTCAATATACAGCTTCTCAAGTGCTCGGACATCCTCTTTCTTTTCATCATGTCATGTTCTTGAGATCAAAGTTTTAGTCACATCATCAACCAAAGAATGCTTGTTACTATAAGGTTTCAAAATTGGAACTGGATCCATAGGGAACCCAAGATTCCTACAATCTATATTTGAAGTTCTCAAAACACTAGTGCGAGGTGGGTGATCAACCATGGGTGAATCCACTTGCAGGTCTGTAGAATAAGATGATGAAACAATTGTTGGAGCGTTGAAAGACAGATCATAATCTAAAGGCCTAGAGGATTTATGAGTGTTGAGTGTTCTGGTGAGTATAAGAATTTTTTCTTTATTCATTTCTAGAGAATAATTATGTATCACCTTAGAATGGGTCTTTTTGATCTTGTATGTGGAAGCATCAGATTTGGATTTCCCCTTATGATTAGAGGAAACCATTTTCCATTCTTGCCACAAAATGATATCCATTAATCTTGAACAGAATCCTACTTATCATTTTTATTATCTTCAGAGTCCATGTAATCATTTTCATCCCTAAAATTCTTAGTTAAAGCATCTTTTAAGGAGAAACCAACAACATTAAAAGGGTTTTCATCGGCCATATCTACCCATGACTTAATGGTCTGATTCATGATGGTAGTGGAATTAAATTCCTTGTCATTTCTAGGGGAATTATTAGTCTTACTTTGAGTACTAAATGAGATAATTTTACTCTATGATGTACCAATAGGATCAGTTATTTTATCACCTTGATGAGTGAAATTAATTCCCAAGGGCTGATCACCCAAAAAATATAGATTCCTAGGAAGATCGGGGTTCAAATCATCATCTATATTAAGGAAAGACTAAGTATCAACTGATTAAGGTTGAGTATTATTAACCTTCCTTAGACAATTATGAATTTCATGGACTTTAATTTGACAATTAGAACAAGTGATATCTCTCCTACAGTTCAACACAGAATGCCCAATGATTTGAAAAACATCACAATACAACAGATTTCTTTCATACTCAATTATAAGGTTAATTTCATCTTGGGGAGTGTAAAGAACAACTTTATCAATAATATGTTCAATTAGGTCTATTTCTACCAAAAATCTCGAAAAATTACCATAGTAAACCATTTGAGTATCAATGTCCATCCTGGTTGGAATGCCAATTGTGGAAGCAATATCAAATAAAATCTCAGGGTGCTATAAAACCCAATTTAATCCATGAATCTTGAACCAAATTTGAGAACATGTATCCTTAAAATAATTAAGATTGAAATTAATCTTCCAATAGTGAAATCTTATTGTTCCTAGACTTAGGTTAATCAAACCCAAACTCGAATCATGAGCCTTTAATTCATCATTCGGAAATAATATATGGAAAAAACCCCAACCAAGAGAAACGCAATTGAATTAAAAGAAACACAAAATGGAAACTAATAAAAAATAGTTCAGTGACCTTCCATGGTTTTTTACCTTTTGAGAGGGAGATGCAAGCTATGAAGGAGTGCTTTCAAAGGTCAATCTATTCTGAAACGGCACCATCTGAAGTAGAAACATGTGTAGTAAATCTCTTTCTGACGATACATTGCAAGACCCAGTCTTTAGGGAAAGCAAAGGAACCTCCTGAGAATCCAGAGAAGTATGAGAATATCTTCAATGCTTCCACTGCATTTTCCTTGAGTTTCTATAAGTAAAGTGATCTTTTAAAATCAACAAGGTGATTTGGTTAATATGAGAAGATATTTACACCACACGGGTGAGCTAGGGCACCACGCTCTGAGAGCACCGGAGGTTCCCTCTATCATTCCTCCATATAGAAGTTATGAGTATTATTAACAAACTTATTAAAATATATAGTTTATATAAATATAAATTAAAATCATGGGTTACCAATTAATTATAAATGAAAATAAGAACCAATTGGATATAAAAAAAATATTATTATTTTTATGCTTCCAAAAGAGTATTATCTTAATGAAAATAATTAATTACAATTATTGAATGATTTTAATGAAATATATATTTTATATATTAAATAAAATATTTTTTATATTCATCCATTAGCTTTGATAGGCACAATATAAGAACAACCCCTACTTTATATATAAAAACCTATATTTTTATAAAGATAATTTTACCACCTTTTAATGGAAAACCCATTTTAAATCTAAATTTTTACAATTTTATTTATTTAATATGAAAAAATAAACCTCATGATTAAAATATAAACATAATAATTATGTTAGGGTGAATTTGTTATATTTTTTTTGAAAAATTTCATTTTTTATGAATAGTTAAAAATGCTGAATTTTAGTTCAAAACCATTTTGCATCTAATTTATTTGTAAGGTTAAATTATATTTTTAATTATTTTTAAAGTTTAATTAGATAATAGTTTTATCAATTAATAAAATTTATTTTATTTTAATCAATTTCAATTTGAAATTGATTATAAAAACATAGCAAAATTTTGGATGTTTTTACTTTAAAAACCTGCATTGTCATCCCGCCTACATGATGAATTTTAAATTAATTTCTACCACTTCTGTGATTGTAATTTAGAAAAATGGATTAAATATTTGGAATAATAATAATTTCTAATTTATAATCATACCAAATTTATTTTTGATAAAAAATATTAGTAAAATTAATTAAAATTAATTACAATTATTAATATAAAATTAAGCTTAATAAAAGACTAAAACGTTAACTTAGGGGACCAAATGACCTAGAAACTTGTCCAACACCCATTTAAAGGTAATAATTCTTCCATAAAACTTCCATTATTGAGTTTGGTTTTTTTGGTATGACTTTTTTCAGTAATAACATGTGTACACCTAACTTGTTTCAAAAAATTACAAGTGAGTCCTTTTCCTTCCCTATAAAAGGCCACCACATCTCCCCATTTCTCAAATCTATTAAACCACTTAGTTTTGGCCAATACCTACCCATATAGCTTTACAAAACCGATAAAATCTACCTTTAATCCTCCCTTCTAGCATAAATCCTTCTAAGGAAGCCTTTTGGTACAAACCAAAAGTAGTTACCTGATTAAGAGGCAATGTCTTCTCTGAAGCTTTTTAATTTTATTTCCATTATACAACCCCTAAAATATTATTATTCTATACTTGTATAAAAAATATAGTATCATAAATATTCTAGGATATTTTTATTCTAAGGGGTTTAACTACACTTTCACACACTTTCATCTAATGGGTAACGAACATACTATTTTTGTGTACGGCGAACTAGTGCCTCGTGAAACAGTGATTGTTCATTTTTCCTTTATCACCTATCATGGTGACCATTATGATGGAAAATATATTTATATATGATATATATGAGATTTATTATGTATTTATACTTATTTAATCCTTTTATAACACATAAATTTAATATTTTCTATTTTATGTTAATACAATAACATCATTTCAGGAAGTGTGGACTATCGCCCCTCAAAGTGATGTGATTCGTTCACACGATATGTGGAATGTATAAAGGATAGTTTAAATTAATTATATGTGAAATAAATAACCTCTATATGATATTAATTAAATAATTATCTTTCTATATATATATATCATTTTCTTTATTACCCTTTCACACATTTAAAAAGTGATAACGTTATTCGTGGACGTGTGGACTGCCGCCTCCTCGACATCATGTGATTCATTTTTCCTCACAAGAATTATATATATAAGTATATATGATTAAATAATATGTTATTTATGATATAATTATCATTATATAAATATATTGTTTTACTTACCATCTTACCATAATGATCATTCAAAAATAAGAATGTTACCCATGCGTACATACGGCCTACTGTCTCCATGATTGTAACGTTGGTTCATTTTTCATAAACATATTTAATTATTGATCTTAAAAGTATAATTGATATATAAATATGATAATTATTTCATAATTATTATTCTTTATATGTCATGTAATGAACCCTTTGACCATAGGTGACCTACCAAAGTTGTTTTTGACACATAAACCGGATTTGGTCAAAACACCCGACGTAAACATAATTGTTTAAGTAGATGTATATAATATAGTTAAAAGTGAAATAAAAGTAATGGTAAAAATGAAAAATGTTCTCAATTAAGTATAAAATTAACATATGTTTACCATACAGGAATTTAAAGGATGTTAACCTGAAAGGAAACACAAGATAAGGGATTTGTATCTCACTTTTTACATCTGTGAGATAAATGTCATGTTCACCACTTACATATTTTGTGTGTTGTATATAATACCCCTTTTATTATATTATACATTAATCCTTTTATATTAATGGTAGATTAAACTTTCATTTAATATTATTCCTTCATGAAATTTATGATTTAAAATTTTTCAAAGTGGTATGAGACACTTTGGAATGTTTAAAGATTATTTTCCTCAAAAATAACTTTAATGATCTTTCAATGTTATTTAAAATTGAAGAAATTATATGAAAATTTTTCAATAAAACCTTTCATTTTCTCTACTCTGGTTATTCATGACCATTTCCAATTATTAGTACCATTTTTAGACTCTTTGGTACTCAATATGTTTTAGAAAATGTTTTTTTAAAAACCTGACATTGTATCTCTCTTTAGTTAGAGAACCTGTTTTCTTCTAAAAATCATGTTTTATTAAAATGTTTTCAAAAAAATTAAAATTATTTGATAAATAAATTTTTAACCTTTTTTATTTTACCAATTTTTTCAAAGTAATCTTCTTGTCTCTTTCCAAACAAGCATCTTTCTAACCTTAATCGTATAAAAGAAATGTTCTTTTTACATCATATGACTTGTATGAATTTACCGATAATCATTTTTTTGAAGCTTATTTTTAATGTTTAAAAGGTTAATTTTTAAAAGAAAATGTTTTCAAAAATTATTTTCAAAGAAATGTTTTTTAAAAATGTTTTTAAAAACAAAAGGATATTTTTATCAAGAATTTTTTTAAAATATACTTTTATAATATTTTCATTCATCAAGGACAACAACCATTTATTTTACTCCACTTGAGATATGTTGTATTTATACCATCCTTATTCTTACTCTAGATGTTATATGATCTATTTGTCTAAGGATATTATTCACATTCACTTCCTTGATTTATTTTTTAGTCCCCTTGAAATATTCTATCTCTTATGATCATTGAACATTGAATTTACCCTAGATTATCCATTTCATTTATTAGGGATATTATTATTGATTAAACCATATACCATTTTAGATATGGTGTCTACTTTGATAGTTATTTTATTATTTGGTGAAATATTGATAATTATATATTCATTATTCAATATAGATATTTGATAAGGAATATTATTTATTTTTTTATTCAATATGAGGAATAATTTAAAATGGTATTGACAGGTGGATCCCGGACTTCATATAGTTCCTCGATGCATCAAAAGGTTCTCATGAGAAAAATTAGTTTCACAAACCAAAATAGTTTAAACTGTCTTATGAAAGGTCTTGATGGTATAGGTTTTCATGTGCCTCAAACATGATGTCCATTAAGAAAGAATTACCCTCATTTAGTTATAGTTATTATTCATCCATGAAATTTTTAATCGGAATATTTATGGATACATTTAATTTTTAGTTATTTAGATGGAATTTTTTTTAGTTTATTACCTTTCCATATTTATTTTTTATTATCTAGTTGTTTGAATGGCATGTGTTTCTAGTTATTACCTTTCTATATTGTTTATGCACTTCCTTCTCAGTTTATTGATTAAATGGAATGTGTGTTCAACTATTAACCATTCCATAATTATTACTCTCATTGACTCATTATTTCTTCTACTATATTTTTTCCTTACTGAGTATTTGATCTCACCCTTATTATATTTATTTCCCTATGAATCCAAGAATTATACTATGAAATATATTCAGGGATTTACTAGATGGATTAGATTTATCTTCGAAGAAGAAAAAAATTACATTGTAATTAGTGTATTCATATGTAATACAATACTTATTTATGTATATGGTTTACCAAGAATACTAAACGGATTAGTTCTTTAGGGATTGATTCCTTGTAATCATGACAATTTAATTGATAACAGGCACCGGCTCTAGGCTATCTAGGGTCAGGTCACTACATTATCCATGGATATATATAACATGGTTTTTCTCCCATCTCTAATGTGCTTAAATAGCCCTAAAACATCATGTAAGTATTCTAAAATTATTTTAAACATATAGTAAACTTGTAATCATATAATTAACTTCATTATTCATTATAAACATTGATGATGAGACTCTTTATTAACACAGGAACATTTTACCTTTATAAACTTCTTGGAATTTCATCATTTTCTCCTTGAAATGAAATTTATTATCATGTGGGGAAAACTCCTTTAATTTTCATGTTAACCTTATATATGAATCTCTAGTATCATCCTCATTCCAATTAAACTCATTTTGATTCTTAAATATCTTTAAAAATATACCTAATATACTCTTTATATATCATGTGCAACTCATATATATTGAGTATCTCCATTCTTATTGTGCATTTTTTGTTAAAGACTTCAAAACTTTCAAGAAAACTTGAATCATGGTATTTCTTCATTAATAATAAAAAAAATTATGAGATACTTTTACTTCATAACTTTACTCTTCATGTAAACACAACTTACGAGTAATTTGTATTTTTTTCTTGAGTAACCTTTTTCCTTTGGTTGTCATCTTGACATGTGGTAGTAATTCATTATACATGTCTCATGTCATAATATTCTATGTATCCTGAATCATACACTATAAGAACTTTTTTATCAGAAATTAGTACTTTTAGAGTGAGTGAATCACCTTAGTCCTGCTCGAATAAGCATTCCATAATGAATCTCGTGTGAGTCCTCTCATGAGTACCTATCAACCACATAAAAAATATATTTATATGATGATCAATGTGTCTTATACTCTTTATAATAGGAATAATACATATACTACACCCTTAGGGAGGCTCTTTTCATCACATCATTGTATAGGGTGATGTTTTTTTAGGAATATCCATTTCCTAATGTGAAAACATTCTTGAGGATTATGGAAATAATATGCTCTTATTCTTTGAGAGTTTAATAATAAGTTTTTATTCATACTCTTAAATAGTCCATAAATAATCTTTAATAGTCTATGGTAGAAATGTTTTTTTAGTCATATTCCACATCATGGACTTTATTATGATACTCATTCATTTAACACTTTTATATAAACCACCTCTTCATCTTCTCATTATTGATCATACACTATGAATCATTTTATTATTTACTTATTTCATTATGAAAATATTTTTCATCATATTAACAAAAATATTCAACCATAAATGCATGGACTCTTCAATCATTGATGTGTTTTTAAATCCTCTCATTTCATATGGTTATGAATTAGTATTTAATAATAATTATCAATTATAAAGGTGTCCATAAGTTTAAAGAAAAAAAAATCATATTTTTATCCCTATAATTCATTGAATTTAACCTTTAAAATATGTTGATAAATAGGAATAAATCACATTTTCCTTATATGAGTGTAATTTTAAGTTTTATAAATATGGTCTAATTTTGTGATTTTAATGATTTAATTAATATTTTGACTTTAATTGTCATTTAAATACTTTAAATAGAATAGTTTTGATGTTTGTGTAGAAAAATACTAGCTAGGACAGCCACATAAGAGTGGAAAAAGGTTTCTGAAGGTTGTGTATGATAAACTAATATCTTTTCTTGAATATGTGGGAATAAACATTAGATATTTGAGAATAGGTGAAGAATTTTTAAGGATGTGTAAGAGTAACTTGGGACAAGGAAAAATCTACGGATGATTATCATACTTCTCTATAAAAGTGAAGAAGTGAGTTGCCTACATAAGATTAAACTAAACTTATATAATATTAACTGGAACTTATATAATTTTAAACAAAAAATATTTAATCTTGTGTGAGGTTTTGAACTTGGCCAAAAATCATCTCAACTACACACGTAAGAGTAATAAGTTCTCACATGTGGATTTTTTATCAAAGTTCACCATGATATATACAGAGAATAAATATAAGATTCTATTGAAAAAAATTCCACATGGGTGGCATTAAAACTCCAAAGGATGAAAATAATTTTTTCTATAACAATTTTATAACCAAATTAGTTAATTAAAGAACAAAATGGACACATATAGGTGGATCTAGGAAAGAGAATGTAAATATAGTTGTCGGTGTTAAAATACATGATACCAGATGTTTAAAAAAATGAACTGATGTTTGGAAATTGGATTTAAGGGAATTTTAGTAAGAGTTCCCACCTATTGGGATATAGTTAGGTTTCTTTATATTTCTTGTAGCTCTGTTTTAATATTATAATAGTTTTTTTTATTCTTGGTTATTTTTTTTCTCTTATCATGCCTATAAAATCTCTGTTGTCATGGAGTAACTAACCCTAGGGATTTACTCATGGTGGTGTAAATGGGGTTCCTAAGTTATTTTATTCATTTATTGTATGTTTTTATTCCATTTCATAGTGGGAAGTTAAGGTTTGTAGGTTTGTTTGGTAGTTTAAACCCGCATCTCTCACATCCTCAAATTCATCTCTTCTACTATTAAACTCAATCTACCTCCCTTATCTAGAATCTTTTAACATACTAGGTAGTTATATGAGTTGATATATGAAATGGAATATAGTGGATCTGGATTTAGTAGGGTGATATACTCTCAATTAAGGTGTGTTTTTCAATATTTTCCATGGAGGATTTGGGGGCATGATGGATTTTTAGGTCTTTGAAGTCCACTTAATTCCCATAACATAAATAGTGGAACATAATCAATAAATGTTATTGAGTTTATTGTTGAATGGGATTAAGAATATAATTATGAATAATAAATGATCTCATATGAATCTCTTAAGTATTAACTCCCTTTATTCCTATGCATTCTTTTATGCATATGTATTTTTTCCTTTGACTGAATCAAACCCCAACCACTTCTTTTATTTTCAATTTTTAATATAAAATCTAAAAAATGATAAAAAAATGAAGTAATTTGATTGATAGGTAACTTTACTTGTAGAATACCTGGTGGTTACACTATACTATGCTCCTTTTGTGTTTTAAAAATGTTATTTTTACCACTCCATGATAGGTGCATCAAAATTTGTCATTATTGGTGGAGAAACAAGCTTTCACTTTACTTATTTTATTATAATTTTATAAATATAATTATTATTTTTATAAAAAATATATCAAAAAATAGACAATGAAAACATGACTTCAACACAATGAGCTTATTAAATTTTTCATGTTAATATTACAAATTAAAATGTATTTCTTTTTGATTTGTTGATGTTAGGAATAATCTCATGTTGTGTGTTAATTATTGTTTTTTATTTTTTATTTTTATTAGAATTTTTTGGATTATTTTTATGGATTATTTTTATTTTTACCTTACTTGAGGTTTTTTAACCCTTATGTGAGGGGCATGTTACCTTTACATGGTTTTGAGATGCATGGTTTTACCTTTATTTGGGGGTTTTTATACCCTTACATGAGCTGGGAAGTTGGATGTCTTGCCCTTTCATGGTTTCATTGTTACCCTTATGAGGATATCAATATACCCTTATGTAGTGTAAGTTCTACCTTTATGTAGATAGTCAATTGGATGGTTTAACCATACGCAACCGATCAGTAGGTGATTGACCCTTATGTGAGGGTTGTGGTACCCTAACATGATGAATGAATGGGAGGTACACTTGAATTTACATAAGGATTTTTAAGAACCTTACACCCTTATGTAGTGTATAAGGCCCATTATGTAGTGGGATAGTGACCCCTATTCATTGTCCAAACATAACTTTACATGGGGTTTATTTTCTCAGCAATGAGGTCTATTTCAGCCACTTTTTTTAAAATAATCTTGACTTAATACGTGTCCTTATTTAGTTTTTATAGGTTGATTACTTTGGTTTTAATCCCCTCAGACAACATATTCATAAGTAATATCAAATATCAGAGGGGTAGGAGCCAATATAAATTGAGATATGTAAGGAGATGATCCATAGTGGGAGGGATCATTTTCTACCCTAATTATCGACACCATTCATGGTTTTATCCATAAATATTGTTCTAGTGGGTTTCTTTAGGATTTATAGTTTTAAGGAGGATGGTATCAATATTTTAGTGATTTGAAAAGTGGGCTAAATCCCTAGTAAGGGGGTTTTGGCATAGTTATTTTCTTTCCCATTAAACTTCTTTTCTCTAGTCTTATGGTTGTTGTTCTTGTACGCATTGGTGTTTTTTTGGCCTATGGTTTTAGTTTATTCCTATTGTATTTCCCTTATATTTAATTTATTTTGTATGTTTCCATTATTTATTTTCTTATTAATAATAAAGAATGTTAGATGGTGTTCTTTATATGGATTAAGACCAAAGTGTCATGAACCACATAATTTTCCTGTGTTGTTTATCTTTCCTATATTTCTTTTTAAAATTATGTTTTCATTTTTCTCATGTCTTCATAAATATATTCTATTTTATTGTGTATCTATTTCATTTATAATTTTATCTTAGGCTTGATTCATTTTTTTATTTTCTATTATGGGTGGGTTTTTGAAATACTACCTCCTACTTTTGAAGTTTTATGTTTTTCACTGGATTCCTCCCCATAACAAATTAGTATTAGAGTGATGATTTATCAATTCTAAATATTTATTTGACTATATTAGAGATTTATAAGTTTCATGGAGATAATGATTTTAATTTGTGGAGAGTTAAAATGTGTTCTCTTATTATCTACAATGGACTTGAAGAATATTTCGCAGAATCTAAGGGGAAGATCACTACTATCTCTACTATAGGGCAGACCTCAACTCCCTTTCAGGATGTTGACCCTTCTATTTTGAAAAATTAACATTCCCTATTATTTTTAATCCCATATGGAAATTCCCATGATAAGTGGTCTATAAAACGTCTTCCAGTGAAATATGGATGAATTTAGAGCATCTTCACATGACTAGGTCCCTTTTAGTAAGTTTAAAAAAAGATAATTAATCTTTAAAATTTCAAAATGGTCTCCATCACCTCTGTGTAGATTAATTTAGATATATTTAATATGATGGTAATTGACTTATCTAATGAGGATACTAAAATTATGGATGATCAAAAGGATTATTTTTTATTGAATCCATTTTATGATTCATTTAATGCCATTATATATTTGATGATGTGTGGAAGGGATTCCATCGCTTTGGAAGAAGTGAAGTCAATAATCTTGTATAATGATCTTCAAATACAAGGTTTAGAGATGGAGGGAGTAGTGTGAAGTATGGTCCTGAGTTTCTTACTATGAATTTTCAACCTAAAAATTAAAATAAAAGAAATATAGTAGTTGGTCTAATAAGTTTAGGTGCTGTCAGTGTGAAAATACTGGTCACATTAAGAGATAATTACCTAAGAATGTATATAGGTATAGTATGTCCTATAAAAATATGGTATACCCAAGTTTTAATAGTTTCAAGGTTTTATGTGTCTATTTAGAATCCCTTAGTATAGATTAGTTATATCTCTAGGTTATCTTTCTTCTATGTTCCTAGGAAGGGATATGCATGTGATTGGCAGGGGCCCATGGTTGGAAGAGAGGGTGGGGGTAGGTATGGTTTTCTGGGTTGTTTGGGTCGAGGTAAATACTTGTATCCTATCAGCTTACTTTTTTTTATTTTGGTGTGTTTGTTTTATACTACTTTTACTGCTTGAATTTAGAACTAATTCAATTTTAATATTGTTTATACTCAATATTATTTTTTACCTTTTTTATTTTTGTTTCAAGAATTAGGTAATGATCTATTTTCATTGGGTGTCCTATAGACATGGGGGTATGATAAAGACCTTTTATTTCATGTGTGCCATTGGTTATAGGTATGTAATGATGAGAATCTTGAGTAAGTTAAGGTATGATTTCTTATTAATTTCATTTCTAAGATTGTTTATATTTCTGATCATGTTTCAGAAAATGATAGTAGTAGATGTGTTGGTATGGGTAAACATGTGATATTTTGGTACATGCTAGGAAATTGGTCAGGTTGGACTTATCATGTTTGATATTAGGTTTATTTGTTAGTGAATACTATATGAACCAGCTGATGGGTTAGGCTAGTGTAGTCATAAAAGAACATCACCCCTATGTGTTTTCATTTTATTTTGTAAGGTAGAGATTTATTAAGTTTTTCATGTTAATATTACAAATTAAAATGTATTTGTTTTTTGTTTTTTGATGTCATGAATAATCTCTTTTTACATGTTAATTAATGTTTGTTATTTTTTATTTTTCTTATAATTATTTTGGAATCTTTCTTAGGCTTGTTTTTATTTTACCCTTACATGAGGTTATCTTACCCTTATGTAATGGGATTGTTACCCTTATGTGATTTTGAGATATTGGGTTTTTCATTTATATGGGGGTCATTTTACCCTTATATGAGCTAGGAATTTTGATGTGTTACCCTTATGTGGGTTCATTATTACCCTTATAGTGGGGTCAGCTTACCCTAACATAGTGGTCGTGCTACCTTTACATAGTTGGTTAATTGGGTGGTTTTCCCTTATACTAATAGGCATTGTACGATGAAAAAAACATATTTTTTATGATTATTTTGATATAAAACGCAATTTTTATATAATTTAATTGATTAATTCTTTTTGTATTTAATTATTTTCGGAATTTTTTGAAGGATATAGGAAATGATCGAAAACGGGATAAAAACTATGATTTGATGATGTAAACAACGGTCGATGACATATGGGCAAGTCAAGGCCCAATCCCAAGGCATAAAACTTAATAATCAAGTGAAAATGAAGTGAAAATAATATGAAATATAAATACATGGCCTGAAAATACAATTTAGGGTGTGAAAATGTTTTATGGGGTCAATTTAGGGCCTGGAAAGCTAATTCAAGACATAAAAAGATTTTATGTGGTGAATTTAGGGCCTGAAAAGCCAATTCAGGATGTAAAAAACACATCCAGGAGAGAGGTTGACACTTTTACAATGTAAAAAGTATATTTACTTCGTAAACCACTTTTTATGTGCCCATATATGATCATATTCAATGTGAATTCCCCACTTAATGATTCGAAATCCCCAAACAGCCCCAAGATTGACCCGAAATGATTTTTGATGCATTTATGATTGAATTAAAAGATAACCAATCACAAATATGCTTATAAATATAAGGATAGGGGAGAGGATAAGAAATAATCATCCATTAATGATTCTTTAAATGTGTTGGGATTAGGCTTCTGTTAGGTTTTTGATTTCTTTTTGTTTAAATTTCCTTTTTTAATGTAATAACATATTCATATTTTCAATTAAAGTGTTTCCCCTTTTATTCTTCCATCAAATTTATATTTCTTATTCCAATATCTTTAATCATTTCTCTCTTCCCTCTATCTACCATGATCTCTTACACTCATGATGATTATCAACTAAACTAAGGCTTGGACTTAGAAGAGGTTTTGTGTGGTTCTAAATTATTGTGATTTAAATTCTTAAATGTTGTATTCTATTTTTGGTGAGTGAGAGGTAAGTGTACAAGTGTAGTAATCATCTACCATGAAATTACTCTCAAACCCATTCATATTATTTTATTTTATTCTTTTACCTCACTTTCCTTGGGAAAACCCTTCATGTGGTGGAGTTGGGCTTACCCAAAGATATGAAATGGCATATGATGGAGATAGGTCTTTTAGGAATTGCACTCTCAATCATGGTGTTTATCCTACTTTAATATCATAAGAGGTGAGACTTGGTATGCTGAATATCTTTCCTAGGCATGTTAAAATACCACACTCAATAAATTAAAGGATAGTAATTCAAGAGTGAGATTTCATAATTGAATTTCCAAATCCAATTTAAACAAAAAAAATGAAGGATGAGGAAACCCACATAACCAAACCCTAGAAACATGACCTTTATTCATAAACTACATTTTTTCTAAATTTTTATTTGTACTTAGTTTATATTTTCACTTCATTCTCTTTTTAAACATAGAAATTTAATTGTATTCAATAAATAATAAAAATACAAAAATAAGTAGTTTTGGTGTATTGGAATTAGCAATTGGTTGACTACAAAGCACTTCAAGTGAGACAACCCTATTCAGTCACTATACTATATTAGGAAAATAAATTAGATTTTACGCCGCCATACAACAAGCGCATCAAAAATAACACTATTTCCAGGTAACTAGGATTTTTTTTCATTCATTATTTATTTTCACAATTTATAAATAATTTTATTTGTTTTTAAATTGAAAAAAATTAAATTAAATTAAAAAATTTATGACTCACCCTGGTATATAGAGTATATATTTTATTTATTTTCTAGATGGATTGGGGGAGCTCGAAGCTGAATCTTTATAAAAGAGGGATTCAAGGAGCTCATCCAAGTCCTTAAAAAGACCCCTGAGTATCCAATAGTTGAAGGATTGGATAGAGAATTAACTAAATTCCCTGAGTACATCCCAAAATTTTATCAAGAAATGGTCAAGACATAAATAGAGACTTCCTTGTTTCCTCCCAACTTTTCTGGAAAAAAATCCTCAGATGAAATATCGAGAAAAAGTGGCTGAAAAAAATATCAAAGAATAGTTGAAATGTATTAAAGAGAATATACAAGAGATGTAGGAAAAATTTGATTGATAACTAAATATGTCCATGAATCAATGTAGAAACAACCTAAACCTAAACCATAGGTAGAACCTAAGCCGGTGGTGAAATAAATTTCCCCACTCATCTTTGAAGTTGAAGCACTTGATGAGGTAAAGGATGATATACCTAAGAATCAATTCCACCTTGTTCAAATATTAATAAAGGAGATAGATGAAGGATAATTTCCTGTAGATTTTAAAAAGGTGGATCAAGTAAATTTGTACAAATTTTGGAGAAATTGGGTGGAAATTGAACTACAGTATGATCTCCCCATCCTTGAAAAGGTAAAAGATCCAACACGTTTTTATCTATCTGTCACTTTGGAAGATGAATAAACCACCCAAGTGATGGAATTCTAATTAATACTATAGGATCCTAACTACCTACATCCACCTATTTTAAATCAACTCCAAGAGGTACTTTCCAATGAATAAGATATTGAAGTCAAACCAAATCAAGGGTTTACCCTTTATTGAACTATATCTCTTCTAGTTTTATTAAAACTGAATTATGAATCACTCCCTAATATTTTTAATTTATAGAATCAACTAAATCATGTTATTCCTTGGATTTAGATGATGAAAAATATGACACATATATTGGGGAAAATATGGAACTCCATGATGACATTGAACATATATTAGAAGAAGCTCTAAAAGAGATCAATGCAGATTTTCCTGAAGAACTAGTGACACAAGTTGCATGTATAAAAGGGGAATATTATAATATTAATTCTTCATTATTTAATTTTTTTTTCAAATAAAATTATACTCTAAATTTCCCTTTAACTATTATTTTAATGTATCACACTTTTAGAAACCGCTGGAAAATGATGAAAAGGTTTCATAAGTAGCAACCAACCAATAATATGACCCATAATTAATCCTTCCCCCACCATGAAAGTTGTAACTCATTGAAAAGGGGGGGATATAGTGTAATTTTTATATGGATTCCTCATAAACAACAAATAATAAGTGCGAGTTATAAAGAACAACATGTGTTGGTTCAAATCCAAGAAACTCCACCCATCAAAATATTTCAAATGACAGCTGTTACAACCCATCTGAAGGTAGTCAAAAAATATAAGTCCCACTTGAGGTATCAACCAAGATTTATCTTTTATTTTATTTTCTTTCTATGAATTTAGATTGTAATTTTTATTTTAGTAATTTATTATGATGCAACCATATTTTCCTCTCTATTTTTTTTATCTTACTTTGATGTGATCCTTGTACTTACAAGAGTGGTTTAAATTTTTTCAGGTCCATCAACATTTCACAAGGCAGCAAGAAATTTTTTTATAGAATTCATGATGAAAAAAAGGGATATTACGCTCTATTTTTTTAATTCACGTCATAAAAGGAGGATTTACATTGTAAAAGTTGTATAGTAGAACTATGCAAGGAAGAACCTATGAGGTCTTACATAAGGAATCATTTCAAAGGGTACAATGAGTTTCAATGCTTTATTTTATTTTACCCTTGTATTTTTTAATATGTTTTTTATATTTAAAATAAAATTTCATGCCCACATCAACCTTACTGCTTTACTTGACTAGTTTATGAGACATTAATTTCTTAATAATCCCATGGTTCCATGTTTTAGGTTTTTAAGTTAATGATATTGAATGATTAAAATGGGTAATCTACATATTATAGGGAACTTGGGATGTCAATTTTGGTTAATCATGATTTAATGGAATTATTTGATTCGAGTAAATGAAATTTCCAAACAATTTTCATACTTCAAATTTTTTAAATTTATGCGGATTCGTTTTTATTATTATCGCATGCCATGAGTGATTATAAAAAATTTATATGTTCCATTCCAAAGGGGTTTTCTAGACCAAATTCTTTCCATTTATATACTAATAATATTTATTGAGTGATCTTGGGGAATTACACCTACTAGAAATTACAATGGGACTTGTTAGAAATATAACTGTAAAAAACCACATTTAATATGATTGGGGAATTTTTATTGTTAAGACATTATTATTGAGATCACATTTTACATAAATACTTTATTATCCTATAGAATCCATGAATAACCTCTCTAGGAATGATCCATGTTATAATCCATTTATATCTATTCATATGTTGCTCTATTTATATTGCATGATATGTTAAAGTTTATGTGTGGGGTGTGGTAAGTCTTATATGAAGGGGTGTATTAATTTGTATGGAAAACATTTGGGGGTTCTATTTTGGGTATTGGGAAGGGATCATGTGACATTAATTTTACATATATTATTTTCCCTTCTTGAAAAAAATAGAGAAAATAGAGAAGAAAGGAAAAAAATTGAAAAATAATGGGTTGTGTTTTGGGATAGTAAAAATCACTATTACTAGAATAGTAATTTTTTATATGGAGTTAGGTGGTTGATGTGATATTTATCCCAATCATAACATTTGAAAAAGTAAAAAAAATATTGTAAAATTCAAGAATTTGTAATTATTTCATTATACTTACTTTGATTGTGACCTTACTTAGAGTTCTGGGAAGTGGGAGTTATCATTCTATTGGGGATATTTTCATTTAACTTTGCTTTTGATATCATGAAGTATGATTTAGAGATAAACTCCCCTTTTGAGAATTATTTTTTTAATATCAATCCATACCAACCATAAGCCTTAGATTCATCAAAACCTTATTTTTAAAGTGCTTGTGATTTTATATGAATCTTGTATTTACAAAATAGAGAATATATATCCTTTGAAAGCCTGTAGAAAAGGATCAGGTACTCGTGGTTTGATCATAAATCCACTTGAATTTTTATCATAAGTGATGAGAGAAAATAATCCATTATAATGTAAATCATGACCATTCATTCTTGGTAATAATTAATTATAATATATAAATGAATGAATGGGGAGGACCCACCAATTTTCAATAGGAAGAAGTGAAATACATGGGTTGATTGGTCTCTTTGAAGTGTGTGAAGTTGAATTAATGTTTTATGTGGAACTTGAAAAATTAGTACCCCATTTATAATAATTTTATTTAATTCATTTGTAATTTTAATATTGATAGCATGATGTTCCTATTTAATTTATATTGAGATTACATGATTGAGAAAAGGCAAGTTCTAAGTGTGGGGGAATTGATAGAATAGTATTTTTCATGATTATTTTGATATAAAACACAATGTTTATGAAATTTAATTGATTAATTATTTTGATATTTATTTATTTTTTAATTTTTGGTAGGAGATATTAAATGATTAGAAATGGGATAAGGAGATGATTTGATGATAAAAATGATGGAAGATAATATATAGGAAAGTCAAGGCCCAATCCTAAGGCACGAAACTGAATGATCAAATGAAAATGGAGCAAACCTACTATAAAATAGAAATTTAGGGCCTAAAAATCCAATTCAGGTCTTGAAAAGATTTTATGGGGTGAATTCAAGGCCTGAAAATCTAATTCAATATGTGAAAATATTTCATGGGGAGAATTCAAAGCCTATCCAATTCAAGGCCAAAAAATCCAATCTAGGAGAGGGGTAAACACTTTTATAGTGTAAAAATATATATTTAAATCATAAATATCTTTTATCATGCCCATATACCATAAGATTCAGTGTAGTCACCCCACTTAATGATCTGAAACCCCCAAGAAGCCTTAGGATTGACCCAAAATGCTTTTTGACACATTTGTGATTGAATTAAAAGTTACTTTAGTATGAATATGCCTATAAATAGTTTTCTGGGGGAGTGGATAAGGAAGAATCATCCATCTACTGTTCTTCTACCATGATGGTATTAGGCTTCTGTTAGGTTTTTGATTTCCTTTTGTTTTAATTTCCTTTTGTTAATATAATAGAAAATTTATCTTTTTAATTCAAGTGTTTCCCCTTTTATTCTTCCATCCAATTTCTCTTTATTCTTACAATATCTTTCATCCTTTCTATCTTCCCTCTTTACACCATGATATCTTATGCTCATGATGACGAGCGACTAACCTGAGGTTTTTCCATGAGGGAGGTTCCATGAAATTTTAGATTATTGTGTTTTAGGTTCTTAAATGTTTGTATTATTTTTGTGGTGAGTGAGAGGGAAGTATATGGATGCGGAAATTTTTCCCCATGACAAGACTCTTATATATATTCATAATCATTAATTTAATTATTTTCCCTCTATTTCCTTAGTAAAAACCTTCATATAATTTAGTTAGGGTTTCCCGAAGGGATGAAATAACATATGGTGGAGCTGGGTCTTTTTGAAATTTCACTATTAATCAAGGTGTTTATCCTACTTGACTATTTGAGGAGGAGAGATTTGGTGTGTTAGAGGGATTTCCTAATCATGTTAAAATACTACACTCAATAAATTAAATTATAGTAATTCAAGAGTTGTATTTAATAATTTAATTATCAAATAGAATTTAAATAATAAAATGAATGATGAAGAAACCTATGTAACCAAACCCTAGGACCAATACCTTTCTTCCTAACCTAAATTTTTTATTTATTTTAATCTTCATTTAGTTTTGATTTGAATTTCATTATATTTTAAAACACAAAAAATTAATTTGTTTTAACAAGTAATAAAATATAAAAAATAGTTTAGGTGAATTATAATTAGTGATTAATTCACTAAAAATATCCTCAAGTGAGATGACTCTGTTAAACCATCGTGCTGCATTAGGAAAATAAATTATCTTTTGTACCACCCAACAATAGGTGTGTCAGTGATCGACCCTTACATGAGGGCAGTGATACCCTAACATGAGGAACTCGTATGAGGGCCACTTACCATTACATGAGGCTTGTGAAGGACCGTACACAATGTTTCACACTACACTTACATAGTGTAGTACCTTTACATGGCAGTAAAGATACCCTTACACATTGTCTAAACCTACCTTTATGTGGAGTTTATTTTGACAACTCTGGGGTTTATAGAAACAAATTCTCTCAAAAGTAACTCGACTGAAAATGTGTCCTTTGATTTATTTAATAGGTTGATTCATTTTGTTTTACTTCCCAAGACCTTAGATTCATAAGTAATAATGATGATAAAAGAGGTAGAAGCTGAAATAAATTGATATAGGGAAGGATATAATCTAGAGTGGGAGGGATCATTCATTTCCTTGATTGTTGATACCATTAAAAATTTAATCTGGGAAGCTTGTTTTGGTGGATATCTTGACGAAATCAGGTTCTAAAGAGGAAAAAAATTATCTTAAAGGGATTTAATAGGTGAGGTGGAACCTTGATAAGGGGTTTTTTCCTAATTATTTTCTTCCATGTTGAATTTTTTTTCCTGGCCTTCTGGTTGTTGTTCTCGTATGCATGGGTGTCATGTTTAGCCTTTAGTTTTAGTCTGTTCTTTTCTCATTTACCTATACTTGAATTTTTGTTTTATACTACCATTGTTTCTTTGTTTATTAATGATAAAAAAGGTGAGGTGATGTTCTTGTCATAGAGTATGACCAAAGTGCTCTGAACCACGTAATTTTCCTATGTTATTTTATCTTTCCTTATTTTCATTTTTGAAATTGTTTTTTTTACTCATGTTTAATCAATAGATTCTATTTTATTTTGTATCTATTTATTTTTTAATTTCTTATTAGGTTCAATTATTGATGTGTTTTCTATTTTGGGTGGGTTTGTGCTATACTGCCTCATACTTTGGGAGGTTTTGTGTTTCACTGGATACCTCTCCATATACCTCCCCATAAAAGATCTATTTGGGAAAATCTTAAGATATTTTTTGATCAAATCATGCCTGTTTATTTTTACCAAGTCTTATACAAAAAATATTAAGTAAAATTAAGCTAGGGTATGTTGATAGAAGGATATAGACATGAAGTTAGAGGAAAATCACATGAGAAATGAGATACAAGATACGCAAGCATGAGTGGACCAGGTCACCTCCTTGATTCAATAGATCATTAGAAAAAATGAATAGAAGAATAAAGAACCATTGGAATAAGAGTTAGAGACTGTGAATTTTTCAATGGAGAAAGTGGAAAAGTTAGTGGAAGTTGACCCACTACCCATATTAACAAAAAAAAGTTTGTTCCCATAGTCTTTTTATAATGAGAAGGAATTTCAAGACAAAACACACAAGGGAGATACATATTCTGAATATTTATTTATTTTTGACTTTATTAAAACTAAGTTAAAAAATTTACTCCCTTGTATTATAATTTTATATTCAACTCATGAGATGTTTTTTTTTGAATATGTATTGTCTCAACAATACTCTATAAATCTTATTGATTTTGATGCTCACAAATACCATTGTTTGTTTTATTGATGAAACTATATTGAGTATTTTTCAGGAATATATTTCTTTAGAAGTTTGTCTTATTTATGGGATTAAATTTTATTAAACTATTATAAAAATGTTTTAAATTATTATGGAAACACTTTCTATACCCTACATTTTAAATAACACATATAGATCACATACCCTATTTTGTTGGAATTGTACTATCTTTAAACCCTATATTTTGATGGAACCCTATGTTTGATAAAAGGGAAAGTATCGACAAACAACCATGTGTCTATAAGGAACCATAATTTTAAGGAAACAAATTTATGGTGCATCAAACCTAATTTTTTAATCAACCGTATATTTTTAACCCTACATTTGTATTTTTTTCATTATGAGAAGGAACCTTACGTTTGACTATTAAATGAAGGAGTTTAAATTAAATATATTATCCATTATTTATAAAATGGTATCAATGGAAGTAAATATAATTTTAAAGTTATTTTACAACCAATTCAAAGGATTGTATTCAATAGAGTAAATCATTTATGTTTCTAAGGGAAGTTATGACTCTCTTAAATGATTTAAATTTGAATGATTGTGATTTTTCAAGAAACATTACTAGACCCGCTCAGCCAAAATAAATCCAAGTTTTCTATATAAATAAAAAGAGTTTTTTTTGTATCATCATGTATGTGAAATATATATTTTTGAATATATAATTATTGCAAAGAAACAAAAATCTAACAACTTTGTTGTTCCGAAGAAGGTACACTTTGGATACATACATGTTTCATCATTATGTTTTGTAACTACTACTATTTATCTATTGTTGATTTTATTTAAAATCATTTAAATCTAGGATCTCTTTGAAGTTACTCTTTCTTGAAGATATTTTTCTTTGAATAAAAAGATCCATATTTTGTTAGTTACAGCTACAACTGTGTACAAGAATCTATTTATACAATCAAATTAAACTCTTTTGATTTATTGGAGTTTCGAATGCTTAGACTCATTCATGGGGGATTATCATCTTCTCAAAATAAGATGTATATTTTAGGTTCCCTATAAAAGAAATAAAATTCTCTGTTAATAATTATCATAAAGGTTTCAACTACCTACACTCAGTTGTAAAGGTCTTGTGATAAGAGGACTTGTCTAGTTAAAATCATCAAGATCGGAGATAGAGTGTTGATATAGTGTATTAGGGGATCTTTGTGACCCAAACTACTATAAAAAATTTTGTGTTCTTCTTTAATATTTATCAACTTCTCAAACTAATTACAAAAGATAGTGCTTCATATCTTCATAAATTGTAATGAAAGATAAAATTCATAATCTGACAGGATAATCAAAAATAAACAATTCACCTCACCCCCCCCCCCCTCTTGTGGATCTTTGTATTATTCCAACCTAAAAATTGGTATCAAATGAGGTATTTTTTGAATAAAGTAGATAATGTCTAGAATGATCAAAGTATATGGTCTATACAAAGACATATGTTAATGGATGATCCTAGAAAAAGTGTGTCAATAATATATGCCCTATACATCAATGGTGATAAATATGGATGTTGGAAATTCTGTATGATAATCTATCTGAAAAATATTTTATTATAAGTATATATGAAGACTATAACTTTGTATGAAATTCCTAGAAAACTAGAAACATGGTAATGTTTCCAAAGAAGCTGAGTATGACATCAATTTGAAAGAAATGAATGATATTATTTGTGGAATTAGTCCAGATGAATTCAATAATGTATCTCAATCTCCTACTTCTTATAAAATGTGGAAAACAATTATTGTTGTATATAAAGAAACTAAAAATGTAAAAAAAATTAAGGTATGCTACTGAAAAACTGAATTTTGACACCTTCAGAATGTATTATGGTTAAAGAATCACTCAAATGAATGGAAGGTTGATATAAATATTCAATTATTTTACTACCTTAGGAACCGAAATTACACAATCAGATCAATCACTAAAAGTACTCTAAGTGTTTCCCTCAATATGGAATACAATATCTTCTGTTATAAGAAAATCATTACTAGTCCAAGATTTGACAATGAAAGAATTGATTGGAACCCTGATGATGTATGAATTAGATATGTAAGATTAATCTTAAGATCACAAGATAGTAAAAACAGAAAATACTTCCCTTAAGGTTACATATCAAAATCATGAAAATAAAGTGAAAGAGGATGTCAAAATCTTAAAGGATTCAGGTTGCTCAGATTCTGAAATGGAACTGGATATGCTAGCCAGAAAATTTAGAATATTCTATAGGAAAAGGAGAGTATTTAATAAATCTTTCAAGAAAGATGAAAAAGGATCTAAAAAATTAATATTCTATGAATGAAAATAGATGGGTCATATCAAACCTGATTTCCCCCAATTAAAATAAGAAAGAAGAAATATAGAAAAAAAATTGCTAGAAGAAATATGATTATGAGAAAAAAGGAAAAAGATCTATGAAGGCTACTTGGAGGGTGTCTAAAGACTCCAGTATATCTTCCAAATTTGACTTAGAAACAGGGCCAAAAAAATTGAATGAAAAGATGTGCTTTATGGCTAAAGAAGAAGATGAGGTATAATCCTATTATTCTTCTACTTTTGATTCCTACTCGAGTAAAAAATTAGCTGCTTACTAGTAAATTCTTGAAGAAAAATATGAATCTATAGTAAAAAATCATAAGTCACTAAAAAAATTCATAATTCTATTTTAAGTGAAAAAGATGAAATGCTAAAAAACATTAAGAATAAAAAGAAAAATTGAATAAATCTATATCAAACTATATTGTTTATGAAACCAAAATAAAATAATTACAAGATGAAATAGAATCATTCAAAAGTACTTCAAGTATATTAAAAAAAGGTGAAGAATATCTAAATGGTATTCTTGGAAAAAATATTATTAAAAAGGAAAATTTTGGAATAGGAAGCAAAGAAAAAAATCAAATTTATATTAAAAAAATTCCAAGTTATAAAAATGATACATGTTTCTATTGTGGAATAAAGGAAATTATTCTAAAAATATTTGTTTGAGAAAACATCAGATAAATTGAATTAAAAAGACATTTATATCTAGAAATATGTCTGAAAAAAATACCATAAATTTTGGTAAAATAAGAAAAATATGGATTCTCATATCTTTTATTACTAACACTGTTATACCTAAGAAAATATGGGTATAAAAATAAACTCTTTTTTAAATACTTTTTTAGGAAAAAGACCATAGGAACAGAAATATTGTATAGTATATAGACAATGGTCGGTCAAGACACATTAGTGGATACTCTTCTAATTTTCATACATTAAAAAAACTAGATAGAGAATTAGTCACCTTTGGATACAATTATAAATGGTAGGTAGTTGGAGTTGCATCAGTGAGAGATCCAAAGACAATTTCCATCAACAAATTACTATATGTTCAAGGACTAAATAACAACCTGATAAGTATTTCTCAACTCTATAGTGATGTATTTATATTCGTTTCTCTAACAATACCTACTCATTTTTCAAAGATAAATTACTTAAATTTAGAGCACCTAGAACTAAAAATTTGTATACCTTGTATACTGATTCATAATGTAAATAAAATGTGAATTGTTTAACCATTGATAAAATGAGTCTTGGATATAAAATAGAATACTTAGACACTGTAATGTATTTACTTTATATAAATTTTCTAAAAAACACTTAGTTTCTGATTTTTGTAGTCTTAAAATTGATAATGATAGATTTTGTGATACATGCCAAATTGAAAAACAACACAAATCATTTTTAAAATCAATTAACAAAGTTTTTAATCTAAACCAATGGAACTTATCCACGTGGATTTTTTTAGACAATAAAGGGTAGAAAGTTTGGCTGGAAAATTGTATGTTTGTGTATTATTTGATGATTTTTCAAGATTTACCTAGGTTTATTTTATAATACTTAAAATTTATGTGATCACTATTTTTAAAAACTTTTGAAAATTTTTTCAAAATAAAAAATATTTTAAAATAATTTCATTAAGAAGTGATCATGCTGGAGAATTTGAGAAACAATAATTTAATTATTTTTTCTCAAAATTAAGTTTTAAATACACCTTATATATATCAAGAAAACCTTAATAGAATGTAATTGTTAAAATAAGAAATAAAAATATTCAAGGGATGGAGAGGACTTTGTTAAATTAATATATCCTTTCTACCTATTTTTTGAAAGAATCTATAAACACAAAATTCTATATCATTAATAGAGTTTTAATAAGACCTCTTATTAAAATGACACGCTATGAAATTTGGAATAATAGAAATACTAAAGTGATATACTTAAAAGTATTTGTATGAAAGGTGTAAATCTTAAATACTAAGGAAAGCCTTGGTAAATTTGATCTGAAGGATAATGAATGAATCTTTCTAGGATATTCTGCTACTTCTAAAGCCTATAAAGTATAATATAAAAAGTCAATGATTTTTGAAGAATAAATTCATGAGAATTTTGATTAAAGTTATACTTTTTATAAAATGAAATATAAAACATATGAAATTTTTTACTCTTTTAACAACATGAGGCTTGAATCACCTAAGACTGATTTTGAAAATAAAATAAATTAAATCCAGTCTAGTCCAGAAGAACATGAAGTAGATAAACCTAAAATTTTCTTAACTAGGCAAACTATAACATTAAAGGATCGTACTTTAGAGATTATTATAGGAAATCTAGATACAAGAGTAATAACTAGAATAAATTTAGGAAACTTAGCTGAATTTTCTACCTTCCTATCACAATTAGAACCTAATACTATAGAATAAGTCTTAAAATGTGAATTTTTATTAATGGATATTAAAGAATAACTTAATCAATTCAGTTGAAATACATTTTGGTAATTAGTTGATGGACCAACCAATTATCCAGTAATAGGAACCAAATTTTTTTTAGAAATAAAGAAGATAATCAAAGGATAATTACTAGAAATAAATATATATTAATAGAAAAATGATAAAACTCAGAAGAAGGAATAGACTATGATGAAACCATTACACCTATTTCTATATTAGAAGAAATTTGAATCCTTATAACTTATGCATCTCATAAAAAATTTAAATTATATCAAATGGGTGTAAAATCAGATTTTTAAAATGGATATTTAATGGGGGAAGTTTATATTGAACAACCACCAGGTTTTAAAGACCCCCATCTACCAAATTTCTTTTTTAAACTTATTAAAGCTATTTATGGCCTTAAATAAGCACCTGGGGCTTTGAATGAAATACTAACCACCATTTTGTTGGAAATTTTATTTTTTATAGGGTTAAAAGATCCTATTATTTTTAAGAAAATTATTTTTTATAATAAATTGTTTTCATAAATTTATGTATATGATGTTATTTTGAGTTCAAAAAATAAAAAACTTTGTAATTATTTTTCTAAAATTATGAAAAAAAAAATTTGAAATGAGTATTTTGGGAGAATTAAATTTCTTTCTAGGATATCAAATTTATCAAAAAGATTATGGAAATGTTTTGAAACAAAGTAAATACTTTATTGATTTATTAAAACAAATTGGACTCGAAAACAGTAATACTTATACAACTCCCATGTGTACTAATGTAAAACTTGATTTGGATGAAGCTGGAAAATCATTTGATAATAAGTTATATAGAGGTGTGATTAGTAGTTTATTATATTTTACTACTATAATTTTTTATGTATGTTTATGTGCTAGATTTCAGTCACACCCAAAAAATCTCATCTTACTAATGTTAAAAGAATTTTTAGATATTTAAAAGGAACTATTTTTTAATATCTAATTTACCCAAAAACTTTTAATTTTAATTTTATTTTATTTTTAGATGCTGATTTTGGAGGATGTAGATTAGATAAAAAATAACATTAGGAACCTATCACTTTTCTGGAAAAAAAATAGTTTCATTGTCAAGTAAGAAACAACATTCAGTTTCTCTATCAACTGATGAAGCATAATATATATCTACTGGCAGTTTTTTTGCACAAGTATTGTGGATGAAACACACCTTATTGAAATTTGGACTTAATTTTAATAATATTCATATTTTATTTGATAATACAAGTGTAATTAATATTTCAAAGATATCAAGTTAAAATTCCCCAGATATATGCTCTGATATCTGAATCACTATTATTAGTCAAAGGAAAAAATGTCCTTCTATCCATATAGAAGAATTATTTTTTCTTATGTATATAAAAAATAAAATTCTACATATATATGTTCACACAAAGTGAAATAACAATAAAATTATTAATGATGGAACTTTAAGGAAGTTAGGTTTCTTCTAGAGTGCAGTAAATGGAAAAATTTTACCTATTTCTACTGATGACCAGCAAGTATCTGGTTCTATTTCTCAGGGGGAGAAAGGAAATATGAAGTCATCTAGATATTTTTTCATGCATAATGAGGAATATGGAGAATCTATAGTAGAATATTTTATTCAAACATCAATAATAATAATTAGTTATGATACTTATAATCAAGATGATGTAGAGCTTGAAGAAGTTGAAAATAAGATCCTTGTCACATAGGCTAGAAAAAAGAAGAACCTACATATCATAACCTAGAATATGAAATCATTGTACCTAAATATGCTAATAAATTGTTGTTATTATGAGTCTCAGTCACTCATGAGGAATAAAAAAAGTCATTCGACCACAAAATGAACAAGTAACTCCTAAATAAGAAAAAGTTAAGGAAACTAATCAAGGAGGTGATCAAGTTCAAACATCAGTAGTTGAAACCACTGAAATAGTTGAGAATCAAATAGTATCTACTATTTTACCATCTTTGGACAAAATAAATTCTGCATATAGAGAGAAAATAGAAGTTATTGATAACATTTCTTTCTCTTCTAGTGAGAAGAATACAGAAAAATCCATAGTTATAATGGAAGGATCCCGGTCTTCAAGACACCAAGAATAAGACTCTTCTGATTCTCTGAATAATAAAATAGAATATTTATTCATCAAATTTAATAGAATAAATGAGGATAATTCCATCTTACAACATGAGCTGGAATCTATAAAAAAATATTTAGAATAATTGAGAAATCCAACTGTTCTCAGAGTGTAATTTGAATCTATTCAGACTAAACTACACAATATTAGATAAATTTCAGTTTCTAGAATGGATTTTGATGCATTTAAAAGAGAAATGTTAGATAAAATTTGAAAATTGAAAGAAGAATCAGTCTCAAAGACATGTTTCAAAGATTTAAAGTGGTATTTAGGGAGTCATTTTGAATCAATCAAAAGTAGTTTCAATCAATCCATAGCATCTACATCTGCACCTAAAACTTATCCAAATTTAATTAGGTTCTTTCAATCAATTACTATGATGAAATATGATATGAATGATAGGATTAATTCACTTTAGTGTAGAAGTGCGCCTCTGAAAGTTCTATTAGATAACCAGAGAGATCTCATTGAGAATCTAACTTCAAGTGAACCTATAATCAGACTACTTCTAAATCAATTAAGTGACAAACTTTCTATTTTTCTTCAGACTGAAAAAAAAATCATGAATTTCTAAAATTAAATCTTGTTGAAATTTTAAATCTTTTTCAAGATTCAAATATTTTTATGTGATAGGTGGCTTATAATCTTACTAAAAGTTTAAGAGGATAGATAGAATAATTGAAGGAAGTTATTCAAGTTGTTCGAGCTTCACCATATTCATAAACCTCTTCAGAATAGGCCCTTTTATCCTCATCTAGTCCTAATTTTTAAACATTTCTTAGCCAGAATTATTCTTTTAATCATAAACATATTTTAATGAACTTATTATTTTTTATTATATTTCTATTTCTCATTATTTTTGTTCATTTATACTACCAGAACACATATATCATTTTCATCTTAAGAATAATGTAGCATTCATATATAGTTATATTCTATATTAAATGTATTTTAATCCATATACATATAATTTATTTTTGATATCACAAAAATGGGAAGAAAATTGGGTAAACACAACATTCTTTTATTCTATTATCAGTTTTTTTAAAGAGTTAATTTTCTCTGTAAATTAATTTTAAATAAATATAATCTATATGTATTTTTAAAGATATTATTTTATATTATTTCATTTGGGTTTACAATTCCTATATTTTATATAAGTTATGTTATGGGTTTTGTTATCATCAAAAATGGGGAGATTGTTGGGAATATATTTTCTCAAAAATACTCTATAAATTCTATTGATTTTTATGGTCACAAATACACTTGTTTGTTTTATTTATGAAATTACATTAAGTATTTTTCATGAATATATTTCTTGATAATTTTATCTTATTTATGGGATTAAATATTTTTTAAAGTATTCTAAATGTATTTTAAAGTATTTAGGAAACACTATTTATACCCTACATTTGAAATAACATGTGTGGATCATGTACCCTATGATGTTGGAAAAGTATTGTTGATCAACCCTGTGTTTAGATGGAACCCTATGTTTTAAAAAATGGAATGTATGGATGAACAACCATGAATTTGAGGAAACAAATTTATGGTACATCAACCCTAATTTTTTAATCAACCATAAATTGTCAACCCAAATTTGGATTTTGTAATTATGAGAAGTAGCCCTACGTTTGAATATTCAATAGAAAAGTTTAAATTAAATATATTTTCCTTGATTTAGGTAATGGTAATAATATAAGTAAATATCATTTTAAATCTATTTTACAAATGATTCAAAGGCTTGTATTAAATAGAGTAAATTTTTCTTGTTTTTAATGGAAGATAATACTCTCTCAAATGATTTAAATTTGGATGATTGTAATTTGCATAGGACATTCCTGGATCCACTCAAATGAAATAAATCCAAGTTTTCTTACATTTATTATCATCATGAATGTGCAATATTTTTTTTGAATACAGAACTATTTCAAAGAAACAAATGATTGAATGAATTTGTTATTCCAAAGAAGTTACACCTTGGTGACATGCATGTTTCAACCTTGTGCTATGTAACTACTTCTTTTTATCAGTTGCTGATTTTATTGAAGATCATTCGCAACCAGGATCTCATCGAAGCTACTATTTCTTGAAGAAATTTTTCTTTGAAGAATAATATCCATATTCTTTCAATTTCTGCTGAAACTGTGTACAAGAATCTGTTTATACAATCAAATCAAACTCTTAGAATTTATTGGAGTTTTAGCTGATTGGACTCAATTGTGGTGGAGTATCAGCTTCTTGGAAAAATTTGTAGATTTTTTTTCCTATAAAAGAACCAGAACACTCTATAAATCCTTTTTGTAAAGGATTCAATTACCTTAACTTAGTTGTGAATTTCTTGTGATGAGAGGACTTATCACAAGAAAATCAGTAAGCTCACAGAGAGAGCATTGATGGAATCGACTAGGGTATCTTTGTGCCCCAAACCAATATAAATATTATTTCTTCCTTTGTTACTGTTTATCAACTACTCAAACTAATTATAGAATAGAACGTTGGATATCAACATAAATCGTAAAGAAAACTAAAAGTCAGAATTTTTCATGATTATCAAAAATTCACAATTCACACCCCTACCACCTCTTGTGGATATTTGTATTATTCTGACCTGATGGTTTTCCCTGTATTATGAGGAGGAAATCATGGAATAAAAAATTAAAGATTATATAGTACATATCCTTAAGGCACAATAGGAAGGTGGCGTGGAGTTGAAGAACAGTGAAGGAAAACACTACACATAAATAAGTAGAAGAGATGCTTTCTGAAATCACATAATAAACTCACTAGATAGTACATTTACTTCCACTAAAGTTGAAGAGGACTTATAACATCTGTGATATTGTACAATGGAAAACAACATACTTATTTATCCAAGGGGACCTCAAGAATAAGGATCGGTGTGTTTTTATCACTAAAAAGTCTAGGTTGTGGTGATTCACATCACATAAACCAAATCCTAGTTCACATTATGGATGAAAAATAGAACTATCTAGTTGTGTAAAGTAAAAAAACAATACCCATTGAAGGGTTAATACCATGATTGCTTAAATTTTTAATTTCTTTATTTTTCTTTCCCTTTATTTTTAGTTGTTCACTTTTTTTATTTTATAGGTTTTAAAGGAGGATTTAAACTTATGAATACATTGAAGATAATTTGTAACAACTTAGAAGTTTTCTATCCAAATAAGTTAGGTTGTATCTCTACATATTTCCAATTATATTTCATTTATCACAATCTTCTTGCAATATGAAAAAAAATATTATTGAATTAAAATGAAGGTAATGGATAAGAATAGTGTGGGGGAGAATGTATCCTATTAATTAGGTTAGGTTTGTTTTAATTTTTTTCATTTTTGTTTAAGAATTTATATTAATTAAACGCCACTTTAAACCTTGGATCATTTTTGGTAGTTTATTTTATTCTTGTTAGAAAATTGACATACCTATATAGTGTCATTAATTCCCTATGGGTCTATGAAAAAACAAAATTATAAAAATCAAACTATGCTACTCAAATAATTAAAATGAGTAAAGAAGCAGGTCGAGTTTAAACCCATATATATGGTGAAATTAGTTTGATTAGGTTTTTGAAATATTTAATTTATTAATTTTAATAAATAGGTGAGAAAATATGGGTTTTTATTGATTTAATGAAAGTGGAATGAAAACAAATCAGATTGATTTGGTGAGATCAGATTTTGAAAAGCATGCTTGGGTTTTGTAATTATAGGGTTTAGGTACAATTTGATTTCATAAAATAAGTTTATTAATTAAGTATTGGTGTCAGAGTTGATATAAGTGATATCTAATGATCATGGTATCCCCTTATTCATACAGCAATCCCTTATTTTCCTTAGTATGGTAATTTAGGGTTTCGCCGAATCAAGTTTGTCTCGATACAATATTTAAACTTGATTTCCCCTAAATTTAACAATGTTCATCCCTCCTTTAGGATTTTCAATTGTGAAATTTTAATGTTACATTTTAATTAAATTATCAATGGTCATGATAAAAGTAAAATAAATGGATTGGAAGTTGAAGAATAAATTGCAACAAACCAAATACATGAATAGATAGAATAAAATTAATCCAACATACCTTCCCCATTATATTACATTACCCTAGCACAGTGTAGGTTTACCCCCTCATCCTAGTGATGAGAGAATAAGATGGAAGGAGAAAATAAAATAAAATAATAAATAAAATAGAGATGAACTCTAGGAGGGCCCTACACAACACAGTTTCTCACTCCGAGATTTGGTTTTTAGATCTCCTCAATAGCAGCAGACTAGCCCTCTATTTATAGGCTCTATATAGGCTCTAGTATTAATTAATTTCATGAATTAATGGTCAAAAAGTGGTCCAAGATGGTTCCCATGTCAAATATTATATCAAATATTGAAGATACGCTGAATCTAGGCACTTACATCTTGTCTTGACTATTTACATGATGTGTAATAATTACACCACGTTTAAATTTTAATGTTACTTTATTTTAGATCATGATGTGTCTCTCTATTCATGACTTGCACTATTTAATTATGTTTAATGATTTACATGACATGTAATTCCATTTTTCTGTTATGGAAGCCTTTTTATTCTTGGTTCTTTAGTTTTATTTCCCATAAGTGCTCTATGATCATCCTCAAAAATCTGGTGTTGAACTGCAAGCAAAACAAAGTGGCGTGAAGTGTAGTTTTTCTCCTTTTTCAATTATCCAATGTATCCTGCCATAAATCATAAAACAAGTGAAAAAATTCAAATATGTGAAATAATAATAATTTAAATACATAAATTAATACTTTTGAACATCCTAAAATGTATGCATGAAATACAGATATTACGCATTCATATGATTGCTAATGTGATTTCATTCCTTGATTATATATTAGGCATACAATGAATTTTAGTTGAATGTGAATCTCATGTTTATGATCACTATATAATGATTAATTCACTATCTTGATATTATTTTAAACCTTTTTTATCATATTCTTCACTATTCTTCTATTTCTTAAAGGAACATGGATCATATATTTTAATCTAAAACTTATTCTAGTTTCTTTTCCAAAACCCTATAAGTTTAGGGGTTTTAAAATGATTAAGGCATTTTTTTCTCAAAAACAATCTTGTATCCAATCCATCCACATTTATATTTGAAATTATTTTAAGCCTTAGAAACTATTAATAACCCTACTAAGATCCATGTTACAAAATAAATCTAATATTTCCTTGATCTTTAAGTGAAATTAATGTAAAAAGTAAAATCTAAGTATAGGGGGTCATTTTTTCATAAATATTTTTAAGTATCAAAATTATGGGAAGAATGTTATGGTGAAAATATTACCATGGTGAAGAGGTGTGCACACTAAATGTTGAATTAATTTGTTCCCTCCAGTTCTCTAAAAATATACTATCAAATAATACCAGGAAGAAAGAAAATAGACTTGAGTAAGAATTGTTTTTACTGAGCAAATTATTGTGTGTGAACTTCTAAAAAAGATAGGAGAAAAATTTTGGGGAGATATAAAGGGATATAGATAGGAAATTATAATAATCATAAACCATTATAACATTTACTTTTCTTTAAGATTCTAGACACCTATTTCAAGGCTTTGAATTTAAATGTTATCCTTTCAACCTTTATCTCTATAACAACTCATTCAAATACCTTTTGATTAATATTCTTCTTTTCACATGTGATTGGAGTAAATATAATTAGAACAAACCTATATAAATATCATATGTTTCCAAGTATGATAAAAAAAATTCAAACACATGTTCCGTTGAGTGTGAGAGATACATATCTGGAAAGGTAGGTGTGAAATGTTTATGGGTTAAAAAAGATATTGAAATAATGTAAATGATCAAAAGATAAAAAGTAATGAATCATGATGGATTATCCAATGATATGAAAATGCACTGTCACTCTTGATTTTGAGAATTTTATTTGGAATTATTGTAGATTTTTCCCAGGAGTGAAAAAGATAAGTATAGAGGATTGGAAAAAACACATTTTTTTTGTATTTGATCCATGTGATTCATTGAATATAACCATTAAAATATATTAATAAATTGAGAGAAATTATATTTTTATTATATTAATGTAATTTTTATTTTATTGTAAATATGGAACAATTTTTTGATTTTAATGACTCAATTAGTATTTTTAATTTAATTTTCTTCATCATACTTTAAATTAAAGTATTGTGATGTTTTTACAGTTGATGAATATTCAAGCCAACTACTTAAGAGTGGTAGTAAGTTTTTGAAATCTATATATAATTCAATGAGAATCTATCCAGTCTACATTAGAATAAATTCTAGCTATTTAATGATATATAAATAATTTTGAAGGTTTTTTAAGAGTAACTTGTTACAAAGAAGAAACTATATAATATTTCCATACTTTTTTATGGAAGTTAAGAAGCAATCCATTTTCATGAGGTTAAATATAAAATTTTAAATTCTTTGTAAGATTAAATTGAATATATATCAGATTAACTGGAACCTTCATAAGTTTAAATAGGAAATATTTAATCTCATATAAGGTTTTTCACTTAGCTACAAATAATCTCAGCCAATCATGTAATAGTATTAGGTTCTCCAGTGAGGTTTTGTATCATAGTTCACCAGGATAACTATTGAAAATAAACTTGGGTTACTGATGAAAATTGTTTTCCATGTGGATTGCATGTAAAAACATAAGGAAAATAAAATTTTTTTGTAGCAATTGTCTAACCAAACCAGGAAACTGAAGAACAAATTGGCCACATGGAGATAGATCTATGAAATAGAAGGTGAATATAATCATGGGTGTTGAAATATATTCTAAACAATTCTTAGAAAGGATGTATGTATATAAATAGGATTTGAGTTCAGTATAGTAGGGTTTTCCACCTATTGGGATGTAGTTAGGTTTATTTTGTATTTATTGTAGATTTGTATTCATATTAAAGTGGTTTTTTCATTCTAAATTCATGTGTTTTCTCCCACAACACCTCTTTAATATCCATAAACATGGAGTAACTAACCCATTAAATTTATTCTTAAGAGAGGGAATAATATTACCAAGTTCTTTTCTTTACTTATTGTATGTTTTTATTCCATCTTGTGGTGGGAAGTGAAGTTGTGGGGGTTTGGGTCAGTGGTTTCTACCCTTGTATATCACATACTCAGCTTGATCTATTCCACTATTAAACTCAATTTCCTCCCCTTATCTTGATTCATCTAATATACAGTGGATTTGGATGGGTTGGGAGATGAAATAGTATATAAAGAGTCTAGGTTTAGGATGGTAACACACTTTTGGTTGAGGTGTGTTTTTCATTATTTACCATAGAGGAGTTTGGAGTTTAGTGAATTTCAAGGTATTTAGATTCCTTTAAACTAACATAACATAAATAGTGTGATATAACAAAAAAATGATATTGATTTAGTTATTTAATAGGATTAAGACAATAATTGTGAACAATTATGGAACCCATAAGAATATCTTAAGGATTAACACCATTTATTCTTAATCTATGTGATTGAGTTTATATTTTTTTCATTAGATACACTTTTTACTTTCACCAAATAAAACCCCCAACACATATTTCATTTTCCATTTTTAATATAAAATAATAAAATAATAATAATAAAATAAATGAAGGGCAGTGAGTGATAGGTAAGGTTCCTTGGATAAAACCCATAGGTTGCATTATAATACACTCCAAAGGATCAAGGATTTCACATAAAGATAATGCCTGCCTAAATGGACACCACCATGGAATAAACTCTACTATAGAATAGACTATTATTGAAATGGTCACAAACCACTTGATCTTCTCAAACCCAGTGAAACGGCCAACCTTATATGCTTAAATCAATACCATGATCTACCTCAAGACTCTCCATGGCATAATGGATAACCACTACACCCCTTTTAATCCTAGAAATCCAAAACCCATATTTTCACCACCAAGCATCCTCCAAATACTTATTTGACACCTCCAATACCCCAAAACCAATCAAAATGAAATTTCAATCCTCTATAATGTTTTTGTAACTATCTTGACCACATATATCATATTTCTTTATTAGTCCCCATTAATGGGTCTAGTCTATCTTGTTCTGAATGTGTGGCTACTTCATCCACTATATTAGTCAAAACCTACTCATGATTATCAGTATTTTAAGTTCATCAAAAAATAGCCTAAAGTTTTGATATTCCCCAACAAAAATCCATGGAGAACTTTATTGGTCACTAATAGTTTGGATATGATATAATATATTTAATAAATGATCCATAGTTAATCATACATATGAACAATCTATAATAAAATGTGCATAAGGATATCATAATGCTTGAAATTTGTCTCAATCGCATTAACACTACTTTAGAAAAATCACAAACACACAAACACTGCTACTAGTAAACAAATTATAACACTCACTAACCTCAAATATTCCTTAGAAATGGTCAAATGATAAAACAAGTAATGATCTATCCTTCTATAAAATACTACCAATATCACACTAAATATGGTGATCATATTACATCACACTTTAAATACCCTCTTTAGATAATTTTCTATTTTCTAAAAAGTGTTTCATTAATCGATAGATGGTTTCATACACTAAACTTGTGATCAGAAAATTTTTAACTCTCTTGAAGACTCTGTTAACACATTCCAAAATTTTGGTCATCATGTAACCATTTCCCCTTCCATCATCATATTTGATCAAATTTTTTTATTTTATAATTTTCATCATGTAGTCATATGCTTATTGATTAGTTCTATTTATGCCTTCAAAATTCTCCTTTATTTTCTTTCATTATGGTTCGTATGCCATAAATAAATAAAAGTTTATAAGTGGACATAAAATTGTATGATTTTTTAAAAAATCCATATAGCTACCAAGCTTTATGATTTCCATTTTCATGGACTCATACTTTAACTTTTTTCACAAATTTATTACAATATTCCTAATACAGTATTGAGGATAAGCATGAAATGGTCTCTATGTAAGGCCTTAAGACCGTATCACCTAATTGATCACTCTATGTTGATCTAAAATCAATAAAACTCCTTCAAAGTTAATTATTTATCCCTCGAATTCAATCCAAAAACTAACTCCAAGATGAGAAGTTATCCTTCTCAATGATAGTAAATTTCAATGATGTCGAGGCATGATTTCTATAATTTGTGGTGTAAATAAACAATGTTCCTATGACATATCCATATATAAATGTATCATAGATCTAGATAAACTTATTTCAATGTCTAAATGCATCCACGAAAGGTAAAAATTCCCAAAATAGTCTATCAAACACCACATTCTATCAATCAACTCATTTTTTTCACTGAAATATTCTATAGTGTGTAACTAGTAAACAACATATTTTTATGAAACAATAGCTCTATAAGTTTTATTAAAACTCAATAGAATTTATCGAAATCACCATACACTCCCATAATTTATTTCTATCATGGAACATATTTCTTTATGTAAGATATTTCATATCAAAAAAAAAATTGTATTCTGTGTTTCACAATAACAAATAGAATATATTGACATGCTCTTATCATTTCAATAATGATTATTGAAATTAATTCATTATCTAAGGTTGTAAAACCCTGTGATGGGTTTGAGTTAACACATTTGTGCTAAATAAATCTATAAATTCTCAAATAACTAAAATTTTTATCAATTATTACCCATAAATACATCAGGAAATCAAAATTTTACTTTTCACACCAAACTATATACTGAGTTTTTATTGATTATTTCATGATATGACAATAATATTACTCAATGTGATACTATTTGATGATAGTATTCATTGTCTCTTTGCTTTCAAATTATCTTTCAATATACAAAATATTTTCATCCACTGCCTAATGTGTGCTGCTAATAATTCCTGAAAATTCTATGATGGGAGTGATGATAGACCGATCAAATTCTGGTAAGTGTGACATACCTTCTTTTGACCATGATTCCAATGGGGTAGGAAAATTCAAAATTCTACATAACTACTAGAGTGTATCATCATATGAATCTTTATTATTTGTGAAATTTTAAATCATCATGTCTATATCATGTGGAGGAATTTCCCTAGAAGATCCACTATCACTATGAGGTGTTAGGGTTTGATGATACAACATTGTATCATATGGTTGTAATGTAATAGTTTAAACTATAACCTCAAAATTTAGAAAATTTATTAGAGATTAATATTCTTCGATAGTGGTTATAGTGATATATAACTCCATAACTTGACCTTAAAATTGATTCATAAACATTGTTGATACATCTTGTCAGTCATCATCATCAATAATGGTATAGAATATATATCACAACCTATATTTATATTGAGGATTTTTATAAATGGTGGGTTTTATCACCCAGTTAATTGTGAGGTTTAACCATCTGTGAATTTTTCTCCGAACAGCTTCTCAAGTTGTACAATTTTTTAGATTTACAGCTCATTATATTTTTCTACTATAACCAATTCCTTATTCGGTATTAACTACTTCATCATTTTAGTAAATATATACATACATCATTTTATCTACATTAGAATCCTTAATATTAGGGTGAATAAATTTTCAATAATTTGGTCATTAAACAAATCAATAATAGTAATGTAAATTTATCAATTAATTATATTTGATCAATCAAACACATTATTATTTAAATAAATTTTGAATTTTTATTAAAAATATTATTCTTTCAATTAACAAACAATAAATATATTATTCAACATGATTCTAGTGGAGTAATAACTATACATTCCACTGACCTTAGTCAATAAAATACCCTATATAGACATGAGAGAAGTCCAAAGTGTTCGAGTTAGTTGCCTAGAACAAACTATTATGAGAATTCAATTACCAAAATATTCATTATATTGAATATTAATTAATATCTCATCATGCCTTGATCATTATTCTCTATGATAATGAATGTGATAATTCACTTGGAGTACTTATCACACTGAAAGGTTATAACAATTTCTCATTATGATGAGAACCATGAAGTGTTATGGAAATATTCTTAAATACAATTTTTATGATCTGATGATATTGTTTGATAGGACTAGATGATATAGGCTATCAGGGTTAAGGGGCTTATGAAGTTTCCGGGCGCAGTGGAAGCTCGTGGGTGGATGTTCCCACTTGGCTTTTTTTCATTATCAATGATCAATCCGGGATCAATATGATGATAAACACCAGACTCCATAGATCGAATCACAGAAAAAGACAAATAAGAAGAATAGTCCCAGAACCACAAAAGTGGATCGTCACAAGTTGATTATAATTAATTTAATTAATTGACAAGAAGTACCTTTTATGGTGTTCTTTCTTCGTTGATATTTCTGATCACGTTCTGATGTGATTCATCATTATGTCGCAGAATCCAAGGATAGAATTCCTCTAGCAGTGATCCACACATGCACCACATATCTCTGGACGTCACCAAAGGATTCTCTGGGTGCTAGCATGGAGAAACCTTTGCTTGTGTTGTCCTCCTTAGATCATCTTGATCCGATGGAGGAGGATCTCTCTCAGTCTTGAGAGAATTCTTGGAGGAAGGAGTTATTTTGGTCTTGAGAGAATTCTCTAGAATTTTTGTGCACAACAATTCTTAGGAAAAGAGTTGGGGTTGTTAGGATATTTATAATTGGGTTTGAGGTTGTAGAGTTATGACAATAAATAAACGCGTTACGTGTTTTATTTATTTCATTAACTCTTTTGAAAAACCCATGTTGAATCATTAATTCCTTGACATGTGACCATGCTAATTATAATAAATATCATTTAATAAAATGATATTTCTTCAAAATCCCGACTGGAAAAACTACATGGCGTGTAATCATAAATACATGGTGTGTACTTGTTTTTCATTAAAAACTACACGACGGGTAATCATTAATACACGACATGTACTTGTTTTCAAAATAAAAACTACACAGTGTTTAATCATTAATACATGGAATGTACTTGTTTTCATTTTATTCTTCCTCCAACATTAAAACGATTTAGGCTTCCTTGAATAATTATTAAACCACGTATGGTAATAATGTTTATTCTACTTGAGATACTTGGATGCACTTAGTGTGTGACCCTCTAGGCCTCTTTCTCATTGGCATTAAGAGGGCTTTCCTAAAGTCAAAGATTACTGTCTAGCAACAGGTCAAGGTACCCAAGAGAAATAATTTGATGTCACATTGACGTGTCACCTCATACGAACGCTTACTGTGTAATTTAATCCCTTTATCTCAATATCTCATCAAGCAGGTTTCATGGCAGTGTCATAAACCTATATTCTTGATCTGTCATTATTTGACTTGTAGAAATAAACTCATCATGACACCATGGCCATGGAATTTGTACGACATTTCTATTTCAATTAAAGGTCTTGAGATATCTACTTCTGTAAATATGGAAGGGATAGATCCTTCCTCGACTTATACATTAACAACATGTTATTTGTGACGCACCCAACATACCCTACTTCCCACCAACTCTCTTCATGACGGTTTTCGTCATCAAATCTAAGTGCGCGAGTCATGACATGAGTTAATGATAATCTTCTAGTCTAAGGACCATTACATACGCTCGTAGATATCAATGTATGATGACACCAAGACATGCGGAATTACTACTAGTGGGTTTGTTCTCATAATCTCCCATCTTGGAGATTACCAAGTGCGAACTCCATGAGAGAGGGTCTCATATTCTTACAAGTACTCGCACATGATGGTTTGTATACTATGTGTCCTATATAAGTATGTCATCCAACCGTAGAACTTTATTTAATAATATTGTTATATCATTTCAAGGTTCTCATCATAGCAGGGATCTGCCATGACCTTATCAAAGAAACAAATATTCCAGGATATTATTATATTATAGTCACGCAGAATAATGAAAAATATATAATAAGTGTACATTCATGTAATCAAAGTACAAAATAGTTGGTTCTTAGGACACCAACCCTTACAAAATCCCACTTGGACTAGAGCCAACTTCCTACGACTTTTAGTCCGCTAGACCTCACATGATGATCATGTTTCTACTGAGTCAAGGATTTAGTCAAGGGGTCCACCACGTTGTCTTACGTGGAAATAATTCTCACTAAAAATTCACCTCTCTAAGAAAAATCCCTCAAGAAATGATACTTCCAAAGTATGTGATTTTTCCGCTGATGTGACCTTGGCTCTTTTGCAAGTTCCACCGCTGCAGTATTATCACAATAGAGTGTGATGGGATCTTTACTGCTCGGTACTACATCTAGATCTTGGATGAAGCTTCGCATCCATACTACTTCTTTAGCTACCTCAGAAGCTACGATATACTCAGAATCTGCTATAGAATCTGTGACCACACCTTTCTTTGAGCTCTTCCAGCTCACTGCACCTCCATTCAAACTAAAGATGTATCCAGTCTGCGACTTCATGTCATCTTGGTTAGTCTAGAAACTAGCATCTACATGTCCTCTGATGACTTCCTCATCTCCTCCATAAACCAGGAACAAATCCTTAGTACGCCTCAAATACATAAGGATAGTCTTGACTAAGATCCAATGATGGTCTCCTGGATCATCTTGATATCTTCCTACCGCACTTAATGCGTAAGAAACATCTAGCCTTGTACATAGCATAGAATACATGGCTGACCCAATCGCGGATGCGTAAGGAATCATTTCCATTTTATTTCATTCCTCATGTGTCTAAGGACACATTTTCTTGGAAAGATGAATGCCATGTGACACTGGCAACAATCCCCTCTTGGATTGTTTCATACTAAATCTCTTCAGTATCATGTCAATGTATGTACTTTGACTCAGGCCCAGCATTCTCTTAGATCTATCACGATGGATCTTGATCCCAAGAATATATGATACTTTTCCCAAGTCTTTCATAGAGAAGCATTTATCCAACCATGCCTTAATTGACTGTAAGATAGGTACTTCATTTCCAATTAGTAATATTTCATCAACATATACTATTAGTAAAACAACTGCACTTCCACTAAAACTTTTGTAGATACAAGGCTCACATTCGTTCTTAACAAAGCCAAATTCCGTTACAACTTCATCAAAATGAATGTTCTATGACCATGATGCTTTCTTTAATCCATAAATAGGTTTCTACGACTTGCATACCTTGTTGTCATCCTTTAGAGTCATAAACCCTTCTGGTTGTGTCGTGTAGACATTTTCCTGAAGGTTCCCGTTAAGGAATGCTATTTTGAAATCCATTTTCCAAATTTCATAGTCATGGTAAGCGGCAATGGCCAATAAGATTCTGAGGGATTTCAACATCGCAACTGGTGAAAAGGTTTCATCACAGTCAATTCCTTGACACTTTCTAAAACCTTTTGCAACCAGTCGTGCCTTATAGGTGTTGACTTGCCCCTCCATGTCTAGTTTATTCTTGAATACCCATTTATTACCAAAAGGATTTACATCAACTGGAGGATCTACCAAAATCCAGACTTGGTTTTGGTACATGGAATCCATTTCAGAATTCATGGCTTCTTGCCACTTGGCAGCGTCTATGCCTTCAAATACTTCCTTTTAGGTAAGAGGATCATCATTGTCAACCAATAATGATTCATCATCCTCGGTGACAAGAAAACCATATCATTCTGGTTCTCTCACCTCTCTCATGCTCCTACACAATTCTTGTGTCTCTGGAACAGATTTTTCTTCCACAGGGCTTTGTGGAATCTATTCTTGTACCAACTTTTGTGCATCTTGATCCTCAACTTCATCAAAGTCTATCTCACTCCCACTATCTCTTTTGGAGATGTGCTCCCTCTCAAGGAATATGGTGTGTCCTGCCACTGTAAAATTTTTATCTGAGGGTTTGTATAGGTAATATCCCCTTGTTTCCTTGGGATATCTAATAAAGATACACTTTGTGCCTCGGGGTGAAAGTTTTTTACCTGAAGAGGCCTTAACAAATGCTTCACTACCCCACACATGTAAATTTGATAACATGTCTTTGCATCCACTCCATAATTCGTATGGAATACCATTTATTGATTTAGTTGGTACTTGGTTTAGTATGTGTTCTTCTGTTTGTAATGCATATCCCCAAAAGGATAATGGAAGACTCGCATGACTCATCATCGATCTCACCATGTCCAATAGGGTGTGGTTCCTCCTTTCACTTATTCCATTCCACTGAGGCATGTAAGGATGAGTGAGTTGAGATAGAATCCCAAACTCCCATAAGAAATCAATGAAGTCCTGATTAAGATATTCTCCTCCTCTATCTAAGAGGAGTTTCTTAATCTTTTTACAAATCTGGTTCTCAACTTCATTCTTGTATTCTTTAAACCGATCAAAAAAATATGACTTATACCTCATTAAGTAAATATATCCATGTCTACTAAAATCATCAGTAAAAGTTATGAAGTACAAGAACACACCCCTTGCTTCAATTAGAAATGGTCCACATACATTTGTGTGAACTAATTCTAGAAGCTCTTTATCCCTTTCACATTTCCCACTAAATGGGGATTTGGTCATTTTACCTTGTAGACACGCATGACATACACCAAGTTGTTTTAGTTCAAAAGAATCTAAATACCCATCTTGATGTAATTTTGTCAACTGTTTCTCATTGACATGACCTAGCTAGTAATTCCAAAGTTGGGTGTGGTATGATTCATGTGAATTAACTTTGTCATTGATTTTCATTACTTGGTTTGTGTAGTCTAACACATAAGGTCGTTATATAAATGTGCTCTACCAAAACAAATGTTATCTTTATAAAAGTAGCAACATTCATTTCCAAACTTGAAGACGAATCCATAAATATCTAATCTGGATACAGAAATAATATTTTTAGTAACATAAGGCACATAATAACAACCCTTTAACACCCAAGATCATTCCAATTGGCAATGTGAGGTGGTAGTCCCTGACAGCTACAAAAGCAAGTCTGGCTTTGTTGGCTGCTCATAGATCTACCTCCCCTTGGTCAATATTCCTGAATCTACTTGGTTCCTGTATTTGGATACATATGTGAGCACCAAAATTTTTATCTAATACCCAATTTGTAGAAATATATATATTTCATTCGATGACAAACGCACCTGAAGCTTCCCCTTGCTTCCTTGGCTGGGTGCAGTTTTTCTTCCAGTGGCCCTTCTTGACACATGTGAAACAAACAGCATCCTGTTCTTTTGCCTCTCCTTTGATCTTCCTTTTCTTGGAAGGCCTTGAAGAAGCTTTGGGCTTAAATCTCTTCGCCTTCCCTTTCCTTTTATTCACCAAAAGGAAATAAGGCTTTTCACGCTTCATATCATTGTCCACTTGGCGAATGAGGATAAGAAGATCAGATAGAGACTTCTCAATGTTGTTCATGTTGAAATTTACACCAAAGTTAGAGAATCTCTGGGTAATTGGTGCAAGAATGATATCAGTGCCCAGTTCTTTGGGGAGTTTAAACCCTAGAACCTCCAAGCGCTCAATGTAGCCAATGATCTTGACTACATGAGGCCCAACTGGGGAACCCTCTCTAAGATTACTCTGGATTATAGCCTTGGAGATCTCAAACCTTTCATATATTTCTCTCTCCTGGTATAGACCACGGAGGTGCTCGAGCATACTATAGGAATCCATGTCTTCATGAGACTTCATGAGCTCACTAGACATTGATGATAGCATCAAACATTGAACATCGAGTGCATAGTTCAAATGTTGATCATGGACTAGGAAATATTCATCACTCTCCCCTTGGGTGGGTGAATCAGGAAGTGAGTACTCCAGCACGTAAAACTTTCATTCATGGAGTAGGATAACCCGAAGGCGCCTAAACCATTCTCGAAAGTTACTGCCGGTGAGGATATTGTCTTTATCCAGAATTGATCGCAGAGAAAATGTGGTTGAAGAGCTTGTCATATTGATTCTACAAATTAAAAGAGCAGATTTATCAGTACCTTTTTATTACATTTTATGAAAAATAATAAATAAATTTATTAATTCTCCCACTATTTTATCAAGTCCCAATGGCCCTCACCATTGAACCTGGAATGTCTAGTTGCTTTAACATTCTAGTGGAAAGGATCCAGATTCCCCTTCGCATAACCCCAACAAGGGTTGGTAAATCTATTTGAAGGTATTTAGGTAGGCAGGTCTTTAGCAACTATGAGCTTACAGTTCCTTGATCTATTGAGTGGACTCCGCAATCCTAAAATCCTGACTTGGATTTCCTCAACACTTGACTCCATTTTACAACAAGTCTAGCAAGTGCTACTCCTCTTGATGTAAAATGTTTAAGTCAACCCGAAACATTCATAAGATCTTCCTTTATAAAAGTAAGGGTCCCAAAAAGGTTTGGTCAAACACATGGTTTTATTGAGTCTTGCCCTTAATCAAGTAACAGAAGGCTTGGTCTGACTTAATATGGTATTTGAGGGATTTTATTCTTTATGCATAGTTTTTCATTATCCCATGATTGTTAATATTAAGTGATGCTTGCTTAAGTGATTCACCATGTTCTGATATTGTTTACACATAGTTCGGTTTTTATTTTATTCCATATTTGCATACTTGTTTATTTCATTAATTATGTGAATGTGATAACACATACATAATAAATAAACCATAAAATCAGATAAAAATAAAATAATATGGCATGATCATGAGCTTATATTGGTTATCTTATCTAACAGTTTTGATACGCTAACCCTGACCTAGGGAAAAACACCTTGAACCTGGTGGTTTGTGTTTTTCAGCTCCCACCTGTCCACCTTTGTATCTTATTAGGTAGGTTTCGCCTCTGATTTGGATTTTGAACCATCTCCTCTGGCTTGGGAGATCTTTCATTACATGGGGTTTACATTAAAGAAACCATGGGCATGTAGGCCCTACATTTTATAGGAAGATGGCTCGTAGGCCAATGAATTTAAATAAATTTAAATAAAACCATACACACACAAAGGGTCTTTGGTAGAGCTCATGATGATCCATAGAATGCAACAAAATTTATGCATATTTAGAATTCAAATTTTTTTAATCGTTCTATTATTTAGGATAAGTCGCGCTTGAATTCAATTAATTATGATCTTATAATTGATCAATTCTTTATCTTAAATCCCTTTCTGAATTTTCTTGAGATTATTATCATCCATATTCCTTGTATGATGTCTTTTTACTTTTGGAGGAAACCTGGTGAAATTCCATTTCTGGAAAGTACACGACGTGTAGGCTATATTACACGGTGTGTATTTTTCACCCTGTATCCAAAGTACACGCCAGGGGATTTGGCGTGTTTTTCTGTACTTTGGAAATTTTGGAGTACACAGCATGTAGATTAATCTAACACAGTGTGTACTTCCTTATTACGTGGTTACCAGCCTGGAAATCCCTTGTATGCAGAACACAGCTTCTCCTTGTACATGGTTTCACTTGGTCCAAATCAGGCTACATGGCATGTTGATTCAAAATACACATCGTGTATTCCAGTTCCCACACGCCTTTCATTTCTGGTAAACATGGTGTAATAAATACATAGGTATACTCAATTCACACTACATAGTTTGGTGGACCAGTATCGGTTCATTGAACCTAAGTACATGGCGTGTAGTTTTCACTACACGTCGTGTATTCTTGTGTTGTACATATAGAAAGAGCGGCTCCTCCAGATGAGTTCCTCATTTCTATTTAAAAAAAATTAAAATTAAAAGGTTTTTTCTGTGATGTGAATCAAGAAACGAAGGAGGAAGAACAGATCTCATTCATTCAGTTTTATAGAATGATTTATCTCGAATTGAATCAAATATAAATGCGTAAATTATCAAAAAAAAAATAAATAACTATAATCAATGTTATAACCTCCCTCTGATACCATTTGAAGGTTTTTAGAATAGAATAATATCATGGTTGGATGTTACCAATTGGCTTTTTGTCATTAGAAATGATCAATCTGGATCAATACAATGATAAACGCCAGACTCCAAGGATTGAATCATAAAAAAAGATAAAGAAGAATAATAGTCCCAGAACCACAAAAGTGGATCATCACAGGTTGATTACAATTAATTTAATTAATTGACAAGAAGTACCTTTTATGGTGTTCTTTCTTCGTTGATATTTATGATCACATTCTGATGTGATTCGTCATTGCGTCGTAGAATCCAAAAATAGACTTCCTCTAGTGGTGATCCACACGTGCACCACATATCTCTGGACGTCTCCAAAGGATTATATGGGTGCTAGCGTGGAGAAACCTTTGCTTTTTTTGTCTGCCTTAGATCATCTTGATCCGATGGTGGAGGATCTCTCTCGGTCTTGAGAGCATTCTTGGAGGAAGGAGTTATTTCGGTCTTGAGAGAATTCTCCAGAATTGTTGTGCACATAGATTCTTAGGAAAAGAGTTGGGGTTGTGAGGATATTTATAATTTGGGTTTGAGGTTGTAGAGTTATGATAATAAATAAACGTGTTACGTATTTTATTTATTTCATTAACTCTTTTGAAAACCCCATGTCAAATCATTAATTCCTTAACATGTGCTCATGCTGATTAAAATAAATATAATTTAATAAAACGTTATTTCCTCAAAATCCTGACTGGAAAAACTACACGATGTGTAATCATATATACACGGCGTGTACTTGTTTTTCATTAAAAACTACATGGTGTGTAATCATTAATACCTGGAGTGTACTTGTTTTCAAAATAAAAACTACATAGCATGTAATCGTTAATACACAGTGTGTACTTGTTTTCATTTTATTTTTCCTCCAACATTAAAACGATTTAGGATTCCTTGAATAATTATTAAACCACGTATGGAAATAATATTTATTCTACATGAGATACTTTGATACACTTAATGTGTGACCCTCTAGACCTCTTTCTCGTTGGCATTAGGTGGTCTTGCTTAAATTCCAAGATTACTTTCTATAAACGGGTCAAGGCACCCAAGAGAAATAAGTTGACGCCTCATTGACGTGTCACCTCATAAGAATGCTTACTGTGTAATTTAATCCTTTTATCTCAATATCTCATCAATTAGGTTTCATGGCAGTGTCATAAACCTATATGCTTGATCTTTCATTCTTTGAATTCTAGAAATAAACTCATCGTGACACCATGGCCATGGAATTTGTGCAATAGTTCTATTTCAATCAAAGGGCCTGAGATATCTACTTCCATAAATATGGAAGGGATAAATCCTTCCTCGACTTATCCATTAACAACATGTCATTTGTGACGCACCCAACGTACCCTACTTCCTGCCAACTCTCTTCATGAAGGTTTTCATTAGCAAATATAAGTGTGTGAGTCATGACATGAGTTAATGAGAATCTTCCAATCTAAGGACCATTACATACACTCATAGATAGCAATGTCCGATGACACAAATACATGCGGAATTTCTACTGGCGGGTCTGTTCTCATAATCTCCCATCTTGGAGATTACCAAGTGTGAACTCCATGAGAGAGAGTCTCGTCTTCTTACGAGTACTCGCACATGACGGTCTGTATACTATGTGTCCTATCATAGTATGTCATCCAACCGTAGAACTTTATTTAAGAATATTGTTATAGCATTTCAAGGTTCTCATCATAACGGGGATCTTCCATGACCTTATCAATTCAACAAATATTCCAAGATATTATTATATTATAGTCACGCAGAACAATGAACAATATATAATAAGTTTACATTCATGTAATCAAAGTACAAAATAGTTGGTTCTCAGGACACCAAACCTTACAGTTTATGAGTTTTTAAGACTTCATATCATGAAATTATTCCTTGGTAATCACCTATAGGGGAGGTTATGAGAACTAGTACCTCTAGTAGGAAGTTTATATTTATATGTTCCATTGGATGAAACTATATACAGATATGTATAATGATCCTTAGACTTTAAGATTATTATTATTTCATATCATAAGTCACATGCATTGATTTATTGATAAAAACTATGATGACATGTGCTTGTAGTGAGGTAGGATAAATTGGGTGTATCGCAATTGATATTACATTAGTAAATAATGTGAGGAAGGATTTGTCCCTTTTGTTTGTTCAAAAAAAGTTGATATTTCAGGCCCTTTGATGGAAATGTAACTTCTTAATTAATTCCATGTCCATATAGTTTTTCGTTGAGTTCATTTTAGTAAAGTCAAATAAAGATACATCAATCTCATATGTTGATGACACCAGTATACAACCTGCTTGATTAAATATATCAAGAAAAAGGGATTATATTAAAGACTGTGTATTTATATGTGGTTGTTTTTATTGTGATATTTAACTCTTTTCTCTATGGTTTTCTTATTATGTTGGTAGATTCTAAATTTATAATTTAGGAAACTCTTCTTAATTCCACTTAGAAAGGGGATTAGAGGTTAATACACTAAGTGTATCCAGAATCTCAGTTAAATTCTATATGAATTTGACATGTTGAATAAATGTTATTCATGTACATGGTTTAATAATTATTCATGTTTACTTTATCACAAATATGCATTCACCATTTATTCAAGAGATTATATGTGAGTTAAATATTTAATAAATATTTATTCACTATTTTAGTGAATATAGAGTTGATTTATTTATCAGTGAATAATGAAATGATATTTATTTATTTAATTAAATATTAATTATTAAATGTTTGATAAATATCGAGCAGGAATGAAGGGTAGAGTTAATGGTCCAGTGAGAAATGATATATTAAATATTATTTTAATAAATGATAATTTATTTATTCAAGAAATAATATTTATTTAGCCATGATTTTAGCGTATATAAAGTAAATATTATTATTATTATTACTTAGTTGTGGAGTTTGATGGGGATTAGGAGAATGATAAGGGATAATGTGAAATTATTCATTCTATAAACCTAGATCTATATAAACTAGATTATGTAATTCTTAACCCTAATAGTTATTCTATACAATGGATTGTAGATAGAATCCTCTCAATACCTAGAGATATATTCTTCTAGAATTCTCTCAAGAATGGAGAGTGATTCCCCTCCTCCATCATCCCAAGTCGAGAGAGAATAACAAGAATAATTTCGCCTCAAATAGATTCTTGTGGATATCAACGGTGAACAACACAAGCATTATAATCTTCCACACTAGCACCAAAATATTTCTATGGTGATGTTCGAGGGTTTTTGGGGCATGTTTGGATCACTACTAGAGGAATTTTACACTTAATTCCTTTAATGAAATGATGATACGATAAGAAAATGTCAAATGAATCTTCAACAATGAAATAATTATAGCATAAGGTAATTAATTATTTACATAAATTGGTTATAAATTATATGTGATGATTATGTATCATATATTTCAGGGTTTCTATTCATCTATTTTTTAGGATACATATGAATAATTTGATGAATTTCCATTGTTGGAAATGGGAATAATCTATTTTTCTATGACTTGGAACCTACAAGTGGTATAAAATTGGTCATATAATAATTTATAATTATTTGTTATTCATCAAATGTTATGCGTGTTTTTTGTTAGTATTTCATTTTTTTAATTGTTCTTTTAATCAAGGAATTAATAATATGCATCTTTTTACCTTTATATGATCTAGAGTAGGTTAAGAATGATCAAAAGTTCCATTGGTAGGTACTTAGGGTTCTAACCAAATGACTTAGTCACATGGTGTGTAGCTGAAAAATACACACCATGTAATGAGGTTCACCACATCTGGATGAGCCACAACTTTAGGGTTTACACATCATGTAGTCCTACATGGTTTACCCAGTGATTTTAATAGAAACCATGTGTTAAACATATGTATCAAATATGTATAAATACTTAAATTTGGCCAACCCGATATTGATGAGACCACACGCCATGCAACCTGAATTCATTCATGTAACTCATTATTGTCTGTAAGGTGTGCACATTGATCCACCTAAGAGTGTGTCACGAATACACTAAATTCAATATACACAACGTGTAGATCGATAGTACATGTAGTGTAGTTAACCAGTAATCAATATAATTATATTTTATAAAGGATTAATTAATTAAAACATTAAAACCAAAATTTATAGATAGAAGTCGGTGTGCTACTATATAATAGGGTTTTAAGGGTATATAAATTCTCCATTAATTTCACATAATTATTTCACCATAATGGATGATTTATTTATGATAAGAAGTTTAATTGGTGCATGTTTCATGGGTTAACACAAGTCCAAGTGTCATAACTACTATATTTATTATGTGGTATCTTTGATATATGGAATATCATGTTACTTAACCCTATGAATAGTTGTGTACTCTAACAATCCATGTGAGTATTTAATACATAACTAAAGATTTTTAAGTTGGTTATATGTCATGTTGCCTCCAAGTAAACATTGTGTACTTATTTAATTTTAAATAAAATTAATTTGTTGAATTTTTTTAAAATTATGGATGATGTATTTTCCAAAAACTATTCATAGAGAAATTAAGATAAAATGGATTAATTAATTGATTAATAAAATTATTAATTGGATTAATTTGAGGTGGTTTTATTTTAATAAAAGAACTAATTGAAGTAAATGTTATATAGTGTACAAGTATGTATTTATTGCATTCATGAATGATCATGAACATAAATTGGCCAATGTATGTGGTTGGTTTCTTTTAATTTAATTATTACTGCATTAGTTTGGTAATAATTATTTTATTAAGTGAAAATGATTTCATGCATGTTATCCCCTCCTCTATTATATAGGACTCGTGTATCCATTTTTTTTTGTAAACCCCATAACCAATCTTTTGGTTCCAATTACTTGTGTATGAGTAAAAACTTATGTAATGGATGGATATCCCGGGTAAGTGAAGGTGGTTCAATTTTGAAACTGATGTGAAACCAACTCAGGAGTTACATTGGAGTATAGGTGTAATGTTGTAACTCAATCCAATTTTTTGTTCAAGTAGTTCTCTCTTATGTCAACGATTAGTTTATCATCCATTGGATAAACAAACCATTAGATAATCTTATGATCATGCCACATTTATTATTTTATTTATGTTAGTTTCATGGATTATTATGAATTATTTATCAAAATAACATAAATAAATTGATTAAAAATAATTCAATATGAAATTAAAATAAATTGGATTATGTTTAAATTTTATCTAGACATGGTTAATCACTTAATAAAAATCAACTTAATATTAACAAGTATGTAATAAGATAATATGGGAAATTTATGTATAATGATAAAAAAACCTCAAATAAAAATATTAAGTCAATAAATTATTCTATTACTTAGGTTAAGATACAACCATAGTTCAAGTAACATTATCAGCCTCTGCTGGGGTGATTTGAATTATCATGGAGTTTTAACTTGAGTTTTGGGTTAACCTAACTTAGTTCGTATTAAGGGTTGATCACCTCCATGATACTTAGTGAAACTAGTGGGAAAGTGTTTAGGAAATATAATTTTAGTATTTTAGGATTAGTGAGTCCACTAAATGGACCAATGAGCTGCAATTTAATGCATTTTTTCAGACCCACCTACCTAAATACCTTTGAATAGCTTGTTAGGCCCCCATATGGGTTATGAGAAGGGATATATGGATTCTTTCCACTAAGACATCCACACAATAAGATATTATAAAACCAATTGTGAGAGATATTGGGTTTTGAAAAAAAATTGGGAGACTAATAAATAAAATTCATTACATCACATCTTTGTAATCAAGATAAAAACTAAAATCATTTTTTAATTAAATATGGAATATGGAAAGAGAAAATATTATAACACTAAGGTCATTTTTTAAAATATTATTTCTTCACCAGAACATATTTCCAAGGGTGGTGTAGTTTTTTATACACTAAAAATCTATAGTAAAATTTATATTATGTGTTGGATTCACCTGTACTGTTTAGTCACCTCACCGAGCGAGCAAAGGTGGGAAGGATGCCTACATGAGATACATGGATATTCTTATAATGTCGGTTGCATCATATATCATTTATTTATATAGAAATGATAATGTAACATAAGAAAATGAGTGTTTATACCATGATATCCCATCTTCTATATCTTGAGAAGGAAAAAATAGTGTCTTTAGATAAGTGAGATTGTCACTACGCTATTTCAGTGTAATCTAGAGGAAGGCATTTACCTAGTGGTATTGTATTTAATATACTAAATTACATTAATTAGTTAGAAGATTTGTGCTTCCATATGGATAATAAATTATCCATTAATCACATATTATCATACTTTTATTCTAGTTTCTTTTTATTCTTCTAGAGTTATGAGATGAATGATACAAATAAATGGCTCAGGAATCATATGTCTAAGCTTCACTGGGGAGATAAAAATTGCGTGGAACTCAATTCTGCATCCCTTATAGAGAACAACATGAAAGGAAAGATTGAAAAAATAATGAATATTTTATATTAAATGGTACCTTTATAATTCATTTAAATGAGACAAAATATTTAGAGGTTGTGTGGGGAACATGATGTTGTTTTCTTCTCATGTGGGAAGAAAGGTCATTTAAAATGGAATTGAAATATATTGAATAAGAGTAAAATAGTTTCATATAATTCAAATATATTCATCAGAGAATGTAATGTTTCTATTTTACTTATTGGTTATTTAATATTATCTCTTATTCAAATACTAAATCCAAGAAAGAAACATTATAATAAGTAAGGTGTATTCTACTAGGTACTAAGGAAGGGTGACTCTTATACCAACCATGATAAGAACATTACTTCAATAGTTATGGTGAATACTCCCAATGGTTGAGTAAGGGTGATTCCTAGGTCAATGATGAGAATTTCATAACTTATGATTACCCTGTGGATAGATTATAATTGAACTATTGTTTGTACTATATGTTACCGATATATTTATCTCAGTTTTATGTTAGACACAATGAGACATTATTTATATTGAAATTAATGTTGTTATGGTATTATACACTTAATTAATAGTTCAATAATAATTTAACCATTGAAATCCAATATCAAAAATGTCTGATGGGTATAAATTAAAATACTTATACTTAGTTGTGGTAAGATATTTTTTTATCAAGTAAAATCAAAGGTTGTTGTCAAATATATACCTAGAATAGTATTTAGTATCCTTGTAGCTAAAAACACTTTAGTTATTATTGAAATACTTGTTGAGTTTTTATGCAAAGAAACATTTAGAAATAAAGGTATTCCATAAATCTTATGGAGTTAGTTTGGCTATATAACGTGAAAAATCTCAAGGTGAAGCTAGAGGTAAATTCATATAATTCATTAAGTCCCTTCAAAAAATTTTAGGAAATATAGATGAAATTAATGCATGTACTTTATAAAAGATACAGGATCCTCTAATCATATTTTTTAGAGAATATCTTAACCAAGTATTTATCAATCATTAAATGTAGAGTGATTTTTTTTTCCAAAATTCATATTTCTTTATTCATATCATAGAGATTTTGGTACTATATGGTATATTAATATGGAGTTTTATATATATTTCAAGTCTTCCATGATACCTTTCCAGAAATATATCACAAGATAGAAATATAAAAACTAACCATATGCCAACTATATTAGCTAACGGATATCATATAAGTTATGATATTATGGGAGTACGTTATGTCATAGACTAAGATGTTTTGATGATAATAATTTGTTAAGTCAGACTTAGCTCCAAGTGTATATAAAAATTAACACAAATTTTGTCTTGATTAATTATCCTATAGCTGCATAGGATATTAGCATCCCAAAATAGAAAGGTATTAAGGGCTTATATGGTATGCAGAATTGTAAACAATGGAAATGGAAAGGGATATGGAAATGGAAATGGTCTTCCATATTTATGTTTATTGTGAAATGAATATGTATTATGGAACCGGGGAAAAAACTTGGATAGACCATAATACCCTCTTCTTCTCCCTAACCTAAGACACAAACTAGTTGAATTCATCATGTATCATCCATGTGTCTACAAATTGTGAACCCCACCTACAATCCATTTGCAACCCTGTCGTAGCCCAGTCTCCACCCACTATCATGGCCAAGAAGAACCAAAATCATATCAATTATTGTTTCCTATCAGTATCTCATTGCAATCACTATACCATGATGGTAGTTGATCTGGTTTGTCTAGCAGTGAGGGGTTATAGGGTTATAGTGGTCATCAACTATGTTACAATGCTGGTGATCTTCGAACGATAGTCAGTGGTCAATGAGTGTGTTACTTATGGTATCAGAGGGGGAATATGGGTGGGGTTGTGAGGGATAATTATTTCTAATAGGTTCCTTCATTTATGATCATTTTCATTGACTTCTTTACATTATATCCTTTCGTGAGAGTGGGAGTGGTAGGGCGAGTGGTGGCGGGAGTGGGGGTGGCAAAGGTAAGGTGGGATATCGATGAACATGGAAATATCTATGTTGATGAATGGTGTATAGTGATAAATTAATAGTATGTGGTGGTTGGTGAATAGTGTGTGGTGTTCATAGAATGGTATAGGGTGGTCATTGGGTATGGTGGTCACTAGGTATGGTGGTCAGCGCTGATGGAAAGTGGTGATGATGGTAGGTTGTGAATGGTACGGGATGGTGGACATGAAGTGAGTGAGGGATGGTCAGCCAAGGTATCCATAGTGGGGGAGAATAAGTAAGGATATTTTTTTCTAGGTGAGATAAAATCATGATAGAAGTTTGATTACACCTATTTTGGGGGGAACTATGATTCCATCATTTTATAGAACTAAAGGTTCCATTTGCTGCGTACAAAACAAGTATTTTTTATATATTTGTTTTTGTTTCCATGTGATTTTATCATACTAAAAAGGGCCTAATAATACCATCTAAATTTCTATATGGGGAATTATATCTATTTTGATATAGTGGGAGAAAGAAATAATTTATTTGAATCTTGGATCAAGATACAAAAGTTGTTATAAGAATAGTTAACTTCACAAGTTTTAATGATAGAAATTGTTTAGGAGATGCATATTGTGTATAAAAGATAAAACCATAGTGGTGGTTTAATATTCTCTATAGTGGGTGATAAATTATTCGAATACTATAGGGAACAGTAAAGTTAAACATGGTAATATTTACAAGTATGTGTGAATTTAGTAATGGATTCCATGCATCAAAATTCAAGGGCTTCATATTTTGGATGTTTCTAGAATTGATATTGCTTGTGATTATTCAAGAGAAACTATATATGGATAATAAAATTTATTTCCAATAAATCATGATTGATTATTTAAAGTTTTAAATGATGTCTAATATATATTCTATGATAAAAAACTTATCTCTAATCATCATGCCATAAATACATCTAAATTTTACTTTTTATAACAATATTTTATGATCATTATATTGAATTATTTGATGTCAATGACATTTTCATTAATGGAAACCCTATGGAGCATGTATATATGACATAACCAAAAGGGTTGGTGATGCCAATAAATGATAATAATAGATAAAAATTACACGTATCTATTTATGGATAAAATAAAGCATAGTGATCATGGAATATTCATTTGGAACAAATTTTTATTAGTTGTTTATAATAGGTTAGTGGTAACACTATAGTTTTCAAGATGGATGTGTTTAACAACATATGAAAGCAAGTGATTAGTCTTATGGTTAATTAAGTCTAATGTTAATTTCTCCAAGATGACTTAAATGGAAACTCAAGTTCTAGGGAATAATATCTACTACCATAGATTGAGGGGTTCATTAATCAAATTCATTATACGTAGCTGACACAGTATTGAAAAATATAAGATAGAATAATACACCAAAACTATTTCTAGTGTCATGGTATTCTTTTGGTGTATAGACTACATATTCCTAAGAGTAATTTGGAAATCTATCTCATGTGTAATGATGTGTACATGGGTTTGATATTTCCTATGTATAAATCGTATAATGAAAATATAAAATAATACCATGAGAACAACAAAGGATGGTAGTCAAAATTATCCAATAGTTTTTGAGAAAGAATAAATGGAAGAGTTCCTGGAAAATGGAGAAATGGGAATACTAGTTTTAAAGGGATATAAAAAATTTCTTCTTTAGATAAGTTCAATATATAATCAAAATTAAAACAAGTTAATATGTAAGGATAAAGAATATTACAATTAGTAGTTTTTATATCTACATTATACTAAGTATGATGCAGCTTCTAATGAAGCTTAAAAAGCTAGTTTATTAATATTTTGTTCCAGATTTTGGAGTGGTACCTAGATAGTAAAGTTCAATAATATTACAATGAACTTTTAACTATGGAATCACCCAATATGTAAAATATGATAAAGGATAAAATTATATACTCAACAATATCATCTCTTAAGGGATTTTATTAGATGAATGAGATCACAATAAGTAGATCAGCCACATGTAGTGTGGTGGTATTAGCAGGTATATTCATATATTAGTAGAAGCAAGTTTATCTTGTGAGTCTAACCAATTTAGTTATTGGAAGTTATCACTAGTTTAAGTGGGATTCTATTGGATTTAGTGCCTTAGAACCAACTACTATGTACATTAGATTACCAGAATATCCATGATGTTGAATATTAATTAATATCTAATCATAACTTGATTGCTCTTCTATATGAAAATGAATGTGATTATGTCTTTGGAGTACTTTTCACACTGAAATATCATAGAAATTACCCTCTTTTAGTAATTTCATTTCCAAAAATTCAAAGAAAGTGACATTGAGCACATAGGTTGATGACACTAGTATGCAACATACTGATTAGAGACATCGAGATAAATAGATTATATTACACAGTCTGTGTTCGTATAAGGTTATTTTTGTTTTAATATTTAACTCTTTCCTATGTGAGTGTATTGATATGTTTTTAGGTACTAACCTTGTACTTTAGCTAGATCTATCTAATGTCAATGATAAAGGGGACTAGAGGGTCACACACTAAGTGTATCCAAAAACAAGTAATACGAAACGGGTGGGTTGGGGTGGGTCGGGCTAAGACTGCATGAGTTTGAGCCCACACGGGTTGGTCTAAAAAATCCTGTATATAATGTGAACAGAACATTTCAAGACTTACCCATCCCCATAAGCCTACGGGTAGCCTGTGGGCTTGCCTGAATTTTAAAAAATATATATAGTATTTATAATAATTTAAATATTTTATTTTATTTCTTAATGGTAGTTGTGGGGAGATGTATGGATCAAATATATTTTTAGTTTTAAGGGATGTGATGGAACATTTTTCAATGGATTGATGGTTCCATGCAGTGACACCAATGTGGTGGAGAACTATTGTGATGCAAAGTAGGTGAGTAATCGATGAAGTGTGATAAATGGTGATGTTGTCTATGTAGTGATGTGAATGGATGTACTTGTGAATGAATGATGAATCACTAGGTAACATCTAGTTTTAGAGTATGATATTAGGGTTCCAATGATCTTCATTCATATTTTCATTATAAAAAATAAAATAAAATAATAACAATAATAAATTGAATCAAACAATATTATGATTATAATAACACTTTTAGAATTGGAACCATGTACAGGATAGATGGGTTCCATTTTTTGAGAGGTGGGATGACACACCATGTGAATGTGGTTAGTAATTATTATATAAATATTATAATTATATATTAAAATAATAAATATATACCTTTTAAAGTTCACATGTGAATGAATAGTGAATTATTATAACCATTATGGTGAGAAATCATATTTCATGGTTTAATCATGATTTTTTATTAAAAAAATAAAATGTTAAAGAAGCATATATTGTAAAAATAAAACAATAAATTAGGCTCATGGTTAAGCTCACACTAGCGTAGGCTCAACCTGACTTGGACGCACCCATGGGGGTTGAACCCACATTGGCCCGTACTCTTAACTGTCAAAATTTTTAGGCCCACCCTACCCTACAGTTGCCCCATATTTTCAAAACTCACAGGTTGTGGGCCCATTTTTCATTACTACTAGAAACTCGGTTAAATTATATATAAATTTAATATATTGAATAAATTTTATTCTCTTTTGTGGTTTAATAATTATTCATGTTTGGTTGATCAAAAATATTCAGTCACCAATTATTCAAGAGATTATATGCGAGTATAATATTTAATAAATATTTATCCACTATTTGAGTGAATATAATATTTATTTATTTATCAATATATAATATAGTGATATTTATTTATTTAAATAAATATTAATTATTAAAGGTTTGATAAATACAAATAAATCATAAAGGGCTAAGTTAATGGTCTGATGAAAAATGATATATTAAATATTATTTGAATAAATATTAATTTATTTATTCAATAAATAATATTTATTTATCCATGAGTCTAAAGCATATCAAGTAAATATTATTACTATTATTATTTAGACATTAGGTTAAATTGTGATTAAGAGAATAATAAGGGCCCATGTGTCATTATTTATTGTCTAACCCTATCTTTATATAAACCCAATTATATCATTTTTAACCCTAATGGTGGTTGTACACAATGAATTCTATAGAGAATCCCCTAAATACCTAGAGATATATTCCTCTAGATCACTTTCAAGAATGGATTCTCCTCCACCTCCCTCTCAAGTTCAGAGAGGACAAGAAGATTCTTTCTACCTTGAATTGATTATTGTGGTGATCAATGGTGAACAAAAAAGCAGTATAATATTCTACACTGGCACTCAAGAAATTATATAACAGTGTTTGGAGGTTCGTGGAGCACGTTTGGATCACTGCTAGAGAGATTATACTCTTGAATCCTATAACACAACAATGATATGACAAGAAAAGGTCAACTGAATCTTTAAAGAATAAATAATTCTAAGATAAGGTAATTATTTATTTATATACATTCATTATAAATTATATGTGATGACTTTGCCTCATAGATTTTGGGTTTTATATTCATCTAGTTCTAAGAGAAATATGCATAATTTGATGAATTTTCATTGGTGGTAATGGTCCCGAACACTTTTTCTATAGTCTGGAATCTACACCAAGTGATGTTATACTTATCAGATTTCTCATTCTAAATAAATCAAAAGAAACTGTTAATTAAGAGTAGTTGATATTTTTTTATTACACTATCATTACAACATTCCAAAATATAAATTTTATTTATATTATTATAATTAATATTTCATTACATTTTCATCATAATATCATAAAAACATATTTTAAAATATTTAAACACGCATTATAATATGTCTATTTATAAAATTAAATCTTACATTAATTTAAATTATTCTATAAAAAAACTATAAAAAACTAAACAATTAAATGTTGCTTATATAAGAATCCAATCTAAAAAATAAATTTTTAAAGAAATTAAAAAAATACCTCAAATGTAAAAAACCATATGACCAAGACCACTAAAGGAGAGCACTAAAACTACTTGATATTTTATTGGGAGAGCAAGAGGTGTGAAAAAATGAGGGGGTGTAAATCATATTACCATATTTATTTTACTTTTATCCCTTAGTTTTGATCATATTTTTTTGGATCTCATTTCAGGTTACTTTTAGAGTTTTTTGAAAGTTGTTGGTCATGTTCAAAGTTGACACATGGTTAGGGAAAACTATAGGGTTCATCCCAGGAAACTATGTGCCTTATTTTGGGGTTCTAGAGGGGAGTTCACAGTTAGTTCAAATCACATGTCACCCACTCAAACCATATGGCATGGGATAGTAGAGAGCGCACAGCTTTTAAAACTTTTCATTCAAATCATGTTCCCTTTTCTAGTATCACAGGTGGGAGTGCACAGTTGGTGAAAAGTTTCTCAAATCATGCAGCTAAACTATGAAACCCTATCCAAAATCCCAACAAGAGCACAAAGTTAGGAACACAGTTATTACTAACCATGTTTCTTGTGCCAAGAAACCATGTGATGGGAATTTAATTCTCTAAAATTATTAATTAATGTCCTGAGACCCCCATTTTAAATGTTTATCTCCTCTCATTCATGCCTAACATGAGAATTTGGATTTTAGAGGCTCTCTATAGGGGATTTTGGATCCTCTAACCCCCATTCTTCATGGATCAAAGTGTCGGTGGGTGCATTGGATATCATTTGGTAAGTGTAATCTCTTTGATTTGAAATTATCCTTTCTTCCTTTCTCTCTATATTTGGGAGCGATAGATCATCATATTGTTGATGGATCTATATTTTTCTAAATTAATTTGTGAAAATAGGACTCTACCTTGATTATTCTATCCCTTGACTCTTTTTTGGTGGATCTTATGTTGGGGTGGTGACGTTTTTGTGATTTGAGGTAGGTGGTTCCATAATTAATTTCCCTACACTTGAAACCTTGATTGATTTATTGATTTAAAATGTATTTTCAATTTATTTCCAAACCTTTAATTGATAAGATTTGATATTTTATTTCAAAAATTCATAAAACCATGTTTCAAATGATTTGAAAATATTGAGTGGATTTTGAGAAAATATGGATTGAAATGAAAACTGATTTGATGAAATTATTTGATGTTGATTCTTGAGAAAAATGGATTTGAATGAAATATGATTTTGAAAGAAATGAACTTGATAAAAACCTATGATTTGTTTTTGAAGTTGAAATGGCATGTTGAAACTTGAAACTAGGCATTTGAACTGTGAATTATGGAATGAATTTAAAATAATGATTTTCTTATGATTTATTGATTAATTTATTGAAATAACATGTGATCCTAAGTGGTTATTGGGTGATAAGGACATGAATGATAGGAATTTGACCCCATAGAAATGGATTAATTATGAAAACTCTAACTAAAAAAAATTCAGTATGATTTTCCCTAATGGGGTGTTTATTGATTATATCCCATATTCCTGAGCCTTAGGGATGTGTGCACACTTTGATCTGTGATTGATTTATTGAGTAGTGAAAGTATACTAGAGTTAGAAACTAACAAACCTCAGGGTATATGACCATGGTGTTTTTTATTTGATTATTACATGATAGTGTTTATTGACATCATTTATTCACACCCTTATGTTTTATAAAAATGTTCATTTAATCCTATTTTTGATATATTTTTCATATACTTGATTTGAAAGCTCGTTTGATTGAAAATGAGAAAATGATTTAACATTCCTCATTTTATTAAAATTGAAGCATGAATGGTAAATTTTTTATGGAATTGATTATAGAACATATAGTGTTATCCTACTGGGATATTTTTCTCACACCATACCTTTGCCTTCACATGTTTATATATTATGTTATGTCAGTTAAAAAAAGGGAAAGTTCCACTTGAAGGTGGTGGGTTTTCTTGACTAGTGGGTCTTGGATAATGAAGGTGACTGGTGGAGTTGTGATCCAATTTTACACAGAGATTCTAGGACTTTTCCTTGATGAATATTATGTCATTTATTGGATGATATACCATTTTTGGATCTTAATATATCTTCTTGTGGTATTTTTTTCCTTGAGGAGTGTTTTTTATACCAATTGCTCACTGATTTACTTTATTTTTTCTATATTGATTGATTATTCTTATAGATAATTTTTTCCCACTAATTATTTGTTGATTCTTAGGTGTTAGTCACCAGCCCATGGGGATCCATAATTCCCTTTAGTCCATGTCATTTCTAGATCAGTTACCGATGAACTAGGGTATTTAGGATGGTTTGTGAAAAATTGGTATCAAAGAAAGGTTTTGCGGCTTTGGTTGATGTCAGTATGAAATATGGGATGTCCTAGTGGATAGGAGGTAGGATTTTCAGGACTTAAGATGTAGTTTATGAGTGAGTGTCTATCCATCTCTCATCATAGAAATCCTTGAGTCGCCATGGGTGTTTAGGAAAAGATTCTTTCAGGAATAAAGTGATCTGATTATAGACTTTCTTCAAACTTGATCTAGGTATTTTAAAATTCCAAAATTTGAATTATATCTGATGGAATTGATATTCTCATATATATCAATTGATTTGATGATCTAATAATCCTTGAATATGTTTTCTAGTTTCCTATTGATTTTTTATAGTACCATGCCCCCAATAAGAAATTTGAACATTCCACAGTGGTATGCTATTGGGGGAACCAAAATAATAGAATCCTTCAATTGACTAGAACCATATTGAGATAGTAGTGTGTGCATCCCAATATCTGAGATATATAGCTATACTCATTCCCATTAAGGCTCTAATAGTAGATACCCAAAGGGGTGAAACTAGATATTATGATAAACAGTTTCTTCGAAAGAAACAACCAATTTTACGAGGCTTTAATGGTCATCATTAGGTAAATTATTGGTTGAAAAATATTGAGCTACTTTTTGAGTTATTAGAAATTACAAATTCAATAATGGTGAAATTTTCTACCTTCAATATTTAAGGTTCTGACATGAGTTGGTGGGATTCAATGGTTTTGGTGAATTATATGGGATTTCTTGGTCTCCAAAAAGGTGATAGAACCATGACTAGGTATGAAATCCACTTTGATAAACTTGTTCAGTTTTCTCTTTAGGTGGTATAGAATGAGAATCTAAAGGCCTAATGATTATATATGGTTCTTCTATTTGATATCTGATCTCATAATTTCATGTTGAAGCTTGCTTATTATGTGTATATGCTAGATAGAGATTTAATAGATGATCTTGACCAGGATGATAAGTCAAGGTTTACAGGAGTTACTCCTACTCCCAGATGCAGTTCTATTGATTAATTTGAAGGAAAGTAGAATCAGGATGTGTCTCATGGTGAATCTTGATAGTAGACATCATCCAGACCTTATGTAGTGTCTGGTAAAGGCTTATTGACTTGCTTTCAATGTAGAAATATCAGGAATTCAAAGCGAGTTTGTACAACACCAGATTCAATAAAGGTAAAATATGCCACCTTCAGGCTTTAAGGGTCTAGAAGAAGGTGGTGGGATTCTATAGTTTTAGTGAATACTATGAAGTTTCTCATCCTCTAACAAGGCGATAGATTCGTGACTCAATATGAAAACCACTTTTCTAAACTTGTTCAGTTTTCTTTTGAGGTAGTATTGAATGAGATGTTGAAGGCTTAAATATTCAAGATGTATCTTCGATCTAATATCCAATCTTAGGTTTTCATTCTAAATATTGCCTCATATATGGATGTGATGGATAGAGATTTGATGGTTAATCTTGACCTGGATGGTAAGTTAGGGTTAGTGGGAGTTCCTCATACTCCCAGTGGAAATTATGTTTGTTTCATTAAAGAAAATAGGAATCAAGATGATTCTCATGGAAGATATCGACTGAATACATCATCCAAACCTTCTACAGTATCTACAAAATTACATTTTACTTTATTTCATATAGAAAGATTGAGAATTAAAAGAGGGTTTATAAAAATGCACCAACAATTTATGGTTCGTGCGGTCAATCAATACACCTATAGAATTTCCATCATGTCTTCTTTACCCCACACAGTGGCACAGGATCATCATCACCAAAAGGAAATGCAGTATAGTCGGATGCTTCAATATCTAAGGGGTTCTAGCCCAAGGCATCCAAAATGAAGCTTCTTCACATAATGGATGAGTCTTTAAAGGAAGCTAATGCAGGTCCATCAATAGTGAGAGTTGCCATCACTATAGTTTCATCTTTAATGACTTCTCTATTTTATATTAGTGTATCTCATTCTTTCGTATTGACTTTCATTATGAATCTGTCAAACCTTCCTATGGAGATTATGTCTTATGTGATAGATATTGATACGCCCCTTGGAATGAAGAGAGAGAAGGGTCTTTAATGCCCCTATTGTGCCTTATCATTATCAGAGATCAAGATCATCTAGTATTTTTTGGTTCTAGAGAGGGAATATTCCAGTGGTGATTATCCTCCAGTGTTCATCTAGTTTCCTGATGTGTTTCCATCTAACTTTTCTAGCTTACCACCAGTAAGTGAGGTGGAGTTTTATATTGAATTGTTACTAGGTACTCAACCTATATTTTTTCCCTCTTACAATATAGAACCATCTGAATTCGAGTATTTAATGACTCAGTTGGATGATTTGTTAAATAAAGGCTTCATTTGATCAAGTGTGTCACCTTGGGTGGCATGTGTGATTTTTTTGGAGAATAATTATGGAACCCTTCACTTTTTTATTGATTATTGAAAAATAAATCGATTCATGGTAAATAATAATAATTCATTGCCTCATATTAATGATTTATTTGATTAGTTGAAAGGGGATAAGTTGTTCTAGAATATTGATCATTGGTCGGGTTATCACCAGCTTAGAATCAAAAAGTATGATATCTTGAAGACCACCTTTCAGAGTAAGTATGACCATTATGAGTACTTTGTTATTCCTTTTTAGTCTGACTAGTGCTTCTGCGGTTTTTATGGAACTGATGAACATGATATTCCATGAGTATCTCAATTCTTTTGTGGTGGTATTTGTGGATGAAACCTTGGTTTACTCTAAAACAGAGGAAGATCATGTGTTCCATTTGAGAGAAATTTTGGAAATTTTGAGAGATCATTGACTTTACTCCAAGTTGTTAAAATGTAATTCCTAGATATGGGAAGATAATTTCTTAGGACATGTGGTCTTGGAACATGGTATTTTAATTTATTATTATAAGGTGAATACTGTTATGACATGGTAACAATTGTACAATGTTTTATGTTTTTTTTGTACCCCTTGAAGAAGGAATATGATATGTTCATTGATCGATCAGATGAATAAATCATATCACTTTATTCTCATTCAAGATATGACCAAAATTAATGACTTAGAAATTATATATGTGATGGATATTTTCAAATTTCATGGAGTTCAATATGCTATAGTTTCTGATAGAGATCCCCAATTCACTTATTCATTTTAGAGAGGCCTCTAGGAGGTGATGGGATCCATGATTAGATTGAGAACAGCATATCATCTACAAATGGATGGACAGATGGAATGAGCTATAAATATTCTTGAAGATATGATTTGTTCTTGCATTCTCAGCTTTAGTATATCTTGGTATTACCATTTGAGATTGGTTGAATTTTCTTATAATAGTAGTTTCTAGTCCCTAATTAAAATGGAACATTTTTATGCCTTGTGTAGTCGACCTTGTAGATATCCACTTTATTGGTTGGAGATTGGTGATGTTTATATGGTTAGACCTAGTATGGTCCAATAGATGACATCGAAGATTCAATTGATTCATCAGATGATGGTGATGAATCAAAGTCAGTATAAATCCTATGTAGATCTTCATTGATGCCCTTTGGATTTTTCAGTTGATAACTAGGTTTTTTTGAGAGTTCCACCTCAGTTGGGTCACTGACAGCTTAGAAAATAGGTAAATATAGCATTGAGTTTCATGGGACTTTTTGAGATTGATGAGCATGTTGGGAAGTTAGATTACCATTTGGAATTTCCACCTTGAAATACAACAATCCATGACATATTCATGTGTCACAACTCAGGTAGTACCTCTTTTTCATGTATTATGCCTTGAGCTGAGAAGACCTTATTGTGGAACCTGATTTATCTGTGACTAAGCAGCCAGTCCAGATTTTTTATTCTAAGATAATGGTTCTTTGTGGAAACTCCATACCCCTAGTTTGAGTTATTTTGAAGCATGGTTCTAATTCATATGTGACTTGGGAGTGTGAGACACTAATGAGAGAGCAAAAACATCATCTATTTTATTTATAGTCTTCTTAATAGGCTTTCTAGAGGTAGAAATAATTTATAGTGGGGAGATTGTAACATATCATTATCATTTTTCATGAAATTTTATCCCTTGAACTAGTCATCTTTTTTTGGATCTCATTTCAGGTTATTTCTGAAGTTTTTTGGAAGTTTTTGGGCATGTGCACAGTTGGCATGCAATTAGGTAAAATAGTGAGGGTTATCCCAAGAAACTTTGTGCCTTATTTTTGGGTTCTAGATTGGATTGCATGGTTAGTTCAAACCATGAAGCCTCCCCCTCAAACCATGTGGTATGGGGCAGTGGGGAACGCATGGTTGGTTTTTCAAATCGGACTCCCTTTTCTAGTATCCCGGGTGGGAGTTCATAGTTAGCATTTAGTTTGTCAAATCATGTGACCAAACCATGAAAATCTCTCTAAAATCCCAGTAAGAGCACACAGTTAGGTTCATGGTTAGTATTAACCATACAACCTACCATAGGAAACCATGCAATGGGAATTTAATTCTCCTAAATTATTAATTAAAGTCCTAAGACCCCCATTTTAAATACTAATTTCATTCCATTCAAACCTAACATGATATTTTGGATTTTTAGGCTCTCTAGAGATGATTTTGGCTCCTCCAACCCACTTTCTTCACAGATTGAAGTGTCAGTGGGTGCATTGGATCTCATTTGGTAAGTGTAATCTCTTTGATTTTGAATTATTATTTCTCCATTTGTCTTCTTTGGGAGTGATAGATCCTCATGTTATTGATAGATCTATATATTTCATTAATTATTTTTGGAACTAGGATTATTCATTGATCGTTCTAGCATTCGAATATTTGTTGGTGGATATCATGTTGGGGTAGTGACGTTGTCATGATTTGAGGTAGGTGGTTCCATAAGTCTTTTTCCTACACTTTGAACATTGAATTCTTTCTTGATTTAAAATGAATTTTAAATTTATTTTCAGACCTTGAATTGAGAAGATTTAATGTTTATTTCAAAAGGGAATGGAATTGTGAAATAAACCCCTTTTTCAAAGGATTTGAAAATATTGGGTGGATTTTGAGAAAAGATGGCATGAAATGAAAAGTGATTTGATGAAATTATTTGATGTTGATTCTTGAGAAAAATTAATTTGAATGAAATATGATTTTGAAAGGAATTAACTTGATAAAAACTTATGATTTGGTTTTGAATTTGAAATGACATGCTGAAACTTGAAATTGTGAATTTGAACTGTGAATGATTAATTAAAATAAAAATAATGATTTTCACATTGATTATATATTCTTTATAGTTTGGTGTTGCCTTATAAGGGGATGAGTCTCAGTAAATAAAATTCAATAATAACTATCATTCAAATGTTGAGTTCCCCTTATTTTAAAGTCCCATTTTGTGTATTTATTTTGTTAAATACTAATATTACTGAATCAAATAGGATGGATATGAATAAATAATGGATGGATGTTAGTTGTATGAAAAAGGAGTATGAAGATGGAGTGAAAGAGTACATAAAGTTTGAAAAATATCATGTATATGACCCTTATCAAATCATTTTTCTATGTTTATGATGTTTTTATTCAAGAATAATTAGTCCATAGGAGTTGGAAGAACACTTGATCTGTCATAGAATATATCAAAGTTGTAAATGTTGGAATAAACACGGGGGAAAAGTGAATGTAGATAGTAGCTAGGATAGCACTGTGTTGTATAGATCATCTGATATGATTACAAGTGTGGATAATGAAGAATATCATATCAAGGATGTGATTATAGATTTGAGTGATGATGAAGATCATATTGGGGAAATAATAATTATAGTTGAAGATGAACTTAGTGATTGCCTAAAATTTTTTGAGAAGTTAAAGAGTTATGCAAAGATGATATTATATGTTGGTTGTACTAAATATACAGCATTATTAGCCGTACTGAAGCATTATAATTTGAAAGCAGGAAATGGATGGAGGGATGATATTTTTTACAAAACTAATCTATCTCTTTAATGAAATGATCCCAAAATATAATGAGCTCCTGAGCTGGATATATGATACCAAATGAATACTACGCTCGATGGGTATGATCTTTGAAAGAATACACACCTTCCTAAATGATTTTATGATGTTTCTCAAGGACCAAAAATCACTTACAAAATTTCCAAAGTGTGGTGGTTCTCAATACTAGAAAGATGAATATGATCATATGAAAGTTTTATGGTACTTTCTAATCATTTCAAAGTTTAGGCACCTATATGGAAGTGAGAATATTACAGGGTAATTGACATGGCATGTAAATACAAGAATTAAATATGGGAAACTATGTCACCCAACAGACTCTCCTCAGTGGAAGATAATTGATCATGAGTATCCTGAATTTTGAAATGAGCCAAGAAACCTTTGTCTTTAATTATCTACATATGGAGTGCATTCTTTTGGTTTTCAAAGTATCACTCACAGTACATAGCTGGTTATGTTGTTAAATTATAACTTACCACTATAGTTATGCATGAAATAAAAATACATCACATTGTCTATGCTTATATCAGGACCAAAACAACTAGATAATGATATTGATGTTTATTTGGATCCATTGATCGAGGATTTGAAATTATTGTGGGATTCAGGTGTTACATTGTATGATGCTTACAAAAATGAATATTTCACATTGAGATACATGTTGTAAGAGATGATAAATGACTTTCCTTATTATGGAAATTTGTTAGGATATATCATTAAATTAACTCAAGGGTGTTCTATTTGCAAACAAGGTACACAGTCAATTAGATTGAAACATTCATCAAAAACCGTGTTTCTAGGACATCACAGATTTCTAACCTGATGATATAAGTACCGATCTTAGATAATATCATTCAATAGAATTTCATAAGAACATAAAACAACATCTCCACTAAAAGGTGATCAACTATTTGATAAATTAAAACATATGGACACTTCTTTTGGTAAACCATTTTCGAAAAAACCATACAAAAACCGGTTGGAAAAGGTGATCTGTTTTTTTTTTTAATTACTATACTGTAATTGTCTGTATTTCATACATTTTCTTGATGTTATTCATGTTTAAAAAAATATGTGATAGTTTCATAAGAACATTTTTAAATGCACCCAGAAAAACAAAGGATGGAATTAAGGCTAGGTTGGATATGGTTGACATGGAAATACAAGAAGAGTTGGCACTAGTGAAGGTTGAAAAACAAATTTTTCTTCCTCCATCCACTTACACTCTTTCCAGGTAGGAGATATATTATTTTTGAAACTTCTTGAATGATGTAAAGGTTCCATAGGGGTATTCATTGAATATCAATAACATCATTTCAATGACTGATTTAAAGTTAAAGGGTCTAAAATCACACGGATTCCATGTTTTGATGCAAGATCAAATTCATATAGCTTTACATTGCATTTTTTCTCAAGAATTTCTATCATACATTAACCAAACTCTTTTTCTTCTTCAAACCTATATGTAGAAAAGTTATAGACCCAACAAAATTTTAAAATATGGAAAGGGAAATTACCATCATATTATATGAATTGTAAATATTATTCTTGTCAACACTCTTTGATATGATGGTTCATTTAATGGTTCACTTAGTTAGAGAGACTCAACTATGTGGTCCTATACATTATAGATGGATGTACCTCATTGAACAGTATATGAATATTTTAAAAGGGTATGTCAAAAATAAAATTCGTTCAGAGGGTTGTATTGTAGAGAAATATATTGTTTAGGAATCCATTGAAATCTATACCTAATACCTATCTGGTGTGGAAATCATTGGTCTACTGAAATCTCATCACAATGGGTGGCTTATGGGTGAAGGAATTTCTAGAAGATATGTTGTCAAAATCAATATTAAAGATCGAGAGCGGACCTAACTTTATGTTTTGTATAAAATTTTGGATATTTTTCCATATGTTGAAACCCACAAAAATATTCTTAGGCATTTGAATCCATCAAGGACTAAAATATGGATATCAAATAAACATAATCAATAGTTTATAGGATGGTTTCAAGACCATATTTTTAAGGAGTCAGATGAAAATCCGGATTCAATTTCAAAACGACTTCGATGGATGGCCAGAAGACCAAGTTTTTATGTATTATCTTACAATGGTTATATAATTAGTGGTTATACGTTCTATACAAATAAACATAATGAATATAGTACCATGAAAAATAGTGTAGTTTAATTTGTGGATGAAGAAATTCTTTTTTTTGTTACTAAGGATGGAAATCCAATTTATGAAAATATGTCATACCTTAGCATCATCAAACAAATATGGGAGTTAGATTATAAAACATTCCAAGTGTTGCTTTTTCAATGCAAGTGGGTTGATAATAAGAGTTTTGTTAAAATATATGAATTGGGACTCGTGAAAGTTGGTTTCAATAAGGGTAAAAAGATGAACCATTTATAATGGAATCATAGGTAGTACAAGTATTTTATGTTCTAGATCCCGCAAACTGAAAGTGGTCAATTATTTTATTATCGACCAAAACCACTAAAGGGTCAGATGAAAATTCAACTAAGGATGACCCTTTAATTAGAACATTGAAATAATTTCATAGTGGTACCAATGTAGATGGTGTTTTTTATGTCAGAGGAGGCCACAATGAAGGGATTTGGATAGTCGATATAGGGGTCAAATACCTTCATCCTTTAAAAAAAGATTTAAATAATCAGGTTATATTTTTTGTAATATACATCGTGTTACCTCATGTTATTATTTGTTCGTTGATGCATTTATGTACTCTAAATTAAATTTTAAACCACTTCTATAAATAATGACTTCTTCACATACTAGTGCTACCAATATCGAAGAATAACAGGTCTCTCAACCTGTTGTTGGTCGTAGTGCAGAGGAACAACAACCTTTTATATGTGTTGGTGCTCCCAATCCTGAGGAACAACAGGTTTCTCAACCTTTTGTTGCTCCCAGTGTAGAAGTATAATGACAATATGCACATGTTGATACTACCACTCCATAGGAACAACATATTGATGATGTTGAATACTAGGAAATGGTAGGTAATGAAAGACCGATGATGCAAAAAAAAATAGGAGTGTCATAGTTTGATGGTGTTATAAAAAATTATTAAGGAAAAAATCAAAGGTATCAAATATGAGGTTGTATGGAATGTGTGGGGCTAGCATGTTAACCCCAACAAGGCCATGTTCAAAAGTTACATTAGAATCATCCCTCTGTAATGCATGTTTATTGATGTAGATTTGTGGAACCATGTTGTATTTGGGCTTAAGACACTGGTGTGGGGAAGAGATTATGGTAATATTATGATATCATTTCTTTATTTTAATAAAAAAATAAAATAATTAAACATTAAATTACTCTTCACCATCCCTTGTAAAGTGAATTTACAGTAGATGAATCCCACAAGAAATATGTATTAATGATTTATAAAAGGATTCATGTAGGCTTTCATACAATTATAATGAGAAATTGTCTTAAATATGTTGAAGGGAAAATAAACCCACACCCCCACTTATTTATGCACACCTAATAACCCAAGAAGCATGGGATGCATTTACTGACCATCATGCAGATGTGTCTTTTCAGGTTTATTGTGTCTAGTAACATGTTGTTTGATGATATGTGAATTCATCACTTTGATTGATAATTTTTTTTATGAAACAGCAACTGAGTGCTGAAAATAAGGAATGAGAAACAAAACCAACGTACCCCTATCGTAAAGTAAGGATGGGGTACGCTTCACTGGAAAAAAAATTGGTACATATTTTAAATCTATCGTAATACTTTTATGTGACATGAACCAATAGCATAATTATGTTCTTCTTTTTATATATAGATTTATGACTCCAAATACAAAGCCACTTCCATCCCACGCCATGTGTTATGGAAGGAGGCATGTGTAAATAAATATGGGATACTAATATATGAAAACATACAAAAAAGTGTGGGAAAAAATGTGTAAGTATGACATAATAAAAATTTGTTTTGATTTAAATCTCTATTACATAATAATTATTACTTATTTTCCTATACCTTCTATCTAAAATAGTTATAGGAATAATAAACACATTTATCGGATGAACACCTACTATTGGTGGCCTTGAATCGGCCAGAATAGTATGGCCGCATTAGAGGTGCAGGCTTTGGGGTGACACCCTGAACATATTTTAAGAGGAAAAAAATAAGAGGAGGATCAAGGTGAAGAAATGAAATAAATGAGAGAAAGACTAGCTACCCTTGAAGAACAATTCCAATGGCAGAGAGAGATGCAAGAAACTTTTATAGGGGGAATAAACAGCTCAAGAACAACCATTTCTTGATGATCCCCCCACCCCCCACTATCTTTGAGGTGATTTTTTACCCTCAAAGAGTTGTCTTGGAAAAGGTAATCAATGATCTAATAATTATTTATATGAAATGTGAATCATACATACACTGATACCTTTCCTATACTAATATTCTATAAGGTGATAATGAATGTGATTTATATATATCAACACCCACCCATTTCCTTGTAGTGATGGATATGGTGTTCAATATCCAAAAATGACATGCTATATAATAGACCACTTCCAACAAGTCATGTGAGAGTGTCTATTAGTATAGCCCATGAGCTGACCACCAAGCTACCTATTCCAATTGATGAGGAAGATATTCATAAGGTCAAACAAGTTGTTGTAACATTCATCGCATGATCATCACATCTTGTAAAAAAACATGCCAACATGAGGTATTCATTTCCAATTTATTTTTCAAGATAAACCATTAAAAATTAATGAAAAAGGGTTTAAACTGATGAATGTTATTATAGACAGATAGAAGAAAGATGCTGAAATAAAAGACTGACCCAAAACCATCTAAACGATCGACCAACCAATCAAAAAGATATACTAAAATCACCTTTACCCTATCCGTTCTATATCCACATTTACTATCATTGAAGGTTCATATGGATACAAAGTTAAAAAATTGTTGTAGTCACATTGTTGATTTTGAAGATAATATTTATGGAGAGTAAGTTAAAGACTTCATTGGTGTTGAGAATGTAAGTTAAATCCTTTAATATGGTTGTCTAGGTGCCTCAATTGTAAATGTATACATGAGTAATGTTTTTATGATTTTATTTTACCAAAGATGATATACTATGTTAATTATGAATAAATACATTTCATATTTTTGGTAGGAATATATATCAAAAACAATTAAAGGGATTTACCCATGAAAAAAAAGGACTCGTTAGTCCTCACATCTCCTCTACAGAATAACCAAAAATAGAATCAAAAAAATGGTGAAATAGTGGCAAGCCTGGTCAAATCATTTGAAACAAAAATTTTGGATAACAGACTCTTCTTAATACTAATGTTTCAGGGGTAAAACTCTACAATTTAATCATATCAAATATATTTTCATTTATTTAATATCCTATTCCTTTTGTGTTTTTATACAACATTGGATGCTAATTGTGGTCAAATTTTATGCTCCAAAGATTTATTTCCCGGATTCAATGCATGGATATCCAACAAATCGACCACACATGATGACGTTTATAAATTTTTAATACACTACATCCAATGTTTTATAACTACACATCAAGTTATATAATTTATATTATTTTTTAATGAGGATTCTATTATGATAGGGTGGTGCATCAATATCATAAAAAACAAGGAATGAGAATAGGGGTTAAGCATGAGGACCATGACAAGTTCTGTGATTGGATAAGTATCAAGGTATATATAATAATATTTCACTATCCAAACACATATCAAAACAAATTAATTATTCTCCTAAATGTTTATCTAGTTTCTGAAATAAACAAATGGAAAATATTGTGGTTATTATGTTTATAAATTTATGAGATAGATCATAATTAATCAACAAACTAGAATCCCTAAAGAGGTATTTTTGAAGATAATTACTATTTCATTTAAAATATTTATTAATCTTTTATGTGTTTATATTTTTCCATTACTACTATGACTTTCAAAAATAATCATATTCATAAGATGATATATATTTTCTTAGAATCAAATGCCCAAAATACCTAATGGAATAATGTTCACAAATAGAATGAAGATGTGAGTTCCATAGAAGTAGTGGATTGCTTCATATTTATGTTTAATTTACTTATTTTTAGTATTACTCACATAAGAATTGTTTTCTTATATAGGTGGATTTATTTGTTCAAGTCATGTTAGTTTTTTTGAAGATGCTCATGCTAGTGAGGGATATGACTTCAAGGATGCAACTCAGAATTCAATGAAAAGGTAAAGTTTTTTAATATACTACGTTTTTTCTCATAATATTGTCTATTATCTATTTTATTAAAATAATATAAATTAAATGTTTGACTACTCATGCAAACAATGTCTTACATAGACTTATTCTCCCTCAAAACCTTGTCACCCCTACAGTGTCAACATTTATCACTTTCCTTCAAAGGAAGTGGAGGGAACATGAAGGAAAGTGATAAATGTCGACACTTTAGTGTTGCTGGTTTGATAAAGAAAGAAAATGGAAAGAATATTAAAATTGATGGTTGGGAAATTTTTAAGTATTTGGTACATTTAGGATTCAACCGCACCTCAATATGATGCACAGTGTGACCAGTATGATTCCAAGTGTGTATTTTTATTTAAAATTGACATTAATTTAAGTAAAAAAGAACAAGTGACATACTAAAAACCTAGAAAACACATTCGGATTGTTTTGGTACATCATGAAAATTATCCATGAGTCATTTGTGACATGTGGGAGTCAACCATACCTCAATCTGATACACGATGTGACTGGTATGACTAAAAGTATTTGTTCTCAGTTTAAAATTGACATTTTAGTTCAAAACATGTCACTCACTAAAAACCAAGAAAACATGATCCGATTATCTTGATAATTTAGTAAAATGATTCATAAGTCATTTTTAATGTGTATAAAGTAGTCTCACATCAAACTGATGCACGATGTGACTGGTATGACTCAAAATGCGTGTTTCCAGTTTGAAATTACATTTTAGTAAAAAAAACACAACTAGCATAATGAAAACCAAGAAAACACATTGTGGTTGTTTCTATACTCTAGTAAAATAATATGTAAGTCATTTTTGATGTGTAGGAATAAAACGCACCTCAATATTATGCACGGTGTGGATGGTATAACTCAAAGTGTCTCTTTTTATTTAAAATTGACATTAATTTTAATAAAAAGAACAAGTGACATACTAAAAACCTAGAAAATACATTAAAATTGTTTTTATATTTTATTAAAACTATCAATGAGTCATTTTTTATGTGTAGGAGTCAACCCCACCTCAATATGATGCACGGTGTGACCAGTATGACTCCAAGTGTGTCTTTTTATTTAAAATTGACAATAATTTAAGTAAAAGGGAATAAGTGACATACTAAAAACCAATAAAAAAACATTTGGATTGTTTTAATACTTTATTAAAATGATCCACGAGTAATTTTTATGTGTAGGAATAAAACAAACCTCAATATGATGCACAGTGTGACTGGTATGACTCAAAGTGTTTATTATCAGTTTAAAATTGACTTTTTAGTTCAAAATGTGTCCCCCACTGAAAACTAAGAAAACACACTCATATTGTCTTGATAATTTAGGATAGTGATTTATAAGTCATTTTTGGAATGTATGAAGTAGTATCACTTCAAACCGGCGCACAATGTGACCATTATAACTCAAAATACGTGTTTTTAGTTTGAAATTATATTTGTGTAAAAAACAAAACTTGCATACTAAAAACTAAGAAAACTCATTAATATTGTTTTTATACTTTATTACAATGATCTATAAGTCATTTTTGATGTGCAGGAAGCAATTTCACCTCGATATGATGTACGGTGTGGCCGGTATAACTCAAAGTGTCTCTTTTTAATTAAAATTTACATTAATTTTAGAAAAAAGAATAAGTGACATGCTAAAAATAAAGCAAACACATTTCTATTATTATGATATTTTAGTACAATGGTCTATGAGTCATTTTTGGCATGTAGGAGTCAACCAAACCTCAATACAATGTACGGTGTGACCATTATAACTCCAATTGTGTCTTTTTATTTAAAATTGACATTAATTTAAGTAAGAAAGAATAAGTGACATACTAAAAACTGATCAAACTCATTTATATTGTTTTGATACTTTAAGAAAATGAAACATGAGTCATTTTTGAAGTTTATTAATCAGCCACACCTCAATCTGATGCACGGTGTGACTGGTATGACTCAAAGTGTTCGTTATCAGTTTAAATTGACATTTTAGTTCAAAAAATGTCTTGCACTGAAAAACAATAAAATGCACTCCTATTGTATTTATAATTTTGGATAGTGATTCATAAGTCATTTGTGACGTGTATGAAGTAGTCTCACATTAAACTGATGCACGATGTGACTGGTATGACTCAAAATGCATGTTTCCAGTTTGAAATGACATTTTAGTAAAAAACACACAATTGACATACTAAAAACCAAGAAAATGCATTCATATTATTTTGATACTTTAGAAAAAATATCCATCGGTAATTTTTGATATATAGGAATCAACCTCACCATAATATGATGCACAGTGTGATCGGTATAACTCCAAATGTGTCATTATTTAAAATTGACATTAATTGTAGTAAAAGAACAAGTGACATATTCAAAACCAATTAAATACATTAGAATTGTTTTGATATTTTAGGAAAATTATCCATGAGTCATTTTTGATGTTTAGGAGTCAACTTCTCCTCAATAAGATGCGCGGTGTGACCGGTATGACTCCAAGTGTGTCTTTTTATTTAATATTGACATTAATTTAAGTAAAAAAGAACAAGTGGCATGCTAAAAATTGGGAAAACGCATTTGGATTGTTTTGATACTTTAGGAAAATGATCCATGAGACTATTCTTATGTGTAGGAATCAAACACACCTCAATACGATGCACGATATTATTGGTATAACTAAAAGTGTCCATTATTAGTTTAAAATTGATATTTTAGTTCAAAACATGTTTCTCACTGAAAACCAAGAAAATATACTCTGATTGTATGGATAATTTAGGATAGTGATTCATAAGTTATTTGTGACGTGTATGAAGTAGTCTCACATCAAACTGATGCACGACGAAACTGGTATGACTCAAAATGCATGTTTCTAATTTTAAATGACATTTTAGTAAAAAAACACAACTGACATACTGAAAACTAAGAAAACGCATTCGGATTGTTTTGATACTTTAGTAAAATGGTCCATCAGTAATTTTTGAAAGTTATGAATCAATATCACCTCAATCTGATGCATGGTGTGACCGATATAACTCCAAATATGTCATTATTTAAAATTGATATTAATTTTAGTAAAATAACAAGTGACATACTCAAAATCAAGCAAATGCATTCATATTGTTTTGATATTTTATGATAACAATCCATAACTCATTTGTGATGTATAAGAATTAACCCCACCTCAATACAATGCACGGTGTGACCGGTATAACTTCAAATGTGTCTTTTTTATTAAATATTGACATTTTATTAATGTATTCTTTCACATTGATGTTTAATTTATTTCTTTATATTATTACTAACATAATATTTGTTTTATTATATAGGTAGAATGTTTTTCTTAGGTTGAGATGATTTGTACAGTAATTGATACCATGGGCGAACATTTTTGAGAAGGGATCGTGGGTGTCAAAAGATGAAATATTAATGTTTTTAAATGTTTTTTGGATAATTGTAAATGTAATTATTTAAAACATTATTTGAAATGTATACAGAAGTGTTTTTTTATATACCATGGGTAGAAATTTTTGTATTCGTGATGTCAATTAAATATATATAGCATTGTTTGAAAATATAGGGTTTTTTAGGTGTGTTGTTATATTAACAGCACATTACAGCTAGTTAGGCCTTTAACAATGATTTCTTATTAAGGATAAAGGACCCCCTTTATCAGCACTGCAATTAAAAGCGCTTTTTTAGCGCTATTAAAAACCTTTTTTCACACTATTAAAGGGAATATGTGTAGTAGTGTTAGTTTTATCCATTGAGAAATTATTGATATTAGTGTGCATTACTAGGGCCTTGTTTCACATCATATATTATAACTACTCAAAACATATAAATTTGAATTCATGCTTCCTGAAAAAAGGGAATGTTCTCAAATTCTTCTCTTAATTAATTTGGTCCACTTTTTGACTATTTAATTTTTTTTATTTCATATATATTGACCAAAATTACATATTTTTCCATGGAATATTCATTATTCAAAAATTTTGTGAAAATGGGTAAAGTGTTCCACCACTTGAAAGTTAGTTTTGATATTTTTTATTTTCAATATTCTCTATCATTTTTATGTTTAGTTACTCCTTATTGGTAAAATTTCACATTTTTTCTATTTTGGGTATTTCACTACCAATTTCTCCATATTTATTACAAAAACATTATTTCATTCATTGCTTGTTTTTTATTACTTATCAGTTAATTATTCACTGATCATATTTTTATATGGTCGACTAACATATAATTCAAATAAAATTATAATAAAAATATTGTTCAAAATCAAATTTATTATTATTTATATCATATTATATTAATTCTATAATTTGTTTCCACAAATTTATTATTATTTTCTTAACTAGTGGGACCTTGGATAATGGCAGTGACTGGGGGAGTTGTGATCCACTTATTACATGGTGATTCTAGGACTTTTACTTGATGGATATTGTGTCATTTATTGGATAATGTACCATTTTAGAATATTTATCTATTTTCTTGTGGTATTTTTTTCTCCTTGAGGATTATTTGGCATACCAACTATTCATTGATTTAATTTTTGTTGTTCTATATTGATTGATTGTTCTTATGGAGAATTTTTTCCCTCTAATTCTTTTTTGATTCGTAGGCGCTAGTCTCCAGCCCATAGGGATCAATAATTCCCTTTAGGCCATTTCATTTTTAGATCAGGTACAGATGAATCAGGGTATTTGGGATGGTTTGAGACAAATTGGTATCAAAGGTAGGTTGTGCGGCTCTACTTAGTGTCGTTATGCAATATAGGATGTCCTGGTAGACAAGAGGTATGATTTTCAGGACTTAAGAGGTAGTTTATGAGTGAGTTTTTGTCTATCCCTCATCATAGAAATCCTTGAGTCACCATGGGTTTTTAGGAAAAGAGTCTTGGAGGAATGAAGTGGTCTGGTTATAGTCTTTCTCCAAACTTGATCTAGGTGTTTTAAAATTCCAAAAATTGAATTCTATCTGATGGAATTGATATTCCCAAATCTATCGATTGATTTGATAATCTGAGAATCCTTGAAGATGTTTTCATGTTTCCTATTGATTTTATGTAGTACCATTCCCCAAAAAATACGTTTGAACATGTCATAGTGAGATGTTATTTGGGGAACCACAATATTATAATCCTTCAGTTGACTAGAACCATATTGAGATAGTAGTTTGTGCGGCCCAAGCTCTGGGAAAGGTAGACACACTCATTCCTATTTAGTCTCTAATAGTGGATCCTAAAAGGGATGAAAATAGATATCATGATCAAGAGTTTCTTCAATAGAAACAACCAATTTTACAAGGCTTTAATGGTCCTCAGGGGGTAAAGTATTTGTTGAAAAAGACTGATCTAATTTTTAAGTTCTTGGAAATTCCATATTCAATAAAGGTGAAATGTGTTACCTTCAATCATGAAATTCCTAATAGGAGTTGGTGGGATTAGATGGTTTTGGCTAAGTATATGGGATTTCTAGGCCTCCAACAAGGCAATAGAACTATGACTTAGTATGAAAACCGATTTTCTAAACTTACTCAGTTTTCTCTTGATGTGGTATCGAATGAGAATATAAAGGCCTGAAGATTATATATGGGTATTTGATTTGATATCTAATATTATGATTTCATGTTGAAGATTTCCTCTTTTTTGGATGTGTTGGATATAGATTTGATAGCTGATCATGACCTGGATGATAAGTCAAGGTTGATGGGAGTTTCTCTTACTCCCAGTCACAGTTATGTTAATTACTTTGAAGGAAAGTGGAATCGAGATTCATCTCATGGTGAATCTTGATAGAAGACATCATCCAGACCTTTTATAGCATCTGGTAAAGGCACATTTACTGGCTTTCAATGTAGCAAGATCATGAATTCAAAGTAGTTTTGTACAACACTAGATTCAATAAAGGTGAAATGTGACACCTTCAAGCTTGAAGGAAATAGAATAAGGTGGTGGTATTTAATGGTTTTGGTAGTCTATGAAATTTTTCATCCTCTAATAAGGTGATAGATTCGTGACTCAATATGAAACCCACTTTTCTAAACTTGTTCAGTTTTCTTTTGAGGTGGTATCGAATGAGAAGCTGGAGGACTGAAGATTTTAGATGGGTCTTTGATCTGATATCCAATCTTAGGTTTTCATGCTGAATTTTACCTCTTATGTGGATGTGTTGGATAGAGATTTTATGGTTGAGATTGACCTGGCTGGTAAGTTAGGGTTGGCAAGAGTTCCTCCTACTCTCAATGTCAGTTTTATTTGTTTCTTTAAATAAAATAGGAATCATGATGATTATCCTGGAATATATTGATTTCAGACATCATCTATACCTTTTTTAGCATTTATAAAAGTCCATTTGACTTGATTTCACTGTAGAAAGATTGGTAATTCAAATAGAGTTTGTACAAATGCACCAAAAATTTATGGTTTGTGCGGTCACTCAAGACACCTGCATAACTTCTATCATGACTTTTCTACCCCACACAGTGGCACTGGATCATCATCACTGAAATGAAATGTAGTATAGTTGTATGATTCAATATCTAAGGGTTTCTAGTAAAAGGCATCCAAAATAAATATTCTTTACATAATGGATGAGTCTTCAGAGGAATTTAATGCAGGTTTGGGAATAGTGAGAGGTACCATCACTATAGTTTCATCTTTAGTGACTTCTCTATTTGATATCAGTGTATCTCATTCTTTCATATTGACTTGAATTATGAATTTGTCAAACCTTCCTATAAATATTATGTCTTATGTGATATATATTGATACACCCCTCAGAATGAAGAGAAATAAGTGTCTTTAATTCCCCTCTTGTGCCTTATCTTTATCGGAGATTGAGCTCATCTAGGATTTTTTTGATTGTCAATATAAAACCTTTGGATGTAATTCTTGGGATAGATTGGCTAATTTCCAATTAATATCAGATTGGCTATTATCTTCGATGAGTTTTTTTTACTACCCCTGATGGGGTGTGTCGTGTTTTCTAGGGAGAATGGGACTTGAGGTCGTATAGAGTTGGACCACCTCTTTCAGAGTTAGGTAGGATTATATGTATGTTTTCTTTTGACCTAGAGTGGGAATATTTAAGTGGTGATCATCCTTTAATGGTCGTCGAGTTTCCTGATGTGTTTCCATCTGACTTTTCTATCTTATCATTGGTAAGTGAGGTGGAGTTTTTTATTGATTTAGCACCAGGTACCTAGCCTATAATTGTCCCCTCTTACCATATGGCACCAGCTGAATTGAAGGAGTTAAAGATATAGTTGGATGATTTGTTAAATAAAGGATTAATTCGATTGAGTGTATCACCTTGGGTGGCACCTGTGATTTTTGTGAAGAAGACTGATGGAACCCTTCACCTTTGTATTGATTACTGAAAACTCAATCGAGTCGTGGTAAAGAACAGGAATTTTTTTCCTCGAATGAATTATTTTATCAATTCAAACGAGAGAAGTGGTTATTGAATATTGATCTTTTCTCAGATTATCACCTGTTTAGAATAAAAAATTCTGATATCCTAAATACCACCTTTTAGAGTAAGTATGACCATTATAAGTACTTTGATATGCCTTTTGGTCTGACTAATGCTTCTGCTATTTTTATGGTGCTGATGAACATGATATTCCATGAGTATCTTGATTCGTTTTTTGTGGTATTTTTTTATGACACTTTGGTTTACTCTAAAATAGAGGAAGATCATGTGTCCCATCTGAGAGAAATTATAGAAATTTTGAGAGATCATTTAGTTTACACCAAGTTGTTAAAATGTAATTTATAGATTTGGAAAGGGAATTTCTTAGGACATGTGGTCTTGGAACATTTTATTTTAGTTGATCCTGAGAAGGTGCATACTTTTATGACATGGGAACAATTGTACAATGTTTTATAGTTTTTGTGTACCCCTTAAGGAAGGAATGTGATATGGGAAATAATTGATCAGCTAACTAAATTGGTTCACTTTATTCTCATTTTTGATACAAGAAAATTTAATGACATATGACATCATTATGTAATGTAGATCATCATTTTTCATGGAGTTCCATATATTGTAGTTTCTAATAGGTATCCCCAATTCACTTATTGTTTTTTGGGAGGCCTCTAGGATTTTATGGGATCCGTGATTAAAATGAGAACAACATATCATCCATAAATGGATGTCCAGATGGAACAAACTATAAATATTTTCAAAGATGTGCTTTGTACTTTCATTCTCAACTTTGGTAGAGCTTGGGATGACCATTTGGGACTGGTTGAATTTTCTTATAATAGCAGTTTCCAGTCACTAATTAAAATGGAACATTTTGATGCCTTGTACAATCAACCTTTTAGATATCCACTTTATTGGTTAGATATTGGTGAAGTTTATATGGTTAGACCTAGTATGGTCCAAGAGATAGCATTGAATATTCATTTTATTCGTCAAATTATGGTGACGGCTCAAAGTTGGTATAAATCCTATGTGTATCTTCATCGATTCCCTTTGGAGTTTTTAGTTGGTGACCATGTGTTTTTGAGAGTTCCACCTCGGTTGGGTCACCGAAGGACTGGAAAACAGGTAAAGATAACATTGATATTCATGGGACTTTTTGAGATTGATGAGAGAATTGGGAAGGTGGATTACCATTTGGCACTTCCACCTTGAAAGACAATGATCCATGACATATTCATGTGTCACAACTCAGGAAGTACCTCTTTTCTTGTCTTATTCCTTGAGCTGGGAAGTCCTTGATGTGGAACATGATTTATCTGTGACTGTGCACCCAGTCCAAATTGATGATTCTAAGATAAAGGTTCTTTGTGTGAAGTTCATACCCCTATTTTGAGTGCTTTGGAATCATGTTTCTGATTCACATGTGACTTGGGAGCGTGAAACATTGATGAGAGAGTAGCAAAATTATCTCTTTGATTTTGAGTCTTCTTGGAAGGCTTTCCAGAGGCAAAAAGCATCTATGGTGGGGAGATTATAACATCTCATTATCAATTTTCATGCACTTTTATCCCTTGAACTAGTCGTCTTTTGTTTGGATCTCATTTCAGGTTATTTATAGAGTTTTTGGGAATTTTTTAGGCATTTTCACAGTTGGAACATGATTAGGGATAACAATTCAGGTTATCCTAAGAAATTGTATGCCTTATTTTGGGGTTCTATAGTGGAGTGTGTGGTTAATTCAAACTGTGCAGCCTCCCCCTCAAACCATGTGGTATGGGCAGTGGGGAGCGAACGGTTGGTTTTTCAAATCATGCACCCTTTTTTGGTGGCTCGAGTGAGAGTACACAGTTGGCATGTAGTTTGTCAAATCATGTGACCAAACCATGAGACCCCCATTTTAAATGCTAATTTCCTTCCATTCAAACCTAACACAGACTTTTGGTTTTTGGAAGCTCTCTATAGAGGATTTTGGATCCTCCAACCTCCTTTATTCACATATCTAATTGTCAGTGGGTGCGTTGGATCTCATCCAGTAAGTGTAATCTCTTTTATTTGGAATTCTTATTTCTTCATTTCTCACATTTTTGAGTGATAGATCCTCATTTTGTTGATGGATCTAGATCTTTCTTTATTGATTTGTGGAACTAGGACTCTCCCTTGATCGTTCTATCCTTTGACTCTTTGTTGGTGGATATCGTGTTGGGCTAGTGATGATATCATGATTTGAGGTAGGTGGTTTTATAAGGCTTTTTCCTACACTTAAAAACTTGATTTATTTCTTGATTTAAAATGTATTTTTTAATTTATTTCCAGACCTTGAATTGATAATATTTAATTTTTTATTTTAAAAGGGCATGGAATTGTGAAATAAAATCCTTTTTTAAAGGCTTTGAAAATATTGTGTGGATTTTGAGAAAAGATGGATTTAAATGAAAAGTGATTGTGTTGGTCAAAGTAGAGTACTCAATAGGGGGTGAATTGGGTATCTATTTAAAATTTCTGTTTAAAAAATATTCTTAAAGGGTTTCCCAAATAAAGTTAAATACATCCCAGTTAATCAAGGTTATACTGTTATAAAAGTTTGACTGTTTAAATAACTTCTTAGAAGATTGATTAATTTTTAGTAATATTAATATCGGTTATTAACATTACTTTTGAAGCTATTCTAATAAGTCAATACAATTATAACTTCTTTCCAATATTAACTATCAAAGTAAATTTAGTGAATTCTAAATTAAATAGTAAAATAGAGACAACCAAAATGAAAGCACAGCGGATATAAAACAAGTGGTTCAGTCTCAAGCCGAGACCTAATCCACTCCACTTGGTGATCATATGCTACCAAGTGGTTTATAAATAAACTAGATACACAAATTGTATCGGGCTTTACAACAGTACACAAGACTTTCCAAGTCACACGACCTCTTCCACAGTTCTTTGTGGGTATAAACAACAGGTTACATACAACCTCTTCCACACTTATATGTGGGTATAAACAAGTGTAAAAAGATGTTTGATAAAGGATATCTTGTATCCTTAATTTTGATACAGGAGACAGTGTGTGTTTTTATACAGACACGCGCATAGCTCAAAATATAAAAAAATGATACACAACAGATAAAAGATGATGAGATAGGGTTAGAAGTGCCATGAGTGTTTTTTTATGCATCTTTGGAATTTTGAGATGAAACAGATGCAGAAATTGAGTCATCTCGTGGAAAATAGAGTATTGTAAGTCATCTAGATCTGGATTGTGTTCTTCGTTGTTACGATCTCTATGTATGACAGTGTGAAGATGTCCTCAACTCTGGGATTTGAGTATGATTCGTGTGTTCTTTAGCAGTTTCGAGTTGCATGTGTCGATTCTCTTTTTGAAAATGTTCTAAGTGTTTTTATTCGTTGTAGTGCCCACACCCTTTTCTTCATGTATATTGTTTTTTGGTCGCACTTCTCTTTTATTCTTCGAGTGCATGTGTTAGATCCGACAGGTTGCATGTATTCTGCACCTCATACCTCGTACTGTCATATGATATTTCTACAAAGAAACATTAATTATGTCAGTGCATTTAAAAGCTTAAAATATGACCGTTAGAAATTAAATTGAGAAATGACAAAACATATTAAGAAACGGTGTCACAGTTTGTCTATAAATGGTGTCTCCATGAACCGGTGTCTTCTTGAAATGGTGTCTCATGGTCATGGTGTCTGGTTGTTCACGGTGTCTGGTAGGTCATGGTGTTTGGTCACGGTGTCTGGTCACGATGTCTGGTCACGGTTTCTGGATCCTTTTCCAGAAAAACATAACCGGTGACAAACTCACGGTGTCTCAAACTTAGCCAAAAATCTGTATTCAGACTTAAGTAGTGATATTCATATAATGGATTAGAATTAATCATTCATCAAAGAAATCATTATAATGTAAATGAAATATAGTGTACAATAATCACACTTAATGTATATAAATTAACATATTGGATAGATTTACTTAAATTATAAGGATAATAATCATCAGTACATGATTTAAGACAGATTACACAGGATTACCAGGCTTTACAGAATATATATGATTTGTGATCATTAAAACATGAGTAATATATGAGGAGTCTAACAATATCCTCCTTTTTGATGACCACAAATCATGTGTATTTAGAGTGTATATTTCTCCAATATAAACTACATATTTCACTATTATTTCTTTAGGGTGCAGATTTCTCCCCATTTTGGGATTATCAAAAAGATTGAATAAGAAATAGACAATAAAGGTGCACAATGCATTAGATGAAAAGAGGTTCATTACAAAAAGTAGACAACAAAACAAATGCAACAACATCCCTATCAGAAGATAGTAGTCATTGTTCTTAATCACTGGTTGGTCTTCTCCTTGCTCTTGGCAGCAGCATTCAAAGAAGAATCCATAGGAGAAGAGGGTGAAGTACAATAAAGAAGTGAACTGGTTGACATAGAAGGTAAAGGAAGACCTTCAAAGACAGAAGGATCCAATCTAGGAGTAGTAAAAGACTAAGGCAACTGTTGATCAATGATTACAGGCCTGATCTGACTCAGGGCCTGAATGATAGACATATATGAGGAGGCTAGGGTAGAGGTGAAGGTAGGAAAACCAGATCTCATAGGTGTAACTGCAGGAGCAACAATGGTAGTAATCTGAACATGAAGATAAGGTCTTAAAAGCTTCATAAAATCATCAATGATTTCACCACCATACTGCATGGATTTTTCAAAATCATCCTTGTTCTCCATAATCATGTCCAATAAATGAGTGAAATCTATGAGATTTTGAACTTGAGTCTTGAAATCTTGAGTAACCTGAGGAATCCTCAGATTTTCCACAAGGTAATTGAAGTGATTTGTCGTGTCATTTTTAGAGAAGATACGATTGAAGTAGAAGTCCACTTTCTTGGAAATTTCTTACTAAGCATCATTAGAAATCTTGGAATGGATTCTCACCAAATCAAGAACTCTATAATTGTTCTTGATAACTTCAAATAGAGATTCTTTATTAAAACCACTAATCACATCCTGAAGTTCCTCTTTGACAACTGTTCTGAGCATATCACTGTCTAAAGAAGGTTGAGAATATTGTACATAGGCATTAGAAGCAGTGACAGACGAGGTAAGATATTTTAGTTGATTTAGAACTTTATGAAGGCACCCATTATACTCATCAGTTAACTTGTTAAGTCCAATAACAAGTTCATGCATCTCTTGAACAATCTGCTTGTTTCTTTCATCTACTTTTTCAGCTAAAGAGATTAGATGAGGTTGAATCAGTGATGCGACTTCCTGTGGTGTCTGAGTAACAATATTCTCAATAGGATGAGAATTAGTTTATGGTCTGGAGTTTAGAACTTTCTTCATTTCTTCAACCAGACCTCTTAGAGTTTTTACTTCATCACTAAGTAGTTTGTTCTCAACTCTGAATTCTTGAATCTCATGAAGAATTTTTGGTTGAATCTTCCATATGAATTTTTCCAATAACAAGGAAGCATATCTCTCACTTAAATTGGTTACAGGATTTGGTTGAGTATTTAGGATCTTTTCAACCCCATCTAAAGGGGTATCTCCAAATTCTTTCAGGTCATCCTTATTCACCAAGGTTGGAGGTTCTTGTGAAGTCTTAGAGATAGAAGCTGAGACAGGCTCAGGTTCTTTGGTAGAGATAGCTTTAGGATAAGATTTCATTTTCAACTGAAACATAGTAGATAGATCAAGACTTTTGATTGTGACTTCTTGTGAATCATTCACATCAAAATAACTGGGGAATTTATACCATGTATCCACTGGGCTTGGATCAATTGGATTTGGAACTTCAACAGAGTCCAGACTAGGGGGTTGCTCCCCCTCAACAGGTGCATCCTTCTCAGGATGAAAGATTTATAACCTTAATCCTTTTCCAATATTTTATCCCTTATTTCCTCATTTATTTCCTATCTAGACAACTAAAAGGCTAGCTTCATTCTCTCTTCAGTGGAAAGAATGAATTAAAGAGTAGTTTGTTCCTCTACATATTCCTCACCGGTAGCTTCTTGAACAAGAGACAGATCTTCTTCTATATGCTCTTATACAACTTCCTTTTCTCTTCCAACAGTAACAAAATCTTATTTTGAGGAAGGTTGTTCTTCCAAATCAACAACCTTTTTAGGAACAGGCACTTCTTTCTCAGTTAAGTCTTGAATAATAGATTCATTGACTTCCTTATTTCGTAAATTTTCTGTTGTAGGAGCAACAGCCTCTTATTCTTCTTCTTCATCAGAATACTCAACAACTTCATCTGGTTCTAAACTAGGATCAAAAACATATTTAGGTCTTTAAGGGTGTTCCATTGGATTGAAATTTTCATAGATCCTATCATTGTCTTCCACCCATGCTTTTCTCCAAGGATTCCAATTGATTTTCATTCTCTTTATAATAACTTTTGAAAGACAGAACTCATAATCCTTGATAAATTATTCATTTGGTCCAACAAATCCTTTAGCATGAAGCATAGACAAGATAATTATAGAATAAAACAGGGAGGTTGACTTTGAGGTGGTTTTGATCAACTCACACATATGATGTTTGATATACTTACAAAGATTGATCTTATGCCCATTCTTCATGAGATGTATCAAAAACACATCCTGATACTTGACTATAGTGAAATCACCTTTTCTAATGTTAATCAAATTCTGAATAAATTTAAATAGAAGTCTGGTTTCTCCATCCAGCTCTACAGCTATAGCTCTCCTCTTAGCTGTATTTCCAGTCAAGCTTCCCAGCGCATCTTCCAAAACAAAAATATCACTTAGGGTGGAGGACCTCTCTAATAGTCCTCACATATACCCTCATGAGGTATCCTAAGGCATCCATCCCATAACCTTGAAGAAAATTTGCATCTTTGGCCATTTATCCAACTTCTGACAATATAGCCGTCTTCAGAATCAATGGAAAATTGAACATACTGATAAAATTGTGCAACTAATTTTTTGTAAATAGGTTGATCTTCCTTTTCAAACCAGTCTAACCATCCTTGTTCTTTCAATACTCTCAAAACTAGAGACTTACTCTATAGAATCCACTTAGGGAAAATATCCTTTTCAGGTACCACTACTTTGTTCACTAGGTTCGGATTCAGAGGGCCCTCGAGTGCTATCTTCGGCACGATTTTCCTCATCTTCTTTGAACTGCATTTCTCAGGAGTTGATGATGAAGGGCGTTTCATCCTGGGAATTCACTGGAGGTTCGAGAGAGAAGGGTTGAAGGGTTGAATAAGGGTTACAGTTTGAGAGAAGAGAAGAGAGCTCAAGTGAAGAACGAGTGAAAATTATTTTATTTTATCATTTAGGAATACCATTCATTGCAAAAAAAAAGCATAGGAAAGTAAAAGGGTAAAATAAGTGATTACCGCGATAGGAGATATAATAAATAAGACAATAAAGCATCTTTATGGTGAGACTGTAACAAGTCTTCATGGTGAGACAGTAACACGTGTTCATGGTGAGACAGTAACAAGTGTTCACAGTGATACCGTAACAAGTGTTCATGGTGAGACCGTAATAATGTAATTTCTAAATTGTGCAACCGTGTTGTTTGAGACAGTAAGTGCCAGACAGTAAGCAAGAAATGGTAATTATGAGACCGTAAACATGAAACAGTAAGATTACTACTTAAGTTTTATCATTCCTAATTCATGTATGTTGTAGTCTATTCTTTCATAATTTTATGATTTGGTGAATATATCAGTGAGATGATACTCAGTACCAATGAATTCCAAAGTGATATCACTTTTTTATAATGATCTCTCAAAACGTGATGTCTCACATCAATATGTTTTGTCCTAGAGTGTGAAACAGGATTTTTCGAGATGTTAATAGCACTTGTATTATCACAATTTATAGGTACGTTCCTGAATTGATATCCATAATCTAGTAATGTGTGTTTCATCCACAAGATTTGTGCACAACAACTTCCAACATCTATGTATTCAGATTCTTTAGTAGAAAATGCAACAGAATTTTGTTTCATACTACACCATGATACTAGTGACTTTCCTAAAAAATGGCATGTTCCATAGGTTCTTTTTCTATCTAACTTACAACCACCAAAGTCATCATTAGAATAACTAAATAATTCAAATGATTTTCATCTAGGATAGAACAGTCCTAGATTGGGTGTATGCTTGAGGTATTTGAAAATTCTCTTAATAGCATTTAAATGAGATTCCTTAGGATTTTCTTGAAAACGAGCACACATACACACACTAAACATAATGTCTGGTTAGCTAGAATTTAAGTAGAGTAAACTTCCAATCATTCCTATGTAAGTGGTTTGATTAATAGATTTTACATCTTCATCGAGATCCAACTTACAAGTGGTACTCATTGGAGTGTCACTACTTTTAGTGTTATCCAATCCAAAATGTTTTAGAAGGTATTTAGTATATTTACTTTGATTTAAAATAATACCATCATTATTTTGAAATATTTGAAATCCAAGAAAGAATTTTAGTTCACCCATTAAACTCATTTCAAATTCATTTTTCATCATTTTAGAAAAATCAATACATAAATAATTTTTTGAAGATCCAAAGATAATGTCATCTACATAGATTTGAATAACTAAAACATCATTTGAAATCTGTTTTATAAAAATGGTAGTATCAGCTATTTCTTTTGTAAAACCTTTAGAAATAATAAAGGTACTCAGTATATCATACCAAGCTCTTGGAGCTTGTTTTAAACCATACAAAGCTTTTGATAACTTAAAAAATATGATTTGGAAAATGAGAGTTTGTAAAACCAGTGGGTTTCTCAACAAGGAAATCCCCATCTATATACCCATTTAGAAATGCACATTTTATATCCATTTGATATAGTTTGAAATTCAAATGTGCTGCATAAGAAAGCAGAATTTTGATGGTTTCAAGTTTGGATACTGGTGAAAAGGTCTCTTTATAGTCAATTCCTTCTTCTTGACTGTAGCCTTGTGCAACCAATCTATCCTTGTTTCTAACTATGTTACCATCTTTATCTACCTTATTTCTAAACACCCACTTAATGCCTATGGTGAATGGGTCTTTGGGTCTTTCAACAAGTTTCCAAACTTTGTTCCTTTCAAACTGATAAAGTTCTTCTTGCATAGCTATCACCCAAAATTCATCATTGATAGCATCATCAATTTTTTTAGGTTAAAGTTGTGACAATAAGACTTGATGTTCAACCTGATTCCTAAGAGAAGCTCTAGTTTGAGTTCCTTTGCCTAAGTCTCCTACAACAGCATCTAAAGGATGGTTCTTAAGAGTTCTAACAACTCTAGAAAAAGAATGACTAGTGATTTCAGGTTCATCAACAGATTTAGGATCATTGTGACTTGAGTCTAAGGAATTTCCAAAACTGGAATTTTTCACAGATTCTTTCACGTGATGATTTGAGGATTTTGAATTAATGTCTAGATTTGATAAATCATCCTCCAGATTCTCAAGAGTGGTCTTAGGATCATGTGGATCTATTTCATCAAATTTGACATGGACAGATTCTTCTACACATTTAGTTATTTTATTAAAAACTCTATAGGCTTTAATAAAAATTGAATATCCTAAAAATATTCCTTCATCACTCTTGGATGAAAAATTGTCAAGATTGTCCTTAGTATTAAGGATATAGACTTTGCAACCAAAAACTTTGAAGTAGCTAACTTTGGGTTTTCAATTGTTCCATAAATCATAAGGAGTCCTTTTAAGAAAAGGTCTAATCAACACTCTATTGATTATGTAGCATGTTGTATTTATAGCTTCATCCCAAAAATAAATAGGTAGGTCATATTCACTAAGCATGGTTCTAGCAATCTCTTGCAAGGTTCTATTTCTTCTTTTTACAACTCCATTCTGTTGAGGTGTTCTAGGGGTAGAGAAATTATGACTATATCCATTTTGTGAGCAAAAGGATTCAAACTCTTGATTTTCAAATTCACTTCCATGATCACTTCTTAAGGATTTAGTTTTATGTCCACTAATATTTTCTACAGTTTTTGCATATTTGGTAAAATGAGAGCAGGCTTCACTTTTGTGAGCCAAAAAGAAGGTCCAAGTATATATAGAAAATTCATCTACAAGAACATAAACATAGTGATTCCCATTTAAAATAGAAACTCTAGATGGTCCAAACAAATCCATGTGAACCAGTTCAAGAGGTTGAGAAGTTGACACTTCTTTCTTTGGTTTGAAGGAAATTTTGTGTTGCTTTCCTTTTGGACAAGGATTACACACTTTATCATTTGGAAACTCAAGTTTGGGTAGGTCTTTGACTAAACCTTTTCTAGTCAAATTTATAAGGGAGTGAGTGTTACAGTGCCCTAGTCTCCTATGCCAAAGCCAGGACTCTGTGAAACACACTTAAACATGAAGCATTTTGAGAATCTAAAGAATCTAAGTTAACAGAATAAACATTTTCATTTCTTAATACAGTAAACACTAATTCATATTTAGAATTAAAAATATTGCAACCATCATTTTCAAATTTAACATGAAATTCATCATCACATACTTGTGAAATACTAAGTAAATTATATTTCAATCCATCAACAAACAGTACTTTAGAAATCAAAACTGAGTTAGAGTTACCGATTTGGCCAAGGCCAGTACTCTTTCCTTTAGCATTGTCACCCAAAGTGACATGTCCTCCATCAATTTTTATTAAATTCTTGAAGCATGAGTAGTCACCTGTCATGTGTCTTGAACACCCACTATCCAAGTACCATATTCTCTTATAGGAACTCTTTAAGTAGCTTTCCTATAAAATAGTCAAATACAAACAGATTTTGTTACCCATACTTGTTTGGATCCAGTAATATTAGTGATAAGTGCTTTAGGAACCCATATCTGCCTCATAGGTTTCCTATAAGCATTATGTAAAGTATTTGAAAAATAAACTCTATTTGGTCCAGAAAAACTTGAAACGATAGAGAGTGTATCATAACTTGAACTAGTTGAATGTTTTCTAGAACTGGGAGTAAAGTTGTATGTCCTGGATTTAGAAACAAAGTTTTTTCTTCCAAAATTTCTTTTTCTGGGTTGATAGCCAATGCCAGTAGTATATTTAGGAGTAATTTGTTTACCTAGAATTTGTACCAAGGTATCCTTACCATTAGTAAACCTTTCAAGATCCTTTTTCAATTACTCATTAGATAGTTTTAATTCATTGTTCTCTTTGATCAGCCAAGCATTTTTCTCTTTTTCAGTTGTGAGTTCAGATTTAATAGTCACAGTAAGAGCATGTTGTTTCTTCAAAGATTTATATTTATCTTTTAGCTCATTGCATGTCTCTTCAAGCATATTATAGTATTCAAACATTTCTTCATTAGACATATTTTCATAGTAACTCTCATCTCTAGAATAGTATGAATTTTGTATAGGAGAGTCCAGTGTTACCTCGGATGTGTTTGTCATAAAACACATATTGACTTTGTTAGCTTATTCATCATGTGATGATTATGAGTCGCTTGAACTATCCTTGGAAGAACTCCATATTGCTTTCATTTACTTTTTATACTTTCTGTCTTTTTCCTCATATTTCTTTTTGTACTTGAGCTTTGGAAAATCAGCATTGATATGTCCTTTTTGCTTACATTCATAGCAGAAAATATCATCGGACTTGTCACTTCTTTTCCATTCCTTCTTCCAACTTCCTTTTTGATCATATTTTCCCTTGAAGTTAGGCTTTCTAAAAAAGTTCTTTTTCTTGTAAAATCTCTTAAACCTTCTGGATAGTTGAGTCATCTTCTCATAACTTTCAGGTGATGATTGTTCACTACTGAAACTTTCTACAGAAGCTTCCAATTTCCCTTTATCTTTGTGTTTAGAGGTGGTGGTCTTGAACGGAACTAATTTTCTTTTGGGTTCATCCTCTTATTCCTTGTTTACTTTAAGATCATCTTCATACATCATTAGTTTTCCAATGTGTTCTTTTATAGGTAGCTTGGTGATGTCGCGTGATTCTATAATAGAGACAGAGGCTCCTCTCTATCTGTCATGTAGGCATCTGAGAATTCTCATGATCTGTTCCTTAGTAATGACTTATTTTCCAAGAGAAATCATTGTGTTGACAATTTCATTGAACCTGAGATACATGTCAGAAATAGGCTCATCAGGTTTCATTTTAAAGTTATCATACTTAATAGTATAGGTATTAAGTCTCATTTATTTCACACTAGATGTTCCTTCATGTCAAACAGATAAGGTATCCCAAATTTCATGGGTAGTTTTACAAGCAGAGATTTTATTAAATTCCCCATCTCCTAAAGAGCAATATAAATCATTCATAGCTTTGCAATTGTTATTGTAGGCAATTTTGGTAGGTTCATCCCAAGTAATTCTATTAGTAGCAGGAATCTTATATTCATCTATAATTGAAGACCATATTTCAAAGCTCATACTTTATAAATGCATTTTTATTTTTATTTTCCATTGCACATAATTGGTTCCATTAAAGAATGGTGGTATGTTTGTTGCATCACCTTCCAATCTATTATCCATGGTAAAGAAATAACTTAAAAGAGATAGAAATTTAGAATTGATAGAAATTTACAGATCTTTAAAGTACAACTACAATCACAGTTGAATGAGGTCAAAAACAGAGTCTTAATAAGATTAACAAACACTCCTCTGATACCAAATGTTGGTCGGAGTATAGTACTCAAGAGGGGGGTGAATTGAGTGTCTATTTAAAATTTATGTTTTAAAAAATATTCTTAAAGGGTTTCCCAAATAAAGTTAAATACAGCCTAGTTAATCAAGGTTATACTGTTATGAAAGTTTGACTGTTTAAATAACTTCTTAGAAGATTGATTAATTCTCAGTAATCTTAATATTGGTTATTAACATTACTTTTGAAGCTATTCTAATAAGTCAATACAATTATAACTTCTTTCCAAGATTAACTATCAAAGTAAATTTAGTGAATTCTGAATTAAACAATAAAACATAGGCAACTAAAAAGACAGCACAGCGGATATAAAACAAGTGGTTCAGCCTCACGCCGAGACCTAATCCACTCCACATGGTGATCACCTGCCACCAAGCAGTTTATATAAATAAACTAGATACATAGCCTGTATCGGGCTTTACAACAGTACACAAGACTATCCAGGTCACACGACCTCTTCCACAGTTCTTCGTGGGTATAAACAATAGGTTACATACAACCTCTTCCACACTTATCTGTGGGTATACACAAGTGTAAAAAAATGTTTGAGAAATGATATCTTGTATCCTTCAGTTTGATACAGGAGACAGTGTGTGTTTTTATACAGACACACACACTGCTCAAAAGATAAGAAAAACGATACACGATAGAGCAAAGATGATGAGATAGGGTTAGAAGTGCTCTGAGTGTTTGTCTATGCAACTTTGGACTTCTGAGATGAAATAGATGCAGAAATCGAGTCCTCTCGTGAAAAACAGAGTATCGTAAGTCAGCTAGATCTGGCTCGTGTTCTTCGTTGTTACGCTCTCTGTGTATGACAGTGCGGAGATGTCCTCGACTCTGGGATTCAAGTATGCTCAGTGTGTTCTTCAGTAGTGTTAAGTTTCATGTGTCGGTTCTCTTTTTAAAAATGTTTTAAGTGTTTTTCTACGTTGTAGTGCTCACACCCTTTTCTTCACGTATATTGTTTTTGGGCCGCACTTCTCTTTTATTCTTCAAGTGCATGTGTTAGAGCCGACAGGTTGCATGTATTTTGCACCTCGTACCTCGTACTGTCAGATGATATGTCTACAAAGAAACATTAATTATGTCAGTGCATTTAAAATCTTCAAATATGACCGTTAGAAATTAAATTGAGAAACGACAAAACAAATTTAGAAATGGTGTCATGGTTTGTCTGTAAACGGTGTCTCCATGAATCGGTGTCTTCTTGAAATGGTGTCTCATGGTCACGGTATCTGGTTGCTCACGGTGGCTGGTCACAGTGTTTGGTTGGTCGCGGTGTTTGGTCACGGTGTCTGGTCACGGTGTCTGGTCACGGTGTCTGGGTCCTTTGCCAAAAAAACATAACCGGTGGCAGACTCACAGTGTCTCAGACTTAGCCAAAAATCTGTATTCAGACTTAAGCAGTGATATTCATAGAATGGATTAGACTTAGTCATTCATCAAAAAAATCATTATAAAGTAAATCAAATATAGTGTACAGTAATCACACTTAATGTATAGCAATTAACATCTTTGATAGCTTTACTTGAAGCATAAGGATACTAATCATGTGTGCATGATTTAAGACAGATTACACAGGATTACCAGGCTTTACAGAATATATATGATTTGTGATCATTAAAACATTAGGAATATATGAGGAGTCCAACAGATTGGCTGAAATGATTTGATGTTGATTCTTGAGAAAAATGACTGAATGAAATATGATTTTGAAATGCATGAACTTGATAAAAACCTGTGATTTGGTTTTGAAGTTGAAATGACATGCTGAAACTTGAAATTGGGCATTTGAACTGTGAATGATGAATTGAATTAAAAAGAATGATTTTCTCATGATTGATTGATTGATTGATTGAAAGCACATGTGAGTCTGAGTGGTCGGTGACTATGACAGGCACGCTAGGACTCTGACCCCCTAGCAATGGATTGACGATGGAAACTCTAACTAAACCAGATTCAACATGATTTCCCTCGATGGGGTTTTGATTGATTATATCCTGACGACTTGAGCCTTTGGGACATGTGCACACTTTGAGTCGTGATTGATTGATTGGGTAGTGTGAGGATCTTAGAGCTAGGAACTAACGAACCTCATGGCATATGATGATGGTGTTTTGTTTTAATTTGATTATTCCATGTCAGTGTTTATTGAACTGATTTATTAATGCTCTTTTGTTTTATGAAAATGTTCTTTTAAGCGTGTTTTTTATATACTTGTCATCTACTTGATTTGAAAGCTTGTTTGATTGAAAATGATTTGTCATCTCTCATTTTTATTTAAATTGAAGCATAAAGGGTTTATTTGTTATGCAATTGATTATGGAACATTTGGTGTTATCTTAGTTATTTTGCTCACATTCCATCTTTATCTTCGGATATTTGTAGATTATGTTATGTCGGGTCTAGAAAAAGGGAAAGCGTCATTTCGAGGTGGCGGGTATGCTTGACTAGCGGGACCTTGAGTGATAGCGGTGAACGATGGAGTTGTTATCCACTTGTTACACGAAGATCACGAGACTTTGTCTTGATAGATATTATGTTGTTTATTGAATGATGTACCGTTTTGGAATCTTTTTCTGGAATTTTTTTTTATTGCTCTTGTGACAAAATCATCCCCTCTAATCATTTGTTAATGTTTCATGGAAATTAAAAACGCCCTTCAAACCATGTCAATGTCTGTGTACCAAGATATTCAAATTGGTTCGTGACAAGGTAGACTGCCCAACCAAAAATATGAAACAGATCCAGCCTTTTAATGTATGTGCTGCATTGGAACCATGAAATCATTTTATTCTTTTAGTTTAACCATAAGATGAAAAGTATGAAGAGGTTTCACGCTTTCACTTTTCACTGAACCTAACCTGAAATCTTTTCAGGTAGCAAATACGTGAAACAATTTCACAGTTTAAGAACCCATTTCAATCTGTTGTCTTCACAATTTGTCAAATTACAGATCTATTATCTTTCATAGTCACCCCGGCATTCAAGCAGATTCTACTATGGAATAGCAGATCTGTGTCCCTCTGCCAGTCAAAACGATGGACAGCCCACCCACGTGTCATCTCTACGTAATCCTCTTGGCCGCCAGACCAGCAGACAGTGCAGCTCCAAAAAACGCATGCAGCCTCACGCAGTAGTACGTTGCCATGAACATCTTTCTTGGGTCCTGTACCCACCCTTTCATGAAGCAATTTCATGAAAACTTAATCCATGAAGAAAGATTCAAATCCACCTTGTGATTCTTTCCCACATAGTTCATCACCAGCATTCCCATGGGAAAGGTCAGTGCGCAACAAAACTAGAACAAGCACGATGTGGATCCAAGAAATATGTTACAAAAAGTTTTGAAAAGGAAAAACAAGACGATGTCGAGTACCACTCACCATGCAAGTCAAGGGAAGTGCGTTGCCTAAAGTAAGTGGCACCAAAACCGAATAAAGAGTGATGATAGCCACTTTCACCACCCGTAAGCCTGATGTTGTGCCAGCCCTAACCTGCGTCAACATCACTAATAGATTAAACCACCGCCTCTTTTTTATTATTTTCCTACACTAGAAACTCGGTCAAAGGGTGATCACCAGAGGGGACATTTTACCCACAGCCCGATCACCTTCAACCTGACACATACATTGTCCGTGTTAGCTGCCACATGGTAAACATTACAAAGGGAAAATCAATCATTAGATAGATAAGGGTTGTTGTGAGGCAGACAAGGAGTGATGCCGAATGAACTGCAGGACTCAAAGACAGGCCTGCCAATGAGCTGTTCAAATAACTCCAAGTCAATGTTTCAGACCTAAATCAAACATTACCATCCAAATACTAGAAATAGAAGGGAAAAACCTTCTGCTCCTTTGCATCAAGTAGAACGCCGTTGTAGCAAATGGCCCAAATGCTGCAAAGCACAGAGGTTCCCCCAAGCCCTGGTAACTTAACCTGAACGGTGGACACTGCAACACATAACTTCATCAGGAGAGCTCGGGAGAAATAACTCCTGTTGAAGAAAATGCGAAGCATGAACCAATAGTTGCACCATTTGGAGGAAGGTATCATCACATGGGCAAGATAAAAACTGAATATCAAATACCAGGGGATAAACATCATGTGATGATATAATTAATGAATTATGATCATTGAAGAATTCAACAATCATTGCAATGAATGAAGTATACATTATAGTACAATTTTAACTGCCAAGAGTTGGCCGAGCGTTTGACAAATGCTCGAACTCAAGTAGGCTCCTTCATTAATGTTGGAGGCCTTGTAATCTTCATTTGCATAGTGTGATTTCATTACATTCTAACCAAAGCTCACGTGTTCTTCTTTTCTTGACCAAGGGAATACCGGCATATCTCAGAAAGATAAAGAAGACCCTTCCAAACTTGTTTGGAGATTTTACAGTCGGTGGATAACCTTTAGAGACAAGAACCAATGGGTTGCTGCTTAGAGGTTGCCATCAACCGCACGAGACAAAACTACTGGACAGAGGCATATTCTATTTGTTCCTAATTTTATTCTTCTGTCCTATTATCCAAATGATCCTAGCCTAATGATTTTTGAGTTTCCGCTGCATTTACACATACTTATTCTAAATTTCTTCGAGAAATGCCGGTTTTTAAATGGCCACTTTAAAATTTGTTTTTGTGAAATGCCTAGGTTCTTTCTTGTGTAAGAGTCGCACTCCTGTTCTTAAAATTTATCAGCCATTTGGTAATGAATTCTTGTTTCATGAATTGAATATAACAGTTCCAGCACTTGCAATAATCAAGACAGATATTTATTTATTTGTTTATTTATTTATTTTAATAGCAATTAATTTGTCAGATATGATTATCCAAAACTGATTAAATAAAATGCTTATTGTAAGATGATCACACCTGATATATGTAACTGCATGCAATGGCACAAGCAAACAATAGTAGTGAACGAATGCTTCCAGCTTCCAAAGATATCATGACAAACCCCAAGAAGCCAAGTGCAAGCAATGCATAGGCAGCACTAAGGGCCCCGTGCGGCTTCCAAATGACAATATATCACACAATTGTTAAATCATTATTAGCATTGATGAGATAACGCATTTTAAAAACAGCTCCAGATAGAGGGGGGGAAAGCAACCTGCCAACCATGTTCACAACAGATTCCTTTTTTTCCTCATCTGCTCCAGTATCATAATCATATACATCACTGCTGTTCATATGCCACATATTAAACAAAATATCTGGGCAGCAAGGCCAGCTCAATTTTAAAATTTAGATGGTAGTGGAATGTATGCAGCTAGTAAGCATGCAAGGACAAACACACAATTTGGCAAGCTAACTGCAAATAAGAAGAAAAACACAGGACTGGAACACCAGGCACTTGAACCAAGTCTTGAAGAAAGATTGTCCAAGAGTGCAGGGTGGGTGCCCTGAAGAAAATCCAAAAGAATGCTGTCACATGGGGCAGAGTGGGGCCACATCATTCTTCAAGGGTGTGCTCCTTTTCAAGAAGGTTTGAAAGGGACACAATTTTGTGATGCTGTTTGATCTGATTAATAGAAACATCAAAGAAATTTGCGGTGTTGTTTGATCTAATTCATTGAAACTTAAGTTTGGGAATATTATTCATACACTCATTTTATTGAATTTTTGGGAGTTATCCTGTGGTTTTTCAATATACCACGCACAGGGGGGGGTCATTTTAATTTGGCATCTGATTTTTTATTACTCTAGGCGCCAAGGGGTTTTGTTGGATTATTTCACAAATATTTTGCAAATGGTGTTATTTTGATTTTGGACACCAACACTAAGGAGGAGAGGGAAGACCTGTTGACCAGAATCTTGCTTGACTGCAATAAAATTCCATCATTAAAATTTTATAGAAAATCACACAATTGAAGCACATTATTGTCATCTCACAATCCATGCAGCTCTATCAGAGTGCAGTTATAGCGGCATGGGGTTGCCACTAGCCATGTCTATCAGGTCTCATAGGGAAGACCAACCTTGCACCAATATTAGGCACAAGGCCTGAACCAATACAAGTAAATATATATATATATAGGCATTCTACCACTGTGCATGTGTGTGTAGGCATGCGGGTCTCTACGGTGGTATGCTGGATTGACATGGGAGTGCATATTTAGTCTTTTTGGTGTGCAGAACAACAACCGGATTCATGGACTGCGTTCAGACTGGATCAGCTGGGACCCCATAGTAGAGAGGCCTCACCTTAGATTGAGCCAAGCGATAATAATAATCGAAGAAGCCAAGAGCATGAAGTAACGTCCAGCTGAAACAACACCCGTCTGCAAATATGAAGCTGCAGTTCCTACCTGTTAGAAGTAATTACAAATATAGCAGCAATCCAAGTAGAGGATAGTCAAACGTTTTTTTTAAGAAAAGAACACAACACTTTACATTTAGTCAAACACTGCTTCCGCAATCATAATGCTGATCGCAGATGGCCAGCGAATCATTGATTCGCTGATAACCATGTGAATGACTAGTTTATGTAATTATCAATGGAAAATATGTTACTGTCACCTGAGATTCAAGAAAGCTTACAGTTAGAGGAACCAGTGCCACAGAATATATTGGCAATTTGACTGCTCTCCAAATCAATGTAGCTCTAGAAATATCCTTTTCTTTGACATCATGATGACCAGCATTGCACAGTTGCATCTGTCTCTTAAAAGTACTCTTCAAACATTGGCGTCCCGAATCAAAATCCAAAAGGCTTCTATTAAACATAAACAATTTAGTTCTCGTGATTTCCATTTCTTTGACCTCATGATGAGTGGCGTTGCACAGACAAAGCTGTCTATCGAATGAACACTTCCACCATGGGTGCTGCAACTCTACCTTCAATAACCTTCAATGAAGCCTGATAAAAAATATTTGTGAATTGCAGCAAAAATGACAGCCTTTCAACAGCATTTAAAAGGGTTGGAAGTGAATTGGGGTCGAGAGTGGTCTGTTTTGACAAATGTGGGATCAGAGAGGAGATGTTTCCTTCAGTCGCATGGAAACTAAGAGTAAAGGGAAATTTGCTTTCTAAATCCATTCTGATGACGAAACAAAGAATTCTAAAGTTAAATTCTGAAGAGAAGCAATAGTCACTCAAATTTTAAATCTTAAGAACATGCACATCCTAATCAGAAGCATTGCAGTGGAATCAAACATTAGCTGCCAGGAATGATAAACTTGATGCAGAACAAACATTGTCATGGGGGGAAATCAGAATACAACCCCCAAATCTAAATCCAAGGACTGTCGAATAAACAATATGACTCAAATCAATATTCAAAATAGAAAAATAAAATTGAATACACTGAGAAGGATACAAACAGAATACAATTGGGGTGAATAATGAAACCAGCGAACTACAAAGCAAGAAAGTATAGCAGAGGACAAACGACACAAGGATTTACGTGCTTCTGTCCCGTTGGGACCTACTGCACGACAATAACACCACACACACACTACTATTAAATTCTCAAAGAAACAAAAATGGTTACAAGATAAAATTAAATCTCCAAACAGAAACAGAAACACAACATGATGAATCAAATGAACGATAAACATCAATCAAAGCTGCAGGAATCGCGAACAAGAAGAGAAAAAGAAACTCACAACGCCGGACGCATTAGGGTCCGACAGTCCAGATCACTTCAAGATGTTCCAACTCCAGGATCTTATTGCCGAAGTAGGTGCACATCAATAACCTCCCGGATCGGGATCGTCTCACCTCGTGTATACCTACGCGTAGTCAAGGTTGAGGGATACTAGTACTCCGCCCGAGCATTTTCACGGCACAATAAAACATTTCTTATTTTCAATAATAGAATTCCATTTTTCAAACATAATAATTCATATTAATATTACTAATATTTAAAACACAAATGAATGGTACATTATAATGGAATAGAAGGTACATAATTGGTGGGAGTGGACATTAAATCCATAAAGAAGGATGAAATGATAACATATAAACTACATGAATTGTATGATCGAAAATTGTCAAAAATAACATATATGCTAAAACAGTTTAGAAAAATAAACATATTGGGTGTATGAATTGAAACGATATTGACATAAACATATATATTGCAGTAACATATAATTTATACGAATATATAATTAGTCCTAACAAATGGGTAGACAGAAACATAAATATTTGTGTACATGCTTTTAAGTGAATAAAATCAGTTAAACTTACCTAAACTGCAACAGGTTTTGATCTGGTGGAACAATTGAGCTTGAACCCTGAAAAAATGAATAGGTCAATGAATATGGAGAGACCGAATGAAAAAAAAACACAACTACTTGAATAACAGTACCTTTAATTTACACGTCAACATTTAGCCAAGAATGAAAACTTATAGTTTAAGTAAGACAACTACAAATGTGAGTATTTTTATTTCATATAATTGTATAATGTAAACGTATCAATAGTTAGAAAAAACAAATTTATACATGATAGACCACATTTGTGCCAAAATCCGAAACCTAGTATGAAGATGAAATCCGATGGAAATGTTGGAGACTAAGAAATGATTTACCGAGCCGAACTGTTAGCCGATGAAGAGTTTTGCGCTCTGCCATTGAGAGATACTGACACCAAAGCCTCTAGAATGGAGAAACATCCCAGCCAACTCCTCTCACCGTTTTACTCTTACTCACGGTAGTCCTCCTGTTTCCTGCACACTTAATCAGTCAAACCAGGAGACACTAACAATTCAAATTTGGAGGCAATGTCAAAAAATTATTTCACAGATGATTCTAAATGCTCTGCATTCATGCTTTCACCTTATATCTTTCATAGAAAACTTTTTGGGAGCTCCAAGCAACCCATTGATTAAAACACAATATTTGGCCTACCAAACAACCATTCCAACATTAGTTCGAGCTCTTAAACACTGTGAAAGTAATTTAGGTGAAGCAATATGACCTTTTATAAATAATCAACAACTGGGATTGGTCCATGATTTCTCTTATAGAACAACATTGCTGGTGTAATAGAGGAAATCAAGGCTGATCGATGTGGTTATGTATTGAAGGGCTCCTGCATCACAACACTCGAAGAATATCCCCATGACATCGCTCAAAATGGTGGTCTTTGAAGAATAATATACCAAAATTTCCATGGACAATAAAGAGGGAATTAAATTCACATTTCTCAAAAGAATCAAAAAATAAAATAGGAGTCAAAACTCAAATGAATCTACAGTTGCACATAATGAATGTTGCCAAACTTCCAAATTAAAGTGAATTTCATACAAAATATTGAAAAAATATGAGTACTCTTTTCAGCAAATACACAATTAGAGGAGAATCAGAGGGAACCGGGAGTAGGAGCATGACGCCGGCGTAGTTCCGTGGGAACTTGTAGCGGGATAACGATGCCGACATGGTTCTGCGAGAACCTTAGGTTGATCAGAGGAGCCGGAGGACGCCGCTAGTGTTGAAATCGAAGCTCTCAACGAAGGTATTAGGCAGATAGGAAGGATGTCTTCGTTATCTAGAGGAATCAAACACCGTGGATGATTCATTGGTGGTTTGCGTGAGGAGAAGAAGAAAGCAAGAACCTTACCTGAGGAAGATCAGTCACCGAAATGCAAGAGGAGAACGAGAGATTGAGAACCCTAAGCGAGGAAGATGACTCAGAGGATCACGGAATGGTAAGCATAGAGAGGAAGCATAGTTTGGAGGGTATCATGAGCGGGAAGAGAGTCGTGAGGGAAATCTTGTTGTGGTAGTGGGAGGGAGTGAAGCACAAGGATGCGGAGGAGCCGAAGGCATTCGGAGGCGGAGGCGAAGCCCGTAGAGGTGGAGTAGCCATAGGCGGGTGGAGGCGAGTGGGATGACAGTCTGGGTAAAACCGACTGCGGAAGAGAGATGGAAGGAAATTAGTCGTTTTAGACGAAGGTAGTTGACGAATCGCTACAACGCGAACCCTAGATCGACAGCTCGAGCGGAAGGAGAAAGCGAGGGGAATGTCGACGTGAAGACGGATAGAGCGAGAGGAGTGGATTTACTTGGAGGGCTAACATGGAATAAATTCTGCATGTAAGCATGGAGTTTCATAAGGATGACACGTGGATAAGTGGAAAACATAAGATTAGTATAGTTAGTAGATGCTGGTACTCCATTAGAAGCGGCATAAGAGCAGTGCACCGTGGACCGTTCGATGTCGAGACTTGCCACCGAGATGTTGGTGCTCCAAGATCTGGCGTTTTGGCTCCCCCAAAATCCCACACCCCCACTCAAATCCCACTCCCAATTAATAAGTTTAATTATTATATTTAAATAATTATAAATAAAACTTATTTATAAGTACCTAAAAAATATATATATATATATATATATTTATATATATTTACACATTAATTTAATATATATATATATATATATATATATTTATAATTAGTAAAATATATTTACAAATTAATTTTAAAAAATATATATTTATATATAAAAATGTATTTTAATCTATAAAATTAATATAATTAATAAGTTTAATTAATATATTTACATAATTATAAATAAAACATATTTATAAATACCTAATAAGTTTTTATATGTATTTATAAATTTATTTATAAATATATATAAATATAAATATATATAATAAATTATTTATATATTTATTAAAATATATTTACAAATTAATAATAGTTTATAAACATTATATAATTATACCAATAAATATATAAATAATTTATTATATGTATTTATATATATTAGGTGATTGGGGGTCCAATTACATTAAACACACAAACCACACACATAGGGCGGACAAACAAACCATATCCCGCTAAGTGATAGTCCACCCATCAAGCCTTATTTATTTAGTATAAAGCCCGAATGCCCAGTGGGCATGAAACTCATTACACAACCCAAAGGACCAGTGCATCGTCATGCATAAATCATGCCTGCATCACCATTTGTTTGTGTCATATCTATGTCACCGCCTGCCTGCGGAAATTCGCTCCCACTCAGATTTGAATTTGGGTCTCATGCAGGATTATAGGGACCCTTTACTACTCGGGTAAGCCCTCAACTGCGATTTATTATATGCATTAATAAATTTGATTATAAATAAATATAAATATTTATAATTATATATAAATATAAATATATATAATTATATATAAATATAAATATATATAAATATATAAATTATTTATTAGATATTTATAAATAGGTTTTATTTATAATTATGAAAATATAATAATTAAACTTAATAATTATATTAATTGTATAAATTAAAATACTTTTTTATATATACTCGACATACTCCTCTGGAAATCTCAGGATGGGAGAACTCGTCAAACTCTGGCTCAACTATTGAAAGCTCTCCTGGCACTTCTCCTTCTGCATGAAAGGTTTCCCCTTTCATGTCAAGGTTGTCAGGGATGCTGCTACTTTGGAAAAGTTGAGTACCAACCTCTGATAGTACCCAACTAACCCAAGAAAACTCTGCACCCCGATAACGTTTTTGGGTGGCTCCCAAAAAAGTACCACCTTTATCTTCGCCAGATCTACTATAACTGCAACTTCCGAAATGACGTGTCCCAGAAAGTGGACCTCTCATATCTAGAACTAACACTTTGAGAGATTCCCGTAAATATGGTGCTCTCAGAGTAAGTCTAGGATGATCCTTAAGTGTATCGTGTGCTCCTCCTCAGATGTTGAATACACTAGAATGTCGTCAATAAAGACCACTACAAACCGGTCTAGGTAGGGCTAGAAGATCCTGTTCATGAGTCCCATGAACACCGTTGGGGAATTATTCATGCCAAACGATATCACTAAGTACTCCTAGTGACCGTACTGACATATGAAAGTCATATTCGGGATGTCCTCATCCCGCACACGAAGTTGGTGATAGTTTGATATGAAGTCTATCTTCGAGAACAATCTGGCTACATTCTGCTGATCGAAGAGATCATTGATCCTAAGTAGAGGATACTTGTTCTTCACGGTCACCTGATTTAGGTGTCAGAATTCCACACATAACCTCAAGCTCCTGTATTCATTCTTGTCAAACAAAACTGGGACTGCCCATGGTGAAACACTGGGCCTCACGAAGCCCTTTCTCTGCAAGTCCTCAAACTGTACCCTCAATTCCCAGAGCTCCACAGGAGCCATCCAATATGACGGTGTAGATATCAATGTCGTCTCGGGGTACAGGTCAATGCAGAAGTCTACCTCCATATGAGGAGGTATTCCTAGAACATATTCTGAAAAGACGTCCTCATACTCGCACACCACTACAGGAAACTGTGGACTCATCTCATCCACCGCACTGAGGGTCATGCTATCCAAATGATTTTTGATCGGTTTTACCCTCCTATATGCAAGTCTATTATGCGCTACTTATGTCTCCCTTTCAACCATAAAGAAAAACTTAGTCTCATCTCCGCAGACACACCGCACTGTGCACCTAAAACAGCCGATTTGAGCATGAAATGTGAATAACCAATCCATACCCATAATGACGTTGTAAGGTCTCAACGCTGCCCCCACGAGATCCCAACTGAAACTCTCACCCCCAAAAGTAAGGGGACACTGTCAGCACCAGTGTGTGATCGTCGAATCTCCTTCTGTAGGAATCTCTAAGCATAGGGATCAAGCAAACAGTTCCACTAGAATCTCCATGTCTTGAACAAGGGTTATGGTGAGAAAAGAGTGACTAACACCCATGTTTATCAAAACTATAACTAGGGTGGAAAAGAAATAGATTGTACCTCTAATAATCCCAGGAGTCTTGGGATTATAAGACTCCATCACCTAGAGCTGGACTCACCCATGTCCACCAGCCACTGAAATCGGGGTGAACCATCTGGGGGTGGTGGTGGTAGTGCCTTGAACTTTCGTCCACCTCCTGCCACTCATCCCTCTCCTCTGCCACATACGCCGCTAGGCGGACCGCCCTGTTCCTGCCTCCGCCACTGCCTCGGAGGTCCCTCGACTGTCTCCTAGTCTATCGTACGGCTGGTCAAACAATCTCTAGCCATATGTCCCATACCACCGCACGAGTATCACAATCTATCCTTTAGTTGACTCGCTCTACCTTGGGAGGTTCGCACTACTGACCCCATGTCCCGGGGTCATCCCTTGGACTGCTTGACCTGCTTGGGTCCCTACATCATCTGTCGGCTACCAGCTGCCGAAGACTCTGCTACCTGTCGCCTGATGGTAGCTCCCATTGTCGGTTCTTAATATTCTGGAAACCTATCTACTAGTAGAGATCGCTCCAACACCCCATCATGCATAGGGATGATGAGGGATATCATCAACACCCTGATTTCCCAGCATAGCCCCTCATCAAATGTATGGGCCCTAAAGAATGGGTCTGGTACCATGTCTGTAGAGTAGCAAGAAAGATATGCGAATCTCATCGAATACTCTGCTACCGATTGGATTCCCTACTACAGGTGTAGTAGTAACTGTATATGCACAAAATGTAATGTTGCTGGAAATAAATCCTCAATGAAGAGGCACTCGAAGTATATCTAGGATAACATTGCCTCCTCATGCGTCTAAGTCATCAGGCTCCACCATCTCCCCACTGATCCCTGAAGAAGGCTCGTTGCTAGGATTGCCATCTAGTTGGGAGGCGTCCTCACTAACCAGAAGACTCGCGTAACCACCTCCAGCCAATCCTCAGCTATCTGGGGATCCATCTGACCTCAAAATCTGGGAGGTCGCTGTCTCTAGAACTCATGCAACACACTGAGCCTCTATGCATCCTCTACTAGTAACACCGGTAGGAACTACTGCTCTCCAGGTGGTGTTATCGTTGGTATGTAAGAGTTGGTGTCCTAGAACCAACTTTTTGTACTTTGATTACATGAATATTTAATATATTTAAATATTAAACATCGTATTACATATTGTTCATTGTTCTTCATGACTATAATGTAATAATTTCATGGAGTATTTGTCGCATTGACAAGGTCATAATGGTTCCCTGCTATGATTCAAACCTTGAAGTACTATGACAATATTCTTAAATATAGTTCTGCGGTTGGATGACATACTATAATGGGACATATAGTATACAGAACATTAGGTGCAAGTACTCGTAATCAGATGAGACTTCTTCTCATGAAGTTCACATTTGGTAATCTCCAAGATGGGAGATTATGAGAATAGACCCGCTAGTAGGAATTCTATATGTTTTGGTGTCATCGTATATTCCTATCTGTGAGCATGTGTAATAATATTTAGACTTTAATATTATCATTAATATACGTCATGACTCGCGCACTGTGATTTATTGATGAAAACCTTCATGCAGATAGTTGGCAGGAAGTAGGGTATGTTGGGTGTGTCACAAGTAGCATGCTATTAATGGATAAGTCAGGAAGGATTTGTCCCTTCCATTTATGGAATTTGATATATCAGCCCTTTGATTGAAACAGAACTGTCATGTGAAATTCCATAGCCATGGTGTAACAATGAGTTTATTTCAGGTAGTTAAAGAATGGCATATCAAGCACAAAGGTTGATGAAACTATCATGAAACTTGCTTGATGTGATATTGAGACAAAGGGATAATATTACACAGTGAGCGTTCATATGTGGATGTCATTGTTGCGACTTTAAGTTATTTCTCTTGGGTGCCTTGACCCATTACTAGACAATACTCTTGGACGTTAGGCAAGCCCGCCTAATGCCAATGAGAAAGAATCCTAGAGGGTCACACACTAAGTGTTTTTGGTGGTCTTAGTTATATTATATTTGAATTTAATTGATGAAATAAATATTATTCTCAAGACCGTGGAATAATTTTATTCAAGTTAAATTGATTTCATAAATTAAATAAATATTTATTCATTGGATTGTGGGTAAAATATATTTATTTATTTTTTTGACCATTTAATAAATATTTATTTACTACTTTCTAAATAAAATATTTATTTAAGAGAATAAATTATTTATTAATTTATTTGGGTGTTCAATAAAAGGATGCGGAGTTCGAGCGGACCAAGGCCGGTCTGGTAGTAAAATAATTACTTGGAAGAGGATAAATAATTATTTAACTAGTTGGCACAAATTAAAATAATTATAACGCTGCCATTATTTTGTGATGTGGAATTTTATTTATAATTCCATTTTGCACAAGTTGGTGCACCATAAATAATGATGTTGTATTATTATTGAAATCATGGGTTTTCTCTAAGGTTATGAATGTATTTAATTGCTGTTATGCAATTAAATATTGCAACTGAAGACCCATGTCGATAAATAGACACATACATATATTATTCCATTTACTGAACTGCAAGCCCGATGAATTGAGAATTGTTGAGCTAAACATTTTCTCTCTCGAACCCTCTTCCCACCCCTCTCAAAAATGAGAGACTTTATTCAAGGTCAAAGAACAAATGATCATGAAAGACCAACACAAGACACTCGTTTCTCCACGCTAGCACCCAAAGAATGAGTGGTGTCGATCGAAGGCTATCAGACCACGTGTGGATCACCACTTGAGACATTCTAGTTTGGATCCTCATAAGTGCAATGAGATAATCTAGAAGGGTCATTCCGGACGATCAACATCATCAATGAAGAAAGTACCGAAGATCCATGTATTCTTTTATTTGTGAAATTAATTAAATTAATTATAAACATGATGCGTAAGATCCTCTCTAAAGGTTTAGGGCCTCTTCCTTCTTTATCTAAATTTTTGATTCTATTCTGTGGAGACTAACATTCATCATTGTATTGATCTCAGAATAATTATTGATCATGGTAAAAATTAAATTTGGGCACTGGCATAACCGCGCTTCTGTTGTGCTTGAAACCTACAAGTGGTATTAAAGGGATTACATCATAGTTTATAATTATTTAAATATTTCATTGATGATTTACGCATTTAATAATTTAGTTGTTTCAATTCAAGTTAATCGTTCTACAAATCTGAATCTCAAGATCTGTTCTTCCTCTTTCATTTCTCGTTCACCTTACAGAAATGATATTTTCTTTTAATTTTGATTAAAATAGAACAAAGGATCTCATCCTAAGGTGCCAAAGGTTCCTGGCCATACAACATCAGAACACATGACATGTATTCGGCAGTACACATCGTGTAGTCAAGGTTCAATGCACTGGGTTTGGTCTGCCAAACCAAGCTATATCATTGGGGTTTGTCTAAGTCTTAATGACTCAGTGTGTTGACCAAGAATAGGTGGCATGCGGTTTCTGGATTACACATCATGGGGCCCACTGGACATGGCGTGTAGTCCCTTCGGGTTAGGGTTGGACTGTGTACCCCATACACGACTTGCCTGGCTAGAGACCGTGTAATGTGGATACTACACAACATGTGGCCCACTAGACACACCGTTTACTCTGAAGATTTCCGAAGTACACCCACACATCGTATCCCTGGGTGTATACTTCAGATGGATGGTGAACAATAGTAAACGCCATGTAGTTGGAACTAAATGCTGTGTACTCATCCAAATTACGCAGATTTATTAAAATTTATTATTGTATTATACAAACCATTGAGACGTGTACCCTAGTACAGGCATAAAGTTGAGACACAACACGTGATAGGTGTTATATATATATGTGTGTTTAATTTAACATCTGTGTAATGTTCATTTCTACTTATTGGGTTGTTATGAATATAAATTCACCGGGTTTCCTCCAAGGTACAAGTTACGTACAAAGATAAATTTAAATAAATTTATTTGTTTAAAATTATGATGGATGAGAATCTCAAGGAAATTCATAAAATGGTTTAATACAAAACTATTGATTAATTAAAGATGATAATTAGTTGATTCGAGCATGATTTATCTTAAATAATAATGATTAAAGAATTAAATGCTAGTTTTATTTATGCATAAATATTATTTCATGTATGGATGATCATGATCTAGACCAAGACCTTTGTATGGGGATGGTTTCTTTTAATTTATTTATTTAAATTAATTTTTTTGCCCTATGAGCCTTCTCCTCATTAATATGTAGGGCATGCATGCCCAAGGATTCTTTTATGTAAAACCCCTTTTTACCTCTCACCTGCACATAAGTTAAAAAAGTAATATATAATGGATGGAACTCCAAATCTAGTGGAGGCAGTTCGAGATGGAGCCACGACGAAACCAATCCCAGGAGATACAGAGGTGGACAGGTGGAAATCTTTAAACACGAATCCAAAAGGTTCAAGGTGTTTCTCCACTAGTCCATGGTTAGTTTATAAACTGCTAGATAAACTAAGCATTATAAAATCTCATGATCATGCTATTTTCTTTATTTTATTTCTATTAGATTCATGGTTTATCATTATGGATTTGTTGTCATGATCACATAATTAATTAATTAAACAATCATGCAATATGGAACTAAAATATACCAGGCTTATGTGTAAATATTACCAAGATATGGTTAATTAGTTAAGTAAATTCTACTTAATATTAACAAGCATGTGATAATGATAATAAGAAATTCATATATAAGAGATAAAAATCCCTCAAATAAAATATTTAGTCACACCAATCCTTTCATTACTTGATTAAGGGAAAAACTAAATAAAACTATGTTTTTGAACAACCCTTGTCGGGGCACTTAATTTTATACAGGAATCCCTTATGAAAGGTTTCGGGTTTAATTAACCATATTACATCAAGAAGAGTATCCCTTGATAGACTTAGTGTAATATTGGAGGCAAGAGTTGAAGAAACTAGACATTTCGAGTTCAATGGTAAGGGCCATTGGGATTTGATAAAATAGCGGGATACTTAATTTATTATTTCTCATTAAATGTAATCAAGAAAGTACTAATGATTTGCTCTTTTAAATTATAGAGTAAAAATGACAAGATCATCAACCAAACTATCTCTACGATCAATTATGGATAAATAAAACATCCTCATCGACATTAAATTCTAGGAATGGTTTAGACTACTTCGGGTTATCCTACTCCATGAAAGGAAGTCTTACATGTTGGAGTTAGCATTACCTGATCAGCCTTCCAAAGAGGCGAGTGATGAGGATTTCCTGGTCTATGAGAAACATATAAACATCAAGATTGACGTTCAATGTTTGATGACATCATCAATTTCCAGTGAGCTCATGAAGTCTCATGAAAACATGGATGCTTATAGCATGTTCGAAAACCTCCATGGTCTTTACTATGAGAGATCAAGATACGAAAGGTTTGAGATCTCCAAGGCACTCTTTCGGAGTAAGCTTAGAGAGGGTGCCCCGGTTGGGCCTCATGTAATCAAGCTCATTGGCTACATTGATCACCTGGAGGTTCTAGGGTTTAAACTCCCTGAAGAACTAAGCACCGATCTCATTCTCACATCACTCCCTTAGAGATTCTCCAGCTTTATTGTTAATTTTAATATGAACAACATTGAGAAGTCTCTATCTGATCTTCTTATCCTCATTCTTCAAGTGGACAAAGATATGAAGTGTGACAGGACTTTTGTACTTATGATGAATAAGGGTAAATGTAATGCAAAGAGCTTTAATCCCAAAGTTTCTTAACGCCCTTCTAATAAAAAAAAGATTAAAGGGGAGGCAAGGGAACAAAAGGCTATTTGTTTCGCATGTTGCAAGAAGGGCCACTGGAAGAAAAACTGCACCCAACCTAAGAAGTAAGGGAAAGATTCAGGTGTGTTTGTTATCAAATGAAATCTATATGATTCTACAAATTGGGTATTAGATATAGCTTGTGGTGCTCACATATGTATCCAAATATAGAAACCAAGTATATTCAGGAAGATTGATTGAGGGGAGGCAGATCTGTGGGCAACCAACAGAGGCAAACTTGCTTTTGTAGTTGTCGGGGAATACCACCTCATGTTTCCAACTGAGATGATCTTGGTGTTAAAGGGTTGTTATTATGTGCTGTCTGTTAATAAAAACATTATTTATGTATCTAGATTAGATACAAATGGATTTTTTTCATGTTTGGAAATTAATGTTTCTTCTTTTACAAAGATAGCAATTGTTTTGGTAGGGAACATTTATACAATTGTCTTTACATGTTGGATTACACAAACCAAGTAATGGAAATCGATAATAAAGATAATTCATACGACTCATACTACACCCAAATTTGGAATCACCAGATAATTCATGTAAATGAGAAATGCTTGACAAACTTACATCAAGATGGATATTTAGATTCTTTCGAATGAAAACCACTTGGAATATGTCAGGCATGTTTACAAGGAAAAATGACCAAAGCCCCATTTAGTGGGAAAGGTGAAAGGTCTAAAGAGATTCTTTAATTGGTTCATATCGATGTGTGTGGACCATTTCCAGTTGAAGAAAACAGAGGGTACTCATACTTCATAACTTTTACTGATGATTTTAGTAGATATGGATATATCTACTTAATGAGGTATAAGTCATATTATTTTGATTCAAATAATAAAAGAATGAAGTTTAGAACCATATTGGTAAGAAGATTAAGAAACTCTACTCAGACCGAGGTGGATAATATCTTAATCAAGACTTCATTGATTACTTACGGGAGTTTGAGATCCTATCCCAACTCACTCCCCCTTACACGACCCAGTGGAATGGTGTGAGAAAAAGGAGTAACCACACCTTGTTGGATAGGGTGAGATCAATTACGAGTCATGTGAGTCTTACAATATCCTTTTGGGATATGCGTTACAAAAAACAATGCATATACTAAACCAAGTACCAACTAAATTGATAAATAGTATTCCATACGAGTTTTAGAGTGAAAAAAGCCATGTTATAGAATTTACATGTGTGGGGAAGTGATGCATTTGTTAAGGCCTCTTCAGGTAACCAACTTGCACCCCACGACACAACGTGTAACTTTATAGGATACCCCAAGGAGACAAGGGGATATTAACTATACAACCTCTCAGAAAAAAAATTTATAGTGTCAAGACACACCATATTACTTGAGAGGGAGCACATCTCCAAAATATATAGTGGGAGAAAGATAGACTTCAATGAAGTCGAGGCTTAAGGTACACAAGAGTTGGTATAGGAACAGATTCCACAAAGACCCATGGAAGGAAGAACTATTCCATAGACCCAAGAATTGCATAGAAGTATAGGAGTGGTTAGAGAACCAGAATGGTACAGTATTCTAGTTACCGAGGATGGTGACTCATTATTAGTTGATAATAATGATCCTCTAACCTACAAGGAAGCAGTAAGTGATGCATATTTTTCCAAGTGGTATGATGCCATGAATTCTGAAATGGATTCCATGTACCAATACCAAGTCTATATCTTGGTAGATCCTCAAGTTGATATAAATATTATTGGTTGCAAATGGGTATTCAAGAAGAAACTAGAAATGGAAGGACAATTCAATACCTATAAGGCACAACTAGTTCCAAAAGGGTTCAAGAAACGTCAAGGAATTGAATACGATGAAACCTTTTCACCAGTTTCAATTTTGAAATCCATCAAAATTATATTGGCCATTTACACTTACCATGACTATGAGAGTTGGAAAATGGATTTAAAAATAGCCTTCCTTAACAGGAACCTTCATAAAGATGTCTACATGACACAAATTGAAGGGTTTTTGACTCTAAAGGATGCCAATAAGGTATGTAAGTTGCAGAAATACATTTATGGATTAAAGAAAGCATCTAATTCATGGAACATTTATTTTTAATAATCTATAAAAAAATTGGTTTTATCAAGATTGAATGTGAGCCTTGTGTCTACAAATGGTTTAGTGGGAGTGCAGTCATTTTCCTAATAGTATATGTTGATGACATATTAATTATTGGAAACATGATACTAGTCTTACAATCTATTAAGGAATGGTTGAATCAATGCTTCAACAGGAAGGAATTTTATGAAGAAACATATATTCTTGGGATCAAGATCCATTGTGATAGATCTAAGAGATTGTTGGGCCTAAGTCAAAGTACATACATTGATAAGATACTGAAGAGATTTAGTATGGAACAATCCAAGAGGGGATTGTTGTCAACATCACATGAAATTTATCTTTCCAAGAAAATGTGTCCTCAAACACATGGGGAAAGAAAGATAATGGAAATGACTCCATATGAATCAATGATTGGGTCAGTCATGTATGCCATGCTATGTACTAGGTTGGATGTCACCGACACATTGAGTGTGGTAGGCGGATATCAAGCCGACCCAGGTGACCGCCATTGGATGGTAGTCAAGACTATCCTAAAGTATCTAAGGTTTATTAAGGATATGCTTATGGTTTATGGAGGAGATGAGAAACTAGTAATCAGAGGATATGCAGATTCTAGTTTCCATATTGATCAATATGACATGATGTCTCAAACAGGATACATCTTCACTTTGAATGGAGGTGCAGTGAGCTGGAAGAGCTCACAATAGAGCATGGTCACAGATTCTATAGCAGAGTCTAATTATATCACAACTTCTAAGGTATCTAAAAAATCAGTTTGGATGTGAAGATTAATCTAGGAGTTGGATGTGATATCTAGCAGTAAAGATCCCATCACACTATACTGTGATAATATTGTAGTTGTGACTCTCACAAAAGAGACAAGGTCGCATCAGCGGACGAAGCACATACTTTGGAAGTATCATATCTTGATGGATTTTTCTCTGAGAGGTTAAGTTTTAATGAGAAGTATTTTCATGGAAGACAATGTCACAGACCCCTTAACTAAATCCTTAACTCAGCAAAATCATGATCATCATGTGAGGTCTAGCGGACTGAAAGTCGTAGGCAATTTTCTCTAGTCTATATGGGAGTTTATAAAAGTTGGTGTCCTAGAACCAGCTGTTTGTACTTTAATTACATGAATATTAAATATATTTAAATATTGAACATCTTATTACATATTTTTCATTATTCAGAATGACTATTGTGTAATAATGTCTTGGGGTATTTATCGCATTGACATGGTCATAGCAGCTCCCCGCTATGATGAGAACCTTGAAGTGCTATGAAAATATTCTTAAATATAGTTCTACAGTTGTATGACTTAATATAATGGGACACATAGTATAAATACCATCTATTGTGAGTACTCGTAAGCAGATAATACTTTTTCTCATGAAGTTCACACTTGGTAATCTCTAAGACGGGAGATTATGAGAACAGACCCGCCAGTAGGAATTCTGCATGTTTTTGTGCCATCAGATATTCCTATCTATGAGTGTGTGTAATGATCCTTAGACTTTAGTATTATCATTAATATGTGTAACGACTCACACAATTTGATTTACTGATGAAAACCGTCACACATACAGTTGGCGGGAAGTAGGGTACATTGGGTGCATCACGAGTGGCATGTTATTAATGGATAAGTCAAGGAAGGATTTTTCCCTTTTATGGAAGTTGATATCTCGGCCCTTTGATTGAAATAGAACCGTCATGTGAAATTTCATTGCCACAGTGTAACAACGAGTTTATTTCAGGTAGTCAAAGAATGACGTATCAAGAACAATGGTTGATGACACTATAATGAAACTTTCTTGATGGGATATTGAGACAAAGAGAATATATTACACAGTGAGCGTTCATATGTGGATGTGGTTGTTGCGAATTTAAGTTCTTTCTCCTGGGTGCCTTGACCCATTGCTAGATAACAATCTTGGACTTTATGTAGACCTACCTAATTCCAACGAGAAAGAATCCTAGAGGGTCACACACTAAGTGTTTTTGGAGGTCCCAGTTAAATTATATTTGAATTTAATTGATGAAATAAATATTATTCTCAAGACTATGGAATAATTTTATTCAAGTTAAATTGATTGCATAAATTAAATAAATATTTATTCACTAGATTTTGGGTAAAATATATTTACTTATTTTATTAAACATTTAATAAATATTTATTTACTAGTTTGTAAATAAAATATTTATTTAAGAGAATAAATTATTTATTTATTTATTTATTCAGGTGTTCAATAAATGGAAGTGGAGTTCGCGCAAACCAAGGCCGATATGATAGTAAAATAATTATTTGTAATACGGTAAATAATTATTTAACTATTTGGAACAAATTAAAATAAAAAATACACTGTCATTATTTTGTGATGCAAAATTTTATTTATAATTACATTTTGTGCAAGTTGGTGCACCATAAATAACGATTTTGTATTATTATTAAAAGAATGGGTTTTCTCTGAGGTTATGAATGTATTTAATTGTTGTTATGCAATTAAATACTGTAACTGAAGCCCCATGTCAATAAATAGACACATATGTCTATTGTTCCATTTACCAAACTGCACTCTTGATGAATTGAGAATTGTTGAGATAGACATTTTCTCTCTTGAATCCTCTTCCTTCCCCTATCAAGAATGAGAGACGTTCTTCAAGGCCGAAGAAAAAGCGATTAAGAACGATCGACACAAGACACTCACTTCACCATGCTAGCACCCAAAGAACGAGCTATATCGATCAGAGGCCCTCAGATCACGTGTGGATCACCACTAGAGGGATTTTAGTTTTGATCCTTGCAAGCACAACGAGATAATCCGAAAGGGTCATTCCAGATGATCAACATCATTAACGAAGAAAGTAACGAATATCCATGTATTATTTTCTTTCTAAAATCAATTAAATTAATTATAAACATGACGCACAAGATCCTCTCTAAAGGTTTTGGGCCTCTTCATTATTTATCTAAATATTTGATTCTATCCTATGGAGACTGGCGTTCATTGTCGTATTAATCCTGGAATAATCATTGATCATGGTAAAAATTAAAGTTGGGCGCCGACACAACCACGCTTCCACTACACCCGGAACCTACATGGTACACCACTAAGAGGTGTTATCTCTGGAAACAGTCCTTGCACCAATGCCTCATCACTCGGCAGACCATCCTCATGGCCATGCCCTAGAATCATGACTGGTTGCCTTTGTGGAAGTATCCTGAAACAGAGCAAGATGTACCATGATCAATAGAGTATACCTGGTGAGATGAATCTTACTCACAAAGGACATGGGAACACACTCAATTCTTATATGATGAAAGAACCATTAATTTCCCATGCAATTAGTGTTTTCATGTACTGAGTCAGAAATTAGAATTTAAGGTCCTAGTGTATGGATACGTCGGTCGCCGCACCAACATTGGGTTCCTGGGCTTGAAAGATGAACTCAAAACACTTAACATTATTGACCCAAAATAAGAGTAAAACTGACCGCCCTCTGATACCACTCTTTCATGAACCGTCCCTTAGGGTTCATGTCATGACTACCCCAATACCACCTCCCATAGGCCAGGGGATAGCGACTAGAACCGAGTAGGTATATCCCACAAGTGGGAGACATTTTTCCTAGTACCTGTACTCACGAACCCATCTCCAAGAAAAAGTTGAAACCAAAAACACTAAGTAAACATGGATGCAAAACCACTAATAATACCCATTCAGAGTAAGGTGTCAAACTAAAAGAAAATGGGGCCAAAATACAAGCCCAACTGAAATGGAAAAGTAAAAGCTCCTGGATATTATCTGTAGAAAATCCTACCTGAAGGGTAGGTACAATAAGTTTTCTGAATTTCACTGAAGTATACCACATTCATTGGGTCACCCTAAAGTACCCCTGTCTCTAGCCCACCATGGGATCTGTCAAAGCTTCCAATCGTCTACACAAGACATGACATGTGTGGGCGAAGCCCGTGTAGGAGTGAGTAAAACAATACTCATTAGGGACCCAAACCACAAAGGAATTACACAAAGTAAACTATAAGGAATCACATGAAGTATACCAAAAATAATATCACTAAGAAATACACCATGTAGACTACCAAATAGGTACATGAAAGTGTAACCATTAAGAAGTACAATCAAGAGAGTCACTAGAGTCATCTCACACCAAGTATAGGTCTTTGGTACATAAATAGGATTGTCGTAAGAATCCACAATACCGACAAGTATTAACATGCTGAGTATTGGTAACACACGAATTGTAGGTAACACACAGAGTGTCGGTAACACACGAAGTGTCGGTAACACACAGAGTGTAGGTAATACACGGAGTGTTGGTAACACATGGAGTGTAGGTAACACACGAAGTGTCTTCAAAGACCAGAGGACCCACACCTGGGTGGGATAGGGGAGTACCAACTCAGTCTTAGTAAAAAAAAAAGTCTATATAAGACACATAGTCTAGGTAAGACACACACACAATCTAGGTAATAACATAGCTTCTAGGTTGTATCTAGCCGTAAGATTCTGTCCTTAGCATGCTTGTTCTGGGAGCACCTACTCCTCGAGCCAATAGGCCATACAAAAACTTCCATGGAAACTCACTTAGAGTATCTCAAAATGATTGCCTCATCATGAGGGTCCCAACACCACAAAAGGGTTTTCAAACAAACACACCGTTTGAGAGTTATGGGTATTTAAGTAAAAAATGGTCGGTTGGGTCTGGGCCCGGTTCGAGCTGGTCAGACCGACCAGACCTGGATCCCGCCTAACCTCACCCACCGGGTTGACTTAGCCCAACTCACTTCCAGCCCGCCTTTTCGGCCTTAACCTGACCCTCTTTGACGTAGGCTGGTTCGGTCTGCTCGAATGTGACAGTTTCCCTATCCTCTCTAGCTACACGCAGCCCGCTAGACGCGTTTCCCTTGGTCAACACGGCTGAAACGTGTTTCACGCGGTCGGTCCGCGTGACCAGCTCCACCCATAGCTTGGGGAACCACGTCCTCCCACCACCACGGCTCAATATCATGACCTGTCGCTACCACCCGTAGCCGTGATGCCATGGATCCTCCACCGACAACCGTCAAGCCGGCGACCATCCGCTGCCAGGTGGCCATGTCGCCGCACGCCGGTGGCGACAATGGTTCTCCTTCTACGGGTTGCTGGTCACACTCTGATGATCTGTTTTTTGAAACAGAAGTACACCTGTGACCCTTGAGCCATGTTCTTCATCACCATGAGCTATAAATCATATTATCGTAGCTTCGGGGGTCTGATCACATTTGAAACCTCCCAAAAAAGCCCGACGCAACCATAGAGGTCCATCGACTAAGAACGTAAGAACGAGGGAGATAAATGAGAAGATGAAAACCCTTACAACAAACCTTAGTCTTGTTCGTGTCGACCATGTTCTGTTCATGTTAGTTGAAAAATATGAAATAAAAACAAGGTAATATTTAGTAATTCACCCCCTTTAATCCCTCATTTTTAACCATCCCTCAGGAACAATCGAACCGTGGATCAACCTTTTCATGGGTTGGTCTGTGTTCGTTGTTGTAAACAAGAATGGGGAAATAATTCATGAAGAAAAAAAATAAACCCCCTACCTTGAGGATTGAACCAATCACTGAAGAAGAATGATTCCTACGTTCGTCATTTGTCAATCTACTAACACCTGTTCCTAATCAGATTGTTGAGCAGTCATCATTTTTCATTCGTTGACGAGAGGATTTTCCAACACATTTCCTTTTTTAGAGACTCCAGGGATCGTGAATCTGATCTCACATCCCCACCAAGCTATTAAATGAAGAAATGAATTTCAGCATTACTGGTTCACTGAGTTGCTGAAATTACACACTGTTTCATTTATAAAAGGAAATAACTACTTAGTCACGGCGTCACAGTGCCGATATGTCAATGTTAAATGTTAAAATAAATTTTTTCGAAGTTTATATTATTTTCCTTTAAAACATCCAAAAAAGATTTTCATAGTCAACCCGTGCCGGTCGAAGTTAGGTCGTTCCTAAGAAAAAACCTCTGCTCTAAACACAACGGTGCCCCCTGATTTCAAATTTGAACACTCGTTTAAAAGTTAATAAAATCGAACACAAGATTTATTTTTAATAAACTTAAAAATAGTTTAAACATTTATTCTGGGCACACCATGCCTCGGAATCACGTGTTGTCTCAGCACCTGGTCTCGAAATGATCCTATATAATTTTCGAAACTTTTACATGGAAAATCTATGATATTACAAAAAAAGTATTGGAGATCTCATACCTCTCTTATCTCGCATTCTATTGATAGAGACCCCGAAGGTGAGACATCATGCTATAGGAATCCATATCCTCATGTCGCTTTAAAAGATCACTAGATATGGATGATAACATGAAACACTGAACATCTGTAGCATCATTTAGATGTTTCTCATAGAGAGATAACTCTTCATTACTTGCCTCATTTATAGGAGAAATTGGTAATGGTTGTTCTAGCACATATAATTTCATTTCACTGTGAAGGATGATGCGTAAATGCCTCTGTCATTCCTGGAAATTTGTGCTGATGAGAAGGTTTTCCTTCTTGAGTATAGATCACAGTGATATGTTTGACGTCATTTTTAATGTTGTTTCTACAAATAAGATAAGAAGATATTTAGTAATTTATTTGATAAATTTAAATAAACAAATAAATATTATAGTTATTAGTCTCCTACTATTTTATCGAAACCCAATATCCCTCACCATTGGATTTGGAATATCCTTTTCTCTTGGAAATTCTAGCGGGAAGGATCCATATTACCCTTCTCATTACCCCAACTTTGGTTGGTTAAGCAACTTGAATGGTTTTAGGTAGACATTCCAAATACCAATTGTATTAACTCACAGTTCATTGATCTGTTGAGTGAACTCCCTAATCCTAAAATCATTAATTTATATTTCCTCAATGTTTGTCTCTCAGTTACACCATGTCTTTATTTGGTAGTCAACCCTTGATGTTAACCAATTTAAGTCAACCCAAAAACTCATGTTATAATTCCCCGATAATTGAAAGCACCCCAAATTTGGCTGGTCAAGCACTTTGAACTATGGTTTGATTCTAACCTAATTAATGGAAGGCTATACCAACTTAATATTTTTTGATGGATTTTATCCTTTATGCATAAATTTCTAATTATTATGTTTATTAAATTCTTGTTAATATTAAGTGAGATTACTTAAGTGATAAACCATGTTTTAGATAATATTTATGCATAAACTAGTTTATTTTAGTTCCATCTTTCATGCTTGTTAATTCATTAATTATGTGATTGCGACAATACATACATAATGAAATAACCATGAAATTGGTAGAAATAAAATAAAGGGTATGATCATGAGATTCTAATAATGTTTAGTTTATCTAGAAGTTGATCAACTAACCACTAAATTAGGGGAGAAACACCTTGAACCAATCCAAGGTTTGTGTTTACATCTTTCCACCTTTCCACCTTTGTATCTTGCTTGGATTGGTTTCACATCGACTCATAACTTGAACTACCTCCACTAGCTTGGGAGCTCCATCCAGTACATATGATTTTACTCACACGTAGGTGAGGGGTAAAATGGGATTTACATAAAATAAACCATGGGAACACAGACCCTACATATTAACGAGGAGGTAAGGTAGAAATGAAAACAATTTAATTTAATAATAAATTAAAATATAACCAATCACATACAAAGGTATGATCTAGCTCATGATCATCCACTAGCATGCAATGAATTATGAATTTAATAAAAAAAGTATTCAATTATTAATCATTATTATTGAAGATAAATCGTGCTCAAATCAATTAATTATTATATTTAATTAATCAATCATTTTATATTAATCCTTATATGAATTTCCTTGATATTCTTATCCATTATAATTTTAAACAAATTAAATAGATATATTTAAAATTAATTGTGTACATAACTTGTACCTTGGAGGTAACATGGTGAATACCCATCCAAATCCACCCAACATGTATTATACTCGTATACTGTTATACTCTTGTGACATATGGCATATACAAATTATCACACACTTTCATGACATGTACTTCATGGATGATTACACAAATTACATGATTTTATGTTCACGTGATATGCTTCAATGCATGTAGAGTAACAACTTGTAATACAACTCATACATGATATGAAGATATGAACATTACACAAATATTAATTAAACATTTATATATATATATATATTAAAACCTATCACATGACATGTCCTATATTTATATCCACATGAAAGTACATGTATCAAGGTTTATACTATATAATAAATAAATTTTAAATATACTAACTGGTAAAAGTACACGATGTGTAGATCCAATCTACATGGAATGTGCACCCTTCTCTGTCTATCCAAGGTACATTCCTAAGGACTCAACGTGTAAAACGTACCTTGAAATTTTTTGAGTACATGACATCTCTAATGGGCCACATGCCATGTTGACTTCATGTTACATGGCCACCAGTCAAGTAGGCCATGTATCGAATACACGACTCTTCTCTGACACAAAGGTACTACACACCATGCACATGGCTACATGACGAGTATGTGGGATGATCATGCGCTAGTCTATCCTGGTCAACACACAATGTAAGAATTAACTACATCGTGTGTCATCAATGCACACAGGTTGAGTAATTGATAAATTAACTCCTGGTGCATTGAACACAACTTTAGGGTGTGTAACTCCTGTTACATGACACATACTATTGTGTTATCTGGGAAGGATCCTTGGCTCCTCCAAATTAGTTCCTCGATTTTATTTTAATAAAAAAATAATTGTTTTTGTTAGATCTATGAGAAATGATGGAGGAAGAAATAGATATCATAATTCAGATTAAAAAAGCCATTAAACTTGGATTTAAAAACTAAATTATTAATGCGTAAATTACCAATGAATCTTAATAATTATAAAATTTTTTGTGCCCACTCTGATACCACTTGTAGGTTTCAGGCGTAGCAGAAGCGTGCGATGGGTGATGCCCAACTTTTAATTTTTTCCATACTCAATGACCAATCTGAGATGAATACAATGATGAACACTGTGATCCATAGAATTGAGTAAAAGAAATAGATAAAGAAGAATTGTGCCGAAAATGAGAGATAGGAGATTAATACATATTGTTTATAATTAATTTAATTAGATAAAAAATTACCTATACGGAATTCTTTCTTCATTGATGTGTCTGATGACAGATCTACAACACATCATCACTGTGTTGTAGAAACCAAGTGTATATTTCCTCTAGCAGTGATCCACATGTGTTCTAGGATTCTCTAAATGTCACCGAAGGAGTCTCTGGTTGCTAGCACAAAATATTATTGCACTTGTGTCATTCGCCTTGATCCCCTCAAGAATCGCTTCCAAAGTGTTCTCCTTGATCCATTGGAGGAGGATTTCTCACTGTTCTTGGGAGAGTTCTTGGAGAAGGGAGATCTCTAGGCTTGAGAGGATTATCCTTTAATCGTTGTGCACAACTGAAGAGGCTTATGAGAAAATAATATAATTGAGTATTTGTATTGTTAGGGTTAAAATAAAATAATCACACAAGTGCCCTTATAATTTATTTAATCTTAGTAAAACCCCATGTAAAATAATAATAGTAATATTATTATTTATCAACATACACTGAACTTTCAAAATAAATTAAATATTATTTAATTAAATAATATTCAATATTATCATTTCTCACCAGACCATTAAAATCAGTCCTCCTTTCCTCCAAAATATTTATCAAGCCTTGAATAATATCTATTTATTTATTACATAAATATCACTGCATTATTCACCAATAGATAAATAAATATTATATTCATGAAATAGTAAATGAATATTTATTAAATATTCTAATCACAATACATTCTCTCGAATAACTAGTGACATAATAAATGAGATCAAGCATACAAGAATAATTATTAAACCACATATGAGAATAATATTTATTCAACTTGTTAAATAATAAATAATAATATATTATTTAACTGAGATTCTGGAAACACTTAGTGTGAGACCCTCTAGGCCTCTTTCTTAGTGGAATTAGATGAAGCATCTTAAAGTCCAAGGTTAACATCTATAAATATATCAAGACACCCATATATAAAGAAGTTAAAGCCTCAACGACATGTCACCTCATATGAATGCTTACCATGTAATACAATCCCTTTATCATAATATCTCAAATCGAGTAGGTTGCATGCCAGTGCCATCAATCTATGTGCTTAATTATCTCTTTCTTTGACTTTATGGAAATATAACTTTCTTATTGATCACCATGTCAATGGATTTATTTAGGCTATATAATTTCCATCAAAGGGTCTGGGATATTAACTTCCATTAAGTAATATAAGGTATAAATTCTTTTTCACATTATTCATTAATGCAATATTACTCATGACGCACCCAATGTATCCTACCTCGCCATGAACATCTGTCCTCACAGTTTTCATCAATACATCTAAGTGTGTGACTCATAATACTCATTAATAATAATATTAAAGTCTAAGGACCAATACACACATCCAAATATAGGATCATCTAATGACATGTATGAATGTGGATTTCCTACTGGAAGGTCTTGTTCTCATAATATCCTACTATATATTACCAAGGGCGTACATCATGATAAGGTGTATTAAATTCCTATGAGTCTCCACCCATGATATCCTATATCAATTGTTTTCCTCAAATGATATCATCCAACTATAGAACATATATTCAATAATAGTGTCATAACACTTCAGATTTCTCATTATAATGGGGAAATACTATGAACTTTTAGTGTGACAACTACTCTTATAAAATTATCACATACTATGTCACGTAGAAGAAAAATCATGATGTGATAAGTAGTTTATAAATATTCAAACAATGAATACATGTTTATCATAAATTACAAAGAAGTTGGTTCTAGGTCACCAACTCTAACAACTTTATCACCTAAAGTCAAGGTTAAAGACCTATGTGCTTTCATCAAAACATCAGGAGGGACATCTGAATAGGTCATGAATATCTGACCATCAGTGGTCATAATAACATGGGGTTTCTTAGGTATGCACATGGAATCTTTCAGCCCTTGCTGGACTAACAAGGATCCCATTTTTAATCAACATAAAATAAATTCATTGCACCCATCATATTTTTCTATTTCATATTTCGCAGATGCCATTATTTATTTGGGTGGATCTAATACCACTTTGTTATGGGGGGATAGCGGAATAGAACCTCCAAATCTAAATCCAAGGACCACAAAATAATCAATATGACTCAAATCAACATTAAAAAAATGAATAAACTATGAATGATACAAACAGAATACAATAGGGGTGAATAATGAAACCGGTGAACTATAAAGCAAGAAAGTAAAGTAGAGGACAAACAACATAAGGATTTATGTGCTTCGGTCCCGTTGGGACCTACTGCATAGCAAGAACACCACCCACATATTCTTTATTATTAAATTCTCAATGAAATAAAGCTGGTTATAAGATACAAACAAATTTCCAAACAAAAACAATGATAAAACAATATGAATCAACTGAATGATAAACAACACTCAAAGAAGTAGGGATCGAAAACAAGAAGAGAAAAAAAAATTCACAACATTGGAAACATTAGGGTCTAGTAGTCCAGATCACTTCAAGCCTTCATTATTCTAACTCTCAGATCTTGTTTTCAAAGTAGGTGCTCGTCAAGAACCTCCCAGACAGGGTTCGTCTCACCTCATGTGCACCTACGCATAGTCGAGGTAGAAGGAGATGTTGGTACTCCACAAGAAGCAGCACAAGAGCAGTGCACCACAGAGACCATCCAATTCTGAGACACTCCATCGAGATAACCCAAAAACAGGGTTCTAAAGCCAAAATCCAGAGGAGATCATACTGCAATAGTGAGAGAGGCCTTCCAATGGTGAGAGGGGAGCCTTCCAGTGGTGAGAGGGGTGACTTCCAATGGTGATAGGAGTGTATTCTAGTGGAGAGAGGAGTGTGATTTCCATTTTTTTTAGAATGAAGGTGACAAGGTGTCACAAACCATCCCCCGAGGCCCATTTTGTGTCTACCCCAAGCCCAAGTCTCTGAGACGAGCACCAATTTCCTACTTTCCCTCTACTAACATTCACTGGCAGTATCCGTTCAGCCAAAGAACATTCAACCACACAGGTTCTTTCTATCACCCCAGCACAGGTAGGAATGCATAGAGGAATACTTCTAGCTCAGACGTCCTTAAACACACCACGCTCGGAAGTCCAAGCCCCGAAGCACTGCTCGTACTGTATTCATCGAGTACCAGGAATGGTCGGTATGCCTCGATGAATACTCAGCTACCAACATGTCGTCCTGCCGAAGATGTAGAAGTTATAGGGAACTCTCAGCCACCTCCTCAAGCTAGTCCTTAGTCGCCTTTGAGTCAGGATCACCTCATAACCTGAGGGGTATCTGATGCTGAAACATGTGTAAGGCACTAAGCCTACATGTGTCCTCTATCGGTACCACCGATTGTAATTGCTGACCAACGAGCAGTAATATAGCTGACACACTACCTGAAGGTACTATCTTGGGCAACAATCCATGTACCAAAGCCTCATCAATATTCGTACCATCCTTATGGTCACTCATTGGAAAAGAATAGAAGCTAAGATCACCATATGCTCTATTGGTGTCTCAACTAGGTGGAAAACGCTACCCACAGCCTCTATCCAGTCCTCAGCTGCCTCCGGGTCCGTCTCTCCTTGGAACCCTGGAGGTCTCTACTGTTAGAAATCGTGCAACGTACTCAGTTGGCATGAATCCTCTACTAGTGGGGATGGTGGAAACACCTATCCAACAGGTAGTGGTGTTGCTGGCACACCACCTGAAGGTGCTAATGCCGTAAGAGGGCCCTACACTGAGGCCTCATCGCTTGATGGGCTGTCATTGCGTACTCTCTCGGGAATCCTATATGGCTGTCTATGTGGTGTCATCTTGATAAGGAATAGGTGCAAAATGGTCATTAAGTTATACCTGGTGAGCTGACTCAAAGAAATCATAAGGAAAACTTTTCAAAACCACACACAATCAGTGTTTTCATGCGCTGAGTCAGAAATCAGAACTTAGGGTCCTGGTGTATGGATACGTCGACCGCCAAACCAACATTGGACTCCCCAAACTGAAAACCACACTCATAACACTTAACACTATTTCCACATAGAAAAGATCAGAGTCCTAGTTCTTTGTTAGAAGCAAAATCCTCTGATACCACTTTGTCACGACCCGTCACCCAAGGCTCGTGTTGTGACTACTCCAAGCCCGCCTTCCATAGGCCAGAGGATGACGACTAGCACCAAAAGTCTTATTACCTAAAATGGGAAGGCATTGCCTTTAAAACTGTACAAACACACAGTTCGAGAACACAACAAGAAGCAACTGTGAAGTAAACTACTATAGCAAAAGTGTGCTGAATGTAAAGGGGCCGTAATACAAGCCCAACTAGAAAAAAGTACAAGTACAACTAAAAAGTACAAAACATCTGAAAAGGTGAAAAAAAATCTTGGATCATCCACCAAAGATCCTACCTAAAGGGTAGGTATAGCTCATGATCAGTAGTCCCTGTATCACGTCACACCAAACGGTCCACTCCAGATCCTACCTGAAGGGTAGGTACAACTCACGATCAGTAGTCCCTGCGCCGCGTCACACCAAATGGTCTACCTCGAAGCACTGTCCATTCCTGACTCCCTCAGCCTCGATCAATGTTGTACTTCATCTGTACAAGACACAACAAGGTGTGGGTGAAGCCCCTGCAGGGGTGAGTATAACGATACTCACTAGGGACCCCAAGACCCTGAAGGTCTCATAGAATTCCACAAAGAAAAAACCACAGGGTAACACCATGAAGGTAGAGTACCACATAGGTAAAGTCCCACATAACATAACCTCAATCACAAGAACAAAGTAAAGACCGTTCACACCTGGATTTATTCTAGGGGTACTAAAAAGTAACATCCCCAGTTACAATGTCGAACGCCTCAGCTGCTGGATAACTCCTCCTCTATCGAGTATAGTAGGAATGCCGCATCACATAGAGGTGCTTCCCATTAATATTGAACTGCTGAGGTACTTCTCCCCATTGTGTACTGTGGGTCTATCGGGTCACATAGATCCACCAACCCCCATCGTGGTCTGCTAAGGTACTCCTCCCCATCGCGTACCGCAACCACTCCCCACCTGGCCTGCTACCATACTGTGGGTCTGCTGGGTCACACAGAGCCATCCACCCCCATCATGGTCTTCAAAGGTACTCCTCCCCATCGTGTATCATGGATGCTCCCCACCGTGGTCGTCGATTCACTCCGAGTCGAAAAGTCAGCAGTTGTCAGGTCTTAGCCAGTCGCAAGGTTCCGTACGTAGTGCGCTTGGGAGAACATCTACCCAAGCCATCATTCGCATATCAACCAGCATGAAGTCTCACAAAGAATTAACCCGATGAACTTCCATGTAATAAGGCTTCCGACGCAATAAAAGGAGCATTAATCAGATGCCTGGTCTGTGCGTTATTGTCATTTCAGTGCTGAGGGCCCGGTTGGATTTGTGTGCGATCCAACCCGACTATACTCCAAGTTTCTACGAAACTATAATGGAGTAATTCAAAGGTCCATCTTGTTCTAAGGGTCCCAATGCCGCAGAAGGTTTGTCAAATGGGCGTCTGGTCCTCAGATAAGCCCCTTCGAGTGTTTCTGGGCCCGGTTGGGTCTAGGTCCGGTCCGAACCGCAAGAGAGGTGGCCTGCAAGGGGGCCCCGACCAGAATAGGGCGGTCTGTAAAGGGGAGGCTCGAACTGTGTGGGGAGGTGACCAGTTAGGGCGGCGACCCGGTCTGAGGGCGGCAGCCCGCTCCGAGGGCGGCCACCCGGTTCGAGGGAGGAGGCCCGGTTTGGTCCGACGCGGGGGGTGTAACCCCCCAGTCTCTTGGTTCCCCGAACGGCCCAAGGGCCATTCGGTTGGAGAAGCGGCGACGCCGTGTGGGTGTTTCTCGGTCGCCACAGAACTTTCCGGAGGCGGGTTTGGCCTCCACCTTGGCTTCGACCGCAACTTCTGTTCGTTGGCGGCGCGACGGTCACGCTGCCTCCCTTCCCGCGGCCGGCCGTCGTGCCGACCGCCTCCTCCGTTTGCCACGACTAATGAGCCGTGACCCTCATCTTGCGGTAAGCGTCGATGCACTCACGATCTTCCATGGAGGTGCAAGGATAGAAAAATAGCGGAGGGTTCAGGCTAGGTTCGTTAGGACCATGACCTTCGCGTTAGCTCGTAAACATGAGGGGGGTTAAGGGTTTAATAAACAATTGAATTAAACAACGAGATAAACCCCACAATATTCCTCACAACAACCTCCCGCAAAGACGAATGAATAGCGGGTCAACCCGTTAGTTGACCCGCGTTCTTCATGTAATTTCAAGAACAGGGAAGAGGGAATAAAAAATGCACAAACGAAATAATCCCCTACCTCGAAACGTCGGAGAGGCATCCGTGCTTGAATGTGGATCGTGTTCTTTGTTCCCACGATCGGTTCCCAAAGATGTCACTCGCATGTCACCCTTTGGTTTGGTGTCATCCTTCACCACCCATTGGGTTGGATTCATCTTCAAAGTGTCTGGCATCGCGGTGTTCCTTCAACACTTTGCTGCTTAGTGAAGCTCTCCGATACCCCTTCCCTAGCTCCATATATATAAAAGGGGGGGTAAGTAACGACGTGGGGAAATAATGGGGTTCATTAATTAGGAAGCTTACTAATTTCCCCAACGTTATCGTTACTTAAGGTTGGTAGGTCAAGCCATTTAAAGGCTTGACACACCGCCGACCCCACCCTTTAATCGGTCCGTTGGAGGATATGAAATAAAATAGAAAAATTATTTTATTTCATTTTTTTTTAAAATGTTACAAAACTTAACTTTTTCTCCAGACCTACTACGATCAAAGTAATGCCTCACTTAAGTGAATCCCGACACTATGGATTCAAAAGTGCCCTCAGATTTTTAATCCAACCAACATTTCAAAAGTTAAAAAATGCCGCTCACACGTTTACTGAATGTACCCGAAAAAAGTTCAATAAATTAATAACATTCATGCTCGATCCGTGCTGGTTAAGTTTAGACTCTGCCTAAGGAGAAAATTCCCCAAAAAACTCAACGGTACTCTCGAATTTTCAATCCAAGTTACCGTTTAGAAGTTGTGGATTTTACGATAAAATAATTGTCACTTAATTATTTTATTTATGGCCAAAAACTAACTTTCACTGGTGGCTCACGCCGTCCAATGTTAGTATCTGCCTAAAGAGAGCATACCCTCATGAGTTCAGTGGTGGTATGAGATTTTTAATCCAAGTCACCATTCGTGAGTTATACATATTTGAAAAATAAAATATCTTTATTTAATTATTTTATTTACAGTTATGCCATTTTCGGGTTTTCTCATCGGAGGCCTGTGCCGACTAAAATTAAGTCGCGCCTAGGGTAAATCCGCCATCCTGAATGCAACGGTGCCTTCATAATTCTGATCCAGGAAACCATTTAAGAGTTATTTTACTTTTTTAGGAAAACTGCTTACGCTCGCTAATTAAAGTTTATCAAAACTTTGACGGATCATTCCAGGCACTCCTGGCCTCAGAATTACGCACCGTCAGATTTCGTGGTCCCAAAATAATTCCATATAATTAAAAAAAAATTATACGAAAAATCCTGGACACTACAACAGGGGTGATGAAAACCCCTGTTAAGACCATGCAAGCGTAACAACACATCTGCAGAGAAGCCGCCACAAAGCCAAACCCGATGAACATCCCTCTAGCAGTGTAAAAAACTAATAAAAAAATGAACGGTTCATATCAGAATGGTAGTATAAACCATAGATGACCAAAAATGGATTGAAATCACAATACCCGGATTGCTATAGTGGCATCTGGGAGAGAAACCCATCCAGAAGTCCCATATCTAGTAGAAAAAAATTAAATTGAACAAATAATGGTAAAATGCATGTGTTAAAACAATTAAATGGAAGTAATAAAACAATTTTATATCGAAAATTAAAATCAACAGACATACTTGTTGAGTTCTCATAGGCCAAGCCCTGAGTAAATGTCACAGAATGTGCTCGCCATTGCTAGTCCTGCATTTGGACAAAAACCGCAGACTCATGCATTCTTCCTTAACCTAAAGAGTAAAGATTGAAGACTATAACAAAGAAGAACCCTTCCTCCACCCCTCACTCTCCCTTTGGAACCCCACCTTTCCCCACAGTTTCCTCGACAGCTTTCAATTTCATCCAACCAAATGGCCGTGACAAAGTTTTGTATATAACAGAAATAAAAAATCTATTTTCAAAAATAGGTAGATTGAGACACTATTTCCCAACGGTGGGCACTGTTTGAAGTAGTGCCCACTTTAAAAATATTAAAGGAAAGACGCTATCTGAAAAAAATACTTCTTTATAATATTTGTGAAGAAGGTGGTGTCCTGAAAAGAGCCTTCTCTTTTTTTTTATTTTTTAATTTTATTTTTTTGCAATGTTATATATATATATATATGACACATTTTCAATAAATAATAAAAATTATGTATATAATTAAAATAATATAAATATAATAATAATAATAATAATATTAAACATAAAAAATATAAAAAAAATATTATTATTAAATATAAAAATATTTTTTATTAAAATAATAAATATTTTCTTTTTTCATTAAAATAAATTAAAATCATATTATCATTAAATAATAATATTATTAAATAACAAATATGTGCATATATTCATTTCAAATTAATGATTATTTATAATTAATAACATTATTAATTATATTATTATTTAGTATTATTAAATACATAAATAATTAGATTATATATAACATTTAAGACAATTATTTTTTATTCTCTTTATTATTAAAATATTAATTATATTACTATTATGATTATTATAAATGATTAATAATTGTAATATAAATTGTTAATAATAACATTATTATTATTAATTATATTTACTATATTATAAATTTAATTAATATTTATTTTAAATTATACTATTAACTAATTATTAGTTATATTAAGAATTATTTTATTTAGATCATTATTCATAATCATTGTTGTAATTCTTGTAAATAATTAAAAATATAATTATTATTTTTTACAAATGTAATTCAAAATATTTAACAATAATAAAAAATCAATAATTAATTTTTTACGTTCATTTTATTTTCAACTAATTTGTTTTTATCCAGTCAATGTTTAAAATTGCATTTAGATTTTATTTATACTATATTATATTCGCATAATTGTTTTTGAAGGGTAAATGTTATTTTGTAAAAAAATAAAGTTTGTGTCATGTAAATTATTTTGTTATATTATTTTTGTTATTTTTTTCATTTTAAACTATATTTTATATGTTTATTCCATGTCTTAAGTTTCATTTAAATTGTACTTATAGTTTATATTTTACAGGTTTCCAAAGTTACCTACATGAAACACAATATTTTTTTTAAATAGATAAGTTTGAAAGCCTATAAATTATAAAGTATATATATATATAAAATAAAAATATAAAAAATAATTGAAAATAAAAAATAATTTCTTAAAATTTTTTGGTGAAAAATAATTTTAATGGCATAAAACATTGTTGATTCAAAACATAACATTTGTATCTATAAATTATTTTTACAACAAATATTTTTTGTGTAAATTTAAAATTTTTGTTTATTATTTTTTTGACATTCCTTTTATTTTCAATTTTTGTTACATTTAGTGTTTTAAATTTCATATAGAATTTAATTATACTATATTTTATGTGCATAATCTTTTTGAAGTGTACACGTTGTATTTTTAATTCATAAAGTTCTTGTCATGTAAACTACTATTGGTTTTTTATATTCATTAAATTCTTTTTATTTTCAACTATTTTTATATGTTTAATCTATGTTTGATGTTTTATTTATATTTTTATTATAGTTTATATTTTATAGGCTTCCAAAGTCACCTACATGAAAGATAATAATGTTTCAAGTAGGTGACTTTGAAATATTATAATTTTTTTTCATGAATATGTTTTATGAAATTATTTTTATTTTAAACTATTTATTATATGTTTAATCTGTGTTTTAAGTTTCATTTATATTAGTCTTATAGTTTAAATTTTATAGGCTTTCAAAATCTCCTACTTGAAATTTTTTTACATTTCAATTAGGCAACTTTGGAAGCTTATAAAATATAAACTATATGACCAATCTAAATAAAACTTAAAACATGGATTAAAAATATAAGAAATATTTGAAAAAAAATTTAGTAAATACAAAAAACCAAAAATAATTTACATGATGCAAACTTTATTGATTTAAAAAATAACATTTGTACTTATAATTTTTTTCCTCCAAATTTTTTTTGTGTAAATTAATTTTTTTTTGTGTATTGTTGTTTGAAATTCCTTTTCTTAAATTAATTTTTATTTATACATTCAATATTTTAAATTTCATTTAGATTTTATTTATACTATATTTTAGGCGGATAAATTTTTTGAAGTGTAAATATTATATTTTTAAATATTAAATTAAAAATATTATTAATAACATTATTTATATTCATTATTATAAATTATTATTATTATTATTATTATTGAAAATTAAATTATTAATGGAATCATTGAAAACATTTTTTTTAATATTAATTATAGTTTTAACAACATTAAGAAAATTATTTGTAATTATTACAATGAATTTATTAGTCACCATTTACTACATTTTCAAATAATAAATATTTTTTGAAAATATGTTACGATTAATAATTTATTATTGAAATAGCGCTGTCGTGGGTGCCCTCAAATGATTAATGTGATTTTGGGGTACTTAAGTGCAACAGAGTGGCTGACCAAGGTCGTCTCTCAAAGGAGGAAGTGAATTAAAACAACTTTCTAGAGGTATTCCAAAAATAAAATAGAATATAATTAAAACACTACTTTAAAGGATGGGGGGTTTTTATAGTTTATAAATCTAGAATAAGTTTGCTCGAATAAGATTGCATTTTTTTTGTTTTTAAGTTTGAAATGAAGTTTGATTAAAAAGACACAACAAGAAGATGCTTTTTTTAGAAAATATTTTAAAAGACGTAATCAATCTAACTCTACCTCTTCAATAAATTATTTATCATTATCATTTAAATTAACATCCACTTAATTATGACCCCTTAACTTTTTAACCCCCGAACCCTACGAGAATTAACTTTACCACAAAGATGGAGTTAATTAAACCCTAGGTTATCTTCGGAACATGTAATTGCAGAACCCTACTTTGATTGATGTTCTAAGGATAGATTATAGTCAGTGGTAAATTAAGGCACATATCCATTATGGAAATGAGGATGAATTGTGTTTAGGTATTATATTTGAACTCTACAAATTTATCCCGTATGGTCTTGTATTACCGATTAAGATCGCGCTCTCACAATTTACACAAAATCCCGACCTCACGTGTTTTTGTGTTAATTGTTCAATTGATTGCTTAGTTTATTAAAATTTAAAAACACAATTCATGGATCATATTAAGTGAATTACATTATCTCAATGATTCAAAATAATTAAATGAATAGGTTAGAAGATAGATCGATTACTAAAAGACTACTCTTCCATGGGTGACGTAATCATCGTAAAAGCATTTTCATGTGAAAAGGTTTATAATGGGTATAACCCAATAACGCTTCTAATCAAGAATTACAACCCAATTAGGAAGATTAATATAAGAATAAATTTAAACAAAATAGAAGAAAATATGAGGAATAAAATAAGATCAATGAAGTTTATTACATAAATGAAAACATTACAAAATGAAGAAGAGAAGGAGGCTTCGATGAGGGGATCCTTGCTTCAAGAGAAACACCTCTTACAATGGTTGGAGAATTTGGTTGAAACCAATTCTCCTCTGCCTCCAATCTCCTAATACACGTACCAACCCCACAAAATGAGAAAAACACCAATTTATAGAGTGGTGGGGAGGCTAGGTTCAAAGCGGTTTCATGTGTGAATGGGGAATCTCAATCAAATATTTTATTCCCACTTTCACCACCCATTTGACCATGAAAACGCGTGAATTGTCTAGCCTTATAGAAGTATCATATGTTTGTATATGGTTCCTATATCTCCTATAAAAATTTGGGCTCAATAAAAGGCTATATGAATGAGTTATGGCCGAAATACAAAAGCTTTTCCATTCTGGTGTGTCCAGCCCACCTTTGACTTTATGTCCCAATTACTCCATCCAGATGCACTCTTTTTATCAAGTGTCCTGAATAAAAGTTGTATCCAATGAAGTAAGGAACACATTTAAAAAATATTAAGTTCAAATAATTCAAATAAAAATATTTATGATTGAAATACTACAGTGATTTTGAAAGGGTAAAACTGGAATTTTCATCAAATATTCAAATGAATGATCTAACCCCAAATACTTTAAAATTGAACATATTTAACACAATGTGAGGAAATTATATCAATTATTATCAATAAAACATTCAATAAAATAGTGTTTTATCAACTCCCCCACACTTACCCTTTTGCACTCCTGAGCAAAATCTCATATCAAGTAAACATCAATATCAAATCAAAACCAATTTTAAAACACATATCCTTGAGATCAAACAATTACAAACCATGAAAAAAAAGATATAATGCCTCATAAAAAACCATTATTTCAATTTCATCATTTATATCATTCAATATATTTCCACTTTGTTTATCCTCCCATGCACAAAACACTTACCTCACTTGAATTTTCTCTTATCACACAAATGTCATTTTTTTGCAATGTCTTTCTCATCCAAACTCATACAAGGGTCACCATAGGCTTGATAAATTCCTACATTGACACCTGATGTGAGTCAAGGATGTATGTTTATCATGAGGAATTTTTAGGGTTGTTCTGTGGCTTTCGGTTGGTAGGATTTAGATGTGAAAAATTCTGAGGCTGAATGAGGAGGGCTTGACTCTTTTTGAAGCAAAATTGCATTAATCTAATTTTCACTTAAATATGGTATTCTCCTCAATCCCCATAGTATCAATTCAGCTCCATCATCATGAAAAGTAATGAAAGGTTTACACCATTCATAATTTCAGCATAAAAAATGTCAATCTTCTCAAACATGATTTTCTTGAAAGCTCCAGACATGCACAACTTCACTTTTCATGAAAGCTCCAGAAAAGGCACAACTTTCAATATAATTAATTTATTCAGTAGCAAACACATCTCTTTAGAATTTAATTTTCCACCAAAAGTATCACAAAATGTTTTATCACAACACAAGATAGATTCCCCCACACTTAAGCTCAACTAGATTATGCAATTTCACTTCAAGAGTTGGTTGGACAGGGAAAATTGGCTTGTAATGTGGCTAACCTAACAGGTTGTGCATGGATTATAAGGGATACAAGGATTAAATGTTAAAGTTAGTCCATTATGAAAAAGTATTATTTGAAATAGGTGCTTTAATACCAAACAAATGCCTCAATCATAACATATGTACCTCAAACCCTCAAGTTTTGACAGGAATAGATCAAATTCTGGTTAAATCAAGCATGGTTTGGTTCTCTCAAGAAGTGAGGTGAATGTAAAGAATATGAAAATAATGGTTCAGAAGCCTCACAAGAAAGTGATTTCAAATATAAAGACAGTGATATGTGGCATGAGATTCAAAATTCAGTGTATTTTTCATGAAATTACTAAATATTTGAACTTGAAACAAATTCATTTCAGCATTAATTTAATCTTAGTTTCAAGGGATAAATTTTTTCACTCATTGATATGTATTTAAAAATTGTGATGAGAATCATTTCAGCTCAAAAATTTCAAAAACACAAAGAAAATTGAAAAAATAAACACAAAAAATTTGAAAAACACACAATTTTTTTGGGTTTTTTTTAAACAGGAAAACAATTGAAATTACTAAACTAAAAGGTTCCCTCCCCCACACTTAAAATATTATATTGTCCTCAATGTGAACCCATGAGATGATATATGCACATGAAATGTAGAATTTTTAAATAGGACAAATAATATAAATTTGAAAGGGTTAGGAACACCCTGATGTGCTCAAGTGATGATGGGGTCATGCAGTGTGATAAAATACACTGCATTAGTAGGAAGTCCCTCAATGTATCTCTTCAAAAGTTTCCCATTGATTATAAAGCTCATTCCAGTGTCCTCTTGTATGATCTCCACTACACCATAAGGAAAAACATTAGATACAATATAAGGACCTAACCATCTGGAATGAAACTTACCAGGTATCAGCTTCAGTCGTGAACTGTAGAGAAGGACTTTCTCTCCAACATGAAACTCCCTTTGTTGGATCATTCTATCATGATATGCTTTAGATTTTTTCCTTATAGAGCCTTGAGTTCTCATATGAATACAATCGAATCTCCTCAAGATCTTGAATTTGCAGCTTCCTTTGGATTCTAGCTTGGGACAAATCCATGTTGCATTTCTTTATAGCCCAATAAGCCCGATGCTCAACTTCCACGAGGAGATGACATGCTTTCCCAAAAACAATCCAAAATGGGGACATACCAATGGGTGTCTTGTATGCTGTCCTATAAGCCCACAACGTTGTTGACGCTCCTTTCCGTCACAGAGTCTAACGACTGAAAAAAGGGAAATACCTTAGTCCAAAGTGATTCATCCTTTGAAGAAACATCAAAAATCGGCAAAGGGATGAACAAGGAGAACATTGCCCATAGGTCGCGCAAGTTCCCTCATGGTCGCGCAAGTACACTTGCGCGCTGCCTAGTGGTCGTGCAAGTCTACTTGCGCGACGCCTTATGGTCGTGCAAGTGACTTGCGCGACCTAAGTGATAACCGCCCGGTAACCGCCCGGGGTCTTCTCCTGCCTATAAATAGACCCTATGGGCCCCCCATTCGAGAGGATCTTTTTCCAGAAACTCGGATTGAATCTCCCGATGCCCAAGTCTCTTCTCAAAGCTTCCGGAACACTTCTAAGGTAATTTCTTACCTAGAACGGAAGATCCAAAGAGAGGGAGGAAGGCCTAAGTGTTGAAACTCATCAACACTTGCGCGCCTGAGTGGCCAGCCCTTAAGGGAAGTAGTCACACTTGCGCGTCGCCTTACTCCTTCGATAGAACTTGCGCATCCCTTTTCTGGAAGAACCTCAAGAGGATTCTAAAGGCTTTAATAAAGAGTCGCTCAAGTATTTCAACGCTGGTTGACCATCGCGCAAGTACAACATATGTCGCACAGGTATACCTGCGCGACCAATACTTGCGCGCCCCCGCAATACTTGCGCGCCTTCCAAGACTTGCGCGCCCCTTCCTTTTTTGGGTGCCTTTCTTGCCCATTTCACCCCTCTTAAGTCATTACACCTTTCCTTTTCAAGATTCAGTCTTCAAGACACTCTTCAAAGCCATTTATGGCATGATTTCTTGATTTGACTTCCTTATCTGAAAGGAATTCAGTGAAATATCTCTCAAAACCTAGTGATTTAAATATCTTTTTGTCACTAAATATGGAGAGTTCATTCATTAAACCTCATCCTTTAAGATGAGAGAAATCCTTAACCTGGGTCTCCTTTTCAGGAATAATTCCCAGTCATAAATATGGGCATCCTTCTTAGGAGTAAGCCCCAAGTCCTCTAATTTTGGGAATCCTTCTTTGGAGTAAACCCCAAGTCCTCTAATTTTGGGCATCCTTCTTAGGAGTAAGCCCCAAGTCCCTTAATTTGGGAATCCTTCTTAGGAGTAAGCCCCAAGTCCCTTAAATTTTGGGCATCCTTCTTAGGAGTAAGCCCCAAATCCCTTAATTTGGGCATCCTTCTTAGGAGTAAGCCCCAAGTCCCTTAATTTGGGCATCCTTATTATGAGTAAGCCCCAAGTCCCTTAATTTGGGCATCCTTCTTAGGAGTAAGCCCCAAGTCCCTTAAATTTTGGGCATCCTTCTTAGGAGTAAGCCCCAAGTCCCTTAAATTTTGGGCATCCTTCTTAGGAGTAAGCCCCAAATCCCTTAATTTGGGCATCCTTCTTAGGAGTAAGCCCTAATCTCAAATATGGGCATCCTCCTCAGGAGTAAGCCCCAAACCTTAATCCTTAACCTGAGCTTCCTTTTCAGGAATAAGTCCCAGTCGTAAATCTTGGGCTTCCTTTTCAGGAGTAAGCCCCAAGTCCCTTAAATTCTCTTTAACCAGTCCTAATTTACATTTAATCTGGGATTCCTTCTCAGGAGTAAAACCCAATTATCAATCCTCTCCTAATTTGGGTTTCCTTTTCAGGAATAAGTCCCAAGTTAGAGTGTTCAAATCTCCATAAAGCACATATACCTTTATGGACCCTGTTCCTGGATTTTCTCCTTAAAGTAAATCCTAAACTTCATTCATCTGGGCAGTCATACATACATAAGCCCCACATTACTTCTTATGATTGCATCTTTCATGGAACAATTGTCTATTTTTTACCAATACCTCTTGTTTCTCACACCGAGCATGACTCACGTGAGCTTAGAGTGTAAAAGTAATTATGACATCCTTCTTTAAGCCATCAATCATAAACATCATACTCCCTTACTCGAACTACGTGGGTTCTGATTCCTTTTCCAAAACAAAGGATACGTAGGTAGCCCATCTATGGGTTAGATCCCAACTCTGAAATAATTCATTGTCCTTCTGAATGACAATAAACTTTAAGTGCCCCACTGAGTGGCTTTAAAACCAGTCTGGTCATCATAATGACCAAGAGACTTTTTATATAAATGTTTTGAAGGTTACTATTGATCAAGAATCTCTAAATAGATATAGATGATTCTATATTGATGAAGAACCTCGAATACATATAAAAGATTCTCTAAATTTCTTACATATATAATCATTGATTGTCAAAACTAAAGGAAAAGCTCATTTTATACTTGGTAATGTAATAAGGATTCACGAACATAACTTAAATCTATAAAGAGAGTCCCGGAATAGACAATAATTCCCCTCAAAAAGGTGTGATGAGTCCGACCTCCCATCCTCTCGACCAATGCAAATTCCTAAGCCTCGCCAGTTCACAAGCTAATGAGTGCCCACCTTTGGAAAGTAGGTCCAAATGGATATGGAATCATTGGATGTTTCCGGTTCTACGAACAAACTCGTTAGAAACCGATCGGAACGTTTGAATCTCCTATCCAGGAGGTCATCCCCGAATTCTGAGGGAAACAAAAAATGGTGAACCCGACGTGAATCCTTAACCAAGTTAAAATGACGTTTTACCTATTTGTTAAGCCCCTATTTTAAGAGGGCTAACAAAAAAAATCATTGACATGTGTGCTCATCCAAAAGATGAAGTGGCTGAATTTTATCTTGATTACGTCTGTTATATCAAACAGGAACTCTTTTCCAAGATCTTATGTATTTCCATAATGGCTGATCTCAAATTCACATATGTGAATACTGCTGCTGCAAATACCACTGCTGCTATTCCTACTGGATCGTCATCCGCTCTGAGGATGACATCACCTACTCAGCGTATTCAATGCTGGGTATCAAATGCGCTGGTTAAGGAGTACCGTCAACACGGTACCATCCCAACTCTGGAGGCTGCCCGACAGGACCTCCAAGTGAACAACACACATAGGTCGTCCGGACAACGACGACCAGTGATCAAGAGGCAGGCGGTGCTGACTACCGTCTCCAACCGTTTCGGGTCGTTATCCCCGGAACGCAATTTCCATTCACTCCCTTACTTTGAGGAAGTGAATGAGCAAGTCCCTCAGGGACTTAATTCAAAAAGATAAGAGTCCTTCCCGAGGGCTCCCATCAACATGATGAGGGTACCGACTCCAGGCATTCAGCTCAGGTTCCTCGAACCCGAGCAGGCAAGACGAACCGCCAGAGACAGAATCCAGTTAACAATGGGCAGGTTTTCATCCCTGCCATCTCCAGAGAAGTCCACCAACCTAACTTGGTGGAAAACAACGAGCAGGCACACACACCTGTCCGTTTTAATTCTGCTGTCCAACAGACTCGTCTGGCAGCATCACGCCAATCCTGCCAGGCAATTCCGGCGGAGTACTATAGGCAGGAACATACAACTGCTTATACATCACCAGTTAGTCAACAGGATCGTCTGACTACATATGATGGATCTCGTCAACCACCTTTGGCGAAGTGTAATCAGCAGTCACATACACCTGCTAGTACTAATCAAACCTACCAACAGTCTCGCTTGGTAGCACACGGAGAAGTCAGTCGGAAATCTCCAACGACAAACAGGAGGCAGACTCAACTCTCTGCCTCCACACTTGAGTACTGTCAGGATTCACTGACAAGAAAAGGAGGAAAGGAGCAGGAACATACACCTAATCCAAACCCGGAATGGACATATATTCCCGTTCCGGCGGCTGAAGTCACCAAGCATATTTTGTCAATGGTAAAAGAGCAGAAGCAAATTCCTGCTCATATTCTGGATGCTTGCCAGGATATCATAACAGCTTCAGCATCATCTCAGGGAAAGACACATAAATCTATCCCTAGCAGTGGAGTGACACATCAATGATTCACTCCAGAACAGACACACACATCTGTTCCAGTCCAAGAGGGTTATGGGGCATACTCCCCCATATCATACGGACAACCAAGTCAGGCACATACACCTGATTTGAGTAGAGATCGTCAGCCTAACCTGACCATCTTTCCTGAGCAGGCACATACACCTTCTCAGAGCAATCACTTTCGTCATCAAGTGGTTTCTAAAGCGAGTAAGAAGACATATAAGAAAAAGATCCGCCCAACACAGTCAGGAGATCAAAGGCCAATATGTAACCAAGCCTTGCTCGATGCTGGAGTTCTTGAAGCCCTCAGACATTTATCTGTCGGAATTCAAGATTCTACTCCCTCAGTTCCCAATAACGGGAACATTAATTCTGAAGGTCTTCAACAAACACTTCCTCATGAAGGCTTTCTTCATGAAAATTCGGTCAATCTTGAAGTTTCTTCTTCAGACGAGAGCCACAGGAACCCTCTGTGTGGTCAGAAGACCAAGGAGCAAGAGATCTCATCTTTTGCTGTAACCCATTATGGTGGTCCTCCCTATGATGATGAATTTCGCTGCGAAAGTCCTCTCCGCAGTAGTGATTCACATTGCCTGGAAAATACTCCAGTGGACAATGTAGTGCTGAGAAAGCCCTCTTATCTTGAGGCACTTGCAAATGCGAAACCAGTCATGTCTGATGCTTTATCTCTAGTAAGTGAAATACTTTCTCAATCAGAAGATAGCCCAGGGTGTAGGTCATTCTCCGAACCACCCCTAAGTCATGCATCTTCTAGTTTGATCAATGATCTCTCTACAAATCTTTTTGAATCCGATGAAGCAGCAAGGAAACACCAACTCTGGTCAAAACAGGTAGAAGAATCTTCATTTAATGATAAAGAGGAAATGCTGAACATGAGGAAAAAACTGGCGAAAAGTGAGGTACCAGTCATGTTTTGGCCTTTGGCTGACTCCCAGTATGACATTCCAAAGATGTTGACGGAAGATGGAGTCCATGATATTCATCTCAACATATGGAAAACTCTTTGTCAATTGAAGAAGAAGGTATTATCTTATGATGAATATGAAAATCATCTTAAGATAATAGAAGGGCTACAACGTCAGATTGATTTGGCATCTCTATCAGTCTCTCGATATCCGAAGGCTGAAAATCAACAGAGAACCCTTCAACGTTCATGCCTTGGCGCACTAAGAAAATTGCGTCAATTAATTGCCAATGCTCCATCTGGTGTTCATATCAGAGGATGGGGTGTTCACGGAGCACTACATTTCACAGTGCTTTCCATTCAACAAAGCCCGCCGAAAATGGTCTCATGCAATGTTATTGCCCATGGCCGGCCACAGTCAATGTGCTTTGTTCATAATCAAAAGCTTGCTCAAGAACAGGCTTCAACTAGTTCCTCTCAAAATCAAGCATATAGAGAACAAGTTGTTGAATTGCCCCTACATCAAGCAGGCGAGAATATTTCACAAGCCTCTCGTATGGAGAAAAAAAATCATCAAATGACAGAAGTCTCGGAAATCATCCAACGGTCTGTTGAACCAGGTGATAAAAGTGGATACATGTTAATGCATCCAGCTAATTTCCGAACTAAGATTCGCAAGATCAAGAGATCTTTTAAGAAGGTCTCAGACATAGCATGTCAAGAGCCACCCCAACTTGTCAGACTGGGGACTCCTTTAACCCAAACCTCAGAGTCAACAAATGGGATTCGAGGAGTTGAGCGGAATCAGCAGGAACATCCCCAGTTCACGAGACTGGGGACTCTTTCAAATCATCATTCCCCTTCTCAGAGAATGTCGGTCTTTTCTCGATTAGGGAAGAAGCCCCAAGAGGAACGAAGAGCCAAATTATCAGGAGATTCCCTCTAAATTATAGCTCGTCAAGAAGTTCCTAAAGGATTGAATCAACAAAAGGCAATGTCTCATCAAAGATATGAAAGAAGACAATATCACAGAAATATTGATAGAAGGGATGCGATGCATTATGCATCAATCAATGTCATCAATGCCGTTGTTGCTAATCCACCAGAGGAGACTCACTTAGGGGACTCAGATGAAGAGCGTCCTGCTCAAGAAAATGTACGCACCGATACAAATGAAGAAGGTGTGCGTACACGAAGTCAAAGGATTACTCAGAACCTAGGTAATCCACTTCCCTCTCTCCAAAAAGTATCCAACAAAGGGAGGGGAAAGAATCAGGTTACATATCCTTCCTCTGGAGAAGTTCAATCGCTCTCATTAGAGAAAATATTTGCATAACAAGAGGAAGAAATGAAAGAATTAAGAAGGTTGAATGCAGAACTACTTCAGAGTATTCTTCTTCTTAAGAATGCTGAAGTCCGACGGCCAAAGGAATTTGTTGCAGTTACTGAGATGGATCAAGAATATCCTCATTTATCAGTACACCCTCAGAGGTCTAATCCTGTGGGTCAAGCGCAACAACGGTTGGCAGTGCTACCATCAGTTGCAGCACCAACCACCACATCTGTCCAAGCTCCATTCATTGCACCTACTCAAGACCAGATTCAACCGGATGTTTCTCAAAAGTTAATAACTACTATTGAGTCATTAACAGCTTGGTTAGAAACTATGGAAGGGAAACAGGAGCAAGTTCAACCAGAAAAGAAAGTTTACCCTGAATGGGTAGATTCAATTTCTCCTTCATCTAGTTTTGGAAACCCTGTTTTCCCTACTTTCAATGGATCAGGTGACCCTGAACAACATTTGACGCATTATGTGTCTTGTTGTGATCCTATGATGGGAACTCCAGAGCAGCAAGAAGCAGTGAAACTCAGATGCTTCGTGCGAACCTTGCAAGGACCAGCTTTTGTCTGGTATACAAGCTTGCAATCCCGGTCAATCATCGGATGGGAGGATCTTCGCAAAAAATTCCCTCTTCAGTTCAGCTCAACTTTTCCAAAAACGACAGTTTTCGATCTTACAAATTGCAAGAAAAGGGAGAATGAAAGAGTCTCTGATTTCATTGCTCGCTGGAAGAGATTAACATATTCCCTGAGTTTAGCACTCCATCAGGAAGAGCTGTTGCCAATCTTTGTGGCAAATTTGTGTGACGAATTACACACGCCATTGATCCCTGTGAAATACACAAGAGGGTTTCGAGACCTTACTTCAATCGCTCAGCAGATTGAAGATTCCCTTATACAGGCTAAGGTTAAATCTTGTGTAATTCCATCAGCTCTAGGAAGGAGAATGGGTAAAGCAGAAACTGCTACAGTTATGCTTAAACAAGCACCTGTACCTATTTCTACTTCAAAACCTTCATCTTCTCGAAGGGCTCCACCTCCTGAACGCCAACAACAAAGGCCGTTTCGTCCAAATGATCAAAGATATCAACGACGAAAACAATTTGAGTATTTGAAGAGTAAAACATACTCTTTCCGAAGTGAGCAAGTTCCCGGTTACTTCATTTCAGCTCTAGAAAATAATTTGGTTCAATTACCAGTGCCCAAGAGGCCAAACAAGGAAGGAGATGAAGACCGTCCCAATTATTGTCCCTTTCATCAAATGTTAGGGCATCCCATACAGGAGTGTTTTGTCTTCAAAGACCTCCTGAAAAAGATGGTCGACTTGGGACAAGTCAAGTTGAAAGGTTCTTAAACTCAGGTAGCATGTGTTACTGCTACAGTTCCAGAGGAGGAAGGTGAATGGAAATAAGTCAAAAGAAGAAATGCACAAAAATATGATGATTGGATGGTCAGAAAGAAAATAAATCGGACTCATGCCATTTTGAGAACAGAATTAAAGAAACCAATTGTGTCTTCTTCCATGAATATTGCGGTAAAACCTTCTTTGTCAGAGGGAAAATCCTCAAATAAACGGTTTGATTCAAAGAAGGAAAAAGAATCAGAAGAAGATGAGTATGTGTCAAAGCCTAAATTGTCTTTGACTCTGGCAGACTTTATGCCATCTACTTCAAAACCACGGGCACCGCCCCATCAAACGGCACATCCTAAACAAGCTAGTCAGGCAAAGTCTTTATTAGACGAAGAGTTAATCTTCGGTTCTATTAATATGATTCAATTAACAGATCTGTACTCCAGTCGTAATTTCAATTTTGATGAGCCTGAATTCCCTGTATCAAATAAAGGAATCTGAGGAAGTTCCATAGGTTCAGGATACAGGGGAAGACGTGGATCTTTCCGAAGCCACTACTCCAGTTCTACCCCTGCTAGCACTGTGTATGCAGCAGAAACTCGTGGTAGAGCCCTTCAGCGAGCTCAAAAAGAACAAGAAAGTTCTTCTGCCAATAGTCAACTCAGTCTTGGCACAATTATTTTGGAAGGCTGATTGAAAATTCCATCTTCTTTATCTCAACAAGTAAATGGATCTAATCGGTCTAATCTTCCAAAACCAAGGATTTTGCCAACTTCTATCCTAATACAAGATGCATCAGCTTCCAAATCATCTGCTTCCAAGGTACCTGCTAAACCGCATATTCCTGTTGGGAAATGCAGACCTCTAGATCAAAAGTATGATATATTGAAACACTTGGCCCAAGTACCAGCCAAGTTATCAATTTTGGATGCTTTGAATCTGTCAAAAGATCTTCAGGAAGCACTCATCAGAGCTTTGTCAAGTCCTCAGGAATTTGAAGCTGAAATTGCTGCAGCTGAATTCTATCACATAGAGAATAATCCTGCAGAATTCCATGCAATGATATCTTTTACTGATAAAGATGAAGATGATGTTGTGAATGGGCACATAAAACCTTTGTACTTATCTGGCAAAGTCAATGGTGTGGATATCCGAAGAGATTTCATTGACAATGGTTCAGGAGTCAACCTCATGCCCATCCGTACACTTCGTCGATTGGGCCTCACAGAATCTGATTTATCTCCTTCTACCATGATGTTACAAGGATATGATAAAAATGAACAAGAACCACTGGGCGAAGTTACACTCAGAACTCAGTTTTTAGATCTTGTATCCAATTCGGATTTCATGATTGTTGATCAAGACTCAGCTTTCAACGTCTTGCTTGGAAGACCCTGGCTACATCAGCATGCAACTATTCCTTCATCATACCATCAATGTCTCAAATACTGTTTCAATGGTCAAGTTGGAACATTGTAGGGTGATAAGACCCCGTTCAAGACATGTGAGTCTCAATACATTGAGGCATAATTTTATCACATGAAGGGAAGAGAAAAATCTACAATGAAGGAAATTACCAAAGTTAATGCTCCATATGGTTTGGAGAAAATTCCAATAAATCCATTTACACATGTGAGTACAGATTATGTGTTACCTATCAGTAAAATTGACAAAATAGGCCCAAATCAAAATACTCTTATGGAAAGATCCATAATGTCAATTACGGAAGTTGAGCTAGACAACATGGGAGAAATTGGTAACCTACCAAACAGTGATGAAAGCACAAGTGGTGACGTCTTCATTTCATCTGCTGAAATCCAACAGGTCTATACTTCGCCAATCAGGCCATAAGAAGTTATAGCAACATCAGAGGTGAATAATGATGTCAATTCTCAATCCATCATCTCCTCTTTATTTCCCAAAGAAGGCCCTTTATCATCAATAGGGTCGGAAATGGAAGCATCTTCTTCAAAATGTGCAAATTTTGAAATCTCTTATGATCATGAAAATTTCGTTTTGTCATCTACTATGCAAGTAGAAACAGAAGAAATAGCACATGATCAAGAGGAAGATGAAGATCTTAGAGATGATCCTCCAGCATTTGAAGAGGGTATCTCTACCACTGTGGATGAACTCAGAGAAATAAATCTGGGTATAGAGAAAGATCCACGCCCCACTTTAATTAGTGCGGCCATGAACCTTGAAGAGCAAGAGATGTATATTTCTTTTCTAAATCAAAATAAATATATTTTCACTTGGAACTATACAGAAATGCCTGGTCTTGATCCTGATATTGCTACTCATCATTTGGGTTTACCAAAAGAACATCGAGGATTTAAGCAAGCCGCGAGAAGAACACACCCAACTTATGCTTCCAAAATTGAAGCTGAAGTGGATAAGCTGATCAAAGATAACTTCTCCAGAGAAGTTCAATATCCCAAGTGGTTGGCTAATATTTTCCCTGTAAAGAATAAGAATGAAAAAATTAGGGTTTTCATCGATTTCAGATATCTTAATCGGTATTGTCCTAAAGATGATTTCCCAGTTCCGATTACAGAACTCTTAATTGATGCGACGGCTGGTTATTAAGTACTTTCCTTCATGGATGGATATTCCGGATATAATCAGATCTGAATGGCCTCAGAAGATGAGGAATCTACATCCTTCAGAGCCCCTCAAGGTGTGTTTTGTTACCGGGTGATGCCCTTTGGTTTAAAGAATGCAAGTGCAACATATCAACGCGCCATGCATTGTATCTTCAAACCTTTTTTAGGGAAGTTTGTTGAATGCTATGTAGACGATTTGGTGGTTAAATACAAACAACGTTCTAATCACTTGGCTGATTTGGAAGTCATATTCCACAAGATTCGACAACATAATTTGAAGATGAACCCCTTAAAATGTGCTTTTGGGGTAACCTCAGGAAAATTCCTCGGCTTTGTTGTACGCCATCATGGTATTGAAGTCGATCCTGAGAAGACCAAGTCAATCCTTGGTATGTCACCTCCTCAGAATTTGAAAGAATTAAGAGGACTTCAAGGACACTTAGCCTATATTCGGCATTTCATCGCCAATTTGGCAGGCAAAAGTTTACCCTTTACCAAATTATTGAAAAAAGGAGTCACTTACCAGTGGACTGAAGAATGTCAAGAAGCATTTGATGTTCTCAAGAAATACCTCTTGAGTCCACCAGTACTCATGCCACCTGTTGAAGGAAGACCACTTATCCTCTATGTGACAGCTCTAGAGCGATCATTGGGTGCCTTTCTCGCTCAAAAGAATGATGCTGGGAATGAAAATAGCCTCTACTATCTCAGTAGAACTATGCTTGAAGCAGAAACCCGGTATTCAAGTATTGAGAAGTGCTGCCTAGCATTAATCTTTGCAGTCCAGAAACTGAGACACTACTTGCAACATCACGAGGTCCAATTGGTATCTCGCAATAATCCGCTCAAATTCATCCTTAGTCGTCCAATGATTACAGGACGTCTAGCAAGGTGGGCAGTTATTTTGCAGCAGTTCGATATTCAGTATGTATCTCAAAAGGCAATAAAGGGCCAAGCTTTGGCTGATTTCCTGGCTGAACATCCTTCAGTGGAAGACACGTCTTCAGATATTGAACTCCCTGATGAGGAAGTTTTCTCTATTCAAGAGAGTCCTCAAACATGGGAAATGTATTTTGATGGTGCTTCCAGAAGTCCAACAGGGAAGAAAATGGAAAATCCTAAATTTAACAAAGTTGGTTTAGGAATTGTACTCATTTCTCCAGATAAGGCATTGTTACCTTATTCCTTTTTATTGTGGGAAGGTGGTACTAATAATGAAGCCGAATACCAAGATCTTATCACAGGCTTGGAGTTAGCGCTTCAAGCACAAGTGAATCACTTAAAAGTGAAAGGTGATTCAGACTTGGTAATCAAACAAATCAATGGGGATTATGCCATCAGAAAAGAAGAGTTAATCCCTTTGCATGATTACGTCAGAAAGTTAATGGCGGAATTCCCTTCAGAACCGACATTTTCTTATTTCCCAAGATCACAAAATGCTCAAGCTGATGCACTGGCTAATATAGCCACAGCTCCAGCAGATCCAAATCGGGACGAGACAACCATCAGTATTGCCCACCATCGTGCAATTTTACCTTATGTTCAAGCCAGAACAGAGGAAATTAATGAAATTAGTCCCATTCCTGAACCATATGGTCATACTACAGGATGGATGTCACCTATCAGGGAATACCTTCAAAATGGAACACTTCCACCTGATAGAGCCGAGAAAGAACAAATCCGGCAACGTGTGGTCAATTTTACTCTTTATGATAGCCCAAACCACCTAGAGAAAATTCTCTACAAACGTGGTTTTGATGGAGTTCTCTTCAGATGCATTGATGGTGAAGAGACAATGGCTATCATGAAAGAAGTACATGCAGGAGTCTGTGGTGCCCACCAGTCTGGACATAGATTGTCTGATCAAATTTGAAGGCTTGGATACTTTTGGCCTTCAATGATACAAGATTGTATTGATTTCACAAAGAAATGTCATTCATGTCAAGTACATGCCAACTTCATTCATCAACCTCCAGAGTTGCTTCATACAGCTAAATACTCATGGCCATTTGCCACATGGGGAATGGATGTGGTGGGACCTTACCCTTCAGCTACGACCAAGCAGTTTAAGTACATTCTTACTGCTACTGATTTCTTTTCCAAATGGGAAGAGGTAGTACCTCTCAAAGAAGTCAGTTCTAAATGAATTATTAGCTTCATCAAGTCTAACATCATTACTAGATTTGGTGTCCCTCATACCATATTGACGGACAACGGCACCAACTTCTGTTCTTCTGAGGTGAAGAAATTGTATCAAGAATACAACATTAAATCCAACCATTCATCTTAGTATCATGTGGCAGCCAATGGCCAAATAGAAGCCTTTAACAAGACTCTTTCAAATATACTGCAAAAGATGGTGGATAAAGATAAGAGGTCATGGCCTGATAAACTCTTTCATGCTTTGTGGTCTTATCGAACTACCACCCGCAATGCAACGCGGTCAACTCCATATTCGTTGGTATATGGAACAGAAACAGTCTTTCCAATTGAAGTTCAATTTCCCTCACTCAGAGTGGCCATTTGTGATCAGTTATCTACAGATGAGTAATCCCAAAAGCGATTGAATGAGTTGGAACGGTTAGATGAGAAAAGATTGTGCACTTTTCACCACTTGGAAATCTATCAGAATCGAATAACACGAGCTTTTAACAAAAAAGTTCGTCTTCACTCATTCATTCAGGGAGAATTGGTATTAGTTCTCAGAACTCCAATGATACCAGGAAAGAAACCTCCCAAGCTTGAGCCAAAATGGGAAGGACCTTATTCAATACATAGGGTCTACTCCAATGAAGCTTATTCATTAATCTCGATGGATGGAGAACTCATTACTACTCCAACTAATGCCAGATTTTTGAAGAAATATTTTGTATAAAATACAAAGTATTCACCTTATGTCCCCGCAACATGACACTAAACTGTGCGGCACCAGTTCGTCCTTGCTATATGACGTTAAACTATACAGCAACGGTCTAAGCATATGACCCTAAACTATTTGCACATACGTCCAACATGACGTTAAAATGTGTCACCTTATGTCCCCGCAACATGACACTAAACTGTGCGGCACCAGTTCGTCCTTTCTATATGACGTTAAACTATACAGCAACGGTCTAAGCATATAACCCTAAACTATTTGCACATACTTCCAACATGACGTTAAAATGTGTCACCTTATGTCCCCACAACATGACACTAAACTGTGCGGCACCAGTTCGTCCTTGCTATATGACGTTAAACTATACAGCAATGGTCCAGTATGACCTTAAACTGCAACTTTGTCCCACACGATGTTAAACTGTGAAAAAGTCCCTTATGTCAAGCAAGACGTTAAACTGTGATGTCCTAACTACATGACGCTAAACTGTATACAAGTCCCTTATGTCCAGAAAGACGTTAAACTATATAATCATCAAAGGTCTTGTATGACCTTAAACTACACCACCGTCCAACATGACATTAAACTGCACCATCCACGGTCCATGCATATGACCTTAAACTATTCGCACTTTCGTCCAACATGACGTTAAATTGTGGAAAAAATCCCCAATGCGTCCAACATGACGTTAAAATGGTGCACTCTTTTGTCCTCACTGCATAACATTAAACTACACAGTTCCCCCCTTTCGTCCAACATGACGTTAAACTCTATTGTTCCCATCGTCCTAACTACATGACGCTAAACTGTACAGAAAATTCATAATACGTCCTACATGACATTAAACTGTATTTTGTCCCTGCTACATGACACTAAAATGCGTAGCACCAATAGTCCTAACTGCAAGACTTTAAACTGCATAGTCCCTTTATATGTCCTACATGATATTAAACTATGCATCGTTAAGGTTGTTGTTACCTCTTGTTTCTCACACCGAGTATGAATCACGTGAGCATAGAGAAAACCTCAACCGTAACACTCTCTTTGGGCCGCTAACCATGTATAAGTCCCAACAACATTTTTTATTATTATTAGATCATTGTCCCCAAGAACAACTTGATCATTAATTCATTATTTAATTGAACTACAAGGACTTTGATCCTTGCCTTCCAGGCTGGGTACATAGGCAACCTCCCAAGGTTCAAGCCCAAAAACAATCTCTTCACATCGGTTCACCACCATATGATGTTGATTCGTGAAACCGCACCTAGAATCAATATCTTTACATTGATTCACTTTCGTCCTTGTTATACGACGTTAAACTACACAACACTTTTGTCCGGTACGACAATAAACTACAATACTCTTTGATTTCCTCATTTGAGAGGGAAACATTATTTACATTGATTTTTCAATCATGTTTCATTTCAAAAGACTACGTGCATACATGGTAATGCCTAAAATTTTTATCTCGGGTTAAACCATCATTGCACTAAAGTCCCCTTTCACCCTTCACATGTACGAACCAAATTTGTACAAAGGGTAGTTCTAGAACTATGTGGGCTTGATTCCCATCCTTATGGGATACGTAGGAACGTTCGAGTATCCCTCGAATCCAGCCCCAAGTCTTTTGGGCCTAACCCCAAATTTCACTTTCAGTCCCTTGGCTGAAAAGTCCTTATGAAAACACACACTGTGTATTCATTATTATGGTCCGAACTCTATGACCCTAAACTAAGATCTCTCATACTTTCGTCCTGCACGACGTTAAACTACATTTCAAGAACTACGTATGGCTTGATTCTAATTCTTATGAGATACGTATTGAAGTCCAAAATTTCAATTTAGGACCCAACCACAACATGATTATAGTTATCATTGACCTATGTATCTCTATATACATTGGAAAATACCCATCTTTATGTGTCATAATCCTAACCTTAAATATTTTCAGATCTTTATAACTCTTTTCATGACTTTTAGTCACAAAAATGTCATACTTCTGAGAATTATTTTACCTGACTATGCAGTATGTGCCCATAGGTGGCCTTGCATAAATAGTCCACATAACAGACTTGTTAGCCAAAAGATACTATTTTATTTAACTATGTAGCCAATTCCCTTAGGTGGCCCTGCATAATTCAACCCCCTAACGGGTTTGTTAAATGATGGTAACTTCATTCTTGGGAAGAATGCCTCTTTTGTCCTTATTTGTCTTAAACGACAATATGTAGGGATCCACAAAAAAATAGCCATCCTTAACATATTTGTCCCATATCCTTTTTCATGATCTGAAAGTATTCAAGTCTATGGTTTATTCTTCTTCCCTACGTTTGGGTCAGACCTTCGTAGGAGTGATATTCATCCAGTTCTTCGATAATCTTGTCTAGAAATATCTTCTCCATATTCAAGTACCTCTTTCCATACAACAAACTCTATACTTTAGAAAATTTGAATCTCCATAAACTTTCACTGGCTTTTAGCACTAGGAAAGTAAATTTTTGAGAATTCTTTTTTCCTGACCATGCAGCACGTGCCCATAGGTGGCCTTGCATAAACAGTCTACATAACAGACTTGTTAGCCAAAAGATACTATTTTATTTAACAATGCAGCCAATTCCCTTAGGTGGCCCTGCATAATTCAACCCCCTAACGGGTTTGTTAAATAATGGTAACTTCATTCTTGGAAACTACTTCTTTTAATGCCTTTTAACTCTTTTTCATATCATTCCTCAGATTCAAATATTCTTAAGTCATAGCTTACATATTTTCCCTCATACTTGAGTATGGTACTATGTTTTCAGATGAGTTGTCAAGGAATTGAGTCAATTCTAATCCATTTCGGTCAAAGATATTTCGACCTTAAACATTAGCCTTTGTATGTCCGACATGCATGACTTTAAACTGCCAGATTTCTTGTTTTTATTTTCACCTCAGAGTCAAATCCTCTTTTCTCTCCGGATCCAACTCTGAGGGGGGACTTTTGTTGATGCTCCTTTCCGTCACAGAGTCTAACGACTGAAAAAAGGGAAATACCTTAGTCCAAAGTGATTCATCCTTTGAAGAAACATCAAAAATCGACAAAGGGATGAACAAGGAGAACATTGACCATAGGTCGCGCAAGTTCCCTCATGGTCGTGCAAGTACACTTGCGCACCACCTAGTGGTCGTGCAAGTCTACTTGCGCGACGCCTTATGGTTGTGCAAGTGACTTGCGCAACCTAAGTGATAACCGCCCGGTAATTGCCCGGGGTCTTCTCCTGCCTATAAATAGACCCTGTGGGCCCCCCATTCGAGAGGATCTTTTTCCAGAAACTTGGATTGAATCTCCCGACGCCCAAGTCTCTTCTCAAAGCTTCCGGAACACTTCTAAGGTAATTTCCTACCTAGAACGGAAGATACAAAGAGAGGGAGGAAGACCTAAGTGTTGAAACTCATCAACACTTGCATGCCTGAGTGGCCAGACCTTAAGGGAAGTAGTCACACTTGCGCGTCGCCTTACTCCTTCGATAGAACTTGCGCGTCCCTTTTCTGGAAGAACCTTAAGAGGATTATAAAGTCTTTAATAAAGAGTCGCTCAAGTATTTCAATGCTGGTTGAACATCGCGCAAGTACAACATATGTCGTGCAAGTATACCTGCGCGACCAATACTTGCGCGCCCCCGCAATACTTGCGCGCCTTCCAAGACTTGTGCGCCCCTTCCTTTTTTGGGTGCCTTTCTTGCCCATTTCACCCCTCTTAAGTCATTACACCTTTCCTTTTCAAGATTCAGTCTTCAAGACACTCTTCAAAGCCATTTATGGCATGATTTCTTGATTTGACTTCCTTATCTGAAAGGAATTCAGTGAAATATCTCTCAAAACCTAGTGATTTAAATATCTTTTTGTCACTAAATATGGAGAGTTCATTCATTCAACCTCATCCTTTAAGATGAGAGAAATCCTTAACCTGGGTCTCCTTTTTAAGAATAAGTCCCAGTCATAAATATGGGCATTCTTCTTAGGAGTAAGCCCCAAGTCCTCTAATTTTGGGCATCCTTCTTAGGAGTAAGCCCCAAGTCCTCTAATTTTGGGCATCCTTCTTAGGAGTAAGCCCCAAGTCCCTTAATTTGGGCATCCTTCTTAGGAGTAAGCCCCAAGTCCCTTAAATTTTGGGCATCCTTCTTAGGAGTAAGCCCCAAATCCCTTAATTTGGGCATCCTTATTAGGAGTAATCCCCAAGTCCCTTAATTTGGGAATCCTTCTTAGGAGTAAGCCCCAAGTCCCTTAATTTGGGCATCCTTCTTAGGAGTAAGCCCCAAGTCCCTTAAATTTTGGGCATCCTTCTTAGGAGTAAGCCCCAAGTCCCTTAAATTTTGGGCATCCTTCTTAGGAGTAAGCCCCAAGTCCCTTAAATTTTGGGCATCCTTCTTAGGAGTAAGCCCCAAATCCCTTAATTTGGGCATCCTTCTTAGGAGTAAGACCCAATCTCAAATATGGGCATCCTCCTCAGGAGTAAGCCCCAAACCTTAATCCTTAACCTGGGCTTCCTTTTCAGGATTAAGTCCCAGTCATAAATCTTGGGCTTCCTTTTCAGGAGTAAGCCCCAAGTCCCTTAAATTCTCTTTAACCAGTCCTAATTTACATTTAATCTGGGATTCCTTCTCAGGAGTAAAACCCAATTATCAATCCTCACCTAATTTGGGTTTCCTTTTCAGGAATAAGTCCCAAGTTAGAGTGTTCAAATCTCCATAAAGCACATATACCTTTATGGACCCTGTTCCTGGATTTTCTCCTTAAAGTAAATCCTAAACTTCATTCATCTGGGCAGTCATACATACATAAGCCCCACATTACTTCTTATGATTGCATCTTTCATGGCACAATTGTCTATTTTTTACTAATACCTCTTGTTTCTCACACCGAGCATGACTCACGTGAGCTTAGAGTGTAAAAGTAATTATGACATCCTTCTTTGAGCCATCAATCATAAACATCATACTCCCTTACTCGAACTACGTGAGTTATGATTCCTTTTCCAAAACAAAGGATACGTAGGTATCCCATCTATGGGTTCGATCCCAACTCTGAAATAATTCATTGTCCTTCTGAATGACAATAAACTTCAAGTGCCCCACTGAGTGGCTTTAAAACCAGCCTGGTCATCATAATGACCAAGATACTTTTATATAAATGTTTTGAAGGTTACTATTGATCAAGAATCTCTAAATGGATATAGATGATTCTCTATTGATGAAGAACCTCGAATACATTTAAAAGATTCTCTAAATTTCTTACATATTTAATCATTGATTGTCAAAAATAAAGGAAAAGCTCATTTTATACTTGTTAATGTAATAATGATTCATGAACATAACTTAAATCTATAAAGAGAGTCCCGAAATAGAAAATAATTCCCCTCAAAAAGGTGTGATGAGTCCGACCTCTCATCCTCTCGACCAATGCAAATTCCTAAGCCTCGTCAGTTCACAAGATAATGAGCGCCCACCTTTGGAAAGTCGGTCCAAATGGATATGGAATCATTGGATGTTTCCGGTTCTACGAACAAACCCGTTAGAAACCGATCGGAACGTTTGAATCTCCCATCCAGGAGGTCATCCCCGAATTCCGAGGGAAACAAACGTATCATCCAAGCGCTTGCTCCAATCCTTCCTATTTGGCTGCACGGTTTTCTCCAAAATTTATTTCAAGTCACGATTTGAAACCTCAGTCTGGCCATTTTTTTGGGGGTGGTATGGTGTTGATGTTTTGTGTGACACCCCATACTTTTGAAGGAGGGAAGAAAAATTCCTATTGAAAAAGTGTGTCCCTTGGTCACTGATGATGGCCTTTGGACTCCAAACCTGCAAAAATTTGAGCCTTGACAAAATCCACTACAACATGAGAATCTTTAGTCCTAGTGGCCTTGGCCTCCACCCATTTACTCACATAATCAACAGCAACCAAAATATAAAAAAATCCAAATGAACTAGGAAAAGGACCATAAAATCAATGCCCCATACATCAAAAATCTCACAGAATAGTATGGGTTGTTGGGGTATCTCATGTATCCTAGAAATGTTCCCCGTGTGTAGGCAACGAGAGCATGACTTACAAAACACATGAGAATCATGGAATAATCTAGTCCAATATAATCCAGAGTCCAAGACTTTCCTAGATGTCCGTTGGGGTCCAAAGTGTCCACCACTAGCAAGTGTATGACAAAAATGTAAAACAGACTCCAACTAATGATCAGGAACACACCTCCTAATAACTTGATCACTATACATGCGCCAGAGGTAAGGATCATCCCACACATAAAACCTAGAATCACTTTTTAATTTTTAGACTTGATGTTTCATTAAATTTGCAGGGATTTCAGAGGAAACAATGTAGTTAACTAAATATGCATACCAAGGATACGTACCTGAGATGGAATAAAGATGATCATCGGGGAAAGTGTCCCGAAGTGGTACCTGGTCCAAGGTGTCATCCTCTAGTGTGTGAGTAATCCTACTCATGTGGTCCGCCACTAAATTCTATGACCCATTCTTTTCCTTTATCTCAAGGTCAAACTCTTGAAGAAGGATCATCCAACAGATAAGTCGTGGCTTTGCATCTGGCTTCTTCAAGAGGTACCTCAAAGCTGTATGGTCAGAAAAAACAACTACTTTAGAGCCCAATAAATATGAACGGAATTTATCTAAAGAAAATATGACAACAAGAAACTCCTTTTTCGTGGTTGTATAATTTTATTGGGCTGAATCCAGTGTCCTCGATGCATAGGCGATCACATGTGTATGTCCCTCCACCCTCTAAGATAAGACAACTCCAACCGCGAAGTTGGAGGCGTCACACATAAGCTCAAATGGAAGGTCCCACCGCGGGGGCTGTATGATCAGTGGAGTGGTCGGACACTTCTTTAGCTCATCAAATGATACCCTGCATGAATCATCAAAATTGAAGTCAATATCTTTTTGAAGCAATCGCGATAAGGGTAGAGCGATCTTACTAAAATCTATGATGAAGCATCGATAAAATCCAGCATGTCCAAGGAATGATCGAACATGATGCATACATGTAGGATATGGGAGGGATGAAATAATGTCTACCTTAGATTTATCAACTTCAATGCCATGTTGTGAGACTATATGACCTAAGATAATTCCCTTTTTGACCATGAAATGAAATTTTTCAAAATTTAAGACCAGATTCTTCTCAATAAAACAATGCAACACATCACCCAAACTAGAGATACATTCATCAAATTAGGATCCATAAACTGTAAAATCATCTATAAATACCTCTATACAGGTCTCAATGAAATCTGAGAAAATACTCACCATGCATCTCTAGAAGGTACCTGGGGCATTGAAAAGTCCAAATGGAATCCTTCGGTAAGAAAAGGTACCGAATGGGCAGGTGAATGTCATCTTCTTTTAGTCCTCTGCTGCAATGGGAACCTAAAAATAGCCAAAAAATCCATCCAAGAAACAATAGTGTGTCTTCCCAGCTAGTCTCTCAAGCATCTGATCAATAAATGGGAGGGGGAAATGGTATTTGCGAGTGAAATGATTTAGTTTCCTATAATCAATACACACACGCCAACTATTTTGTACCATCATTGGAACTAACTCATCTTTCTCATTGTTAACAATAGTAACACCACTTTTCTTAGGCACAACCTGAATAGGACTTACCCACTGAGAATATGAAATGGGATAGATTATACCTGCCTCGAGCAATTTTTCAACCTCTTTTTAGCAACCTCTAGAAGGGTTGGATTGAGTCTCCTTTGTGGTTGCCTCACTGGTTTAGCCTCATTCTCCAAAAGAATCTTATGCATGCAAATTGAGGGTCTAATACCTGATATGTCAGCCAAGGTCCACCCGATTGCCCTGATGTTCTCCCTCAAAAGATTCAAAAGTTTTTCTTCATGTTCAAAAGGGATATTGTTAGTAATGATAACAGGTAATTTCTCACCACTTAACAAGTATGAGCATTTGAGATTTGGTGGAAATGGATTGAGTTCCAGTGTAGGGGGGTGGTGTATGGATGGGGTCATAGAAGGAACTGAAATATGTGCACAAAGAGCATCAGTATTAGAATATAAATCATCAAAATCAGAGAATAAAACATAAAATCCATCAGCATACTCCACATAAATGTCATAATTAGAGTTCACATGATCAAAATTAGAATATTATTCCATTTCAAAATCAAATATTAGAGAGTCTTGTTCCTTAGAAATGGGTGTGGAAGTAATCTTAGACATCAAACTAGAACCAATACTCATAATCTCCCTAAGCATAGGACAATCCAATTCCATGGTGTTTTTACTTAGTGGTTCAAAATGGGAGATAAAAAATGCAGAATGATCCTCTGAGGGGTACTTCATGGAATCCATAACATTAAATATCACAACTTCATCCCCAAATTCCATGGAAAGTGTACCCTCATTGACATTTATGATAGTTTTTGCAGTTTTGAGGAAGGTACTACCTAAGATAATGGGGGCATGAGAACTTACCTGATCATCCTCCATGTTAATAACATAGAAATCTGCTGGAAAGATCATGTCTCTTACCTGGACAAGTACATCCTCAAGAACTCCCGCTGGATATGCCATACCTCTATTCGCCAACTGCACCACTACTCTCGCCGGCTTCAACTCACCAACCTGTAAAGAAGAGAATACAGAGTGAGGAATCACATTTATTGAATCTCCTAAATCACAAAGAGCATTAGATAAGTGCAACTCCCCTATGGTACATGGGATGGTGAATGTCCCTGGATCCTTGCACTTTGTCGGCATTGCTAGAGTTGGTGTAATGAGTGCTGACACATTCCTTACAAGATTGATCCTCTCATTTCCCTTGAGCCCACTTCGATTGGTACAAAGTTCTTTTAAGAATTTCTCATACCTTGGAATATGCTTAATGGATTCAAGTAGAGGAATGTTGATCTCCACATGCTTGAATGTGTCCAAAACCTCCTTTTGCATTGCTTCTTCAGCCATCTTCTTAGTTTGAACAACCCTGTTTGGAAAAGGAAGGGGTTTAGGAGGAACATCATCAATATTTTTCTTACCTTTATCTATCTCCTTGGATTTCTCATCAGTTGGTATGGAATGAGGCTTCTTTGGAGTTGAGGTGAATCCCAGTGGAATGGTAGGAATAAATGTATCGTTCATTTGCTTCCCACTTCTCAATGTGATGGAACTAACATTCCCCTTTGGATTTGGAGTGGGTTGGGAAGGTAGATTTCCGGAATTATTACTTACAAGTTCATGGAGGGTAGTGGCAATCTGGCTCATTTGAGTCTTTAACTCCCTCAACTCCAAACCTTGACTCTTCAGCTCATTCTGTTGATTAATAACAATTTGTATCAAAATATCATCAGTTTTATTGTCTACCTTGTGTTGTATATTCCCTTGCTGTTGACTTGTTGATGTTTGAGCTTCTAATCTCCTTTGGGGTTGTTGGAAACCCTGCTGGTAAGGCGGAGGCTGCTGGAAATTTTGTTGAAAAGAGGGCCTTTGTTGTTGTCCAGATCCATACCTCATGTCCGATTGATCCTTCCACCCTTGGTCGTATGTTGGATCAAACTTCTTTTGGGGATATGGTTGTTGTTGCTGTTGCTGGTATGGTCTCCTAGGGAACACTTCTGCACAATCTTCTGTTTCTTAGAGTTGTGGGAAACAGTCAGTTGGGTGGCTTGTCTCAGTGCAAATACCACAAGGCCTTGAAGGAGGGGGTTGGGATGTCTTTTGAGCCAAAGCAATCTGCCTCACCATAGTGGTCAATTCTTCCAACTTGGTATTAATCAAATGACTTTCAAGAGAAGGACTTACCTGATGTACTCCCCTAACATGTGGTGTACCTCTATTGCCAAATTGTTGGGAGTTTTGGGCCATCTTGTCGATCAATGCACGTGCAGCTACTGGTGTCTTTTCCACCAATTCCCCTCATACTGCGGAATCCACCATGCTCCTCTCCATTGGTGTGAGTCCTTCATAGAAGTACTGAATGAGGAGTTTCTCACTAATTTGGTGATGTGGACAGCTTGCACACAACTTCTTGAATCGCTCCCAGTACTCATACATTGACTCCCCTTGTGATTACTTGATCCCCGAGATCTCTTTACGAATGGAATTGGTCCTCGATGCTGGAAAAAATATATGCAAGACAAGACATTTCAAATCGTTCCAACATGTTACATCTTCAGGTTATAAATAGTAAATCCAATCCTTTGCAGCTCCATAAAGTGAAAATGGGAATGCTCTTAATTTGATTTGATCTTCAGAGACATTTCTAGGTTTAAGGGTTGAGAAAACCACATTAAATTCTTTCAAATGTTTATTGGGATCCTCACCAAAGAGGCCATGAAAATTTGGAAGTAAGTGAATTAACCCATATTTTAGTTCAAAGTCCGATTCGAGATTTGGGTATGCAATACAATTTGGTTGATAATTAATATCAGGTGTAGCCAATTCTCGAATGGTTCTATTTAGATCATTTCCATTATTTTCAGCCATTGGTTCTTGTTTTATTGTTGAATTTGAATTACTTCCAATTTCAATGTTCTGATATTGGAGTAATTCTCCAACTGGTTGAATGTTGAAACTTCCCGTAGACTGAGAATGTCTGATTCGTGCCCTAAGGCTGCGTTCAATCTCAGGGTCAATATCTAAGAGATCCTTGGGATTACTTCGTGTCATAAATCAATGAAAGATGAAAAGAAGGAAATTGGACCATATTAAAATAAAAATTAGATGTTTGAGTTGATGGTCCAAAAATAAGTAGAAGAAAATAAAAGAAGAAGAAAAAAAACCAGATTGGGTAAATATGGAAGAAAGAAGAGAGGAAGAGAAAAAAAGTAAAATAAATTAAATACCTCAAATTGGTTGAAATAATTACTTTCCTCCCTGGAAATGGTGCCAATTTTAAAGAGCTCTTTCATGGGTGCCCTCAAATGATTAATGTGATTTTGGGGTACTTAGGTGCAGCAGAGTGGCTGACCAAGGTCGTCTCTCAAAGGAGGAAGTGAATTAAAACAACTTTCTAGAGGTATTCCAAAAATAAAATAGAATATAATTAAAACACTACTTGAAAGGATGGGGGGTGTTTATAGTTTATAAATCTAGAAGAAGTTTTCTAGAATAAGATGGCATTTTTTTTGTTTTTAATTTTGAAATGAAGTTTGATTAAAAAGACAGAACAAGAAGATGCTTTTTTTAGAAAATATTTTAAAAGATGTAATCGATCTAACTCTCCCTCTTAAATAAATTATTTATCATTATCATTTAAATTAAAATCCACTTAATTATTACCCCTTAAATTGTTAACCCCCGAACCCTACGAGAATTAACTTTACCACAAAGATGAATTTAATTAAACCCTAGGTTATCTTCAGAACATGTAATCGCAACACCCTACTTTGATTGATGTTCTAAGGATAGATTATGGTCAGTGGTAAATTAAGGAATATATCCATTCTAGAAATGAGGATTAATTGTGTTTAGGGATTATATTTTAACTCTACAAATTTATCCCGTATGGTCTTGTATTATCGATTAAGATCGCGCTCTCACAATTTACACAAAATCCCGACCTCACGTGTTTTTGTGTTAATTGTTCAATTGCTTTCTTAGTTTCTTACAATTCAAAAACACAATTAATGGATCATATTAAGTTAATTACAGTAGCTAAATGATTCAAAATAATTAAATTAAGAGGGTAGAAGATAGATTGATTACTAAAAGACTACTCTTCATGGGTGGCGTAATCATCGTAGAAGCGTTTTGCATGTGCAAAGGTTTATAATGGGTATAACCCAATAATGCTTCTACTAAATAATTCCAACCTAATTAGGAAGATTAAGAGAAGAATAAATTTAAACAAAATATAAGAAAATATGAGTAATAAAATAATATCAATGAAGTTTATTACACAAATAAAACATTACAAAATGAAGAAGAGAAGGAGGATTCGATGAGGGGATCCTTGCTTCAAGAGCTACCCCTCTTAAAATGGTTGGATAATTTGGGTGAAACCAATTATCCTCTTCCTACAATCTGCTAATTCACGTCCCAACCCCACCAAATGAGAAAAATACCAATTTATAGAGTGGTGGGGAGGCTAGGTTCAAAGTGGTTTCAAGTGTGAATGGGGAATCTCGGCCAAATATTTTATTCCAAATTTCACCACCCATTTGACCACTAAACCGCGTGAATTGGCCGGCCTTCCATAAGGATCATATGTGAGTATATGGGTCATATATCTCCTATAAAAATTTGGGCTCAATCCAAGCCTAGAAGAAGGAGTTATGGACGAAATAAAGAAGCTTCTCCATTCTGGCGTGTCCAGCCCACCTTTGACTTTATGGCCCAATTACTCCATTCAGATGCATTCTTTTTATCAAGTTTCCTGAATAAAAGTTGTATACAATGAAGTACGGAACACAGTTAAAAAAATATTAAGTTCAAATAATTCAAATAAAAATATTTATGATTTAAATACTAGTGATTTTGAAATGGTAAAACTGGAATTTTCATCAAATATTCAAATGAATGATCTAATCCCAAATACTTTCTATTTGAACATATTTAACACAATGTGAGGAAATTATGTCATTTATTATCAATAAAATATTCAATAAAATAGTGTTTTATCAATTATCAATAATGTGTAACTATAATTAATATATTATTAATTAAATGGTGAAAAATTGGTGTCTGAATCTCACATTGAAGACGTTGAAAAGATGTCGAGTATTGCGCCCTTATAAAAGGAGGGGTTGGTTGAGATATTACATAATATTTTCAAAATACTCCATTTAAAGTAATACTGAATATAAAAATAGTTAAATAATATTTAATTTTTTATTATTTTGTTTATATATATATATAAACAAAATAAAACAAAAAATATATAAATAAAAATTTAAATATATAATAGAAGGGAGGGAGCTATGTAATGGAGAAACATTTTTAAAATAATTCTGAAGAAGGAGTTGTCTCAGACAATGCCCACCCTTCACCAAAAATCCCTCCCGACCCTAATGATAGATTTAGAATTTGTTTTGCAATTTACTTAAACCAGAAATTTGTTTTTATATTTCCGGTATAACGGAAAATTTTCCAAATGATCACTTTACTGAAAAATGTTTACGATCATGACCTGTGACCATTTGATAGAGTTTAGTAGAAACAATCATCACAGAAGATATCTCAAATTATCTTCACCTGTTCCTTAAAAACCAGAAGATGACAATAACCTTTCAGGATCATCACATGCACACACGTGCTGATGATCACATGTGGGGTTATGAGATTGGGAATTTATTTCCCATGAAAAAAAATTTATGCTCGGGTGGAAGGATGATGAATCGACGTTATCATTTTTCATAATCTATTTAAAATTATTTTACTCATTTTACAGTTTTTTCAAGTCATCAAAATAATGATCTCACATTATGATGGATATGTTCTATTTATACTTCTTCAAAAATGTTTTAAAGAAGCCTCTATTTCGAATAGAGCCTTCAATATAATATTTATTGAGAAGGTGATGTCCAGGACAACATCTTCATAATAAATATATTAAACAAGGCACTCTATTTGACAACACCTACCCTTCAACGAAAATATCTCCCAACCCTAATGATAGATTGAGAATTCGTTTTCCAATTACCACGAATTTGTTTTTATGTTTCTGGTATATCATAAAATTTTCCAAATGACCGTTATAGTGGAAAAGTTTATGACCATGACCTGAAACCATTCGATAGAGTTTAGTAGAATCAATCATCATGGAATTTAATATATTATTAACCTTTTGTTAACAATCTTTCATTATTTTCACTATTTCGGATGTTAATTGCCTAGTTTTTCGAGTATGTTTTGACTTGTTGTTTTTGTTCTTCTTATGTCGATCATGATTTAATCATATATATAATGTAAAAAATGATTAATTATAATATATATTCATTATATATGTATTTATAATAATCCATAATATTTGGAGATAAGAAATGAAATGCACCGTTCATGGAGACGGTAGGTCGTACGTACACATGAACACTACTTCCATTTCCTTATCATATTTAAAATAATGAAAAGTAAATGGTATATATATGTATATTATAATTATATTATAATAATTTTATCTTATATATAACATATTTTAATTAAAATAATTCTCCATACATTCAATTTATATCATTAATGAATCACATCACTTTGAGGAGGCGGTAGTCCACATGTCCATAAACGATGTTATTGTATTACCATAAAATGAAAAGCCTAAAGGTATGAGTTATTTAAGAATTAAAGAAGCATAAAGGCATAATAAATATAATATATATCATATATAATCTATAAATACATCATTATTTCTAACCTTTAAAGGTGGTAAATGTAAGAATGAACGACATCAGTTTGCGAGGCGATAGTCCGCCGTACACATGAACGATGATTTCATATCCCATTTTGATGGATGTCTATGAAATTGTAGGACACACTATTATAATAACAACATATTAGAATATTTAATATAATTATGTTATTACATAATCATGACATAAATTTAATTTAATGGTTCTAGAAGTAAATGAAACAAAAGTGATCGTTGAAGAACATTATCTCTTATTTGGGTAACTCCTTTTGGTTTATACCAAAATACTTCCTTTGTTTGATTTATTCCCAAAGTGAGGCTTCTAAAATGAGGTAAGGGAAGCTGGGAGATTATTTTTTTAGGGTTTTTATAAGACAAATGGATTTAAAGGTGTGAAGAAGTGGGTGGGGTGAGTGCCTTTTTATAGTGGAGGAGTGACATTCTTGTAAACATAAAAAGGTAAACACTATTTAGAGGCATCCCTTACATCATGTGCCTCTAATAATGAAAAATATTATATAAAATGGAGGATATGTTCTAAATATGTCAATTAAAATAGGTTTTGTACATGTTTCTAGGCCATTTTGGCCCTTAAGTTTAAGAATTAACGCCTTGTTAAGCTTAATTTTACCTTAATCATTGTAATTAATTTTAACCGCATTCACTAATATTTTTTGGTAAAAAACTAGGTTAAAATTAATATAAATTTTAAATTATTATTATTCAAAATATGGAATCAATTTTTCCAAATTCTATTTATACTTATTGAGAAATGTTTTAAATAAGACATTATTTCGGATAGCGCCTTCTATATAATATTTACTAAGAAGGCATCTTCCAGGACAACATCTTCTTAATAAATATATTAAACAAGGTACTTTCTGTGACAATGTCCACCCTTCACTAAAAACACCTCCTTAACTTAACAGTAGATTGAGAATTTGTTTCCCAATTTACTTAAACCATGAATTTGTTTTTATATTTTCAATATATCTGAAAGGTTTCTAAATGACCACTCTACTGGAAAAAGTTTACGATCATGACCTATGGTCATCTAATGGAGTTTAGTAGAAACAATCATCATGAAAGATATCTCAAATTATCTTAAATTGTTCTTTATAAACTAGGAGACACCAATAACCTTTCAAGATCATCACACACACATGTTGATGATCATGTGAGGGGTTATATGATTGGAAATTTATGCCGCATGAAAAAAAAATTTATGCCAGGGTGAAAGGACGATGAGTCAACTTTCTCTATTTTTTTTTAATTTCTATAAAATTATTTTCCTCATTTTATAGGGGTTTTTAAATCATCAAAATACTGATCACCTATTATAATGGATATATTATATTTATACTTATTCATAATTTTTTTATAGAAGATGTTATTTTAGATAGCACTGTCTATATAATATTTATTAAGAAGGCACTGTCTAAGAAAAAATCTTGTTAATAAATATATTAAACAAGGAACTGTCTCGAACAACGCCCACCCTTAACTGAAAATATTTCCTGACCCTAATGGTAGATTGGGAATTTGTTTCCCAATTTACCTAAACCATAATTTTGTTTTTATATTTCTAGTATATCAATTTTTTTTTCCAAATGACTGCTCTACTGGAAAATGTTTATTATTATGACCTGTGGAAGTTTTATACAGTTCAATATAGATAATCATCAAGGAATATATCTCAAATTATCTTCACCCATTCCTTAAAAACCATGAGATGCCAATAAGATTTTAAGATCACACACACACACATTTTCTAATGATCATGTTAGGGGTAATGAGATTGGGCATTTATGTCTCATTAAAAAAATTATGCTTGGGGGAAGGATGATGAATCAATATTCTCTATTTTTTTAAATTTCATTAAAATTATTTTAGTCATTTTATTGGTTTTTCAAATCATCCAAATACTGATCACCTATTATGATGTACATGTTATATTTATAATTATTCATAAATGTTTTAAATAAGGCACTATTTCAGATAGTTCCTTCCATATAATATTTATTAAGAAGGCATTGTCTAAGAAAATGCCTTCTTATTAAATATATTAAACAATGTGCTATATCAGACAACGACCACCCTTCACCAAAAATCCCTCCCAACACTAAAGGTATATTTGGAATTTGTTTCCAAATTTACATAAACCATGAATTTATTTTTATATTTTTGGTATATCATTTTTTTTCCAAATGACCGCTTTACTGGAAAACATTTACGATCATGACTTGCGCCCGTCCAATAGAGTTTAGTAGAAACAATCATCATAAAAAGATATCTCAAATTATCTTCACCCATTCCTTAAAAACCAGGTGACACCAATTACCTTTTAGGATCATCACATGCACATACTTACTGATGATCTTGTGCGGGGTTATGATATTGGGCATTTATGTCTCACGAAAAAAATATACCCTAGTGGAAGGACAATGAATCAACATTCTCTATTTTTTTAATTTATTTAAAATTATTTTATTCATTTTATAGGTTTTTAAAATCATCCCAATAATGATCACCTATTATGATGGATATGTTCTATTTATACTTATTCCGAAATGTTTTAAAGAAAGCTCTATTTTGGATAGTTCCTCTATATAATATTTATTAAGAAGGATATGCCCAAGACATTGTTTTTATATTAAATATATTAAACAAGGTGCTGTCTCAGACAACACCCACCGCTTACCAAAAATACATCTAGACCCTAACAGTAGATTGGGAATTTGTTTCCCAATTTACTTAAACCAGGATTTTGTTTTTATATTTTCAGTATATTGGAAATTTTTTCAAATGACTGCTCTACTTGAAAACATTTACGATCACAACATGCGCTTGTTCGATAGAGTTCATTAGAAACAATCATCATGGAAGATATCTCAAATTATCCTCACCCATTCCTTAAAAACTATAAGAGGCCAATAACCATTCAGTATCATCACACACACACACACATGCTGATGATCATGTGATGGGTTATGATATTGGGAATTTATGTCTCACAAAAAATTTATACCCGGGTGGAAGGATGATGAATCTTCCTTCTCTATTTTTTTTTAATTTTTTAAAATTATTTCACTCATTTTATAGGTTTCTCAAATCATCAAAATACTGATCACCTATTTTGATGGATATGTTCTATTTATACTTCTTCATAAATTTTTTAAATAAGGCTCTATTTCAGAGAGAACCATTTATATAATATTTATTAAGAAGGTGCTATCCAATACAATATCTTGTTAATAAATATATTTAACAAGGTTCTATCTCATACATCACACAACCTTCATAAAAAATTCCTCCCGACCCTAACGATAGGTTGAGAATATGTTTCCTAATTCACATAAACTAGAAATTTGCTTTTATATTGTTTCTATATCAGAAAATTTTCCAAACAACCGATCTACTGGAAAACATTTATGATCATGACCTGCGGTCGTCTGATAGAGTTTAGTAGAAACAATCATCACAAAATATATCCCAAATTATCTTCACCCATTCCTTAAAAACTAGGAGATGCCAATAACCTTTTAGGATTATCACACGTACACACATGCTGATGATCACGTGAGGGGTTATGATATTGGACATTTATGTCTCATGATTTTCTTATGACCAGGTGAAAGGATGATGAATCAATGTTCTTTATTTTTTTTAATTTATTTAAATTTATTTTACTCATTTTATAAGTTTTTCAAATCATCAAAATACTAATAACCTATTATGATGTATATGTTCTATTTATACTTTTATTTCTACTTCACCCTTATGTAATAAATTAAATCAATGCTTTTATCTGTAACATAGATAATCTACATATTTTATAAATTAGATTAAATAGGTGCATATATAATTCATGAACCTCACCTTGGTATCAAAATGAGATTAAAAACATTCCATTTCTGTAAAGGATCTCACTTGTTGTCTTCTTAAGGTTTATACTGTCATCAATGAGTCTTCTTTTTTATGTTCTCTAGGAATTTATGAGTAGTTATTAATGGATATATTTTTATGGGAATGAATTATTTAGTGTTGTTATCAATTAATAGCGGCCAATCCTATATTATCTTGGTCATGCTTCAACTGAAATATTCAAATAATGTCAGGGATACATCAATATAACATATATCAACACTTTTTTTCAATAACTCATTCAAATTTAATATATAGATGAATGTGTTCTCTGCACCCTAATTTTATGTTTTGTATAAATTAAAAATGATTTACAACCTTATATTTCAATTGAAAACTTCATGAATCAATAAAAACACATATGAAATATGTATAAATCAATGTCATAGAAAAAATCATTCAAAATCAATTCATATATAAAATATTTTATACACTTTCTAAAAACCAATACAAGTCTTCATTTGTATATGTGGAGTTATTTTGTTACGCTGAAGGTGTGATAAGTGTTTTTCAGCAAAGGATTTCTATCTTCTGGAAGGCTTGATTATATAGGTTATATTATGGAACCAAATGGAAGCATATCCAGAAAAACCAAGGGAGATCCAAAAGTGAAAGTGAAAGTTGAAGAAATTGTTAGTAAGTTATAAATACTAGATTTGGACGATGAGGTGCGAAAGAAGATTAGGATAATGTATAAATAACACGTGTAAGAACAATTTGGTGGTTTTCAAAGGATATGTAAGATTCTATAATAAGTCTATGGTGGTTTTGGGGTGCAAAGAAAGTGGTCAGGCTCAAGATAAATAAAGGTTATTCATCAAATCCTTCAAATTTCTCCTCAGAACTAGATAAAATATCAACCTCAGGATCCATGAGATATGATCATCATATATAATTTATCATTAATTTGGATCAAGATTAAGAATTATGTTTAGATGTAATTATTTATTCTTCAATTATTCAGTTGAGACCTCTTTCCATATTATTGTTTCATTAGAGGAATCAAGGATAGATTCCTTCTAGTGGTAATCCAAACGTGTTTCATAAACCTCTGATCATTTCTGTAGAATTATTTGGGTGCTAGTACTGATGATTCCAGTGCTTGCGCTGATCGTTATGGATCTCATTAGAATCCTTTAAGTCAAGAAGGAATTATTTTGTTTCTCTTTATACTTTATAGGGTAATGGTGGAGGATCTCTCTCCATTGTCAAGAGCATTCACAAAGAAGAGCTCTCTAGAGCTTTAGAGGATCACCTCTATAATTTTTTGTGCACAACGGTAGCTAGAGTTGACTTGAGTTAGAAAATTATATAATAAGATATTTATATACTTAGGATTAGAAAATAGATAATTGAAAATGATACCTTATTATTCTCCTATTCCTTGATGAATCTCATGTATAAATAATAATCATATTATTAATATTTATTTGACATGCATTAAACTTTGGGATAAAAAAATTATTTCCTTGAATAAATAAATTAATATGTACTGAAATAATATTTTATATATCATTTCTCACTAGACTATTAATCTAAGTACTCCATTCCTCCTTAATATTGATTAGACTTTTAATAATGTCTATTTATTTAAATAAATTAATCTCACTACAATATATACTAATAAATAGATAAATATTACATTCACTGTATCAATGAATAAATATATAGTAAAATTTCACGTAACCAAATAAATAAAAATTTATAACCTTGAAAATATACCATAGGTAAATAAATATTATAATTATATATTCATGTAATTAAATAAATAATTACATGGTGAATAAATATTTATTTAACATCCAACTCACATAATATTCACTCAAATAACCGGTGACTGAATATATTTGATCAAGAAAACATAAATAATTATTAAATCATGTAGGAAAATAATATTTATTTAAAATATTAAATTCATATTTAATTTAACTGGGGTTCTGGATTCACTTTGTGTGTGGCCCTTTAGAACTCTTTTTCAGCAGCATTCAGCTACACCGCCTAAAGTACAAGGTTAGCGTCTAACAATATACCAAATCCCCCATAGAGAAAAAAGTTAATGTCACAATGATATATAATCTCATATGAATGCACACTATGTAATATAATCATTTTTCATGATATTTTTAATCAAACAGGTTTCATACTGGCGTCATCAACCTATGTGTTTGATGTATCTTTCATTGACTTCCCAAAAATGAACTTACTCATAGAACACAATGAGCATGGATTTAATTAAGCAGATTCATCCTCATCAAATGGAATGAGATATCAAATTACATTAAAGAATAGAATGGACAAATCCTTTCTCACATTATTCATTAATGCAATATCACTCGTGACACACCCAACACATCCTACCTCACCGCAAGCATATGCCATCATAGTTTTCATCAATATATCAAAGTACATAACTCATGATATGATTTAGTAATAATCCTCAAGTCTAATGACCATTACACACATCTTCACATGGAAATACCCAATGAAACATATAAATGTGGATTTTCTACCAGAAGGTGATGTTATAAAAATATCATTCTCTAAATATTACCAAGGGTGTACACCATGAAAAAGTGTCTCAAAGTACTATGAGTCTCCACCCATGATAGTGAATATTATTTCCAAGTAGGATAAAGACAATTGGGGGGGGGGGGGTGAATAAGTGGTTCCTATTTATTTTATAATAAAGTTTCTTAACTTCTTAAAAAAAACTTTCTTAACCTCTGAAACTTGTTAGTGTAATGATCCACTCAAATATAACTCAAAACCTCACATTTAGTATGAAACAAATATAAATAGAATATAGCACATGATATTTAAAAGGTTCAGTACATAGACTTACTATTTTCCATGCTGGATAGTCCCACCAATATGGATTCTTTCACTATCTTCTTTCTGGAATAAAAAGGCACAAGTAAAGAACAATACTAAAATCATAGTAGAACCTTTCGTACTATAGTTGGTTATACCCCCCAACTATCCTTTCTAGTATCCACTTCCCACAAACAAGCCTTTTCAACAACTAGTAAGTATCCATAGTTACAAGATTCACTTTTCTTCTTCTTTTCTAATTCACTTATGAAAGTCTTCACTTCCTTAAAAATTAAGATGAATCAAAATTTACCTTCTTACAACCTTTAAGAACTTTAAAAATTCACAAAGTAACTTATTGGTCTTGAAACCTCTTTCAGAACCTCAATCCGAAAATCTTCCTCAGTAGTGTCAGTCCGATCTCCCTAGTCCAAGAACCACAATATGATGGTCTCTTTCTGATGGTCAGTCCAGTCCGATTTTCCTTTTGTGATTCCTTCTTCAATTGAGTAAGAAATCAATCATAAGCTCTTAATTCTATGCCTGATAGAACTCAGTTAAATGAACCTAGATATGATGGATGTCATTCCAATGGCCTCACTCCGATGGAACTTTGTCAGTTGGATCTTGCTTGGATGATCGTATTGAATGCCAATATGATGATCTTCCTTATCTTCAACCTAAAACAAAATGTTAGTTGGGTACTCAATACTTGTTCCACAATTTTCAAGGCTCAAGAGTTTAAACATTCCAAATTTTCATTTACAAATGAACTCATATATCCTTTTATAGGGACCTAAAAAATGGTTTAGGTTGGGTTCTGAAAACCTTTCCCGCTTAAATAAATTTCCAAAATCTTCGATTCTCCTTAAATCTTAGATCTATATTTGACTCATTCAATTCCATTTTTAATCTTTAAATCTAATTAAATCTTAGATCTATCTTTGAATCATTCAATTCCTTTTCATGATCCACTTGATCGATAAAAAATGCAATTCAACCCCTTTAAAATGGTTGACTACACTGTTGATCACATTATTTTCTCTTTGAAATCATCAGTCTCAAGAAATTCTTCCTCTAATTATGATGATAAACTGGGTCCGATCATCCTTTATGAATCCTATGAAACCATTATGATGATCTTAATACTGGAAAATATTGACTCCTCCAACTTTCTTATTTGAAAACCTTCATCTTATATCACGACTTCCTTTATGACTTTGAATGATTTGAGGATCATATTTAGAATCGTTTGACTTACATTGGAAAGTATCATAACTTTACATTCTTTACATATTCTTTCTTTCCTTCTCAGCTTGAGTACATTTTTTTAGAAAATAATTGTCCCACATACAATTTGGTTGAATACAATTTTCCTGATTAGGATCTTTCTGAGAACCATTGTCCTGGATAGGATCATTATGAGTACGATTGTCCTGATTACGATTTTACAGAATCCATTTGTCCTGAATATGATAAACATGATTAAAATTAGCATGATTATGATCTCCAATACCCTTTTATCTTTCCATAAATATCCGATCAATCTAAATATTATTGGAAGAATCTCTTTCACCCCCTTTTTTTAATCAATCTTTCATTATAAGTTTTTCAACTTACTTATGATTTATGTGAAATAAAAATCATCAAAGCATCATCACATTTTCATAAGATCCATTCCAAATATGAAATAGCTTCCTCATTATGATCTCCACTTTCATTCCAAACTCAATAAAATTTCCAGCTACTCATGAATTTTCATCAAAGTCTCATTATGATTACCTGGATCTGTTGAATCATGTCAATGTCTCTAAATTTGATCCGTCTGGATCTGATTATCTGAATCTGATCCTCATGGATTCGATTAACTTCCTTATGGTTCTGGATTATATTTTAAAACATTACTCATATAATATTTCCATTTACTTCTCAACATACTTTCCTTCATCAACATAATCAACATATTGATCTATTGAAAACAAATACAATCAAAACTTAACTGGGGTCCAACAATATCCCCCTTTGTGTTTGTTGTAAATACCAACTTCAATACCTACATTTAATCACTTCAAAACAATTGGTATTGTTTTCTTTTCTTCTACTCATTATTTTCTTGATCCCTTTTTTTATATCTCCCCTTTCACTTATCTCCCCCCCTTATTGACAATCAAATTCAAAGGGGATATCATGAAAAGTTTCCTTGTTTAAAAATAATCTCATTTCAAAAGGTTGGAACTTTTCGTCTCACAAACTTGAAATTATTCATTAGGAGAACTTAAGTATCACATGAGATTATTAACGAAGATACTTTAAAAAAACAACTCTATGTCTACGTGGGCAAGACCAATGTAGAAAAAAAGAGTGTATAATCAAGGTTATCAATGTTTTCCATTACACAAATTTCATGTACTACCTTTTCATGTTTCTTTTGAAATTATCACGACTAGGGGATTTCTTGAAAATAATTTATTTAAGATAAAAGTAACCTTCATCCATCTCATCAAATCTTTCATGCCTTCCTCTTATTCCAGTAGGATAGTCAAAATTATTTTAGTAACATGCCCTTCTTTCCCACATCTCTTGTATCTTTTCTAAATTTTCAAACCACAATCTATTGATATTTTTTTTATCAATTTTTTTTTCACATCTTCAGAAACCTCTTTCTTTAGCTTTACTTCATAATTTTTTTTTGATTCTTCTAACTTCCTATCCATGTCAACTTGTTCTAGACAAATAACTAATCTCTCTTTATTTTTAGTTTCAACATGTTTGTTTTATCCATTTTCTTAACATACTCAAATTTCTTAACATACTCATATTTCTCCATCTTCTGAGTTTCTTTTCTCAGTTCCACATAATTTTTAGGAACATTTGATCTTATTTTCTCATCATATCCCCCCTTTATTAATGATTATTTCTAGGTATAGACATGTTATACCAATATGAATACGCTCTGGGTCCAAAAATTCCACAACACTAATAGTGACCTCTGAATCTCAATCTTTCAGATTGAGAGTAAAACCGATAAGAACTTTTCTATTGTTGTTTCTTCACAAATTGTGGACCACATTACTTAGAAGGATACTTTAATAAATAATTCCTATCTTTCTTAATGAAATATGTTTTCTCACAAACCTACTTTTTTAATCCTTTCTTTTCATCTTCTTTAGAAGTTTCACCTTTAACTTCAATTTCCTTGGTGACGTTTTCTATCATCTTTCTTATCCCAATTTGTGTTGTAAGAAACATTGATTGTATTCCTAAAAACTCTTCTTATTTCTTAGCCAACTTAATTTTCAAAACATCAATGATTTTTTTCAGATTCATCTATCTTCAACTTGTTTTATTTACTTTATTAAATAAGGGTAGATTTTATTTTGTTGAGATTATCATTATTAGCTAAATTTTATTCACAACTCTTCTGTTTTCTTTCAATATCATAGTTCTTAAAAGTTATTCTTTTAACATATTTCTTCATCTTATTTCTTTATTTATTCAGTTGATTATTCTAATCAATTTCTTTCTCAAGATTCCTTTTTATAATCCATTCCATTTATGTTATCTAATTATTCTCATCATAACTTCTATATGAATCACTTCCATTTATAACTTGAGCAATATTGTTGAGTTAATGGTCAAATTCATCATCAGATAAGGAATCATTCTTCATTCTTCTGCTCAGATAAATTTTCTTCTTCTTTTTCATAAGTAAACCTTTCATTATGTTTATTCCTCATTTTTTATGAGGTTTATCATCATCTTCTTCATACTCATATTCCTTAATTTTCTTCCTTGGACATTTTTTTTGTGAAATGACCATTCTGTTCACAATTCCAACATTTGAGAGTTTTACTTTTCCATTTACCCTTATTGTATTTCTTTGAAAAAAGGTAAAAAATTATATTGAAATATTTAGCTTATTTCTCTACTTATGAATCACTTGATTCTTCTTTAATTTCCTTATCATTGTTTTTCCCTTTTATCAAATATTTTAAAGAGATTTACCAATTAACCTTTTCTTTATTTTCAATATCATTCTCTCTTATCATTTCATAAGTAACAAGAACACTGTATAGATCATCCAGAGATAAGGTTTTAGGATCTCTATCTTCCAAATATGAAACCTTGGCATCAAACTTATTAGGAATAATTATCAATATCTTTTCAACAATAGTTTATTTTTCCAACTTCTCACCCAAACATCTTATAGTGCTAACAATATAATTTATCCTTGTAAATAAGTCCCCAATAGATTCATGCTCAACCATTTTTAGATCTTCATATTTCAACCTATAAAGTTGTAACTTTGACTTCTTCACTTTGGTATTGCCTTAATAAATTTTTTTCAACTTATCCCAAATACCCTTGGTAGTTCCAAATCCCTTTACTCTAAGAAACTCACTTTCTGTAAGTTATGAGAGTAAAGAATTTTTCTATGTTCCATCATTATCAAGATTTACCCTATCAATAGTAGTAAGAAGAGTATTCTCAATATGAGGAGTAAATCCTTAGTAACTTCCAAAACATAATACCCAAGGGACATAAGATATGGCGATATTCTATCTTTCCTGATATGATAGTTCTTTCCATTGAAAATTAGAATCCCCTTATAATTCACATAATTGATGTTCTCTATACTCAGAGATGGATATTTCATAGGGAACCTATCCTCTAATACCAATTTTTGTTACCAAGTATAATCAAGACCACTAGGGGGGGGGGGGGTGAATCAGTGGTTCTTATTTATTTTATAAGAAAGTTTCTTAACACCTTAACAAAAACTTTCTTAACCTCTTAAACTTGTTAGAGTAATAATCCACTCAATTATAACTCACAACCTCACCTTTTTTATGAAAAAATATAAAAATAATGCAACACAAAATATTTAAAAGGTTCGGTACAAAGACAAGTCCTTGCCATGTTTGATAGTCCCACCAACATGGATTCTTTCACCATATTATTTTTAGAATAAAAAGGCATAAGAAAAGAACAATCTTGAAATCCTAGTAGAATCTCTCCTATTATATTTGGTTTTACCCATAACTATCATTTCCAGTATCCACTTCCCACAAACAATCCGTTTTAGAAACTGGTAAGTATCCACAGTTAGAATATTCACATTTTTTCTTATTTTCTAATTCATTTTATAAAGTCTTCACTTCCTCCATAAGTAAGCTGAATCAAACTTTACCTACATAAAAACATCAAGAACTTCAACAATTCACAAAGGAACTTGGTGGACTTAAAATTTCTTCTAGAACCTATGTCTGAAAATATTCCTCGGTAGTGTCAGTATGATCTTCCTAGTACAGAAACCTCAATACGATGGTCTCTATCCGATGGCTAGTTTGGTCCGATTTTACTTTTGTACTTACTTATTCAATTGAGTAAGAAATCAATTGGTAACTCATAATTATACATCAGATAGAACACAATTTGATGAACTTGGATATGATGGATGTCATTCCGATGGACTCACTTTAATGGTCTTGTTACGATGGAACTTAGTCAGATGGATCTTATTCAGTTGATCATATTGAACGTCAATCCAATGATCTTCCTCAGCTTCAACCTAAAAAAAAGTTGGTTGGGTACTTAATACTTATTCCACAATTTGTAGAGCTCAATTTCTTGAACAGTACAAAGTCTCATTTACAAATGAACTCAACTCTCCTTTTATAGGGACCTCAAAAATGGTTTGGGTGGGGTTCTAAAAACCTTTTCTTCTTAACAAAATTTCCTGAATCTTTGATTCTCTTTAAATCTCAGATCTGTCTTTGACTCATTCAATTCCTTTTTTGAATATTCAAATCTCTTTAAATCTCAAATCAATCTTTGACTCATTAAATTTCTTTTCATGACCCAATTGATCAATAAACAATGTAATTCAACCCCTTTTAAATGTTTGACTACATTGTTGATCAAATTGTTTTCTCTTATTTTAAATCATCAATCTCAAGTAATTATTTCTCTAAATATGATGATAAACCAGGTCAAATCAGCCTTTATGAATCCAATGAACCCATTACGACGATCTTAAGACTGGAAGACATTTACTTCTCAAAATTTCTTCATTCACAACCTTTATCTTGTATCCTTACTTCCTTCATGAATTTGAATGCTTTGAGGATCAAATTTAGCATCATCTAACTTAAATTGGAAATTATTGTAACTTTCCATTATTTCCAGCTTATTTCTTTCCTTCTCAACTCAGGTACCTTTGCTTAGAAAAAAATTTGACCAAATACAATTAGGCTGAATTCGATTGTCCCGATTATGATCGTTCTGAGTACCATTGGCCTGGATATGATCATTCTAAGTACGATTTTCCTAATTATGATTTTCTAGAATTCATTTGGCATGAATACGATAAACATGATTACGATCAGCACGATTATGATCTCTGGTACCCTTTTCTCTTTCCATCCAGATCTGATCAATCTGAATACGATTGAAAGCATCTATTTCACTCCTTTATTTAATCAAGATTGCATCATAAGTTTTCAAAATTACTTATGATTTATGAAAAATAGAAATCATTAAAGCGTCATCACATTTTCATTGGATCCATTTTGACTTCGAAATAGCTTCCTCATTACGATCACCACTTTCATTACAAACTCAATATAATTTCCACTAGATTATGACTTTTCATAAAAGTATTATTATGATTAACTAGATTTTTTGACTCATGCCAATGTCTTTGAATCCGATCTACCTAGATTTAATTATCTGAATACAATCCTCTTAGACTCGATTAATTTTCTTATTGTTCTAGATCCAATTTGACAAATTTACTCAAATAATATTTCCATGTCCTTATCAACATACTTTAATTCATCAACATAATCAACATATTGATTTATTGACAAAGAATACAATAAAAAATTAATTGGGGTCCAATAGTGAAGGTTCTGGGGTGCAGCGAAGGTGGTTGGTCCTATGCCCATTTTTTTTCTATCAACATCTTCAGATTTCTCCTCAGAAATAGATAGAATAGTGTCCTCGATATCCAAAAAGATAGGATATCACATGTAATCTATAATTATTTTAGATTGATTAAGAATTATCTCGACTTGTAATATTTTCTTCGTTGTTGAATGCGGTTGACCCTTCTTGTCTAACCATCGTTGTGAGTGAGGAAACAAGGGTAGGTTCCCTCCAGCGGTGATCCACTTGTGAACCAATAATCTCTGAACATCATGGTAGGGTTCTCTGGATGTTAGTTCATATTCCTCTATTCCTTGCATCATTCATTTTTGATCACACATTTATAACTACAATGAGACCTATTGGATTCTCTTGGTTCACTCACAAGTAAAGAGGAAGGAGGAGGATCACCAACACTCACGGATCATTGAGAATTCTTGAGAATATATATGGGTTGAGATAATTATATGGAATTCCAAATGTTGTGCACAACGGTTCATAGGGAAACCCCAATTGTATTTTATTATATGAAAATCCCATAGTAAGGTATATATAGAGACATGGTTAGAATATTATTTGCACAAATCCCCTTTAATATTATCTTATCCCATAACATACCCCATATCTAAATAATAATAATAATAATAATTTTATTATTATTTACTTTGAATTCACATAACTTATATAATAATTAAATATTATTTTTACCAAATAAATAAATTAATATTTATTTAAATTAATATTCAATTCTCACCAGACCATAACTCGCTATGATCTTCCACCACATTTTTTACCGGGCTAAGTATAGTGTCTATTTATTTAATTAAATATATAAATATAAATGCAATATACAATGAAAAATAAATAATTATGATCAACCAGTAAACACGATTAAATATATTTCATTAGACATGAGAATAATATTATAATCTATTTGTTAAAATCATATAGAATTTAACCAAGATTCTTGGATACACCTAGTTTACGACTCTCTAGGACCATTATTAACTGCATAAAGTCCAAGGTTAGTGTCTAACAACACATGAAGAAAACCATAGATAAAAGAGTTAATGTTGAAATGAAATTCAACCTCCTAATAAATCTTATTATGTAATATAATCCCTTTTCCCCAAAATCTCTTGTCAAACAGGTTGTGTAGCCTGTGTCATCAACCTATATATATCCTACTATCTTTCTTTGAATTTTTGAAACTGAACACACTAATAAACTGCCATGGGAATGGACTTAATCTGACTGTTCTATTCCATCAAAGGGTCTAAGATATTCACTTTCAATGGAAGGGACAAATCCTCTCTTACATTATTCATTAATTTTATGCCACTCGTGATGCACCCAACATATCTAACTTTGCTATGAAATTTTATCATCAAGATTTATGAAATAAAAATAAGCACACAAGTCATGAAACACATTAATAATAATATTATAGTCAATGGATCATTTCATATGTCCGTAGATAGGAATATTCAATGACACATGAAACATATAGAATTCCTATTGGAGGATCCATTATCATAACACCCCTTATTGAATATTACCAAGGGTGAACACCATGATAAGGTGTCTCAATATATTATGAGCCTCCCACCCCTGATAGCCTGTATCGTCTGTGTCCCGTCAGAAAATATCATCCAGCCATAAAACATACATTTAAATAATACCATCATAACATCTAAAGTATCTCATTATATTGGGGAACTACTATGTACTTACGACACAAAAAGTATCCCTAGGAAATTATCACATACAATATCATACTGAAGAATGATTTGGATATGAATTGAAAGTACAAGGGTGGTTCATTTTATGGAACCACCAACTCCAACAAACTCCCAGTTTCATTAAATCCAACTGCTAATAGTTTTAATCCTACTAGCTCTCACATGATATTCACAGTTCTACTAAGATAAGGATTTAGTCAAGGGGTATTCTATGTTGTCCTCCATGGATACTCTGATCACCGTTAATTCACCTTATTGAAGAAAATAACTCATGATATGAAACTTATAGAGTACTTGCTTCATCCTTTGATGAGACTTGGATCCTTTGAGAGAGCCACCACTATAGTATTATTATAATATACCATGATAGAGTCTATACTTTTAGCACCAAACTAATCTATTGGATGATTTTGTGAATCCAAACTGCTTCTTTATCTACATTAGAATCTGTAATATACTCACAATTCACTATAGAATCATCTACAATTGGATTCTTTGAGATCCTACAGCTTATAACAACTCTGTTGAGTGTGAAAAGATATCCTATTTGTGATCTCGTTTCATCTTGATCAGTATGGAAACTAGTATATGTGTATCCCCTACCAACTAGATCATAGTCTCCTCCATATACCCTAAATAAATACTTAGTAGCCATCAATATATTAGGATAGTCTTAATAGTGGAATCTTCTTGATATCTACATGCCATGATTAGAGTATAAACAACATCAAGTATGGTACTTAACATGAAATACATAATCGATCCTATCATAGATATAAAAGGGACCCTATTTATCCTCTCTCTCCCTCTCTTATTGTGTATGAGGACACATTATCATGAATGGATGAATTCCATGTGACATTGTAACTAAACCCATCTTGTATTGTTCTATACTGAATATTTTTAGTATCTGGTCAATGTATGTATCCAAACATAGTGTAATAAAATGATTATATATATTCCAAAGAATCTCAATCCTGAAGATGTAGGTCACTTCACATATTTCCTTCATGGAGAAACACTTGTTCAACCAGTTCTTAATCGATTATAAGTATAATACCATATTTATAAAAAAGTAATATTTCATCAACATATACTACTAAGAAAAAAACACTCCCATTAAACCATTGATAGACACACGACTCATATTCATTCTTTATATAAACAAAATCTCATATGGATTCATCAAAACAAATATTCCCTAACTTGGACACTTTCTTTAATCTATAAATAGACTTATGAAACTTTCACACCTTTTTGAATTAATTTGGGTCATAAACCCTTCTAGTTGTACCATATAGACTTCTTCCTGAACATTCCCATTAAGGAATGGTATTTTAACATCCAACTACAAAATCTCATAGTCATGGAATGCTTCTATAGAAAGTATAATTCTGATGGATTTAAACATGTAAACTTGGGAAAAGGTTTCATCATAGTATATGAATTGAAACTATTTAAACCTTTTAGCCACTATCCTTTCTTTATAGGTACTCACTTTACCTTTCATGTACTCTTTTCTCTTGAATACCCATTTTCAACCAATAATATTTACATTAATTGGAGGATTTATCAGAACCTATAATTAGTTCTCATACATGGAATCCATCTCAAAATCCATGGATTCATGAAATATTTTAACTTACGAGCTCTCTACTGCATCCTTATAGGAAATAAGATCATCATTATCCAAAAATAACGAGTCACCATCCTCAGTAACTATAAAACCATAACGAACTGGCTCTCTAACCTCTCAGGTGCTCCTACACAGTACTTGTACCTCAGGAACATATTATTACATTAGGATTGTTGGAAGTTTGTCCTCTACTAACTCTAGTGTATCTTGATCATCAACTTCATCAAAGAAATCTTTCTCTCACTATCCCTCTTGAAGATGTGTTCTTTCTCAAGGAACATATCCTTCTAAGACACTATAAATTTTTTTGGAGGGTTTTTATAGTTAATAACCCTTTTTCCTTAGGGTAACCTATAAAGACACACTTCATGCCCTGGGGTTCCAATTTTTTACCTGAAGTGGCCTCAATAAATTTCTCACGACCCCATACATGTAAGTTTGACAACAAAAACTTCTTCCCATACATTAAATCCTATAGTATACCATTTTTCACTTGGAACATGATTTAGTGTGTACACCATAGTCTATAATTCATATTTTCAAAAGGATAATGAAATATCAGTGTGACTTATCATTGACCTTGAAATTTACAACTAGGTTCCATTCCTCCTTTCACTCAAACTATTCCATTGCAGCGTATTAGGAGGAGTGAGCTGAGATCACTACTAGAAATAAGAGCTATACCAATGATTTATAAAAAACCGTTGGTACAAGTACCTTATAGAGACCCTATATAAATGGTTTTGGAGAAACCATTAGTATAGGTACCATGAAGATACCCTATACTAATAGTTTTTAAAAAACCATTGGTATTGGTCTCTTGTAGACAACATATACCAATGCTTTCTCCAAAACTGTTGGTATGGGTCCATTATTGAGACCCTATACCAATGGTTTTTCAAAAAACATAGGTATATGTCCACCATATTCCAAAAATTTCACAAAAACTGTTGGTATAACTTAAAATATCAAAGAACCTATACCAATGGTTTTGAGAACCATTAGTATAAGTTCCCATATTTTTTATGGATTATTTTGTCAAAAAACATTAAATAAATAAAAAGTTAAAATAATTATGAATATAAATATATATTTTTATGAAATTATGTTTACAAAATTCATATTAGGTTAGTGGTTAGGTCATTGGATTATAAATGGGAGGTAGGGGATCAAAACCAAGTCGGGTTTTATTTTTTATATTACCTATACCAATGGATTTAAGAAGATATTGGTATAGGTTTTTTATATGACCTATACCAACCATTTTAAAAAACTTTTTTTATAGGTATATACCAATGGTTTTCTTAAAACTATGGTTATAGGTCTATACTGACGCCATAAAAACCAACAGCCCTCCAAACCGTTGGTATAGGATATACCAATGGTTTGGAGACCTATACCAATGGTTACAAACTATTGGTATAGGTTTTTTTTTTCTATTAGTGGAAAAAATCTCACACTCTCATAAAAGTTCAATAAAATATTAACTTAGATATTCTTTTCCTCAATCCAAATGAAGATTCCTTAATTTTTTTCCAGGATAATTCTCTACTTCATTCTGGAATTCCTTGAATTTCTACAATGATTACAACTTTTACCTCATTTAATAGATGAATCCATATCCACTCAATTCATCTGTAAAAGTATTGAATTATGAGAATCCACCTATATTTTCTACTAGAAATGGTCCACACATGTCAATGTGTACCAATTATAGAAGGTTTGTATCCCTTTCACTTATACCACTAAAATGTGGTTTAGTCATATTGCCTCATAAACAAGTGAGACATGTATTAAGTGGTTGTTTCATATCCCTCGAAATGTGTGTTCTTGTTAGGAATCACTAATTCTAGGAGGTTTCTATTGGATTTATTTATGGAACCGGAAACATCCAATGGTTCTTTATCCAAAGGGACCAGCTTTCTAAAGGCATGTGTTTGTTAGGTTTGGACCTACGATGCTTAAGAACATACATTGGTCGAGAGAATGGAAGCTTGGACTCATCACACCCTTTTGGAAGGAATTATTACCTACTTCGGGACTCTATTATATATTTAAGATATTTTTGTGAATCCATATCAATTTACCAAGTTTAACATAGGTTTACCTTGAATTTTTCAATCAATTTTTAGAATGTGTGAAATTTAGAATCATCCATATGCATTTTAGGTTCTTTTTTAATGGGGAAATCCATATTTATTCGAGGTTCTCCATCAATGGAATCCTCTCATATACTATTTAGAGATTCTTTTAATCATTGTTATGATAATACTAGTTTTTAATCCACTTAGTGGGGAACTCTAGAATTTATTATCATCTAGGGAGACGAAAGTTTGTTTTGATGTTGGGATCGTACCCATAAATGGGATACCTATGTATCCTTTTTAAAGGAATCAGGACCCTCATTGTTTAGTGACACTTAATGGTACATATCATACCTTTTAAGGTCATGTGATAAGGACTCGACCGTAGAATTTAATGTCATGTGGTAAAGACATCTAAGCGGAAGGTGTTTAGTAAAAATTTTTGTGGGAATTATGCGTAAGTAGACCAAGGAACCTAGAAGAGATATGAGCTTACAAGTTGGATTAAAATCTTTTGGTAATATGGCCCAGGAAGAATAGGGTTTTTTTGAGTGTTGGGTTTGAACCTCAGATAGGCTTCCTACACATCCCATTCGGATGGGAATCAAATCCCACATAGTTCAGTGAGTCTCATAGGAGAGTGTTTTCCTTTGAGAGAAATGAGTTTGGGATTACTTCTTGAAAAGTATGGCTTGGTGATTTGGGAGTTTTTTAATTTAGAACTTACTATTAAGGAGGATTCCCATTTATGGATGAAATGAGATAGAGCTCAGATCTTAGGAAGGATTCCTATGTATCCCAGTGTTTATGGGAATCAGAGTTCTCATAGTTCATTAAATGAGGTGTTTGTAAAAATTTTGTGATAATCACAAATCTCTAAGCCCACGTGATTCATGCTCGGTGTGAGAAACAAGAGGATGTGTAATATTAAACAAAGGCACACATACTTTTCCTCCTCCGTTTGTGGTAGAGGATGGGCCTACGATGACGACGATGGGTGAGGCAAAGTCAATGAACCTTCCCCCTCTTAAATTTACATTACACGAGGGTCCAATGTAAGGAAGGAGTGAAGCTGAAGGAAGTAGAGAGGATTGAGACTACAACCTAGTACATGAAAGGTTAGGGGATTACACCAGTATGGTTTCCCTAAAATTGGTCTTGGTAGGCGAGGGAGACTTCTCCTTTGCTCAATAGGAAAAGTAGGTGTAAACCATACCTTTCCTACCTGGGACTTGTGGCTCTAGGTTTTAGAGATGATAAGGGATAGGCATGGCCCAAACCCTAATCCTCCAAAATGAGAACTCCCCAACACTATTCATAGGATAAAGGTCCATGTGACTACAGATATACAAACCCATAGACACTCCATGAATCCTAACCCCATTTCAAAACAAATATGGGAAACTTCTAACCACAGATATAAAAACCCAAATAAAAGACCCACTGATGTTCCCTTCTCAAAGATTTGATAAGTCGGGAGGTTTTTGTGGAGGTTTTGACATAATCCTTTTAAGACAAGGGAGACAATGAATAGGAATCCTTTCCATGAATTACTTTGAAGAGGGATTGATGAAAGGCTTGTATATGTTGAAGGGATAAGGTGAATCAAAGAAGGGTGCCCAAGTAGGTATCTGGCGCGCAGGTATGGGAATGAAAGTAGGCTTGGGTGACCTGATGTTTACTTAAGTGATGAATAAATTGGATGTTAAAACTTGGGCAAGACTTGACTCAAGACTTCAATATTATTCACAGGTATTCCCAGAAGTGGGGTGCTCAATTTCCTTTGAGAGGAATGGGTGGCACACAATTGTTTCAGATTTAGGGAGGTTGGGCACTTTAGGTGCACAAGTGTTATGAATTTCAAACACTAAAGGGACTTAAGTTCTATGATCCTCCTTTAATTACTTTGCTCTAGGTGTTAAATAACTACCTTGAAGGTTTCAGAAGACTTGGGTTAAGCACTAGGGAGACCAGATCATCAATTGGTATTTAGGAAAATTCATCCGTACAAATGAATACCCCAAGGGTCTATTTATAGGAAAATAGGAGTCCTTGGGTGAATTGAGATTGGGAGTTCAAGTATGTTGTGCACTAGAATTGTGAAGCGCAAGTGGCTGTGCACTAGATTGGTGGAGCGCAAGTAGGCTTGTGCACCTATGCTACCTTGGGCGCCTCTTTGGGGACTTTGCCAAAATAATTTCTCTATACCACAGGGGTACATTTCGTGGTGTCTATAAAATCCCCCCTTAGAATTTGATTCATTCATAATGAAAAGAATCTTATTTTAAGGTAAAAGTAGGGATCTTTGACGCATTCCAACATCATTTGGATAGATTTAGAGCTACGTCAAGTTTGGAAGGATGCTCTATTTTTTTCCTAATCCATGGGGCCTAGAGAGCATAGTTTTCTTTTAACTAGGGTTATATAAAAAACCCCACAAACTTTGTATCATTTGTTTCATTACCCTGCTTTTTTCCTAAGCTCTATATGTAAGAGACTTAATGGGTAAGATTTGAAATTTTCTTAGATTTACGTTTTCGGGTTTTCAACATAACAAGTTTTGTGCCTTCTAATTTCATTTCTCTATATTTCCAAGACCATACATAGTATAGGTCTAGTGAGATGAGACTTCAACTTTTTTCCAGATTTCCCTTTGTGGGTTTTCAATCTGGTGAGTACCATGTCTTTTTAAGGGAAATTTAGAGTCATGCATATTGGACTAATAAGGATAGTGTTTAAGGTCAAATATCAATGACCAAAATTTTTGAAATTAGATCCTAAACAAGGCTAAGTGGCTAGGAATTGTTCCAATATTTTTTAGATACCTCTAAGTTGAATCTTGAGTCATGATTTTTTATGGTCACAAAATCTAAAACATGAAGTATAAACATAGAGGAGTTATTTTTATAAGGAAAAATTTAAAATTATTTAACAAAACCTATTATGGGGGCTATATTATGAAGGTCCATATGAGGAATATGCTGCATATCCAAACAACGGAATCTTTTGACTGACTGGGCTATTATGTAGGAAAAATTTATTCAAGGCCATTGGGGGAACTTACTTCATAGTAAAACAAAATATATTTAAAAAATTTGACATTTTATTGTTGATAGACAAGGGAAATTAAGATTTGAGTGACTCAAGACCATAATGGGTGGTTTTTCCAAGGAAAGAGATATAAAAGGGCCATCTGTGCTAACATAGGCCATGAATGGAGAAACCAATTCTACACAAATTTGGTGTGTGAATAATGGTTAAAATTTTTCATAAAGGGGGATTTCTGATATTATGCTATGCAGTTTTAAATTCATGCATCAAGGACATTATACCATGCAGTTTCAAGTCATGTAGTGAGGAAATTGGGGAATTTAATTTATGGTCTTCATCTTTGACCAAAGATTTATGAATCTCCAATTTAATAGTAATTTTAATGGAAACATTCTACTAGATTCAGGTATGGGAAGAGAGAATGGTAAACTATGATTTGGGAATTTTTGGATCCAGAGAATGGTATGGGAAAAGGGCTAAAGGCATTAGATGATGTATTTTCAAAGAACGAAGTTACTATTACTTGATGAACCTATTATGGGGGCTGTATAATGCAGGGCCAACTAGGGTATATGCTGCATATCCAAAAAGTGGAATATTTTGACTGACAGACCTATTATGTAGGAAACTTATATAGGGCCACCTAGGGTCACATACTTCATAGTCAAGAAAAGAGCTCTTGGGTATCAAACATTCTATTTCTAAAAAATGAAGAATGTTTATGGAGATTCATATTTTCTATAGCAAAAAGTTTGGTTTATGGAGAAAGGTACCTGAATACAAAAAGAGTATTTTCAATCATGATTTTCAAATAAAAGGTGTAATTGTTTCTATACAAAGGTCCGACCCAAATTTAGGATGCATTGTATCTATAGTTTTGAGTCATGAGAATAGAACCATAATATTATGGAAATAATGGATGATATGTGGTCAAATTATATAAGGTTATTTCAAAATGATTTGAATATATGGAGAGGTAAAATGTGTAAACCATGGTCTTGGGGACTTTCAGATCGAGAGAAAGGTAATGGGACAAATATAAATGGATGACCAATTTAAGATACGAATTCTTGTATATTTCCATCAAAGTTTGAAGGGGAAAAAGATTCTTTTATCAAGAATGAAGTCACCATTATTTGATAAACCCGTTATGGGGGATGTATTATGTTGTGCCAATTGGGGCATATGCTGTATAGCCAAATAGTGAAATCTTTTGACTGGAAGGCTTGTTATGTAGGAAACTTATGCAATGCCACCTAGGGGAACGTACTGCATAGTTAATCAAAAGGGCTCTCAGGTATCAAAAATTCTGCCACAAAAAACCTTAAGAAAGATTATGAAGATATGAAAGTATTCAAGAGTAAGAGTCTGAAATATGAAAGGGAGTAATACTAATTGCATAGGAGAAATATTTGAATCAATATTGGCCATGAGTTTGGAGTCCCTAACATAGATCTGACTCATATGTAAAATGGGGACATTTCTTGTTTCATTAGCGGGCTTTCTAAAGAGAGGACCCAAAATGAAGACTTCTACATAGATTGTTAATTATATATGGAAGAGAGAAAAAAATTTATCCTATGGATGGGACTAGGATCTAATCCCTAGTTTTGAATACGTATATCAATGGTATGAGAATCAAGCCATACATAGTTTTTTGGGTACTTTTTAGTTTAATGTCATGCAACAAGGACATGAATTGATTTTGATGTGAAAAGGAATATTGTGTATGGACCAGAGAATTGAAACCAGGTGTCAATACGTATCTCATATGGATGATAATCAAGCCACACGTAGTTCTTGAAACATTCCCTATGTTGGTTTGATTCATACACACAGGGAATAATGATTTTTTTATCATGGATGGGCCCAAGATTGGAGATCTAGGCATCTCTACGTATCCCATTAGAATGAGAATCTATCCAAACATATTTCTTGATAAAATCATTCCCCACACAAATTGAGTTTGATGTGAGAGATGGAGGATTTTAACACATTTCTGAAGAATGGTTAAACTTAGGACATAAGGTGGTATGAAGATCAAACCACATATCTTAGAAGAGTACTCTACATACATTTTGTTCATATATAGGAGGGAAAGAAGGAAATAAATTTCATTACGGTTGTGGCTGGGCCAAATATTGGAGATCCAAACATCTCTACATATCCCATTGGAATGAGAATCAAGCCACATGTAGTTCTTGAAATGAGGTATCTATGCAGATCTGATTCAAACATAGGGAGAAATAGAACTCGTGTGCCACTAAAGAGTAGCAATGATTTGAGTAACACTTGTGCATAGAAGCTACTCATTTTTTTTAAGAACCACATGGAATAAAAATTTGAGGTATCTTATGGGATTTATTAATGTTAAATGAATAATACATTAACCGTATAGTTTAACGTCGTGTAGTGAGTAAAAATGATGTCGTATAGTTTAACGTCATGTGACAAGGACAAAGATGCTACAAATTTTAATGTCACACAACATAGATTCATATGGTTGTTATGTAGTTTAATGTCTTGCAACATAGAAATTATTCTATGTGATTACACAAAGTACTTCTCCAAGAATCTTTCATTGGTTGGAGTTGTAATAATTTTTCCATCAATTGATATTAGTTAATAAGCTCTATTAGAGTATCCATTATGTACAGAGTAAGGTCCTTCTAACTTTGGATCAATCTTGGAGGTTTCTTTCTTGGTATCATTGGATTCTTGAGGACTAATACCAATTCTCCTTGATGAAATGAGCATAGGAGAACTTTCTTGTTAATAGATCATGCTATTCTATTCTGAGATACTTTCAAATGATGAAATGTATGAAATCACTTTTCATCTAATCATTCTAGCTAATCAAATTTCTTCTAAGACTATTCATCTGTAGATAACCGATCACAGATTGTAACTCAAAGTGAAGGCAATGGAATTTCAATCAGGAAAACTACTTCTGTTCCATACACCAATGAGTATGGAGTTTCCTGAGTGGTAGTACGGGTAGTAGTCCAATAAGCCCATAAATCATGAAAAAATTTATTAGGCCAAGATTTCTTATCTTTATCCACCATTTTATAGAGTATATTTGATAGAGTCTTGTTGAAGGCCTCTATCTTCCCATTACTTGATTCATGATAGCAAGATGAATGGTTGGATTTGATATTCTTCTCCTGATATAACTTCTTTACCTCAACATAATATAAATTGGTGTCATTTTCTATAAATATGGTATGAGGGACACCCAATATGGTAATGATATTAGCTTTGACAAAGATAAAAATTCTTTTGTCCCCAACTTCTTTGAGAGGTATTTCCTCAGTACATTTGAAGAAGAAATCAGTAGTAATAATAATAAACTTGAACTACTTAGCCATATCTAGAGGATAAGGTCCTACTACATCCATTCCCCATGTAACAAATGTCTATGAGTATTTATCTATATGTAGCAACTTCAAGGGTTGATGAATGAAGTTGGCATGTACTTGGATGGGGTGAATTTTTTTGGTGAAATCTGTGCAACCCTGCGTCATTGAATTCCAGAAGTATCCAAGCCTTCGGATTTGATAAGAAATCCCATTCCAAGACTTGTGATCCTCACAAGCTCCTGCATGCACTTCTTTCATGACAGCTGTAGTTTCTTCTCCATCAATGCACTTGAATAGGACTCCATCAAAGCCTCATTTGTAGAGGATATTCTAGTGATCTGGACTATCATAAAGAGTAAAATTGACCACTCATCATGATATTTGTTCCTTTTTAGATCTATATAGTGAAAGTACTCATTTTAAAGTTATTTTATGATAGGTGTCATCAATCCCTTAGTATGACCATATTGATCGAAAATAGGGTTGATTTCATTAATTTCCTCCATTCTAGTTTGAACAAAAGGTGAAACCACACGACAATGGGAAATACTGATGATCGTCTCATCCTGATTTGGATCTGCTAGGGATGTGGCTGCATTATCCAATGCATCAACTTGGGCATTTTGTGATCATGATACATAAGACAATATTGGATCTAAGGGAAGTTCAGACATTAACCCTATGATATAATCACACAAAGGTATTAACTATTCTTTTATGATATAATAATACCCATTGATCTATTTGATTATCAATTTTGAATCACCTTTCACTTTTAGGTGGTTCAATTGTACCTAGAGTTCCAATTCTAGGCCTTCCATGAGATCTTGATATTATACCGCATTGTTGGTACCACCTTCTGATAATAGGAAGGAATATGGTAACACTCCTTTTTATAGGGAGATAAGAAAAATTCCTAACCCAACTTTATTGAGTTGAAGGTTTTCCATTCTCTTCCCTATTGGACATCTGGAAGCACCATCAAATTACATTTCCTATGTTTGGGGATTATATTGAATAGAGAGTATTTCTTCATCAAAAAATTCAGTATTCAAAGTTGTATATTCTATATATGGGTGTTCAGTAAGGAAGTCTTCCAAGGCTTGGCCTTTTATTGCTTTATGAGGCACAAAATGGATATCTAACTATTGAAAAATAACCATCTACCATACTAAACATCCTGTAATCCTATGAATACTGAGCATAAATTTGAGTGGGTTATTGCGAGATACAAAGTGGACCTCGCGATGTTGCAGGTAGTGCCTCAGATTTTGAACTATAAAGATTAATGCTAGGAAACACTTCTCGATATTTGAATATCTATTCTCTGTGTCAATCATAGTTTTAATGAGATAGTAAAGGAAATTTTTATTCCCAGCATCATTCTTTTGTGCAAGGAAAGTACCCAGTGATCGCTGTAAAGCTATCACATATAGAATAAGTGGATTTACTTCAAAAGGTGGCATTATTACTGGTGGAATCAGGAGATATTCCTTGAGGGTGTCAAATGCATCTTGGTAGTCTTTGGTCCATTGATTTGTAAATCCCTTCTTCATTAATCTAGTGAAGGGTAAACACTTTCCTACCAAATTGGCGATAAAGCACTGAATACAGGCTAAGGGTCCTTGAATTCCTTTTAATTATTTCAAATTTCGAGGAGGTGACATGCCAAAGATAGCTTTGGTCTTCTCAAGATCAACTTCAATGCCACGATGGTGTATAATGAAGCTGAGGAATTTTCATGAGGTAACCCTGATATCACATTTTAAGCGGTTCATCTTTAGATTATGTTGCCAAAGTTTAATGAATATGGTCTCTAGATTGGCCAAGTGATCAGAACATTGTCTTGATTTCACCACTAAATCATCCACATAACATTTGACAAATTTCTCCAGGAATGGCACATTGATACGTTGCACCAATATTCTTTACCCCAAAGGTCATTACCCAATAGAAAAATATGCCTTGAGGGGCTTTGAAAGCTATAGATTCCTCATATTTTGAGGCCATTAGAATTTGGTTATACCCAGAGTATCCACCCATGATGTAGAGAGCTTCATAGCCAGCTGTTTCATCAATCAAAAGTTCTGTGATTGGAATCGGGAAGTCATCCTTGGGACAATGTTGATTAAGATCTATGAAATCAATGAAAAATCTGATTTAAACATTCTTCATTTTTCACTGGGACAATGTTGGCCAGCCATTTGGGACATTGTACCTCCCTAACAAAGTTATCTTTGATAATCTTGTCAACATAAGCTTTAATTTTAGAGACGTGAGTTGGGTGCGTTCTTCTTGCTGTCTGCTTAAATCCTCATTGCTATTCTGAAAAACCCAAATGATGAGTGGCCACATTAGGATTAAGTCTTGGAATTTCTATATAGTTCCAAGAAAATAAATCTCTATGTTTCTTTAGAAATTAAGTATATATCTCTTTATCTTCAAAATTCATGGCCATACTAATTATAGTTGGGTGTGGATCTTCTTCTGTACCCAAATTTATTTCTCTGAGCTCATCCACAGTGGTAGAGACTTCTTCCTCAAATGCTATAGGGTTTTCCTTAAGATATTATTCGTATTCTTCCTCACATTTCACTTATGATATTTCTACTTGTAGAGTATGTGATAAAGCAAAACTTTTAAAGCTAGGGGAGGAGTAAATATTTGGAAATCCTGAAGAAGAGACAACTATTTCTGACCCTACTGATGATGAAGGGTCTTCCTGGAGCATTGAAGAGAAAAATATGGGTTTATAATCAACATCTTTTTATTCCTCTACTAATGATACAACTTCTTCTAGTATAACTGATGAAGAAAATAGTTATTTAAGTTTGGTGGATGAAATGAATATATCTCTATTTAAGAATTCACCATCAACAATTTCTCCCATGCTGTCAGGCTTGATTGCCAAAAATGACATTTTGGAAGTCACTAAATGAGTTATTGGATTTGGGTTTATCCTTTCAATTTGATTGATAGGAAACATTTAATCTACACTCATATGTTTTAAAGGTTTAGCCAGGATCTTTTCCAGACCATTCGAAGCATTGATTCTTGTTACATCTTTTGGAACAGACCTCATTTATTTTTTGTGATAGAATTATGCTTCAATATACTAATATTCACATGTTTTTAATGGATCCTTGTCACCATACAATGTCCCAATTTTTCTATTGAAGAAATGATTGAGACATTGGTGATATGATGAATGAATAGCTACATGTTGATGTAGCCAAGGCCTTCCATGAATAATGTTGAAGGTTGTGTCCTATCAGAAAACCATGAAATCTGAATTAGATAAAAGATCTCCAAAATGAGTTCTGAGTGTCATCTCATATAGAGGTTCTTGATCATTCTTGTCATAGCCTTGAAAGATCAATTCAGAAGGAGATAAGTAAGATTCAGTGAGACCCAATCAACAAAGTGTACGTATGAGAATGAGGTTGACTCCTGAGCCATTATCAATGAAAGATCATCATATTTATGTATCATTAACACTTCTAGATAGATACAAGGGCCTGGTGTGTCCATGTACAATACCATAATCATCTTCATCCGTGAAAGATATAAGTGCATGAAATTCTATAGGATCATTCTCTATACAGTAAACCTCAGTAGCAGCAAATTTGGTTTCTAACTCTTGAGGACTTGACAATGCCTCAATAATTACTTGTAGAAGATCTTTTGATAGATTCAAAGCATCCAGGATTGACAAATTGGATGGTATTTGGGATAGTTGTTTCAAAAAATTATAACTTTGGTCCAAAGTTCTACATTTTACAGCATGAAGATTCAGTTTTGTAGGCACCTTGGAAGTTTATGCTCCTGAAGTAGATGTACCATGTGTCGGGGTAGAAGCTAGAAATACTTCTGATTTTGGTAGATCAGACTAACAAGGTCTATCCATTTTCTGAGAGAGTGGTTGTATAACCTATAATTGTTCTTCCAAGATGATCATGTCAGGTCCAATCCTATTATGTGTGGGAGAGTTACCTTGTTCTTTCTGAGCTCGCTGAAGGGATCTCCCATGAGTTTCTTCCACATAAATGTTTTGAGTAGGGGTATAGTTAAATTAGTAGTTTCTAGCATATCCACGTCTTCCCCTATATCATTGACCTTGAATTATTCCTCTAGTTACCTAATCAAGTTCCGGGAATTCAGGTTCATAACAAGATTCATCATTTGCATAGGGGTCCGTTAAGTGGATAACATTAATGGAACCGAAGATCATTTCCTCATCTGATGAAGATTCCTCTTGACAATTTAGTTCTTGTTGTATAACTTGGTGGGGTAGTTCCAATTATTTTGAGACCGATGACATGAAATCTTCCAAAGTCAAGAAAAAATTTGGCCTTGATATGAGACCATCTTCTTCTAACTTATATTTACCTTTCTAATCATGTAGTTTCTTTGAGGACTGACCTTTAGAGGACTAATCTTTTGATGAAGATAGACTTATTGTAGAAGAAGTGGTAGGAGGTGTAGTTGGTTGTTTCAACTGTGTTCATATAATGGAATGAGTTTGGTTGATTGTTTTCCTGACTATCCAATCATCATATTTCTGCACATTTTTTCTTTTGACTTCCTGCCATCTGCCTTCTTCCTTTGGATTGGTAGCAGTAACACATGCTACTTGGGCTGATAAAATTCTTAGTTTCACTTGTCCAAAGTCCACCATTTTTTGTAGGAGTTCATTGAAAACAAAACACTCCTTAATGGTATGCCCCGACATTTGATGAAAGAGGAAATAATTTGGGTGATCTTTATCTCCTTCTTTGTTCGGTTTCTTCTACATTGGAAACTGAACTAGATTTTCTTCCAAAACTAAAATGAAGTAACCGAGAACCTATTCATTCCTAAAAGAATAAACTTTGTTCTTTAATTCCTCAAACTATATCCACCTTTGATATTTTTTATCATCTTGACGAGGTAGTCATTTATTCTAAGACTTGGGAGGTGGAGCCCTTTGGTATGATGAAGGTTTTAAAGTAGAAGTAGGTACATGTTCTTGTTTGAGTGTGACTGTAGCTGCCTATGCTTTCCCTGTTCTCCTTCCTAGAGTTGATGGGATTACATGAGATTTGGATTTGGTTTCTATAATGGAATCCTCCACTTGTCGGTGATATAAGCAAGGTCTCAAAACCCTCATGTGTATTTCATAGGGATTAGTGGTGTTCATAAATCATCACATATATTTTCCACACAAATTGGCAGAAAATCTTCTTGAGGGAGTGGTAGATTTAAGGAATATATTAATCCTTTCCATCAAGTAATGAAATATGAAACAATTTCATTCTACCTTTTTTTTTTCAATTTGTAAGATAAAAAACTGTTGTCTTTGGCAGTATTGAGCTGAATTGGAGAAGGAATTTATGATGGAGGTCTTCCCATCCAATAATTGATCAAGACTGTAAAAATGTATACCTAATAAAGGATGGCCCCTATAATTATTGCACAAAGAATCTGAGATTTACTGCTTCTTGTTTTTGAGGGGTCCCCATCATGTGATCACAACAAAAAACAAAATGTGTTATGTGCTACTTTAGATCTCCCGAACCATTAAATATTGGAAATTTAGTATTTACAAAGTTTGGTGGGGGCAAGATAAGATCTACACATTCAGGATAATCTTTCTTTTATAGTTGTCCTGGTTCACACTATTCTTATATTTCTTTCAATTGAGTTGTTAATGCCTCAATTGTATTCATAAGAATTTGGGAAATATCTGGATGAACTGTGACTTGTACAGGTACAACAACTGGAGATTGAACTAGCATGATGACTAGAAAAAAAACTGGTGGTGGTGTTGTTGGAATTTTTCTTAGATAACCCATGGCGACATGCCTATAAAGATGTGTTTGATCCTGTCTTGGCTGTGTACCCAATGGAGGGAATTCATTATCTACATCTGTAGTTGCAACAAAACCTCTTTGCTAAGGAGTTCCTACAGGATGTGCAAGTTGAGGATCTGCTTGTGGAGCATGTCTAGTAGAAATGATGCTTTGAAGTAACTCTGTATTGAGTCTTTTCAACTCCTTCATCTCTTTCTCTTGCTAGGAAAATCTTTCTTCAAGCGAAAGAGATTTACCTTCTCCAGTGGAAAATCGAGACATGATCTGACCTTTACCTTTCCCCTTGTTAAATTCATTTTGAAGGGGTGAGAGTTGGTTACTTGAGGGAATACCTAGATTTTGGGTAAGCCTTTGATTTTGGGTATGCACACCTCCTTTATTTGCTTCATTGTGTACCATATTATGAATAAGAACTTCATCCTCTGACTCCCTTGAATTGGACTCATTTTTTAGAGAATCTTCCATAATGGTATTAATGACATATACTAATGCATAATGCATTGATGAAATTTTATCAGCATCTCTATCAAATCATCTACTTCTATGTCCTCCATGAGACTTTGTTCTCTTATATGCTGAATTCACGAGAACTATTTGACAAACAATAACTTAAAGGGAATACTTGGATAGTTCAGTTGTGTGTTCACTTTGTAGATTCTTCCCTAATCAGGAGAAAACTAATTTTCATTGATTAGGGGATTACAGATATGAAAAATCCCCCAAACCTATAGGATGGGTCTATTCTTGTTCTTCTTCTTCTTCAAACTTTCAAACTTTGTTTATTGAATTCTAAGGTTTAGTTAAACAAGCCCCCATACCTATAGGATGGGGTGACTCATGAACTGATATGGCTAATATTAGCAGAGATGATCTTCTAATTTTACGAATTCTAGTATGAACATTGTCTGGATGCATTATCCAACAACCACTTAAATCGCTTGTTTCAGAAGACCATTGTGCTATTTCAGATATTTGCGCAATCTGAGGGCTGACATCCTCTAAGAGAGAGGCCTACTTAATGTTCTCAGATGATTAATGTAAAAGTATCTCGACAGCTTGATCTATTTGGGCCTGACTTTGATTATAGTTAGTCGATGCCTGTTCTTGAGCATATTTTTGATTACTCACAAAATTTGTTGATTGTAGCTGGCCATGGGTAATAACATTTCATGAGACCACTTTTGGAAAGATTTTCTAATTTTGGAGCATAGTGAAATGAAATCCTCCGTGTGCACACCATCCTCTGATATGAACATTGGATGGGGTATTAGTAATTAATTGGTGTAGCCTCTTTAATGCATCTAGGCATGCATGCTGAAGGGCTCCCTACTTCTTCTCAACCATTGGATGTCAGGAAAATGAAAGATATACCAAGTCAATTTGGAACTTTAACCCTTCTATTACCTTAAAATGAATTTTATATTCATCATATGGTAATACTTTGGCTTTCATATGACAAAGAGTCTTCCATATGTTGAGGTGGATATCATGAATTCAATACTCTTCCACCAGTTCTAGAATATTGTATTGATAGGTTGCCAAAGGACAGAACATGATGGGTATTTCACCCTTATCCAGTTGTTTTATCATATTCCACAAATCCAGATAATCTTTTTATATAGGTTTCTCAACTTGGTCCTACCAGAGTGGACACTTATCAATTGTTCTATCATAAACAAAAGGATAATTTGTTTTTTTCTTTGCTATATTAGAATAAAAATGATCCAATGGAGGTTCATAGAATGACCATTTCCTTGGGATGTCTTCTGGTTGAGAAATTATTTCACATGTTAGTAACAAGGAATCAAACATGACTGGCCTTATGCTGGAAAGCGCCTTGAGATAAGAGGGATTTATCATCACTACATTGTCAATTAAAGAATTATTTTTAAAATGAGAAACACTACTACAGAGAGAAAATTTGTAGTGAATTCCATCATGGGGAGGACCACCACGGTGGATTACGATAAGGGATAATTTCTCTTACTCCTTAATCTTCTGGACACATGGAGGGTTACTGTGGATCTCATCTAGAGATAGGTTCTCTAGATTGTTTTAATTTTACTGAATCAAGCCTTCATAATGAAGTGTCTGATGGGGAAATTCAGAATTACTACTAATACTCTCATAATTTGGTAATGGGAGGGTAGGATCCTGAGTTTCAATAGATAAATTTATGAGTTCTTCAAGAATACTATCATTAAGAGGATCCAGATTAGAGATTGGCTCTTGATTTTCTAACTGTGTTTGTAGAGACTTATTCTTAGATTCTATTTTACACATAGTTGGGGACACTTACTGGGATAAGTGGTTATCATGGGTAGATTTATGTTCTTTCCTTGGAGTGTTATTTAGAATAGGATGATTATCTCCAATTGTAAAGGGTGTATGTTACCAATTCAGTTGTCCATATGATATGGGGGAGTGTTCCCCATAACCCTCCTATACTAGAACAGAGGTGTGTATTTGCTCCGTGATGGCATGCCGACAATTCATCCCTGGTGTAGGAACAAAATTATGTGTTTGTTACCCTGATATTGTTAAAGTTTCTTTTATGATATACTGACAGGATTCCAGAATATGGGTAGGAATTTGTGTCTGCCCTTTCACCATTGATAAAATGTGTTTGGTGACTTCATCATTCAGAACAAGAATATATTTCCATTCTGTATATGTAGTAGGCATATGTACATGCTCTTATCCTCCCTTTACTATTAGTGGATACTAACAATACTCATGTGTGGGGGTATAGAGTTGAGTCTACCCCAGGTTTGTCGTCAGAGCTTTCCAACTAACTTCCATGAGTGCTACCAAATGATACTGCTGGCAGGTTTGATGGATACCGGTAAGTGTATGTGCCTGATGGATATTTTCCTCCAAGCATGGTCAATGGACTTCTTTCAATGATGACACAAGAGGCTGCTAGAATGATTTTTTAGTGCATGAAGGTGTATGTTCCTTCTTTCAAGTTTCCACCATATTTGATTGGCGAGCTTCCTTTAATTCATCCAGATGAGTCTGCTGACTGGCTGATAGTTTGTAAGCAGGTGTATGTGCCTGCTCACTGTACTCCACTAGATTTTTATGGAAGGATTGGTTGGGAACTAAAAGGGAAGTCTGTTAGCTAGTGGAATTAAGGAGAATGGGTGTATTTTCTCGTTCGTTTTTTGCCCCCCAAGTTAGGTTGATGGACTTCTCTGGAGGGGGAAAAAGTAATAACCTACTCCCTGTTTGCCGGATGTTGTCCCTGACAGTTCGTCTTGTGTGCTTGGGTCTGAGGGACCTAGGCCAAACAACCAAAGGAAACACCCCCATCATGTTAGGGGTTCACTACTGCACGATTATATTGGCATCGTTTGTTGGTTTGAGCCCTTGGGAAGGACCTCTATATCTTTGAGTTGGGGCTATGAGTGACCTCCCAATCCACCTCCCTATAGTATGGGAGGGACTGTCTATTACATTCCTGGGATAAGGACATGAAATGGTTGTAACTATCTATGTTTTGACCATCATTCGTCACTGACCGGATGATCGGGGGTTGTTGTTAACTTGGAGAATCTATCAGTTAGCCTATAGGTTGGGATAATACTATGTTGAAGGTATTCCTAAACCAATACATTTGAGACCTAGAATTGAAGATGTTGAGTTGGTGATGAAATCCTTCCAGCGGTTGAGGATCTAGATTGTGTAGCATCTGAGGCATTCACGGGTTTAAACTTGAAAGAATCCATTTGGAGTGAAGGGAGTTCTTGAGAAAAATTGAAAAATACAAACAATAAACTCCATTAAAGCAGTTTCTTTTATATGGACACATGTGTGATTGATTCCTTTTTTTTTACTTCCTTTATCAATTGATAGGGGCTTGGAAGATGGGTAATACTATCAATTTGGTTAAGGATTCACATCGGGTTCACCATTTTTGTTTCGTCTCCCTCGGAACATGTGTTCTGGTTAGGAATCACTACTTTTGGGCGGTTTCCATTGGATTTATTTATGGAACCAGAAACATCCAAAAGTTCTTTATCCAAAGGGACATAATTTCCAAAGGTAGGTGTTTATTAGGTTTGGACCTACTATGATTAAGGTAGGTGTTATTTTAACCTTTGTTACGATAATACTGATTTTTAAGCCACTTTGTGGGGCAATTTGGAATTTATTGTCTTCTATGGAGACAAAGGTTTGTTTTGATATTGGGATTGTATCCATAAACGGGATAATTATGTATCCTTGTGAAAGTAATCATAACACTCATAGTTTGGTTCCACTAAATGGGACACATAATACCTTTTAAGGTCATGTGATAAGGACTTGATCGTACAATTTAATGTCATGTGGTAAGGACATCTAAGCAGAAGGTGCTTAGTCAAAGCTTGGTGTGGGACCTATGTGTAAATATCCCAGGGAAACTGTAAGAGATATGAGCTTCCAAGTTGGATTAAACCTTGTTGGTAATATGGAACAAGAAGAACACATTTGTTTTGGAGTGTTGGGTTTGAACCTCAGGGAGGCTTCCTATATATCCCATTCAAATAGGAATCAAAGCCTATATAGTTCAGTGAGTATCATAGGAGAGTGTATTCCTTTTAGAGAAATGAGTTTGGGATTACTTCCTGAAAAGTAAGACTTGGTGATTTGGGGGGTTTTTTAATTTAGGACTTACTCCTAAGGAGGATTCCCATTTATGGATGAAATGATATGGAGCTTAGGCCTTCAGAATGATTCCTACGTATTCCAGTTTTTATGGGAATAAGATTTCTCATTGTTCATTCAATGAGGTGTTTGTGAAAATGTTGTGATCATCACAAATCTCTAAGACCACGTGAGTCATGATCGATGTGAGAAATAATAGGATGTGAAATATTCAACCAAGGAACACACACTTTTCCTCCTCCACTAGTGGAAGAGGACGCGCCTATGGTAACGACGGTAGACGAGACCGAGGAAATGAACCTTCCCTCTATTCAATTTATATTAGATGAGGGTCTAATGTAAGGAATGATTTAAGGTGATGGAATTATAGAGGAGCAAGACTGAGACCTCCTACATGAAAGGTTAGGGGCTTACACCAGGATGGTTTCCCTAAAATTGGTCCTGGTAGGGGAGGGATACTTCTCCTTTGTTCAAAAGGAAAAGTAGGTGTGAACTGTACCTTTCCTACTAGGGACCTGAGGTTCCAATTTTTAGAGATTATAAGGGACAGGAATGGACCAAACCCTAATCCTCCAAACTAGGAACTCCCCAACACTATTCATGGGAGAAAGTTCCATGTGACATTGGATATACAAACCCACACAAACTCTATGAATCCTAACCCCATTGCAAAACAAATGTGGGAAACCTATTAATTTGGATATACAAACCCAAATAGGAGACACACTTATGTTACCTTTCCAAAGGTTTGATAACTCATGAGGTTTGGGTAGAGGTTTCAATATAATCCCTTTCAGACAAGGGATCCAATTAAGAGGAATCCTTGCCATGAATAACTTTTAAGAGGGCTTGATTAAAGGCTTGTATAGGCTGAAGGTATAAGGTGAATCAAAGAAGGGAACCCAAGTAAGTATCTGGCGCATAGGTATGGGCTCTCAAGTAGGCTTGGGGGACCTAATGTTTACTTAAGTGATGGAAAACCTAGATGTTAAAACTTGGGTGAGACTTAACTCACGCCTTCAAGAGTATTCACATGTATTTTCAGAAGTGGGGAGCTCAAGTTCCTTTGAGAGAAATGGGTGGTTCACAAGTTTTTATGATTTAGGTAGGTTGGGAACTTTAGGAATGCAAGTGTTATGGATTTCAAACACTAAAGGGACTTAATTCCTATGATCCTCCTTCAATTCCTCCACTCTATGTGTTAAATAACTAGCTTGAAGGTTTCAGAATACTTGGGCAAAGCACTAGGGAGACCAGAGTAGCAATTGGGCTTCAGGGAAATTTATCCATACAAATGAAGACCCCAAGGGTCTATTTATAAAAAAATATGAGACCCTAGACTAATTGAGATTTGGAATGAAAGTATGTTATGTGCCTTAATTGTGGAACGCAAGTGGATGCACGCTAGATTCGTGGCACTCAAGTAGGCTTGCACACTAACAATATCTTGGGAACCTCTTTGGAAACTTAGCCAAAATAAATACTCCATACCATGGGGGCTATTCCCCCGCACCCATGCTTGGGATCAATGTTAGGTTGCAGTGTTGGCCCTTCGGACCAGTTCCATAGCTACCATCACTGACCTCCATGAAAAATTCAGAGTCGCACCGTGAACTTTTCGAGCCCGATTGAGGAAATTTTACAGAAAAGTGCATGGAAGAAATTTCGTGGTGTCTATAATGGTTTTAACAAAAAAAGTCTAAATAACCTTCTTGATAGAGTTATGTAAAGAGATTATGGTTTAAATTGCATATATGGTGATTCCAACACTAGGTGTTAAAGGATTCATGCAAACTTAATTCTTTATCAACTAAAAATAATTGGTTTTTATAATATAATACATAAAGAACGTTATTATGTCATGCCATACAATAATAAATGTTATCTTTGTAAAAATAAAATTCATTATTTCCAAACATTAAAAAAACCATTCATATAGACACGAAACTAATATGATGTTCTTGGTAAAACTAGTAACATAATAAAAATTCTTAGAAACCAAGATAAGTCATGTTGGAAACATGAGATGGTAATCTCTAATAGCCATGGTAGCTGGTAAAACTCTATTGGTGCTTCGAAGATCCACCTATCCTATGGAAACCTTCCTAAATCAACATAGTTCTTGTATTAGGATACATATGTGAGCACTAAAAGTAGTATATAATTCCCAAATAGTAGATAAGTATAAGTTTCACTCAATAAAAAATATATATGAATATCCCCTTTATTCTTCTAGATACAATTCTTCTTCAAGTGGTTGAGTTTACTATATAAAAAATTTGTGTTTTCTTCCTTTTCATGCCATTGGATCTTTCTTTTCTTAGAAGGTCACTCCTCATGAGATTTATACTTATAGTGAGGCTTTAGTACCTTTAAATTTCACTTCCCTTTATTCACTATAAGGATTATAGGCCTGTTACAGCCCATGTCCTTATCAACTTTTAAAATAATAAGGAGAAGTTTTGTAAGTGACTTATCAACATTTCTCATATTATAATTTGCAGTAAAATTATATAAGCTTTTAGGTAGTGAGACCAAAATGAGATCTGTGGAAAACTCATTTGACAACGTAAAGCCTAGGATGCCCAATCTTTCCATGTAGTCTGTCATCTTGACCACATGAGGCCTGGCTGACACCTACTCTTCAAGCTTGCACATGAGCAGTTCCTTGGAGATCTCAAAGCTCTCTTGTCTCTCTTTCTCCTTGTAAAGTTCTTAGAGACAATACAACATGATAAACACATCCATGATTTTTTGAACCTTTTTAAGATCACTAGACATAGATGATAACATCAAACACTAAAAATATACCACATAATCTAAGTGTTTTTTTAAGAGATATAATTCCTTCACACTAACCTCTTTTCTAGATGTCTCAAGAATTGGGGATTTCATCATATACAATTTCAGATCTTGGAATAGTACAATACACAACTTTATGTACCATTAATAGAAAATGGTGTCAGTGAAAAGGTTATAATTATTAAGTATAGATCACAATGATAATTTTTATGATGAGTGATTTTCCATTTCTATAATAAATAGTTAATATTTTAGTACTTTAATTGATTACCAAAATCGTGACATGATAAATTTAATTATTAGTCTCCCACAATTTTATCAAGTCCCTATATCCCTCACCATAAAATTGGGATTATCCTATTGCATGGATAATATAGTGTAAAGGATCTATATTTTCCTTCTCATACCCCCAATGAGGGTTGGTAAAGCTACCAAAAGGTATTTAGGTAGATAGGTCTTTGCCAACTATTGACTTGAAACTCCTTGATCTGTTGAGTGGACTCCATAATCTTGAAATCCTAGACTTGTATTTCCTTAACACTTGCCTCTAGATTTATACCAATCCTAGAGAGGGATTGAACAACCTGATATAAATGTGGTTAAGTCAACACAAAAATTTCTTTTGAACTCCCCATTAGTTTAAACCCCCCCAATGAGGGTTGGTCAAGCACTTTGAAACTATTGGTTTCATTCTAAATACGGTAATGTAGGCTATACTGCCTTAATATTTTATCTGAGGAATTTTATCTTTTATCTTATCCATAAAATAAGCCCATTTTATCAAACCACATTCTTTTTAATATTAATAACATTTTACTTAATTAATTAACCATGTACAGATAAAATTTACACATAATCCGATTTATTTAATTGTATCTTTATTTCTTGTTAATTCATTTATTTAATATGTTCACCATACATTCAAAATAAATATTTGACCAAGAAACTATAGAAATAAATAAATAAAGTGGTATGATCATGAGAATTATTTAATAGTTAGTTTATCTAGTAGATGATAAACTAATTGTATACCCTAGGGAAAATCCACATTGATCCATGTATTAGCTCATGATGCAACATTCCACCTGTTCACCTAAGTATTTCCTTGATTGGTTTTACCTCATCTCCAAACATGAACCACCTCCACTTGTCTGTGATATCAATCCATTACATATTTATTTACTCACACACAGGCGTGAGGAACTCAATGATGGGTTAAAGTAGTTTAAATAAAATAAACCATGGAAACATAGGTTTATATATAATAATTAGGAGGGTATGACACACAAACCATAATTTTAATTTTATAATAATAATTTAAAAAACAATGTAATAAATTAAATTAAAAGTAACCAATAATAGATAGGCGAATATAGGATCATGATCATCCAAAACATGAAATGAACATAATTTTACACACCAGATAACATTCATTTCAATTTTTCTTATTATTAATATTAAATTACATGAATTAATTCAATTAATTATCTTATTAATCAATTAATTATTTTATCTTAATAATCCATCCGAACTATCATGGAAGTCCATATGATCTTAATAAGTATATGATGTGTTCTTGGAGGCAACACGAAATGTTGTTCTTAATTTCAAACAAAATTAATTAGGAATTTAATATTCTATAAAACATTTCAACCTAGTGTGTAGACCGGTTTAATGTAACACTTAATTTCATTTCCATTTAAATTAATTAATTACACTTCATGTGTTAAAAACCCCACATGTGTATTAAAATAAACTGAGTACGAATTAATTACATCCCATGTGAATTAATTACACCATGTGAGAATAAAATACTTACAATTCTTTTGAATTAAATACACTGCATGTTAATTAATTTTTACATCTCATGTGAATTAATTTCACACCATTTTCATTGCACCACATATGAATTAATTAAATTACCATCAAATCATTTATATTTAATACACGTGTTTATTAATTACAAAACCACATCATCATAAGTATTAAATACACTGCGTATATATTAATTACTATGTTGATCAACTATTAGTTTCACATGTTGTGTGATAAATAAATGATGTATATTTGACCATGTGGATTCAATGATTTATGTTAGGAAAAAGTGTAGACTACATAACATGCACACTGGCTATATACCTTGTAATATGATAATACACATGACAATTTGGCTGTTTAACACGCGATGTGTAATAAATGAACCAAATTTTGGATTTGTGTGGTGTTCCATGTACCCCACAACCCATCCAGACTCAGTGAACTTGACAACATGATGTGTAATCAATGACAACCAGAATTTTTTTGGACTCTCCTGATGGGTCCCATTGACGTTTGCTTCATCGATCTCAAACCTGTTCTTGGTTACATGAAGGTTAATGATTATAATATGGATAATCATATTAAAAATGAATAAAATATAAATTAATCTTGCAATAAATTGATACAAAAATCAATTAAAATAAATAATTATAAATTAACATGTGACCACTCTGATACCACTTGAATCTTTTGGGGCACAACATAAGTGGATAGGCCCATGCTCAATAAAATATTTCCATCAACTTATTCATATATCTCCTCAAAACTAGATATAATAGTGTTATGAGAATACATGAAGATAAGATCTCACATATAATTTATAATTAATTTAGATAGATCAAGGATTACCTCATCTTGTAAATTTTTCTCCAATGTCAAATATGGTTGACCCTTCCCTTCGAACCATCATCGGGAGTGATGAATCAAGGGTAGATTCTTTCTAGTGGTGATCCATATGTGTATCAAGAATATTTTAATATCACAATAGGGTTCTCTAGATGATAGTGAAGATGTCCCTATACATTGCATCATTCATTGCCGATCACAACTTTAACTCCAATGAGGCATGTTGGATTCTCTTAGTTCACTTAAAATCAAAGAGGGAGGAGGATCACCAATGCTCATGGAACATGGAGTGTTATTGAGAATATTTATGTATTGAGAGAATTATTTTTAATTTAATATATTTTTCCCAATGATTCTTAAGAAAATCCCATCATATTTTCTTATATGAGAATTCTATAGTTAGGTATTTATATATACAAAGTTAGAATATTATTTTCATAAATACCCTTTAATATTCTATTATCCATTATCATACCCCATATCTAAATAATAATAATAATAATATTATTTATTTGACATTCATATAACTTAAAGAATAATTAAATATTATTTTTCCCAAATAAATAAATTAATATTTATTCAAAATAATATTCCATTCTCACCAGACCATAACTTGGTCCGCTCATCCTCCTCATTATTTACCGGACTAAATAAAATTTCTATTTATTTAATTAAATAAAAAAATATAACTGCATTATAAACTGATAAATAAATAATTTAGATTAACCAATAAACCCAATTGAATAATATTCCTTGTACTTAAGAATAATATTCTAATCAACTTATTAAACTCATATATAATTTAATTTAGTTTCTTGGATATACTTAGTATGTGACCCTCTAGAATCTTTTCTTAGTGGCACTAGGCTAAGCCACCTAAATTCAAATGTTAGCATCTAGAAACACACTAACTCACCCATGGAGAAAATATTTAATGTCAAAATTACATTCAACCTCCTACAAACCCTTACCATGTAATATAATCCCTTTTTTGTAATATCTCTAATTAAATAGGTTTGTAGCTTGTGTCCTAAACCTATATGTTTGAATCTCTATCTTTGACTTTCTAGAACTAAATAAAATGATAAACTACCATGGCCATGGAATTAACTTGGTTGTTCTATTCCATTAAAGGGATTGATATATTCACTTCCAATGGAAGATAAAAATCCTCTCTTACATTATTCACTAATGTTATGCCACTCGTGACAAACCCAATGTATCAAACTTATCCATGAACCATTATCATCATAGTTTATGAAATTAATCTAATCATGAAAGTCATTATACGCATTAATAATAATATTAGAGTCAACATATCATTACACAAGTCTGCAAATATGAATATTCCATGACGCATGAAACATGATAATTTCAATTGGCGGGTCTGTTCTAATAACATCCCTCCTTAGAAATTACCAAGGGAAAACACCATGAGAAGGCATATCAATATACTATTATAGGCCTCAAAACCCTAATAGTATATATCATATGTATCTCATTAGATAATATCACCTGACTATAGATTATGGCTTCAGGGAATACTATCATAGCATCTAAAGTATCTCATCATAGTGGGGAATTTCTATGTACTTTCGATGTGACAAGTATCCTTAGGGAATTATCACATACACTATCATATATAAGAACAATTAGTATGTGATAAAAAATTATAATATATTCAAATACCATGAATATAAAATGTAATTGAAAGTACAAAAGAAGTTGGTTTTAGGGCACTGCCAACCCCAACAGATATCTTATATCATTTATATCCCATAAAATGATATCATATAGCCATTGAACATATATTTAAGAATAATATCATGAAAATTGGGGGTTATAATCATAGTAGGGAACTTATATGACATTTAAATGTGACATATAACCTTAGGACATTATAGTATAGATTTCACACAAAATAAAAATCATTATGTGGCAAGATATAAATTAATATTCAATACTGTTATATTTCAGTAATCAAATAATATTTGATTATAGGGTACCAACTCCAATATATTCCTACTTACACTAAAAACAACTGATAATAACACAACTGGTTATCCTTACATGATAAACATACTTTGGTTTAGATATAAGTATAACTATTGATTCTAGAATGCTACCTATGGATGATATGCTTACCATGACCTCATATCTCTGAGAAAATTCCTTAAGAGATGACATCACAAAGTATATACCTTTTTGTATCTATTATACATAAAATCTTAGATAATACCATATATATAACTTCATTATTATATGATTAAACATTACCATCTAGGTACAAATCCAAAATCTAGAACAACATGTTGCTTGACTTACTTCTTAAGCTGCAATAAAAGTTGTAACATACTCGATATAATGTGGATATGGTAACTACTATATATAATATTTTTAACCATTTTATATTACCTAAAACTTAATATGAAACTAGATCAATTGATCTAAAAGTATACTAGTTTTATATCTTCTGAAAAAAAGTCTTCCCATTTCTCTAATTATGAGAAACTTATCCATTTTTTCTTCCTTAAGAACTATCAGATAATTATAACTTCCATCCAATGAAGTTCTCTTGGACTTTTGAAATTTTCATTATATTATTTATGAAAAAATAAGATCAATTTTATGTACCTTTCATAGCATGAAAGATATATTTCCAAAGCACTATTAGGAATATATAGTCTATATGTAACAAGAATACCATATGATTCTAGAAAAAATTTAAGTGTATAATTTGATATCATATTTTCAATACCATGTAAGCTGGGTACTATGAATTGGATTTAAAAACCCCTAAATCTAAGCTAGTAGATCATGTTCACTAGAGCTTGGGTTACTACTTAATTATTTATTGGAAAAATTATTTAGTCTTATATTACTACAAGACTAATCAATTATTTTCATATTTTTTCAAAAATACCTTTCTTGAAAACTATAATGCTCCCACTAACCATTGAAGTCACCTAGAAACATTTCATTTCAAAAAAATATTTTATAACCATTATAATTGTTTCATCATATAAATAGATCCATGAAACTTAAATTCTATATTGGATTTGTTTAATTTCTCCAACCTTTTGGGTCACATCATATAGACATGTACTGTAAAGTAACCTCTAAGGGAGGTGGATTTGACATCTAATGAAAAATATAATGATCATATTAGCTATGATGAGTATAATTCAAATTTATTTAAGAATGATGGATTGGTATATCCAATAAATCCTTATTGGTACCTTACTTGTACCATCCATGTATTGTTTCCATTGAATACCCACCAACGAATTTACATCCAACTTTGAATTCATAATAATTTTTTAATCATAGCTAGTTGAAATGTACTACTCTATGTAGGATTTATTATTCATATATAATAATATATCACTCACCATGATTAATATAAAACCACCACTTTGGTTTTAACCATCCTATGGGGTATGTACCTATAGAACAATTCCTCCTACTAACCCTTGTGGAGTTAAATGTTCTTATGCCAACTTATGCATATGGAGACAAGATTATACTAAAGTCTTACTTTCTCCCTATATCTCAAAAGATATGTGATTCCCTTATAGAAATAAATTGATATAATTAATACTTATTTTTTTATCTTGGGGATGTTAATATCATTAGTTTTAATAAGATCATTAATTGAGATACACCTTGTGTTTTTATGATGTACATTTGAAGATTTAACTAGACTTACCAATGGATACCTTCAAAAACACCTGAGGCCATGAAATAATGGATATCCTTAACATCAAAACCTTATAAGATATCCATTAGTCAATATAGTTGGCATATGGTTAATTTTTATGCTTCTATTTTGTGAAACATGTCTAGAAAGGTATCATGGAAGAGTTGTAATATTTATAAGACTCTTCATCAGTCTACCTTATACTATCACCATATATATGATATGAAAAAGGCAATGTGAGTTTAGTAAAACCTTCACTCTATATTTAACTATTAATGAATACTTAATTAAGATAATCTCTAACATAACATACCAAAGGATCATGTATCTTTGAGAAAGTGAATTCATTAATTTAATTTATAATTAATAAAATTCCTTAAAGGAATTTAATAAAGTATATGCACAGATTGGGTCATGGCTTGTCAGATCTGGTCCATTGTGGAGGATGGTAAATCGGCATGAGTCAGTCCCTGATGGTCGACTACAGGTTCATCAGCGACGGTGGTGGCCGCGTTCTAGAAAGCGGCTAGGGTTTTCACTAATTAGATAGATTTGTGTTCTATTTTGTTGAGTTCATTTGTAATGGGGTATCCCACTGGGCTCTTTGATCCATTTATTTTTGGCCTTTGTGCCTTTAATCCTATGGGATTGTTATGGGTTTTTGGTTTCTCCCTTCTGCTACAAAAGGGGTTGGTATGTTTTCTATCTTTTTTTAATAAAGGGGTTTGCCCCCAACTTTCGTAGTATATAAATGTACCTCTAACTTTACCTTGGGATTTTCCATGCTATGTAAATGAATAAATTCTGAAATCTTTATGGAATAACATTATCTCTAAAGGTTTATTTATCTAAAATTCAATAAGTATGTATGTTGTTAATACTTAAAGTGTTTTTAGATGTAAAGATACTAAATACTATTTTGGAAATATCATTTGACAACAAAATTTTATTCTTTTTTGAAAAATAATTATCTCTCCCCAACTGGGTATGAATATTATAATTTTTATTCATTATTATTGTGGGTTAAATGTCGGTGATTATGTCATAACTAAATTAAAAGAAATGTATTGAGAAACATAACAATAATTATTCCATAAATGAAATAATGTATAATTTTTTATGCATGTAAACTAATATAAATGTTTGATAAAACTCAATACAAACTAGAATCAATTCATTTTGGAAATCAGAAGTTGTGCGCTTCTCATGGATGAAATAGGAATCACCCTTTCTCAGCTCCTTTTTGAGTTCACTTTGTAACCTTTATATTATTTCTTGTTTTCTAAATTTAAATACATATATATCATAATCATATTATATTTTACACAAGTGATGAAATGAAACTTGATGAATATAACTGAAGTGGATGCATATGTTATCTTCTTTAACTCATTACAATTTATTTTCTAGAGATAATTCTTTCCACATGAGAAGTGAATAGACTTTTGTTCATTCTTATGTATCCGAAACCTTTGCCTCTTTGAAGGATATTGTAAAGGATCCTTTAGATTTTGATTATCCATGGGATCTTCAGATTTATCTTTCAATATTTTCACCATAAGGTGTGAAGAAACGAGTTTCAACCAGTTCTTATCTTGGTGATGTATAGTCAAAAGATTCTTGAGTGACTTATCCATTTTTTTATTAGGGATTGAACAAAAAAGGATAAAAATGGTTGTATTGATAATAAAATAATATTAATGGATAATTTATTATCTAATTGGAAGCCCAATTTCTCTAACTAATCAAAATAACCAAGTATTGTAAAACCATGATCAGTAGATAGATTCCCTTATTCTAGTACACACTGATATAATGTATTAATAATCATATTTATCTTAATATGTACCTTATCGTTTATAAGAGATAGAAGATGAGATATTATGGTGTCAACATCCATGTTCTTATGTTTTATCATCAACTCTCCAAATATAGTTGAAAATATAATACAATGAACATATGAATCATCCTCCATATATCTATGGTAGTCATCCCTTTCACCATTTATTACCCGGTGGGGTTTCAGAATAGGAATAGGGGATTCCAACACATAATACGATTTTTTTGATAATAATTCATCACATAAATGATGACACCATATCATAAAATTTGTATATGTAGGTACATATCCTTAGTTAAGGAACATTCAAAAATTTTCATGGGTTTTCTTTCCATTATTCCTAAAATAATAAAATATAGATGTTAGTTTTATATTAATCACCAAAATATGTAATGTGATAAATTTTATTTATTAGTCACCCACTATTTTATTGAAACCTAATAGAATTAACCATTAGTTTCAGAATATCCCATCACATAGATATTTTGGTGGAAATGATCCATATTCCCCTTCTTATAAACCAGAATTGGTTTTGAAAAGTTATTTTAAGTGTTTTAGGTAGGGTTAACTTGACAACTGTATTAACTCACAACTCCTTGATCTATTGAGTAGGCTCCACAATCCTAAAATTCTGGATAAGAATTTACTCAAGGTTTCACCTTTTAGTTACACCAATTTTTGTATGGGTAGCCAAACCCTTGATGCGAACTAAGTTATTTCAACCCAAAAACTCATGTTAAAAATTCTTGATAATTGAGAGAACCTTGACTTGGTCTGATCAATCACTTTGAACTATGGTTCGATTTTAACCGAATTAGTATAAAGCTATACTGACTTAATATTTAATTTGAGTTATTTTTATCTTTCTGTGTAAATTTCCCATTTTATCTTGTTACATGCTTGATAATATTAAGTGGGTTTTCATTAAGTGATTAACCATGTCTAGATAAAGTTTACACATATTATAATATTTATTTCTATTACATCTTTCATGCTTGTTAATTAATTAGTTTAATGATTTAAACATCCATAAATAATTAACCATGTGATTGATAAATATAAAATAAATAAACTCGAATAACCATAATATTCTGTAATGGTTGGTTCATCAAGTAGATGATAAACCAATCCTTGACCCTAAGAAATCAACTCCCGGAACTATGTTTTGTTCAAGTTGCAGTATTCCACCTTTGCTCTTGTGTACCTCTTGGATTGGTTTCTCCTTGACTCTAAACTTGAAACACCAACAATAGCCTAGAATCTCAATCTATTACATAATTATACCCACACATAGGTCAGGGGAACCAAAGGATTGGTTAAAGGGGGTTTATATAAAAGAATCCATGGACACACATGCCCTTACATAATGAAAGGAGAAGAATGAATCCCAAAATATTATTTAATTTAATAAATTATTATAAAAACCATGCAATAGTAATTAATTAAATAATCCCCACACATACGTAGACTAGTCTAAGATCATGATCATCTAAATACATGCAATGAATATGCAAAAGTATAATAACAAGAATTCACTTCAATTTATTCTTTATTATTAAGATAAACATGATCGAATTAATTTAAGTCAATTCAATTAATTAATTAATTCCATTTGTCTTAATGACCATCCAAAGTATCTTGTAGATACCCATCATAAATATAATATGTGAAATAAATGGCTTGATTGGTAATTATAGGTAATTACATGGACTTAATTGAGCATTTATTAATTTTTTAAACCTTATTACATAGTCAAAAAATCACATGAGAACAATGTGATTAGTATTTTAATGCTATAAGTAACTATTCTTTATTCAATTTAATTATGTTTTTATTGGGTGAATACATGACGTGTATGAATGAGCTACAAATCATGTTCGTCGCTTACCATGTATCTACGATAAACACCTAGGGACTCGACATGTATCTTGATCAGATTACATGGTGTATACTAATGAGTTGTATGCCATGTGTTTCATTTTACATGTTTCTGCATCAATCGCCAGTGGGCTCAACGTCTTATTTATATGTAGGAAATAACAATTCAAAATATGTGTATGATAGCTACACCCCATGTATCTCATTAATGATACATACTGTCACCTCACATAGTGTATCCTGTGTATTTGACCACATGATTAATGTGAATTTCTCTGTTAAATCATTTAAATGATATGATGTGTACACCAAATACATGTTGTGTGGTTAAAGAGACTATGTTCCAAGATGTCCTGGTTAACAAGCGATGTGCATTAAATGCACTGTGTGTTATTACCACTAAGCACATCATGCATCCCATGACACGTCTAGTCGCAGTGAACTTAGTTTCATGATGTGTACTTTTTGTCACATGTCATTTATCCATTTCTACCAACCATAATCCTCAATACCTCTCGATGAAATCTATGATCGTTATTTATTTTATCTTAATTTATTTATGATGATATGAAACTTAAATGAATAAAATTAATATGTCAAAAACATGTTAATTAATCTCTAGATTAATGAAAGAATAAATTAAAAGCTAAAAACTAACAACAATTACATATAATCGATCGACAAATAACAAATAACTATAAATTATTATGTAAACTTCTGCTAATACAACTTTATAGTTATGGGGTGATGTTGATACCTTCTAAATGAGCATCAAAAAATATAAAAAGGAATAAATACCTGAATATGGATATTACTTTCTATGTATAGCAAAGAAGTAAAAGGGTGGTCAGAACTCATGGATCACATAATACTCCAAGAAACACATGATCAAGAGACTTATATAAGGTCATATGAAGGATCCATTCATAACACATAACCTATGACATATTTTTTGAAACCCATTTTACAATTCTTTCTACTCTTGAAAGGGAATCCCTAACAATCAGTGATCATGCAACGAATTCCAAATGAGCACACCTTGGTCACATGAATTGTCAGGCACCAAGTTTCTAAATAGCCATCCACAAATCCTTGGAAAATAAGAATAAAAATATCCAAAAGGTGGGATCCTATAGCAGTCATAAATATCATGTGACGTTCCTGGGTGGTTCGAAATACCTCACGCATGAGCCTACAAAAATTTCACCCTCACCATGAAAAGGGATTAAGACATTTCTAAGTGGTCTAATGCTCCCCATTTGACTCCATAAGACAAACACAATGGTTTTTCCATAAAGTGCTCATGCATCACCATAAGACCCTTTGTTGGTCATGTAACACATCACCGATGGGTAGAGTGATTGTATTTGACAACACTCATAAAAGTTAGTGAAATCCCAAACCTTTGTAAAAAAAAAATAAAAGAAATAAAATGGGAATTAAGGGAGTCTCTTGTGGTCGCAAGAATCATGCGACGTGCCCAGGATGCTCATGTGAAACTATAATTCCTCAGTGAAATGTCCTCCTTTTAACATCATAGCTTTCTAGAATGCCACCTTCACCACATGAAGGACCTAAGACATGTCCAGATGCTCCTATGTCCCCATCTCCAAAGGAAAACACAAGGGTTTTCCCATAAAGTGATCATGCATCACCAAAGGACCCTTTTTTGGTCACATGATGCTTCAACAACGTGGATAGTAATTATCTTCAACAACAATCTTACATTATCATGACATCCCCAACATTTTTAAAATAAACAAATGAAATAAAAGGGAAATGATAGGAGCCTCTTGTGAAGGGAATATACGTTGATATCACATGAAAGGGGTTGTGTATCCTATACAATCACTATTAATCCCATAGAACCCCCTTGACATGTCAACATGATCCCATGGAGGTCCTCTCAAAATTTCAGCTTGATCTCACAAACCCCCCTAGAAATCCATCCTTGTCCCACAAAAGGACCCAAAAAAGTCGCCTAAGATCATGCAAAATCCTTTCAATAGGTACCTTGATCTCACAAAGGCCCTTGGACATATCGTTCTGATAATATGAAAGTCCCTTGGAATGTTTGTATAATTCAAAAATACCCCATTAATTATCTATAATCTAAAAGATGGATCATTGATGAGATTGTATTGAGGTATTTGAAAATCATACAATTCCCCCAGAATGAACTATGGTGGGATCTCACAAAACATATGACATCAATTCCCTCCACTAACCCTATCTTGGATTTATGAAATATGCACCACACAAAGTGATGAATAATTGGGCCGATGATGACTATTAATCCCACACCCCAGCATAAAAAAATGAATCCTTGGATCCTCACACCAATGCACTCTAGCATCAGAGTTGATTTCTCAGAGCAGCTGATCTCATGACTAGAAAGGTTTTCTAGAATGTAAAATCTAGGTAACCACCTAAGTAGATCATGTGACATGAATAATAACTTCACATAATTATTAATAGATCATGTGAAGGACTCCTAGTGGGTTATATGAAGGTCATCCTGTATACCTGATCAGTCATGCGAGACTTAAAATAGCTAGCACTAAAAAAATATAAGGAATATGCAATAAAAGGATGGGAATAAGACTAAAAATATGTGAGACTTATGAGAAGGACCTATAAGCTGATCCTCATGCACTTTGTGTGAACCACCCAGGTAACACAATAACACCTGGACATGTCACCCATATCATGTGAAGTTCATTTGGTATACTATTTGGATCATATGAAGTCCCCTAGACATTTCAGAGCAAGTCACATAATTCCCAGAGCATGCCACTAAAGTATCTTGAATCCCTATTGTCTCACCATTCATACATTGTGATGTCCCTCATACATGTCTCCCAAATCATACGGCGACACTGGTACATGTCAGTTGAGTCTTGTGATAGCACCCTGGTATGTCAATTGGCTCTCACGACATCCTTTGAAAAAATCTATCCAGATCACACAACATCCTTTGGAGAAAATAGCTAGATATCATGATGTACTTAAGAAATTTCAGCTAGATTTAATGATGGCATCCGAAAAAGTCATCCAGTACATGCATCACCCACCGAACATGTCTTAATCACTCTCGTGACACCCTCTAATATTGTCATCCAAATCTCACAATGACACCAGGGAAAGTCATCCAGATCACACAACACCATCCATGAATGTTAGATGATATCATACAATGGCTTCTAGGATCAACCATCCAGGTCTTGTGATATTCTCCTGACAAGTCAGCCTTGGTCATGAGACGACCTTTTAACATGTCATCCAGATTATGTGATGCCCCCCAGACTAGTCAACTGGATCATGTAATTGTCTTTAGAAATGTTAGGCATACATACTCAAACATGTCAAATATATAATCAATACATGTTAAGAATATAATAAATTCATATAGGGAAGATAAACAGGCCATGTCAAACGGGAATCCTTGGACTTGATAACCTTGTCCAGCCTCCATAAAGGGCAACCCCAGTGCGTAAGACCTGGTTTAATTGAACTACAAAAACTCTGATTCGAATAATAAATAGGATACATATGAAACCTTCCTAAGGAACAATATCCATAATATACATCCATAGGGAAGTCCCAAAAAATAATACCCACATCCATAAGTAGCGAGACTGGTAATTTTCCATCCCATGTTTCCCATGCCAAGCATAGCTCACGTGGGATTAGGAAGTTGCAGTGACCATATCATTCACATAGGGAAGCCTCAGTGTGTAAGCCCTGATTAACAACATAATATGATATGTTCACTTACTCTATACAAGGTAAACCTCATTGTGTAAGACTCAGTTGAAATAAACTAAAATAAATATGATTCGTGGAATAACCAGGATATATAGGATGCCTTCCCAAGGCTTGAGCTCAAATAGGCATCCATTTCAGTGTAAGTACCACCATACCTCTAACATTTCAACCATATAGACCCAGTCATTCCCATGGGATGATTATTCTACCTCATCCATCAATGTACTAAGTAGTGAACTAAATTATGATAACTCCTATTCTTGTAATAATCAGGATACGTATGACGTCTTCTTAAGGCACGAGACTAAACTTCTAAAGGGATTTCCTAGTGCATAAGCCCCACATCTATATATAGTGAGATTGATTACTTTCCATCCATTGTTTCTCACACAGATCATAGATCACATGGACTTAGGGATTTATAATAGTCATAACATTCACATCATGAATCTCCACTAGCTAGAGCAACCATAGTGTGTAAACCTTGATGAGTGTCATGATATAACTTCCTCCAAATAAGTATATATACCTTGGATCTGGTCATAAGGTGAATGATAAAATTATGATAACCCTGATTCTTTATATAACCAAGATATGTTGGAAATATCCTCGAGACTCGATCTCAAATACCCAATGCCTAAATTCCCACACATAGGTCCTTTCTACATGACATTAAACTGCACATGTTTAATAAACTATGTAGGTTTTGATTATTGTAATAAACATGATATATAGGATGCCTTATAATGGCTCAATACCCTCATTGCTACATCCAACTAATTCAGGATCTTATCCCTAGAGCATGAAAATCACCACCTTTAGTATTTGATAATGGTGGACCAGGGGGTTAAATACGACTGCCTTCTAGTTTAGGAGCCAATGATAAGGTAACCTATCAACTACCATCGCTAGAGCTTTCCCATTAATACCCTTAAATCTCCTACTGAGGGTACCAAACAACACACTTACACATATGATGCCCATGAAGAATAAATAAGGAAGAAACATCAAGAATGTAAGGCTTTGGATATTGAGGAGTGGGATCATATCTAAACTTATGATGATGAAGATTTTCGGTATATTCAAGTGGTATCCAACGAGCAGGCTCATATACCTGCTCATTAAGAATAAGTCCGTGGGCATATTCTTATAGTAAGCATGGAGAGGTGTGTATCCCTACCTCTGTACAAGAAGTCCATTGGAATATTACTATAGCACAAGAAGGACAGAAGGGGGTCATACCCCCACTTCAATCAAATATATCTTCCGGCACACAGTGGAGACAAAAAATGTGTAGGATTATATTCATGTGCACACTTTGATAAAATTCCATTACATCTTAGAAATAACTGAATAAATCCCCCAACATATCCAGAAACCACTACAAATATAGGGATATGGGCATATTCCTATCCCAATAATTAGGAAATGTTAATACTATGATCATTTTGAACAAGTGGTTTCTTTAGAGAAAGTGCACATTATTGCTCTAGTATAGGAGGATTATCGGCATATTCCTGTAAAGGATGAGTCACCTGACTGGGAAAATATCCCCGTTACAATTGGGGATCACCTGGTGAGAGTGGAACATGCCTCAAGATTGGGGAACATACTGGTTGAAAAAGTCTAGATGCATATTTTGAAGGCCTAGTATTAGACTCATATCCCCGTCCTGGACAAGGCTCACCAAGTGAGAGGAGTACATGCCTCAATATAAGCACATGTTCTTATCAAAGAAGACCATTAACATACTCCAATGGTCTGGGATTGGGATCATATCCCTGTTCTGCATGGGGATCACCAAGTGAGAGTGAAACATGCCTTAGGTCAAGCTCATATTCCTATAAGTGAATATGCTTGGAATATTCTAGCAGATCATGGAATTCAGAATCATATCCCTACTTTTTCCGATTAAAAACTACACCAGTATCCTTCTGAGGCTATACAGGAGGAGGATCATATCTATCCTCCCATTCTGGGGGTCCACCAGAATATTATGTTGGGGAATTCATATTTAGGATGGGCTCATATTCCAGCTCCAATCGGGGCTCACCAAGTGAGATCAACACATGCCTTGGGAAAGGCTCATATTCTTGTTAAGAAAGACCAGCGACATATTCAAAAGCTCAAGATCAGGCTCATATTACTATTTTGACTAAGGCTCACAAAGTGAGAACAACACATTCCTTTGGGAAGACTCATATTATTTCCAATAATTAAGAATCTCATTAGAATACTTCAATAGCTTCTCAGCAATAGGATCATACTCCCGCAACACCAAACAATTATCAACATGTTCTAAAAATTGTCATACATTAAGCTCATATACCTGATCAATTCCAAAAGGAAGGCTGAAATATTCTAGCCATGATGCAGAATAAGGATCATATCCCTAATATTTTCAATTACAGTGTCCTTGAGGTTGTTTGAGACATATTACCAATAGCTCAAGGGTCTATAAAATCTTCAACTGAAGTAGAAGGAGATCATTACCATGATAGTACTCCTCGTGGTAGTGTAGAGATGGATCGTAGGGACTCTACTCTCGACATCCATTGTGGTCAACCTACCCACTGTGATATCTACCATAGAAAAGGAAATACTCCCCTATTATAGACACCTTCTTACAAAGAGGTGTTCAAAACTAAGACGTCTTCATATAGAGAGGTTATTGAAACATCAGGGCCAACTGTATGAAGTTACCCATCAACTTAAATTAGAACTCCACTCGAGTCAGTAGGTGACCCCAAGAAGCATATTATATGTTTTGACCAGATGTAGGTGTGTAAGTATGATTTAGATGAAGTATAAATTTATATATGGAGAGAGTTAGTTAGAAAAAAACCCCCACAATGTTCTAAACTCTTTCTAATTATGATTATGAGAACCCATGTAACGACCCAAAAATTCATTAATGAAAATTTCTCTTGGTATATTTAAATGTCTTCTTATGGTTATGTAAAATGTATGCACTTATTTGGATTTATGTTTTGGATTTTAAAATACCGTTAAGAAATTTTACTGTTGCTTATATAGCTGTTGAACAATGATCATCTGATTAGTATAAATATCAGCTTTAACAAATCCAATTTACTCAGACAAAGGAAGCGATGACCTCATTCAGTAGACTTGCCCCATATGAAGCCCATTTTTTGGAGCTCGGAAAGGAGTTGGAATCATTGGGAATTTCTCTTGACCATGCCCAAGCCGAGCTTGAATACATTATGCTTGAGCGGAACTGCCTATAGGAGAAGTGGATGTTGATAGAGATTACCACTCGAGCGATGTTATCCGAGCCACCCCAAGAGTCTATCACCATAGCAAACCTTACCCTAAGGACTTATGTAGGTGTTTTAAGGGGTTATGTAACAATACCCAATAATTATGATTATGTACATTATTTTTTGTATATAATATAGAATATACTTTTATTTTATTATGATTTCTTTGTAAATAGTTTTTAAAGCACAAATAGTTTTTTAGTTAATGTTCAACTAAGGAATCTATTTTGATAAATTAATGGATGTTTTAATTAAATATTATTTTAATAAAATAATATTTTTATTAAATTAATTTTTATTAATTATAAATGATCACATAATTTTTATGAATGCAATTGTAATTTTTATTAAGGTTTGAAATCTATTTTTGTCAAAACCCATGAATTTTCGATAAATGTCAGTTTTTATTTTAAAATAGAAAATTAACATATTTAGAAAATTATTTGGATAAAATTAATATTATTTTTGGAATCAGGATGTTGAAATTATCCAACAGTGAATTTTTCATAATTTTTTGAGACAATCGAATTTTTGGGTAAACATTAAATACCGTTAAAATATATAATGTGTTTGTGACATCATAATGATCCAATAGTGATGTAATAAAATACTATAAACATTATTCTCAGCCAATATATGTTTTTCCATTAAAATAATGTGATTTTATGTTTGATTTATTTATTTTACAATGCTTTAGTGGACCCTTCAAGACTTATAAAACATTTTAGTTTTTTAAATTGATTTCCTTGAGAGTGTGACTCACCTCCACATAAGCAACCCTATTATTTTAAGAATTTCGGCCATTGTAATTATAAAATTTTGTTTTACACTCTCCTTTGTCTAAAAACATGGGAAAAAACCATGGGATGGTTTGTGGTTTTGATTAGTTTAATGTGTGGTGTCCGAAACCTAAATAATAAAGAATTCCCTCTCTTTCCCTATATAAACCCACCCAAGCTCCCATATCCTCTTCAATAAAAGCCTTTTGAGTTCATCCAACCTCTTACCTACTCTCTCTAAAATCCTCCCAAGGTGCCCAAATCTCCCAATAAGTCTCTCTCAAGCCCCTCCCATGCCTTTAGGATCACACTTCCAAGTAAGGGATTCTCACTTTCCTTATTTATGTCCAAGTTTCCTTATATTGTTATGCCTTTTTATTTTCAATTATAAATGTTAGGGTATGATTTAAAACCTCCCCCATACTTCCCTCTTCAATTTTTTTTAAATGACATATCCCCTTTCACTTTCATTAATTCCTCCCATGTACACCCGTTACCATGCCGAAATTCCATAAGGAATTTCTCTCTCCTCATTTACATTCAATCAATTCTTTTGTATTACATATCTAAATTCCATTACATTTGTTGTGACATGTATCTATATTACCACCTTAATATCCATTTAATTTAAATATGATGAGACACCCATTTATCTCTCATTAACCATTTTTTTATGTATTTATATGTCATGTCGTTATGCTGCCAAAATTGCACGCGCTTTTCCAAGCCAAGATCATTGTGTAGTGAATACCATACCCATGTATCTATCAATGGTATTCACCTTTATGAACATATAAATATTGAATGGTACTTTCATGTATTTATTCCACATTCCTTAATCATGGAATAACTTATTATGTTGATTGATTCCATGTTATATGATCCATGTGGCACACCTATGCATGAAATGAAATGTTTAAAAAGGGTGCACCCTAATAGCGCTCCAATGCATTGGGTAAAGTACAGTATCATGATACATAATGTGAAATGAGTGTTGAATGATTCTAATTAAAATGAAACAAGGGTTTACTCATGCTTCATGTGCAATGAGCCTTGGCTCACGCTAATATCATGTTAAATGTTGTTGCCACATCTCCATGTTATGATTATCATGATTTATCATGACTTTATGTTTATGTTTCTCTTGCTCTCTATTGATATGCCTATTGAATAACATGTATTTTAATCTTCATGTTATGATTTGTTTAATGACTTACTGGGCTTTATAGCTCACCCTTTTCTTATTCATGTCCTTTGGTTACGCCATGCAAAGCTAAGTATGAGGGAATGTAGTGGTCATGTAAAGGAAGTTTTCAATAAGATGATGTGTTTTATGTTTTAAGTTTTTATGTAATATTCCTAATCCCCAAAGACACTATACCTATCGATCTTCTATGTTTTATCAAGTGAATGTTTTATGTAATAAATTATGTTATGTGTGTAATAAAGAACAGGGTTGTTATATCATAGATGAGATATAAATGGATTGAAGACCTTATCTATATAAAAATATGTGGGATACTCATCAGTGGCTAAAGTCTATGAACCTAACTTATCTCGGATATAAGGTCCACCTTCAAACCATCAAGATAATTTGTTTTCATCTAGACCTGACTGCTATCTCTATGGCCGAGATCCAAAACCAGAAAATCACAGCACAAATCTACAATATGCTTGTTGCCATGGCATTAAGACTCTTTAGAATATGATCTATGAGGCCTCATCATGCATCCATATTCAAGGATGTGGAAATTATGGAGTATTACACTGTACCACATCCCTAGAATAGTATAACTGCTCAAATATGGAATCCTACAATGTTATATCCTCCAAAAAAAATTAGGTGATTGGGTAATGCTTGGGCCAGTTTCTCACTACAATGAAATTTTCCCACTTCAACGATGCCCATACATCACAAACGGAGGGAGAGGATAGCTGAATGATCTTTGAATTGGTCCCCTCAAATCAATGTGAATGCATTTCAGACACAAAACGTGAAGTTTCAATCAGCTAAAAAACTTCCCATAAAGAATGAATCACATCACGGGATGCCATTGCACCCAACTCTTACACAAGCACAAATTCACTGCATCAAATGGGCTGTAGTAGTAGCTTCTATATAATAATTCTAGGAGAGAACCCAACCTTCTGGGTTGGGGGAATATCTTCCACCACATTCACACCTCAAATCGTTAATTACCAAGAGGATTAAAGACATATCAACATTAGCTACAAAAAACACCAACCCACTGGGTTGTAGGCATTTATATCTCAATCATTATCACTAGATTCATCATCCTACAAGTGGTTCTTGTATAAATCAGTAGCAATTCCAGATCAACCCCATCTTGTTGGTGTAGGGGCATTTATATCTTGTTCTCCATCCTAGGATTCATCATATCCCTGACTAAAATCATTAGATCCTCAACAAAAATATTATTCAATGATAGTTATGGCCCCAAATAACCCCCAGTATATAGGGTTGAGGGAATTTTAACCATTATGATCACCATAGAGGGCATCAGTATTCCCATGTTGGGAGGTAAAAATCAATGGTTGGCATCCCATCTATTCCTACCGTCACAAAACAAAACTCTTCTATCTGAGGCCCGTTCTAAAATAACGATTGGGAACTACCGCAAGTTCAATACTCATAGTCCAAGAAGGGAGGAGCATATGATGAAAGAATTGAAACCCTACTAGGGTCATGTAGTGACCCGACCCCATTAATCCCGAGTATGGTGGCATGCTACCATTACATTGCCATAATATATAAGTAAATCAGATCCAAAAGGACTAAAAATTTTAGTAGTCTTGGTCAAATAGATACATACATGAGTCTTGTATTATAAATGAATACAACATTACAACATAATTTTTTTCAAGTATAATAACTTTATTCCATCTAGTGTATCCTTGCATATCTTTCTTACTACACTTCAGGGAATCCTATGGAATGAAAAAAATAAGGAGGAGATAAAATGATTAGTAAGGGTTAAGTATAGTGGAATAAACAATGAATAAATGAGAATAATAATTATATTATGGTAAATAACTGAACACACATTACATTTAATCAATGAACTAAGAAGAAAGTACATAAACAATATAACAAGTTAAATAATTGAAAACACATGAAATTTAAATATCTGGATAAGGAATAATCAGTATGTCATGGTATGAAACTTAAAATACATTCCATTTAATCAATAAACTAATAATGAAATGAATCCATAGACTTTTTCATAGTGAAAATATCATGAATAAAAAATACTGAATAAAAATGAAGGTGATGATTAATTATTGAACGTCAAGTCTGAGGCACATGAAAACCTATACTGTAAATACCTTTCAAACTATGGTTTAAAACTATATGTAGAAACCCATTTAATTTTCAGAAATGATTTTTATCATGAGTACCTATGGATTCATAGAGGGGATACATAAAGTTTGGGCTCTACACCTCACTAACATTCTAAAGCATTCCACATATCGAGTAATCAATTTAATTAATAAACAACATGCCTTATCAAATATCCTTATTGAATAAAGAATACAGATTTATCAATATTTCCCCAGATAGTCAAATAACTATCAAAGTAAAAATTGTATGTAAAAATTATATATGGTTTAGGAAATAAACACATCCATGATAAATGATATGGATAATTAGGGGAAATTCAATTTCTAATGATCCTAGGAAAGTAAATATTTAATGGGGACTACAAAAATGAATCAAGGAAGTGAATATCAATAATATCCTTGGGAAAATCAATCAAAAAACTATCTAGAGTAAGAATAAGGATGGTATCAATACAATATATCCCAAGTGGAGTAAAAATAAAGGGTTGTTTTCATTGATGAATAGAAATACTATAAAAATATTTTTCAAAAACATTTTTAAGTAAAATATCCTTTTTTATTTTAGAAAAATTTTTGAAAATCATTTTTTTTGAAAATAACAATTAAAAATAAATTTGTTATAAAATTAACCTTTTAAACATGAAAATCAAGTTTCAAATAAATGATGATGGGTAATTCTATACATGCCGTAAAAGGTAAAAAAACATTCCCTTTTCATGGTAAAAGGTTAAAAAAGTGCCTTGTTAGGAAAGAGACAAGAATATTCATTTAAAAACATTTTTAAAATGAAAAAGGGGTAAAAATTATTTAATAAATTATTTTTGAAAGGTTAAAATCATTTTTGAAAACATTTTTAGAAAAAATGGGTTTTATGAAGAAAACAAGTTCTTAAACTAAAGAGATAAATGAAGTCATTTTTTCTTAAAAATATTTTCTAAAACATTTTGAGTACCAAAGAGTGAAAAATGGTACTATTACTTAAGAAATTACATGAATAACTAGAGTTGGAGAAAATGAAAGGGCTCGGTAGAAAATTATCAAATAAGTTTTTTGAATGTAAATTCAAGTGTAAACAATCCTGAATAAAATGATATTGTGAATTAAACCCTTGAAAATACTATAATGTTTAATTAAGACTCAACCAATTAATAAATTATGTGTATAAACTATAAATACACATAAGGGAAGTGTAAATACATCAATATATGTTCAAAAATCATTATACACAATGAGGACGTAATATAACCCAATGAAATGAAATCGGATCATGAAATTTCTTTACCACTTGGAAACTTTAAGTGTAAATCCCCTTTGATGAAATAATTAAAATATAAACTCAAAATATCATGAATAATGAATGAATCATGATATTACAAGTCATTTTTTCAGTATGTGCACCATATATAAAAAATTAGGTGCACAATAATAAAATATGCCACAAATAATAGAAATTGAGACGAAGTCACTTACCACATAGTAACTTTTGAATCATAATCCCCATGAAATAGATAAATTAAAATGAAAAATTAAATAGAATAAATATAAATTAATTCATGATATAATATATCAAAAGGGTAAGTAGATACACTACACAAAATAAATAAGCGGTGCTTATGATGCATGCCGTACAAAAGTAAAAGTGAGACAAGAATCCATTACCACTCAGTAAATTTTGAGTTATAGGCCCCATGAAAGAGATAAATTCAAATGAAACTTTAAATACCATGAATATAAAATAATTCATTATATAATATATCAAAATTGATACTAAATAAACCACAAAAAATAAGTAAGTGGTGAAAATGGCGTATGCCTCACAGAAAGAAAATTGAGACAAGAATCCCTTACATTGAATTTTATTTCGGGTGAATGTACTTTAACCTCATGTATAATGGTTTTGAACATTTAAATAACTTATAATAGAACCATAATAATATTTTTAATATCATATATTATCTTATTATAATATATTATTAACATTTTGATAACAATATTTCATTATTTTCACTGTCTTAGGTGTTAATTGCCTAGTTTTTCGAGTATGTTTTGACTTATTGTTTTTGTTCTTATTATGTAGATCATGATTTAATCATATCTAAAATGTAAAAAATGATTAATTATAATATATATTAATTATATATGTATTTATAATAATCAATAATATTTGGATATAAGAAATGAAATGCACCGTTCATGGAGACGGTAGGTCGTACGTACGCATGAACACTACTTTAATTTTATTATCGTATTTAAAATAATAAAAAGTAAATGGTATATATATGTATATTATAATTATATTATAATAATTTTATCTTATATATAACATATCTTAATTAAAATAATCCTCCATACATTCAATGTATAACATTAATGAATCACATCACTTTGAGGAGGCGGTAGTCCACATGTCCATAAATGATGTTATCGTATTACCATAAAATGAAAAGCATGAAGGTATGAGTTATTTAAGAATTAAAGAAGAATAAAGGCATAATAAATATAATATATATCATATATAATCTATAAATACATCATTATTTCCAACCTTTAAATGTGGTAAATGGAATAATGAACGACATTAGTTTGCGAGGCGATAGTCCGCCGTACACATGAATGATGATTACATATCCCATTTTGATGGATGTATTTGAAATTACAGGACACACTATTATAATAACAACATATTAGAATATTTAATATACTTAGTTTATTATATAAGAATGATATAAATTTAATTTAATGGTTTGAGAAGTAAATGAAACAAAAGTGATCGTTGAAGAACATTATCTCTTATTTGGGTAACTCCTTTTGGTTTATACCAAAATACTTCCTTGGTTTGATTTATTACCAAAGTGAGGCTTCTAAAATGAGGTAAGAGAAGTTGGGAGATTATTGTTTCAGGGTTTTTATAATCCAAATGGATTTAAAGGTGTGAATAAGTGGTAGGGGTGAGTTCCTTTTTATAGTATATGAGTGATATTCTTGTAAATATAAAAAGATAAACACTATTGAGAGGTATCCCTTAAATCATGTGCCTCCAATAATGAAAAATATTATATAAAATGGAGGATATGTTCTAAATATATCAATTAAAATAGGTTTTTTACATGTTTCTAGGCCATTTTGGCCCTTAAGTTTAAGGTTTTGCCCCTTTTTGAGATTAATTTTACCTTAATCATTGTAATTAATCTTAACCGCTTTCACTAATATTTTTTTTTGTAAAAAACTAAATTAAAATTAATAGAAATTTTAAATAATTATAATTCAAAATATGGAATTAATTTCTCCAAATTCTAATCACATAGGTGGTATAAATTAATTAAAATTTAATTCCACATATGGGTGGGTCCTTATGGCTTCCTGCTTATATATATTCAAACTGTAACAAAGAAAGGAAAAGCTTGACCCTCACCTGGTTCAAAGAAGGAGAATAAGTCGATCGAAGGTTGAAGAAGCACTGGAGAGGAAGAACACCCGTAGGGATTGTGTGAAAAATGAATTATACATATAAACTGTATATATATTATTTTTAGGGAAACATACATGGAAAACCAAAGAACCTCAGTTTAAAAGAAGATCGAGTGTGTTCGGCCTTGTGGAAAATGAAACAGAGAAGGGGTCTACCCAGTATCACAGATGCAGAAAAAGAGAAAAACATGTAGAGATAGCTACTGGTGCGGTGCATGTGGGAGGAAGAAGAAGGAGGTGGTGCAGATGGGTGTGGAAAAAAAAGGAAAGTTGGGATTTAACTGAAAAATGATCCAGCAGTTGAGGTGAGTCTGTGAGTTTTAAAAGAGATGATAGGTCAAGATTAAATGTCGACTCGATCAGAAAACTATGGCATGATGCAGTGTTTTTAAAAAGAGGAGAATTTTCAAGATTAGATCTCGAAAGGATCGAATGATTGATAAAAATGCAGAGGGAAAACTGCAGATGTGGTGATTCGATAGCCAAATCAATCAGACGGATCAGATCTTGTGTGGCGAGATATGACGACTGAGACACAGTTTCCGCTTAAAATGCCCATCCCCATCAAAACAGGATGTGTTTTTTGGATTCTATATACTTCTAGAGATCTCGGATTAGCCCATAAACCCCACTCCTCGGTATCGCCCCATACCTAGTTTCTGCGAGCGCACTTCTACGCGCACCCATGCCGCCCTATCGCCCCGTACGGTGGCGTGCTCTGGCACCCTTGCACACGCATGCCCTTGTGCACTTAGGTCTTACAATGAAGGCATGCACATGTGACTTAGCACGCACCATGCATGCACAACCCTGGGCTATTGGGCTAAGGGATATGTGAGATGCCCACCAAGGCCTTGAGTGGCTTGGCCTTCTTGGTCACCCTCAGCTAGGTGGGGGACTCAACTAAGTTTTTCAAAGTAAAAGAATTATTTTTTAAAACATAATAATAGGTTTACATATATATATATATATATGTTCCTTAAAAATAGAGAATAAAAATTCTCTATTATGATTAAACAAAATCATAAAACCAATATTTTCTTTAGTTTATAAACATTTTATTTTTAAAAACATCAAAGTTAAAAATCAAGGTTCAATGTATCATAAAAGAAATCCCAAATAGTATTATATTTAAAATCCAAACATAAATTTAATTAAAACTTTGTTTTTATTCATCCAAGGATGAAAAAATTTCAAGTTAACCTTATTAAAAATTTTAAACACTTAAATACCTAATTCACTAAGTAAAGGTAAAATACTAAATACTACTATATTCATTAATTTTATTTGACCAAGTTTTGATTTAAACTCAAAAATATATTTCTTTGTACCAAAACTATGTAGTACCAAATGTGTGCTTCTCTTGGTATTTATTTCAAAACACAATGGTTATGATTCAAACCCATTTTAAACATTAAATAATTATCCTTATAAAATATATATAAAGAGTTTATTACCAACACGTTTAAAGTTATAACTTCAATGTAGACTTTAAACACTTGGAAAAATCATTATACCTAGATACTTTACATTAAAAAACCAGAATACCCAATGACTATAAGGTCTTATAGCCGTTAGAGACTCAAAGGTCACCTAAAGGAGGCAACAATCAGATTATCTTTAAGGACTTATAAAAACATGATTAGGGTGTTACAACTTCAAAACAGCTTGGTGAAGATGGTGCTCATAATTCCTTTGATGCTTAGTATGGTTGTTGTAGTTCTTCCTATACTGATGTTTATTGTGACAGATTCAAAATACCCCCACTATTTTCTTGGGATTTTTATTATATTTGGTGATCTCCTGATGATTTTAATAGGTCTCTTAGTGGGCATTTTAGGTTAGTTAGATTCTATTAGACTTGAAGTAATGTAATCATTTCAATGTTTAATTTAATAAAATATGCCTTGTTTATATTTTGAAAAAATTGTTTGGATATTATGACAATTAAACGAAGTAAAACCATAAAATATTATTATTAAACATAAAATAGGTTCGGGGCATCACATTATCCCCCCTTCAAATAATTGTGTCCTCACAATTCTAAACCACACGTACACAACCACCAGCAAAACCAGACACACATCACTTCCAACATCCCTTCACAAAGTCGGACAATGTGGACGATCTGCTGATCATCCTCAGGTGGATCCCCAGATTTTTTTTCTAGTTCCTGGACTTCTTTGGTGCATATACATCGAGAGAAATTTGGATTAACCCTATGAATAAATCATTCAGGTTTCTAGAGGGAGGCTTTCGTGGTGTGGAGATTAGATATTTGAGAGTGGACTAGTTCCCCATAAATCCCTCGAACTACATCATGTTTGAAAAATTCAAAGTCTTAGAGCATTCCATACATAGTAAAACATAGGATTTGGAACAGACAGACCGCTCAAAGGTCACCCTCTAATAAAGTTTCCTGAAACTTTCCCCAATATTGATAGTTCTCTGTCAAAGTGAAACAAATGAAGAGTCCTTAGTGGTACTTCCCTGTAAGAACCCGGGTTTTTAGAATGGGTCAAAATCCCGACCCTGTTTGAATTTTTGACTGATTTCTAAGGAAACTGGAAAAAATGGGCAGTTTCTGGAAATTTACAGACTACACGCCGTGTATCTGTTATGCGAGTGTCAGCTATGTGATCTCCGAGTACATTCCGTGTGATGACCGTGTAGAAATTTCTTACTACACAACATGTAGTTGTCAACACGCCGTGTATCCCTGACCGTGTAGTGTCCATACATGGTGTGTAGGCCTATTGGATGGGTAGAACCAGGTACATGCCGTGTTCCCCTTGGACACGCCGTGTATTCTATCCATGTATAAGGGATATACATGGCATGTGGGTAAGTCGGCAAGGAAGAGAAGAGAAACCAAGTACACATCGTGTACCCATAGGTACACGCCGTGTACCCATGTCGGCAGGACTGGAAAGTAAGGCGGCAGAATCGGCCATTTTATGAATAGTTAAATGACATATACACAGTGTGTAGTCATAAAGTACATGCTGTGTACTTTATTTTTTTTGCGCTAAAATGGGTAGTGGCCTTGTTTTTGAGGCAGAACACTTTTCCTTTTCCTGGTTTTGCGAACCAAGCCGGCCGGGACTTCAATCCTTCCCCGGATCGCCGTCCGAACTCCTTTTTGATCACAGATTGATGCGTTGGAACCCCCTCGGTAAGGCCTCGATTCCTCTTTGGCCGTTTTGTTTTATTTTCTTTCTATAATGGGTTATAGGCGTTTGAACGGTATTGAATATTTTGTATATTTACTACGTTTTAGACCTAATTGGTGGCTGTTACCGGATGAGCAGCATCGTACGAGTCTTAGGTAGGTGGTGCATACCTCATTTTGTGTCTTCGTGGTTGTTTGGGAGACGCAGCCTTCAGCACGTTGTCGGGTATTTTTGAGCGGGACTCATTTTATCTGCTATTTTATATTGAATTTCTCATGGGACCTATGGAGTGCCTTTGGGTATACCCTGTTACCAGTTTTCATGAGAGGGCCGGGTGAGGGGTCGTGGCTCATCAGGGCATTTTGGTCGTGGAACGCCAAAATGGTTTTAATTGAAATATTAATTTGTTAAACCGGTTAGTTTAATTTATTAATTCTGGTTATAAATTTTAGAGGCATTTAAGACCTCAGTGCTGGTATGAGACAACACCTTGCATAGTGTAATTCAACTGTTTAGTTTGTTTTTCCTGGTTATGTTTTCTGTTTACATATGTTATATATGCAATTGCTGAATTGCATATGCTGGACCCTTTGGGTTGTGTTGGGCTTGGCCCGGTTACACTTTAGTGATGCTGATCACAGGTTGGGCTCGACCCGGGTTACGATGGGTGGTTTTGACCATGAGATTGGGTGTCGTGGACGTCATTTTGAGGCAGTACGACTGTCAGGTTGGGCATGGCCCGAGTTACTAGGATGGCTAAGCCATTGGACTTGAGCGACATGGTCGTAGGGACATGAGGTGTCAAATGTGTTGGTGGATTAGGTACTATTTTGGTGATTACCGCTCACTCGGAACTTTGAGTAGTGTGCACACAAAGATACTCTGTGATGAGGTGGTTTTGACCACTCGTGTGGGTAGAGGCCCCCATAGTTGTGGTTAGGAATTTTGGTTGGGGTTGCTTTCCGTAGAAAGCCACGTGGGCGGTGAGTAGCCTTCAGGGGATGGGCGTGCCTTCGGGATGTCGGTACATGAGACATAAGGTGTCAGGAGGCACATGGTGCCGGGTTACTATTCTTGGGTGTGCCTTTGGGATGTTGGTACTTGAGACACGAGGTGTCAGGTGGAACATGGTTCCAGGTTACACGATAGAGATTCCGACGTTGGTCGAAGCAGGTGACGCTCCATGGTGGCTGTTAAGCACCAGTGGATTTTGTGTTTACTTGTGCATTGTACTATTTACTTCTTACCTTGCAATGCATGACTGCTTAAACACATATATTTGGTACGCACCGTTGGGTGGTATCCTACTGAGATTTGTCTCACACCCTGCACGGGCCCTTCGGGACGTGTGCAGACTTTATGGATTTGCGTACAGGAAAGAGGCCAGATTCAGGAGCTGGGCTGTGTTAGTTATTTCATGGAGATGGTATGGACCTTGAGTTCATGCCTAGATGGGGTTTACTCTATTTTTTTACTTTTCTGTATCAGTATACTTACTTGTTGTAGCTACTGTTGGTTAGCCATTAGTACCCTTTTATATTCAGTTGTGTATGACCTGCTCTGGATGCATGTTTTACTGTTCAGTTGTGGTTACATGTTTTTAGCATGCTATTGTGTTTATTTTCGCTGCTGTTGTTATATTTACTATATTTCTTCTGCTGTTTATTGGATAATTGTTATGCTTCCACTCTGCGGGTCTGGTTCGAGTCTGCTGAGTATTCCGCTGCATCTTTACTGTTATACTCGGGCCATTACCCTTACTATGTTCCTCCGATAGGGTATAGCCTCCCCACTATACATAACAAAACCTCAGTGCTAGTCGGTAGCCTTTTGCGTTCGGGGAGGTGCGCCTAAGGTAGTGACACTCGACCCGTTTGGCACTGTTCGGGTGGCTGACTGGGTCCAGGTCGTTACATCCCCCCTCTGCCTATACTTTTCAAATCGTACATTTGCGATCCAGTTATAGATATAACTATCTCCTTTGTAGGAATATATGATATTTGAGTAGAGTGACACTTTATAAAGGCGTTTGCAGGTTAAGCACAGGTTAAAAAATGGCTGGTATGTCTCTGAACATGACTCGACAATTATGCATTCTAGTAATTTGGTAGGGAGTGATAAGAGGTTGGTTGGTGAACTCACGTCTTCCATCTAAAAATTTCAAGAGATGTGTTTTACTTCAGTAAGGCATAACCATATTAAAACAGAGACCTCATTTTGTAAGAGCATGTTAAAGTACAAAAACATAAAACACAACTTTATCCATTTATACAAGGTTCATAAAACCCAAGGTGTTAGATAGCCATTATCTCCCTCTCACAATACTCTGGTATGAATTTCCTAACATCCTATGAGATGTCTCTTCATAGGTACCACTGATGTTGGTGATTTCCTTAGTTTTAAGTTAATCAGAGCCCCAAAGTGGTTCCAAATTCTTCAATCACTTTGGTCAAGATGAAACATGGGTTACCGGGATTAACCACATGTGGACATCTAAAGTTCAGTGTGAGAAAATCATGATGTGTATCAAGTTGAGAAACATCAGTATGAACTTGATTTCGATAAAACAAATGAGAATATTCATCCCCCCAAATTTCAAAGTCCATAACTTCACCACAAAGATCGTGGTTCAAGATTTGACAAAGGTACGCTACTCATAGGTCACCCTCCTAGGAAGCTTCTTGGAAGTCCTCTTGAGATAAAGCATTCCCACCTAGGGTAAATCATTTAAATAAACCCTCAAAGTATTTTCCCTTATGTGCATAGAATGGGAATTGAGCGTTTATCATAAGAAAATAGACAAAGCCTCCTCCTCGATGAAGTTGGAGTACACTAGGAGAATTGGATATATGGTATAGGTGTTTGCATGACAAACGAAGGTTTTCAAAAATCTCGTATCCTTTTAAACATGATTTTACCACTATAGTTTCTAATACTTCAGTTGGAAGAGATAGAAGGCTTGATTCATTTTCCATCTGAAAATTTCAAGAAAACTTCTACTTAGTAAGACATAATCAAGTTTTTTTATATTGTTCTAATTTTCCAGGGTTGTCTAAACCAATACTCTGATACCAACTATCAATCCCCAGCCCCAGCTACCCCAGACCCGGTGCGTTTTCAATAAAAAATGATGTGTAATTATTTTTTTAAAAGAAGAGCTGAAGAATTACAAATAATATTCCACTATAGAGGATCTTTATGGTTTAGATTCTAGAAAACTAGATATAAATATTACAATCCTTCAAAAATAAAATAGAAAATAACTCCACAAAGCTATCACCAAGCAGTGTAACTCAAATCTACTAAACCTGCAAACTTTAAATTAAAACGTAGGGTGATCATACGAATTCCAGTAAGGGAATTTTAAAATAAAATAATATTTTAATTGAAACCTTTTGAAAACATTCCTTTAAAATTGTTCATAAAACATTTTTTTTAAGGAAATATGCAATACATGAAGCATAACATAATATTTTTTCCAAAAATTTCAAGTGAAAATTCCATGAAATATTTACAAAGTTACAATGAAACATGTTCCAATCATAAGCATGCTTATAAAAAATATACAGTGTGAAGCATATAAAGAAAGAGTTATTCTGATTATAAGAAGTGTGACATGTGAAAGTGAAAGTACAAAATTTAAAAATGAAAGTAATACATGATCATAGTTGTGCATAAAATAATAACTTTAATTCCTTTCCTTACTAACTATGAATCATGGATTGGATGATAAATTTCTGAGTGCTGAATAAACATTATTCCATAAGCATTTTCTTCTTCTGATACTCATGAGTAAAGGATCTTAACCAAGTATATTCTACTAGTCAAATATTACCATGGTTAATTAAATATCATAAACATAATGAGGTAATGTATAATGTCGGACCGTGTCAAGGCCTCATGCCACGACTTGATTTGTCTCATGAGAACTACCGATGCATCGTAGGGATTTCATTAACTGGCCCCAAACCCGTAGGGATTTCATTAACCGGTCCCCAACCCATAGGGATTTCATTAAACGGTCCCCAACCCTTCATATACTAAGTCCAATACATTCCTCATATGTCAAGTAAGGTAGTATATTTAAAGTTTCTCATACCACTTTGAATATTTAATTTCTTATTTCATATTATTCACGGTGTCCCATACCACTTTGAAGAATTTAGTTCCTTAATCCATAAATGATCATAATAGTTAAATTTAATTCTTTAGAATTTACATATATATAGTTTATCATGCATTAATTGTCAACACTAATAACTTCATAGCTATAACAAATTAACCAATGACATGAATGGATAGGCAGACATACTATAGTACATGTGATGATAACCAATGCATATAAATGATTATTCAGGTTTTTCCACAAAAAATGATAACCCTTAAATCCTAAAGTCCTTATTATGAAAGTAAACATTTTATATTCCAAAATGCATAATTTTAATTTAAGATAGTTTTCATTTGTAATTAAAACATATGTTGATAAATGGGTATCATAGATGTTTATTTAAAATTGTGTGAATATATATATATATATATATATATATAAAACCAAAAATAAAAAGTGTATAATTAGGGTTTTCACAAGGAAGACAAGAAATTTTAAACCCTCAATAAATAAATTCAACCATGAAAATAAATATTAATTCCCTTAAAAAATATAAGATCATAAAATAATTAAATATTTGAAATAAATGTTTTACCCTTATAAATTTTTTTTCCAAAAAGTAGTTGAATAAGAAAAAAGGTATATATATATATATGAATATATATATATATGCATGTGTAACCTTGTAAAATAACATAATTTGAACAACCAGAATATAATCAAGATGCAAAAATAATATATTCACCCTTCCATAATTCAGTAGATTAAATAACTAAAACCAGAGAATAAAATTAGCATATAGTTTTCTATAATTTTGGACAAAAATAAATATTACCAGAAAATTAAAATCACAATTTTTAACCAAATAATCTATTTCTTATCAGTAAATTTTGAAACGGATGAATATACCTATATGCGTATATACACCCATTAAAATAAAACATAAATTGTAGGACTTGACAATCTATATAATTCCTACTAATTCCCTTACATGGTAAAGAATTAAAACATCATTTTGGACAAAAAAATCACCTTCATCGAAGAACCCAACAGATATTATACTCAACCATATATATATATATAAATATAAATCTATGTATATATATATTTATATTCAAACCGTAACAAAGCAAGACAAATCTTGACCCTCACCTGGTTCGAAGAAGGAGAAGAGGTCGATCAGAGGTTGAAGAGGCACTAGAGAGGAAGAACACCCATAGGGTTCGAGTGAAAAATGAATTATACATATAAATTATATATATAATATTTTATGGGAAACTTTCATGGAAAATCGAGTCACCTAGGTGTAAAATAAGACCAAGTGTGTTCGATCTTATAGAAAACAAAATAGAGAACGGGGCCACCCAGTATCATGGGTGTGGAAAAAGATAAAAATGAGTAACGATATCTACTGGTGTGGCGTATGAAGGAGGAAAAAGAAGGAGGCGATGCAGATGGGTGTGGAAAAGAAATGGAAGGTCAGGATTTAACCGGAAAATGATCCAGCGGTTGAGGTGTGTCCGTGGGTTTTTAAAGAGATGATCGGTTGATATTAAATATCGACTCAATCAGACAGCTACGGTGTGACATGGTGTTTTTAAAAAGAGAAGAATGGTCAAGATTAGAGCCCGATGGGATTGAACGGTTGATAAAAACGTGGAGTGAAAACCGCGGTTGTAGAGATTTGAAAGCCGAATCGATCGGACAGCTCAGATCTCACACAGTGAGATCTGACGGCTGAGACATAGTTAATGCTTAAAATTTCCATCCCTCATTGAAACAGGATGGGTTTTGTGGCTTCTATGTAATCCTGGATCTCCCGTATTAGCCCAGAAATCCCCCTCTCCCTCCCTGGTACCACCCCGTACCGGGTTTCTACTGGCGCGCTTATGCACCCACCCCTGCCATCGTGCCACCCCGCATGGCGGCGCAATCTGGAACCCTTGCACTCGCACACCCATGCAGGCTTAGGGCCTACTATGCACACCTATTTGAACAACTTAGCATGCACCATGCATGCACATCCATGGACTATTGTCCAAGGGGATATATGAGATTCCCACTAAGGCCTTGAGTGGCTTGACCTTCTAGGTCTCCCTCATCTAGGTGGGGGACTCAGCTAATTTTTGAAAATTTAAAAAATTCTTTTATTATTTTTTTGTTAAACATAATAATATGTTTAAATATATATATAGGTGCCTTAAAAACAGAGAATAAAGATTCTTTATTATGATTAAACAAAATCCTAAAACCAATATTTTCCTTATTTTATAAACATTTGAGTTTTAAAAACATCAAGGTTAAAAATCAGGGTTCAATGTGTAATAAAAGAAATACCAACAAGTATTATATTTAAAATCCAAACATAATTTTAATTAAAACTTTGTTTTTATTCATCCAAGGATGAAAAAATTTCAAGGTAACCTTCTAAAACATTTGAAACACTTAAATACCCAATTCACTATGTAAAGGTAAAATACTAAATATAACCATAATCATTAATTTTATTTTCCCAAGGTATGATTTCAACTCAAAAATATGTTTCTTTTTACCAAAACCAAGTAGTACCAAATGTGTGCTTCTCTGGGTATTTCATTTAAAACACAAGGGTTATGATTCAAACCCATTTTAAACTTTAAATCATTATCCCTATAAAATATATAAAAAGAGTTTATTACAAACATGTTTTATGCTATAACTTCAATTCACACTTTAAAAACTTGGAAAAATCATTATACCTAGATACTTTACATTAAACCACTAGAATACCCAATGAATATAAGGTCTTATAGTCGTTAGAGACTCAATGGTAACCTAAATGAGGGAACCTTAGGATTATCTATAAGGCCTTATAAAAACCTGATCAGGGCGTTCCAAATCCAAAACAACTTGGCGAAGATGGTGCTCATCATTCCTCTGATGCTCAGTACAGTTGAAGAAGTTCTGGCAATACTGATCTTCATTGTGATGGATCTGAAAGACCCCCACTATTTTCTTGGGCTTTTTGTTGTATTTTGTGGTCTCCATTTTATTTTAATAGGTCTCTTATTGGGAATTTTAGGTTAGTTGGATTCTCTTATCCTGGAAGCAATGTAATCATTTCAGCGTTTAATTTAATAAAATTTTCCTTATTTATATTTTGAAAACATTTTTTGGATAGTATAAAAATTAAACAAAGTAAAACCATACATTATTATTATAACACATAAAATAGGTTCGGGTCATCACATGATGAGCCTAAGGTGATCATGATCAAATTTCCATAGGTGATGATATTGGGATTCACTCTAGTGGATATACATGGATGCCTATGGTGATAAGCTAAGTATACCTCTAGTGATGAGTCAAGGATGACTTATGTGATCATAAAAAGATGTTTCGAGTTATGAGACTCAGATGATCCAACTTTCCAATGTGATGAGCATAAGCCGCCTCTAGTGATGATCTATATATGGCTGTTGAGATAAGATATGGATAACTATTTTGACATGATAGATATGATCTATCATCTATCATGTGACAGGAATGATAACCCCCCATGGTCTGACATTAGGAAGATAAAATGGGCCTCCTACTAGGTGTAAGCCCCATACATTCTTCTATCTATTTACCAAAATATATGACGAACTAGATTGGTTTGTCTATATATAAGTATCACACCAACCATTTCTAGGAACCATTTTTCTAGTAGTATAATTAGTATAACATTAAATTTTTATATGTCATCATGGTAGAACAACCTTAAAAGGAACAACATTGGTCCTTATTACATGGCCTTAAAAGGTATGGTTTCTCTTGTTAAATTACATCAAACTATGTGGGTTTTTATTCCCTTCATAAGGTTATATAGAAACCCCTTTCATTATTCATGTACTAACTAAAAAACACCACCCATATTTTATCATAGAGTCTCAATGCCTCTCTAGATGGTGATAAATCCTAGAGTACCATCCTATATGGCTCAAAACTATATATTAACTAAATACTTGGATCACATGTAGTGTCCACTTGAATTCATGTTGTTAGTCCATCAATTTCTTAATGGAAACCAATAGTGTTACTAATACTACTGATAAGGGTTCACAAACATGCCCTAATTATTTAATAGAGTCCCAAAGTAGGCAATAATTCTACCCCTAAAGGGCATGATGAGTTTAACCTCCCATCCTTTTCACAACCCAAAGTGTTATCGGTAAAGATCTAGTGATTATTTTCCTTTGGAAATTAGGACCACATCAACTCAAAATATCATGGGAGTGATGAGAACATAAAAAAACATATATGATAATTTAAAGAAGTATTTTAATATTTCAAACTAATGCATACATATATTCATAACATAATAATAATATTCATGAATGAAGCATGGAATAAACTAAATAAATGAATAATTCATAAAATATGAGATAAATGTTTTATTCAAAATTCAAAAAATAAATCCATTATAAACACTTTAAAATTCACCCATACATTATATACATAAATGTAAACAATTTATATTTATTCCCAATATTAAATCCTTTATATTCTCCTTTATATAGCATTCTACTTAAATATATGATATTAAATTAAATAAAAAAACTTTATATTCCAATTTTATAATGTAAAAGATTTACATAATCAAAATAGTATAAATTTAACATTATTTAAACCTTGATCATAATAATTATAAAAAATTATTTCGACTTGGTTCAAATATTATCTTAAACAATGAATTTAATTTAAACATTTCAAATCAAATAATTATAAAAAATTCATAATTTTAAATATAAATAAATTTATATTTATCCTTATCTTGTAAATTACACTTATAATATCTATATGAACATTTTATATGAAAATTATAAGTCATGAAATATAATTTTAAAAGGAATATAATATTAATAAATCATATTAGGGATATTTATTTAATAAATGTTTCATAAATAAATAAATAAATAATTATAAACATATTATAACTAATTAATTTATAAAGTTTTTTAAGAACGATATAAAATTGAAAAAGATAAGTGTGTATTTTTTTTCAACATGTTTATATGAAGGAAAGTCAATGTGTGTCGAAGTTGGGTAATATGGATGAGCCCAATAAAGCTTCACATAGTTGATGAAGATTATCATGGAAAGGGTGAGATTATTGAATGGAGTTATTTTCTATTAGAAGACTTCTGAGAAACATACATAAGTTAGAAATGATGTTTAATGTTTAATAGAATCTACTTTGTAAGAAGAAACCTTAGCATTTGATGATTTCTGAGCTAGTTTGAAATAGACCAAATACTGATAGAAGTTGAATGTAATGACTAAAAAAATTTCCATGTGAGTTTGGAGGAATTTGGATACTAAAACTATTTGAGATAAATTACTAAGACCTAGATCGTTTATAGAAGAAACAATCTAAGGAGAACTAGGAATGAATACTATTGTATCAGGTTAATAATATTTATTAGATGATGTTTTGGTGTGCTTAAAAATGTCTTGAGATGTTTGGAGTAATTTCTCTACTAATTTGATCATCTATTTGAACTCTGTATTTAATCTATTTATATTTGAGTTCAAAAATACGATGTTGGTTCATATGTAAAAAGAATTTCAAGTTGAAGCTTTGAAAATGAAAAAGGTATGAAATGTGTAAGATCATCTCTATGAATACATATGATGATTGTCGGGATATTACAAAAAATGTAAAAGTATTGAAATCATTGAGATGTGTATGATAATTATATTATAAAATAAGAAGATATATGATATGTGATAAGTATTATATATATAACCCCAAGTCTCATACACATATTATTACATGTTTTTAAATGTAAATATCTTTAAAATACAACCCATAAATCTCGAGGCCAAGTGTCTTTGAGTGATAAGATACATAAAACATCAACTTATAAATAAACTAAAAGATATTTATTTTAATATCTATAATATTCCCATAAATCCCTTTGAAAGCATATTGCTATATAGGATACACTACTACAAAACATGCCTTTAACAATTCTAAAAAAGGCCTTTATCAGTGTTAGAGAAGTGCTGACTACCAGAGCACGATTAAAATCCCTAGGATTTTATCAGTGCTAGAAAATCACTGATAAAGGTGTCCTTTATCAAATATTTTAGAAGTGCTAATAAAGGAACCATTTATCAGTGATTTTATTTCATGCTAATAAAATACCCCTTTATCAGTACACTAAGTAGAGCTGATGAAGGGACATATTGTTATGTGCTATAATAGCACATTGCAACACTAGTGGAGTGTGCTGAACAATACACTGCACCACTAGAAACAACATCATAAATCATCAAAATCAAGTACCAATAAAAAAATTTAAATGAAATAAAATTTTCAACAAAAATACAAGAAAAAAACACACTATATTATATAAATTTCAAACATTGATTTATATAATTACATGAGTAGGTAAAAATTATTACATAATTTAAAAACCATTAATGTTTTTTTGTCTTTTCCCCTGAACTTGACTCTTGCTATTTTTGAACAAAACAGCCCTACTCGACTAAAATAACACCCTTGTAAGAGAAAAAAAATTCTTATTATGGTAATAATATAAAGAAATAAATTAAACACAATTCTTAATTTTAAACTAAACTTTGAGTCATACCAAGAACACTGTGTATCAGATTGAGTTGTCGTTGATTCATGAAAATAACACCATTTTTTTCTTCAATCATTATATATGTAAAAATTATATAAATAATTATAATATAAAAATAATGTGTAAATTAATTATGTAATAAAATATAGAATTATTAGAAAACAATCTAGGCTCATTTTCTCGGTTTTGGCGATGTGATGCACATTTTAAACTAAAATGACACTTATTAAATTAAAAAGACACTTGGAGTCATATTGGTCACACAATGTGTCAGATTGAGGTGAGGATAATTCCTACACATCTAAAATGGTTTTCCTAAATTATCAAAGCAATATAAATGCATTCGCTCAGTTTTGATTACGTCACTTGTATTTTTTACTAAAATTTCATTTTAAACTGGAAACATTCACTTTGAGTCATACCAATAATATCGTGTATTAGTTTGATGTGATAATAATTTATACACAACAAAAATGACTTATGAATCATTTTAAAAAATTATAAAGAGAATCTAAGTGCATTTCCTATGTTTTCAGGGAGTGACACTTTTTGAACTGAAGTGTCATTTTTAACTAATAACAAACACTTTGAGTTATAACAGGAACATAACGTATAATATTGTGGCGTGGATAATTTATAAATGTTATTAATGACTTATGGATCATTTTTCGAAAGTATTAAAACAATACAAATGCATTTTATCAGTTTTCAGTTTTCCAGTTGTCTTTTTTACTAAAATTAATGACATTTTTAAATAAAAATATGGATTTGGAGTCATACCAGTCACAAAATGCATTAGATTTAAGTGAGGATGATTCAAAGACATTCCAAATGAGTTATAGATTGTTTTTATAAAGTATCAAAATAATCTGATTGCATTTTATTAGTTTGGAGTACATAAATTTTCCTTTTTACTAAAATGTTATTTTAAACTCGAAACACACACTCTGAGTCATACCAATAAAATTGTATGAAGGTTTTAAATGATAATAATTCCTTTATTTAAAAAATGAATTATGAATCATTTTAATAAATTATCAAGGAAAGACAAGTGCGTTTTATTGGTTTTTAGTGAGTGAAACATTTTGAACTAAAATGTCAACTTTATACTGACAACGGACACTTTGTGTCATACCGAGAACATCATGGTATCTGATTGAGGTGAAGCTAATTCATACATATAAAAATGACTTATGAATTGTTTTCCAAAAATATAAAATCATCAGAATTCATATTCATAGTTTTGAGTAAGTTAGTTTTCCTTTTTACTAAAATTAATGTCAATTTTAAATAAAAAGTTAGAGTCATACTAGTGAAAAAGTGTGTTAGATTAAAGTGAAAATTATTCATACACATCCCAAATTATGTATGAATTATTTTAATAAAGTATTAAAACAATATAAATTCATTTTCTTTGTTTTGAGTATGTCACTATACTTTTTTAAGAAAATGTAATTTTAAACCAGAAACATGCACTTTGAGTCATACTGGTCACACCGTGTGTCAACTTGTGGTGCAGCTGATTCCTACACATCCCAAAGTATCCAAAAAATCATGAAAAAAAATGTTAAAACACTTTCTATTACCTTTATCTTTTGAACTTCCAATACTGCGTATTGAGTAGATGTTCTTAGCTAAAAATGTTTTTCATTTAAGAACATCAAATTAATATGCAGTGTTGGAAGTTCGAAAAAGATAGAAATTGGAAAGTGTGGTAACATTTTTTGAAAGGATCATGTTATCTCTTTTGTTTCCAGTTTCAGATAATTTAAATAAAAATATGATTTCCCAAAATATCTTTAAAAAAAATTAAATAAGTATTAGATAAAAATGATAAGGAAATTAACTTTAAAATAGTCAATAAAATGATTACAAAATTAATTAAATAAGTATTAGGAATTCAAATTTTTATGATGTTTGTATACATTATTGACCCATTTCATTGTTTTTATAATCTCAATTTCAGCCTTAAAGTCTAATCTCCCATGATCATGACCATCTTCGAACAGACAACCAAAAATTGAACAAAAGAATCAACCTATATAAGAAATAAATTATTATATGAGAAATGATAAAAATAAAACATAAATATGAAACAATACATTAATTTTATGAATAATAAATTTATTATGAAAATATTAAGATTACCTCTGTGATTGAGTAGAGACAGTGTTGTTACTCTTCCAGTAAAGGTAGTGGAGGGAACTTGAAGGAAAGTGATAAATTCTAACACTGTAGGGGTGAAAAGGTTTTGAGGGAGTATAAGTACATGGATGTTTTGGTGAATAAAGGAATGAAATATAGACATAAATATTCTAAAATAAATGAACTTTTCAAGTAATAATAAAAATTAAAAAACATTTCATTATATAATTTTTCAATATAATAGATAAAGTATATTGTAACATTAACTTTACATATTTCCAAAGGGTTTCCTTAGTTATAGTCTATTATTCCACATGATTGGTAACATCATCACATGTAGAAGAAGTTTTATACATGAGTAGTAAAAAAATTAATTTAGATTATGTTTATTTAGCAGAGAACATATAATATTATGAAGAAAAAAATAGTATAATAAAAAATACTTTTACTTCTCATTGAACTCTCTTTATTTTTTAAAGGTTTCAGGGATTTGTATCCTCTGTCAAGAATCTAAATCCCCTATTTATATTCCACTCTAATATACAAGACATAGTCTATATTGGGACTAAAATTAACTGATTGTGATCTCCTAATAAAAATGTTCTTCCTCGATTGAATTTTCATCAACCCCAACTATTTTTTTAGTCACCAGTAGGACAATTGACCAATTTTTATTTGTGTAATATAAGACATAAAATACTTGAAATACTAGTTATTCCATTGTGAACAACTCAAATTCCCCCTTCCACATTGAAATTAACCTTCATGAATCCCATTTCATCAAATTTCACTACACTCCTCTGGTCAACCCATTTGAAATGGAAAATCAACACTTAAAATGTTGTATAATCCAACTTGTATATATATATATTTGATAATTCCAAAATATGACATATTTTCATAAATTAGATTTATATCCTTAGAACCAGATATGTGCAATGATTCCCCCAAAAGCGTAACTCCACTATTTTTTGTCGTATTTCCATCATTGTGTTATTTTTTATAGAATTATTACAATTGATTAAAAAACAATTGTAATACATAACATTTTAATTTAGTCCCCTGGATAGCCATCAAAGTCATTAGACAATTGAATTTATATTTTCAGATAAATCCTTATAAATTTGATATCAGAACCATACTATAAACTATTGATTATGTGTATTTGATATCTATCCTTCATCCCTTGATATATTCAAATATATAATAATTTATTTTTTTGGATTCAATTTATGGATCAACATATTCACTATTATGTAAAATGTAAAGGTTCACCTGCTCCTGCTTTGTGAAGGCAATTATAACAACATATTTTTTTGAAATCCCTTCACCCATAAGGTGTTTTCTATGATGAGACTTTGGGAGAATGATGCTATCAACATCTGATAGGTAATGAGTATATAATTTAACATATTCTTCAATAATATATCATTCTTCAACAAAACATTTTGTCCGACTTTGATTCCTGACATACCCTTTCAAAATATTCATATACCATTCAATAGGGTACATTCATCTGTAATGGAAAAATTCTCATAGTTTAACCTCTTTAACCAATTTAACCATTAGGTGGACCATTATATCAAATAATTATTATGGGAAGAACATATCTAATTTACATAATATGACTGCAAAATCTGTATTCATGATTGTAAACTTTGTCAGATCTATAAATTTATAGCATATGGATTTAAAAATTAAGCAGAGACTTGTTAATGTATGCCATACATTTATAGGAATGATGAAATGAAAAACAATATGCATCAAATATTACCTCAAAACATGAAAATCATGTAATTTTAGTCCCTGTAACTTCAAATTATTCATTGACATGAAATTATTGATGTTTGATGAATACCCATATAAAATTTTGACACTATTAAGGAAAAGGAAAAATTGAGATTTTTTTTCTGGATAGAGTGTAAGCCACTAGAGAAAGAAAATCCCTCCGTTTACCCTTCACCAGTGCCAAATCTTCCCTTATCCACATGTCAATCATGTCCAACCTAACCTTGATTCCATCTTTCTTTTTTCTAGGAACATTTAGTAATGTTCCAATAACACTATCAAATACATTTTTTCTACATGGACGACATCAAGAAAATGACTAACACACAAACTATTCCAATATGGTAAGTCAATAAAAATTGATCTCTTCTTCCAACCTAATTTCTTAAGGTTGATCAAAAATGGTTTTTCAAAAATAGTGTCAATATCTTTTACTTTATTGAATAGTTGATCACCCGTTAGTAGAGATAGTGTTGTACCTCTTTAAATATTATCACAAAATACTATCATCTAGAATCAATATTTATGTCATCAAGGTAAAATTTTCCAATTTATTAAAAACATAGTCTTTGAGGAATGTTTCAACCAAACTGAGTGTGAATTATTCACAAATGGGAAACCCAATCATTCCTTTAATTTTATATCATGATAAATTTCTATAAGTAATAAATTCATTTATCATCCCATACAACATGGCCCTCAATGTGAATTCTTAACTTATATGAGCACCATACATTGTAACACTAGTAACCCACATCAATTTCAGATCTACAATCAATGGATCTGAATAGACATCAATATCATTATCAGGTCATTTTGATCCCAATAGAAGCTAAGAAAAAATAACGTACTTGTGCTTCATGCATAACCATAGTGGAAAGTTATAATTTACCAACATGACGAGCCATGTACTATGAGTACTACTATGTACACTAAAATGATTGATTCCATCTTTAGATAATGCAAGAAAAAAGTTTCTTGGATCATTTCCAAATTCAGGATACTCGTAATCAATTTTCTTCTATTGAGGATAATAGGATAGATGACATAGGTTCCCATCCTTAATTATTGTATCTACATGCCAATTGTCATGCAGTTTCCTAACATCCATACAGTCTATTAAACCATAGAATGATAAGAATGTACCATACAATTTTAGAAGGACCTAATTTGTTTTTCTTGTATAGATACACACCATACTTAGGGTATTTTCTGAGTGATTCATGGTCCTTGAGAAACATTATGAAATAATTTGTAAAAGAATATATTTTTTTAGAGATCATTCCAATACAACATATCATTAGTTTCTCATCATATGTTTGACATGGAAGTTCATTTTCTATTGGCATCATATCATTTAGGAGACCAAGTAGTTCTATAAAATTGGTGTCATTCCATCTACTATCATCTTTCAAATTATATAATTTCAATATAGATAATAATGTTGTGTATTTAGTATAACTGGTATAAAATAGTATCTTAGAATAGATATTTAACTTCCCAAACGACTTTGGATAATCATGAAGGTCATATTCAATTTCCATTGTCATTTCTTCCATAAAATCCCCATCATCATTCACACTGGTATTCATATTAAATGATTCATAAACCAAAATATCATCTTAATAAGTGTGAACATTCATTTTAACCTATGTTTAGTCTAGCATTAATACCTTTGATCTATTCTGTGAAAATCAAACGTTATTCCAACTATTTTGACTAATTTGTCTTGAATAACAATAACATAAACATTGACAAAGGTCTTGATAAGGGTTTTATGCATGCTCTATTGTAAACATTATGAACTCTTTAATTACATCTCCATACTCTTTTTTCAAATGATTAACATGCATACATTTTCTATTCATATCCATCTTATAAAGTTCATAAAATATTCATTTTTTATAATAATTAAATAAATATACATAAGATATTCATTTTCAAAAGTGAAAGTCATAGATAATTTGAATAAGGGGAACCCAATATTTGATTGTTTTAAATAATTTCAGTATTCTTTTAAGTAAATGGGAAATTGTATTTAAGAAAATAATTACTCTACTATATTAGGCATTATCCTTTAAATTCATCCAATGGTGAAAGTTATAAACGACTATCATCCTCATCAGCTTCATCTACCGAATAGTTATTATTGCATTTTGTTGCTTGATACTCATCCTCAATCTCTTTTGGACATTCACCTATGTTTCTTGAACTAATCTAAGTAGTATTCATCCATGGGATGCCTACTTGTTAGATTAGTTAAAGCAACATAGAAGATATGGGGGATGAGTCTCAAGCAAAAAATTACAATAATAACTGTTCAGGAGATGAAGTTAAGGAAGATGACAGTTTTACTTCATTATGTTCTATAAAAGGGGTAATGCCTCCCATTTATGGGAATTACATCATTGGAACTAGTTATTAACTCATATCGCATTGAAGGTGATATTTTTGGGGCATACACATTATTATATGTGATTAAAGGGGTATCAGTGGGGACATGTTATGATATATGAACCCTTGGGGCCTCTATGAAATCTATATTGATAGGAGAAATCCAAATTTTAATACTTTCAATCCTCTAAATAAGGAGTAATAAGAAACCCAAATATGATAAACAAGAATAATAAAATATCATTCCATCAACTAGAAAATATAAAAATGCATTGATAAAATATTTTAATAATTAAAGAGTTATTCCATATACATGGTTGGTAATCATAGTGTAACAACCCAAGATTTTATATTATGTTAGTTCTTCGAAGTAATTCAATAACTTACACTACATGCAACATCGAGTTCAAGCGCACCACGACTTACCAAACTAGCCGTTCAAAAGCGGTTATGAATAGTATTATCTGAATTTTGAACTATATATAATCCTTATAATTTTAGAATCCATATTATGAGTTTCTTAGTCATAATTTAAGAACTAATTCATTTTTTTAAGATAAAAGAAGTATTTTTCAAAAAATATACTTTTACCGCCTTTTAATGGTGAAACTTTTTTAAATCCAATATTTGAAACTTTTATATATTAAATTTGACAAAATAAACTTCTTATTTAGAATTGGGACATAAGAATTTAGTTTCAATAAATTTTTGGTGTTTTTCTGATAACTTTCATATTTGGGTGAATAGTGAAAAATACTATATTTTAACTGAAAACAACTTTTTTAATCAAAATAATTTATAGTGTTAAATTATACATTTTAATGGTTTGAAATTATAAATAGATTATATTTTTACTATTTAATCCAATTATGGTCATTGTAAGTAATTTCACTTTGAAATTAGACATAAACAAGTGTCAAACTTTTGATAGTTATTATTTCTTAAAAATACACCTTTTGGTTTTGACAGCGGGAATTAATTTTAAATTAATAAATGAAACTTCTATGTTTTGAATTTGGTAAAATATAATTCATTATTGAATTCAGAATATCAAAATTAGCTTAGGGTGATTTTTTGGTATTTTTCTGAAAACTTTAAATTTTTGATGAATAGTGAAAAACATTGAGTTATAGTTTAAAACCAAATTTTTATTTAAATAATTATTTATTTTATTTAAATTTATTTTAGGTCAAAATAGATACATAATACCTATATAAGTTCAATGTAATTCATTGGAGTTAGTTTATAATAATTTTAGATACATAAAAAGTTTATGGAACTTTTCACCTACTTTTACCCACCTCTTAAGAGAATTTGTAAATTCACATAAAACTTAATTTTACCACTTCTGTGAGTTGAATTTAGAAAATCCGAGATACCTGGTTAATATCAAGGAGTAAAATTTGGTTCAATAAGATAAAAATATTTTTTTTGTGAATAGTAATTTTTTACTTTTATTTACCACGGTTAAAAGTAAATAGGATAATTAAGGGTAAAAATGATATTATCATTACCATAAAACATTTAATAATTATATTGGATAAATTTAATTAGACCCAAAAAAACCTTAGTAATAAAATATGACCCGTTAGGTCCACTTGGATTATATTAAGACATTTATTATTATTTAACATAAAGAAGAGTTAAAAGAGTTAAAATCAAAGTTTAATAACTAAACCATTTTTGATATAGGGTTATACATAAGATAAATTAGACTATAAATATTCATTAGAAAGATAAAAATATTTCCTAAATAATGGTATTTTATTTATAATTTTTAGAGATTAAATATTTAAATTTATTAATGACACAATGATGATGTAGTAATTACCTTATTAATGAAAGAATCAAATAAATGGTATTATAAATATTAAAATAAATATAATTTAAAAGTTTTTATGACATCCACGAATTTTATAGGTGCATATGACATGTTATTTCTTATTCAATGTATCTTGTAATAAGTAATCAAGTTTTTATAACTTTCACAAAAACAAAATAACAAACAGTGACAAAATTGACATAAATTAATATTTAAAACAAATAGTATATTATTGGTTGATATAATATTCATAAAAATTTAAGGTTCAGACAAAGGCCTTAAATAATATTATATATGTCATTAATGAGCCACTTGAGGTTCTCTTGGAAGTTTAGAGTAAGTTTATTAACCATATAGAGTAAGAATACAAGAAGACACGGTAAAAGTTAAACTATTTAACTAAGAGTTAAACCTAAAAGATAAGGTTACAATGGTAACCTAAAATTTTCTAAAACCTACTGGTTGAGAGGATTTAGACCCATAACCACCTAAGACTCTAAATAAATTAATTTTTAACCATTATGAACCGAATATGATTGTATAATAAATTAATACTTTAATCTTTTCCTAAAGTGACCCTCACCCCTCTTATAAAAGGGCACTTCACCTTCTCTAAAAATCACACCTGAAAAGCCATTTGGTTTGGCCAACCCCTGCCCAAATATCCTACCAACTATCCTAACTTCATCCTATAGGCCTTACTTTGGTCATAAAGCCAACCTAAGAAGCCCTTTTGATCAAATCAAAAGGAAGAACCTGAAAAAGAGGTAATGATTTCACCACCCTCTTTCATGTTCTCTTATTCTTCAACTTACTCTTTCTTTTTTGTTTCCATTATAAAATAATAACTCTAGTATATTCTATATAATTTTATGTTATTATAAATATGGCACAACTATATTAATTATTCTATCCATCTTATGAATTATAATGTCACCATGCGTGCGTACGTACGACTTACCGTCTCCACGCCGTGGTGTAATTTGTTATTCAACACTATGTTATTTGGATGGATATAATGATGAGTAATATGTATATAAATAATGAAAATAACATGATAATTTTTTTTTAAAATTAATATACCATCCAATTCCACACCTTTAAGGAAATGATATTGTCGCTCGTGCGTACGTACATATTATCGTCTCCATGACGCGATGAGATTCATTTCCACCATCACCATTCATCGACGATTATAAAAATATATATATTACTAATAAGTATGTAATATATGAAATAATAATTATACTGGAGATATATATATTTATATATATATGTACTTACATATATCTTATTCACTTAGTTCCGTTCAATACGATATGAAAACAGAAACAACGTTTATGCGTACATACGGACTACCATCTCCATAAATGGTGTTTTTCATTTCATATATATGTCTATTATAAATATTTATATTATAAATATATATGATATAAAAATCATGATTTATATTCTGGAATTATCTAAATCTTGTTCTAAGTGATACAATCAAGAGTAACATGTTAAAACATGTACGATAAAGAAAGCGATTATTACCTGAAATATTAATTTAACATGGAAATTATTATTAAATGGGTAGTATAAAGTCATAAATGAATCATGTATGATATCATAAATATTAATATGGTTATGATATAATTTAATAACATACTAAAATCTTCATACATGAGGTTAAATGTACCCTTGACTAAAGGAAAGTGCAAGGTAAGGGTTATTTCCTCAATCTCATTATTATCCGAGATTGTTCATGTGTAAGTATTTTCTGGGACATAATTATCATAGATACCTATATTTCATAAAAATGTTTTCAAAAATAATCTTTTAAGGTTTTATGGGAGGGTCTATTTAACTATATCATCATGTTAAATGTTTTAAAGATTTATCTTTCTAAACCCTTTTAATTAATGTCCATATTTTCAAAATGATTTTAATGATTTATTTATATGGACATGAATGTTTTGAATTGATAACTCTTTTTAAAATTTTCAAAGTGGTATGGGAAATTTTGGTTCAAAAATATATTTTAAAAGACTTCCTTTATAAATTGTGAGACTTACAAACGATTTCCTAAAAAAAGGGTATTTCTCTAAAAGAGTTTATGAATCATTTTCATCTATGTCAACATCCTTTGATGGATTTTAAACTTGTTTGAAGTTGATTTTTTATGATACAAATATTCCATATTGTATCGAATTTTTTTTGATATGTTTGACTGTGGATGTGTTATTTTTATACCATTTATGGTTTATGGATAAAGTATTGACATTTTGTATGCTAGTTTTAATACAAATGTTTTTGTAATGTTTCAAAATTTTCATATGAGGAATGTATTGGACATAGTAAGTGACGGGTGGAGCCCGCTACAACTCCTCGATGCATCGGTAGGTCTCATGAGACAATTAGACGTGGAATTTGCCGAGGCATTTCCCAATTTGATATATGGTTTTGGTTGAGGCCTTAATCATTTTTAGACGTCTTGGCTGAGTCCTTGAAAAAATGTTTCAGAATGTCTGGAATTATACATTCCCTCATTATGAAAATAATATTGATGGTTCATGTGGTCATTCGACTCGTAAAATACCCATGATTATGTTTTATTATGGAATTATTTACTCAGCTCATATTCCTACCATAAAAGTGTTCATTTTTATTATTGGTAAAGGCGGTTTTTTTTAATTATTCACCATGCTTAACATTTATGTTATCTTCCGTTGTATTTCTTACCCTTAATGAGAATCTGAGCTCACCCTTTTTTTATGTTTTATTTTCCTAGGATCCCAAGAAGTGTTTTATGTATGAGATGTATGGTTATGCTAAGGGAACAATGGCATTCTCAAAGGATTATTTTTTTTGTTGTATGTTAGAAAGTGTAATGTAACATTCATGTATATAATCTATTTTCCAAGACTGTGAAATTGATCAGTCTTTCGGGACTTGATTCCTTGTAATCGCGCCAATGTATTAAAATAATGCACCAACTCTAGGTAACTGGGGTCGGGGTGTTATATTTGGTATCAGAGGAATATTATCAATAACCTTATAAACTAGATTTAGATAAACTATGATTAGAGCACATTATCGTAAGATAGACTTTGAGGATTAGTATAAAATAACTTCCTAGAATTTTGGTAATGTAATAATTTTGTGAGTTTTCCCAACCAAATACCTCCCTGTCTGGATACGAGCAGGTAGAGGTGGCTCTGGTACATATGTACCTTGGGGTAAAACCTGAAAAAACCGCTTTGAGCTCGACTCGAACGTGAACTGGTGCTCAACAATGGGCCTTGCTACACTCTTGGTTACGACACTCATGGGGGATATTCTTAGGATAAATCTCGTTTTCTTTACAAACCACTATGAAGGGTTTATGAGTATATACCTCCTCAAAGAAAACAATTTTGTGATTATGGATTATATCTGTAAACTATTCAATTTACGTTAGGTATTTTACATGTTTGGAATTATGAATTGTGATTCATAAACTGACCTAGTGTATGCCATTGTATAGAAATGGAACCCAATAGAAGGAATGTGAACTCCAGCAATACGTATGATCCAAAGAGTAAGAAGGATCATATCTTTCATAGTATTAAGCCAACATTTAGAAGGGAAATAGTCTCCCATATATTCTCAACATATGAAGAAATAGTATCATGTGTTAATAAGATAAGTAAATAATTCTCTGAGTCCTATGGATTTGAAGGGAAGCAAGACAAGAAAAGTATAGAATAAAGAAAGATGGATAAAGGGAAGATGGAAAAGAAGGATTTTCCCATATGTGATAAATGTGGAAAGAATCACCATGGTAAATGCTTGAAGGGAATGAGAGTTTGTTATAAGTGTGGAGAAAAAGGACACCAAGTATGTGATTGCAAGGGTAAGAAAAAATTTCAAATGTACAATGCTTTATCTGTAAGGTGTTGGGACACTACGCGAATCAATGTCTCAGTCATCAGAGTATACCTTAAATAATGCTATTGGATAATAATAAAGTTATGATACAACCTCATGTGAAGAGGAATGACTAGTGTTCTTATGTTTTTAATATATAATTATTTCATTTGAGTGTTGTATCAACAATATATTGGTTATATGAATTATGGAGATAAATAAGGATTATACTGCAGTACTATTTTATTGAGGATTTGAGATTATATGGTTCTAAGAAAAGTGAATTAATAGTAAGCTACAATTTTTGGAAAATGCATGGTTGAAGGAAAGGTAATCCTTAATATGGTCCTGATAATGAGGTAGTGATTTTGGAATAAGAGATGGTTGATTTGGATAAATTATATTGGATATTATTGACTTCCTTGAAACTGATTAATGATTTTTATATTCCATCATTATTGGAGTTTACAACATTTTTTGGATATAAGGAGTATATCCAGTAATCTATAAGGAATAAGGGAGCATGAATATAATCAATAAGGTTTTATGGTAATTTAGGATGTTTTGGTGTTTTAAAAGAATACATGATGAAGGCGTTCACATGTTATTACCTAGAAAAAGGATGTTCATTGTGTTTAACTTCCTTATAAATTTTGGACAGAGAGTTTGGATATAAGTATATTGGATAATTCTAAAGGTTGGAATGGAATAAGTTTGAAATTGGATGCTATTGTTGAAGTTATTTTTGGATTGTTATAAAAAGGACAACCTAGAGGTCGGGCGACTACTAGTCGCGTCCGGAAAGGCCACAAGACTTGAACCCGCAACTGAAGAGTGACAAGGGTGCATCACCTACGACTGGACTACATGATGTACTGGTTTGTATAATTTAGCTTTTTTGTTAAAATAGTCTGATAAATGAATTATAAATTAACTATTTTTGGAACCCTATACGATTAAGATAAATAATTTTTTTTAAAATCTTTTGGAGTGAAAGATGAGTTTGTGGTAGAAATTAGTTGAAGTATTAAACTCTACTTGTCAAGTATATATATATATATATATATATATATATAATTTTTCCCTCTTATTAATACTAAATTTTATTAACCCAATTTCCGATGTGGGTTTTCCCATAAATGTATTTTCTATTTTCAACATTTTATTTTCAAAGAAAAATTTCAAATTGTGAGGACGCTATTTATTGAAGGAGTTAAGAATGTAACACCCCAAGATTTCATATTACGTTAGTTCTTCAAAGTAATTCAATAACTTACACTACACGCAACATCAAGTTCAAGCACACCATGACTTACCAAACTAGCCGTTCAAAAGTGGTTATGAATAGTATTAACTGAATTTTAAACTATATATAATCCTTATAATTTTAGAATCCATATTATGAGTTTCTTAGACATAATGTAAGAACTAATTCATTTTTTTCAGATAAAAGAAGTATTTTTCAAAAAATATACTTTTACCGCCTTTTAATGGTGAACCCTTTTTAAATCCAATATTTGAAACTTTTATATATTAAATTTGACAAAATAAAATTCTTCTTTAGAATCGGGACATAAGAATTTAGTTTCAATAATTTTTTTGTGTTTTTCTGATAACTTTCATATTTGGGTGAATAGTGAAAAATACTATATTTTAACTGAAAAAAACTTTTTTAATCAAAATAATTTATAGTGTTAAATTATACATTTTAATGGTTTGGAATTATAAATATATTATCTTTTTACCATTTAATCCAATTCTGGTCATTGTAAGTAATTTCACTTTGAAATTGGACATAAACAAGTGTCAAACTTTTGATAGTTATTATTTCTTAAAAATACGCCTTTTGGTTTTGACAGTGGGAATTAATTTTAAATTAATAAATGCAGCTTCTATGTTTTTAATTTGGTAAAATCGACTTCATTATTGAATTCTGAATATCAAAATTAGCTTAGGTTGAATTTTTGGTATTTTTCTGAAAACTTTTAATTTTTGATGAATAGTGAAAAACACTGAGTTATAGTTTAAAACCGAATTTTTATTTATATAATTATTTATTTTATTTAAATTTATTTTAGGTCAAAATAGATACATAATACCTATATAAGTTCAATGTAATTCATTGGATTTAGTTTATAATAATTTTAGATATATAATAATTTTATTGAACTTTTCACCTTCTTTTACCCACCTCCTAGAAGAATTTGTAAATTCACATAAAAATTAATTTTACTGCTTATGTGAGTTGAATTTTAAAAATTAGAGAGACAAGGTTAATATCAAGGAGTAAAATGTGGTTTAATAAGATAAAAATAATTTTTGGTGAATAATAACTTTTTACTTTTATTTACCACGGTTAAAAATAAATAGGGTAATTAAGGGTAGAAATGATATTATTATTACCCTAACACATGTACTAATTCTATTGGATAAGTGTAATTAGACCAAAAACAAACTTATAAATAAAATATGACCTGTTAGGTCCTCTTGGATTAGATTAAGACATTTATTATTATTTAATTTAAAGAAGAGTTAAAAGAGTTAAAATCAAAGTTTAATAACTAAATCATTTTTGATATAGGGTTATACATAAGATAAATTCGACTATAAATATTCATTAGAAATATAAAAATATTTCCTACATAATGGTATTTTATTTATAATTTTATATATTAAATATTTAAATTTATTAATGACACAATGATGATGCAATAATTACCTTATTAATGAAAGTATCAAAAAATGGTATTATAAATATTAAAATAAATACAATTTCAATGTTTTTATAAAATACACGAATTTTATAGGTTAATATTGTATGTTATGTATTATTCAATGTATCTTTTTATAAGTAACCAAGTTGTTATGACTTTCACAAAAACAAAATAACAAATAGTGTCAAAATTGACATAAATTAATATTTTAAAAGATACTATATTATTGGTTGATATAATATTCCTAAAAATGTAAGGTTTGGCCAAAAGACTTAAATAATATTATATATGTAATTAAGGAGCCAATTTAGGTTCTCTTGGAAGTTTAGAGTAAGTTTATTAACCATATAGAGTAAGAATACAAGAAGACACGGTAAAAGTTAAACTATTTAACTAAGAGTTAAATATAAAAGATAAGGTTACAATGGTAACCTAAACTTTTCTAAAACCTATTGGTTGAGATTATTTCTACCCATAACCACAAAATACTCGAAATAAATTCATTTTTAACTATTATAAACTGAATATGATTGTATAATAAATTAATACTTTAATTTTTTCCTAAAGTGACCCTCACCCCTCTAATAAAAGGGCACTTCCCCTTCTCTAAAAATAACACCTTCAAATCCATTTTGCTTGTCCAAACCCTGAAAAAATATCCTCCCAACTATCCTACATTCATCGTAGAGGCATTCCTTTGGTCATAAATCCAACCTAAGGAGCCCTTTTGATCAAATCAAAAGGAATAACCCGAAAAAGAGGTAATGATTTCACCACCCTCTTTCAAGTTCTCTTATCCTTCAACTTACTCTTTCTTTGTTGTTTCCATTCTAAAATAATAACTCTAGTATATTATATATACTGTGATTTTATTATAAATATGGAACAACTATATTCATTATTCTATCCATCTTATGAAGGATAATGTCGCCATGCGTGCGTACGTACGGCTTACCATCTCCACGTCGTGGTGTAATTTGTTATTCAACACTATGTTATTTGGATGGATATAATGATGGGTAATATGTATATAAATAATGAAAATAACATGATAATGTCTCTATAAAATTAATATACCTTTCAATTCCACACCTTTAAGGAAATGATATTGTCGCTCGTGCGTATGCACGGATTACCGTCTCCACGACGCGACGAGATTCATTTCCATGTTCTCCATTCATCGATGATTATTAAAATATATATTACTAATAAGTATGTAATATATGACATAATAATTCTACTGGATATATATATATATATATATGTGTGTGTGTGTACTTACATATATCTTATTCACTTAGTTATGTTCAATACGATATGAAAACAGAAACAACGTTTATGCGTACGTATGGACTACCGTTTCCATAAACGGTGTTTTTCATTTCATATATATGTCTATTATACATATTTATATTCTAAATATATATGATATAAAATCATGTTTTATATTCTGGAAGTATTTAAATATTTTTCTAAGTGATACAATCAAGAGTAACAAGTTAAAACACATACGATAAAGAAAGCGATTATTACCCGAAATATTAATTTAACATGGAAATTATTATTAAATGGGTAGTATAAAATCATAAATGAATCATGTATGATATCATAAATATTAATATGGTTCTGGTATAATTTAATAACATACTACGATCTTCCTACATGAGGTTAAACATACCCTCGACTAAAGGAAAGTGCAAGGTAAGGGTTATTTCTTCAATCTCATTATTATCCAAGATTGTTCATGTGTAAGTATTTTCTGGGAAATAATTATCATAAATACCTATATTTCATATTTTTTTTTTCAATAGGAATCTTTTAAGGTTTTATGGGTGGGTCTATTTAACTATATCATCATGTTAAATGTTTTAAAGATTTATCTTTCTAAACCCTTTTAATTAATGTCCATATTTTCAAAACGATTTTAATGATTTATTTATATCGACATGAATGTTTTGAAATGATAAATCTTTTAAAAAGTTTCAAAGTGGTATGGGACATTTTTGATTCAAAAATATCTTTTAAATGAATTCCTTTATAAATTGTGAGACTTACAAATGATTTCATGAAAAAGGGGTATTTCTCTCAAAGAGTTTTATGAATCATTTTCATCTATGTCAACATCCTTTGATGGATTTTAAACTTGTTTGAAGTTGATTTATTATGATACAAATATTCAATATTGTATCGAAGGTTTTGTGATATGTTTGATTGTAAATGTGTTATTTTTATACCATTCATGGTTTATGTATAAAGTATTGACATTTCGTATGCTAGTTTTAATACGAATGTTTATGTAATGTTTCAACCTTTTTATATGAGGAATGTATTGGACATATTAAGTGATGGGTAGAGCCCGATATAGCTCCTAGATGCATAGGTAGGTCTCATGAGACAATTAGATGTGGAATTGGCTGAGGCCTTTCCCAATTTGATATATGGTTTTGGCCGAGGCCTTAATCGTTTTTAGACGTCTTGGACGAGGCCTTGACAAAATGTTTCAGAATGTCTGGAATTATACATTCCCTCATTATGAAAATAATATTGATGGTTCATGTGGTCATTCGACTAGTAAAATACCCATGATTATTTTTTATTATGTCATTATTTACTCAGCTCACATTCCTGCCATAAAAGTGTTCATTTTTATTATTGGTAAAGGATTGTGTTTTCAATTATTCACCATGCTTAACATATATGTCATCTTCCATTGTATTGCTTACCCTTACTGAGCATCTGAGCTCACCCCTTTCTTATGTTTTATTTTCCCAGGATCCCAAGAAGTGTTTTATGTATGAGATGTAGGGTTAAGCTAAGGGAACAATGGAATTCTCAAAGGATTATTTTTTTGTTGTATGTTAGAAAGTATAATGTAACGTTCATGTATGTAATCTATTTTCCAAGACTGCTAAACTGATCAGTCTTTCAGGACTTGATTCCTTGTAATCATGCTAATGTATTAAAATAATGCACCAAGTCTGGATAACTGGGGTCGGGGTGTTACACATAGATTCCTAGGGGTGGAACCAATACACATTGACCTAAAATGATGAATAATTAAAAATATTTTATAATAATTATTTCAATATATATAGAACTTGATAACCTCCATTCTATTTTTGGAGCAAGTTATGTGACAACTTAAAGAATTATTATATTTAATATTAATGGTATATCAAATATCATTAACCTCCATAACTTCTCTTAATAAATATTTTCACCTTAATAAATGATATTTTATTGAATTAAGATACTTATAGACTCTACAAATATTCTAGGGTTCTTGAATCTGCCACTTTATAACCATACTCATAAAGAATAATATATAATAATAAAATAAAACATTAGTTAGAAAAATAAATAAATCAATAAAACCAAATAAAAAATATAAAAAATCAGTTACATTATATAATGGATCAATATTAAATGTGGAGTAAGTCAAAAATAATATACATGGAAATAGTTGTAAATGGAGAATATATAATCTTGGGAAATTCCAAAATATCTCACAAGGTGAATCTGTACATACTTGGCTTGGAACCACCTATAATCATGATGATGAGTTCCTATAATTATAATCTATGAGAGACCCACAAAAAGCCTTCCTAATTGAACACCCATATGGACTTTGATACAATTGGGGATCTATATAATCTAATCAGGAATACACTGTAACTATCTGACATCCCTCACTAAGATGCATATGACCCCTTTATGATAGTAATGGGAGGTATGGTCACCTTTTCAGAAACCATATCAATTGATAATCAACAGGACCCAAACATGTCTATTCAAACATCCTTCCAACACCCATCAATACAATCACTGTATTTAAAAGAGAAAAATATTTCCTCATCAAAACTAATATAGAAATCCTCCATAGATGGAGACAATATTTTATAAAATCCATTTCATGGTACCAAATAGTCCATAATATTTGCTACTACTACTAATTTTCAGTGAAAAATTTCTTTCTTTCAATATTATTCTAAATAATAAGGTGAGAATCAAAGTAATTTTAAAAAGTTCCAAACATTCCTCAAAGTCATAATTTTAAAAAACATACACATTAATATGCTCGCTTGGAATGCATTTTTGAAACCAAAAAAATTATCATTTGAATTATGGAAGAAATCCTATCTATATTTCATATGACTACATACTTACATATATACATTAAATAATGTGTTTATATATATATATGCATATTAAAAAATTAATATATATATATATATATATGGATATTCATATAGGATATCAAGAAAAAAACAAGGAGATAAAATTCAGACCATCAAATAAAAATCACTATGTAATACCATTGAAGCTTCAAAATAGAAAAAACCCAAACAAATCACACTTCAACTTCAAGAAATCATTACACGAAATCTAATTTGATTTATTAAATAAAAACCATGGGTTCTATGTTAACAAATACTTTGTATGCGTTATTTCTATGGAAGGAATTTGAAAACATTTAAACATAATATGCTACAAGGATGAAATCGGTGTGTGGAATTATTATTATGCTACAAGGTAGAGAGAAAACCATTAATGGTTTAATAAAAACCCAAAATCATAGAAAAAACCAATTATAAATTCATGCTAGAAGTGAAAGAAGTGATGGATAATGAATAACGATAGATAATGAATAAAAAAATACAAAAAAGATATCACCAAACAAGAAAATGAACGAGTGAGGAGGACAAAATAACATACATTGGATTGAAACTTTGAATCATCTAAGAGAAAGTAGAGATATCAACAAACCTTGGAGTCATTCGAGTTCTGGATTTGTTCAACTTTTGAATTTTTCGAGCCTTGGATTCGAGGCTTGGAATTGTTCAAGACTTAATTCGAGCTTGGATTCGACTAGGAGGAGTGTAGATAGCTGGTGTCTTCCAGGGAAAGCTTCAGATATCACAAATGGTTAGGGTTATTTAAATAGATCGGGGACACTTTTACCAGTGATTCCAAAAAATCACTGATAAAGATCCATTTTATTAGTACTAAATTAATTAGTATTGATAAAAGTAATATTTATTAGTGTTTTTTACTACTGATAAAGATAGATCTTTATCAATGATAAAAAGTGCTCATAAAATCCATCTTTATCAGCGCTAAAACTTTAACACAGATAAAAGATTCATAAATATAATTATAAATAAAATATTTTTAAATATATTTATATAATTATATATGCTTATTAAATATACATAAATATAAATATATTAAATACATTTATTATCATTTTATAATTATTTAAATAAATAATTATTTATTTATAATTATGAAAATGATTTTTAATATATATATATATATATTCAATAAATATAAATATAAATATAGTAAATATATTCATTATTTAAATATATATAATTATTTATTAACAATTATATATATACATTTAAAAAAAATAATATTTAGTTATTTATAATTATAAATATATAAATCTATAAATATAGTAAATATAAATTTAGAAATATATAAATTTATAAATATAATTATTTATAAATATTTATTTACAAATATATTTTTTAACATTATTAATGAATATATAATCTTAAATGCATGCATGATAAAAATGAGTGAATTTGAATAATTAAAAATGAGTACACTTTAACAATATTGAAAAAATGTATAAGTTTTATTAATTAAATATAAATAATTAAAAAAATATGGATATATATTTAAATAAATATGAATATATATTGAAAATATTAAAACATAGTATATATATATATAATATGAAATGATTAAATTCCAAAAAAATAAAAAAAAATCATTAAAAATTAATTAATACCTAACTCTAATAATATTAAACACAAATAAATACAATTTACCAATTAAATACATAATATATATTAAATGTATCATATTATAATGAAATCTTAAAATGAATACTAAAATTTGAATAAATTACATAAATATTATGTGTGTGTGTTTATATTTAAGATTTCATTAATTACGTAAATACTTCTGTGTGCGTTAAATGCATTAATTACGTATATATATATGAAATTAATGTAACACCTATTTGATATTTGTTAAATTGAAAAATCAAATGACATTCAATTATTTCCATTACTCGATGCAATTAGTTAGAATTTTTTATTAATATTAATTTTTAATTATAAACCATTCTTCACTAAATATACGTCATCAATAATTTGTATTATGTAAATCATATTTTATGAAATATATATGAATATATTTCTATATTAAATGTATTAATGAATAATTATGTATATTAACCATTAAAAATGAATAAAGAATTAATATGTTTTTAATTATTACATTTTATTCATTTTCTATATTTATATTTAATATATATTATTTATTAATATTTGCAATTAATATATGTATATATATATATATTAAACTTATCTATTTTTTATTAATAATTTCTTCATTAATATATTGTTTTAATAATTCTGTAATTTATTCATTTTTAAGTTTTTGTTTAATTATCATATTTTTTTTATTTTTTTAATTATTACTGTTTATGAATTTTTAATTTTTTTGTTTAATTATTAAAATATATTCATTTTATATATCTATATTTAATATACTATTTATTAATATTTATAATAGATATATATTAAACTCATTCATTTTTATCAATAATTATTTAATTATTAAAATGTTTAATATTTTCCTTATTTTATTGATTCTTAATTTTAGTTTGTTTCATTATTTCATTTTATTCATTTTACATATCTATATATTTAATATATACTATTTATTAGTATTTATAATTTATATATATGCTTATTAAATTTATTCATTTTTATCAATAATTATTTAATTTATAAATTTTTTATTACTTATTTTATTTTACTCATTTATAAGTTATATTTTTTTATTATTTAATTTTATTTGGGACTTTTATTACTTCCTTATTTTAGTATTGATAAAGGGTACACTTTGCCAATGCTAAAGAAAGTGCTGATAAAGTGTAGCTTTTATCAGCGCTAAAAAAATCACGGATAAAAGGTCCCCTTTATCTAGGATTTTTTTAATACTGATAAAGAGAGCCTTTATCAGTGATTTTTTCTTGCAGTGATAAAAGTCAGCACTATTAAAGGCCTATTTTATTGTAGTGATACCTAGGGAGATACAAAAATAAAAGGGTGATCTATAAAGCCTAATAAATAACAAACATGATAAAGATGTATTACATATGAGTCAATAGGCATAACATTGTATCATAAATGAAGGAGATTATACATAGAATCATTGAATAAATAAGAATATATCATAAGCTCATTGCATCATAAGAATGTGGAAACACCATAAAACATGATATAATAAGCATAAGTCAAGGCTCACTTCCAAGACAACATAACATAATTGTTGAGCCCTCTGAAAGATTGTTGATTTCATGTCTATGATTGATGTTTTAATAATCACAAATCATCACATACCATTAATGCTTAATCTGGTTTGATTTCTCATAAACTTAATTACAATCTGTGAATGAATCTGTTATCATGTTTTTGTCTATGCTTATTGACTTACAAAGTATATTGGATGTCTTCTGGTTTCAACAAACATCGGAAGCACCGATCCAATATCAACAAACATCGGAAGCACCGATCCAATATCAACAAACATCGGAAGCACCGATCCAATTTCAACAGACATCGGAAGCACCGATCCAATATCAACAAACATTGGAAGCACCGATCCAATATCAACAAACATCGGAAGCACCGATCCAATTTCAACAGACATCGGAAGCACCGATCCAATATCAACAGACATCAGAAGCACCGATCCAATATCAACAAACATCGGAAGCACCGATCCAATATCAAAGGACAACGGTCGCACCGATCCGATATCAAAATGAGCCACCGATCATCTGACTCACCGATCAGATGACAGACCGATGCTGATCAAACTGACTCACCGATCAGATGACAGACCGATGCTGATCAATCTGACTCACTGATCAGATGACAGACTGATGCTGATCAAACTGACTCACCGATTAGATGACAGACCGATGCTGATCAATCTGACTCACCGATCAGATGACAGACCGATGCTGATCAAACTGACTCACCGATCAGATGACAGACCGATGCTGATCAAACTGACTCACCGATCAGATGACAAACCGATGCTGATCAAAATGACTCACTGATGCAAATGACTCACCAATGCTGATCTATCTGAGTCACCGATCATTACTCACTAATGCTGATGACCTACCGATCACTTGATTCTTCAACAGTCATAAACAACTGTTTGAATTTCTTTATCTTTATCTTTATTTTATCTAACCAACGGTCATATTAGGTATATTTTAATGCTCTGTCAATTAATTAATAAAGGTTGTCGGATGTCAGGAAACAGTACCTCGTATCTGCGGAAAGGAAACTTTTTCTGTCTTCCGAAGCACGTGACATAAATACAATAAGACTCTGCTGAAGAAGAGAGTAGTGGACGGAAGAACACAAGAAGAATATAGAGGAAAGAAAGAAGTGGAAGAACCAAGCAAGACAGAACCTCATACACAATCAAGCCTACTCAAGAAGAGTTCTGTGCATACAAAAGAACATTGAAGAACTTCATCGACTACATCTCACTGGCTTTGAACCTGAAGCATACGACACTCTTCTTCTCAAACAAAAACGAGAAGAGGACTCAGAATAAATTCTGACCAAATACAAAAGAGTCCATAGCTACACTGAAATCACTAGAGCCATTTCTAAACTCTACATCTCTGCTCTGTGATACATTTGTTTTACATCTTGAGCAGTGTGTGTATCTGCTGTATTAAACACACACACTGACTCATGTACTTTCACTGGAGGATCTGTAAATCCTCATCAAACCTTTTTACACTTCATTTCCCACTGTGGATAGTGGTAGAGGTCGTGTGAGACCTGGACAGATCTAAGCTGTTGTTTGTTTCCCCACGCAGAACTGTGGTAGAGGTCTTGTGACCTGGACAGTGTGTTCACTGTTGTTAACCCCGATCCAGGGTGTGGATCATTTTTATATAAAATTTTGAGAGGACTAAGTCTCGGCTTGAGACTGAACCTCTTGGTTAATTCTCTGTGTTTGTAGCTACATACTATATCCATACTACATATTTATTTCATATTCCGCTGCTATTACTTTGAAATATAATTTGTCTTCAAAGCTACTTTGACAGTTAAACTCGCAAGTGTTTATATTTATTATAAACAAGTAAGTTAGTTTCAAAAGTTAATTTAATCATATGATTAAGTTAACTGAGAACTAATCAATTTTTGAGAAACTAATTGAACCTTTATAATCTGTATAAATTCACTACAGTTTAATCTGTTTTTGAAATAGGGGGATTTTAATAAACATTGTTTTTAACAGAAAATTTTAATTGGAACTCAATTCACCCCCTCTTGAGTATCCACTCCGACCAACATTTGGTATCAGAGGTTGGAAAATATTTTCTAAAGTACCCTGGTTTTCAACTGTGATTTTAGTTGTATTTTAAAGTTCTTAAAATTTCTATTATTTCTAAATTTTTATCTCTTTAAAATTCTTTTTGTTATATCATGGATAATAGACTTGAGGGCGCTGCTCCTAACCGGCCACCTTTCTTTAATGGAAACAACTATGCTCAGTGGAAACTTAAAATGAAAATTCATCTAGAAAGAATGAGTTTTGATATTTGGACTGCTATTGAATCTGAATACAAAATTCCCACTTCTGATAGATCTACTTGGGATGAACCTACAAAGACTGCTTACAATAATAATTATAAAGCTATGAATGCCTTGTACTGTGCTCTAGGAGATGAGGAATTTAATAGAATTTCTGCATGTAAAACTGCATATGAAATTTGGGATACCTTAGCTGTTTCTCATGAAGGAACAACTAATGTCAAGGAGTTGAGATTGAATACCTATACTATTAAGTATGATAATTTTAAGATGAAGCCTGATGAACCCATTTCTGATATGTATCTCAGGTTCAATGAAATTGTCAACACAATGACTTCTCTGGGAAAGGATGTTCCAGCAAAGGAACAAATCATGAGAATTTTGAGATGTCTACCTGAAAGATGGAGAGGAACCTCTGTCTCCATTAGAGAATCGTGTGACATTGGAGAACTGCCTGTCAAGGAACTAATTGGTAAGTTGATGATGTATGAAGAAGAACTCAAGGTAAACAAAGAAGAAGATGATGAACCTAAAAGGAAGTCTATTGCCTTCAAGACTACAACCTCAAAGAATAAGGATAAGGAAAATCCTCAAGCTATCAATGAAAGTTCAAGCAGTGAGGAAAGTGAGAATGATTCTGACAGTAATGCTGAGATGGCTCACATTGCTAGAAGATTTAAGAAATTATATAGGAATAAGAAGTTTTTCAGAAAGTCAAACTACAAAGGCAAGTATGATAACAAAGGACACTGGAAAAAGGATTGGAAGAAGTCTGATAAATCAGATGAAGTTGTCTATTATGAATGAAAAAGAAAAGGACACATAAAAGCAGACTGTCCAAAGCTGAAATACAGAAAGAAGTATGAATACAAGGATAACAAGTACAAGAAAGCCATGAAGGCTACTTGGAGTGCTTCAGAAGACAGCACAAGTGAAGCTGAATCTTCAGACTCTGAAAGGAATCGAGCCAACATGTGTTTCATGACAAACACTTCTGAGGTAACATCAGAAACTCCTGCTTTAAATTCATATTATTCTGGAGATGATTCTGAATGTGATAACATGTCTAAATCTGAACTGTTTGAATATTGTGATATGCTTGAAGAAACCTGTAATGAGCTTAAAGATAAATATAAAGTTTTAAAGAAACAGTATGCTTTAAGTGTTAAGCATAAATCTGATCTAGATATAGAAGTAGAAAAGAATGCTCAGTTGCTTAAAGAGAATACTGAACTAAAATTGTCTAATGAGAAACTCAGAAAAGACTTAGATAAGTTCACAAATGGCAAGAATACTCTAACACAAATGCTAGGAAATCAAGTTGCACCTAGATATACTACTGGTATAGGATACCAACCTGGACAAAGAAAAGTTGCCAAAACTATATTCATTCCTAAATCTGGACAGAAGATAGTTAATTCTGGAACTTCATATGCCTCAACCAGTTATATTCATAGTTATGGATCTAATAAGGTTTATCTTTCAAAGAATGTTAATTCTAAAAATTATATGAGACCCATTAGACAAATATGGATACCTAAAGTATCATTGACTAACATGTCTGGACCCAAGAAGATCTGGGTACCAAAATCATCTTCCATCTAAATCTGTTTTGTAGGAGACCTACTTGAAGAGCTGTCACAAGAAGATATGGTACTTAGACAGTGGATGTTCAAGACATATGTCAGGAGACTTTTCATGTTTCAAGAGCTTAGTAAAAGTTGATGGAGGTTTTGTCACTTTTGGTGATAATTCAAAAGGAAAAATCATCGGCTTAGGCCAGATTGGTAACACTGATTCAATCTTGGTTTCTGAAGTTTTATTTGTCGATGGACTTAAATATAAATTGTTAAGCATTTCTCAGTTGTGTGATGATGGTTTTTATATGAAATTTAAAAATGATTCTTGCAATGTTTTTAACTCAAAAAATGTTTTAGTATTTTCTGCTTTAAGAAATGAAAATGTTTATGCTGTTGATTTAGATTCTTTAGCTAAGCAGAATATTCCTTGTTTAAATGCTTTTCATAAAGAGTCTTGGCTTTGGCACAGAAGATTAGGACACTGCAATGTACACTCTCTTAGAAAAATTTCTAGGAAGACCTTAGTTAGAGACTTACCCAAACTTGAATTTCCAGCAGAAAAAGTTTGTAATCCCTGTCAAAAAGGAAAACAACACAAAGTTTCTTTTAAATCAAAGAAAGAAGTCTCAACTTCTCAACCACTTGAGTTGGTTCACATGGATTTGTTTGGACCATCAAGAGTTTACAGTTTAAATGGGAAGCATTATGTCTATGTCCTTGTAGATGACTTTTCTAGATATACTTGGGTATACTTTCTAGCTCACAAAAGTGAAGCTTGTCCTTACTTTATTAAATATTCCAAGTCTGTAGAGAACCTTAGTGGACTTAAGATTAAAACCCTGAGAAGTGATCATGGTCGTGAGTTTGAAAATCATGAGTTTGATTCCTACTGCTCACACAATGGCTATAGTCACAATTTCTCTGCCCCTAGGACACCCCAACAAAATGGTGTAGTAGAGAGAAGGAATAGAACCCTGCAAGAAATAGCTAGAACTATGCTCAATGAATATAAACTGCCTATTTACTTTTGGGATGAAGCTGTAAATACATCTTGTTATGTCATTAATAGAGTCTTGATCAGACCAGTTCTTAAGAGGACCCCTTATGAGTTGTGGAACCATAGGAAACCTAAGGTTAACTACTTCAAAGTTTTTGGCTGCAAAGTCTTCATTCTCAATACTAAAGAAAATCTTGAAAAATTTTCATCCAAGAGTGATGAAGGAATTTTCCTAGGTTACTCTATCTCTAGTAAAGCCTATAGAGTTTTCAATAAAAGAACCAAATGTGTGGAAGAATCTGTTCACATCAAATTTGATGAAACTGATCCACATGAACCTAAAATATCTCTTGAAGATGATCTCTCTGGTTTGAATCTCAATGATAAAGACAATGGACCTATAGTTAAAAAATCCAGCTCTAGAAATTCTCCAGAACCTGCTTCTGTTGAACCTCAATCTGTAGATGAATCTGAAATCTCTAGCCCTATCTTTTCAAGACCATCTAGGACTCTAAAGAACCATCCTTTAGATGCTGTTGTAGGAAATCTAGATAGAGGAACACAGACTAGAGCTTCTCTAAGAAATCAGGTTAAACATCAAGCTTTTCTTTCACAGTTAGAACCTAAAAATATCAATGATTCTATAAATGTTGAATTTTGGGTAATGGCTATGCAAGAAGAACTAAATCAATTTGAAAGAAACAAAGTCTGGAAATTGGTAGAAAGATCTAAGGACTTTTTGACCATAGGCACAAAATGGGTGTTTAGAAACAAAGTTGATGAATCTGGAAACATCATTAGAAATAAATCTAGGATAGTTGCACAAGGTTACAATCAAGAAGAAGGAATTGACTATGAGGAAACCTTTGCACCTGTAGCTAGATTAGAGGCTATTAGGATCTTACTTGCCTATGCATCACATCTTAATTTCAATCTATATCAAATGGATGTCAAAAGTGCATTTCTAAATGATTTTATTATTGAAGATGTTTTTGTAGAACAACCACCTGGTTTTTTAAATCCTCATTTTCCAAATCATGTTTTTAAACTTTCTAAAGCTTTATATGGTTTAAAACAAGCTCCAAGATCTTGGTATGAAAGGCTTTCAAAATTTCTTATCTCAAAAGGATTTACAAAAGGAGTAGTTGATCCCACTCTTTTTATAAAAAGGATTTCAAAAGATGTATTAATAGTACAAATCTATGTTGATGATATTATTTTTGGATCTTCTAAAAATTCCTTATGTACTGATTTTTCAAAGATTATGCAAAATGAATTTGAAATGAGCTTAATGGGAGAGCTTAAGTATTTTCTTGGTTTTCAAAATTTTCAAACTAAAGATGGACTTATTTTAAATAAAAGTAAATACACAAAGGATCTTTTAAAACGTTTTGGATTGGATAGTATTAAGGAAAGTGATACACCTATGAGTACTACCTGTAAATTGGATACAGATGAAGCTGGGAAACCAGTGGATCAAACCAATTACAGAGGTATGATTGGGAGTTTACTTTATGTTACTTCTAGTCGACCAGACATTATGTTCAATGTATGTATGTGTGCTAGATTTCAAGCTAATCCTAAAGAATCACACTTACTGTCTGTTAAAAGGATTTTTAAGTATCTTAAGTATACTGTAAATTTAGGTTTGTTTTATCCAAAAGGACAATCATTTAACCTAACTAGCTATTCAGATGCTGACTTTGCTGGATGTAAGTTAGATAGGAAGAGAACATCTGGAACATGTCATTTGCTTGGAAAATCCCTAGTATCATGGTGTAGTAAGAAACAGAACTCAGTTGCATTGTCTACTGCCGAGGCAGAATACATAGCTACTGGTAGTTCCTGTGCACAAATTCTGTGGATGAAACACACTTTATTGGATTATGGATTTGATCTTAAACATGTTTCAATTAACTGTGACAATACTAGTGCAATCAATATATCTAAGAACCCTGTGTCTCACTCTAGAACTAAGCACATTGATGTCAGACATCACTTTCTAAGAGATCATTATCAAAAAGGTGATATTTCTTTAAAATTTATTAGTTCTGAACATCAATTAGCTGATATCTTCACAAATCCTTTATGCTCTGAAAGAATGAAATTTATTAAACAAGAGTTGTGTATGATCGATCTGTGAAACTGATCTGTGAAACCGATCTGTGAAACTGATCTGTGAAACTGATCTGTGAAACCGATCTGTGAAACTGATCTGTGAAACTGATCTGTGAAATTGATCCGTGAAACTGATCTGTGAAACTGATCTGTGAAACTGATCTGTGCAACCGATCTGTCATACCGATCTGTCATACCGATCTTTTTTTTTATTATATAGTAATTAATTAGTAAATTTCTTTTATACTTTTTATGGGAACCCTAAATGATAAAATAAATTATACGTGGCTATTTATCTTCCCTAAACCTTTGACCTTTCATTTCCCGCCGAACCTTTCAACCTCTCTTCCCTTCTACTTCAAACCTTCGAACTCCTGCCTTCCCAAAATCCTCGAATGGATAAGAAAAAGATACCAAGCAAAGGACCGGATAGCCCTGTACCTTCAAAGCGTGCTCGAGGCGAGTCGAGTAGTACCTCTCAACGATCAGTAAATCCGAACCTGGAAACTCGGATTGTTGCTGTAGAAAGAGAAGTCAGCTCTGCGTGGATTTTGTCAAGTAAGTCACTGTTTCTGCAAGTTCTTGAATCGCAAGGATGGATAGACTAGTTTTCTAACAACTCTCTAATAGACTACCCGAAGCTGGTACATGAGTTCTATATGAATATGGAAATCACTTTAGATGGTGTGGAGGCTGCTAGGATGTCGTCTGTGGTAAAAGGAAAGAAAATATCCTTCTCATCTAAGCAGTGGGCTGAGTGTTTGAATATACCTCATGAAGGTCGGTATGAGGATTATGCTGGGAATATTCCTCCAACATCTGATTACTTCTCTTACGAATTAGCTCTAGAGCTTCTGACTGGAAACAGAGAGTCACGGAGAATCACAACTTCAGAATTAGATGGTGAATGTAGACTTCTTTTCAAGTTTATTCAGCACCAACTTTGCCCTAGGAGAGGAGATTTTTCTGCTGTAAAGTACCATGATGTTTTCCTGTTGTTTCTTCTGAAAACACATGAGAAGATCAATTTGTGTAGATATGTGATGGTGCACATAACTGGAATGATAAAACCATCCAAGAAATCCACTGCCTTGTTTTATTCAAAGATGATATCTACCATGCTCAAGAACCTAGAATGCATTGATAAAGATGATGAAATTGATGAAACAGATCATACCTTCTGTCTCAACAAAGAGATCTACAAGAGGATGAAAATCAATTGGAATCCATGGAAGAAGTGCTGGGTTGCAGATGAAGATAAATTGTATAAAGCCTACAATCCCATAGATCATGGCAAGAGGCCAAAGGATTTGAGATACCTTGGCTTGAAACCAGATGAGGAACCAGTTTATTCTGATGATGATGAGAAAGAATAAGAAAAGGATGAGGCCACCAAATCCCAAGAGCAAGAAGGAGCTGCGACTGAAGAAGGAAGTATGTCATCTCCTGATGATAGGAGTGATCCTGACACTGCTAGTCCCAAGAGAAGAATAAAATTTGGACCTGCTAGTCCACCCTTAGCCCTACCAGAATCAGAACCCATTCTTGGTGATGAAGAAGATTCTGATACTGAAGAATATCACAGTGAAGCTTCTGAGAAAAGTGATGATGGACGTGCTGATGATGCTGAGGCTACTGTTGATGGTGATAACAGACCAGTGGATGGTCTTTTTGAAGATCAAATAGAATCACCTCAGTCAGTACAAGAATTACATATCAGTGGCAAGGTTGATTCACCAAAAATCAGTGGAACAACAAGCTATGAGAAACCAAAATACACCCTGTGTGCTGCTATTTGGGATGACTACCCTGGTTATGCTGTGTTGGGCTTAGAATATTCTAAAGAAGAAGAAGCAATGCTAGAATCTGCTGCAGCTATGAAGAGGAACCTCCCAAGAGAAGCAAGGTCTGTTCCTGCTGTTGATCCTACAAATGTTAATTTACCTGGTTCTGGAATCTCTCAATATGATCTTAATAAGTTTAAGATTGAATTGATAACCGCTGTGAGAACCACAGTTAGAGAAGAAATTTCTAATGCTCTTACTCAAGTGTCTCTACAAGTTTCTGAAAATTCATTGGAAGCCTTCTCACAAAGAGTATCTAATGCTGTGAAGCCAGCCCTGGCCAATACTGGTGAACTTATTGGCAGGCACATAGCCTTTTTGAATCAGACTATGAAGGATCTTCACACCGGCTTGGTATCTCTATCCAGCGAATTCCGATCAACCATCTCTGGTATGATGGAAGTTTTGAGAAATTTGATTGAACATCTCAACAAGTCTGACCTGAGGATGTTGAAAGCTGAGTTAACTCACATAGTTGGCCAATCGAGTACAGGCAAGGTAACCAAGAGCACTACTCGTGAGCTAGAAGCTCTAAGAGAAGTTGTGCATGATGAGTTAGCTGCTGTTAGACAAATTCTTGATTTAGAATCTTTGAGGAAGATGAAAGAGCTCTGTGATAACAGTCATAGGATGGCATTGGTGTATTCAGCAGATGCTAAGAAAGCTCTTCAAGAGATCAAAGAGAAAGTTGATAATTACTTTTCCAAGATTTATACAAAGCATGAAATGGATGCAAACTTCAAGGTGTTGGCAGAAAATCTGAAATTACCTCCAGTCACTTAGGCCTTCAAAACTCAAGTTCATCAGTTGCAAGATTTTACCCCTTCCTTGGCCCAGTTCATGGAGAATAAAGATGATTTTGAAAAAGCTATGAAGTATGGAGCAGAAGTCATTCAGGACTTCATTCATCTTTTGAAGCCCTATTTGAATGCAACGGCCACTGCAATAGTAGTTCCTACTTCTGAACCTCTCAGTGACTCTGATGTAGCTCCAAATCAGCTATCTGTTGCTCAAGCTCTATCTCAGTTAAGACCAGTCCCTCAGCAAGCTTCTCAACCAGCTCCTGTTTCTCAACAACAACTCTCTGTGGCACCTGCTCCTACACCTGCCCGAGTTGTCCTACCACCACTTCAGATTCGCCAAGTCCAGCCTGCCTCCAAGCCTTCAAACTTACCCACTATTGATCCCAAAGACAAAGGCAAAGCCCCCTTGTATCCCAACAAATAGTTGTGTATTGTTTTTGATAGGGTGAACAATGTGATGCTTGTAATATTCTGTACTTTATCAATTTTTTTTCCTCTCTACTCTATGCTGGCTGCTTTTACTTTCACTTTCACTTATATGTTTTCCCTCCTTTTTGATTATCCCAAAGGGGGAGAAGAAAAAGAATGATATATGGGAGAAGAAAGATGTATGGGAGAGATATATGGGGGAGAAAAGATGTCTCTCTCAGGGGGAGAAATCTGTATAATATATAGGAGAAATCTGTATAATATATATGGGAAATTTAAATTAAGGGGGAGATTTTTATATCTCTTTATATTTATTCTCTTTATGTTTTAATTCTCATTATGTTTTTATTAATGATATATCATATTATTTCTATTTTATGATAAAGATTTGTGATTATCAAAAAGGGGGAGATTGTTGAGCCCTCTGGAAGATTATTGATTTCATGTCTATGATTGATGTTTTAATAATCACAAATCATCACATACCATTAATGCTTAATCTGGTTTGATTTCTCATAAAATTAATTACAATCTGTGAATGAATCTGTTATCATGTTTTTGTCTATGCTTATTGACTTACAAAGTATATTGGAAGTCTTCTGGTTTCAACAGACATCGGAAGCACCGATCCAATATCAACAAACATCGGAAGCACCGATCCAATATCAACAAACATCGGAAGCACCGATCCAATTTCAACAGACATCGGAAGCACCGATCCAATATCAACAAACATCGGAAGCACCGATCCAATATCAACAAACATCGGAAGCACCGATCCAATTTCAACAGACATCGGAAGCACCGATCCAATATCAACAGACATCGGAAGCACCGATCCAATATCAACAAACATCGGAAGCACCGATCCAATATCAAAGGACAACGGTCGCACCGATCCGATATCAAAATGAGCCACCGATCATCTGACTCACCGATCATATGACAGAACGATGCTGATCAAACTGACTCACCGATCAGATGACAGACCGATGCTGATCAATCTGACTCACCGATCAGATGACAGACCGATGCTGATCAAACTGACTCACCGATCAGATGACAGACCGATGCTGATCAATCTGACTCACCGATCAGATGACAGACCAATGCTGATCAAACTAACTCACCGATCAGATGACAGACCGATGCTGATCAAACCGACTCACCGATCAGATGACAAACCGATGCTGATCAAAACGACTCACCGATGCAAATGACTCACCGATGCTGATCTATCTGAGTCACCGATCATTACTCACTAATGCTGATGACCTACCGATCACTTGATTCTTCAACAGTCATAAACAACTGTTTGAATTTCTTTATCTTTATCTTTATTTTATCTAACCAACGATCATATTAGGTATATTTTAATGCTCTGTCAATTAATTAATAAAGGTTGTCGGATGTCAGGAAACAGTACCTCGTATCTGCGGAAAGGAAACTTTTTCTGTCTTCCGAAGCACGTGACATAAATACAAGAAGACTCTGCTGAAGAAGAGAGTAGTGGATGAAAGAACAAAAGAAGAATATAGAGGAAAGAAAGAAGAGGAAGAACCAAGAAAGACGGAACCTCATACACAATCAAGCCTACTCAAGAAGAGTTCTGTGCATACAAAAGAACATTGAAGAACTTCATCGACTACATCTCACTGGCTTTGAACCTGAAGCATACGACACTCTTCTTCTCAAACAAAAACGAGAAGAGGACTCAGAATAAATTCTGACCAAATACAAAAGAGTCCAGAGCTACATTGAAATCACTAGAGCCATTTCTAAACTCTACATCTCTGCTCTGTGATACATTTGTTTTACATCTTGAGCAGTGTCTGTTATCTGCTGTATTAAACACACACACTGACTCCTGTACTTTCACTGGAGGATCTGTAAATCCTCAGCAAACCTTTTTACACTTCATTTCCCACTATGGATAGTGGTAGAGGTCGTGTGAGACCTGGACAGCTCTAAGCTGTTGTTTGTTTCCCCATGCAGAACTGTGGTAGAGGTCTTGTGACCTGGACAGTGTGTTCACTATTGTTAACCCCGATCCAGGGTGTGGATCATTTTTATATAAACTTTTGAGAGGACTAAGTCTCGGCTTGAGACTGAACCTCTTTGTTAATTATCTGTGTTTGTAGCTACATACTATATCCATACTACATATTTATTTCATATTCCGCTGCTATTACTTTGAAATATAATTTCTCTTCAAAGCTACTTTGATAGTTAAACTCGCAAGTGTTTATATTTATTATAAACAAGTAAGTTAGTTTCAAAAGTTAATTTAATCATATGATTAAGTTAACTGAGAACTAATCAATCTTGGAGAAACTAATTGAACCTTTATAATCTGTATAAATTCACTACAGTTTAATCTGTTTTTGAAATAGGGGGATTTTAATAAACATTTTTTTTAACAGAAAATTTTAATTGGAACTCAATTCACCCCCCTCTTGAGTATCCACTCCGACCAACAATGACGGGCTAGAAATATTGCCCATATACCCTACATGGTATCTCATGAGATGAAAAAATTACCCATCACATCATAATAAGTACATGAATATGTGTTCCATATAATGAAATCATACAATAATTATATGCATAAGAAAAACCCATGAGAAGGAAACGAGTTACATAATCATGTCTTAAAGAATAACTGAATTAAGAATCATAAGCATTCTAAATATAAGAAGGGATTAAGGACATTTGGATGTTTATATATGGATAAAGGATAACTACTCATGAATATGGGGCTCAATTAATATGAAAATCATAAGAATGGGTCAAAGAAGTAGGCATAGAAATGAACCTATTGAGTGATGTTTTTAATAAAATGGTAAAGAACCTTTAAATTAGGTAGGCACTTTTTATTTTACTTAAAACCATAATTCAAACATAATAGTTTTCCATAAAATAGTTATTATTTTTATAAATCATTGGAGATAAAATAATTTATAATATTGATACATGAAAAGAGATAAGGAATATAAAAGATGTCTTTAATTGGATTTATGTTAAAGAAATTATTGATTAGAAAAATTGAAAAAATCATGTATATCTCCAAAAAGTAAAAACAATAAACTAGTTATATATGTAAGGAATATATATATATATATATATATAATATAGAATATTTACATGTAAATAAGCGAGAGAGAAAGAGAGGTAGACCGAGAAACCATAACCCAAAAAAGAGTGCGCTTTTAGAGTTATCTAAACTCGGGCCCCAAATCAATTGGTACATGTGTCTAACCTATTTAATAATAAAATTAAGTTCATTAAATATTTTATTTAAAATAATTTTCATTTACATTTTATTTTTTAAAATTCTATTTATTTTAACATTTAATTCATTTATTATATAGTTGTTACTCGCTTCAGCTACTTGGGTTTGTTTTGCCAACATCTGCAGTATTGTTTATATATATCAATCATGATCATAAGTGCTATAAAATAGTTCCATAATATCTATAATTATATAGTAAAGGATCATTTATCATTCTAGTATCACAAAAGTTATACAATTCAATAGGTGGTCCAAAATATTTTCACATTTTAAAAAGTAGTCCGGTACATTTGTTTTAGATTATTAAAATTACCATGATTACTTATTGTTAATATAATTAATATAATGTTCAATTTATATTTATAAAATATTAATAATGTCCTAAATTTTATATATATTCATTAAATCCATTTTTTAAATATCTCCATGTATGTTGGTAATAAATGTTTTATAACATTATCTATATAGGCGGTTAAAACTAGCCATGATGGGATGAGTGTCACAAACAAAAAAAATGGATCGTATGAATTATATGATGAAATAATTAATGTTATAGTAGAATTATATTCTTATGTGATGAAATTAATATTTATGGTAATCATAAAGATGGTGTGGAAGGAATAAGGAAAATAAGTTAAAAGGTGTAAGAAATAGAAAGCCTACTTTGTCCCTTTAACGCTACTCATTTAGATAACACTTTAAGCCTTATTATATTGGTATTTTGGTAAGATCATAATTTCTAAGACATTTATAAGAGATTTTGGGAATTATTATTTTTTATTTTCATTCCAAGGAATGATTTTTTGGATGTGAATATAAACAAGTGGATGTGGGTGGTATTTATAAAGGCAGTAGAGGGGCATTTTCAAATAAAATATTACAAAAAAATATTATATCATTAAATAGTTTCAAAATTGTGATTCTATAGTACGGTTATTGTGATTTAATAGTAAATAGGACATTAAAGTATTCATATAAATTCTATAAATATCAAAAATCCATTCATATACACTATTACCAAATATGATACTTCTTTGGCATTTTACTATTGACCTATGTATTTTACTATTTATGAAAAATAAAAAAACTCCCCTCAACAAAAATCTTATGCGATGATTCAAAAAATTACACCCACTTTATCAAAATATTTTTCTAAATATGATAAATTTATTTTAAAAAAAACTTATTTGTCAAAAATTTTCATTTTTTCTGATATGATCAAACTTTCGACCCTTAAAAAAAGTACTTATGATTTAAAAAAATTATATTATGATCTTTATAAAAATATATATTATTTTATGAACACATTTTATGAAAATGAAATTTTATTTAAAATTTTAAAAATTATTATAAAAATTTATTCTAATTAAAATAAAGTATATATGTTTTCCTAAAAATAAAATTATGATTTATTTGTAACAAATATTTATTTAATCATATTTAACACTTTTATTTCAGTTTTATTATGATACAAATTTATCACATTTTAATTTCATAAGATACTTGAATATTATTTTACAATTTTAATGTTATGTTATTATCCCTAACAGTTAGTTTTACTATTCCAATAGTCATATTTTCAATAGTCATATTGGTTTTACACTTCATATAAATACCTAATACTTTCATCATTCACCATTTACAACAATTAATTTCAATATTCTATATTATTTATTTTTAAAATTTTGATTACATTACTAGTGTTTTATTTACTTTTTATAGTATTGTTCATGAGTGTGATTATTTTATGAGACTAAGATAACCCAAATTTCCCTATTACAATTATTTTTTTTGTATTTATTATCTCATTATACTAATTAAAATTTAACTATGATTATTTATTCTCTAAATATAATGTTTTAAATTAATATAATAAATAATATTTGGTTTTTTGTTATATAGTGTATCTGTTTTATATTATATTAAAAAATATGACATTTCTTTTTATGGAAGATCCCATATATAAAATTCACGATCATTATATTCTCCCCCTCTAAAAATTTAATCCTCAAAATTTTATTTGACACATTAAGATGAGAATAGATGAGGTTACTTCTATTTCATTTATTCTTTGTATTCCCATATTTCCTCTTCATACTTATGGGTTTTCCAACTTACTTTGATATGGTGGGTTGTCTTGTTTCGTATAATGTTGTCTCTACTATCCAAGTTTTTCATCGGGTAATGCTCACAAGAGAGATCATGCTCTAAATTTACAACCTCATGATTTTTTATATATGAGGGATTTAGTATGCAGTTCCAAAATATAGATACATGGAACACATCATTCACTTGAGAAAATTTTGATGGGAGTGTTATTTGATAGTCCACAACTTTGATGTGATCAAGAATTTCAAAGGGGGTGATGTATCTAGGACTTTGTTTTCCCTTATTTACTAACCTCATAAAAATATTCCATTGGGATAAATAAGGAAAACTTTATATCTACCCTAAAACTCTAAGGTTTTTTATGATCGTCAACATAACTCTTAGGAAAAATCTATGTAGCTTTGATGCATTGTTGAACAACATTTTCCTTCTCTACCATTTGTTTGACTTGTTCATGTTCCAATAAATTACGTTATACTACTTTATCCTAACATGTTGGGGTTCTATATTTTTTCTTATAGGGGTTTCATAAGTATCTATATGAATTCTCGAGTGGAAGTTGTTGTTTAATGAGAACTAATTGAGACAAAGGTGTTGATCCCATCCTTGTAACAACCTAGAATTTTATCAATGGAATTTCCATTCTTATAATTTTGTTTTATAGTATAAAACACATAAATCACATATATAACCTAATAAAAACATCATTCTCATAAATAAAGAAATAAATAAGTGGTATTTATATAAATTAAGTAACCTATTCCAATGGAATAGTAACCCGACCGTTGGAATAATAATATGACCATTATGAATCATAATCCAAACAATAGAATTTTAACCTCACCTATGAAGGTATAAATATAATTTATGAATCTAATAAATGAAAATATAATATAATTATATCATAGTATAAGTAAATAAACGTTTTAAAATGATAAATTAAGTGTTGATATTCTTTTAAAATGTAAATGTTTATTTAAAATTTGATAATTAATATAATGATTTAAACGAAAATTTATTTTCATAAAATATATTCTTAAATTAATATTTTGTTTTATTATAATTATCAGTTAATTTTATTAGACCTTAATTTTTCAACGTGTAATAAAATTGATTATAATATTAAAATCAATATTTTTTTGAAGAAATGATGATTTTATTTAAAAATTAATTTTCTCATATTTAGAAAATTATTTTCATAAAATTTAGTCCATATATGAAATCTATACATAAAAAAATGGGTTGGTTTAAATTTTTGGGATTTTTCTAAAATAGATGATTTTTTTTGTGAATAGTGAAATACGGTAATATATGGTATTTAACATTATAAGTTAAATACATGGATTTTTGGGTCATGGAGGATATAAAAACCAATTGTTCAAAACTATACTAAACCATTTAATATATTTATTCATGGTAATCAACACTATTTATAGTCTTGATCCAAAGTAATAAACTAATGAATATAATAACAAAAAACACCCCTCTCATCCCCTATAAATACCACCCCTCACCAAATCTTATCCTCATACATTATAATCCTATTTGATTATCTAAATTATTCCCAATTTTATCATTAAGAATCTACCACATTTTTGAGAGCTACTGGTGTAACACCCTGAGATTTTATGAGAAATATTTTTTTTATGTCTTATGTTATATGCAACACCAAAGGAAACTTTCACTACATGTAATACAAGCTTGGCTTGCGTTACACACAAGAGCAACCTTCCTCGATAACTTGTGTTGTACGCAATACCAAGTTTCACTAAGCAACGATATGTTATTAAAATACTATATCAACTAGCCGTTATGAATAGTAATACCCAGTTTTTGAAATTTTATAAATTTTATCTTTCAAAATGGACTTAGTTTTTGGATTCAGAATATCAAAATTAGCTTAGGGTTAATTTTTGGTATTTTTATGAAAACATTCTATTTTTGATTAATTGTGAAAAACACTGAGTTATTGTTTAAAACTGATTTTTTATTTAAATAATTATTTATTTTATTTAAATTTATTTTAGATCAAAATAGATACATAATACCTATATAAGTTCAATGTAATTCATTGGAGTCATTTTATAATAATTTTAGATATATAAAAATTTTATTGAAATTTTCACCGTCTTTTACCCACCTCCTAGGAGAATTTTCAAATTTACATAAAACTTAATTTTACCAATTTTGTGAGTGGAATTTTAAAAATTCAAGAGACACAGTTGATATCAGTAAGTAAAATGTGGTTCAACAAGATAAAAATAATTTTTGGTGAATAATAACTTTTTACTTTTATTTACCACGGTTAAAAGTAAATAGGGTAATTAAGGGTAAAAATGATATTATTATTACCCTAAAACATGTTATAATTCTATTTGATAAGTTTAATTCGACCAAAAAACAACCTTAGGAATAAAATATGACCCTTTAGGTCCACTTGGATTATATTAGGACATTTATTATTATTTAATTCAAAGAAGAGTTAAAAGAGTTAAAATCAAAGTTTATTAACTAAAACATTTTTAATATAGGGTTATACATAAGATAAATTTGACTATAAATATTAATTAGAAATATAAAAATATTTCCTACATAATGGTATTAAATTTATATTTTTTAGACATTAAATAATTTAATTTATTTATGATACAATGATGATGGAGTAATTACCTTATTAATGAAATATTAACATAATTGATATTATAAATACCCAAAAAAATGTAATTTGAGAGTTTTTATAAATTACAATAATTTTCTAGGTTAATATAACATATTAGGGTTGGTTAGATTAATTTTTTTCGAAGTAATAATGTTGTTATGAAATTAGTAAAAACAAAATACCAAATAGTGTCAAAATTGACACAAAAGAGTTTTTTAAAAAAAATTATATTATTAATTGATATTATATTCCTAAAAATCTAAGGTTCAGACAAAAGAATTATATAATAATAGTTGTATCATTAATTAACCACTTGGGGTTTTATTGGATGTATATAGTAAGTTTATTAACCATATAATATAAAAATACAAAGAGACATGGTAAATGTCAAACTATTTCACTATGAGTTAAATCTAAAAGATAAAGTTAATATAGTGACCAAAACCTGTCTAAAACCTATTGGTTGAGTGTATTTCGACCCATTACAACCTTATATTTGAAATAATACAATTTGGATCCATTATAAACTGAATTTGAATTTATTATAAAATAATATTTCTAGCTTTTCCTAAAGTGACCCTCACACCTCTTATAAAAGGGCACTCCCCCTTCTCTCTAATTCACACCTTCAAAGCCATTTGGATCATCAAAACCCAGCCCAAATACCCTCTAAACTGTCCTAACTTAATCCTAGAAGCCTTCCTTTAGTTATAAATCCAAACTAAGGAGCCCTTTCGATCAAATCAAAAGGAAGAACCTGGAGAAGAGGTAAATATCTCACCACCTATTTTAAGTTCCTTTCTTCTTCCACTTCCTCCGTCTTTGTTGTTTCCATTCTAAAATAATAAATCCAGTATCTTCTATATAATGTGATGTTATTATAAAAATGGTACAACCATATTAGTTATTTTATCCACCCTATGAATGAAAAAGTCACCACACGTGCGTACGTACGGCTTACCGTCTCCACGTCGTGGTGTAGTTTTTTATTCAAACATTTCATCATTTGGATGGGTATAATAATGAGTATAAATGATATAAATAATAAATATAACATTATAAGGATTCCGTATATATGATATACCATCCAATTATATATGATTTTAATATCAAAATAATGATATTGTTGCTCGTGCATACGTACAGACTATCGTCTCCACGAATGTAATGAGATTCATTCCCCATCATATCCATTCAAGACTAATTTTCATTTGATGTTTAAAAATAATGTTTATGGACTTAATATCATTCTGGATATGAATAATATAAAACCTACCCATAACAAACAGGGATTATGTAACAAAACATATAAAATAAAATGAGTAAGTTAACACCCGAAACGATGATAATACTAAAATATTATTAACAAAGAAATATTAGAAGATAATATATGATATCATATTTATGTATATGATTATTTTATAATTTAATAACAATGATTATATAGGAGGTTAAATTACACTCAGCCAAGGAAAAGTAAAAGGTAAGGGTTAATTCTACAACCACTTCATTATTCAAGGTTGTTTATATGTAATTATCTACATGGACCTATTTATCATCCAAATCCATGTTTCTTAAATATGTAATATTATTAATATCCCCCTACAGTTGTTTAAATACAATTTTACCTATTGGTGAATTTTTAGTAAAAGATGTGAAATGAATCTTTTGTTGTTTTCAGTACGATATACTTTTTGACTTTTCCGGCCAAAGTACGAGAAGAATGTTTTTTTAAATTATACAGCATGAACGAATTTTTATGATTTCATAGAAAATTATTTTCATGAAGCTTCATTTACAAGTTTTCAAGTATATTTTCAATCAAATTCTTTTAGTTTAAAATTTTATGACATTTTGAGAAAGGAAAAATGTTTTTTTTGAAGTAGAAAAGATATTTTCCTCAAGAATGGAGTTCAAGTGTTTTATGAAAATTATTTTCCATCTAAGATAATATAGGGTTCTGTTTCTATCCCTATTATTACATTGATTTGATTATTTTATTATGGAATTATTTTTATGAAGTCCTTTTATATTATATGGATTATGTTATGATGACATGATGTTTAAGAAGCCCATTTTTATTACATGGGTTATGCTATGATGTATGATTTATGATTTTGTGGAACACATAAGAATGGTTTCATTATGAGATGGGTGGGATATATATCTCTCTCCAATTCATTGGTTAAATATTTATATCTCATGATATAGGCATGGATGGAACGACAAGTTAATCCGGTTCAGTGATACAGGACTGGAACGAGGAGTGAACTCAGCTCAGTAATGGACTTTTTCCGCTATGATGGTCTTGGAAATGAGTCTTGACTAATATGAAATTATTTCCTATTATTATTTGTGTATGCCCCAAAGTTTCATGTCTTATGTTATGAATGTTGGGATTTCATTTCACTACTATGATTTATCCCATGTCTTGATATTATGATCTCTTTTGCAGGATAAGATTTTCAAAATGTCATGTTATTATGAATATGATATGATTGATATTTCCTTTGTTTTCCCTTATTGAGAATTTGAGCTCACCCTTTGTATGTTTTCTTTTCCCCATGTCAGGATGAAGGGTATTAAGTAGGATATTCCAAAAAGGGACTCTAGATATGATGAAATAAATGGGAGAGAATGAAGTTAATTTATGAACCAATTGTTTATGATTCCCAGTTTCTAAAGACACTATAACTATACAGTCCTATCATGGTTTTGTTATATGTTGTAATAAGTATGCTTCAATTCTAATGTAATAACAATGTATGTAAAGTATGGGACGTTATAGTTGGTATCAGAGGAAAGGTATAGTCAACCTTTGGAAACAAGGATATGAAAGCCTTAGTAAGAACCCTAAGGATATGTCTAAGCATATAAGACAATATTAGTGTTTTAGAAATGGCCATGAATAACCTATGATAAGACCTAAAGTGTGAAATTTTATTCTTGATTATGTGGTTTTCCTGTTATGATTAGTGTTTCTCACACTATGATTCTTGGTTTTGGTCAATGGGTGGAACCCGAAGGAACTATGTTAATGCTGAATGCGATGAGCAATGCAATGATTGTCCCCCTAAGAAACCAAACGTTATGGGAGTTGGAATGAAAAATCTTGTAGCCATTCTCACACAACTTTCTCAATCTATGAATCATGCAGGACTTCCAAAAGAGAAAAGGAAGGAGCAAAATTCTATTGAATCCTTCATGAGGCAGCGTACACCTTTATTCAGCAGGTCTTATGATCCATTAGTGGCTGAAAAATGGATTAGTAACACTGAAAAGATATTTTTAGTTCTACAATGTTCTGAACATGATAAAGTCATCTTAGCAGTATATCGTTTGGAAGGTGAAGCTGATCAATGGTGGAATCTTATCAAGAATATGAGGCAAAGAGATGAAATTGAGTCCTTGGAATGAGACGAGTTCAAGAACTTATTTTTCAATAAGTACATCCCTTATATTCTTTGAACAAAGATGGAGAAGGAGTTTCTTGAACTGAAGCAAAAGGATGATGGATCTATTGGTACCTACGAAGAAAATTTTACAAGACTTGAAAGGTACGCTTCTGAGATTATTATTGTAACATCCCAGTTAAATAAAGAATATGAATTTTTAATATTCATTAATTTTTTAATTAAATATTAATTTTACTTTAAAAGGGTTGCTATGTTCGATAGCGTACTCGATACGTAATAACGGGTTTCTTTGAAATCTTACGTTGCACACTAATAATATATTATTATTTTAAACGGTAGTTAACTCCTAGCCGTTGTATTGGCGGGAATGAACAAAACTAACTACAATATGATTATACATGTTTTTTAAATATATTTACATTTATCCAATAAAAATTAGAGGCTTAAAATGTGAATGAATCTAATTTTAAGCATAATTTACATTAAAAGGCCGATTTATCGCCTTTTAATGGAGAACCATTTTTAAATATAGTTTTGGTCACTTTAATAAATTCTATTTGACCAAATAAAATCCTTCTTTCTAATGGGGACATCAAAATTTACTTTGTGTAAATTTTTGGAATTTTTCCGATAAAGTTCATTTTTAAATGAATAGTGAAAAATATTGTATTTTAATTCAAAAGTGCCTTTTAATATAATTTATTTATATGGATAGATTATCTTTTTAATTGGTTTTAAAGTGAAATTAAAATATATTTTTACCATTTAATCCAATGTTGGTCATTGGAATTAATTTCACTTTGAAATTGGACATAAACAAGTATCAATCTTTTGATAGTTATTATTTCTTAAAAACACGTTATTTGTTTTGATAACGGGAATTAATTTTAAAATTAATTAATGCCACTTATATGTTTTGAATTTGGAAAAATAGACATCATTTTTGAATTCCGAATATCAAATATAGCTTAGGCTGAATTTTTGGTATTTTTCTGAAAAACTTCAATTTTTGATGAATAGTGAAACCACTTAGTGGTAGTTAAAAAAACTGACTTTTTCATTTAAATGAAAATTTACCACTTCTGTGAATTGAATTTCAAAAATCCAACATACATGGTTGTTATCAAGAAGTAAAATGTGGTTCAATAAGATAAAAATAATTTTCAGTGAATAGTAACTTTTGACTTTTATTTACCGCGATTAAAGGTAAATAAGGTAATTCAAGGTAAAAAGAATATTATAATAATTCAAAATTACCTTAACACTTTTCAAAACCTTATTTTTTGAGTCATTAACGACCATGGGCATTTTTGGGTCGATTTTGGGACCCCATTGAGCCACTTGGGAGTGATAATGACAATTTAGATAAATTTACTTAAAGTAAGGGCAAAAATGACAAAAGAAAATATCGTTTAGTAAATTAATTTTTAGAAGGGGTTATATAAATTATATTTTCAACTATTAATATTCATTTGAAATCTAAACAGATTTAGTATATCATGGTATTTTTGTTATAATTTTTAGACATTAAATAATTTAAATTATTTATGACATAATAATGATGTAGTGTTTACCTCATTAATAAATCATTAAAATAAATAAGAGTATAATGATTAAAATATTATCCAAAACCTATCCAATTCCTACTGGATGATTTTATTTCGACCATGAGTCATCTTATATTCGACTATAATTATTTTTGGACCATTATAAACTGGATATCATTATATAATAAAATAATGTTTTCACACTTTCCTAAAGAGCCCCTCCTCTCCCTTATAAAAGGAGACCACTTATAACCAATTCCTCACACCTCTAAAGCCATTTGGCTTGTCCAAAATCTGCCCAATTAATCTCCCTATATCCCTCTCCTCATCCTAGAAGCCTTACCTTAGGTAGAAGGCACTTCCAGAAGTCCTTTGGTTCGAACCAAAGGGAGTTACCCAAAATAAAGGTAATGATTCTCTTAAATTGTTTTCTTTTATTCTACTTCTCCAACCCCTAAAATCTTTTTATTCCTTTATTTTTTAACAACAAAAATATCATAAATACACTAGGATATTTTTATGTGAAATATTATAACTACACTTAAAAACACCTCCATCTAATGGATGAAGAACATAATGTTTCTGTGGATGGAAAACTAACGCCTCACGAAACGATGATTGTTCAAATATCTCCAACCACCTCTCATGGTGGACATTATGATGGAACTGTATTTAAATGTGATATATATTATGTTTAAGTTTCCTTTATGCTTCTGTAATTTCCATTTATAGCATGCCTTTATGGTTTCCATTATGGGTAAACACGATAATCTCATTTGAGGAAGCGCGGACTACCGCCCCCAGAAAGTGATGTGACTCGTTAATGCCTTATGTGGGATGTATAAAGGATATATTTAATGATATTATATATGATATTACACTGGAATTATAATATACCTATGTATCATTATATTTTAATTCCATTAAAATAAGAAATAGAAATGAAAGTAGCGTTCATGCGTACGTACGGCTTACCGTCTCCATGAACGGTGCATTTCATTTCTTACCTCTAAATGTTATGTACTATTATAAATACATGTATATACTAGATATATATGATATATAAATCATTAATATAATTCTGGATATAATGAAACATTGACCACATGAACAACATGTAATTATAAGAAGTCCATTTTTGACTCAAGTACCAAATATCGACAAAACGAACATTATTAACTTAAATGATTACATAATATTTATAACATGATAATAAGTGATATAAAAGTAATAATAAACTTGAAAAAGGTTCTTAATAAAGTATTAATTAACTTTAGCTTATTATTCAGGATATTAAAGAACGATCGAGTCAAGTCAGACACGAGGTAAGAGATTTTCTTATCTCACTTTTAATTCCGTGAGATTTCCATTGTTCGCCACTTATTAATTGCATGTGGTGTATTGTGTACTACCATTTGATATATATTATCATGATTATCATTATATTCATGGTATTCTATGATTCATTTGGTGGTTATTAAATTTTGGTCATACAACTCGATTGATTACAACGTGGTAAGGGGTTGTCATCTCACTTTTTATTCCCATGAGATTCATGATATATTTGACACTATTTCCCTTTGTGTGGTGTATGTACTGCCCATGATTGTACTATTTTTGTAATATAATTTCTTTTGTGAGAATTTACATCTTCATTCTATGATCCTTCTTTCATGTGGTGTATGTTTCGTAAGTTACCAAATCGACAAGGGAATTTGAAATTTCAATTTCCACTTATTCGGCTTTACGCATTCTTCATTGATTATTTTACTTCAAGATTATGCGTGGAATCACTATTCATTTACTTATTTCATAATTTCCACTCCCATTTCTATGGATATACTTTTTATACACATATTCACTCCATTGATAAATTCTCAAGTCATCGATATGAACTTGATAAGAGTAATTTTAACTCAATCTCCATTTATTGAGTTAAACATCCAATTCATTAGTGTTTTTTACAAGAATATGTATTAATGTCCTCTGATTGATTTACACTGAATATACAATCATATTGAGTGTATTTATATTTTTCACACATAATTATGTCATTGGTTTATCCTTAACCTAAGGATACCATCTTTATAAGGGATTTCATCTCAATTTACATTTCTATTGAGACTTCATTGTTGTTATGCACCAATTCACTCTTATGTGGTGTATATACTATCCTTTGGAATAATATATCATGAATACCTTTATTCTCATTATATTATAAAGTTTTGATTAAATGTTATCCCTAAATTATTTTTATTCAAGCGTCTCTCCTTTTTGTTAAAAAAAACTCTTTAATTAAAAGATCGTTTTGAATGTTTTAAAGATTTATTCTTCTAAATATTTATCATTAATGTACATATTTTAAAAATTGGTTTTAGGATTTATTTATATGGACATTAATGTTTTTAAATGATAATTCATTTAATATCTTCAAAGTGGTATGGGACACTTTGATTCAAAAATATCTTTTTAAATGGTTTTGAAAATGATTTGATAAAACATTTTTTATTTAAATATCTTGATTTGATATATTGGAATGTGGAAATTTTATCTTTACTTTATACATGTGTAATATGTTATGATTATGTTATAGTTATTGGGAATTTTTTACGTATATAGGTGGTTCCGTGATAAACCTAGGGCGGGTGAGCCCGAGATAGATCTCCAATGCATTGCGTAACGTGAGAGAGGTAAATGTGATGTTTCTCCTAAGAGATTTAGGGAATATACTGTGATGAGTATTCCAAGTGTAACTCCCTATGTAGCTGTGATATCTACAATGTAAGTTTGATATGGTTGCCATAAGTAACCTTTATGATTTATGATTTGTGTGTTTTATTCATAAATCTTATGATTTCATAAGGTATGTTATGATTGAAATGTATAGTTTCATTGATTTGTATTTATTGATGGGATACTATTTTCCTTCCTTATTTTATGACCCTTACTGAGATTTTTATGCTAATCCCAAGTTTTTGAAATGTTTTTAACAGGTTATAAAGAAGGGTAAGAAAAAGGAAGTATTCAAGAAGATTTGTATCAGGAAAAATAACTCTTGTTTTATTTAAGGAGTTTTGTTTTTGTGAAACATTAGATAGAGTAGAAGTGTATTCTTTGTAATATTTTGAGATGTAATAGTTATGGACTAATTCTCTAAAACTCTAAAGCTGAAAATATCCTCATTGTGAATCATTCATTTAATTAAATATTATGTAAGGTTTAAGGTCAGGTTCTTATAATTATCCAACCTGAGAGTAAGGTCGATCGATTCTTTAGTGGCTTAAAACAAAGTCTCCAAAGGGAATTAGCTATAAGGGAATTCAATAGATATGAGGAAATTATTCGATGTGCTCTCAAGGTTGAGATGGAGATTGGAGTAACCCATCAATCATATGGGTTTGATAAGAAGAGGAAAATGGAATTCAAAGAAAAATATAAAGACCACACTAAAAAGAAGATGAGTTTTCCCTTATGCTCAAAGTGTGGAAAGAAACATGGAGGGAATTGTCTTAAAGGGAAAAGTAAATGTTTTAAGTGTGGAAAATAAGGTCATCGGGAAATTGAATGTCGTAGTGATGGGAAAAATATGACTAGTGATGGAAACATAGAAAAGGCTACACAGAATACACCTCCTACACTTCAATGTTACAAGTGCAAGAAAATGGGGAATTATGCCAATCAATGCCCTAATCCAAGGGTTGTTGATGATGATCGACGCCAACAAACTCTTAAGGCCAAAGACAATGTAAAGTCACATGAAATTTCTACCGGTGATGTGGAGTACAATAATTAAGTGGTGAAAGGTACACTTACCATCCACTCTAAAGTAGCAAATGTTTTATTTTATTCTGGATTCACCCACTCTTTTATTTCTAGAGAATTTTCTAAGGGTATCACCGTACTACCCCAACGATTAGATGTTGAGTTAGCTGTGACATCTTTTAATGGCACAACAGTCACATCAAAATACAATACTTCTCAGATTGAAGTTTGTGGGGAAGTGTTTCCTACAAATATTTTGATCCTTCCTATAGTGTAATTTGATGTGATTATTGGCATAGATTGACTTTCTTTATATGGATCTCATATCAATTTCCAAATAAGGGAAGTAACATTTCATATTCCTGATCAATATATGATCATCTATTGATGCAAGGATGAGAATAACCTTCAAATGGAAATTTCTTCCATCTTATGGGTCTTGATTCCAATAAATGAAGGTTATTTATCTTAAATGGTTGTAGAGAAACTCATTATTAAGAATATGCCCATTGTACGAGAGTTTGATGATGTCTTTCCAAAGATATTACCAGGTCTTCCACCAAATCGTGAAGTTGAGTTTTCAATATAACTCATAATGGGTGCTATGCCCATTTCAAAGACACCTTATAGAATGGCCCCAATTGAGTTGCAGGAATTTAAGAATCAACTCCAAGAGAATATTGATATGCAATTCATATGCCCTAGTGCATCACCTTGGGGAGCACCTGTTCTATTTGTTAAGAAGAAAGATGGATCAATGAGACTCTGCATTGATTATCGAGAACTTAACAAGATCACTATCAAGAAAAAATATCCTCTCCCACGCATTGATGACTTATTTGACCAACTACGCGGAGCTCAATAATTTTCCAAGATTGATCTTCATTCAGGGTGTCATCAATTAAGGTTCAAAAGTGAGGATATACCAAAGATGACTTTCCGCACAAGGTATGGACACTATGAATTTATAGTGATGCCATTTGGTCTTACTAATTCCCTTGCTATCTTCATGGATCTAATGAATAGAGTCTTTAGAGACTATCTTGATCAGTTTGTGGTAGTCTTTATAGACGATATTCTTGTATATTAAAAGAGCAAAGAAGAACATGAATATCACTTGAGAATTGTATTAAAGACCCTAAGCAAGGAGAAGCTTTATTCCAAATTTAACAAGTGTAATTTTTGGCTTCAAAAAGTTTCATTTTTGGGTCACATAATCTCAAAAGAGGGGATATCTTTGGATCCAGTAAAAATAGAGGTTATCGAAAGATAGTCGAGACCAACAATAGTAACTGAGATCCAAAGTTTTCTTGGTTTGGCTGGATATTATTGATGTTTTGTGAAATATTTTTCATGAATATCTAATCCACTCACCAGGTTGACTCAAAAAGGAGTTAAGTTCATTTGGACGGAGGAGTGTGAAGAGAATTTCAAGAAGTTAAAAAGAAGGTTATCCAGTGCACCTGTGCTCACACTGCCTTGTAGTGGAGAAAGGATTGTGATCTACAGTGATGCATCCAAGAAGGGATTGGGGTGTGTTCTCATGAAAATTGATATGGTGATAGATTATGCCTCATGAAAGTTGAAAATCCATGAGAAAAATTACCTAACTCATGATTTGGAGTTAGTTGCAATAATCTTTTCATTAAAGATTTGGAGGCATTATCTTTATGGTGAAAGGTGTGATATTTTTACTGATCTTAAAAGTTTAAAGTATATTTTCACACAAAAGGAGATGAATATCCTCCAAAGAAGATGGTTGGAGCTAATTAAGAATTATGACTGCTCAATTCATTATCACCCTGGGAAAGTAAACAAGGTGGCAGACACATTAAGTAGACAAGACCATGCTAGCTTATCCATGATGAGGATAAAAAAAGATCAAATATTTATGGACTTACAAAGGATGGATCTCAGAATTATAATGGAAGGGGAAAAATCTTATCTTTCTCAAATGAATGTTCAACCATCTATACATGTGAAGATTAAAGAGGCACATAAAGAAGATTAAGAGTTACAAAAGAAGGTGAGAAATGTTCTTGAATTCCACATTGATTGTGAAGAAATAATAAGGTTCATGAATTGGGTTTATGTTCCTCCCATTCCAGAATTAAAGAAGGAAATATTGGATGAGGATCATAGATCTTCATTATCTATTCACCCTGGAATCACGAAGATGTATAGGGACCTGAAAGAGTACTTCTGGTGGGATGTCATGAAAAAAGATGTTGCTGAATATGTCTCTCGATGCTTGGTTTGTCAGCAAGTTAAAGCTGAGAGAAAAAAGTCTAAGGGGATGTTACAACCATTACCTATACCAGAATGGAAATGGGAAAACATCACTATGGACTTTGTCCCTGGACTTCCTAAAACATCCAAAGGCAATAATTCTATCTAGGTTATAGTTGAATATCTTATGAAGTTGGCACACTTCATTGCTATTAGAGAGGATTTCTCTCTTGATAAGTTTGATAGGATATATACAAAGGAAGTAGTAAGATTTCATGGAGTACCACTTTCAATTATATCTGACCAGGATTTGAGGTTTACCTCAAAGTTTTGGAAAAGTCTTCAGCATACTCTAGATTCAGAGTTGAGTTTCATCACTGCTTATCATCCTCATACAGAAAGTCAGTCTAAGAGGACAATTCAAACTCTAGAAGACATGTTGAGAGATTTCTCTATGGATTTCAAAGGTGGTTGGGAACAACACCTACCTTTGGTGGAGTTTTCTTATAATAACAGATTTCACTCCAGTATTCAGATCGATCCTTATGAATCTCTCTATGGAAAGAAATACAGAACTCCAACTTGCTGGGATGAAGTTGAGGAAAGAAAGCTATTAAGACCTGATCTTGTTGATGAGATGACAGAAAAGGTTAGATCTATTCAACAACACATAAGAACAGCTCAGAGTCGACAAAAAAGTTATGCTGACAACTAAAGAAAAGACCTAGATTTTGAAGTGGGTGATAAAGTGTTCTTACGAATATCTCCTTGGAAGAGAGTAATGAGATTTAGAAAGAAGGGCGAGCTGCGCCCTAGGTATATTGGTCCTTTTGAAATAATGGATCGTGTTGTGAAGTTAGCTTACCGATTGGAACTTCCACCGAATCTCTCTCAAGTTCATGATGTGTTCCATGTATCTCTCCTGAGAAAGTACATACATGATCCTTCACATGTACTAAGCTCATAAGTTGTACCGCTAGAGCAAGATATTTCTTATGAAGAGCAACTGATAGAGATTCTGGATCGTAGTGAAAAAGTTCTACGAAACAAGACCACTCACTTGGTTAAAGTATTATAGAGTAACCACAAATTAGAAGAATCTACATGGGAACTTGAGGATATGATGAGGGAGAGGTATCCTCATCTGTTTATTACGAAGTGATGAATTTTGAGGGTGAAATTCATTTTAAGGGGGGTAGAATGTAACACCCTAATATTTTATAAGAAGTATTTTTTTATGTCTTATGTTATATGAAACACCCAAGGAAACTTTCACTACACTCAACACTGGCTTGGCTTGCGTTACATGCAAGAACAACCTTCCTAGATAGCTTGCGTTGTACGCAATACTGAGTTTCACTAAACTATGATATGTTATTAAAATATTATATAAACTAGCTATTATGAATAGAAATACACACTTTTTGAAATTTTATAAATTTTATATTTAAAAATGGACTTCATTTTTGGATTTGGAATATTGAAATTAGCTTAGGGTAAATTTTTGGTATTTTTCTGAAAACTTTAAATTTTTGATGAATAGTGAAAAACACTGAGTTATAGTTTAAAACCAAACTTTTATTTAAATAATTATTTATTTTATTTAAATTTATTTTAGGTCAAAATAGATACATAATACCTATATAAGTTCAATTTAATTCATTGGAGTCATTTTATAATAAATTTAGATATATAAAAATTTTATTAAACTTTTCACCGTCTTTTACCCACCTCCTAGGAAAATTTACAAATTTATATAAAAATTAATTTTACCGCTTCTGTGAGTGGAATTTCAAAAATCCGAGAGATATGGTTGATATCAGTATGAAAAATTTGGTTTAATAAGATAAAAATAATTTTTGGTGAATAGTAACTTTTTTACTTTTATTTGCCATGGTTAAAAGTAAATAGGGTAATTAAGGGTACAAATGATATTATTATTACCCTAAAACATGTCCTAATTCTATTAGATAAGTGTAATTAGACCAAAAAACAAACTTAGGAATAAAATATGACCCTTTAGGTCCACTTGGATTAGATTAGGACATTTATTATTATTTAGTTCAAAGAAGAGTTAAAAACGTTAAAATCAAAGTTTAATAACTAAAACATTTTTAATACAGGGTTATACATAATATAAATTAAACTAAAAATATTCATTAGAAATATATAAAGATTTCATACATAATGTTATTTTATTTATAATATTTAGACATTAAATAATTTAATTTATTTATGACACAATGATGATGCAGTAATTACCTTATTAATGAAATATTAACATAATTGATATTATAAATACCCAAATAAAGGTAATTTGAGACTTTTTATAAATTAAAATAATTTTATAGATTAATATAAAATATTAGGGTTGGTTAGATGATTTTTTTTGCGAATTAATAATGCTGTTATGAATTTAGAAAAAAACATACCAAATAGTGTCAAAATTGACTTAAAAGAGTTGTTAAAACAAATATTATATTATTAATTGATATTATATTCCTAAAAATATAAGGTTCGGAAAAAAGACTTAAATAATAATAGGTGTATCATTAATTAACCACTTGGGGTTCTCCTAGATGTATATAGTAAGTTTATTAACCATATAATATAAAAATTCAAAGAGACATGGTAAATGTCAAACTATTTAACTATGAGTTAAATCTAAAAGATAAAGTTAATATAGTGACCCAAACCTATCTAAAACCTATTTGTTGAGTGGATTTTGACCCATTCACACCTTATATTTGAAATAATCCAATTTAGATCCATTATAAACTGAATATGAATTTATTATAAATTAATATTTCTAGCTTTTCCTGAAGTGACCCTCACCCTTCTTATAAAAGGTAACTCCCCCTTCTATCTAATTAACACCATAAAATCCATTTTTCTTGGACAAACCCTACCAAAATACCCTCTAAAGTATCCCCCCTTTATCCTAGAGGCCTTAAATTAGTCAGAAATCCAATCTGTGGAGCCCTTTTGATTAAATCAAAAGGAAGAACTCGAAAAAGAGGTAAATATCTCACCACCTATTTCAAGTTCCTTTCTTCTTCCAATTCCTCATTCTTTGTTGTTTCCATTATAAAATAATAACTCCAGTATCTTCTATATAATGTGAAGTTATTATAAAAATGGTATAATCATATTATTTATTTTATCTATCCTATGAATGAAAAAGTCACCACACGTACGTACGTACGACTTACCATCTCCACGTCATGGTGTAGTTTATTATTCAAACATTTCATTATATGGATGGGTATAATAATGAGTATAAATGATATAAATAATAAATATAACATTTTAATGATTCTTTATATATGATATACCATCCAATTATATACAATTTTAATATCAAAAGAATGATATTGTCGCTCGTGTGTATGTACGGACTACCGTCTCCACGAATGCGATGAGATTCATTCCCCATCATATCCATTCAAGAATAATTTTCATTTGATGTTTAAAAATAATGTTTAAGGAATTAATATCATTCTGGATATGAATAATATACAACCTACCCATAAAAAACACGACTTATGTAACAAAACATATAAAAGAAAACGAGTAAGTTAACACCCGAAACGACGATAATACTAAAATATTATTAACAAAGAAATATTAGAAGATCATATATGATATCATATTCATGTATATGATTCTCTTATAATTTAATAACAATGATTATACAGGAGTTTAAACTACCCTCTACCAAGGAAAAGTACAAATTAAGGGTTAATTCTACAACCTATTTATTATTCAAGGTTGTTTATATGTAATTATCTTCTCAAACCTCTTTATCATCCACATCCATGTTTCCTAAATATGTAATATTATTATTATCCCCTAAATTTTTTTAAATCCAATTTTACTTATTTTTGAATTTTTAGTAAAAGATATGAAAGGAATCTTTTGTCATTTTCAGTAAGAGATACTTTTTGACTTTTCTGTCCAAAGTACGAGAAGAATGTTTTTTTAACTTATACGAGATGAACGGATTTTTATGCTTTCATAGAAAATTATTTCCATGAAGCTTCGTTTACAAATTTTCAAGTTTATTTTCAATTAAATTCTTTTAGTTTAAAATTTTATGACATGTTGAGAACAGAAAAATGTTTTTTTTTGAAGTAGAAAGGATATTTTCCTCAAGAATGGAGTTCAAGTGTTTTATCAAAATTATTTTCCATATAAGATAATATAGGGTTCTATTTATATCCCTATTACTACATTTATTTGATTATGTTATGATGGAATTATTTTTAGGACGTCTTTTTATCTTATATGGATTATTTTATGATGGCATGATGTTTAAGAATCCCCATTTTATTACATGGGTTATGCTATGATGTATGATTTATGATTTTGTGGCACACATAAGAATAGTTTAATTATGAGATGGGTGGGACCTATATCTCACTCCAATGCATTGGGTAAAGATTTATATCACATGAGATAGAGATGGCTGGAACATCAAGTTAATCTGATTCAGTGATACATGACTGGAACGAAGAGTGAACTCGGTTCAGTAATAGTCTTTGTCTGCTATGATGGTGTTGGCAATGAGTCTTGACTAATATGAAATTATTTCCTATGATTATGTGTGTATGCCAAAAATTTTCATGTATTATGTTATGAATGTTAGGATTTCATTTCACTAATATGATTTATCCCATGTCATGATATTATGATCTATTTTGCAGGATAAGATTTTCAAAATGTTATGTTCTTATGAATATGATATGATTGATATTTCCTTTGTTTGCCCTTACTGAGAATTTTAGCTCACCCTTTGTATGTTTTCTTTTCCCCAGGTCAGGAATAAGGGTATTAAGTAGGATATTCCAAAAAGGGACTCTATATATGATGAAATAAACGGGAGATAATAAAGTTGATTTATGAACCGGTTTTTTATGCTTCCTAATTTCTAAAGACACTATACCTATACGGTCCTATGATGGTTTTGTTATATGTTGTAATAATTATGCTTCAATTATGAAGTAATAACAGTGTATGTAAAGTATGGTTTGTTATAACTAGTCTTAGAAAAAGACCAAACCCAAGTTTCTTAAGGAGGTTCTCAAGGAGACAACATTCAAGAGGTAAAATCCTCAATACCTCCCTTTTAACTTCTTTTCTTTTCTTATCATATCCTTACATCCACTATCCAAATAGTCATGATAAATAAGTTATAATATATATAATTTAATTTAATTTTGTTAATGGATTATCCATCATCAGTTCTCTTCTCCTCTCCTTTTATTATAAATGTTAATACATCATCGATGATATGTCCATTCAATGCCTTCATGGATGATGAGTTTTTGTTTGCCATTACCACCTTCAAGGCCGGACATAAAAACATTATTATGGTTAAAACAAATTTAAAAATTTATATTATAACTTGTTTAATATTATGGAACTAATTTATAGACATAATATTAAATAAGGAGAAACTAGTTTATTATGGTTGGAAAACCCGCAAAAATAAACTAACCATTTATCCTTAATGTTTTGTCAAATTAATCATCTTCATACTAGAGAACCAAATGAAATATGATAGTAATTAAACTTCAATAATTTAATTAATATCATAAAATTTCACTTCTATATAATTATTCTCATTTGGAAAGAACTTACATAATTATATACAAGTAAACCGACCATGAAACTGTGAAAATGAAGACCCCCAGAACGAAAATATTAAACTCTATATCTAATAAAAATGGCCATAAATGAAATTAATAAATTTATAATAAATAAAATAAATTTATAATATGTTCTTAATTTTGTAATTAATTAATATTTTTTATTATCCATGATATTAAGTGCAAGTGTAGAATGCATTTGTACTTAAGGTAAGGGGATTCTCAATTCCCACTCCTTTTCTTTGTGTTATCCATGTTTCATGAATATTTGGTATAAATATTTCAATAATATTTCTTAAATATAATTTCATTTTTTATTACCTTTTATTTTTTGATATGTACATGTTTCTAACTTTATTTTATGACAAATACAATGATTTCTCAAAAGAACTGTTCTTTCCAAAACAAATTTTGATTAATCTCGAGTTGTTTCTTCTTCTCTCAAGAATGATGAATATTATAACACATATGTTTTTACACTTTTCATTTTGGAACCCCATGTTTATTCATGATTGATGAAATCCTTATGAAACCCATTTATTTACTTTTTTTACTTCATAATTTTGTTTGATATACATTCTATGTGGCATGCACGATTATATAAATGTTATGATATGATGGGTGGGTTTATAATTATATAGCCCTCTAATGAGTTTATTAATGTGATATATCTCCTGAGATGATGTCTATTATGTGTAAACATGATGATATATTTTTTTAAAATTATTATTTTATGATTACTCACACATATCATGTGTGAACATGATGATTTCTTTGTTCACAACTATGTGTGGGTAAATTATTCATGCTTTATTGACTTACATTTTGTTCAAAAAATTTTCTACTTTAGAAAATAATGGGAACTAGGGGAAACCAAACCAACAACCCATGTGAGGGAAAATTCAATGATTTTCCGAATGAAATCCACAATGCCATAGGATTTAGTGTTCAAAACCTTATGGTGATGCTTACCTAGCCATCTTAGGCTATAAACAACAACTTGAACCCCATGGAACATCTACCTCCACCCAAGAATGAGAAACTATCCATTTAGGTCTTTATGAAACAACCACCACAAATGTTTAGTGGAACTTATAGTCCACTCTTTAAAGAACAATGGTTAACTCAATGGAGAGGATATTTTCTACGATCCATTATTTTGAGAAGGATAAGATGATTCTGGACATGTTTTAGAATAATTCTTAAAATACGGACCCCATAAGATATGAATTTAGTGTTAATTATGTAAAAGGATAAATTATTCATGCTTTATTGACTTACATTTTTTTTCAAAACTTTTCTACTTTAGAAAATAATGGGAACTAGGTGAAACCAAACTAACAACCCATGTGGGGGAAAATGAAATTATTTTCCAAATGAAATCCACAATGCCATAGGAGGTAGTGTTCAAAAACTTATGGGGATGCTTACCCAGTTTTCTTAGGCTATAAAAAACAACTCAAACCCCATGGGACATCTGGATCCACCTAAGAAGTAGAAACTAGCCATTGAGTTCTTTATGAAACAATGACCACTAATGTTTAGTGGAACTTATGATACACTTTTTAAGGAACAATGTTTAACTCAATGGAGATGATCTTTTCCATGATCCATTGTTTGTAGAAGGATAAGGTGATTCTGGCCATCTATCATTTAGATGGAGAATCCAATCAACGGTTGAAGTTGATAAAGAACACCAAGCCAAAGAATGAAATGGAAGATATAGAGTGGAAAGAATTTAAGAAAATGTTTCTTAACAAGTATTTCAATTGAAATCTTTAAAAAAATATGGAGAGATAATTTATAGAGTTAAAGAAAAAGGAAGGAAAATATTTAATGGATTATGAAGAAAACATTAAAAGTCTTGCATGATATGCCTCACATTTTATTATCAAAATCAATTGAAAAATAGGAAGATTTTTTAAAGGTTTAAAACCTCTCCTTCAAAAGGATCTAGCTATCTGAGACTATGGGAGTTATAAATAAATGGTTCTATGTTCCCTCAAAGTATATATAGTGTTCAAATATTGGTCCTATAGTTATGGAGTTAAAAAAAGAATAATTGATATTCAAGGTTTTAGATCAAATTATAAAGAAGGAAAGAGGATCCAACCACCCATGTGTCAAATATTTGGGAAGAAACATTATGTAAATTTCTTCAAAGGGATGGGAAAATTATTCATGTTTGGGATAGAAGACCACCAAATTCATTAATGTTGGAGATACATGAAGAATCCAACCAACGTGATGTAGGAAAGAAGGGAACCTCCTAATGCACCACCTATAGTTCAATAATTCAACTGTAGAGAGAAAGGGAACTATGAAATCCAGTTCACTAAACCATGAATCCTTGAGGGTAACTAGAATCAGTAGGAACCAAATCCAAAGGATCAATGGAAATCATATTCTATCACTACTATTGAAGCAAAGAAAGAAAACGAAGTCATACAAGTCACACTTCCTATTAACTCAAGAATGGAAAAAGTATTATTTGATTATATATCTACATATTCATTCATATATTTCAAGTTTTATTGAACTATTGAATCAAAGTCTTGATAAATTAAAATAGATATATCTGTAAAAACACTTAATGATGAAATAATTGCAACCTAAGTGTTAGACTCCTATTCTATTTATATATGTAGGAATATTCTTACAGTGAATCTCATAATACTTACCTTGGTTGAATTCGATGCTATACTAGGCATAGATTGGATATCCTTATATAGAAAACACATGAATTTTCATAAAAAAAGAAATATATTTTCATATTAAAAACTATCCCATGATCCACTATAAATGTAAGGAAGATCATGAATCTCCTTTGGAAAATCCCTCCATGACGTAGGTGTTGATTTTTTTTGAAGAATAATACATGGACCAAATGGTTGAGTCAAAGGAAAGAATCAAACATGAATAAATTCCCAATTTGAGGGAATGCCTTGATGTATTTCTAAATTATTTATCCATACTTTCCCCATACTGTGAGGTATATTTCTCAATAGAGCTCAAACTCAAAGCCACTCATATCTCAAAATTCCCTCTTAAGATGGCCCTGACTGAACTTGAGGATTTAAAGAAGAAGATACAAGAAAATTTGGACAAAGCATTCATACACCCTAGTGAATCACCTTGGGGGTGATCCAATTCTCTTTATAAAGAAAAAGGATGGATCAATGTGGCTGTATATCCATTACCTGGGGCTTAATAAGATTACCATAAAGAAAAAGTATCCTCTTCCAAGTATTAATGAATTTTTCAATCAACTATGAGGATGCCAATACTTATCAAAGGTGGATATTCATTTTAGATATCCTCAACTGGAGGTGAAGATGGAATATATTCACAAGTCTTCATTCCATAGAAGATATGGCCATTAAGAGTTTTTTATGATACCCTAGGAATTAATAATTCTCCTAAAATCCTCATTTATTTTATGAATAGATTCTTTAGAGGCTTCCTAGTAAAATTTTTTGTAGTGTTTATCAATGATATTCTCATATACTATTAGATCAAGTAGAAACATCGATAACATATAAGGATTGTGCTTGTAACAAACTAGGTATTTATAGAATAATACTTTTTCATATCTACTAATATTTATGAATAAGATATTAATTTTATTTTAAAGAGGACACTTTGTTCGATAGCATACTCAAAATGAAACAATGAGTTTCTTTTAAATCTTATGTTGCACACAACTTTCAATTATACAGAAAAATAATATAATAATATTATTATTTTAAATGGTAGTTAACACATAGCCGTTGTATTCTTGGGAATGAACATAACTAACTAAATTATTATTACACATGTTTTTTTAAATTTATTTACATTTATCCAATAAATCTTATAGGCTTAAAATAATAATAAATCTGATTTTAAGAACGAAATACACTAATATTCATTAAAAGGCCGATTTACCGCCTTTTGATGGAGAACCCTTTTTAAATATAGTTTTTTTCACTTTTATTTGTTCCATTTTACAAAATAAACTTCTTATTTAGAATAGGGACATAAAAATTTACTTTGGGTAATTTTTTGGTATTTTTCTGATAAAGTTCATTTTTAATGAAAAGTTAAAATACTACATTTTAAGTCAAAACTGTCTTTTCATAAAATTTATTTATATGATTAGATAGTCCTTTTAATTGATTTTAAAGTTTAACTAGATTATATTTTTATAATTTAATGCAATTTTGGTAATTGGAAGTATTTTCACTTTGAAATTGGACATAAACACATGTCAATATTTTGGCCGTTTTTACATCTTAAAAACACATTTTTTGGTTTTGACAATGAGAATTAATTTTAAATTAATTAATGAAACTTATGTGTTTTGAATTTTTAAAAATTGATTCCATATTTGGAATTAGTAGGTTAAAATTGTGTAAATAAGTAACTTTTATTTTTAGAGATTATTAATAGGAACTTCAGTAAATATTTTTTTACCATGGTTAAAGGGTAAATCTGGTAAATTGGGTAAATAATAATAACATAATAGTAATAAATTACCCTAAAACGTGTCCTAATCCTATTTTATGAGATATTTCCGACCATGGGAATTCATCGGGTGTATTTTAGGACCCCATGGAACCACTTGTGTGTGAAAATGAAATTTAGTTACTTTTAATTTAAAGTTAACAAAATATAACAAAAACATGTTTCTTTTAGTAATTTTTTTTATATGGGGTTATATATATTTTATTTTTGAATATATATATTAATTAGAATGATAAAATGATTTCCTACATAATGTTATTTTATTTATAATTTTTAGAGATTAAATAAATAAATTTATTTATGACATAATAGTGTTGTAGTGATTACCTTATTTATGAAATATTTGAATAAAAGAGAATATAAATATTAACATAAATTTATTTTGAAACTTTTTATGTCATCCAAGAATTTCAGGTGTGATGGGGACTTGTTATATTTTAATTAATTTTTTTTTCTAGATAATATTGTTTTTAAGGATTTTTAAAAAATCATGATATGAATAGTATAAAAATTGACATAAATGAGTTTTTAAAACAATTAATATTTTATTAAATGATATAATAGTCCTAAAAATATAATATTTGTCCAACTGACATTTATGATGTTAAAAATTTCATTAATTATCCATTTTTGGGTTTCTTTTCATTTTATAGTAACTATGGTAACCATATATTATGAATATACAAGAAGACATGGTAAAAGTTAAATTAGTTTATTAAGGTTTAAAGCTAAAAGATAAGGTTAATTTTATGAACTAAACTTGTATAAAATTCATTGGATGAGAGGAGTTCAACCCATACTCATATTATCATTGAAATATATTACTTTGGTATTTTTAGAATTCTAAAATCGATTAATAATAAAATAATATTTTCAAACATTCCTAAACTACCCCTCCTCCCTCTTATAAAATGACACCACCTATAACCCGTACTCACACCTCTATTGACCCATTATATCATCCAAAATCTACCTAGATAATCTCTCAAAATACATATATTCCTCCTAGAAGACTTACACTAGGAAGAAGGCAATTAAAGAAGGCCTTTTAGCTTAAATCAAAAGGCATTACCTCATTTGAGGTAATGCCTTCTCTCAAGATTCTTTCATTTATTTTCCTTATCCAACCCCCTAATATATCTTTATTAAATTATTTAATAAAAAAAACAGTATATTAAATATACTAGTATTTTTATGAGAAGTATTTGAACTACACTTACACACACCTCCGTCTAATGGGTATAGAATATACTGTTTCTCTGGACGGCGAACTACTGCCTCACGAAACGATGATTGTTAAATCTTCTCCTACCACCTTTTATGGTGACCATTATTATAGAAGTGTAATTATATATTATATAAATGATATTTATTTTAAATCTATTAATATTTAATTATCATTTAGAGCATACCATTATTCTTTACATGTTGTATAAATACGATAATTTCATTTGAGGAAGTTCAGACTACCACCCCCTCAAAGTGATATGACTCGTTCATGCCACACATGGAATGCATAAAATATGGATTTAATGAAATTATATATGATATTATACTATAATTATAATATATATATATGTATCATTTAGTTTTAATTCCTTTACATATGAAAAATAAATGAAAGTAGCGTTCATGCGTACGTATGGCTTACCGTGTCCATGAACGACGCATTTAATTTCTTATATCCAAATGCTATGGCCTACTCTAAATAAATATATAATGTAAATATATGATATATGTGATATATAAATCATGAATATAATTCTTTAGATTATTTACTTTTGACCACATGGACAATTTGTAATTATAAAAAGTTCGTTTTTGACTCAAGTTCCGAACATCGACAAAATGTCCAATATGCACTCAAATAATTAACTTATTATTATAGAAAGGTAATAAGTGATATAAAAGGAATAATAAAACTGATTTTTTTGAAGTAAGTATAAATGAACTTAAGTTTATTAATCTGTAAGAACAAGGAACATACGAGACAAGTCAGACTCGAGGTAAGGGACTATGTCTCAATCTCCTTTCATTAAGGCATACTTTGATTTATACATGAATTTATTTTATATAGTGTATAAACCCCTTTTAATTTTAATTTCATTCAAATGGAATCTTTTTCTATGTAGATATTTACTAAATGAAAAAGGGAATGTTTCTTTTTAACATACACGATGACAATGACCTTTCCACCGATGCGAGCATTATTTGATATTTGGCTTCCCTAACAAGCTAAATGTTTTTAAATGGAAAATAAATACCATATTCCCTTTTTACATATTTTGGTATTTAAAATGGTTTTTAAAGTTTATTTACTATTTAAATATCATTAAATTATTTCTTGTGATTGAAAATGAAATTTTATGATTGAAATGTTGATATTTTCAATCTTTTATATGTGATGATTATATAATGGTGCTTGGACATTTGACGGGTGGTTATGTGATAAACCAATTGATTTTTGGTTCCATGATAAACCAAGGATAGGTGGTTACATTATAACCTCCAATTAATTGGGTATGGAAGTTGGCCGTATGGCTATTCTATTAGTAAAAATGATATTTGGAGCTCGACCGTATAGTTATTTCATTTAAGCATGACTATGTCCTAAGATTACCTTTTATATGTTATGTGTGATTTCTATGTGGTTTATGGTAGTATTTTATTTAAAAAGGGTAAGCATTTAGTTTTTTTTGTTAAGAGCATTTACTACTTTATAAAGTTTAAAATTATTACTTAGGATAAAGTATTAATGGTTTACATGTTGTTTTAAAAAAATAGCAGTTTTCCTTCTTTATGCATCACTTGTAGAGATTTTTATGCTCATACCAAGTTTTTGAATTTTTTTTCATAGGACATAAAGTGTAATAGGGTCAAGGATGGGATCAAGGAAAAGTCACACTGTTTAAAACATGTAACTAAACATGTTTATATTTTTAAGTGTTTTTATTTTATGAAAAAATAGATACTGAGTAGAAGTGTCTACATGTAATATTCAAGTTGTTATGTATAATTTATGACCTAATTCTCTAAATCTCTAAACCTGAAAAGATCCTCAATGTGAATTATTAAATTAATTCAATAATATTTAATTTTTATGGCTTTGTCCTTACAGTTGGTATCAAAGGTCAGTTTAGATAACTTTAGAGGTTATGGTGTTATTTAAGCATAAGTGACATATCCATAATGGTTAGCATATTAGAAAAGAGTCATAATTATTTTAGATAAATTGAATTTTTCTATGATAACATGAATAAGTATATATTAGAAATTAACCTCCTCATAAGATATTATATGATGATTTTACTGATATACTCACACTGACTTTTTTGGTTGTAGTTAATGGCTGGACCTAGCATGCAGCAAAGTAACAATGGATGCGAAGGAAACTATGGTGATTTTATGAATGAGAAACCAAATTAAATGAGAGTTGAAATGAGAACTCTTGTGGTTATTCTTAACCAACTATCTGGAGTCATGATTGACCACTTGAAACTTGGTGATTTTTCTAAGGCATCATATATGCATGGAACAACTCCCAATGGAAGTTTAGGAAATAATCATAAAGGTAAGTATATTTAAAAACCTATGTGTCAAATATGTGGAAAGAAACACTTAGTAAAATGATTTAAAGGGACGATAAGATGCTATAGATGTGGTAATGAAGGTCATAAAGCAAGAACAAACCACAGAAAAAGGAAGTGTCTAGTTGACTCTAGGAAGTGGAAATAAGTTCTTTCCAAGGGATCAATTGAATGTTTTAAATGTGGTGTGAATGGTCAATATACAAATAGATTTACTATGAAGAAAATTCAGGAATGGGATTAGTAGGATCATATAAATTTATGTTTACTAATTCCTAATTCCATTCCAATTGAAGATGAGAAAATTAAAAATGATATATGAAAGGTATGGACTATTTCATAGCTCATGTTTTAAAATTACTGAAATATTAGGACATTATGCATTATTTTGTCTTTAGGAATTAAGTATAAAAGAATAATATGGAAAAACATGGATAAAGGGTGATGAATAATGTTCTATGATTAAGATGTCTACATTTTAGGAATTGAAGAGTTATGTTGGATCTATGGATGATGATATGTTTAAATGTATTAATGATATGATTACTTTGGAAGACTTTTTCTAGTATGTGTATCCTAGAAGTTTGATATATGAAAATTTTATTCAAGGAAGAATTATCTTTTCTTTTGTGGATATAGTTATAAAGAACCATTTGGGTTTATATGATCATTAATTTGATCCAATTACAGGTTATTAATTTTTGGGATGAAAATGAGAGGTATGAGATAAAATTTCTGGTTAAAATATGTTATGGTTATTTTTGAGGAATTTATTAATTTTTTTGTGAATGTAATAAAATTATATAGTTTTTAAAAAAGGAAAAAATGCAGACCATGTGACAACCCGTCACGTCGAACAAAGCTGAGGGAATCAAACACACAACCAAAGTGCGATTGGGATTTATCACCTACCATTGGACTATATAAAGTCCCTAGAGAGTATGACTTATTATTTTTAGTTAAATGATTTTATGGATCAATAATAAGTTGATTTTTGGAACTTATGTTTTATCAAATGGATATCCTTAGTAAAGGAAAATGGTTTGGTGATTAAATGATAAAGGTTATTTTGGAAGACATTCTCTCTTTTGGGAACACTATATGCTTATGGAAAATAGGATACTATGGGATCTCATTTATGGAGTAATGTTTGAAATTTTATTTTGGAAGAATATATTTTTTTTATTGTTGACATATGGTGATTTGGGTTATTTATGGAAATGATTAACCTATCATAGATAATATGTGATTATGTTGGTTACACTTTATTATGAGACTTTAAGAGTAGCTGATGTTATTTAGAGATAAATGTTATGATTTATTATGGAATACTATGTGATTAAATCCCTCTAGGTTTTTGGTTTCAATCTTATATTGGAATAATTTGAAAATTTTTAAGAAAAATTGTTTATTGAATGGTCTTTGTCGAACTTTGGGTATTGTTTGTCAAATTTTGGAGATTAAGAGTAGTATTTCTTTTTATAAAGTATTATACTTTTTGGGGATTATTGACTCTCTTACTAACCATTTTGGTTTTGGTTAATTTCTAAAGATAAGAGAAATATATAGTTCATTTTTTTGGATTATGTGATTCTCTGTAAGTTTATTCTAGCTCTTCAGGTGTGACCAAGTCATCTTGAATACTCATCATTTGGAGAAAATATGAGTTTGTGGTAGAAATTTAGTAAAGTATGGAAGTATAAATGACAAGTAAGTATGTATCCTTATGTTCTTAATCAAGATCATAAATAAATTACTCAACTTTATGAAAAGTAACGTAAAAAAAATACTTTTTCCATTTACTTTTCCTACTGGGTAATCAAAGACCGTTTAACCCGTCATAAATTTGTGATTTTCTGGTGGTTAACTTTCTTCTAATCATGTTTTCTATCACTCTCCATCAGAACTTTATGGTTAGTTTCTATTTCATATCCATGTTTTACTACATGGAATCCATGTATGAGTTATCTCAAGTGACATTTGTACATATATTTATTTATTTTAAAGTGATAGTTTTATTGACTCTTTTTTCGATGTGGGACATTAATGATGTTTCCAAGACCAATTTTAAAATTATGAGGATTTAATTTCCAAAAGGTGGAAGGATGTAACGACCTAGGTATTTATAAAATAATACCTTTTCATATCTATTAATATTTATGAATAAGATATTAATTTTATGTTAAAGAGGAAACTTTTCTCGATAGCATACTCAACACATAACAATGGGTTTCTTTGAAATCTTATGTTTCACACAACTTTGAGTTATATAGAAAAATAATATAATAATAATATTATTTTAAATGGTAGTTAACACATAAGAATTGTATTTATCAGAATGAAAATAACTATCTAAATTATTATTACACATTTTTGTTAAATGTATTTACATTTATCCAATAATTTTTAGAGTCTTAAAATGAGAATGAATCTGATTTTATGCACTAAATACTCTAATATTCTTTAAAAGGTCGATTTACTACCTCTTGATGGTGAACCCTTTTTAAATCTAGTTTTTGTAACTTTTATATATTAAATTTGACAAAATAAAAATCTTATTTATAATTGGGACATCAAAATTTACTTTGGGTATTTTTTTGTATTTTTCTGATAAAGTTCATTTTTTAATGAAATCTGAAAAATACTACATTTTAAGTCAAAATGGTCTTTTCATATAATTTATTTATATGATTACATTTTCCTTTTAATTTATTTTAAAGTGTAATTATATCATATTTTTATTATTTAATAAAATTTTGGTCATTGGATGTAATTTCACTTTGAAATTGGACTTAAACACATGTCATTCTTTTGGTAGTTTTTATTTCTTAAAAACACGCTTTTTGGTTTTGACAATGAGAAATAATTTAAAATATTTTTTTACAACTTAAATGTTTTGAATTTAAAAAATGGATTCTATATTAGGAATCATTAGGTCCAAATTATGTAAATAGTTATCTTTTTATTTTAAGACATTATGAATAGCAACTTCAGTAAATATTTTTTTACCATGGTTGAAGTGTAAATATGGTAAATAAGGGTAAAAAATAATATTATAATAGTATTAAATCACCTTGAAACGTGTCCTAATACTATTTAATGGTATATGTCCGACCATGGGAATCCATGGGTAGATTTTAGGACCCCATGGAGCTACTTGTGTGTAAAAATGACATTTAATTACTTTTAATTTAAAGTTAAGAAAAATATAACCTAAACATGTATCTTTTAGTAAAATAATTTTTATATGGGGTTATATAATTTATCTTTTTGACTATAAATATTAATTAGAAATATAAACATATTTCCTAAATCATTATATTTTAATTATAATTTTTAGATATTAAATAAGTAAATTTATTTATGACATAATGGTGATGTAGTGATTACCTTATTAATGAAAGATTTGAATAAATGAGATTATAAATATTTAAATAAATTTATTTTGAAACTTTTTATGTCATCCAAGAATTTTATGGATTATTATGACTTTAAATATTTGAATTAATTAATTTTTTTCTAAATAATCGTATTTTTATGGATTTTTAAAAAGTCATGATATGAATAGTATAAAAATTTACATAAATTAGTTTTTAAATCAATTAATATTTTATTAAATGATATAATAGTCATAAAAATATAAGATTCATCCAACTGACATATATACTGTTAAAAATGTCATTAATGGTCCATTTTTGGGTTGATTGGAATTTTATAGTAACTATGGTAATCATATATTATAAATACACGAGAATACATGGTAAAAGTTAAATTAGTTTACTAAGGGTTAAATCCAAAAGATAAGGTTAATATTATGACCTAAACTTTTCAAAAATCCATTGGCTGATAGGATTTTGACAAATACCCATATGATATTCAAACTATATAATTTGGGGTTCTTATAATTTGAAAATCAATCAATAATAAAATAATATTTTCAATCATTCCTAAAGTGCCCCACATCCCTCTTATAAAAGGATACCAACTCTAACCCTTACTCACCTTATCAATCCCCATTGGCTTATCCAGACTCTTCCCAAATAATCTACCAACATCCATATCTTTATCCTAGAATACTTACATTGGGAAGAAGACAATTAAATAAGGCCATTTAGCTTAAATCAAAAGGAGTTACTCGATTTGAGGTAATGTCTTCTCTCAATATTCTTTCATTTATTTTCCTTCTCTGACCCCCTAAACTCTCTTTATTAAATTATTTTATAAAAACACCAATAAAATTAATATACCAGGTTTTTTATGAGAAGTATTCAAACTACACTTACACACACCTCCGTCTAATGTGTATAGAACATACTGTTTCTATGGATGGAGAACTACTACCTCACTAAATAACGATTATTTTATCTCTATGCTTCTTTAATTATCATTTATAACACACCTTTATGATTTTCATGTCGTATAAATACGATAATTTCATTTGGGGAAGTGCAAGCTACCGCCCCCTCAATGTGACATGAATCATTCATGCCATACATGGAACGTATAAAGGATGGAATTAATGAACTTATATATGATATTATACAAGAATTATAAAATAAATATGTATCATTTAGTTTTCATTCCTTTAAATATGAAAAAGAAATGAAATTAGCATTCAACCATACGTATGGCTTACCGTCTCCATGAATAATGCATTTCATTTCTTATATCCAAATGCTATGGATTATTCTAAATACATATATACTGGATATATATGATATCTAAATCATTAATGTAATTATAGAGATAATGTAATTTTGAACACATGGATAACTTGTAATTATAACAAGTTCATTTTTGACTCAAGTTATGAACATCAATAAAATGTATGATATGAACCCAGATAATTAAATAATTGTTATAACAAAGTAATAAGTGATATAAAAGGAATAATAAAATTGAAAAAGGTTCTAAAGTAAGTAATAATTAACTTAAGTTTTGTTATTCATGAAGACCAAGGAATATATGAGACAGGCCAGACTCGAGGTTAGGGACTCTGTCTCAATCTCCTTTCATTGAGGCATACTTTAATTTATAAATTACTTTCTTTTATATGATATATAAACCCATTTTAATTTTAATTTCATTCAAATGGAATATTTTTCTATGTACCATTTTACTAAACTAAAAATGGAATGTCTTTTTTAACGTACGCAGTGACAACGACCTTTCCGCCGCTGCGAGCATTATTTGATATTTCACTTCATTAACATGCCGTGATGTTTTTAAATGTAAAATAAATACCATATACCCTTATTATATATTTTGGTATTGAAAATGGTTTTTAAAATGTATTTATTATTTAAATATCTTGAAATTATTTATTGTGATTGAAAATGAAATTTTATGATTGAAATGTTGATATTTTGAATCTTTTATATTTGATGATTATATAACAGTACTTGGAAATTTGAAGGGTGGTTACGTGATAAACCAAATGAGAGGTGGTTCCATGATAAACCAAGGATGGGTGGTTACATTATAACCTCCAATGAATTGGGTATGGAAGTTGGACGTATGGCTATTCAATTTTTAAGAATGATTTGTGGAATTCGACCATATGGTTATTCTATTTAAGTATGATTATGTACCATGTTTACCTTTTATATGTTGTGTGTGCTTTTTATGGGTTTTATAGTAATATTTTGGTTACAAAAGGGTAATAAATGATCTTTTATTCAGTAAAGAGTATTTACTACTTCATAAAGGTAAAAAGTATTACTTATGATAACGTATTCATGGTTTACATGTTGTTTTGAAAAACTAATCGTTTTCCTTCTTTATGTATCCATTACTAAGATTTTTATGTTCATCCCAAGTTTTTAAAATATATTTCACAGGACTTAAAGTGGAATAAGGTCAAGGATGGGATCAAGTAATATTCACACTATTTAAAACATGAAACTAAACATGTTTCTTTTTTTAAGAGTTTTTATTTTTTGAAAAAATTGATACTATGCAGAAGTGTCTACATGTAATATTCAAGTTGTTACATATAAGTTATGACCTAATTCTCTAAAGATCTAAACCTGAAAATATCCTCAATGTGAATTATTAACTTAATTCAATATTATGTAATGTTTAAGGATGGGTCCTTACAGTACTTGAAACATTAAGGTAGGAGAAATTATATGCTATGTTCAATATATGTGAATTTTGGATGAAAAAGGTCACTTTATTAGAGAACATGATCATAAGTTTAGGAATTTCTACTGACCCTTCCAAGAAAGTGAAAATTTACGAATGTTTTAAACCCACTAGTGTCTTGGAAATCCATAGTTTTCTTGGATTATCTATGTATTATTGACATCTTTTGAGGAATTTATCACAATTTTCAAGCCTGCTAAATAAGTTGACATGGAAAGGTGTAATTTATTCCTAGAAAGAAGAATGTGAGGAATGCTTCAAGGAGATCTAGAAGAGGTTAATAACTAGACTTTCACTCAAAATACTGACAAGTGGAGTAGGTGTTGTGATATATATTGATGCATCAAGGAAAGTCTGGTTTTGTGTACTCATACAGAATGATAAAATGATAGCCTACACCTCATGATAGTTTAAGATCCATGAAAATAACTACCCTACATAAGATCTGGAGTTAGTAGCTATGATCTTCAATCTAAATATTTGGTGGAACTATCTCTACAGTGAGAAGTTTGACATATATACTAATCATAAGAGTCTAAAGTATATATTCACACTGAAAAATCTCAAAATGCATCAAATGATATGGTTAGATATAATAAAGGACTATGGTTTGTCAATTCACTATCATACTGGGAGGGAAAACATGGTAGCTGATGCTATTAGAAAAAAAGACATGCTACTCTATCTATGATATATATTTAGAGATACCCTATATTCATGGATATGAAAAGGATGGATTTGGAAATCATAATGGTAGGGAATACATACTACCTTTCCCAAATTATTTCCCAAAAATTTATCCAATAAAATATCAAGGAGACATAAAAAGATGATTTAGAGCTACAAAATAAGGTGAAAGCGGTAAAGGAAGAGAAGCTACATGAGTTCTACATCGATGATGATGGTGTGATTTGGTTTGGAACATGGTTTTGTGTTCCTTAATCACATGAGATAAGGAAGGATCTACTGGATAATGCACATATCTCATCTTTCTCCATCCATCCTGTAAGTACTAATATGTACCACGATCATCAAGAACACTTATGGTGGAATAATATGAATAATGAGATTACAAAGTGTATCTCAAGGTGTTTGGTATGTCATAAAGTTAAATAAAATTGAAAAAGTCCAAAGGGATGATTCAAACATTATCTATACCCACATAAAAATGGGATAATGTCATTATGGATTTTTTAACTAGTCTCTCAAAAAGATCTCAAGGAAACAATGTGATATGGGTTGTGGTGGATCTACTCACCTTGACTTCCCACTTCATTTCTATTTGAGAAGATTTATCACTTGAATAACTGGATGAATTATATATAAAGGAAGTGGATAGAATTCATGGAGTACCACTTTTGATCATTTATGATCATGATCCATGTTTCAAAACTATGTTTTGGAGAGGTATTCAATATGCTTTGAGTACTGAATTGAATTTTAACATGGCCTATCACCCCCAAACTAATGTCCAATCTAAAAATACTCTTAAAATGATCAAGGATATACTGAGATCCTACTAAATGAAATTGAACGGTGGATGGTATTAGAATCTCCCATTGGTTTAGTTATCATACAACATTAGTTTTCACTTGAGTATTCAGATAACTCCATATGAAGCTCTATACAGGAATTGATGTAAAACTCCAACTTGTTGGGATGAAGTTGGTGAATAAAATATTCATAGACCTGATCTTGTGAAACAGATGGCAGAGAAGATCCAAGCTATCTAATAACATGTCAAAGATACTCAAATAAAGAAAAAGATCTATGCTGGAAACCATTGAAGGGAATTGGAGTTTGATTTTGGAAACAAAGTCTTCTTTTGAATATCACTGTGGAAAGAGTCATGTGGTTTGGAAATAAGGGGAATCTTAGCCACAGGTACATTGTCCACTTTTAAACCCTTGATTTCATAGGAGAAGTGGCCTATCAATTTTTACTTCCACAAAGTATGTCTTAAGTTCATTTTTTTCCATGTATCTCTCTTGAGGAAGTACATACCTCACACCTCACATGTACTGAATTTGGAGGTGGTATAACCAGAGAACGACCACTCGTGTGAAGAGTGTCCAGTAAAGATATTGGATCACAAAGACAAATTCATATGAAAAATTATGGATCACCTTGTAAAAGTGATACGAAGGAACCATAATTATGAAGAGGAAACATGAGAATTAGAGGAAGAAATGAAGGAGAAATACCATCACTATTTTTCACCTTAGCATGTAAAGCAAAATTTTGAGGGTGAAATTTCAAAAGGGGGAAGAATATCATGACCTAGAATTTTATCAATGGAATTTTACTTCCTATAATTATGTAGTATAAAATACATACACCACATATATAACCCAATAAAAAGATCACTCTCATAAATGAAGAATTAAATAAGTGGTATTTATATAAATTAAAGAACCTATACAGATGAAATAATAACCTAACCATTGGAATAATAATATAAACATTAGGAATATTAATCTAGAAAATAGAATAGTAACCTCACCTATGAATTTATAGTTAAAATTTACCCATCTTATAAATGAAAATATAATATTATTATATCATAGTATAAGTAAATAAATGTTTTAAAAATCATTTATTAAGTGTTGTTATTTTTATAAAACGTAAATGTTTATTTACAATTTTATAATTAATAAAATGATTTAAAAGAAAATTTATTTCCATAAAATAAATTTTTAAATTAATATTTTGTATTATTATAATTATAAGGAAATTTTATGAGACCTTAATTATTTTTTCTAAGTTTTATAAAATCTGTGATAATATAAAAATCAGTATTTTTTGAATAAATGATGATTTTATTTAAAAATAGAAGTTCTCATATTTAGAAAATTATTTTTTTAAAATGGAGTCCATTTTTTAAATCTACATGTCAAAAAATGGTTAGGTTAAATTTTTTGGATTTTTCTAAAATATTTCAATTTTTGGTGAATAGTGAAATACAATAATTTATGGTATTTAACAGTATAAGTTAAATACATGAATTTTTGAGTCATGGATGATGTAAGAACAAATTATTTAAAACTATAATATACCATTTACAATATTTATTAATGGTAATAAACACTATTGATAATCTTGATCCAAAATAATAAACCAATGAATATAATAATAAACAAACACCCCTCTCCTCTACTATAAATACCACCCCTCACCACATCTTCTCCTCACATATTCTAATCTTTTTTTATATAATTATTACCTATATACATCCCAATACTATTACCCACATATAAGATCTACTTATCTCAAGGAAAGACCAAACCCAAGTGCCTTAAGAAGGTTCTCATGGAGACAACATTCAAAAGGTAAAATCCTCAATCCCTCTCTATTGATTTCTTTTCTCTTTTTATCTTATCCTTACCTCCCCTATCCAAAGAGGCATGATAACTATAATATTGTATATATACTATAATTTTATTTTTTAATGGAATATCTATCATCAAATATCTTCTCTTCACCTTTTATTCTAAAAGTTAAAACATCATCTGTGATGTGTCGATTCACCACCTTTGTGGGAGAAGAGTTTTTGTTTTCTGTTACTACCTTCAAGGATGGCCATAAAACCATTGTTATGATTTAAAATTATTTTAATATTTATATTATAACTTTTTTAATTCTATGTAACATAGGCATAATATTAAATAAAGCGAAACTAGTTCATGATGGTCAGAAAACCCACAAACATAAACAAAACATTTATCATTAATGTTTTATCAAATGAATCACCCTCATTCCATAAAACTAAATGATATATGAAGCCAATTAAACTTATTAAATTTATTTAATATCATAAAATATCAATTCTGTATAATTATTCCCATTTTTAAAGAACTTCCATAATTTTATACAATTAAACTGACCACGAAACCATGAAAATTAATGCTCCCAAAACGACGAGATTAAACTCTATAACTAATCAAAATGGCCATAAATGAACTTAATAAATTAATAATAAATCAAATAAATGAAATATTTGTTCTTAATTATGTAATTAATGAATCTAATTTGATTATCCTGGAAATTAAATGCAAGTGTAGAACACATTCAGACTTAAGGTAAGGGGATTCTCAAACCCAACTCCTTTTCTTTGGGTTACCCATCTTTCATGACTTTTATGGTATATATATTTCACTAATGTTCCTTAAAAATCATTTCATTATTCTTACCATTTATTTTATAATATATACATGTTTCCAACATGATTTTATGACAAATACAAAGATTTTCCAAAAGAACTCTTCTTTCCAAAACACATTTTGACTCCCCTTGAGCTATTTCTTATTCACTCAACAATTAGGAATCATATACCAGATATTTTTTTCCATTTTTCATTTGGGAACTGAAAAGTTTATTCATGATTAATTAATTAATTATGAAACATATTACTTTACATGAGTTACTTAATGAATTTGTTTTATATATGATCTATGTGGCATGCATTATTATATAAATGTTATGATGTGACAGGTGCACCCAGAATTATATATCCATCCAATGAATTGGGTAATGTGATGTTTCTCATGAGATGATGTGTATTATTCTTTAAAGTGATGTTAGATTTTTTTTTATAATGATGATTTTATGATTATACACATATGTTATTGGTGAACATGATCCTAGATTTGTTCACAACTATGTGTGGTATTTCACCACTAAGACATTATTTTTCATTTTTATATATTGCCACATTCCATACCTTTTTATAATGTTTCCCCTCATGATCATAAGGATTATACTATAATTATTAAATGATGATGATTATTATGCTCACCCATTTTATATAGATTTATATCCTCTATTCATCCTCTTATTAGGATTTTATATCACCCCTTTCTTTGATGTATATCCCCAAGTGATTACATGTACTAAGGAGAAAGTAATATTTTAAAAGGATAAATAAGAATGATTTAAATAAATTTTTATGTTTTAATTATGTGCATGTTATGTATGACCCTAATTTCCACAAGACACTAAACCTTTGGATCCTCGTTTTGTAATGATATTATGTTGTTTATGTTTGAAATGATATAATAGTTTTGTTAGAAAAAGTAGGGTTTTTATAAACCTCATATAAAGTCTATAGAGAAATATCTTGACATATCTTCAAGTTTTTGTATAGTCCATTTAGATTGGACATCATACTAGGGGTGATAGTATAACATATTAAAATTTTATGAATTCATTTTTTCATATTACTTTAAATTTTTATATAGCTTGTGTTATGCACATCACTGAGTTTAGCTTTTTTTACATGAATCAACAAGTTTATTTGATAGCATGCATGAAATGCGACATCGATTTTTAGAGAACTATGAAATAATATTATTGAAACCTTGCCATTATGTAGGTGGGAATGAATAGTATAAACTACCTTATGAAACATACATATAAATTTCCTACTCATTATAAATTTATTTATAATTGCTTAGTAAATAATCAATCAATTTTTAGTAATGTGATTATATTTATCAAAAATATGTTTTCTTCAAAAATGATTTTTATTTCTTTTTATAAAAAAATATTAAAATTAATTTATTTATATTTTAGAAAAAATATTTGATAAAATTTAATTTATTTTTTAAATCATCATATAAAAATTAACTTATAGTGAAATTTTGGTATTTTTTGAAAAATATTGATTTTTCAGTGAATAGTAAAAAACACCAGTTTTTGAAAAACTACAATTTATTTTGAATAAAATAAGAAATTTAAATTCCCAATTATATTTTAATACAAAATAATTATTATTTAGTAATATTTAATCCACTTAATTACTATTGAATAAACTTTATATTTAATTTTATTATAAATTATTTCGGGGTTTAAAAAAGTGTTTTTTATGAAAACTATTTTAAGGTGCATAATGTTTCTCCATTATAATTTATTAAAATAATTCCTAATGAGGATTTTTTAAATTAAATTTATATATTATATATAAAAAATTTTAGTTTATATTTATAAAATTATTATTATTATAAATAGAGTTAATATAAAATCATCTTGTGCTTTAAAAAATACACTTCTCGAAAGCTTGCGTTTTCCTCATATCTATGAGATTTTTTGTTTAAATTTAATTATTTCCACTTTTATATAATTTATTTTAAAACTAAAATTTATTTTTAAATGATAATTTAAAAATGTAATTAGATTTATTTTTCAATTTTTTTTGAAAAGATTAATTTTTTGATGAATAGTGAAAAATACTAAATTTTAATTGAAAGCTGCATTTTCATTTAATTTATCTATAAATTGAAATCATATTTTAAAGTAAAATTAGTAAAATTATACATATAATAATAAAATTGAGTTCATTTTATAAAATTCCATGTTGAAATTGGATACAAAAACTTTGTATACTTTTAAACATTTTCTCTTTGAAATCCGCTTTCTCATCGCAGCTGTGAGATTAATTTTAAATTAAAATTTTCCCATTATATGAATTGAATTTATAAAAATATATTCTATATTTTTAATCATAATAATTTATATTATATAATAGTTTAAACTTATTTTTTGACCAAAATGGATAGTGAAAAAATTAAAAATTAATTACTGTAGTTAAGGTAAAAATGGGTTTACCGAATGGTTAAACTAAGAAAATAAGGGTTAACATAACTATAACACTTGTAAAATTAATATTTTCTATAAATATTTCAATATTATACTTAAAAATATAGAATATATGGAAATTTTAATCCTTTTACTTGGGAATGAACTTTTTTATTTTGGGAAATTTACCAGTAGTTTCCAAGTGGGTTCATTTCCCCCACTTATAAAAGGACACCACCAACCTCCACTTATTCTCACCTTTTAGAGAATATAGTTCATCCAAACCCTAATAAAATAACTCCCAAAAATTCACGTAAATTTTATAGAGCTACATTTCCTCCCAAAATACCAACACTAGGGTCCTTAATAAGAGATTCATAGGAGGTGCTTCTAAGCAAAGGTAATTGTCTTCACTATCATTCTTATTTTTATTTCCCCATTAATTATGTATTAATTATTGTAATATGATAAAAAAAATTATATAATATATACTTATATTTTATTATGTTAATTTTATAACCAATAACAATATCCACTTCCATCAAATGGGTTATGCAATCATTGTTCGTGTGTACGGCGGACTACCGTCTCGCGAACCGATGCCATTCTTTTTTTCCATTACCACATCTCAAGGAAGTAAATAATTATGGATTTATTATTTATATATGATATTTATCATATTATTATAGTTATATAATTATTATATAACACATACCTTAGTACCCTCCATTTTTTGGGAATATGATAACATTGCTAGTTTGTACGGCGAACTACCACCCCGCGAAGCGATGTGACCTGTTTATGCTTTACATAGAAGGTAATAAGGGTAGGTTTAATGAAAATATGTGATACATATAAAATAAAAATTATTTTTTAATGATAATATATCATTTAAATTTTATTTTTTCAACCCAAAAATAAAATGGAAACAATATCCATGCGTACATACAACCTACCATCTTCATGAATGGTGTATTTCATTTTCTATTACTAAATTTTATGGATTAATATAAATAAATATATAATAAATATATATTATATTTAAATCAAGTTTAAAATTCTATATAATATAAAATCATGTTCAAATTATGATGAATAAATATAAAAAATCAAAACATATAGAAAAAACAAAGTGGTTATTACTTAATACATGATTTTAAAAAGGAATTATTAGAAAAAGGATAATAAAAGGACATACGTAAGTCATTTGTGGTATTATATATATAAGTATGTTTTTTGTAATATATTTATAATAAAATTATATATATTATAAATGTGGTTCAATCAAGTACGATGGAAGTCGAGACTTACGATTAAGGATTTCTAGTCTCTCTTCTATTTCTGCAAGACATATGAAAATTAACTAGTCATTTATTTCATGTGGTGTATATAATAACCCTTTAACATGATATATAATGAATATAATCATTTTTCTTATATTTTATGTTTTATTTTATTTTATGATTTATTTGGGATTACTATTCATAAGATTACTAAAGTGGTAAGGGATGTTCGTCTTTTTTTTACTTCTGTGAGACACATGCCATATTCACTACCAATTTCTATTATGTGGTGTATATACATTAAATAAATGTATTTTATGGTTTATATAATTAAAAATATAGGGATTTACATATCCATTTTAGGTAATCTATTTCATGGGGTTTACAGTTCAAAATTTACTACAATGATAAGGGATTTTTGTATCAATTTTCCTTATTTGAGACATATGGGTAGGTTATAAACCTATATTATTTTACGAAGTTTATATAAAGACCCTATGACATTTAATATAATGAATTTATTTATCCTCATAATTTTTTATATTTATTCTAATTATATTCCTTCACGGGTATTACAATTCAAAGTTACCAATGTCGTAAAGATTTTATGTTACAATATCACCATTTATCGGGATTATTTATGATTATGTTTCCAATGATGAAAAATTATGATAAATTTCTCAATAAACACATGAATTTTATTTTAATATAGCTATTTCATGAGAATATATGTTTAACCTTCATTTTCCTCTCTTCTTGACTCATGATTTCAAAAAGAATGTTTTTAATAAAAATAATATTTTCAGTTGAAAAAACTTTTCTCCCAAGATCTTGTTTTATAAAAACCATTTTTATATTTTTTTTTCAAATGATTTAGTAAATTAATTATTAACCTTGTTTTAATTTTTAATTTTTTTAATAGAATCTTCATGTCTTTTCCCAAAAAATTTTCATTTGGATTTTACAAAAATGTGAAAATAATATTTGTTTTTAACATGCATGGAATGAAAAATATTTCCCAATATCATGAATGATAAATGATTTCAAGATTCCATTATAAGTTTTAAAAGAACATTTAAAATAATTTTTCCCTTAATATTTAGGTTATTTCTATATTTTAAATAAATTATCTGAAAATGAAATGTAATTTTATTTTTTATGTTTTAAAAATAATTTATCAAAGTAGAAATGATATTTTCCTCATGAAATGTTTTAAATGATTTTTAAAGCTTACTTTATAAGTTTTAAATGTTTATTTTAGAAGAAAATGAGTTAAAAAATATTTTATAAAGTTTAGTTTTAAAAACTGGTTTTCAAAGAAAGGTTATTTTCATCAAGAAACGTTCTATGTGATTACTCTTTCAAAATCACTCTCTATATAAGATAACATCCATTAAGGTTACTTATGCCTTATTAGGGATATGATACAAGTATACCATTATTATTATTTCTCAAAATGGTTTATTTTTAAAATGACATGATGTTTATGAAACTCATTTATTTTTCCATGAGTTATACAATGATATAATTCTTATAAAACCTCATGTTTTTTTCCATGGGTTATGCTATAATGAAATAATGAGATGATGATGAAACCCATATCTTTTCCAGAGGTTATGATATGATAAAGTTTTTATAAAACCCATTTCATTTCATGGGTTATGATATGATTAATGTTTGATGATTCTATGGAAGACATACATATGATTTTCATTATGTGATGGGTAGGACCAATATCTCCCTCTAATGAATTAAGTAAATATTTATATCTCATGATATAAGAAGTAATGGAATAGGGTGTGAACCCATTTTAGTAAGGGACTTTTTCCTCTATGACAGTCTTGGGAGTAAAACTTGATTACTACGATGGGTTGGGGAGTAATCCCATTAAACTATGATTTATGTCTTATGAACTACCAATATTTATTCCTTGACTCAATATTATGATCTTTGATATGCTAGTTATGGTTTTAAAGTTTATTCTCATATTATCATACCCTTATTCTAATTTCATTCTTAAATATCTCCCATTTTTACCCTTACTAAGAATATGAGCTAAATATTTCTTATGTTTCCTTTCCCCAGGTCATCAAGAAATTTATTAAAGTAGGGGTAATATAGGGTAATATATTTATGAGATACGATTAATATATTTCACGAATTAAGAAGATTTTGTCCCAATTTTACAAAGGCACTAAAATATTATGACCCTCGGGCATGTGTTTTTGCAATCTAATGAATATTCACCTAAAAAGATATAATATATATATATAAGAATCTTGGGTTTCTATATTTTCCATTAGAGGAAATAATTAGTTGGAATTTGAAAATTAAAATTAGAAAACTTTTATATGATACCTAGGGATATTTATATGGATATTTTTTGGGATGTCTCTAAAGATAAGTCTAAGGATGATTCAAAGTTTAGGAAAATTTCAAGGAATTTTGGTAAAGTAAAGAGAAAGTGGTTTCCAAGAAATTACATCCCTGTTTTGATACTAAAAGTGGATTTGTCTTTGGAACAAAGTTAACTAAGAGTAGAAACTACAATAAGGTCACATTGAGTTAGAATCAATCATCACCTTATGCATGAAAGTTAGCCTTGTGACACACCTGGTTTGTCCCTCCCAGGGGATATACTTTGAAAACTCAAAAACTATTTAGAAACCATCATAAAGGATTTAATTTAATGGTGACTATGAATGAACTAGGATAAAACTAAGGTGACATAGATTAAAAATAATGTGTCAAGATTTATACATACAATAATAGATTTACATGATTATTTGATTACCCATTATGATTAGAATTTCTGACACCATTTGTTTTAGTTTTAGTCAATGGAGGGAACTGGTTTAACATTGAATGTGACATACAATTTTCCACTAAATATCCAAATGGGATGATGACTGGAGTAAAGGAAGTTGCGATTATTCCTAATTAGTTATCATGATATATTATTAACAATTTAAACCTTAATCAAATGTTGGACTCACTAAATAAGATAAGGATAAATTTCACTAAGAGTTTAGGTAATGTAGACCATAGAATAATGAAGATTCACTTTCCTATATGTCGTGAATGTAGGAAGAATAACTCAAGAGAATTTCCCAGAGGTACGAGAATATGTTTTTAGTGTGTATAATAAGAAACCAAATAATGTAATTATAGAGGATAAATGAAAATTTCAATTAATGAAATGGATGACAATAATGGTCTCCCTAATATATCATCGACGATTATATGTTTCAAATATGGAAAGTATGTGAATAATGAAAATCGATGTCCTAAGGGATAATATTAAGAATAGAATCAATAAAGTTATATTAGTAATGGTTCTTATATTTAAAACAAAGAGACTATGAATTACATATAAAATAAAGGGGGTATTAAGGATAAGATGAGGAGTCCTAGTTAATGGTTTGAGAAGGAAGTGGGATGATTTATGTATTTTTGTATTTCAATTATATAATTACAAAATATAAAAGGATTGATCATTATAAAAATTTCATTAAGGATTTAAAATAATATGTTTAATGATTCAAGTGACTTAAAAAAGTTATTTAAATGGAAAGATGATATTTTTATTAAGGGAAGATAACCCTTAATATGTTACTAATGTTTAAAAAATAGAGTTTAGTTTGGATGAAGAGAATATTGATATGAATAATGTAAATTGGATATTATTGATGAACTTTTTACTAATTTATGATTTGTGGAAATAGTGTATTATGTTATCATTGATGGAGTTTATAAAATTATTGTATTTAAGGAAGATATTCAATAATATTTGGTTTTATTAAAGGAATAAGGAAGAATGCATGTTTTTAAAAAGTTTTTATAGTAATTTAGGATATTTCTATGTTTCAAGAGAATAAATAATGAAGGTGTTAAATGCGATACCCGGGCACAAGGAAATGTTTTCCTGCTATGCATCTCGCAAGTAGAACACTTTGGATTGTTTGATTCCTTCAGAATCATCTGCTGTGAAGAAGAAATTTGATGATGTAGTGGGAGCTGCATCGAGTTTCTCTGATTTTGGAGTTCCCTCACCTGGATGAATCATAAAGAAGGGGAAAACTGTAGGTTCTGGGCACAACGGAAGCACGTTGGTGGGTTAGCCCAACTTTAATTTTAACGTTAAAAAACGTTCAATCCGAGATCCATCACAATATAAAACGCCGAATCTTTGGAATAGAATGAAGAATGAAAAGAAAAGAAGAGTCCCAAAACCCTTGAGGAGGATCATCATATGTTGATTATAATTAATTTAATTAATGCATACTAATTACCTCGTTGGAATTATTTATTCATTGATGTGTCCGGTCATGATTCGGTGATTCATCGTTGCGTTGTAGAATCCAAGTGTAGGATTCCTCTAGCGGTGATCCACACGTGTGTCACGTATCTCCAGACGTCGCCAAAGGGATCTCCGAGTGCTAGTGCGGAAGAACCTTCGCTTGCGATGTCCGCCTTCGACCGCCTTGATCCGGTGGAGGATCTTGCTCTCGTAACTTGAGGGCATTCTTGGTGGAAAGAGAATTCTCTCTTGTCTTGAGAGTATTTCCAAATCTGTTGTGCACAACAATGGCTCTTTAAAATTTTGGGGTTGGGAGGATATTTATAATCAGGTTTGAGGTTAATAGAGTTATGACAATAAATAAATGTGTTACGCATTTTATTTATTTCAATAACTCTTATTGAAAACCCCCATGTAGAATTATTAATTCCTTGACATGCGCCCACGCTGATTATAATAAATATAATTTAATAAAGCAATATTAAATACTCAAAATCCCAACTGGAAAAACTACACGGCGTGTAATAATTAATACACGGCGTGTACTTGTTTTCCATAAAACTACACAGCGTGTATATTTAATATACACGACGTGTACTTTTATTTTCCATTTTCTCCACCACATTTATTAGAGCTTGAGTAATGACTATTTATTTCTCAAATAAATATAACTGCATTACTCGCTAATAAATATATTATTTCGTCCAAAATATATTCTCTCGAATAACTAGTGTCAAAATAAATGCGATCAGACATCCTTAAATAATTATTAAACCACAGTCTGGAATAATATTTATTTAACTTCTTAAATTAATATTTAACTGAGATACATGGACACACTTAGTGTGTGACCCTCTAGGCCTCTTTCTCAGTGGCATTAGGCTGAGCCTGCCTAAAGTCCAAGGTTACCATCTAGCAACACGCCAAGGAACCCATAGAGAAAGAAGCTAACACCGCAATGACGTGTCACCTCCTACGAATGCTTACCATGTAATATAATCCATTTGTCTCGATATCTCCGATCAAGCGGGTTGCATGCTAGTGCCATCAACCCATGTGCTTGATTATTCTTTCTTTGACTTCCCGGAATTGAACTTTCCCATACCTTACCATGGCCATGGATTTATTTATGCTATATCAATTCCATCAAAGGGCCTAAGATATCTACTTCCGTTATAGAACGGAAGGGACAAATCCTTTCTCACATTATCTATTAATGCAGTATTACTCGTGTGGCACCCAATGTATCCTACCTCACTGCGAACAGTGTGTCGTCACAATTTTCATCAATACATCAAAGTGCGCGAGTTGTAATACCCATTAATAATAATATTAAAGTCTAAGGACCAATACACATGTCCACAGATAGGGACATCCAATGACACTGTGAAATGTGGATTTCCTACTGGCGGGTCTCGTTCTCATAATATCCTCATGGATATTACCAAGGGCGCACACCATGAGAAGGTGCCTCAAAGTTTTATGAGTCCTCACCCCTAATGACCTGTATTATTTGTGTCCCTCAAATAATATCATCCGGACATAGAACATACATTCAAGAACAGTGTTATGGCACTTCCAGGTTCTCATCATAGCAGGGATCTGATACGACCCTTTAATGCAACAGCTGTCCTTAGGAAATTATCACATGACATGTCATGCAGAAGAACAATCAAGATGTGATAAGGCTTTTATTTAATGAATAAAGTACAAAGTAGTTGGTTCTAGACCACCAACTCCAACAGAATCCCACTTGGACTAGAGCCAACTGCTAAAAACCTTTAACCCGCTAGTTCTCACATGATATTCATGCTTCTGCTGAGATAGGCCTTTAGTCATGGGGTCCACCACGTTATCTTCCATGGATACTCTTCTCATTGCAACTTCACCCCTTTGATAGAAATCACTCAAGAGGTGATACTTCCTGAGTATGTGCTTTTTCCGTTGATGTGACCTTGGTTCTTTTGTAAGAGCCACTACTGCAGTATTATCACAATACAATGTAATGGGATCTTTAATGCTAGGCACCACATCAAGCTCCCAGACAAAGTTCCGAATCTAGACGGATTCTTTGGATGCATCAGAAGACGCTATATACTTGGACTCCGCTATAGAATCGGCGAAAACTGGCTGATTTGAACTTTTCCAGCTCACAGCTCCTCCATTGAGACAAAAAACATATCCAGATTGCGACTTCAGATCATTTTGATCAGTTTGAAAACCAGCATCAGCATACCCTCTGATGACAAGCTCCTCGTCTCCTCCATACACCAGGAACATATCCTTAGTTCTTCTCAGATACTTAAGGATTGTCTTAACAGCAGTCCAATGTTGTTCTCCTAGATCTTCTTGATATCTTCCTACCATGCTTAGTGCATAGGCAACATCAAGCCTGGTACATAACATGGCATACATGATGGATCCTATAGCCGAAGCGTATGGGATCTTACTCATCCTATCTTTCTCCTGTTGTGTCTGGGGACACATTTTCTTAGAAAGATATAAGCCATGTGACACTGGAACCAATCCCCTATTGGATTTTTCCATACTAAATCTATTTAGTATCTGGTCAATGTATTTACCCTGACTTAGTCCAAGCAGGATCTTGGATCTGTCATGAATGATCTTGATCCCTAGAATGTAGGCTGCTTCTCCTAAGTCCTTCATGGAGAAACACTTGTTCAACTAGTCCTTAACTGACTGTAAGGCTGGTACGTCGTTTCCAATAAGCAATATGTCATCAACATATACCACTAGGACGACGACCACATTCCCATTAAACTGCTTATAAACACATGTCTCACATTCATTCTTAATGAAACCAAATTCCTTTATGGCTTCATCAAATAGAATGTTCCATGACCTGGATGCTTGCTTCAATCCATAAATGGATTTCTGCAACTTGCAAACCTGTTTGGCTTCACCTGGTGTCACAAACCCTTCTGGCTGTGTCATATAGACATCTTCCTAAAGGTTCCCGTTAAGGAATGCTGTTTTGACATCCATCTGCCAAATCTCATAGTCATGGTATGCTGCTATGGCAAGTATGATTCTTATGGATTTAAACATGGCAACTGGCGAGAAGGTTTCATCATAGTCAATTCCTTGACATTGTCTGAATCCTTTATCCACTAGCCTTTCTTTATAGGTGCTAACTTGACCTTCCATGTCCAGCTTTCTTTTGAATACCCATTTGCATCCAATAGGCTTTACATGAACTGACTCATCGACCAGAACCCAAACTTGGTTCTGATACATGGAATCCATCTCATAATTCATAGCTTCTAGCCATCTTGCAGCTTCTGAGCTTTCTACTACTTCCTTGTAGGAGAGAGGTTCATCATTGTCCAACAATAATGATTCACCATCCTCGGTGACTAGGAAACCAAATCTCTCTGGTTCCCTTACCTCTCTTGAGCTCCTACGCAGTACTTGTGTTTCTGGAACCTCTTCTACGGGGACCTGTGGAACTTGTTCCTATACCAACTCATGTGTATCTTGAGCATCAACTTCGTCGAAGTCAATCTTTATCCCACTATCCTTCTTTAGGATGTGCTACCTCTTAAGAAAGACGGCTTGTCTGGCGACAGTCACTTTCTTGTCTTGAGGGTTGTATAGGTAATATCCTTTCATTTCCTTCAGATATCCTATAAAGATACACTTCGTGCCTCGGGGTGCTAGTTTGTTGCCTGAGAAGGCCTTAACAAACGCCTCACATCCCCATACACGTGTGTGCGACAAAGTGGGTTTCCTTCCATTCCATAACTCGGATGGAATTCCATTTTCCGCCTTAGTTGGTACTCAGTTTAATGTGTATGCTGCAGTTTGTAATGCATATCCCCAAAAGGATAATGGAAGATCCACATGACTCATCATTGACCTCACCATGTCCAAAAAGGTGTGGTTCCTCCTTTCACTAACACCATTCGACTGTGGTGTATAAGGAGGAGTGAGCTGAGATAGAATCCTAGACTCCCGTAGAAGATCGATGAACTCTTGGTTCAGATATTCTCCACCTCGATCCGATTGAAGCTTCTTTATCTTCTTACCAAGCTAATTCTCTACTTCATTCTTGAATTCCTTAAATTTCTCTATGGAATCTGACTTATACCTCATTAAGTAGAAATAGCCATATCTACTCAAATCATCAGTAAAAGTAATGAAGTAAGAATATCTACCTCTAGCTTCTACTAGAAATGGTCCACACACATCCGTGTGTACCAATCCTAGAAGCTCTGTGGCCCTTTCACCTTGTCCACCAAAAGGCGGCTTGGTCATTTTTCCTTGTAAACAAGCGTGACATCTATCAAGTGGTTTTAGCTCAGTAGAGTCTAAATATCCATCTTGGCAGAGCTTTGTCAAATGCTTCTCGTTCACATGACCAAGGCGGTGATGCCATAACTAGGAGATATATGATTCATGTGAGTTTGTTTCGTTATCGACTGCCAACACTTGGTTTTTGTAATTCAATACATAAAAACAATTATTTAAATGTGTCATACCATAACATACGTTGTTCTTATAAAAGAGACAACCCTTATTTCTAAATTTGAAAAGAAATCCATCCATATCCAAACAAGATACAAAAATTATGTTCTTGGTAACACTAGGCACATAATAACAGTTATGTAAAACCAAAATCATCCCAGTTGGCAATGAGAGGTGGTAGTCGCCAATAGACAATGCAACCATCCTTGTTCCATTGGCAGCTCGAAGATCCACCTCTCCTCTGGTAATCTTTCTAAATCTACTTGGTTCCTGCATTTGAATACAGATGTGAGCCCCACAAGCTGTATCTAATACCCAATGTGTAGAAATAGAAAGATTGCACTCAATAACAAATGCACCTTTACCGTCCCCACGCTTCTGGGTGCAGTTCCTCTTCCAGTGGACCTGCTTGCCACATTCAAAACACACTACCTCCCGTTCCTTGCCCTGCCTCTGGATCTTCCCCTTCTTGGAGGGACAGTGCTCGGGGGCTTCAGACCGTTTATAAGTCTTTGGCCCATTTGCCTTGTCCTTCCTTTTCTTGTTCACCATAAGGACCGCGGGTTTTTCACGCCCCATGTCCTTATCTACCTGGAAAATCAAGGTCAGAAGCTCCGATAGACTCTTCTCATTGCTACTCATGTTATAGTTGACAATGAAGCTAGAGAAGGTCTTGGGAAGTGATGACAGGATGAGATCTGTACGCAACTCATCCGGGAATTTAATCCCTAAGATGTCCAGGCGTTCAATGTAGCCAATAAGCTTGACTACATGAGGCCTAGCTGGCGCAGACTCTCCAAGCTTCATGGTAAACAAAGCATTGGAGATCTCATACCTCTCCTTTCTCACCTTATCTTGGTAGAGATCTTTAAGGCGAGACATCATGCTATACGCGTCCATGTTTTCATGTTGCTTCAAGAGCTCATTAGACATGGAAAATAGCATGAAACACTGGACATCTGTGGCATCATCCATGTGTTTCATGTAGAGAGATAATTTCTCATCACTATCTTCTTTCCTAGGCACAACTGGAATAGGCTCTTCCATCACATATAATTTCCTTTCGTGGCGAAGGATGACGCGTAAACGCCTCTACCACTATTGGAAATTGGTGCCGGTGAGAAGGTTTTATTTTTCGAGTATGGTGCATAATGATATGTTTGAATTCATTTTCTTTCCGTTTCTACAAATTAAGATGAGAAAAGGTTTAGTACTTTATTACAAAAATTGAGACAAATAAATAAATTAAAACTTATTAGTCTCCCACTATTTTATCGAAATCTAATAGCCCTCACCATTGACTTCAGAATATTCTGTTGTGTGAATATTCTAGTGGAAAGGATCCATATTGTCCTTCGCATTACCCCAACTAGGGTTGGTCAAGCAACATAAAGGGTTTTAGGAAGGCATTCCAAATGCCAACTGCATTAACTCGCAGCTCCTTGATCCGCTGAGTGGACTCCCCAATCCTGAAATCCTTTTGGATTTCCTCAACCTTTGCCTCTTGGTCACACCAAGTCCTGCTGTGGCAGTCAACCCTTGATGCAAACCTAGTCAAGTCAACCCAAAACCTTGAATTAGAATTCCCTGATAATTGAAAGCACCTCAACTAGGGTTGGTCAAGCACTTTGAACAATGGTTCGATTCTAACCAAGATTATGGAAGGCTATGCCGACTTAATATTTATTTTGAGGGATTTTATCCTTATACGTAAATTTACATTTTATTATCTTTGATTACATGCTTGTTAATATTAAGTGGGATATACTTAAGTGATTAACCATGTCTAAGATAATATTTACGTATAAGCCAGTTTTATTTTAGTTCCATCTTTCATGCTCGTTTAATTCATTAATTGTGTGATCGTGACAACACACCACAATAAATAAACCATGCAACTGACAGAAATAAAATAAATGGTATGATCATGAGCTTTTTTATTGGTTAGTTTATCTAGAGGTTGATAAACTAACCCAAGACCTAGGGGATAAACACCTTGAACCTTTCGGGTTCGTGTTTACAGCTTTCCACCTGTCCACCTTTGTATCTCCTTGGATTGGTTTCACCTTAGCTCCTGACTTGAGCCGCCTCCACTAGCATGGGAGCTCCATCCATTACATATGCATTTATCACACATGAAGGTGAGGGGTAAAAGGGGTTTTTATATAAAATAATCCTTGGGAACACATGCCCTACATATTAATGAGGAGATGGCTCGTAGGCCAAAAAATTTAATTTAAATAAATAAATTAAAAGAAACCATTCACATACAAAGGTATCGGTCTAGCTCATGATCATCCATACATGCAACGATATTTACGCATAAATAAAACTAGCATTCAATTCTTTAATATTTCTTATTTAAGATAAATCACGCTCGAATCAATTAATTTTCTTTAATTAATCAATCCTTTTATCTTAAATCCCTTTTCTGAATTTTCTTGAGATTCTCATCCATCAGAATTTTAAACAAATAAATTCATTTCAAATTATCCTTGTACGTAACTTGTACCTTGGAGGCAACCCGGTGAATTCCCATTTATTACGCAGATGTTAAATTAAACACATATATATAAAACACCTATCACGTGTTGTGCCTCACCTTTACGCCTGCACCATGGTACACGTCTCAAGGGTTTGTATAATATAATAATAAATTTTAATAAATCTACGTAATTTGGGTGAGTACACGACGTGTAGTTCTGACTACACGGCATGTACTTTTCTTCACCGTCCATTCGAAGTACACGCCCGGGGATAGGGCGTGTTAATGTACTTCGGAAATTTTTAGAGTACACGGTGTGTACAGTGGGACACACGCCGTGTAGTTTTCGTGTTACACAGTTTCCAGCTGGGCAGGTCGTGTACGGAGTACACGACCCAACCCTGACCTGAAGGGACTACACGCCGTGTTCATTAGACCACACGGCGTGTATTCCGGAAACCGTGTGACACCTGTTTTTGGTCAACACACAATGTCTTAAATTCTTAGAAAGAATCCAATACACGGCCTGATTTGGCGGATCAGTCAATGCATTGAACCTAGACCACATGGCGTGTACCATCGAATACACGCCGTGTATTCTGGTGTTATACGGCTAGAAATGTTTGGCTCCTCCGGATGAGTTCCTCTATTTTATTTTAATCAAAATTAAAAGAAAAAATCGTTTCTATGAGGTGAACGAGAAACAAGGGAGGAGGAATATATCTCGATATTTAGATTTTCAGAACGATTAAACTTGAATTGAAATAACTAAATTATTAAATGCATAAATTACCAACGAAGAACTAAATAATTATAATCAACGATATGATCCCTTTGATACCACTTGTAGGTTCCGGGCGCAGCGGAAGCGCGTTGGTGGGTTAGCCCAACTTTAATTTTAACGTTAAACAACGTTCAATCTGAGATCTGTCACGATATAAAATGCTGAATCTTCAAAATAGAATGAATAACGAAAAGAAAAGAAGAGTCCTGGAACCCTTGAGGAGGATCATCATATGTTGATTATAATTAATTTAATTAATTCATAAGAATTACCTCGTTGGAATTCTTTCTTCGTTGATGTGTCCGGTCACGATTTGGTGATTCGCCATTGCGTCGTAGAATCCAAGTGTATGATTCCTCTAGCAGTGATCCACACATGTGTCACGTATATCCGGATGTCGCTGAAGGGATATCAGGGTGCTAGCGCGGAAGAACCTTCGCTTGCGATGTCCGCCTTGGACCGCCTTGATCCAGTGGAGGATCATGCTCTCGTAACTTGAGGGCATTCTTAGTGGAAAGGGAATTCTCTCTTGACTTGAGAGTATTTCCAAATCCGTTGTGCACAACAATGGATCTTTAAAATGTTGGGGTTGCGAGGATATTTATAATCGGGTTTGAGGTTAATAGAGTTATGACAATAAATAAATGCGTTACACATTTTATTTATTTCATTAACTCTTATTGAAAACCCCCATGTCAAATTATTAATTCCTTGACATGCTCCCACACTGATTATAATAAATATAATTTAATAAAACAATATTAAATCCTCAAAATCCCAACTGGAAAAACTACACGGCGTGTAATAATTAATACACGGCGTGTACTTGTTTTCCATAAAACTACATGGCGTGTATATTTAATATACACGGCGTGTACTTTTATTTTCCATTTTTCTCCACCACATTTATTAGACCTTGAGTAATGACTATTTATTTCTCAAATAAATGTAACTTCATTACTTGCTAATAAATATATTATTTCATCCACAATATATTCTCTTGAATAACTAGTGTCAAAATAAATGTGATCCGACATCCTTAAATAATTATTAAACCACAGTCGGGAATAATATTTATTTAACTTGTTAAATTAACATTTAACTGAGATACATGGACACACTTAGTGTGTGACCCTCTAGGCCTCTTTCTCAGTGGAATTAGGCTGAGCCTGCCTAAAGTCCAAGGTTAGCGTCTAGAAACACGCCACGGAACCCATAGAGAAAGAAGTCAACGCCGTAATGACATGTCACCTCCTGCGAACGCTTACCGTGTAATATAACCCCTTTGTCCCGATATCTCTGATCAAGCGGGTTGAATGCTAGTGCCATCAACCCATGTGCTTGATTATTATTTCTTTGACTTCCCAGAATTGAACTTGATCATACCTTACCATGGCCATGGATTTATTTAGGCTATATCAATTCCATCAAAGGGCCTGAGATATCTACTTCTGTTATGGAACTGAAGGGACAAATCCTTTCTCGCATTATCTATTAATGCGGTATTACTCGTGACGCACCCAACGTATCCTACCTCACTACAAACAGTGTGTCATCACAGTTTTCGTCAATACATCTAAGTGCGCGAGTTGTAATACCCATTAATAATAATCTTAAAGTCTAAGGACCAATACACACGTCCGCAGATAGGAACATCCAATGACACTATGAAATGTGGATTTCCTACTGGCGGGTCTCATTCTCATAATATCCTCCTGGATATTACCAAGGGCACACACCATGAGAAGGTGCCTCAATGTTTTATGAGTCCTCACCCCTAATGACCTGTATTATTTGTGTCCCTCAAATAATATCATCCAGCCATAGAACATACATTCAAGAATAGTGTTATGGCACTTCCGGGTTGTCATCATAGCAGGGATCCACTACGAACCTTTAATGAAATAGCTGTCCTTAGGACATTATCACATGACATGTCATGCAGAAGAACAATCAAGATGTGATAAGGCTTTTATTTAATGAATAATGTACAAAGTAGCTGGTTCTAGACCACCAACTCCAACAAAAATGACACATGTCTCAGTGAATCAGGAGGCCGTTGAGGAAAGGATGAAGATCTGCAAATTTTTTATCATTGCTTGGGTCTTGACCTTGAGGGGTGAGAAAATGTGGTGCTTCTCTGATCTGACTGACAGAATTATTCTTGTGTGGGGATTTGGTGATTAGAGAATGACATCAATAGGGAAAGGATACTTCCACATTGTGTTTCCTTCAGATGAGCATAAAAGAAGGGCATGGAGTTTTGGATCTATATCCTTGAATCCAGGAATTATAAGAATTCAAAAATGGGAAGAAAACTTTGATCCATTTAGTGTAAAAAACACACATACTCAGGTATGGATCCGCATCGTTAAACTAAATTGTCTATATTGGAATCCTATAATTATATGGGATATTGCATACTTAGTTTGCAATCCCTCCATAATTGATAAGAAAACCGAAAACCCAAGGTACGGTCACTTTGAAAGAGTCCTTGTTGAAGTTGATATGGCAGGTACTTTGGTGGAGGAGGTGGTTCTTACCATGAGGGATGAAAGATTTAACTTAGAAATTGTTTATTAAAGGAAGCCTAAGTTTTGTGATGGTTGCAACCTATTTGGAAATCTCTTATCTGAGTGAAATCGCTCAAAGGTCTGTGAAAAATGAAATTCGAAGGGTCATGTTGAGGCAGCATGTAAAAGAGGTCTGGGAAATGTCAAGAGGATGGCTCATGATCCTACTTCTGCAAACTATGGTGCATGCTCCAACTTTCTTGGTGTGGAACCTAAACTGGAGTCACAACATGCGGTTGGGATGGATCATGATTTGGTTGAACTTGTTGAAATTATTGAGTTGGAGGTGGCTAACAAATAGGTTCTCCTCCAGCATGCAATTAATCCTTTAATAGTGGTGGACATGCAGGACATCAAAATTGGTTTTCAACATGAGGACTCAATAAATCATGATGCTTTGAATCCAGAGAGTGTGCCTGAAGACATACTAGTGTCCTATGGAATTGCCCAGCCGCATCAACCGATTGTGGCCACTGAACAGGCTTATAAGGCCCCATCCAATGATAGTATGGAATAGAATGAGAAGACCTGCACCTCAGGCTAAGAAATACATGACCCAGACTAGGATTTTGATAGAAAATAGGAGAACTTCATTGCTGCAAGGTGTGATGCTGATGAAGTAGTATCAGACTCACAAATGCCTACTATGTCCCTGCCTTGACATAAGGCAAAAATTAACATTTTAGGGAAGGACCTACATGGTTCTAGCCAGCATCTTGGTGGACAGTAGGAGAACATCAGCGCTCATGTGTATGGCTCTGTTGAAGTTGTCCCAGACTCACAAGTGGGTGGTGCTGGTTCTGTGAATACATCTTCCTTGCCTACTGCATTTTTGGCTAGACAAAATTCTCATAAAGGGGACTCCTTTATTCAGGTACAACCTAAAAAATTAGTAAAAATGTGAGATTTAGGAGCCGCAGACGTAGGTTTTGTTCACTCTCCAAAACAATTCTCACCTCTAAGTGGGAAATCATGGGTGGAAAATGATGAGGACAATGTTTCATCCAAAGATATAACAAGTGAGATCAGTGGGAAGGATGACTTTCCCTTTTCCCCTATAAAAGTAGATGAATGTTCTGATTATAAAGCATCTAAAGGAAAGGCTAAAGAGAAAACTAAATCCAATAAACTAGACAACATAAAGAAAGGGGGGCCTTAGACCAGAGGAAATTCAGCTCTCAATAAATGAGGAATGCTTTCTGGAATTTCCATAGGCTTGGGAACCCTCCCCTAGTCAAGGACCTTAGGCACATTCTTATGACCAACAAGCCTTTAATGAATGGCATTAGTGAACTAAAAATGAAGTTCTCAAGCTGGAAATCTTTCAAATGGTCCTCAATTGGATACTCACCAATTTCAAAGCAGGTGAATGACAATGTGGATGAGGATTTATGGTTCCTCAATCTTGAAATCATTCATATTCTTTCCTTCACTGATGATCAATAGAGTGTCTTGGTTGATATGTTGTTCCAAGATATTGTGATATCTATAGACTTTGTTTATGCCTCTAACTCCTATCTCAAAAGAAGTGAGCTTTGGTAGGATATGACTTATATTTCTGAGGAAATGTCACACAACTAGATGACGTTGGGTGACTTAAATACTGTGCTCCGACTAGAGGAGAAAACTGGTGATAACTTCAACAGGTTGGATGCTTTTGACTTCATTTCTTGCATTGAAAACTGTAGGTTGGTTGAAGTGACCACGGTGGGGGGTGATTACACATGGAGTAGGTACACCATTAATGGGAGGCAAGCCAGCAAAATTGATAGATTCTTGACCTACATCGATGAAGGGAATGAGCCCCTGATTATTTCTGGACTCATCTTACCAAAGTTTCACTCTGATCATAATCCCATCCCGATTGATGCATGTGATAGAAATATAAGGTATTCTACTTTACCTTTCAAACTTAACAACTCATGGATTATTGTTCCTGGATGTCGCGAGGTGCTCCTTGATGATTGGAAAGTTGAGTTTTCTGCCAGCCCACTTTTTGTTCTTCCCATCAAGCTCAAAAATGCTAAAAAATTGATTAGAGAGTGGTTTAGGTCATCATTTTCCAATTTGGAAAATGATATCAAGGATGCTGAACAATGAATTCTTAAATTTCATAATGATAACCAGCAGTAGGATGCTCTTTCTAAGGATGAAGTACATGCCCTTTCTCAACTTGATGACTTGCTGAATTTGCAGGAAAGGCTGGCCATAAGTCACTATAATATCTGATGCTTGCAGGAGAGTGATAGAAATTCCAAATTTTTTCATTGTCTGCATAGGGAGAGATGTATCAGAAAAGGTGTCACATATTTGGAAATTATTGGAGTTTTCTTCAATCCAGAGCTTGAAATTTCAAATGTAGTGGTTAGTTATTTTGAAAGTTTATACTCAGGTGGGGATGAAGATTTTTCTTACATGATGCATGAAAATATTAATCCTACCGTTGATGAGAAGAAAATTTAGATGTTGGTTGAGGTCCCACTTGAATGTGAGATCAAGGTTGTCCTATTTCCCTTAAATATTGACAGTGTGGTAGGCCCTGATGGGTTTACCAATAAGTTCTTCATGTTCAACTGGGACATTGTGTGCCAGGATGTCATCAGTTCTGTCAAAGAGTTTTTCACTCATGCCTCAATTCCGCATGGTGTGAATGCGTGCTTCATTGCTCTTTTACCAAAGAAGGACAATGCACTGGATATTAAGGACTTCAGACTGGTCTCCATTGGTAACACCATGCCCAATATTATTAGTAAAATTATGGCCTCTAGATTGGGGATCATTGAAAAGAATGTTATCACCCACAATCAGTTTGGTTTTGTCCCTGGAAGATGCATTCAAAATTGTCTTTTCACTGCCTCTGAGTGTGTCAACATCTTGAGAAGGAAAGTTAAACATGGAATATTTTCACTCAAGTTGGATGTCTCGAAGGCTTTTGACATGAATAAATGGGACTTCATCTTTGAAATGTGAAATAGACATGGAATCTCCATCCCCTTCACTAATTTTCTTCATACAATTTTTACAAGTGATCGACTTTATATCCTTATCAATGAATCCCCAATAGGTTACTTTCAATGCTCTAGGGGTGTCAAAAAAGGCGACCCACTATCTAGCTTTCTCTTTGCCATGGCGAATGATTATTTAAGTGTTTGACTGAATGATCTGGTCCAGGCTAGTCTTTATCAGAAAATTAAAGCTGGCAGGAACCTCTTCTCACCGTCACATCTTCTCTATACTGATGACATTCCAAATAAGCTGACAAAGGCACTATTTCTTGTGTCCAAAAGATATTTTCTCATTATGAGGATGTCTCTGGGCAAGCTATAATTTGGACCAAGACTTTTTTGGTTTTTGGAGATGGTATGACTCTCCATAAGCAAAAAAAAATGTCAGGAAGCTTGGAGTCAAAAAAGGGACTCTCCCTTTTAATTATTTGGGGGTACCTCTTTTTTAGGGAAGGGTAAAAAGAATATACCTTGAAAACATTTCTTCAAAGATCATCTCCCATATGGAAACATGCAAAGGGAAAACCATGTATCAAGTGGGGAGGGTCTTCCTCGTTAACTCAATGATCACCTCAATGTTTATTTATGCTCTATCTATCTATCGATGGCCTAGAAATATGCTCAAGGAGCTGTAGGTTTTGATCAGAAATTTTATATGGACTGGATCCATTCACGAGAGGAAACTCATCACCATTTCATGGAAGGATTTTACAAATCCCATTGACATGGGGGGCATGGGTGTCAAGGATCCTATGATCTTCAATGATACCTTGCTTAGGAAATTCCCATGGAACTTTCTCACATCCAATGACATGTCTCTTGAATTCCTTTCACATAGATTTCTTGGGAAGTTGAAGAATGAATTTTCCTTGCATGTTTTCTCTTCTATTTGGACAGTAATTAGACATTCCTATTTGAGCTCATGTGCTTTTCGAACTGGTTGGTGTGTAGGCAATCTACTCTCAATGCTTGGTCTACACCTTGGTTGGGAAATCCCCTAAATAAACTGATTATGGTGCCTCCCTCCATGAAGAACCTTTCTATTGCTGATGCAATATCATCTTCTAATTTTCAAAGATGCTTACCTGCAGATATTTGCCTTAAATTTCAGGGCTATATTTACACTAATGCTGACACCTTGGTTTGGACTCCCAACTCCAATTGATTCTTCTATCCCATGGAATGTTACAGGCACATGTGTGATGCTGTATCCTCTATGACTATGTGGTTGAAGATGTTTCAAGTCTGTTACATTGCACCCTCATGTTACTTGCTACTCTGGATTTTGTGGAAAAATAGGTTTTTGGTGCATAGTATGCTAAAAAAAACTAGAATCCAACTAGCTTTGGCATGTGGCATATGCCTTCGAGTTGAGGAGTCCATTTTACATCTCTTTTTCTCTTGTAGTTTATCTTATAGGTTCTGGTCACACTTGAAGGATGATTTCGGTGTGCATATTGATCTACATGGAATGGAGGCCTTTATGACATCTGTCCAGCACACACAACTCAGTGAACATATTGGGGGCAATGTTCATCATGGCTGTTGCTGATGTCTTTAAAGTGATATGGAAATCCATGAATGCCACTATTTTTAGGGAAAATGGCCATCCTTACAGGACAGATTGTACATGGTATACCAGGACTTCTTGACTGCCTCCAAACTGTATACTGGAACTATGAAAAACGATATTGCTAACTTAGTTATTCTGAGATATTTTTGGTGTATCTGGAAGAGTAAAAAATACTTCTTTTTCTTAAATCCGTTAGATGGATTCCGTCCAATTCAGGATGGCTGAAAGTGAATGTTGATGGGGAGGCTTCAGGTGAACCAGGGACTTCTGGATGTGGTGGCATCTTCCACCCTCATTGGGGCTTTGTTAAAGGCTGCTTCCACCACTATATTGGTAATGACATGGTGATTGAAGTAGAGCTATGGTCTATAATCAAAGAAATTAGGTATGCCACTCACTATGGATGGAGGCACATTTGGGTGGAATCTGACTCCACCACTAAGGTTCACATCCTAAAGACCTGATCCAAATAGGTACCATGGAAAATGCTTCCTTCCTAGATCAACTGTCTGTGGATTCTTGAGCGCATACAACTTGATGTCACCCATATCTATAGGGAGGCCAATCAGGTTGCTTATGTGCTTTCAAAGATAGAAATTGTGGAGTCCTACTTTGGATGGACTTTCATTTCCCCTGAATTTATTTCACATTTTATCGATTTGGACATGCATGTGATTTCTTACTCACAGCTTTGTAAACCCCCTTGTAATTCCACTTTCTCATTTTTTTAATAATAATTTTTTAGGAACAGTCTTGCCCGACTCCTGAACCTGTTTGAAGATAACCTATGATAACCATTTTGTTGTGATGATTATTAAAGGTAGAAAGAATAAATTATCATAATATTTATGGATCTTATGATACATTAATGCTTCGGGCATTAGAAATTCACCTCCATTTCTTGGAGTTTGAGATGAAGTGGGGATTGATCAAGGTATAACTAAAGGGTGAGATTATGCTAATGAAATAAAATGAAATCAAGTATATATATCTTCTCATGAAAATTATTCAACTTTTGGAAAAGGATCTTAAAATAAAATGTTTTCTTTTTATCATCATTTTTATGATATCAATGACATTTTTCACGACTCTTTGTTTTATGGTTTTGTGGTCTCTAACCTTCTCTAGATCACCAATTTTCTTGTCATCAACGATCTCTATCAATATCTGTAATTATTTATGATTTTTCCATGTCCAAATATTCACTTCCACCCATGCTCTCCTATCTGGAAACCTTGTTATGAGTTACATTAGGTAACCTTTATATTTCCAACTTTCCTTTTTTTTATGTGAAGTTTTATTATTCTTTTGAAAAATGTGGGTTTCTATAAAAGAATATTCCAATGTTAAACCTTTTATGACCGAGAAAAATTTTGAGGGTCAAATTAATTTTAAAGGGGGTATAATGTAATATCCTGATATTTTATTATTTTTTTCAATTTAATTTAATTTTTTATATAGATTTTGTTATAATAAACATCAATTTTTTCTTTAGTTACACGCAATAACGAGTTTCTTCAATAGCGTTCATAACACGCGACACCATATTTCAAAGAACCATGAAATAATATTATTATAACCTAAATGTTATGTATATGAGAATGAATATTATTAAGTAATTTATGAAACATAATTATAAATTTACTACTCAATATAAATTTATTTATAAATTCTTAGTAAACAATCAATCAATTTTTAGTAAAGTGATTATATTCATCAAAAATAAGTTTTCTTCAAAAATGATTTTTATTGATTTTTATAAAAACTATTGTAATTAATTTATAGATATTTTAGAATATTTATTTTATAAAATGAAATATCTTTTTTAAATCATCATATAAAAATTAACTAATGGTGATTTTTTGGATTTTTTCAGAAAATACTGATTTTTTAGTGAATAGTTTAAAATACCAATTATGGTAAAACTATCATTTATTTTCAATAAATTAAGTAATTTAAATGGATAATTATGTTTGAAACTAACATAATTATTATTTATTAATATTTAATCAACTTAGATAACTTTTATTTAACTTTATATTACACTTTAGTGTAAGTTTATTTTTGGATTTAAAGAAGGTTTTTTTTTTGTTTTTTTAAGGTGCATAATGTTACTCCATTTAAATTAATTAAAATATTAACAAATTAGTAATGTTTTAAATAAATAATATATATTATATATCAATAAATTTTAATTGATATTCATACAATGATTATTATTATATGTAGAGTCAATATAAAATCATCTTGTACTTGAAAAAATCACACTTCTCAAAAACCCACATTTTCATTGCATCTAAGGGTTTTATATTAAATTTAATTTCTTACACTTTTATAAACTTTATTTGAGAAAATTAAATTCATTTTTAAATCATCAATAAAAACATATAGGGTTAATTTTTTAAAATTTTCTGAAAAGATTAATTTTTTTGATGAATAGTGAAAAATACTGAATTTTAACTAAAAACTGCCTTTTCGTTTAAATTATTTATAAATTTAACTTATTTTTAAATTTGTTTTTAAAGTAAAATAAGATCAATTATACATATATTAATCCAAAATATATCATTGGAATCAATTTAATATTGAAATTATATATAAAAACTTTGTAAACTCTTGAACATTTTCTCTTTGAAAACCCGCTTTTTATCGCGCATGCAAGATTAATTTTCAATTAAAACTTACCATTTATGTGAATTTAATTTGAAAAAATGAATTAAATATTTTTAATATCTATAATTTTAATTATATAATAATTTTTACTTAATTTTTGACTAAGATGAAAAATGAAAATAGTAAAAATTAATTACCGCAGTAAAGGTAAAAATTAGTTTACAGGTGATTAAAATAAAATATAAGCGTTAAAATGACTATAAAAATTTTCAAATTCCTTTTTTATATCCATATATCAATATTAGACTTACCAAGTTATAATATATGGTCATTTTGAATCTTTTTTATTGGGAATTACCTTTTTATTTTGGATTCTATTGGGAAATTTCTAAGTAGTTTCTGAGTGGGTTCACTTCCCCCACTTATAAAAGGCCACCACCATCATCCACTTATTTAAAAATTTCAAGACTTATTGTTTGTCAAAAAACTTCAAAAATTACCCCCAGTATCTCCAAACATGTTCTAGATCTTCTGATCTTCCAGAAATACCAACACTACAGTCCTTAATAAGAGATCCAAAGGTGGTGCTTCTAAGCGATGATAATTGTCATGACTAAGATCATTATTTTTGTTTCTTATTATTAAAACTTTAATTATGAATTAAATATTATAATATAAAAAAATTATATTATATACACTTATATATTTTAATTTTAATTTAATAAGCTATAACCATCTCTACTTCCATCAAATGGGTTAAAAACCATCTTTTATGTGTACAACAAACTACTGTCTTGCGAACTGATGTCATTCAATTTTCCATTACCACCTCACAAGAAAGTACATAATAATGGTTTTATTATTTATATATTATATTTATGATATTATTATTTTTATGTAATTATTATATCACACATACCTTCACACTCTCTATTTTGTGGGAATATGATAAAGTTTCTTGGCTGTACGACACACTACCGTCTCACAAAGTAATGTGATTCATTCACAATTTATATGGAAGGTAATAAGGATGGATTTAAATAAAAAATCTGATATATATGGAATAAAAATTATTCTTTAATGATAATATATCATTTACCATTATGTTTTTAAACCTGACAAGAAAATGAAAATAATGCTCATACATACATATGACACACCGTCTCCATGAACGATGTATTTCATTTTATATCATTGAATTTTATAGATTAATATAAAAAATATATACTGAATATCTATTATATTTATATAATGGATAAAATTATAGATATAATTCAATCATTATGGAAGTTTGAGGAACCAAAATAATAAATTAAAACACATAGAAAAAATGCAGTTATTACTCGAAACACGATTTTAACAAGGAATTATTAATAAACGGGTAATAAAAGGACATAATTAAATCATATATGATATGATATTTAAATATGGTTCTATAATATATATATAATAACTAATATTTATTATAAAATAGGTTCTAACAAGTACAAATATAGTTGATACTTACGGTAATGGATTTCTAGTCTCTCTTTTATTTCTGGGAGACATATGAAAAGTCACCACTCATTTCATATGTTTGATTTATATACTGAAAATTTTACTTGTTATATCATTAATATACACCTTTTAATGATATTAAAAGTTTCATTTTATGTGGTTCTTTATTTTGGATTACTATTCAAAAGATTACTAAAGCGGTAAGTAATGTCCTTCCCACCTTTTACTTCTATGAGACACATGCCATATTAAAAACCAATTTATCTAATGTGGTGTATATACTACCCAAGAATTAATTTTATGATTATTATACTTAAAATTATGGTTATTTACATACTAATTTTAAGATCTCTCTTTCATGGGGTTTATGATTCAAAAGTTACCAAAGCGGTAATGAATTTTATCTCAATTTTCCTTCTTTGAGACATATAGTTATATTATATATCTATATTCTTTTATTAGGTATATATATAGAAACTTTTACATGTAATATCAAGTATTTATTTATTATAATTATTTTTATGTTTTTTATTGATATTCCTTAATGGGTATTTCAATTCAAAGTTACCAAAGCGGTAAGGATTTTATGTTAAAATCTCATCATTTATCGGGATAGTTTATAATTTTGTTTACAATAATGAAATATTATGATCCATTTACAAAGAAACTCATTAATTTTATTATTATATGGTTATTTAATGATAATATGTTTTTCCATTAATTTTTCTCACTTTATGTACACAAGATTACAAACAGTATATTTTTAAGAAAAATTAACTTTCTGTTTGAATTTTTTTTTCTTCCAAAACCATGTTTTCTAAATTTTTTTTCAAAAACTTTTAAAACATATTTTTAAAACTATTTATTATAGAAACATTTACATATTTTACTTTTTAATTTTTTTGAATGTAATCTTCATGTCATTTTCAAAAAAAAAACTTTGATTTGGCTTTTACTGAAAATGTGAAAAGAATATTTGTTTTTAACATACGTGACATGAAAAATATTTACCACTATTATGAAAGATCAATGATTTCAAGATTCCATTATACATTTGAAATTTTCATTTCAAAGAAAATTCATTCATTAATATTTGGGAAATTTTTAATTTTAAATAAATGATTTCAAAATGAAAAGTATTTTAAAAATGTTTTATGTTTTAAAAAGTGTTTTTAAAAAGTGGAAAGAATATTTTCCTTAATAAATGTTTTAGATTATCTTTAACTATTACTATATAAGTTTTAAAATTCTATTTTCAAAGAAAATTATTTCCAAAATATTTTATATAGTTTTTTTAAAAATTGATTTTCAAATAAAGGCGATTTTATTCAAGAAATGTTCCATGTTATTATTCTCTCAAAATCAATCTATATCTGAGATGAAATACTTTAAGGTTACTTATGAAATATTGAGGATATTATCCAATTATAAAATTATTATTATTTCTATAAATGGTGATATTTTTATGATGATGTGATGTTTATTAAACCCATTTATTTTTCTATGGTTTATATGATAATAGAATTCTTATGAAAACTGCTTTTTTTTTCATGGTTTATGATATAATGAAATGGTGAAATGACTGATAAACCCTTCTATTTTCCATTGGTAAAGATATGATAAAATTTTTATGAAACTCATTTCATTTCCTGGGTTATGATATTATGAATGTTTTATAATTTTGCAGCACACATATTTATGATTTAAATTATAAAAACCCTACTCTTTATTATACACTTAACATAATTTATTTGAAAAAACCTTCACTTTATACAAAATATAATATCAAGATGTCTAGTATATTTAGGGCCTAGTAACATTACATAACAACTTAAAACATAAAACACAACATCTTATTGAAAACTGCCTTTATAGGACCACTACATTCCCTCGTACTTAACATTGCATGGGATAACCTGAGGACATGCATAAGAAAATGGTGAGCTATAAAGCCCAGTAATGGAGTAAAAAAATAATAACATGAATATTAGAATACTTGTTAGTCAATAGGAATATCAATGGAGTGCAAGAGAAACATAGACATAAATGCATGATAAAGCATGATAATCATAACATGGAGATGTGGCAACAATATTTAACATGATATTAGCATGATCTAAGGATCATTGCACATGGAGCATGAGTAAACCCTCATTTCACATAAAGCACGAGTAAACCCTAGTTTCAATTGAATTATTGTGAGTCAACACTCATTTCACATGTCTTATCATGATACTATACCCAATGCATTGGAGCACTATTAGGGCGCACCCTTCTTAAACATTTCATTTCATGCATAAGTGTGCCAAATGGATCATATAACTAGAATCAATCAACATAATAAGTTATTCCACGATTTAGGAATGTGTAATAAATACATTATAGTACCACTAAATATGTATATGTGAATAAAGTTTAATACCAATTATAGAGACATGGGTATGGTATTCACTACACAATGATCTTGGCTTGGAAAAACACGGTGCAATATTAGCAGCATAACGATGTGACATAAAAATTCATAAAAAATGGTTGATGAGAGAGAAATTGGTGTATCATCACATGTAAATGAAATGGACAGTAGGGGGGTCATATGGATACATTTTCCAACAAATGTAATGGAATTTATATACATAATACAAAAGAATTGATTGAATGTAAATGAGGAGAGAGAAATTTCTTACCGAATTTTGGCATGGTAACGAGTGTACATGGGAGGCATTAATGAGATAGAAAGTGTAATTCCCCAAACCCAGTTACCTAGAGTCAGTGCATTATTAAATAACATTGGCATGATCATAATGAAACCATGTCTTGAAAGACTAATCAGTTTAGTATTATTGGAAACAAGATTCATACATAAGTTCAACTTTACAACTTGAAAAGAAACACAACACAAATATATTTCATTAGAAACATCCAAGACTCCAAGATTATGACTACAGGTCACTCATAAATTACTTATTAATATCATAGGAAATGAAACACAAGAAAGGGGGGAGCTCAAACGCTCAATAAGGGTAAGTAATACAGCAGAAAATGACATGAATATTAAGCATGGTAAATAATTGAAACCACATGCCTTTACCAATAATAAACATGAATAATTTTATTGAAAGAATATGAGATGAGTAAATAATGACATAATAAAAAATAATCATGGGTATTCTACTATTCAAATGACCACATGAACCATCAATATTATTTCCATAATGAGGGAATGTATAATGCTGAACATTCTGAACCATTTTGTCAAGGCCTCGGCCAAGACGTCTAAAAATGATTACAACCTCGGCCAAAACCATAAATCAAATTGAGAAAGGGCCTCGACCAATTCCACGTATAGTTGTCTCATGATACCTACCGATGCATCGAGGAACTAGAGAGAGCTCCACCCGTCACTTACTAAGTCCAATACATTCCTCATATGAAAAATTTTAAACATATCATAAACATTCGTATTAAAACTAGCATACTAAACGTCAATACTTTAACCATAAATCATGAATGGTATAAAAATAGAACATCCACAGTCAAACATATCACAAAACCTTCAATACAACATGGAAGTTTTTTATCATAATAAATAAACTCCAAATAAACTTAAAATCCATTAAAGGATGTTGACATAGATGAAATCAAAACCCTTTTTAGAGAAATATATCTTTCTATTTTGAAATCATTTATGAGTCACATAATTATAAAATAAAACATTCACTTTTAAAATATTCTTATAAGCTTGTAAGGGAAGCTTCAACGAGTTTATAACGGTAGAAAATAGCGCATCCATCATATAAGTTAAAAAAAGACATTCTTACCTTAATTTTGTCGAAAAGGTTAAAAAGGACCTTGTTTGGAAAGCGACGAAAATATTCAATATAAACTTCTTATAAAAATTTAAACAAGGGTTTAAATGACTTTAAACCATAGTATTTAAAATAGTAAAAATGATTTGAAATACATTTTTAAGAAATATATATGTGGATGATAAAGAGGTCCCAGTAGATAATTACGTATAAACAACCTTGTATAATGAAGAGATTGTGAAATAAACCCTTACCTTGTACTTTTCCTTGGTCGAGGGTAGGTTAACCTCCTGTATAATGGTGAAATAATTGTTATTAAATTATAAAATAATAATATACATTAATATGATATCATATATGATCTTTTAACATTGCTTTGTTAATAATATCTTAGTATTATCATCGTTTCGAGTGTTAACTTACTTATTTTATTTTATATGTTTTATTACATAAGACATGTTTGTTATGGATAGGTTGTATATTATTCATATCCATAATGATATTAAGTCCTTAAAAATTATTTTTAATCATCAAATGAGAATTATACTTGAATGGATATGATGGGGAATGAATCTCATCGCGTTCATGGAGACGGTAGTCCGTACGTACGCACGAGCGACAATATCATTATTTTGATATTAAAATAATATATAATTGGATGGTATATCATATATATAGAATAATTATAATGTTTTATTTATTATTTACATCAATTACACATCATTATCATACCCATCCAAATAATAATGTTTTGAATAACAGTTACACCACGACGTGGAGACGGTAAGCCGTACACACACATGTATGGTGACATGTCATTCAACGTATGGATATAATACTAAATATGGCTGTACCATATTTATAATAACATCATAGTATATATAAGATACTGGATTTATTATTTTATAATGGAAATAACAATGAAAGAAGAAGTTGAAGAAGAAAGGAACTTGAAAGAGGGTGGTGAAAACATTACCTCTTCTTCAGTTTCTTCCTTTGGATTTGATCAAAAGGGCTCCTTAGGTTGGATTTATGATCAAACTAAGGCCCCTAGGTTGAATTTAGGGAAGTTTGGAGGATATTTGGGCAGATTTTGGCTGAGACAAAAGGCTTTGAAGGTGTGAATTATTGAGAAGGGGGAGTTCCCTTTTATAAGAGGGGTGAGGGGCACCTTAGGAAAATCATAAAATGTTATTTTCTAATAAATTCTTATTCAGTTTATAATGGCTCTAAACTGATTTATTTCGAGTATAATGTGTGGATGGGTCGAAAAAAACTCAACCAATAGTTTTTAGACATGTTTGGGTCACTTTATTAACCTTAACTTTTAGTTTTAACTCTTAGTTAATTTGTTTGACATTTACCATGTCTCTTTGTATTTTTATATTATATAGTTAATAAACTTACTATATACTTCCAATCTACCCCCAAGTGGTCCATTAATGATAAAAATATTATTATATAAGTACTTTTTCCTGACCTTGGATTTTTAGGAATAGAATATCAATTAATAATATAATATTTATTTTAAAAACTCATTTATGTCAATTTTGACACTATTTAATAATTGATTTTTTTAGTCTTAACAACATTAGTAATTCAAAAAAAAATCATTTAAGCAATAATAAAATGTCATAGTAACCAATAAAATTCTTTTATGGCATCAAAACTTTCAAATTATATTTATTTTATCATTTATAATACTAATTATTTGATTCATTCATTAATAAGGAAAATACTGCATCATTATTATGTCATAAATAAATTTAATTATTAAATGTCTAAAAATTATAAATAAAATACCATTATGTAGGGAATCTTTTTATATTTATAATGAATATTTATAGTCAAAAATATAACATATATAACCCTATGTAAATTTTTTTTTCTAAAAGACGTATGCTTATGTGATTTTTGTATTTACTTTAACTTAATTAATATAAAGTGTCATTATCACTTACAAGTGGATCCATGGGGTCCCAAAATCAACAAAAAGATTCCCATGGTCGGACATGTATCAACCAATAGGGTTAGGACATGTTTTAGGGTAATTTATTATTATTATAATATTATTTTTTTCCTTTATTTACCAGATTTACCCTTTAACCATGATAAATAAAATATTTACCGAAGTAATTATTCAAAATGTATAAAAATAAAAGTTACCTATTTACATAATTTGGTCCTCCTGATTTTAAATATGTAATCTATTTTTCTAAATTCAAAACATAGAAGTGGAAGAAATTAATATAAAATTAATTCTCGCTGTCTAAACAAAAATCGTGTTTTTAAGAAATAATAACTATCAAAAGATTGACACTTGTTTATGTCCGGTTTAAATATGAAATTATGTCCAATGACCAAAATTTTATTAAGTGGTAAAAATATATTCTCAATATACTTTAAAACCACTCGAATTAATAATTTATCACTATTAATTATTTTTATTAAAAAAGTTGTTTTTAATTAAAATTTAGTGATTTTCACTATTCATCAAAAATTGAAAGTTTTCAGAAAAATACCAAAAAATCACCCTAATATAATTTTGATATTCCAAATCCAAAAATAAAGTCCATTTTGAAAGATAAAATGTATAAAATTTCAAAAAGTGGGTATTACTATTCGTAACGACTAGTTTGATTGGTTGTGGTGTGTGTTAGAACTCGAAGTTCCATACAACACACGCTACTGTATTATTCAAAGAGAAGCGTACCGTGGAAGCTTGGGTTGTTACATTCTCCCCTCATTCAAATAATTTCATCCTCAAAATTTCTAGCATACTACCGCATGAAAAGATTCGTGTGGTTCTTCATCATAAGTTCCTCGAGTTCCCACGTTGCCTCTTCGATCTTATGGTTTCTCCATAGAACTTTTACCAGAAAAGTCATCTGGTTTATCAACACTTGTTCTCTGGTATCAAGAATACTGATGGGTTCTTTGCAATAAGATATATTAGGTTCCAGTTCTACTTCCTCATAGGTGAGTACATGCATTGGGTCAGACATGTATTTTCTCAACAGTGATACGTGGAACACATCATGAACTTGGGAGAGACTTGGTGGCATTTCCAAACGGTAAGCTACAACCCCAATTAGTTTTAGAATTTCGAATGGTCTGATGTACCTGGGACTCAATTTTACCTTCTTACTGAAACGTATAACACCCTTCCATGGAGATAACTTCAAGAATACATGATCTCCTACCTGAAATTCCAAATCCTTCCTTTGGTTGTCAGCATAGATCTTCTACCTACTTTGAGCTGCTTTAATGTGGTTTTGGATTACCTTCACCTTTTCTATCATTTCCTCCACCAATTCTAGGCCTACGAGTTTTCTTTCACCAACATCATCCCAACAGGTTGGTGTGCGACATCTCTTTCCGTATAACGCTTCATATGGTGCCATCTGAATACTCGAATGGAAGCTATTGTTATAGGAAAATTCTACCAGAGGTAAATATTGATCCCACATACCCTGAAAGTCAAGTGAACAGGATCTCAACATGTCTTATAAGGTTTGAATAGTCTGTTCTGATTTTCCATCTATTTGAGGGTGGTAGGTAGTGCACAAACTAAGTTCAGTATCCAAGGCCTTCTAAAGGCTCTTCTAGAATCTTGAAGTAAAACGGGGATCACGATCAGAAAAAATCGATAGGGGTAGTCCATGAAGCCTTACAAATTCATTAATATATAGTCTTTCTAGACGTTCAAGTGGTAAATCCTCCCTTATAGAAAGAAAATGTGCTGGCTTGGTAAGACGATCAACAATGACCCATATTGCATCGTTCCTTCTAGGAGTCTTTGGTAGTCCCATGACAAAATCCATTATAATATTATACCATTTTCACTCAGGTATGGGAAGAGGTTACAATACTCCTCTAGGCTGTTGCCTTCCAGCTTTCACTTATTTACAAACCATACATCTTGACCGAAAATCAGCAATCTCCCTCTTCGTTTTGTCCCACCAAAAACGTTCCTTCAAATATCAATACATTTTGGTTCTCCCAGGGTGTATAGATAAATTGGAACTATGAGAATCATCCAACAAATATCTTTTTAGATCAGGTATATTGGGAACACAAAGTCTCTTCCCAAATTTCAAAATTATATCTTTATACACAAAGTCACCCAATATCCCATCATTCATAGCTTTAATCTTCTTTTGAAACTCTTCATCACCAGTCTGAAAACTCTTTATCCTTTCTAGTAAAGATGGTTTGGAAACCATTTGAAAGAGAATTGATGTTTCACCTTCCATGGTTATTCCCATATCCATCTTTACTAGATCCATATATATAGGATCCTTTTCAACTCTCATCTTGTTCAAAACTCCATGATCCTTTCTACGCAAAGCATCTTCCACCTTATTTTCCTTCCCTGGGTGGTAGTGTATCATGAAATCATAATCCTTGAGTAGTTAAAGCCATCTCCTTTGCCTCATGTTGAGTTATTTCTGTGAGAAAATATACATCAAGCTCTTGTGATCAGTATAAATCTCACATTTTTCACCATAGAGATAATGTCTACATATCTTCAAATAAAATATTACAACAGCTAACTCAAGATCATTAATAGGATAGTTTTTCTCATAAATTTTCAGTTGTCATGATGCATATGCAATAACCCTATCATTATGCATAAGGACACAACCGAGTCCTTTATTCGATGCATCACTATAAATAACAAACCCGTCATTTCCTGATGGTAGATTCAATATAGGAGAATTGACTAATCTTATCTCCAGTTCTTTAAAACATTCTTCACACTATTTTTTCCAAACAAATTTAACTCCTTTACGTGCGATCTTTATTAATGGGTTAGCCAATCGGGAAAAGTTCTAGAAGAAATGCCAATAATAACCTGCTAAACCAATAAAACTACGTACTTCATTTATAATCATCGGTGATATCCATTCTTGGATTACCTTAGTCTTAGAAGGATCAATGCAAATTCCATCTTTGGAGATAATATGGACAAGAAAAGAAATCTCCTGAAGCCGTAATTCACACTTTCTAAACTTCCCATATAATTCATGTCTTTTAAGAGTCTTCAGGATAATGCGCAAGTGATTTTCATGATCTTCATAGCTTTCATAGTATACCAAGATATCATCAATAAATACCACCAAAACTTCATTGAGATATTCCTTGAAAACTCTATTCATTAGATCCATGAATACATAGGTTGCATTAGTCAATCAAAAAGGCATTACTGTAAACTCGTAATGCCCGTACCTGGTTCAAAATCCTGTCTTCGGAATGTTTTCCTTCTTCACACACAACTGATGGTATCCAGATCGAAGGTCAATCATTGAAATGTATTGAGCTCCATGCAGTTGGTCAAATAAATCATCAATGCGAGGTAGGGGATACTTGTTCATTATTATTATAACATTGATTTCCCTATAGTCGATATATAACCTCATAGATTTATCTTTATTCTCAACAAAAAGGACAGGGGCTCCCCATGGAGAAACATTAGGGAAAATAAATCCCTTATTAATCAATTTCTCTAGTTGTTTCTTTAGTTCAACTAATTCCACAGTGGCCATTCTATAAGGGGTCTTCGATATAGGCCTTGAACCAAGAATTAAATCAACGGAAAACTCAATTTCTCGTTCTGGAGGATGTCCAGGTAAATCTTCAGGAAACACATCAACATATTCTTTCACAATAGGTATATCCTCTATTTGAACATTCTTTTACTTACTCACAGTTATTGCATCCTCTTCCTCCCCGATAATTGAATTTAGTTGAGCTACTGGGGGTGGATCTAGATAAGAATCAGGTGGTGAAGATTCTACTCTAAAGATATGGTGTTCTTTATCATTATCATAAAAAATCGTAACCTCTTTCTTATTACAATAAATCTTCACAACATGGTTTGAAAGACAATCCATACCGAGGATTATATAAAATTCAATCATGGGTATGATGATGAAATCAGCAAATAAAGAACATTTATGTGCTCTAATGGGGACTAATTCAAAAAACTTTGTTGCAATGATACTCCCCTTAGGAGTTTTGACTCACAACTCCCTTATTAAATCAAATTGGAAATATCTAATTTTCTTAGAAAACTAAGAAGAATTGAAACAATGCGATGATCCAGAATCAAATAAAGCATTTGATAAACTTAAGGAAACTATTAAATTACCTACCACCACATCTTTCGGGGCTTCAAACTCAGCAGTAGTGATTGCATAAGCTTGGCCTTGGTCCCTAGGCCTTTTCTGAGGTATGTTTCCATGATGATTAGGAAATTTATTTTCATAATGTCCCATATCCCTGTAATTGTAGCATTGAACATTGGAAGCGTCTTTCTTTCCTTTACAATCACCAGCTAGATGGCCTTGCTATCCACATTTGTATCATACTCCTTTTCCTTTTAGACAGGCACCAGGGTGCTTCCTTTCGCAATTATCACAAGATGGAAATTCAATTCTTCCCTTCTTACCTATTTCCTTATTTCCTTAACCAGAGTGTTCAATAGATCTCTTCTTCTCTTGCTTTGATTTAAAGTCATAGGACATAGAGAATTCCTTTTCTATCTTGATAGCACACAAGAAAATATCTTCGTATGATGAGAAGGATTGTGATACTAATGCTCGACATAGAAATGTTTTTAACCCATCAAAGAAACGATCAATCTTACTTCTTGGGTTACGTATATAATATGAAGAATGCCTCATTAACCTTGTAAATTTTTCCTCATACTTTGCAACATTCTCATCCTCCTTTTTCCTCAGACTCAGAAATTACCTTTCCATATCTGCTCGATGGTCATGATGAAAGTATTTTTCTAGGAAAATCTCTTTGAACTCCTTCCATTCCATATTTGATACTTCATCATCCTCCTTTGTGTTTTGAATCAATGACCACCATTGATCAGCATCTCCACTAAGGTGGTAAACTGCCATGACAATTTTTTCCCTTTCTCTACTCCCCAAAGCGTAGAATATTTTCTGTAAGGAATTTATCCATTGCTCAGACACTAATGGATTTGTACTCCCATTGAATGTCGGTGGTTGTTGCCTCATGAAGCGATCTAACATTGATCCTCCACGTTGTGGATCTGGGTTCTCCATACGGGTAAGGTTATTATTCATAACCTGAGTGAGTTGTCCCAGTATAGTGATTAGCTGATCAGCACCAATTGCATCACTAACTCCACTATAATTATCTTGAGTAGGAGGGAAATCACGACATGGAGTGTGTTCATTGATATGGTTTACATTCCTTTCAATAGGCGCCATTTCTAAACAATGGCATAAACTAGATTAGTTTATTAATCAAAATATATAATTACAAACTTCTAAAACACTTAACATAAATTGAACAGTTTATGGATATAATCCATAATCATAAAAATGTTTTCTTTGAGGAAGTATATACTCATAAACCCTTCATAATGGTTTGTAAAGAAAATGAGAATTATCCTAAGCATATCCCCCAAGAGTGTCGTAACCAAGAGAGCAGCAAGGCCCGTTATCATGCACCAGTTCCCATTCGAATCTAGATTAAAGCGGTGTTTTTGGGTTTTACCCCTAGGTACATCTGTGCCAGAGCAGCCTCTACCTGCTTATATCCAGACAGGGATGTATTGCTCAAAAAACTCACAAAATCTCTACAATACCAATATTCTAGGAAGTTATTATATACTAATCCTCAAAGTCTATCTTAGTCTTATGTTCTCTAATAAGAGTTTATCTAAATCCAGTTTCCAAGGTTTGTACTAAACTTCCTTTGATACCAACTGTAACGCCCCGACCCCAGTTACCCAGAATCGGTGCATTATTACATAACATTGGTATGATCACAAGGAAATCATGTATTGAAAGACCGATCAATTTAGTATTATTGGAAACAAGATTCATACATAAGTTCAACTTTACAACGTTAAAAGAAACACAACACAAATATATTTCATTAGAAACATCCAAGCCTCCTAGATTATGCCTGCTGGTCACTCATAAATAACTTCTTCATATCCTAGGAAAATTAAACATAAGGAAGGGGTGATCTCAAACACTCAGTAAGGGTAAATAATACAACAGAAAATGACATAAATATTAAGCATGATAAATAATTGAAACCACATGCCTTTACCAATAATAAACATGAATACTTTTATGGAAATAATATGAGATGAGTAAATAATGCCATAATAAAACATAATCATGGGTATTCTACTAGTCTAATGACCACATGAACCATCAATATTATTTCCATAATGAGGGAATTTATAATGTCGGACATTCTGAAACATTTTGTCAAGGCCTCAACCAAGACGTCTAAAAATGATTAAGGCCTTGGCCAAAAGCATAAATAAAATTAGGAAAGGGACTTGGCCAATTCCACATATAGTTGTCTCATGAGACCTACTGATGCATCAAGGATCTATAGTGGGCTCCACCTATCACTTACTAAGTTCAATACATTCCTCATATGAAAAGGTTTAAACATATCATAAACATTCGTATTAAAACTTGCATACGAAATGTCAATACATTAACCATAAATCATGAATGGTATAGAAATAGAACATCTACAGTCAAACATATCACAAAACCTTCAATAAAATATGGAAGTTTTGTATCATAATAAATCAACTCCAAATAAAATTAAAATCCATCAAAGGATGTTGATATAGATGAAATCAAAATCCTTTTTAGAGCAATATCTATTTCTATTTTGAAATAATTTAAGAGTCACATAATTATAAAATAAAACATTTGCTTTGAAAATATTCTTATAATCTTGTAATGGAAGCTTCGAAGAGTTTATAACAGTAGAAAATAGCCGCACCTTCCATATAAGTTAAAAAAAAGACATTCTTACCTTAATTTTGTCGAAAAGGTTAAAAAGGTCCCTGTTTGGAAAACGATAGAAAACTTTCTTTATAAACATATTATAAAAAGTCAAACAAGGGTATAAATTTCTTTAACCCATAGTATTTAAAATAGTAAAAATTATTTGAAATACATTTTTAAGAAACATGGATGTGGATGATAAAGAGGTCCTAGTAGATAATTATGTATAAACAACCTCGGATAATGAAGAGATTGTAAAATAAACCTTTACCTTGTACTTTTCCTTGGTCGAGGGTAGGTTAACCTCCTGTATAATGGTTAAATAATTATTATTAAATTATACAAGAATCATATACATTAATATTATATCATATATTATCTCTTTACATTGCTTTGTTAATAATATCTTAGTATTATCATCGTTTCGGGTGTTAAATTACTTGTTTTCTTTTATATGTTTTATAAAATAAGCTATGTTTGTTATGGATAGGTTGTATCTTATTCATATACAGAATTATATCAAGTCCTTAAACATTATTTTTAATCATAAAATTAGAATTAGACTTGAATGGATATGATGGGGAATGAATCTAATCGCGTTCGTGGATACGGTAGTCTGTACATACGCACGAGCGACAATATCATTATTTTGATATTAAAATAATATATAATTGGATGTTTTATCATATATACAGAATCATTATCATGTTTTATTTATTATTTACATCAATTACACATCATTATCAGACCCATCCAAATAATAATGTTTTGAATAACAATTACACCACAACATGGAGCGGGTAAGCCGTACGTACGCACGTATGGTGACATGTCATTCAAAGGATGGATAGAATACTGAATATGGTTGTAAAATATTTATAATAACATCAAATTATATATAATATACTAAAGTTATTATTTTAGAATGGAAATAACAAAGAAATAATAAGTTGAACAAGAAAGGAACTTGAAAGAGGGTGGTGAAAACATTACCTCTTCTTCAGTTTCTTCCTTTTGATTTGATCAAAAGGGATCCTTAGGTTGGATTTATGATCAAAATAAGGCCCATAGGTTGAAGTGAGGGAAGTTTAGAGTATATTTGGGCAGAGTTTGGCCGATCCAAAAGGCTTTGAAGGTGTGAATTAGTGAGAATGGGGAGTGCCCTTTTATAAGAGGGGTGAGGGGCACCTTAGGAAAAGATTAAAATATTATTTTATAATAAATTAATATTCAGTTTCTAATGGATCTCAACTGATTTATTTCGAGGATAATGTGAGGATGGGTCGAAAACAACTAAACCAATAGGTTTTAGACAGGTTTGGGTCACTTTATTAACCTTATCTTTTAGTTTTAACTCTTATTTAATTAGTTTGACATTTACCATGTCTCTTTGTATTTTTATATTATATAGTTAATAAACTTACTATATACTTTCAAGTGAAGCCCAAGTGGTCCATTAATGATACACCTATCATTATATAAGTCCTTTGGCTGATCCTTACATTTTTAAGAATAGAATATCAATTAATAATATAATATTGTTTTTTAAAAACTCATTTATGTCAATTTTGACACTATTTAATAATTGATTTTTGTTAAAGTTTTAACAAATATATTAATTAGAACCGAATTCATTTAAGAAATAATAAAATTTAATAGTAACTAATAAAATTCTTGGATGGCATCAAAACTTTCAAATTATATTTATTTTATCATTTATAATACTAATTATTTGATTCATTCATTAATAAGGAAAATACTGCATCATTATTGTGTCATAAATAAATTTAATTATTAAATGTCTAAAAATTATAAATAAAATACTATTATGTATTAAATATTTTTATATTTATAATGAATATTTATAGTTGAAAATATAACATATATAACCCTATGTAAAAATTGTTTTTCTAAAAGATATATGCTTATGCCATTTTTGTATTTACTTGAACTTAATTAATATAAAGTGTCATTATCACTTACAAGTGGATCCATGGGGTCCCAAAATTGACCCAAAGATTCTCATGGTCGGAAATGTATCAACCAATAGGGTTAGGACACGTTTTAGGGTAATTTATTATTATTATAATATTATTTTTTACCTTTATTTACCGGATTTACCCTTTAACCATGGTAAATAAAATATTTACCGAAGTAATTATTCAAAATGTATTAAAATAAAACTTACCTATTTACACAATTTGGACCTCCTGATTAAAAATAGGTAATCCATTTTTCTAAATTCAAAACATTGAAGTGGCAAAAATTAATTTAAAATTAAATCCCGTTGTCAAAACAAAAAGCGTGTTTTTAAGAAATAATAACTATCAAAACATTGACACTTGTTTATGTCTGGTTTAAATGTGAAATTACATCCAATGAACAATATTGTATTAAGTGGTAAAAATATATTCTAAATATACTTTAAAACCACTCAAATTCATAATTTATCACTATTAATTATTTCAATTAAAAAAGTTGTTTTTAATTAAAATTTAGTGATTTCCACTATTCATCAAAAATTGAAAGTTTTCAGAAAAATATTAAAAATTCACCCTAAGCTAATTTCGATATTCCGAATCAAAAAATAAAGTCCAATTTGAAAGACAAAATTTATAAAATTTCAAAAAGTTTGTATTGCTATTCATAACGGCTAGTTTGATTGGTTGTGGTGTGTGTTAGAACTCGATGTTGTGTACAACACACACTACTGTATTATTCAAAGAGAAGCGTACCATGGAAGCTTGGGGTGTTACAGAAAGGGGATCTATCATTATTAAAACATTAAGAGGTAAGTATGGGGGTGGTATGAAATCATACCCCAAAATTTATAATTGAAAATAAAAGGGCATAACAATATAAGGAAACATGGACCTAAATAAGGAAAGTGAGAACCCCTTACATGGAAGTGTGATATCAAAGGATTGGTAGGGGATTGAGAGAGAATTATTAGGAGCTTGGTGTGCCTTGTGAGGATTATAGATAGAGTAGGGTAGATATTGGATGAACTCTAAAGGCTTTTAGTGAAAAGGAAGTGGGAGCTTGGGTGGGTTTATATAGGAAAAGAGAGGGAATTCTTTATTATTTAGGTTTAGGACACCACACATTAAACTAATCAAAACCAAAAACCAGCCCATGGGTTTTCCCATGGTTTTTTACAAAGGTTATTGGAAAAAAAATTTCATATGGTTAATGTTTTAACTTCTTAAAATAATAGGGTTGCTTATGTAGAGGTGAGCCACACTCTCAAGAAAATCAATTTAAAAAACTAAAATGTTTTATAAGTCGTGAAGGGTCCACTAAAGCTTTGTAAAATAATTAAAACAAACCTAAAATCATATTATTTTAATGGTAAAACATATATTAGATGATCATAATGTTTATAGTATTTTATTACATCACTATTGGATCATTATGATGTCATAAAACACATTATATATTTAAACAGTATTTAATTTTTACCCAAAAATTCGGCTGTCTTAGAAAATTATGAAAAATTCACTGTTGGATAATTTTGACATCCTGATTCCAAAAATAATATTTATTTTATCCAAATAATTTTCTAAATATGTGAATTTTAACTTTTAAAATAAGAACCGACATTTATCAAAAATTCATGGGTTTTGACAAAAATAGTTTTTAAACCTTAATAAAAATTTCAATTGTATTCATAAAAGTTATATGATAATTTATAATTAATAAAAATTAGTTTAATAATAATAATATTTTATTAAAATATTATTTAATTCAAAAATCCATTAATTTATCAAAATATATTCCTTAGTTGAACATTAACTAAAAAAACTATCTGTGCTTTAAAAACTATTTACAAAGTAACATTAATAAAATGAAAGTATATTCTTTATTATATACAAAAAATAATGTACATAATCATAATTCTAGTTTATTGTTATATAACCCCTTATAAAGCTTGCATAAGACCTTAGGGTAAGGTGCGCGATGGTGATAGACTCTTGGGGTGGCTCAGATAACATCACTCAAGTGGTAATCTCTATCAACTTCCACTTCTGACGTAGGCGGTTCTGCTCAAGCTTAACATATTCAAGCTTGTCTTGAGCTTGGTCAAGAGAGAAGACCAATGACTCCACCACCTTTCTAAGCTTTGACAAATAGGCTTCGTATGGGGAATGTCTACTAGATGAGGCCATCACTTCCTTTGTCTGAGTAAATTGGATTTGTTAAAGCCCTATATTTATACTAATCATGTGATCACTGTTCAATGACTATATTAGTAATGATCACAATTATTACCAGTATTTTAAAATCCAAAACATAAAACCAAATAAGTTTATACATTTTATATAACAATAATAAGACATTTAAATAGACCAAGAGGAATTTTCATTAATAAATTTTTGGGTTGTTACAATATTCCCCCTTAAGAAATTTCACCCTAAAAATTTCCTTTTCCCACAGTAAAACAGATGTGGGTAACTCTGCTTCATCACATCTTCTGATTCCCATGTCACTTATTCAAACTTGTGGTTTTTCCACAACACCTTGATAAGGGGCATTGTCTTATTTCATAGAACTTTTTCTCTACAATCTAAGATATTCACTGGTTGCTCCTCGTAAGAAAGATCATCCTCTATTTGTACTACCTTTGAAGAGAGTACATGTGAAGGGTCTAGTATGTACTTCCTTAAGAGATATACATGAAGGAAATCATGTACTTTTGCCATGGTAGGTGGAAATGCTAGTCGATAGGCCAAAGCCCTAACATGATCAAGAATCTCGAAGGGGCAGATGTATCTAGGACTTAACTTCCCCTTATTTACACCTTCTTCCATGGAGATATGTTTATAAAAACCATGTCTCCAACTTTAAACACAAGGTCTCATCGACGATTATCTACATAACTGTTCTATTGACTTTGGGCTTCCTTGATATTCTGCTGAATTATTTTCACCTTCTCCACCATTTATTCGACCATTTCAGGTCCTAGAAGAGTATGCTCACGGACTTAATCCCAACACGCCGGTGTTTTTCACCTTTTCCCATAAAGGGCTTCATATGGTTCTATTCGGATGCTTGAGTGGAAACAGTTATTATAGGAGAATTCAAGAAGTGGAAGATGTTGGTCCCACCCTTCTTTGAAATACATAGAACATGATCTTAACATATATTCCATTTTCTGAATAGTTTGCTTAGATTGGCCATTAGTTTTAGGATGATAGACCGTACTGAAGTTCAGTTCAGTGCTTAGAGCATGTTGGATAATTTTCTAGAACTTCGAGGTGAATATCAAATCATGATTAGATACAATAGATAGTGATAGTCCATGCATCCTTACCACTTCTTTGATGCAAATAGATGCAAGTTGATCTAATGAGAAGTCCTCTAGAATCACAATAAAGTGATCTGTCTTCGTAATATGAATCACAATGATCTATATAGCATTGTTTCCTCTGGATTTCCTTAGATGTCCAGTGAAAAAGTACCTGGAAATGTTCTCCCACTTCCATGTTGGTATGGGAAGTGGTTACATCACCCCCTTAGACTTTTTTCTATCAGCCTTCACTTGCTGACATACCAGGCACTTTGATGTATATTCAGCAATATCCCTTTTCATATTGTCCCACCAAAAGTTTTCTCGGAGATCTCGATACATCTTTGTGCTCCTCAGGTGAATATATAAGGTTGAGCTATGTGCATCATTCAAAAGCTCTTTCATTATCTTTGGATTAGATAGTACACATAATCGTGACCCAAATCTCACAATTCCATCCTTTTCAACCATGAACTCTGAGGATTTCCCATTTCTGATAGCTTCCACCATTTTTAGAATTTCCACATCCTTTCTTTGAGAATCCTTTATTTTCTTCAAGAGCGATGGTTGAGAAATCATTTGAGAAAGGATTGACGATGTTCCTCCCTTAACGATTCCCATGTCCATCCTCTATAAATCCAAGAATATTGGATCCTTCTCAATTCTCATTAATAAAAGAATCATTGGATCCTTTATACTTAGAGCATCTGCCACCATGTTCGCTTTCCCAGGGTGGCAATTGATTGATCAGTCATAATCCTTAATGAGTTCTATCCATCTTTGTTGGCACATATTAAGCTCTTTCTTTGTGAATATATATTTGAGGCTCTTGTGATCAGTATATATCTCCCAATTCTCCCCATAGAGATAATGTCGCTAAATTTTCAACGCAAAGATCACAGCTTCCAACTCCAGATCATGTGTGGGATAGTTTTTCTCTTGGATTTTCAGCTTCCTTGAGGCGTAGGCTATCAATTTATCATTATACATCAACAAACAACCCAAACCATTCTTCAAAGCATAACTAAATACGACAAAAAGTTCTCTACTCATGGGTAATGTGAGCACTGGTGCAGTGAGAAGCCTCCTTTTCAACTCCTTGAAGCTTTCTTTGCATTCATCACTCCAAGAAAACTTTACTCCCTTCCGAGTTAGCTTGGTAAGAGGGTTGGAAAATCATGAGAAATTTATCACAAATCAACGATAATATCCAGCTATCCCCAAGAATATGTGGATATCCGTTACCAATGTTGGCCTCGTCCATCCCTCAATTATATTTGTTTTAGAGGGATCCACTGATATCCCATTTCTTATGATGATATGACCCAAGAATGAGGCCTCCTTCAACCAGAACTCACACTTGCTTTACATTGCATATATCTTCTCCTTCTACAAGGTCTCTAGTATAGTTCTTAGATGCCCCTCATGATCCTTATGGGTTTTAGAGTATATGAGAATGTCATCTATAAAGACTACCACAAATTTGTTGAGGTAATATATAAAGACTCTATTCATCAAGTCCATGAAGAATGTCGGAGTATTAGTGAGTCTAAAAGGCATTACTATGAATTCATAGTGCCCATATCTTGTATGAAAAGCAGTATTGGGTATATCTTCCTTCTTCACCCTTACATGATATTATCTCGACCACAAATCTACCTTGGAGAAGTATTGTGCTCCATGTAGTTGATCGAACAAGTCATCAATTCATGGAAGAGGATACTTGTTCTTTATCGTGATTTTGTTGAGATCATTATAATCAATGCAAAGGCGTATTGACCCATCCTTCTTCTTGACGAAGAGGACTGGTGCACCCTATGGTTAAGCACTTGGGTGTATAAACCGTTTATCTAGATTATCTTGTAGTGGTTTCTTCAGCTCCTCAAGATCCACAACAACCATTCTATATGGAGTCTTGGATATTGGAAACACCCTAGGTATAAGGTCAATTGATAATTAAACATCTCTTCTAGGAGGGAGACTAGGTAATTCCTCGGGAAACACTTCAGCGAATTCCCTCACATTAGGCATGTCTTCAAGGATGGTTGCTTCCTTGGAATAAATCATCTGAGCCAGATATGCATGCTTATAAGGTAGTAATATCATTGATTGAGATGATGGAACTAAAGAAGATACATCTTCCTCCTAGCACTTGTACATAATCCAGGGTCAATTCTCCACATGGAGAGTGATTTCCCTCCCACAGTAATTTATGTTAGATCTATATAAAGAAATCCAATCCATACCAAGAATTACATTAAATTACACCAGAGAGAGTATGGAGAGCTTCTACAAGAATTTCAATCCACAAATTATGATAGGTTAGGATTTATATTCATGGGATGTAATGATTTACCCACTTTCCATACTCACCGACATCTTTACTTCCATGATTTGTGGTGGTGTTGGGATTGTTCTAATAAACTTTTGGGATATAAAAGAATGAGTATAACCTGAATCAAAAATCAAGTTCACTATTCTTGAATTAATAACTAGTGTACCTATCACAAATTAATTTTCAGGGTTCAATTCGGTGGTAGTTATGGAAAAAGATCACCCTTTCTTCCGTGGAGGTCGTTGGTTGCCTCTGAAAACCCTTGTCATAGGGAACTAATTTACAAGATTCCATGGTTCTTTGCAGTTTAAGCAATGAAAAACACATTGAGAGTTGAATGAAGCATTCCTCTCCTCTATCATAGCCTTGGGTTTTTCTTGTCGATAGTTAATAGCTAGGTTTCCTTCTCTTCCACACCTAAAGAATTTCCTTGTCCCCTTTAAGCAATTTCTAGGGTGCTTCTTTCCGCACCATTGGCAAGTGGGGTGTTGGATCTTCTTAGCACCATTGGATTTATCCATCGGACCGTCACCTTTCTCTTCTTAACCCCATAATACTCCTGAGATTATCTAATCTATATTTCAACCTTGAGAGAACATCAGACAATTTACTCATAGCTGTTGAAGTCATGGATCGCCAGGGCTTTCCGCAGGCTAGGTTTCATCCCACCAAAGAAGTGGTAAACCCTTCATTCAAGGGTAACGACAAAGAAGGAGGAGTATCATGCAAGACTTGTGATGTTTTCCTTGTACGCTCTGAAAGATTCATCATCTTTTTTCTTGAGGGCAAGGAAGTATCTTTCCATCTTAAACTGGAGAGTGTGCAGAAAATATTTATCAAAAAAAATCTTCCAGAAATCCTTCAATTCCAATGCCTTAATCTCCTCATTAGGCTTTATATTTTTTTATCAATGTACACCATTGATCAGCTTCACCTTCCATGTGATAAGAAGACTAGATAACCTTCTATTGTTTGGAACATTAAAGGATGTAGAAAATCTTTTTCAATGGAGTTGATCCATTGTTTGGTGATTGAGGGATCAGATAACCCATTAAAATTAGGAGGCCTTTGTCTAATGAAGCTGTTGATAGTGACTTATTCTTTCTTGGGGGGGGGGGGGTTGAAAGTTCCTCTTGACCAATGTTTCTATTCAATGCATGAGTTAACTAAGAGAGTATTGTGACAAAGTTTGTGATTCCCACTCCCATCAGATTGAGGATCTCATTAGAACAGTCATCGCATTTATCTTCACATCGGTTGTTAGCCCAAGTCCTCCTATTACCGGCCATTGGCTAGAATAAAAGGAAAGTTAGGGGTAACACATAAAGGGTAATCCAAAGACAAAAACATATTACTTATAAATTACTTTTATTTCCTTAACTTATGAATCTATAAGCTTCAATATATATTAATCATGATCTACTTTCTAACATGTACACTTAGAGTAATTTTTTTAAATTCTCTTAATAATGGTTCATACTAAGCTTGTTAATTTACTGAAGTATATCCCCTGGGAGTTTTATAACCAAGAGTGTATAAAGGACTGTTGTCGTGTACTAGGATACCCCGGTTCGATCCCAAAACTCCATGTAGGAGTTTTTACTACTAGGTACATCTGTGCCAGAGCCGCCTCTACCCGCTCGTATCCAGACAGGGATGTATTTTCTTGATAAAACAATTTCTCAATACTCTCCAGAAATTAGGTATATTTTTTATTATAATTAGTTTAGTCTCTAAGGCTTCACTTTGTTTTTCTAATCCTAATCCCAAAAATAACTAAACCTATCATCTGATTCCAACTATAACAACTCTTCTCTTTATTACACACTTAACATAATTTATTACATAAAAAATTCACTTGATAAAACATAGAAGATTGATAGGTCTAGTGTATTTGGGTATTAGGAACATTATATAACAAATTAAAACATAAATGCAACATCTTATTGAAAACTTCCTTTACATGACCACTACATTCCCTCATACTTAGCATTGCATGGGATAACTTGAGGACATGCATAAGCAAAAGGTGAGCAATAAAGCCCAGTAAGGGAGTAAAAAAAGCATAACCTAAAGATTAAAATATATGTTAGTCAATAGGAATATCAATGTATCATAAGAGAATCATAAACACAAAGGCATGATAAATCAAGATAATCATAACATGGAGATGTGGCAACAACATTTAACATTATATTAGCATGAGCCAAGACTCATTGCACATGAAGCATTATAAAAACATCATTGAACATGAAGAATGAGTAAACCATCATTTCAATTGAATTAGAATTATTCAACACTCATTTCAAATGAAATATCATGATACTATACATTATCCAATGTATTGGAGTGCTATTAGGGTGCACCCTTCTTAAACATTTTATTTCATGCATAAGTGTGCCACATGGATCATATAATATATAATCAATCAACATAATAAGTTATTACACGATTAAGGAATGTGGAATAAATACATGAAATTACCATTGAATATTTATATGTTCATAAAGGTGAATACCCTTGATAGATACATGGGTATGGTATTCACTACACAATGATCTTGGCTTGGAAAAAACATGATGCAATTTCGACAGCACAATGATGTGACATAAGAATTCATAAAAAAATGGTTGATGAGAGAGAAATCAGTGTCTCATAATATTTACATGAAATGGACTGTGGGGGGGGGGGGGTCACATAGATACATGTCCCATCAAGTTTAATGGAATTTATATATATAATACAAAATAATTGCTTGTATGTAAATGAGGAGAGAGAAATTCTTTATAGAATTTTGGCATGGTAACAGGTGTACCTGGGAGGCATTAATGAGAAAGAAAGGGGATTTATCATTATTAAAACATGAATAGGGAAGTATGGGGGAGGTTTTAAATAATACCCCAACATTTATAATTGAAAATAAAAGGGCATACCAATATAAGGAAACTTGGGCATAAATAAGGAAAGTGTGAATCCCTTACTAGGAAGTGTGATCCCAAAGGCTTGGGAGGGGCTTGAGAGAGACTTCTTGGGAGCTTGGGGAACCTTTATAGGATTATAGAGAGATTAGGTAAGATTTTGGACGAACTAAAAAGGCTTTGAGTGAAGAGGAAGTGGGATCTTGGGTGAGTTTATATAGAAAAAGAGAGGGAATTCTTTATTAATTAGGTTTGGGACACCACACATTAAACCAAAAAAAACCACAAACCAGACCATGTTTTTTGCCCATGGTTTTTTAAATAGGGAGTGGAAAACAATATTTTATAAGGCCAATGAATGAAATTATTAAAATAATAAGGTTGATTATGTGGAGGTGAGTCACACTCTCAAGGAAATCAATTTAAAAAAAATGTTATATAAGTCTTAAAGGGTCCACTAAAGCTTTATAAAATAAATAAAAAAACATAAAATCATATTATTTTAATGGTAAAACATATATTTTCAGATTATAATATTTATATTATTTTATTACATCACTATTGGATCATTATGATGTCATAAAACACATTATATATTTAAACGATATATAATTTTTACCCAAAAATTCAACTGTCTCACAAAATTATGAAAAATTCACCTTTGGATAATTTTGATGTCATGGTTCCAAAAATAATATTCATTTTATCTAAATAATTTTATAAATATGTTAATTTTAACTTTAAAAATAAAAGTCGACATTTATCGAAAATTTGCGGGGTTTGAAAAAAATAGCTTTAAAACCTTAATAAAAATTACAATTGTATTCATTAAAATTATGCGATCATTTACTCTTAATAAAAACTAATTTAATAGTAATAATATTTTATTAAAATATTATTTAATTTAAAAATCCATTAGTTTATTAAAATATATTCCTTAGTTGAACATTAACTAAGAAAACTATTTGTGCTTTAAAAACTTTTTATAAAGTAACAATAATAAAATGAAAGTATATTCTTTATTATAAAAAAAAAATAATGTACATAATCATAATTCTAGGGTCTTGTTACATAGACCCTTAAAAAAACTACATAAGACCTTAGGGTAAGGTGCGTGATGGTGATAGTATATTGGGGTGGCTCGAATAACATCGCTTGAGTGGTAATCTCTATCAACTTCCACTTCTCCTATAGGCAGTTTTGATCAAGATTAACATATTCAAGCTCAGCATGGGCTTGGTCAAGAGTGAAGCCCAATGATTCCACCTCCTTTATGATCTCTGAAAAATGGTCTTCGTATGAGGAAATTCTAATGGATGAGGCTATCACTTCCTTTGTCTGAGTAAATTGGATTTGTTAAAGCCCTATATTTATACTAATCATGTGATCGCTATTCAATGGATATATTAGCAACAATCAAAATTCTTAACTATAGTTTAAAATCCAAAACATAAAACCAAATAAGTGCATATGTTTTACATAACCATAATAAGACATTTAAATATACCAAGAGGAATTTTCATTAATGAATTTTGGGTCGTTACATAAATTATGTGACAGGTAGGGCCTATATCTCCATCCAATACATTGAGTAAATATTTATATATAATTATATAGATAGGATTTTAATTAGCAGTGGACCCTATTCAGTAAGGGACTTTTTCCCCTATGATGGTCTTGGGATTTGACTATGACTACTATGGAGGTTTGGGGAGTGAACTCATTCCACTATGATAGACATAGAAATGATCCTTTGCTACTATGGAAATGATTTTATATGCTTATGTGTATTTCATAAAACTATGTCTTATGAAAATATTAATTTCTCATGACTCATGTTTTTTATTCCCTTATGATTCACATCTTATTAATTTCCAACATTTATGCCATGACACAAGATTATGATCTTTGATATGTAGGGTATGGTTTACAAATGTTATGATCATGTTATCATACCCTTATGCTCATGTTATGATTATGTATATCCCCTGTTTACTCTTACTGAGAATATGAGATCTCCCTTTCTTATGTTTCCTTCCCCAAGTCTATATGAAAGGTATTTTTAAAGTAGGAGTAATAAATGGGAATATATATATTAGATACACTGAAGATATTTCTTGAATTACGAATATTGTATTACAAGTTTGCAAAGGTACTAAAGTACAATGTTCCTTAGGAATGTGTTTGTGTAATATAATGAACATTCATCGAAAAAGATATAATATCCATTTAAGTTAACCTTGGGTCACTATAGATAGGTTGTACTGAAGTTTAAATATGTCTTCAAGGAATGTTGAAGACTTTTCCTAAAAAAATTTATGTGAAAATCTAATCTTGATCAGATACAATCGATATTGGTTTTCCATTAATACTCACTATCATAACCCCCACTCCACTAATACCCCTCCTAGTCCAATGGCGAATATGAGAGTAACCCCTACATCCGACCTCCAATAGGCCATGAGATGATGACTAGACCCAAGGGTATAAATATGCATAAAATGGGAGGTTTTAAACTCAATATACAATAGTAAATGATAAACATTCACCAATTGATTCAGTATTATAAATAAATAACAATTACAATAAAAGGAATGTCCTAAAATATGGAAATAAATTAAAATACAAGTAATAACACCTATGTAGTGACCAAGAACTCTAAAAGCTTCTGAACAACAACTAAAATCTAGTAACACATAACTCAATCACCAACCAAATCCTGTAAACCTAAAAAAATTTATATATGTTGTGGTGAGAATATAAGTACTCTCAGTAGGATCCTCCCTGAAACCTCTAATGGAAATGTGAAATAAGCATGCTATATCCCAATAAATAAATATAATAAATTACCTTGTTACCTAAATATGATAAACTATATACAAACCTCACCAAGTATCATTCACCAAGTAATGCATAATAATAGGTTAAATAATATCAAAATTCCATGAATAATAAATTTACCCTATATACACTTTCCCAAATATCTAGTTTCCCACTCCCCAATTTGTTACATCCTGGTGCTCCCAACCTCTCTATAAGCCATGATTCCCATACATGAAACTGTATCATAGTCGTATACCCAACTTATCTTTCATATAACTACAACTATACCATACCACATCATCATTAAATCCCCATAGTCATATAATAATACCATGATACATCACATCTCATGTAATTATATATACCCTTAGCCATTATAGTTGATGAATACATACACTTTTAGAAACTATATTCATTACAGTTGGAATACATGCATACTAAAGGTTCTAGGAATAGTGAAAGCACCTTTTGGGCATGGATTTCTTGGATTTTTTTTCATAAATGATGAATAATATGAGATGTACATGATGAATAATGTCATGAAACATAGAAATAAATTGAATACTAATTGACTTGATAATATCAAAACCAAGAAGTAAATATCTTAATATATAAATTATAATTAAATTATAGACAAATTTATAATTACCTTGTTTTTTAATTCAATCATTGTAAATGATTTTGTTTACCAATCTTTTCATACCATTTTTATGTCATGGTATCCAAGGGAATAATTCCAATACCATTGATCTACATGTACTCCAAAATCTCAGAACATAGACGTAGAATCTATGTGTGTTAGTGTGGTCAATTATGATTGCTTTAATAAATTATTGTTGATTTTAAGAAGAATATATTCATGGATGAATGTTTATTAAGGATATATCAAAGGCATGATAGGCTAGAGAAGGATTTATACTCTTGTTCTAGAGCATGTTCTTTAGAGGATACCCTCTAGGGTTTGAGATAATTCCCTCTAGATTTTTTTGTGTGAAAAAATAAGGGGTTAACCCTGGAATGTGACATAACTAGGTACTTATATATTCGTTCTAGTTTTGGTAAGTTCAAATAGGCTCTTATTGAATTACCTATTCTTTAGATAACCCAATGACTAATAACAACATAAATTATATAATTATTTTCTTGACATAAAAAACACATACATTTAAATAAATATCATATTTAAATAAATAAATAAATATTTATATATCATTTCCATATAAACCATTAAACTCGATTCATTTATCCTCATCAATATTTATCAGGACATAAGAAACTAATATTTATTTACTAAATAAATATTACAGCATTATTTTTTGATAAATGTAATAAATATTATATTCACTAAATCTTTTGAATAAGTATTTATTATTATTTAACTTAAGTATTTATTCTTTTTAATAACCCAATATTAAATATTTATGATTATCCATCCTCAAATAAATATTAAAACACAAAGAGAGAATAATATTTATTCTAACTTTCTAAATTCATATATACTTTAATCAATATTTTATATATACTTAGTGTGTGACCCTCCAAGCCTCTTTCTATGTGGAATTATACTGACCAACCTAAAGGCCAAGGTTAGAATCTTGGAGCATACCAAGGAACTCATAGAGAAAGAAGGTAATTTCAAAATGATATAAAACCACATACATACCCTTACTGTGTAATATAATCTCTTTATCATGATATCTCTAATAAATTTGGTTTCATGGTTGTGTCATCAAACTATGTGTTTGATGTTTCTTTTTTTACAATCTGTAATTGAACATAATTTGGCATATTCATTTCCATCAAATATTCTAATATATTAAACTATATTAAATATTACAAGGGGAAAATTATAAGAACTTATCCATACAAATTTCATATATAGTAAATTCAACTTGAATTCAAATTCTCACATTCCCAAATATCTTTTCAGTTTAGAGTTTTAGATAATTAGGTCATAATTCATACATGATAACTGATAATCATACAAAGTGGATACTAGGAAACTAATATCCATTTATTCCAAAATACAAATGTTTTTAATAAAACAAGAATTCTTTTCCTGGGAAAATATTAACAATATTTATCTTGGATTATTCATTTTTCTTATCCATCCTTAAACCCTTTGAACAAATTTTAATACTTGGGATATGCACAAAAATCCTATACATGGACATGGAAAAAAGGAAAGAACCATTAGACCATGAATACTAATAATCATATGAAATAATTTTAACAAGGGCACACTAATCACTCATAAAGAATCATATATATACATTTTGAAAACAATAGATTTCCATAAAACATAGAAAACAAAAATAAAACATTTAGGTACCTTGGTGAATTAATTAATTAAGATTGTAACAATCACGACTAGAATATTATTTGTAACCCTCATAGTTACCTTACGATGTAAGTATCACGACTACTTTATGGTGTAACCATCACAGTTACACTTGGAGTAACCATTATGACTGACCTACAACATAAACAGAATAATGAACTGGAGGGATATATAGGCCTCACTATTCATCATAAAAAATTCCCAATAACTAGAATATAATCACAAAACAATAATTACTTACATCATAAAATGTTTTTCCTTAAGAAAAATCAATTTCTGAAGGAATATTATGCACATACAATGGGGGAAAACATTATTTGAAAATAAACATGTAATATTGTAATGGAGACTTAAAGAAATTAATGATTCATGAAATAGGGAAATTATTCTCATTCTGTATAAGTTAAAAAAAAATTCTTTTGAATTTTGTAAAAAGATACATTAAACAAGATTTTAAAGGGAAAGCCCCTTACCTTGGGTTTGAATTGCTTGAAAAGTATTCAATCCTATTGTATAATGGTTTAAATAGTGTTATTGATTTATTATAGAACTATATTCATGTTTATAACACCTTAATGAACACTATCATTTTTATTGATTTTGGAAACACACAGAAAACAACTCACAAGAGGTACATCATGGAGGTCTAAAGTAGTGGAGGCCTAAAGCATCATTATAAAACAAATTAATGCCACTAGGTATAAAGTATACTAAGTTAATGAAGAGGGATACATTTTAGTTTTCGGTAAGCTAGGGATGCTAAGAAGTTCATAACATTATTCCCCTCATGCCATGTGTTAGTGATCTCTATATGGGTGCTGATGATCTATTTGACCTTTTGGGTGCATTTATTTCATGGTTTCCATGGTTAGCGCATTATGGATTTTCTAGGTTAATAGATGAAAAAAATCCAAAAGTAGAATGAAATGGTATTAATATGTTTATATAATTATAAATTATACCATATATAATTTTTTTTTCATATATGAATATGATTCTTTAGATAAAACATTAATGAAAATTATTTAACTTATTTTTGATGTTTTTCCGACCATCATGAACTTATTATAATTTATTTAATATCAAGTCTATATATTAGTTCTAGAACATTAAAAAAGTTATAATATACATATTTAAATATGGGTTAACCATAATAATGGTTTTATGACCATACTTTAAGGTGGTAAAGGAAAAATTAAAACTTTTCGTTCATGAAGGCGGCGAATCGACATGTCATAGGCGATGATTTCATTTTCTAGAATAAGATGAGAATAGGAAAGGTTTGATGTCAGATATTACATTAACATAATAAAATTATAGTATATGTAAGATATTGGATTTATAAAGTCACTTGGATGAGGGTAGGTGAGGAAATTATTATAAAATAAAATAAATTGAAAAGATAATAAAAGAAAATTAAATGGGATTTTACCTCTTGAATTATTCTCCTTGAGAACCTCTTTAAGGCCCTTGGTTTTGGAATTTTGGTGAGAAAAGTAGGTCTTTGAATTTTTGAGGATTATTAGGAAGAAAATGGTGTATAAATTAGACAATCTACAAGGCTTTGGAGGTGTGAGGAGAATAGGTGGCGAGGGGTGGTATTTATAATGGGGGGGGGGGTCTTCTCATTATTTTATTCATTAGTTTATTATTTTGGATCAAGACTATGAATAGTTTTAGAATTATCAGTAAATATATTAAATAATGAAGTGAAGTTTGAGATTATGGTTCTAACATCAGTGATTAATCATGGACTAGTGTATTTAACTTATAATGTACATATACCATAAATTACTATATCTCACTATTCACACAAATTGAATTATTGTAGAAGAATACCAAAAAATCACCTTAATAATTTTTAGACATTTATAATTCAAAAATGGACTCCATTTTTAAAATTAATTTTCTAAATATGAGAAATTTAATTTTTAATTGAAATCACCATTTATTAGAAAAATATTGATTTTAAAATAATAACTAATTTTATGACACTTTAAAATAATAATTAAGGTCTCGTAAAATTATCTTATAATAATAGGAAAAAAATATAAATTTATGAATTTATTTTATGAAAATAAATTTTATTTTAAATAATTATATTTATTATTAAATTTTATATAAACATTTATGTTTCACAAAAAATATCAACAATTAATTTATCATTTTCAAAAAATTTATTTACTTATTTCATGATATAAATATATCATATTTTCATGTATAAGATACATAAATTTTATTTATAATTTCATAGGTGAGATTAATATTCTATTGATATAGATTAATTAATTTCTATAAATACTGCTTATTTCATTATACATTTATAATGAATTTAAATATTTAATTATAGAATGAAAAAATTATTTTTTAAGTACCTAGGTTGTTACATTATCCCCCCTTTCAGAAATTTAATCCTCACAATTTTCATTCACTTATTAGACAAGCAGGGATACCTTTCTCTCATAGAATTTTTATATTCCCATGTTACCTCTTCAACCATGTGGTTTCTAAAAAAAACCTTAACCTAGTGAATTATCTTATTCCACAAAACTTTATCTATATAGTTAAGAATATGAATAGGTTTCTCTTAATAAGAAAGGTTCTTTTCCATCTAAAGTACTTCTGGGATGAAAACATGAGATGAATTAGGCACATAATTTCTTAAAATCAAAACATGGAAAACATTATGTACCTGAGAAAAAATCAGAGGAAAACTCACTTGGTATGAAACTGATCCAAATTTATACAAGATTTTATAAGGTATAATAAATCATAGACATAACATTACTTTCTTACCAAAATGAATCACACTTTTCTATTTGGAAATTTTAAAAAGACAAGATCACCTACCTCGAAAGAAAGACCCTTCCTCCAGTTATCTGCATAAATTTTCTTCCTACTCTAAGATGTCCTGATATGTTGTTGGATAATCTTTACTTCCTCATAAACTTCCTCTACTAACTATGTTCCCATTAACTTCCTTTCCCTAACTTCATTACAAAATTATTGAGATTGACACCGCTTTCTATACAATTCCTCAAAAGGTTCCATATTTATACTAAAATAAAAACTATAATTATAAGGAAACTCAAATAAAGAAATATATTGATCCTAACTTCCCTGGTAAACCATTTAAAATGTTCAAAGCACGTCTTTTAATGTTTTAATTGTTCTCTTTATCTTTCCATCAGATTGAAGATGAAAAGAAATGCTGAAATTTAATTCAGTTCCTAATGACTTCTAAAGGCCTTTACAAAATTTATATGTGAACCTGAGATCATGATAAGATAGAATGGAGAGATAAAAACCATTTAACATGATACTATATTTTCGGTAAATTTGAGAAAGTTTATCTAAAAATAGATTATCTCAAATAGGAAGTAAGTGTGCAGATTTAGTGCGTCGATCAATAAAAACCCAAATCACATTATTACCTCGAGAATTATTTGGTAGTCCCAACCTGAGTTCCATGGATATATTTTTCCATTTCCACTCTAGAACTATAAAAGGATGAAGCATCCCCATAGGTAGTTGTCACTCTTCTTTAACCAATTAACAATTCAAACATTTCCTAGTAAAATCAGTAATATCTCTTTTCAATCATTCCCCCAGTAATACTCTTGAAGGTCCTTATACATCTTAGTGCTACCAAGATAAACTAAAAATAGATAACCATGAGTGAAATTAATAAATATTTCTTCAAATATAAATCACAAGTCACTCATAATCTCTTTCTATATCTCAAAACACAATATTTTTCAATATTAAATTTAGGAAACTTACATTTATTAACCAATTATACATTTTTTCTATAACACACTGTCTTCATTCTAATCATGCTTAATTTTGTATTATAGAGATGACTGCACTGACACCTGAAATAAAATAGAGGATTCTCCCACACCAACAACTTCTAGGACAAAATTCATCAAATCATTAACCAAGAGATCATGTTCTAAATGTAACATTGTTAATGTAGCATGATGTTTTCGACTCAAGGAATATGCCACTTTGTTTTCTTTTATAGGATGATAATTGATCGTGAAATCATATTCCTTCATTCATTCTAGCCATCTTTTATTCCTCATGTTTAATTACCTCTGAGTAAATATATACTTCAATATTTTATGATCCATATATATTTCACACTTGGATTCATATAATTGTTGCCTCCAAATTTTTAAATAAAAAACCACATCTTCTAATTCCAAATCATTTGTGGGATAATTTAACCCAAGAGGATTCAGTTGTCTTAATCCATAAGAAATTACCTGGTCATTATGAATCAGAACACAACCATGTATCTTAAAAGAATCATCAATTTAGATGAAAAAACCACCATTTCTCAAGGGTAATTCCAAAAATGAACCATTCACCAATCTCTTTTTAAATTCATGAAAATAAACATTACATTCTTAGGTCAAATTAAATTTAAACCCTTTTCGATTTAACTTATCTAGTAGGCTAGATAACCTTGAAACGTTTTTAACAAATCATAGGTAATAGCTTACTAATACAAGAAAACTTCAAATCTTGGTAACATTTATATTCTTTGGCCATTCATCGACCACTTTTTTTGAGGGATCAACTATTATGACATCTTTATTAAAAATGTTCCAAAGAAAATAAATCCATTGCAACCAAAAATCACATTTTCTGAATTTCCAATATAACTTATTTTCTTTAAGGGTTAGAAAAAAAACACTTAAATGTTTTTCACGATCCTTATAACTTTTTGAATGAAACAAAATATCATTAATAAAAGCATTAACAAATTTATCTAGATATTCATGGAATATTCTATTCATAATATCTATAAATACATTATAGGAACTTTCAAACCAAAGATCATAACAAAAAACTAAGAATGACCATATCTAGTTTTGAACACTGTTTTTAGAATGTCATACTTCTTAACCTTCAGCTGATAGTACCCCGATCTTATTTTAATCTTGAAAAAATGATGATCACTGTAGATCTGATCAAATAAGTTATCAATATGAGGTAATGGATACTTATTTTTAATAGTAATGTTATTTAAGGATCTATAATCAATGAAAAACCTCATGGAACCATCTTTATTTTCAAAAAACAATATAGGATCACCCCATGGTGAAGTGATAAGATGAATGAAACCTTTATTAAGAAAATCCTACATTTTCCTTTTCAATTATATACGTTCCACTTATTCCATTCAATAAGCGGGTTTTTAAATTGTATTTTCATTAGGAACTAAGTAAATGGTAAATTAAACATTCCGATCAGTTATAACACTAGGAAAATCATCATAAAAAACATCCAGGTATTCATTTACTACTGGCACATCATTAATTTGAGAACATCCCTTGTTTTCAACAATATGTGAAAGATTAATTTCATTTCCATATTTTAACAATTTCTTAGCTTCCTGATATGTTATCAATGGCATGGATTCATTCTTGCATACAAACTAAAATTCTTTCTAAAAAAACTTCATTAGCACTAAAATCAATATTATCATGGTAAACATAAATCTAATCCATATCCATAATAACGTCAAACTCTACTAAAGAAAAAATAACAAGGTTTACAGGTAATGTTTTTCCACAGACAACAATAGAAATATTCTTATAATTCATTTTTACCTTAATATTTCCCATGGTGTTTTAACTATAAGTTATTGTCTCATTTCGTGAGGTGAAATTTTCAATTTACTAGAAAATTTCTTATAAGTAATGTAATGTGTAGACCCTATAGAAAAAAATACATTAGAAAAATCTAGGTAAGCAAACAATGTACCCAATACCACTTTGTTGGATGGCCAAGAATCTACTAAAGTAGTTTCAATGGATTTCACAAAAACTTTCTTCTTATGATATAGCTTCTTCCTATCATTCAGATCTTTCTATGGGTAGGTATTTCCATAATCCCACATCAGAACACATTTAAAACACCTTATAGTTTTATTATCAGAATTAAACGTAAGAACATTTTCATTGAAATCTCAAGATGTATGTCTAAACTTACAACATTAAAAACACTTCTAAGTTTTGTTAAGGCATTCCCCAAGGTTATTTTTACCAAACATCTCCCAAATTGGAAAATAGATTTTCTAAACTTCATATTTCTTTGATTGATTCTTACCCATTTCATACCGTCTAAACCTTTTCTTTTGTTTATTGTCAGAGTACACATGATCATCAAAAAAATCCATTTCTACCCTCTTAGAAAATTAAAAACTTTTCTCATAAATTTTTAATTCATGGGATTCCAATTCCCTATGATATCTTGGCTTCAATCTTGAGTAAAAATGATTGATTTTGGTATAAAGATCCCAAATAATATTTAGATAATACCTTACCTATTGGGTAAAGTTTTCTTTATACACGTCCAATGATTCTTCCTGATTTTGTTTCAATTCAAGAAATTGATTTTCCATCCTAATTTAAACCACCTTAGGAAAATATTTTTGAAGGAAAAGATTCTTAAATTCATCCCATTCTAAGGCATAAATCTCCTCACAATCTCTGATATCCTTGACCATTTCCCACCAATGGTCGGCTTCTACTTCAAAATGATAAATAAAAAGGATAAAATTTTAATTATCAGAACAACCCATGATAAAAAATATATTTTCATGGGATTTAATCTACTCTTCAACCACCAAGTCATCAAAAGATCTACTAAAAGGAGGGTGTTGCCTCATAAAATGTTCCATTATCATAATGTTCCTTTATAGTAGATATGGATATTATATTGAATGGATATCACCACCATTTATATCCTACATCAGCTGATCCATCACTTTCACAAACATCTTGGTTCCAATTCCCACCATTCTAGGTTACAGATTCAAAAAGTTATCAGCCACTCAGTTCCCTCTTACTTCAGTTTCCCTATTTCTTCCAGGGAAAACCAATCTGAACAGACATATCTAAGATGAAGGAACACAATAATCTTTAAATTATATATCATTTCAATATAAACATAAGGTAAAAATAATTTATGGTATTCTATTAAAATCTTCATAACCTCTAAAGTTATCTAAATTGTTCCTTGATACCAACTATAAGAATACAACTATAAACATTTCATATATAGTAAATTCAATTCGAATTCACATTCTTACATTACCAAAGATATTTTTAGTTTATAGTTTTATAGAATTAGGTCATAATCCATACATAAAAACTCACAAGAATACATGATGGATACTACTAAAATTTTATCAATTTCTTCCAAAATATAATGGTATTTAATATAAATGAATTATTTTCATGGAAAAATATTCACAATATTCATCTTGGATTCTTAGTTTATCTTTTTCACCCTTAAAACCTAGGAAAAACATTTTAATATTTGGTATGAGCATATAAATCTCCGTAAGGGACATGGAAAAAGGAAAGAATTTTTAGACCATGAATACTTATAATTATATGAAATCATTTTCACAAAGATATACTTCTCACTCATAATGTATCATATACATACTTTGTGGAAACAATATATTTCAATAAAAAATAGAAAATATAAATAAACCATTTATGTAACTTGGGTAGTTACTTACTTAATATTGCAACCCTCATTTCTACCATATGATTTGTAATCCTCATGACTACCTTATGATGTAACCCTGACGACTACCTTTTGGTGCAACCATCATAGTTACATTTGAAGTAACCATTATCTTAGAACTACACCATAAACCTACCCAATGAATTTTAGGGATATATAGGACCCAACCTTCATCAAAAAAAATTCCCAAGAACTAGAACATAATCTTGAAATAATAATTACTTAGATTATAAAAATCGTTTCCTTAAGAAAAATCAATTATTAAAGGAATACTACGCACATACAATGAAAACATTTTATTTGAAAATAAACATGTAATATTGTAATAGAGAATTAAAAACATTGATAATTAAGTAAATAGTAAAAATATGATCATGCTATATAAATTAAAGAAACATTCTTTTGAATTTTGTAAAAAGATTCATTAGAGAGGATTTTAAATGGAAAGTCCCTTACATCGGGTTTGACATCCTTAAAAAGTGTTTAAACCACATGTATAATGGTTTAAAGAGTGTTATTGATTTATTAAAGAACTTTATTAATGTTAATAATACATTATATAACCATTTTATAACATCATTCCACCAATTTATTAATAATATTTTATTATTTTCACTGTTTTGGGTGCATTTATTTCATGGTTTCCATGGTCTGTTCATTATGGGTTTTCTTAGTAAATGGATGAAAATATCTAGATATAGAATGAAATGGTATTAATATTTTTATAAAATGTTAAATGATACCAATTTATTTTTCATATATGAAGATGATTATTTTGATAAAACATTAATCATAATTGTTTAACCTATTTTGGTGGTTTCTCGGACCATCATGAACTTGTTTTCACTTTATTTAATATCATGTATTTATTTTAGTTATAGAACATTAAAAAGTTATAATATATATATATATATATATATATTAAAATATGGTTTAACCATAATAATATTTTTATGACCAGCCTTGAAGGCAATAAAGGAAAATGAAAACTTGTCATCCATGAAGGCAGTGAATCGATACGTCAAAGATGATGATTTCATTTTCTAGAATAAAAGGAGAAGAGGAGAATTTTGATGGTGGGTATTACATTAACACAATACAATTATAGTATATGTAATATAATGGAGTTATAAATTCACCTGGACTTGGATATGTGAGGAAATAATAAGAAAATAAAAGAAATTGAAAAGAAAATAAAAGAAAATGAAAGAGGATTTTACCTCTTGAATTCTTCTCCTTGAGAACCTCCTTAAGACTCTTGGATTTGGATTTTCATGAGTCCAGAAGGTAATGGACATGGGGAAGAGTCTTGGTAGGGTAATAGGGTAGAAATTAGACAAACTATAAGGCTTTGGAGGTGTGAGGAGAATATGTGGTGTGGGGTGGTATTTATAGCGGAGGAGAGGGGAGTTTTCTCATTATTTTATTCATTAGTTTATTATTTTGACTCAAAACTATGAATATTTTTATAATTATCACTAAATATTTTAAATAATTATGGTATGTTTGATATTATGGTTCATTCATCAGTGATTACTCAAGTAATAGTGCATTTGACTTATAATGTATATATACAGTAAATTATTGTATTTCACTATTAAAAAAACTAAACTATATTAGAAAAATACCAAAAATTCACCATAATTATTTTCCGACATTTATAATTAAAAAATGGACTCCTTTTTTTAAAAAAAATTTAAAAATATGAGAAATGAAAATTTTAATTTATGTCATCATTTATTAAGAAAATACTAATGTTAAAATTATAATCAATTTTATGACACTTTGAAAAATTAATAAAGTTATCATAAAATTATATTATAATCATAAGAAAAAAAATACTAATTTATGAAACTATTTTATGAAATTAAATTTTCTTTTAAATAATTATATTAATTGTTAAATTATAGATAAAAATTTGCATTTCAAAAAAATACAAATACTTAATTTATTAGTTTCAAAATATTTATTTACTTATTCAATGATATAAATATATCATATTTTCAATTTTAAGATACATAATTTTTTAATACTTTCATAGGTGAAGTTACTAATATATTGATATAGATTAATTAATTTTAAAAAGTACCACTTATTTATTTATACATTTATAATGGATTTAACTATTTAATTCCAAAATGAAAAAAAATTATTTTATAAGTACATAGGTTGTTACAAAAAAATTTCCCCTCATTATTCAATAATATAATACCAGTCATGACACACCCAATGTATCATACTTCATTGCGAACATATTTCATCACATTTTTCATCATTACATAAAAGTACATAACTCATGAAATTTATTATTAATAATCTTAATTTTTATGGATTGTTACACATGTTTAATGATAGAAACATCTTGTGCAATGGTCTGTGACCTCTTGATTTGTTACTTTGCTGATTTTGGTTATTGGATGTGTCTAGGGGAGGTTCTGAGAGTTTTCGTGGGATTTTGAGGTGCAACAGAACTATTGTAGGGAATACGTGCTATGTAAGTGTATTATATGACGTGAAAGTTAGTTTCACGGCTTGTCTAGGGCTAGTTCACGACATGTAGTTTTTTGAGGTAAAATAATAAAAAGGAGACGTGTTTTTTTGTGGTGTTGAACCCTAAGGACTAGATGATGTGAAATGGGATTACACGTTATATAAATCCCCAATGCAGTGCTATTATAACACTACAGGGTGCTCAGGTTTTCCTTAAAACCTACTCTCTCTCTTGTTGTAGGGGGCCAGTGGCTCCCCCTTGAGGTTTTTTGAGATTCCTTTTGATAATGATTGATTCTCAGATTTACATCTTTGATCCGTGGTTGATCCGTGTTTTCTCATGGAATGGTTGTGGTCTAAAGGTGTTCTTTTTCACCCTGAAATGTACAACAAGTTGAAAAATATTATTTGAGCTAGAGTTTCCCTCATTTCTCTTTATTTTTTATCACGAAGGAGGGGTTTTATTTTTTACCTATGTTTTATGGCTGTGTCAACTTAATTAAAGATAAATAATTGGTTAAATTAAAATTTAAGTGTAAAGGTGTTTGTTTCTCATGTTTTTACAACTTTGATATTATTGTGATATTTTTTATTGTATGGGCCTGATGCCCCGCTGAAAATTGTAGCCGTTGGGGGATTTTTTTACTGGATATATGTGTTGTGATTGCTAATTTGTTTTGATTATTGTGATATTACCATAGAAATGGAAGTTTTCAAGAAACTTATATTTGGTTAATAAATTGGTTTCCCTATTATTATGATTTTTGTGATAACATTTGTAAAGTATAGTGGAATGTGATAAAATACGCTTTGTAAATTTTTAAAATAATTTCGATGTATTGTGATGTGTGGTCATGCTTATGGGATGACTATGTGTTATTTTAAAGGGGTGTGGGGTGATGTGTGGTTGTTTGGACATTATTTTGTGGTGGTGAGGTGTGATTTTTAGAGATGACAGGTTTCTTTTGATATATGGTTACTTTTGACTAGTTTCCTGAGTATTCATGAAATTAAAAATGTTTAAAAATATTTTAAATGACATAGGTTGGTTTGGTTAATGGGATGAAAATTTTTTAATGGAAAATTAAATTATGGGTTGTGTGATTAAATTTGGTTGATGCTAAATAATAAAATGAATGAATGTTAAAAGTGGAAGAAATGTAAAGATGCATTTGATTATCCAGGCTCTTCACCTTCTGAATTGATTTTTGTAGATACTAACAAACGAATTTAGAGGTGGCAGAAAAGGTGATTGTATTGTGAGTTTGTTAATTTGTTTAAGAACCCATAGGTTGGCCTTGAGTGTTTGATACTATATATTTACTTTTATTTTCTTTGTGATTTCTATATGCACCCCACCTACATTGAGAACTATGTGTCGAACACCTGCATAGTCATGCGAGGGGTGTCTTTCCCAACATCTCAGTGGGAGGATGGATGGATGGCCACTCACTCTTCCATACTACCTCTTAAAGGAAATAGTGGCCCAAGTGTCTTAAGGTGATTTATGACCTGTAGTGTCCCAGGTGTCTTTGGTTAAGTTTTGATGTGTTGTCCTATGTGTCTTTGGGATGAGATGTGATATATGTCCCAGGTGTCTTTAGTATGAGATGAGATGTGTGTCCCACTTGTCTTCGAAATGAAATGTGTCATGATAGCCAAGGTGTGTGCAGGCGAGATGTGATGTGTTGTGATAGCCCATGTGTGTGTGGGTGGGATGTGCTGTGATAAACTAGGTTTGTGCACGAAAGAGGTGTTGTGATTTCCCAGGAAAGTGAGGTTGAGACGTGATGTGATATGTTCAGAAGAGGTGTGAGTGCTAGTACATTTTCCATTGGGGTGTGAGATAAGATAATCAATGTGAAATTTGTGCAGGGTACCCTATCATCAATGTTCTTTACTTTATATTATATTACTTGACTAGTGTTATTCGGTGAGCATTCCTTGGTGAGGTTGGGATGGTTAATATTCCTATTTAGGTGCTGTTTTGGTTATGTTGTTTTCTCACAGGTGAATTAGTCTGATTCTTTTACCTGTGCATGAGAGACTTTGGTTTTCCTACTGAGTATACTTGTATGCTCACCCTATGTATATGATTTTTTAGGTTTCTAGGAGGATTTTATGGACTATTATGGACTTTACTAGCTCGGATCCTTTACAGTTTCTGCATCACTACTTTATCTTTACTTTTGGGTATTTACTTTGGAGACTTTTACCTGTATCAGTTCTATATATACATACATGTGGGATGGTTTGGGTTTTCTAGTTTATATTATGTCTTTGAGTTATTGTGGATGATTCATTATATCTCCCAGTATTGTTTTCTTATAAAGTTAAATTCCTCCCATATTGTGATATTTGTACACCCTTGTTTCGAGTCGCTAAATTAGGGCCTAATGGAGGTGGAATTCAGAGGTTATTATATCTCTCCCCTCATTACAATATCTTTGGATGGAGGGTGTTATGATAGAGTGGTAATAGAGCTATGATTGAGAGATAGGATGAAGTTTGGATTTAGGAATAGTGAGAATTGCATGGGTTGGTATAAAAATAGTTCCATTTGACCTTGGTATGTGAATAGTCCAGGGAGACCGGCTAGGACATGGGATTTTATGCCCCCCTGTGATTCAGTACGTGGGCTGTTATATTATCGAACAATAAATAAATTTTGACCTTCTTGTAGGGTATAGACCTAGGATAGGTACATGAATCATAATTACTTGTGTTTATATTTTAAATGGGTTATTTTGGGAAGCTTAAAATGTATGAAATAAATAAAATGAATTAAAATGAATCTTAATAAAACTCCACACTACTGGGTTTAGGAAGTCTTTATTTTCCTTTCAGATATGACTCCTGATCATTGTTTTCATGCGGCTCAGGAAGTTGAGGTTCAGAAGGATAATTTGTTTGATCTCTATAGGGTTGATCTAGCTGAGGAGGATGATCAGCGGTAGAGGACATTGCGTACTTTCTAGCGGTAGGCTTTAGGGAAGTACGTGGGTAGTGTTTGAGATATGGAAATAGAGAATTGTCTAGTGGATATGGAGATCAATTTTAGTCTGATTTGAGCCCCTATGGAGTACTGGGTCCCTTTGGAAGTCATTCAGATGTGAGGAGCTGCATTTCAGTCTTGGATGTTGTATCTGGGAGAGTAGAAGGAGACTGGAGTTTTGTGGGTCAACTTACAGAAAGTTTTCTGATTAGAGTTCCATTCATCGACCATGAAGGAAGTAAAGAGGCATGAACTTATTTCTCTTAAGAAGGGGAGCATGTCAGTGTGGGAGTTGGGAATCAGGTTCAATGACATTATGTGTTTTTTCTCAGATCTTTTTCTAGATGAGGAGTCTTGTGTGAGACTTCTTGAATATGCACTTTGTCCTTCTATCCAGTATACAGTTACTCCTTTTTTCATTGCCAACGTATATGGAGGTTAATAGGAAGGAATAGGTGATTTATAGGATTCACTAATGATGAGGTTTTCCCTGGGAAGGGAACCAGAAGGGTTCCATGAGGAGAAGTTTTGTCAGTATCAGGCCTTGGGTTCCAGGACCTTTGAGGTTTTGACAAACCAAGAGTCAATATCAACAGCTTTCACTTCAACCTTTAGGTTTAGGTTCCTTTCATGTGGGGTTAGGGCAGATGTGTTTCTTCTATTTTATTTTTTTCCCTCTCCAGGACTAGTTCCTAATGGATTCTTGAGCTCAGTTTAGTGGAGGTGTATTGGTTCAATGTCAGCCTCTATAATAGTTTCTAGTGAGGCCATTTCAGCAGCAGAGGCAGTAAGCTTATGCTCTGCTGAGGGGAGATGATGTAGGAAGAGGACGACCTTAATATGTTCTTCATGTTCATGGACTACAACCTAAGCATGGTCCTAGAGGTGGTCATCAGTAGAGTGGTAGAGGAGCTGAGATTTGTTAGTTTCACATAAAGGAGGAAGCAGTTCCAAAGGGGCTAGAGATCATCAGATGTACAATTAGTTTGTTTAGTACTCTTATTTGTGAATTGATTGATTTAGGAGATTCATAATCCTTTGTTTCAATTGATCTATCCCATTCTATGGTACTATACATAGAGAGACTTCCCACACCCTTGGTGTTGACTACACCAGTTAGAGGATAGGATGGCTTGTTTGATGTGTGCCAGGGGTGTAGACTGATGATGAGACCGCATTAGTCCCATGGGGATATTTTGTTGCTACATATGAAGTCATATAGTTTCATCATCCCTAAAATTTAATGGATTCATTAATTAGGTGTTGTTATTGAATGATTCTAGAGGAGAGTCATGTTTTCAAATGTGGATGGTCAGTATATAGTTTTCATCAATGATAAGAGTTTTTAGGTGGGCAGTCAGTGTGTGGAGCCCCTTATTTCCATGTTTTATTTGTTGTCGGTGGAAGTAGTAGACGTGGTGATGGTAGATGTTACTATGGTCCTTGGTGAGTTCTAAGATTCTTTTCTTGAGGAGCTTGTGACACTACCCCTCGAAGCGATGTTGAGTTTGGGATATACTTGTAGCCCTATACTTCTTTGATTTCAATGTATCCTTATCAGATGACACCTTCAGAGTTTTGGTTCTTTAGGATTATTATAGATTATCTAATGTATAAGGGTTTTATACAGCCCAGTGTGTCACCATGGGGTGCTCGAGTGCTATTATCCAAGAATAAATATTGCAGTCTTAGGTAGTGTATAGACTAACAGAGGCTTAATCTGGTGACAGTCAAGAACGGTTACCCTCTTCCAAGGATAGACGTATTTTTGATGATCTGAGAGGGGTGATTTGGTTTTCTACAATCAATTCGTGGTTTGAATATCACCAATTGTAAGTGAAGGAGAGTGATATCCCAAGCACTATCCTCAAGTGTAGGTGTGGGAACTTTGATTTTGTAGTTATGTTGTTTTGTGTTACGAACACACTGGCCATGTTAATAGGGATTATTAAATCTGTATTCTATGAGTTTATAGACCATCTCATCATTGTGTTCACCGATGATATCTTGATCTACTCAACATATGTGGAGGAGAATGTCGAGCATCTCAGAGTTGTCTTGTATGTTATTCGATTCCACCAGCTCTATAAAAAGTTGTCTAGATGTAAGTTTTGGAAATGAGATGCCCATTTCCTCTTGCATGTTGTGTCTCAGTAGGGTGTGGTAATTTACCCGTTAATGATTGAAGTGGTTGTTTCCTAGGAAGAAACCTAGAACATGGAAAAGGTTCACAGTTTTCTTGATGTTGTAGGTTATTATCATAGGTTTTTACCCAATTTCTGTTGATTTACATCCCCATTGATATATTTGACGATGAAGGACTAAGATCTTGTATGAAGTGATCAATTCCACACAGTGTTTGGTTACCTAAAGAGGAATTTGGTTAGTACTATTATTTCCAGAGGAAGGGGTGATGTTTGAGGTGTTTTTTGACGCCTCCAGTATGGTCATTGAATGTGTGTTAATGCAGCAATAGGCAGTGATCTCTTATGGGTATAGGAAGTTACATCTTCAAGAGCATATCTATTACACCCATGATCTAGTACTACCATTAGTTGTGTTCGCAATGAAGTTTTGGCAACATTACCTCATTGGGGAGCGCTTTGTGGTCCTTACATATCACAAGATCCTTAGGTATATATTTTCTCAGTGTGATATGTACTTTCTATAGTTTATGTGGATGGAGTTTCTTCAGGATTATGATTTTGAGACATCCTAAATATGAGAAAATGGGATTTTTTTTCTGAATCATTGAGCAGGAAGTCATGGTAGGGTGTTGTTTGGGAGTCTGGGGATGCTTGGAGATAAATAGAGGAGCTGTCAGCCCTGCACATAGATGAAAGGGAAGATGGTGTTATAGGCCATTTTTATTAGAAGACGGTGCAATATTTTTTGATATAGTAGGTGGTGGAGTCTTAGTGGGGTGACTCGGAGGTAGATGCGAGGCATGATCATGTTGTTTGTGGTGTTTCTTGAGAGGGATGATCATAGGATGATTAGAACCAGATGTTGTTTTGTGAAACGATAAATTTTCTAGTATAAATACACAAGTGAGTTGTTCATGAGTTCTATAGATCATCCTTGGAAGTACATCTAGGAATTTCTAAGATGTACTGTGGCTTGATAATTTTGTTTTGGTGGCCTGGGATGAAACGGGTAGTAGCAGACTTTGTGGACAAGTGCTTGTTTTTTTAGCAGGTAAAGGCCGAGCATCATGTTCCTTATGGTTTATTGAAAACCTTGAATGTTACTAACTAGAAATAATATGACATCGAGATGGATTTTGTCATAGGATTACCCAGAGAATAGGGAGGTTGTGATTCTATTTGGTTGATAGTGGATTGGTTGATGAAATCATCCCACTTCTTAGCGATCAAGGATTCATGCATGGTGGATTCCTTAGCTAAGAGGTATGTGGATGAGGTGGTACAGTTGCATGGAGTTTCGATGTCCATTTTCTTGGATCTGGATGCATGGTTTACCTCCTAAGAATGTAGAGGATTTCATCATGATTTTTGAACCCAAATACGCCTCAACACTACTTTCCACCCACAAATAGATGGGCATATAGAAAAGACTAACCATACATTAGAAGATATGATATAGACATTTTTCTTGGACTTTTGTGGATCTTGGGTGCAACACATTCCTTTTGTATATTTTTTATATAATAATAGCTATCAATCTTCCATTATCATAGCCCCATTTTAGGCTTTGTATGGGAGACTGTATCATTCTCCATTGTGTTGGATGAAGGTTGGGGAGACATCTATTCTTGGTCCCAATGTGGTGTTGAGCATGACAGGGAAAGTTCAGCGTGTTTGGGCGTGGATGAAAGTAGTGCAATACCAGTAGAATTCTTATGCCAATTTCATAAGGAGGACCTTATAGTTTGAGTCTAGGGACCATGTGTTCTTTAATGTTTCCCATAAACATGGGCAGTAGAGATTTGGAATAGGGAGTAAGATTTATCACAGGTTTGTTGGGAACTTTGAGGTGTTATGGTGAGTTGGTGAGGTGGCTTATTGGTTGGAATTTCCACCACAGTTAGAGAGGATCCATGACATCTTCTACATCTCTTAGCTTAATCAGTATATTCATGATGACTCCCATGTCCTCTACTGGGGAGAGTTGGATATTGAGGATGACATGAAATTTTTGGAATGGCCAATAGAATTCTAGGATCATCAGGAGAAGGTGCTTCATGGATGAACCATTTTTGTTCATGTGTTGTGGATGAATGGTGGCTAGGAGGAGAGTACTCATAAGTGAAATATGTAGATGAATTCTCAATACCTAGGGTTTTTTGAGTGTTTATTTTCTTTGTTTTTCATTATGATGTGATTATTGAACCTTTTTATAAGATGATCTATTTTTCTTGGTTTGTGTTTTTTGTGGTGTGATGTGTCATAAAGTCCTGACATATTTAAAGTGGATGATTATATTCCTAATTGAGACGAATTAACTGCAATGCGATTAAATACATATGGGTGAGTCAGTGCCACCCGGAGTGGATAATATCTTGACACGGAGGATAAAATTATCTCATTCATGTGTTTGGGATGGTGTAGTTTGTTGGTTTTAGTGGTTTTTGGTTTTGGATGCATGGAGGTTGAGATGGCTATGCAATGGTTTTATGGAAATGTGGTTGTGTGAGGGTAGGTGACTTTTGGTTGTGTTTATGTGGTTGTGAAGAGTATTTTGTGATCATTTGGGTTCATATGTTTTGCTAGTGGTAGCATTTGAGGTATGACAAGACTCTTGAGAGGTATCTTGTAGGGTGGTTGTTGGACTCCATTTATTAAGGGAATAATTTGGTATTCTCAGGGGTGAGAATAATTTGAGAGGTATATGATGCAATGTTCGTGCCCTCTTAGTCTATTACTTTTCCATTTTTGGTTGTTGGAGGTGTTCAGGGGAGGTTTCGAGAATTTTCATGGGAGTTAGTGGAGAAACAGAATCACTATAGGAAATACACATCATTTAAGTATATTACATGATGTGAAAGTTAGTTTCACAACTTTTCTAGGTCTCATTCACGATGTGTATATTTTTGGGGTCAAATAATAAAAAGGTGACGTGTTTTTCCACAAAACTAAACCCCATGGATTACATAATGTGAAAGGGGATTACACATTATGTAAATACCCAATGTAAAGATGTTATAATGGTGCTAGGCACTTAGGTTTTACTAAAATTGTACCTCTCTATTGTTCTAGGTGTCCAATGGCTCCCACTTGAGAAATTTTGAGATTCCTTTCAATGGTGATTGATTCTCATATTTCCATCTTTGATCAGTGGTTGATCTGTCTTTTCTCATAGTATGGTTGTGGTTTTCATGTGTTCTTCTTCACCTTATGGTGCACATCGAGTCTTCAAAGCTTCATTGAGCTAGTGTTTACCTAATTTCTATTTATTTTGTATCACATGGGAGGGGTTTTATTTTATTTACCTATGGGTTATGGTAGTTTAAACTTAATTAAATATAATGAATTGGTTAAATTGAAATTAAAGGGTAAAGGGGTTTGTTTTTCATGCTTTTAGAGGCCTGATAGCCCACTGAAAATTGTGGCCACTGTGGGATTTCCTTTCACTAGATATATGTGATGTGATTTTTGCTTTCTTTTGGTTGTTGTGATACCACCCTAGAAATTGAAATTGGCTAACCACTTATATTCGGTGAATAAATTTGTTTCCCCAAGATTATGATTTGTGTGAAAACATCCAGAAAATATAGTGGAATGTGAAAAAATCACCTTTTTAAATATATAAAATAATTTCTATGTCTTATGATGTGTGATCATGCTTGTGGGATGACAATGTGTGATTGTAATGTGGTGTGGGGTGAAATGTGGTAGTTTTTCCATGTTTTTTGGGTGGTAAGGTGTGATTGTTGGGGATGAAAGGTTTCTTTTGATATATAGTTTCTTTTTTGAGATTCCCAAGTAGTGATAGAATAAATGAATTTTTAATAATTTTTGAAATGGAATGGGTTGGTTTGGTTAATGGGATGGAAATTTTTTAATGGAAAATTAAATGATGGGTTGTCTGATTAAATGTGTTTAGTGCTAAATAATAAAATTAATGGGTGTTAATCATATAATAAATATGAAACTACATTGGATTATTGGGTCTCTTCACATTTGTAAATGACTATTGCGGATACTAAGAAATGAATTTAGAGGTGGTAGCAAAGGTGATGGTTTTGTCAGTTGGTTTGTTTGTTTGAGAACTTAAAGGTTGGGCCTGAGTGTTTGGTACTATATATATACTTGTATTTTTATTTTGATTTCTATACGAAACTCACTCATGTGGAGCACTATGTGCCAAACACCCACATAGTCATGCGGGGGGGTGGGGGGTGGGGGGGGGGTCTTTCTAAACATACCAGTGGGAGGTTGGATGGTGGGCCACCCGCTTTTACTTGCTCCTTCTTCCAAGTGATTGTGGTCCAGGTGTCTTCGGGTGAGTTGTGATGTGTAGTGGCCCAGGTGTCTTTGAGAAAGTTGTGAGGTATCATCCTAGGTGTCTTCAGGATGATATTTGATATGTGTCCTAGGTGTATTTGGGATGATATGAGATATGCGTTCCATGTGTATTTGAGATGAGATGTGTCATGATAGACTAGGTGTGTGCGAGTGGGATGCGGTGTGTTGTGATGACCCAGGTGTGCACGGGCGAGATGTGTTTTGATAGACTAGGTGTGTGAGGGTGGGATGTGTTGTGATTTCCTAAGTGTGTTTGATCGGGATGTGATGTGATATATTTGGAAGAGGTAAAAACACCCAGACATTTTCCATTGGGGTGTGAGAGCGGCTAATTAGTGGGAAGGGGTTGTGGGGTACCCTATCATTAATGTGATTTAATTTATATTATATTACATAACTTTCATTATTCGTTGAGTGTGCCTGGGTGAGGTTGAGATGGTTAGTATTCCTGTTTAGGTGATGTTTTGTTTTTCTATTTTCTTAGAGGTGCATTAGTATGCTTCTTCCACATGTGCATGAGAGACTTTGGTTTTTCTACTGAGTATACTTGTATGATCACCCTATGTATATGAAAATGTTTTTAGGTTTCCAAGAGGATTTTGTGGACCATTCTAGACCTTACTATCTTGGATCCTTGATTTTTTCTTTGTCATTTATTTAACTTTACTTTTGGGTATTTACATTGGAGACTTTTATCTACATCAGTTCTATCAACACATGCATGTGGTATAGTTTGGGTTTTCTATTTTATATTATTCCATGGAGTTATCATGGATGATTCATTCTATATCTCGATCTTTTTTTCTTACAAAAGGTAATGTCTCCCATATTGTGATATTTTTACACCCTTGGTTCTAGTCTCCAACCTAGGGCCTACTAGAGGAGGGACTTGGGGGGTCATTATCTCTCTCCCCTCATTGTGGTATCTTTGGAGGGAGGGGGTCGTGATATCCAGTGTCATGTATAAATTTGGATTTAATACTGGTGGAACATTTTATCATAATATCTTTCACTAAATATTACTAATGGAATACAATATGAGAATCTGCCTCAATGTCTTATATGTTTCCACCCTTGATATCCTGTATCATTTTCAACCTATAAAATGATATCACATGACTATATAGTATATATTTAAGAATATTTTCTTATCACTTCTAGGTTCTCATCATATTGGGGAGTTTCTATAAAATTTTAGTGCGGAAATTACTCTTAGGACATTATCAAATACCATGTTATATATAAGAACACTCATGATGTGATAAGAAATTTATTAGTATTAAAAAAAATTAATACAGGTAATCATAAAGAACAGATTATTTGGTTCAAGGGATCCAAATCCTATATATATACTATAAAATAAATCTTTTAAAACTTAAATATGCATGTATGTTAGTTTGTGATCCATCATATCCTAGATATTCCAATATACTATGCAACATCGAGAAGAGAGATCAAGGTGAGAGAGTAGTTGTCCATCTGTATCCTTAATATCCATGATGTTGAGAAAAACATCTAGAACCCAAGGACATTTTAGGAATTAGCCTCCTTATCAACCTAATTTGTGAGGAATAAGAAATAATAAAAACATAATGATAATATAATACACAACCATTCTAGGAGAAAATATCATACCCTAGTCCTAAAAAACATCTAAAAATCATCATAACACCCCAACTTCCATCACTCAAACTAGAATGCCCAATATCATAACTAGGACACAAGCACCAAGATTCATCACCATTAATAATTTAGTAATTTAATAACCCCCATTAAATTTAATAAATCCCAATATAAATTATATTTTATCTATTCTCATTAATTCATCAAAACTAAGTTTTTTTTATAAAAATCATTTCAATTCCAAGTTCCATCACATGCTCTTAGAGCATTTATCCCAATCAATTATTAAATTCTATTTATTATATCATTACTATAATAAAAAACCATACCTATCAAACCATTATAATTCATTATTATTCCATGATTCGGAGAATTCTATGACTCAAACAAATCCACTATCAAGATAGAGCTACCTAAAGTTAACAAGCATCATGCAACAAGTGGAAACCCAGAACAAAAAAAAAAAACAAATAAAAAATCAAGATGGGAAAGTTTAGATTTGAACCCGTACTAACCATCCCAATAGAAACCCCATCATAATGAACAGGTAAAAAGGTAATCCTAGACCGCAACCTGTTCTATACATCCTAGTATTAACCCCATCAAGATACTTCTAAAACTAGGGAAAACATGTCCATAAGTCACCTAATATCCCAACTATACGAGGATTCATATCCATTCATAAAAAAATATTTATATAAAACATATTTATCATATACATGGTAGAAAAACATATTTATCAATATAAAAATATCTGTGGGGGAGAAAAGGATATAAAATGTAATAAAACAAGATAACAGTAGTAAGGCTGGGTTTACAATATCCCTAAACAATTATTTATAAAAAATAACATTTTACATTACCATATTGAATAAAATAATTTATTATGAACATAGTTCAAAAAAAGGAACGTAATAAGATAGTCCCCAAAGTGGTAAATCCAAGGAATTCAAACTCTAGGGATCTATGAAACAACTCAGTAAACACACTCTAGTAACCACTAAAATGGAGGAACCACCAAAACTAGCCACCAGGGCCTCCATGGCATGAGGTATATGGCCTTTCCATGAAGGATGTTTGTCAGAATTAACCCAAATTCTTAAAACTATGACACACCACAACAAAACTAAACATGTTGTAATGTCTCACATATAAAAATAATTCTAGATTCAATATCACCCCTAGTCCATTTGTTCCATGATACCTCTAATAACCTAAAAATAAAATTTAAGGTATTAAAAAAACCAGAACCTGAAATAAGATATATCTCAAATGATTCTCATCCTCAAAAATAAAAACCAAACCTAAGAATAAAGGAAGGGAAGGTATAAGGACCACCACCCTATGAGATAACTCTCAAGGATATCATTTTAGAAGAAGAATAGAAAAACTCATAATAATGTAGGAGAACATAATCTTATAACATCATCCATCTAATAAACCAATCAAGGTAATATATATCATCTCAATAAAATAAATTTAGAAAGAACATAGGATATTGAGCACACATCTACAACTCACATTCCCAAGTACACTCTTCCAAGACATAATGTTTTTGTAGGACACAAATAAAAGGAATAACATGCTCACACAAAACCTTATCTTAATAGTCACGAATCTCAATAGGATGTTACTCAAAGGTTGTATCATCTTCAACTTCTAATACAACCCTACCAATGTAATGAGAATTATTAGGAATATAACAATGAATCCACAACATGTTAAATATTCCATATATTTGGTTTATTTGTAGGGAAGGTGCTAATTGATACCCAACAACTTTAACATGATCCAATACCCCAAAAGGTCTAATAAACTAGGGAGTAAGATTACTCCCATGACTAATCCTCTTCTACCCACAACGAGGATATAACTTTAATAACATATGTTATCCATTTTCAATCTATAGAAACATCCTCATATAAATAAATATGGGACTTATATGAAATCTTGAGTGACCTTTATCTGTTTATGAATCACCTGCTCCTTCTCTTCTATGATCAACACCAATTCAGGTTTGAGAATCAGCGACTCCCCAACCTTAGTTTAACATAATGGATATCTATAATTTCATCCAAAAATTTCATCAAATGGATCCATACCAATGGTGGAGGGATAAATATTTTTATAAGAAAAATCTAATAAGGGTAAGTGCCTCACTTGTGAACATCTAAAATCTAGAACATATATATACAACATATCTTCTATGGTCTGGACAGTTCACTCTCTATGACCACCCATATATAGATTAAAAGAAGTGATAAAGAATTACTAAGAGGCTAAATAATACTGAATACATCTCTACACTTGGTAGGTAAAACATTGATTATGATTAGAGATGATCATCTTTAGGACCCCATTGAGTCTCATCACCACCTACAGATACCATCTCAATAAAACATATACCAATATTGAATCTTAAATCACTAAGAAGTGAGATAACTTCACCAAGTGGTCTAAAATAAACCAAAGAAGATCATTAAACCTGATCTTGGGGTAAATCGATGATAAAATACATTAAAATGTATTCACAATTCTATCAAGGAATAATGAGTAGCTAAATCATCCCAATAGGAACACAATTCTCAACATTTACCTTTTATTATAATAAACATAAAGATACAAATCTCGAAACAATTATCTTCAACCTAGGACAAAAAAATTGACCTCTCAAGGAATGATATTTCTTAACCGCACCAAGATATACTAGAAAAGGTAAAATATGAGAATCATAGAGAACCACCTCACACATCAGTAAAGGAAAAAATTTCCTCCTTTGGAATAAGACATGATACTGGTCATCAGTAGACCATGAAATATGGTTATCACAAAAAATTCAATACCAATAAAACTCTACCTCAAAATCCCCCAAATAAGATTCCTCCACCTACTACACCAAAGATAACTACATTATCAAATTATAAACTTATCCTATACCAAGGTGCATTCTATATAGATCCTTCATCACTCTCAAAGAATCTCCATACTCATACAGAACACCATCATGTGACTTACTACTCAGTGCATCAGCCACAATATTCCATTTCCTTAGTGTATAGAAAATCAAAAAGTTACAATCCTATAGGAATTCTATACACTATTGCTACAAAAAATTCCATCCTTTCTTGAAGATGATATACCTCAAGATCTTATGATATGTGAAGACCAAAAAAAAAACTCACCAACGAGTTAATTCCACTAATTTAGAGAAATCACAACCATAATGAGGTCAAGGTTATGGGTGGTATATTTGTGTTAATGATTCCATAACTACTGAGATCCATAATAGAAAACCTCTCTCTGATGCATCAGAACACATCCCATACTAAGATTAGATGCATCACAATCAACTTTAAACTTCACACCCTATTCTAGAAAATAAATAATAGAAAAATTACCAACATCTCCTTAAAATACTCGAAAGACGTGTGTCTCTATATAGTCCATAAAAAATATAGATCCTTTATATTCAAAGTTATTAGAGGATTTAAAATCCATGGGAATTTGGGTATGAACCTTATATAATATCCTATAAGTCCAAGGAATCACCACACCCCCACAACATTCTTGGGGGATACCCAAGAAACATATCTATCGATCTTCAAATTGTCTATATCTACTTCCCACCGAGGTATGACCTATCATGATAATTAGACCTCAAGATCCTATAACATACATTTAGATAACTTACCAAACTTCTGATGATAATGAGGAACTCCTAAAACAGTCCATAAATGCTATGTGCTCTCATATTCTAACTCTGAATGCACAAGTATGTCATTAATGAAAAACACAAAGAATAAATATATAAATTCATAAAAATAGAGAGTTCATCATTACCATAAACATGACCAGGGAATTCACTGAAGGGAACCACCATGAAATCATTGTGTCCATAATGACATATAAATGTAGTATTCAAGATATTCTTATCCATTACCTACATATGATGATATCTCAAAAACAAGTTAATATTTAAGAACCATATTTCCCCCTTCAACTAATTTAATAGGTCCTCAATCCATGGGAGGGGATAGTGGATCTTCACTATCACCTAATTCAAGCGATGATAATTGATTCAAAAAAAAACTATTATCTAACTTATTTAAAAACAAGACCAGATCACCCTTAGAAAATACATTGAGTTGAATAAAAAATCACTCTATAAGATCATCAAATTTGTAGCTACTACAACTTAGAAAGAACTATCATATATAGGGAGATTGATATTTGAGAGACTCATGGATGAAACTATATCCTAAACATGATCACTCATCGATGGGGTATTGTTAAAACCTCTTCATGAAATGCATTAGGGTATTCTTTGACAACCCTGTGAAAAACCATCAGCTGAACCTTTTATAATCTCAATATCAACTCAACCATCATTGAAGACCATTGATCAACACACATTGACCCATATAATGGTCCCTACCACCCATGGAAATAATATTATCACAATCAACATCATAGAATATAACATCCCTCTTGAAGAAATACATGATATCCTATATTGAATATAGTCATTCTATGTTGAGGATGATGTTGTATGATTATATCCATAAATATAGGAAATCTACCAAGGAGTGACATTGCTACAAAACTTTCTCACAATCTCTATGTACTTGACACAAGCTAACCTAACCCTTAATTAGTGTACTCTATAATAAAGGAACTATAAGTCTCAACATCCTAATTTATAGAACACTTTCTAGGGAAGGTGTAGTGGAGAAGTTTGTATCTTTTGAATCAAATAACATATACACCCAATTATAATATAATTATATAATTCCTTTCAGGAAGTCGATCTCACATGGAAGTGGCAACTCTAAGGAATGCATCCAACCATATACCACTATATGGCCTCTCTATCCTAGATAGAGACTAAAAATATGGGCACACTATACTCCCTATCCCTAAGGATGACAGACATCATAGATCTATCCTCTACTCACCCTATCCCCTTTTTTTAATTAAAATTTGATCACCCTATTACATATGCTTCATTAGAAGATATTAATGAAATGATTGAGCCCAAACACTATAAAAAATGATGATTAGTGACAGTTTATTCATAGAAGTTATAATAACCTCAATGAAATAAATATATTTTTAAAAAATAATATAGCATCGGTTTTTATCAAACCAATGATATATTTTTCTTATGTTTTCAATTAGAGGCAGTTTCAATTAAACTACTGCTAAACAATTAAAAATAACCCTAATCCCTCCCCTACCCTCCCCTACTCCCTCTGTGACCCCGACCCCTTCTCCAAACCTCCCCTTCGACTCTGAACCTCATGACCCTCCCCTCCAACTCTGACCCCTGCGAACATCTACCCCTCTAACATCCTCTGTAGATGGCTTACTGGTGATGCAAACCCCACCAACCCCACCACCCCCTTTCCTTTTATGAAAGCCCACCCCCACCTCAGACCTCCTCTATGGCCAACTCACTGACAATGCGAACCCCATTTGACCTCCTATATAGATGGATCTCTGGTGACATGAAACCCCCCCGACCTCCTCTATAGCCAACTCACTGGAAAAGAGACCCCCACCTCCCCACCTCCCCTATCCCTCTATGCGATCCCACGAGCCCAAACCCCCATGACCCCCTCCAACCCAGACCCATGAAACCCTCTCCCTCTATGAACTCCTCTATGGATGGATTTTTAGAAATCTAAACCCCCCTCAGACCTCCCTCATCCCGACTTGATTCCCCTCCACAATAGCATTGCAGACCCCCCCCCGAGCTCCCTCTACTTGGCCCAGATCCCCTCCTTTGTGGAAACGTTAACCCCCCTTAAAGGTTTCATGATTATCATTTTAAATTTTTTATCGAGTAGCATCAGATGAAAATTATGGGTGATAAAAATAGTTTATAATTTTTTTTATTCATTAGAAAATATTTATATATGTAACTTTGGGTTATAATGTGTTATTTGGTTTTTTAATAATAATAAATTATTGGTTATAGTTACTGGAACAACCAATGGAATTTTTTTGATTTTATTTTAACTAACATGTTTTTAATAGAACTAATTATAGTGTGTGATTTTCTTTTTATTAAGTCAAATGACTAATTTTATATCATTTTTTTTTGAAAATCAAAATAGACATTATTCAAATTAATATTAACATCATGTTTTTTTATGTTTAGTTCATATTGAAGGAACTTCCAATTTGATGTTATGTGAAAAGAGTTGATTTATATAATTCATGGAACAATATGAAGCCACACTAAACTAGTTCAATAGAACATATACATATAGAGTAGAATATTTTGGGTATGCATGACATATCGTGATATCCAAATAAAGTATACTGTGCATTCATAATTTTAATGGGGTGCTCTTTGTCTTAGTTAGATCATGGGAAATGGTTTGGACATTGATCAATATAGCTATTTTTTCAATGGAATGAACCCTTAATAGTTACAACACTAGGGTAGAATAAACCATCATATTTTATTTGATTCATCCAATTCATCTATGTTTATGATAAATAATAATTTATTTGATAAAAGTTTTTATATTAGAAGTTTAGTGAGAAAAATTTCATTATTTAATTCATCACATTTTTTGTAAAAATATTTTAGTATTGAAATTTGTATATATAGAATATAACTTAACCATTTTAAATACAGGAATGCTGAGAACAAAAAAAATTAAGGATCCTAGTCGATCAACATCTCAGAGCATGCCACAACTACCATCATCTTCTGTGGATCCTAGTGATTTCGTTGTACCTGAGAGTACTGGAGAGCTTTATGTTTCCCCAGATGTCATTGGTATCCCACCACCTGACACACCTCAAATGATAGAGTTATTGGTCATCTTTCCATATATGAGATATTGGCATGTTACCATTACCGGTATGTATGTAATTTTTCAAAAAAACTTTATATTTTGTAATTATTTAATATATTTGTCAAAACAATAAATACAACCATAGAAATAATACAATTATGTACACAAAAGTTGTATGGGATGCAAAGGAATTCAATATTATCATTCAATTTGATGAGTTTGGGGTGCCTATCGGGGATGCTTCTGGAATATATGGGTAGATTCTTGGACATCTTTCTTGTGAGACAATGAGCTTTCACATTAATTATATTGATTGGAGGAATATTCTTATAGCATGTAAAAATGAGGTTTTTGTTACTCAAGTAAAGGTAATATTAATTTAATATTCCTTGATAACTAATTTAAAAGACATGTGTAAATTTTTAGAATATACTTATAAAGTGTTATGTTTTTTATTTCAAGATGTTTCTTCATTTTTATGTCCCTGAATCCATTTAAAACCTATGGACTTTAAAAAATTTGGGCAAGAAATAGAGAGGTTTTAAATAGAGGATATGGAATGAATTTAATGACACTTCTCTGAGATAATGATAGATGTATGAGATAGTTCCTAAAGTCATTTCTCATGAACAATGAAAGCTATTTTTATATTTTAATAAAGACACAACTCAAGAGGTAATTTCATATTTTATAATATATTAATAACAAAAACAGAATAAAATTATAATTTTTATTAATGTCACTATTTTTGTAGGAATTATGTAAAATAAATACTATGAATAATGATAAATAAGTCATTCCTCACATCGCTGGGTCTCAATGATTTTTGAGAAAAAGAATAATTGTGGTTTGTATTTTATTCATTATTATTTATTTTATTATAATTCAAGTTTTTTCTAACTTATTTTTATTTTTTATAAAGGCTAATAAATTAGGTCACTCTGTTGGATGAATAGAGATGTGGTCTAAAGTGCATAAGAAACTAGATGGAAGTTTTTTTAAATGAACCTATAAATAAGTTAGAGTAAGTAATTATCATTACTTATAAAGTTCATATATTTTAAAAAATAATTGTTAATATTTTTGTATTAATAGGTTAAAATTAAAGAATTATGAGATATGAACCCTTTACAATCATCATCAGTTTTCTAGAAATATATCGTTGGAATTATTTTAGGGAAGTAGAATCCTAGACTCATACAAGGTATTGGTTTTGGGCCAACTCCATTAGCTGTATTTGGTAGGGTGGCATCATCCATTACTGATACACCCCGTGGGGTTTAAAGTTGTGTTGTTGATTGGGAATCACAAAAATAAAGTGCAAGATTAAAAGAAAAAATGAAATAACAAGACTCTTATAGGCATACATATGATCAGTGGAGATAAAAAATGGAAAATGAATTACTTTCTATATTTCAATGGATGCCCGACATGATCCCTGAATAAGTTTTCATCCCTATAGCTTGTCCCAATGAGGTAAAATCTAAATTCAATAGACCATTAATACATATTCATGAAAACATGAAACATATATAAAAATAAAATAAAACGAAACTTATATAGAAAACACACATTTCTAATTTTAATGACCACATCTTATGCTGTATTGATGTGTGGTTGATTCCTACACGTCAAAAATGAATTATAGATCATTATCCATAATTTTGAAAATATTTATTTCTTAGTTTCAACTCATCAAACACTTCTAAAAGGTACAAAATCCTTTAAAAACTATCATCGAGGGGTCAAAACCAGGGAAACAATGTTGTATTCCCCTGAAATTAAGAGAAAATGGCCGTAGAATTATTTTTAAAATGTAGGAACCAACAACAAGTCATTCTGAATAACGGTTTTCCCGTTATGACTATAAATGTGTTTTTCATATTTTAAAATACTAAAACAAGTTTTGGGGGGTAAAAACTATGAAAAAAACATTGGATTATCCTGAAATAAAGAGTAAAATTTTGTATATTTAATTTTGAAATGTACGAACTGATGCCACATCATTCTGAATGATAGTTTGCATGTTATGGCCGTAAACATGTTTTTAGTTTTTTAAAACACTAAAGCATACATGGAATGGTCAAAACCAGTAAAATGAAATTGGATTTATCTATAATTACGGTAAAACACCGTAGATTTAATTTTAAATTGTAGGAATTGATAACACATCATTCCGAATGACGATTTTCCCGTTATGGCTATAAATGTGTTTTAGTGTTTTAAAACACTAAAACGCGCATCAAACGATCAAAACTTGGAAAACAACATCATATTTAATTGAAATCATAGTAAAACCACCATATAATAAATTTTAAGATATAGGAACTGATGACATGTCATTCAAAATGGCGGTTTTCCCATAATGGCGATAAATGTGTTTTCAGTGTTTGAAAACACTAAAACATGTGTGGAACAGTCAAAACTAGGAAAACGATGTCAGATTTCCCTGTTATCTGGGTAAAACCATTATATATTTAATTTTAAAATGTACGAACTTCCAGGATGTCATTCCAAATGATGGTTTACCTATTATGGCTGTAAATGCATTTTTAGTGTTTTAAAACACTAAATGCAGTGTCGGGGTGTCAAAACTAAGAAAACAATGTTGGATTATTCTAATATTATAGGAAAAACACCATAGATTTAATTAAGAAATGTATGATTTGATGAAACATCATTCCGAATGATTTTTTTCCATTATGTGCATAAATGTGTTTTTAGTGTTATCTTGAAATCAGGGGAAAACCACTATTGATTTAATTGTGAAATGAACGATCTAACAACATGTCATTCCAAACCAAATATCCAATTTAGATAATTATTATGTCCCTCATAGTCTAATGAAAAATTATTTAATCTATGGTAGGGTATAATCATTCTTTATCATGATCCCATTGATATCATGATAATCAATACAGAGATACATTGAATCATCCTTCTTCTTTACAAAGTGGACTGTCACACCCTATAATAAAGATCTTTGGTGTATAAAACCCTTTTCTAAATTTCCTTGTTGTTTCTTCTATTCATATTATAGTTCTATTATGTCCATCCTATAAGGGATCATAGATATAGGTGTGGCTCTGGGTGTGAGTTCTATAGATAAATCTATCTCACAATTTGGGGAAAAGACATAAAATTACTTGGGAAATACAACCGTAAACTCCCTAAAAATTGGAATGTCATCATGGTTTATTCTTTCATTTATCTCAACCATTTGATGAAGATATAATTATTTATTTAGAATCAACATACACACCATTTATGGATTTTGTAAAGGGGATTTGAAACCTTCCTTTCATTTTTATATAAATATAGGATGATTCATGATATTGAAATAGATTTCACTTTCTTAGTAGTTGATGTTAGATGAATATAATTAGAGCCAATTTGAACCTATTATAGTATCAAATTCTACCAAGGAAGTATTTTAATATTTTTATAAAGAATCCTCCAACAAATGCTAATAGTGGAAGAGTCTAGCACTTGGGTTTTAATGATTTTACCACTATGTTTTTTCATAAATATATCTAATTCAAGGTATCAAGGAGGTGATTTAATAGTTCTAGTGATCTTATAGGATATAAAATAAAGTTTAGAACTTGAATCTAATAAAATACTATCAATTCATGAGTGAAGAGTAAGTATACCTTGCATTACATCATTTTATTTCTCCACCTTAGGGGTGGTTATGCCATAAAATTTCCCTTTCTCCCATAACTTAAGTGGTTGCTGATTTTGATTCTCCTCAAAGAACCTTGGTTTGGTGCACTGGCTTGTGTAGTGAATATATTAATTATATTTGAAGCATTGGACCATGGGTAGAGGATTGATTGGAAACTTCTATTCATCCATAATAATAGTTTTATTCTTCATCTAACCTTGAAATTTATTTGCTCTATTCCACTCATATTCACAATTGAAACATATCTTCATTCCTTTGAGTTAGTTTACTTGATTCTTATTCACATTCTTTTTACATGTGGAAAGTGGGATTTTCTTCCCTCCATGTGATTTATTCATTCTCCCTACAGAGTTAAAATTTATTATCATGTTTTTATTTCGAGCCCCATGAGTCTATTCAGAATCACTAATCTATATCTCAACATTAAGGGAATATCAGATTATTTCCTTATAAATATAAAATTCTTGAATTGTAAAAACTTTTTTAAGGATCAGTTTTAGTCAACTAAAGAAGTTTAAAATCTTAATTTTATGGTCAATGAGAAATCTAGAGGTGCACCTTGAAATCATTGTGAATTTTTTCTCATAAGATATAATTGATTCCTCCTTCTTTTCCTTGAGCCCAAGGAACTCCATCTCCATTTTACTTTAGAGAGTGTAAGTAAAATATTTATTGAAAATTATCTTCTTGAAATCATCACACTCTATTGATTTAATGTCATCCTTGGTATTTTATTCTCAATCAATATCCATTGCTAATAGAATTCTCCCTCTAAGTGATAAATAACTTATAAAACTTTATCTTTCATAGATAATTAGAGGAAAAATAATGCCTTCTAAATAGAATTAATAATTTGTTCCATGATTAGAATATCAAAATATCCCCTAAATGTGTTATTCCTTTGTCTTATAAATGAGTCAACCACAAAATTTTCTCTTTTAGGCAAAGGGGGTGTTCCAAAAGATTCATGATATTATTCATAACTTGAGTAAGTTGAGAAATTACTTCCATAAAGTTCTCAACTCCCACTCTAATAATATTAGTCATTGCATTAGGGTAATTATTAAATTTCTATTATATTGGTTGTTGGCATGATTCCTCATATTCCAAACCATTTACTAAAATAAATGGAAATTAGGTATGAGAATACTCAAATTAATAAGCATATAAAAAAGTAAAACTATAAATTTATAAGGAATAACTCATAAATGAAATGCATACCCAAACCTATGAACTTATAGGTTATAATATAGTATATTAGTGGCCTATTTACTATTAATTTCTCCAACCTAATCCCCAAAATAACTATTCCATTATATATTACCAACTATAGAAGTTCTAGTCTCATAAAAATATTATTACAAGATTTTTAACATAAATACCCAACAAACAAAACCCAAAAATCTAAAGGCATAGTGTATTTGGGTGATTAGATACATAAATAATCAACTATAAAATAATCTAATATATCTTTAATTCAATATCTATAATGTGATCCTAAATCCAGTTGTACTTATATTAATCCATAGGATACCCTCAAGACATAAATAAATAAAAAAAGTTATTTATAAAGCATTGTAAGTGGGAACACATGATAAATATGTATAACATATGAGTTAAGAGACATAACATGGTATCATAAAATATGAGTGTTGTATTAGACCAGAACATCCTTATTTTAATAATTCCAAATCATGTTTATAATGTTACTACTGAATTTAAAGTTTTCTATTAGTAAAATATAATCTAGAAAAAAACTAAAAAATTAGATAAGTCTAGAGAATATCGTGACACCTTACCATATGAATACTGTGAACTAAGCACAAATATCATCTAACCATATGGAACCTACTATATGTTTTACACCAACTAACCTCATGAACAAACTACTTACCATGAGTTAGATGAGAAAAATATCTCTAAGTCATGAACTATTCCTACATTGAAGTTAAACTTATCATATGTTGATAATCACCTCATCGCATGTACAATCAGCCTATCGTGAGACTGAGATGTTCCCACTGTATAAAGAAATCAAGTTATCATGACAAGGTATGCATATATTTTGATAAATTAATATATTTACAATGTCTATAATTGTAGTGATTTCATGAAGAAACAACATACCACATGAAGTCATGAACCTACTACATGAGAAAATGAACTGACCATGTGAAGTGATGACCCAACTTTGACACATTTCCATATCAATTACCACATGAAATGATGAACCAACCGACCATGTCAAGTTTCTATAAAAACTAACTGTGTTTTATTTGAAGACATCATTCTATAACTAACTTAGTAGTGGAGAATTTCAAATTTCTAAGTACTATATTTTGGATCATTAATTGCATATATTTTACAATTAAGGATTCATTTACTACTCTCTAATGTCTATTTTTGGGTGGATTTAATTTTTATAAAAATAGGTACTTGTTGGAGATAGAGTTACTGTTGCACATGATGAACAATAAAGTAACAGACATGTTTACCTATAATGTATAGAGGAATCATTTAAAACACATTGTAATGTTATGTTTTTATTAACTTCCTCTTCAATCTCAATTTAATATTTTCAAAGAAAAATTAAGATAATCTTGAACAACCGAATTTGATTAGATTGAGATGCACCCCATCTTCACATCTGACATCCTATACTCTTTCTATTTTATCTATTCTTTCAAGTTGTTTTTTATTATAATCAAGTTATCTATAAACACAATATCTTGTATTAAAATAGAGAGTTATTGACACTCACTTTCAAATCTATTCATTTTTACTCCCACATATAACTATGGAAGAGGTCATGTGAAATCTGGAATATTTTTCTCCCATATATAACTATGGAAGATGATATCTTCCTAAAAATCCTTGTGTTCTATTTTATGTAAAACCTAATCCATGTTTTGGATCAGTTTATTTTATAATAAACTACTTGGAATCAGGTGACTTACATGTAAAGGGGATTAATTCTCAGCTTAATACTGAACCCATGGTTAAATCTTGTTGTGCTATATCTGTTATAACATGTTTACTTCTCTTTATCTATTTTTTTTCTTAATATTCAAAATGAATTAGTTTCTATCTGTAGTTTGTTGAAGGAAAATTTACTCTAATAGTTAACTCAAATTAGTGTTTTATATAATGTACTCGATAAGAATAAACTTTTTTCAAAAGTTATAGTATTTGAAAAATTATTTTAACTGAGTCATGACTAATTTTTTGAGATCCTTTTTCAAAGATCAAATTATATCCTTATACTATTTTTATTAAATAGAATTTTTTTCATGTTGAAGGATTTTTCTAAATGGTTTTTAAACATAAATATTATTGGAAACTCAATTAACCATCCACCCAAGTTGTCTACTAGGACCAACGTTTAATATATATGCACTTTTAAAATATCATTTTACTATGATCTAGTTTTATTTAAATTTCACAATTTTTTATTTATCTAAATTTAATTATTTATGGATAATAATTGGCAATACAGAACTTCCACTAATATGACTCATTATTTCAATGGAAATAATTATGATCAATAGAAACTTAAAATGTAAATTCACTTAAAAAGTACGAGATGTGATATTTTGACTATAATTAAATATAGATACAAAAAACCTCAAACTTCTAGATCTTCTTGGAGTATGCTAATAATTAATAATACGACTGTAATTATAAATCTATGAATGATTTATACTATGTGTTAGGATAATATGAATTTAATAGAATATCTTCTTGTGCTACTACTTATGATATCCTTGATACCATTGATATGTCTCTTGAAGGAACTTCTAATGTTAAATAAATTTTTTAAAACACATATATTATTAATTTTATAAGATGGGGTATGATGAATCTATCTTTGACATGTATCTTAAGACCAATGAGATTTTAAACATGATGTACGCACTAATAAATATGATTACGGAAAAGGATCAAGTCACATGACTTCTCAAATGCCTTCTAAAAAGATGGAGTGGAATATATGTGTCTATAAGATATTCTTGAACCATTATCACATTGATATTAAAACAGTTAGTTGGAAATATCATGATTTATAAAGGAGAATTTCAAGTGAACAAAGAGGAAGTGGATGAACAAAAGAGGAAGTCAGTAGCCTCTAAGATTCATGACTATAAATAAAAAGAGAAGATCAAAGATGAAATATCAACTGATGAATAATCACTATCTAACAATGATGAATAAATGAAAAATATCGATATATGTTTCAAAAAATTAAATAAGAAAAATTAGTTTTTAATAAATCAAATTATAAAGGTAAATATGATAATATTGGGAATTCAAGGAAATATTAGAAAAATGATGATTCTTCCCATGAAGTAATTTGATACAAATGTAATATAAATGTAAATATCAAGGAATAATGTCCTAAATTCAACCTTAAAAAAATGTGATAAAAATAGAAAAAAAATATAAAAATTTCAAGAAATCTACTTGGATTGCCTCTAAAGATAGTTAAAGTAATTAAAACTTGAGAAGAGAAGATATAAATGCCAAAGATAATATGTGTTTTATAAAAAATGCATCTGAGGTATTAAATATTTTTCTTGAATCTATTTATCATATTTAAAATCATTTTATTACTAAATATAATGATGCGACTATGTCTGGTGATGAAATATTTGAATACTATAACATTCTGGAAGATATATTTAATGAATTAATAGATAAATATAAAATATTAAAGAATCATTATGCTTTGTCTTCTCACTTGAAAAAAATATCTCATAGTAAAAAGGAAAATAACGTTCAAGTTATTAATGATAATAATGAGATTAAATAATCTAATGAATAATTAAATAAATATCTGGAGATATTTACAAATGGAAGAAAAACCCTTACTCATATGCTCTATAAACAAACTACTCCTAAGTACAATACTGGAAAAGGATTTCAACCCAGACATAGGGAAATCAATAAAAATAAATATTTTCCAAGATCTAGTTATGATAATTATGTTAATATTTATTATTATACTAGATCCAATAAATTATTTAATTTTGACATTATAAGGTCTAGTTAAAGTAAATTAGTAATATAATTATGGATTCATAAATCATTTATTACTAATATATCAGGACCTAATAAAATATGGGTAGAAAAATAATTTTTGGAATAAATATGTTTTGTTGGATACCTGATTGAAGTGTTCCAGTAAACAACTATGGTACCTAGATAGTGTATATTCCATACATATGACATAAGACTACTTAATCTTTAAAAACATGATTAAAGTGGATGTTTTACATGTCATTTTTTGTGAAAATTCTAAAGGGAATATAATTGGACTTATGAAAATTAGTAATTGTAGTGCAGTTTTAATTTATAAATTTTTATTTGTAGATATATTAAAATATAATATTCTTAGCATTTCAGAATTTTGTAATGATTGTTTTAATATTATGTTTGAAAACAATTCTTTAAATGTTTTTGATTCTAAACATGTTTTATTTTTTTTACTCCTATGAGAAATGAAAATGTTAATGATGTAGATTTAAATTTCTTATTTTCTAAGAATGTTTCTTATTTCAATTCCTTTTAGAAAGGATATTGTCTTTTTCATAATAAGCTAGTTCATTTAAATATTCAATCACTTAGAAATATAACAGGGAAAGGTTTAGTCAAGGACCTAACCAAAATAGATTTCCCTGTAGAAAAAGTGTATAATCCCTATCAAAAGTGAAAGAATCATAAATTATTTTTCAAATCAAAGAAATAAGTTTCAACTTATCATCCTTTATAGTTGGTTCACATTGATGTTTTTGGATCCTCTTGAGTTTCTAGTTTTAAAAGAAACCATCATTCCTATGTTAAAGTTGATGATTATTCCAGATATACATGAGTGTTTTACCTCAATCATAAAAGCGATGATGTTTCATATTTTTATAAATATGTTAGTTCTATAGATAATCTTAATAGAATTAGAATTAAGAAACTATAAATTGATCATGACAATGATTTTAAAAATCAAGAGATTAAATCATTATGCTCACAACATGGATACAATCACAATTTTTCTACTCCTATAACTGCACATTAGAATGGGGTAGTAGGGATGATAAATAAAACCCTTTAATAAATTTCTAGGACCTTTCCTAATGAGTATTATTCACCTATATATTTTTTGGAATAAGTTATAAAAATAGCTTGTGATATAATTAATTGACTTTTAATTAGACCTATTTTAAAGAAGACCCCTTATGAATTATAGAATAATAGAAAACCAAAGGTTATTTACTTTATAGTTTTTGGTTATAAAGTATTTATATTAATCACACAAGTTAATTTAGACAAGTTTTCATTCGAGGGTGATGAATGAATTTTACTAGGATATTTTATAACCAGTAAACCATATAGTGTGTTTAATAAAAGGTCTTAGCATGTGGAATAATATTTACATGTCATGTTTGATGAAATAGATCAAAATGATCCAAATACCACTCTATAAAATATATAAGATGAACTTTACAATCCAGACATCAATTATACCTGACCTCCTATTAAGAATTATCCTAGTTCTGATGAAAAAATAAACCGGAACCTATAGATAAAAATGATACATCAAACAATTCTATTACTAAAGTTGTTAATAATAATATATATCACCACTCAGATGAAGTTATAGGTGACCTATAAAAAGGAACTTAGACAAGATATTCTCTAATAAACCAATTTTAACATCAATATATTTTATCACAGTATGAACCAAAGAACATAAATAATGAAATTAATAATGAATTTTGGGTTATGGTGGTTCAAAAAGAGTTAAATCATTTTGAAAGAAATTAATTATGGTTATTAGTTGAATGACCCAAGTAATATATAACTATTGGAACTAAATGAATGTTTATAAATAATATTAATGATACATGCACAATAGTTATAAAAAAATCTATTGTGGATGCATGAGGATATATTCAAAAAGAAGGTATTAACTATACATACAGATTTTATACAATAGCTAGATCAGAATCCATTAGAATGTTTCTTACCTATGAAGCAATTTTGGATTTCATATTATATCAAATAGATGTTATGAGTTTATTCTTGAATGGTCATATAATTGATGATTTTTTTGCTGAAAAAACCAATATATTTCAAATATCTCACATTCTAAATCATGTTTTTAAATTTAAAAAATATTTATATGGTTTAAAAAAATCTCCCAGAGTTTGTATGATTGGATTAGCTCAATTTTTTTTTCAAAATTATTTACTAAATGAATAGATAAACCTAAGTTATTTATAAAAATAATTTCAAAATATGTTTTAGTTGTATATATAAAATTTGATGATATTATTTTGGGTTATTTAAGAGATTTTTTGTGTACTACGTTTTTAAAAATGATTTAAAATAAACTTGAAATGAGTTTGATAGATAAAATTAAATTATTTCTTGGTTTTTATATTTTTAAAAATAAATATGAAATTATTTTAAATCAATGAAAGTACACTTAATATCTTTTAAAAAGTATGATTATAGATATTACTAAAAGAAGTGATACTCGTGTGGGTACTAGTTACAAGTTGGATCTTTATGAAGCTAAAAAACTAGTTGATCAAACCACTTATAGAGGTATGATTGGAAGTTCACCACACTTGACTTCAAGATGACATATTGTTATGTTTAGTGTATTTATGTGTGATCATTTTTAGGAAAACCTCCAAGAGTCACATTTAATAGATGTAAAACAATTTTTGAATACCTCAAAAATACAACCAACTTAGGATTGTTTCACTCTAGAGGAAAATAATTTAACTTAGTGAGTTATTCAGATGCTGATTTAGTTGGATATAAGTTAGATAGAAAAAAACTTTTAGAACATGTCACTTTTTGGGAAAGTATTTAGTTTCATAGTGTAGTTAGAAATAGAATTATATTACATTATCAACTACTGAAAATGAGTACATAGCTATAGGTAGCTTTTGTTCATAGATTCTATGGATAAAACATACATTACTAGAATATGGAAATAAATTATAACTTGTCCCTATAAATTGTGATAATAAAAGTGCGATCAATATTTCTAAGAATAAAATATCACATTCTAGAACAATGCACATTGATATAAGTCATCAGTTTTTGAGATATCATTTTCAAAATGGCGATATAACTATTTATTTCATTAGAACTGAACATCTTCTTGATGATATATTTAAAAGACCATTGAATTATAATAGAATCAATTATATCAGACATGAATTAGGTGTGAAAAATTATGGATAATCATTTTAACTAAAATTATTCCTGTGAAGTTATTTATGTTCTATTTAGATTATATTTTCATAAGTTTTTCTAGAAGTAATTATTAAATAAAGTCCACATGGTTAGTATGCCAACCATGGGTTTTTGTTCATGCAGTCAATATGCCTACTGTGAACACTTACTCATGTGGTCACTATACTTACCATGAGTATTAACTCACCAAATTACAATGAATACCATGAAAATTTTATTCATGTAGATAAACCACCTATCATTAAGTCATAGTTATCATACCTACTGTTAGGTCATGGTTAGCATGCCTACCATTGTTATGTTATTATATATCCATGGTCAATAGAACTATCCTTTGATTTTTCCATGAAAACTATTTGGTGTAATTTTATTTATGTTTATTATTATTTTAATTCCTAAATTATTTAAATTAGATTTTAAACATGAATCTGAATCGACACATATATTTTACCTTAGATATAATCTATAATTTTGATATATTTTGAGTGAATTGATTTCTCCTACCTAAAACCTCTCACTCTCTCTAACTCTAACCTATCTCTTTTTGTCTCATATATCTGAACATACAGAGAACTCAAATCAAACTGAAAATTTCCAAAGCGAAGCATGCTACTGATGTCATGCCAACTGTTAAGATGTATCCTACCAAGAAATGAAGGAAACCAAAAGAGAGAATAGGTGAACCTATGAATAAAATAATATTCAATTAGTCAATCATCTAATTTCAATATAAAAATAAGTCTATGTGTAGTGGTTTCAATCAATAATATCATTGGCCGGGAATATGATTCAAATCAAGTTCGAGATTATTATTTTAAAGAAAATGGTGGGACTTTTTTTCTAAAAAGTTTCCAAGATTTTTATGCCCACCAAGAATTTTGTTTGGTGAGAAAAGAGATATCATCAGAATGATTGAGAGTTGTGAGATTCAGTAATTTTCTTTGAAATTTTGGGAAAAGTGTTTGGGTGTGTCGCATAAAGGGGAATATGAGGATTATCAAATCTCTTATCATATTAATCATAAAAAATTATAATTTTATAATTCATTAAATGATATAACTAGGAATAGAACCCCTAATAGACCTATGCCTATAAAACATAGTAAATAATGAAAGATTCTGTTTAAGTTCATTCAATATTTAATATATACAAGAAATGGGGATTTCATTATCTTGAGGTATTAGGAAACGTTTTTGTTTCATTTTATTAAGAATGATATTCAAATCAGAATTTGTAGATATGTCATGGAACATTTTATTTATTTTTGTAATCCATCTTCAAGGTTCAATTCATTAACTCATCCTAAGATCATTTTGGGCTTGATAGAGTATAAATGATTAATTCTTTAGGGGGGGGGGGATAACTTCATCTAATTTATTTTTTCCTTATAATTTTTTTAATAAAATGAGAGTAAACTGGAAGACATGGAAAATGTAATGGGTGGAAAACCCAGAAAAACATTATAAAATATTTATATAGTGAAGTAACCTGTTAGACCTAAAAATCTAATAGATATAGGTCTTGTACTTGAATAAGCTATTGAATATTTAGATGATGATGTATCTCCTTATAAAGAAGAAAAATAGAAAGTATATATTGAGGAAGAGGAAAGAGAAGAAGAGAGATAAGATTTATACCTTAAATAAGAAGCTTGAATAAATCATAAGGATGATCTAGAATGGGATAATCATGTTGTATCTGATGAAGTCGATGATATATCAGAAGGATCTCCTATTATTGGGAGTAGTCATAGACAACCTATATCTAGTGGAACTTATTATGGAGATAATTACCCTATATATTTTCTTTTTTTCTTATACTATACTTATTATGATGATGATGATCATGGAGTAAATAGACCTAGAAATGGTGGACCTTCCATTATCTCTAATTAATGAACTTTATAAAGAGAACTGATTGTTGAGGTTGAAAATGAAGAGATAATTGAGGTGTCTCCAACAAGACCTTATATTGATCAGAATATTAAATAAATCTTTGGTCTTACTCCCAAAAAATATGGTGACCAATATTATAATGTTGTTCATGAGTATATATTTGAGTATCTTGATAGACTAGTAGAGGATGTACCCGAGATAAATGGTAGCCATCAGGATAGTGATCCATCTACCTCTTCTACTCCACCCTATATTCATTCTACTTAATATGTCACTAGGGATTAATTGGATGTTTTAAATTAGGAGATAATAGATATTATTAAGAATGTATTTTTAAATTTTAACAACACCTTGAAACAAGTGAGAAAAGATTAAAATTTTGAAGCTATCACATTGGTTATGAATCATCTTCAACCTCTATTTTAGTTCCAGATATAGATGATAAAAAATGAGGTTATAGATTTGAGAGCTAAGGTTGCTACTCACCATTATATTCTATCTAACTTGATGATTCAATTATACTAGTAGTTTATGAATGTTTTATTTCAACCTACTCTTGTTCCTCCTACTTCTCCTACTGGCCAGTTAGTTTTTGATGAATAGAATATTACACAAGTTATTCGAGATGAGTTTAAGGTTATTTTTGATGAGTTTAGAATAACTCTATAATTTGTGTGTAATCAGTTCCAACCCCATTCCATGAAGACCTTAGTAGTAGTTTATTATGTTTCCAAGCAAGATAGTCAAGATAGAGAAACCATCAAGAGATTATTTGATTATGACCTGAGAAAGTTGTTCAAAAAGTTAGATCTAAAAGGGTTGTTATAAATATTGCTTTGAAATTAAATATTATACCTCTAACTCATGATTTCAAGTCCCAAGTTTATAATTTTAGGGCTATGAATCTAGTTTTGGAAGCTTTCATGAAGAATAAAGATCATTTAATTTGGGATCTAGAAGACAATTCTTCAACAGTCAGTGATTTCACCTGTTTGATGAAACCTTATCTATACACTTATTAGGTAGTTGTTATCGACCCTTTAGCCATTAAATTATCTATAAATACTACATATTATACCATTTTTTCTTTTGTCCTAACTCCTAGACAAGACTTTCATAAACTAAGATGTATTTCTGGATGTGTAGTTCTTATAGAACCTTATTCCTCATATGCTCATCAGACTAACTCTGGTCCTGCCTCTACATATAAATGAAATGACACTCACTATCCTACATATGTTTGATATTTTCCATATTAATATCTAGATTAGGGTCAATGATAAGGACATTTTTTAATCTTTTTTTGTAATATCTTTTAATATCTTAATGTAATATTTCCTTCTTTTTTCTATTTTGAATTATAACATAATATTTTGGATAGTCCATATAGGATGAGTAATTAATGCTAAATTAAAATAACATGTATTAATTGGGAAACTTTTCATGATTTTAGGGACTTTATAAATAGGTTAATTCAATCCTAGGTGAATATACTTTTGTTATATTCAATTTATTTAAATTTAAATATCATGATTTGAAATCAACAAAAGGGGGATATTTTTGGATTAGAACAACAAATACTTATTTTATAGATCCCAAATCATATTTATAATGTTACTAATGAATTTCATGTTTTATATTATTAAATATTTTTTTGGCCAAAACATGAAAAATTGGATAAGTCTAGAGCATATCGTGCCAGCATAACGTATGAAGAGTTTGAACTAACTATGAAGATCAACTAACCGTGTGGATTATAATATAAATTTTACACTAGATAAACACATGAAACAATTCTTACCATGATTCAAATAAGAAATTGTTTCAAAGTCATCAACTAAATGTGAATTGAAGTTAAACTTACCATATGCCAACAATCACCTAACTACATGTACAATCAACCTACCCTGAGACAGGTATTCACCTACCACATAAATAAATCAAGTTACCATGCCATGTTATGTATAATTTTTAACAAATTAATATACTAAATCTGACTATTATTCAAGTGACCACACAAATAAGTAGATTATCACATGATGTCATGAACCTACTACATGAGAAAATGATATGATTGTGTGAATTGATGAACCAGCCATGACACCTTCCCTCATCAACTATATAGAGACCCAGGAATCTCATACATGGATATTAAATATTTTTATGAATATTTAATACATTACACAAAAAAATTCCAAGGAAAATAAAAGATTAGTGTCATTGGAAACATAAGAATGCAAACAACTTGTCCATAAGTAAACTAAATCATCTACCACTATGATCTTTATAACTATCACCCTTATTATACATATCATATGTAATACATTTATTCCTCACATGGGGATTGGAAATATTAGAAAGGGTGATATTAGGTTCTCATTAAGGGTAAAATAGAGATATGCATAATCATAACATGTATATAAGGGTATGAGAACATGAGAATAAAATTTAAAAAACCATATCCTGCTTGTCAAAGATCATAATATTGAGTCATGGAATAAATATTGATAGTTTATATGACATGAATCATAATATAATAAATGAATATGATCCGTGAGAGTATAAAATTATCATAATACATAGATTTGTGGCATACACATAAGTATGGAAACCATTTCCCCAATAGTAAAGGCTCACTGCCAAGGATATCATAGTGGAATGGGTTTACTCTCGAAACCATAATAGTATCCAAGGTTCACCCCCAAGATCATCATAATAGATAAAGTCCCATACCAAACTGGGTTCACTCCCAGTTCTAGTCCTGTTTATCTCATAAGATGTAAATCTTTACCTAATGAATTGGTGGGAGATATAGGTCCCATCCATCTCATAATAAAAACTATATTTTTTTGTGCCAAAAGATCATAAAACATTCATAAAATTATAAACCATGAAATGAAATGGTTTTCATAAACATTTCATCTTATCATATACTATATAAAGGAGATATGTTTCATAATTATTTCATCTTTTCATCATAGAATTACCTGTAGAAAAGGAAAAGGTTTCATAAAAAGTTTACTATGGTATAACCCATGTAAGTGAAATGGGTTTCATAAAAATCACTTTATCATAAACATAAACCATTCATAGAAAGAATAATAATGGTATCCTTGGATCAAATCCTTATTAAGAAATAGGTAACATTCATGAGTTTCATCATAGATTTAAAATTATTTTGAAAGAGAAATCGCTTAGAAAATTTATTGAGGGAAATAAAATTTCTTTAAAATTAACTTTTTAAAACTAACTTTATAAAATATTTTGGAAATAATTTCCTTTTAAAATAACATTTAAAATTTATAAAGGAAGCTTTAAAAATCATATAAAACATTTATTGAGGAAAACATCATTTCCTCTGTGAGAAATACTTTTTAAAACATAAATGTTTTTGAAAATAATTTTATTTCAAAATAAAATGGAAAAACTATAAATTAATATATAAAATAATTTAAATAATTTCTTGAGGGAAAAACCCTTTCCTCTTTGTTTTTTTCTAAAACATAAAACATTTTAAAAATACTTTTCACTTTGAAATTATTTATATAAAATCTATTTTTTTACAAATTATTAAGGGAAAAACATTATTTGAAAATGAACTTGAAAAATTTTATGGGATGCTTTAAATCACTGGGAGGTCATGAAAATGGGAAATACTATTCATGCCATGAATGTTAAAAACAATGATTATTTTCACACTTTTAGTAAAAGGCTTACTGTCATTGTTTATAAAACTACATGAATATTACTTTCAAGAAAACTCATCAAAATTAAAACATGTTTAAATAATTATTTAATAAATCATTTTTATAATGTTAAAAATATTTTTAAAAACTCATGTTCAAAACATGGTTATGGAAGAAAACAAGTTTTTGACCGAAGAGAGAAATAAAGACAATTTTATTAAAAATATTATTTTGAACTCTTGGGCACATAGAGAGAGGAAAAAAAGTGAAAACATAATTATCATGGAATAAGTAGTGTAGAATAAAATTCATGACTTTCTTGAGAGATGTATCATAATATTTTATCATTGTAAACATAATCATAAACAATCTTCATAAACTATTATATTGTAACATAAAATCATGACCACTTTAGTAACATTAAATCAGAAGCCCTGTGAAGGAATAACATAAAATGAAACTTAAATATCATAAGGATAAATAAATTGAATATATCACATGTTAAAGTATATTTATATACACCTTGTGAAAAAATAGAGGTGCATAACATAACATACATATCAAATAAGGTAAATTGAGATAAAAATACCTTACTGCTTGGGTGTCTTTTGAACCGTAAAACCCTCAAAAGATAGATCCTAAAATAGATAAATACATTCCAAATTTTTTTAGGATAATAATAATAGAATAAATTCATGGAAATTATATAAATCATACAAAATAAACTATTGGATAGTATGGAATGTGTCTCATGGAAGTAAAAAGTGAGACGTAAATCCCTTACCGCTTTAGTAGTCATTTAGATAATAAGCCCCCAAAAGGAATAAAATAAAATGAAACATTAAGTATCATGAAAATAATTAAATACATGATATAATATGTAAAATGGTAAGTATATACACCACACAAAATAAGTGAGTGGTGGATTTTCATATGTATCCCAAAAATAAAATAGAGACTAGAAATCCCTTACCTTAAGTCTTGATTTCCGTCGTACACATTCAGATTTCCTATATGGTAAATATAAGTTTTTTATAAATCTATTGAAGAAAAATATTTATATATATCATACCATATATTATTTTATTATGATCATTTATTACCTATTTATTAACAATTCTATTTTAATGTTATGTTTCAGGTAATAACCATTTTTTCAAATATATTTTGATTTGTTATTTTTTTACTCATACTTTGATCATGGATACATATTCTCCAAAATTTTAACTATGTTATAAATATAATATATATTTAGTGTATATGTATTTATATTAATATATAAAATATAGAGATAGAAAATGAAATACATCATTCATGTAGACAATAGTCCATACGTACTCATGAACACTGTTTTAATTTCCTCAATGCATTGAAGGAAAGAAAGGTAAATGGTATATCATAGTACAAAATTAATTTTTATTTAATATATATCAATATTTAAATTAAAATTTTCCTTATTACCATACATTAAAATCATGACCAATCAAATCGCTTCACGAAGCTGTGGTCTACCATACACACGAGTAACGTTATCGTATTCCTATAAAATGGAAAAGCTGAAGGTATAAGTGATATACTAATTTCATACGAATAATAATATCATAAATATCATATATATATAATAAATCCATAATTATTCTCAACTTTGAGAGGTTATAATGAAAAAAACAATGACATTGATTCATGAGGTGGTAGTCCTCCGTACACACAAATAATGATTTCATAACCCATTTGATGGAAGTGGAGATGGTTATAGGTATTTAAATTAATATAAAACACCATAGTATAGTTAAAATATTTATTTTATTATATCATCATGGTATAAAAAGAATTTAATGGGGTGTAGGAGGAAATAAAACAAAAAAACGCTTGTTGATGAACATTACTACTTCTTTGAGTGTCCTCCTTAGGTTTTCACAAAAATCATTCATAGGTTGGATTTCTGTCAAAAATAGGGATTCAAGGATGAATAAGGGAATTATGAAATTTATTTTTTCAGTTATTTTCTAAACCAAAATGGTTTTAAGGAATAAATAAAAGATCAGAATGGGCGACCTTTTATAAGTGAGGTGAGTGTAACAGTTGTAATTTTTTGAGCGAAAGAATTCCACCCACATTTTTTTTCACATTTACATGCTCAAATAATAGAAAATTATCTATAATAGATGATTAAATATTGAAATATAGTTATAAATTGGGTTTTTTATAAACTTTGGGTTATTTTTAACCCTTACCTTTGTCGTTTAACCCTTTATAAACCCCTTTTACCATAACCAAGGTAAATATTTTTTGTTGTTTTAATATTCATTTTGGTAAGAAATAAAGTTGAAATTATTATATAATATAAATTATTTTAATTCCAAATATGGAATAATTTTCAAAATTCCATTAATATATGTTAAAAAATTTAATTTAAAATTAATCCCGTAGATAGGATGAGAAAGTGGGTTATTAAAGAGAAACTGTTCAATCATTTAGAAGGTTTTTATATCAAAAATAAATTTGAAATTGATTCTAATTAATTAAATTGGATTATTAGACGTATAATTTAATTAATTTTATTTTCTAAAAAAAGGATAATATAATTTAACTTTATAAATAAATTAAACGAAAAGGTGGGTTCTATTAACAATCATTATTTTTACTATTAATTAAGAAATTAATCTTTTCCATAAATTCTAAAAATTAATCCTAATATAATTTTGAAATGATGGTTTAAAAAATGATTTTAATTTTTTAAATTAAATTTTCATAAATTTTAAAAAATTAAATTCCAAAAAAACCTGTAGATACGATGAAAAAATGGTTTTGAAAAGTGTATTTTTTAACCGCAAGATTATTTATATTAGATCGATGAATAATAATAATCATTGTAAAAATATAAATTAAATTTTTTTAATATAAAATATATATATTTAATTTAAAAAATTAATCATTATTAATTATTTTAATTAATTAAATCAGATAAACATTATGGACATTAAAATAGTTTTCAGAAAAAATCCCCTTTTTTAAACCCAAAAATAACCTTATACTAAAATCCAATAGAAATTAGATTAAAAATTAATTAATTGGATTAAATATAAATATATAATACATATGTTACTTTAAAACATAATGGATCATTTAAATTAATTTATTTATTAAAAATAAATGGTAGTTTTACCAAAATTTGAATTTTTAACTCTTCACTAAAAAATCAATATTTTATAAAAAATCTGAAAAGTTCCCATTAGTTATTTTGATATGATGATTTAAAATTTAAATTTAATTTTATCAATTTTTTTATAAAATATCTATAAATTAATTATAACAATTTCTCATAAAAAATCAATTTTTAAGAAGACCTGTTTTTTAGGAAAATAATCACATTACTAAAAATTGATTGATTATTTACTAAGAATACATAAGTAAATTTATATTGAGTGGGAAATTTATATATATGTTTCATAAATTTGTTAATACTATTCATAGTTACTTTTTTAATGGTTAGGTTATAGGGGTCATATTTAAAATAATATTATTTCATGGTTCACTGGAACTCGGTGTTGCATGTCATGCACGCAATCTAAGAAACTCATTATTGCATATAATGAAACCTAAACATGGTGTTACATATAAATCAAGATATTTAAAACAAATAAATTAATTTGATTTTTTTCATTAAATATTGGGATGTTGCATTCTACCACCATAAAATGAATTTCACCAACAAAATTCGTCTCGATCCTCGAAGGTTTAACATTAAAAAATTCATTCATAGAAATCTACATCGTTAAAAGCGATAATAAAAATAATCTTGAAAAAGAGAAATAGATTTTCAAACTTCATCTGGAATAGAAAATAATAGATTTCCAAATGGGATAACATAGCTGGGAAGTGAAAACATAGACATAGAAGAGAAAACTAACACCCAAATTTTGATGGAGAGTGATAGAGATAATTGATCACAAGAATGTGGGTGACTTAGAGAAGGTTATAAACCATAAAACTATAAACCAAAGAGATGTGATAAAGGTAATTGATATCATAAAAAATGTATATAAAAAGAAAAATTTTTATTTGAAAATAATTTTTCCAAAAGTTGAATAATTTTCACAAGAAGATATACTTACTTGATTTTATCCCATTTCACAAGTATAATATCACACTTTGGTTGTGACCTGATCAATTTCCTCTTTATCTCTTATTCTATGAGATGAATTATTTTTTATGTCTGATTTACTAGATAGGATCCATAAAACAATTCTATGTCCTTCCTTCTATTTCTAGTTATTATTAAAAATAAAAAGTTTAGCATTAGTTATCCAATATGCATAAATTTTCATATGACAATGTAATAAAGTAATATCTAAAACATCATCCAAAAATAAACTTAAAACATCCCATAAATGGTTAACCTTATATCCCTTCCAAAATTCAAAATTTACAAAGAAGGTAGTTAAATTTATAAAAATAAACTTATCAATAATCCCCCAAATATCACATACTAGCTCTTAATTATCACATACCAAACATGTGAATACCTTCATCATGTATTCTATTGATGCATGGTAATGACCATAATTACCATAAAACATTACAAAAACATAAATGATTCCTTAGTAATTTAATAAAACCATAGTTTATTTAATATATTCCATAAATACAATAATTCTATACGCCCATAAATGAAAACATAAACTACATTGTCTACAAATCAATAATCAATTCCAAGGTCATTGATACTATCCAATTTAATTTTTGAAAATCAATCTTCTCTTTATCCCAACATCATTATCTCAACAGGAAGAAAATATTAAGTGTTATATTTCCCTTAATCATGTGTTTTCTATGAATATAACCTTACCATTAAATAAATTTTCTAGATCATCAGCATCTTTCAACTTATTATTTCAAATACATAACATAAAACTGATAATGAACAATCCTTATATATTTCCAAATTCGAATAAAATAATTATTGAATCCAAATATAAAAATATATCAATACTTCTACTTCAATTATTGGCATAGAATAGGTCCTTATATAGTCTAGAAGTTAATTCTTGGGTCAGGAAATTGAGTTGGGAAATTACCATGTTCCTCACACATAATACATTTATGTCCTTGATAAATTTTCTCTCAATTGCCTTATTTTCCACACATATAACATCTTACCATCCATTTGAGATATTCCCCTGGGTTCTTATTACCACACTCTTGACAAATAAAAATCCAAATATTCTTTTATCTATGTTCATTATCACATGAACTTTTATAAAGGCCATATTACTCTTATTTGATGTGTTAGGAATTTCACCGAAGTTAATGTTGTTAATCTCATATTATGATAGCTGATTAGTAATTGTTAAAATATATTTCTCTTTATTAATAATCCAATTTGGTTTCTCATATTCACCTAAATTTCCATCTGATTTAATGCTAACATGATTCCTTTTGGTTCCACAATGTTCTAAAAACAAAAAAATAGCTTGATAAATAATAATCATAGTGAAAACCACATAATCATGAAAAATAAAATATAGTATGTCTAAATAATGAAACCTTATTTTTAATCTATGAAACATTAGGTTTATCCTATTTCATTCATATTCATCATCTATTTAAATCCTTCATAATGGTTTTTAAAGAAACTTTGAATTTTCAAATCATATCCCCTGGGAATCTCAAACTAGGAATGAATGAAGTCTAATTATCATGAACCAGGTGATGATTGAGTATTGTTAAATTCCCCCTTATTGGAGTTATTACCCCTAGGTATCTATTTGATAGAGCCACATGCCCTTTTAGTATCCAAACATGGATGTAATTTTATATAAACCACTCGCTCTATCCTTTACCAAAATCCTAGGAAATTTTACTATACTTTGAATCATCCTTAGACCCATCCTTAGACACATACCTAGTTATGTCATTAGATATACCCCTAAGGGTTTCAATACCATACTAGGATTAACATACATGGATATTACATCATTTTAGATGAATATTTAGTACATTTCAAAAATGAATGCCAAAGGACCATAATAGTTTACTATATTTGGAAACTTGGAAAACAAATCTTCTATATTGGTGAACGATATTCAACATATCCTATAATGATCTCCACCTTTAGTACTTCTCCCTAAAACCATTATTTATAACCTAGAGAAATGAAACCAAAGAAAGAGGTGAGATCAAATGCTCAACAAGGTTAAACAAGGGAGACATGTAAGCAAAAACATGATCATAAGGGGTATGAGAACATGATCATGAAGATAGAAGATCATGACCTATATTGAAAATATCATAACATAGATCATGGAATAAAGATTGGAATTTTATAAGAAATTAATAATAATGAAATAAAGATTACATACCATGAAAGAATAACATAGGAATAAGACATGGAATTGTGGAATACATAACTATGTGATAGTATTCTCTGTAAGTCAAGACACATTGACAAAACTTATCAAGGCACTTCATGGGAATTGAACCCACTGGGAGAGACACACCACCATCCCCCATCATAGTTCTGTCCTTGTAAGGTATCGGTTTTCCCCATCTTCCTGTAATGGATCATGTTTCCCCATCTTCCATTATCATGGTGACTACACCTCCTGGGCGAGACAAACCACTATCCCCAACATAAGTCCTTTCTTCGTTAGGGATAAGATTTCTACTTCTTCCCATAGTGGATCAAGATCATTTACTTGATTTCCATTATTATCTCATGAGATATAAATCTTTACCCAATACATTGGAGGGAGATATAGATCACAACTGTTACATAATGAAATCATACATACATGGGACACAAGATCATAAATTATCATATCATTACCCTTGAAATGAAACGGGTATCCTAAATATGTAATAATATCATATACTATGGAAATATATAGTTATCATAATCATTTTATCATAAACATAATCCATGAAAAGAAGTAGGTTTCAAAAGCATATAACCCATGAAAGAGAGACAAGTTTCATAAAAATATTAACCAAGAATAAAGAAAGGGTTTCATAAAGATCATGGAATTAATAATAACTCATTCATAGAAAGGATATTAATGGAACCTTTAGTTCATTTCCTAGAGAGTATTGAGTAACATCAATATATGCCATTTAAGATGAAAAATAATCTTTAAATATACTCTAAAAGCATTTCTTGAGGAAAATATACTTTCTTCTTCGAAAAATGATTTTTATAACATAAAACCTTTTGAAAACATTTTTCTTTGAAAATAGCTTCAAAAAATTATAAATCATACTTGAAATCATTTTGAAAACATTTTTCCTTGAAAAAAATATAAAATAAGCTTCAAAACATTTTAAAAACTGTTTTCTTTAGAAACACTTGAATTTTTTTTTAAAGAAGATTGATTTTTTTAAAAACCATTTATTTTAGAAAGTATATAAAACATATAAATAAATCTTGAATTTTTTTTGAAAATACATTTTCTTGAAAACTTATAAAAGAATCTTGAAAACCTTTTGAGGACCATTTCTTTGAAAGCACTTTAAAAACTTGTAAATAAGACATTGAAAATATTTTGAAAATTGTTTTCCATGAAAACATATAATTGATGTATAAAACCATTTTAAAAATATTTTTTCACGAAAATATATTTTAAAACAATTTTATTACAGATTTACCATTTTAATGATGCAAATGGAGATTTGAAGAAATGATGGTGGGTAAATCCATACATGTCGTATGAGGTCAAAAGAACATTCATTTTGCATGGTAAAATAGATAGAAAAGTTCATTATTTGTAAAGTGACTTGAAGATTCCCTTGAGGATATTGGTAAAAGTAAAAAATATTAAAAATTTATTTTCTATGTTATAGGGGAATGGTATAATATTATTGGAAACTCTTTTTAGAAAGCATAGATTTCCGGCTAAAGGGAGGGTAAAGTAGGGCTTTTGTAAAAACACTTTCATAACTATCTTATGTAATAAAGGGTAGAAAATGGTACCAATCCATGAGTATACCATGAAATAACATAGTATAATTAAACTCATGAATATTATTAAGATATGGATGATAATATTTCATTAAAGGAAGCATAAACATAAACAATATCGAAAAGTAATGTGATTGTCTCAATTAACTCTTATAACTTGGTATCTTTGGATCATGTTATCCATGTAAGGAAAGGAAATTAATTGAATCATATAATATCATGAAAATATTTAGATTCAGGATATTTAATTTAAACTTTAACTATATTCACCCTAAAAAAGAGTTTAGGTGTATAACAAAACATGAGTGTCAAAGAAGGAAAATTGAGAGAAAACGTTTTTAACGATTTGGTAACTTATGAAACATAAAACCCATATAAGAAGGATCATAAAATGGGAATGTGAATAACCATAAATTTAATTAATATATTAATATAATAAAATCATGGTCAGTATATACACCACACAAAAGGAAATAGTGGTAAACCGATCTTGTATCTCATATAAATTAAAAGTGAGATGAAATCCCCTTTCCTTGTGTCTTGAATCTCTCCATACTCATACATGATTCCAGTATAATAAATATAAGTTTATTATAAAAATTTTACAGAATAATATTCTTATATATATTACCATATATTCTTTTATTATAACCTTATATTACCCACTTTTTAACGATGCTATGTTAAGGTTTCACTTCGGGGAATATTCACTTTGTTCTTCGCATGTGTCTTAATTTGTTATATTGTTGATCTTTATACTTATATCATGATTACATAATGTAGAAAATGATATAAATATCAGGTATATCCACTATAATTATATTATAATAATCTATTTCAAAATGAATTATGTAATGTAATACACCATTCATGGATACGGTAAGCCCTACGCACACATGAACGCTATTTCTATTTTTATTATCGTATTGAAAGAAAGTATGTAAATGAAATATGTATATATTTGTATATATATGTATATATTTGTATATATATGTATATATATAATTTTTAAATTATAATTAATATGTCATATATATCATATAAGTTCATTAAACCCATCCTTAATACATTCTATGTGGTGTGTGAACGAATCACATCACTTTGAGGGGGTGGTTGTCCACACTTCCTCAAATGAGATTATCGTATTAACACCAAATGGAAGAAAGAAAGATGTGTGTTATAAAAGGAATATAGAAGAATAAATACATAATAAATATAATATATTACATATTTAAATATATTATCCATCATAATGGCCACCATGATTAGTGGTAAATAAGAAATGAACAATCATCTTTTTGTGAGGTAGTAGTTTTCCGTACATAGAAACAGTATGTTCAACACCCATTAGATGGAGGTGTGTGTAAGTGTATGTAAGAAAAATTTAATAAAAACATCATAGTATATGGGGGATACTATTTTTGTCACATAAGAAGGTAATAAAGATAGTGGAGGTAAGGAGATGGAAAATAAAGGAATGGAGCTTGAGAGAAGACATTACCTCTTAATCAGGTAACTCCTTTTGGTTTGTGCCAAAAGGATTACTTGATAGGATTTCTAAAAAAATGGAGGATTCAAGGTTAAAGGAAGAGTTTTTGGAAAGATACCAAGGTATAGATTTTATGAAAATAAAAGGTTTGAGAGTTGTGAGGAATGGGTATAGTTGGTGTCCTTTTATAGGGATGGAAAAGGACTCACATGGAATTTTTAGAAACAAATTAGTTGTACACATGTTCTTACCTAAAAAAAGTATTAAAAAACCCAAAACACACAATAATTTAAGTTTTGTGGCTGAATAATGTAAAAAATGGGTTTTTACATGTTTATAGGTTATTTGGGCCCTTAATTTGAAGGTTTAGTCCCTAATTAAGCTTAATTTGGCCTTAACCACTGTGATTAATTTTAATCACTTTTACTAATCATTTTGGTAAAAAATTAACAAGGTTTTATTAGACTCTAAAAATTATACTGAATACAATGGTTTATTTCAGATTTTTGAAATTCCAATCACAGAAGCAGAGAAATTAAGATTAGTGCTATTCCTGCAGACATGACGAAATGATGGGGTTTTAAAGTAGGAAAATGTTCAAAAGTTTGTTAATATTTTTTAATCAGTTTCAAATTGAAATTTATTATAATTAATAAAACTGTATTAATATATGTAATATTTATCTAACATGACCATAACTCATATTTATAATATCATTTATCATTAAAAATTAATTAGAAAAATAGGCATTTTTAAATAAAAAGCATTATTTTTAACTATTCATCAAAAAACAAAGTTTATCAGAGAAATCCCAAAAAAATCACCCTAGGATAATTTAGATGTACTGAATTAAAAAATATATTTTATTTTATCCAATTAAATTTCTAAATGTGTCTAAAATTACTTTTATTATTAAAAGTGACGCATTAAAGAAAACAATATATATTTTTATACAAACAGAGACATGAATTGGTCACCCAATTCATGCCCCCATGAAATTTATTAAATAAACAGTGTTAAAAATCATGTTCGAGGTGTAACGTGTTTAGAAAAAAAATGAGAGCATACATGATGATATATCAATAAGTCTCCAACAAAAACCCACAACGAATCAATCAACAAAAACAACCTGCCTTCAAAAGACACCTCATGCCAAAGTGCAACAACATGGTCCTACAATGAGACACATCATCCAACATGGCTTGTGCTTGCACCTGTGGTAGTACATCATCAATATTCTTTGTTGTCATACACTAACAAGCAGCTTCAGAAGCTTCACCGTTAACAGTAAGCAATAGGCACCAAAGGTGGTGCAGCGTCAAAGTCCAGAATAATGGTACAATTATAAACTGCACGAAAAGGTAGGTTAGACCACAACCATCCACAAATAATTGATCCAGTGGCCTCAGCTAGTATAAACAGTACAAGGTCACATCAAAACATTAAACGATAGAAGAGTGCAAAGGGAACCAGGGATAGGCCCCATCACACCCGAGCATTAGGCCTCAGGAAAAAAACCATATTACTTTAATCTTGGACCATATCATAATGAGATTCCCTAAAGATAATATTCCATATTGAGAGAATCAGAGAAAGACAAAAATAGACAACAAATACAAAGACCATGAAGTAGATCATAAAGAAGATCAAACCCATGGAATGTATCTGAAGTTGAAGTTATAATCCTTCTTGTATTCATCAACCATCCTTGTGTACATTTGTTTTCTGATTTCAAGGTATGTGTCAGCCAAAATATGACGACAGAGATATTTATGGTGTGTTATTTAATCTTGATCCTCCATCAATGTAAAAACTTCATCACTCACATCATCGTCATCCCCAATCTGATATGCATCTCTATACAAGGGATCTTTGCAATACTCCTCATCCTTATTAGAGATTGCAACAAGTTCAACTTGTTGTTTGGGAGGCTCAACATCTTTCTTAGAAGCTTGAAGGGATCTTGTTACTATTGTTTTTTCTAAATTATAATAGTCTCTATGTTTCCTAGTATTCTTGGGGTTTAGTGTAATGTATCCATATGCATCCACCACCAGTTTTTCCCTTTTCTAGCACTTGATTTGATATACTCTTTCTCAAATCGATCTGATGGGTCTTCTTCTCCTTGAGGAGAGTCATCAGAGAGATATCCTTTTTCATTGTCCCTCGAGTCAATCAAATCAAGCATATTCCTCTAATCCTCCCCCATAGAAACTGTGAAATTAGTTTTACTAGTGATAGAAAGACCAGCATCCATAGAGCCTGACAATTCCTTGTTGGCAGAGGGTTGACCTCTTTATTCACATCATTTGTTGGCCCTCCACTAGATCTAGACAGACCAGTGGTAACATTAATTCCATCAAGTCTAGGAATTTGGTTTCCCTTCACAATCCAGGTGGATTTCTTGACCTCAGGACAAGCATGTTTTTGACCACATACATTGGAGGCCTGCCCAAGCTAAGAGTAGAGGTTACAATAGTTAGAAATACATTCATACACAACCTCTTGAGAGAATACATAATCTCCATTTTGGATCCAAATGTGAGAGGGAATCTCCTTAGAAACATCAATTTCTACACAAATTCTAGAAATAGAGGGCCGTGAGAGAAACTTCGTTGTCACGTCCAATTTCAAAGGATTACCAACAATTTGAGAAATCAGAAACAAAGTCTGATGTTTAAATAGATGCAACGATAGTCTAGGAAAACTGACCTAGATTGGCACAATAGGGGATTTAGTGACAAGATCGAAGTCCAGGTTCCATTTGAGAACTTTCATGGGAGAACCCCCAAAATACCATAAATTCTTTTCCCAAAAACGATAGTAGTCATCCTCAGAGGAGTACCGAAACACAAAATTTGATGAATTGAGGAGGCCGATGTGAAATCCCGAAAAACCAATGGTTTCTAGGGATGATATTAGAAATTTCAGCGAGGGTCTTTGCTTGAGGAATTTCCCAACAAGAAAAAAACATAGATCATCGGCAAGAATATTTACCTTAGTGGTTGAGAAAGATATTGCGAATTGATCGCTGTGCCTAATGCACTTAGGAGAAACCTGAAGCATAGAATCTGCAGTAGCATTTGGTGGGGGTATCATGTTCTCAGGTGTTCTCCCAGCCACCAAATCTGTAAAGGAATGAGGATTTGAGATAGGGTTTTCATCTCACCGCATCGGGTGGACTGCATGGTCGGCGAGAATCAACCTCTCCATCAACTTCCCAAGAAAACAATATTTTTAACATAAAAGGACTTTACCAAAAATATTATATTTCATTATCAATATGTTTTATTTATATAAAAAAACAATATATGAAAATTATTTATTAATATGTTTAATGTATAGATCATAATTATATTATTTAAATAATGAAAATAATAAAAATATATATTTTGTAGAAACTCAGTGTTGCGTGCATCATACACCAAGTTAGTTTGATTTTTGTGCAAGCCAAGATGGTATTGCGTGTAGCACAATCCAAGTTATTATTTCCTGTGAAAGGAAAGTTTGACTTACAATTTTAATATATATATATATATATATATATATATAAAGAACTATTTCTAGTGTCATGTGAAATGAAAAAAAATTAAAAGGTTTAATTAATTTGAAAAAAATCTCAAAATCATGCGGTGTTACATTCTACCCACCCATAAAAATGAATTTCTACCTCAAGTTTCATCTCGGTTATCAAAGCTTTAATACTTGGAAGTTTCATTCTTAAAAACTATATCATAAAAATGGATACTAAAACTTACCTTAAAAAGGGAACTTTAGAACTATAACTGTTACCCAAAGTAGCATATAACTGGGTTTCCAAATAGAAGAACATAGGTTGGGAGTGAATATTGGACATGGAGGAAAAGAGTAAATATTTATATGGGTGATTGAGGTCATCAATCACAAAAAAAATAATTAAAAATATAAATTCTAGGGCCTCAAAGTAAAAAATCTATGATGATTTTAAATGCTATAAGCTTAATGAAAATTAAGGTATTATGAAAATATTTTTTTTCAATCACTTTTACGATTTCGAGTAATTCTTGATAAATTTCAATAAAAAAATCATTCCTAGGATATGATTTAAAAAATTTCTAATACATCCATTACCTCATAGAAGTAATTTCTATTAATTAACATTGATGATTAACGCACTAAAATATTCTTTTAATAGATCTTAAGGCCCATAAAATAATAAAAATCTATCTATTTTTCTCTTAAAAAACAACATGCATTAATATATAAAAAGTAATACTAATAGTTCATCATAAATATTTATTAATTGAAGATAAATATAAATTAACCAAGACATCATGTAGGCCAGTGGTAGGCGTGAAACCCTTTATCATCCTTTGGTCATGGGTTTGATTCCCACGACCTTGCCAGACCTGATTGTTTGTCACCCAACATACACAATTTCCTTTTTTTAAAACCACACTAATATAATATATAAGATGAAAATATTTTAAATAAGGTTAATCAATTATTAGCCTTTTAACCAAGGTTTTCAACACAAAATCAATGCATAAATACTTCCTATGTAGCTTAACTTAAACTTTTTATAAATGGTTAACATTATAACCATTATCAAAGGTGAAAATTGAAAACATTAGAAATATAGTCACAAAATTAGCTTAATATTGATTCCCCTATATAAAAAAAATTACCTCTTGGTTTCCACATTCCAAGAAGGTGAATAACCTCATCATATATTCTCTTAAAACATGCTAACATCTTGAATTACGATAAATCATTTTGGAAAACATGCATGCTTACTCATTCCAAAGTATATTGGATCTATTACTTAAATCCAAAAATATTGTATTCTTTATCAATGATAGAATAAAACACCCTTAAACAAATCCATACTTAGTTCCAAGGTAATAAATACTGTCTAATTTACTTATTCACACCCCATGTATCTTTATCCATACAACATTATATTATCATAAAGAACATATTAAGGGTTACCTTCCCTTAGACAAAATATCATCTTACCATTAAATCACTTCAACAGTCCATAGGGTACTTTCAAAATAAACTGGTAAATACTGAGCAAAAAACATAAGTAGAAAAATACTTGTATATTTCATCATTAATAACTTTTTAATCAAAATACATAAATACATAAATTACTTCATCCTTAATACATTAACAATGATACCCCATCCTATTACAAAATAATTTTTCCCTTAACATTTCATTTGTAGTCTCTTTATCATCAGCAATGTAACTATTACTCACAGTACCTTATTGATTCTATTCAAGTACATTCATCTTGGGAAATTTAATTGAATAGTTTCAATTTATTCCACACATAAAACACTTAACCTTCGATAACAACTTAGGGAGAAAAAAATTCCCATCCATTTCATTAACCAAACTCTTTATTTTTCCCTTGTAGTCACTTGACTTTTGTCATTATTTTCCATAGTCAAAACACATTTTTATTTCTATAAGACATTTACTTAGGTGATTCTTTCCACATTAAAAAAAAGAAAACAAAATATTCTTTCCTTTATGGTCTCCATTCCCAAACTCTCAGCGAACTCATTCTTTCTCTTCCATAGTGAGTCCGATAGTTAGGTAAGGTAAACATTGTTAATCATGTTCTGTAAAAAATGATTAGGAATGATCACAATGTATTTCACTCTAGTGATCATCACAATTTACTTCTCATCCAAAAATATTCCATCACATTCAACATTAATCCAGTACCTTTGGGTTCCCACTATTGACTAAAACCAGAAACATAGTGTGAGTATTACTTGTAATAGCAGAAAACCACATTGTCATGAAAATAATTACCTATAAGATGACTAAATCATAAAACCTTATATAATCTATGACATCTTGGGTTTATCCTAGGTTATTAATAGATAAAATTTATCTAAATCCTTCGTTATGGTTAATGAAGAGTTTTTGAATTCCCAAAGCATATCCTCTAGGAGTGTCAAATTAGGTGTGCAGCAAGGCCCCTTGTCATGTACCAGATTACCCCAAATTAAGACTAGAACATATTGTTGGATTTTTTATACCTAGGTACATATGTGATAGAGCCAAATACACTTATAGTATCAAGACAGGGATTCATTTCTATGGAACCACTCACTTTATACTTTACCAAAATTCCAGGACATTTTCCTAAATATTAACTCATCCTTATACTTATCCTTAGAGACATACATATACATATCCTTAGAAATAAACCTTGGGATCTAACCAAGGCTTTATCATCCTAGTTTGAAAAGGTTGACTAAACATTTCCTTTGGTACCAACTATAGTGACCCCTGATTAACATACATAGATATTACATCATTTTAGATAAATATTTAGTACATTACAAAAATAAATACCAGAGGACCATAATATTTTAGTATCTTTGTAAACTCAGAAACAAAATCTTTTATCCTGAGGAAAGATCTTCAAAATCTCCCATAAAGATGTCCAACTTTATTACTTCTATCTAAAACCTTTATTTATTACCTGTAGAAAGAAAACACAAGAAAGGGGTGAGCTCAAATGCTCAGTAAGGGTAAATAAGGGATACATGTAAGCATAAACATGATAATAAGGGGTATTAGAACATGATCATGAAGATATCAGATCATACTCTACATATCAAAGATCATAACAGATATTAGGGAATGAATATTGGTAATTTATAAGACATGAATAATAATGAAATAAAGAGAATAGGCTATGAAAACATAACATAGAAATAAGACATGGAATTATGGCCTACATAAACAAGTGATATCATTCACTATAAGTAAATATTCATTGCTAGATCTTATTAGGGTACTTCATGGGAACTGCACCCACTAAGCAGGACATACCACCATCCTCAATTGCAGTTCTTTCCTTGTAAGGGATTGGGTTCCCCATATTTTCATAATGGATCGAGGTTCCCCATCTTCCATCATCATGGTGACTACACCTACTGGGTAGGAAAAACCATCATCCCCAGAAGAATTCCATTCTTTTTAATGGATCAGGTTTCCCCATATTCCCATAGTGGATCATGCCAATCGACTTGATTCCCATCATTATATCATGAGATATAAATCTTTACCCAATGCATTGGAGGGAGATATAGGTCCCACCCGTCACATAATGAAATCATAAAACATGTTCCACAATATCATAAATAATCATATCATTTACCAAGAAATGAAATGAGTATCATATAAATGTAAAAATATTAAAACATGTGGAAGGATATAGGTTACACAATCATTTCATAATAAATATATCCCATGAAAAGAAGCGAGTTTCAAAAGCCTATAAATTGTAAAATTGAAATGGGTTTCATAAAAATAATACCCATAAAGAATAAATGGGTTTAATAAAGACCATGGAATTAATCATAACTCATTCATAGAAATGATATTAATGGAAATTTTAGATCATTTTCAAGAAAGGAATGAATAACCTCCATATATGTCATATTACATGGAAAATAATTTTGAAATATAGTATGAAAACATTTCTTGATGAAAATATACTTTCTTCTTTGAAAAATTATTTTTATAACATAAAACCTTTTGAAAAAATTTTTATTTGAAAATATCTTTGAAGACTTATAAAGAAGACATGAAATCATATTGTAAACCCTTTTCCTTGAAAACCTATAAAATAAGCTTCCAAACATTTCAAAAAATATTTTCTTTGAAAACACTTGAAAACTTTTAAATAAGCTTGAAAATGTTTTGAAAACCATTAATTTAAAAATATTTGAAAACTTATAATGAAAGATTGAAAACGTTTTTAAAATCCTTTTTCTTGAAAACTTATAAAAGAAGCTTAAAAACATTTTTAAAACCATTTATTGGAAAGCACTTTAAAAACTTTAAAATAAGACTTTGAAAACATTTTGAAAACAATTTTCCATGAAAACATATAAAATAAGTTTAAAACCATTTTGAAAACATTTTTCCTTGTTTTCTAAAGAATAATTCTTAAATATTAACATTTTTTAATGATTAAAAGGGATATTTGAAGAAATGACAGTGGGTAAATCCATACATGTCGTACGTGGTCAAAAGAACATTAATTTTGCATGGTAAAAAGGATAGAAAAGTTCATTGTTTAGAAAGCGACAAGAATATTACCTTGAAGATATTGGTAAAATACAAAATGGGTAAAATTTATTTTATATATTATAGGGGATGATATAATATTCTTGGATACTCTTTTTAGAAAACTTAGATTTCTGAATGAAGAGAGGGTAAGGTTAGGATTTCCTAAAAAAACTTTCTTAACTATCTTATGAAAAAAAGAGTAGAAAGTGGTAACAATACATGAGTATATAATGAAATAATATAGGATAAGAAAACTCATGAATATTATTTATAGATGAATCTTATGATTTCATCAAATGAAGCATAAACATAAACAATCTAGAAAAGAAATGAGATTGTCTCAATAAACTCTTATAACTTGGTATCTTGGGATCATGTTATCCTTGTAAGGAAAATAAAATAAATTAATCATATAATATCATAAACATATTTATATTCATAATATCTCATTTAAAATGGAATTATATTCACCCAGAAAAACGAGTTTAGGTGCATAACAAAACATGAGTCTCAAAGAAGGAAAATTGAGAGAAAATTTTTTACCGATTTGGTAACTTTTAAAACTTAAACCCCATATAAGAAGAATAATAAAATTGGAATGTGAATAACCATAAATTTAATTAAAATATAAACATAATACAATAAGGGGAATTACATACACCACAAAAAAAGGAAAAAGTGGCAAACATATCTTGTATCTCACAAAAATTAAAAGTTAGATGAAATCCCCTTACCTTGTGTCTTGACTCTCTCCATACTCATACATGATTCCTATATAATAAAAATAATTTTATTATACATATCTTACATAATAATATTATTATATAAATTACCATATATTTTTTGATTATATTTTTATATTACCCTTTTGTTAAAGATCCTATGTTAAGGTTTCACTTTGGGTAATATTCACTTTGTTCTTCGCATGGGTCTTAATTTGTTATATCGTTATTCCATATACATTTATCATGATTCCAGAATGTATAAAATGATATAAATATCAGTTATATCCATTATAATTATATTATAATAATTTATATCATAATTAATTATGTAAAGGAATACACCGTTTATGGAGACGGTAAGTTGTACGTACGCATGAAGGTGTTTTCCGTTTATATTACCGTGTTGAAAGAAAGTATGTAAATGACATATGTATATATATATATATATCACTATTAAAGTAGAATTAATATATCATATATATCATTTATGTTCATTAAAACCATCCTTAATACATTCTACGTGGTGTGTGAACAAATCACATCTCTTTGAGGGGGCGATAGTCCACACTTACTCAAATGAGATTATCTTATTAACACCAAATGGAAGGTAAAAAGATGTATGTTGTAAAAGGAATACAGAATATTAAAGACATAATAAATATAATCTATTACATATATAAATATATTTTTCATAATAATGGACTCCATTATTGGTGGTAAATGAGAAATGAACAATCATCATTTCATGAGGCAGTAGTTCACCTTACACAGAAATAATATGTTTAACATCCATTAGATGGAGGTGTGTGTAAGTGAAGGTCATATAATTTTAATAAAAAAATACTAGTATATTTATGATACTATTTTTTCAGACAATAAGGGAATAAATATAGTGGAGGGGTGGAGAAGGAAAATAAAGGAAAGGAGCTTGAGAGAAGACATTAGCTCCTAACCGGGTAATTCCTTTTGGTTTGTGCCAAAAGGCTTCATTGAGAGAGTTTATGCAAAAATAGAGGATTCAAGGATAAAGGGATGATTTTTGGGAGGCTACATGGGCAGATATTGGATAATATTAAAAGGTTTTTGGGTGTGAATAATGGGTAGAGGTGGTGTCCTTTAATATGTAAGGAAAACGACTCACATAGAATTTTTAGAAAAAAATTAGGTGTGCACATGTTATTACCTAAAAAACCAATACTAAATAAGGGAAGGTTTTTGGAAATAATATGTACATAAAATTGGTGTTTGAAATGTTTCTAGGTCATTTGGGCCCTTTATTTTAAGGTTTAGTCCCAAATTAAGCTTAATTTGTCCTTAACCGCTATGATTAATTTTAATCACTTTCACTAATCATTTTGGTTAGAAATTAAAATAGTATTATTTGAATGTAAAAAATTAGACTGGATACGATGGTTTATGTCAAATTTTTTAAATTCCAATCACATTAGTGGATAATTAAGATTAATGCTAATCCCACAGACGAGCCGAAATGACAGTGTTTTAATGTAGGAAAAAGTTCAAAAGTTTGTTAAGATTTTATACTCAGTTCCAAAGTAAAATTTATTATAATAAAATAAATTGTATTAATATATGAAATATTCATATTATTTTACCTTAAAAAATATTTGTAATATCATTTATCATTAATAATTAATTAGACAAAAAAGAAATTTTTAACTAAAAAGCAGTATTTTTCACTATTCATAAAAAAATGTAGTTTCCCATAAAAATCCAAAAATTCAACCTAATCTAATTTAGGAAGTTTTAATTCAAAAATGAAGCTTATTTTAGCTAATTAAATTTATAAATGTGTCTAAAATTAATTTTATTATTAAAACCTATTCATTCAAGAAAACAATATTTTTAACCTAAAAGGACACTATCAAAAATATTATATTTCATTATCAATATGTTTTATTTATATAAAAAATATTTGAAAAGAAGTTATTCCAAGTTTAACGTCTATTTTATAGTTATCTTATTTAAATTATGAAAATAATAAAAAGATATTTTTCTTAGAAACTCACGATTGCGTGCATCGTACGCCAAATCGGTCTTACTTGTAGTGCAACCCAAGTTGGTATTATGTGTAGCGCAAGACAAGTAGTTATTTCATGTGAAAAAATGTTTGAATTAGTGTTTTAATATATATATATATATATATATATATAAATATTTCTAGTGTTATGTGAAATGAAAAATATTGAAAATTTCAATTAATTCGAAAAATAATTATCAAAATCTCAGGGTGTTACAGTTTCACGGAGGTTTTCTCATCCTATTTTTACAAGGTTTACTAAAAGTTTCCTATGATATCAACTATAGTGACCCAGGTTTCTCATATATGGATATTACATTTTTTATATGAATATTCAATATATTAAATAAACACATACCTAAGGACCATAATAGTTTAGTTGATTTAGAAACTTGGAAACACAAATAACTGGTCCATAGGTAAACTATATCATCTCCCACTAGGATATTCATAACTAGAAACCTTCTTAGACAAATCATATGTAATATATTTCTTCATAACTTAGGGAAAGGAAACATAAGAAAGGGTGAGATCAGATTCTCTATAAGGGTAAACAAGGGATATACATATCCATAACATGAACATAAGGGTATAAGAACATGAGCATAAAATTGGAAAACCATACCTTAATATATCTTAATCTTGCGTCATGCAATAAATACTGAAATTTCATAAGGCATGAATCATAAGGGGATCAAAGAACATGATCCATGAGAGCATAACATTTTCATAATACATAGATTTGGGACATGCATGTAAGAATATAATATATTTTTTATAGTATTCAAGGTTCACTACCAAGGATATCATAGAGGAATGATTTCACTCCCCAAAACATCATAGCAGTAATGGTTTACTCCCAAGACCATTATAGAAAAAAAGTACCTTACTGAATCATGTTAACTCCCCATTCCAGTCATATATATCTCAGGAGATATAAATATTTACCTAATGAATTGGAGGGAGATATAAGTCCCACCTATCTCATAATGAAAACCATATTTACGTGTACCACAATATCATGAAACATTCCTCATATCATAACCCATGAAATGAAATGAGTTTCTAAAACATTTCATCATGTCATAACATGTAGAAAAGAGATAGGTTTCATAATCATTTCAACAATTCCTCATAGCATAACCCATAGAAAAATTTGTTGGTTTCATAATAATTTAATCATAGTAAAAAATCTAGAAGACAAATGAGTTTGATAAACATATTTCCATCATAAACATATACCATTCAGAGAATGAATAAGAATGGTATCCTTCGATCATATCACTAATAAGTAATAGGTAATGCCAATGAGTTTCATCTTAGATAGAAGATGAATTCAAAAGAGAAATCACTTAGAACATTTATTAAGGGAAATAACCTTTCTTTGAAAATCATTTTTTAAAACTATCTTTAGAAAATATTTTGGAAATAATTTTCATTGAAAATAATATTTAAAACATATAATGTATTCATTAAAAATAATATAAAAAATTTATATAGAAAAATATCTTTTCCTATTTTAAAGACACTTAAAAAATCATTAAAACATTTTTAGAATCGTCATATTTGAAAATAACCTAAAAAAATTATAAAGGAATATTTAAAAATAATTTAAAATAGTTATTAAGGAAACAAACTTTCCACTTTTAAGAGAATATTCTAAGAACATAAAACATTTTCAAAATACTTTTCACTCTATAATAATTTATTTTAAATACAATTTCTTTAAAAATATTAAGGAAAATATTTTAATTTAAAATAACTTTTAAACATTAATGGGATGGTTGAAATAATTGAGTGGTCAAGATAGAGGGAAATAATAGTTTTTTAAAAGGTGATGCCTTGACCCAAATGACCAATGCACAAAATTTATTAAAATAATGTTTAAAAAAGACTAAAGTATAAGATCATATTACAATATTTTTCATGAAATGGAATAATATTAGTGAGGAGGTATTCACACTAGTTTATGTCTTTATTAACTCTCAAGTTGGCCAAGAAATCAACAACCATGTTTGATTCCTGATAAACATTTGTGATGATGGAGTTCAGATCAGTGAGTGAACAGTTTCATTACATCTAACGAGTAGTAATCAGCCAATCTAGATGAGTTACGCCATTCCAAATTGTTTGTATGATGGTCATCGAGTCACTTTCAATACATAGGTTATTACAACCAAAAACCATGGAAAATTTAATTGCATGAATCAAACCCATAATCTCAGCTTCAAGGGAGGTGGAAGTGCCACAATGACCTATGAAGCAGCCTAGAATCTGACTGAGGTGATTCCTAAAGATAGAACAACACCCTATAGGTCTCAGATTTCCCTTGGAGGTGCCATCAATGTGGATTTTGATCCATCCAGAGAGAGGATCTCTCCATAAAACCTCTAGAGGGAAATACTATTCATTGCATTCATGTTTAAAACAAATATTTTATTTCACATTTTTGGTAAAAGATAAACAAACGTTATTTGGAAAATGACATGAAGATTCCTTTAAAAACATTTTGTAAAAATTCAAACACAAGTGAAAATTTATTTAATAATTCATATTGATAATTTTAAGAACATTTTTTAAAACACTTTTATAAACATTTTTTTGAAGAAAATGTGTTTTTTACCAAAGAGAGAAATGAAGAAAATTTTATTATAAACATTATTTTGAACTCCTGGAAAGAGAGAGAGAGGAAAATGAATGGAAAAAATTTATTCTCATGACATAAATAGAGGCTACTAAAATTTATGAGTTTATTTATATATGGATCATAATATTGTATCATTAAAAACATAATCATAAACAATTCTGACAAATGATGAGATTGTAACATAAAATCCATACCACTTTGGTATCATTGAATCATAATACCCATGAATGAATGACATAAAATGGAACTTAAAATATAATTAGGATAAATAAATTCATCATATTACATGTAAAATTGGAATTATATACATTTCGTTATAGGATAGAGGTGCATAACACAATGTATGTCTCAAAGAAGGAAAACTGAGGCAAAATTCCCTTACAACTTGGATAAATTTCGAACTATAAACTATTTGAAAGAGGGATACTCAAATGAATTTTTAAATCCTAAAAATTTTCAGGATAATAATCTTACAATACATTCATTGTATTTATATACAACACATAAAATAAATAGTTGGTTGTATGACATGTGTCTCACAGAAGTAAAAAGTGAAATACAAATCCCTTACCGTTTTAGTAATCATTTAGATAATAAGACCCAATAAATCATAAAATCTAATGAGAATTTATGTATCATTAAAATAGGTAGATTAATTATATAATATTTCAATGGAGAATTATATACACTATAAAAATGAAACAAGAGGTGAATTTTGGTAAGTCTCCCAGAAATAAAAGAGAGACTAGAAATCTATTACCTTAAGTCTTGAATTCCATCGTGCATGTTTAAACTCCTATATAATAAATATAAGTTTATTATACAAATATTACATAAAAAAATTTATATATATCATACCATATATGATTTTATTATGACATTTTATTACATGTTTATTAATTATTCTATTTTAAAGTTACGTTTCAGGTAATAACCACTTTATTTTTTATATATGTTTTGATTTTTTATTTTTGGTCCTATTACTTTGATCATGGTTCAATAATATAAATAATTTTAAAAATGTTATAAATATAACATATATTTAGTATATATTTAATTATAGTATTCTATAAAAGATAGAGGTAGAAAATGAAATACACCGTTCATCGAGACGGTGTGTCGTACGTACACATGAACGCTGTTTCCACTTCCTCGATGTATACAAAGAAACAAAGTTAAATGATATTTTATAATTAAAGAATAACTTTTTTTTCATATATATAACATATTTTCGTTAAAACCATCCATATTAACTTTATGTAAAGTGTGAATGAATCACATCTTTTCGTGAGGCGGTAGTCCGTTGTACACACGAGCAACATTATCATATTCCCATAAAATGGAAAGCATGAAAGTTTGTGTGATATAATAATTTAAAAATAATAATAATATCATAAATATTATATATAAAATATAAATATATCATTATGTACAAACTTGTGAGGTTGTAATGGAAACACCAATGACATCGTTCGCGAGACGATAGTCCTCCGTACACTTGAACGATGATTTCGTAACCAATTTAATGGAACTGGAGAACGTTTTAGGTCATTAAATTAACATAAAAACATACTAGTATATTTAATATAATTATTTTATTATATAATTGTGGTTTAATAAGAATTTAAGGGTGTGGAGGAGGAAATAAAACAAAAACACTCACTGATGAATGCTACCTCTTCTCTGGGTAACCTCCTTAGCTTTTCACCAAAATACTTCCTAGTTTGGATTTATATCCAAAATAAGGGTTCAAGGATAAGATTAGGGTATTTGGGAAGTTAATTTTATATGTCTTGGCTAAACCACAATGTTTTTTATTTGTGAATACAAGATGATAAGGGGTGTACTTTTATAAGTGAGGCGAGTGGTACACTTATAAGTTTTTGAAAGAATGAATTCCAACCATGTTTATTTAATGTAAAAGAATATAATAGTAGATATTTATTGAAAATAGAAGTTATAAGGTCTAAATATGGTCATAAAATTGGTTTTGGACATGTTTTGGGTTATTTTTAACACATATAGTTTTGTTTAACCCCCCAGTAAACCCAATTTTACCTTAACCGTGGTAAATAATTTTTATTATTATTATAATTCATTATGGTAAAAAATTAAGTTGAAATTATTAGATAATATAAATTATTATGATTAAGAATATGGAATCCATTTTTCCAAATTACATTCATCTATGTTGAAATATATGATTTAAAATTAATCTCACAGACACGACTATAAAACATGTTTTTAAAGAGAAAATGTTAAAATGTTTGTAAGGTTTGTATATCAAAATTCAATATGAAATTGATAAAAATGACTGAATTATATTATTTGAGGTATAATTGAAATAATTATACATTAAACCAAAATTTTAAATATAATTTAATATTATTAATAAATAAAATGAAAATCTAGTTTTCAATTAAAATCCAGAATTTTTCACTATTCATTAATTAATTAATCTTTTCAAAAAATTATAAAACATTAATCCTAATATAATTTTTAAATTATGATTTTAAAGTGGAATTTTATTTTTTCAATTAAATCTTCTATAGGTGGTAAAAATAAAATTTAAAACAAAACTTGTAGATATGATGAAAAATATGGTTTACGAGATGTATATGTTTTTCATGCATGAGATGATTTATATTAAATATATGTCTAATAATCATCATTTTAGAAATATAAATAAAAATTTATTAATATATAATCAATAAATTTCATTTAAAACATCCCTAATTAGGTTTTGTTTTACGTAATTAAAATGAAGAAACATTATTCACTTGAAAATAATTATTAGAAAAAACTTCGTTCTAAACCTAAAATTAAACTTAATTCTCCTTTAAATCCATTTTTTATTTTGATTAACTAATTTATGGATTAGTGGGAACCTAAAAAAACAAGCCTTAAGAACTAGTATTCATAACATAACACAATTAAAAGAACCATATTTAGTGGATAAACTATTAAAAAGAAAATTCATGCATAGCGTGGGTAAATGAAACCCCACACCGCGAGCCACCTAAAAAACCCACGTCATCATTGATGTAAACACCAATCACCCATAAAATCGTATCGATACAATTAACACTACCACATCAACATAGAATCATTTCCTTCTCGAACCATCACCATCGTCGTCGGCAGTAGCGGCTCGTCACCGTAATCCATATCGTGGTCATCCACCACCAACACCCATACATGCCGGTCATCAGAACCATAGAGAAGAGATTACTTGAGCAGATCACCTTGAATTTCCATTCAAAATCATAGAAAATCCACATAACAACGGATATATATGATAAAGCAAAAATTTCTAATGGAACCCTCCAACACTAAGAAGAAACAAAAATCGCTTATATGAGGAGATCACAAACCGCACAAAAACCAGTAAACTGCCTCAGAAAACTTCAACCACAGTAAGAAAAATGAAGTTCCTTTTAGAAAATAAATTTTATAAAATCTCTATAAATTAATTAGAATACTTTATCATAAAAATAAAAAAAGTATTTTTTAATTAGACATATTTTTTATGAATATTACCACATTAATAAAAATTAATTGATTATTTAATAAGAATTTATAAGTAAATTTATAATGAGTATGAAACTTATATGTATATTTCATAAAGTAGTTAATATCTTTCATATCCACCTATTTAACAGATAGGTTATAACAGGCATATTTAAAATAATATTATTTCATGGTTTATCGAAGCTCGTTGTCGTGTGTCATGCACGTTATCGAAGAAACTCATTATTGTGTGTAACATAAGCTAGAAAGAGTATAACGAAAAATATAAAAAAATAAATAAACTACTTTGAATTTTTTAATAAAACCTTAGTATGTTGAAAACTGACCATGTGAGGTGATGAATCAACCGACAATGTCAAATTTTCCTGCCAATTATATGTGCTTTAAGTGAAGATAGCTTATCTTGTCTATCCTAGTAGTGGATCATTTCAAATCTTCAATGGATATATTTTGGAGAATTAATTGCCGAGCGAGTACTATTAAGACTGTATTGAATTTTCTCTAATGGTTAATTTTGGATGAATTTATTTTTAATATAAAGAGGTGCTTATAGAAAATAGAGTTAGTGTTGAACATACTAAAAAATAGAGGAACATATTCATCCAACTTTTATACACATATGACTCATTAAGAACACTTTGTGATGATCTTATTTTATGCACTTCCATTACAATATCAGTTTAATCCTTTCAAAGACAAATTCCAAGAATCCTGAACAACCAAAGCTAATTAGATTCAGCCACACCCCATCATCACATATCAAAACCATTTCTCTTTCTATTTTAGATATTATTTTGAGTTTTGTTTTATTATACTCTATTTATAAACACATTCTACCATATTAAAATAGAGAGTTCATGACAAACAATTTTAAATATTTTTATTTATACTTCCACATATAACTGTAGAAGAGGTCATGTGTGACCTGGAATATTTTTCACCCATGTATAACTATAAAAGAGGCTCTATTATTGGATATAATTTTGTGCTATTATATTTAAAACCTAATCCAGGTTTTGGATCAGTTTATTTTATAATAAACTATTTTTGAACTCCCGATTTACAAGAATAGGGGATTAAGTCTCATCTTAAGACCAAACACTTAGTTAAATTCCATTGTGCTATATTTTCTGCAACTTATTTACTACTCTTCATCTATTTTGTTTCCTAAATTAAAATTTAATTAGTTTCAATCTATAGTTTATTAAAGACAACTATACTGTGATAATTAACTAAAATTAATGTTTTGTATACTATGTTTGATATGAGTATACTTGTTTCAAAGGTTAACGTATATCAAAATTATTTTAACTAATCCGTGATCTATCTTTTGATAACCATTTACAAATATCAAATTACATATTTATATTATTGTTTTTAACCATACATTTTTTTGTCAAATTAAGGAATTCATTTTTTTATTATTTTTTAAACATAATTTTTATTAGAAACTCGATTCACCCCCCTCTTGAGTAGTCCATTGGGACCAACAAGTAGGATTTTAAATTGGAAGTATGGAATAAAGAAAATGATATAATAAGTTCATGGAATAATAAAAATGTGAAAATAAAAAAACATGTCATTAAAAGCATACGTTGAGGCTCAACTTAAAGGAAACATAACATAATGTGCTAGACTTATTACCCGTGTACCATACATAGTAGCTCATAAGATGAAAAAATTATCCAATTCATTTGGGGAATTATAATTTTGGTTCCACCCATTAAATTATAATATGTACCTGTATATGTGTACTATATAAAAAAATCATAAAATAAGCATAGTAATAATAAAATCCCATGAGAAAGAAATGAGTTACATAATCATGTCTTAAATCATAACTAAATTATGAATCATAATGATTCTAGAGATAAGAAGGGATTAAGGATATTGGGAAATTAATATAATTATAAATAATAATGGTTCATGAATATTGGCGATCAAGTGAAATGAAAATCAAAATAATGGGGTAGAGAAGTTGGTATAAAAACGAACTTGTTAAGAAATGTTTTTAAGAAAGGGGTAAGAACCATTAAAGTAGATAAAAAAATTTTATTTTCATTAAAATAATATTTAAATAGTAATAATTATCCATAAAATAGTTATTATTTTTATAAATCATGGAAGGTACAAATATTTAAAATAGTGACACATGAAAGGGGATAAGGAATAGAAAATCTCCCTTTAATCGATTTTAATTTAAAAACAAGGTTTGAGAATAAAACTTAAATAATTTATATCCCCAAAAAATAAAGGGAAAATAAATTTAGTATATATGTAGAGGGTATATATATAGAATATAAAATATTTACATGTAAATATTTTAGTTTAAGAGTGGTATATAGAGAAGGTGTAACCCTAAAAAAAGAGGTCATTTTTGAGCTTTATTACCTCAAAAACTAACTCACTTAGTACATGTATATAACCAAATGAATAGTAAAATAGAGTTCATTAAATACTTGATTCTTATATTTTTCATGTATATTTTTTTAAAATTCCATTTATTATTATATGTGATTCATTTAATATATAATTGTTTCTTTTATTGGACACTTTGGATTGTTCAGTCAACTTATCCATTACTGTTTTAGTATGTTGATAACGATCAATGGTATTTTACAATAGTTTCATGATATCTGAAATTTTAGATTAATGAATTATTTTTCATTCCAGTAGTACACAAGTTATATAGTTGAATAGATGGTCTAAAATAGTTTCTAATTTTAAGAAGTTTCCCAGTACCATCATTTTAGATGGTTAAAATTATCATGATTGTGTTTTTTAATATCATTGATATATTTATCAATTTTCTATTAATAAAATACTAATAATGTCATAAATATTATATTTATTTATTAAATACATTTTTTAAAACATTTAATCTAAGGGGGTAATATATGTTTTATAAAATCATCCATAGAGGCAGTTGAAACCAGCCATGATGGAACAAACATTATAAAAAAGTATCATATGAATTATATGGGGATATAATTGATATTGAAGTATAATTATATTATTAATTATGTGAATAAAATTATGTTTATGGTAATTATAAATATGGATTATAAGTAATAAGAAAATGAAGTTGGAAGGATTAAGAAATAGAAAGCTTACATTGTCACTTTGACATGGCTCTTTTAGACTACACCTTTTTCCTTCATCGATAGGTTATTTTTTTAGAAAAAAACTTCTAAAACATGTATAATAGAGTTGGGAAGTTTTATTTATCATTTTTTGGGTGAGGAATGGTATTTTTAATGTGAGGAGAACTCAGGAGTGGAGGGGGGTATTTATAAGGGGAGGAGATGAGAGTTTTAGAATAAAATATTTTATTATTAATAGTGATCAAACATGTGATTATATAGTGAGGGTCATGAGATTTAATAATAAACTATATGTTAAAATATTTATCTAATTTATAAAAACCTAAAAAATTAATTCATATACACCATTAGAAAATATGGTATTTATTCAATATTTACAATCAAATTTTTATGTGATTATTCCAAGAATGACATCCATTTTATTGATTTTTTTAAAATATGAGACTTTTAATTTTTAAATAAATTCCCTATTTACTAAAAAATACCAATTTTTATGACATGATCAAATTTATGACCCTAAGATAAATAAATTTTTGATTTCCTAAAATTATATTTCATATCTTTATAAAAATACATATTATTGTATGAAACAATTTTATGAAAATGAAATTTTATTAAAAAATTTAAAAGTTATCATAAGAATGTATTTTAATGAAAATAAAACAAAAATGTATTCCTAAAAAATACAATTATTAATTATTTGTGTTAAATATTGATTTTATCATATTAATCAATTTTATTTTAATTGTATTAAATATAAATTCTTTATATCTTTATTTAATTGGACACCAAAATATTATTTTACTATTCCTAGCCTTGTTACTATTCATCATAGTACGATTTACTATTAAAATGGTCATATTGGTTTTATACTTCCTATAAACACCTACTATTTCCTTTATTAATCATTCAATTCAATTATTCTCATGGTTCTATATTATATGTTTTAACTTTTTTGATTACATCCTTACTATTTTATTTCATTTTTACAGTATTTTTCATATGTATGATTATTATAAGAGACCAAGATGATCCATACTTCTCAAGTTTAGTTATTTTTATGTGCTTTTATTATCCCATTATTCTACTTTCAGTTTTATTATTTATATTGTTTCTCTAAATGTATTTTTCTAAATAAATATAATAAATCATTGCTGTTTTTTTACATGGTGTATGTGTTATATACTATATTCTAAAATATAAAATTTATTTCGATGAAAAATTATATATATAAAAGAACAGTTCATTACATTATAATATGAGGAATATAATTGGAAATGGGAAACCATTTATGTTTTATGTATCAAAATATATACCAACCTTAGCTAGCTATAGGAGAAAGGATCTTATACGATGAGGCAGTGACCAAACTTAACTAAATCCATCCTAAGTGGCAATAGAGGAATAAAGGGATAGCATGGTTCAATGATAACATATTAATACTAGAATGATGTGGTTCTAGGAAGTGAAGTAGGACTAATTTCTTTAGTACTGGTCAGCACTATGATATTTTAGTGATGGTCTATACCACATCTTCAGTAATGAACAAGATTCTTCCCCAAGTGAAGTCCAATTTGGGACTCGTTCAATACATGAAACTTTTCAAATTTAAAACATACAAAATTTTAAATGGATTGATACCATATTTCATTATCTTATACCTCAATCCAAGGTTTTCATTGGTGGGGGGGGGGGGGGGTCATGCCGCACCACTAGAGTTTGTACCATGCCTACAATAATCAATCGAACTAATATAAGAAATCATGAGAATATAGATACCACTCATAGTAGTGAGAAGATGATCTAAAACCATGTTCATTGATACCATGTCATGATGTTTGTGAGTGAAAACATTTCAAAATTCTATGTCGGAAGTGGGATCTTAGTGCATAAACCTCATAATGTTACTATCATATGAGGATAAAAAATGTTGATGTTTTAAAATATATATAAGATTCTCTAGAAATTTAATATAATGATGCTATGATATTCATTTCATCTAAAAATCATCATAATGATTTTTGTTTAATTATGATTCTATCTAAGTTGATAAAAAGGAATAAGTATCGGAATAATATTTTCATGTATGAAAACTTATAGGTGATTCTTATGGATGATTTATATACATGAATATTTAACCACATGCATATTGAGTTCTAGGGAAGTTGAGAATGTTTTCAAATTAGAGGCACTATGGAAGATAAGTGAATTAATGTAAGGATAATGTTCTTAGGGTTGAGTGCTATATCATTATTACTATAAATAAATCTTAGTAGAGTCATTTAAAAATTATTAAATGGAATTAAAATAGAAGATGATGATTATTTTTAGATGTTTCTCTCTGTATTCTTATAAGATTTATCAGAGAAAATTTCTTGCACAATAAAATAGTGTAAAGTATTTTTTGGATGATCCTTTTCAATACATTGTTATCTGAATAACATATGATGATATACATTATTGAATATTGATCCACATGCATGTTGAGTTCCAGGGAAGTCGAGAATGTTTTCAAATCATAGGCACTTTGGAAGCTAAGTGAATGGAAGTAATGATGATGTTCTAAGGGGTGAGTGCTATATCATTATTAAAATTAATATATCTTAGTATAATTATTTAGAAATGAATTTAAGGAATAAGAGTATCCAATGGTGATGATTTTGAGAAGTTTCTCTCTGTATTCGTGTAAGTTTTATAGGAGAAAATTCATTGCATGACACACTCTTGTCAACTATTTTGTGCAAAGGATCCTTTGTCATACAATGTTATATGAAGACCGTATAGTGATCTAATTTTATACGAAGGTAGTTTTTAGAGTTGGGGGTTTCTTGAAGATGTAGTTATAATTAGTTTCATGGACCCTTTTTTTTAAACAATAATTTTTGAGTAAGACCAACTTATTATTATAGTGTTGTTATGATTAACACATTGAAGTTATTTAAAATTAGGGTATCTAATAGTCACAAAACCAAAATTTATGAAGAAATAAAAACAATACCAATCCTATATATTTTTTTGAAGTTATTTTACTTTAATTGAGAATAATTAAAGATTATATTGTTTAATTATTCAATGAGTAAAATCAGAAGTTATATTATACAATTAGTGAAATATTACATGTACGATGTGAAAGAAATTAAATTTGACCTTTTATAGGAATTTTAATACCTATATTTTAGGTACATGATTATAAAGTTAGTGAAGAATCATACTATAGTATAAGGAATATATTTGTTAAGAGTTATATGAAAATAACCATTTTATATTAGAGGCTACTAGTATAGTCCAAGACCTACCATCCAGTGGGATAAAGACTATCAAAATGTAGTATAAATATTTATTTAATTGTTTAATATAGTAAATATTTAGGTTAGACTAAAAATTTCACAAATTTTATAGGATTATACATGGGAACCCCACTTATAATCAATTATTCAAGATAGTCCATATCTCAGACAAGAACTGAACACAATAAAGACATATTCACCCACCTTGGTCAAAATCCCTGCAAAAATACCATGTTCCACTATTCATTTAATTTATAAAATTTATATAATATGAAAATGTCGGATAATGTATGAAATTCATTAATTCTAAAAGTGACGATGCTTTTAATATAAAATAAGTAAATCTAAAAGTAAAAACAATTTAGTCAAACTGATCACTCTTTTTTCACACCCTCTTAGTATGACTATATGATCCACTAATAATATTAATTTGTATTAAATAAATTGGTTTTAACAGTAATTTGATATAAAATTTACTATATTAATTTTTTTATTAGACATATATGAAGTGTAAATTTGAATAAGATTTAGAGTCCCCTCATATAGAAAATATATTCCTCATCTCATTAGACACCAATATGGAAGAATCTCCCAAAACATAAAAGAATATATAGAATAAATAGAAAAGAGAGTTAAGAAAAGTTTGAAATGTGAAAGAGTATATATTACTAATTTAAAGTAGTCAATGTGGAAATTCATTTTTTTGAATCTATTTATAATGATCCTTTAGAAGAATCATGTCCAAGAGGTAAACAGAATGTGAACATTGGACCACTCAATGATTTTTACTCAGAGGTAAAAAACTATTTGAACAATATATATATTTAAGTTTTCAAATATTTATCTATATACTTGAAGATACTATAGGAATAAAAATAAAATCTAGATTTGGAAGCTATTTTAATATAAGAAGAACTATTTAAATGGATTTAAAATGAAATGATCTTAATAAACTTATGGAAGACAAATAAAAATTTGTAGGACATTAAAATTAACTTTTTTTGGCTAATTAAGGAATAATTTCAAAGGAATATTTGTGACAAAGTTATGATTACTATTTTTTTTAAGAAATGTTTTATGAACTAGAAATAACCCATAAAGAAATCATTGGTGTCATGAAATGTTAGTTGGAAATCAAATCTATAAGAATAAATGAACTTTAAAATGCATTAAAAGAAGTTAAAAAACCAGAGGATTGGATTAAAAATTTAAATATTTAATGAGATGGATGATTGAGTTTAGTTGAGTTTGAGAATAATATTTCAAACTTAAAGTTTCTTCATTTAGAAATTAAACTGAGAAATGAAGAGGAGATAAAACCTAGAACATCCAACGATATTGAGAAAAAAATTATACTATGAAGACCTTTGATTATATTATTTCATCTAAAAAGAATAATATTAGTGGTAAAAAGGGTTTTAAATTATCTAAATATAAACCCTCTAGAGGCTATTGAAAAAATTAATTCCTTATTTAAAAAGGTTTTTTTGTACTATTATTTTTCATCTGTTAGTATAAGTCATAAATTAAATTAATGAAAGTATGTGTGAATAAGAATGATAAGAAATATACTAATTCATAAATGTTGTATGTGATCACTAGTATAAATTCTTATTACCCAAAAGAATATTTTCATGAAATGTGCACTCTAGAAGAAAAAAATGAATTCATACTAAAGTAGATATGTTTCTTCTATAGGAAAAATGTCTGCATCATGAACTAGTGAAAAACAGACATGAAAATTAATGATAAAGGACGAAATATGTGACAATGTGTAGGATAAATCCATGAGAGAAATAATATGATTAGTTTAGTATAAGATATCCAATATGAATAACTCAAATTTCATTAGAGGATGTCTATAAAAGAAAACCCAATAGTTATTGAAAAGTTTCATGGAAGGTAATGTTTTTGGTAATACTACTAACAAATTCATGTCATGGATACCTGGACAAGATGAATTATTGAAGAACAACAAAAAAACACTAGCGACTTATTATGATAAAAACCATACTATGAAGAAGTATTCCATACACAATAAGAAGGATGAATATGTTCCAAAGGAATTCTTGATCATATGTCTAGAATAACTATAAATTAATAAGAAAATATAGAAAGTAAAAAAGGTAAATTTTAATTTAAAAATAATTTGAAAATGCATAATACATGTAATAATAAACCTAAAAACTATAATAAGATCATCATTACCAAGGAGATTAGTGTTTGGGAAATCAAGGGTTAAAGCATAAAAAATCTATAGCTATGAATAAAAGAGTTTTTGGGTGGATAGGTAATTCTCACCATCATTTCTCAAGCCATGATAAAAAAATGAAACCAAATTATTTCGATTTATATGTTGTGTTTTTCTCTTTGTAGATGATTAAAGGCAAGGCATGTATTTAAGGGGATACCTGGAGAAATAAATACTATGAAAGTTATATAACGTTAAGAAAGATATCCATCATGGAGTATTATACTTCAACTGATATCTTATGTCCTCCTCACAACACTTCAATTGTATCATCCATGATGAAGAAGATAGACCAAGATTACCCTTTTAAGGGTTGTAGAGAAGAAAAACTACTAGATATATACATTTCATGAATATCCAAAATTCAATTAATTATTTTATATCATGTTAATGAATATTGAAATTATAGAAATTTAATCATATCATTAAAGAGGCATGTTTTCATATATTTATGTGGGAAATAAAATTTTAAAATAATAGGTAAATACTGATAATTTCATGATAAAATAGTAGTAACTTAAAGGCGGTGAAAATTACTCTTTATTGAATTTTTTAAAATGTTTGTTGAGATGTATGTATGAGAATAATTGAAAATATTTTGAATAACCCCTAAAAAATATTCATGAGTTAGTATCACATTATGGAAATTTATTGGATAACATTATTTTCTTAATTATTAAATACGTTTTTACATTGAGTATTTCACACGTAAAATTATAGTTGATTAATTTATAGCTCATTAATAAGTGGAATTTAATTCTATACTTCTATCTAGAAGATTAATTTTAATTTCTCTTAAGTGTAATCTCTCCTGAAAGGGAGAGAAAAAAGGGGAGAAGATAAAAACCTTTCATTACTTTCATACCATTGAATTTATTATAAATAAACAGGAGAATAATAAAAATTAATTTTGAATCAAATTGGGTATTGAAAAAATATCCATTGGGGGAGATTACCAAACCCTAGTGGATTGATAATGTTGTGTTTTTATTTATGGTTAATATTATTATGTGAATGGAAGTCAATGTGAGTTGAAGTTGGGTAATGAAGAGGAGACTAGTTACATTTCCCATGGTTGATAAAGAGTATCATGGAAAGGGGTAGATCATTCAATAGAGTTTATTCTATAGAAATAATCCTAAGAAACATTCATAAATTTAAAAAGATTTTTTAAGTTAAAGAGAAGCTTCTTTATTGGAAATAACCTTAATATCTAGTGATTTCAAAACTGGTTTGATATGGATTGATGTCTAATACTAATAGAATATTTATTCAATAACTAAAATAGTTTCCAAGTGAGTTTGTAAGAATTTGGCTACTGAAATAGCTTGATATAAATTATTAAATATATAAAGAGTTGGGTGATTTATATAAGAAACCATCTAAGGAGTACTGAGAATAAAAACATTGTATCAGGTGAATAATATTATTTAGTTGATTTTTTTGTGATTTAAAATGTATTGAGAATATTAGAGTAAGTTTTGAGCTCACTTGATCATTTTTATGAACATTGAGGTTGAGATATGTATGTTTGAGTTCATATGTATAATTTTGGTTCATACGTAAGAAGAATTCTAATGTAAAGATTTTAAAATAATAAAGGCTTAAAATGTGTAATATATTCTTAGTGAATAAGTATAATGAGTGTATATATATAATATAAAATGGTAAGGTCTTGAATTCACTGACATTCACAAGATAATTATCTTATAAAATAAGAAGATAGATGATATGTGAGAAGTATTATAAGATAAGGAAACAAATTAGAAAAGTGAAAAATTAATGTTCAATGTATTAAAAAATATACCTACCCAAGTTTGACATGGGTGTAAGGATCTTCTACCATGTGGTAGTGGACAATATCAGCCATTTCCAACCTATGTGGCTATGGAGGAGTAGATGGATAGTGGGGGTTGGCATTGACATAGGAAGGCAAGTGCAGGGAAACACTTGGTTGTAAAACAAGACTAGTAATAATAGTGTAGGAAAGAACCAAAGGATTCCAAACATGGTTTATAACACATATTGAGTAATGAAAAAGTAGTTTCTTAAATCAAATTCTCATGTGGGACTCATTAAATACATGTTATCACTCAAATTTAAAACTTTCATGGATTTAAATGGAATAATGCTATCATGAGCCATCTTCTACTAGAAACTAGAGATTCATGGGTGTGGGGGGGGGGGTTTATGCCATGCAACTTGGGTTCATTAAATCCCTGTGATATTTAAAATTCCATTTAGGATAATTATAAGATCAATTCTAATCATAACGGTGAAAATGTTGAGCTCACATTATGACCATCGATACCACACTATTATAGTCATGAGTGAAATGCCATGAAAGATGCCAGGAATAAAATAGATGATCGATGCATGAACCCGATGATGATAGTATTAAATGATAATAATGGATGATAAACTTGTGAAATTTATAAATGTCTATATGGAAATTTAATATGAAGATGATACATTATTTGTTTCATGTAAGAAATATCTTGGCATCTGTTGTTTTAGTGTGATCTAAGGTGATTCGATCGAAAGGAAGAAGTGGAGGTCAAAGAGGTTCATGCATGTATAAGTATATATGATGATTTGAGATCATATTTTTACATCCATGTTTAGAAATATGTATGATCAATTCCATATAAGTTGTAAATGTTTTAGAATTAGAGGAATCATCATAGCTGTAATGGCCCGGACCTCCCTGGTCCATTACTTTGTGAAAATGTGGTGTTGGAGGTGTTCCGGGAGGACAAGGTGACTTATCCCCTAGCTGCTGCTTACCGGTAGCTCGGTCTACCGGTAGCTGCTGATTACCGGTAGCTCGGTCTACCGGTAGCTGCTGATTACCGGTAGCTCGGTCTACCGGTAGCTGCTGCCTACCGGTAGCTCGGTCTACCGGTAGCTGCTGATTACCGGTAGCTCGGTCTATCGGTAGTTGCTGCCTACCGGTAGCTCGGTCTACCGGTAGCTGCTGATTACCGGTAGCTCGGTCTACCGGTAGCTGCTGATTACCGGTAGCTCGGTCTACCGGTAGCCACATCCTACCGGTAGCTGGGTTTACCGGTAGCCATGGCATACTGATAGCTCGGTATACTTGTAGCCGCAGTCCAGCAGTAGCTCGGCTAACACTTTTCCAAATTTCTAGTTCTGTGAACAGTGTTTCTATCGGTGAGGTCCTATCGGTGAACTTCTATCAGTGAGGATCTATCAGTAGACTTGTGTTTCTATCGGTAAGGCTCTATTGGTGAGCTTTTCTTTCCTTTGCCAATTTTTTTTATTTCTGTGAACAGTGTTTCCAGACTTCATAAGAGCTACCGATTCCATACTTTGCCAAATTTTGAGTATGTGAACAGTGTTTCCAGCTTCGCAAATTTGACGTTTTCTTTGACGTAAAATACTTTTAAAACCTTATTTTAAGGACTTTAAGGCCGATTCAAAGGCCATAAATCCTATATTAATTATTCTTAAGGCCGGGATTTTTTTACTTGGTCAAACCGCGTGGGTTAATGCAATCCGTTTTTAATGGAGAATAAACCGGATCTTAAACTGTCGCCTCTCTAATTTTTTTAAAAGGAATGAGATATCATTCTTCTTTGTTCTTCCTTCTGGTTCTGATCTACGAGACACTAGAACCTTGCAATCATTCTCATAGAAGTTTCACAATCAAACGTTACTCAGATCAGTTCCGCTCTGTTGATGCAACCAAGTTGTGTCGATCGTTCTTCGATATAAGGTATGTTTTATCATCGTTCCTTCGGGGATCACCTTCTCTTGTTCTTCCTTCCATATTTATAGCATCCCACCTTTTCATCACATAAACTTTCATTACATTTTACAAAACCGAGGATCTTTAAGGTTTAGTGTCTTGGAAACCAGGAACATAATAAATGAAAGAAAAAAAAAACATTCTTCTTAAACACTTGAAAGGCTTCTCCTCAAGTTCATCCTAGGTTCATTACTGCATCTCATAACCTGGGAACACACATCAAAATAAAGGGTGAGCAGAAGGCCCAGTAAGGGAAACAAGAGGAACATTTTACATGTGATCTTGATATACTTCAATAATGACATGAAAAGAACTTTAAGGCATGAGAAAGAAATCATGAGGCATTTCATAATAAAAACAACATTTTTCATAACTTGAATATGTGGCTACATCATTTAGCATAGAAAATCATGAACATATCACCAAGGTCCATCCCCAAGGTGTCATTTGAAAATTACCAAGGTTATTCACCAAGGTATCGTGAAAATTGTAATCTCTAGTGGTTACATCATTACCCAATGCATTGGAGCGCTATCAGGGCGCACCCTTAAATTTGCCTTTATTATCATGTGAGCCACATATATCATCATAAAAAATTTCATAAATAACCCACATAGCATAAAATAAATGGGTTTCATTTCATAATCACAACGTTTTAAAAACTGCTTTAAATACGTGATCTTTACGTCACTTTAAACCCACGGAAAGGGAAAGAGGGTTTCATGTATGTAAATCCCAGAATTTAAAATAGAACATTTTGATATATATGTGAATACCCCTGTATAAATAAGATCCTTGAGTATTAACTTTATAACATAAAATAATTTTTATAAAAGAGAGAGAGACACTTTGCGACGAAAATTCTGCAGCATAACGACTATGTTACAAGGTTTTAGAAAACATTGAGAAGAGAGGGGACATGGGTCAAAAATTCATAAATGACCCATAAAACAGTAGAGGGACAAAATATAAGGGATTTAAGAACATGGTACTGAAATTTGAAAATGTACCATATGAAATGAAGAACATGAAAGGAAGAAAAAAAAACAAGATTTCTCTTGTGAAAATTCGGCAGCCTAACGGCGTCACTTAAACTTCAACAAAATTGAATTGACAAGGTCAAATAGGGTCTCTCATCATATGAACATAAGCGTCCAGTATGATAGATATAGAGATCATACCCCAACATAATAGAAAGGAACTTGAATGAATTGACATGAAAGTAGAACTTCAAAACGAGAAGGGTGAAGAACCACTTAAAAATTCGGCAGCCTAACGGCGCCACTTAAAACTTCAAAATACTGAATTGAAGAGATCAAATGGGGTCTCTCATCATATGAACATAAGAGTCCAGTATGATATATATAGAGATCATACCCCAACATAATAGAAAGGAACTTGAAAGAATTGACATGAAAGTAGAACTTCAAAACGAGAAGGGTGAAGAACCACTTAAAAATTCGGCAGCCTAACGGCGCCACTTAAAACTTCAAAATACTGAATTGAAGAGATAAAATGGGGTCTCTCATCATATGATCATAAAAGATCAGTATGATAAATATAGAGATCATACCCCAACATAATTAAAATGAACTTGAAAGACTTGACATGAAAGTAGAACTTTGAAAAAGAGAAAGGTGAATGAATCCCTTGAAAATCCGGCAGCCTAACGGCGCCAATTAAACATTCTTAAAACGAAATGATGAGAGTAAGAGGGGGTATTTCATCATATGAACATAAAAAGGGCAGTAATAGGAGTATAAAAGAACATCCTCCAAAATAAGAACATGGATCATAAAAGGAATGACATAAAAGAGATCACTTGAAAAGAAAGAGAGGGGTCGGATCCCTTACCTTAAAATGTAACTCTTAAACCTCAAAGGTTGGGAACTTGAGGGCTTGGGGGCACCTTGGGAGGACTCCTTGGGAGGTAATGAGACCAGAACTTCGTTGGGGAAGAGTGGGGAGTCTAATTGATGAGAGGAGGGCTTGGTATTTATAGGGAAAGTGAGGGGACAAGACATTAATGGTCAAGGGACACCTCACATGTGCTTTTCTCAAACCCATGTGCTCTCCCTTGGAATTTATCATGGAGTTAGGCCACATGGGGCCCCCAAAACAAAAATTCATCACCCTTGGCCGGCCAACCCTCAAAAGATCTCATGACATCATCATGACACCATTATGATGTCATTAAACATACCGAAACCCTAAAACTGTATTTTTACTATTCACTAAAAATTCAACCTTCTCAGAATAACCCCAAAATTTCACCTTAACCAAATATCAATGCTCTGATTTCAAAAATGAAATCCATTTTATAAAAATAATTTTCTAAATATTTTTAATTTAATTTTTAAATAAAAACACTATTCATCGAAAATTCACATTTTTCAGAAAAATCCCCAAAAATTACCATAACATAATATCGATGCTCTGAGTTCAAAAATGAAGTCATTTTTATAAAAATAATTTTCTAATTATTTTTAATTAAATTTTTAATTAAAAAACACTATTCACCCCGAAAAAACTAATACTTGAATAATAATTAATGAAACCGTTATTTAACTATTTTATTGAATCACATTACTTAATCAAGGTGCCTAGATTATTTTAAAACTTTCTTTAAGGGAGATTACTAATCCATTTGGTCATATTACTAATCCTAATCATAAAATCACTATTCATAATTTACTATTCATAAAAAATCAAGTTGATCTTATTAGACTCTAAATTTCGTACTGAACATAATTGTAGAAGACCATTTTTCAAAAATCATTACACATTTTTAATTATTTAAGGTTTACACAACCATTTTTAAAATATCCTTTTTCTAAAATTCATCAAAAATATGCATACAATATTTATCCGGTCATTTGAAAATTCATAAACATCATCATAAGAAGAAATCCAAATTTTTATTTAAAAAAAAGATTACACAAGGCAATTACGGTCTCGTTACATAACCCCTTATAATACCAGCATAGGACCTAAGAGTAAGGTGTGCTAGGGTGATAGAATTTTGGGGCGGCTCAGTCAACATTGCCCGAGTAGTAATTTCTATCAGTTTGAACTTCTCGCGAAGGCGATTCCGTTCTAGCTTCACATGATGAAGTTCGGCTTGGATTTGGTCCAGAGCAAAGCCCAATGGTGCTACCTCTTTCCCAATCTCTGTTAGATGGGCTTCGATCGGCCCAAGGCTACTAGGTGTGGCCATCAAATCTTCTTTCTATAATAATTAACCAGGATTACTTAAATTTAGAGACAATAATAAAAACATTTTGTTCACGGTGGTCATATTGACCGATGGTCATATAACACTCAAAAACCAATGGTCTCATTTTATTTATAATCATGTTTATCAAATAAAACATTTTTTTTGAGTATAAAAAAAATAACACATGAAATTAGGAAACAAGATTTATTCCAAATTTCGGGTCGTTACAATCTTCCCCCCTTAAGAAATTGCGTCCTCACAATTTTTTTTAAATTGGGTTTTGAAATTTCATTGAAAGTCCCACATCGGAAAAAGATTCAGTAACACCATTACTTTAAAAGAAAGAAAAGGAAGTACAAAGGCCACCCGAGTTAAGCCACACTCGGGTTCCATGTAGGAAAACATGGACATGGAGGAAAAAACAAAGGGTCAGTTCTGAGAGAGAGTGATAGAGAACATGATTAGGAGAAAGTTAACCATGAGAAAATCCCAAACTTATGATGTGTGTAAACGGTCTTTGATTACCTAGTAGGAAACGTAAACCAATAACATTTTTGTTTTACGTTTCTTTTCATAATTTTGAGGATTTCATTTACTACATAGAACAAAAACATAAGAAAATATACCTACCTTCAAGTAGAGTTTCATCCTTTAACAAGTCCCTACCAACACTAATCTTTTCGCCAAATGATGAGAATTCAAAAACACTTGGTCTCATAAAATCACAAGAATCATCTTCTATAGAATCACATAATCTACAAAAGATTAACTATCTATTTCTTCTATCTTTAAACATTATCCCAAAATTAGAAAGGGTAAGGTAAAACAACTCTTCAAAAAGGATCCCATAGGAATGGAAACTACTTTTAAATCTTCAATGTTCCATGGTAATACCCAAAGTTCATCATAGACCATTCCATAAATAACAGTCCTTAAAATTCCTCAAAGTAAACCAAACTAAGATTGAAACCCAAATACAAGAAGGACTTGATAACATAGTCTTCCAAAACAACTTCATTGTTCATCTCCAGACAACATCAACCACTCCTAACATCTTATAACAAAAATAGCTAACCTAAACATATTTTACCCAAGATAGTTTAATCATTCCCGTAAGTAACCTAATTTACTATAAGTCCAACTTAAATTCATTGATAAATCAAAATATAAATCAACCTTACTCCTCAATGAAAATACCGTAGTAATATATTTACCTTGATCATATATGGTCCTCAAAATAGTGAACGTCTTCCAAAATAATAATCATCTTTTAATCCCCTAATCATCTCGGTCGTATTAATACGACAATCATAGCATTTCCTATCACATTGGTTGTTGGGACATGTTCTTCCATTTTCCGCCATTAACTAAGAAAAGAAGCTATAATTAGGGGCTTAAATACATAGCCAATAATCATGCAAAGAAACTTAAAGCATCTAAGGATAACATGTAGAAGTAAAGTATACCCTAACTTGTGATCCCCTAGGTTCCCTTCTAGGTTATCCATGATCATATATTCTTATGTAAACCTTTATTTTATTTTATCTTTGTTCCTTTAACAATGGTTCATACTAAGCTTATGAATTTACCAAAGCATATCCCCCGGGAGTGTCGTAACCAAGAGTGCAGCAAGGCCCGTTGTCGTGTACCAGTTCCCGTTCGAGTCTAGCTCAAAGCGGTGTTTTCGGGTTTTACCCCTATGTACATCTGTGCCAGAGCCACCTCTACCTGCTCGTATCCAGACAGGGATGTATTTGCTTGGAAACCCCTTACTCAATACTCACCAAAATACCAGGAAGATTTCCTATATTAAACTTTTCTATAGGGTTCTTCCTAGATTTTTCATATCCTAATTTCCACAAATAACTAAACCATCCTTTGATACCAACTATAGCATCCCACCTTTTCATCACATAAACTTTCATTACATTTTACAAAACCGAGGATCTTTAAGGTTTAGTGTCTTGGAAACCAGGAACATAATAAATGAAAGAAAAAAAAAACATTCTTCTTAAACACTTGAAAGGCTTCTCCTCAAGTTCATCCTAGGTTCATTACTGCATCTCATAACCTGGGAACACACATCAAAATAAAGGGTGAGCAGAAGGCCCAGTAAGGGAAACAAGAGGAACATTTTACATGTGAGCTTGATATACTTCAATAATTACATGAAAAGAACTTTAAGGCATGAGAAAGAAATCATGAGGCATTTCATAATAAAAACAACATTTTTCATAACTTGAATATGTGGCTACATCATTTAGCATAGACAATCATGAACATATCACCAAGGTCCATCCCCAAGGTGTCATTTGAAAATTACCAAGGTTATTCACCAAGGTATCGTGAAAATTGTAATCTCTAGTGGTTACATCATTACCCAATGCATTGGAGCGCTATCAGGGCGCACCCTTAAATTTGCCTTTATTATCATGTGAGCCACATATATCATCATAAAAAATTTCATAAATAACCCAAATAGCATAAAATAAATGGGTTTCATTTCATAATCACAACGTTTTAAAAACTGCTTTAAATACGTGATCTTTACGTCACTTTAAACCCACGGAAAGGGAAAGAGGGTTTCATGTATGTAAATCCCAGAATTTAAAATAGAACATTTTGATATATATGTGAATACCCCTGTATAAATAAGATCCTTGAGTATTCACTTTATAACATAAAATAATTTTTATAAAAGAGAGAGAGACACTTTGCGACGAAAATTCTGCAGCATAACGACTATGTTACAAGGTTTTAGAAAACATTGAGAAGAGAGGGGACATGGGTCAAACATTCATAAATGACCCATAAAACAGTAGAGGGACAAAATATAAGGGATTTAAGAACATGGTACTGAAATTTGAAAATGTACCATATGAAATGAAGAACATGAAAGGAAGAAAAAAAAACAAGATTTCTCTTGTGAAAATTCGGCAGCCTAACGGCGTCACTTAAACTTCAACAAAATTGAATTGACAAGGTCAAATAGGGTCTCTCATCATATGAACATAAGAGTCCAGTATGATAGATATAGAGATCATACCCCAACATAATAGAAAGGAACTTGAATGAATTGACATGAAAGTAGAACTTCAAAACGAGAAGGGTGAAGAACCACTTAAAAATTCGGCAGCCTAACGGCGCCACTTAAAACTTCAAAATACTGAATTGAAGAGATCAAATGGGGTCTCTCATCATATGAACATAAGAGTCCAGTATGATATATATAGAGATCATACCCCAACATAATAGAAAGGAACTTGAAAGAATTGACATGAAAGTAGAACTTCAAAACGAGAAGGGTGAAGAACCACTTAAAAATTCGGCAGCCTAACGGCGCCACTTAAAACTTCAAAATACTGAATTGAAGAGATAAAATGGGGTCTCTCATCATATGATCATAAAAGATCAGTATGATAAATATAGAGATCATACCCCAACATAATTAAAATGAACTTGAAAGACTTGACATGAAAGTAGAACTTTGAAAAAGAGAAAGGTGAATGAATCCCTTGAAAATCCGGCAGCCTAACGGCGCCAATTAAACATTCTTAAAACGAAATGATGAGAGTAAGAGGGGGTATTTCATCATATGAACATAAAAAGGGCAGTAATAGGAGTATAAAAGAACATCCTCCAAAATAAGAACATGGATCATAAAAGGAATGACATAAAAGAGATCACTTGAAAAGAAAGAGAGGGGTCGGATCCCTTACCTTAAAATGTAACTCTTAAACCTCAAAGGTTGGGAACTTGAGGGCTTGGGGGCACCTTGGGAGGACTCCTTGGGAGGTAATGAGACCAGAACTTCGTTGGGGAAGAGTGGGGAGTCTAATTGATGAGAGGAGGGCATGGTATTTATAGGGAAAGTGAGGGGACAAGACATTAATGGTCAAGGGACACCTCACATGTGCTTTTCTCAAACCCATGTGCTCTCCCTTGGCATTTATCATGGAGTTAGGCCACATGGGGCCCCCAAAACAAAAATTCATCACCCTTGGCCGGCCAACCCTCAAAAGATCTCATGACATCATCATGACACCATTATGATGTCATTAAACATACCGAAACCCTAAAACTGTATTTTTACTATTCACTAAAAATTCAACCTTCTCAGAATAACCCCAAAATTTCACCTTAACCAAATATCAATGCTCTGATTTCAAAAATGAAATCCATTTTATAAAAATAATTTTCTAAATATTTTTAATTTAATTTTTAAATAAAAACACTATTCATCGAAAATTCACATTTTTCAGAAAAATCCCCAAAAATTACCATAACATAATATCGATGCTCTGAGTTCAAAAATGAAGTCATTTTTATAAAAATAATTTTCTAATTATTTTTAATTAAATTTTTAATTAAAAAACACTATTCACCCCGAAAAAACTAATACTTGAATAATAATTAATGAAACCGTTATTTAACTATTTTATTGAATCACATTACTTAATCAAGGTGCCTAGATTATTTTAAAACTTTCTTTAAGGGAGATTACTAATCCATTTGGTCATATTACTAATCCTAATCATAAAATCACTATTCATAATTTACTATTCATAAAAAATCAAGTTGATCTTATTAGACTCTAAATTTCGTACTGAACATAATTGTAGAAGACCATTTTTCGAAAATCATTACACATTTTTAATTATTTAAGGTTTACACAACCATTTTTAAAATATCCTTTTTCTAAAATTCATCAAAAATATGCATACAATATTTATCCGGTCATTTGAAAATTCATAAACATCATCATAAGAAGAAATCCAAATTTTTATTTAAAAAAAAGATTACACAAGGCAATTACGGTCTCGTTACATAACCCCTTATAATACCAGCATAGGACCTAAGAGTAAGGTGTGCTAGGGTGATAGAATTTTGGGGCGGCTCAGTCAACATTGCCCGAGTAGTAATTTCTATCAGTTTGAACTTCTCGCGAAGGCGATTCCGTTCTAGCTTCACATGATGAAGTTCGGCTTGGATTTGGTCCAGAGCAAAGCCCAATGGTGCTACCTCTTTCCCAATCTCTGTTAGATGGGCTTCGATCGGCCCAAGGCTACTAGGTGTGGCCATCAAATCTTCTTTCTATAATAATTAACCAGGATTACTTAAATTTAGAGACAATAATAAAAACATTTTTTTCACGGTGGTCATATTGACCGATGGTCATATAACACTCAAAAACCAATGGTCTCATTTTATTTATAATCATGTTTATCAAATAAAACATTTTTTTTGAGTATAAAAAAAATAACACATGAAATTAGGAAACAAGATTTATTCCAAATTTCGGGTCGTTACAATATTAGCATGTAATCTCCATGGTTCTAATGGGTTTTCTTGGGGTTGGTTGGTACTGTCGTACCGTGGCATCCTCCGGTGGATGCAGCTGTCGTGAGGAGAAGAGGACCGTGACCCGTTGTGTGGATAAAGGACGTCAAGAACTCTTCGAGGTAGGGGATTCATGGCTCCTCTAATTGTATATGTGCAATCGTAGAATTATCATGATTTATCTCTTTGGATCACAATGAAATTGACCTAATTAAATACTTGAACCAGATTAAAAGAATTGGTTGATCGCATGCTGTTGCTTTATACCGTGATAACGGTTTTCCTCATGTTTGCCTAGATATAGTGATATCTATGTTTTCTTTGATTTTTTGTTCATTCATGATAGAAATTGATAATGAACGTAAAGCCAGAATTAATTGTTAATTAATTGGCTAAAGATAAAGAGGCATGTAAATTAATCTGGTTATTGCCGTTGTTGTAGTTGTTCTAATTTGAGGATAATCAAATTAGGGAAGTAAGCATGGTTATTTAAATTGCGGTAGCTTACTGATTAGGTATCCATGATTGGAACCTATGAATAACAAGTCTGTTAATTCAATATGGATTAGAGAACAGATTATGTGGGAATTTCTAAAAGGGTTCTGAGTTACCCTCTTGTTTGTTAAAGGGCCGAGAGCCCACTTTGTGATGTTTGTTTTCCTGCTGCTTGTGCTGTGATGTGAGCCTGGATGGCTGTTGTGATATGTGGAGGCATGGAGACTTGTGGTTGTGGAAGCGGATGACGCCTAGTGTGGTGAGATGCATCGGTTTATGCATATGGGTGTCGGGGAGGACACCAAGGGTGATGGTATGAGATGAATGTGATGGTTTGATGTTGGTGGTTTGGTTTGGTTCCTTATCTGCTTTAATTTTCCCCACTGCTCAAGGCAGCTGGTCTTGCTTACCCTCTTTCCAAAGGAGGCGAAGACACGCGGGGTATGCCACGTGCTTTCCGTGTTTAGCCTCTCGATGGAGGATGGGTCTATGCTCTTTCTATAGGCGGCAAAGACTCGACGGGTAGTATATCTACTCACCGTGTTGAGCCTCCTTTGTGTTTGGAAGCATAGGATGTTTTTCTAGAATGCCTGGGAATGTGGAAAAGTAATTCTGTAATGAATGTTTGATTAAATGGTGAAAATCCACGGGGATGGAGATGCTGGAATTTAAAGGTGATGTGAATCTTAAAAAGGAGCAGTTGTTTTTGAAAGTGATGCCATTTCAGTTTAATGTGGAATTCTTCATTCTTAATTAATGTTTAAAGAATTAATTAATGTACAGTAGAACTGATAAATGAGAATGGAGTAATCTAATAAAGCTCTTCATTGTTTGTGTGCTTATAGGATACCTAGTCTTAGAAGTAGCAGCCTGGAGTCTGAGAGACGTTAGCTGCAGTTGTATCTAAGACTAGGTAATGCCCATAGTGTGGATGTGAGTTACTTATATATTCTGTACTTTTTGTGTTTCTATACGCTACTCCACCCTGTCGGTAAGGGCAACTGACACCCCGGGGATTCTGAGCCCTGGGGGGGGGGGGTGTTTTCCCCAACAGTCTGATGGGAGGTTGAATGGATGACTACCCCCTTTGGCCCCGCTCTCATCTCTTGGTAGATCCTTGTGCTGGTAGGCACAGTGGTTAGTTTTACCCATATATGTGTGTAAAGGGCTGTAATGGCTTGTGGTTATTTCACACACATATACTCTGGATATAGTATCCTATGGAATACTATAGGTGTAACGTGTATAGGCTGTGATGGCTTGAGGATCCTTACTCGGCGTATGGGCTATGATGGCTTGAGGAATAATACTCGACGTATGATACACGTTATACGAGCTATGGTGGCTCCCAAAAACTACCTGGTTACTTTGGTTGTGAGGACGGTGTGGTGCTTCGCCCAGGTGTCTGCGGGCAATCCTTTGTGGTGCACGAGGTGCAGATTGTGGAGCTTAGCCCAGGTGTCTGTGGGCAAGCCTTTGGAGAGAGATGCACAGGACGTATGTCGTTGGGGCAAAGCGGAAAACCAGTGGGGAAGTAGTAGTGGGGTACCCTTGATATTATTTACTATATGCTATATTCTTGTATGCGTTACTTGGTGAGAGTAGCCATGGTGAGGTTGGGAACATAGTATACCTGTTTAGATAACGAGTTAGTTTCACTTGTTGTTCACTGGGCTTTAGCATGCTTTCTTTACTTTTGCACGAGAGTCTTGGGGAGGATCCTACTGTGTATACTATTATACTCACCCTATGTACATATAAACTGTTTTTCAGGTCACTTGGAGCAGGTTGGAGATCAAGCTGGTTACTACTAGCTTGCGGTTGGAGGAGGAGCTGTTCGGGCTTGTGGTCGCTGCCGTTTTTTCTTTCTTTTGGGTACTTTTAGTTTTCCCTTTCAGTTGTAGTACTTTTTCATGACATTTCATATATGTACTTGGGTTTCTTTTATATTTTCAGTTATGAGTTGGAGTTGGTTGGAGTCTATTCTATCTCTCTCTTTTGCATGTGTTCTCTTAGAGGGTAATGCCTCCCATTAGTGTGTGTATTATACCCTCGGTGCTAGTCGCCAACCCGGGGCCTACTGGAGGCGGGACTCGGGGGTCATTATCTCCCTTCTCACATTTTCGGCCCTGGAGGGGTACACTTTGTGGGGAGGGGGTCGTGACAGAGTGGTATCAAAGGTCTGGTTGAGGGATAGGATGGAGTTTGGAGTTAGGCACAGGTGAGGATGCATGGGATGGTAGGGCAACGGTGTCATTCATGTTTAGCAAGTGGGGTAAACACTGGAGACCGGCAGAGACATAGGCGTTCAGGTCCCCCTATGATCTGTTGCACGGACCTTTAAGTTTACGATGGCTACTAAACAAAGTGATACTGGTTTCAGGGTAGAGACATAGGAAAGGATCATGCATCATTATTCTTTGCGCCTGTGTTTGAATGGGTAGACCTTGGAATAGGTAACCTAAAATTAATAAAACAAAATAATTAATTAATTAATGTTGAGTCTTCCATAATCCAGGCTTAGGAGCTCTAACAGTTGTTATTTTACAGGTATGGCTCTAGGTCGACGTCCTCGTCAGGTTTGCGCAGAAGGTGCCCAGCAGGCTGTTCCAGCAGATCGCCGCTGGGTAGAGGTTGAAGACGATGACACTTGGAGGAAGACACTCCGAGAGTTTCAGCGCCAGAGTCTACAGAAGTACGAGGGCTCCGTTTCAGATGCAGTCACAGAAGATTGGTTGGAGGAGGTTGAGATAGGCTTTAGTTCGATTCGTGCTCGGAAGGAACACTGGGTGTCCTTGGTTGTGACGATGTTGCGTGGAGCAGCGAGACAATGGTGGTTCTTGTTCCTCGGGGATCATGAGGAGTCAGCGATCTCATGGGAGGAGTTTCGAGACAGGTTTAGAGTCGAGTTTCTTTCATCGACTGCGAAGGCGTCCAGTCGCCAGGAGCTTCTTACCCTTCGACAGGGGAGCTCCAGTGTTCGAGAGTTTTGAATCCGTTTCAGGAACCTTCTACGATATGATTCAGACCTGTTACCAGATGAGGAGGCCAGGGCGAGGCATTTCGAGGAGGCTTTGCGTCCAGAGATCCAGCGCCAGGTCACCCCATTTATGCTGAAGACATATCTTGAGGTGCTGGCGAGGGCAGAGGTTGTTGAGAGGACTTTGACCAGGACCGGATCGTCACGAGAGGGGAATCGTCATGATTCCTCACGAAGCAGAGCCGTGGTCCGGGGTTCCCGGTTTTCAGGGCAAAAGAGTTTCCGTTCACCTGGGGGTAGGTCCCAGCCCTTCCCATCTCGTTTCTCTGGAGGCAGCAACTCTCAGGCCTATTCCAAGGGATCAGGCGCTTGTTTTTCTTGTGGTGGTCGTGGTCATCAGTAGCGGGAGTGCCCGACTTTTCAGAGCATTCATCGTGCACCAGGCGCTCCACTCCAGGTTCCTCTGTTGAGGCAGTTCCAGCCGAGGCAGCAGCAGCCGGTTGCACCAGCTTTAGATCACCAGAGGGTGGATGGAGCAGGCAGAGGACAGCCCCATGACACTCCCCGTCCTCAGAGAGAAGAGCGCGGCCGTGGTGGTGGTCATCATCAGGGTCAGAGAGGTCGTGGAGGTGGTCGTGGTCAGCTTCATGCTCTAGCGTTGCCAACTCCAGGCGAGCCAGACGTCGTCCGAGGTACCCTTTGCTTGTTTTCTACCTTGGTGTATGCCTTGTTTGATTCAGGAGAGACACACTCCTTTATATCCCCTACCCTTGTCCACGCTTTGGGACTTGAGGTAGAGAGGCTTCCAGTGCCCTTGGCGTTGACTACGCTAGTTGGAGGTCGAGCTAGCTTGTTTGAAGTATGTAGAGACTGTGAGCTAGTGTTGGGGAAGCACCACTCTTGGGGAGATTTCCTATGTTTACAAATACAACCATATGATGTCATCCTCGTCATGGATTGGTTGTATTCGGTGCAGGCTATTGTGGATTGCTACAGGAAGAAGGTCGTTTTCTTTGATGAAGACGGAGAGGAAGTAGTGTTTGTTGGTGAGAGAGATCCTCGGATGAGTCATAGACGAGTTTCATCCTTATCATCCATGATGGCTGGGATGATGCTGAGTTCTTTAGAGGTTCAACAGTTGGCGTTTCCTAGGGTCGTAGAGGAGTACCCTGATGTCTTTCCAGAAGAGGTTGTATCCTTACCCCCTCGACGAGAGATCGAGTTTGGGATCGAGCTACAGCCAGGAGCGTCTCCTATCTCTATGTCTCCGTACAAGATGGCCCCTTCTGAGTTACGAGAGCTACGTATTCAGCTCGATGGTCTGTTGCAGTGTGGTTTTGTTCGGCCAAGTGTGTCACCGTGGGGTGCACCAGTTTTGTTTGTGAAAAAGGCTGATGGCAGTTTGCGGTTGTGCGTCGATTATCGTCGCTTAAACAAAGTGACAATAAAGAACCGCTATCCTCTCCCGCGGATTGATGACCTATTCGATCAACTGAAGGGTGCAAGTTGGTTTTCAAAGATCGACTTGCGGTCAGGATATCATCAGATGCGTGTAAAGGATGAGGATATCCCGAAGACTGCTTTCCGCTGTCGTCATGGGCATTATGAGTTTGTTGTAATGCCATTCGGCGTGACAAATGCTCCAGCTGTTTTCATGGGGTTGATGAATGCTGTGTTCCGTGAATTCCTGGACAAGTTTGTTGTGGTTTTCATCGACGACATCCTTGTGTACTCCACATCTAAAGAGGAGCATGCAGAGCATCTACGAGCCGTTTTGGGAGTTCTTCGCCAACATCGGTTGTTTGGGAAGTTGTCCAAGTGTGAGTTCTGGGCTCAAGAAGTTCGTTTCTTGGGACATGTTGTGTCCCAACAGGGAGTAGCTGTGGATCCTTCGAAGATAGAAGCAGTGGTGTCTTGGCCAGCCCCCAAGACCGTGTCAGAGGTGCGAAGTTTCCTTGGTCTCGCAGGCTATTACATGAGGTTTGTGGCTAATTTATCCCGAGTTGCGACTCCTATGACAGCTTTGACCAGGAAGGATCAAGCGTTCATATGGACTGATCAGTGTCAGACAGCTTTCGAGTATCTAAAGGAGAAGTTGGTAAGTGCTCCAGTCCTTTGTCTTCCAGTGGAGGGAGTCCAGTTTGATGTTTTCTGTGATGCTTCACATCTGGGGCTAGGCTGTGTTCTCATGCAGCAGAGGTCCGTTGTTTCTTATGGGTCTCGGCAGTTGCGTCCCCATGAACGCAACTATTCCACCCATGATCTTGAGTTGGCAGCCGTGGTGTTTGCTCTAAAGTTGTGGAGACATTACCTCATTGGTGAGCGCTTTTTGGTTTTCACCGATCATAAGAGTTTGAGGTATGTTTTCTCTCAGCGGGACTTGAACTTGAGGCAGCGTCGGTGGATGGAGTTCTTGCAGGAATACGACTTCGAAATATCGTATACACTTGGGAAGGGAAATGTTGTTGCTGATGCACTGAGCCGAAAGTCACGTAGTGATGTTGTGCGTGAATCTGTTGATTCTTGGAGAGTGATGGAAGAGCTATCATCTTTACATCTTGATATAGGAGAAGTTGGGGGAAGAGTTTGTCTTTTCCAGATGACGGTGCAGTCATCCCTGATGCAGAAGGTGGAAGAGTCACAGTTGGGTGATCTAGAGGTGGAAGTTTGGAGAGACAAAGTTGTATGTGGTGAGGCCCCTGATGGTTGGTCGGAGGATGAACAACACCGAGTGTTGTATCATGGCAGGCTTTTTGTTCCCTTGGCGATGCGCGAGACGGTTCTCCGAGAGTTACATAGTTCACCCTTGGCAGTACATCCTGATGTGACGAAGATGTACTGATCCTTAAGGAGTCAGTTCTGGTGGCCTGGGCTGAAACGTATGGTTGCAGAGTGTGTGTCTCGATGTTTAGTCTGCCAGAAGGTGAAGGCCGAACACCGTGTTCCTGGTGGTCTTCTCCAACACATAGAGATTCCTCAGTGGAAGTGGGAGGACATCTCAATGGACTTTGTTACAGGATTACCTCGAGCTCCAGGAGGACATGATGCTATATGGGTGGTAGTGGATTGTTTAACTAAATCGGCCCACTTCATAGCAACCAAGGAGTCGAGCTCAGTGGAGGTTTTGTCGAGGAAGTATCTGGAGGAGGTGGTGAGGCTTCACGGAGTACCTAGGACGATCATTTCTGATCGAGATCCTCGTTTTACCTCTAGGGTGTTGAGAGGTCTCCAACATGCTTTTGGATCTCAACTATGCCTTAGCACTTCTTTTAATCCTCAAAAGGATGGTCAGACAGAGCGAACCATCCAGACTCTTGAAGACATGTTGCGCTCTTGTGTTCTTGATTTTGGAGGTTCATGGGTGAAGCACTTACCCTTGGTAGAATTCGCTTACAATAATAGTTTTCACTCTACCATCGGTATGGCGCCGTTTGAAGCCTTGTATGGCCGGCCATGCCGTTCTCCGTTGTGCTGGACTGGGGTCGGAGAGTCAGCAATCCTCGGACCAGAACTAGTGCAGAATACAACAGAGATGGTTCAGGTGATTCGTGAGAGGATGAAGACAGCACAGGATCGTCAGAAATCATATGCTGATCAAAGAAGGAGACCGTTAGAGTTTAATGTTGGGGATCATGTGTTTCTAAAGGTGACTCCCTGTCGTGGGCAGCGAAGGTTTGGTCATGGAAGTAAGCTTTCTCCCCGGTTTGTTGGGCCTTTCGAGGTGTTAGCTCGTGTTGGATCTGTGGCGTATCGAGTAGCACTTCCCCCTCAGATGAGTCAGATACATGATGTTTTCCATGTATCACAGCTTCATCGTTATCTTCATGATGAATCTCATGTTATCGATTGGGGAGAGATCGATATTGACGATGATGCAACCTTCAAGGAGCGACCTATGGAGATCCAAGACCACAAGGAGAAGGTGTTGCGTGGGCGTTCTATCCCCTTAGTTCGTGTCCTGTGGTGACACGGTGGCATGGAGGAGAGTACCTGGGAGCGTGAGTCACAGATACGTGCTCAGTACCCAGAGTTGTTTAATGTTTAACTCTTTCTATGTAATGATGTTTCCTCTCTGGTTATACCTTTCATGTTTTATTTTTTATGTGATGTTGTGAATGAATTGTTTGGGTATGGATTGTTTGTTCCCGGATGTCAGAGTTTTGTTCCATCTTTCGAACAACTCATGGTGGTTTTCCCCTGAGAGGAATCTTATGGGGTGGTTGTTCGGACCCCTCTTTTCTTCTGGGTTGGTTTTTAATTCTCGAGGATGAGAATGTTATGAGAGGTATCTAATGTAATGGCCCGGACCTCCCTGGTCCATTACTTTGTGAAAATGTGGTGTTGGAGGTGTTCCGGGAGGACAAGGTGACTTATCCCCTAGCTGCTGCTTACCGGTAGCTCGGTCTACCGGTAGCTGCTGATTACCGGTAGCTCGGTCTACCGGTAGCTGCTGATTACCGGTAGCTCGGTCTACCGGTAGCTGCTGCCTACCGGTAGCTCAGTCTACCGGTAGCTGCTGATTGCCGGTAGCTCGGTCTACCGGTAGCTGCTGATTACCGGTAGCTCCGTCTACCGGTAGCTGCTGATTACCGGTAGCTCGGTCTACCGGTAGCCGCATCCTACCAGTAGCCGCATCCTACCGGTAGCTGGGTTTACAGGTAGCCACGACATACTGATAGCTCGGTATACTTGTAGCCGCAGTCCAGCAGTAGCTCGGCTAACACTTTGCCAAATTTCTAGTTCTGTGAACAGTGTTTCTATCGGTGAGGTCCTATCGGTGAACTTCTATCAGTGAGGATATATCAGTAGACTTGTGTTTCTATCGGTAAGGCTCTATCAGTGAGCTTTTCTTTCCTTTGCCAATTTTTTTTAGTTCTGTGAACAGTGTTTCCAGACTTCATAAGAGCTACCGATTCCATACTTTGCCAAATTTTGAGTATGCGAACAGTGTTTCCAGCTTCGCAAATTTGACGTTTTCTTTGACGTAAAATACTTTTAAAACCTTATTTTAAGGATTTTAAGGCCGATTCAAAGGCCATAAATCCTATATTAATTATTCCTAAGTTCAGGATGTTTTTACTTGGTAAAACCGCGTGGGTTAATGCGATCCGTTTTTAATGGAGAATAAACCGGATCTTAAACTGTCGCCTCTCTAATTTTTTTTAAAAGGAACGAGATATAATTCTTTATTGTTCTTCCTCCTGGTTCTCATCTAAGAGACGCTAGAACCTTGCAATCATTCTCGTAGGAGTTTCACAATCAAACGTTACTCAGATCAGTTCCGCTCTGTTGATGCAACCAAGTTGTGTCGATCGTTCTTCGATATAAGGTATGTTTTATCATCGTTCCTTCGGGGATCACCTTCTCTTGTTCTTCCTTCCATATTAGCATGTAATCTCCATGGTTCTAATGGGTTTTCTTGGGGTTGGTTGGTACTGTCGTACCGTGGCATCCTCCGGTGGATGCAGCTGTCGTGAGGAGAAGAGGACTGTGACCCGTTGTGTGGATAAAGGACGTCAAGAACTCTTCGAGGTAGGGGATTCATGGCTCCTCTAATTGTATATGTGCAATCGTAGAATTAGCATGATTTATCTCTTTGGATCACAATGAAATTGACCTAATTAAATACTTGAACTGGATTAAAAGAATTGGTTGATCGCATGCTGTTGCTTTATACCGTGATAATGGTTTGCCTCATGTTTTCCTAGATATAGTGATATCTATGTTTTCTTTGATTTGTTGTTCGTTCATGATAGAAATTGATAATGAACGTAAAGCCGGAATTAATTGTTAATTAATTGGCTAAAGATAAAGAGGCATGTAAATTAATCTGGTTATTGCCGTTGTTGTAGTTGTTCTAATTTGAGGATAATCAAATTAGGGAAGTAAGCATGGTTATTTAAATTGTGATAGCTTACTGATTAGGTATCCATGATTGGAACCTATGAATAACAAGCCTGTTAATTCAATATGGATTAGAGAATAGATTATGTGGGAATTTCTAAAAGGGTTCTGAGTTACCCTCTTGTTTGTTAAAGGGCCGAGAGCCCACTTTGTGATGTTTGTTTTCCTGCTGCTTGTGCTGTGATGTGAGCCTGGATGGCTGTTGTGATATGTGGAGGCATGGAGACTTGTGGTTGTGGCAGCGGATGACGCCTAGTGTGGCGAGATGCATCGGTTTATGCATATGGGTGTCGGGGAGGACACCAAGGGTGATGGTATGAGATGAATGTGATGGTTTGATGTTGGTGGTTTGGTTTGGTTGCTTATCTGCTTTACTTTTCTCCACTGCTCAAGGAAGCTGGTCTTGCTTACCCTCTTTCCGAAGGAGGCGAAGACACGCGGGGTATGCCACGTGCTTTCCGTGTTTAGCCTCTCCATGGAGGATGGGTCTATGATCTTTCTATAGGCGGAAAAGACTCGACGGGTAGTATATCTACTCACCGTGTTGAGCCTCCTTTGTGTTTAGAAGCATAGGATGTTTTTATAGAATGCCTGGGAATGTGGAAAAGTAATTCTGTAATGAATGTTTGATTAAATGGTGAAAATCCACGGGGATGGAGATGCTGGAATTTAAAGGTGATGTGAATCTTAAAAAGGAGCAGTTGTTTTTGAAAGTGATGCCATTTCAGTTTAATGTGGAATTCTTCATTCTTAATTAATGTTTAAAGAATTAATTAATGTACAGTGGAACTGATAAATGAGAATGGAGTAATCTAATAAAGCTCTTCATTGTTTGTGTGCTTATAGGATACCTAGTCTTAGAAGTAGCAGCCTGGAGTCTGAGAGACGTTAGCTGCAGTTGTATCTAAGACTAGGTAATGCCCATAGTGTGGATGTGAGTTACTTATATATTCTGTACTTTTTGTGTTTCTATACGCTACTCCACCCTGTCGGTAAGGGAAACTGACACCCTGGGGATTCTGAGCCCTGGGGGGGGGGGGTGTTTTCCCCAACACTCTGATGGGAGGTTGAATGGCTGACTACCCCCTTTGGCCCCGCTCTCTTCTCTTGGTAGATCCTTGTGCTGGTAGGCACAGTGGTTAGTTTTACCCATATATGTGTGTAGAGGGCTGTAATGTCTTGTGGTTATTTCACACACATATACTCTGGATATAGTATCCTATGGAATACTATAGGTGTAACGTGTATAGACTGTGATGGCTTGAGGATCCTTACTCGGCGTATGGGCTGTGATGGCTTGAGGAATAATACTCGACGTATGATACACGTTATACGAGCTATGGTGGCTCCCGGAAACTACCTGGTTACTTTGGTTGTGAGGACGGTGTGGTGCTTCGCCCAGGTGTCTGCGGGCAATCCTTTGTGGTGCACGAGGTGCAGATTGTGGAGCTTAGCCCAGGTGTCTGCGGGCAAGCCTTTGGAGAGAGATGCACATGACATATGTCATTAGGGCAAAGCGGAAAACCAGTGGGGAAGTAGTAGCGGGGTACCCTTGATATTATTTACTATATGCTATATTCTTGTATGCATTACTTGGTGAGAGTAGCCATGGTGAGGTTGGGAACATAGTATACCTGTTTAGATAACGAGTTAGTTTCACTTGTTGTTCATTGGGCTTTAGCATGCTTTCTTTACTTTTGCACGAGAGTCTTGGGGAGGATCCTACTGAGTATACTGTTATACTCACCCTATGTACATATAAACTGTTTTTCAGGTCACTTGAAGCAGGTTGGAGATCGAGCTGGTTACTACTAGCTTGCGGTTGGAGGAGGAGCTGTTCGGGCTTGTGGTCACTGCCGTTTTTTCTTTCTTTTGGGTACTTTTAGTTTTCCCTTTCAGTTGTAGTACTTTTTCATGACATTTCATATATGTACTTGGGTTTCTTTTATATTTTCAGTTATGAGTTGGAGTTGGTTGGAGTCTATTCTATCTCTCTCTTTTGCATGTGTTCTCTTAGAGGGTAATGCCTCCCATTAGTGTGTGTATTATACCCTCGGTGCTAGTCGCCAACCCGGGGCCTACTGGAGGCGGGACTCGGGGGTCATTATCTCCCTTCTCACATTGTCGGCCCTGGAGGGGTACACTTTGTGGGGAGGGGGTCGTGACAATAGCTAAGTGAATGCGAGCAAGGTGGAAGAAATATAGGGTGAATGCTATATAGTTTTTCACAAAACTTCTTCTTAGTAGCATCATTTTTAGATGATTGGAAGGAATAAAAGTCACATATGGAGATTATTTTGAGAAAGTTTTCACTACATTCACGCAAGTTTTATTAAAGAATATTCCTTTTGTGATACACTCCTATAAACTAGTTTTTGTGAAGGATCCTATGCGAAATAGTGTTAAATAGGAACTATAAAACAAGATATGTTTTCATAAATATATTTTCACAATATAGGATTTTCTTGAAGTAATATTGATATGTAGTTTTGTGAAATGGTTTTTTGTGAACAAGCATTTGTGAGTAGGACCAATATATTATGTCAGTGTGGTTGTACTTTGTATATTGAAGCTATTTAAAATTGAGAACTCTGTATATTAGAGAACTAGATTATATAGATCAAGGAAAAATATCACAATCCTATAAATTGTTTATAATATAGTTTAATTTAATTGATAATAATTGGATATTACATTTTATAATTATTCAGAAAGCATAGTAAAGATTTATAATGTACGATTGTTGAAAGAGTATAGGTCCAATGTGCATGAAATTGATTTTTTTAGTCAGAGGTAGTAAAATAAATAAATTTGAGGGAAAATATAATACAATTTATGTTGATTCATCCCATATTATAAGGAATATATTTTATAGGGTTTCTATAAAAATAATCATTGAATACTAGAGGCTACCATTAGAAACAAGCCCAATATGTTAGCAGACTAAAGAATTTCATATAGTAGTATAAGGATCTATTCACTTGCATAATATTGTGATGATTTAGGTTAGGCTAAAACCCACCCAATAATTATATGATGATACCTGGACACCTCATTTAAAATTGATTTCTGATTATAGTTGAGAATTTATTTTTCAAAGTTGATCTCTACACAACAAGGATATAGTCATCCACCTTGGGGGTGAACCTTATAAAAAATGTGTTTTAATCCATTTAATTTCATTCATACATGTGATGTGAATGTATTTTACAACATAATATATTCATTCATCCTAATACATATAAAGTTTTTGAATATAAAATAAGAATGAGTAAAAGTGAATAGAATTTGGTAAAACTGGTCAAAATCGATTCACCCCACCTCTTAGTGTGACTGCATGATCCAATGGGCATCATAAATATTATAAATTAAATAAATATACCAAAATAATTTTCCCCATAATTTAAAATTTATAAATTATTTAATTCAAATCATAATTGAGAATTATAAAAATAATCTTTTCCCTTCATATCATATTTAACAATATATCAAATACTTTAATCCATGATTGATATGTCATGGCACTCAAAAAAAATTCCATGCTCTCAATCAAACCCTACGATTGATATTGTGGAACATAATAATTTAGGGAGGGTTGTGTAATGTAAAACTTTGATGTTCAATAATTCAAGACTTATGATATATCCTACGTAATATTAAATACTTCCCATGAATTATAATAGGTCTTTACATAATAGTAACATAGAACATGGAGATTTACATACGAGAATCCTTGCGACGTAGTGGAAATAATATACTATTATTAACATGATGTAAGAGTATCCCTTTAGAAAATCCATATTTTATGATTAGTTTTGATATCACCCTATTGATACAAGGCTCTATTTTTATCACACGAAACAGTGTTTTGCCCCCATATGATATCATATGTTGTATGCTACGATACACAGAAAACTGAAGGATTACTCTATATACTCTATTGTGATATCACATATCATATTAGGTGATTGTATCGTAGCTTATGATATCGTATATTGTAAGGAAATCCATAGTTGTAATTTTTTTATTTTTTCTTATAGTAAGGAGTATGATATCAATATGATAGCCTATTTTTTTCATTTTTAACATGATTTCATGAATCATAAAACATGGTGAATCTATGATACCAATAAAGGGTTTATAAGGATCAAAAGACACTCATTTAACTTATAATAATGAATTATAAAACATATCCCTACATCAATCATGCTTGAAAACGAAACCATTTATAAGCATAAAATGATGAAACTATGGTGTACTATTCACCGATGATTGGGTGATACTATCCTCGCATACATGGTATTCTAGTACCACATAAGGTAATGGATAAAGAAAAAAAAGATCCTCAGGGAGAAGAATAAATAGTATGATGTTTGGGAGAGCTTGAACAAACACCATCTCAATGGTATTACCTCCTTTTTTAGAATTTTGATGTTGCTAAAAATTTACTTGAACATTATGATACATTCAAGTGATGTCATGGTTATAAATTTTATAACCATTTAGCTAATATAATTCTCCCACATGTTCTTCCTTACCAAATATTAAATAATAATGATATCCATGCAAGTAATATTGTCAAATGTTATAACATTCAGACGATTTATCTATTTTAATATGAATAATAAATTATATTTCCCAATACATTAAAATATTCCCTTATTCTATACCATTACAAACCAAGGTAGTGGCATGATGTCTTATATCGTGATTTATGGTATACCCGTACCAAGCAATACCTCATGCCTTAGTTTCTTATATGTCATATCACATGACGTATTTATATCATACATTATAATATAGACACACAAACAGATATATATATATATATCATATATATAATGTGTGTGGATCATATATCTTTTAATTCTTAATTATAAAAGAGGGACCAAATTCAACTAATAAAACCCACTAACACCCTTTTCTTAGTGATACAGGCTCTCCTTGATGATACATTCTTCTATTGCTCCTAATTTTTTTTCCATGTTTCCAGCATCCACTACTAATGTTAAATATAAAATTTTGAATATAAATTAGTTACACTTTGATATATTTTATATAAAATAGTGTTAAAATAGTTGTCATAAAGCATGTTGAATGAATGTGACAAATTCAAAAATTGATGGAGTTTGGGGTATTAATGATACTATTTTCACAAGAAGGGTACATGTAATTCCTTGAAATAAACTACCCAAAACACTCCCCACTGATATAAAATTTTAATCCCAACCTTTCCATATCAAATCACAATCTAGTTACCCTAAAAGTTTTCCATATAAGATTCCTTCACCATCTATAGTCTTCTTATACACATCAAATAACATCACTAGGACAAAGGGGGCATACCAAAAGGTGTGAAAAACCTAACGAATATGGGAGAGTATCATATGTAATAACTAACTGTATATGAGTTATATAACACCAGGTCATATCTTAATGTAATTTTGATATTATAATTCCTATATCAAAGAAAAACATTATTGACATGTCCCGACACATCGAAACCCACTTTTTCTAGTAGTAAGTTGAGTGTGCCACTACATGCCTGATTCTAATAGTCCAAGAGCCAGTGAATGATACAAAGAAGACATATCATACCTAGAAATACTTTTCCTATAATACACTATACTAGAAATGAAGCTCTGATACACAATAACACCATCATCCCTAAATAGTGTATATTTATAAATAACTGAACTGTATAGAAAATATATGCATGGTAAATGAACTAACCAATATAATTACACATAGGAAAACTATTAAGGAATTAATATATAGATGGAAATATAGCCAAATTAAATAGATACATGATAAGGGAAAACACTTGATCATTATAAGAACTCATGGAAAGAGATCACTAATAACCACCTTCACCAACTAGTACCACTAAACACCAATAATCATCAAATTCACACAATATGCACCAACTACCAATCTATCAATATCATCTTCAAATTATGAATCTTCTATATAGAAACAAAATGTGTGTGTAATTTCAATATGCAAGCTCCAAGTGGGGGTGATTGAAATTAAAATCAAACTTATAATTACCCAGTCAAGAATGTAAACTGTATGGATGTTATTAACTCTAAAAAAATCAAACTATAACAATGTAAAAAGTAAAAATAAAACATAAATTAAAATTATCAGAAGTTAAAAAACATAACCAAGGTAACCGTAGAATATGAAAATAAGAACAATATAAAAATAGTGAAACATAATTTAGGACTACAACTTTAAACTCCTTTAAAAAATATTTTCAAAGTATGTTAACACTTCATTTTAAGGGATCTTGTAGAGACCTAGGTTTCACCGTGTAAGACTTTTTAATATTTACAAATATATTTCCAGAGCTAGGAACTAAGATGACATGCAATTTCAAGGCCCGGTGTGCCCGAAATAAATTATACAAAATTAATAAGTTTTTTGAACTATTAACACAATATAAATTTAATATATCTTAAATTGATGACCAGATTAGAAATCTAAGACCATGGTTGGGTCTATAACGTGTTGTTTACACTAGAAGGGGTATAACTTTTGTCAGCGTGGGACTTATATGAAAAAATCCTCCAAGGGGAAAAATGGTAACTAATATAATTAAACTGAATTATTTTATCTCAAACACCAAACCCTATAAATTTTGAACAAGGACACATATTAGAAATCCAATACTGCTATTGAGTTCATAATGAGGTGGTTTTCCTAGGCGCAACATAAAATTAGAAGGCATGGTGAATTTAGATTCTGCGCTGAGTCGGATCCCTATAAATTTAATTTATGTGTTTAGGGTTAAGTAAAACCCTAATTCACTCTCTCTTGCTAACACACAATCTCTATTTATCTCTATACATTCTTCATCGTTATTTGTCAGATAGAGGAGCAATATCCCCCAGAACATCGATGGATCAAACCAAGATCACAACGGACGCTTCGTCAATGAAAAACAGATAAAATGAGGTAGTATTTCTTCTATTTTTGAGTTTCGATTCATGTTTTAATTTGAAAATACCTCTTTTCCCCATGTTTCATCATTTTGGTTATCTTCATTGATGTCCGTAAGAGAACGACCATCAACCCTTGCTGAAAAATCATGTTTTGTGATTCGTGATCTTCAACTATTCTCTAGGTTGTTGGGATATTACAATTAAGAATGTAAAATCATCAATGGTTTGTTGATCATAGGAAGGATCTATTATAGTCTCATTGTTGGGATCAAAATTATCATCTTAAAAGGATTTTCGGGTGGGTGATTGTATCATAGTGGTCTGTAGAAGGGACTACTGGGGAAGAATTGCTGGCGGCAACCAATGGTGGTCCAAGGCAATGACTGGAGAGCTCTTGCATGACTGAGGTGTCTGGAAGGTCTGTTGGGTGTGAAATGTCATGGATGGTGGGAAATCAAGGCCAATAGAGATCGGTGAGGTGGTGGGATAGTGAGTAAGGGTTCAACGACGATGAACCAGGGGTGTAGTATAGGGCCGGAGCACAGGGCTCAAGTGAGACCGGGAGTGGGGGTTTGAGGTAGGGGAATATTTTTTCAGGATGGTGAAGAGGAGAGAAAAGGCATGACCAGTGTGGAAGAGCATGAGGGATCAGGTGTGGATCCGTCTGAGATGTCGGTGAGGCACCCGAGGCGGCGACCGTGTGGGGGAATAGGACCTGCATAATGCAGGTCCACCATGTTGACATGGTGCATGAGGAGAGATCGACCAACTAGATGATCATTGTAGGAGGACTGAGTTGCAGGAGGTGGTCTAGGTTGGTGTAGTGAGAGCATGTCCACAGAAAACAGGTTGGATGGAGCAGGCTAACCCAGGAAGAAGGGTCCAGCTGAAACTAGCCGGACTAGCCCATTTTGGACCTGAAAACTCTAAACACTCGTATCTTTTGATACAAGGATCTAAATCGTGTGTCGTCTATGGAAACATGATCCTTTAGTTGAGCTGGAATTTTTTGACATGGTTTTGGAAATTTTTAATTCCCATGATAAAGGCTAGTGGCAAGAAATGAATCATGTCTAATAATAAAAAATTAATTATTATTATTTTTGGATCATTGCATCAGACCTAACTCATAAATGGGACGTCTGATCCACACTCCATCAGCAGCAACATGACCCTAATCATTTTGTGGAAGTTTTACGATGCTTATCCAAGTGTTTGAACAAAAGAAAAAATGTGGGACCTATAGGTCCTAGTTCAAACATTTTATTATGAAATGATATATTTTTTATCTGGAAATTTTTTTGGGTGATTGAATACTTGTTTCGATGTGATTTTATAAGGAGATTACAGTGGTGTAATCTACCTGCCTAAATTTGGGGTCAAGGTGTGGGCCCCATAAGGATACTTTTGGGCGCAAATCATCGTCTTGAAATTTATGCTTCATAAGTCCATTCTGGAAAAATGAGTAGTCGATCTTTTATGTATTTTTGAATTGATAAAAATATTGTGATCCATTTAGATGTATAGAGCCTTATTCACGATCTCATTAAATGTGGAATCATGAAAGGAATGTTGGTGGAAGATCCTTTGAAGTGTTTGAAGAGAATCCATTGCATAGGTCAGATATGAATCTTGTGAGAGTGGATAAGATGTATGAAGAGATACAGTTGATGTTCTTGGACCGTTCGAGGAGGTGTGTAATCAAATCTATGATTCTGACCATTCATCTTAACGAAAATTATATTGGGCTCATCAGCTTTATGACTAATGTGTCATGTACTCTAGGAGTACCTTGGTATTCCTAGTGGTACTTGTTCACCCTTTTGGAACCTGAAAATGGTTAGGTACCTGGACATGTGATGAGGAGGGGTCACACATTGTGTGGTCCCCACAAACACTGTGTACCACTATGTTTTCACCTATCAATCATATCTAATTATTCTGAACTCATATTTTTGTGTATGAGTAGTCTATCTTAAGTGTTTCTCCATATAGGACATGAATTTTCCCTTCATAGTGGATTTCTAGATGCAAAGCGAGATTCTATGGGTGTGATGCCTAACTATGGAAACACCCAATGGACACAACAACACTCTTATGATAGGTGTAGTTTCCTCAATGTTTCATGAGATGTGCCATCCAACAAGGATGGTTAGTTTAGTTTTACGGAATTCCCTCTAGCGCTACTAGGCAGTGGTGATCACTAGGCTTTCCCTCAAGAACTTCTGGGGAGTAGTGATCTACATTTACCTTTACAATGTTTTCCCTCCAACACTTCTGGGAAGTAGTGATCTTTGTTTACATTTACATGGTTTTCTTTCCAGCACGGTTGGGCAATGGTGATCACTGAGCTTTCCCTATAACATTGCTGGGAAGTGGTGATCATAATTTACCTTTACTGGGATTTCCCTCTAGCGCGACTGAAAAGTGGTGATCACTGTTTATAGTACCAAGAATACCTCTAACGGGGTTGAGTAGTGGGTTCACAACTTTGTGACACGATCTCTCAATTGTACGATACATTGAAGAGATGTACTTGACATGAATTTTGACTATTAAGAAAAGGGGTAATTTTTCTACCAAGGTGCATCCTTGTGACGTGACTAAAAAAATATGGGTGAGAAAGACCCGCCCAAAGAAGATAGTATTAAAGTGCGGTGGTTGAGCCCCTTTGACTTGAAGTTCAAGGAAGATGTGTGAGATATTGGGAATCGATGGTGCTACTCCTAGAACTATTGAATATAGTTGTCCTAGGATGAGCTAGTGATATATAGATCCCCTTAATCTCTTATTTGGGATTCTTTGGTTGAGAATATATATACATATATATATATATCATATTTTTGGTACCCACTCCTTAATTTTTTGTTGCTATCCTTCTAGGTTAGGCGAAGACGCATGGGGTATGCCACATGGTTTCTGTGTCTAGCTTCTCATGGTTGGACTAGTCTAATCTCATACTAAAGGTAGCGAAGACTTGACAAGAATTTCATCTTCTTTTCGTTTATATCTCCATGTGTTTGGACAAGCTTACATCACTTCTTTTTTGGGTTGATATATACTATTTTACTATAGCATATTCTATCTATTTCTTCCCCTTCAGTACCTCACTTTCTATTCTCTTGACCCTTCAGGGTATCCCACCGAGTATTTTTATAGTCACCCTTTCTTAGGCTTTTCCTGCATTTAGTGTACCCTTGCAGATGGTGGACATGTTGAATTTGACTTCAGAGGATCATAGGGATATGAGGTGTTTGGATTGCATGTGGTGGTTGTAGATTGGGATCCAAGAGTGAGGATATCTCAGCTATTTTACTTTACACCTATTTTTGGGTTATGGAACTTTTCTAGTTGGGAATGTATTTTTCCCCTTTCCATTTCAGTTAACTTTTCTGTACTTGTACTATTTAGAGGATTATGCATATTTTTGGTTTATATATATAGCATTGTTTTACCTTGTTTTATTTTCCCTATGCAAGTTTACATTTAGTTGGATGTGTGTGTGTATAGGTACGTAGGAAAAGGCATCCCTGAGTTTTCTATACCCTTATCACTGGTCGCCAGCCACTGGTCTATGGGGGCGGGATTGGGGTAGTTGCAGATCAAGCCTTGGTACAGGTCGGGTTGTGACAAAGTGGTATCAAAGGTGGTTTATTCCCTGGGATGTTGTTCGGGAAAACTCTAAAAATGAATTGGTGGAGTTTTAGGGAAATAGTGTCAATGTGGTCTCAAGAGTAGCTCTCAGGCCAGGGAGTCCAGTGATGGTGCGAAAAAAAATGTAGCCATTCACTAGGACCATGATGACCCACTTGTCAACTTGGCATGTTGAGATAGTTGTTGTAGGGAACATGGTATATGCATCATATAGGATTCAGTATTTAACTATACTTCTTGAGTCATATACCCATCATTGATGATATTTATATATTCTCATTAGAACATAATACTCATTGATCAAATTTAGGATTCCTCCACAATGATAGCTAGCCTAGATTTTATCTCTAGTTTGTGACGACGATTCCACGAGTGACGAGGCCTCAGTTCAGGATTCATGATATTATTCCCCTTTCTCTAGGAGGGTAGGAAGAAACGCCTCCACTTTTGGAGTAGCATTTAATACCAGCAATGAAAGACAATGATGATCACATGTTGAGTGCACTCTGTATCTTACAACATCAGAGACCATTAGGGATCTATGGTGAGACATACCCTCAAGCGGTGGAGGGTTGTCTATAGTCAGTAGTTCTCTATTTAGGCTTGTTCAGACACCAACAGATCATATGGTGGCTTTAGAAGCCAAAATGTTTTCATGCAGCAGCTTGGTATTGGTAGATTCGGGTTACTCAGATGCACAATGAGTTGGTACTCTCATGGGATGACTTCCAGCAGCTATTTTGTGAAGAGTACTTCCCCTACTATTTATGCTCTATATGGTTTCAAGAGCTAATGGAGCTTCAACGGGGAGGGATGATAGTGGATAAGTAAATGAGTAGGTTAAAAAACCTTACTCTATACTCTTTGGACATGATCCATGATGATAATTTCTGGTCAAGAAAGTTGGTTTAGGGTCTCCATAGAGAATATTTGTGCCAGCGTAGTGCCCTTATGCATCGTCACCTATCTCAGAGTGCTAGAGTAGGCATTGGTGACAAAGTACTTTCTGTCATAGGGGCAATAGTTATCCAGTTTTGTCAGTGGAAAAACAATGTTGTGAAGTCTACCTCATCTTGCAGACGTCAGTTGGTAGGCTCTCGGCGTAGGAGGCCTCCACTTGATAAGAATTAGACACATGGTTGGGGACATCCTAGAAAACTGGGATAGCCCAGGGAGGGCTAGTTATAGGCCTGTGATGGGTGAGGTCATGTTGCATGAGACTTTCTGACTAGATATGCTGATCTTTCTAGGAAGTTGGTAAATGAACCTCTATGAAATTCCATGATCAAGGATCCCCTAGGCGAGGAAAAGGTGGTCCTCAGGGAGGCAGTGATGGCCGAAGAGTATTAAGAATTGTGTTTGGTGGCCGACATTGCGAGATCCTTCCACCACCACTAAGTAGCCCATTTTAGGCTCATGGAGCTAGCGGTAGAGGCCATGGGTAGCTTCATGCTATGGATGTCTATAATCCTATAGCATGTCAGATGATAAGAGGTACACTCTGTGACTTTGTAACCTTTTTCAATATAACTTGGTAGACACTACATGAGGTACTCTTTTCTTCCAACTCCTTACTCGAGGAGTAACCAAAGGTGATGTGGGGAATCAGTGTAACCCTGTTCCAGTGATGCTCAATGTAGCTTTGAATGAATGAGAAATATGTGTTTTCCCCCACTGAGATTCATTTTTGTGATGTGAAAAAAACTGGGAGTGAGAGTTTGTGCCGCCCAAATAGGATAGTATCAAGGTATGGTGGATAAATCTCTCTGACTTGTGTGTTCATGGAGGGGTAGGGAAGTGGTGTGTCAAAGAAGGTGTTGTATTTTCTAGTGGAGTCTTCCTACTTGACCTCCCTTTTCTTGATGTGTAACTAGTGGGTTTGGTAGAGTGACTGTTTTCGGTATTACTCTCCATCCAAGAGGGGAAAATACATGTGAGGTATGGCACATGCTTTCCTTTTATAGACTCTTGCAGTTGGATGAGTTTAATCACCTACCCTATTCATTGGTACCTTTCATGGTCAACATCATTTTTGATACTATTATCTAGTATAGGTCGAGTTGATGGACACCCCATAAATAGAACTTGGGGACTCACTATGTGGTGTTGGTAGCAGTAGTCTTCGCCCTGAGAATGCAGAGATGCTATATTCTGGGAGAGTGATTTGTGGTTTACTCAGACCACCAGTGTATAAGGTGCATCTTTACCCAAAGATACTTGAATAGGAGAAAATGATGCTGGTTGAAATTCCTATAGGACAATGACTTCAAGGTAGTCTATGCTCCGGAAAGTGGCAGCGTTGCCGCAGATGCCCTTAGCAGGAAATCCCAAACTCGCCAGGTGTAGGAATTATCATAGCAATTAGCTTCACTGTGGATCACCCTAGTGAAGAATGATGGTATAATTTTTCTTCAGTCGATGGTGTTGACACCTTATCTTCTCAAGTGTATTAGAAAGTCTCGGTTGTGATGCATCGACTGTGAAATATTGCATGACTAGATATCTTTGGGTGTTTTACCAGTTGGATATTCTGAAGTAGGGAATCACGAGAACTTGTTCTAGGGACAAACTATGATTCCAGTTGCAACGTGGAATATAAAGGATTGACGGGGGAAGTAAACCATCCCCGAGTTTCTTCGGGCCATTTGGAATTGTTCAAGAGATGGTGAGGTTTCCTACCACCTTTCCCTACCCTCCAAATAGCTAGAGTGGTCACACGATGTCTTCCACATGTCGCGGTTGATGAGATATATGGATTTTCCTAAGTATGTCATAAAAGGGAGAATACCTTATGAGGATAGGCCATTCCTTGGTTCATGTGTTGTGTTATCATGGTAACATGCATGTTTTCCTAGGAGGGTGAGAGCTAGGTTTGAGATTAGTATCCTGAGTTACATTTCCTCATTTTTCTTTTTGGGGATGAAAATCTTGAAGGATTGAATGATGTAGAGACCTAGTTTTCACCCTATAATACTTTGGAATATTTATAGTTATATTTCCAGAGATAGTTTCTAAGATGACGTGCAATTTCGAGGCCCGGTGTGCCTGAAATAAATTATAAAAAAATATTAAGTGTTTTTCTACTATTCATGAAACATAATTAAGATATCTCGTAAAAATTTGATCAGATCAAAAATATGAGACCACAGTTGGGTTCGGAATGGGCATTTTACCCTAGGAGGGGTATAACTTCTATCATCATGGGACATTCGTGAAAAACGACTCCAAGAGGAAAAATGGAAATTAAAATAATTAAACTTAATTATTGTATCTTGAATTCCAAACCATGTAAATTTATAACGGAGACTTGGATTGGAAATCTGAGACTTCCGTTGAGTTTGGAATGATTTGTTTTTCCTAGGCACGACATAAAATAAGAGGGCACGATGAATTCAAATTCTGCACTGAGTAGGATCCCTATAAATAGAATTTAAGTGTTTAGGGTTAAGGAAAAACCCAAATTCACCCACTCTCTCTATAACACCCAATATATCTCACTCTCTCTCTAGAAACTCTTCTCTTTTCTTCACTCTATTGAGGAGGGATCTCCACTGGAACTTCTACGGATCGAAGCAAGATCACAGTGGATGCGTCATCAATGATGAACAAATCCAATAAGGTAGGATTTCTTTTATTTTTGAGTCCCGATTCAATTTTTAATTTGAGAATCCATAATTTCCACTTGTTTCTTCATTTTAGTTATCTTCATTGATGGATTCATGAACAAAGACATCAAACCATGCTGAAAAATTATGTTTTTTTCATCTTGGTCTTCAACCGTTCTTCGGGTTATTGGGCGCTTACAATTAAGCACGTCGAATCTTCCACGGTTTGTTGATCAGAGGAACATGTTATGATGGTCTCATCGCAGGGATCACAAGTATGAGCATGGAATAATTTTTGGGTGAGTGATGGAATTGTGGTGGTATGTGGAAGGGACCACCATAGAAGAACTACTAGCAGCGACCAGTGGAGGTCCAAGGTAGTGGTTGTCGAGCTCCGACACGAATGGGGTGTCCAGCAGGTGTGATGGGCATGAGACATTGCAGACGGTGGGCTATTGAGGCCAGAATAGCTCGATGAGATATCAATCCAGTGAGATAGGGTGAAACAACAATGGACTGGTGGTGTGGTGTAGGGCCAGAGCGCAGGGATTAGGCGAGGATGGGAGTGGGGGTGCGAGGCAGGGGTGGATGGAATTGGGCCGATGCGGAGGAGCACCAGGGTGAGACCGGTGTGGAAGAGCACAAGGGCTCGGGAGGGGAACCATATGAGATGGCTGTGAGGCACTAGAGGTGGCGACCACGTGGGGGAATAGGACTCTTATAACGCGGGTCCTCTGTGTTGATGCGGCGCAAGTGGGGAGACTAGTCAATTGGTCGGTCAATGTAGGTGGACCGGGACATGGGAGGTAGACCAGGTCGGTGTACCATGGGTTGGACCACAGAAAACTAGACAGACCGATGAGGTGGAATCGGTCCAGCCAGAGCGGGTTGACCTAGGTGGAAGGGTTCGTCAAGAACGGGCTGGACCGACCCATTTTGGGCCCGAAAACTCTAAATGCCCGCATCTTTTGATACAGGGCTCCACATCGCGCACTGTCTATTGCAACCCAACAATTGAAATGAGATGGTCTTTTTGAGATGGTTTTGGGATTTTTTAATTCCCATGATGAAGGCTAGTGGAATTAAATGCCTAATGTATAATAATAAATTAATTATTATTATTTATAGATCCTTGAATCAGACCTAACTCCTAAATGGGATGTCCAACTGACGCGCTGTCAGTGGAACCGTGACCCTGATAATTGTGTAGATGTTTTTAGATGATTCTCCAAGTGTTTGAACTAAAGATAAAATGTGGGCCCCATAGTGCCCGATTCACACGTTTTATTGTGAAATGCCACTTTTTCATATGTCATCTATGTGGGGTGATTGAATACTCATTTCCAAGTGTTTTTTCTATGGGGATTGAAATGGTGCAATCCACCCTCCAAAATTTAGGGTTGAGGCATGGGCCCCATGAGGCAACTTTCTTGTGCAATGCAGCGTCTAACAACTTATGCTTCATAAGTCCGTTCCGGACGAATGAGTAGTTGATCTTTTATGTTTTTCTGCAAGGATCAAAATCATGTGATCTACATAGTTTTGAAGAGCCTTATTTGTGATATCTTTAAATGTGAAAACATCAAAGGAATATTGATGGAAGTCCCTTTTACATGTTTGAAGAGAATCCACAGCTTAGGTTAGATCAGACTCTTGTGAGTGGATAAGATGTATGAAGAGATAAAGTCGATGTTCTGTGACCATTTGAGGAGTTGTGTCAGTAAATCTATGATTCTGACTCTTTGTCTTAACGATGAGCGTCATGCGCCTGTCAGCTTTATGACTAATGTGTTGTGTACTCTGGGAGTATCTTGACATGCCTAGTGGTACTTGTTTACCCTTTTAGTACCCGAAAATGGTTAGCTACACAGCCAAGTGATGAGGAGGGGTCACACGTTGTGTCGGACCTACACACACTGCATACCACTACGTTTTCATCAATCACTCATATCTACTTCTTCTGAACCCATATTTTGGTGTACGAGTAGTCTAACCTAAGTGTTTCTATATGTAGGATGTGATAGTGACCTTTCTTGTGGATTTTGAGATGCGTTGCGAGATTCTCCGGGTGTGAATCCTAACTAAGGAAACACCCGATGTCTACAACAATGTTCTTTTGATAGGTGTAGTTTCCTCGATGTTTCGTGGGATGTACCATCCAACAAGGATGTTCAGTTTAGTATTAGGTCATTCCCTCCAGTGCTACTGGGAAGTAGTGATTTTCGGGATTTCCCTCCAGCACTGTGGGACAGTGGTTATCACCATTTACCTTTACAGGGATTTCCCTCCAACACAGTTGGGGAGTGGTGATCATTGGACTTTCCCTCCAGCACTACTGGGAAAGGGTGATCACAATTTTCTTTTACAGGTATTTCCATACAACATGGATGGCTAGTAGTGATCGCTATTTATAGTACCAAGAATACCTCTGGAGGGGCTGGGTAGTGGGTTCATGACTTTGTGACATGATCTCTCGACTGTGTGACATAGTGAAGAGACATACTTGATGTGACTTTAGAATCTCAAGAAATATGGGAAATTTTCCCACCAAGATGTATCCTTATGATTCAAATAAAACCATATAGGTGAGAAAGACCCACCAAAAGTAGATAGTATCAAGGTACGGTGATTAATCCCCTTTAACTTGCAGTTCAAGGCAGATGTGTGGTATGCTAGGCATCAATGGTGTTACTCCTGGAACTATTTTCAACTCTTTTCATGGTTTGATCTAGTGATATGAAGATCCCATTACTCTATCATTTGGGCTTCTTGGTTGAGAAGATATATATATATATATATATATATATATATATCGTATTGTGGTACCCACTCCTTGGGTTTGATTAATCTTATTCCAAGAGAGATGAACACACACGAGGTATTCTACTCTTTTACTATACCTTGTTCTATCTACTGCCTCCCTCTTCAGTACCTCACTTTCTTTTCTCTTGAGCCTTTAGGGTATCTAACTAAGAATTTTTATACTCACCCCTACATGGGATATTCCCACACTTAGTATTCCCTTGAAGATGACAAACAAGTTGATCGTGACTTCATAGGAGCACAGTGATACGAGGTGTTTGGACCACGTGCGGTGTTCGTAGCTTTGGATCCCAGAGAGGGGATCTCTCATATGTTTTACTTTACACATGTTTCTAGGTTTTTTCACTTTTCTGGTTGGGCATGTATTTTTACCCTTTCCCTTTAAGTTTTCTTTTCTGTACACTTATTGTTTAAAGGTTTATTCATATTTTTTTGTTTATATATATAGTAGTTTTGTACCTTGTTTTTTTTCACTCTAAACCTTTTCATTGAGTTGGATGAGTGTGTGTGTGTACAGGTACATAGGAAAAGTTCTCCCCGAGTTTGTTATGCCTTCAACGCTAGTCACCAGCCCCTGGCCTATGGAGGCGGGATTGGGGTAGTTGTGGCTTGAGCTCCGTACGGCTTGGGTAAAACTCTTCTATTTTATCCCAAAATGATTTGGTGATTTGTAACTAGATCCAATGTATAAATGATTTAAACCAATAACTTTAGTGATAAACCCAATCAGAAAATACAAGTTCCTCACTCTAGAACTTCCTTAACTTACCATCTAGGTAACTCTATCCATGATATCCTCTTTGATCAACCATACTAGAAACAAGAATTCAAATACTAAACTCTAACAAACTCTATGTTTGGAAGCAATATATTACTATATTTAGTGTCTTAGTAGCATTTTGGGGTTATAAGAAATGATTACAATAAAATTATTTAGATGTTTTACAATAAAAAACTTACATATTAAATCTCTAAGTAAATAACACACTGGAAAACTTATAAATATCTAAGAACTAAAAGCACAAAGGTAGTGAAAATCTCTCAATATATGAATTATCAACATCTTCTATTCCCTAAATCTTATAATAGGTTTATAGAAATTAGTGTAACAAAATTATTTAAGTTTTTTGGTTTTAATTATAATTAAACTAGAAATATCCCAATCTTATATTGAAATGTTTAGTGTGACTTCATGATTCTCTATAAATTATATAGATTAATTTAACTCACGATAATATAGAATTGAAAGTTATGTATACACAAAAAATATAACTAATGCAAATTCAAGTAATCAAAAATTATAAATAAAGTGTATTTTAATTTAAAAAATATATATTAAAGTAGTTATTTGAGTCAAAAATACCCCATTTATTTCAATCACAATACATATAATAAAAAATATGTTTTAATGAAACCAAAAAATGAAACTCCATGTAACTTATAATAAGATCCCTTGAGTATGTGATCTCGAAAATTTATATTATCCTCTTTATGTAAAAAAACATGAAAAAAATGTTTTTATAAACATTTCTCCACCATAATAAAAGGAAAAAATGACACTATCATTTCTTTAATATCTACAATTTCTCCAAAATCTATACCTTTGTGATTTTTAAAAAGATAAAAATAAAAGGAGAAAAGAAGAGTAAGATAGAGAGTTAAACAATAAGAAAAAAGCATGATAGTTAAGAAATTCATCATCTTGAGATAATGAATAAACTCAAATAAAATGAAGAAATTTAGAAAAACATCACTTATCTTCATTGAAACTTACACCCTTAATATATAAATGACATTTTCTAAAACTAACCTCTTCCATATCAATTTCTCTTTTACTTTAAAAATATTTCTATCCCAATAAAGTTCCTTCTAACTTCAAAATTCTCTACCTTTCATGTCTCTAAAAATAGATAAATTTATACTCCTTCAAAACATCCCCACCCTAAAAAAAATAAAAACACACAACCTTTTTACCCATTTAGGATTATCATAAAAGAAAATAACAAAAGAAAACTAGTTAGAGGAAGCCTAAAAATATATGAACAAGGAAATATACCCTCCTGAAAGTTATCTTTTGATATAGAAAAATTAAATTATTTAGAAAAAGATTGTTCTATAATATTTATTGAAAACAAATCCTTATCTTCCATAGAGAAAATTAGAAAATTTACACTTTCTATACAAGAGTTAGAAAAAAACAAAATCCACATTCCTCAAAGAGTCAATTAAAATATGAAAAATAAATTTCAAAGAACAACACTAAAAAGAATCAAATGTATGATTAGAACATCATATTTAGTAGTATAACTTCCAATATAACTATTAATATATTAGAATAAAAAGACCGTACATAAATGTAAAAACATGTATGTGATCTTCACAGAAGTAGAAATCCTATGAAGTTAAAGGTACCTTCCATAATACAACTAAAGTTAGGTTAATCATACAAACAAATTACATAAGGTATATTAATAAAATTTGTTTAATACACATCTAAATTTTTTAAAAGTTCTTTATAAAAGTATGAAACACATACATAAAAATTTTATCACAATTATGCATAAACAAATAATGTCCACCTCCTTTCTCAAGGAGTTATTTATTATCAATAGAATGGAATTGAATATATAGAAGAGGATCACTTAACACTGATCATGACCATATTATTTTTAATATACTTGAATCTTTAATAATATAAAGGTTTGGTTAAAATTCCCACAAGTTGATCTTTAGTTCTGATAAATTCAAGATGAATATATCCTTTCAATGTGTGATTTTGGGGAAATTATTTCTTATATTTATATTTTTGTCCCATAAATGATGTGTGGTGTTCTCAGAAAAATAAATAATGTTGGTGATATAAAAAAGTATCAAAGTTTGAGTAAAATTCATTATGAAATTAGTGAGTGTTTACTATATCCAAAAAAATTGAGTACAATGACTTTTAGTTGACATATATTCATCTTCATTAGTGTAAAGTGAAATAAATTATTGCTTATTTCTAGACTAAGAAGCTAAATATTCTCTATGTTGAAAGTTATATAAGTAATTTTATGATCCATTCTACAACCAATAATATATTCTATTGAATAATTTTTAAGAGTAAAATTAGATATGAATGAAAAAGAGTATAAGTATCAAATTTACTTTAAGATAATTGATTTTTTATTTGACTTCCTTAAGATGATACTCTTTTAGATTGGATTGGAATCATGAAAACAAGAACATAAAGTACATAATGTTCAGTTAACTTACTATCATGTAAATTAAACTCTTAATCATACATTTTTGTTATCTAATAGTCTCTTGGGTTCATCAAGATCATGTTTGTATGATATACCAAACATGGCACGAATACTAGAAGTATTGTAAAAACCAAAACACATAATGAAATCTATTACATACTTATACTGATTTCATAGTTTATTCTGGTCACTGATATACCTATAATATAAGAATGTACTTATGTTCACAAATCTTAATCATCTCAAATTCACTTTTCATAAGTTCTGAATAACTATTTGTAAGTATTTTTTTTCAAGTTGAACTATGAATAATGTCATTAATATAAATTTGTATGATTATAGTTTCATTAAAGAAGTTATTAATTAAGAGTGTAAGATCTTCTATTCCTTTAACAAATTCATATTAATTTAACAATATGGTAAATATATCATACCATACACTCAGATCTTGATTATGTCAATAAAGTTCAATAGTATCTTTTAAAAAATGATTCAAAAAGATAGTATCTTTACAACTAAGAGGTTGTTCTATATAAAACTCATCCTAAACATAACTGTTAAGGAAAGAAATATTTACATCCATTTGAAATAAAGTAAAATTTAGATGAGATATGAAGGTTTGTAGAATACTATTGGATTCAAGTGTGGTTATAAGAGAAAAAAATTCTTCATAATCTATGCCTTCTTCTTAATTAAAACCCTTAGTAATGAGGCTAGCCTTATTCTAAACAGTGTTTCCTATATCATCATACTTATTACAGAAGACCCATTAGATTCCTATAATGTGAAGATTATTCCTAAATTTAATTATGAAATAAACCTTGTTCTATTGGAATTTATTAAGATATTATTACATAGAAATTATCTAACTCTTATCACCCATGGAATCATATTCCATTTTAGGTATAAAACAAGAGAAGAATGAATGACACTCACATTCATTTTATAAATAAAATTAGGCTATAACTAATTAATATAAACCACCAATTATACTATAAGTGGGACTATTCTATAATATCATATATTTTCTAGGTAAAAAGGGAGGTTATACCTCATTTACTAAAAGATTAAATTTAATTATATGAGATTATGAAAAGACAATTTTCATTGGTCATGGTTTAACTTATAGAAGTAAATAAGAGGTGGTTTTATAAACACAATCCATATTACCTTCATATTTTGGATATATTAAGTACACATAAGGATTAACATCATCAAACCTATCATGTAAAATTTATTGAATTGTATGTATTTGTCTATTAAAAAAAATTAATCCTTACTTCTGGTGGAGTAACCCATAAAATACCTTCAATATATTTCAAATAAAAGCTATAAAGATTATATTTAGTATTCAATATAAAAACTTTACATCTCAAAAACTATTAATTAACCAAGTTTTGGATTCCTTTTATTCCATAATTCACAAGGCTTTTAATTTAAAACTAGGTGGATTAAAACTTTATGTATAGTTTAATATGAAGTACTAAAGACTTCAACCTAAAAAATATTAACAATAAGTTATTTACACAACATAATTTGGTAATTTTATTTGGGTGTTATATTCATCCTTTAAACTACCCCATCCCACTATGGAGTTCTTGGGTCTGAAAAATTGTGTGTAATCCTTGTTTACAATAAAAAAAATTAAAATAATAATTTAAAAACTCACCACCAAGAACACTCTATATAGTGATAATAGGTAGGTTTTTATGATTTTGAATATGAAGAAAAACCTTTCAAAAAATGAAATTTATTCCAATTAAATAGAAATAAAATAAACCAAGGTATATCTAGTATAATCATTAACTAAAACAAACACAAAATGTATTTTTCTGATACTCATAGTTTTTTTGTTCTAAAAAGTTTATTTGCATTAATTATTAATATTTGGAAGTTTATACTTCACCAATAGCTTTAAAGAAAGACTTGAATTTATTATCATATTAATAAGGTTAGAAGAAATTAGAAAACTGGAATATAATCTCCAAAATGTCCTTCACAATACCACTCTTATAAAAAATTCATATGTCCAAAAAATTTGATTCATAACCATCTATGAAAAATTCAAAACTTCTCCTCAACTGCTATAAGAAAATAAATGTTATAAAAAGTAAGGTCCTCTGGTTCAATTGTGTAAACTTCATCAAACCTTGTGAACTTGTTATGGTATATCTTTTACTATGAAATTTCTTGGAATAACCCTATTTCACATTATTTATTTTTTCAAATATGTTTCTTCTTATGTCCTAGAATATAAAAAAATTGAAATTAAAGTCTCACTAAGAAATGAATTACCAAAAATACGAATATTCTAACCGTTTAAATTGTATTCAAAAGTAACATGTCTACCCTTTACTTTATATAAGTTCTAGATGTTGGAATTGTTTTTAGTCATGTGGGATGAACAACCATTATCCATTTATCATGTAACCCTACTACTATTACAGAGAATTTTCTCCTAAAATAAGCATGGAAAACAATTTGTTACCCAAACTTTCTTGGGTCTAGAGATGTTAGAAAATGAAAATTTTCACTACTGGAAAACAGACTTTTCCCAACACTTGTACACCAACGGTTCATTCAACCGTTGGTATATGTTATCATTACCAATGGTTTATGCAATCCATTGGTAAATATCTGGGACATGTGACTTTTCCCAATGGTTTTATCAAACCATTGGGAAAGATGGGGAAAAATCACTTTTCCCAACGGTTTCATCAAACAGTTGGGAAAAGTGGGGAAAATTTTAGTTTTCCCAATGGTTTTATAAAACCGTTGGGAAAGATTGAGTTTTCCCAACAATTTTTAAAAACCATTGAGAAACAAAGCCCCAAATTATCTAAACCCAGGCAGCGTCCTCCCCACGATTCCAGAACACTTCTGCTGGTCTCCAAAAGTGATTCCTTCGTAGAAGCACTTCAAAAGCCCCACCTCTTCCATCGGATCAGCAACTGCCAGGTTAGAATCCTTCCATATTTTATTAAGGATATAGTTCCACCTCTTATTAAGCATACCCTTCTATTCTCATCGATTTTTTATTCCCAATTTTTAGGGTTTTTGTGAAATTTTATGATTGTTCCTCAAATTGTGTACTCAAATCCCTATATCGATGTATGTCCAATTAATGTTTTCATTACACATTTACATTTATAAGGGCGTGGTGTCTCTTTATTATGTTCTTATTTTAAAGATTCATAGTTTTTTTATTCTCAATGCTTCAAATATTATAGCTTCATGTATATGAACTAATAAGAAATTGTTTGTAATATTTATTGATATTATTTCATGAGAATAACTCCTTTCATTAAGATCATGTCAAACATGAAGATCTTGTTCATCTTAATTTTTGTACACTATGTGTATTACATAACAAGTATGTATCATGTTTCTATCAATATATATATATATATAAATGACAAACTCTTCACTTATCCTTTGCACAATAGAACATATGGAGTATCTTATTGAACTTTGAAAAATAGTATGTGATCCCTAATTAGTACTTCTTCCTTCTTCATGAAACTAATTAACAGAATGTCAAATTCATAATATTAGTGAATATTAGTTTTTCTAATATAACCATTAATCATTCTGCCTTCGACATCATACATGTGCTATTCAATCACCTTTTTAAAACACAATGACCATTTTCATTGATTTGGGGTTCCTCAAAATGCTTGGGAAAATCAGAAAAATGCATGTATTGAATCGTGTTTCTCATATGGTTTCATGGATACAAGTTCATCTCAAAAATCATGACTGCGTGGTTCAAATATCATGAGGACCATGAGATTATTGTTCTTCACACAAATGAAGCTATTTTCTGCAACTATGTGTTTTTGTTTTCACTTTTTATTTGGTCGAAAGGGGATCTTTGTGGTCATTAATCATGGTTGTGGGTGGTCATTTTGGATGTAAGATAGTATGACTCCATTTTAATTGATATATCCAATATTATTATTGATTTATGTTCAATTTTATTATCTTTAACATGTGATGTTATTTAATAAGTTTTTATTAATGGTTGTAATAATGAAGATATGGTATAAGGGTTCATATGGTGTGTATAAGGGTTCACATGGTGTGTATAACGGTTGACATGGTATCAGTGAACTCAAGTCATTAATTTAAGCCTTCATTCTCACTAGCATGTAAGAAATTGAATGATGTAAACCCATCCTCACATGATTTCTTACCTTAGATAGTGTCCAACATATGGAATATGAGCTTTTGAATTCATCAGTTAACCAAGATCATATATTCCATTTCCCCCAAGATGGCTGTATTAAGATATCTTTAGGGTCAACTAAATATGGTTATCATTATAAGTTGTATATTATGTGTCCTTATTGGCTAATACTCACTTTTATGAGGGTGGGGTGCTTTTCACTACCCATTCTGGCATGTGTAGACAACCATACAAATGTTAGATAAGTCACAAGTTTAATTCAGTAATGTTGTTACCATTGACATACATTATTATTAATTTCAAATTTATAAATAAATGTTGTTTTTCTATACTTAATGAAATTAAATATTTTTACAAGCCATTAACAACCTATTAGTGTAGAAGCCTAAAATTTATTCACCTATGGGGTGCGCTTGACTTGGGGGAGTAATTGGGTAATGAAAGGTATGGCCATAGAGGTGTCAATAATGAGTTATTGAACATGAGTGAATGATTTGAGATGCCTATAACACATGATGGGACCCAAGGCATTTGCCTCTTATAGAACTAATTAAAATAAATATAAATAAATTTTAATTTAATTTATGGGTACTTGTTCTTTATATTATTTTAATTGTTCACTACATCGACTAGAAACTTCTTCCTTTATCCTTTACTTAAATGTATTTTCTATTAAAGTTCAATCCTATTGATTTTTTTATGACAAAATGACTTATATAAATTTTTTTACAGAATGGATAGAAGTTGGATGTATGAAACCGATCAGATCTCAAGCAATTTTCAAAACAATTTGGATAGATTTATAGATTTTTCATTTCACAATGCTTCAGATAGTGGTCGCATACACTTCCCATGTTCCAATTATGTTGGTAGACCTTGGTTGAGCCGTGAAGAAGTCAGCTACCACATAACAAAAAATGGTTTTCAAGAAAACTACTTTGTGTGGTATCACAATGGGGAGAAAATGAAATCTCAAATTGGTGATGATCGAAATGAAAGGAGTGGAATGGAGAATTTGTTACATGATCAGTTTCTGTTTATTCGTCATCATGAAAAAGAAAGTATTTCGACTCCAGAAGACTTCTATATGAGGACAACTTATGAATCTAGTGAAAATGATGATATTGATAGGGTGAAAAAATTGAATGATGCTGCCACAACTCTAGTATATCGACAATGCGATAAAATGAAAAAGCTGGAATTTTTAATCCAATTGTGTCATGGGAAAACTATGTATGGGATTTCTAATATAGAAATCGATTACATTCTTACCCTCTTGAAGTATTTACTTCCAGATGATGCAGATATTCCCTCAAACCACTATATGGTATGGAAGTTAGTTGAGGAACTTGGATTTTCAAGAAACAAAATTCATGCTTTCCTGAAAGATTGCAGTTTATTCTGAGAGGAAATTATTGAACGAAATGATTGTATAAAATGTGGAACATCTTGCTGGAAGTCAAAATCTGATGTAACACCATCCCACGTTCCACAGAAAGTAATGTGGCACTTTCCATTGATCCCCAGACTCTAGAATATTTTTATATCTGATGACATATCAATAAAAATGAGATGGCATGATACCGAGAGAAAGAAGACTAATGATGAGTTGGTTCATCCTACTGATGGATTTTCATGGCAGAGATTTGATGCTCGACATCCTGATTTTGCAGCTGACGTGCGTAATGTGAGGCTGGGTCTTTCATGCGATGGTTTTAATCTGTTTGGGTAGATGCTTACTTCGCACAGCACATGGCCAGTTTTTATACACATTTATAATCTTCCCCCATGGTTGTGTATTAAAAAACCTTTCACTTTCATGAGTATACTCATATCTGGTCTTTCTGATCCCGAAATTGATATTGATGTATATATGAAACCTTTAATAAAAGAGTTGAATCTTCTTTGGGATGTGGGTGTGCGCACATACGATGCATGTTCGAAAGATATATTTTAGATGCGTGCTGTGCTTATGTGGATGATCAATGATTTTCCAGCTTATGCAATGATGTATGGATGGAGAACGAAGGGAAAACTATCATGTCTAGTTTGTATGAAGAATACACGATCCAGAAGACTAAAACATCACTATAGTTTTAGTTTTATGGGACATCGAAGATTCTTGCCAAAGGATCATCCATATAGAATGAATCGTTGAAGATTTGATAATACCATAGAGACCGATGATCCACCTCAGCGTATGTCTGGAACTGATGTGTTTAATGAATTGAAAGATTTTACTTTTTTGTTCGGGAAGGGTAAAATGAAATCTGGAAAGAGAAAGAATGTTTCCACTGAAACCTATTACAATTGGAGGAAGAGGAGTATCTTTTTTGATTTGACTTATGGGTCAACCAATTTGTTACACCATTTCTTAGACTTAATGCATATTGAAAAGAATATATGCGAAATGTTTCTTTCGGTTCTTATAAATGTCAAGGGGAAGACAAAAGATGATTTACGATCTCAGCGTGACTTGGTGGATTGGGGCATCAGACCAGAATTGCATCCTGTGCGTATTAGTGAAAATAAATGGAAACTTCCATGTGCTTATTATGTTATTACACCTACGAAAAAACAATTTCTGGAAGTATTAGATACTATTAGAGTTCCTGATGGCTATTCAAGCAACATATCTAAACGGATCAACAAAAGAGAGTTGAAGCTAAAATCTTTGAAGACTCATGATTATCATGTTCTACTGCATGAGTTGCTTCCAATAGCAATCCGTCATATTTTTTCCAATAATGTAAGGGTGGATGTTATTCGGTTGTGCCATTTTTTTATAGATCTTTGTGATAAGAAGTTGTCCAAGTCTTTATTGCAAAAACTGTTGACAGATGCCCCATTAATTTTGTGTGAGTTAGAGAAAATATTTCCTCCATCATTTTTCACATGCATGCTACATCTGACTGTCCATATTCCCAGGGAAATACTTCTCGGAGGACCTATTTCTTTTCGTTGGATGTATCCAATTGAATGAAATATGTTCATATTAAAGTCTTATGTCTGATACAGAAATCATCCTGAAGGTTCTATCCTGAATGGTTACCTGGCTCAAGAATGTATGGATTTCTGCTCGATGTATTTGTCCGATCTTACTACAAGATTGAATAGACCAATGAGAAATGAAGAAGAACAATATGAGCAAATTGAACCTAGTTTTTCATCACTTCCTCAAACAGGAGGAATTCCTGGATCATATACATTGAAGACATTAAGCCATGAAGAGCGGGAGATGGCACATCACACCGTTTTGTTCAACTGTGATTTGTTCGATGACTATATCAGGTAACTAAATTGATTATGTATATATTAAATATATATATATATATATCTGTTAAACTATTCATATTTTTTATCTACAAGGAACATAAAACAATGATAAATAGGAAGCATCATTCTTTGTCTTTGATAAGGAGATAGACTTTGCATAGAAAAGAGTTTTCTGCTTGGTTAAAATTGAAGGTAAAAATATTACTGTTTAAATTAATTATTTCAATATTTAATTAAGTTTAATAGTCATTTATAATGTAGGTATTGAGTTTTTTGGCTGACTCTGTCTCTGAGGAAATAAGAGCTTTGGCTTTTGGTCCTAATACCGTGGTTTGTGACTGTAAATCAATTTTTATCAATGGGTACAAATTTATTGTCACTGAACGAGTAAAGAACATGAGAACACAACATGATGGTGTTATGGTTACTATCACAATAGATTGTTATGCCAGTGCATCAGATAGTAGACCATGATTTGAAAATGTGGGTTATTATGGAGTCGTTGAGAAAATAATAATATTAGATTATTACTCTCATGGACGAGTCACAATGATGAAATTCCATTGGTTTGATTCGATGACGAGACATGACACATTTATTGATGATTGTGGATTTTGAGTAATTAATATGACTCAGAATATTGTTACCGAAGAACCATATGTGTTGGAATCAATGGCTAAACAAGTTTTTATGTCAAAGACCAACTTTGACCTGAATTTAGTGTCATAGTTGAAGGAATTTTAAGACATATTTTTGATGATGGTGATGATGGAATTGACACTGTCCCTATTACCATTGGAACCAATCCATTTATTTCTTTTGATGAATCCAATAGCTCAATTGTCAGAATTGATTGTGAACCTGACGTTGTGTTTGAAAATATATAGAATCATTCATCCATGTTCTCAATTCTTTTGGTTTACCTCGAGTTGGGTTGTTAAGGTTGGTAATATTGAAATTGATTTAGTATTGATCACAAATATTTTTTAGCTGACTTTACCTTTATGTGAATTTTTAATGTTTATTGGTTTATGTTTTATTTGAATTGCATTTTCTAATTTGGAATTGAACTATATTCAAACCTAGTCAAACAATATTTCTAACTTGGTGAGCATTACAACTTGTATGATTAATTAAATTCATTCAAGCTCTTCTAAAACAATTGATAGCTAAATTACCAATGAATCCCCCTATTCCCTCATATATTTAGTTTTTTGTTTTACACATTAGTTTCCTTTTTCTAATTAATTACATATTTGTTTTCAAAAGCAGAAAATGCAGCCAATTTAAGAGAGACGAAGGAAAAAAACGATGGAGAACAATCATCGGATGGAAGAGATGGGAATTCCACCATTAGTGCCTACAATGAGTACTTTATTTCAAATATATATATATTTAAAGAATATATAATGTAATGTGATTAATTTTTTGTAAACATTTTTGTAGGATCCACCTATACATCAACAGTTATTCGACGGGGAGCCTAGTACTGGTCCTAGTACTCAGGCTGGTGGTACGAGGAGGGTTCGTACCAGAGGTGGACGATCAGCTATGCATTCCCGACTAGACCCTACCCCTCCCACTGACATGTCATCCTTCCCACATTCTGATCCCGGTGTGTCATTAGGGACACACGGGATATTTAGGCCTCCCATGTTTTTGCTACCTTCTGTATCTTCTACCTCATCATTTTCACATCCCATGATGATTCCCACTCCATAGTCAGAATCTGGTCATACTGCTGTACCATCTTCTTTTCCTTCTACTTCTGTCTCTTCGAGCTTCTATATTCCATTATCTTCAACTCCTGTTTCACCATAGGGTGTTCCATCAGTTTCTGTGGATCCGGCGGCGCTCAGTGATCAGACTGGCGCATGTATATTTATAAAACCCTAACAAATTTTTATAGCAAAATTTATTTTCATTATAACATGTTTTTATAAAATATTAGTTTTTCTTTCATGACAGATACATCTACTTATAGGAGGGAGGGGCAGGGGCGTACACGCATGCGTTCGGTGTGGAACTTCCGCACACAATTTATAGTGGATTAAATTGAAGACAACCAAATGGTTGAAAAAACAGGGCATCAATGTCGGAGTTTTTTGGAGACGCTTGCCAAATACTCCGACATCATTCCCGTCCGCCCGCTGTCGTGGAGAAAATTTCCACATGAGGTCAAGGATAGAGCTTGGGCAGAGATATGGGTAAAAAAATATGTTGTATTTAATTCCATGAATTATTATTTTTATTTATATGAATTAATATTTTGATGTCAGCTTCGATTTAATTTTCCCGATGGTGAGGGTGCTAGAGTGGAACATCTAAAGGATTTAGGTGAGGTTTATAGAGCCTACAAGCATGAGTTGTATAATGGCTAGCGTGCTAGAGTTTTCACTGAGTTAGAGGCAGTACCAGTCATGGATGATTGTCCTATAGAGCAGTATCATCAGATTATTACTCATTGGAAGAGTACCCAGTTTAAGGTATGAATTACATTTGAGGTATTTAAATAATAACTTTATTATTTTGCATTAATATTATAATTTTCATTATCTAATTTTATTTAGGAATCATCTAGAAAAAATAAAAAAAAACATTGATGCAAAAAAATACCTCCACACACTAGGATGTACGACGATGCCGGATCATGAGAGGAAGCATATATGACAATTTTTTATAAGTTTTTTTTACGACTTACATTTTCTTTTATTTTCTAAATTATTTAATCGTTTGATAAAGTTTTCATATAACTTTAGTTTTCAATATCATTTTAGAGGCAAATACATAATATTGAAGGACGTGTGCCTCGAGAAAAACTGTTTTTCTCGAGTAGATGGAAAAATGATGGAAGTTCCGTCAACAAAGAGACTCAGTAGTAGATTGTAAGTTTTAATCTGTTAATTTTATATTTTAATATCTATTTTGTTACTTAATAATATATTTATATTTGTAACAGGTTGCTTTAGAGGCCCTCGATTCCCAAGAACCAGACAATTTTGGGCCAACAGATCACTTACATCAGGTGTTGGGAGAGGAGCATCCTGGCAGAGTACGCTGCCGACCTAGGATAGCCCCGACGAGGTATTGGCCCTCCTCAGGTACGAGCTGTAGTGACACCGAGCTGCCGAAAGTTAGGGCCCATGTAGAACAGGCTGAGAAAAGGGCCATAGAGATGGAAGAGCAGTCTGCTAGGGCAAACAGTGCGATTATGAAATTTATTGATGTTCTACATCCAACACTTCCAGCAGACGCCAGCCCAGCTTTTCATGAGTATATTTTGTCGATATGTTATATATATGGTGCACCAGGTGGCATTTCTAGTGGTGTTCAGTACGATGTCTAGCTTGATGATGATGATGGCGAGGAGTCTGTTGCAGAAGAGGAGGGAGAGGAGGAGGGTGAGGTGGGTGGTGAGGGCGAGGAGGAGGGCACTGAGGAGGGCGAGGATGATGATGGGGATGAGGAAGAGGGTGATGATGATGGTGATGGTGATGTGGGACAAATTGATCCTTTACATTTTTGACTAATATTACTGATATTTAATATTTAATCTATTCTAGTTGTTGGTTTTATCTAGACTCGTAGTATAGTATTGGATTTGAGTAATTTTTATATATTATCTGTTTTTAAGGATGTTTTTGTCTTTTAGTGGTTGTGTGTTTGAGAACCCCCCTCCTTCCTGGACCCTGGACAACCCCCCACCATCCTCCTTGGACCCTAGACACCCCCTGGACAGCCCTCAGACAGCCCCCCAAACAGCCCCCCCACCCTCCTCCCTGGACCCCAGATAGCCCCCCAGATAGCCCCCGGACAGCCCCACCACCCTCCTCCTTGGACCCCGGACAACCCCTCAAACACCCCCCAGGCAGCCCCCCGCACAGCCGCCCACCCTCCTTCTTGGTCCCCGAACAGCCCCCCGGACACCCACCGGACAACCCCCAGATAGCCCCGCCGGACAACCCCCCCACCCTCCTTGATTTTATTTACTAATAGAAAATATATAATATATATTTTATTTATTTTCATCATGATAATCAATGTAAATCACATTTACACATCTAATCAATATCATAGATTCTTGGTATGTTATAAAAGAGATGTATTCATTGGGCATGACATTGTTTGCTCCGAAATGTTTCATAGCATGATAAACTAAAATCTAATCCATACTAAGAATGATATAAAAATATTCTATATGAATGTCCACAAGATTTTCAGTAAATACCATTCCACTAATAGACACATGAGGATTCTCATAAAATGGACAACATTTTAAGTACATACGAAAAACCGACCAAACGCATTCAGTTTCCTTTGAAACTTTAGTAGAATAATCCATGGGTCATATGTGATGTGTACAAATAAACCCCGCCTCAATCTGAGACACGGTGTGGCCGGCACCACTCAAAGTGTCTGATTTTTTTTTCAAAATGACGTCATTTTAAGTGGAAAACATCAACTGGCATACGGAAAACCGACCAAACGCATTCAGATTGTGTCGATGCTTTAGCACAAAAATCCATGGGTCATATGTTACGTGTAAGAGTCAACCCTGCCTCAATCAGAGGCACAGTGTGGCCGACACCATTTAGAGTGTCTCTCTTTTGTTTAAAATGGACAGGATTATAAGTGAAAAGAACAACTGGCATACGAAAAACTGACCAAACGCATTCGAAATGTGTTGATGATTTAGGAAAAAGATCCATGGGTTATATGTGATGTGTATGAGTCAACCCAGTCTTAATATGAGGCACGGTGTGGCCGGGATCACTCTAAGTGGCTTCCTTTTGTTTAAAATGGACAACATTTTAAGTACATAAGGAAAACCGACCAAACACATTCGGTTTCTGTTGAAACATTAGGAGAATGAACCATGGGTCATATGTAATGTGTACGAATAAACCCCGCCTTTATCTGAGATGCGTTGTGGCCGGCACCACTCAAAATGCATGTCTTTTGTTTCAAAATGACGTCATTTTAAGTGAAAAACATCAACTAGCATACAGAAAACTGGCCAAACACATTCGGATTGTGTCGATCCTTTATCAAAATGATCCATGGGTTATATGTGATGGGTAAAAGTCAACCTTGAATCAATCCGAGGCATGGTGTGGCCGACACCATTCAGAGTGTCTCTCTTTTGTTTAAAATGGACAGGATTATAAGTGAAAAGAACAACTGACAAATGAAAAACTGACCAAACGCATTCTTAATGTGTTTATGCTTTAGGAAAATGATCCATGGGTCATATGTGATGTGTACGAGTCAACCCCGCCTTAATCTGAGGCACTATGTTTCTGCGATCACTCTAAGTGGCTCCCTTTTGTTTAAAATGGAAAACATTTTAAGTACAAATGGAAAACTGACCAAATGCATTCAGTTTCCGTTGAAACTATAGGAGAATGATCCATGGGTCATATGTGATGTGTAAGAATCATCACTTCTTCAATATGAGATGCGGTGTGGCCGACACCACCCAAATTCTCTATCTTTTGTTTCAAAATTATGCCATTTTAATTGAAAAACATCAACTGGCATACGGAAAACTGACCAAACGCATTCAGATTCTGTCGATACTTTAGAACAACGATACAAGGGTCATATGTGATTTGTAGGAGTCAACCCCACCTCAATCTGAGGCGCGGTGTGGCCGACACCATTCATAGTCTCTCTTTTGTTTAAAATGGACAAGATTATAAGTGAAAAGAACAACTGACAAACGGAAAACTGACCAAACGCATTCGAAATATGTTGATGCTTTAGGAAAACCATCCATGTGTCATATGTGATGTGTATGAATCAGCCCCGCATTAATCTGAGGTACGGTGTGGCTGGGATCACTCTAAGTTTCTCTCTTTTGTTTAAAATGGATAGAATTTTAAGTATATATGAAAAACTGACCAAACACATTTGGTTTCCATTGAAACTTTAGGATAATTATCCATGGGTCATATGTGACGTGTACGAGTCAACCCCGCCTCAATTCGAGGCGCGGAGTGGCCGACACCATTCAAAGTGTCTCTCTTTTGTTTAAAATGGACATGATTATAGGTGAAAAGAACAAATGGCATACGAAAAACCGACCAAACGCATTCGAAATGTTTTGATGATTTAGGAAAACGATCCATCGGTCATATGTGACGTGTACGAGTCAACCCCGCCTCAATATAAGGCACGGTGTGGCCGACACCATTCACAGTGTCTCTCTTTTGTTTAAAATGGACAGGATTATAAGTGAAAAGAACTACAGACATACGAAAAACCAACCAAACGCATTTGAAATGTGTTGATGATTTAGGTCAACAATCCATGGGTCATATGTGATGTGTAAGAGTCAACTTGGGCTCAATTCAAGGCACGGTGTGGCCGAGATCACTCTAAGTGGATCCCTTTTGTTTAAAATGGAAAACATTTTATGTACATATGGAAAACTGACCAAACGCATTCAGTTTCCGTTGAAACTTTAGGAGAACGATCCATGGGTCATATGTGATGTGTATGAATCAACCCTGCCTCAATCTGAGATGTGGTGTGGCCGGCACCACTCAAAGTGTCTGTCTTTTGTTTCAAAAGGACGTCATTTTAAGTGAAAAACATCAACTGGCATACGAAAAACCGACCAAACACATTCGGATTGTGTAGATCCTTTAGAAAAATGATCCATGGTTCATATGTGACGTGTATGAGTCAACCCCACCTCAATCTGAGGTGCGTTGTGGCCAACACCATTCATAGTGTCTCTCTTTTGTTTAAAATGGACAGGATTATAAGTGAAAAGAACAACTGACATACGAAAAATTGACCAAACACATTCTAAATGTGTTGATGCTTTAGGAAAATGATCCATGGGTCATATGTGATGTGTAAGAGTCAACCCCGACTTAATCTGAGGCACAGTGTGGCCGGGATCACTCTAAGTGGATCTCTTTTGTTTAAAATGGAAAACATTTTAAGTACATACGGAAAACCAACCAAATGCATTCAGTTTCTATTGAAACTTTAGGAGAATGATCCACAGGTCATTTGTGATGTGTAAAAATCAACCTCGCCTCAATCTGAGACGTGGTGTGGCTGGCACCACTAAAAGTGTCTGTCTTTTTTTTTCTCAAAAGGACGTCATTTTAAGTGAAAAACATCAACTGACATATAGAAAACTGACCAAATGCATTCAGATTGTGTCGATACTTTATCACAATGATCCACAGGTCATATGAGACGTGTACGAGTCAACCCCGCCTCAATCCGAGGTGTGGTGTGGCCGACACCACTCTAACTGTGTCTCTTTAGTTTAAAATGGACATGATTATAAGTGAAAAGAACAACTGACATACGCAAAACCGAACAAACGAATTCGAAATGTGTTAATTCTTTAGGAAAATTATCCATGGGTCATATGTGATGTGTATGAGTCAACCTTGCCTTAATATGAGGCATGGTGTGGTCGGAATCACTCTAAGTGACTCTCTTTTGTTTAAAATGGACAACATTTTAAGTACATACAGAAAGCCGACCAAACACATTCAGTTTTCATTGAAACATTAGGATAACCATCCATGGGTCATATGTGACATGTAGGAATCAACCCTACCTCAATCTGAGACGCGGTGTGGCCAGAACCACTCAAAGTATCTGTGTTTAATTTCAAAAGGACGTCATTTTAATTGAAAAACATCAACTGGCATACGAAAAACCGACCAAACGCATTAGGATTGTGTAGATACTTTAGAACAACGATCCATGGGTGAAATGTGACATGTACGAGTCAACACCACCTCAATCCGAGGCGCTGTGTGACCGACACCACTCTAACTGTGTCTCTTTTGTTTAAAATGGACAGGATTATAAGTGAAATGAACAACTGACATACGCAAAGCTGACCAAACACATTCAAAATGTGTTGATGCTTTACGAAAATGATGCATGGGTCATATGTGACCTGTATGAGCCAACCCAGGCTCAATCCGAGTTGCGGTGTGGCCGAGAACAGTCTAAGTGTCTCTCTTTTGTTTAAAATGGACAACATTTTAAGTACATACGGAAAACTGACCAAACGCATTCAGTTTCTATTGAAACATTAGGAGAACGATCCATGGGTCATATGTGACATGTACGAATCAACCCCACCTCAATCTAAGATGCGGTGTGGCCGACACCACTCAAAGTGTCTGTCTTTTTTTCAAAAGGACGTCATTTTAATTGAAAAACATCAACTAGCATATGGAAAACTGACCAAACGCATTCGGATTGTGTCGATACTTTAGAACAACGATCCATGGGTCATATGTGACATGTACGAGTCAACCCCGCCTCAATGCGAGGCGCGGTGTGGCCTACACCACTCCAACTGTGTCTCTTTTGTTTAAAATGGACAGGATTATAAGTGAAAAGAACAACTTGCATATGAAAAATTGACCAAACGTATTTGGAATGTGTTGATAATTTATCACAACAATCCATGGGTCATATGTGACCTGTACGAGCCAACCTGGGCTCAATCTGAGTCACGGTGTGGCCGAGATCAGTCTAAGTGTCTCTCTTTTGTTTAAAATGGACAACATTTTAAGTACATATGGAAAACCGACCAAATGCATTCAGTTTCCATTGAAATTTTAGGAGAATGATCCATGGGTCTTATGTGACATGTATGAATCAACCTCACCTCAATCTGAGACGCGGTGTGGCCATCACCACTCAAAGTGTTGATCTTTTGTTTCAAAAGGATGCCATTTTAATTGAATAACATCAACTGACATATGGCAAACCGAGAAAATGCTTTCGGAATATGTTGATACTTTAGGAAAACGATCGATGGGTCATTTGTGACGTCTATGAGTTAACCTCACCTCAATCCGAGGCATGGTGTGGCCGGTATCACTCCTTGTGTATGTATTTTGTTTAAAATGGACATCATTTCAAGTAAATATATATGGTATACAAAAAACCGATCAAATTATGAATTGAATTCCGGATTCCACATATAATTGTCATCTAAATTTTAAATTGAATTCTAAATGAATTATGTATGTTTATAATTAAGTTATGAATTCTAATTTAATTATGGATGTGTATAGTTCCAGGATGCATTATATGATAAATGTGTATGAATTTTTTCTCTATATGTATGTGTTAGTTGGTTATTACAGGTACAATAATTGTATATGTATGTGTTAGTTTATTGAAGGTACAATAATTGGATTGAAAATGGGAGGGAATGCCCAAAATAAGGCCTGCTGTCCAAATTGTAGAGCTGCTGTGAAAATTGCAGGCTGCTGTGCAATTTTCATAGCACAGGCTATGCCAACGGTTTCAAACCATTGGCATAGCATCTCAGATTCATTTTTTACCAACGGTTCAATGAACCATTGGTAAAAAACCTTTCCCAACGGTTTTTAAACCATTGGGAAAGAGGATAATCCTTGGGATTTCCCAACGGTTCAAGCCAAACCGTTGGGAAAAAATATCCCAACAGTTTGGCACAACCATTGGGATAGGTTAGGCTTTCCTCACCCTATACCAACGGTTCATAGTAAATCATTGGGAAAAGATTTCCCAACATCTTACTTCCCTACGGTTTTTAGAACCATTGCTATAACATATACCAATGGTTCTGCAACCTTTACCAACAGATCATAACTGTTGGGAAAGACTGTATTTCCAGTAGTGTTTGGAACCCACATTAGTCCAACACTATGATATTTAACAAATGAAATTTATATAGAAATATAATCCATACAAGTTCTCAATTATTAAACCTTATTTAAGTAACATCAACTCATTTAGTGGCCTCACCTCTGATATTTACTAAAAAAGGTTCACTTTTAATAATGAAATAGTTGAACTAAAAATATGGATTTCTGGAAGTAAAACTAATTCCAAAAAGATATTCTAGTAGGTTTAAACAATCTACAAATCTTGTAAAAAATTTCCATAATGGAAGTAAAATTAGAGAGAATATTTTTTAGAATAATAACATCATATAATAGTTTTATAACTTCATTATGATCATCATTAGTTGAAATAGAAATGGATTTATCCTCTAACATGGAATTAAGTTTATAAATTATATGATAAAATTTATCTAGGTCTTACTTAGGCTGGTCATAGTCTTCATTCAAAATTTTCATATATATTCTCTAGTCTAGTCGTATATTCATATATCTCTTCAAATGATAGTGTATCATCTTCATTATCCAATATAGAAGAAGAAATAGGGTCTAATGATAAATTCATAATTGAATAAGTTATATCATTATCCATAAAGTATGATTAATTCTAATAATCCTTAATGTTAAGAAGATATAGTCTTATAGTTGTCATTTCCATCTTATGATGAACCATCAGAAGTATAAAAATATTCAATGTCACTCTAGGTTCCCATTTACATAAATTAATTCTTCTCTTTTGTTTTTAAATTTCATATAAAATCTATGTCCTTATTCTTTAGCTTTATTAAATATAGTAAAATATGACTATGTTTATTACATTAAAAATATATAACATCTTATGAACCCCAATTCCTATATTTATATTTTCTCTTCGTTATGATGATATTTCTAGGAGTTCTTCCTTCATATACTCTTTTTCACATACCTTCTACATTTAGAAATGTTTATTTCACTAAAATATACATTAAAACATTGATCTAAATTTAATATAGATGTTATATTCATAATAGTTCCCTTTGAAGCATTAACATTGAATGTTATAACTCTGGAAGCTATTTTAAGAGAAACATCATTGTTCCTTTTCTATTTTTCAACATCTTGACCCAAATGACCTTTATATTTCTTAAGAGGTCTAATTAGATTATCCATTCTCAAATTTGTAAGATTCTTTTTCCATCAATAACTATTTTTTAGATTCATATTCCTTTATAAGTATATTAGTAATCTTATCTATAATATTCTCATCCAAGATTTACCACTCACGGAGAGATTTCAAACTATTAAAAACATTCATGTAGTATCAATTAATCTATTCTACTGATTTTGTTGAAATAAAATTAAATTTCAGATAATTAACTTGATTAAATGACAATATAGTGTGTAATACATTCAGTGTTACAAAATTCATGATATCAAGTTTAATCTATATTCTATTCAAATTTTAATATGAAGATATGTGACTATAAAAATTTCTCATAATAAAACAACATAAAGTGTTATAGACTTTACAATTTTTTTGATACTTCAACTTTTCTTCATGTGTAAATGTATCAATTTCCATCTATAATAATTTATAATTATCTATCATCATTTGATATGACCGACCCTAGTATTAAAAGTAAACATCTTCCTTTTATCTTACCGATATTCATAATCCTTTCTATCAAAAATAAGAAAATGTTTCTGACTCATATTTTCTAATGTTCTAATTCTCAATGCTCCAAGAATGTTAAAAAGATATTTCCTTTAAAAATATACTAGTTTCGTAAAAAAGTATGTTTTTAATGGATTAGATAAGGGCTTAGATACTAAGTGCATCATAAAAAAGTAGATATAAAATTTGATACCAATTTTCATCCTAGTATAGAAGCTTCAAGTGTGGTGGAGTGGGGTTGAATTAAAGATAAAAACAAATATATAATTTTACCACTCAAGAATGTAAACTATTTAGAATTTAAAATATTCGAAAAAATTAGAGTATAGTAAAGTAAAAAGTATAAAGGTAATAAAACTAAAAATTATTAGAAGTTAAACAACTTAACCTAGAAAACCATTTAATCACAAAATATAGACAATGTACAAAAATATAATATTGTTTATAATAAAAATCTACAATATCCCTTAAAAGATATTTTCAATGGATATTAAATGTTCTTATCATGAGAAATATTCACATTTATCCCAATATATAATGAGGATTAGTAAACAAGTTCAAGTTATAGAAGTTATGAATATGAACTTCATCGATGATTCCAACTGGAAAATAAAAATTTTACACCCTAGAATTTCCTTAAAAAACCACCAGATGTAGAGAAATATATCCCTAATATCCTATTTGACCAAACTAATCAGTGGAAACAAGTCCAATACTATACATCATTGAACTCAATATTTAAAGGTTTCAAATCCTTATCCCTAATATCTCATCAATCCAGTAGGATAAGGAGCAATTATTATAACAAAAGGACTAAGACTTTTTTCAATAAACACTCACACATATAATTTCTAAATAAGAAACACAATGGGAAACCTATATAACCATAAGTAATCAAAGTTATCAGGTAGTGAAAATAACCTTATAAATAAAGTTCTAAGAACTCTTTATTCTATATATCTCTGTCTAAATTTTTAGTTTTAGATGTAACAAAGTTCATTAAGTTAATTGGGTATAGTTATAACAACATAAAAAGTAGATACATATTTTTATAAAATGTTTATGTTGATTTATTGATTCTCTAGAAATAGGATGGATCAATTGAGTTCACTAGAATATAGAATCACAAGTTATGTCTTCACTAAATGAAGAAGTGATACAACTTCAATTAAACTACAACCAAAGAATGTTTTTGTATTTTAAAATAAAGTCATTTTATGGTTTAGTGAGAACCAAAAAAGGTGGAAACAAATTATATTTCCCAAGGGGATCCACCATTTAAGGAATGATCCAAACCAAACCCCCAAACAATAAAAAGTGGCATAAGAGTGAAAACACTCCCTCAGGCTTGTAGAACCCAAAATGCGATCATCAGTTCGCACACTTTGGATATAGATTCACATTGATAGCACACCACACCACATTGAAAATAGAAATCAAACCATGCAACCAGGATTGCCTTCACTTCACACCACCACAACGGGGTACGCTTGAGAACCACCGTCAACGCACCAAACATGTTGCGGGTCGGAAGCCACTGCACCAAAACAACAATAACACAAATCCTTGATCCCCATAATCCTTATAGAGGATACCCAGACTACCCAAATCATCAAGGAATCAATCAAACCAAACCATATTGAAGTCTTTCATGAGGGAGAATCACAAAACAGTAGAGGAAACAAGAGAATGGTGGACCCAAGAACGGAGACCAAGCAAGGAACAAAGACAGTCTGCAATGAGGCCGAAACGGAAAGAAAGACCAAGAAGTACCATCAAAGGATATGAATAAAAGAAGGGGATTCATCGATAGGTATCTAAAATTGGAACTAGGAGGACAAAAACTAATATTACATGCTACGATGAAACCTCATTTGGGCCTGAAAATGGAGACAAACATCATCGTGAAACCTAAAAACAAACCCAAACACCATAGAACAAACCAGAAGGAATGAGAGGAGAAATAGTAGAGGACATCAATGGGTTCAAGATTTCATGAGGCCGCTATCTATGACCACATAATGAACCTCCTATAGTGTTGTGACTCAAACAAAACCAACCAGTTGAGGTCTCAACAGCAACCACTAAGCACATCTGGGACTACATCTACACATTGATCAAAACCTAGAATTATGCCTCAAAAACACAATGGTAATATTGAAGAAAAATTAAGCTTCAAACTATATAATAAGTGATGAAGTGGAAGGAAACTCAGATATGTTAAATAGATAGGAAACATAGGGACATAGGGAAGTCCCCATCATTATAGGTGAGCACAAAATTAAAAAATATGCTCCACTAAGGATCAAATCACATATATAACTAGAGACACTCAAAATAATACATGAACTATAGAATATGAATTCAATAACTTAGAGGTAAGTTAAAAGTCATTAAAAATAAATGGTATGGGAGATATAACAAATCATGAAAACTCTATTCTATAAATGTAACGTCCCACCAATGTTGACCACTCAATAATGCCTAGACTAGTGGTCCATACTCGACCTTGTATGTACCTCCCCGTATTCCAGAGACTACCAACTAGAATAAAGGGTCTAGGGTGTTGTCATGGGGATACTATACTCTCACACTAGAGTAAACAAATAGAAAAAATAACCAAACCACATCTATAAAAAAATAATTTGAGTTTATCAAATTAATAAAACAAATATTATATAAAAAATAAAATGCATAAACCTAAAATCATACAAACACATAGTCGTATGTCTCTTTTGATCACCCACTTAGTTGTACACATATATAGAATAAACAAAATAAAAGAATACATGAGGCTATACTACTATCCCCAAGCCTCACCTCATCCCAAAATTTGAATTTATGTCATAATTATAGAGTCCGATCATGCAAAACTGGGCCTCTAACCTACTTTAACAACCAAACAGTGAAGTATACTAGGGTACCCAAGTTTCATGGCTGCATGGGAAATATGTGAGTACAAATCAGTACAGTACCATAAATTTGGTTCAAATAATACCAATAAATACAGTTCAATCACATGTGATATTCTTATAATAAATAAATAAAGAACTATTGAAGTGTAATGAAATAATCACCATTTATACATGGGTTCTAGAATGAAACTAATGATCGAACATACCTCTTTAAACAAATATTATATTCGAACATATCATTGAGAGGAAAAAATGTTTTCCCATGAATTTCAGGACTACAATCAATCAATAAGAGGAAATGTGGTCCATCAGAATCATCTTGAGTAATAAAATTAGTATCTAGAATCCACCCGATAGTATAAAATATATAGTGGGTTCCAACATCCACCAAATAGTATTAAATAAATAATAGGGGCTAGGATCTTCTTAATAATATATCCTAAGAATCATGATAAATCATCCCTATGATAATGTTAATAAAATTAAGGGTTAACATCCACCCAATAGTATAAATGAATGTGGGGGGAATCATTAACTTGAAAGTATCACATAATAGTATGGGATAGTATCCACCTAGTAGAATAACATAAATAACAAGGAATAACATCCAATTAGAAATATATCAAAAGTAGAGAGGGATTACACCTACATTATAATATCAATAAATATGGGGAGCTATATAATAGACCATATTTTTCATATATAGTTATTAAATCTTATTATATGGATATTATTTTCATAACACAAAGATCCATGCTAGAATTGTATTGGTATAGCACCTTTGGAAACATGGAAACATAAACAACTGGTTCATAAATGAACCGCAACATATCCCACTTAGATCTTCATAACTAGATCCCTTCTTAGACATATAATACTGAATACCTTTCTTCAAAACCTAGGGACATGAAACTTTATAAAGGGAGAACTTAGATAAAAATTAAGGGTAAACACGGGAGAAATCAATGACCATATAAAAATAAATTGAGCATAATGGTGTGGTATTATGGGATTAACATTTGAAAAACATACTCTACATATCATATATCATAGCATAGGATTGTGGCATAAATTTGGAAGCTTATAATTCATTAATAATAAAAAAATCAAGGAACATGATCCATGAGGGAATAATCTAGTCATAAGACTTATAATTGTGGAATACACATAGTCATAGAACACCATTTCCTTAGTGGTCAATGATCATTTCCAATAATATAATGGGGGAAGGGGTTTACTCCCAAAACAATCTTAGTAGTTAATGCTCACTCCCAAGACTATAATACTGGACATATTCCCCTTACTAAACCAGTTCCACTCCCCATTCCAGTTCTTTTTATCATATGATATGTCAATATTTACCCAATTAATTAGAGAGATATAAAATTCCATATCCTCCCATCACATAATTAAAATTATACAAATGTATTCCAAAAGATAAAAATACATTTATCATATCATAAAACATGAAAATAAATGGGTTTAATAAACATTTAATCATATCATAACCCATCGAAAATGAATGGATTTCATAATAATTTCATCATTTCATCCCAATATAACCCAATAAAATGGAACATGTTTCATAAAAATATTGTCATTATAAAAATAAACCACCCAGATAAAAAATAAGGATGTTACCCTTGGTTAATATACAAATTAATTCATAATTGTAATCAAGAGTTTTTATCTATTATGAATATAAATTCTATTATGATATCATTAAAACATTCTTGAGGGAAATTCCTTTTCTAGTTTGAAAAAAAAATTCAAAAACCAAAAATTCACAAAATATTTAGAAAATATTTTTTATAAAAACATTCTTAGATACTTATAAATTTATCTTTAAAATATCCAGTGATCATGATGGTAAGAAATTATATTCATTCAATATATGTTAAAAAACATTCCTATCACATTTTTGTAAAAAGTCAAATAATTAATCATTAATAAAATGATAAGAAGATTCATTTTAAACCATTATGTAAAATGTATATCATGGGTAAAAAAAATCTAAAAAATCATAAGAGAATAGGGATATAAATTCTTTAATTTTTTTAGAAAACATAGATATGGAATAAAATGTTTATTTGACCAAAGAGATAAATAAATTCGATTTTCCATAAAAGATGTTTTTAGTCTCTTTAGTAATTATGGAAAGGAAAATTAAATGAAAACATGTATTTCTAATAAACAACCAAATTAGATGAAAATTAATGAATTTATTGATATGTATTTCTTAATAATTCATCATTGTAAAAATAATCATAAACAATCCTAATAAACAATTAGATTGTAACATAAAACCCTTACCTCTTTGGTAACATTTGAATCATAAGTCCGATGAAATAAATAGACATAGATGGATATTTATATCCCATAATTATAAGAAGAATAATAATAAAATATATTCATGGTCAGTATATACACCACAAAAAATAAACAAGTGATGAATATGGAATATGTATCATGAAAATAAAAGTGATACGAAAATACCTTACCTCAGGTCCGACATCTTTCGTATGCGTTCAAATATCCTATATAATAAATATAGATGTATTATATATATATATATATATATTTATATATTCCATAACCTTAATAATATATATCAGACCATATATAATTTACTTATAACCATTATCACCCATTTATTAAGAATTTTTCATTAAAATCACTGCTCTAGGTGATATTTTTTTTTGTTTTTCATGTATGTCTTGGTTCAGTAGTTTTGGTACTTGTACAATGATAATTGTTCTAAAATATAAAAAATGATAATCATGATATATATATATATATAATATTAATTATATACATGTTTAAATTCATTAATAATATTACAAATAAAAAATAAATTATGCCATTAATGGAGACAATAGACCAAACATACACATGAACAATGTTTTCATTTTTTTGATGGATGGGATAAAATAAATATAATTAATAAATAAAATTTACAGAATAATTCTTATATCATATATAAAATATATATTCATTACATCCATCTTTATTACCATCCAAGTAAAATATAAATGAAAAAAATCATATCTCTTCGTGGAGGTGGTAGTCCACACGTACGCACGAGAAATGTTATTATTTTCTATATAATTATAAGGTAAGAAGTTATATATGATATTATCATTAAAAAATTATAATTATGTCATAATAATCATATATAAACTTAAAACCCATAAAAATACCCATACATAAAATATGGTGATGAGAAATAAATTGAATCTCTGCATGGAGATGATAAGTCGTATGTATGCATGAACGATACTTCACTTCCCATTTGATGGAAGGAGTGTGAATAAAGGAAGTTTGATACTAAAAATATCATTTACATTTATTGGTTATACCATATTTATTATCTTATAAATAATATAATAGATTTATAGGAGGTAAAATTAGAATTAAAAATAAAGTGATTGGTTAAGGTGATTACCTCTCCTTTGAAATAACTCATTTAGATCTCAACTTAAGGATCTTATGGTTGGTATTATTGGAATAAAGGCTCATATATAATGTGTATAAGTATGTCTATAAGTTATTTTTCAAAGTAATGCCCAATATATAAGTTTCAAAAGGTGTGAATAAGCGAGGGGAGGAGGTTCCCTTTTATAATTGAGATGGGGGGAACTATAGAATTTCTTAAAAGATTAAGCTATAATAAAGTCATTATCCTGACCAAATGCCTCAAAAACATCCGAGATTATATTATAATATATAATGGTCTTTAAATACCATAATCCCATAAATTTATGATAGGTTTTATGGGTTTTTAAAACTTATATTTTGGTTTAACCCCTTTGATAACCTAATTTAACATCAACCGTTGTAACACCATTTTCACTCTTAAAGGGTTATAATTTTACATATAAGGTAAATATTGAATCATAAATAGAGAAAGGATAAAGTTTATGAAAATATATTATTATAATTGTCCTTTTTAAACTTTTTTTATAATTCTGAAATAATTTAATTAAATATTTTTTTGATAAAATATCATTAATGTTAATTTTGACACTATTCATTTAATTTGACTTAAAATACATAACAACAATGTTTAAATTCAAATATAACCATTAATAAATCACAACTATGAAATAATAATCTATTAAATTCATGTAATACTATAACCCACTCAAACTATGTGGATTTTAATATTATTAAAGTCATATATTTTATTTTATATTATAATAAAAGAAATTCTGTGTCGACGTTGCATAAGCATTTAAGGTAAGTATGAAATATTAAAAAAAATATAAACAAATTTACATCATGAAAATTATTAAAATAATCTCAAAATAAACATTCAGATTAATTCATAACATTTTTCCTATGTGGACCAATAAGAGATATTTAAAACTAAGAGAGTGACATTTTGAAACTTTGGTTTCCTTTAAATAGTATATATGTATTTTTGATGGGAAAATGTTTATTAAAAAAATAAATTTCAATATTAATGTGACATAGATAAAATTATCTCATATAATAATTATGATGAAAATATACGTCCTTATTACTTTTTTTAACCCTAATTAACCCGATTTACCCTTTACTGATGTGATAAATTTTACTATGTTTACTATTAATATTGACCAAAAAATAAATGGAGAGTATTTAACAAATTAAAAACTATTTATTGAAAATATGGAATCCATTTTATCAAAATCAATAACTATAAGTGGTATAAATTATCTTTAAAATAAGTGAGCGAAATGAAACATCTAACACTTCTAGAAAATGATGTTTTAAGCATAAAACTGGATTTATTCTTATCCCATGCATAGTAGTAATATTATATGAATGTAAAAAAAGTTTGATTGAATATATAATATAAAAATTCCATTAAAATCATTCACTAATAGTTAATAATTTAATTTATTATGATAAAAATTATATTGTATGCATAAAAATAGTTTTTTAGAAAGACATAATTTTAATTTTTAAATGTTTTTTATTCCTAGTTAATTGACAACCAATGAATTAATTTTATTCAGGTGTATCCATAAATTATTTTCATAATTTAGTTAGTAAATCTCATAAACATAAATAAAACAGATAGGTGATAATTTTAATATTAATTAATAATATTTTACTAGTATATCACAGTTCGTTTAAAATTTGTGTTATGTGTAATGCAAGCTATTAGAGAAATTAAATTTATTTTAAAAACATATTTCATAAAATATCAGTCTGTTATGTTCTACCACCATTAGAACGAAATTTTCCCTTGAAATTCATGAATCATATATAAAAAATGAGGATAAATTGGTTTCATTACATCCTCAAGTTACCATGTAGCTTCTTTGAATTTCTGATTCCTCTAGATAAGATTCACCAGGTGAGTAGTTTTGTTTTTTTAGAAATTTATATCTATAGTGAAAGATCTATAATAGTTTTTCTTCATAAGAAGTATCATGATGAAATTGTATGAAATATAGGTTTAGTACATGTGATGGATCATATATGTACATCCTCAGTAGAGACACATGGAACACATCATGAACTTAATAGAGGTTCAGTAGAAGAAACAAGCAATAAGCTACAATCCCAACTCAACCAAGAATCTAAAAGGGTACAATATATGTATGGACATGATTTACCTTATCTTGGAATACAATATCCTTTTTCCATGAATAAAATTTTAAAAAACCTTCTCAATAACATCAAATTCCAGATCACGCCAATGATTTTCAACATTACTTTTCTATTGAGTATGAGGAGCCTTGATGTGTTGTTTAATGGATATAAATCTATATTCTAATTACTTAGCTAGATTAGGTCTAAATATATTTATTTCTCCAACTTATACCTGGTATGTGGATTTCTAAACTTCTTTCCATAGAGTTATTTATAAGGATCCATATGAATGTTTTATTGAATTCTATTGTTGTAAGAAAACATTATCGGAGGAATGTGTTGATCACAAAAACCATTTAAATCCTATAAAAAGATCCCAAAAATATCATCTAGAGTTTTAATGGTTCTTTCAAATAGACCATATAACTGTGGATGATATGCTGTAATGAAATTCAACTATGTATCCAGAACTTGCTAAAGAATTTTCCAAAACATCGAGATAAGCCTCTGATCCTAATTAGATATAATAGAATGTGGTAATCCATGAAACAATACAACTTATTTAATATATTTTATGGAAATTGGATCAATATATAAGTCTTCCATGATGGGAATGAAATGTGCTGACTTCATAAGGTGATCGACTGCAGCCCAAATGACTATATGATCCTTAAATGTTTTTGAGGAGTCTAACGACAAAGTCTATAGTGATGCTTTCCCATTTCCATTATAGTGTGGGTAATTATTATAACATACCCTTTGGCTTATATCTCACAGCCTTATATTTCCATCATACTATGAACCAAGATACATACTCAACAATATATCTCTTCATATTATCCCACTGAAAATACTCTTTTCAAATATCTATACATCTTCATATCTCTAGGATGAGTGTAGAATGATAAACTATAAGCCTCATATAATATCTCCTTATTCAAATATCTTATGTGTGGAACACATAAAAAATTTCTAAACTTTATCATTCTATCAAAATCAAAGTATAACTGGAGAAAATTTATTACCTTCTTCTATATCTCAATATATTCATTCTTCACCTCTTTAATATTGACTTGGATTGATGGATAAACACTAATTGGAGAAAGATTTGATTTAACCACTTCATTCAATATTTTAATATCAATCATTTGAAAATCTAAAAATATTGGATCTTTTTTTATCCTTATCATGAATATTCTAGCATGATCCTTTCAACTCAAAGCATGTGCTATATTATTCTCTTTCCCATGGTGGTAATGTATTGATCATTCATAATATTTAATCTGATATAACCATATTCTCTATAATATATTCAAATCTTTATGTGTTCAAATATACTATAAAATTTTATGATAAGTATATATATCACACCTTTCACTATAAAGATAATTATTCCATATATTTAATATAAAAATTACCACAACTAACAACAAATCACGAGTTGGGTAATTTTTCTCATGATACCTCAATCATCCTAAGGTATAATCTATTACTATATCATTATTTGTTATAAAATATCCCAATACCTTATTTTATACATCACTATATATTATAAGACCTTATCCACTATAGGGTAAAGTAAGCATAAGTGAACTAACTATCCTTCTCTTTAGTTCCTTGAAATTTTCTTCACATCTATCCAACCAAAGGAACTTAGATCCTTTCCAAGTTAACCTTGAGAGTGGATTAGATAGTCGATTGAAATTATCCAAAAATTTATGACAATATCCATCCCAACAAAGAAAACTAAATATCTCAGTCGAAGTGGTTGTTTTGAACTAATGTTTAATAACATCTACCTTTGAAGGATCTTCTAATCATCATCATCATCATCAAAATTAACTATCTTATTCATCAAACTTGGGACTAGTGGGGTTTATAATTATGGATTCCAATCATATCACAACATATTACATACACTCAATCAGAAGTAATTGACCTATGAGAAAAATAATTAACAAGACTTTCACTAGGATTACCTTTACTAGAAAGAAATTATATCATGAAATTACCTTACCTCCAAGTGTGGGTGACATCCATTTCTTGACCAGTAAGAATTATTAACTTCCTAAAAAAATAAACCAGATCACATGTGATGTTTCCATTACCTTTGAGTGTATCCACCATAATATTGAAGTCAAATTACACTATTGTAAGACTAGTATTATACAGTCTATACAAAGATATTTCACTAATAAGAGCTCTGACTGGGGACCTAAGAGAATTCCCTGAACCACAACAATAGATGAAGTCGAGAAGCATCAATCCCTTACCACCCTAAACTAACCCACCACCATGAATTTGTCCCTTCAAATAGGATTCTTCAATATTTAGCTTCAAACCCATGCTGAGAGGTTTCTATGCAATCCAGTGACCCGATGCTACTGATCCTTTCCCCTCAATCAAACTAGAATTTTGCTTGGGAAAATCATCAATAAACTCTAAGGAATTTCCTCCCAAGGCGAACAAACTAATACCCCACACCAAAACCTTAACAAGAATCATGAATCGTAGGAGAGAGTGGTAAAGAACCTCTCTAGCATTGTTTCTTTATTCCCATAAAACCCTAAACACCACCATGAAAACCAATCTGCATGCTTTTATGAAAGAACCTTTCTGATCCATCCCATGAAACCAAGATCTAAGAAAATCATCCATGGAATCCCCTAACACAAAGGTTCAAATCTATTTTCCAATAAAATCCTAAATGAATGTTACCCATTTGATCCTAAAAAATAGATGCCAAGAAGATTCTCAGCTGGAGTTCACATAGCACCAACATTTGGACACCAAGACAAAACCTCTTATATGGATATTATCATCTATGGTTAAGGTACAATGCCTCACATGAAAAACCAAAAAATTCATCATTGATGGTATTTAATTGCATCAAACCTTGATGGAATATTCATGAACCAAAATCTCATCATGATCCAAGGAAAAAAAATTGAAATTGAAAATACTAGATGTCCCCTCAGTGAAAACACACCTATCAGGCTTCTCAACCATATTGATGTTGTGTAAGACATGATAATGAACTATGGAAAGAGTCTTGTGATTAATTCCTAGATGCCTTATTGATTATATAAAGGAGATGTATGGGTTTTGAAAACCATGAAAGAAAAGAATTTTACCTGCCCATTTTTCCTTCCTGAACATAACATCACAATAACCCACCACCCATCAAACCCTGTTTTTCATTTTATCCAAATGTTCAAACATACTTCACATTTGATATTATATGAAACAATAATGAAAATTTAAAAATACAAAATCAACACTTAGTAAAGGTTTAATAAATCTTATCCTTCCTTAGGATTTTAAGAAAAATATCAAATGATCTTCATGATCTTCCTTTATCTTTGAATATATAAGAATATAATCAATAAATACAAACACAAATATATCAAGGTAGTCTTCAAAGACTATATTCATTAAATACATGAATATAATAAGGTAATTAGTAAGACCAAATGACATCGTTATATATTCATATTTTCTATACCTTGTGCAAAATAATTTCATAGGAATATCCTCCCTTTTTTCCCTCAATTGATGATATATAGAATGGAGATATGTATTAGAAAATTATTGAGCTCTATATAGTTTATCAAACAATTCATCAATATGTGGAAGAGTATACTTCTACTATATTATGATCTTGTTAATTTCATGATGATCAATGAAAATTTACATTGATAACAATTTATTTTTATCCTAAATAATTGTTTCACTTCATTTTAATGAAGTTGGATGAATGAATACCTTGTAAAGATTCTCTCATATTTTCTTATTAAATTATTATAACTAAATATGGTAGATTCTATATGGATTATTTGAAATAGGTGTAGATTTAGGTATGAGAAATATTGATAACTCAACTTCATAATTTGGTATAATACTCAGAAATTTATCCATAATGATATAAAAAAATATTGTAAAATAGACATATATTTGATGTTGAGTTTCTCCCTAACTATATGAGATAAACATCCCTTCTGAATAGGAATCAAGAACCATATAATGGATGTGATTTATATCATAAGTTTATACTTATCATCTCATCTATAGACAATCATATCTTGGTTTGGAATATCATGTGTGACTTCAATTCCTCTATTATTGATATGGTATTTATGTAAATAAATCTAATTCATTCCCAAAATAACATAAAATAAAACCACAGAGAGAAAAATAATATTTATAGGATATAAATTCCGACCAAATTCAACCAAGAAGAATAATATACTTGAGATATGGTCATCATACCATTGGGTTCTTCACTTATAATTCAATATCTAATCATTGGGGTGACATTTTCATACACATAGAAAATTATTTATATTTAAAACAGTGGTTAGATATAAAATCAAATAGGACATTATCAGTTCTAGTGTTGATGGTAAGTGTACCTTTAACCACTTCATTATCTTACCCCAGATCACCAATAGTGATCATGTGATATTTCCCTTCATCTCTCGTCTTAACTGTTTAATGAAATCAATCATCATCATTAATATTTATACTTGAGCTCTGTTTAGAATAATGAACATAATCATTGAATTTGAAACACTAAAGTGTGGGTGGATCATTTTTTAGTTATTTTTAATTATTTAATGCATTGAAAAGTATCTTCACATTATATTAGAATTTGATTGCCTGATGAAATTTCTTTACACACTTAAAACATCTATGAGAAACCTTGATATAATTTAAACCATGTTTTATTCAAAAATTCATGCATAAAAAAAGATCATATTCTTCTCTCCAGGAAATTTAGGATTTTCTTTGAATTCCATTTTTTTTATCAAAACTATGGGATGGATAGGTAACTACAATATCCATTTACACCTTGATATCACATAGAATGGTTCCTTCATAGCTACTAAACTCTCTTATGTATAACATCCTTCATAGAATTTGTTTAAATCCACTAAATAATTGATAAACCTTAGTTTAAAGTTGGATAATAGCACTATAACCATACCATGAAAGTCTCATAAAATCTTCCTCATAAGTTCCAACAAATTCATCATCATTTTTATTTAGCTTAAGGAATTGTTTCTCCATTTTAATATGAAGAATATGAGGATAATAATTATAGGAAAATAATATCTTAAACTCAACCTAATATATTAAATTTATTCATGTTTCTTCATATTCTTGACAAGAGTCCACCATTTGACATCTTCATTTTCGAAATGATAGACCAACAATATAAAATTATCATGTTTAGAACAATAGAGAATAGAAAATATCTTTTTAGTTGTTTGATCCATTACTAAAAAACTAGTGGATCAATAGAAATACTAAAATATGGTGGAGGTTTAATCATGAAGGGCTAAAAATATTTTTGTTCCCTCCAATAGTTGTTTGGAAGTTCATCATGATTCATTGCTTGAGAAAAATGTGTGATCATAATAATGAGATCTTTCATTTCAGATCCCATAACATTTGGTTTTCAGGAGGACAATTTTTTCATTTTCTATCAAATTCATCATTAACATGATTCATTTGGGTTCCAACCGTTATCTAAAACAAAATATTATAGTGTGATCAATGATAATCACAGTGGAAAACTAAATAATCCAGAAAAAATAATTTATAGGATGTCTAAATCAAGACACCTTTTTTTCAATCTATGAAAACATAGGATTAACCTAAGTAATCTATGATCATTACTAAAAAATTAAGAAGTTATCCTCTACTTAAATATATCCCCTATTTATCACTAAATTTTTATCATCCTAGTTTCCAAATGTTAAATAATCCTTTTTTAACACCAACTATAATGATCCATACTTTTCATACATATATATTACATTTTATTAGATAAATATCAATTATATAACAAAATGCTTAATGCTATAATCATATATGTCTAGTATATTTGGAGTCATAGACACATAGACAATTGGTTCAAATATTAACTACACCATCTCCAAATTATTTATTTCATACCCAGAACCCTTCTTATATATACCATACATAGTACCATTATTTATAACCTGAGGAAAAGAACCATAAGAAAGGGTGAGCTCAAATTCATAGTAATGGTAAATAATGGAGATATCAATGATCATATAAGCATAACATAGGAATAAGGGTATACGAACATGAGCGTAAAATTTGAAAACCATACAATGTATATCCTTGATCATAATCTTGAGTCATCACACAAATATTGGTAGCTCATAATACATGAATAAAAAACTAATCAAAAACACGATCCATGAGATTATAACATCACAATAACACTTAGATTTATGATCTACACATAATCGTAGATAATAATTTCCTTAGTAGTAAATTATGATGTCCAAGACAATTATAGTGCATTGGGTTAAATCCCCAAACCATATTAGTAGTCAAGGTTCACTCCTAAGACTATCATTGTGTAAAAATTCCCTTACTTAACTTGGTTCAATCAACATTAATGTTCTTTTTATCTCAAGTTATATCAATATTTACCCATTGAATTTGAGGACTATATAATTCTGAACCAACCCTTAAAATAAGGAAAATAATATTAATGTGTGACAAAAGTTCATAAAACATTCATCATATCAGAACCCATGAAGAGAAATGGGTTTCGTAAACATTTTATCATAGCATAACCCATGGAAAAGGAATGGGTTTTGAAAAAATTTCATAATTTCATCATAGAATAACCTATGCAAAAAGGTAAGAGATTTATAAAAATAATATCATCATAAAAAAACCATCCATATATTGAATAAGGATTTTACTATTGGATCATATCACTAATAAAGTATAAGTGAAATCAAGGGTTGTTGTCTTTGATGAATAAAAATACCATTATAAGATCATTAAAACATTCTTGAAGAAATACCTGTTCTACTTTGGAAATCACCTTTCAAAAACTAAAAAATAAAACATATTATGAAAATAATTATCTTTTAATATAAAATTGGAGACTTATAATTTAATCTTTACATTATCTAGAGGCCATGATGATGGAAAATTTCGTTCATTCTATATACGTTAAAATAAAACATTCTTCTCGCGTTTTTGTAAAAAATGAAAAAAGTAACTCATTCAGAAAAAGGCAATAAGATTACATTTAATTTTTTTTAGAATTGTAATATTGTTAAAAATAAATTTAAAAATTCATAGGATTATATTAAATATAATTCATTAAAAAAAATTATAAAATAAGGATATGGAAGAAAAAGTTTTTTCGACTGAAGAGAAAAAATAAATTCAATTTTCCTTAAAAATATATTTTAGTCTCTTTGGTACTTATGGTGAGGAATATGAAATAAAAACATGTATTATAAAGAAATAAACCTATTATAATAAATTTCATGGGTTTATTGAGACATAAATAATAAGATTTCAGAATTATAAACATAATTGTAATCAATCTCAACAAATATTGAGATTATAACATAAAACCCTTACTACTTTGGTAACAATTAAATCGTAAGACCCATAAAATAAATAATCATAGATTGATATTTATATCTACTAATTTTGATGATAATTATCACAAAATACAATCATGTGTAGTAAATACACCTCACAAAATAAAGAAGTGGTGAATATGGTATGTGTCCCACAGAAATAAAAGTGATACAAAAATTCCTTACCTCAAGTCTGACTTCTTTTGTTGGAGTTAAGAACTCTTATATAATAATTATATATTTATTATAAATCTATTAAAGAACCTTAATCATATATATCATACCATATATTATTTACTTATAACATTTTATAGCCTGTTTATTAATAATTCATATTTGAAATCACTGTTGTGAGTGATATGTGCTTAGTTTTTCATGTATGTTTTGGTTTGTTAGTTTTGGTCCTTGTAATTTGATCATTGTTAAATCATATATAGAATTATAATCACGATATAAATATAATATATATTCATTATATAAATGTTTATATTCATCAATGATACTAGAGATATAAAAATAAATGACACTATTCATAGAGATGGTGGGTTGTACGTACACATGAATGTTGTTATCATTTTTTAAAGGATGAAAAAAAGAAAGGTAATAATAATAAATCACCATTAGAGAATAATTATTATATAATATATAAAATTTAAATTGGTATATAAATAAATCCATAAATATTACAATTCAAGTAAAATGAAAATGAAAAAATGAATCACATCGCTTCATGGAGGTGGTCGTTCACACGTACGCACGAGCGACATTATGCTTTTCCAAAGGTTTGGAAGGTAAGAATTTAGAAATTCGGTTTTCATTAAAAATTTAAAATTATATCACAATCATAATATATAAACATCAAACCCATACATAAAATATGGTTAAGATAAATGAATTGTATCGCTGCATAGAGACGGTATGCAGCACGCACATACAAACGATACTTTCAATTCTAATTTGATGGAAAGTTGATGAATAAAAATGGTTTGATAATCATAATAAAATTTAATTATATTTAGGATAATGGAAATTTTATTTAATTATGAATATAAAAAATTTATTGAAGCTAAAATAATAATTAAAAAGAATGTGATCAGTTAAGTCAATTACCTCTTTTTTGAAAGAACTCCTTTAGATCTCAACATAAGGATCCTAGGGTTGATATTTTTGGAAGAAAAAACCTATAAAATGTTTAAGGATGTTTTTGAGATAGGTTTATAGGTTATGATCGACATATAATTCTCTAAAGGTGTGCATACGTTAGTGGAGGAGGTTCCCTTTTATAATTGAGGCGAGGGGCACTTTTGAAATTTATTAAATGATTAAACTATAATAAGGTCATTATCTGGACCAAATTCCTCCAATATTACATGGATTAAAAGCAAATGTAGGATTTTATTGAAATAAAATTATCCAATAAATTTTTTACAAGTTTAATTTGGTTTTTAAAACTTATATTTTGCTTTAACCCCTTAGTTTTCCTATTTTAACATCAACCGCGATAACATCATTTTCACTCTTAATGGGTTATAATTTTACAAATAAGGCAATAATTAAATGATAAATAGAAAAGGATTGAAGTTAAGAAAATATATTTTTATAATATTCCGCTTGCTAAATTTTTACAATTTTTTTTAAAAAATTAATAAAATATTATTTTGATAAAATATCATTAAAGAAAATCTTGACACTTTTCATTTAATTTGACTTAAAAGACATAAAAAAGTGGTAATTCTAATTTAATCTTTTAAAAAACACTAATATGTAATATTAATATAAAAAATTCATGTAACACCATAACTCACTCAAATTATAATACTTTTAATATTGATAAAATTATATATTTTAATTTTCTAATAATTAAATAAATATTTCGTTAGCATTGCATAAGAATTTAAGGTGATTATATAATTTATAAAAATTAGAAATAAATTTACTTAATTAAAATAAATTCATTAATGTAAAAATAGACATTTATATTTAATCATCACTTACTTTTATCCATATGTGAACACATAAGACATATCTAAAATGAAGAGAGTGACATTTTATAACTTTCTTTTCTTTAAATAGTATATAGATCATTTTCATATAAAAATATTCTTTAAACAAATAAATTTTTTATTATAAGGTAATAAGTGTAGAATTAAATTCATCCAATAAGAATTAGGATAATAAAATTATGGAATTATCCCTTAGTTTTATCCTTGATTAACCCGATTCTCCTTTTAACGTGATGATGAATTTTACCATGGTTGCTATTTGTACTGATAAAAGGGACCTATTTACCAAAATTAGACCTACCTATTAAAAAAATTGAATCAATTTGGTAAAATTAAACATCTATAATATCTATAAATTAATTTTAAAATATGTGTCAAAAACATGATGAAAAATACTTTTAGAAAAATACATTTTAAGCATAAAAATGGATTTATTATCATACGATGCATAATAAAAATATTATATGAATGTTAAAAAAATTATTGAATATATTATATATAAATTTAATTAAAATAATTCAAAAATATGGATTAATTTAATATATTAAGATAAAAATTATATTTCACACATACAAACAATTTTTCAAAAAATCATCATTTTTATTTTCAAATGCTTTTTATTTTTATTTATAATTAATTGATAACCATTGTATTAATTTTATACCTATATAACCATGATTTTTTTATAATTTATACATTCATATTTATATCCTCCAATACAATACATAGGTAATAATTTTCATATTAAATAATATTATTTTAGTAGTATATCACAATTTTTTAAACTCTGCGTTGTGTGTAACACAAGCTTATAATGTTCCTTGTTAAGTGAAATATTATCAAGGAACTCAATTAGATAAACACTTAACTTCTAAATATGTGAACAAGGTGATTAGAAATATCATATAATAATTATAAAATATACATGCATATCATGAAATAATTAATGATAGAAGGGAAAATTTTATTCAAATCACTTAAGACAATATTTAAAACACTCAAGATAATATTTTGATAAATAAAGAAAGGTTCTACCAATTTTATTAATATATATAAATAAAAATACATAACTTGAAAGTTCAAGTCATAAATTTGGAATGAAATACAATTACGCGAAAAGGGAAATTTTCCTAGCACCATCAAAATCAAAAAAATAGAGAGGATTATGGAAATAATATTTATGATTTGAATGTTTATAAGAGAAACGAGATTTAGAAGTATTGAAAATTATAAAAATGAAGTGGAAGAGGCAAGTATATAGTTTGTAAATATATAATTTAATGAAGAAGAATCCAAATATATTAAATCAATAAATGAAGAAAATGTGGGAAAAAATACTAAAATTTTCATTTTTGGATTTAATAAAATGAAACCCTCTCATTCCTTATCCACAATATTCTAGAAATATTGAAAAATATAGGAATAAAAAATCTAATAGATTTATATAATTATAAAATAAAATAATATAGATGTGTATTTTTTAATATTTTCTAAAGATTCATTCCTATACTGAAATCTTAAAGAGCATCACCTAAAGCAAGAAGAATCTGTAAGTTCATGATATAATATTTCTTATAAAAGAGTATATTGATGCGATTCTGAGAAAAATTTCATAAAACATGAAAGATTAGGGATGATTCAATATTTGTTTTCAGTTTAGGTAAAAAAAGAATTATCTTGTTTAATTGATCTAGGATCAAGTATCAACATGATAAGACAAGTTATTTATGATAAATTGGAAATTTGGGAGATAAAACTAACAAATGTGACATTAGAACCAACTAAAAGTTTTACCATTTTCCTTATAAGAGTGATTTATGAAATTATAATTAGACTTGGAAATATGATTTTACCTAATTTCCCCTAGTGTTAGACATAGAAACAAATAATTAAGTTCTAATAATTTTGGATAATCCTTTCCCTATAATAGGAGGAGCTCTTATTGATATTTCACAAGTGAAACCCACTTTTTATGTTGATGAAGATAAAGAAGAGTTGAATATTTTTCAATCCATCAAACTAATCGGATTTTTGGATGAATATTATCGTATTAATATAATTCAAGAAATAATGGAAAATAGTTTTTTATTTTTAATTAATAAATATAATCTTAAATAATAATTTTCCATCAAAAAATTATATTTTCATATAAAAAATTTTTAAAGAGTGAAATTTTATAATTGAATAAGAATTTAATAAAATAATTTTTATATAGACTATGGAGTATTTAAGATTACCAAAGACCCCTTTTCTACCATTCATTCAATAAATCATATCCTTATAGTTGAATCCATTACTAATATTGTTTAGATATGAGTATTTGGGGAGAGAAAATACACCTCTATTGATAATTTTAGAAAACATTGAAATGTTTCAAGAACTAAATATATTGATAATTTTAATAATTTATAGAACAAAATTTTCATTTTCAATTTTAGACATAAAGGGGATCAATTTAGTTGTTTGAGTATACTGTATTTTTTATGGAAATAGGATATAATTTAGTTTTAAAGTGAAGAAAATTAAATCCAAACATAAAGTATGTGGCTAGAAATGAATTTTTGAAGTTAAAAAATGTAGTGATAATCTATCTCAGTATTTATAGTTATTGAGTGAGATTAATAATATTTTTTAGAAGAGACGAATCATAATTATTTCCAATAAAAAGTAGGGGTTTATATCAACATACACCATCACTAGAAATTTGAATATGTGATGAGGATAATCCTATTCTAAACTTGAAAAAATGTAATATCATAGGTTTAGAATGTATTATATTATACCATAGAATCTAAAGGAATGGGTTTGAAGTGGATAAATAAAACTTTTATGTTATTTCCACTTTACCACCACCTAATTCAATAAACAAAGTCAGAATGTTTTTAGTTAATTTTGGGTCCTGGTAGAGATTCTTCAAGGAATTTTCAAAATATTAAAAAAATGTGTTCTCGTTACTAATGTGAGACACAATATATAATTTCAATAGATAATGAATGTAATATTTCCAAAATATAAAGAAGGATTTAAATAATCATCACTATACCCTGTTAGAGCTTACGATTTTAAATCACATGTGATGCAAGTGATATTTTCTAGGATAGAGGAGAGGTAAGAAGCAACATGTGATTTTTTATATAGGTAAGTTACATAATGAATTTCAATTGATCAGTGAAACTATTGAAATTTTTTTGTTGGTTTTGTAAATACCATGAAGAAGTTTTAGTCCTACCAGTTTGGATAAAAATTGATCGATTATATTGATCACTCAGCTCTAAAATTATCTTATAGCTAAAAAGGATGTAAACCAAGACCAATACATATAATACTACTTCTATAAGAATTTTATTTGTATATAATGGATAAGAAATCTAATATAATTCAGTTGCAGAATATTTATCTCTATTAGAATAAACCAAATAATATTATTATGATTTCATTATAATAAAATTTTCTAATGAGATATCATTTGTAGTCAAAAAAATAATTTTTAAGGGATTTCAAACATGGTAAATTTCATTATAGCTAGAATAATCTCTAAGTAATTATATTAGAATCAGTTGAAAAAAATTCATTACTAAATAAAAAATTCAATTTTTTGAAGAAACAATTTTTTTTACACAACGAGTTGATTGAATCGTTAAAATATATATTCCTGTTGGGGGATTGATATTAATTATATATCATTATCCTACTTCTCCATATATATGGAATTTTACAAGTGATAAAATTTTATATGAGGTGTTGAATTGTATAATTCATTTACCAATTTTTCATAATGATATATGAAACTATGTTTATTAATGTGATAAGTTTCAAAAATTTGAAAAAAATTGGATGAAGATAGATTATATTCCAATTAGGGGTTCTAAAAATAGAAATATTTGATGTTTTGTTTTAGGATTTCATGAGAGAATTCCCTAAATCACTTGGGAATAAATATATATTTTTAAATAGTGATTATGTATCTAAATAGGTGGATTCTAGGGCACTACTAAAAAATAAAGGATCTAAGGTGGTAATGTTTTTTTAGAAATAATATTATCTCATAGTTTTAAGTACCAGGAACAATCATTAGTAGTTATGGGATACTTTTACAAAACCATCAATTCATATATATGATGAATAAATATGTGTGAAAGTATAAAAATAAAACTACGTATAACCCTCAAACAAGTAGATAATATAATGTTTCAAACAAAGAAATAAAGTCTAGGTGAATACAATGGGTTCCTTCATAAAGTATTAATCAAACAAGGTGGATGATACATTAAGGTGCCATAGGAAAACCTACAAAATTATCATTGGCATGATACCATAAATATTATTTTTTTAGAAATATTATTATTTTCTGATAGAGATGGGGAATATTTTTTTTCATATGAAGACATTGAATTGTGATTTTAAAATTTATATAATGAAAATAATACTACAACTTAATGAGGTTTAGGAAATAAGTAGTGGTTCTTATATAAATTCATGAATTCTCAAAGAAATTGAAAATTTATTTCATCATTAACAAATTAAATACATAGGGTTCAAGCAAGGAAAAAATATTACTATTTAATTAATGTTAAAAATGTTTCATAGAAAATTAAAATCAATATGGTCTGGTCAATGGAAAAATTATTAAACCAAATCCTAAAGTCCACTTTATTTACCAAAATATTACATTTATAAGTATGAACCAGGTGAAATGATTTATATCAATATATTTCTTATGACTTAAATGGTTAAAATCTTGGATCTAATTATGATATTTTTACCCAAACATGAATTAATGAGATTAAATATATTCCATCATATTGTTAACATAATTATCTTGATTTAATATGGGGTGTTATACACAAAAAATAAAAAGAAAAAAAAATCATAAAATCCCATCAAACTAGAACATATAAAGACACTACATTGAAAAGTTTCTTTAGGTAATGTGATGTCTTAATTCCTGAGTCATTTTAAGAGTCTATAATCATAGAAAGGTAGTCAACAATGATAATGGATTCCAAATCCATGTGCTTAACCACTAATATCTCTAATATCCCTAAAGGTCTCTTGATCTAATAAAGAAGAAGAAAAAGGTTGTTAAATAAATTTTCCACATTAAATAGGTCTTTAAGAACCATTAACAAATAAAATTTTAAGACTAGCTTCATCCATGAAAAACCGCATTATAACCAAACCCCAATCAAAGGTGTTCAGACCTCATTCTCTGTCTCATAATACATATAGAAATGGTCAATTTTTACTACTACCACCACCCCATTTAAATCACGAGAAACTACAACCACTCATCTCTTATCTATATCTAAAAACATTTAAAAATTCATATTTATTTTGAAAAATCCCACATTTTCATAGTACCAAAATTACTGGACAAATATATCCTTGAAGTACAAAGATTCCATGAAATTACTCCATAACTAAAACAATTAATCCATTGAATAAAAAGGTGATCCCTTCTTTCCTAGGAAAAATAGTTGATTTTTATCATTTCATATTATTCAATCCATAATAACCAACTATTTATTTTATACATGGTCCGTTCTAAGTAAATTAGAGGACAATTCATCGCTAAAAGTTACCAACCTTTTCACCAGCCCCCAAAGATCATTCTTTCACAAGATATGTTTCACTCAAGGAAACCTATGAAAAAAATTATTGGAATCCTTTACAACACAAAAATGGTAAAAAAAGGATCTATAGACACCCCCTCCTCCATAAATCCATACCAACAAGAATCCCCTCATAAATTAGTCATTATAAAATATCTCTACCATGGCTAGGAAAAATAAGTTTGAAACCCTATTCTATATAGAATACTTATAATCACAAATAGATGTTCCACTATAACCCCAAAATAAAAATTTAGTCCCCTTTATGACACCAATTATGCATATCAAATAGAGAAAAGGAAAAAATATTTTGGATACCAAATAAAAATTTCAACCATGTCAAAAATAAGTAGAGAAATTCTTACAATATGAATTACCTTAAATATAAGAAAAAGAGTGACCAAACTATTCATATGACATTTATTTTCATCCATACACATTATAGTCGAGTCCCTTAGATATTTCTCCACATCATCCCTAAGAGAAACAACCAGAAAGGTAGTCAGAGTAGAGATCTAATGATTACCCAAAACATAAACACTATTCCTTATATTAACCCTCCATAGAGGACTCTCATACAAGACTTAATTATTTATATAAAGCCATGTTATTTATAAGACTGTCCCATTCTCATCTGATCTACGAGAAAATACCCTATATAAAATTACTTCACTTCAATCACCATATACCATAGAACATCTAGTTCATGAAAAAGGTTCCACACCTGTTTCTCTAAAAGATCCAAACTGAAGGCATTAATAACTCTAATTAAAAGTCCACATTATGCATTATCCTTAAGAATCACCTCCCACCTCACCTAAAATAACAATCATTTACCCAACTCATCACCCCATCCGTAATATAAAAAAGAGTATTAAAAGTGTTAAAAATAAAATGAGAAAATGTATATGAATAATCATAAAAATAGGAATATCTAGAGCCACTGTCACGACCCGCCCTCGGGGTCCGTGCCGTGACTACCCCAAGCCCGCCTTCCATAGACCAGGGGCTGGCGACTAGCACCAAGGCGTAAATCCCGGTAAAAAGGGAAGGCATTGCCTTTGAAAAGTAAACACACACCACAGAGTAATCAAGCGGAAAGTAAACACTAAACAAGAAGAGTACGACTGAAAGTGCGGAAAGGTAAATGGGCCAGAATACAAACCCAAACTGAAAGTAAAGTACAACTCAAAAAGGGAAAAACAGCAACTGTAAAGAAAAGGCCGCTACTCCGAGCTGTCCACCGGAAATCCCACCTGAAGGGTGGGTACAGATAGCTCCTCTGCTCCACGGGTCCCGTCGTCCGCTCCGTGCACGTCCCGCCCAGTGGTCCACCTCCGGGTACCGTCCCGCTCTACAAGCCTCAGCTAAGGTCAACGCTGTCCGTCGTCTGCAACCAACACAACGTAGTGCGGGCGAAGCCCGTGCAGGGGTGAGTATAAGCTACTCAGTAGGGACCCCGAGACCCCCGAAGGTCTCTCAAATCCACAAAGGATAAACCACGAAGAAAAGTACAAACACGAAGTAACAACCGACACTGCTTAGGTATATGCCCATACATATACCTAAGTCATCAATTCAAATACGCTCAAACCTCCGAGCCCAAGTACAACTCAGTCCACGCAGGAAAGTATACGTATTCCACATAGGAAAGCAAAACATAACCCACACAGGATTGCACTACACAATCCACACAGGAAAGCAACAGGATTCAGCTCACACAGGTAAACTTCTTCAAGGACGATAAAGATGATCACTGATCCATCTAAGTCGTCGGACCCACGAAGGATCGTTAGGTAACTAACCCCCGCAGAAGACCCACACAGGATCGGGCTCACACAGAACCTGTAGGCGCTGGCTCACACAGAACCGCTGAGCGCAAGGACCCACACAGGATCGGGCTCACACAGAACCTGTAGCACTGATCCACGTAGGATCGCTGAGTGCTGTAGTCGTCGTCGTCGAATCCACACAGGATCTCTGTACTGTCGTCGTTGAATCCACTCAGGATCTCTGTACTGTCGTCGTCGCAGTCACAGTAGCAGTCGTAGCAGTAGAACAGTCGCAGCCAGCACTAGGGTTCCCGCACACAGCTAGCTCGTTCGGAGGGTCCGCTCCACGAGCCGAGAGGCTGATACATCAACTGTCACAAAGACCAGAGTTGATGTATCAAAAAGTTCCGTATCGTCAACAGGAACTCAACGCAACAGACGGCGCGTCGATCGGACGCCCGGTCTGAGAGTTATTGGCATTTTCGTCTCCGGGGCCCGGTTGGTTTTTAAGGCAAAACCAACCCGACCGTACTCCACCTGCGTCCAAACCTCGGGCGGAGTATGCCAAAAGATCCGTCTCACTAAGAGGAACACTACGCGACTGACGGCACGTCAATCGGACGTCCGTAGCTCAAGATATGAGCGTTTCCGCTCCGAAGGCCCGGTTGGTTTCGCAAACGAACCAACCCGGCCGAACTCAAAGTAAACCGAAACCTTGAGTGCGATATACCGAAACGACCGTCTCGATCCAAGGATCGCGTTGCCGCAGACGGTTCGTCATTCGGAGGTCCGAGGCTCAAGTTATGAGCGAAAAACCAAAACTGGTTCGAAACGGGGGGGTCCGGGTCCGGGCCGACCCGGCCCGACCCCCCCCCCCCCCCCCTGGGCGGCGCGGCGGCCGGCGGCGGCGGACGGCGGCGGCGGGCGGCGGCGCGGCGGCGGGCCGCGGTGGCGGCGGCGGCGGGCCGCGGCGGCGGCGCTTGGCGCCGCACGTGGGTCACGCGGGGGGCAATCAAGCCCCCCCTGTTTGTGAAGGCGGCACGGCTTTGAGCCGTGCCTTTGCAAAAAAAAACGGCCCCCGCAAGTGGGGGCCGGCTGGACGAACCGGGGGGCTGTTGCCCCCCCTCCTTAAATGAACCGCCCCCCTCATTAAGAGGGGGGTTTGATGAACCAGCCGGGGGATTTATTCCCCCGGTTTTATGACATCCGGCCGGCCCGCTGGCCGGCCGGTTTTTACCAACGGGACCGGAAATTCCGGTCCCGCCCTCGTCTTCCGACGCCGGCGGCCCGGCCGCCGGTCTTTCCTTCCGCCGCGGCCCGGAACCGGCCGCGGTCTCCTCGTCCCGCCGCGGCCCGGAACCGGCCGCGGTCTTCTCGTCCCGCCGCGGCCCGGAACCGGCCGCGACATTCGTCATCCGGCACGGTGCGACGGCACCGCGTCCCTTCGCCGTGCTTTGATAATATTCAACGCGGCGCGACGGCGTCGTGTTCTTGTTGTTTCTTCAAAGGTGCGTGCGACGGCATCGCATAAGATATTCGCACGTTCATCCGCGTGGTGCGACGGCACCACGCCACTTGCTTTCCTCCGCAAAATAATTAAACAAGAACGATGGAGGGGGTTCGGCCGTGTTCGTGCGGTCCGGCCCCCCTCACGTTAAAATAAAAACGCAACTTAAAATAAATCAAGTCACACGTTAGTCTTGATAGAATCACGATCAAGAATAAAATAAGAAAACCAAAAGAAAACGACAACCCCTACCTCGGGTTTAAGATTCAAAGGTTCGGCTACGCTCCGCGGAAGACGGCGTCGCGGATGTCGGGTGTCGCGGTCGTCGTTCGTCAAATCCGTTGACGGAGAGTTATGCCCGAAGAGACACGTCGTTGGCGGATCTTCGTTTGTCGACGAAGAAGGTCCGATGAGGGTGCGGCGTTCCCTTTTTAAAGACACCGAGGACGAAGAAGAGAGGCGTCGTTCTTCGTCGGAGTTTGAGAGATCTTCGTTCTTCGTCAGAGCTTGAAGATGAAGAGGAGCTCTCAAAAAGTTTTCAAGGGAATAAAAAACAACCCTTAAACAAATAAGATTGCATCTTATTTTATTAACACATAACTCAAAAGAATTTCAAATGTTTGAAATTCAAAAGAGTTTAACTCCCCAAAATTAAATTAAGTAACTTAAGTCATTAAAGACGGGGGTTAAGTATGTTGAGAGAATTTGAAAAGAAAAGGGGGTTCGTGTGGGCCCCACCACACTTAATCCTCCCAAGGGAGGTTAAGTGGGTGTGGGTCCCACTTCCAACCTCCTTTGGTAGGTTTTTAATAAGTTAAATAAAATTGTTCTACACAACTTTATTTAACTCAAACTAAAAACCCCTAAAACTAACTTTCAACCCGCAACAAACGCAACTCCCGAAAAGGTCTCTTTAAGCGAATATCGGTGCTGCGAGTTCATCGGTGCCCTCGGATTTCAATTCTGAGCACCGGATCAAAAGTTAGGAATTCCCGCTCGTTCGTTCACTGAACGTACCCGAGCCAAACTTCGGAAATTAATTCCGGGCACTCCGGGCCTCGGAATCAGGTGCCGTCAGAAACCGCGCTCTTGTAAAATTCCAAAGAAAATTAAGAAAAAAATTCCCTTGAATTTTACGGGTCTTTACATTACTCCCACCTCAGGGCTTTACGTCCCCGTAAAGATACAACAAAAACTAGGGAAACAAATGAGGGTACTGAGCACGCATCTGAGTCTCCCGCTCCCATGTGCTTTCCTGGAGGTTCCCATGCTGCCATCTGATGCGCACAAGAGGAATCGATCGCCCACGCAGGACCCGCTCCTGTCGATCCTCTATCTCCACCGGGACCTCCGTAAAAGTCGCCCCATCGTCAACGTCAAGCTCCCCATGGTCAATGATGTGCGTCGGGTCGTGCACGTATCTCCTCAGCTGGGATACGTGGAAGACGTCGTGCACCCGGTGCAACTGAGGTGGTAGAGCCAGGCGATAAGCCACCTCGCCAATCCTGCTGAGAATCTGGAAGGGTCCGATGAAGCGCGGAGATAACTTGCCGCCTCGGCCAAATCTCTGAATACCACGTCGAGGTGAGACCCGCAAGAAGACGTGGTCGCCATCCTCGAACTCCAGTGGCCTCCGCCTCCTGTCAGCGTATGACTTCTGCCGGCTCTGAGCTGTCCTCATCCGCTCCTGGATGACCTGGACCTTCTCTGTCGTGGCCTGGACCATCTCCGGTCCCACCAGTGCTGACTCCCCAGGGTCTGTCCAGCACAAAGGAGATCTACATGGTCGGCCGTACAACGCCTCGTACGGTGCCATCCCGATGGTGGAGTGGTAGCTGTTGTTGTACGCGAACTCCACCAAGGGTAGGTGGTCCTCCCAGCTACGACCAAAGTCGAGGACACATGCGCGGAGCATGTCCTCGAGAGTCTGAATGGTCCTCTCCGTCTGACCATCTGTCTGAGGGTGAAAAGCTGTGCTAAGACGTAGCTGCGTCCCGAACGCCTCCTGTAACCCCTTCCAAAGCCGGGAAGTAAAGCGGGCATCTCGATCGGAGACGATAGATGATGGCACGCCGTGGAGCCGCACAATCTCCTGAACGTAGAGACGTCCCAAGCTCTCCACTGAGCCCTGCTCTCTGATGGGTAAGAAGTGTGCCGACTTGGTGAGTCGGTCAACAATCACCCAGATGGAGTCGTGACCTCTGGAAGTGCGTGGAAGTCCAGTCACGAAGTCCATAGATATGCCGTCCCACTTCCACTCCGGAACCTCCAAGGGCTGTACCAAGCCAGCTGGTACCTGATGCTCTGCCTTCACCTGCTGACAGGTGAGGCATCGAGAAACGAACTCTGCTACTGCCTTCTTCATGCCCGGCCACCAATGCTGTCGTCTGAGGTCCTGGTACATCTTCGCCACTCCAGGATGTACCGCCAAAGGAGAAGTGTGAAACTCCCTCAGCACTTCCTCTCGCAAAGCGACTGGTACCATGGTACGTCCTCTGAAAAGGATGTCGTGCTCTGCTCCAAGGGAGAAACCATCAGGTGCCTGTCCCGAGGATATCTGTGCACGCCGTGTCTCACAGTCAGCGTCCCCGCGCTGTGCCTCCCTGACTCGCTGCAGTAGTGGAGGAGTGACTGTGAGAGACTGAAGAAAGGCTTCTCCATCTCTATCCACGAAGGATATCTGCAAAGAGGCTAGCTGCTCCGTCGCCTCCTCGAGTAGCTGAATGCCCGTCCTCCTGCTGAGGGCATCGGCTACTACGTTACCCTTCCCAGGAGTATAGACTATCTCAAAGTCATAGTCCTGGAGGAACTCGAGCCATCGTCGCTGTCTCAGGTTCAGGTCCTTCTGCGAGAAGATATACCTGAGACTCTGATGATCGGAAAAGACTATAAAGCGCTCTCCCATCAGATAATGTCGCCATGTCTTCAGAGCGAAGACCACTGCTGCTAACTCCAGGTCATGGGTAGCGTAGTTCTGCTCATGCGGTCTCAACTGTCATGATCCATAGGCGATCACTGCCCGCTCCTGCATCAGAACACATCCGAGTCTGGTCCCTGATGCATCGCAGTAGACTACGTACCCTACTCCTTCCTCAGGCAATCTCAAGATAGGTGCGCTAGTCAATCTCTGTCTCAGCTCCTGGAAGCTTTGCTGACATCTGTCTGACCATACGAAGGGTTTCCCCTTCTTCGTCAAAGCTGTGAGTGATGCCGCAACTCTGGAGAAGTTCGGCACAAATCTCCGATAGTATCCAGCTAGTCCCAAGAAACTCCGAACCTCAGTCACGCTCCTGGGTGGCTCCCATGCTAACACAGCCTCAATCTTCGCGGGATCCACTGCAACTCCCGCCTCAGAGATAACGTGTCCCAAAAAGTGGACCTCACGTATCCAGAACTGGCACTTCGAGAGCTTACCATAAAGCTGGTGCTCTCGGAGTGTGTCAAGAACAACTCGCAAGTGATAGGCGTGCTCCTCCTCTGTCGTAGAGTAAATCAGAATGTCGTCGATGAAGACCACGACAAACCGATCGAGGTATGGCTGAAAGATCCTGTTCATGAGAGCCATGAACACTGCTGGAGCATTGGTTACACCTAAGGGCATAACCAAGAACTCATAGTGGCCATACCGACATCTGAAGGCCGTCTTCTGCACATCCTCGTCTCTGACTCTGAGCTGATGATAGCCTGACCTGAGGTCTATCTTCGAGAACCACCGTGCTCCCTTGAGCTGATCAAAGAGGTCATCAATCCTCGGTAGCGGATACTTGTTCCTCACTATCACCTGGTTTAGGCGACGATAGTCAACACAAAGTCGCAAGCTCCCGTCCGCCTTCTTGGCGAACAATATCGGGGAAGCCCAGGGTGAAACACTGGGTCGGATGAACCCCTTGCCCTGCAAGTCCTCCAACTGTACCCGTAGCTCTCGAAGCTCGGCGGGGGCCATCCGATATGCTGGAGTGGATATCGGGGCTGTCCCGGGGTACAAGTCAATATAAAAGTCTACCTCTCTGCGAGGAGGTAGCCCTGGAACGTCGTCGGGAAAAACGTCCGCAAACTGATCCACCACTGCAGGAAAACCAGGACTCCGCACGTCAACTGCTCCAAGGATAAGGCTAGCCAACTGATGAGTGATGGGCTGTCCTCTCCTCCGCGGAAGTCCATCCTGTGCTGCTAAGGCTCCCTTCTCGCCGGTGAAGGTGAACCTGCTCCCGTTGGTGCGTACACAACGCACCTTGCGCCTAAAACAGTCAATCTGTGCATGGACCGTAGACAGCCAATCCATGCCCAAGATGACGTCGTAAGGCCTCGACGCTGCTACAAGAAGATCCCAGCCGAAGCTCTCGCCTCCTAGAGTAAGCTCACACTGCCGGCACCAGTGCGTAATCGTCGAGTCTGCTCCCGTAGGAGTCTCTAGCCATAAGGATCGAGCCAACGGCTCTGTCGGAATCTCCGAGCTCCGAACAAGGGCAGCGGCTATGAAAGAGTGACTCGCTCCTGTGTCTATAAGAACTGCAGCAAGGGTGGAATAGACACAGATAGTACCTCGAATCATCTCAGGTGCGCCGTGGTCATAGGCCTCTGCTGCCTGGAGTTGTGCCTGTCGCTGCCCGCCAGCTCCCTGTGGTCGGGGTGGACCTCCTGGTGGTGGTGGTGGTAGAGCCTCAAAGCGTCGGCCACCACCTGCTGCTCGTCCAGCTCCTCTGCCTCGTCCGCCTCCTCCCTGCGGACCGCCACGGTCGACCCTCTGCCTCTGCCTCGGTGGTCCATCAACTGACTGCTGCTCCTCGGCACGGCGGGTCGGGCAGTCGCGAGCCATGTGGCCCTGCCCGCCGCACGAGTAGCACTGTCTGCCTCTCGGAAGACTGGCTCCGCGCTGTGTGCCCCGCACTGCTGAGCCAGTGCCCTGAGGTCGTCTGCCTAAAGGTCTGGTCTGTCTGGACCCCTGAGTCATCCGTCGACTGCCTGCTGCAGATGACTCTGCCACGTGCCGCCCTGCGGTGGGTCGCTGAGCTGGTGTAGACTCAGCAAGGAAGCTCTCGATCAGAAGGGCCCGCTCCAGTACTCCTGTCTGAGTCGGTATGCTAAGGGAGATCAGCGATGCCCTGATCTCGTGTCTCAAACCCTGCTCGAAGGTCCGGGCCCGGAAGAATGGGTCCCGTACCATGCCGGTCGAGTAGCGCGAGAGATCGGTAAATCTCGCCGAGTACTGGGCGACCGTCATGCTGCCCTGCCGCAGCTGTAGAAGCTCCTGGATGCGCACCGCTCGGAGGGTGGCCGGGACGAACTCAGAGCGGAAGACGCTCTCGAAGTCCGTCCAGAGAAGAGATGCCTCATCGTGCACCTGGACCATCAGGCTCCACCATCGTCCTGCTGCTGCGTGTAATAGGCTCGCAGCGAGGATCACCATGAGGTCTGCTGGTGTCCTCACTAGCCTAAACACTCGTACTACTGCCTCCAGCCAGTCCTCTGCTGCCTGGGGATCCGTCTCCCCGCGAAACCTGGGCGGACGCTGGCGCTGAAACTCATGCAGTGCGCTGAGGCGACGTGCATCGTCAGCGGCTGCTGCTGGAAGCATCGGGGAATCGGCGGGTAAAGCTACCGCCGGTGCCACTACTGGAAAAGGGCCCTGCACCGAGGCATCGTCGCTCGGTGGGCTGTCGTCTCGCTCGACTCTCGGAACCCTAGCTGGCTGTCGTCGTGGGGCCATCCTGAAAAGGAAACAGGTGCGCCACGGTTAGAATAGTATACCTGGTGAGCTGATATAAGTAATCACAAAGAAAACTTGAAACACACACGCAATCAATGTCTTCGTGCATTAAGTCGGAAATCAGAAGTCAGGGTCCTGGTGTACGGATACGTCGGCCGCCGCACCAACACTGGACTCCCTGGACTGATAACCACACTCAATACGCTAAACATTATTGCTTCACATAGAAAAGATCAGAGTTCGCGGTAGAACCGAACTCCTCTGATACCAATTTGTCACGACCCGCCCTCGGGGTCCGTGCCGTGACTACCCCAAGCCCGCCTTCCATAGACCAGGGGCTGGCGACTAGCACCAAGGCGTAAATCCCGGTAAAAAGGGAAGGCATTGCCTTTGAAAAGTAAACACACACCACAGAGTAATCAAGCGGAAAGTAAACACTAAACAAGCAGAGTACGACTGAAAGTGCGGAAAGGTAAATGGGCCAGAATACAAACCCAAACTGAAAGTAAAGTACAACTCAAAAAGGGAAAAACAGCAACTGTAAAGAAAAGGCCGCTACTCCGAGCTGTCCACCGGAAATCCCACCTGAAGGGTGGGTACAGATAGCTCCTCTGCTCCACGGGTCCCGTCGTCCGCTCCGTGCACGTCCCGCCCAGTGGTCCACCTCCGGGTACCGTCCCGCTCTACAAGCCTCAGCTAAGGTCAACGCTGTCCGTCGTCTGCAACCAACACAACGTAGTGCGGGCGAAGCCCGTGCAGGGGTGAGTATAAGCTACTCAGTAGGGACCCCGAGACCCCCGAAGGTCTCTCAAATCCACAAAGGATAAACCACGAAGAAAAGTACAAACACGAAGTAACAACCGACACTGCTTAGGTATATGCCCATACATATACCTAAGTCATCAATTCAAATACGCTCAAACCTCCGAGCCCAAGTACAACTCAGTCCACGCAGGAAAGTATACGTATTCCACATAGGAAAGCAAAACATAACCCACACAGGATTGCACTACACAATCCACACAGGAAAGCAACAGGATTCAGCTCACACAGGTAAACTTCTTCAAGGACGATAAAGATGATCACTGATCCATCTAAGTCGTCGGACCCACGAAGGATCGTTAGGTAACTAACCCCCGCAGAAGACCCACACAGGATCGGGCTCACACAGAACCTGTAGGCGCTGGCTCACACAGAACCGCTGAGCGCAAGGACCCACACAGGATCGGGCTCACACAGAACCTGTAGCACTGATCCACGTAGGATCGCTGAGTGCTGTAGTCGTCGTCGTCGAATCCACACAGGATCTCTGTACTGTCGTCGTTGAATCCACTCAGGATCTCTGTACTGTCGTCGTCGCAGTCACAGTAGCAGTCGTAGCAGTAGAACAGTCGCAGCCAGTACTAGGGTTCCCGCACACAGCTAGCTCGTTCGGAGGGTCCGCTCCACGAGCCGAGAGGCTGATACATCAACTGTCACAAAGACCAGAGTTGATGTATCAAAAAGTTCCGTATCGTCAACAGGAACTCAACGCAACAGACGGCGCGTCGATCGGACGCCCGGTCTGAGAGTTATTGGCATTTTCGTCTCCGGGGCCCGGTTGGTTTTTAAGGCAAAACCAACCCGACCGTACTCCACCTGCGTCCAAACCTCGGGCGGAGTATGCCAAAAGATCCGTCTCACTAAGAGGAACACTACGCGACTGACGGCACGTCAATCGGACGTCCGTAGCTCAAGATATGAGCGTTTCCGCTCCGAAGGCCCGGTTGGTTTCGCAAACGAACCAACCCGGCCGAACTCAAAGTAAACCGAAACCTTGAGTGCGATATACCGAAACGACCGTCTCGATCCAAGGATCGCGTTGCCGCAGACGGTTCGTCATTCGGAGGTCCGAGGCTCAAGTTATGAGCGAAAAACCAAAACTGGTTCGAAACGGGGGGGTCCGGGTCCGGGCCGACCCGGCCCGACCCCCCCCCCCCCCTGGGCGGCGCGGCGGCCGGCGGCGGCGGACGGCGGCGGCGGGCGGCGGCGCGGCGGCGGGCCGCGGTGGCGGCGGCGGCGGGCCGCGGCGGCGGCGCTTGGCGCCGCACGTGGGTCACGCGGGGGGCAATCAAGCCCCCCCTGTTTGTGAAGGCGGCACGGCTTTGAGCCGTGCCTTTGCAAAAAAAACGGCCCCCGCAAGTGGGGGCCGGCTGGACGAACCGGGGGGCTGTTGCCCCCCCTCCTTAAATGAACCGCCCCCCTCATTAAGAGGGGGGTTTGATGAACCAGCCGGGGGATTTATTCCCCCGGTTTTATGACATCCGGCCGGCCCGCTGGCCGGCCGGTTTTTACCAACGGGACCGGAAATTCCGGTCCCGCCCTCGTCTTCCGACGCCGGCGGCCCGGCCGCCGGTCTTTCCTTCCGCCGCGGCCCGGAACCGGCCGCGGTCTCCTCGTCCCGCCGCGGCCCGGAACCGGCCGCGGTCTTCTCGTCCCGCCGCGGCCCGGAACCGGCCGCGGCGTTCGTCATCCGGCACGGTGCGACGGCACCGCGTCCCTTCGCCGTGCTTTGATAATATTCAACGCGGCGCGACGGCGTCGTGTTCTTGTTGTTTCTTCAAAGGTGCGTGCGACGGCATCGCATAAGATATTCGCACGTTCATCCGCGTGGTGCGACGGCACCACGCCACTTGCTTTCCTCCGCAAAATAATTAAACAAGAACGATGGAGGGGGTTCGGCCGTGTTCGTGCGGTCCGGCCCCCCTCACGTTAAAATAAAAACGCAACTTAAAATAAATCAAGTCACACGTTAGTCTTGATAGAATCACGATCAAGAATAAAATAAGAAAACCAAAAGAAAACGACAACCCCTACCTCGGGTTTAAGATTCAAAGGTTCGGCTACGCTCCGCGGAAGACGGCGTCGCGGATGTCGGGTGTCGCGGTCGTCGTTCGTCAAATCCGTTGACGGAGAGTTATGCCCGAAGAGACACGTCGTTGGCGGATCTTCGTTTGTCGACGAAGAAGGTCCGATGAGGGTGCGGCGTTCCCTTTTTAAAGACACCGAGGACGAAGAAGAGAGGCGTCGTTCTTCGTCGGAGTTTGAGAGATCTTCGTTCTTCGTCAGAGCTTGAAGATGAAGAGGAGCTCTCAAAAAGTTTTCAAGGGAATAAAAAACAACCCTTAAACAAATAAGATTGCATCTTATTTTATTAACACATAACTCAAAAGAATTTCAAATGTTTGAAATTCAAAAGAGTTTAACTCCCCAAAATTAAATTAAGTAACTTAAGTCATTAAAGAGGGGGGTTAAGTATGTTGAGAGAATTTGAAAAGAAAAGGGGGTTCGTGTGGGCCCCACCACACTTAATCCTCCCAAGGGAGGTTAAGTGGGTGTGGGTCCCACTTCCAACCTCCTTTGGTAGGTTTTTAATAAGTTAAATAAAATTGTTCTACACAACTTTATTTAACTCAAACTAAAAACCCCTAAAACTAACTTTCAACCCGCAACAAACGCAACTCCCGAAAAGGTCTCTTTAAGCGAATATCGGTGCTGCGAGTTCATCGGTGCCCTCGGATTTCAATTCCGAGCACCGGATCAAAAGTTAGGAATTCCCGCTCGTTCGTTCACTGAACGTACCCGAGCCAAACTTCGGAAATTAATTCCGGGCACTCCGGGCCTCGGAATCAGGTGCCGTCAGAAACCGCGCTCTTGTAAAATTCCAAAGAAAATTAAGAAAAAAATTCCCTTGAATTTTACGGGTCTTTACAGCCACCATATTAATAAAAACACTCATGCCCACCTGAGACAATAATTTTTATGTCTAACATTTCAATTTTTCCACCACTCTCTATTTCAAGAATCAAAACACTTGAACATGAGACCAATCAATTATCTATAGAATGCCCCTTTTCATGATACATGATCTCCACAACCCCACTCATTTTTTGATATTTATTGTCACTTAATTCATGGTATTAAGGGTGAATAAGAGATCAAAAATTTCAAAACTGACCTTATAACCTGATATATAGTCATAAAAGTTCATGACATACAAGAGAGTTTGGTAGTCACAACCTGAAGACCATAAAAAATTGCATCATCCAAAAGAAAACAAATTGGAAATCAATGGTCCTAAACAATGAATGTGAATACCATGTAATCCCCCATCCTTATATCCATTTCCATGTGAGAATCCAAATCCTTCAAACACATAAGAAATGAATATGGGGATAGGGGATCCACCTGTAAACTCCTAAGAGACAACATAACCATCCTCTAGATATCTCCAATAAGGGAAAGAATACTATATCATAGAAGAATCCAAAATCATTATGAAATCCATGAATCTAGATTTAAACCCTAACTTTTACTCACTCACAACATAATACCCACCATTTTTATTTCCCCTAATAGTTTTAAAATGGTTTAGTAATTTAAAATAAAAAAATTATCTAAATCCTATTCCCTAGTAAAAGTGCATATTTCCTCTCATATAACACCTTGGAGGACATAACACAGTCTATTAGAATTAGTATTCATGTAAATATTATATATTATATTAAAAATACTAATCAACCTAAACTCATTCAAATATTTAGGATAATTTTTATTGTAGTTCAAAAAAATATAGTATCATTAATAGTTGATGAAAAAGATCCATGTTTTTTTGTTATCAATTTTAAGAGCATGTTAATGTCGATTATTCATGATTCAGGCCATCAATAATACTATATTACAGCTTGAGTTAGGTAAGAAATATATTTCTAGAATTTTTCTTGGGTCTAAGTGAACATTACTTACCAAAATAGGTTGTAACATTATGATATAATTTTGTTATTATATTGAGATGGATATAAGCATAAAAAAATATCATGATTTAGTCGAGATTCAATAAAAAATAAAAGCATGATATCATTTAATTCCTTTCATTCTAGATCTTAATGAATAGTATGAAACAATTTCATGTTTTTAGTGTAGTGTGTATACCAATAACATGAATTAATTTCATGTTTTTGGTTGGATTCCCTATAAAATGTTTGAACCCTCCTCCCATTTATTCACAACACTTCCTCTATCAATAGAGACTTAAGTATTTATGGTACCCTACTTTAGGGTTTTTGGTCTTTTGGCCTTTTACATTTGAAGTATTTTTCAATTTTTTTAAATATTTATTTTTTATATTAGATTTTATAATAAATAATATTTAATTTTATTGTTTTTTATAGTTTTTATATGTTAATTAAGTTAGTTTTAATTAATAAAAATATTTATTTAAGAAATATAAATTTCATAATGCGTGTTTAATTATTTTAAACATATCGTCATTATAGTGTAATGAGATTGCAATGAGCTATTTGTTGAAATAATGTAAATAAAATTTATATTTAAAATGTGGAAATGATTTTCTAATAATACAAATATTAATTTTTATTTTAGTTAACTATTTCTATAGATTTATTTAGTGTAAAGATTATGGGTAGTGAATCATCATTTTAGACCTCTCCCATATCGATCTAGGGGATTTCCCTTTATAAAAGTTAGTGGAATGTTTACTTCTTACTTCACCAAACTAACATAAAATATTATCTTTAGAGTTTTTAAATTAAAATATTAACTTTTCAATAATTTTTTATTGATTCAAATAATGGTATGTTTGTTTAATAAAATGTATTTAATTGATAAATTGAAATATATTTTGTTAATTTTTTTAATGATCCAAATTTTTGAAAATTTATTAGGACTAATATTAATATTTATAATGTAGATAAAATGAACCATGTATATATTTATTGAAATAGTGAAGTAATTGATACTAAATAAAGATTTAGTTATAATTGAAAACCAAAACGATATTTAAATATGAAAGATTGTATAACATTGGAAGTTGTTCAGAGAAAAAGTTATGTGTGGTTAAAATTCATAGTTATCCTGGAAATTTAGTCCATAATATTTACACATCTTCAATATAAACATAGGTTGTGGAATATATCATATCCCATTATTAATGATGAGGACTATAAAGAAGTATCAACACTATTTATGAATCTATCTGAAGGTTAAATTATACATTTTTATATCACTATATTTATTATCAAAGAGTTCAATATTCAATTAACTTTCCCAAATATGACGTTCTAGTTGAATTTGGTCAGTCATATCCAATCATTAAACTAAAACACCTCCCTGTGAGGGTGGTTTGTTTAAGAAAAGTCCTCTTCTTGATGTGGATATGATGGTAGAGAATATAATAAATGATAAATATTAATATCATGAGATAGACGCTTATGATGAAGATGGGGAATAATAAGAAATTGTTTAAGAACATTCTAAACCAACACTACTATAGTTATACCGAACATTGAATCATCCTCCACCATTGGTAATTTGGCTGAAGAAAGGTATATCACACATTAAAAATTTTATTTGTTTTTCATTACACATAGCTTAGAATTTCAATGAATTATCGATGTCATGCATTGGGGGGGTGAATGATAGTTCTTTATATATTTATAGGGAAAATAAAAAATTATGCAATGAAAAATATGATAAAATATTATCACTATGAGTGAAATTTTAGTTATGTCATGGAATAATCAAATATATATCACTTCATAGTTCACTATGAAAAGCACTATTTAGATTACTATATGTATTTTGAAGCTATACTTGATAAAAAATATAGGTTTTGAAGGATCTCCTGATTTACTCAGCACACATGTGCGAACAAAATCATATTACAAGGTCACATCACCTTGGATGTTAAATTCATTTAAAATGTTATTATTTAAATGATAAGATAATGTCAATATCTTTTAGTTGCTCTTTTAAAAGAGATATTAAAATATTTTTTAGATTTGTGATAACTTATAGAAAGTCATGGGTGGCATTATAAAAAGACATTGTGAAAGTATATAATGACTGTGAATAATCCTATTGAGTTTTAACAAAACTTATAGAGTTTTTATGTCATAAAAACTTAGTTGTCTACTGGTTACATGATGTGGAATATATAATCCATAAATATTGAGTTGATCGGTTGAAAATGGTGTTTGATAGGATTTTTTTGGGAATTATTACCTTCTGTGGCTGTATTTGGGAATTAGAAAAAAAAATTTAGATTGAAAATAAATTTCTAAAAAAAACGTATACTAGAATGATAATAATTTCCTCCACACATTATATAAATTATGCCCTAGTACCATTAATATTCACTATCATTGAGAAGGAAATCCTCTCATCATGGATTTGGTTTTTGGATTAACTTTGATAGTATTTAATGAATATTGAAGTAATTTTCTTAGTTTTATATCGACATAGAGTGATCAAGGAGGTCATACAGTCTTAGGGTCCTATATCGATACCACCAAATGCTTATCATTGATAATATATTAGGAATGATTCTAAAAAAAAGTGAAATAAGTTCAAATATAAATCTATGAAAAAGATAATCATCAATATTTGTACGCATTTTTTCTCAAAAATATCATACTGATAGAATTCATATAATTTCATATCCACTCATAAACATATATTCTTTTATAGTATACAAACCCGAATAGGGTAATATGGATGAGTGTTTTGAATAAATCCATAGAGTTAATCAAGAGGTATATATATTCAAGATTATTAATTTCAAATGGAAAATGATCAATGTCATATAGATGACTAAAGGAGATATGGTCACATAATGACCCACATCATAGAATTAATTAATGGAGACTTCAAAGGAGTTCATAAGTTTTCCATCAAAGGTTTATTGCACAAAAAGTTTGAACAATTGGTAAATTAATTTTTGGAAAAATGAAAGAAAGTCAAAGATGGTTATTATAGAGGTATATGATATGGGAACTATTTTAAGTGTGAGATTTATAGAATTTTATAAGAGGTTATCTCATTTCGTGTCTGATCATTTAACCATATAGGAATAATATTTTAGTTCACTTAGTGTTATGATATTATTGTATATGGATCCACATTCACATAGTGCTCCAAATTATCTCTCATATCCCCTTACTCCTAGGGTTTTTTATGGTTATTTTTTTATAGTGATGGTGCTTATTTAATTTCTTAATATCAGTTTCTCTTCCCACCTTGATGATTTTTACTCTTTGGTTTCTATCTTCACCCAATATTTTTTTAACTTTTTTTACCTTTTGGTCTTCATCAACATTTTCTTAAACTTCTTCCCTAATATTTTAAGGTCATAAAAAATGTTTCCTTCTACCACCGCTCTTTCATTTTACCCAAATGTGTGGGAATCCATACCTAATTTATCTTTTTTATTTTCGAGGTGTTTTGGGTCGATGATTATTGTAGAATCTAGTGTCAATTGTCCTATAATTTGTTGGTGGTCTCACATATGGTACTACCAAAAAATGATCCCATTCTCTTGTTTGAAAATAAATCATGCAAGAACTTATTTTTAATATGGAATGATGTTGTTTTAGAGTAGCTTGAAATAGTTATAAAGTCAGGGATAGAGGTAAAATTAGTTTTATATTCTTATCTTTTTATTTAATGGATATTATTATGGTGATATAGTTTATTCATGGGTATTTAATTATAATATTTTTTTTCTATTCATGTGGATGATTTTATGTGGTGGATTTTATTTCCCCTTTTCTATAGGATAATTTTACAGTTCTATTATCTTCCCTCCCAGGTCTATTTACACGGTATCTACTCAAAAAGGTAAATATGATGGGATTCTTATCAGATGTAGTGAATCAATAACATAGTGATGGACTATGAAGAAGTTTGAATTATGAATGGACTTTAGGGACTAAAAAGTGATTCGAGATAACTACTATTTTGAGTATCTGCTTATTTTAGCTTGGATTCATGTTTGATGTTCTATTGGTGGTAGTTCGTTTCTAGTCTTGATTGATGGTGATTATTTTTTATTGATTATAGAGGTTCCATTTATCAAAGTAATATACCTAAGGGTTTGGTTTTCATTTATATTATGTTTTTGGGTGTACGACATGATTATTTTGTTATTTCATCTTTTGAATCGTCGATTATTATTTCGTGTAGATTCATCTATTGTGGGTGTTTATTATTGGTGCTTCTAGTGGGGGTGGATTTTTTAAAGATGAGTGGCTATTGATGGAGAGTTTGATTTTCATTGTGGGATTATTTTTTATGATAGGCGCAATTCTTGAGGAATGACATGGACACCCTCCTTTATTTTCTCACATAACTACCTGATTGACCAATATGCTAACACTTTTCCAGCTTTTTAATTTTAAATTTTTTATTTTGGTGAGTTTATGTTCTATCTTTGGAATTTTTGTGGGGATTTTAAAAATATGGATTGGTTTGGTATTTAGTTTTTTCTAAAATGGTTTACAATTTTACTTAAAATTTGGTTTTATACATGATTAAAAAATAGATTGTGAATTTACATGAACCATTAACTTGAATCAGTATTCATGTTCTTGTGGTTTTGTTAGAGTACCACTACTGTGATTGCAGAAACTTCCAAGAGTTATGATATTCTTACGCATTGGTCACTACAACATGTTCAAATGTACACTTATATTTTGAGAATTTCATCAATCCAATAAATCATATACAAACTATTAGTTAATATTGTAATTATATGTGGATTCCTATTTGGTAAAATCAAAACATTATCATGAATGTCGATGCACCTACAGTATTGTTAAACATGAATAGGTTGTGACAACAAGTGTGATCAATATCGACTTATATTTGGAATAATATATATTATCCCGATGAATAGGGACCAACATAGAGATTAAATATGTGTTCAAGATGGTCACACTCACACAAATTTCCCTAGATATATAGGGAAATATTCAAACAACCCATAAGGTTGATATGCTACTATAACTAGTCTTTGTGTGGATGTATTTGTAATCAATTTCCTTTATTTTTTTTATAAATGAGAATTTCATATGATTTTAATATTAATCAATCAAAAATATTAACATGTATAGTAGTATAATTATCTAGAAATTAAATTAGATATCTATAAAAGATTAATGGTGTCAACTACTAAATTTTATATATACATCTATGAAAATATAATAGATATAGATGGAAGAGGTATCTTTATCTATACAAGATATCTCTGTGACAAGTTATTTTATTAAAGTTCATCATGTTTGGAACCTCACTATACAAATAAAACATCATTTTAATCATGATGTACCTCTAATTAAATTTCACCTTTTCATCTATGCAATGGATTTTATGGGGTGGTGTTGTGTGACTTTATATACATTTATCATTATCTTATTGTTACACTGGTTTAGAAATTGAAATCATAGACTCATAAATTTCCTTTTTTTTGAGGGGGTGATAATCACATTAGAGGATGTGGAATTCACTCTAGTTTTTCCAATCCAAGGTCAAGATAATACTGATGTGACATCAGAAGACTAAAGTTACACCATTGACCATTTACTAATCATTAATGTTATCGAATAGTCGCATGTCCTTCAGGGTAGCTAATTATGCATGGGTCATATGAATGAGAAATTTACAATGATTCATAACAACTTTGATGAGTTTATAATTATAAAATACACACATAGATATACAATGTTTATACTTTTAGGCACATTTTGTGTCAACTACTACAAAATACTAGTATGTACAATGTACTTACCACTATATGAGAACCTGTACCTAACGAGTATATATAGTTTGGGCTTGGATGTATTATCGTATATTTATATATAAGATTGTATTAAATATCAATAAAATAATTACTGAATTACGAGTTGTGATAATATACTAAATATTTCTTCATGGGTGTATTTTCCTCACATTTCTTCCCAAGTTATTGCACCACTTCCTTAGCATCTATGCAGATCATTCCTTGATGACACTGGTATATTTTCATCATTGATTTTAATAAATTTCCTAACATATTATTTTCAATATTAGATTAACCTTATCTTACATTTCTTTCTAAGTGACGTGAGGCTCAACATCATTTACACATTGGGGCACACTATGAATAGTTTTTAACTTATCTTTAATGGTCTACAACCTACATGATATAAGAAAGACTAAATTTATATTAATGTTTTATAAGGTATTATGATGAAAATTAAATTAAATTATTATAAAATGTTTTGTATAATTTTTGATATAGTGATTTTAGGTTTCTTGGATCACATACCATGGAACTGTCAGGGCATCACATCCACCATATTGGCACAACTATGATTTATGACCATGTAATAGTGGTTGCACTCATCAACTTCATGATATTTGAATAGAATTATCTAGATTAAAAATAGTTTATTCCAACCGCACCATGAATGGTAGATTCTCTACAAAATAATAAGCTCATAGGGAGGTAATAATTATATTGGTAATGATTTCATTCATATTATATTGAGTGTTAGGTTAGGTGTTCCAAGTATAGTATCTTCCAACAATAAGATCCCATGGTATGACTTTACCCATTTGAGAAGGGTGATTATGCGTATTGGTAATGAAAAAAACTATTATGTACCTTACATTTCATTTGATAGATCACCAAAACCTAGTATACTTATTATATTTGATAATATCATTCATTTAATATTCGGTATTAACCTAAATCATACAAATTTTATAGTATGAGAGGATATATCATCTTATACTCATCTCAAATCCCCATAAGAATGGAATTTTAGTAAGGATATATTTCATAGATATTTTTTCCCTTCATATAGAATATCCATGTCATACATGATAGTGTATATTATAAATAGTCATTGAAATATCATGGTTTAGACGATAATGTAGTCACTCACCCCCACTACGGGCTTTGATCCTGTAGAGTAGGCTACACTGCCACTACCACGATCGACATGATAAAAGGGATAAGGACAAAGATAAAATCAGAGTAGGAGTAGGTTCCCTATAAATAACTAATTTTTAATTTTTACTATAAGTATATCCATGGTTATGATTATTAATAAACATCTTATCATATGTTGAGTTTTTTTCATAACATTATAGTGATGACGTCATTAAAGTATCTATCTCATTGAAAGGTCATAGCAGTTACCCAGAATGATGAGATCCTTAAAGTCATATAATGTTATTATTAAAAATATATTTTCTATGTGGATGATATATATATAACAAGACACATATGATATATTATCTCAGGTGTTGGAGGCTAATATGACATTGATACTTCTTATCATCAAGTTTTCACTTGGTAATTTCAAATAGAGGAGCCTTTGAGAACATAACCAACCATATTAATTCTAAATGATATAATTTTCATTGGATATTCCTATCTACAAACAAGTGAATTGGTTATTATACTTTAGATTATTATTAATTAATTTCATGATTTGTGTACTTATATTTATTTAGAAAAACCGTAATGATATATGCTTTTAGTGAGGTATAATATAATGGGTGCATAAAAAGTTCAAGAAAACTCTGAATAAGTCAAAAAATTATTTTCCCTTATGATTTTATTAATGTAAATATCCCAAGCCCTTTGATTGGAATGGAACTATCTGATTAAGTCCATAGACGGGGCGGTTTTATCTGCAAGTTAATTTCATGAAATTTAAAGATATACATATCATGCATATTGGTTTATAACACAAGTATCCAACCTATTAGATGAATATTTCAAGATTAGAATATATTATTGTTGTGATTAATGAATAATGATTCAAATTATTTGGTCATTCTATGCTAAAACTCAATGAAATGATGGCAATGTTTCGAGGTTCATGAAGAATGTGTGAATACCGCTAGAGGGATTCTATACTTGAATACATTACTATAGTGATAGTATAATGAGAGTAGCCAACTAATTCAAAAAATTAGAAATAATTATATGAAAAAGAAATTAATTATTATTTAAATGAATTATAAATTATATTTGAATGATCATGTCACATGGATTTTGGGGTTTCAATTTGCTGAGTTCTAAGTAAAATCTGATGAAATTAATAAAAAAATATTAGCCATGGGCCCAATCACTTACACTACATCCCATAACCATCAAGTGGTGTTAGAGAAGTCACGTATTAATTTATAATTATTCATTAATCATTGGCAGATATATGCATTTGAATTTTATTTTTTAATTACAAAATTTTCTTTCATTAATAAAAAAAGTTTAGGAATCACAATCATTTTGTAGTACCCCCGTTTTGAGGTATGTGGCCTTTTTTTATGCATTTGTTAGGTGTTTAAAGTGCATGGTATGAGTTGGGAAGAGATTGGGAGAGTTTGGAATGATTTTGGATGAGTTTGGAGGCTTTTAAAGGGGTGCACGCTTTGAGCACGGTTAGTGGAAACCGTGCGGATTCTCTAGGAAACCGTGCAAGGGAGATAGTAGGTTTTGCACGGCCTGTACACAGTTTTCCAAACCGTGCGAGGAAACCGTGAGGACCCTTGCTCTTGAGGCAGTAGCGTGCGCATGGTTAGCGCACAGTTTCCAAATCGTGTGGGCTAACTGTGCGGCCACTTAAAATTAGGGTTATAAGTTCCGGGCTCCCTTAGTATTAACCTATTTCACTCCAAACTTCCTCCCACTCGTGGATCACTCGGGTTATTCGGTTCTCAGGGGGTTTAGGAGCATTCCCACTCATTTTGGAATCATTTTGGAGAGGGTTCTTGGTGTTTTGAAGGTGATTTCTCTCGGGTAAGTCTTCTCTCATGGTTTCTTTGTGTTTTCCTCTAGACCTGCTCTTCCCTCTTTCTTGTTTTTCTAGATCTACACTTTTTGTGTGTAGATCTAGGGTTGTGGTTGCCTTGGATGATGATTTGAAGGCTTGTGAATGTTAGGTAAGGGGATCTTGAGAGGTTCTGGTGGTGCGTTCTCTGGATTTTATGCGTGGTTGTTCGTGGGTCGATTTCTCAGGAACCCTAAAGGTAGGTGGATTCTCTATCGACTCCACTTGGTTAGAGCTAATGTTTTTGGTTACAATTAATTTCTTGTGCTTGAAATTAATTGTGTTTTGATGTGAAAAATTATTTTAAAATCCCTTGGGTGATGTTTGACGATTTTTTGGAAAAAGGGGGTTTTATAGTGAAATGCAATTCTTGTGGATTTTAAAATGGAGATTTTAAAATAAGATTCTATGGTTGATTTGGTAAAATGGTTGATGAAAATGGTTTCAATAAATATGTTGTTTTATTGAATGGTTTTTTGGCATAGAAAATGGTTTTCAATAAATGGACGATTTATTAAAGTGGAATGGTATGCGATGGAATTGGTTATTTGCATGTTGTTGTGACCTTGGTGAGTTTATGCTTGGTTTGGATTGATTGAAATGTTGTATGGAACTAGGCGGGAAGTCTCACTACAAAATGTGATCGAGTTGGGTGGGAAGTCCCACTGTTATGAGTTGGGTGGGAAGTCCCACCGTTACTGTTTTGGGTTGTCAGGTAGTGGGTGGGAAGTCCTACTAGCTGAAGATGGGCTGAACGAGTTGGGCGGGAAGTCCCACTGGTATGGTTGCTTTATTATGTGTTGCTTTGCATAAATGGAATTTATTGTGGAAATGTGAAATGGTTGAATTGGTTCCTTGCGTGGCATGGTTGATTTGGCTTCTTTATGTGGCATGTTTGGCCTACGACATGATAGTTTGTCTTACCCTTTGATGCTTGGTTTGGGTGTAATGGCTTGGTAAGGGAATGTTTGGCTTATGAAAATGGTTAAACTTGTGGTTTAATTTATATAAACTGTTTTATATAAATGTGCTAACGGTTTTATCCTAGTGGCGTGTGTAGGGAAGTTATTTGGGGAAATTCTAATAAGTTTTAGTACTCACCCCCTGATTTGGCACATTGGTGTCTTTGCAGATGTTGTGTACCATGATGTGGGAAAAGGTAAGTAATCTCCCTCTTTTAGTGGAGCTTTGTGATCCCTTAGAGGATCTTGGAGCTTTGAGCTTGATGTGGAGCTGTAGTGGTGTCATGGATGGTGGTTTTTGGTTGTTTAGTTTCCACAGTGTACTCTGATGTTTTGTGGACATGTCGGGTTGTATTGATTTTGTGTTGTGTTGTGGAACAACATAGTTGTGTTTTGGGAATGCATGGTTTAAAAATTTATTTGACATGCATCATATAGTGGTTGTTAGTGGAAGGTTTGGTTGGTTTTGTCTTTAGGGAAAATCGTTCCCCAACTTGATCTTGAAGCCCTCGGAATTTATTTCTAGCCTTTGGCATCTTGGGAACGTCCCTTAAGGCCAAGTATCCCTCACCACCTCCTCAAGCCAATGAGGTAGGGGTGGGGTGTTACAAGTGGTATCAGTTTGTTCGGTCCTTAGCTTTCAAGTAAAAGTAGTTGTTCAATCATTGATGTTGATCATTGGTTTGGGAGTTGACATTCGTGGTGGTATATTCCTTGAGTCGGGATGGTAGTAAAGCGTAGGAATGCCAGAACTTGAAATGTAAACCATAAAAGGATGTACCTAACCCTTTTATACTGAACTTCAAGTTACCAGGGAGTTGGGTACATAAGTGTTTTGGAGACACTTATAGGCATTGGATATCTCATTGTCGTGGGTGTAGCCAATGAGATGAATAGGACATGCATAGTAGAATTGACTTCCCTATAAGATGCATATTTCATTGAGGTATAGTGATTTATGATGTGATATGAATGTGTGAAATTGTAATGTGAATAAATTGGTATTTTGAAAATGGTTTGGTTTTCAAAATGGTGAAACATGGAAAATGTGAACTTGTGGAAAGCCTTGTGCGATAGTGTTGTCTAATGTGATTTGAAATGGGATTTCGTGATGTCTACGGATGTGAGACTCATGGTTGTGTGTTTTCTATTTATAGAAATGGAACCGGGTAGACATCGTCGAGACCAATCAGAGGAAGCTACCAAAAATGTGGTTCCACCTGAGCCCCAGGTGAACCAGCAGTTGGCCTAAAGCATTGTTCAGGCTTTTCAAATAGTTCATTCAGGACTGCAACTAGATACATCTGTTACGATATCTATCACGATTGGAAATCCAAGTAATGGAAGCACGAATGTCCTCACAAGAGGAGGTGTGAACCCCAACACTGAGAGAAAGAACAATACAAAAACCTTTTCTCAACAAATTAAAGTACATCAAAATTGGACCACTAGATTGTTAAAAATTTCTTCGAGAACCAAGTGTAAGCTAGGATGAATTCAGTGTGGTTCTGTAGGCCACTTGAAATGGGATTTTAAGGAACAACCTCTAGAATGTCATAACTACAAGCGGATGGGGTATCTTCACCGGTATTTACGTAATGCTCCGAGGTCGGGTGTTTGTGACACTCCTCAACAAGGGAAGTTTCAGATAGATAATAAAGAGCAGAGTATAGAAAGCACACATATGTTTGGAGCTGAGCAAGTTGTAGTGGATGATCAAAAACGACCACCCACAGTGCATGGTACGGTTCTTTGAAATTCCGTGTTGGGAAAGATTTGTTTGATACGGCTGCTTCCCATTATTTTCTTGCTTCTCGTGCTGTTTTTTCACTGGGTTTAATTCTGGATATGATGCCTTCATTTTTGAAACTTCAAACTCTTCTGGGTCAAAGGGAGTGTCAAGAATTCTTGTATAGAGCATGTTGTATCATTGTGGGAAAGGTTGAACTAATGTGGAATTTCTTAGTGCTTGAGATGGATGGTTATGATGTAATCCTAGGAATGGATTGGCTGGTGGCGTTTAGGACCCACATCGATTGTAATGCATGGACACTGGCTTTTACTGTAACGCCCCGACCCCAGCTACCCAGAGTCGGTGCATTACTTCGTAACATTGGCATGATCACAAAAGATCAAGTCTCGAAAGACCGATTAGTTTAGTAGCCTTGGAAACACTAGATACATTTGTAAACGTTACATTACATCATAAAGTAAACCAAAACAACAACAACATATTGTCTTCATATCCCCTCAGACTATCCCTGCAGGTCATTCATAATATACTTCTTCAAATCCTGGAAAACATTAAAACATTGAAAGGGGTGAGCTCAGATGCTCAGTAAGGATAACAATATTGCGGAAGCTTTCATAAATAAACATTAACATTTAAGGCAATGTATAACTAAAACAAAAGCCTTTTAAACTTGAACTTCAACATAATATGGCAAAAGTAAAATGAGATAATGCCATTCACTTCTTCACATGGATATTCTACTGGCCGAATAATCACATGCAATATCAATAACCACTTTCATAATGAGGGAATGTATAATGCCGGACATTCTGAAACATTTTGTCAAGGCCTCGGCCAAGACATCTAAAATGATTAAGGCCTCGGCCAAAACCATAAATCAAATTGGGAAAGGGCCTCGGCCAATTCCACGTCTAGTTGTCTCATGAGACCTACCGATGCATCGAGGAGCTATAGCGGGCTCCACCCGTCACATATTAAGTCCAATACATTCCTCATATGAATAGGTTTAAACATATCATAAACCATAACATAATCGTATCACATAAAACATGCATAAAGGAAACATAAGATTTCCACATTTCAATCACAAGATATCAATACAACACATTGATATAATAAAAACGATTTCAAAACCATTTTCAATACCTAAATAAAAGAATGTTAAAACTTTGTATTTATTTTTCATTAAAAAAGAAAATGATGGCTTGTAGAGGAAGCCGAAACTCAAATAATGGTCACGGCGGCGGAGAAGTCGTTGTCGCCGCATAAGTACGGAAAGAAAAACATTCCCTTTTGTCATTTAGCAAAACGCTTCGTATAAAAAAGATTCCTTTTGAATAAACGTAAAAGTCAAAGGGGTTTATACATCGTATAAAAGAAGGTTGTGTATAAAACCAAATATGCCTCAATGAAAGGAGATTGAGACGAAGTCCTTAAAAAGATCATTTTTAAAATGAAATAGATCTGTTATGTGTATTCACTATAGGTACACATAAATAAAGTAAAAAAAATACAGAATAAGACATAATAATATCATGACATAATTTGAAAGTAGGAGATTAACCCAAAGAATGGAAATTGGGTTAAGAAATTCCCTTACCTCGTGTCTGACTTGACTCAACCGTTCTTTAACCTCCTGAATAATAAACTAGAGTTAATATATACCTTATTAAGAACCATTTTTAATTTCATTATCCTTATTATATCACTTATTACAATGATATGAACATTATGTAATTATTTAAGTTAATAACGGTCGTTTTGTCGATCTTTGGTACTTGAGTCAACAATAAGCTTCTTATAATTACAAGTTGTTTATGTGGTGAAATATCCATTATATCCAGAATTATATTCATGATTTATATGTCATATATATCTTATATATCCAGTATATACATTCATTTATAATATTACATAACATTTAGAGGTAAGAAATGAAATGCACCGTTCATGGAGACGGTAAGCCATACGTACGCATGAACGCTACTTTCATTTCAATTTCATATTTAATGGAACTAAATCATAATGATATAAATGTATAATATAATTCCAGTATAATATAGTGTATAATACCATTTACTCCATCCTTTATACATCCCACATATGGCATTAACGATTCAAATCACTTTGAGGGGGCGGTAGTCCGCACTTCCTAAAATGAAATTATCGCGTTTTACCCATAATGGAAATCATAAAGTAAGCCATAAATGAGAAATACAGAAGCATAAGTAAAACATAAACACATTATATATCATATATAAATATAGTGACATCTTAATGGCCACCTTTGAAGGTGTTATATGAGTGTTGAACAATCATCGTTTCGTGAGGCAGAAATTCGCCATCCACAGAAACCGTATGTTCTTTAACCATTAGATGTAGGTGTGTGTAAGTGTAGCTCGAATCCTTCTTATAACAACATCCTAGTATATTGAGGATACTGGTGTTGTTACAAAAGAAATGAATAAAAAGAGTTTAGGGGGTTGGAGAAGAAAAATAAAACAAAACAACATTATAAAAGACATTACCTCAAAATCGGGTAACTCTTTTTGATTTGAGCTAAAGGCTTCCTTGGGAAGAGTTCTGCCCAAAGTGAGGTTTCTAGGAGTAAGGGAGGAATGTTGGGAGAGTATTTGGGCAGAGTTTGGCCGAGCCAAATGGCTTGAAAGTGTAAATGAGGTGGGAGAGGTGGGGGCCTTTTATAAGTGGAGAGGAGGGGCACTTTTGGAAAGATTGAAATGTTACATTATTTCACAATGCTTTTCGGATTCTAAAGGTCCCACACTTATATAATTCGAGGCTAAGGTGATAAGGTTTCGAAATCTCTTCATCCAATTGGCTTTGGACAAGTGTAAGCCTTGGATTTTGCATTATCTTCCCATTTTATTTAAATCGTTAAATAATGAGGTCATCACTACATCATCATGATGTCATAAATAATTTAATTTATTTAATGTCTACAAATTATAAAAAAATACTATGATGTAGGAAATCTTTTTATCTTTGTAATGAATATTTATAATCAAAATTTGGACTTGTGTAACCCCACTTAAAAACTGTTTTAGTAAAACAACTCAAGTTTCTGTCAATTTAATTTCAACATTAAATAAATATATATTAATGTCATTTTCCAACTAAAGTGGCTCCATGGGGTCCCCAAGTTGACCCATGGGTTGTCTTGGTCGTCCATGACTCATCCAATAGGAGTAGGACAAGTTTCAAGCTCATATCATATTAATAAAACATTGTTTTTACCTTAAACTACACTAATTACCTCTAATCGCGATTAAGAACTTAAAAGTTACTATTCACCAAAAAATTATTTTGATCTCATTGAACCACATTTTACTTCTTAATGAAAACCATGTATGTCGGATTTTTGAAAATCAAATCACAGATGTGGTAATATTTCATTTAAACGAAAAATCAGTTATTTAACTACCACTTAGTGGTTTCACTATTCATCAAAAATTGAAGTTTTTCAGAATAAGGCCAAAATTTCACCCTAAGCTATAATTGATATTACGAATTCAAAAATGATGTCTATTTTACAAAATTCCAAACATATTAGTTTCATTAATTAATTTTATAATTAATTCCCGCTGTCACAACAAATAGCGTGTTTTTAAGAAACAATTTATATCAAAAGATTGGCAATTGTTTATGTCCAATTTCAATGTTAAATTAATTCTAATGACCACCATTGGATAAAATGGTAAAAATATATTCTAATTATACTCTAAAACCCCTCAATAGTATAATTTATCACTATGAATTATTTTGATTAAAAAAGTTGTTTTAAGTATTTTTCACTATTCATAAAAATTTTGAAGTTCTCAGAAAATTACAAAAAATTCAACATAGGCTAATTTCAATATTAGGAATACAAAAATGAAGTCCATTTTGAAATATAAAATTTATATAATTTTAAAAAGTGGTTATTACTATTCATAACGGCTACTTTGATTTGTCGCGATGTTTTAGAACTCGAAGTTGCGTACAATGCAAGCTATTGTATTATTGAATGAGAAGCGTATCGTGGAAGCTCGGGGTGTTACATTCTCCCCTCCTTCAATAAATTGCGTCCTCGCAATTTGATATTTTTCTTTAAAAATAAGAGGTTGAAAATAGAAAATACCTTTGTGGAAAACCCACATCGGAAATAAGGTTAATAAAATTTAGCCTTAATAAGAGGGAAAATGGAAATAAGAAAGTCACCACCAAATTATGATCTCGATAAAGAGAACATTGGTGGAAATTAAAGACATATAATTGGAGGAAAAACGTAAATATTTGTAGAGAGTGATTGAGGTCATCAATCACAATCAACTGTCAAATTGAGGGCCTCAAAGCCTTCAATCTATGTTGATTTAAAATATCATCAGTTCAACAAGACATAAGGTATTAGGATAACACATTTTTTGTTTTAATATCCCTTTACTAAAGTTTAAGAATTAATTTATTCATTGAATAAGAGATAGGTATATATATATTTATGCTTGACAATTAGTGTTTCAACCTTCAACTCATCTTTCACTCAAAAAGATAATAGAACTCAAAAATATTATTATTATCCTAATTGTATAAGGTTCCAAATGTTAACACATACCATTTAGATTAGTAAAATTATATTGTAATAACCAGGGAATTCCTGTAGGCTAGTGGTAGGAAATAAAGGCCTGTCGCACTATGATTGTGGGTTCGATTCCTCTAGCTTTGTCCGACGCGACGGGTTATGCCCCACCCTGCAGGTTGTCCTATAGTATCATAATATTCCAAAAATAATCTTCATAAATTTTTTAGCCTTAAACAATACTATCCAAAGTTCAACTTAATCCATTCCAACCTTAATAGTTATCCAAAATACCTCCGTCCAGACTTTCTCTAAAAGGTCTCTAAATTCCAAAATCAATTTATCAGATTCCCAAAACAAAGAAAAGTTTCTCTTATTGTCACATGCTAAAAATATGATTACCTTAATCATATTAAAACCTTACTGAAATCAAAAAGTACTGCAGTACAATCCATATATATATATTACATTATTCTTATAACCAGAATATAATCCTTGAGTCAAAAAGCACCAATACATTAGTTATTCTGCTTCAACTGTACTAACAGCATAAGATTGTCCTTGATCCCTTGGCCTTTTCTGAGGTAAGTTTCCCTGACGCTTAGGACATTCATTTGCATAATGACCCATTTCTCTACAATTGTAGCATTCAACTTTGACAGCCTCTTTCTTTCCCTTGCAATCACGAGCCTGGTGACCCTTTTCTCCACATTTATAACAAACTCCCATTCCTTTTAGGCAAGTACCAGGGTGATTTTTCCCACAATTATCACATAATGGAAAATCCTTCTTTCCCTTTTTCCCTTTATCTGTCTCTTGTTCCACCGTTCTCTTCTTCTCTTGCTTTACTTTGTTGTCATAAGACTTAGAGAATTCCTTTTCTGTCTTGATAGCACACGAGACAATATCTTCGTATGATGAAAAGGATTGTGATACCAAAGCTCGACGGAGAAATGGTTTTAACCCATCAAAGAAACGATCAATCTTACTCCTTGGGTTACGTATGTAATCTGCAGCATACCTTGCTAACCTTGTAAAGTTAGCCTCATACTTTGCGACATTCTCATCCTCCTTCTGCCTCAGACTCAGAAATTGCCTTTCCATATCTGCTCGATGGTCACGAGGAAAGTATTTTTCTAAGAAAAGCTCTTTGAACTCCCTCCATTCCATATTCGATACGTCATCATCTTCCTTTGGGTTTCGAATCAGCGACCACCACTGATCGACATCTCCAGTGAGGCGGTAAACTGCCATGACAACCTTCTCCCTTTCACTACTCCCCAAAGCCTGAAATATTTTCTCTAGGGAATTTATCCATTGCTCGGCTACTAAGGGATTTGTACTCCCATTAAAGGTTGGTGGTTGTTGCCTCATGAAACGATCTAGCATTGATCCTCCACGTTGCGGATCAGGGTGCTCCATACGAGTAAGGTTATTATTCATAACCTGAGTGAGTTGTCCCAGTATGGTAATAAGTTGATCAGCACCAGTTGTATCTCCAGATCCACAATAATTATCTTGATCAGGAGGGAAATCCCTACACGGAGTTCGTGCATTGATACGGTTTCCATTCCTTCCACTAGGCGCCATTTCTAAACAATGGCATAAACTAGATTAGTTTATGAATCAAAATACATAATTCCATACTTATAAAACACTTAACATAAATTGAACTATTTATGGATATAATCCATAATCATAAAAAGAAATGTTTTCTTTGAGAAAGTATATACTCATAACCCTTCATAGTGGTTTGTAAATAAAATGAGAATTATCCTAAGCATATCCCCCGGGAGTGTCGTAACCAAGAGTGCAGCAAGGCCCGTTTTCGTGCACCAGTTCCCGTTTGAGTCTAGCTCAAAGCGGTGTTTTCGGGTTTTACCCCTAGGTACATCTGTGCCAGAGCCGCCTCTACCTGCTCGTATCCAGACAGGGATGTATTGCTCGGAAAAGTCATAACATCTCTATAATACCAAAATTCTAGGAAGTTCTTCTATACTAATCCTCAAAGTCTATCTTTGGGCTATGTGCTCTAATCAGAGTTTATCTAAATCTAGCTTCCAAGGTTAGTACTAAACTGCCTCTGATACCAACTGTAACGCCCCGACCCCAGCTACCCAGAGTCGGTGCATTACTTCGTAACATTGGCATGATCACAAAAGATCAAGTCTCGAAAGACCGATTAGTTTAGTAGCCTTGGAAACACTAGATACATTTGTAAACGTTACATTACATCATAAAGTAAACCAAAACAACAACAACATATTGTCTTCATATCCCCTCAGACTATCCCTGCAGGTCATTCATAATATACTTCTTCAAATCCTAGAAAACATTAAAACATTGAAAGGGGTGAGCTCAGATGCTCAGTAAGGATAACAATATTGCGGAAGCTTTCATAAATAAACATTAACATTTAAGGCAATGTATAACTAAAACAAAAGCCTTTTAAACTTGAACTTCAACATAATATGGCAAAAGTAAAATGAGATAATGCCATTCACTTCTTCACATGGATATTCTACTGGCCGAATAATCACATGCAATATCAATAACCACTTTCATAATGAGGGAATGTATAATGCCGGACATTCTGAAACATTTTGTCAAGGCCTCGGCCAAGACATCTAAAATGATTAAGGCCTCGGCCAAAACCATAAATCAAATTGGGAAAGGGCCTCGGCCAATTCCACGTCTAGTTGTCTCATGAGACCTACCGATGCATCGAGGAGCTATAGCGGGCTCCACCCGTCACATATTAAGTCCAATACATTCCTCATATGAATAGGTTTAAACATATCATAAACCATAACATAATCGTATCACATAAAACATGCATAAAGGAAACATAACATTTCCACATTTCAATCACAAGATATCAATACAACACATTGATATAATAAAAACGATTTCAAAACCATTTTCAATACCGAAATAAAAGAATGTTAAAACTTTGTATTTATTTTTCATTAAAAAAGAAAATGATGGCTTGTAGAGGAAGCCGAAACTCAAATAATGGTCACGGCGGCGGAGAAGTCGTTGTCGCCGCATAAGTACGGAAAGAAAAACATTCCCTTTTGTCATTTAGCAAAACGCTTCGTATAAAAAAGATTCCTTTTGAATAAACGTAAAAGTCAAAGGGGTTTATACATCGTATAAAAGAAGGTTGTGTATAAAACCAAATATGCCTCAATGAAAGGAGATTGAGACGAAGTCCTTAAAAAGATCATTTTTAAAATGAAATAGATCTGTTATGTGTATTCACTATAGGTACACATAAATAAAGTAAAAAAAATACAGAATAAGACATAATAATATCATGACATAATTTGAAAGTAGGAGATTAACCCAAAGAATGGAAATTGGGTTAAGAAATTCCCTTACCTCGTGTCTGACTTGACTCAACCGTTCTTTAACCTCCTGAATAATAAACTAGAGTTAATATATACCTTATTAAGAACCATTTTTAATTTCATTATCCTTATTATATCACTTATTACAATGATATGAACATTATGTAATTATTTAAGTTAATAACGGTCGTTTTGTCGATCTTTGGTACTTGAGTCAACAATAAGCTTCTTATAATTACAAGTTGTTTATGTGGTGAAATATCCATTATATCCAGAATTATATTCATGATTTATATGTCATATATATCTTATATATCCAGTATATACATTCATTTATAATATTACATAACATTTAGAGGTAAGAAATGAAATGCACCGTTCATGGAGACGGTAAGCCATACGTACGCATGAACGCTACTTTCATTTCAATTTCATATTTAATGGAACTAAATCATAATGATATAAATGTATAATATAATTCCAGTATAATATAGTGTATAATACCATTTACTCCATCCTTTATACATCCCACATATGGCATTAACGATTCAAATCACTTTGAGGGGGCGGTAGTCCGCACTTCCTAAAATGAAATTATCGCGTTTTACCCATAATGGAAATCATAAAGTAAGCCATAAATGAGAAATACAGAAGCATAAGTAAAACATAAACACATTATATATCATATATAAATATAGTGACATCTTAATGGCCACCTTTGAAGGTGTTATATGAGTGTTGAACAATCATCGTTTCGTGAGGCAGAAATTCGCCATCCACAGAAACCGTATGTTCTTTAACCATTAGATGTAGGTGTGTGTAAGTGTAGCTCGAATCCTTCTTATAACAACATCCTAGTATATTGAGGATACTGGTGTTGTTACAAAAGAAATGAATAAAAAGAGTTTAGGGGGTTGGAGAAGAAAAATAAAACAAAACAACATTATAAAAGACATTACCTCAAAATCGGGTAACTCTTTTTGATTTGAGCTAAAGGCTTCCTTGGGAAGAGTTCTGCCCAAAGTGAGGTTTCTAGGAGTAAGGGAGGAATGTTGGGAGAGTATTTGGTCAGAGTTTGGCCGATCCAAATGGCTTGAAAGTGTAAATGAGGTGGGAGAGGTGGGGGCCTTTTATAAGTGGAGAGGAGAGGCACTTTTGGAAAGATTGAAATGTTACATTATTTCACAATGATTTTCGGATTCTAAAGGTCCCACACTTATATAATTCGAGGCTAAGGTGATAAGGTTTCGAAATCTCTTCATCCAATTGGCTTTGGACAAGTGTAAGCCTTGGATTTTGCATTATCTTCCCATTTTATTTAAATCGTTAAATAATGAGGTCATCACTACATCATCATGATGTCATAAATAATTTAATTTATTTAATGTCTACAAATTATAAAAAAATACTATGATGTAGGAAATCTTTTTAGCTTTGTAATGAATATTTATAATCAAAATTTGGACTTGTGTAACCCCACTTAAAAACTGTTTTAGTAAAACAACTCAAGTTTCTGTCAATTTAATTTCAACATTAAATAAATATATATTAATGTCATTTTCCAACTAAAGTGGCTCCATGGGGTCCCCAAGTTGACCCATGGGTTGTCTTGGTCGTCCATGACTCATCCAATAGGAGTAGGACAAGTGTCAAGCTCATATCATATTAATAAAACATTGTTTTTACCTTAAACTACACTAATTACCTCTAATCGCGATTAAGAACTTAAAAGTTACTATTCACCAAAAAATTATTTTGATCTCATTGAACCACATTTTACTTCTTAATGAAAACCATGTATGTCGGATTTTTGAAAATCAAATCACAGATGTGGTAATATTTCATTTAAACGAAAAATCAGTTATTTAACTACCACTTAGTGGTTTCACTATTCATCAAAAATTGAAGTTTTTCAGAATAAGGCCAAAATTTCACCCTAAGCTATAATTGATATTACGAATTCAAAAATGATGTCTATTTTACAAAATTCCAAACATATTAGTTTCATTAATTAATTTTATAATTAATTCCCGCTGTCACAACAAATAGCGTGTTTTTAAGAAACAATTTATATCAAAAGATTGGCAATTGTTTATGTCCAATTTCAATGTTAAATTAATTCTAATGACCACCATTGGATAAAATGGTAAAAATATATTCTAATTATACTCTAAAACCCCTCAATAGTATAATTTATCACTATGAATTATTTTGATTAAAAAAGTTGTTTTAAGTATTTTTCACTATTCATAAAAATTTTGAAGTTCTCAGAAAATTACAAAAAATTCAACATAGGCTAATTTCAATATTAGGAATACAAAAATGAAGTCCATTTTGAAATATAAAATTTATATAATTTTAAAAAGTGGTTATTACTATTCATAACGGCTACTTTGATTTGTCGCGATGTTTTAGAACTCGAAGTTGCGTACAATGCAAGCTATTGTATTATTGAATGAGAAGCGTATCGTGGAAGCTCGGGGTGTTACATTTACGACACATAATGGCGTTAGGCATCCCTTTAGAGGATAGAGGCTTGAAAGGTAGGGTGCAACAGGTTTTTTGGCACCAGCAGTGGGTACGTTATCGTATGAGTTGGCAGTGTTGTCGTTGGAATCGGTAGAGGGTGTTGAGCAGAGGGTTCTTCCGGCAGTGGTGGATCAGTTCATGGATTTGTTTTCTGAATAATTCTCTAAGTTACCTCCCTTAAGAGAAGTGTAGTTTACGATTGATATCATTCCAAGGACTAGTCCTATCTCACTTCCATATTACCGGATGGCACCTACTGAATTGAGGGAATTGAAAGTCCAGTTGGAAGAGTTATAAAACAAAGGGTTCATCTGGCCTAGCACGTCTCCATGGGCAGTGCCAGTGTTGTTTGTGAAAAAGGCAGATGGAACTTTGAGGCTCTGTATTGATTATCATAGACTTAACCAAGTTACGATAAAGAATAGATATCCACTTCCAAGAATTGATGATTCATTCGATCAGTTGAGGGGAGCCCAGTGGTTCTCCAAGATTGACCTGAGGTCAGGATATCATCAATTGCAGGTGAGGAAGGAGGGTATTCCTAAAACAACTTTCAGAAGTACATATGGCCATTTTGAATATGTGGTTATGCCCTTTGGTCTAACGAATGCACCATCGGTGTTTATGGCATTGATGAATCAGATATTTCAGAGATATCTGAATTCATTTGTGGTGGTGTTTGTAGATGATATTCTGGTGTATTCAAAGACAAGGGTGGAGTATGAGCATCACTTGGCGATAGTGATGGGGATCTTGAGGAATCATTGGTTTTATTCCAAATTGTCAAAGTGTGACTTCTGGATACAAGAAATTAATTTTCTTGGCCATGTGATTTCTGAAAGAGGTGTTTCAGTGGATCCAGAGAATATAAAGGTTGTTATATCGTGGAAACCACCAAATAATGTGTTTGAGATACGAAGTTTTCTTGGTCTAGCTGGGTATTATCAGCGTTTTTTTGTTATTTATCACATTTGTCTTCACCGATGATAGCTTTGACAAGAAATAATGTTCCATTCTAGTGGAATGAATAGTGTCAGTAGTTTTTCTAAGAGCTAAAGGGTTGCCTTATATCATCACCAATCATGGTTTTTCCAGAACCAGGAAAAGGGTATGTGGTGTATTACGATGCATCGAGATTAGGGTTGGGGTGCGTTCTCATGAAAGGCAATCATGTGGTTGCATGTGGATCACGATAGTTGAGAGTGCATGAGAATAAATACCCAACTCATGATTTGGAGTTGGCAGCAGTGGTCCATGCTTTGAAAGTGTGGCGTCATTATCTCTTCGGTGATAAATTCATGGTATATACAGATCATAAGAGCTTGAAGCACATTTTATCACAAAGGGATTTGAACATGTGGAAAAGGAGATGGATGAAATATCTCCATATGTTTGTTTTTGACTTGATGTACACACCGGGTAAGGGAAATTCGGTGGCAGATGCATTAAGTAGAAAAGAATATGCTCAGGTGGTGAAACATGCATCAGTCCAGTGGCAGTTGATGTCAGTTATAGCTGATATGTGGTTGGAATGTGAGGACCAGGGCGATAGAGCAGTCTTATTCCTGGTTTTGTTGATTCCTGACTTGGTTGTCCTGGTTAGAGAGGCACATATATCTGATTATGAGTGTGTGACTATGGGGTCAAGACACATTGGTGGGGAGACCATTGAGGGCATGCAACTGAATGGAGATTCCGTTTTGTGTTTTTGGAATTGGATGGTTGTAGCATTTTCTTGTCAGGAGAATATTATCAGGGGGTATCATCATTCCAAGTGGGTTGTTCGTCTTGGAATTCAGAAAATTTATAAAGCGTTGAAAGAGTAGTTCTGGTGGGCTGGTATGGAAAGAATTGTGGCTGATTTTGTTTCTAGATGCTTGACTTTTCAGTAGGTCAAGGTAGAGCATCAGAGGACAGCAGGAATGTTGTAGTCTTTACCAATCCCTATTTGGAAGTGGGAGCAGATAGTTATGGATTTTTTCACAGGTCTCCCAAGAATGGTTAGAAAGCACGATTCCATCTGGGTGATAGTGGATTGGCTAACGAATCCGGCACATTTCATCCTGATTCATAAATCTCATACGGTGGAGGATCTTTCCAAAATCTATATCTGGGAGGTGGTAAAGAGGCATGGTGTTCCAGTTTCAATTGCATCAGATAGAAATCCGAGGTTTAAATCTTGTTTCTGGAAATCCTTATAGCAATCCCTTGGGACGCAGTTGACTATGAACACGGTGTATCACCCTCAGACAGGTGGTCAATCCAAGAGGACGATAAAAACACTGGAGGATATGTTGTGGGCTTGTGACATGGATTTTGGTGGCTCGTGGAAGGATCACTTATCATTGGTTGAGTTTTCGTACAATAATAGTTATCAGGAATCCATACAGATTTCTCCGTTTGAAGCGTTGTATGGGCGGTCATGTCGTTCTCCACTATGTTGGGTGGAAACGGGTGAGTCCTCGATGGTTGGACCGAGCTTTGTCCAGGAGACTACAGAGAAGACCAATTTGATCAGAAAGAGAATGGAGATGGCTCAAATTCGTCAGAAATCGTATGCGGATCATCATCAACACCCGTTATTGTTCATGATGAGTGATCATGTGTTCTTGAGGATCTCTCCTAGGTTGAGAGATACGTCGGTTTGGGAAGCAGGGAAAGTTATCTCTGATGTATATTGGAAATTTTGAGATTATTGAGTGGGTTGGTGAGCTGACTTATCATTTGGCTTTGCCGCCTAGGTTCAGTGTAGTGCACAATGTGTTTCATGTGTCGCAGTTGAAAAAGTATCATCCGAATCGTGACCATGTGATTCGATGGGATCATGTTGAGCTAGAACCGGATGCTTCGTTGGTGCACGTGCCAGTGCAGATTGAGGATAGGCAAGAGAAAGTCTTGCATGGTAAAATCATTGGTTTAGTTCATGTTTTTCGGAAACATGGTCAGATTCAAGAGGAGACTTGGGAGTGGGAGAAAGAAATGATCGAGCAGTGGTCTGAGCTCTTTCGGCAAAGGGCGGGTTCACTACTTTCCTAGGACAGAAAGTCCAATGGTGGGGAGAATGTAGTACCCCTGGTTTGAGGTATGTTACCTTTTTTAATGCATTTTTTATGTTCTCAAAGTGAATGGGATGAGTTGGGAAGAGGTTGGGAGATTTTGGAATGATTTTGGATGAGTTTGGAGGCTATTAAAGGGGTGCACGGTTTGAGCACGATTAGTGGAAACTGTGCAAGGGAGATAATAGGCTTTTCCCGGCCTATGCACGGTTTTCCAAACCGTGCGAGGAAACCATGCAGACCCTTGCTCTCGAGGCAGTAGCGTGTGCACGATTAGCGCATAGTTTGCCAAACCGTGCGGGCTAACCGTGCGACCACTTAAAAATAGGGTTATAAGTTCCGGGATCCCTCGGGCTTAACCTATTTCACTCCAAAATTCCTCCCACTTGTGGTTCACTTGGGTTATTCAGTTCTCAGGGGGTGGAGGATCTTTACCATTCATTTTGGAAGTATTTTGAAGAGGTTTCTTGTTTTTTTAAGGTGATTGCTCTCGGGTAAGTCTTCTCTCATGGTTTGTTTGTGTTTTCCTCTAGATCTACTCTTCCATATTTCTTGGTTTTCTAGATCTACACTTGTTTTGTGTAGATCTAGGGTTGTGGTTACCTTGAATGATTATTTTAAGGCTTGTTAATGTTAGGGAAGGGGATCTAGAGAGGTTTCAGAGGTGTGTTCACCGGATTTGAGGCGTGGTTGTTCGTGGGTCGATTTCTCGGGAACCCTAAAGGTAGGTGGCTTCTCTCTCAACTCCACTTGGTTAGAGATAATGGTTTTGGTTACAATTCATTTTTTTCTTGAAATTAATTGTGTTTTGATGTGAAAAATTGGATAGAAATCTCTTGGGTGATGTTTGTGTATTTTTGGGAAAAGGGGGTTTTATAGTGAAATGCTATTCTTGTGGATTTTAAAACGGAGATTTTAAAATAGGATGCTATGGTTGATTTGGGAAAATAGTTGATGAAAATTGTTTCAATAAAGATGTTGTTTTATTGAAAGGTTTTTTGTCATGGAAAATGGTTTTCAATAAATGGAAGATTTATTGAAGTGGAATGGTATGCGATGGAATTGGTTGTTTTCATTTTGTTGTGACCTTGGTGAGTTTAATATTGGTTTGGCATGACTGAAATATTGTATGGAAGTGGGCGGGAAGTCTCACTACAAAAGGTGATCGAGTTGGGTAGGAAGTCCCACTATTATGAGTTGGGCGGGAAGTCCCACCGTTACCATTTTGGGTTGTCAGGTAGTGGGCGGGAAGTCCAGCTAGCTGAAGATAGGCTGAACGAGTTGGGTAAAAAGTCCCACTGGTATGGTTTCTTTGTTATGTGTTGCTTTGCATAGATGGATTTTTTTGTGGAAATGTGAAATGTTTGAATTGGATCCTTACATGGAATGGTTGATTTGGCTTCCTTATGTGGCATGTTTGGCCTACGGCATGATTGTTTGGATTTCCCTTGGTTACTTGGTTTGGGTGTGATGGCTTGGTAAGGGCTTATTTAGATTATGAAAATGGTTGAACTTGTGGTTTAATATATATAAACTGTTTTATATAAATGTGCTAACAGTTTTATCCTAGTGGTGTGGGTAGGGAAGTCATTTGGGAAAAATCTTACTGAGTTTTAGTACTCACCCCCTACTTTGGAACGTTGGTGTCTTTGCAGATGTTGTGTACCGTGACGTGGGAAAAGGTAAGGCATATCCCTCCTTTAGTGGAGCTTTGTGATCCCTTGGTGGATTTTGGAGCTTGGAGCTTGGTGTGGAGCTATGGTGGTATCATGGCTGGTGGTGTTTGGTTGTTTAGTTTCCACAGTGTACTCTGATGTTTTGTGGACATGTCGGGTTGTATTGATTTTGAGTTGTGTTGTGGAACAACTTAGTTGTCTTTTGCGAATTCATGGTTTGGAAATTTATTTGACATGCATCATATTGTGTTTGTTAGTGGAGGGTTTGGTTGGTTTTGTCTTAAGGGAAAAGCTTTCCCCAACTTGATCTTGAAGCCCTCGACATTTATTGCCAGCCTTTGGCGTCTTGGGAACGTCACTTAAGGCAAAGTATCCCTCACCGCCTCCTCAAGACAATGAGGTAGGGGTGAGGTGTTACACATTCACTTTCATATGAACATGAAAAGTCTAAGAACCGATGAATAATTCTCAAAGATATAATCTACAGGTTTTGGATATTTTAGATAGATAGAATGGATACATGAAATGTGACTAAAATTTGAATGTTGTGTATCCAAATTCATTACATCTGGATGATTTTTAAAAAACATAGTATGTCGTGTGAGGGAACAGTACTTGTTGTCATTACACACCACATATTGACCAAACAAATGTCGCTTATCTTGATAGTGTTACGAAATGTGTAGATGGTTTATACACCATTTAACCCCACATGGTTTGAACCCATTAGAATTTCAGAATCTGTGTTGTCAAAGTATACAACATGTATTTATTACATGACTTATATAGACTGATAACTAAGAAACATGGGCTAGTTGTGATTTCTTTACATGTAGATAGAATACATGTCCTGTGACACATAAATTTATCAGATAAATATATTTTTATTCCCTAGTAATGTGAAGAAAATGGTTAGAGAATGTAGTACACAATGTGTATTAGGATATACACATTGCATAACTCATAAACAGTCACATAGATTACACACTATACCATGAGGTAATAACGTGAAATTAGATACATAACAGAAAATAATTAAATGCTAAATTATTTTTTTATGATTTTGTCACTACATGACATGTATGGTCATTGTACACACTATTTACTTCATGGGAATTTCTAGAGATACTGGTTGTTTCTATTAAGGGAATACTATATTGTTATAAATAATGTGAGTACTACATGACTTGACCCACAGAACTACAAGACATGTAATATCATGACACACCAGGTAAGTATATAGTATATGAAAATTACTATAAAAAGTATAATAAAATTCCATTTATGTGAAAATACATGCCATGTATATTAGATAGGGTACACATCATATTTCCTCTGGTACATTCTATGTTAAATTTGAGACAAAATTTATGGTTGGCTATATGGGTACACATCATGTTCTTTATCAGTCTATGCCATGTATGAATAGTTGGAATGCTGCAACTAAAACCAAGTTTAGTTCAAGGAGTTATTCTCAAAGGGTCAAGGGTTAGTTTATCATCTTCTTGATAAACAAACCAATAGAAAATCTCATTATCATTCTAAATATATTTATTTTATTTGTATCCAGTTCATGGTTATTTATTTATGTTTACAAGATGATTAAATATGATTACATAAAATAAATAAAATAATGCGCATCTAAGATATAATAAAAAAATGGATTAAGAAAAAAATATTTTATCAATACATTGGTAATCTGTTACATAAAATACACAAAATATTAAAAATAATGTAAAAAAGTATAAAATAATGAATATGTATATATAATGATAAAAATACCTTAATCAAATATTATGTCGGTATATCTTTTTGTTACTCGAATTAAAATGAAACCATATTTGAAAGAATATTGTAGGACCTCTATGAGGGTGCTTTCAATTATCAAGGAGTTTTAAAAAGAGTCTTGGGTTGACTAAACCAAGTCCATATCAATGGTTGATCAACTCCTTAATACTTGTTGAAAATATATGGTAAGTATTAAGGAAATATGAGTTTGGGATTTTAGGATTGTGGAGCCACTCAATAGATCAAGGAACTATGATTTAATTTGGTTGGATATACTTCCTATCTAAATACCTTTAATTCACTTTCTAGGCATTTGTTTGAGTTATAATAAGGGAAATATGGATAATTTCTTCTAGAATAAAAACACAATAGGATATTTTGAATCTATTTTTGAGGGATATTAGGATTTTATAAAATAGTGAGGGACTAATAAATAAAATTTATCATGTTACATTTTAGTAATCAAGATAAATTACTAAAATCAACTTTTATTTTGTTATGGAAAATAGAAAGTATTATGACCTCAAAATTATCATTGTGATCCATGTTGGAGAAATAAAATATATTGAACATTAATAATATGCAAGAATGGTATAGGAACTTGGGAATCATACTATGATGATATCATAATTTTTATGTGTTAGAGTCCCCTATTCATGATGCTCTTTTTAAAGAGGAGAGCGAGGAAGAGCATTCTACCAACCTCAAACACTTAGATAATGTTCTATATCTATAGTGTTTGATGTTTTCATCTGTGAATAATGAGCTCTAGAGTCTATATAAAAACATTTATTCATACACCATGTTGTCTCACCTTTGTGATATATATTAGGATAATTCTAGGAAGTAGCGGTACAAGATCTACAAAAAATCTTTATGTGAAATCTTGGAGAAGGTTTTCCAAGCAGACCTCTTGTAGTCAAGATGATTGGATATATTGAGCATTTGGATATCTTGAGTTTTAAGCTTCCTGATGAGTTTTTACCCATCCTCATACATTACTCACCCCCTAAAATATTATATATTTTTATTAATAATCATAATATGAAACATATATAGACATCACTCCTGAGAATTCTTACCCTGATTCACCAAGTAGATAAGGACACGAGGAATGAAAAACCATCAGTCCTTATAGTGAAAAAATTAAGGGAAAGGAAATGGTCCCTAAGAATCATTTTAAGTATAAGGATTCTCTGTAGATCCCTAGTAATAGAATAATTATCAAAAGGTTGGTTAAGGAACAAGATGAAAAATATTTTTCATGTGGTAAGAAAGGATACTAGAAGAAGAGATTCACCGCAATGAGGAAGAAATGGGAATCATTATGTGCATTCATTATCAAATTTAATCTATCCATATCTACCATATGGGTATTAGATATGGATTCAAGTATGTACATTTATACCAAAATATAGTAACTAAGTAGATTTAGGATGGTCCCCAGAGCTATGGTGGATATTTGAGTTGCCAACAGAGCAAGACTGATGGCCTTGGATATAGGAGACTAAAACCTTACTTTGTCGATGGGGTTCATCCTAGTCTTGAATAAACATTAATATATGCCTAGAGTTATTAAAAATATTATACTTGTGTCTCATTTTGACATAGATGGATTTTTATTAATATTTTGGAATAAAGGATACTTATTTTATAAAGATAAAAACAATTTTGGTATGGAACATCTTAATAATGATACTTATATACTAGAATATGAAAACCAAGTATCATTAATTGACAATGAATAACATTCACATGACATATTTCAAACCTATTTGTGGAACCACTGAATTTTTCATGAAGATGGTAAGAAATTTAAAAAGCTATATTATTATGGTTATTTAGATTCTTTAAAACTAATACCAGTTGGTATGTGTCATATTTCTATAGAATGTAAGATGATCAAACCTCCATTAGGTATAAAGGGTGAAATGGACATAGAGATTCTTGAATTGGTTCATAAATATTTGTGTGAATATTTTTCAGTTAAAACTAGTGTTGGATACTCATACTTCACTACTTTTACTGACGACTTTAGTAGAAATGGATTTGTCTACTTAATGTGATATAAGTATAAATCCTTTGAGAAATTTAATGAGTTTAATAATGAAGTAGAAAATAATCTTGGTAATAAGATAAAGAAACTTTAATCATTTTGAGGTGGATAATATCTTAACCAATAGATCATAGACCATCTCTTGGAGTTTGGGATTCTATCTCATCTTGAACCTATTTATACACCATAGTGTAAGGGTGTTAGTTAAAAGGGGGACCCCACATTTATCTACATGGTGAGGCTGATGACGATCCATGATGATCTTACATTATCCTTCTGAGGATATGCATTATAATTTACAACACACATACTAAGTTGAGTAAAAAATAATGTGGAAAACTGAATTCCATTTGAGTTGATGTGTGGGAAGAAAATAGTTTTGTCACATACTCATGTGTGTGGTTGCATTGAAATTGTTAATGCCGCCTCTGGAAAATAACTATAAGATTTGAGTATAAAGTTTATCTTTATATGATATCCCAAGGAAATATGAGGATATTATCTATAATACCCCATGGATAAGAATGTAATAGTGGCAAGACAACCCATATTTTTTAAGAGGGAGGATATATCCAAAAGTGGTAGTGGGAGAAAGATAGAATTTGATGAAGTTGATGATCAAGATATTAAATAGTCGAAATTGGAAACAATTCTACAAAACCCATATAATAGGTTGTTCTATAGACACCAATTCTATGTAGTAGAACTGAAGATATTAAAGAACTAGAGAGGTATGGTTTATTAGTCACTGAGGATGGTGATCCATTATTAGTTGATAATGATGAATATCTATCCTAAAAGGAGGAAGTAAGCATATTATAAGTTTTAATATGGAAATAATACGTAAATTATGAGATGGATTACATATACCTTAACCAATTTTGGGTGTTAGTTATTATTCCAATAGATGAAAAGCATATTTGGTGCAAATGGGTATTCAAGAAGAAACTAACCATGGATTTTAAAGATAGTACATATAAGGAATGATTAGTTGCTAAAGGGTTTAATATATTTCAAGCTATTGACTATGATGAAACCTTTTCACTAGTTTCTTTGATGAAGTCCATCAGAATTATATTTTGTATTGAAGCTTACTGGGATTATTTTATTTGGTAGATGGATGTCAAAAACACTTCCCTAACTAAAATCCTTATGAAATATATCTATATTGAATTACTAAAGGGGTTTATTAATCCATGATATTCCAATAAGGTATTCAATATGTATACATCTATTTATGGGTTGAATCATGCATTTATATCATGGAACATTCAAATTGATTAATTTATAAGGGAGTTTGGGTTCATAAAGAAAGAATGTGATATAAGTATCTATAAAAGGTTTAGTGGGAGTGAAATATTTTTTCCTAATAGTATATATTGATGGAAAATTACTAATTAGAAATGAGATACCATTTTTATAGGCATTTTTGATGTGGTTAAACATGTTCTTCTCCATGAAGGACTTTAGTAAAGTATCCTATATTATAGGGATAATTATAATTCATGGAAGATCTAAAAGGATGCTTAAAGTAAGTCAAGGTTCTTACATTGAAAATATTATGAATATATTTAGTATGGAATAATCGAAGAGGGAATTTGTATCAATGTATTATGTTATACATATTTCCGATAAAATTTTGCCTCAAACATTAGAGTACTGATAAGGGATGACCATTATTCCTTATCCATCACTTATTGGATTAGTCATGTTTATATTGTTATGTACCAAGATTAATGTTTCATATTCCTTGAGCATGGTAGTAAAATATCAGGTAGAAATAGGAGACTTACATTGAATGTAATTAAAACTATACTAATGTATCTAACGTGTACTAAGGAAATGTTCCTGTTTATGGAAGAGATGAGGAGATAATAATTAGGGTATATACATATGAAAATTTATAGATAGAACAAAATGATATTAAATTAAACTTTGGATGTGTATTATATACTAATGGAGGATTTATGAGTTACAAGATATCAATGAATCCAATGGTCATTACTTATATATTATATTCTTAGTATATTTAAGTTTTTGATGCAGTTAAAGAAGAATTGTGGATCCCAAAAAAATATTCTAGGATCTTGATATGGTGCATAGCAGTAAAGACCTTATCAAATTGTATTATAATAATATTATAGTGGTTTCCCTATATAAGGATCCATTTTCACAATAATGGATGAAGCAAATACTTTATAAGTTTCACCTCTTTAGGGATTTTTCTCAAAGGGGTGAGATTATAGTAAGTAGAGTTTCCACAAAGGATAACATAGAAGACCCTTTGACTAAATCCTTATCTTAGTAGAAGAATAAATATAATATGGGATATATTGGACTGAAATTAATTAGAATTTGGATTTATTTAAAGTTGTATTTTATTGGATTGGGTTCCCTAGAACCAACTACTTTTTACTTTCAATATATTGTATATTCATGGTATTGAATATAAATAAATATCTTTTCACATGATGATTATTATTTTATTTAACATTAATGTGATAATATCCTCAGATTATATTTTACATTTAATGTTCATTGAAGTATTATTCTATGATTGTTACCCTAAATTACTATGATGATATTCTTAAATGTAATATATATCCTACAATTATATAAAGATTTTTTTTCTAAAGAAACAATAACATGATACACATAACCTTATTCTAGATTGTGATTAAAAACTAACTTCCAATATTTTAAAATTTTAATTTCAGGAAATGAATTTTATTTTTGAATTAATCATATCAAAATTATATTATGGATATTTTTTTATATTTTCAAGAAATAGTTGATTTTTGGTGAATAGTGAAAACACTGATTTTACAAAGACTATCACTTTTATGACATTATAAGGATATAAGAATAAATTGATAGTTTATGAATCCTTTTTCAGAAAATAAGTATATATTAAAAATGTAATATAATTAATATAAAAATATAATGTATAACTTACAAATCTATTCCTAAAATTTTGAAAATCTATGTAATGTTTTTCTTAAAATAAAAAATATTTTTAGTTCTTCTCTATTAATCAAGTATTTAAAAGGTTGCATTAATTTTTGGTTTTGTTTTAATGAAAAATAATACTAATTTGATTTATAATAATATAATTAATTAAATTGGAGGAAAAATTATACTTCATTTCAATGTAAAATTATTTTTATACTTAAAACATGCATTTTTGTAAAAACAATTGTCATTATGATCATATAAGTTTCTGATGCTTTCTTTGGGGCATGCGTCATTGGTTGAGATGTGATGATTGTTACCCAGCATTACTTATTTACAAAGGCAGGTCACATTCATCACTTATTCAGTGATGTTTTCTCCTTGATCGAAATAGGATGATGGGATGTCGGCCTCTCCTTCCATGGATTCCTCTGTGGAATTTGTCCCCTAGTCTAGGTATCATTTAAAGATTTAAGCATTGTTCATGAAACTCTTCATGGTTCCATATCTTTGTTTACATTGGTTAATTACACTACTTTTGTTAGGACATTCTGTGGGGTAAATTCATGGCATAATCCTTTGGTTAGGGGAGTAGTCACGTTGGGCATCACTGGCATGTCTGAATGCTGGGTCATTGGTACACGAATTTTCCCTTATTAGAGGGCTTTTTGAGGGTGTGTTAGCCTGAGGCATCCCACATAAAACTAGGGGAATTATATTATAGAGTCATGTCTTTAAGGTTTTACTTAGCTTCACATGTTTAACATGTGGTATACCATGGGTTTAACGTCTAATAGAGATTGATCATATTGATTGGAACACTGATGGGAGTGGATCATATGGCTACATCCCTAGGAAGGAGTACTTAGAAATTTTACCAAATTGATGGGTCAAAATTCCCAATGAGAGCGGACCCAGGATGATGTGTCCTGCAAAGGGGAAGGTTTCACACTGTAAAGACTGATTTGGATGCCACAAAAGGAAGATCAGAGAGGGGAATGGGTCCATACAAATGGGACACCAATGTTTACCATTGGCTGGGATTGAACCTCAAAGTGTCTTCCTATGTACCCTATGTTGTGAAAAGAGATATAAAACTGCATAGTTCAAATGGGTGGCGCATGGAATTGGGGTGTACACAAAGGAAAACAACTAGGAAGCATGTTGGGGCTTATGTATGGTTATAATCCCATATGGATGGCCTAATTTCACTAGGTTGTAGTGGCCTGGGTAAAATCAAGATGGATATAGAATAAGTGTCAAAGGATAGAATGAATGGGGATGGAATCGAAAACCAGTATGAAGGTGACGATATTGGGCTTGAACCTCAAAGAGGTTTCCTATATATCCCCATGGCAGGGAATCAAAGTCCATGTAGTTCTGGGAATGGGGAGATGAGTCACCTGAGGATAGGCTCATGAGAATGGACGCATGGATGGGACCCGAAGGAAGTAGAACCCCACAGTTAAAGCATGATCTTCCAAAGACACAAAGGATTAAGGGAGGGACTATGATGGGACATGTGATATGGAATTGAACCTCGGGGAGGCTTCTCACATACCTTTCTCAAAAGGGGAAAATACAAAAGTCCACATAGTTTTGGAATTGGTTATAGACTCAAGGTGTACACAAAGGACAAAAATTTGAAGACATGTTGGGGGCTTACACATGTTTAGAAACCCATCTCAAGAGGGATACTCTTGGTTGGAAGAGTATGGGTTGATTGTGGGGCTTAAGAATAGTTAACTGCTCAAGAACATGTCTGAAACCACAAAAGGGTGGAGGACTAAGGATGTGGGTCCCTCAAAGGTGATACTAAGGTTTACCAGTGTTTAGGGTTGATCGTCAGGGAGGATTCCTACATTCTCTAAAGGGAACAAAACTCAGGTAGTTTGTAGATACAGTTTAACGTCATGCAGGATGAAAGTATCATATAGTTAGCATCATGTAGGACAAAAGGGGAATACATTTTAACATCATGCGGGACAAGGGTGAACCAACTCAATGTGTTCGGGACCAATAGGTGTTGGGCTTGAACCTTGGGGAGGCTTCATATGTACCTTGATTGAAAAGGTACAAGTCTGAGAGTCCACTTAGTTTTATATACAAGGGCTTGGGGTTTACATATTGATAATTACCCAAAGAAGATGTCATGGTCGATGCTTACTCTAATCCCATGTGAGTCATGCTCAGTGTGAGAAATAAGAGGCAATAAAATAGATGACGATCATGTCATTAAAGGTGCATATGCAAGGATTTGAGCAGGGATTACGCAAAGTTGGAGGGTCATGAGAAGAATATTGGGACTTAATCTATGAGTAAATCCCACAGAGTATTTCCAAATATATGAGAAGGATATGGCCATAGTACAAGGAGTGCCCTATCAATTTGGGTCAGGGCTTCTGCATAGGCTGCCCGAGGTGTGCATGGAGACAAAGCTCAATGGGAGAGGAGGAGTGAGAGAGAATTAGTTATAATCCCCTTCATGGTTCTATCGAACCTATCCCTCATGTATTGATCACAGTTTAACATCATGTGTTGAAGACGTGAGTGCTTGGAGGCTTAACATCCTACAACTAGAACGAAGAGGATTCACACCTCACCCTCATGACTTACATAATCGGTGCACTTTAACCCTCGAGGTAGGGAAGGTCCCAGAAATTCCATGTAACAATAGGGTTATAGAGTGATCCATTGAGGGGTCCACATTAGCGTGTCTATGTGAATAAGAAATAGTCATTAGCGTGTCTATGCGAAGAATCATGAGGTAGGGCAATGCAACATGAAGTACCACATGGGGGATCATAAAATCACTTCATACAATCCTGGAGGTCCGCACGAGAGAGGGGTTCGCAAAGAAAAAGGGATCAAAGAGAGGGTATTTTTGAAGATATTGTTCCTCGAAAAGTGAAGGGGATTTGTTAAGGAGGGTTATTGGAGAAGCATAGTGACCCAAACTAGGCATGGAGCCTATATGTTCTTGGAGGTTGCATCGTGAAGGATGAGTGATTCGCAAAGTTCCATGTACTGAAATGGGTCTCCTTCCATTGAGATAACCAAAAGGCTTAATGAAAGGAATATCCATTTGAAGAGGAGGAAAAATGGAGCAAGGGAATCGTGGTTTCACAAAGGTCAAGTACCTTGGATGATTCATTTTCTAAATGAATCACAGAGTAGAAGATTATTTGCGATTCAATAATTCGAAAGGCAAAATTTCAGGGTGTTGATCTTTTGGAGTGAGAGGATCTACGTATTTGTTGGAACTAGGGGGAGTGATGTGATGAGGGAATTCCATGAAGCAATCCATGCTTCACGGCTATAGGTCAATCTGTCATGTTGCTTGGAGTCGTAGTGGAGTCTGCCATTTCCTTTACGGCAGTTGCAAAGTCTTCCAACTACCATAAAGTTCCTCAAACTCACAGAGGAGTCCATCAAATTCTCTATAGTGGTCATAGAGTCTCAAAAGAGTTCCACAAACTCAGAAAGAAGTCCATCACTTCCTATACAGTGGTCTTAGAGGTAGAATCCAGGCGGTTTTGTGGATTTTCAGTACTGGGGGCTTCACAACGGAGCTTCGCAGGGAAGCCCTTTGTTTGGACATTTTAATTGTTTCTTTGCTGATTTATTTCAATGCATGGATTTTGGAAAAAACAAATCCCCCCCTATAATGGGAGCCTATGAGAAAAAAGGGTCAAATTCTAAGGGTAGGCTGCAAAACTAGGCATATTGTGAAACAGAGTCGCGATGTGGGTAGGCATAGCTTAAGCTGAGAGTTTCGTAAAGCTTTCCATGGCCAAGAGAACAACAATGTTTAGAGAGACCAGGAGAACCCAGAATATTTGGGTTTATCACCTATAAATAGAGTGCTAGGACCCCTATTTTGTTTGTATCTCTCCTTGTGAACTTGTGTTTTGAGTTCTCTATTAACGATGCTCCTGTACTCTGCTAACACTCTCTATAAGCTCTTAGGCTCTATGATCCATTTTTTCTCTGCACCATGCAATGAGTCCTTAGGATCTGTGATCCCTTTTGGATCTTTGTCATGCGGTGAGTCCTTAGGATATACAACCGTATTCTCATTGAGTCTCTATTTTTCCAATGTGCTCTGTGAGGTTGCTCTACAATCAGTCTCTGTGATCGAGCTCCATGATATAGCTATGTGACTAAGCTCTACCACCAGGAAAGAAAAAAAAATACTAAATTATTTGGGACTAAGATGGAAAAACAAGAAGCTACTCATGTGGTCCTTATGGAAGCTTCTTTAAGGTAAGAGAAGGTGAAAATTCTTGGTATTGGAGAATATGTGCCGAGCCAATCTAATCACAACTCCCTGGTGCCATTACTATCTGAGGGGAAAAATAACTAACCACTTTGAATGACACTTATACTATATGGATTAGGTATAAGGGATGAATTTCTCATCCCTAAAGCAATTTGAGATGAACCATCTTACTATTTTAGGAGTACGTCGTCTTAGTTCTGGTGGTTCAGGGATACCGACAATCATAAATGGGAAGACCACATGCCTTTAAATGTTGAATTCCTTTACAACCATGTCAAAAATGTTTATGGGAAAGTGATACAGCCAGAGGTATATCCCCCAATGTACCAAACCATCCTCCAGGCAGATTTAGGGAACCCAGATATAGGGTGGACCGATTAATGGGACCTGCACTAGGGAGGAAACTTCATGGATGTCTAGGCATGGGATTGTTGGTTATGTGCATCTTGTGAGGAATTAAGGGCATATATAAAGTGGGTAGGCCTGTATAATGTTGCGTGGGATTCCCAATTCCATATCTACCAGGTGAAACACATGATGCTAGAGTAGCTAAGTAGGTGGTCATTGAGGACCAAAACTTTCCATCTTCATCATGGGGAGGTTGGCATCATTCTCTAGGATCTCTATCATATATCAGGGATTCCCATTATGGCGGTGAAGTAAAATGATTTCATTCTTGTAGAAAATACATGGGAATATCTAGAGTATATTCCATGGTTAGAAAAAGAACTAATGGAATTGGTGTCGGGTAGTGACAAACAGTTGGTGAGGGACATCCATTTCAGGTTGTGGTTTGGACGTTTCATAAAATTCCCACTGAAACATGCCACTGAAGGGGAGGAGGTACCTAAGAAGCTGCTGGTAAGGCCTCCCACCTATCCCAAGGGAGGTACTACAATAAATAAAATTCATATTAGTGAATTCTGGAGGATATCCAGTAGACGCTGTCTGGTTACAGTGTCAACACTAAGAAGCAACTGGTGGTTAGGCTGGCTAGATTTATCTTCTCACTTATTTTCAGTTGGATGATATTATCCATGGATACAAACATGGGTGTATGATCGATCAAATTTTTTATAGCATCAGTGATAGCGTTGGGGGGTGTGTAAACCTTGGTATCTCGGTGCTGAAAAAATTGTACAAGGTGTTGTGGCACATCAGCAAGGGGAAGAATCCAAAAAGGGTGTGTGGACCGCTCCATTTTTTTATGGGTGTATTACGACACACATGGGCATCTATGAATATGTAAACACTATTTACACCCATGGTTCAGACCTCTAACCAACCATCATAAATACGGTGGGGAGTTTTCTGGCCAAGCTATATCCACCGATGGTGCTGCACATAGTCTGGAAGGTAGATGAATTCAACTTCCATCTATTTTCTCTATAAACAGGGGTTTTCACTGATGATGGTTGGGAAACTAAGGATCATAGGTCCTATCTATTGAACCTTTGGGCTGGTTTTCTGGTGGAAAAGGTCGACTGCGAGACCATATGTGATCCATATACCCTACACCGCTTTTTGAGGAAGTTTTGGTGAATGTAGAGATTAACCCTGAAAGTCTTACAAGGGGTACGCCATGAGAATAATCTATCTGTGATGAGGAATATTTGAATATTGTTTATGCGGGAGGATGAAAAAATGTAGAATGAGTTGCCTTCGCCCACAACTATCTAAAGGATAGTCATAGAATATGCCAAGAGTTGAGAAGCATCCTACCTAGGGGAAATTTTGAACCGACTAAACATCCTTACTGATGATGGGGTGCCTCTTCAACCTCGAGTTTGGGGTTGGAAAATGCTAGGAACATTCTATTATGGTGGGTATGTAGTAGTGAAAATTCAAACAACTCCATGGCCTGCACTGAGTGGGAGGCAAGTGGCAGCAGGTGAGCTAATGATCCCGGATGAGAAGAGATGGTAGGAAGTGAGGACACCAAGGGGGTTCTAAAGGATATCCACTCATGCTCATGGGAAGTGGCTACACCACATAGACATGACTAAGGATGCTATTTTACTAAAGGCATGTGATAACTGGGAAGTCAACAAACAATTTTTCAATCCCTATGAGATGTGGGACTGCCCCAACCATCATGTGATGGATCTATCAGAGATTGTACATATTAAGGCCATATTTCTGGTGTCTCAGGAAGAAGGGGAACAATACATCGCTAAGTTGATGGACATTGTTCATTTTCGGGGTACTCTGCATCCAATGAAAGGCCGGGTGAAATTACTGCACGATCAAAAAATCCCACCCCAACTATCTGATTCTAAGATAAGGGAATTTTCCCCTTTACTCGAAGAATGTGAGGGGTTATCATGGGGAGAAGAGGATAAAAGAGGGAACACCTTGGATGAAGGTGAGGTTGTGACCTTAGAGATGGAAGATTTTTCTATGATTATTGAGGTAAACTTCAAACCATTCCACTGTGATGCTTACTTAGGCCATCTAGGCTTTCTCAATTGGTATTTTTTCTATACAGGAGAACCTCATATGAAAAACCCATTCACATATGAGTTTGGATGTAGCCTCAGGTTTTATGCTTTAGATGATGGTAAGTACTGAATCTAGCAGGTCTGCGATAACTAGGGTGACTCTTGAAAAACCATTAGAGCTTCCAACCATATATGGGGGCTACATCTTGGGGTTCCGATGATAGAGACTCGAGAGTGAGGCCAATTATTTGATCACTGTAAGTCCTTTCCCTCAAAATATTCGTACTATTGACCATCAAACTAGGACAAATAAAATTTTTGTATTTCTGTCTGAATAGTTCTTCAAATGGTGTGGGTTATACTTGAGAGGATGGCTGGGGATCCAGGCGCTCCTCTCCTGAGGGGAACACTAGGTGTCATGGACATGGACATTCAAGATAAAAAAATCACGTCAACTATGACCACAGGTAAGGTGACTGGCGGGATGGAACTATCGGTTATAGACATGGAATACAATGATGGAAACCACCCGCATGATATGGATCCCAACCTATCTGACGGGATGCCAGAGGTAGTCCCTATTGATGAATTCCTAGAGGTGTTCCCAGAATATGAACCTATTGATCTAATAGAGCTGGACGAGATCACATCTGATGAGAAGGATATCAAGGATGCCTATTGCTGGTAATGGAAAATAATCAAGTGCTTTATCAAGAAAATCCCATGAGCAGAGTTGGTAAACCATATGGGGAGACATATTTCCTCGTAGCGTTAACTATGCAATGTAGGAGTTGATTCCAGACACCCTCATATGCTTATTCAAGATTACATGATCAAGAAAATATCGGAATATGGCCATGGCCTCAATTTAGGCTTGTAGTTGAGGAATCCTGTCAATATCAAGAAACTGCATGAGGTTGAATAAGAAATCCAATTCTTGAGGGCATGAGTGAATGAACAATTTTACTTCATCAAATAACAATTGAAACTCATATTACAATTGAAGGCACAGTTGATAGAGGCCAATGAGTAGATGAGGTGGGTATCCCAAGAGATGTCTAATATATGAGACGATGAAGATCAGGCACAAATCATGGCTAATGAACTACGCCCCATATCCAGTGAAGAATATAAAGAGCTTAATAGGTGGAAAAAAATCCTAGATGCCAGAAGCCAGATAGTGGTAGAGCTAGGACGCTCTATTGAAGAGGTCAACCCATCTATTATAGGGGTAAATCCATGGGGGTTGTAATTCATACAAACTCACAAACAAAGATTCATTACTTGTTTCTTATTTTGGTGAGTCTTATTATCTAATTCGAGTACTACATCTCAATCGTATCTATGAAATAACCAACAATCAATTCCTAAGCTCATGTGGGTCATAGTCGATGTGAGAAACAAGGGATGACCATGTAATTATTCATCTTGAATACGAGAGTGCTAACCCATCACCAAACATCCGAGGTTTGAATGGATACTCTGAGTTTTTAGGAGGAAATAAGGGAGACGTAGTTAGATAATAGAGTTCTCAAAACAGCCAAACTTCCCTTTCCCAACATGCTACAACACAAAAACATGATAACACTAGTGGAGCTAAAATAAATTCTAATGAATGGGAATTGAAAGTGTGAATTGTGATACCCAAAATTCAGAACACAATGTGGGTGGAAAGATGATGCAAGATAAATGTATACTAATTTGAAAACATAGCATCCACATCGCATTATTCAAAAATGGGAAGAAGAAAACGAGGTCCAACTGCTAACCGAATTCAAAAACATGGGGCCAAACTCAATGTGTCATCCAATGTCCTCTAGAACGTGGAACCAGGTTGGTAGGAGATCCTTAAGGCCAAGAATTTTAACTTTTAGGGGTTTATTTAAAATATAAAAGTGAATGGGGATCTGAAATAGAAGGCACACAAAGTGTGGTGATGGAATGAAGGGTCCTTCAAATAAAATCCAACACTTTTGAAATTAGTCCACTATGATGAAAGTACATTGGGTGAGTGTATCGGTCTGAAAAAGATCAAATATACTTCAAATAGGACTTCTTTTTCATGGTCCTAGAATTCCTTGAAGTTTTACATCATGTAATGAGGATGGTAGACATGTAGTTTAGCATTGTATGGTGAGGATGATATAAAGAATAGTTTAATTTCATATGACCAGGATGTTGTATACAGTTTAAGGTCATACCACATTGACCCTCATTAATAATTTAAATTAATTTCACATGGACTAGAGATCCCCAATTTTGGGTAATATAGTTTAGACCATAATTAGTGGTGGAGAGCTGGAAGGGTTACTAAGCATGTGTTCTAGCCTGAGACAAGGTGCCTGGGTGTCTCTACATATCCTGCGAGGATAGGAATCAAGCTATACATAGTTCATGAATGTGGCATGGATGAGGACCGATGAAAAAAGGGGGGAAAAGTATTCTTTAATGAAGACATCACATAGCTGGGTAGTTTATCAATACACAAACTGGATGTGAAAAGTGTATTTTGACGTCATATGATAAGGACGCAAGAGATCCCAGTTTATGGTCTTGGAGATCAGACCAAAAATAGAATATTCTTGAACAAAAAATATGTGACATGAAACCACAAAGAAAACCCTACGTGAATGAGGATAGAGTAGTCGTCACCATATCACAAATTTCAAAGAGAACTCACATAGTGTAAAGTCATGATTCCTGGACTAGGGGACCAGAGTTCCAAGTTTAAAGTCATAGATTTTGGAGCAAAAAGAAATGAGACTCTTCTATGCGGGAACAAACCATACCCAAATCCTTAATCCCACATGAGCCATGCTTGGTGTTTTAAACAATGGAGGATAATATCATTACAATGTATGGAGGCACCTAGTAGGGGATGAATGTTCGGGGTGAAAGATGACCCCAAGACACTGGTTCATCCTCTTAGCATGAAAAGGAGGACATAGGGATAACAATGAGGGTGCTAAAATTCTATATGAACATGATGAAATGGAAAGAGATGTGAATCATGAAACCAATATTTAGGGAATAACAAGGTTTTTGTAACGATGGAGGATAAATATTGACCATGTTTGAGGCACAATATCCATATAATGTGACTTGGGATGTGAACAAACAAGTGAGGGTCAACCACAAACCATATTGGCGATGCAAGACCTATTTCAAATGTTATTTGAGATCTTTCGAGATGTTGGCCAAAATGGTAGGCTATCCATAAGGCCAAGAATCCGTACCACATCGGGGTCCTTTCAGATTTGAAAGTTGATGAAGACCCATATAAAGGGCACACATGAAGCGTGGAAATGGAATGAGAGAATGTCTATACAAAATTCAACATTCTAGGTCATAAACCATAGTGCATATAAAATACTTGATGAGGTGGGGCAGAGGTCGATGGGATCATCAAGGGGTAAATGACTCAAGGATACGAGAATGGGAAAGGGGTAAAATGGATTAGTGAACCCGAGGCTAGACCTGAAGAAAAATTCCTAGGTATCCCAATGCATCTCGCGAGAGTAGGAATGAATCCATATGTATCTCTTGAAATTACATGCTGTTTAAATTCAAATGGTAAGGACATAGATGATAGGGAGATATTCATAAATGAAGCACATGGTGCAGCTATTATAAACCTGAAATGAATGTAGGAAAATGTCCACACAAAACCACATGATTATGAATGGAATATCAATTCGTAAGGCTGAAAATTGGGATCTTTGGGTTAGACCTGATGACAAAATTCATGGGTGTGTTCCTACGTATCTTAGAAGGATGGAAATCAATCCATGCGTAGTTCTTGAATCTTGTATAGTTTAACATCATACAATAGAGATGTGGGGGGGGGGGGGGGGGTAATGGGAATTCGTATGGTGTGGTAAAGTATACCCGACGTGAATAAAGACAATGAAGTGCACACCACACCATGCACAATCTTGAATGATAACCTCAAGCCAAGGGGCTAGAAAAGATCAATGGATTTGGGGCTAGACCTAAAGATGAAATTCACAGGTGTTCCTATGTATCCCAAGAGGATGGGAATCAATCCATACAAATTTCTTCAAATCCAAGCAGTTTAACATCACACGGTAAGGACAAAAGTTATAATGGGATGTTCTGGAAGGAGGGGCATATATTTCGGTTGTTGTAAACCCATTTTGAATGAGGAAAAAAGTACACACCACACCAAATTAAGCCCTAGAAAATAACTTAAACCCAAAAGGGGTAAACCAAGGAGATTGAGAGGTTTGTTGGGCTTGACCCGAAGACAAAACTTCTGAGCGTTCCTAGGTAAAATTTATGGGAAGGAATCAATACATAAACAGTTCATGAAATCCATTCAGTTTAATGTCATGTGGTAAGGATGAGGGAGATATTTTTTAAGGTCAGAGAGCTCAGACTATAGATTCCATATTTAATGTCATGTTCATGGGACATACTCGTATAGTTTAATGTCATGCGGTGAGGACAAAAGAATAGAGAGATCCAGAGAGAAGTATATGGAATGGTTATTGTGAACTCAACATGAATGTGGACATATGTCCACAGCACACCACATACTACTAGGAGAACTTAGACCATGGGTCTAGGCAAAAGAGAAGGTTTCCAAGAACTAGGGATGAACCCGAAGATGAAATATTATGTCGTTCCAATGTATCCCATAAGGATGAGAATCAATCCATATGTACTTCTTGAAATTTATGAAATTTTAATTCATTCAGTAAGAATGATGGAGATATTAGATTAATTTCATAGAGCATGGACTATAGATTCACAGTTTAATGTCATGTGTGTGGGACAGAAGGGCCGACAAAAGGTTAACCACCACACCCGATATTAGAGAGACCATAGGTATGGCCATAACGATAAAGGATAATATATTACCATGTTCTCAACACAGTATCCATATCATGTGACTTGGAATGGGGACCAAAAATTGATCATCAACTGCTGACCAAATTTGTAACGTGGGACTTGTATCAAATTCTCATTCGGGATCCTCCCGGATTTTGGACTAGGATGGTAGGTGAGATAAAGTGGCACAAGACTAGACTGTTAGGGGGTCCTTTCAGATGTAAAAGATTGTGGATACCCAAATGAAGGGATGTGTGAAGCGTAACAGTACTCATGTAGTGTAACACCTTGCAGTAAGGATGAGGGAGATCTTTGTTTATGTTCATAGAGCTCAGACCATAGAGGTATGTCTACCTCTTGATGTTTGTTATCATGTGAGATGAAATGGATCTTTGTTTAAGGTCATATATCATGGACTGTTTACAGTTTATGATCATGCATGATGAAATAGATCTTAATTTAAGGTTGTAGAGTTTTGACCATTGACAGTTTATCGTTATCCAGGAAAAAATAGATCTTATTTTAAGGTCATAGAACCTGGAACATTTACAGTTTATTATCATCCTGGATGAGACAGATCTTAGTTTAAGGTCCTAGAGCTTGGACCATTTATAGTTTATCATCATGTGGGATGAAATGGATCTTTGACTAAGTTTGTAGAGATTAAATATTTACATTTTATTGTCATGCAGGATGAGATGGATCTTAGTTTAAGTTAGTAGAGCTTGGAAAATTTGCATTTTATCATCATACAAGATGAAATGGATCTTAGTTTAATGTTTTGGAGCCTGGAATGTTTATAGTTTATCATCATGTCTGACGAGATGAATCATTGTTTTAGGTCTTAGATCTTGGACTGTTTAAAGTTTATCATCATGAAGGCTAAAATGGATCTTAGTTTAAGGTCCAAGAGCTTGGACCATTTATAGTTTATCGTCATGAGGGATGAAATGGAACTTAGTTTAAGGTCATGGATCTTGCACTATTTACAGTTTATCAACATGCAGGGTGAGGTGAATATTATTTTAAGGTTATAGAGATTAGACCATTCACAATTTATCACAATGAAGGATGAAATGAATCATAGTTTAAGGTCATAGATCTTAGACTGTTTACAGTTTATCATCATGAAGGATGAGATGGATCTTAGTTTAAGGTCATAGATCTTGAACTGTTTATAGTTTATCATCATATAGGATGAAAGGGACCACTCATGAGAATTACTTCTAGAGGAATTTGGTGTTGGTGGGAAGATTAATGCACTCATAATCCATATTTACCAAAGAATATGCACCATTAGGGTAAACCATGGGAATGATATAATGCCCCTCCCATTTGGGATCTAGTTTTAGTGGCTTCCTTCCAGGTGTCATCGACATTCTTAGGGACAGTACCGTGTCACCTTGATAAAAGGAATGGAGTTGAACATTCTCATTGAAAGATCAGGATATTTTCTTCTAATGCCTCTCTAGATTGTGCATGACCTAAATCATGTTCTCATCGAGGGATTTCAGTTCAGTTAGAAGGACTTATGCTACCTTGTCCGGTGTCTTCTGATCATATATGGTTGTGTGGAGTGATGGTAACTAAATATCCATGGGCAAGACTGCCTATGTTCCTTACACCAGGGAATATGGAGTCACTTGGATGGAATTATGATTTGTTGTCTGGTAAAACTAGAGATAATTGGGAAGCTTTCATGGACAACTATTTTTATTCTCACCAACCATCTTATACAATATGTTAGAGAGGGTTTTTTGAATTCATTGCTCTGTATATTTTCTTGCACGTGATATCGAGAGGTATGATTAGAATGAATATTGTACTTGGCGTAAAATTTCTTTAGCTTAGTGGCCTAGAAGTTAGTGCCGTTATAGGTGAGGATGTTGTGATGTACTTCGAATCGGTGGATGATATTGGATCTAAAGAAAACCAAAATAGAATGAGCATTGAACTCCTTGAGTGGAATTTTCTCTGCCCACTTGGAAATGAAATCTGTAGCAGTCATGATGAATTACACTGGTGAGCTATCGATGGTGGATATGGTCCCATGACATTGAGCCCCCAAACCACAAATTTCCAGGATTAGATGGTTGTATGGAGTGGCTCTGGTGGTTCATATAAAAAATTGGCATAGATCTGACATGCCTGAAAAACTTTGGAGAACATGATATAGTCATGGATCATGGTGGGATAGAAGTATCCCAATATTCGAATCTAGTGGGAGAGCTTCGAACCTACCTAATGAGCTCTACAAGAACTACCATGGAATTCCTACATAGCCTGGGGAATCTCTACTCCTTGAATGCAGAGGATGAGAAATAACTTGAACCCACATTTTTAGAGGATCTCCTCAATATTGGGACCACTCTAGAGGGATAATTGCATAGAACACTGACATATTTCCTCATGTTTATCCTAGTCTATTGGGTGATTTCCATTTTGGAGGTACTCAGCTAAAGGAGTTTTCTAATTCGGGGTCCCATCCATTGTTGTGGGAGGGGGACCTAGAGGTCCTGATGTGGATTCACCAGTGTTAAGATGAAATACCTACTGACTATCATCATCATCTATAGTTATGAGATCCATGAATCTTCAGTGCACCACATGGATAATAAAATCATCATAGTCAGGCTCTGCAAGAGATGTAGCAAGGATGGATAAGGCATCAGCTCGAACATTTTGTGACTGAGGAACATGAGTGACTTTAGGCCTATAAGGGAACTTGGCCATTAGCTAGCGAGTGTGCTCTTATAGGGGTACAAGCTCTGAATGCCTTACAACATTGTCAACATTAATATGCTTAATGACCAATTCAGAGTCCTCTTGCACATATAAGTGGGGAACATCAATATTAAGGACTAGTTCAAGACTAGTGATGAGAGCCGAATACATGGCCTCATTATTGGTGAATCCTTCTAACAACAGGAATGAATAGGGAAAGATAGCCTGTGCAGTGAAGACGATACCCAGGCTTACCCTGTTAAGCCTCGGGTCATTGATCCTCCTACTAGTTGGGCCTCATGAAGCACTGTCAAAATGCATATACCAACATGGCATGGATTGATACACTGAGAATGTTGCGTCATCTAGGAAACCATAATCTACAGATAACTTTGCGGGGGCTGGATGAGAAGCAAGAAATTCTGACATGCATGTCCGTTGATATCTTTCTAGGGAAAAAACCTAATGTAAAACTTTTAAAGAATCATTACCCACCGATCTATATGGAATGTTAATGTATGTAATTACAAAATGTACTTTAGTGGATCCACATGGGAAACTAGATGTATCTCATGGTGCTTCATGTAATGTTGCAACTTCTGGATCATGAATACTAGTTCAAGGAATCTCTCCTCGATAGAGGAATATCTAGTCTCTGTATTGAGGAGCATGAGAATGAGATACTACAAAATATTATTTGTCCCCTAATTGTTTTTATAGGTGATAAGGGAACTGAGGGATCATTCTATTTTTGTCACATAAAGGACCAATAGCTTTCATAAAATGGGTGGCATTGAAACAATAGGCTGTAGAAGGTACTGCTTGATCTCATCAAAAGAGAACTAATACTCTTCATCCCGCTGGTAATTGATACCTTTATTCATGATCTAGGAAATTGGTTTACACTTTCCAATCAGATTTGTAATGAATCGACATATATAGGCTAAGTGGCCTTGAAAACATTAGAGTTCCGGAATTTTTCTCATAGGAGGAATCTGACTGATTTCCCTAATCTTCTTTGAATCAATCGTGATGTTTCTATATCTTACGACGAAGCCTATAAACTGTCCAAAAGTAACCTAGAAGGCACACTTCAAGGGTTTATTCTTCATATAGTAGGAGAAAAGGAATTCGAACACTTTCTCAAGGTCTCTGAGCTGGTCTTGACATTGGTAGGATTTGACCACCAAATCATCTATATAGAATTCCACTAATTTCCCAAGGATCATATCAAATATGTGATTCATGGAACGCTGATAGGTGGAACCTGAATTCTTCAAACTGAAAGGAATCACCTGATAACAAAAAGTTACCTTGTGGTTTTCTAAAGGTGGTATAATCTTTTTCCTATGGGACCATTCATATATTATTATATCGAGAGTACCCATCAATGAAGGAAAGATCTTGGAATCCAGTAGTAGCGTCGATCAACAACTTTGTCGCCGAAAGGGGGAATTAATCCTTTGGGAATTGACAGTTGAGATTATGGAAGTCGATGTAGACTCTGATTTGTCTATTCTAATTCCTGATGGAAACAGTTTTGGATATCCATTTTGGGTACTAGACATCCTTGATGAAATTGGATTTTAGGATCTTATCAACTTCATCCTCAACCCTAGCATCATGGGAAGGGTGCATATTTATGGGAGGCTATTTGAACCCATGATGGTTTATTGGGAGACCAAGGTGGTTCACGAAAATATGAGGATCTAGTCTTGTAATGTCATTATAGCCCTAGGAAAATACATCTCAACACTGCCTTAGGAAATACACATACTGTTGTTGCACCTCTGTAGGCATAGATGTATTGATCATTGTCGGCCTCAAATCTGATCCGATATCAAAGTTCACATTTACCAATCCATCAACGGTGGTGGATCCCCCTTCCTCAAATATAGGAGGAGAAACCTTCAAATCCCCTTCATCATCTATGGTGATAGGATCTTCGATAGGGGTCAATCCTTCGAAATTGGATAATTATAATGGAATGTTGGTGTTGGCCTGAGCAGTAGTGGAATCTTCATAAGGGGACTCTTATGCTGCTAAAACCATGGTGATGAAAGAAATCTATTCGATTCCATCTGTTCTTTGACCGAGGGGTCCTTTATTGATGACATCAAAGTAGTAGTGCCATGTTGGCTTAACTCAGTTTATTCTAGCTCGGAGAAAGCAGAAAGTATGACGTATTTCTATTTCCCTAAGGCAAACGTACCGATACCTTTCAGGGGTAAGGGGTTATGGGATCACTCGAGACTGATTTTTACAGGATTACAAAGTAATATTCCAAAATTCCTTATACATGGGAACACAATTTTCATTTATTCCATAAACGATGATGCAGTGCCCCAGGTCGGGGGTCATGGCCTCCAACCAGTGTATTGGGAGTTTGAAAGAATCATCCAAGTATTTCCATGGGTTTGACATAGTGGTAGTATGCTGAACCTAATTGTCCGGAACCTACTTGTCTATTCTCTGGTAATAGTAAAAACCCTTGTAGTGGGCTTCATAAGAGGTTAAGGGGGACACATCACATTGGATCATGCCGACTCGAACACTGAGGGAGTACTTGAGACATTGGTGATATGAAGAAAGGATTGTCGCATGAATATGGAGCAGTGGTCTAACCACCAATGTGATGTAAGAAGTGTCATGTGAGAAAACCATGAACTCAGTGCTAGAAACTAGGCCACAGAACTGGGTTTTTTAGAATATATTTCCAATCGGTGGCTGGTCCATCCTTTCATAATCTTGAATCTTCAGGTCAGAGGGACTCAGGTATTTTTTAGACAGTCCCAACACACAGAGAATTGGAGTTGGAATGAGATTGATCCTAGAACCCAAGTCAACAAGACAACGACAGACTTCCATGCCATTGAAATGACCAGTGATGTATAGTGGGCGGATGTGACCCTTTGTGGGGGAACATTCATCTTCACCAGAGAATGAAATGATGGTATGAAATTCCTATTTCTCATCTTCATCAACATAAAAGGATTCTGTGGCTTCTATCTTTATCTCAAACTGGAGGGGGCTTCTCAAAGCCTCTCCAAGGGTTTCACCCATATCTGCAGATAGGAGTAGAGACTCGAGGATCGAGATCCTTGCATGAATTTTAGAAAAGTGATTAAGAACATTATACTTCTGAACAAGGCACACACGTCTTCTGATAGTATGTTTCTCACTTTTAGGAGGCTTGACGGGTGATTTTAGTCAAACTGGTAGACTCTAGATGGTGCTGGGAATGTTCGGCTACTCACTAATTGAAACACATATAGTGATGGCTAGCTTACAGCCATATGGTTGAGGTTTATTGACAACTAAATGTAACTAATCATAGAACGATCTCATTTTCTCTGCCTGATCAATCAATATGAATGACGGTGGGGGTGGATATGATGGAATAAAATTATAAGGCTGCGTGTGGTGAGCTTTGTGTTGGGCCTATTACCTAGTCTCACCCACATACAAGACACAGATAGGATCACTAACCTGAACATTCTGGTGATTTACATACCCATGGTTCTGTCAACGCTGGCATCGACTGGGGACATTAAGAGGGTCCACGACATTCCTCATCTTCAGGAACCACCTAAGGGTCAACTAGGTTGATGGTATTCAACGAAACATAATCCTAATAATCTCTTGAGGAGTCTTATATGTCCAGGAGAATTCTGGGGTAAATCCCCATTTATAGGGGCAAAAAATCTCTAATATTACAAGATTTATTTTTCATATGTGGAGGGCTTCGATCTCCCTTGAAAAGTTGGAGCCTGCTCCCCTGAGATGGAGAAAGATGGGATGTCGATGCAGAAGTAGCGGCTGGGGGTGAAAGTATGACTTCGAATGGGTTGGATTGATTCAAAAGGGCACATATAATTCCATGGGCCTGAGAAACTAACTTTCATTCTATCTAATCATCATACTTTTGGGACCCACGGTGAGAGACCTATTATCATTCACCCTCGCTATCGCTATCGAGCATTGCATACACACATTCCACATGTGCTGATGCCAAACCCAAAATAACTATGTTGTTATAGACTTGGTCTTAGAGCTATTATTTGAACACATAACATGGTTTCAGTCTGTTTTTAAAGAACCAATGATATGGGACGTAATTAGAGTGATCAGTAAGATCTACCTCTTTGAGTCTTCTGCATTCTGGTAATTGAAGGATTCCCTGATCTAAGGCGCTCTTGAAATATCCAAGGACCTGAGCATAATTTACCAAGTAGTTCTGGTTTCTTCTATCTGGGAAGGGGGCTCTAGGAGCTTGACCCTAACGATGTACTAGAGGAGGCTGATAAGGAGGTGGAATTTGGTTGTCTCGCCTGGGTGGCGGCGATGCGTTACACGATGACACCTGTCGATTCTGTGGCAATCTATTTTGAGTTGGGGGCTAAGCCTAAGATAGTGGCCCTTAGAAAGGTTGTGGAGGTGGTTCTGTCGGTAATAATTCCAACTATCTAAGAGCCTCTATCTATGCGACAATAGCGGTTTCATCCTTGGCAGCTCTTCTCGCAGGAGTTGTGGGAGGCAACGTGCATGCTTCATTTTCTTGTTACAAGGCCTCCTTTAGATTCTAATATTTGTCTGAGAAATTCCGATATCCACCTCAGAAGTTCGATGTGATGAGAGATAGTACCAGTTTGGTCTTTTATTCCCAATGCACATCGTTATCAACTATTCCTGAGTTAGCGGTATGTCGAGTGAATAAGTGAGATCCTTCCACCTGGTGAAAATGTATATGACTCAATCATCAAACCCATTATTTCACCTAAATAGGTTGAATATAATAGTCTTCTAGGTGGTGGAACTGAACTGGTATAGAAACGTCCTACAAAGAGCCTCCCAACCAGCTATGGACCCAATGGGTAACTGGATGTAGCAGACAAACATGGGCCCTTACAATGTTTTTACGAAACTCCATAGCATAGAAGGCTCTTATTGTGCTGAAGATCTAAACATGGTCCACACCATGAAATAATGTGGTCCAAGTGCTACAATCGATTTCTCGTCACATTGAAATGGGAGAAAGTAGGATTTTCGAAACTCAGGGGTGATGACATATCATCCACCCATACTAGATACACCTTACCATTAGGAAAGATTTACACCTATAGAGTTTTAGAATACTTGAGGTGAGCAATAAGAACATCAATCAAATCATCATTATGAATATTTTAATCCTGGAAAGGGTTCCTGACCACCAATGCATTGGAAGGTTATTCAATGTGGTAAACTAGTTGAGTGGCTCATGGAGTGGCTGGTTGGATGACCTGAGGGGACTCTGTAAGAACCTATAGAGAGAACAATAGGACTTGGGGAATGGGTAGATGAACCTGGGTCAGGTCCCGAGGAAGGTTGTCACATAGATCAGGCAGGTTTGGCTATGTATACCATTCTTGTTTTCCATAAACTTCAGCTTTAACCCGATCTAGATGGGCAGGGTTGTTGAGATCACCAGGAGGAAACTCATTATGGGGGGAGCTATACCTTCCCCTATGTCCCCATCCAATGGTTACCATAATTGGGTCATCATTCCTTGGTGCACTCGGAGAAGAAATCATCAACCATCTTCCTTTGTTCCATGAGGTACTGACACAACATAGTCTTTTCGGGACCATCCTTTGTCTTATGCACTGAGCTAGATGGGTTGGGGGGTTTGATAGTCCCATGATTCTCTTTACCCTTTCTAAAGTCTTGACCAAGAGGCAACGACTCAGAAGGTGTGGGAAGGCAAAGAAAATACTTTTTGGGTGACTGTGGAGACCAGCAGGGTCTATCAGGTGTTTTGTTTCCCTAGTTGGTTGTTACTCTTTTCCAGGAACTATGCCGATGTACCCTTTTGGGTATATCTCAGGATCGACCATATTTACCATGTTGACACCCAAAGGAATATCCTCAATATCACTAGGTGAACTAGGTCAAGGTAGGATAAAACTAAAATGCAGGGCATCATACTGTCCCCCAGCCACAGATTCAGAAATGTGGGGAAGCCTCCTTAATAACTTGGAGAAGCACTATAAATCTCTGAACACATCATTGTTGGAGGGTTTGATGATAACTGGGATACATGTGGTTCTGAGAAACAGGGAGTACAGACAACTCAACTAGGAGACACTGCTAGAAAATGTTGTCGAAGTGTTCATGAAAATTTGGATAAGCTAAATGTTGATGACGAAGATGGAAATGCATCATCCCTATGTTTATACAGAAGCACATAACCTCATATTTGGTGAGGGACTTTGGAACATTGAAGACTACAGTTTCAATCGACCACAACATCATGGGTAAATGATCCACTATGAGAATGTCCCACAAAATTCTTGGATCCAACTCAAGATATAACCTTGGGTTTTCCCATTCATTGACTAGGGGAGGTCGAAGGATTGGTAACGACACTAACATGGACCGTTACAGTGGTAGAATGTTCGATGGAGAATATGGTGCACGAGTTGACAAACTTATACATCTTGGGTTGTCTTTGGTAGAATGTACTGGCTGTATCACCGCATCCCTATAGGATGGGGTGTTAACCACTACATCCTGCATAGGCGGGATGGTCATTGGAGGTGGATCGGGTTGGTTCTCATTGTTGACCAGTCCCCAGAACTATTCTCTATGATATCTTGTCGAGGAAGATAATTATCCTAGTGATGACAGGGAGGATTTCACAAGAAGACCCTAGAAAGAAGACAAATCCTCCTCCTATTTTATGTATCTACAGAGGGATTTAGGGATCTGGTGGATCTTTCTTTTTTGGAGGACATGGCTGATATGCATAATTCATGATCCGGTCCCTAACACAGAGGATCAGGGTGAAGGTTCCCCCATCAAATCACAGTCCACCTCAGAGTCTGAAAAGAGTACAAGCTTTATTACGATCTCAGGTTTCTCTGGGTTCTTCTTCAAGCGACGACGACCCAACCTCCTCCCTCTGGGACGGTTCTTCAGTGTAGGGATGATCTTTGCAATTGGAAATACCTCTTCTTGGAAAAGTCAGGGGTGTAGTGACCACCTGGGTAGATATTGAATGGAACATGTGGGGGGATGCAATGAGTGAGAGTGTTAGAGCGGGGAGGACCTTCACCTTAGCCGAGTCTGGTAGTTGTGGTATGGGGAGGGCCTTTGTACTGACCAAACTAGACATGGGAAAGACCTTCATTATGAACATAAATGAAATGGGGAGGGCCTATACTAGAGTCTATGAGGACACGGGGAGGACCTCCATTCATGTAGGTGACAGGGTGAGGGAGGGATCCTCATGTTGATAACCTAGTAGGAAAGGAAAATTTTAACACTTGAGACCAATGTAACAGGGAGGAACTTCATGCCGATAATCAAAAAGATGAGGGGACATCTTCACGAGCTGAATGTGGTGCAATGGGGAGGACCTCCATGTTGGATACGAGAGTAGGGAGGAACTCCACTCTGTCCGATGATGGTACATGGAGTACCTCCATACTAAACGTCATCATCACAGGTTGGCCCAAGATGGCTACTCCTTGCACCAGTGACCAACGGAGTCAACTCAGCCTTCTTGTGGAGTTTTTGGTGCCTCAATCCAACCTGGGCATGGAAGTTCCCCTACTCTGGAATAGGGAAGTACCCCTGATCCTTAAAAATAGGGGGTCAATTTTGCATGCCAATAGTGTCTTGTGACACAGATGCCATGGAAGATGATGCCCCCTGGAGGGAATCTTCCTGAGCTTGCACCCAACATTGATGCAAGGTCAGCCGAGCTAGGAATGGGTATCCAAGGGTATGGACCACCTTCTCCTCAGTCTATGAGACCGGTTGACGATGATTACATGGCCTAGTGGGATCCCTTCTTGGTGGATCCATGGCCTAAGTCGATGTCAGGACGACTCATACATCCCTTACCACATTTTCATAAGGGAGTGAGTCATAAGAGAATTATAGGGAGAGGATTCTGAAGCTGTTTAAGGTCAGATTGTGGAGCAGCAGCTCCCTACGCGGCCCTTGGGGGCAGCAGAGTTGATGGGGAATGAATGCCTTTGAATTGCAACGATCCATATCCCTTGTCAGGACGACCCCATCTTTTTTGGTATCATTGAACAAGCATATCAATAACCTTATTTTAAATGAATTTAGAGGGTGAGATGGGGTGTAGGTGCCCATTAGTTTTGGTCAAGGGAGTTGTCAAAGAAGAGGTGATGGCATGCGGGATTGTTTCATTTGTATTTCCCCTTCCCTGCATCTATGGGCGGGGGTGATCTATTTCTTGCAGTTATATCCTGAGTCCTACAAATAAGGAAGATTTATCCATTATTATAGATAGTAGGAAAGCGATGCCCAATGCCCTAGTACCATTTACTGTTCCATGGCTAGATAGAAATATTTACACTTCCAACATCATAGATCAAGATTCCCAATGATTAACTACCCCAAACCCTAATGATTCTCATGCTAGGACCACTATTAGCTTGGTGGGACCTAACACCAGATAGCTAGATCCAGGGACATGATCATGTATTGATGTGTCGAACACTCTAAATCCCCATATTGAGGAGAATAATTTCACATTGTTTTCCCCATTTTTTACGACACTTTTGATGGAGAATGTGTCATTGCTGGTGACATGCTGATTGTTGTCCCACATTTCTTCTTTCCAAAGGTGGGAATCAATCATCACTTCTTTAGTGATGTTTTCTCCTTGATCTAAATGGGATTATGGGGTTTAGGTATCTCCTTCCACGGATTCCTCCATGGAAGTTTTTTCCTAGTTCGGGTCTCCCATAAAGATTTAGACATTGTTTCATGAAACTTTTCCCTATTCCATGTCTTTGTTGACACCAGTTAATTACACTAATTCTATCCGAACATTCTAAGCGGTCATGTTAGGGAAGCAACCTTTGGTTAGGGGAGTAGTGACATTAGGCATTACCAGTGTTTCTGGATGTTGGAACACTGTTATACAAGGATTTTCCTTTATCATAGGGCTTCTCGAGTGCATTGAAGCCTGAGGCATCCCACATAGAATGCGGGGAATTGTATTTAAGAGGCATGTCACTTTTGTTTTCCTCTATTTACCATGTTTAACAAGGGGTATGACACGAGTTTAATGTCTAGCGAAGATGGATCAGACTGATTGGAACACTAACGGGTGTGGATCCGATGAGTACATCCCCAGGAGGGAGTACATAGAAATTTTACTGAATGGATGGGTTTGGATGCCCAATGAGAGCAGACCCAGGATAGAGTGTCCCAAAAAGGGGAAGGTTTCACACGGTGAAGACTAATTTGGAGACCATGAAATTTGGATAAAATAGGAGAATGGGATGACACAAAGGGGACACTGAGGTTTACCATTGGCTTGGATTGAACCTCGAAGAGGCTTCCTACATACCCTGTGTTGAGTATAAAGATCAAAACCCACATAGTTTGAATGGGTGGGGCATGAAATAAGGGTGTAAAAAAAGGAAAACAACCAGGATACGTGTTGAGGCATATACATGGTGAGCGACCCATATGGATGGCATGATTTCATTGGGATGTGGCGTCCCGGGTAATATTAGGATGGGCATGGATGAAGTGTAGAAGGATAGAAATATTGGGGTTGGAATCAAAAACTGGTGTTAAGGTGATGGTAGTGGGATTGAACTTCAAAGAGGTTCCGTACGTATCCATATGGTAGGGAATAAAAGTCAACTTAGTTCTAGGAATGGGGAGATAAGTCACCTGAGGAGGCGAATCATAAGAATGGATGCATGGATTGGACCTGAAGGAAGTATAAACCCCAGGTTAAGGCATGATCTTATTGAGACATGAAGTCTTGAGGGAGTGACTAAGATGGGGCATGGGATATGGGATTGAACCTCTGAGAGGCTTCCTACATAACTTGATCAAAAGGGTCAAAGATAAAAGTCCATGTAGTTCAGGAATAGGGCATAGACTGGGGGTGTACACAAAGGACAACAACCCGAATAAATCTTGGGGGATTATGCATAGTTATAATCCCATTATAAGATGGACACTCTTGGTTGGAATATTATGGGTTGATTGTAGGTCTTACGCGTGGTTAGCTGTCTGGGAACTGGTCTGGCACCACAAAAGGGGGAAAACCAAGGATGTGGGTCCCTCAAAGGGAATAAAAACATTTAATAGTGTTTGGTTTGATCCTCAGAGAGGATTCCTATATACCCTAAAGGGATCAAAACCCACATAGTTCAGAGATAAGGTTTAGTGTCATGTGGGAAGAAAGTAGCATATAGTTTAACATCATGCTGGACAAGGGGGAACTAACACAAATTTATCATGAACAATGGGTGATGGGCTTGAACCTCGGGGAGGATTCCTAATAACCTTGAATAAAAAGGGGAAAGGATCAAAGTTCACATAAATTTGTGTAGAGGGTCTTGGTGTTTACGTATGGTTAACCACCCAAAGAGGCTGTCTTGGTAGATGCTTACTCTAATCCCACGTGAGTCATGCTCGGTGTGAGAAACAAGATTCAACAAAATACCTGATGATCACATCATGAAATTTCTGTCTGTGAGTAGTGGAGTGGGGCCTAATCATGGTTAGTAGCACAATGTGGAACTAGGGTCTTACGCGTGGTTGGAGGATCATGAGAAGAAGATTGGGAATTACTCCAGGAGGGAAGCCCGAGGAGGATGTCAAGATGTATGAGGAGGATATGGTCATCGTACAAGGGTCACCCTATCATGTTGGGTCGGGGATTAAGCAGATGATGACTGAGGTGCACATGATGAAAAAACTAAATGGGAGAGGAGGAGAGAGAGAGTGCTGGTTCCCATCCCCATCTCAATCCTACAGAACATATCCCTCATGCGGTGGTCATTGTTTAACATCATGTGTTGAGGATGTGGGTTCTTGGAAGTTTAACATACTACAGCTTAGATGATGGTTATTTAATCCTCACACCCAGGACTTACATAAATGGATTGCTTTAACCCTTGGGGTAGGGAAGTTACCAACAATTCCATGGATCAATGGGGTTGTGGAGTGATCCATTGAGGGGTCCACATTAGTGTGGCTATGCAAAGAAGCAATATCCATTAGTGTTCCTATTCGAAGAAGTATTAGGTAGGGAAATGCAACATGAGTCACCACTTGGGGGATCTTAAAACCACTTCGTACAAGATTAGAGGGCTGCACGAGAAAGGGGTTTGTGAAGAAAAAGGGCTCACAGAGTGGGGTTTCACGAAGATATGGTTCCTCAAAAAGTGAATGGGATTTTCGAAGTAGGGTTCTACGAAAATCATAGTGACCCAACCTAGGTGTGGAGTCTACATGTTTTTATAGGGTGCTTTGCTATTAGTTAAGTTCCATGTACCCAAAGGGTTATCCTTCCTTTGAGATGGATAAAAGGATTTACGAAGGGCATCCTCATTTGAAGAGGACAAAAAATGGAGCAAGGGAAAATTGATTTCTTCAATATCAAGTACCTCAGTTGATTCATTTTCTCAATGAATCATAGAGTATAAGATGTTTTTTGATTCAAGAATTTGAAAGGTGAAAGGTCTGGTTTCGATCCTTTGGAGTGAGGGGAGACAGGTATTTATAGGCACCAGGGGACGTGATGTGTGGAGGTTGTGCCAAGAAGAAATTATCACTTTCAAATAATAGTTCGATCCATCATGTTTTTCAGAATCGTAGTGGAGTCTGGAACTTCCTCTTTGGCGGTCGTAGAGGCTTTGGACTACCATCAAGTTCCTCAAACTCATAGAGGGGTCTGTCACTTCCTCCACGACAGTCGTAGAGACTCTAGTCAAGTTCCTCAGACATGAAGAGGAGTCCATCACATCTTTCATGGCAGTCACAGAGGTGGCATCCAGGAGGATTTGTATCACTGGGGGCTTTGCGGAGGAGCTACACAGGGCTGCCCTTTTTGGGACATTTTTTTTGTTCCATTGCTGATTTATTTCAAGGCTCATATTTTTGCGCCAATAGTATATTAAAAGTAATTTTTACTACTTCTATAAATTTAATATTTTAAAATGGGTTTCATATTTATAATAATAATAATTTATATTATGTAATAAGTTTAACTTAATTTTTGTTCACAATGAATAGTAATTATGGTAAATATTTATCACTTAAGTTAAGGATAAAATGAGTAAAACATGATATAATAAAGGTAAAAGGATTTAAGATGTCAAAAAATACTTTATTAAACATCCTTATTTGAATTTATTTTGACCTTAAAATTATCATATTTTAATATATAATAATTTAGAGACAATTTACTTGAGAAGAAAATATATTATATAATAAAGTTTCATGTATTTACAAGCTTTCCACTCACCACACTTATAAAAGAGAACCTCCTTCCCTTTCTTATCCACACTTATTAAATGAATTACATAGATCAATACTAACCAAAATACCTTTCCAAAATACCTCCCCATACACTAGAGGTAATATTCTCAAAAAAATAAAACTTTAATAATTATTAATGTCTAATCGAAAGGAGCATACAAAAATAATATGTATATGTTCTTACCAAGATTTTTCTAGTTAATGTCTTCATAAACCACCTTAAAACATTCAATAACAATATAATTATAATATAATTATAATATTAAATATACTAATATTTTTTTATGTTAATGGTATATCCATTTTTTATCTCCTTTACATCCTATAAAAAATTGAAACATCGCTCGTGCGTACATACAACCAATTGTCTCTACGTAGTGATGCAATTCATTTTCTTCACTTATTTACATGGATGATTATAAATATGGAATTAATGAATATATATAATATTTATTACATAATTTTTATTCTTTAAATATAAGATAACATCTACCTTCTTTCCCTTCTAGCTATTATAAAATGATAAATTCGCATGTGCGTACGTGTGGACGACCACCTCTACAAAGCGATGTGATTAATTTTTATATTTCCAAAATTTATGGATAATTATAAAATTGTATAAAATGAATAAAAAGTATATTCATGAAATTATTTAAATTCTTTAGATGATGGAACCAATTCATAACCCTTTTAACCATATAAAATATGTGGAAGTAATTTTGGAGAAATTGAATGAACATCCTGAAGTGACCAACATAAGCAAGAACTATTGAATGAATGTATTTAAAATTATTATAAACGAACCATAAAAATGGAATATATATGAATTTTTTTCTTAATAATGTATTTAATGAATTAAATTCATTAAATAGGAGGAACAAACATTTATGACTAAGTATATACCCAAGGTAAGGGATTTTTGTAACAGTATCATTTTATTTTGGGATTGTTATGTTCATATTTCATTTAGGAAAATTATATAATCCTAATATATTAAAACCAATAAATTTTATTCAACTATATTTATAGTTGGGTTTTAAAATTTTAAAATCCATTTCTTTTCTTTTTGGACTAATAATCAATAAGTAAGTTACATGTACGATACATTCTTTTAAAAATATTATTTTAATGTTTTCCTTCAAAATTGTTTTCTTCCATTTTGAGCATCTTTTAATCATTTAAAGAATATTATTATTTACCATAAATTATTATTTTAATTCATTTTAAACTTACTTTGACTTTATTCATAAAGGGATAATAATCAATCTTCTAGTGATTTTTGAGAAAGGGAATTTTTTACTTTATTTGTAAAAGTTTGAAAGGAATGTTTTTTAACACACACAACATGAATATATTTTCCTCACTACAAGTCCATTATTATCTATTTATCTTACTCTATAAGTTTTTATGGTTCTTTAAAGAAAATCAATTCCTATTAATTTTTAATTAAAAATAAATAATCTTATTTTTTAAAGGTATAAAATGAATTTTGAAAGTGATTTATAACTTTATTCTTACAAAAAATATAGAAGGAATTTATTTTTAATTTTTTGATTACATTTTAATTACTATTTTTGAAAGGATTAGTTTTACAAAAAACAATCACTTATAACGAATTTATTTTCTTTATTCATCCTTTACTAATTTTTTTTGTCATAAACATTCACATGATCACATTTCCTATTACTCTCCATCATTTCATTGGACATTATTTTATCCTTAATGTCAATATCTTAAGTATCACTGATTTATATATTATGATTTACCCTAAAATTATTTTGTATTAACCATGTTCCATTTTAATATACTATTCTCAGTAATGAAATATTATTTATAAAATTATTTAATTGACCTAGGAAATATTCCATATTCTTGATTCAATAAAAATAAATGTTGATTTATTGGGAATTTTAAAAATAAATTTTATTTAATATTAAACATATGGGGAATACCTAGGATGGGATAACAATGGGTGGGGCCCAATAATAGATAGACCTCAAATCATTGAAAGGTATCATAAGATAAAAAATAGGCATTCCATATTAAATGGGTAGCTGGTTTACACCTATCATTTATTAATATTGTCTTAGATGAGTCCTTGATGGTAAGATTCATGAAATATTTGTCTAGGTATTCATAGTAAGATAATTAATTTCTAGAATCGAACATTTCTTTTATTGAGAATTCAGTTTCCATTATCTATGTGATTTTTATGTTGATATTATACATGGATGTACTTCGAACTCGTTTTATTAATTGAATGGAATGTATTATGATTATACACCATACCGTATTGATTATGCCTTATTTACTCATGATAGATTTATTTATTTGTAACCCTTGATGAGAATATGAGCTCACCCTTTATTTTTTTCCTTTGTTCATGATATAAAGAATGATATTTTTAATGATTTAAAGGATACAAGAATATTTCTTATGCTATGTTTTTTAATATTTATATTATAATAGTGGTATCAAGTATGTATCTAATTTTCCAAGACTGGTAAAATGATATATCGTGTGTCGTGTGATCCCTTGTAACTTGTACCAATATAACAAAGTAAACACTAGCTATGGGTTACCTGAGTTGAGGTCACTACATTAAATTTATGTTCTATAGCTAATAAAATATATCAAAAGGGGAACATATGATAAATTTTATCAGGTATTGGAGGCCCATAAGACATTTAGACTTCTTCTCATAAAGTTAATACTTGGTAATCACCAAGACAATAGGTTATGTGAACATACCCACCCATAATAATTACAGGTGTTATATGTGAAATTAGATATTCCTTTCTATGGACATATATATTGGTCCTTATAATTGAGATTAATATTAATGCATAATATGAGTCATGTAATTATATGTATTTATGAGGATTATGATCACATGTACTCATGATGAGGTAGGATATATTGGTTTTATCATGAGTGATATGTTATTAATGAATATGTCATGAAATGATTTTTTTACTTCTATGTTAATGGAATTAAATATCTAAGGCCCTTTGATTGGAATGGAACTGTCTAATTATGTATATTTACGTGGTTAGTTTATCAATAAGTTCAATTTTTGAAATTTAATGATAGGTATATCAATCATATAGGTTGATAACTCAAATACACAACCTTCTTGAAGAGATATAGAGTCAACAATATTTTATTACAATGATAGAATATATAAGTGGTTGTTATAATTATGATATTAATGCCTTTATTTATGGATGTCTTATCATTTTTCTGAAAAAAATAGTATTTAAGTCTGTTACCTTAATACCACTGAGAAAGAGGTCTATAGGTTCACACACTAAGTGTGTCTATATCCTCAATTAAATTCTATCTAAATTTTAATATTATAAAAGATAGTATTCTACATTTCTGAGGAATAATAATTATTTAAGACATATTGATCTCACAGTTATTTATTGAATGAATAATGTGGTGATATTTATTAATTTAAATAAATATCCATTATTCAAGGTTTGATAAATGTTGAGGATGATCGACGAACTTATTTAAGGGTATGGTTGGATTTATATGTTTAGTATCATTTAAATAAATATTAATTTATTTATTTAAGAAATTATATTAAAATTATTTGAGAGTTTTTCATATTTCATGGAAATAAAAAAAATAATATTCTAATTATTATATAATGTGTGGTTATCTTAGAATTAAGTGAATGGTTAAGGTATATTATGAAATAACTATTCTCTAACCTAAGTATTTAAACAAATTTAGATCATTTCTATGGTTAAATATTTTTATGCATGAAAAATACTATCCATATAATTCAATAAAGACTTAGACATAACATTTCTCAATAATTTCCTCAAGAATGGGGAGCATCAATATTATTCCTCCCTCATGAGACTATAGGGAACAAGAATAACCATTCAGAACTGGAAGGAATTATTATTGTGATCAATGGAGAATGTTGCATGAAAATTTATAATCTTTCACTAGAACTTTGAGATCTGATGGATACATTCTGAGGATTGTTTATCACTTGTGGATACCATAATAGGGATTATATACTCGAATCCCTCATCGTAATGATGGTATAATGAGAGTGACCAACCAATTTGAAAACAATGAAATAATTAAAAGATAAGGTAATTCTTTATTATATAAATTAATTATATATTATATGTGAAAGAACCTATATATTAGATTCTAGAGTTTATATGAATCATGTTCTAAGTATAAATCCAAGGAAATTGGTGAAAACCCATTTTGAGAATGAGCCTAACTATTTTGACCACACCCTGTAATGTTCACAAATATCCTATCCATGTCCTACATGACAGTGTATATAAGGAGGATTAATTTACACATCATGATACATGTGATCATGTAGTTCCCCCAACAAAGTGCATTGAGCCCACTATGGATGATTCATCACCGTCTCCTTCACTAGCATAATGATAGGGATGAGGAAAAACACAATGATAGAGATAGTAGTGTAAACAAAAGTAGGGATGTTGATGCTTGAGACAAGATCTTACACCATAAAAATTTTCACATACAATGGATATATCTTTATATCTACCCACATACCTTATTGAAGATATAAATTCATATTCTTAGACATGTTGTTGGTCCCTTAGTAGGGGATTTGTGTGAGATTACCCTGACAGGGGACTGGGCGTGAAACAGGTTATGCAATTCCTTTCCCAATTAAAACACATGTTCATTTTAAATTCTCACTTTTCTTAAATGGATCTTGAACTAAAAACCTTCAGGGTCACATGTAATTTTATTTTATTAGATAAACATTACATTTCTTGATTTTTTTGGTGTACATTCTTAAAGAAAATGGGGACATGATAATTTACTAAGTTCACTATCCCTGGGATATGTTCAAGGAGAATGCATTGGAAATGTTTCATGCACCAAGTCACTATAAATCTCACTTATATTCACAGGATTCAGTCCCATTACAATGTTTTAGGGACAAATCACAACTTCCCAAGGGTCAATCCTTTGAACATTACGTCATTTGCTCACAATGGAGGGAAGGAACACCCTCACATAGCTTATGTAATTACAAGAACCAGCTAAAACATCCCTTTATTGGATTTAATATCAAATAAAATGTAGATGATATGTTGTCGTCATGTTGGGATCCTCCTTCAAAAAGTGTAAAATACTTCAGTTGTAGCACCTTCTTCCTCTAAAATGAATCTAGAACTCCACTTCTCTCTGTGTTTAAAAAAAATTCATTTTATTCTGTAGGATAGTCTTCAATATGTTCTAACCTCTTTTTATATCCTTCCATCCCATCACTAGGAACTTACCTCTATTATTTGAATTCATATATGCAATATGAATAGGTATATCCGCCACATCTTACTTCTAGTTAATCAACTTATAAAATGGGAGATCATTCCTAACTGAGTATGACACTTTTCAACATCTTTATGGTCCATGAAAATTACCCATAACTCCTCACAAAACATCCTCCATGAATTACATAACCACAATCCTCTATAACTACTTCATATTAAACATTATCTCTTCTTTGCAGTGTAAAATAAATATCCATTAACTCGCATGTGTATCACTAAAAATTCCTTCGAATCATGCTATAATCAAGGTCTAAAAACAATACACATGACTATGGAATCATTCCAAAACAATCCTTGCATCACCATAAGGAATTATCCTAAATTATTTTTGTCACTTGGTGAAACTCCCTTCACTATTGCGTGGTGAAAACATTTTCCTAATTTGACTTCATCTTGCCAATAACTACGACGTGTTCCTCTTCTATCACTTGTTTTTTATATTAAATCCTTCATTGATCCATGATAATCACTACGACATGGTACAAAATCCTTGTGAATGTTCTTCTCAAACATAGTCTACCCCACAACCATATTTGTCTTGACGATTTTTCACATGTGCTCTATAATTCCACCATATAAACTTCCATGACATTGTCCCATTCTAGTTTCCCTTATTGGAAAATTTCTTCTTAACATGACCAATTATATGGATGTGGTTGTATCTGGTCCCTCATTCACCTTCACTACACCCACTCACTATGATGTGGCCTTGGCCATGCTGGTAAACATTATCAAAACCTTCTTCAAGATTAATTCACAAATTTCTTGTCCTTATACTGACCATGAACACAGTATGTATAATTCCTTCTCCCTTTCAGATTGCTCCATATATCATTTCCATTGCGTGGATGGTGATTGAAACACAACAACCAATTATTCTTTGTCAAAATATATAACCATCAAGAAATCAATCCCTTTGTTAACAATCCTCCAAGAATCACCTTTACCTTTTTATTTCTCATCATGGTCATCATCCTTATTATTAACGTCCTTGTTTTCAACATCATCCTTGTCAATAAATCCAATATAATCATTTGGAATTCCTAATAGTCTCTCCCTTTTGTCTTTTTAAAATTTAAACACTTAAAATTATACTAAATATCAATCCCCGTTATTAGAAATGAAATAAAAATGGAACTTACTCTTCCATAAAAATGTGGGGATCTTCCTTTGAAGCTCAATCTCCCTTTTAAATGAGATTATCTCTTTTCATTTTCAAATGTCTCTCCCCCTTCATGTGTGGGAATAAACTCTATTAAATATCAAATAACCCTTATTATTCAACTTACAATAGGGATTATTTATGTGATTTAACTCTCCCTATGAGGATAAGTATGACTTCCTCATCTTATGACTTCCCCCTTTTTCAAACCATATTCATACTTTGGATTCAACCACCTATTTATTAAAAAAAATTCTAAACCAAATATAAATATTTTCTAGTTGGAATTCCCAACTCTAAAAAAATACCAAATTCTAATTTCCATAACAACCTAAATCATTAAGAGATCCATTGAGTAAGAATTTCACTTGGAATTTTGGCTATTAGAAAATCATCTAAGCCCACTAAACCTATGATTGGTGTAGGATACAAGAGTCTTTGAAAACATCTTCTAAGTTCTCCTTGTCATTTATTAAAAAATGAAATATCATGTAGCTTGTCTCTTTCACTTATTAAAAAAACTTATGAACTCAATAAAACTTTTAAACAAAACCATTAGTATAAAAATATTAAATAATGTTTTGTTTTGATTATTCCACTTGAATAATAAATTGACAATTTATACCAATTGTTCAAAATTTTAACAAATGATACCACTAGTATCCCATGATCTTTATTTCTTCACAAGTTTTAAAGAAAACTATGATGAGGATTAATAGCATTTAAAGTTTATAACAACTTTATCTTGGGTATTCATCTCTTGAAACCAATTGTTTATTTTAAAAATTTTGGATTCCACACAGGGGAAAAAGTCATCCATCTCACCAATTTTGAATATCCTAAAAACATTAAATGATATAAAACACCAATAATTTTTTTTGATAATACTAAATATTTGAATTTAATTTTTTAGGTTACTCCTATTTCCAATTTTATATTTTTCATGTGACTTGAAACCTCTTATTTAGTGGTATTATCAAATCTTCTTTTCAGCTCCAATGAGATGTGTTTTTCAAGGAAAATCACCTCATGGATCATATCTCTCCCTTAAATCTATGGGTACCTCAAACTTCCTCATATAGAAGAATGGGGTTGGTTAGGATGGACCAACACCTTGATTTCCATCTTTACTTACCCTTTTTAGCTTTTGGGTAATTAATCCCACCATCTCTTCAACCTCATCGTCTTCAAAATTTATAATACTCATAATCCTCAACCTATTACCAAATTATATCCCTTGTGTGATACCTCTTACACACTAATATTTGTGAAAGTGATCATTATAATCATTCATTATATTATGCCTTCCAAAATAAAAAAATAGATAATAATTGAAAAAGTATCCTTTTGAATTGTATCGGTGATGGATCTCACTTATAACTTATTTTCTATTTCATATTCATCTTTTTCAATTTTGGGGTTTTTGATGAAACACTTTGGAAAACGTCTTCCTTAATATAGAATAGTGTCATATTAGAATACGTCTTATTCACCAGTGGATTCTCCTTCACTTTCTCTTCCAATTTTTTCATTGCTGGTGTAAACTCTTATATTTTATTCTAGATTTTAATTATTTACTCCCGAGATAGATATTGTGAGTATCAAAATCTTTTTGTTTGATATGGCCTTTGTTGAGTCTTATTCTAGTATTCCCAAAAATTGTACCCATTTTCCATCTTAACATACCTCTTCTATTGATAAACTCGTTCTTTGTATGTCATACTAGCAGAGTGTCTCCTTATGGTAAATTTACCCTTCTGTTAATTCCTCCAACTACATTAACTTTCCATGTGACCATGATTGCATTAAATAAAAAATCTACCATGATAATCATACCTCATTTGGACTCTCCTTCATATATGAATTTTTACACTTTTTCAAATGTATTGGGGCTTGTTGTATTTGAAACACATACTCATGATGTTCCCAATTCATACACAATAGTATCTCATTGGTTCCATGTTATTTTGTAGATCTCCTATTAAATAAACTTTTATTTTCTACCAAATTTTAAATTTGTGGTCTTTATTCATGTTATGGATACTTTTATAAGAATTTACATCCCCTAATTTAAGGTCTTTATCCTCTCTTATAGTTATCTAATATTCATATATTTTTCTATCAACTTTATAACCATCACTTTAATATTTGAATCAGCATCCATTATAGTTTTTCTTCTATATTGAAGTAGATTATTGATAGGCATGATGCTTTCTTTAAATTCATTCTCTTTGGATATTTTCTTCAATATTTATTTGGAATGATATTCAATCATGAAACATTGTTCCTTAATCTATTTTACCATTTTATTTATAATGAAATTCAAGGCCACTGATTCCTTATTTTTCCTCTTTCTATCTAATGAAAAATCATTAATCAACACATAATAATCTTCATGAATGACTTCCCATTTTCACACCTTCTATTTTAAGTTTGGGATATCTTATTGTTCATTTCATGAACACCTCCTTGATTTTCAACTTGAAGTTGTTGCCACATCTAAATCACATATTATTTTCCACTCCAAAATAGAGTCTAAATTTCCACATTATTTCTCCAAACTAGTGTTAAAATCATATATGGCCCTAAATCAAGATTTTGTTACTTTGTTAAGAGAATTTATCTTCACAGATGATTTTCTTTCTTTTCTTTCTATATAAGTCCCTATTAACCATATTTTCCAGTGAGTTCTTCTAATTTCATCCACATATCTCAGGATAACATTCCATGTGCAACTACCATGAACACTTTTTCTCTAAGGGAATCCTTTAATACATTTTTCCCTGAAGAATAAATATCAATGTTCCATTGATATATTTTAAATATAATTATCATCTGTTTAATATAACAATTCCTTCCTCTAAAACTTATTCGGTAACTCTAATAGAATCTTCCATATATGCAATGTAATTATCTTCCATTAATTGAAATGATTTCCATACAAAACTGGAGCCTTCACTATAGATTCCATTTATCTTAAATAAATTTAGATCAAGTTAAATTAATAATAAATAAAATAAATAATAACCTATTGGTTTGATATCAATTGGTGGTCCCTTAATAGGGGATTAGTGTGAGATTTCCCTGAGAGGGGGGAATGAAGGCATGAACTATATTACCCAATTAAATCATGTGTTCCTTCTAAAGTATCACTTTCCCTAAATAGATCTTGAACTCTCAACCTCAAGGATAACATGTTAAACTCTTTTATCAGATCAAATTTAGATCACATTATCTGTTTTAGTGTGAATGATTAAAGTAAATAGAAACACAAAAATTTACATGTTCTGTAACACCGCTATTTTGTTTGAATTATTTTTTTTCAAATAAATTAAAGTTATTTTATGTTTTACATTTCATGAAACACTAATTTATTCTTACTTCATACATAACTCTATGTTAATATTTCACTATATGCAACACATAGCTTAGATTTCATAACAATAAAAACTATTTTTTTATTGTGTTACACACTACACCAAGTTCCTCTGACACATTTAATTACATGAAATACATAAATTTACCAAACTAAAATATACTACTAATAATATTATTAAAATATAATATTAGTTTTCACCTAGCTGTTGGAATGGAATTTATGAATAATATTAACTAAATTATAAAAATATGGTTTACACGTGTTTATATAATGAATCCTTTGGTGGAAAATTAATTATAATGAAAGTAAAAACCAATTGAATATAAAGGGTTTTTTATGATTATGCTTCCATTGATGAAATATTATGTCCCATATCTCAATAATTCCCACAAAGTTTCTTCTCATCTGGTTAATTATAATATATTCAAGTAATGGTATCATTTTTCCACTCTTTGGTACTTATGATAATTAATAACATGTTTTTAATAAAATATGACATTATTTATCTTTTTGGTTGAAAATATATTGTCTTTAAAAACCATATATTCTAAAAATGTTTTAAAAAATATTCTAATATTATCATATTATGTTTACAAGAATTTTTTACCCATTTTTTCCCTTTTTAAAAATGGTTTTAAAAGGAATATTTTTGTCATTTTCTTATCAAGTCGTTTTTAAACTTTTTTGCGGTGGAAAAGGAATGTTCGACATGTATGGATTTATCTATGTTCATGACCATAATTTCATTGAAGAATACTTTTTTTACAGTTTACAAGAATACTTTTAAAGAAATTTTCACCTAATATTTAGGAAATTATTTTCTTTTAAAGTGGTTTTCAAATAAAAAATTTTCAAAAAAAAATTAAAAACAATTTTTGACAACAGAAAAATTATTATAAATTATATTTAAAAATTATTTTCCATATAATATGAAATACATTGGTGTTAATCATTATATAATAAGGATATTATCCAGTGGTATTATTCATATAATTTATCTAAATGTATAATGTTTTTATGGAATTATGTTATTGAAACTCATCTCTCTTTTAAAGGTTATATGATTTTGAAACCCACTTCTTTTCATGAGTTATTATACGATGAAATGATTATGAAAACTGGAACTTTTCCATAGGTTATGTTATTATAAAATATTTATAATACCCATTTAATTTCATGGGTTATGATATGATAAATCTTTAGTATCTTTTATTAAACATATGTATGATTTAATTATGTGATCGACGGGACCAATATCTCCCTCCAATGCATTGGATAATTATAAATTTGTTTAGGAAAAAAACTACTTCCTAAGGGCCACTCTATAAAAAATTAATTAATTTTCTCACTACATTGTAAACAAACACATTGACATTGTTTATAGACTTTCAATGCCCTTTTGCAACATAACTTTCTTGGATTTCATCTTCAAGAATAGGTAGATTTACCATTTTAGTCATGTTGGGTTGCTCCTTCAAAAACTTTTAAATCCTCATATTGAGCACCTTCTTCTTCCGTCATGAATATGGAACTCCACTTATCTTTAATGTTGTAAAAAAAAACCATTTTCTTCTTTTTTAGTGTCTTAAATAGGTTCCAACTTCTTCTTATTCCTTTTATCCCCTCACCTAGAAATTCTATCTATAATTTGAGTTCAGATATACAATATACACAGGTCTCTCCCATGCACCCTAATTCTAGATGACCCCCTTATAAAACTGAAGATCATTACCAACTAATTGGATGCATGTCAACATATTTATGGGTCATTAAAATCACCCATAAACCCTCACTAAATATTCTAGATTTTTTCCATAATTTTGGTCCTCCATAATTGATTCTTGGTCAACATTCTCTCTCATTTGTAGTGTGGAATAAATATCCATTTAATTCGCATGTATAACATTGAAAAAATTTTCATGTCAGGCTGGAATCATGGTATTAAACTAAGATTAATGATTATGGATAAATTAAACAACCTTCCTTACATCTCCATAATGAATTATTCTAAACGTTTCATGTCATCCATTGATATTCCCTTAATCACAACATATTGAAAAACCTTTGATTATTTTTAATTCAAAACAATGAACATTGTAACATGGTCATATTATATCATCCATTTTACCTAGGAACTCCTTCATTGTGCCACAATCATCACTACCATGTGTTGAAAAATCCTTATCCTCATTTTCTTGACCATGAACTTCCCCACGATCAAATTAGACTTAACCATTTTTTAAAGGTTATATGGAATTCCACTACGAGGAAAATCATAGTATGGTCCCTTTCTAGTAATCGATATTTTTTGAATTTTATTCTCAACACACCCTTTGTTATGGGTGTGTCCACACTTGGTTCCTTCTTCACATTCACCACACCCACTAACAACATTGTGTCCATTCCCAAATAAGTAAATTTCATTACAACCTTATTCAAGATGCATTTACACTTCTCTAGTGCTTCTCTTGACTATATAGGCACCTGGTAGAATTCTTTCCCAATTATATATTTCCATCAAATAAAATTATATTTTTTTTGGAAAATGAGTCCAACAGAACAAGAAATGATGTTTTCTAACAAATCCAACCATTAAGTAATCAACCCCATTATTATCAATCCTCTGAGCATCACATTAACCATCTTATTTCTCCTTAAGGTCATCATCCTTATTATCAACATATTTATTGTCAATAAATATAATATAATCCATTAGTATTCTTAACACACATCTTGTGTCCTACATTATGTGGATCAAAAGGAGTGACAATGATCTATTCTATAGAAGTACCCTCAAGACTTTTTTGAGCCTCCATTGGAGGACATGATTGATTTTTCTATACCCTTTCCATTGTTATCTTGGTTTGATCCTTCCATGAACACACATATATTGAAAATTTTCCCAATAACTTATTTTGGGAAGTCATATACTCATTATTACATAGAGAAAGAAGAGGATACAATAATAACACAACACTATGAGGATCAATATATGATACAAATGGGTTTTAGTGGATTATAATATGATCATTGGATTGGAAGAAAACCTAAACACAACCTAAATTATATTAATGAAATTAAATATGAAATGAAAACGAATAACAAATCATACTTGTAATCGGGTTGCAATAACCTCTATCTTTTTTCTTTTCATTTTTTATTTGATGGAATACATTTTATAAAAATCATTAAAGCAATAAATAAAATAATCTTTCCTCTAAGTTTGTTACACCAGCATTAGATCGCAAAACATTTCTTAGGATCCTTAAAATCTAAAGGGTGATATTTCCCACCAATATCAATGTACCACTAAAAGGGGGAGGGGGTGAATCAGCGGTATATATTTCTTTTATGTTTACTTTATTTTGAAAAAAACCCCTCACATCCTATTAAAGCGTTATCAAAATGGAAAAAATCAATCACACAACCATAGGTACACATGAATTTAAAAGTTTCACTAAACAATAAGAGTATTTAAATCCTTAGTATGTTATGGAAACAATCAGATACCACACAATCCACTAGAAAACAATCCTTTTGTATGGAATATAATGAGTAGGATATACCCTTATACTCTTGTAACACTATGTTAAATACAAAAGTGAATGTACTTAAAGTAGAAAAAATGATGTAATAATATGTTCTTGTAACAAAACATGTTACAGTTCCTCTTGATCAACTTTTATAAACAAAATATTTTAAAAAAATTCACTTCCCTACCCAGAATCTGGAAAAAACATCCTCTAGACTTCTTAATGAAACTCAGTTTAATTTCCCAATATGATTCAAAAATCTGATATCTCAACATAGAAAATATTATTCTATCAGAATACAACTGTAAAAATTCTATACATTTTTTTTGAGTTCAAAAATCCGAATCTGATTTCTCTGTCTGATTCTGGAAACTATGATTACAATCTTCCCTCTTTACATTTCTTCTTATGTCTAGTAAACTTCCTTAGGTAAGCTCAATACAAAAACATATTCTTAATAGAAATTAGGATATTATATATTTTCTATTCCACACAGTACAAGTTCCAGTGATGTAAAAAGTATTTCTTCCTCTTATAGGCAACTCAAATTTGGTTTGGGTGGGATTCTGAAAATCTTTCCCACTCAGCCAAATTTCTAGAAACATAAATTATTCCTGAATTTTGGGAGCACATTTACTTCTTCAAAGCTTCTCAAATATTCTAGAAACTTATTTAATATACTCACAATATCATCTCACTTCATAATTTCATTAGAAATGTCAATACGATTCTGACTCCCTATTCCAATTTCCTTATTACAACTCTTTGCATCAACTAAAAGAATAATATGCTCACTATGATTTCTCCATTATGATAGAGATTTCAAATTATTAAATACATTGATCTAAACCAAATGATACATATAAAAAAGGAATTTATTCTCATTATGATCCTCTGATCCAACTACTCATTAAAATTTCCACCTTGATAACACTTTTTCAACTACTTCAAATTTTTTTCAAGATTTCCCTTGACAATATTTTTTTAGTAACATGAAACAATTATTCTTTTCATATTTTTCTCAGACCAATGATTCTTAGTCCGAAGATGTTTATCAGCATCAGGTTACATATGATTATTGGTCTCATCTTCAATATGATGGATCCATGTCAACCTCAATAAGATGGATCTTGAACCAACTTATAATAAAACTATTTAAAACAAATAAAAATTATTTTTTCTCTTAAAACAATTGTCATATAACCAATATATAATTTATATTTATGAAAATGGTTTACTAAATTGTTGATTGATCACTATATTTATTCCACACAAAGGTCAAAACAGCTTAACTTATTTTTCTTTTTAATTGCTCCCTAAAACTACCAATGATAAAATAAAAATTATTTCAATTTATTCTGATGATCAGTGTTAGTATAATACTGATAATCTATGACACACTGAATCTAATGGATTGGTTCTCATATATTCAACTTCAGAAACTTATTTACTCTTCTAATTATGATACCAATACACTTTCAAAAAATAACTTTTTTTTAAATTATTTATTTCTCATTGATTTTCAGTTTGACTAAAAACTATCATCTTCCTAAATTCATGTTCTGATTATCCTTCCAAGCCAACGAACATTTTTTTCATCTGGTGATCTCACACAGATGGAATGAGATCAGAAATCTTCATATTCAGAAACTTCCTTCTTGAAAAATATCTTTCTTTTATCATGATTTCTTCATGATTTTTTATATGTTAAATATCAGTTTTTATCATTTTATGACATACATTAGGAATTATTATAGATTCACTTTATTCTATTAGTTTTTTTCCTTCCAAATGAACCTAAATATGATTGGATACACTCCCCATTTCATTCATCAAGCATCAATCACATGTTTTACCAAATAATTATGAATTTTTTGAATTAAAAAGTTGTAAAGCATTGTCATATTTTCATTAGATCCATACCAAATCTGATTGTCATCCTCATTATGATTAGAACCTCTTTCCAGAACCAAGGTGATTATGATGAGCCTTTTCTTCCAAAAACATTCTTCTCAATACGATGTAATTTCATAGTAATTGTGAGTTTGTTAGTATAATTATAATGTTCATTCCAATTGCCAATAAATAATAAGTGAGGTGATTTTTTTCTTCCCTATATTATTTGAATATAAAATAAAAGACAAACATATTTCAAATTTCAAAAAAAAATTCTTGCCAACATGGTCCCAACAATCCCCACATTTGGATTTTATTTTCAAGTAGGGTTTATAAATAAATAAACATTATTACCTCAAGATATGGATTAATTAAAAATAATTCTAATCCTATGTGAGATAACTCATTGTAGGAAATAAAAATTATTGACAAAAAACCATTTTGTCTAAAAATAGTGACTCATGGAACCTCATTAGCTTTCTTTCACATATTTCTTAACTTATTCCACTTTCTTGTAAACAAATGTTTCCTAAAAACACTCCAACAAATAGTTAGAATATTTCACACCTTTACATGATGAATTCATAGCTTACCCACAACTCCCCATTTATAAATCTTCTGTAAGGATAGATTTATGAAAAATTTATCTCAATTTACAACAATATCTAAAGATAATATGAGAGAGATGAAAGAAAAACATAACATAACCTTGATGAGAAAGAGTTTGGACATCAATTTTCATCCTCAGTTTGTGAAAAGGTTCATTCAATAAATGTTTTGTGAAAATGTAAACAAATATTTCCAATGTAGGAACATACTCCCAATTCAATTCATCATTCTCCACATTCTCTTTGATGAAATGATATTTGATATCAATATGTTTTGAATGAGAATTTATTTTATCGGGTTTCTTGTAAGTTTGATTTCAATATTATTATCACAACCCAAGATCAAGGGTAGCATCACTTTAACTAGTAAATATTTTAATCGAGTCTTAATCCACATAAGTTGAGTAGCCACTTGAGGGACATTAACATAATCATCTTCATCCGTACTAAGAGTTACTAAATTTTGTGTATTTGTATGCCAAAATACATAACTTTATACTTGAAAGAAAACTCCACTGTATCGGGATATTATATCATCAATATTTCTTACCCAAATACTTCAATACTTTCTGAGATATCATGTATGATTCTAAAATTTTTTGTTCCTTTGATATATCAGATATTTGTTCCCCAGCCAATAGATGTGATTATTTTAGAGAACTCTAGAATCTTTTATATAATGTAACAACATAAACAATTTTTGGTCTTGAGGAATTCAAATGAACCAAAATTCCTATTAGATTCCAAAACTCTTTTTGATCAACTTCCCTATCTTCACCATCTTTTGATAACATGGTTCCCACTGAAATTGATGTGTAAACTAGTCTCTAATTTTCTATGCCAAACGTTTTAAGAAGATCCTTAGAATAATTGAGAAAGGAAAATATATTTCTTCAATTGTGAAAATTTTTACTAAAGAAATTATTTAATTTATCCTAGTATGGACATCTTAAAAACTTTTTCATCTCTTTGGAAAATATTTCAAAAGGTCTTTTATCATTCTGAGCAATGATAATGTCATTAACATAAACAATTACAATAAACGAAAACTCATAGTTTTTTTGTTATAAATATTTATTTACACTCTTCCTTTCTTAAAATTCATATTACTCAAGAAATAATCAAATTTGGAATACCATGCACTTAGAGGTTGTCTTATACTATACATGGATTTCTTCAACTTTCACACATAACTTTCATCTTTCCCAAAGAAAATATATAAGGTTTTTCAATGTAATATTCATCATTAAGATAACCATTCAAAAAAGTTAATTTCACATCCATTTTAAATTTTTTTGTAACTTCATTGTCCATAAATATCATGATTTCTTTGTATTGTTTCCGACATTTCCAATGGAGAAAAAATCTCATCAAAATTAATAATTTCAATCTATGAGTAATCTTTTCACACAAATATTGTTTTTTTCATATAAATTTACCATTTTCATTCATCTTGTTCTGGAAAAATCATTTTGTACCAATAAGTGATTTTCTCCAGATCAGGTATGAGTTCCTCTGTATCATTCTTTTTAATCATATCCAACTCTTCATTCATAGCCTAGACCCATTTAGAATACTCAAAGGATTCATTTACATATTTCTGTTTGACTTTTGAATACAAATAATTTTGTGTAATGAATTTTGATGTCCTTGTGGTTGCAACCTTTTTATGTGGATCACCAATAATGTTATGATCTTCCACTTGCTTCCTTGACTGATGATGTGATTTTTATGTTTCTTCACTATCACTAGAAAAGGTTGAGTATGATTCTTCTTCTTGAGTAGGATTACAATTATTTTAATCCTTATTATAATTGTTAAAAAACTTTTTGTTATCCTTCTCATATTCCTTATAATTATGAGTTGTCTTAGCATCTTCCTTATAATTTTCGAAAAATTTTATATCATAAAAATTTGCTATTCTTCATGTTTCATTATTGAAGCACCAATATCTTCTTCCTTCTAGAGAATAACCAAAAAATATTCCATCTTCACTTATTTACTCAAACATACTAATATATCCACCTTTCTTATTTATGATACATGGACTCCAAAAAACACTTAAGTGTTTTAAAGATGTATTTTTCTCAAAAAAAAATTATATGGAGTGATATCTGAACTTGGCCTATAGAAACATCAGTTTTGAATATAAATAGTAGTGATCATGGGATTCCTCCAAAATTAATGAGAGAGACCATGTTCAAGTAACATAGTTCTCCACATTTCTACAAAAATTCTATTCTTCCTTTCCAAAATAGCATTTTTTTAGGACTGTATGGTTTACTAAAATCATGTCGAATACCATGATTTTGAAGGTATATTTAGAATTATTAATTATTATATTCACCACTATTATCAGTTATCAACTTATTCCCTGAATTATCTATTTTCGATGATTTCTATGGGGAGCACGCATCCGTCTGTTTGAGGATGACGAGGACGTGTTGGTTGTTGCCCCACACTCCCACTTTCCAAAGGCAGGCGACATCCGTTCCTTATTCAGGGAAGTTTTCTCCTTGATCGAAATGGGATGATGGGATGTCAGTTCTTCCTTCCATGGATTCCTCCTCGAAACTCGTTACCTAGTCCGGGTCTCCCTTATATAAATAAGAAATTATTTGTGAAACCCTTCTTAGTTCCATATCTTCATGGACACCGGTTAATTACACTGCTTCTGTCGAGACATTCCAAGGGGTCCAGCCAGGGCAGTAACCTTTGTTCGGGGGAGTAGTCACGTTGGACATCACTGGTGTGTATAGATTCTAGAACACTGATGCATCTGGGTTTCTTCCCCTTATTATAGGTCTTCTCGAGGGCGTAGAATCCCAAGGAATCCCACATTGGATGCAAGGAATTATATTCCATAGGCATGTGTCCTTAGCTTCCTATGTTTAACACAAAGTATACAACTTGTTTAACATATAGCGGAGACGAATCTGACTGATCGGAACACTGATTAGAGTAGATCGGATGGGTAAAAACCCTGGAGGGAACACTGATGGTAGGGCTAACACATGGTTAGTTACCTGGTTACTACTAGGATAAGTGAAGAGGTGGATTGGCATGATCTCATCGGGATATGGCGGCCCAGGTAAAAATCAAGATGGAAAATGGATGGTGAAGTGAAGTGAATGGAGAATGAGATGGAGTCGACTCAAGGGAAACAATGATGTTGGGATTGAGCCTCGAAGAGACCTCCTACGTATCCCCATGGAATGGAATGAATGTCCATGTAGTTTTAAAGGGGTATAGGATCAGGGTGTGTGCAGATGACATCGACCCAATGATATACCAGGGCTTACACGTAGTCAGCATTATGAAGTTGGTATGATGCCACTAGGATGGACCAGAGATGTGGGTCCCAAAAAAGGGGACTACAATGGCTTACTGCTAGATTGGGAACACAATAGCCTACCACTAATTGATATTGACAACGACTTACTGTTGATTGGGGTACACAATGGATTACCGTCAGTTGGGGTTGAAAACATCTTACTGTTGGATGGGTCACAACGGCTTATCGTTGGATGGGGGATGGTTTAGTGTCATGCAGGACAAAAGGGTGTACAGTTTAGCATCATGTCAGATAGGGGGGGGGGACCGACATGGAATGGTCAAGACTAGTGGTTATTGGGTTTGAACATCATGGTGGCTTTCTACGCACCTTACCTTGGAAAAGATCAAAGTCCACGTAGTTCGGGATGGTATGTGGTGAAATGACGTGAAGACGGTCAGAACGACCCAATGTTTGGGCATGAACCTCATGGAGGCTTCCTACATACCTTACCTTGGCCAGGATCAAGGTCCACGTAGTTCAGGATGGTTTGGGGCTTACACTCTAGGGTGCCTAGTGGGGATGTCAAGGTCAATGCTTATTCTAAGCCCAGTTTAGTCATGCTCAGTGTGAGAAACAAGAGACAGTAAAGACCTAAGGATCATGTCACAAAAGGTACATCCGTGGGAAGTGGAATGGGGATTACACGTGTTTAGCGGCCTAAAGAGGAAACAGGGGCTTACGCATAGTCCGCAGCCTAGGGAGATGGATACTGGGACTTACTCTGGGTTGGAGCCATGATGGTGACAAAGCCCAAAGGGAGAGGGATGGGGTAACGTAATCCCCTGTGCCCCTCTGACCTCTTGGCCATTGGCATGGAAGAAGGGAGGAGGAGTAGGGATACTACCTCCCACAAGAAAGGCTTGGGACTTACACCAACATGGTTGCCCTTTCCCCACGGATAGACACTGCTCCAATAAAGAGGATATCATTCCATGTGAGAAATAGTCACACTCACGGGGAGACCAGTGGGTGTGCAAAATGTCCAAGAAGGGGAACCCCACATATGATGCATGGGGTGAGGTCACAGTTTAATTTCATGTGCTAAGAACGATGGTGCTTGGCAATTTAACATCTTCTAGCTCGGATGAGGCGGGTTCACTCTGCACCCCTAGGACTTACATAACTGGTAAATTTCATCCCTGGGGGAAGGGAAGGCATCAGTAATTTCATGGTGAGGGGTTGTTATGGAGTGATCCACTGAGTGGTCCATGTTAGTGTGACTATACAAAGAAGCAATAGTTGTTAGCATTCCTATGCGAAGAAGCATAAGGTGCATAAATGTAATGTTAAGTACCGTCCAAGGGACTTTGAAATCGCTTTGTGCAAACCTAAAGGGCCACACAGTACCAGAGTGCGTGATGTAGGTGTGGTGCACACCTGGGGGGCTCAGGAATGGTGATTTAAGGTGAGGACCACATATGGAGCACATAAGGAGGGTTTCATGCTAGATAGGGGGTTGCGTGCAAGATGAAGGGGTTTCCTCAAGATGGAAGGGTTTGCGAACAAGATTGGAACTTGCACACAAAAATTGATTTATTGAATGCAAATGCCTTGGGTGAAAGGAAATGGATGAGTATTATGATCTAGAGCCCCCCCCTGAAGGAGGACCCTTAGGAGACCAGTCACGCAAAGTCCAATACCAGGAGGCCATGGTAGTTTTCACGCGGTCGCGGAAGAGGAGGATTATGCGCACCAGAGCGTCGCTTATTCTTCTATTACTGTCCCCGAAGGGTGGGGGGTACGTTTCATTTTATTACTAAAGTCCTCAGTGTGGCGCGGAAATGGAAAATGAGTTAAAATGCTCATTTGACGTTGCCTTGGGTGCACAAAGGGGGTCGTGTGTGCAAACCCCCATTTGACATCGCCTTGGGCGTGCAAAGGGGTCGTGCATGGAAACAACCCTTTGACATCGCCTTGGGCATGCAAGGGGGCCATGGGTGCTCAAACCAGGTTCCCTTTCACATTGTAACCCTAGGAGGGTTCAAAGGTTTCCTCGACAGCATGCCCTCACTAGTGCCTTAGGTGTACAAGATTTTGCACACCGGATGGCTGCTTACGTGCACTCCCTGAATCTTCCACGTGCCTACCTCCCTGGCCATGGAATATTGTATTGCCTTCCCGGATTCATTCATTTCTCTTTTGTTTTCCCTATGCATAACTTCTCAGAATTTCGGCATCAAAAAATCCCCCCCTCAGAATCAGAGTTGAAAGAGATCCTGAAGGTTAGACTCTAAGGGAATGCCGGAAAATAGTGAAATATCTTTGGGGGCACGCAAAAATGCCTTGTGCACATGCAAATCTGTTTCGTGCATGTGAAAGGTGTGTCATCGATGATAAATATACTGAGGCCCCCCACTTAGGCCCTATGTTTTCCTTTTCCTCACAATAGGTGTTTTTCTCTCATGTGCAAAAATGGTCCCGATCCCCGCGTAAGCTTCTGCGGCCAAACCTGGGTTTTGCGCACCATCCCAAATTTTTCATGCAAGTCGACACTATTGCTCACCGCCATATATTTTTCACATCGAAATTCACTCTTTTGTGCCAATTCATTTGGTTTATAGAAATGGCTACTCAACAAGCCGATGCCGAGAGGGAAGCTACTACTGCTGCGAGAAGAACTCAAATGATAACAAAACCTCAGATCCTTCATGCGAGGAGGGTTGTATCCAATAACCGAATGATTTTTGGAATTCTTACGTAGGGCCAAAAATATTATGTCCTGAGTGGTAGCCTACTACTATGGAGATTCAGTCTTCTGGAAGAGGTGCTGATGCCCGGTATTAAGACGGACACACCATGGTCGCGGGTGATGCGCGAGGATAGTCTCCCAAAATTCCATATTCTAAACAACTTCCATACAGCTAGTGAAACACAGAACACAACCATCTACATCCTAAACCCAAAGACCATGATGGTTATTAGAAGCGATCCAGTCCCTGAGGAATCTTCCTCTATTTATGCAAGTACTTTCAGAAGCATCATTACTAATGAGATGAAGGGATGTCAGTAATGTAATTTTATATCTAGAGGAAACTTTACCAATGAATGGGCATGGGAATACTGGGTACGCCAAACATGCGAGGAATTCGGGCCTGAACTGCAGTCCATTGAGCTTTTTAAGGCCGTTTGGATGTCTCAATTCCATTTATAGTGACAACAGGACATAGTATCAGAGCTTTTCAGTCACTGGTCACCTGATACCAACACTTTCCACCTCCATCATGGGGAGTTTGGAATCAGCCTATGGGACATCCTTTGTATCAGTGGAATCCCCTTGGAAGGGTACCAGAATGATGATTTCCTCTTGACGGAGAATGTTTGTGGGATATGACACGCACCCCAAACCTGTGATGGAACCTACTAGAACTGGAAAAAGAGGAGCTAAAAATAAAATACATCCTAAATGATATATCATATTCTGGGTGGTTTAGTCCTTTCCTGACGTAGGACCCGGCTGTGAAGATTCCAGGATGAGGGAAGCAGTGCCCGAACACATCTCAGAGGGGAAAAGTAGGATCATACTGGAGGGTCCTGGAGACAGGAGAGTACTGATCGCGGGGATATGGCATTAATGAAGGTCGAGACCCGAATGTGAGATATGCCAGGTTTCTTTCCACATTCTTGAGTGGATGGTTGTTTCTTGTGAGGGACATGAGAATGGGGGTCCACCCAAGGATGCTAGTGATGGTCGGGATTTTGGAAGCGAAGAATAAGATCAACTTGGGGGTGCCAGTGTTGGACATGCTATACAATATCCTAGGGTGTATCTCAAGGGGAAGTACTCCTAGGAGAATATGGGGGCCATTTCAAATTCTTCATGGCAGGGCCGCAACTCACTGTGGCAGATATGACTTCCCAATTTCCATCTGTCCCATAGTAACGGTATGCATCCATCCCTCTTGAACATCATGGGAATTTGGACATTAACGCTTAGGGATGAGGGAATCAAGATCAAGGATGACAGCCACACCCACATTGACATCTGTCCATTATGAACCCCAGATGGTCAAATGGTAGATTACATGAGGGGCCCAAGAGAGTAGAGGGAGTATCGACAGAGCATCCGAGGTGGTGTACTAGTGGCCCGGATTAATGGAAAATTCTTCTGCGAACTGTATTTGCCGACCAAGTTCGCCAGGAAGTTCGGGTGAATACAACGGATGCCCAAGAAGGCATAAATAGAGGCTCGAGAAGAGTGGCATCCCTACATTCTCCACCAATTATAGATTATGTTCAAAACGGAAGGCTTGGGTGAAATCATCATTCTTACCCCCACTGATGTCAGCGCGGGACTGTCAAGAGAGTATGTCGATCATTGGACAAGAATGTATCCCAAAGTGATTCTTTGGAAATGCATCCAACATATCACGTGGACTGGTGTAGAGCCTAAAGAGTAGAGAGGTAGACGAGGTGCCATAGGGGAAATGAGGCAAAGAACAGGCTGGGTGGCTAGCATGTCATAGGCCGGTACTTCATCAGTAGGGGAAACGCAGGCCGAGAATGTGCCACCACCTTCTAGAGAAGGGTTGTCTCGTATACGGCCTCGTGGTCCAGCTAGGGAACTCTCAAAAATGTAACTTAGGTACCTCCTGAAGCCATCTACTGACGCTATCTTCCCTTCTTAGTGGTCTTCTTGGAGAACTTTGCGATAGTCTATGTCTACCGAAGAGTTGTGTCAGCGGTTGGTACGCACCGGGAATTATTTTCCAGACATAGGATTTATCCATATGAGGGATATGGTAACATGTAATCACCAACATGAATACCTGATAGCTATGAATATGTACGCTAGCTAGCGGGGGCGGTATAAAGAGCCACATATCCTAGTAAAAGTGATGTTTGACCAGGAGCATGACCTAGAGAAGCTGCCATATGAGGTTGAAATTGTAGAGGAAGAAGAAGAAGAAGGAGGAGGGGGCGGTGAAGAATATGGAGATGAAGAAAAGGAGGACCTAGTTGAAGGTCTTGGTGGCGAGGGGCCTTATGAAGCTCCCGCTCACCAGCGAAGCTCCCGAAAGAGTGGTGAAATCATATGCTCCGATGTTGAACTGAAAGAGTAAACTGAGGTGTGGTTTAAAACTTTTCTCCACCTGCCTTTATCTTTTCACAATATCGGTCTGTCAACCAAACTATGTCCTATTTAGGAACACATGGGCGAGGTTTACCCGGAAGCCTTCCCCAAATGGGGCGACAGTGTGCCTATAGAGGCTGGGGAGAAATCTTAGGAGCCTTTCATCAGTACCGAGCAAAGTGGGGTGCTGATTTCGGTTGGAGTAGGCATTAATGATCTAGAAGAAGAGTCCCTCGCCATCCCCATTGTTCAAGAAGAGATGACATCAGTGATTGAGATGACCATCATTGAAGGATACCCTATGGAGGTGACCCCCACCATGACATGGGCATTGGACACTTCCGCACTTGGCTCCCATAAGTCTATCTTCAATGACTCCTATATTTAATGGTAAATTCAGCTAACTAAGATTCTGATTCCCGATTCAATGACTGCATGTTTGGAGGCACAACAAACCATCGAGTCCAAGACATCTGTAGGAGCCCCGCCAATGACCACATCAACAATTGTAGAAGAAACCGTTCGAGGTGGCTCTGCCCCGGTATCTAACGAACCAGAAGCTACAATAATAGGACGTAATACTATCAGGGTGGAGCCTCAACTTGAAGAGGGTGATGTTGCTGATGGGGAAGAAGCTCCTGAAGAAGACCCCACCACTGAACTTCTCATCACCTTCCCCGAATATAGGCCAACGGACCCTGAGGAAATAAAAGATTCAGACTCGGATGCTACTGAGGAGAGCCGTATGACTCAGCACAAGGCATGTAAGTGCATCAAACACTTTCTCAGCCAGTAAGAGGTAGAATGGATAAAACGGATGGGGTCGATGCGCACCTGGTTGTGCTTTCTCTATGCTGGAGGGGTTGTAACTCACCGTACTCATTTAACAGTCCATGATTACATGGATGAGAAGATATTGGAGAACAACCAATGCTCCAACTTTTCCCAGTTCCGGAGAGAGTTAGTGAGTGCCCATGCATTCTCGATGGTGGAGAAGGAGGTCCAACGCCTTGAGGATAAGACGAAAGAAAGGTAGGTATTCATCGTAAAGTGTTCTGAGCTCATCGAGAAACTGAGGGCCCAATTGGTAGATGCCCAGGAGCAGATGGTGGAGGCAGGTCTCCAAATGACTAAGCTTCAAACTGAACAGGAGCATGTATGGGATAGGGTCAATGAACTAGTTTCTATGGCCACTGACGAAGAGAAGGATCTCAGGGAGCGGGAAGCAATGTTGGTGGCCAAAAACCATAAGGTGGAAACATTGGAGCAATCCATGAAAAACACTGATCTTTAAGGGACCTGTTTTGTCCAAACTAACAAACCTATTTTTATTTACTGATTCTTATTCTGAAGTAGGTGCTTGAGAAGACTGTTTTCTTGCTTGTTCAGTTTAATGAATTTCAATCACAATCACGAAGTAATTAGAAATCCATCTCCAATCTCACATGGGTCGTACTCAGTGTGAGAAACAAAGGATAGCTGCATCATCGGGTCCTTTAAGGGTGGGAGTTTCAGTCAAATGTCAGGAATCTGGGGTATAAAATGTCCCATCCAGTCTCTTGAGAAGAAAGGGGGAGGCCAGGTCGGAGAATGAAGCTCTCAGAACATCCAAATTATCATCTTCCCAAATATGCTCTTGTACATGAGTGGGGTAACACCGGAGGCATTGGGATTGATCTGAATGTAAGGTAGTGGAATGTGTAAATCACAATACCCAAAATTTGGAACACTGTGAGGGTGGAGTGACGATAGAGGATAAATGTTGACCATGTTCGAAACACAACATCTATATCATGTTATCTTGAAATGGGGACAAACAAATGAGGGTTGACTACTGATCGTGTTTGAAACATAGTACCTAAATCGAAGTGTTGTCTATTAGTCTTCCAGAATGTTGGCCCAGGACAGTAGACGAGCCGTAGGCCAAGCATCCATACTGTTAGGGGGTTTCTTTATACATTAAAGAGGACGAGGGTCCAAATATAGGGCACATAAAGTGTGGAGGGAGGAGTACTGGGTCATTCTAATGGAGACAAAAACTCCTGAAATTATGCCACCATAGTGGAAACACATTAGGTGGACTTATCTGTCTGATCATGGATCATTTCTACTTCCAGACAAGACCTCTCTGAAAAGGAAGCCAACACATCCCATCATTGTTGTGGGGCATCCCAAACCTTTTCAGGGTAGAGCTTCAGTTTAATTTCATGCATCGAGAACATATGGACCCGTGTAGTTTAACGTCATACGGTAGGACCAGGAGTGAAAGGGGAGATCCCAAAAGGAGAGTACATGATGCGGTTGCTATAAAACTGACATGAATGAGGACATAAAGAGTCCGCAACACACCACGTATCCCTTGAAGAAGTGTTTTTATGTCATGGGACCAAAGGTGAAAATTGGGGCATGCCCAAGATGGACCATGGATTAGTAAGGGGTGAAGTAGACACATGGTGAGGTAAGTATATAACCCGCCATGAATGAGGGCATGGGGTCCAGATTACCATGTGTTCCTTGGGGAGGTGTTCAGGTCAAGGGACTAAAAATGAATGTTAGGCTGGGCCCGAGGTGAAGTGCCCGAGTATTCCTACGTATCTCATTATAATTAGAATCAAGCCATATATAGTTCTATAAGGTGTCACGTTATGGTACAAATGCCTAGATATAATAAGATCATGCGGGTCTGGACCTCGCAACCAAAATAAGTATAATTTTATTGGTCTTGTTTATCCTTTAGGGTGAATGTGCGTTTTTTTAAAAAGAAAAGTGATTAGAACAAAATATCCAGGAATCGCCATAAGAATCAATCAATATGCAGGAGTTAAAAAATGGTATAATGTTTGACCGATACAAAACATGATTTTCCCTTTAGTGAGGACACAACAATGCAATTCCATTTTTCTTTATACGACCAGGACGATAATGTCACAGTTTTGGGTCATGTGATGGGACCAACCATGCACTTTAACATCGTTCAGTATAGATGTGACAGTTTAAAGTCATGTAGAACTAGGCGGCATAGTTTAAAGTCATACGACTCAGATGTATATAGGAGAGATGAGGTTCAAGAGGGAATGTGCGCAGTGCGATATAACATACCCGACATGAATGAGGATGACGTCCACATCACACCACGCGTGATTCTAAGAAAGAAACCTCGGGCCGATGGGCTAGAAAAGGTTAGAGGATATGGGATACGATAGGTTGTCTCGTAGTTCATCTGGACTCGAAGACAAGATGTTTGGGTGTCCCTATGTATCCCATGAGGATGGGAATCAAGCCATACGTAGTTCTTGAAGGTGCCTTTTAACATCATTCATGACAACATACAATTTAATTTCATGTGGGACAAGAAGTAGGAGGGACTAACTCCTAGAGAGGGGCGCATGTGGTGCAGTTATTGAAACCTGATGTGAATGAGGGAATAATCCCATACATGCCACACCATGCAGTCTTATAAGAGTCGAGGACTAAAAGACATAACATAAGAGATAAATTAGTGAAGCTAAAACTGGTCCCAAAGAAAAAATGTTTGGTCGTTCCTACATATCCCATGAGGATGGGAATCAAGCCATGCATAGTTCTTAAGGAATAAATTATAAAGCAATATTAGTTTAAGGTCTTAGAGCTCAAACCATGGAGAATCGGAACTCTTCCAAGTAGTCATAGACCTCGATCCAATCCCTAAGCCCACATGAGTCGAACTTGATGTGGGAAACAAGGGTGGTAGAGATCATTGCAACACATGGAATTCATGTACGGGGAAAATCGGTGTGGAGGCCCAAAGAATGCCTAACCATGGTTTTTCCCTCGTAATGTGAAAAATTTCACTGAGGGATAGTACAAAGAGTGTCAAAATTCCACTTTAGACATGATGGGGTGAAAAATGATGTAAATCATGCTACAAATATTTTGGGATTAATGATTTTGGTGTGATGATGGAAGATAACTATTGATCGTGTTCGAAATACAATATCTATATCTTGTGACCTGAAATGGGAACAACAAATGAGTATTGATCGCTGATCATATTCGCAATGTGGGACATGTATCTATTTTTTGTTTGAAACCCTCAAGGACATTGGACTATAATGGTAGGAGGGACCTTGGGCTGAGCATCCATGCCATTTGGGGGTCCCTTCAGATCTGAATGATGTTGGAAACCCTAATATAGGGAAACATATAGCCTGGAAGGTGGGTGAGAATATGTCCGGGTAGAATTTGACACTCTAGGTGCTGGACCATAGTACTCTTGGACACATTTTCGAATCACCAAAGAGGGTTGAGGGACCTGACTGAGAGGAAGCCGACTCAAAAAGATAACTATAGGGGAAGGGATAGAAGTCCACTCAGAAGAGATAGGTACACTGCGTGGTTGTTATAAACCCGGCGTGAATGAGGACATAATCCCATATCACACCGTATACCCCTCCCATTGAAGAACACATGACAAGGGGCCTAAATGATAGGGATATTTCTAAGGGATGGGACTGGACCCGAAGACTAGGCTTTCGAGCAATCCTACATATCCCATAAGGATGGGAATCAAGCCATATTTAGTTCTAGAAGATGTCGTGTAGTTTATCGTCTTGCGACAAGGACATGGAGTAAGGGTAAGATATCCCAGTGAGGGATGTGTATGCCACAACGAGTAACCTTTCGTGAATGAGGACATAATCCCATACCACACCGTACAATCCTAAGTGAGAAATTAGGCCAGGGGCTCGAGAAGGCTGAGGGGCCTGAGATGTTGGCTTGAAATGGTAGGAGAGCCCTTAGGCTCGGTATCCATGCCATTCGGGGGTCCTTTTGGACCTAGAAGATGATGGAAAACCAAATGATGGGGATTGCAAATCATGAAGGAGCTTCTGTTCATGGAGGGGTAATAAATGGATGGAGGAATGTCTCATGGGGATGTGTGGGGCATGGAAAAATGGTCCGACGTGAATAAGGACATGAGTATATACCACACCGCATAGTCTTAAATACAAAGTTGGGCCAAGGGTTCGAAAGGGTCAAGGGACCCAAGGTCGGGCATCCCTGAAAACTATAGCCATATGACCCCTCATGCGGTCATTGCCTCATCATAGCTTCTAAGACCACGTGAGCAATGATCAGTGTGTGAAACAAGGAGTAGGACTAGGCTATGCCCATTATATAAGGGTCTGGCAGCTGGAATCACACTCTTTCCCATGGAGGACTGAACCTTAAAGAAACAACGGGGCAGGGTGAACTACTACACTCCATGTTTCAGACATATGGGGGGATTGACGACAAAATAAAGATATTTTTTGACCATGTTCAAAACACAGTGTCTGTATCTTATTGATCTGAAATGGGAATAATAAATGAGTGTTGACCGCTGACCATATTCATGACATGGGACTTGTATCAAACTGTTGTTCGAAACCCTTGAGGACGTTGGCCCGTGGTGGTAGGAGGGCCCTTGGGCTAAGCATCCATGCCATCCGGGGGTCCTTTTGGATGTGAAATATAATTTATTCATAGGAAAAGGAGTGAATAAATCATAGACGTGCCCGTGCATCTTAACGTCTTGCAGGGCGGTGAGAGAGGTGAAAGTCTCCACATGGTGGGGTCATGATGAACTCGACGTGAATTATGGAGGAAGCCGACACCACACTATGTGTTATAACATGAGGTAAGGTTCTAAAATTTGGGCTGGGCCGGTAGATAAAATGTTTGGGTGTTCCTACGCATCCAATTAGGATGGGAATCAATCCATACATAGTTCTTGAAGCCATGCAGTTTAACGTAATGCAGTAAGTATGTGGGAGAATAGAAGACCGATGAGGGAGAACATGGTGAGATCATCATAATCTTGGCATGAGAGGAGCCAAAGAAGCATACACTACACCATGTAAGGATCCTCTAAGAGAACTACCTGTAGGGGGGAATTTCCAAAGAAAAGAGTTTGGGGGATGGACTCAAGATGCAACGTCTAAGCGTTCCTATGTATCCCATACAGATGGGAATCAATCCATACATAGTTCTTGATGGCCATGTAGTTTAGCATCATGAGGTAAGGATGTTGGGACTATTTAAAGTTGTACATGATCGTTCATAGTTTAACATTGTGTGGGACGACATACAGTTTAATGTCATGCAGGATGTTTCACAGTTTAAAGTTATTTGGTACCAAACAGTTTAAGGTCATGTAGAACCGTATATAGTTTAGGGTCATGTAGGACCAGGCAGTTTAGGGTCATGAAGGACCAATCTTGCTCAAGAAAAGTATTTCTTGAGGAAGTTGGCATTGGTGGGAGGAGTTATATGCTCACCATCCATGGTCACTAGAGAGTATATACCGTTGGGGTAGACTTTGTGAATAACGTAAGGTCCTTCCCATTTGGACTCCAACTTGGTTGTTTTCTTGCCAGGTATCATTGGTGTTCTTAAGGCCAACACCAAGTTGCCTTTCAAGAAGGAGTGGAGGAGAAATTTCTTGTTGAAAGCTCTAGACATCTTGTTTTTATGGCCTTCAAGATTGTGAAGGGAAAGAAGCCTATTCTCTTCAAGTGCTTCCAATTCAGCTAGGCGAATTTCAGATACTTTATCTGGAACCTGTTGGTTATAGACCACTATGTGTAATGAAGGAAACTAAATCTCAATGGGAAGGACAACCTCTATCCCATACACCGGGGAATATGGGTCACCTAGGAGGAATTAAGAGTCATCGTCTGATAATCCCAGAGGGAATTGGGGAGCTTTTCCGATCAACTTTTCTTGTTTTGACCAAACATTTTCTGAAAAATGTTATAGAGGGTCTTGTTGAATGCCTCGATCTATCCATTTTCTTGCGCGTAGTAGCAAGAGGTATGGTTAGACTAAATGTTGTACTTGGCATACAATTTCATTAGCTCGGCTTCTTGGAAGTTTGTGTTGTTATCAGTGAGGACAGTGTGAGGGACTCCAAATCGGTAGATGATGTTGGAGCTCACAAAGTCAATGATGGCATGGGCCTTGACTTCCTTGAGCGGAAATGCCTCTTCCCACTTGGAGAATAAATTTGTGGCAGTCAGAATAAACCTGCACTGGTGAGCTGTCACCAGTGGATATAGTCCCATGACATCGAGTCCCCATAGCACAATTGTCCAGGAGTTCTTGGTGGAGTGGAGAGGCTCTAGCGGCCGATGCGTGGAGTTAGAATGAATTTGGCATGCATGACACCTTTTGGTGAACTCAATGAAGTCATGGATCATGGAGGGACAAATATACCCCAGTCTTCGGGTCTGGTGAGATAGTTTCAGCCCAGTCTGATGGGCACCACAGGAACCTTAATGAACCTCTTGCATGACCTGAGAAATCTCAACTCCTTGAATGCAACGGAGGAGAACACCATCAAACCCACACTTTTAGAAGATCTTCTCATAACCAAGGCCATCATGGAGGGTTAATTGTATTATTCGGCATCAGATTCGATCACACTCAGCCCAATCTGCCGGGAGATTACCATTCTGGAGGTACTCAACCAAGGGTATTCTCCAATCGGGAGTCAACTCAATCACTGCATCCGGTGGACCTGGGGGTCCTGACGTGAAGGCGCTGGAGGTAAGGTGGATTACTTGTGGGTTGTCATCATCATCTGGAGTAACAGGATCAATGACTATCCGGTGTGGAACATGGATAATCAGATCATCCTGCTCGAGCTCTGCAAGTGATGTAGCTAGGCTGGATAATGCATATTCTCTACCAATCTATGACCGAGGGACATGGGTATCCTTTTTATGAGATAGGAACTGGGCCATTAACTGGAGAGTGCGTTCCAAAAAATGGTACGAGCTCCGGATTTCTGAAAAAATAGTTACCATTGATCTGTTTGATGACCAGTTCAGAGTCACATTTCAGATGAAAATGGGGCACGTCAATCTCGAGGGCCAGCTCGAGGCTAGTAATGAGGTATTGATACTCTGCATAATTTTTGGTGTAGCCTTATGATAATAAGAATGAATATGGCAGAACGTCTTATGCTGGGGAAATGAAGACGATACCCAGACCAACTTTGTTGAGTCTGGGATAATTGAGCCTTCTGCCGGTGGGGCTCTAGGAAGCACCATCGAAGTGCATTTGACAACATGGGACGACATGATCTACCAAGAGGATTGCCTCATTAGGAAAATCCAGGTCCAGAGACTAGTCCATGGGGGTTGGATGAGCAACAAAGAAATCATACAACACTTTTCCCTTAATAGCCTTCCGAGGAACAAACCTGATGTCAAACTGCTGGAGGATTACTACCCACCGAGCTAGTTGACCTATCAACATGGGGCGGTTTAGGATGTATCTCAGCGGATCAACTCAGAACACTAGGTGTACCTCATGGTGTTGAAGGTAATGTTTCAATTTTTGTACTGTGAATACGATCACAAGGAATCTTTTCTCGATAAGGGAGTATTTGGTCTCGGTATCAAGGGGCATGCGGCTGAGGTAGTAGAGGCTGTTCTCAGTTCCCTCATTGTTATTCTAGGTGATAAGGGCACCGATATCTTGTTCCAGGGTGGTCACATAAAGGACCAGCAGCTTCGTGGAAATGGGTTCCATCAAGACTGGAGGTTGGAGCATATACTTCTTTATTTACTAAAACAGAGTCTGACATTCTTCATCCCATAGGTAAACAATGTCTTTCTTCATGAGCCAAGAAAAGGGAATACACTTGCCATACAAATTCGCAATGAATCGGCATATGTAGGCCAAGTGGCCTTGAAAACCATGAAGCTTATGAATATTTCTCTGGGGAGACATCAGGTAATGGACTTGATCTTATCTGGGTTGATCTCAATGCCCCAGTATCTGACAACGATGCCGAGAAACTTTCCAGAGGTGACCCTGATAACACACTTCAATGGTTTCATATTCAGGTCATGAGAATGGAGGAAACTGAACACTTTCTCAAGATCTTTGAGATGGTCCTGGTGCTGGCGAGATTTGACCACCAGATTTTCCATGTAGCCTTCCACTAGTGTTCGAAGGATTTGCTTAAATATGCAATGCATGGCTCACTGATAGGTGGCACCTACATTCTTTAAACCAGAAGGAATGACTTGGTAATATAAAGTACCTTGTGGTGCCCTAAAGGCTGTAGAATCCTCATCCTCGAGGGACATTCGGATCTGGTGGTACCTAAAATACCCATCCATGAAGGAGAGGGCTTGGAACCCAACTTTGGAATCAATCAGGAGTTCCGTCACGGGAAGGGGAAAATTATCCTTCAGAAAATGACAGTTGAGATCTCAGAAGTCGATGTGGACCCTTATCTATCCATTATTCTTCTTGACTTGCACAATATTGGGTAGCAATTTGGGTTACTGGATCTCCTTAACAAAATTGGATCTGATGATCTTATCGACATATTCCTCGACCATGGCACTGTGAAAAGGGTGCATCTTTCTGGGAGGTTGTTTAAACCTGTGATGATTTGCCGGGAGACCGAGGCAGTGGAAAGATACCTGAGGATCTTGTCCTAGAATCTCATCATAACTACAGGAGAATACATCATGGTGTTGTTTCAGGAAATCCATGTACCACTGTTGCTCCTCGGGGGGGGGGCATGGAGGCACTGATCTTTGTGGGTTTAAGGTTTTCCTTGCAACTGAGGTTCACCTGTACCAATTCATCAACCATGGTGGAGATGCCATATTCAAAGGTGGGAGGAGCATCCTCTAAATCCTCTTCTTCACTTACAGAGGAGGTATCCTCAGTGGGAGGAGTTGCTTCTGAGTCAGAAGATCCCAACATTAGGCTGGTACCAGCCTGAGTGGTAGTGGACACTGCAACCGGGAACTCATGTGCTGCCGCAACCATAACGATGAATGATGTTGATCAGATCCCATATGGTCTTCAGCCCAAGGGGCCACACTTGATGATATCAAAACAATAGTGGTGCGTCTACTTGAGCTGGTTAATTCCATCCTAGAGAAACAAGTACGTATGACATATTGTCGTTGCCATGGGATAGACATCCCGATACCTTATGGGAGTAGAAGGATCTGGGATCACGTGAACCTGATTTTTATTGGATTACGAGGTGATTTTCCTACATCGCTTAGACTTGGTAATGTGTTCCCTACTCGTCCCAGAAACAATGAATCATTGTCCCATGTCCGAGGTTATAGCATCCAATCGGTGGATTGGAAAGACATATGCATCATCTTGTTCTATCCATGGGAATGTCGTAGCCGTGGCATGCTTGACCTCATTAGAATGAATCTTATTTTCCTTTGTCTTATAATTGTTTGCATCTGAATAGCAGGCTTCACAAGAGGAAAAAGGAGATGTGTCACCTTGGAGTATGCCCAATCGACCATTGAGGTAGTACATAATGCACTAGTGGTATGATGAGGGAACAGCCACATGCATGTGGATCCATGTCCTTCCCATCAATTCATTATAGGCGGTGTCCTGGGAGATAACCATAAATTCTGTGCTCACAACTAGGCCACTAAACTGGGTCTTCAAGAGGATCTTTCTGACCAGTTTCTATCCCATCCTATCATAACCATTTATTATTAGGTCAAAGGGACTCATATCATCTTTAGACAATCCCAATTTTCGTAGTGTTCGAGTTGAGATTACATTAATCCCAGAGCCCGTGTCAATGAGACAATGGTGGACCTCTGCACCATTGAACTAACCAGTGATGTACTATGGGAGAATGTTCCCCGGTATGGGAGAAACTTCATCTTCTTTGGAGAAGTAATTAATTTCCTGACATTCAACATTCTTGACTGCCTCAACATGAAAGGCCTCTACAGCCACTACCTCTATATCAAGATGGAGGGGGATTCTTACAGCCTCAACAAGGGCTTCACGCATATCTATCGATAGGAAAAGGGCCTTAAGAATGGAAGGCCTCACTGAGATGATGGAAAGGTGTTTGAGAACATCATACTTTCATGACAGGTGTGAACTATTTCTTCCATGAGGTCTCTCTATGACAAGAGGTACGACAGGCCCTGCCGGCTGGACCGACGAGTGACTAGATCTGGGAATATCCCACTGCTCATTAGTCGAAGCCTGTAGAGTGACAACCGGATGAGGGGCTGATGACTAAGATTGGTCTTTAGAAAAGTGTGGCTGGTCACAACATGGTCAAGGTGACTCTTCTTGATCTAGTAGCAAAAATGGTGATAGAGTTAGACCTGATGACACCATATGAGAAGGCTGCGTGTGCTGAGCTCTGCATTGGGCCTTATTCCTAGTTTCAATATCATGCACATCCTAGATTTAAGTACGGACTGATGCACTCTGATGACCCATATTTTCACGGCTCTACTGACGTTGACAGCGGCTGGGGACATTGGGAGGATCTTCCTGGTGCTCCTCATCATCAGGAATTATGTAGGGTTTTACCAGCTCCATGGTATTAACTAAGTCATACCCTTTACTGTCCCTCAAAGAATCATCTGATTCTAGACAGATTCTAGGAGGGATCTCAATCTCTAGGGTAATTAAGTCACTGAGAGTACGGTATGGTGATGACATCAGTGGAGGACTTTGTTTTCCCTTGCATCACCGACACTTTCTCTTCCGGGAGGAGGAAAATTGAGATGAAGATGTAGAAGTAGTAGTGGCTTCTGAAGGCTCTATCCAATTTAGGAATGTACGAATAATACCATGGTAAATGGTGACCATTTTGTGAGCCATACAGTTATCATACTTCTGGGAGCCGTAGTTAGAAACCTGATGCAACTCACCTTCTATGTCGCTGCTACTATCTGGCCTCACGAAGACACGTGGAACCTGTGCCAGGGCTGGGCCCAACCAGACTATATTGTTTTCGACCTGGTCTTGGAGCCAGTCCTTGAATACATAGCACTGTTTGAGGGTGTTCCCCATGATCGGGTGACAAGGAAAGTAGTTGGGGCGACCTATGAGGTTTGCCTCTTCTGGCCTTCTGCACTCAGGAAAAGGTACAATCCCCTATTCTAAGGCAATACAAAAGTAATCGAGGACCTGAGTCCCATTGAATGAGTAGGTCCAATTCCTCTTATCTAGGAAGGGGGCCTTTAGAGCCTGATTATGACGAGGGGCTGTAGGAGCTTGTTGAGGAGGCGAAGCCTGGTTACCCCACCTGGGCGGTGGCGGCTCGTTACGCAGGGGTGCCTGCTGATTCTAAGGCGGATTCGGTTGGGCTGGGGGCTATGCATATGGGGGAGGCCCTCTATGAGGTTGCGGAGGCGACTCCAATTTTAGTAAATCCAGTTGTCTATGGTCCTCTATCTGGGCCACCATGATGGGCTTGGCCCTGGCAGCCCTCCTCACATGAATTACAGGAGGCAACAGATGTGTCTGGCTAGCCTATTGCAGGGCTTCATCCAGGCACTGGGCTTTATTAGAGAAGTCTCAGAATCCTCCAGGGTAGTTCTAGGTGATCAGAGAGGGAACCAGATCCATATTGAAATTTCCCAAACACATCATCAGTAGTTACTCCTAAGTCAACAGCATACCAAGGTAATATGTGAGCCCTTTCCACCAGGAAATAAAGTACGTGACACACTCATTAGGCCTCTACTTGCACTTGAAGAGGTCTGCGATACTTTCCTTCTGAGTGGGGGAACTGAACTGGTAGAGGAATTTCCTAGGGAGGTCTTCCCAACCGGCTACTAATCCGATGGGGAGCTGGTTGTATCAGATGAACGTCGGTCCCTCCAATGTCTACAAAAAACACCAGAGTTTTTCAGCTTCCTACTGCGTTGGGGTTCCCAACATGGGCCCACAACTTGAGACGAAGTGGACCAAGTGCTGCGGTGGGTACCCTGTCCCGTTGAAGAGGGAAAAATGGGATTTCCCAAAACCCAGGGGTGCTGGAATATCATCCACCCACACTTGATATGGCTTTCCATCAGGTAGGAGTGCCACCTTTCGTGTTTCCAACGCCTCAAGATGAGCAATGAGCACATCCATTATGCCATCTGGGCAGTGGTCCCTATCTTGATGGGGGTCCCTGACCACTAGTGCATTGGTGGGTTCTTCGACATGATAAACAGGCCCAGAGGCTCATGGAGTGGCTGGTAGAACACCCTACAATGTAGCTGGGGGAATCCGATCTGGGTCCTGAGGATTGTCACGCCATTCAAGAGGGTTTGGCGAGACATAAATCGCCCCCTTGCCATAAGTCTCAGATTCAACCCTGTCTGCGTGAGCAGAATGGTCAAGGTCACCTGGAGGTAGTTCACTGAGGGGAAGTTGTACCTACCCCTATTGTCTTGGATGAGGATCACCATAGTCCGGCTGTCACTCTACAACGCGTTCATCCAAGAGGTCTTCAACTAACTTATTCTATTCCGAAATTTTCTAGCGCAACATAGCTTTTTTTGGGTCTTAATCCATCTTCTGCACTGAGCCATATGGGTCAGAGGGTTTGGCAGCTCTGAGATGCTCTCTACACTACAAATATGGCCTTTATCAGTGCTATAAAAGTGTATTAACAGTGATAAAAAAAAGTGTTGTTAATAAAGGTGAAGATAAAGGGGGTTCCCTTTTATCAGCACTCAGAAAAGTGCTGATAAAGGCACCTTTTATCAGTGCTAACAAATTGCTGATAAAAGTAAAAAAAATTAAAAAGAAAAAATATAATTATATAATGTATGGGGAGATTTTAATAGTGCTTGACCCCCCCTTTATCAACGCTTGGAAGACCCCCCCCCCCCTCACACTTTCCTGCGCGCTTCCCTTCCTGTGCATCCCCACACACGTACACCCATTTGCTTCCACCTGAAATCAAACCTACTACCTCCCCCCTTTCACGACTGCACCTTTACCACTAATCCATTTCATTTTTTTCTCTATTTAATGATATAACTATTTATCTATAAATATAGTTATATTTATTCATATATTAATATAGATTCATGTTAATATAAATATATTTATTCATATATTAGTATATATATATATTAATTCGTATATTAATATATATTAATATATATTTATATATATATTTAGTTATCATTTTTTATCCGTATGTTTATTTGTATATTAATATATATTTATAAGCTTAGTTTTAAATACATTTCGGAAATTTATTTTTTATGTGTGTTTATAAATAAATAAATTAATACATACATACATATATACAACACACACACACAAACACAAACACACACACACACACACATACACATATATATTTATGAATAAATACATATATATGTGTAATTGAAAATCCATAGAATGTTAAAACGACCATAACTAATAATCCAGAAGCCCGTTTCAACTCCAAAACCAGTCAAATCGAGGAAAATGAAGCTATATTTGATATGATATATGGTACAGGACTAAAGAACATCTGTATTATAAGTTATACTTGTTTTAATGTTTACAAATCGGGGTATCCCGAATAAAAACTTAGTTTTGGAGGCCTTATGGGCCTTTTTTGGCCTTAAAAAATGTGACATAAGCTTTTCTTGGGTTACAAGTGCATAGACCTCATTATAGGATTAAATTTGATATACTATAGAGCTCAAACGGACACCCAAATCAAAAGTTATGTCCGTTTGGAGTTTGAGTTAAAATTTTAACTTATTTTAGATCTTTTATAATTTTTTTGATGTTTTGTGTCTTCAAATTGTTATTAAATGATTTTTAATCAATAATAATTAGAAAATTATTAATTAATAATATTTTTTAAAATATTTCAAATCCATTTTCACTAAATTTGTTATATATTAAATGTAATAGTCTATTTATACTTATCTAAAACACATTTAAAAAATATATATTATATATTATATAAATATAAATATACTTATATAAAAATATTTTATTTTTCATGATTATTTTGAAACAAAAAATTTATCAGTGGTATGAAAAAGCATTGATAAATCCCCCCTTTATCATCCCTACTAAAAGAAGCACTGATAAAGGGTTCCCCTTTATAAGCACTAACAAAAGTGCTGATAAAGGGGGGCCTTTATCAGCACTAAAAAAAGTGTTGATAAAGGGTCACTTTTTAAAGTGATTTTTTTAGCATTGTTGTTTCCATCAGATTTCGGGAATGACCACCTTTTGCTGGGAGGTTCAAATGTTCTGATCGGTTTCTAACGGGTTTGTTCGTAGAACCGTAAACATCCAATGATTCCACATCCATTCGGACCTAATTTCTAAAGGTAGGTGCTTATTAGTTCATGGACTGATGAGGCTTAGGAATTTCCATTAGTCGAGAGGATGGAAGGTCGGACTCATCACACCTTTTTTAGGGGAATTATTGTCTACTCCGGGACTCTCTTTATAGATTTAAGTTATGTTCGTGAATCCTTATTATGTTACCAAGTATAAAATGAGCTTTCCTTCAGATCTGACAATCAATGATAAAATATGTAGGAATTTTAGATAATCTTTTATATGTATTCGAGGTTATTCATCGATAGAGAATCATCTGTATTTATTAGAGATTCTTGGTCAATGGTACCCTTTGACACATTTATATAGAAGTATCTTGGTCATTATGATGACCATGCTGGTTTTAAAGCCACTCAGTGGTGCACTTGAAGTTTATTGTCATTCAGAAGGACATGGATTATTTCAGAGTTGGGATCAACCCCACAGACGGGCTACCAACGTATCCTTTGTTTAGAAAAGGAATCAGAACGCACGTAGTTCGAGTAAGGGAGTATGATGTTTATGATTGATGGATCAAAGAAGAATGTCATAGTCACTTTTACACTATAAGCTCACGTGAGTCATGATCGGTGTGAGAAACAAGAGGTATTGGTAAAAATTAGACAATTATTCCATGAAATATGCAATCATAAGAAATAATGTGGGGCTTATGTATGCATGACTGCCCAGATAAATGAAGGTTAGGATTTACTTTAGGGAAGAAATCCAGGAACAGGGTCCATAAAGGTATATGTGCTTCATGGAGATTTTAAATACTCTAACATGGGGCTTACTCTTGAAAAGGAGGCCCAAATTAGGAGAAGACTTATGATTGGGTTTTACTCCTGAAAAGGAATCCCAGATCAAAGGTAAATTAGGACTGGTTAAGAGAAATTAAGACTAGGGCTTACACCTGAAAAGGAGTCCTAGGTCAAGGATTAAGGTTTGGGGCTTACTCCTGAGGAGGATTCCCAAATTAGGGGACTAGGGCTTACTCCTAAGGAGGATTCCCAGATTTGGGAATTTTAGGAATTGGGGCTTACTCCTAAGGAGGATTCCCAAGTTAAGAATTATGACTGGGGCTTACTCCTGAAAAGGAAGCCCAGGTTAGGGGATATGGGGATTACTCCTAAGAGGATGCCCAAATTAGAGGACTTATGACTGGGGATTATTCCTGAAAAGGAGACCCAGATCAATCGTAAATTAGGACTAGTTAAGAGAAATTAAGACTGGGGCTTACTTCTGAAAAGGAAGCCCAGGTTAAGAGATTTGAAAAATTAAGGGACATGGGGCTTACTCCTAATGAGCATACCCATGTTTGAGACTGGAGATTACACCTGAAAAGGAAGCCCAGGTTAAGAGAATTATGGTTGGGGCTTACTCCTAAGGAGGATGCCCATGTTTGAGACTGGGGCTTACTCCTGAAAAGGAAGCCCATGTTAAGAGAATTATGGTTGGGGCTTACTCCTAAGGAGGATGCCCATGTTTGAGACTGGGGATTACTCTTTAAAATGAAGCCCAGGTTAAGAGAATTATGGTTGGGGCTTACTCCTAAGGAGGATTCCCATGTTTGAGACTGAGTCTTACTCCTAAAAAGGAATCCCAGGTTAAGAGAATTATTGTTGGGGCTTACTCCTAAGGAGGATTCCCATGTTTGAGACTGGGGCTTACTCCTGAAAAGGAAGCCGAGGTTAAGAGAATTATGGTTGGGGCTTACTCCTAAGCAGGATGCCCATGTTTGAGTATTATGACTGGGGATTATTCCTGAAAAGGAGGCCCAGGTTAAGAGATTCTCTCATCTTAAAGGATGAGGTTGAATGAATGAAATGTCAATTTTTTAGTGACATAAAGATGTATAAATCACTAGGTTTTGAGAGATATTCCACAGAATTCCTTTCAGATAAGGAAGTAAAATCAAGAAATCATGCCATAAATGGCTTTGAAGAGTGTCTTGAAGACTGAATCTTGAATAGGAAAGGTGGAATGGCTTAAGAGGGGTGAAATGGGAAAGAAGGGCACCCAAAAAGGCAGGGGCGCGCAAGTCCTGGTAGGCGCGCAGGTATTGCGTGGGCGCGTAGGTCCTGGTCGCGCAGGTATGCGTGCGCGACACATGGTTTACTTGCACGATGTTTAACCAGCATGGTAATACTTGAGAGACTCTTGATTAGAGCCTTTAAAATCCCCTTGAGGTTCTTCCAAAAGAGGGGTGCACAAGTTCGATTGAAGGATTAAGGCGGCGCGCAAGTGTGGCCTTTTCCGTTAAGGGCTGGCCACACAGGCGCGCAAGTGTTGATGAGTTTCAACACTTAGGCCTTCCTCCTCCTCTTTATATCTTCTGTTCTAGGTAAGATATTACCATAGAAGTGTTTCAGAAGCTTTGATAAGAGACTAGGGCATCGGGAGCTCAAATATGAGTTTCTGAAAAAAAACCTCCTCGAATGGGGGGGCCCACAGGGTCTATTTATAGGTAGGAGAAGACCTCGGGCAGTTATTACTTAGGTCGCGCAAGTCACTTGTGCGACCACTAGATGGCGTGCAAGTGGACTTGCGCGAACGTGATAGAACTTACGCGGCACCTATGCTTTTGATCCCTTGTTCATGCCTTTATCGATTTTTGATATTTTCTTCAAAGAATGAATTAATTTGAGCTCAGATATTCCCCTTTTCCGATCTTTAGATTCTGTGACAAAAGAGCGTCATCAAAAGTCCCCCCTCAGAGTTGGATCCAGAGAGAATAGAGGATTTGACTATGAGGAAATCAAGAATCACAATGAAATTGGAGCGCACAAGGTAGGGCGCGCAAATGAGATTTGGGCACGCAAGGCCTGACGCGCAGGGATACGACCCTTGATCATGTAGTGTACAGCGCGCAGGGTCCTAGCCGCATCTATAAATAGAGGGACTCACTTCCGTACAAGCATATGGATTTGAGGATTTCAAACCTTCGAGCTCTCGCCATGCAGGTCACCTTAACCGTGCAAGTTTCTCTGTTTTACGATGTTTCTTTGTTGTCGCGCTGCTGTATAGGTATTTGTACTTGCACGGTTTATACTTGCGCGTCAAGAACTAGTGCAGCACACGAACACTTGCGCGTCAATTTTATACTTGCACGCCTTAATACCTTAGCCATTTTTTTGACTTCTTTCACAAATTTTATGAAAAAATAAACCCATTTATGAGTTAGTTTATGCAGATTCAATGGCTCCCAAGGGAATTGGAATGGCTGATGAACTGGCTAGCAAGCAGATTGATGACATGATGAACATCATTGGCCATGATTATTATGATATCTGCGACAGCACTCTCCCAGATTTGGCTAAGTACTTGAAGAAATATCATCTTAATTTCCCACATAGCATCTACCTACCTCTATATGGTCATGGTCATCTGCAAGGAGTCAATGTTCCAGATGTAAAGAACTATACGCCTAAAATGCAGCTGCACTACTACTCCTCTATTTTGGTTATACTGTGCATTAAGAGCAACAACAATGGTGTGAACTTTCAAATTCTCCTTCCATGCCATTTCCTTGCAGATATGAAAATGGAAAACCCATGGGCTGAAATTTTTTTCGCTGTCGATTGGTGGAGATAAGACAAACATGGAATTAGAGAAATATATGAAAAGAGTACTCTCTCCAAATGGATCATTACTTCCAATGCTCCATTCTCAAATCCATGTATCTATCTTCCATGTTTCTTGGACAGAAACATAGTAACTGTTTGATCAGCAGAAAAGTTTCTCAAACCGCACTCAAGAACATCCTTTTACAATTTTTCCAAGAAGAGCTGGTATCACTGCATCTCTTATTGTTTCTAGTTGAATGAATGAATTCCAGGTGGTTGCTGATGAAGCTCGGGATGCCGTAAATAAAATGAAGAGTTATGTTGAAAGCCTCTTGTAATTCTTGAAAAAGAGAAGAGACTCAAGTCTGTGGATGTCCTTCTATCTCCTATGTATCAATGAAAAACACTTTCATCTTCAATAATTTGTACCTGCATTCTCTTTCGCTACATGCTTTAGAATTTACCTAAGCCAATGGGCCTAGTAAGCATAGTTTGATTTTTACTAGGATTAATGTAAATAACCCTACAAACTTCAAACCTTTTAATTTCTCAATGTTACCTAAATCATAAAAAAATGTATGTTTAGTGAGCTGGGAACTTGACTTTTATTCAGAGTTCCCCTGTCTTTTATGGGCAGTTTAAAGTCATGCACGTCAGACATAAAAATTCTAATGTTTAAGGTCGAAATTGCTTTGACCAAAATGAATTAGAATTGACTCAATTCCTCGAAAATTCATCTGAAAACATATTACCATACTCATGTATGAGGGAAAAAATGGAGGCTATAACTTATGAATATTTGAATATGAGGAATGATATGAAAAAGAGCTAAAAGGCATTAGAAGAAGTAGTTTCCAAGAATGAAGTTACCATTATTTAACAAACCCGTTAGGGGTTGAATTATGCTGGGCCACCTAAGGGCATTGGCTGCATAGTTAAATAAAATAGTATCTTTTTGCTAACAAGTCTATTATATAGACTGTTTATGCAAGGCCGCCTATGGGCACGTGCTGCATAGTCAGGCAAAAGAACACTCAGAAATTTACTTTCCTAGTGCTAAAAGCCAGTGAATGTTTATGGAGATTCAAATTTTCCAAAGTATAGAGTTTGTTGTATGGAAAAAGGTACTTTAATATGGAGAAGATATTTCCAAAAAAAGATTATCGAAGAACTAGATGGATATCACTCCTACAAAGGTCTGACCCAAACGTAGGGATAGAGAATATAAACCATATACTTGAATACTTTCAGATCATGAAAAAGGATATGGGACAAATATGTTAAGGATGTCTATTTTTGCGGATCCCTACATACTGTCGTTTAAGACAAATAAGGACAAAAGAGGCATTCTTCCCAAGAATGAAGTTACCACTATCTGACAAACCCATTAGGGGGTTGAATTATGAAGGGCCACCTAAGGGCATTGGCTGCATAGTCAAATAATAGTATCTTTTGGCTAATAAGTCTTTTATGTAGACTGTTTATGCAAGGCCGCCTATGGGTACGTGCTGCATAGTCAGGCAAAATAACTCTCAGAAGTTTGACATTTTTGTGACTAGAAGTCATGAAAAGGGTTATGAGGATCTGAAAATATTTAAGGTTAGGATTATGACACATAAAGATGGGTATTGTTCAATGTATACAGAGATACACAGATCAATGATAACCATAATCATGTTGTGGCTAGGTCCTGAATTGAAATGTTGGACTTCACTATGTATCCCATAAGGATGAGAATCAAGCCATACATAATTCTTAAACTACAGTTTAACGTCATGTGGGACAAAAGGATTAGAGATCTTAGTTTAGGGTCATAGAGCTTGGACCATTGTAAGAAATACACAGTGTGTGTTTTCATGGGGACTTTTCAGCCAAGGGATTGAAAGTGGAATTTGGGGTTAGGCCCAAAGACTTGGGTCTAGATTTGAGGGACACTCAAACGTTCCTACATATCCCATAAGGATGGGAATCAATCCCACGTAGTTCTAGAAACACCCTTTGTACAAATTTGGTTCATACATGTGAAGGGTGAAAGGGGACTTTAGTACAATGATGGTTTAACCCAAGATAAAAGGTTTGGGCATTGCCATGTATGCACGTTGTCTTTGAAATGATGCGTGATTAAAAAAAATCAATGTAAATAATGGTTCCCTCTCAGGTGAGGGCATCAAAGAATATTGTAGTTTATTGTCATACTGGACAAAAGTGTTGTATAGTTTAACGTCGTATAACAAGGATGAAAGTGAACCAATGTAAAGATATTGATTCTAAGGTTGGTTTCACGAATCAACATCGTATGAGATGGAGGTGAACCTATGTGAAGAGATTGGTTTTGGGCTTGAACCTTGGGAGGATGCCTACATACCCAGCCTAGGAGGCAAGGATCAAAGTCTGTGTAGTTAAATTAAATAATGAATTAATGATCATGTTGTTCTTGGGGACAATGACCTAATAAAAAAAATTTGTTGGGACTTACACATGGTTAGCAGCCCAAAGAGAGTGTTATGGTTGAGGTTTTCTCTAAGATCACGTGAGTCATGCTCGATGTGGGAAACAAGAGGTAACAACAATTTTAACGATGCATAGTTTAATGTCATGTAGAACATATAAAGGGACTATGTAGTTTAGAGTCTTGTAGTTAGGACTATTGGTGATGCACAGTTTAGTGTCATGTAGGACGTATCACTGACTTTCTGTATAGTTTAACGTTATGTAGTTAGGACGATGGGGACAATAGAGTTTAACGTCATGTTAGACGACAGGGAGACTGTTCGGTTTAATGTCATGCAGCAAGGACAAAAGAGTACACCATTTAATGTCATGTTGGACAAAAGTATGAATAGTTTAAGGTCATATGCATGGACCGTGGAGGGTGCAGTTTAATGTCATGCTGGACAAAAGTGTAGTTTAAGGTCATACAGGACCTTTGATGATTATGTAGTTTAACGTCTTTCCGGACGTAAGGGACTTTTATACAGTTTAGCATCATGTAGTTAGGACATCACAGTTTAACGTCTTGTTGGATGTAAGGGACTTTTTTCACAGTTTAACGTCATGTTGGACGAAAAAAAGGGACGATACAGTTTAGTATCATGTTGGACGAAAGTGCGAATAGTTTAAGGTCATATGCATGGACTGTGGATTATGTTGTTTAAGGTCATACAGGACGTAAGGGACTACTATACGGTTTAGCATCATGTAGTTAGGACGTCACAGTTTAACGTATTTCTGGACATAAGGGACTTGAAAATAGTTTAGGGTTATATGCATGGACCGTTGATGATGTAGTTTAAGGTCATACAGGACCTAGTTGTAGTTTAAGGTCATACTGGACAATTTAGGGAACTTTTTTCACAGTTTAATGTCATGTGGGATGAAAGTACAAATAGTTTAAGGTCATATGTATGGACCGTTGTTGTATAGTTTAACATCATATAACAAGGACGAGAAAGGTACTTTTCAGTTTATACAAAATACTTCTTAAAAAATATGGCATTGGTTGGAGTAATGATGAGTTCTCCATCCATTGAGATTAATGAATAAGCTCCATTGGAGTAGACCCTATGTATTGAATAAGGTCCTTCCCATTTTGGCTCAAGCTTGGGAGGTTTCTTTCCTTGTATCATTGGAGTTCTGAGAACTAATACCAATTCTCCCGGAGTGAATGAACGAAGACAAACTTTTTTGTTAAATGCTCGTGCTATTCGATTCGGATAGACTTCCAAGTGGTGCAAAGTGCACAATCTTTTCTCATCTAACCATTCCAATTAATTCATTCGCTTTTGAGATTGTTCATCTGTAGATGATTGATCACAAATGGAAACTCTGAGTGAGGGTAGTTGAACTTCAATGGGCAAGACGGATTTCGTTCCATATACTAATGAGTATGGAGTTGACCGAGTTGCAGTGCAGGTGGTAGTCCGATAAGCCCATAAAGCATGAAAGAGTTTATCGGGTCATGACCTCTTATCTTTATCCACCATATTTTGCAGTATATTTGAAAGATTATTGTTAAAGGCTTCTATCTGGCCGTTGGCTGCTGCATGATACCGAGATAAATGGTTGGATTTGATGTTGTATTCTTGATACAACTTCTTCACCTCAGATGAACAGAAATTGGTTCCATTGTCCATCAATATGGTATGAGGGACACCAAATCTGGTAATGATGCTATGAAGCTAACAATGCATTTAGAACTGAATTCCTTGAGAGGTATTGCCTTTGCCCATTTGGAAAAGAAGTCAGTAGTAGTAAGAATGTACTTAAACTGCTTGGTCGTAGCTGAAGGGTAAGGTCCCATCACATCCATTCCCCATGTGGAAAATGGCCATGAGTATTTAGATGTATAAAGAAACTATGGAGGTTGATGAATGAAGTTGTCATGTACTTGGCATGAATGAAACTTCTTTTTGAAATCGACATAATATCGTATCATTGAAGGCCAAAAGTATCCAAGCCTTAGAATCTGATCAGACAGTCTATGTCCAGACTGGTGGGCACCACAGACTCCTGCATGTACTTCTTTCATGACAGCCATTGTCTCTTCACCATCAATGCATCTGAATAGAACTCCATCAAAACCACGTTTGTCGAGAATTTTCTCTAGGTGATCTGGGCTATCATAAAGAGTAAAATTAACCACACGTCGCCGGATTTGTTCTTTCTCATCTCTATCAGATGGAAGTGTTCCATTTTGAAGGTATTCCCTGATAGGTGACATCCATCCTGTAGTATGACCATACGGTTCAGGAAGGAGACAAATTTCATTAATTTCCTCTGTTCTGATTCAAACATAAGGTGAAATTTCCTGACGGTGGGAAATACTGATGGTTGTCTCGTCCCGATTTGGATCTGCTAGAACTGTGGCTATATTATCCAATGCATCAGCTTGAGCATTTTGTGATCTTGGGACATAAGAAAATGTCAGTTCCAAAGGGAATTCCACCATTAACTCTCTGATGTAGTCATACAAAGGGATTAGTTCTTCTTTTCTGATGGAATAATCCCCATTGACATGTTTGATTACCAGGTCTGAATCAGCTTTCACCTTTAAGTGATTCACTTGTGCTTGAAGCGCTAATTCCAAGCCTACGATGAGAGCTTGGTATTCTGCTTCATTATTGGTACCACCTTCCCACAATAAGAAGGAATAAGGTAACAATTCCTTTTCTGGAGAAATGAGTACAATTACTAAGTCAACATTGTTGAATTTAGGATTTTCCATTTTCCTCCCTGTTGGACTTCTGGAAGCACCATCAAAATACATTTCCCATGCCTGAGGACTTTCAAGAATAGAGAAGAATTACTCATCAGGGAGTTAAATATCTGAAGATGTATCTTCCACTGAAGGGTGTTCATCCAGGAAATCATCAAGAGTTTGGCCCTTTATCGCCTTTTGAGACACATACTGAATGTCGAATTGCTGCAAAATAACTTCCCACCTTGACAGACGTCCTGTAAGCATTGGACGACTAAGGATAAATTTGAGCAGGTTATTGCGAGATACCAATTGGACCTCGTGATGTTTCAGGTAGTGTCTCAACTTCTGAACTGCAAAGATTAATGCCAGGTAGCACTTCTCAATACTTGAATACCGGGTTTCTGCTTCAAGCATGGTTCGACTGAGATAGTAGAGACTGTTTTCATTCCCAGCGTCATTCTTTTGAGCAAGAAAGGCACCCAATGATCGCTCTAGAGCTGTCACGTAGAGGATAAGTGGTCTTCCTTCAACAGGTGGAATGAGTACTAGTGGACTCAAAGAGGTATTTCTTGAGAATATCGAATGCTTCTTGACATTCTTCAGTCCACTGGTAAGTGACTCCCTTCTTCATCAATTTGGTGAAGGGAAAACTTTTTCCTGCCAAATTGGAGATGAAACGCCGAATATTGGCTAAGTGTCCTTGAATTCCTCTTAATTCTTTCAAATTTTGAGGAGGTGACATACCAATGATTGACTTGGTATTCTCAGGATCGACTTCAATACCATGATGGCATACAAAAAAGCCGAGAAATTTTCCTGAGGTTACCCCAAAAGAACATTTTAAGTGGTTCATCTTCAAATTATGTTGTCAAAACATGCAGAATATGACTTCCAAATCAGCCAAGTGATTAGAAATTTGTTTGTATTTAACTACCAAATAGTCTACATAGCATTCAACAAACTTCCCTAAGAAGGGTTTGAAGATACGATGCATGACACGCTGATAAGTTGCACCTGCATTCTTTAAGACAAAGGGAATTACCCGGTATAAAAACACACCCTAAGGGGCTCTGAAGGCTGTAGATTCCTCGTCTTCTGGGGCCATTCAGATATGATTATATCCATAATATCCATCCATGAAGGAAAGTTCTTCATAGCCAGCCGTTGCATCAATTAGAAGTTCTGTAATCAGAACTGGGAAATCATCCTTAGGACAATGCCGATTAAGATCTCTGAAATCGATGCAAACTCTAATTTGTCTATTCTTTTTCTTTACAAGGACAATATTATCCAACCATTTGGGATATTTAACTTCTCTGAAGATGTTAGCTTTGATAAGCTTATCCACTTCAGCTTCAATTTTGGAAGCATAAGTTGGGTGTGTTCTTCTCGCGGCTTGCTTAAATCCTCGATGTTCTTCTGGTAAACCCAAATGATGAGTAGAAACATCAGGATCAAGCCCGGGCATTTCTGTATAGTTCCAAGAAAATATATCTCTATTTTTCTTTAGAAAAGAAATATGCATGTCTTGCTCTTCAAGAGTCATGGACGCACTGATTAAAGTGGGGCGTGGATCTTCTTTTGTACCCAGATTTATTTCTCTGGGTTCATCCACAGTGGTAGAGATACCCTCTTCAAATGCTAGAGGAGCATCTCTGAGATCTTCCTCTTCTTCTTCATCATGTGTTATTTCTTCCTTTCCTACTTTCATAGTAGATGATAATGTAGAATTCTCATGATCCGAAGAGATGTCAAAATTTTTATATCTTGAAGAAGAAGCTTCCATTTCCGACCCGATTGATGATGAAGGGTCTTCTTTGGGTAATAAAGAGGAGATGATGGATTGAGAATCGACATCATTGTTCAACTCCGATGTTGAGATAACTTCTTATAGCATAATTGGAAAAGCATAGACTTGATGGATTTCAGTAGATGAAATGAAGATGTCACCATTTGTGCTTTCATCACTGCTTGGTAGATTACCAATTTCTCCCATGTTGTCTGGCTCCATTGCCGTAATTGACATTATGGGTCTTTCCATAAGAGTATTTTGATTTGGGTATATCTTGTCAATTTGACTGATAGGCAACACATAATCTGTACTCACATGTGTAAATGGATTTACTAGAATTTTTTCCAAACCATATGGAGGATTAACTTTGGTAATCTCCTTTGTTATGGATTTCTCCCTTTGCTTCATGTGATAGAATTCCGCCTCAATGTATTGAGACTCACATGTCTTGAACGGGGCCTTATCACCATAAAATGTCCCAACTTGACCATCGAAACAATATTTGAGACATTGATGGTATGATGAAGGGATATCGGCATGTTGATGTAGCTAGGATCTTCCAAGTAAGATGTTGAAGGCTGAGTCTTGATCAACAACCATGAAATCTGAATTGGATACAAGATCTCCAAAATGAGTTCTGAGTGTAACTTCGTCCAATGGTTATTGTTCATTTTTATCATATCCTCATAACATCATGGTAGAAATAGATAAATCAGATTCCGTGAGGCCCAATTGACGAAGTGTATGGATGGGAATGAGGTTGACTCCTGAACCATTGTCAATGAAAGCTCTTCGAACATCCATGCCATTGACCTTGCTAGAGAAGTACAATGGTCTAATATTTCCATGCACAACATCATCTTCATCTTCATCAGTAAAAGATATTATTGCATGGAATTCTGCAGGATTATTCTCTATGTGATAGACTTCAACTGCAGCAATTTCAGTTTCAAACTCCTGAGGACTTGACAAAGACTCGATGAGTGCTTCCCAAAGATCTTTTGACAGATTCAGAGCATCCAGAATTGATAACTTGGGTGGCACTTGGGCCAAGTGTTTCAATATATCATACTTTTGATCCAGAGGTCTGCATTTCCCAATAGGAATATTTGGTTTAGCAGGTACCTTGGAAGCAGATACTTTGGAAGTTGATGCATCTTGTATTGGGATAGGAGTTGGCAATATTCTTGGTTTTGGAATATTAGACCAATTAGATCCATTTACATGCTGAGAGGAAGAAGATGGAACCTTCAAATGGTCTTCCAAAATAACTGTGGTAGGAATGAATTTGCTATTGGTAGAAGAACTTGCTTGTTCTTACTGAGCTCGCTGAAGAGCTCTACCACAAGTTTCTGCTGCGTATATAGTTCTAGTAGGGGTAGAATTAGAATAATGGCTTCTGAAAGATCCACGTCTTCCCCTATATCCTGAGCCCCTGGAACTTCCTCTGATTCCTCTGTTTGATACAGGGAATTTAGGCTCATTGAAATCGAAACTGCGACTGGCATATGTATATGTTAATTGAATCATATTAACAGAACCAAAGATTAACTCTTCATCTGATGAAGACTCTGCCTGATTAACCTGTTTAGGCTGTGCCGTTTGGTGGGGTGGTGCCCGTGGCTTTGAATTAGATGGCATACAATCCGCTAAAGTCCAAGAAAACTTAGGCTTTGACACATACTCATCTTCTTCTGATGCTTTTTCTTTCTTTGAATCATGCCGTTTCTTCGAGGACTTTCCCTCTGACGAAGAGGGTTTTTCCATAACATTCATGGAAGAAGACACAATTGGTTTCTTTAATTGTGTTCACAAAATAGCATGAGTTCGATTGATTGTCTTTCTGACCATCCAATCTTCATAATTCTGTGCATTTTTTCTTTTGACTTCTTTCCATTCATCTTCCTCCTCTGGAACTGTAGCAGTGACACATGCTACTTGGGCTGAGGAGCCTTTCAATGTGACCTATCCCGAGTCGACCATCTTTTGCAGGAGGTCTTTGAAGACAAAACACACCTGGATGGGATGCCCCAACATTTGATGAAAAGGGCAATAATTGGGGCTGTCTTTATCTCCTTTCTTGTTTGGCCTCTTGGGCATTGGCAATTGAACCAAATTGTTTTCCAGAGCCGAAATGAAATAACCAGGAACATGTTCATTTTGGAAAGAGTATATTTCTCTCTTTAGATCTTAAAATTGTTATCATCTTTGATCTCGTTGATTGTCTGGACAAAAATGCCTTTGTTGTTGGCGCTCATAAGGTGAGGACCTTCGAGAAGATGAAGGTTTTGAGGTAGAAAGAGGTACAGGTTCTTGTTTAAGCATAACTGTAGCAGTTTCTGCTTTACCCATTCTCCTTCCTGGAGCTGATGGAATTACATGAGATTTAGCCTTAGCCTGTATAAGGGAATCTTCAATCTGTTAAGAGATTGAAGTAAGGTCTTGAAACCTTCCCGTGTATTTTACAGGGATTAATGGCGTGCGTAATTCATCACACAGATTTTTCACATAGATTTGCAACAATTCTTCTTGAGGGAGTTCTAAAATCAAGGAATATGTTAATCTCTTCCATCGAGAAATGAAATCAGAGACCATTTCATTCCCCCTTTGCTTACAGTTTGTAAGATTGAAAACTTTTGTCTTTGGAAAAGATGAGCTGAACTGAAGGAGGAATTTTTGGCGAAGATCCTCCCATCCAGTAATTGACCGGAATTGCAAGCTTGTAAACCAAATAAAAGCTAGTCCTTGCAAGGTTCTCACGAAGCATACTAGTTTCACTGCTTCTTGTTGCTCCGGAGTTCCTATCATGGGATCGCAACAAGACACATAATGTGTCAAATGCTGTTCAGGATTGCCTGATCCATTGAAAATAGGGAATACATGATTCCCAAAACTAGATGGAGGAGAAATTGAATCTACCCATTCAGGGTAAACTTTCATTTCTGGATGAACTTGTGCATGTTTCCCGTCCATAGTTTCTAACTGATCTGTTAATGACTCAATAGTAGTTATTAACTTTTGAGAAAAATCCGGTTGAACTTGGACTTGGGTAGGTGCAATGACTGGAGCTTGGACAGATGTGGTGATTGGTGCTGCAACTGATGGTAGCACTGCCAACTGTTGTTGCACTCTACCCGTAGGATTAGACCTGTGAGGGTGTACTGATAGAGTAGGATATTCTTGATCCATCTTAGTAGCTGCAACAAATTCCTTTGGCTGATTGACTCCAGCGTGCTTAAGAAGAAGACTACTCTAAAGTAGTTCTGCATTCAACCTTCTTATTCCTTCATTTTTTTCTCCTGTTGTGCAAACCTTTGATCTAGTGAGAGCGATTGACCTTCTCTAGAGGAAGGATATGTAACCTGGTTCTTTCCCTTCCCTTTGTTGGATCCTTTTCGGAGAGGGGTAAGTGGGTTACTTGAAGGATTACCTAGGTTCTGAGTGATCCTTTGACTTCGTGTACGCACGCCTTCTTCATTTGTATCGGTGCGTATATCTTCTTGAGCAGGAACCACTTCATCTAAGTCCCCTGAGTGAGCCTCATTTGGTGGATCAGAAATAATGGCATTGATGACATTGATTGATGCATAACTCATTGCATCCCTTCTATCAACATTTCTGTGATATTTTCTTCTTCCATGTCTTTGATGAGACATTGCCTTTTGTTGATTCGATCCCTTAGGAACTTCTTGACGAACCGTAATTTGGAGGGAATCTCCTGATAATTTGGCTCTTCGTTCCTCTTGAGGTTTCTTCTCCAATCGAGAAAAGACTGAATTTCTCTGAGGATGGGATTGATGATTTGAAAAGGTCCCCAGTCCAGTGGACTGGGGCTGTTCCTACTATTCTCGCTCAACTCCTCGAATCCTATTTGTTGATTCTGAGGGTTGGTTTAAAAGAGTCCCCAGTCTGGCGAGCTGGGGTGGTTCTTGACATGCTATGTATGAGACTTTCTTGAAAGTCCTCCTGATCTTGTGAACCTTAGTCTGGAAATTAGCTGGATGCATTAACCTGTATCCGCTTTTATAACCCGGTTCAAAAGGTCATTGGATGATTTCTGACACTTCTGTCACCTGGTGATGTGCTTGCTCTAAACGAGAGGCTTGTTTAATATTCTTGTTTGCTTGATGCAAGAGTAATTCAACAACTTTTTCTCTGTATTCTTTATTTTTAGAGGAAATAGTTGAAGTCTATTCTTGGGAAATATTTTGATTACAAACAAAGCCCATTGACTGTGGCCGGTTATGGGCAATAACATTGCATGAGACTATTTTCAGCGGGCTTTACTGACCAGAGAGCACCATGAAATGCAGCGCTCCATGAACACCCCATCCTCTAACATGAATACCAGATGGGGCATTGGCAATTAACTGACACAATCTTCTTAGTGCACCAAGGAATGAACGTTCAAGGGATCTCTGCTGCTTTTCAGCCTTCGGATATCGAGATACTGATAGAGATGCCAAATCAATCTGACGTTGTAACCCTTATATTATCTTAAGATGATTTTCATATTCATCATAAGATAATACTTTCTTTTTCAACTGAAAAAGATTTTTCTATATGTTGAGATGAATATCATGAATTTCATCTTCCGTCAACATTTCTGGAATATTATACTGAGAGTCAGCCAAAGGCCAAAACATGACTGGCACTTCACCTTTTGCCAGTTGTTTTCTCATGTTCAGCATTTCCTCTTTATCATTTGATGAAGATTTTTCTAACTGATTTGACCAGAGTTGGTGTTTCCTTGTTGCTTCATTAGATTCAACAGGATTGGTAGAGAAATCAATGATCAAACTAGAAGATGCATGACTTAGGGGTGTTTCGGAGAATGACCTACACCCTGGTCTATCTTCTGATTGAGAAAGTATTTTACCTGCTCGAGATTAAGCTTCAGACATGACTAGTTTCACATTTGCAAGTTTCTCAAGATAAGAGGGATTTCTCAGCACTACATTGTCCACTAGTGCATTTTCCGGGAAATGTGCATCACTACTATGGAGAGGGCTTTTGCAGCGAAATTCATCATCATGGGGAGGACCACCATAATGGGTTACAACAAAAGATGATATCTCTTGCTCCTTGGTCTTCTGACCACAGAGAGGGTTCATGTGGCTCTCATCTGAAGATGAAACTTTGAGATCGACCGAATTTTCATGAAGCAACCCTTCATGAGGAAGTGTCTGTTGAAGACCTTCGGAATTAATGTTCCCACTATTGGGAACTGAGGGAGTAGAATCTTGAATTCCAGGAGATAATTTTCTGAGGGTTTCAATAACTCCAGCATCGAGAAAGGCCTTGTTACAGATTGACACTTGATCTCCTGACTGTGCTGGGTGGGTCTTTTTCTTATACACCTTCTTACTCACCTTGGAAACCACTTGTTGACGAAGGTGGCTCCTATGAGCAGGTGTATGTGCCTGATCAAGAAATATGGCCAGGTTAAGATGACGATCTCCTCTCAAATCAGGTGTATGTGCCTGACTTGGTTGTCCATATGATATGGGAGAGTATGCCCCACAACCCTCTTGGACTAGAACATATGTGTCTGTCTGTTCCGGAGTGAACTGTTGATGTGTCACTCCACTGGTAGGGATAGATTTATGTGCCTTTCCCTGAGATGCTGCTAAAGTTGTTATAATATCCTGGCAGGCATCCAGAATATGAACAAGGATTTGCTTCTGCTCTTTCACCATTGATAGAATATGCTTGGTGACTTTAGATGCTGGAACGGGAATATACGTACATTACGGGCTTGGAGTAGGTGTATGTGCCTGCTCCTGTCCTCCTTTTCCTGTCAGTGAATCCTGACAGTACTCAAGTGTGGGGAAGAGAGTTGAGTCTTCCTCCTATTTGTTTTCAGGGCTTTCCGACTAACTTCTCTGAATGCTACCAAGCGAGACTATTGGTAGGCTTGATTAATACTAGTAGGTGTATGTGCCTGCTGATTGCACTTCGCCAAACGTGGTTGACGAGATCCATCATATGTAGTTAGACGAGCCTGCTGACTAGCTGATGATGTATAAATAAGTGTATGTTTCTGCCTATAGTAATCTGCCGGAATTGCCAGGTGGGATTGGTGTGATGCTGCCAGACGAGTCTGCTGGACAGCAGAATTAAAATGGGCAGGTGTATGTTCCAACTCATTGCTTGCCACCAAGTTAGGTTGGTGGACTTCTCTGGAGATGGCAGAGATGAGAATCTACTCACTGTTGACTGGATTCCTCCTCTGATGGTTCGTCTTTCTTGCTCGAGTTCGAGGAACCTGAGCCGAACACCTGGAGTTGGTACCCTCATCATGTTGAGGGCGCACTGCCGCACGAGTCTGGCAGCGATTGTTAGTGGGAGCCCTTACGAAGGACTCCTGTCTGTTTGAATTAAGGCCCTGAGGGACCAGCTCATTCACCTCCCCAGAATAAGGGAGCGAATGGTGATTGAATTCCGGGGATAATGACCCGAAACGGTTGGAGACGGTAGTCAGCACCGCCTGCTTCTTGATCACTGGTTGTCGTTGTCCGGACGACCGATGTGATTTGTTTACTTAGAGGGCTTGTCGGGCAGCCTCCAGAGTTGGGATGGTACCGTATTTATGGTACTCCTTAAACAGTGCGTTTGATACCCCGCGTTGAAGACGCTGAGTAGGTGATATCGTCCTTAGAACGGACGATGATCCAGCAGGAGTATCGGTAGTGGTATCTGTAGCAGCAGTATTCATAGGTGTGAACTTGAGAGAAGCCATTCTAGAAATGCAGAAGATCTTGGAAAAGAGTGACTGTTTGATATAACAAACGTAATCAAGATAAATTCATCCACTACATATTTTGGATGAGAACATTTTTCAATGATTGTTTTTGTTGGCCCTCTCATTGAGTTTTAAATAGGGGCCTAAAAAATGGGTAAAAAATTATTTAAACTTTGTTAAGGATTCACGTCGGGTTCACCATTTCTGTTTCCCTCGGATTTCGGGAATGACCTCCTTTTGATGGGAGGTTCAAACGTTCCGATCGGTTTCTAACGGGTTTGTTTGTAGAACCGGAAACATCCAATGATTCCACATCCATTTAGACCTACTTTCCAAAGGTAGGTTCTCATTAGTTCATGGACTAATGAGGCTTAGGAATTTTCATTGGTTGAGAGGATGGGAGGTCGGACTTGTCACACCTTTTTTTGGGTAATTATTGTCTACTCCGAGACTCTCTTTATTGATTTAAGTTATTTTCGTGAATCCTTATTATGTTACCAAGTATAAAATGAGCATTCCTTCAAATATGACAATTAATGATAAAATATGTACGAATTTTAGAGAATCTTTTATATTTATTCGAGGTTATTCATCGATAGAGAATCATCTGTATTTATTATAGATTCTTGGTCAATGGTACCCTTCGACACATTTATATAGAAGTCTCTTGGTCATTATGATGACCATGCTGGTTTTAAAGCCACACAGTGGGGCACTTGAAGTTTATTGTCATTCAGAAGGACATGGATTATTTCAGAGTTGGGATCGAACCCACAGATGGGCTACCAACATATCCTTTGTTTAGAAAAGGAATCAGAACCCATGTAGTTCGAGTAAGGGAGTATGATGTTTATGATTGATGGATCAAAGAAGAATGTCATGGTCACTTTTACACTCTAAGCTCATGTGAGTCATGATTGGTGTGAGAAACAAGAGGTATTGGTAAAAATTAGACAATTATTCCATGAAAGATGCAATCATAAGAAATAATGTGGGGCTTATGTGTGTATGACTGCCCAGATAAATGAAGGTTAGGATTTACTTTAGGGAAGAAATCCAGGAATAGGGTCCATAAAGGTATATGTGATTCATGGAGATTTTAAATACTATAACTTGGGGCTTACTCTTGAAAAGGAGGCCCAAATTAGGAGAAGAATTATGATTGGGTTTTACTCCTGAAAAGGAATCCCAGATCAAAGGTAAATTAGGACTGGTTAAGAGAAATTAATACTGGGGCTTACTTCTGAAAAGGAGGCCCAGGTCAAGGATTAAGGTTTGGGGCTTACTCCTAAGGAGGATGCCCAAATTAGGGGACTGGGGCTTACTCCTAAGGAGGATGCCCAGATTTGGGAATTTTAAGAATTGGGGCTTACTCCTAAGGAGGATGCCCAAGCTAAGAATTATGACTGGGGATTACTCCTAAGGAGGATGCCCATATTTGAGACCGGGGATTACTCCTGGAACGGAAGCCCAGGTTAGGGGATCTGGGGCTTACTTCTAAGAGGATTCCCAAATTAGAGGACTTATGACTGGGGATTATTCCTGAAAAGGAGACCCAGATCAAAGGTAAATTAGGACTAGTTAAGAGAAATTAAGACTGGGGCTTACTCTTGAAAAGGAATCCTAGGTTAAGAGATTTGCAAAATTAAGGGAATTGGGGCTTACTCCTAAGGAGGATGTCCATGTTTGAGACTGGGGCTTACTCATGAAAAGGAAGCCCAGGTTAAGAGAATTATGGTTGGGGCTTCCTTTTAAGGAGGATGCCCATGTTTGAGACTGGGGCTTACTCCTGAAAAGGAAGCCCAGGTTAAGATAATTATGGTTGGGGCTTACTCCTAAGGAGTATTCCCATGTTTGAGACTGGGGATTACTCTTGAAAAGGAATCCCAGGTTAAGAGAATTATGGTTGGGTCTTACTCCTAAGGAGGATGCCCATGTTTGAGACTGGGTCTTACTCCTGAAAAGGAAGCCCGGGTTAAGAGAATTATGGTTTGGGCTTACTCCTAAGGAGGATTCCCATGTTTGAGACTGGGGCTTACTCCTAAAAAGGAATCCCAAGTTAAGAGAATTATGGTTGGGGCTTACTCCTAAGGAGGATTCCCATGTTTGAGGATTATGACTGGGGCTTATTCCTGAAAAGGGGGCCCAGGTTAAGAGATTCTCTCATCTTAAAGGATGAGGTTCAATGAATGAAATCTCAATTTTTTAGTGACATAAAGATGTATAAATCACTATGTTTTGAGAGATATTCCATAGAATTACTTTCAGATAAGGAATTCAAATCAATAAATCATGCCATAAATGGCTTTGAAGAGTGTCTTGAAGACTGAATCTTGAATAGGAAAGGTGGAATGGCTTAAGAGGGGTGACATGGGTAAGAAGGGCACCCAAAAAGGCAGGGGCGAGCAAGTCCTGGTAGGCGCGTAGGTACTATGTGGGCGCGCAAGTCCTGGTCGCGCAGGTATGCCTGCGCGACACATGGGTTACTTGCGGAATGTTTAACCATCATGGTAATACTTGAGCAACTCTTGATTAGAGCCTTTATAATCCCCTTGAGGTTCATCCAAAAGAGGGGCGCGCAAGTTCTATTGAAGGAGTAAGGCGGTGCGCAAGTGTGGCCTTTTCCCTTAAGGGCTGGCCACACAGGCGAGCAAGTGTTGATGAGTTTCAACACTTAGGCCTTCCTCCCCCTCTTTATATCTTCCGTTCTAGGTAAGAAATTACCTTAGAAGTGTTTCAGAAGCTTTGAGAAGAGACTTGGGCGTCGGGAGCTCAAATATGAGTTTTTGGAAAAAATCCTCCTCAAATGGGGGGGGGGGGCACAGTGTCTATTTATAGGCAGGATAAGACCCCGGGTGGTTATTACTTAGGTCGCGCAAGTCACTTGCGCGACCACTCGACGACGCGCAAGTGGACTTGCGCGACCGTGATAGAACTTGCGCGACACCTTTTCTTTTGATCCCTTGTTCATGCCTTTGTTGATTTTTGATATTTTCTTCAAAGGATGAATCAATTTGAGCTCAGATATTCCCCTTTTCCAATATTTATATTCTGTGAAGAAAGGAGCGTCAACAACTGTTAAAAGTTCCCCTTTATCAGAGCGGATAAAGGCCCCCTTTATCAGCACTTTGTTTAGCACTGATAAATGGGTAGTGCTTCCCTTGCCTATTTTTGTTGTAGTGTCTTTACCCTTACCATGATTTCAGCTAAGAACTAATGCCTCTGTGGGTGTAGGGATACCCATCGGATTTCTATGTTGGTGAGTAACCCTTCCCGATGGATCCAATAGTTGACGTATGCCCTCGAGGGGTAGGTCCCTGTCAAGGAGTTCCAGCTCATCCTCCCCTTCCGATAGGCTAACCATGTTGACCGCGATTCTACATTGGGGAATGTACTCAATATCACCTAGCAGGTTGGGCTGTTGCCAGATAGGACTGAAGAGGAGGGTAGCATACTACCCCCAGCCACAGATCTGCATGTGGGGGGGGGGGGGAAGCCTCCTTGATAATCGTGCAAGGTACCTTGAAAATATGGACACATCTTTGCTAGAGGGCCTTATGGTTACATGGTGACTCAGGGCGCTGGACCACGGGGAGTGTAGCCAAATCAACCAAACGAAATTGTGCACCAATATACATGAAATGTGCTTGGCTCTTAGGGTAAGCCACTTGTTGATGATGAAGATGAAAGTGCATCACCCAGAGGGCTTGACAGAAACACTCGACTTCCTATGGGGTGAGGGATTCTGTCACACAGAAATTAGATGCTACAAAGGGCCCAAACTTCTCAGTGAAGTGGTCCACTACGAGAATATTCCATAAGCTCCTCAGCTTGTATTCAGGTTTTGGCCCTTCATTTCCCCACTCATCAACCAGAGATGGCTAAGTAACTGGCAGCGGTACTAAGGTAGACCACTGGGATGGTAGGCTGGCTGGTGGAGAATACAGTGAGTGGGATGAAAAATTACCATATCTGGGGCTATCCTCTGAAGAGTGTAGTGACTTAGCCACCACATCGCGGTATGATAGTATAAAGGCCGTAGTTTATGGTGCAAGTACTACAGCTACTGGAAATGGAACAAGCTGTTAATCATCCACTATTGGTCCTTATAATAGCTCTGTGTGATCTCTAGTCAAGTTAGAGAGTGCTTCTGGTGACGATGGTGGTGATTGCATGACCGTAACCTGCGTGGTTGCCAAATTTTCTTCTTCCTAGATATACTTGCGGAGGGAGGTAGGAATCCGATGTACCTCACATTCTGGAAGTATGAGGCTGATGCGCCTTGTTCCTACCCTGACCCTTGACACAAAGGATCTAGGTGAGGGTTCCATCACTGAGTCATAATACGCCTCATAGTTTGAGGAGAAAACTGGGTTGATCTCATTTTGAATATTCATAGTGTTATTTTTATGGCGGCGATGACCTACCCTCCTGCCCTAGGATGGTTCTTCAGGACAAATTAGATTCCTGGCACGAAGAGGTCCTTCGGCTGTACTGGTGTTGGGGCGTGTAGGTCTCCCACCAGAATAAGCTGGGTTGTGGGGATCATCAAGATAGATATCAAGGGGGACATGGGGAGGACCTCTGTAGGAAGTGATGTAGTGGGTTGGACCTCTGCTAGAGCTGATTGAAGCGTAGGTGGGAGCCCCATGCTTACCTCCCCTGGTAGTGTCGACCCAAGGAGGTTCCTCGTGCTGGTCAAGCCGAACATGGGTAGGACCTCTGTACTGGGTGCTGGTGTAGCAAAGATGGACTTCACTCCTCTAATTTCTGAGTCAAGGAGGACCTCCACAAGTAGTTGTAAGGACATGGGGAGAACCCCTATGCTGAAGATTGATCGGATGTGAGACGTCCCAACACTGGCGTCTGTCGTAGGAGGGATGACTCCATACCTGATGTAATGAGAACAGGAAAGGATTTCGTACTAAGTTTCACTACCATGGGGAGGACCCTCATCCATATTGAAGGTAGCATGGGGCGGACCTCCATGACAAGCTTAGAAGCGGGGAGGACTCGTGTTCTCCATAGTGGTGATAAGTAGAGGGTCTCCATACTGGCGGCGTCCACTACCTGCGCTGAAAGCTGAGAGATTCGACCCAACCTAACCATAGGGTAGTTGGGACCTTGATCCGAGCTGAGTATGTAGGTTCCCCTAATCATCATACAAAGGGGGTTGATGAAATATGTCAGTGGTGGCCCAAGCCAACATAGTTGTCGACATTGACACCCCTTGGCGGGCATCCTCCTCGGCCTACGTCCGATACTGGATTCGGGTCAGCCGGACCAGGGCCGGCGGTGCAGGTACATAGCTCACCTTCTCTTTATCTTGGCGGACCAGGTGGCGGTGTTGACGCATCCTCGTGGGAGCCCTCCTTCGGAGCCCCTAAAATGGGATCCCTAATGGGCTGGCCCAGACATCCCCAACCTCATCGGCGTAGGAGAGGGAGTCGTCGAGGCATTCTGAGGGGAGGCTCCTGAAATGATTATATTTTAGAGTGGGGAGTCGTGGATCCCTATGCGGTCCTTAGGGGTGGTGTTGGCGATGAGGTACAGACTCCTCTAGATCCCGACGGGCCATATCCCAAGTTGGGATAATTCCCTCCTCCTCGTACCGACATACAAGGCCGTTGATCATCCTCCGTTGAATGACTTCATAGGGAGAGATGGGGCATGGGCACAAAAAATCTGTGGTTGTGGAGGTTGTCTCATAAGTAGTGGAGCCACGTGGGGTTTCCACATTGGCATTTCCCCTACCCCCATGTCGGTGGGAGGGTGATGATAGAGCTCTTGGTGCAGAAGCTTGGTTACTTGAAAATCAAGGAGATTAATCCATTAGTGATGAAACAAAGAAATTGTCATCCAGTGAACCAACGACATTTCATATTCCATGTCTGGTAAGAAGGATTCATTCTAGAAACATTGCAGACCAAAATTCCCAATGTTTTGATTTCCCCAAATTCTGGTGAGTTTCATGCCGGGCCCATTATTTGCTTGGCGGGACCCTATGCCAGATAACTGGATCTGGTGACATGCTAGTCCGATGATGTCTCAAAATCTACTAATCCCCACATTGAGGAGAAGAAATTCACATCCGGTTCACCATTTCTATTTTTGATGATTTTTCTGGGGCGCGCGCATCCATCTATTCGGGGACATTGTGAACGCGCTGACTATTGCCCTGCATTCCCTCTTTCCAAAGGCAGGTGGCATTCGTTCCTTGTTTAGGTATGTTTGCTCCTTAATCAAAATAGGATGATGGTATGTAGGTTTTTCTTTCCATGGATTCCTCCACAAAACTCATCACCTACTCCGGGTCTCCCTTATAGGCCTAAGACATTGTTTTTGAAACCCTTCCCAGTGCCATATCTTCATAGACATTGTTTAATTAAACTGCTTCTATCAGGAAATTCCAAGGAGTCCAACCAGGGAAGCAACCTTCAGTCAGGGGAGTAGTCACATTGGACATCACTGGCCTGTCTGGATGCTGGAACACTGGCACATCTATGTTTCTTCCCCTTATTATAGAGCTTCCTGAGGGTGCAGAAGCCCGAGGCATCCCACATCGGATGCATGGATTTATATTCTATAGGCATGTATCTGAGGTTTTCCTTAGCTTCCTATGTTTAACATAGGGTATGACACAAGTTTAACGTCATGCAGAGATAGATCTGACTGATCAGAACACTAACTAGAGTAGATCAGATGGGTGCCACCCCTGGAGGTAACACTTTTGTCTTGGCTAACACGTGGTTAGTTACCCGGTTACTGCTAGGAGCAGTGAATATGTGGATTGGCATGATCTCACTGGGATGTGGCGGCCTAGGTAAAAATCAAGATGGATAATGGAAGGTCAAGTAAAGTGAATGGAGAATGAGATGGAGTTGACTCAAGGGAGATAGTGATGTTGGGATTGAGCCTCGGAGAGACCTCCTATGTATCCCCATGGTAGGGAATAAAATTCTACATAGTTCAAAATGGGTATAAGATTGGGGTGTGTGCATAGGATAGAGACCCGATGATATAATAGGGCTTACGTGTGTTCAGCAGCCCAAAGTTGGTCTGACGCCACTAGGATAGACCTGATATGTGGGTCCCAACAAAGGGGACTACAACAGCTTACCGATGGATTGAGAACACAATGGCCTACCACTGATTGGGATTGACAACAGATTACCATTGATTGGGGTACAAAATGGATTACTGTTGGTTGGGTTTGACAATATCTTATCGCTAGATGGGTCACAATGGCTTACCATTGGATGGGGGACGGTGTAGTGTCATGTGGGACAAAAGGGTGTACAGTTTAGCATCATGCTGGACGGGGGGAACCGGCATGGATTGGTCAAGACCAATGGTTATTGGGTTTGAACCTCATGGAGGCTTCCTATGTACCTTAACTTGGCAAGGATCAAAGTCCATGTAGTTCAAAATGGTATGTGGTGAACCGATGTGAAGATGGTCGGAATGAGCAGGTGTTTGGGCTTAAACCTCATGGAGGCTTCCTATGTACCTTACCTTGGAAGGGATCAAAGTCCATGTAGTTTGGGATGGTTTAGGGCTTACACTCTAGGCTACCCAGTGGGGATGTCATGGACAATGCTTACACTAAGCCCATGTGAGTCATGCTCAGTTTGAGAAACAAGAGGCAGCAAAGCCCTAGAGATCACGTTGCAAAATGTGTGTATGTGGGAAGTGGAATGGGGCTTACGTGTGGTTAGCAGACCAAAGAGGAATTAAGGGCTTACATGTAGTCTCTAGCACAGGGGGATGGAGGCTGGGACTTACTCCAGGTTGAAGGTCCGATGGTGTCAAAGCCCAAAGGGATAGAGACGTGGTAATGTGATCCCCTGTTCCCCTCTCACCTCTTGGAAATTGGAACAGAAGAAGAAAGGAGGAGTAGGGATACTACCTCCCGTAAGAAAGGCTAGGGGATTACACCAATATGGTTTCCCTTTCCCCATAGACATGCACCGCTCTAATAAAGAGGATCTCATTCCATGTGAGGAATGATCACACTCCCGTAGAGACTAGTGGGAATGAAGAATGTCGAAGGTGGGGAACCTCGCGTATGACACACATGGAAAGGTCATAGTTTAATGTAATGTGTTGAGGATGATGGTTCTTGGAAGTTTAACATCCTCCAGCTCAGATGAGGCAGGTTCACTCTGCACCCCTTATACTTATATAACTGGTACATCCAACACCTTAGGGAAGGGAAGACATCGGCAATGTCACGAAGATGGGGTGTTATAGAGTGATCCACTGAGGGGTCCACGTTAGCATGGATATGTGAAGAAGTAATAGCCGTTAGCATGCCTATGCAAAGAAGCATAAGGTGAAGCAATGCAATGTGAAGTACTATTCAAGGGAATTTGAAATTGGTCCATGAAAACCTAAAGGTCCGCACCAGATGAGAGCGTGTGACGTAGGTGTGGTGCGCACCTGGGGGGCTCAGACATGGTGACTTAAGGTGAGGACCACATATGAAGCGCATTAGGAGGGTTTCATATAAGACAGGGGGTTGTGCGCAAGATGAAGGAGTTTTGTGCAAGATGTAAGGGTTTGCACGCAAGACTGGAACTTGCACGCAAAAAGTGATTTTTTGCAAGAAAATGCATTTGGTGAAAGGAAATGGATGGGGATTATTCTCCAGAAGGCCCCTCAAAGGAGGACCCTAAGGGGAACTGTCATGCAAAGTACAATACCTAGAAGCCATCATAGTTTTTCATGGTCGTGGAAGTAGAGGATTACGCACAGTAGAGCATCGCTTCGTCTTCTATTACCACCCTTGAAGGGCGGGGGGTACGTTTTGTTTTATATCCAATGTCCTTAGGGTGGTGCATATAGTGTCCATGTGTGAAAATGCTCGTTTGATGTCGCCTTGGACGTGCAAAGGGGGTCGTGCGCACAAATGCTCATTTGAAATCGCCTTGGGCATGAAAACTCCCCTTTGACATCGCCTTGGGCATGCAAAGGGGGCCATGGGCGCTCAACCTAGGCGCCCTTGCGTGTTGGCACCCCTGGTGGGTTTGTTTCTCTTTTTTCCGCACGATGCGGACCTTCCCTGAATTTCAACACCAACATGCTCGCATTATTTCTCTCTATTCCACCAGAAACTTTTAAATATTCTGATAGAATCTGACTTATGTTTCTTATACATAACTCAATTAATGAGTGTAAATACATCAATGAAATTAATGAAATACTTATATCTATTATTTGATTATTTTATCATTGGCTGATAGATATCAAAATTATTGAGTCTTAGGGGTATTTTAGAAAAATTCATAACTTTCTAATGCATGGAGTCAGTAATTTTTCCTTTCTAACAGATTGTGAAATACTAACATCTTCTTCTTAACATATCAGTAAGACCTCATACACTATCTCTATTTGATAATTTTCTCATATTTCTCTAACCCATGTGTTGAAGTCTATTATTACATAGATGATTTTCTTCCACTATTCCCAAGTAATAAGAGTTTTTAATTTAAATAACTTAAAATAAGTTTCCTTCTGTATGTTGGACTCTTGTAATAATCTTTCCATCTTTCTCAATTTTCATAAAAAAAATATTTGTTGAAAATGAATTTTTTTCCCTCATAAAAAATTTGTGAGATACTTATACAATTATATTTCATCCCATTAACAAAGAAATCGTTTTTATATTTCAAAATTTATTCCCCAATGTTGGTTGACCCAACACCTTTAATTCGAAGAGATTCATCATTTCCAAATATCAATGTTCCTTCTTTGAAATTTTTCAAATTTATTAAAAATTTCAAATCTCCTATCATATGAGAAGAAAACCCACTATCTGATATATAAGGTTGTTCACTTTGTTGTTGGTTTGAGTATGGTTTCAGAAATAATAGGGTTTTCTTTCCCTTTAACTTTGTTAACTTCTGAATTTTAATAAATTTTAACAAACTTTTATTGTGCTAGTAAGAAAAAAAGACATCCTTCTGTAAGGTGTGCAAGTCATTCCCATATTTTACAATTAGTTTCTATAGGATGGAATATATTTTCAACTTTCACACCAACCATATCAAATTTATTCCAAACATCCTTGTCATATTTCTTCCATTGAGGAGATTGAATCCCCCTCAATATTTTCCTTTCGTAATTTGTGGAAGAGTGGTAATTTAGTTGATTTAACCAAATCATATTTACCATATTCCCAAATCCACCACAGTAACAATTGTATCTATAGAAAGAATATTTGCCTCTATAACATCCATACTATCCAAAATTGTGATCTTGTTTCTCATAAACCATCTTATATGAACATTTTTGACAACCATAATTTCTGTTATCAACCATAATCTTGTTATTTATATAGTTTTTCTTTTTATATTTACTAGAACCATAATTTTTAAGGAATTTTCCTATTTAGATTGTTTAGAAACTTTTTTGGACAAAATATTTTTAGAAAATTATGAATTCTCCAATTTGATGGTTTTGGACACATACAAGCATTTCCCATATTTATTCTACTCAGAAAAAATTTCATCTTTATTCTCAACCTTTGAAGGTAAATTTTTCTGATCCTTCTTAGGTTCACCCTTATATGAACTTTCCGAAGATTCAAAAATATAGTTTTTGAAAATTGTAACTCTCTGTTTAGCCATAGAAAGTTTTTTTTGGAAAAGTTCCAAATATTCTTCTTTTTCCTTCATCTTAACTTTTATATTTTCATTAATACTATCTTATTTCTCAAGGGATTTCTTCAAATAATAAATATCTTTAATCATATTGAATTTATCATTAGGAAAACCTTCTTAATTTTTTGATGAGAAATTTTCATTTGTTAACTTCCTAATTTCTTCATCTTGCCTTCTAATATTTTTCAGGAATTCTATCAATTATTCTTTCAGATGATATTATAATCAATTTTTTTCTTATATATAATTTCTATTTCTGATTTTTTTCATTGTTAACTATTGCAATAAAATTATTCTCTCCATCATTCTCAATATATTTTTCAGATTTAGCTTTACTATATTCTTCATCATCATCTCTAGATGAGAAAATTATTCTAATAGATTTAATGAATTGTCTATCCTTGCATATGTAATAGGATTTATCCTTATCACTATATTTACTTCATGATATTCTTGACTTTGTTTCATTTTCATCACAATCCTCTTCTTTATTTATTCAAGAAAAATTAGCTACAAAATGCCCAATAACTTCACATTCCAAACTTTTCAAGGGAAGCTTCCATTAATATTTACCTAGACCTATTTTCACATTTTTATAAAACAAGGATAAATATTCATCAAGATTTTTACTTACCTTATTTTTGGAATCATAATCACCAGTTTCTTATTCTTCAATAATCTTCTTGAGATTTTCATTTTTGGAAGCATTGAATGACATTTCTCTATAAACATTTTTCCCTCCATAAATTTCCCCATTATCATTTTATATGTAATGAGAGTGCTATTAAATTCATCGAGAGATACTATTTTATGATATCAAACTTCTAATGAAGAAACATTATAATCAAACTTGTTGGGAATAATTCATCAGATCTTTTCAAAAATAGTAGAATATTCAAATTTTACCAAGACATCAAATAGTTTTAACGATGTCTTTTACCCTGGTAAATAAGCCACCAACAAATTCATACTCACCCATATTGGGATATCTATTCTTCAGACTCTAGATTTATAAATTTTTCTTTTTCACTTCTGTATTTCCTTCATAAATGTTTTTCAGCTTATCCCAAATACATTTGGTAGTGGAAACACCTCTTACTCTTAAACAAACACCTTCAGAAAGAAATGAGTGTAAATAATTCTTAGATCTTCCATCATTTTATATATTATTCTTATAAATATATATAAAAGTAACATTACCATCAATAAAGGTAAATTAATATATTAAAACTTCAATAAAATCATACCCAATAGAAATAAGATAAGGAAAATTTCTATCTTTCCAGATATGATTGTTTTTACCATAAAATACTGGAATCCCTTTACTGTTCAAAAAATTCAGATTCTCCATTACAACTTCGCTTCAAACATTTAGTAAAGAGTCAAATAAGGGAAACTTAGGATCTTATGCCAATTGATATTTCCTAAAATGATTAGTGTACCACTAGGAGGGGAAGGGGTAAATCAGTGGTATCTTTTTCATTTTAGTTTCCTTTCTTTTGAAACATCATTTTCATACTATTAAAGAGTTACTACCTTACTAAAAAACAAATCAAGCACACAACCATAGGAGCACAAGAATTTATAAGGTTCTCTACTCAACAAGAGTGGTTACATCCTTGGTATGGTATGGAAAAAAATTGATACCACAAAATCCATTGGAAAAAATAATTTTGTGTAGAATAAAATGAGGAGGAAATACCCTAACACTCTTGTATCACTATGTTCAATAAAATTGTTCATCGGCTTCAAGTAGCATGAAATTATGTAATATAATGTTTTTTAAACAAAAAATTTAACTGTTCTTCTTGATCAAAATTCCCAAATAAGAGCTTCAAAACAATTCTTCACTTTCCTACCCTGTAGCTGGTAAGACTTTCATCTAGACTTTGTAATGACACTCAATCTGATTTCCTAGTCCGATTTCAAAATTTGATTTCTGAAAATAGGAAATATACTTCTGTTAGAATAAAACTAAAAAAATGGACTACTTCTGTATGATTCTAGAAATCCCAGCCTGAATGCTCAATTCCATTCAAAGAACTCTTATTATGATCTTCTCTATTCTCCTCTCTTCTTATGACTGGTAAAATTCACCAGGTTAACTCAATTTGGAAACTTCTTCTTTCTATAAATTTGAATCCTCTATCTTTCATATTCTGTATAGTAAAAGTGTCAGGAAATAACAAAGTACTTCCTCCTTTTATAGGTGACCCAAATTTGGTTTGGGTAGGATTCTAAAAACCTTTCCCGCTCAACCAAATTTCCGAAATCATAATTTATTCTTGAATTTTGGTTGCATCCTGACTTATTCAATACTTCTCAACTATTCTCAAAACTTCTCGAATATACTAACAATATCATCTCGCATCATAATGTTTTCACAAACTCGAGTCCCATTCTAATTCCCTATTCTGATTTCCTTATTATGATTTTATACATCGATTAAAATAAAAATCTTCTCATTATGATTTCTATATTACTTCAATATTTTTCTCCACGTCAAATGATACATATAAAAACGTAATGAATTCTCATTAAAATACTTAGATCCAACTTTCCATTCTAATCCCCCCTTGACAGCACATTTGAAACTACTTCCACTATCATTTTAATATCCTCTTTGACAATATTTTTTTTACTGCTTGAAAAAATTCTTCTTTTCTTATTTTTCTCAGGCTGAAGATTCTGAGTCTGGTGAAGTTTATTATTGTTAGGTTACATTAGATTATTGATATCTTATTCAATATTATGGATTGGTTTTATCCTTAATATGATGGTTCTTGTCCCAATTGATAATAAAACTCTTTAAAAAAATCAGAGTTATTCTTTCTCTTGACCCAATTGTAATACAACCAACATATACTTTATCCCAAGGAAAATGGTTGACTAAATTATTGATTGGTCTCTGTCATTATTCTATACAAAGGTCTCAATAGCATAAATAATTTTCTCTTTTCATTAGTCCCAATAAATACCAATGATAAAATAATTCTACATCTGATTTAATATGTTGATCAGTGTTAGTATAAATCAGATAATTAGTAAAACACCACATCCTATGGAATGGTTCTATCATCTTTAAATTTAGCAACTTAATTCCTCTTTGAATTGTGATAATAATACAATTTAAATTCTTAAATTATTTTTCCCGTGATTTTTTTTCGTGGATTATTGGTCTGACTAAAAACCAAAATCTTCATGACTTTATTTTCATATCAAAATTCCCATCCAACAAACATTTTTGTGTCTGGTGACCTCACACCAATGGACTGAGACTAGAAATCATCAAATTAAATAACTTCCTTATTAAAAAAAACTATAATTATATCATGAATTATTCATGATTTTAAATATGTTGAATATCATCTTTAGCATCATCTGACTTACATTGGAAATTATTTGAACATCCCTTTCTTCCAACTGCTTATTTCCTTCCAACCGAACCTGAATACGATTGGAAACACTCCCCCTTTATTTCTTTATGCTTGAATCAAAAGTTTAACATATAATTATGAATTTTGTTAATTAAAAATCAAAAAAGTATCATCATGTTTTCCTCAGATCCATATAAAATTAGATTCTCATCCTCATTACAATCAGAACCTCTTTCTAGACCCAAGGTGAGTCTGATGAGAATATTCTTCAAAAAGAATTATTCCCAATAAGATTTATTTTTCTAGGAATTGTGATTTCAATTATCTAATTATGATGGTTATTACAATTATCATCAAATACAAAGTGAGGTGATTTATTTTCTTCCTTATCTTCTTTGACAAAAAAAATACAACACAAACATCATTCAAATTTCCAAACAACTTATTTCTATGTTAGTCCCAACAATGGGGTGTTAACACACTCACAATGAATGATAAAAAGAGAAATACGAAGAAGAGAGATAGATTTAGTAGGTTTGGAATTTGTGAATTTAACTAGTAACCCAATAGAAGAAGGATCACATCCAATATGTATTATTCATTAAATTATAAGTGCTTGATCATTAGACACGACTTAATGGAAATCGATTTTTTTATCTTGTTATCTTTTTATTCATTTAACCCATGTATTACTAATTATTTTTGAAACTAATCCTTTTCTTGGATTAATTACAAAAGTAAACCAAGAAATTAGGGATATGGAAGATTCATGCATAATTTTTATTCAAACAATGATGTAAACTATTGACCATGACATATACAAGAAACAACAAAAATTGGTTCTTCATTTTTTAGTGCACATCAAAAAATCTCCCACTTTCACTAAAATCTCATAATTACTTTATAAAAAATTCAAATTTTTTGAATCCATCCAAACTATATTGGATATGGTTTTAATAAATTCTCTTAATTTTAGAAATAACAGTTTTTTAAAATTAATCCTTATCTAAATTCCAAATTTTGTGATCATACGGGCCTTAGTATCATTGCTTTTTTTTAAATCATATTTCATAGAAGTAAATAAAGAGAATCCTCTAACAAAGGATTAGTGCTACATATTCTATTAAGGGGTTTATTGTGACCTCCATTAAACAAACTCATATATCTATATAAACAGTTTATCCATTATAACTATAATATAAATAATATATATACCTATATAATTCCTTTTTTCCTTACATAGAGTGACCACTATACATGGAACATTTAAATCAAGTATAATATAAATCAAATTTTCTTTTTTCTCTGAAATAGACTTACTAGGTTGTTGAATACATCACATTTCATTCATCCAAGTGATGATTACATCGCATGTACCTCATACAAGTAGTTGAACACATCACATATGACTTAAATAAGTATTTTCATTAATTTTCATAGTCTAATTAAATTAAGGGATGTATTTTTTAACTCATTATATAATTGGGAAATCCAATATTAGTTTCACTCCAACTGACAAGATGATCAAAAAATACCCAACCACCCCATGATTAGATAAGTCACCTTTAAATTCTGTGAATAAGGTATCAAATTATAAAGTCATTTATGATAGATATATTTACAACCATAGGTAATGGGGATTGATACTAAGCATACACCCCTAGGTATATCACTAATCTTTTATCATTCTGTGACATATACTTTGTAGTTCAATCCAAGTAACAATTCTCTATGTATTACCTCATGTATCTATTATTCACATAACATATACAATAAATTTTAAGGATTTTAGGATTATATTCATTCTTATATTATCATATATTGAAAACCCATAATACTCCATGATGATCACAGATTAGGGATAACTCAAAGTCATACTTTGAGGGGATATTGGCATTTAACCATTCATATAATATAAAATAAAACACACATAAATCAATGATTAATAGATGTTACAATTATTATAAAATCATGATACATTTAAAACCATCCTAAAAAATCCCAAATGTGTTTAACACTTATAGATTCCATATGGCCCTCATTTTTTATTATAGTAATGGTTCGTCAATGGATCCACAAAATTATCATATGTCACCACCCAATTGATATTTACATCACCCTTTCAAATGATCTTTATATGAGACTGTATTTTTGAATAATTTTCTTATTCATTTTGTGAGATTAAGGTTCCTTCACCTGAGAAATATCCACATTATTATCATAATAAATCTCAATTTATCCCTCGATGCATGTAACCACTCCAATTTCTGTAATGAAATTATTAATATAAATAGCTTACTTCACATAATATGATATAGTGATATAATTTTCTTATGATGTTGAGTTCACATAGATTATTATTCATAAATCTTCTAAGAAAAAACCCCACCATTTACGAAAAAATAGGAAACCCAATTTAGATATCATATCGTATCAATCAAATTAGAAACACGCATATGTGTGGCCTTCTACATAGATCTCATGTTATCATCCAAATACAAAGAATTTATCCTATATACTTACCAACTACTTTAGTATGTTCTTCACAATAATATAATTACTCTCAATAGGATTATATAGGTATGTATTGGTTATAATAAGTGCATAGGTGACATCAAGTCAAGTGTACAATATGATATACATGAGAGAACCTGTATCAGACACATAAGAAATTATATCCATCATTTATAACTCTTCATAGGGATACAAAATCTTCCTAAAATTCATTCCCAAAATATTGGAAAATAAACCTTCTTCGAGTTCTCCATGATGAACCTCTTAAAAACTATACCAATGTAAGTGTCCCTAATGAGTCCAATCAGACTCTTAGATCTATCTCTATAGATTCTCATATTTAGTATGAAGGTGGTTTCACCCGTTTCTTTTATAGAGAATCATTTTACCGACCACATATTTATAGAGTGATGATTTGGGATATCATTCTTGATTAGCAGTATTTCATCTTCATACATCTATATACAATATCAGAAACACTACAACCCTCCCACTAATTTACTTATATATACAAGAATAGTCTATATTAATAGTGGATGAAAAATCATTTATTACATCATCAAACTAGATATTCCAAATCTCATAGGTTTTCCTTAGTCCATAAATTGACCATTGAAACATTCATACTTTATTAGTCTCATATGAAACTTTAAAACCTTCAGGTTGTATCATATCCACATCCTTGACTAAATTCAAGGAAACAAAATCAGATTTGACATCCATTTAATATATCTCATAATAAAAGTGAGGTACTATGGAGATAAATATCCAAATGTACTTTATCATCATAATAGGTGAAAAGGTTTCATCATTATCATTTTAATGAACTTTTTTGTAACTATTTTCCACTGGGTTATCTTTATATGTTGACACTCCACCACATATGTATGTTTTATTTCAAAAAAAAACTGAATCTTATGTTTATTTCCTCCTTATGTGCATTCCCTAAGTTTCAAACATGGTTAGTGTGCATATAATACATTTTTAATTCCATGGATTTTCAACATTTAACAGAATTATAAGTTTTGATAGCCTCATGGTTGGAAGTTAGTTTATCTCTTATGAGAATTAACCCATAATAATTTTCTATGATAAATATATATTTATTAGGTTCTTGATGAATCTTTCTAGACCTTACAGGATTGTGTATAAATTGAGTCGGTTTTTCTTCCATAAATATTTGTGGAACCAGCTCAACCTTCTTCTCAGTAACACTACCTCTTGGTTGTTCTTGAGATTATTTAATTTAGAAGTTGTTACCCGTAACTACTTGACTCATGTGTTGTATTTCAAGTAAAACACTATATATATCCACAAACACTTCATGTTCAGTAGTTTTTTAGAAATAATATCCCTCAGTTTCCTTAGTATAACAAAAAATAATAATTTTTCATACTTAGGGATTGTTTTTTAAAAAGTAAATTATTGTATGAGTTATCCATAACCCCAATTACTCATAAAATATATATTAGAAATTTTCCCAACCCATATCTCATATGGTGTCATCATAATTACGTTATATGTAAATTTTTTTAGAAATAATATAATAATATCTAGAGAATAACCCAATAATTTAATAAGAAGGTCACATATACTCATAATTGATCAAACCAATAAGGTATGATTCCCCCTTTTATACACACCATTACATTATGGTGTTCCAAGAGTAGTGAGTTGTGAAACAATTCCACAATCTCTCATTTGATCTATGAATTCATGGCTCAAGTATTAACCACCCCCATATGATTAAATAATATAAATATAAATTCCCTATTGATTCCTTATGTAATTCTAAAACATTTTGAACTTGTCGAAAGCCTCATATTTTCTTCTCATTAGAAACACATAACCATGTTAAATAAAGTCATAAGTTAAGGGAACTAAGTGCTTAAAGATGCTACTCTATTGTGTGCTCAATATCCCACATACATCATTTTGTATGAGATCTAATATTATATTATACCTTTCACCATTTATCCCAAATGGTGCCTTTTTCATTTTTCACAATAATCAGGATTCTAAATTCTCAAAATATTCATTATCAAATGAGTCCAACAATCTGTATATGTAGATTCTTTGAATGTGTTTCTCATTTATATGTCCAAAGAAACAATTCTAAAGGTGGGTGGGTTTAAAATCAACCTTGACCTTGTTATTATGAATGTTATATATAGTATTATCCATATATATAATGTATAAACCTTTTACCATATTTAAAATTCCATAAAAAATTAATTCTTATATATAGGACAACTCTTGTTCGTTATAGTGAATTAATATAAAATATTGTTTAAAAAAGATATAGAAATTACATTTCTATTTATGGAGTTAACCTAATAAAAGTTCTTCAACACAAGGATCAATACATTGGTTAGATTTAGATCATTATCTATAACTTTTGATGTTGAAACTCTCTATCTATTTCCAAAACTAAGATCTACCTCTACCTTAATCAATTCCCTTCAATCTCTATGATTGTATTTATCAGCACAAATGTGTGATGCATACCCGATATCTAATACACATGATCTAGAGTTAATGAAATTTATTTATATAATATCCATATTTGGAAGCTCTGAATTATTGTCTTCAAGAACACTTATCAACCCACGATACCAATCACAAACTATGTTCATACCTATAAATAATCTAAATATGATTATTGTGAAGTAAGTCATATTCTATAAAAAAGACGTACCAGTGGGTTAGTATCATGTTTTATATGTTTTCATTGTGGTATTTTAATTAAAATTATCCTTCTAAAGTTTATGACCACATACATCATATCCATTTAGTGAGACAAGATCTATATTTCACTAAGAAATGAGCCTACTTTAATGTGTAACTCATAAATTTTGTTATTTTTGAAAGGATTCATCCTAACCTCAAAAAATTGTGATTCATGGATAGTTGAGTTGAAAAATATTTTTCCATATCCATCATATGAATTATACATTACTCAATTTCTCTAGTATTCCAACACCTGGGGTTTCCCTACTAAGTGTAACTGAAATCAAACATAAAAAATCAAGATAACATAGAACAATACATGGTAACTTCTCTTTGGCATGAAATTACTCAATTGGAAAATTCTAGGTCCACTCATTACTTTCTTTCCTTACACAAGATAATCCAAGGGAATCCAAATTTGGTGTAATACTATCAGGTTGGATGAATGAGGTCTTAAAAAGTGATACTTTGGAAGGAACAACCCAATTAGTATTTGTGGGGTTTTCTTTTAACGTATTACCTATTTAATACACATCATATGGATATTAAATTCATAAATTCTTTTATCTTAATATATATTATTATTTTTATGTATTATAACTTTTTGTATGCATGATTCAAATTATTTTGTTTTCTAATCCCCACCACATAAACCAAATTAATGTGTTCATGCTGCATTAATGTGCTACCCATAAAAATTTTCAAAAATTTGTATTATTCACCTAGAAAATAGAAGAGAATTATATTAGTAAATATATTAATTAATATCATTCATAAGGAACTGGAAAATTTTCATGTAAAGTAATATATTTATATGAGATTGAAAATCTCCATATGATTAAGACTAAAATGACAAATAGAAAACCCCTCACCTTCCTAGAACAAGGTATAAGCTTCCAGTTTGATGGGTAATATAACTCCAAGTCCATATCCCCATTGAAACTTTACTCAAGAGATAATTAAATTCATAATAATTATAACACCTAATATGTAAAAATTATATTCAATAACTATTTTCAAAATTATAACTCTAAAAAAATCAAGGTAAAGGTTGATGAAATGAGATTCCCCAAACCCAAACTCTTAGATTTGATGCTAAGAACATAATTGTTTTTATGCTTACACCGGGGCACGTGCATCTGTTTGTCAGGATGCACAGTTGTTGCCCCACATTCCCGCTTTCCAAAGGCGGGCGACATCTGTTCCTTGTTTGGGGACATTTTCTCCTTGATCGAAACAGGATTATGGGATTTCAGTTCTTCCTTCCGTGGATTCCTCCTCGAAACTCGTCACCTAGTCTGGGCCTCCCTTATAGATTAAGTAATGGTTCATGAATCTCATTCCCGGTGCCATATCTTTGTGGATGCTGGTTAATTACACTACTTCCATCAGGATATTCCATGGGGTCATGACATGGTAGCAACCTTTGGTCAGGGTAGATGACAACATCAGGCATGTCGGGGCATCTCTAGATGCATGGACATTGGAGAACCTATATTCTTCCTCATAAGACGGCATCTCAAGGGTGAAGAATCTAAGGATTCCCATGTCGAATGTGGGGAATCATATGCCATAGGAATGTATCCGAGTATTTCCTCATCTTTCCATGTTTAACACAAGGTACGCTAAAATTTTAACATCTAGCAGAGACGGTTATTACAAAGTTGTGTCTTATGAGGTTTTCCTCAGGCATCTCATGTTTATGACGAGGTAGGCCGTGAGTTTAACATCTTTCATAGATGGAATGAGGGTGATTAGAACGTCCCATATAGACGGATCAGATTGGTACATCCCTAGTATGGAACACCTGGAAGGTTTACCGGGTGGATGGATCAGAACACTCGATAAGAGTAAACTAAGATGGTGTGTCCCATAAAGGGAAGATATCACACCGTGAAGGTTGATCTAGACACCACTGAGGGAGGACCAGGGAGTATGCACCCCAGAATGGGGAAACACTAAGGTTTATCATTGATTGGGATTGAACCTCATGGAGGTTTCCTACAAACCCTGTGTATACGACAGGGATCAAAACCAACGTAGTTCGAATGGGTGATGAATTGAGGTGTACAAAAAGGAGAATGACCTGGAGACATGTTTGGGCTTGCGTGAATTGTTTCCCAAGTACTTATAGGTGCATTGAGGTGGTGGATGACATGATCCCACCAGGATGTGGTGGCCCAGGTGAGAATCAGGATGGATGATGGAGAGTTTAATGGAGTGATGTGGGAATGATATGGGACCATCGTGAAGGTGACGATGGTGTTGGTCTGGAGCCTCAAAGAGACTTCCTACGTATCCCTATGGAAGGGAATCAAAGTCTACGTAGTTCGGTGGGTCGATGGGACACCTGGGGAGGTGACCCATGAGAATGGATGCATGGATGGGATTTAGAGGAAATATGACCGCCAGGTTGGGTCATGACCTTCCCGAAACACATAGGCTCAAGGGAGAGATCAGGATGAGACATGAGTGATGGGATTGAGCCTCCAAGAGGCTTCCTACGTATCCCCATGGCAGGGAATCAAAGTCCACGTAGTTCATCTGACGACGACTTACCGTCAATTGGGGACTTCAACATCTTACCACTGAATGAGGTTGGCAACAGATTACTACTGAATGGGGGAACAACGACTTATCGCTGATTTGGGTCCACAGTTTAATGTCATGTAGGACAGGGGTGAACCAACGTGAAATATGACCTAAGGCCCAGATAGATAGAGGGGCTTGAACCTCATGGAGGCTTCCTACGTACCATGCCTTGGAAAGGATCAAAGAACACGTAGTTTAGAAGGGGGTGGGAATCGACATGATGGTGGTCAGAACCAATGGGGTGTTGGGATTGAACCTCAGGGAGGATTCTTACGTACCTCATCTTAGCAAGGATCAAAGACCATGTAGTTCAGGTGGTGTGGGGCTTACACGCTTGGCTACCCAAGGTGTTGGTGAACCGATGTGAAGGGGGTTGGAGTGACCAATGGGTGGTGGGCTTGAACCTTGTAGAGGCTTCTTACGTACCTTTACTTTGCAAGTATCAAAGATGTCGTAGTTTAGGTGGCATGGGGATTACACTCTAGGCTGTCCAAGGTGTTGGTGAACCAACGTGAAGGGGTTCAGAATGACCAATGGGTGGTGGTGGGCTTGAACCTCGTGGAGGCTTCCTACGTACCCTTCCTTAGTAAGGATCAAATACCACATAGTTCAGGATGGCAAGGTGCTTACACTCTAGGATGCCCAAGGAGTTGGTGAACCAAAGTGAGGGGGGTTAGAATGACCAATGGGTGGTGGGATTGAACCTCTTGGAGGCTTCCAACATACCCTAACTTAGAAAGGATCAAAGACATCATAGTTTAGGTTTGGTGAGGGGCTTACACTCTAGGCTGCCCAAGGTGTTGGTGAGCCGACGTGAAGGGGGTCGGAGCGACCAATGGGTTGTGGGCTTGAACCTCATGGAGGCTTCCTACGTAGCTTGCCTTAGAAAGGATCAAATACCACGTAGTTCAGGTTGGTGTGGGGATTACACTCTAGGAATACCATATGGGATTTCATGGTCGATGCTTACTACTCTAAGCCCACGTGAGTCGTCCTCAGTGTGAGAAACAAGAGGTAGAAGGGACCTGATGATCACATCGCAATGGTGCGTCCATGAAGGGTGGTGCATGGGGATTACAGAAGGAAGCTGTCTGGGTGCCGCTATGGAGTGACAGTAATGGATGGGGATTACGCAAGGAAGCTGCCCGAGTGCTGCTATGGAGAGGCAATAGTGAATGGTCCTTATGCAAGGAAGCTGCCTGGGTTCCCATATAGAGCGACAATAGTGAATTGGGATTACGCATGGAAGTTGTATGAGTGCCGCTATGGTGTGGCAATGGTGGATGGGGCTTATGTGATGAAGATGCCCGAGTTCTACTATGGAGCGGCAATCATGGATGGGGCTTATGCAAGGATGCTTCCCGAGTACCACTATGAAGCTACAATGGTGGATGGGGCTTACACAAGGATGTTTCCCGGGGGTTGCTATGGAGCGGCAATGGTGAATGGGGCTTATGTTAGGATGTTGTTTGGGTGCCACTATGGAGCGATAATGGTGAATGGGGCTTACGCAAGGAAGCTGCCTGAGTGCCGTTATGGAGTGACAATAGTGAATGGGGCTTACGCGTGGATGTTGTTTGGGTGCTGCTATGGAGTGGCAATAGTGAACGGGGCTTACGCAAGGAAGTTACTCGGGTGCCGCTATGGAGTGATAATGGTGAATTGGGCTTACGCATGGAAGCTACCCATAATGTCTTCCTCATGTTTGGCCATGAGGGCATTCCAACCCACTAGTTGGTTGAGGCCTTCACCTATACGCTAGTGCACAAGAGGTATAATTCCAATGGCATTGGAATCAGTCCGAACAATGGGAAATGAAAAGTCTGAATCACATTACCAAAATTTAGAATGCAATGAGGGTGGCGTGGCGATGGAGGATAAATGTTGAATGTGTTAAAAAATCCATATCATGTTAGCCTGAAATGGGGACAAGAAAATGAGGGTTGACTACTGACTGTGTTTGAAACATAGGACCAAACTCAAACAGTTGTTCTAAGTCTTCTGGGGTGTTGGCCCATGATAGTAGGTGAGACAATGCGGCATGGGACCATGCCGTTAGGGGGTCCCTTTAGACATGGAAGAGTATGAAGATCAAAATGAAGGACACACAAAGAGTGAGGTGGAGTGATGGAATGTTTGAATGGATTCCAGTGCTCTTGAGATTATGCCACTGTAGTCATGGAATTAAGCATCCTATGATTAGAGCATAAGTCACCTCTGTATTGAGTAAGACAAATCCTATGTTTGGAACATTGGGTGTAAAATAGTTTATAGTCATGTAGATAGGACTATTGGCATCCTATGCATGGAGCACAAGGCATATCTTATATTGAGTAAGAGGAATCCTATATTTGTCATATAGGGAATACTAAAGTTTAGAGTCATGTAGATAGGACTGTTAGGCATAAGACGCCTATCAAATGGTTGTTGTTGAGTCTTACACAAGGGCGGCCCTTTCAAGTTTGACCTGGAATAGGAGCCAAGTGATAGGGTTTGGAGGCATTTCCTAAGGAATGGTTTGACTCAAGGTACTCAGGGAATTGATGATGAGAATCTCAACTCACAACATGGGAATGTAACCAAGAGTAATATGTCAACTCAAGGGGTTTCATGGTGTGCGGATGAGTCTCTCAAATCATGTTATTCCACATGCAGAAGGTGTGTGCACAACCCCCATGGTATGAATCGGTGGGCGTGAAGGTAGGAGCCTCTCAAAGGATAGGTCTTCACGAAGTAGATTTACAGAGCGAAGGGGCTTGGGGAGCATGGGGTCTCACGGAGTGTGGCCTCGTGGAGCATGGAATCGTGGAGCATGGAATTGCGAAGCATAGAATTGTGGAGAAACATCACAAAGGAAGTTTCTCGCGGAGCTTCGACTCGTAGAGAAGCATCGCAAAGGAAGCCGCTCGCGGAGCATGGGTTTGTGGAGCCACATCACAAAATGGAGCTCTGTGAACTGGGAGATTGGCTGACCAAGGGGCAGAGTGACCATCCTACAAAGGGGGGTGAGCTGGGTATTTATACGCAAGGGCGACATAAAGCAGAGCTCACTCGACGCGAAGACGAAGCTTGCTCCATAGGAGGTTCATGAACGTCAAAGGAATTCATGGAGCATACCACCTCCTTGATTTGCGACGCGACTCTGCGAACATGAAAGGGATTCGCAGAGCATCCATCCTCCTTACTTTGCGGCGGGGCTCCGCGATCGCAAAGGGGGGCTTCGCGAAGTCGTCCCACCTCCTTGCTTCATAGGAGGTCGCAAAGGTCAAAGGGGTTCGCGGAGCATCCCGCCTTTTTGCTTCGCGGCGGGGCTCCGTGATCGCGGAAGGGGGCTTCGTGAAGCCTCTTCACGAACCAGTTTTCCATCCCGACTTCAAATGTCCATAACTCATAATCCGTAACTCCGTTCGGGCTCTACGACCTATCAAATCAAAGTTTACGAAGCGGGCTATTCTCTTGGATCATTTATGGGAGAATTTGGAAAATTTTGGGGACGAATTTTTCAGTGTCAACAATGATCATTACATATTGGATTTGATACCAACTCAAGAGACCAAATTGTAACTATCCATAACACCAAAATAAATAAATTATTGAGTCACCTACATACCCATGACCTTTTTAAGTTTAGATATTTAGAGAATTATGAAAACCAATACTTAACAAAATGCATATCTTTTTCAGCCAATGGACATTTTTTTCATTATAATTAGATTTTATTATTCCATAATAAGTCATCATTATCTCCCAAACCATTATCCACATGTGATACCCTTCTAGATATATCATGTGTATTACTCTTTTTTATAACCTTTGGAAATGGAAACATAATAAGTGCGATCTCAAATTCATGGTAAGGGTAGTGTTCAATGGAATATATAATAGAGAAACAATACTATAGTATTATCACAGAGTAAGTAATCAATAAATTTTCTATATAAAAATTAACATGAGAAAAAGATACTTCCATGGATTAGATAACAATGTAAATAATCACATAGACAATAATAATTGTCTTCATAGTGATGAAATACATAATTATGGACATCTTAATATTACTATCAAAGCCTCGTGCCAAGAAATATTTCATACCATTAAGGCTTTATGCCAAGATATTATCATTTTATGGGATAATACACACCAATAGATACCCATTCTGGTTTTTCTCATAAGACATACCTCATGCATCAAAGTTATATATATATATATATATATATATATATATATTATCCACAACCACCACTTGGATAAATCCAATGTATTCATCATATGAAAAAGAATGAATAACTATAAAATACATGAACAAACTTCCTTGATAATAAATAATATTACATATTATCATAAAATATTTTCTATAACACCATGATATTTTATACTATATTTCTCTTTAAAAAAATTTAATTTCCTTGACAGCCTCTGTTACATGAAACACTTACTTTAAACGAATCAAGATACACTATTAAAATATAATTATTTAAATGTGATAGTTATAACCAACCTGTTAAAATTGATGGTATGGATAATAAAAAAAATACATTTTTAATACTCTGTATAAAGGTTTTATATAATGAAAAAACTTTTATTAATGTATAATAAAAATATTAATCAATATTTTAGTAAATTCATTTTATGCTTCAAAAACATGTGTTCCTTAATAATGGATTTTTAGTGGATATTATAATTAATTTAAACCAATTTTAGAAATTTTATTTTATAGAAAGGATATCATCTTTTAAATAATAGTACCAAAATTATTTTAGTGTGTATTTTTGTGATTCGTATGAAAATATTGATTTTTAGTGAATAATCTAAAATATAGGTTTGTATGAAAATGTAATTTTTCATTAAATAATGTAATTTAAAATTACCATTTGATATTAAAGTAACATATTAATAATTCAATTAAAAATAATATAATTAAGTGCATAGAATTCAGTGTTATACCCGATCTTGGTATGAGTTTCTTTTTAGGCGTAAAAACATATTTTTCTAAAAACTATGATTCATTTAATTATATATTTTTATCTTAAATTTATTTCTTAATATTATAGGAATTTAATATTTGAAAAATGGATCCCATATTTGGAACTATGAGTTTTAGATTTTTTTAAAATAGTCTATTTATTTTTTTTTCATTAAGAATACTAACCGTAGTTAAAAAATTACCACAGTAAATGTAAATTAGGTAATTAAGATTAAAAATAAAATGATAAGGTCTAAAAATAAACACAACTATAACACCCCAAGCTTCCATGGTACACTTCTCTTTCAATAATGCAATAGCTTGCATTGTACACAAGTTCAAGATTCTAACACACCGCGACCAATCAAAGTAGTCGATATGAATAGTAATACCCACTTTTTGAAATTTTATAAATTTTATTATTCAAATTGGACTTCATTTTTGGATTCAAAATATCAAAATTATCTTAATTTTAATTTTTGGTATTTTTCTGAGAACTTTCAATTTTTTTACGAATAGTGTAAAATACTAAACTTTAATTAAAAACAACTTTTTGAATCAAAATAATTTATAGTGATAAATTATAATATTGAGTGGTTTTAAAGTATAATTAGAATATATTTTTACCATTGTATCCAATGGTGGTCATTAGAAATAATTTCACTTTGAAATTGTACATAAAAAATTGTCAATCTTTTGATAGATATTGTTTCTTAAAAACACGCTATTTGTTTTGAATGCGAGAATAATTTTTAAATTAATTACTACAATTTCTATGTTTAGAATTTGGTAAAATGGATTCCATATTTTGAATCAGAAGGTTCAAATTATGTAATTAAGACTTTTTTTTGGACATTATGAATAGTAACAACAACAATTATCTTTAATTATCATAATTAATTAGTAATCGGGTAGTTAAGGGTAATAAAATAATATCATAATAATATATAATGTCCCCAAAATGTGTCCTAATTCTATTGGTTGTGTCATGGCAAACCATGGGATGCATTTTTCAATCTTAGGGACCCCATAGAATCACTTTTGTGTGATAGTGGCATTTTATCATTTTATTTTTTAAAGAACGGAAAATATAACAAAAGTATGTAACACCTAGGTAAAATAATTTTAATTTTGTCTAAATAAATGATCTCTTAGACTATAAATAGTCATTGGAAATATAGAAATATTTCCTAGATCATGGTATTTTTTTTATAATTTTTAATCATTAAATAAATAAATTTATTTATGACACCATGATAATGCAGTGATTACCTCATTAATGAACGATTTAAATAAAATGAAAAGATAAGGAAAAATCTAAGACTAACACTTGTCTAACGTCTATTGGATGGGTTTATTTCGAACCCTTATCACCTTATCCTGGAAATATATCATTGTGGGACCTTTAAAATACAAAAAGCATTTCATAATAAGGTAACATTTCAATCATTCCAAAAGAGCCCCTCCTCTCCTCTTATAAAAGGCCCCCACCTCTACCACCTTATTCAAACCTACAAAGCCATTTGGCTAGGCCGACCTCTTCCCAAATACCCTCTAAAATTTCCTCCCTTCATCCTATAAGCCTTACCTTAGGTAGAAATCACTTCAAGAAACCCTTTTGGTTCAAACCAAGGGGAGTTACCCGATTTAATGGTAATATCTTCTCTTATGTTCTTTTGTTTTATTTTGCTTCTCCAACCACTTAAACTCTTTTATTCATTTTTTTGTAACAAAACCAGTATCTTAAATATACTAGGATGTTTTTAGAAGAAGTATTTGATTTAGACTTACACACACCTTTGTCTAATGGTTAAAAAACATACTGTTTCTGTGGGTGGTGAATTACTACCTCACGAAACGATGATTGTTCAATATTTTTTTAACACCTATCATGGTGGCCATTATGGTGATACTATTTTTATATATGATATATATATTATGTTTTTTTTCTTTATGCTTCTGTATATTTCATTTATGCCATACCTTTATGATTTCCATTATGGATAAATGCGATAATTTCATTTTAGGAAGTGCGGAATATCGCCCCCTCAAAGTGATTTGAAACGTTAATGCCATATGTGGGATGTATAAAGGATGTAGTTAATGATTTTATATATGATATTATACTATAATTATTATATACCTTTATATAATTAGGATTTAATTCCATTAAATATGAAATAGAAATGAAAGTAGCGTTCATACATACGTACAACTTACCGTCTCCATGAACGGTGAATTTTATTTCTTACCTCTAAATGTTATGTAATATTATAAATGAATGTATATTCTGGATATATATGATATATATGATATCTATATCATGAATATAATTTTTGAGATAATGGATATTTTACCACATAAACAACTTGTAATTATAAGAAGTTTATTTTTGACTCAATTACCAAGGATTGAAAAAACGACCCTTATTAAATTAAATGGTTACATAATTTTCATAACATGGTAATAAGAAATGTAAAATGAATAATGAACTTGAAAAATGTTCTTAAGAAAATAGAAATTAACTACAGTTTATTATTCATGATATTAAAGAATGATCGAGTCAAGTTGGACATGAGGTAAGGGACTTCGTCTCAATCTCCTTTCATTGAGGAATATTTTGTTTTATACACAACTTTCATTTATACGGTGTATAAAACCCTTTGAATATTTCTTTTATTTAAAAGGAATATTTTTATACGAAGCGTTTTTACTAAACTACAAAAGGAATGTTTTGTCTTATGGATGCAGCGACAATGAATTCTCCGCCGCCGTGACCATTATTTGAGTTTTAGCTTTCTCTACAAGCTATAACGTTTTTTTAAATGAAAAATAAATACCATGTTTTAATTTTCTTTTATTTTTTTTTATTGAAAATGGTTTTGATAGTGTTTTTATTATATCAATGTGTTGTATTGATATCTTGTGATTGAAATGTGGAAATGTTATGTTTCCTTTATGCATGTTTTATGTGATACGATTATGTTATGGTTCTTGGGCATTGTTTATGATATGTTTAAATCTTTTCATATAAGAAATGCATTGGACTTAGTAAGTGATGGGTGGATCCCGCTATAGCTCTTTGATGCATCAGTAGGTCTCATGAGACAAACTAGGGTCTTGGAACAAGGACTTGACAAAATCTTATTTGTTGTCTTGGCACAAGGCCTTGAATATGTGGTTATGATAGTCTGGAATTATTCATTCCATCATTATGAAAGTGGTTATTGATATTGCATGTTATTAGACTAGTAGAATATCCATGTGAATAAGTAAATTAAATTATTTCATTTTTCTTTGTCATATTTTGCTGGAGTTCAAGTGTAAAAGTCTTTGGTTTTAGTTATAAATTGACTTAAATTTTTGTGTTTATTTATGAATGTTTTTGCTATATTGTTATCCTTACTGAGAATCTGAGCTCACCCCTTTCAATGTTTTAATTTTTCCTAGGATGTGAAGAAGTATTTTATGAATGACTTGAAGGGATAGTATGAGGGGATATGAAGACAAGATGTTGTTGTAGTTTTTTTTCACTTTATGATGTAATGTAAGACTTATGAATATATCTAGTGTTTCCAAAGCTACTAAACTAATTGGTCTTTTGAGACTTGATCTTTTGTGATCATTCCAATATTATGCAACAATGCACCAACTCTGGGTAACTGGGGTTAGAGAGTTACAAAAACACTGGCTTATATTTTATTTTATGATAATATTTATTTTATAAACACATAAAATTAAAAATGTCCCAATTTATTTCCACTTTCCTTTGATTATAAGATTTATATTATTTTATTTAAATATAAAGCCAAAAACATCACTCTCTGGATTTTAATATATATAATATTTTGTGATAGGGGTAAAAACAAATTATATTCAATTATAAAAGGTTTAAAAAAATTATTTTTTATCATGGTGGTTTATTTTTATTTTTTATTTATGAAATAATTTCCTTAAATTCCTTTGTAATGCCAATAAAAAGCTTTTACAAGAAATGAAAAAAATTAAATTATTTTAAAAACTATAAAAGTAATATTTTTTTTGGGTGAGTTAATTTCTCTAATTAATCCTCAAGATAAATATATTATATTATTATTCTTTTAAAGGTTTGTATTTTAATTCTATTACTGTCATGTTTTTTAAGTCAAATTATGTGAATATTTCATAAAATTACTTTAATAACATTTTTTGTTAAATAAATTTTATTAAATTATTTATAAATCATAATATTATTTCTAGAGGAAAATTAGGATGATTAATGATATAAAATTTCATAACATGAAAATTTATGATCAAATTTTCTCCTTATATGTAAAATTGTAACCATTTAATATTGAAAAAGTCATTACCATAGTTAAAGTTAAAATTGGTTAACAAAGTGGTTAAACTTAAACTAAGGTTTAAAATAATATCTAAACCAATCTAAATTTTATTTTATGATTAACTAATACTATTTACTCCTTATATTTGAATAAATATTATTTTGGAACCGTTTGACGTGTGTTAGACACATATTATATTATAATATTTCATGTATTTCCAAATATTACATGAATGATATTTTATAATAAACAAAATTTTAATAAAAATTATATATTTATCCAAATGAATGGGATATGGTTTAAAATGTCAACTATGATCCATTAATGGGTCACTTTTCCTTTTATGGAAACATTCTTGACCCTTAAAGAGTAGAAAACATTAATATTGAGGTAATTGTCAAAAGTGTTAGCGGGGGGTTAAAATTAAGAGATAAGGGTGAAAACATTACCAAATATTTTCCAAATTTTATTTTATGATATTATTTATACTGTAACCCATATTATAATATAATTTTATCAAATTTAAGTCACTTTTACTTGAAAATTAATTTTTATTAATTTAATACTTTAAGTAATTTAAAGAGTGCTCCTCCCTCCTCTTATAAAAGGTTGCATCGTCTCCTCTATTCCTCACATATTTTTATCCTTATAAATTTTCTAATTCATACCATTATTCCTTCCTATATTTCTTAACCACATCATAGATCTTATTTTCTTTCCAAAAGATTATCCCTTCAAGGATTAAGGTGGAAGTTAGAAGAGGATTATCAAAAAAGAGGTATAACTCTTAACTTGAAGGGAAGTCAAGATGGATTTTTCAAATGCTCTCCCGCCCGATGCACCGGCGTCCTAGGGGGTCGTGTCTTTTTTTATACCTGGCCCTCCAGTGACCGGAGAGGGCTTTCTTCGTCCCCCTGTTCTCTCTTTCAAGGAATCCCTTCTTCAGCAGCATCCTTCGGGTGTAGATCTGCCTTAGAGTGCTACGTCTGCGGGCCCGGAGGTTGCGTCTTCTTTCTTGAAAAAAGGATCCCTCGTGCTCGTAGTTTCAGTGGTGTCCTTTGCAGAGGAGTCTTTGGATCTTAAATGGACTTTGTTTGAGTGGTTCATTGCGGATAATTCTCCTTTGGCATTCTTCCAAGATTGCGTCAGACGTTGGAACTTAGATCGGCCGGCTTTAGTGTCAATTTTGGATCGAAAATCTTTCTACATCATCTTAGCATCTAGAGAGGATTTTTTTTCACTGCCTGGTGCAAGAGCCCTCGGTCTGTGGGGCGTTGGAGGTTCTCCCTCTTGCGTTGGTCAATGGATGTTCACTATGTAAGAGAGTGCTTGTAACGCCCCGACCCCAGCTACCCGGAGTCGGTGCATTGCTTCGTAACATTGGCATGATCACAAAAGATCAATTCTCGAAAGACCGATTAGTTTAGTAGCCTTGGAAACACTAGATACATTCGTAAACGTTTCATTACATCATAAAGTGAAAAACTACAACAAGTCTTCATAGTCCACACTCATATCCTCTTCTGACTATCCCTACAGGTCATTCATAAAATACTTCTTCACATCCTGGAAAATATATAAACATTGAAAGGGGTGAGCTCAGATGCTCAGTAAGGATAACAATATTGCGGAAGCTTTCATAAATAAACATAAACATTTAAGGAAATGTATAACTAAAACAAAAGCCTTTTAAAATTGAACATCAACATAATATGGAAAAAGTAAAATGAGATAATGCCATTTACTTCTTCACATGGATATTATACTTGTCGAATAATCACATGCAATATCAATAACCACTTTTATAATGATGGAATGCATAATGCCAGACTATCATAACCACGCAGCCAAGGCCTCGTGCCAAGACCACAAATAAGATTTTTTCAAGGCCTCGTGCCAAGACACTAGTTTGTCTCATGAGACCTGCCGATGCATCGAGGAGCTATAGCGGGCTCCACCCGTCACTTATTAAGTCCAATGCATTCCTCATATGAATAGGTTTAAACATATCATAAACCATAACATAATCGTATCACATAAAACATGCATAAAGAAAACATGACATTTCCAAATTTCAATCACAAGATATCAATACAACACATTTATTTAATAAAAATACATTCAAAACCATTTTCAATACCAAAATTAAAGAAAATTAAAACTTTGTATTTATTTTTCATTTTAAAAAGTTATGGCTTGTAGAGGAAGCCGAAACTCAAATAATGGTCACGACGGTGGAGAAGTCGTTGTCGTCGCATACGTACGACAAAAACATTCCCTTTTGTCATTTAGTAAAATGCTTCGTATAAAAAAGATTCCTTTTGGATAAACGTAAATGTCAAAGGGGACTATACACCGTTTAAAAGAAAGTTGTGTATAAAACCAAATATGCCTCAATGAAAGGAGATTGAGACGAAGTCCTTACAAAGATCATTTTTAAAATAAAATAGATCTATTATGTGTATTCACTATAAGTACACATAAAGAAAATACAAATACAAGATAGTACATAATAATATCATGACATAATTTGAAAGTAGGAGATTAACCCAAAGAATGGTAATTGGGTTAAGAAGTTCCCTTACCTTGTGTCCGACTTGACTCAACCGTTCTTTAACCTCCTAAATAATAAAATAGAGTTAATATATACCTTATTAAGAACCATTTTCAATTTCATTATCCTTTTTATATCACTTATTACAATGTTATAAACATTATGTAATTATTTAACTTAATAACGGTCGTTTTGTCGATCTTTGGTACTTGAGTCAACAATAAACTTATTATAATTACAAGTTGTTCATGTGGTGAAATATCCATTATATCCAGAATTATATTCATGATTTAGATATCATATATATCATACATATCCAGTATATACATTCATTCATAATATTACGTAACATTTAGAGGTATGAAATGAAATGCACCGTTCATGGAGACAGTAAGTCGTACGTACGCATGAACGCTACCTTCATTTCTATTTCATATTTAATGGAATGAAATCTTAATTATATAAATTTATATTATAATTACAGTATAATATAGCATATAATACCATTTACTCCATCCTTTATACATCCCACATATGGTATTAACGATTCAAATCACTTTGAGGGGGCGGTAGTCCGCACTTCCTAAAATGAAAATTTCGCGTTTACCCATAATGGAAACCATAAAGGTATTCCATAAATGAAAAATAAAAAATCATAAGGAAAACAAAAACATAATATATATCATATATAAAAATAGTTTCATCATAATGGCCACCATTAGAGGTGTTATATGAGTGTTGAACAATCATCGTTTCGTGAGGAAAAAATTCGCCATCCACAGAAACAGTATGTTCTTTAAACATTAGATGTAGGTATGTGTAAGTGTAGCTAGAATCATTCTTATAACAACATCCTAGTATATTTAGGATACTGGTATTGTTAAAAAATAAATTAATAAAAAGTGTTTAGGTGGTTGGAGAAGAAAAATAAAACAAAACAACATTAGAGAAGACATTACCTTAAAATCGGGTAACTCTTTTTGATTTGAGCCAAAGGCTTCCTTGGGAAGAGTTCTGCCCAAAGTGAGGCTTCTAGGAGTAAGAGGGGGAAGTTGGGAGAGTATGTGGGCAGAGGTTGTCCGATCCAAATGGCTTGAAAGTGTGAATGAGGTGGTAGAGGTGGGGGCCTTTTATAAGTGGAGAGGAGGGGCACTCTTCGAAAGTAAAGAAAAGTCACTTTATTTTAAAATGGTATTCGGATTTAAGAGGTCCCACATTGATATAATTCGAGGATAAGGTGATAAGGGTTCGAAATCCACCCATCCAATAGGTTTTGGGCATGTGTAGGTCTTAGATATTACATTATCTTTCCATTTTATTTAAATCGTTAAATAATGAGGTCATCGCTGCATCATCATGATGTCATAAATAATTTAATTTATTTAATGTCTAAAAATTATAAAAAAATACTATGATGTAGGAAATATTTTTAGCTTTCCAATGACTATTTATAGTCAAAAATATGACTTGTATAACCCTATGTAAAAATTGTTTTAGTAACACATTTCATGTTTGTGTCATTTTTTACTTTAACATTAAATAAAATGTATTTATGTCATTTTCCAACTAAAGTGGCTCCATGGGGTCCCCAAGTTGACCCATGGATTTTCTTGGTCGGCCATGACACATACAATGAGGGTAGGACATGTTTCAAGCTCATCTTATATTATTAAAATATTATTTTTACCTTAAACTACACTAATTACCTCTAATCGCGATTAAGAACTTAAAAGTTACTATTCACCAAAAATTATTTTAATCTCATTGAACCACATTTTACTTCTTAATGAAAACCATGTATGTCAGATTTTTGAAATTCAAAACACAGAAGTGGTAAAATTTCATTTAAATGAAAAATCAGTTTTTATAAGTACCACTTAGTGGTTTCACTATTCATCAAAAATTGAAGTTTTTCAGAAAAATCCCAAAAATTCACCCTAAGCTATATTTGATATTCCGATTTCAAAAATAATTCCTATTTTACAAAATTCAAAACATATAAGTTGCATTAATTAATTTTATAATTAATTCCCGATGTCACAACAAATAGCGTGTTTTTAAGAAACAATTTATATCAAAAGATTGACAATTGTTCATGTCCAATTTTAATGTTAAATTAATTATAATGAACACCATTGGATAATATGGTAAAAATATATTCTAATTATAATTTAAAACCACTCAATAGTATAATTTATCACTATAAAATACTTTGATTAAAAAAGTTGTTTTTAAGTATTTTTCACTATTCATAAAAAAAATTGGAAGTTCTTAGAAAATTACAAAAAATTCAACTTCGGATAATTTCGATATTAAGAATACAAAAATGAAGTCCATTTTGAAATATAATATTTCTATAATTTTAAAAAGTGGTTATTACTATTCATAACAGCTACTTTGATTAGTCACAGTGTGTTAGAACTCGAAGTTGCGTACAATGAAAGCTATTGCATTATTAAATGAGAAGTGTATCGTGGAAGCTCGGGGTGTTACAGTGCTCTCGCACGGTGGTCTGGATTTCTCTTCTTGGGTTACCCCTTCCTCTCATGAATGAATCCTTTCTTAAGGTCATTGGGGACTCTTTGGGTTGCTTTCTATGCACAGATGATTGTACTCTTCGTTTGGCGGAGGATTCTGTAGCTCGGATGTGCGTTGAGATGGATCTCTCTCGGCCGTTACAGGATCATCTGGTGTTACGTATTGAAGGGATGTCTGATAGGAATCAACCTATGATCTACCCCATTTACCCCAGGTTTTATTCTTCTTGCCATATTTCTGGCCATTCTCTACTGGTCTGCCGCAAAGCTCGCTCGAAGGGTGTTGATGTACAGGTGAATTCAATGTCTTCTGATCGGGCCCCTTCTAAAGGCCATGATGGCAGTCCCTGGGGAAGTGGTAAGAATATTGTTCACTATGAATTGTCTTCGGTGGCTCTGTCCTCTAATCAGGAAGGGGATGGAAGTGCTTCTTCCAGTCGTGATTTGGTTCCAGTTCGCTGTTTTATGGGAATGGAAAATTTTGTACAACTTTTAGTGGCAGCTCCTTATCCCTCAGAGATGAGAATCAGGACATATCTTCGCCTTAGGGATCTAGTTGTGGATATCTGGTTACCCATGAATAGTTGTATTTCTGAAATCTCTATGGTAGAATCTGGCTCAAGTGATCAGATGTATTTTTAGTCTTCTCTGTCTAGGGGGCTTTCCCTCCTATCCTTGGATCCCTGCACTATGGTGTCCTCTCTTTCGCCTGACCCAGTGGTGTCTTCTCCTCCATCCTCACCGGCAGCGCTTATAGCCCCATTCCATCCAAGTGCTTCCTCATCTCCTTTGGATCAAAGCAAGAGTCAGGGACTATGTTTTGATTCTCCAGAGGTCTCTTATAGGGTGCTATCCAGCAGTGGGTTATCTCCTGCAGCATCCTCCTCGCAGGTGCAAATGGTTGTTAGAACCAGGTCAAAATCAAGAACTGATGAGCTTGTATGTGAAATCTCTTCTCTTCATGTAAAGGACCAGAAGTTTGGGGCCAAATCCATATGGGCGCGTTTCAATGTTTAAAGTCATAATATGGAATGGTTGAGGATTTGGAGCTAGGGTCAAGTCTGATTTTCTTTTTAATGAGTTATTTAATAACCAAGTCTCCCTGGTTGCTTTCTTGGAACCTAAACAAGCATCCAACAAAATATCTGAGTATTCTCATAGGCTTAAAGTACGTGGTTTTTTACATGGGGATCCTCCTAATTCACACATATGAATTTTTCTGGAAAGATCACATTAGTGTTGATCTACTAAGTACAATAGATCAGTCTCTTAACAATAAGATTATTGTGGGTATCCAAGAGGTTTTCTTATCCTTTATATACGCCAAGTGTAATTCTTATGATATAGAGTCTTTATGGAGTGATATAGAGGTCTTTATCCTGATGCGTCTCCCTGGATTGTTGATTGTGATTTCAATATTGTTGCTAGTACAGAGGAGAAAAAAGGGGGTGGAGCTTTCCCCAAGAATGCCAGTTGTTCTTTTGTCTCTTTCATGGCACGGAGTGGCCTGTTGGATGCGGGTTATAAGGGAAGTATCTTTACAGGGTGTAAGAATCAACATGGGGGGAGGCTCTCATACTGTCAGCTTGATCGATGTCTGATTAACAATGTTGCATTATCTATGTTCCTAGACTCCAAATTCTCTCACTTGACTCGGAGTTTGTCTAATCATTCCTTGATACGCATTTCCCTTGGTGTAGGTGTGTCATGGGAGGATCATGATATGTTTTCCAAATCTTGGGTGCAGGAACCGGGTTTCATAGAGGTGGTCAGGGAATCCTGGGACTCACAACATTGGTGGAATCCATGGAGTACTTTTCATAATAATCTTAGGCGGGTTAAAAATCCTCTTCACAGTTGGAGAAAACTATTCTGGCTCGTGATCATGATGTTTTTGAGATCAGTGAGGAGGTGGATCGCCTGGAGAAAAGATTGGAACAAGAATGGGATGACTCCATATTTTCTGAGCTAAGAAGGAAAAAAGAGTCTTTATCTAACAGTCTGCTTAAACAAGAAAGGGTGTCTAGAGAGAAAGCACAGGTGCGATGACTTCAGGAGGGGGACTGGAATACAGGTTACTTTCATGCTTTCATTAAGGAACGCCGGTGTGTTCGGAGGACCAATATCCACAGGTAGGATGGATACTTTTCCACATATTAGGAGGAAGTCGGGGAAATGGTTAATAAAGCTATACAATCTTTAATGGCTGCTCATAATCCTTCCATGGAATGGGGGTACCCGAGTGCTGATGCTGAGTTTTTTTAGGGAATTTCCAGCAGTGTTTTAGAGGTCATTGATGTTGGCTTGAGAAGAATTTCCGATGAGGATGAAGTGCATCAAGCGGCCTGGACCTTGAACCCGGATAGTTCACCAGGGCTTGATGGGTTCCCTGGGTCTTTTTACAGGGCTTCTTTGGAGATTATTAAAAGGGATCTAGTACGTGTTGTTCAGGATTTCTTCCTAGGAGGGGATTTTCCATGTATTGCCTGTGCTACCAAAATGATTCTTATCCCGAAAGTGAGTAATCCTCAATCCATTGATAAATATAAACCCATCAGTATGTGATACCTACCATACAAGATCATATCCAGAATTCTTAATAAGTGATTGACCATTTAGCTGGATAAATGGATGAATCCAGAACAACATGGTTTCATAAAAGGGTGGTCAATTCAGGGCGCGATTGGTCTGGTCCAAGAAATGGTTAATGTCATGAACAACAATTCTTTCGGGGGAAATTTGGTGGTTAAATTGGATATGATCAAGGAAAATGATAGGATGGAATGTGGTTTTGTTCTAAGAGTCTTGGATTTCATGGGGTTCTCCAACTGGACTATCGATCTCCTATTCTGTTGCTATAGCTCAGCATGAATTTCTACTTCATTCATGGGAAATCATTTTTTTTTTCAAGTAATGTTGTGGCCTCATGCAAGGGGATCCTCTATCCCCTACTCTTTTCATTCTTGCAAAAAATTCATTCAGCTGCTACATTAATAAGGGACTCAGCTAAGGTAAAATCCTTCCTTATCACCATAGGTATGCCACAAGGGAAATTTCTCACTTTATGTTCACGGATGAAACATTTCTTTTTATCAATGGTAGTAGAATATCTGTGAGGGGACTCAAAGGGATTTTAAAGGAATATTTCAAGTGGAGTGGGTAGTTGGTGAACAAGGAAAAAAGTCTCTTCTTTGCATTAAGGAAGACCTCCATGAGGAGGGACAGGATTCTGAGAGCCAGCTTGAGCATGGGAAGGGGATCTTTTCCCATGGATTAACTCGGAGCTCAGGTTAGTTCTCTTCCCTAAGGGTACATCATTTTGATAATATTATAAGAAAAATTACAGGGTGTATCTAGAACTGGAAGAATAGATTTCACTCTTTTTGAGGTTATATCACTCTAGTCAACAATGTTCTTGTTTCCATCACTATGCATATTCTTTCTACTATGAAGGTTCCAAAAAGTGTAATATACAATTTGGAAAGGATTATGGAGTCCTTCATATGGGATGGTCAGATGGAAGGCAGACACCATTGGGCTTCGGGGAAACAGTTGGCAAGATCTCTATCTGAAGGGGGTATTAATATGAGAAGTGTCTCTAGTACCATGCATGGGATCCATGCTAAGTTAGAATGGGAGGCTATAGAAGGCTGATCACTATGGGGATGAATCATGCAGGATGTATATGGCCTAAATGTGAATACTCAGAGAAGGAGACCATCTAGGATATGGAATCTGACCCTCCTGTATATGGAAATTATGCATCTTCACTCTCGATGGATTGTGGGTACGAAGAACATTAACTTTTGGCAGCAGGATTGGGGGGTGGGCAGGCTATAGCAACCCGGCCTTTTCATACATTAGTATTACATCATTTCAAAGATAAACAACATAATAGTATTACACGTGGAGGATCCAGAGGTTTAGTGTCTTGGGAAAACTAGGACTACACATAACAAGTACAACATCAAGCATAAAAATTCATTTAATCTCTTCTTCTATAGCTTCTTAGTAGCACTTGTCCTCTCGTTAGTACATGTAGCCACCTGAGGATATACATCAAAAGGGGTGATCTAAAATCCCAGTAAGAGGATAGATAAGAACAACATAGCATGGGGTGAACATAATCATGACATAGGAAGAAGATCTTGAATATGAGAGGAGCATAAACAATAAACTTGAAATGTGGAAAAGCATAAAAATGAAACATCATGTCTTAGTGGTTAACTACCACACATACTTGTGAAAAAAGCTAGCATCATGTTCACGCATCATTTCACATTTACTCATGAGATTCATCACTTTACCCAATGCATTGGAGCGCTATATAATTCCGGGCGCACCCGTCACATTTAAACATTCATATTGCGCTATATAATTCCGAGTGCACCCGTCACATCATAACATTATCATTATCCTTCTTGCCACATAGAACACATATCAAACATGTAGATAAATAACCCATGGAAAGGAATGGGTTTCATCTCATAATAACACATTCATAAGCTTTGGGTTCCCAAAAGAAAGAGGGAACAACATACTTGATATAAGAACCATCAACCTTGAATGAGAGGTAAAAGGTGAGATCTTGAAAGAAGAGTTCTTTTGGAAAACATTTTGATGGACATAAAAACTTGTTACAAACATGTATATCCCGGAAAAGTAAAGGAAAAGATGAACAAAAGACCTTTGAGGAGTAACCATATCAAAAAATGGAGTGAAAGAGGGAGAACCCGAAGGAAGAAAATTGGGTTCGAGATTTCCCCTTACCTTTTACTCGAGTGCCTACTTCTCTTTAATGTCCTGTATAATGACATTATATTCATTAATTAGAAATTCCAGAACCTTTTATACATTAATAGGGTTCATTCTGGTTTCATTATTTCATATTATGTTCCTTTGGATGACTTATAGAGTTTAAAAACATTGATCGGGGATGTTCGTTTTTATGGTTTTCTTGAGCGGTCCACTTGTATTCTTAAATTGATGTTTGGGTAGATCATGGGTAAACATCCAGAACTGATATTACATGTAATTAATGATATTACAGAAGCTTGAAAGATTTTATAATGTGTTATATTAGATCCATGTGGCCGAATCATTAGATAAGAATTAAATAAAGATTATTTGGGCTAATTTGAGCGGTTTTTGGATCACAACCAACTCATTTTAACTTTTCACTTAGTAGTATTTTAACACCCCGAGCTTCCACGATACGCTTCTCATTCAATAATGCAATGGCTTGCATTGTACGCAACTTCGAGTTCTAAAACACCGCGACTAATCAAAGTAGCCATTATGAATAGTAATAACCACTTTTTAAAATTATAGAAATTTTATATTTCAAAATGGACTTCATTTTTGGATTCGGAATATTGAAATTAGCCTATGTTGAATTTTTGGTATTTTTTTGAGAACTTCTAATTTTTTATGAATAGTGAAAAATACTTAAAAACAACTTTTTTAATCAAAATAATTTATAGTGATAAATTATACTATTTAGTGGTTTTAAAGTATAATTAGAATACATTTTTACCATTTTATCCAATGGTGGTCATTATAATTAATGTAACATTGAAATTGGACAATAACAATTGCCAATCTTTTGATATAAATTGTTTCTTAAAAACACGCTATTTGTTGTGACAACGGGAATTAATTATAAAATTAATTAATTCAACTTATATTTTTGGAATTTTTTAAAATAGACATCATTTTTGAATTCGGAATATCAATTATTGCTTAGGGTGAAATTTTGGCATTGTTTTGAAAAACTTCAATTTTTGATGAATAGTGAAACCACTAAGTGGTAGTTAAATAACTGATTTTTCGTTTAAATGAAATATTACGACTTCTGTGTTTTGAATTTCAAAAATCCGACATAAATGGTGGTCATTAGGATGTAAAATGTGGTTCAATGGGATTAAAATAATTTTTTGGTGAATAGTAACTTTTAAGTTTAATTAATCGCGATTAAAGGTAATTAGTGAAATTTAAGGTAAAAATGATATTATAAAAATATGAAAATACCCTTACACTTGTCCTACCCCTATTGGATGAGTAATGTCCGACCAAGACAATCCATGTGTCAACTTGGGGACCCCATGGAGCCACTTTAGTTGGAAAATGACATAAATACCTTTTATTTAATGTTAAAGTAAAAGAATGACACAAACATGAAATGTTTTACTAAAACAATTTTTACATGGGGTTATACAAGTCATATTTCTTACTATAAATAGTCATTAGAAAGATAAAAAGATTTCCTACATCATAGTATTTTTTTTATAATTTTTAGAAATTAAATAAAGTAAATTATTTATGACATCATTATGATGCAGCGATGACCTCATTATTTAACGATTTTAATAAAATGAAAAGATAATGTAAAATACAAGGCTTACACTTGTCCAAAGACTATTGGATGGGTATATTTCGAACCCTTATCACCTTATCCACGAATTATATAAGTTTGGGACCTTTATAATCCGAAAAGCATTGTATAATAATGTAACATTTCAATCTTTCCAAAAGAGCCCCCCCTCTCCTCTTATAAAAGGCCCCCACCTCTACCACCTTATTCACACATTCAAGCCTTTTGGTTCGGCCAAACTCTGCCAAAATACTATCCTAACTTCACTACCTTCATCCTAGAAGCTCTACTTTAGTCATAAAGCCATCCTAAGGAGTCCTTTTGATCAAATCAAAAGGAAGAACCCGAAGAAGAGGTAACGTTTTCATCACCCTCTTTCAAGTTTTTTCTTCTTCCACTCCCTCTTTGTTTATTATTTCAATTATAAAATTATAACTCCAGTATATTCTATATAATGTGATGTTATTATAAATATGGAACAACCATATTCAGTATTCTACCCATCATTTGAATGACATGTCACCATACGTGCGTACGTACGGCTTACCGTCTCCACGTCGTGGTGTAATTGTTATTCAATATATTATTATTTAGATGGGTATAATAATGATATGTAATTAATGTAAATAATAAATATAACATGATAATGATTCTGTATATATGATATACTATCCAATTATATATTATTTTAATATCAAAATAATGATATTGTCGCTCGTGCGTACATACGGACTACCGTCTCCACGAACGCGATGAGATTCATTCTCTGTCGTATCCATTCAAGTATAATTATCATTTGATGATTTAAAAAATAATGTTTAAGGACATGATATCATTCTGGATATGAATAAGATACAACATATCCATGAAAAACATGACTTACATAACAAAACATATAAAAGAAAACGAGTAAGTTAACACCCGAAACAACGATAAATCTAAGATATTGTTAACAAAGAAATTTTAAAAGATCATATATGATATCATATGAATGTATATGATTCTTGTATATTTTAATAACAATTATTTCACCATTATATAGGAGTTTAACCTACCCCATCCAAGGAAAATTACAAGGTAATGGTTTACTTCACAACCTCTTCATTATCCAAGGTTGTTTATACATAATTATCTACTGGGACCTCGTTATCATCCACATCCATGTTTCTTAAAAATGTCTTTCAAAACATTTTTACTATTAAATGGAAAATGGGTTAAAGTCATTTATACCCTTATAAGTTTTTGAAAGGAATCTTACCGTCGTTTTCCAAACAATGTACTTTTTGACCTTTTTGACAAATTTAAGGTAAGAATGTTTTTTAAACTTATAGGGCGGGTGCGGCTATTTTCCGCCATTATAACTTCTTCGAATCTTCCCTTACAAGCTTATAAGAATATTTTCGAAGTAAATGTATTATTTTATAATTATGGGACTTTTAAATGATTTCAAAAAAGAGAGATATTTCTCTCAAACAGCTTTGATTTCATCCATGTGAACATCCTTTGATGGGTTTTAAGTTTAATTGAAATTGATTTATGATACAAAACTTCCATTGAACATTTTGTGAAATATTTGACTGTGGATGTGTTGTTTTTATACCATCCATAGTTTATGGAGAAATTGTTGACATTTCGTATGCCAGTTTTAATACCCATATTTATGTTATATTTAAACCTATTCATATGAGGAATGTATTGGACTTAATAAGTGACGGGTGGAGCCCGCTATAGCTCCTCGATGCATCAGTAGGTATCATGAGACAACTAGACGTGGAATTGGCCGAGGCCCTTTCCCAATTTGATTTATGGTTTTGGACGAGGCCTTAATCATTTTAGACGTCTTGGCCGAGGCCTTGACAAAATGTTTCAGAATGTCTGGCATTATACATTCCCTCATTATGAAAGTGGTTATTGATATTGCATGTGATTATTCGACCAGTAGAATATCCATGTGAAGAAGTGAATGGCATTATCTCATTTTACTTTTTCCATATTATGTTGAAGTTCAAGTTTAAAAGGCTTTTGTTTTAGTTATACATTGCCTTAAATGTTTATGTTTATTGATGAAAGCTTCCGCTATATTGTTATCCTTACTGAGCATCTGAGCTCACCCCTTTCAATGTTTTAATATTTTTCTAGGATGTGAAGAAGTATTTTATGAATGACCTGCATGGATAGTCAGAAAGGGAGATGAGTGTGGACTATGAAGACCATTTTATTGTAGTTTGTTTACTTTTTTATGTAATGAAAGACTTATGAATGTATCTAGTGTTTCTAAGGCTACTAAACTAATCGGTCTTTCGAGACTTGATCTTTTGTGATCATGCCAATGTTACGAATTAATGCACCGACTCTTGGTAGCTGGGGTCGGGGCGTTACAGTTGGTATCAGAGGCAGTTTAGTACTAACCTTGGAAGCTAGATTTAGATAAACTCTGATTAGATCACATAGCCCAAAGATAGATTTTGAGGATTAGTATAGAAGAACTTCCTAGAATTTTGGTATTATAGAGATTTTGTGAGTTTTCCGAACAATACATCCCTGTCTGGATACGAGAAGGTAGAGGCGGCTCTGGCACAGATGTACCTAGGGGTAAAACCTGAAAACACCGCTTTGAGCTAGACTCGAATGGGAACTGGTGCACGACAATGGGCCTTGCTGAACTCTTGGTTACGACACTCCCGGGGGATATGCTTAGGATAATTCTCATTTTCTTTACAAACCACTATGAAGGGTTATGAGTATATACTTCCTCAAATAAAACTTTTTTTATGATTAAGGATTATATCTATAAATAGTTCAATTTATGTAAAGTGTTTTACAAATATAGAATTATGTATTTTATTTCATAAACTAATCTAGTTTATGCCATTGTTTAGAAATGGCGCCTAGTGGAAAGAATGGAAACCGTATCAATGCACGCACTCCGTGTAGGGATTTCCCTCCTGCTCAAGATAATTATTGTGGATCTGGAGATACAACTGGTGCTGATCAATTTATTACCATACTGGAACAACTCACTCAGGTTATGAATAATAACCTTACTCGTATGGAGCACCCTGATCCGCAACGTGGAGGATCAATGTTAGACCGCTTCATGAGACAACAACCGCCAACATTTAATGGGGGTACAAATCCGTTAGTAGCTGAGCAATGGATAAACTCCTTAGAAAAAATATTCCACACCTTGGGGAGTAGCGAAAGGGAGAAGGTTATCATGGCAGTTTACCGCCTCACTGGAGATGTCGATCAATGGTGGTAACTAATTCAAAAACACAAAGGAAGATGATGAAGTATCGAATATGGAATGGAGGGAGTTCAAAGAGCTTTTCCTAGAAAAATACTATCTTCGTGACCATCAAGCAGATAAGGAAAGACAATTTCTGAGTCTGAGACAAAAGGAGGATGAGAATGTCGCAAAGTATGAGGCCAACTTTACAAGGTTGGCGAGGTATGCTGAAGATTATATACGTAACCCAAGAGGTAAGATTGATCGTTTCTTTGATGGGTTAAAACCATTTCTTCGTCGCGCATTAGTCTCACAAACCTTCTCATCGTACGAAGATATTCTCTCATGTGCTATCAAGAAAGAAAATGAATTCTCTAAGTCTTATGACAACAAAGTAAAGCAATAGAAGAAGAGAACGGTGGAACAAGAGACGGATAAAAGGAAAAAGGGAAAGAAGGATTTTCCATTATGTGATAATTGTGGGAAGAATCACCCTGGTACTTGCCTAAAAGGAATGGGAGTTTGTTATAAATGTGGAGAAAAAGGTCACCAGACGCGTGATTGCAAGGGAAAGAAAGAGGCTATCAATGTTGAATGCTACAATTGTAGGGAAATGGGGCATTATGCAAATGAATGTCTTAAGCGTCAGGGAAACTTACCTCAGAAAATGCCAAGGGATCAAGGAAAATCTTATGCTGTTACTACAGTTGAAGAGGAATAATTAATGTATTGGTGCTTTTGGACTCATGGATTATATTCTGGTTATTAGAATAATGTGATATATATATATAAGGATTGTAATGCAGTACTTGTTGTTTCAGTAAGGTTTTAATATGATGAAGGTAATCATATTTTTAGTATGTGACAATAAGAGAAACTTTACTTTGTTTGGGGAATCTGATAAATTGAATTTGGAATTAAGAGACCTTTTAGAGAAAGTCTGGACAGAGATATTTTTGATAACTATAAAGGTTGGAGTGGATTAAGTTGAACTTTGAATAGTATTGTTTATGTTTAAAACATTTCTGAAGATTATTTTTGGAATATTATAATACTATAGTTTTAGGAAAAGGAAAACCTGCAGGGTGGGGCATAACCGTCGCGTCGGACAAAGCTGCAGGAATCGAACCCACAACCATAGTGCGACAGGCCTTTATTTCCTACCACTATCCTACAGGAAGTCCCTAGTTATTACAAAATAATTTTACTAATCTAAATGGTATGTGTTAATATTTGGAACCTTATACAATTAGGATAAGTATAATATTTTTGATTTCTATATCTTTTTGAGTGAAATATGAGTTGAAGGTTGAAACTCTAATTGTCAAGCATAAATATATATATATATACCTATCTCTTATTCAATGAATAAATTAATTCTTAAACTTTAGTAAAGGGATATTAAAACAAAAAAATGTGTTATCCTAATACCTTATGTCTTGTTGAACTGATGATATTTTAAATCAACATAGATTGAAGGCTTTGAGGCCCTCAATTTGACAGTTGATTGTGATTGATGACCTCAATCACTCCCTACAAATATTTACGTTTTTCCTCCAATTATATGTCTCTAATTTCCACCAATGTTCTCTTTATCGAGATCATAATTTGGTGGTGACTTTCTTATTTCCCTTTCCCTCTTATTAAGGCTAAATTTTATTAATCTTATTTCCGATGTGGGTTTTCCACAAAGGTATTTTCTCTTTTCAACCTTTCATTTTCAAAGAAAAAAATTTCAAATTGTGAGGACGCAATTTATTGAAGGAGGGGAGAATGTAACACCCCTAGCTTCCACGATACGCTTCTCATTCAATAATGCAATGGCTTGCATTGTACGCAACTTCGAGTTCTAAAACACCGCGACTAATCAAAGTAGCCGTTATGAATAGTAATAACCACTTTTTAAAATTATAGAAATTTTATATTTCAAAATGGACTTCATTTTTGGATTCGGAATATCGAAATTAGCCTATTTTGAATTTTTGGTATTTTTCTGAGAACTTCTAATTTTTTATGAATAGTGAAAAATATTTAAAAACAACTTTTTTAATCAAAATAATTTATAGTGATAAATTATACTATTTAGTGGTTTTAAAGTATAATTAGAATATATTTTTACCATTTTATCCAATGGTGGTCATTAGAATTAATTTAACATTGAAATTGGATATAAACAATTGCCAATCTTTTGATATAAATTGTTTCTTAAAAACACGCTATTTGTTGTGACAACGGGAATTAATTATAAAATTAATTAATGCAACTTATATTTTTGGAATTTTGTAAAATAGACATCAGTTTTGAATTCGGAATATCAATTATAGCTTAGGGTGAAATTTTGGCATTGTTAGGAAAAACATCAATTTTTGATGAATAGTGAAACCACTAAGTGGTAGTTAAATAACTGATTTTTCGTTTAAATGAAATATTACCACTTCTGTGTTTTGAATTTCAAAAATATGACATACATGGTTGTCATTAGGATGTAAAATGTGGTTCAATGGGATTAAAATAATTTTTTGGTGAATAGTAACTTTTAAGTTTAATTAATCGCGATTAAAGGTAATTAATTAAATTTAAGGTAAAAATGATATTATAAAAATATGAAAATACCCATACACTTGTCCTACCCCTATTGGATGAGTAATGGCCTACCAAGGCAATCCATGGGTCAACTTGGAGACCCCATGGAGCCACTTTAGTTGGAAAATGACATAAATACCTTTTATTTAATGTTAAAGTAAAAGAATGACACAAACATGAAATGTTTTACTAAAACAATTTTTACATGGGGTTATACAAGTCATATTTATTACTATAAATAATCATTGGAAAGATAAAAATATTTCCTACATCATAGTATTTGTTTTATAATTTTTAGACATTAAATAAATTAAATTATTTATGACATCATTATGATGCAGCGATGACCTCATTATTTAATGATTTTAATAAATTGAAAAGATAATGTAAAATCTAAGGATTACACTTGTCCAAAGACTATTGGATGGGTATATTTCGAACCCTTATCACCTTATCCACGAATTATATAAGTGTGGGACCTTTAGAATCCGAAAAGCATTGTATAATAATGTAACATTTCAATCTTTCCAATAGAGCCCCTCCTCTCCTCTTATAAAAGGCCCCCACCTCTACCACCTTATTCACACTTTCAAGCCTTTCGGTTCAGCCAACCTCTGCCCAAATACTCTCCCAACTTCTCTTCCTTCATCCTAGAAGCTCTACTTTAGTCATAAAGCCATCCTAAGGAGTCCTTTTGATCAAATCAAAAGGAAGAACCCGAAGAAGAGGTAACGTTTTCATCACCCTCTTTCAAGTTTCTTTCTTCTTCCACTCCCTCTTTGTTTATTATTTCAATTCTAAAATTATAACTCCAGTAACTTCTATATACTTTGATGTTATTATAAATATGGAACAACCATATTCAGTATTCTACCCATCATTTGAATGACATGTCACCATACGTGCGTACGTACGGCTTACCGTCTCCACGTCGTGGTGTAATTGTTATTCAATATATTATTATTTAGATGGGTATAATAATGATATGTAATTGATGTAAATAATAAATATAACATGATAATGTTTCTGTATATATGATATACTATCCAATTATATATTATTTTAATATCAAAATAATGATATTGTCACTCGTGCGTACGTACGGACTACCGTCTCCACAAACGCGATGAGATTCATTCTCCGTCGTATCCATTCAAGTATAATTATCATTTGATGATTTAAAAAATAATGTTTAAGGACATGATATCATTCTGGATATGAATAAGATACAACCTATCCATGAAAAAAATGACTTACGTAACAAAACATATAAAATAAAATGAGTAAGTTAACACCCAAAACAACGATAAATCTAAGATATTGTTAACAAAGAAATGTTAAACGATCATATATGATATCATATGAATGTATATGATTCTTGTATAATTTAATAACAATTATTTCGCCATTATACAGGAGGTTAACCTACCCCAACCAAGGAAAATTACAAGGTAAGGGTTTACTTCACAACCTCTTCATTATCCAAGGTTGTTTATACATAATTATCTACTGGGACCTCGTTATCATCCACATTCATGTTTCTTAAAAATGTCTTTCAAAACATTTTTACTATTAAATGTAAAATGGGTTAAAGTCATTTATACCCTTATAAGTTTTTGAAATGAATCTTACCATCGTTTTCCAAAAAATGTACTTTTTGACCTTTTTGACAAATTTAAGGTAAGAATGTTTTTTAAACTTATACGGCGGGTGCGGCTATTTTCCGCCATTATAACTTCATCCAAGCTTCCCTTACAAGCTTTTAAGAATATTTTCAAAGTAAATGTATTATTTTATAATTATGGGACTTTTAAATGATTTCAAAAAAGAGAGATATTTCTCTCAAACATCTTTGATTTCATCCATGTCAACATCCTTTGATGGGTTTTAAGTTTAATTGAAATTGATTTATGATACAAAACTTCCATTGAACATTTTGTGAAATATTTGACTGTGGATGTGTTATTTTTATACCATCCATAGTTTATGGAGAAATTGTTGACATTTCATGTGCTAGTTTTAATACGAATATTTATGTTATATTTAAACCTATTCATATGAGGAATGTATTGGAATTAATAAGTGACGGGTGGAGCCCGTTATAGCTCCTCGATGCGTCGGTAGGTCTCATGAGACAACTAGATGTGGAATTGGCCGAGGCCCTTTCCCAATTTGATTTATGGTTTTGGCCGAGGCATTAATAATTTTAGACATCTTGGCCGAGGCCTTGACAAAATGTTTCAGAATGTCTGGAATTATACATTCCCTCATTATGAAAGTGGTTATTGATATTGCATGTGATTATTCGACCAGTAGAATATCCATGTGAAGAAGTGAATGGCATTATCTCATTTTACTTTTTCCATATTATGTTGAAGTTCAAGTTTAAAAGGCTTTTGGTTTAGTTATACATTTCCTTAAATGTTTATGTTTTTTGATGAAAGCTTCCGCTATATTGTTATCCTTACTGAGCATCTGAGCTCACCCCTTTCAATGTTTTAATATTTTTCCAGGATGTGAAGAAGTATTTTATGAATGACCTGCATGGATAGTCAGAAAGGGAGATGAGTGTGGACTATGAAGACTATGTTATTGTAGTTTGTTTACTTTTTGATGTAATGAAAGACTTATGAATGTATCTAGTGTTTCCAAGGCTACTAAACTAATCGGTCTTTCGAGACTTGATCTTTTGTGATCATGCCAATGTTACGAAGTAATGCACCGACTCTGGGTAGCTGGGGTCGGGGCGTTACAAGTATGGCCATAGGTTATTTCCAGAACTTAAAATAGAACATAATACATATAACATATTCTGGTTCAACCATAAAAATGGTTTCATGACCAGATTTTAAGGTAGAAATGGAAGAAGAGAATATGTCGTTTTTGAAGGTGATAAATTATCACCACATGAACAACGTTCTCTTTAATAAAATAAAAGGAAGAGGGAAAGGGTGTGGGGTGATATAATATACAATTAGAATCGTAAGATTACAGTATATTTATAATACTAGAGTTAAAAAACAATTTTGATGAATATAGGTAGGGAGAGATCAAGAAAGGAACTTGAACTTGAAAGGAAATTAAAGGAGAAGAGGGAGTGAAATTACCTTTAGAATCCTCCTCTTAAGAACCTCCTTAAGGGCCTATGCTTGGTCTTTTGATGAGACCATTTGGACGTGGGGAAGGGTCTAGGAGAGATGATTAGGTAGATCTTAGACAATGCTTGAAGCTTGAGAGGTGTGGTTTGGCTAGAGGAGGGGGAGGGCTTATTTATACATGAGGAGGGAGGTGTTTTTGGCATAAAATATTAAATAAAATAATATATCATAAGTTAGACTTGTAATAGTAGTTTTTTGACATCCTAAATCATATATTAATATAATAAAATTCTTTTTAGGCTTTAACTCTTCTTTATAATCCGAATTCATTACTTTATTAAAAGGAAAGTGAAAGAAAGAGAAAAAGACACTTTAAGAAATCACCTTTTTGACTTTAGGCTTTGGAAAGTTCTTTTTAGGTTTGAGAATTGAATTTATTTTTTTTAAAGGAACAATTTATGAAATTTAATATGTTTTGGCTGAAACTAAAGTTCTAGAATGTTTATGTCATCATTACATCATTAATGATGTAATTTAGTGTATACCGATTATGCGAAAAACTGTATTTTTTACTATTCACCCGAAAATTGAAGTATTTCAGAATAAACACAAAACTTTACCCCTACCATTTTTCGACGTGTAGAATACAAAAATGATTTCCATTTTTCGAAAATAATTTTCTAAATATCATTAATTTAATATTTAATTAAAACCATAATTTACTTAAAAAAATAGTTTTTAAAATTAAAACTGATTTTGCAGTTCTTTCAAAAATTACTTAGGGTCTTATAAAATTATCTAAAAACTATTAGACATTGATTCAATAATTTATGAATATATTTCAGGAAAATATATATTCTTTTAAATTAATTAATTAATTATAGTTAATTATTTATGACTTATAAAATACCAAAAACGTTTACTAAGGTCAAATTATCACTTTCTATGATGTCTAAATTTTATTTTATTATTCACAGGTAATGTTACTCTTATTTACTATTCATAAGGTTCATATTACTATTCATAAGGGTAGGTTACTATTCACTAAAAATTATTTTTGTTTCATTAGACTTCAAAAACTATCTTGAACACAACCGTGTATGTTGGATTTTTAAAATTCCAAACATAGGGGTAACAAAATTATGTTTAAAGGTCACTTATCACTTAGTAGTTCATTATTTTGTGTTTTTATGACATAAATATAAGAAGGGAATTTTCCATTGAAAAACTTTGGGTCGTTACATTCTTCCCCCCTTAAGAAATTTCACCCCCGAAATTTCACTTTACACAAACAGGTGAGGGTACTTCTCCTTCATTGCCTCTTCCGGTTCCCAATTTGCTTCCTCAAACTTTTGGTTCCTCCACAACACTTTGACAAGGCGGGTTGTCTTGTTGCGTACAACCTTATCACTTCGGTCCAGAATTTTTACCGGCTGCTCCTCATATGAGAGATCATCTTCCAACTGGACCACCTCTGAGTTTAGTACATGTGAGGGGTCTGGAATGTACTTCCTCAGTAGTGAAACGTGAAACACATCATGAACTTGAGCCATATTCGGTGGAAGTGCCAAACGATAGGCCACAACTCCTATACGATCAAGGATCTCAAAGGGGCTAATATACCTTGGGCTTAGCTTCCCTTTCTTCCCGAATCGCATAACTCTCTTCCATGGAGATATTCGAAGGAAGACTTTATCTCCAACGTCGAACTCCAATTCCCTTCGACGATTGTCAGCATAGCTCTTTTGCCGACTTTGAGCCGATTTGATGTGTTTCTGGATGACTTGAACCTTCTCTGTCATCTCTTGAACAAGATCGGGACCAAGTAGTTTTCGTTCTACAACTTCATCCCAACAGGTTGGAGTTCTACATCGCTTCCCATAAAGAGCTTCATACGGAGCCATCTGAATACTCGAGTGGAAGCTATTTTTGTATGAGAACTCAACCAATGGAAGGTGCTGATCCCATCCACCTTTGAATTCAAGAGAGAAATATCTTAACATATCTTCAAGTGTCTGAATAGTCCTTTCAGACTGGCCATTAGTTTGGGGGTGATAGGCCGTGCTGAAATTTAATTCAGTACTCAAAGCATGTTGAAGGCTCCTCCAGAATTTAGAAGTGAACCTTGGATCACGGTCAGAGACAATCGAGATTGGAACACCGTTCAATCTCACTACTTCCTTCACATATATCCTTGCAAGTTGTTCAAGTGAGAGGTCTTCCCGAATAGCGATAAAATGGGTAGTCTTGGTGAGTCGATCAACCACAACCCATATCGCATTATTTCCTCTTGACGTCTTCGGGAGACCCGTGACGAAGTCCATAGTAACATTTTCCCATTTCCACATGGGTATAGGCAATGGCTGCATCATACCATTGGACTTTTGCTGCTCAGCCTTAACTTGCTGACATACCAAGCACCTTGATATATATTCCGCAATCTTCTTCTTCATGTTATCCCACCAGAAGTGTTCTCGGAGATCACGATACATCTTGGTACTTCCAGGATGAATAGAGAAAGTTGAGCTATGTGCATTATCAAATTGTTCCTTCTTTATTCCGGGTGATGAAGGCACACAAAGCCGCATTCCAAACTGAATCACACCATCATCGTCGATATGGAACTCTTGTAGCTTTCCTTCCTTTACTGCATTCACCCTCTTTTGTATCTCCACATCATCCCTTTGTGCTTCCTTAATCTTCTGTTGGATGGATGGTTGTGAAATCATTTGGGCAAGGTAGGATGTATCCCCTACCCTTACGATTCCCAAATCCATCCTTTGCATATCCAAGAAGATAGGGTCTTTCTCAATCCTCAACATGGATAGAGTAGTAGGTTCTTTCCTGCTTAGAGCATCAGCTACCTTGTTCGTCTTTCCAGGATGATAGTGAATAGAGAAATCGTAATCCTTAATTAGCTCTAACCATCTCCTTTGATGCATGTTGAGCTCCTTTTGTGTGAATATATACTTTAGGCTCTTGTGGCCGGTGTATATGTCACACTTCTCACCATAAAGGTAGTGCCGCCAGATTTTAAAGGCAAAAATCACGGCTGCTAGCTCTAGATCATGCGTTGGGTAGTTCTGCTCATGGATCTTCAACTGTCGTGAGGCGTAGGCTATCACATTATCATTTTGCATGAGTACACAACCCAAGCCTTTCTTTGAAGAATCACTATATATCACAAAACTTTCTCCACTTTTCGGTAGTGTGAGTACATGTGCAGTGATCAGCCTTCTCTTTAACTCCTTGAAGCTTCCCTCACATTCTTCCATCCATACATACTTTACCCCTTTCCTTGTTAACTTAGTTAGCGGGCTTGACAATCGTGAGAAGTTTCTCACAAAACGTCGGTAGTACCCAGCTAATCCAAGAAAACTACGGATTTATGTGACACTAGAGGGCCTGGGCCATTCTTCAATCGCCTTTGTCTTTGAAGGGTCCACAAAAATTCCCTCGCTTGTGATCACATGTCCCAAGAACGTGACTTGATTCATCCAAAAGTCACACTTTCTGAACTTGGCGTACAACTTCTCCTTTCTCAATGTCGCCAACACAAGTCTTAGATGTTCTTCATGTTCCTCCTTACTCTTGGAGTAAATGAGAATATCATCAATAAACACTACAACAATTTTTTCGAGGTAATGTCTAAAGACTCTATTCATCAAATCCATGAAGATTGCAGGGGCATTAGTAAGTCCGAAGGGCATCACCAAAAACTCATAGTGCCCATACCTTGTACGGAAGGCAGTCTTCTGAATATCTTCCTTCTTCACCTTTACTTGATGATATCCAAAACGAAGATCCACCTTTGAGAAGTATTGAGCTCCTCTTAACTGATCGAACAAGTCATCAATCCTTGGGAGAGGATACTTGTTCTTTATGGTGATCTTGTTGAGTTCCCGATAATCGATACACAGCCTCATGGTTCCATCCTTCTTCTTCACAAAGAGCACTGGCGCACCCCAAGGTGATGCACTAGGGTGTATGAACCCTTTGTCCAGATGCTCTTGTAGCTGCTTCTTTAACTCCTCCAGTTCGATGGGAGCCATCCTATAGGGGCACATTGAGATAGGAGTAGCTCCGGGTATGAGTTCAATTGAGAACTCTACCTCACGATCCGTGGGAATTCTGGGTAACTCTTCGGGAAATACATCGCTGTATTCCCTTACGATGGGAATTTCCTCAAGGTTGGAACTTTCCTTTGACTCAAACATTTGGGTGAGGTATGCTTCTTCATAGGGAATCATCACCCACACCATTGAAGGATTTCTCAAAGGAGATTCATGATCTTCCTTGAATTTTTAGAGGAGCATGGGATGGTTTGGAATATGAAAATATATTTCCTTTTCCCGACAGTTGATATGTGCTCTATATAACGAGAGCCAATCCATTCCCATTATAGCGTCGAATTCCACCAAGGGAAGTATTATGAGATTTTCCGGAAGAATATTCCCACATACGTCAATAAGAGAAGAATCAAACACTTGGGTTGAAATGATTGCACCACTTGGTGTTTTTACAGATATCTCTACTTCAAGGTTTCGGGGCTTCGATTCTATAGTTCTAGCAAACTTGCAAGATATAAAGGAATGCGTAGAACCAGAATCAAATAAGACTTTTGCCATTCTTGAGTGAATAGGAAGTGTACCTTGTATGACTTCATTATCATGTTCCACCTCCGTAGTAGTGATGGCATAAGCCTTCCCTTGTTCCTTTGGCTTTGGTGGTTGTTGGCGCTGATTACCCTCAAAAGCTCGAGGTTTAGTGCACTGGTTTGAATAGTGCCCTAGCTCCTTACAGTTGTAGCATTGAACCACGAGTGGTTCTCTCCTTTCATCGGCTACATTTTCCTTCTTTTTCGTGTCTCTTCGACACTTGTGAGCTAGGTGTCCTTCTTTCCCACACTTGAAGCATTTCCCCATCCCTTTGAGGCAGTTCCCATTGTGCAACTTTCCACATTTTTGGCAAGTGGTTCGTTGTGTTTTCTTCCCATCTTTATCACTAGATCCACCAGCTTGAAACTCCATCTTTCTTTTCTTATCACCATAGCCATGGGACCATTCTCCAAACTCCATCTCCACTTTGATAGCACACCGAACAACTTCTTCATAACTCCCAAAGTCTCGAATTGCAAGAGCTTTTCGAAGATGTGGTTTTAATCCACTAAAGAATCTATCAATTTTGCTATCATTGTTGATAACAAAACCCGAAGCATACCTTGTGAGCCTTGTGAAATTTGCTTCATAGGTTGTGACAAATTCTCCTTCTTTTTGCTTGATCTCTATCAATTCTCTCTCCATCTTCGTGCGAAGAGTTCATGGGAAGTACTTATTAAGAAACATTATCTTAAAGTCTTCCCATTCCATCTCTTAAATTTCATCCCTTGGCTTGGTGTTCTTAATCAAATCCCACCATTGATCAGCTTCTCTATCTAGACGATAAACGGCTAGAGTCACCTTCTCCGTCTCGGAACAGTAAAGAACAGAAAAGATCTTCTCCATGGAGTTGACCCAATGTTCCACAACTAGTGGATCAGAAGATCCACAAAACGTCGGTGGTCGTTGCCGTATAAAACATTCGATAGCTAGCTGCTCCCTCTTTGGTGAAGGAGGACGTTCCCCACTATTATGGTTATTATGCATAACCTGGTATAATTGGGTAAGCATCTCCATGAAGTTTTGAACTCCACCTCCAAAATCATTGGGGATGTCGTTCGGGCAATCGTTGCATTGGCCTTCGCAAGAGTTGTTGGCCTGATTTCTCCTGGTTCCCACCATTTTCTAAAATAGAAAAGGTTAGAAAAAAACATAAGTAAACAAGTCATGAATAAATTATCCTTTTAAACAATTATACCAAAAACATAACATATGGGATCCCTAGGTAAATATCCTTGTGTGCATATTTGTACTTAGTCTCATGATAGAGGTTTTCTTTAGGGTTCACTAATCCTAATTCCCAAATTAACTAAACCTTTGACTTTGATACCAACTATAGCAACCCGGCCTTTTCATACATTACTATCACATCATTTCAAATATAAACAACATAATAGTATTACACATGGAGGATCCAGAAGTTTAGTGTCTTGGGAAAACTAGTACTACACATAACAACTACAACATCAAGCATAAAAATTCATTTAATCTCTTCTTCTATAGCTTCTTAGTAGCACTTGTCCTCTCCTTAGTAAATGTAGCTACCTGAGGATATACATCAAAAGGGGTGAGCTAAAATCCCAGTAAGGGGATATATAAGAACAATATAGCATGGGGTGAACATAATCATGACATAGGAAGAAGATCTTGAACATGAGAGGAGCATAAACAATAAACTTGAAATGTGGAAAAGCATAAAAATGAAACATCATGTCTTAGTGGTTAACTACCACACATACTTGTGAACAAATCTAGCATTATGTTCACGCATCATTTCACATTTAATCATGAGATTCATCACTTTACCTAATTCATTGGAGCGCTATATAATTCCTGGCGCACCCGTCACATTTAAACATTCATATTGCGCTATATAATTCCGGGCGCACCCGTCACATCATAACATTATCATTATCATGCTTGCCACATAGAACACATATCAAACATGTACATAAATAACCCATGTAAAGGAATGGGTTTCATCTCATAATAACACATTCATAAGCTTTGGGTTCCCAAAATAAAGAGGGAACAACATACTTGATATAAGAACCATCAACCTTGAATGAGAGGTAAAAGGTGAGATCTTGAAAGAAGAGTTCTTTTGGAAAACATTTTGATGGACATAAAAACCAGTTAAAAACATGTATATCCCAGAAAGGTAAAGGAAAATATGAACAAAAGACCTTTGAGGAGTAACCATATCAAAAATGGAGTGAAAGAGGGAGAACCCGAAGGAAGAAAATTGGGTTCGAGATTTCCCCTTACCTTGTACTCGAGTGCCTCCTTCTCTTTAATGTCCTGTATAATGACATTATATTCATTAATTAGAAATTAAATAACCTTTTATACATTAATAGGGTTCATTATAGTTTCATTATTTCATATTATGTTCCTTTGGATGACTTATAGAGTTTAAAAACATTGATCGGGGATGTTTGTTTTTATGGTTTTCTTGAGCGGTCCACTTGTATTCTTAAATTGATGTTTGGGTAGATCATGGGTAAACATCCAGAACTGATATTACATGTAATTAATGATATTACAGAATCTTGAAAGATTTTATAATGTGTTATATTATATCCATGTGTCCGAATCATTAGATAAGAATTAAATGAAGATTATTTGGGCTAATTTGAGCGGTTTTTGGATCACAACCAACTCATTTTAACTTTTCACTTAGTAGTATGGACATAGTTTTTTTCCAGAACTTAAAATAGAACATAATCCATATAAAATATTCTAGTTCAACCATAAAAATGGTTTCATGACCAGATTTGATGGTAGAAATGGAAGAAGAGAATATGTCGTTTTTGAAGGTGATAAATTATCACCACATGAACAACGTTCCCTTTAATAAAATAAAAGGAAGAGGGAAAGGGTGTGGGGTGATATAATATACCATTAGAATAATAAGATTACATTATATGTATAATACTGGAGTTACAAAACAATTTTTATGAAGATAGGTAGGGAGAGATCAAGAAAGGAACTTGAACTTGAAAGGAAATTAAATGGGAAGAGGGAGGGAAATTACCTTAAGAATCCTCCTCTTAAGAACATCCTTAAGGGAATATGCTTGATCTTTTGATGATAACAGGAGCTCTTGGACGTGGGGAAGGGGCTAGGGGAGATTATTGAGCAGAGCTTAGACAATTCATGAAGCTTGAGAGGTGTGGTTTGTCTAGAGGAGGGGGAGGGCTTATTTATACATGAGGAGGGAGGTGTTTTTGGCATAAAATATTAAATAAAATAATATATCATAAGTTAGACTTGTAATAGTAGTTTTTTGACATCCTAAATCATATATTAATATAATAAAATTCTTTTTAGGCTTTAACACTTCTTTATAATCCGAATTCATTACTTTATTAAAAGGAAAGTGAAAGAAAGAGAAAAAGGCACTTTAAGAAATCACCTTTTTGACTTTAGGCTTTGGAAAGTTCTTTTTAGGTTTGAGAATTGAATTTATTGTATTTAAAGGAAAAATTTATGAAATTTAATATGTTTTGGAAGAAATTAAAGTTCTAGAATGTTTATGTCATCATTACATCATTAATGATGCAATTTAGTGTACACCGATTATGCGAAAAACTGTATTTTTTACTATTCACCCGAAAATTGAAGTATTTCAGAATAAACCCAAAAATTTACCCCTACCATTTTTAGACGTGTAGAATCCAAAAATGATGTCAATTTTTCAAAAATAATTTTCTAAATATCATTAATTTAATATTTAATTAAAACCATAATTTACTTAAAAAAATAGTTTTTAAAATTAAAACTGATTTTGCAGTTCTTTCAAAAATTACTTAGGGTCTTATAAAATTATATAAAAACTATTAGACATTGATTCAATAATTTATGAATATATTTCAGGAAAATATATATTCTTTTAAATGAATTAATTAATTATAGTTAATTATTTATGACTTATAAAATACAAAAAACGTTTACTAAGGTCAAATTATAACTTTCTATGATGTATAAATTTTATTTTATTATTCACAGGTAATGTTACTCTTATTTACTATTCATAAGGTTCATATTACTATTCATAAGGGTAGGTTACTATTCACTAAAAATTATTTTTGTTTCATTAGACTTCAAAAACTATCTTGAACACAACCGTGTATGTTGGATTTTTAAAATTCCAAACATAGGGGTAACAAAATTATATTTAAAGGTCGCTTATCACTTAGTAGTTCATTATTTTGTGTTTTTATGACATAAATATAAGAAGGGAATTTTCCATTGAAAAACTTTGGGTTGTTACACAGGCTGTGGTTCCCGGGGTGTCCTACCCTGGACTTATCTTTTAATGGGGCTGGTAATCAACCATGTTTCCTACAGGCTATTCTTGATGTGAGTCAAAGGGAAGTTTTTAGCACTATTGTTGCTAATGATGAGGAATACAGTATGGTTTTCACGGGCTCTTCGTCGGGTGCTTTCTCCATTAATAATTTTCATCGTGTGACGAGGAGTATAGTGAATGTTGATTCATGGGGGGGTCTCTTTGGTGCAAAGATATCCCCTCAAAATTTAACTTTTTTTGTGGCATGTGTGGAATAAGGCTTTGCCTAAAGATGAAAACCTTAAGAAAATGGGTGTGAATATTGATTCAAGGTGTTGGTGCTGCAGGTCTTCCAACCAAGATTCAGTAGGGCATCTTTTCTATGATAGTGAATAGGCTAGGGGGATTTGGCAAGCCTATGGGGATTTCTTCGGTTGGAATGTGTATGATGGATCTCCTGCATACTTTCTCCATGCTTGGTTTAGTGGAGCTGGAAACCAAGGGGTGGAGAGAAATGCCAGATCGGTCATCCTAAGTGTCGAGTGCTAGAAAATTTGGAAGGCCCAGAATGAGGGTCGACACAATAATGCTTCAGGATCCCTTTCCTGCATTCTTTTCAAAATGAAAAACAAAACCAGGGATCTTCTTTATTTATCCTTGGATTTTCACTCGGAGCCTTTGGTTAGCGCTTTGGTCTCGTCTATATCTACTGATCACCAGGCAAATGGTTTAGGTTAGGGATGTTGGGTACGGTGGTGTCCTCCGAGCTAAGGGCTCAAACTAAATTCAGATGGGTCATTGCATGGGGGGGAAATGCATGGGGGTGGTGTTGTGAAAGATCAAGCTGGGTCCGTGCGTGCGACGTTCACTACTTCGTTCGGGGAAGGCGATGCTCTTCAGGAGGAGGCCCTGGCTTTGGCTAAGGGTTTGAAAATGTGTTCCAGTAGACAGATTCAGTTGACAATGATGGAGACTGACTCCCTTCTTCTGTTCATATCCTTGCTGGACATGGGAATAATTCCTTGGAATATAGTTTATACAATCAGGAGATGCAAATTTTTAATGTGGAATCACATAGTGATATCACATACATGGCGGGAGGGAAATACAGTAGAGGATTTTCTGGCGTCAATGGATACTTCTAATCACAGTATGGTTTCCTTTATTAACTTGGGTTCATTTTCTAGTGAGGGGATGAAGTTTTTTTTTCAATGATTCATTGGGGTTGCATTACTTTAGGCCTCTGTGATGCTTTTCATTCTTTCTATGTATTATGATCTCTCAAAATCAATAAAAATGATAACTTTCAGTCAGCTATAACTCTTAACCGAGCATTTTCAATTTTATTTCTTCTTCTACATCCTATATGTCATGACCCATCTCAAATAGGCCTATGAAAAAGCTCCCAAATCTATCCCCCCATAAGTTAGAGGCTAGCGACTAGAGCTGAATAGATATATCACTAATATGGGAGGCCTTTGCCTAAAGTACCTCCCCCCCCCCGCACACACACACACATCTACAGGCCCATACAATGCTAAAATGTGAGAAAACTAATGAAACATGCATGAATATATCTAAATACCACATCCTTAATATGGTAAAAGTTAATTTAAATTAAACATGGTCAAATAAAAGTCCGTCTATAAGAATCTGAAAAAAATTCTAACCTAAAAATCATAATAGTGGACTGGTGTAAAGGTGACCACATGAAAACACCTCGGTCTATCTGGATTAATAAGATCTTATTAGTTCTGTTCCATTAGGTACTCCATAAACATGTTGATAATATATAAAATACATGACACATGTGTGAACATCCCATGTAGGGGTGAGTATAACAATACTCACTAGCACACCTCGAAATCACTAATCATATAACAACATGAATAATAGTCATCTCAACACTGGTATATATCTATAGAAAATATAATACGAATATCCAGATATACTCAAAAAAAACCAAAGTCTCTAGGAAATGTCACAAATATATTATAAATCTAAGAAATAAAATCAATGGTTCCACGTAGAACTCATCTATTAGAAAACACTCCATGAGTCACATAGCACTGATGAAAGCTATCAAATATTCCATGCTCGTTGGATATCACCATAATAAGTATATGTTGGAATTATGAAGAGTAAGATAAAAATGTGATGATCACACCCAAGTTAATGAGGTATACTAACAATTCAATTTGTAATAACCCACTAGGTATAGGTTCAATTCTCATATAGTGTTGTTCACGACGATTCTAATAACTCCATCTAGGAAAAGATGATGATAGAGGATCTCACTATGGGCCTCACAAAAGGATTCCAACAGCTCTATACCAGAATCACCATTGAAGGGATCACTATCCTATGTGTAGGATGTGATTCCATACTAACCCTTAGAGAATGTGTATGGGGAATATACCCTAAAGAATCTTGTACAAGATTAAGAGGATAAGGCCTCTAATCCTTCTCAAAGGAAGTGCATGGTGTATCCCTTTAGCACCGGGTCCTTCTCATGTATCATGACCCATACCCATGTACATGTCAAATTACATATCATGTAATAGCCTATGTACTACTGGGCATGTCCAAGTACATAGATCCACTCATGTACACCCAGTCTAGCAATTTCTATGTCAGAGTACATAACATGTTTGTGACTGTGTACTATTGGTTGTGTTTGTGTACCCTCTTTGGAACACACAGATCTTTTAGTTCAATTCACACATCATGTGACATAGGTCATATTCTATGTGATTTATAACTATTTTTTGGTTTCATTAGAACCACACTAGGGGTCCCACATGTTGTGTAATACTAGATTACATGGTTTGTGTTATAGGATTTTCCAGAAACCCATATCAGTTTCACTCGCAGTCATCGGCTCCAATGTCCATCAATCTTTCTATGAACCATTCTAGAAACTAAGAAACATCATCGTCTGAGCCTTATAATCATCAAACATTAGGATCTGATATTCGAATATGTTCATGAAACACCCTCATGCGTCATCCATCATAACAAAAAAAAAGATTGTGTATCTCTAAAATCAACTGATCTATTTCTTCTTCCATCATCAAATGATCACCAAGTCATAAAGAGTATGGATCTAAAATATAGAAATCTTGTTCTAAGAATTAGATGTGAAACATTCTATTTCTCTTTTATCTTTTAGACCACTGTCCAAATGAAACTTTGGAGATGAATGCATGTAGAACAATGGGAGAAAACCATGAAATACAAAAAATTGAAACAGACATCAGTTGTGTTTAGTTGGACACAATTTTTTTCCATTATAATGAATAATGAAGAACTATAATAACAAAAAAAAATATCCTAATATATCCCTATAGATAAACCCATCACCTAATACGACCAATCCGTGAATCAATCTATTGGTTGATGGATTCACATTATTTTTAGAAATAAATAAGGAAGAAATAATCCAAACAAAAGAAATGTACTAAAACTATTTAGATAGATCTTTGATGAATAAGAATCTGAATCATCATTCTGGTGATATCCTTGAATTCTGTTTCACATCGGTTGTCGATATTCAATCTGGTTGTTGTTCACCAATAGAAACTCCTTCAAAATATCTCCTATGTCTCTCCTATATATGCAGGGTTATACGTATATCCCTAAAAAATTTCAATAATTGTGATTATATGTAGATCCACTAGGTCAGTTAAATTAATTAAATTAATTTCTTAAATATATTTATTTTAAACATCTTCCCACGACCGATCCTCAACCCGAACACCCAGCCTATTCCAAGGTTATGTCATGCCAAGGGTAAAACCCACACATTGAAATCAATGGAAGTCATGAATTTTCAATCTAAGAATCTTTTTAGAGGATATTCATCTTTTTTAGGAAAACTATGCATGGATGCATTTAATATATGTAATATATTTGAAACATTTATTCCGAGATCACGGGACCTTTGAATCACACTCATTATCAGCTCCTTATCTCTAAATTATTTATAGATATGTTACAAGACATTACATAAAAAATAGGGATGTTAAATTCTCCTAAAATTAGGTATTTATTCCCTAAAATCTAAATAAAAAGGATGCCTAGAGTGATGTGGGTACTATGCACACATCTGAATCTCCAGCTGTAAGGTTCTATCCTGAAGATTCTTGTGCTGCCACTAGACATGCACTAGGGGATTAGATTTCCCATGACAGACCCTCTCATGTTAGTCTTCGATCTCTAATGGATAATCAGAAAAAGTATCTTCATCCTTGATGTCCATCTCACCCCAGTAAATAACATGTGATGGGTGATGCACGTACCTCCTCAAATACAACATATGGAAGACATCGTGTACTCACTCTAACTATGGTGTAAGATCTAAGTGGTATTCTATATTTCCAAATCTATGTAGTATCTAAAAAGGGAAAATGAATCTCAGAGATAGATTTTCTCCCTTTCCCACCCTCTGTAATCTACATTGAGGTGAAACACATATGAACAAATGGTCACCATCCTTAATCTCAAAAGGCCTCCATATTTAATTATCATAGGACTTCTGATGGATCTGTACAGTCCTCATCCAATCTAGGATGACCTAAACTTTCTCTGTAGTAGCTCATACCAACTATGGGCCCATAAGTACCATATTTCATGGGTTATTCCAGAATAGTGCTGACCTGAATGGTCACCCGTATAAGGATTCGAATGGTGCAATACCGATGGTGGAATGGAAGATGTAATTGTATAAAAAATCCACCAATGGTAATTGATCCTCCAAACTATTCCCAAATTCCAACATCTAGTCTCACAACATTTCATCTAAAACCTGAGTGGTCCACTTGTTCTAGATGTTAGTATGGGGTTAAAAATCCATGCTCAAATGTACATGATTCCAAAAAGTTTATTATAATCCCTTACATAAAAGATATGTGAAGCATGAATCATGGTAAAAAAAGATCATTGAGGTAACTCCATGGAGCCAAACTATCTCCTACATTTAGAGGTTTCCCAAGATCTATACTGAACTCCACTCCCAAATAATTAGGAAGTGGGCTGACCTGGTGGGTCGTTCTATGATCTCAGAGATGATATCATGTCCCCTAGATGTAAATTGTAAGCCCATAAAAAATTCCATGGATATCCCATCCCAATTAGACTTTGGAAAATCAAGGTATTAGTCTTAACCCACTTGAACCTGGTTCTCATCCTTAACTTGTTGACAAGACATTAAGATGAATACTCTTCAACTCCCTTCTTCATCCTTGACCACCAAAACCAACATTAAAGGTTTTGGTAAATATTTTACACACCTAGATACAACACAAATGGAGATGTATGTAACACTCTTAGAACCTCCTCCCACAATGTTAATGGTACCATCATGCATCCTATGAAAAGCACAACATGCACCCCACCATAATAAAATCCACCAGGAGCATGTCTAGAGGATATATGAGTATGTTGGGTCTCAAAGTTTGTATCTACAAGTTATGCCTCCTCAACTTTCCATAAAAGTGGAGGGGTAACAACCATTGATATAAGGTAAGATTCTCTATCTCCATCCACAAAGGATATCTATACCAAGGCTAACTACACTGATACCATACTTAGTAATCATGAATAAGATCTCCTACTAAGAGCATCTTCTACCACATTCCCTTTCCTAGGAGTATAGAAAATATAGAATTTATATTCATGGAGGAACTCTATCCAATGACTTTGTATCAAGTTACGAACCTCTTGAGAGAAGATATACTTTATATTCTTATGTTTATATTATAAAATAAACTGCTCATCCATTAGGTAGTGTTGTCACATATTTAATGTGAAGACTATCAAAATTATCTCATGATCGTGGGTCATGTAGTTCTACTCATGTGGTCTCAAATGATGTGAACCATATGTAATAACTGCCTACCTATGAATCAGAATACAACCAAGAACAGTTCCCAGTGCATCACAAAATATTGGGTACTCAAAACCCACCTTTGGAAATCTCAAGAGTGGAGTGCTCATCGAACTCTACTACAACTGTTGTAAAGCCAATTAGAACCTCTCTGACCACAAAACAGGATTCCACTTTTGGGTAAAGGTTGTCAAGGGATATGATATCCTAGATAAATTATGTATGAATCTCCAATTTTAGCTTTCCAAACCAAGTAATATTTATATATCTATCACGATATTGGGTGGATCCAAAACTAACACCTCCTCGACCTTTGTTGGGTCTACTTCCACACCATATTTTCTATAACATGTCCCTGAAAGTGGACCTCATGAATCTTGAACTTGCACTTTGAGAGATTCCTAGAAATATGATGCTCTCAGATTATATCCAAAACTATCCTCAAGTGTCTCACATGTTCCTCCTCAGATGCTGAGTAAACTAGGATATCCTCAATGAAGACTACCATGAACCTGTCTAAAAAAGGATAAAATATATATTTAATGAGTACTATGAATAATATTGGGATATTCATTATTCCAAAGGGAATCACCATGTACTCATAGTGATCATAGAAACATACAAATGTCATCTTTGATATATCCTCACCCCGTACTGACAACTACTAATAACCTGATTTGAGGTGAACCTTAAAGAACCATCATGACCCCCTCAACTTATCAAAGAGTTTATTGGTCCTTGATTGTGGATACTTTTTATTTAACGTCACTTGGTTTAGGTGATGGTACTCCATAAATAACCTCAATCTCCTTTACACCTTCTTAGTGAAAAACAATGTGGCTGCCTCGGGTGAAAAACTAGGTCTAACAAATCTATTCCTCTGCAAGTCCTCAAGTTTCACCCTTAGCTTGTGAATCACTATGAGAGTCATAAGATATGATGGCATAGATATCAGGGTTTTTCAAGGGTGTAGGTCAATAATAAATTCTATCTCTCAATGGGGATGTAATCCTAGAACATCCTCAGGAAACATGTCCTCACACTCCACCACCACTATAGGGAATTGAAAACTCATAGCATCCACTGCACCAAGGATCATTATAGACAACAATTGAGTAATCAGTTTCACCCTCTTATACATGAGTCCATACTGTGTTGTCTGGGTTTCCTTTTCACCCCCAAAGGAAATCTAGGTCTCATCACTTCGGATACACCACATCCTCCTCCTAAAACAGACTTTTTTTCATGAATTCAAGATAACCAGTATATACCTAATATGAAGTCATAAGAAATCATCATTGTCAAAAATAGATCTGAAAATAAAATATCTCCTCTAAGAGTCATTTCACACTCTAGGAATAAGTGCGCGATTACTAATTCATCTCTGGTATGATATTCCAAGCATAAGGGTCAAGCTAAGGGATAAACCATAATCTCTATGTCTTGAACTAGATAAGTGGTAATAAATGAATGAATCATACTTCTTCCTATCAGTACTGTAGCTGCAATAGAAAACACATATCATACCTTGTATTTTCCTGGGAGCCTCTTGGTCATAAGCCTCGATATCACGCAACTTCCCCCTCCCTTGTCCTCTATCTCCCTAAGTCTGGAATAGGCCACCTAGATATGGTGGGGGTAATAGGTCATAACATCTACCACCTCCATTTTCTATCCCATATCATCTACCACGTCCAGCACCCTATGAAACTATTTACCTGTACCACTGACTCTGCCTCGGAGGCCCATCCACTATCTCCCTATCAGTATTACAATGGGTCATAAAATTCCTCACGGGATGTGCTCTTCCATCACATGAGTATAACTTGATCTCCCTGTGATATAAATACCCTTCCTATGAGCCCTAAACTCCAAACCCTCTATCCTAAGATCACCTCCTAAAATGTGTCACAAGTTTAGGTCCCTAATATTGACATCATATCCCTACTTCCAAAGCCTTTTCACTAATTTGCCAACTTTTGACAACCAATTAATGTATATTCTCATATAAGAAACTCTCATCCACCAGAGCACTCTCTATAATCCCATCATATATAGAAATTAATAGAGATATAATTATAGATCATATGTCTCTACACATTCCTAACTCAAAGGTTTGATCTCAAAAGAAATAACTGCAAACCGTATCCATCGAGTACTTGGGAAGGTTAGTGAACCTCAATGAATACTCATCCACTATCATAATTCCCTACTAAATCTTCAAATGCTCCTGGATGCATTAATCCCTCAGTATAGTAGAAGATAACTCCTCTATGAAAAGGAAATTGAACTCTGACCATGATAGATTCACTTAATCTTACGAATGGGTTACTAAACCCCAGCATCATTCTATATATCCAAGTAGAAAGATCACCTCTAGGACCACCATCTGATCTATCAGTGTCCTGAAAAGATGAAAATCTCATGTCACCATCTCAAACCAGTCCTCAACTACATGTGGGTTAGGCTCACCCAAAAACCTAGGGGTCGTTGTTGATAAAACTCATGAGAAATTGTCAGCTTCTATACCTCATTTGTTGGTAATGCGGGAACCATATACTGTTCAATAGGTGGTGGTATAACTGGTGCACTAACTAGAGGTAACACCTCTAGAACATACACTTGTATGAATTCATTATCACTGATGGGATCATCCTCGTGATCCTAATGTTGAATTCTAGTTGGAATACATCACATAGGCATCCCGAAATAGAGATGATGTACCATGGTAAATTATTATATCTAGAGAGATGACTTAAGAAGGACATAAAAACCATGGCCCATTTCTATATGATTCATGTACTAATATTTTCCCTAAAACTACTTTCCACATATACTGAGTCAAAGGGAAGGTGTTAAAAGTACTATTGTATGGATACATCAGTCACAACACCAACACTAAGGTCCCTGACATGAAATCTGAATTCAAGACACTTAACAATGTTTCCCCAAACTAACATCATAGACTCCAGTACTAAGGTTGAACCGAATATACTTTGATATAACTTTTTAATGACCCATCCCAAATGAGCCTATGTCATGACTCCCCAAGCCTGCCTCTAATAGGCCAGGGGCTAGAGAATAACATCAACTAGGCATATCAATAACATGGGATTCCTTAGCCTAAAGTACCTATAATCACTCACACATCTCCAAGTCCATACAATGTTGAGATGTAAAACAAAATATAAACCAAGAATGCATGAGTTTAAATCCAACAAATAGATAATTAGAACATGTAATGTAAATTAAAATGGTCCAAATAAAATCCCACTAAATAGAATATGAAAACAATTATATCCTGAAATGGATAAAGGGGGAATACTATAAAGGTGATCATAAGAACACACCTCGGTCTATCTATCTCAATGATCTCTGCTTGGTCCTGGTCCCTCTAGGAATCCGTCAAAGGGGTCATAATCTTCATAAGACATGAAACATGTTGAAAAATCCCATATAGTGTGGAGTATCAAAATACTTAGTAGGAAACCCTTAAATCACTATGAATATAACAATAGGAATAAAATTCATCTCAACATAGGTATATGTATACAACCCATATAATAATAATGTCCAAATATACTCAATGAAGACACAAAGTTTCATGTTATATTCAAAACATTAATTCCTTTATAAGAAACATGCTAAAAATTTCCACATAACACTCATCTAGGAGAACACAATCTATGAGTCAAATAGCACTGATGGATTCTATCTGAGGAGTCATGCTCGTAAGATATCTCCAAAATAAGTATACGTTGGAAGTATGAAGAGAAAAATACAAATATGATGATCACACCGAAGGCCATGGGATATACCAACAACTCAATCTAGAATAAATTTCTAAGTACATGGCCGGTGCATGTGTAGTGTTGGTCACAACGAAACCAAGAACTCCATGTAGGGTAAGATGATGATAAAGGATCTCACTTTAGGTCTCATGGAAGGAATCCAACAACTCTATCCTTGATGTCCCATGAAAGGGATAATCATCCTATGTGTAGGAAATGATTCCACACTAACCCTTATGGAATGGATATGGGAACACAGCCTAATGAAAATTGTATAAAATGAAGAGAAAAATGGCTCTAATATTTCTCGTAGGGAGTACACAATGTGTAATGGTTGTAAAAAACATATCCATTTAGTACCAAGTATTTATCCTGTATCGTGACCCATGCTCGTGTTTGTTTCAAATTATATAACATATACTAGACCATGTACTCCTGACTATTTTCAAGTACACAACTTTACCCATGTACTCAAGGCCTGGACATGTTTTTGTTAGAGTATACAGTGTGTTCATGACAGTGTACTCCTAACCATGTTTGTGTACCCTCCATGGTAGTGCTGATCTTCTAGGTTAAGTCACACACCATGTAATAGGGGGAAGCACACTATGTGATGTTTAACTTCTCCATCAAAACCCTAGCACCGAACTAGGGGTCACATGTGTTGTGTAATCCTAGATGGAATGTTGTGTGTTATGGGAATTTCCATAATCCTAGATCTGTTCCACATATAGTTTTCCATTCCTCCGACCATCGATCTGGCCACACAACATGTTGTAAACCAAGGAACATGATTTATTGATCCTTTCCATTGTCGAACATTAGTATCTGACCTTTGAATCTATTTGGAAAACACCCTAATGCATCATCTTTCATGGTGCATTGAAGAACATGACTATTAGGTATCTCCAAATCCTTCCAATCCACCACTACTTCAATCATCATATGATCCCAATGCGATAATGAGTCAGGATCTACAATATCAAATTATTTCACCAAGAATTGGGTGTGAAACATTCGATTTGTAAGGTATATTTCAAACCATATGTCAAACGAAACACCAATAATGAACCCATGTATAAAAATGGGATAAAATCAAGAAACACACAAGGCTATTTTGAGTTTTCCTCAATCCATTTATACTAGAATGATGAACAAAGAACCATAATAACATAAACAATTTGACCAATAAATCCCTACAGATAAACCCATCTGACAATATGATCAATCCGAAGATCAATCTTCTTGTCGATTGATTTACGCTCATCATAGAAATAAATAGAGAGGAATGAACCTAGAAAAAACAAACATCCGACCTTTGTTTGGATCCATCCCTGATAGAGAATGAATTTTCATCATCATAATTGGTGAGATCCATGAATTTGTTTGCACATTGGTTGTCGATATTTGATTTGGTTATCGTTCACCAATGGAAACTACTCCAATAGATCTCTTATGTCTCTCCTCGATTTGTAGGGTTATGTGGATAAACTTGTAGATTTTCCATAAGTGTTATTATATAAAGATATATTAGTTAGGGTAAATTAATTATATTAATTTATTAAATTAAATTATTTTAAACATTCTCCTGTGACTGTGCCTTGACCCAAATGCCAGATGCGTTCCATGGTTTTGTCATGCCTATGGTAAAACCCATGCTCCAAACTCAAAGGCATCCTCAGATTTATAATTTGAGCCTCTATTTATATGAAATTTCATATTTTTCATTGAAACTACAAGTTTGTGCATTTAATATATGAAATACATTTCAAGAATTTATTTCGGTATCACCAATCATAAAATCACATGTCGTCTCATCACCTGGTCTCAAAAATATTTCTTGATGTATTATAAAACATTACAAGGAAAAATAGTGATGTTACATATAAATCCACAGTATCTATTATAAAATAATTAATTAATTATATTAAATATAATTAATTTTTATTATGATGATTTAAAAAACATTTTTTGGTCTTCTTTTCAACATAGAGAAAGTGAAAACATTTCTCATGTGTACATACAGATTACCATATTCATTTAACTGTGTAATTCATTTTTCATCACCAATTTTTTTGGATAGTAATAATGATGGATATACTGAATATATATATTGTTTATGATTTTATTATGATTCTATAAATATTAATTATTATTTACCTTTCCTTCATTTCATATATTAAAACATGGAAACTGTGTCCATGCATATGTTTGACCCACCATCTCTATGAAAAATGTAATTTATTTTTCTATATATACCATTTATGGATGAATCTATATATACATAATGAATATATATGATATTTATATCATTATTAAAACTATATATATTATGGTACCATTATCAATGTACAAGAACAGAAACTATCAAACCTAAACTTACATGAAAAAAACGAAATAGTTAACACTTAAAAAAGACAATTGCAATAAATAATTATTAATAAACAAGTGTTAAAGTGTTATAAGTGGATCATATTTGATATTATAAGTGTTTATATATTTTTTACATAATTTTAATAAATTAAGGTTTATTATATAGGATTCTAAAATAACTTACAAATAAATTCAGACCACGGGTAAGGTTTTTCTCACCTCACTATTATTTTTATGAGATATATGTCATATTCGCCACTTGTTTCTCTCATGTAGTATATATAATATCTCTCAGATATGTTATAACATAAATCCATTTATATTAACGTTATTTAAGTTTTATTTGAAGTTATTTATTTCATGGGGGTTATGATTCAAATGATACCAAAAGAATAAGGAGTTCCTTTAATAGTCTCCTTTTATTCCAAGATTATTTATGTCTGAATTTACATTAAGGGAAATTATTTGATAATTATATAATAAAACCACTTTATTTTATTATAATATGTTTATTCATTTAATTTTCAGGTAATATTTCCATTTTTTCTCCCTTGGATAATTAAAAATATCGAGAACATTCTTTATTTCCTTTTTAGTCGGTAATATTTTTCTTCAATGTCCATGTTTTCTAAAAGTGTTTTCAATAATGTTTTCAATATTACCCTATTATAGTTTAAATATATTTTTACCCATGATTAAATATTTTAAAAATGTTTTAAAAATATTTTCTCTTCATTTTTAGAATGAGGAACTATTTACTTTTTACTGAAAACGTAAAAGGAATACATGTTTTAACATACACGACATGAAAAAAATTTCCTCTCCTTATCACCACTCAATGCTTTCAAGATTTATTTAAAATTTTCCAAATTTCATTTCAAGGAATAATTTTCCTTAATATTTTGGAAATATTTGGATTTTAAATAACTTATTTCAAAATTGAAACGATGTTTTTCCTCAAGAGATATTTCAATGATCTTTTAAAGAAAATTTCCATCTATGATAGCATCATTTCATGTTAATTATGATTTACTGGGAATATGATCACATGATACCATCTTTATTCTTCTATTGGATGGTTTATGATGATTAAATATTGGTGTTTCATATTCTTGATTCAATAGGGGTAATTGTTGACTTATGAGTCATTTTGAGAATTAATTGTATTGATCATTAAATATATGAAGAATACATTAGACATGAAGTGATGGATGGGCCCATAATTATATATCACAATGATACGTTGATATATCTCATGATACAATACAAGTTAGAATGATATATATGTTGAGGCTATATGATTGGGTAATAATAGTTTGGTATTTTTCGTATGTCATCCCATACAATTATAATGCATTGGTTGAGAGGACTTGATAAAATGATAATGTATTGGTTGAGAGTACTTTATAGAATGATAGTATCAAAGTTGAGATTCCATGATAGCAAGATTCATGATATATTGGTTGAGAGGAATTGATCACGAAATTCTAGAATTATGTATTTCATTTATTAAAAATTTGGTTTTCATTATCCCTGTGTATTATTTGTTGATATTAGTTATGGATACTCATTGAATTCAAGTTGTTGATTGAATGAAATGTGTTATTATTATCCAATCTTCCATATAACTTATTCATTATTAACTCATTATACCTTATATTGTATGTAACCCATACTATGCATTTGAGCTCACCATTTATTTTTTTCCTTTCCTCAAGATATGAAGAAGCGTATTATGAATGATATAAAGGATGAAATAATACTTCCTATGATTTGTTTTTTTATTTCCAATTTAATACATAAATCATGTATGTATCTAGTTTACAAAGACTATTAAATTATTATGTTCTTTGGGATACAATAACATGTACCAATGTAATAAAGTGACCACTAACTTTGGGATTCTATGGCCAGGGACTTTACAGTAGGTATTAAAGGAAGGTTAGTAGAAACAAAGGGACCTAGATTTTAAATGAACATAGATAAGATGAGAATTATGATAATTCTTTATAGTAATTGAGAAATTTTACCATTATAGATATTCTTAATTTATGGCTCAATATTTATGATAGTTATGATCTAACTAATTGTGTTCCACTATTTAGCGATAGATCATAATGTATGAAAGGTAATCAATACTAATAGTCAATTTAGGTATTTCCATACCGATAAATCCAATATAACTAGTGTTTAGACGGATTAAATCATGTCCATATTAGGGATCTAACTAAAGTCATGACTAATAACCTTTCCCTCATAGGACAACCTCTTATTCCATAGCATAATTCACCTTTTTTGGATGATTTTATGAAACTGAAGCCTCTATATTTTAATATAACAACAAATCCATTTGTAGTTATATAATGGATTAATTCCCTTGAAACGATATTCCTATCTTTAGGAAGTAATGAAAATGAAAATTTTATTCTATTATTTTATTTTTTAAAAGATGATTTCGATCAACGATGGTAATTAATAAAGAACACTAAAGTGATTAATGAAAGAGAAATCATGGAATATATAAATTTTAAAGTGATATTCTTTGATAAATACTTTACTTGTGAGAAAAAATATAATATGAAAACATAACTCCTCAATATATAAAAAAGAGAGGAAAGTGTTGTTCAGTATGAGGAAAACATTACAAGATTGGAAATGCATGTAATGGACTACATAAATAATCCAAAAAGTAATAATTGATGAATCAGTATATATAAATATACTACCTTGGATCATAAGAATATACTAATGATATAAAAATTACAAGAGGGGTTGATTGTAGTTTTAAAAAGTTAATTTATTTAATTTAACTAAACAATACACAAATCTCTTTATGTAAAATAATCAGACTCATCCTTAGTCCATTTTACAAAGTTATAAAATCTTAATCAGATACAATATGAATAAATCAGAGAGACAGAATCAGAGTCACCATAATACTGATTATATTAGGGTTAAAAGATCTCAATCACTATTAATATGATTAATCAGAGTATATATTGTAATGAAATTAATTACTATAAAATAAACAATATATGAATATGAATATGATGTTTCAATTTCTATTATAATTGTACCAGAATATAAACTTGTAATAAAAAGTATAAACATATTATACAAAATAAAGAATATCTTTCAATATATTAATAGAATAAAATTATTTTATACTTAAGAGAAAGATAGTCAATATCCTAGACTAAAGGTATTCCTTGATTTACACTTACAATAAAGTCTGTCTTCACTAACTAGGGAAGCACTCGATATGATGATTAAAATATTTATTTTCCTATACTTTAAATCTTTAAATAATATGATAAAATTTCCTATATACCTATCCTTGGAATCCTTTGATATGATGGATCATATTATTTGTCTTCTTATACCATAAATCCCTTGATTATAATCACAGATTGGATATAGAAACAGTTACAAGAGAATTGCTAAGGAGACAACGTAACAAGGTTTCCTTAGGAATAAAATTATCAAAACAATTACCAAAGAATAATAACAAGATGTACATGATTTTTAATCTACAGATCTCTCAGGAAAATGAGAAAATTGAAAATGGATCAGCCTACTAAAATCTATAGCTGCAGAAATATGTCTAAATGATTTGGTATTTGTAGCTGATCTCTTGACGATCATCTTGATCTAACAATGGTCATATTTCTATGAGTTTGTTGCAAATAATTGTATACATGTCACATCATCATCTCTATTGTAATAGTTTTTTCAACATCATATTGGTTTAACATCTTTATAGTGTTAAAGGTATTCCATTATGATTGAAAAAGGTTTTTCATATTCTAATTATAAACTTAGTCAGTTTGATGGATTTTCATAGGTTTTAATTATGACAATCAATATGAGTGTGAGTCTGATATTTATTAGAACTAGTTTTTATTCAATTTTCAGACATTTTTCAGTATGAAAGGCAAGACAAAATTATAACATCTAGGTTGATAAAGGTGGGTTAGATGTTCATTAGGCATAATTTCATTCTTATAATCCTAATAATTATTTTTATGTTTATATTCATAATACTTAAAAACGTATTCTATGTATGCTAGAATGTAATTTTTCCTAAAAAATATTCTAAAATACTTTGTACATTAACAATGTTAGTAAATATGATTTAAGTAATAATTTTTTATTTTCAAAACAATAGGATTATAAAATTGAGAAGTAAAAAAACTTTTGAATCAACAATCCCCCCTTTTTGGAAAGCACAAACCACATAACTTAAATGAAAAAAATAACTTTCAAAAATGTATGGTCCATATTATTTTTAATAACATCGTATTCAATGTTAAATATTAAAACCATAACACCTTTTGATTTTATAATTCAGCTAAATATGATAGAGAGTAAAAAGTTGAGTACGATGAACTCCCCCTTAGGATAAAATATCCCCCTAAGGATCTTATTCTCTTGCATGAAGAAACATGTACTGCTTTTTTATAAAGATCCACCTTTATAAATTCTTCTGCCAATTTATTAAGAAATCCCCCTTTGATAAAAATCTTACTCCCTCTTTTTATAAAATTATCCCCCTTTGTGATTTACAAAAATAATTTGGAAAAGTCTTTTAGTTTCCTAAAATACTAAAGAGGGAAAAAAATATGAAATAGTATGATGAACTTAATAGTTATCCCTAAAAATATTATAGAACATTTAACCAATTTAAATTAGAAAACTATCAGACAAAATCCTATTTGGATGAAAAAGATAATTCATTCATAATAAATCATTCAAATTCTTTTACAAATACAAAGAACAAAAATAGTTCAAAAAATAATTAATCTTTATTCACCAAGGTTTTGAAAAAATATTTCATTTTATTTAAGTCTTTCCATTCTTTATCTAACTTCTCAATCTCCTATTCTAATGTTTTTATCTTCTTGACTTCTTCAACATCCTTTTCAAACTATTGAAACTTTTCTTCAAAAAGTTTTCTTTGGCCTTAGAAACATTGAATTCCTCTCCAAAGGCCTTATGTATAGTTATATTTTACTGTAATTATCAAATATTCCCATTTAGAGAATTTATTTCCTCATTAAGATTATTAGTTGTACTCTTGACTTCTTCCATAAACATCACTCTTTCATCCATATCTCTTGATAACTGGTTGAGGTATTCAATGAAATCTTTAGTAAACTTATCAACAACATCAATGTTTTCATCATACAACATTATATCGACATCAATTTGATGATACCAATTTACAAATTGATTGCATCCCTTTTGTTTTGTGCCTGAAATATTTATTGAAAAACTATCAAATCTTCCTCATTTCGAATCTACATTTCTATTGAAGCATTTATTGATTTTGATTTATAATTAATAATTTCATGTAACATCTATAATATGGATTTACATCTTGGGAAATATGGAATTATTCCTTAAAGTAACTTCAAATATAGAAAAATATAATGAAAACCTTGAACAGTTATGGTATTGACTGAGTCTGATTCATCTTTATCAATTTCATGAAGTTTTACTTGGATGGTTCCAAATTCATCTTCCTTTCCTTTTTTATTTTCCTTATTTGAAACTAATTTCTCAACTTCCCTATAAATGTTTTCACTAAATTTTTTATTCTGAGATAATTTGATTATCTCCCTATCAACGGTGTTAGATTTATCATCATCTTCCATTGAATTTTAAAGGTATTCATCTTTCTCAGATGAAGACATGTATTCTTCCTCTCACGATTCTTTCTTTTCAAAACATTTTTATTTTTAGTTTTGATTTACCTTGAATGTAAAATATGATGATTATGACTCATATGAATTCAATGAAAACTTATCAGATTGAGATGTTTCATTAGTTTTTTATTCTTCACTCTTATTCTCTTAATTTTAATTTTCTTTATCCTCATTCTCTTCCCCCATATTCTCTTCATATTCTTCAGAAAAAATTCTTTAACTATTTCATACTCAATTCCTTATTATTTTTATTCTATATCTTTAAAAATGTTATCAATCCCTTTAAACTCTCCATCAATTGCCTTATCAATCTTTTCCTAAAACTGTTTCTCTATTCTTAAATTTCCATTTCTAGTTAGTACCAGGTCCGATGAATTTTCTTGATTTACAGGTACCGATTCACCATCAATAACTTTACCCTTTCCTTTATCAACTAGTAATGGATCATCCACATAGGAAATTTTTTTCCCTAAAAAAATAACCCAGCTTTTGAGTTCACTGGATTAGTAAGAGATTAAGGTAAAATAACTTTATTAGATTCCATTTCAATACCTTTTAATAAATTCTCACACAACTGAGCTTCTGATAATTTTTTATTTTACTTATTTTTTCTTTTCATATTCTTGAAATGTATCAAGAAAATTAATCTTTATGGTTTTGGAATCATAAGCGTCAATTTAGATAATTGGATCCACTTCTTTTATTTCTCACTTCTTCTTAATCCATTCATTATGGACTATATCTGGTACATTATTTTGTTTCTTTTATTTATTATGAGGGGAAGTCAGAGATTTCTTTTTCTTTTTATTTCCATTCTTATCTAGTTTCCTTAATGATAAAGTGTTCATTAGTACCACCAACCTTCTCAACAAACATATTTGTTTTTCATCAAAACTGAATCTTATCCTTTTGATCGTATCATCACTTATTAGGGAAATAATCTCTTTCTTAAGAGTGTATTTTTTAGAAACCATAAAAAACTCCATAAACTTCTCAAATAACATTATTTGACAAGTCTAAAACTTAATAATTATATATTTTTTTGATCTTTTCTTGATTTTTTCCATGGTTAATAAAAAAACTTACTACATCAATCTTTCTCATATTCGCAACAAATTCAAAGAGAAATCATAAAAACTCATTAAAGTATCATGATCCCCTTTCCTTGGAATAAGGAATCCTTGCATCCATAGGCTAATAAGCCAATTTTATAATGTGAGATTTGAGGCCTTTTGATTTTATTATATTCAGAAAACATATAATCTTGAGCATTCTTTTTATTAAAAGAACATGTTCACCAAGAAGCTTGTGATTAGGACAATTAGCCACTCCATTCAACGTAACTCCAACTAAACATGATGATTTATTATATGATAACGTGTATTGCTTCTCATATATATATATAAAGATATATTTTGCTTCTTAAAATGCATAGAAACATGATAGTAGCATAAAAATTCTGAACAAGATCAAGATAAATGCTATCAAAATCATTATAAGTCTCTTCTACACATACTGACTACCATCCAAGTAATTTTATAATATTTCTCAAAAAAGATTCATATTTTTCATAAAAATATTTCTCTACTAACCTTTTCCTAAATACTAACAAATTTGTATAGTGTTCAGAAGATGCCATTGAATTGAGAAATTATAAGTAAGGAAGAGAACTTTCGGGCTGAGCAACTTAAGTGCAGTAAAAACTCAATAGAAAAATGTGTAGAAAACTAATTTGGAACATGGGGGAGTACCTTCTTATATAGGCATTTGGGTGAAATTTGATCTTCCAAAACATATACAATAATTGAGATTCAAACTCTTCTGATCTAATGGTTGAAACAAATTTGATGAAAGTTTTATAGATTTTTAAACTCTTGAGGTTTTAAAAAAATTATCATATTATTAATGAATACGATTAAGAAAAAATTAAAAAAATATATTCAAAAAAAATTATAAAAAAATGGTAACAACAAAAATAAAATATTTAACAAACTGAGATAGTTTAAAAACTAGAAAGAAAATAGAAGTGCCTTTTAGAGTAAATATATCCATCGGTATTAATTACTTGTTCTTAATGGTTTTTACTAAATACGATTGTATTGTTTATAAAACATTGAATAAAAAAGTTTTCGACCAAAATATAAATATAATATTTTTTAGTTAAAACAAATTATGAAGTTTTTTATGAAAAATAATTGTAATTGCTTTTGTACAAAAGATTATTACAAAATATTTCAAATCCAAAACATAATAAAAAAAATCATTCAAAACATTTTATTACATTTTATGATTTAGAAAAAAATTTTAAAAAAAATGAGTCCTAATTTTTTATAACTGTTTAGACTCTAGGAAAATTTTAAGAAAAAATAACTTCGGAAATTTTTATAACAAGACCGAGTTTGTAAAACTGAATACAAAAGAGATTTTATAAAAACTATAATGTTTTGAAAAACTGATCAAATATATGTACCCCCCTATGAAAAGGAGTAAATAAATGTAAGGATATGGTCAAAAAATAAGTATATATAAAATATTATTTTACATTGATCATTCCTAGATTTTGTTTAATATACACAAATATATTGGATGGTAGAGGATTTGTGAAAATATCAGCAAGTTGTTCTTGTATTATGATATATTATACAATTATATATCATTTAAGTGTGTGATACTGAAGTAAATGGTGTCTTATGTCTATCTATTTAGCATGTGAGTGATGAGCTTGGTTTTTTCATAAGGTAATGAAACTTGTGTTATAAAAAAGTGTTTTAGTTTTAGTATAACTCATGCCATAGTCAGTGAGTGTGTGTTGCATCCAAAATACTTGAGCATAAAAACTTCCAACTGCTATATATTCAGCTTTTGTAGTGGAAAGTGCTACTGAGTGTTGTTTCTTACAAGACCAAGAAACTAAGGAATCCCATAATAAATTAAAAGTTCCAGATGTACTTTTTCTATCTATTCTACAACCACCAAATCCAGCGTCTGAAAAAACAATTTAATTCAAAGACAATTCCATAATAATAAAAAAGTGATAAATATATAGTTCCCTTAAGATAATGAAAAAAATAATTTTACATATTTTATATTGGATTCCTTTAGATTAGTTTAATATAATTCACATAAGAATACAAAAAACGTTATGTTTGGATGACTAGAAGTTAAATAAAATAAACACCATATCATACCTCTAAAAGTCTTTTGATCAAATGGTTGCCTTGACTAATTAATATCTAGAGTATTAGATGTACCGATAGGAGTAATAATATAATTAGTATTTTAATATATAAACTATTTAAGAATATATACTATATACTTATGTTGAGATATATATGTTCCTTCAGTTTTTTGTGAAGTTTGAAAACTACAAAAAAATGTTAACTCACCCATCTTACTCATCTCAAACTCAGATTTCATAAGATTCGAAAAGGAATATGTTAAATATTTTTGAGTTGATCCATATATATAATATCGTAAACATAAATTTGAAAATCATAATATTTTTATTAACTTATTTTATAAAATGAGTTGGATCCACAACTACCTTAACAAAAAGTTTGGTAACAAAAATCATATTAAACTATCATACCATGCTCTAAGGGATTGTTTAAGTCTGTATAAGTATTTTTTAAGTTTATAAACATATTCATGATGTTTTTTATTTTCAAAACCATGTGGTTATTCAACATATACTTCCTCTTGAACATATTTGTTAAGAAAACAAAAATTCATATCCATTTGAAAAAGTTTGAAATTAAAGAATGCGGTAGAGGATATTAGAATATGAATTGCTTATAATCTAGGTATTAGAGCATAAGTTTTTTCATATTCTATTACTTATAGTTCACTATAACCATTAAAAAAATTCTAGCTTTATTTATAACAATAATTCCATTTTCATCACATTTGTTTCTAAAAACCCAGTTTACTCAAATTATGGAAGTTTCTTTAGGTTGTTTAACTAATGTATGGATTTTTTCCTCTCAAACTTATTAATCTCATCTTTAATTGAATTAATCCAATACTCATCACCTAAATCCTATTTAGGATTATTAGGTTCAAATTTTGATAAGAAATATAGATATTCAATTTCATTCCTTAAGGTTCTTCTAGTCCAAACTGGTTGATCAACATCACCAATGATACTTTCACCGGATTGATTCCTAAGAAACAAATGAATTATTGGGTTTTGAAAAGGTTATTATTTAACATAAGGTAAAAAATATTCATGTGGAATAACTTCAGGAACTAATTATGGAGTGATTTCATTATAAAAATAATTTCATAACAATGGTTGAAAATCAAAATTTGAAATAACATCATAAGATATTTGTTGAGGTTTTTTGAAATTCATCAAACATAACATGTACTATTTCCTCAATAGTACAATAATTTTTATTAAAAACTCTATAAGCCATAATAGTAGTGTAAAAACCTAAAAATACTCCTTCATCGTATTTTGGTACAAAATTATGTAAGTTTTCTTTAGTATTCAGGTTGAATACTTTGCAACCAAAAACCATGAAGTAAGAGATTTTTGGTTTCATACTTTTCCATGATTCATAAAACGTTTTATTAAGAAATTATCATCTCAAAACATGAATTATAGTATATAAGGCATTAATAACCACTTCAACCACAGAAATAGCAATTGAGTATTCACTCAACATGGTTATATTATTATTCTAAAGAATTATATATCTTATTTCAACAACATCATTTTGTTGGGGGTTATAGGAAGAGAAAATTTATGTTCAATACCTTTATTTCTACAAAATGTTTCCAAATATGAATATAAAAATTCTCCACCATGATCACTATGAATTTTTATCAATGGAATGTTTTTCTCATTTATATGTTTGGATATAAAATATTTAAAATAAAAAAGGCTTCATATTTCTTTGTGAGAAAATAATCCCATGTGTATCTAGTGTAATCATCAACTAATACATATACATAGTATTTTCCATCAATAATTCCAATATTTATAGGACCAAATAATTCCATGTCCACTAACTGTAAAGAATCAAAAGATGATACATCACTAATATATCTAAAACTGAACTTACGTTTCTTACTATATTGAAAAGGGTCATAGACTTTCTAATATTCAAAGCTATGTTTTGTAAGATCCATAAAAATTATATTGTTAATCAACTTAGATAAGTTTATATGGTTACAATATCTTAACCTTTTATTCAATAAACAATATTGAACTTCCATATCACTTATACAAGTTAATTCTTGGCTTCTAAGGTCTTCTATGATAAGTGTGTAAACATTCTCATACAAATGGGAAGAAATAATGTATTCATCCTTGGAACGATGTATAAAAAATTTATCATTTCTAATGTTGATAGGGTAACCTTAATCACAAAACTAAATTATGCTTATAAGGTTATTCATAAGACCTTTGACAAATAAAAAATTTTAAATAATAGATTTTCCAAGAAAAACAATGTTACCTATTCTGATGATTTCTCCTTGATCATTATCTCCAAAAGTAACTTTTCCACCAGCTATCTTGATGATATTATAAAAGAATTATTTGTTTCTAGGAATGTGTCTAGAACATAAAATATCCATGTACTATATATTTTTGTTTTTTGTACACTCTTTGTTATCCTAAAAATAGAAATATTATACTTTTAAAACACAAACCTTATTGGGTCTAGTAATGTCAGAAAAAAACATTAGGAATCTATATTTGTTTAGAAAAATAGTATTTTTGAAATAGTAGTGATTTAAATTTATTAATAGAACATTTCTTTATTCTAATGGATACTACTTTGACACTAAGTGAAAAATGGATCACATTTCAGAACAAAATAATTATTACTAAAAGTTGGTTTATTAGAAGAAAACCCCATTCCACAAATATTACAACAAGGACAAATTTGTTTGTACATTTTATAAAATGTTTCTTTACCAGTACTAAAGTTTTATAAAATTCTCTTTAAATAAAAATTTTCATACATTAGTTTAACTAAATTTTTATCCTCATAGTAATTAGTATTAGAAGTAAGTTTAGTTTCTAAAACATTTTTCTCAGAATTGTTTTTCCAAAGTCTTCAAAAACATTTTATTTCTTAAATAACTTTTTTGAAATATTTTGAAATCGTTTGTTTATAAAAAAAACTTCTTACCAATATCTTAACGATGATATGATATTTATTTTTTCAAAACATTTATCCTTTAATTAGCTTTATCAAGTTTTTTACACCTAGTAAAATCATCATTTTCTAGGAGTTTAGCATAAAGAGATACTTTATCATAAGAAGGAAATTAATTATCTTCTATTAAGGAAGATTCTTTATATTAAGATATTGAATCCTTTTCATCAGAATAATTATCACTTAAAAATATAATTTCAAGGATTTCAGAAGTTTATTCCTTATCCATGAAACAATTATGTACTTTAGATACTTTATAAAAATTCATATGTTACTATTTCTAGAACATTCATTATTTGAATAATTTTCTAAAGAATCACCTCCACTTGTAATCCATGTGTTAGTAACCTTTAAAACTTTCATTCCTTTTGATTTGTAATATCTCTTGGAATTTATTTCTAAATTCTTATCCTTTATTTCTTTCCTCTTCATCTTTCGAAAATCTGATCGGATATGTCTAACTTTATTATATTCCTAGAAAGTAACTTCATATTTCTTATCACTTATATCCATATGATCTTTTTTATAACAATATTGGAAATATTAATTTCCTGCAATTTTTTTCATCCCCCTAGCCAAATTAGCTATCTGTTTCTCTGAATATAAATATGTAATTAGATTAGATTAAAAACTTAATTAATTATTTCTTTAAGACCTAACATATTTCTCAGTAGATTGAACATTCATAAGTAAGGTAGATGTTGTGTCAAATTCAACACCACCGTTTTTATTTTTGTTTTTCTAATCATATCTTTTGAGTATAATTTCATATTTCATAAGATTAACAATGAGATCATATATGGTAAGACTACTAACTTTTCTTATTTCATCAACAGAAGTCCTATTTGATTCCCACTAATTATAAATGACGTCAATAATATTTTCCACATATATTTAATCATCAAAAACTTTTTCAAAAATATCTTAAAAACTATTTATGATATTTATAAATCTATAATGATTCTTTGCAATATATTCTATTAGTAAGAAATAATATTCTTGATAGTAACCTACTAGAATTGATCTCTAGGTCTCAACAAATTTAGATGTCCCAAAATGTGTAACCTCAAAAAATTTTCAGATAGTTTGTGTAGTTTCACATGATGATACATGACCATACATTCTTATGGACATGGAACATAAAAAAATATTCCTTACTTAGTAATTGAGTTGATATTCTTATTTTTATTGACTGGTGAAGGCTGTAACTTCCTTATCATGAATCTTATTATTTTCATTTAACATTAAAAACTTATCATCACCAGTGTTGATAAAAAATACTTCATCATATCTCTCTATTATTTATAGTCCAGACCATTGAATATTGGTGGTAATATGGGATTAATATTTGTTTATTGATTCAATGTTCATTCTTCCCATCATTAAAACAAATACAAATATCATTTTCCAAAAAACACGTTAGTGTAAAAAAAATTATAACAGAAAATTATAACAAAACATAAAAAACATTAAATAGTAAAGAAAAAAAGATCAACATGTATTTTAGTAGTGGAATCCTATTCTGATACCAATTGTTGAATTAGTATATAAAAGGATACTTATTTGGATCATAATAATATGATAATGATGGAAAAATTTCAAGAGGGAGAGTGAATTGTAGTTTTAAAAACATAGTTTAATAGAATTAAACTAATAAATACACAAAACACCTTAATAAAAATAATCAGACTCGACCCTTAGTCCATTAAACAATGTTCACAATTGTAATAAGATATAATACAATTAAATTAGAGTAACATAATCGATCACAGTAAGACTGATTATATCAGAGTTAAAAGATGGTAATCACTATGGATATGATTACTTAGAGTATATATCATAATAAAATTAATTATGATAAAAAAACAATATAGAAAGGTGAATATGATGTTTCTCTTTCTATTATAAATGTTGTGGAATATAAAATTGTAATCAATAATTATTAAAATATAATACAAAAGAAATAATGACTTTAAATATATTAAATAAAATAAAACACTTTTAACCATATGAGAGAGGTAGTCTTTAACCTGGAATAAAGGTATCCCTTGTTTTATTCTTACAAGGAATATTGTATTCCCTAACTAGGGAATCCATAAATATGATGATCAGAATCTCAATCTTCATATCACTATAATCCCTTGATATGATGATCAGATTATCTCTCTACCTAGACATGGTATCCCTCAATCTGATGGATCAGATTCTCTCTCTTCCTATCCTCAAAATTCCTCAATCGTAATCACAAATCAGATGTAGAAAAAATAGAAAAACAATTCTTAAGGAGACAACGTGACAAGGTTTCCTAAAGATGAAAATTCACAAAACAATTAGAAATGACTAGGAAAATGTCATTAATTCTTTTTAACCTTCAGAGATCTTATGAAAATGAGAAAATTGAAAATGTATCAGACAATTAAAATTAGTAGCAGCAACAAACTCTTTGAATGACCTTGTATTTATAGGCGATCTCCCAATAATCATCTTTATCTCCCAATGGTTATATTTATCTGAGTTTTTTGCAATGACTTGGATATGTGAAACATTAATGGATATATTGTAATGGATTGTCTTATGTTGTGAATGTTTAACATATTTAAAAATTTAAAAATATTTCATTACAATAGAAACAAATTTTTCATATTTTGATTATAAACATAGTCAGTTTTATGGACTTTTATGGTTTTCATTATGATAATAAATACAAGTCTAAGTTCGATATCTATAGTAAGAAGTGTTAGTTGGTTTGTCATACCTTTTTCAGTATGAAATACAATACAAAATTATAACATCTATCCTGACAAATTTGGTTCTCATTTTTATTGGATATAGTCCCATTCTGATAATTGTAATAAATATTTATACGTTTATATTCATAATATGTAAAAACTTATTCTATGTGTGGTAAAAATTAATTTTCTCTAAAAAAACATTATAAAACAATTTGGATATAAAAAAGTTAGTAAACATGTTTTAAGAATGGGTTTTTAATTTTCAAAATAAGAGGAATAAAAAATTAAGAAGTAAAAACGTTTGACTTAATAAGAATTAATTTTTCTTTGATGTTCTTAATCCAAGCCTCCAAAGGGTACTAGACTCTCAATAATTTTCATAAAATGATTATATGGTATCAAGTACCATAATAACAGAGAAATAATTCTAACTGTAATATATTTTCAAAGTAAATCAAGAGAAGAAGAGTATGATTGAGTGCTAATAAAAAATAAATGAGGTGAATAAAAATAAAGGAATTTTGGAACATTACACATGTGATAATTGTGGAAAGAGACACACAAGTACATTTTTAATTGGAATAAGAGTTTTTTTAAAGAAAGGAAAATGGATCATAAGGATATTAAATTCTAGAAAAAGAAAAAATCATCATTATCCAATGCTCCAGCTATAAAAATATAGGGAATTTTTCAAACCATTCTCTCAAATATCAAGGGAACATACCACAAAATAAGCTAAGGAGAGAAGGCCAAGATTAAAAAATTACTAAACATGAAGTTTAAATACCTTAAATTATAATAATTGGTATCGTAAACACGTGATTTATTTGACTCTAGATCTATGGAATATTTCATTAGATATAAAATCATCCCTTAACACTCTAAATAAAAACATTATCAATCACATCACAAAGTAAGAATCTTGTTATTGAACAGTTTCTGTAATAATGAAAAATTATTTCCTAGATGCAAATGTGGTTGTTATACTTATGATTTTCTTTGAAATAATTCGGGTTTTTGGGTTTTATTTAATTTTTTGATTTATGAATGAGTAGATGATGCATAAAATAATATATGAATATAATCATGAAATTTGAAAAAATTATACTTTTACCTTTACTATGGATGAATGAATGGTCTTTCTACCTGTTATAGATTTATGTTTTTGTGGTTGTTAACTTTATCATAAACATATTATCTATCACAATTTATTAGTAATTAGATGCTAGTTTTCTTATCCATGTATAAAGTTTATCTTGCCACCAAATTTATCCCAATATGGGAGCCTGGTTAATTGTTATTTTAGGTAACCTTTATCCTTGAAACTTCCCATTTTCAAAGGATGTTTTTTTATCCCTCTTTATAATGTGGGTTTTCAACAAAGTTATATTAAAATATTTAACCTTTTATGGTCACAATAAAATTTTGAGGGAATAATTTATTTAAGTAGGGTAGAATGTAACACCCCTAGATTTTAGGATATATTTTTATTTAAATAAATTTAATTTCTTTTATAAAATGTGTTACATGCAACAATGAGTTTAAACGAACCATGATATACTATTAAAATGTTATTATTCAAATGTGGTCATTATTACATAAATTTTAAAATTGGTGGTATAAATATCAATAAACAAATTTTGAAATATATTTATAAAGGTTTTTTATTGGGAAAATTGTTTTACTAATTTATAATATAAAAAGAACTCAATTTTTCAGTAAAGTAATTTTTTGCTTCAAAAATATGTTTTCTATAACAATAGATTTTATTTATTTTATTATCTAAGATAATGTTATAATTAATTTATACTAATTTCATAATTTTTATTTTATTAAAAAAATATCATTTTCAATAATCATCTTACCAAAATTAGCTCAGGATGAGGTTTAGGGATTGTTTTGAAAGCATTTATTTGTTAATAAATAATGAAAATACCAATTTTTGTAAAATAGTCATTTATTTTCATTAAATAAATACATTTAAAAGTCCCATTTGATATTAAATTAATATAAGTATCCTTAAATTATAAATAATATAATTAATTAGATAGTATCTATCATTATGTTGAATTTTTCTCTAAGTTCATTTTTAGGCTTAAAACCGCATTTTTCTAAATAATATTTATAATTATGTTTTGTATTTTTTATCTTAAATTAATTTTTGATACTTATAGGAATTTATTATTGAAAAATAGATCCAATATTTGGAACTAGGAGGTTAATGTTTTTTTAAATAAGTCCATTTATTAGTTATTATGTATAATAATCACAGTAAATTTTTGTTTCCATGGTAAATGTAAATAGGGTAATTATGGTTAAAAGTAATATAATAAGGTCTCAAAATCAACCAGAAACTTTATTTTATTTCATTTTATGAGTATAGTACATCTATAATAATCCAATATTCTAAAATGGGTAAAATTATTTCTACCTTTCCTTGATTTTAAAATTTATATTATTTTATATAAATATAAAGTAAAAAATGTCTCTCTCCTACTTTTAATATCTATGATATTTTTTGATAGGGAAAAAACATATGTTCAGTTATAAATAGTTGTTTTCAATATTATTTATTTTTTTATCATGGTAAGTTTTTAATGATTTTAGTGATAATAATTACCTAACATGTTTATGCAACGTTGACACAACACTTGTTAAAGTAGTAGAAAAATAAAGTAGATGGTTTAAAAACTATAAAATTAATATTTATTAGTTGAGTTATATTTTTTAATTAATTTTTTAGGAAAATATATCATATTATATATGTTTTAAAATTTAATATTTGAATTAAATTTCTATTATTTTTTCCAATGTCAAAATATGAAGACAGTTCTTAAAATTTCATTAATAGTATTTTATGTTAAATATATTTTATTAAAGTATATAAAAATCATAAAAATATTTCAAGAGGAAAATAAGGAAAATAAAGGATCTAAATTTTCTTTACATGGACATTTATGAGAAAATTGTTACCTTATAAGACAAATTATAAGTCTTTAATATTGTAAAAGTCATTTCCGCAATTAAGGTTAAAGTTGGTAAACTAAGGGGTTAAAAAAATCATAAGGTTTAAAATAATATCTAAACACAAATAAATTTTATTATAAAATTACATTAGGATAATATTCTACTTATATTATAGTAAGTGCATTTTGGAATCATTTTAATTGAGATATAGACATATTATATTATAATATTTCATGTATTTACAAAAATGACAATATTATTTTATAATAAATAATATTTTATTAAATGATTTTAAATTCATAAAAATACTATATTCCTCAAATTAAATGGTATATGTATGATAATATCAATCATGTTCCATTAATGGGTAATTTTTCTCTTATAGTAACGTTCTTGGCCCTTAAAGAGTAAAAAAATTTAATATTACCGTAATTATCAAGTGGGTTAACAGGGGTTGAAAATAATAGATAAGGGTGAAAAAACACTAAAATTTCCCACAAAAATTTAAGGATAATATTTAGATTCAAACACATATTATTATATAAATTTATTAATTTTGAGTTATTTTACATGAAAATTAATTTATATTTGTTTAAGACTTTAAGTAATTCTAAGAGTGACCTTCCCCCCTATTATAAAAGGGTACCTCTCCTCCTCTCTTTCTCACACAATATAATCACTATAGATCATAAAATTCCTACCATAATAGCTTAATGTATTTCTTAACCACATCATAGTGATTATTTTTTTCCAAATTACCACCCCTTCCATTTTTAAGGTGTAATCCAACAAAGGATTATCAACGAAGTGGTATAAATATTAACCAAGTGATATCAACTTTGTTTATTCATCAACCTCCTCAAAATCCATGGTATCCATTATAAAATAATGAATTAAGTATCTTAAATTTAATAATTTTTTATGATGATTATTATGTTACAACCATTATCCACCTTCTTTTCATTATACAGAAAGAGAAAACATCTCTTGTGCATACGTAAGGCTTACTGTCTCCTGGTAGCATTGTAATTTGTTTTTCATCACCACATTACATAGATAGTTTTGATGATGGATTTAAAAAATATATATTTTATTTACGATATTATTATAATTTTTTTAAATATGAATTATTATTCACCATTATTTTGTTATGTTCATCAAAAAATGGAAAGAGCATTCATACGTACGTATGGTCTACCATATCCATGAACGGTGTAATTAATTTTTTATCTCAAAATTTTATAGATGAATATATATATATATTGAATATATATTATATTTATATCATGTTTGACATTATTTATACTATGATACCATGATCAATGTAGAATATACGAAACTATTGAACCAAAACTTACATGAAAAACAAAATAGTTAACACTCAAAAATGTATATTTTAATAAATAATTATTAAGAAATGAGTATTGAAATGTTATAAGTGCATAATACATGATAATATAAGTATTTATATGGTGATTTTATATAATTATAATAAATATTAATTAATTTTACAGGAGAATAAAGGAACTTACCCGGAAAGTCAGACCCGAGGTAATGGGTTTCTCATATCACTATTGTTTCCATGAGGCAAATGCCATATTCCACACTTGTTTATTTAATGTGGTGTATATAAAGTCCATTATCTATTTTATATCATAAATCCATTCATATTAATGGTATTTAAAGTTTCATTTTAATTTATTTTATTTATGGGGTTATGATTCAAAAGATACTAAAGAGGTAAATGATTTCTTTTACAATCTAATTTTATTCTGAGATTTGTTATGTTTGAATTTTCATTAAGAGAAATTAAATGATACTTATCTGATAAAATAATTTATGTTTCTTTTTTACTATGTTAATTTTTTTTAATTTTCATGTAATATTAATATTTTCCTCTCTTGGGTGTTTAGAAATATTGAGAAAATATTTTTAAGAAAAACATATTTAATTTTCCCTTTAGTTAGGAATCATTCTCTTCCAAGTCCATGTTTTCTGAAAATGTTATCAATAATTTTCTTAATATTCCATGATGATTATTTAAATCCATTTTTACCCATGGTTTAATATTTAATTTTATTTTAAAAGGAATATTCTTTTCATATTATTAATAAGTTACATTTTAATTTTGACAAAAAATGTGAAAGGAATTTTTATTTTAATATACACAACACGTATAAAATTTCCCGCTATCATGAACACTTAATGACTTGAAGTTTCATTTAAAATTTCCAAAATTTATTTTCAAAGAAAATGTTTTCCTTAATATGTTTTAATATTTGGATTTTAAATAAGTTATTTCAAAGTGAAAATGAAATTCTTCTAAAGAAATATTCCAATGATATTTTAAAGAAATTTTTCATCTATGATAATATCATTTTATATTAATTATGATTAACTGGGGATATAATACAATGATACCATATTTATTATTCCTCTAATTGTTTTATTATTATGAAATATTGATGATCCTTATTCTCGATTCAATATGGAGAAGTATGACTTGTAGGGAATTTTGAGAGTGAATTGTATTGACCATTAAATATATAAGGAATGCATTGGACATGCAGTCATGGTCGGGGCTGAAAATTATATATCCCATCGATGAATCGATAGTATACGGGAGAAAAAATAGTTTCGAATGATGTCAAGGATAAGGTTATAGGATCAAGTCATAATTGTTGGGTATTTGGTGTTGTAATGTCCTATACCTCCCTAGTCCATTACTTTTCCAAAATCCACTGTCTGAGTTGTTTTTGGGAGTCACGTTGACTCATTTCAAGAGTTTACCAAAAATCTAGTTTTCTAATGGTATGTGTCATTGGTGGGTGGTGTCGGTTGGTGGAGTCAATGGGTCATGTCAGTGGATCAATGATAATGAGTGGCGTTAGTGAGTGGAATCAGTAGGTGGCATTGGTGACTCATTGTTGGTAGGTTGCGTCGGTGGGTTGCGTCAGTAGCTCTCTATTGGTGAGTTGCATCAGTGAGTAGTATTAGTAGGTGGAATCAATGAGTGGCATCAGTATAAGGCATTGGTGAGAGGCATCAGTGAGCCGTATCGGTGACACACCCAACAGTGAGTCATTTTCAACTTTCCACAATTTTTTCCACTTTCAACCCTTTTACATTTTATTTGATTTAAATAAAGTTTAAAACTTTTTTAACCATTTATAAATTAGTTTAAAAGGTTATTAATTCTATATTTAATACCTTAACACACCTGAGACTTTGCAACGTCCAATCCACATGGACTTGGCCACATAAAACTTTGAAATCGTATCCCTTCAATTGATATTGGATCTGAACTTTTTCTAAATCCAAGATACCCTCTTCCTTAAACCCCTATGTTTTCTCTTTGTATTCCAACAAACATTCTTCCCTGTGAAGTCGTGTGTTATGTTTTGGCCTTCAGATCAAATTTTCCCTTGGAGTCTTTACTTCTTCTTGTGCACCCTGTTGATCAACTTCAATTCCAAGTAGGGATTCCTTCATCAATTTTTTTGTATCATACAGGGTGGGTATACTGATGTCTACTTTTGAATATGGTTAGATCCAATTTAAACGAAGTAATAAATGAAGGTAAGAATATTATGATAACAAAGATATTTGCACATGTTAATTTCGTAATAAATGAGTGGTGGGGAAGATTTTGATGATGTTTTTATTTATTAATTTGTTATAATTGATCCATTTTTTGACCTATATTTGCGTCATGCCTTTTAAAAATCATAGTCATTGCTGGCCTCTGTTTGCACACTATCCCTATGAACACTTGTTGTTGAATGATTGTGAACATGAAAACTTGATTAATCATGTATATCTGGTTAAATAAATGGATGCCCCAAGATAAACTTATTCTATGATAACCCATGAATTATTAAAGTAGAATTATATAATGAGTGTGTTAAATATGAATACACTTTTCCTTATTTGGTGTTGTTATGGGTTGTGTATGCATATTTTCCATATTGTACTTTGTATGGGTTGTATGGTTTTATTGTTGAGAGTAAGGAAGTTGCAGGGGTGATATGAGTGGTGTAATGGAATCTTATATTGAGAAATTGAATGATTGTGGAATGGATGGAAATGGTTGAGTAGTGGGGTTGCAGGTTCTGGTTGTTCTATGTTTATGTTACTGGGTGTGATAGGTGTGGTGTTGTTATATAGTGTGGCTGTCAAGTTGGTTGTGATGAGTTTTGTTTCATGTTTTGGCTGTAATTTGGGGGTTTTATCATTTATAGGAAGGATAAGGTTATGTGAACCTAAATAATGATGATGGTAGTGGTTGTCGTGAGTATTAAACAGAGTGGAAAAAGGAAATGAGTTAATTTAATGCGGTTATTTTTCCTCTATATGGCTTGTGTTTTGTGGATTTTTGAGTGTTTTATTTACTAGTTTACTAGGTAGGTATGGAATAAATAAATTATTTCCTTAATAAATAATAATAATTGGTTAAATGAGTTGGATGGGGGTATGTTTGAGCTTCGGTTTGTTGTGAATGGATTTCTTTTATCAACTTATGATGTGATTGTTTTCGGTGTTAATAAATGAATATAGAGGTAGTACCATAGTTGTAAATATCATAGGGTAGTTTATTGTTTTATTGGGAACCCATAGGTTGGGGTGAGTGTCTGATACCTATATATATACTTGTACTTAATTTTGATTTCTATGTGCACTTGAACTAGTAGATCACCATGTGATGAACACCCCCATTGTTACAGGGGAAGGTGTATTTCCCAAATATTCTGATGGGAGGATGGATGGAAAGACACTCTTTCTTCCATGCTCCCTCTTACAGGAAATTTTATCCCAATATCCTTTGGATAGGTTGTAGTCTGTGGGGCCTAGGTGTGTGCAGGAAATTTTTAGTATCCTATGTGAATTTGAGATGCGTTGAGTTGTGCTTTCCCAGGTGTCTTCAATATGTGGTGTGGTATGTGGCCCAGGTTTTTTTGGGAATGTTTTGGTTTCCTATGTGTCTTTGGGAAGAGATGATTTTTTATTTCCCTGGTGTCTTGAGGATGTTGTGTAGTATGTGGACCAGGTGTCTACGAGTAGGTTGTGGTGTGTTATGTGGCCCAGGGGTGTGCAAGTGGGTTTTGATGTGGTGTGTTATGTGGCCCAGGGGTGTGTGGGTGGGTTGCGATGTGATACTTTTGGAAGAGGTGTGAGCGCCAGGATGTTTTCTATTAGGGTGTGAGAGTGGCTAATTAGTGGTAAAGTGGTGTGTGGTACCCTATCATCAATGTGCTCTAAATTACTTTACATAACATGCATTATTTGGTGAGTGTGACCTTGGTGAGGTGGTGATGGATAGACTACCTTGTTAGGTGATGTTGGTTTCTGTTGTTTTCTCATTGGGAATTAGTATGCTTCTCTAATTATGCATGAGAGACTTTAGGTTTTCCTTACTAAGTATACCTGTATGCTCACCCTATGTTACAAAACATCTTTCAAGTTTCTAGAAAGAATGCGAGGATTGTGCTGGACATTAATATCTTGGAAATTGGGGACAGTTGTTGTGTCGCTTCTTGTCTTTTATTTTGGTATTTACTTTGGGTCATTTCATTGTATTTATAGAAGTTTTACTTTAAAACATGCATCTAGAATGGATTTTATTTTTTCTATTATATGGTTCTTGGAGTTATTTTGAGATGGACCATCTTATCTCTAGATCATGTTTATTATAAAAGGCCAATGCCTCCCATTTTGTGAGATTTCTATACCTTTGGTGTTGGTCTCCACACTAGGTCCTACTGTAGGTGGGACTTTTTGGGTCATTATCTCTCTTCCTTCATTTCCATCTCAGAAGGGGCATATTTAGAGGGAGGGGGTCGTGACAGAATGGTAGCAGAGTTGGTGGTTGTGAGATAGGATTGAGTTTGGAGTTAACCACAGAGAGGGTTACATGTGTTGGTAGGAAAATAGTGTTAGCTGACCTTGGTGAATGACATAGGTCAGGGAATATCAGCTAGGACACTATATTTTATCCCCCTGTGATTTGATGCAAGGACTCTAAGCTTACCGAACAACCAAATGAGGATACACCATTTATAGGGTATAGACCCCAAGAAAGTTACATCCATCATAATTACTTTTTTTCTTATTTGATTTTGTGTCTTAGAAAAATTTGCAATGGATAATAATAAAATGAGTTAATATTAACTTTAAATAAAATTACACATTACCCCAGCTTAGGAATTACTTGTTTACGTTACAGCTATGGAACCCTATCATCGTCTGTGTGTTGTACAGAAAATGGATTCTCGGTAGGAGGACCCGGTTAATCAATAGAGGATTGAACCAATAGAGGAGGACAATTAGTGTCAAAAAAATGTTAAACTCTTTCTAGCGAAAGACTCTGGGAAGTATGAGGGAATCGTTTTAGACATTGATATAGAAAGTTGGCTCGAGGATCTTGTGATCACCTTTATCTTGATCTGGGATCCAATGGAGTACTGGGATCCCTTGGAAGTGAGATAGATGCAGGTAGTTCTTCATCAGTGGTGGAAACATTACCCATGGGAGAGGAAGTAGGCTGGCGTTCTGTGGGTCAATTTTGAGAAGGAGTTTTGAGAAGAATTCCTTTCTTAGACAATGAAGGATAAGAAGTAATAGGATCTACTCTACCTCCAATAGGATAGTATGTCTGTACGAGAGTGGGGGATCAAGTTCAATGATGTCCTTTACTTTGATCTGGATTTATTTCTTAATGAGGGGTCATGGGTGAGATGCTTAGAGGAGGCATTTCATCCTTGTCTCCAGTACGCAGTAACTCCCATCACCTTGATGAAATACCTATAGGTCCAGAAGAAAGTGGATATAGTTGATAGAATGCAATCATGAGAAAGTAGACTCTGATAGGGTATCCATGAGGGTTATTTGAAGGTAATGACTTCCATTAGTAGGTCTCGGGTTCTAGGTCCTTTGAGGTTTTGACCGGTGGGAAGGTAACCTCATCAGTTTATGTTTCAACATTCTTGTTCTCATGCCTATACAATAGGCCTGGGGATGGTGTTTTTTATCTATGGAGTCGATGGGGATCTTTAGAGTTAGTTCCCAACAGTTGTTGGAGCTCAATATGGTGGAGCTGTGTAGGTCAAGTGCCCACCTTAGTAGTAGTTTCCGGCAAGGCAGTTCCAGTAGGAGGGACAACAGGCTCATGCTCCACTGAGGGGAGACATAGTAGGTGGAGGCTGACCATAGGGTGTTCCTTGGGTACCTCGACCTGGGTGTGGTCGAGGAGGAGGTTGTTAGCAGAGGGTAAAAGGATATTGGTGTGGTCAATTTCACGCCATAGAGGCAACAATTCAAGCAGGGCTGAAGATCATTTGAGGTACGATCAGTTCCTTCAGTACTTTTGATTATGATCTGTTTTATTTGGGATATTAGCACTCATTTCTTCCACCCATTATATTCCATGATCTAGGACTGCACATAGGGAGGCTTCCCATACCCCTTGTGTTGAGTATTCCATTAGGAGGTTAGACAAGCTTATTTTATGTTTGCTAGGGATGTAGACTAATGATTGGGCCATATCATTCCTATGGGGATATTTTCCAATTATTGATGCAACCATATGATTTCATCCTTGGAATCGAATAGTTGTATTGTTTTCATGTTGTTATTGACTTCTTACAGAGTAGAGTCATGTTTTTAGACATGGATGGATAGTGTGTGGATTTCGTTGGTGAGAAATTTTTTTAAATGGGATGTCAGCGTGTGGGGGAATTTCTTTCCTTGTTGGCTAAGATGTCAAAGGAATCAGTGAATGATGCTAGTGTAAGTGTTTTACACCTCGATCTTGTACTGTTACTCTATTTTTTAATAAATTCCATCGGTGACATGGAGTGGGAAACAAATCCATGTCATCAATATTCTAAAAAAAAGGAATCAGTGGATGATGACATAGAGGAGGTTCCCAGATTTTTTGGATAATTAGTGGATGTATTCCCTAAGGAGGTGGCGTCTCTACCCCCTCAACGTGATTTTGAGTTTGGGATAAACCTTCCACCTGATGCTTATTCAATTTTTCTAGATCGTTATCAGATAGAACCTTCAATGATATAAGAGTTGATGAATCATATTGATAAAATAATGAAGAATAGATTTATCTGACCTATTGTGTCTCCATGGGGTACTCTAGTCTTGTTCTGAAAGAAGATAGATGGTGGTATGAGGTTGTGCATAGACTACCAGAGGTTAAATCATGTGATGGTCCAGAACTATTACCTTATCCCAAGGATAGATGATCCTTTTGACCATATGAGGGGTGAAAGTTGGTTTTCTAAGATCAATCAATAGTTTGGGTATCAACAGTTAAGGGTGACAGAGGGTAACATCCTGAATACTACTTTCATTTACAAATATAAGAACTTTGAGTTCATGGTTATGCAGTTAGGTGTTAGAAATGCACCAGTCGTGTTCATAGGACTCATGAAATCTGTCTTTTGTGAGTTCTTAGACCAGTTCATCACCATATTCATAAATGATATCTTGATCTACTTGAAGTCCGAGTAGGAGCATACCGAGCAACTCAGGACTTACCAAAAGGTCCTTAGATGTCACCAGCTCTATGGAAATCTATCCAAGTTTTTGTTTTGGACATGAGAGGTGGATTTACTTGGACATGTGGCGTCATAGTAGGGTGTAGAAGTGGACTGGTCAAAGTTATAAGTAGTTTTTTCTTGGGAAGAACCCAATAAGGTGGTATAGATTCACATTTTTTATGTTCTAGAAAGCTATTACTAGATATTTGTAGCCGATTTCTCTCGAGTTTCAGTTCTGTTGATGGATCTGACCAAAAAAGACCAGGACTTTGTGTGGAGTGAGTAGTGTTAGGCATCTTTCAGGTAACTAATGGGGATGTTGACAAGTGCTCCACTTCTCCAGTTTCTAGAAGAAGTGGGGATGTTTGAATTGTTTTGTGATGTTTCCCATCTAGGATATAATGTGTGTTGATGAAATAGTGGGGATTGATCTCTTATAGGTATGGGAAGTTATGTTCCAACAAATTTAACTATGCCATCCATGAACTGGATCTAACAGTGGTTGTGTTTTCACAAAATATTTGATGGCATTACCTCATTGGGGAGCTCTTTGTGGTCATCGCAGACCAAAAGATCTTGAGGTATAATGTTTCCTAGTAAGCTTTGAACTTATGATAGTTCTATTGGATGGAGTTTCTTCAATACTATAATTTCAATATCTCTTACAACTTAGTAAAGGGGAATGTTTTGGCCGATGCATTGAGTAGGAAGTTGAATAAAGAGGTTTATTGAGAATCTGCAGATTTTTTGAAGGCGATGGAGAAGTTTTCATCCTTGCACTTACATGGAAGAATGGATGGCGGTAGGGGTATTCTATTTTAGATGAAGTTACATTTTACTCTGATGTAATAGGTGGATGATTCTGAGTGGGGAGAGATGGAGGAAGAGGTAATGTGTGATCACATTCACCTGGGTGATGGTCTAAATGGATGATCATAGGATGATAAGAATAAGATGATATTCCTTGTAAGGATGTTTGTTCCAATGGATATGCACGAGGTAGTTCTCTGGGAGTTTCAAAAATCACCCTTAGCGGTACACCCAGTAATTACTAAGATGTAATGCGGTTTGAGAGAACAATTTTGGTGGCCTAGGATGAATCGAGTAGGGGAAAAGTTTGTAGAGAAGTGCTTAGTGTTACAACATGTGAAGGTTGAGCACCATGTTCCCTATGGTTTTTTCCATCCCTTGGATGTCCCTAAGTAGATGTGGGATGAAATCTACATGGATTTCATCATAGGGTTACCCAGGGATCAGGGAGGCTGTGATTTTATCTAGGTAGTGGTGGATCAACTGATAAATTAGGCCCACTTCATTGCAATTAAAGAGTGTGGTGCAGTCGAGGCCTTGTCTAGGAGGTATGTGGATGAGGTAGTGTGACAGCATAGAGTTCAGAGATCCATCGTCTCAAATCAGGCCACACATTTTACCTTTTAAGTCTGGTGGGGATTTTAGCATGCTTTTGGAACTCAGTTACGCCTCAGCACTGCCTTCCACCCTCATACAAGTGTACAGATAGAGAGAACCATCTAGATGTTGGATGACATTCTGTGGGAATGCGTCTTGGAACTTGGTGGATCTTGGGTATGGAACCTACCCTTGGTTGATATTTCTTATAATAATATCAATCACCCTTCCATGAGCATGAATCTGTTTGAATATTTGTATGGAATACCAGTTGTTCACATTTTTTATGGATAGATGTTGGGGAGGCAGTTGTTCTAGGTCCAGAAATGGTGAATATTATCACTAAGAAGGTTCATCTTGTCCATGAGAGGATGAAGGCAGAACATGACAGGCAGAAGTCATACATTGATCGATGGTGGAGGCTCTTATATTTTGAGTTTTGGGACCATGTGTTCTTAAAGGTTTCCCCCAGATGTGGGCAGTGAAGCTTTGGAAGAGGGAGCCAGGTTTCTCTGAGATTCATTGGACCCTTTTAGATGTTGGGAGAGTTGGTGAGGAGGAATACCAGCTTGCATTGCCACCACATTTGGAGAGGATCCATGATTCCTTTCATGGATCCCAACATTATCAGTATCTTCACAATGACTCACATGTCATTTACTGGGGAGAGTTGGATATCGAGGACTACACAATGTTCGTGGAGTGACCAGTGTAGATCCAAGATCATTGGGAGAAGGTTCTATGTGGATGAACCATTCGTTTTATTTGTGTGTTCTAGAGGCATGGTGGACTAGTGGATAATACTTGGGAGCAATAAGAAAAGATGTGTTCCCAATACCCAGAGTTGTTTTGTGTTTTTATTTTGTGTTTTTATTTTTGATGTAATGCTTGAACCTTGTTTTCTATAATATGATTTGTTTCCTTATTATGTTATTTGTGATAAATTCCTGACCATTATGAATGGAGGACCTAATTACTAATAGAGACACATTAATTGAGATGTGATTAAACCCATGCGAGTGAGTCAGTGCCACCCAGAGCGGATAATATCATGATATAGATGGAAGAATTCCCTTATTCAAGTGTCCGGACAATATGGTTTTGGTGCTCATGTGGCGTGCCACCCTCAATAGTGTACAATTTATAAAAATATGTAATTCATAAAAACAATTTCTCTAGAATTAATGGTATTTTCCTAAGTAAAATAGAACACTTTTGATTTTACAAAATTATTTATTTTTTAAATTATTTTTCATTTAATTATCTTTCCATTTAATAAAGTTTTTATTGTAAAACAAAATTATTTACTTTATTGTGGTATTGTGTGTATAAAAAGTTGTCGTACATACTGGTTTAATTTAAATGAGAATACAAACTAAAATCTCTAGGTGTTACATTATCCCCCATTAAATATATTACATCCTCAATAAGTTTAATTTATTACAACAAAAACAAATGTCTCTTGACTCATATACATGTTTATCATGATAATTAATTTCTAAGTTACTAATATGAAATTTATTATTTATTAAATAAATATTTCTACAACATGTATGTACTATTATATTACCTCATACTTATATATGAGTTTTCAAAAGCATACATTGATAGCTGAGTGAGATTTTCCACAAAATAAACGATAGATTTATCATTCTATTTCATTATTTAAAGAAATTATTTTACCAATGAGATAGAGAACACGAGAAAATATACACAATTTATTTATTTGAATCCTATAAGTGTAATTTCCCCATTTCATTTTGTTTCAATCAATTTTATACTTATATTTAATCTCATATTCTTAATGATAAATTACTATGTTTAAATTTTGATTCCTAGAGTATGAAAATAAACTTTTAACAGATCACAAAAACCATTAAAGAATGGAAATCTATTCCTCATATTTCTGTCCATTTACTAAAACCAAAATAGTTATCATTAGTTAAGATAATAGTCAATATGAATTAACCTTTATGTGAAGAATTTATTCATTAATCTCCAAAAACTCAATAATAACACCCATGTTTCAACTTAAATATTTCTGAAAACCCATCAAAATATTATTAACTATGTTCAAAATCTAAAAAAAATGAAATATTTGATCCCATTTTCAACCTAAATCAGCTTAAATTTTTTCTAAAAAATTATTGAACCATAATAATAATATGAAATATTCCTTACTATATCTTAAACACAAAAATCGTAATAAACCTATATTATCAAAATTAAACTTAAACTTTATCCCCAAATAACTTTAATCACTCACAAAATCACATTCCATTAATCATATACCTTAATCATATGTAGTCCCAAAATGATATTAATATTCTCCCAAAAGAACCTGAATTTCCTTGACATTAAATTACATTTTAATTATTAAGTTTATCATATTGATAAACTTATATTTTAAAAATTAAGTAAACCATTGTCTTAATTAAAAATATTTACCTTATCATCAATTCAATTACCAAGCCAAATAGTTATTTATACCTTCAACATGTCCCCTAAAAATATAATAAAATCCTTCCCAAATAACCTTCACTCTAAAATACGGACTACAATAAAGGATTATGTCTCACTTAATCATGTATTCTTTCTAAAACTCAATAAACATTTCCTAAATTATCATTAATCACTATAGAATATAATTTTATAAGACCTCAAAATGGATATCTATGTCTTTGAACTAATTACCAACCTTAAACTTATTAAACTATGATGGTATCAATAAATTCATAAATTATCCATATTTAATAAATTTATAACCTAAAAATTTATATAATATATACTATGATATCAACTGATATTCCCTAGACCCATACTCTTAGATGTGGTTTTAAAACCATAATACTTATATACTGTCTTTGATATTCCCTATACTCATACTCTTAGATGTGGTGCTAAGGCTATATTCTTTATATAATAGATTTGATACCAACTCAAAAGACCCAATTTTAACTATCCATAATTTCAAAATCAAAATCGATTTTTTATTAACTTACATACATATGATCTTTTTGTGATTAGGTATCTAGAGAATTTGAAAAACCAATACTTAGGAAAACTGATATATTTCTCACTCAATGAAAATTTTTTCCAATATACCCAAATTTCCTTATTCCGTAATAATTCATAAACTTCTCCTATAAAATTATCTAGACATGATACCCTTATATATATATCATATGTGTTAATATTTTAAAGATCCAATACTTTCATATAATTCATTTATTATTTTCATGGATTTAAATCCACCACATTATCATTTACTAGGTAATTTCACTTATTTATCATATAAGAGTATCTTGGAATTTAGTGTGAAAATGGATTAAATATATGTTTGTTATTATATTATTTTATATTTTTAATTATTAAAATAAATCCTATATTAAATACTTGGAGTTTTTATGACTATATTAGGTGGTTGGAATCTCTTCTGAAGAAATAATGATGAATCTATGTTTTTATGGGTGTTATAATGTTTTTACATACAATCAAACATAAGGTAGTCATGTGCTCAATAGATTGACCATTCTTTTTTGAATTCCCCTTGACTAAAAAATTTTAAAATTTCATAAGTGATCACACATTGAAATTTTAATGAGGTCACTTTTTGTCATGTATTCGGTCGATTTACAATAAGAAAATAACAACATTCCACAAGAAGAACAATACAATCGATCATGAATCTCATCCCATTGCACACTGGTCGACTATATGGTCATTTTATTGAACACGGGGAGGGAAACCATTCGAGAATGTGAAGTGATCAACCACAAGTGAAAAATCTATAAAGGAATCAACTAAAAACATGTTAATCCCAAATAAACATGGAATTTCAATTGACTGGCCGCATAAAGAATCATTCACACGGTGAGTGTTTATATATTTATGAAGTGTATTGCTAACATTCATAAACACACAAAGGGAGATTAACTAAGAAATAATAAATGATAAGTCAATCACAAAAATATCCTTCAACCTGAGGTGTTTAGATAAATTAATTTATGAATATTGAACTAATAAATTAATAAAGGAATGAAATGGAAATCATTTTAATAATATTATATCCTTACAAGTGGAAACTAAAATCAGACCTAATCACCCTTATAATCTATTTTTTTCATATTTTACTTCATTTGTGTCTTTGTTTTCAAAATCAAAAAACGAAAATAAAAACTCTTATTTTTTAATTTAAATTGATGATATGTTTTTGTCTACTCATATCCTAGAGACAGCCTACATTAACCCCTATTGTTGAATTTAACTTAGGAAATGAACTGTTTTGTTCATACCCTATGATAGGAATTTGTCAAAACATGGAATTTTCTTTAGGGAGGATATTCCAATAACCTAACCAATAATTTTCATGAATCGATCTTAAAAAAAATCACTTCAACCCTAAAATAGAAAGAACATTGATTTAAATTAGGAACCTAAATTTATAACTAGATTTTGAGTAGATCACCCTTTTAGACTTAAGTGATTCTTCTAGTAATCCCTTCGAGCATGAAGTCATGGTTTGAAATCCAAAAAATTCCCTCAAAAAGTTTTATACACCATGGTTCTTAAATAAAAATAGTCAAATTTCCTTACTATCATTATAAACTAAAAATGAGATAAAAATATTCTAATATAATTTCTTTTTAAATTACATGGCTAGATATGATAAGATCCCAACAAACACATTAAGAGTTCACATATTTCTAATCCACTTTAACTCCTAGAGAAGTGGCTGGGGAATAAGTGAATTAGGGGGGGTGATTTACTTTCTAACTTAATGTAGAATCAAAAGAATGGTTGTAAAAATAAAAACTAAGATAGATACAAGTCTGGGATGACCTTTATATATATATTTACTTTAGATATCATTCCCAACATCTAAGAGAAAACCCACCATAAAGGAGTTATATTTCATCAAAAATTCATTCATATAGAATCTTTATGAGTATTGGGAAAGGTTTAAAAATTTATTTTCTAGTTACCCACATCAAGATGTAGAAGGTTAGAAATTCCTTGTATTTTTATTCAAAGGCCTACTAGATAATGATAGGAACTTATTCGATGAATCATTAGGATTATCCTTAATACATAAGTCACAAACATAGTATAATGGCCTAATTGAGAAGATCAATCAAAACTCATAGCATTTTGGGATAATTGGTACTAGTACCAAAGGAATAAATGTGGTTAGAACTTCTTATTCATACCCGTTACTCGAAATAAAACAATAGGAGATAGAAAATTTAGTGAGAAATATGGATCTAAAACAAATCAATGAGAAATAATCACCAAATAAGGTATATAGTTTATTTTCATCAAATATCCTTTTCACCAACTAATGTACAAAAGTTTAGGGCATGGAAATTTATATAACAAACTTTAAAGAAAGATAATTCCAATATAATCAAGGATGGATAGATCCAAACCATGTCCAATATAGATTTTGAAACTACAAATACTCTATAGGACCTATACCATAACTAGTTTCAATGTAAACCCCCATTCCATCAATAAAACCAACAATACGAGAACCCACCCCCTTCTAAAAAACCTATAACAAAAACATGTACCAAAAACCTCCTTTTTAGAAAAAGATACCCTATTTTTAGCCATTTACCAAAGAAAAATCACGATTTTTGTAGTGATAGGAACTTGAAATTTAAATTTTGAGGAGTGAAATAGAGTATATTAAGAGTTAATTTAGTAGTTTAATGGAATTTATTATAAGGGGAAAGGTAAACTGCTATCCCAAATCGTCCCTAACCCAACAGAAAATGGATGTATAAATGATATTCACCCCAAGAGCACATTGGAGAAGAATAAAATCCAAGGAATCTATGTGAAAGAATAAGTTTAAATACTTGGACTTAAAAAATTACATCCCGACCTTAAAGAAAAATCTATAAATGATTTTGAACAAACCAAGAGGAATCCATTGATGAAGAACCTACCTATATGTAAAAAGAGTGTGAATAAAGGAAGGAAGATAGATGATGATCTAGTCAAAGAAATAAGTGATTTGATGAATCATGGAAACAACAACAATGGTAGAAGATAGATCTACAACTTTCATTCCCATTTGGAACAATCAGGTCTAAGAATAACAAAGAAGAATAACTATAAGGAGAAATTTTGGAAACATTCTTGAATTTTTAGATTAATAATCTGCTTATTGAAGAACTGAGAAAAATTCTTATCTACTCTAAATTTATTAAAGAACTTATCAATAAAATGTGGAGTCTTTAAGGAAAAGAAGAATTAATTTAGGAATAAGTGTATCAGCTCTAATCACACCAAGATTACCCATAAAGAACAAACATTATAAGATACTTTCTATCAATTCCACTATTAGGTATATTTATTTATCAGTTTATTTTTTTATTTATGTTCTTCATTAAATGTAATGCCTCAATTAGTTTTTACATATTTATAGACATTAGACTTGAAGGCCACAATAGTGGTGGTACAACTGGAAAAATGATCCACCATATTTTCACTCAGAGTGCTGGTGGATGTCTTTGGTAAATCATAATATCTGATCTTCCCAACCGAATTATATGTATTGAACATGGATGAATATAGGATCCTATCACACGCATCCATAATTTCAAGGAAATCATTATTGAAGACATCCAATATAATAATAAATTCTTATAAAGTAAAATGTTTAATGGATTTTGGGAAATTCATAGTTCATTTGAACATATTTTACTCCATGAGACACCCTTAAGTTGACCACTCACCCATTAAAATATAAAAATTATAATAATTTTAACCAAATGGTTTGTTTTAGGGGCTCTTAAATTTATAAGAACACTTAATGGTCCAAAAATTTCTAGATAATGAAGCTGACTATAATATTAAAGAATTTATTCTCATATTGGTGAATAAGCTAATATCTAAATACCTTGAGGGATTTTTATGTTCATTATATGATTATATAGATTATATTTCATATTTTATGTATTAAATAAAATCAATAGAAATTAGAAACCTCAATCAGATTTCATCCCTTTAAAACCCACCAAATATGGAACCTATACCCTTACCCACTAATCTCATGTATGTGTAACTAATAAAGGGGGTTTGATACTAGTTATAATTTCTAATAACCATTACATAACCGAAGAAAATAAATTTATTTGTATTTCGTCGGATAATGTGAAAGTAATAGGGTGTAGTTTAGTTGATATTGTAGGCATAAATCAAAAAATTGCTCACACAAAATTCTACATGAAGAAGATTACATAACTATTAGGTATCCCTAAAGGAAGATTAATTCCTAAATAATAATCATAATAGAAATTATATAGAGAAGTTATTATAATTAGGATTCATTTTCCCCATTTTATACTAACAATGTGTTATCCTAATCCATGTAGTTCCTAAGAAATCCTTCCTGAATATTGTAAAAAAATGACCAAAATTAATTAATCCTAGTGAGAGTATAGAATATATGGAGTGTTTTTATAGATTATATTTTTTATACCAAGTCACTAGGAAATATCACTTCCCTATCCAATTAATTAATTAAATACTAGATATTTTTTTGGGAAAACACATTATTGGTTTGTGGATCAGGTTTTAAGATATTTTTGAATACCCATTATCACAGAGGACCAAGAGAAGACAACTTGCACATGTCCCTATAGAAGCATTACTTATAAGAAGATGGTTTTTGGTATATGAAATTACCTAGGTACATTTTAGTGGTGCATGTTAAGTATATTATCATACTACATTGAGGAATCCCTAGAGGTGTCCATAGATGATTTCACTATTTTTAGTAATTTTTTGAACATTGTTTAAAAAATCTGGAAACAAATTGAAAACATCTATTGAAAAAGATATTACTTTACATTTTGAAAGGTGTCACTTTATGATGGAAATAGGAATAATCCTAGATAATTTTATCTCATAGAAATGAATTAAGGTAGATAAATCAAAAATTAAAGTGATAAATTCTTTACCTTACCTAACTTGTGTGAAACACATAAGATATTTTGTAGAACATCAGGGGTTTTATTAGATTTTTATCATAGAATTTATAATATTTATCCCTCTCTCTAGGTTAATTTTAAATTAATATTATTTTGATTTTAATTTTGAATAATTAAATGAATTTTATGAAATAAATATTAGATTAATCATCCCACCAGTGATGCTTCAGCCAAGCGTGGAAACCCTCTTTGAGATACTTTTTGATACTTCCAACCAAACTATTGGAGCAGCCCTTTCCAAAAGAATTGAAGGAAAACCAAAAGTCATTGTTTATTACTAACAAAAATTATATGTTTCCTAGATGAACTATTCTAGTACTGAAAAGGATTTTCATTTATTTATTTTAGATAAATTTAGATTATATCTACTTGGAACTAATGTCACCGTGTTTTTGGACCATGTAGTAATCATATATTTAATGAAGAAGAAAGATACAAAACCTAGGCTGCTCGGATGGATGTTATTAATTTAGGATTTAGAACTTCATTTTGAGGATATTAATGGAGATGAAAATCAGATAATTAGTCAACTGAGTATATTACACAACATAGAATAATTATAAATTCTAGATCAGGATCCGCACCTTCTAAGTGAATATATATATTTTGTTAAAGGAGAAATACCCTAGTATAAAGACATGATAAATTATTTGATGACTTCTATGGTACTATATCATCAAAATTAATAGAAAAATTATAAGCATAAATCTAAATCTCGATTTAACATTTGTTATGACGAATACATGTTGAAAATGTTTAATAAAAAGGAATAAAATGATGTTTTCCTACATGTGAGATTGAGTTTGTTCTTTAATTTTGTTATACTCAAGAATATTGAGGATAATTTTGAGATTAAATAACTACAAGGATATTATTGGAATATAGAATTTTTCATCCCACTTTTCTCAAATATTCATATGATTTTTGTAAAAAATGTAATAAATTTAAGTTTTTTGGAAATATTTAAAAGAGGCAAAAAATCCCCCAAAAAATCCATCATCTTTATTGATGTTTTCAAATTCTTGGGAATAATATTTATGGTATCCCTTCTCATTTATTATCATAACTCTTAAATGTTTCTTACTATAGATTATGTATTAAAATATTTGGAAGACAAAGACAAAAACACTCATGATTCCAAAGTTGGGTGTTCTTTTATCGGGTCTAATAATTTTTAGGTTTGGAGTGCCAAGGGACATATTCAGTAATCAAGGGAAATAATTTTGAAACTAGATCATAGAGTATTTTCTGAGAAAATATTGAGTGCATCATAAAACATATGCACTTTAACATCCACAAAAAATGGGAAAGATGAAGTTTCAAATAGAGAAATAAAGGGAATGTTGTTGAATACTGTAAAACCTAATATGAAAGACCAGTGCCAAAGTTTGGAATACACCTTATGGTATTACAAGATTAACTATAAGACACCTATAGAAATAGGCACCTACTAATTAATTATTGTGAAAATGTTTCATCTGTACATAATACTCATATATAAATCCTAATGGGTTATTAAATAAGTGAATATAGTATATGATAAAGATGAAAAAGAGAGGACATTATAGATACAAGATTTGGAAGAAATCATGATATAATCCTTTTATAATTTGATAATCTATAAATTAAGGACATGATACATGCATGAAAAGTTGATTTATCAAATGTATTTCTATCTTTGAGACGAAGTGTTATTATACAACTCAATACCGAAGCTGATTCCGGGTTAACTTCATTCTAAATGGGAAGTCTCTTTCACGGTTATTAATGTATCCCCTATTGCTATCACGTAGATTGTTAAAGAAGGAATCCGAAAACCATTTATAATCAATGGGCATGGGCTGACAACGTAACTTGGGAATATAACCTAAGAACCAGTGGAGGATGTCACACTCCTCAACCATTTCTATCAATAGAAACCCTCCAGATTGTAATTATCCTAAACATTTGATTATATGTTGTGATTCCATTTAAAATCACATTACATGCTAACTTAGTTAGATGTATTGAGTAAAATACATAATTTATCTATCATGGATGGAACCATGTAGTTTAATTCTTTTCAAATTATATATTTTCAAATTTTTATGTCTTTTTCAAACATTTTATGTATTATTTTTTATTTTAGTATTTTTTTGAGTATTTTGATTTTAATTTGATTAAACTTCCAAACATGGAATCTATGTCAATATTGATAAACTAATTTGACTCACTCACTCACCTTAAGTGACTGTTGAAATAAATTTTCTTTCAAATTCAATGTGAATGAATTTCATGAAAGAACCACTAATTTATAAATCTCAAAACAAGAAATATTGTCTTTTATTATTAATCACTGACCTAAGAGGCTTCTAAATCAATTTTGAAATTTTATTTACAATTACTTATTTATTGATATTACAATGAAATTTAATAAAAATAATTTTATGAGTAATCTATTCAAAACCATAGTGTATTCATGGAACTTGTGCTTAAATTATTGAAACATTCTTTGGATTTTAATAACCCTTTTCAATGAACTCAATTTTAAGCCTACATGTACATTAATCCCATAAAGACATTAAAATTCATGAATGAATTTCTCCAGTATCCAAATTACAATCCAAATACATCAATTTAGTTTATTTTATAATCTTTTACATTATCTAAGTTGAATTCAAGTGTGGGGTAGAGAGAAAAGATGTATAAAAATATGTTTGAAAAATATGTCTGAATTTAATGAAGAATATTATAAATCTTATTTATTTATTTTTTAGGAGAAACAACATGATGGGAATAATGGAAAATTATTTTTATATTATATAAGGATCTCCATCGTAGTCCCCTTCTATTTTAAAGAAAAAATTTCCCTCTCTTTCCTTCAAAATATTATTCTTAAGATAAATCCAAATCTGAAAGATATGAAAATGTGATGTTGAAAAATATGAAAAGAGAGAATAAATCAATGATGTTTTTGAATTAACAAAGAAGATATCCCACACAAGAATCCATAAAAATCTTCAAATACTACTAGAATTATAATCATGTTACAAGTGTTGTTAGGAAGAGCTGGTAGAGAATAACATTAAAGAAGAGTAAAATAAATTTTTGTTTATGAATCCTTATTGTAGAAACAATAAGATGAATTATTACTAGAATTTAATTGATAAAATGTGTGGGATTTACATGGGGAATTAGATGAATATAAATTGGGATAGTGGTAGAGGAAATTAAGGGAGAATATAATCTTTTATGAAACTAAAAAGGCATGAATTGAGCTTAATTTTTGATCCAATCATCCTCATTCATCCTAAATAGTTTAATATTCAAATTCTACCAACCTTTTATCCATATAATATCCCTAATTAATCCCTTGTGATATATAAATATATTTGAGTCATTGGGTGGGGATAAAAAAATTCATCAAGCCTATGGGGAAACTTGTGTGAACCTAGAATGGTAAAAACGTTTCTTGAAAGTCATACTTGAGTAATTGTGCATGATGGGATGAAAGAAGTGGAAATTAATTGAATGAACCTAATAGAGAAAATGAAAACAATAACATTGGGGAGGCTTGATAACTTGAGGGATATGGTGTTACAAGTGGAACTCACACTGTATAGGTATTTGAATTTTTATTTTGAAATCTTTTATAAATTTACTTGTCCTTAATATAAGGTTTAAGTGTGGGGAAATTGATAGAGAGGGCACTTTCATATGTTTTAATAAGAATTTTCATAGATTTAAACCCATCCCATTATAATTTAATGGGTAATTTTCACTTATTTATTAAATAAGAGTATTCTGAATTTATTGTGAAAATTGATGAAATGTTGAATTTTGATTATTTTACTTGATCTTTATAATTATTAGAATAAATTATACACTAAATTATTAGTTTTTTTATGGTTATCATAGGTTCTTGTAATATTTTCTGAAGAAATCATGGTAATTATGTGTTTTTCTAGGATTTTTCAAGTTGACACAAAGAATCGACTATGAGACAGTCATGTGGTTGACCGATTAATTGTGCCTTTCTGAATCGACCATATATAGAAATTTCAGAATGTCCCCAACTGAACGCATATTGAAACTTCCATGCGGTCACTTGTTTGTCATGATTTTTATCAACTGATCACAATAAGATATCAACTTTACGTAAGTGGAACTATAAAATCAATCATGTATCTCAACATACCATATGATTTTTGGCCATACGATTGATCTATCAACCAAAATGAGGGAAACCAATCGACCATTCAATGAGATTGACCACAAGTGAAAAATCTATAATGGGCGCAACCGATGTCGCATTCATCTGAAATGACCAGGGAACTGTAATGAACCACTGAACCACATGACTGATCACATGTAGAATTGTTCACATGGTCACTTATCTGTCATACAATCACTCTCACCTCACAATCAATCCATCACTTTACCCAAAAAAAAACTTATAAAGATGTGGTACAACTTATGTACAATATTCAAGGAAACCAACCAAAATTCAAGATAAAGCATTGAGATACCATGTCAGTATTCATGTAATCAATATGTGGCTACCACATGGATCAGAATATGCATTATGGTTTAGTCAATACCTTAGAAGGAAATTCATGTATTTCATAGATAATCATATCATGATACGAATTTGATGTTGTGAACTGATGTGGCAGTGTTTTCATGCTCTTTTCCACATCCTTTTTTTAATTTTGTTGACTTTTTAACATCAAACTATTTCATTTTGTGTAATATTTATCTATTTTTCTATTTGGAAAATTACATTATAAAAAAATGTGTTTATGCATTAAAGGTGTGTTATTGTTGTTTATTTTATATTATTTATTTTCAATAATAAAAATAAGCTGTTATTTTAATTTCGTTTAATTAATTATTTTTTTATTAGTTTTGAATAATTTTTATTTCATTAATTAAATTAATTAAATATTTATTCTTAAATTCTAAATAAATAAACTTTACATATCATTTTTCAATTCTTTTATAATTTTTTTAGGTTGAACAATTTAATTTTATTCAATTAATTTTTTTTAATATTTAATTTATTATTTAATTTATTAATTGTTTAATGAATTGTTTGATTAATTTAATCAAGCCACTTTATTTAATTTAGTTTTTTTAAATTAAGTTTGGTTATAATATTTAATCCAAATAAATTCTTTCTTTTAAATAATTAATAAGTAATTTTATTATTCAACTTTGTTATATTTATTTATTTTAATTAGTTTATAATTATTATTTTTAATTAAATTGATTAATTTTTCAACCTATTTCTAGTTTTATCATGGTATTAATTAATTCTATTTTTTATTTGTTTTGTAGGTGTTACGGTCGCTACAGATCCCTCTATCGTAGTGTCACCATTTTCATGCTGTCATGGTGCCACCGCTCCTTCTCGAACATGTCTCACCATTTCTACCCTTGTCATCGTTTCTCCAACCTGTCTCGCTACTCACACCCCCTTCTTTGCTGCCACCGTTTATTCATGGTGCCACCGTTTCTTCACGGTGCCACAATTGTCTTCCTGGTGCCCTAACAAGTAGTCGCTGCACTACTCCACACCTCCTCAACTCCTGGCTCGCCGACACCACAACCGCAAAAATCAACACAGCACAAAACAAAATATCGCATAGTAGCAAGATCTCTTTTCAATTTCCAACATGACAAAATGAAAGAATCGCATAATTCCAAGAACAAATCAGTTGTACAAATCAAAACCAGAACCCAAAAAGTTCATTTAGCTTGAAATTTCAAATCTAAACCGCCTCCCCCTCTAAGCCGAACCTTCCTCTCTGACTCATCTCACTACACGCTACCCTCGGTTATCCCGCTAAATCGCCTCACACCAACCTCCTTGTCGCCAAAAATCCTAGTGAGACCCCTCCTTGTGCCGTCTCCCCTTATTGGAACACTCGCACAGTGTCGCCCCCAACCTTCCTTGTTCCGCTCTCGACCTCACCATCGCGGTCCTAGATCCCGTGCTTCATGCCACTGGAGCCGCCTCCTTTCTCTCTCAATCTCAGTGGAGAGCCGACACAAATCTCTCTGAGCCGCACCTATTCTCCCTATTTTGACCCCCCCCCCCTTTCGGTTTCGGCCGCATGAACCAGACCCCCCAATTCATCCTTTTATTTCATGCTATTTAATATAATTATAATATTATACTAATTATAATAACAAAATCATAATATATATAAAAAACTATATAATATACATAACATATAATAAACAGAATCATAAATATATAATAATAATTACTTTTGTTTTATAATATGTATATATTAATAAATATAATAGTTATTGAAACATATATTAGTAATAATAATACTAGATATTATAAATATATATATATACATATATATATTAATAAGTATTATCATTAATTTTAATTTGTAATATAATATATATAAATACATATATATATATATATATATTAATAATTATTCTCATTAATTTTATGTATTAATTTATTCACGGTGCCACTATTTCTTCACGGTGCCACAATTGTCTTCATAGTGCCCCAGCAAGTAGTCGTCGCACTGCTCCACACCTCCTCAACTCCTAGATCTCACACACCACAACCGCAAAAATCATCACATCACAAAACAACAAATCGCATAGCGACAAGATCTCTTTTCAATTTCCAACACAACAGATCGAAAGAATCGCAGAATTCCAAGAATGAATCAGCTGTACAAATCAAAAACCAGAACCCAAAAATTCATTCACCTAGAAATTTTAGATCTGAACCGCCTCCCCCTCTAAGCTGAACCTTCCTCTCCAGCTCATCTCACTGCACACTGACCTTGGTTAGCCCACTGAACCACCTCGCGCCAACCTCCTTGCCGCCACGATCCCGGTGAGACCCATCCCCGCGTCGTCTCCCCTTACTAGAACACCCGCACAGCGCCGCCCCGAACCTTCCTCGTGCCGCCCTCGAATTCATCGTCGTGGTCCTTGATCCCCAGCTTCATGCCGCTGGCAGCACCCCCTTTCTCTCTCAATCTCAGTGGAGAGCTGACGAACACCTCCCCGAGCCGCGCCTCTTCTCCCTATATCAACCCCCCCCCTTTCTGGATGCGCCACACGAACCAGACCCCACAATTCATCCTTTTATATTATGTTATTTAATATAATTATAATATTATACTAATTATAATAATAACATCATAATATATATAATACACTATATAATATATATAACATATAATAAACAGATTCATGAATATATAATAATAATTACTTTTTTTTTATAATATATAAATATTAATAAATATAATAGTTATTAAAACATATATTAGTTATAATAGTACGGGATATTATAAATAAATAAATATATATATATATATATATATATTAATAAGTATTCTCATTAATTTCATGTAGTAAAATAATATATATAATATATATAATTATTTTATTTTTTCCAACGACTCACATACTTTTTTTGCAGAGGGAGGGTTGTGGCCTGGCACGCGCAACCCATTCATTAGGTTAGAAGAAACTGCTCCAGTGACCAATGCAGGAGACATGGAACTCTGAAAGATCCACGTGATGGTCGGGGAACACTTCAGATGAAATTACAGAGACATCGATTACTATGTGATTAGAATTCATGTAACAACTGGGTCCTGATGATAGCCCAGACACCCCGCCTATACATGGTTGTCCGGTCTCAGCCCGCCAGGTACCCCAGTTTCCCCACCGACATGTAGTCCCTACCCTTGGGCCCACACATGTGCCTGAACGGGTCATATGACTAATGAATGTCCCCATAGGCCAACACATTTCCAGTATTTTCCTTATCTCACCGCACACTGCCCCCGGTTAGCCCGGTGAACCGCATCGTGCCAACCTCCTTGCCGCCACGTTCCCGACGAGACCCCTCCCCGCACCGTCTCCCCTTACTAGAATACCCACACAGCGCCACCCCGAACCTTCCTTATGCCACTCTTGAATTCACCATTGCGGTCCTAGATCCCCTTCTTCAGGCTGCTGACACCACCTCCTTTCTCTCTCAATCTCGATGGAGAGCTGACGCACACCTCCCCGAGCTGCACCTCTTCTCCCTATGTCGACCCCCGCTTTCTGTTTGCACCGCATGAACCAGACCCCCCAATTCATCCTTTTATTTTATATTATTTAATATAATTATAATATTATACTAATTATAATAATAAAATCATAATATATATAATAAACTATATAATATACATAACATATAATAAAAAGATTCATAAATATATAATAATAATTACTTTTGTTTTATAATATGTAAATATTTATAAATATAATAGTTATTAAAACATATATTAGTAATAATAGTACTATAATATATATATATATATATATATATATATTAATAAGTATTCTCATTAATTTTAAGTTGTAATATAATATATATAAGATATATAATTATTTCATTTTTTCCAACAACTCACGTACTTTTTTTTGCAGAGGGAGGGTCGTGGACTGGCGCGTGCAACCCATTCATTTGATTAGAAGCAACTGCTCCAGTGACCAGTGCGGGAGACATGGAAGTGTGAAATCTCCACGTGGAGGTCGAGAAACACTTCAGATGAGATTTCAGAGACATTGATTACTAGGTGATTAGAATTCATGTAAAAACTGGGTCCTAATGACAACACAGACATCACGCCTTAACATGGTTTCTGGGACTCGGCCCGCCAGGTACCCTAGTTGCCCCATAGACATGTGGTCCACACCCTTGGGCCCACACACGTGCCTGAACGGGTCATATGACTAATGAATGTCCCCATAGGCCAACACATGTCCTTTCCATTGTGTTTTTTCCTCATTCAAACACCCTAAGAATCTTCCCAGACGATCACCCATCCTTATCACTACTCCTAGCCAAGCACACTTAACTGTGGAGTTCTAATTAGGTAGGCGCCCAAAAAAGAAGTTTCACCTTGTTGACACAAGTCATATTATTTAGTCATTTAACCCTTTATCATTTGGGGGTGTTACAATCACCCCCCCCCCCTTTAGAGCACAACGTCCTCGTAGTGGACCCTACATCTCAACCCAGGTAGTGTACCACACTTAAGGCTGGGTACAACCTATGATACCAAATGTTACAATTGGGTCCCGATGATAGCACAGACACCCTGCTTTAACATGGTTGTTGTGTCTCGGCCAACCAGGTACCCCAGTTACCCCGCAGACATGTGGTCCCCACCCTTGGGCCCACACACATGCTTGAAGAGGTCATCTGACTAATTATTGTCCCCACAAGCCAACACATGTCCTCTCCAATGTATTCCTCATTCACACACACCCTAATAATCTTCCCAAAAATTCACCCATCCTTATCACTATTCCAAGCCAAACACGCTTAACTGTGGAGTTCTAATCAGGTAGGCTCCAGAAAAGGAAGGTGCACCTTGTTGACATGAGTCATATCATTTATACATTTAACCCTTTATCATTTGGGTGTTTTAAAATCACCCCCACCCCAATAGAGCACAACGTCCTCATTGTGGGCCCTATATATCAACCTAGGTAGTGCACCACACTTAAGGCTGGGTACCACCTTTGATACCAAATGTAACAACTGGGTCCCAATGACAGCACAGACACCCCACCAGGTAGTGCACCACACTTAAGGTTGGGTACCACATCTAATACCAAATGTAACAACTGGGTTCCAATGACAGCACAAAAACCCCACTGTAACATGGATGTCGGGTCTCGGCCTGCCAGGTATTCTAGTTGCCCCGCGTGCAACCCATTCATTAGGTTAGAAACAACTGCTCCAGTGACCAGTGCAGGAGATATGGAACTGTGAAAGCTCCACGTGGAGGTTAGGGAACACTTCAGATGAGATTATAGAGACATCTATTACTAGGTGATTAGAATTCATGTAACAATTTGGTCCTGATGACAGCACAGACACCCCGTCTTAACATGGTTGTCGGGTCTTGGCCCGCCAGGTACCCCAGTTGCCCTGCGGACATGTGGTCCCCACCCTTGGGTACACACTTGTTCTTGAACGGGTCATCTGACTAATGAATGTCCCCATAGGCCAACACATTTCCAGTGTTTTCCTCATCTCACCGCATGCTGCCCCCGGTTAACCCACTGAACCGCCTCGTGCCAACCTCCTTGCCACCACGATCCCGTCAAGACCCCTACCCACACCATCTCCCCTTACTGGAACACCCACACAGTTCCACCCCAAACCTTCCTTGTGCTACTCTTGACTTCACCGTTGCAGTCCTAGATCCCCTTCTTCATGCCGCTGGCGCCACCCCCATTCTCTCTTAATCTCGGTGGAGAGCCGACGCAAACCTCCCCGATCCAAACCTCTTCTCCCTGTGTCGACCCCCCATTTCTGTCTACGCTGCACAAACCAGACCCCCCAATTCATCCTTTTATTTTATGTTATTTTATATAATTATAATATTATAATAATTATAATAATAACATCATAATATATATAATACACTATATAATATACATAACATATAATAAATAGATTCATAAATATATAATAATAATTACTTCTGTTTTATAATAAGTAATTATTAATAAATATAATAGTTATTAAAACATATATTAGTAATAATAGTACTAGATATTATAATTATATATATATATATATATTCATAAGAATTCTCATTAATTTTAAGTTGTAATATAATATATATAATATATATAATTATTTCATTTTTTTCCAATGAATCACGTACTTTTTTTTACAGAGGGAGGGTTATGGCCTGGCGCGCACAACCCATTCATTCGATTAGAAGCAACTACTGTAGTGACCAGTGCGAGAGACATGGAATTGTGAAAGCCCCACATGGAGGTCAGGGAACACTTTAGATGAGATTCCAGATACATAGATTACTAGGTGATTATAATTCATGTAACAACTGGGTCCTGATGAGAGCACAGACACCTCGACTTAACATGGTTGTTGGGTATCAACCCGCCAGGTACCCTAGTTTCCCGACAGACACGTGGTCCCCACCCTTAGGCCCTCACACGTTCCTGAATGGGTCATCTGACTAATGAATGTTCCGCAGGCCAACACATGTCCTTTCCACTGTGTTTTTTCCTCATTTACACACACCCTAAGAATCTTCCCAGAAGGTCACCTTTCCTTATCACTACTCCAAGCCAAACAAGCTTAACTGGGGAGTTCTAATCTGGTAGTATCCTGAAAATTAAGGTGCACCATGTTGACATGAGTCATTTTATTTATTCATTTAACCCTTTATCATTTGGGGGTGTTACAATCAACCCCCCTTTAGAGAACAACATCCTCGTTGTGGGCCCTACATCTCAACCCAGGCAGTGCACCACACTTAATGCTGGGTACCACCTCTGATACCAAATGTAACAATTGGGTCCAAATGATAGCACAGACACCCCACATTAACATTGTTGTCGGGTCTTGGCCTTCCAGGTTCCCCAGTTGCCCTGCAGACATGTGGTCCCCACCCTTGGGCCCACACACGTGCCTGAACAGGTCATCTGACTAATGAATGTCCCCACATTCCAACACATGTCCTTTACAATATGTTTTTTCCTCATTCACACACACCCTAAGAATCTTCCCATGAATTCACCCATCCTTATCACTATTCCAAACCAAACACTCTTAACTGTGGAGTTCTAATCTGGTAGGCTCCTGAAAAGGAAGGTGCACCTTGTTTACATGGGTCATATCATTTATTCATTTAACCCTTTATCATTTGGGGGTTTTATAATCAACCCCCTTTAGAGAAACATTTCCTCGTTGTGGGTCATACATCTCAACCTAGGTAGTGCACCACACTTAAGGCTGGGTACCACCTCTGATACCAAATGTAACAACTCGGTCCCGATGACCGCACAGACACCCCACCAGGTAGTGTACCACACTTAAGGTTGGGAACCACCTCTAATACCAAATGTAACAACTGGGTTCCGATGCCAGCACATACACCCCACCTTAACATGGCTGTCGGGTCTCAGCCTGCCAGGTATTCCAGTTGCCCGGAAGACACGTGGTCCCCACCCGCAGTCCCACACACATGCACGAATGGGTCATCTGACTAATGAATGTCCCCACCGGCTAACAAATGTCTTTTCCAGTGTGTTTTTTCCTCATTCACACACCCTAAGAATCTTTCCAGATGGTCGGCCATTCTTATCACTACTCCAAGACAAGCACGCTTAACTGTGGAGTTCTAATCAGGTAGGATCCCGAAAAGGAAGGTGCACCTTGTTAACATGAGTCATATCATTTATTCATTTAACCCTTTGTCCTTTCCAGTGTCTTTTCCCCATTCACACACACACAAATAATCTTCCAAGAAGGTCACCCATCTTTATCATTACTCCAAGACAAGCATGCTTAATAGTGGAATTCTAATCAGGTAGGCTCCCAAAAAGGATGATGCACCTTTTTGACATGAGTATTATTATATGTCATTTAATACTTTATCATTTTGGGGGGTTACAATAACCCCCCCCCCCCCTTAGAGCACAACGTCCTCATTGTGGGCCCTACATCTCAACCCAGGTAGTACACCACACTTAAGGCTGGGTACCACCTCTAATACCAAATGTAACAATTGGGTCCGGATGATAGCACATACACCTCGCCTTAATATGGTTGTCGGGTCTCGGCCCGCTAGGTATACCAGTTTCCCCACAAACACGTGGTCCCCACCCTTAGTCCCACACACGTTCCTGAAAGGGTCATCACACTAATGAATGTCCCCACAGGCCAACACATTTCCTTTATAGTGTGTTTTTCCTCATTCAAACACACCCTATGAATCTTTCCATAAATTCACCCATCCTTATCTCTATTCCAAGACAAGCATGCTTAATTGTGGAGTTCTAATTAGATAGAATATCGAAAAGAAAGGTGCACCTTGTTAACATGAGTCATGTAATTTAGTCATTTAACCCTTTATAATTTGGGGCTTTTACAATCACCCCCCTTTAGAGAACAATGTCCTCATTGTGGGCCCTATATCTCAACCCAGGTAGTGCACCACACTTAAGGCTGGGTACCACCTTTGATATCAAATGTAACAACCGGGTCCTGATGACAGCAGATACACACCACTAGGTAGTGCACTGGGTATCACCTCTAATACCAAATGTAACAACTGGGTCCTGATGACAGCATAGTAACCCCACCAGGTAGTGCTTCACACTTAAGGCAGGGTACCACCTTTGATACCAAATGTTACAACTGGGTTCCGATGACAGCACAGACACCCCACCATAACTCTATTCCAAGCCAAGCACGCTTAACTGTGGAGTTCTAATCAGATAGGCTTCTAAAAAGGAAGTTGCACCTTGTTGATATGAGTCATATCATTTAGTCATTTAACCCTTTATCATTTGGGGGTTTTACAATCACCCCCTTTAGAGAACAAAATCCTGGTTGTGGGCCCTACATATCAACTCAGGTAGTGCACCACACTTAAGGTTGGTTACCACCAATGATATCAAATGTAACAACTGGGTCCCGATGACAGCATAGACACCCCACCAGGTAGTGCACTGGGTACCACCTCTGATACCAAATGTAACAACTAGGTCCTGATGACAGCACAGACACCCCACTAGGTAGTGCACCACACTTAAGGCTGGGTACCACCTCTCATACCAAATGTAACAATTGGGTTCTGATGACATAAAAAACACACCGCCTTAACATGGCTGTCAGGTGTCGGCCTGCCAGGTATTCCAGTTGCCCAGCAGACATGTGATCCCCACCCTCGGGCCCACACACGTGCCTGAATGGGTCATCTGACTAATGAATGTCCACACAGGCCAACACATGTCATTTCTAGTGTGTTTTTTCCTCATTCACACACCCTAAGAATCTTCCTAGATGGTCTCCCATCCTTATCACTAATCAAATCCAACCATGCTTAACTGTAGAGTTCTAATCAGGTAGGCTCCTAAAAAGGAAGGTGCACTACGAAAATGATGGTGCACCTTGTTGACATGAGTCGTATCATTTAGTCATTTAACCCTTTATCATTTGTGGGGTTTACAATCACCCCCTTTAGAGAACAACCTCCTCGTTGTGGGATCTACATATCAACCCATGTAGTGCACCACACATAAGGTTGATTACCACCTATGATATCAAATGTAACAACTGGGTCCTGATGACAACATAGACACCCCACCAAGTAGTGCACTGGGTACCACCTCTGATACCAAATGTAACAATTGGGTCCCGATGACTGCACAGACACCCCACCAGGTAGTGAACCACACTTAAGGCTGGGTACCACCTCTCATACCAAATGTAACAACTGGGTTCCAATGACAGCACAAACACCCCGCCTTAACATGGGTGTCAGGTCTCAGCCTGCCAGGTATTCCAGTTGCCCCACAGACATGTGATCCCCACCCTCGGGACCACACACGTGCCCGAACGGGTCATTTGACTAATGAATGTCCACACAGTCCAACACATGGAATTTCTAGTGTGTTTTTCATCATTCAAACACCCTAAGAATCTTCCTAAAAAGTCTCCCATCCTTATCACTACTCAAATCCAAGCACGCTTAACTGTGGAGTTCTAATCAGGTAGGCTCTTGAAAAGGAAGGTGCACCTTGTTGACATGAGTCATATCATTTATTAATTTGACCCTTTGTCATTTTGGGGTGTTACAATAACTCCCCCTTTAGATCACAACATCCTCGTTGTGTTTTTCCTCATTCACAGAAACCCTAAGAATCTTCCCAGAAGGGCACCCATCCTTATCACTACTCCAATCTAGGCTCCTGAAAAAGAAGGTGCACCTTGTTGACATGAGTCATATAATTTAATCATTTAACCCTTTATCATTTGGGGGTGTTACAATACACCCCCCACCATTTACAATAAACCTAGGTAGTGCACCACACATAAGGCTAGGTACCACCTCTCATACCTAATGTAACAACTGGGTCCTGATGACAGCACATACACCCCACCTGGTTGTGCACCACATTTAAGGATGGGTACCACCTCTGATGCCAAATGTAACAACTGGGTTCTGATGATAGCACATACACCCCTCCTTAACATGGTTGTTAGTTCTCGACCTGCCAAGTATTCCAGTTGCCCCGCAGACATGTGGTCCCCACCCTAGGGCCCACACACGTTCCCGAATTGGTCATCTGACTGATGAATGTTGCCACAAGACAACACATGTCTTTTCTAGTGTGTTTTTTCCTCATTCTCACACACCCTAACAATCTTCCCAGAATGTCTCCCATCTTTATCACTACTCCAATCCAAGCATGATTTACTGTGTAGTTCTAATTAGGTAGGCTCCCGAAAAGGAATGTTCACCTTGTGAACATGAGTCATATCATTTATTCATTTAACCCTTTATCATTTGGGGGTGTTAAAATCACCCCCCCTCCCCTTTAGAGCCCAACGTCCTCGTTGTGTTTTTTCCTCAATCACACACACCCTAAGAATCTTTCCAGAAGGTCCCCAATCATTATCACTACTCCAACCCAAGCACGCTTAACTGTAGAGTTCTAATCAGGTAGGCTCCCGAAAAGGATGGTTCACATTGTTGACATGAGTCATATCATTTAGTCATTTAACCCTTTATCATTTGGGGGTGTTAGAATAACCCCCATCCCCTTTAGAGTAAAACTTCCTCATTATGGGCCCTACATCTCAACCCAGGTAGTGCACCACAATTATGGCTGGGTACCACCTCTGATACCAAATGTAACAACTGGGTCCTGATGACAGCACATATATCCCACCAGGAAGTGCACCACACTTAAGGCTGGGTACCACCTACCAAATGTAACAACTGGGTTCCAATGACAGCACAGACACCCCGCCTTAACATGGGTGTCGGGTCTCGGCCTGCCAGGTGTTCCAGTTGCCCCGCAGACACATGGTTCCTACCCAAGGGGGCACACACGTGCCCGAACAGGTCATATGACTAATGAATGTCCTCACATGCCAACATATGTCTTTAATAGTGTGTTTTTTCTCATTCACACACGCCCTATGAATCATCTCAGAAGGCCGCCCATCCTTATCAGCACTCCAAGCCAAGCACGCTTAAATGTGGAGTTCTAATCAGGTAGGCTCTCGAAAATGAAGGTGAACCTTTGAATGTCCTCACAGGCTAACATATGTCCTTTATAGTGTGTTTTTCCTCATTCACACACACCCTAAGAATCTTCTCAGAAGGTCGCCCATCTTTATCACTACTCCAATCCAAGCACGCTTAACTGTGGAGTTCTAATCAGGCAGGCTCTTAAAAAGGAAAGTTCACCTTGTTGACATGATTCTAATCATTTAATCAAGTAACCCTTTATCATTTGGGGGTGTTACAATCACCCCCCTTTAGAGAACAACATCCTCATTGTGTGCCCTACATATCAACCCAGACAATGCACCACACTTAAGGTTGGGTACCACCTCTAATACCAAATGTAACAACTTGGTCACAATGATAGCACATACACCTCGCCTTAACATGGACCTACATCTCTACCTAGGCAGTGAACCACACTTAAGGCTAGGTACCACCTCTGATACCAAATGTAACAACTGGGAGTTCTAATCAGGCAGGCACTCGAAAAGGAGGTTGCACCTTGTTAACATGAGTGATATCATTTATTCATTTAACCCTTTATCATTTGGGTGTGTTACAATCATCCCCCCATTAGAGCACAACGTCCTCATTGTGGGACCTACATCTCAACCGAGATAGTGCACCACACATAAGGCTAGGTACCACCTCTGAAACCAAATGTAACAACTTGGTCCTGATGACACCACAAACACCCCGCCTTAACATGGCCCTACATCTCTACCTATGTAGTGCACCACACTTGAGGATGGGTACCAACTCTGATACAAAATGTAACAAATGGGTCCAGATGATAGCACAGATACCCTTCCAGGCAATGCACCACAATTAAGGCTGGGTACCACCTCTGATACCAAATGAAACAACTATGTCCAGATGATAGCACAGACACCCTGACAGGAAATGCACCACACTTAAGACTGGGTACTACCTCTGATACCAAATGTAACATCTGGGTCCTACCTATGATACCCTTTACTTTCTACTGTGTTTTTTCCTCATTCACACACACCCTAAGAATCTTCCCTGAAGGTCGCCCATTTTTATCACTACTCCAAACCAAGTACACTTAACTGTGGAGTTCTAATTAGGTGGGCTTCTAAAAAGGAAGGTGAACCTTTTCTACATGAGTCATATCATTTAGTCATTTAAACCTTTATCATTTGGAGGTGTTACAATCACCCCCCCCCCCCCTTAGAGAAAAATGTCTTCGTTGTGGGCCCTACATCTCAACCTAGGCAGTGCACCACACCTAATGCTGGGTACCACCTCTGATACCAAATGTAACAACATGGTCCTGATGACAGCACAAACACCCCACCTTAACATGGCCCTACATCTCTACCTAGACAGTGCACCACACTTAAGGATGGGTACCACCTCTGATACGAAATGTAACAAATGGTTCCAGATGATAGCACAGATACCCTTCCAAGAAATTCACCATACGTAAGGCTGGGTACCACTTCTGATACCAAATGAAATGACTAGGTCCAGATGATAGCACAAACACCCTGACAGGAAATGCAACACACATAAGGCTGGGTACCACCTATGATACCAAATGTAACAACTGCGTCCTAACTATGATACCCTTTACTTTCTAGTGTGTTTTTGCCTCTTTCACACACACCCTAAGAATCTTCCCAGAAGGTCGCCCATCCTTATCACTACTCCAAACCAAGCACACTTAACTGTGGAGTTCTAATCAGGTGGGCTTCTAAAAAGGAAGGTGCACCTTTTTTACACGAGTCATATCATTTTTTCATTTAACCCTTTATCATTTGGAGGTGTTACAATCACCCCCACCCCCTTTAGAGAAAAGCGTCCTCATTGTGGGACCTACATATAAACCCAGGAAGTGCACCACACTTAATGCTGGGTACCACCTCTGATACCAAATGTAACAACTGGGTCCCGATGACAGCACAAACACTCCTCTTTAACAAGGCCCTACATCTCTACCTAGGAAGTGCACCTCAATTAAGGCTAAGTACCACCTCTGATACCAAATGTAACAACTAGGTCCCACCAATGATACCTTGTCCTTTCAAGTGAGTTTTTTCCTCATTCACACACACCCTAAGAATCTTCCCAGAAGGTCCTCTGATACCAAATGTAACAACTGGGTCCCACCTCTGATACCCTGTCCTTTTTAGTGTGTTTTTTCCTCATTCACACACACCCTAAGAATCTTCCAAGAAGGTTTCCCATCCTTATCACTACTCCAAGACAAGCACACTTAATTGTGGAGTTCTAATCAAGTAGGATCTCGAAAAGGAAGGTGCACCATGTTGACATGATTCATATCATTGAGTCATTTAACCCTTTATCATTTGGGGGTGTTACAATCACCCCCCCCCCCCCCTTAGAGCACACAATCCTTGTTGAGGGCCCTGAATCTCAACCCATGTAGTGCACCACACTTAATGTTGGGTACCACCTCTGATACCAAATGTAACAACTGGGTCCTGATGACAGCACATACACCCCGCCTTAACATGGCGCTACATCTCTACCCAGGAAGTGCACCACACATAAGGCTGGGTACCACCTATGATACCAAATGTAACAACTAGGTCACACCTCTGATACCCTGTCCTTTCTAGTGTGTTTTTTCCTCATTCACACACACCCTAAGAATCTTCTCTGAAGGTCACCCATTCTTATCACTAATCCAAGACAATCATGCTTAACTGTGGAGTTCTAATCAGGTAGGCTCCCGAAAAAGAATATTCACTTTGTTAACATGAGTCATATTATTTAGTATTTTAACCCTTTATCATTTGGGGGTGTAACAATCACCCCCCTTTAGAGAACAACGTCCTCGTTGTGGACCCTACATCTCAACCTAGGCAGTGCACCACACTTAATGTTGGGTACCACCTCAGATACCAAATGTAACAACTGGGTCCCGATGACAGCACAGACACCCCACCTTAACATGGCCCTACATCTCCACCTAGGCAGTGCACCACACTTAAGGCTGGGTACCACCTCTGATACCAAATGTAACAAATGGGTCCCTATGACAGCACATACCCCCTTCCAGGCAGTGCACCACACTTAATGCTGGTTACCACCTCTGATAGAAAACGTAACACCTGGGTCCCAATGACAGCCCAGACACCCTGCCTTAACATGGATGTCAGGTCTCGGCCCGCCAGGTATCCCAGTTGCCCCGCAGACACGTAGTCCCCACCCTAGGGCCCACACATGTGCCTGAATGGGTCATATGACTAATAAATGTCCCCACAGGCCAACACATGTCCTTTCCAGTGTGTTGTTTCCTCATTTACACACACCCTAAGAATCTTCCCAGAAGTTCATCCATCCTTATCACTACTCCAAGCCAAGGACACTTAACTCTGGAGTTCTAATCAAGTAGGCTCCTAAAGAGGGAGGTTCACCTTGGTGACATGAGTCATATCATTTTTTCATTTAAACCTTTATCATTTGGGGGTATTACAATCACCCCACCCCCCTTTAGAGCACAACATCCTCGTTGTGGGACCTACATCTCAACCCAGGTAGTGCACCACACTTAAGGGTGGGTACCACCTCTGATACCAAATCTAACAACTAGGTCCCGATGACTGCACAGACACCCTACCTTAACATGGGTGTCGTATCTCGGCCCACCAGGTACCCCATTTTCCCCGCAGACACGTGGTCCCCACCCTAGGGCCCACACACATGCCCAAACAGGACATCTGACAAATGCATGTCCCCACATTCAAACACATGTCCTTTCTAGTGTGTTTTTCCCTCATTCACACACACTCTAAGAAAATTCTTAGAAGGTCACCCATCCAGATCACTACTCCAATCCAAGCACGCTTTACTATGGAGTTATAGTCAGGTAGGTTCCCGAAAAGGAATGTGAACATTGTTGACATGAGTCATATAATTTATTCATTAAACCCTTTATCATTTGGGGGTGTTACAATTCATCATGGTCTGGACATAGGACATTCAAGGATCTATCCAGACAGGGGATGATGGGGTATCAAGAGATCAAGCATTCTGCGGGACTGGACGACATCTCTCGACAGGGACTTCATTCTTCTTAATCATCCATCCAGAGGACCTGGCAATAAAGAGAGTCTTCACCATTTCCATCGGGAGATAATTCTAGTCATCAAAGAAGTAGATCAACATTTCATACCTCGATTTCCAGGGTGGGACATCGAGTGAAATCCATGATCGCATCGACCATCAAGTAGCAGGAATTGGAGCTTTTGGGAGATCAAGCAGGGAGACGAACATATTTTTTTCCTTATGCTCTATTTTTTGTAAATAATTTCAACATGAAATTATTTGATTTTAATTAAATTTTTGAACTAAATCCAAACATTATGTGAAGCTAAATTCCTTTGTGGGTGGGGTAAGCTGACTGGTTAGATTTTATTTACTCTTCTTCATGTGTTGCATTATTATTTTTGGAACATCTCTCTCACTGATTACAGAGAAGTTTTATTTTCAAACAACAAGGATGAGTGAAAACCAATATTGTTTGAATCTAAATGAAAACTGTTCAATCCGATGAATTCACTGAAAAGTGAATTATGCTCAAATGAGAGAGACACACTAAACTCAACCGATAGTTTGAGCCCAGTGACATCTAAATTTTATCACCATTGGATGAAATGACCTTTACAATTGAACAACTGTAAGCGTGATTTCATCACAAACTGAACCGATGACAAATCTGGATAGTTACTTTAAATTGGATCCATATTTCTTAAACTTAAGTGCATGAATGAGGCTAAGAAATATTGAAATCGGCCAGTGGAATTTCTCCCGCTACTCATCTATTGGTTGTTTTCACCATAAGATCTCTTGTTGTCTTGTCTACTCCCTTGTACTCACCAGTTCACCTCCACTTCATCACACACTAATTTTAACTCACTCCACTTCACCACCACCAACTAATTTTGTTCATTTTTGTGTGTGTTTTTGTTTAATTTATATTTTCTAGATCTCTATGAACAACATTAGGCATCCGTATGGTTCGACCATGTCTTGACACTATTCTAAGTAGTAAGTAGGTTATAAATTTTAGTTTGTCACTTGTTCCCAATGACGTGCGTGCATGAAAACTCTGGTTCCATTGTTGTGGAAGCTAGGTGTGATATAAAAAAACAAAACAAAAATTCACATATAAAAAAAATAAAAAAATAAAAAAATATGCAAAAGGAAAATTTAAATTAAAAAAAATTGTGAACCTGCAACATGAAAACTAGATATAAGTCTGAATACTTAGTACCTAGTAATATTAAAATTTATAAGAAACTCAAGGAAGTGAAAAATAATAAATACAAGATCAAAATGGAAGATAACAGAAATGAAAACTTGATAAATACACTTCCTGAGAATTTGAACCAACCTTTAATGATGAACCTACCTGAAAATGAGATAGCTGAGAGGCACAGTTTGAGAGAGTTCTGGTTTTATTTAGTGTCTAGTAACCCTTCATGCATTATACTCTCTCCTAGGTCCAGGAATTATGAAAGCAAGCAATCTATTTTTAGTCATAATCCTACCTTCAATGGAATGCCTAGTGAAGACTCTCTTGATTTCATCAGAGCCTTATACTATAGTTTCTAACAACTACCACTTTGGGGTCTCACTAAGGAAGATCTTAAATTGAGAGTGTTCCCCTTATTCCTCAATGGGAATACTAGGTTTTGGTTTCAACAGTTAGAAGAATAAATATTTATCACATGGGATCACTTTTATAATGATTTCACAATGATATCCTATCCTAGGAGGTTAATATCTAAAATTAGGAACAAAATAACTAGATTCCTTTAGGATGAAGGAAAACTATTTCATAAAGCCCGAGATAGGTTTAGAGGGTTTCTTAGGTAGTATCCAAACCATCAATGTACACCCAAATTCCTCATGGACACCTTCTACAATAGTCTCACCTATTACCACTAAACCTTGGTGGATCAGTCTTCTTGAGGAGACATTAGTGATTGGACTACTGAGGAGCTCAAAAAAATCTTTATTACCTTAGCTCAAAATTCCAAGCACAAATACTATAGGAGGAGAACCATTATTGGAATGGAAAATGCCCCTGCTCCTTAAGTTGAAGTCCAAGATGTTGGCTTTTTTAATGAGAACCCAAATCACACCCTTAAGGAACAGTGCCACTATTGTGGCATGTATTGAAATTCTCAAACCTACTGTCCAAACTTCGACATGCCTGTCCAACCTCATGAGAGTTCCCACTTTGATGGTTTTGGACCTCAGATGCAGCCTAGGGAAGATACTTTTTCCAACACCTATAATCAGGGGTATTGGAACCATTCGAACCATTCATGGAGGGAGCAGGGAGTCCTCTGACCTACTTCCCCTCCTAAATTCCAGTAGCCTCCTAGCAGCAATTCTGACCCCAACCCCAACCTAAGGCTCAGTAATCCAACTCAAAAGATGAGGTGAGAGACATGTTCCATCAGTTTATAGAGAGGTTTGATGAACATAAGACCAAAAATGATTATTATAAAGTTCAAATGGTATCTAGAATGAAGAACATGGAAATTAAAATGGGCCAGTTGGCTAGGGATTCAAGTAATAGAAAAAAGGGTAGGCTACCCAGCACCACTAAAGACAATCCTAGGTAGAATTCTATGGCTGTGACCATCAGAAGTGGTCTCCAAACTCATCAAGAGCCTATGAAAGAACCCCAAAATACTGAAAATGAGAAACTAGATGAAGCAGGAAACTCAAATCTGAAAGAACCTAAATATGGAAAACTAGACTGCACCATTGGAATCCCTCCAATTACTGCTGTTCCAGCTAAAAAACCCAAAGAAAATGGCTTGAAAAATAAAATAAAATAAAGGGATGAAATTTTTTATAGAGAAAGCTTTATAGATACCCCCAATTGTGAGGAATATTACCCTTTCAATCCCTTTACCACAATGAATTAAGAAGCCAATTCCTGATTTTGAACTGTTGAAATTTTGGAAAGTGGTTAAAAAGACGAAAATTGATATCCCATTCTTGGAAGCCTTGATTCAAAGCCCATAATATATAAAATAACTCAAGAAAATCTATTCAAACAAAAAGACATTGGAATAATTTTCCACCTATAACTTAATAGAGGAGTGTTGTGAAGTCTTCTAGAAAAGTATACCTCCTAAGCTTCAGGACCCTGAAAGCTTTGTCATCCCTTGAACCTTTGGGGATAGAGGTGGTAAGTTCAATTGTTTGTGTGATTTGGGTGCTAGTATAAATCTGATTCCCCTATCACTTTTTTTTCACCTGAGATTAGGATTTCCCCAACCCACCACTGTTGTGTTATAGCTTGCTGATAGGACCATTACCCATCCAGTGGGTAGGGTTGATGATCTATTAGTGGGAGTATGTGAACCCTTTTTCCTACAGAATTTATTATCCTTGATATAGAGTGTGACATGGAGGTTCCTATCATTCTCGATAGGCCCTTCCTGACCACAGGGGGAGCTGTGATAGATGTTTCTAAGGGGAAAAAAAATTTCAATATGGGTGAACAAAAATAAGAATTCAATGTGTTTAAGAAAATCAAAGAACCCACCCACCCAATCATTCCCATAGATGAGATGTTAGTTGCTGAGAGTAGTGTTGATAAAGAAGAAGAGTATTTTCTGAGAATGATAGTTGAAATCAATAGTGAACCTGATATCCCTGCTGCCGTTTTCATGGGGATTAGATCAAGTAAGGAGAGATAATTTGTAGATGACTATGAGGAAGAATTGTTGTAGAACCTATATGAGTTTGTTTTGGATCACATTCTTACCCTAATATAGGATTCTATGTTTGAGGAGATTTCTTCGGAAGCTTTAGTGATGAGGAAAAATACTTCTCTACTGCCTTCTTCAAGAGGTAGTATGGAGACCTGGGGCCACCCAGGCCCAAGTGTCTTCCCTCAAGAAAGTCACCACCCACCCTTGAACTCAAGCCCCTCCCTAACAATATGAAATATTCCTTTTTAGTAGAAATTTCCACCCTTATTGTGATCATTTCATCTAACTTGAAGGTGAGTCAAGAGAAAAATATTCTTAATGTATTGATGAAATACAAGTCAGTCATAGGCTGGTCAATTACAGATATCAAGGGGATAAGTCTAGTCTTGTGCATGCATAAAATTATCATTGAACTTGAGTGTAAGCCTAGAATAGAATCCCAAATAAGACTCAACCAAAATATGAAGTATGTTTTGAGAGAAGAAGTGATTAGGTTACTTGATGTTGGAATAATTTTTCCCATTTCTGAAAGCCCCTGGGTATGTCCTGTCTAGGTGGTACAAAAAAAAGAGTGGAGTGACAGTTGTCACTAATGAAAAGAATGAGAAAATTCCGACGAGATCAGTGAATAAATGGAGAGTCTGTATAGACTACAGAAAGTTGAATGATTCCACAAGAAAGGATCAATTTCCCATGCTGTTTTGGATCAAATGTAAGAGAGATTGGCAGGTAGTGAATTCTTATGCTTTCTTGATGGTTATTCTGGTTACAACCAGATTTTCTTTTCACATGAGGACCAAGAGAAAACTACCTTCACCTTTCCATTTAGAACATGTGTATACCGGCGGATTCCATTTGGCTTGTGTGGTGCTCCAGCCACTTTTTAGAGGTATATTATGGAAATATTTTCAGAAATGATTGAAAGGATAATTGAAGTGTTCATGGATGATTTTTCTATTTTGGGAAATAACTTAGAGAACTATCTTTAAAATATGGAACTACTATTGAATGGTTTTAAGAAACCAACATAGTCTTAAACTGGGAAAAGTGCCAATTCATAGCCCTTGAAGGCATAGTTTTGGGACACAAAGTTTCTAAGAAGGGGTTGGAGGTCAATAATGCTAATGTTGAGGTCATACAAAAGTTTCAACCACCTGAAAATATCAAAGGAATCATAAGTTTCTTGGGTCATGTTGGGTTCTATAGGAGGTTCATTAAGTAATTTTCTAAGATTACTAGACCCCTGTGCTCCATACGGGTTAAGGACACACCCTTTTTCTTCGTTGATAAATTTCTAGAGACCTTTAATCTAATCAAGGAGAGGTTGAATACTTCACCTGTAATCACTTTTACTGACTGGAATCTTCCCTTTGAGGTGATGTGTGATGCATGTGACTTTGCAGTAGGAGCTGTGTTAGGGCAGAGGAAGGATAGAAACCCTCATGTTATTTACTATGCAAGCAAGCTACTAGATGATTCCTAGAAGAATTATTCTTCCCCTGAAAAGGAGTTGGTTGTTGTAATATTTTTCTTTGGAAAAGATCAGGCAGTACTTGATAGGATCAAGGATCATAATTTTCACAGATCATTCATCCCTAAAGTACTTGCTAGCAAAAAAGGACTCAAAACCCATACTCATGAGGTGGACCATGTAGTTATAGGAATTTGATTTAGTGATTAAGGACAATAAGGGGGTTGAGAATGTTGTTATAGACACTTTTTCTCAATTTCCCAATACCCTAAGTAATGAACCAAGAGAGATCAACACTTATTTCCCAGATGAACAATTGTTTGCTACCTCTGTACAACAATCTTCTTAGTTCGCAGACTATGCCAGCTTTTTGGCAGCTGGAGTCATACCCAAGGATCTCTCACACAACCAGAGGAAGTGGTTTATATCTGAGTAGAAATATTATATTTGGGATGACCCTATTCTCTTTAAGAGATGTGCTGATGGAATTTATGAGATTTTCCCATAACGGATAGATTCCATTCATCCACATGGGGTGGCCGCCATGGAGGAGAACAGACTTATCAGAAGTTACTACAGGATGGTTTCTACTAGCCAACATTGTTTAAAGATGCTAGGAGTCTTGTTATTGGCTATGTGAAATTTCAAATGTTGGGAAACGTTGGAAGAAGGCAGGAACTACCCCAAAAAGATATTCTGGAGGTTGAAATCTTTGATGTGTGGGGCATGGACTTCATAGGACTTTTCCCATCCTCTTATGGGAATGATTACATTTTTGTTATTGTGGAATACGTGTCCAAGTGGGTTGAGGCAGTAGCTCTGCCCAACAATTCAAGTGCTAGTGTTGTGAAATTCATTAAGAAAAACATATTTTCCATGTTTAGTGTCCCTCAAGTATTCATCACTGATAAGGGGACTAACTTCAAGAATTATAAGTTCAAAGGTTTTATATAGAAGTATGAGAGCTCACGTAGGACATATACCACTTACCACCCATAGTCCAGTGGGTAAGAAGAAGTTTCAAATAGAGAGCTCAAACAGATTTTAGTGAAAACAGTGTCTACCTCTAGGAAAGACTGGTAAAGGAATTTTCATGAGGCCATTTGGGAATATAGAACTAATTATAAGACTCCTATAGGGATGTCACCAAATAGGATACTCTTTGAGAAAACATTTCATCTACCTATTGAGTTACAATAGAGATCTTATTGGGTGGTGAATGATCTTAACTTTGATTTTAAGTCTGCTGGTGAAAGGAGACTGTTAGAGCTAAGTGAGCTGGAGGAGATTAGAAGAGAGTCCTATGAGAATGCAGAAATTTACAAAGAGATAAAAAAGGATTTTCATGACTCAATCATTCAAAATCGGAATTTGAAGTTTGTTGAGAGGGTCATGCTTTTCAATTCAAGATTGAAACTACTTCAAGGAGAGTTGAATTCCAAGTGTTCAGGACCCTTTACAATTGTTAGAGTCTTGGTTAATGGAGCTATTGAGGTAGTTGGAGAAGTGAATTGACCTTTCTTATTCAATGGTCAAATAATAAAGAACTTACTTGAAGGACATCCAATGGGATTGGATTCCATATCTCTGTTGGAAGAATGAACTGATTCAAGTCTAACTAAGGTCTATAAACTCAGTGTTTCATGTGAACTAACCCATGGTTTCTTAGTTGTTTCAATTTTATTTTTGTTTTGAAATAAAGATAACCACTACTACTTAATATCTAGTTTAACCTCTTAACTTCTTGATGGAGCCTCATGATCTGTTTTTGTTTTAGTGTGAGATTTTTTCCTACCATAAACATGGCCCAAAAAACCCAAGGGAGCAATCCACTACATCATATGGATAAAATTTCTTTCTACTCACTCCCTTCAGTTACTTATCTTGAAATTAAAACTCCAAAATATTATTTTACATATTTGAACTTGTAGGTTAATGAAGAGGAGTAACCACCCAGTGCTGATAATGAGGATTTATCCATGGAATTCAATGTTAAAGCTCTAATAATTCATGGAAGTGTTGTTTTTCCCATTTTTCCTTTTAATTACCTACTTAATCATCACTATGAATTAATTTTGGGGGACTTACCCTGACCTGTGAAAAATGATTTTGTTCTCTTGCATTGGTGTTAGTTTCTAGTATCTAAAGAGTTGAAAAATTATTTTGGGCTGATTTTTGAAACATGCTTCAACCCACTACATTCAATTTCATTATGCTACTGCTGCACATCACTACTAATCATGCTACTATTTGAATTAAATTGATAAAATATTTTGTTTTCTCTTCAAAAAGAATTCAAAGCATGAAAATTTTTTGAATAGAACTGAACTTGTTACTATTGATGGTTAGTGGGGTTGTGTTCTTCTATTTTCCTTTGTTTGAAGTTTTCTTCTCTTTCTCTTTTTGTGTGGAAAAGCAGGTTTTTTAACCTCATTTCTACCCCTCCAGAACATTTTTCACCTAAAATTTCCATCTGTTTTGACCATAAACTGTCTCCCACATTGAGATTCAACATTGGGGACAATTTTAGGTTTTACATGTGGGTGAGAGGGGTTATACTAGTGTCATTTAAAATCCCCCCTTCTTGAACCTAATGTTTGTGTTTGTATTAAAAAAATGATGATATTTTCTAAAAAAATCATTCAAAATTCCTTCAAAAATAAATATTTCGGAATTATTTCATTGAGTGATAGTCATTGGAGGTTCACTTGTTCTTCAATTATGTCATGTTAGTGGATAACTGCTCACTGGATGTTGTGATTGACATTTAGTTAGATATTTTTATGCATGAGTGATTGCTGAGTGGAATTGTTCACTGTCTCTATGAACCAATCTATTTAGGAATAGACGATGGGAGTGTGATAGGATAGGTTTTATGGGATGATGATCAAGAATTAGGATAACTTTATGTTCTCAATGGAACCTAGGGGACTCACATTTTTATTAAATAATATTCAATCACCTTAGGAAGTAAAATCTAATGACTATTAATTAAGTCCTTTGTAACTGGAGTAAAATGGGTAAATGGGATCCCATGGTGAATATATGAGACAAGGTGCATTGGGTGCATTATTGTGAATAAATTATGCCAACATCAATCTTAATAAGTTCTATGTATAGTGATCTGCACATGGAATTTGGATGGAAAAAAGTAAAATAAAGTTCCCTTGTACAAAATAAAATCATTAAGGTGAGGGGGATTTTGAACCCAGATGATGAAGGGAGAAATTGACTTGGTAAATTTTCATTTGAGTTGAATCATTAAAGTGACAAAATTAATGGACATTAATTTTTGGAACCTTGGGGAAGGTGAGAATGGAAGGTTTCCTTGGTTATTTTTTGGGTTCCACTTCATCAAACCTGTCAAAACTCCTTGAATTAGAAGTTGAATTGTAAGGTGAAGTAGGAAATTTAATGAGTACATATAATAGGAATGAAATACTTGGTAGTGTACGAATTTGTTACGCTTTTGACTTCCAGTGGGTTTTTGAAGCTAGGTAAGACATCATTTTTGAACACCTTTGGATAACCAGACCCACGGTTTGGTCCTGCTCCTCAGGGTACTAATGTTTAATCATGAATTCTTTTTGAACTAAAACTCACAAATCATATTTCTATTTTAAAGTAAAAGGCATGCATTTTTTTAGGAAAAACAATGTTTTAAGTGTGGGGGAGTTCTATATGGTAGTGTTTTCATGCTCTTTTCCACATCCTTTTTTTTATTTTTTTGGATTTTTAATATCAAACTATTTCATTTTGTGTAATATTTATCAATTGTTGTATTTAGTAAATTCCATTATAAAAAATGTGTTTATGTATTAATGGTGTGTTTTTGTAGTTTATTTTTTATTATTTTTTCCAATAATTAAATTATGTTTTTACTTTAATTTCATGTAATTAATTCCTTTTGTTATTAGTTTTAAATAATTTTTAATTCATTAATTGAATTAATTAATTCTTTATTATTAAATTGTAAATAAATAAACTTTACATGTCATTTTACAATTCTTTTAATAATTTTATTAGTTTGAACAATTTAATTTTATTCAATTAATATATTTTATTCTTTAATTAATTATTTAATTTATTAATTGGTTACTTAATTGGTTGATTATTTTAAGAAAGTAACTTTAGTTATTTTAGTTTGTTTTAAATTATGTTTTTTATAATATTTAATTCAAATAAATTCATTCTTTCAAATAATGCATAAGTAATTTTATTATTCAACTTTTTTATTTATATTTTTAATTAGTTTCTAATTATTTTTGTTAATTGAATTGATTAATTTATTAACCTATTTTTAGTTTTATCAAGGTTTTAATTAATTCATTTGTTTATTTTTTTTGCATGTGTTACAGTCGCTAGGGATCCCTCTGTCGCAGTGCCACTATTTTCATGCTATCACGGTGCCACCACTCCTTCTCTAACCTGTTTCACCATTTCTACCCTTAACATCATTTCTCTAACCTATCTCAATGTTCACATCCCCTTCATTATTTACACTATTTCTTCATAGTGCCACCATTTCATCATGGTGCCACAATTGTCTTCTTAGTGCCACAACAAGAAGTCACCTCACTACTCCCCACCCCCTCAACTCCTGGCTCGCACACACCACAACCGCAATAATAAACACAACACAAAACAACAAATCACATAACAGAAAGATTACTTTTCAATTTTCAACACAACAGATCGAAAGAATCACATAATTCCAAGAACGAATCAGTTGTACAAATCAAAATCAGAACCCCAAAATTCTTTGACCTAGAAATTCCAGATCTGAACTGCCTCCCCATCTAAGCCGAACCATCTTGTCCGGCTCATCTCACTGCACAACGCCCTCGGTGACCCCTCTGAATTGACTCGTTCCAACCGCATTGCTGCCACGATCCTGATGAGAGCCCTCCCTACATCGTCACCCCTTACTGGAACACCCGCACAGTGCTGACCCGAACCTTCCCTACTCCTCTCTCGACTTCACCGCCATGGTCCGAGATCCCCTGCTTTATGCCGCCGGTTCCACCCCTATTCTCCCAAATTCTTGGTGGAGATCCACCACACACCTCCCCAAGCCGCACCTATTCTCCCTACATCGACCCCCCCCCCCACTTTCTATCTGCACTGCACAAACAAGACCCCCCAATTCATCCTTTTATTTTATTTTATTTTATATAAATATAATATTATACTAATTATAATAATAACATCATAATATATATAATAAACTATATAATATACATAAAATATAATAAATAGATTCACACATATGTAATATTAATTATTATTTTTTATAATAAGTAAATATTAATAAATATTATAGTTATTAAAACATATATTAGTAATAATAATATTAGATATTATATATATATATATTAATAATTATTCTCATTAATTTTAAGTAGTAATATAATATATAGTCTTTATATAATTGTTTCATTTTTTCCAACTGGTCACGTGCATTTTTTTGCAGAGGGAGGGTTATGGCCTGGTGTGCGTAACCCATTCATTCAGATAGGGGAAACTACTCTAGTGACCAGCACGGAAGAAATGGAACTGGGAAAGCTCCACGTGGAGGTTGAGGAACACTTCAGATTAGATTCCAGAGACTTTGATTTTGGGGTGATTAGAGTTCATCATGGGCAGGATATGGGACATTCGAGGATCTATCCAGATAGGGGGTGATGGGGCATCGAGAGATCAAGCATTCAGCAGGACTGGACAACACTTCTCGATAGGTACTTTATTCTTCCTAATCATCCATCCAATGGACCTAGTTATCCAGAAATTCTTCACCAATTCCATCAGGAGGAAATTCCAGGCATCAGAGCAGTAGCTCATCATTTCATACCTCAATTCCAAGGGTTGGACATCGAGTGAACTACAGCGTGACATCCACCTCAAGTATCAAGAACTGGAGCTTTCGGGAGATCAAGTAGGGAGACGAACATCATTTTTTTCCTTATGCTATATTTTTCTGTAACTCATTTAAAAATGAAATTATTTGATTTTAATTCTATTTTTTCATTGAATCCACCCATTATGTATAGATAAAATCATTTGGGGGTGGGGTAAGTAGGCTGGTTAGATTTTGTTTACTCTTATTCATGCGCTCCATCATTTTTTTTGAACATCTCACTCACTGATTGCTGAGCAGTTTTTGGTTTCAAACAATAAGGATGAGTGAAAAGAAATCTTGTTTGAATCCAAATGAAAATTGTTCAATCTGAGGAATTCACTGACAATTTAATTATTCTCAAATGAGAGAGACATGCTTGTTGACACCATGCATGTTTCCACCAAGTGAAGATATGATTCTCACATAGACAAAAAATGACAATTATGGGTAAAAAAGTTTTCACCATGAAGGAATAATATGTGGGATATATTTTGATGAGCCAAAATACTACTCCATACCGATGATTAAGTGGAATGATTCCCCCATCTAGGAGTGGGTAGTGGATTTCCACGATCGATGATGAAAATGTGTTGATTAGTTATAATTAAATTTATGAGTTTCTTATGAGAAGATACGGTGTATTTACAATATTAAGAAGTTTAGATCACTTCAAAACCTTATATTTGACTGGTTGTAGATCCCAAATGGACTTATAGATCAAAAGTTATGGCACTAGAAAGATGGATAAATTTAATCTTGACGAGCTACGAGGAGGACCAACGCAAAGGACCTACGCGGTAGTATAATTTTCTCACACCTACAGGAAATTCCTACGTGGAGGACCTACACGGACAACATCCCTTCGTCCAAGGCCCCTCATGGACTATAAATAGGACCCTTGGGCATCCCATTTCAGAGATAAAAAAAGTTAAAAGAAGTTCCAAAGCTCATGTTGCATAGATCTTTTTCCATGATCCCCCAAATATTCTTAGGTAGCACACTAAAAACATGATAGAAGAGAGAATTAAAGGGGTAAAATTGGTTCAAAGTCCCATCCGAGTCTAGAACATATGAAGCTGTGCACCAAACCTGCACGTTGCACCTTGGCGAAGCACCTACACACCACACCTACGCGGAGTACCTACACGGGGGAGCTACGTGAAGCACCTATGCGAGGTACCTTGGCGGAGCACCTGCATGACCCCACTGGTTCATACCATGTGGGTTTCACCCTCACACCCCTACTCGGGCTCACTTCCGCGCTGCACTCCTGACCCTTCGGGCCAGTCCCTTCACATCTGTCACTAACCCCCATGAAAAATGGGGAGTCACACTGTGAACTCTTCGGGTCCAGTCGACGCCATTTTCCATTGTTCCCTTTATGTGGCCGAACATCCAACCTTGGAATGCCATGATTTGAGATGCTCCACCATACTCAATTAAGTGCATTTAGTTGACTTAATCCTCTTGATTCCTTTCACATTTTACGAGTTTGGACCCTCCTTATGGATTCTGTGAGTACCTTGAGTCGATACATTCCTCAAGAAATAACTCAAACCTCATCACTTGACTCCTATTATAGGTTAAATTTTAAACGGGCATCCTCCTAAGGAGTAATCCCTGACTAATTTGAAATGGGAATCCTCCTTATGAGTAAGCCCCAACCAATATCAAATTGGAATCCTACTTAGGAGTAATCCCTATACAATATCAAAAGGACAACCATCCTTGTATAAGCCCCTCACCTTCACCCCTTCTTCCATTTATTGGGCCCTTGTCCAATTTGAAGAGAAAAGAGGGAAAGCTCATCTTCTCACCCTCTTCCACGGTCGATGCACCCACTTCCATCAGTGGAGGAGGAAAAATTTGGAAATTTTAATGCCTTTTTTGAATCGTTGACATTCTCTTGTTTCTCACACCAAGCATGACTCACGTGAGCTTAGATATTTTTCATGATCACAACATTTTCACTTCAAAGGAACTATGAGTACTCTGATTCTTGTTCAAACTAGGATACATAGGAATCCCTTTTTTAGGGCCTAAGATCACTGGATATCCTCCTCAGGAATAAAACCCTAATTCCCTCAATTTGGGCACCCTCCTTATGAAATAAGCCCCAAATTCAATCCTCAAATCATCAAGGTATCCTTTTTAGGAAGTAATCCCAAACTAATTTCTCTCAGAGGATCATACTATCCTTTGAAATTATTGAACTACATGGGTTTTGATTCCCATTTATATGGGATATGTAGGAATCCTCATTGAGGTTCAAACCCAACACTTAAAATGAACCCTGTTCTCCTTGGTCCATATTCCCAATAGGGTCTGATTCTATTTGGAAATCCATATTCTTTCCAAGTTCCTTGGGATGATTTTGAATAAGTCCCACACTAAGTTTAAACTAATCACCTTCTGCTTAGAGGTCCTTATAACATGAAATTAAAAGGTATGATTTGTCCCATTCAGTGGCACCAAACTATGAGGGTTCTGATTCCTTTCACAAGGACACATAGGTAGCCTATTTTATGGGTATGATCCCAGAATCAAACCTATCTTTTGTCTCTCTAGATGAAAATAAAATTCTATAGTGCCCCACTGAGTGGCTTAAAAACCAGTATCATCATAATGATGATTATAAGAATCTCTAAGTAGTATATTAGAGGATACCATTGATGGAAAACATCAAATACATACGGATATTTCCATTAATGAAGAACCCTGAATGCATACTGATGATTCTAAAATTTTACACATGTTAATAAGTGATTATAAATTCCAAGGGATAATTATGATATAATTGAATAATTAATAAGGATTCATGAAAATATTTTAATTTTACAAAGAGAGTCCCTGAGAAAACAATAATTCCAACCAAAAGGGTGTGATGAGTCCGACCTTACATCCTCTCAACCAATGCATGTTCTTAAGTATCGTTAGGTTCAAAACATAACAAACTCCTTCCTTTCAAAAGTAGGTAATCTTTGGATAAAGAACTGTTGTATTTTTTTTATTTCATGAATAAATCCAATGGAAACTGCCTGGAAACAGTGATTCTTAAATCTAAAAGACACGTTTCAAGGAACTACGAAACAAAATGGTGAACCTGACGTGAATCCTTAACCGAGTTAATAATGTCACCCACCTGTTAGGACCCTATAAATAGATAAAGGAAGGTAGGATAAATGAATTAATCATGAATGTATCCACCTAAAAAAGATTTTTCTTTAATGGAATTTTTTATTGTTTCCATGTTTTCCATAGAATTCCCTTCAATCTATTGAATGGATTTCTCCAAGACAACATTTGTGAACTTCCTTACCACTGCTCAAACTGGATCTCTATTCACGGGAAGGATGTTATCACCAACCCAATTTCTTCAACACTGGGTCAATAATGTGATGGTAAAAAAATATCACCAGCATGGTACAATTCGGACTTTGGAGGCTGCTCGATAGGCCCTCCAGGTCAATAACAATCCCCGATCATCTGGCCAACGACGACCAATGATCAAGAAGAAAATAGTGACAACCACCATCTCCAACTGTTTTGGGTCATTATCCCCATAAAAAAAACAATAATTCCCTCCCATATTATAGGGAGGTGGATCATAGGGTCACTCAAGGCCTCAATTCAGGAATGTAGGAATCCTTCCTGAGGACTCCCATCATCAATCACCTCCAGTAGAATCGTGGCTTAGTAAATCCCCAACATGATGGGGGTGTTGCCTTTGCACATTTGGCCCAAGTCTCTTAGACCATGGTGTAAGAACCTGGATCTTCGTTCATGTATGTTTTCCCCTTTTCTAAAGTTTTTAAGGAAAATAAATTTTTTGGAAATTTCAGAAGTACACGCCGTGTACTTTTTGAGTACACGTCGTGTACTCAATTCTGGCTCGAAGCTGTGTGATGGCCGTGTCTGGGCCACACACTCGGTGTGTAAGGATGAGGTGGAGGCCGGTTAATTCAGAGTACAGAAAAATTGAATTACACGCCGTGTACTCAAGAAGAACACACTGTGTACTTTCTGTTCTTTTAATTAAATAGACCGGGGTCGCGCCTAACCCCTATTTCCATCTTCTTCTCAAGTTTTCGACTATCCGAGAGTGACCATACGGCCGGATCTTCGATGGAGTCCTGCCTCACCGTCCGTTCTCCGATTCGAGCACGGTCAGTTGCGTTGGGATCGCAGCGGTGAGTTGTTCCTTCTTCTTTAGCCTTGTTTCTTGATTACTCCTCATTTCCATGTTATCTTGGGATGAACGTTTTGTGATTTTTCTCAGATCTACGTTGTTCTAAGAGGAATCTATCGTCAAGGTTCACGTATATCGATCTCTTCGGATCGAGGTATGTGGTTTGTGCCTTTCCGTAGAAAGTTGATGAATATTTTGTGGAATTTCCACCAATACACCAGAACGGGGTATTGCGTGTTCCTTTTTTTCCCTTGTTGCTTCTCTGCTTTACTTTATTGCTTTATTAGAGGTTATTACAAGTGATTAGAGTAATTTTTTTATGCTCAGATTTCTTTTCCATGCTTGTTCTTCCTGTTTGGCATTTTTACAGTTGCCATGCCTAGTTGTAGGATAGTGGAACTGTTGTTTTATTATTGCTGTTGAGCCATAGTTGATAGACAAGTAGTTCTTGAGGTTTAGTTGGACGATATACACGCACTGAGCATGTTTAGTTATACTCAGGACTGTGAGAACCTAGAGTAGTAGACCAAAGGGAGAATTGACGGAAGGGCTTCTCCAGAGTGTCTTTGAATCACAATGTGAGACCAAGGGGAGAATTGATAGAAGGGATTCTCTAGAGTGTCTTTTAATTACGACGTGGGACACAGGGGGAATTGATTTTTAGTGCTTCCCTAGAGAGCCTTTAGCACGATACGAGACTATAGGGGGAATTGACGGTGAGTGCTTCCCCAGAGAGTCTGCTTACTTGCGTAGCTGAACCAGAGGGGTGAGACTGTGTGTGCCTCCCAGAGGGTTGCTATTACTTAGAGGTTGAACCATAGGGTTTAGACTGTGAGAGCTACCAAGAGGGTTACCTATTTTCTTCTTATTGCTGACTGCTTACTTGTGTGCTTTACTTGTTAGAACTGCGGTTTGTAGCTGCTTGTTCTTTTCTGTTTACTGCTTCGTGTTTTATTACTGCCATGTATTCATTGACTGTTAGGCACAAATCACTGGGTGATTGCCTACTGGGATTGTATCTCACACCCTATTTGGGCCATGATAGCAGACTATGTTGCTACAGGTATAGATAAGGGCAAGCGCCCTTCTACTTCAGGATCTTGACTGGGTTAGGAGCTGGGGAGAATGGGACCGATCCGTGGCTCGCGATGCTGAGGAGATTATTTTGTTTTTCTTTTGGACTTTCATTCAGTTGTATTTCAGCATGTTGTTTTCTTTGCTGTTTTCCTTAGATACTTGTACATGATGCATCATTTTCATTATAGTTATATATTTACATTGCTTACGTTGTTTGGTTTCTGTTGTTATGCATGTCATTTACTGCTTCCGCTATTTATTATTGTTTTCTTACCTTGTATACCTTACCAGATGATGGCATAGTTTCCCCACCGACTCACCAAGGCCCTCGCTGCTAGTTGGCAACCTATGGCGTTCGGGGAAACGCGCTTGAGGTCATGTGGCGAACCGGGTTCGGGGCACCAGTGGAGGTGCTCCGGACTCGGGATGTTACAAAGTGGTATCAAAGGAGTTCTTTTCTCTTGTCTTACTATTTGGAGACCTTATCCATGGATATGACGGATTTGGTACATGGCATTAAGCTGTGCTCGGGAGTAGCTAACCCGTGTACAGGGAAAAGCCATACTACCTCGTTAATTACAGTTTTCTTGTCTTGAGATTTTATGGTTGGTATGTTTTCACCTAGAGTGATTCGTATGACTTGTGCAGTTATTGTTTTGATATTTCGGTTCTATTCTGTCGCAACCCGATGATTTGAGGGTATGACATCTCATGCATCATATAGACACTTGTAGGAATCACATGCCATGCATTCTTGCCATGCCATCTAGGGTGCATTAGAGATTGCATGCGGTTGTGATAGACTATGTATAGATTATTCATGTTGTTGTGATAGTTGCTTGATAGATTCTCTGCTGTTATGTTAGAAAACTGTTTGTTTTGTTCTTTGCTTAATGTGAATTCCAAATTTTGGTTCTTGAGGTGTTATGGGCCCTCACGGATCGGAATTTGGAACTTTTCGCCTTGTTTTTGTGTTCTGGAATTCTGTGCAGTTTCTGAGCTACTGCCCAGAAAAACCCAGAATACACGGCGTGTACTTTTTAGATACACACCGTGTAGTTCTCAGGCCATGTCACTGACCGTGTGAGCAGAACACGGTGTTGTGGGAGTAACTTCAAGAAAATGCTGTGTACGATAGGTACACGCCGTGTAAGTTCGGAGCCGTGTACCCGGCAGTGTCACTAACAACACGGGCTGGGGAAGCTTCGGTAGAACACGCCGTTTCCATAGGGAAAATTCCGTGTAGTCCTGTCCAAGTACCCGGCCGTGTCAAGAACAGCACGGGCCGACGTTACCTTCCCTTCCACAGGTCGTGCTTTCTCGGAACACACCGTGTAGTCTTGCCCGGTACCCGGCCGTGTCACAAACAACATGGGACGATGTCTCCTTCGCCTATGCACGCCGTGCTAGTTCGGAGCACGCTGTGTAAGGTCCATCCATGTAGATGGTCGTGTACTCAACAACACGGACCGTCAAAGCCTTGTCTAGTGCATGCCGTGTTTGTTTCAAACATGTCGTGTAGTATCGGGTTGAGTCGGACCGTGTGTGTTAGCTGTGTAAAGAGACTCGGGGAGGGGAATAGTTTTCAAGCACACGTCGTGTGTTGAGATCCACACGCCGTGTAGTTTGAGGTGTACATGACTTGTAGGGTGAGAGTACACGCCCATGTCAGTGGTTTAAGAAGACACGTCATGTAGTCATGTTTTGCAATCTTGTGTGTTTTATTCCCTTGTTCGCGTTTTGTACTCTTGTGTTCCTTGTCCTTGTTTTCCTGATCTAAGGTGTGCTTTTGATATATCAGAACTATGCCTCCGATACGTCCTCCGGTCATACGTCTATCCTCAGGAAATGATCAGACGCCAGATAGGGCTGATCAGGGACTTCCTGTCAATCCCCCAGCCTAGCCAGCCTTAGCACCGGTTGTTGTTCCAGTCATGGGTGCTGATGCACATATCAGCAAAGGTTTCATGAGGATGATGCAGGCCTTCCAGGGAGCACTGCCTCCTGCCTCGTCTATGGAAGACTTGACGTGGGTCTTTCAGCAGCAGCATCCTCCCACGTTCTTGGGGGAGGGAGGACCTCGGGCTGCAGAGTCATGGCTGGAAGTCATGATGAATATCTTCGAGCATCTAGAGACACCTCTAGAGAGGCGGGTCAATCTTTCCACCTACATGCTCCGAGACTCCTCCAAGAGGTGGTGGGACGTGATCTCACAGGCGGGTCAGCAGCAGGCTATGGCTTGGGAGGAGTTCCAGCGCGTGTTCTACGACTACTTCTACCAGGAGACCCTGAGGGCCGATCGAGCCTGGGAGTTTATGAGCTTAGAGCAGGGTACTCTATCTGTCATGGAGTATTCCTCTCGTTTCACTGAGCTGCATCATTTTACACCCATTCGTGATGAGAGTGGGGTGTTCTTGGCGAGGAAGTTTGAGGATGGACTCAGGCAGGAGATCCGCTCGCAGGTGAACATCTTCCAGCTAACTTCCATTACTTCCATCATCAACCAGGCACTGATTGCGGAGCGCAATCTGAGGGACTCTAGAGCTGCGAGCCAGGGCGGGTCTGCTTCCAGAGTTAGTTTGCCTCCAGATGACAGCAAGAAGCACTGTAGAGAGCCTACACATAGTGATTCAAAGAAGCGAGACACATCATCAGGCAGCCAGGTGACATGATACCAGTGTGGACGGACAGGGCACACGAGGCCGCAGTGCCAGAGAGACCCTGTGGTGTGCCGATCATGCGGAAGGATGGGTCACCTACAACATTTCTGCCAGGTTTTCTCAGCAGCAGTAGGTGACCGGGGTTCTTCCATGACTCCTCGTTCAGAAGCAGCCCCACTAGTCTCTCACCAGTTAGGGAACTGGAGTTCTTCCGGCTATTCGGGCTGAGGTGGAGGTCGAGGCCATGTCAGTCCACCACCAGTTCCTTAGCACCAGTAGGGAGGTTCAACTCAGAGTGGTCAGCCAGGGGCGCAGGGCTGCGGAACGGGCCAGTATTTCACTGTGGAACAGACTTATCAGGAGAAGGATACCGACCCTTCTACTGTTCGAGGTATGATTTTAGTAGCCTCAGTTTTATCTTCAGCCCTTTTAGATACTGGTTCTACACATAACTTTATCTCTGTTTCTATTGTGGAGAGCCTTGGACTCTGCATCTTTTCTTCTGCTGACTCGTTGACACTAGACACACCTTTGGGAATGAGGACATATAGTGTACGTCAGTGTAGAGAGTTCCCTCTCGAGATTGCAGGGAATCACTTCTTATGGGATCTCTATGTTATAGAGATAATAGGCTATGATGTCATCCTTGGCATGGACTGGTAGATTCCCTTCTCGGCAGTCATTGACTGCTATCACCGCAGAGTCAGTTTCATTTCACCAGAAGGTCAATCTTTCCTTCATAGAGGAGAATGGGATGTTCGGGCGAGTCGGGAAGGACTCGAGCGTCTTGGGCTAGGAGGAGTGACGACCCAGCTTGCTAGTCTTTATTTGGATGATCAGGGAACTCCAATGTTGGACTTTCCTCCAGTGGTGGATCGCTTCAGGGATTTCTTTCCAGAGGAATTTTCAGGTTTACCTCCGGAGCGTGAGGTAGACTTCTCTATTTAGCTCATGCTAGGAGCGGTACTAGTGCCCATTCCTCTATATAGGATGGCCACACCTGAGTTGCAGGAGCTCAAGAAGCAGTTGGAGGAGTTACAAGCTAAGGGTTTCATCCTACCCAGGACTTCTCCTTGGGTTTCGACAGTTCTTTTTGCGAATAAGGCAGATGATACCCTTCGACTTTGTGTGGATTATCGGAAGCTGAACCAGTTGACTGTAAAGAACCGATATCCCTTGTCGAGGATTGACGACCTTTTAGGTCAGCTTCGAGGATCCCGAGTGTTCGTGAAGATCCACATGAGGCCCAGTTATCATCAGTTGCACGTTAGACCATCAGATATACCTCTAACAGCCTTCAAAAGAAGGTATGGTCTTTACGAGTATGCAGTCATGCCGTTCGGTCTCCCGAATTCCCCTGCAGTTTTCATGGCATTGATGAACTGAGTGTTCCGTCCTTACTTGGATTCCTTTTTCATGGTCTTCGTGGATGATATCTTGGTGTACTCTCACACTCGACACAACCATGCCACACATATTGAGATCGTTCTGAGTACACCGAGAGAGCATCAACATTATGCTAAACTCTCGAAGTGCCACTTCTGGATGGATCAGATTCACTTCTTGGGTCAATTCATCTCAAAGGCAGGATTATCGATGGACCCAGAGAAAGTGAGAGCTGTAGTTTCCTGGGATCAACCGAAGAACGTTTTTGAGGTACGGAGCTTCCTAGGGCTGGCTGGATACTACAGACGCTTCATTCGGGACTTTTCTTTTCTAGAAGCACCTTTGACAGGTCTGACCAAGAAGGGGGAAAAGTTCTTATGGTCAGATTATTGTGAGTCAGCCTTTAAGGAGCTGAAAGGGAGGTTGACATCAGCACCGATACTAGTCTTCCAGAGCCAGGCATGATCTACACTGTTTACTGTGATGCTTCGGGTATCGGGATGGGAGCTGTGCTTATTCAGGGAGATGAAGTCGTTGCGTATGGGTCTCGGTAGCTGAGGCCACATGAGAGGAACTTCCCTACGCACGATCTGGAGTTGGCATCTATTGTTCATGCCTTGCGCTGTTGGAGACACTACCTTCTGGGAGAGCACATTGTGGTCTTCACTGACCACAAGAGTCTCAAGTATATCTTCACTCAACATTATCTAAATCTGAGGCAACACAGGTGGGTTGAGTATCTACAGTCTTTTGACTTCGAGCTTGCCTATACACCGGGAAAGGGCAACGTCGTGGCAGACGCGTTGAGTAGGAGAACTCAGATTCAAGTAGTTCAGGAGGCCAGTAATGAGTGGCAGCTAATGGCTATGTTCTCTGAGATGTATCTGGAGGTTCACGACAGACGGGGACATACCTTTCTATCTTCTGTAGCTGTTACCTCCATGCTACTTGATCAGGTACAGATGAGGTAGCTATCAGAATCGGAAGGCTTAGTCATGCGGTAGAGTGTGTCAGGAGGGGACCCTCTTCCTGGATGGACAGTGGGTGAGGATGAGATCCTGCATTTCCAAGGATGCGTATGAGTGCCAGCAGACATACGCGAGGAGCTGATGCGGGATTTCCATTCCTCAGTTTGGGCAGTTCATCCTGGCATCACCAAGATGTATTGGGATCTTCATCGCCAGTACTGGTGGCCAGGTACGAAGAAGGATGTTTCTGGTCTTGTCATGATATGTTCTACTTGTCAGCAGGTGAAAGCCGAGCATCAGCGACCAGCAGGCCTTTTTCAGCAGTTACCCATTCCGGAGTGGAAGTGGAACGATGTTGCGATGGACTTCATGTGTAACACCCTGAGATTTTATGATAAGTATTGTTTTTAATTTATTTTATGTCATATTTTTTATGCTAAATCAAGATTATCTTGTGCTATACGCAACACCGTATTAGTTTTCAATTTACGCAACACAATTCTTGGATCGTGTTATACACAATTTCAAGTTCATTTGATAGAAGTTATTCTACGCAACATTGAGTGTGTATATATATATATTCAATGTATAAATTAAATATGGTTTGATTCTGTTATACGCAACAACAATGGAGTCTTGCACTACACGCAACCCTGAATTGACTTTCATTACACGCAATCGCGACCTTCCTCAATAGCGTGTGTTGTACGCAATACTGGGTTTCACTAAACAAAGATATATGGTTATAATATTATCATGAACTAGCCATTATGAATAGAATTAACCACATTGTGAATTTTATAACATTATTATTTATCTTATAAATTTTCTAGAACATTTTATGTGAACAAAATAAATGTTTCGGTCAAAATAAGTATTTTTCAAAAAATGCAGTTTTGCCGCCTTTTGATGGCGCACCCACTTTAAATCTAGTTTTTTGACATGTTTATAAGTTAAATTTTACAAAATAAAATTATTCATTGGAATAAGGATATAAAAGTTTACCTTGGATAAAATTTTCATGTTATTCTGATAACTTTCATATTGTAATGAATAGTAAAAACACGCTATATTTTAATTAAAAACAACTTTTTTCATCGTAATAATTTATGTGGTTAAATTATAATATTGAATGGTCTTAAAGTATAAATAGAATATATTTTTACCATTTAATATTATTTATGTCATTAGCATTGATTTTACCTTGAATTTGTAGGTTAAATCAATTAAATCTTTAGTAATGTTTTAAACAAAAACCTGTTTTCTTTCAACAACGGGATTAATTTTAATTTTATTTCTGCAACTTCTGCGTATTTAATTTTGAAAAATGGATTCCATATTTGGAATTAGTGGGTCCAAATTATATTAATAGACTACTTTTTATTTTTGGGCATTATGAATAGTAATTACGGTAAATTTTATTTACCATAGTTAAAGGTAAATCGGGTAATTAACGGTAAATATAAGATTATAAAATTACCCTAACACCAGCCAAAATCCTATTGGATGACTAAAAGTCGACCTTATCACATAAGGGTTGGATTAGAATAATTTAATGGACTTTTGTCCATGAAAATAACTTAATTATTATTAAAACCAAAGAAAGTGACAACATGTCACTTTCTTAAATCTTATATTAATTTTAATTTAGTGATAAACTTCATGAAACTTCAAACGTGAATAGTCTCTAGAAATCTAATGAAATTATATACATCATATGAATTTATTTATAATTTTTAGGGATTAAATAATTATCATTAATTGTGACACAATAGTGATGAAAAAATTGTTTATCTAGTGAAAAATCAAGAATATAGTTTTTATTAAACTAATAGTGACCATAAAAGGCCCAAAACCCTGACCAAAAATTATTGGTCATGTAAATGTAAACCATAATAATCCAATGGTATAATATTTTACCATTTGTAGCCTTATAAAAGCGATTATGACACTTATATTATTTTATTTTAAATGATGCCAATGTTGTCACCTTCATAATTTAATAAATATAACAATTTAAATATTGTGATTTTAAGATGATAAATTCGAGTAAAAGTATTATTGTGAAATACAATATATTTATCTTCATCATAAGATTTTATTTTTAATTTTTATGCAACAAATAAGTATATTAAATAATAATACAAAAATGATGTAGTAATTATTTTATTAAGAGATAAACCAAAGAAATGGTTTTAAAAATAATTCAATAAATATTATATGAACTATTTAATGTGATCTACTAATTTTCTAGATACATATGACCTTTTATGAATCTATTAAATATTTTATTTTGAATATATCCTCTTCTTAGATTTTATTTAAATTCAAATAAATGAATAGTGTCAAAATTTACACTATTGTTATTTTATAAAAAAAACATATTATTAAATTGATTAAAAATCAAAAAAATATTTAAAAATTGTAAATTGAAATTTATATAGTCTAATGTGTCATAAAGTATCCAATTATGGAAAATTAACAACACATAAGTGATTATTTATAACCATTTAAAATTTAGAATTTTATTACCACAAATAAACTTAAATTGATTAAATAAGGAAAAATCAAAATGATAAGGTTTAAATTAAGATCAAAACATGTCTAAATTTGATTGGTTGATGAGGTTACAATCCTATCTCATCTAATATTTGAATATGAGTCATTTTTGGATGTTTTTAAGTGGGGTTAGATTTATTATAAATTAATATTTTTAAGAATTCCAAAGGTGCCCCTCTCCTCCCTTATAAAAGGGCATCTCCTCCCTCTCTTCCACACACCAATTTGAGCCTTTAAGCTCGTCCAAACCCTACCCATGTCCCTTATCAACTTCCCAAGCAACATCTTAGAGGTCCTGGTCTTCTTCAAAGACCAATTTTAGTACCCTAAGAGGAGGATTCAAAGAGGCGTGTCAAAGAAGAGGAGGTTCAGAACCATACGAAGCATATCAGACCTAAGGTAAGAGATAATTTTGCAAATCTCATTTTTATATGAGATTGCTTATTTGTAAGTATTTACTGGGGTTATTTCTATCATCCATGTCCATGTTTTATAAAAGTATTTTCATGTATTTTTAAAGTCCTTTTTAACCATTCTTGACTTTTACTACATGGTATGTATGAAATCTTTCTTTTGTTTACGTTACGAGGTACTTTTTTGACTTCTCCGGAAAAAGTACAAGAAGAATGTTTTTTTAACTTACACGGCACGAATGGATTTTTACGGTTTTATAAAGCCTTATTTTCATGAAGATTTCTCCAAAGGATTTCATGGATATTTTCAACAAAATCTCTTTCTTTTAAAATTTCATGACGTTTTGTGAAAAGAAATTGATTTTGAAGAAAGACGTATATTTTCCTCAATAATTCATTTCAAGTGTTTTATCAAAACCATTTTCATCTAAGATGAAATTATTTCACATGTGTATGTTTCAAGTATCATGTCTCTATGATTTACATGGTTTCACTTTTCTAATGATGAAATAATATCCAATTTTTTTGTATGGATTATGTTATGATGGAATGATGTTTATGAAACCCATTTTATTCTTGGGTTATGATGAATGACTTGTCTTTATATTGTGGTACACGAAAGAATGATTTCAATATGAGATGTGTGGGAACTATATCTCTCTGCAATGCATTGGGTAAAGATTTATATCTCATGAGATAGACATGGCTGGAACGGTAAGTTAATTCGGTTAAGTGTTATAGGACTGAAATGAGGAGTGAACTCAATTCATAAAGGGACTTTGTCCACTAAGATGGTCTTGGCAGCAATGTCTTGGCTACTATGGAAATCATGACATGTGACGAATGGTTGCCACAATTACATGTTTTACTCCCAAGCAATTTTATCATGCTTAATTTTTCTTTATGATCTATGCCTTATGTACTTCCATGGTTTATGTCATTGATCAAGCTTTTGATGTTTAAACATTATGTTCATGTTTTTAAGTTTAAATGTATATGATTTGTTTTATTTTATCCATGCTTACCCTTACTGAGCATTTGATCTCACCCTTTATATGTTTTCTTTTCCCCAGGATATAAAGAAAGGTTTTAGGTATGAAAAACAAAAGGGGCGGATCTTTATGGGAGATGTTGAAAATCTTTCACCACGATTAGAAGATTATATTCCGAGTTTCCAAAGACACTAAACTATTACAGTCCTTGTGTGTCTATTTTTGTTATGTATTAAGTATTCCGAAAAATTAATGTAATGTCCATGTATGTCAAGCTTCGGGTCTCTACAGTTGGTATCAGAGGAAAGGTTTAGTCAACCTTTGGAAACTAGGATGCGAAAACGTTAGTGAGATCCCAAGAGATATTTATAAGGTATGTCTAGGGATGTACCTAAGGATAAGTATACGTATAGGATATAATCCTAGAACTACGGTAACAATATTAGAATTTAACCTAAGATGTTAGATATTGAGGGCACTTCCCCTTTACTATGTTGTTTTCCCTAGCATGATTTTGGCCTCTCACACTATTCTTTTTGGGTTTTAGAAAATGGCTAGAAACAGGAAGATTCATGATAATGGAGGATATGACAGACAATGGAATGATATTATTCATGAGCAACCAAATGAAACGGGATTTGGAAGTCCAAACATTGTTATTATGCCTAATCAGCAATCTCATAATATGATCAATAATCTTAACTTTGGTAAGTTTCCTGACTCAGATAATAAGAGAAAGATGGAGTTTTATGATGATCTTAGAGGAAAGAAAGTTCAATTTCCCTCATGTAAATCATGTGGTAAGAGGAATCAGGGAGATTGTTTCAAAGGAACTGGAAGATGCTTTGGGTGTGGAAAAGAAGGACACAATGCCAGTAAGTGTAAAGGAAAAGGTTCAGTTAACACCATGGACAAGGATAATGGTATTGCTACGACATCAACAATGATTAAATGTTTTAAATGTGGAATGTATGGGCATTATGCAAACCAATGCCCTAAGGGAAAATCTCATGAAGAGAATCAGCATGGTCGTATGAGTAGTATTTATGTGGATGATGATGAAGAGACTACAAATGAAATATGAGATGAAAGAAATGATGAAGCTCAATCAGTGGTTTAATAAGTTAGTGGAATGATTTTATGTTAATAAACAATAATGTATGGTACTATGGAATAAAGAATCATCTAAGGATTGTTACACTATTATTTTTCCTAAAGTATTTGAAAGTAAATGTTGAATGGTACTGGTAACCATGGAAGGTTATTCAGATATTTTTGGAAAGTAGATGATATGCGCATAATGAAGGGATAAGAAGATAATGAGATGTTTGATTGTATTCATGAGATCATGACTGATATAAGAACTTAGTGATATTATGGTTTGATTATATAGATTTTTTGGGGATTTTGGTATGCGGAAAGAGTTACCTTTTGACAGTATTCATGTTTTTACTAAGGTTCTATGGTAATTTATGTTTCAATAGAATATATGACTAAGGTATTCATGTGTTTGGAATACAACCAACGAGATATATCTTATGATATATGTGGGATAAATGCTTGTATTCACATTCTTGGTAGATAACCATTCTAGTAATTTTTTTCTTTATACTATGAGCTTGGACCGAAGTATTTTAGATAAGCCTAAATATTGGAATGGATTATGTTAGAAATAAGTTAGTATTGTTTAAGGATAGAAATTTTTTTGATATTATTGATGGGATGTTATAGTAATGTAGTTTTAGAAAAAGGACAACCTGCAGGACGGGCGACAACCCATCGCGTCAGACAAGGCTATGGGAATCGAACCCACAACCAAAGTGCGACTGACCTTTATCGCATACCACTGGCCTACATGGAGTCCCTGGTTAGTAGAAACTAGTTTTATTTTATTAAGTGGCATAATAGATGAAATATAAGTTCATTTTTGGAATCTTATAAAATTAACCTCACCATAGATGGACTTATGTATATTTGATAACTTTTTCTAACCTTTTGTTTGAAACAAATGGAATGACCCATCATTCTATCACATGATCTATTAACACTTCACGAATAACTTCATTTCTTTTAGAGATGAAGTGGAAATTGTTCAAAGCACGAACAACAGTGAGATTGTACCAAAATCAATTATGTATTTCTTCTAATTCAAAATTTTCAACTTTAGGGAGATGATATTGAAAACCAAAAATTTTGTCCTAGTTCTCTTATATCCAATGAATCATATGGTACCTTATATCATCACAAATCTATGGCTTTGTGATTGTTGGCTTTTCATAGCCATGTTCTCTACCACTCTCCATTAGAACTTGATGGTTAGATTTCTCCTCCATATCCATATTTTCACCTATAATCTCTTATGTGGAAAACTAGTGATGATTTAATTTGGGTAACCGTTATGTTTCATACTTCACTTTTTACGATGTGGGTTTCTATGAAAGAAATTCTCAAGTAACAAACAATTTATAACCCCGACGAATTTCAAGGGTGAAATTCATTTTAAGGGGTGTAGAATGTAACACCCCAAGATTTTATGATAAGTATACTTTTTAATTTATTTGATGTCATGTGTTTTATTCTACACCAAGATTATCTTGTGCTATACGCAACACCGTATTAGCTTGCAGTTTATGCAACACAATTTTTGGATCGTGTTGTACACAATTTCAAGTTCATTTGATAGAAGTTATTCTACGCAACATTGAGTGTCTATATATATATTCAATGTATAAATGAAATATGGTTGGATTCTGTTATACGCAACAACAAAGGAGTCTTGCACTACATGAAACCTTGAATTGGATTTCATTAAACGCAATCGTGACCTTCCTCGATAGCGTGTGTTGTACGCAATACCGGGTTTCACTAAACAACGATATATGGTTATAATATTATCACGAACTAGCCGTTATGAATAGAATTAACCACATTTTTAATTTTATAACATTATTATTCATCTTATAAATTTTCTAAAACATTTTATGTGAACAAAATAATTTTTTCGGGTAAAATAAGTATTTTTCAAAAAATGCAGTTTTGCCGCCTTTTGATGGCACACCCACATTAAATCTAGTTTTTTACATGTTTTTAAGTTCAATTTTACAAAATAAAATTATTCTTTGGAATAAGGTTATAAAATTTTACCTTGGATAAAATTTTCATGTTATTCTGATAACTTTCATATTTTAATGAATAGTAAAAACATGCTATATTTTAATTAAAAACAACTTTTTTCATCGTAATAATTTATGTGGTTAAATTATAATATTGAATGGTCTTAAAGTATAAATAGAATATATTTCTACCATTTAATATTATTTATATCATTAGCATTGATTTTACATTGAATTCGTATGTTAAATCAATTCAATCATTTGTAATGTTTTAAACAAAAACCCGTTTTCTTTCGACAACGGGATTAATTTTAATTTAATTTCTGCAACTTCTGCATATTGAATTTGGAAAAATAGATTCCATATTTGGAATCAGTGGGTCCAAATTATATTAATAGACCAATTTTTATTTTTGGGCATTATGAATAGCAACTACGATAAATTTTATTTACCATAGTTAAAGGTAAATCAGGTAATTAAGGGTAAATATAAGATTATAAAATTACCCTAACACCTACCAAAATACTATTGTATGACTAAAAGTCGACCCATATCACATAAGAGTCGGATTATAATCATTTAATGGACTTTTTTCTATGAAAATAAGTTATTTATTGTTAAAACCAAAGAAAGTGACAACTTGTCACTCTCTTAAATCTTATATTAATTTTAATTTAGTGATAAACTTCATGAAACTTAGAACATGAATAGTCTCCATAAATCTAATGAAATTATCTACATCATATGAATTTATTTATAATTTTTAGGGATTAAATAATTATCATTAATTGTGACACAATAGTGATGCAGAAATTGTTTATCTAGTGAAAAATCAAGAATATAGTTTTTATTAAACTAATAGTGACCATAAAAGGCACAAAACCCTGACCAAAACTTATTGGTCATGTAAATTTAAACCATAATCATCCAATGGTCTAATATTTGACCATTTTGAGCCTTATAAAAGTGATTATGACACTTATATTAGTTTATTTTAAATGATTCCAAAGTTGTCACCTTCATAATTTAATAAATATAACAATTTAAATATTGTTATTTTAAGATGATAAATTCGAGTAAAAGTATTATTGTGAAAGGTAATAGATTTATCTTCATCATAGTATTTTATTTTTAATTTTTATGCAACAAATTAGTATATTAAATAATTATACAAAAATTATGTAGTAATTATTTTATTATGAGATAAACCAAATAAATGGTTTTAAAAATAATACAATAAATATTATATGAACTATTTAATGTCATCCAATAATTTTCTAGATACATATGACCTTTTATGAATCTATTAAATATTTTAGTTCCAATATATCCTCTGTTTAGTTTTTAGTTAAATTCAAATAAATGAATAGTGTCAAAATTTACACTATTGTTATTTTATAAAAATAACATATTATTAAATTGTTTAAAAATAAAAAAAATATTTAAAAATTATAAATTGAAATATATATAGTCTAAAATGTCATAAAGTGTCCAATTATGGAAAATTAAGAACACATAAGTGATTATTTATAACCATTTAAAATTTATAATTTTATTACCACAAATAAACTTAAATAGATTGAATAAGGATAAACCAAAATGATAAGGTTTAAAATAAGATCAAAACATGTCTAAATTTGATTGGTTTATTAGGTTACAACCCTATCTTATCTAATCTTTGAATATGAGTCATTTTTGGAGGTTTTTAAGTGGGGTTAGATTTATTATAAATTAATATTTTTAAGAATTCCAAAGGTGCCCCTCTCCTCCCTTATAAAAGGGCACCTCCTCCCTCTCTTCCACACACCAATTTGAGCCTTTAATCTCGGCCAAACCCTGCCCATTTCCCTTCTCAACTTCCCTAGCAACATCCTAGAGGTCCTGGTCTTCTTCAAAGTCAAATTTTAGTACCCTAAGAGGAGGATTCAAAGAGGCGTGTCAAAGAAGAGGAGGTTCGGAACCATACAGAGCATATCAGACATAAGGTAAGGGATAATTTAGAAAATGTCATTTTTATCTGATATTTCTTATTCGAAAGTATTTACTGGGGTTATTTCTATGATCCATGTCCATGCTTTATAAAAGTGTTTTCATGTATTTTTAAAGTCCTTTTCTCTATTCTTGACTTTTACTACATGGTATGTAAGGAATCTTTCTTTTGTTTACGTTATGAGGTACTTTTTTGACTTTTCTGACAAAAGTACAAGAAGAATGTTTTTTTTAACTTATACGACACGAATGGATTTTTATGGTTTTATAAAGACTTATTTTCATGAAGCTTACTCCAAAAGATTTCATGAATATTTTCAACAAAATCTCTTTCTTTTAAAATTGCATGACGTTTTGTGAAAAGAAATTGATTTTAAAGAAAGAAGGATATTTTCCTCAAGAATTCATTTCAAGTGTTTTATCAAAACCATTTTCATCTAAGATGACATTATTTCACATGTGTATGTTTCAAGTATCATGTCTCTATGATTTACATGTTTTCACTTTTCTAATGATGAAATGATATCCAATTTTTTTTGTATGGATTACGTTATGATGGAATGATGTTTATGAAACCCATTTTATTCTTGGGTTATGATGAATGATTTGTGTTTATATTGTGGCACATGAAAGAAGGATTTCAATATGAGATGGGTGGGACCTATATCTCCCTCCAATGCATTGGGTAAATATTTATATCTCATGAGATAGACATGGTTGGAACGGTAAGTTAATTCGGTTCAGTGTTACAGGACTGAAACGAGGAGTGAACTCGATTCAGAAAGGGACTTTGTCCACTAATATGGTCTTGTTAGCAATGCCTTGGCTACTATGGAAATCATGACATGTGATGAATGGTTTCCAAAATTATATGTTTTACTCCCATGCTATTTTATCATGCTTAATGTTTCTTTATGATCTATGCCTTAAGTACTTCCATGGTTTATGTCATTGCTCAAGCTTTTGATGTTTAAACATTATGTTCATGTTTTTAAGTTCAAATGTATATGGTTTGTTTTATTTTATCCATGCTTACCCTTTCTGAGAATTTGATCTCACCCTTTATATGTTTTCTTTTCCCTAGGATATAAAGAAAGGTTTTAGGTAAGAAAACAAAAGGGGAAGATCTTTATGGGAGATGTTGAAGATCTTTCACCACTATTAGAAGATTATATTCCGAGTTTCCAAAGACACTAAACTGTTATGGTCCTTGTGTGTCTGTTTTTGTTATGTATTAAGTATTCCGCAAAATTAATGTAATGTCCATGTACGTAAAGCTTCGGTCTCTACATCATGACCGGGCTGCCGGGATCACCTCGAGGGAACGATGCTATTTGGGTTGTCGTCGACAGGCTTACGAAGGTTGCTCACTTATTTCCGATCAAGGAGACCTTCAGTATCGATGACCTGGGATGACTTTACATCAGAGAGATCATTAGACTGCATGGAGTTCTGTGCTCTATTGTTTCAGACAGAGATGCATGCTTTACCTCTCGTTTCTGGCAGGGACATCAGAAGGCCTTGGGTACACAGGTACTTTTGAGTACAGCATACCATCCCCAGACTGATGGCCAGTCCGAGCGCACGATACAGGTGCTTGAGGATATGCTACGGGCTTGCATCCTTGACTTTGGTGGTTTTGGGAGAAGCATATTCCTCTCGTGGAGTTCGCCTACAACAACAGTTTCCAGGCTACCATTCAGATGAAACCATACGAGGCTTTCTACGGTAGGCCATGCCGATCACCCTTATGCTGGCTGGAGGCAGGAGAGGCAGCTTTTCTAGGACCTCGTCTTGTACAGGAGACTTCAGAGTAGATAGAGCTGATTCAGAAGAGGATGGCTACAGCACAGTCTCAGCAGAAGTCTTATGCTGATTAGCGGAGACGACCTTTGGAGTTCGAGGTCGGTGATTGGGTTTTCCTACATGTCGCACCTAGGTTGGGACACAAAAGGATTCGGGGATAGGGTAAGCTTTTTCCATGGTACGGTGGGCCGTTTGAGGTTTTGGATAGACTGGTGCCGGTCACCTATCGGTTGCAGCTACCTCAGAGGTATCGGTCCATGCATGACGTCTTCCACATCTCTCAACTCCGACATAACTTTTCAGACCCGTCTCACGTCTTTCAGCCTGAGGAAGTCGAGCTTGAAGCGGATACGTCGTTCGAGGAGCATCCAATCCATATTTTCGATCGTAGTACGAAGGTTCTCCACAGGTGGACTGTTCCTCTGGTACGAGTGTTATGGCAGCACGGGCGAGTATAGGACGAGACCTGGGAGAGGGAGGTCGATGTACGATCGTAGTGGCCGGAGCTGTTCGGGGATTCTTTTTCTCCACCTAGTTAGGGAAATTTGGGGATGAATTTATTTAAGGGGGGAAGTTTTTAAGAACTTGGATCTTTGTTCAGGTATGTTTTCCCTTTTTCTGGAGTTTTTAAGGAAAATAAATTTTCTGGAAATTTCAGAAGTACACGCCGTGTAATTTTTGAGTACATGCTATGTACTCTGTTCTAGCTCGAAGCCGTCTGTTGGCCATGTCTGGGCCACACACACGGTGTGTAAGGCTGAGGTGGAGGCCGGTTAATTCTGAGTACGGAAAAATTGAAGTACACGTCGTGTACTCAAGAAGTACACACCGTGTACTTTTTTTTCATTAAACGGTCCGGGGTCACGCCTAACCCCTATTTCCATCTTCTTCTCAAGTTTTCGACTGTCTGAGAGTGACCATACGGATGGATATTCGACGGAGTCCTGCCTCGCCGTCCGTTCTCCGATTCGAGCACGGTCAGTTGTGTTGGGATCGCAGCGGTGAGTTCTTCCTTCTGATTTAGCCTTGTTTCTTGATTCCTCCTCGTTTCCATGTTATCGTGGGATGAAAGTTTTGTGCGTTTTCTTATATCTATGTTGTTCTAAGAGGAATCTATCGTCGAGGTTCACGTATATCGATCTCTTCGGATTGAGGTAGGTGGTTTGTTCCTTTCTTTAGAAATTTGATGAATATTTTGTGCAATTTCCACCAATACCCCTGAATGGGGCATTGTGTGTTCCTGTTTTGCCCTTGTTGCTTGCCTTCTTTACTTGATTGCTTTAGTAGAGGTTATTTCATGTGATTACAGTAATTTGTTTGTGCTCAGATTGCTATGCCATGCTTGTTCTTCCTGTTTGGCATTTTTCCAGTTGCCATGCATAGTTGTAGGATAGTGTAACTATTGTTTTATTATTGTTATTGAGCCTTAGTTGATAGCCAAGTAGTTCTTGAGGTTTACTTGGACGATATACACGCGCTGAGCATGTTTAGTTATACTCAGGACTGTGAGAACCTAGAGTAGTAGACCAAAGGGAGAATTGATGGAAGGGCTTCTCCAGAGTGTCTTTTAATCACGATGCAAGACCAAGGGGAGAATTGACAGAATGGCTTCTCCAGAGTGTCTTTTAATTACGATGTGGGCCACAGGGGGAATTGACGTTGAGTGCTTCCCTAGAGAGCCTTTAGCACGATACGAGACTATAGGGGGAATTGAGGATGAGTGCTTTCCAATAGAATCTACTTACTTGCATAGCTGAACTAGAGGGGTGAGACTATGTGTGCCTCCCATAGGGTTGCTATTACTTAGAGGTTGAACCATAGAGGTTAGACTATGAGAGCTACCCAGAGGGTTACCTGTTTTCTTCTTGTTGCTGACTGCTTACTCGTGTGCTTTACTTGTTAGAACTGTGGTTTGTAGCTACTTGTGCTTTTCCGTTTACTGCTTCGTGTTTTATTACTTCCATGTATTCATTGACTATTGGGAACAAATCTTTGGGTGATTGACTACTGGGATTGTTTCTCACACCCTGTTTGGGCCATGCTTTTGGGCCCAAGCAGACTATGTTGCTGCAGGTATAGATAAGGGAAAGCTCCCTTCTACTTCAGGATCTTGGTTGCATTAGGAGCTGGGGAGCATGGGACCAAGCCATGGATCGCGATGTTGAGGAGATTATTTTGTTTTTCTTTTTCACTTTGGTTCAGTTGTATTTCATCACATTGTTGTGTTTGCTGTTTTCCTTAGATACTTTTACTTGCTGCATCATTTTCATCATAGTTATATATCTACATTGCTTACGTTTCTTGGTTTCTATTGTTATGCATGTCGTTTACTGCTTCCGCTATTTATTTTTGTTTTCTTACCTTGTATACCTTACCGAATGAGGGCATAGTTTCCCCACAGACTCACCAAGGCCCTCGCTGCTAGTCGGCAGCCTCTGGCATTCGGGGAAACGCGCTTGAGGTCATGTGGTGAACCGGGTACGGGGCACCAGTGGAGGGGCTCCAGACTCCGGAAATTACACTGGGCATACAATACGAACATCCAGGGACAATGTACGGTTAACAATGATCAATTTTTCACCTCTACCTCCTCTAGAAAAGCCCATCAATTTAAGTTGATAGAAAACAATGTACGGGCACATACTCCCATTCATCCTAATTTTGCTGCTCAGCAGGCTTGTTTGAAAGTAACCCACCAATGCCACCAGATAAACCTAGTGGAGTACCATGAACAGGTACATACACCTACTTACAAGTTATCATCCAGTCAGCAAGCTCTTCTGAATACATTTATGTAAGCCCTCCAATCTAATGTGGTGTCAACTGGTTAACAGAAACATACACTTGTTTAAAATTGCCAATTTTGTCAGAAATCTCATTATCCAGTGTTGAAGGAAGTCCATCAACTATACTTGATAGGAAATAGCTAGAAGGAACATACACCAGCCAATTTTCATCAAGTCATCCAATAGTCTTGTTTGGTAACACTAGAGAAGTCAGTCGGAAAGCTATGACGACAAATTTGGGGTAGACTCAACTCTCTGTTGCCTTGCATAAGTACAATCAATTCCCATTGATAGGAAAAGGAGGACAAGAATAGGCACATACACCTAATCCCGATATGGAATGGACGTATATTCCCGTTCTGGCAACTGAAGTCACCAAACATATTATATCAATGGTGAATGGGAAGATGTAAATCTGTGCCCATATTATGGAAGCGTGCCAAGATATTTTTACCAATTTTTTATTATCAGGGGAAAAAACACATAAATATGTTCCCACACATGGGATGACACATCGTCTTTCCATCCTGGAGTAGATACACACCTCTGTTCCAGTCCAGAAGGGTCATGGGGGCAGACTCCCTGATATCATACAGACAACAAGATTGAGGACATACACCCTTTCCAATTGGAGGTAATCGGTTTGTTCCAATATCTAATCCTAGGCTAGAACATATACCTACCCATGATTACAACTTCTCCTAGAAAGTGGATCCAACTCTGTATAAGATAACATCCAAGAAGAAGTCTTTCCAAGCATTGTTGGGAAATCAAGAGCTAATTCGTGATGTGTCTCTTCTTAATGTTGGAGTTCTTGAAGCCCTCAAACTTTTATCTATTGTTGCTCAAGATCATATCCTCTCATTACCAAATTATGGGAGTGGTGGTTGTAAATCTAAAGTGCCTCATTGGACACTTCATCATGAAGGCTTGCTTTGTGAAAATTTGGTCAATCCAAAGTGCTTATCTTCGGATGAGAGCCATGACATCCCTCCGTGTGGCCAGAAGACCAAAGAGCAAGAAGATTTATCCATTGCTGTAATCCATGATGGTGATACTACCCATAATGGAATTCACTTTGAAAGTCCTCTCTGAAGTATTATTTCACATTATCAAGACTATTCCATAATTTAGAATGTAGCGAGGAGAAATTCCTCCTATCTTGAGGCACATGAAAACACAAGGACAGTCATGTTTGATTCCTTGTCGTTGATGGGTGAAACACTTTCTCAACCAGAAGATATTTTAAGGGAACATGAATTCTCGAAACCTCCCTTAGGTCATTTTTCTTCTAATACAGAACATCCACTTTGGTCAGATCAAGTGGACAAACCTCAAGTGAAAGATAATGAAGATGTGTTAAACATGAGGAAACAATTAGCTAAAGTAGAAATACCAGTTATGTTCTGGCCTTTGGAAAACTCATTGAATGATATTCCATAATTGATGATAGAAGATTTCATTCATGAAATTCGTCTCAACTTATTGAAAGCTCTTCGTCATTTGAAAACCAAAGTATTACCATATTATAAATATCAAAATCATGTAAAGGTAATATAAGGGTTGCAACACCAAATTAACTTGACATCTCTCTCAGTTTCTCAAAATCCAAAGGTTGAAAAACAACAGATAAACCTTCATCGTTCATGTCTCAATACTCTAAAGAGACTATGACAATTAATTTCTGATTCCCCATCTAGTGTTCATATTCGAGGATGTGGTGCATATGGAGTATTGCATTTCACGGCACTCCATAATCAGAAAAGTCCGCCAAATGTGGTCTCATGAAATGTTATTTCCCATGGTCAGCCACAATTAATAGGTTTTGTATGCAATAATATGTATTCTCATGAACAGGCCCCAACCATTCTCATTTGAATCAGGCCTAAAGAAAAAAAGTTATTGAGTTACTTTTATATCAATCCTCTGAGAATCATGAATAGGCAACCCATTTAGAAGATGTTAGGCGTCAAAGGATAAAATATCTGAAATAGAATAGCAATATACTGAAACAAATGATTTGAGTGATTTTTAGATAATGCACCTAGCTAATGTCCAAACCAAAATCAGTAAAATCAGATGAACAGTTGCATGAATTTTAGCCATAGCAGTTCAAGAATCACCCCAGTTTTCTAGGCTGGGGGTTTATTTAATTCAATCATCAAATTCATTAAACAATGTTCAAAGATTTGAAAAATAAGAAGAGGAACAACCCTAGCTTGTAGGGCTGGCGTCTTTTTGACATCTGCAATCCCCTCCTCAACGGAAGTCAGTTTTCTCCCGATTAGGGAAGAGACCACAAGGAAAACGTACAACTGAACTATCCAATGATTCCATTCAGGTTAATATCCACCAAACAGTTCTAGGGAGTTCTCCATATAGGATAATAGAGTCTCATTAAAGACACAAAGAAAGAAGATATAGCATAAACACTGATAGAATGCTATTAATGCATTATACGTCTGTAAATGTCATTAACACCACTGCAGAAGATCCTCCAGAAAATAAGTCTAGTTTTGGGGGATCAGAAGATTAATTTCTTTTCCATAATATGGTACACACCAAGGAAAATGAAGAAGGTGTGCATACCTGAAATTAGAGGATTTCCCAGAATCTAGGTATTCATTCAAATAACCAACTCCCCCTTCTTATAAAGGCATTTAACAATGGGAAAGAAAAAAGTCACATTGCATCTCACTTTTCCACTAGAGAAGTTCAATCTCATTCACTTGAAGAGATATTTTCATAGCAAGAAGAGTAAATGAAGGAGTTTAAAAGACTCAACATAGAGTTACTTCAAAACAACATTTCAGCTAGATGTAACAAGTACTCAACTTGCAAATCTTGTAAGAGCTCCTTAACAAAGAGGATTTGTAGTAACTACAGATGAAGATAACAAATTTCATCTACTAGGTACAGAATCAAGGCTGGATCATATACATCCTGATAGTCCTATTTCTGTGGGTTATTCAAGGCAGATATCAGCACCACCATCAGTGCTTTTACTGTTTGTTTCCCTAGATCAATCTCCAGTTGCTATACCTACACAGAATACAACTCATTCAGATATTCCCCAAATGCGTATGAACACAATTGAGGCATTAACGACTCGATTGGAAGCTATGGAGGAATGACATGCACTAGTTCATCCAAAAAAGAGAGCTTACCCTAAATGGGTGGATGCAATTCTTACCCCACAAAATATTGTGAATAACACATTCACAATCTTTAGTGATTCTGGAGATCTGGAACAACACTTAACACATTTTGTTTCTCATTGTGATCCCATGATTGGAACTTCCCAACAATAAGAAGTAGTTAATATTAGGTGTTTTGTGAAATCATTACAAGGACCAGCTTTTATCTGGTATACAAGTTTTTAATATCGATCAATTACTAGATAGGAAGATCTCCATCAAAAATTCCTTCTTTAATTTAGCTCAACACTACTAAAGATGACAATTTTTGATCTTACTAATTGTAAAAAAAATGGGGAATGAAAGAGTTTTAGATTTCATTGCATGATGGAAAGGACTAATATATTCCTTAATTCTAGCACTCCCTTAAGAAGAGTTTCTGCCAATTTGTGTGGAAACTCTATGTGATGAATTACACACACCATTGATCTTTCTGAAATACACATGAGTGTTTCAAGACCTTACATCAATTGCTCAACAGATTGAAGACTCGATTATAGAAACTAATGCTAAAACTTGTATAATTCCATCAGCTTCGGGAAGGAGGAAAAGAAAATCATAAGCTACTACAATCACACTAAAATAGGTACATGTACCTGCTTCTACTTCAAGATCATTATCATATCAAAGGGATCCACCTCCTTAGCATCAGTAGCAACGACCACCTCGTCAAGATGATCAAATAGATAAAAGGTGGAAATAGTTTGAGGAATTAAAAAATAAGTTTATTATTTTAGGAATGAACAAGTTCCTGGTTAATTCATCTCAGCACTAGAAAAAAATATGGTTCAGTTTACAAGGCCAAAGAAACCAAATAAAGAAGGATATGAAGATCTTCTGAATTATTTTCCCTTTCACCATATGTTGGGACACCCCATTCATGAGTTATTTTTTTTTCAAAGACCTTATGCCAAAGATGGTAGACTCTGGAAAAGTAAAATTGAAAATTTCACCAGCTCAAGTAGCATGTGTTATTACTACCAATATAGAGGAAGAGATAGAATGAAAAGAGGTTAAAAGTAAAAAATGTGCATAAATATGATGATTGGATGATCAAGAAAACGATCAACTGGACCCATGCCATTTTACGAACATAGTTGAAACAAACAATTGTGTCTTCTGCCACTCCTTCCACAACAAAACCATCTTTATCAAAAGGTTATTATTCAAAGAAGAGAAATGATCATAATGAAAAAAAAGTCATAAGTAGAAGAGCTCATATCGAGGCCAAAGTTGTCCTTGACCCTGGCAGATTTTATGCCATCTGTTTCAAAAGCACGGGAACTGCCCCACCAAGAGACACAATCAGAATTGACCTGTCAAGAAGAATCTTCTTCAGATAAAGAATTGCTCTTTGGTTCTGTCAATGTTATCCATTTAATAGATCCTTATGCCAATTTTGATTCTGATTATAATGATCCATAATTCCTATTATCTAATTCGTGAATAAGAGGAAGAGGGAAAGGTTGAGGATACAGGGGATGTGGTGGGAATTCTAAAAACCACCATTTTAACTCTACCCCTGCTCAAACCATATATGTGACAGAAACCCATGGAAGGGCCCTTCAGAGGGCTCAACAAGAACAAGTAGTTTCTTCTATAAAAGACATATTTGGTTCTAACACAATTATTTTCGAAGACCGATTAGAAGTCATGCCATCTTCTTCTCAGCAAACGAATAGACTTAGTGAGTCTAATTTACCAAAGCCAGTAGTATTTCCGGATTTTGATCCAACACAAAGTACATCTACAACAAAAACATGCACTTCCAAAGCACTTGAAAAACCATATCTCCATGCTGGGAAATGTAGAACTATGGAACAAAAGTATGATGTTTTGAAACAATTAGCCTATGTACCGGCCAAGTTGTCAATTTTAGATGTGTTAAATCTTTTAAAAGATCTTGGATAGGAACTCATTAAGGCTTTGTCATGTCCTTATGAGTTTGAAATCGATGTTGCTGCTGTTGAGGTTCACCGTATATAGAATGATTCTGAAGAATTTCATGCAGTCATATATTTTACAGATTAGATGAAGATGGTGTTGTATAAGGACATATCAGGACTTTATATTTGTTTGGCAAGGTCAATGACATAGAAATCCGACAAGCCTTCATTGATAATGGCTCCAGGGTCAACCTCATTCCCATTCATACACTTCATAGATTGGGCCTGACTGAATCTGACTTAACTCCCTCAAATTTAATGTTTCATTAATATGAAAAGAATGAACGAGAACCTCTGGGTGAAATTACACCCAGAACTCAGTTTGGAGATCTTGTGTCTAATTCGGATTTCATGGTTGTTCGTCAGGACATGACCTTCAATATTTTTCTTGGAAGGCCTTGGTTGCATCAACATGAAACCATACCTTCTTCATACCACCAATGTATGAAAGGCAATTTGAATGGTCAAATCAGGACATTGTATGGTGACAAGGCTCCATTAAAAACATTGAGTTTGAATACATTGCACACAAAAGGAATAAATCCCATGACAAAGGAGATAACCTGAGTTAATGATCCAACTGGGTTGGAAAATATCCTAACAAACCCAATTATGAATTTGAGTACAAATTATGTGTTACCTATCAATCAAATTGAATGGGTAAAACCAAATCCAAAGACTTGTCCAATAATTCCCATAATTTCAATTGGGAAAACTGAGCTTGATAACATGGACGAAATTGTTGATCCATCAAGAAATGACGAAATCTTAAATGGGGATGTTTTAATTTCATCCATTGAACTACAACAATCCTCTACTTTGTCAATCAGAGTATAAGAAATTATAGCAATGCTAGAGGAAGACAAAGATGTTTATTTTCAATCCATTAATCTCTCTATATTACCATAGGAAGAACCTTCGTCATCAGTAGGGTCAGATATGGTGGCCTCTTCTCCAGGATGTTCAAATACTGACTCCTTCATTAACACTAGATGTTTTGCCTCGTCATCTACTATGAAAATAGAAATAGAAGAGGTAACACATAATGAAGGAGAAGAGGAAGTTCTCAAGGACTCTCATTTGACATTTTAGGAAGGTTTCTGTACCACTGTGGATGAACTCGGAGAAATAAATCTAGGAAAAGAAGAAGATTCACTCCCCACTCTAATTAGTGCAGCCATGAATTCAGAATAGAAAAAGGTGTATACTTCCTTTCTAAAGCAACATCAAGATAAATTTTCTTGGAATTATACAAAACTTCAAGGTCTTAATCCTAATGTATCCACCCATCATTTGGGTTTTCCAAAAGAACATCGTGGATTCAAGCAACCAACAAGAAGGACACATCCAACTCATGCCTCTAAAATTGAAGCTAAAGTTGATAAGATTATAAATTCTAGATTTGTTAGGGAAGTTCAGTATCCTAAATGGCTGTCCAATATTTTCCTAATGAAAAATAAGAATGGGTCAATTAGAGTCTTCATTGATTTCAGATATCTTAACCGACATTTTCCTAAAGATGATTTTCCAGTTCTGATTATAGAACTTCTAATTGATGAAATGACTAGCTATGAAGCTATTTCCTTCATGGATAGATTATTTGGGTATAATCAAATCCGAATGACCCTAGAGGATGAAGAATCTACAGCCTTTAGAGCTCCTTAAGGTGTGTTTTGTTATGGGGTAATTCCCTTTGGCTTAAATAATGCAGGTGAAACGTATCAATGTGCCATGCATCATATCTTCAAACACTTATTAGGGAAATTTTTTTAATGTTATGTGGATGATTTGGTGTTCAAGTCTAGACAGCGTTCCAATCACTTGTCTGATTTGGAAACCATATTCAATAAACTTCGGCAATACAGTTTGAAGATGAACCCCTTGAAATGTGATTTTTGGGTAAACTTAGGAAAATTACTTGGCTTCGTTTTATGCCATTGTGGTATTGAAGTTGATCCTAAGAAAAAACATTATTCCTTGGTATCTCAGCTCCTCTAAATTTGAAAGAATTAAGAGGACTCTAAGGACACTTGGCCTATATTCGGCGCTTCATCGCAAATTGGGGAGGCAACTGTTTTCCCTTCACCAGATTAATAAAGAAGAGAGTTACCTACCAATGGACAGAATATTTCCAAGAAGCATTTGATACCCTCAAGAACTATCTCTTTATTCCACCATTATTGATGCCACATGTTGAAGGAATACCACTTATTCTCTATATGACAGCTTTAGATAGATCACCAGGTGCCTTTCTTGGCCAAAAGAATTATGTTCGGAATGAAAACAACCTTTACTATCTCAGTCGCACTATGATTGATGTGGAAACATGATATTCAAATATTTAAAAGTGTTGCCTAGCATTAATATTTCCAGTTTATAAATTAAGAAACTACTTGAAACATCATGTGGTTCAATTGGTATCTCATAATAACCAACTCAAATTTATCCTCAGTCATCCTATGCTTATAGGGAATCTAGCACAGTGGGTGGTTATGTTTCATCAATTTGGTATCTATTTTGTGCCTCAAAGGGAAATAAAAGTCCAAGATTTGACTGATTTCCTTTCTGAGCATCCGTTTGCGGAAGATACATCAATTAATACCGAACTTCCTGATGAAGAGGTCTTCTCTATTCAAGATAATTCCCAAACATGGGAAATGTATTTTTATGGTGCTTCCAGAAGTCTAATAGGGAAGAGACTGGAAAATCCTAAACCCAACAAGGTTGGATTAAAAATTGTCCTTATTTCTCTAGAAAATGTATTATTGCCTTATTCTTTCATATTATCAGAAGTTGGTACCAATAATGAAGCAGAATATCAAGCTCTCATTGCATGTTTGGAATTGGAACTTTAAGTGAAAATGGACCATTTAAAGGTGAAAGGTGATTCATAATTAGTAATCAAACAAATTAATGGGGAATATTCTATTAGAAAAGAAGATTTAATCCCTTTATGTGATTACGTTAGAGAGTTAATGGTTGAATTTCCCTCAGATCTGACATTGTCCTATGTCCTACGATAAAAAAATGCCCAAGAAGATGCACTGGATAATGCAGCTACAGCCTTGGAAGATCCAAATCAAGATGAAACAATTAGCAGCATAACCCATCGTCGTGTGGTCTCACCTATTGTTCAAACCAGAATGGAGGACATTAATGAAATTTTCCATTTTTATGAACCATATGGTCATACCACTTGATGGATAACATCTATCATAGAATATCTTCAAAATAGGGTACTTCAACTAGATAGGGTTGAGAAAGAATAGATCTGACGACGAGAAACCAAATGTACTCATTATGATAGTCCAGACCACCAAGACATCCTCTACAAGTGAGAATTTGATGGATTTCTCCTTAGATGTATTGATAGAGGAGAGACTGAAGCTTTCAATAATGAAGTACACTCAGGAGCTTTTGGTGCCCATCAATTTGGGAACAGACTCTCTGATCAGATCCAAAGTATTGGATACTTTTGGCCTTCAATGACGCAGGATTGTACAGATTTAACTAAAAAATGTCATCCCTACGAAGTACATGCCAACATCATTCATTAACCCCCAGAGTTACTATATACAGATAAATACTCCTGGCCATTTGCCTCATTGGGAATGGATGAAGTGGGACCTTATCCTCCAGCCACGGCTAAATAGTTCAAGTATAGTCTCACTGCTACTGACTTCTTCTCTAAATGGGCTGAGGCTATACCTCTCAAGGAAGTCGGGTCTAAACACATCATTAGTTTAGTAAAAACTAATATCATCACCATATTTGGTGTCCCTCATACTATTTTGATGAACAATGGCACCAATTTTTATTCTTCTAAAGTAAAAAAGTTATATGAGGAACAAAATATCAAGTCCAACCATTCATCTCACTAACATGCGATGGCCAATGGACTGATAACGTTTTTCAACAAAACCCTATCAAATATACTTCAAAAGATTGTGGATAAAGATAAGAACTCATGGCCTGATAAACTTCGGAATTTTGTATGGTCTTATCAAACAACTACTCGTACTACTACACAAGAAACTCCGTATTCATTGGTATATAGAACTGAAGTAGTTTTACCAATTGAAATACAATTTCCTTTACTTATAATTTCAATATGTGATAATTTATCTACATATGAGATGTCTCAGAAATGGTTCAATGAGTTGCAACTATTAGACAAGAAAAGATTTCATACTATTCATTATCTAGAAGTTTATGATAATAGAATAGCATGAGATTTTTATAAGAAAGTTCACCTTCGTTCATTTATTCAAGGAGAACTGGTATTGGTCCTTAGGACTCCAATGATACCAGGAAAGAAACCTCCAAAACTTGATCCGAATTCGGAAGGACCTTATTCCACACATAAGGTCTATTCAAAATATAACCTATGCTTTAATATCAATGGATGGAGATCTCATTACAACTCCAACCAATGTGAGATTCTTGAAGAAATACTTTGTGTAATTATACATCATCGTCCTCACTGTAAGACTTTAAACTGCACAGTACAATTTCCTTGTTGCAAGACTTAAAACTACACAACCCCCATGTCTTTGTTGCAAGACATTAAACTACATAACAACCATAAGCATCCATGCTGCATGATGTTAAAGTGCATAGAATCTTCGTTTTTGTCACATGACGGTAAATTTCATGACATCATTTGTACAACTAACATTTTCTCTATTTGACATTAGAAGATTCCATAAGCAAACGTCATTGACATCGTCACTACTCCTTAGTATTACATGAGTCCCTATCTTTCCTATGTTTGAGTCAGATCTGCATAGAGACCATGTTTAAAGAACTACGTTGGGATTGATTCTCATTTTTTATGAGATATGTAGAGACGCTTAAATCTATAATTTTTGGCCCAGCCAGAATCAAAAAATATTCTTATTTTCTTTTCTCCTCTTGTATATGAATCAGATCTATATAGAGTGTTTCCTTAAGATATATGATTTGGTTCTTATACCATTTTATGTCTTAAGATTTATCATTCTCTCAGAACATGTTAAAAGCCCCCATTCTTCATGTCATACTCGATTAATATGAGGAATGGTTGTTTAAAGAGCTATGTATGACTTGATTCTCATTTTTAATGAGATACATAGAGACGCCTAAATCTCTAATTTTGGGCCCAACCCTGATATAAAAACCCTTTATTTATTTTATAAGAATCAAATCTTCTTAAGAAATTTTTTAAGAACTATGTATGAATTGATTCTTTACCCATCAAGACATATAGTGATACTTGAGTTTTATCCCTTAATCCAGTTACAAGATGTCTTTCCTTTCACATCGGTTCATTTTTGTCCTTACCACATGATGTTAAACTGCATGGAAATATAATACCCCTATTCTTCATTTGCATCACCTTTGAATTATAAAATAAACCCTTACTCCTCCCTATTTCTCACACCAAGCATAGCTCACGTGTGCTTAAGAATTGGGTAAATGAATTATTTACATAAGGTGTTTTAATTTCTTATGGGTTTAATAATGTCCTCACTGCATGACTTAAAACTGCATAGTATAATGTCCTCATTGCATGACTTGAAACTGCACATCACTATATTCATTCAGAGGAAACAAAGAAAGTATCCATTTTACATATGAGACGTATATAGGTAAAGAACATAAAACTCATGGTCAAATACTGATTCAAATATTTCTCATATTCATTGAGCATAACCCCCTTCCATATTTCACAATCTTAATCTTGAATATTTCCAAATCCTCATAATATTTTTTACGGTTTCTGGTGATAGGGTTTATAATATCCGAGATCTCTTTTTCCTGACTATGCAGCACATGCCCTTAGGCGGCCTTGTATAAGTTGCCTACATAACATGTCTATTAGTCAAAAGATTCCACTATTTGGATATGCAGCATATGCCCCAGTTGGCCCTGCATAATATATCCCCCATAATGAGTTTTTCAAGTAATGGTAATTTCATTCTTGGTTATATTCTCTTTGTCCCCTTTAATATTTGATGACAATATACAAGAATCTGTATTTTAAAATAATCATTCTAGTATACTTGTCCACTTATCTTTCTGACAATCTGAAAGTCTCCAAGGACATGGTTTACACATTTCCCACACTATGTGTTTGATGTTCTATGAAATAAATTTGAAATTACTTGGCCACATGTTATATATTGTTTCCATTTTTTTCCTAGTTGTATGACCTAAAACTACAGACACCATATATTTTACGTTTGTGTCAGAACTTCATTAAAGTCATATTCCTCTGATTCTTTGGATATCTTGGTTGGAAATACCTTTTCCATGTTCAAGTACATTTCTCCATAAACCAAACACTATGCTTCTAGAAATCTAAATCTCCATAAACTTTCTTCGACTTTTAGCAATAGAACATCAAACATCTGAGAGATCTTTTGTTTGACTATGCAGCACGTGCCCTTAGGCGGCCTTGCATAAGTTTCCTACAGAATAGGTCTGTCATCCAAAAGATGTTGTTATTTGGCTATGCATCATATGCCCCAGTTGTCCCTACATAATATAGCCCCATAACGGGTTTGTCAAGTAAAGGTAACTTTGTTCTTAGAATAGGATTTCTCTAATGCTTTTAATACTTTTTCAATATCATTCCTCGATTATAGAAATTCCCAAATAATAGTTTACAATTTTTCCTTACTTACCTGAATATGATAGTATGTTTCCAAACAAATTATTAAGAAATTGGGAGAATTTTTTCAAACCTTTGGTTAGAGCTAAAGACCTTAAATTGAAGCCACATAATTTCCTCACTGCATGACTTAAAACTGCACAATACCAATGTCCTCACTACATGACTTAAAACTGCACAATATGATATCAAAAATTCCATTTTATGATAAATTTTAACCGTTACTCATACACCTAATTTGTATAGAAATGGTTTTCCTATTCATGACTAATGTTGGTCTAAAATAACACCTTTTTCATTCATAAAATTCATTTCCTTGAAAAAACCACCCATTATGGTCTTGAGTCACCCAAATATTATTTTCTCCTATATATCAAAAGAAAAACATTAAACTACTAAAGAATTATTTTGATTGACTATGCATCACATGCTCTTAGGCGACCTTGCATAAGTTGCCTACATAACAGGTTTGTCAGTGAAATGATGCCATTATTTGGCAATTCAGCATATACCCCAGTTGGACCTACATAATACAACCCCCACAACGGGTTTCTCAAATAATGATAACCTCATCCCAGGAAAAGACACCCTTATGTGGATACTAGTTTTAAATTTGGTGACCATAAAAATCTAGGCTCAAGATTCCCCTTGGAAATATTTAAATAATATTAAAGAAATTCTTATCCACAATGTTTTGTTTGGGGTCTATTTCAATGTTTACGGTCAAAGCTATTTGTGACCATAAATATTAGCCCTTTATAGTCTAACATGCATGAATTTAAACTGACAATAACAAAAGACTTGGTGCTCATTAGATTGATAACCCATGAATGTCACTTTAAACAAAAATGAAGTCCCATCTCACTAAATGTACATTATTGTATGATTTAGGTATCATTGATCAATAAAAAATCAAATTATGCTCACTAGACACCTCGGCTTAGGTAAAAATTTGAGCATTATTACAAACTTGATGTAGCTCCAAATCTAACAAAATTATGTTTGGAATGCATCAAAGTTCACTACTTTTACCTTATAATAATATTCTTTTAGTTCTGAATGTATCAAATTCTAAGGGGTGCTTCTGTTGACACCATGAAATGTGTTCCATGCACTTTTCTGTTGAGTGAAGCTATGATTATCACATAGAAAAAAAATGTAAAGTATGGGTAAAGAAGTTTTCACCATGAAGGAAGAATATGTTGTCTATATTTTGATGTTCCAAAATACCACTCCACAACGATGGATAAGTGGAATGATTCCCCAATCCAGGAGTAGGCAGTGGATTTCCAAGATTGTTAATGAAAAGGTGTTGATTTGTTGAAATTAAATTTATGATTTTTTTCCAAGAATACACGGTGTATTTACCATCTCAAAAAGTTTATATCTCTTCAATACCTTCTATTTGACTGGTCACAGAACCCAAACAGACTTACGGATCAAAAGCTATGGCACTCGGAAGATAGATAAATTTTGTCCCGATGAGCTATGCGGAGGACCTACGTGAAGTATTTAAGCAGTAGTATGATTTTCTCACACCTAGTGAAGGAACTACATGGAGGACCTACACGGATTACTTCCTTTCATCCAGGTCCCCTCCTTTCCCATAAATAGGACCCTTGGGCTACCCATTTCAAAGACGAAAAAAGTTAGAAGAAGTTCCAAAGCTCCTGTTGCATAACTCTTTCGCCAAGATCCCCAAAATATTCTTAGGTAGGACTATAAAAACACAAGATAAGAGAGAATTAAAGGGTTAAAATTGGTTCAAAGTCCCATCCGGGTCTAGAATATATGAAGCTGTGTGCCACACCTACATGCTGCACCTTAGCGGAGCACCTACGTGCCGCACCTACATGGAGTACCTACGCGGGGGAGCTACATGAAGAAACTACATGAGGCACCTTGGTGGATCACCTGCATGACCCCACTAGTCCATACCACAGGGGATACACCCCCACGCCCCTTCTCGGGCTCATTGTCGTGTTGCGGTCCCATCCCTTCAGACTGGTCCCTTCTCATCCGTCACTGACCCCCATGAAAAGTGGAGAGTTGCACCATAAACTTTTTAGGTCTAGTCAACGCCATTTTCCATTGCACCCTTTATGTGGCAAAACATCCAACATTGGAATACCATGATTTGAGATGCTCCACCACACTCAATGAAGTGCCTTGAGTTGACTTACTCTTCTTGGTTCCTTTCATATTTTACGAGTTTGGACTCTCCTTATGGATTCTGCCAGTACCTTGAGTCAATACATTCCTCAAGAAACTACTAAAACCTCATCACCTGACTCCTATGCTAGGTTAATTTTCAAATGGGAATCCTCCTTAGGAGTAAGCCCCAACTAATATCAAATGGGAATCCTCCTTAGGAGTAATCCCCAACCAATATCAAAAGCAAATCCATCCTGGTATAAGACCCTCACCTTTACCCCTTTTTCCTTTTATTGGACCCTTGTCCAATGTGAAAAGAACAGAGGGAAAGCTTGTCACCTCACCCTCTTCCATGTTCGACATTCCCTCTTCCATTAGCGGAGGAGGAAAAATTTGGAAGTGTGAACACTTTTGTTGAATATTTTGTTGGAACCATGGCTATTCTATGAATGAATTAGAGTATGGTTTGTGTTTGTTGTCAATCCTCAATGGAAGTTCAGAATGTGTTCTAGGAAAGTGAAGAAATGGAGAAAAGTGGTTTTGGCCAAGATACTTGCATGCCATTGTCTTGAAGGAGAGGAAACTTGCATGCCTAATGTTTTTCAAGATCATAACATCAAAATATGTCAAAGGGAAAAGAGTGCCCAAGTTTTATGGTTGGTTGCGCAAGTGACTTGCGCACCGAGACATGCGCACCCAGACATGTGCGCCGAGACTTGTGTACCGAGGGGAGACTTGCACGCCATTGCTCAGGGTGTACAAATTACTATAAATAGAGGTCAATACATCCTCATTCGGTACGAAGTTCATACTTAGAGAAATTCAGTGCTCCCGTTGCGTAGGTGTTGTGGTCGCACAAGTGGTGGTCGGTGGCACAAGTTGAAGTTGCGTGACAGTTGTTTGTTGCACGTCCAAGGTGGTTTGGGAGACAAAGGGGTTGAGTCAACCAAGTTTGGAGTTGGTGAAGGAGGTGTCGTGATGGTGGTTTGGTGACACTTGCGCGCCAGGATTTGAAGAAGTGCGACATTTCATAATTGCACACCAAAATCGGTTTGGGCATCAAAGGATGGGTCTCGTGTAAGTTTGAAGTTGAGGAAGTGAGTGTCACGCAAGTGGGAGAGGTGAACTTGCAAGCCATATTGGAACTTGCGTGCCGTCTTGAAACTTGCACGCCGGTCTTGGAGAAGTACTCCAAGTGTGGTTGATGTACGCCGGTCATTTTAGAGCTGCACGAAACTGGATGTTTCCCCGATACCTTTGGTGCAAAGTCAGTTTAGTCTACGGGTGGAAGTTGAACTTCAACAGAGCATCTACATACAATAGAGGATTCATTCATTAGCAATGATGAAGAGACCTTCACGTCTATAAACTGAGTGTGACTTCACCAAAGGCAGTGATCCAGGGGGAGTCAGTGGGAGTTACCCAAGGGATTTAGAAGGCTATCCCTAAAGATTTGTAAAGGTAGTGAGCCTAGGACAGAGTGACTATTCTCAAACCTTTGTAATCCACATCGAGTGAAGAATAGTGGAATTTGGTACAGCTGACAACATGTCGGCGTATGCTCCATGGACGTATCCCTTAGTGGTGAACCAAGTAAAAAGTGTTGTGTCATCTCTTTTCATGTGAATTTTTTATTTATTCTTAGATCCATCATATAGGTTAAACTAGTTTCTACCAAAATGGGAACAAGATCCTTCAGTTTAAAAGAAAAAGTTAACACCCTGATTCACCCCTCCCCTCTCAGGGTGTCCTGGGGTTCTTCAAGTTGTATCAGAGGTCGAAGGTTACTGGTGTTTGATCTGTTTTATACCACCATGGAAAATTCAGCCAGTGTTAGGGGAGTTCCCCTCTTTGATGGAGGTAATTTTCATATTTAGAAGAACATAATGAGATCTCATCTAAGATCCCTTGGAATGGATGTTCTGTTTTCCACTATTCAAGGTATACATGTTAATGATCCAACAGGGATGGCTATGACTAGTACAGATAAGAAAATTCTTGATGCAGATGCTAAAGCACAAAATTCTCTCACCGCATCACTTTCTGATCAGATCTATCTAAAAGTGATGAGTTGCACCTTAGAAAAGTCTATGTAGGATAAACTTGGAAATATTTATGAGGGAGATAGAAAAGTGAAGGAGTTGAAACTAAAAGTCCTTCACAATAGGTTCGATGATCTGGAGATGCATCCTGATGAGAATACAGATTCCTTCTTCAATTGAATTACTAAATTGGTTGGAGAAATTCGGGGTCTAGGTGAAGAAATCAAAGACGTAGACATTGTGAAGAAAATATTAAGAATACTTACACCCCTTTACAATGAAAATGTTTTAGCCCTTGAGGAATGATATCTTTCCAAACTTTTTTTTGATGATCTGTTGAGTATCCTAGTGGCATATGAAATGAGAGTCAAACCAGAAGATACTACTACACGAGTTAGCAAGGAAATGACGTTCAAATCCATGGAGAAACTGAAAATTTAAAAAGATAGTAGTGGTGAAGACGATGAGGAAAATGATATTATTTCTCTCATTTCCAAGAAGTTCCAGAAGGGAAAAGGGAAATTCAAATAGAAGTTACCTCTAGATTTCTTTCATTGTGGCAAAGTTGGGAACATTGCTTCTCAGTGCTTAAGAAATATCGATGATTATAATAGAGATGCTGAAAACATTGAGAAGCCTCAGAAAACGTTTTTTAAGACAGGAGAATTCAAATCTAGTAAGAATGTTCTGAAGAAGAGTTTTTTCTGTGAAGAGGAATATGATAATAATGAATTCTGTGAAGAAGAAGAACCAGAGTTTAAAACTAGGAACCATGCTTCAATGATGGCCACTATTGAAAAATCAGAAGATACTGGTGGATAAAATAAGTTGAAAACTGGTGCAGATCCTAAGATTCAACTTAAGGATGCTGTTAGTAAGCTTAAGATTAAATGTAAGAGTTGAAATAAGTTGAAATCAATTGTATAGGAATCAACTGAATATGTTGATCAGCTTAAAGCTGAAATTTAACAACTGGAAGAATTTGTGAAAGTAGAGTCTAAAATACTTGAAACCAATGATAATTTAGTGGATCTAAAGACGAGAATTGAAGAGAAGGGAAAGTTCATCAATGAACTCACATCCAGAATGGAAGAAAAGAACAAGGCTGCTGAGGGTCTTGAGGAGGAAGTTGTTAATCTTAGAGGTAAACATTATACTGGATCAATTTCAAAAGAATCAAGGATGAAAATAAAGTTTGGAAGGTTCTCAGACGCTGAGCTGTTGGAGAGAGAAAAATGTGGATCTAATGGAGTTGAAAAGATTCAAAATGATCAAAGACCTACCTGCATGGTAAATAGTGGAAATAGTTTTGAGGTAGAATTGTCAAATGTTGCAAATAGAGGTGACCAAAATAAAGGCAAGCTGAAAGTGGGTGATGTGGGAAAGTCCTCTGAAGTGATGAAAAAGAAACCCCCATTCAATTTGAAATAATAAAAGAAGATTATCCTTGAGCCTCATGAAAAAATGAGCCCTCATACTATTATCCCACAGAATAAGAAATGAGGATAAATATAAGTGAAAATACATTTCCTCTCATGAAGTGTCAGTTCAGTGGATATTTGGGCCACACCATGTCTTATTGAGAAGAGGCAAGAAGCTATCTGAATGGAGAAGATATAGGAGTTAAATAGAGGAGAACAAATTCATATCCTAATTCTTATAGAAGAAACAATTTCTATGGATACTATTTTTATTGTTCTAACTTTGGTCATAAGGATGTTAATTAAAGTCAGAGAAGGGACATGGACACCTCATATCGAAGTTCGAGACAAGTCAAGTCTCGTCAGCAAGAAAATGTTGCTCTTTCAAAAAAGTTTTCTCATCTCAAAGAAGATTTTGACTATGAAGAACCTAGGTGCAGAGAAGAGATAATTAAAAGGCCATCAGTTCTCTATATTCAATCCAATGTCTCATGGAAAGAAAAGAAGAAAATTGAGAAATCCAACCTTACAGAGGTGGCCCTCAAAGCTACAAAAAGCAACCGTTCCTGGATTCTGTATAACTTTTGTTTATCTTATATGATAGGAAATGTTGGCCTATTAATGGATATCAAAAGGAAGGTTGATGGCACCGTATGATTTGGTAATGATGGAGCTCTAAAAATCAAAGGTCGTGGAAGTACTGAATTAGCTAATGGATACTTAAAGAATATTGATGTCCTTTATGTAGATGGCCTACGTCATAATCTACTCAGCTTGAGTCAACTCTATGACTTGGGACTTATAGTAACTTTTAATCAGAAAGGATTCACTATCAAGGGAAAGACATGAAATTCACTTATAAAGGGATGCAGAACAGAAGGCAACTTTTATCAGGTTGATAGTAAAGAAAATGTTTGTTACATGACTATTGAAGAAGAAACAAATCTATGGCATCAGAGACTGGGAAACATCAATCAATAAGACATGGAGAAGATTTCAAAATTGAGGATTTCCATGGACATTCCCAACCTAAAGCGTGAGCGTGAAAAGTCTTGTGATGCTTGCATTTGTGGGAAGTTGTTCTGTAGTTCATATCGTCCATAGAAGAATAGGGAATCCCATCTTCTTGATCTAATTCATATAGATGTATGCGGGATGATGAATATTATCAGAACTCATGGAGAAAGGTACTTTGTCCTTTTCATAGATTATTATAGTAGAATGGCATGTGTAATGGTCATTCACAAGAAACGATAAGTGCTTTACTGCAAGAAAACATATTGGCGAATCACCGAGAATGATACTGGATGAACAATAAAAGTGTTGAGATCTGAAAATAGAGGGGAATACACGTCCATTGAATTTGAAAATTGCCCGGAGAAGCATGGGATATAACATGAGGTAGATGTTGTGAGAAATCCACAAAAAAATGGAGTTTTTGAATGTAGGAATCAATAGGTGAACAACATGGCATGAACTATGTTGATTGAGAGTCGTATTCCATGACATTATTAGAAAGAGGTTGTTCAAGCTGTAGTATATATTCAAAATAGAACATGACTTTATATGGGTGAGACGAAGACACCATATGAATTGTTGCATGGAAGGAAACCCTATTTTAAATACTTTCCTGTTTTTGGAAGTAAATGCTTCATAAGGAACAAAGAACGAAAATCAAGGGAAGTATGTTGACAATGCAGATGAAGAAATTTTCCTTGGATACTCAATAAACATAAAAGCCTACAAGTGTTTCAACAAGCGATTATGAAGGATTGGGGAAAGTAGTGATATTAAGATAATTGAAGAGAAAACCACAAATTCTTTAAAGAAGTCACATGCTGATGTGATAGAAAGTGAGGAAGAAAGTGAACGTGGAGAAAATACAAATACATAAATAGACGAAGCTGTACAAAACACTCAGCAGTCACATCATGTTGTTGACTTAGAAGAAGAATATGAAGAAGAAACTGTGGTTGGAGAGAATTCAATTGAACCACACATGATAAATCGTAGAGCTGAGATTGATCCATCTAACATAATTGGGACAAGAGTGCACACACTCAAACAAGGAGCATGAGGAATAACACGCAATCTTCATTTCTATTAGTGGTGGAGCCATCCTCATTTGAAGAAGCTGCAAAGGTTGAATCATGGGTGAAAGACATGAATAAATATTTAGATCAGATTGACAAGAATCAGACTTGAGATCTTGTCCAGAGACCCGAAGGTCACAATGTGATTGGTAAAAAATGGATCTTCAAGAACAATTTTGATGAGCATGGAAATTTTATTAGAAACAAGGAACGACTGGTATGTAAAGGATACACCCAGATTGAAGGCGTTGATGTTGAAGAAACCTTTTCTCTAGTGGCTAGACTAGAGTCAGTCTGGCTTTTACTTTCCATGGAACTCCAAAGAGGTTATAAAGTGTATCAAATGGATGTCAAGACAACATTCTTGAATAGTGTACTTGAAGAAGAAGTCTACATTGAACAACCAGTGGGTTTTTTTCTTGGTACTGATGAAATAAAGGTCTGCAAACGGAAGAAAGCCTTATATTGTTTGAAGCAGGCACTACGAGCATGGTATTCCCGACTGGACTCACATCTCAAGAAGCTGGAATTCAAAATAGGAGGACTAGATCAAAATCTATATGTGAAGAATTCTTCAAAAGAACAGTTCATGGTTCTAGTCTACATTGATGACATTATATTTGGTGGTAGCAGGAAGAAATCAGTGGATGAATTTTCCAATCACATGAAATTAGAATTTGAAATGTCTATGATTGGGGAGCTCACAGATTTCCTGGGGATACAGGTGATTCAAAGGTAGGATTACACTTTCATTTCTCAAGAAAAGTATGCAAGAGATCTGCTGAAGAAGTTTAATATGAAAGACTCCAAACCAATATCAACTCCGATTGCAGTTGGAACCAAACATCGAAATCATGAGGATGGGGAATCTATAGACCCCACTATGTATAGAAGGATAATTGGGAGCCTACTTTACCTGACAACAACACTGCCAGATATTGTCTTTGCAAGCTGTCTAGCGGCCTGCTTTTAGAGTAATCCAAAGGAGGAACATATGACAGTAGTAAAAAGAATCATGAGGTATATTAAAGGAACTCACAATTGTGGATTAAACTTTTCTGCAGGAAGAGACAATTATTTATCAGCATTCTTTGATGCTGACTGGGTTGGCGATGTAGTGGATAGAAAGTCCACCAGTGGTGGAGCATTCTATATTGGGAATAAATGTGTTGGTTGGTTGAGCAAGAAACAAGAACGTACTTCTCATAGTACTTCTAAAGCTGATTATATCTCCACCACCAAGGAATGCACTCAAATGTTATGGATTAATCAACAACTAAAAAATATTGGTGATGAGGTGAAGCAACCAATAGTAATTTACTGTGATAACAAGTGCGCAATTTATCTTACGAAGAATCCTGTTCAGAATTCTCGTACAAAACATATTGAAATCAGGTATCACTTTATCAATGAAAAAGTTGAGCAAGGTGTGATTAGAATGGATCATGTGGGAACTGAAGATCAAGTGGCTGAAGTCCTTACTAAGACACTGTCAGCGGCTGTGTTTGAGAAGCATCGGTTGAACCTCAGTGTTCAGCCACCTCCCAGTGCATAAGGAGGTTACGACATACCCCTATCCCCAGTTATTTTAACTATTTTTTTTCTGTTTATGGCTGTGATGAAGGTTTGTGGGGGAGATAATATCCAGGGGTGAGTTTCGAGCTGAATAATGAACAATTACCGGTCTTTGGGTTTATTGACAATGGGGGAGAAAGGAATAAATTCAGGCATGTCATTGACATGTAATTCTTCTATGACACGATGAGTATTCAGCATCAGTGATAGGGTGAGAAGGAGTTCGTTGTACATGTAATGCTTCTATGACACTGTAAGAAAATTACTTGGGCGTCATTAAGAATTCCAAAACACAGGAACCCAATTCAAGCTTCATCTCTTATTTTCTACACCAAGAATTGCTCACTTAGACATTGAGTATTGGCTGAGTTGTTTCTTGATGTTTTTGGTTTTCATGTGGATGGTAATCTATTGAATTTATTTGGTGATTTCCAACAAACCCAAAGGGGGAGATTGTTGGATCCATGGCTATTCTATGCATGAATTGAAGTATGGTTTGTGTTTGTTGTCAATCCTCAGTGAAAGTTCAGAATGTGTGCTAGCAAAGTAAAGAAATAGAGAAAAGAGGTTTTGGCCAAGAGACTTGCGTGTCATTTTGTTGAAGGAGAATAAACTTGCACGCCTAACGTTTTTGAAGATCAGAACATCAAAATATGTCAAAGGGAGAAGGGTGCCCATGTTTTATGGTTAGTCACGCAAGTGACTTGCGCGCCCAGACCTGCGCACCGAGACTTACGTGATGAGACTTGCGCACCGAGGGGAAACTTGTGCGCCATCACATAGTGTGTCCAAATGCCTATAAATATAGGTCGAATCCTCCTCATTCATTAAGAAGTTCAGACTTAGAGAAATTCAGTGCTCCCTTCATGTAGGTGTTGTGGTCGCGCAAGTGGTTGTGGGTCACGCAAGTTGAAGTTGCGCGAAAATTGTCTGTTGCACGTCCAAGGTGGTTTGGGTGGGAAAGGGGTTGAGTTTCCCATGTTTGGAGTTGGTGAAAGAGGTGTCACACAGGTGGTTTGGTGACACATGCATTCCAGGATTTGAAGAAGTGTGACAGTTCATAGTTGTGCACCAAAATCAGTTTGGGTGTCAAAGGATGTGTGTCGCGCAAGTTTTAAGTTGAGGAAGTGAGTGTCACCAAGTGGGAGAGGTGAACTTGCTCACCATCTTGGAACTTTCACACCATCCTGAAACTTGTGCACTGGGCTTGGAGAAGTGCACTAGGTGTGGTTGATGTACACCAATCGTTTTGGAGCTGCACGAAAGCTAGAAGTTTGCCCGATACCTTTGGTGCAAAGTGAGTTTAGTCTACGGGTGGAAGTTGAACTTCAACAGAGCATCTACATTCAACAGAGGATGCATTCATTAGAAATTATGAAGATACCTTCACATCTATAAACTGAGTGGGACTTTACCAAAGTCAGTGATCCAAGGGGAGTCAACGGGAGTGACTCGAGGGACGCAGAAGGCTATCCCTGAACATTTGTAAAGGCAGTGAGCCTGGGACAAAGTGACTATTCCCAAACCTTTGTAATCCACAATGAGTGAAGAATAGTGGAATTTATGTATGACCAAAATCCTATCGGCGTATGCTCCTTGGATATATCCCTTAGTGGTGAACCAAGTAAAAAGTGATTTGTCATCTCTTTGTATGTGATTGTTTTATTTATTCTCATATCCGTCATACAGGTTAAAATAGTTTCTACCAACATGGGAACAAGATCCGTCAGTTTAAAATAAAAAGTTATCAACCTGATTCACCCCTCCCCTCTCAGGTTTTCCCAGGGTTCTTTATCATTGAAATTATCTTGTTTCTCACACCGAGCATGACTCATGTGGGATTAGAGATTTGTCATGATCAAGAAATTTTTACTATAAGGAACTACAAGAACTCTAATTCCTATTCAAATCAGGTTATGTAGGAAGCCCTTTTTCAAGACCAGAGCTCATTGGATATCCTCCTCAAGAATCCAACCATAATTCCCTCAATTTGGGCATCCTCCTTTGGAAATAATCCCCAAATTCAATCCTCAAAACATCAAGGTATCCTTTTTAGAAAGTAATCCCAAACTCATTTCTCTCAGACGACCATACTCTCCTTTTAGACATATCAAACTACATGGTCTTTGATTCCCATTTATATGGGATACATGGGAGGCCTCCTTGAGGTTCAAATCCAACACTTCAAATCAACCCTGTTCTCCTTAGTACATATTCCCAATAGGGTATAATTCTACTTGGAAATCCATATCCTTTCCAAGTTCCTTAGGCTGATTTAGCATAAGTCCCACACTATGTTTCAACTAAGAACCTTCTACATATAGGTCCTTATCACATGACCATAAAAATTATGATGTGTCCCATTCAGTGGCACCAAACTATGAGGGTTCTGATTCCTTTCACAAGGACACATAGGTGGCCTATTTTATGGGTACGATCCCAAAATCAAACTAAACTTTCATCTAACTAGATGAAAATAAAATTTTAGAGTGCCCTACTAAGTTTTTTAAAAACCAGTATCATCACAATGATGATTAAAATAATCTCTAAGCATTATATTATAGGATACTATTGATGGAAAACATAAAATACATACGGATATTTCCATTAAAGAAGAACCTTGAATTCATTCTGATGATTCTAAAATTTTACACATGTTAATAAGTGATTACAAATTCCAAGGGATACATATGATATACTTGGTGGATTAATAATAATTCATGATAAAGTTTTAATTTAACAAAGAGAGTCCCAGAGTAGACAATAATTCCCCCCAAAAGGGTGTGATGAGTCAGACCTCCCATCCTATCTACCAATGAAAATTCTTAAGTATCATAATGTTCAAAACTTAATGAACAACTAACTTTGGAAATCAGGTCCTATTTGGATAAAGAACTGTTGGAAGTTTCCATTTCCATGAATAAATCCAATGGAAAATATCTGGAAACAATGATTCTTAAATCTAGAATCCACGTTTGGAGGGACTAAGAAAAAATGTTGAACTCAACTGAAAATTTGAGCCCAATGAAATCTGAATTTTATCACCATTGGATGAAATGACCTTTATAATTGAAGAACCTTTAGGGTTATTTCATCACAAATTGACCAGACGACAAATCTGGCCAATTACTTTAAGTCATATCCATATTTCTTAAACTCCAGTGCAAGAACAAGGATAAGTAATATCGAAATAGGCCAATGGACTTTCTCCCCTAGTCATCTATTGGTTGTTTTCACCAAAAGCTATCATGTTGTCTTGTCTACCCCCTTTCAATCCCTAGTTCACCTTCACTTCCTCACACACTAATTTACAATCACTCCTCTTTACCACCACCAAGTGATTTTTTTTGTTTTTGTGTGTGTTTTTGTTTAGTTAATATTTTTTTAGATCACCAAGCACAACATTAGGCCTTCCTATGGCTTGACCCTATTTTTCCACTATTCTATGTAGTAAGTAGGTTATAAATTTTAGGTTGTTGTTCATGCCCAATGACGCGTGTGCGTGTATGAGAAATAAAGGAACATTATAAATATCGAATATGGAATATCTCATGGGGTTTAACAATGAAAAATAAGAATGCATTGATAACTAATAAATAAAAAAGGTCACATGCTAAAGAAAGTATATTTTTTGGTTGGACCTTCTTGTGTATGATTACAGGAGGACTTACTGATACTTTTATTTTCTTGTATTAATATATATTTATGTTTAATAATAAATACTCTTAATTTTTTTCTCTATTTACCTTGGAATTTAGGGTTAATATTTATACTGATCAGAGGAGGGATGTTTTTCCCTTATAGTGATAGATTCCTCACACATTTTGTAATAACCCTAACCCCAGTAGCCTAGAGTTAGTGGTAATTTTATTACAATGGCATAGATAAAAGAGATAATATCACCGAGGATCGATCAGTTTAGTTGTATTGAAGAACTAGAGACATACATGGAACCCATTTTATTTTGGGAATAGAAAATAAAATATAATACATAATGATACCTAAGAAACTTCATCCTTGATAACTCATTAAATGATATCTTATTCATAACTCGGATAAGGAAGACAAATAAAAGGGTGAGCTAAAATGATCAGTAAGGGTTAGGTATAGTGGAAGATAATATGAATCAATTATTATAATCAATATGGAAAGGTAAAAACTGAAAAACACATGCTAATCAATAAACTGAGAATTAAAATGCATCTATAGATTTTTTCATAGTAAAAATACACTATATCATAGTAAATAAATTCTAAATGTAGAGAATGATTAATTATTAAACATCATGTACCTAGAAGATGAACCATTATACTATCAATACAGTTTATTTATAAGGGTAAAAACCGACCTGATTCTTCTTTGAAACAAATATGTAGGGATTTTCACTAATTTATTTCTTCTCGTGGGACTACTGATGCATCGAGGTTCTTGTATTAAGCGATCACCAACCCAAAGGGCTTGAATTAAACAGTATCCAACCCATTTCATACCAGTATAAATCATTCCTCGTATATCAATTTAACTAATAAATAATGTTCCTTATCATCAAATATCTTAATTAAATAAAAGATACATATGAGTCAATAAATCTCCATTAAATTAAATAACAATCAATGTAAACACTGTATGTAAAAATGGTATACATATTCGAAACTAATAATATAAGTGAAATAATTGATTAAAAAGGTAAATTAAGAAATATATCAAGATACATTATATCTAAATAAAGTGAAAACATATAAAAATAGTGTTTAAGAAACTTTATAAATGATCTTCTTTAATGCGGATTAAGGGAGAATATTAAAGAGTATTTAAAAAAGATAATGGAATAATTGTTTGAATAAAAATATAAAAAAACATAGATTGTTTTTATTGATAAAATGAGTGTTTTTATAAAAAAAAATTCTTAAAACATATTTTTCAGTCTACATGACATTGGGTAAGAAATTGTGAAGTTCCTTTTAAACGAGTTTGCGTATTGGGTGGAATTAAAAAAGGAACCTTTTAAAAAAACTTATTTCCCCTTCAGTGAAGGATAAAATGATCCAGATACATATGTTTAGAAAATATAAAAATAATTTAGAATAATTTCATAATAATAATGAAGAAATAAATTATTTTAAAGAGAGATAAATTATAACCCGAAGGAAAAAATTGTGGTTTAGAGATAATCCCTTACCACTTTGTGGGAAATCAAATTGTATGCCTCATAAAATTAATAATCATCACATGAAAAGTAAATACCAATAAGATAAAGATATTCTAGATATGATATATCAAAAGGGTTTTTTTAATACACCACACATAATAAATAAGTGGTGAATAAGGCATATCTCATAGAAATAAAAGTGAGATAGGGAACCTATTACCTCAGGTACGACTTCCTTTAAATGTGTCTGAACCTCATGTATAATGGTTTTAAACATTTTTTTAACTTATAAAAAAATAATATTAATATTTATTATATCATATATGATTCCATTACCACATTTTACCACTTCTTTATTAATAATATTTTATTCATTTCACTATTTTTGGTGTTAATGTTCATGTTTTATCATGCTTGTTTTCTCTTGAAAGTCATAATTATCTTGGATAGGGTACATATCAAACATATAAAAAATAAAATTAATGTAATAAATATAATATTTATTCATTAAATGAATTTTTATAACTATTAATTAATGTTGAACATAGAAAATGAATGACACCGCTGCATGGAGATGGTAAGTCATACTGACGCACGTGTGGTGGTTACATTTTTCATAAGATGTATAAAAGGTATAATATGGTTGTTTCATACTCATAATAACATATCAGTATATATATGATACTATATTTATTATTTTATAATGTAAAAAACACAAAAATAGGAAGTAAAATATGAAATTAATTTTAATGAATTGCTAAAAATGATTACCTCTTCTATGACGGGCTTCCTTTAGATCTCTTCTTATGGGATCTAGAGATAGTCTTTATAGAAAATAGGGACCGATAAAACTTGTATAAGGATATTTTAAAGATTAATTATAATTACTTGGTAGATCTAAGAGGATCAAGGTGATGAAATTAAGTAAAGGAAAGATTCTCCATTTATAATTGATGTGAGGAGTAATTTACAAATTACATAAAATATTAAATTAAAATAAATATATTATAGGGGAAAAGACTTCAAAAAGGCCTAAAAGTCTTAGAAGATCACATTTTAGACCAAATAATATCATATTAGTCCTTATTAAAGATTTTTTTTATATTGAAATAATTTAATAAAATATTTTATTCATGAAATATAATTTATTCAAATTTAAAAATATTCATTAATATGACTTTAAAAACCTCAAAAAAACTGTCAGGTTCAAAAAATATTATATTATATCCTAAAAATATTATATTCATCTATATAATTCTTGTATTACCTTTAAACCCTCAAAATAGTTTTATTTTATTATTTTTAATATCATTTATTTGATTGGTTCTTTAATTAAGTAATTTCTCCAAAATCATTGTGAAAGCCAGGCGAATATCAAAATGAGCCCGTAAGGGGCACAACGCAGCATAGGGTTTTCTCATCACTGCCTATCTCCTAGGTTGGGCTATGATTCCTTCCTTGATCTCCATGTCGTGTTCACAGTGCATTGGTTTCTTTTTCGGAGAGGGTGGCCAGTTCTTCGGTGGGTTTGGGGTCGGTTTCCAGATCCTCTGCAGCGTGGGGTTGAGATCTGGTGCAGCGTCGAGGTCATGGTCCTTCTCTACAGTGATGGGGTCTAGATCTGGTGAGTCGAGGCCGAGATCCAGTGTGTGTTAGGGTCTTTCATTTTATTCGCATTTGGTTTTTGATTCGATGATTTTGGGTCTAGATCTTGTCTCTCTTCGGTGTTGGGGATGGACTCTGGTTCTCCTCTGGAGTTGCGATCTGTGCAGCATGGGGTTGATCTAGTGCGACGTCGATCTGGTGCTTCTTCTGGAGCTTCGGGGTTTTGCTTCGATCTCCTAGGCCTTTCCTTCTTCTTCCACGACGGTGGGGGAAGCATGTTCTTCTACAGTGTGGAGTCGCGATCCGGCCTTTACAGCGAAGGGGGTCTTCTTCCAGTTCTGTGGTGAAGGGGTTGTTCCGTCGGATTCATCGAGTACTGGTTGGGGTTCCTTGGTTGTGTTGTGGTATTTTCTTGCACGTTTGAGGGTGAAAACTAGTGTTGTGGTGATGATTGTGGAAGTTTTTAATTTGGTAATGTCTGTGAGATGTTTCATTGGTTGTGAAATCGGTTTTCTATGAGTTATTCAGTGGTGGTTTGTTGTTGGAGGTTAAATGGATGGTCTTTGGGGAACCTAGACAACCTACAAGGTTTTCTTTAGAGGAGGATAGATCTGATTGTCTTCACCATTCATGGATTTTTGGACTTGGAAGATTGACAGGGTATGGCGTTACCATCGGTACCAGGCCCGCACATTCTTGCATGGGATAGCTTGCTGAGTAGCCATGATTTGGTGGAGGCATGCATTAATGTTATTGATGCTGGGTAGAATCATTTCTTTGTAGTATTGTTCTGGGTTTCAACCCTCTTGTTTTTTGAATCTTGTTAATGTATTGTTGTCTTGAAGTCTTGGTCCCCCCCTACCCTTAAAAGGGGACTTATCCAAAATCAATAAAAAAATTTCAGCCTTCGGGCCTTTCAGTCATTGTGAAAGCCATTAACGAAATTATTTATTCTGTAAAAATTTTAAAAAAAAATTCCATGAAGAATATTAATTTATTATATTTAAATTTAATATTTATGGTCTAATAAATATTCTAGAAAACCCAATATTAAAATATTATTCAAATTAAAAACTATAGTGTGAACAACTTGAATTCCTTTTAAATAAAATATTAAAAGGGTCTTAATCATATGTATGTTGCTCCAAATGGTCATTAAATTGATCCTTAGACACAAAATGTTGAGATATGACAAAATAAATATTTATCCAAGTTTTTAGGTCATTTAATAGTTCTTATAATATTAATTAAATTCATTTTATTGGTTTTTCTTTTTCTTGAACAAGCACTGCATCAACATTTCATAAGAAATAATGTTAATTATTTCATATATAAAAATTAAAAAAAATGATAACATAAAAATAAATTTATTAGTTTTAATATAAATATTTATATTCTTTCATTATTTACTCATATACATGTCAATAAAACTTCATTAATTTGTTAATCTATCGTTTTTTGCCTTACAAAAGCATTATACAAGAATTTGGACAAGAATCATGTTATATTACACTAAAATTCTAAAAAACTATCAAAAAAATTAAACTATACATAATAATTAAATAAAAAGTTTTGAAAATAACTTTTAGCACTCAATCATTTTCTATTAGGAACCATATTTGACCTTGCTAATGCTACCCAAGCACTGCATTGACACTAACTCTGATTTATAGACTTAACATGAAATAAATTATAATTTAAATTTTCTGAATAACTTTTTACAAAATATTTATATTATAATATCATAATTTTATCATTCCATAATCTTAATAAATTTTTATATCATAATTATTTCTTGACGATGTTACAAAAAATATAGTATTTTAAAAAAAACATTATTTTTTACGATTCACTAAAAATTCAACTATTTTAGAAAAATAAAAAAATCACCCTAAATATTTTTCGATGTGTAGATTTAAAAAATAGAATCCATTTTATGAAAATAATTTTCTAGATATTATAAATTTAATTTTCAATTAAAATCATCATTTACTCGAAAAATATTGATTTTAATATTATAGCCAATTTTACGATTCTTTCAAAAATTAATTAAGGTCTCATGAAATTATAATATAATCATTAAACAAAAAATATTAATCTATGAAACTATTTTATAATAAAAATAATTTACAATCATTATATTAATTATAAAATACCAACATTTAATTTATCATTTTTGAAACACTTATTAACTTATTATATAATATAAATATATCATATTTTAATTTATAATATACCTAAATTTTATTTATAATTTCCTAGGTGATACTATTATTATAATTCTCCCATTACTATTCCTAATGGTCACATTAATATTTCTAATGGTCACATTACTATGTAAACGATCATGTTAATATTTAATATCTAATCGTTTAAGCTTGGTATTTTATAACATCATAACCAATCAAATGAATTGAATTTATTTAATAAAATATATACTATTAAATCATGGGGTATTACATTCACACTTCCTTAAATAAAATTTTTACTCAAATTTTTAAATTAAATTTCAATATCCAAAGGTTGATACTAGAAAACCCCTTTGTGGGAAACCCGCATTTTAAATAAGGTTAATAAAACAACCCCTTAATAAAAGGGAAAAGGAAATGAGAATATAACCAAAAATTAGTCTTTAGAATAGGATAAAATTAGCAGGAAATGATAATATAAACATGGAACAGAAATATAACTATCATGTTTTGATTGAAAGTGATTGAGAAAATTTCCATTAGAATATTAACCATCAAATAACTATAAATTTGTGATGAGTAAAAAGGCCACTGATTTCTCTCAAAGAAAAGTAAATGGATAATGATATTTTTCCAAGATCCTTTTCTTAGAGATGGTGGATTATTTTACTATACAGATAAGTGTTGTACCTCTCGAACCCCTCGAGGTTTGATTTTCATGATCACAATCACCCTCTTATGTTTCTAACATTGTGTTTTAAGTGTTTGTGTTGATAGGCATTTGATTGCCAAGAAGTTGACCAAGGAAGAGGCAGAAATGGACTGAAATTCAGTCCACCGGCCGACCGGTGGCTTCACCACCGGCCAGCCGGTGGCACCCAGACTCAAGGGGTAGCTACTGCCTCCCCACCGGTCGACCGGTGGCTCTGCCACCGGTCGACCTGTGGCACCCAGCTCAAATAGTGTTTGCTACTGTCTTGCCACCGGTCGACCGGTGGCTCTGCACCGGTCGACCGGTGGAGCCTGGACCAAGACTCTTCTTCTCATCCAAGGCACCGGCCAACCGGTGGGACTGTACCGGCCAGCCGGTAGCCCAGTCAAACTAGCCGTTGGGGTTGACCAGTCAACCTTCTTTTGGCCTCCAACGGCTCCAAAGCCTTCTCCAACGGCTCCGAAGCCTCCCCAAAGGATCCTAGCCTATAAATAAAGGCTGAGGAAGCCCCGGACACTAACCGGAACATTTACAAAGCCACTATACTCATTTTCCATCTATTGGCCAACCTCCGGTGGACTTCCTCAAAGGATCCTCTAGTGCTCAATCCAATTCCAATCCAAGGAGCACCTCAAGAAGCTTGGGAGAAGCACGCTACATCAGCTCCACCAATCATTTGGCGCCCAAGTCTTCCTAAATAACGGTTTTTTTTGTTTTATTTATTTTGAGCTTTAAAATTGGGTTTGTGCCTACAAACCCCAACCCTTTTCTCATCCCCTCTTTCTTTGGGTTCTCACACCACCACTAAGGTGTGAAGAGGTTTTCTCAAGCTTTTCCTTTAAAAGGCTTGTGTCTCGGTGAGCTAGTCTTCACCCGTAAAAAGACTAGTGGGTTCTTGCTATTCCATTGAAAGCAAGTGGGTTCTTGCTAAACCACAAAAAGCAAGCTGTAATAGGTCCTAGTGCTACCTCAAAGCCTAGTGGGTTTCTTGCTAAAACCATTGAAAAGCAAGCGGTAGGAATCTCTCAACGGTTGAGTTGGGAGCGGAGACGTAGGCCGGGTTTTTGGCCGAACTCCGTTATCAATTTTGTGTGTCTTGCCTCTTTATTTCCGCTGCACTTTACTTTGATTTTTAATTTGTTAATCAATTTTTTAAAAGGCAATTCACCCCCCCTTTTGCCATCATTCCCCGTTTGTTCCGACCCAACAATTGGTATCAGAGGAGTATTTGAATAATTCCCTAACCGGTTTCAAATTAAAGATCCTATTTTTTTTTGATGGCTTCTACCGCTTCTTCTTCTCAATCCCCCGAAGGACATTCTTTGGATCGTGCTCCATTCTTTGATGGAGCCGATTATAGTTTTTGGAAAACCCGCATGACCACATTTCTTAAAAGTATTGGCTATCCTATTTTTAAAATTGTCATGCATGGTTATACTCTCTCTTGTAAAGATGAATCTCAATGGACCCCCGCCGACATTACAAATTTCGAGCTTGATGGCAAAGCCATGAATGCTCTTCATTGCGGGTTAGATAGAAATGTATTTTATTGTATTTCTTCTTGCACATCTTCTCATGATATTTGGAAGCTTTTAGAACTAACCTATGAAGGTACGAGCGAGGCTCCAAAGCAAGAACCCGCTCAAGAACAAGGACTCGACGAAAAATTCAAACCCGCTTGCCCACCTCACAAGACAAGGGCCAAGAAGAAAAAGAAGAAGGATTCAAAGGCAACATGGAGTGATAGCTCCACCTCTTCATTCTCCTCCTTCTCCTCGAGCGACCAAGGTAAAAAATGCCTAATGGCAAAAAATGAGGTATCATCTTCCGACTCTTCTTCCTCATCATCCTCTTGCTCTTCAAATTCAAATTCTTTCAATCATTTGTCTTATGAAGAACTCCAACATGTTAGGGACCAACTTGAAAATGGTTTTCATGAGCTTTCTTCAAAATTTGTTTCTTTGAAAAAGAATTTCAAAAAACTTTCCTCCGAAAAAGACCAACTTATCAAAGAGAAGGAGGAACTCACCCTTAAAATCCAAAATTTTCCAAATGTTGATTCCATGGAATCAACCATCAAAGACCTTAGAGAGACCCTAGCTAAGTTCACCCAAGGGGAACAAAATTTGAACAATATCCTAGGTTCCCAACGAATTTCTAGAACCACCCAAGGGCTTGGCTATTCCAAGCAAGCCTCCTCCTCCCATGCACCCACTGTTTTTGTAAGGGGGAGCTCTTGTTTTAAATTTTGTAACTATTGTAAAAAACTCGGGCACCTCATATATGAATGTAATTGTAAAAATGCCCGGTATGGAAGGCCCAAATCGATTTTTTATTCGGATGAATTCTATAGGAGAAGACCCGCTACAAGGCAAGTGTGGATTGAAAAATCCCTTCTTGCGAGTCTCTCCGGGCCTAAAATTGTCTCTTTTCAAAATCCCTCTCCCCAGTGATTCATTGTTTTTATTTAGGGGGAGTTAGGATTTTTTTTTAAGCCTTTTTGTGTATTCAAAGTTTTCATTTCAAACTCAACACTTGGCTTCGAAATTCTCTTTTTTCTATTAAATTTTCATTTTTAAATATCCAACAGTTGGTGTGGATTTTTCAAAACTCTCAATTTCAAAAATTTCATTTGGTTTCAAATTTCGAATTTCAATTGGTTTTTGATTCAAAACTTTCAATTCAAACTGTTATTCAAATTTTTCAATTCAATTTTTCATTTCAAAATTTCCAACAATTAGTATCATTTTCAATTGGTTTAAAATCTTGTTTTTCAAATTTTTCCCTCAATCAAGTTTTATGCCCCACGCTATTTTGATAATCACAAAGGGGGAGAATTTTCTTGATTGATTGGGGGAGAATGGGAGAATCCTTTTTCATCATGCTTTGCATTTCCTTTTAATTTCATTTTTACTTTAATTGTTTTGGTGATTGTGATCATCAAAATAGGGGGAGATTGTTGTACCTCTCGAACCCCTCGAGGTTTGATTTTCATGATCACAATCACCCTCTTATGTTTCTAACATTGTGTTTTAAGTGTTTGTGTTGATAGGCATTTGATTGCCAAGAAGTTGACCAAGGAAGAGGCAGAAATGGACTGAAATTCAGTCCACCGGCCGACCGGTGGCTTCACCACCGGCCAGCCGGTGGCACCCAGACTCAAGGGGTAGCTACTGCCTCCCCACCGGTCGACCGGTGGCTCTGCCACCGGTCGACCTGTGGCACCCAGCTCAAATAGTGTTTGCTACTGTCTTGCCACCGGTCGACCGGTGGCTCTGCACCGGTCGACCGGTGGAGCCTGGACCAAGACTCTTCTTCTCATCCAAGGCACCGGCCAACCGGTGGGACTGTACCGGCCAGCCGGTAGCCCAGTCAAACTAGCCGTTGGGGTTGACCAGTCAACCTTCTTTTGGCCTCCAACGGCTCCAAAGCCTTCTCCAACGGCTCCGAAGCCTCCCCAAAGGATCCTAGCCTATAAATAAAGGCTGAGGAAGCCCCGGACACTAACCGGAACATTTACAAAGCCACTATACTCATTTTCCATCTATTGGCCAACCTCCGGTGGACTTCCTCAAAGGATCCTCTAGTGCTCAATCCAATTCCAATCCAAGGAGCACCTCAAGAAGCTTGGGAGAAGCACGCTACATCAGCTCCACCAATCATTTGGCGCCCAAGTCTTCCTAAATAACGGTTTTTTTTTTGTTTTATTTATTTTGAGCTTTAAAATTGGGTTTGTGCCTACAAACCCCAACCCTTTTCTCATCCCCTCTTTCTTTGGGTTTTCACACCACCACTAAGGTGTGAAGAGGTTTTCTCAAGCTTTTCCTTTAAAAGGCTTGTGTCTCGGTGAGCTAGTCTTCACCCGTAAAAAGACTAGTGGGTTCTTGCTATTCCATTGAAAGCAAGTGGGTTCTTGCTAAACCACAAAAAGCAAGCTGTAATAGGTCCTAGTGCTACCTCAAAGCCTAGTGGGTTTCTTGCTAAAACCATTGAAAAGCAAGCGGTAGGAATCTCTCAACGGTTGAGTTGGGAGCGGAGACGTAGGCCGGGTTTTTGGCCGAACTCCGTTATCAATTTTGTGTGTCTTGCCTCTTTATTTCCGCTGCACTTTACTTTGATTTTTAATTTGTTAATCAATTTTTTAAAAGGCAATTCACCCCCCCTTTTGCCATCATTCCCCGTTTGTTCCGACCCAACAATAAGTGCTTACTTTATTTATTTCCATGTCATAAGAATAATCTCATCCTTTAGTTATTCTTAAATTTATTTTCAATTCATTTCATAAGCCAAAATATGGATATTCAAGATGATCTTTTATGCCTAAATCACTTTGGTCAAACAATACACTAGTCATTCCTTCATCCTTTAAATATTTACTGAAACAAAAAAGGTTATCATAATTTATCCAATATGATAATTCATAATTTAATCTTAATCAATAATATCCTTAATCTATTATATAAGCAGTTAACATTAAGACCCATCGAAAATATTTCTGTCCAAATTTGAATACCCAAAAAAATATAGAAGAAAGGTTACATAACAACATATTTTCCCCAAAACAACATAATTAATCTCTTATTGTCACCTACCAAATATCTGAATACAATAATCCCATTTAAGACATAATGAAACATGAATTATTCTAAGAGTAAAATATCAGGTCGTTGAATAAATTCCTTCAATTCAAACATCAAATAATTCCAATATAACAAAAACCATCCGATCAATAACCAACTTTATGGTCAGTAATGTTATCCCATTAAAAATTATTTATTATTATCTCAACATCAAGAACATATTTAGGGTTATTTTTCCCAATTCATTAACTTATAAAAGAAATAATTCTCTTGATTACAGGTGATATTCATCACATGATTCCAATTCCTTAAAGAATAATCTATATAGTACAATCCTAATATATATCATGATTATTATAACTAGAGAATTATTGATAAAACACTCATAATTATTGAATTCAAGCATAGGAAATTAATAATTCCACTTTTTTTGTGGTAGTAGCATAATCTTGACCATGATCCATTATCCTCTTTTGTGGTATAATCCTTTGATGCATGAGACTTTGATTTTTTGCAGTGTCCCATATCATTATAGTTGAAGAATTTTATATTGGAAACATTTTTCTTACCATTGAAATCATAAGCATTTTATCATTTATCTCCATGCTTATAGGAAATTACCATTACTTTTAAGTATGTGCAAGGGTGTTTATTTCCATATTTATCACTCTTCTTTACCTTTTCCATAATTTTACTAGTTGTACTTTTGTTCTCATGCTTCCCTCTAAAGACATAATACTTAGAGAATTAATTATTTTTATCTTTAGCACATGATATATTGGATTAATCTGATGGTAATATTTGGGAGACTTGTTACCTTTAAAATATTGGTATAAGACCATAAAATATTTCATCCTACTTACTCATTGTATCTTGTGAATTGGTGAGGTTCCCATTTATTATAATGACCTATGATTAACATGTATTGAAATTATATCCTTTTGAGGAACATTTTATACATTACACAAACACCTTCCCAGAGACCATATTAGTTTAGTGACTTTGGAAACCCGGAACACATTCATCTAATTTAGTGAATGATCTTAAAAACTCCCATAAATATCCTCCTATTTAGTATTTCTACCTAAACTTTTCTTTATAACATGTAGAAAATAAACATATGAAAAGGGTGATCTAAAATGACCGGCAATGGAAATCAAGGGGGATATCAAAAACAACTTAATCATAAGGCATAAGTAAAAAAACATAACATTTAAAAATCATAACCTGTGTAACAGTAATCATGATATCCTATGATTAAATAAATAATAAAATCATATAAATAACCAAAGAAAATTTTTCATGGGAGAAATAACATAAGACATGAAATTGTGGAATGCACATAAGCATATAATTTTTTTACATATTCGTAAAGACTCATTTCTAAGTCCATTATAGTGAAAAAAAACCCATTACTAAATAGAGATCATGCCCCATTCCAACCATGTATTACTAAACTGAGTTTACTCTCATTCAAGCCCTGTTTTACTGAACTTAGATCGTTTCCCATTCCAACCATATTTCTCTCACGAGAAGTAAATATTTACCTAATCTATTAGATGGAGATATAGGTCTCACCAATAAAATTATGAAAACTATACATATGTGTTCCATAAGAACATAAATAATTCATTATATCAAAACTATTGGAATAAAATTATTTTCTTAAACATCATTCAATCATAGAAAAACACATAAGAAAAAAATGGATTTTATAAATATCATCCCATAATAAACATAAACCATCCATAAGAATATTAGGGATATTATACTTGAAGAATATACTGATTAAACCATAAATAAAAAATAATAATTTTATCTTATATGGAAAATAATCCTGAGAGATTACTTGAAAATTAATAATGAAAATATAATTTCATCTTTAATAATGTTTTCTTTTCTTAAAATGTTGCACAATTATAAAATAAACCATTCTTATTGAAATAAACCGTGTAATATTATAAGGTAGGTTTCCATGAAATATGGAATCATGAAATCATAAAAAACCAATCATGTTGTATAAGTTAATAAAACATTCTTCTCATACCTTTTCTAGAAAATACACAAAGTACCTCGTTAGGAAAATGAAAAAAAAGATACCTTTCATAAAATTTATAAAACATTAATACATGGGTAAAAATTACATGAAAATATATATAATAATTGTAAAAATATTCTAGAATTTGTTTTAAGAAACATGAACATGGATGATAAATTGTACATAGTAAATACTTACGTATAAAAAATCCCAAAGAATAATAAGATTGTGAAATTAACCCTTATATTATGTATGATTCATTTGTATGTATCAAAAAATCATGTAAAATGGATTAAAGAATATTATTAAAATATTATAGATTCATATTAATTTTTATGATATCATATATTATCACATTATTACTCTTTTTTTAATAATAATTCATTATTACTCATTTTTTGAGTGTTAATTGCTTTATTTTCTTATGCATGCGTTGTCATATAAGTCTCAATTATTGTGCATAGGATATATTTCAATAATTTTAAAAATTATATTAAGGTAATATAAATCTTATTTATTCATTATAAACATTTATATAATCATTATTTAATGGTGATCATGGAGAATTAATTGCATCACGTTGTGGAGACGATAGGACGTATGTTTGTACGAGTGATGATATCATTCCCTTAATAGTATAAAGGTAAGGAAGTTGATGGTATAAATTTTGTTCCAGAATAAATATAATGTTATATTAATTATATATATATATATATATTATTTCAAACATTATACCCATCCAAATAAAGTGGTGATGAAAAAAAGATTACAGCATAGCGTGGAGACGGTAAGTCGTACGTACACACATGTGGTACATTCATCTTTCAGAAGATGAATAAAAGTAGAAATATGGTTGTTAAATAATCATAATAACATATCAAAAAATAGTTTATATTAGATATATCACATTATAATGTAAACAATACATTAAGAGGAAGCAGAACAAGAAATAATCTTGAAAGAGTTGGTAAAATAGATTACCTCTTCTTCGGTGAGAACCTTCTAGATATCCTCTTAGGGACATTGGAGTTGGTCTATTGAGAAGACCAACATCTCTATAATTTTAATATATAATTTTTGATGGTAAATGGGCAGTGTATGTTTGATATTTAAGGCTCAAAGTTATGTGAATAAGTGAGGGAGGAGGTTCCTTTTTATAATTTAGGTGACGAGAACATTTGAAATTTCTAATCATATTAATTTATTATAAATTAAATATCAATCCAAATACCTAAACACTTTAATGAACTTAATGATAATATGTGATAAGGCTGTAATCCAACCAAAAAATATATTTTAGACAATTTTGGGTATTATTTTAAACCATATAATTTTGATTAACCCTTAGTTAACCACTTTTAATTTTAAATATGGTAAACAAATATTCAAAATTAAAATGTTATAATTTTTACTTATGTGATTTAAATTAGAAAATATATGAAAATTTTATAATATTTTCGTCCATATAATATTTTTTAGTATTTTTAATTATGCTTTATGATTTTTAAATAATTTAATAAAATATTATTTATTAACTATCATTAGTGTCAATTATGATACTATTCATTACTTTGAATTTTAAAAACATGACAATAACAAGTAAAATTAAAACCTAATTTTTTATTATATCCATAAAGGGATAATGTTATATATAAAAATTATTTTATCACATTAATTATCTAAAATTACGTTTTTTTATATATTTATTAACATTTATTTGATATTTATATTAATTAAATAATTATTATATTAGTATTGTATAATTATTTAATATATATATTTGTTCCCTAAAAATTAGAAATAAAATACAATAATGAATATATATATTCTATATTACAGAATAATATTTATAGTAGAATATATATTTTTTATTAAACTATATAAAAAAATATATACTATTTAAAACATGAATGTGACATCCTTAAATGTTTATTAAATAAAACATTATAAATACCATTATTTTATCTAAGTGATCAAAAAAATGAAAAATAAATTTATATTATGAAACTATATTTATTATGTTAAAATTTTACATTTATATTCATTTATAACATTCATTGTTTCTCATGTGGAGAGATAACAAATATTAAAGAAAAATAAAATGACATTTTGTGTCTTTCTTTTGTTTAAATATTTTATAAGTCATTTTGATGGAAAAGTGTGCATTAAATGACTTAATTTTGATCTTTCTGTGTTAAGCATATAATTTAATTCATCTAATAAATGTGTTACATTTTTAGGGTCATTTTATGGTTTATAATTTTATTTTTAAAATAAATTACATATTTTACCATTTACCGTGGTAACATAGTTTAGCATGGTTACTATTCTTATTTCCCAAATATAAAAGGACCCTATCTTCTAAATTTGGAACTTCTGAATCCAAATTTTACATCTATTTTTCAAAATTCAAAGCATAGAAGTTACATAATTTAATTTAAAATAAAACAGGTAAAATGTCAAGAAAGATAGGTTTTCAGATAAATTCCCTATTAAAACATAAAATTATTTTGTAATAAATTCAAGTATATAATAATTGTTAAAACATAATTTTATTACGTTATTTTAAAATGAACTAATTAGAATTTTAAAATAATCCAAAACGAAATTTTACCTTGTAACAACTTTAAATAAAAATACAGTTTTCAATAAAAATCAATATTTTCACTATTCATCAAAATATGAAACTTTTTAGAAAAATATATAAAGTTCACCAAAAGAAAATTTAGATATCCTGATTTCAAAAAATAAGCTTGTTTTTTAAGATATAATTTTAAAAATGTCCAAAAAAATATTTAAAACAAGTTCACCATCAAAAGGCGAAAAAATTGTCTTTTTAGGAAAATGCATCTTTTATGTTAAATTTTGATTTTTTTTATATCATGTACAGAAAACACCTAAAATTAATGTTAAAATTTATATTTAATACATCATAATCCAATAATATTAATTTTTTACTTATTGGTATAACACAGTTGTGCACATTTAAATAAGTTTTCAGAAAAAAAAAACCTTTTATTTTCAAAAAGAATTATGTGTATAAAATTTTTCATAATTCATTTAATTATGTTCATACCGTATATTATAATTGATAGGTCATATTTTTTTCTAAATAATAATAGTATTAAATAAATTATTTTTCTTAGAAACTCATTGTTGCATGTAATGCAACCTAAACTAGTGTTGCATGTAGCGCAAGCTTAACATGGTGTAGTGTGAAATAAAAGCTATCAGATCATTGAAAAATATATTTCATAAAAATATCAAGGTGTTACACTCTACCCTTATTAAATTTAATTTCACCCTTGAAATTTTTCTGGGTTATTAAATTTTTAATATTTGAAAATTTCTTTCATTGAACCAAAATCATAAAAATAAATACTAAAACTAACATTAAAAAGGGAAGGTAAGAAACAAAATGGTTACCCGAAGTAACTCATAACTAGGGTTACACATGGAAGAACATATGAAAACATGGAAATAGAAAAGAAATATAATTATCATGTTCTGATGGTGAGTGATATCGAACATGGTTAGGAAAAAATATAACTATAAAAAATACATAAACCTATGATGATCTAAGAGACCATTTGATTCATTAAAAAAGAATGTACTAAGATAACCATTTTGGTTTCAAGATCCTTTCATAGAGTTGAAAAATTTTCATGATAAGAAATAATTACTTTATTCCATTACATTTCATAAGCCTAATCTCATCCTTTAGTGGTTCGTTGTTCATTTTCTACTTCAACTCTTATTCCATGAAATGATGGAGAACATTTCATTCTTAAACCATTAAAAGATCATGAGATACACAAATGGAATGATAGGTAATTACATCTATCTTTAGTTAATATCACAACAAAGAAGGTTAACACAAGTTATCCAATATGCATAAATCCACATATGGAGATATAATATTTCAATGTAAAAAATTTCATAAATTGTTACCTTTATAATCCTTCCAATATATTAAATTTTTAAAAAATTTAAAGAAGGACACTAAATTTAAAAAATCAACATATCATTAATCCCACAAAAAACCTTCTGTATCTCTTAAATTTTATACTCCAAACTTGTGAGTATCATTATCATGTATTGTCTTGAAACATCGTAATAACCTAAGTTACCACAAAACATTAGTGAAAACATGTATGCTTTCAAAAAATAACTCTTTCTTCAAACTATAAATTATTCCATAAACCACTATGTCAAAATATTACTAATAAATTCCATGGTCATAAACACTACACAATTTATTAGATAAAAAATAAACATTTATATAACTCATTATTATCTCCTTATCATTCAGATATTAAGGGTTATTTTTCCCTAAATTTTGTGTTCTCAAAAAATATCACCTAACCAATAAATCACTTTTCCATTTAATCATAATTTTTCAACATATACATTCAAATCCATCCCGAAACACCACATTGAACCAAGCCTTATATGATTTATTATTCCATAGTGCGATAAAATTACTCTCGAAACATTATAAAGTCAATATTTACTCAATTTGTTTGCCGTAATATGCATTTCCCATAGTGAGCACATATGATTTTCTTTTGTCTTTGGCCTTAAAAGGTTATTGATGCCGAGCATCATCATTAACCAAAGGATTTGGTAATTGATTATAAAAATTTCCATTTTAGTTACAATTAAAGAATTTAAGTGTGGGGAGTGAATTATGTGCAAGTATATCTCTATTAACATCATTACCTAAATTATTCCCATTACATAGGAACTCAGTTTCCTAATTACATTCCCTTCCACACTAAAAAAATTTACTCATCCACTTAAGAAAATTACCTTCATGCTTCTTCCCACCCTAAAAAAATAATGAAAAACAGGACTTATTTTCTCCATGTTTTTTAAAATTTCTTTTGAATTCCAATTTTCTTTTTTTTATCAAAGCCACTTTTTTTTGGTAACTCTAATTCCTATCTCCAATTTGAGAGTGAATAAAACAATTTTTTTCATATGTTCTGATGTATCTTATAGATAACACCCTTTGAATACTTGGTTTTAAAGAACCAAATAATCTAATAATTTTACTTTTTAGACTGATAATTAAACCAGAGGCATACCTTATAAGCCTTTTGAAATTTACCTCATATGCAAAGATATATTCAACACCCTTTTTGTTTAGCTCAAGAAATTCATTTTCCATAATTGTATATGGAATACATGGGAAGTACTTGCTGAGTAATATCTTCTTAAACTCATCTCATTCTATAGATTTAGTTTATTGTTCATACATTGTATTATTAATAAGATTCCACCATTGATCTTCTTTTCCTTCAAGATGATAAACAACCCAGACAACATTTTAATGTTATGAGAATTGAAGTACATAAAATATTTTCTCAATGGTGTTAATCCATTGCTCAGACACTAGTGGATTATAAGACCCACTGAATGATGGTGGGTGCTTCCTCAAAAAGGACTCGACATAATTTTGTTCCCTCATTTGATCATTTAGGAGTGTAGTATGATTCATAACTTCTGTTAGTATAGAATAATAGTTTTCATTCTAGATCCCATAACATTTAGCTTATTAGGAGAGAAAATTTTGCATTGCCCACCACATTCGGTATTAACATGATTCCTTCAGGTTCCAACCATTGAGTAAACCAAAAATAATAGTGTAATCAACACTACTTATACTAGGAAAACAACAAAGTAAAGAGAAATACTTATAAAATTTCAATCGATGATACCTTGGGTTTAATCCTTGGTTATTTATGATCATTACGAAACCTCTAGGAATGTAACCTAGACTTATAGTTAGGGTTGTTACTAATGTTTTCTCATCCTAGTTTCCAATGGCAGACTAAACTTCCTCTTTGATACTAACTATAATGACACATGCTTAACATACATTGACATTACATCATTTTTGTGAATCATTTCATACATTACACAAACACAAACCCAAAGACCATATTAGTTTAGTTACTTTGGAAACATGGAACACATTCTTCTAATTTGGTAAATGATCTTCAAAATATACCATAGAAATTACCCCCTTTAGTATTACTACCTAAAACCATTCATTATAACCTAGGAAAAGGAAACTTTTAAAAGGGTGAGATCAAATGCTCGTTATGGGAAATCATGGGGAATATCAATTATAACTTAATCATAGGGATTAAGTACATACAAAACATTAAAAATCATATATTTTATATCAATGATCATGATAATATATCATGGAATAAATCATATATGCTCATAAATAATCAAAGAAAATATTTCATATGATAAATAACATAAGACCTAAAATTATGACATACACATAAGCATAGAAAATCATTTCTATTTTATTAAAGGGTCACTTCCAAGGCCATCATAGTGGGAAAACTCCCTTACTAAACTAAGTTCGCTCCCCATTCCAGCCAGGTATTACTGAACCAAGTTTAATCTTGTTCCAGTCTTGTGTTACTAAACCAATATCATTTCCAATTCTTGTATTGTTTATCTCATGAGATATAATTATTCACCCAATGTATTGGAGGTAGATAAAGTTCCCACCAATAATATAATTAAATACAAACATATATGTGCCACAAGACATAAATCAATCATCATATCATAACCCATTTAATAAAATGGGTTTCTTAAACATCAATCCATAATGACATAGCCCACGGAAAAGAAATAGGTTTCATAATTATCATTCCATAATAAACATAAACCATCCATAAGAATATTAGGGATAATAAACTTGAGAAATATAACCATTAAATCATAAATAACACCAAATAATGTTATCTTATATGGAAACTAATCTTGGGAGATTACTTGAAAATTCTTGAGAGAAATATCCTTTCAACTTTAAATACATTTTCTTTCATTAATATGACACATAATCTTAAAAGATTACATTTTTATTGAAAGTAACCTTATAATATTTTATGTAAAGCTTCTAGAAAATAATTCATCATGAATTTGGAAAAAACCATCCATTCCATTTAACTTAAATGAAAGCATTCTTCTTAAGATTTTGTTGGGAAATTCACAAAGTAACTCATAATGAAAACAAAAAAATTTCCATACATACAATTTAGTAAAAAATAATACAAGGATAAAAATGAATTTAAAAAATTTTAAAAGAATAGTAAAAATATTCCGAAAATAAATTTTAAGAAACATGGACATAGAAGATAAATTTTACACAGAAAATACTTACATATTGACAATCTTGGAGAATAATGAGATTGTGAAATTAATGCTTACCTTAGGTATGATTTCCTTTGTACGTATAAAAACTATTGTATAATAGATTAAGGAATATTATTAACTTTTCCCAAGACCATATTAATTTTTTATTATATAATATATGATTGTATTATTACTCATTGATTAATAATATATAATTATTAGTCTTATTTCGGGTGTTAATAGCTTTATTTTCTTATGCATGTTTTTTCGTATAAGTCCCAATTCTTATGAATTTAATATAATTAAATAATATAAATAATTATATTAAGGTAATATATATTATATTTATTCATCATATACATTTATATAATCATTATTTAATGGTGGTCATGGGGAATGAATCACGTCGTGTTGTGGAGACGGTAGACCGTACATACGCATGAGCGATGGTATCACTGTGTTAATAGTAAAAAGGTAAGGAATTAGATGGTATATTTTTTTCAGAATAAATATAATGTTATAATAATTATATATATATTATTTCCATTATTATAACCATCCAAATGAGGTGGTGATGAAAAATAGATTACACCACTACATGGAGATAGTAAGTCGTATATACACACACGTTGTACTTTCATCTTTCACAAGATGAATAAAAAATAGAATATGGTTATTCCATCATAATAATAACATCTCAGAATATATTTGATATTGGATTTATTACTTTATAATGAAAAAAGTAAGAGGAAATATAATAAGATATAATCTTGAAAGAGTTGGTAAAGGAGATTACCTCTTCTTCGGTGAGCTCCATCTAGATCTCCTCTTAGAGACACTAGAGTTGGTCTTTTAAGAAGACCATGAAATATAAAAATTTAATAGGGAAGTTGAGAAGGGAAATGGTCAGGTGATGGTTAAGATTTAATGCTAAATTTAATGTTAATAAGTGAGGGAGGAGGTTCCCTTTTATAATTGAGGTGAGAGACACTTTTGGAATTTTTCGAAATATTAATTTATCATAATTTCAATATCAATATAAATACCTCCAAAAGTTAATGTATTCAAATATAAGATGATATAAATATTTAATAAAATCAATCAATGTATTTTTGAAAATTTTTGGTTTTATTTTGAACCATTTAATTTTGATTAACCCTTAGTTAACCTATTTTAATTTTAAATATGGTAACACATTTTTCAATATTAAATGGTTGTAATATGTACTTATGTTTTAAAAATTAGATCATATATGAACCATTTATAATATTTGAAGCCATATTATATTTTTTACATATTTTTAAAAATGTTTTTATGACTTTTAAATAATTTAATAAAATATTGTTTTTATAAAATATCCTTACTATCAATTTTGACACTATTCATTACATGGGATTTTACAAATATCAGGATAATAGTTTAACTTGGAACGAAATATTTTAGTATATCTATAATGGAAAATTTTAATTTATAAAATTAGTTTATCACATTAATTACCTTAAATTGTATTTATTTTAATATTTTTAATAGCATTTATTTTATATTTCTATTATTAAAATAATTACTACATTATTGTTGTGTAATTATTTAATATACTTATTTATTGACCAAAAAATAAAAATAAAATACTATGATGAATATAAATATCCAGTTTTTCAGGATAATATTTATTTTTGAATATATGTATTGTATAAACCTATATAAAAAATTATATACTACTTAAAACATGAATGTGACATATTTAATGTTTTATTAAATAAAATATTATAAATACCATAATTTCATCTAAGTAACCCAAAACGTCAAAATAAATTTTTATTATGAAAATATATTTATTAATTTACAAATTGAAATTTATATTCGTTCATAAATTTCATTTTTACTCATGTGGACAAATAAGAGATATTAAATGACTTTTTGTGTCTTTCTTTTGTTTAAATATTATATAATCCATTTTCATGTAAGAGTGTAAATAAAAATACTTAATTTAAATAATTACATTTTAAGGATTTAATTTCAGTCATCCAATAATTTTTTTTCATTTATTATGGACATTTTAAATACTTTATAATTTTATTTTTAACATAAATTACATAATTTATCTTTTACCATGGTAATAAAATTTACCATGGTTAATATTCATATTAATAAAAAATAAAAGGTACATATTTACTAAATTTGGACCTTATGATTCAAAATATGGCAGCTATTTTTCAAAATTCAAAAAAAAGTTTTAGAGTTTAATTTAAAATAAAAATGGTAAAATGCAAAGAAAAAGTGTTTTATTTAAAATGCACTTTTAAAACAAAAAATGTTTTTTTAATAAATTAATGTATAAAATAATATTAAAAAATGTATTATTTTAAATTAATATTAACTAATTAAAAATTAAAAATAATATAAAACATAATTTTACCTTGTAAAAAAATTAAATAAAAAATAGATTATGAAATAAAAATTAGTATTTTCACTATTCATCAAGACATGAAACATTTCAGAAAGATACGAAAAGTTCACCAAAAGTAAATTTCAATATCCAAATTTCAAAAAAGAATTTTAGTTTTTCAAATTGAGTTTTTAAAAGTTTCAAAAACTATATTTAATACATGTTCACCATCAAAAGGCAAAAAATAATCTTTTTAGAAAAATAAAACTTTTATGTGTAAATTTGGATTTATTTTTATATCATGTATAAAAAAACATAGGATGAAATTTAATCATCATATTTAATAAATTATAATCAAATAAGTTTTATTTGTTTATTTGTTGTTATAACACACTTGTGAAGATATAAATTGTTTTTTCAAAAAGAATTCATTTTATTTTAATTTTTTTTGTGTAAACCATTTTCCATAATCCATTAAATCATATTCATACCCAGTATCCTAATGTATAGGTTATAATTATTTTATTTAAATAATCATAAAAATAAATAAATTTGGTTTATTTGAAACTCAGTGTTCTGTGTATTTCAAGCTAAACCAGTGTTGCATGGAGGGCAAGCTTAACATGGTATAGAATGCGATGAAAGCTATTAGATTATTGAAAAATCATTTTTATAAAAATATCAGGGTGTTACATTACTTTATAATGGTTCCATTTCCAAATGAATACATACACTAGAATAGATCATGTCAATATGAAACATAATGTATATTTCCAAAACCATTGAAATACTTAACAAAAATTAAAAAATTATGTGTATCCAATCTCATAAACATGGTTTGTTTGGGATGTTATCCTATTATTATCCTCAAATAATATCTTAGGGTTATATTCCCTAATCTTGGATTTCCAAAATCTAGATCTCAATGTTTCTACCAAATTTTCTATGATACCAACTATAACAACCTAAACCGCAATATCCCAGAGTCGATGATTATTTTATTACAATGGCATAGATACAAGAGATCACATCACCAAGGAATGATCAGTTTAGTATTATTGAAGAACTATAAATATAAATAGAACCAATTTTACACAATAAATATAAAACAAAATATAATACATAAAAATATAATAAACTACATCCTTTAAAACTCATTAAATGATATATTCTTCATAACATGGGGATGGAAAGCAAATAAAAGGGTGTGCTCAAATTCTCAGTAAGGGTTATGTGAATTTGTAATATAACTTGAATCAATATGTATAATCAACATGGAAAGGTAAATAACTGAAAAATACATGACAACCAATTAACTGAGAATGAAAAAGCATCCATAGATTTTGTCAAAGTGAAAATCCTTGGGATAATAATAACTGAATTCTAAATATAGGGAATTTTTAATTATTGGAAATCTTGTATCTGGAACATGAACCATTATACAATCAAGTTACATTCAGTTTATGGGTAGAATCCTATATTAATCTTCTTGGAAACAAACATTAATGATATGTCACCAACTGATTTCATCTCATGAGACTACTGATGCATCGAAGGGATTACATTAACCAGTCCCCAACCCGTAGGGCGTGCATTAAACAGTATCCAACTTATGTCATAACAGTAAAAATAATTCCTCATATATCAATTTATTTAATAAAAAATGTTCTTTTTTATTAAATATCTGTAATATATAAAAGATACAGATTTATCAAAATTTCTCCATTAGATCAAATAACTATCAAGGTAAACACCGAATGTAAAAACCATATACAGATTTCAAAACAATCATATCCATGAATGAATTTATTAAAAAGGTAAAATATAAATATATAATGATAAATTATTTTCAAATAAATTGAAAAAAATGTAAAAATAGTGTTTAGGAATATATATAAATGATCCACTTTAGTGTGGTTTAAGGGAAAATATTAAAGAGTTTTTAAAACAGGAAAATGAATAATTGTTTTCATAAAACCATAAATTTAAATAGATTGTTTTTCGTGATAAAAAGTGTTTTTTAGAAAAATATTTTTTTCTTAAAAAATATTATGTTTTTTCGTGATATAGCTAAATAAATTGGTAAGTTCCATTTAAACAGTGTTGCTTATCGGGAGGAATTAAAAATTGAACATTTTAAAAAAACATGCATTTCCCCATCAAAGAAGGATCAAATGATCTAGATACATATATTAGGAACATATAAAAATAATTTATAATAATTTAATAAGAATAATGAAGAAATAAATTGGTTTAAAGGGAGATAAAGCGTAACCCGAAGGAAAAAAATAGTGGTTCAGAGAGAATCCATTACCACTTTATAATCAATCAGTTTGTATACCCCATAAAATTTATAATCATCGAACGAGACATTTAATAACTTGAATATAAAGTGATTAATGATATGATATATCAAAATAAAATTATTCATACACCAAAAACATGATGTAAGTGGTGAATAAGGAATATCTCATAGAAATAAATGTTAGATGAGGAACCCCTTACCACAGGTTTGACTTCCATCAAATGTGCCTAAACCTCTTATATAATGGTTTTAGACATATTTTTAACTTGTAAAGAAATCATATTAATATTTATTATATCAAATATTACCCCTTACAACATTTCACTACTCGTTTATTAATAATATTTTATTCATTTCATTGTTTCAGGTGTTAATTACCATGTCTTATCATGATTACTTTGACTTTAAAGTCATGGTTCCATTACTAGGGTATATATACCAAATCTCCAGAAATAATTAATTTCATAAATATCATATTAAATCATTAAATACATTTTTCGAACCATTACTGATTTTTTAACATAAAAAAATAATTACATCGCTGTGTGGGGACGATAAATCGTAAACACATGCGGTGCTTTCATTTTTAGTAAGATGGGTAAAGGGTAGAATATGGTTGTTTCATAATAATAATCACATACCAGTAAATAATGATATGTTATTTATTATTTTATAATGGAAACAATAAAACAAGAGGAAGTATAATATCTAATGAATTTGAATGAGTTGGGAAAATTGATAACCTCTTCTGTGATGGATTTCCATATAGAACTCTTATTAAGGGATATAATGATGGTCTTTCTAGAAAAATAGGACCTACAAAAATTGGATGAGGATATTTTGAAAAGTAATTTTCAGGTCTTTTTTGTGCTAATATGACTAGGGTGATGAAACTAAGTGATGGAAAGAGTCTAATTTTATTATTGAAGTGCGAGGTAATTTATGAATTACCTACAACATTAAAATATAATAAATATAATATAGTTGTAAAGACCCCGAAAATGCCTAAAAATATCAACATATCACATTTTAGACTAAATAATTTAAGATTTTTCCATATTATTTTTTTTATTTGAAAATAATTGAATAAATTAGTTTGTTCATGAAATTTAATTTTTATCAAATTTTACACTATTCATTAATATAAATTAAAAAACATCAAGGAAAAGTGTCAAGTTAAAAAACAATATATTATTATATCCTATAAATATAATATCCATATTTATAATTTTTTATTACCTTAAAAATGTAAAATTATATTCATTGTATTATTTTTAATATCATTTATTTGTTCCCTTTATTAATTAAATAATTACTGCATCATCGTTGTGAAATCCATTAAAGTGATTATTTATTTTATAAAAATTAAAAATAAATTTCCATGAAAAAGATGAATTTTTTATATTTTAATTTAATATTTATGGTAAAATATCACTTCTAAAAAACCCTATATTAAAATATTATTCTAATTAAAAATTTTTGTCAGAACAACTTGACTTCCTTTTAAATAAAATATTATAAGGGTATTAGTCATATACATGTGTCACCAAATGGTCATTAATATGAACCTTGGACAAAAAACATTGATATATAACCGATCAATACTATTTATCCATGTTTTTGGGACATTTAATAGTTCTTATAATTTTAATTAAAATCATTTTATTGAATTTTCTTTTACTTGCACAAGCATTGCATCAGTGTTGCATAAGTATTAATGTTAATTATTTCATATAAAAAATTAAAATAAATTACTATCATAAAAATAAATTACTTAGGTTCAATATAATCATTTTTATTCATTCATTATATTTATTTACTCATTTCCATGTCAAGACAACATCTTTATTTTGTTAATTTGTATTTTCTTAACTTGCACAAGCATTACAGTTACATTTGGACTAGACTTCTGTTATATAACACTAAAATTAGAAAAAATCATCAAAAAACATCTATTATTAATTATTATTAAATATAAAATTCCTGAAAATGGTTTTTAGCACATAATTATTATCTATAAAGAACCGTATTTGACTTCGCCAACACTACACACGCACTGCGGTGACACTGATAATGATTTTTATACTTATCATGTAATAAATTATAAATGACATGTCATAAATTATCTTTTTAAAAATATTTAAGTAATAGAATCCTAATTTAGTCTTTAAATGCGTTTAATAATCTATTAAATCATAATTATGTCTTGATGATGTAACAAAAAATATTGTATTTAAAAAAACTGTATTTTTTACTCTTCACTAAAATTCAACAATTTTAGAAAAAAATTAGACCTAACCACTTTTCGAAATATAGATTTTAAAAATTGAATCTATTTTATGAAAAAAAATTCTAAATAAAATAAATCTAATATTTAATTAAAATAATCATTTACTAGAAATATAAATAATTTTTCATTATTAACGATTTTTTGATAAATTAAAAACTTAATTAAGGACTCATAAATTTATATTATAATCATAATATAGGAAAATATTTATTTATGAATCTATTTTATAATAAATTTTATTATAAATAGTTATATTTATTATAAAATAACAACACTTAATTTATCATTTTAAAAAAAATTATTTACTTAATCTATGATTTAAATATAACATATTTTCATTTATCAGGTACCTAAATTTTATTTATAATTTCATCGGTGAGGTTATTATTCTAGTGGTCACATTACTATCCCTAATTGTCATATTACTAGTCCTAACTGTAACATTACTACTTCAACAGTCATGTTAGTATTTAATCTCTGTTTATTTAAGCTTGGTGTTGTGTGCATCGTATGTTATCAGGTTAATTGAATTTATTGAAGAAGACACATTTTGTAAAATCATGGGGTGTTACACATTTGAATTAATATTTTTTCAAATGATTTCATTTCTTAGTGACTATTTGATATTTTTAATTCAATTTTTAAGGGGTTAAACTTGTTTATTATGGTTTCTTATGTTATTAATCGATAATATACCTCATTGTGGTTCATTTTTTCTCAAGTAAGAAGGTTGTATTATAGTGTTGGTGTCTATAAATTATTAGCAAATGTGTGTAGGCAGTGAATGACTTTCGAATTTACTAAGAACATCAACATTTGATCAGGTTTTTCCTAGGAAATTGAAAATGTGTCTTACTAACTTTCATACACATAGAAAGGGAGATTGACCAAGAAGTAATCATTTTTAGGTAAATATCCATAGTATCCTTCAATCTAAGGTGCTTAGATAAATAAATTATGCGATCTTTCAATAATCAATTAAGCAAGGAAATAAGTAAAAACCAAGTTAGAACTATGATAGTACAATAAGTGGAAACCAAGCCCAAACTAGATCACCCTTGTCATCTATTATATTAAATCTTGTTCTTCTTCATTTTATTTATTATCAAAATCAAAATCCCCAAAAAATTCCTTCTCTTCTAATTCAAAGTGGAAATAGGTTTTTGTGAAATTGTTTCCTTCATAAAAACTAGGTTAAAAACTATTACTAAATTTAAATCAATAAATTAATTTCTTTATCCATGCCCCAAGATAATCATGCATCAGTCTTCTTCATACCCTAAGGAAATTTAAATATAAAAATAGTATTCTCAAACACTCAATAAGGATAGCGTTCAATGGAATATGTTTTAGAGTAATAAAATTTGAGTAATATGAAAGAGTATATAATTAATAAATAAATTATATAAACAATAACTTTATTAGAAAACATATCCATGTATAATATAACAATTTAAATAATCACATGTATATAAATAACCTTCCATATAGTGATGAAATTCACAATTCTTGACATCATAATCTTACCATCAAGGCCTCATTATGAGACATATTACATACCATCAAGGATTCATGATAAGAAATTTTACATACTCAAAAGGCCTCATTCCAAGATATTATCATTGTATGTGTAGGAATATACAATGTGATACCCATTCCAGTTTGTCTCATGACCCCCACTAAATTCATCAAGGGATTATATAATTTAGGGCCCCAAACATTACATAAATAAGTTCAAACATTCATTATATGGAAATGAATGAATAAGTTGTATAATACATGAACAACCTACATAGATAGTAAATAATTATCATTATTGAGGTAATATATTGTAAATGTTTTCGAATATATAATCAATCTTCATTTATAAATCAACACTCATCTGTATGGAATTAACAAGTATATGGATTATCAATGTTTTCTCAGTCAAAAACTAATATATCATTCTTGATGAACACCCTCTAATATGATTCATGTAAGATAGGTTGCTCAAAACGTATAGAGTAATAATTATATAGCTAATTCAATACAAGAAATGATTTATAAGACATACCTAATATTAAGGAACATGTACATGAAGGAGAAAAATAAGTAAATTGGGAGAAAGAGAGTGATAAAGAACACAATCACAAAGAAGTGAGTGAACTTAGAATAATTATTGAGCACCAATTACGATATAAACTATGAATTAGTAAGAAATGAAATGAGACCCTCAATTAATTGGAAAAGAATGATTTTTAGTAAAGGTAAGTATTTTTTAAAATAAAGAGGAAAATGGTAGTGAAACATTAAAAATAATTTTCCTAAATATTTTTTAACATTGTTATAAAGATGAAGTTAAAATTATCTTCCAAAAATATTTTCATTAAATGAAAAAGAAGATATTTAAACATTATTTGAAAAGTAATTTATAATGATAATGTCTTGAATATAAACAAGACTAAAGTATGAAAATGTGGAGTGAAAGATAAAAATATAAACAAGTGGAATGAAAAAAAATTTCAAAACATTTAAGAAAATAAATATCATTTTCATTTGAAAAAATATCATTTCATAATGAGAATAATTATTACTTTAGAAACCCACAAAAACTTGGAAATGAAGATAATTCATGAAGAATGGCCATAATGGTGGGAAAATCCATTCATGTAGAAATTATTTAAAAATAGAATATTTTCACACTTTTATAAATAAAGACAAAAATTAACTGTTAAAAAACAATAAAATATTCATTTAGAACGTTTGAATAGAATTTCAAATTCAATAGAAATTTAACATAATAAATCAATTAAGTAAGAAAAGAAAATTCTTGAAACAAAATAAAGAATATGGATATGGAAGAGAAAGATTCATGACCCAAAAAGAGATATAAGGTTGGTTTTTATATTAAACATTAATTCAGTGGTTTTGGGTATAAAAGATAAGTAAAATGGAAATAATACTTAAAAACCTAGAAATTACAATAGAATAAGAAACTAGATGTATATTAAGAGATAAATAACATATAATGTCTCTCAATGGTAATTTAAACATAAAAATCCTGATAAAAATTAAAATATAATTTTAACTAAAATTATTAAATAGTGGATCATGATATAATATTTATAAGAGGAATCATAAAAACTATATAATAAAAATCAGTTCGTAATGAAAAATAAGTTTCAAATAAGGAAGTTTGAGATGAGAAACTCTTACCTTGGATTACTGCTTAATCTGGCATTCTCTAACATCCTATATAATAAATTTAGATTTATTATACATCTATATTAGAATCATATTTATATATATCTTACTAGATAAAATAAAATTATAATATCCTATTTCATGTAATGTCTTCGATTGGGTGCCATTTAACTGTGCCTCGATCCGGTCAGCCACATGACCTTAGGCATGCCTCCCTGTACACAAAATGCTGCTGACTAGAAACAAGGTTCTAATAAGTTATGTAGGGATACAATACCCTCTATAGCAGATAAATGCAATATCGACTATCAAAATAAAAAATAGAGTTAAAATGATCAATAACCAAAAATAGTCATGCATCTGATAACAAGATCCTAGAATTGGAAAAGTACCCACAAACCAATATAGAAAACATGTCATGTTATAGTAGTGTCATATGTGATAATTGTATTTCATGCATATATTTTATGATGTTTCAATAAATGAATTTCTGTATTTAATTGAATATTCATTCCAATTTTGTGATAAATTTGAGTTGTTTTATGTTTTATGGGAGGATACAATGAATATTTGAAAAAGGAATAAAAGGATAATATTTTAGGAGCTAAAAGACACTTCGCTCCGTGAGAAAAGTGAAATAGCATGAGACAAGATTTTTGAAGCCAATGTAGAGCTGGAAAACTAGAGCAGAAAGATTAAACTCCATATAACACAATTACACATCACGACTTTATCAAAAAAAAGTTGTTGTGCATGATATGTAATGAAACTATTTCATGATTTGAAATACCATTACATATCATGTAACTACATTAAACAATGTGACATTTTTAGAGATGATTTTTGGAGGAATTATCACAAAATTTGTGGAGCCTATGAATTAAAGGATTACACAATGTGTAAACACATTAAATGTTTTTTAAAATATCAGGACAATAATTAACTCTCCAAATTCACTACATCTTCAATTTTTGACAAAATATAAAACATGGGACCCACCCTAGATAACATGTTAACAAATATTTAATGATTTTCATTAATACTAAAACTCCAGGGAGGCCTGTAAATAAGAGGCTAAGGTTCCAATCAATTGATTCATTCAGAGCCTCCACCATTGGGATCAAATACCATTACTACTATGATGAATCCAATAATATTTCTATTTTCCTACCCCTCATGACTAGCATGCGGGGTTGAAATTTTTTATAGAAACTATAATTATGAATGATTTATTATAATAAGGTATTCTATTTTTAATTTACATTCATTTGGGTCTTCTTCCACAACCCTATCTTCAAAAATTCTCTTCCTCGCCTTTTCATTCATGACCGTTGCATGATCTATGAGGTAGTGAATCTTTTAACATATTAGACTAGAGAATAATTCACAACATGAACATTGGGTGGATTGTTCTCTATGTTTAAAAATGGATCTAATATATCATGTTGAAAAATACCTGAAGTAACATGACCATTGTGAAAAGGGAACTTCAGTGATTTGGGGGTTGTCTGCCATGACCATCAAATTCTACCTAACTCAGTTTTGACACCATATGAATACTATTTAATTATATTATTTTTTAAGCAATCATGAAACCATATTTTCAATTACTGATCATGTTTTTCTATTTTCTTAATACTCTAAATCAATCATCATCTATCCTTTCAATTTCCTATTTTATATTTCTTTCATAAAATAGTTTTGGTTTATTTTATTTAATTGATATTTTCTTCAACCCTGTATTTGTGGGTTCAAACTCAGACATGAATATTCTATACTATCCTGTAGTTCAGTACTTTGTTTGTTTAATTTTTATAAATTTATAAATTCAATAACCTGTTGGGAATTAATGACGCCCACAGATATATCAATATGTAAAAGTAAAACCCAAAATAAAGACACATTAAAAATACCCAAATCAAGACCTGATATCATGTTTGGTCCCCTAATCAATTATAAATACCAATAACCTAACCCAACTAAGGGACTTTTCCCTTATCTTTACTTATAGACAAGAAATTTTCTCGGGTTCTAATAGAATCCCAAGTAGGGTGTGAGTACAATTTAGTAGGCCACAAATAATTTTTCCTAATGAAATACCTAGTCTAATAAAAGTGTATGAAGAAGAAAAATGGAATTGATAAACAAGGCTATAATGAAATGGGTTTCAAAATAAAAACCATCAATTAGGAACTCAGGCCCTTGAGTTTCATCGTAACCCACATCATACCAATATTTCTTCGGTCATGATGGGTGTCTGAACTATCTCTTTTAGAGGTTAAAAATTCAAAATAAAAGGATTAATTAATAAATCATTTCAATTATGGATACAGATGTGTGTTAGTCCAATTACCCATACTATATCTAATGCTATTAGTGACCCAATCATCATGTCATCACGATGGCCAACAATATGGAAGGTCGTGACCACTGTTTCGTTTCAAGGATGTCGAGCATCATGTATAGCCATCCTAAATCAAGGATAAGGGGAACCATGTGCAACTTCCTTACCTATGGGTAGTATGCTTCATGTACATCATCTCTAACCATTTCATAAATTCAAAATTTCTAAGGTCCAACACAACTGGACTTTACAACAAATTATAGTATTAAGGGTGAACATCTTCTATTTATCATTATTCACATGGTGTATTTTACTTAACATATTTAACCCAATTTCATAATCAAACCATTTGAACATTTATTCTTATAACAAAAATATTAAAGGTTCTTTGAAACCATTTGACAATATATTCAAGTTCCTTAAAAAATTTTCCCTTTATAATTTTTCCCACATCATAACACTTTAATTTTATGAACTAAGAAAAATAACCCATTATGTCATGTTATCATTAAAAATGAAAATTACAACCATTTTAATCACCTAAACCCTCTCTTTAATCATTTTCAACTAATTTTACCATTTTCAAGGGACTTAAACACACCATGGGTGGGTTTAGGTCCATTCTCAAAATCATCAATGAACCTGACGAGGTCCATGAAGGGTCTCATGCTTCAATTTTAGGTCGAATTTACTTTTATTGGTCAATGAAATAAATTTAAAAAAAATGAAAATTCATAACCACATACACAAAAATAACATCAAGACTATGAGAGAAATATTGTATACCACCTAAATTATGCACATAGGAAAAAACTTCTCTATCACGAACCCTTGATTCTGACTAAAATGACTAAAAATGAAAAGTTGAATAACTCATTATAATTAGGGAGCATGATATTTGAAATATTATAAAAAAAGAAACAATGGTTCCTCCAAAAAAGTAATGAAACATACTCGGGGCATCCAATTGCAATAAAAGGCACCTGAAATGCCCTAGAATCGGAGGAGAATGATCCTCTGAAGAGTTAATAGAAGTAGGTCCACACCCTATGCTACTATAGGAGAAATGAGGGTGAAAATTATGGGAATTAGATAATTTATAAAGAGGGAAAATGGTAAAAGGTTAATTTTAATGAGGTGTGGGTTTGGCTACATAGTTCTTTAAAATGTGCGCCAACCGTGTGACCTCCTCTTTCCATGAGGAAAACATGTCACGTGGTTTTCTAGGGCACCTGAACAGTTAGGCAAACCATACATAATCCATGTGAAGGGATCTATCTAGACTTGCATTGTTTCCAGTCCACTCCTTTCATGGTTTACAAATCGTACTCCTACAAATCGTACTCCCCCTTCTCCATGTCTCATAGTCATGACACATTGTTAGTACTAACTACACTCCAATTGTGTCCCATGAAAATATGACCCCTTTCCCCTGTTTATAATGTCCCAAAATCCCATGACACTCTTGAAGCCTTCCCTCCTCCTAGGATACATTCCATAAACTAGTTTAAAAAAAGTTTAACCAAAATTGAAACAAAAATTTATCGCATAAAAATATTAGGATCTTACAACCTCCCACCTTATAACAACTCATCTTTGAGTTTCTTTCCAAATAATCACTAAGAATAGAGGGTAAAAGGTCCTTCTATTATGCCCATATATCAACTTCCCTATCCAATGTTTCCTCTTTAACAAGACCATGCTAACATAATACTCGGACCAAAGACACAATCTTACCCCAAAGCATTTTTTCACCGTGATATACAATATGAATCAGATTCTCCTAAAAGGACGCATCAACATATTACTTGATGTCATCAGCATAAATCACATGAGAATGGTTCAGGTGATAAATCTAAAGTTATGACACATAAAAACCATAATGAATATGACTATTCTATTTTGGAAGATCCAATCGATATGGTACTAGACCGATCCTCTCTATAATATCAAACACACCAAAATATCTGGGTACTATCTTACCTAGCATCCAAATATGACGGTGACCTATCCTTTTCGACACTCAAAATAATACATGGTCACCATATGTAACTCAGGAGTCTAATGATGTTGATTATCAAATGACTTATATATACTGTGGGTTGTAAACATACACTTCTGTAACAACTAAACATGCTTTAATTTCTCCTATACAATAGTCAGCTCTAATAACTATGATTCTCCCTCTTTAATCTACTAAAAATGTGATTGAAATGTACTACCATATAATGCCTCATATGGTGTCATCTAAATAGTCACTTAGTAATTGTTGTTATAAGTGAAATCAATAAGAACTAGATTCTTTTTCCATGTCCCACTAAAACCATGGATGAATTATCTCAGCAAGTACTCTAACACCTGAGTAGTATGCTCTGATTACCCATTGATATGTGGGTGATGATTTTAATTCGGAAACACCTGAGTACCGAGTGCCTTCTTCATCCCTTAATATAAGTACAATGTGAAACACATATCAGAATCTAAAACAATACACCGAGTAACTAAGTGAAAATGAAATTTCTCTCAAACATATAAGTCACCAAATTGGACGATGGTGAAACTCTCCTAGATTATAAATAAATGGGATATATTTTTCAACTAGTCCACAATCACCCATATCACATCACTATTTTGAGTATTCCTCTTCCAAACTACTACAAAATCCATGGTAACCATATCTTAGTTTCATTCTGGTATCGAAAACAATTATAAAAGAACTGTAGGCCATTAATGCTTAGCCTTCACCTAGTTATAAGTGTAGTGTCACAAAACCTTTGATTTATTTCCTTATTCCTAGACACCAATACTATTAATGAAGATCATGGAACATTTTAGAAAAAATAGGGTGCATTGACCACTTTAAAGTATGAAACTCATGTATAAAATCATCCCACATAAATGTTGTTATAACAATTGGGCCATGAACATGGATAATATAATCATCATTGATAGTTCATCAAGGAGGTATCTCTCAACTATCAAGTTTTTCCATCAACGTCAGACACTATAGATCTAGAGACTACATTCCCTTGATCTAGCTCAATATTTCAGACTCAATGAACATTGTCATGATTTTCATCTATTCCCACTCCTCTGGAACACCTATATGCATATTGACGAACAAGGTCATTGTCTTCCACTCAGAACCAGACTCTTATACCGCCTGAGTCTATGTCTTCTAACTCAACACATTAGAAAAACTATTCCCTTTTCCCAATATATAAGCTAGATTAAAATTAAATTATTTAATGTAATCAACCCATATCCACTACTAAGTATATAGATCCCACTGAGAAAGTTTATATATTTTAGGATATTCGGATAGGAATAAACAATAAAATGCTCACCTAGGAGATAATGACTCTTACATTTCAAGGCATAAACTATAGTAGAAAAGTTGAGATTGTGTGTTGGATAATTCCCTTCATGTGACCTCAACTTACATAACCCATACATTTCAATTTAATCTCCCAACATCAACACTAATCCATGTCTAATCTTCGATGCATCACAATACAAAGTATATTGTTTACCAGATTCGAGTAAGATCATAATTTGGGTTCTGGTAAAATTCCTCTTTAATTTTTTGAAATAATTCAAACATTCCTCAAACCATTAAAACTTATAACCTTCTTTTTCAAGCATAAAAGCGATGCTACCAAGAAAGAAAAGCATCTAATGAAACTTCTATAATAACCCACAAAACCCAGAAATATTTGGATATAAAAAATATTCTTAGGCTACATCCAAGAAAAAACCTCTTGAACATTCTTGGGATCCATTGACACACCTTAAAATGAAATGATGTGACCCAATAAATGAATCTTTTTGATCCATAACTGAACCTTAGATAGATTTGTGTATATACTATGATATCTCAGTGTACACTAATGATTTTAAGATGTTTGGAAAGATTATATCAAGTCTTTGAGTACACCAAGAAATCATCAAAAAATATAACCATAAAATGGTCCATGTAAGGGTGAAATATTGGATTCATTAAGGTAAAAAAACATTGTAGGAGGATTTTTTATCCTAAAAACATCATGATGAGATAATACATTCCATACCTACATTTGAAAGTAGAATGAGTTATATCATAAGGTCAAACCCTCATCTGATGATACCCTGATCTCAAATCAATATTAGAGAATACATAGGTACCCCTTAACTAGTCCAAAATATTATCAATACATATATGTTGATACTAGTTCTTAATCATCATCCAGTTCAAATTCTAGTAATAAACACCCAAATGAAACTTTCTGTTAGTCTCCAAAGGAAACAAAATAAGAGAACCCCAAGTTGATGTACTCTTACAGATGAAGCATTTATGATAAACTCCTCCAACTAAGTCTTAAACTCTTAAATTTATAATAGTTACATTCTATATGTTACAATAGAAACTATCTCAACTCCTAGAATCAGATCAATCATAAACTCAGCCTCTCTCTTAGGTGGAAGCCATGAGAAATCCTCAAGAGAAATGTTCTAAAAATAATCGACTATAGGAGGGAACACACCTTGTTTCAATCCCACATCATCAAGTATTAGACTCATACACTATTCTATGAGCTCACCCAGCTACTAATATACTGGCCCTGCATGGCTTTCCAAGATATCCAACTCTCCATGATGAACATAAGTGTCACCATTAGGAGATGTGAAGGCCACTCTTCAATGGTAACAATAAATGTGATATTGATAAAAAATAAGTATTTAATACACAGTATCAGATAAAAATCTAACACCTCAATCTTGAACTATTCCTAAATTAGATGGTACCGATCAATTTTTAGGGAACACTCTTTGCAACGTCAGATATCCCCCAATCGCACCCCAAATGGTGTGTTGATCAAAATGACACTATAAATAGAAATTTCCTTCAAAATAAAATGAACAAAAAACACATAATATGTGAAATAATGTAAGGATTCCTATATCAAATAAAGAACAAACAAGTGTGTAAGATAAATGAATCGTACCTCAGACAATCGACGGTCCAGCCTCACTACCATTGGGTGTCCACTGAACTTCATGTAGAATACATATCCCTCTACCAAAAACTCATATCCAAGTATCATGAACTACACTAATATAATAATATAACCATTCTTATCCTAGATCACCTTTTCTTACACCTTTACTAGTATGGACAATAAAACTCCAACTTCCATAATGATACGGGGTAGCAGACCCCCTGTTGGTGCTCTGTGTCGGCCTCGATTCTCCATCTCCAACCATTGGTTATAGGTTCCTATAGAACATATTTCCATTTCATATCCTTCCATAATATCTTCAATCAACTTGTGGTCGAAGACACTAACTAGGCATGTTTACAGGCTTTCCACACTGATAGGAAACAACCTAGCTACCTCCTTGAGAAGATGATTCTCTCCCCTAGGTACTCTACCCACCACCACCTTGGAGAAATATCTCATAAATCTGCTTCATAATATTGTAGTATGTACCACAAAATCACCCAACTGATCCTATATACTGAGCACCAGGGGCCTTCTTTAGGTTCCCCATATAAATGAGATCACTATTCACCATCACAACAAACTTATTCAAATAAAATATGTTTGTCTTTGGCTTTATCTCACATCTAAGTTCATCCTAAAAATGATTCTTTGTAGCTTCATCATCCCCTACAAATACTGAAAAAAACATTGAAATTCAGTGAAGTATCCAAAAAGATCTATCTCTAACATATTCCAGTGTGTAAACTGTATAAACTATACAACTCTCTATTTCCTCATCATCTCAGGGTAATAGTGTTCCAAGAACTTCCCTTGGAATTCCTTCCATACCATTCTCTATAACTGATTATTATGGACATTAATATCCTACTAGTGCTTCAATGTTCCTCATAATATATAATATGCTAACTTGACTCACTTCTCTAGAGGATTTTTCAAGTGATCCAAATTCATCTGGATAGATTTAATCCAAAACTCAGCTACCTATTGTCAACCATCTTTAGAGAACTCCATGGGATGTTATAGATGGAAATACCTAGATCAAACATACTCAGCATAACCCACCCTGGGTTTTTCTCCACAAACTAGATAAATAGTTAAAATTTCCCCTAGAACTAATTTTCCACCCTATCACTCAGAACCAACAGAGGAAATGGTCATGCTGATAGGGTGTATTCATAGAAATGTCCTCCTATCTTCCTACTAGTAATAATTGTCATGGTGAGATTCCTATATAATTAAAAACACATTATTTAGGACACATAACACATTATTTCCACTTTTATACAAAATATGGGTCACCTTTATACAAAAAACAAACCACTCCACATACACTATATGTACAGTTGCAAATGCAACACCATCACAACCCTCAACCATCCCTATCCTGGACCATGGTTATCTCAGGTTAAACCAAAATAAAAAATTAAAAACATTGCGTTCGACACCATTTCAACCATTTAATTTATCACCTTTAAATTTAAAAAATTAAAAATTATTTATTGGGGAGTATTTCTTTAAAACCAAAAGAGAAACACAAATTCATTTTCATTTCACACAACCCAACCATAGCCTAGTTTTCTGTGTGTGCCTAATATGATATATGTCACATAAATCACTGAATTCCTAAAATGATGCATGCATACACTACCCTCACCCCATACCATCCTGTGGGTAAAATCAAAGAAAATGGTAACATTATACAACAAATTTATCACATATGGTTAAATAACATCCAACTCTAATAGGGAATCATCAAGAATAGAAATCCCACCCTTAGAATTTGGGTTTATCTCCCACACAAGGGTTGGAGACTCCCATGAACAAGCTCATTATCAAGGATCAACCAATCCTACTATCATTTATGTCTTTCCCAAAAAGTGAAGTAATAGAAAATAAATAACTTTGATATAAATTATTAATATCCCAAACTGGGTTCACTAAACTATACCCCGAGCTGGTTAACCACATGACCTCAAGCATTCCTTCTCGTATGCTAGATTATATTGAATAATAGTAAGGGTATAATAAGGTATTTGGTGGTAATACAACCTCTTTTCCTTAGTAATACAATAGTGGAAATCAAGAGAAACAATAACCAAAGAAAAAAAAAGTTCAATAACCAACAATAACCATGTGTTACATAACAACATCTCAAAACTGGATAAGTGGCTACAAACTAATATAAAAAATATACCGTGTCATAATAGTGTCAAATGTCAAAGGAAAAAACCAAAATAATGACTCACTGAAATTCCCCGAATTTAGGTTTGACATCAGGTTCAGTCCCTCATCCATTATCCACCACAAAATATTGAATCATCCATCTATCATTGGACCTTTTCCATTATCCTAGACTACAACCATAAAATATACTCGAGTACTAATGGAGAAGAAAGTAGGGTTTGAGTACAACACATTATTCCACCACAAAAAATGTCTAATGTAATATCTAGTCTAATAATAGTGTATTCATAAGAAAAAGGGAATGGATAAACTATTAAATGATGAAACATGTTTCAGAATAAATATTCATCAATTATATACTTGGTCCCTCAAGTTTCATCATAATACCCATCCTACCAAACCCGTTCCAACCATACCAGGAGTCTAAACCAAAAATTTTAGAGGTTAACAATTCAAAAAAAAAAAGATTTATAAATCATTTCAAATATAGATACTATGGCGTGTTAGTCTAATTACCCATACCATTTCAAATTTTATTAGCACCTAGATTTTCACTCAAGAACCAAAGATAATAATAAGGAATGACATGTCTATAATTTCATGTTATGGATGTTGAGATTCATATATAGACATCCTATATCAAAGATAGGTAGAACCATGCCTGACATCCTTACCCATGGGTGGGAAGCATCATGTTCATCATCAATAAACATTTCATCACTTCATAATTTTCAAGGTCCCACAAACTTGCCCTTTCAAACAGATTATAACATCAATGGCGAACCACGTCTATTTATCATTATTCACATGGTCATTACACTCAACATCTTTAACATAATTTCATAATAAAAAATTGACCATTTATTTATATTACACAACCATTAACGGTTCTTTAAAACCATTTGAAAACATATTCAATCCCCTATAACTATTTTCTATTTATTCCATTCCCCATGTCACAACACTTTTAATTTCTAAATTTATCCAATCCACCACTTATGTCATGCAATCTTTACAAATGAAAAGTATAACCAATTTAACCACCTAAACCCTCTATTTTATCAATTATAATTAATTATACCATTTTTAATGTTTTGACACACCCCATGGGTGGCCTTAGGTCTAGTCTTGAAATCATCAACAGAATCGAAAAGGTTCAGAAAGGGTCTTACACATCAAATTAAGGCCTAATTAACTTTTTTTGGTCAAGGAAAAAAATTCACAGCATGGAAGGATAAATTTTAAACCACATACATGGGAAAAATATAAAGACTATGGGATAGATCTTCTAGACCACCTAACTTATGCTCATATAAAAATAGGAATTCAACCTCAGTCCTTTTTTAAGAAAAGTGGGCTCTAGGGCCCTTGAATTATGTCAAAGAAAGATTACATAAGTCGGAAAGAGGGGATTTTACATTTACCACGGAATAAAAGGGGTAACATGTAACCAAGGAGAGTGCTTGAATAGAGAAATCCTTTAACATTGTCCCCTTCATTTGAAATCCCATTAGAAATATAGTTGGCTTCTCTAAAGGCGTGAGTAATTATGAAGTTTCTTTTGGAAAGTCTTTCCAAGCATATCACCCACATTGATGTTAACTTCCAAGCTAAGTGTATCTATCCTTTTCTTACAGCTTTCACAAGAGTGGATGAGTCACAATCTAGCCATATACACCTCCATGATCTTTTACGAGAAAGTTAAAATTCCATTATAAATCCCATTATCTCTAATTTTAGTATAGTGGTTATGCCAAATGTGCCATACAGATATTCAATCACATCTCCATGTTGATCTCTGAAAATTGCACCATAACCTGATGGGCCTGGGTTGCCTCTAGAGACACCATCAGTATGAGATTTTATCCAACCAGAAAAATGGGGCATCTAAAAAACATCCAATGTGCCACGAGGAATTGGAAAATTACCCAGACCCTGCAGGCTTCTTAGGATCAGAAGTTCAGCAACTCAGTTGTAGCATTTTTCAGAATGCATAGAATTAGTAGACTTCACTGTAGCATGTATGTTGCCCATTGAAAGATCAACATGGAGGCACGCCCTACTATGGATAGCTTCATTCTTTCTCTTCCATATAAATTGAATCAGTTCAGCACATTCAACCCTTAGTAGTACTTTGAGATTCTTTGAGAGTGCTATGTGGTGAATTTCTGCAATAAGAGTACATACAGAATATGTTAGCTGCAACTGAATATCAAAAATCTGGGGCATATATTTCCATAGATCAAAATTAGTTTTGCAACTCATAAATAGGCGATTAACTTCCTCATGGTGATGATTGCATAAAACACATTTAGATCACATAGAAATACCAACTTGTAGTAGATTCACATCCACCGGTAGTTTGTTGGACATCAATCGCCAAATGAGTGTGTAACTAGAGGGAGAAATCCAATTTTTGTTCCATTCTCCAATCCACCGTGTATCACCATGCATAAGATTTTTTTAGAATCTCTTCAAGTCAAGGATTCCATTTGAGGACCCCTCCCAAATAAGCAGATCTTCTTGACTTATGAAATCGTAGTTTGTAATAATAGAGGCAATGTCAGGAGGAACTGAATCCAGGCATTCCAGTTAGTCCCTTATGCTGATATTGTGATTAATACCACTATTCTAATTTGTAACTATATTAATGAGTGGAACACCTATACAGTTGTCATACCAAAATCTTAAAGAAGAGTACATACAAACAATCTAGTGGGAATTTGTGATGATCTTTTGGAAGACAAGTTTGATTCTAGGCCATGCTGAGGACTCCAAGTAGCATCTGTTTCCTGAGAGGAGTCTCTCAATGAATATGCTTCCTAGGAAATCCATATCAGGAGATTTTCTATTGAATATATTCCATATGAACGTTTCTTTTAAGGATTTATTGAATAACTTCAGATTTTTAATGCATAACCCTCCTATATTGTTAGGCAGGCAAAATTGTTTCCACTAGGCAGTGATGATTTGCTTCTCATTAATACTTCCACTCCAAATGAAAATTTTCATCATTGTATTCAGTTTGATGGGGATAGTTGCAGGCCTTAGATAAACCATAAATGAGTACACATGTTTTGAAATGACCACATGCTTGACAATCCAAATGCGACCTTCCATTGAGAGAGACTTCCCCTTCTAGGAAGAAAGATCTCTTCGGATATGATCAAGTGCATTTGAGAAGTTCATTATGCGGGGTTTTCCCCAGATCAAGGGAACACCCAGGTAAACAAAAGGTAATGACCCCTCCTTCAATCCAAAGTCACAGATGAGACTATATTTTCTAGATGGTGTAATACTCTTCTGAAAATAAATAAAGGATTTGTTCCAGTTGATTTCTTGGCCTGAAACATTTTCATAATGCTGGAGATCCTTTCTTATATTGCTGATGTTTCTATTATCCCCATACGTGAAATTGACAATGTCATCAAAAAATAATATATGGGAGGGTGTAGATATACCTTGGGCGGATCTAATGCACTTCATGTCATCATCCAACCTCAGTCCTTGATTTGGACTAAAATGACCATAAATTAAAAGGTTAAGAACTACCTGTAATTTGGGCTTATGAGCTTTAAAAGATGAAAAAATATAAAAAATTACTTCTTCTAAACAAGAATAATGAAATTAAGTAATATAATCAATTAGATCTTTTAATCATAATTAAAATCTCCTCAAACACCTTAGAAATAAAGGATAAATATCTTTAAAAGATTTGGGGGAAAGAGGCTCACACCCTAAGATTCAGGAGGGGAAATAAGGATGAAAATCATGGTAATATGATATGATATCTGGAGGGAAATGTTAAATGCCCCAATTTTTATGATACATATAGTTTAGCTTTATGTTTTTTCAAAACATGCTCCAACCATGTAGGGTCCTCTGTCCATGGGGAAATCGGGTCGCATAGTTTGCTGGGGCACCCACACAGTTTGAAAAATCTTGCAAAAGATGTGAAAATTTATTTTTATGGACTCACAAAGTTTCAAGGAAAATCATTTCATGGGGTATATTCCATTCCCCCCTCTACTTTCTATAATATCACAGCTCATGGTTATTACTCACCACGTGCCAACCATGCACCATGCACAATATGGCCCTTTTTATATCATTTTCATGTTCTAAACCCTTGGGACACTCACGAGTCATTACATCATCCTATGAGGAATTACATTAACCATTTTAAAATTACTTTAACCAAAATTAAAACAAAAAACATACCTTTTTAAAATATCTAGATCTTACATTACCCACATGGTAATAATTCTTTATTAAAATCAATATTTTTTAACTATTTAATTTCCAATGTGTGTTCTGATTCGGTGGTTCTAGTACTTGCACATTGCTCAAGATTTTATCATGCATAGAATGATAATTAAGGTATACAAGAATGTTTTTGATATTGTTTTGGAGTTACATGGTCAATTAATGTAACTTATGGTGATGATTCTCATGGAAGTCAAAAAAATTATGGTTTTTTAAAATTTTGATTCCCTAAAAATAATTACTTTTTAGTGAACTAAAATACATATATAATAATTATAGAACCTTAATAATGTTATAAATATCATATTTATACATTAAATCCATTTTTAGAACCATCCATGTAATGACATGATGAATAGAAAATACACCATTTCTAGAGGCATTAGTCTACACGTACGCATGAGTGGAGCTTTCATTTTCCAACGGATGTTATATAAAAATAATATAATTTATGTAAACCAATGATTCTTATGATATTATGTTAATATGGTTATATAGTATTCCGGGTTACGGTGGCTCCTCTCCCCCGGTTCCACGCTTCAACTCTGCGGGTAGTCGTTCCTGCCTCAGAATCGGAGTATATGGCTCGTTTTTTCCCTTCTTATGTGCCGCTCCTCATACCCTCCAGGGAAAAGATTATGTTTCTGTTTGCCTACTGGGATTCTCCACCTTTTCCCGTAACTTCCTCTCGTGTCTCAGAGGGAGTCGACCTTCATTCCCTACTCGTTTTCACCTTCTGGCGCAGCTCCGGCCTCCCATGGGGATTTGCAATCCTTCCTGTTGTCGTCATCCTTCATCGTTGTCAGATCTCTGAGTGGGAGGACAGTTCCAGATCACAAACATCTCAAGATTCACCATCATTTCAGAGGCGAGAGTTCTCTGTCTCGAGACCTTTACCAGTTTCCGAATATTTCATTACCCTAATTCGCATCCCTTTCAGGTTTTGACCCGTGCGCTCTTTGTTTGGGGATTTCCTTTTCCCTTTTGACATCGTTTCTGCTTCGTGAAGGTAGGGGACGGTTTGGGGGCAGGTTTCTGTTTCTACGTAGATGCGAAGTTTCCGTCGCATTGTGGCTTGATTCATGCAGCACACTCCACGATGTTTCACTACGTATGAGTGCTCGCAAGGTGGCCACCATGGGGTGTCTGATCCGTGTGATGCTGGCACGAAGCCTTAGCCGTGTTTTGGTGTCATGTTGTTCCTGCCAAGGGGACTTTCCTCGTGATGACTCAGCGGGCGCTGTGATATTTCGAAGAGGTTGATTCGCAAAGCACCTTACTGCGAAGGTCTACGGTGTTTGTGTGTTCGCGCTTTTATTGATTCACGAAGCACATGCCATGAAGGTCTGAGGCGCTGTGTGAGGGCATTGTTTCTGGTTCTGGATGTGAGTTCGTGAAGAGGCTGATTCGTGAAACACATGTAGCGAAGGTCTGAGGTGTTGTGAGTTCACACAACGATTGACTCGCGAAGTCCATACCGCGAAGATCTGAGGTGTTGTGTGTTTGTGAAGGTCTGAGGTATTGTGAAGTAGCGAAGGCCTACCGTGGGGTGTTGCTCCGCGAAGACAAGGGGGTGCGCGACTCAGGTTCTTGGGCGCGACCATTTTTTAGGCAGAGTTGATCGCAAAGGCTGTGAAGCCTGTCTTAGGTGGGTGGACCGCCTTAGGGGACGAGAAGAGGTTTCCGGTCCTGTTACCTTCTCATTGGACCGGGTCTTGTTTGAAGTGAGGATGGATTGATATTTGCATGGGCACCGACCCTTAAAAGAGGATTGTGCGGATTTTTTTTTTTGTTTACGTTTTTTAAAAAAAAAAATTTCCAGAAAACGCTTCCGGCAAAACAAATTTTAAAACTGCACCTCAAAGGCGGCATCCGGGATGCCGCCTTTGCATTTCGGGGAAAGGCGGCATCTGCGATGCCGCCTTTGCGCTGCGGGTGAAAGGCGGCATCGCGGATGCCGCCTTTCTCTTAAAAATATATATTTTTATTTTTTAATTACATTTATTCATTATAATTTTTAATTACATTTATTCATTATAATTTTTAATTATTAATTAGTAATTATTAATAATTAAATATGTCATAATTAATTAGTTAATTAGTAATATTATCATTAATTATATAATAATTAATTATTAATACAATTATTACATATATAATAAATATTTAGTTAATTAGAAATACAATTAATAATTATAACTAATTAATTAGTAATTATTAATTATTAATTAGCTAATTAGTAATATAAATATTTATTATAATTATTCATTATAATTAGTAATTAGTAATTAATAATTATTAATAAGTAATTAGTAATTATTAATTAGTAAATTAGTAATATAAATATTAATTATAGCTATTCATTAAATTATTAATTATTAATTATTACTCATTAATTATTACTTATATAATAAATAATTAGTTAATTATTAATATAACTATTAATTATATAATAATTAATTAGTTAATTAGTAATATAATTATAATCTTTCAAAGTCACGTACTTGAAACAATTTTAAGTTTCAAGTAGGCGGTTTTGAAAGCTTATAAATTATTTTTCATTAACATTTTTTTGTAAATTGCTTTTGTTTTAAACTATTTTTTATATGTTTAATCCATGTTTTAAGTTTCATTTATATTGGTCTTCTATTTTATGTTTTATGGTCTTTCAAAGTCACGTACTTAAAAAATTTTAAGTTTCAAGTATGCGGTTTTGAAAGCTTATAAATTTCTTTTCATCAACTTTTTTTTGGAAATTTCTTTTGTTTTCAACTATTTATTATATGTTTAATCAATGTTTAAAGTTTCAATTATATTCGTTTTATAGTTTATATTTTACAGTCTTTCAAAGTCACGTACTTGAAACATTTTTAAGTTTCAAGTAGGCGGTTTTGAAAGCTTATAAATTATTTTTCATTAACATTTTTTTGTAAATTGCTTTTGTTTTAAACTATTTTTTATATGTTTAATCCATGTTTTAAGTTTCATTTATGTTGGTCTTATAGTTTATCTTTTATTGTATTTCAAAGTGACGTACTTGAAAAATTTTAAGTTTCAAGTATGCGGTTTTGAAAGGTTATAAATTACTTTTCATCAACTTTTTTTTGGAAATTTCTTTTGTTTTCAACTATTTATTATATGTTTAATCAATGTTTAAAGTTTCAATTATATTCGTTTTATAGTTTATATTTTACCGTCTTTCAAAGTCACGTACTTGAAACAATTTTAAGTTTCAAGTAGGCGGTTTTGAAAGCTTATAAATTATTTTTCATTAACATTTTTTTGTAAATTGCTTTTGTTTTAAACTATTTTTTATATGTTTAATCCATGTTTTAAGTTTCATTTATGTTGGTCTTATAGTTTATCTTTTATTGTATTTCAAAGTGACGTACTTGAAACAGAATCCCACATCGGAAATGCAAAATCTACTGCACAGTAAAGATAGAACCTGAATTCCACATCGAAAATGCAGAATGATTTTCAGGGCAAACCCTCTTATAATGAATAATTATAATAAATATTTATATTACTGGTTAACTAATTAATAATTACTAATTACTAATTAATTAGTTATAATTATTAATTATATTTCTAATTAACTAAGTATTTATTATATATGTAATAATTAAGTATTATATAATTGATAATTTTATTACTAATTAACTAATTAGTTATTATATAATTAACGATTAATAAACACTAATTACCAAATTACAAATTATATACTAATTAATTAGTTATTTCGTAATATAAATATTAATTATATACTAATTAAATAGTTAATTAGTAATAGAATTATTAATTATATAATCTGTAATTAGGTAATTAGTAATTATTAATGTTTTATTATTATGTTCGTATGGTTATATAAATATATATAAATAAAACCTAATTTACCCCCTCCTGAGATTCCACTCTGACCAACAAGTAAAAATAGTATTTTGATTTCAGTACACATAAAACATGTAAACAATAATGTACAATCAATGCATATGTCTGTGGCGAGGAGATTCTGTCCCACATGGTGGTCTGCGAATAGGGCGTCCGCGTCGAGTGCGCAGTGGAGTCTGATGACCTGGAGAAGGCTGATCCTCGGACACTGAAACGTCGACTGTCGCATCCTCCATCTGTGTGTCAGTTGGAGGAGCTGTCAACTGCATCTCGTACTGCCATCCAGATCCTTCTCCCACTAGGGTGGTAGAAGGACCTGCCTCCATCGCAGAGGGGAACGAAGCCTGTGATGGAGCTATACCCCAAGACGAAGACGGCTCTAGAATCCAAGGCTGGGAAGGATCTGGAACCCAAGATGGAGAGAACTGCGGATATCCTGTCAGGAAAGACGGATCCCATGCCACCTGAGGCACATCCTGAATAGGCTGATCCTGGACTACTAGAGGCCCGACCTCTGCCTGTGGAACAGGCGATGCCTCACGTGCAGCACGACGCTGTCTACGTCGCCGTGGTCGTGGCTCCTCAGCACCAGCAGCAGCTGGAGGATGTTCCTCTGGGGCAGGAACCTCCTGTCTCCGAGCCAGACGCGTGAAGATGCTCTCGGAAAACGCATGAAAAGATGCCCTCGCCTCCAGCGCTGTAGCATGGACGGCTGCCCGGCTAAAGACCCCCTCCTCCTCTTCATCGCTCATGCGAACAAGCTGCTCTGTGTGACTTCCCTGTAAATAGATTCAAATGGAATTAGAAAATAATTCAATAAACAAAGTAATAGGAATTTATTAACTTACCATCCTCTGCATCTCTATGCCAGCTTGGGTAAGATACAGTATAGATTTTAGTCTATACCAGGGCGCATAGTCAACCTGCTCTGAAAGAGAGAATCGATTTGTAGGAACACCTTGAATACGTAACTCTGCACGTCTGTGCCAGCAGTCGATAAAACTCGCATGTACTTGGGACCAGTCATCATCCTGCCTCCCTGTCAGCTTCATCCCATGAAGCTTGTCTGTCTGTCTAGATGGTAATGGAATCGGCTGAGTACGAAAAAATTGGCGCATGACCCTGTCAGGCTGCTGCCACTCAATAATATGAAAGTGAATGAGGGGCACTACAGCCATAGCATCCTCAAGACCAACAGTGCAGTATGCTGGCAACTGGTCCATAATACTCCAGTATGGAAGCCATGAAATCTGAAATGACAAGTGATTTTGTCAAAAAAAACACCCAACTAAAAACCAAAATTGATGTTATTATTAAAAATGTTAGACAGTGATAGATTGTATATACATACCTGATCAGGTAAGAGACAGTCCAACTGTAGCCGATATACGCCCAAATGCTGTCTCGGAACCACGTCGAAATTGTGTCGCTGACACCACCTGTAAAATACAACGATAATGACAAATAATGAGAAATTATAGTCAATAACTCATAGTAGAATAAAAAACCAATAGAAATGACTTATCATACCAGCGTCCACGCGGAGCGTCATGCAGCACCTCCATCTCGACCGGTGGACCAGCAAGGTCAGGGCGGAATGATGGGATGCGCTCCCATGCCCACATCTGAATAAGGATGACGCATCCTCCAAGACCTGTACGGTCCCTATGGGATAGTCTGCATAATGATCTGTACGTGTATGCCAAGCAGGCTGATCCCCAACTGTACGTCCCAGCCCGATCAAAGTCCTCTAGTAGGGGTAGATACATCATATGCACGTGCATCCCCGAGTGATCAGTACACATGGTCCCACCAATGAGTCGTAAGATATATGCACGGGCGTAACGCATGACGGTCTGCTCATCATCATCATCCTGTAAATGTGGAATCTGCGACTCCAACCAACGCATAGATATGGACGATCCATCTGTAGCCCTACGGTCGGACAAAATATCAACGCCTAACAAGCGTTGAGCAAGGTCTGGCCAAGCTGCACGAGTGGGTCCAATAACGGGTCTCCCCTGGATAGGAAGACCGAGAAGAACTGCGACATCCTCGAGGGTGATGGTCATCTCCCCCTCAGGCAAGTGGAATGTGTGTGTCTCTGGTCTCCATCTCTCAACGAGGGCAGCAAGTAGGTAATGATCTACAAATGTGAAATCTGATACGGCAAGGCCATAGAAGCCAGCACGGCGCAAGTAAGGTCTAATGGCATGTGGAGGCTCCATGTGATGAAAATGGTGCGCTCGACGCACCTTCACAAATCGATCTGGATGACCCTCTAACACGGCCTGCGAAATATGGGTAGGCTGCTGAGTGAGTAGTATGGTATCATCCATCTGCATATAAACAAAGAAAATGAGTCGTAAGTGTAAAATGTAAATATAACATTAATGGGTTAACTGACATACACATTTCAATATGGGTTAAGTGTTCCGCTTTCGGAGTTTTGAAATAAATTCTATTATTTCATATTCAAAGTTATTTCTTGAAAGCATGAATATTAATATGAAATAAGTTATGTTATCTAAAATATTGAGTCTTGAATTTGGTTACACATATTTTGGGGGAGCTTTGTGATTAACTACTTATGGATTGGATTAAGATAAACCATGTCAATTAGTAATGATGTTTTTAGAATTTATCTAATTGTATGTATTCAATATCTTATGCTAATTATTATGATACTATAAATTTGTTATAGTACAGTTTTCTAAAATATCCTGCATGTTTAGATTGGAGTTTAGGTTGGAGGGTTTAGGGTTAAAATTTTTAATATTAACGTCCGGGAAACATGTTAATGGGTTAACTGACATACACATTTCAATATGGGTTAAGTGTTCCGCTTTCGGAGTTTTGAAATAAATTCTATTATTTCATATTCAAAGTTATTTCTTGAAAGCATGAATATTAATATGAAATAAGTTATGTTATCTAAAATATTGAGTCTTGAATTTGGTTACACATATTTTGGGGGAGCTTTGTGATTAACTACTTATGGATTGGATTAAGATAAACCATGTCAATTAGTAATGATGTTTTTAGAATTTATCTAATTGTATGTATTCAATATCTTATGCTAATTATTATGATACTATAAATTTGTTATAGTACAGTTTTCTATAATATCCTGCATGTTTAGATTGGAGTTTAGGTTGGAGGGTTTAGGGTTAAAATTTTTAATATTAACGTCCGGGAAACATGTTAATGGGTTAACTGACATACACATTTCAATATGGGTTAAGTGTTCCGCTTTCGGAGTTTTGAAATAAATTCTATTATTTCATATTCAAAGTTATTTCTTGAAAGCATGAATATTAATATGAAATAAGTTATGTTATCTAAAATATTGAGTCTTGAATTTGGTTACACATATTTTGGGGGAGCTTTGTGATTAACTACTTATGGATTGGATTAAGATAAACCATGTCAATTAGTAATGATGTTTTTAGAATTTATCTAATTGTATTTATTCAATATCTTATGCTAATTATTATGATACTATAAATTTGTTATAGTACAGTTTTCTAAAATATCCTGCATGTTTAGATTGGAGTTTAGGTTGGAGGGTTTAGGGTTAAAATTTTTAATATTAACGTCCGGGAAACATGTTAATGGGTTAACTGACATACACATTTCAATATGGGTTAAGTGTTCCGCTTTCGGAGTTTTGAAATAAATTCTATTATTTCATATTCAAAGTTATTTCTTGAAAGCATGAATATTAATATGAAATAAGTTATGTTATCTAAAATATTGAGTCTTGAATTTGGTTACACATATTTTGGGGGAGCTTTGTGATTAACTACTTATGGATTGGATTAAGATAAACCATGTCAATTAGTAATGATGTTTTTAGAATTTATCTAATTGTATGTATTCAATATCTTATGCTAATTATTATGATACTATAAATTTGTTATAGTACAGTTTTCTAAAATATCCTGCATGTTTAGATTGGAGTTTAGGTTGGAGGGTTTAGGGTTAAAATTTTTAATATTAACGTCCGGGAAACATGTTAATGGGTTAACTGACATACACATTTCAATATGGGTTAAGTGTTCCGCTTTCGGAGTTTTGAAATAAATTCTATTATTTCATATTCAAAGTTATTTCTTGAAAGCATGAATATTAATATGAAATAAGTTATGTTATCTAAAATATTGAGTCTTGAATTTGGTTACACATATTTTGGGGAAGCTTTGTGATTAACTACTTATGGATTGGATTAAGATAAACCATGTCAATTAGTAATGATGTTTTTAGAATTTATCTAATTTTATGTATTCAATATCTTATGCTAATTATTATGATACTATAAATTTGTTATAGAACAGTTTTCTAAAATATCCTGCATGTTTAGATTGGAGTTTAGGTTGGAGGGTTTAGGGTTAAAATTTTTAATATTAACGTCCGGGAAACATGTTAATGGGTTAACTGACATACACATTTCAATATGGGTTAAGTGTTCCGCTTTCGGAGTTTTGAAATAAATTCTATTATTTCATATTCAAAGTTATTTCTTGAAAGCATGAATATTAATATGAAATAAGTTATGTTATCTAAAATATTGAGTCTTGAATTTGGTTACACATATTTTGGGGAAGCTTTGTGATTAACTACTTATGGATTGGATTAAGATAAACCATGTCAATTAGTAATGATGTTTTTAGAATTTATCTAATTTTATGTATTCAATATCTTATGCTAATTATTATGATACTATAAATTTGTTATAGAACAGTTTTCTAAAATATCCTGCATGTTTAGATTGGAGTTTAGGTTAGAGGGTTTAGGGTTATAATTTTTAATATTAACGTCCGGGAAACATGTTAATGGGTTAACTGACATACACATTTCAATATGGGTTAAGTGTTCCGCTTTCGGAGTTTTGAAATAAATTCTATTATTTCATATTCAAAGTTATTTCTTGAAAGCATGAATATTAATATGAAATAAGTTATGTTATCTAAAATATTGAGTCTTGAATTTGGTTACACATATTTTGGGGAAGCTTTGTGATTAACTACTTATGGATTGGATTAAGATAAACCATGTCAATTAGTAATGATGTTTTTAGAATTTATCTAATTTTATGTATTCAATATCTTATGCTAATTATTATGATACTATAAATTTGTTATAGAACAGTTTTCTAAAATATCCTGCATGTTTAGATTGGAGTTTAGGTTGGAGGGTTTAGGGTTAAAATTTTTAATATTAACGTCCGGGAAACATGTTAATGGGTTAACTGACATACACATTTCAATATGGGTTAAGTGTTCCGCTTTCGGAGTTTTGAAATAAATTCTATTATTTCATATTCAAAGTTATTTCTTGAAAGCATGAATATTAATATGAAATAAGTTATGTTATCTAAAATATTGAGTCTTGAATTTGGTTACACATATTTTGGGGAAGCTTTGTGATTAACTACTTATGGATTGGATTAAGATAAACCATGTCAATTAGTAATGATGTTTTTAGAATTTATCTAATTTTATGTATTCAATATCTTATGCTAATTATTATGATACTATAAATTTGTTATAGAACAGTTTTCTAAAAAAGAGATAACAACATTTAGTTCACAATATGGGAATGTCACAATGAAGACAATACATCATTATGAATGAGACTGTGAAGTCGACCCAACAACGTTAGGGCATCGCTTCCGGTTATGACCTTATTTATGACATATTGTGCATCGCAAACTCTGCCCTTGTTCTTGAGGCCAGTCCATCTCATTACGCATCCTACTCGCCTTTGGTCTCCCACGAGGACGTAACCGATTCATGTCAGGTATCACTATCGGCTGGCCTTCAGGCATTGGGAAATAACGATACTCCCCAATAGGTGTCCATGGTGCAGCATAACAGTTGGCAATGATATCCATCTGGTACACTGGATCAACATATGCTTCCCATGAGATGTTCACAGAGGCACATGCTGCGATGACGTGTGTACATGGAAACCGTAAGGCCTGAAATTTTCCACATTGACATTGCCTTGTTTCCAGTAATACCACCATTTTTTCACCGACGTGATTTGTGATGGGGTCTGAACGCTCTTGAACTTCAAATCGGGAGTCTTCTCTTCGAAATAGACATACGTGATAACCAGAAGCTTCTTCAATATTTTTTTCAATCTCTCGTTGAAAGTGTATTCCATATCTTATCCCTTGATGTATTCTGTCTGATGCTAGTTTTTGTCTATCCACAAAGTACTTCACGCATCGATATAATGTCTCCTGAACTAATGCGGTTATAGGTAGCTTGCGAAGTCCTTTGAAGATACCATTGATGCACTCCACAATGTTTGTCGTCATGTGTCCGTACCTCTTTCCCCCGTCGTATGCCAATGTCCATTTCTCTTTTGGAATCCGCATCATATAATCATAAACTTCTTGATTAGCCTGACGAATTTGTTCAAAACGTTCTTCAAATCGTCGTTGGTCCGACTCATATGCTACAAAACGTAGATGATATTTCACATAAATTGATTTTATATTTATATTGAAACAGTAAAACAGAATGAATAAAATACGTACCAAGCCTCGTGATTGCCTTCTTCATCGGTTCGTTGTGGAATTTTTTATGTACATTGCTAGCAATGTGTCTAATGCAGAACCGATGATGTGCATTTGGGTATCTCCATGTATCAGGATCTGCATTGATTGCCTCATTAATTGCTCGATGACGATCAGATATCAAACAAACTCCCTGAATGTTGGTGAAATGGTTGCTGATACATGCCAGAAACCAACTCCATGATTCATAGTTTTCTTTCTCTACAATGGAAAAGGCAAGCGGAAGAGGTGAACGGTTTCCATCTTGGGTTGCCGCAATCAACAATACGCCCTTGTATTTTCCATACAGAAATGTTCCATCAATCTGAATAAATTGTTTTCAAAAACGAAATGCAGAGATACAAGGAAGGAATGCCCAGAACAACCGATGAAATTGAACACGAGATGGATCAAGTCGATTATCAGGAGACACATGTTCGTTTGTATCCAGATGGAAGACAACTTGGTTATGATGCCTCAGTATGGCTAGCAATTGCGGCAATACTCGATATGAGTCATCCCAATCACCATATACCTTCACAATTGCCTTCTGTTTCGCCATCCATGCCTTATTATAGGAAATCTTATAACCGAATGTCTGTAGAATCCTCTCTTGCACAAGGGATATTGGAACATCTTGGCATGTCCTAATCATCTCAACAACAATAGATGACACAAATTCTGCATCCAATGAAGTATGATCTTGTGTGAGACTTGGCTGAACGCAACTATGAGCCGCCTCAATCCTTGAGATTCTCCAACCTCCAAAGGTAATGTCTGGAATAGCCCTTAAGCGAAATCTACAATCATCCCCATACTTCACGCACCGTATAACATATTTACTACGGCATGATTCGTGAACTACATAGTTGAAGTTTCTCTCAATATGAAATCTCTTTAACGTGCTTTTTAAGGCATCTTTACTGGGAAAATTCCTTCCAATATATAAGGTTTTGTCCACCTCACTAAACCTATCTGGTACAACTCCAGGGAACTCAGTTGCCGGTGTGAGAACAGTATTATCGAATTCAGGCACACGTGTCATTGCTTCTGACCAAGATGAAAATAATGGTGGATGATTTATTGACCGAGGTTGATGTACAACAACTGCATTTCTCAAAACCTCCTCTCTATCTTTTGTTGGTCCCTCCTCATCAGCACTGTTGTCGCCATCCGATCCATCATTACGAAACTCCTCATCAGAAGTCGGATTGACATGTATATCCGGAAGATCATTTAGGTTGTCCTCTTCTGCTGCATCATTTGGAATAGGCTCAATGTCATGAGGTAGACTGTCTTCAACCACTCTTGTATTTCTACGTCTTTGTACAAGTGGACGTTGTTGTTGTACAGTAGCAACAACAACGTATAACTCCATCATGGTACCATCTAACCGTTGAGAAAATAAATTAACTGCTTGGACCCACTGCGCATCAGCAACCAGTGGACAAGCTATATGCTACATTGTTGTTGGAAATTGCAAATGTCTATAGCTCATAGACATTATCTCTTGATCGGGTCCCAAATTTAAGGAAACATGAATTCTCTCTTGAAGGTCACTTATGGTAACACAATCCACTGTACTAACCACCGTAATTGGTTGTGTACTGTAAGAAGCTCCTTGCTCAGTTTGAATAATCTCCCCATAACAGTACACACAGGCATACATGGCTCTCTACGTCAAAAATGTGTTCTTTCATCAAAATTATGATAGTGTAACAAAATATTAACAATTATGTTTGACGATATGATGTTTATTATAATGTAATTTTATTGCGCCTTTCTATACCATAAACTATGCTACTGATGTTTCACCATATGATATTTATTAGAATGTAATTTTAGAGCGCCTTTTTATTTAGTTTGTTTGTTCTTCTTCATTTCACTTTATATGTTCATTAGTATCGTTAGCTAATCATTATATGAATTCATGTTTTAATCCTATGTTATTTATTAATTATTCTAAAATTAACTAATAATAACTAATCGTTAATTATTCTATTATTCTATAATTAACTAATTATAACTTTAATTTGTTAATTCTTATGTCCTTATTTGATTCTATAACATTATACTTATCATTTATCATTGATAAATATACAGATCATTAGTATCGTTAGCTAATCATTATATGAATTCATGTTTTAATCCTATGTTATTTATTAATTATTCTAAAATTAACTAATAACAACTAATCATTAATTATTCTATTATTTTATAATTAACTAATAATAACTTTAATTCGTTAATTCTTATATCCTTATTTCATTCTATAAAATTATATTTATCATTTATCATTGATAAATATACTGATTTGCTTTTTCTTCTCTTAGAAATTTTAGTAGTTTATAAAGAAAATATGAATCATCTTAAGCATATTCCCCGGGAGTGTCAAACCAGGATGCAGCAAGGCCCGTTATCGTGCACCAGTTCTCGTTCGAGTCTAGCTCGAAGCGGTGTTTTCGGGTTTTACCCCTATGTACATCTGTGCCAGAGCCACATCCACTTGTTTGTATCCAGACAGGAATTTAATTGCGTAGATAACCACATAATCTTTAAGCTACCAAAATTTCTAAATACTTAATCTTAAGTTAATCTTAAGTTAATCTATACTACCTAACAGTAATTATTTAAAACTATATATAACTAATTACAAAAACTAAATAACCAAATATTAAGAACTACCTAAACTGCTTAACAAATGAAAGATTTAAAACTAAACAAAATTAAATTAATTAAATAAAAACATTAAATTAAATAAAGAAACATACCTCTAAATGAAGCTTCGTAAAAGCTCGCACAGCAAAAAAAAAATTAGAGAGAGAGAGAGAAAATTGGAGAGAGAGGTTGCAATGAAGAAGTGAGGAGAGGGGGGGGGGGGGTGGCCGCCCTTTTATAGGGACTTCAGGCAAAGGCGGCATCGCGGAAGCCGCCTTTCGCCTCTGCGTATGGCCAAAGGCGGCTTCGGCGATGCCGCCTTTCGCCTTACCCTGAGCCGAAAGGCGGCCTCCTCCCGGCCGCCTTTGCCATGTCATCGATCCGGGCCAAAGGCGGCGCAGGGGAGCAAAGGCGGCATCGCAGATGCCGCCTTTGTAGCGTATTTTTAAAAAATTTTTTGACCTAGGCCGTTTTTCAGAAATTTTTTTTCAGAAAAACGTAAAAAAAAAAAAATCCGGATTGTGCACTCAACCTTGGATTTATGCTATGGATACTGACTTAGTTAATAAATGGAAGAGGTTATCCCTAACAGAAAAAGAAAAAGCGGCGATTGAGGCACGGAGAAATGAATACCCACTCTTGAAAAAACACATGTCTCTGCTCATAGTGGGAAAGTTCATTGAAAACATTTCGGTAAATCAAGGGGCTCTCAAAAACACTCTTTAGAACATCTGGAAACTTGATACAGAAGTGGCTATTCAGGAAGTGGGGATTAATCGCATCATCTTTGAGTTCTTTAACGAGAGAGATAAGGACAAAATATTGCATGGAAGACCATGGTCCTTCGATAATCAACTCCTCCTAATGGAATAATTCAAATGGGGAGATGTTATCCGACGAGTAAATTTAACCTGATCCCCCTTCTAGATACGAATTAACGAAATCCCCTTCCATGCAAGAACGGAACGCATAATGAAGGAAATTGGGGATAGTCTAGACCACTTTCTTGAATGGGATTCATTAGACCCAATTCAATGGTGCCCCAAGGTTTGGATCAAGGCGAAAATTGAGGTATTAGAGGCCCTAATGAGGGAAATGTTCCTGAAAATCAAAGACGCCAACAACTGGATATCATTCAAGTTTGAGAAACTCCCAATCTTCTGCTTTTTTTGTGGTCGCCTTGGCCACCTGGAAAAAACGTGCACCACAAAACATAAGAGTGGATTAGGTGACATCACCCTTCAATATGGCCCTTGGATCCATTCCAAAATGAATAAATATGATTTCATCCCTGAGACTGAAAAATAAAAGGACCATGATCGTCTCACATTGGCACATACCAGTCAGGTGGATCCCACACATGGAAAAGCCATCATTCTTGGACCCCTAGATTTCCCCACTACTGACTATCCCACTCAGAGAGAAGCTAGAGTTCATCCTAACCCCCTGAAGGAAAAAACTCAATCATCCCCAAGGTCAGAGATGATGTAAAAAGAACCACCAAGGCAATGCCCAATGCCAATGCTGATGCACTTCGAACCACCAGATCCAGATCCTGACCCTCAATCATCTGTAATTGACATAACACCAATGGAGGCCCATGGAATGATGGGAAATCCAATGCTAGGCCCAATCACCCGTCACAAGTGGAAAAGGGTGCAACGAGGTGGAAGTGATGGTCACACAGAAGACCCTAACCCCGGGGTCAGGAAAAGACAAAATGAAACATTCCAATCGAGGAGGAATCCCACCAAAAGATGGAAAAAAAAGTGGCGAAACATGTCCAAAGGAACCAAAGGCAGTATAGGGCGAGACCCAGCCCTGCCTAGGGAAATGAATGTGTTATGCTGGATCTATCGTGGGCTTGACATCCCACGAACGGTTCGCATGATTCTGCACAATTGCGCTCAAAGTCACCCTGATATGGTTTTCTTTTCCGAAACCATACTGGAAAACAAGGACACCGATGGTATTGCTCTGAAGTGTGGCTTCCAATACTGCTTTCGGGTGCCCAGACAAGGCCATTCTGGGGGCCTCTGTCTCCTTTGGAAGGACAATGTTGATGTAAAAATTTTGTCTTTCTCCATGCACCATGGGGTTGCGACTATTCAAACTGACTCGCACCCACCCTGGACCTTTGTGGGATTCTATGGCTGGCCATCCCACTCTGATAAGGTGACGTCATGGGACCTTCTATACAAGTTGCGACATGATTTACCTAGCCCTATTATTTTAGGAGGTCATTTATATGAGATCATGTTACATAAGGAAAAGAGGGGAAGAATCATTCGACACTCAACCATGATGTCAAACTTTAAGTACACAGTCACTAGGGAGAACCTTGTCGATTTGGGGTACACCGGTAATCCTTTTCATGGTTCCGTGGAAATACTGAATGCACCCACATCACTGAGCATCTCGATATATTTCTGGGTTCTACTAATTGGATAAATCTGTTCAAAATGTTTCATGTAGGCCACATGGCCCTTAATTGTTCAGATCACTGCCCAATTCTCATTGATTGTTTGCAGGGTGAATGAAATAGACATCTCATCAGACCCTTCAGATTTGAGAGCTTCTGGTCAAAAGACGAGGAATGCGAAGAGGTGGTCCAATCCAGTTGGAAGAGTTCTCATGATGATGTTGGCCTCAATATCCAACAGGTTACATCTGTTCTGAGATCTTGGAGAAACAAAAAATTCCATCAACCTGATAGGCATTGTGGTGTCCTTGAAAAAAAGTTGCACAACATACTTAGTCAACCCCCATCCAATGGAAAAATCTCCAGGATTGGTGCCACTCAAAGCGAGTTGGATGGTGCACTTTTTGTTAAGGAAAGATTCTCGGCTATGCGGGCAAGGGAAATCCACATTAAAGATATTGATGCTATTACAAGGTATTTCCATCTAAAAGCGTCAGCTAGGCGTCAGAAAAATTCTACCATGAGCTTATCATGACCTGATGGATGCAGAGTTTCTGACACCAGTGGCATTCATGAAGCTTTGTTAAGCTATTTCAAGAACCTCTTCTCCACAGGAACTCCTTTCATATCTGTTGAAGTGGAAGAATGCATCAGACCTGTTATCACCGATGAGATCAATCGATAGCTTACAAAAGATGTGAAAAAATGATGAGATACACCTAGATTTGAAATATATCCACCCCAATAAGGCCCTGAGACTGGATGGTTTTCACGCCCATTTTTTAAACAATACTGGCACATCATCGACCCCTACATCTACAAAATGATAAAAAAAAATATATGGGCGGGGAATAAAAGCATTTCCGCCATCAAAGAAACTGTCCTCATCCTCATCCCCAAAATAAAAAAACCTCAGGTGATCCTTGATTTTAGACCTATCAGCCTCTGCAATGTCTCTTATAAGATCTTCTCAAAAATCATTACAAATCGGCTACGTCCTTGGATTCCTGATATTATCTTTGAAAACCAGAGTTCCTTTGTGGCCAAGTGGCTGATTAATGATAATGAAATTGTGGCCCATGAAGTGTTCCACTCTATGAAAATGCGCTCCACTGTGAAAAGAGGAACCATGGCCTAGAAACTGGATATGACCAAAGCCTATGATAAAGTTGAATAGCAGTTCCTAATAGATGTGATGCTGAGAATGGGCTTTTTCACTAAATGGACAGATATTATCATGCACTGCATCTCGATCATCTCCTTCAGAATCAAGGTCAATGGGGAGCTCACCAGAGGATTTGCCCCAACCCGAGGCCTACGCTAGGGAGATCCCCTCAACCCTTTTCTCTTCATCTTGGTGACTGATGTTTTCTCTAACCTTATTTCCAGGGCTGTATCCTCTAAGTCTATACATGGATCAAAGGTATTCCATGAGATCCCAAAACGGTCGCATCACTTCTTCCCCGATGACTGCCTCCTTTTCTCTATAGCAACTATTACTGAATGTCTAGTGATCAACAATGCGATCAAGAAATATGAGTGGGTGTCTAGATAGTCTATCAATCACGGAAAATAAGAAATCTCATTCAGCACAGGGGTGGATCCTACCAAGATAGATGAGCTTTGTGCATCTGTAGGAATCCATATGGTCGATAAACACCAGAAGTATCTCGGGCTTCCTATGGTGATTGGCTGGTCCAAAAAATAAATCTTTGCATCTATGGTGGACAAGATTGAGAAAAAAATTCAAGGATAGACCCCAAAAATAATCTCCAAAGATGGAAAAGAAACCCTCATTAAAGCTGTCATTCAGTCTATCCCTAGCTACTTTATGTCTTTGTTGAAGCTCCCGATGTCCATTTTCAATCTGATCCATTCACATATTGCCAACTTCTGGCGGTGGAAAAATGATGGAAGGAATAGACCCCACTAGTTGGCCTGGGAGAAACTCTGCAAACCCAAGTCGGAGGGAGGGATTGGATTCCAAAATATTCTTATGTTCAATGATGAAATGTTGGACAAGAAAGGATGGCGTCTTATTAATCGTCCATCATCCCTCTGTGTGCGGGTACTCCATGCCAAGTACTTCCCCCACACGGACTTCCATGTTTCCTCTCTTGGCCCCTGACTGAGCTTCCTTTGGAGGAGTATTTGGGGGGGCCAAAATCTCCTGGAAAAAGGGCTGGGCTAGAGGATTGGAAATGGCTCATCTGTAAACATCTGTACTGATTCCAGGCTTGTTGATAAGGATGGTATGTGGGACACATCCCTTGTCCAACCAGGTATTAAAGATGCCACTATTAACTGCCGCTTTTCAGACGAGGGTCTGTGGTGGTGTGTGGAAAAGATCCACGAATGGTTTAATGAAAGAGACCAAAGAATTATTCTGAGCATACCCTGGGTCCCTGATGCATGCCCCAGCCATCTTTTCTAGAACAATGATATTTTAGGAGATTACACGGTGAGATCCGGGTACAGACTGGCTCTTGGAATCCACCCGTTTGACCGTGATGAAGGACCATGGAAAGCGCTTTGGAAGCTCAACGTCCCCAAAAAAACACTAATTTTGGGGGCAGGTGTGCATGGTCACCCTCCCTACCATGAGCCTCCTCGTTTACCGACATATGGCTAGTGCTGAATCCATCCCTTTCTGCCTGAATATTCTAGAAACTCCTTGGCACGCCATCATTCAATGCCCGGGAGCTAAGGATATTTGGAATAATCGGGGTCTGGCTTTGGATGCTTCACTGGACATTGCCTCTGACCTCCCTGATCTTATGATGCGTTGGTTTTACTCTCTTTCATCATTTAATGCAGGTTATCTTTGCACCCTGGCCTGGATCATTTGGGTTCGGCACAACGATTCAGTTTTCCACCACATTCACAAACCTCTCGAATTCTGGTTTGAACGATCCATTTCATGGATTGTGGGCTGGAAGGACCACAAATGACACTTTATGCCAGGTGTTACCCCCTCTTGTCCCCCTCATTGGAACTCCCGAACGGAAGGGAGTCTTAAGATTAACGTGGACACTTCTCTCCCCAAGGATGGTCCTATTTCTCTCGGCCTCCTGGCTCAAAATCATCTGGGGGCAGATCATTGCAGTGAAATATGAATCACATCATGCCTTTTAGGAACCTGTAGTTGCTGAGGCCTCTGTCATCCTAGTTGGTATGTGATAAAACACTATTTTATTGAATATTTTATTGATAATAAATTAAATAATTTCCTCACATTGTGTTAAATATGTTTATTTATAAAATATTTGGGATTTGATCATTCATTTGAAAATTTGGTGAAAATTCCAGTTTTACCCTTAATAGTGCACTGTAGTATTTCGAAGATAAATTTTTTTATATTTATTATTGGAATTTGAAATGTTGTAACAGTGTTCCTAACTTCAATTTATACAACTTTCATGTAGGACACTAGAGCTAAATAGTGCATTTGGATGGAGTAAATGAGCCATTAATCCAATGGTGGGCTGGACTCAGCAGAATGGACATGGGTTCTGTATGTGGGCCATATCTTCTACATACAGGCTTGGAGGGAGCCCAAATTTTGATGAAAGATCGGGGACATGATTTGGCACAAATCATCCTTCTGGAAGGCCGGTCAATTCACGCGTTTTGGAGGCCAAATTGGCGGTGACAGTTGGAATAAAATATTTGGCCGAGATTTTCATTTTATACTTAAAAAGTTATGTATCCCTAGCCCTCACAAACTCTATTTAAAGGGGGTTTTAAATCTTTTAGAGGGATGGTATAGGCTTTGGGAAGATTTGGCGGAAAGGGTGTCTCTTGGGAGCCCCTCACAACTCTTGGAGGAAGTAAGCCTTTGTGCAAACCTCTCTTCCAAAAAGGCTCTCCTCTCTCACCTCTTCTTTGTATTTCTTTTCATTCATGTTTGTTTCTTGAATTTTTCTTCAAATAATATTCTGTGTTCACCCCTCTTCTTCTTATCTTAATCTTCTTAATTGGTTTGGAATCAAGAGTGGAGACAAGATTGGGTTCTACCCTTTCAATCCGTTGCTTATGCAAAACGTCTCCACGATGACTACACCACCCATGGAAGAGTAGTTCTTTTTAGTAATCGATCGACCTCTATCCTTCTTCATTCATTTATTTTGAATCAATGAGCTACTGTAATTCACATATTATGATCTATTAATTGAGTTTTTAATTTAAATGAAACTAAGCAAGCAATTGAATAGTTAACACAAAACACGCGAGGTCGGGAATTGTGTGAACTCTGAGAGCGCAACCTTAACCGGTAATTCAAAACCACATGGGATCAATTTGTAGAGTTCAAATATAATCCCTAAACTCAATTAATCCTCATTTCCAGAGTGGTTATGTGCCTTAATTTACCACTGACCATAATCTAATTTTAGAACATCAATCAAAGCAGGGTGTTGCGATTGCATGTTCCAAAGTTAGCCTAAGGTTAAAATTCACTTCAATCTTCGTGGTAAAGTTAATTCTCGTAGGGTTCGGGATTTAACAAATTAAGGGATCATAATTAAGTGAATATTAATTTAAATGATAATGATTAATAAATGATTGAAGATGTAGAGTTAGATCGATTACGTCTTTTAAATATTGTCTAAACAAACATCTTTTTCTTGTGTCATTTTAATCAAACTTCATTTCAAAAATAAAAACAAAAAAAATACAATCTTCTTCCAGCAAACTTCTTCTAGATTCATAAACTATAAACAAACACCCCCATCCTTTCAAGTAGTGTTTTTATTCTCTTTTATTTTACTTCTAGAATACCTCTAAAATTTGTTTTAATTCACTTCCTACTTTGAGAGACGACCTTGGTCAGCCACTCTACTGCACCTAAGTACCCCAAAATCATACTAATCATTTGAGGGCGCCCACAACAGCGCTCTTTCAAATTGGCTCCATTGCCGGGGAGTAAAGTAATTATTTCAACCAATTAGAGGTATTTATTTTATTTTACATTTTATTCTCTTCCTCTCTTCTTTCTTCATTCTTTACCCAATCTGATTTTTCTTCTTCTTCTTTTATTTTCTTCTACTTCTCTTTGGACCATCAACTCAAACTTCTCATTTTTATTTTACTATGGTCCACTTTCTTTCTTTTCATTTTTATTTGATCTATGACACGAACTAATCCCGAAGATCTCTTAGATCTTGACCCTGAGATTGAACGTAGCCTTAGGGCACGAATCAGACATTCTCAATCTACGAGAAGTTTCAATATTCAACCAGTTGGTGAATTCCTCTCTTCTGGAAACATTGAAATTGGAATCTATTCAAATTCAAACATAAAAGAAGAACCAATGGCTGAAAACAATGGAAATGAACTTAATAGAACCATTCGAGAATTGGCTGCACCTGATATTAACTATCAACCAAATTGTATTGCATACCCAAATCTCGAATCAGACTTTGAATTGAAATCTGGATTAATTCACCTTCTTCCAAAGTTTCATGGATTATCTGGTGAGGATCCCAACAAACACCTTACGGAATTTAATGTGGTTTGCTCAAATTTAAAACCAAGAAATGTTTCTGAAGAACAAATTAAATTAAGAGCATTCCCATTCTCACTTGATGGAGCTGCAAAAGATTGGATGTATTATTTGCATCCTAAAGATGTATCATGTTGGAATGATTTGAAACGTCTTTTCTTGCAAATATTTTTTCCAGCATCAAGGACAACATCCATTCGAAAGGAGATATCGGGGATCAAGCAAGCACAAGGGGAGTCAATGTATGAGTATTGGGAGAGATTCAAGAAGTTGTGCGCAAGCTGTCCGCATCACCAAATCAGTGAGCAACTCCTCATCCAATACTTCTACGAAGGACTCACACCTATGGAGAGAAGCATGGTGGATGCTGCGGCTGGAGGAGCATTGGTGGACAAGACACCAGTAGCTGCACGTGCGTTGATCGACATGATGGCCCAAAACTCCCAACAATTTGGTGATAGAGGTACACCACATGTTCGAGGAGTACATCAAGTAAGTCCTTCTTCTCTTGAAAGTCATCTGATTGATACTAAGTTAGAAGAATTGAAAACTATGGTGAGGCAGATTGCATTGGCACAAAAGACATCTCTACCCCCTCCTTCAAGGCCTTGTGGTATTTTCACTGAGACAAGCCACCCAACTGACTGTTGCCCACAACTCCAAGAAACAGAAGATTGTGCAGCAGTGTTCCCTGGGAGACCATTTCAGCAGCAACAACAACAACCATATCCCAAAAAGAAGTTTGATCCAACATACAACCAAGGGTGGAAAGATCTAGCGGACATGAGGTATGGCTCTGGACAACAACAAAGGCCCCCTTTTCAACCAAACTTCCAGCAGCCTCCACCTTACCAACAGGGTTTCCAACAACCCCAAAGGAGATTCGAAGCTCAAACATCAACGAGTCAGCAACAAGGGAATATCCAACACAAGGTAGACTCTAACACTGATGATCTTTTGAAACAAATTGTTCTTAATCAACAGAATGAGCTGAAGAGTCAAGGTTCGGAGTTGAGAGAGTTGAAGACTCAAATGAGTCAGACTGCCACCGCCTTCCATGAACTTGTGAGTAAGAAATCTGGAAATCTACCTTCCCAACCCACTCCAAATCCAAAGGGGAATGTTAGTTCCATCACATTGAGAAGTGGGAAGCAAATGAACGATACATCTGCACCTACCATTCCACTGGGATTTACCTCAACTTTAGAGAAGCCGCATTCCATACCAACTGATGAGCAATCCAATGAGAAAGATAAAGGTAAGAAAAATATTGATGATGTTCCTCCTAAACCCCTTCCTTTTCCAAACAGGGTTGTTCAAACCAAGAAGATGGCTGAAGAAGCAATGAAAAAGGAGGTTTTGGACACATTCAAGCGTGTGGAGATCAACATTCCTCTACTTGAAGCCATTAAGCAAATTCCAAGGTATGCGAAATTTTTAAAAGAACTTTGTACCAATCGAAGAGGGCTCAAGGGAAATGAGAGGATAAACCTTGGAAGGAATGTCTCGACACTCATTACACCAACTCTAGCAATGCCAACAAAGTGCAAGGATCCAGGGACATTCACCATCCCATGCACCATAGGGGAGTTGCACTTTTCTGATGCACTTTTTGATTTAGGTGCTTCCATAAATGTGATGCCTCACTCTGTATTCTCTTCCTTGCAGGTTGGTGAGTTGAATCCAACAAGAGTAGTGGTTCAATTGGCGAATAGAGCTACGGCATATCCAGCAGGAGTCCTTGAGGATGTACTTGTCCGGGTAAGAGACATGATCTTTCCAGCGGATTTCTATGTTCTTAACATGGAGGATGATCAGGTAAGTTCTCATGCCCCCATTATCTTAGGTAGGCCCTTCCTCAAAACTACAAAAACTATCATAAATGTCAATGAGGGTACACTTTCCATGGAATTTGGGGATGAAGTTGTGATATTTAATGTTATGGATTCCATGAAGTACCCCTCTGAAGACCATTCTGCTTTTGTTATCTCCCATTTTGAACCACCAAATAAAAACTCCATAGAATTTGATTGTCCTATGCTTAGAAAGATTATGAGTATTGGTTCGAGTTTGATGTCTAAGAGCACTTCCGCACATGTTTCTGATACAAAATCCTATCTTGGATTTGATTTTGATGTGGATTCATATTCTGATTTTGATCATGTTCACTCTAATTATGAAATGGCTGTTGAGTATGCTGATGGATTTTATGCTTTATTCTATGATTTTGATGATGTATATTCTGATACTGATGCTCTTTGTGCACATATTTCAGTTCCTTCAATGTCTCCATCCATACTACACCCTCCTTCATTAGAACTCAAGCCATTGCCACCAAATCTGAAATACTCATACTTGTTGAGTGGTGAGAGATTACCTGTTATCATTGCTAACAATCTCCCTTTTGAACATGAAGAAAATCTTTTGAATATTTTGAGGGAGAAAATCAGGGCGATTGGGTGGACCTTGGCTGACATATCAGGTATTAGCCCCTCCATTTGCATGCATAGGATTCTCTTGGAGGATGGGGCTAAACCGGTGAGACAACCACAAAGGAGACTCAATCCCACCCTCCTGGAAGTTGTTAAAAAGTAAGTTGAGAAATTGATCGAGGCAGGTATAATCTTTCCCATTTCAGATTCACAGTGGGTAAGTCCTATTCACGTTGTGCCTAAGAAAAGTGGTGTTACTGTTGTTAAAAATGAGAAAGATGAGTTAGTTACAATGAGGGTGCAAAATAGTTGGCGTGTGTGTATTGATTATAGGAAACTAAATTAGTCCACTCGCAAGGACCATTTCCCCCTCCCATTTATTGATCAGATGCTTGAGAGACTAGCTGGGAAGACACACTATTGTTTCTTGGATGGATTTTCTGGATATTTTCAGGTTCCTATAGCTCCAGAGGACCAGGAGAAGACGACATTCACCTGCCCATTCAGTACCTTTGCCTATAGAAGGATGCCATTTGGACTTTGCAACGCCCCAGGTACCTTCCAGAGATGCATGTTGAGTATTTTTTCTGATTTTATTGAGACCTGCATGGAGGTATTTATGGATGATTTTATAGTGTATGGATCCTCCTTTGATGAATGTATAAAGAGTTTGGGAAAGGTGTTGAATCGTTGTATTGAGAAGAATCTGGTCCTGAACTTTGAAAAGTGTCATTTCATGGTAGAGAAGGGAATTGTCTTAGGTCATATAGTCTCACAACATGGAATTGAAGTTGATAAATCTAAGGTAGACATTATTTCATCCCTCCCATATCCTACATGTGTGCGTGATGTTCGATCATTCCTTGGGTATGCTGGATTTTATCGACGCTTCATCAGAGATTTTAGTAAGATCGCTCTACCCTTATCTCGATTGCTTCAAAAAGATATTGACTTCAATTTTGATGATTCATGCAGGGTATCATTTGATGAGCTGAAGAAGTGTCTGACCACTCCACCAATCATACAGCCCCCATGGTGGGACCTTCCATTTGAGCTTATGTGTGATGCCTCCAACTTCGCGGTTGGAGCTGTCTTATCTCAGAGGGTGGAAGGACGTTCACATGTGATCACCTATGCATCGAGGACACTAGATTCAGCCCAATAAAACTACACTACCACAGAAAAGGAGTTTCTTGCTGTCATATTTGCTTTAGATAAATTCCATTCATATTTATTGGGCTCTAAAGTAGTTGTTTTTTCTGACCATGCAGCTTTGAGGTACCTCCTAAAGAAGCCAGATGCAAATCCACGACTTATCCGTTGGATGCTCCTTCTTCAAGAGTTTGACCTTGAGATAAAGGACAATAAGGGGTCAGAGAATTTGGTGGCAGACCACATGAGTAGGCTTACTCACACACTAGAGGGTGACACCTTGGACCAGGTACCACTTCGGGACACTTTCCCCGATGAGCATCTCTATACCATCTCAGGTAAGCATCCTTGGTATGCTGATTTAGTTAATTACATTGTTGGCTCTGAAATCCCAGTAAATTTGAAGAAGCATCAAGTCCAAAAATTAAAAAGTGAGTCTAGGTATTATGTGTGGGATGATCCGTACCGCTGGCGCATGTGTAGTGACCAAGTCATTAGGAGGTGTGTTCCCGATCATGAGTTTGAGTCTGTTTTGCATTTCTGTCATACACTTGCTTGTGGTGGACACTTTGGACCCCAACAGACAGCTATGAAGGTTTTATACTCTGGATTATATTGGCATAGCTTGTTCCATGATGCCCATTTGTTTTGTAAGTCATGCTCTCGTTGCCAACACACTGGGAACATTTCTAGGAGACATGAGATGCCCCAACAACCCATACTATTTTGTGAGATTTTTGTTGTATGGGGCATCTACTTTATGGGTCCTTTTCCTAGTTCATTTGGATTTTTGTATATTTTGGTTACTGTTGATTATGCGAGTAAATGGGTGGAGGCCAAGGCCACCAGGACTGACGATTCTCATGTTGTTGTGGACTTTGTCAAAGCAAAGATTTTTTGCAGGTTTGGAGTACCAAAGGCCATCATCAGTGACCAAGGAACACACTTTTGCAATAGGAATTTTGCTTCCCTCCTTCGAAAGTATGGGGTGACACACAAAACATCCACACCATACCACCCCCAAACAAATGGCCAGGCTGAGGTTTCAAATCGTGAGTTGAAACAAATCTTGGAGAAAACCGTGCAGCCAAATAGGAAGGATTGGAGCAAGCGCTTGGATGATGCATTGTGGGCTTATAGGACAGCATACAAGACCCCCATTTCGGATGGTTTTTGGGAAAGCGTGTCATCTCCCCCTGGAAGTCGAGCATCGGGCATATTGGGCTATAAAGAAATGTAACATGGATTTGGCCCAAGCTGGAATTCAAAGGAAGTTGCACATTCAAGAGCTTGAGGAGATTCGACTATCATCATATGAGAACTCAAGGCTCTACAAGGAAAGATCAAAAGCAGCTCATGACAAAATGATCCAACAAAGGGAGTTTCATGTTTGAGAGAAAGTCCTTCTCTATAGTTCACGACTGAAGTTGATGCCTGGTAAGTTGCGTTCCAGATGGTTAGGTCCTTATATTGTGTCTAATGTTTTTCCTTATGGTGCATTGGAGCTCACACAAGAGGACACTGGAAGGAGCTTTACAGACAATGGGCAACGTTTGAAGAGATACATTGAGGGACTTCCTACTGATGCAGTGGATTTTATCACACTGCATGACCCCATCATCACTTGATCACATCAGGCTGTTCCTAACCCTTTCACTTTTATATTATTTGTCCTATTTAAAAATTCTGCATTTCATGTGCATATATCATCTCATAGGTTCACATTGAGGACAATGCAATATTTTAAGTGTGGGGGAGGGAACCTTTTAGTTTAGTAATTTCAATTGTTTTCCTGTTTAAAAAAAACCAAATAAAAATTGTGTGTTTTTCAAATTTTGTGTGTTTATTTTAAAATTTTCTATGTTTTTTGAAACATTTTGAGCTAAAATGATTCTCATCACCATTTTGAAATCCATATCAATAAGTGAAACAATTTACCCCATGAAACTAAGCTTAAATGAATTCTGAAATGACTTTGTTTCAAGTTCAAATATTTAGTAATTTCATGAAAAGTACGCCGAATTTTGAATCCCATGCCAATCTCACTGTCTTTATATTTGAAATCACTTTCCTGTGAGGCTTCTAAACCATTATTTTCATATTCTTTACATTCACCTCACTTCTTGAGAGAACCAAACCATACTTGATTTAACCAGAATTTGATCTATTCCTATCAAAACTTGAGGGTTTGAGGTACTTATGTTTAAATGATTGAGGCATTTGTTTGGTATTAAAGCCCCTATTTCAAAGAATCCTTTTTTATAATGGCCTACCTTGAATATTTAATCCTTTTATCCCTTAGAAGCCATGCACAACCTGTTAGGTTAAGCCACATTACAATCCAATTTTCCCTATCCAACCAACTCTTGAAGTGAAATTGCATAATCTAGTTGAGCTTAAGTGTGGGGGAAGTTGTCTTGGGTTTTTCCACCACATTCTGTGATACTTTGGGTGGAAAATTAAATTCTGAAGAGATGTGTTTGCTGCTAAAGAAATTCATTATATTGAAATATTTGCCTTTTCTGGAGCTTTCATGACAAGTGAAGCTGTGCCTTTTTCTGGAGCTTCTAATTGAGGTGGAAAGCTGTGCCCATCTGGAGCTTTCAAGAAAATCATGTTTGAGAAGATTGACATTTTTTAAGCTGAAATGATGAATGGTGTAAAACTTTCATGACTTTTCATGATGATGGAGCTGAATTGATACTATGGGGATTGAAGAGAAGACCATATTTAAGTGAAAATTAGATTAATGCAATTTTGCTTCAAAAGAGTCAAGCCCTCCTCATTCAGCCTCAGAGTTTTTCACATCTTAATCCTACCAACCGAAAGCCACAGAACAACCCTGAAAAGTCCTCATGATAAACATATTTCCTTGACTCACATCGAGTAGCGATGTAGGAATCTATCAAGCCTATGGTGAACCTTGTATGAGTTTGGATGAGAAAGACATTGCAAAAAAAATGATATTTGAGTGATGAGAGAAAATTCAAGCGAGGTAAGTGTTTTGTGCATGGGCGGATAAATGAAGTGGAAATATATTAAATGATATAAATGGAGAACTTGAAATAAGATTTTTTATGAGGCATGATATCTTTTGATTCTTGGTGTGAAATTGATTGATCTTAAGGATATGTGTTTTAAAATTGGTTTTGATTTGATATTGATGTTTACTTGATATGAGGTTTTGCCCAGGTGTGCAAAAGGGTAAGTGTGGGGGAGTTGATAAAACACTATTTTATTGAATATTTTAATGATAATAAATGAAATAATTTCCTCACATTGTGTTAAATATGTTTATTTATAAAATATTTGGGATTTGATCATTCATTTGAAAATTTGGTGAAAATTCCAGTTTTACCCTTAATAGTGCACTGTAGTATTTCGAAGATAAATATTTTTATATTTATTATTTGAATTTTAAATTTTGTAACAGTGTTCCTAACTTCATTTTATATAACTTTCATGCAGGACAATAGAGCTAAAGAGTGCATTTGAATGGAGTAAATGAGCCATTAATCCAATGGTGGGCTGGACTCGGTAGAATGGACATGGGTTCTGTATTTGGGCCATATCTTCTACATACGGGCTTGGATTGAGCCAAAATATTGAGGAAAGCTCGGGGATATGATTTGGCACAAATCATCCTTCTGGAAGTCCGGTCAAGTCACGCGTTTTGGAGGTCAAATTGGCGGTGCAAGTTGGAATAAAATATTTGGCCGAGATTTTCATTTCACACTTAAAAAGTTATGTATCCCTAGCCCTCAAAAACTCTATTTAAAGGGGGTTTTAACTCTTTTATAGGGCTGGTAGAGGATTTGGGAAGGTTTGTCCGAAATGGTGTCTCTTGGAAGCCCCTCACAACTCTTGGAGGAAGTAAGCCTTTGTGCAAACCTCTCTTCCAAAAAGGCTCTCCTCTCTCACCTCTTCTTTGTATTTCTTTTCTTTCATGTCTGTTTCTTGAATTTTTCTTCAAATAATATTATGTGTTCATCCCTCTTCTTCTTATCTTAATCTTCTTAATTGGGTTGGAATCAAGAGTGGAGACAAGATTGGGTTCTACCCTTTCAATCCGTTGCTTATGCAAAACGTCTCCACGATGACTACACCACCCATGGAAGAGTAGTTCTTTTTAGTAATCGATCGACCTCTATCCTTATTCATTCATTTATTTTGAATCAATGAGCTACTGTAATTCACATATTATGATCTATTAATTGAGTTTTTAATTTAAATTAAACTAATCAAGCAATTGAATAGTTAACACAAAACACGCGAGGTCGGGAATTGTGTGAACTGTGAGAGCGCAACCTTAACCGGTAATTCAAAGCCACATGGGATCAATTTGTAGAGTTCAAATATAATCCCTAAACTCAATTAATCCTCATTTCCAGAGTGGTTATGTGCCTTAATTTACCACTGACCATAATCTAATTTTAGAACATCAATCAAAGCAGGGTGTTGTGATTGCATGTTCCAAAGTTAGCCTAAGGTTAAAATTCACTTCAATCTTCGTGGTAAAGTTAATTCTCGTAGGGTTCGGGATTTAACAAATTAAGGGATCATAATTAAGTGAATATTAATTTAAATGGTAATGATTAATAAATGATTAAAGAGGTAGAGTTAGATCGATTACGTCTTTTAAATATTGTCTAAACAAACATCTTTTTGTTGTGTCATTTTAATCAAACTTCATTTCAAAACTAAAAACAAAAAAAATACAATCTTCTTCCAGCAAACTTCTTCTAGATTCATAAACTATAAACAAACACCCCCATCCTTTAAAGTAGTGTTTTTATTCTCTTTTATTTTACTTCTAAAATACCTCTAAAAATTGTTTTAATTCACTTCCTCCTTTGAGAGACGACCTTGGTCAGCCACTCTGCTGCACCTAAGTACCCCAAAATCATACTAATCATTTGAGGGCGCCCACGACAGCGCTCTTTCAGTATGATGCTCAATATTGAATGTGGATGGGCTGATATCATCATTGAGTTTGACTACATTTCAATAATCAATTCTATTAACCACAATGACGCTGGACTCTAGCCTTTTGGCTCCATCATCAGGAGAATCTACTCGCTTTGCCAAGAATTCTCTTGCTGCACCTTATCCTTTACCAAAAGGGAAGGAAACAATGCGGTCCATTAGCTAGAGGCCTTAGACCCTTTTGATGGCAGCCATCTATGGCTGGAAAATTTCCCTTCATGGCTCTGATTATGTACGGCTGCTGATCTTCATCATTAATATTATCTTTCCTTCTTTTCAAAAAAAAATAAGACAAATTTATTTATCAAGGTAAAGTGGCACCAAGACAACAAAAATTTGAAGAAAGGATAGGATAGGTAAAAATAAACTCATAATAAAATCAAACTATAGAAGGTAATTTGTGATATTTATGACCTTATCACATAGTTTTAATCCTTTTTAAACTATTTAACATTTACCATGGTGAATAACTTTTACCATAGTAATTTTGTTTTATGAATAAAAATGAAATTTAAAATTTAAAATACTTTGAATATAATGATTCCAAAAATTTAATATATTTTAAAATATTTATTTTCTATAAGTGTCAATAAATAATTTTAATATAAGTACACAAAACGTAATGAAAACACAATTTTTTTTAGAAAAAATAAATTTTAAAGAATAAATAATATTTTAAGCTAAAATAATGTATAAAATAGATACATAAGAACATTATTAGTTTATTAATAAAATAAATAATGTTACCTAACTTTAAAAACAAACCAAATCCATAAGAAAACTTTTTCATACTTAATTAAGAAAAATAAACGAAAAGTAGTTTTTTTCTGAAAATAAAATATAACATAGGTTCCAAAAAGTCAATGCTAGATTTATAAATTAAATATATTAATTTTAAATTAATTATTTTACTCCTTAAATTTATTTTTGGTTAATAAAATGGTTTCATACATTTTTAATTTAATATTTTACCATTATGTTTTCATAAAAGTTATGGTATTTATACAAATAGTATTTTCAATATTCATCTAGAAATAAAAAAATTCCTAAAAAACTGAAAACATCACCCTAATATAATTTTGATATTAGAAATCTAAAAAATAAGTTATTTTTATCAATCCCAAATTATGAAACTTATAAATACAACTATTAAATAAAACATATATAATATACAAATAAAGGTAATGTTTTTATATGAAACATTTTTTTAGACATGAATAATTGAATTAACATTCCATATATTTTATTAATAATTATATATATGTCAGTAATTTAATTTAGTAGTCATTAATTAAATTTTATCAATAAAATTTATTGATATAATTTTCTCAAATGTATTAAATTTATCAATAATATGTAATTTGGTAAAACAATTTTTCTAGAATTAATGGTATTTTACCAAGTAAAATAGAACCCTTTTATTTTTAAAAAATTATTTATTTTTATGATTATGTTTTATTTTACTATATTGTAATTTTTTTTCTTTTTTTGTTTTTATAAATAATTATTCAACATATTTCAATGTTGCATGTATCACAAAAAAAATTGCATAAACTGGTTTTATTTAAAGAAGAATGCGTACTAAAATCTTTGGATGTTACATCCATATACCCAAACTAAATAAATTGAGTCCTTAAACATTTATTTTTTACCGAAATGAGTGTATCCTGAATTAAATATAAGTTTTATCATGATAAGTAATTTATAAGTTTCAACTACGAAATGTAGTATTCCTTAATTAAATATTTCTCGATCTATGTATATACTATTACAATAATTATAATTATAAATGATTTTTCAAAATCATACCTTGATATTTGTGTGATATTTTCCAAATAAGACTCAATATATTTATCTCACTCTTTATAGAGTTTGTGGAATTATTTTACCAAAAATACAGAGAACATGAGAAAATATACATGATTTACTTCAATCCTATAAGCATATTTCATCCTTTAGTTGTGTTTCTATAAGTTTTCCACATATAATTCATTTTATTTTCGAAATGATAAATAACCATGATGAGTTTTCTATGCATGAGGTATGAAAATAAAATTTTAATGAATCATAATATTCATTAAATAATGAATAGTTATTCCAGTAATCTTTATCCATTTACTAAAACCAAAATGGTTTTCACAAGTAGAGATAATACTAGATATGAATAAACCTTCATGTGAATAAGTATTATATTAATCTCAAAAAAATAATATATAACACCCAATGTTCAACTTAGATCATTTTAAAAACTTTTCAAAATATTATGTTCCATTTTTATAACTTAATAATTATAAATATTTGATCATATTTTCTTCCAAAATCAAATTTACTTTTATCTTGAAATTTATTGAACCTCAATAATCATTTAAAATATTCCTTACTATATCATAAACCCAAAAATCATAGTAAATATTTTTCAAAAAATTCAACTAATCCTTTATCCAGAAATAACATTAATCTCTCAAAAAATCATATACGATTCAATATATACCATAATAATATATACTCCCAAAAAAATATTAATCTTTTACCAAAATGAACAAAATTTTCATGAAATTAAATTACTTTTTAAACCCCAATGTTATCTATCCGACTAAAATTAAATTTTCAAATTAAATTAACCCATTATAAAAATTAAACTTATTTACCTCAATATAAAATCACATTTTTACCTAAAGGGTTACTTATACCTTCAACTCCCCCCCCCCCAATTCAAAAAAATATTCCCAAATAACCTTCACACTAAAATAAATACTAAACCTGAGTGTTATATCCAACTTAATCATCTATTCCTCCTAAAACCTAATAAATATTTTCCAAAGTATCACTATTCACATTATAATATAATCACATTAGACCTCAAAAAGGGTATTTATTCCTTTGATCTTATTATCAATGTTAAAATTGTAAACCTATGATGGTATCCACAATTATAAAATTATCCTTATCTGATAACTATCAAACCTATAAAATTATATAATCCCTACTCTGATAGTAACTAAGAATACCTATACCCATACTATGATAAATGATTCTAAAAACATAATATTTACATTCTATATTTGATACCAACTCAAGAGACCCCATTTTAACCATCGATAATCACAAAGTCAAAAGAAATTATTCACACACTTACAAACCTAATATTTTTTAGGTTTATAGATTTTGAAAATTTGAAAACAAATAATTAACAAAAAACTATATCTTTATCAGCTAAGAGGAATTTTTTCTCATTGTAACTATTGAGATCAGATGGATCTTGTAGGAAAACTGAGAGGGGGAGTGAATCAATGTACCCAAATTTTTATGGAATTTACATTATTTTTAATTATCCAGTCTTACTCTCGAATATCTTCCACTGATTAAGAGGAAGGGATATGTTGTGTGATCTAAACAATTTCATACACATGATATACACATAATAAATAAAAAAATTACAAAAGTATTTTCACAAAGTTTGATACAAAATCCTACTTCTTCCCCTGATCATCTTGTGGTTGTTTCACATATTATCTTATCAATATAATTTTCAGTGATTAGAAACACCTTGAATTATTTTACAACATTGGGTAGGAAATAAAAAAAACTTCCAGAGTCAGTGGTTTTCATTATACTGTTACCAAAGATATTAAATGGAATTGTTTATAATGATCCTAATAGTTCTTCAAAGATATTAAGAAAGCACTTTGAACAATACCCCTATAATACAGTAGATGTCTTTTCATCAACCGAATAATCTCATCCCTTAACTATAGGTATTCGAATACTGCTGAATTAATGAAATAATATCCATGTCGTCTTAGTCCCCCTAAATTTTTGGAAGAAGAAACATCCACTACTACTCATCATTCTATCAAAATGATCAACTAATGATTCTTTCAACACACTGAATGTTTTATTCTTCCTCCCATTATCAATTTCTTAGGAAAATAATCCTATGAGTGATGTTTCGGACCTCAATAATGTTTTTTTCAAGTTATGAACACAATTTCTATGGTATTAATTTATGAATATAAAATCATTCACACACACTCAAATCATTATCTTTAGTCCTCAATTAACAAAAAAATGTTATTTTTGTTATTGTGTGTATTAACTTAAGCGGATGCACACTAGTTTTTCATGAGTTTCTTCAAGATATGTGAATGTGTTGCATGAATGAATGTATTTTCACAGTATCATGCATAAGATCTCCTTTAAGTAGGAATTACACATTCACATTCCAAATATTCACTAGTACATAGCATCCATGTATATTCTTCATGATTTATATCATGTATACTTGTATTTCATGAAAAATTTGTCGTCTTATTGAAACAAGTAATAGACATGAGGTATCTATTACTCAAGAATCCTGCTTTTTTCCTTTGCACAAGTGTGTAAGGATTCTTATATACACATCATAGAGAGATTATATTATACCAAACATGCTTCATGGAACATTTAAACCATCATTAATGCATGAAAGCATACACACAACATGAAAGCATGGAACAAATATACTTCATGGATGTAGTGCGTGGATCTTCTCCTTTGAAAAAAATATTGTGGTTTCCGTAAGAGTATCATGAAAATAATATTGCTTTCATAGAACAATTTCTTTATGAATCACTTCGAGTGTGTAACCAAATTTGAGTGACCATGGTGTTCTACTACTCAAAGAAGAAAAATATGTGTGTAACCCTTCTCTTCGTGAAAGATTGGTTTCACAGTGGCTCTATTTCTTTGTAAATAACAACTCTCTTCAACAACTTCTCTCGGCTCTTGGTTATTTGATATTTATGGAAAAGTACATGACATCATGATTCCAAAATATAAAACTCATTGAGACTCCATAAATAATGTTGTGTCATGTCACTTTGAATGCTGAAATATCTCAAGTTCTTTGAATAGGAAATGCGGGATTCCTTTAATCACGAAGTTGAGAATCATGGAATCCCATTATTTAATGACAAAATCCTATCATGTATGAAAAAATGATCGTATGAGTCAACTATGACCTGAAAAATATATATGTCGTCATCTTCATTCAGAAATGGAGTGTTCATTGAATAACAACATGAATGAAAAACGAATTTACATGCATGGATTTGGGATATTGAGCATGTCTTCTTTATCTAGGTTTTTATCAGTGGATTATTTCCAAAAGAATGATCACCAAATTCTGTCATGTCATCAATTAATTTAGAATACCCATAGTGGAGGAACTCCATTTAGGAGGTAGGAGATGAAGACAATGAAGATCAGATGATCCAGAACAAATATATCAAACATTTTCACTTGTTTTTTAAAAATGGGTCTTTATGATTTTTTCCAAAATGGGATAGGGTTCCCAAGATTTTTAAAAATGGGTCTCGAGAGGCGTGAACTGTGTTCATGATTCTTTGATCCCATGAATATGTGTGAATGTGGTTCACGCATCATAGGCATGCTAAAAGATGCGTGAACCCCGTTCACGCATCCTTTGTGAAGTTGTTGAAAGTTGTGTGAATGAGGTTCACACATCATACAAAAACATTATAAAACAAAAAGTTTCAATAGAATTTATCCAATTTTTATTATCCAGTAGTACTTCCATTACAATAGTATAGATTTTGACTGAAACCCTCACCTAGATCTCCCTTTTATAAGATGGAAAGCCCTAGAAATCATCCTGCATTTTCAATGTGGGATTTAGGTTCTTACATTCCTTCGCAAAACATTCTAAATTTTCGATGTGAGATTATGTATCAAGTACATGTCTTTGAAAGACAATAAAATAAAAACTATAAATCCAATATAAATAAAACATGAAACATGTATTAAACATATAAAAAATTGTTTAAAATAAAAATAATTTCGTAAAAAATGTAGATTAATAAAAATCCACAAGCTTATAAAACCACCCACTTGAAACTTAAAAATGTTTCAAGTATGTGCCTTTGAAAGACTATAAAATAAAAACTATAAGACCAATATGAATTAATCATAAAATATAGATTAAAGATATAAGAAATAGTTGAAAATTAAAATAATATCATCAAAAATGTTGATGAAAAATAATTTATAAGCTTTCAAAACCACCAACTTGAAACCTAAAAATGTTTCAAGTACGTGGCTTGGAAAGCCTATAAAATTAAAACTATAAGATCAATATGAATGAAACTTAAAATATGTATTAAACATATAAGAAATAGTTGCAAATAAAAATAATTTCGTAAAAAATGTTTATGAAAAATAATTTATGAGCTTTAAAAACCACCAACTTGAAACAAAAAAGTGTTTCAAGTACATGGCTTTAAAAGCCTATAAAATAAAAACTAAAAAACCAATATAAATGAAAAAAATATAAGAAATAGTTAATAATTATTTAGTTTATTAGTTATATAATTATTAATTATATAATTATTAGTTAATTTGCAATATCCTTATTAATTATATAACAATTAATTTGTAATATAATAATAAATTATACAATTAATAATTAGTAATATAATTACTAATCATATAATAACTAATTAGTAATTTAATTATTAATTAATAATTAAATAATTAGTTAATTAGTAAAATAATTATTAATTATAATTATTAATTATATATCTAATAATTATATTCTAATTAACTAATTAATTATTATATAATTAATAATTAACAATTATATTATTAATTAAATAATTAATTTTTAAATAATTAATTTTTAATAATTAATAATTATATTGGTAATTAACTAATTAATTATTATATAATTAATAATCACTAATTGTGATTAATTATTATATTTCTAATTATAATTAATAAATATATTACTAATTATAATTAATAATTATATTTATAATTAACTAATTATATAACATATAATTAATAATTATATTACTAGTTAACTAATTAATTATTAACTAAATAATAATTAATCATTAAAAATTAAAAATTATAATTAAAAATTATAATTAATAATTATATTACTAATTAACACATTAATTAATATATAATTACTAATTAATAATTATAATTAGTAATTATATTACTAATTATAATTAATAATTATATTACTAATTAACTAATGAGTTAGTATATGATTATTAATTAATTATTGTATAATTAATACTTATATAACTAATTAACTAAGTAATTGTTGTATATTAGTAATTACTAATTATACTTAATAACTATATTACTAATTAACTAATTAAATATTATATAATTAATAATTAATAATTATAATTAATAATCATATTACTAATTATAATTAATACACATATTACAACATAACTAATTCTTTTTTATATAATTAATAATTATATTACTAATTAACTAATTAATTATTATATAATTAATAATTACTATTGACTAATTATAAATAAATAATTATATTATATAATTATAATTACTCATTATATTACTAATGAATTATTTATTTATTTTATAATTAGTAATTAAATAAAAAATTCACTAATTAATTATTATATAATAAATAATAAATAATTACAATTAATTAATACATTACTAATTAACTAATTAAGTATTATATAATGAATAAGAAATGATTTTAATTAATAAATTTATTACTAATTAACTAATTAATTATTATATAATTAAAAATTAAAAATTAAAAATTAATAATTCATAATTCATAATTCATAATTATAATGAATAATTATAATTAATAATTATATTAAGAATTAAATAATTATTTATAAATTAATAATTATATAACTAAACAACTAATTAATTATCATATAATTAAGTTACTAATTAACTAATTAATTATTATATATTAGTAATTAATAATTAATCATTTATAATTAGTATTTATTTTAATTATTAATTAATTAATAATCATATTAACAATTAACTAATTATTTATTAATTATTTATTAGTTGTTTAATCCATGCTTTAAATTTCATTTATATTGGTCTTATAATTTGTATTTTATAGTCTTTCATAGCCATGTATTTGAAACATTTTTATGTTTCCAGTTAGTTGTTTTGAAAGCTTATAAAATATTTTTCATCAACATTTTTTATGAAATTATTTTTATTTTAAACTATTTCTTATATGTTTAATCCATTTTATAAGTTTCATTTATATTGGTCTTTTAGTTAGTATTTTAAAGTCTTTCAAAGACACGTACTTGAATCATTTTTAAGTTTCAAGTTGGTGGTTTTGAAAGCTTATAAATTATTATTCATCAACATTTTTATGAAATGATTTTTATTTTCAACTATTTTTTATATTTTTAATCCATAATTTATGTTTTATTCATATTTGTCTAATAGTTTGTATTTTATAGTCTTTCAAATTCACGTACATGAAGCATTTTTATGTTTCAAGTAGGTGGTTTTGAAAACATATAAATTTATTTTAAACTATTTCTTAAATGTTTAATCCATGTTTTAAGTTTCATTTATGTTGGTCTCATAGTTTGTATCTTATAGTCTTTCAAAGTAATGTACTTGAAACAGAATCCCACATCGGAAATGCAGAATGTTCTGTGCTAGAAAGGGAGAACCTGAATCCCACATCGGAAGTGCAGAATGTTCTACATAGGAAAAGGAGAACCTAAATCCCTCATCGGAAATTTAGAATTATTTCCAAGGAAAGCCCTCTTATAAAAGTAAGCCACAGGTGAGGGTTTTTATAAGACTCCAGACTGTTGTAATGGCCATACTACTAGATCTTAAATAGAAGATAAATTTTACTAAAAATATTTTGTTATATATATATATATATATACATATATTTATATATAAACAAAACGAAACAAAACAAAATTAATAATAAAAAAATTAAAAAATAAAAACTTTCTATAGGATTCATTAACAGGGTTCACACATCCTTCATAAAGGTTACAAAGGATTTATAAACCCCATTCATGCTTCCTAGCGAGGGAAGATGCTTGAACGGGGTTCACGCATCTTTGGACCCTTTTTAAAAAACAGATGGAACACTATCCCTTTTTGAATTATTCTTTTTCAAAAAACAATTTTTAAACATTATCCGATAACTTATGTTATTTGTGTAACTTAAATGATGGGGAAACAATACCCACACTATGTTGCACCACATAGACTCTCTGTGTAGTCAAATCATGATTAATAAGTAATTATGTGACTACTTCTCTTTTCGCCACAACAGTGGTTCATCTCTTAGATACACTGCACACAACTCTTCAAAGGATACAACTTAGTGGGACTACTAGACCTTCCTAGTTTTCACTCTTTCGGCCTTATACATGGGACCGTCCACTCTGTGTTGGTGATATTCTTTCACATGGGATGGCCCAGGCTACTCCCTTGTCTGTGGATGCCCTTCACAACCCACATATGCCAAGGTTGATCTTGGCTAGGGTTGTCCATGTGGGTTAGACCATATATTTTATAAAGGACCCATAAAAATATAATAATTTCAACCTTACACCACATTAAACTCCTAAAAAATACCATTCCCCCTTCCTTAACATGATGCAATAATATAAATATATTTTTCATTCCTTCCTTCAATTCCCTCTTCATGAAATATAAAAATACCTTTTCATAGAACCCTTTCAATCTTCTTCCACAATCATTTCATCAAGAAAATGAATATTTTCATGGTCTTAATATAAATTCTTCATGTATTTTGTATAACCTTCACATATAATTCTTAATAGTATGCATGAAATAATAAGTGTATTCCATGCCTTCACCAAAACATGTTCATAATAAAAATAAGTATTTTCATGGTATTCACCTTGCCAAATGGTGAATGAAATGTGGACTCTCCTAGTAAAATTGGAACATATCTATGAACTTAATAATAGTTAAACAATCATAATAGTTACAAGGATAATTTTCCAATCATGAAATCCAATTCCATTAGATGAATCCAAAATAATTATCTAGGTATTATCACCAATCATGGTAAATGTTTTTACCAAATGAAAATCAATGAGTCCATAGAGATTTATTAGGAATCAGTGATAATATTTTTGAATATATATGAAACTCTTTCCATATTTATCTTTATATGAGTGATCACTGATCATAGAGAACTTCATGAAACATTGAGTTTTGATTGCATCTTATGTATTGACATAAAATAAAACCATACTCATTAACCATTGACATGGGATTTTCAATACCCCCTATCAGATTTCTTGTCAATATCATTTCCTTAATGTCAATCTCCCTTCACCCACTTATTGAATATAAATTAAAAGGATTAATATAGGGGTTTTCATCTATTTTTCATGTCATTTGGAAATTACATTGACTTTTTGTGAAATAAGGATGATACCACATGGTTTTCTTAGAAAAGTTCCTTTACTTGGTCTATGGTAAGTCTATGTGATCTAACACAATATAGAAAACACATGACCACAAATGCAGGCAAGGTAAGCACTCGGGTTTTATTAGTGCTAATTAAAAAGTACAGAAAGAAGTGGGACTTCAATCCGTGCTAGAAAAAAACACTAATAAAAGTGGTACTTTTATCAGCACTAGAAAAAAGTGCTGATAAATCTACCATTTATCAGTACTAATATTAGTACTGATAAAAGCTTTTAATATAAAATAATATTAATTTTTATAAAAATATTTTAATTATATTCAAAAATAATATTTATATGTATACATTAAATAAAAAATTCATGTTTATTATGTTTATTATGTTTATGTATTATTTATGATTATTGTGTTTGTTAGTTTTAGTTATATCTTTATTCTATATTTATTATACTATATGTTTATAATATTATATATAAATACATTTTAATATATATATTCTTATTAAATATATATATATATATGTTTCCAAATGAATGTGTTAATTGATGTGTACGTTCATATTCTAATGAATATAGGTTCATTGTTTACCCTAATGTTGGACATATATACTATAGTACAATAAATACTTGGTATATTCATTCATTTCCTATATAAATAAAGCTTTATCTTCTCATAAATACTTAAAATCATGATAAATATATTTAAAAAAACAATAAATGAATTTATTATATTTAAAAATATAAATATTTAGTTATATATAATTATATAATTTTTAAATATATTATATATAATTATAATTATATATAACTAATTTAATATAAATATGTTTAAATAATTATAAAATAAAAAAAGTTTTTTAAAATGGAAAATATATATTTATGAATACCTTTCGAACATATTTAATTATAAATATATGTCTTTAATGAATATATACACAAACACACACATATATAAATATATGTATATATATTTAAATACTTAAGAAATTAAAATTCAAAATAATATATCAATTTATATTTATATATATTTAATTAAAATTAAAATTATTAAATTATATATATATTTAATTATAATTTATACACAAACAAAACAAATATAGATATATATATATATATAATTATAAATTAAATTATTAAATTATGATAAATATATTAATTATATATATTTTTAAAATTATAAATGTAATAAATAATTTTATAATTATGAATAAATGGTATGTTTTATCCCTGATAATTAAAAACCATTGATAAAACATAAATTTATCAGTTCTTTCTTAGCGATGATAATTATCAACCATTATCAGTGCTAAAAAAGCCCTAATAAAGGTATGGTTTATAAGAGCTTTCAATTGTAACGCTAATAAAACAACCTTTTATGAGCATTTTTTAGAACTGATAAAGGTGGGCCTTTATTAGTGCTAAAAAGAGCTGATAAAGGCATGTTGTAGCAGCCTTTTTTATCTAGCGCTCATAAAAGTGTCATTGAGTTTTATAAATAAACCCTAACTTTATCCTCCTTTGCCACACCCCTCAAGCTCTCATGGAAGCTGATCCCTTCCGCCACTACCGCCTCCTCTCTTACCTCATATCCTGCCTCCTCCTCCTCCTCCTTGACGACCTCCTCCTCCTTCACCGCAAACTGAGTGTTGTCGCATGACTCTCCTCCCCCGCGCCTCTCTTCCATCGATGGCTCTCCTCTATCATGGCTATCCTTCATGGCAGCTCACCTCCACCATTGCCTCTCCTCCGCCAGACCTCTCCTCCGATGCGCGTCTCCTATAATGTGAATACACCTCCGACGTATTCTAAACCACATCTCTACTGTTATTTTTCCTCTTTCTCATTGGGTTCACTTATTAGAGTTTGATATTTATGGTGATGTTGTGAGTTGTACGGGATAAACGCCCCGTTGAAAATCATGGCTGTTGGTGGTCCTTGTTTTCACACTAGTTATATTTGGTTAAATTCAATTCACCTATATCATATTTTGAATTTTTTGATTTAAAAATATTTAATCAATGTGGGTTTTCATCATGGTAGAATATAAATATTGTTATTTCTTGAAACATATGAATTTAAGTGGGTGAAATATATTGTAGTGGTGTTATTAGCCAAATTTTTTTTTTTCGTATATCAAATTATGGAACCGTTGAATTTTTTTTTATGGTATAATTCTATGTGGTAAGATTAATCCATAAATATATTTTTGGATTCTGTAATATTTTATGAATTTTCATAATCTTGAAACTCTAATTTAGAATTTTGTAAAATAAATGGAGAATGAGATGGAAGTTACAATATTCATGAATTGTATTGTAAAAGGGGGAGCCTATCCACTATAAATGTGATGAAATGAATATTTCAATAATTTAAGAGAATATGTATTGATGATTCCCTATTCTTATAAAAACTAGTAGATATTATTTCCATGAAAATAGTAGTACTAAACCTTTTTGGACACTTCGGGAATAATTTAAAAGAGAAATTAATATAAGAAGTTTCATAATAGGTTGCACCAAATACTATTACAAGAGGTATCAAATGAAGGTATGTTTGTATTTATTTATATAAATACAATTTTGGGAGAGTGATAATGTACTAGAAAGTGGCACCCATATTTCATAAGGTATAGGATTTATCAAAGATTCTATATTTTCCCTTGATGATGAGTGTCTTCTTTTGATTTTTTGTGAAATGTGTAGTAGGAATTATGATTAATCCATGAATCTATTGGTCCCTTAAATGTGTAGTAGGAATAATTATGTGATGATGCTTTGGATTCATGATAGTGGTTCCAAATAATTAGTAGGGGAGATTTTCAGGATTTAATTAAGATATTGTGTTGGTATTAAATTTATTAGAAATGGCTTAATATTGGATTTATTTGATATAGGTCAGTATTCGATTTATTGGTAACATGATTGTGATGGATTAATTGGTTAAAATTTATTAAAACTGTGTTTTAGAAACATGGATTGTGATAAATGTTTTTCAACATATGTTGATTATTGGTGTTGGATTTATTATCAACACATGATTGGTTTTGGATGTTGTTTTGGAAGTAGATTTCTAGAATGATTTATGGTTATTCTGAAATTTATTATAAAATAGATATTTGATATTTTTTATAAGTTATTATATAATAGTGGATGAAGGTATTCAAAAGAATATTTCAAGAATTATTATAATGCATTTGAGTTGGATGGAGTTCATTTGAAAAATTTCAGTTTTGCAGAAAATACTATGGAATGAGTATAAGTGCTGCACCATGAGTAGAGTTCCTAGAAAAAATGAAACATGCATAATAATCCATGTATATATAAAATCATGTAGGGAACATTTTAAATGAAATGAAAAAGTAATGAGATCCTTAAAGTGATACATTATGGTCACATGTACCAATGTGTATGGTACTTACAAAAGAGAATATGATGTCATAGAGAAGGATGATGGAGTGTTGGATGGTTTGGGGTAGCAATTATAGAAATTCTATATAAAGGATAAAAGTAACATCCTAACACCCTAGTTCACTCTGATAAATCTATATCATTCTATGTTTGGTTTCATGTGGAATAATTCACACCATGTAGAGGTACCCATGAGAATTAAGATACAAGATGTTTTGAAGGTGGCTAGTTGATCGCACTATGGAAGATGGAATATCAATATTTGTGAACTTTTAATGGGAATATAGATAATTCCATTTATATATAAGAGTTTTTCATGTAATTGTAATCATTTCCACACAATGAGGGGAATGTGTAATAGTTATTCATGTCATGGGGAGTTCATACATTTCGTGGAGTGGCTTAGGAATACCTTGGTAATTATACATACTTTGTGATTTCCATTCCATATAGGACATCTCAGTATGAATGATTATGTATAACTAGAGTCCATGTGAACACACAATGATGGAGAAAGTCGTGTTGTCATGTTCTAGAAAAATATAACTATGATATCTTCAACATAACATGTTTTTTCTATGTGAGATATAAAATTTTGAGGTTAACAATTACAATATATAATAAAGAGTATCACACCATGTAGTAGATTAAGCTTGAGCCTCTGATTTCAGAAGAGAAAGAGATTCAGATGGTGATGAAAATGTTTATTCCCAGAAGTATTCAAGTGAATATATGTAACAACCTAACACGGGTGGACATGACCAGTCTACCCATATGGATTGGTATAAGGCTTAAATCCCATTCCAGATCACCATGGGTTGGAAATAACCAAATGGATATCGACATACATAACTATGGGAATGATTTCACAAAAAATATTCACTTAAAATAAAGGCTAAAAATAATTAATAACACACATAGAAAGTCTTAGTACATTAAAATTTCCCCATAAAAGGTCGTATCCTCCCTGAGAAGCTTTTCTAGATGTCTTCCTTGACCATCCTGGGCCACTAAGCCTACGCATCAGACTCCTGATTCCAATATTCTTCTTGAATACACCAACAATTCAAAAAACTCAACTATTAGGCACTGTCATCCTTCTAAATACTTTTTCAATCCAATCAATAATTCATATTATGTGTTTATCAAATGATGTATAAATAATACCATGTTTTCCTACATTCCCAAGTGTAGATGTCTAAATAAAACATCATTATGATTTGTCACATGAATCAACCCATGAAGTAAGTGACAAACCATACTAGATCTCATCACCAGGTTACAGTAACAACCCAATCCCCTCTTTATAGGTCAACACAATTGATTCATTCAAGATATCCTATAATAGATACCCTTGGATGAGTATCTATCATCTACCAGTGCAACTCAACCACTTTTGCACACACACAAAACCAGCCACCTCTACCTACAGGTTTGGTCCACCTACACACCACTCTTAAGGTTCACTAATAAATTCCATTACTTCCAAAACATAATCATGAACATATTTCATTTTCATCTGAATATTGACACTCACAATCATTGATGACAACATCCATAAATTCTAACATCACTGAACCCAATGGCATAAATCATGGACCCATCAACTTACCCACACATGACTATTACAGTATGACTCTTCACATCCTCATGTGGGTTTGTTAGTAAGCAAAAAAATATTGGATTTTCATTAACCACAACTAATAATTACTCAAATTACAAATGACCATGATGAGCTAACACCGACAATGCATTTCCAAAAATGGATTTCATCACCACACTACTGACCCATTGATAGTTCATAGATCATTCCCCAGACGAACTAATTATCTCACACACATACAACAGCATGACTTAGGGGTATTTGATTTACCACATTAAAGAGGCCTTTTCCCATGAATACATTATGTATTTTTCAAGTTTGAATTATTAAGGGTTATATTAAAAGAAAACATGTTTAAATTATTTTTACATCTGATTTTAAAAACATTTGTGTATATTAAATAACTTTTTATTAGGAATTATTTGTAATAATGTTTTCTATAGTAATATCTTTCCCTAAAAAATTAAATATAATTTTCATATCAATGTTTTAAAAAAAACTTTTGTGAAAAGGTTTATATTTTCATTTATATTTATCATCTTAAGATTGTTTTCGATGTAGTGATATTTTAGTCACAATTTATATGTTATTATGATATTATTTATTTAGTAAAATGAAAATTATAATAGTCTATGATATCTTAAGTTCTTGTTATGTTATTTTTTAAAATTATTTAATAAAAAATTATTTTAATATTTTAAGAATTCTTCCCACTCTTTCTCCATTATCTTTCCCCATCCATATTCTCTTCTCTATTTTCCATAGGCTTCTTCTTCCCCCATGAACTGAAATTCATTTTTCAGGAGGATTTAGGGATTTCTATTTTTTGAGTGTTTTCCAGGGAACGTGACATGTGGTTTATTGGATACCATTTGGTTTAAAGTAGGTGTTTCTTTTCCCTTCAATTATTTTATAATTCATGGAATGTTTATATTTTTAAATATTTTTTCAATTAAAGTATATTAATGTATGGATTCTTGGGTGAAATTATAAATTTCTTTTTTTAAATTCAAGGCTTGGCATAAGGGGTTTTTCATAAAAATATAACGTACTATTTTTAAAATAGATTAAATCTCATGAATAAAATATTTGAAAAGGTTAATAGGGTCATTTAAAATTTTTATAGTAAATTTAGGTCTTATTCCTTTTTTGGTTTTTAAAAGGAAGTTTCAATGTACTTGGAGAATGTTTTGTAAAGAAGAATGAATTTTTTTCAAGTGCTTCCAAAATCATAGAAATGATGGGACTTTAAAGAAGGGTAGTGAGACTCTACACAGTAAGCTGATTTTTATGTGAAGACCCATTTTCACTTTAAAAAGTAAATTTTTTATTTCTCATGTGACCCTCAATGATTTCCCCTATACATTTTTTACTAGTTATTTGTTTTTTATTATTTATATGATGAATGTATGATGTGAAAAGGGGATGTTATATGTGATGGTGTTGGAGATGAGGTATGACACATTTGTTTGGGTAAGTATCTTGATTTCTTTCTCAACTATATTGTTGTTTGTTTTCAATAACTTTGGTGTATATGTGGGAGTTCTTGATTCATCCTACCCTAGTTGGTACACACACTTTTATGGTCCCCTTCATTTTGTTTAAGAAAAGGATTGTGGGAGGGTTCTATTATGATGAGTAAATTATGGTTTAACAGGGTGGATAATGTTATTGTTGGATGAAATATATATCATATGATGGTGCATGTAGTTATAGTTCCATTTTGGATCGTCACAAACTAGTACCTAGGGTATATCCCATGTCGTTTTGTTCCTTGATCGGTGGTTCTCTATAGAGGATTAAATTATTATTTTGATTGCATCCCCCTTATGATTTTTTTATTAGTGTGACTCTTAATATTGGTTTTATTTAATATTATATTGTTCCTTTATCACATGGCTCCCTTCTTTATTGTGAATTTAGTTTATCTATTTGATTTGAGTTCTTTATGTGATACTGAATGTTTTATTATCAAGTGGAAAAAAATTTATATATTATGAGACCACTAGTAACTACATTTCCCACCAATTAATTGGGTAAAATATTATATATCATGATATATAAATGTTATATGAATAGGTTAGTAAGTCTATAAGTTTAAAAAGGGTGACTGTGATTGCGTTACGCTCTACTCATAATAATACATTTGAATAAGTTATCAAGTTTATATGTTCACAGTTGAGTGTGATGGTGTTAATCTGTAACAATAAATTTAAATGTGAATATGTTATTGAGTAGCTAGTGGGGGATCAAAAAACTTGAAAAAGAGTTCACCCACCAGTGATGGGTTAGAAAATCCATAAGGTTTATGGGAGGAACACTGAAAACTAGTGATCAGAGCTAGATAGGGGTGTCATGAGACATATAAGACATGCATCCATCAATGATTTGAATTGGCTAGAAATAGGGAAGTGATAATGACATCTAGTGATTTTTAGGGGTTCATTTTTAGAAAGATTCAAGTGGTTTGAAATGTTTCTTAAAAAATTATATGTGTTCAACATACCCTTGTTTGGTTTTAAATTTTTTTAAAATGGATAAAAACTGAATTCGAGTTTTTATAAAGGCATTTTGGAAGTAGTTGGTTTATTTTAAAAAGGTTTTATTATTTTAAAGAAGAATTCGTTTAAATGATTGGTTTTTAATGGGATTTCTACTGTGATTTTATAAATATTTTTCAGATGAGATTTAATGAATATAACTTTTTTAGCTATGTTTAATTTTTATATCAATGTTTTTTATATTTATTTTGTTAAATATTAATATCAATAAATAATATAGGATTGATATGAATAAAGAAAGGATGGATTCAAATCATCTGAAAAAACAGTATGAATATGGAGTGAAAGATTTCATCATGTTTACAAAATGTCATGCATATAATCCTTCCCAAATCATTTTTCTATGTTTACACTGTTGTTATTCAAGACAAGTTAGTGCAGAGGAGTTGATAGAACACTTGATCTGTCACATAATAGATTGAAGTTATAAATGTTGGAATAAACATGGGGAAAATTTTAATATAGCTTGTGACTAGGATAACACTTTGTTTTATGGATCGTTTGATATTATTACAAGCATGGACAATGAGGAAGACCATATCGAGGATGTGATTACAGATGTCCATGATAATGAAGAACGTATTAGGGAAATGACAAGGAAAGTTGAAGATGAACTTTGGGATTTCCCAAAATTGTTTGAGAAGTTAAAGAGTTGTCAAAAGATGCCATTGTTTGATGGTTGCACTAAATATGCAACATTGTCAGCCGCACTAAAGCTGTGTAATTCAAAAGAAAGAAATAGATTGGTTGACACCAGTTTTATAGAATTACTTACTCTCTTGAATGAAATGCTCCCAAAATATAATGATCTCCCAAGCTAAACATATGATGCAAAATGAATGCTATGCTCAATGGGTATGATCTCTAAAATAATATGTGCCATCACAAATGAATGTATAATATTTCGTAAGGACCACAAATCACTTAAATAATTCCCAAAGTGTGGTGATTCTCGATACATTATTCCTATGAAAGTTTCATGGTACTTTCTAATCATTCCAAGTTTTAGGTGCCTATATGGATGTGAGGAGACTGCAGGGCAATTGGTATTGCACAAAGACATAAGAAATAAAGATGTACAACTATGGAATTTGGAAAAATATATTTAGTGTATGAAAATTGATCATGAGTATCCTAACTTTGGAAATGAGCCGATAAACATTCGTTTTGTGTTATCTATAAATAGATTGAGTCCTTTTGGTTTTCAAAGCAGCACTCACGGTACATTGCCAGTTATGTTGGTAAATTATAACATTCCACTGTAGTTATGCATGAAATGAAAATACATCATTTTATCTATACCTATATAAGAAAAAAAACAAATGGGTAATGATATCGATGTTTATTTGGATCCATTGATTAAGGATTTGAAATTATTGTGGGATTTAGGTGTTACGATGTATGATGTTTAGACAAGTGAGGATTTCACATTGAGATTCATATTGTACGAGATGATAAATTAATTTCATGCATATGGAAAATTTTCACGATATATCAATAATGGAACTCTTTGGTGTCATGTCTGTGAACAAGGTACACAATCAATTAGGTTGAAACATTCATAAAAAACTGTGTTTCTAGGACATCACAGATTTACAGCTAGAAGACATAAGTATTGATCTTGGGTGACATCATTTGATGGAAGTTCAAAAGAATTTACACCACTATATCCACTAACAGGTGATCAACTATTTGAGAAACTTAACTATATAGACACTTCTTTTGGTTAACCATCTTTGAAAAATCCTATGAAAACTGATTGAAAAAAGAAATCAGTTTTTTTTTTGAATTACAATACAGAAATTGTATGTATGTCAGGAATTTTATTGATGTTATGCATTTTGAGAGAAATATATGTGATAGTGTCATCAACATGTTGGTAAATGCCCCCGTTAAATCAAAGGATGAAATTAAGGCTAGGTTGGACATGGTGGACATGAGAATATGAGAGGAGTTGGCACCAATGAATGTTGAAAAATGAACATTTCTTCCTCCTACTGCTTACACTCTTTCTAGGACGGAGATATATTAGTTGTTCAACTTCTTGAATGAAATAATGGTTCTAGAGGGGTTTTAGTCAAATATAAAGAACATCATGTCAATGTACAATTTAATGTTAAAAGGTTTTAAATCACATGACACCAATGTTTTGTTGAAATATCTAATTCATAGAGATTTACATTGCATTTCTCCTAAGAATTTATTTCATACATTAATAATGATTTGTTTCTTCCTCAAAGATATATGAATAAATGTTATAGACTCGATGAAATTTCCGACTATAGAAAGAGAAATTGTACTCATATTTTTTCAATTGGATTTTTTTTCGTCGATATTCATTGATATGATGGTTCATTTTTAAGGAGTCAAAGGAAAATACAAACTAAATTTTAGAAAAACGTAGATGGCTAGCTCGAGGAACAAGTGTGTATATATTATCTTAAAATTATTATGTAATTACTGGTTATACATTCTATACTAAGGAACATGATGAAGAAAATACCATACAGAATAGTAGAGTTACACTTGTGGTTGAAGTGATGCATGTTTTCTGTGCTAAGGATAGAAATCCAATTTATGCGAATATGTAATATTTTGGTGTCATCAAAAAAACACGAGAGTGGGATTATAAGACATTCTGAGTGTTGATTATTTAATAAAAGTTGGTTGATAAGAGAAGTGCTCTTAAAAAACATGAGTTTGGATGTTTGAAAGTTGATTTCAGCAATGAAGATTACAAAGACAAACCGTTTATAATGTAATCATAGGAAGTACAAGTATTTTATGGTCTAGATCCCAAAAACCAAAACTAGTCAATTGTTATGTTATCAACCAAAACCACTAAAGAGTCTAATAAAAATTCAACAGAGGATGAACCTTTCATTGTGACGTCACAATCATTTTACAGTGGTTCCATTGTGGATGACATTTTTTATTTCATAGGAGACCACAATGAAGGGAATTGGATAGTCGATAGATGGGTCAAATACCTTCAAAATTTTAAGAAAAGAGAGTTCAATAATCAGGTTATATATTTTTATAATATACATTGTGTTAAATTATGTTAATATATATTTACTTCAACATTTATGTTATATAAATTAAATGTTAAACCACTTTTTATGATAAAGATTTCTTCACGTGATGATTCTCCCAATCCCTAGGCACAATAGGTTTCTCAACCTACTTCAGCTCGCAGTGCAGACGAACAATAGGTTTCTCAACTTCTATCCTTATGTTAATATCTATTCATTGATTCTTTTATGTTATCTAAATTAAATGTTAAAACAATTTCGAATATAATGACATATGCATGGTATGATGAACCTAATCAATAGGTATAATAGGTTTCTCAACCTACTGTTTCTCACAGTGCAGACGAACAATAGGTTTCTAAACTAGTAGTTGCTCCCAGTGTAGAGGTACAACCACCGTCTTCATAGAACGATTCTAGCACTCTAGAGCTAGAGGAACATATTGATGGTGGTGGATCCGAAAAAATAATAGGTGCTGAAACTCCAACGATGAAAAAAATAGGAGCACCGTAGTTTGATGGTATTAGAAAAAACCTTTAAGAAAAAATAGAAAGGCATAAAAATCAAGATTGGATAGAAGAATTAGGGACAACATGTTAAGCCTAACAAGGCCATGTTCAGTAGTTACATTGTAATTGTCACTCGGAAACACGTAGCGATTAATGTATCTTCATGGAACCATTTTTTGGATGAGATTAAGACACTGATGTAGGGATATAATACGGTAACATTATGATATCATTTTTTTAATTTAATAAAAATTAAATAATGAAACATTGACTTACACTTTATAATCTCTTATAGAGTGCATTCACAGAAGATGAACCGCATAAAGATTATGTCTTAAGGGTTGATGGAAGGATTCATAGGTGTTTACAAACACGTTTAATGAAAATCAACTTAAAGATGCTAAAGGGAACATTAAACCACACCCACCTCTTATTTATACACACCAGATAACCCAAGAATTGTGGGATGCGTTTACTGGCTATCGTGTGAAGCTATATTTTCATGTACAATGTGTATGGTAATATGTTTTTCTAACAATACATGTATTCATCAGTTTGATTGACATTGTTTTATTTATGAAACAACAACTGAGTGCTGAAAATAAACAATACGAATCAAAACTAGTGCACCCCTATCGTAAATCAAGGATGAGGTATGCATCACTTGAAAAAAATTTGGTATGTATTTTAAATATACCATAATACTTTTATGTGACATTAAAAACAATTACTATGTTCACTTATTCATATGTAGCTTGAAGAGTCTGAATACACAACCACTTCTATCCCACACCATGAGTTATGGAAGGAGGCGCGTGTAACTAAAGATGTAATAATAATAGATGAAAACACATAAAAAGTGTGGGAAACTTGTGTAAGTATGACAGAATAAAAATTTATTTTGATTTAAATCACTATTACATAAAAATTACTACTTATTTTCCTATATTTTCAATATGAAATATTTAAAAGAATACAAAACACCCACACCAGATGCAGATATACTTTCAGTGGCCTTGAATCAGCCGGAAAATAATGGTTGTGTCAGAGGTGTGGGTTTTGGGGTGAGACCCCAAAACATATTCTGAGAAAAAAACAAGAGTATCAAACTGAGGAAATGAAAAGGATGAGAGAAACATTATCTATGTTTTAAGAAGAATTACTATACTAGAGAGAGTCGATATAATGTTTTACAGGGGGAGAGGAGAAACAACTCAAGAGAAACCCACATGTGAAGATCCCGCCCCACCCCCACTAGTTTTAGGCTAGCAATTCCCTTAAAAAAAATTATTATTTAAGGTAGTCAATTTTCTAATAATGTTTTCAGTGAAATGTGAATCAAATAGACACTAGACACATATACCTTTCCTATATTGATATTCTACAGGGTGAAAATGACTGTGATTAATATCCATCAACACCCACCAATAACCTTGTAGTGAGGGATAAAATGTTCAATATCCAGAATGACATGATACACAATAGAAAAGTTCTGATAGATCATGTCAAAGTGTCAATTACTGTATCCCTAGAGCTCAGCACCGATATACCTATTCCAATTGAGGATGAAGGTATTCATATGGTCAAACAATCTCTAGGAACATTCATCTTATTTCCATCACATCTTATAAAAAACATATTGACAATGAGGTATTCATTTACACTTTAATTTTAAAGCTAAAGCTTAAAAATTTGATGAAAAAAAAGATCAGAACTGATACATGTTATTACATACAGAAAAAGGGAAGGGGTGAAATGAAAGACTGGTTCAAAACCATCTCAAGGATCAACCAACTACTCAAAAATATCTACCCAAAACACCTTAACCCCTAATTCTATATCCACATTTATTATCATTGATGGATCATGTGGGAACGAAGTTGAAAGATGGTGGTAATGACATTATTTATTTTGAAGTAAATATGTACATAGGGGAAGATCCAGACTTCATTAGTGTTGAGAGTGAAACTAAAATCATCAACAATGATTGGTTAGGTGGCTCAGCAGTAAATTTTTACCTGAGGTAAGTTTACATGATTTTATTTTAAAAAATATGACATACTATGATAATAATGACTAATTATATTTCATATTTTTTGCAGGTATATATATGAAAAACAATTGAAGGGATTTACCCATGATTTTTTTCACTTGTCAATCCTCACATCACCTCTATAGAAAAATAATACATAACATTAAAGAAGAAGGGTGAAATTATTATAGGACTACTCAAATTGTTTGATATAAAAATTACGAATGAAATACTCTTATTAATACCAATGATGCATGGGTAAAACTATAAAATTTAATCATATCAAATATATTTTAATTTCTTTCATTACAAATTATTTTTTTGTTCTTAGACCGCATTGGATGCTCATTGCATTCAATTTGGATACTCCAATGATTTATTTTATGGATTCAATGCATGGATGTCCAACAAACTGACCACAAATGATAGCTTTGTCAATTTCTAATACACTACATACAGAATTTTAGAACTAAACATCATGAGATATATTATATATTATCTTTTAATGAGGAATCTATTATGATAGGGTGGTGTGTGAATATTTTCTTCATCATGGACTAAGGCCAGGGGAAAAGGATGAGAAACCTTGTTAGGAAAAAATCCATGAAGGTATCATTGAACCATTTTTGAGGTGATTGTGTTTTTTAACAAAGTGGGTTTCCATGGTGAGCTATCAAGTTCCACAGATATTTTTGGCAACATATGTTGACAAAGAACGATGATATAAGGAATGGATGATCTGGAGGTGGTATATAAAGAACAGATCTAAGGTGGCACCATTTTCCAGTGTTAGCATAATTTTTGGGCCTCAAAATCCAAAAATAGGGAAACATGTTTTTGGAATAAGATTTTGCATGTAAGATATAAGGTGGTTTGGAAACGTGCACACAAGGCATTTTTCAGGATCAGAATGTCCAAAAAATGGAAAAGGTAAGAAGTGCGCGCGTGAAAAATGAGGTTGTGCAAAAGAATCTTTCCCACCCAATACGACGTCAAATGGGGTTTTACTCACTCGAAGAGAATATCATTAGACACAATTAACCTTCTATATAGGGTTTGGAAACTCTTATAAATATGATTTGACCCACCTTATTCAAAGGATCTCAACACTTAGAGATAATCCGAGCTCTAGATCGCGTAATATTTTCAAGAAAAGGTAGTTGTGCGAATGATTTTGAGTTTCTTGGAAGCTAAGAAAGTGGTGTGTAAGATTTGAGTTGCGCATAATATTGAAGTTCCACATAATGGGTTTTTCATGAAAAAGTGGAATCTTGCACGAAAAGAATTAAAGTTGTGTGCAAGACACAATAAGTGTTGCGTGAATGATTTGAGGTTTCCCAGTAATACTGTGGTAAAATTTCATTCATCAGTGGATGAAAGTGGAACATCAATAGAGTATCTACATATAGTAGAGGATGTATTAATTTGAGATAATTAAGGGACCTACAAGTCTATAAACTATGAGTGGATCTTATGAAGAAGCAGTGAGAACACTTCAGTTGAGAGAGCATTGAGATTTCAAATTGTGAATGGTTGTAAACAAGGAGGGACAATGAGTCTGCTATGAACTTGTAAACAGTAGTGTGATTTTAGTGGATTTGTTAAATTGAAATATTTATGGTGTATTCTCCTTGTATATATCAAAATGAGGGGGAACCAAGTAAAATTGTTGTGTCCTATGCATGCTTTAAGATTTGTTCATATTCTACAATGAGAATAAGAGATAAGAGTGTTTTTTCTAACAACGAAATATGATAAAAGGGGAAGTTGTTTTAATCTATCATACCTTGATTCACCCTCCCTCTCAGGTTATCTAGCCTAGTGAACCTAAAAAACTTGATATGTACTAATAATGGATACGTATAAGGTTATATATAAAAATATTTCACTATCCAAACACATATAAAAAAACAACTTATTTTTCTCAATGATTCTGCAGTGCCAGAAACAAAAAACGATAAAGACTATGGTTATTATGTTTTTAAATTTGTGAAATAGATCACATTCCATGAACAAACCATCATTCTTAAAGAGGTATTTTCAATGATAACTATTATTTATTTGAAAATACTTATTAATACTTTTTTCATTTATATTTTTCAGTATTAAAATGACTACCAAAAATAGACATATTCACAAGACGATATAGATATTCTTAGAAAAAAAATGGGTAGCATACGTGATTGAAGAATATACAAATATAAAATGAAGATGGTAAACTTATCAAATAATTTCACATTTAATAATACTTTATTCCTTATCTTTATCTTTGTTTGATTGTAGTTTTTTGATTTGTACAAGCTAAACTATATGCCAAAAATCATAGATGTTGTTGGTCCTTGTTTTCACACTACCTGAATTACATATTGATTGTTTTTTTAGAAAAATTGGTTGCCCTCATTTCTAGGGTATGTGTGTTGTTGATAAACCAAAAAAGATAATGAATATCTTGAACGGGTTTCCCCATCCTTTGAGTGTGTTGTGACATCTTGAGATATAACAGGCACAGGATATTACTCCACTCTTCTTATTTTCAATAACAAGAATGTTTTTTCTCCAAAAATCCTCGATTTGATCTGCAACATTGGTAGTTCCCCTCTTTAGTTGAACCAATGAAGAAACAACTATAATATTTTCATTTAGAGGCCCTGAATATATGATAGTTGGTTCTTCCCTGGGCTATATAAAGCTATGCTACAGAAGGAGGATGTTATTCCATATCAACCGTACATGGACCAATGGTTTTTCCATAATCCTTTATAACTGGGTAGATTGAGCATATTGATAAGGTCATGTCTCTTTTTTTGGTTTTAGAGGTAAGGATGCATTGAATTTTAGGTAAAAAATGAACTTAAATTTTTTTCCAACACTTTAAGATAATTATCTATGAGCCATTTGTGATGGGTAGGAATCAATCACACCTCAATCAGATTCACAAGGCCAATAGTATGACTCCAAATGTATCTTTATTTAAAATTGACATTAATTTAAGTAAAAGAAACACAAATGACATAATAAAAACTGAGTAAATGCATATGTATAGTTTTGATACTTTAGGGAAATGATATATCAGTCATTTATGATGTGTAGGAAAAAACCACACCTCAATCCGATGCACGGTGTAACTGGTATGACTCAAAATGTGTTGTTATTTAAAATTGACATTAATTGATGTAAAAAAATACAACTAACACAATGAAAACTAATAAAACGCTTTCATATAGTTTTGATACATTAGAAAAATGATCCATGAGTCAATTGTGAAGTGTAAGAATCAATCCCACCTTATTCTGAAGAAGACTGTGACCGGTATGACTAAAAGTGTCCGTTTTCAGTTTGAAATTGACATTTTTGTTCAAAACGTATCAGTCACTAAAAACAAAGAAAACATGCTCCAATTGTCTTCCAAATTATAGATAGAAATTTTTAAGTCCTTTTTGACATTTATGATGTATTCTCACATCAAACTGATGCACGATGCGACTGGTATGACTCAAATGTCATGTTTTCTGTTTGAAATTACATTTTAGTAAAAAACAAAATTGTCATACTAAAAAATAAGTAAATAAATTCTGATTGTTTTGATACTTTAGCACAATGATCTATAATTCAATTATGATGTGTAGAAATAAACTACACCTTAATATAATTCACTATATGACTTGTATAACTCCAAATGTGTCTTGTTATTTAAAATTGACATTAATTGAAGTAAAAAACACAACCGACATACTGAAAACCAAGGAAACAAATTCATATTGTTTTGATACTTTAGTAAATGATCAATGAATCAGTTGTGATGTGTATGAATCAACCCCACCTTAATCTGACCCACTATGTGATCATTATTACTAAAACTTTCCATTATGAGTTTAAAATTAACATTTTAGTTCAAAACATGTCACTCACTAAAAACCAAGAAAACACACTCCGATTGACATCCAAATAAATTACAGTGATTCAATGTTCTTTTTGACGTGTATCAATCAGTCTCATGTAAAACCGACACACGATGGGACCGGTATGAATCAAATTTCATTTTTTATTTGAAAAGACATGTTTTTTCAAAAAACACAACTGAAATACTAAACACCATGGAAATTAATTCCGTAGGTTTTGATACATTATGAAAAAGATCTATTAGTACTTGTTGAGGTGTAGGAATCAATAAAACCTCTGTACGATACACGATGTCACTGGTATGACTCCAAATGTGTATTATTATTTAAAATTGAGATTAATTCATGTAAAAAAATACAACTGGCATTCTAATAACTGAGAAAACACATTTGGATTATTTTTATACTTTAATAAAAAAATCCATGTGTCGGTTGTGACATGTAGGAATCAACCCCACCTCAATCCGACGCACTGTGTTATCAGTATAACTAAAAGAGTCTGTTAAGAGTTTAAAATTGACATTTTAGTTCAAAAAATGTCACTCACTTAAAACAAAGAAAACACACTCTAATTGTTTTCCAAATAAAGAAAATGATTTTTATGTCCTTTGTGATGTGTATCAAGAAGTATCAAGTCAAACCGATGCACGATTTGACTAGTATGACTCAAATTTAATGTTTTCGGTTTGAAATAACATTTTTGTAAGAAAAACACAACTGACATACCGAAAACTAAGGAAATGCATTCTGATTGGTTTGATAAATTAGGTAAATGATATATCAGTAATCTTTCACATTTTAGAATCAACCTCATCTCAATATGATGCATTGTGTCACCGGTATGACTCCAAATTTGTCTTGTTATTTAAAATTGACATTATTTCTAGTAAAAAAACACAACTAACATACCAGAAATTGAGTAAACGCATTCATTTTTTTTGATATTTTATGAAAATGATCCATGAGTCAGTTGTGATGTGTAGGAATCAATACTACCTCAATCTGACCAATGGTGTGACCGTTATGTTTAAAAGTGTCCACTATTAGTTCAAAATTGACATTTTAACTCAAAATGTGTCACTCACTGAAAACCAATAAAACACACTCTGATTGTATTCCAAATTATGGAATGAAATTTGTAAGTCCTTTATAATATGTATGAAGGTGTCTCACGTCAAACTGACACATGATGTTACTGGTATGACTCCAATTTCATGTTTTTTGTTTGAAATGAAATTTTAGTAAAAAACAAAACTGGCATACTAGAAGCCAAGTAAATGCAATCATATTGTTTTGATACTTTAGTACAATGATCTATTAGTCATTTGGGATGTGTAGGAATCAACCCTACCTCAATACAATACACATTGTGACTTATATAACTCTAAATGTTTATTTTTTTTAAATATGACATTTTTAATGTATTCTTTAGATTAATGTTTAATTTATTTTTTATAGTATTACTAAAAAAATATTTGTTTTATTATATAGGTGGAATCTTTTTATTGATATGGGATGATTTGTTTGGGGACTTTTACCATCAGAGTACATTTTATAGAGGGTACCACAAACATCCAAATAGAAAACATTAATATTTTTAATTGTTTGTTGGATATTTGTAAATTTTATTTTATAGAACATTGTTCAAAATGTATATAGAAGTATTTTTTTGGTATATACCATTAGCAAATATTTTTTTATTCATGATGTCTATCAAATTTATATAGCATTGTTTTCCAAAAAAATTTGTGTGCAACTTGTTTTTTCATCATTTGCATCGTGTATGTGGTTCTTTTATATATACTATGAGTGGTTATTTTTTAGCTAGTTTTTTCTGGTTTGTGCAGGTTATTTTTGATGGTTTGGTTATTTTGGTCTGATGTTTATTTTTTTCAGATTGTTGGGTCTTCTATTATATAAAAAGCATGCCTAGACAGCAAATCTATTATCATCACTTCAATTAGCACTGATAAAGGCCCACCTTTTTCAGCGCTAATTGATGCACTGAAAAAAGGGTACTTTATCAGCACTTCAAATAGTGCTGATAAAATAGGGGGCCTTTATCAGTACTTTTCTGAGCGCTGATAAAGGGGACCCCCTTAATAGTTGATCTATTAACAATTCCTTTTTAGCACTAATAAAGTACTTTTTTTAACGCTGATAAAATATTGTTTTGTGGTATTGATAAGAGAGATACAACTTGGGTTTTCTATAATATCCATTAACAATCATCCATGTGATATCATGGTCATAATATATTTATTTCTAAAATTGGGGGACGTATAAGAATAATTATTTAGTAATATATTACCATTCAAACTTTAGTAAACACATCATAAATTTCGAGTGATAATATTTTACTCTCCCATTTAATTGCCTTACCAATCAACTACCACTCCCCATTGATGCACATACATTATATAATCAAGAAAAGGGAAATAATTGAAAATAAGTTACCTCAATCTTCAAATTATATAAATATGAAATGAATTTATTAATATTCATAAAATAACCCTTAACACTATCTCCTTTATGTTTGATCCCCCTCAAGGGGGGAACTCCCTTCAATTTGTTCTAGTTGGAGAATTTCATTCGATAGTGTTTAAGATGTTCAAATTTATGATCCACCATTGTGGAACAATTCGAGTTTCTACGGATCCTGAATAATCGTTCCAACTTGTTCTCTTCCACTTTTTTCTTCCAATTATCCTCTTTGGGGTGATCTTCAGCTTCAATTCCTAATAATGTAAGCACAAGAATGATGAAAAATAAAGAAGTGAATAATTTGGAATACATATGTGATTCTTAATAAGTGTAATAGTGTGGATAATTTTCACTAAACCTAAGGACTATTTTTTGTGAAGCTCTAAAGTGTCTGATATTCTTCATGGTTGTGTATGCTCTCAAATTTTGGAATTTATTAGTCACTGAGTACTCTTTACTTTAATTCACCTTCATCTTGTGTGGATTATTTATCATCACATATTCTAGTAGTAAAATATCATCCCGGTTCTTGTTTTTCTATCTTTGGTATCTCCTTTTGAGCAATAAGAACAGTTATACAATTGTTGGAATTATGTCCAGCCTTCTTACAACTTCAACACAATTTTTATGAGATACTTGATCTATCATTTGTTGAAAATATCTCATGAAATTTGAGGCTTTCATGTAATAAAATCTATTTTTAAATTTATTTTACTCTAGTTAGCGGTTCATCTTCATCTATTTTTTTATTTCTATGGCTTCATTCACTTGTTAAAGAAAAAATATTAAGCATTCCTTCTTAATATATTCTATTTTGAAGCATCCACATGGATTATTCAATGTTTTGAGTTTATTTTATTGGTTAAATTATCAAAATATTCATCAATAATGTCTTAAATCAATATTATCTTCTGTTTCTCTCTTTGATTAAACATGTTTTTTATATTAGATTACATTCATTCATTTCCATGGCCTATTTGAAGTGGTCCATGGTCTGATATTTTTTCCATAGAAGAAGCATCTCTTCTTGGTTGATGTGACATTCTTGAAGTTCACCTTATCACTGTTCTTTGGAATATCCTTACTCTCCTATTTAATGACTACCTTCTTCTATTTATTCCATAAGAACAACTTTTTAGATTTTGTTTTTTGCTTCTATATTTATAGTGGTATTTTATTCTCATCAACATATGTATAGTTCTTAGTTGGTATATAACATCACTCATCATAACTATGACCACTTATTTTGTAATAAAAACATTATTCTTCAAGACACCCAAATACTTTCTTGACTGGAATATTATTCTTAATATGTGAATTACTCTTTAGTTTTATAAGATATATCTTCTGATCAGATTTATCCCCATTAAATTTGGACCTCTATAGTTTTTATATGTGGACACATTAGAAAAACAATAAATATCTTTATGCTCAAATTTCTAGTAGCACTAATAGTAGCCAGTGAATCTCCTTCTTTTACTTGTACTAAAAATCTATATTGATTTAGTACTATGTTGTTTTTGGGTTTGTCTTTCCTTCTATGGAGAATCATTTATAGAGTTATTTTTCATGATATTTAAAGTATACACCCTTACTGTTTTCTGTGTTTTTTAGAAATTTTTTTAACCCATATCTTCCCGGATTTTATCTTTCAACCTGCTTTAGCAGATGAGACTGCAGTAGTTGTAAATGAATTAACTGGGTTATGTGTTACCTTCTTTTATGATCTTTTAAAAGTCTGATCAATAGATTATTTTGAGTTTTTATTTCAACCAATATGTGTATTTTTAGAGATATGAGTCTCATTAATAGTTTTTATAGAAACATCCCTTTTTATGTTATAACTCTCTTCATATGACTGGGAGGAAGATTTATTCTTCATAGAAACATGGGAAGTCCCAACATGTCTTGCCTTAAAATTTCAAAATTCAATTCCTAGTTCAAGAAATTTCATACTAAATGAAAAATTATCTTTTAAAAATAATTTCATTCTACATTCCAATTAAGTTTTAATTATTTTAATATTATCTCCATAGTATTTTTTACCTTCACTCAAAAAGTTTTCATGTTCATTGATTCCTCTATCTTTGACTTCCAATTAGTCTTCCTTAACACTGAAGGTAGATTTACTTGATTATTCTAGATGAAGGATCTTCTAAGTATACACTTCATGTATCTTGGTCTTTTCTTCCAATACTATGTCAATCTCTTCGACCTTAATTATTTTTTCTTCAATATGAGCATCCATGAAATTCATGGAAACATTTAACAGTGTTTTATGTTCATGGATTACCTCACCAAAAAATGTTTAATCATGATTCTATCATAAAAGGAACATTTCAATTATTCTTAAATTATTTAAATATTTTCACTGTAATGTGTCGTGGATTTTTTTCATTGATTTATGGTGTTATGTGATAGAATTACACCTTTTTAATTTCCTTCCAAGTGCATATTCTTAATTATTTATTTCTTTTTCAAGATGTTCTCTTTCACAAAAAATATCCCTGAAAGAAAAAATTATATATGAAATCACTTATTTGTGAACATTATTAATATATCTTATAAATTGAATGTAGAATTCAACAAATTTTTTGATAGAATTATCTTCCTCGTACTGTCCACATGGTGATCTATCAAAATGATCATTTTCAAATAATTTTATTAAAGAACATTGATCTTTATTTTCTTTATTTGATATTTTTTTCAATATATTTGATTCTATCTTCTTTCTATTATTCAGTGTCTTAGAAGATACATTCATTTCTTCTTCAACATGATTGGAGACTATATGTCCCACTAGAGGTAATTCATAATCATCATCAAATATACAGTTCATATAGACCTTGTAAAAACAAGAGCGGATGAAATCTATTATCCAATTAGAGGTAGAACTACCCTCTAATACCACTTTTAGATCAGAGATGGATCATGTAGGTACATTAAGAGGGGGTGGATGAGTGTACCCAGATTTTTATTAAATTTCATTTCTTTTTAATTAGCCCTTATTAATCTTAAACCTTTTTTCCACAATAATAGTAATGTATATATTGTTCCATATGAACATTTACATAAGAAATAAAAATAGATAATAAATAAAAAATTGAACACAATTATTTTTTTCAAAGTTTGGTATAAATACCTAATCACTTTTGTGATCAACTTGTGTTTGTTTCACTGATTCTCTGATCACTTTAATTTGTAGTGATTAAAAGTTCTAATAATTAGAAAAGAATATTGGGAGGTAAATGAAAAATCTTCCGGAGTCTGTGGTATACTTTATACTTGTACCACTAGTCTTCAATGGAATTTTTTACACTGGAATCACCAGGTATTAAAATATATTAAATAAGAACTTTTACCAGGACCCCTCAACTACAATGTATGTTTATATATCAACTAAATAATATTTCCCCTTAACTGTAGGCCTTATAATGCTATTGAATCAACATGATAATATGAATGTTGGCCTAGTACTCTAGAAGGAGTGGAATATGAAACTTCCACAATTGATCACTATTCTATTTGAATGGCCAACTATTTAATTTTTAAACACACTACAAGTTGCATTCTTCCTCACTTTATCAACTTCTTAGGAAGATACCCCTTTCAATGAAGTTTTTAGATTCAATAAATATGTGTTCAAATGATGGGAACATATTATTCAATATTATTTAATGAAATTGTAATCTTGCATACACTCTCAAATAATTATTCTTGAATTCTTAATTTGCACAAAAAATGTAATTTTTATTATTTTTTGTGCTATCTTGAGTGGCCTCAAACTAGTTTTTCATTAGTGTCTTAAATGTATGTGAATGTGTTTAATGACTACATTCATGTTCATAGTATCAAGCATAATATCTCATTCCAATAATAAATACATCTTCAACTCACTGATATACACCATTTCATAGAATCCATGTATTTGTTTCATGTATTATATCATGTATGAATGTATTATATGCAATGTTTCATGTATTTTTCATGAATGTAATTGGATTTAGGTCTCTATTGCTCAAGAAGAATAAATGTGTCTTCAGAAAAGTGTGTGAGGATTCTTATTCATGAAACAAGGAAAGATGTTCTTCTACCAATAGTGGTTTAAAAAAACATTTAAACCATAAAACATGCATGAAGGTAGAAACAAAGCACAAAATAATAGAACACGTATGCTTTATGCAAGTAGTGATAAAATATTCTCCTTCAAGAAAAACATTATGGTTGTGAGTAAGTGTAATATGAAACTCGAATTGATTTCATGGAACAAGTTCTTCGCAAGGAACTTTAAGTATCAAACAAAAGTTGTATCCATATTGTGTTATTGCCATCCTTGTGCAAGAAAAAGCTATATGGAACCCTACTCTTCACAAAATATTAGTTTCATTATAAGGACCCGACCTTAATACATTACATAATCAGGAATTAAATGAATAATTCACATTGATGATCTTTTTAGGTTTAGAGTTTTAGAGAATTAGGACATAACTATTATCTCTCAATGATTACAAAGTAGACACATCTACTCAATTTCCATTTTTTCACAAAATAAAAACTCTTGAACAAAATATTCATGTATAGTTACATGTTTTAGATAGAATGACATTTCCTTGATCCCATCCTTGACCCTATTCATCTTTAAGTCATGTGGAAAACATTTCAAAAACATGGGATGAGAATAAAAAACTTAGTATGGGATATAAAAAACACGGAAATAAAACATTAGTCCATGTATACATAAGAATCAATGAAATCATATTTTACTCATAAAACATAAGCACTTTAACATACCACATGGAATCACAAGATTTATGAATAACTCATATAAATCATAAGACATAAAGGTAACTTGAGGCATTCATAAAATTCTTATGTATGGAGTAACCATCATGGTTATGTTTGGAATACCCATCATAGTATCTTCCCTAAACCTCTTCGGAGAAACCTTAGCGTTTAACTCCTTCATGTCACCCAATGCATTAGAGAACTATCTCGTTCTCACCTACCCTTAGTTTGTCACAGAACCACCCAACTTCATAAACAATGCCCAAGATCCATAACATAATCGTATCACATAAAACATGCAAAAAGGAAACATAAAATTTCCACATTTCAATCACAAGAAATCAACACAACACATTGATATAATCAAAAAATTATAAAAACCATTTTCAATTCCAAAATAAAAGATAAGTAAAACATGGTATTTATTTTTCATTAAAAAAAATTTAATGGCTTGTAGAGGAAGCTTAAACTCAAATAATTGTCACGGCGACAGAGAAGCCGTTGTCACCGCATACGTAAAAAAACATTCCTTTTTTTGTTTAATAAAATGATTTGTGTAAAAAGATTCCTTTTGAATGAAATGAAAAGTCAAAAGGGTTTTATACACTGTATAAAATAACGTCACGTAGAAATCAAAAGATTCCTTAATGAATGGAGATTGAGACGATGTCCCATACAAAGATTGTATCCTTAGATTAAGGATAAATCAAGTACATAATTATGTGTGAAAAATATAAATACACCCAATATAAGTGGATATTAAGTGTAATACAATCAGAGTTCATCCACACATATTCACAGTATGCCATAATCAAGAAGTATAGGTTTAACCCAAATAATTGAAATTGGGTTAAGAAGTTCCTTTATAGAAATTCAACAGCCTGACGACGTCACTTTAAAATTCTGAAAATGAGTTTTTTAGAAATAAAAATGGTATCTCATCACTTGTACAAAAATTTACAGCAATAAGGATACATAAGAATATATCCTAACATTAAGAAGATGTAAATGAAAGGACCTAACAAAAAGTAGTCTTTTAAAAAGTGGAGGGTGAAAGGTTCCCTTACCGATTTGGGTAACATTCGAAACGTACACCCCATTAAAAAAAGACTATACAATGTTGATGTAAATACCCATGAATGAAAGTATTTTAGGCAAAGATTATAATAATGGGCTGTACATACACCACTCAAAAGAGATAGTGACAAATATATCATGAATCTCACAGGAATAAAAAGTGAGATAAAAACCCCTTACCTCATGGTAATAAATCAAGCCGTATGACCAAAAGATAATAAACACCAAATAAATCTCATAATACCATTTTTTAAATAAAGGTTGGGGCCGAAGCCTCATTTTTATTAATAAAGCAAAGCAAAGACCTCTTTTAACTGGGTAGAGGGAGACCCATTACATAGCCCGAAGGCCCAGTGGGCTTGAAGCCCATTACATAGCCCGTAGACCCAAATTTTTGGCCAAATTCCTATTCTGTGAATAGTAACCCGGCTGCTACAGTACCCGTACCCTGCCGCCGCTACAGTGCCCTGCCGCCGCTACAGTGCCGCCGCTGCTACAGTACCCGCTACAGTACCTGCGCCCAATGGGTTTTGAACCCCCATTTTTCATGTAGTATTACGGGGTGCTTACCACTAAGCCAAACCCCAACTGATGAATCTCATAATACCATGAATATAAATAGAATCATGATAATATATATCAAATGGAAGTACAAAATACACCACATGAAATAAATATGTGGCGAACAATGGAAATCTCAGGGAATTAAAAGTGAGATAAGAAATCTCTTACATCAAGTCTGACTTGTGCTCGTTCGTTCTTTATATTCCTGAATAATAAATTTAGGTCAATTTATAATTGCTTAAGTACTTACTTTAAAGTTTATTATTCAATTCATATCACATATTATCATGTTATAATAATTAGTTAATTATGTGAGTTCATATCATATGTTTTGTCGATGTTCGGTACATGAGTCAAAAATGAACTTGTTTGAAAAGAATTATCCATGTAGTTATAAGTACATCATATCCATAATGGTGTTCATGATTTAAATATAATATATATATAGTATATATTTATTTTATAATATTCCATAATTTTTTGATATAATAAATGAAATTTATCATTCATGGAGACGATAGGTCGTACGTACGCATGAACACTAATTTCATTTTTTGTCATATTAATAGACATTAAAAATAAATTATACATAGATATATTATAACTTTAGTATAATATATATGTTATAAGGGTCACATAAGTTCATTTATTCCATTCTTTATATGTTCCATGTATGTCATGAACGAGTCACATCACTTGAGGGGGCGGTTGTCCGCACATCCTCATATAAAATTATCGCATTTGCACAACATGAAAAGCATAAAGGTAAGTTTTAAATATAAAATAAAGAAGAAAATAGGTGACATAAATATAATATATATCATATATAAATATAGTTCCATCATAATGGCCACTATGAGATTTGTTTAAAGAAGATTGAACAATCATCATTTCGTGAGGTAGTAATTCACCACCCACAAAAATAATATGTTTTTCAACCATTAGACGAAGGTGTGTGTAAGTGTAGGTATAATCTTTTTCATAAAAAAATCCTAGTATATTGAGTATACTAGTGTTATTATGGGATCAAATAATAAGAATATAGTGGCGAGTGATGAATGGAAATAAAATAATGAAACTCGAAAGAAGACATTACCTCTAAATTGGGTAACTCTTTTTTTATTTGAGCCAATGGTTTCCATGGAAAGACTTATGCTCAAAGTGAGTCTCATAGGAGTAATAGAGGGATATGGAGAGATAATATGAGAATATTTTGGATGATCCGAGGGCTTTAGAGGTGGGGGTAAATGGGTAGAGGTGGGGGCCTTTTATAAGAGGGAGGATGGTCACTTTTGGAATGTCATGAAATGTTACTTTATTATAAAATGATTTTCGGATTTTAAAGGTCCCAAAATGATATATGTTTAAGAAAAAGTGATAATGGTTCTAAATCCAACCATACAATAGGTTTTATACTAGTGTAAGTATTATATATTACCTTATCTTTTCATTTTATTTAAATCGTTTATTAATGAGGTAATCACTACATCATCATGGTGTCATAAATAAATAAATTTATTTAATTTATAAAAATTATAAATAAAATACCATGATGTAGGAAATAGTTTTAGCTTTATAATGAATATTTATATTCAAAAATATAATATATATAAACCCATGTAAAAATGTTTTTATTAAAACAATAATGTTTGTGACATTTTTATTTTTACTTTAAATAAAAAGTTATTAATGTCATTATCATACCCAAGTGGCTCAGTGGGGCCCCCAAACTGACCCATGGATTGTCTTGGTTGGCCATGAATCATCCAGTAAGTTTAGGACATCTTTCAAGGTATTTTTATATTTTATAATATTATTTTTACCTTAAATTACCCTAATTGCCTTTAATCGCAGTTAAAAAAACTCAAAAGTTACTATTCACCGAAAATTATTTTAATCCTATTCAACAACATTTTACTTACTAATGACAACCATTTATTTCAGATTTTTAAAATTCAATTCACAGAAGTGGTAAAATTTCATTTAAACGAAAAAAGATATTTTTAACTACTACTTAGTGGTTTCACTATTCATCAAAAATTGATGTTTTTTCAAAAAAATACAAACAATTCACCCTAAGATATATTTGATACTCCAAATTAAAAAATGATTTCAATTATACCAAATTCATAACATAGAAGTTTCATTAATTAATTTTATAATTAATTCCCGTTGTCAAAACAAATATCGTGTTTTTAAGAAGCAATATCTATCAAAAGATTGACACTTGTTTATGTCCAATTTCAAAGTGAAATTAATTCCAATGACCACCATTGGATTAAATGGTAAAAATACATTTTTAACTACACTTTAAACACAAATAAAAATATAATCTAACCATATAAATAAATTATATTAAAAGGAGGTTTTGAATTAAAATACAACAGTTTTCACTATTCATTAAAAAAATGAACTTTAACGGAAAAATGACAAAACATTACACAAGGTACATTTAGATGTCCCTATTATAAAGAATGATTTTATTTTTTCAAATATAATATATAAAATTTACAAAAAATAGTTTTAAAAAAAGGGGTTCGCCATCAAAAGGCAGTTAATCGACCTTTTAAAGAATATTAGAATATTTATGCTTAATATTGGATTCATCTGCATTTTAAGCCTCTATCATTTATTGGGTAATTGTTAAAATATTTAAAAAACATATATAATCATTTTGTAGTAAGTTATGTTCATTCCCACCATTACAATGTCTAGGCATTAACTACCATTTAAAATAATATTATTATATTATTAGTGTGCAATGTAAGATTTTAAAGAAACATGTTGTTGCGTATCGGTTACCCCATCGAACACAGAATCCCTTTTAAAGTAAAATTAATATTTCATTCACAAATATTAATAAATATGAAAATTTCATATTCTTTATTTACGTGGGATGTTACATTCATGGTGGATTTGTTTCTTCTTGAATGATATATCTCATCAAAAAATTCACTTGGCTCATGGTTCATTGATATTTACAGAAGAATTTCACCACCACTTGCTTCCACAAAATAATCCGTGTTGAGCCTCCAAAAATAATTTTATGTCATGGTATTTTGAATTCCTAAAGATATCAGGTTATTTGAATAGAAAATCTTTGTTTCCTTTAATCGTGATGTCGAGAATCATGTTTTCACATTATTTTACAACAACATACTATCCTGAATATAAAAATGATCACATGCATCAACAATATCACAAATAATCATATTTCATCTTCTACATTCAGTAGCAGAGTGTTGTTTGAATAACTACATGCATGAAAGATGAAGTTTTATGCAAGGATTTGGGATATCAAAAAAGACTTATTTTAACTATTTTTATAAGTGTAGGATAACATAAGGGACGATCGTTGAATGTTGGTGTGTCATCATCAAATGTTGAATACAAATAGCAGAGGGTCTCTATTCAGGAGGTAGGAGACAAATCCACTAACGATTGGATGGTCCAAATCAAATAGATTGGATGGGTTATATTATTTTCATAACTTAAATGAAGAGGGAATGATAACCATGCTATGTTATCTAATATATACTCTTTTCTTGGTTGAAGTGCACTTAATAAGCAATTCTTTTACTACCACTCCTTGAGCCATGGCATTAGGGTCAGCTCATAGATACACTTCACACACGTCTTCATGGTCTATGGTCAAGTGTTCATTCCATCCCGAAATTTTGCACACTCTTATGGACTTATAAATGGGCCCAACCACTATTTTTCGTTCTATGCCCACCTGAGGGCTATCCTAAGCTTCTCCCTTGGGAATGGTTGACCTATATGTCCCACAAATTCCAAGCTTGAGATTGGATAGGGATGGCCAAGTGGGTTGGCCCCTATTATTTATAAAGGAACCATAGAAATATAATAATTCCAACTTAAATCCACATTAATCTTGTCACCAAATTCTAATCACCCTTCATCAACATTATGAAACAATATAAATATATTTTTCATTTCCTCCTTTAAATCCCTATTCATGAAATATATAATTTTTTTGTATAGAAACATTTAAATCTTCTTTCACAATCAATTCATCATTGAATGAAAAATTTTTAGGGTCTTAATATATATTCCTCATGATTTTTTCATGACATTCACTTTAATTCTTCCAAGTAATCATGCAATAATAATAGTGTTTCATTCCTTCAACGAAACATGTTTTTCATGAAAATAATTATTTACATAGTCTTCACCTTGTAAAATGTTGAAGGTAATGTGTACTCTCCTAGTTAAACTTGAACATGTTTTTGAAATTAAGAACAACTCAAAAATAATCAAAGTTATAATGGAATTATCCAATCATGACATAAAATTCCATTAGATTAATCCATAACAGTTCTCCTGGAACCATTACCAATCATGGAGAATTGTCTTATCAAATAGAAAACAGTGATTCCATAAAAATTATCTAGGCATCATCACCTGTATTCTTGAATATATATAAATCTATTTACATATTTATATTTCCATGATTAATAACTAATCATATAAGACTTTATCATACATTTACATTTAATTTCATATTATATATTTATAAAAAATACAACCATACTCATCAACCATTCATATGGGCTTTTCAAAACACATATTTTCTTATTCCACAAAACGTATTCAACATCTAAAAAACAATTCACCCCAAATGATACCCTTTTAGGTATATAATATGTATTACAATAATTTATATCATATAAAAGTAGAAAAATAAGAACATTATGCTCCAAAACTCAGTAATGGTAGTGTTCAATTGAAGATATCATAGAGGAATAAAACTTGAGTAATATGGAAGAGTATATAATAAATAAATACGCCATATAAGTAATAAATTTAGCCTGAAATACATCCATAGATAACATAATAATGTAAATAGTCACACATACTTAAATGATTATCTTAATGTTGATACAATTTATAATTCCAAACATATTTATCTTATTGTCAATCCCTCGTTCCAAGACATATCACATTTTTTCAAGGCCTCATGCTAAGAAATATTATATACCATCAAGAACTCCTACCAAAAAAATATCATTTTATGGGTTGAAATACACCAAGATATACCCATTACGATTTTTCTCAAGTGACCTAATTGATGCATCCAGGGTCTATATAATTACAAGAATCAACTATAACATAAATAAGTCCAATTCATTAATTATATGAAAATAAATTCATAAAATGTAAAATATATCACCAACCTTACATGATGGACAATAATCATTCATATTAAGATAAAATATTTTCAATTATTTCATGTATATAATCAATCTTATTTATAAATCAATAATTATCCATTTTTGTTTAAAAAATATATAGATTATCAACATTTTCGTAGTAAATAACTAAATTTTCATTCTTGATGAACCCCCTCTAAACTGATTCATATACAATAGGGTTTTAAAACCGTATATATTATTGAAATTATGGTTAATTAAATACTAGAAATGATATAGAATATAACCATGATAATAAGAAACATAGACCTGAAGGAGAAAAATGAAGTCTTTTGGGAGATGGAGAGTGATAAAGAACATAATCCCAAGGAAGTGAGTGAATTGAGAACAATACTTACACAACAATTAAGGTATAAAATATAAATCATCAAATAATGAAAGGAGACTATAAATTCATTAAAAAATAAGGGTTCTTTGTAAATAACAGTAATTTTTAAAATACAGAATAAAATGGAAGTAAAAATTTTAAAATAGTTTTCCATAAAATATTTGAAATTGTTTTCTAAAAATGAGGTTAAAGGTAACATATAAAACTCTTTTAACGACATTTCAATAATTATATTCATAAATAAAATATATAAAATAGTTTTCAATAATGGAATACTCAAAATAAACTATATTTAAGTATACAAAATTAGAATAAAAGTTAAAAATATACATAAGTGGAATCAAACCCTTTCCAAATATTTTCCAACTATAATATCCATTTATTTTGAAAAAAACACAGAATAATGGAAATATATATTAATTTGATAAACAATAAAAACATGGATGTTAATATGAAGAATTAATAATTCCAATTGTGGTGAGAAAAACTATTTATGGAAAAAATGATTAAAAATATATTCTTTTCATGATTTTGTAAGGAAAATAAAAATTGTCTTGACAAAAAATAAAAAAATAGATTCCTTTTAAAACATTTAGAAGAAAGTTAAATGTACAAAAAATAGACCTTAAGAAACCAAAAAATTATTGAAAATATTATTCTTGAAACTAAATAAATAATGTGGCTATGAAAGATAAAGATTCTCATCCAAAAAATAGAAATAATGATGGATTTTATTATAAAAATTTATTTTGTGGTTTTAAGTACCAAAGAGTGGTAAAATAAAAAATAATATTTGAAAACCCCATATATAACCATATGAGAATAATGTTGGTTGGGTTAATAAAATAAAGAGCATGAAATTTCCCTTAATGGAAAGTAAAACATAAATAATCCTGGTAAAAAGTAAGATTGTAAAAAAACTCTTACAACTTTGGTAGATTTCGAATCAAAATAAATAAAAATTTAGAAAATCATATTGTTATATAATTCTCATAAATTAAATAAAATATTATGTAAAAATATATTCATGGGGTAGTAAGTGCACCACTTTAAAAATAAAAAATGATGCGCAATATGAAACATCTCTCAAAGAATCGAAATTGAAACCACGATCCCTTATGGGATTTATAAAACTTGAATAAAAAATACATGAAATTAAAAAAAATGAAATTAATGTTTAAATACTATGATTAAAGTTTAAATAGTGATTTCATATTTCTTATAGGTATCATAAATGTCATATAATATAAATATATGTGTAATTAAAAACAAGTCTCAAAGAAATAATTTTGAGATAAGAAACTCTTACCATGGATTCTTGTTTGGTAGAACGTGATATAAATTACTATATAATAAATTTAGATATATTATAAATATATATAATAAACATATTTATATTTTCATTACGATATTTATTTTACTTATAATTTTTTATTACCCACATAGTAATAAATCTTCGTTAAAATCAATATTTTTCGTTAACTATTTATTTTTTCATGCATGTTCTACTTCAGAAGTTATGGTCCATAAATCTTGGACATGGTTTCATAATCTAAAAAATGTTAATTAAGTTATATATTATTTTTGGATATATTTATGGTGTTATATGTTCAATTCATGGTACTTATGGTGACGATTTACATGGAAAGATTAAAATATCATTTTCAATAAATTTTGATTCTATAAAAAGAATTGGTTTTATTAGTGAATAAAAATATGTATTTAATAATTAAAATAATTAATCATTTTATAAATATCATATTTATATATTTAATCTATTTTTAGAACCATTCATGTAAGGTGGTGATGAAAAAATAAATATAGTGTTCATCGAGGTGGTAGTCTGCATACACACACAAGTGTTGTTTTCATTATCTGTAAGATGTAAAAGAGGTAGATGATGGTCATTACAACAATATAATAATATTATATTAATCTAATGATAATTATTTTATTGTTTTATTATTTTTATATAATATTTGGAGTCATTTCATTAATAAATAAACTCGAATGAAGTTGGTTAAGATGGTTACATCTTCCTTGGATACCCTCCTTTGGACGACACTTTAAGCCTTATTAGGTTGTTGTTTTGTGATATTAGAAGCTATATTTCATGTATAAGGGTGTTGTGAAGATTGTTTATAATATATTGGATGAGATAAAATTTTAAAAGTTGGTTGGGAAGTGATGGGAGGAGGGGTTCTTTTATAAGTGAGAAGAGTGGTGTTTTGGTAAATACTATTAACTTAAAAACAATATAAATATACTTATCAAGGTTAAGTGGATCCATGTGAATTTTTTTTGAAGAACTAATAATATAAGTTATATTAGTATCATATAATAAAATTATATATTATATTTGTGATATTTTTGACCTTATCACATAGTTTTATACTTTTTAACACATTTAACCCTTAGCGTGGTGACTAACTTTTCCTATAGTAACTTAATTTTATGAATAAAATGAATTGTAAATTATTAAATAATTTGAATATTATAATTAATAATATGTAATAAATTTAATTTGATTCAATTTTTTTATGTGGGAAGATTTAATTTTAATATAACTAAGAAAAATGAAATGAAAAAAATGGTTTTTAGAAAAATACATTTTTAATAAAAAAACAATTTACTCCAACATCTTGTATAGAATTTATCCTAAGTAAATTTATCAATTTATGAATAAATTAAGTATTTTAATATTACTTTAAATCCAAACCAATACCAATTTTATCCTAGTTCTTAATTAAAAAAAATAATTGCAAGTAGTATTTTATCAGGAAAAAATATTACTTAGGTTTAAAAAAGTCAAGGATAGATTTATAAATTTAACATATTAACTATAATGGAATTATTTAATACATAATGTTTTTTGAAAAAGCTTAATTTTTTTTCCATAATTCTTATATCATTATGATGTCATAAAATTTGCAGTCTTTGAAAAAACAATAATTTCACTATTGACTTAAAAATCAACTAATTTAGAAAAATAGCAAAATTTCACATTTAAATAATTTTGATATTATGAATATAAAAATGAAGTTCGTTTTATCAAACTCAATTTTTTAAATTTATAAATTTATATTTTAATTAAGAAACATGTAATATAAAATAAAAATATTATTTAAAAAAAATATATTTTGTTTAGAAATGAATGATTAAATTTACGTTCCTTAGAGTTGACGAATAATTTTATGGATTAAATATAATTATTTTAAAAATAATTACATAAATTTTATGAATAAATTTTATTGATATAATTTCCTCAAAAGTGTTAAATTTATCATAAATACATAATTCATTAAAATAGTTTCTATAGAATCAATGGTATTTTCATAAGTAAATTAGATCCATTTTAATCTTACACAACTATCTTTATTTTTGAATTATGGTTTAATTAAAAATCTCTTAGTGTGTTTAATTTTGTATTATATTAAATCATTAGTCCCATTAGTTCAATGTTTCAATTATCACAAGATATCATGCATACCGGTTTTATTTAAAGGAGAATACATACTAAAATCAAGAGGTGTTACATGAAAAAATAAATCTTATAGAGTCACAAATAGTATGAAATGAAATAATATATTTCCTAGAATCAATTTATTGTATAAATTTAAGAGTACACAATATTCATATCTCATAAACAATTTATTATACATGAATATCAAAATAATTTAATAAATAAATAAACACTTTCTTTATATTCAGAAATATGTGATACAAATATAAAATTTTCATATTAATTTTGAACTTGAGAAATACCATTTTACTAATCCTAACACTTATAATTTATAAAAAAATTATAAAATATTAGTTAAAATGTGAAAAGGATTTTTTATACACTTTATGTACCACCACGACTTGCCTCCATGTCATGGTTTATTTTATATGGTCATTTTGATAGGACCATAGGGACTCCTTCATCATGGTGACATCTATGGTGTATGGTTAATAATCAAACCTTAAAAATTAATGGTAAAAAAATTGTCATTTTAACTAGTCCATGGGAATCACCAAAACCTGGAACATTTCATGTTACATGTAATCATGGTACTTGTTTTTACTATACCCTGAGGAGGAAAATGTTGAACCCTTTAATGTGATAAATGTCGTACTTCTTAAAATGCTTAGTCAGTGAGTGATGCACCATTCCATGAACCCTAGGGAGGCTATACTACAATTAATGTCATGGTTCTTGTAAAAACTCCTATGAATAACTAACATATATTTCACTACAATGTAGATATAGTGACGTTATTTTTTTAATGGTCACCATATTGAAAATAGGGAACACTATGTCATAGTGATGATATAAGTTATTTGAAAACCATGAAATAAACATTTTCATAACTTTAAGAATTTTTCTCTGATACAACTTATGGGTTTTAGAGGATTATTATATGAGCATTGGAAACATACTTAAAACAAAAAATATAAGTACACAATAATTTGTTTCATGTTATTACATTATTTTTAATATAAATATCCAATAAATACAACCAAAGGATAAAAAATACTGGCGTCATTGGAAGACTAGGTTAATCATTAATCAAAGTGAAACTAAAATAAAATAACAATATTTTAATCCACATAATGCACTCATAAAATTGCATAGGATAACCTAGGGAATACATAAAATAATGTGGTGATCTAAAAAACCCAGTAATGGAATAAACATGATAATTAATCATAACATGTGATCCAAATGGTATAAAATGATAACATAAAAGAGAAGGCCCATGAATATTCACATGAGAGCATAAAATAAGGGACAAAATATAATAAGATCTTGGGAATATGTGAAATTTGAAGAATCATATATAATTACATGAACATAATTCAAGGATAACCATCCAGACAACATTACATGGAGTGTAGAGTCCCAAAATGGATTAGGTTCACCCCTTAATCCCATACATAATGTCTCAGGAGTCAAAAACATTACCCAATGCATTAGATTACTATCTATGTGAAACCTTAAAAAGATATAGATTCTTATTTGTTTCACAAAATGAAATAAATAATAAGGAAAAAACCAAAGAATTGCCCATGGAAATAAATGGGTTGCATAGTATTGTCTCATATCATAATCAAGAATATTTCATAAAGAATGTGTTTCAGAAATAAAATTAACGCATGTATTACCCCATAAAAGGAAGGTAGAATAATCTAGGTATATATATTAAAGAAATATATATACATAATTTGGAATCATTTCATAACATTAAATGGAGATAATGTGATTTAGAGATAAAAATTCCATAAACCAGAGAAAAGGGTGGTTTAGATAGATCCCTTACCTTATATATGAATTCATTCTTCACCTGCACTTAACATACAAGATAATTGTATTCTATTAATTAATTCCTTAATTAAAATTATTTTCCATATATATTTTATTTATTATAATTTTATTATGTTCATTTATAATAATTTTAATGAGATATAATTTTTATTTTTTGTTCTGGGAGGTTTCGTTTTATGGTTCCTAGGTTGGATCACTTGTGGATAATTATTGATATTCCAGTAAAATGGGACTGAAACTCTAAAATATAAATTAAATTCGATTCATTCAATTACATAAATTTAGATAGTCTAAAATACCCAAAAGTGTTTCGATATAGGGACAATTATTTTAGTATAAATCTTTGTGGTACATAGTTAGTTCATTTAGGCGCTTTTACCGACCATCACAAACAAGATTCATTTTATTTAATATTAGGGACATATATTCATTATAGAATGTAATATATATATATATATATATATATACACACACATAATTTTATCATTTTAAACCATTATTGTGGATTTAATCCTTCCATTAAGGCGATAGTGGAAAAAACTCATCATCCACGAAGTTGGTGAACCAACATAATATGAAAAATGGTTTCCTCTTATATAATAAGAGGCAATGAGAAAGGGGTGGATGGTATATATTCAAATATAAATATAAAATTTTAATATATATATATGATAATATAGTTATTATTACATATTGTATGAAGAATACAAGGAGAATATTAAAGAAGAAATTAATTTAAAAGATGTAAATTGAGAATATTGCCTCTTAAATGTCGCCTCCTTGATATAATCCTTAATGAACATGGACTTGGTATTTTGGTGAGAAAAATTGAACTAAAACATGTGTAGATGTTTGGGAATAGAGTTTTTGAGCAAAAATATTCAAGAATCAAGGCTTATAAGTGTTGAGGAGAAAGGATTTTTAGGGGTGGTATTTATAAGGTGAGGGGGTGTTTTAAATACTATATTTATTAGTTTATTATTTTTTCTCAACACTATCAATAATATTTATTCTTGTGACTATATAAATAAAATAGTTCATGATAGTTCTAAATATTTAGTTCTTACCTAAGTCATGATTCAAAAATTCATGTATTTATCTTATAATGTTAATTACTATATTTCAAAATTTACCAAAAAGTCAAATATTTTAGAAAAATAAAAAAATCCACCCTATATTTTTTTTGATGTATAGTATCCAAAAATAAAATCCATTTTATAAAAATAATTTTATAAATATTTTAAATTTAACTTTTAAATAAAATCTTCATTTATTTTTTAAATACCAATTTTAATATAGAAATTAATTTTCTGACCCATTGAAAAATTACTTAAGGTATCATAAAATTATATTATCATTAGAGTAAAATATAATATTAATTTATAATACCCTTTTATGAAAATAAAATCTTTTAAATCATTATATTTATTATAAAATTCAACTAAATTTTTATAACAATATGAACAATTATTTAATAATATTATGAAATTTATTTACTTGTATCATGATATAAATATTCCATATTTTCATTTTAAAAGATACCTAAATATTTTTTATAGTTCTATAGGTTAGTATACTATTATAATGGACATATTAATATTCCTCAATAGTAACAGACCAATCCGAGTCAACTAGATAAGACACTCAAGCTGACCCATCATGGCGAGGTATAATAAGGATAATAGAAAAAAGTATTTAATATAAAGGAACAAGGCATACAAATAGATTAAAAAATAATAAGAAAATATATACCACTAGATCAATACAAATTAATCCAAATATACTAAACTAGAATAGTATGAATCAAACAAGACTACCAAGTCCCCATGTGACCAATTTTCACCTCTAAACCATCCTTCCGTGAAGGAAATGAAAAAAGAGAATCAAACATGCTAAAAGATGCCCTTACTTTTTCTGGATCTTATAATACAACATCTAAAATAACATAAAGGAAAAATTGTTGTGTGAGAACAAATCCCAATAGTATACCACCATAGACTACATACAAGGATTAATAATAATAATGCAAAAATTCTGGATTTTAAAATAAAAAAACAATTTATAATTCAATTTCATAAATACAAACCCATTTGTAAATGATTTTAATATAATTTTCATAAAATCCTTTCATATTTAAAAATCTAAAAATATAAAAATTAGAAGTGATAAAATAGGGATTCGTATCCACACACCATATGGTATGAAAGTAAGCACACTTCCATGACACAATTCACCATGTCAGGCCATGTGATACAACCTCATGTGAAAACAAAATGTGAGAAACTATCCATGATTAAAAACTCATGTGGTAAATATAACATAAATGAAAAATAACTCTGTATTGGACCATATCCTATTAGAAAACATACTAGACATAAATGAGACTACCATAGGCATAAGTTGGTACCAACCATCCACATTCCATCGATATCCCGAAGTTACCCCTAGTAGTGACACACACAATAGGGTCACCTATATCCCTTTCCCATCGCACCCAAGGATCCTAGTGTACCGTATTCAAAAAATATTTCAAAACAATGATCATATTTTATAAAAAAATTTCCAATCCAATCAAATCCACTTCGATGTTTGAAAACCCATTACGAAATCTAAACAACCATTTAAAAATTTAATAAAACACTAGGTTTTAAAACACCAATTTTTAAAAGAAATCCCCTTTAAAACATGTTTATTTCTATGAAATTATTCGGAAACCCAATTCACTTCATTTTAATGAATAACGTGAAGGAATTTTTCAAGAATGATAAAATATTTATAGAGTTAACCCATGGTATAGTAACACCTACCTCAAGAATTATGGAACCATATTCGACTTTGATAATGGAGATTAGAAATTCATGGATTTACCTTTGTAAGATAAGGCATAATAATAACCTATAAAGGGTAGATAATAAACACTAATTGATCAAATATCTGAACCAAAACTACATCCAATAAATAATTGTGACCAATGGAAAAGATGAAACAAAAGGATTCTTAATCAGAGATATAGACCACAACCACAATGATGATAAATCAATAAATGAGTGATATTTAAAGAGTGTAGATCCCCAAAATCATCCCAATTTTCTGAGGGGTTTGAGAGGAATTATTGTGGATAGAATAACAAAATCCAGTGTCTAGATCGCTTTAAACCATTGGGATCAATGATTATACATCATGTATCCCTTATTCATAGTTTGTAAACCCATGAATTAATAAGATGCTGAAAATTATTCCACCTCTAATAAAATTAATGAATTTGACCATTACATGACATGAACCAAATCCACAACATGTAAATCATTTACACCATACACAAGACTCATAAAATATTATAGACCACCATTGCATGATATATAATCATTAAACTATGTGTAAGTTCCTAACAGACAACAATTCACCTTGATTCCATTCAAAACCCCAAACAAAAATGAAATAAAAAATATAAAGCATACCTTATGAAAGGTAGTGTGGTGTCACAATCTACCTAATAAAAATGATTTATGTCCCCAAAAATTCCTCATGATACTAGATCCTCATAATGAGAGGGCCATTTCTACCTCATCAATGATTCTGGCTCCCATATATTGTGGATATAACATCCACACTACCATAGTACTCAGACATGAATAATCATTTTACCACAAATTACTTTATCTTAAATATCCAAAATCTGGAATGGTTTCTCAACCACAGTTATATTGGGCTCAAGATTGATATACTCTTGTTCAATACCATGGGAAGGATCTAGTTGATACCTCCTCAACTGGAAACATGAAATATGTTGTGGATAGAACTCAAGTAATATGGTATATCTAACTAATAGGTCACCTTACCCTATTATCCTATGATCTCAAAGGCTCCCATAGACCTCGGTGCCAACTTACCCAGCCTATCCAACTGATGATTTCCTAATAGTGGTCCAAACAATTCTCCACATAGGCTATCCTGATAGACATATCATGTGTAAAACTCATCTACATAACCTAGGATAATAGAAATAAAGGATTGTGTGAGCCCAAATTCTCAGTACGGGAAAAAATACAAATGTGTAAAAAATTAACTAAATATTATGGTAGGAAATATTAATCATCATAATTCTATAATAAACTGAAAATGAGAGCATAATATATCCATGTATAGTAATGAAAATTAATATTCCATATAGATAATAATAACAGGTTCCATAGTGATGAAATTCATAATTCACAATAACTAATCACATACCAAAGGCCATGACATCATGGTCTTACCATCAAGGAAACATCTTATTCTAGATAGGTATGCACCGAAATACACAAACATGTTTGTCTCATGATATCAATCAATGCATCGAGGGGCTATATAATTCTAACGCCCACCCATCACTTGTTTAAGTCCAATGCAATCATCATGTGAGAAGATGAATAAACAATTCATAATCAACCATTCCAATAATAACTCATATGGGTAAAACAACATAAGAAACACTAATAATTTTCCCCATGTTAACAGAAGGTATAATATAGTCATAACTAAAATGGATGAAGCTTGTGGATAGTTAAAGAATACATAGTCATCCTCCCCAAAATCATCATGTATTGGAATAACAACATACAGAATGCTAATAAATTTTCACGTGTTAATAGAATAACATTAATTATAGCCAAACACTATTAAATATAAATTATGTAAATTTTGATTCTCACATAGTATAAAGAAATAAATGTATGGTTATGTTAATACTATAATTACATGATCATAATCCATCCAGAGAAGAAGGTGGATGATTATAAAATAAAATACCTCGTGATGTTATAAATAACTGTTAAATGGTTTATATGGTAGGAATGTATATCCCTAAAATAAAATGATATAATACCACATAATAAAATAAAATTGAATAATGCACCCAACTTATATGATACAAGTTATTGAGAAAAATCATAACTTAATGAATGAATATTTTGTTACCAAAATAATCTTATGACTATTGTAACACTAGTAAAAGTACATTTTAGGAAACGAACATGATTTGGGTCATCATATACCATGAATTACAAGGAAAAAAGGTATAAAACATTCATGTGATAGAAAATAGAATACCACGAAAAGGAACCATGGTATATAAAAATAACATGTCTCAAAGAGACGAGGAAATTCATTAAGGATTGAGTAACATTTTAATAAAATCCCCTTGAAAGATAGGGATTTTAATTGAACATAAAAAAGATTATTAAAATGTAATTCATGATAATATATCACAAATAGGTAATATTCACACAACATTAATTAGATTAGGTGCATAATAAAAAACATATATCAAATAGTGTAATTTAAGATGAAAACCCTTACATTGTATCCCTATTTACTCGACCGTTCTATAATTCATGTATAATGAACATAAAAATCCTAATAAGTTATCTAAAAAACATAATATAAACATTCTAAAATTTCTATAATTATTTTATAACTATATATTACAAATATATTAACAATTTTAGTTTATTTTCATTATCATGTTTTAGAACATTCGATTTAATCTTCCTTTAAACTTCACATAGATGATATTTATTCTCACTAAGATGTTTCAGGTTAATTATTCAAGATATAATAATAATTTTATTTGAAATATTTTTTAGGTACCATTTTCATTAGGTGAAAGATATGAATATGGATTGTGATAACTTATATCATGATGAACTTGTTTTCAGGGTTTGTAAAGATCAAAATGTAATATATCGATAAATATTTAAAATATTAAAAAACATTCCAAAATCATTAAAAATTAATAAAAACATCATTATTAAATTATATTACCAATATATGGATTCCAAAAATAATTTATTGAATAATTGATATAACATAGTTTATACAAGAGATTAAGACGACCCATAAGGTAATGTGTTATAATGATTTTGATGACTAATAGAATGTATTTAATTAATAATAACATAAAAAATTTAAGAATTTTAATTATTTAATTAACATTATATTTCATCATTGAATCTATTATAGGGATCACCAACAATGGGAGGTGATGACATATGAAATTTTTAATTCGTAAAAGCGGCAGTCCATACATACACAAGATTAATAATACGAATTCTCAATGAAAAGAGAATGACGCTATATAAAAAGAGATAATTTTAGAATTTTATTGTTTACAAAGGAAAATTCATTATTCCACAAATAAATTTTTGATACAAGCCTTGAGAGGTGTTGATGAAAAATGAATCACATCACTTCCGGATACAGTAGTCTGTACATATGCATGATCAATGATTTGGTTTTTCTTAGTGGATGGAATAGAATTATTAATTGTTGTTTAATTAATATAATTAAATTTGGAGTATAAAAAGGATACTTATTTAATTATTTTTATAGTATTAAAATTAAATTTTTAGTATAAATTAAGTAGAAAATGGAAAGAATAAGTGGATACTCACATCATGACTTTATTTTTCCTAGGAATTCTCCTTCCAAATGATGGCCTTATGTTACTGAATGATGTCCTAAGAATTTTATAAGTGGAATTAGTTATAGTTTGAGAAATGTTGTAGAAATTAATGTATAAATTATAAGGTATGGTGAGTCCTAAAGTGGTGTAAGTATTACCCATTTATTATCAATGGGTAGGGTAGTTTTGGGAGCACCCTTAACATTTTCAGTAAAGTGATGTTAATGTTTCATGGTCAATGACTAGAAATTAGAAAAAATAGGGGAAATATATTTTGGGTTTAAACTCACCTTAACCACTCATTTGGGAGACAAATTTTACTTTTTAATGATTTTATTTTTTCAATTTTATCCTTTTACGAAAAGTTACATTTACATAGGTAATTAATTTTTAACCTTAGTAATTAATTTTAATGAAAATTATTAATATTGACTGATTTTTCCAAATTTAGACCACATTATTTCTAATTTTGAAAACATTATTTCAAATAAATTTCCAAATGTTTTGAAAATTTAAGTTTTATATTATCACACATGACATGTAAAAACATTTTTTAGGACAATAGTGTTTTTTAAGTATATAATTTATGTGTAAGACATAGTTATTAAAATAATAAATTTAGAGGGAATATATGGATTATTTTAATCCAAATAAATTAAATTAGTATTTCATATAAATCCAAAACTGAATCTCACCAAGAAAATACTTGTTTCAATGAAAATACCAAAAAAAATATTTTATTAAACTAGTAATTTAAATTCTTTCGAAAAATAACGGACATAAAATTTATAAGTTCAAATAATATAAAATAAAATTAATAATTTTATCCTTATATACATATGTTATTTCATATTTTTTATACATATATCATATGCTTACATAATTCTTAAATAATAAAAATTATAATTTTCTCCAAAAGAGAACTTTTAAATAATGAATTAATCTTTCGAGAAAAAAACCCAAAATTTCAAATTAAAATATTGATATTATTATATAAAATGATTTTAATTTTATAAAAATCAAATTATAAAATTTATAAATTCTATATTTTTTTAAAAAAATCATAAAATATAATGAAAATATGTTTTTATTGGAAAATGAAATTCTTAAAAATTAACTATTTTTATTCTTATTTAATATAATTCAACAAATAAATTAGTGTTAACTAATGGTTATTATCTACGATAATTTATCATCATAAAATATATGTTTCTTGATATATACTTGTATATTTCATAAAACTACATTTTTAGAAAAATAATTCTGAAAAAAATAAATTATCTTATTAGTAATTTTAGGTAATCCTATTTAATTTATTTCATATTAAAGGTTTAATTGTGTGTATATATATATATTATAACTTGGTTACTCTAATTCATTCTCACTAATTAAATTGCTCAATTTTAATGGACATAACTAAATATTTATATTTTATCTAAAAATATCACAATTTCATTTATGTTTAGTGTTATGTGTGGAGTAATCTATCATATTCATTTGGATCATTTAAAGAATTAATATATTAAAATATTATCTTGTTACAACCTCCCCCATAAATAATTTTTTTCCTTTCAATTATTATTATTACTCATTAATGAATGCAGGTGTGGGTATTCTTAACATATTTATTATTTTAGAAATAACTTCTTCTATGACATCTTTATTTATCTCTTCAGCTATATAATGTTACTTATACTTCCTCAGAAAACATTAATAATTCCTACAATCATATATAGAATTATGTATATACACTAATAATATATTGTTTCATAATATTTGTATCAAAAAATATTTTGAATCACCATGTCAATAAAAATATATTGAAGTTATATATTCCTCTAAAAATTAACTTTATCATTAGCCCTTAAATATAATGATCCACTAGTTCATATTGTCACACAATATCTATTGAAATATAAATCTCACTAACTTAATTAAAGACTAGAGAACTCCAACATTTCATCATAATAATCATATACATAAATTCTCAACCATTTATGTACACTCCCATATTATGTTATAAGACATAATTGTTTGTAAGAACATACATTTCTCAGCTTCATTAGCATGATCCCATTTCAACAAAATATTAAAACCAAAATGGTTATGATAAAATTCAAAAATAAAACATTGATATGAATATTTATTCTTCTATGATACCTTTTAATTTATCAATAATATCTTAAATTTAACATATGAATATTTATTTAATCCTTGGTTATCCTCTATCATTTTATATTAATTTATTTAACTTAAATTTTTAACATCATACATAAATCCTTCATAATGGGGTGTCAAGAGAATGTGATAAACTATTGCATATCCCCTAGTAATGTCAAACGAAGTGTCTATTTATTCTTCTTTATCATGAACAACGTAATGATTGAGTGAATACCTGATAGAGTTAATATTTTCAATATTATTAATATGTTTTAAATGATTTAATCCCTCTAAATTATTCAATTTGAGTGTATTTTCATCAATCATGGCTTTTTGGTATATTATGGGCTTAAATGTGAAAATGGGGTAATTCTGTAAAATTGACAGTTTTATATAGCTTCTTTTTTTTCAGGGATAACTTTTATAATATTTGTCCAATTGAAGTGAATAATTTTTTTAGGCTTCATATACTCATGGGATTCAATGTTTCTTTCTGTACCAAGATCCAATTCGAAAGCTAATGGTACATAAAGATCTATCAAGTAGAGAACTCAGTCTGGATGGCAGAATATACCCCACCTAATTAAATTAACAATATCTCATTCAGACGACCATATAATGAGATGGTTCTAGATGGTGTCGACAAAGGAAATTCAATGGACGATTCAAAATTAATTTCCTAAAATATTAAGCTCATTAAGGCATTTTTTGGTTCATCCAAGTGGATTGGGCGAAATAGTTTTTTGCGGCCAGAAAAGTAATGGTCATTGATTTGGCCATATATTTCTTTAAACCTGTATAACTACTCTAGAATGTTGAAGGTAGATATGAAACTACATTTCCAAAATTATATAAGAAGGGACCTTAGTGAGTTTTGGCTGGCTGGTGGGTAGAACAGAGGCAAGATTCTGGAGGATCAAATTTTCTATTCTTGTTATTCTTTCTTTTGATATTCTTAGCTTTGTAATGTCTTCTTCTTCCCAAATCAACTTATTTACCATTACCACGGTGGGGTATATCTTTTTGAGTGATTGGGGAAGTTTAGTTTTCCCCTTTTTTAATTCTTGAGTTCTTGAACGTAATGTGTTAATATCATCTTTTCTCTTTTGTGAATCTGTTTCAATTTCTTATAACAGTTTTTATTATCATGTACGATTGTATCTGATTTTAGATTTTTTTGTTTATTTATATGTGGTAAATTATAAATATCTCCCTCCACTAGGTTCTGGTTTATAAACGATGGAATAGAATGGGATTAGTGGTGTAGTACTCAATGATCACCGGTACGTGTGTGAGGAGTAGTGAATGTTCTTGATTGCTTGGGATAAACAAGACCCGATTGAGAATTGCCTAAGATAATTGGGGGTATTTTCTACAACTATATTACACATTTTAATGAGAGTAGACCACTCTAATGTTTTAGTAAGTTTTATTCTCGCATTTTTATTTGACCAAGGGAGTGAGAAGAAACGATTGTGGATTCTCACTCTTAACGATTCAGCAGAAGAGAATTGGGTAAAATGAACTATGATAGAATTACAATTGAAAAACCAATCCTAACCTAATCACCATTTCATATCACTAATTTTAATATCATCATTTTTAAATTTTTTTAAAACATTCACTTAATTTCTTTACTTTATTTAGTTTATTTCTTGTATTTTCAAAATCAAACAATTTCAAAAACAACATCACTGCTTCCTCTTATTTTAAGTAACAAACACTATTGTTGAGAACTCCTCTCTGGAGACAACCTTGGTAACCCACTATAATAAATTTTAACTTAGGTTATATTTGTTTTTACCACACCCCACGACAGGAACATGTCAACACTTGGTGCCAATTCTGGGGAGTTAGCGCCAACATTTCTTTTCTTTTCTTTTCTATCTTCTCATCTTGTCTATTCAAAATTGCATGAATAGAACCTCAAAAACTGAACCATTACCCATAGATCATGAACATAAAATAACCCTTTTGAATAGAATTAGAAACCTTAATTTTCAAACTGAATTTGAGGAAATTCCCCTTACAGACTCAAGTGAATCTTCTAGTGTTCACTCTTAGCCTGTCATCATGGCTGAAAATCAAAACCTAACTCTTAGAGACCTCTGTGCACCACAATTCCTTAATCAAAACAATCAACTTGTCATACCAGTATTAAAAAATGATTTTGAAATGAAATCTAATATGATTCCTTTGCTTCCCATGTTTCATGGTTTGGCAGGGGAAGATCCAAACAAACACATTAAAGAGTTCACACATGTGTGCCCAACTTTTAGACCCTGTGAAGTTACTGAGGAACAGGTAAAGTGGAAGGTATTTCTGTTTTCATTGGATGGAGATGCTAAAGAATGGTTGTACAACCTAAAACCAAAAGATTTACATGACTGGAATGACCTGGTAAGATGTTTTATGCAAATATTCTTCCCCACCTCTAGAAGAACATCCATTCAGAAGGAAATCTACGCCATATAACAATCATCTGGAGAAACCCGTTATGAGTACTTGGAGAGATTTAAGAAGCTATGTTCCATCTATCCACATCAATACATTTAGGAACACCAATTTATTGTATTCTTCTATCAAGGACTACTGGATAATGACATAAACCTTATTGATGCATCATATGGAGGTGCACTAATTGACAAGTCACCAGAAGAAGCCACGGGCTTTATTGAGAAGATTTCCCAAAACTCGCAGCAATTTGGAAAAAGATGTATTGGAATAAGAGGTATTCATGAGGTATGCACTTCTCATCCATCACCATTATTCGAAACTATGATTGAAGAGCTAACTAGTATGGTGAGGCAGATCGCCTTGAAGCAATTTAGTGACCAACAAGTGCCATCTAAGATATACAGTTTATGCTCATCACCTGATCATTTTACTGACCAATGTTCCCAAATATAGGGAATGGAAACATGTGCAGTATCCTTTCAGCCAAGTAATTTCCAAAAAAAATCAAGGATGGAGAGATTTTAACCAAGTCCAATATGGGTTTGGAAATTAGCATAATCAAGGTATACCCCCAAACCAAAACTAGTTTCAAAACCAACCACCATTCGAGAATCAATTCCAGAATCCACCACCATTTCAATAGAAAAAATATTATAACCAACCTTCTTACCAAAAACCAACCAATCTCCAAAGACCCTATGAGAAACCATCCACCAGTGCATAACCTCCAATTCAAAACCAACAAAAATCTGAGTTTTATGGTCTGAAAGACACTATTATAGATTTGTCCAACAAGTTTGAAAGTCTCATGGGCTTTCTAACCAAAAATCCAGGTGAAATCCCTTCCCAAACAATCCAAAACCCAAAATAGAATGTTAGTATTATAACTAAAAGAAGTGGAAAAGAACTCCCACCACCATTCATCATTGAACCTGAAACAAGAATACCTGATTTGTGAGAGAATGAAGTTTGAAATGAGGAGAATTTTGTGAAAATGTATTAGGAAGAATATTAGAAAAAGGAGGAGGATAAGGATATGCCAAGGAAGAAGAAACAAGAAACACCATTTCATAGGAAAAAAAGTGTGAGGAAAGATATACCACCACCATTTCCATCAAGGATGACTGAATCAAAGAGGTTGCAAGAAGAAGCACTGCAAAAGGAAATTCTGTACACCTTCCAGAAAGTAGAAATCAACATACCTCTACTTGAAGCACTCAAAAAAATTCCAAACTATGCTAAATTTTTGAAGGATATTTACACCAAGAAGAGGAAACTTAAAGTGAATGAGGGGATCAATTTAGGAAGAAGCGTCTCAGCCCTTATCACACCACAATTACCAACCAAATGTCAATATCTAGGGATATTTTCTATTCCATGCACCATTGGTTCATTAAATTTCTTTAATGCATTTTGCTATTTAGGTTCATCAATTAATGTATTGCCTCACTCAATATAAACTTATTTTCAAATGGGAGACTTGAAGCCCACAAGAGTGCTTGTCCAGCTTGCAAATATATCCACAATTTTCCCAGCAGGACTTCTAGAGGATGTCTTGGTAAAAGTCAAAGATATTTTATTTCCTGTTGACTTTTATGTGTTGAATATGGAAGATGATATGATCCCATTACACTCAACCATCATTTTGGGGAGACCATTCTTGAATATGGACAAAACCATCATCAATGTCCATGAAGGGACACTTACCATGGAGTTTGGAGATATCACTGTCCAATTCAATAATTTTTAATCCATGAGGCACCCATTAGATGATCATTTACTCTTCTGACTATCCCATGAAGATAGTATAGAACCAATTGAAGAATCAGGTATGTTTTATGAATTTTTATCATTAGGAGATAATTTTTACATTAAAAATATCACTGAACATATGGATGCCAAAACTCTTGGATATTCTAAATTCCTGTTGGAAGAAGAGGTAAAATCTGATTTCTTTGATAATTTGTTAAATGATGAGGAAGATGATATGAATTATTGTGTGTAGGATGTAAAAACATTGGGAGTGGATAACCTCAATTTAGTTTCATCCCTTGAGATCCTCCTGATTTATATTTAAAACCACTCCCCACTGATTTAAAATATGTTTACCTTATGGAGGGAGAGAAATTACCAGTAATAACTTCTAATAATCTATCTAAAACTCAAGAAAAAACATTGATTGAGATTTTGAGAGAGAATTTCCAAGAAATATGGTGGAGATTAGGTGATATCCCAGGAATAACCCAAAAATGTGATCACATAGAATTTTTCATGAGGGAGATTCCAAACCTGTCAGACAACCCCAATGAAGGCTGAACCCCACCCTTATGGAGGTTGTTAAAAAAGATATTGAGAAGATTTTAGAAGCTGGGATCATCTATCCCATATCAAATTTCAAATGGTTTATCCCCATCCATGTAGTCCCAAAGAAAACTGGCCTAACCATTGTGAGAAATGAAAAGAATGAATTAATCCCTGTGAGAATTCAGAATAGCTAGAGAGTATGCATAGATTTTAGGAAGTTAAATCAGGTCACTCGAAAAGATCTTTTCCCTATCCCTTTCATTGACAAGATGCTAAATAGGATGGCTGGTAGAACTCATTATTACTTTTTGGATGGATTTTCAGGTAATTTTCTGGGACCCATTGCTCCCAAAGATCTAGATAAGACTACCTTCACTTGTCATTTCGACACTTTTTCATACAAAAGGATGCGATTTGGATTGTGTAATGCTCCAGGTACATTTCAAAGGTGTATGGTAAGTATATTTTCTGATCACCATGAAGATTTCTTGGAGGTTTTCTTGGATGATTTCACAGTTTTTTGGAAATTATTTTGACCATTGCTTGAAAAATCGTGAAAAAGTTTTAAAAACATGCAATGAAAAGAACCTTGTTTTGAATTTTGAAAAGTGTCATTTTATGGTTGAGAGGGGAATTTTCCTTTGGAATTTTATTTCACAGAAAGGCATTGATGTTGATAAATCAAAAATTGAAGTGATAAACTCATTGCCTTACCCAACTTGTGTGAAACATGTTAGATCATTTTTAGGACATGTAGGATTCTACAGGAGGTTTATCAAAGATTTCAGTAAGATTTATCTCCCTCTCTCTATATTAATTTTGAAAGACACTAATTTTAATTTTAATGTTTCATATAGGTAATCCTTTAATGAGTTGAAAAGGACATTGATTAAACCACCAGTAATGCAACCACCCAATTGGGAAGAACCATTCGAGCTACTTTGTGATGCTTTAAACCAAGCATTTGGAGCATTACTTTCTCAAACAATTGAGGGCATGCCACAAGTCATTTCATATGCCTCAAAAACCTTAAAGGCGGCCCAATTCAACTACAAAACAACATAAAAAGAGTTTTTAGCAATTTTTTTCTTTATAAAGATTTAGATAATATCTTCTTGGAACTAAAGTCATTGTGTTTTCTGATCATACAGCTCTTAGGTACTTGATGAAGAAGGCTGAAGCAAAACTGAGGCTATTGAGATGGGTGATACTACTATAGGATTTCAACATATAAATCAATGATAAGAAGAGATCTGAGAACCAAGTGGCTGATCACTTAAGTAGACTACCCAACACTACTGAAGTTGAAATTCCAGACACTGAACCACTAAATGATCACCTTACAGGTGAGAAGTTGTACTTGATTGAAGGGGAAGTACCTTGGTATGCTGACATGGTAAATTATCTGGTAACATATCAAGTCCCATATAATTTAAATTCTCACCAAATTCACAAATTAATATCTGAATCTAAATATTACATCTGGGATGATCCATTTCTTTGGAAGATTTTCAATGACCAAATGATCAGAAGATGTTTGCCTAAAAATGAAATTGAATCAGTATTTAGGTTTTTTCACACATTAGCTAGTGGAGGCCACTTTAGACCTCAAAGGGCAGCAAATAAGGTTTTATAATCTGGACTTTATTGACCAACAGTTTTCAAATATTCTCATGAATTTTGAAAAATGTGTGAAAAATGTCAGTTTACAGGAAATATTTCAAAGAGACAAGAAATGCCCCAAAAGCCACTTAATTTTTGTGAAATTTTTGAAGTTTGGGGGATAGATTTTATAGGACCTTTCACAATTTCATTTGTAAATTCTTATATTCTTCTTGTGGTTGATTATGTTTCCAAATGGGTGGAAGCAAAAGCCACCAGGACTGACAATGATAATGTTGTTTGCGATTTTGTCAGGGCTAACATATTTTGTAGGTTTGGAGTTCCCAGAGCCATCATTAGTGATCAAGGGACTCACTTTTTCAATAGGATAATGGAGTATTTGTTGAAAAAGTATGGGGTGCATCATAAAACATCAATTCCCTATCATCCACTGACTAATGGGAAAACTGAAGTGTCTAATAGGGAAATCAAAGGAATTTTGGAAAAGACTGTTAATCCAAATAGGAAGGATTGGAGCCAAAGGTTTGAAGACACATTATGGGCTTGTAGGATATCCTACAAAACCCCAATTAGAATGAGTCCCTATAGGTTGATTTATGGTAAAAGTTGTCACCTACCTACGGAATTGGAACATAAGGCATACTGGGCTGTGAGGAAGATGAATATGGATCATGAATTTGCTGGGAAAGAGAGAATATTGCAGTTACAGGAGCTAGAAGAAATTAAAAGGGAAGAATTTGAAAATTCTAGGATTTACAAAGAGAGAACAAGAGTGGCTCATGACAAACTGATCCAACCAAAAGGCTTTCGTCCTGGAGAAAAAGTATTTTTATTCAATTCAAGACTCAAACTGATGCCAGGTAAACTTCGTTCTAGGTGGGAAGGTCCATTTATAGTAACTCATGTATATCCTTTTGTTGTAGTGTAGATTGTGGAGGTTGTAGCGAAAGATCGATTCACTATTAATGTGCACAAATTGAAGAAATTCCTTGAGACCATTCCATCTAAGACAATGGAGGAGATCACACTCCTCCAAACTATTTATCAATAAACTCCACCAGGTCGTACCTCTCCTTTATATTTTCATGATTTATATGATTCAATTTACAATATTCTTACATGTTAAATACATTTAAATGCATTGCGAACACTACATCATTTAAGTGTGGGGGAGGGAACCTTTGTAGTTTAGGATTTTTATGTGTTGTTTGTTTTCCATTTTTTTAACAAAATGTGTGTGTTTAAACTTTTGCGTGTTTACTTTTCAATTTTTTTGTGTTTTTTAAACTTTAGTGCTTAAATGATTATCTTTTACATTTTTGAAACCCATTTCCATGGGAGATATAATTTATTCCTTGAAACTAAGCATAAATGAATGCTGAAAATGACATTGTTTCAAGTTCAATTCTTTTGGAATTTCATGAAAAATACTCTTTTTTTAATCACATGCCACATATCACTGTCTCTATATTTGAAATCACATTCCAGTTAGCATTCTGAACCAATTATTTTCGTATTATTTACATTCACCTCACTTCTTGAGAGAACCAAACCATGCTTGTTTTAACCAGAATTTGATTTATTCCTTTCAAAACTTGAGGGTTTGTGGTACATGTGTTTTAAATGATTGAGGAATTTCTTTGGTTTGAAAGCCCCCTTTTTAAGATTATCCCTTTCAGTATATCCCACCTTGTAAATTTAATCCTTATATACCATAGAATCCATGAACATCCTGTTATGTTAGCCACATTACAAGCCAATTTTCTCTATACAACCTTCTCTTGAAGTGAATTTTCATTATCTAATTGAACTTAAGTATGGGGGAATATGTCTTCTATTATGCTAGATAATTTTAGGAAACATTGGGTGGAAAATAAAATTCTCAAGAGATGTCATTTCTATGAATAAAAAATCATTCTTCTAAAAGTTGTGCCTTATCTGGAGCTTTCATGATGAGAGAAGTTGTGCCTTTCTGGAGATTCTACTATAAAAAGAATTTTGTGCCTTTTTTGAGCTTTCAAGAAATATTATATTTGAGAAGATTGAAATGTTTACTACTAAAATTATGAACTGTGTGAACATTCCTTGATATTACATGAAGAATGAGCTTATTTTCTACTAAGGGGAGTGAAGTGGAGACCATACTTGTGTGAAAAATTGAGTAATGCAATTTTTCTTCAAAAGGATCCAATCCCTCTTCATTCAGCCTCATAATTTTCACATCTAAATCCTACCAACCTAAAGCCACGGAACAACCTTAACAAGTCCTCATGATAAACATATGTCTTTGACTGACATTGGGTGGAGAATTAGGAACTTATCAAGCCTATGGTGAACCTTGTATGAGTTTGGATGAGAAAGACATTGCTAAAAAAATTGAAAATTTGTATGATGATATATAATGAAAGTTAGGTAAGTGTTTTGTGTGCATGGGATGATAAATGAAGAGTAAATATATTGAATGATCTTAAATTAATAACATTAAATAATAGAGTTTTAGGAGGCATGATATATTTTGTTTCTTTTTTTCAAATTGGTGGATCTCATGGATATGTGTTTTGAATTTACATTGATTTTTTTTTAATTCTTACTTGTCCAGGAGTCCAAGTGATAAGTGTGGGGGAATTTATAGAGTTAATATTTTCAATATTTTTAATGTGTTTTCAATGATTTAATCCCTATAAACTATTCAATTGGAGTGTATTTGCATCAATTTTATGTTTTTGGTATATTATGGGCTTAAATGTGAAAATGGGGTAATTCTGTAAAATTGACAGTTTTATATAGCTTCTGTTTATCAGGCATAAGTTTTATAATACTGGTCCAATTGAAGTTAATCCTTTATTTAGGCTTCATATGCTCTTGGGATTTAAATTTTCTTTCTGGACCAAGACCCAATTCAAAACCCAATGGTACTGAAAAATCAATCAAATAGAGAACTCAGTATGGTTAGAAGAGTAGACCCCACCACATTAAATAAACAATATCTCATTCATCACAACTTATACTGTGATTATTATAGCTGGTTTCAACATAGGACATTCAAATAATGGTTCACAATACATTTCATAAAATATGAATTTCATTAAGGCATCTTTTTGGATCTTCCAAGTGGAGTGGGTGAAACAATTTTTGGCATCTAGAAAAGTAATGGTCATTGATTTGGCTATATCTTTCTTTACACCTATCCAATTACTCTAAAAGTTTGAGGTTAGATATAAAAAAACATTTCCAACATTCTATAAGAAGGTACCTCAGTGTGTTTTGGCCGGATGGTGGGCAGAACAAAAGCAAGATTCTGGAGGATCAAATTTCCGTTCTTGTTTTTCTTGCTTTTGTTCTTCTTATCTTTGTAATGACTTCTTATTTCCCCTTCAACTCAGTTACCCTTACCATGATGGGGTATATCTTTTGAGTGATTAGGGAAGTTTAGGTTTTCCCTTTTTAAATTCTTGAGTTCTTTCACGTAATGTTTTAATATCCTCTTTTCTCTTCTGCGAATCTGTTTCAATTTCTTATAATAGTTTTTATTATCATGTACGATTCTATCTGATTTTAGATTCTGTTTTTTATTTATATATGGTAAATGATCAATATCTCCCTCCACTAGGTTCTGGTTTATAAATGATGGAATATATCGCGATTTATTGGTGTAGTACTTGGTGATCACCGTTACGTGTGTGAGGAGTAGTGAATGTTCTTGATTTCATGGGATAAACAAGACCTGATTGGGAATTACTTAAGATAATTATGGGTATTTTCTACAACTCTATTACACATTGGAAGGAGGGTAGACCAATCTTAGGTTTTAGTAAGGTTTATTCTCACATTTTTATTTGACCAAGGGAGTGAGAAGAAACGATTGTGGATTCTCACTCTTAATGACTCAGCAGAAGAGAATTGGGTAAAATGAACTATGATAGAATTACAATTGGAAAACATACCCTAACCTGATCACCATTTCATATCACTGATTTTAATCTCATCATTTTTCAGTTTGTTTTAAAACTTTCACTAAATTTCTTTACTTTATTTAGTTTCATTCTTGTATTTTCAAAATCAAATAATTTCAAAAACAACATCACTGCTTCCTCTTATTTTAAGTGACAAACACTATTGTTGAGCACTCCACTCTAGAGACAACCTAGGTAACCCACTATAATACATTTTAAATTACGTTATATTTGTTTTTTCCACACCCCACGACAATCACGTGGAAATACCCAATCTCCCCTTTTCAACGATATTACCCATACATAAATTTGTTCCATATCCAAAACCCAGTTATATTATAAGTTAGGGAGATAATTTATAGTATTGCTCTAAAATATCTACATTACCAAAACCTTATGATGTTATCATATACTTATAATTCTCACTTAGACTTATTGTTAGTGTTTTCATGGATGAAATATTATAATAATACCCAAATAAAATGTGAAATATTACATTAACATTAAATCATATAATATCCCAAAGGGTTATCTATAACATTAAAATTTCGATCAACTATAACTTATCAACATTTAAATTATCCTCAACAAACAAAATAATCTACAAATTTATCTAAACCCTACACGGATATCAATTGTGACACCCCAGACCTACTATAGTGCTTAGATTTTACAATGTCTCTTAAAAACCTACTTTAAGTTTATTCCAAAAGTTTTGTGGTATAGTGGATCCCAGAGTTGTCTCTAATGATACTGCCTTTATATATTTTATTATTGTAACAATTTTTTAATTAATTTCTATGATTTTGATATTTTAAGGGTAATTAAAATGGATTATGGTAATTGTTATATATTTTCCAAGATTACTAATATTGGTACTACATTAAATATTAGTAAAATTAAAAAAATGAAAGAAGAGTGCATGATAAGTGAAATTAACATAATTAAGAAGTAGTGTTCATAATGAGTAATTTCCATTTATACTTAATTCTTCATTATTTAAGATATTACAATTATAACTCTATCAACACTCAATTCATAATCCCTAAATAAGAGTGTCATTTAGTTTGTAAACTCAAGGTAGACAACAAAAAGGTTGTATGTATATATTATTTTAGTAAGAATTGATCAATTCAATCAAAGATCACTGATCATAATGACATAATCAACTCCATATGTACTCACAATAATCACTTTAGGATTTATAAATTTAATCAATGTGGATTAAATTATAAATCTTACATGGACTTAACTTAAAAGTCACATTTAGTGATCGACATGCTCTATTTGGCGATGTTCTATTCTCATAATAGATGAAAAATATTAATAAGGTGATAGAAAATTGAACATAAATAATATATTTTAAAATAATTTATAGGGAATTAAATTTTTGTAATTAAAGGAAAAAAATTAAAAATATGTCACCATTCAAACTCACAAGTTCCAACAACTAAGATACTTAATTAAATGCCATATAAGTGAAATATAAAACCCAAATGTTCATTTCCATTAGAGAAATCATAAAACAAAAAATTATCCCTCAATAATATCTTCCCATTTTTCTCTCTGTTCTTCATTCTAGATGCATGTTTTAGCTGATTTTTAATAATGGACCCCCTCTTTTGTGATGATTTATTTTAAAATCTCCTCCAAGATAAAATCCTTTATAACCAACATAAACATAGTCTTTACCTCTAAAAAATGTGGAAACATTAACAATTATATATAACCTTCACATGACAAAAAATTCTCCCCTGAAACCATCTCAATCGATCCACATGTGAAAATAAAATTTCTAGGTGTAATGAATCTGGAAGCACAAATCGGCTCAAAACAATCTATACAAAATATTTTAATTTATAGATGATTCACTAAAAATTGACAATATCATTGAAATTGATACTAATTAATTCTCATCTATATCCACATAACCATAATAAAAACTATTTATAATTTATTTCCTTTAATTTTCTAAATCCACATGATAGGATAACTACGCTTCACCTTAATACTACCATATAAATTATAATTCACTCTAAGAACCCATGTTGGTACTTCAAAGCTATGACCTACATGGATTGACTTATCCATTATAGAATTAATCACCTATAGTAAGATCCACACCCCCTTTACCAGAAGAAACACAATGTATTCTACCATGTGTTTTTTTGACAATGAATATCAATGTTTTAAATGATTTTAGTAAACTTGAATTCTTTTACAAACTCATCCTCATCATATTTATCCAAAATTATCACCGTAATACACATTTCACTAGCTTCACGTTATTTTCTTGGATCCAACTAAGTTTTACCTCTTCTTAAAATCCACCACAATGATAATAAATCTCCCAACCCCTTTATGTGGGTTCATCATAAACCGAGTAAAACTTATTCCTCCAAGTATTTCAATCGAGTTCATTATGTGAATTAAAATTCAATATTGGCACTATAAAATTGGATAGATTCAATTCATCATTATTTTTCTTTCAAATCTCATCCATCATACTTGAAAACAATTTCAAATATCATAAAACACATTATACCATCAATGAACCACACTTATAAAATGATCATCATCTTTAATTGGTGAATCCTCAATCAAGAGGAACTCAACATCAACTAAATAAAACAAATTATCTATCATATCTTAATCCTTAAGTGAACCAAACATGATTTGATCCATGACCATGATTCCCACCAAATTCAAATAAATCGTCTATAAATCAACCAAAATTGTTCATGGATCTACCTCAAAAACATATTATTGGTTCTTCCAGCTTGTTTCCTCTAACTTTAAAATAGATATTGTCCTTCACTAGTGATTATAGTTTCATGAAACTCTAATTTAATTCATGATAATTACCTTTTAAGATCTAATAGACTGATACAAACTTGATATTTATTTCTCAAAAAGTTAATCTTGACATTGATCAATTCTTCGGCCTTGGTTCCAATGTTCGAGCCTTCATGAATTGGTTCATCTTCCTCAAGTGTCACCATCTTTAACCCAGTCGAGATAGTTTAACTCTATAGATCTGAATTCATTCTCTCTTTTATTTAATGATAATGGACCATTGTTTCTTATTCAATGACATGTTCTTTCAAAACATCAAAAAGAACATATAATTTAAAATTTTGTCCAAATTTAAGGTTATTATATTCAGATTTGGGATCTCTTATCCTATGTATAAATATAATATTTATTGTGGTTGTATCATTTCATGACAGTAGAAAACATATATTCACTATAAATGAATTACTTTAAAATGTATAATAAGAAATAATTTCTAAATCATGGTTTGTATAAGGAAGAATTTCTTTAGCATGATAGAGGAAGCACATCAGTAGTATATTTCTATTGGTCACCATAAAAAAAGAAAGGGATGATAGAAGAATTATAAATTTCCTCTCATTCATGGTTTTAGTGGGGTGGGTGGATGAACTTTATGTTTGAAGTCCCATATAGGTTGTGGAATCATCCCTATAAGTGGTAGTAGTATGAAATACCAGTAGTAGGTGGAAATAGTATCTTGGCAGTTCCACATGGTGGTAGCATTGCGATGACAGTAGGGTTGGTAGTAACAAAGATAAAATTAAAGGAGATTAAAAATTATAAATTAACTTTTAAAAGATTAAAACAATTAAATAAATTATTATAGTTTAATTTAAATTACATTAATTAATTAATTAATTAACAAAACTAATACGTGATAAATACTACAAAATAAATAATAAACTAAAATAAAAATATATTAAATCATTTAAAACCTAGAATATTAATAATTATATTAAACATTATTTATTTATTTATTTATTTAATAAGAAAAACAAATGAATAAATATTTAAATCATAGAAGAAAAAAATAATCAAATTAAAACTCTAATTATAAATAGAAAATGAACATAATATTTCTAATGTTCATCAATTTATAAGATCTACAATATAATAAAAAAATTATAGTCAAACATTTAGAGACTAATTAAATTATTTGAAACATATAATATTCAATGAGAATGATATGTAAAAAGGCATAAAATAAATACCACATCAAATTCTTCCATACTAAGACTTTTCTTGTCCTCAAGAAGTAGACAAACTTAGTAGAAGTAAATTTATCTCAAAACTAAAAAATTATAGTTCCGCTAATATTAGATATTAAAAATTATTTCTCCCCATGGATTTCCGTGATTAAAAAAATAGAGTGGATTATTAAAACTAAATGTTATTTGATCAAGAGCAGTTAATATGTTACAAAGAAGATAAAAATTGATTTTTTTACTTTAATTAGACCAATATCAATCTTTACTAAACTAGGAATTCACAACTTCTTTTATCCTCCAGATGAATAGAAACACGTAAAGTAACAACCCAACATAATTAGAAATAATACTGGATGAGTGAGAATATCATAAATATTAGGTCAGAATAATTAGCTAATAAAGTAGCTGAAAGATTAAAATAATGAAGAATAAATAATAGAATTTCAACCAATATTAGTATATTCATTTCATGGAGCATTAAAATTCATATAATAAATTTTTAATTTCAAGTAAAAAGGTTTATATCAAATTATAATTTTATAATATTCTCCTAAAATATTATAAAAAATAAATAGTTCCAATAGGGAATAAAAACGAAATAATCAATCAAAAACAAGAATTATTAATGTAAATCTTCTTAAACTATGAAAAATAGTCTTCAAAATATAAGAATAATCCCAAAGCACATAAAATTTCTAAGACACCCTTGAAAAAAACAATTGATGAAAAATTGTAATGGGTTTTTGAAGAGTAACATTTAAAAATAGTTCAAATCAATTAATACCCCTACACAAAAAACACAACATTGTCCCCAATATCGAAAATATAAGTGAATGAATAAAGAAAAACAATTTGGATCAAACATATTTTCAAAACAATATAGATAAATTATTGATAAATGGGTAACAGAGAAGTCAATAAACTTTTACAAAACAATCATCCAAATAAAAAATTATAAAATACTCACATGAAGGTCTCTAATGGTAAAACATTATTAAATTAATAAAAAAACATGTCCTAAATATGAATTAAAAAACGTTTTAAAGGTATATTAAAATGAGCACGCAATTACATATTTTCAAAACAAAAAGATAGATTATGCTAATACAATGAGGGATAAGGATTTAAAGAATAAAAACATGGATTTGAATATATAAATAAACATCAAAAAAGGAAATAAACTAGCTACATTTTAGTATAATTATGGGATGTAATAAAAAATGAATAAGTTAAAATAATTAATCCCCTAGAATAAGAAGCTTAATATTTTTGTGGAGAATGACATGGGTATTCTCTCTTGAATTCATTAAGGAATCTCTCTGGTTAGAATTTATATCTCCTGTAAGAAGAAAAAGTCCTAGGTATGTTTTAATAAATTAAATATTGAGAAATAAAAATAACCAGAGGAAGTGATCAGGGATATTTTATCCAATATGTTCCATTTTCATCTCTTATGATCCTTAAGGTGCAGTTAACACCAATACTATTTCATTCCACATAACCAACCAACCAAATACATGAAAAAAATACCATTCTACTCCAATTATCATACCCCATTAAACATATGATCAATATGTACTAAAACTTACTTCTCAATATGTAATGCCGACTGTAGAAGAACCCATGAATCAATGAATATTGTAAAGTTTCTACTTAAATAGGACGATGAAGTCGAGAATAGTCCCTAGTGAATTTCTCATAGTAAACAACATAATAAATAACCTATATGTAGAGTCACTTTAATATTTTTAAATAAAATTAAATCAACCAAATGGATAAAATAATACCGATGAAAATTTATTTTATCCCCCAACACTTATTCTGAATAATAAAAAAAATACTGGGAATATATAACCTATAAAACTTTGTGGAACTAATATTTTAATATAAGGATAATATCCTTGGGTGTTTCCTTGATCTATCCTCAAAATATCCGAAATCTATGACTATTTAACATGAAATGATCATATTTACCCATATCTCTGATTGGTTTTGTACCAAATGGCAAAAAACGAGTCACAATAAAAGGATCATCCCATCTGGAATGAAATTTAATTTGGAAGATCTTAATCCAAACATAACCTTATATAAAATATAAAATCCCTTTTTCAAATTCAAATTTTAATCAAAACCCTTTTCTTTATCATTAAAAATCCTTTTATTTTCATATAAATTTCATTTTATTTACTTTAAATTCTAAAAACATATCTTCCTATATCGTTTAGATTTTAACAGATTCAAATTTCAAGACCTAACATAAAAAAATCTCTATGATCTAACACCACTTGTAGATAAAAGTCTCTACCAAAGACTATCCAATAGGGTGACATCCATATTGGAGTGTTATAGGCTATCTTATTCACAAAAAAATAATATTAAATACTTAACCTCCAATCTATTTTGTTTGGGTTACCCATTTTTAGAGAATATTCTTGATCTACATATTTTAGACTTTATCCATACCATTAGTTTATGGTTGATAGGGTGTTTTCACTTTATGAATAACCCCATATCCTTTAAGCAATGATTCTATTTTCCAATTAAAGACATTATTTCCTTGGTTAGTAAGAATAAACCTTAGTATCCCATGTCTACAAAACATATTATTGTTGAAAAATAGGATACCACACTATCATTATCAGTAATAGTTTTTATACCCTTAGGCACATATCATACATCAAGAAGGATATAAGAATATCTAAAGGATTTAAGAAAATGGCCCATAAAATTCATTACCAAAACATAAAATACATCAGAAAAAATTAAGGGTTATTTAATAATTTCTTGTATTTGAGAAATGTTTTCTTGGAGTTGATAATCTTTATAGGTCCAACAAGACTAACAATAATATTTAAAATAGTAGGCCAAAAATAGAACTGAATCCAACATCTTCTTAGATTTTCTCTAGGGACCAAAGTGGCCTCTAAAACTTAAAATATGGTAGAATTTCATCACTGAATAAATTTTATAATTTGTGATACATCTACTAACAATCTGATCACTTACCATATGTCACATGTATAGATCATCCTAGTAATATATCATAGATGAACTAATATATTTTTCAACCTTCTATTTGGAAAATTAGTGAGGAGTAACATTAGTAGCTAAGAAATTCACAATGTCTCAAAACCATGGTCTATTATCATAATTAGTATAATATAATTTCGCCCAAGTAAATAATCTCTTGTGGGTTCAAATGATGATTTATCTTGATTAAACTCAGATATTATCCTATTTAAATGATCAACCATAGTGTTCTCCATTCCATTCTTATCATGCATATCTTTATCAAATTCATGAAGCAATAAGATCTATATAACCATCATTGGTTTTGAATTTTGATTCACAATGAGATATCAAATAGAAGAATAGTCAGTGACAAAGAAAAAATTTTATACCTAAAGATAACATCTAAAATTATCAAGTGAAAACATAATGGATAAAAGAATTATCTATTGTGGAGTAATTGGACTTGGAAACATCTAGATTTATAGAATAATAAGGTATTACATGTGATTTATTTTCTACTTTTTCCCAAGAACAATACCTAAAAAGAATTATGAGGCTTTGTTCATTAATTCTAAATGTAATTTCCCATTCAATGAACGTACTAGTCATAGGGAAACAAAATTTTGTTTGAGTACATTAAATTATTCCTTAATCCTCATTCAAAAGACAAAGGGAATAAACTTCTATATAAATATTTTCCAAGGAATATCAATCTATCTAAAATCCTTTATCAACCTCCTATAAAATACAACATAGAAAAGAAAGAATCTATTATATTTCATTGTATTTAGAAGATGAAATGAATATATAATTTTAACCATGGACTTATCCAATAAAATTTCATTCCTAGAAACCACATAACCAAGAACATTTCCACTTTAAACCATAAAATGACATTTCTCAAAGTTTGAAAAATGGTTATTTTCAATAGACTTTAAGAATATCCCCTAAAATTATCAAACATCTCTCAAAAGGTAGACCATAAACTATAAAAACAATCCATAAAAATATTTATACATTCCCTAAGAAATTTATAACAAATTATAAGAATGCATAGTTGGAATGTGGTAGGATAATTACATAGTCCAAATTGAATTTTTTGATAGGAAAATGTACCAAAAGGATATATAAAATTTGTTTTTTCTTAGTCCTCTAGAGAAATATGAATTTTAGAATATCCAAAAAAAATCAAGGAAGAAATAATGGAACTGAATAGCTAAAATTTCAAGGATTTTATCATGAAAATGAAATATAAAGTTGTACTTCCTTGTCATTGAGTATATCCATCTATAATTAATGCATACCCACCACTTATTGGGAAACATAACATGCACCAATTCCTAAAATTCATTCTTGAAAACTATAAACCCAAACTATTATGAATAATTTAGACTATAATTACCCATTAGAAATAAAAAATAGGATAAATTATACTATAAACCAACTAGGTAGTCACCTCCTTTTAACCACTTCAAGAAGGGTAGGAATCAACCTCATTTTTAATTGCCTAACTGGTGTGAAATTATCTTCTAAAATTATCCTTTGAATACACATTGAAGGAACTATACATGCTAATTCATCTAAAGAAAATCTAATGACCTCCATATTCTCTATAAGGTCCTCTGTGATTTTTCTTACTTTTTCACTATATAACCCCCTACAATTATGACATGATATTTTTTTATCTCACAATTAGGCATATTTTAAATTTTTAGGAAAGTCCTTGTGTTCAACTATAGGTGGGTTGTGAACTTTAGAAAAAATTGGTTATATGGGTTTTTTGAATTTAATTTTATCCCTTAAAAAATTTTCCGTCATAGTAGTGTTACAAAATTCTAAATAATTAGTTCAATTATATAAAAACTCAAGGTTTTATGATATATTTCTCATAATATAAATTTAATTTCTTTGATATCTTTCGATATAAGAAACCCCAAGTCTAAATGAACTAAAATATAATATATCATTTAAACCTTGTTGTTAAATTGGGAGAGTGAATAGGAATAACCATATTTAAAAAAATGAAATTTTTTTAGATAAATAAAAAGTATTGGTACATAAGTACTTAATTTTATTTAAATTATTTATATTCTATAAAAATACATTTTCCTCAAAATGGGTCTCATTTCTTTTTGTGATAAAAAAATAACATTATTTTCTTCCAATTTTAAAAAAATTATTTGAAATAATGACATTTTTTGTTTAAATCATCATATCAAAAATAACTTAGTGGATATTTTTTGGATTTTTCTGAAATGACTAGTTTTTAGTGAATTGTGAAAAATATAACTTTTCAAATATTGAAATTTATTTTATTTAAATAAATTAATTTAAAAATACCATTTTATTTTTTATTTGGTCTTAAAGTAAAATATGATGTATTTTATTTTCAATAATATAATTCATTCCATTTGAATTATAAATATTCATGATTTTGATATAAGTTGATATTTTATGCGTAAAAATGAATCTTCTAAAAACAATTTTCATTACGTTTTATGAATTTATATTAAAATTGATTTCTAACACTTCTATATATTGAATAATGAAAAATAGACACAATATTTATAATTATTATTTTCTACTTTTGAACATATGAACATTTTATATCTGGTCATAATGAATAGAAACCACAACAAATATTTGCTACATCAATAAGGGTAAAATGGATAAAATAGGGTTAAAACCATGAGGTGGGGTCTGCAAATCAACCCAAAACATCCATTAATTTCATTTTATGGAATAAATTTTACTATATACATCTAAAATTTTATTCTATATCATTTTTAGGTGATTTTAAATTTTTAATGAATTTTTTATTATTTTATGTGAAGAGAATTCCAAAAATTTCACTCTCTTGAATTTATTATATATTTTATTTTTATAAGAGGATAATTATGGTTATAAAAGTTTATTTGAAATATAAATTATTTTTTTAACATTATAACTTATCTTTAAATTTTAGTGATCAAATAATTAACTTAAATTTCTACACCACGCATACATAGTGCTTCTCTAAGTCGTACAAAAATAATGTAAATATTTTTTAAAACACTAAATTTATTTTTTTGGGTGAGTTATAGTTCCCCAAGAATTTTATATAGTAATATAAAATATTATAGATGATTTAAAGGTTTATATTCTAATTACATTTCCATATTCATGTCTTTAAATTCAAATTAAATGAATAGTGTCAAACATGACATTAATGATATTTTAGGTTAAATAATTTTTTTTAATTATTTAAAATTAATTAAACATTTCAAGGTAAAATGTAGAGTTATAAATGGTATAAAATGTCACCACATTTCAATTTATGAGATATTTTTTATCTGATAAGTAAAATTATAACCCTTTAATATTGTAAATGTCGTTACAACACTTAAGGATAAAATTGGATAATGAAGGGGTTAAACCCTAAGATAAGGTCTACAATGACACCAAAAGATGCCTCAATTTAATTAGATAATGATATATCAACCAAAAGATATTTTTCACTGGATTAATCAATATTTTTAATCATTATACTTGGGAAAATCATTTATTAAATTTTAATCATTTTATTAATTTCATGTATGCTTTCTCCCATGCTTATAAAAGGGAACCCCTCTTTCATCTTATTTATACAACTTTGATCCACCTATATTGAAAAAAATAAACAATAGTTTCTTCTAAACTTATCTATTTATGATTTAAACATTCCTATATTCTTAAAAATCATTCCAAGGGTCCTTAAGAAAGGATCCAAAAGAGGCCCATCGAAGATGAGGTAATCATCTTACCCAACCTCTTTCAATTTATTTTATTTTTATACCTCATAAAAATTAATGGTTTTCATTAAAAAATAATAAATTAATTATACTAAAAATAAAAAATTTTATTATTATTATGTAACCACCATTATTCAAAATATTTTCCATCAAGGTGGTGATCGGGTTGAGTGGAATTTTATCATCACAGTGTTGATCAAAATGGGATTCTATCCCTAGTCCATTGATCTTATGTTTAGGTTATTAATATCCCATTGGATATCAATCTACTTATTTGGAGGAAATAATGAATCGTTTCAATGATATATGAGGGATAATACATGGAATTACCCATTCCAATACCATATTAATTATTTCCCAAGTTGTCCTTATCTACCTCACAAATAGGGGTATCTTTTAAGTGGAGGTTACACCTTGCTAGTACTGGTAGTGCTTGTGTACCATCTTCCATCTCATTTTTTCTGATAAAACTATTATTTTTTATAATTCCAGCAAGAGATTAGTCTGAGGAGTAAAAAAAGTCTTTAATGACTAATTCAAATGGAGTGAACCGATTATCAATAAAACCAAAAGAAGCTTCTGTATATCGAGGAGATTCTCAAGAGAACAACATAATCTCTCATTAATGATCTTGACATGTAGAGGATAACTTCCGCATGTACAACCTAGGTTAATCCATTTCATCGTTCTTGTCCTGAATTCATCACATTTACAAATTTTTTTTGATGATCACTAGGATGAGTTTGAATTGGAAAAAATACCTCTCATTTGGATGTAGAATTACTATAATGAATAGTTTCCTATGCATCATTATGATCCATTCCCTCTCAACTACTAAGGTTCCAAAGGTATTCATCTCCCATATGGAAAATATTATGGAAGCATTAATATGGGATGCTTATTTGGAATGTAAGAATCATTGGGCCTTATGGGGTATAATGGAAAATAATACATAGGTGACAGGAATTAATGTGAAAAATCACTTCGATACGTTCCTTTTCATGAAAAATTTCATGGGAGGTCCTTGGGGAATGGACACTTTGGGGGTAGGTTCATAGAAATTAAATTCAACGGTGACATAGTTATGGCGAGAGGGGTACCTACTATCTTTGGTAGGTTATTCAGACTCATCCCATGACTCTCCAAAACTATACCCATTAGATTATGGGTTGGAGATATTTCAAATTTGCCTAAAAATTAGGTAGGTTCCAACTTGGTTCCTTAGATTCTATGTCCCAGATATTACTTTTAGGAGGGAATTCATGAACAAAAACATCATTAATGAAAATTTGGATAAGAAGAAATAGGATTTATTTGACCACATTGATATGAATAATGAATGAAACATGTGTGTGTATTTGAATTCATCATCTGGAAGATTCTCAAGGAAGTATTTTAGGAGGCTGTTGATGGAATTTGATCTCGATGACATGTAGGGAGAGTCGTTGTGGTGTAAGGAGGCTCCAATTAAGAATAAATTCCTTCTATTGAATATCTAGAACTAGGCCTTACTAACTGATGATAGTATCAAATTTTTAGGAATTCACATAGTGTATAGGTGATCGTGCTATAGGAATTAAAGGGAGGAGACTTCCGACCATTCATTTTTTGAAGGGGATTGGGCTTGTACATTATGGAATTCGTTAGGGGATCTCATGGGTTTCTCCAACTAGTATGAATAGGTTTCAAACATTATAGATTTATGTTTCCTGAGAGGTAGATCTAAGGGAGTGGAATGGAATTCTAGAGCTCTGGATTTATTGTTAGGTTGCTGGAGCATCTGGAAATCACATAATAGTGCTCAAGTTGATGGAACCCCATGCACAGGAAGAGTCATTACTATCTAGACCAAAAATCTTCTTATGGATCAAAATCATCTCATTACAAATTGGGATGAATCCCCAAAACTTAGAATGATCCTTACAATTATTTCCCCCACTCACTATACTATGAATGTTAAATAGGGGTTTTTGTTTCAATGGTTACCTCCTCTCTTCATTTTAAAACTCAACATAAATGGTTCTTTCAGCTCATCCATCACAAGGGGAGGTGGTGTGGTGCGAGATCAATGGGGCCTATAAATTACAAATTCATAGGGTTTGTTGAAATAAGGATATCTATACAATAATAATCAATGGAAATGATCATAGGTATCCTATTATGTAAATAGGAAAATATCAGTTTGGCAGAGGCAGAAATAGACTACATTACTATGTACAACTCCCTTCATGGCTCAGGTACCATTCCTTGGATGATTTCATATATTATTAGAAAATGCAGGGAAATCATTAAAAACAAGATAAAATTATGTCACACATGGAGGGAGGTAAAAAAATTAGGGGACTTCCTTTCTTCAAAGGCTGGACTTCGGGAGAGGATTTATTGTTTCCCTAGTATGAGCTCTCTTACAATTGAGGGGGTGAACCGAGTGGGGGAAGATTCACTTAGAATTCATTACATTCGGCCTCTATAATCCTTGGATGTACTCTTCTTATGTTTCAATATTTTTACTACCTTATATTTGAGCTATATTTCACTAAAAATGAAATTATGAAGTTAGTAGTCAATTGTAAATGAAATTATCACTCGTTCATATGTGTAGACTACAGCTTCCACACAGTGATACAATTAATTTTATATAAACATATTTCATGGATGGTTATTATGATGGGTTTAATGTTTATATTTTTAATTATAGTATGATTATTCTTATTTAATTATAATATCATATCTACCTTCTTACCTTCCCATCTGTTGGAAAATGATAATGTCGCTCGTACGTACATGTGGACTACCACCTCGACGAAGCGATGTGATTCATTTTCATTTATACATTGTATGTATGATTATAAGGATGGATTTATTAAATATATATTAATTATATAATATATTAATGAAAATATAAGGGTAAATTATTATTTACCTTTCATTAGTTCCATCCTATGATTAGTTAAAATAGAGTTCATGCATACATATGACTTACCATCACCATGAACAGTTTAATTCATTTTTATATCTATCATTTTAAAAATGATTCTAAATATTTATATAATGAATATTTGTGATATTTATATCATAAATATAATTATATATATGAAGGAACCATGATGAATTTATGTGTTCCAGAACTACAATAAAACTATCACGAAGAAAAATTATCACCCAGAAACATCAATTTTAATATGGAATTATTTAAAAATGAATTATAAAATGTTATAAGTGGGTAATATAAGGTATTATAAGTATATAAATGATTATTTTATAGAATTATAATAAATTTAAATTTATTATACAGTATATTTAATCACATTTTAATCATGATAACCTCTTGGTAAGAGATTTTTATCTCACTTTTATTTCCATGAGAAACATTCCATATTCACAACGTGGTTATTTCATGTGGTTTATATACTTACCATAAATTAATTTTATGATTATTTTAATGAAAATAATGTGGATTTATATTTCTATATAAGTTTATCTCAATAATTTTTTTTCATTCAAAAGTTATCAAAGTGGATATGGATTTATGTATCAATCCCATTTTAATCGAGATTGTTTATGGTTGAATATACATTGAATGAAATTATAGGGTCCACTCATGATAAAAAATAACTTTATTATACTCTATTTATTTCTTTATAATACTTGTTTTCATTTTATTTTTGACATTTAAGTACTCAAGATATCAAAATAATCATATTAAGGAAAAATTACATTTTTTCATACTTCAGTTAAAAATCATTTCCCTTCCATATATATGTTTTCTAAAAATGTTTTAATTTTTTTTTGTATTATAATATGATTGATTAAAGTAATTTTTATCCATTATTGGATTTTTTAGGAAATGGTTTAAAATTAACATTCTTGTCATTTTCCGAATGATGTACTTTTGACTTTTAAATAAATTTAAAAGAAATCATTATTTTAACATACACGACATGAACAAAATTTCCCACCGTCATGATTACTCAATGGTTTAAAAATTTATTTACAAGATTCCATGGTTATTTTCAAAGAAAATTATTTCTTAATATTTGGTATTTTTTTATTTTTATATGTGGCAAAAAATGAGAAAGGAATTCTCTTCAAGAAATACTATAGTGATCTTGTAAAGGAATTTTTTATTTATGATAACATACTTTTATGTTACATAGTATTTAATATATGATTAAATGATACTATATTTATTATTTATATGGATGGTTTATGGTCATGATGATTAAATATAGATGAATCCATATTTCTTTTCCATGAGTTAGATTATGATGAATGTTTTCATGATCTTATGGCATATAGATGAATGGATTTATAATTATGTGATGGGTGAGCCTAGAATTATGTACCCCTCCAATGAATTGGGTAAATATTAATGTTTAATGAGATTAAAAGGTATATGGGAGTTTATCCCAAGCCAAAATAAGGTGCATGGGATGTTATCCCAAGCCTAACATGCTGTGAATATCTTGGTAGGTAGCCTTGAGATAAGATTTAAATTTTAATGATTATGCCACTATTTTATGACATGATATTATACCAATGTTATTTTCTCATGGATCATGTTATTTGACCCCTTTATGAATAATATACTATGAACTACCAAGCATTATTTCATGAGTCACATTTATGATCTATGAATTTAGGGTTATGATTTTTAAAGTTTATGCTCATGTTCTCATACACGTTATGCCCATATTATGTTTAAATGATCATTGATGTCTACCTTGTTTACCGTTACTAAGAATTTTAACTCACCCTATATTATTTTTTCTTCCCTGGAGGATATGATGAAATGTTTTAAGAATGACAGATCTAAAAAGGGTTTTAGTTGTAAAGAACTAAGTGGGAGATGATGTATAAATTTTAGGAATTATTTTATATGTATCCATGTTTCCAGAGACACCAAACCATTATTGTTATGAAATGGATTATAATTTTATATAATTAATATTCATCTAATAAGATGTAATAATTCTGTATGAAAATAAAAGTTTCTATAGTTAGTATCGGAGAAGGGTTTAGTTACCATTGGAAACTAGGATGACAAAATGTTAGTAAGAACCCTTATGATAATCCAATGTATAGGGGAAAATACAAAGCTATAGTAGATAAAAGAGTGTGGTTTTCCTATTAAAACATACCTCTGTAGATACTATAAGTTTAAGTAGTTTTAGAATAGATTTTATTAGGGTTAATAATCCTAAATAGAGATGGCCAAGTATATCATAACCATAATTATGGTTCATGGTGACTATGCCCTTACTACAAACCTAGTTTGACACTCTCATGGGATATTCTTTGGTTAATTAACATTTTATTTATAACCAATTATAAAGGATTGAATAGATTTTGACCATGAATAAACTAAGTTGAACCTAAGGTGACATATATTGGAAATAATATGTCATTATTTAGATATCCTATGAATGATTTTTCAGGATTGGGAACTGTAATCAATGATGCCTGATGGTGATGTTAACCATTTTGGGTTTACTAATGGATTAAATATATAATTATAATGTTGAGGTGGTTAATGTTATGATCAAATATTGATGTATCCTATTTGGTAATAGTTATAATAATTCCAATAAATCAAGAACATTCTCAAGTAATGTCAATTCATTTCCTAAATGATTAGATGATGAGTTAGTGGTGAAAATCATAATGGTATAAATGTCACATATAATGTTTATAACAGCTCAATGAATGATGTTTTAGGGAATTTTATTGCTTCAAATCTCGTTATTCTCCCACTAGTTGTGTTTGATGTTATCATATATATGGATTGAATTTATTTACAAATTTCCCACATCAATTGTAAATGAATGGAAGTCATGTTTGATTTTATTAACCAGGTTATGATCATTTATTAGTGTGATGATAAATATAAACATCTAATGGATATTTCATCCATTATATGGGTCTGGATTCCTACTCTATATTGGGTATTACTCTAGATGTTTGTAGAGACCCTCAACATTGAATATATACCTATTGTATGGAAGTTTAATGATTTTATTATAGGATAGTTTCCTAGTATTCCTCAAATAGTGAAGTTTATTTTTCAATAGTAATCATATGGTGAAAAACCTATTTCAAAGAATACATATAGAATGGACCCAATTGGGTTGTAGGAATTGAAAAAGAAACTCTAGGAAAATCCTGACAAGGGATTCATTCATCCAAGTGTTTCACCTTGGGGTGAAATTGATATTTTTGTTGAGAATAATGATGTTTCAATGTGACCCTTTATTAATTATTAGGAACTCAATAAGATCACAATCAAGAATAAATATCCTTTTCCCCCTATTGATGATATATTTGATCAATTATGAGAAGAACAATATGTCTCTAAGATTGATCCTTGATCTGGATACTATCAATTGGGGTTCAACAGTGAATATATACCCAAGACAACCTTATATATAGGGTATAGACCTTGAATTTATAGTAATTATATTTGGTCTTACTAACTACCCCAACATATTTGTGATTTTAATGAATATAAACTTTATATATTACCTTGAACATTTTGTGGAAGTATTTATATATGACATCTTTATATACTCGAAGATTAACGAAGAGTATGAATATCACCTAAGGATTTTAATGAAGACCTTAAAATGGTGAATCTATATGAAAAATATAACAAGTGTGAATTTGGGATTCAAAAAGTTTCATTTTTGTTCCATATAATCTCAACCAAGGGTATATATGTGGAACATCAAAGAAGAAAGTTATTAAACATTAGATCAAACTAACCACTATGACTAAGATCTATAATTTTCATGGTATGAATGGATATTATCACATCTTTATAGATAAATTTCATTTAAATATAATATACTCACCAAGTTAACTCATAAAGGATGCATATTCCTTTAGACAAATGAATATGAATAAAATTTCTAGGAATTGAAGAAAAGTTTAGTAAATGAACCAATTCTTAAATTACCCTACAATGGATAAGGGTTCGTGATATGTTGTGACAATTCAAATAAGGTTCTAGGATTCATCCTCATTAATAATTATATAGTGATAGAGTATGCCTCATTCCTGTTGATGTTTCATGAGAAAAATTACCCAATTCATGACTAGGAGTTAACTATTGTAATTATTGCATTAGAGATATGAAGGAATTATATTTATGGATAAATGTGTGATATATATACTAATTTCAAAAGTATACATAATATATTCAATTATAAATAGTTTAATATATGCCAAATAAGATAGTTGGAGTTAATTAAATATTATGATTGTTCAATGCATTACCACCTAGGGAAGGTGAAAAAAGTGGATAATGCTCTGATTCGGAAAGACCATGATATTTTTTTATGATGAGGGATAAAAGTGATCTATTAATTATGGATTTATATAAGATTGAACGTGAAATCATGAGGAAAAGGGGTAAATCCTATATTTCTCAGATAAATTTTAACCATAAATCTGTGTAAAAATTAAAGAGGCATAATGTGAAGATATAGAGCTGTAAAAGAAGGTGATAAATGTTAATGGGTTTATCCGTGATTCTGATGGAATGATAAGTTTCAGTAAATATTTATGTGTTCCACCTATACTAGATTTAAAGAAGAAGTTTTTGGGTGATGTTCATAGTTCAACCCTCTCTATTAATCCTAGAACTATGAAGATGTATAAAAATCTAAAAGAGTATTTATGGTGAGACAACATGAAGTGAGATATTGAAAATTATGTATCTCATTAGATGGTAGGTTAGTAAGTTAAGGTTGTGATAAGTAATTTTAATGTGGTGTTACAACCATTACCCATTCCAAAATGAAAATGGGAAAACATCACCATGGATTTTTTTCATCAGAATCCAAAAAATTTCTAAGTGTCATAATGATATTTATATTATAATTGATCTCATTATGAAGTTAGAACATTTCATTAAAATCAAAGAATATTTATATCTTGAACAGTGTAATGTATTGGTTTTTTCAGTTCAAGTATTTATAATATTTCTAGAAATGTTTCCAAAACCAATCACTAAGACGACACAAGATTCCAAGGTTCGAGGAGCCCAGAATTGACATTTTAAAAATATTAAAATATATTAATATTAAAATCATTCAATTATCCTGGAAAGGTGATATAACTCCCATAAGGAGTATTCTATCTGAAATTTGATTCCACCATTGATTTTAGAACATGGACTTTACCATATTCATGGCATAATCTTTTTCGGTGTCAGACGTTTTGGGAAAGTGCAATCACATGCACAAAAATAATAATAATTTATTTTATTAATTTATTTTTTCAATGCAGTGACCTAGAATATTATATTTAAACACATATATGCCTAATCCCTATGACTATCCATGTAACCTAGGGATTTAGAGGATTCATTGTAGGATCATTGAAAGATGACATTAAATCAAGATCAAATTGAGGATTGTGTTCCAACAGAGCTTGTGGATCTCATCAATGACAATGACGTGTCATCATTCTTTGTCAGCATGAGATCTTAATTGAGGTTGGGTTTTATTTTTAATTTATCCCCATTTCTTATACCACTAAGAATGTGAATTAATTTACTATTGGATTGATTCACAAATAGACTATTTTCCTACTATGGATTTATTTGTAGGAATTGGGGATAATTTTTTTTTGTTTTTTTATGTTTATAACTATTTTTTCATCCTTTCCATTAAAACTGATCAATGTTAATAATTAAAATAGTACAAAGTTCATTACTCACATTTATGGTTTATTTTTTTTTCTCTACCCATTTTACGTTTACGCATCATTTCCATTTTAGTTTGTCATATTATTTGATGATTACATGGTGAATGATCAATGTGAATTAGATCTATGGAACAAAGGATCTCTACTGTATGTTTGTGATGGATATCTAACATCACATTTGTGTTGCACGATAATTTCAGTGGATTCAATGATGTATCGTGATTTATGTTCATGGATTTGGCACACAAAAGTGGAGTGTCATGACAACATGTGTTCCTTGAATGAACAACAAGGAAATAATATAGAGATAAGATGATGGTTGGACATATTTGGACTATATCTGAGCTCATTAGGTGGAGTTGGTGGAGGCATCAAAATAGTAATACATGTGAGATATATCTGATTTCTATGAAAAAATAAACTTCACGGTGTGTATTACTGTGAAAACATGCCGTGTAGCCCCCTCTACGTGGTGCTATAGTTTCTACACAGAGATAAGGATGGCACACTACGTGACATGTGTCACACTTCATGTGGTCCTTCATCAACTAGCTTGACAAGTACATGGAGTACTTGAACCAGAGTCCATGTAGTGTTACATGACATTTCTTCTTAGTAAATGTGGAGGAAAACTCAACATATATAGGGAGTAGATGACTAGATGGCTATATGGCCCTACACATTGTGTATTTGGGAAGTACATAGGTATGCTGGAGTAGATGGGTAGATCTATGTGCTTGGACATGACTAAATAAATGTGCATGGCCTTGTGTACCCAGACATGTGAAGAAAAAGATATTTATTTCCAAGGAAACATCTACATCCAATGTACTCATGGGAAACAATGTGTATTTTGGAAAATTGCATGTCGTTTGAATGAGATACATGTGAATGTCCATTCTTAAAGAGTCACACCATGTACCCATATGGATATTCCATGTACTCCTTTGAGGATTGGTTGGATTCTACTTTATTCTCAGCTCAGCTTCATAATGAGCTTCTACGAGCTTCTTTGGACCAATATTGGTTGAGTGTGTTCCCCTTTGTCCATACATATGACGACTCGGTGCAACATCCCATTCCCATCATAGAGGGTGACCCCTCTGCAGATTCTTGATGATCAGTGTAGTGTGTGAGAGTTCCCTTATTCTATATTAACTCATCTTAGACCTCTTAGATAGAACTTTAGTGGCTTGAAGCATGTATCCCTCTAAGAGTCCCATGACAATCCTCATTTCCTTCGTGTTTCCTTAGATATGGTTTGTGGACTTGGCATGGCTAACACTATATAGGCATCAATCTCTTATCAAGGAGGGTGTTTCCAGTATGGTCTGGTGTCCACCAGCAAGCCCGTAGTATAGAACCCTAGATATATATTGAGATATGATCATTCTAATTGGGGTATTAGTCCCATGGAGTGTGTATCTAATATGAACCGTCTTAGTTTCCAATTTGTTTCTTCATAGATAGACCTAATGATCGTGACCTTTGGGATCAGTGTTGTTAGTGTTAGTATAGCTCCGGGAGTGGTTCCCCTTGGAAATGAATGACATCTGATATGGAGGGGAAGTTCCATCTACTTATAGATATTTGATGAGTGATATCTATTAGTTAAGTTATATCAGGTATTGAAGGGCTAATGGAGTGAGATCTCCTGGATGAGTGTTACCTTTAAATCTCATATCCTATCTACGGATGGATTTGGTTAAGAAAATTTTCAAATTGGTGACACTAATTTTTATATCTGGGATATCCTTGGTTATTGTTATGTCTTATATCTTATTGAAATACCTTTGTTTGATGACCTAACTACTCTTGATTCTTAATTCTTGATGATATTGGAGTGTCTTACTGGGTTTTTTTATACTCACCCCTGTATAGGCTATGTGTGCACATATCTTGTCTTATATAAATGATGGATATTTTTGTATAGTCCTTGGAGGTCATAGGGTAGGAGGAAAATAGTTTGGACTAGATAGACCTCGGTGTATATTGGTGTGTCATTTGACTGCATTACCCACCTTTGGAGTAGGTGATACTTAATTTTTTGTTTTTGATAGGATTGTATTTGGTTGTTTTTTAGGCTCTCAAGTACTATATATCATAATGTGATTGTGGTATTATAGATGTATGAATTCATTGTTATCATTAATTTACATTTTATCAATTTATTGGCTTAGAGGTGTGTGCATGTGTGTGTGTGTGCATGTATATTACGCATGTACCTCCAATGTTTGTGAAATCATTTCTCGGTACTATTTTCCAGCCCATGGACTATTGGCAGCAAGCTTAGGTTAGTTTTGGATTGAGCCCCATCTGATCAAGTAATAAAGGAATGGTATTAGATAATAGTACACATCCTGAAGTGTTATGACACTACTGAGGATTAGAACTAGAGTTTAGAGTTTTATATATATATATATGTGTGAGGTTTGATTTGGGCACTAGGGAAACTATGTAAAAATGTTTTTATATTGGGATTCATGCTAGGGTATCCAATGTTGATGTGGCACCCAATGTATCCTTACACTAGGACTCTGATCACATGCCTTTCATCTTGGTACATATAGACATTAGTTGTAGGGAAAACCATAGTACATTCAACATGTAGTAATGGGTTATGGTTTTAATGTCCTTCTTTATTCAAATCACCAAATATACACATTGATTGTGGTACATCATGTCTTTTATCAGAATGTATTTATGATGAAATATATTGATGTTTCCATATCAGAGTTGATATTTTGAACCGATGAGTGACGAGGCCTCCTTGAACGGGGTTAGTCCAAAGGCAGTCTTTCTTCAAGATGGTAAATAGGTGGAACTTTCTCCTATTGATAAGTTAGTAGACCCACCTCTAGTTTCTCAGGTGAATGCATATTTCTAGAATAACTCGTGAAAGAATATTTTGGTGATGGATGATGATGTGTCAAGTTCAAACGTGTATCACAAGCTTTTGAGGTATGAATTTCCTAGGATGCATGGTTAACAGGACCTATTGATAGCTGACGTGTGATGAAATTCACAGAACATGAGGTTTCATTAGAGATATTAGGGGAAACTATGTTCTCCATGGATGATACATTTATATTATTATGAGAGGATACATCACATGGTATTGTCCTACCCATTTTACTATAGTCATAGAGGTGGTCATCAAACCCCCTAAGTAGAGGCAGCAGTTGGAGAAATGGGGTCTGAAGGATGGTGTATGTGATGGAGGAGCTGGGGGAGAAGTAGGAGGGAGTGGGTTCATTGGTTTGATGTTACCACCACTAGAACTAGGTGGACTATTATAGGATTGGGAAGCTGATGGGAATAATATTATATAGTTACAGGTGCAAGAGGTTGTTTACCTAGAGACTCCAAGAGTGTTTTGAGGTTTGTTATATGTCCCATATAATCTTGTTGTAGTACTGTTACAGACATGTATGAGCCACTCTTTTACCTAATTTTTTCATGTATCTTCTAGGGAGATGTGGGGTGTTGGTAGATCACTTTTTCTGTGATATTTTTCAAGAATTTGGACATGAAAGAAAGAGGGATAATTCCACCACCAAGACATGTTCTTGAGACGTGATCCATAAATGTGTGGCTAGGTTAGTGCCACACAAAGTGGATAGTATCGAGGTGTGGTGGGTTAGTTCATTTACTTGTGTTTTTGAGGTCCTTTTTAGGTGATTATGTGTCTATTTGGACCCTATTTGTGGTATATATATGGGAAATAGAAATAATGAGTTCCATGTAGTAGGAGATCGGATTAGATTTCCATGTGGTTCGAGATACAACATGTTTCTTCACCGACACTTTACAGTTTTCACTTTTATTCTGAATCCACTTACCTCAAATCATATCCCATATTCAAGATGTCGTGATAATAGTGGAGCCTTTTTTACTTAACCATTGTTTTTAGGCTTCTACGAATATTATTAGCGACTACACACTTCTACCAATACTGTGACTGGAATTTGGGAGGAGAGATAGAGCCTCACATGGGTTCTCTTCATAGTAGCAGTGAGAACCTATGATGTTTCCCACTACGTGTAATGGTTCCCCACCATAAATGATCATATATTTTCCACTAGTTAGTGTGGTGGTGATTTCATATTTTTTGTGATGGATTTTTCCTCTTTTAATAAGGAGTGATCCCAGGAAGCACATGATGATATCGTGTGAAAAAAGTTACAACCGACTTCTTATCAGTTGGCTAGTGATAGCTCATGATCAGTAGTTTCTATGATATTTTTATTTTTTGTAATGGAGGTGAAGTATGAGAACATATTCAGGACATGTTACCGCTACTTCGAGTTTTGGAGAATGATATAACATATGTGTATGTCCAAATCCACTGTGGATGTTTTGAGTTTATACTAATACACTTTGGCATATTAACACCTTAGTGAAGTTGTAATACTTATGGATTGGTTAATTAACCCTTTATGGATACTGTCATAGCAGTATTATTCAATGACATCCATGTATGTTTGGTGTTTGAGTAAGAGAACATGAGACACTTGAGGATGGTGTATTTTAACTTTAGTATATATTTGTTACACCTTCAATTCTTCAGAGATCTCAGGAGGTGGAACTAAGGGATATTATTTGTGAGGTGTTTAATGACTAGATATAATTTTTATATATTCATTATGGAATTTACAAAAATTTTATGTTTATCATCCTTATCCAAGGAGGGATACTAAAACTAGTCACGTTGTAGAAGGATTCACTGAGGAGGTTTTTTCCCTTAGCACCACATCTGGTGGAGGTGAGGATGTACCCAAATCTCATGGAGTTGATTGGGAAGAAAAGCGAGTTTCAAGAAGTCTTAAAGATAAATTAGTTTTTTCTATCCTCTCCGAGGATGATGAAAGACATTTTTTTGGAGAGTTCATGACACTTGTGATTGCATGAGGTATTCTAGATTTTGTGGAATTTCACGATGATCACTATAGCATGTGATTCTTACTTCACAAAACAATTAGGGAAATGATGTGGTAATCCTTTGAGGGCTCAGTTTTAGTTGGGTATAGTGTTTTAACCTAGTTGGATAGCGAGGTAGAGGGAACCACTCAGGTTTAGGTGAACATGATTTGGGTATGAATGTCGGTTTTGGGACATATATCAAAGAATCATCTAACACTGGTTGAAATTGTTTATCATAGTAACTACCACTCCACCACTAGTGTATCACCTTTTTAAGGCCATTTATGATAGACCATGAAGTTCAAAAATATATTGGTCAAGTCTAGTGAATTACAACACTTAGATCCTAGTTTTTGTGCTAGTGATGGTTGTAAATGTACAGTTCATCAAGAGGTGGATGAGAACTACCCAGAAACATTTGGTGTTATTTATGAAACAATTGAAAAGGCCTATGGAGTTTTAGTTTTTATGAGTTTTACCAGGAAGCTCAATTATCTTTGGGGTTGTTGGACCCAATTTTTCAATATTTTTTCCCAAGTTAGTGAGGTGTTGTACTTCATAACCTTGTAGCCACAGTAGTTTTGGTTTCATGGAGTCCTCCACAAGTTACAGCTAATAAGTTATGTTCATTAATCTTTTCATGACACGATGAGAGTAGAGTTTCTCTTTTCATAGATCTGATAGTGTAGATAATTGTTAAAGAAAGAACCCTTGTGGGAATTTTTTCCCTTGGTTGTGTGTTATTAGTAGCATATGAAACTAATGTGGGAGCTTGTGGGAGTTGGAGGCCCAGTTGAGTGCACAGTACCCCCCACCTTTTTTAGTTTATGATTTTCAGGGATGAAAATAATTGAAGATAATAGTAATTTAATATCTATTTTTTCCATATAATAATTTTGAATATTTCTAGAAGTATTTCCAAATCCAAGCATTGGGACGATGTGATATTCTAAAGCCCAATGAGATTGAAATTTATATTTTAAAAATATTAAACATATTAAAATCACATGAATTCAGTTTTCATACAAAAAGTGTAATAAATCCAAAATGGAGTCTCATATAAAAACTGTAATACCACCATTGAGCTTAGAATATATACTTTACCCTAGGTGTGAGATAATATTTTTTGGAATCAATCATTTCGGTAAATATCTATCGAGGGCGCAAATAATAAAATAAATAAATTTATTCCTTTATTTTGATGCAAAAACTAAAACCCTCTATTTAAACATAGATATAACTAATCCCTAGGGTTAGCCACATAACTTATGTATTAAGAGTATCCATTGGAGAGGAGCTGTTATAGGATCGTTGGTAGATGGCATCAGATTGAGATCAGATCGGGGATCATTTTCCAATAAAGCTTGTGGATCTCATCAATGATAATGATATGTTATATTTCTTCATCAAGAATAGACCAAAGCAAATATAGGATGTTTTTATGTGTATTTATCCCAATTTATTATCCTATGAAAAACATGAATTAATCAATTCACTAATTGATTCACAGATCGATCATTTTGCTGGTATGGGTTTATTTGTGGGATTTGGAGATAATTATTATTTTTTTGTTTGTGGGTATTTATATCTCTATGTTATTCCTTTCCATGATAATGTATTAAGGCAAAAAATAAAAAATAAATGTTTTAGGTTCATTCCATGCATTTATAATTTATATTTTTCTATCGCTATTCTATGTAGAGCATCAATGGAATTTTCTTTTGGCCTATGATTCTATGATCATCCAGTGAATGATCAATGTGCATTCAGTATTTGGAAAATTGGATTGCTACCCTGGGATTAGTATGGAGATCCAACTTCACAGTTATGGTACATGACAATGGGAGTGGATCCACAAATAGATTGGGGGGTTGTGTTTGTGGATTTGGTGTATGGTAGTGGAAAAATGCAATGACATGTGTCCTCTAAATATCCAATGTGACATGAATCTAGAGATAAGGTGATGATAAGACTTAGTTGGACTATATTTGAGTTCCTTGTGAAAATATGAGGTGGAAACATTGAAACTGGAATACACATGAGACTTCACCGAGTTCTATGAAAAATATGTCTACATGACATGTAGTCTTATGAACACATGTCATGTAGTCCCCTCTGTGAAATAATAGGATTTTCATTAATAGATAAGGATGACACACCATGTGATATACGTTTCACTCAATGTGACCCTTAATAGAACATCTTGGAGTGTACAAGGACTACCTTCCCAAGAGGCCATGAAATTTTACATTCCATGTGTGCCTAGTCACACACCATGTAACATGTGGTGGTGGATCAATGTGTATAGGTAGTATGTGCCTAGGTGGACATGTGGCCCTACATATCTTTTATGTGGAAAGTACATGGGTAGGTCAGAGTACACGGATAGAACAATTTAATTAGAGATGACCAATTACACAAGCATGGCCCAATATAGATGAGCAAGAGTAGAACAACACATTGAGTGCCAATGTGACATATACATGTCGTTTACCCTTGGGACACACTATGTATTTTAAAAAAATTTATTACATGTTATTGAGATACATGGGAAAGGCTAGGGATATAGAGACACATCATGTACCCATTGAGACACAACATGTACACCTTTGAGGAGAGGTTGGATTTCTCTTCCTTCTCATCTAAACTTTATAGTGAGCTTGTGTGAGCTTCCTTCGACTAGTATAATTTTAGTGTCTTCCCTTTGGTGTATAACTATGAGGGTTTTGTGAATTAAATCATTACCGTCATAGAGGTTGATCCCTCTATATCTTCCTGATGATTAGTGAAGTGCAGGTGAGTAACCTTATTATGGAGCGAGTCATCTCATTCCTCTTTAATATAAATTCAGTAGCTTCGAGCATGTATCCCTAGATAGGACCAGAGAGTTTCTAATTTCTTTTTTTTTCTTAGATAGTTTTTTTGGAATTATAAGGACCCTAGCTAAATGTAACACCCTGACCCTAGTAGCCCAGATTCGATGCATTATTTTAATACATTTGCATTATTACAAGTAATCAAGTCCCTAATGACTATTCATTTTATAATCCTTGGAAAATAGATTACATACATGAACATAACATTGCAATTTATAACATAAAACACAACATAAATAGTACTTTGATAATTCCATTATTCCCCTAACATAACCCTGCATATCAATCACAATACATTTCTTGGAATCATGGGAAAATAAAACATAAGAAAGGGGTGATATCATATGCTCAGTAAGGGTAAATAATTTAGTGGAATCTATACACTTTTAAGTCAATATTTGTAATAAAAACAATAGACTTTTGAAAATAAACTTGAACATAATATGGAAAAAAATAAATAATACATTACCATATAAACATGCACATGGATATTCTACTAGTCGAATAATAAAATGTAAAAACTAATTTTATATCGAGGGAATGCATAATGCCGAACATCATAACCACATAGTCAAGGCCTCATTCCAATACTAGAAATAACATTTTTGTCAAAGCCTTGTTCCAAGACACTTGTTTTTCTCGTGATACCTACCAATGCATCGAGGATCTATTGCGGGCTACACCCGTAACATACTAAGTCTAATGCATTCCTTATATGAACATGTTGAAACATAACATAAACATTCATATTAAAACTAGCATACAAAATTTCAATAATTTAACCATAAACCATGAATGGTTTAAAAATACCACATCCACATTCAAACATATCACAACTCATTTGATACAATAGGTAAGATTATATTATAATAAATCAACCTCAATCATGAATAATATCCAATAAAGGATGTTGACATAATTGAAAATGATCAGTGAAACTGTTTGAGAGAAATATCCCTTTTGTGAAATCATTTAAAAGTCACACATTTATATAGGTAGTCATTTAAAATATATTTTTAAATCAAAGTTTCCCATACCACTTTAAAATATTTGAAAGGAATTAAAATTTTAAAAAAATCATGTCCATATATATAAATCCATAAAATTGTTTTAAAACATGGACATTAATTAAAAATATTTAGAAAAATAAATCATTAAAACATTTAAAATTCTGATCTTGATAAAGAGTCCCTTCCCCAAAACCTTAAAATATTCATTTTGAAAATATTTTTATGAAACATGGGCATGGAAGATAAAATTTCCCAGTAAATACTTACACATAAACAATCTCAGATAATAATGAGATTGAGTAATTAACCTTTACCTTGTACTTTCCTTTGGTTGAAGGTACATTTAAACTCTTGTATAATGACCATATAATGTTATTAAATTATAAAAAATCATATTAATATTTATGATATCATACTTGATTGATTTATGGCTTTGAAGTACCTATTTAATAATAATTTCTATGTTAAAATAACATTTTAGTTAATAATCACTTTCTTTATCATACATGTTTTAGCTTGTTCTTCTTGATCATAGAACTTATATAATGATTTAATTGATTCCAGAACATAAAAAATTATTTATGTATAATATATATTCAGATTATAATTATCTATAATATTTTAATGGACCAAATCCTCATAGTCCATTACATTGCCAAAAACTCGGCTCCACCGAAATGGTGGCACCGGTCACGGGAGCATCGTGACAGTGGCACGGTGATGGTCGCACACTGAAATGGTGGCACCACTAAAAGTGTCTCACTGAACCGGTGGGATCGTGACGGTGGCACCATAACGTTGGCACAGTGATAGTCGCATACCAAAATGGTGGCACTGATCACGGTGTCTCACCGAACCGGTAGCAACGTAAAGGTCACACACAAAAATGGTGGCATCAATCATGGAGTCTCACTGAACTGGTGGCACTGTGAAGGTCACACACCAAAATGGTGGCACCACATACGGTGTCACACAAAATTTTGTCTCGCCCCTTTTCTTTTTCCTTGTTTCCTGAGTTTTTTTCTAGTTCTGCTCACGCAATGTATCTTTTGATGTAAACGTGTTTTAATACCCTTTTTTGATGCCTTTTAATGCCCATAAATGATATCTAAAAATCCACCAAGTTACAGGAAACCCTTGAGTTACTAAAATGTGTGTCTTTTCTACGGTGTCGCACCCTTTTCCTATAATTTCTCGTTTCACCCATGTTGGCATTTTCCCCATATTAAAGGAAACAATTTAACATGTAGCTGTTATGGCCACCTCTCCAATGGGAATTATTAAATTACAATTTATTCAATTGTGTGTAACCACCCAACCTCATGGTGAAACTATGATCCACCTTTAAATACATTCAAAATTCAATATCCTGTAACTCCAAGTTCTCACCCTTTTATCGCACGAGAATTCTTTTCTTCAGGGCTGGTCTCTTTTCCTTCATCTCCTTGGTATGTTTGGAGCCCCCTCCACCTAGATCCAAGTGGTGCGCCTGTGATGGATCATTCCTACTCACTGTTAGAGTCCTCTAAGTTTCTCCCCTGCAAGTCTTACACCCTCAGTTCTCCAAACATGTAAAAAACTTCAAACTTTGATCATCCAGGTCATGTTTTTTATTCGTCTCTCTTTACTGCGTATCATGTGGGGTAGGTATTCTAATGTTTCTATGAGGATGGATGAAATCAAGCCTTAATGAAGATAATAAATAGACTTTTAAATAATGGTGGTTTTTGTTTAATGATGTGTATGTACCCTTTGGAAAATGCTTATATGTAGTGAATTATAGGGATTTATCTCCCCTGAAAATCCTGACCGTTGGTGGTCCCTCTTTGTGCACTAATGAACCTTTATCCTTTGGATAGTTCTATGATTGAATGGTTGTATATAGAAATTTGTTAATACGTAAAGTTGGTTCATAAAATTAATGTACAATGAACAAGAATCCCTATGTGATCACCCTGGTTAACTAAACGGAAAAGAAGGAATTAAATGGGAAATGTGTTAAAATATGGAAACCCCTCCATTCTATATTTTGGTGGATGTGTGGTTGTTCAGCTAGTTCCTTATTGGGTGACATGAATGGGGATGAGATCTGCTGTTGTGGACCATTTGTTTTCTTATGATCTCGTACCCATATGTTGGGAATTGGTTTGTTTCTAGTACTTCGAGGGATCTCAAAGATCCCTTTTGATGTTATGACTTTACAAGGGAACCATGTGTGAATGCTTAAAATGTTGTTTGGCTATTTCTCTTTGGATTAGGTCTATGCCTGTTAGTTTCCCAGTATTTATGAATTATTTAAATGGAATAACTTTGAATATGAAAACAAGTATGGCTTCAATGGGGAATTGTTTTCTAGGAATGAGTTGTGACTTGGCCGTGGGTGTTTTGCTTTTTATGATTGAATAGTAACAAGGGTGTTTGTGTGTCGTCTGGTTTTAAAAACCCCTAGGTTGGGACATGTTCTTGTTTACCTATGTGAATAATTATAGTTTTTATGTTTCTTATTCGTACCCCACCCATGTTGAGCACTTCGTACCGAACACCCTCATTTCATGGGGGGTGTTTTTTCCAACACTCCTATGAGTGGCTTGTTATTATCTCTTTCTCTTCTCCCTTTCCCAAGTATCGCAAGACTCTTAAGGTAAGATTTATTGGCATGAGGTCCATTATATCCCTATATTCTCTGAGAACGGTACGTGGTGGTGGATGGCCCAGGTTTGTGTAGGCAGGTGGTTTCCCAAGTGTCTTCAGGATGAGGCCCAAGTGTCTTCAGGCGTGGAAGTAGTTGTTTAGACCAAGGTTTGTGTGGGCGTGGTTACGTTTTATTGTTGTGGACCAGGTCTTTTCAGTCATTATGTGTTTTAGTGATATCCCAAGTGTGTGTGGGCGGGGTGTGGTAGTGGGAATACAGTGAGAATGGCAGGAGAGGTCTGACACGTAGGATGTCTTCAATAACCAGTGGGAATATTGTATAGGGTACCCAAACATCGATGTGTTATTACTATTACATTACTTGACTAGAATTATTTGGGGAGTGTGACTTGGTGATGTTGGGGTGGATAGTTTCATTGCTATGTGCTCTGGTTATCTCCTTTTCTCACAGGGGATTAGAATTTCTCCCCACATGTGCATGAGAGATTTTGGTTTTCCCTACTCAGTATACCTGTATACTCACCCTACATATGTAAAATTGTTTTCATGTTTTCAAGAGGAACTTTGAGGATCGTGTCGGACCATACTAGTTCAGGCCTTAGGACAATTTTTGTTGTTGTTTTTCTTTTACTTAGTACTTTTATATGGGGTTTTCTTGTACTTTTGTAGCATTTACTTTTGGACAAGCATATAGGAATGGTTTACTTTTGTCTTCACTTTTACCTCCAGTTTTTGTGTTGTTGGGATTTACTATCTTATCTCCCAATCCTACTAAATATAAAGGGAAATTCCTTCCATCTTGTGTGTGACTCTATACCCTTAGTTCTAGTCACCACTCCCGGACCTATTGAAGGCGGGTCTCGGCAACCATTTTCTCTTCTTCAACTTGAAGAAGGAAGGGTCTGGCAATCTGATGTCCTTTCCCCCATCTTGGTTAAGGGGGATCATGACAGAATGGTATCAGAGGTAGAGGTTGAGAGATTGGATGGAGCTCAGGGTTAGGAACAGTGAGGATTGCATAGGGATGGTAGGGAAACAGCGTTTGGCAATCTTGGTGTGTGAAATAGGCTAGGGAAGACCGGCTAAGACACTGGATTTTAGGGGCCCCCGTGAACTGATGCAAGGAACCTAGGCCTACCGAACAACCAAGTGAGGCTACACTGATTGCAGGGTAGAGACCCTTGGAAAGGTACATGCACCATAATGACTTATGTTCTTGTGTTTATTGGATATTTTTGGAATTTAAAATGAATAATATGTCTAAGAAAATTTAAAAGCAATATTCTTCAATACTTGGGCTTAGGCATTCCTTGTTTACCTTGCAGCTATGGAACCTGGATGATGACCACGAGTAGTGAGGGTGATCGAGGCCCAGGAGGTTGGCTTAGCTGATCAGCAGAGGACTGACCGAGAGGAGGAGGATGATCAGTTGAAGATGAATCTTCATGCCTTTTAGCGGTAGACCCTTGATAAGTATGAGGGAATCACCTTAAACATTGAGATGGAGAGCTGGCTCAATGAGCTCGTGATAACTTTTGGCTTGATCCGGGCTCTGATAGAGTACTGGGTTCCTCTGGATGTAAGGAAGATATGGGGAGAAGTGTGTCAGTGGTCGACGCTCTACCTTGGGGTGATGAGGGAGGCTGAGGTTATGTGGACTGACTTTGTGAGGGAGTTCTAGGTGGAATTCATCTCTTCCACGATGAAGGCTGAGAAGAGGCAGGAGATACTCTCCCTTCAATAGGGGAGTATGTTAGTGAGGGATTTGGGGATCAAGTTCAAGGATCTCCTTTGATTTTCTCCAAACCTCTTTTCAGATGAGGAGTCTTGGGCGAGACATTTAGAGGAGGCACTTCGACCATCTCTTCAATATAATATTACTCCCTTCACCCTACCGACATACTTGGTGGTTCAAAAGAAGGCTAAAGTGGTGGAGAGGATACACATACTGGGAGGTGTGACATGAGAGGGGATCCAGTTGGGCTCGTCAAAGGGAAAGGTCGTCAGCAGTACGCCTCCAGCTTCAGGGTCTTCTAGGTTTCGGCCAGCAGGGAGCAGGCCCCAACAATTCCCGTTTCAATCTCCCAGTCCTCACTCTTTCCTTTCGGCCCCAGGACCAAGATTCTTCATCTGTGGAAGCCATGGGTGCCTTCTGAATCAGTGCCCGGACCGAGTGCAGTACAGTGAGGGTGGGCTGGGTTCAACACCACCCTCAGCACGAATAGTTTTCATCCAAGCCCTTTCAGCAGCAGTAGTAGGGACAGTGATCTCCCACTCCCCCAAGAGCAGACGTTGCGCAAGGAGGTGGGCCTCATGGCGCTCCTCAGATACCTCGACCAGGGCATGGTTAGGGAGGCGGCCATCATATGAGGGGAAGCGGAGCTGGGCATGGGCAGTTACACACCACAGAGGCAGCAATTCTAGCAGGGATGGAAGTCATTCAAGGTACGATCAGCCTGTTTAGTACTCCTGCCTATGCCTTTTTTGATATAGGAGCTTTGCACTCCTTTGTTGCACCTGGTCTGGCACATGCTCTGTGTTTAGATGCTAAGATAATTCTAGTGCCCCTGGTGTTGAGTACACTAATTGGAGGCCAGAATTACTTGTTTTATGTTTTCCGAGGGTGTATATTGACGATAAGGACACATCAATATAGTAGGGATCTTCTACTATTGCAGATACAACCATATGATGTCATACTAGGCATCGACTGGTTGTTTTCTATACACGTTGTAACCAACTGTTTCTGAAGAAGAGTTATGTCCTCTGATGAGGATGTCCAGCGTGTGACTTTCGTCAGTGAGAAGGGTTCCCAAGAAGGCATCCAGTGAGTGGATACCCTCTTTTCCTTGATAGTTGAGCCTTCAGTAGAGTCAGAATATACAGAGATGGTGGAAGTCCTGGGGATCATCAGTGAGTTCATGGACTTCTTCCCTGAAGAAGTGGTGACTCTATTCCCTCAACGTGATGCTGAGTTTGGGATAGAATTGTAACCCGGTGCCCATCCGATTTCGATGGATCCTTATCAAATGGCGCTTTCTGAGTTGCGAGAGTTGCGGATTCAGATTAACAATCTGATGAAGAAGGGTTTTGTCTGACCAAGCGTGTCACCATGGGGTGCTCTGGTCTTGTTTGCGAAGAAGGTAGATGGTGGTATCAGGTTGTGCACAGACTACTGGAGACTGAATCAGGTAACAATCAAGAACAATTACCCTCTCCCGAGAATAGATGATCTCTTTGACCAGCTGAGGGTAGTAGGTTTGTTCTATAAGATCTATTTGCGGTATGGATATCACCAATTAAGGGTGAAGGACAGTGATATTTCTAAGACTACTTTTAAGTACAGGTATGTGCACTTTGAGTTTTGTAGTCATGTCATTCGGTGTTACAAATGCACGTTCTCTGTTCATGGGGATCATGAAATCTATTTTCCGTGAGTTTCTGGACCAGTTTTTCATTGTTTTCATTGATGACGTTTTGATCTACTCAAGATCAGAGGAGGATCATACTAATCAGCTTAGTATGGTCTTGAAAATCCTTCGACACCACCAGCTCTCTTGTAAATTATCCAAGTGTAAGTTCATGACATGAGAAGTGCATTTCCTTGGCCACATGGTGTCTTAGTAAGGGGTGGCAATTGATCCGTCAATTATTGAAGTGGGTTTTTCTTGGGAAGCACCCAAGAATGTGATGGAGCTTCACAGTTTTCTGGTTCTAGCAGGCTATTATTGAAGGTTTGTACCCGAATTCTCTTGAGTTTCATTTCCCTTGACATCTTTGACTAGAAAGGACCAGGCCTTTGTATTGAGTGAGCAGTGTCAGGTAGTGTTCATCTATCTGAAGGAAAGGTTAGTCAGCACTCCAGTTCTCAGGTTACCAGAAGAAGGGATGTTGTTTGAGGTGTTTTGTGATGCTCCTAGACTTGGCCCGGGGTGCGTGTCGATGCAGTAGTGGGGAGTGATATCTTAGAGGTCTTGAAAGTTACGTCCTCATGAGCGTAACTATGCCACTCATGAACTAGAGCTTGCATTAGTAGTGTTATCATTGAAGTTGTGGCAGCATTACCACATTGGGGGGCACTTTTTGGTATTCATGGATCATAAGAGTTGAGGCATATCTTTACCTAGCGGGACCTCAACTTGCAAAAATGAAGGTGGGTAGAGTTTCTTCAGGACTACAACTTCAAGATCTTTTACACTAAAGGTAAGGGGAATGTTGTGGATAATTCCTTGAGCAGGAAGTCATGAAGAGAAGATATTGAATAATCTATGGATACTTGGAAGGAAATGGAGGAGTTGGATGCCCTACACCTGGATGAAAGGGTAGATGGTGGTATAGGTTGTCTATTTCAGATGACAGTGTAGTCCTCTCTATTGCAGCAGGTGGAGGAGTCTCAGTGGGGAGACTCAGAGGCGGAAGTGATGTGCGATCATGTTGGCCAGGGAAATGACACAGAAGGATGGTCAGAAGAGGGGCAGAATCAAATGATGTTTCATGAGAAGTTGTTCTTCATGGTGGAAATTTTCAAGAGAGTTCCTGGAAAATTCCACAACTCAACCATGGCAGTGCACCCAAGAGTTTCCAAGATTTATCGGGGCTTGATGGGTTAGTTTTGGTGGCCCAGGGTGAAACTGGAAGTGGCAGAGTTTGTGGCATGGTGCCTGGTGTGTCGGAAGGTGAAGGCTAAACACCGCTTCCTCGGAGGTCTATTACAACATTTAGATGTAACCGAGTGGAATTGGGATGACATTTCAATAGATTTCTTCACCAGACTACCCAGAGTTCATGGGGGTTGTGATGCCATCTGGGTAGTGGTGGACCGACTGACAAAATCGGTTCACCTTCTGGAAATCAAGGAGTCGAGTGTCGTGGATACCCTAGCACATTGGTATATGGACTAGGTGGTTCAGTTTCATGGATTTTCAAGGTCCATAGTCACAGATTGGGATACCCGGTTAACCTCACAGGTCTGGAAAGGTTTGCAACATGATTTTGGCACTCAGCTATGCCTCGACACTACTTTCCACCCCTAGACGGATGGGATGACAGAGCGCACCATCCAGACGATGGAGGATATGCTACAGGTATGTGTTTTGAGCATTGGGGGTCATGGGTATGACACATACCTCTGGTAGAGTTTCCCTAGACCAATATCTATCACTCTACCATTAGCATGGTTTCATTCGAAGCTTTGTACGAGAGGCCTTGTCCCTCACCCATATGTTGGAAAAAGGTTGGGGAAGTTGGTGTTCTTGGACCAGAGGTGGTGTAGAGTATGACGGAGAAGGTCCGGCTTATATAGGAGAGGATGAAGGCGGCTCGGAACTGACAGAAGTCTTGTGTTGATAGTAGGAGGATTCCATTGGAGTTCAAGGTCGGGGACCATGTGTTCTTGAAGGTCTCCCCTCGGCGTGGACAATGGAGGTTCAGTAGGGGGAGTAAGCTTTCTCCTAGGTTTGTCGGACCCTTCAAAGTGTTGTGGCGGGTTGGCAAAGTTTCTTATCAGCTAGAGCTACCATAGCTGCTACTAAGAGTGCATGCCATCTTCCATGTGTTTTAGCTCCAGTGGTATCTACACGATGATTTGAACATCCTCAACTGTGGAAAGCTAGATATCGATGATGATGCGACATTTGTAGAACGACCAGAAATGATCGAAGAACGTGAGGAGAAGGTGCTTCATGGTCGAACCATTCCCTTGGTTCGTGTGTTATGGAAGAATGGTGGCCTCGAGGAGAGTAGCTAGGAACAGGAGGCAAAGATGCGCGCCCAGTACCCAGAGCAGTTTTGAGTTTTATCCTATTTTGTTTCATACTTGTTTATGATGTAATGCTTAACCTTGTTAGCTATGAGATGGGTGTTCCTCTTATTCTATGAATGTGAGTGAAGAGTCTTGACTATGGGAATGGGAGGAATCCATCCCTAATCAAGATGAATTAGAGTGGATGTGATTAAAACCATGCGAGTGAGTCAGTGCCACTCAAAGAAGATAATATCTTTACATGGGGTAAAAGGACTCCCTAATCCAAATCTATAGACAGTGACACCTTTATATGATGTGTGTGGATACTTGAAGGAGAGGTGTTCCTAGATTTCATGGAGGTTTTCTCCTGAGAGGTATCTTTCGAGGTGGTTGTTCGTACCCCACTCTTTTCTTCGGTGTTGTTTTATTTCTCGAGGGAGAGAATAGTCTAAGAGGTATCTGATGTAATGACCTAGATTCTCATGTTCCATTACTTGGCCAAAAACTCGGTTCCACCAAAATGGTGGCACCGGTCACAGTAGCAGTGTGACGGTAGCACCATGATAGTTGCACTGCTAACGGTGTCTCACCGTAATGGTGGCACCATGACAGTCGCACACCAAAATGGTGGCACCACTTATAATGTATCACCAAACCAGTGGCACCGTGATGGTGACCCCGTAATGGTGGTTCCGTGACATTCTCACACCAAAATGGTGGCACCTCTCACGGTGTCTCACCAAATTGGTGGCACCATGAAGGTCGCACACCGAAATGGTGGCACCGGTCATGGTTTCTCACTGAAATGGTGTCACCCCTTATGGTGTCTCACCAAACCGTGCCTCATCCCTTTTCTTTTTCCCTGTTTCCTAAGTTTTTTTCTATTTCCACTCCCACAATGTATCTTTTGACATAAATGCGTTTTAATACCCCTTTTTCAAATCCTTTTAAGGCCCTTAAATGATATCTAAAAACACCCCATGTTTCTGATGACCCTTTACTTACCAAAACATGTGGCTTTTCCTCGGTGTCGCACTGTTTTTCCCATACTTTCCAGTTTCACCCTAGTTGTAATTTTCCTCTGATTAAAGTAAACCGTTTAACGTGCAGCTATTATGGCCACCTCACCAATGGGAATTATTAAATGAAAATTTATTCCATCATGTGTAACCACCCAACCGTGTGTTGAAACCATGATCTACCTTTAAATCCATTCAAAATTCAATATCCCATAACTCCCGGATCTCACCCTTTTTATCACATAAGAATTCCTTTCTTCAGGGATAGTCTCTTTTCCATCATCTCCATGGTGAATTTAGAGCCCCCTACACCCCAAGGCAAGTGGTGCACCTATGTTGGAGCTTTTCTACTCACCCTTGGACTTTCTGAAGTTCCTCCCATGCAAGTCATACACCCCCAGTTCTCCACATGTAGAGAAAAACTTCAATCGTTGATCATCTAGGTAGGGTTCTTCCTTTGTCTCTCTTTACTGTGTATCATGTGGGGTGGGTATTATAATGTTTTTATGGGGATGGATGAAATCAAAACATAATGAGGATAATAAAAAGACTATTAAAGAATGGTGGGATGTGTTTAACGATTCTGATGTACTTTTTTTCAATTGCATATATGGTGTGAATTATATGGATTTATCTCCACTGAAAATTGTGACCATTGGTGGTACTTTTTTGTGTACTAATGAACCATTATCCTCTTAATAGTTCTGTGATTGAATGGATGCACATGGAAATTGGTTAATCACATAAATTTTGATGATAAAATGAATGTCCAGTAAACAAGAATCCATGTGTGATCACCCCAGTTAACTAAATAGAAATTAAGAAATTAAATGGGAAATGTGTTAAAATATGGAAACCCCTCCTTTCTCTATTTTGGTGGAATTGTGGTTGTTCTGCTGGTTCCTCATTGGGTGACATGAATTGGGATAGGCTCCCATGTTGTGGTTCAGTTTTTGGATTATGATCGCTTACCCATATGTTGGGGCTTGGTTTGGTTCCAGTACTTCGAGGGATCTCACATATCCCTTTTGTTGTTGTGACATTACAAGAGAACTGGGTGTGAATTCTTAAACTATTGTTTGGCTATTTTCCATTGGCTTAGGGCAATGCCTGTTAGTTGCCCAATAATGAATAATTACTTAAATGGAATCACTTTGAATATGAAAACAAGAATGGGTTCAATGGGGAATTGTTTTCTGGGAATGAGTTGTGACTTGGCCGTGGGTGGTGTGCTTTTTATTAGTTAATAATAACGAGGGTGTTTGTGTATAGTATGGTTTTGGAACCCATAGGTTGGGATGAGTTCTTGTTTACCAATGTGTATAATTATTGTTTTTATGTTTCTTATTTGCGCCCCACCCATGTTGATCACTTCGTGCCGAACACCTCCATTTCATGGGGGAGGGTGTTTTTACCAACACTCCTATGAGTGGCTGGTTATTAGATTCTTTTCTACTCCATTTACCAAGTATCCCAAGACTCTTCAGGTAGGCTTTAGTGGCCTGAGTTCCATTATTGACCTAGATTCTCTAGGTAGGGTATGTGGTGGTGGTTGGCCTAGGTGTGTGCGGGCAGGTGGTTTCCAAAGTGTCTTCGGGATGAGCCCCAGGTGTCTTCGGGTGTGGCAATAGTTGTTCAGACCTAGGTGTGTGTGGGCATGGTTACGTTTGGTTGTTGTGGCCCAGGTGTTTTCGGGCGGGATGTGTGGTAGTGATAGCCCAGGTGTGTGCGGGCGGGGTGTGGTAGTTGGACTATAGTGAAAATGGTGGGAGAGGTCTGATGTGTAGGATGTCTTCAATAACCAGTGGGAAAGTGTCGTAGGGTACCCAAACATCAATGTGTTATTACTATTATATTACTTCACTTTCATTATTTGGGGAGTGTGCCTTGGTGAGGATGGGGTGGATCGTTTCCTTGCAAGGTTCTCTGGTTATCTCTTTTTCTCAGGGGGAAATAGAATGCCTCACCACTTGTGCATGATAGCTTTTCGTTTTCCCTACTGAGCATACCTGTATACTCACCCTATGTATGTAAAACTATTTTCAGGTTTCTAGGAGGACTTCTAGGATCATGCAGGATCGTAATAGTTCGAACCTTGGTAAAGTTGTTGTTGTTGTTTTTATTTTCATTGGTACTTTTCTTTGGGGTTTTCTTGTACTTTTGTAGCATTTTATTTTGGACATGCATATGGGAATCGTTTACTTCTGGCTTTACTTTTACCTATAGTTTTTGTGTTGTTGGTATTTACTATCTTATCTCCATATCCTACTAAATAAAAAGGGTAATGCCTTCCATCTTGTGTGTGACTCTATACCCTTGGTGCTAGTCGCCACACAGGGACCTATTGAAGTCGTGTCTCAGGGGTCATTATCTCTTTCTCAACTTGAAAAAGGAAGGGTCTAGAAATCTTCTATCCCTTCCGTAATCTTGGTGAAGGGGTTCATGATAAATATATTTATATATGAAGTAGAAAACACCATTTATGGAGATGGTTGGTCGTATGTATGCATAAACGTCGTTTCCGTTTTAACATTGTATTGAATGGAAGAAAGTGAATGAGATATATGTATATATATGTGTATATATATATACAGTAGCATTATTATTTCATATATTACATACTTATGAATAATATATATATTTACAATCATCATTGAATGTTGAACATGAAGCTCATCGCGTCGTGGAGATAGTAAGCCGTACGTATGCACGAGTGATGATATCAATATATTCATGGTGAAATAATATGTAATTTGATGATATATCATATAAAAATAATCAAAAATATGTTATATTTATTATTTAAATCAATTATATACATTATTATACTCATCCAAATAATGAAGTGTTGAATAACAAACTACACCACAGCATGGAGACGGTAAGCCGTACGCACGCACGTATGGTGAATTTTTCATTCATAGGATGAATAGAATAATGAATATGGTTATACCATATTTATAATTACATATCAGTATGTATAAGGTACTGGAATTTTTATTTTAGTATGGAAACAACAACCAAATATGAAGTGGAAGAAGAAAAAAACATTGAAAGAGGTGATGAAGTAATTACCTCTTCTTCAGGTTATTCATATTGATTTGATCAAAAGGGATCTTTAGGTTAGGTTCTGATCAAAGTAAGGCCTCTTATTTTAAGTGGGGGTATTTGGGAGGATATTTTAGTATGGTTTGGCTGAGTCAAATGGATTTGGAGGTGTGAAATTAAGATAAGGGGAAGTAGCCTTTTATAAGAGAGGTGAGGGTCAGTTTAGGAAAAGATTGAAATGTTATTTTATTATACAATAACATAGAATTTATAATGGATCCAAAAAGATTTATTTGGAGGATAAGGTGTATATGGGTCGAAAACCTCTCATCCAATAGGATTTAGATAGATTTAGGTCACCTTATTAACCTTAACTTTTAGATTTAACTCATAGTTAAATAGTTTAACTCTTACCATGTATTCTTAAATTATTAAATGATTAATAAACTTATTATATAAAGACTATAGAAACCCAAGTGGTTTATTATTTTTATATTTAACCTTATCTAAGTCCTTTTAATGAACCTTACATTTTTAGGAATATTGTATCAATTAATAATATAGTATTTGTTTTAGAAACTCATTTTTGACAATTTTGACACTATCTAGTATTTGGTTTTTCTGAAAGTCATAACGACTTCATAACTGCAAAACAAATTATTTAATCAGCCCTAAAATGTCATATTAACCTATAAAATTCTTGGAATACATATAAATTCTCAATTTTCAATTATATTAATATTTATAATATCAATTATTATTTTCTTTAACTAATAAGGTAATTACTACATCATCATTGTGTCACAAATTAATTTAATTATATAATCTCTAAAAATTAAAAATAAAATACTATGATATATGAAATCATTTTATATTTCTAATGAATATTTTTATATTAATTTATATTATTTATAACCCTATATTAAAAATGGTTTAGTTATTAAACTTTGAATTTAACACTTTTTACTCTTCTTTAAATAAAATAATAATAAATGTCCTAATCTAATCCAAGTGGACCAAAATGATCATATATTATTCATATGGTTTATTTTGGTCGAAATAAACTTATCCAATATAATTAGTACATGTGTTAGGGTAATTATAATATCAATTTTTCCTTTAATTACCCTATTTAATTTTAATCATGGTAAATAAAATTCAAAATTTATTAGTCAGCAAAAAAATATTTTCATCCTATTGAACCAAATTTTAATTACTAATTTCAACCATCTCTCTTAAAATTTTAAAATTTAGTTCACAAAAGCGGTAAAATTATGTTTTATGCAAATTTCCAAATGTTCCTAGAAGGTGGGTTAAAGACGTTAAAAAAATCAATAAAATTTTATATATATCTAATCTTATAATAAAATGAATCCAATCAATTAAATTGAAATAATATAGGTATTATGTATCTATTTTGACTTGAAAATAAATTTAAATAATAATAATAAATTTTTAAATAAAAGTCGATTTTATACAATAACACTGTGTTTTTCACTATTCATCAAAAATTGAAAGTTTTCAGAAAAATACCAAAAAATCACCCTAATATAATTTTGATATTCTGAATCCAAAAATGATGTCCATTTTATAAAATTCAAAACATATGAGTTTCATTAATTAATTTAAAATTAATTATTGTTGTCAAAACTAGAAAGCGGGTTTTTAAGAAGTAAAAACCATCAAAAGATTACCATGTGTTTGTGTACAATTTAAATGTGAAATTACATATAACGACCTAAATTATATTAAATGATAAAAATATAATCTAATTATACTTTAAAACCACTCAAATTCATAATTTAACAATATAATGTTTTTCGATTAAAAAAGTTGTTTTCAATTAAAATTTTGTATTTTCACTATTCATCATAATATGAAATTTATTAGAAAAGTACAAAAAATTTATCCAAACTATGTTTTTATGTCTCGCTTCAAAAGATAATTTAATTTCATTAAATTGAATATTTAAAAGTGCATATATTTGTTTTAAAAGGGGTTCACCATTAAAAGGTGAGAAATTTCATTTTTTTTAAAATACTTCTTTTATCTAAAAAATGAATTTGTTCTTATATTATGCCTACGAAACACATAATATGGATTCTGAAATTATATGGTGTATATTACATTCAAAATTGAGTTAATAATATTCATAACCACTTTTTGAAAGGTCAGTTTGGTAACTCGTGGTGTGCTCAAACTCTGTGTTGCGTGTAGCATAAGCTATTGAATTACCTTAAAGAGATAACATAATTTGAAATATTTGGTTGTTACATTCTCCCCTCTATTAATAAATTTCATCCCCACAACTTGAAATTTTATTTGAAAATAAAAGGATTAAAATAGAAAATACCTTTCTGGAAAACCAACATCATAAATAGGGTTAATAAAATTTAGTCTTAATAAGAGGGAAAGGGAAATGAAAAAGTCACCACAAAATTAGGGTTTAGAATTGGAGAATATTGGTGGAAATTATAGACACATAATTGGAGACAAATGTAAATATTTATAGGGAGTGATTGAGGTCAGAAATCATAAACAAGTATAAAATTTAGGGGCCCAAAGCCATCAATATAAGATGATTTAAAATATTATTGGTTCAACCAAACATAAGGTATTAGAATAACACATTTTTGGTTTTAAGATCCCTTACCTAATTTTTAATAATTAATTTCATCATAGCATAAGAGAAAAAATATACTTGATAAGTAGAGTTCCATCCTTTAACTAATATCTACCACAAACTCATCTTTCACTCTAAAAGATAATAGAACTCAAAAATATTCTATTTATCCTAACCATATAGGGTTCCAAAAAATGAATTTAAAATTCAACTATCACAACTTTTAAAAAAACTACATTATACAATCTAGAATATCACGTAGGCCAGTGGTAGGTGATGCACCCTTTTCCCCCTTCGGTTGGGGGATCTAGTCTTGCAGGATTGCAGGACAAGACATGTTGTCACCCGAATTCCGTGTAGTCCTTTTTATAACAATCCCAAAATAATATTAAGAAATTATTTAACCTTAACAATAAAATCCAGTGTCAAACATAATCCATTTCAACCATTAGACTTATCCAAAATACTTCTGTCCAAACTCATTGTTCAAAATTTATAAGGAAGTTAAACATAATAGAGATCATTTTTTCCATGTAATAACATGTGAATACCTTCATCATGTATTCTCTTAAAACATGGTAACAACCTGAATTACCCTAAAACCTTATTTATTACATTCATGCTCCCTCATTCCTTATAGAATACTTGATATACTCCTTATATCCAAAAATGTTGTAAACTCCAACAATGATGGAATAAACAAACATTTAATTAGTTTCATGGTAGTCAAGAATATTGAATATAATTTATCCAAATCAATCATATCTTTTTCCAAAATCACTACCTTAGTATCAGAACCATATTAAGGGTTATATTTCCTTCAACCATTTATCTTCCAAAAATTTTAACTTTCTATTGAGTCAGTTTTATTAGAATCATATAATCTCAAATCCTCAATGAAATAGTACTGCTGTACAATCCTTATTTATTTCCATAATTCATTTAACTAGTACATCGTTGATTCAACACTCCAATAAAATAATTCTCTAATAACTTAAGAACACTAGTCATTCCTCTTAATATAAAATAGTATCATAACTTTATTATTATCCAATAGTATCTTTTGGGGAACACTATGAAGATTTGGACATTGATTCGCGTAGTGTCCCAACTCCTTGCAGATGAAGCATTATAAATTTTAAACATTTTTCTTACCCTCACAATCACGAGTGTGGTGTCCTATTTCTCCACACTTATAAAATACTCCCATTCCCTTCAAGAATTTACCAAGATGATTCTTTCCATAGTTATCACATGTGGGAAAATCCTTATTTCCCTTCTTCCCTTTATCCATCTTTCTCTTTTCCATCGTATTCTTTTCTTGCTTCCCTTCAAATCCATATAACTCATAGAATTAGTTACTTATCTTATTAACACATGATACTATTTCTTAATATGATTTGGATATGTGGTGGAATATTTCCCTTCTAAATATTGTCTTAATAACATGAAATATTTGATCCTTCTTACTCTTTGGATCATGCGTATTACTGATGTTCACATTCCTTATACTCAGCACCATTTCTAAACAATGTCATACACTAGGTTAGTGTATGAATCGCAGTGCATAATTCCAAACTTGTAAAATACCTAACTTAAATTGAAATGTTTATGCATATAATCTATAATAATAATAAAAATTCATAGAGGAATTATTTTCTAATAAATCATTCATAATGGTTTGTAAATAAAATTTGAATTATCCTAAGCATATCCCTCTGGAGTTTCATAAACAAGAGTGAAAAAAGGCCCATTGTCATATACCATGATACCCCAAGTCAAGCCCAAAACTCCTTGTCATATTTTTCACTTCTAGGTACATCTGTTCCAGAGCTGCCTCTACCTACTCGTATCCAGACAGGGATGTATTGCTTTGAAAAATCACAAAATCTCTACATTACCAAAATTCTACGAAGTCCTTCTATACTAATCCTCAATGTATATCTTAGGGTAATTTTTATTAATCAGAGTTTATCTAAATCTAGTTTCCAAGATTTGTGCTAAAATTACTCTTATACCAAGTGTAACGCCCCAACCCTAGAAGCCCGGATCCGGTGCATTATTTTAATACATTATCATGATTACAAGGAATCAATCCCCGAATGACAGTTCAGTTTAGCAGTCTTGGAAAATATATTACATACATGAACTGCACATTACAATTTATAACATAAAACACAACATAAATAATCCTTTCAGAATGCCATTATTCCACTTACTTAACCCTGTATATCAATCACAATACACTTATTGGATTTTTGGGAAAATAAAACATAATAAAGGGGTGTTCTCAGATGATCAGTAAGGGAAAATAATTTAGTGTAAGCTATAACCTTTTAAGTAAAGATGTGTAATAAAAACAATACCTTTTAAACATAAACATGAACATAATATGGAAAAAAATAAATCATACATTACCATATAAAAATGCACATGGATATTCTACTAGTCAGATCATCACATGTAAAATCTAATTTTACAAAGAGGGAATGCATAATTCCAAATATTATAACCCCATATTCAAGGCCTCGTACCAAGACTACAATTAGTTTTTTTAAGGCCTTGTGACAAGACAGTAGTTTGTCTCATGAGATATACTGATGCATCGAGGAGCTTTTGTGGGCTCCACCCATCACTTACTAAGTCCAATGCATTCCTTATATGAAAATGTTGAAACATAACATAAACATTCATATTAAAACTATCATATTAAATTCTAATACGTTAACCATAAACCATAAATGGTATAAAAATAAAACATCTGTAGTCAAACATATCATAACTCATTCGATACAATATGTAAGATTGTATTATAACAAATCAACCTAAATCAAGAATAATATCCAGTAAAGGATGTTGACATAGTTGGAAATGATTAGTAAAACTCTTTTAGAGAAATATCCCTTTTTGTGAAATCATTTAAAACTCATGAATTTTTTAAGGAAGTCTTTTAAAATATATTTTTCAATCAATGTTTACCATACCACTTAGAATCTTTTTTAAAGTAATTAAAAATTTTAAACAATCATGTCCATATAAATAAATCCTTAAAATAATTTTCGAAACATGGACATTAATTAAAAATATTTAGAAAAATAAATCATTAAACCATTTAAAATTATGATCTTGATAAAGAGTCCCTTAAAAAAGCATTAAAATATTCATTTTTAAAACATTTTTATGAAATATGGACATGGATGATAAAAATGTCCTAGTAAATACATACACATAAACAAACTCAGATAATAATGAGATTGAATAATTAACCCTTACATTTTACTTTCCTTTGGTAAAAGGTACATTTAACCTCATATATAATGGCCATAGTATGTTATTAAATTTTAAAATAACTATATTAATATTTATTATATCATACATGATTCATTTATGGCTTTATACTTCCTATTTAATAATAATTTTTATGTTAAAACAACATTTCAGGTAATAATCGCTTTCTTTATCATACGTGTTTTAACTTGTTCTTCTTGATCGTATAACTTATATCATGATTTAATTGATTCCAGAATACAAATAATTATTTATGTATCATATATATTCAGAATTTAATTATGTATAATAGATTTATATATGGAATGGAAAACACCGTTTATGGAGATGGTAGGTCATACGTATGCATAAACATCATTTCCGTTTTCATATAATATTGAACGTAAGTAAGTGAGTGGGATATATGTAAATAAATATATATAAATATATATTTCTAGTAGAATTATTATTTCATATATTACATACTTAATAAAGATATATATATTTATAATCATCATTGAATGGTGAACATGAATCTCATCGCGTCGTGGAGATGGTAAGCCGTACGTATGCACGAGCGATGATATCAATATATTGATTATGAAATTGTATGAAATTTGATGGTATATTATATATACAGAATAATTAACATTTTATATTAATTATTTACATCAATTATACTCATTATTATACTCATCCAAATAATAAAGCGTGGAATAAAAAATTACACAACGATGTGGAGACGATAAGCCATCTGTGCGTACGTGTGGTGACATTTTCATTCATAGATGGTTGAATAATGAATAGAGTCGTAAAATATTTAAAATAACATCTCAGAATTTACAAGGTACTGGAGTTATTATTTTAGTATGGAAACAACAAACAAAGAGGAAGTGGAAGAAGAAAATAACTTTGAAAGAGGTGAGAAGTAATTACCTCTTATCCAGGTTCTTCCTCCTGATCTGATCAAAATGGATCCTTAGGTTGACTTATGATCAAATTAAGGCCTCTAGTTTGAATTGGGGGTAGGTGGTAGGATATTTGACCAGGTTTGGATGAGAAAAATGGCTTTGGATGTAAAGACCCGTAAAATTCAAGGGAAATTTTTTTCTTAATTTTCTTTAGAATTTTACAAGAGCGCGGTTTCTGACGGCACCTGATTCCGAGGCCCGGAGTGCCCGGAATCAATTTCTAAAGTTTATCTCGGGTACGTTCAGTAAACGAACGAGCGGGATTTCCTAACTTTTGATCCGGTGCTCGGAATTGAAATCCGAGGGCACCGATAAACTCGCAGCGCCGATATTCGCTTAAAGAGACCTTTTCGGAAGTTGCGTTTGTTGCGGGTTGAAAGTTAGTTTTTGGGAGATTTATAAAAAGTTGAATTAAAAAAAATGTGGATTCTTTTTATTTCACTTTTGTAGGTTAACTCCTCTCAAAAGGAGTTAGGGGTGGGACCCACACCCACTTAACCTCCCTTGAGAGGATTAAGTGTGGTGGGACCCACACGAACCTAAACCTCTCAACTTTCCCCTTAAACTCCCCTCTCTCCCTCTTAAATGTTTGTAAACTTAACATCTAATTAATTACACATGACATGTTAATTAATTAAGTGTTATGTTTTTGAATTTGATGTTTTGAATTCCTAGGCTTGGTAAATAAAATAAGGAGGGACCTTATTTTATTTTGTTAGCCAACTTGTGTGGATTTCATTTTGAGAGCTCCTCCTCCATCTTCTTCATCTTGACGAAGAACGCTCATCTTGACGAAGAACGCTCAAGCTCCGACGAAGAACGCCGCTCCGCTCTTCTTCGTCTTCCGTGTCAACGAGAGGGAACGCCGCTTCCTCCTTGGTTTCTCTTCGTCGACATAAGAAGTTTCGCCAATGACGTATCGCATCGGACGCATCTCTTCGTCAACGAAATTGACGAACGACTACCGCGACGCCCGATCTCCGCGACGTCGACTTCCGCGGACATAGACAAATCCTCGAACGTATACCCAAGGTAGGCGTTTTTGTTTATTGTTTAATTATTCTACTCTTGCTCGTGGATCGCATGACTAACGTGAGGAATTTTGAATATTTTATGTTGTGTTGTTATTTAACGTGAGCGGGGCCGGACCGCACGAACACGGCCGAACCCCCCTCCATCGTTCTTGTTGAATTGCTTGCGGGTGGATGAATCAAGGTGGCGTGGTGCCGACGCACCATGCGGATATTCGCCCAATCCTTATTGCGCGACGCCGTCGCGCCGCGCCATGGAAGAAACATCAAGAACGCGACGCCGTCGCGCCGCGTTGAAGAAATCAAGATGTGGCGGAGGGGCGCGGTGCCGTCGCACCGCGCCGGATGACGAAAACCGCGGCCGGTTCCGGGCCGCGGCGGAAGAGAAGACCGGCGGCCGGGCCGCCGGCGTCGGAAGCTGAAGGCGGGACCGGAATTTCCAGTCCCGTTGGAGAAAACCGGCCGGCCAGCTGGCCGACCGGATGGCAGTAAACCGGGGGAATTAATCCCCCGGCCGGCTCATCAAAACCCCCCTCTTAATGAGGGGGGCAGTTTCCTTGAGGGGGGAAGGAGGCCCCCCGTTTCCTATCAATCAAGCCCCCCACGTGGGGGGGGGGGGGGTTTGCAAAAAGGGCGCGGCTATATGCCGCGCCGCCCCTCAATCAGCGGGGGCTTTGTCCCCCCGCATGCCGCCGGGCCGCCCCGCCTGCCGCCAGGCCGCCGCGCCTGCCGCCGGGCCGCTGCGCCTGCCGCCGGGCCGCCGCGCCTGCCGCCGGGCCGCCGCGCTACCGCCGGGCCGCCGCGCCGCCGGCCGGCCGGTCAGCCGGGCCGGGTCGGCCCGGACCCGGACCCCCCGTTTCGAACCAGTTTCGGTCTTTTGGCCATAACTTGAGCCTCGGACCTCCGATTGACGAACCGTCTGCGGAAACGCGATCCTTGGATCGAGACGGTCGTTTCGATATATCGCACTCAAGGTTTCGGATTACTTTGAGTTCGGTCGGGTTGGTTCGTTCACGAAACCAACCGGGCCTTCGGAGCGGAAACGCTCATATCTAGAGCTACGGACGTCCGATTGACGTGCCGTCAGCCGTGTTGTGTTCCTCTTAGTGAGACCGATCTTTTGGCATACTCCGCCCGAGGTTTGGACGCAGGTGGAGTACGGTCGGGTTGGTTTTGCCTTAAAAACCAACCGGGCCCCGGGGACGAAAATGCCAATAACTCTCAGACCGGGCGTCCGATCGACGCACCGTCTGTTGCGTTGAGTTCCTGTTGACGATACGGAACTTTTGGATACATCAACTCTGGTCTTCGTGACAGTTGATGTATCAGCCTCTCGGCTCGTGGAGCGGACTCTCTGAACGAGCTTGCTGTGTGCAGGAACCCTAGTGCTGGCTGCGACTGTTACTGTGACTGCTACTGCTACTACTGCTACCGTGACAGCGACGACGACAGTACAGAGATCCTGTGTGGATTCGACGACGACGACTACAGCACTCAGCGATCCTACGTGGATCAGTGCTACAGGTCCTTTGTGGGCCCGATCCTGTGTGGGTCCGATCCTGTGTGGGTCCTTGCGCTCAGCGGTCCTGTGTGAACCAGCGCCTACAGGTCCTGTGTGGGCCCGATCCTGTGTGGGTCTTTGCGGGGGTTAGTTACCTTGATCCTTCGTGGGTCTGACGACTTAGATGGATCAGTGATCATCTTTATCGTCCTTTGAAGAAGTATACCTGTGTGAGCTGAATCCTGTTGCTTTCCTGTGTGGATTGTGTTGTGCAATCCTGTGTGGATTACGTTTTGCTTTCCTGTGTGGAATACGTTTACTTTCCTGTGTGGACTGAGTTGTACTTGGGCTCGGAGGTTGGAGCGTATTTGAATTGATGACTTAGGTATATGTATGGGCATATACCTAAGCAGTGTCGGTTGTTACTTCGTGATTATACCTTTCTTCGTGGTTTATCCTTTGTGGATTTGAGAGACCTTCAGAAGTCTCGGGGTCCCTACTGAGTAGCTTATACTCACCCCTGCACGGGCTTTTCCCGCACTACGTTGTGTTGGTTGCAGACGACGGACAGCGTTGACCTTAGCTGAGGCTTGCAGAGCGGGATGGTACCCGGAGGTGGACCACTGGGCGGGACGTGCACGGAGCAGACGGCGGGACCTGTGGAGCAGAGGAGCTATCTGTACCCACCCTTCAGGTGGGATTTCCAGTGGACAGCTCGGTGTAGCGGCATTTACCTTTCAGTTGTTGTTTTCCCCTTTCGATTTGTACTTTACTTTCAGTTTGGGTTTGTATTCTGGCCCATTTACTTTTCCGCACTTTCAGTTGTATTCTGCTTTTGTTTAGTGTTTACTTTCCGCTTTCTTACTCTGTGGTGTTTGTTTACTTTACAAAGGCAATGCCTTCCCTTTTTACCGGTATTTACGCCTTGGTGCTAGTCGCCAGCCCCTGGCCTATGGAAGGCGGGCTTGGGGTAGTCACGGCACGGACCCTGAGGGCGGGTCGTGACAAATTGGTATCAGAGGAGTTCGGTTCTACCGAATACTCTGATCTTTTCTATGTGAAGCAATAATGTTTAGCGTATTGAGTGTGGTTATCAGTCCAGGGAGTCCAGTGTTGGTGCGGCGGCCGACGTATCCGTACACCAGGACCCTGACTTCTGATTTCCGACTTAATGCACGAAAACATTGATTGCGTGTGTGTTTCAAAGTTTTCTTTGTGATTACTTATATCAGCTCACCAGGTATACTGTTCTGACCGTGGTGCACCTGTTTCCTTTTCAGGATGGCCCCACGACGGCAGCCAGCTAGGGTTCCGAGAGTCGAGCGAGACGACAGCCCACCGAGCGACGAGGCCTCGGTGTAGGGCCCTTTGCCAGTAGTGGCACCGGCGGTAGCTTTACCCGCCGAGCCCCCGATGCTTCCAGCAGCAGCCGCTGATGATGCACGTCGCCTCAGCGCACTGCATGAGTTTCAGCGCCAGCGACCGCCCAGGTTTCGCGGGGAGACGGATCCCCAGGCAGCAGAGGACTGGCTGGAGGTAGTAGTATGAGTGTTTAGGCTAGTGAGGACACCAGCAGACCTCATGGTGATCCTCGCTGCGATCCTACTTCACGCAGCAGCAGGACGATGGTGGAGCCTGATGCTCCAGGTGCACGATGAGGCATCTCTTCTTTGGACGGACTTTGAGAGCCTCTTCCGCTCGGAGTTCGTCCCAGCCACCCTTCGTGCGGTGCGTATCCAGGAGCTTCTACAGCTGCGGCAGGACAGCATGACGGTCGCACAGTACTCGGCGAGATTTACTGATCTCTCGCGCTACTCGACCGACATGGTACGGGACCCATTCTTCCGGGCCCGGACCATCGAGCAGGGTTTGAGACACGAGATCAGGGCATCACTGATCTCCCTCAGCATACCGACTCAAACAGGAGTACTGGAGCGGGCCCTTCTGATCGAGAGCTTCCTTGCTGAGTCTACACCAGCACAGAGACCCACCGCAGGGCGGCATGTGGTAGAGTCATCTGCAGCAGGCAGTCGACGGATGAATCAGGGGTCCAGAAAGACCAGACCTTCGGGCAGACGATCTCAGGGCACTGGCTCAGCAGTGCGGGGCACACAGCGCAGAGCCAGTCTTACGAGAGGCAGACAGTGCTACTCGTGCGGCGGGCAGGGCCACATGGCTCGTGACTGCCCGACCCGCCGTGCCGAGGAGCAGCAGACAGTTGATGGACCACCGAGGCAGAGGCAGAGGGTCGACCGTGGCGGTCCGCAGGGAGGAGGAGGACGAGGCAGAGGAGCTGGACGAGCAGCCGGTGGTGGCCGACGCTTTGAGGCACTACCACCACCACCACCAGGAGGTCCACCCCGACCACATGGAGCTGGCGGGCAGCGACAGGCACAGCTCCAGGCAGCAGAGGCCTACGACCACGGCGCACCCGAGATGATTCGAGGTACTATCTGTGTCTATTCCACCCTTGCTTCAGTTCTTATAGACACAGGAGCGAGTCACTATTTCATAGCCGCTGCCCTTGTTCGGAGCTCGGAGATTCCGATAGAGTCGTTGGCTCGATCCTTACGGCTAGAGACTCCTACGGGAGCAGACTCGACGATTACGCACTGGTGCTGGAAGTGTGAGCTTACTCTAGGAGGCGAGAGCTTCGGCTGGGATCTTCTTGTAGCAGCGTCGAGGCCTTACGACGTCATCTTGGGCATGGATTGGCTATCTACGGTCCATGCACAGATTGACTGTTTTAGGCGCAAGGTGCGATGTGTACGCACCGACGGGAACAGGTTCACCTTCACCGGCGAGAAGGGAGCCTTTGCAGCACAGGATGGACTTCCGCGGAGGAGAGGATAGCCCATCACTCATCAGTTGGCTAGCCTTATCCTTGGAGCAGTTGACGTGCGGAGTCCTGGTTTTCCTGCAGTGGTGGATCAGTTTGCGGACGTTTTTCCCGACGACGTTCCAGGGCTACCTCCTCGCAGAGAGGTAGACTTTTATATTGACTTGTACCCCAGGACAGCCCCGATATCCACTCCAGCATATCGGATGGCCCCCACCAAGCTTCGAGAGCTACGGGTACAGTTGGAGGACTTGCAGGGCAAGGGGTTCATCCGACCCAGTGTTTCACCCTGGGCTTCCCCGATTTTATTCGCCAAGAAGGCGGATGGAAGCTTGCGACTTTGTGTTGACTATCGTCTCCTGAACCAAGTGACAGTGAGGAACACGTATCCGCTACCGAGGATTGATGACCTCTTTGATCAGCTCAAGGGAGCACGGTGGTTCTTGAAGATAGACCTCAGGTCAGGCTATCATCATCTCAGAGTCAGAGACGGGGATGTGCAGAAGACGGCCTTCAGATGTCGGTATGGCCACTATGAGTTCTTGGTTATGCCTTTCGGTGTAACCAATGCTCCAGCAGTGTTCATGGCTCTCATGAATAGGATCTTTCAGCCATACCTCGATCGGTTCGTCGTGGTCTTCATCGACGACATTCTGATTTACTCTGCGTCAGAGGAGGAGCACGCCTATCACTTGCGAGTTGTACTAGACACACTCCGAGAGAACCAGCTTTATGGTAAGCTCTCGAAGTGCCAGTTCTGGATACGTGAGGTCCACTTCTTGGGTCACGTTATCTCTGAGGCGGGAGTTGCAGTGGATCCCGCGAAGATTGAGGCTGTGTTAGCATGGGAGCCACCCAGGAGCATGACTGAGGTTCGGAGTTTCTTGGGACTAGCTGGATACTATCGGAGATTCGTGCCAGACTTCTCTAGAGTTGCGGCATCACTCACAGCTTTGATGAAGAAGGGGAAACCCTTCGTATGGACAGACAGATGTCAGCAGAGCTTCCAGGAGCTGAGACAGAGATTGACCTGCGCACCTATCTTGAGGTTTCCTGAGGAGGGAGTAGGGTACGTAGTCTACTGTGATGCATCAGGGACCAGACTCGGATGTGTTCTGATGCAGGAGAGGGCAGTGATCGCCTATGGATCACGTCAGTTGAGGCCGCATGAGCAGAACTACGCTACCCATGACCTGGAGTTAGCAGCAGTGGTCTTCGCTCTGAAGACATGGCGACACTACCTGATGGGCGAGCGCTTTACAGTCTTTTCCGATCATCAGAGTCTCAGGTATATCTTCTCTCAGAAGGACCTGAACCTGAGACAGCGGCGATGGATCGAGTTCCTCCAGGACTATGACTTTGAGATAGTCTATACTCCTGGGAAGGGGAACGTAGTAGCCGATGCCCTCAGCAGGAGGACAGGCATTCAGCTACTTGAAGAGGCGACGGAGCAGCTAGCCTCTTTGCAGATATCCTTTGTGGATAGAGATGGAGCAGCCTTCCTCCAGTCTCTCACAGTCACCCCTCCACTACTGCAGCGAGTGAGGGAGGCACAGCGTGAGGACGCTGACTGTGAGACACGGCGTGCAGAGATATCCTCGGGACAGGCACCTGATGGTTTCTCCCTTGGAGCAGAGCACGACATCCTTTTCAGAGGACGTACCATGGTACCAGTCGCTTTGCGAGAGGAAGTGCTGAGAGAGTTTCACACTTCTCCTTTGGCGGTACATCCTGGAGTGGAGAAGATGTACCAGGACCTCAGACGACAGCACTGGTGGCCGGGCATGAAGAAGGATGTAGCAGAGTTCGTTTCTTGATGCCTTACCTGTCAGCAGGTGAAGGAAGAGCATCAGGTACCAGCAGGCTTGGTACAGCCCTTGGAGGTTCCGGAGTGGAAGTGGGACGGCATATCTATGGATTTCGTGACTGGACTTCCACGCACTTCCAGAGGTCATGACTCCATCTGGGTGATTGTTGACCGACTCACCAAGTCGGCACACTTCTTACCCATCGGAGAGCAGGGCTCAGTGGAGAGCTTGGGACGTCTCTACGTTCAGGAGATTGTGCGGCTCCACGGTGTGCCATCATCTATCGTCTCCGATCGAGATGCTCGCTTTACTTCCGTCTTTGGAAGGGGTTACAGGAGGCGTTCGGGACGCAACTACGTCTGAGCACAGCCTTTCATCCTCAGACGGATGGTCAGACGGAGAGGACCATTCAGACTCTCGAGGACATGCTCCGCGCATGTGTCCTCGACTTTGGTCGTAGCTGGGAGGACCACCTACCCTTGGTGGAGTTTGCGTACAACAATAGCTACCACTCCACCATCAGGATGGCACCGTACGAGGCGTTGTACGGCCGACCTTGTAGATCTCCTTTGTGCTGGACAGACCCCGGAGAGTCAGCACTGGTGGGACCGGAGATGTTCCAGGCCACGACAGAGAAGGTCCAGGTCATCCAGGAGCGGATGAGGACAGCTCAGAACCGGCAGAAGTCATATGCTGACAGGAGGCGGAGGCCACTAGAGTTCGAGGATGGCGACCACATCTTCTTGCGGGTCTCACCTCGGCGTGGTATTCGGAGATTTGGCCGAGGCGGCAAGTTATCTCCGCACTTCATCGGACCCTACCAGATTCTCAGCAGGATTGGTGAGGTGGCTTATCGCCTGGCTCTACCACCTCAGTTGCACCGGGTGCACGACATCTTCCACGTATCTCAGCTGAGGAGATACGTGCACGACCCGACGCACATCATTGACCATGGGGAGCTTGTCGTTGACGATGGGGCGACTTTTACGGAGGTCCCGGTGGAGATAGAGGATCGACAGGAGCGGGTCCTGCATGGGCGATCGATTCCTCTTGTGCGCATCAGATGGCAGCACGGGAATCTCCAGGAGAGCACATGGGAGCGGGAGGCTTAGATGCGTGCTCAGTACCCTCATTTGTTTCCCTAGTTTTGATGTATCTTTACGGGTACGTAAAGCCCTGAGGTGGGATTAATGTAAAGACCCATAAAATTCAAGGGAAATTTTTTTCTTAATTTTCTTTAGAATTTTACAAGAGTGCGGTTTCTGATGGCACCTGATTCCGAGGCCCGAAGTGCCCGGAATCAATTTCTGAAGTTTAGCTCGGGTACGTTCAGTAAACGAACGAGCGGGATTTCCTAAATTTTGATCCGGTGCTCGGAATTGAAATCCGAGGGCACCGATAAACTCGCAGCTCCGATATTCGCTTAAAGAGACCTTTTCGGAAGTTGCGTTTGTTGCGGGTTGAAAGTTAGTTTTTGGGAGATTTATAAAAAGTTGAATAAGAAAATGTGGATTCTTTTTATTTCACTTTTGTAGGTTAACTCCTCTCAAAAGGAGTTAGGGGTGGGACCCACACCCACTTAACCTCCCTTGAGAGGATTAAGTGTGGTGGGACCCACACGAACCTAAACCTCTCAACTTCCCCCTTAAACTCCCCTCTCTCCCTCTTAAATGTTTGTAAACTTAACATCTAATTAATTACACATGACATGTTAATTAATTAAGTGTTATGTTTTTGAATTTGATGTTTTGAATTCCTAGGCTTGGTAAATAAAATAAGGAGGGACCTTATTTTATTTTGTTAGCCAACTTGTGTGGATTTCATTTTGAGAGCTCCTCCTCCATCTTCTTCATCTTGACGAAGAACGCTCATCTTGACGAAGAACGCTCAAGCTCCGACGAAGAACGCCGCTCCGCTCTTCTTCGTCTTCCGTGTCAACGAGAGGGAACGCCGCTTCCTCCTTGGTTTCTCTTCGTCGACATAAGAAGTTTCGCCAACGACGTATCGCATCAGACGCATCTCTTCGTCAACGGAATTGACGAACGACTACCGCGACGCCCGATCTCCGCGACGTCGACTTCCGCGGACATAGACAAATCCTCGAACGTATACCCAAGGTAGGGTTTTTTGTTTATTGTTTAATTATTCTATTCTTGCTCGTGGATCGCATGACTAACGTGAGGAATTTTGAATATTTTATGTTGTGTTGTTATTTAACGTGAGGGGGGCCGGACCGCACGAACACGGCCGAACCCCCCTCCATCGTTCTTGTTGAATTGCTTGCGGGTGGATGAATCAAGGTGGCGTGGTGCCGACGCACCACGCAGATATTCGCCCAATCCTTATTGCGCGACGCCGTCGCGCCGCGCCATGGAAGAAACATCAAGAACGCGACGCCGTCGCGCCGCGTTGAAGAAATCAAGATGCGGCGGAGGGGCGCGGTGCCGTCGCACCGCGCCGGATGACGAAAACCGCGGCCGGTTCCGGGCCGCGGCGGAAGAGAAGACCGGCGGCCGGGCCGCCGGCGTCGGAAGCCGAAGGCGGGACCGGAATTTCCGGTCCCGTTGGAGAAAACCGGCCGGCCAACTGGCCGGCCGGATGGCAGTAAACCGGGGGAATTAATCCCCCGGCCGTCTCATAAAAACCCCCCTCTTAATGAGGGGGGCGGTTTCCTTGAGGGGGGCAGGAGGCCCCCCGTTTCCTATCAATCAAGCCCCCCACGTGGGGGGGGGGGGGGGGGGGCGGTTTGCAAAAAGGGCGCGGCTATATGCCGCGCCGCCCCTCAATCAGCGGGGGCTTTGTCCCCCCGCATGCCGTCGGGCCGCCCCGCCTGCCGCCAGGCTGCCCCGCCTGCCGCCAGGCCGCCCCGCCTGCCGTCAGGCCGCCGCGCTACCGCCGGGCCGCCGCGCTACCGCCGGGCCACCGCGCCGCCGCGCCGTCGCGCCGCCGGCCGGCCGGTCAGCCGGGCCGGGTCGGCCCGGACCCGGACCCCCCGTTTCGAACTAGTTTTGGTCTTTTGGCCATAACTTGAGCCTCGGACGTCCGATTGACGAACCGTCTGCGGCAACGCGATCCTTGGATCGAGACGGTCGTTTCGGTATATCGCACTCAAGGTTTCGGATTACTTTGAGTTCGGCCGGTTTGGTTCGTTCACGAAACCAACCGGGCCTTCGGAGCGGAAACGCTCATATCTAGAGCTACGGACGTCCGATTGACGTACCGTCAGCCGTGTTGTGTTCCTCTTAGTGAGACGGATCTTTTTTCATACTCCACCCGAGGTTTGGACGTAGGTGGAGTACGGTCGGGTGGGTTTTGCCTTAAAAACCAACCGGGCCCCGGGGACGAAAATGCCAATAACTCTCAGACCGGGCGTCCGATCGACGCACCGTCTGTTGCGTTGAGTTCCTGTTGACGATACGGAACTTTTGGATACATCAAATCTGGTCTTCGTGACAGTTGATGTATCAGCCTCTCGGCTCGTGGAGCGGACTCTCCGAACGAGCTTGCTGTGTGCAGGAACCCTAGTGCTGGCTGCGACTGTTACTGTGACTGCTACTGCTACTACTGCTACTGTGACAGCGACGACGACAGTACAAAGATCCTGTGTGGATTCGACGACGACGACTACAGCACTCAGCGATCCTACGTGGATCAGTGCTACAGGTCCTGTGTGGGCCCGATCCTGTGTGGGTCCGATCCTGTGTGGGTCCTTGCGCTCAGCGGTCCTGTGTGAACCAGCGCCTACAGGTCCTGTGTGGGCCCGATCCTGTGTGGGTCTTTGCGGGGATTAGTTACCTTGATCCTTCGTGGGTCTGACGACTTAGATGGATCAGTGATCATCTTTATCGTCCTTTGAAGAAGTATACCTGTGTGAGCTGAATCCTGTTGCTTTCCTGTGTGGATTGTGTTGTGCAATCCTGTGTGGATTACGTTTTGCTTTCCTGTGTGGAATACATTTACTTTCCTGTGTGGACTGAGTTGTACTTGGGCTCGGAGGTTGGAGTGTATTTGAATTGATGACTTAGGTATATGTATGGGCATATACCTAAGCAGTGTCGGTTGTTACTTCGTGATTATACCTTTCTTCATGGTTTATCCTTTGTGGATTTGAGAGACCTTCAGGAGTCTCGGGGTCCCTACTGAGTAGCTTATACTCACCCCTGCACGGGCTTTGCCCGCACTACGTTGTGTTGGTTGCAGACGACGGACAGCGTTGACCTTAGCTGAGGCTTGCAGAGCGGGACGGTACCCGGAGGTGGACCACTGGGCGGGACGTGCACGGAGCAGACGGCGGGACCTGTGGAGCAGAGGAGCTATCTGTACCCACCCTTCAGGTGGGATTTCCAGTGGACAGCTCGGTGTAGCGGCATTTACCTTTCAGTTGCTGTTTTCCCCTTTCAAGTTGTACTTTACTTTCAGTTTGAGTTTGTATTCTGGCCCATTTACTTTTCCGCACTTTCAGTTGTATTCTGCTTTTGTTTAGTGTTTACTTTCCGCTTTCTTACTCTGTGGTGTTTGTTTACTTTACAAAGGCAATTCCTTCCCTTTTTACCGGGATTTACGCCTTGGTGCTAGTCGCCAGTCCCTGGCCTATGGAAGGCGGGCTTGGGGTAGTCACGGCACGGACCCCGAGGGCGGGTCGTGACATTGGAGGTGTGAAATTAAGAGAAGGGAAGTACCCTTTTATAAGAGAGTTAAGGGTCACTTTAGGAAAAGCTTGAAATATTATTTTATTATACAATCATATTCAATTTATAATGGCTCCAAAAGGATTTATTTAGAGGATAAGGTGGGGATATGTATAAACCCTCTCAACCAATAGGTTTTATATATGTTTAGGTCACCATATTAACCTAATCTTTTAGATTTAACTCTTAGTTAAATAGTTTAACATTTACCATGTATTCTTGTATTATTAAATGGTTAATAAACATATTATATAAATACAATAGAACCCCAAGTGGTTAATTTTTTATATATATAACCTTATCTAATCCCTTTGAACAAACCGCAAATTTTTAGGAATATTATATCAATTAATAATATAGTAGTTGTTTTAAAAACACATTTATGTCAATTTTGACACTATTTAGTATTTTGTTTTTGTTAAAGTCATTAAAACATTATCACTTTGAAAAACAATTATTCAATAAATCACAACATGTCATATTAAACTCTAAAATTAATTTTATACATCAAAAGTCTCAATTTACAATTATATTAATATTTATAATATCAATTATATTAATCTTTCAATAATATGGTAATTACTGCATCATCATTATGTCATAAATAAATTTAATTATTTAATATCTAAAAATTTTAAATAAATTACCATGATATAGGAAATCTCCTTGTATTTATAATGAATATTTATAGTCGAATATATCTTATGTATAACTCTATATTAAAAATGATTTAGTTATTAAACTTTGAATTTAACACTTTTAACTCTTCTTTAAATAAAATAATTATAAATTCCCTAATCTAATCCATGTGGACCAAAAGGAGCATATTTTATTCCTAAGTTTGATTTTGGTTTAAATACACTTATCCAATAGAATTAGGACATGTGTTAGGGTAATTATAAGATCTGTTTTACCTTTAAATATCTTATTTACTTTTAATCATGGTAAATAAAATTCAAAAGACACTATTCAACAAAAATTATTGCCAGCCTATTGAACCAAATTTTAGTTATTGATGTCAACCATGTCTTTAATAATTTTGAAATTAAATTCAAATAAGTGGTAAAATTAAGTTTTATGCATGTTTTCAAATGTGCCAAAAAGGTGGGTAAAAGATGTTAAAAAATTCAATAAAATTTTATACATCTAATATTATTATATGATGACATCAATTAATTACATTGAACTGATATAGGTATTATGTATCTTTTTTTACTTCAAAATAAATTTAAATGAAATAATATTTTTTTTCTTAAATTAAAGTCTGTTTTAGGCAATAACGTAGTTTTTTTCACTATTCATCAAAAATTGAATGTTTTATGAAAAATACAAAAAATTAAACCCTAAGATAATTTTGATGTTACAAATCCAAAAATTATGTATATTTTAAGAAATTCAAACCATATGATTTTCATTAATTAATTTGAAACTAATTCCCACTGTCACAACCAGAAAGCAGGTTTTCAATAAGTAAAAAGCATCAAAAGATTGTCTTGTGTTTACGTACAATTTAAATGTGAAATTACATCCAATGAACTAAATTATATTAAATGATAAAAATATAATATAACTATACTTTAAAACCACTAAAATTCATAATTTAACACTTTAAATTATTTCAATTAAAATTTTTTTTTCAGTTAAAAGTTAGTATTCTTCACTATTCATCAAAATATGAAAGTTATCAGAAAAGTACCAAAAATTTATCCAAACTAAATTTTTATGTCCCAATATTAAACAAGAATTTAATTTCATTAAATTTAATATATAAAAGTGTCAAATATTGGTTTTTAAAATAGTTCTCCATTAAAAGTGGTAAATTTTCATTTTTTGAAAAATACATCTTTTATCTGAAAAAGGAATTTGTTCTTATATTATGTCTAATAAACACATAATATGGATTATAAAATTATACGAAGTATATAAAATTCAAAATTCAGTCAATAATATTCTTAACTACTTTTTGAATGGCTAGCTTGGTATGTCGTGGTGCGCTCGAACTTGGTGTTGCGTGTAGTGTAAGCTATTGAATTACTTTAAAGAGATAACGTACTTTGAAATCTTGGGGTGTTACACTAAAAGAGTGTCAATTCCTTATCCAGGAGGTTATTTTTAGTACGGTCTAGTGCCCCTAGTAAGCCTTGTGCATTTACCCCGATCCATGTATCAAGCTATGATCTCTACAATGAAGTATTATTCAGATGGAGTGTGAATCTTGGATGAATCCTCTCAGTTTACTATGTGTTACTTTAGGGCTAGACATGATGAGTGTGACCTCTGGGATGAGTGTCATTGGTGGTAGTATAAATTGGGGTGTTTTTTCTCCAAGATTATTATGACACCTAGGATGGTGGGGATGTTCCATTGGCTTAGATATATATGATGAGTTATATCTCTCGATTGAGTGACTTCAGGGATCATACGACTTGTGGAGTGAGATATCATAGGAGAGAGTTACCCTAAAAACTCATAGTGGATTTATGTTTGGCAGTGGTTGAGACCTTTTTAAACTTGTGTTTATTTTTTATTATTTCTAGGATATCCTTGGTTATTGTTATGTCTCATATCTTGTTGATATACCTGTTTTTGATGAGCTGGATACTCTTTCTACTTTATTCATGGTGATTTTGGTGTATCCTATTGGGTATTTTTATAATCACCCATGCATGGTCTCTTCTTGAACATGTTGTGTATTATTAAGAGGTGAGATATTTTTATAGATTCTTTGTTGGAATAGAATCATAAAGAGCCTAGTTTTGGTTAAATAGATTTAGGTGTATAGTGGTGTTTCGTTTGACAATAGTCACATACTTCTGAATAGGTCAAATTTATTTCTGGTTTTGGGTGGGCTTGTATATAACCCCTTTTATGATTTTCAGTACTTTATCTCACACTATAATTGTGGGATTATTTATTTATGCATGAATTTTTATCATTATTCTTCATTTCAACATCATATGGGTTTTGATATGTGTGTGTGTGTAGGTGCATCAGGATAATTTCTCCAATGTGTGTGATATGCTTACTCGTTTCTGGTTTCCATCCCCTAGACTATTGGATGCATGCTTTGGATAGTTGAGGCTATGTACCTGTCTGGTCAGGTTGTGACAATCATATTTGTATAATATAAATTAAAGAAGTTGTAAGGTTGATTGGGGTTCCACATTCTATTGTATCTGATCAGGATCTGAGGTTTACCTAAATGTTATGGTGAAGTATTCAGTAGGCTTTGGATGAAAAGTTGGGTTTTAGTACTTATTATCATCCTCAGATAGATTTATAGTTAAAGGGAACCATTAGAAGCATTGAGTATATTCTAATATCTCATCTATGGGATTCAAAGGTGATTGGGATGAATTACTTCCTCTAGTCCAGTTTTCTTACAAAAATAGATTTCACTCTTATATTAATATGACTCTTTATGAAAATCTATTTCCAATGCTTTCATCGGGGTGCCTGCATCTGTCACGTAGGGGACGTGCAGCTGTTACCCCGCATTCCCACTTTCCAAAGGCAGGTGGCATTCGTTCCTTGTTCAGGGATGTCTACTCCTTGATCGAAACAGGATGATGGGTTGTCAGTTCTTCCTTCCATGGATTCCTCCTCAGAACTCGTAACCTAGTCCGGGTCTCCCTTATACACTTAATACATTGTTTGTGAAACTCTTCCTGACGCCATATCTTCATGGACACTAGTTAATTACGTTGCTTCTATCAGGACGTTCCAAGGGGTCCGGTTAGGACAACAAACTTCGGCTAGGAGAGTAGTCATGTTGGGCATCACTAGGGTGTCAGGATGCTGGGATATTGGTGTGTCTGTCTTCTGTCCATTATTATCAAGCTTCTCAAGGGCACGGAATCCCAAGGCATCCCACATCAAATGTGAGGAATCATATGAAATGGGAACGTATCTGAGGTTTTCCTCATCTTCCCATGTTTAACATTGGGTATGCCACAAGTTTAACGTTTAGCGGAGATGGATCGGGCTAATCAGAACACTGACTAGAGTAGATCAGACGGAGGAACCCCCTGGGAGGAACACCGATATTGGGGCCATCACGTGGGTGGCCTCTTGAAAGCTATTAGATGGAATGAGGAATAAAATGGCATGATCCCACAGGGATGTGGTGGCCCGGGTAAGGATCATGATGGATGATGGAGCGGTTGATGGGGATGGAGAATGGGATTATATCATCATGAAGATGACGGTAGTGTTGGTCTTGAGCCTCAAATAGACTTTCTATGTATCCCCATGGTAGGGAATCAAAGTCCATGTAGTTTATAATGGGTTGGGGCTTACACTCTAAGGAGGCCCAAGGTGTTGGTGAACCGACATGAAGGAGGTCAGAACGACCGGGGGTGGGAATGAACCTCATGGGGGCTTCCTACGTACCATTCCTTGACATCGATCAAAGTCCTCGTAGTTTGGGTTGGGTTGGGGATTACACTCTAAGGAGGACCAAGGTGTTGGGGCTTGAACCTCATGGAGGATTCCAATGTACCATTCCGTGACATGTATCAAAGTCCTCGTAGTTCGGGATGGGTTGGGGCTTACACTCTGAGGTAGCCCAAGGTGTTTGGGGATTATGCTCTGAGGTGGCCCAAGGTTGTGGCATTAACCTCATTGAGGCTTCCTACGTACCATGCCTTAACATGGATCAAAGTCCCCATAGTTCGGGATGGGTTGTGTCTTACACTCTGAGGTGGCCCAAGGTGTTGGGGATTGAACCTTGTGGAGGCTTCCAACATACCATACCTTAACATTGATCAAATTCCACATAGTTCAGATGGTGAATAATGTTTAACGTCATGATGTATGGGGATGAACCGACGTAAATGAGGTCGGAACGACCGGGTGGTGGGCTTGAACCTCGGGGCGACTTCCTATGTACCATGTCTTGACATGGATCAAAGAACACGTAGTTCAGATGGGTTGGGGTTTACACTCTAGGCTGGCCAAGGTGTTGGGGCTTGAACCTCATGGAGGATTCCTACGTACCATGCCTTGACATGGATCAAAGTCCCTGTAGTTCGGGATGGGTTGGGGCTTACACTTTGAGGCTTCCCAAGGTGTTGGTGAACCAATGGGATGGAGTTCGGAATGACCGGGGGTGGTCTTGAACCTCGTGGAGGCTTCCTACATACCATGCATTGACATGGATCAAAGTCCTCATAGTTTGGGTTGGGTTGGGGCTTACACTCTCAGGCGGCCCAAGGTGTTGGTGAACAGACATGAAGGAGGTCAGAACGACAGGGGGTGGGCTTGATCCTCATGGAGGCATCCTATGTACCATGCCTTTACATGGATCAAAATCCTCATCGTTCGGGTTGGGTTGGGGCTTAAACTATGAGGTGGCCTATGGTTTATGGGGCTTGAACCTCGTGGAGGCTTCCTACGTACCATGACTTGACATGGATCAAAGTCATCATAGTTTGGGATGGATTGGGGCTTACACTTTGAGGTGGCCCAAGGTGTTGTTGAACCGATGTGAGGATGGTTGGAACGACCGGGTGGTGGGCTGGAACCTCGTGGAGGCTTCCTACGTACCATGCCTTGACATGGAACAAAGTCCCCATAGTTCAGGATGGGTTGGGGCTTACACTCTGGGCTGCCGAAGGTTTTTGGGGCCCGAACCTCGTGGATGCTTCCTACATACCATGCCTTGACATGGTTAAATGTCCCCGTAGTTCTAGTTGGGTTGGGTCTTACACTCTAAGGTTGCCCAAGGTGTTTGGGGCTTGAACCTCATGGAGGATTCCTACGTACCATGCCTTGACATGGATCAAAGTCCCTGTAGTTCGGGTGGGTTGGGGCTTACACTCTGGGGTGGCCTCAGGTTTTTTGGGGCTTGAACCTTGTGTAGGATTCCTACGTACCATGCCTTGACATGGATCAAAGTCCCCTTAGTTCAGGTTGGGTTACACTCTGAGGCAGCCCAAGGTGTTGGGTCATGAACCTCATGGAGGCTTCCTATGTACCATGCCTTGACATGGATCAAAGTCCTCGTAGTTCGGGTGGTGAATACAGTTTAACATCATGCGGGACGGGGGTGAGTTCATGGTCGATGCTTACTCTAAGCCTACTTGAGTCATGCTCAGTGTGAGAAACAAGAGTCAGAAAAGGCCTAACGACCATGTCGCGAAAGGGGAGGCCATGGGAAGTGGATTGGGGTTTACACATGGAGTAGCCCATGAAGTCAGGGCTTACTCCGGGATGGAGGCCCGTTGGTGAAAAAGCACAGCGGGAGAGGGACTTGGGGCCGAAGAGAGGAGGAGCAGGGACAATGTCTCTTACAGGCCAGTTAGGGCCTTACGCCGAGATGGTTTCCCTTCCCCCGTGGACAAATGCTACTCCCTAAAGGAGGATATCTTCCCATGTGGAGACCAGGGGGCATGGAGAATGTCCAAGGTGGGGGGGGGGGGGCTGCGTGCAAGGCACGGGGCCAGGTCATAGTTTAACGTCATGTGCTGAGGACGATGGTGCTTGGCAGTTCAACGTCCTGTAGCTCGGACGAGGTTGGTTTGCTCCGCACCCCTAAGACTTACATAACCAGTACCCTCTGCCCCTTGTGGGAGGGATGACATTGTTAACGCCGTAGCAAGGGGGTGTCATGGAGTGAACCATCGAGGGGCCCACGTTAGCATGGCTATGTGAAGAATCAATATCCATTAGTGTGCCTATGCGATGAAGCATGAGGCGACGCAACGCAATAGGTGATGTCATACTGGGGACTCTGAAATCACATCATGCAAACCTGGAAGATTGCACAAAAAAAGGAATTTCCCAACAGAGGGGTTCATAGGCAGGGGCCTTGTGAATCTCTGTTGCTCCTCATGGCAGACGGCACTTGCGAAGGGGTGTGCTTCGCGAAGTGGGGTGCCTTAGCCTAAGCATAGGGAAGAGGCATATAAGGGAGGTGCCTCACGAAGTGTAAAGGCATTCGCAGAGCACTGCCACATGGAGCAGAGGTGCTTCGCGAAGTAATATTTCAGGAAGAAGTGTGCTTCGCGAAGTATAGTGACCCTTCCTTAGCATGTGGATCATGTGTACATGAAGGGTGTTTCGCGAAGCATAAATTTTCCATGACGACCTGGCCCCCCTTGGGGATCCCCTTCCTTCGCGAAGGCCCTTAGGCTTTGCGAAAGGCATCCCTCTCAGAAGTGGGGATCAAAACAAGACAAAGGGGAGGCACATCGTGAAGTAGAAGTACCTCGCACTGCTCATGGTTTGCAGAGCAGAAGGATGCTTCGCGATTAAGGAGCTGGGAAGTCGAAAGGTCGGACTGTCCATCCTTTGGGCTCAGGGAGAGCCTGATATTTATAGACAAGAGGTGTTGCGAAGAGGAGCTCACGTGGTGTGAAGAGTGACTGGGTTGCTTCGCGGTGGTTCACGAATGTCAAATGCGATCGCGGATCGTCCCACCTTCTTGCTTCGTAGAGAGCTCATGAACATCAAATGTGGTCATGTAGTGTCCCACCACTTTGCTTCGAAGCAGGCTCGTGAACATTAAATGTGGTCATGGATCGTCCCGCCTTCTTGCTTCGTGGCTTCCATGGTTCTTAGGGGGACTCTGCGAAGTGGCTTCACGAGGCAGTCAATGGGGCCTTCTTTTGGGCTTCTTCTCTGTCCTGAATTTTGGAACCAACAAATGCCCCCCCCCATACATGGAGCTGCGGAGAGATCAAGGGTCGAAGTCTGAGGGTAATTTCCAAAATCCTCAGTCGTTCGTGATGTTGGCTCGCAAAGAGGGCTCGCGAGGTAGATTGGGGACATGCGGGCTGAGCGCGCCACGAAGATCCGCACGAATTGGACATGCCACAAAGCTCCGAAGGCTGTCTCCTATAAATAGGGTGCCTTATGTCACTTTTTTCCTTCCACTTCTCTGCAAATTTGTCCTTTTGCGCTCTCGATTCGCAATGTTCTGTGTACTCTGTGAGTATTCTCTGCGAATCGGGTCTTTGCAGCCCACAATGAGTCCTAGACTCTGTGTTTGCACTCCGCAATACAGTGCTTGAACGCCTCTGCAGCACTCTGCGAACAGTCTTCATGAATAGACTTCACGAATATGATCTGCGAACGAGATTTGTGAACCAATCCAAAAAGTTGTCCGAGTTCCAGAACTGAATGGCCCACCAAGAAGCTACCTAGGGGGTGCTTTTGGATGCTGCCTAAAGGGATGAGATGGAGAATAGTCTAGGGATAGTGGAGTTGGTCCATAGCCACTCGGACCATACATCATTTGTGGAGCAACTTTCGGAGAGACAGAAGATCTTCCTTATTTGTAGGAGGTTTCTCTTGTATGGATTCAGGATGAGGGATGACGAATTCATACCTGAAGCAAGTAGGGACGGGACAACTTACTGGTTTAGGAGCACGTCGTTCCAATGCCGATGGTTCAGGGCGGCCAACGGTCATGCCCAAGAGGACTTCACACCCTCATTTCCAAACTGCTTATACAACCATCTAAACAATGTTGATGGGAGGGCATTACAGCCAGAGACATCCCCTCCTCTGTACCAAACTATCCTCAAGGCGGTGTTGGGGAACCCGAAGAAGGTGTGGTCTGTGGAATGGGACCTTCGCTAGGGTGGAAACTTTATGGATGATTGGGTCTGGGCCTACTGGGTAGGTGGCTCGTGCAAGAAGTTAAGAGCGGAGTTGAGAAGGGTGGGCCTGTATGAGGCAGCTTGGGCTTCCCAGTTCCACATCTACCAGCCGAAGCAGCTAATGCTAGAGATGTTGATCCGGTGGTCACTGGGGACCAATACCTTCCACCTGCATCACGGGGAGGTCGACATCAACTTGTGAGACATGCATCAGATCTTGGGGGTCCCATACTGGGGGAGATTTATGATGAATTACTGCTAGCTATGGGTGCGTGGGAGGATTCGGAGAAGATTCCGCGTCTAGAGATGGCATTGATGGAGCTCGTGCTCGGGGAGGATAAGGAGGCAATAGGGGATTTCCACTTCAAGCATTGGTTCATGAAGTTTCTAAAATTCTCAGTAGACCTTCAGTTCCCAATGAGTCCTCGAACATTCCCAAAGGAGGACCAAAGTAGGTGACACTCGTACTGGCAGTTGTTGGAGAATAGCCAGTGGGAGACCTGGGGGTTCAATGTCAGCACTGAGCAGCAGCCAATAGTCAGGCAGGCGGCCTTCATCATAGCTCTCATCTGTGGTTGGATTCTGCAGGTGAGGGATACCAACATGGGAGTGTGACCATGTACTTTCATCATGGCTTCCACATTGGTGATAGGAGGGCGGGTCAACCATGTATCCCGCTGCTCGCCAAGTTGTACAAAATGTTGTGGCACATCAACGAGGGGAAGAGGCCCTAGAGGTTATGCAGGCCATTCCACCTCATGTATGGGTGGATGGTGGGGAAAATAAGGAGGATATATGAGTATCTAAACCCCATCTCACCTCGAGGGTGGAACTTCTTCCCATCGATCCTGAATGTCATAGGGAGCTTTCTAACCAAGGTGATCGCACAATCGGTTCTGAACTGGGTGTGGAGGGTGGAGGAATTCAATTTCCACCTGTTTCCATTACCGATGGGGGCATTCACTGATGATGGCCAGAGTCCAATGATTGTTGGGATTGAACCTCAGGGAGGCTTCCTTCGTACCATTCCTTGGCAAGGATTAAAGTCCTCGTAGTTCGGAAATGGGAATACATTTTAACGTCATGTGGGGTGGTGAGAATCCAGGTTGTGTCGGTGCACATTGTACCAAAACTACTAAACTCACACGAGTCATGATCGATGTGGGAAACAATAATTAATGGGGGACTTTCCTGACACAAGAAGGGACATGTTATGGCGAAGGGACGCTCAGTGTATGTCGGCCTAATGATGCTAACCCGTCTATGTAGTGCACCTAGATGCACAAAGAGGTAAGGACAAGTCTGTCGGAATTCCACTTGAACAAAAGGAAGTGGAAATTTGTGAATCATGATACTCAGAATCTGGATCACAATGATGGTGGTGTGACGATGGAGGATAACTGTTGAACATGGCAGAAATGCAACATCCACATCACATTAGCCTGGAATGGGGATAGACAAATGAGGTTCGACCGTTGACCATGTTCGAAACATGGGACCTATCGCAAATGTCGTCTGAGATCTTTAGGGGCGTTGGCCCAGGATGGAAGGTGATCTAATGCAGCATGGGACCAGGCTGTTAGGTGTCCCTTCGAATGTGGAAGAGGTTGAGGATCCAAATAGTTAGCTCATAAAGATTAGACATGGAACGAGGGCAATGTCTCCAAGAAATTCCACACTTCGGGCTCTTTGTCAAAATGCATCTGAATACGACAAAGAGATGTATTAGATAGAGGGAGTCGAGTCCCTTCCCATAGGGAGATATTAGTTTAGGGTCGTAGAACTCAGACCATGGATGGTAGGAAACGTGGGAGACACATGGTTGGTTAATTACAAAAACCTGACGTGAATGGGAACCGGGGGTTCCAACCACCACGTGTACCCTGGGAAGGTTTTAGGATGAGGGACCGAAAACGAGAGTCAATCTAGGCCTGAGGAAAAGTGTGCATGCATTCCTACATACCCAAGGAGGATGGGGATCAAACTGCACATAGTTCCTGATGTGTCACGATAAGGTACCGGGGCTAGGGATGAAAGGGGCGTGCTGGCGTGGCCCTCGTACCAAAATAAGCGGTATTTGATAAATCTTGTTTGTCCTTTAAGGTTAGTTGTTTTTTTGTGAAGCGACATGCCTAGGGTAGTAGGCCCTAGCATAGCCACAAGAATCAAGCTGTAGCAGGCATTGAAAAATGGTATGGCATGTGCCCAATACCAAATATGGTGTCCCCTTGAGTGAGGAAATCATGATGTAGTGCCATTTTTCATCATGCATCTAGGACGATAATGTCACAGTTTAGGGTCATGTGATAGGACCAGGCAGCATAGTTTAAAGTCGTATGGCTTGGACATGATGGAATGTGCACGACGTGATGCAGCATACCCGACGTGGTTGAGGAAATAATTCCGCACCACACCATACGTAATTCTGAGAAAGGAGCCTCAGTCCAAGTGGCCTACATAGAGGTAAGAGGGAAAGGGGACAGAGAAACTAGCTCCCAACTAAGCTGGACCTGAAAAGAAGATGTCTGGGTGGTCCTACGTATCCCATAAGGATGGGAATCAAGCCGTACATAGTTCTAGATGAGATCTTAGTTTATGTTCTTAGAGATCAGACTCGAGAGGAGCAAAAACCCTCTAAGTTAGTGCAGACCTCAACTCGATCCCTAACCCCACATGAGTCAAACTCAGTGTGGGAAAGAATGAAGGAAGATGTTTACTACAATACCAAGAATGCACGTGAAAGGGAAATCAGTGCAGATCCCAGAATGATGCCCTTATCACAACTTTTGTCCTCATAACGCATGGATGCGCACTGAGGAATAGTACCAAAAGTTTCAAAGTTCTACTTGGACATCAGGAGGTGGAGAAGGATGTGAATCATGTAACTGACATTTTGGGCTTAATGGGATTGGCTTGGTGATGGAGGATAATTGTTGACCATGTTCGAAACACAGTATCCATATCGCTTTAGCCTAAAGTGGGAACAACAAATGACCATCGAACGCTAAACATGTTCGCAATGTGGGATTTGTATCGGATTGTTGTCTACGAACCTCGAGGACTTTGGCCTGTAATGGTAGGAGAGCCCTTAGTCCTAGCATCCATGCCGCTTGGGGGTCCCTTCGGGTGTGAAAGGTGATGGAAGCCCTAATAACGAGGAACACAAAGACTGAAAAGCGGGTGGAAGCTTGTCCGAGCAGAGTCCAACATTCCAGGTACTAAACCAGAGTACCCTTAGGCACATTAGTGAACCATCTAAGAGGGTCAATGAGGGTTCTCAACTTGAGAGCAACCGATTTTAAGAGATGAGTATTGAGTAGATAACTCCTAAGAGGGAGAGGTACATGGCGTGGTCATTACAAACCCGACATGAACAAGTTCATAATACCATGCCATGCCATATACTCCCCTCCCTGGGGAAGGGTAGGGCAAGGTGAGAGGGAGATCCCGGAGAGATGGGGCTGGGCCCGATGTCTAGACATTTGGGCGGTCCTACGTATCCCATAAAGATGGGAATCAAGCCACACATAGTTCTTGAACGCACCCCGGGGTAAGATACCCTAACGAGGGGGTTGTACGGAATGGCGAGTAACCTGATGTGAATGAGGAAATAATCATGCACCATACTGTACACTCTGAGTATGAACTTGGGATGGGGACTAAGAAGTCCAAGGGGTCTGAGGATGGGCCTCGGTCAGGAAGGCCCAACCAGTTTGCAGTTTAACATCTTGTAGTGAGGACGAAGAAGGGGAGTAAGATACCCCAAAAAGGGAGGTGTATGACACAACAAAAAACTTGACTTGAATGAGGACATAATCCCTTACCACACCTTACACTCTGGGTAAGAACCTAGGTTGTGGCCCAAGAAGGCCAAGGGGCCTGAGGCTGGGCCTCGTTTAGGAAGGCCTGACTAGTTTGCAGTTTAACGTCTTGCAGTGAGGACGAAGAAGAGGATAAGGTGTCGCATCCGAGGATGTGTACAGCACGATGAGCAACCTGACGTGATGGAGGACATAATCCCCTAGCCCATTGTACAATCCCATAAGAGAGAACCTGGGTCGGGTCCCGAAAAGGCCCAGGGGCCTGAGGTTTGGCCTCATATGGAAGGCCATATTCCCTCTTGTATGGTTACTACCTCATCACAACTCTTAAGCCCACATGAGCGGTTCTCTGTGTGGGAAAAAAGGTTCCGGTCTTGGCTCTCCCCATCATATGGTGGACTAAAACCTGACTTTACCCGGAGGGAGTTCGTCTCTTGCAGATACAATGGGGTAGAATGAACCACTATGCTCAATATTTGGGACATCTTGGGGTGGTTCCAATGTCTCAGTATAGACATTGACCATGTTTGAAGCACAACTTCTCTATAGTAATATGAAATGGGAGCAACAAATGAGCATTTAACACTGACCATATTCGAAAAGCGGGACTTGTATCGGCTTGTTGCTCAACATCCTCAAGGGCATTGGCTTGAAGTGGTAAGAGAGCCCTTAGGCCTAGCATCCATACCATTCGGGGGCCCTTCTGGATGGGGAAGATGATGGAGTACCAATCAAAGGAGTGGGTGAAGCATAGATGTACCCATCTCTAAAAGAGGTGAATTCCTCCAGGGAGCAGGACATATGGCTGGATCGAGGTTAGCTCAACGTGAATTGGGGAAAAAGCTTTCACCCCTTCCATATGTCTTGATCCAAGGGGAAGACTCTGGCATTTGGGTTGGGCCAATAGAAAAAAAAAATTGGGCATTCCTACGTAACCCATGAGGATGGTAATCAAGTCATACATAGTTCTCAAAATGCAGTTTAACGTCATGCAGGATGATGCACAGTTTAAAGTCATGCAAGACTGGACAGTTTAAGTTCATGCGGGACTGTCCAGTTTAAGGTCATGTAGGACCATCATGTAGTTTAGGGTCATGATGGACCATCCAGTATAAGGTTTTGTAGGACCATTAGGCTTAGATAAAGTATTTCTTGAGGAACATGGCATTGGTGGGAGGAGTTACACACTCTCCATCCATGGTCACCAAGGAGTATTCTCCATTAGGGTAAACCCTGTGAACTATGTAAGGTCCTTCCCATTTGGGCTCAAACTTGGGTGGTTTCCTGCCAGGGATCATTGGTACTCGGAGGGCCAATACCAGGTCGCCTTGTAGAGAAGAGCGGAGGCGAACCTTCTTATTGAAGGCTCTATCCATCTTATTCTGATGTCTTTCCAGACTGTGCAGGGCACAAAGCCTATTGTCGTCAAGTGATTCCAATTCAGCCAGAATAATTTCGGCCACCTTATCTAGTGCCTTCTTGTCATAGACCATGGTGCGTAATGAAGGCAGCTGGATCTCAATGGGCAGGACAGCCTCAGCTCCGTACACCAGGGAATATGGGGTCACCTGGGTGGAGTTACGAGTCATCGTCTGATAGGCCCATAGGGTGTTGGGGAGCTTGTCCGGCCAACTCTTCTTTTTCTAACCAACCATTTTCTGTAGAATGTTAGAGAGGGTTTTTTTTAATGCCTCGATCTTCCCATTTTCATGCGCGTGATAGTGAGAGGTATGGTTCGAATGGATGTTGTACTTGGCATACAATTTCTTCAGCTCGGCTGTTCGGAGGTTGGTGTCGTTATCGGTGAGGATGGCGTGCGAGACTCCAAATAAATGGATGATGTTGGAGCTCACAAAGTCAATGATGGAAAGGACCTTGACATCCTTGAGTGGAACGACTTCTGCCCACTTAGAGAAGAAATTTGTGGTGGTTAGGATGAACATGCATTGGCGAGCTATCGCCGATAGATATAGCCACACAACATCGAGTCCCCAAACCGCAAATGGCGAAGAGTACTTGGTGGAGTGGAGAGGTTCTAGAATCCGATGCACGGATTTATCATGAACTTGGCACACATGAAATATCTTGGTGAACTTGATACAATCATGGATCATAAAGGGCCAGAAGTACCACAATCTTCAGATCTGATGGGGCAGTGTCAGCCCAGCCGGGTGATCCCCATAGAAATTGGCATGAACCTCCAGCATGACATGAGAAATCTCAACTCCTTGGATGAAATGGAGGAGAACACCATCAAACCCGATCCTTTAGAGGATCTACTCAAGACTAAGACCAATTTGGAGGGTAAACTATAGTGCAAAGTGTTAGATTCGCTCACGCTTGGCCCGATTAGCCGGGAGGCAACCATTTTAGAAATACTCGACAAAAGGAGCTCTCCAGTGGGGAGTCGCCTAAACCATTGCATCTGAAGAACCTAGGGGTCCTCATGTGGAGGATCCGGTGGTAAGATGTCTTATTCACAGGCCTTCATCATCCTATGGGGTGACGGGGGTAATGACTCTCTGGTGTGCCACATGTATAATCAGATCATCCTTCTCGGGTTCTACAAGTGATGTAGCCAGGCCGGCCTAGGCATCAGCTCACCCATTATGAGATCGGGGAACATGAGTAACTTCTGGTCGAGAAGAGAACTGAGCCATTAGCTAGAGGGTCTATTCCGAAAATGGTACAAGCTCTGGTATTCTGACAATGTAGTCTCTGTTTATCTACTTGATGACTAGTTCGGAATCTTCTTTCACATGAAAATGGGGCACATCGATCTCAAGGGCCAGCTCGAGGCTAGTGATAAGAGCCTGATACTTTGCTTCATTATTGGTGCAGCCTTATGAAAATAGGAATGAGAATGGAAGAATGGATTGCATTGGGGTAATGAAGATGATACCCAGTCCCACTCTGTTGAGTCGAGGATCATTGAGCCTCCTACCGGTGGGGCTCGAGGAGGCACCGTTGAAGTGCATCTGCCAACACGAGTTGGCATGATCTACTGAGAGGATTTCCTCATCGGGAAAATCCAAGTCCAAGGACTGGTCTGCGGAGTTTGGATGGGCAACTAAGAATTTTTCCAATGCCTATACCTTGACAGCCTTCTAGGGCACAAACCTAATGTCGAACTGCTGGATGATTACCACCCACTGTGCTAGACAGCTGGTCAACATGGGGTGGTTCAGAATGTACTTCAGCGGGTAAACCCGAGAGACCGGTTGTACCTCATGGTGCCACAAGTAGAGTCGCAACTTCTTCATAGAAAATACGAGCGCAAGGAAGCTCTTCTCAATGGGGGAGTATCTAGTCTCTGTATCGAGGAGTATGCGGCTGAGGTAGTAGAGACTGTTTTCTATCCCCTCATTGTTCTTCTGGGTGATAAGGGCATTGAGATATCATTCCAGGGTAGTCGCGTACAGGATTAGCGGCTTCCCAAAGACAGGTGTCATCAAGAATGGAGTCTGGAGAAAGTACTTCTTAATTTCCTCGAACACGGTCAGGCACTCTTGGTCTCATTCGTACGCAGAGCCTTTCTTCATTAGCAGAGAAAAGGGCTTACACTTGCCAGCCACATTCGTAATGAATCGGCGTATGTAGGATAAGTGGCCTTGGAAACCTCGAAGCTCCCAAATATTTCTCGGTGGAGGCATCTGGCTGATAGCCTTGATCTTCTCTGGGTCGATCTTGATGCCTCAGTACACAACAAAAAATCCAAGAAACTTCCCAGAGGTGACCCCAAAAGCACATTTCAGTGGGTTCGTCTTCAAGTGGTGGGAGAAGAGGAAGCCGAACACTTTCTCAAGGTCCTTGAGATGGCCTTAGTGCTAGAGAGATTTGACCACTAGATCGTCCACATAGTATTCCACCAATTGCTCAAGGATTGGATTGAATATGTGGTGCATGGCCCGCTGATAGGTGGAACCTGCATTCTTTTGGACGAAGGGCATAACCTGGTAATATAAAGTACCTTGGGGCACCTTGAAAGATGTGGACTCTTCATCCTTGGGGGAAATACGAATCTGATTATATCCAGAGTAACCATCCATGAAGGAGAGGGATTAGAACCCATCTGTAGCATCGATTAACAATTATGTCACATGAAGGGGAAAATCATCCTTCTGATACTAACGATTGAGATCTCTGAAGTCGATATAGACTCTGATCTAGCTGTTAATCTTCCTGACTGACATGATGTTGGATAGACACTTGGGGTACTGGACCTCCTTGATGAAGTTGAATTTGATGATCTTGTCAACTTCTGTCTCAACCATGGAACCATGAGAAGGGTGCATCTTTCTAGGAGGTTGTTTGAACCCACGATGATTTGTGGGGAGACCGAGGCGGTGGAAGGATACCTAAGGATCTAGTCCTAGAATCTCATCGTAACTCTAGGAAAGCATGTCACCGTGCTGTTTGAGGAAGTCTACGTACTTCTTCTGCTCCTCAGAGTACATGACAACACTGATCAATGTGGGTCTCAGATCTTCCTCGCTACCAAGGTTCACCTGTACCAGTTCATCGACCGTGGCAGAGATGCCTTCTTCAAAGTTGGGGGGAGCATACTTTAAATCCTCTTCTTCACTTGCAGATGAGGGATTCTCTGTAAGAGGAGCTTCCTCTGGGTTAGCAGATCCTAACGGGAGGCTGGTACTAGCCTGGACAGTAGTGGACAATGTATCTGGAGATTTAGGCACCGCTGAGACCATAGCGATGAAGGCAGTAGATCCAATATCATCTGGCCTTCGGCCCAGGGGGCCATGCTTGATGATATCAAAGAAATAGTGGCGCGTCGGCTTGATCCGGTTAATCCTATCCTGGAAGAATAGACACATATGCCGTACTGCCATTGCAATGGGGTAGACATCCCAATATCATGTGGGGGTAGGAGGTTCCAGGATCACATGAGCCTGGTTTGTGTAGGAGTATGAGGTGATTTTCTATCGTCGCATGGACATGAGAATATGACTTCCTCGTGTCCTGTAAATGACAAAACATTGCCCCATATCATGTTTTGTGGCCTCCAAACGATGGATCGGGAAGACTTAAGCGTCATTCAAGCCTGCCCAAGGGTCGGTCGTAGCGGTGATAGGATCAACTCCACTTTCCTGAACTTTTTTATCCTTTCTCTTGTAATAGTCATTGTACAAGTAGAGGGATTCACATGTGGTGAAAGGGGATGAATCACCTTGGATTATTCCTACTCGACTATTAAGGGAGTACTTGAGGCATTGGTGATATGATGAGGGGACTATCTTGTGTAGGTGGAACCATGGCCTTCCCATCAATGAATTATACGTGGTATCCTAGGAGACAACCATGAACTCGGTGCTGGAAACTAGGCTTTCAAACTGGGTCTTCAGACGGATCTTTCCAACTAGGGTCTGCTCCGTCCTGTCATATCCCTGGATTCATAAATCAGATGGAGTTATGTCATCTTTGGATAACCCTATCTTCTGCAGCGTCTGCATCGGGATAAGGTTGATCCCGGAGCCGGTGTCAATGAGATAGCGATGAAATTCCATGCCGTTAAATTGGCCGGTGATATATAACAGGCAGATGTGACCCTGTATGGGGGAGCCTTCATCCTCTCTAGAGAATGAAATGATGGATTTGAATTCGGCATCCTCAACTGTTTCAGCATGGAAAGTTTCTACAGCTGCTACCCCAATCTCAAAACTTGAGGGGGCTCCTTAAAGCCTCAGAGAGTTCTTTGTGCATATCTGACGATAGGTGAAGGGCTTCAAGGATAGAAATCCTCGATGGGATGCCGACGAGGTGCTTAAGAATGCCATACTTCTGTGCCAGGTGCGAACTCCTACTTGAGGGGAGCTGCTCTATGATAGATGGTGTCGCGGGCCCTACTGGCTGGACTGGCGGCTGATTGGTACTGGGTATATCTCGATGCTCAATAGTTGAATCCTAGAGAGTATTTTTAGGACAAGGACCATATGGCTAAGATCGGACTGAAGTAGGGTGAAGCTGGTCGCGACATAGATGATGTGGTTCTGCCTGATCCTGTAGCACAAACAGTGGAAGAGGTGGTCCTGACGACACCAGATGAAGAGGTTGCGAGTGCTGAGCTCTGTGTTGGGCCTTCTATCTAGTCTCAGTGGCATGCATGGCATGGCTGGAGGTGCCAACTGATGTGCCCTGATGACCCATATAGCCACGGATCCACCGACATTGTCATTAGCCGGGGACATTGGGGAGGTTCACTTGGCGCTCCCCCTTATCGGGAGTCATATAGGGGTTTACCAACTCAACAGTGTTAACCGCAGCATACCCTTGACTGTCACTAGAAAAGTAATCCACTACTGGGTGGATTTTTGGCTGGAATAACCATATCAAGGGGCATGAAGTCACTGAGACTGTGGGATGACGACGACATTGGTGGGGCGCATTTCTTTTTCTTGCTCCGTCGATGCTTTCTCTTCTGGGAAGAGGCAGGGTGAGATGATGATACAGAAGTGGTGGGCATAGCTTATGAAGGCTCCAGATGATTCAGACATGCGTGAATAATGCCATGAGCATGGGGGACCACTTTTCAAGCCATCCAGTTGTTATAATTCTGAGACATGTGGTTAGAAACCTACTACCACTCGCCTTCACTGTCGCTACTACTATCTGGCCTTACGAAGACACATGAAACTTGTGCCGGGGCCAAGACCAACCTGACTATGTTATTTTCAATCTAGTCTTGAAGCCATTCCTTGAACACATAGCATTGCCTAAGGGTGTTCTCAATGATCCGGTGATAAGGGTAGTAGTTGGGGCGATCAGTGAGATTCACCTCTTCTGGATTTTGGCACTTAGGCAGGCATACAATTCCCTACTCAAAGGCACTACGGAAGTAACCGGGGACCTGAGCCTCATTGAATGAGTAGGTCTGATTTCTTCTGTCTAGAAAGGGGGATCTAAGAGCCTGGCCTTGATGGGGGGCTGGAGGAGCCTTCTGGGAAGGCGGAACATGATTATCTCACCTAGGTGGTGGCGACACGTTATGCAGAGGCGCATGCCGATTTTGAGACAGACACTACTGGGCTAGAAACTGTACCAATGGTGGAGGACCTCTGTGGGGCTGCGGAGCTGGCACCACAGGTAGCAATTCTAGCTGCATAGGGGCCTCTATCTGGGCCACTACGGTTGGCTCAGCTTTGGAATCCCTCCTAGATGGGATTACAGGGGGCAACAGACGTGCCTGACTGGCCAGTTACAAGGCTTAGTCAAGGCACTGGGTCTTGTCGGAGAAGTCTCGGAATCCTCCAGGATAATTCTGAGTGATCAGGGAGGGAACCAGTTCCATCTTGACGTTCCCTATGCACATCGTGAGTAATTTATTCTGAGTCAGTTGCATGTCAATGGAATATGTGAGCCCCTTCCACCAGGTGATAAAGTCTACGACTCACACATCAGGCCTTTGTTTTCACTTGAAGAGTTCTGTGATGCTAGTTTTCTGGGTGGTAGAGCTGAACTAGTAAATGAATTTCCTGCAAAGGTCCTCCCAACTAGTCACAGATCTGACGGGGAGTTGGTTGTACCAGGCGAATGTCGGCCCCTCCAGTGTCTGAACAAAACAGCAGAGCTTGGAAGCCTCCTACTGTGATGGAGTCCCCAACATGGGCCCACACCATTATTTGAAGTGGTCTAGGTGTTGCGGCGTGTCCCTCATCCTGTTTAAGATGTAGAAGGTGGGATTCCCGAAGCCCGGAGGCTTTTTCATATCATCCACCCATGCTGAGTATGGCATGCCATCTGGTGGGATTGCCACATGCTGTGTTTCTAATGCCTCTAGGAGATCTATGAGCACCTTCATAGGATCATTCGGGCGGAGGTCCCTATCTTGATGGGGATTCATAACCATGAGTGTGTTTAGGGTCTCTTCAACATGGTACACAAGCTCAGCGGCTCGTGGAGTGGCTGGTGGAGCAGCCCTTGGGGCTGCTGGGGGGGCCCTAGCGGGGTTCTTTGGATTGTCGCGTCCTTAAGGGGGTTTGGCGAGACATATAGTGCCCTCTTGCCATGAGCTACGGCTTTAGTCCTGCCCACAAGAGTGGTATGATCAGGGTTTCCCAGGGGAATCTCATCGAGGGGTAGTTGTTCCTGCCCTTGCTGCCCCAACCAAGAATCATCGTATTCGGTTCATCGCTCTGCAATGAATTAGACCAAGAGTTTGTCAACCAACTTCTTCTGCTCAACAAGTTGTTGGTGCAACACAGCTTTCTCAAAGTCTTCCTCCGTCTTCTGCACGGAGGCAGATAGGTCAAAGTGCTTGGCAGGTCTGACGTGCTCTTTGCCCTTACCGGCATTCTGGATGAGTACCACTGCCTCAGTGGGCGCAGAGAGACATAGGAGGTTCCTTTTCTGATGAGTAGTCCTCCCTGATGGGTCTAACAGTGGTGGCACACCCTCAGGGGGTAAGTATCCATCGAGAAACTCCAGCCCGTCCTCTTTGTCTACTATGTTGTCCACGTGGACTGTGACCCTTCCTGGGGTTATGTCTTCAATATCACATAGCGAGTCGGGCTGCCACTGGATAAGGATGAAGAGGAGGGCAGCATATTGCCCCCACCCATGGATTTTCATGTGGTGGGTAGCCTCCCTGATAATTTTGTGGAGTACCTTGATACTATGAATGCATTGCTACTGGAGGGCCTCACGTCAACCTGGTATCTTGGGGCACTGGGACACAGGGAGTGCATCCAGATCGAATAGATGACACTACTCGATGATGTCTTCAAAATGTGCTTGGATCCTTGGATAAAACACATGCTAATGACGGAGATTGAAATGCATCTCCCAGAGGGTGTAGCGGAAACACTCAACTTTCTCTCATGTGGGGCACTTGGGTATGCAGAAATCCTGCGCTGCCACGGGCCAGAACTTCTCAGAGAAGTGGTCCGCCACAAGGTTGCTCCAGAATCTCCTAGACTCAAATTCAGGGTTTGGGCCTTGATTTCCCCACTCACCAAATGTGGGTGGCTGAGGAACTGGTAGCGGTACTGAGGCAGACCGCTGAGATGGAAGGTTGGCTGGAGGAGAATATGGCGAACGGGTAGACTGGCTACCAATTCTCAGACTATCTTCCAAGGAGTGTAGTGGAATGTATGCAATGTCATGATAGGAGGGGCTTACAGTCATCGTTTCTGGCTCAGGGGTCAGGGCTGTTGGTGGTGGGTCGTGTTACTGATTGCCCGTAATTGGTCCCCAGAATAGCTCTCTGTGATCTCTTGTGGTGGTAGAGAGTGCTTCTGGTCATGATGGTGGTGAGTCCATGACCGTAACCTGAGGGGTCGCCAGATTTTCATTCTCCTAGATAAACCTATGGAGGAAATTGGGGAAACTATGGACCCCACATTCTGGGAGAACCATGTTTATACTCCTTTATCTTGCCCTGGTTCTTGAATCGGATGAGCAAGGGGAGGATTCCTGCGCTGGGTTGTACTCTACTCCAGAGTCTCAGAAGTGGATTGGTTTGATCTCCATCTGGGCCTTCCTAGGAATCTTCTTGTGGCGGTGACATCCTGCCTTCCTGCCCTTGGGCGGCTCCTCGGGACAGGGCTGATTCCTAACATGGGGTCCTTCGGCCGCACCGGTGTTAGGGTGGAGAGGGTTTCCACCTGAGAAAGCCAAGGTGTGAGGACCACTGGAAAAAATGTCAAAAGTTACATGGGGAGGACCTCCATGGTTTGCGATAGAATGGGAAAAACATCCACTGGAACCAATAGGATCATGGGGAGGGCCTCCTTGCTTGGTGCGGGTGGAGCGAGGCTGGCCTTCACCCCTCTGGTTGTCGGGGCGAGGAGGACCTTCACCATCTGCAGAGAGGATGTAGGGAGGATCCCCATGTTGGAGAAGGACCAGAAGTGTAATGTCTCCACATCGATAGTTGGGGGTAGGAAGAAGGACTCCATAACTAGTGTGATGGGAACGGGAGAGGCTTCTGTACTGAGCATCACCATCACGGGGCAGACCTTCATTCGGATCGGGGGTCGCACGAGGTGGACCTCCATGCCGAGCCTCAAAGTGGGGAATGCCCACACATTCTGTGCCAGTGGTATGGGGAGGACCTCCATACGAGGTGGCATCACCGCGGGTTGGTTCACAACAATCCCTGCTCATACCTGCGACTGGGAGAGTCAAACCAGCCTGCCCATGGGGTAGTTGGGGCCTTGATCTCGGTTTGGCGTATAAGAACCCCTACTCAGTGTGTTCAGGGACTTGATGGTATGCATCAGCGGTGGCTCGGGCCATAGTATCCATCGACATTGATGCCCCTTGGTGGGCATCCTTAGCTCATGTCTGACGCTGGCGTTGGGTCGAACGAGCCGGGGCTGGTAGTGCAGGTGCATAGCTTACCTGCTCCTCTGGAATGATTGGGTGGCGGCACTGACGCGGCCAGGTGGGTGCCCTTAGTGGGAGCCCCTGGATTGGGACTCTGATCGGGCTAGGTCAGACATCGCCCACCTCATCAGCGTAATGCAGGGAGTCGTCAAAGCTTTCTAGTGATAGGCTCCCGAAGTAGTTGTACATCGGGGTTGGCAGAAATGGCTCCCTTCACTGCCCTCAGGGGTAGCATTGATGGTGGGGCATGGACGCCTCCATGTCCTAGCGAGCCATATCCCGGGTTGAGATTATTCCCTCCTCCTCGTGACGACGTACGGGGTCATTAATTACTATTCGTTGGATAACTTCTGTTGGGGATATGGGGCATGGGAACCCCCCGATCGTGGATGCAGAGGCCATCAAAGAAGTGGTGAAGCGACTCGGAGTGACTGTACTGGCATTTCCCCTGCCCCTGCGTAGACTGGCGGGTGGTGATCGTGTTCCTGCAGCAGCAACCTGATTCCTGAGAAGCAGAGAGATGAACTTGTCAGTTCTGAAAGAAAAAGGAATCAACGACCAATGCCCTAGCACCATCCCATCTACTATGATCGGTAAGAGGGATCCACACTAAAAACGTCACAGAATGGGATGTACAATGTTCTACTGCCCCAACTTCTGGTGAGTTTCACACCAGGACTACTATTTTCATTGCAGGACCCGACGCTGGATAGCTGGATCTGGTGACACGTCAATCTATTGATGCTCCGAGTACTACTAATCTCTATATTGAGGAGAAGACCTTCACGTCAAGTTCACCATTTCTATTTCCGACGCTTTCGTTGGGGTGTGTTCATCCCTCACGTTGGGGATGCACAACTGTTACCCCGCATTCCCACATTCCAAAGGCAGGCGACATCTGTTCCATGTTTAGGGACGTCTTCTCCTTGATCGAAATGGGATGATGGGATTTTTTTACTTCCTTCCATGGATTCCTCCCCGGAACTCATCACCTAGTCTGGCCTCCCTCATATACATAAGACATTGTTTGTGAAACTCTTCCTTGCGCCATATCTTTATGGACACGGTTAATTACGCTACTTCTGTTGGGATGTTCCAAGGGGTCTGGTTTGGGCAGCATCCTTCGGTTTGAGGAGTAGCCACGTTGGGCATCACTGGTGTGTCTGGACAATGGGGGATTGGCATGTCTGTCTTCTGTCCCTTAATATAGGGATTTTCGAGGGAGCGGAATCATGAGGCATCATACATCGAACATGAGGAATCATATTCCATGGGCATATATCAAAGGATTTCCTTATCTTCCCATGATTAACACAGGGTATACCGCAAGTTTAACATCCAGCGGAGATGGATTGGGTTTTTCAAAACACTAACTAGAGTGGATCATATGGATGAACCCCCTAGGGGGAACCTCGATATTGGGGCCATCATGTGGGAGGTCTACCGAATTCTATTAGATAGAACGGGGAATGGAATGGCATGATCCCACCGAGATGTAGCGGCATGGGTAAGGATTATGATGGATGATGGAGTAGTTGAAGGGGATAGTGAATGGGATGATACCATCGTGAAGATGATGGTACTGTTGCTCTTGATCCTTGAAGAGACTTCCTACATATCCTCGTGGAAACGAATCAAAGTCCACGTAGTTCATAATGGGTTGGGGCTTATACTCTGAGGCAGTCCAAGGTGTTGGTGAACCGATGTGAAAGAGGTCAGAACGACCAGGGGTGGGCTTGAACCTCATGGAGGAATCCTACCTACCATGCCTTGACATGGATCAAAGTCCTTGTAGTTCGGGTCGGGTTGGGTCTTACACTCTGAGGCGGCCCAAGGTATTGGGGATTGAACCTCGTGGAGGATTCCTACATACCATGCTTTGACATGGATCAAAGTCCCCATAGTTTGGGATGATTTGGGGCCTACACACTGAGGCGGCCCAAGTTTTTTGGGCCTTATGCTCATAGGCGCCCCAAGGATGGGGATTGAACCTCTCGGAGGCTTCTTACATATCATGCCTTTACATAGATCAAAGTCCCCATAGTTTAGGATGGGTTGGGGATTACACTTTGAGGTAGCCCAAGTTGATGGGTCTTGAACCTCATAGAGGCTTCCTACGTACCATTCCTTAAAATGGATCAAAGTCCACGTAGTTCAAATGGTTAATACAGTTTAACATCATGTGGGACTGGTGTGAACCGATGTAAAGGAGGTCGGAATGTCCGGGTGGTGGGTTTGAACCTCAAGGAGGCTTCTTATGTACCATGCCTTTACATGGATCGAAGACCACGTAGTTTAGATGGGTTGGGGCTTACACTCTAGGTTGCCCAAGCTGTTAGGTCTTGATCCTCATGGAGGCTTCCTACCTACCATTCCTTTACATGGATCAAAGTCCCCGTAGTTCTGGATGGGTTGGGGATTACACTCTAAGGCAGCCCAAGGTGTTGGCGAACCGACGTGAAGGAGGTTGGAATGACTAGGGGTGGGCTTGAACCTCGTGGAGGCTTCCAACGTACCATTCCTTGACATGGATCAAAGTCCTCATAGTTTGGGTTGGGTTGGGGCCTACACTCTGATGCGGCTCAAGGTATTGGTGAACCGACATGAAGGAGGTCGGAATGACCGGGGGTTGTCTTTAACCTCGTGGAGGCTTCCTACGTACCATGCCCTGACATGGATCAAAGTTCTCATTGTTTGGGTTGGGTTGGGGCTTACACTCTGAGGCAGCCCATGGTGTTTAGGGATTGAACCTCTTGGAGGCTTCCTACGTACCATGCCATAACATGGACCAAAGTCCCCGTAGTTCAGGATGGATTGGGGCTTACACTCTGTGGCGGCCCAAGGTGTTGGTGAACCGACATGAGGATGGTCAGAATGACTGGGTGGTGGGAGTGAACTCATGGAGGCTTCCTACGTACCATGCCTTGACATGGATCAAAGTGCCCATAGTTTGGGATGGGTTGGGGCTTACACTTTGGGCTGCCTAAGGTGTTTGGGGAATGAACCTCATGGAGGCTTCCTATGTACCATGACTTGACATGGATCAAAGTCCCCGTAGTTCGGGTTGGGTTAGGGCTTAGACTCTGAGGCGGTCCAAGGTTATTGGGGCTTCAACCTCATAGAGGCTTCCTACATACCATGACTTGACATGGATCAAAGTCCCTGTAGTTTATGTGGGTTGGGGCTTACACTATAAGGTGGCCCAAGGAGATTGGGGATTGATCCTCATGGAGGCTTCCTACGTACCATGCCTTCACATGGATCAAAGTCCCCATAGTTCAGTTTGGGTCGGGGCTTACACTCATATGCGTCCCAAGGTGTTGGGGCTTGAACCTCGTGGGGGCTACCTATATACCATGACTTGACATGGATCAATGTCCCCTTAGTTCGGGTGGTGAATACAGTTTAACGTCATGTGGGACAGGGGCGATCTCATTGTCGATGTTCACTCTAAGCCCACGTGAGTCATGCTTGGTGTGAGAAACAAGGAACCAAAGTCCTGACGACCATGTCATGAAAGGGGCCTCTGTGGGAAGTGGAGTGGGGATTACGCGTGGAGTGGCCCAAGAAGTCGGGGCTTTCTCCGGGATGGAGGCCCATTGGTGACAAAGCGCAGCGGGAGAGGGACTTGGGGCCGAAGAAAGGAAGAGCAGGGACGCTACCTCCTACATGAAATATGGGGGCTTACATCGAGATGGTTTCCCTTCCCCTGAAGACAAACGCCACTCCCAAAAGGAGGATATCATCCTCTATGGAGACCAGGGGGCGTGGAGAGTGTCCAAGGTGGAGGGGACCTGCGTGCGAGGAACAGGGCTAGGTCATAGTTTAACATCATGTAATGAGGACGGTGGTTCTTGGAAGTTTAACATCCTGCAACTCAGACAAGGTGGGTTTTCTCCACACCCCTAGGAATTACATAACCGGTACCCTCTATCCCTTGTGAGTGGGAAGGCATCAGTAACGCCGTAGTGAAGGGGTGTCATTGAGAGAACCATCGAGAGGCCCACGTTAGTGTGGCTATGTGAAGAAGTAATAGACATTAGCGAGCCTATGTGAAGAAGCATGAGGCGAAGCAACGTAATGGGTGGTGTCATCCAGGGGACTCTAAAATCACATCGTGAAAACCTGGAGGGTTTAATGGGAAAATTAATTGCCAAATAGAGGGGTTCATAGGTAGGGGCCTTGTGATGCTCTGTTACTCAACGTGGCATGGGGCACATGCGAAGGGGTGTGCTTCACGAAGTGGGGTGCCTTAGCCCAAACATAGGGTAGAGGCGCATATGAGAGGTGCCTCGCAAAGTGGAAAGGCATTTTCGGAGCACTGCCTCATGGATTGGAGGTGCCTCAAGAAGAAAGGTGTCGGGAAGTAGTGTGCTTCATGAAGTACAGTGACCCTGCCTTAACATGTGAATCATGTGTGCATGAAGGGCGTTTCACGAAGCATAAATGCTCTGCAATGACTCGGGTTCCCTTGGGGATCCCCTTCCTTTGAAAATCCCCTTAGGCTTCATGAAAGGCATCTCTCTTAGAAGAGGGGATCAAAACAAGACAAAGGGGAGGCACCTTGCGAAGCAGAAGTATAAGGCCTCAGCCTTAAACCTTACATAATATTGAATTAAATGAATAATTCACATTGAGGATCTTTTCAGGTTTAGAGTTTTAGAGAATTAGAACATAACTATTACATCTCAAAAGATTACAAACTAGTCACTTCTACTAAGTTTCCATAAAATAAAAACTCTTAAAAAGAAACATGTCTAGTTCCATGTTTTAGACAGCATGACTTTCCTTTGATCCCATCCTTGACCCTATTCTACATTAAGTCCTGTGAAAAACATTTCAAAAAAAACTTGGGGTGAGCATAAAAAAGCTCAGTAAGGGATACACAAAGAATGAAAACTGTTAGTTTTTCAAACATCAAGTAATCCATGTATACTTTATCAAAGTAATACCTTCACCTTTATGAAGTAGTAAAAACTCTTCATTGAATAAATTATCATTACATACCCTTTTTGTAACCAAAAGATTACCATAAAACCCATATAAAAACACATAACATATAAAGGTAACTTGGGACATAAACATACTTAAGTGGAATAACCATACGGTTGACTTCCACACAAATCACTTAATGTAATAGTCATACGGCCGACTTCCATACATACTTAATGGAATAGCCATACGGCCAACTTCCATACCCAATGCATTGGAGGTTATAACGTAACCACCCGTCCTGGTATTCACGGCACCACCCGTCATATGGTTAATCACGTAACCACCCGTCAAATGTCTAAGTACCAATATAAAATCATAAAACATAAAACCAATATAAAGTAATGATAACATTTCCACATTTCAATTACAATATATCATTTATGTATATTGACATAATAGAATCTTTTATCAAAACCATTTTCAATACCGAAATACATAAAAGAGTATATGGTATTTATTTTATTTTAAAAACATTACGGCATGTTAAGGAAGCCAAAGACCAAATAATACTCGCGGCGGCGGAAAATGTCGTTTTCACCGCGTACGTTAAAAGAAACATTCCTTTTTGTCGTTTAGTAAAACGCTTCATAGAAAAAGATTCCTTTTGTATAAAAGTAAAAGTAAAAGGGGTTTATACACCGTATAAAAGATAGTTGTGTATAAAACGAAATATGCCTCAATAAAAGGAGATTGAGATGAAGTCCCTTACCTTGGGTCCGACTTGACTCGATCGTTCTTTAACGCCCTGAATAATAAACTTGAGTTAATTTATATTTTCTTAAGAACCTTTTTCAAGGTCATTATTCCTTTTATATCACTTATTTCCATGTTATAAACATTATGTAACCATTTAAGTTAATAATGTTTGTTTTGTTGATATTTGGTTCTTAAGTCGAAAGTGGACTTCTTACAATACATGTTGTTCGTGTGGTCAAAGGTTCATTATATCCAAAATGATATTCATGATTTGGATATCATATATATCATATATATCCAGAATATACATGTATTTATAATATTACATAATCATTTAGAGGTAAGAAATGAAATGCACTGTTCATGGAGACGGTAAGCCGTACGTACGCATGAACGCTACTTTCATTTCTTTGTCGTATTAATGGAATTAAAACTAAATGAGAGGTATGTATATTTTAATTCCAGAATTATATTCATCATTTAGATGTATCATTCATCATATATATACATTATATACATGTACTTATAATAGTACATTACATTTGGGGATAATAAATGAAATGCAGCGTTCATGGAGACGGTAAGCCGTACGTACGCATGAACGCTACTTTCATTTCTATCTCATAATTTAATGGAAAAAAATAATAATGATATAGAGGTATATTATAATTCCAGTATAACATAATTTATAATAACTTTAAATCCATCCTTTATACGTCCCACATATGGCATTAACGAATCAAATCGCTTTGAGGGGGCGGTAGTCCGCACTTCCTTAAATAAGATATCGCGTTTACCCATAATGGAAACCATAAAGGTATACCCAAAATGAAAAATACAGAAGATTAAAGAAAAAAAACATATAATATATCATATATAAATATAGTTTCATCTTCATGGCCACCTTTGAAGGTGTTAAAAGAATTTTGAACAATCATCGTTTCGGGAGGCAGAAATTCGCCATCCACGGAAACAGTATGTTCTTTAACCATTAGATGTAGGTGTGTGTAAGTGTAGCTCGAATGTTTCTTATAACAACATACTAGTATATTTAGGATATAGGATTTGTTATAAAAGAAAAGAATAAAAAGAATTTAGGGGGTTGGAGAAGCAAAATAAAACAAAAGGACTCAAAAGAAGACATTACCTTAAAATCAGGTAACTCTCTTTGGTTTGAGTTCAAAGGCTTCCTTGGGAAGACTTCTGCCCAAATTGAGGCTTCAAGGAGTAATAGGGGGAAGTGTAGAGACAAAAAGGGGAGGGGTTGGCCGAGACAAAGGCTTTGGGAGTGTGGGTAAGGTGGTAGAGGTGGGGGCCTTTTATAAGAGGAGAGGAGGGGCACTCTTGGAAAGTAAGAAAATGTTACTTTATTTTAGAATTATTTTCAGATTTTAATGGTCCCACATTGATGTGTTTCGAGGATAAGGTGATAAGGGTTTGAAATCCACCCATACAATAGGTTTTGGACATGTGTAGGTCATAGATTTTACATTATCTTTCCATTTTATTTAAATCCTTTATTAATGAGGTAATCAGTCCATCATCATGATGTCATAAATAATTTAATTTATTTAATGTCTAAAAATTATAAAACAAATATCATGATGTAGGAAATAGTAATAGATTTCTAATGACTATTTATAATCAAAAATCATACTTGTATAACCCCATTTAAAAAAAAAATTTGTAAAACATCTCATGTTTGTGGTATTTTTACTTTAACATTAAATAAAAAGTTATTTATGTCATTTCCCAACCAAAGTGGCTCCATGGGATCCCCAAGATGACCCATGGCTTGTATTGGTCGCCCATGAAACATCCAATAATGGTAGGACATGTGTCTAGGTATTTTCATTTTATTATAATATCATTTTTGCCTTAAATTGCACTAATTACCTCTAATCACGATTAAAAACTTAATAAGTTACTATTCACCAAAAAATTATTTTAATCTCATTGAACCACATTTTACTTCTTAATGACAACCATGAATGTAATATTTTTGAAAATAAAATCACAGAAGTGACAAAGTTTCATTTAAACGAAAAATCAGTTTCTTTAACTACCACTTAGTGGTTTCACTATTCATCAAAAATTGAAGCTTTTCAGAAAAATACAAAAACTTCACCCTAAACTATATTTAATATTCTGAATTCAAAAATGATGTCTATTTTACAAAATTTAAAACATATAAGTTGCATTAACTAATTTAATAATTAATTCCCGTTGTCAGAGCAAATAGCGTGTTTTTATGAAATAATAAGTATCAAAAGATTGACACTAGTTTAAGTCCGATTTCAAAGTGAAATTAATTTCAATGACCACTATTGGATTTAATGGTAAAAATATATTCTAATATCACTTTAAAACCAATTCAAAAGATAATCTAATCATATAAATAAATTATATTAAAAAGAGGTTTTGAATTAAAATACAACATTTTACACTATTCATTAAAAAATGATCTTTATCGAAAAAAACCCAAAAATTTACACAAAGTAAATTTTGATGTCCCGATTCTAAAAAAGAGTTATATTTGGTACAATAGAATGTATAAGAGTGATCAAAACTATATTTAATGATGGTTCTCCATCAAAAGGAGATAAGTGAACCTTTAGTGAAAATTAGGGTCTAAATGCCTAAAATTGAATTCTTTTCGTATTTAAGCCTTTATCCTTTATTAAATAAATGTAAAAACATTTAAAAAACATATATAATCATATTTCCGTTATTTCTATCCATTCCCACCAGTACAACGGCTACGTGTAAACTAACATTTAATATAATATTATTATATTACTAGTGTGCAACGTAAGTTTTCAAAGGAACTCATCGTTGCGCATCGGGTACGCTATCGAAAATAGAAACCCCTTTAAAGTAAAATTAATATTTAATTCATAAATATTAATAAATACGAAAATGTTTTATTCATTATTTACCTTGGATGTTACATCCTTCCCCCCTTTTGGGAATTGCGTCGTCACAATTTTAAAATTGGGCTCGGAAACTTCATTGAAAGCCCCACATCGGAAAAGGAGTAAATTAAACTATCACTTTAAAATAAAGAAAGGGGAGTATAGAGGTCACCCGAGTTAACCCATACTAGAATTCCATATAAGAAAACATGGACATGGATGGTAAAACCAAGGGTTATGTTCTGAGGGAGAGTGATAGAAAACATGTTTAGGAGAAAGTTAACCATAAGAAAATCACAAACTTGTGATGGGTTAGACGGTATTTGATTCCCCAGTAGGAAAAGTTAATAGACATCATTTTTCTTTTAAGTTACTTTTCATTGAGGAATTTATTTTTGATCTTAAGGATACATACTTACTTTTCATGTTGACTTTCAACTCTTTTTAGGTTTCTTACACAAACTCATAATAGCATACCTTGATCATGGCGTCCACTCGGTTTCATCGTCATCTTGTTCACGTAGGTAGAAGTCCCATGCATTACAACAATGATTTAGAGATCCTTAAAAATCATTTGCTTCCTCCATCCAAATACACCTCGTACAACATGGGTCATATGGGTGTTCACAGAAAAACAGTTTTGGAAAATAATCATGTATGACGTATAATTCCAAACCATATGATAAAACATGATTTCTATAAAATTGTCGGACGGAAATTGAGTTGAAACTTTCTATTATTGGTCCTTTTAAAATACCATAAGTATGTGCTGTGAGACTATATTTTAAAAGAAAATATAAATAGGTTGCGCAAGGGTCTCCTTCCTCAGCACCGTCTTTGAAATCATAATATGCTTCAAATTCTTGTGATAAGGTAAAATATTTGAAAATACCTTGATAATATTTACCTTTTCTTGAAAATATGAGAATAATGTGAAAATAGTATTTGTCTAAAAACAACCCATGATCCATGATGATAACGAGGTATAGAGGAGGTGTTTGATATCTCAAACAACTGCTTGCAAGTGAGTTGTATGCTAGAAAAAGTTTCACAATCATCCGAACATGACTTTGCAATAATTATTGCAAGCATGTCATCAGGAAGAGATAGGAATGTCATTTGAGATCCTTCTCCTTCCATTCGTAACAGACTTTACTTTTCCTGAAAAAAATGTTATAAAATAAGGATTTCACTGAAATAATAGATATAGGGACTAACCATGTGTCTAACAAAAACTCCTAATCCCTAAAGTTGTCTAAACCTACCTCTGATGCCAACTATAAGGCCCCGACCTTAAACCTTACTTAATATTTAATTAAATGAATAATTCACATTGAGGATCTTTTCAGGTTTAGAGTTTTAGAGAATTAGAACATAACTATTACATCTCAAAAGATTACAAACTAGTCACTTATACTAAGTTTCCATAAAATAAATACTCTTAAAAAGAAACATGTCTAGTTCCATGTTTTAGATAGCATGACTTTCCCTTGATCCCATCCTTGACCCTATTCCACATTAAGTCCTGTGAAAAACATTTGAAAAAAAAAACTTGGGGTGAGCATAAAAAATCTCAGTAAGGGATAAACAAAGAATGAAAACTGTTAGTTTTTCAAACATCAAGTGAACCATGTATACTTTATCAAAGTAATACCTTCACCTTTATGAAGTAGTAAAAACTCCTCATTGAATAAATTATCATTACTTACCCTTTTTGTAACCAAAAAAGTACCATAAAACCCATATAAAAACACATAACATATAAAGGTAACTTGGGACATAAACATACTTAAGTGGAATAACCATACGGTTGACTTCCACACATATCACTTAATGGAATAGCTATATGGCCGAATTCCATACATACTTAATGGAATATCCATACGGCCGAATTCCATACCCAATGCATTGGAGGTTATAAAGTAACCACCCATCCTGGTATTCATGGCACCACCCGTCATATGGTTAATCACGTAACCACCCGTCAAATGTCCAAGTACCAATATAAAATCATAAAACATAAAACCAATATAAAGGAATGATAACATTTCAACATTTAAATCACAATATATCATTTAAGTATATTGACATAATATAATCCTTTATCAAAACCATTTTCAATACCAAAATACATAAAAGAGTATATGGTATTTATTTTATTTTAAAAACATTACGGCTTGTTGAGGAAGCCAAAGACCAAATAATACTCGCGGCGGCGGAAAAGGTCGTTGTCACCGCGTACGTCAAAAGAAACATTCCTTTTTGTCGTTTAGTAAAACGCTTCATAGAAAAAGATTCCTTTTGTATAAAAGTAAAAGTCAAATGTGTTTATACACCGTATAAAAGATAGTTGTGTATAAAACAAAATATGCCTCAATGAAAAGAGATTGAGACGAAGTCTCTTACCTCGGGTCCGACTTGACTCGATCATTCTTTAACGTCCTGAATAATAAACTTGAGTTAATTTCTATTTTCTTAAGAACCTTTTTCAAGTTCATTATTCCTTTTATATCACTTATTTCCATGTTATAAACATTATGTAACCATTTAAGTTAATAATGTTTGTTTTGTCGATATTTGGTTCCTAAGTCGAAAGTGGACTTCTTACAATTACATGTTATTCGTGTGGTCAAAGGTTCATTATATCTAGAATGATATTCATGATTTGGATATAATATATATCATATACATCCAGAATATAAATGTATTTATAATATTACATAATAATTTAGAGGTAAGAAACGAAATGCACCGTTCATGGAGACGGTAAGCCGTACGTACGCATGAACGCTACTTTCATTTCTTTGTCATATTAATGGAATTAAAATTAAATAATAGGTATGTATATTTTAATTCCAAAATTATATTCATCATTTATATGTATCATTTATCATATATATCTATTATATACATGTACTTATAATAGTACATTACATTTGGGGATAAGAAATGAAATGCACCGTTCATGGAGACGGTAAGCCGTACGTACGCATAAACGCTACTTTCATTTCTATATCATACTTTAATGGAAAGAAATAATAATGATATAGAGATATATTATAATTACAGTATAAAATCATATATAATAACTTTAAATCTATCCTTTATAAGTCCCGCATATGGCATTAACGAATCAAATCACTTTGAGGGGTGGTAGTCCGCACTTCCTTAAATGAAGATATCGCGTTTACCCATAATGGAAACCATAAAGGTATGAACAAAATGAAAGATACAGAAGCTTAAAGAAAACACAAACATATTATATATCATATATAAATATATTTTCATCTTAATGGCCACCTTTGAAGGTGTTAAAATAATGTTGAACAATCATCGTTTCAGGAGGCAGAAATTTTCCATCCACAGAAACAGTATGTTCTTTAACCATTAGATGTAGGTGTGTGTAAGTGTAGCTCGAATATTTCTTATAACAATATCCTAGTATATTGAGGATACTGGAGTTGTTACAAAAGAAAAGAATGAAAAGATTTTAGGGGGTTGGAGAAGCAAAATAAAACAAAAGGACTCAAAAGAAGACATTACCTTAAAATCGGTTAACTCCCTTTGGTTTGAGCTCAAAGGCTTCCTTGGGAAGACTTCTGCCCAAAGTGAGGATACAAGGAGTAAGAGGGGGAAGTGGAGAGACAAAATGGGCAGGGTTTGGCCGAGCCAAAGGCTTTGTGAGTGTGGGTAATGTGGTAGATGTGGGGGCCTTTTATAAGAGGAGAGGAGGGGCACTCTTGGAAAGTAAGAAAATATTACATTATTTTAGAATGATTTTTGGATTTTAATGGTCCCACATTGATGTGTTTCTAGGATAAGGTGATAAGGGTTTTAAATCCACCCATACAATAGGTTTTGGACATGTGTAGGTCATAGATTTTACATTATCCTTCCATTTTATTTAAATCCTTTATTAATGAGGTAATCACTACATCATCATGATGTCATAAATAATTTAATTTATTTAATGTCTAAAAATTATAAACAAAATATCATGATGTAGGAAATCTTTTTATCTTTCTAATGACTATTTATAATAAAAAATCTAACTTGTATAACCTCATGTAAAAATTGTTTTAGTAAAACATCTCATGTTTGTGTTATTTTTACTTTAACATTAAATAAAAAGTTATTTATGTCATTTCCCAACCAAAGTGGCTCCATGGGGTCCACAAGTTGACCCATGGCTGGTCTTGGTAAGCCATTTCACATCCAATAAGGGTAGTACATGTTTCTAGGTATTTTCATTTTATTATAATATCATTTTTGCCTTAAATTGCACTAATTACCTCTAATCGCGATTAAAAAGTTAATAAGTTACTATTCACCAAAAAAATATTTTAATCTCATTGAATCACATTTTACTTCTTAATGAAAACCATGTATGTCGGATTTTTGAAAATCAAATCACATAAGTGACAAAGTTTCATTTAAACGAAAAATCAGATTCTTTAACTACCACTTAGTGGCTTCACTATTCATCAAAAATTGAAGTTTTTAAGAAAAATAACAAAACATCACCCTAAACTATATTTGATATTCTGAATTCAAAAATGATGTCTATTTCACAAAATTTAAAACATATAAGTTTCATTAATTAATTTAATAATTAATTCCCGTTGTCAGAGCAAATAGCGTGTTTTATGAAACAATAAGTATCAAAAGATTGACACTAGTTTAAGTCCGATTTCAAAGTGAAATTAATTCCAACGACCACTATTGGATTTAATGGTAAAAATATATTCTAATATCACTTTAAAACCAATTCAAAAGATAATATAATCGTATAATTAAATTAGATTAAAAAGAGGTTTTGAATTAAAATACAACATTTTACACTATTCATTAAAAAATGAACTTTATCGGAAAAATACCAAAAATTTACACTAAGTAAATTTTGATGTCCCGGTTCTAAAAAAGAGTTATATTTGGTCCAATAGAATGTATAAGATTGATCGAAACTATATATAATGACGGTTCTCCATCAAAAGGCGATAAGTGAACCTTTAGTGAAAATTAGGGTATAAATGCCTAAAATTGAATTCTTTTCGTATTTTAAGCCTTTATATCCTTTATTAGATAAATGTAAAAACATTTAACAAACATATATAATCATATTTCAGTTATTTATATCCATTCCTACCAGTACAATGGCTACATGTTAACTAACATTTAAAATAATATTATTATATTACTAGTGTGCAACGTAAGTTTTCAAAGGAACTCATTGTTGCGTATCGGGTACGCTATCGAACATAGCAACCCCTTTAAAGTAAAATTAATATTTAATTTGTAAATATTAATAAATATGAAAATGTTTTATTCATTACTTACCTGGGATGTTACATCCTTCCCCCCCTTTTGGGAATTGCGTCCTCGCAATTTTAAAATTGGTCTCGTAAACTTCATTGAAAGACCCACATCGGAAAAGGAATAAATTATACTATCACTTTAAAATAAAGAAAGGGGAGTATAGAGGTCACCCGAGTTAACCCATACAAGGATTCCATGTAAGAAAACATGGACATGGAGGGTAAAACCAAGGGTTATGTTCTGAGGGAGAGTGATAGAAAACATATTTAGGAGAAAGTTAACCACAAGAAAATCACAAACTTGTGATGGGTTAAACGGTATTTGATTCCCCAGTAGGAAAAGTTAATAGACAACATTTTTCTTTTAAGTTACTTTTCATTGAGGAATTTATTTTTGATCTTGAGGAAATATACTTACTTGTCATGTTGACTTTCAACTCTTTCTAGGTTTCTTACACAAACTCATAATAGCATACCTTGATCATGGCGTCCACTCAGTTTCATCGTCATCTTGTTCACGTAGGTAGAAGTCCCATGCATTAAAACAATGATTTAGAGATCCTTCAAAATCATTTTCTTCCTCCATCCAAATACACCTCATACAACATGGGTCATATGGGTGTTCATAGAAAAACAGTTTTGGAAAATAATCATGTATGACGTATAATTCCAAAACATTTGATAAAACATGATTTCTATAAAATTGTCGGACAGAAATTGAGTTGAAACTTTCTATTATTGGTCCTTTTAAAACACCATAAGTATGTGTTGTGAGACTATATTTTAAAAGAAAATATAAATAGGTTGCGCAAGGGTCTCCTTCCTCAGCACCATCTTTAAAATCATAATATGCTTCAAATTCTTGTGATAAGGTAAAATATTTGAAAATACCTTGATAATATTTACCTTTCTTGAAAATATGAGAATATTGTTAAAATAGTATTTGTCTAAAAACAACCCATGATCCATGATGATAATGAGGTATAGAGGAGGTGTTTGATATCTCAAACAACTGCTTGCAAGTGAGTTGTATACTAGAAAAAGTTTCACAATCATTCGAACATGACTTTGCAATAATTATTGCAAGCATGTCATCAGGAAGAGATAGGAATGTCATTTGAGATACTTCTCCTTCCATTCGTAACAGACATTACTTTTCCTGAAAAAAAAAGTTATAAAATAAGGATTTAACTGAAATAATAGATATAGGGACTAACCATGTGTCTAACAAAAACTCATATTCCCTAAAGTTGTCTAAACCGACCTCTGATACCAACTATAAGGCCCCGGCCTTAAACATTACTTAATATTGAATTAAATGAATAATTCACATTGAGGATCTTTTCAGGTTTAGAGTTTTAGAGAATTAGAACATAACTATTACATCTCAAAAGATTACAAACTAGTCACTTCTACTAAGTTTCCATAAAATAAAAATTCTTAAAAAAAACACGTCTAGTTCCATGTTTTAGATAGCAAGACTTTCCCTTGACCCTATTCCACATTAAGTCCTGTGAAAAACATTTCAAAAAAAAACTTGGGGTGAGCATAAAAAAGCTCAGTAAGGGATACACAAAGAATAAAAACTATTAGTTTTTCAAACATCAAGTAAACCATGTATACTTCATCAAAGTAATACCTTCACCTTTATGAAGTAGTAAAAACTCATCATTGAATAAATTATCATTACTTACCCTTTTTGTAAACTAAATAATACCATAAAACCCATATAAAAACACATAACATATAAAGGTAACTTGGGACATAAACATACTTAAGTGGAATAACCATACGGTTGACTTCCACACATATCACTTAATAGAATAGCCATATGGCCGAATTCCATACATACTTATTGGAATAGACATATGGCCGACTTCCATACCCATTGCATTGGAGGTTATAACGTAACCACCCGTCCCGGTATTCACGGCACCACCCGTCATATGGTTAATCACGTAACCACCCATCAAATGTCCAAGTACCAATAAAAAATCATAAAACATAAAACCAATATAAAGTAATGATAACATTTCCACATTTCAATCACAATATATCATTTAAGTATATTGACATAATAGAATCCTTTATCAAAACCATTTTCAATACCAAAATACATAAAAGAGTATATGGTATTTATTTTATTTTAAAAACTTTACGGCTTGTTGAGGAAGCCAAAGACCAAATAATACCCGCAGTGGCGGAAAAGGTCGTTGTCACCGTGTACGTTAAAAGAAACATTCCTTTTTTTAATTTAGTAAAACGCTTCGTAGAAAAAGATTCATTTTATAAAAAAGTAAAACTCAAAGGGGTTTATACACCGTATAAAAGATAGGTGTGTATAAAACGAAATATGCCTCAATGAAAGGAGATTGAGACGAAGTCCCTTACCTCGGGTCTGACTTGACTCGATCGTTCTTTAACGTCCTGAATAATAAACATGAGTTAATTTCTATTTTCTTAAGAACCTTTTTCAAGTTCATTATTCCTTTTATATCAATTATTTACATGTTATAAACATTATGTAACCATTTAAGTTAATAATGTTTGTTTTGTCGATATTTGGTTCTTAAGTCGAAAGTGGACTTCTTACAATTACATGTTATTCGTGTGGTCAAAGGTTCATTATATCCAGAATGATATTCATGATTTGGATATCATATATATCATATATATCCAGAATATACATGTATTTATAATATTACATAATCATTTATATGTAAGAAATGAAATTCACCGTTCATGGAGACGGTAAGTCGTACATACGCATAAACGCTACTTTCATTTCTTTGTCATATTAATGGAATTAAAACTAAATGAGATGTATGTATATTTTAATTCCAGAATTATATTCATCATTTAGATGTATCATTCATCATATATATCCATTATATACATGTACTTATAATAGTACATTACATTTGGGGATAAGAAATGAAATGCACCGTTCATGGAGACGGTAAGCCGTACGTACGAATAAACGCTACATTCATTTCTATCTCATACTTTAATGGAAAGAAATAAAAATGATATAGAGGTATATTATTATTCCAGTATAACATCATATATAATAACTTAAAATCCATCCTTTATACATCCAACATATGGCATTAACTAATCAAATCACTTTGAGGGGGCGGTAGTCTGCACTTCCTTAAATGAAGATATCGTGTTTACCCATAATGGAAACCATAAAGGTATGACAAAAATGAAAAATACAGAATCTTAAAAAAAACAAAAACATATTATATATCATATATAAATATAGTGTCATCTTAATTGCCACCTTTGAAGGTGTTAAAAGAATGTTGAACAATCATCGTTTCAGGAGGCAGAAATTCGCCATCCACGGAAACAGTATGTTCTTTAACCATTAGATGTAGGTGTGTGTAAGTGTATCTCAAATATTTCTTATAAAAACATCCTAGTATATTTAGGATACTGTATTTGTTACAAAAGAAAATAATAAAAAGAGTTTAGGGGGTTGGATAAGCAAAATAAAACAAAAGGACTCAAAAGAAGACATTACCTTAAAATCGGGTAACTCCCTTTGGTTTGAGCTCAAAGGCTTCCTTGGGAAGACTTATGCCCAACTTGAGGCTTCAAGGAGTAATAGAGGGAATTGGAGAGACAAAATGGGCAGGGTTTGGCCGAGCCAAAGGCTTTGGGAGTGTGGGTAAGGTGGTAGAGGTGGGGGCCTTTTATAAGAGGAGAGGAGGGGCACTCTTGGAAAGTAAGAAAATGTTACTTTATTTTCGAATGGGTTTCGGATTTTAATGGTCCCACATTGATGTGTTTCAAGGATAAGGTGATACGGGTTCGAAATCCACCCATCCAATAGGTTTTGGACATGTATAGGTCATAGATTTTACATTATCTTTCCATTTTATTTAAATCCTTTATTAATGAGGTAATCGCTGCATCATCATGATGTCATAAATAATTTAATTTATTTAATGTATAAAAATTATAAAAAAAAATATCATGATGTAGGAAATCCTTTTATCTTTGAAATGACTATTTATAATCAAAAATCGGACTTGTATAACCCCATGTAAAACGTTTTTTAGTAAAACATCTCATGTTTGTATTATTTTTACTGTAACATTAAATAAAAAGTTATTTATGTCATTTCCCAACCAAAAGTGGCTCTGTGGAGTCCCCAAGTTGACCCATGGATTTTCTTGGTCGTTCATGACACATCCAATAAGGTTATGACATGTGTCTAGGTATTTTCATTTTATTATAATATCATTTTTGCCTTAAATTGCACTAATTACCTCTAATCGCTATTAAAAACATAATAAGTTACTATTCACCAAAAAATATTTTAATCTCATTGAACCACATTTTACTTCTTAACGACAACCATGTATGTTTGATTTTTTAAAATAAAATCACAGAAGTGACAAAGTTTCATTTAAACGAAAAATCAGTTTCTTTAACTACCACTTAGTGGTTTCACTATTCATCAAAAATTGAAGTTTTTCAGAAAAATACCAAAACATCACCCTAAACTATATTTGATATTCTGAATTCAAAAATGATGTCTATTTTAAAAAATTCAAAACATATAAGTTGCATTAATTAATTTAATAATTAATTCCCGTTGTCAGAGAAAATAGCGTGTTTTTATGAAACAATAAGTATCAAAAGATTGACACTAGTTTAAGTCCGATTTCAAAGTGAAATTAATTCCAATGACCACTATTGGATTTAATGGTAAAAATATATTCTAATATCACTTTAAAACCAATTCAAATGATAATCTAATCATATAAATAAATTAGATTAAAAAGTGGTTTTGAATTAAAATACAACATTTTACACTATTCATTAAAAAATGAACTTTATCAGAAAAATACCAAAAATTTACAAAAAGTAAATTTTGATGTCCCAGTTCTAAAAAAGAGTAATATTTGGTCCAATAGAATTTATAAGAGTGATCAAAACTATATTTAATGACGGTTCGCCATCAAAAGGCGATAAGTGAACCTTTAGTGAAAATTAGGGTATAAATGCCTAAAATTGAATTCTTTTCGTATTTTAAGCCTTTATGCTTTATTAGATAAATGTTAAAACATTTAACAGACATATATAATCATATTTCAATTATTTCTATCCATTCCCGCCAGTACAACGGCTACGTGTTAACTAACATTTAAAATAATATCATTATATTACTAGTGTGCAACGTAAGTTTTCAAAGGAACTCATCGTTGCGTATCGGGTATGCTATCGAACATAGAAACCCCTTTAAAGTAAAATTAATATTTAATTAGTAAATAGTAATAAATACGAAAATGTTTTATTCATTATTTACCTGGGACTTTACAAGAAGTACCTCGCACAACTCATGGTTCGCAGAGCAAAAGGATGCTTCGTGATTCTGGAGTTGGGATGTCGAAAGGTTGGACTATCCATCTTTTGTGATCAGGGCGAGCCTGATATTTATAGGCAAGAGACACTGTGAAGCAGAGCTCACGTAGTGTGAAGAGGGATTTGGTTTCTTTGCGGTGGTCTGAAAACATCAAATGCAGTCGTGGAGCGTCCCACCTCCTTGCTTCACGGTGGGCTCGTGAATGTCAAATGCGGTCACGGAGTGTCCCACCTCCTTGCTTCACGGCGGGCTTGCGAATGTCAAATGTGGTCATGGATCGTACTGCCTCCTTGCTTCACGGCAGCCATGGTGCTTGGGGGGACTCTACGAAGTGGCTTCACGAGGCAGTCAATGGGTCCTTCTTTTGGGCTTCTTCTGTGTCCCATATTTTGGCGCCAAATAAACCTATATGGAAAGGATTGTATAACTCCACCATGATAAGATGAATTTTGATAATTAATACATTATTGACTTGTACTAGGTAAGGAAATTGAATAGAAAGTCATATCCATTCAAAAACACTTCAAAGAATCAAAAAGTCAATATAAAATTTATACCAACAATCATTGGTGAAACATAGATTTTGAATTTGGTGTGAAGGTATTCTTATGAATATCTCTATGGAATTAGGTTATGAGATTCAAAAGGAATTGAAAGTTTATCCGTAGGTATATTATCATATTTTAGATTCTTGACTGAGTTGGGATGATATCCTATCGCTTGGCACTTCCATGCAACCCCTCTCTAGTTCACGATGTGTTCCATCTACACCTCATGAGGAAGTACATGATTGATCCATAACATGTACTAAAACCATAGGTTATAACTCTATATAAAATATATTTCAAATGAAGAACAAAAACTATAAATCTTGGATTGTACATATAAAGTGCTATAGAACAAGAATACTCAGCTGGTTAAAGTTATTTCGAGGAAACAGAATTCAATAAAAGCACATGGGAACCAAAGGATGTGATGAAAGAAGGTTACCCTCATTTTTATATCAAAGTGACATACTTTTAAATGATAAATTATTTTAATGGGGTTATAATGTAACACCATGAGACATTATAATATATATCTCCTAAAATAAATTTAATTTCTTCAACAGCATGGAATATATGCAACCTTGAGTCTAAATGAATAATAATATAGTATATTGTTTCTACAAGGATATTACATTGGTAGACTGAATAAGAATAAAAAAAGTCTAAAAACATGTATAAAGTTTTTAGATAAATCAGATATATTGATAAATAAGCACTAAACTTTGAGTAAAGTCTTCATATTCTTTGAAAACATTGTTTCCATAAAAATGGTTTTCATTTATTTTTATGTCAAAATAATAAGATTATTTTCTTTGATTTTTTGAAAATGTATTTGAAAAAATAAATAATTTTTTTAAAATTATCATATAAAATATTAATTGGGGTGAAATTTTGGTATTTTTATAAAATGATTAATTTTTTAGTGTTTAGTGAGAAATACCTTTTTTTTAAAAACTATCAATTTTTTCATTAAATTAACTAATTTAAGTTGAATTATATATTTTATTTGGTTTTCAATATAAATATTATCCACTCTCTTTATAATAATATAATTAATTCTATTTGAATCAGTAATATTTAGTATTTTGATATAAGTTAATTTTTAAGCCTAAAAATACATCTAACTAAAAATTGTTTTTCATTGTGTATTATGAATTTATATTAAAATTGATTTCTTAAAAATTTAGAGATTGAATAATTAAATAATTCCTAAAATATTTTTATTCATTATTATTGACTTTGGAAAATAGGTCACTTCTATTTTCATTCATTTTGGTTTTATTTTCCCCTGATAATTAAATTTATATAATTTTAAATAATGTAAATTCCAAAATTCCACTCACATGAATTTAACACCTCTAAAAGTTTAAAATAAGGATAAAAGGAGGATAAGTTCTGTTATAAGATTTTTTTTTGAAATTTGAGTTATTTTTTCTATCATGCTAATTTATTTTTATTTTTTAAGATGAAATAATTACCATAAATATTTATACAATGTCGACATAGTGCTTGTGCAAGCAGTAGAAAAATCATTTTCATTGTTTAAAAAAATATAAAAGCAATATTAAATAAGAGATTTATATTTCCACATGAATTTTATACATTAATATAACATATTAGGTATGTTTTACATGTTTATATTGGAACTTTATTACTAACATCATGTATTTAAATTTAAATTAAATGAATAGATAAAAATGACATTAATTATATTTTATATTAAATAACATTTTTTTAAATTATTTTATAATCATGAAAATATTTAAATAAGAAAATTAAGATTATAAAAGGTATAAAATTTACTCCCTTTCCATTTATTATATAATTGATATCTTATAAGTAAAATTATATAACTTTAATATTAAAAATTCGTAACCATAGTTAAGGTTAAAAGTGGTTAACGAGGGGGTTAAATAAAAATATATGGTTTAGAAATACACAAGACCCTTTATAATTTTATTTATATGATTATATTTAAAAATTATATGCTTTTTCATCAAATTAATAGATATTGGGTAATATTATACATGGAAAATAAATTAATTATATTTAAATATTTTGGGTAATTCAAAATGTACACTCTACCCCACTTATAAAAGGAAACCCCTCCTTCCTAATATATATGACCCATTGAGACATCTAGACTGACCACAACCTAAAATATTAACTTCTATACTTTCATATACATTAATTATATGTTTTATCCTTCTTAAAACATCATTACAAGGGTCCTTAAGAAAGGAACTAAAGGGGGTCTATTGAAGAAGTGGTAATCGTCTTACCTGACCTATTTCAATTTATTTCTAATTATACCTCCAATAAATATATTGTATTCATTATAAATTAATAATTTAATTATACAAGATATACTAATATTTTATTATGATTATGTAACCACAATTATTCACCTTCTTTTTTATCAAATCAGAAGTGAATGTATCACTCATGTGAATGTGTAAACTACCACCTCCAGGCAGTGATGCAATTAATTTTACATCACTATAATTAAAATATTTTTATTATAATTGGATTTAATTTTATATATTAAATTTATAATATTATTAATCTTCTTTAATTATAACATAATATCCACATTCTGATATTCCCATCCATTGAAAAGTGATAATGTCTCTTGTGCTTATGTGTGGACTACCACCTCCACGAAGGGATGTGATTAATTTTTCATTTTGGATTTACAAGGATGTTAATAAAAATGGATAAAATAAATATATATGATATATATGATATAATTTTTATTATTTAAATTTTAATTATTATATACCTTTCTCTTGTTTTATCCACTAAAAAGTGAAAATAACATCCATGCTTACTTATGTTTTATCATCTCCATGAATGGTGTAATTAAATTTTATATATCTAAATTTTATAGATAATTATATATATATAATGAATATATGTTATATTAATATCATAAATAAAACTTTATAGAATATGGAACCATGGTTAATGTATGAGTAACATAACTACCAAACAAAAATTCCCAAGAAAAATGAAACAATTAACACCTAGAAATGATGATTCTAATATGGAATTATTAATAAAGGGGTGTAAAAATAATATTAGTGGATGATATATGAAATTATAAGTATCTAGGTCACTATCTTATGGAATTATAATAAATTAAAAATTATTATACTAGAGATTTAAATGCTTTCTAATGAAGTCGAACTCATAGTAAGAGATTTTCATCTCGCTTTTATTTCAGCAAGACACATGTGATATTCAACACTTGTTTCTATTATGTGATGTATATACTAAACATGAATGTATTTTATGATTATTATCATGAAAATAATGGGGATTTAAAAATACATATAATGTTATATTTTTCATGAGGTTTTGATTTGAAAGTTATCAAAGTGGTAAGGGATTTATGTTTCAATCACATTTTAATCAGACATTTTTATCCTAGGATTTCCATTGATGGAAATTTTATGATACTATCATAATAAAACCATTTAATTTTGATCCCCTATATTTATTTATTTATAAAACAAATTCCTCAATTTTCCTCACAGTATGTACTAAAGAGATTTAAATTATGTTTTTAAAGAAAAACGACTCCATTTCTCTCTTCGGTCAAAAATCATTTTTCTTCGATATCCATGTATTCTTAAAATATTTTTTAAAAAATTATTATATTATTATATTATTACATAATTTTATTTTTACCCATAATTTAATTTGTAAAGTAATTTTTTAGATGTAATATTCTTATCATTTTTTAAATGAGGTGATTTTTCATTTTTACTTAAAATGTGAAAGGATTTTTTCCTTTAACATGAATGATATGAACTGAATTTTCTATTTTAATTACTGTCACGAACCAGGACGGGTCGCCATCCGACCCGGCGCCCGACCCGGTCCGCGGCAAGGCCCGAAGGGCGTTCCCGATCCCCACGGGCTGGCACAAGTGCCCGGGTATCAAAATAAAAGAGTGGGAACGATTTACCCGAATAAAAAAAACCAACAAAGTAAACCAAAACAAAAGTAAAGGTCGCTGACAACAAACCATTATACATGACCAAGTTTTGAGTCATAAGTATAACTAAAAAACCAATCAACACGAAGGAAAGTGTAGAGACCAAAAACCAACCCAGAAATTGTCACCCAACGAGAGATCGCACCCTCAAACCGTCACCTCAACGCCACGCCAAGAAGTAGCAGCTAATAACTCGGATCACCGTCCTCAAAACCTTTGCCTTTCCCTGTATCAGACAGAATCAGATCTACTTACACCCAAGGGTGTAAGTAGGGTGTGAGAAATCGCTCAATAGGTTGGCACCAAAGAAAATATTTCGCATGAAAAGGTTAGATGACCAAAACAGTTCACAGGTTCAAGTTTTAGAGAAAATAATTAAATGCACTAACACTTTAATGAAAACGGGTTTTAAAGAAAGAAAGACAGTTCTAAAATAGGGAAATGGGATTTTTGGTATTGAAAGAAAATGAAACATTCTCACATTTTGAATCCTCAGAAGTTACCAAAACCAACCATTGATGTGTATATAAATGCACAGGAGCAACAAAAGTGGGAGAGGCCCTAAAGTACCAAAGTTGTGTGGGTCCCTAGAACGTCGTGTCTCGGTGAAACGTGGCTTAGATGGCCACGACCCTCAGATAACGTGGCTTAGAAGGCCACGACCCTCAGAACACGTGGCTTAGAAGGCCACGACCCTCAGATATCATATGTTTAGTTAGTGTTGCAATCGTCAATCCCGCCAGTGAAACCGGACCGAGTCATCTCCGGAACACTAGCTCACTAGTCTAGTCTGCCCACCTAGTACCCATGCTTCCCCTTTTGTGCTCAATATTCAAAGTTCACCTTAATCATCAGGTTCAAGTCATAACAAACTTGAATGCAAACTAAGTCAACCACACTTTCACATTCAATATAAATGAATAAACAAATAATCATTTAAAGGTCTAATGCACAACAGAGATTTTCAGAAACAGAACACAACGTGCAGGAATTCCACAAGTTAATAAACTATACAATCTCAAGAATCAAACTAAAATTTATAAAACATTAGAGAAATTGGTTTAGTGATTTTAAAGAAAACAAGGCATCATAATAACAGTGCTAAACCCACTCAAATTTTCATTGAAACCAAATGCATACAAATTTCAAACGATGTATTTATTCAAAACTAAAGACACGACTTAGTTGAAACCAAAATGACCTAAACATGCCACTAGTGAGATAAATCAATAAAATCTATCAGCTGAAATAAACACTCAAAACAAAATTTAGATGATTGAAATGTTAATTCAAATAAACCCGCAACCCAATTAATCAGACAACCTAAGCATGCGAAACCACCTACCTGGAATGTAGAAAAAAACATCACAACTTGGTGCGCAAGCTCCAACCACCCGCCAAACGCATCGCAACAACTTAGATTAGACGCTAAAAACCAGACATTGAACCCAAATCACCACAAAAGGATCTCAAACAACATGAAGAACTAATACACAATTATACCAAGGGAAGAAAGAACCGTTCGAATAAAGACGTACCTACGGAAGGGGTTGCGGGAGGCCAGTCGGAGCTCCAAGGAGGCTATCGGGGTTTGCGCGGTGCCGGAAAAGCAACTGGGGGACCACTGGAATGAGGCGCAACCAAGATAGGAGGTTGCTGAAGAATCGGATGAATCTGGGGAAGTGCGCAGGGGGGTTTCAGTGTGCCGAAATAGGTCGGTGGGGTGCTAGGGGAACTATTAGAGAGGAGGTACGGCGCAAGGATGGGCAATGCGCGCTGGTTTTTCTGGGTGGTCCAGCTGAGAGGAAAGCAGTGCGAGGGGGGTGTGCATTGAGGAGGCCAGAGGGGTTGGAGGGCGCCAAAGCAGGGAAAGGCGCTGGCCAGGATGGACGGTGTGCGGGTGATTCGGCTAGGTTTATAAGGGGAGTGCGCCACAAACCAGGGGGAGAGGCTGCTGCGCAAGAAAAAAAACAATCGGGGAAGAGAGGTCTAGCGTGACGGGGAGAGATAGAATGGTGGGAAAAGAAAGAAAAATAAATAAAAAGGAAAGAAAATGAAATAAAAAGGAAATGAAAATAAAATATAAATTAAAACCTAATTTAAATCTTAAAAAAATTAATAACAGCAATAACATTAAAACATACATGCTGAAAATTTTATGACCATTTTAATAATTTAATATTATACAACTAATAAAAATATTAGCTGAAATAATAAGAAGAATAATCCCCAATAAAAATAATAATATTATTAAACGACTCTTAAATTAGTTAATCATTTTTCAGATTTTGTTCTTGCATTTAAATTATTATTCAACTCATTAATTAATTGATTACCCGCGCACAAGGTAGGTCGCACAAACATCTGACGAAGCCATGCGGCTCCGCCCGTTCCGTGCGCATGCGCCAGTCACTATCGAGTCAAAACACTCATTTATCATCAAAACGCAAAGACTCAGGTCGGGTCTGGAAACATGAAAGGGGTCGTGTGCAAGGTCTCACACACAAATAATAAGACATTTAATAACAAAAAATCGTCCAATTATGATTGGGCACTACACATGGTCGCGCGTACGGGCGCACACCCGTGTAAGGCCACATTTTTTTTTTAAATTAGAATCGATTCAAACAGCAACTCAAAGAAAGACCTAAAATAAATTAAAATATAGCACGCGTCAGGTCGGGGTGTGACAATTCTCCCCACCATGACACTTTCTGCCCCTAGATAGTCCCAAAATACTAGGTCAACTAAGGGTTCCAAGTGAGACCACGAAGACCCCTAAAACAAAACCTCAATCACCCGATGACCGGGCATTCACAAGCCCATGACCTGAAACTCTAATTTCTCAAAACCAGAATCACCAAGCAAAAATACCAACAAGGGATTAACCTCTAAGTAGAACTACAATATGGAACACCCCGACCCCTGACTTAGGGATCACCCGGGCCGCTCGAGGTCTCCAAAAACACTCGTCCAACGGCCCATTATACCAGCTAACCAATTAGCGTGGTCGAGGTTGGGCGGAGCGGAAGCAAGGAGTTGCTCCGCCAAGCGCACTTTGGAAACAGAGCCGTCCACAAGTCCATCTTATGGTGGTCTCCCCACCATATTAGGGTTCTCGGAAAGCATTTGTTCTCCAAACCAAAACGACTCACAACTCATACAACCTCTAACACTAGCTTGGTCCTCAAAGTTCCCTATGTTGAACTAACACAAGACGGGACATCGGTGAGACCCGCACAGGGTCTCCCCACCATTTTAAAATTTCCTAACACCACGAAACCCGCGCGGGCATTCCTAGTTTACTTTAAGCAATACCGATTGAACCCTTCATCGTGAACCCACCACACGGGCCGACCCGCACTGATCATTCTTACAGTGGACAACACTCTGCCACGTGAGATAGCTTTGATAGCAGAAACCCCTAACCAGGAGACGAACCAGACAGGTGCACAACATTTCCACAAGACATGAGTATCTCCAACCGCAAGAAGGTTCACGAAGCACACCCACTAGCTTTACAAGAATATGGGTTTTTCCGAACCTCTTTAATGCCCAAGAGGAACTCCCATAAAATAAGACCACGACAAGTAGACAAGGGATCCATTCCCCTGACAACAAGAATGACGCCTTCGGAGAGGGTACCACAATAGGGAAATTTAAGTTTTCCCCGTCCCGACATTGCGGACTAATGTCGGACCAAGCCCATCCCACGTCTGACGAGTCCTGACTGCGCGCAAGCTTCACCCCGAGACCTATGGCTGGGGCACTGATGTCTGAAGCATCTCCAGCCTCGCAGTCACAAGCTGACCACTTCTAACTGGAACTTCCTCCGCTGGAAAAGCAGTCTGCATACTTCTCCTCGCATCTCGCGCGGCTACTCTATTAACATACCAATTTAGAATTGCAGCGAACGACCTAGAGTGTCTAACTGACCACACTAGAGATAGGAGGTTGAGCGGTCTGTCCGACACAAAACACAAACTGACGGAAGGAGCACTCCACGAATAAGTCCCTTTGGTTCACACTCTTCATCAAATGAGAGACCTACTCTTACCACAATATATGCAGGACCAACAATTTGTACCCTTTTTTTTGACCGACGATTCCACACTACTTCTAGGGCACATGGAACTAGCTCATCAGAAACGTCAACACACCTCCTTCGCCGCATGTTGACTGGTCGAGAACCTACGAGATCATCCAATTTCCCTCACCTTCACTTCCTTAGGTACAAACATGGAATGAGGCTTGTCTTGAGGATTGCTCACGACGTCCCCATTTGCAACGAAAACGGAACGATCACCATTCACTAGTTTAGTCCCGCTCCACCAGACGTACTCGAGATAATCTTACATCCGCACAACATTTGAAGTTCCTTCAAAACCAAAGACACTTCCAACTTTCCCAAATCACTCAACGACATCCAACTGACATCGACTTCTATGAACAGTTGATGCCACCGAGCAGAACCCAACTCTGCCACTCCACTGAGAGTCTGGGTCGGGCCAAGAACTGAGAGAGACCTGTCGGAACCCATGGAAAGTTTCTAGGGGCACATCCCATACAAGAAACACAAAACAGCCTTCCACAAATCCAAACACATCACAAAACAAACACCAACATTACAGAAACAAATCCAATAATTCCAATTTCAAACATCCATTCATTTTCAAAGAAAACACTCACTTGAAAGACCATGCCCTGCACAATAAGCCCAAAAACTATTTAAAAAAAACCTATCTTTACTTTAAAAGCAATGTCATTTTTTTTTCATTTCCAAAACCATTTGAGCACGAAAACCCATTTAAGAAAAAGGACCACATTCTAGGAAACAAGAAGCAACCTTAGATATCAATCAACTGCCAATGATATTCCGTGGTGCCTCGCAAGTATGCATTTTTGTGCCACTCAGGCACCCGTCCACACGATCCATCAACTATCCATTAATCAAGTCCATATGCACATGCGAGCACCCATAGGAATACCACTGGAAAGAAACAAGGCCACTCCGCTTTCAAAACTAGACATTCTCAATATCAGAAAATACCTTTTTCTTTTCAAACCCATTTCAAAAATTCAAGGCAAATTTCAAGAATGCTTCCCATTTCTAAAACGGCTCATTTCAATTTCAGATGACCCAAAACATCCCTTTAGAAATTCAACATTGACAAATCAATGCCAAATTCCAAAAACAAGGTCCAAGAGAAACGCACCCCAAATATCATGTCAACCGCAAATAAGAGCAGCAGCAAAGTCTGCTTCACTTTTTAAAGGAAAACAATTTCACGTCAATCCCAAAATTGAAGCAAGATATCACGAACGTTAAACACCTGGGCGGAGGACTAGTGGTCGTGTCTAACCTGGCTACATGGTTTAGCAGACCATGCCCTGGGTAAGCACCAACCACTAGGAGTGTCGAACCGCACTCTCGGGCATCACATGGGTCGCTACTCCATGTGAAACCGCGCGCAGTACCTGTTTACTCCTATTGTCATCCCCCATCCACAAAGACCAAAACCAAAACTTAGATCCCGGACTGCCCCTGGTTACTCGAGGATCGGAACGAGCAAGAGTTCGCGACGCTCTTCCCGCACCTACCACTCGAGTACCGACAATCCTATCTCCGATCTACTTGATACCCCAAATAACAAGAACAAAACCACCTTTGATACCATTTTGTCACGAACCAGGACGGGTCGCCATCCGACCCGGCGCCCGACCCGGTCCGCGGCAAGGCCCGAAGGGCGTTCCTGATCCCCACGGGCTGGCACAAGTGCCCGGGTATCAAAATAAAAGAGTGGGAACGATTTACCCGAATAAAAAAAACCAACAAAGTAAACCAAAACAAAAGTAAAGGTCGCTGACAACAAACCATTATACATGACCAGGTTTTGAGTCATAAGTATAACTAAAAAACCAATCAACACGAAGGAAAGTGTAGAGACCAAAAACCAACCCAGAAATTGTCACCCAACGAGAGATCGCACCCTCAAACCGTCACCTCAACGCCACGCCAAGAAGTAGCAGCTAATAACTCGGATCACCGTCCTCAAAACCTTTGCCTTTCCCTGTATCAGACAGAATCGGATCTACTTACACCCAAGGGTGTAAGTAGGGTGTGAGCAATCGCTCAATAGGTTGGCACCAAAGAAAAGATTTCGCATGAAAAGGTTAGATGACCAAAACAGTTCGCAGGTTCAAGTTTTAGAGAAAATAATTAAATGCACTAACACTTTAATGAAAACGGGTTTTAAAGAAAGAAAGACAGTTCTAAAATAGGGAAATGGGATTTTTGGTATTGAAAGAAAATGAAACATTCTCACATTTTGAAACCGCAGAAGTAACCAAAACCAACCATTGATGTGTATATAAATGCACAGGAGCAACAAAAGTGGGAGAGGCCCTAAAGTACCAAAGTTGTGTGGGTCCCTAGAACGTCGTGTCTCGGTGAAACGTGGCTTAGATGGCCACGACCCTCAGATAACGTGGCTTAGAAGGCCACGACCCTTAGAACACGTGGCTTAGAAGGCCATGACCCTCAGATATCATATGTTTAGTTAGTGTTGCAATCGTCAATCCCGCCAGTGAAACCGGACCGAGTCATCTCCGGAACACTAGCTCACTAGTCTAGTCTGCCCACCTAGTACCCAGGCTTCCCCTTTTGTGCTCAATATTCAAAGTTCACCTTACTCATCAGGTTCAAGTCATAACAAACTTGAATGCAAACTAAGTCAACCACACTTGCACATTCAATATAAATGAATAAACAAATAATCATTTAAAGGTCTAATGCACAACAGAGATTTTCAGAAACAGAACACAACGTGCAGGAATTCCACAAGTTAATAAACTATACAATCTCAAGAATCAAACTAAAATTTATAAAACATTAGAGAAATTGGTTTAGTGATTTTAAAGAAAACAAGGCATCGTAATAACAGTGCTAAACCCACTCAAATTTTCATTGAAACCAAATGCATACAAATTTCAAACGATGTATTTATTCAAAACTAAAGACACGACTTAGTTGAAACCAAAATGACCTAAACATGCCACTAGTGAGATAAATCAATAAAATCTATCAGCTGAAATAAACACTCACAACAAAATTTAGATGATTGAAATGTTAATTCAAATAAACCCGCAACCCAATTAATCAGACAACCTAAGCATGCGAAACCACCTACCTGGAATGTAGAAAAAAACATCACAACTTGGTGCGCAAGCTCCAACCACCCGCCAAACGCATCGCAACAACTTAGATTAGACGCTAAAAACCAGACATTGAACCCAAATCACCACAAAAGGATCTCAAACAACATGAATAACTAATACACAATTCTACCAAGGGAAGAAAGAACCGTTCGAAGAAAGACGTACCTGCAGAAGGGGTTGCGGGAGGCCAGTCGGAGCTCCAAGGAGGCTATCGGGGTTTGCGCGGTGCCGGAAAAGCAATTGAGGGACCACTGGAAAGAGGCGCAACCAAGATAGGAGGTTGCTGAAGCATCGGATGAATCTGGGGAAGTGCGCAGGGGGGTTTCAGTGTGCCGAAATAGGTCGGTGGGGTGCTAGGGGAACTATTAGAGAGGAGGTACGGCGCAAGGACGGGCAATGCGCGCTGGTTTTTCTGGGTGGTCCAGCTGAGAGGAAAGCAGTGCGAGGGGGGTGTGCATTGAGGAGGCCAGAGGGGTTGGAGGGCGCCAAAGAAGGGAAAGGCGCTGGCCAGGATGGACGGTGTGCGGGTGATTCGGCTAGGTTTAGAAGGGGAGTGCGCCGCAAACCAGGGGGAGAGGCTGCTGCGCAAGAAAAAAAACAATCGGGGAAGAGAGGTCTAGCGTGACGGGGAGAGATAGAATGGTGGGAAAAGAAAGAAAAATAAATAAAAAGGAAAGAAAATGAAATAAAAAGGAAATGAAAATAAAATATAAATTAAAACCTAATTTAAATCTTAAAAAAATTAATAACAGCAATAACATTAAAACATACATGCTGAAAATTTTATGACCATTTTAATAATTTAATATTATACAACTAATAAAAATATTAGCTGAAATAATAAGAAGAATAATCCCCAATAAAAATAATAATATTATTAAACGACTCTTAAATTAGTTAATCATTTTTCAGATTTTGTTCTTGCATTTAAATTATTATTCAACTCATTAATTAATTGATTACCCGCGCACAAGGTAGGTCGCACAAACATCTGACGAAGCCATGCGGCTCCGCCCGTTCCGTGCGCATGCGCCAGTCACTATCGAGTCAAAACACTCATTTATCATCAAAACGCAAAGACTCAGGTCGGGTCTGGAAACATGAAAGGGGTCGTGTGCAAGGTCTCACACACAAATAATAAGACATTTAATAACAAAACATCGTCCAATTATGATTGGGCACTACACATGGTCGCGCGTACGGGCACACACCCGTGTAAGGCCACATTTTTTTTAAAATTAGAATCGATTCAAACAGCAACTCAGAGAAAGACCTAAAATAAATTAAAATATAGCACGCGTCAGGTCGGGGTGTGACAATTACAAATCAATTATTTCAAATATTCCATTAGATATTTCCAAATTGTTTTTTCAATGAAAGTTTTTTCTTAATATTATGGAAAATTTATATTTTAATGTGTAATTTACCAATTAAATGTTTTTTCCTCAGTTAATATTCCAATGATCATTTATTTAAAATTTTCATCTATGATAATATCCTTTAACATTTATTTGGATTTACTAGGTATATAATCCTATGATACAATGATTTATATTTCTATAGATATGATATGGTTATAATGATTAAATATTATTGAAACTGTTTTCCCTTGGTTATGTTATGATGAATATTTTTATGATTTTATGGAATAAATATTAATGCATTTTTGATTATGTGATGGGTGGGACAAGAATTATATATCCCATAATGTATAAGGTAAATAATAATGTTCTATGAGCTCAAAGGGTACATTAGAGGTCATCACAAGCCCAAAAAAGGGTATACATGAGGTTATCCCAATCCTGAAATAGGTACATAGGTGGGTGGCCCATGCATAATTTTCCTTGATATAAGATTTCTATGATTATGATTATGAAAAAACTTTATAGAAATCTTATATGGATTGATCATATACCAATTTTATGTATTCAAGGATCATGTTCATTGATCCATTAATGATTAATCTCTTTTGGACTACCAATATTTATTCCATGAATCTTGTTTATGATCTATGAATCATTAAGTATGATCTTCAGAGGCTAAACTCACGTTTTCATACCCACTATAATCAGGTTATATTTAAATAACCATTGATATCTTCTTTTTTTCCATTACTAAACATTTGAGCTCACTCTTTTTTATGCTTTATTTCCCCCATGATATGAAGAATATTTTTAGGTATGATGTTTCAATAAAGGGTGGTAGTTATAATGAATTAAGTGGGAGATAATGTAAATATTTTATGAATATGTTTTATATATATTAATGGTTCCAAATAAAATATACCATTTTATTTTTGGCATGGATCATAATGTCATATAATGAATATTAATTTAAAAAGATGTAATGTTTTGAATAAAAATTATGGGTCGATATAAATTATTCCCAGAAAATGTACACTTACCAACCTAAAAAGAAATTATAAATTTTTGTGAAAAACTGTTAGGCGAATATTCAATGAAACTTTGAGATGTTTTGAAGTTTAAAATAGTGGAGTTAGAATAAAAATTCTAGACCATGAATATTTTTCATAAATTTATCATATTGAGTAGAATTTAAATCAATTACATCTATTTCAGGTTCAATTTCATATATTAATTTAGAATTTGTAGAAATATTACATATTTCAAAAATCCAAAAAAATTATCAACCATTTCAACATCATTTTAAAAAAACATAGGAGTCCCACTATTTCAATGTTACAAAAAGTCAAAAAAGGATGCAGTATTTTTTAAAAAAAAAAATTCAAAATCATTATTTCATATTTAATGGTTTTCTATTTAAGGATACTCATTATCAGGAAAAATTTGATTTCTCAAAGATTTTATATGATGGTTATTTTCAAACAAATCACTAAACAAATTTGTAGAAAACTAATAAATCATGTAAACTTGTTGTGTAGAATTATCATTCACATGGTGTTTCATGGATTAATTTATTCAAAATCTTACCATTTGACCTCCAAAATCAGAAGACAATGTTTCTATAAGAAAATATTTTACAGGCTTAGTAGTTTTCAAAAATTGTTTACAAAGAATTAATGGTTTTGGAGTAATAAATCTTTCATCTTCCATATATAATACATAAAAATCATCAATAAAACAAAATACTTTTCACATACCAACACATCTTCATTGAATCCATGTGGCTTAGTTAAATTTATTTTGATGAGCTGGATTACTATTCAAGACTCTATAAGATCTCCAACATGCATAGATGAAAATATAAAATATGACATAACATTTATAGAGGATGCTGAATCTAACATTGAATCCTCATATTTATGTTCTCTAATATCATAAGGAATATAAAACGTACCTAGATCCTTTAATTTAATTGGTATAGAATGTTGGATCGTGGAGGAAATAATCCTATCCATGTTGAATTTATCACCCCCCTTAATCTTCATTTTGTGAGCACACATTTACTTAATAAAGTTCACACACACAGACACACAAAAACACACATATATATATATATATATCTTAGTATGTAACAAGGGAATATTGACTAGTAATTTCCTAAAATTTTCAAGAACATCCTTGTGAATTTTAGCTTCACCATTATTCCTGATATGAGGACAACCAAAAGGGTAATTCAGTAGTTCCATCTATATTTTTTGCTCATCATCAAAATTTATCTTCCCTTTTTAAGAGCTCATCAAATTCCAAAAATCCATATATGTTCCTTTAAACATTATTCCATCATTTTTATTTTGTTTTTCTTATTTTATAGTCCTATGGAAAGCAGGTTCATAAAAAGATTCAATAGGTCCAATCACTAGTTTAAAAGATGATTTTATGACGTCTTCATGTTGTTCCCCATTTGATTATAATTTTGAATTATCCTTTTAGTTACTAGTCATTAGTTAGACTTATGTGTTTTGGATTTCAATTCCACTTCATAGAATTATGAAACTAATATATCTCTTCACCTTAGCTTCACTTCTACTTTTGATGAAAAAGAGACCACTTCTATGATTTTTAGACCACTCATTTTAGTTTCTATTTGAACCATTTGTGTTTCCACATTCTATACAAACACTTGTTATGTTTTTTGAAATTTAGAACTATATTTTAACTATCTCCTCAATGTTCGAATCATTTATTTGATATTTGTTCTATTTTCAGTTATATTGACTCTGAAAAGATATGAAATCTCATCCTACCTAATTATCTAATTGATATTAATTATACCTATGTAGTTGATAAGAATTTTATGGCCATAAATTCCAATTTATTTTTAGGTTTCCTGAAACTATTTTCCTATAGGTAATTACATCCTGGGTTAAAATTATAGTTGGGCTGAAAGGGGCTGGGTTTTCTGTTCTAGTTGGGAAATTGATTTTTGGGTTATTTTGGAAAGTATTTCTAGGGAAGATCTCATTATAGAGTTCAAAGGATTCTTATAATTGAGGACATAGATCATTAATATGATCATGGGAAGGAAAAATTCTACATTGCATCTAGAATAGGGATCTTAGTTTTGATCTTTTAGATTTTTCAAAATTTCGAACTACAATGAATTGTAAAAAAAATTCAATAGTTCTAGATCTTAAATTAAATGAATTTTAGAATTATTTCTTTCTGAAAAATTTATATGTCACATATAAGAATGTATATTCTTGTAATTTTCTTAATAGTATGTTTTTAGCAAGAAGATTATGAATTTATTTTTAATACTTCTTCATTACTCCTTGGAAGCCTCCCCAACAATGGTTATAATTGATGTTTTTTTGATTTTATGATGTCACTTGAAACCCTAATTCATGTTTTCCCTATATTTTATAGTATACCCTATCCCTAACTCATATAATAAGATACTGCCTTCAAAAAATCATTATTGTATTTTTACTTTATATTATTTTTATATTTTGAGTGGAATTTCAATGGATAAAGATACATTTTCTTTATTTTTTAATATAGTTAAAGTTAATAATATAGTAAATATAATTAAATTCAAAAAAAATTAAGAACTATGTGTGTGTAGTGAAATTAATAGAATGAAGAAGCAATGGCCAGAACTATGAATTCTCCTTGAATAATTTCTATTCATTTTTTAAAAATTACATAACAATTATAACTCTCTCAACACTCAGTTTAGAATCTCTATCCAAGAATCTCATTTAGTTTGTTAAATTAAGGTTAATAACTAAAATATTAGTTGTTGACCTCAGTTCATTCATAGTTAATTAATACAATCAATTATTTATGATCATAATTAAACAATCAACTCCTTATGTACTCATAATCAACATTTTGGGATTGATAAATTTAAAAAAATAGGATCAAAATCAAAATCCTACTCCGACTGAACCAAAAAGTTTCATTAATTAATCAGGACACTCTAATCAATGATTTTCCATTATCATAATGGATAAACGGGATTAATTAGGTGATACAATAACTAAACATCGATCAATGAAGGAATTTCAATGTTAAATAATCTGGGGAGAATTAAAATTGTGAAATTAAAGTAATTAAATCACATAATTATGTCACTACTGAAATCCATTCATTATGATTACCTAAATATAGAGACATGAATCATCTATATGTATGTGTAAACTATAATATTCACGTCCATCAAAACAATCAGCAACAAATCTATTTTGATCCCTCTAGAAGATCTTCTTATTCTTCTCTCCATGCTATATTCCAGATGTGTGTTCCAAATGATTTCAATGATGGATCTACCTTCTTCTTTGGGATTTTCTATTTTAATATATCATACTAGATTAAATCCTCTAGTACTAAACTAAAATTTTTACTTACCTTTGCAACCTACATATGGAAACTTTGAGAATCTTTTGTACCTCCACCTGAAACAAACGTAGCCCCTCTAACCAACTTGATAAACCCATGTACAACAGTCAAAGATCTAGTTGTAATGAATCTTGATGTGTAACCCAAATAAAAATAATCTAAAAAAATCTAGTAATTTTTGGTATGCTCACTAATAACTGTTAATCTCACTAACACTTACATGAGTTAATTTCGAGTTGCCTCCACTTGACCTCAATACAAATTATTTAAATATGCCATCCTTTAATTTAATAAAGGTGCATGGTAGGAGACCTGGATTCATTTTAATAATGAACTATATATTATACTTAACTCCATGCACTCACTTTGGTACTTAAACACCACAGCCTTTCTGTTTTGACATTATCCTTTGAAAAATTAATCTACCATAACCAAGGTTCCTACTGCCTTTCCTTAAATCAATGCCATGTTTACTCCCAAGTAGTGTGGTGATAATGAATCTCGAAGATTCAGATGATTTCAGTACCCTATTATTCTACAAGTTCAACTTAAACAACTTTAACCATAATCAGCACCACAAACCACATTACAGTAGCTTAAATTCAGTTTCTTATATTTGGAACAGCATGAACTCTTATTTTAACCCACCTTTATGGGAATCAATCTCATATCCCATTCATGCAGGTTCATCAAAACCAAGTTATACTTATTTCTCTCTATATTTTCATCAAGAATAATATGTACATTCTACTTGATCATTAATGCCACAAAATTATAGAGATTTATCACCCCACCATTCTTTACAATCCCATCCATCAAACTTGAGAATATGGAAAATGAGTAAAAAACAGCTCAGTTCCATCCATGAATCACTAAATGAACATAATATTCCATTTTTTATCCTTTATCAGGTTGATAATGACATAAATTGAAGAAAAATACTTCACCATCATTGGATCAACCTTTGATCGATGTAACTTGATCTACTTTGAAAACCAATTCTCAGTTCTTATGGGTTGTTTCATCCCACTCGACCATGGATATTGGTGTTTAATGGTGACATATGTTTCATTATACTCCAATTTAAGTCAAAATAATCTTTTTTCCAGATCAATTTGAGTTACAAAACCTTGTCTTTGAGTTCTCCAAAAGACATTCTCAACATCAGACGAGTATTCATCCTCAGTTTTTATGTTTGAGTCTTCATACTCTATTTCACCCTCCTCATGTTTTTTCGTCTTCATTCCAGTCAATCTTGGTTCCAGTCTCGAGATTCAAATTCATCCTATCTATTATTAAATGGGAATGGACCACAGTTCATTACTCAATAATCTATTCATAAAAATCATCAACAACCACCTATAATTTCAACCTCGACCTGGATTCTAAGTTAGTTCCAATAGGACAAGGTTCTCCTCTCCATATTGTGTGGATTACCTTTATTTTGGGTATATATTGGCATAGAAGTAGCAGAAATGACGTCACGGTAGAAAATTTTCTTCACACTATAGTGGAAAAAATAATTTATCTAGAATGGTAGCAATAGAACACTATTTTCACCTTGCTACTAGTCACTATATAAAAAAAGGGATGGTAGCAGTAGGATGGTTGGTATAATTTCATGGTAGAAGGCCCCCGATGGTAGTGGAATCATCCTTAGTAGTTAACATAATATGAACTAATGATTGCAGGGGGTGGTAAAAGCCATGTGGTTCCACCCGCGGTACGAACCTAGAAGTAACAACATGAGTATTGGTTGTAGAAGCGATAAAATTCTTGTAGATTAAAATTTATTAATAAACTTTTAAAATATAAAAAACTTAAATAAAATATTGGAAGTTAATTTAAATTTCATTAACTAATTACTTAATTAATTAAAAAAACTAAGAACTGATAAATGATTCAAAATTAACTGTAAAATAAAATTAAAAAACACTAAATCATTTAAAACATGAGATATTAATAATAAAATAACTAATATTTAATCAACACATATATTGTAACATCTCAAAATTATAAATTAAGAACATTGTATTCGATAACGTGTATGATATGAAACACCAAGAACATAAGGTAATATAATACCCCATGACATTAAAATATATATACTATTTTAAATAAATTCAATCTATGATATATCTTACAATGCAAAAAGTACTGAGTTGTCATGCATCACACATAACAATAAGTTTCTTTAATAACATGGATTACACACAAGACCAAGTTTTGCCGAACAATAATATATTATTAAAATATTACTATTTAATATAATAAGATATAACCTAGCCATTATGTTATAAATTATTAATTTGATTAAATAAAATATTAAAAAATATTATTTATAAAATATAAAACTAATTCACAGGTTACCAATTAATGAAAATTGAGAAACTAATATAAAGGAAATGTTTTTATGCTCACAAAGGTGTTTTATCGGAATAGATTAAATTAATTGGTTTTAGTGAATGATATTAATGAAATTTATATTTTATATATTCAATAAAATATTTTGGACATTTATGTATTAGATTTTATAGGAAAAATATAATAAAAAATCCAGTATTACACATAAAAAATCTATATTTCCATAGAGTCACTTTTACCGCCTTTTAATGGAAAACCTATTTTAAATTAAATTTCCCATACTTTTATAAATATTTTATGTCAAAATAAAAATAATTTTTGAAATAAAAATTTAAAAGTTAGGTTAGGGTAAATTTTTTATATTTTTATGAAATATTTCATTTTTGATAAATAGTGAAAAATACTGATTTTTGATTCAAAACTGCTTTTTTGTCTAATTTATTTATAAAGGAAAAATATCTTTTTAATTGGTTTTAATATTAAATTATATAATTTTTAAAAAAATTAGTCTAATTTTTGTCATTGTAATCAATTTAACTTTTAAATTTCATATAACAACTTAGCAATCTTTTAAACATTTTTACTTTAACAACCCGCTTTATCGCCCCGTCTGTTGGATTAAATTTAAATTAATTTATGCCACTTATGTTATTGGAATTTTTAAAAATGGATTAAATATTTGGAATCATAATAATTTTTAAGATCTAATATGGTCAACTTATTTTTTGACCAAAAATATTTTTGAAAGTAATTAAAATTAATTACAATGATTAAGAGAAAAATTAGTTTAACAAATGACTAATCCCTAATATTAAAGGATCAAATGACCTATAAAATTGTAAAAAATCCATTTAATGGTTATATTTAGACCCAATAATAACTTTTATAGAATTTGGACAATTATTTGAACCACTTGAATTGTGAAATATGTTGGTGAAATTCCCTTTCTAAAAATTTACAAGAATGTCACTCCTCCTTTATAAAGAGGCACTCACCCATCCTACTTCCTCGCTCCTCTCAAGAAAACTTGGTTTGAACATATTATTTCAAAATATCTCCTAAAAATCCATATAATCATCATATAATCCTATTTTTTTAGAAATTGATCATAGGAATCCTTTTGTTGCAATCTAAATGGAGTCACCCAAATAAGATGTGACATCTTTCCTCAAGATCTATTGGTTTATTTTCAATCTCCACCAACTAAAATTTTATTATTAAATTATTAAATAATAAGATAAGTATAAAAAATATACAAATATATTTTTATGTTATGTTTTATATCTACACCTATAAACACATCCATCAAATGGGTGATGAACTTACCATTCGTGCATGGTGAACTACCACCTCACAAAATGACGCCATTCATTTTTAATTCACAAGCTTTCATGGTTGGGAATTATGATAGAGAAACTATTTAAAAATGAAATATATGATATTTATAATATTTTTATGTTTATTTACTAACATATATTTATATTCTTTCCATTTCTTGTAAATAAGATTTCATCGTTCGTGGACGTGTGGACAACCACCTTTTCAAGTCAACATGATACATCCACTATTTATATGGAATATATTGGGGGTGTTTATAATTAACATATGTGACACATATGAAATAACTCTGATACTGGAATTAAATTATACATATATGTCATTTATTTTTCATTCTTTTAATATAATAAATAAATGGAATTGCACATTTCATTTATTATCTCCAAACAATATGGATTGGTATAAATACATACATACTGAATATATATGATAATTAGATTACATTTTACATATTTTATAGGACAAAATCATGATCTATAGAAGAATAATAAAAATAACAAGTCAAAAAATATTTGAAAAACTAAGAAATTAATACCTAAAATAGTGAAAAAAACGAATGGTTACTAAGAAAATGGTAACAATATATTATAAGAAGTTAATATATGATATTATAATTATGTATATGGTTATTTTATAATTTATTAACATGTTCAAACTCCTTATATATGAATTTAAATGACGTTCATCGAAAAGGAAATGTGAGGTAAGGGATTCATGTCTCACCTTTCTTTCTGTGAGGCATACACCATTATCACCACTTATTTGTTTTATATAGTGTATCTACTTCCCCTTTTGAAATATTGTGTGATGAATTATTTTATCTTCATGGTATTTTGAGTTTAAATTTTAATTATTTTTTCTAAGGGGGTTTTAATTAAAAGTTACTATATGGTAAAGAATTTCATAACTCAATTCTTTTTCATTGGGTTATATTACTTTCCCGTTGTCATTAATATTATAACATTATCTGCGTAATAAATTTTTTCTATCTATTTTTTCATTTCCACTTATTTTATGTAGATTTAAATTTGACACACATAATCTATTCATTTATTTATCATCACAAAACTTTTATAATCTTTTCAAGGGTTTACATCACAATTAAATTTTATTTAGGATTATTTACACTTTAATATACATTAGAGGAAATTATTGGATAATTGTTTAATAAATAATTTAATTTTATTATCCTCTATTTATTCATGACATTTTAAGGTAATATTACCATTGTTCTACTCTTTTTTACTCAAAATGTTTTAGAAAGTGTTTTTTAGAAAACCTGGTATCAATTCTCTCTATAGTCGAATAACTAGTTTTCTTATAGAAACCATATTTTATAAAATGGTTTTAAAAATAAAATTTAAACATTAAAAATGATTTATTAAATAAATATTACCATTTTATCAAATTTTTTCAAAGGAATCTTCTATTAATTTTTTGAACAAGGAACTTTTCAAGGCTTTTTACCATGAAAAAGAATGTTCTTTTTACATTAAACAGCTTGTACGAATTTCACCCACCATCATTTATTTGAATATTCATTTACAAGTTTAAAAGATTAATTTTTAAATAAAAAATCTTAAAAGTTATTTAAAATAAAAAAAATTCAATTTTTTTTCAAAATAAAAATTATATTTTCCTTAAGAAAGTTTTTAAAATGTATTTTTATTGTATATCTATTCATCAATAAAAACAATACTTTATTTTTATAACACTTGGGATATGTTTTTATGATACTATCCTTATTCTTTATTTTTATAGTTTATGATTTATTTTACCAATTATAATATTAAAATTCACTTCCTTTATTTCTTTGCTAGTCCCCTAGAAATATTAAATTTCATATGATCATTGAACATATAATTCACCCTAGTTATCCATATAATTTATCTTAGATATGTTCTTTTCCTAAAACATATACCATATTTTCACAGTGTTCTTACATTGAATGTTATTTGAGTTACTGGGTAAATGTTGACAAATCTGTTTCTTTCATCCAATATGAATATTTGTCCAGGAAAGTTTTTCATTAGTTAAATCAATTACCCGATATATAATGAATGATTTAGACATGAAATACATGAGCTCGGGACCACTGTATGGGTTGGGGACCTATTAATGAAATCCCTACGATGCATTAGTAGTCTCATAAGAAGAAATTAGTTGGAGACAAACCCTTAAAGTTTATTTCCAAAAAGAATAGATGAGTTTCTACCCACAGACTTAAACCATCTTGTGAATTCTCTTGATTGTAGTGGTTTTTATGCTAGATACAAGACTTTCATTAATTTTGTAATGACTTTATTATTATCCATAAGATTGTTTCTTTGACATTATCTATATATGTGTTCCATTCTCATTTAATTGATTAAATAACATGTGTTTTTATTTTATTACCTTCGCATATTGATTATTCATTAACCAGTTATTTAAATGGACTCTGTTTTCTGTGATTTACCTTTCCATATTGTTTGTTAACTTCTTTCTCAGTTTATTGATTACATGAAATGTATCTTTAGTTAATACCTTTCCATATTGACTTTTCTCATTGATTAAATATTTCTTTCTATGTACTTTACCCTTAATGAGAATTTGAGCTCACCCTTATTATGTTTCCTTTCCAATGGATTTCCTACAATATAATAACAATTATATTCAAGAAAATAGTAGATAGAATAGAGAAATTATCCTCGAAAACAATTATATTGTAGGTAGTGTATTCATATGTAAAACAAGAATCATGTATATATCTATTTTACCATGATTAATAAAATTTTTACTCCTTTGGGATGTGATTTACTTGTATCTTTTTCCAAAGTATTGGTAGCATGACAGTAGGTCATGGATTTGTAGGTGAAATGTGCTAAAGATGGTATCATAGTAAGTTTTGTAGGAAACATGGGAACTAGATTTAGTGAAACATAGATTAGTGAACATAACCCTAAGGTATAATTTGAGTATAAGTATAGAATAACATACTATAATAATTTTATGTGAGAGATTATGTGGGAATTCCCAGAAATACTTCCATTTCTATATACTATAAGTGGACATCGTTCTAGTGTAGATGTACTTAGGAGTAACTACTATGAAAAGTTGTGTTTGGTCTGACTCGAGCGTAACTCGGTAAACAACAATTATCTTTATTGTGCACTTTTTATGACACTCCTTGGGGATATAGTTTAGAAAATTCATATTTTCTTTAAAAAACATTATAAAGGATTTGAATATATGATAAAAAAGAATAGCCTAGGTTAATGTTGAGGTGTCTTAGATCGAAAATAATGTGTTAAGATTTTGATATCCTAAAAACTACTATATAGTTTTTCCAATATGATAATTGATGATCACACTATTGTTTTTGGTTTTAGTAAATACACTCATCTATGGGATAAACTCTTGATAAAGGAAGGACCTGTGTGGAAATAAATGGATGCAGTATTTATGTATTGAGGTTGTGTTGAAAACCTTAGATAAAAGAATATTTAGTGATTAACATTATTTTAAGGATGTATGTCATATTTATTTTGGAAATTTTATTAATTTTATTTTAGAAAAAGAAAAATTTTATATTGGGTAATAACCTATAAAGTTTTATAAGGCCATTGGACTTGAACCTTTGACCGAAGTATGATAATGGTTTTATGCCTACCACTAACTTACCTGATGTCCTAGTTAATTTATCATTATTTTTAGTTAAAAAAATTTGATATATATTTATCAATTATGAACCTTTGGTGTTTGTTTTTTAGGTTTAGAGATTAATTTATTAACCATATTGTCTTTAGATAATAGTTTGAGACAAATGGAAAGACTCGTCACCCCTTATGGGTCTTATGATCCATTAAAAGTGTATTTTAATGCTTTAGAAATAAAAATTTATTTTTGTATATCCATTTTATGAAATAAGGGATGAATTAGAATTTGATCTAAGCACAAAAAAGTTGAAAGTATCCTTATGAAGTTGAAATTTATCAAGTAATTATATTCCATTATATTTTTGGAAAATAAAAGAATTCCAAAATATTAAAAAAATGATCTCAAAAAATATTGTCTTAAAATCTTAATTTTTGTTGAACTGATGGTTTTCTAAATAATTAAGGATTTATGAATTTTAGGCTATCAGAATCCCATTTATCATTTAATTATTTGTTATCAATGACCTCAATAACTCCATATAAATATTCATTCTTTTCTCCAAGTTTATATTTCCACTTTCCATTAATGTTCTTATATTTAGAGACCTAGTTATATATTTTTCCATGTGACTAGTGCACTTCCCTTTCTTTATTTTCTAGATGATATTTTACGAACTATTCTCTTAATGTGGGATTTCAACATAGAAATTATCAAAACAATTATTACCAAGGATGATTTTAAGTTATGAGGCACATTTATTTAGGGTGGGGAGAATGTAAGACCCCAAAATTATAAAGGAAGAACATCGTATTTGATAGCATGTTTTCCATGAAACACAGAGAGTATAATGTAATATAATATCCAAATACTTTGAAATATATTTACTATTTTAAGTAAATTCAATATATGATATATCTTTTAATGAATGTGATACTTAGTTAGATTGCTTTTCACGCAACAACGAGTTTCTTTGATAACTAACATTACAAAAAAGACTGAGTTTTATTAAAAAACAAAATATTATAAAAATAGTATTATTAAATATAATACGATATTTACTATCCATTAAATTAGAGGTTGTGAATAATATTAACTAACTTTAAAAAATATATTTTTTATAAATTATAAAATGAATTCATAGGTTACTGATTAACTATAATTGAAAACCCAATACAAAGGAAATACTTCTATGCCCACAAAGGTGTTTTATCATAATAAATTAAATTAATTGATATTAGTGAATGATATTAATAAAATTTATATTCTATATATTCAATAATTTTTTTTATATTCATCCAATATATTTTATATGCATAAGATAAGAATAAACCCACTTATACACATAAAAAATCGATATTTTTTTATGAATACACTTTTACCAACTTTTAATGGAGAACCTATTTTAAAAACAATTTTTGGAACTTTTATAAATTTTATATGTTAAAATAAAATTCATTTTTCAAATATAAATGTTAAAATTATGTTAGGGTTAATTTTTGGCAGTTTTTTGAAATATTTTCATTTTTTGATGAATGGTGAATAATATTAAATTTGGATTTAGAACTGTTTTTTAATTTAATTTAGTTATAAGTGTAAATTATTCCTATAATTGGTTTTAATGTTAAATTATATAAATTTTACATAAATTAATCCAATTTATGTAATTTGAATCAATTTCACATTGAAATTGGATACAAAAACACTACAAACATTAGAACATTTTTACTTTAAAAAATATTGTTGTCATCATGTCTATGTGATTAAATTTAAATTAATTTATCCCACTTATGTGATCATAATTTGAAAAAAGGATTAAATATTTTTCATAAAAATAATTTGTGTTCTATAATAATTTCAAATTAGTTTTTAACCAAAAATATTAGTGAAATTAATAAAAATTAATTATAGCGATTAAGAGAATAATTATCTTAATAGAAGACTAAACCGTAAACTTAAGGACCAAAATGACCAAGAAACTTTTAAAAAATAACTTTTACAGACATATTTAATCCCTAGCTTCAAATATATTAAACTATTATTATTATTTGATCCACATGACATGTGAAAAACATGGGTGGAACTCCCTTTCCAATAAATTTACAAGAATGCCACTCCTCTACCACTATGAAAAGACACTCACCCCTAAAAATTTTTAACACCTATCAAGAAAATTTGGCTCAAAAAAAATATAAAAAAATAGATACTCAAAATACCTCCCCTAATTCTATAAGAGTTATCTTGGTAATAAATCCATCCAAGGAAGCCTTCTCGTGTAAACCAAAATTAGTTACCTAAATACGAGGCAACATCTTTCCTCAAGATCTTTTATTTTATTTTCATTCTACACCCACTAAAATATTCTTATTAAATGATTAAATAATAAACTAATTATCATAAATCTACAAAAATTTAGTTATTTTAAGTGTTTGAACTCTACCCACACACACTTCTATCTAATGAGTGACAAACTTACCGCTCATGTACAATGAACTATAGCCTCACGAAACGATGTCATTCATTTTTTCCTTTCCACATTTTATGGTTGTGAATTATGATAGAAACTATATTTATATGTTTTATATATGTTATATTTTTTATATCTTTATTCATATTTAATTATTTTATAACACAAACCTTTATACTTTCCATTTTGTGTAAATACGATAACATTATTTGTGGACGTGTAGACTACCGCCTCCTCAAAGCGATATTATGCGTTCAAACTTTACATGGAATGTATTAAGGATGGTTTTAATAAAAATATGTGAAATATATGAAATAAATATTATACTGGAATAATAATATACATATATACCATTTACATTTCATTCTTTTAATATGAAAAAGGAATGGAAGTAGCATTAATGCATACATAAGACCCACTATCTTAATAGACAATGCATTTCATTTATTATATCCAAACATTATGAATTATTATAAATACATAGGTAATGGATATATATGATATGTAATTTGTGGTTTAAATTCTTTATATAATTAAATCATGATCGAAATAAGAAGAACGAAAATAAAAATTCAAAACGTACTAAAACAACTAGGCATTTAACACCTAAAATAGTGAAAATAATGAATGATTAGTAACAAAAGGGTAATAAGATATTATAATAAGCTAATATATGATATTATAAATAATATTATGGTTGTGTTATAAGTTAGTAACATGTTTATACCCCCTATACACAAGTTTATGGGATGTTCATTCGAAAGGGAATGCAAGGTAAGAGACTCTTGTCTCTGCTTTCTTTATGTGAGGCATACACCATTATAACCACTTATTTATTTTTTGGGGTGTATCTGCTACTAATTTTTATATATTATATCATTATTTATTTTAAATTAATTTTATTTTGATTTTAAATTTTAATTATTTCTTCTAAATGGATTTGGATCATAACTTACCAAGTGGTAAATAATTTCACAATTTGATTCCTATTTATTGTGTTATAATAATTACTTGTTGTTGTTAGTATTATAATATTATGATTGGGATAAAATTTTACTATCTATTTGTGTATTTCCAATTCTTTTATCTGGATTTAAATTTAAAACAAATTATATATTAATTGATTGATTCTCACTTCAATGTTATGTTCTTTTCAACGGTTTACTTCACAATCTCAATTTGTTTGGGATTATTTACACTTGAATTTACATTAGAGGAAATTATTGAATAATTATTTCAAAAATAATTTTATTTTATTCTCCTATGGTTATTAATGACCTTTTTTTAGAAATATTATCACTTACCACTCTTTTATACTCAAAATATTTTATGAATTTTTTTAAGAAAGCCTCACTTCATTTTTCTCTTTAGTCTGATAACGTATTTTCTTCTAGAAACCCTTTTTTCTAAAAAAATTTTCAATTTTTTTTTAACATTTATAAAATGATTTATTATAGGAATTTTTAACCCTTTTTTATTTTAAAAATGTTTTCAATGGAATATTCTTGTCATTTTTGGAATAAGGAACTTTTCTAACCATTTTTACCATGAAAAATGAATGTTATTTTTAATTTTTATGACATGTACACAAATATTTTTTAGAATTGATTTCCAAAGAAAAGTATTTTAAATTTTTTTCAAATAATAATTTTATTTCTTCAATAATTTTTTTGAAATATTTTTTTATAGTATTTCTATTCATCAATGACAACAATCCTTTATTTCTACACCACTTGGGATATATTTTATTAATACCATATTTATTATTTATTTGGATGACTTATGATTTATTTGACCATGGAAAATATTGAAATTAAAATCCTTTAATTCTTTGTTAGTCCCAATAAAATATTAAATTTCTTATTATTATAGAACATTTAATTTTCCCTAGTTAACCATATTATTTATCTTGGATAATTTCATTCCCTAAACATATTCCATATTTTCATATGGGTTTTACTTTCAAAGTTATTTGAGTTGCTGGGGAAATATTGATAAATTTGAATATTTCATTCATTAAAGGAATTTTATAAGGAATGTTGTTCATTAATTAAATTGATTACTCGATATATGAGGAGTGATTTTGACATGTAATACACAGGTTTGGGACTATTTAATGCAAGACCTATGGGTTGGGGATCAGTTAATATAAGCCCCACAATGCATCAGTAGTCTCATGAGACGAAATTTGTTGGTGAAAACCTTTTGAGTTTGTTTCTAAGTATAATAGATGGGATCTAATGATAGAATTAAACCGTCTTGTGAAAGGTATTGATGGTAGTGGTTCATGTTTCAGATACAAGATGTCCAATGATTAAGTATTTCCATTATTATTAAACATGAGTTTCTTATTCCACATTATTTATGGGTGCATTTCATTATCATTTCATGGAATAAATAAAACCTGTTTTTAATTTATTACCTTTATATATTGATTATGCCTTATCCATTTATTTAAATGACATGTGTTTTTAGTTATTTACCTTGGAATATTATTTATGCACTTCCATCTCAGGTTATTTATTACATGGAATGTATTTTCATTTATTGACTTTCTATATTGACTATTCTAATTGATCGATTATTTCTTCTACAATAATTTACCCATACTGAGCATTTGATATCACCCTTATTATGTTTCATTCACCCAAGATTTCCTAAAGTATATTGAGAAAGATCTGAAAGGACATGCTAGATGAAATAAATATATTATCCTAAAAAATTTATTTTGTAATTAGATCATTGATTTTTAAAATAAGACTTGTGTATGTATTTGGATTACTAAGAATACTAAACTATTCGTTCCTTTGGGAAATTATCTAATTTCTTCTTATGGAAATGTATTGGTAGAATAACACCATCTCTGGGCTTTCTGGGGTAAGTTAAATACATATATTAATATAGAAAATAAATGAATAAATATTAAATTCATTGAACACAAAAACTAATCAAACAAAAACAATAATTATCAATAGAAAAAAATCACCATTAAAATTTACATCAATTTATAAACTCTACTACAAAATGCCAAAAATTATAATTAATCATTTAAAGACAAATCTAATCATTTTAATAAATATTCAACAAAAATGTTGTGGAATATAAACATGAAATAAAGGCCACATCATCTGCTCTCCCAAGACCAATTCTCATAAACACATACTTCAAAAAGTTACTTTTATTAAAAATATAGATAACTAAATCTTAATTACATGAAATAAAGTAAAAATTTCATTACATACATTCCAAATAACATTCTTGATTAGAGCTTTATATTATTAAAAAAACATAAAATAAAAAAACCCATATCTTTCTCATCTGATGGATATTTGTTTACTATATAAGATACTAATTAGTCCATGGTAAGTCTTCACCATCTCCCCCAAATTTTCTATATAGGCTATCCTATTAGAAATCTCAAGTATAATACTTTTATTCATAATTCAAGGAAATGGAAACATAATAAGGGGTGATCTAAAATACTAAATAAGGGAAAACATACAATTGAGGTAATTATTGAATTAAAATGGCATAGATATTAAGGAAGTAATTAGTAATCATTATAACGACACTATACACTGAAACTAAGAGCATAATATATCAATTTATAGAAATAAAAATAAATTGACCGCATGGATTAAAATAACATGTTCCATAACAATGACAAGAATAATATCAAATAGATAATTTGATACCCTATGTCATGACATAATGATCTTACTATCAAATAAATATCTTATTATAGGAAGGAATAAATCAAAATACACAAACATGATTGTATCATGAGACCCACTGATGCATCAAGGGGCTATATAATGTCGAGTCCCACTCATCACTTATTTATGTCCAATGCATTCATCAAGTGATAAAATAAATAGAAAAGTAATAATAAACTTTTAAAATAATCATCTATATTGGTATAAAAATATAAGGAACACAAATATTACTCCCCATTTAAATAAAATGGATTTCATGATCAAAACCCATCCATGGAAGATGGTGGATGGTTAAATAATATATAATCAACTTTTCCATAAATATTTGTTTAAGAATAACAACATACCGAATAACAATACATTTCCCCATGTAAATAGAATAACATTATTTCAAGGTGAAAATCATAAAATCATAATTATATAAAATATTATGTTCACACTTTATAGAGAAATGGGAATATGGCTAAGTCAATAGTATAATAACATGATCATAAGCCAAGCCTTAAAGAAGGTGGATGGATTTATAGTAACATAACCCACGAAGTAAGAAATATCTGTTAACGGGTTTATGTGGTAGGAATGTACATACATATAAAAAATGAGAGAATACCACATAATAAAATCTAAAGGTAGAATGTACACAACATATATGAAATAAGTTCAAGAGAATGATCATAACTAAATCAATGAAAATTGAGTTTTCAAAACCTCTTACGACTAGTATAACACTTATATCAAGAGTCATCTGAATAAAAAAACAATATTTTTTATTATTATATCCCATGGATTAAAAGATAATAACGTATATGACATTAATGGGGTATTAAATCAATATAAAAACATATAAAGGAAACATGGTGCATGACATGTAACATGTATCAAACAGACTAAGAAAACTATTATAGCTTGAGTTATATTTTAATAAAAACTCCTCAAAATATAGGGATTTTAATTGAAATTAAAACTCCATGATTAAAATAATATTCATGATATGATATTTCAAATAGGTAGTACATACACCGTGTAAATAAAATGAGGTGCATAAAACCAAACATGTATCAAAGAGATGAATTTGAGAGGAAAAACCATACCTTGTAATCCCACTTACTTAAACATGATATAACTTCCTTTATATTGAACATTGAAATCATAATAACTTATCCTATAACCATAATATAAAAATTATGCCCCTTTATAATTATATTATGTCCATATATCTCAAATATATTAACTATGTATAGTATATTTTAAATTTTGGTTCTTAGAAATTATGGATGTTTGTTCCGTACAAACTTATTGAAGATGATATTGATTCTCAATAATTGTTAAAAAGTTCCTCATTCCCATATAATTAATGTTAGAATAATAATTATTTAAAATATCACTTAGGTCCCATATTCATTAGGTGAAATACATGAATACGAATTTTCATATTTCAAATCATGATAAACATGGTTTGATGTATTTAACGATTGAAAAGTGATATATTGATAAATATTTTAAATATTATAAAACAATGCCTAGAATAATTAGAAAATATTAAATATATCACTATTACATGATATTACCATTATATTAAATCACATAATAATTAATAATATAATTGCTATAATATCGTTTATATAGGTGATTATGTTTACCCATATGGTAAAGTGTTATAATGTTTTAATGGATCCAGATATGTATTTAAATAATGATAATGTGAAATATAATGAATCCTAAATACTTAATAAACATTATATATCATCAATAAATCTATTCTATGAACAATTATTTATGGGTGGTGATGAAAAATGAAATTTATCATTGCTGGAGGTGGTAGTTTGCACATATGCTTGACTAATGATCCCATTTCTCAATAAATGGGATAAATAATGGTATATGAAAAAGGATCCTTCCAGAACTGTATTTGGGACATAGAAAACATAGTTATTCATCAAATATTTTCTTTATACAAATCTTGATAGGAAATGATGAAAAATGAGGCACATCACGTCATGGCGGTGGTAGACCGCACGTATGCATGATCAATATATTGGTTTTTATTAGTGGATATAAGGGAATGAATAATTTTTTTAATTTATAGTAAACTAATTATACTAATTAAAATATTTTAATAAATTTATATAAGGTAAATATTTTAAAAATTAATAAGTAAACACGAATTCCATGTGGATACTCACATCAGGGACTTGAATTTTCCTTGGAAATGAATCCCTTATACTAAGCAATGGCGACTGGAAGATTTTGGAAGATGGAGAGTGTTATAATAGGAGAAATATATTATATTTTCAGGGATAAATTATAAGGTAATTAAATTTTTGAACTAGTGTAAGGGTTACCATTTTATAAGTGAGGGTAAGTGTAGTTTTGGGAGCACGATTAACATTTTCAGTAATGTAATGTAACTAGTCCAACGAAAAGGGCCCCAAGAAGTATAGAATAAGATTATAAAGTTAGTTTGGGTCTAATCTCACCTTAACCACTCAGTTGGGAGAAAAATTTAATATTTCTAAAGATTTTAGTTTTACTTTTATAACTTTAACAAAATTTACTTTTACTTTGGTAATTAATTTTTTATCCTTGGTAAACAATTTTTACCAAAAAAACAATTTTTCCACAATTTTTCCTAATTTGATCTTTACAATTTCAAATTTGTAAATAATTCCATGAAATAAAATTTCTAGGGATTATAAATTTTATTTTTAATATTAGACTAAAAAACACATAAAAACTATATTTTGAAAAAAAGTGGGTTTTTTTATAAAATTCCAATGTAAGACATTATTATTAAAAATATAAATTCCTATGAAATATTTGGTTTATATTAAATAAAAGAATTTTTTTAGGATTTTATATAAATCCAAAACTAAACATCTTCATGAATATACTTATGTCATAGAAAAGAATAATAATAGGTTTTTATTAAACTAACGTTTTAATTATGCTATTAAATGATAGACATATGATTTATAAGATCAAATAATATATAGTTAAATTAAAAAAATATTTATTAAATACTTATTTAATTAATCAATAATGTTTGGTAAATTCCAAGTATATACTTATATAATTATAATATTCTAAAAATTATAATTATCATAAAACTGTATTTTTTGTATAAAAATCAATATTTCTAGAAAAAACCAAAAACAATTATCTTATGAAAATATTTTTATTTTAAATAAAAATATTATGTTCATATTTTTAAATTCAAATTATTGAATTATTGAATTTTTTTTTATAAAATCATAAAATACCATGTTAACGCTTTTTATTAGAAAATGAGAATTTCAAATATTTACTATTATTGTTATTATTTTATATCATCTACCAAATAAATTGGCCTTAATAAATTATTAATATCAAACATAATTTTTTATCATAAATAATATGTTTTTTAAATATAAAATCAATCCCATAAAAATGATTTTTTAATGAAATAACATTCTAAATAATAAATGATATTATTAATTATTTTTTGTAAACTAGTTTTATTTTTTTCCCATATCAAAATTTTTTATTATTTTATATATGAATATATTTAATATAGTGGTTACTCAGAGTCATTCCATCTAATTTAATATATGGGATTTAATGATCATACTTAAATATTAATATTTTATCTAGATATATCACAATTTCATTTATGTTTGATGTTTCATGTGAATAAAGCTATCATATACATTTTTCTAATTTAAATGAAGTAACATATTAAAATGTTGGGGTTTTAAAAATTTACATACCAAAATATATATAATATTTTTTTACTAGGTGATAATATAGATATAAACGTATGAAGAGGAATATCACATTGTTAGTAACATAATGTCTGGCGTGCGAATAGAGATAATAATAAAGATAAGTTCCAAAAATATTTAAGACTACAATATATAATAAAATAGTAAAAATATGGTATATATTGATGATCCTTATAAGAAAAAATATACATCTTGTGAAGGATCAAGGAATTATCTTAGTGATCATGGATTTTCTAACATAATTTGATTCATTGTCTACTATTTTATATATTAGTAATTTTTTTGAAAATATTGTGAAATTACATTTTTCCAAGTTATGATTATCCTATTAAATCTATTTTTTGAAAGAGTTGATAGAGGCTTTGTAGTCTCATTTATTCATAGCATGGTATCACACACTCATCTAGAAAAATATAATTAGAAAACACATAATGTATTTGTTGACAATAAATGAGTTTTAAAGTTAACTATTGGAAGAATTTAGAATTCCTTAATGGTTTTATTTTCTATTTATTGATCAGTATTTAATAGAAAAATGAATATTTTTTACAATTTTAGGGAAATTTGTTGTCTTTTCAATATGGAAGACATTGCCTATCATTAATATTTAACAATTAATATGGGGAAATATAGAAGTTATTCCATGTTTCCTAACTCAAGAGGAATGTATGAGAGTAGTACCACACCATTAAATAATATGAATTTCATATTGATATTGTCCAAAGTTTTCTTCACGAAGATAATAACAGCTGGTCCCAAACAAGATTGTCATTTTCCTGATGATATGATATAATTTAATATTTTACATTAGAAGAATCAAGATCACATTTTTTAGTGTCCCAACCCAAATTCAACTCAAATAGTGACCTGAGCTGGTTGGCCACTTTGCCTCAAGCGTGCCTCCCCCTTTGCAGAGGATGTTGACCAATAGTGAGGGTCTAATGGTGGTATGGTGGAGAGACTATACCCTCTGGATAAATAATAAAAATATCATAAAAAATTATAAATAATGGAAATAAAGTATTTTTATATTTAAATATAATAGTAAATGATTGAATGAATCATACATGGACATGCTACAATGTACGTATAAGCATACAATAGGTGATGCATACATAGAATATGTAAAAAAAGGACTCAAAACCAATTTCCAATATCATGATGAGAACTAGATTGGTAATCCTCTCTTGTAATCCATATTATATAAGAATGATAATGAAAATAAAGTATATTCCAAGAACATGGTCCTGCAACCAAGAGATCTATTCGGGTACCCCAGTGTTATGGCGGTCTGAATTGGGATTGAAATATACTGAGTAGGACACCACCATCATTTTTGTATAAATAATCCAGTACATAAATATAAAATATGGTATATTGTAGGTATTTAAAAACTATAGAAGTGTTGTAATAATAAATGTAAACTTATCGAGCTTAGGCATATCAAGGAAACCGAACATAATAATACCTACTTCAGAATAAGTAAATATATCTCTTAACATGTCACCCTATGTAATTTATATATATAAGTTTGTATTTATATATATATATTTAATATATATATACAAGCGTATATATCCATATATCTAAATACATCATACTATTTAGGACTCAAGGTGTAACTCATGATTCATTATATAATAACAAGTGTGTCAGACTCTTTAAGGGACGTCATGCCCCTAATAAATCAATGCAATAATAAGGAAATACCATCGACTAGTGTATAAGGAAAATTAATAATGATAAAATATTCTCTTATAATAATTGGTCCATAAGCCCAAACATATTAAATGAGATATGAAAATCCTGTTTATCATCTTGATCATTGATGTAAACATCATGCTCAACATCCTAATCGAGGGGTTGTGAGATGTCATGCCCGACAACCCAAGTTATTTGAGATGTCATTCACACCATCCTTGAATTGGGTGTGTGGGAAGTCATGCCCAATTACACTAACCAAGGTCCCTATAGTCATAATATAATGTAAGTTAATCATATTTTCTATTTGATCCCTTAGACCAACATTTCGTAAATAGGAAACCAATATCACTCAAGGAACAACGGATTATTTTTAAAATAAATCACTTTAACATTTGAAATAGAGGTCATAAGACCATCCATTTCATAATCAATTAAATTTATATCACTCGGCCATTTTATTTGTAATTCACAAGAGGCCTTTATATTCAACAATATATATGAGTCCATGGGAATCACCCATACCAAAAAATACAAATCACTATACACATCATCAATCAATTAACCTTTTCACATATAACATATCTCACCTCAATGTGGTGTTTATTAGAAAACATGACATTTTAATTAAACAATTTATTTGATTCCATTAAACCATCTCATTTATAAATCAATAGAGAATCTCACCATAAATGGTAGTTCAAGAATGAAAACGTTTCAATCATCCTAATTAAATAACACACTCTATGATGTGACCTTACATGAGGAAGACAATTTAACAACAAGAGAAAAGTGTTGAAATCCCCAAAATATGGTGTTCATGTTGTGGTTATCACCTCTAACCATGTATTGGTTTTTACAGAAGTCAAGGTGTTTTCTACCCATTTAATTGAATGTATTTCATAATTTAATAGTGAAACCTATATGATTCCAACATGAAAAAATAGAGATATTATATAGAAAATGTGAAATTAATAGAAAAAACTAGACCACCTACCTCACGCTTAGGATTCTCCACACGTCTGTTAACAACCTTGATTTGAGCCAAAAAAGATGAAATAGAAATAATCATCAAGTTTTATAAAAATAGACTAAAGAGGTCGCACAGATATCACATTCCATATGGTGAGTTAAACTAATAAATAAATCATGAGTAGTAGAGATCTTACTGATGTGGTTCTAATGCTCTCGATGATGAATGAAATGAAGTCTGGTTGATGAAGAGACTTCAAACCCTAGGTGAGGAGATCAGGAGACCTCCCATGCATCTCCTATGGAGTGAGAAAAGGAGAAATGAAATAGTGTGAGTACAAAAATAATATAGAGGGGGAAAACATTCATTTCCATCCCATTAATGAGCCATATGGTTTAACCACAGAATTTTCCTAACCATGCACCAACCGTGAGGGATTCAGTGGCCAAATCCATACACCACATGGTTAACTCACATAATTTGAAAACCCATGTTATTAAACCATGTTTATCTATTGGTTAATTGTAACCAAGTGTGAGTGCTATGAAACTTTTTGGGAAAACCCATGCGTAGACAATGCACCACCGTTACAATAAATTGCTGACACCCTGCACAACCATGTACCTCAACTCACATGGTTAAACCAAACCATGTGACATCTCCTGCTCTACTGAAAAATGCCTCATAGTTACCCCTTAGGGGTTTTCAAGGTTTAAATAACCATGATGCTTAATAAAAGGGGATACATGATTGACTTTCATGGTTATCCTAACTATACGCCAACCATGTACCTCACTCTGCTTGACCAAAAAATATTGCTTTTGGAAACTGATGTTTTTGAAACTCAACCAGATAGTCAATAATTATCTAAAGACTTAAAACTCACCCAAAAACACAACTTTCAATTGATCTAACAGTCATGATTAAATTCTAAGACCTTGTTTAAGATCTGGCCCATCCACCAAACAAAAGGCCTACAATTTTGTAGAATTTCAACCCATTCCAAAACTCTTAGATGTTACAGTCTCCCCAACTTATAACTTCTCATGTCTGAGAAGCCTTAGGTAGAAGATGAAAACATTAGTTGACCTACTCATTTCGTGGACATCTGATAAATTAGATGTGTTTCATCTCGAAATTCCCAATGCACCTTCATGTGTCACCTTAAGCATACCATGATTGAATAGTTAAAACTAAAGACACCATCCATGAAGAGAATGATAATAAAAAATAAAGCTTAACTAGGACCACCTAACCCGAGACATGATCATGTCATCATATATATTGTTAATCTGAATAAGGTACTCCCCAAATTAGGTATTTATCTTTAAACAACTAATTCCTAGTCATGAAATTTTGAACCATCAGAATATCTTACCAAAATAATCCTTCGAATTCTAGCAACTCTCCCTGTATGTTTCTCAAAATGATACAACTGGTAACTAGTGAGGTCACTTCCCATGGCTCTCATTTTGATCTCAATGGTAAAAATTGATTGACCAAGCCCAAAACCAGTCTCTTTTCCTTCCATTGAAAATCCTAGATGACCCATTCTATAGAACCCACCTAAAATCATGGCGTGCACAAAACATTTACACAATGACTATACATCTCCTTTATAAGAGATCTCATTAAACAAACTCTCATCAACTATTCTAAAAAAATAATCGATGTAATGGATGAAGTATTTAAAATTATAGAACCCAATTTCTTTAAGTAGAGGCATATTGAGATCATATAATGAAAAATCAAAAAATACTGTAACAAACTTCTGGAGATGTTGCCAAACTGAGCCATCCATGGTTCTTTTTATGAAATGAAATATGAGTTCCAAGATGACTATCCAATGACTGATCCCAAATTTTCATGATCATTCTTCTAAGAGGGTAATCACCAACCACCTATGGTGTAATTAAAACCTCAAAGATTCCTTTAATCCAATCCACGAGTGCACCCCTTAGGAGTACATCCATTAAAATAGATAAGGCGTTCAATTTGATTATCTTGGCATATAACTGATTCTCTATCAGCATACTCAAGATGATGTTAAGATGGGGGTTATGATCATCACTAAACATTGAGTGCACCAAGATAACACTAAATTCATGTATTCACTACTATAGATATTTCCTTTAATAGTGTGCAAATCAGATTTTAACTATGCTAAAAAGCACTATTAATTGTAGAAATGATAAGGGGTCCCCTTTATCATTGATATTTTTTGCACTGATAAAGGCCTATCCACCTATAGTGGGATTTTTAATATAACATCACACCTAGTAGAAAAAACATGCAATTTCAAATTCTATATACAACCCATAATTTCAAAAAATTATATAATTTAAAATAATGTTATATACATTTAACTAACATCATGAATACAAATATTTCCACCCATGGTATATGAAAAATAATATTTTGATTTACATTTCAATGATTTTTTTTATATAATTACATTTTAAATAATCCAAAAAACATTCTAAAACATTAATATATCATATTTTGACGCTCATGATCCCCTCTAAAAAGTTCCCTCCCATGGTATCAGTTGATGAAAAAATATTCTCAACCCAAGAAAAAGATTATGCCTATATTATAAAACAAAAATTTTGTGAGTAATACTATTATGAAATAAATTAAACATTAATACTAAATAATAAATTAATAAAATGTTAATATTTAATAAAAATGACACATTTGGAGTTATACTGGTCACACCATGCATCATATTGATATGGGGTTGATTACTACATGTCACAAATGAGTTATGTATCTTTTAACTAAAATATCAAAACAATCTGAATGGTTTATCTCAGTTTTGAGTATGTCCCTTGTTCTTTTACTAAAATTAAAGTCAGTTTTATATAATTACACATTCGGAGTTATAACAATCACACCATGAATCATATTAAGGTGTTACTGATTCTTAATTATCAATAATTACAAATAGATCAATTTTGGAAAATATAGAAACAATCTGAATGCGTTTTCTTGATTTTCAGCATGTCAGTTGTGTTTTTTTACTAAAAAATCATTTCAAGTGATAAACACATAGTTTGGGTCACACCTATCGCATCGTGTGTAGGTTTTATGGGAGACTACTTCATACATGTAAAAAATGAATTATGAATCACTGTCATAAATTATCTATAAAATCAGAGAATGTTTTTTTGGTTTTCAGTAAGTGACACTTTTTGAACTAAAATGTTGATTTTAAACTGATAATAGACACCTTTAGCAATACCAGCCACACCATGCAGCATATTAAGGTGCGTTTGAATCCTACACATCAAAAATGACTCATGGGTAGTTTTCCTAAACTATTAAAACAATCTGAATTCTTTTTCACAATTTTTAGTGTGACACTTGTTGTTTTTACTTAAATTAATGTTAATTTTTTTAAAAGAGACACTTTGAGTCACACCGGAAACACCATAAGTCATATTGAGGTTTGGTTTATTCCTACATGTCACAAATGAATCATAGAACATTTTCATAAGGTATAAAAATAATCTGAATTTGTTTTCTTGGTTTTCAGTATGTCACTAGTTCTTTTTACTTAAATAAATGTCAATTTTAAATAAAAAAGATACACTTGGTGTTGTATTAATTACACAATGCATCGTATTGATGTGTGGATGACTCTTAAACATCCAAAATGACTCCTAAATTTTTATCTCTAAATTATCAAAACAATATGAATGTGTTTCATCTGTTTCAGTTTTTCACTTAATATTTTTACATAAATTGAAGCCAATTTTAAATAAAAAGAGACAATTTGAGTGATATCGATAACAATTTTCATCATATTGAAGTTTAGATGATTATCACACATAAAAAATGTCTTATATTTAGTTTTTCTAGAGTATAAAAATAATATGATCATGTTTGCTTGATTTTCAATATTCCATTTATGTTTTTTTACTTAAATTAATGTAAATTATAAATAAAAAGAGACTTTGAGTTATATGAACCACACTGTGAATCATATTGAGGTGCAGTTGATTATTACATGTCGAAAAGGACATATAGATCATTTTATTTAAGTATGAAAATATTCCAAATGTTTTTTCTCAATATTTAGTATGCCATTTATGTTTTGTTACTAAAATGTCATTTTAAATAGGAAACATGAATTTTGAGTCATACTGATCACATCATTCACCAGTTTGACATGAGACTACTTCATACATGTGAAAAATGAATTATTAATCTCTTTCCTAAATTTTGAATAAAATAGGGAAATGTTTTATTGGTTTTCAGTGAGTGACACGTTTTGAACTAAAATTTCAATTTTAAACTGATAACATATACTTTTTGTTATATCGGTCACACCATGTGCCAGATTGAGGTGGGTTTATTCCTATACGTCAAAAATGAATCATGGATTGTTTTACTAAATTATCCTGGAAATCCAAATGAGTTTTATCTATTTTCAGTTTTCCACTTGTTCTTTTATCTGAATTTAATGTCAATTTGATGTAAAAATACACACTTAAAGTCATAGAGGCCACACTATGCATTAGATTTTGGTGTTTTTGAGTCCTATACATCAAAAAATAACATATATATCATTTTCATAATGTATAAAAACAATTTTAATGAATTTAAACTACTTTTTGTATGTCACCTTTTATTTTTACTAAATGTAATGTAAGTTTTAAATAAAAAGTGAAACTTTGAGTGATACTAGTCACTTGTTCTTTTTTTCTCAGTTTTGAGTAAGTCATTTTCTCTGATACCAACTATATTGACCTATAAATTTCATATATAGATATCACCTCTTATTATATTGACATTCCTTACATGATATAATGACTCATGCTAGAATATTTTAGGTCTAGTGCTTTTGGAAACGTAGAAACATAAAGAAATAGTTAATCAGAGTCTCTCATTAAGTTATTCTTTACTAGAAACCTTCTTGGATATATAATTCCTTAAACCATTATTAACAACATAAGGATATGAAACATAAGAATGGGTGATCATATATTCTCAATAAGTGTAAAAAATGAGATAATAATGATCATATAAGGATAACATGGGTATGACAAACTAAATAAGTTTTAGATAAAAATGATAACGAAATTAAAATAAAAATAATAGATAAAATTATGAAAAAACTAATTAATTACATAAAAAGACACACATTGAGTCATAACTTCCACATAGTTCATTACAATGATTTCAATTTTCTTTCTTAGTCAAAATAGAAACACATCATTATCTACATTTATCGCTCTCTTTCATGTTCCCTCCCACTACTTTTGAAGGAAAGTGATAAATGCAGACAATTCATGTGTGACATGGTTTTGAGGGAGAATAAGTATATGGAAGAAATTTTCTAAAAGAGTATTCAAAAATTTAATTTAGATTATGTTAATGTAATAGAGAATACAAAATATTACGAGTAAAAACGTAGTATATTTAAAAAAGCATTACCTTCTCATTGAATTATGAGTTACAGCCTCGAAGTCCAATCTCTCACAAGCATAATGAGTTTCAAACAAACCATCCCAACTCAAACAAAGAAATCCTCATGTATAAGAAAACAATTATTATGTGAGTAATAATAAAAATATGTAAATTAAAGAAAAATATGAAACAATCCTCTACTTCTACAGAAGTCACCTTTTTCATACAATTTTTGTACATTCTTCCATCAGGTATCATACTCATTTGTTTTTTTATCACATATAAATCATCTTGTAAATATTAGTCTTTTATATAGTCATAGTAGTACTTACAAAATATAAATACAAAAATTATTAATAAATATTTTAAATAAAACAGTAATTATATTAAAAAATACTACTTTAGTGATGCTGTTTTGTTCATGGATTGTGATGTCTCTCATAAATTTAAATATATAATAATTATAATCTTTTTCATTGGTTTGTTTCAGAAACTACATAAACATTGAGTAGAATTTGTAATTTTTTGGATAGTAAAATATTATTATATATACCCTAATACTTGTCTACTTGTTGAACTTTTCTTCATCCTTGTCCTTATCCCCTGGCATCATTCCTTGTTTTCCACAATAATCATGCACCATCCTATCATAAAAAAATGATCATTAGAAGATAATATAAATTATATAACTTCATGTTTAGTTTTAAAACTTTGGATGTAGTGTATTAAAAATTTAAAAAATGCATCATGTGTGGATAGTTTTTTGGATATCTATGCATTGAATCCAGGAAATAAATCATTGGAGTATCCAAATTTGCCACAATGAGCATCAAATGATGCATAAAAATACAAAAAATAATATGTAATGAATGAAATAGAATTATATTTGATTTGATTATATTTTAGAGTTTTACCCCTGCATCATTGATATTAAATAGATTCTATCATCCAAAATTGTTCTTTCAAATTATTTGATCTGACCTAACGATATTTCATTCTTTTATTGGAATCTATTTTCATTTGTTCTGTAAAGGAGATGTGAGGAATAATGAGTCCAAATTTTATTTCATGGGAAAAAACCTTCAATTATATTTTTCATATATTTTACTATGAAAAATATGAAATGTATTTAGCCATAATTAACACATTATAACAACTTTTGGAAAATCAAATCATAAAATCATACCTCATGTATATAGTTACAACTGAGATGCCTAGCCAATCATAGTTAAGGATTTCACATGCACTCTCAACACCAATGAAGTATTTACCTTTCTCTCTGTATGCTTTTTATTCATAATGAACTATGTGATAATGGTTATATTTTAACTTTTTATCCAAATGAACCTTCATTTATATTAATTGTGGATATAGAATGGGAAGGGTAATTGTTCTTTCAGAATAAATTTTTGATTAGTTGGTCGATCATTTCGATGGTTTTGAGTCACTATTTTATTTCATCCCATTACCTTTATCCATATATAATAACATTCACCAGTTAAAACCTTTTTTCATTAATAGTTAAAGGTTTATCTTGAGAAATAAATTAGAAATGAATACCTCCATGTCGACATGTTTTTTATAAGATGTTATGGCCATGTGATTAATTTTGTAACATATTTTTTGACCATATTAATATCTTCCTCATGAATTGTAATACTTAGCTTAGTGCTTAGCTCATAGGATATACTAATCGATAATCACAGATGATCTGTTAAATGTGGTCTGCTGTGTAGCATGTCGTTTTTCATATTGAACACCATAGGGATCGCTAAAAGGCGATGGGTGGGTTTTTCTAGATATAAATTGAATTCATCATCACCATGTAGAATATTTGTATAGGAAATGTATCAGTGTACATCTGATTCACATTTCATAGAAAAATTTATTAGAACATTGATTACCACGACTAAGACATCTATTTGAGGTGAATGGCTAGCCTCATAGCTGGTGGGGGTGGGTAGGGATCTTCGTGTGTTGGTTGTTCTTTAGTTGATTCTTTTCCTTACCTCACCCATGAAAGTATCCATAATCTCTCTCTACCTTTGGAATTTTTATTCAATGGTCGATATTATTTCTCTCATTTATTTTATTAATTCACTTTGACAATCCTCTTATTTTATATTATCAAAATATGTTAAGGGTGTCACCTAAAAACCAACACCTCTACCATGACCATATTGTTTTGGCCACTTCAAGGCCACCAACATTATGTTTTCATATGGTACAACTATTGTTTATTCTAATGACTGTGTCAGATAAAAAATATAGGGAAATAAATGATCATTGTTTTGTAATAGTTATTTTAATAAAAAAAATATTATGTAATAAGTACAAATGTTTCCCACACTTTTTTTTTCTATTTTCATCTATTTGTATCTCTTCTTTATTTACACATCACACCTTCCATTGCACATGGTGTGGGATGGAATTATCTTTGGATTTGGATTCATAAATCTTCATATAAAAAGAGGAACATAATTATGGTGTGGTTTCGTGTCACATAAAAGTATTATAGAAGATTTAAAATATTTACCTATTTATTTTCAAGTTAAGTGTACCCCATCCTTACTTTATAGTAGGGGTATGCTGGTTTTTTTTTCTCATTCCTTATTTCCATCACTCAGTTACTATTTTATAAATTAAAAAATTTCAATAAATTTGATTAATACACATATCATTAAACTACATATTACTAGCCACAAAGTACTAGAAAAGACACAATGCATGATGACCAGTAAACACATCTGACACCTCATGGGTTATCAGGTGTGCATAGATATGCGGCGGGTGAGGTTTTATTTTCCCTTCATCATATTTAATATGATTTCATGTTATGATTATGTGAAGTACTTTATGAATCCTTCCAGCAAGAATTAATAAATATCTCTTATGGGTTTCATCTAATATAAATTCACTCTTCAGTGGATGCTGAAGAGTAAGTCAATGTTTCATCATTTTATTTTTTCGTAAAATGATTAAAATATATCAAAAATGTTACCATAATTTATTCCCAAATTATTGCCTTAATCTTGGGAACAACATGGTTCCATGAATCTATATCAATCAGCATGCATTTCTGCATGATGACTACAATGTAAATGTGTAACATGGACTTGTTGGGTTTAACATTCCAACCCTATGCATTGCATTTGACCTCGGATTTGATGCCTTTGAATTTTGTATTAATTATTTTTTCTAACACCTTCACACTATGGTGCTCCTTTTTTTTTGCGTCACTAGTCCTTTGTTTCCTACCATTTCCCTAGAATCAAAATAAAAAATATGCTCCTCTAGAGTGGTAGCATTGATCTGTATAGATGGTGGTTGTACCTCTGCACTGGGAGCCACAGTAGGTTGAGGAACATATTGTTCTTCTAGAATGTGAGCCCCGATACATACAATAGGTCATTCCTCTTCACTGAAGGTAGCAGTTGGTTGAGATAAATATTCTTCCTCAGGATTGTGAGAACCAGCATGTGAATAATTCATTATCTAAATAAGTGGTTAAAATTTAATTAGGTTATATTAATTCATCAGAAAATAGATAATAGCATGAGGTAACATGACATATATTACAAAAAATTGTAACTTGATTATTGAACTCTCTTTATCTTTTTAAAATGATGATGGGATTTTACCACTCTATCGATGATCCAAATACCTTCATTGTGGTCTCCTCCGACATAAAAAATGCCATCTACATTGGGACCACTGTGAAATTATTGTGATGTACCAATAAAATGGTAATCCTCAGTTGAATTTTCATCTGGCCCTTTAGTCTTTTTGGTCGATAACAGAAAAATTTACCACTTTTGGTTTGTGGGATCTACAACATAAAATATGTGTACTATCTGTGATTCCATTTTAAATGGTTCATCATTGTTCCCATATTTACTAAAATAAACCTTCATGAATCCCAATTCATTTATTTTAACTAAACTCCTATTATCAACACACATTCATTGAAAAACCAGAACTCAGATTGTTGTATAATCCAACTCCAAACTTTGTTTGATGATTCCAATGTATGACATTTTCACGTAAATTGGATTTCATTTGTTGGTACCAAAAACTTTCATCACTTCTACCATGAGTGTAACTCCACTATTTTTCATGGAATTGCATTCACCGTACTCATTTGTATAGAACATATAACCTTTAATTACATAACCATTATAAGATAATACATACACACTTGGTCCTTCTGCTATCCATCAAATTCATTCTGTAATTGAATCTGGATTTTCATATCACTCCTTTAAAATATGGTCCCAAAACCATCCTATAAATAGTTGATTATGTGTATTTTAAATATATATTTCATCCCTTGATAGATTCAAATACCTGAGAATTTTTTTTTGGTTTCAACATATGGGGAAACCTCCAAACTATAATGAATAACATAAAGGTAGGATAGATCATGATCTGTAATACTGATTGTGACAATATCTATTATAGAAACTCCTACTCCCGCAAGAGACTTAGAGTGATGTGATTTTAGTAGACCAATGCTTTCCACAATGGACAGATATTCGGGATAAAATTCAATGAATTCCTCAACAATATATTTCTCTACAATACAACCCTATAGACGACATCGATTTTTGACATACCCTTTAAAAATATTCATATACCATTCAATGGGGTACATCCATCTATAGTGAACATGATCACGAAGTAAAATCCCTCTCATCAAGTGAACCATCATATCAAAGAATTTTGGTGGGAAGAACATTTCCAATTCACATTATATGACCAAAATTTCTATTTCAATAGTCATCAGTTTCGCTGAGTCTATAACTTTGTTTCATATAGCATTGAAGAAGAAATATAGCTTGGTTAATGTATGATAGCCACTCTTGGTAAAATGCCATGTAAATCTATAAGCATTAGATATTTAATCAAAATATGGCAGTAATGTGATTTTAGAGGCTTTAACTTTAAATTGATCATTCACATGATGTTCTTGATATTAGATAAATAACCCTATGGAACATTTACGTCATCCAAGAGGTTGAAAAATAGATATCTCTCATTATTAGAAAGATTGCAAACAACTTGAGGAAGGAAAGTTTGTTTTTCACCCTTCGCTGGGGCCAAATCTTCTCATATTCTCATGTAAACCATGTCCAACATAGCCTTAATTTCATCTTTTTTTTTCAAGTTCATTTATCAATGTACTGATGATAATATAACATAATTTTTTTTCAACATGTATAACATCAATAATATATTTCATGTATTTTCAATTCTAGTATGGTAATTCAAAAAAAATTGATCTCTTTTTTCAATTAGTTTTTGTAAGGTTTTTTTAAAATGTTTACCAATATCAGTGTTCACATCTTTTAATTTCTCAAATAGTTGATCACCTATTAGTGGAGATGGTCTTGTACGTTCTTCTGAACTTCCATAAAATGATGTCATCCAAGATTGGTACTTATGTTGTTGGGGTACAAATCTACGATGTCTTGAAAACACATTTTTTTTACGAATTTTACAACCTAATTGATAGTGTACATGGTTCACAGACGAGAAACTATTGAGTTACATTAATGTTATATCCAAAAGAATTTCCATAATCCAGAAATTCATTTATCATCTCGAATGACCTGGATCTCAATGTAAAATCTACATTTCTGTAAGCATCTTACAACGTAACAACTGAATAACACAATAATTTTAGATCCATGATCAATGGAACCAAATAAATATATATATCATTACCCTATTGTTTTGGTCTTGAAATTAACATATATAACATGATTTATTGTCGTTTCATACATAACAATAGTGGTAAGTTATAATTTAACAACATAATTGTCCATGTACTAGGAGTGCTACTTGGAAAACATAAAGGATTCACTCCATCTATAGATAATTAATGATTAAGGTTTCTGGAATCATTTCAAAATTCCAGATACTCATGATCAATTCTCTTCCACAGAAGAGATTCTACTCGGTTCCATAGTTTCCAATATTTATTTCTTCTATATGTGTTTCATAACAATTTCCATGTTGTCTCCTCACTTCCATATAGGCACCTAAACCTTGGAAATATTGGAAAGTACCATAAAAATTTCATTGGACTAGATTCATATTTCTTGTACCGAGAAGTACCCCAATTTGGGCATTCTTTATGTGATTTGTGGTCCCTGTTAAATAGTATACAGTCATTAGGGAAGATATTAATTCTTTTAAAGATCATACCCATCAATCATATCATTCATTTGGTGTAGTATGTTCATATCAGGAGCCCATTACCTTCTGGGAGCATGTCATTCAAGAGATCAACTAATTCCGTAAATCCTATTTCACTCCATTCATCACCTGATTTCAAATTATATAGCTTCAGTGAGGCTGAAAATGCTGTATATTTAGTGAAACCACCATGAAATGGAGTCTTTTCACAACTATTTAACCTCTCAAACAATTTTGGGAAATCAAGAAATTTGTCTTCAATTGTTCTTGTCATTTCCTCAATGTGATCTCCATCTTCATTCACATCTATAATAACATCCTTGATAGAGTATTATTCATTTTCCACACTTATAATCATATGATATGATCCATAAATTGTAGTACTATCCCAACCACTAACTACATTCACTTTTTTCCCATGTTTATTCTATCATTTATAACATTGATCTATTCCATGATAGATTGTGTTCTTCCAACTCTTCCTGACTAACTTTTCTTGAATAATAATAGAATAAACATGGAAAAAGGAGTTGATAAGGGTCATATGCATTGTCTTTTGAAATGTTAATGAACTCTTTTGCTCTATCTTTAGACTCTTGTGTCCGATGATTGACATTCATCAATTCATTATTCAAATCCATATTATTTGATTTGGTAATATTAATATTTAAAAATATAAATACACTAAATGGGACTTTAAAATAAGGGGAACTCAACATTTGAATAATGTGTATTATTTTATTTTGTTTTCTGAGACTCATCCCCTTATAAGATAACACTAAACCAGAAATAAAATATAATTATAGAGGACTCCCCTAATTTGAACCATGGTGGTGATGTTGGATGTAAAGTAGGTTTAGAAGTTGCAATGGGGTTAAACATTAATTCACCTTTTATGGGAGTGAGGTCAAGATGGATATCCTATTGGTTAGATAGAGTTGGGGACATGCCCTTGTCATTGTATTATTATCAATCTACTTGTCTTATCTATATAATATAATGGTTTTCCTAATTCATTAAAAATATAAACTTAAACGATTATAGAAAAAAATACATTTCAGATGTCATTTGAAAGAAATTTATAAAATCACACTTGAAAACATAATAAAAAAACTAACAATTTACACAAATTATTATTTAAAACAATACACCATTTTTCAAATAAACCAATCAGTTCCAAATAATCTTTCATGAATACATAAACACATTGAAAACAATATAAATTATTAAAAAGTAAATCCATATTTTTCATGTTCAATCATTCCCACAAATTACAAAAAATGTTCTCTAATTTTTCAAAATTAAATAAGCAACATCTCAAAAATATTAAATTAAATAAATTCATTCTTTTAATGAAATCTTTGCACAAGGATTAAAAAATTAACGCATTTCTCAAAATATATTTGTAATTTTAATTCCACAAATTTCATGTAAAAATGAAAATAAAAGAGAATATATATTTAAAACATTTCACAACCATTAAAATATTTTTCATTCCATCAGAAATTTGGTTTTAATATCAACTCACTCAATAAAATCTCCTTTCCTATTTAAAAATATTCTTTTATAAACACAAAACAATATTTTAAGTACTAAAATAGGATATTATAGAAAAATATTAAATGAATGTCTATATAATGAACTATTAAATTTTAAATGATTGTGGAAAAATATAAAAGTAAAATTTAAGGTCAGTCCAATGATATTAAATCACAGAAAATATTTATATGAACAACAAGATGGATATGAGGAATATTAAAATGGCCATGTTGTATAAATATTCATATAATTTCATTATGGGTTGAAGTAGGATCCTCAATAATAGAATGAAAATATTGAGGTTTATATCCAATGAAGGATTCACATAAAGCAATACATACCACTATTTCTAAAAGAATGTATGTGATGGATGAAGTTATATCATACTTTTTTTTATAAGTGGATGACATGTTAATTACTGTATTGAATAAAAAGTCAATGTTAATTTAGAAAGATGATCTACTATATGGGTTCCTAGACACAAACATTATTATATATTAAGATATCTAGAAGAGCTTAATTGTATTATTATTATCCTGTGGAGGGAAAATGGTTAGTTTGATATCATAGCTGTAACTAGTAGTTAATTTTTCAAATATGGAAACTAAATTTGTGGAAGCAATTAATGTGGTAAAAGTGTTTATTTTGTTAAGAGGATTAATTATGGATATTAACATATTCAAGGAGGAGGGATACTCTATTATGATAATAAGAGTGTAATTCACCAAAAAAATGGTGGTTTATTTAAGGATGAACCACATTGGCCTCATATTCAACTTCATCGTATATGTATTAAAAGAAAAGTTATTAGAGTAGTGAAAAAAGATGAGAAATAGAACCTAGATGATACATTCATATTGTTTCATATCCATGAAAACCTATAGAAATAATATGCCTCAATGGGCCTAGTGTGAAGACATCAGATATAGAATATCACATACTATATAATAGGGGAATGATGGTTATAATTTTCAATTTTAAAGATGTTTACAATAATTTCATTCAATTAGTAATAAAATGGTAGATTAAAAGGGAATGATGTTTGTTTCAATTTTTTCAGTTCTTCTAAGATTATAGCTCACTGAAAGTAAGGTAACCATTGATGTAAAGGATAAAAATTAATATAAAAATGCAAAAATGAATGTTATTTTATACAAAAAAGATAAGTATAAAATCAAAATTCCAAAACCACTTATAACCAGTAGCTCCAAACATCGAATACAACTCCAAACTAGCATGGTCCATCTTAGTCACTAAAAACATCATGATTACTTATAATATATTTATAGGGGTGATCATAAAATGTATACTTAGTAGGATAATCCTTAGTATCTCTCATGTAAATGTGATAAAATAATGCTAATTCTCTAGTGAACAAAAAGTTAAAGAAACATACAAATATTAGGTTGACTACCCATCCCCGCCCTCACCAAGAATTTCATCTATGTATAGCTAAATAATATCAGAATAAAATTAATCATATGCTCCCCTATCAACCAATTCCTCCTTGATTTCCTACTCTCAAATCCCAGTTCCAATACTTATTTTCTCCTTTCACTTCTTAAGTAATGTGTGTTAGGCCGTATCCCTACCTATCCCAACTCTCAGAAGGTCCAACATCTCATGTTGGTCGTAGATAAAACCACATATATCATCATCACATTATAAAAACAACAGAGTAAAAAAAGGTATAAAAAACACATCAATGAAAAATATAATGTCAAGGCAAAATGCTAAATCTGAAATAAAATAAAAAAATATGAACAATAATATCTAAATGAACAAATAATTTAGACGGTTTGGAACATACAGTCTGGAGTCAAGGATTGTGGGGGCAGGGGTGAGGGGGGTGAGGGAAATGTTGGCGATGACGGGGGCATTGGAGACGGTGGTGGGGACAACAGCAACATAGACAATGGGGGCGAGTGCGGTGGAGGCAGAGGCAGGGGAAGTGAAGGCAGAGGTAACAGAGAAGGGGGCAATAGAGGTTGGGGTGGGGGTTGCGGAGGTTGAGGCAACATAGGCAGAGGTGGAGGTGAAGGTGGCAATGGGGATAGCATAGTCGGGGGCAGTGGAGGCGGGGTGGTAGAGAAGGGTGCTTCGGAGGGGGAGGTGAAACCAGGGGAAACATATGGGTATGTGGAGGTAGAGGCAAAGGCAGGGGCAGAGGTGAAGGCGGAGGCCTCAGAGGCAGAGGCGGAAGAGGTGGAAGAGGCAGTAGAGGCATAGCTTGACTTCTGCAAAAGATTGAGGGTGTAACGACAAGTGGATATATTAGGGTTCTATTTATAAAAACGCAAAATAATTTTAACAGCGTTTTTGGGATAGCATTGATAAATGTCATTTTAATCAGCGCTAAATTATAAAGCGCTGATAAAAAAAACTTTTTCAATGCTGACAATATAGCTATGATAAATCATGTTTTTATCAGTGTTTTTTTAGCGCTGATAAAGGGTTATCTTTATCTGTGTCGAAAGAGCACTTATAATGACCTAATATTAATAAATTATTTATAATTATAAAATTATAATAAATATATTTATAAGAAATATATTTATTATAATTGTATAGATTTTTAGATATAAATATATATTTATTTAAATAATGACAGAATACTTAGGTAAGGATAATATTTATTTTAAATATATATTTATTACATATATATTTTAATTAGTCATAAATATAAATAAATTTATATCTATATTTAAATACTTATGAAATTAAAATAATATATTAATTATATAGTCATAAATATAAATATATACATATATATATTTCAATACTCATGAAACTAATATAAATATATTTATTATATATATTTTTATAATTTCATAATTATTTAAAATAAATATATATTTATATTTAAATAATTATAAAATTATAAAAAATTATTTATAATATATATTTCTTATATTTTTAATTATAATTATAAATAAATAAATATTTATTTATAGTCAAAAATATTTTTTTTTATATTCATATATATATATATATATATTTATTTAAATACTTATGAAACTAAAATAAATATATTAATTATATATATGTATATTATAATTTCACAATTATTTAAATAAATACATATTTATATTTAAAAAATTATAAAATTATAAAAATATATATATAATTAATATATTTATTTTAATTTCATAAGTATTTAAATAAATATATTTATATTTATGACTATATATAATTAATATATTGATTTTAATTTCACAAGTATTTAAATATATGTATATATTTATATTTATGACTATAAGTAAATATAAATAAATATATATATAATAAATATATTTCTTATAATTTTATAATTATTTACATATATATATATTATATAAATATATTTATCGTGATTTTAAGTATTTATGAGAATATACTAGCTTCATGGGAACATGAATGAATCATATACACTGAGTGAAGTATAGATCATAAAAAAAAAGTCATCATATATTTGGACAACATGAATAGCGATGATGGTGTAATGTATAAATGAACATTTATAATGAATAAATATGATCATCAATTATATTCATGCATCAATTGACCAAACTCTTTGGAAACATATATATATATATATATATATATAATTATAAATATTCATATTTAAAAATTATTTATATATAATTATTAATATATAATAATTAATATATAAATATAATAAATATAATAATATATAATAAATATATTTATTATTTATTAAAATCTAATATATATATATTTTAATTATTAAAAAAATTATATTAATTATAAACTAGATTTTTTTATTTGTTGTATACAAATAAACTTTAATTTTTAATAAAAATATATTAATTTTATTTAGATTAATAATATTTTTTACAAAAAAAATTTATCGACACTAAAAATACTACTAATAAATCTATCGTATATCAATTCTAAAAAAGAACTGATATAGGTTACATCGTTACCGATGATTTTTTAGTGCCGATAAAGGGTAGATTTATCATAACTTTTCGATAGCACTGATCATGGTCCCCCCCTTTTATCAGTACATTCTGCTTAGCACTGATAAAACTTGGTGCATCCCTTGCTAGGATCTGTGGTAGTGATTTCTCCCTTTAAGCCCTACTCACATTTCAAATAAGCTGCAATGACCTTAGAAAACACCTGACACCATGTCTTGTGACCATGAGTGTTGAAGTTCAAACATGGTTCAACTTTCTCAAGTGGAGAAATTGAATAAGGGGCAACACTTAGCAGAAAACTACATTTAAATGGTACGACATGAAACAGGTGTGTACCAGCATGGATTACGTAGTAGGTGTACACCCTCATACCACTCAGTCCTAGACCCGACTCACACTCCTAAGGTTATTTCATCATCAAGGCCAGGCTGAATGTGATACAAGGCCCGTCAATCACATTACAATAGGATCTCCCTTTGATCTCACTTTGAAAACATGCATCCCCAAGTTCCATTAAGCATCATTGACTTCCAACATCATGATGTCGTTTTAAGGTTTTGGATGTTTATTTAACTTATCATCTTCTAAATCCATTCTGACCTTTTCTAGATGTCCATTTACAACTGTGTTCCTTCTACTTGGATGGAAATTATCTACATAACCTATGTGATGCTCCCCGCCTTATGAGTGTCATTTTCATCAAAATATAGAGAACATAAAATAGTTGATGGTTCACAATCCATCCCCATCAAATATGATTCCTTGATGTGGAAAATGAACTTTTATAAAGGATAACCCATGAAGAGGGGAAAACTAGCCGCTCGTAAGCACACTAGGTCTGATTCATCTTTGAATGTAGACGTGACACTCCTTAGTGTCAAATCTACATATGTTTTCAGCATTTGGGATAAAATCAAAAACTAATCCAGGTCAGCCATAACACACCGCATGATCCTTTTTATAATTTCATCCCAACCCACTGGGACAACACAACTCCGGATACCTACCTCAAAAGGACAATTATCATAATGAGATTTCCACAACCAGGTCACTATACTATTGAGATGACCTATAAATGTAGTAATCAAGGATCCACAACCCTTCATCAAAATAGTTGCATGACCATATGGTCCAAGGTATTACCTAACCTTTTCACCCAAAAAATAAAAAGAGTTAATACAGATCTTTTAACTCGAAGGACATCCTGTGTAACAACATGTGCCACCCCAAAAACAAAATAATGTATATAACTCTTTTCATCTGAGGCATGTGACATACCATTGAAAAGAAGGAAGTTCGCATGAACTATGAAGTAGCTGACTATGCTAGATTCATGTCTAACCTACAAACTACAACATCACACGATTATCACACCTTTTACAATGCTAAAACTACCTACCGATTACCCATTTACTGGGGGTGTTGATTCATTTCTAGGAGTTGAATTCAGAATGAATGGTACCTGAATAGTACCTCTCATCTGAAAACTAAAAAGGAAACATTCTTTTGTTCTTAAGGTTGGAAGGTTCTACCATAACCAGGATAGATCCTTACAAACACAAGGCATCGAACCTAAACGAGGTCACACCTACAAATATTTCTATTCCTTTCTGCCTAATATAAAGGTCCAACCCAACTTATTAAGAAGTCAACTAGGTTCTATGGGAATCATCCACATTCACTCAACATGAAAATAGGAAAAATTGTCCCTGAAATGAGAATTACCTCTATCATCACCTCTACCAGGTCTCATTTTTATGACATTTAAATTATTCTCATTTATTAAAAATTTAAACATCTAGAATAAGGGATGGCAATTACTAATTTTAAATAGCAATACTAAATGATATATTGTATTATGTTATGAAACTTTTCACAAAAATTATCTTATAAGTTCCATTTTTTCAATTATTAAATTCAATATTATTCACAGGTGGATCAGTTAAAGAAAATATCAATTTCTAACCTAAATTGGAAATCACTTTTTAGTTTGTAATTTTCATTTTAATTAACTGACACCTCATAATAATAAAGATAAAAACAAAATAATAGGGGTTTTATTAATTAAGGGAACTAGTCAAGTAATATACCACCATATGTTTATTTATATCATTATAAAAGTGGATGTAGATACTTAATATGACCATTCCATTTTCATAGGCATACCACCATGTGGATAAGAATCAGCGCATAAGAAGGGGTAATACAACCTATAATGGTACCACTATTTCATTTAATATTTTTATAACACCATTAATAGGTTTTTCACATAATCATATCATATCAATACTGACTTACTTGGGTCCAGTTCAATTTATCACATGATAAACATGCCCCAACTGACCTACTTGGGTTCAGTTTTACATTTCATGAATTTAGCCATATGAGAAATCATGACTAGATAATATAGATGAATGAATTTATAATTTAAAATTAAGCACACATTTAACTATTATTAATAAATTATAATTTATATTTTTCAAATCAAATTTAACTTATTTATGATTTAAGGTCTCAACCAGGCCAATTTATTAACCATTCATTTGTAATTCAAAATTCAAAATTTTTTATTTTTCTCACAACGGTACAGTTAGATGGATCACCATTCTCTAATTTATTAGGTCCACACACCATATAAATTGGACCATTGATTCCAATTTAATTGCATCTAGATTACTAAATTTGATTCCAATATACATAAATTCTATACGATATGGTTGATTATATGGGTAACCATTCTCCAATTTATAAGGCGCCTACACCATATAAATTGTTAGTTTGGAACCCATTTAATTGATACCATTTAATTTCATAGATCATGAAAAAAAATGTTCATGTATGAAACATATCCAATGTGGTTGGTTTAATATAATTCCACAATCAACCTATTTGGGAAAACACTAGTTAGGTTGATGAAAAAAATTTATTTATCCATTCATATATCATAATTCAAGGCAAGGTAACCTAATAATAACAGAACCATGGAAGTAATCATAATAATATAATATATAAAAATATATACACCCAAGCTTGATACATACAATTAGGCATGACAATAAAGTACCTAACATGACATACATATAAATAATGTATGAAATCATAGAATCATGGCATAAAAACATGAATGATGTATAAGAATGACCAGTCAATCTATAATGAAACCTATAGGTAATGGAATATGCTTGACATGTGTAAATATATGTTACTAGAATGATGCATGTAACAATACCACTTTACCATACCGGGCCATGGGTATAATCTATAAAATATATAAATCAGTAAAAAGTGGAAGTACAACTGCCACCCATGGAGAAATAATAATCAACTGTAAAATTAGAATAACATTCCAAATCCCTAGCCACTTGATCTTTCCCTCGTGTATGGGTTGTACAGACCCAAAAACAAGCTATAATCAAGTGCAAACATATTCCCAGTCTCATGTATACCATACCAAATAGTAAATAAAAGTAAAAGGGGGATAAAATATCATTTATATCATCCCTACCATGATTCCACTCAAATAGTGATCTAAACCAGGTTTCCACTATGCCTTAAGCACACCTCCCCATATTCCAATGGATTCTAACTAGAAGTGATGGTCTAATTGTTGTATAGGGGGAGAATATAACCTCTAGATTAACAAGAAATAAAGAGAAAACAATTATAAACAAAGGTATCATGATATAAGTAAATTGACAGATAATATTAAATGAATGATTGAGTTGTGCATGGACATGATACAACATACATATAGACATAAAAAAGGTGATTCATGCATAGAACAGGTGAAGAAAAAATTAATATACTCAAACACTATTTAAAATAGAATCATGAGAACTAGCTCAATACTTTTATCTTATACTTCATTCTAGACAAGAAGGATAATAACAAGCAAGTACAATCTAGGAACCTAATCATGTAACTTATAGATCGTTTTGGGTACCCTAGTGAAATAGTGAACCAACAGGGTGTGAGATATACTCATTAGGCCATCAAAAACAATGTATAATTCATAATCTAGTTTATGAATATAAAATAAGGTAGAGTTTAGGTATTTCAAAAGAAAAGTAGCGATTTAATAATAAATTTGAACAAGTTAGGATCATGTCCATCAAGGAAACCTGACCGAATCATACTAATGTATCCCTAAGTAAATATATCTATAAACATGTCACCATGTGTTATATATATATATATATAAATGTGTATTTATATGTATTTACTCTACAAGTATAAGCATATATATCCATATATATAAATACATAATACTAGTTAAGAACCAAGGAATAACTATAATGTCATTATATAATCATAAAAGTTTCATACTCTATAATGGATGTCATTCCTAAAAAACTCAATTAAAGAATAAAGAAATATTGTTTAACACGCTTAAGAGTAAATTAATAATGATAAAAAAAGTTTCTTATAATAAATGGGTCATAAGACAAAATGTATGAAATGGGATACACAAATCACATTCATTATTCTATTTATGAACATGAATGTCATTCTCAACATCTTAATAGAGCGGACATGAGATGCTATTCCCTAAAACCAAAGCTATGTGTAAGAACCAGGTCTCTCAATCATGCATGGATCCTTTAATTTTGGTTCTAAATATATAATATGGACCTAATATGGATTACTAATGAGTTATTAAATGTTTTTACGGTGTTGGAGGCTTGTTTGGAGCTCAAAACCCATCTTGTTGTTGAAAACAGACATGGAAAACAGTTTAGAGAACACCTTGCAGAATTCTGCATGGTTTAGAAAACCATGTAGATGTTATTTTTTCAGATAGATCTACCTTTCACGGTTAGTGCATGGCCGTGTGGTCTAACCATACAACTAACCCTTTTTTCCAAGTAACCATGCCTGGTTGGAACATAGTTTGATCAAACTATGCGGGGGATGAATTTTCGGGCAGAACCGTCTCGCATGGTTTGCACACTGTTTGATAAACCATGTAGACCAACCGTGCATAGGCTATTTTTCTAGGTAATTTTCCAGTTTTCCCTTAATGATCAAATTAATTAAACCCTTCCTCCCTAATTACATTTATGTGGGATTGACAGATTTCTCTCTCAATTTGGTGATTTTTGAAGATAAAAACATGGAATCAAGAGATCTCCATCATCCAACATCAAATTGAAATTTTGTTCCTCATGTAGGATGCCCAACAATAAGTACTCGAGTCCTGTTAAGTCATTCTTATTCTCTTTCACTCTAGACCTAGGTATCTCTATGTGAGTGTTTTTCACCTTTTCATAGATTTACTCCAATCCAAGGAAAATCAAGGGTTGATACCAGAGGATGAGTATTGTACATCAATAAGGTGGGTGGTCTATAACTCATCCCTAAAGTTCATTGAATGTTCGTGTGGGGATCATTGATCCCATCGGGGACCGTCTCTTAAATTTATATGCCATGCTTATACTTGTTAGAATCATATGGTTATACTCTTTCCAAAAATGTGATTATTTGTTAGTGGTTACACCCACAACTAAATCCACCCCATGTACAAGGTTATTCCATAATTGGGTTGTTAGTGATTTGTATGTTTGATCCACCGTTCGGGTGTGCCCTTGTTTGAACTTTATAAAGGCGATCCTTCCTATAATAAATGGTTTGCTGTTAAATGAGGATTTCATAACAGTACATACCATGTATTCTCACCACTTGACCCGCCTAAGATAAGTTCTTCAAATAATTATTTAATGTGGAATGTGGAATCAAATGTTTACTAAGTATATAACATGTCCATATTAAAAGTGATTGAATAATGGTTTCATGTCTGTAGCACCCCTTCCATGTTTATGGAAGGTAGCAGAGTGAACCTCAATAATTGAATTTTCCTTAATGGTTAGCTAAGACATAATTAAATGGTTTCAATGTGACTTGATCTATCCTCAAAAATGGAAGACAAGGCATGGACAAATAAATAAATAGTATCAACTCTACTTGACCTGTAAGAACCCATTATTTTCTATAAAAGAGTTTGGAAAATTATTAATATTATTCCAGAGCAGCGCCTTATGACGGCGTGCAATTATGAGCCCCGGCGTGGCCGGAATTAATTTTTTTTAGTGCGTTCACACTAGTAACGCCAAATAAATAGGATATCTCTTAAATGGTAGCTTATATGGTAAAAATGAGGGCACCATTGAGTCCGAAGAGTGCTATTTACCTTAGGAGGGGTGTAACTTTCACAGGTGCGGCCCTTCTATGAAAAACACCACCAGGGGTGTTTTTATAATTTAGCGGCATCAGGCGTGCACTTTACAACTTTTGAAAAAAGGTTCGGATTAAAATTATGAGACCGCCATTGCACTGAGAACATGGTTTTTACCCTAGGGGCAGCTTAACTCCGACCCCACTGAAAGTTCGGGTACGGGGTCTACAGGCGGGGGGTTTAAGTGTTTTTTTTATTTAAACACAACCCCCACCCTCTTCTCCACCTTAGTGCATTCCCTGGAAGTTTCCTCTCAATGAGCTTATCCCTTCTCCTACACCACTCTGTCTTGGAACGGCGGCTCTGGCAGACCAATCGTGAAGCTTCGGGCTACGCCCAACGAGGTAGAAGGTTTTGTTCTTCGTTTTAGTTTCTGTTGTGTCTTTAAATTTAATTTCCTATGTAGAATTTCTCTATGAACGTCGAGTGAAGCCCCTGGTTGGGTAGGGATTGATTTTATATTCCCAATGATCCTTTCGGATCAAATTTTCGAGTCCTGGGGCTTCTGGGGTGGCCCCATGAAGTTTCCCGACCATTTTTCCCTTTTTCCGGAAGTTCTAGGGAGGTCTGGCGAGCGACGGCGGCTGCGCTGCGCGTTCCAAGCGGCGGTGGCGTGGTTCCAGTGGTGGTGGCGGCTTTCTGAAATGATGGCGCAGTGGTGGGATCCTCATTGATGGTGTCTTTGCACGATGCGGCGGAGGCTCCAGGTGGCGGGCGATGTCGACAGTGAGGCGGACCGGGGTCGCGACGCGCGACCCCGAGCGGGGACCGAGACCCGCCATCGGCGGGTCGTCATGGAAGACCGCAATAAGCCACAGGGGCTGGTCGGCACTGCGTGGACTCAGAGACAACGTCCAGGCCATGCGGAGGAGTAGCGGGCCGGCGTGGGCTGGCCCAGACCAGGAGGACCAGGCGGACCAGGCCGGTCCATCCCAAGGGGTTCGCCCCCTCTGACTTCGGACACCCATAATTTTTTCTACGGGTGTTCGTTTTGCGTTCCATCTATGGCAGTGCAATCCATGTTTCGAGACTAATATTTTTAGACTGTATTGGGGATTTTTAATTCCCTACATGGGGGCCTCGGTGGCACAACATTCCCATTAAGTGGATTGGAATTATTCTGTGGGTTCTTGTTTTGGGCGGCACAGACACATCTGGAGTCCGTTTTGAGCACCGTCAGCAGCGTTGGGACCCTGGTGTTGCGGTGTATTTTTCCATGGTGGTTTTAGACATTGAATCCAGAGTTGAGGTGTGGGCCCCACGGTCTGTATTTCATGCTTCGAGTAGTGTTTAGCAACTTTTTCATCGGACGGTCATTCGGGGAGTGTGAGCAGTTGATTCAGGGTGTTTTTCTGAGGGCATCATAATGGTGCAATCCACCCTCTTTAATTCAGCACAGTGGAGAGGGCCCTAGGAGGGTCGTTTTGGGTGATGGTGGTGATTTCTATCCCCTTCACCGGGTGTCCGTTTCAGATAAGTGAATAGGTAATCTTGTGTGCTTTTTTGAGAGGATCGCAATGGCGTGATCCGTTGGCAGTGCTTCGAGACTGTGATGCAGGTCCCATGTAACACTGCTCATGTGCAGTATGATGAAATGCATCATTTTCTCCGGATATCCAATCCACGTGTGTAAGCAGTCAATTAGATGTGTTTTTTCAAGGGGATCACGGTGGTGCGATGTGCCCGACTGTTTTTGGGACCGAGGCTCGGGACCACTGGACGTCGTTCGGGTGTAAGGCGGTGTTAGACAACTTTTCCATCAGATATCTATTTGAGGTGAGTAGATAGTCTATCCCGCATGTTTTTTCGCGAGGATTACAATGGTATAATCCATTTGGATGTGCGGAGCCTAATTCGAGATCTCATTAAATGTGGAGGCAGGAAAGGTGTACGAGTGGAGGTTCATCCCGTGATGTTTGTAAAGAACCCTTGGCATGTGATTGTGAGCACTCCTATGAGAGTGAAGTAAATGTTTGAAGAGGTGTGGTTGGATGTGATAGGGCCGTTCTGGAAGCAAGTTAGATAACTTACATTTTCTCCCTATATGCATTGATGTTGGAGATCGTGTGCACGACAACCTTTGGGTTGGAAATGTGGTATACTCTGAGAGTATATGGGTTTTCCTAGAGGTACATGTTGTAGTTTATACTTGAGGATGTTTGTGTATGTGGTTTGGAGATGATATAGGGCCACATGTTGTGAGGGTCCCATGTGCGTATCGTGTTCTACTTTACGTACCTTTGACCTCTCGTGATGAAGAGGGTCCTTATATTAACGATGGTTTGGACCAGTAGGGTGGAGTGGTTTCCCTTGGTTCAGTTCTCGACAGTTTGATCGGTGGAGTTGTTTGGGTTCCCCTGTTCCTCTAACCGCGTGGGATTTCAGTATCATGTTCCCCGGTAGGGTTATTGTGGATTCAGTGTGACCAATACTTTATGTGGGCACCGATCCTCTACCTAGGAGGTTTTTTCCACTAGGTTCTAGAGCCTAGTGAGCCTTGGGTGAAAACTCCCAAGAGGAGTATCGAGATATCATCTTCCTTCCGCAATCTAATGTGACGTGTTTCCCTAGGCAGAGTTCCAGGTATCGGCGTGACCCACACTATATGGGCGATGACCCTCTTTTAGGTGAGTTGTTCCGAAGTCGGGTCATTGCATGATACCCACTCCGTGTTCTGTTGGCCAGTGTTGTACCATCCGGTAGGGATGGCCAGAGCAGTTTTGGGTTTACCCTTTAGTGGGGCTGGGCAGTGGCTTTCCCATTGACTTCTTAGGGTTTACCCTCTAGCGAGGCTGGGTAGTGGGTTACCCGATGACCTCTTAGGGTTTTCCCTCCAGCTGGGCTGGGCAGGGGGTTACCCAACGACCTCTTAGAGTTTACCCTCCAGCTGGAATGGGCAGTGGGTTACCCGACAACCTCTTAGGGTTTACCCTCCAGTGGGGCTGGGAAGTGGGTTACCCGACGACCTCTTAGGGTTTACCCTCCAGCTAGGATGGGCAGTGGGTTACCCGACGACCTCTTAGGGTTTACCCTCCAGCAGGGCTGGGTAGTCAGTTACCTGAAAACCTCTTAGGGTTTACCCTCCAGCGGGGCTGGGCATTGGGTTACCTGACGACCTCTTAGGGTTTACCCTCCAGCTGGTCTGGGCAGTGGGTTACTCGACAAACTCATAGGGTTTAATCTCCAGCCGGGCTGGGCAGTGGGTTACTCGACGACTTCTCTCAGACTCAGTCCTTTCTACTAGGATAGTCTGTGGATTTTCTCTGTGACTACCGGAGTAGGATCCTTGGTTGTACAGGTCAGTGATGTGAAAACTTTGACTCTGAGAAGACCTCTCGACTGTGTGACAATGACGATGTGTGGTTTGAATTTCCCCAGAACTCTCAAGAATGAGGGTCACTTTCCCCACTTATATGCTTCCTTGTGACGCGACCTAAAACCGTGTGGGGGAGTCAGTACCACCCAAAGAGGATAGTGTGAAGGTGTTGTGATTTGAACTCCTTGACTTGTAGTTTGGGGCAGACATGCAGGATACAGGGCATCGATGGTGTTTACTTCTAGGGATGTTGGTGACTCGCTTTCTTCGGCTGAGCTATGATATGGAGATCCCCTTAGTATCTTGTTTGGGTTTCTTGTTTGAGCATATGAATATGTATATACCTTGTTCCAGTACCCCCTTCTTGGGTTTTGGTTACTCTCCTTCTAAGAGAGGCAAATATGGGCGGGGTATGCCACGTGCTTTCTGTGTCTAGCTTCTCATGGTTAGACGAGTCTACTCTCCTACTACTGGTAAGGAAGGCTCGATGAGAAGTTTATATTCTCACCGTTTCTATCTCCTTGTGTTAGGACAAGTCTACTTCCTTCCTCTTGTTTGGTCGAGTTGTACTCTTTACTGCACTCTCTGTTGTACTCATTTACTACTCCCTGTTCGATATACTGCTCACCCTTTGGTACCTCCTTTGTTGCTCCCTCGAGCCTTCGGGGTATCCTGCTGAGTATTTTTATACTCACTCTTGCATGGGCTTTTCCCACACTTGGTGTGCCCTTACAGATGACTGACGAGTTTCTCGTGACTACAGAGGATCTTAGGAGTTCAGGAGCTTGGACTGCATGCGGTGGTTGTAGTTGGGTTCCAGGCGTGAGACTCTCCCACCTATTTTACATTTGCTTACCTGTTTTCAGGTTGTGGCACTTTTCTGGTTGGGCAAGTGTTTTTAGCTTTTTTTTTAGTTTACCTTCAGCACTCACTTTGTATTGTTTAGAGGTATATGCACCATGTTGGTCTGTTTATAGAAGTTTGTACTTTACTTTTCCTTTTACTCTACACTTATGCATTGAGTGGGTTGCGTGTGTGTGTGTGTACAAGTACTTAGGCAAAGGCCTCCCCGAGTTGTTTGGCCTTCGACGCTTGTCTCCATCCCCTGGCCTATGGAGGCAGGATTGGGGTAGTTGCGGCTCGAGTCCGGGTAGGGTCGGGTCGTTAAAAATTGTTATCAAAGGTGTTTCGTTCCTTGGGATGTTGCTCAGATGTCCCTAAAAAGGAACTGGTTGGGATTTAGTGAAATGACATCGACGTGTCTCGAGAGCGTCTCTCGTGCCATGGAGTCCAGTGATGGTATGGGCAGCCAACGTTTCCATTCCTCAGGACCCTGGTAACCTGTTTGTTGACTCGGCATGCTGAGACAGCTGTTTCAGGAAAAATTGGTTTGTGCATCACATAGGATTGAGTCTTTGTCTATCCTTCTTGAGTCAGCTCCCCATTGTTTTTTCTATCATATACATATATGCTCATCTGATCGCGGTGCTTCTTGATGACATTCAGGATGCCTCCGTGAAGATTGCCAGCCAGGATATCTACTTTGGTTCATGATGACAACCCTGTGAGTGATGAGGCCACATTCTAGGGCCCATCATACGAGTCCCTTTCTCCGAGTGGGCCGGTAGTAGCACCCCAACTTGGTGAGTAGCAGACAGTGTCAGCAGAGCAGACTGAGCTTGAGTGTGGGTTTAGCGCGCTTCATGAGTTCCAGTGGCAGAGACTGCTGATGTTCAATGGTGAGCCAGACCCTCAGGCAGCAGAGGATTGGCTAGAGACAATGGTTCACCTCTTCAGGCTTGTGCAAACTCCGGTAGATCTTATGGTGGCTTTGGCTGCCAGCCCTTTCCACAGAGAAGCTAGGAGTTGGCAGAGTTTGGTGACTCTGATACTCAATGAGTCGTCACTTTCATGGGATGAATTTCAGCTACTGTTTCATGAGGAGTTTTACCCCTCCTGTTTACGTTCCGTTCGGATCCAGGAGCTCTTGCAGTTTGAGCAGGGAGGGATGATGGTGACTGATTACATGACTACGTTCGTGGACCATGCGCACTTTTACACGGACTTGGTCCATGACGAAAACTTCTGAGCGCAAAAGTTATAGCAGGGTCTCCAAAGAGAGATTCATTCCATCATTATACCCTTGTGCATCCCCACTTATGTTGAGGTTCTAGAGCAGGCGCTGGTGACAAAGAGCTTCCTGTCATAGTTTACAGTTGGTGGTGGCAGTAGGCATGACAGAGCTGAGACGTTTGTCATAGCTAGAAGGCACCAGATGACAGAACCTCGACATAGGTGGCCTTCCCACCGCCGGTTTTAGAGACGTGGTCATGCACCATTGTGGCAGAAAAGCGCAGGGCCTCAATTGAGGAGACCCTTTTATGAGTGGACTCTGGGTCATGGTCGTACACCACAGTGGTGCACGAGGGCACCAGGGCAGCCCAGAGAGCACCAGTTCTATGCTTGTGATGGGTGAGGTCACTTTTCATGGGACTACCCGACCAGGTATTATGTGAACTTCGGGCAGGTAGTAGGCGCACCACCACGGCAGAGGCAGCGCCATGATCGGAGTAGTGCTTAGAGAGGTGGTGCTAGCAGTGGATCGGGAGGAGCTGGAAGTGGGGGACGACATTACGAGGTCTTTCCATCACAACCTGAAGGTCCACATAAGGCTTCAGGAGCAAACCATTGGGACCACAGACAGTTGCGAGCTTTGGATGTCTACGATCATGCAGAGTATAAGGTGATAAGAGGTATTCTCTACAGCTCTTCTACCTTTTGTAGTAGATTTTTAGACTCTATATATGAAATGATTTTCTCCATGATCCTTGTTTGAGGTGTTACCAGGGTGATGCAGGGCATTAGTGTAACCATGTATCAGTAGAGTAGAAGGCATGTAACCTTTTATTTTGTTGATGGTATTGAATCCTTCTCTTTCCGAGCATGTAAGAGAGTCTTGGTCGGGAGACATCGATTGTGAATCCTTGTGTGACCGGATATCCTTGAGTGTTTCACAATATGTATATTCTGAAGGAGGGAATCAATGGGATTTTTCCTAGGTTCAAACGGTGATTCTAGTCACGGTGTGCGATGTGGGGGTTCGACTGGGGAGGTGAGCTACCCCTGAGGGCCTTCGGGCTATTTGAGACCGTGCAAAGGGATGGAGAGGTTGTCTACCACCTTGCCCTAACCTCCTATAGTCTGGCGAGGGTGCACGATGCCTCCCACATGACATACCTAAAGATATGTGTGCGTGCTCCTATGCACATCATTGGTGAGGGCAGACCTTGTGTGAACGGATCAAATCCTTTGTGTGTGGTGACGCAGAACTGTGCAAGAGTTTTCCTGGGTACGGGAGAGCTAGGTGTGGGCTTAATACCCTATGTTGTTCCCTGTTTTTGATTTTCAGGGAAGAAAATATTGAAGGTGTGAATGATGTAAGAACCCAAGTTTTTCTATAAAAGACTTTGAAAAATTCTTGTTGTTATTGCAGAGTAGCGCCTTCAGAAGGCGTGCGATTCCGAGCCCCGGTGTGGTCGGAATTAATTTTTTTCAGTGTGTTCACACTGGGAATGCCAAATAAATTGGATAACTCTTAAATGGTCTCTCATATGGGAAAACTGAGTGCACTGTTGAGTTCGGAGTGTGCTGTTTACCCTATGAGGGGTGTAACTCTCGCGGGAGCGACCCTTCTGTGAAATACGCCCCCAGGGGCAATTTTGTAATTTTGCGGCATCAGGCGTGGACTTTATAAATTTTGAACGGAGGCTCGAATTAAAATTTGGAGACTTCTGTTGCACTAAAAACGTGGTTTCTACCCTAGGGGCGGCTTAACCCCGACCCGGACCAAAGTTTGGGTACGGGGTCTACGGGGCGGGGGGTTTAAGTGTTCTTTTATTTAAACACCACCCCCACCCTCTTCTCCCCCATAGTGCATTCCCTAGAGGCTTCCTCTCGAAGAGATTCTCCCCTCTCCTCCACAACATTCGCAAGGTGCAGCGGCTCTGGCGGACCAATCGTGAAGCTTCGGGCTACGCCCACGAGGTATGAGGTTTCGTTCTTCGTTTTAGTTTCCGCTATGTCTATAAATTTAATTACCTATATCAAATTGTTGTTCGAACATTGAGCGAATCATGTGGTTGCGTAGGGATTGATTTTTTCTTCCCAATGATCTTTTCAGATCAAATTGTCGAATCCCGGGGCGTCTGGGGTGGCCCTGGGAAGTTTCCCATCCGTTTTCCCCTTTTTTCCAACGGTTCTAGGGAGGTACGGCGAGCGACGGCGGCGGCGCGACGCGTTCCAGGCGGCGGAGGAACAATTCTAGCAGTGGCGGAGGCTTTCTGGGATGATGGAACAGTGGAAAACTCCCCATCGGAGGCGGCTTCGTGTGGAGCGGTGGCGGCTCCAGGTGGTGGGAAAGGTCGACAGCAAGGCGGACCGGGGTCGCGGCGCGCGACCCCGAGCGGGGACCGAGACCCGCCTTCGGTGGGTCTCCGCGGAAGAACGTGACCCGAAACGAGGGTCGGTCGACACTGTGTGGAACTGGGGTCCATGGTCGGGCTACACAGATAAGCTGCGGGCCGGTGCTGCGAGCTGGGCCGGCCGACGCGGGTCGGCCCAAACTGGGCGGATTAGGCTGGTCTAGCCCATAGGGTTCACCCCCTCTGACTTCGGACACCCGTAATTTTTGCTACGGGTATCAATTTTGCGTTCCGTCTATGGTAGTGCATTCCTGGCATCGAGAATAAGCTTTTGATATGCTCTTAGGGATTTTTAATTCCCAATACAAGGGGCCTCAGTGGCGCGACACACCCGTTAAGTGGATTGGCGTTATTATAGGGGTTCTTATTTTGGGTTGCGCAGACACATCCAGAGTCCGTTTTGAGCGCTGTCAACCGCGTTGGGACCCTGGCACTGAGGCGGAGTTTTCCAGGGTGGTTTTAGGTAATGAAACTAGAGTTGGGGCATGCCCCCTCGGCCCGTATTGTATGCTTTGAGTAGCGTTTAGCAACTTTTTCATCGGACGTTCGTTCGGGGTGTGCGAGTAGTCGATTCTGGATGTTTTTTCAAGGGCATTACAATTGCGCAATCCGCCTGCTTTAATTCAGCATGGTGGAGCGGGACCCATGGGGGTCATTTTGGGCATTGGTGGTGATTACTATTCTCTTCACTGGGTGTCCGTTTCGGACAAGTGAATCGTCAATCTTTGGTGCTTTTTCGAGAGGATCACAACGGTGTGATCCATTGGCAGCGCTTCGAGACTGTGATGCCGGTCCCACCAAGCACCGCTCATGTGTTGTATGAAAAAATGCATCATTTTCTCTAGATATCCATTCCATGTGAGTAAAAAGTCAATTTGACATGTTTTTATGTGGGGATCACGATGGTGTGATGCGCCCGACATTTTTTAGGACTGAGGTTCGGGACAACGGGACACCATTCAGGCATAAAGCGGTGTTGGACAACTTTTCCAATGGATATCAATTTGAGGCAAGTAGATAGTCTATCTCGCGTGTTTTTTCATGATTATTACAATAGTACGATCCATTTGGATTTCTGGAGCCTCGTCTGAGATCTCATTAAATGTAGAGGCACGAAAGGTGTATGAGATGAGGTTCTTCCCACTGTGTTTGTAGAGAACCCTTGGCGTGTGATTGACATCACTACTATGAGATTGAAGTAAATGTTTGAAGAGGTTTGGTTGGCTGTTATAGGGCTGTGGTGGAAGCAAGTTAGAGAACTTACGTTTTCTCCCTATTTGCATTGACGTTGGACATCATGTCCATGATAGCCTTTGGGCTGGAAATGTGGTATACTCTGGGAGTATACAGGTTTTCCTGGAGGTACATGTTGTAGTTTGTACCCGAGAATTTTTGTGTATGTGGTTTGGAGATGAGATTAGGACACACTTCATGAGGGCCCCATGTGTGTTCCATGTCCTAGTTTACGTACCTTTGACCTCTCATGACACAGAGCATCCTTATGTTAACGATTGTTTAGACTAGTAGGGTGGAGTGGTTTCCCATGGTTTTGTTCTCGATGGTTTGATCGACGGAGATGTTTAGGTTCCCTTGTTCATATAGCCATGTGGGATTTCAATATCACATCCCTTTGTGTTCCCTGGTAGGGTTATTGTGGATTTGGTGTGACCAATACTTTATGCGGGCACTGATCGTCTTCCCAGGAGGTTGTTTATAGTAGGGTGCGGAGCCCAGTGATCCCTGGGCACAGACTCCCTATCCGGGTATTGAGATCATATCTTCCTTCTGCAATCTACCATGAGGTGTTTCCCTAGGCATAGTTCTAGGTATTGGCATGACCCACACTACATGGGCGCTGACCCTCTGCTAGGTGAGTTATTCCTAAGTAGGGTTGTTGCGTGATACGCACTCCGTGTTTCATTGGCCAGTGTTATACCATCCTGTAGGGATGGATAGAGAAGTTCTGGGTTTACCCTCCAACAGGGTTGAGCAGTGGTTTTTCCATTGAATTCATAGGGTTTACCCTCTTGCTGGGTGGGGCAGTGGGTTCCCCGACGACCACTTAGGGTTTACCCTTTATCTAGACTGGGCAGTGGTTTACCCGACGACCTCATAGGGTTTACCCTCCAGCTGGCCTGGGCAGTGGGTCAACAGACGACCTCATAGGGTTTACCCTCCAGCGGGGCTAGGTAGTGGGTCACCTAATGACCTCTTAGGGTTTACCCTCCAGCTGGGCTATACAGTGGGTTACCCGACGACCTCTTAGGGTTTCCCCTCCTGCGAGACTGGGTAGTGGGTTACTTGATGACCTTTAGGGTTTACCCTCCAGCGGGGTTGGGTAGTGGGTTACCCGACGACCTCTTAGGGTTTACCCTCCAATTGGGTTGGGCAGTGGGTTACTCGATGACCTCATAGGGGTTAACCTCCAGTTGGGCTAGGTAGTGGGTTACCTGATGACTTCTCTCAGAATCAGTCCTTTGTACTAGGCTAGTCTGTGGCTTTTCTCCGTGACTACCGGAGCGAGACCTTTGGTTGTACGGGTCAGTGATGTGACAAATTTAACTTTGAGAAGACCTCTCGACTGTGTGACAGTGAGGAGGTGTAGTTTCACATTCCCTAGAACTCTCAAGAACGAGGGTTCCTTTCCCCACCAAGACACATCCTTGTGACGCGACCTAAAACCGTGCAGGCGAGTCAATACCACCCAAAGCGGATAGTGTCAAGGTGCGGTGATTTAATCCCCTTGAATTGTAGTTCGGGGCAGATGTATGGGATATGTGGCATCGATGGTGTTTACTTCTGGGACTGTTGGCGACTCACTTTCTTGGTCTGATCTATGAGATGGAGACCCCCTTATGATCTTGTTCATGTTTCTTGTTTGAGCATATGGATATGTATATACCTTGTTCCAGTAACCCCTTCTTGGGTTTTGGTTACTCTCCATCCAAGAGAGATGAAGACACGCTGGGTATGACACATGCTTTCTGTGTCTAGCTTCTCATGGTTGGATGAGTCTAGTCTCCTGCTATAGGTAGAAAAGGATCGACGAGAAGTTCATCTTCTCACCATTTCTATCTCCTTGTGTTAGGACTGGTCTACTTACTTCCTCTTGTTTGGTTGAGCTGTACTCTTTACTGCACTCTTCGTTATACTCCTTTACTACTCGTTGTTCGATCTACTGCTCAACCTTCGGTACCTCCTTTGTTTCTCCCTTGAACCTTCAGGGTATCCTACTAATTATTTTTATACTCACCCCTACTTGGGCTTTTCCCGCACTTGGTGTGCCCCTGCAGACGATGGATAGTTTTCTCGTGACTATAGAGGAGCTTAAGAGTTCAAGAGCTTGGACCATGTGTGGTTGTCGTAGTTCAGTTCTAGGTGTGGGACTCTCCCATCTATTTTACTTTTGTGTACCTATTTCCAGGTTGTTGCACCTTTCTAGTTGGGAGTGTTGTTTTCCCTTTTCTTTTCAGTAAACCTTCAACACTCACTTTGTACTGTTTAGAGGTCGATGCACCTTGTTGGTCTGTTTATAGCAGTTGGTACTTTACTTTTTCCTTTTACTCTACACTTCTGCATTGAGTGGGCTGCGTGTGTGTGTACAGGTACTTAGGAAAAGGCCTCCCCGAGTTGTTTGGCCTTCGGTAGTTGTCGCCAGTCCCTGGCATATGGAGGCAGTCTTGGGGTAGTTGTGGCTCGAGTCCGGGTAGGTTCGGGTCATGAAGAAGTTGTATCAAAGGTGTTTCATTCCATGGGACATTTCTCAGACATCCCTAAAAAGGAATTGGTTGGGATTTAGTGTAATGATGTCGACATGTCTCGAGAGCATCTCTTGGGCCAAGGAGTCCAGTGATGGTATGAGTAGCCGATGTATCCATTCCTCAGGACCCTGATAACCCTCTTATCGACTCAGCATGATGAGACACATGTTGCAGGGAAAATTGGATTGTGCATCACATAGGATTGAGTCTTTGACTATCCTTCTTGAGTCAGCTCCCCATTATTGTTGTTGTCATATACATATATGCTCATCTGATCGTGGTGCTTCTTGATAACATTTAGGATGCCTCTGAGAAGACAACCAGTTTGGATATCAGCTTTGGTTCGTGACGACGACCCTGTGAGTGATGATGCCTCAGTCTAGGACCCATCATGTGAGTCCTTTTCTCTGGGTGGGCCGGTAGCAGCACCCCCACCTGGTGAGAAGCAGACAGTGTCATCAGAGCAGACTGAGCTTGAGCGCGTGTTGAGCACACTCCGTGAGTTCCAGCGGCAGAGACCACTAAGGTTCAGTGGTGAGACAGACCCTCAGGTAGCAGAGGTTTCGCTAGAGACAGTGGTTCTCCTCTTCAGTCTTGTGCAGATGCCGGCAGATCTTATGGTGGCTTTGGCCGTCAACCTTTTCCATGAAGCAGTTGGGCATCGGTGGAGTCTGGTGACTCATTTACTCGATGAGTCGTCACTTTCATGGGATGACGTTCAGCTACTATTTCGTGAGTATTTTTACCCCTCCTACTTATTCTCCGTTCGGATCCAGGAGCTATTACAGTTTCAGTAGGGTGGGATGATGGTGACTGAGTATGTGACTAGGTTCGCGGACCGTGCATGCTTTTACCCGGACATGGTCCTTGATGGAAACTTCCGAGCACGGAAGTTCGATCAGGGTCTCTGAAGAGAGATTTGTGTGATCATCGTACTCTTGTGCATCCCTACTTATGCCAAGGTGCTAGAGTAGGCGCTGGTGATAGAGAGCTTCCTACCGCATTTTACAGTTGGTGGTGGCAGTAGGCACGACAGAGTCGAGACGTCTGCCTTAGCTAGCAGGCACCGGATGACAGATCATCGATGTAGGTGGCCTTCCCTCCACCGGTTCTAGAGACGTGGTCGTGCACCACTGGGGTGGCAAAGCGCAGGGCCTCAGCCGAGGAGACCCTTCTGTGAGTGGACTCCGGGTCATGGTCGTACACCACAGTGGTGTTGTAGGGTACCAGGGCAGCCTAGAGAGCACCAGTGCTATGCTTGTGATGGGAAAGGTCACATGGAACAGGAATGCCTGACCAAGTATGCTGTGAACTTCGGGCAGGCATCAGGCACACCACCATGGCAGAGGCAGCGCTGTGATCGGAGAAGTTCCCAGAGAGGTGGTGCTAGTAGAGGAGCAAGAGGATCTGGAAGTGGGAGACGACATTACAAGGTCTTCCCATCACCACGAGGCGGTCCACTTCAGGCTCTGGGAGATGACCGTTGGGACCATGGATAGTCGCGAGCTTTGTATGTCTACGATCCTGGAGAGCATGAGGTGATAAGAGGTACGCTCTATAGCTCTTCTACTTTTTGCAGTAGATTGTTAGACTCTGTATGTGAAATTATTTTCTCCCGTCTCCTTGTTTGAGGTGTTACCAGGGTGACACAGGGCGTCAGTGTAACCATGTGTCAGTAGAGTAGAAGACGTGGAACCTTTTCTTTAGTCGATGGTATTGACTCCTTCGCGTTGCAAGCATGTAAGAGAGTCTTGGTCATGGGAAATCGTCTATGAATCCTTGCGTGACTGGATATCCTTGCGTGTTTCACCATATGGATATTCTGAAGGAGGGAATCACTGGGCTTTGTCCCAAGTCCAAATGGTGATTCCAGTCATGGCATGCGATGTGGGGGTTCAACAAGGGAGGTGAGCTACCCCCGAGGCCCTTCGGGCCATTTGAGACCGTGCAAATGGATGGCGAGGTTGTCTACCGCCTTACCCTAAGCCCCCAAAGTCTGGAGTGGGTGCACGATGCCTCCCACATGACATACCTGAGGAGATGTGTGCATGCTCCTATGCACATCATCGGTGAGGTCATACCTGTTGTACATCTCGAACCTCTCGTTGTTTGATTTTCATGATCACAATCACTTTCATTTTTATCTAACATTGTGTTTTAAGTGTTTGTGTTGATAGGAATTTGATTGCCAAGAAGTTGACCAAGGAAGAGGCAGAAATGGACTGAAATTCAGTCCACCGGCCGACCGGTGGCTTCACCACCGGCCAGCCGGTGGCACCCAGACTCAAGGGGTAGCTACTGCCTCCCCACCGGTCGACCGGTGGCTCTGCCACCGGTCGACCTGTGGCATCCAGCCCAAATAGTGCAATCTACTGTCTTTCCACCGGCCAGCCGGTGGCTCCTCACCGGTCGACCGGTGGAGCCTGGATCAAGACTCTTCTTCTCTACCAAGGCACCGGCCAGCCGGTGGAGATGTACCGGTCGACCGGTGGCCCCTGGACCAGACTTCTCCTCCACTGCCAAGGCACCGGCCAGCCGGTGGAGCTGTACCGGCCAGCCGGTAGCACTGGTCAAACTAGCCGTTGGAGCTTTGACCAGGCTGCTCCACTTGCCTCCCAACGGCTCCGAAGACCTCTCCAACGGCTCCGAAGCCTCCCCAAGGGTTCCTAGCCTATAAATAAAGGCCAAGGAAGCCCCGGACATCTACCGGATCATATACGAAGCCAACGGACATATTTTGGATCAATTGGCCAACCTCCGGCGGACTTCCTCAAAGGAACCCACCTAGCTCCAACAACTTCCACATCCAAGGAGCTCCTTCAAAGAAGCTTGGAAGCGGCCTTCAACATCTCCATCCAATCAAAGGCGCCCAAGTCTTCCCAAATACGGGTTTTATTGTTTTATTTACTTTGAGCTTAAAATTGGGTTTGTGCCTACAAACCCCAACCCTTTTCTCAACCTCCCTTTCTTTGGGTTCTCACACCACCACTAAGGTGTGAAGAGGTTGTCAAGCCTTACCTTGTAAAAAGGCTTGAGATCGGTGAGCTAGTCTTCACCCGTAAAAAGACTAGTGGGTTATTGCTTAACCATTAAAAGCATTGGGTTCTTGCTCAACCAATAAAAGCAAGCTGTAATAGGTCCTAGTGTTACCTCAAAGCCTAGTGGGTTTCTTGCTAAAACCATTGAAAAGCAAGCGGTAGGAATCTCTCAACGGTTGAGTTGGGAGCGGAGACGTAGGCCGGGTTTTGGCCGAACTCCGTTATCAATTTGCGTGTCTTGCCTCTTTATTTCCGCTGCATTTTTACTTTGATTTTTAATTTGTGAATCAATTTTTTAAAAGGCAATTCACCCTCTCGTTGTTTGATTTTCATGATCACAATCACTTTCATTTTTATCTAACATTGTGTTTTAAGTGTTTGTGTTGATAGGCATTTGATTGCCAAGAAGTTGACCAAGGAAGAGGCAGAAATGGACTGAAATTCAGTCCACCGGCCGACCGGTGGCTTCACCACCGGCCAGCCGGTGGCACCCAGACTCAAGGGGTAGCTACTGCCTCCCCACCGGTCGACCGGTGGCTCTGCCACCGGTCGACCTGTGGCATCCAGCCCAAATAGTGCAATCTACTGTCTTTCCACCGGCCAGCCGGTGGCTCCTCACCGGTCGACCGGTGGAGCCTGGATCAAGACTCTTCTTCTCTACCAAGGCACCGGCCAGCCGGTGGAGATGTACCGGTCGACCGGTGGCCCCTGGACCAGACTTCTCCTCCACTGCCAAGGCACCGGCCAGCCGGTGGAGCTGTACCGGCCAGCCGGTAGCACTGGTCAAACTAGCCGTTGGCTTTGACCAGTCAACTCCAAAAGCCTCCCAACGGCTCCGAGGCCTTTTCCAACGGCTCCAAAGCCCTCCAACGGATACTTGAAGGTTCCTAGCCTATAAATAAAGGCCTAGGAAGCCCCGGAACAACATACAAGCCACCGGACACATTTTTACATCTTTGGCGAAGCTCCGGCGGATTGTTCCAAGGAATCCTCAAGTGCTCCAACCATCTTCCAATCCAAGGAGCACCTCAAGAAGCTTGGGAGAGCACGCAACATCAACTCCAATCAACCATTGGCGCCCAAGTCTTCCTCAATTACGGGTTTTATTGTTTTATTTATTTTGAGCTTAAATTTGGGTTTGTGCCTACAAACCCCAACCCTTTTCTCAACCTCCCTTTCTTTTGGGTTTCACACCACCACTAAGGTGTGAAGAGGTTGTCAAGCCTTACCTTGTAAAAGGGCTTGAGATCGGTGAGCTAGCCTTCACCCGTAAAAAGGCTAGTGGGTTATTGCTAAACCATTAAAAGCAATTGGGTTCTTGCTAAACCAATAAAAGCAAGCTGTAATAGGTCCTAGTGCTACCTCAAAGCCTAGTGGGTTTCTTGCTATAACCATTGAAAAGCAAGCGGTAGAATCTCTCAACGGTTGAGTTGGGAGCGGAGACGTAGGCCGGGTGTTAGGCCGAACTCCGTTAACAATTTCTTGTGTCTTGCCTCTTTACTTTCCGCTGCATTTCTACTTTGATTTTAATTTGTTAATCAATTCTTTAAAAGGCAATTCACCCCCCCTCTTGCCATCATTCCCTCCTTGGGGTGTTCTTCCGACCCATCAATTGGTATCAGAGGGACTTTTGAATAATTCCTTACCCGGTTTCAAATTAAAGATCCTATTTTTTGATGGCTTCTACCGCTTCTTCTTCTCAAACTCTCGAAGGACATTCTTTGGATCGTGCTCCATTCTTTGATGGAACCGACTATTCTTTTTGGAAAACCCGCATGACTACATTTCTTAAAAGCATTGGTTTTTCTATTTTTAAAATTGTCATGCATGGTTATACTCTCTCTAGTCTAGATGAATCTCAATGGACCCCCGTTGACATTGCAAATTTCGAGCTTGATGGCAAAGCCATGAATGCTCTACATTGTGGGTTAGATCGTAATGTTTTTGATCATATTTCTTCTTGCACTACCTCTTATGCTATTTGGAAATTGTTAGAACTAACCTATGAAGGTACTAGCGACGCTCAAAAGCAAGAACCCATTCAAAAGCTAGAACCCGATGCAAAATCCGTACCCGCTTGCCCACTTCACAAGAAAAGGGCCAAGAAGAAGAAGAAGAAGGCTTTAAAGAAAACTTGGAGTGATAGCTCCACCTCCTCATTCTTCTCCTCCTCCTCAAGCGACCAAGGTACAAATTGCCTAATGGCAAAACGTGAGGTATCTTACTCATCTTCCGACTCTTCTTCCTCGTCTTCTAGTTCTTCAAATTCTTTGAATCATTTATCCTATGAAGAACTCTCGCACGCAAGAGATCAATTGGAAAAAGGTTTTCATGCTTTATCTTCAAAATTTGTCGCTTTGAAAAAGAATTTCAAAAAACTCTCCTCCGAAAAAGAACAACTTCTCAAAGAGAAGGAGGAGATGTCCCTAAAAATCCAAAATTTTCCAAATGTTGATTCTTTGGAATCAACCATCAAAGACTTAAGGGAGACCCTAGCCAAGTTCACCCAAGGGGAACAAAATTTGAACAATTTGCTTGGATCCCAACGTGTAGCTAGAACCACACATGGACTTGGCTATTCCAACCAAGCTTCCTCCTCCCATGCACCCACTGTTTTTGTAAGGGGGAGCTCTAGCTTTAAATTTTGCAATTATTGTAAAAAATCAGGGCACATGATATATGAATGTAATTGCAAAAACGCCCGGTATGGAAGGCCCAAATCGATTTTTTATTCGGATGAATTCTATAGGAGAAGACCCGCTACAAGGCAAGTGTGGATTGAAAAATCCCTCTTAGCGAGTCTCTCCGGGCCTAAAATCATCTCTTTTCAAAATTCCTCTCCCCGGTGATTCATTGTTTTTATTTAGGGGGAGTTAGGCCTTTTTGTGAATTCAAACTTTCAATTTCAACACTTGGTTTCAATTTTCTCAATTCAAAACTTTCCTATTAAATTTTCATTTCTAAATTTCCAACAGTTGGTATCGAATATTCATTTTTGATTCAAAAATTTCAAAAATTTCACTTGGTTTCAAAATTTCAAAATTCAAATTTGTTTTTGTTTCAAAACTTTCAATTCAAACTGTTATTCAAATTTTCATTTCAATTTCAAAAATCTCAATTGATTTTCAAATCTCAAATCTTGTTTTTAAAATCTCAATTTCCCTCAATCAAGTTTTATGCCCCGTGCTATTTTGATAATCACAAAGGGGGAGAATTTCTTGATTGATTGGGGGAGAAACTTTTTTGATCATGCTTTGCTTTACATTTCATTTTATTTAAGCATTCCTTTCAATTCATGTTTTTACTTTGATTGTTTAAGTGATTGTGATCATCAAAATAGGGGGAGATTGTTGTACATCTCGAACCTCTCGTTGTTTGATTTTCATGATCACAATCACTTTCATTTTTATCTAACATTGTGTTTTAAGTGTTTGTGTTGATAGGCATTTGATTGCCAAGAAGTTGACCAAGGAAGAGGCAGAAATGGACTGAAATTCAGTCCACCGGCCGACCGGTGGCTTCACCACCGGCCAGCCGGTGGCACCCAGACTCAAGGGGTAGCTACTGCCTCCCCACCGGTCGACCGGTGGCTCTGCCACCGGTCGACCTGTGGCATCCAGCCCAAATAGTGCAATCTACTGTCTTTCCACCGGCCAGCCGGTGGCTCCTCACCGGTCGACCGGTGGAGCCTGGATCAAGACTCTTCTTCTCTACCAAGGCACCGGCCAGCCGGTGGAGATGTACCGGTCGACCGGTGGCCCCTGGACCAGACTTCTCCTCCACTGCCAAGGCACCGGCCAGCCGGTGGAGCTGTACCGGCCAGCCGGTAGCACTGGTCAAACTAGCCGTTGGCTTTGACCAGTCAACTCCAAAAGCCTCCCAACGGCTCCGAGGCCTTTTCCAACGGCTCCAAAGCCCTCCAACGGATACTTGAAGGTTCCTAGCCTATAAATAAAGGCCTAGGAAGCCCCGGAACAACATACAAGCCACCGGACACATTTTTACATCTTTGGCGAAGCTCCGGCGGATTGTTCCAAGGAATCCTCAAGTGCTCCAACCATCTTCCAATCCAAGGAGCACCTCAAGAAGCTTGGGAGAGCACGCAACATCAACTCCAATCAACCATTGGCGCCCAAGTCTTCCTCAATTACGGGTTTTATTGTTTTATTTATTTTGAGCTTAAATTTGGGTTTGTGCCTACAAACCCCAACCCTTTTCTCAACCTCCCTTTCTTTTGGGTTTCACACCACCACTAAGGTGTGAAGAGGTTGTCAAGCCTTACCTTGTAAAAGGGCTTGAGATCGGTGAGCTAGCCTTCACCCGTAAAAAGGCTAGTGGGTTATTGCTAAACCATTAAAAGCAATTGGGTTCTTGCTCAACCAATAAAAGCAAGCTGTAATAGGTCCTAGTGCTACCTTAAAGCCTAGTGGGTTTCTTGCTAAAACCATTGAAAAGCAAGCGGTAGGAATCTCTCAACGGTTGAGTTGGGAGCGGAGACGTAGGCCGGGTTTTGGCCGAACTCCGTTATCAATTTGCGTGTCTTGCCTCTTTATTTCCGCTGCATTTTTACTTTGATTTTTAATTTGTGAATCAATTTTTTAAAAGGCAATTCACCCCCCCTCTTGCCATCTTTTCCCTCCTCGGGTGTTTCTTCCGACCCAACAATACCTCGCATGAATGGATCACATCCTTTGTGTGTGGTGACATAGAACTGTGCAAGAGTTTTCCTGGGTACCGGAGAGCTAGGTGTGGGCTTAGTACCCTATGTTGTTCCCAGGTTTTTCTTTTCAGGGAAGAAAATATTAAAGGAGGGACTGATGTAAGAACCATGTTTTTTCTATAAAATACTTTGCAAAATTCTTGATTTTATTCCAGAGCAGCGCCTTTAGACGGCGTGCGATTCTGAGCCCCGGCGTGGCCGGAATTAATTTTTTTCAGTGTGTTCAAACTGGGAACACCAAATAAATAGGATAGCTCCTAAATTTTAGCTCAGATGGGAAACCCAAGGGCACCGTTGAGTCCGGAGCTTGATGATTACCCTAGGAGGGGTGTAACTTTCGCAGGCGTGGCCCTTCTTTGAAAAATGCCACCAGGGGTGTTTTCGTAATTTTGCGGCATCAGGCGTGGACTTTAAAACATTTGAACAGAGGGTTGGATTAAAATTCAGAGACCGTTGTTGCACTAAGAATGTGGTTTTTACCCTTGGGGTGGCTTACCCCTGGCCCCGCCAAAATTTTAGGTACGGGGTCTATGGGGCGGGGGGTTTAAGTGTTTTTCTATTTAAACACCACCCCCACCCTCTTCTCCCCCTTTGTGTATTCCCTAGAGTCTTCCTCTCAGCGGGCTTCTCCCCTCTCCTCCACCACTCCAGCAAGGCGCAGCGGCTCTGGCCGACCAATCGTGAAGCTTCGGGCTACGCCCAACGAGGTAGGAGGTTTCGTTCTTCGTTTTAGTTTCCGCTTTGTCTTTAAATTTAATTTCCTATGTCGAATTGCTGTCTGAAAGTAGAGAAAATCCCCTGGATTCATAGGGATTTATTTTATCTTCCCAATGATCCTTTTGGATCAAATCTTTGAGTCTTGGGGCGTCCGGGGTGAACCTGGGAATTTTCCTGGCCGTTTTTTACTTTTTTCCGGCGGTTCTAGGGAGGTCCGGCGACTGACGGTGAAGATGCATTCCAGGAAGCGGTGGTATGGTACCCCGCGGTGGATTTCTGGGATGGTGGCACGGTGGTGGGCTCCTCAGAGGAGGCAACGTTGCGCGGTGCGCCGGCGGCTCCAGGCGGCGGGCAAGGTCGACGGCGAGGTGGACCGGGGTCAGAGCGCGCGACCCCGAGTGGGGATCGAGGCCCACCTTCAGCGGGTCTCCACAGATGACCTCAAATGGCCACGAGGGCCGGTCGGCTCAACATGGACCCAGGGTCCATAGCCAGGTTGTGCAGCTGAGCCACGGGCCAGCGCTATGAGCCGGGCTGGCCGGCGTGGGCCGGCCCAGACCGGGCGGACTGAGTGGACCAGGCCGGTCCAGCCCAAGGGGTTCACCCCCTATGACTTTGGACACCTGTAATTTTTTGTATGAGTGTCCGTTTTGCATGTCATCTAACATAGTTCATTCCTAGAATCAAGACGAAGCTTTTGAGATGGACTCAGGGATTTTTAATTCCTGAGATGAGGGCCTCAGGCGCGTGACACGCCCAGTAAGTGGACTGGTGTTATTCTGGGTGTTCTTGTTTTGGGCGGCGTAGACACATACAGAGTCTGTTTTGAGCACCGTCATCCACGTTGGGACCCTGGCGTCGAGGCAGAGTTTTCTAAGGTGGGTTTAGGCATTGAAACTGGAGTTGAGGCATGGGCCCCCAGCCCTTCTTTTAAGCTTCGAGCATCGTTTAGAAACTTTTTGATCAGACGTTCATTCGGGGCGTGCGAGTAGTCGATTCTGGATGTTTTTCCAAGGGCATTGAAATGGCACAATCCGCCCGCTTTAATTCAGCACAATGGAGCAGGCCCCATGGGGTTCGTTTTGGGAATTGGCGGTGATTTCTATCCTCTTCAATGGGTGTCCATTTTGGACAAGTGAATAGTCAATCTTGGGTGCTTTTTCGAGAGGATCACAATGGTGCGATCTGTTGGCAGTGCTTCGGGACTGTGATGTCGGTCCCACGTCGCACGACTTGTTTGCGGTATGACGAAATGCATCATTTTCTCTGGATATCCGTTCCACGCGTGTAAGCAGTCAATTCGACATGTTTTTCCTAGGGGATCGCGATGGTGTGATGTGCCTGACTGTTTTCAGGACTAAGGCTCAGGGCCACAAGACGTTGTTCGAGCGTAAAGTGGTGTTGGACAACGTTTCCGTCGAATATCTATTTGAGGCGAGTAGATATTCTATCTCACATGTTTTTCCGAAAGGATTACAATGGTATGATCCATTTGGATGTGCGGAGCCTCATTTGAGATCTAATTAAATGTGGAGGCATGAAAGGTGTACGGGTGGAGGTTCTTCCCGTAGTGTTTGTAGAGAACCCTTGGCGTGTGATTGTGAGCACTCCTATGAGATTGAAGTAAATGTTTGAAGATGTTTTGTTGGTCGTGCTAGAGCCTAGGTGGAAGCAAGTTGGAGAACTTACGTTTTCTCCCTATTTGCGTTGACGTTGGACATCATGTACACGATAGCCTTTGGGTTGGAAATGTGGAATACTCTGGGAGTGTACGGCTTTCCCAAGAGGTACATGTTTTTGTTTGTACCCAAGAATATTTGTGTATGTGGTTTGGAGATGAGATAGGGCCTCACGTCCTAAGGGCCCCATGTCCATACCATGTTCTACTTTCCCTACCTTTGAACTCTCATGACACAGAGCATCCTTCTGTTAAAGATGGTTTAGACAAGCACTGTGGAGTGGTTTCACATGGCTCTGTTCTTGACGGTTTGATCGGAAGAGTTGTTTGGGATCCCCTATTCCTCTATCCATGTGGGATTTCAGTATCACGTACCTTTGTGTTCCTTGGTAGAGTTATTGTGGATTCGGTGTGACCAATACTTTATGTGGGCACTAATCCTCCACCCAGAAGGTTGTTTCCAGTAGGGTGTGGAGCCCAGTGATCCCTGGGCATAGACTCTCTAGCCAAGTAACGAGATCATATATTCCTTTCGCAATCTACCGTGACGTGTTTCCCTAGGTAGAGTTCCAGGTATCGTCATGACCCACACTATACGTGCATTGACCCTCTACTAGGTGAGTTGTTACAGAGTCGGGTCATTGCGCGATACCCACTCCATGTTCAGTTGGCTCGTGTTATACCATCCGGTAGGGATGGCCAAAGCAGCTCTGGGTTTACCCTCCATTGGGGCTGGGCAGTGGGTTTCACATCAACTTCATAGGGTTTACCCTCCAGCGGGGCTGGGCAGTGGGTGACCTGATGACCTCTTAGGGTTTACCCTTCTGCTGGGCTGGGCAGTGGGTCACCCGATGACCTCTTAGGGTTTACCCTCTAGCTGGGTTGGGCAGTGGTTTACCCAACGACCTCTAGGGTTTACCCTCTATTAGGGATGGGCAGTGGGTTACCCGATGACCTCTTAGGGTTTACCATACAGCTGGTCTGGGTAGTGGGTTACCCGACAACCTCTTAGTGTTTACCCTCCAGCGGGGCTGGGCAGTGGGTTACCCGACGACCTCTTAGGCTTTACCCTCCAGTGGGGCTGGATAGTCAGTTACCCGATGAACTCTTAGGGTTTACCCTCCAGCAGGGATGGGTAGTGGGTTACTCGATGACCTCATAGGGTTTACCCTCCAGCTGGGCTGGGCAGTGGGTTACCCGAAGACTTCTCTCAAACTTAGTCTTTTCTACAAGGCTATTTTGTGGCTTTTCTCCGTGACTACCGGAGCGGGACCATTGGTTGTACGGGTCAGTGATGTGACAACTTTGACATTGAGAAGACCTCTCGACTGTGTGATAGTGAAGAGGTGTGATTTGAATTTCCCCAGAACTCTCAAGAATGAGGGGCACTTTCCCCATCGAGACGCATCCTTTTGATGTGACCTAAAATTGTGCCAGCGAGTTAGTACCACCCAAAGAAGATAATGTCAAGGTTCGGTGATTTGAGCCCCTTGACTTGTAGTTCAGGGCAGATGTGCGGGATACGGGGCATCGATGGTGTTTACTTCTGGGGCTATTGGTGACTCACTTTCTTGGGATGAGCTATGTGATGGAGATCCCCTTATGATCTTGTTTGGGTTTCTTGTTTGAGCATATGGATATGAATATACCTTGTTCCAGTACCCCCTTCTTGGGTTTTGGTTACTCTCCTTCCAGGAGAGGCGATGATGTGCGGGGTATGCCACGCGCTTTCCGTGTCTAGCTACTCGTGGTTGGATGAGTCTACTCTCCTACTATACGTAGCGAAGGCTTGACGAGAAGTTCATCTTCTCATCGTTTCTAGCTCCTTGTGTTAGGACAAGTCTACTTCCTTTCTCTTATTGGGTAGAGATGTACTCTTTACTGCACTCTCTGTTGTACTCCTTTTCTACTCCCTGTTCGATCAACTGCTCACCCTTCGGTACCTCCTTTGTTTATCACATGATCCTTTGGGGTATCCTAGTGAGTATTTTTATACTCACCCTTTCTTGGGCTTTTCCCGCACTTGGTGTGACCTTACAGACGATGGACGGGTTTCTCATGACTACAGAAGAGCTCAAGATTTCAGAAGCTTGGACCGTGTGCGATGGTCGTAGTCGGGTTCCAGGTGTGGGACTCTCCCAGCTGTTTTACTTTTGTTTACATGTTGCTGGGTTGTGGCACTTTTCTGGTTGGGTGCATGTTTTTCCCTTTTCTTTTCAGTTTACCTTCAGCACTGACTTTTTACTATTTAGAGGTCGATGCACCTTGTTGGTCTGTTTATAGCAGTTGGTAATTACTTTTCCTTTTACTGTTCACTTCTGCATTGAGTGGTTTCCATGTGTGTGTATAGGTACTTAGGCAAAGGCCTCCCCAAGTTGTTTGGACTTCGGCGCTTGTCACCAGCCCCTGGCCTATGGAGGCGGGCTTGGGGTAGTTGAGGCTCGAGCCCGGGTAGGGTCGGGTCGTGACATGACCTATCCAAACTAATGGAAGGAAATACTTGAACCAAATGAATTATCTTATGATTACAATATCAAATATGAATTTACTGACTCAACATCTCTTTGGATTCTGATAGGAGAATACCTTGGGTCTCCGGAACCCCATTCCAATTCAAGGATGTCTTTTTATTAGGTTAATACCCACCAAGATTTCAGTTCATGTATATTCCTTAGATTCTCAGTATAACACCGTAGGGTCCCCTTTAATTATTCTAGGATACCTTACATACACTACTTAGATAAAAAATTGACAAGTAGGTTCCCTGGATACACACCTTAGACCATGTCCTTACTTTGCCCCGTTTTACCTTATATACACTCTTTGGACTCAGTAGGCACCTTATTGTCGAATGCCTTGGATTATGATCCTTGGATCACATTATTTCCCCTTAGCTAGACTCAAATACTAGTGAGTTATATTTCAGTGAGATTTATGTTACCTTGGTTATTACCCTAGAACTCCCTCACTTGATATCATTTTCAGGTTGCCTTGTTACATCTTGGGACCCTCACTACTTATACTATCAGGAGGTGATGTCAGTGATAGATATGCCTCACATGAAATATTAACATTAAATAGTAATTAGATAATCAATGAGCTGATTATGTGTTCAGACACTAACTGAGGGAAGAAGTAGGTACATGGGTTTGTAGTTATTTTGTACTACTTTCTTTACTTATAAATACATGGATGAACACTGCTATATTCCATTACACGGGCCATATGTTATAGAAACTGTTGGTGGTGGCCCACTAAGATTTATCTCACACCCTCTTCGGGAACCCTTTGGTACCTGGAGTATATTATATGACTACACATGTTGATAAAGGGAAGCATACAACTTCCAACACTTGATTGGGTGCTGATAGGATGGAGCTCGATAGTAGATGACCGAGTTGGATATCGGGTTTCTTGGAGTAATATTTGTTTTATTTTAAATTATGGAACAAGTTATGTCTATTTTCTTACATCCATGCTTTCTAGTTTTCTAGTGACATGACATTTCATCTTCATTGTTCAGTTTGTATAGTTATGTTTGTTCTCTTTTATTTATTGCATTAGTTGTCTTTCATTGTTTACTTATATTCCTTACAATTTGATAAACTCTTCTAATGAGGGAATAGTCTTACCACGAACACACCCTAGACCCTTGCTGCTAGTCGACATCCTCTGGCATTCAGGAATATGCACTTGAGTCCATGTGGCCCACTAGGCTTGGGACACCCGTTATGTGGCATCTGGGTCTGATTCATCACAAAGTCATTTCAAATTTGGTTTCATTTCATTCATTACTATTTGGATACAATAGATTGGAGAATAGGAATTCTTGATACTTTTCCATAATCCATTCTTGGGCATCGTGAACCCATGTTCGGGGTAAAATCCAAATTACCCATAATGCAATTATTGTTCTATTTTTCCTACTATAGTTGAAATTATTTCACTATAGGGTGATGTACATGCTCTGTGGTGTTGTTGATTATTTCTCTGTTGAAAATTTATTTCATCCTTATCCCATTGATATGAGGGAAAGGAGCATTGCTACATGCATCATTATAGGAACCTAGAATTCACATGTCATGCATATTTCATGGCCATATTGGTGCATCTCACAGATTTTCATTGCTTGATAACCCTGTGATTGTTGAGTGATATTGTGATAGTTTTATTGTACTTTTAATACTTTGGATGTGATTGAGTGATTTTCGGTATTAATTCTTGAGGTGTATGGGCCCTAATGGGCTGGGATGAGTAATTTACCGAGTCGATCCATTATACTATAATGAAATGGGTGTCGTTTATGGTAATAGGTGTATGGGAATGATTCACCAAAAATGGATATCCACTACAAAGTTAATCCTGAAATCTAAAATTAATTGGTTGCATATATTTATCCCACCTTTTCATGATTGTGAAAGGTAAATGATTGAAACTGGAAATTAACTACAAAATGACATGAAACTTATACTTCAGAACTTACCGATGTCTGGATATCTAAGTGGGTTTTTTGGGTAGTATTCCTTGGGTAGTGAGCTTTTATTACATTTTGTTTCGACTAGTGATTCTATCTTATGCTACTAAGATGGTTTTAATAACAGTGCATGGCATTTTTAGACCAATGTCATTGCTTCTTCCTCGCATCGTTTTCTAGGAGGGTGGTGACGACCATGTTCCAGACATGGTGGTCCCTGAGCTACCAGTCTTACTTGTTGGAGTGCCACTTGAGGTACTGCATATTCAACATGATGCATGAACTGATTCCCAAGTCTGTGATAGTTTCCTACATCTGATATAGTCCATGCAAGGTGCTCCATGGTTTGAACCTATGATATCTAAACTAACTCATGAGTTCCAACAATAGCATCCTCTTACTTTTTCAGGGGATGGAGGTTCTTAGGCTATTGAGTCTTGTCTAGAGGCCATGTTTTCTATTTTTGAGCATCTAGAAACACCTCCAGATCATAGTTTCATGCTTTCTACATTCATGCTTTGGTATTCGACCAATAATTTGTGTTATGTGGTTACCCATGCATGTCATCATCAGGGCATGTTATAGATTAATTTACAGACTACCTTCTATGATCATTTCTTTCCTTAGGCACTGAGAGCTGATAGAGCCAGAGAGATCATGCATTTCGAGAAGGGTTCTATGTCAGTTATGGAATATTCATCATGTTTCATTGATTTATATGACTTTTCATCACTTCTAGCCAGTGATGAGATTTTTCATTTTAGACATTTTGAGGATGGGATCTAGTATGCCATACGAACTCTGGTGAATGTATTTTGCCTTCTTAACTTTTTTCAATAGCTGATCAAGTTCTCTTCACTAAGTATAACCTGATAGATGACACAAGTACAAAATTTAAAGGATCAGTGCCGCATTAGGATAGTAGTTCTTCTGATTTCAGGAAACATTCCCTTGAGGTTTTTTTGTCAGCGCACTGGTAGCTAGAGTATCTAGTTTGATAGCTTTTTGGTGTGTCATCATTGTTAAAAAACTAGGGCATAAGAAGACAAAATGTGATAGAGACCCTATAGAATGTAGATCTTGCAGCCATATGGGGAATCTTTAGTATTGCATGTAGGACCTTTCCACCAGCTTTGAGTGAAAAAAGGTTTGTTCCAGATCCACCTTTTGGAGAGAGTTCTTTTACGCCATGTCAGGAAGGTAGTTGGAATTGCAACTGCGGGTCTAGATGGGGAGGAGGTCATGGTCTTGGTAGGCTAATACCTAATCACCAGCAGAACCAGTAGAGCAGTCATAATCGTGGAAATACATCTATTTCACAAGGCTGGGGATCAGGTCAGTTGTCTTCCTTACAACTGATACCCAAGGATCATGCTTCATGACCATCTACAATATAAGGTACTATTCTAGTATCCCCTACTATTGTCTCTAGTATTATTGATACAGGTGCTTCAAACTCTCCCATTTCTATATCTATCTTGGAAAGTATCTGACTAGAGATACAATATCACTAAGGTGTAATGACCCTCGATACACCATTGGGAATACAGACGGAGGGCACACTTCACTGCATGGACCATCTCCTTGAGGTTGGGTGTTACCCTTTCTTGTGGAATCTCTTTGTTCTCAAGATGACGAGCTTAGATTTCATTCTCGGTATGGAATGGTCAGTCCACTATCATGCCTTTATAGAATCCTATCGCTTCAGGGTTTAGTTTACATCATGAGAAGGAATAAGTTATCTTATCAATGGTGAGTGGGATGTCCAGGCTAGGAGTGCTAGACCGAAGCAATATGAGCTAGGTGGTGTGACCTCCCAAATTGGAAATATTTTCATGGAGGATTAGGGTTTGGTTCAATCAGATTTCCCTCCAATAATTGATTGTTTCAGGGAAGCCTTTATTTATGAATTTTAAGTCTTACCTCCTAAGATATAGGTAGAGTTTAAAATATATCTTGTTCCAAGAGCAGATCTAGTGTCCATTCCTCTATACAGGATGACACCTACTAAGCTTTAGGAGCTCAAGTGGCAGATAGAGGACCTAGAGGCCAAAATATTTATTCAGACTAGTAAATACTCTTGGGGCTCACCCATGATTTTTTCTAAGAAGGTGGATGTAACTCTTCATCTATTCGTGGATTATAGAAGGTTGAACCAGCTTACAATCAAGAACTGATATCCACTTCTTGGAATAGTTGATCTCTTCGACCAACTCCAAGGAGCAAAGGTGTTCTCTAAGATCGGCATGAGATCGTGTTGTCATCATGTGTGAGTAAGAATATCATACATACCTCTTATATATTTTCATAGAAATTATGGTCTATATGAGTACCTTGTTATGTTGTTCAGTCGTATGAACACTCTTTCTGTTTTCATGGCTTTGATGAATACTGGTTTCCACCCCTATTTGGCCTCTTTTGTCGTGGTCTTTCTGGATGAAATCTTGGTGTATTCTCACACCCGTAATGACCATGCCAAACATCTTGAGATCATTATGTGTACACTGAGAGACCATTAGATTTATGAAAAGCTTGTTAAATGTGTCTTCTAGATTGAAAAAAGTCTACTTCTTGGGTCATATTATTTCATAATCAAGACTATCCATTGACCCTAAAAAGGTTTTTGCTATAGTTTCATGGGAGCATCCCAAGAACGTGTTTGATGTTAGGTGTTTCTTGGTCTGGTTTAATATTACAAGTGTTTCATACATTGATTATCACATATTTATTAACCTCTTACTCAAATTACAAAGAAGGGTGTTATGTTTTGTGGTCAGAAGCATGTGATAAATCCTTTCATGAGCTGAAAGAGAGGCTTGTCTCGGCACCAATTTTGGTTATTCCAAATTTTGGTAAAGGTTATATCATCTTCGGTGATGCATTAGCCATTGGCCTAGGATTATCGTTTATGCATGAAGACAAAATCATTGCATACAGATCATGGGAGTTGAGGCCTCATGAAGAAATTACATGGTGCATGACCTCGACCTAGTAGTAGTTTTCTATGACTTATGTTGATGGAGACATTGTCTGTTGGGTGAGAACTTTGTTGTGTATACAGAACACAAAAGCCTTGAGTATATCTTTTCTCGGCGTGACATGAACCTCAGACAACATAGATGGGTTGAATATTTACAATCCTTTTATTTTGATCTTGTCTATATACATGTAACGGAAAATGTGGTTGCTGAGGCATTGATTTAGAAAACTCAAACATAGGCCATGCAGGAAGCTAGTGATGAATGGAAGTTAATGTACCTCTTTTCTGAACTTCATCTGGAGTTTCATGATTGTCACTAGTAGTATTAATTTTCAGCCTTAACAATTACCTCTTTCCTCCATAAAATGGTGAAGAGTAGGTAGTTTCCAAATCTTGAAGGGTTGGTTATACATGAGATTATATCAGGAGATAACCCAAAATTTGGATTAGTCTGTGGATAGAGACGACATCCTAAATCTATGTGGATGTATTTAGGTTCCTACAGATATTATAGAGGAGTTGATGAAAGTGTCCCATGATTCTCAATGGGCAGTTCATCCATGCATCTCAATGATGTATTGAGATATGCGACACCAATATTGGTGGCCTAGAATGAAACATCAGATTATAGGCTTTATTAATAGATGTTCCACCTATCTGTAGGTGAAATTGGAGTACCAGAGACCTAAAGGCTTGTTACAGCTGCTTCCAGCCCCAAAATGGAAAATGAAAGATATTTATTTGTATTGCATAGTTAGCTTACCTAGGTCATTGAGGGGTAGCCATGCATTCTCGGTAGTCATTGACTAGATGATGAAATCATCACACATAATTCCTATTCAGTAAAATTTCTCAATTCATGAATTAGGAAGACTATATGTCTATGATATCATATGACTACATGGGGTTCCTCATACTATCATTTCAGATAGAGATGCTCATTTCACTACACGGTTATGGAAGGCTTTCTAAAAATCTATGGGGAATCAAGTTATTTTAAACACATCTTTTCACCCTTAAACCAATGGAAAATCGGAATGGATGATACAGGTTCTAGAGGATATACTCCCAGTATATTTACTTGATTTCAGTGGTTCTTGAGAGAATCATATTTCTCTCGTTGATTTCGCTTATAAATATGGTTTTCAAGATATAATTTAGATGGATTATTTTAAGGCCATATATGTTAGGCCATGATGTTCTCCATTGTGATGGATAGAGGTAGTTGAGGTAGCCCTACTAGGTCCTCATCTCATTCATGAGACTTCAGAACAAGTTCAGATAATCCAAAATAGTATGACTATTTCCCAGTTGAGACAAAAATCTTATGCTGATCATCGTCGACGACCTCTTGAGTTCGAGGTTGGGGATCGTGTTTTCCTTTGGGTATCACCTAGCCTAGACCATAGATGGTTAAGAATGTAGGGAATGATGTCGCCTCATTACGCCGGGATGTTTGAGATTCTATAGATAGTCAGGCCAGTAGCTTATCGATGGTAAATACCTCAGAGGTACCATACCATGCATGACATCATTCATGTCTCATAGCTTCACCAGTATCTTGATGACCTGTCTCATACCTTTGACCCTGAGTAAGTTGAGTTAGATGATGATGCAACCTTTGAGGAGTATCCAGTATGCATCATTGAATGAAGCACAATGTTTCTCTAAGGCACGTCTATCCCTCTTGTATGAGTGATATTGTATCATGTCCGAGTATATGATGAGACTTAGGAGAGAGAATATGAGGTACGAACTCAGTGGCAATAGTTTTTATCAAACAATGTTTCGTTACCCTTGGAAGGAGAACTCAAGGGGTGAGTTATTTTAAGGGGGTAATACTGTATGAAACCAATTTCTCACTTAGGTATGGATCCTTTAATTTTTAGTTTAAATCTACACATTCGACCTAATATGGATGCCTAATGAGTTTGTAATAGTTCTAAGGGTGTCTAGGGAATGTTTAGAGCCTGGAACCCATATTTTTGGAGAAAAGATACCTGGCACATGTTTTTGAGATAACTGTGTGGAATTATACACGGTTTTGAAAACCATGTTGATGTTTTTTTATCCGGAAAGATCCACCTCGCATGGTTGGCAGATGACTATACAGTCTAACCGTGTAAGGGATGACTTTTCAGGCAGAACCATCTCATACGATTTGCGCACAGTTTGAAAAACTCTGTGGACAAACCATGCGTAGGTTATTTCTATAGGTAATTTTCAATTTTTTCCATTAATGTTCTAATTATGTCACCCCTTCCTCCCAAATCTGATTTTATACCGGATTGACATATTTCTCTCTTGATTTATGGATTTTTGAAGATAAAAACATGGAATCAAGATATCTCCATCCTCTGACATCTTATAAAGCTTTTGTTCATCACATTGGATGTTCAACAATAAGTACTAGCGTCATGTTTAGTCATTATTCTTCTCTTTCACTCTTGAACTAGTTATCGACATGTGAGAATTTTTCACATTTTATTAGATATACTTTGAACTGAGGAAAATCAAGGGACGATAACATAGGAGGAGGATCGTACAACCATAAGGTGGGTGGTCTTGAACTCATACCTAAAGTTCGTTCATTTTTGAATGTTTGTGTTGGACCCATCGATCTCATCGAGGACCGTATCTTAAATTTACATTCCATGGTTATATATGTTAGAATTGTATGGTTATTCCATTTCTAAAAAATGTCATTATTTGTTACTGGTTACACTTAAATCTCAAGCCACCCCATGTTAAAGGTTATTCCATAATTGGGTTTTTAGTGTTTTGATATGGTTGAGCCACTATTTGTGTGTGCCCTTACTTGAACTTACTAAAGGTTATCCTTCCTATAATAAATCATTTTTAATGAGGATTTCATAATGGCATGTACCTTGTATGCTCAACACTAGAACCCCCTAAGCTATGTGACTCAAATGATTATTAAATGTGAAATGTGGAATTGAAATTCTAATAAGTATATATCTTGGCCTTATTAAAAGATATTGAATAAAGGATAGATGTTTGTATCAGCCCTTCCATGTTGATGGAATGTAGCTGAGAGAACCTCAATAATTGAATATGACTTAATGGTTAACTAATAATTAATTAAATGGTTGCAAAGCTACTTGGACTATCCACACTAATGGAAGACAAGACATAAACGAATTAAAAAATGGTTTCCACTCTACATGACCTATCCACCCTAATGGAAGGAAAGACATGAACCAAATGAATTATTCATGATTACAATATCAAATAGGAATGAAATGACTCTATCTTGCATTGGATTCTGAGAGGATAATACCTTGGGTCTCACGAACCCCATTCCGGTTCAAGGATGTGGTTTTCGTAGGTTGATACCCACCTAGATTCTTGTTATGGTCTATTCCTTAGATGCCTGGTATACTACCTCAGGGTCCCCATTAATTATTCAAGGATACCTTTGATACACTCATATGATCAAACATTGTCATGTAGGTGCCTTGGATGCACTATGTGGAACCAATCCTTGCTTAGCGTCGTTTTACCTTAGATACACTCGTTGGGCTTAGTAGGGGCCTTATTGTGGAAGGTCTTGGATTACGATCCTTTGATTAAACACTTACCCCTTATATATAATTAGATAATACTAAGTTAGATTTCTATTATTTTTATGTTACCTTGGTTATTTCCCTAGAACTCCCTCACTAGATATCATTTCTAGGTTTCCTTGGTACGTCTTGGGACCCTTACTACTTATACTATCATGAGGTGATGTCAGTACCATCTATGCCTCACATAACCTATTAACATTAAATGGTAATTACATAATCAGTTAATTATTTACATGTTCAGACACTAGCCAAGGGCTAAAGTAGTTACTTGGGTATTTAGTTATTTTTTACTACTTTCTTTAATTATTTATACATGTCTGCACACTTATGTATTCCATTACATGGGTTGGATGTTATAGACACTGTTGGTGGTGGCCCACGAATATTTATCTCACTCCCTCTCCATGAGACTTTTGGTACACAGAGTAGATTATATGACTATAGATGATGACCAAGGGAAGTATACAGCTTCCAATACTTGATTGGGTCCTGATAGGATGGATATTGATAACAAATGACCGAGTTGTATCGTGATATTTTTGGACTAGTCTTTTTTTTCATTACTTTTAGGATGATGTTTTGTCTATTTTTTTGTATCCATGCTTTATAGTTTTATAGTGACATGAAATTTCATCATCATTGTTCAGTTGTTACAATTATTTTTGTACTCATTTATCTATTCCATCAGTTTTATTCCATTGTTTATTTATATTCCTTCTGTTATGCTACACTTTTCTAATGAGTGAATAGTCATCCTAGAGACACACCCCAGTCCCTTGCTACTAGTCAAAATCCTCTGGTGTTCAGGAAGATTCACTTGAGGCCATGTTCCCACTAGGCTCGGGCACCCATTAAGTGGCATCCAGGTCCGGGTCATCACACAATGTGAGAAACCATGCCCACTATCCTAGACCAAGGTTTGTGAGATTCTAGGCTCAATGACCTTGACCATGGTCCCTATAGTCATAATATAATTTGAGGTAGTTCTATTTTCTCTTTGATCCCTTATATTGACATTCTATAAAGAGGAAACTGAGATCGCTCAAGGCATAGTGGATCCCATTTAATATAATTATCATTACGAATTTAAATATAGGTCATATGACCATCTAGTACATAATCAACTCAAGGTAAATCAATAGTAAATTTTATTTATAAGTAACACAAGGCATTTACATTCGGTAATAAATATGAGGCCATTGGATTCCCCCATTACAACAATAGAAACCACTATACACATCAACAATCAATTAAATTTTTGATTTATAAGACAACACACCTCAACAAGGGTTTTTTTAGAAAACATGATGTCTCGAATAAATAATTAATTCGATTCAATTAAACCTATCATTTATAAATCAATAGATAAACTCACCCTAAAATGTGGTTTATGAAGACCAATAATACTAATAAATGTAATTAAATAAAACACTCTAAGGGGTGGCTTAACAAGATGAAGATAATTTAATATCAAATCAAAATCATTGAAATCACCCTAATAGGGTGATTTGGTTGGAGGTTATCACCTATAACCATGTAATAGAATATAAGGTAGTCATATCGTGGTTTAACCATTTAAATAAAGTAATTTCATATTTTAGGAGCACCACCTGGAAGATCTAGATGCATGGAAAAATGTAAATATAATATAAACAATTTGAATTTAAGGGAAAATAAACTTGACCACCTACCACATTCTTAAGAGGGAACACATGTCTAATTTCATCCTTGATTTGAGCTAGAATGGAAGAAATAAAAATAATTGTAATGTTACATAAAAATCGGTCAAATATCTCACATGGATTTATCATTTAGAGTGGAGAGGTAAATGAAGAATATAAGGATTCAAGAGCTTACAGATGCAGTTCCAATGCATCTGATGAAAAATGAAATGAAGTATGAATAAGGAATGGGCTTTAAAGCCTAGGTGAGGAGAGGAAGAGAGCTCCTAAATGAATCCCTTGGTGGGAACTAATGATAAAAAAAAGAGAGTGAGGAATGAAATAATATGGAGGGGGAAATTTTCATTTCCATTCCATTAATGAGTCGCATGGTTTGGCTACACGATTTGGGTAGCTATACACTAACCGTGTAGAATTAACTACAAAAATACACACACTACATGGTTATCATGCATAGTTTGAAAATACATGCACCTAAAGTGTGTATAGTTATTGGTTAAGTGCCTCTAAGTTTGCAAGATAGGTGCACGGTTGGGTAAAACCATACACAACCAATGTATCACCTCTATAATAAATTGGAGACACTCTAAATAACCATGTGCCTCAACTCACATGGTGGAACCAAAACATGCAAAACCTCCTGATCTACTAGAAAAGGAAACATAGTTACTCCAAGGGGTTTTCACAGTTTAAAGAACCATTCCCCTTAATAAAAGGTCTCACATTGTTGAATTTCATGGTTAACTTAATATTTTTCCAACTATATGCCTCACTTTGCTATGAAAAAAACCAGAACTTTCAAAGTCGAAAACCTCTAAAGCACAACCGAACACCGAATACCTCTCTCAAGAATTAAAACTTACACAAAAAAATCACTTTCATGTGGTCAAATACTCATAATTACAATTAAATACCCCATTTAAGATCCAACCCATCCACCCAACAAAACGCCTAAAAACTCCTAGAATTCTAACCCGATCCAAAAAACTGGGACGTTACAAATTCCATATGCCTGTATATATGAAATTCATTTGGAATATAGAAATTTTTATTATGAAATTAAAATATTGTTTTTAGGATGAAAATCAATAATTATTGGTATAATTTATTAATAATATTTTCCAATTATTACTTTTTCAATTAAATTCAAGATCATATATTTTACCTCCACGATGGAAATGGTATGCAATGATATTTGTATGATATATAAAAAAGTTAAAGTTTAATTTTAGGGATTGAAACAAAATAATTGATGAATTATTAATTTAAATGAAAATGATACTTTCGTGGAAAAATAAAAATACTTCAAAAAATACATCTTACTAAAATTCCATAAAAATAATATTTTTAAGATATCTGGATTAATTAAGTGGTAATGTTTGATGTTTTCTTTGATTTTAGAACACTAGTTGGATCATTTTTCCTATAAGGTGTTTTTTTACTCTAATCACCAACACTAACATAAAACAAGAGATAATGGTAATTTCATAGGGTTAGAGGAAGTGTTGGTTGTTTAATATAGGCTGGATTTTCAATCTATTATTACTAGTTTGTTATAAATATTTTATTACAGCAATGCTATTATGATATTTTGTTTCTATAATAATATAATGATAGTGATACACAAAATTTTATTTTATTATTTATGATGGAAAATGATATAGTGGGAACCCCATTTGGATCATATTTTTTCCATGTTTATATGCATAAATAACCTAAGGTAATACCCTTGGGCTCATTGAGTCACCAGAGATCAGAAACAACCACCCATTATTTATTGTAGCCTCATACATAAATGAGGATAATAAACTTTCAATGAACACTAAATTTGATCTTAAATATACAATATATAGAAGTTTGATATTGAACTAACATTAATACAATAATAAAGGCCATGAGGTTTCTCTAATTGGATAATTTGTATCCATTGGTTTGGTTGATGGCCAATCAAAAACCTCTATACATGATAGTATTTTGTATGGAGGATGTTAATAAGGATTAATAAAGGAGAAAAAAATCTATTATATTTATATATAGAGTTTTTTATATGAATAGAGTATAAATGTGTTCTATATCCACTATTGTGGAAAATGCTAGCTGTTTTGACGTTTTTTGTTTAAACAATCCATGTGTTTTAAATGGAGTGAATATCATTATACTATTAATTAAATCAATTGATTGTAAAACAATTAAATTTTGACTGATAGAATGATCGGGGAAGGAACATTACATGCTATATGATGTGTATTAAAACATTTATTAGATAAATAAATATGTTTTTTAGATTGACACTTTTTTAAATGAATTGTTTGATATAAATGAACATTAAAAATCACTTGTTTTTATGTTTTTATTAACTGAAATATTATCTATTTCTATAACAAATCTATTACCCCAAACCATAATTATAATTTTTTATTTTTATTTTTTTTATAGGTAGGAAATGTCCCTTTTTTTAAATAAACCAAAAAAATCCCTATTAGCTTTTGTGTAGTGGGATCTCATTACATGACCCACACGCCTAGTGGGCATTAAATTCTATGACAACATGACCTGAAGGTGAAAACCCAAATGTGAAATTCTTGTGGATGGGGATTCAGGGTTCTATTTATACAAAAAATCCCAATTTTTGGGTGGACCTTCGGTGATAAATGCAAGAAATGGATGTACGTATTGAGGATGGAAATTAGTGATGATAGATCTAGAAAGTATGGTCTTGTAGTTGTGATTGTAGTCAGGTGGTTCCATTGGACAGGAGATGACATAATGGTGGACGATGGTGGTGGAGGTCAGTGGTCCCACCAACATTAGGCTATACTTGGTTGGTCATGCTCAAGATATATAGAGATAGTAGTTAGTGGGGTCACTGAAAATAAGAGATAATTCCCCAGGTGGATGAAGGCTCGTGAGGGATCTACAACGGCGAGCATTGGTGGACCTGTGGGATGTGGAGTTGAACTCACAGACTAGGCGGACGTGTAAGGTGGACTTATAGGTATGTGCATTCGGGTCATTTATTCATGGTATTTAATTCTCATTGTTCATGTGCTTCATGTAATGGGATCCCTATTCCAAGAAAATAATAAAGGTTTGTTTGGTTTAATAAAAAGGGGGGATCCCCCTACTTGTTATAAAATAATGAAACCACTGGATTTATTCAGTGATATTTTAGATATATATATAATTCTATAAAAGAATATTATCACAAACATTGGATATGATAAATTAAAAAATTAAAAATAATAAAATGATGTATACTCCACTAAATCTCATGACTGATGTGTAATTAATTGTGATACTTGATATCAAAGTTAGTATTAAATTTATTGTGACAACAGTTAAGCCTAAATATAATTATTTTAATATGGGTTAGAAGTCATTAGTTACCATAGATAAAGATATTTCAAAATAGTAGTATACTATGTAGTTGATGTGAATATACTTTATGGAAATTTTGGATAAATAACCAAAAATACCAAAAGGTAAAATATTGTTTGAATGTTACCAAACTATACAGTGATAAGGAAAATATTTAAAGAAATGAAGATATACCCCCCATAAATGTTGTTATTAATGAATCAATAGAATCATCAATGCTATTTACTAAACATAAGGATACAATGAGAATATTGGGTATGTAGTTTTTTTATAATATATTTAGAATATGATTATTTATCTATAAATAAATATTCATAATTAAAGTAGAATTCTATCTCAACCAGGACATAATAGTGGACCGAAAAATAAAATTTCTAACTTATGATATGTTATATAATTTAAAATAAAATTCATGTAAATTGTTATCAATAGAATTGGATTTAGAAATTATGGAGAAAAAAAGAGAACATTTGAGATAATAATTATATGAGTATCATTCCATGAAAATACATTAAAACATAAAAATTTTATATTTCATGCAAATATTTATTTATCCTTTTAAAATTTTTGATAATTTTTATAACTTAATTAGAGGTGGTATTTAGAACAAGAATAATAAGAAGAAGAAATTGAAATATGTTAGTGAAAAAGAAGTTCCCTTAAAAAAAAGATTAGCGAATCGTTATTTAACAAAAAATTAAGAAGGAAATTTTAAGATTCGATTCAATGTGACAATATAAGAATAGAGTGATGATGAATTATCATACAAATAAATAAATAAATAAAATATGAATAATATTAGTTTGTAGTAAGAATGGTGGATGTGGGAAAAATGATAGTTTTTAAACATAAAAAGGGAGTTTAGGGATCTAAAATCTGGTCATTAATGTTATATTATTGAATATGAAATTTTAAAGAAGAAAACATGAAGATAAATTTCATATCAAAATAACTCACCAGATATATTTATAATATTGAAGAAGAAAAATCTCTTATTTAAGAAACCCTATTTGGGTATAAATTTTAAATGGTCTAAAAACATCACTGATTGATGTTATTAATATTTAAATTGAGAAAAAAATAAATAATTATTTAACATATAGAAGGAGAAGTAGTTATATTAAGAGAGAATATTGAATATAATTTGATATTAGGATCAACTGGATCAAAATTAATTATTGAAATTTTGAATTATTTTTTGGTCATATAGAATTCATTCAAAGAATATAAAATAATATCATAACAAACAAATGATAAATAAAAGGTATTTTCTATGATCAAGAGAATATATTTATGTGATTATAAAGCATCCATGATAACACTTAAAAAAGTGAATACATATAGTGTGAATGAGTATGTAAATAAATATTCCAAGGTAATGATTAAAGTAAATAAATTAATGTCTTAAACAATATATGATCTATGTTTCTAAAGTTGTAAGGAGAGCTAAGTATTTATTTCCACTAATTAAGTGACACAATTATTCCCATTTAATCATGAAATGACATATTTCAAAGTGAAAAATAGTTATTATGTTGTTTATAGTCTCATAAGAGAATAATATAGGGTATATGAAAATATTTTTCAACAACACATAAAACAATTCATGGGTTTTAAATTTATAGTGATATTTACAGACATAAGTAATATAAATACAATTTAGATATTATTAGAGAAAAACATAGATATACTAATGATCCTTCAATGAGAAGAGGTGAATGAAATCATTTGAAGAAGAAAATTCATTTCATTATGAGGGGGGAATAAATGAAGTAGTAGTTGTTGTAAAAAAGATATAACAAATAATCTTAAGTAATAAAAATATATTAGGGAAATAATAAGATTACTAATTATGGTAAACATAGTTAATGATTTATTTAAGGTGATAAATAATGATAACACAAAAATCTAGAAAATGATTATTTTTCTTGCATGATAAGAAATGTTAACATATTGAAGAAGTTAAAGATTTTAGTTTATATAACTCTATAATTAGGAAATAATGGAACCTTCAATGTTAAGGGAAGTCAAAAGGAAAATAAAATTAAATAATATCAAAATTATAGTATTTTCCTATTGCTGGATGTTTTAAAAAATAAATTAGTGTTAGTTTTTTTCTATATATTTAATAATTCATTTAATTGATAAATTTATACCATTGAAGGAAATATTTATGCAGGATAATTATAGGAATATGAAATAATGGAAAAAATTGGTTGAAAATAACGAATTTTTAGTTTTATATCCATGGAATAATAATATAATCTATTGAATCATTGAATTGTTTAAATTAAATTGAATTACATGTAAAATATTTAAAAGGCTATCAATGAAGTTAAACCATAGATGATAAATTATAATAAGAGATTTGGTGATAAATCCCTATAATCCAAAGAAAAAGTAAGCATAAATATTATTTGACATGGTATACATAGATGAATGAATTTATATTCCTCAAAATTAGAAAACATTATTAATGGAACTAAATTATTTATGATGATGACTATAAAATAATGATAAGAAAAATGATTATATTCTAAAAGAATTTGGTTATATGTTTTATCAAAATGTATTATTGGGTTTTTTAAAATTCTATTTCAATAATAATTTAAACCTTACTTTTATATAGTGTTATGGTGATCACATTTACTGTGGTAAAAATCTAGTTTGAGAATAATGTTATAAAAAATAACATATTTTAAGCCATAAATGTGTATAAAAATATAGTTTTTTAAAGAATAAAGTGAAATGTGAATGAAATAAAGAATAACTTTTTAATTATAAAATTATTGGTATGGAAGTATTTGATAGAATAAATAAATGTGGTTATTTATGATAAACATTTTCCTTATTATACAATTTTGAAATGTAAACTAATTAATAGATATTGTATGAATATTTAAAAAATGATACCATTATAATGGTTTTAGTAGTCATCATGTCATTAATTAAAAATGAATAAAACATGGTAAAATAATGAAATTTAGTTTATGAATGATTTCTATTTATTACTCAAAAAAGAGTATGGTATATGATAATTCAACTCAAAAAATGTAATTTTTTAAATTATTGAAGTTAAATTATTTTCATAATGGACAATTGATGACAGCTTTTAATATGATTATGAGAATTTAAAAAATCATAAGACTATGAGGAGGAATATTTATAACCTCCGAATATCAAACCCAAACATGATTTTGATGTTCAATTGAATGATGTTTAAATGGTTATTGAAAATATTTAATCAATATGGATAAGAAGAATTTAAAATAGGGTTGAACTAGTTAATATTAGTATTATTTTTGAAAATTAAAAACATATTCAATCCTGGAAAATTAATATCATTGTGAGAAGGAAATAAATAAAGAACATGAACCAAAAAAATAATATGTGTTAATTAATTAAAATTATATATAGATAAAATATGATTAGAATAAAATGATATTTAAAAATACCTAAAATTAAGGAAACATGGTTTTAAATAAGGCCAAAATTATATGAAATGGTTATTCCTAGATTGATGGTATTACTGTTGAAGAAACCTTTTTCCCTGGTAACTGAACTTCAAACAGTGTTATTAATCTTATTAAATGAAATCCTTATGATATATAAAATCAATAAAATAGATTTAATGATATTTATTCTAAATGGGGACATTAAAGAGGAGTTTCATAATGAAAAATAAAAAAACATTCATTAATATATTGAATATTAAAAGTTATAATGATTTAATAAATATACTACATGTTATAAAAATCATTTTATATGGTATGAAAATTTTTTATTTTATATAAGAAAGTGGAATATTAAAACATGTAGTTTAAAAAATATTATATATAATTAGGTGCATGGAGGATAAATTTACTAAAATCTCTAAATTTGATAATATTATCATTAATGGAAGAAACTTTAATGAATTTGAGTAGTTTGACTGCTTGAAAAGATCTAATTTTGAGATTTCCCAAATTTTACGTTTTACTTATGGTCATAAACTATAAAAAAATTAAATATATAAATGTTTAAATGTATAAATTATAAAATATAATAGTGGGATATTTTATAAATTAGAAATACAATAAAAAAATACATTATTCAATAAGTATCACTGTTATAATTGTGTTGGAAAGCATATGGATGGAAAGTTACTATTTAAAAAATTCTGTAAAATGATTTTTTTAGTTTTATTTATATAACAATGAATCAATTGGGCATTGAATATGTTCCATATTTGGTAGAATTAATTTTAGGACTATACAAATATGTAATGAAAATTTGAAAAAAAATCAATAATGATGAATAGAAAATGAATTTGTAATAATAAACTTATCCATATATTGGGAATGAAGTAAGATTCAATATCATTCAGTGATTTAGGTTGGTAGCAATATTTGTGGAAAAGAAATCTGCATGTTTGCAAGATTTTAATAGTGTGGAATAATTTATAAGATGGTTAAACATTGAAATTGAGAACTTATCTATATACTATAGAGTGGTGTACATCATAGTTACAAGATATACACTTAAATAATATTAATGAATCCATTATAGAACCTATATAGAAGATAAGTACAAATGAAAATAATCAACCTATATAGAAATAATGTGATGTTTATCTCATAAAAAATAATTTTGGCACTCTCATACAATAGGAATTGAAATATAGTATCACTACATTAAAGAGAAAGTGGGAAAACGTTTTTAAAGTGAAATTCATTATAATAAGTCATAAAGTGATAAAAAGTTTTACTATTAAAATATATATAAAAACATTTTAGAACTATTAGTGACAAAATTCAATTCATCCACCCAATGCATCTTAAATAAGATTTAATATTCCCTATTATAATTGTATATCTATTATTATTACTAGAAGAAATGATTTCATGTTTATATTTAATTTTGCGATTCTTTTTAAGATGTTATAAATATGAAATAGATAAATATGTATTTCAAAAATAAAGAAATATAGAAAAAAAATTGGAGGATCTAAGAGAAATGGGGAGATATAATATATATTATATTTTATGAATCTTTGATTTTTAATGAGATTATAAATAGATTTTTAAATGGAATATTAGTGTTTGTATTTATTAATTTTTTGATTACATATGTCAAAGGTCTTAATGCTAATGAGAAAGAATAGAAATTATGCCAATTGATTTTAATATATAATTCTTGGAGGAATTACTTATGAATATATTTAAAGATGATATTTACCTATTCTACATCGATATTTGGATTTTTTTAAAATTGAGGATGTTTAAACTATTTGAATAAATTATAATGGGGTATAATTTTGAAGAAAAACCTAATGTATTGACAATTATTTAGGTTTTCCGAAAATAAATGTGAAATTTATCTAATTAAAAGGTCCCAATCACCTTTAGTGGGGGGGGTTAATAAGATAAATGTTATTCATCAAATATAACTTTTCCTTGAAGCATTAAGAATAACTTAATGTTTTAAAAATCAATAATACATTGAAAACATCATTTTTTTAAATAAATGCATTTACATGATTTTGTTACTCAGTTTTCCAATAAGGACTATATCCCTGGAGTATAAAACACATCACTGCTAATTTTCCAAGAACAATCACTAGTGAAATATTAAGAATAAAATGTTTAGAACCATACCACTACTAGATCCAAGGGTTACTCCCTCCAAATACATTTTCATACAATAATTCAAGATATGGTAATAAGATGATTACCTATAGGTTACTTACAATGAATATTTTAATAAATATTTTTTTCAAAAAGAAAATAGATAGTTTTTTTTACTTTGATAAAATATCAATAATAACATCCAAATACTTAAAAAATATTTTAGTTCATTACATCACCTCTCAAAAGAATTTATTATTATTCAATGTTACCAACTATTATCCTTCCTTTAAAGTAAATTTTTATTCAAGGAAAGAAGAGACACACAGATGTCCTGCAAGACAAGAGAGGAAACAAACTACGGGGGTCTAAATTAGTGGAGTCTGAGAGCGTATCCTCTAATGATATTAATCCCTATCATCGTCAAAGATTGCAGGTCATGGAAAAATGGGATCCCCAAACCTGAATAGTCAAGAGAGGCCAGATAATCCGAAGCCCCATTGCCTTCTCGCCACGTATGAGACACTTCGGTAAATTTGCCCAAGTAGCCGCGACATTTTCGAATAATGTATTCAATAGACCACAGAATAACACCAAGTCCCTGGATCACATTATGAACCAGCTTAGAATCAGTTTCAACTTTCACGATCTCCATCCTCCTCTTTTTGCCAGCGGTAAGACCAAACAACAGAGACATCGCCTCCGCCAACAATGACGTGCCCTGACCTAGCCGGATAGAAAAGGCCATTAAGACTGATCCCTGGTTGTCCCACCCTATGCCCCCCCATGCATGACACTGTTAGCACATGACCCATCAGTATTCAATTTAAGGCCCCGAATAAGAGGTATCCATCGAACCCAGTTACCAGCAGAGTTATTACTCCCAGATGAAGAACCATGGACAACCTGACAAAGCCGCTGGAGAGTTGGGGCCTCTCGCCCCGAGGTAATAGTCGTGACCAGACCCAGCAGCAGAGTTCTTGTGTTATTTGTGATCAAGAGACCGGAAGACTCCACCCCTTTGTGTCGCCGCTTATTCCGCACCTGCCACAAGGACCAGCATCCTGCCTGCAGGACCAAGGCGCGCGCCCTTCGCTCGGATCCCTCATCCCTCGCACCCTAGAACCAGCGAACAAGGAAAGGTAGCTCAGCCATTCTAGGAACAGAGAACGCAGTGAACTCTCCAAAAAACTTCAACACCTCCTTCTCCCAATCCCCCTCAAAGAACAAGTGGAGCGAGCTTTCCTCTTTGTGCATTCTGCAGCAAACACACCTAGATTCAAAACTCACCCCGCGCCATTTAATATTCTATTCAGTGGGAACATCACGATTACAGATACGCCAAATAAGAAAATTAAGTTTGGTGGGAAAGCTTCAACCCCACAGGACCTCATTCCACTCACCCCCTGCAACCTGCGAAGCAGAAACCCCCCGATAATCCTTGGTTGTAAAAGCGCCAGAAGAGGACAGGGAAAACACTAGTTTATCTGGAACGGTTGACATCTCGATAAGTTAGAACGACTCCTACTGATCCCTGTCTAGCATGGTAGAAATGAAATTCGTGAGATGGTTGGCCTCTCTAAAGGTTATACTGGTAACTATGGTGTCGGGGAACCAAATAACCACCCCACACCTGTTATCATGCCAGAATGAAACAACTCATGTCCCAATGATCCAACACGAGTGATGACTGTGGGATGAAACGATGGGACCAACCTCGCTCCAGAGAGGAGAGCCCTGACCATCATAAAGATCACGATGCACTATATAGCTAGCGTGCATGGTCTGCCCCCATATAGAGCGACGTTCCATCACCTCCCATGCTAATTTGGCATGCATTCATGAAATGGTGTCACTAAGGCTCCGCACATTAATACCGCCAGTGATGATCGGCCTCGCTAGCTTAGGGCAAGCTACCCAATTTCTTTTACCCTCGGCCAACGGGTCCCAAATAAAACTTGACATAATGCTGTCAATGTTCCGAATGACCCCTTTATGGACCGTGACAGCTGAAATAATAGGGGAAGGAGTGGCTAATAACACACTATTGACAAGTGTTATCCTGCCCCCAAATGACAAATAGTGGTTCTTCCAATTGTGGATCCTTTTCGTGATTATGCAAACAAGCGGATCAAGGTCGCAGATACGCAACCGCTTCGATGATAGAGGGGCTCCCAGATACACCATGGGCAAGTCGACTTTCCGTATGCCCAAAGAATGAATCACTGGTAGGGCGCGGCTTGTGGAACATCTGCTAGAAATGAAGAAACTGCTCTTTTACTTATTTAAAACCTACCCGCTCTAGTAGCCGTAGTCCTCAATGATTCTGTTCAACCCTCGTATAGACCTGCTTGAAGCATTAGTGAAGAAGATGGAATCGTCCGCAATCATGAGGTGCGAAACCGAGATATGCCTCATCCTTCTGCAATATGGAGTGATCAACCCAATGATAATTCTATTATGAAGGAGCTGGCTAAACAAGTCCCGAGCGACAATAAAAATGCTATGAGAAATAGGATCTCCTTGACAAAGACCTTGCACTGCTTTGAAGAAGCCAAAGTATTTCACCATAAACATAATCGACATCCAGGTAGAACTGAAGCACCGAAACAGTAAGTCGATATTTCATGGAGACATCCCCATGCTTGCCAAAACTCTGATGATGAAGCTCCACTACACTCAATCATAGGCCTTGCTCATATCAAGTTTTACCACCATATTAGATCCCCTGGTTTTGAAGCCTATATCTCTCATATGTTCTTGGGCCAAGGAAATTTCCCCTGGATGGAACGCCCCATCACATAGCCATGTTGTACCGAGGAAATCCAACTGGGAAGATACTTGGATAATCATGCATTAATAATGCTCGCAAGGATTTTGTATGGTACATTGCACATGCTAATCGGGAAAAAATGCTCCATAGACGTAGGAGTTTTGATCTTAGGAATGAGCACAACTTTGGTAGCACATGCAACATAAGGGAGCTCCCCCCCACCCCAAAAAAAATCATGGATAGTTAAAATAACATCATTCTTCCCCAACTCCCATGAGGCTCTGTAGAAACTCCCAGGAACCCGTCTAGACCCGCCGCACTGTCCGGATTCAAACTCAACATGGCCTTATAAATTTCCTACTCTTGAGGAATGTAACCCAAAAGCTTCGTTATCCTGGGCAATACAAATAGTCTGGAAAACTCCAAAAAATCCAGCATCATCTCCCGGATACCCATTTCGGTGTTGAGCGTTAGACCCCGCAAGAAAATCCCAAAAATAGTTGCTAGCCATCGCCCCAACCACCTCCCTGTCATCATAATAGGATCCTTCCTCCAATTTTATATTCGGTTTTGCCCATCTTCTTCTCTCCTTCAAACAAGCATGAAAGAACGTCGTATTACGGTCGCCTTCCTTAATCCATTTGATCCTTGCCTCTTCCCTAGCCCGACGCTCTTGTCTTAGAAGAAGTTCCGTCAGAAGCTCTTTCTGACCCGAGAGTTCCTCAAATAGTCTCTCATCCCAGTATTCTTTGAGCCTCTATTTGATTCGATCAACATCCTTCGTGACACCTTCCAACTCATTAACAGACACAGAAAAATCCTTCACCCACAATTGCAGTCGAGGCTTAAGCCTTCTAAGTTTAGTGTGCAAACCCGACCACACGGAATCCTTGACAGGGGCATTCCAAGATTCACTCACCACAGTAGTGTATCTGGGATTAAGGGACTACTGTTGATAGAAGAGGAAGTGGGCATGCCGATCTTGTCCAACAGATAAAGTAATCAAGAGAGGGGAATGATCTGAAATGCCACGCGAAAGATGAATCACCTGAGTATTTGCAAACTTTGACACTGCATACATGTTGGAAACACATCTATCAAGCCGACTCCATGACCTGTTAACCCCCCGCTGGTTGTTACACCACGTAAACTTGTCCCCGAAATACCCGAGGTCCATGAGACCCCGACCGGCCAATAATTTAGCGAAGGCAATGCTGGACTTCCTGCTGAAGGGTCCCCTTCGCTTCCTCTCCTCCGGGTCAGAGACAACATTAAAATCCCGACCCACGAGCCAAGGAAGGCCACCATGATCGAACGAATTAAGATCCTTCCATAGAGCCTCCCTTTGTTGAGGATCACAGCTTCCATAGATGCAGGATACAAAGAAGCAATGGTAGTCAAGGCCAACCTTAACCGTGATAAACTAGTCCCCCGCCTTGACCAGATCAACCGAGGCACTCCTTCTCTAGAAAATCCAGATATGCTTATTGGATGGTTCTGCGTGCATGTGACCATGCATTTTGATCCTCCGGGAAAAGTCTCTAATTCTTTTTGCCTACTTCTTGTGCTCTAGGATGGCCACCAACTAAACATTATGTCTAAGGATCTCTGTAGCCAAGAAGTCCGTTTTGATACGGCCTCCCAAGACTCTGGTGTTCCAGATGATCATGGGTATCATTGGGAAAATAAGCTCCTGGGACTGGCCCCATAATGCATGGCCTTCTCGAAATGGGATGACACCTGCCCCTGAAGATTTCTGGATTGCCATATGGTGCATATTCTTGCACTGATGGGAGAGATCGCCGTTGGAAGATACTCAGCTCTTTGGGAGAAAGATACATACCTTCCTCTGGAGCCCGGGAGGGAGGTAGCCTGCCTCTTCAAGCCACCGATCACCCTTTGATCTGAAGGAGGGGACGAGGGAGGGGCAGCAGCACCGCCAGAGAGATGGTCTTCGAAGGAATATCCCAAGGGAACAAACTTCATTGGCCGCTCCTCCAATCTAGGGACACCCCGTGGACTAAAAAAATACTTTGAACGCAAACACATCGGACCAAATGGAGGCGATATCCAAGAGGGGAGACCACCATCCAGAACTAGAGGCAAGGATCTAGGCACGAAAGGCACTAAGTCCCAGCAAGGGTCAGAACCATCCACCTCAGCTGGAAGTAGCCCTGGTTCCAGGACCCCCAGATCAGAGCTCACGCCACCAATTGGAATGAGGTCCTCCTCGAAATGCATGACTAGAAGATCTCCGAAGTGGGGGGCCGATCGAGCACCCCTAGCATCAGGGCCGGCCCATTGGCGAGCCCCGCAAGCCCTTGGGCTAGGGCAACGCCTCGCCTAGGGGCAACCAATCTCACCCCTTTTCCGAAATTTCAATTCCCCGTAACCACCTGCCGAGTCCCGAGCCGCTCCCCTCCCTCCCCCAACGTTTCTCATCTCCTCTCCCTTATATTTCTTCTATAAGACTGTATTGTCTCTCCCCCCCCCCTCTATCTCCCCGTCGCCACCCCCGTACCGCACGGTCGCACCCCCCGCGGCCTCGGCTCAGCACCTCGCATCGCCCCCATCCTTCCTCCTCCCCCGTCGGCACCCCCCCCCCCCTCACACACCTCCTCGCGCTCGCCCCAGCTGTGTGTTGTGCCTGCACGGCTGCGCCCCCCTCCCCTCGCCCCTGTGTCGCCGCCGCTGCGCTGCGCCCCCCGCAGCAGCACAGCACCGCCGCTGCGCCGAACGCCCCCCCTGATGTGCTGCCGTGCACGTGCTTGCCTTTTCCCCCACAAACAAACAGGTGTTTGTTTGTTCTGATTTTTTTAAATTGGTTTATCATTTTTGTTTTTTGTTTTTATTAATTGATTGATTGTTTTGTTTAGATTTCAGAGTTATTAGGTGAATGAATTTCCAATTAACCGGTTGTCGGTATATTTTTCGTCTCAATTGTGATTTATCCGTCTCTCAATTGTGATTTGATATTTATTGTCTTCGTACGCAGGTAATTAGAGTTTTGTTATCATCAATTTCTAGTTATTATTTTTTATTTTTTATTTATATTAATTGTTTTGTTTTGTTTTCAGAAATTATCTGAATTTCAAATTTATCATTGGATTCTCGTCTCAATTGCAATTTGGGTATTCAATTTCAATTTTTATTTTGTCTCTCGGTAATTGGTGTTTTTTATAATCATTTTTAAATAGCATTTTTATTTTTTTTATTTTTATTAATTGTTTTGTTTAATTTTCAGAAATTATCTAAATTGCGGATTCATTGGTGTCTTGCCCGACTCAATTTAATTTTACCATCTCAATTGCAGTTTGTGATTTTTCCAAGGTAAATAATGTTTCTATAATCATTTTTTTAATTTCAATTTTCAGTTTATTTATTTTTATTAATTGTTTTGTTGAATATTAAATAAAAAATCAATTAGTTGGAATATATGAATTTATTTTTGAAAGATGACTATTTACTTTAAATATGTTATAACTCTTAATGAATTATAATTTATAACTTGTAGGTACTACAATGAAGAGAAATCAAAATTCTGGATCTCAAAACAGAAAAATCAAGCAAAGAAAGAATGAAATTGAAAAAACACTAGTGGGTTCGATTTCTAAATTATTTGCTGCAAGAAGTGAAAAAGAGAGTTCATGTGTTCAATTTAATGAGCAATCTCTGGGCGACAATGTTTCTGAAGGGAATGAACAATCTATAGAGGAACCTATGACTCAAAGTGTTGATATGATAAATGAAAGTGTGGATGTGGATTATAGGGAGGATGACAATGAAAATACTATTCACATGATTCATGATCTTGGAGATCAAAGCGTGCTTGATCTTGAGAAATATGTGGATGTGAATTATGATCCAGGATTATGGGGTAATATCAATGATGTTAAGAGAATTTTGTTGGTTCGACGTGGCCCGATTAAAATATTAAAAGAAAATGATGCATTTCCTAAGGAAGTCAGTCATGGGAGACACTTTACTTCTAATCATTATTTTTGTCTACTTCCTAATGGTGAAAAACACAAGAGGAAGTGGCTAGTGTATTCTAATGAGTTGGACAAGGTATTTTGTTTTTGTTGTAAATTATTTAAGTCGAAATCGATGAAAAGTGCTTTGACTGAAGGAGGATCTAATGATTGTCACAACCTTCCAACAAGACTTAGGGAGCATGAAAGAAATTTTGAACACATTTCTAATGTTGTGAAGTGGGTGGACTTGCACAGAGGACTTGAAAATAAACAAACAATTGATAAAAATATCGAATGTCTCATTGAGAAGGAAAGAGTTCGTTGGAAGATGGTACTTACTAGAATCATTGGAGTTGTGAAGGTACTTGCACAAAATAACTTACCATTTCGTGGAACAAATGAGAAGATTTATGAGAAGGATAATGGTCTTTTTTGTAAACTTATTGAATTTGTTGCTGAATTTGACCCAGTTATGCAAGATCATGTTCATCGTGTTGTTAATAATGAAATTCAAAAGCATTATCTTAGTCATAAAATTCAAAATGAATTGATAATTTTGTTGGGGAATGCGATTAAAGAAAAAATCTTGAAAAAGATTATGAGAGCAAAGTATTTTTCGATTATCCTTGATTGCACTCCGGATCTAAGTCATAAAGAACAAATGTCAATTATCATAAGACGTGTGGATGTCGAGGAAGAATTTAATGTTAAGGTGGATGAATTTTTTCTTGGCTTCATAAATGTGGATGACACATCCGGTCGTGGGCTTTTCAAGTCACTTGAAGATGCTTTGGTTGATCTTAAACTCAATATTGATGACATAAGAGGACAAAGTTATGATAATGGATCAAACATGAAAGGTAAACATCAAGGTGTCCAAAAAAGGCTTCTTGATGTAAATCCTAGAGCATTTTACACTCCATGTGGATGTCATAGCCTGAATCTTGCAATATGTGACATGGAAAAATCTAGCGTGAAAGCCATAATTTTTTTTGCATATGTGCAAAAGATTTATACATTGTTTGCAGGTTCACCACATCGATGGAATGTATTAAAGACTTATGTGAAGGGTTTGACACCAAACCCTTATCAATAACTCGTTGGGAAAGTCACATCGAGAGTATTAGAGCTATAAGAAGACAAACACCCGAGTTAAGAAATGCATTGGTTGAAATTGTCAATCTTTCTAAACATGATGATGTTGTGATGTTGGATGCTAAAGGATTGTGTTCCAATGCATTAGAGAATTTTGAATTCATCATTAGCTTATGCATTTGGTACAAAATTTTAGATAAAGTTAATCATATCAGTAAAATCCTTCAAAGAGAAGAAATGGATATTGAATATGCAAGTACACAAATAAAAGAGTTGATTTTTTTCTTTGAAGAACTTCGAGCGGAGGGGTTTGAAGGTTTAATTAATGAAGCAAAAGAACTTGCACTCGAAGTTGGTATTGATCCAATATTTGATGAAAAAAAGAGTTGTTCGCAGGAAGAAACAATTTGATGAGGATGTGGAAGATGATGCTATTAGAAATTTGTCTATGGAGGAAAAATTTAGAACAAATTATTTCCTTCAAATTATTGATCAGGCCCTTATGTCATTGAGAGAACGTTTTATACAGTTTGAACACTTTAATGAAATATTTGGATTTTTGCTGAAAGCTAGTTTTAGAAATATTTCTGAAGAACAATTGAAGGAACACTGTACTCAATTTCAATGTTTTTTGAAACACGATGAACATGATGATATTTGTCGGGATGAATTATTTCAAGAGCTCAGACATTTGAAGTCAATATTGCCAACTGAACTGATAAAATCAATTGATATCCTTGATTTTATCAAGCCTTATTGGAAGGATGGAGGGTTTCAAATGACATGGGTGGCATATCGAATTTTATTGACTATACCCGTTACAGTTCCTTCAGCAGAGAGAAGTTTTTCTAAGCTAAAGTTGATTAAAACCTATCTTCGGACTACCATGTCACAAGAGAGATTATCTGCATTGGCAATGATTTCAATTGAAAATACATTTTTGGATAGTATGAATTATGATGAGTTAATTGAAGAATTTGCATCAACAAATGCAAGGAGAAGCATTTTCCTTTGAATTGGATTATAAACTACCATAATCGGGTTCGTGAAGTGCCGCAACATGCTCCGGTATGTCATGCTCTATTTCTTTGTAATTTTTTATTTTCTTTGAATTGGATTATTTAACATGTTTGATTAAGAATCTCTATCATAATTGCAGCATCTGAATCAAATTTTAGCATTGAAGGACATGGGTTGAACAAATATTGGTGTTATTTTCTTCCAAAAAAAATCAATTCTTGATTTTTATATGAAGTTGGTTTCATAGTTTTACACCAACTGGTAATGTTTTTAACTATTTAGAAGTGTGCTTTTGAATACAACTATTATGTTATTTTAAATTTGTAGGTTCAAATTTGTATAGGTTTAGAAGAAGAAGTGAGTGGTGAAGATGAAGATGAGGATGATTCGATCTTTTTTTCAAAGGCTTAACAGGCTAGTTTTTATAGACTTTAATGTCTTTTTTGATCGGTTATGAAGTGGTTTAAACGGTTAAGAAGTGTACAATTTTTTTCTTTAATAAAAGAGGGGTGTTTTGCATTATTTATATATATAGAAGACTGAAGTTTTTATATGATTTAAATCATTTTTTGACATTCTTTTCTAGTATTTTTTCAACCAATACAGATTAAGTTTTAAACATATATTTTTGTATTGTATTTTTTACTTTTTAATATTATGCGGGTCAAAAATAAAATGGTACTACTGAACTTATTTTTTGAAGTTCGCATGTAATGTGGTGGGTATAAATAAATTTATAATTTTGGATCAGAAATGTGTGTGCTTTGATCTGGTTTGTTTTGGTATAATCCTTTTATTATCCATATTTAAAGGGCAACATTTTTATAGTTCGTCTCGGGCAACAAGATTGTCCGGGCCCGTCCTGCCTAGCATGAGCACCCTGAGCATGGTGTCGACGCCCACCCTGCTGGCGATGACGACACACCTGCACGCCATGGCCCTGAAGAAGGCAATGATAACAGAAGCTAGGAAGCACTGGATAAACAAGATCTTGAACCCAACAAAAGGAATCCTCCACACGGAGATCCATCTTCTCCAGCACGGGAAGGGATAGATCCAGCTCCACGCATATGCGGGCCACATGAACCTTCACGAAGCAACGGGTCCGGGGATCAGAGCACAAGAAACCACCAAGGGAGTCGCCAATAGCTTTAAGAAAACCTTCGTTTTGAAAGGGAAGCGGCAGCCCCGGGAGGCTGATCCATATCGCGGCAGAAGGGCTCTCCTGCCCCTGATGGGCTTCCATCGACCACCTGGACAAACTAAACCTCCAACGCCCCCATGAGAGGGGGGCTCGGCACCATGCCTGGATGAAATCCTCCCCAGACACAAGAACAATGCAGAAGGAATGCCTGTGGAGGACAGAGATCGACGCCGAAGCCTGGAGCCCCCACGAGTCCACACAGCGTTGGAACACTGGAAGGGGAGGCAATGCAGCCCCGAAGCAAGCAATAAGGGTGATTTTCAAACAAGTCGAAGCCTCCGCAAAGGAAGATCTGGGGAAATACAGACAGACTCGAGATCCACTACGCGAAGACTGAGGAAGTCCGGGAGAGACCACAGGGAGACATGGAAGACCAGCATCCGAAGAAGAGCCGCACAAAGCATCGCGAAAGGACGGGCGGGCTGGAGGCACCGCAGGAGAAGGAGCCAGAGAGGATGAACTTCTAGGCAGAGGCAAATCAGCATCCTCAGAGAATGCCAAGAGAGGAACCGATGAGGAGGGGCTAGGGTCGGAGGGAATCGGGGCCGAGAGGAGCGCCGCCGTCCGGGCCGAAGGGGCCGCAACGGTCAAAAATGTTTGAAAAGGGGGCCGCGCGTGAAGCGCGTTCTTCTTGCCCGCATCCATTTCCCTCGTCTCCAACTATTATCCTTTTCTATTATACTTTTCTATCTTAATTCCTACTCTTATCTTTTCTATTATGTAAACTCATAACTATACTACATTAACATTACTTTTACCAAGAGAAATTCCATGAAACATATAAAATGTTATTTTCCTCATGTTTCATCTTTACTAATCCTTAATGACTTTACTATGGTTAATTCACATGCTCAAATAATCGTCTCGAAAACTTATAACTAAAAAAATAACACACTATAAAATATACATATCTCTAATAAATCATGACATAAATTACCTCATTATGCAGTAGCAATATGAAGTTATCACTTCTCAAAAAAAAAATGGATTAGATATTTCTATCACTCCATTATTTCATAGACTTTGATATCTAGAAATCTAACCACAAGAATCAAATAAATATTCATTCCAATAATTATGGTATAATGAATTCCATAATTCCAAATTACATCCAGTAGTTTTGGTATGTAAATTAAACTGTAATAAACAACTTTGATTCCATTTGACAAAATCCATAATCCACACTGATCATGATATCCTATTGTAGTGTGAATTAATGTATTTAAAATCACTAGGTTTGACTGAGTGAAGATCATTAGTCATAGCTAGTGGAAAAAACTCAATTTTATTTTTACCCAATTTTTTTTCATTATTCTTTATTACAACACCCCCTTTCTCATTCAAACTAAAAATTATGGAATGATAATTAGTATGTAATTAATAATACTATAGAATAAATTTTCATCTTTATCATAATAAAATTAAATTAGAGTATAAATTAAATCATTATGTGATTAATCCCATCAACAAAATTCCCCAAATAAAATCATGTCACAATAGAATTAATTATATTTTTTTCAAAATATTCAATAAATATTTTAAGAAATATATCAATTTTTATTGAGAATCATATAAAACATAATTATAACTATATTTCATCCTTTGACCAAATTTCAAACAAATAAATCAAAGAAATCTCACACATAAACAATATCCTCTTTCGATTGAAATAGATTCCATACTCACATTCTTAAAATTTCCGGGATTCAGTTTTCTATACCTCTGGGTTTGTTGGAAATCAGACATTATTATCAATACTTATCATTCTCCAGTAGACTATAATTGAATTATAAAACCAATTGATCATGATATTTCTATGTGAGAAATGGTAGGTGCATGGAACCATTGTTCCATAAATTTTTATATTCTTTTCTTTAAATTCTAGCTCTACAAGAATAATGTTTAATGAAACCCATACCATCTTCATAATTTGTTTATTTAATCCCCATGGATTTAATCTCCTCATGATTCATATGTAAAATTATCACCCTTTAAGAGTATATTTTCCAATATACATGGAAGTCATGCTCTATTACTACTTTTCTATTTTACTACTTTTTGTAAACATGGAACTCTAATTATACCAAAAATTTATAATGTTCACAAACCTACGTGGATCACCCATTAATCGTGGAACCTAAAACAACTTTTAAAAATTCCCAACGGACATCCTTGATACCCATGGGCTAGCAGCTAGTGCATGGTTATCAATAAACACATTTAGAAATGATTACTTTTATAGAAGAAAATAGAAATAAAAAATATATGTATAATATAAAATAAATGTGAATACAATGACCCCACGACAACATTTCTAGACCATGACAAGAGACACAACATAAGTTGATCTAAAGGAAAACCCAACAAGGCAAACCAAATGAAAGACTTTGTGTGAAATGAGGGTATGTATCACACCGCACCACTGCCAACATATTACACCTTCTAGCTTTCATACCCATCATCACCAAGTGATCCCTTGCCTCTATATGTTCCTAAAAAATTGGGTATGCATATACCAAATTATATATGTATGGTTTTAGAAAAAAAAGCCTATAATGGTCCTTCCAAGTGTTCCATAAGTATTCATTAATCAATATTCCAACGTTGATCATTTTAAGTGAATATATACAAAGAAACATACTTTTCAAAAAATTTAAATATAGAATTGAGAAATAACACTTTTTCTTCATTTATAGAAAAATTTATTAAAGAACTATTCCCAAAACCATGAATAACTATATTGTTCAATGAATACAGGAATGTTTTACATTTCAAATAAAAAATCCATAAATAGATTTCAATGTCATAAATAGAAATGAGTTTAATAAATCTTATAGCATTAGGAAAGGCCCTTGAGAAAGCTAGATATGGGTCAAATAGGATCCTCACACCTTAGTGATTAGTGACATATCAAGTTCATGGGAAACCATTAGGGTGAGAAACCTTATGCCTAGGGAAGGACGCCACACAAGCTAGTAGTTCCGCATTATGTATAAAAAAAGTATAGTTAATGATGTATAAGAAATAGACAACTAGATAGGTACAAATCATATTAGAATTATTTTCATAGAAAACCTACTTAAATATCATAGTTCCAATGTAATATCATCATCACATATTCAAAAAATTCATTTGGTTCATTTCAAAAAACAAAAATAATAGATTAGTCAGAATATAATGGCCTAGAAACCATTTTAACATGTCTTTCTATTATAATTCAAAACAATTTTCAAGGAAATGTTCTTCAAATATTTTCATCATTCAAAAAAATTCACTTAGAAGCATATAATTATTTAAATTTTTAGGGAAACCCATTAAATCATGTGAAATACTTACACATTTAAAGAGAAAATCCAAGTTATGAAATCTCTAACCATAATGGTCATGTTCCTAAGGAAAACATGAATTGTCGATCCCTTACATTTGACTGATCTAAAAGTGTATCCATTAGATCATAGAAGAAACCATAGATCCGGTCATGGTAGTCTAGATTTATCATTCATTTCTTGGATATAATAGATGATCTAGAACCGTGATAAAGAACAAGTGAGGAACAAACACATACATTTAATTTCTCAGATAGATCACCCACTGAATCAGTGGAATCACTATATGGAGTGGAAAAAATCACCAAACAATTCAAGGAAGAACCTTAGGTTTTACCACCTATGAAATAAATGAAATAATTGGGACAATGAGTAGAAAATTGGATAAAAAATATAATTTTTTGTATTATTAAAAAATATCAGTATTGTTTGAACACACTGTTAGACAAACCATGCATAAATTATGTGAGGCTTACTATATTTTAGTAGACCCACATGGTTTGGACACATGTTTAGCTAAAACATGCACAAATTTTTTAATATTCTACTATGACATTATGCATGATTTACTGGATAATGTTACACATTTATCCCAAACTATGTGCTACTCATGTACCCCTATATCGGAAACATCAACCTGCCATACAATTTCTTACGAAATCTATATGATTTCCACTAATATTGAGAAAACTGCGGAACTTCATAAACATGACATAAATCAACAAAAACTATCTATAATGTGCAGATAAATTCTAGGTACAAAATTGGTCAAAAGTAAAGACCACGAGTAACCAAACGTGACAATCTAGTATGGAATTTCTTACCACCATATCGCATTCTATCTTCAAAGGGTAAAATAGATAAAGTTAGACTCTCAAAAAATCATTCCACTACTCCCTCATCATTGATTCTAATTCCCAATTATGATGAAAATCCATACCATTTTTTCAAATAACTCGAACCACTGAAATAGAAATCCCCCGTAATATTTTTACCAAGGATTTAATATCTGATAGGCTTTTCAATCATCAATAAACCAGTTTCCAAATCAATATACACCAAATTGATAACTTTAGAGGTGTCCAGATGATACTCTATAAGCTAATATACAAGTAATATTTTATAAATTGATCTCATATAGAATAACGACTCCAGATAATATAACACCATCCAAGTCATGTTTCCAAAATTCCATTCATTTATAACCAATGTTATCCCATCCAAGGTGACACATTCAATAATATGCAATCACCAATTGTGAACTATAAATGTATGTGCTGAAGTTCTTTATAGTCATTTCTCTAAATATTTTATATATCTATTTGTCGATGTATGACCAGGATCATTGTCGATGTCTCTTTAATGATGATTTACCCCATCAAAGAATTTTCACCCATCTTCAAACAAAAAAAAGGAGTGATTTGAAAGGATAACCATATAAATCTTCAAAGGGTTCAATTTTTATAGAAGATTATCCATTATTATTGTTAGTAAACTTATCTATTCTGAAATGGATATCCAAGTATTCTCTAAAGTTTTGGATATAACTACAGATCATATCCTCCAGAATCTAAATATATCTCTCTATCTATCCATTTTTTTATGGATGATAATTCAAGATCAACCTAACCTAAGATACCATATACTTATAAAGTTTGTTCTAGAACCAATGGGTAAAATTATGATCCATTTTTTATATTATGTCTAAGGTAACTCCTTAAAACTCACAATTTCTTGGATATATTAATTTAAACTCTTCATTATTGATGGTGTTCTGAATTGGACAGAACTGATTTGACTTGGTTAGTCAGATAATCCCCACAAATATAGAATTCCACCATATGGTAATCCAAGGTAGTCTAATGATAAAATACATAGACATATCTTCCCATTTCTATACTCACAAAAAGATATGTTTAAGAAATCAATATAATTATTTGTGTTCTAAATTGATTTTCCAGAATGTATAACAATGAGACATTTTGTTTTCTATTCCTCATCATAAATCCAACCACAAAAAATAAATCTTCTTATAATAGTTCCATCATTTTAGCAAATGGATGAATAACACACTAAGAGTAATGACATGCCTCTAACATGGTCCTTCTGACTAATGATGTAAATCCACACTAATTCATGAAACAAAGAATGCCTTCTCGGGATGGAAACTAATCAATAATGGTCTACCCACCATATAAAGAATCATTCATACTTCAGAATTCAATTTCTAATTGTTTATCCTTGCAAACCAAATCAATGATAGATGGAGTCTGTTGACTTCTTACCAAGAATATACCATATCCTTACTCTATTGCATCTAATTGTATTATATAAAATAGAATCATGTGGACCCACTCATCCTTGGATTCCTTAAAAACGTCAGAGGGAAACATCCTACTAAGAAAATCCATAATAAAATTTCATTTTCCCAATGTATAAGAGATATTTAAATCAAACTTCTAAAGATACTCATCCATATTCTCTACCTGATATCTAGGTATTTTTTAGAAATAAGGTCACTCAAAATCTTATTATTTGAGTAGAAAATAATCCCTTCTCCAAAAAGGTAGTGTCTTCAATACTTTAGGGAATGCATGACCACTTCATGTTGTAAATCATGAGTGGGGTAATTCATCTTATCAAATCAATATTTATATGAAAAATATTCCACCATGTGATATCCCTATATAAAAACATAACCCAAATACATGCTTAAAGAATCATACTAGAATACATATACTTGATGAGAATCTATAAAAATTAAGACATGTTTTTATGTCAAATGTTGTTTTAAATCATCAAAATTACTCTCACACGTCGAATCCCATGTGAACATTACAATATTTCATGTTAGAGTAGTCAATGGAAGTGAAATCTTAGTGAAATCCTTAAAAAACTGGCAGTATTATCCTTTCATTCCCAAGAAAATTAGAATATCAAAGGAATTCTATGGATCCTCCCATAATATAAAAACTCCCACCTTCTCAGGGTTGATAAACATTCTTCTTTCTAAAAACACAAGTCCCATGAAATTAATATCTTGGATCCTAGAATTAAATTTTAAACACATAGTATAAAGGCATTATTCTTTTAGAATTCCAAAAATAGTACTCAAATAAAACTCAAGATCTTTCCACATACTTGAGTAGACATGAATGCCATATATAAATACTAAAAAACTAATCATGTTATTGGTGAAATATCTGGTTCATCCAATCCATGAAATTCATAAGAGTGATATTCTAAACAAAAAGCATAACATGATATTCAAAATGGCTATACGTACCCCTTAGATCTATCTTAGGGATTTCATATTCCTTATCTCCAAGCTATTGATACCACGATAAAGGTTTGATTTTTTAGAACAACTTTTCTCCCTAAAAATTAAAAAAATTAGTCATCTATATGAGAAAATGGTTACATATTCTTGATCATCACTATATTAATCATCCAGTAATTTACACATAAATGAATCATTCCATTATACTTATTGGTGAAATGTACAAGGAGACACACTATTAAGGCTAAAAACATTGGCATCAAATCATACTACTATATATTCAATCGATTTAGCTTTGCAGGTTACTTTTGTTAATAAGGTATTGATATTGTTTTGGTTCTCGACAATAGACCTATTGGTATCTCCACTTACCCCTATAGAGGCAGAATGGAGAAGTCATTTAGAAATAGTTCCTGAAATTTCCTGACCACCGGGGAATGCTTAAAACTTATAGTTTCATCTTTAGAGTTAACTACAAAACAAGAAATTAATTTCCCATAATCCTTCAAAGAATGTATCCCTTGGATATAAAACAGATCCTATTACCCATGAAACACCCTAAAACTGGCATCCAGGGTAAAATATTTCACCCATTGATAGAAACAAATGATATGATCCTTATGAGAAACTAACTATTCCATCTAAATTATAAAATCAATGAGGTAAAAATAACAAAATATGATATCCCATACTAGTATTAAATTAAATATAAATAAGGTGAAATAAAGACATTATAATCCTCTAATCATTTAAATATTCATTTGATACAACATCATGTTAGAAAAATTTCATTTCCAAAAAGAATTTGGCACACTCGATCATCATCTAATCACCTTTTTAAGGGATAGGACCTCTATGGACGTTGTCGACGTCAACATATATAGGTAAAACTATTGAGATAAGATTAACTTAAAGTATTTCCACTCAAAAAATTCATATTATATTTCTAAAATAATACTATCCCACCATAACCTACTTAAACATCCATGTTTGAAAATAGTTCACTTCACCATAAATGTGTCTTAGGTTTTCAAGAAATCAAATATTTTCAGTATTTTCAAAATAAATTTCTACCTTATGAGGTATATTCATCCCTTTTAAGGAAGGTGGTTTCTGGAAAAGACACTATTTCTCTTGATCTCTTCCTCCCCCAGCCTTTGGTTCCACATATTTATTTAGAAATAAGATGGGGTTGGAACCAAATTCCATTACATAGAAGGGGAAAACCACAAACTCAACAATGTTTTGGTCAACTAGAGGATTCTACCATGGAAAATTATTATCAACACCCTCATATACATTTAGAAGATTTATTCCTGGAGGCATAGAACTTAATACCACCAAAACAGTGTGAAGATAAAAAAATGGTCAACTGCCTTGAATTAAAAGATACCATCAAATATGGATTTTTAAAAAAAGGATGTTGAATTCATGTTATGATATGGCTCAATGAACCCTTTTTCTAATACCCTATGGGAACGTAAGACTTATTACAATAAAATATGGCTAGAAAAAAACTGATAACCTACCCATAAGTCCCTAGAATTCCATCTCTTATATACCCAGACTAACTACCAATAAATTAAGAACCTTCCATTTATACCAATTTGTAACAAGATAATCTAGATCACCCTTTACACTAGGCACCCTAAAAAATTAGAAACAAGTCCCAAAGAGTGTCCCCAATCCCCATGATCTAGAAACTAGCACATTGTAATTAGTTAACATCTTTGGAATTGATTTTTCCCATAGAATAAAATTGATATAAAACATATGTGTAACATCAAACATAACTACGAACAAAATTACCCAGCAACAACATGTTCATGTTATGAAAAGTGAAAATAAAAAAGCTGATCTAATGAAAATCCCAAAATGACTAACAAAACCCCAAATTTCTATGAATTAGGGTCTTTATCCCACCCTACAACCATTAAAATCTCATATGCTCAATATTTCATACTTGATGCTAACAATAGGCACATTACCATTACCTATAACTAACCAAACATTGTCTGTATATACCTAATAATATATGTTTTATGTGAGAAAAAATGCTTAGTATGGTCCCACCAAGTGTTTTATAAGAATATTTTAATCACTAAACCAACTTGTATCATTTAAAGGAAATAAATAAAAGTAAAATATTATCTTTAAATTTTTATACAAGGAATAGAGAAATAAACATCTTCATATCATTTAGAGAAACTTATTTTCACGAATCACTCCAAAAACCATGAATAGAAAAATAATTTGAAGAATTTATGCTAGTTCCATATTTCAGAGGAAAAATCCATAAATAGTTTTGAAATACATAAAATTTCAATAACTTTATAATGTTAGCTCCATGGGGATAAGACCTTGTCTATGTTAGATCTTAGTCAAATAGGATCAACATTCCTTGGTTATTGGTGACACACCAACTATACATGATAACCCCCTAGGGAAGGTAACCTCAAGCCTTAGGAAAGTATACTGCATGGTCTAGTGGTTCCCATCATGTCAAAAAACTGTTTAGATAATGCTGTAGTTTAAATCCATTTTTAGGTAGCCAAAAACCATCCTATAATTCTTTTCCTATAATTCAGACCTAAATACCCAGGTTCTCATGTGCTCTCATTATCACACATTCAAAAAATTTATTTGAAGAATTTCTAAAAACACATGAAGTTTATCAATCATAATTAAATGACCCCAACATAATTTTTACAAGCCTATATATTTGAACTCAAAACCCTATTCAAGGTAATGTTCTTCAAATATTTTCATAATCCAAAACCAATATCGTAGAACCATAACATGCTTCAAAACGCATTTATGAAAAACAATTAAATCTTGTTTAAGAATCAAAGTTTTATAAAGAAAATCTAACTTATGAAACCACAAACCTCAATGGTTAAGATCCAAAATTAAATACACTTGATCTACTAAAAAATGAATTTCCACTCTCTCTACTTAGACTAAACTACAATAATTCCCAAAATATTATACCCAAGAATATATAACTATTCATGTATTTCCATATCTATAATTCCTTTATATATAAGAGGATTTCTATAATAATGTTAACAAACATGCGATGAATGTACAAATATAATTAATTTCCTAGATACACCACCCTTGGAATAAAAAAAATCACTCACTAGATAGGAATAAATCACCAAATTTATCAAAGAAGATCCTTAGGTTCAAGACCTTATAACACTAGAGAAATAATAAAGGCATTGGGTGGAATATCAGATAAAAAATAAAAAATTTTAGATTATTAAAACTTATCAACATGGTTTGGTCTCACAATTAAAAAAACTATGTATCATCCTTGTGAGAATTTTCATATCTCTATATACTCAGGTGGTTTGATCACATGGGTATAAAAACTATGCGGCAAATATGAAGTCTGTAACTATCCTAACATATAGGCTTTGCTGGAGAAGGCTGTATGGTTTTCTCAAACCATGCACTATTCATGTGCCCCTATCCTAGAAACCTCAACTGATTGTTTGTTTTAATTATAGAACCACATGGTTTAAATAAACCATGGACCTTCAAAACCCTCCAAAATACTCTATAAACTACTAAGAATGACCTGAGAAAATATATGAACAAAAACGTTTCAAAAATAAATACCATAAGTAATTTAAAGTGACACATGGGTGTTACAATACCCCATTAAAAACAAACCCAAAGGTTATTATAACTGAAAATAATACATCAGAATGTAAAAAATAAAATCATATTAGGATTGGGTATACCCTAAACCTCATTACACATTCATAGGTGAATAATCTTAGTGTTTTAACTAATGATTCACAAAATACTAGTATATCCACTGGATTTATGAAAATATATTACACCTATTGACTTATTCTAATATTTTATTATTTTATAACTCTAATATTAAAGAATTATTTTTCACCATGATATATTATTTAAATTAATTTTTATATAAATTCATTAGAAGATATTATATATGATCAATTGCAATGTTGTTATTACAAAATATTGTCATATGCATATCCACTACACTAGTATGGTTATAAAACTATTACATCATCTACATCAATTATGTAAAACAATTCATCACTGGAATACACCCCAAATTAGTTATCCAAAGTGATGTACATTCTAACTTTTTACTAAGACAACTGATGTACTTTCTGAAAAGAAATAAAATCTCTTAAACTAGTTTATTTTTCATACATAATATCTAAACCCTAGTATGAATATAAATATTCATAGACTATTTATATTTTCACACATTATATATCATCCCATAATTAAGGGTACATTGAACATACCTTAATTTTCTATTCAGATCATTGATATTCCCTTTATTTTCATTTCTTTGAAACCATGATTCTAAACTAGTTACAAAAATGAAGTTTGAGTTTATTTCATTCAATTAATGTAAGATTGTAATTATTTTTTATAATAATTTAATATTACAAAAAAATTCCAGCTTTATGACTATTTAGTTTAGTAACAAGATAATTTATATATTAAATGAGTTTATAGTCTTGCATATAAAAAATAATTAACATTTCTTTTTTAATTTTAGTCTTGATAATTGAAATTATACTAACACATATGCATTAGTTATAGAAATTTTTTATATAGTACCTCACTTTTATAATTAAAATTAAAAAATCCTCAAACATGAAAATTTATCCTATAATGTACTTATTTTTTAATCAATATATTGAACATCCATGATATGCTAATCCCTTGATGACTACACATAGAGATTTAGTAAATAACATTTATCTTAAACAATTTCTTCATCAAATATGAATCTTAACAGGCATACAAAGACTGAGGTTCTTATATAATATAATACAAAACCTTTATAAAATTTAATTTCTATTTAATATTATTCCTCACTCACTAGGATAAACACTCAGATCCTAGGGTTTTCTTTTAAATTTTTTTTTTATTTCTGTTACCCCACTTCCAATTTTTGATTATGTTCTAAGGGTATCATTCTTTTTTTAAAAATATCGCCCCTATTTTTTTGTACTCTTTATATTTACTAATCCACCATATTCTTCTTATTGTGTGAGATTTTAATTATTCATGTCACACACATTTATGATCCTCTAGTTTTTATTGATTCATATCTCAATCCTCAAGTGGATGAACTCTATCTCGATTGTCTGAGATTTTATTAACTATCCCCCTTGTGGTTTTGGTGGAAGTACATCCATCCCTGAGAGGCACTTTCCCATCCTTCATTTCTTTATGTTGACTAAGTGATATTTCATGATACCTTAGATAAATTTTAGTGGTTAAATATTATACAAAGGTGTTTCATTAAATTATTTTATTGGTCTTCATTTCTATGATGTTTTGACAGTGGTTAATCATTTAAGGAGTAATTGTAAAGGGATTTTAAGTTAAAATGTTGATCATTCTAGAGTAATGGGTGATTTCTTAGATATAGTTTGGGCACATTGTTTAATTAAGATATTTTTTCTACTATACTATTACTTCTTGCTTCTATTTATCTTATCCCAATTAATTTTAATACGATGTTTTCAAAGGAGTTTTGGAGATGTGTTGTTCAATCGGTCGATAGTTCTCTAGTAGGATCATCATGTGTTGGATCCCTTACTTTTCTTGGGTTACCAATGGAATTTATCTACCCTCTATTCATGAGGTTTTTATAATAGGGGATAAATATCTTTGACTTTGTTGTTGGGTTGATCATAGGAGTTTTTCATGAAAACATTTCACTTGACTGGTTTTGGTACATGTATAGGTTTTAAATGCATTAGTTTAGTGAAAATTAATTAGAATGAATTACCTATCTAGATATGGTGGATCCAATGGTAATGGGGTCAACAATGACAATTTTTGTATGTTTTGTGATGTTGATGGTTGATAGATTCAATGGTGTTTGTTATTGATAGTAGTTAGATTCGATGATGATACTGATATATCAAATTTTTATGGGGTGATATTGGTGATGGGTTTTCAACTATAAATGGTGTTATTGATTGATATTTATCTATTGTAGGATTGTTTGATCATTGGTATTATTTCTTCTAGATGGAATTGGTTTTAATGGTGATGGTGCACATGGTTCGGTGTTGACATCATCAATTGAATGGGGTAGGTGCATGGGGAATCTAGGACAGAGGGAGTCTCTGGATGAGGTCTATATATTCTAACTATCATCCTTCACACCTATTTTATTCTTATTTTTGAATATTTTATTCATGATATGGTGTTTGTTTTTTAATTGATGTTTGATTAAATTTGGATTTAGTTGTATATGAGGTTACCACTTAACCTTAATGTGATTTCTCATAAAATTTAAAAAAAATTATTTGGGGTTAAATGAAATTACTTTCCATGATTAAAAATATACTGATATCTGAATATATTTTTAATGTATACATCCCCAATGAGAACTCCATTTAGAAATTATATCTTTGTGTCTATTTGGAAAATTTTGATCCCTCGTTTAATTTCAACCACATAATAAAGATATATTAAATCTTGTATTTTCAAAAGTGTAAAAGTATTTATAACATATTTGATTTTTATTTGTATTTAATCCTTTCAAACTGACCTTGATTTCTTTTAAACCATATTATTATGCATTTCATATTTATTCATCAACACCAACTTTGTTCAAATAATGTTTTAATGAAGTAACCACTTCACATTATCTCTTGTTTAATTCCACATAATCTAATATTTTTCATTATTAATGGCCATAATACATCCCTCACACTTCAAGAGTCCTTAAAACTATATGGGATTCACCTATAAAAAATACATTATGATCTACACTTCTCATCCAATATGTTTTGATTGAAGTGGACTATTTTTAAATAATTAATGACAAATAAATAACTATTCTAATCTTAGAACTTTGATTAAATGTTTTAATAATTTTAGGATCTATTTATTATTCTAATTCCCCATATGAATCTTCCTTTTATATTGGACCTTTATATTTTCTTATATTTTGCATCATGGTCTTCTAATTATTTAACAGTTTCTTTTAAAACTAAATTTTAATGCTTTTTCCAAACAGATCTTCAATAAATCTCATATCGTTTTTCTCAATAATAATGTTTAGAAACATATTTATTTATTTTTATTTTATATTAATTGAATAAATATTTATCCCAACTTTATCATCTATGTGAATTTAAATGAATTTGGTTACTTCCCTTTTCTAAATAAATATATATATAATGTAAATTATGAAATGTTATAATATTAGATTTCATTCATGATACATTTAAAAGTTAATCATTCCCTGAATAGGGCATAAACATTTCCAATTTTATGTGTGATCTTCACTTGTACTTAATTCTTGTATCATTTTTTTGAGAGTCCTCTATAAATGTGTAACATATTCACTATATTGTTCTCCATGAGATTCCATATTTAAATAATGCTATAATACTATATTTTTCTCAAAATTAATGCTTATTTACCGATTCCATGATTCTTAAAATAGTTAACTAATTTGATAATTGTTTAGTCCATGACATAATATGATCTAAGAGTATTTATTGTTCTCATTGTTTAATTTTTCGCACACTTTCTCCTCTAAAACATTTTTGGGTTCTCTTTCTTGATAACATGTGATGAATATCATCATGAACCATCCCCCGGGGCCCATTCCCTGACATACCCCAAGCCCACCTCCCAAATACCAGGGGTTGGCGACTAGCACTGAAGGCATCAACCTTCAAGTGGGAGGCATTTTCCTGAGTACCTATATGCATGCACACACAACCACGTCCCAATGATGGAAAAGTAAACATGCATGCCACTAAACTAACACTGAGTAAAAGTACAAACTGTCGGTCAAATGGGATAGAATAAAAACCCAAAAAAAGATAAATATAAAATAGGAAATTACAAGAAAAACTCTAAAAGTCATCTGCTGGAAACCCCGCATGATGGGTAAGTATAGAGTAGTGGTTGGAATCCATAGAAGTATATCCCACCTACCTAGTCTCATTGGTAACCACTGGGTCATGGGCCACCAAGTCCTCCATCAAGGCAACAGTTGTCTTCACCAGACAAAACACATGCGGGTGAAGCCCGTGTAGGGGTGAGTAACAATAAACTCAATATGGAGCCCAAAACACAAAGGAATTACCACAAAACAATATGCATGGAAAACAATGAAACATGACCATAAAGGTTGATCACGACATAAGATAGATCACACCATGTATAATTTATAGTAGGAACGTAGGACCATTAGTCAAATCATTGAACACCATGGGATTTTGGAGAACCCCTCCTCAATGAGTATAGTGGGCCTATCGGGTCACACAGAAGACACTTCTAAATAACATTATACTACTGTGGTGTGTATCCCTGATTAGTACCATGGGTATGCTGGGTCACACAGAATCCGATCACCACTGTGGGAATGCCTGGTCATACCAGAGTCTCTTACCACCATAGCCATACTAAGGTACTCCTCTTATCGAGTATCATGGGTATGTCGGGTCACATAGTGATGCTCTTCACTGTGGGCCTTCCGGGTCACACAGAAGCCTCTTTTTACTAGGCCATAGTAGATGATCCACAAAGGGTTTCTTGTCAGCAATATTTAGGTCTCACCCAACCTTAGGGTTTCTACACATAGTGTGCTTGATTTCTATAGAACCACTCCTCAATCCATTAATTGAATTTAAATTTCAATGAAATACTCAATAGATTATTACACAATATCCGCCTCATTACTAGGGTTCCAACACCACAAACAGATTGTCAATCAGACACCTGATTTGAAAGATATTGGTGTTTTTCCAAAAAGATGCTAGTTGGGTTCTTGTCCGATCAGACCCGGTTGGACTGACCCAACACTGCCTAGCCTGGGGTCCACCAACCTCACCCCGATTAGTTGACCTGAACTAGACCCAACTCAGTTTGGCTTGACCTGATAGAGAGGGTCTGGCCCAGACGCTGTCTAGTCCACCATAGGCGGATAGGCCCTCAGCAGGTCAGAACGTGTCTGGAAGCCGCGTCCCACACCCCCCTTCCCCATGGGACGTCCACGGGGCCATCTCCCTTTCTATGGTCGATTTACTGTGACTTTTTTCCATGTGATGCAGTGCAGTGCTGTGTCTAAAGCCGCGTCCGCCTCCTGCCAGCAATCTACACGAAGGCCAACATCTCTTTCCACACTGTCGTGGCCCGATGTCGGCTATGGTGCATCTTCCAGCATACCGCCACCCACTCATGTTTGCTACCACATACACCACCGGTGAGTTCTTCCAAAAACCATCGGGTCCCCTCTGGTGGTCCATTCCTTGCGCCTCTTGCGCCTATGTACTTCGGGGGGTTCCCTATTCCCTGCATTAGACTCAGATCCTCATTCTCTTCATTTATAGGATGCGGCTACTAAGAATGAACTAGCGGAGGGGCTTGGGCCTTGTTCATGTCGACCCTCACCCTCCGCATTAGAGTTTGAAAATATGGGGGAGGATCGGGATCACATTTCCATTGAATAATCATCAATCCTAGTGAAAACCCCCAATAAAAATACCCTCCTGCAAGAAAAGAAAATATGCAGATCAACCTATTCATCATTCATTGTTGGAGACAGTTCTCACCATCAGTTCATCAAATAAATTTCCACCCTTTGATTATCAACTCTCCAAAACATTGACCCATTAAAAGAAAACATGTTGCATCTTTTATGTTATGCTGCGACATCACATCATTATGCTATTTCATTTATAAAACTGTGTATTTGTTAAGATTCATTTAATGAGTCATTTTGCTTCACAAAAATGATCCATTAATGAGCTTTATTTAATGTGAATTTTCACCACACCGCAACATTGTTGTCCTCCACTCAACAAAAGGAGAAGAAAATAAAATAACTTTTTATGTAATGTTATTATTTATTAAAAATTCTGAAAATTATCTTTTCCGGTCGACCCTCACCAGTCGAAGTTAATTCCTTTGTAGATGAATCCTTGTGTTATGAGTTCAAGGTTCCCTTGGATTTTTGATCCGAACAGCAATTTAAAAGTAGGAAAAAACCCGCTCGCATGTTTACTTAATTGAACATAAAAAAAGTTCAAAATTCTATTTTGGGCTCACCGGGCCTCATAATCAGGAGTGGTCACAACATCTGCTCTTGAAATAATTCTATATAATTTAAAAAAAATTACATGGAAATTATGGGACATTACATTACTCCCCCCTTTTGGGCTTCATGTCCTTGTAAGACAAAACAAGGCTAAACAATCAAAGGGGGGTACTGAGCACGAATTTGAGCCTCCCGCTCCCATGTGATCTACTGGAGGTTCTCGTGCTGTCACTGAACATGCACAAAAGGAATCAACCGTTCATGAAGGATCTGCTCCTATCGATCCTTAATATCTATCAATAACTCTGTAAATGTCATGTCATTGTCAATTTCAAGTTCACCCCAGCCGATGACGTGCGATGGGTCATGCACGTACCACCTCAGATGTGACATGTGGAAAACATCATGCAAATAGTGTATTTTTGGGGGAAGAGGTATGTAGTATTCCACCTCTCCACCTCTGCTAAGAATCTAAAAATGTATGATAATCCTCAGATATAACTTTCCGCCCTATCCAAATCTCTGCAATCCCTTTCGAGGTGAGACCTGATGGAAAAAATGGTCTCCCTCATCAAAATCCTAGGGTCTCCAACTTCTATCAGCATATTATTTCTTCCTTATCTATTTATTCCTCATCCGCTCCTGGATGATATTCAACTTCTAAGTGGTTGCCCGTACCAACTTTAGACCCATTAGTGCAAACTTCCCTAGGTCTTTCTAGTATAGAGGTGATCTTCATGGCCGCTTGTACAAGCCCTCAAATGGTGCCATGACGATGGTGTAGTGATAGCTGGTTTTGTATGATAACTCCACTAGTGGTAGTTGGTCTTCCCAAATGTGTCTAAAATCAAGGACAAATGCATGAAACATGTCCTCCAAGGTATGTATGGCCCACTCTATCTGATTATATGTCTAGGGGTGAAAGGTTTTTCTCAAGAATAGCTGAGTCCCAAATGCCTTCAAGAATCCCTTCCAAAACCAGGATGAAAAGTGAGCATTACGGTCTGATACGATCATCAAAGTTACCCCATGAGGCCGCACTATCTCCTGGACTTAGAGGGGTCCTAAGACCTCAACGGATCCCTGCTCCTGGATGGTTAGGAAGTGAGATGACTTAGTGAGTCGGTCTATGATCTCCCAAAAAGAATTGTGGACCCTGGACATGCATGGTAACCCTGTCAGGAATTCCATCAAGATTACATCCTAGTTCAACTCCGGCACCTCAAGTGATTGTGCCAAGCCTTCTAGAACCTGATGCTCATCCTTCACTTGTAGACAAGTGAGGCAACATGAAACGAAATATGTCACTGATTTCTTCATCTGTGGCCACCAGTAATGACGTCAAAGGTCCTCGTACATCTTTTCCACACCAGGATGTTCTGACAATGTGATGTATGTTACTCCCTCAACACCTCCTTCCTAAACATCGTTGGTACTACGGTTCGTCATATGAAAAGAATTATGTGCTCCCTACCTTTCGAAAATACATCAGGAGATTTTCCTGAGGATATCTGATCATGTTAGGCCTCACAGTAAACATCAATAAGTTGTGCCTCCCTGAATCATTGTAAGAGTGGGGAAGAGATAGTCATTGACTGAAGGTAATATGCTCCATCACCATATACGAAGGATATCTGCATCGTGGATAACTGCTCAGTTGCCTCACTCATTATCTGCAAACCAGACATCCTGTTGAGCGCATATACCACCACATTCCCATGCCTATAAGTATATACCATTTCAAAGTCATAGTCCAAGAGGAACTACAACCATCAACACTATCTCATGTTCAGATCATTTTATGATAAGATATACCTGAGACTCTAATGTATGAAGAATACGGTAAACTATTCACCCATCAAGTAGTGTCACCACATATTCAAGGAAAAACCACTACTGCTAACTCTAGGTCATGGGTCATGTAGTTCTACTTGTGTTTTCTTAACTTCCATGAGCTGTAGGAGATCACTTCTCGATGCTAAATCGAGACGTAACCTACTCTGGTCCTTGATGCGTCGAAGAGGACTTCATACCCAACACCCTATTCTAGTAGGCCTAAGATGGGGGAACTCTTCAGTCTCTGACCCAACTCATAAAAACTCTTCTGGAGCATCTCCATCAACATGAAGGGTTTTCCATTATTTGTCAAGGCTGATAAGGGTGCTGTTACTTTAGAAAAGTTGGGCACAAACCTTCGGTAGTATCTGGCCAACCCCAAGAAACTCTACACATCATTCATGCTTCTGGGTGGATCCAAAGCCATCACAAACCTTGTATTCATTGGATCCAATAAAAATACAACCTTTGAGATGAAGTATCCCATAAATTGGACCTCCCAAATCCATAACTTGATCTTCGAAAGCTTACCGTAAATCTTGTTCTCTTGAAGTGTATCTAGGACTCCCCGCAAGTGTATAACATGCTCCTCCTTCGACAATGAGTACACCGAGATGTCATCAATGAAGACTAAGATGAACTAGTCAAGGTAAGGAAGGAAGATCTTGTTCATGAGTCCCATGAACACTGCATATGAAATGGTCACACCCAAAGGCATCAATAAAAAATCATAGTTACTATACTGATATCTAAAGGTTGCCTTTGGTACATCCATATCCCGTAATCAAAGATAATGATAGCCTGAAATGAGGTCAATCTTCGACAACCACCTCTCTCCCTTCAGCTGGTAGAAAAGGTTATCAACCCTTAGTAGTGGATACTTGTTATTCATGGTCACCTGGTTCAAATGTTGGAAGTCCACGAACAACCTTAATCTCTCATCTTCTATCTAGGAAAAGAACAAAAGGGCTTTACATGGTGAAATTATTGGCCTCATGAAGCCCTTCTCTTACAAGTCCACCAGTTGTACCCTAAATTCACAATGCTCTGCGGGACCCATTCATTATGCCAGTATGGATATCGATGCCATCCCTGGGTACAGATCGATGTAGAAGTCTACCTCCCTTTGAGGAATTAGTCTTGGAACATCCTTAGGAAAGAGATTCTCATACTCATCCACACCTACAGGAAAGTTCAGACTCCTCTCATCCACCACACTGAGGGTGGGGCTAGACAACTAGTGAGTGATCATTTGCACCCTCCATTGAGAAAGTCCTTCATGAGCTAAAAAAGTTCCCCTCTCAGCGGTGAAGGAAAACCTGGTCTCATCCTCTTAAACACACCACACTTTGTGCCTAATACCGTTGATCTGAGCATGAACTATTGATGACTAGCCCATACTAAATATGATGTCATAAGGCCTCAAAATCGCTACTAGGAGATCCCACCTGAAGTTATCGCCTCCTAGAGTAAGCTCACACTATCGGCACTAGTGTGTAATCATTGAATTCCCTCACACATGAGTCTCTAATCATAAAGATAGACCCAATGACTCCACTAGAATCTTAGAACCCAAAAAAAGGTCCATGGAATGAAAAGAGTGGCTAGAACCTATGTATATATGAAATGAAGATAAGGTGGAGAATACACATATCACACATCTAATCCTATATGGATCACCTTGGTCATATGAATCAATCACCTGAATCTAGCGTCACCCTTGTCTGCTGGCTCCCTGATCCCGTGGTGGACCACCTGAGGGTTGTGGTGGTAGCACATCAAACCGTTTTCCACCGCCTACCGCTTGGCATGCTCCCCTACCATTTCTGCCGCCCTGTAGACCCCCTCATTCAAAACTCTTCCTCTAACTTGGAGGTCCCGCGACCTTTGGTTGGCCATCTGGGAGGATGGTCAAGTAGTCACGAGCCATGTGTACCCACCTGCTACACGTGAAGCATAACCTGACTCCCTGTTGAATCCCTCTACTTTGAGAGACCCACACTACCGACCCTGAGTCCTGGGGTCATCCCCTGAAAGATCTGACCCTCATGTGTTCCCTCTTCAGCTTCCTTCATCTCACCACTAAAGACTCTCCCACCTAAGGTCTTCTTGAGGCTTCGGCTATTGGTTCATGTTCTTCTTGGAATATCTCTACAATAAGGGCTCAATCTAGTACTCTATCCAGAGTGGAGATGCTGAGAGACACCGTGGATTCCCTGATCACCCATATGAGTCCCTACTCAATGGTATATAACCTATAGAAAGGGTCTCTTACAATGTCTGTGGAGTAGCGAGAGAGGTTTGTAAACCTTGCAGAGTACTCAACCATTGACAAGTTGCCCTACAGAAGGTGAAGCGACTCCTATATACGCAAATATCACAATGTCATGGGGAAAATCCTCCTAAAAATTATGCTCTAAGTATGACTATGTGAGGGTCTCTTCATCATGCATTTGGATGGTCAATATCCACCATCTCCCCGTTGAGCCCTACAGAAGTCTTCCGGACATGATCACCATCTGGTTAAGTAATGTCTTTAATAAGCAGAAGACCAAAGTCACTACCTCCATCCAGTCCTTAGTGACCTGAGGATTTGTCGCTCCCATGAACCTGGGAGGTCTTTGTCTCTAAAACTCATTCAGGGCACTGAGTCTGTATACATCCTCTAATGGTAACACTGGTAGTAACTAGTGATCAACGAGTGGTGGTGACTCAGGTAGACCACAAGATGGTGCCATCTATAGCACTGGTCCCTAAACTGACACATCATCGCTAGTTGGGTGGTCCATATGATCATGTATTGGAATCCTAGATGGATGTATGTGTAAAGGCATCCTGAAATAGATAATGATGAACCAAAATTACAAGATTATACCTGGGGAGATGACTTTTATTCAGAAAAATCATAAAGAGACAGTTATGAAACTATTGTTTTCATTTTTAGAGACAAAAAGATTAATTCAGGGTCCTGATGTATGGATACGTGCACCACCACACCAATATTGGACTCCCCAAATCTAAAAGTAGAACTCAAAATATTGAAAAATGTTTCCCCAAAAATAAAAAACAGACTCTCGGTCTTTGAGGTAGAACTGAAAACCATTGATACCACGTTTTCATGAACCGTCCCCCATGGCCCATGCCATGAAATACCCCAATCCTACCCCCAAAGGCCAAGGGTTAGCGACTTGTGCCAAAGGTGTAAACCTGCATGTGGGATGTATTTTCCTGAGTACCTGTATGCAGACACACACAAACATGTCCCAAAGATGGAAAAGTAAACAAACATGTTACTAAACAACCACTGAGTAAAAGTACAAACCATAGGTCAAATGGGATAGAATAAAAACCCAAAAAAAAAAAGAAAAAATAAATAAAGTACAAGGAAAACTCTGAAAGTATTCTGATGGAAACCCCACTTGATGGGTAAGTACAAAGAGGCTGCTAGAAGTCATAGATGTACGCCACGCCTGCCTGGTCTCATTGGGTACCACCAGGCCCAAGGCCACCAATTCCTCCATCAAGGTATCAATCATTTTCACCAGACACATCATGTGGAGGAGAAAGGTGTGTAGAGGTGAGTAACAATATACTGAGTATGAACCAAAAAAAACAATGGAAAGACCCAAAAAAATCCATAGAGCAATCCAAAAAACATAATCAGAAAGCATGATCACAACACAAGACAACTCACACCATTTATAATTTAGAGTAGTAAACTTGGACCATTAGTCACATCATCGAACACCATGGCCTACTGGAGAACTCCTCCTCAATGAGTACAGTGGGCATACTGGGTCACACAGAAGGCTCTAACCACTATACTTGGACTACTGTAGTACTCATCCCTGATGAGTAGCATGGGTATGATAGGTCATACATAAGACCCTCCACACCAGGGGAATACAGGGTCACTCAAAATAAACTTCCCCCTTTTCCATAATGAGTTTCTCCTCCTGCCCAGTATCATGAGTCTCCCTGGAAGGCCATAGATGCTCGGTTTGAAAGATATTGGTGTTTTTCCAAAAAGGGGTTGATTGGGTCTACGTCCGGTCTAACCCGATCTGACCTGACCTGAGGTCCACCAAGCCGGCCCGAGTATGCTGACCCGACCCGATGGGGTGGGTCTGGCCCACACCCTACCTAATCCTCCATAGGCAGACTGACTTTCGGCTAGTCTGGACATGACCAGAATCCACGTCCGACACCCCCTACCCAGTGGGTCATACACGGGGCTAGCTCCCTTGTCACGACCAATTGACCTCAGCTTTACCATGTGCGACATGTTGTGGGGCCGCATCTAGGGTGCACAGATGCGGTCGGGTGGCTGCGTCCACCAGACACCGACATGGATGTCGGCAGATCTTACCACAAAGTCGTGGCCTAATGTTGGCCGCACCACATCTTCTGGCACGTTGTCATTGCACGCCGCCACCCGCCCGTGGTCATCACCATGACCACCACCGATGGTTTCTTCCATAGACCACCAGGTCTGCTCTGATGGTCCGTTCTTTGCATCGCATGCGCCTATGGCCTCTCAAGGATTCTCACTTCCATACAATGGTTTCAGATCCTTCCTTTCACAATTTTGAGGATGTGGCCACAAAGAATGCACAAGCGGAGGGGTTCATTCCTATTCATGTCAGTCTACACCCTCTACGTTTGATTTATGAAAACTAGGGGAGACTATGGATCACATTTCTTCTAGATAATCATCAATCCTAGTGAAAATCCCTAAGAAATAAACCCTCTTTCAAGAACACATGATCCACAAATTAAATTTTTCGTGGGTTGATCCATTTTCGTTATTTTAGAATAAGAACGGGGGAAACTTAAAACGATTATACCCATACCTTGAATTAGTTAGACGTTGAATCGGTATGTCCACGAAGATTCAATATGTCAAAGAAGATCATCACTCTCTGATCCCATTCTTCGAGATGCGTTGAAATCATTAACAATCCACCAAAATTCATCATTTGTTGTTGGAGAGAGTTATCACTATCTGTTCATTAGAGAAATTTCCACCCTTTGATGGTCAACTCTCCAACATAATAACCCATTAAAAGAAAACACGTCACAACATTTCTATTATGCTGTGACATCTCATCATCACATTATTTCATTTATAAAACAACGTATCTGTTAAACTTTATTTAATGTGTCTTTATGCTGCACTAAAACTTTACATTAATGAGATTCATTTAATGCGACTTGTCACTATACCGTAGCACCACCGTTCACCACTCAGATATGAGGGAATAAAATAAAATAACTTTTAAGTTATTTTATTATTTTCTAAAAATACTGAAAACTATCTTTTCTGGTCACCCTCACTGGTCAATGTTAAGGCCTTTCTAGGTGAATCCCAATCATTATAAGTTGAATGGTGCCCTTATATTTTTGATCCAAACACCATTTTAAAAAGTTAAAAAAACCGGCATGCATGTTTACTTACCTAAACATGAAAAATAGTTCAAAATTACATTCAAATTCAACCGGGTCTCGGAATCAGGTGTCGTCAAAGTGTCTAGTCTCGAAATAATTCCTTATAATTGAAGAAACATTTACACAGATGTTCTATGAAATTTTAAACATATTATAAAATAAATATAATATCAATGATGATTTTTCAAAAGAAATAATAGAAGTCATAGAGGATTTCTTAGGTGAGGATTTTTGAAACATGCCAAGATTTTAATATATGATTAGCATTAAATAATCCAACGTGTTCAATAGATTTATCCCGATGAAACCACAGACTTAAAGAAAACAACAATATATTTAGGTAAAATTTAAATATTTAAGTATGGTTGTTAAACACTATCCATTTAATTAGAGAGAATGAACACGAGAAACCAATTTATTAAATATATGTAAAATGAAATTAAAGACTACTTTGAAAATAAATGAAACTCTATTAGTTTTCCGAAAATGAATTCAATGATCATTTTTTTATTAATATAGTATTTTTTTTGAAAATTACTATTTTATGGAATATGCATCTCTATTTATAGAAATGTATGACTAATGTTGATAAACTACATTTGATGTTAAAAATTGTTTAGCACCAATTTTATTGGTAAATGATTATGAAATAAGAATAATAACACTTAATATTTGTAAATTTCATTTTCCAATAAAAAGTTTTATTTATTATATTTTATGACATTATTCAAAAATTGAATTAAAAAATGTAAGAAATCTGAATTGAAAAAATGAACATAATTTCTAGATTTGTCTTAATAATATAAGATTAAGATGAATGTTTTTGATTTTTATAAAATAATTTATTTTTAGGTGATTAGTGAAAAATGCTCTTTTTGAATATACAATGACTTTTATGCTATCACTTGGATTTAAGCATAACATAAAATTTTGAATTCTTTTGAACAAAATATATTTTTTATAAGTAAAATTATATATTTTAAGGTATTAGTTTTAAATTTTAATCCTTTATTCGATATTCTAGAAGATAAGTAAAATTTTCATAGAAACATTTTTAATACATCGTACATTATTGTAAAAATTTTTTTTAATCACTTTTATAAATGAAATAAAAAAATAGTTTAAAATTTAGAAATATAGGGTCTAAATTATTTAATAATGATTTGTAATTACCTAAAAATTTAATTTATATGAATAATAACCTTGATATCTTTCTTAACATGCAACACTGAGCTTTAAGTGAATTGATATATAAAATAAAAGTATTATTATTTTAATCTGACTTTTATAACCTATCCATTTAATTGGAGTGTATGAATATGAGTAACATCATTATAAAAAATATATATAATCTCCAAATCAATAAAAATTTATTTATTAACCTTTACAAAAAATCAATCAATTTTTTAGTGAAATCATTTTATGCATCGAAATGCATATTCTTCAAAAAAATGATTTTACTGCATTTTTTGCATAGAAATTATAATTAATTTATATCAGTTTTAGAAATTTTATTTTATAAGATAAAAATTATTTTTAAAATCATCATATCAAAATTAAGTTAGGGCTAAATTTTGGTATGTTTTCGAAAAGATTGATTTTTCAGTAAATTTTGAAAACCCAATTTTTCAAATACTCTAATTTATTTTCATTAATTAACATAATTTTAACACTACTTGAAAAATAGTATACAGACCTAGACCTATATCCATGGTTTTAAAACCATGGGTATATGTCTTTTTTAATGTCCTATAGCCATAGTTTTTAAAACTATGGCTATAGATTGCACCTATTGCCACGGTTTTGTGGCCTATAGACACAGTTTTGAAAACCGTGGATATATGCCTTTTTTTTCATAGGGTTATATCCACAATATTGAAAATTGTGGCTATAGGTCTCTCGCCCTTTCACGGGAGAAAACATTTCCGTCCAAAAAAATGGTGGGAAGAATTATTTCCATGGGTTTTAGGATACTGCCACAGTTTTTAATTATATATATTACATATCATATATATATACACAAAATTCATTGTGGTGTAGAGGTTAGGGTTCTAAAACGTGAAGGGAAGGTTCTGGGATCAATTCTGGCTAGGCACACATTATTTTTAGGCAATTTCCATGGTTTTCTAGGGCTATAACCATGGTTAAAACCGTGGCTATAGGTCAACTACAACGACTGACAATAGAGACACCTATGACTATAATTTTCAAAACCGTGGAAAAAATCCACCTATTTCTGTTGTTAAAACTGTTTCTATAGGTCAGACCCTACTGCCGCAGAGATAGTACCCAAGTTTGGGAAAAACCGTGGCCAAAGCCTGTGACCAAGGTTTTGTGCCCTATTACCACGGGTTCGAAACGTGGCAATAACCCATTTTTCTAGTTTTGTAAAGTCCCATTATATTTTGGATTTGATATTAAAGTTACATATGGTCCATTTTGTTTTGAATAATCTAATTAATTCTAATTGAATCAATAATATTCATGATTTTGATATAAGTTAATTTTTATGCCTAAAAACATATTTTCCTAAAAATGTTTTTTCATTTCATTTTATGAATTTATTTTAAAATTAATTTTTCAAATAATACAGACTAGATATTTATAAATGGATACTATATTGGGATTAAATAGGTTCTAATTTGGTTTATAGGATCATTTTTCTTTTGATCAGTATGAATAGTAATCGTTGTAAATATTTTTCATCTCGATAAGGGTCTAATGAGTGAAATAAGGTTAAAACTATGAGATACAGTCTAAAAACCAACTAAAAACTTTTATATAATTATTTTTATGAGTATATTCTATCCATAATCATAAAAATTTCTAAAATGTCAATATTTTTCCATTTATATTTGATTCTAACAAATATAATATTTTATGTTAAGAATAATACAAAATATCACTCTTTTGGTTTGAAATATCTATCAAATGTTCCCAGAGAGATACACATTTTTTTGAATTGATATTAAAGTTTATATTGATCATAATAATTTTTTTTCATTGTGTTAATTTATTTATAATTCATAGAGAGTATATAACTACCTCAAAGACTTATGCAATGCTGACACAGTGCTTGTGTAAGTAGTTGAAAAAATAGATTAAAGAATTTAAAAAAAATTAAATATAATATAATTGTTTTTAATTATTCAGTTCCATTGATTTTTTTGATAAATATAACATAATATTACTCTTTTAAAAGTGTATATAAGAATTTCATTACTATATTCATGTCTTTAAAGTAAATTTAAATTAATGGTGTCAAAATGAAAAATAATTGTGTTTTATGAAAGAAAATATTTTATTAATTTATTTAGGAATCATAAAAATATTGAAAGAGTTAATATGGGATAATATATGGTTAATGATGTCATCATTTTAACAATTTTGATCAATTTTTTACCATATAAGTAAACTTATAATCCTTTATGATTTAATTTTTTTTATCACGGGCAGGGTTAAAAATGATAAATGAAGGGGTTAATCCAAAAGGTATGTTTTAAAATGATATCTAAATATATCTACATATGATTGGATGATTTTATTAAGTCACACATCCTCGTTATACATTAAAAAATTTCATTTTAAATCTACTTTACTATGATTTAACTTTATAATATTTTATAGTTTCAAAAAATTACAAGAGTTCCCCATCCCTCCTTTAAAAAGGATACCCCTCCTTTCTATGCATTATAGAAATTTTAGCCATATAGATCAATCAAATCTTACCAAATTGTATTATAATATTCACTATAAATGATTGATTGGTTATGATATTTTTAAAATACCATTCCAAGGGTTGTTACGAAATGATCTAAAAATGGTTTATAGGAGAAGAGGTAATCGTCCTACATGACCCCTATCAACTTATTTCTTCTTATAAATCATATAAATATATATTTTTCTTAAAAAAATTATAAATTAAGTATAATAAATATACTGAAATTTTATTATAATTATGTAACCACCATTATTTACCTTCTTTTTCATCAAATGTGATGTGAAAGTATCACTCGTTCGTACATGTGGACTACCAACTCCACGTAGCAATACAATTCATTTTCAATCACCAACTTCCAATCATGGTTGTTATGATGGATTTAAAGATTATATATGATATTTATGATAGAATTTTGTTTATTTAACTATAACACAATAACTAAATTCAAACATTCTCATCCAATGGAAGACAATAACATCGGTTATGCATACATGCGGACTATCACCATCATGAAGTGATATGATTCAATTTTTTTGTTTCTATTTTTATTGTAAGATAATAAAGATATATTTAAGTCATATATATGATATTTTTTTATAAAAATATGTTTTTTAATAATAAAATAATATCTATCTACCTTTCTTTCTTTTTAATTTAAAACGAAGACAACATTTATGTGTACATACAACCAACCATCTCCATGAATTACACAAATCAATTTTCAATATATACATTTTATGGAAGAATATTATTAAACGAGTAACTATGATATTTATGTGCAAACAAAACCCTAACTGAGACTCGAGGAAAAACATCCCAAATCCATCCACCATATACCAAGGGGTAGGGATAAGTGTCTAAAGGAATATCCTAAACGGGAGGCCATTTCATAAGTACCTATATGCACACACCCCACCATCTCAATAAAGAAGTGTAGTGGAATAATAATAAAAAGGATAAAAGATAGAAATTAAAGCAACCATGAAAAAACCTCTACGTTGTACAAGGGTTCAATAGTTAAAACTAAATATTAAAGGGAAAAAATGAATGCCCAACCAGAAAAAATATGTCTCAACCTAAACAAAACTGGAAAGTAAACTACCATGAGATCCTGGCTCCTAATCACCAAGTTAAGACCACCGTATGAGGTCCAAAACTCCTAGTATCCCTAAGATCTTTTGAAGTCACTATATACCTATGCATCGTCTGCATAAGACATGACTGGTGTCGGTAATGCCCACGAATGGGTGATTATATAAATACCTAATAGGATTCCCCAAAAGAAAAAAGGGGGTGAAACTAGATTCTAAAGTTAATATTTGATACATTAAAATTCCCTTGTGGGAAATCCACATCAATAATATAGTTCAAATATTCTATTAATTAGAGGAAAGTTAAAAGAACCAATTACTACGAAAAAAAACATTTTAATTGGAAAACATAGTCAGAGAAGAATAACCAAACCATTATGTGGCGATATTAAACTCTAAAATCCATACAATGATTAACTTAAACCATTTCATAAATGGTTAAAAATTACAAAATATAGTTATTTAACAAATTATAATGAAGGCATGTAAATTTACAAGATGCACGTATCATTAAACCTTAATCTACAAGAAGCAGCTCTAAAAGCCACATTATAAACTTGTGAATAACATCATCATGTATCCTCTTGAAATATGGTAATAACTTGAATTATCATAAAAACCATATCAGAAACATGCATTACTTGTATTCCTAATGTAAGATACATGTTATTAGATATATTACATAAATCCAAAAGTATTGTAAACTCCATTGATGATAGTATAGAACACTTCTCAACAAGTAAATAATCAGTTCCAAGGTAGTCAATACTTATATAAATCAATCATTTCTTCATCAATATCTCAACATGTGATATATATTATGGGTTGTATTTCCCTTAAACATGTGTTTTAAAGAAATATTTATGTTCTACTTAATAACTTTTTCTTTTGTACCATTCACCATATCAAATCCTTAATGAAATGGTACTGGAGTACAATCATTATATATCTCATAATTATAAAAACCATTATATTACTGAAAAAATATTTAAATGACATGATTCTTGACTAGGAATATTAACCATTCTACTTCATCTACGGTGGCATCATAACTTGATCATTATACAAAGTCATCATTTGGGGTATATTCTTTTGACACTTGGGACATAGATTCATAGAGTGTCACATCTCCTTGAAGTTGAAGCAGTGAATATAGGGAAATTCTATCCTTGTCTTGGAATTATGTGTATAGTGTCTTCTTTCTCCACACTTGAAGCAAACTCCTATTCCTCCCAAGCATGTACCAAGGTGTTTCCTTCCACAATTATCACATGTGGGAAAATATGCCATTTTATTCTTCCCTTTATCCATGTTTTTCATTTCCATAATCTTCTTCTTTTTCTTCCCTTCAAATCCATAGGATATAGAAAAGTCTTTACATACCTTGTCAACACAAGATACTATTTCCTATATGATGAGAATACTTGGGAGACAATATTATTTTGAAATGATGGCTTAAGACCATCAGGGATATGATCCTTATTACTCTTCACATCTCTTGAATTGGTGAAGTTTTAATTTCCTCTTCTAGGTGCCATTTCTAATCACTTCCATTTTATATATTAGCTGGTAACATTATGAACTCTCTATAACACTAAACATAGTATAGCATATAGCATAAATTTATACATCGTAAAGACTAGATCCATATAATTTGGTTAATTTTGGGTCATAAATCCTTCATAATGGTGGCTAAATAAAATGTGAATTATTCTAAGTGTATCCCTCAGGAGTGTCAATACCAAGAGTGCATAAAGGACAAATGTCATGTACCAAGATTCCTTGGGTCATGCCTAAAACTCCTTGTCTGAGTTTTCACTCCGAGTTACATCTTTGTTAGAGACACCTCTACCTATTTGTATCCAAATAGTGATGTATTTGCATGAAAGATCCATATAATCTATTCCTTACCAAAATACCAGAATGTTCTTGTATTCTTATCCTCAAATACCATCTAAGGTATTTTTTCACTTAGCAACATATTCTAAATCTAGTTACCAAGATTTCTACTAAAATTTCTTTGATACCAACTGTAACGCCCTGACCCAAAAAGCTCAGAGTCGATGCATTATTTTACATTGGAATTATTACAAAGAATCAAATACCTAAGGACTGATCAGTTTAGTAGTCTTGAAGAAACTATATAACTACATGTTACCCATTTTACATTTTGAAAGGAAACAAAATATGATATATAAAAAAATCTAATAAATTGCATCCTTGAAAAAAAATGATATCTTCTTCATAACTTGGGGAAGGAAAAAAATAAAATGGTGAGCTCAAATGCCCAGTAAGGGTTAAGAAATATAGTGGAAGATAACATAAACACAAACATTAGGCATAGTGAATAACTAAAACACATGCCTTTATAAATAAACTTGAACACATTATGGAAGGAATAAGAACTCAATAAAGAATTCCATAATAAAACAAAATAATTGGTATTCTACTAGTAAAATAGCCACATGAACTATAAATACTATTTTCATAATGAGTTAAATGCATATTCCGGACATCATAACCACACTGTCAAGGCCTTGTTCCAAGACCATAAATAACCATTTTTCCATGGCCTCGTTGCATGACCTAGTTTGTCTCATGACACCTACCGATGCATCGAGGAGCTATAGCGGGCCCCAAACATCACATAATAAGTCCAATGATTTCCTCATATGTATAGTAAGTCCTTTATTAAATATGTCCTATACCACTTTGAATAGTTAAATTGTGTATTTTATTCAAAATTTCACATACCACTTTGAATAATTAAATGTCACTTATTCAATGTATCCCATACCCCGTTGAATAATTAAATTCTTAATTCATAAGTTATAAAACTAATCATAAACCATTAAATAATACATTGTGGATTATATCATAGGAGATAATCCACAATTAAGTACAAGATTCAACAAATGATGTTGACATAGATGAATATATCTTTAAATGAGACCGTTGACAAATTCTTGAGGAAATAATCCTTAATAATTCCAAAGTGTCCCATACCACCTTGAAACATTCAAATCATAATCCCTTAGAATATCATGCGAATAAGGATACTCTAGATATGATATACCAAAGATAAGTACATACACCACAAGAATAAAATAAGTGGTGAACAAGGCATATATCTCATAAAAGTTGAGGAGAGATGAGAAAAATACTTTTTACTTTTGAAGGAAGAGTCATTTGGGAAAATAATTTATATTTGCCATGAAATCAAATTTTAAACATGAATATCCCATAAAATAAAATACTGGGTCATTGAAATTATATTTTTTTAATAAATTATTACCCACTTAAGTGAAATCATGAAAAAAGAGTTCTTAAGGTTGTTTATAATTAAAACATTTTAGAGCATTTTAAAGAAAGTATAAAAGAGAATTTTTAATTGTAAAAGAACATTAGTTCTATTAAATATAGAAATAATCCAAGATAATTTTTATGATAAAATTAGTGTTTTTATAAAACTAATGGTGTCTTAAAGATATTCTTGTGTACAGTTGAAAACATGTAAGAAGTTGAAATTATCCCTTGAATCAGGGTTGTATTTCAGAAACGATTATGAAATTTCCTTTTAACACCAGTAACTATCCATAAAATAAGGAAGGATTCTAGTCGGTGAACATATATATAACACTCATATATAGTATATGAGGATTAAATAAAAATACACAAGCGTTTCATTGAGGTAATTAGACAATAAAAGTAACTCGAATGTCAATGAAGGTTCGATTTTAAAAACCCTTACCACTTTGTAATCAATCGATTCAAATACCCCAAAATTAATAATATTAAAATAATATACTGAATAATATGAAAATAAAAATATTAATTATATTTTATATAAATTTGAAATATACATACACCACACACAATTATTATTAGTGAATATGGAAAATCTCACAAAAATGGAAGTGAGATGAATAAACCCTTACCTTAAGTCTGAATGTGTTCTGCTCTTGAACATAAGGTCATGGAATATGAAATTAGACTTAATAATAACTTATTTAAGAACCTATTAGAAATATATTTAGTTTATAATAATTATTTTTAGTTTATTTATTTTCTTATTGATAAGTAATAATATTGAATTTCATCGTTCCGAAGTGTCCATTTTCTTAATTTTCATAATCAGTTCACTTGTTTTTATGTAATGGAATTAATGTGGAATGGATGTAAATCTCCAGATTTGAATTTATGAACATAAATAAGTGTTAATGATCCTTTATATAATTCAGTTACATGGAAATAGGATGAATCATTAAATGAAATATTAATGACATTCACTTATATTATTTAAACAGTATTTTGATTATTAGGAACTAGTTTGTTCATATGATTTAATAATATGTGAGTATACTGGTTCTTGAATATTAATTAGGTTATAATAAATATATTTTAGTCTAGTTCAACCATATAAATAGTTTCATGACCATTAATGAAGTATAAATTTAATAACGAAACTTTGTCGTCCAGGAAGGTTATATAATGGAACCTCATGAATGTTGATGTTAATTATAAAAATAAAAGGGAGGGAGAAAGAATATTGATGATGGTTCTTCCATTCACAGGATATAATTCTATTATATAAATGATATTGGAGTTATCATGTTCATTTGGAAAAATAATGTGAAGAGAGAAAAATAAAAGAGATGAACATGAATATAAAAGAAAAGTTGAGAGACCCCTTATGAAAATTCGGCAACCTAACGACATCACTTAAAATTTCATAAAAATATTGATGAGAGAAAGAGGGTATATGATAATATGGACATAAAAAGTACAGTAAGAGGAATATATAATATCAAAAACCAACATATTATAATGTAAATTCCAAGAGATAATATTAAATAAGTGTTGAGTAAAAGAGGAGGGTGAAAGGCTCCCTTACCTTGTAGAGTATTTCCTAGAACATGAAGGTTGGGACCATGGGGGCTTAAGGAAACCTTATAAGGAATCATATGGAGGTAAAAAAACCATATCATAGAGGATGAGGGATTTTTAATGAAAAAAATAATGGATGAGTGGGTATTTATAGAAAAGTGAGGGAGTTTGTTAACAATTTCAAAGAGACACCTCATCACCAGTTTTTGAAAAACCATGGGAATTCCCATGGTATTTGCCCATGGTTTTAGCTACTTGGGACACCAAATGTCGTATTTTACTGTAAAAATGTCTACCAGACTATTATTTTAATTATTATGTCATTATTATGTCTTTAAACTACCGAAGACTCAAAACTATATTTTTACTATTAAAAAAAATTCAACTATTTTAGGAAAATCCCAAAAATTATCCCTAACCATTTTTCAATATGTAGAATTAAAAAATTAAATCCATTTTTTTAAAATAATTTTTAAATATTTTAATTTAATTTTTAAATAAAATCGCAATTTATTCCAAAAAAACACTTTAAAACTATAACACATTTTATAAGACCTTAAGAAATTAATCAAGGTCCTATAAAATTATCTTATAATCATAAGACAATAAATTAACAATTTTTGATTACAATTTATGAAAATAAATTTCCTTTTTAAATTATTAAATTAATCATAAAATTTTTATTTAAATATTTATGTCTTATGAAAATACCAATACATATACTATTATGTTTTTTCACTTTTAAGATGTCTAAATTGCATTTATACATTCAATGGTGATGTTTCTATTTTTTATATGATTTAATATTCATTATTATTCATAAGGGTATTTCACTATTCATAAGGTTATGTTACTATTCACCAAAAATTAAGTTTCTCTTATCAGACTCTAAATGTCTTACTAAACGCCACCATGTATGTCAGTTTTTCAACATTCAAATCACAGAGGTAGAAAAACTATGTTTACTTGACTAGGTTATATAAAAGTGGGGTTTTTTAGAGATTCAGTGTTTCATGAATTATTTAATAAATCAATTTGTAAATTCTTGGGGTGTTACACTGTTCCCCCTCGTTTCCATCAAATGGTAAGTGAAAGTATCACCTATGCGTACTTAAAGACTATTAACTTAAAGTTGTGATACTGTTTATTTTCTATCAGAATACTTAATAGATGGTTATTATCATGGGTTGAATGATTATATAAGATATTTACTATGTTATTATTCTTATGGAATTATAATATCATATATACCTTCTTACCCTCTCATCATCTAGAAGATGATAACAGTGTTCATGCGTATATGTGGACTACCTCCTCCCCGAAGTGATGTGATACATTCTTCATTTATATTTTAATTAGATGGTAATATGGATATATTTAAGTAATATATTTGATATTGAACATATAATTATGGTTATATAATGATAAAATATTCCCTTTTTTCCTCCCTTATTTTTCTAGAAAATTAAAACATTGCTCATGTGTACATAGACCAACCACCTATAAGAATGATGTAAATCATTTTTATCTATAAGTTTTTGGAATGATTATAAATTTTTATATAATGGGTTTATATGAAATTTGTATTATAAATAAAATTATTTACATAATTTAACCACACCCAAAATACAACCACCAGAATTGCAAAAACAAAACAACCATGAAAATATAAACAATTAACACATGGAAACAATAATTCTAATAGTTAATTATTAATAAATGGGTGATGATATGATATAAGTGGAACATATATGATATTATATGAATTTTAATAAATTTGGTATATAATTATAATAAATTTATATTCATTATGTAGGATGTTAGATTACTTTTGAAGAAATTCAAACGTAAGGTTAGGGGATTTCTCATATCACTTTTACTTATGTGGGACATATTCCATATTCACCACTTATTTAATTTTTGTGGTGTATAGATTTAATATGAATGTAATTTATGATGATTTTAATTAAAACACTGTGTATTTAAAATTTCATTTGAGATTATCACACTTATGAGGTTTTGATTTTGATATTACTGAAGTGATAAGTGTTCTTCATATCAATAATGTTTTCTGGGGACATATTTGATGTTATGCACAAATTTATGTTTCTTAAGGTCTATATACTACCCATTATAAATTATATATCATGAATAAACTTGTTTTTATGTTATTTAAATAATTATATGAAGGTATTATTTCATGGGTCTTATGATTCAATAGTTACTGTAGTGGTAAGCAATTTATAATTAAATATCATTTTAATCCGGATTATTTATTCTTGAATTTCCATAGAAAGAACATATATGGTCTATTTGTTATTAGTAAAATGAATTTATTATCCTTAGGCTATCCACATGTTTTTAAAGAAATAGTATAATTTTACCTTCTTTGGTACTTAAAATGATCTAAAAAACATTTTTATGAAAATCATACATTATTTACTCTTTAGTAGAGAATATTTTTCTTTCATGTCTATGTTTTATTTAAAATGTTTTCAAGAATATTTTTTCTATTCTCATATGATTTTTTATTCATTTTCACCCATTTTTTAATTTATGGGAAAAAATTAAACTTAATGTTCTTTTCATTTTTTGAATGAGTTTCTTTTGACATTTATCAAAAATGTGAAAGGAATATTTGTTTTAATGTACACAACATGAACAAAATTTATCACAGTCATTCCTACATAATTATTTGAATATTAATTTACATTTTTCTAAGTATATTTTAAAATTATGAAAAATTCATTTATATTTTGGATGTTTTATTATTATTAATAAGTGGATTCAAGATAAAAAGGGAAATTTCCTCCAGAAATGTTCCAATAATCCTTTAAAGACATTTTTCATCTATGATAACATCCTTCAATGCTACTTATTCTTCACTGGGGATATGACCCACTAATACCGTATTTATTATTTCTCTAGATGGTTTATAGTTATGATCATAAAATATAAATAAAACCAATTTTTGTTTCTTTAGGTTATGTTATGATAAATGTTTTTATGATATTATAGAATATATATTAAATAATTTACAATTATGTGATAGGTGAGACAAATATCATATAACCCAACAAATCATTAGGTAAATATTAATATTCTACGAGAACAAAGGGTAAAAATGAGGTTATCCCAAGCCCAAAAGAGGATATACAAGTGGTTATACCAATTATAAAAGATGGTAGAAGAGAGGTTATCCCATGCCATTAGTGGGTACAATGGTAGTTATCTGAAGCCTAAAATGTTATGAATGTCTTGGTGGTTATCCTTGACATAATATTTTTATGATTATTATTATGCCACACATTATGACATCGTAACATCCCAGGTAAATAAAGAATATTACATTTTCATATTTATTAATATTTGTGAATTAAATATTAATTTTAATTTAAAAGTGTTGCTATGTTTTATGGAGTACTCGATATGCAACAACGAGATTCTTTGAAATCTTACGTTGCACACTAATAATATAATAATATTATTTTAAATGGTATTTAACGACTAGCCGTTATTATGATGGGAACTAATATAACTAACTATGAAATGATTATATATGTTTGTTAAATATTGTTTACATTTATCTAATAATTGTTAGAGGCTTAAAATGTGAATGAATCCAATTTCAAGCATAAATATTCTAATATTCTTTAAAAGGTCGATTAACCGCCTTTTGATGGAGAACCCTTTTTAATTATACTTTTTGACACTTTTGCATGTTATATTTGAAAAAATAAAATCTTTCTTTAGAATCAAGATATCAAAATTTACTTTGTGTAAATTTTTGGATTTTTCTGATAAAGTTCATTTTTTAATGAATAATGAAAAATGTTGTATATTAATTCAAGACCACCTTTTAATCTAATTTATTTATATGGTTAGATAATATTTTTAATTTGGTTTAAAGTGTAGTTAAAATATATTTTTACCATTTAATCCAATTGCAGTCATTGGAATTAATTTCACTTTGAAGTTGGACATAAACAAGTGTCAATCTTTTGATAGATATTGTTTTTTAAAAACACGCTATTTGTTTTGACATCGGGAATTAATTATAAAACTAATTAATGCAACTTATATGTTTTGAATTTGGTAAAATGGACATCATTTTTGAATTTGTAATATCAAACATATCTTAGGGTGAATTTTTGGTATTTTTCCGAAAAACATCAATTTTGGATGAATAGTAAAACCACTAAGTAGTAGTTGAAAACTGAGTTTTAATGAAATTTATCACTTCTGTGAATTGAATTTCAAAAATCTGACATACATGGTTGTCATTAGTATGTAAAATGTGGTTCAATAGGATGAAAATAATTTTCAGTGAATAGTAACTTTTGAGTTTTATTAACCACGATTAAAGGTAATTAGGGTAATTTAAGGTAAAAATAATATTATAAAAATATAAAAATACCTTGACACATGTCATAACCTTATTGGATGAATCATGGATGACCCATAAAATCCATGAGTCAATTTGGGGGCCCCATGGAGCCACTAGGGTATGATAATTACATTAATAACTTTTTAATTAAAGTAAACATAAAAATGTCACAAACATGTATTGTTTTACTAAAACAATTATTACATGGGGTTATATAAATTAAATTTCTGAAAATAAATATTCATTATAATGATAAAAATATTTCCTACATCATGGTATTTTTTTTATAATTTTTTACATTAAATAAATAAATTTATTTATGACACCCTGATGATGCAATGATTACCTCATTAATGAATGATTTAAATAAAATGAAAAGATAAGGTAAAATCTAAGACTAACACTTGTCTAAATCCTATTGGATGGATGGATTTCGAACCCCAATCACCTTATCCTCAAAATATATCATTGTGGGACATTTAAAATCTGAAACTCATTTTATAATAAAGTAATATTTCAAGACGTTCCAAAAGTGACCTTCCTCCCTCTTATAAAAGGCCCCCACCTCTACCCCCTTACCCACACGTCTCAAGTCCTTGGCTCGTCCAAAATCTACTCATATTATATCTATAAATCCGTCTCTCACTCTTAGAAGAATCACTTTGGGAAGAAGTCTTTCTAAGGAAGCCTTTGGCTCAAATCAAAAAGAGTTAACTGATTTAGAGGTAATGTCTTCTCTCGAGTTTCTTTCTTTTATTTTCCTTCTTCACTCACCAATATCTTCTTATTATTTTATCCCATAATAACAGCAGTATCCTGAATATACTAGGATGCTTTTAAGAAAAGGATTCTACCTACACTTAAACACACCTCCGTCTAATGGTTAAAGAACATACTTTTTCTATGGGTGGTGAATTACTACCTCACGAAACGTTGATTATTCAATATTATTTTAACACCTTTCATGGAGGAAATTATTATGGAAGTATATTTATATATGATATATATTATATTTATGTCCCCAATATGCTTCTGTATTTTATATTTAAAACATACCTTTATGCTTTTCATGTTATGCAAATGCAATAATTTCATATGAGAAAGTGCGGACAACCGCCCCCTCAAGTGATGTAACTCATTCATGCCAGACATGGAATTTATAAAGAATGTAATTAATGAACTTATGTTACCTATATAATATATATATTATACTGGAATTAAAATATATCTATGTCTAATTTAGTTTTAAAGTCCATTAATATGACAAAAAAATGAAAGTAGCGTTCATGCGTACGTACGACCTACAGTCTCCATGAACGGTACATTTCATTTTTTACCTCCAAATGTTATAGAATAGTATAAAATTTATATATAATGGATATATATGATATTTAAATCATTAATACCATTCTCGAGATGATGTACTTATAACGACATGGTCAATTCTTTTCAAACAAGTTCATTTTTGACTAATGTACCGAACATCGACAAAACGTATGATATGAACTCACATAAATAACTAATTATTATAACATGATAATATGTGATATGAATTGAATAATAAACTTTAAAGGAATTCATTAATAAATTAATAATTGACCAATGTTTATTATTCAGGAATATGACAAAACGAACAAGACAAGTCGGACTTGAGGTTAGAGGATTTCTTATCTCACTTTTAATTCCGTGATATTTCAATTGTTCTCCACTTATTTTTTGCATGTGGTGTATTGTGTACCACCATTTGATATAAATTATCATTAATCTATTTATATTCATGTTATTCTGAGATTCATTTGGTGTTTATTATATTTTGGTCATACGACTCGATCTATTACAACGAGATAAGGGGTTTTATCTAACATTTTATTCCAATGAGATTCATGCTATATTTGCTACTATATCCTTTGAGTGGTGTATGTACTTCACATTATTCTACCCTTTGAGTAATATACATCCATTCATGGGTATTTACATCAACATTTTATAGTCCTTATTTCATGGGGTGTACGTTTTGAAAGTTACCCAAATCGGTAAGAGAACATTTCACCCTCCTCCTTTTAAAAGTCTTCTTTTTGTTAGGTCTTTTAATTTACATCTTCTTAATGTTGTGATATGTTCTTATATATCCTTATTTATGTAAATTTTATTTCCATGTGATGAGATACTCTTTTTATCTCTCATCAACTCATTTTTTGAATTTTAAAGTGACGCTGTTAGGCTGTCGAATTTCTGTAAGGGAACTTCTTAACCCAATTTCAATTCTTTGGGTTAAACCTATAATTCTTGATTATGTTGTAATATGAATATGTGTGGATGACCTCTGATTGTTTTACACTTAATATCCACTTATATTGGGTGTATTTATATTTTTCACACATAATTATGTAATTTATTTATCCTTAATCTAAGGATACCATCTTTGTACGGGACATCGTCTCAATCTCCTTTCGTTGAGGAATACTTCAAGTTATATATGACCTTATTTTATTAGTTGTATAATAAACCCCTTTGACTATTAATTTCTTTCAAAAGGAATCTTTTTACATGAATCATTTTACTAAAAGACAAAATGAATGTTTTTGTCTTATGTATGCGGCGACAACGACTTCTCTGTCGTCGTGACCATTATTTGAGTTTCAGCTTCCTCTACTAGCCATAATGTTTTTAAATGAAAAATAAATAACATGTTTTACATTTCATTTATTTTGGTATTGAAAATGGTTTTGATAATTTTTTGATTATATCAATGTGTTGCATTGATATTTTTAATTGAAATATGGAAATGTTATGTTTCCTTTATACATGTTTTATGTGATACGATTATCTTAAGGTTCTTGGGCATTTTTTATGAAGTCCGGTGGTTCTGTGATAAAATAAGGGCAAGTGAGCCCGAGATAGCTCTCAATGAATTGGGTAACGTGAAGGAGTTTAACACTAAGGTTTCTCCGAAGATATTTATGGAATATATTGTGATGGGTATTCCAAATGTAACCATGAGGGTTACTCCCTATGTAAGAATGTTATGAATGCCTCAAGTTACCTTTATGTCTTATGATTTCAATTAGTTATTCATAAATCTTATGATTTCATGAGGTATGTTAAAGTTCTTTGTTTTATGAGTAAAGTATGATTTCATTGATTCTTATGTATACATGGACTACTGTTTTCTTTCCGTATTTTTTATATCCCTTACTGAGCTTTTAATGCTCATCCCATGTTTTTGAAATGTTTTTCATAGGTAATAAATTGGAATAGGGTCAAGGATAGGATCAAGGAAATGCCATGAAGTTTAAAAAATGGAACTAGACATGACTCTTTTGTTCAAGAGTATTTATTTTGTGAAAAAAATGGAAACTGAGTAGATGTGTCTACTTTGTAATCATTGAGATATAATAGTTATGTCCTAATTCTCTAAAACTCTAAACCTGAAAAGATCCTCAATGTGAATTATTCATTTAATTCATGATAATGTAATGTTGTAAGTCTGGGGCCTTATAGTTGGTATTAGAGGTCGGTTTAGATAACTTTTGAGGTTAGGGTATTCTTTAAGCATAAGTGACATTAACATAATGGTTAGGATTTAAGAAAGAGTCATAGTTTTTTTAGATAATGTGAATGAGTTTAAGATAACATGAATAAATATATCTTAGTATTATATGATGATTTTATTGATATACTCACACTGATATTTTTGGTTTTAGTAAATGGATGGATCTTGCAGGAACCAAAGTAACAGTGGATGTGAAAAAAATAGTGATGGTTTTCCGAAAGAGAAACTGAATGATATGGGAGCTACAATGAGAACACTTATGGTTATTCTCAACAAACTATCTAGAGTCATTATTGACAACCTGAACCTTAGTAATTTTTATAAGGAATCATATATGTGAGAAAAAAATCCCTACGTAAGTTCTGGTAATAATCATAAAGGTAAGTATGTTAAAAAACCTATGTGTCAAAGATGTGGAAAGAAACACCTAGGAAAATGTTTCAAAGGGAAAAAAGATGCTATAGATGTGGAAATTAAGGTCATAAGCAATAACCTTCCATGGAAAAAGGAAACATCTAGTTGAATCTAGGAAAGGGAAAGAAGTTCTTTCTGAAGGATCAATTGATTGTTTTAAATGTGGTGTGCATGGTCATTATAAAAACTCATGTCCTACGAAGATGTTTTGGGAATGGGATCAACAGGATCGTACAAATATTCGTTTACTAATACCTAATGCCATTCCAATTGAGGATGAAGAAACTGAAAATGACCAATGAAAGGTATGGATTATCTCATAACATATTTTTTCCTATTATTAAAATCTTAGGATATGATTCATGATTTTAGGAAAGAAGTAATTCAGAATAAGTTGGAAAGGAATGGTTAATGGATCATGAAGAATGTTGAATGAGTAAGAAGTCAACATATAAGGCATTCAAGAGTTATGGTAGATTTTAGGACGGTGAAATTCTTAAAAGTATTAAGGATATTTTGATGATGGGGTTGCATTACAATACTTTTTATAGTATGTGTAACCATGATGTTTGATATATGAAAATTTAATTCAAGGAATAATTATCTTTTCTTTTGTGGATATAGTTAAAATGAACCATTTGGGATTATATGATCCTTAAATTTGAGGCAATTACCGATTAATTCATTTTAGGATGCAAAAAAAATGTTATTAGAAAACCTTTTTGGTTAAAATATGTTATAGTTATTTTTGATGAATTTATCTCGTTTTGGGGAATTTTATAAAATTATATAGTTTTTGAAAAGGGACAACACACTGACCGTGTGACAACCCGTCGCGTCGGATGAAGATTCGGGAATAGAACCCACAACCAAAGTGCGACGGGTATTTATCGCCTACTAAAGGACTACGTGAAGTCCAATGTTATTTTGACTAATTCGTTTTATTTGGATGATTTTATGAATCACTAATAAGTTGATTTTGTGTTATATATGGAAATTATTAACCTATTATAGTGGAAATGTGATTAGGTTAATTACTTTTCAATATGATACTTTAAGAGTAACTGATGGTATTTGGAGATAAATGTTAAGATTTATCTTGGAAGACTATGTGATTAAATCCATCGGAGATTTGGGTTTCAATCTTAGATTGGATTACTTTAAATAAATTTATGGATAACTGTTTATTGACTGGTCTTTGATAAATTTTGGGTTTTGTTTGAAATTTTTTGGAGATTAAGAGTAGTTTTTCTTTTTGTAAAATATTATCCCTTTTGGGGATTATCTGATCTTGTACTAACAATTTTGGTTTTGGATAAGTTCTAAAGACATGGGAAATATATAGTTCATCTTTTTTGGATTATGTGATTCTCTTGAAGTTGATTTTAGGTCTCTTAATGTGAACAAGTCATCCTGAATACTCATCATTTGGAGAAAATATGAGTTTGTGATTGAAATATAGTAAAAGATAAAAGTATACATGAAAAGTAAGTAGGTTTACTTATGTTTTAGAAAAGATCATAAATAAATTCTCAATGAAAAGTAACTTAAAACAAAAACGTTGTCTGTTAGCTTTTCCTACGGGGGAATCAAATACCATTTAACCTATCACAAGTTTGTGATTTTCTGGTGGTTATCTTTCTCCTAAACTTGTTTTATAATCACTCTACATCAGAACTTGACCCTTTGTTTTCTCTTCCATATCCATGTTTTCATGGAATCCTAGTATCTTTTGTCTCAGGTGACCTTTTTACTTCTCTTTCTTTCTTTTAAAGTGATATAATTATTTACTCCTTTTCTGATGTGGGACTTTCAAGGAAGTTTCAAAGCCCACTTTTAAAATTGCGAGGACGCAATTCCCAAAATGGGGGAAGGATATAACATCCCAGGTAAATAAATAATATGAAATTTTCATATTTATTAATACTTTTGAATTAAATATTAATTTTAATTTAAAAGGGTTGATTTGTTTGATGGCGTACCCGATACACAACAATGGGTTTCTTTGAAATCTAACGTTGCACACTAATAATATAATAATATTAGTTTAAATGATAGTTAACGCCTAGCCGTTGTAATGGTAGGAATAAACAGAACTAACTAAAAAATGATTATACATGTTTGAAAAATATTTTTTACATTTATCCAATAAATGATAGAGGCTTAAAATGATAATAAATCCAATTTTAAGCATAAAAATTCTAAAATTCTTTAAAAGGTTGATTAACCGCCTTTTGATGGAGAACCATTTTTAAATATAATTTTTATTCACTTTTATATGTTATATTTGACAAAATAAAATCTATATTTATAATCAACACAACAAAAATTACTTTGTGTAAAGTTTTGGATTTTTCTGATAAAGTTCATTTTTTAATCAATAGTTAAAAATGCTGTATTTTAATTCAAAACCACCTTTTAATCTAATATATTTATATGGATAGATTATCTTTTTAATTGGGTTTAAAGTGTAGTTAAAATATATTTTTACCATTTAATCCAATGGTGGTCATTTGAATTAATTTCACTTTGAACATGGACATAAACAAGTGTCAATATTTTGATAGGTATAGTTTCTTAAAAACACGCTATTTGTTTTGACAGTGGGAATTAATAATAAAATTAATTAATGAAACTTCTATGTTTTGAATTTGGTGAAATGGACATAATTTTTTAATTTGGAATATCAAATATATCTTAGGGAGAATTTTTAGTAGTTTTCTAAAAAACATCAATTTTTGATGAATAGTGAACCACTAAGTAGTAGTTAAAAACTAATTCTTTTAGTTTAAATGAAATTTTACCGCTTCTGTTAATTTAATTTCACAAATTAGACATACATTGTTATCATTAGTAAGTAAAATTTGGTTCAATGAGATGAAAATAATTTTTGGTGAATAATAACTTTTCAGTTTTATTAACTACGATTTAAGGTAATTAGGGTAATTTAAGGTAAAAATATTATTATAAAAATATAAAAATACCTTAACAAAAGGCCTAAACTTATTTTATGAGTCATGGACAACTAGGAAAATCCATGAGTCAATTTGGGGGCCCCATGGAGCCACTTTGGTATGGTAATGACAATAATAACTTTTTATTTAAAGTAATAATAAAAATGTCACAAACATGTATTGTTTTACTAAAACAATTTTTACATGGGTTTATGTAAATTATCTTTTTGACTATAAATATTCATTATAAATCTAAAAATATTTACTACATCATGGTATTTTTTATAATTTTTAGACATTAAATAAATAAATTTAATTATGACACCGTGATGATGCAGTGATTACCTTATTTATGAACAATTTAAATAAAATGAAAAGATAAGGTACAATATAAGGCTTAAACATGTCTAAATGGGTGTATTTCTAACCCTTATCACCTTATCCTCAAAATATATCATTTTGGGACCTTTAAAATTCTAAAAGCATTTTATAATAAAGTAACATTTCAAGACTTTCCAAAAGTGACCCTCCACCCTCTTATAAAAGGCCCCCACCTCTACCCCCTTAACCAAACCGCTCAAGCCCTTGGATAATCCAAAATATACTCATATTATCTCTCAGAATCCCTAAATCACTCCAAGAAGCCTCAAATTGGGAAGAAGTCTTTCCGAGTAAGCCTTTGGCTCAAATCAAAATGAGTTACCCGATTTAGAGGTAATGTCTTCTCTCTTGTTTCTTTCTTTTATTTTCCTTCTTCACTCACCACAATCTTCTTATTATTTGATCCCATAATAACACCAGTATCCTCAATATACTAGGATTTTATTATGAAAAGTATTCTATATACACTTACACACACCTTTGTCTAATGGTTAAAGAACATACTGTTTCTGTGGGTGGCGAATTACTACCTCACGAAATGATGATTATTCAATCTTCTTTTAACACCTCTCATGGTGGACATTATGATGTATATATAATTATATATGATATATATTATATTTATTTCCCCTCTATTCTTCTGTATTTTATATTTAAAACATACTTTTATGCTTTGCATGTTGTGCAAATGTGATAATTTCATATTAGGAAGTGCGGACAACCTCCCCCTCAAGTGATGTGACTCGTTCATGACAAATATTTAATTTATAAATAATGTAATTAACGAAGTTATGTTACCTATATAACATATATATTATATTTTAATTATAATATATCTATGTATAATTTATTTTTGAAGTCCATTAATATGACAAAAAAATGAAAGTAGCGTTCATGCGTACGTACGACCTACCGTCTCCATGAAAAGTACATTTAGTTTTTATCTCCAAATGTTATGGAATAATATAAAATTAATATATAATGGATATATATGATATTTAAATCATTAATAACATTATGTATATGATGTACCTATAACTACATGGGCAATTCTTTTCAAACAAGTTCATTTTTGACTCATGTACCGAACATCGACAAAACGTATGATATGAACTCACATAATTAACTAATTATTATAACATGATAATATGTGATATTAATTGAATAATAAACTTGAAAGGAATTATTTAAGAAATTATAAATTCACCAATGTTTATTATTTAGGAATATAAATAAATGAATAAGACAAATCAGACTTGAGGTAAGGGGATTTCTTATCACACTTTTCATTCTGTGAGATTTAAATTGTTCGCCACTTATTTATTGCATGTGATGTATTGTGTACTAACATTTTATATATATTATCATGATTCTATTTATATTCATGATATTCTGAGATTCATTTGGTGTTTATTATATTTTGGTCATACGACTCGATCTATTACAACTAGGTAAGGGGTTTTTATCTCACTTTTTTATTCTCGTGAGATTCATGCTATATTTGCCACTATCTCCTTTGAGTGGTGTATCTACTTCCCATTATTCAACTCTTTGAGTAATATAAATCCATTCATGGGTATTTAAATCAACATATGTATAGTACATCTTTCATGGGGTGTACGTTTTGAAAGTTACCCAAATCGGTAAGGGAACCTTTCACCCTCCTCTTTTTAAAAGACTTCTTTTTGTTAGGTATTTTAATTTACATCTTCTTAATGTTGGGATATGCTCTTATATATCCTTATTGCTGTAAATTTTATGTCCAAGTGATGATATACCCTTTTTATCTCTCATCAACTCATTTTTTGAATTTTAAAGTGACGTCTTTAGGCTGTCGAATTTCTATAAGAGAACTTCTTAACCCAATTTCAATTATTTGGGTTAAACCTATACTTCTTGATTATGTCATAATATGAATTTGTGTGGATGACCTATTATTTTTTTACACTTAATATCCACTTATATTGGATGTATTTATATATTTCACACATAATTGTTTAATTGATTTATCCTTAATCTAAGGATACTGTCTTTGTATGGGACATCGTCTCAATCTCCTTTCGTTGAGGCATACTTCAATTTATATACGACCTTATTTTATTAGTTGTATAATAAACCCTTTTGACTTTTAATTTCATTCTAAAGGAATATTTTTACATGAAGGATTATACTAAATGAAAAAATGAATGTTTTTATCTTACATATACGGCGACAACGACTTCTCTGCCACCGTGACCATTATTTGAGTTTCGGCTTCCTCTACAATCCATAATGATTTTAAATAAAAAATAAATACCATGTTTTAATTTTCAATTATTTTGGTATTGAAAATGGTTTTGATAATGTTTTGATTATATCAATGTGTTGTATTGATATCTTGTAATTGAAATATGGAAATGTTATCTTTCCTTTATGCATGTTTTGTGTGATATGATTATGTTATGGTTATGGGGAACTATTTATGAAGTCGGGTGGTTCTGTGATAAACTAAGGGTGGGTGATCCTGAGATAGCTCTCCAATTCATTGGGTAACGTGAAGGAGTTAATTCTAAGGTTTCTCCGAATAGATTTAGGGAATATACTGTGATGGGTATTCCAATCGTTACCATGAGGGTTACTACCTATGTAAGAATGTTATGAATGCCTCAAGTTACCTTTATGTCTTATGATTTCTATGATTTATTCATAAATCTTATGATTTCATGAGGTATGTTAAAGTGCTTATGTTTTATGAGTAAAGTATGATCTCATTGATTCATATGTATACATGGACTAATGTTTTCTTTTCGTATTTTTTATATCCCATACTGAGCTTTTTTTTCTCATCCCAAGTTTTTGAAATGTTTTTTCACAGTACATAAAGTGGAATAGGGTCAAGGACGGGATCAAGGAAATGTCATGTTCTTTATAACATGGAACTAGACATGACACTTTTCTTCAAGAGTTTTTATTTTGTGAAAAAATGGAAACTGAGTAGATGTGTCTACTTTGTAATCATTGGGATGTAATAGTTATGTCCTAATTCTCTAAAACTCTAAACTTGAAAATATCTTCAATGTGAATTATTCATTTAATTAATTATTATTTAATGTTTTAAGGCTGGGGCCTTATAGTTCGTATCATAGGTCGGTTTAGATAACATTAGAGGTTAGTGTATTCTTAGAGAATATGTGACATTACCATAATTGTTAGGATTTCAGAAAGATTTGTAGTTTTTTTAGATAAAGTGAATGAGTTTAAGATAACATGAATAATTATATCTTAGTATTATACGATGATTTTACTAATATACTCACACCGACCTTTTTGGTTTTAGTAAATGGCTGGATCTAGTAGGCACCAAAGTAATAATGGATGTGAAGAAAACTGTGATAGTTTTCTGAACGAGCAACTGAATGATATGGGAGCTACGATAAGAACTCTTGTGGTTATTCTCAACCAACTATTTGGAGTAATGATTGACCACCTGAACCTTAGTGATTTTTATAAGGCATCATATATGTGAGAAACAAATCCCTACGAATGTTCAGGTAATAATCCTAATGGTAAGTATGTTCAAAAACCTATGTGTCAAATATGTGGAAAGAAACACCTAGAAAAATGTTTCAAAGGGACAGAAAGATACTATAGATGTGGAAATGAAGGTCTTAAATAAAGAACCTGACATGGAAAAAGGAAGCATCTAGTTGAATCTAATAATGGGAAAGATGTTCTTTCGGAAGGATCAATTGAATGTTTTAAATGTGGTGTGCGTGATCATTATGAAAACACATGTCCTATGAAGAAGCATTGGGAATGGGATCACCATGATCATACAAATATTCTCTTATGAATACCTAATGTCATTCTGATTGAGGATGAAGAAACTGACAATGACCAATGAAAGGTATGGATTATTTCATAACATATGTTTTCCTATTATTGAAATCCTAGGATATGATTCATGAATTTAGGAAAGAAGTATTTCAGAATAAGTTGGAAAGTAATGGTTAATGGATCATGAATAATGTTGAATGAGTAAGAAGTCAACATATAAGGGATTCAAGAGTTATGGTAGATTTTAGGATGGTGAAATTCTTAAACGTATTAAGGCTCTTTTGATGATGGGGTTATATTAGATGAATTTTTATAGTATGTGTACCCCTGATGTTTGATATATGAATTTTTTTTCAAGGAATAATTATCTTTTCTTTTGTGGATATAGTTATAAAGAACCATTTGGGTTTATATGATCCTTAAATTTGAGGCAATTACCGGTTAATACATTTTGGGATGCAAAACGAATGTTATTAGATAACCTTTGTCGTTAAAATATGATGTGGTTATTTTTGATGAATTTATCTCTTTTGGGTAATGTTATAAAATTATATAGATTTTGAAAAGGGACAACACATAGACTGTGTGATAACCCATCACATCAGACGAAGCTACGAGAATCGAACCCACAACCAAAGTGCGACTGATATTTATCACCTACCACTAAACTAAATGAAGTATCCAGTTAGTTTGAAAAATTATTTTTAGTTAGATGATTTTATGAATCAAGAATAAGTTGATTTTGGGTTCTATATGGAAATGATTAAGCTATCATGGAGGATATGTGATTAGGTTAATTAATATTCAATATGATACTTTATGAGTAACTAATGGTATATGGAGATAAATGTTAAGATTTATCTTTAAAGACTATATGATTAAATCCTTCAGAGATTTGGGATTCAATCTTAGTTTGGATTAATTTGAATAATTTTATGGATAATTGTTTATTGACTTGTCTTTGATAAAATTTGGGATTTGTTTGACAAATTTTGGAGATTAAGAGTAGTTTTTCTTTTTGTAAAAGATTATAATTTTTGGGGATTATCTGATCTTGTACTAAAAATATTGGTTTTGGTTAAGGTATAAAGACATGTGAAATATATAGTTCATCTTTTGTGGATTATGTGATTCTATCGAAGTTGATTTTAGTGCTCTTAATGTGAACAAGTCATCCTGAATACTCATCGTTTGGAGAAAATATGAGTTTGTGTTAGAAATCTAGTAAAAGATGAAATTCTACATGACAAGTAAGTGGGTTTACTTATATTTTAGTTAATCTTATAAATAAATTCATCAATGAAAAGTAACTTAAAACAAAAATGTGTTCTATTAACTTTTTCTATTGGGGAATCAAATACCATTTAACCCATCATAAGTCTGTGATTTTTTTGTGGTTAACTTTCTCCTAAAAATGTTTTCTATCACCCTCCATCAGAATGTGACCCTTTGTTTTGTCTTCCATATCCATGTTTTCATGGAATCTTATTATCTGTTGTCTCGGTAGACCTTTTTACTTCTCTTTCATTCTTTTAAGGTGATAGTATTATTTACTCTTTTTCCGATGTGAGACTTTCAGGGAAGTTTCAAAGCCCAATTTTAAAACTGTGAGGACTCAATTCCCAAAAGGGGGGAAGGATGTAATATCCTAGGTAAATGAAGAATATGAAGTTTTCATATTTATTAATATTTTTAAATTAAATATTAATTTTACATTAAAAGGGTTGCTATGTTTGATGGCGTACCCGATACGCAACAGCGAGTTTCTTTGAAATCATACGTTGCACACTAATAATATAATAATATTATTTTAAAAGATAGTTAATTCCTAGCCATTATAATGGAGAGAATTAATAGAACTAACTAAAAAATGATTATATATGTTTGTTAAATATTGTTTACATTTATCCAATAAATTTTAGAGGCTTAAAATGTGAATGAATCCAATTTTAAGCACAAATATTCTAATATTTTTTAAAAGGCCGATTAACCGCCTTTTGATGGAGAACCCTTTTTAAATATACTTTTTGTCACTTTTATATGTTATATTTGACAAAATAAAATCCTTCTTTAGAATCAAGACATAAAAATTTACTTTGTGTAAATTTTTGGATTTTTCCGATAAAGTTCATTTTTTAAATGAATAGTGAAAATGCTATCTTTTAATTCAAAACGTCCTTTTAATCTAATTTATTTATATAGTTATATTATCTTTTAAATTGGTTTTAAAGTTCAGTTAAAATATATTTTTACTATTTAATCCAATGGAGGTCATTGGAATTAATTTCACTTTGAAATTGGACATAAACAAGTGTCAATCTTTTGATTGATATTGTTTCTTAAAAACACGCTATTTGTTTTGAAAGGGAGAATTAATTATAAAATTAATTGATGAAACTTCTATGTTTTGAATTTGTTAAAATGGAAACCATTTTTGAATTTCTAATATCAAATATAGCGTAGGCTGAATTTTTTGTATTTTTCGGAAAACATCAATTTTTGATGAATAGTGAAACCACCAAGTAGTAGTTAAAAACAAATTTTTTTCATTTAAATGAAACTTTACCACTTCTGTGAATTGAATTTCAAAAATCCGACATACATGGTTGTCATTAGTAAGTAAAATTTGGTTCAATGGGATGAAAATAATTTTTGGTGAATAGTAGTTTTTGAGTTTTATTAACCGTGATTAAAGGTAATTAGGGTTATTTAAGGTAAAAATAATATTATAAAAATATAAAAATACCTTGAAACGTGTCCTAACCTTATTGGATGAGTCATGGACGACAAAGAAAATCCATGTGTCAATTTGGGGGCCCCATGGAGCCACTTGGGTATGATAATGACATTAATAATGTTTTATTTAAAGTGAAAATAAAAATGTCACAAACATGTATTGTTTTACTAAAACAATTTTTAAATGGGGTTATATAAATTATCTTTTTGAAGATAAATATTCATTAGAAAGATAAAACTATTTCCTACATCATGGTATTTTTTTTATAATTTTTAGGCATTAAATAAATAAATTTATTTATGACACCATGATGATGCAGTGATTACCTCATTAATGAATGATTTAAATAAAATGAAAAGATAAAATAAACTCTAAGTCCTAAACTTTTCTAAAACCTATTGGATGGGTGTATTTCGAACCCTTATCACCTTATCCTCAACATATATCATTTTGGGAACTTTAAAATCCAAAAATCATTTTATAATAAAGTAACATTTCAAGACTTTCCAAAATTGACCCTCCTGCCTCTTATAAAAGGCCCCCACCTCTACCCCCTTACCCCCACCTCTAAATCCCTTGTATCATCCATACTCTGCTCATATTATCTCTCCAAATCCATATCTCACTCCTAGAAGCCTAAATTTGGGAATAATTCTTTCCAAGGCAGCCTTTGGCTCAAATCAAAAAGAGTTTCCCGATTTAGAGGTAATGTCTTCTCTCGAGTTTCTTTCTTTTTATTTTCCTTCTTCAGTGACCACTATATTATTAGTATTTAATCCCATAATAACACCAATATCCTCAATATACTAGGATTTTGTTATGAAAAATATTCTACCTACACTTACACACACCTCCGTCTAATGGTTAAAGAACATACTGTTTCTGTGGGTGGCGAATTTATGCCTCACGAAACGATGATTGTTCAATATTCTTTCAACACCTCTCATGGTGACCATTATAATGGTACTATATTTATATATGATATATATTATATTTATTTCCCCTATATTCTTCTGTATTTTATATTTAAAACATACCTTTATGCTTTGCATGTTGTGTAAATGCGATAATTTCATATGAGGAAGTGCGGACAACCGCCACCTCAAGTGATGTGACTCGTTCATGCCGAACATTTAATTTATAAATAATGTAATTAATTTACTTATGTTACCTATATAACATATATATTATACTGGAATTATAATATATCTATGTCTAACTTAGTTTTAAAGTCTATTAATATGTCAAAAAAATGAAAGTAGCGTTCATGCGTACGTACGGCCTACCGTCTCCATGAATGGTACATTTCATTTTTATATCCAAATGTTATGGAAAAATATAAAATGAATATATAATGGATATATATGATATTTATATTATTAATACCATTCTGGAGATGATTTACCTATAACTACATGGGCAATTATTTTCAAACAAGTAAATTTTTGACTCATGTACCAAACATCAACAAAACGTATGATATGAACTCACATAATTAACTAAATATTATAAAATGATAATACTTGATATGAATTGAATAATAAAATTTAAAGGAATTATTTAAGAAATTATAAATTAACCAATGTTTATTATTCAGGAATATAAAGAAATGAACAAGACAAGTCAAACTTAATGTAAGGGGATTTCTTATCTCACTTTTAATTCTGTGATATTTCAACTGTTCACCACTTATTTATTGCATGTTGTGTATTGTGTATTTCCATTTGATATATAATATCCTGATTATATTTATATTCATGGTATTCTGAGATTCATTATGTGTTTATTATCTTTTGGTCATACGACTTGATCTATTACAACGAGGTAGGGGGTTTTTATCTCACTTTTTATCCCCGTGAGATTCATGATATATTTTCCACTATATCCTTTGAGTTGTGTATGTACTACCCATTATTCAAATATTTGAGTATTATACATCCATTCATGGGTATTTACCTCAACATTGTATAGTACTTCTTTCAAGGGGTGTATGTTTCGAATGTTACCCAAATCGGTAAGGGAACCTTTCACCCTCCTCTTTTTAAGAGACTTCTTTTTGTTAGGCCTTTTAATTTACATCTTCTTAATTTTGGGATATGTTATTATATATCCTTATTACTGTAAATTTTATGTCCAAGTGATAATATACCATTTTTATCCCTCATCAACTCATTTTCTGAATTTTAATGTGACGCCGTTAGGCTGTCGAATTTCTGTAAGGGAAATTTTTTACCCAATTTCAATTCTTTTGGTTAAACCTCTACTTATTGATTATGTCATACTTTTAATATGTGTGGATGACCTATAATTTTTTTACACTTAATATCCACTTATATTGGGTGTATTTATTTTTGTCACACATAATTATGTAATTGATTTATCCTTAATCTAAGGATACCGTCTTTGTATGGGACATCATCTCAACCTCCTTTCATTGAGGCATACTTCAATTATATATGACATTATTTTTTTGGTTGTATAATAAAGCCTTTTGACTTTTAATTTTATTCAAAAGGAATATTTTTACACGAAGCATTTTACTCAACAACAAAAGGAATGTTTTTGTCTTACATATGCGGTGACAATGACTTCTCCACCGCTATGACCATTATTTGAGTTTCAGCTTTATCTACAATCCATAATGTTTTTAATTAAAAAATAAATAACATGTTTTAATTTTCTTTTAATTTGGTATTGAAAATGGTATTGATAATGTTTTGATTAAATCAATGTGTTGTATTTATATCTTGTAATTGAAATATGGAATTGTTATGTTTCCTTTATGCATGTTTTATGTGATACGATTATGTTATGGTTCTTGGGAATTTTTTATGAATTCGGGTGGTGCTGTGATAAACTAAGGGCGGGTGAGCCCGAGATAGCTCTCCAATGCATTGGGTAACGTGAAGGAGTTAATTTCTAAGGTTTCTCCGAAGAGATTTAGGGAATATACTGTGATGGGTATTCCAAATGTAACCATGAGGGTTACTCCCTACGTAAGTATGTCATGATTGCATCAAGCTACCTTTATGTCTTATGATTTCTACTAGTTATTCAAAAATCATATGATTTCATGAGGTATGTAAAATTGATTATGTTTTATGAGTAAAGTATGATTTCATTTATTCTTATGTATACATGGACTAATGTTTTCTTTCCGTATTTTTTATATCCCTTACTGAGATTTTTATGCTCATCCCATGTTTTTGAAATGTTTTTCATAAGACATAAAGTGGAATAGGGTCAAGGATGGGATCAAGGAAATGTCATGCTGTCTAAAACATGGAACTAGACATGACTCTTTTGATCAAGATTATTTATTTTGTGTAAAAAATGGAAACTGAGTATATGTATCTACTTTTTAATCATTGAGATGTAATAGTTATGTCCTAATTATCTAAAACTCTAAACCTGAAAAGATCCTCAATGTGAATTATTCATTTAATTCTTGATTGTGTAATGTTTTAAGGTTGGGGCCTTATAGACACTCCTTTATGAAATGACCTTATTCCAATGTTAGTACCACATGAATCATGTTCTTTGATTAATTTATGATTAATTTCTTATAAAGTGTCAAGATTTATGACATGACTCATTTTTTACAATCAAATAATTATTGGATAATATTTTCAAATGTTATTCTCATTCCATCATACCCTTATACTCATGTTATGCTTATAAGATCTTCAATATGTCCCTTTTCCACTTAATGTTCATTTTATCTCATCATTTATTATGTTTTATTTTAAATACTTTATGAAGAAATGTTTTTAGTATGATATATCTAAGAAGGGCCTTAGTTATGAATAACATAATGGGATATTTTTTATATATTTTATGAACATTTTGTTTATGTATCCAAATATCCAAATATATTAATCCTTTATGGTTATAGTTTGGATGGTAATGTTTTTAATGAATAATAATATTATTTATTTATATTGGAAATGTATTTTTTTTTCATAAGACCAAATTATTTATAGGTATAAAGATCATGTTATCTTAGGTAAAATTTAGTTATCATAGTAAAATCTTGAATGTCAACAGTAATAATTGTAGTGGTAATGGATTTAAACCACATTAAAATAAATTTAGTAATTTAGCTGTTGAGATATTATTAAGCTTATATCTCCATACACTTAAATATTGTCTATTTTTGTTGAAACATGACATGTTTATAATTTTCTCTCATTATATTAATTTGAAATATTTAAAAATATCAATTCAACCTCTTTATAAAAGGGGCCACTCACCGCCCATTAAATACAACTCTAAAATTAAGTTTCTTTACAAAACTCTTCTCTTTTTCATTCCTCAAGAATCATGTTTATATATATTGAGCTTCTTTCCACAAGATATTATTATATTCCACGCATTTCTATGGAATCTTACAAAGAAATCACAAATTGCTCAATGTGAGTAATCATTTTTACTTAAGTAATTTATTTTCTATTTTTAATTTCTAATTATATATTTTAAATAATTATGTGTTAAAATAATATATTTTATATAAGTAATGTTATTATTATCATTAATAACTTTTCACCCATTTTCCCTAAAGAAAAATAGAAACAACATTCATGCATGTGCGGACTTCCACCTCCAAAAACGTCATGTTTTGTATTCCATATCCACCTTACAAGACTAGTATTAATTATGATATAAATACAAAACTATAGTTTTTATAATATATTTTATATTTTTAAATAATAAAACAAATTATACTTTTCTCTCATTTTTTTTAAAACTAGACCATCAACCATGTGTATGTGTGGACTACAACCTCCTTGAAACGTTTGAATTCTATTTTTTCACCACTAAATTATGTCGAAGGTTATGAGAATGGTTTTAATCAATAAATAAAATGTTTATGATATCATTAATTTTCGGGTATAAAAAATTGTAATTCCTATTAATGATACAATAAATAAAAATTATCATTATTTATTCATTTAAAACTAGTATACTAAGAAAAAAATAATATTTTTTTCTAATTAATGACTTTATATAAATTATTAAATATTTTTAATTAATTATAATTATGATATATCATACTATTTATCACCAAATAAAATCAGTAATCTTATAGAATAATGATATTATATCTAAACCACCTCAAAATAATCCATTAATCATGGTAGGGTCATGATTGGGTTGATTTAACATCCTACTTGAAAAATAATATGCATTTATGTCATGGATAACTATGTGAACTTATTTATTGGTATAATATGATATAAATATATAAATATTTATTTATAATGTTAAACCAATATTAAAATCATTAATTAAGCAATCACCCTTCATTCATTAAGAATCACCAAAACATGCTCATTGGTGATTTTATCCTCATAGATCATAACAAAAAATACTATGAAATGGAAATATATATATTTATAAAATATCATAGAGAATATATTAAATTATCTTATATGATATATAAATGGTGTAACTTTGGAAAAGATTAGACACCATTACCAGTTTTATGAAACTAGTTTAAACCAGTAATGAGTAGTTACTCCGAGTGTTGAAAATAGGTAAAAACTAACAAATAAATATATGTACATAATGATTATAAATAAGTATTATATATGGTTATATTTATGAATAATGTTCTTGGTTATGAATTTAATTAAATTAATTTTTTTAGGAAATATTTTTCATGCGCAAAATAAATCATGTCTGAAGTAAGGGTTTTTGTCTCAAATTCCCCACAAGGTTGAATGTTTGGAATTATGCACCTCATTTAATTTATTTATTGGATACAATACCTATTATTTATATTATATCATGAATTTTATATTTATAATATTATTTTAGGTTTAATTAAAATATTTATCTTTCAAGGGGTTTTGATAAAAAGTTACCCTCGACACACATGTTCTTTGTCTCAAACTTTAGTTCATTGAGACACGTTTATGTCATGCACTATGCTTTAATTTTAATAGTGTATTAAATTACCATGGATGTATATTTATTACCTTTTTTGATATTAATATTAAATTATATATCAAATCAGCTCCTTCTCATCAAATGATGTTTTCCACAGTTGTTAGCCCAGTTGTAAGGACTTTTTTGTAACTCAATTTTCATTCATTGAGTTATAATCATACTATTTGACCTAAAAGGTCGGTATATTATACCAATAAATTATATTATGTGGTATTATATTTTTCTAGGGAATTTAAATTTATGGAACATAACAAACCTTTTTAAATACTTATTTATTCAAGGAGTATGTTTCCTATAAGGGATATTGATACCTCAAATCGCATTTCTTGGAGTTATATTATTTCATCACAAATATCTTTCTTAAACTATTTGGATTATCGCACCCTAATATATTATAATATTTTAATTCATATATCTCTATATGGAAAAATAAACATTAATAAAAAATAATGTTTTGTTACTCCTATTGTAATGTGAGTTTTGAATGAATGTATTTTACGAATAATTAAATGGGTATTTACGTTCACTTTTATATGTTTTATATTAATATTTACTTTTATCCAAGACAAAATTTATTTAATTTAAATGATAAAATATTAGAGGTATTATTTAATGTTAAATATTTTCAAAATAATTCACATCACCTTTTCAAAATATACATTTAAAAGAGACATGTAAATTTTTATTTTATATCAATCTTCAAAATGTTTTCTAATTGATCATTTGATTTTTCACTTATACCCCCCATATCATTGAAAAAATTCCTCACTCTAATAGGATTTATGTTTCATAATTTATCTACTAATATATATATATTTATCATTTGGGGGATTAAATACATGATATTAAATAATTTAATCCTTGATCCCCTCTTTTGTGATACGGTTTGGAGAAATAATTTTGAAAGGGTATTTTTCCTTAATGTCAACACCCTTAAAAATTTACCTTGATTAAATGAGGATATTCTCTATTTAAACCATCCTATTTATTTCTATAGATAGACTATGATCAATTTATTCCAACATTGTCTTGTCAATATACTCATTTCCCTTTACTATGTGAATATCTCATTTCAAAAATTTATGATTAGAGGATTCTCACCTAGAAATAATGTGTATCTTTTAGTTACGGAATTATTCAATTTATTGATTATTATTAACTTCTATCATAGGTAAATTATTCATTAAAGACATATATTTTTCATTATATATATAACCATGTTGTTAGAACTGGGAGTTTGTTTTCTAATTTTGGTGTATTTATATTTAATGTTTTGAATTTTATTAATGTCTATAAATATTTTAATTATTTTCAAAAAATATTTTTAACTTTCCAAATTCCCCTAAATATATTTTAAATTTAATTTAATTAAATAATATTTATATTTTATAACAATAATTATCATTTATTTTATGTATTCTATAATTATTTTATTTTTTATAATAATTTTTCTTAGTTTTATACTATTTATATGTTTTTACATACCCTTACATGATTTTTCAAAGTCACTATTTACCCTTATTTAGTATTTATATGTCGATTTATACCCTTACAAAACTTGTTTCCACCTTTACATGAGCATGTTTTTACCCTCACAATGTATTTTCCTTACCCTTACACAAGTGGTATAATTAATTGTTTACCATTGAAATAATTATATTTTACCCATAAGTAATATAAGTAAACTATTGTTTACCCATAGGAAACTAATTTCAACCTTCAAGAAGATATAATTTGATTTTAACTTTGTATAGTGTTATATACACCCTTATACAACTTATCAGGTTACTCTTATGCAAGGTACATAAACTAATTTATACCATTATTAAAATTTCATGGAACCCTTATTTATGTTTCAATTAACCATATGAAAGTACCTAGTTACCCTTATTCATGGTATAGAATATCTAATGTTACCCTTACACAAGTTTATGTTACTATTATGTGAGTTTTTAGCTACCATTACACAAATATTACATTGCATATTCACCCTTATTCAATTTATTGTTACCATTATGAAAGCAATACATTTTATTTTTTACCTACATAAAGGTTATATAAAATTATTATTATCTTTATATAGTATGAATTTTATGTGAAAATCTACTTTATGTAAACCTGATATTCTCCAAATTACTCTATTACACAGATTTTATGATATATTCATGTGTTGTATGTTCATAAAAAATGTTTAAGTTGTTTTAATAACTATATAATGTATTATTAACTAAATAGAATATATTTTAAGAACATTTACACTATTTTTACATATTTATATGGAGATCAAATCAATAATTACATTCAAATGTGAACTTATAACATGGAACTCAAAAATTCAATTTTCTTATATGGAGTTGTTCTATTTGTTTTTAATGTTTTTAAATCCATATAAATTGATAAAAAATTTATTCAGACATGATTAATATTTATCAATGTAATATAATTTAATTTAAAATTATTTTTATTTAAATATATTTATTCTGTTAATTTTTAAAATTGTAATTTTAATGGACAGTTTTGTTCAATTATCATGGGATTTTCATTTAAATAATATTTTGTGAGAGTTTTAATACTTAAAAAATGATCTAAAATTAGTTTGAATTATTATTTATTATTTTGAATTATGGTTGATAGTTAGGTGATAATTTTTCAATAATAATTTCTCCCCCAATAGTTCTCTTCTTATATTTTTGAATTTGAATTTTGAATTGTCAAACATTTTGATTGAATGTGTTATGTTTCTATTTTTATTTAATGAGTTTTAGAAATAATTAAATGGTGGATTCGTTATATAGAAACACTAAAAAAGTTATTCTTTGATGAGAACATACTTGTTTTGAATTTATAATGTGAAAAAGGTGTTGTGGTGTGATACTACCATCCAAGATTGAGATCCTATGAATGAAGTTCTCTCATATTATAGTCGATAAATCAAAGAATATACCTGAACTGATCTAAATTATACTTTATTGATGATACCAACTGATCATATACTCAAGAACTAGTGATGGTGATTCTCTTGTTTAACTTCTATCTAGTTAATTCTGGTTTCATTTTATTCCAACACTTCTTCCTATCTATTACACATGTTCTCACATTCTATATATGATTTTACATAAAAAATATTTTTCTTTATTTAGTTTGTAACTACAAGATTCTAATTTATATACTGTTTGGGTGGCTAATCTTGCAGAATAAAGTAAATGTTGTAATTTATTGGTGACTCTCTAGAAAAAAGTTGTGTGTCTTGGATATACTCCCACTAGAAAAGTAAGATCTAATTTGGTTATCATTCCATTTCAAAAATCATTACAGTAAACTATGTATCTCTTATTATGTAGATAGGTATAAGAACAGACTATGTACACATTACATTAAACTAGTATAAAAATCCTTGGGTTCTTTATTTTATTTTCCCTAGCTAATTATCTTTAATAATGGACTTTGATAATTAACACTAATAAATAATTTAGATAAGTAATCATTATCTTAATTTATTTAAAGCTACTCTATACACATCCCCATATAGACTATCTTCAATGATCACATCTAACCTAATAATTAGTACTAAAGATTATCCCTTTTAGTTTTTTTTAGTTTATATCTATTATTAATTTAATGTTAGAACCTTTTCATAGACCTCAAAAACTAAGGAAAATATCTATAAGATGGAATATATGAAATAAAATGATGGTTTAATTCCTTGTAAACCACCTCACTTCTATGTAAATGAATACGGTTACTGAAATTCAAAAATAAAGGCATACCTCACGTACTAAGCTTAAAACATTTTTCAATCATGAAAAACCCATACAAACTATAAAAATATGAACAATATTATCGTACAAGAAATAACGCTACTAGATATGTTTTTAATTTCTATATAGTAAATAATATATATTTTTATATTAATTTAGGTGGGTTTAGTCATATGTTTTTATTTAAGACTACTCATAAGATATGGATTATTTTACAAGTAACGCATATTTGGTCTAACAAGAAGATTAGAACAAATATTGGAATGCTTTTATTAGAGTGCCAATGTATCAAGATGGGTGATGATGAATGAATCAATCACAGGTTCCACCAATTCTCTAGAATTGTTATTAGAATGAATTCACTTAGTGAAAATTTGGAGAATATCATACTAGTTAAAATATTCCTAAGAGCTCAATCTATGAAATTACATAAAACGAATGTTGTCATTAATGAAATTAGATATTTAAAAGAATATACATTGGATAAACTCATTAGATCACTTATTATATATGAAAATTAATTAAATAAAATTATGGAATAAGTGAAATCAAAGAATAAAGGTATTTCTTTCAAATCACATCTAAATTTTATTTCTAAATCTTCTGAATTTGATCCACAGAAAAGTGAAAAAAGAAAAATCCTAAAAATTTGAAATGGTATTTATAATCTGATAAAGAAAAAGAAACAAATTGAAGACTCTACCATGTAAATATCAAAATAATTATTGAAAAGAAAATAATAGTACTATATATGGACTATATTTAACATACTATGAATATATAAAGAAGTTACATATCACACTAGGCTATCCAAACATAAACTGGGATGGGAGAGATAAAAATACAAGAATTATTTGAAATGTGATTTCTATGTTGGATAGAGTATCACCTAAGAACCTAATTCTTGTGATGAATCTGGAAGTGATAAGGAGTTATTGAACTTCTAATGGATGGAAATAAATACAAATGTTGTGTGTAATGATTCTGATTCTAGTTTTTATTCTTATAGTGATGGTTTATGATTTGATGATTTGTATGAAGAAAATGAAAAACATTAAAAGGATGTTATATGAGTTATTGAGTTGTATAAGGAATTGAAAAAATATAATAAAAATATTATCATGAAGAGTAAGAAATTTAGTAGGTAGAATTATGCTCTTAAAGAATCATTATGAGACTTTGGTTCATATTCTAAAGGAAAGATTTATGATGATTTTGAGTAAATTCATAAGGAAATGATAATAATAAAAATTCAATTGTTATCATAAAACAAAATTCATCTATTTTTGTTAAAGTAAATTAAAAATATGAAAACAAAATACCTATGATCAAAATAAAAAAAGATAAAACTACTTATTATTATAAAATGAAAATTCTTATGTTATATAAGACTAATTTTGTGAAATTTTATATAGGAAAGTTTTATTCTGTAACATGCTATAGATGTTGTATGAATGGAAATTGTGTTAATGAATGTTCTCTTAGATTCCATAAATATCATGGATATAATAGAGATTTTATTTCAAAATATTTTTCTAATAATATACCTTACAATAAATGATTTAAATAATTTTGGGAACTCAATAATTCTATATATACCCCATTTGGACCCAAAATACTATGGATTCCAAAAAATTTCACTGCATAATTTATCATTTCCTGGTAACTGCCGTAATAATCTCCAAGAAACATGGTACCTATGAAAGTACTATTCTTGTCACATGATCAGTGACCTATCAAATTTCCTATTTTATACCAAATGTGATGGAGTCTTGGTCACTTTTTGATATAACTCTAAAGGAAAGGTTAAAAGTTTTGGTGAATTAAGTATTTATAATATTTTTCTTAATTATAATTATTTATATGTTGAATTTTTGAAACATAACCAAATTCGTATTTCATAGTTATGTATGGATGATATGTATATTAATTTTGAAGACAATAAATGGTTATTTTTAAAAAAATGATTATTTTTATTTATGGTAATAAAAAGTATAATATTTATTAAAATAATTTCTTGGATATATGTAATCATGAAATTTAGTGTATTAATGGTATAAAAACAGATGATTTTAAAAATATTATAAGGCTTTTACATGCCCATTTTCAAATGATTCACAAATTAGACAAGCATGGATATGTTCTAGATTTAACCAAGTTAAAGAAACAAAAATATTTTTTTCATGATTCATTCTTAAAATGTTAGAAAAACAATGAATATTTAAAATCTATAAATATCCTTTCTATTTATATAACTCTTGAATTATTATTTATTTATTTAATTTCCCCAATAAAAACATCTAGTTTCAGTGCTACGAAATGTTTTTTACATTATTTTTCATGATTTCAGTAGATTCACATGGGTTTATTTTATGCGTCATAAACATGAAATATTAGAAATATTTATTACATTTAGTAATATTGTTAAATTTATTATTTATTTCAATCATTTATATTATAAGTTATAATAGAGGTGAATTTATAATTTTAATTTTGAAAGATCTTGTGAATAAAATGGTTATTTAAATAATGTTTCTACTCCTAGAACACCATAGAAAAATGGTCTTAGAGAATCAAAAAATGTAAATATTCACTAAATTTCATGAATAAAATTAAATGAATATAATTTGACTAAGTATTTTTTAGGTTGAATACATTATATTTATATCTATGTTTTGAACAGAGTTTATGTAATAGCATTTCTAAAGAAAACTCCTTAAAAATTGTTTAATGGTAGAAAAATAAAGGTTTATTATTTTAAATTTTTGGTTGTAATGTTTTGATCTTTAATATTAAAGATAATTAAATATGTTTGATGCTAAAACTATTGAAGTTATGTTTATTGGTTATTATTATGAAAGTAAAGCTTATAGAGTTTATAAAAATAATACCATTACTATTGACGATTCTATGCATATAATGTTTTATAAATTTTTTGATGTTCAAAAATTTGTATTGGAAAACATTGAATTTTATTTCATGTATTTCAATTTTGTTGAAGAAAAAACTCTATATAATGTGTCTATTGAGAGGGACAAAAATTATTATCAAACTAATCATGGATCATGGAAAAATAATAAATATCATCTTATTGACAACATTATTTTCAATATTGGTTCTGGTATGAAAACCTAGAGTTTTGTTTTAAAATTCCATGGTAGATCTTCTTTTGATTCTGATTATAAGACTACTAATATTTTATATTCTTTAAATGATGATAATTGGATTATTTTTATGCAATATAAACATAATAAGTTTTATCGAAATATTTATTGGACTTTAGTTCATCCCTTTAGATAATAGGTTTGTTGGAATTAAATAGATTTTTAGAAAAAAGGATGAGTATGGAAAAATTTTTAAAAATAAATCTAGGCTTAATAGTAGAGGATATTTTACTGAATAAGGTATATATTTTGATGAATATTTTTCACTTGTTTATCCTATCAAATCTATTATAATTTTATTATCCTTTATTTTATTTCATGGTTTTATGTTATTTTAAATAAGAGTTAAAAGTGAATTTTAAAATGGTTTTATTTATGAAGAAATTTATGTTTCTCAAACCTATGTTTTTTAAAATGAAAAGTTTTTAAATCATTTTTTAAAATTATCAAAACAATTATATGGTCTAAATTAGGAACCTCATGCTTGGCATGATATAGTTATGTTGTTTTTATTGAAAAATGATTTCAGTAAAGATAATGTAGATCGTAGTTTCTTATCAAAATTATTTGAAATGATATTTTGAGTGTTAAAATTTATGTGGAGGATATGGTTTCTGGATCCTCAAATGATTTTATTTTTAAACAGTTTTCTAATTTTATAGCTAGTGTATTTGATATGAGTCTTATGGGAGGACTCAAATTCTTTTTAGTTCCTGAAATTACAAAAAATAAATGATGTTTTTTCTTTAATCTATATAAATATTCTAAATATTTGGATGATAATTTTTGTCATGATTCTTAAAAAACTTTTAAATCCCCTATGAGTGTTAGTTTTAAATTAGATTATGATGTTTCTTGAAAATTTGTACATTCTAATTTTTTTAAAGGAATGATTAGATGTTTTTTGTATTTAACTACATCTAGACCCAATATAATGTTTAATATTTTTAATGTATTGTATTTCAATATAATCAAAAGGAATCATATGAAATGGATTTTAAATTTATTATTAGAAATTTTAATGAAACTATAAATATTAGATTTTAGTCATTATATTTTCATAGACTGCATGTTCATAATATATGTTAAATTATTTTAGTAACTATTTAAATTCATCTAATTATATATAATCTATGAGAAACTTTTTTACCCTATTTAAACATATTTATATGATGATCAAAATGGTCATTCTTTTCAGATATGAATATATAGTTTGGAATTCAAAAATTTTATTTTGAGTTTTTTTATTTGATTTTAATGTATCAAAATTCCTATTAGGTGACAATAGATTTATTCAAAATTGATTAATAGTATTTAATAAATTGTTTATTTAGAAGTTAATATTTTATTTATTACTAATAAAAAGGGGAGGCCTGGTATAAGTAGAATAATGAAATCAGGGTCTTTATGGATTAGGGGTTATAATGTAGTGTAAATGAATGTAGCGTTATTCACTTTTGAAATTATTTATATCTACCTAAATTATTTCTATATGTTTTTAAATTTTTAATTTCAAGGAATTATACTTTGTGATTATCATGGGATTTAATTAACATATTATTTTTGAAGCATTTTACCATTTTTATGAAGAATTAAAATTAGTTTGGATTATTCTTCATGGTTTTTAATATTGGAAGAGAGTCTGTTGATAATTTTACAATAAAAATTTCTATCTCTCTCTCTATGATAATTTAGTACCTATAATATTGAATTTTAATTTTGACATCTCTAACCTTTGTATTATATGTGTTATGTTTCTTTTTTTTATTTAATTTATTTGAGAAGTACATTAAAGGTGGATCCAAGGAACAGAAATATTGAATCAATTCTTCTTCGATGAGAGGTTATTTATTTTCAAGTGATACTGTGAAAAAAGGTGTTGAGGTGTGATATTGAGGTGAATGATTATGATTATATGAAAATGTATTTTTTATCTACTGGATGATCTCTCAAGGAATACACCTAAACTACTTTTAATTTTACTACCATGAAGAGACCAGCTGATCATATACTCAATAACCATTACCCATACTTCTATTATTTATCTTATATCTATTTCATTTTGGTTTCTTTTTTATATAATACTTTTTATTATCTCTTGAATATAATCTCACATTCTATTTATAATTTTATATAAAAAATCATTTTATTGCTTTGGGTTGTGACTCATGGATTGTAATTTTATAATTGTTCATGTTCTGACTCCCATTGGCTAAAGTGAGTGTTGTAATTAGGTTGTGAATCCCTATAAAAAAGTCAAGTGTCTTGGTTATACTTTTAATAGATAAATTATGTAGTAATTAGGTTGTGATTCCCCTTAAAAATTTATAGTGAACATTGTATCTCACATCAAGTAGAGAGGTATAAGAGTAGACTAATTCCACATTCAATTGAACTGTTATAAAAATTCATGAATTTTTTATTTTATTTTTCATTGATAAAAATTGATAAATAATTTATATTATTAACCAATCTCTTAATTTTTTTAATCCTGTATGTTTAACCCCCTATAAACCATATTCTATCACCATATCTAACCTAACACATGTTTATATTCAAGTAGAGGTTCCATATAAAATTACATGAAATGTATTATTTAATCTTATGATTAATTCATTGGAATTAATCGTGTAATAGATGGTTTCGGACATTATATATCCCATTAATGCATTGATAGGCCTAATGAGACAAAAAACATGGGTTTTGGTGCATATATATCCTAATATTAGAATAATGTTTTGGATTAAGGCCTTTAGAACATTTTTTTGATGTTGAAATTATACATTCAAATAGTATGAGAAAAATACTAATGATTACCATGTTTCTAATTTATTTTAATCAATATATAATGATATGAGATTAATTTTATTATGAAATCAATTAGATTATTTATTCCTACCATAGTATGTTTACCATGATTATATTTTTGAAAATTTCAATTATATGCTTCACCTACTAGGAGTTTGATCTAACCCATTTCCTATGTTACCTTTCACCTAGCTATGAAGAAAATTAATAAATGTGGCATGTTTAGATGGATAGAATGTGTGATAGAAATTATAGGAGATGTTGAAGACTCTCATTGTATTAAGTTATTTTGTATATAGTGGGAAAGATTTTGTTTGATACAAAGAACATGGGATTTTTTAAGTATTAGTTTTTATTAATTTTATAAATAAATAATCATATAATTTTTTAAGAATGAATGAAATAGAATATTTTTTAAGTCATGTATTTAATTGAAATTTTAATATAAAGTGTCACTCTTTTTATAAGATCTAGGATTAGATAAATTTGGATATTATCATGTCTGTTGAGGATATTTAAGGATTGTTCATAATTTAAATGGTATATATAACCCTTTGGGATATTGTATGATTTAATGATAATGTATTGGTGAACATTCTATTTAGGGATTATTATAAGATAACTTACTAAAAACCCAAGAGACAATTCCACGAATTATTCTTATATATAGGATAACAACATGATGTCTTGGTAATATAGACATTATGTGGTTCTCCTAGCAATAAAATCCTTGTATGGATACTAAAAGTTAACACATTTTATAAAAAAAATGTACCTTGGGGTAATAAACCTTCAATGGTCAGACATGGTATAATCTCAACCATCACTAGATGTATAACATAGAGTCCTAACTACCCACATAAATTATCACTCTTGGGGGATATTTTTTGGTTAATAATTTTTTTTCATTATGAATAACTAAAAATGATTTAAGTAGGATTTAAAATATTTAGGATAGAGAAACTAACAGATAAATTACCAGAGATAACCATATATTCATAAAAGAGACTCATAGGTTGAACTTAAAGTATAAAATAATGAAACTATGGAGTTATTAGAGAATATTTATTTTATAGTCATATGATTGTTTACTTTGATTCTATTAGATATTATCCTAATCATTTTGGATTTAGTATTTGGTTCAAATTGGAACTTGAAAATGAAGTTAGGAATGTCATGTATCTATAAATTACTATGTATTATAATAAAATATAGTAGAATACTTAATTAGTTGATAATCTTAGTATAATACTATTATGATAGAAAACATGAGCCTCCTAGTATTATATATGGTAGTGATTAGGATCTCTTAAATGAAATTAAATCTTTATACTTTTAACTATTTTGAGTAATGAATCATATTTATGGATGATATTCTATTATATTCTAAATGTTATAAGGGTTATGTGAAAGATCTAAGGATTTTTCATCTATAGTTATATATTAATGTGTTGGAAAAAAATATGAAATTATGTCAACAACCTATTAAATTTGTTTTATAATAAAGTTAATTTTTTTGGATAACTATTGGATAACACATGATTGAGGTTTGTATAACTCTAAGGTTTAACAAACACGTGATGTTTATATAATAATGGGTTTCAAGAAATTTAAAAATTAAGTTAGAAAATATTAGTAACCTTTGGATTTATAATTGATCCATCATAATTTTGGTGAAGTTCAACTCTTTTTGGGGTTATTTCGAATAGTGTGTGACTTTATGAAACAATGGATATTAATTTCATAGGTTAAGGTTAGTGTTAATATTTTGATGAATATATGATGTCTCTATGGTATAATTTCTTGTATATTTAAAGTGTTTTGGTAAATGTAAATTTTATAGAATGCATGATTTGGGTATATACATAAAAGAGTATATGATTTTATGAAATATAGTGTTGTTTGAGGAAACAAAAGTAACATAATATATCATAAGAGAGTAAGTTACATGTCATATTAGAAGTTACATCCTTAATGAAAAAAATGTTAAGATTAAATTCACCTATTTTCATCACAAAGTGAAAACTAAAACCATGAAAATGCAATTTATTTAGTGGGGGTTAATTTAACATCCCAATTTCTTAATGTATTATTACATTTAAATAATACAATGTGTTTTGTACATTGATCTATATGAAACACCTATCTTAAACAAATCCTTTATATATTTGGATAAAATATAAATATTTAAGTATGACTTTTAAAACCTATTTATTGAATTAACATTAATGAATAGGAGTATTCCTTATTTAAAAATATGTATAAAAAAAATAAAGGAAACTTTTAATATAAATTAAATTCATTTAGTTTATTAAAATGAATAATAAGATCATTAATTATTTGGAAAAGTATTTTTATAAACATTTTCTTTTTATGATATATGCATTATATTTGAACAAATTAATGATTAATGATGAGAAATTATATTTTATATTGATTATTTTTTAACACTATTTTAGTTATTAAATGATGTATAATAATAATAATGACAGTTTATATTTAAAAATGTTATTTACCATTAACATCTGGTGATCATTATATATTATGATTTTATTCAGAAAATTAATTCTCAATTTCATGAAATTTAATTTGAAATATTTAATACCAAATTCTTTATTAATATTAACAATAATAATATATGTTTGAAATGATTTGATTTGTTATTTATCTGAAATAATTTATTTTTAGGTGAATAGTGCAAAATACCATTTTTGAAAATAAAGTGAATTTTATGACAACAGTTGGATATAATCATAATGTAAATATTTTTAAACCTTATTATTGAATAAATATATGTTTTATCTGTAACATTATATATTTTAAAATATTATTTTTTAATTAAAATATCATATTTTATATTTTAGAACTTAATTTATATTTTCACAAAAAAGTATTTTAATACATTATTCATTTTTAATTTAAAATTAATTTTATCACTTTTATAAACTGAATCAAATAAAATGGATATAGAATTTAAAATCCAAGGGTCCAAATTATCTAAAAAGGAACAATTTATTTTTAGGAATAATTATCAGGTTATCTTAGGTGAAAACTAGTTAACATGGAAAAAGATAAAATGGAAAAGGTAATAATTCAATGGGTAAAGGAATTGAAAAATGTTAAAAACATGTTTCTAATTGAGTAGTTGAAATATTAAAGACCTTATCCCCCCAATAAAATCATTTATTTTCTATTTTTTTAGCAACATTACATGTTTAACATGTGATTTCATTATATAAAGTTTAAATATTAACATAAATTCCATTCTCACCACTTATAGAAGGTGAAACTCACAAACAATAAAATACAACTATATACAAAATATTCCCTCATAAAAACCTTCCATTTGACTTCCTATAAAATTATATTTATCATTTTTTTATATTCTAGTCCAAAGATATTAGCCTATTTTATACATTTACAAGGGATCTTCCAATGAAATGTCAAGGTGCTCAATGTGAGTAATCATTATTACATAGATTTTTTTACTATTTTACTATTTTAATTTTAAAATACCTATTTAATGAAATACGTATTTTTTTTATATAATTAATTTTTTTTATTATATGGGAGTAATCATTAATATATTTTCCCTTTTTTCCTTAATGAGAGGTGAAACAAAATTTGTTTGTGTGCGTGTGGACTACCACCTCCAAAAAATTTCATGTTTCATTTTTTATAAATAATATACACACATAATAGTAATGCTTAAAATTATAACTAAGTATTAAATTTGTAAACTATTTTATAATGTGAAATTAGAGAACATATTATACATTTCTCTCATTCTATGGAAAATGAAATCATCAACCATTCGTACATGTGTATGATAATGGATTTAATAGAAAAATAAAATTTATATGATATCATTAGGAATATTTTATGAAAATTTGGAAATCATATTAATGAGTTGAGAAACAAATGATCACCATTAATTAAGTCATTTAAAACGATCATACTAAGTTTAAAATGATCTCTTATTTCTATGTAATGACTTTATATAAATTATATTATCTTTATACCTATTTAAAATTTTTATTTTCACACTAATAATACCCAAATAATAATATTACTATTCATTAATAATGATATTAAAACTAAACCATATCCTAATCATCTATTAATCATGATCGGCCATGTTATGGATAATTTGACCACATAATTGAACAATAAATTGAATTTACATCATAAATGAATATGAAAACTTTATTACTATTATAATATGATAAAAACATGTAAATAATGTTAATTTGTTTTCTGGAAATTCCATATCAATATTAAAAGTATTAATTAAGAAATCACCATTTATTCATTAATAATCAATGAAACTTGATCATCACTGATTTCATCCTCATATATCATCATGAAAAATAATATTAAATGAAATAATAGAATTATAAAATATATTGTAACATATATTAAAATAAAATCTATGATCTAATAATGATTTAATTTTAGAGAATAAAAGTTATCAAAAAAACTTTTATAATACCAATTCTATGAAATAAATATTACACACACTAGTTATTAAAGAATTTTTAAAACATATTGATATATATGAATGAAATGATTATAAATGTGGAAAATAAATGTTTATCATTTTGAATAAGTTTTTGGAGTAAGGATTTAGTGAACATAAAATAATTATCCAGGATATTTTCCTTATGTGCCGAATGAATCAGGAGTGAGGTAAGAGTTTTCGTATAAAATTCCCCACTTTGAGATATGTTTGTTATTATGAACTTATTTTAATTTATGTGGTGCATATACTATCTATTTGATATATTATATTATGGATAATATTTTAATCATTGTAATTTATGTTCAATTACATTCTTTTTACATCAAGGGGTTTGGATTAAAATGTTACTGAAACCACAAGGGTTATTTGTCTCAAACATTAATTCCATGGGACATGATTATATTATATGGAATGTCATCATTTTAATAGTGTATTAAAAACCAATAGATATATCATTATATCATATTTTTGTTATTCATGTGAAATAATAGTCAAAATATATTCGTTTTCAGCAAATGGATTTTGGATTAGTTTTTACCCTATTAGTAAGGCTATTTAGTACCTCTTTTTTTATTCGTTAAGTTATGATCATCCAGCAAGACATAAAAGTTAGTAATATTATGCCAATTTATTATATTATATGGTATTTTATTTTTAATATGAATTTAAATTTCTACAATATAATACCCCTTTATGATATATATTATTTCTAGTAGTAAATTTCTTGTAAGGTAAATTGATAGCTCAAATATCATTTATTTGAGTTATATGGTTTAATCAAAACCTTATTTCTTCAAAGTATAGTTTATCAAGCCATAATATTTTATATTATATTGATTTTTTACCTATGTATGTAAAATAAATTTTGATACAAAATAATTTTTTCACTCTTTTTACAATGTTAGTTTTCAATTATTGTTTTTTTAAATAATAAAAAGGGGTTTTCCTTTCACTCTCATATTTTTTGAATTACTCTCCACTTTTCTTGAAGATAAAATTTATTTCCATTAATGTCTTTATTATTTTATATTATTTTGAAAATTAAATGAATTCATAATATTTCAATTCACCATTTCAAAATATTAATTTGAAAGTGATATGTAAATTATTAATTTGCACTGATGTTATTAATATTTTATAAGAGTTATTTTATGTTTTTTTCTTTTATATTTCATTATGCACCATCAAATATATATATTTAGAATTTTGGGGATGGAAATAACTATATCAAACCATTTTATTATTGATCCATTTTTTATGATATCATTCAAAGGATTCTTTTTATGGGGTTTTTTTCATTCATGTCACCACCCTTATATGTTTTCTTCATTTCACTTGATATATGTTCTATTTTAACCATCCCCTTATTTTCCTCAATGTGTTATGATCATTTAATTTTTTAATTGATATAACCATATAGTTATTACCCTATTCATTGAGAACATCTCAATTTTCAATATTCATATTGGAGGATGTTCACCTGGAAAGAATTTTTATTTATCAGTTAGAGAAGTATTAAAATTAGTAATGGTTATTGAATACAAAAGTATATTGATTATGAACCGATGCTTCATATTTTTTATTATATGGAGAACCATGTTTTTAATGTATATTTTCCTTAGTGAATGGATTGTGTTATCTTGTTGACACTTATGGTGAATGCATTTTACTTAATCATGTTATGGGTAGGTCCTATAATTGTATATCCACTTGATGCATAAAGATGTATCATGATACCAAAAATATTGTGTTTTTCTTTATACCTCTTTCTATACAAGTAAAATGTCTTTAAAAGATTCATTGACATCATGTTTTTTATGTCTAGTATTATGGATTCCATCAGTATGAGAGTAATATTTTTGATATACATGGTTTCCATTTATTATAATTGGTATAACTTGTTATGTGTTTTAGTTAATTATTTTACTTGATGGATAATTTATTCCTATGAAATTATGTATACCATGATTACATTTTTTATAAATATAGTTATATGTTCCCCTTACTGAGAACATGAGATCACTCATTTCTTATGTTTTCATTCACAAGTTTATGATGAAAAGTGACACACATGTCATATTTAGATGTGTAGATTGTGTTAATGAATTTGTAGGAGATATTTAATATTATTTAGTGAATAAATTATTTCATATAAAATGGTACAAATTCATGTTGTATGAAAAAACATGGGATTTGTTAGTTATAGTTTTTTTTAAAATTCTCTAATTATCAAAACCTAAAAGGTATTGGGGATTTATCTAACATAATATATGATTTATTTATTATAATTACCATAAAGTTGTATCCAAGGTGCACCATTTTTAATAAATTGAACATTATTTTGATGGTATTGATATTATTATACTATGTTTAGTTCTTTGTTTTTGGGAAATTGTTTGTGTGGTAGATGGAGTCCTCAATGTTCATACTGTGAATCTAAAAATTATGTGAGTAGGTATATTATGCTACAATATATATTTATTTTTATTTAAAAGTATCCTAAATTATATTTTATGATTAAAAAAATCATAGTTATAGAAATTTCCAGTTGTAAAATAGCTTGGAAAGAAATTTTAGATGATTGAGGTGATCATTATTAAGGTATAGGATTCATAGGAAATGGTATGATAGAAATTAAAATTAGTCTTTTAGTCACAATGATGATAGTTAAAAATCTATGTAAGAAAAATGAATTACAATGTGATAATTGAGATGGTCATGGTGTTCTTTTGTATGATTAATAAAAATAGTAAGGTAATATGATATTTTTCTTAAAATAAAGATTTTAGACTATAAGGTATTTTAGGTGAAACTAGAAATAGCACATGGAATTTTCTAATGTTTTTAAACATTATTTTCAAGAATATTCTATCATGGGATGTGGTGTACCATTAAATAGAGGTGTTCAGACCCAATTCATGATGTTGAGAGGTTTAGGGGATATATAAGGATTGATGTTTTTTGATTTATGGTTCAATTATTCTCCTATATGTTAAAATAGTTTTTGTGAAGGCCATACATATTGCTTTGGACCATGAAATAATTAATACCTATATTTATTATTTCTTTCATTTCATAAGGTATAATGGGATTTAAATTACAGTACCCTAATATGAATTTATAAGATGTTTTTTGAAAACATTAAGCATTATAATAGTGGAACATTAATGACCACAAATAGGGACAACCTTGGGATTCTATCAAGTAATGCAGATGTATCCTCCCCAAAAAAGTGGTAAGAATATCAATTTTTGACCGTGTACTATGATAGATGAATTATAGATAATTTTATAAAGAGAAGAGTAAGATCTTTTTGTTCAACGTTGATGAAGACTATGAAGATTCATTATGTTGATTAAAAAATATGATATTTCGACATCATCATTATGAATAATGTACTATTCTAAGGGTTCTAATAAGAGAGTTCTAGTGAGGCCACACTAATTTTATATTGAAAAATAAGTGAACCTTAGTGGATTCTAGTATATTAAAAAATCACCATGTTTATGCTTCCCGTACTTAGCGCAATGCTGGTGGTCTAAGTAAAAATCACTTGTGTCTCTCTGGTTTATCCATTATCACTTTCATATTTAATTATAGGGGATGGTTGAGTTTTCTTCTTAACCACATAGTAATTCCATTTATATAATTGTTTTTAGGTCATCATAACCTCATTTTGTCCTCTATCATGGTGTCTCCTTTGTGTGGAAGAAACAAGTGGTATTAAAGTAGATGGTTAAAATCGGTGGATCATTCTCTTCTTGGATTCAACAGAATAGACTATTGGTCAAAAATGAATCCTGATCATTGATAGTGAGAATTAATAGTTTTTAAATGATTATATGAAACAAAACATCAAATAAACGAGCATTGATATTTACATATAATCCATGAATATAATTTATGTTAACTTAGATAGTAGAATATTATCTAAACAAAATACTACTGGTAATAATTTTTCAATTATAAAGGAATCAATGTGTTAAGAGATGCATGGTACATACCAATTTAAATAAAGGTTATGCAATTTAAATCTCCACATGGAACTTGGAAAAAGTTACTTAACCTTAATAATGGCAACTCATGTAATTCCTTACCCCTGGTTCATGACCACAGAATTGGTCCTGAATCAAGGGATTCATCACTGGACCATAGGCACGCCTCCTCATATTCCAGATGCTACTAACTAGTAGTGTGACTAAAGGGTTATACAATGGGAAAACTATAGACCCATATCATATTATTAAGTAATAGTAAAAATAATCCCAACAACTTGAAAAATATTAAAAATCTGAGTACAAATAAGAAATAAACAAGATTCAACAACAAAATTAATAAATTAATGTGAAAGCATACAGTCATACAGACTCACTGAATTAACACTAGGGAAAACACATATACAAAATTAATTAAATAATAAAATAAATATAAATAGGATTTAATAAATCCCTAAGACTAACCTCATCCTAATATCTTAAACTTGTATGAGATATCCTCCTCAATTATGCAATGACAGGCTCTACCCAACCGGAACCTGAAACCACCTGAATTTTTTAATTTTCTAAAATCCAATTTTAAGGGTAAAATTGAGAACCCACACAAATATCTACTAATAAATGATAAGAAACCACCAAAAAAACAAATAATACACTTCAAATTAAAAATCAAAATGAATGATGAATCCAAAGCATCTGCGCCAATCAGAATTCCCTTGATCCCAACACCATCCCCAACCTCAATTTGCGATCCTATGAGTATGAGATGTCACCAGTCACCAAATAGACAAAGAACCACCAATGATAACAACTTCCTTCATCATCTCCACACCGCTAGAACCACTAAAACCAACGTGAAGGACCTCTTAAATGGAAGAAAATCAATGAAAGGATGCCCAAATAACTATCACAGAGCATAAAAAAGAAACTTATGGCCAAGACCCAAACACTACCACAAGGACCACCCATAAACATCTTCATCTGAAGTATATTCCAGAAGGAAAACCAAAATAAACACCACTCTCATGAACATTATACCTTTAAATGCATCACGAAAACATCATAGAAAAAAAAAAAGAAAAACCAGAGCATCAACCCCCTCCTTCATATATTCCACCAAACCAAGACCATCCATACTAAAGTCAACCTACAAGGAAAAAACATATCCTACAAGAAAACTACTGAATAAAAAATCCAAAAAAATGGGGAATGAACCAAAAACATATCCACTGATGCTAAACATTTATATCGAGACAAAATCCCCATAAATTCGAAGTAGAGATCTAAGGAGCCAAACATCAAATGGATTTGAAGTCTAGTCAAAACCACTCAAGTCTAGAAGACCCAATAAGTAAATCCAAGAGACATAAATGTATGTGGGAACCCAGGTAAATCATATCTAAAAATGCCGCTCAGGGATGGGATACAAACCAATCGAGACCTAGGAAGATCGAACATCTAAGACTGACAATATAATTAAATTCCAAGAGACAACGAGGGTAAATGAAACAATGAAGATGAGAAACAATGAAGGCCTAAGGAAATAGGTGGATTGTGGGAAGGTAAGGAGGTATATTGTAAACCCCTCTAACCCCTGAGGAGATAAGGGAGTAACTATCTTTAATGAAATAAGAGACAATCCATGCTCGAAGTTAAAGAGGTGGCCTCTGAGGAGTAGTGAGGAAGAAATGGATCCATGAGATAGGAGGGAAACCCTATTCCCCTCAAAGAGTAATCCTACAGGATAAAGAGAATTATCCATGAGTGAACAAAGACATCCTTGTGAACCTGAAACTAGTGGAGATATGCTCGGGTACCCACGTTCCACGGTCACTTAGGAACAATGTGAGTACACTATTTGTTAGGTAAATATGAACATGATCCCATTAAAAACTAGTATATATAGTTATATGTCAGTGTGATATTCTTAGGTAAATGAATAAATAAACTAATCGAACATAATTAAAAAAAATAATATCCATTCCTTAGGTTCTAATGTGAGACCTGGGGTTGACCATATCTACTTCAACTAGCATTGGAGTGTTTATTTTCATGTTGTTTAATCGTTCCAACCAAATATCTTATTGGTATCAAAGAACCAGTCCCAAACAATTTTTAAAATCTACATTGAACCCTAGAACATGTGTATACTCTCAAATCCTAGGATTGAGTCCAAGGTATCCCAAAACATGTTATCCTAGCTCCTTGTCCATAGAAGACCAAATCATGGTATTTTAGTGGAATTTATATTCCACCACACATATCCAAGGACATAGTTCGAGTCATCCCAAAACATGGGTCAAAAAATTAGGTTCAAAAACACGATACTGGGGTCATCACATAGGCATCATATTTATCTCAAATACATCGTGTTGGAGAGTACTTCCTACCCAAACCATGTAATGTAACAAAAATTGAGGGGTTTTCCTTATTCCTAAACCCATCTTAAAATAATGAGGCTAGTCCCTCTAGTGCACGACCATCCTTCATCACAACTATAACGAGTTCAAATGTCAATTTGGTTTACAAGGTGACAAATGTAATCATCAATACCCATATTCCACAAAGACCATGTCTTAGGTCAATATATTAATGAGGAACCCATTGTAATCCTTATGGTTTCATCGTATTCATAACACATATTATGAGACCTATTGTCTCAACCATATATCTGAAGTCAAGACTGATCAATCATAGGGAATATATTCTCTTAACATTTTAATAGTCTTATAGAGACATCACCTATCACCTAGGAAAATCCATTTAGCCTCCTCTCATTACCCAAGTTGTCCTATTTCAGTCAAGACTCACAACCTATCATCATGATACTCAAGGCTCATCCATCTGGTGCTCATAAACTTGTGCGGACGAGGATGTAATAATCACCCCATGATTATCTCAACTCCCCCAAAGGATATAAAGAATCATAGGGTTCTAACTTGGACAATACATATTTCATCCATCTAAATTCATCTCATCCTCTGATTGGAGGTCCTTAAGGCCCCCCCAAACTAGGGAAACATGATATGATTCATCACATTTCATTTACTTTACACCCATAGGTCTACATTTCACATGTATTAAAATTTATAATCATTTCCTCAACCAAAAAATTTTGAGTAAATCAAGCCAATGTATGAGGGAATATCATGACTACTGACATTTTTTCAATCTTGGAATAACATTTTAATACAATTATTTTAATTAAATTTGATGGTTCAATATCCCTCAATGGTGAGACCACATATCACATTAAAAGAATAAAAAAATATTTGAAAATACCATAGTTAATGTATGAGAGACCACCTACCTCAATCTGGAGTAATTCCCTTTTTTGAGTACAGCCTTGTAGCATTCTCCTAGTATTTTACATGTACAACGAGAAATTTCCTATCACTGTGAGGATCTAACCCATTCATAATCATAAACTTTAAGTATTTATAAACAAATTAAAATTAATTTATAAATTAAAAATAATCTTACAATTTAATTTTATATGGTATAATAAAAAAACTTATTTTTTGACCTCATTACACTAAAACCACAACCAAACACTCGCCAACGACCCATGGATTCCCTATCTACTAATTCTATAAAACATCCCCAATAAACAATATAATATCCCTGGTCGATATAATGTAATTTAGGAAAATAAACCAAATTAAAAATGTGGAACAACATACCCTAACAAAAATGACATGAAAAAACATTCAAACATCATTTAAGGTACTCCTTCATATAAGCTAAGAAATTTTCCCAATTATAATGGAAGATTCTAGTATGATCTAATGGAATAGACACCATAACCCTAAATGAAATAAAATCAAGCCAATGGGTTATAAATAAAAGGAAGATAAGGATGTTGAGGAAGATAAAACCCTTAATCCACCAAAAAATAGACCTATAAATATCACATTTTGAAGGGAATCAATGGGGAGGCATGGTTGGGGGAGTACGGTAGTGATGTTTTCTCTCCCAAATCCCATATCTTATTAAAAAAATTGAAACCACCAACCTGATAAAATAAATAAATTCCATTACTGAAAAAACAACTAGTAATGATTCATATAACGATTAGGGTTGTTTTCAATATGAATACCACACAAAAATTCAAAACCTAAACTAAATATCATGACCTGAATGTTTGGGATAGTGGGTTTACCCCTCTTCCCCAAACTCTCACTATGTGAACACTATCTTTAAAATTTGAATCCACTACTATTATTATTTTATAGTGTACAGAATACCCAACATTCTCTTGATTCTTTATTGATCACCCATACAACCCACTGGGTCTCACAATACATCTAAAAATATTAATTAAGCCATATACACTCTCAGAATCTTGTTCTGAGTCCTAGTTCTCAAAATCATCCATCGAATAAACTAAAAAATTAAAAATCAAATGGAATATTAAAACTCAACAAGGCATGAGGTTTTATAGTTGGAAGGTTTAAACTAAAATTAATGGTTCCCTTAAAAAAATATATTAATGATTTAAAACTTATTATTGAGGGAGTTCATATGGTTTCACTTACAAGCCACAAATGGAGGAACAAAGCGATTCCAATGATACTGATGTTGAGGGAAGAGTATAATTCAATGTATAATTAAAAGTTTTATATTAACCAATAATTATTAGGATAGAAAAAATGAATAAATATAATAGAGAAGTACATGATTATTAACACTACATAGAGAAATAATAATAATAAAAATTTAATTTTATAGGATGATATTTAGAAACATAATTATGTAATTTTGGAAAGCTCTGATAATGTAGTTGATTTTATACTGAAACTTTTCATGCATTCCAAACAATATTAATGGAGTGACATATGTAGTGAATAATATTTACATTTTAATTAATTAAATTCTCTTAAATCATACAATTTCATTGGAATGTAGGATGTTTTTAGATATATAGAAAGTCAATATAAAGAATGGAGATCAAATAATGAATTTGAAATATTTACTAAAGAATTAGTGCATCAATAGAGAATATAAAGTTTATGTTGGGCATGATAGGAAGAAAAAAATAATTGATTATTTTAAGAAATATATACCCACTTTATGAATAAATATTGATGTTTAACTCTTAAATTTTTTAATTTAATGATGTATAATTAATGAATGAAAATTAAAAACACAAATAATTTGAGGTTATTATTTTATAAATATGACGAATATGAAACTAATATATTTTATTTCAATTAATTACTTCATGACATAACATAAATGATGACATAGGAGAATAAATTCATAAACCCAGTATGTTTTTTATGATTAAAAATTTTGGACTGATAGATAGAGACACAATTCCATGTAATTATAATTAATAATGAAAAAGAGTATTCTAAGGGTGAATCAAAGTGGAAGTTAGCAGTAATTATAGGGAATACCAAGAGGTATAAAAAATTCACCCTTTGTAGATATTTTTTATCCAACACTCTTAGAAAAGGTACAATAATATTTCCTACTAAATGTGGTGAATCAACAATCCGAGATTATAATGAAAATGGATAAGAAGTTAATTATAGTGATGATTTAATTGAATTAAAGAGGTTTATTTAGAGTGTGTATTATTTATAGTTAATTTTTTTTATAATATTATTGTATTCAATGATATAGTTATTGAAATAAATTAGGATAATGAAGTTTTTATAAAATTGTTAAATGATGAATGCTTAAGGAGCAATGGATTCAAGAAATCCAAAATAATAACTAATTATATGTTTTATACAAATATATTTTTAGTTAAAGGTATTGGTAAAAATTTTCTATGTGTAGAAAATCTTATGACTCTATGAATGAAATAAACTTATTACATAAGTCTTATATATTAAATAGATAATATGGTTCAAATGATGATTAAGGGAAGATCATGAAGCTAAATCACTGCGACATTGGTGTAGAAAACCAATTCTGTTTCGATTTAAAGGAAGATAAAAATAGTTTGGGGTATAAAATTAATTTCCAATTAATATAAAATTAAAGAGTAATATCTTTAAATAATAATGGATGTCATTATTTTTATATTATTTCTTATGATCATACTCAAACATAATATGCTTATCAATTGAGATAAACTATATAGAATAGATTCAAGATGAAATAAAAAAGTTTAAAAGGTTTTTTTAATTAGTGAACATTAATCCTTGTAGGATGATATCAACTAGATAAAATGATAGAAAAATTTATTAAATAATTTTTATTAAGGATTAATATAAAATTTAATGGTCTAGGTTGATATATCATAAGTCTCTGATGTTTTATTTATTTACTTGTTATTGGAGGATGATTCGAAAATTACTGGCTAGAATATTTTGAAATTATAGACTTACAATGTAATTAATCCTTTGAGGATAAGAATAGGGTATTACAAGAAAAATAATTAGATAACAGACCAAGTATTAGGGGTAAGGATTCTTAAACAAAACTATGTGGCATAAAGGATAGATCATATTAATAAAAATATTACTCAAAAAGTGATCATTATGAAATACCTACTATAAAATTATTTGAAACAGTCCCTATTGAAATTATTATATATAAAAAAATAATAATTTTTTTTGTTATTGTAAATATAAAACTCTATATGGGATGAGTTAAGAGAAGAAGTGAACACCGAAATTGTTTTCAATCATTGGAATTAATGTTTTTATTATTAATAAGGAGATAAGATAAATGATATTTGAATATGTTGGATATGATGGAATATTTATTACATTATGATCTATTAGAAATGAAAATTATTTTCTTAATAAATTTCTTGGAATGAAAATGGAATTAAATGATGTTATTTTCATGTAATTTTATCAATCATTTTAACAAAACATTAGGAATATTATAGTGGAATGTAGTTTTGAGGTATCCTTATCCTTGGGTGCACAAGGGGATTATGTTGATTTTAAAAAAGACTATAATGATGAGTATTTTGAAATATGTTTATTTAATGAAAGGAATACAAAATGAATGTATGAGATAAATTAAGAAAAGATCGATGATATTTATACTCTTCCCATGTTAACAAATTGAATGATATATCTATAAAAAAAATTATGTTTATATTATGTATAACCAAAGTGTTTTAAACATAACAATATGTACAAGAGATTAGGGAAGATGATGTGCATAGATCATGATCCTATTAAAATGAAAAAAAAATAAATAGTTTTGTGTTCATATGAGAAGAATGTTATTAGTTCTAAATGAGCATTCTATAACAAAATTATTGAATATGAAAAAGGAGATATTAAACAAGACACGACTCATGTGTAAGGGATATTCCAAGATTAAAATAATCAATATAGGTAATAAATTATACCTCATGGATTGTTTGGGAAAGATTAAACTATACTTCACCAAAGTGGTAAAAAAGGATTCATGATTTTTAAAAACTATCTCAACTTAGAATCTCTTAATGGGTTCCTTACAATGGGTTTTTCATGTTAGACAGTCTAATAGATTACCTATTCATCAAGTTTAAAAACTTTATTTTAATGGGAATATCATTTGTTTGTTTTACATTAAGAACCATGATATTAGAATTCATGGCTTGATCAATAAGTAATAATGTATGGATTCTTACATGGGGATGAGGTTATCATAATGAGTATATCAATTAAGAATATGATCCAAAGTTGATGGTTCTCTGTTTTGTTGATGTATTAATCTTTAGAAGATCAAAAAAAGCATAATGTGAGAAGTTTAAATAATTCCTTAAATATAACACCACTGTAAAAGTGATACATAAAAGGCTCAGTGTTACTACTCATTTCAATGAGGTGAACCATTATTTGTGGTTTCCTACATGATTAGAACCCCGTATTTAAGATTTCTTATCTTGGAGTAGTGATTAGGATGGATGGCCTCCTGGGAAGTTTCCTAGGGTTTGTGTGACTAAGGAGAAATAACACTAAAATGACATATGTTGGCCTACTAGGATACTCATTGGTCTGATAAGAAGCTCTAGTCAGTAATAACATGTGGTCTTCTAGGAGGGTAGTAATGGTATTACATGAGACTCATGGGGTCAGTTGACTTGGTTTATGGCCCATGGAAGGCCAATTTATGAAAAATATTATTATATCCAATACCTGGATGGAGGTGTTGAGGCATTTCTTGGGTTTAAGGAATGGGTCCCATAATGAGGGTGTTGTGATTTAAAGGGGTAGAGAGTGTAACACCCCTCTAAAAGTGAGACATAAATGGATAAATGTTACTAATCAAGTCAAAAAGGGAAACATTTTTTTTAAGAGAATACATAATTAGAAATCCATAGTCAAGCATGATTGTACTAGAGTAGGGATTAGGATGGGTGAACTCCTGGGATGTTTTCTAGGGTTTGGGCGAGTGAGGATAAAGAACACTGAACAAAAAAGGGATAACCTATAGGGATAATAATTAGTTTGGTAAGTGACCCTAGTGAGTAATAACCTATTTTGTGTTGGAATATTATCCAAGGTATTATAGTATACTTGTGGGGTTAGGTGGGCATGTTCATATCCTGGGGAAGGCCAAGACATTTTATCAGGTCTGAGCATGCAATGTCAATGATTGGAGTGTTGATGATTTCCATGGTTTTGAAGTGATGAATTGAAGGTATTAAAATGTGTATCTAAAAAACATAAATGAGGATTCAAAGGAAATGAAAAACTCCTTTCTACCTAAAATTAATTTTCATGGGATGAAGATGGATAAGAGGTCAATTTTACTTGGAATAGGAAAACTATTAAGATCTTATTAAATTTTGAATTGATACTACCTAAATTTATGTTTATAACTTATCAAGATAAAAGGTACTAGTGTTATTATAATGAGAGACAAATTCAGGAATTGAAAATAATATGATGGAATTACATTAAAATATAAGATTTTGGATTTTTTAATGTGAAACATCAGAAAATGATTCATTGGGATTTACCATTATAGACTAGGTTGGTTCAATGGATGAGTGAAAGGTGACTTGTTACAAACTGGGTTATTCACTATATAGGATTTATCTCATTTTAGTTATTTTATATCTCAATCCCTCTAAAGTGGAATGACCTGAAAAATACTTTCTAAAAGTCTTGTTGGTATTCATATGTTATAATTACCCTTAGATTGGTTTTTTTTAAATTATGAGAAAGTTTAATTTTTTGGATATTTAATATTAATAAAATAAATGAATATTTATCCCATGATATTGGATAGTTGTATTTACTTATCAGATCCCCATATAAGGAATCTAGCATTTCATTTATTTATGGAATGTGGTATTTCAACATTATGTGGTATATGGTAGGTACTCGGGTATCTAGTTTTGGAATAGGAAACTATGAATTGATGTTCCCTAGGGGCCATAATGGAACACTAAGAGGGGGTAAGTAAGGGATCCTATGTTTTAATAAATTTAAAATTCCTCTTGACATGTCCCATTATGTTATATAACCAAAATCCCAATTAGGATGAATGGATCTATTAATGCACACTCATCACACTATGTATATAGAAAACATAAAATAAAAAAAATCCTCATGAATGGTTTTTTATGGGTTTTAACTAATGTATAAATTTTCTCTATGTTGTTTTTTGGTCCGATCTAGGACACATATTATCATTTATCAATTATAATGATTAAAAATGTTTTTAAAGGAATCATCTGCTATAGAACACTTATAAGAGGTCTTCAGGTGTTATCTTTTTTTAATATTTTTTCGTACACATCAAATGTTGTATGCTATCATACTATAAACTTAGGAATACATCATATATATCTCTATGTCCTATAATCCTTATAAAATATCAATGGTATCTTTAATGGAATCCTTATCGTTATACAAGATAACTCACATTAAACAATGGTTCTCCTTCTAAACTAATAGAAAAGATCTTCCTTTCTAATTCATATGTCAATGCATAAATTTAATAAGATATTTTCCCACAATCAATATCTATTATACTTACAAAATAAATTCAATTAAACTACATGAATGTTTTACTTGTTCTCTTAACTCAAAATCTTAATGACTACTTCTTGTCGATAATAAGATACTCCACACTATCTTCCCACTCAATATTATTTAGTCTCCTCAACACACATATATCATTTATAAAAGTCTTTCCCTATTATCACTTCCAAATTGTCATTTATCACATGGATATATCATTGGTATTATAATCCTCCTTTCTTTATCCATTCATAGGTTTATGACTCCAAGATTTCTTCGCCGTCTACTAACTTCAATATAGAGGGAGTAATATCAAAAATTGTAGTACCACATAAGAACTCCTAAATAATATTTCATTATTCATCTATATTTATAATAAAAAATAATTACCATAAATATTGTTTGTATATTTCAATATGAAAAATACTCTTTTAACTTTAGTAGTGTATCTCCACATTTAAAAACTGTTCCGTAATTTCCAACAATATTTATTGTCATTTATTCTTGATAAAATATTTTATGAGACTTGGGATAATTATTCATGTAGTATCATAGTAATAATGGTCTCATATTATCTATATATTCCATATAAACATATACTTTTCATGTTAGAATGTATAAATATCACTATATTGTGGCTAACTCTTTATGGTGTGGATGAAAATCACAATTCAAAATCAATTTCAGCTTGATTATTCATTATCAATATTAGAATCATGGTTTGTTACTATAATTAAAAACATAAATGATAATTTTATTATCTTTAATCACAATCCTTTAATGTAATTTTTATGTTAAAATAAATAGAGAATTACTTTAGTATTTACTGATTTATCTATGCTCACAAATCAGATATTTTTCAAACTGATAGTCACTTAAGATTCATTTGTTTCATTTTATGCAACACTACGAGTCCAACCAATTCTCAATGTTTTTAGATAAAAATTATTTTGTTGTTGATAAAATTAATTCTATGTATCATTTATAGTTCTTTCCATTTATAAATGTTTGAAAAACTAATAAATCTTACACAATAATTGGTTTACTCATATGTTTCTTAGTGTACATTAGGACTTAGTCAACTTCAACATCACTTTGTATAAAAGTGATTAATAATAATTTTTAGAAAAATATTACAGATAAATAAATGTAGATCAAATGAACATAGTGTGTTTTTTAGAACATTTAAAATTTTAACATTAGAATATTTGAATGCATCATAAAAAGGAAATGTCCCTTAGGATATTGTAATCTTTATTGAGTAGTGCAGAAATGATTCTTACATTTTATCACCACTATTACAATTTTTCTAGTCTTATATCATAATTAAACTTATTAAAAATAAATTATTTCTAGATTTTTATCTCAAAAAAAATATATATAACTTCTTAAAATCAATTCAAAATAACAGTAGTCATTTTTAGGGAATATATATACACTCTAACCTAAATCAAAACACTTTAAATGAATTTTTACATTATTATAATTATTTTAAAGACCGTAAAAATAAATTCAAAAGTTTCACAAAATATAAATACTCAAATATAGGTATTAAAATATTCCTTCACCCACCCTTTAATTTTAGCTTCAGTCTAAGTATTCTACAATATTCAGCCAAGGTATGTTCTTAACTTGTTATAGTAACCCTCATGCTCAATAATAATTTAGATAGATTATCAAAATTAAAACCATATTATATCTTCTTAAAATAAATCTATTAAGATATTCATTCAATAGCTAGCTTCACTAGCTTTTTTAACATGTTTTTAGAGTGTTCTTCTATATTTAATTTCACTTTTCATGACTCCATACAAAAAAGTCTACAATTATCACATGAATAAGAACACTCTTTCAATAAAATGAACTCATTTGTTCAAGTATTAACAACCCATTTCCTTATACCAAAGGAAACATCTTTTTCATCCTTATTGGGTACTTCCTCTATCACATAATAAATCATGGCAAAAACACATATTAACTAGATTACGTAGAACAAATACAACAATTGTAATCCACCGAGTTCTTCAATCTCACCACTTGGGTTTTTCATTGAATCTATAAACTGATTCATAATAAACTATTTTATATTTGTATTTATATATTCTTATATCTAGGTAGTTATTTTCTATCCCCATTATTGAAAATAAATAAAAATGTGTAAATGTAAGGAAAATACTATTCAAATTTTTATCTTATTTCTTTTCTCTCCACCTTGATGTTCTTATCATTTGTCAATAATTATATATCTTCCCTAAGAGATATTATTATATTCCATTGAGATACAAGATGAACTAAATTTTATATAGAAATGATTCATCAATAAATCAACTCCAAGTCCACTTGATCTAATTGGGTGTAAAAAATGAGTGATTAACCAATACATCAAAACTATCCATAAAATTTATATAATATTTTGTCAAAAACATTTTCTATTTTCAAGGGTTGTTTAATGATGGTTTTGTATGTAATTTTATCTCATTAATTCTTTTCAATAAATATATCAAAACATTCAAGTGAATGAATATCATCTTACCATTCATGTATTATTTCTACATAACAAACACTCTCCCTTGATAATAAAATTTTATATAATTAAGGAAGGGATGAAAAATTGTGATTATTATACATCATTTTTAGTTTTTTTTCGATTTACATAATTCTAGATTTATCTTAAAATGATAAAAACTACTAGATTTTCCATATTCATATTACATATCAATTAAGGTCAGAACTTCATGATTTCTATTTTTATTCAAATATATACTACAAGAACCTTATAATACACCATAAAATATTTAAATGATTCATTTACAAATCCATTATGGATAAATATTCACTTATTTTATAGTAATTAAAAAATTTATCTAGTTCTCCCCTTTTATACATGAATATAAATTCCCTTCATAAAAACATAATCATAAAAATAACTTAGAATAATATGATTTCCTCCATTACCTTTTAGTGATAAAAATAAGGATGGAGTTTATTTATCAACCCAAAAATACTTTTCTAAATCCAACATGATATGTACTCTTCATACTCTCACCGCCTTTAGATTTTTTGACTCCTACTTTTCTTGAACACCATGGAATCCATTCTACTATTATTTGTTACCATATCTAGAAGTAACTATTTTAACATAGATTGGAAGGAAAATTCTATTTTTGTTATAAAACCAACATCGTAGCTAATTATATATATACTAGCCAAACAGTTAATCACTTCCACCTACGTATCCTATTGTTTTTCAGTAATCTATCTTCAATGAATAATTTTCTATACATGAAGTGTCTAATTTTTTTTTCAGTTTCTAACAACTTATATTGTCCAAGTAGCCACATCATGATTTTTTAGGAGTGTGACCATGTTTTTTTCATCTTCCAAGCATGTTATCTCTAATTTATGAGTTAACCATCTTTTTGATCTTTTTTAAATCCTTTTAATCTTTAAAGTATTCAACTAAACCAATCCTCTTGAGTCTTTATTATATTGGTTCTTTCATTCGTTCTAGTTGGATTTAATCTACCTTTATGATTTTTCTATTTTGATATTCTCTATAATGTTACCATTACTATAAAATAATTTTCTCTTATTACGTATTAAATCATTTAAAACATTATTATTGAGAATTTCTAATTTATCATTCTCCTATTACTTATACCAAAAGGCATACTCACATGTATTTATTCATTGTTTTAAATTTTTTATAGACTACTATTATCATCTTCTAATGAATTATTTATGACTGGTTTATAAAAACACTTATAACTATGGTGAAAATATTTTTTATAGTAATCAATAAACAATTCTAGATATTTAAATCTATTTGATGTGAAAATATTTCTCTTTCATAGGGTTTCTTATTCATTATATTAGATTTATTCATACCATTATATCCTCTCCCCCTTAATTTACACCCTCCATAATTTATAAAGATCGAAATATTATGAAAACATTCACTATTCCATTTCCCAAACATCTAATAACACTAATAGTGACCCATAAATCTTGCAATTTTCCCTTTTATTGAGTTATAATGGGATCTTTTTTCTTACAATTATTTAATAGAACAAATACTCTATTTTTCTCTTCATGGGGAGATTATCTTTTATCACATGTTCTCATCCACCCAAGATGTTAGGGTGGACTTATAATCTTTTTTAACCACCCATATTTTCCCAAATTTAATATAATATTTATAATAGGGTTTGAAATAAAATTACTATAAGAAACATTTTCTTGTACAGAAATTACATTTTTCAAAGTGCATGTAGTGAATTTATCACTAGATGATTGAATGTTTTATGTGCACTGTTATGAGAATTTTTAGAGAAAATAATATTTATTTAATATTTACTATAATCCATTCCATGATCATCAATTTTGGATGTTTTTAGTTGAAACTTATATAGATTTTTAAATTTAACTTTATGTTCCGAACATTTCATTTTAACTATATTTTTTTCTTCCTCAACTTATCTTAATTTAAAATTGTATTCCCTATTCATATTTTAAAATTGATCATCATGCATCATGTTATCATCTTACATATAATTTTAATTATATTTTTTTCATTTTTAAATTATATTTAACTGACACTGCTTGACATCAATGATTCCGTTGTGAGTTCTTAAAATTCATAAATATTTTATCCAAAAAATTATATAATGGAATAATTATTAAAAAAATCATTTAAAATTATTATTATGTTAGTGGAAACATTTTATTTTAACATATTATAGATTATTCTTTTTCAAAAATATGTTTATTTAATGTGTTGGATATGTCACAACTTTTATCTAATGCATTCTCCATCTAATGTTGTTATAAATCTAGCTATGTTTTCCTATCATGTATCTACATGATGTATGAATATATATGTCAAAAATTATAAAGGAATATTATTAAAATAACCCTTAACATCATAATATAAATAAATAAGGGATTAATTACACACATACTAATAACAAAAAGTACTTGATCCATCTTAAGAATCCTTCTCAATTGATTAAATAAATAAAAAAAATTATATTACCTTCCAATAGTGGTGAATAATTTTTTTATATTTGGGATATTTCTTAAATTATTTTGATTTCTATTTTTCTTTTTCTATTGTTTTTTTTTCAAAATCTATATTTTATAATTGAATGATATGGATAATGAGTTCTTCATCTGAGAAAAATCTGAAATATATTAAAATTTGATATTCATTGAGATATATAAATACTAATGGAAATAATATTGGGAAATAATATTAACACAATTTGAGGATACTTGGTTAGTTATAATACTAATTTATGTTCCCAATAAACTGTATCGAATCACTAAGAGGGGAGTGAATTAACATTATATTGTTGTATATAATTTCAATTTAACATTAAATTCTCCCCTCTTTTTATTCGAATTTATGTCTTAATTAATCATTATGTATTTTTTCAATGCACCTTAAATAACCACTAAAAAATGAAATAAATAGAATATAAAAAATTATAATGACACATGAATTATACCATATTATAACTGAATATGGGAATCTACACCTTTCTCTATTTAGTTTTATAATGAGACATTGATTATCTCTAATTAATATTACTGATTATAAATTTGTGTAGAGGTAATATCCACTATAAAATCCAAATAACTAGTGGGGATGTATAATTATTTTTTGATGTATTTTCCCTTTACATAAGAGTTGTTCTGGTATTATATCAAACCCTTAGATAGGGATCATACACATTATAATGTAGTTTCTTCCTCTAAAATTCTCTTTATTCTATATAATAAAATAAAAATTATTATAATGGATCACTATATTGCGTTGAAGGTTATACATATGACCTATAATAATAGCTCATAATTTATAATATATATATCACATTATAAAATTAATTATAAATTCATTAATAATTTATAGGTATTTATCTTCCAAAATACATTCATAAACACTACATGCATATCATCCTTATTTTTTTGATTTGTACTCTTAATAATCATTGATTATAGATAACGACTTACTCTATGATTTCTTCCCCCTAAATTCCCCTCTAGTGTTATGAAACACATATATCATGAACAATAATGTATAAATTATTTCCACATATCAATTATATTCTATGATATTTTTATATCATAATACTTATTCTAATTCTTCTTCTTTCATATTCAAAGCAGAAGCTGTTCAATCCAAAATGTTTTTATAACTTATATCTTTGATAAACATAAATGCTTCTCAAGAATATAAATATTCGATAAAAATTCTTATAAATTCCTTCCATTATTTTATATATTTATACTTTTATATAATTAACTTAGATATTGTTTCAATAATTGAATTCGAAAATCCACCATGAATTCTTATCACAAATCTTCTCAATTTAATACTACTAAATAATTTCCTTTTGTTTTTTATTTGAAATTAATGTTGATAAAATTACCCATAACACTCATGATAAATCATAAAATGATATCATAATAATAATAATAGTCTAATCTTATCCATGAAATCTATGTGCATTTAAACAATTGATGCTAGCGTAATATAATATCACTATTTTGCGGCATACTCCTCACAATGTGGCTATAACTAACATTACAAAATCTAATTCACATTGACTATTTATTCTCAATAATATCTTAGAAGTGTGATATTCTTATCTATGGTATGTCTAATATTTTTATTAGCCTGAATCATGATCTTTTAGTATTATTATTTAACTTAATACAATGGAGAATGAATTCATCATCAAATGGTTTCATAATACTAATGATTATCACTATATAAAAACTAATAACTCTTACATTTTATTTGTTTAATTTTATTTAAGAATAAGTTACTCTCACAAAATAATATGGTATACTTCCCTTTTCTAGGTTTTTAGATAGAAAAAAATTTATAAGAGTAGATGACTTATGTTTCTGTATGATTTTCTACATCTTCCAAATGTTTGGTAGACTAATGACACTTATAAATGAGTTTGATTCCTCATAATTTTCATAGTGTACCATAGGAATTACACATACACATTTTCATAGTATGCTTATGATTTAATCATTGTTAAATATAAAAATATAGTATATTATGCTGGAAATTACTAGTTTTAAATTTAGAATATTGTAATGAAACTTACATTATTGGCGTCCCTTATGACATGTCCATTTCTATAACCCAATAATGAAATGAATCTTATATTATATCGTGCCTTATAAATTTTATCCGGTCCACTCCCCAAAGTACTTGTGTGTGAACAATATATTTTTTAATTTAAAACTACAACTCAATATTTTCAATCTTCTTTAAAACAATTTATAATCTTCTCAATATTTTTTAGGGTATCTCTATTCACTCCAAATTAACTCAAAACAATTTAAATGCCTTTGAAAATTGTTAGAATACTTTCAAACCATGTCAAATGGATTTATAAATAGTTTCATCCATTAAATAGTAAAATATTTGTATTCTAATAACCCTTCATTTCATCATTAATTCCAACTTCAATCTCACTGCTCTTTAACCTTTATCCAAGTAATGGTGTTCATTTATTACAATGAGATTATTTATAAATATTAATTTGGATTGAAATTCAATAATACAACTATTATTCATATTTAATAAACACAACTCTAAATCTATCCATTTAATTAAAAGTTTCACCAGCTTTATCAAGGACATTTTTGATAGTGATCTAATATTTATCAATAGGTATGATGATGCTATTCAATATGTACTATAATCATCAAATGGAAATGGATTATCATTCAATATTTTTTAAATATTTCTTCATGTAATAGGAAAACATTACCCAATCCTAAGGGAATCTTCTATTTCATCCTTATTAGGGTCTTATGGCATTATAAAGTTCATCAATGCACTGATATATATTAACTTGATTATTAATAAAACATTAAACTACTACAATATAATGGTCTCTTCCCTAGTATTTCATTTAAAAACAATTTTAGAACAATTAACATGATATAAATTCATATTTATGTTTTTTGTTCTTAGTAAATCCATACATGATTGGAAAAAAACTCTAGAAAGGAGAGGATGAAAAAAGAAATATTTTTTATAGATGAATCTGATGACATTTTTTGTTGAAGGTGGATTGACATGGAACTTATGAATAAATCATTAGAGATTCATTATTACTCCATCTGGTATGAATTATTAATATTTATACCATCACTCTTCATGATCATGATTCTCCCACACATATTGTAATTTTGTGAGAATACTAAAATCATATCATGATATAAGTTATTGAGTATCTATATCATTGATATTTATTAAAGAATTGAGTAAGTCTTATTATGAATTATCTTGAAGTGGTATGAAATGATGAAATATTATAATTGTTTATTCTTGATCATTTTTTTAATTATTAGAGAAGTTGTATTTATCGACTATTATGTTCATGAATTATAACATTTTTGTGGCATGGACTATCTAATATTTAATCATTAATACTAATTTGGACTACATTTCTAATGGGTTCTTGGTGAGTTTTTATAATTTCTGTCCTAGTTTCAAGATTTTAATATTTTTAAAGATATATTATGGAATCATTTTTAACACAAGATTATATATAAATAACCAATGACCAAGTTTCCCATAATATTTTCTATTGATTATTCTCACCATTATTTCCTATAAAAACTCATTGTCTCCCTTTGAATGGGTTAAGGTTTCTATGAAGATAACCCAATGTTGTGGATCATTTAATGATGAGTGGGGATGATGGTTTAGGGGAAACGGAAGAAATAGGTGGGAATTTTCGTTGTTACGTGGAGATCCTCATATGGAGACGAACTATCCTTGGTGAAAACCTATACAATGGTTCAAAGTGGGTGAATACTCATGGAATGATATATTATACTAATTATATAAGAACCAATGATGGTAAATTAGAAAGGTTTTTGTTGGAAAGTTGAAACCCATCAAGGGTTATTAGTGCAGTTGAATATTGAGGGGTGTTTGGTGGAAAAAGATAAAATGATTTTAGATTCATGATTAATGGGAAATAGAGTAGACTAAATTTGGAGATAATAATTAAAATAATTCATCCAAGTCACATGTTTTGTATCATCCTTTTCTAGTATTTTTGAAGTTTTCCATGATATAAACAATATCATATAGCATGTAACTCAAATGTTAACATCATGTATGTCTTCTAATATAACATTATGTTTTCAACAATGTTATAAATATAAGAAAATGAATGACTATAGGCCACACACCATGTCTTTTTTGTCTTTATAACTTTTTCTTCTATAGGAGTACACTACTTGGTAACCAAATAGTCTCACATGTGATCTTTCCATAGGTATATACCATTTATAATAAGGAATCTAATCGAGTAGTAATAGTATTACATTCCTATGTAGTCTAAGGCTCTCAAATAATTTTTACCCTACATGAATGTTGCATATATTTACCTTGCTTGAATAGAATCAGGAAAACTTTATTCATTATATTTTATTGATTTTCAGTTAATTTTATTCCTTCATGTTTTTAACTAATTGAATTCTAATAATCATTAGAATTGATGTAAAATTCCCCTCAAATTAGTGGAAACATTCCAAATATGTTTTTTTGAATTAAATTAGATTTATTATAATTTGGAATGAAATGAATAGATAAATAATTATAATCCATTGTCTTATTATTTTGATTTGATTTTGAATACAAAAAATAAAATTAAGAAACCAACCTGAAGGAAGAAATAGAGATCATGAATATGGAGGGATGCTCTGGCCATGCCTTTGTCATATTTTGGGTGAGAACAATGAATACCTAAGACATAATTTAGAGTGTACATATGGTTACTGTATATATTTGTTAGACTATAAGGGATATGTAATATATATTTCAATTCTCCAAGAGATATATAACATCCAATATGGTGGTTCATAAGAAATATACTCAAATTTATTATCCTAATCATTTGTGGATTAGGAGTTATCTAGGATAACAAATATGCACTTTGGGGACATAGAGGATTCCTTGGAATCTTTAGTGGTATACAAAGGGTATTAAATTTTGTGAAATGTATCCTAGTTTTCTATGAAATAATAACTATGGAAAAATTATACATTTGATCTGTTACTTTTTAATATCATATGAAATAAATTATTCATGGGAATAAAATCTCTTTTATCATTGAAAATTAATTATAGATGAAAAGATCATATCGATGCTGCAGAAAACTCATGCATATAGAAAATACTAGGGTGGGATTAATAAACATAAATTATTAAAAATATAATAATATAAGTAATCTTGAATTCTAAATAACATAAATTTAGAGAAAGAAGAATGTAAAAATGTGAAGTTGTTGGAATCTCATGAATTTATAGAAAATATCAATAAACCATATGGATGGAATATCATATAGCATGATAAAACCAATGAAATAAATAGGGAATATATTTTTGGATCATAAAGATCTAGAAGAAGGGAGTTTAAATTACATTTTTAAATTATATTTTCCTTTATTTTATTGTATATATAATTTTATATTCTTTCAAGATTTATATGGAGGACTAAAACCTTTTTATTTATTTTGAAAGTGAGAAGAAGAACTTTTTATGTATTATTGAATCTAATTATCTCATATAACAAATTTCTCTCATATTATATGATCTTCATTTTGATTTTTTGGTATTTTATTATATTATAACATATAGATTTTATATTTTTGGGCATTATTTACTCTATGGGTTGGTAAATATAAATATCTTTCCACTCAATATCAATTTTGTATAATGAAATACAATTTTTTGTTGTTATATACCACGGTATCAATGATAAATTTATTGATATAGATGAATTAATCACAGATTACTTGGTAATATCTTCACCATATTGGATGTTTCCCTTATGATAAGAAGATGTATTATTATTGATATGTTATGATGATTTTATATTGTGCGCCCATAAACATACGATAAAGGATTGATGAGAAATGATCATTTCCAAATCAAAACACACATTCACTATCAACCTTAGCTTAAGTATAATAGTTTTTGGAGTCCTCCACTGATAAATTAATACGAATATGACTTAAAATTTTTTATGATAAGGATAACATATAAATTATTATTCCAATACCTAGACTAAGAACTAAATGTAACTCTTAACAATCATATAGGTATTGAATTTAATTTAGGTTTTTTCCAAAAAAAATACAATAACATAGCTATATTAATTTTCATAATAATATTTTCCCCTATCCTTATATAAATTTTTTAGTTTCCACTAAGATATTTGAAACCATTTATTTTGATTTATTTTGTATGCCTCATGATTGGTGTGTCAATAACATGGATAAATTTATGAGCATATGATTCTTAATTCCAAAAAATTAACTAAACCATTAATTTTCAGGAAGAAATTTAAATTTACTATCTATTCAACTTTGATATAGACACAGAGGGAACTTTGTTATCACAAATTATGGATCTAATAAACCTTGATAAACTTCAATATAAATATGGGGACATTATATTTAATAAAAAAGTGAAACTATTTGTGATAACATTGATTAGACATCATTGATTATGGTAAAAAGTACAAACCAATGACTTATATATATTTATACAATTCATTTTACAAATAAAAATAATCAGATAATTATTCTTGTTTTATTAGATGATTTTGGACCCAAAAATAGTATATTATTCTATTTTATAAAGTTTCATGGTCTTATAAGTGAGAATCTAAATATAAACAATAATTAATTAATTATGGTTTGAACACATTTGAATATTATAGGAGTAGTAAAATTAAAAGTGATATAGAGTTCATTACGTTTACCAATTGAAGTTATATCAAATGAATTTTTATACATCCTATAGGAAGTATGAATGAATTTCTTGTGTGAACTTCAAAGGAGGGGCCTTAAAAGTTTTTTCCCAATCGTATAGAGCACTGGCTTGTGGAATAAATTCTATACAATATGAGAAGCATCAACATAAAACATGTATGGGTACTAAGAAATGTTTTACAAACTATTTTCAAGCATTATACACTAGTAAATCTAGGAAAATAAAAATATAGACTTATTTTACCTAGGATTTATTAATAATTATAGGAAAATAGTTGAAGGATTATCAAGTGGAAATTTTATTATAAAAAAACACTATGAAATCCAGATAACTAATTGAGATGATATTTAAAAATTATAAACTTTTTTATACAAGAGGAACTATTAGAAGAGGATTCCATGAAGTCATATATCTTGAATTACATTTACTTGAAACTAAATATGAGTAACTAACTAATTTCATTTTGGAAGATTGATCTAAAACAAAAAATTTATTAGTAAACATAAGTGATGCTACATGAAATTTTTTATTCACTAAATCATATTACTGATATGTGTGTTGATGTGGAAGATATTAAGAACAAGGCCCCTACCTACCAATAGATACCTTTCCAATATGTTCTCCTAGTATGTATGTTTCAAGAAGGTTGAATTGAACTCAAAATTGAACATATAGTTTTCCATCTCATGAGAATAAATTTTCATGAGGTTAAAAAACCTAACATATCAGAGTACATAAAATTATAAATGATTTAGTGAACATTAGGTGGATTATAGTTTTAACAATTAATTGATAAATAAAAATCCATCCATCAATTAAATCCACAACAAATGTAATTAACACATGGTGTTCTAGATAAAAATCTATAAACGACCTAAAAAATTTATTAATGGGTTATGGAACTATATTTTAGGGAACTCACTGCTTTTATCCCAAAGGGGTAAAAAGATCATAAATTTGATTCAAGGTCTATATGATTTGATCCCTATAACTTCTTTAAACTTGCACATAAAAAGGTATAAGTGATGATTTAATAAATCACATATTTTCATTATTTTGGTAATCAAAATACATTTTATATGAAAATAATATAAACATACTTTTTTTCTCAGTTTGTTATGTTTGAGTAGTATAAAATTTTGATAATTGAAATACTAGAGAACAAAAAATATATTATGATAATCCAAGGATTTGATCTTAGATGTCAAATTATATCTCTTTTTTTAAAATAACTATAGTAAGTTTAATTAAATTCATCAAATGAAGTAACATGATGAGTTCATTAGTACATGGAAATGTGTTTTCTGATATAGCTACATATAACTCCGAGATTTGTAAAATTTGACCATCAATGTTTGTTATAGTGTTGTGTATAAATAGAGCTACACATCGAGTTTCAAAAGTATAATTTTGATAGATCATTCTGAATGTGGTTTTTCATTTCCATGATTTGAGATTACTTTTTACAAATAGATCTTATGATTAGAGTAATAATTTTACACCCTATGTGTTTTATTTTTAAGATACAAGTCATATCAGGATTATTGAAAATCTCTTACTATTTCCATTGTAATTATGTTTTTACTGATCCAATTCCGTTGATGTATTCCATTGATAGAATGATAGTGAAATTTCTAATCACCTGGATTGATGGATTCTATAGCTCAGAAGACAAAGCATCAGAACTTTTTATGGTTAGAATTGAGATACTACGAAAAGGTTTTGTTAAGGGATTTTGGCGATGAGAAGGAAGACCATATGATAGTTATAAAATTAGACATTCCATATAAAAGGTTTAATGTCATAAATATATTTGATCATGTCTACAAATATACCTTACACTTTGGTTTAAAAGTGTGGGTTTAATAATGATATCCTTTAGAAGGGATATTTTGTTTTATAACCAGTGCTCCAAATTTCATTTTCAGTATTCCACTATATATCTTTTTTGAACTACCATATTTTTAAGTCTTGTATTGGTTTTTTAAGATATATTTCAATATTCTTCAATGTTATCACTTTTGTTAGTAATTATTCAAAAAATGATTATATTAATTTCAATTATTCTTACTGTATTTCATAAAATTTATAACTCTACTACTTGCACTTTTTTACTCTAATACTTGATTTGATTGGTAATAAAAATATATATCAAATTAATAGTTATGGAGAATAATTTTTTTTTATTTTTTAGCAACATAAATTCAAACCCTATTATATTTTAAGAGGCATCATTCCTTTGGACAACATTTGGTATTAGAGCCTATCTTTAACTAGGTTATGAGATATATTATTTTTATTTATTTTTTACTAATACAAACATTCGGTATTATCAAAAAATTACTTAATACTAAATTTACACTAGTTTATTGGATTTTCAACCCATTTTCCATAAAAAACTATTTTAAAAGAGGAAATATATTTTTTGACAGTAATAGTACTATTTTGAACACTTGAAAACATAAATATGAAAAGACCATCTATTTTTAATGGATCTGGTTATGATTACTAGAATGATTATATGACCTATTTCATCATTAATACTATCATGGAAAACATTATCATCCTGAAAGGAAATTACAATGTTCCACAGAAATATATCGTTTCATTTTCTCTTAAAGAAAATATTTAAAATTATGAAAACCAAAAAGTTCATTATAATGTATTATATAAGTGACTATGAAAATATAAATTCAGATATTTTCATGTGAAACTGTTAATATGAAATTAGAATATGTAAGGAAATTAATATTTTGGATACTATACAGTTTTGGAAAACCATTGAGTTATGATAAGAGTAGATTATCATCCTATAGAGAAATAATAACTGTAATGCATCAACTCTTTATGAGCATTGTAACTATTATAAAATCCATGGATGATAAAGAGATGTTAGGTGATCAACTGATGAAAAATATTAATGATATTATTCTTAAATATTGGGATTATATGAGGTTGAAATCAATGATACTAAATATATTGTAACATTATCTTATCATATATAGATATTGAATCATTATTTAATAAAATTTAATAAAATACACAATCACATGCCTGGTGATCATAAAGGTGTAATTCCTTTGGAAACATGAAAAAAACAACTGGTTCATAGGAAAGCTAAATCATCTTCCAATACATTATTTATATCTAGAAACCTTCTTAAACAAATCATATGTAATACATTTCTTTCTTACCTTGGTAAATGAAACATAATAAAGGGTGAGCTCAAACACTCAGTAAGTGTAAAAAAGGAGATATGTTAACATAAAAAGAACATAATGGTATGAGAACATGAGCATAACATTTGAAAACCATATCCAATATATCAAAGATCATAATATTTTTTCATGTAATAAAGAATGGATGTTCATAAAAACTGAATCACAATAGAATCAAAGAAAATGATCCCTCAAAGATTAATATTGTCATAATAAATAGATTTTTCAAATACACATAAGCATAGAAAATAATTTCCATCATTGTCAAAGGCCATTATCAAGGATATCATACTAGAATGGGTTCACTCCCAAAACCATCATAAAATTCAAGGTCCAATCCTAAGACCATCATAGAGGCCAAAGTCCCTTATTGAACTGTGTTCACTCCACGTTCTGTTCCTGTCCATATCATGAGATATAAATCGTTACCCAATTCATTGTGGGGATGTATAGACCTCATCCATGACATAATTAAAATCATACATATGTGCTCCACAAGATTAAAAAACATTCATCATATTATAACACATAAAATGAAATGGGTTTCATAAAAATTTCATCATATAATAGCATGTGCAAATGATGCACATTTAATAATCATTTAATAATTTAATCATAGGATAACCCAACTGATTAGGAAGCGGGATTCATAATTATTTAATCCTGGTATAAGCTATAGAAGAACAAATAGTTTTATAAATATATTTTCAATGTAAACTATTCATAGAATAAATAATAATGGTATCCTTGGTTCATATCCCCTAAAAATCATATTTTATTTTAAATTATCTCATCTTAGATGGAGAATGGTTTTGGAAGATCACTTTGAAAATTTCTTGTGGAAATAAATTATCTTTGATTTTTTTTAAAAAATAATTAATGTTTTTGAAAATACATTTCTTTTAAAATAAACTTGAAAACTTATTAAGTAAGATTAAAATAATATATTGGTAATAATTATAGAAAAATATTTTGACGTATTACAAATTAAAATAAAAAATCTTTTCCCATATTTGATAAAAACCAAATTGGAAGATTTTAGTAAATTACACGAATATTACTTTCAAAAAAACTTGTATAAAAGTAAAATATGGGTAAATATTTCTCTAATAAATCATTTAAATAATGTAAAAAATAACACATTTTTAGAAAACATTGATTTTGTAAGAAAAGTGATTTCACTAAAGAGTTAAATAATGATTATTTTTACTAAAAAAATTGCGAATTATTTTATATGGAGTCCCTAATTTTCATTACAAAACATTTCATTACATTTTAAAAAATAGGGGATAATTTAATGTTTATGTTCTTGTAAATAAGGTAAATAATACATCAAGACATAAAACATTATTTTAATCCACTTGAATGGTTTATTTAAATGCTCATCCTAAGAAAAACCACTACAACTCCTAGCCTGGGGACATACATCAAAGTAAAGGGTGAGCACAAGTCCCAGTAAGGGAATGTGAGGGAATAGTTTACATGTGATGTTGAGAAAAAGTAAATATTAATAAGAGGTAAATTTTAAAGGCATAAAAAAGATAAAATAATCCATAAGATAAAAAAAGAACCTGAATAATACTTAGGAATGTGGCTACAACATTTAATATAGACATTCATAATCTTATCACTATGGTTTTTTATCGAGGCGTCGTAAAATTTACCAAGGTTATTCACCAATGTATCGTAAAACATGTCATCTCTAGAGATTGAATTATTTACCCAAGGCATTGGTTTGATATTTGGTTGAACCATTAATATGTATTAAGTATCATTTTATCCACATAGATCACAATAATTCATTTCATAAATAACCATTTGAGAATGAAAGAAACAATTTTCACATTAATATCATGGCATTTTAAAAAGTTCTTAAAACAAGATCTCTGTGTCATTTATAACCCACATAAAGGGAACTAGGGTTTTATGTATGTAAAGACTAGAATAAAATAAATAATTTATACATCTTGGTGAATAAACCTAAAAAAGAATTTTTTTTGGGTATTCAAATAATGAAAATAAAAGATAATTTCTTGAGGAGAAGAAAGAAATTTTGAGAAGTAAAACTGGCAGCAAAACATGTATAATAAATTCTCATAGAAAAGGGTAAAAAAGGGGGGGAAAGGGAATAAAATTCATAAAATATTATTAATATATTAAAGGGATATAATATAATATAGATAATAACATAGTTTTGAAAATTGAAAGACATACCACATAATAAGTGAACTTGAATGGAAAAAAGTTGAGATTTTACAAACCTTGAAGAGTGATTCCTAAAGCATCGGTATTGTGACCTTGGGGAATTATAAAGACCTTGGGAGGACACCTTCAGATATAAAAATGTCAGATATTTTTGGAGGAATAATTATACGTGAAAGGAAATGAAGAAATTGGTGGGTATTTATAACCAAATATGAGGATTTGTTTATTAATTTGTTTTGGACACCTAAGTATTTTTATACCAAAAATCATAGGCTTTCCCATGGTATTTTCCCTCAGAATTGGGCCCTTAGAACAAATATTATGATATTTTAATCCAAAAGAGTCCACCAGAATTTTATATTACATAATTAATCATTATGATGTCATTAAATATAAGGAAAAAGTTGAACTGTATTTTTACTATTCACAAAAATAATTTATTTTATAAAATTCTCATTAATTTACCCTAAATTAATTTTGTCATACTGATTTCCAAAATGATATTTATTTTATCATAATAATTATATAAATATGAGAATATTATCTTTTAAATATACAAATTCATTTCTTTTAAAAATAATTGCAGATTGAAAATGAATAGTGAAATTGCATAGTAGAATTTCTAACACTTGAAAAAATAAAATTATTTTTTTATTTCATTTAAAATAACAGTGTTTTAATCATACTATTTAATTATAATAAATAATATTCATAATACCTTAGTTTATTATAAGAGTTATATATTTACTTAAAATTCAAATTTTTGTCCGAAAAATTGAATTTTCAAATTGAATTTCAATTTTATTAAGAAATACAATTCTCAAATTAGAATTGTTGGAACAACCATTTTATTTATACAAAGGGATTAAAAAGTAATTAACTAGGTCCTCAACACATAACCCATTATAAAATCCACATACGACCAAAGGGTAACACTTGTGATGGTGATAGAATCATGGGGAAGCTCAGATACCATCGCTTGAGTAGTAATTTAGAATAACATGAACTTTCCCATATTAGACTTCATTCAAGCTTAACATGTTGAAGTTAAAATTGGGATTTTCCAAGAGTTAAGTCTAGGGACCCTCTCTCCCTACCATGTTCTTACAAATTATCCGTATACGGAAGGACTCTGCTGGTTGAGGCTACTATTTCTTCATTCTTCATTAATTTCCCTTTATCATTTATACTTATAAACACTAATTATAATGTAAAAAATATTATTATAGTATTTCTTTGAATAGTAATATTTACCAACAATCATAACTGACCAACAGTCATATAATAGTCAAAACCTGTTGGTCACATTTCAAATTATACTCACTTCATTACTAATGTGACATAGATTTTTTGAGTACAAAAATAATATAACACACGTTTTTAAAGAAACAAATATCATTTAAAATATTGGGTTGTTAGATTATCCACCCATAAAAAATTTATCTCTAATGTTTCAACTCATTCCCTCATTTAAGAAAAGGTTTTGGTACTTTTGATCCATTGTCTTCTATGGTTCCCACATCGCTTTTTCATACATGTGGTTCCTCCACAACACTTTAATGAGGTGGTTAGTCTTGTTGTATAGATCCTTATCTCTATGGTGCAAGATCTCCACTAGCTACTCCTTATAAGAGAGGTCATGTTCCAGTTGTACCACCTTTGGACTCAGTACATGTGAAAGGTCAGGTTTGTACTTGCTCAAGAGAGATATGTGTAATAAATCATGAACTTGTTCTCGATTTATAGGAAGTTAAAGCCAATAGAAGATTTTTCCAATGTGATAAATGATTTCCTATGGGCTATTGGACTCGGAGCTAAGATTCCCTTTTTTCCTAAACTGGATGACTATTTTCCATGGATAAAATCAAAGGATGACTTGGTCAAAAATATCAAACTCTAAGCCCCTTTTACGGTTTTCATGATATTTTTTTCAACTTTTACCATAATTTAATTGTAGTTCGATGAAATGAACCATTTCTATCATATCTTACACAAGATCACGACCATGAATCTTTCTCACAAAAGATTCATCCCATCAAGTAGGATTTCTACATATAATTTTTGAAGAGATTCATAGAGTTCCATTTGAATAATCAAATAGAAATTGTTGTTGTATGAGAACTCAACTAATAAGAGGTGTTGATCCCATTCCATCTTTAAATTCCATTAAACATGTTCTTAGTATTCCCTTGAGTATGTGAATATTACTTTCAGATTGGACATCAATTTAGGGGTGATAGGCCTTAATGAAATTTAATTCAGAACACATAGCATGTTGAAAAATTATCTAGAATTTTGATGTGAACCATGGATCATGATAAGAAATGATAGAATGTAGTCCCCCATGTAGACTTAACACTTCCTTCACGTAAATCTTAGAACATTTTTCAAGAGAGAAGTCTTCTAGGATAGAGGTAAATGGGAAATCATTGTGAGATTCTCCACTATAACCCATATCACATTGTTTTCTTTGGATGTTCTTGGGATACTAGTGACAATGTCCATAGTGGTATTATCCCACTTCCATACTGGTATGGGTAGTGTTTGTATTACCCCAATTGGAATTTTTTACCATGCCTTAACTTTTTGACACACTAAGCACCTTGTAGTGTAGTTATAAATCTCTATTTTTATGTTATCCCTCTAATAATGAGCGCAAAAGTCAATATACATTTTAGTTCTTTCAGGATGTATAGAGAAAGTAGAGCTATAAGCTTCATACATCAATGTTTTATTTGTATCTAGAATATATGGAACACCTAGTCTTATATGAAATTTCATTTCACCTTTTTGATCAATATTGAACTCAGTAAACTTCCCATCCATCAAAGATTTTATCTTTTTTTTTTGGTAAAAAAAGGATCGTATCTTTGTGATTTCATGATCTTCTCTAGTAATGACAATTGAGAAATCATTTGTGACTAGATTGATGATTTCCATTCCCTTAAAATTCCCAAGTATCATTTTACTAGGTCTTTGATCAAAGGATATTCTTAAACCCCCATCATTTATAGAATAATAGAGTCTTTACTACATGATGTATCAACAACTATTTTTCTCTTTTTGGGTGATAATGAATTAAACAATCATAGTCTTTACGAATTTACAACAATCTCCTTTGTGTCATGATAAATTCCTTTTTCAGGAAAATATACTTCAATATTTTGTGGTTTGTGTATATATCACATTTATCCCCATAAAGATAGTGCCTCTATATCTTTATAGAAAAAACAACAATAACATACTACAGGTCAAGCATTGGATAGTTCTCCTCAAGTGGCTTTAGCTATCGAGATTCATAAGAAATCACCATTCAATTTTTCATAAGGACACACCCACTCCCTTTCAAAGATTCATGGATAAAAATAATGAATCCTTCAATGATAGAGGGTAGAGTTAACGTGGGTGTAGTAACCAATATCTTATTCAGGTGTTGTAAAATTTCCTCACACTCCTTTTTATAGATGAATCTAACCCATTTTTTAGTTTTCTTGGTTAGAAGATTATAATTTCATGATTTTTTTCAAAAACCTCTTATAATATCTTACTAAACCAAGTAAACCACAAATATCACTTATTATGGTAGGCTATGTCCACTCTTCCCCAACCCTTATCTTGGTAGGGTTTACTGAGATTCCTTGATTCGTTATGATGTTCCCCAAGAAATAAACTTGTTTTAACCACATTTTCTTAACATTCCAAATTGCTTCACATTCCTTAAAGTTTTCCATATAACCCTTATATGATCCTCATGAATTTTAGAATATATTATAATATAATAAATAAAACCTACCGAAAAGTTATCATGGTAGTCATTAAAAATTGTATTTATAAAATCCCTAAAAATATCTAGAGCATTAGTCAATCTAATGGGCATAAAAACAAACTCATAAATCTCATATCTTAATGAAAAGGAAATATTTGGAATATCTTCTTTTTAACCCTCAATTAATGATAACCATATCAAAGATCAATCTTGGAGAAGAATTGAGCCCCATAAAGTTATTCAAATAAATCATTAATCCTTGGAAGATGATACTTTTTCTTCAGTTTGATCATGTTATGTTATCTATATTCAATTCATAACTACAAAGATCCATCCTTCTTATTTACAATGAGAATAGGTTCTCCCAAAGGATACACACTTGGTTGGATAAACCCCATCTTAAAAATATGTTGGGGTTGTTTCTTTACTTCCTCCACTTATAAATTTTCAATTATATATGGGTTCTTTGATATTGGCTTGGCCACATGAATGATTTTAAAGGATAAATATGCATCTCTTTCAAAGGTTTGTTTGGGTAACTCTTTAGGAAACACACCAGTGTATTCCTAAATTATTGGAACATATTATATTCATATATATTCATTTTCTTATACCTCCTCACTGATCATCTCCATAAATAAGGCTATGAGAGGTTCTTGTTGAAAAAGTCCTGGTTGAGATATCTCTCCATCAAAAATAATTATAGTTTTTTCATTCTAATGTACTAAGAGTTACTTTCTTCTGCATTTGATCTTAGAATTATACTTTGAGATCTAATTCACCACCAATATAATGGAAAATTCCCCCATCTGAAAGAATAATAGATTTGCGATAAGATTTTTCTCTCTAATGAAAATATTATAGTTTATATACAATTTTGATTCTTGGATAATCCATATAGGAGTATTGACTTATTTTTATAGTTCTATAATTTTAGTTACTGATTCTATACTCTTTGAGAACTTATAGGAAATAAAGGAATACATATAATTGAAATTAACCAAAGTACTTTCAAGATTTGGGCGAACAAAAAGAGTGCCTCCTACCATATAATTTATAGATTAAACATCATATGTCATGATAGATAAATAATAATGTTTCTCCCTTATCCTATACTGAGGTTGATGGTGATCAGCCTATATTTCCATTAGATATGGATAGTGATTGGAAAAGTTCCAATGTTGTACACACTTGAAGAATTGGGCTTCAGGCTAGGCTTCCACTATCTTCCCTTTCTCATTGGTGTTGAGAATATAAGGCTTCACCTCACTATGACCATTCTGAGTGATATGACCATCTCTTCCACAGTTGTTACATTTAACATTCCAGAGTAACTATTTCCTTGAATGCTTCTTCCTACATTGTTTGCATATGGAAAGGTGCACTTTATTTCCTCTTCTTCCATTATCAAAGCTCCACCCCATGTTTATATCCAATTTTCTCTTCATTTAATTAGATATATGGGTCCAATGAATCTCTATGAACTCTAGTTCAACCTTCATAGAAATCTGTATGATCTTCTTAGAGACATTATAGTCTTGGTTGGATAGAATCTTCTATACATGGGATCTTATTCTAGTGAAGAATCTATTTTTCTCCCCATTATGATCCATGAAAATTATATTATTTTAGCGGTAAATTATTGTTAAGTTCATCTCATAGATTCTAATAGATTAATTTTTATTCTAATTCAGATCAATAATACCATCTCTATTTTCGTTCTCATTGAATGAGTGAATTAATTATTGAAGGGGATTCCCCTGAACTCTTCCCATTCCATAGCTTAATTCCCCCTATTGGATTTGTGTTTTTAATTAGTTTCCACTATATATAAACTTATCCCTCTAAGTGGTACACAAATAGGTTGAATTTACCTTTTTCTAAACAATGAATTACATTAAATAAATTTTTTATAGAGCTTATCCATTGTTCAATGATCAATGGGTTTGTAAGTCAACTGAAAGAAGGTGGTCGTTGATGCAAAAATGACTCAAAAAAATTCTTCCCTTAAAATAGAATCTTGTCTCGCAAATTGATTCATGTTATTTCCCATAACTTGAGTTAGTAGATTCATCATTTGCATAAATTTTTCCATTCTAGATTCTATGAGAATGTTATTAGCACATGGTCCATTACGATCACCATTTAACCGGTTCCCCATACTTACCAAGATTTTATAAAACAAGAAAAAATAAGGAAAAATGTGTTCATTTTAATAATATTATAATTAAAAAAGACTTTTATTTCTTAAAATATAATGATTAACTATTTTTTTATTAACAACAATTATATTTTCTATATATCTTTCATAATGGTTCATAAAAAGCTTCTGATTAACCAAGAATTTCCACTACGAGTGTCACACTAGATGCGCCATAAGACCTGTTATCATGTACTAGGTTTTTTCAATTCAGGTCTAATGAACCTTGTTAGATTTTTTTCCTTGGTACATCTACACCAGAATCACATCCAATTTTTCATATCCATACATGGGTTTCTTTTCTTGCAAACCACTTACTTAATATTTTACCCAAATACCATGATGTTTTCGTATATTTAAACATTTATCTAAGGTTCATACTATAAATTTAAAATCTAAATTTGAAAGAATAACTAAACTATCCTTTAATACCAAATATGGTAACCCACCTTTTCATTATATAAATTTTCATTACATTGTAGAAAATAGATGATATTTTAAAGTTTAGTTTCTTGAAATAAGGTACATAATGCATGAAAACATAAAACAATTTTTTAATCCACTTGAATGGATTATTCATAAGTTAATCCTATGAAAAATAACTATAATTCAAAACCTAGGGACATACATCAATGGAAAGGGTGAGAAAAGGGCCCAGTAAGGGGAAGTGGGGGAATAATTTACATGTGATCTGGAAACAAATTCAATATTAACTTGAGGAATATCATCGGGGAATGTGAAAGAGAACATGAGACATGACATAATAAAAATAAAATGAATCATACTTTTAAATATGGGTTACAATTTTAATTGACATTCATAATCACATCACCATGTTTTTTCATCGAGGAGTCATAAAAATTACCAAGGTTATTCACCAAGGTATCATAAAACATATCAACTCTAGAGATTAAATTTTTTACCTAATGAATTGGATAACTATCAAGGTGAAAAATTCATATTTTTTAATTTTAATGTTAGCCAAATAGTTCATAATAAATCATCTCATTTATAAACTGTTTAGAATGAAACACACAAGTTTCATATTAAAATTATGGTGTTTTAAAAAGTTTTTAAAAACAAGATCTCCATGAAATTGATAACCCACAGAGAGGGAATAATGGTTTTATATAAGTCAATTCCAGAGTCAAATAAATCATTTCTAAATATTTTAAAATACACATAGAAAATAAAATGATTTGGGAATTCATATAAATAAAATAAAAGCTAATTTCTTTAGGATAAGAGAGAAATTTTGAGAAGTAAATTCGACAGCATAACGGGTATAAAACATGATTTTAGAAAAGGGTAAAAAAAGATGGGGTTGGTATATACCATTCATAATACTATTAATATAATAAATAAATAGAATAAAATGGATTAAATAAGATTTTTTGGAATCTTTAAAGACTTACCACATAAAAAGAAAACTTGAAAGTAAGAGAGATGTTGATATATCCCATACATTAAAGAGTGACTCCTAAGACTTGAGGATATGGACCTTGGTGGATTGAGGAAACCTTGGAAGAACTCATTGGGTGGTAAAAATATAACATATTTATAAAGGAATAATTTATAGTTAATGGAAATGGGGAAATATGTGGGTATTTATAGCAAAAGAAGACAATTTATTTATTAATTTCCATGGACTCCTATGTACTGGTATATGAAAAACCATGGTCTTGCCCATGGTATTAGCCCATGGTATTTTCCACTTGAGAAAAATATTATGATATTTTATTCCAAAACAATAAAATAGAATTTTATATTACTTATTACATTATTATTTCATCATTATGATGTCACTAAACATACCAAAAAGCTCAAACTGTATTTTTACTATTCAAGAAAAAAATGTATTTTAGAAAAAAATCATAAATTCAACCTAACATAATTTTGATGTGAAGATTTTAAAAAATATATTTATATATCATAATAATTATATAAATATGATAATTTTAACTTTTAATTATAAAAATTATTTTTGTTAAAAATAATATTGGATAGAAAAAGAAAAGTTAAATTGCATAGTGAAATTTACGACACTTGGAAAAATAAAATTATTTGACCATTTATATTTTAATAGGATTGTTTTAATCATAAAATTTAATTAAAATAATCATTATTTATAATAAATTAGTTTATTATAATAATTATATATTTTCTATAATATACAATTTCTATTCGAAAAATCAATTTAACAAATTCCATTTCGATTTTATTAAGAAAAACTATCCTTAAAATAGAAATGATGAAACAAAAACATTATTTATACAAACGGATTATAAATTAAGTAACTAAGGCCTCAAAAAATAATCTCTTAAAACAACCAAATATGACCAATGGGTAAGGTGAGTGGTGGTGATAGAATTATGGGGCAACTCAGATAAAATCACTCGAGTAGTAATTTATACTAACTTGATCTTATCCCATATGAGATTTCTTTATAGAATAAAAAGTTAAATATAAGCATGGTATTGGTCAAAAGGGAAGACTGGTGAAGCCACCTACCTCCCATGTTATGAAAAATGGGATTTGCACAGTGTGAATCTACTAGTTGAGTCCATTGTTTCTCATTTCTAGATGTATTTTCATTTTCCATTTATACTTATAAACACTAATTACAACGTTAAAAATATATTATTATAGTACTATTTCCAAGGGTCATGTTGAAAAAAATAATAATTAAAAAATGATCATATTTGAATAATGTTAATATAATGGTTAAAAACTAATCATCAAATTTCAAATTATACCCACTTAATTAATAATGTGATACAGTTTTGTTGAGTACAAAAATAATATAATCCATATTATACAGGAAACAAATGTCATTAAAAAACTATAGGTCGTTACATTTTAACAACCATAATGTGGAAAAATGGTAACATTACATGAAATTAATATGAATAACCTAAATATATTAAAACTCATTGGGTTTTTTGAAAGGTATATCATAATAATTCAATGTTTCGGACATAATATTGAACAATCCTGATAAAGGATGACATTGTAACATAAATCCATTACTAATTTGGTAACATTTCAAACCCAATACCCATGTAAAATATATTATCAAATGAAAATTAAATATAAAAAAATTTTAGGATAATAAAAATAAAATACATTCATGGATAGTATATAAACCACATAAAAGAAAAATGTGATGAATTTGGAATGTGTCTCATGGATATAAAAAGTTTTACAAAAACCCATTACCGTAAGTCCCGACTTCCCTCGTACACATTAGAAACTAATGTATAATAAATAGAAGTTTATTATAAAACTATTAAAGAACCATAAATAAATACATATATTTATTATACCATATAGGATTTATGTATGACCATTATTTCCCGTTTAGTAACTACTCTGTGTTAAAGTCATGTTTCGGCCAATAATTGCTTTATTTTTTGTGTACGTTTTACTTTTTTATTATAGGTCTTAAAAAATTGATCGTGGTTCTATAATATCAGGAATTTTATCCATGATATAAATATTATATATATTCATTATAAATTTATTTAAAGTAATCCATAAAATTTAGAGATAGAAAATGAAATACACCATTCATAGAGATGGTAGGATACTTGTACACATGAAAGCTACTTCCATTTTCTCAAACTATTTAAATAAAGAAAGAGAAGTAATATATTACCATTAAAAATAATTTCTATGCCATATATAATTTTTTTTTCATTAAACCCATCCTTATTACCAACCATTTAAAGTGTGAACGAATCACATCGCTTCGCGAGGCAACAGTCCACTATACAAACTAGAGACGTTATCATATTCTTGAATAATGAAAATTATGAAGGTATGTGTGATATAAAAATTAAAAAAATATAAAAAAATAATAAATATATTATATTAATACATCATTATAACATGCTTTGAGAGCTTTTATGAAAAATCGAATTACATTGGTTCATGAGGCGGTAGTCCACCATACACATAAAAGACGATTCTATTTCCCATTTGATAGAAGTGGGGATGGATGTAGGAAATTAACTATACATAAAACAAATCATAGTATATGTATGATTTTTTGGTTATTATATCTTCTGGTTTTAATAATAATTCAAAGAGTCTGAGAAAGAAATAAAATAAAGCACTTATTAAAAAATGTTACCTCTTCTTCGAGTATCCTCCCTATGTTTTCACCAAAACACAAACTAGGTTGAATTTCTTCTGAAAATAGGGATTTTAAGATTATATGAGGGAATTTTGGAAGGTATTTTGAAATTAAGTGGCTGAAAAAATTGTTTTTTAGGTATTAAGAAGAAAGGAGAGTAGGTGGCCTTTTATAAGTGAGGTGAGAGATAGACTTGTAATTTTTTTAAAAGAAAAAGTTGGACCCACATTTTTACAATGAAACATGGATCCAAGATGCATTATTATTAATAATTATACATTTTATGATCTAAATATATCCATAAAATAGTTATTTACAAGTTTCAAGGTCATTTAACCCATATCTTTTTAGTTTAACCATGGATTAACCCATTTTTACCTTAACCGTGAAAATGAATTGTTTTATTTTTTTCACTAATAATTTTGGTAAAAAAATTAAGTTGATATAATTATATAAAATAAATTATTTTTTTAAATATTTAATACATTTTTATAAATGAACTTAACATAAGTGACAAATTTAAATTTAAAATTAATCCTGTAGGGGCGACAATAAAGTGAGTTTTTCAAGTGAAAATGTTCAAAAGTTTATAAGGTTTCTATATACAAAAGAAATATGAAAATGATTATAATACCCTAAATTGGATTAATGGATATATAATAAAACATATTATATTTTAAAAACTATTTAAAATATAACTTTATTTTATAAATAATTTAAACAAATTTAGTTTTCGATTAGAATTCATTATTTTCACTTTTCATCATAAAATTAAAATTTTTAGAAAATTATCAAAAATTCTCCCTAATATTATTTTGATAAGATAATTTAAAAAATTAATTTTAACTTTTCACATGTATTTTATAAATTTAATAAAAATCAATTTTATTAGTCTCTCAAATAGAATTTATTTTATTTAGAAAATAGTATTTTCAAAACGTATAAATAATTTTTTGAGAAATCATGTAATTTTTTGTCAATATGTTTTATTTATATTAAACCATTATACCTAATATTTAATAAGTATTTATTACTATTAATATCATTAATTTTAATGGATAGGTTATTATGGTTTTGTTTGAATAATTGTGATAATATGTAAAGATTTTTTAAAACTCAATGTAGTGTTTAAGACAAGATTAACTCGGTGTTGTGTGTAATGTATGATATCTAAGATATTTAATTTTTTCAAAAAAATAATTCATAAAATTTTTTGGTGTTATATTCAACCCCACTAAAAATTAACTTCACCCTCAAAATTTATCACTCTAATATAAAAAAATTGAGGATACTTAAAAATCAGTGTTTCTATTGGTTCTCACATCTCTTCCTCAAACAGGTGGATTCACAAAAAATATATGATTTAGTGATTCATCACGTATTGTAGATATTTATTTTTAAAATCCATAATCCCCACCAATTGTTCCTCATAATAATGATATTTCTCTAGTGACATACCAATGAGTTAAGAACTTGTGAAGGGTTAGGTATGTACATATAATAGACTTGAGAGTGGTTTGGTTAAAGCACCAAGGACTAGGATACCATCCATATAAAATGGACAGCTTCAAATGAATCGATATACCTGGGTATTAGTTTCCATTTACTCCTAAATATCATAACCTTATTCCATATAAAATTTATTATATACACCTCATCACAAACTTCAAATTCTAGATCATGTTAGTGATTTTTAGTATAACTTTTATACTAACTCTGAGATTCCTTGATGTGTTTTGGAATTTCGTTAACCTTATATACTATTTATTTAGTTATCTTAGGGCCCAAAAACTTTATTTATCAAAATTAATTCTTTAACATTGGATCTCTACACTTCATTTCATATAGGGCTTCATAAGAAGTAGTCTAGATTCTTGAGTAAAAGATATTATTGTAATAAAACTCAACTAGTGGAAGGTGTTAACCCCAACCACCTTCAAAATCCAATGAAAAAGACCACAACATATCCTCTTGGGTTTGGATTCTTCTTTTATATTGACTATATGTCTGATGTTGATACGTATTGATGAAACTCAACTCTTTATCAGGATCTTGCGGGAGACTTCCCCATAACTTTTAGGGAAACATCATATCCTGATCAAACACAATGGAATGTGGTATTCCATTAAACCTTACCACTTATTTAATGAATATCATAGAAATAAAGTCTAAATATAAATACTAATTGATATGGATTAAGTGCACTGAATTTGTAAGGTGATAGACTATAACCCATATAAAATTATTCCCTTTAGAAGTTTTGGGGAGTCCAATAAAAAATATATGGATATGTTTTCCCATTTAGATTATAGTATGGAAAATGGATGTAAAACCCCATTTTAATTTTCCTCCCCTACATAACTTGATAACATACCAATCATTAAGATATAAACTCTACAATATATTTCTTCATGTCATACCACCAGATGTATTCTTTCAAATTTATATATATCTCTATACTTCAAGGATGAATAGATAATGAATAAATATGAGCCTTCTCTTTATAAAATCTTATATGTAAGGAATAAATACAATATTCATAGACCTTATCATTCTATCATGATCATTGTTAAACTCAATAAAGATTTTTTCATTTTTTTCTAGCTCAACATCTTCCTTCTATGATTATTTAATATTCACTTAGATAGATGGTTCAACATTCAATTTAGCATGATAAGATTTATCCCATTAATTTGTGATTTCTAGATTCATACTTTTAAAATATATAAATATTGGATCTTTTGTGATCCTTATCATGGATAATCTAGAACTATCCTTTTAAATCCATGCATCAACCACCTTGTTCGCTTTCGCCGGGTTGTAAAGTGTTGAGTAGTCATAGTCTTTAATTAGATCTTACCATATTCTATGGTTCATATTTAACTCCTTTAATGTGAATAAAAACGTAAAATAATTTTATCGATATATATAACACACTTTTCTCCAAAAATAAAAATACTCCATATAATTAATGTACAAATTACTATAGTTAACAACAAATAAAGAGTTTGAATCGAAAGTTTATTTTTTCATCAGGTATACGATATAACCATGAAATTCTATAATAGAACACTTCCCGATATTTTTTTTGGACACATCCCTATAAATTATAAATCCTTATTAACTACATGATAATTTTAGCATAGGTGCATCGATTAATCTTCTCTATAGTTCCTTGAAATTTTCCTCACATTAATTTGTATAGAGGAACATAGATCTATTTTGAGTTAACATGGTGAGTGGATTAGATATTTATGAGAAATTTTCCAAAAAAATGCTAATAATATCCATCTAAAACAAGAAAATATCGATCTCAGTAACCATAGTTGGTATGGACCAACATTTAACACTCTTCATCATTAATAGATTTATCGATATAACATCTCTTGAGATTATATGATAAAAAATGAAACCTTCTGTATCCAAAATACACATTTTTTAAAATTTTCATATAAATTTATACTTTTTTAGGTTCTTTAGAACAATTATTAAGAGATCTTCATGATATTCCTTATTCTTAGAATATATTTGAATATTATCTACGAAGAAAATAGAAAACATAAAAAGGTATTATATAAAGACATTATTCATTGAATACGTAAAGTTAATAGGGGGATTCGTAAGACTAGATGGCATCACTATATATTCATAGTTTCCATACCTTTTATAAAATGTTTTATTGGGTATATACACCTTCTTGACCCTCAATTAATAATATCAAGAATGAAGGAAATATTACAAAAGTGCTGAGCTCCATGCGATTGATCTAATAGGTCATAAATATAGAGAGGAGAATTCTAATTTTTAAATGTGATCTTGTTATACTCTTGATAGTCAATGAAGACTCACATAAATATTTTTTTTAAAGAACAAGTTCACCTCATGTTCAAACACTAGGTTGTTTAATCCCTTTTCAAGTTTCTCCTAGAGTTGTTTCTTTAATTTCTAAAACTCAATCTTTGTAATTCTATATGGATTCCTTCAAATTGGTGTGGCACCAGGTATGATTTTTATTGAGAACTCAACTTCCTGTTTTGGTGTACGATAAGAAAAATCTTCTGGAAGGACCTCAAAAAACTCTCACACCATAACTGTATAATCAATGATGAGTTTCTCACCCACCATTCGAGATAAATTACCTTTTATCAGAATAAAAACCCATACTATAAATAAAATTTCCATCATAAGATTATATTTATCATCACTTTAATAAATGATCATAAGTTTATTTGGACTATCATATGTGACCTACCTTCCTTGGAATTTGATGTGGGATTTATTTAGATAAATACAATACATGCCTATGTTAAAATAAAATTCAACCAAAATAAAAATAAAACAGTTTTTTAGAAACAAAATCCCACCAACATCAACCCGAGAAGACTCATAGACATGATTTTTTATCATCATACCATTCTTTTTTTCACTATTAACTCTGCATCTAATCATTTGGATGGAATCTTGACCCCTTTTCAACTTCATCAATGAGGAAATAATGGATATATATAGAGTCAAATAATACATTAGAAGGACTGTAGTGTATGTTATGTTTTCCTTTCACCACGTCATTATCTCACCCCTTGTTAGAAACAATGATCACAACTTATTTTTCATTGTTTCTTTGATTAAGAGTTTCTTGAATTACATTATTATTAATAAAATTTATATTTGGAAAATAGTTAGAATAATGACTATACTACTTGAATTTGAGACACTGGATTAAGGGTGGTGCATTATGTGCATATTTCTCTCTATTCACATCATTATCTAACTTCTTTACATCACTTCAGAAATAGATTTCCCAATGAACACCCCTTCCGTGATTAAAACATTTACAAATACCCTCAAGAAAATTTAATCTATGTTTCTCCCCAAACATTGACCATAAAAAATATATCATCTTCGTCACTTCATGGTTTTTATAATTTCCTTTGAATTAATTTTTTATCATCTTATCAAAACCATGACATTGATACATAAATCCAACCTCAAATTTCACCTTGATATCACATGGAAAAATATATTCATAGATAATCATGTTTGTTATGAACAACTCTCATTCGAGACATTGTTTTAAGCCACTGAATAATTTTTCAACCTTACATTCTATTTGAATGATAATTCTAGAGGAATACCTCACAGTATTGAATAATATTCTTCATATGTACTAAATGATTCATCATCATTTTTATTTAGCCATAGGAAATCCTTCTCCATATTTTTATAAAAAATATAAGAAAATAACTAATTGAAAAATCAGTTCTTGAACTCATCCAAATCCATGGTTTCAACTTCATCATGTTGTCCCGTATCGTTGATAATAGTCCACCACTAATTCACTTCACCTTTCAAAGTTTAGACAAACAAAATGATTGTTTTAGGTTCTAAATACCAAAAAATAGAAAATATATTTTCATTAGTGATGTTCAATTATGTAGAAACTAGTGGATCAGAATGAATTCAAAGGTGGATGTTCCAACATGAAAGACTCAAAAGAGTTTTGGTCCCTCCTTTATTGGTTTAGAAGTACAAAAAGATTCATATCTTAATAATTTTAAGTGAGCATAGTAATGATATTTTTCATTCCAACTCCCATAAAATTTTGATGCTCAAGAGGATTAACATTTTATTGTCCATAACAATTAGAATTACCATATTTCAATTGTGTTATAGTCATTGACTAAAATGAAAAACTACATTGTATGAAATAATATTAATAGTCTAGAAACAACTAATCATGGAAAATTACTTATAAGATTTCTAAATCATGGAACCTTATTTTTAATCTAGAAAGCCATAGTTTTAACCTAGGTCATTCATGGTCATTATTCAAATACCTCATGATGGATCATAAAAAGTTTGTGAATTTACAAATAATATACATTAAGAGTGTCAAACTATGTGTGAATTAAGGATCAATATCATACACTAGGTGATTATCGAGTCCAACTCAATATCCCCCCTTCAGAGTAATTATCCATTAGAACCTCTATTCTAAGTCCAAATCTACTTATAGTATATAGACAAAGATGTAATTTTGTAGAAACCACTAACACTATCCTTTTCCAAAATTTTAATACATTTATTATACAATGAATCATCCTTATAATTATCCTTAAAAATTACCTTAGGGATCTTACTATGTCATTATCATCAAATTATCCAAAGGTTTACTAAACCTATCCTCTGATACCAACTATAGTGACCCAATATTTTCATATATATATATATATATTATATCACTTTTTAAGAACATTTATTAAATTACACAAACACATGCTTGATTATCATAAAGGTATAGTTCCTTTAGAAAAAATTAATCACAAACAACTTGTTCATAGGTAAATTACATCATCTCCCACTATATTCTTCATATTTAACAACCTTATTAGATATTTCACACATAATAAATTTTATTATAACCTAGGGAAAGGAAACATAAGAAATAGTGAGATAAGATGCTCAGTAATGGTAAACAAGGAAGATACATCGGCAAAATATCAATATAAGGGTAGGAGAAAATGATAATAATATTTGAACACCATACCCTACATATCAAAGATCACAATATTTAGTCATGAAATAAATATTAGAAGTTCATAAAACATGGATCAAAATAAAATCAAATAACATAATCTATAAGAGTATAACATTTAAATAATACATATTTTTTTGGCATACTTATAATAATAGAGAATCATTTCCATAATAGCCAAGGATCATTCCAGTCATAACTATCTAATGTGATATAACTCCTTAATCGATTCATTGGAGGGAGATATTGGTCTCACCCATCACATAATTAAAACTACACATATGTTTTCCAAAAGATCATAATATATTAATTATATCATATTCTATGAAATAAAATGTGTTTCATAAAAACTTTATTGTATCATAACATATATAAATGAGAAAAGATTTATAATCATTTCATATTTTTATCATAGCATAACCAATGGAAAAATAAGTGTGTTTTATATGAATATTATTATGGTATAACCAATAGAAGAGAAATGGGTTTCATAAAAATATTTTCATCATAAAAAATTAAGATAAAGAATAATAATGGTATCATTGGTTCAAATCCCAAAAAAAATCAAAAGATACATAAAAGGATGTCATTTTAGATGGAGAATTATCTAGAAATACCACTTAAAACATTTCATGAGAAAAATAACTTTTCTATGAGAAAGATTTTTCAAAAATATAAATTAGTAATAAATTTTGAAAATCATTTTAATTTAAAATAACCATTAAAACATATAGAAAAATATTTGAATAAAATAAATTTCAATACGGTGGAAAATTTCATTCACACCTCACATGTTGAATAAAAAATTCCTTTCACATTTTTAGAAAAAATAGAAATTGGATATGTATGGAAAATGACATAAATTAATTTAAAAAAATTATGTATAAAAGTAAAAATGGAAAAAAAAAATTTAATAAACCATTTGAATAATGTAAAAAATATTTTGGGAAAATTTTTCTGAAAAAATGGTTTTGCAAGAAGAAGTTATTTTGACCAAAGAGAGAAATGAAGATGATTTTTATTCAAAACAAATTCTTAAATATTTTATGTAAAAAAGAGTGTAAAAAATGTACTATTACATAAAAATATCATGAATAAACATAGGTGAAGAACACTTAAGAGAAGTTTTGAGTTTTATATCATAATATTTCAACATTAGAGATTTAATAGTAAATAATTCTGACAAATGATGAGATTGTATGGTAATCCACTTCTTCTTTTGTAGCATTTGAAACATAATACCCATGAAATGGAGTTACTAAAATAATGACGTAATACCAATAATATTCCAAAGAATAATCATAAAATACATCCATGGTTAGTATATAAACAATATAAAATAAATATATAGTGAATATGGAATGTGTCTCACATAAGTAAAAAGTGACACAAAAATCCCTTATCGTAACTCTTGACTTCCTTCACACATTTTAAAAAATGTTGAATAATTTGAATTAGTTTAATATAAATCTATTACATATCCATATATATATATATAATACCATATATTATTTTTTATGACCTTTTACTAACCATTTATTAACAATTACATGTTAAAGTCATGTTTCAGGCAATAACTATTTTTTTTTCAAGTATATTTTGATTTTTTTGTCCTCTTAAATTTATTAGGATTTAATAATATATAAAATTATAAACATGATATAAATTTCATATATATTAATAATATATGTTTTTAGAGTTATCTATAAAACATATAGATATAAAATTAACACACCATTTACTTTGACGGTAGGTCGTACTTATACTTGAAAGTTGTTTCCATTATCTCAATGGATTGAAATAAATAATTATAAATAATATATTGTAACTACCAAAACGTTTTATGTCATATATATCAAAAATTTCAATTAAAACCATTCTTATTACCTTCTATGTGAAACGTGGATGAATCACATCGCTTCGTGAGGTGATAGTTCGTTGTACACATGATCAACGTTATAGTATTCCCAACAAATGTAATGTATGAAGGTATGTCTGATTTAATGATTCTATAATTATAATAATTCCATAAATAACATATATAAACATTTAATCCATCATTATAACCATACTTAGAGGTGGTTATGGAAAAATTAATGACATCAGTTTGTGAGGTGGTAGTCCACCGTATACACGAATGATAATTTTATAGCCTATTTCTTGGATGTAGAGAAGGTAGAAGATAATGAAAACAAAATAACAAAATATAATTATTTTTGTTACTGTGTTTACTATATTAGAATTATTTAATACTAATTTAATGATTTGGGGGAATAAATAAAATAAAAACACTCAATGAATAAAAGTACCGCTTCTTTGGACATCCTCCTTGGGTTTGTACCAAAAGCCTTCATAGGTTGGATTTCGTACACAAATAAGTCTTCTAAGATGATAAGAAGGTATTTTTTCATTTATTGGCTGAACCAAATGGTTTTAATGGTGTTATGAATATACGATATAGGGTGTCTATTTTTGAGGGAGGTGAGTGGCAGATTTGAATTTTTTTTGAAAAGAAAAATGGGTAGCCAAGTTTTTTCCAGTCCAAGAGGCTCAAAAATGAATTATTATAAATATGTATGAATTATAGGGTTTACGTGTTCCTATAAAATAGATTCTAGAAAAAAAATTATGTCATATTAACACTTATATTTTTAGATTGACCCTTGGTAAACCTATGTGTACCTTAACCGCGATAATTAATTTTAATTGTTTTTACTATTCATTTTGGTCAAAACGTAAGTTGAACTCAATATATGATATAAATTATTCTGATTTAAAATACAAAACCCATTTTTACAAATTAAATTTAAATAAGTGTTAAAATATAATTAAGAATTAATCCCACATACATGACGATAAAACAGAGTTTAAAAGAGAAAAGGTTCAAATATTTACATGGTTTTTATTGTTTTTATATCAAACCTCAATATAAAAATGATAAAATGACCTAAATTTTATTAATTTATATTTAATTTAACTAATTTTAATTAAAAAAAATTAAAATACAATTTAACAATATAAATAATTTAAATGAAAAGGTGGTTTTTAATTAAAATTATGTATTTTTCCCTATTCTTCAACAAAATTATATTTTTAGAAAATTATCAAGAAATATAACTAAGGTAATTTTGATATATAGATTTATAAAATTAATATCATTTTATAAAATATATTTTATAGAATTTTCAAAAATTTATTTTATTCTTTTTTAGAAAGAAATCTTTTTTGGGAAAATAGTTTTTTCGAAACATATAGAGACTGTTCAAAAATTAATTTCATTTTTATCAATATGTTTTCTTTATATAATTTTTTTTAATAATATTAAAATTTATTTATTATTATTCATACCATCAATTTCAGTGGATAGGTTACAACAATCATGTTTGGATAATATTTATAATATATCACATTTTTGTTAAAACCTAGTTTCATGTATAACAAAATATTAACTCAGTGATGCATATTACACAATCTATTAAAGAAATTTAATTTATTCAAAAAAGTCATAAAAACTCTAGGTGCTACAAATCATTTGATAAAGTTATGGTTGGTTGATTAAATTTAAACCTTAATGTAATAAGAAATCATGTATATATGAGATACTAAAAAAGAAAAAATATGGAATGGAGTGTAATTTTCATCTACCTTAGATAAAATTTCATATGGAACCATTAATAATTTTACTAATAATATTAATTCTCTTGTTAAAAAAAATTAAGTTAAGAATTTAGATTTAATTACTTCAGATGTAAGTGAAAATGACGTTACTCATGTTATGAGATAAATGAATAATCCTTTTGCTAATATGAATTTATAAAAAAATAAATAGAAAGATAGAATTGATGTGAAGGAATCATTATATAAGGAATTTTATGAGTATATAAAGGTATTTAATATTGTACATGATTTTCCTATATTGAAGAATAAGGATGGAAATCCAAAAAGGACTTGTAACAGTTAAGTACTGAAATGTTTAAAACTATTAGACACATAGAGTGCTAGTGAAGGTGACATAAAAACTAAATGTTCATTAGAAAAATATAAAAATATTAGTTAAAAGATAGTTGAATTTTATTCAATTATTCCAAGGAATTAAAAATGCTATATGGAAAAGGTAGCTGTAGAATCTTTGACAAAAACATCTTTAGATTCTAAATTCACATATAACTCTTAATATAACTATTCAACTTCATTATATAATCAAAAATATAATATATTGATGTTGAAAATTTCAATTCATTATAAGATAAATAAATTTACCGACAATAGCTGAAATTGGACGATATGTAACGATTACGAATAAAGAGAATAATAAATAAAATTGTACCTATGAATTTTCTAAATTAATACTTATTAAGGATATTTAAATAATTTTGAAATTAACTATATAAATTTCCTTGCATTAACCTATATTATACTTAAAAACTAAGTCTTTTATATATCTCATTGATCAGAATTTAGTTAATTGGAAAAATGTTGATAAAAATTTAGATTATCAGAATTTGATTGATCAATTTAAATATGACGTGTAAAGATAAAAAAGACATTTATTTAAAATTACTTCTATTAAATATAATTTTGATAAAATGTATAGAAAAATTTCACCTTCTAAATTTATAGTGGAATTTATTATACTTTTGATAAACATCATTTTTAGTCCAACTTTTTTTCACCTAAAAGTACACCATTTTATTAATGAAAAGAGGAAGACATGGGAATATGTATTGTTCAATAATAAAATGTTAGTTATTTTAGTTTAACAAAACAAATTTTTCAAGAGAATTAGTAGTTTTACATCAAAAATAGTGGGAAAATATGGTTCATAGACTAATTTTTACAAACATAACAATACTCACAAAAGTGTGGGTACCCAAAACATAGTTTAAACTTTTTAGTAAAATAAGTAATGTACCAGCTATAGAAAAAATAGTACATGGATAGTGGTTTTATAAAAATATAAATGTAGAAAACCCCACTGTATAGAATTTAAATAAATTAAATAGAGTATGGTTCAATTATTGTGAAGGATTTTTATTGGTTGTTCAACAACTTGTAAGGATTACAATGGTTTATTAAATGATAAAAGGTTATTTATAGAATGGATCATTTAATGTTTGATGAATCTGATCTCTTTGTTTTTTTTGAAACCATTATAAATTCATAACTCTTATGATGTTTTCCAAATTTATTCTAATAGTTTACCAAATGTTGATACACAATAAATTTTATAAGATTGTCTGGAAGTAAGACCATAAAATTACAATATCCATATATTACTTCAATGAAAGACATATATACTTTAGTTTAAGATCATCATACCACTTTAGATATGAATCAATAAATCCTAAGGCATCATACTTATAATTATATCATCAGACTTGTAAGTCAACTAGTTAAAACTAGAGATTCCCTAAGAAATCAATGTGAGAATCATGATTTCCCATTAAAATTTGAACCTAAAATAGTTTAAGATGATTTATATGGGTACAATTTTATAAGATCTAGACAAAAATAGCTCAATAAATTCGAATGGAACCAATTTTGGACATTAGTAGAATGTCATAGATATCTATCATTAATTGGAGTAAAATATTTTAAAAAAAAAATGTTTTGAAAATGGAATTATTAAAAGAAATAATTCAAGGATTAATGATAATGTTTTGTTTTAAGAAAAACGTATAGATTATAGTAAAATTTTTTCATAGGTGTATATATTATAATCTATTCAAATTCAGTTATCCTCTATAGCTCATCTGATTTTTTATTCATTTTAAAAGGATGTGAGAAGTACATTCCTGAATGTTTATTTTCAATAGGAATTTTATATTTACCAACCAATTGGTATTGAAGTTAATAAATTTCTAGAGAAAATATTTAAACTAACTAAATTAATATATGTAGTTACATTTTTCCCAAGACCATGGTATTATATACTTATCATCTATATTCTTTAAAATAATTTTTTCAAAGGAAGTATTAATACTACTCTTTTCAGAATTAAAATTCCCAAAAACACCACCACAGTTCCAATATTTTCTGATAAAATTATTTTTTTTCTACCAAAAAATAGAAGTCTAAACTTTTTGTATCCTATAAAAAATGAGTTTCAAATAAGCATAATGATTAAACTTTACATCTTAGTTGGTTTTTAGATTTTTGAAAAACTAAAATGAAATATTTTAACTGAACACAAATTTATTAAATATTTACTTAATTATTTTTGTCTTCGTAAATGAATCAAACATAAGAAATATAGTATTAACTCTTGTTACACTTGATATTAATGAAATTTATCAATTAGTAGATCGAAAAAATTATAAAATTTATTATTGAAAGTATAATATATCATAGTAAATTTTGATTAGAAATTATGATTTTAGTATTAATTTATGAAATATTTCATGAAAATCAAAATGAATTGAATCTAATTGTGGAAAAATTAATTTTATGTTATTTTAAAGAAAATAAGGATGTGGATTTTTTTCATTCATATGGAAAATATTTTTCTCTCAATGGTTACTCAGATGTTGAATTTAGAGGCTTTTAATGGATATATTGTATACTTCAGGAACATTTCATTTCATAGGGGAGGATTTAGTGTTTAATACCAATTTTTCTGAGTTGTATTGGTTATTAATAAGTGTCAATATGAAAATAATAAAATATATTGGAATATAAAAGGTTTTACCAAGAATGTTGAAGAAGTTATTAGATCCCAAAAAGGAAAAATGATTTATATTTTTTAAGAGAGTTGATTAAAAATGCTGAATCTTGATATATTTGTTGATACCATGACTCAAATATTAAAGAATAATACTTGGTAGTGCCTCAAAAATTTTATGGAATAAGAGTTATGTTATTATATTTCATGATTTGATTTACTTAGATACTAATATATGGAAAATTATGGTTGAACAATGGTGATAATTCATTGTGAATTACATATATCACATAAATATATATTTAGATGAAGTTGGAATCAATTTTGATGATTGGATAACTCATCATTAATTTTTGAGAATATATTCTAATTGAGTTTGAAGTTTCACATTATTTACAACAGCTGAGAATCCATTAAAGGATGATTGAATTTGAATTTGTGAATGAATTTGAATATAATAGATAATATGGATGATAATTAAAATAATTATTATATTGAAAAATGATGGAATAGGAATTGTAAAATGGAATTTCTATTTATTATTGAGAATATTTCTATTTGATTAATGTTAATAATTTTTAAAATTACCTGAGCTTAAATAAGTCGTCCTTAAAGTTGGGCCCATATACTACTTACATAGGTTCCTAACAGAAATTATTTATCCTATGTAGCATAGGGATGATAAATATAAGTAAGATAATAGTGTATCCATAACACACACAATAATACATAGGTGCATGCATGTGTAAGAAGGTATTTCCTAACATTTCATCCCCTAGGTTAGAGTGCATCGTTTAAGGTGTGTGTGAGGTGTGTTAGAGAGCTATTATGAGGTCTAGGGTTGAGTGGTTAAAGTGAATTCATGGTTTATAAGAAAGTGTAGACTCAAGGAAAATGTTGATGTTGGGTCATCATTATAATCTAACCATTACTCAATGGTAAATTAATATAAATATAGTATATGGTAAGATACATTTATTCCATGTTTCAATATTTTTCCTCAGGTTAATCAGTTTCTACACTACTTCGTCAAATAGACGAAAATAGAAACATTGGATTGAACACATGCTTCTATATCAATTTCTAGAACATATTTTAACATGGAGTGATCAAATCAATGACCATAACATTTGAATAATTCATCGTTAAATCATTTTATGTTTTACCTACCATGAATTATAGTGGATGAACCAAACAAGATGAATATAATACTAAATACATGATTAAATTAAATATATCACACATTTAAACTCCAAGCCACTGTAATAGTGTGAACATAAAAATAGAGATCAATTGATTTCATGTACTTCTTTGAACCAACCACACATTGAGTGAACTGACCATGTAGTACTTGAATAACGGGATGTATGAGAAAAATTGAATCAACTACAAGAGTCTTCTACATGGTTGATGTATCAACCACAAAAACATAATCAGGCTGACCACATGAACAATGTGGGGAAACCACAAGGCATCACCGTAGATGAATATACAACGAGAGGAATTGATCCCATGTAAATTGATGAAATCAACCATATGAGAATATAGATTAAACTCATGTTGAATATAAAACTGTGCGATATATTATGTGACCACATGAAAAAAGAAGTAACTAACTATAATAATTTTAATGATCTAACTAGATGAGTAATTATGTTAGTCTATAAACAATGCACGAAAAACCTACCATGATTATCATGATCTAACATTGATGATTTGTTCACATATTTATGATTCTATTGTAGTTGAGTGTGATATATAACATGCAGGAGAATTTATTATGTGATAAAAAACATGTCTATAATAGCATGGGATGATGTTGATGCCTTGTGAAACAACTTTACCAATAGTTTTGTGTGATCTTGTGAGGAAGAGAGTATTCCAAGATTCAAGCATGAAATTCTGCTTGAAAGAATTCAATGTTATCATTATAAAATTATGTAGGATGTTAAATTAGAGATTCCATGACTAAATCTCACATATATTCATGTGGAAGATTAAATGTAGAAAAATTTCTGAAATAGGGAATGAATAAAAATTGATTCTATGAAATTTTTTTGGGGTGTATAGATGATTGAACCAGTCTAAGTGAGATGAGGTCATAATTCCTAATAACATTATTTCATGATTAGAGGAACCCAAATTCACATCTATACAAATAAAACATTTTTTTCTAGAATATAGAGGATGAACAAAACATGATTATGAAAATAAAATCTTTCAGTACTAAGATATCATGTTGATTTACCAATGATAATTTCAGAATAAAGAGTAAGATGGATATAAGCATTCAATGTGCTAAATTCCTACTTTTAAGAATAAATAAGAGAATATTCTTGAATTAAAACATGCCATTATGTTCGAAATAAGCTAAAACATGAGTTATGATAAAATTTAGGAGTCCACTTCATATAGTTATGATGTTTAAATTCATATGGAAAATATTGAAGTAGTGAATATGAGAGATAATCTACGATTAATAGAATATCATATGATGGGTATCACTATGTCTTTTGTTTAATATACAAGAGTTTATTTTTAATTTTAATGGTGTTAAGGAATTATTATTCAATAGGATTTAAATAATTTATTATTTATGATATAATTGTTTAATATTGGTCGAATATCATGTAATATTGAGATTATAATAATGTTTTAGGTTCAATGAATGTGATTCAAAGAGATATTGAATATCGAGAATTATGGGAATTGAATTTTTTGGAATAAACAAGTGTATTTGAGAGATATTACCCTAGGGGTGAATCATGGTATGTCTTATAAAAAACGATTAAAACTATTCTTCCTTTAACTACCACACTTTCCTAATAAGATCTTGAAACATCCACCTAGAGGGTTAGTTTGGTATACTATTTTATTGTATATTCTTAAGGTTTATTATTTTTTTTGTGGTGTGCATGCATAAAAGAAATATTGACTTGACTATTTACTTTTTTTATCCTCAAATTGAAACATATAAGGATCATTAATCCATGTTTTCCATTCATCAAAATCACTATGAAGATCACTACTTACAAGTGTTTAGTCTAGGTCAATCTTATTCCCAGGATCACTGGCTTAAAAGGTTTACAGATATATCATTGCTTCCCCATGGTAACTCTCTGAAATTTTCTTTATATGGATTAATTATAGTGTAATGGTTCACCTTAAAAGTTTATGTACATGTATTTCACTTCTCCAAAATCACTTTCATGAGTTACATCTTCAAGTAGAAATAAATTCCTTGTTGAAGTCACTTTCGGCCATTGTGTCACTTATGTGATAATAAATTGATGAAACACAATTTCTATTTTCTATAATGACTCTAAATAAACTATAATTTGTTGTAATCACTAAAAAAACCTTATTCTCCATTGACATAATAATCATTAAATGCCAATTCTTCAACCTCCCATTCCATCATCTAGAATAAACTATCTCTTTCCTATACGAATTGGAAATGGAATGTTTACCTATATTGATATCATTATCTATAATTGTAAGTATAATATTTATAAATAACACCTCTCATTCCATTAAATTCAATGGTTGGGATTCAATTTACTATTTCCTAGGATCATACCTACTGTCCATTGTACTTAAAGGGATCACAATGTACATTTGAATCCATGTTGGACACACTGGTTTTAAGGAAATTCCTCCCTTATTTTAGTTTTTGGTGAAACATCCAGTTTACTAAAAACAACATGGTTGTGGTATGGTCACATATGTCATAAAATAGTATTACTCACTTTGTATATACTATAATGTTGACATATTCACTTCAGTGCACCCATCAATTCCTCATACTTCACTATTATGAGGTTTATAGTATTGTGGTTTGGTCCTCTGTTGTTGAGTATATCAATATAAATTCCCCATTAACTCCTTCATATCAGTCGCATGATCTCGAACATGAACTCCTTTAACTACTTCTCACACAAAATACGTTGGGTGTGAACACAACACTGAGTCGTGGTCTCCTGTAATTATTAATTTTTTACTTCCATCAAATTGGAACCCAATACTATGCAATGCATAACTTTGGCATGGGTTCCTTCTTCTCCAAGGCGATGATGATGTAGTGTTCTATGATGTGGTGTGGACAACTAAAATTTCCAGTGGCAACCGAATCGCTCCAAAAACCTCTATTCCATAACAATCACTCTTATTAGGAATCCCAAAAAAAATAATGTTGGATTTGTTGAAAATAAGGTTGGTCATGGTCTTTGACAATAATGACAGTTACGTTTGATAACCAATATGTGTATTGGAAAATTAATTAATAAATTTGGATTTTTTGACAATGACATTATTGAAAACACATGTTGAATATTGCCAAAATATTGAAGTTTTTCATGTGAGATTGGTTGATCATAAAGATGATGTACAAGGTATGTTTTTTCAAGCTTTATTTAAGTGAATATAAATTGATAATTGGCCTATTATCAACATGTCTAACTAAATTTGATTAAATAGGAGTTCAATATGGGATAAATGGGAAAGACCATGCCATAATGGTTGTCATGGTAGGTATGTTGAGATTAGAGTTTATCCATATACAATATAGGGATCATGATCCATGTAGTAGAAGAGACTCTAGAGATTGGAATAAGCTATAAAAGAGATATTGGAGTACAAATCCTAAGTATTTCCATTACTAAGTCACCATGGAAATTCCCTAAGGTTTTTTGATATATCATAAGGTTGTATGATAGGGTGAAAAGATTGGGTAAACCCTTGGCTACCTAGAAAATAAAAATCATCAATTCTCTTATGGGAGTGATCTAAAATATGTAAGATAACCAACAAGGCTAATCAGCTTTGGGATAAATAGGGTGTAGGCAAGCGTGTATGCGGGTTGGCATGCTCGCACATAGGTAGTAGTCCATAACAAAGGGCAGCAACACAGAGGTTGTCGTCCACATTGTAGGGAAGTAGTATAGAGGAGGCCAAGATAGAACCCCATTACTCACATATTAATATTTCAAGAATCGACGTGAATTATATTCTATGGGAATTCCATATGAGTATCTAATATGTGATGAAAATTTTACAAAATAAATCAAAACAAAATAGAAAAAAATATAGAAGTGTGATTATTAGTAAATTGGACCTCTTATAAAGGTAATGAACCAATTCCCTTCTCACACAAGGATATAAAACACTATATATTATAAGGTGTCAACAATATGGAGAGATTTCTAAAATGTATATGGGTTTTAGAGGAATTTTGGTGCCACTAAAACTTTTGAGGTGTCAAAGATTCATCAAATAAAACTACACCGAAATCCCTTTGAAAAAGAGTATGTCCAAAGAAATATATTTATTTTATCATGGAGGCCCATGTTCAATAAAATTAAATAATTTTGAATCATAAAATACCACTCTATAGGGTTTTTTCCTCACTGCAACCATTTCAGTGTGAGAAGTAGTTCTTGGAGTTCATTCCAATGATCATGTGAGATATATGGAGTTACTGAATGAGTTCTATTGGTCTGGTCAACAATAGAGGACCACACTACAATACTCTAGACAAAGACATAGTGAAGTATGGGGAATTTATGTTGGTGAATCTATATAGGGTTCCACACAATAGTGTATGAAAATAATTTAATAATACTTCATAACATATATTTCATCCATATTGTTTTTAGATAACTGTAAATTTCTCTAGAATTTTAAAGAAGGGTTTTATTTCCCAAACTCTAGGAAATAAGATATTAAATAACAACCATTGTAAAGGAAGTAAATACTAGTATTATCTATAAAAATTATACTAGTATTTATAGAGAAAGGGTTTTGCATATAGGACCAATTTCAATATCACATTCCTTGAGAGAAAGGAGATTTTATTCCCGATGTGGGGTAGGAAGCTTAAATAATTTGAATATATTTAAGATCTTGCCAATGTAGAAGAAGTTTCATGACATGCCTATAAAAAAGTGAGGTTATTCTATAGGAATTCTATAAAATACAGAATGTGTCGCGTCAAGGTATTTTCATAGAGTTGAGGATCTATCCTAACAGGATTTCAAAATAGAACCTATTCATACCAAAATATTTAACCCATGCAAGTGATTCTAGAGAAGATACACCAATTATCATAAAATATGAAGTTGATACACTCCAACAGATGTTATCTAATAGAAAAACATTTGTGGGAGTGACCATTAATAAGAAGTGATCTATCTCTAATCCTTTTTAGTTAGTGATCCTGAGCATAGTAGTGGTATTGTCAGAATCATTATATGTAGTGAGATTCATAGTGGTTTTGGTGTAAATTTTTTTTTCAATGAATGCTCCCTGTATGTATAATAGTGAGGGTGAACTATGTGAATTCTTGTTTCTATAATTAATTTATACATGCACACCAAAATAGATAAAAAAATCATAAAAATAGTTGGTTAAAGTGCATAAAATAATTACCCTCAAGGTGGGAAGATCAATAACCTATTCAGAATGTTTGATACATAATGGATAAAGAGTTTTAATTTCTATTCATATTACATACCATGATTCACCCTATCTCAAGGTAATTTCACTCTAAGTCCCTTATTTATCCCCAATATGAGGTATCAATGGGATGCAATCAATATTGGATTTTTTATTTCTATTACTTGATCTAATGTGTATTTAAATATTTAATCCACAATAAAGAATCATTTAATTGATAAAAATAATTTCAAATCCTGAAAAAAGAGGTTATATAATTAATGGGAGTTTACCTTAGAGTTTCTTGATAAGTGGAAAGAAAATGGAATTATTCTATTGAGGAGACATAATGTTACCTTTGAAATAACTGAAAGAAAAATTAAAATTGATGCTTCAATAAAAGCGTAATTAAAGGAGGATCTTGAATAATATTTTTGTAAATATATAACTCATTGAATGTTCTCCAAATAGATGTGGATTTAGTGAAAATAATTTTTCGGTGAAGAGGATAATCCTAGGGAGACAATATTTATGGAGAAACTAAAAAAGAATAAGAATAATATGAAATCATCCAAGATGTTGTGTTCTACAATCAAGAAAAAAATATGAACTTGGTGTTATCTCTTATTGTAAAAAAATAGCTAATAAATTATGTGAGAATTTATGAACTCTCTTGGAGTTGAAAAAAAGATGCAATTCTGTTGATGAAATAGAAACAATATCAAGTATTGTTCTAAGGAATGTTTATACAATTATTACCAAGATAGATGGATTATCTTGAATGATGTATATTGTTCAATGGTAGAATATTTTTCATTGGAAATTAAAATAATTATAAGATCATAAGTGTCCCAGAATTCAATCATTAATAAAATGAAAATAATGATGAAATACAAAAGTGACAAGATTAAAAATATTTCCAAATAAATCATGAAGAAAATATCCACACATAACTAGTTCGACTATAGAATCATACCTCTCATGACCTGACATGAATAAAAATACAATTATAAATGGATTATACATCAAATATGAAGTTGTTGGATATAATATTGGAAGAAAAATATACCAAGACAAAATACCATAACCATAAGAAAAAAAAATCAAAATAGAATGTGAATATGGCTAAAAAAATACACTTCAACTTGTCGAGAAATGAAGAGGAAGGCATTTCTAAAATGTATAAGTAAACTCTTATTCTATTTAAAATATGTATTTTTTGTTTCAAACAATATTAAACCACCAATGTGATTTTATTATAGATATTTGGTCCAATAATGAGTTTATATTTTTATACCAACATGTAAAAATAAATTAGAATAACTCCAATAGTGCAAAGATCGCAACCATGGAGAAACCAAATGAGGTATCATTACTATACTAAATGTATCTTTGTTTTAACCTCATTCATAGGGAAAATTATTGTAAATAGAGTAATTTATGGAAGGGTGAACAAGTTGTATGGAGGCACTCCACTCCTATAACCCAGAAATTGATTTATTATACTGTAAATGGCTAATTAATATAGAAAATAGGATTAATATTTTATATAATGAGAATTATTCTCAACAAAGTGTGTGTTTATCACTAAAATATGAGCATTGAAAAAAATTATCTCAGATGAAAATAATAAAAATTTGGAATAAAAATAAGTGTTGTTATAGCAGTGAATATGGTGGAAGAGGACATGAAGTTGACTCCACTAGGGAAGGTGTAATACAAGATAAAACATTTTTCCATAAAATAATAGTTTTTCCAAATTATTCTTACAAAAACCACTAAGAGGAAAATGGGGAAGATTTAATAGAGTAGAAATTCATAGATGAGATCCAATACAAATGAAGTCCAAAAATCTACATGTTCAAGTATGATCTATTCAGAAATTTTGAAAAATCTCAATCTAAGGAAGGATGAAAATGTTAAAATCAATAAAGAGAATTGAGTCATATGTGTCACAAAAATGAAGATCATTTTGTAAGAGGATTAATTTTCTACCTGCAATAGGTGATGAAGAACTTGAATTGTTGATATCGTTCGTTTCCCTAAATATGAAAAAGAAAAAAGGAAATATGGAATGTGATGGAATGGTTCATATTGACCAGCCACATTCATTATCTTGAGGAACATCTAGGTACCCCTCACTCTATATGATTAATTACCTCTAACTTTAATTGATGAGGTGAAAAATTAAGGAATATATATGAACCATGAGGTGATTTTTCTTGAAAATAACATGCATGATTGCTCTAGGGAAACATCAGTGGATGGTTCTTAATAAAAAATATTGTCAAGAAGAATATATTTTCCCATTTTTTACCCCAAAAAGTTATATAAAAATGATTTCCAGATTCAATGTCCCAAGGGTATTTTTGATTAAAACCAAAGGCTAATAAGTCTTATCCAATTTTTATGAGGCCTATGAAGATCTCATAGGCTTGAAATTTATATTATATGATTTTTTCAACATGAACCACTCATAAAAAAAGTGGCGTCGAATGCGTATAAAGTTGTAACAATTAATTCATCATGGATTTTCTTTCTCACAATCAGGAACATTAATGTTTTTTACTAATGGTTTGGTTTTAAGTAATGGATTTTTCGGTTTGTCTTTTGAAATTGGGAAAATCCAAAGTTGTTTTGTTTGTTCCTTAATATTCATGAGTGACATGTATATATTGGTTGTTGTTTTTCATAGATCTTATTTCCTAACCCAAGATTTGAATTTTTTGTATTAGAGTGCTTATTGACATCACAGGTAAAAATTCCTAAATTCACTCAGTGAATCTCTTGAGGAAATAAATTATAAATGTATATTGGCTTGTATAAAATGAGTTTTCAAATGACATTTCTAATCAAAATGTGGTTGATGAAAAATAGTAGAGATTTTCTTGAAACATGGAGAGAAACTATCCTCAAGTGGAGAAGATATTCCCAATGGGTTATTTTATATTTCTTTGAATCCCTCCCTATGATAAAGGGGGGTTGATTTGAAAATTATATTCACTCCAATAATAAGGATAAGGAAGAAAATTTAATCCCTAAATTTATAGGATGAATATTTTAAAGACCCATTTAATTTGAAATTTAATTTTTTATTTATTTTAAAATAACAGGGATAAGAAGATATCATCTTGGGGGAGAAGGATATATCATTAATGGGGAAAATATACTTCCAATAGTGCATTGAAGAAGGGGTATAAAATGTAGGTATTGTATTGTCAATAAAATCCAAAGTGGGAGATATCTACAATCCCAAAAGATTTTACATGGATTTTTTGAAAATATGGTTGGTCAATGACCTTGAAAATAAGGATGGTCAAGGTTTTTGATAATAAATATTTTCAAGCTTCCTTACCAACAGGTTTGTTAAAATCTCAATGAATGAAGTTATATTTTTTGACAATAACATTGTCAATAAGAAATTATGAAGATGAATAATGTATTGAAGTATTTATTGGTATATTTATTGATCCCAAATATTATGTCCATCGTACGTTCTTGAAATAATTTTTATGTAAGAATATAAAATGTAATTATTGGACAAGCGGAGACATTTCATTAGTGAATTTCATTGAAAAAGAGTGCAAGCTAGACAAAATGAGAAAGACCACATTAGAGTGTTGGTCATGGTAGGTATGTTGAGAAGGTATTTTATCTATATATATCATATTTATCATGTCTTATACTATAGAATATATATTAGATATTTTACTAAACCATAAAATATATGTTATTGGATAAATTTTAATTATGTGCGCACTATTGTCACCATTGATACACTGCATGGTTATTGCCAACACCATAAATCTGCATGGCATGGTGAAAAAAGAAGGCCAACCATTATACACATAGACAAGGATGCTCATCCCCAGATATGTGGGACAAATCTCAACCACACAGGGCAACAATAAATTCTAGCCAACCATGATGACACTAGGGAGTAAGTGTGCGTACACATGGGTAGGCATGAATGCATAAAGGAAGTTGTTCACAACGCAAGGTAGAATCATAGAGGCAGTGGTTCATGCCATATGGAGGCAGTGTGGAGGAGGTTGAGATCAGACATTGTTACTTGAATTTGAAGATTTAATGATGTGAATATGACTATATTACATTAGAATTCCAAAGTATTTCTCGATGTGGTATGTGATTCTTATAAACTACTCTGTAACAAAATAGGCCGTAAAGTAAAAGTGTGTATAAAAGTAAAATGGACCTCATGTAAAGGAATGACACTAACACTCCTCTCATGTAAGGGTATCAACCAATTGATAGTTCAAGGTATCCATAAAATAAAGAGATGGATACGACACATATGGGTTTTAAAAAATTTCAGTGGATAATACCCTTATGTGAGAAGAGAACAGATGGATTACCTTTATGTGAGGGCAGGTTTACCATTACACATACTTTTTTTCCATGGTCTATCTAGATATGGCATGTTCTATAATTTTGTTATCCCATATTATAAACACATATTAAATTTCCATGAAATATAAGCCTATTTACTTCTTCCACTCTTCAGGTTTTAATAACATATTTTACTCCTAAACTCCTCCGTACTGCTACCATATGGCATGGAACACTACCTTTTTCTTGCTACCCTACAACATGAACAATTACCTCCATGAATGCACATTTATCTATGCATATGATCACATACTCCCTGTTTTTTTCATGGATGGTTGGACTCTCTAGTTCACCCATGTGGTTGATCATGCTCCCACATGTGTAGGGAAGAACTGACTTGGCTAGGAATCCAAGAGTTTGCCTTATTTTTCCACCCAACTATAAAACCATACAATGTATCCAATAGCCTGAAAGTGTATCCATGATGACTAAAATAGGGATATACTATATATTTATCCCCCAACATCTTATTTACAACATATTAGAATATCCAATAACGTCTCTATGGTATGGATAACGATCTATCTGGTGTAGTTGGATAAAATACCTTCTCAACATGTCAACCATGAACATAATTACATTAGGACATTCCCATTTGGCCATATTGAAAATATATTCCCATTTCATAGTGAATATACCTATGAGATTAATGAATATAATAGTTTATATTTGAAAATTCAACTATCAAGAATATTTTGAGAGTCAAAGAACTATGGGAAATATTTAGTTATATAAACATTTCTTCTTTTGAACTGAAGAATAAGGATAGAATATAATAAAGAGGGAAAAAAATTATAATGATAACGTATAAGATATATATATGAGATTCCATAATATTCTATAAAAATATATTTTAATAAGTTTGATGAAATTGAAGAATCCCGTATCATTTTTACATAATGAGTAAGGAGATAAAACCATCAGTGTCAAAAAAATAATCATACTAAGTTGTTAATCACATTTCACATGGAACTTATTGAATTATTTGTTCTGAAATAAGTTACAAACCTATAAGATATTGAATTTCTTTCTACCTTTGTGGTGATAGGATAACTAGTAAAAGGTATAGTGACCCATAATTTTTTTACATAGATAATATAACTTAATATATGAATATTCATTACATAACATTTTTATCCATGAAACCATCATTTAAGTCTAGTATGTTTGGAAACATGGAAAAACAAACAACTAGTTTATAAAATATATAAATAATATACCACTTATTTATTAATAACTAGAACCCTTCTTAGAAATATCATAATTAATACATTTCTTCATAACCTGTGGAAAGTAATTATAAGTAAAGGCCGATCCTCAATACTCAATTAGGGTAAACAAGAGAGATATCCATGATCACATAAGAATAACATGATTAAGAGGGTATATGAACACGATATTAACAAATGAAAATAATACCCTACATATCAAATATCAATATCTTAAGACATGTAATAAATATTGTTTGTTTATAAGATAAGAATCATACATGGATTAAATAACATAAACCATGAAATCATAATATAGGAATAAGGCATGGAATGATGGAACACACATAAAAATATAAAAACATTTCCTTTGTAATAAATACATATTTCCAATGCTATCATAATGGAATGGGTTCAATTCCCAAATCATTGTAGTGGTGAAGGTTCACTCCCAAGACTATTGTAGTGGGAAAAGGCAATTACTGAACTAGGTTAAACCCCATTCTAGTCTAATTTATCTCTTGTGATATCCAAATTTGACTAATGAATTGGGGGGAGATATAAGTTCTTACCATCACATAATAAAAAATAATATATATGTATTCCACAAGATCATAATACATTCATCATATCATAAATCATGAAAAGAAACAGGTTTCATAAACATTTAATCATAATATAACCCATGGAAAATAAATTTGTTTCATAAACATTCCATCATAACAAAACCCATAGAAGAGAAATGGGTTTTATAAACATTTAATATTTCAATAATATACATAAACTATAAAAAGAGGTATTAAATATGGTATCCTTAGATTATATCCCGAGTAAAGCACAACTAACATAAAATAATGTCAACTTATATGTAAAATGATTTTGATCACTTGGAATAATTCTTGATGAAAATAACATTTCTATTTTTTAAATTATTACTTTTTAAAATTTTGCGCATTTATAAAATAAAAATATTTCTTTGACTATAACCTTGTGAACATGTAAAGGAAGCTTCAAATAAAAATTTATTCATGATATTAAGAAAATCTATTCATTCTGTATAATTTTTAAAAATATTCCTTACATATTTTTTTGTTGAAAAGGTAAAAAACTAAATCATTTAAAAAATAATAAAAAAATTTCATTTGAAATTTTTTTAAAAATTTAAAACATGACTTAAAATGAAATTATAAAATTGAAATATAATGTTAAAAAAATTGATTTGTTTTAGAAAACATGGATTTGGAAGAGAAATACTACCCAGTAATGATTTATACAAAAAAAATATTGAATATTTATGGGATTGTGACATAAAATAGAGATTGATTGTTATACTTATAATGTAATTTATTAACTCAGTATAATGTTACCCCATTTTTTCAATAATTCCATATTAAAATGTTTTTTTCAGGTGTTAACTGTTTCATTTATCATGAGTATATTAGTTCAATTGTACAAGTCCTTGTATATTTATCTTGATTCCATAATCTCTATAATATTTATCATGATATAAAAATAATATATATTTATTATATACATATTTAGATCCACCCATAAAATTTATAGATTGAAAAATGAATCACACCATTCATGGATATTGTAGGGTGTGTGTACGTAGGAACACGTTTTCATTTTTCAACGGATGGAAAAAAATAATGGTAAATACTTAGTCACATTTACAACATCATTATTATATATTTTATATCATATATATTAATGAAATACATCCTCATTACCATCCATGTAATATATAAATGAAAACCGAATCACATCAATTAATAGAGGTGGAAGTCCACCCGTACGCACAAGCGATGTTATCATTTCCCACAGGATTGGATGGTAAGAAGGTAGAAATGATATTATTATACTAGATAAATAATTGTTTCATTAATATCTCATGTAATCATTAATCCCATCATAATACCCCTCTATAAATTATGGTGATGAAAAATTAATTGTATATATATATATATATATATATATATGGAGATAGTAAGTTACACGTACACATTAGTGATACTTTAACAGATTCTTTAATTAGAATGTGGGTATCAAATTGTGTTTTAATAATCCTACTAAAATATCATAATATTGAATATAATTTATTTATTACTTTATGTTACATACCATAGATTAAGATGACAAAAATTATAGTAGAAAAGAAAGTGATTGGGTAAGATGATTACCTCTTCTTTAAAAAGAACCCTTTAGATCTCCTCTAATGGGTTATAAGGTTGATATTTTAGGAAGAAAAAATATATAGTGTGGATAGGAATGTTCATAAGGGAAATTGGAATAATTTTTTTCCAACTATAAGGCACAAATATTTTTAAATAATTGAGGATGGTAGCGCCCTTTTATAATTGAGTTGAGGGGAACCATCAAAATTTATCAAGGATTAAATTATAATAAATACTTTTTCAATAAAAATGCCTCAAAATGGACATGTAGTTGAATATAAGTTACGATAGGGATATAATCTCATTATCCAAAATAATTTAGACATGTTTTAATTTATTTTTAAACCTTTTCATTTTTATTAACCCTTATTTAACCAATTTTAATTTTGACTATAGTAACACCATTTTCTATAATAAAGTGTGGTAATTTTTACTTATAAAGTGAAAATTGGACAATAAATGGTCATTATATTCAATTATAGACCATATAAAAACCGAAATTTCATATTTCCAAATTTTTTATCATTTTTAAATAATTTAGTAATAAATTATTTAGATATATTGTCATTATTTTCAATTGAAACTCTATTCATTTAATTAAACTTTAAATACATCAAGAAAAAGTGAGAATTCAAATATAATGGGTTAAAACGTCCCTCATATGTCATATAAATCTAACTAATCAATAGTTCACATTAAATATTTCAAATTATATGAATTTTAATTTCTAAACTAATTGATTCTAGTTTTTATTAAATTTAGATATATTGCATCGGTGTTTTATAATTGATTAAGGTCATTGTATAATTAAAAAACTAAAAATAAATTTATATCATGAAAATAATTTTATTGAGATCAATATAAATACTTATAATTTTTAATAGCTTTCTTCTATCATTATGTGGGCACATAATGGACATTAAAAACCAAGAGAGTTACATTTTGTAACTTTTTTTGATTTAAATAATATATGTCATTTTCATGGAAAAGTATCCAATAAACAACTCGATTTCAAGAATAAGGTGTTAAGGGTAGAATTAATTCCATACAATAATAATTTTGATAAATATTTATGGAATTATAAATTATTTTTAATCTAGATTGACTTGATTTATCATTTACCATGGTGATAAATTTTACTATGGTTATTACTCATATTAACAAAAAATAAAAGGGGGATATTTAGCAAATTTAAACCTCATGATTATAAATATGTAACTATTTTTTTCTAATCTAATACCCATAAATTACATAAAATAATTTAAAATTTAGTTCACATAATGGGACTAAAAATACTTTTTTTGAAAAGAAAAATACATTTTAAGCATAAAATTAGATTTATTAATATCATATGCCTAGAAAAAAAATATTGATTGTTAAAAATATTTGATAAATTAAATAATTTATAAATTTACTTGAATTAATTCACTAATAGGGGTTAATATAATTTATAAAGATAAGAATACATTACGTGAATAAAAATAGGTGTTTATAAAAATATTTATTTTTATTTAGAATGATTCTTATTTTCATTTATAATAAATTGATAACCAATGAATTAATAATATATATATATATATATATATAATAATAAATTTTTTAAAATTTAGTTTTTACTATTTATACGTACTTCTCTAAAAGATATGTGATAAATCAATGTTTTAATATCATGTTGTGGTTTTTTTAAACTTTGAGTTGTGTATAATGCAAGATCTAAAAAAATCATATTATTTAAAGAGAAATATTTAATAAAAACGCCATGTTGTTACATTTTTCCCCAACTAAAAAGAATTTCTCCCTCAAAATTCATCACTCTTATACAAATAGTTTGGGACACTTCTACCTCATCACATCCTAATATTCCCATGTAACTTCCTCAAATTTTTAGTTTGGACACAAAAAATCAATCAGGTGAGGGGTCTTGTTTCATAGAAAGTTCACTCTATGAACCAGAATATCTACCATTTTCCCTTCATAAGAAAGATATTTCTCTAGAGGTGTGACTTATGAGTTCAATATGTGGGAATGATTGGGTACGCACTTCATCTAGATAGATACATAGAACACATCATGAATTCTATAGGGATTAGGTGAAAGCACCAACGGATAAGCTACTATCCTGATGCGGTCAAGAATTTTAGAAGGGAAAAATTACTGAGGGATTAGTTTTCCCTTAGTCCTAAATCTCATCACACTTCTCTTGGTATATTTTCATAATCATACCTTATTAGAAACTACAAACTCTAGATCTTTATATAGAATTTTAGCGTAAATTTTTTATCAACACTAAGACGATCTTTGGTGTTATTAAATAGATCCAACATTATTTCACATTTCCTTAGTTATATTAGGTCCCAATGTATTTCATTATCCAAATGTATTCCAATATGTTTGATTTCTACACTTCCTAACATTGAGATATTCATAATGAGCCTTCTAAATGATTGAGCGAAAGCTATTTTTGTACGAAAACCCCACCGAAGAAATTTATTTATCCCAAAAACCTTTGAAATTCATAGGGAAAGTTATCAACATATATTATAGAGTTTAAATGATCCTATCATATTAACCACCTGTATGAGGATGATATACAGTTCTGGAACATAGCTTTATATCCAAATCCTACTGAATATATCTAAAAAATTATGGTAAACCTCAAATATCGATCAGATTCAATTGATAGTGGTACACCATGAAATCTTAAAACTTCATAAATTTATAACTGATTAAGTTGATCAAGATACAATTATTCTACAATGGAATGTAAGTGTTATTAATTTTAAGGTTGATTGACTAAAACCCAAATTGAATTTTGAACTTTAGATTTTCTTTACAGCCTGATGAAAAAATCCATATAAATTTTTTCCATTTCAATTACGGTTTGAGTAATGTTTGTATCATCCCCTCCAAATCATGTCTCTTAGCCTTATATTTTTATCATACCAAGCACTAAGAAACATACTATGAAATATCTATCTTCATTCCATCCCTGCAGAAATACTCTTCCAAATATCTATACATATTCTTAATTGTATGATGAATAAACAATGTAGAACTATGAGCTTCATCTACTAGACCCTTATTCAAATATAATACGCAAAGGAAAAAAACACAGTTCCTAAAATTTATTATTTTATCATTATCATGGTATAAATCCAAAACATTTCTAACCTTCATTTATAGCTTTATATATTCCTTTTGTGCCTATTTAATATCCACAAGGATAGATGGTTGAACAGTCTTCTAATAATGTTAAGATTTATCACCTTCCTTCAATATTTTAAATCTATAATTTTCAATTCTACAAATATTGGATCTTTTTTATACTCATCATAGAAATACAAGCATGATCAATTTGACTCAAAGCATCTTCCACCTTGTTCTCTTTCCCATGATAGTATGGTAATGAGAATTTATAATCTTTAATCATCTTTAAAAATATTATTTAGTGCATGTTCATATATTTTTGAGTCAAAATATAGTTTAAAAATTTATGATTAGAATATATTTCACAATTTTATCCATATAGATAATTCTTCCATATCATTAAAATAAAAAATAAAATAGCTTACTCCAAATCCAGAGTTGGGTTATTTTTCCCATAGACTATGAATTTTCATGAGACATAATCTATAACCATATCATTATTCAAAAGGAAACTTCCAAGTACCATATTTTATGCATCACTATATTTCAAAAACCCTTATCCACTATAGTAAAGTTTAATATAAGGTAAAATAATTATCCTTCTCTTGAGTTCCTTAAAACATTCCTCACATTAATCTATCCGATAGAACTTAGATCCCTCACGATTTAACTTATTGAGTGGATTATATAGTCTTAAAAAATTTTCCACAACGTTTCATTCATATCAAGAAAAATAAAGATGAATAAGGATCTCAATCACTTTGGATAGTTCTGTGCCAATATTTAATAACTTCTATCATTGAAGGGTATACTAATATAACCTCACTTGTGACTATATGACTTAATAATGAAACTATCAAAATAAAAAACTCACACTTGGTAAATTTTACATTAATCTTGTCCTTCTTTATAGTGTTTAAGAAAATTAAATAATAACATTTTTGATCTTTCTTTCTCATTGAATAAAGAATAATATTGTCTATTAGGACCACAAAAAGCTGATCAAAGTAATCTCTAAAGACTTTATTCATTAAATCTATAAATATTGTGGTAAAATTAGTAATTTCAAATGGTATCGCTACAAATTCATTGTGTCTATGCCTTGCACAGAATGTTGACTTGGGTATATGTAACATACCAGGTAAATAAAGGATATGAAATTCTCATATTTATTAATATTTTTTAATTAAATATTAATTTTACTTTAAAAGGGTTGTTATGTTTGATAGCATACCCGATACGCAACAACGGGTTTCTTTGAAATATTACGTTGAACACTAATAATATAATAATTTTTTTTAAATTTTAGTTAATGCTTAGCCGTTGTAATGGCGAGAATTAACAGAACTAACTACAAAATGATTATATATGTTTGTTATATATTGTTTACATTTATCCAAAAAATGTTAGAGGCTTAAAATGCGAACGAATCCAATTTTAAGCATAAATATTATAATATTTCTTAAAAGGTCGATTAACTGCCTTTTGATGGAGAACCCTTTTTAAATATACTTTTTTCACTTTTATATTTTATATTTGAAAAAATTAAATCCTTATTTAGAATCAAGACATCAAAATTTACTTTGTGTAAATTATTGGATTTTTCTGATAAATTTCATTTTTAATGAATAGTGAAAAATGCTGTATTGTAATTCAAAACCTCCTATTAATATAATTTATTTATATGGTGATCTTATCTGTTTAATTGGGTTTAAATTTTAGTTAAAATATATTTTTACCATTTAATCCAATGGTGGTCATTGGAATTAATTTCACATTGATATTGGACATAAACTAGTGTCAATCTTTGGATAGATATTGTTTCTTAAAAACATGCTATTTGTTTTGATAGTGGGAATTAATTATAAAACTAATTAATGAAACTTATATGTTTTGAATTTGGTAAAATGGACATCATTTTTGAATTTGTAATATAAAATATATCTTAGGGTGAATTTTTGGTATTTTTCTGACAAACATCAATTTTTGATGAATAGTGAAACCACTAAGTAGTTGTTAAAAACTTATTTTTTCATTTAAATGAAATTTTACCGCTTTTATGAATTGAATTTCAAAAATCCTACATACATGGTTGTCATTATTAAGTAAAATTTGGTTCAATGGGATGAAAATAATTTGTGGTGAATAGTAACTTTTGAGTGTTATTAACCGCGATTAAAGGTAATTAGGGTAATTTAAGGTAAAAATAATATTATAAAAATATAAAAATACCTTATCAGGTGTCCTAACCTTATTAGATGAGTCATGGCCCACCAATAAAATCCATGGGTCAATTTGGGGGCCCCATGGAGCCACTTGGGTATGATAATGACATTAATAACTTTTTATTTAATTTAAAAATAAAAATGTCACAAACATGTATTGTTTTACTAAAAAAAATGTACATGGGGTTATATAAATTATCTTTTTGACTGTAAATATTCATTAGAAATCTAAAATGATTTCCTACATCATGGTATTTGTTTTATAATTTTTATACATTAAATAAATAAATTTATTTATGACACCATGATGATGTAGTGATTACCTCATTAATGAATGATTTAAATAAAATGAATGATAAGGTAAAATATAAGGCGTAAACTTGTCTAAAACCTATTTTATGGTTGTATTTCGAACCCCTGTCACCTTATCCTAATCATATATCATTGTGGGACCTTTAAAATCCTAAAATCATTTTATAATAAAGTAACATTTCAAGACTTTGCAAAAGTGAACCTCCCCCCTCTTTTAAAAGGACCCCTCCTATACCCCCTTACCCACACCTCTCAAGCCCTTGTATCATCCAAAATCTGATCATATTATCTCTCCACATACCTCTCTCACTATTAGAAGCCTCACTTTGGGAAGAAGTTTTTCCAAGAAATCCTTTGGCTGAAATCAAAAAGAGTTACCCGATTTAGAGGTAATGTCTTCTCTCGTGTTTATTTATTTTATTTTACTTCTTCACTCACCACTATCTTCTTATTATTTGATCACATAATAACACAAGTTTTTTCAATATACTAGTATGTTGTTATGAAAAGGATTCTACCTACACTTACACACACATCCGTCTAATGGTTGAAGAACATTCTGTTTCTGTAGGTGGTGAATTACTGCCTCACAAAATGATGATTGTTCAATATTTTTTAACACCTCTCATGGTGGCTATTACGATGGAAATATATTTATATATGATATATATTATATTTATGTCCCCTCTATTCTTCTGTATTTTATAATTAAAACATACCATTATCCTTTTCATGTAGTGAAAATGCGATAATTTCATATAAGGAAGTGCGGACAACCGCCCCCTCAAGTGATGTGACTCGTTCATACCAAACATGTAATTTATAAATAATGTTATAAATGAACATATTTTACCTATATAAAAAATATATTATACTATAATTATAATATATCTATGTCTAATTTAGTTTTACATTCCCTTAATATGACAAAAAATGAAGGTAGCGTTCATGCGTACGTACGACCTACCGTCTCCATGAATGGTACATTTAATTTTTTTTCTCCAAATGTAATGGAAGAGTATAAAATGAATGTATACGTGATATATATGATATTTAAATCATGAATACCATTATGGAGATTATGTAATTATAACTACATGGGCAATTATTTTCAAACAAGTTCATTTTTGACTCATGTACCGAACAACGAAAAAATGTATGATATGTACTCACATAATTAACTAATTATTATAACATGATAATATGTGATATTAATTGAATTATAAAATTTAAAGGAAGTAATTAAGAAATTATAAATTGACCAAAGTTTATTATTCAGGAATATAAAGAAAAGAACAAGACAAGTCGGACATGAGGTAAGGGGATTTCTTATCTCACTTTTAATTCCGTGAGATTTCCATTATTCACCACTTATTTATTTCATGAGGTGTATTGTGTACTGAAATTTTATATATATTATCATTATTCTATTTATATTCATAGTATTCTAATATTCATTTGGTGTTTATTATCTTTTGGTCATACGACTCGATCTATTTCAACAAGGTAAGGGGTTTTTATCTCACTTTTTATTCCCGTGAGATTCATGCTATATTTGACACTATCTCCTTTGAGTGGTGTATTTACTGGAAATTATTATACTCTTTGATTAATATAAATCCATTCATGGGTATTTACATCAAAATTTTATATTCCTTCTTTCATGGGGTGTATGTTTCGAAAGTTACCCAAATCGGTAAGGGAACCTTTCACCCTCCTCTTTTTAAAAGACTTCTTTTCATTAGGTATTTTAATTTAAATCTTCTTAATGTTGGGATATGTTCTTATATATCCTTATTGCTATAAATTTTATTTCCAAGTGATTATATACCCTTTTTATCTCTCATTAACTCATTTTCTGAATTTTAAAGTGACATCGTTAGGATGCCAAATTTCTATAAGGGGACTTCTTAACCCAATTTCAATTCTTTGGGTTAAACCTGTACTTCATGATTATGTTGTACTATGAATATGTGTGGATGCCCTTATATTGTTTTACACTTAATATCAACTTATATTGGGTGTATTTGTATTTGTCCCATATAATTATGTAATTGATTTATACTTAATCTAAGGATACCATCTTTGTACGGGACATCGTCTCAATCTCCTTTCATTGAGGCATACTTCAATTTATATATGACCTTATTTTATTGGTTGTATAATAAACTCTTTTGACTTTTAATTTCATTCAAATAGAATCTTTTTACACAAATAATTTCACCAAATGACAAAAGGAATGTTTTTGTCTTACGTATGCGGTGACAACGACTTCACCGCCGCCGTGACCATTATTTGAGTTTTGGCTTCATCTACAAGCCATAATGTTTTTAAATAAAAAATAAATACCTTGTTTTAATTTTATTTTATTTTGGTATTGAAAATGGTTTTGATAATGTTTATATTATATCAATATGTTTTATTGATATCATGTAATTGAAATATAGAAATGTTATGTTTCCTTTTTGCATGTTTTATGTGATACAATTATGTTATGGTTCTTGGGAATTGTTTATGAAGTCGGGTGGTTCCATGATAAAATAATGGTGGGTGAGCCCAATATAGCTCTCTAATGCATTGGGTAACACTAAGGAGTTAATCTCTAAGGATTCTCTATAGAGATTTTGGGAATATACTGTGATGGGTACTCCAAACGTTACCATGAGGGTTACTCCCTATGTAAGAATGTTATGAATGCATCAAGTTACCTTTATGTCTTATGATTTATATGGGTTATTCATAAATCCTATGATTTCAGGAGGTTTGTTAAAGTGCTTATGTTTTATGAGTAAAGTGTGATTTCAATGATTCTTATGTATACATGGACTAATGTTTTCATTGTGTATTTTTTGTATCCCTTACTGAGCTTTTTATGCTCATCCCAAGTTTTTGAAAAAAAATTCAGAGGACATAAAGTGGAATAGGGTCAAGGATTGGATCATGGAAATTTCATGCTGTCTAAAACATGGAACTAGACATGACCCTTTTGTTCATGAGTTTTTGTTTTGCGAAAAAAATGGAAACTATGTAGATGTGTCTACTTTGTAATCATTGAGATGTAATAGTTATGTCCTAATTCTCTAAAACTCTAAAACTGAATATATAATCAATGTGAATTATTCATTTAATTCCTGATTATGTAATGTTTTAAGGTTTGGGCCTTATAGTTGGTATCAGAGGTTGGTTTAGATAACTTTAGAGGTTAGGGTATTCTTTAAGAATAAGTGACATTACCATAATGGTTAGGATTTCAGAAAGAGTCATAGTATCTTTAGATAAATTTAATTAGTTTATGATAACATGAATAATTATATCTTAGTATCATATGATGATTCTAATGATATACTCACACTGGCCTTTTTTGGTTTTAGTAAATGGCTAGATCTAGCAGGCACCAAAGTAACAGTGGATGTGAAGAAAATTGTAAGGGTTTTCCGAAAAAGCAACTGAATGATATAGGAGCTGGAAATGAGAACTCTTGGGGTTATTCTCAACCAACTATCTAAGGTCATGATTGACCACCTGAACCTTAGTGATTTTTATAAGGCATCATATATACGAGAAACAAATCCCTATGGAAGTTCAGGTAATAATCATAAAGGTAAGTATGTTCAAAAACCTATGTGTCAAAGATGTGGAAAGAAACACCTAGGAAAATGTTTCAAAGGGTTAGAAAGATGCTATAGATGTGGAAATGAAGGTCATAAAGAAAGAACCTTCCATGAAAAAAGGAAGCATCTAGTTGACTCTAGGAAAGGGAAAGAAGTTATTTCTGAAGGATCAATTGAATGCTTTAAATTTGGTGTGCATGGTCATTATGAAAACACATTTCATACGAAGAAGTTTCGGGAATGGGATCACCAGGATCATACAAATATTCATTTACCAATACCTAATGCCATTCTTATTGTGGATGAGGAAACTGACAATGACCTATGAAAGGTATGAATTATTTATTAACATATGTTTTCCTATTATTGAAATCATAGGATATGATTCATGATTTTAGGAATGATGTATTTCAGAATAAGTTTGAAAGGAATGGTTAATGTATCATGAAGAATACTGAATGAGTAAGAAGTCAAAATATAAAGGGATTCAAGAGTTATGGTAGATTTTAGGATGGTGAAATTCTTAAAAGTATTAAGGCACTTTTAATGATGGGGTTACATTAGAAGACTTTTTATAGTATGTGTAACCGTGATGTTTGATATATGAAAATTTTATTCATGTAATAATTGTCTTTTCTTTGGTAGATATAGTTATAAAGAACCATTTGGGTTTATATGATACTTAAATTTGAGGCAATTACCGGTTAATACATTTTGGGATACAAAAAGAAAGTTATTAGATAACCATTGTGGTTAAAATATTTTATGGTTTCTTTTGAGGAATTTTTATCTTTTTGGGGAATGTTATAAAATTATTTAGTTTTTGAAAAGGGAAAATATTCAGACCGTGTGAAAACCCATTGCATCAGACAAAGCTACGGGAATCGAACTGACAACCAAAGTGCAACTGGTATTTATCACCTACCACTTGACTACATAAAGTCCCTGGTTATTTTGAATAATTATATTTAGTTTGACGATTTTATGAATCAATAATAAGTAGATTTTGGGTTATCTATGGAAATGATTAACCTATCACGAAGGATATGTGATTAGTTTAATTACTTTTTAATATGAGACTTTAAGAGTAACTGGTGGTATTTGGAGATAAATGTTAAGATTTATCTTGGAAGACTATGTGACTAAATCATTTGTAGATTTGGGTTTCAATCTTAGTTTGGATTACTTTGAAAAAGATTATATATACCTGTTTATTGACTGGTCTTTGATAAACTTTGGGTTTTGTTTGACAAATTTTGGAGATTAAGGGTAGTTTTTCTTTTTGTAAAAGAATATCATTTTTTGGGATTATCTAATCTTGTACTAACAATTTTGATTTTGGTTAAGGTCTAAAGTCATGGGAAATATATAGTTCATGTTTTTTGAATTATTTGATTCTCTCGAAGTTGATTTTAGCACTCTTAATGTGAAGAAGTCACCCTGAATACCCATCATTTGGAGAAAATATGAGTTTCTGTTAGAAATATAGAAAAATATGAAAGTCTACATGACAAGTAAGTAGGTTTAATTATGTTTTAGTTAAGCTCATAAATAAAGTCCTCAATGAAAAGTAACTTAAACCAAAAACATTTTCTGTTAACTTTTCCTACTAGGGAATCAAATACCGTTTAACCCATCACAAGTTTGTGATTTTCTAGTGGTTAACTTTCTTCTAAACATGTTTTCTATCACTCTCCATCAGAACTTGACCCTTTGTTTTCTCTTCTATATCCATATTTTCATGGAATCCTAGTATCTGTTCTCTCAAGTGAGCTTTTTTACTTCTCTTTATTTCTTTTAAAGTGATAGTATTATTTACTCTTTTTCTGATGTGGGACTTTCAAGGAAGTTTCAAAGCCCAATTTTAAAATTGGGAGGACGTAATTACCAAAAGGGGGGAAGGATGTAACATCCCAGGTAAATAAAGAATATGAAATTTTTATATTTATTTATATTTGTGAATTAAATATTAATTTTACCTTAAAAGGGTTGCTATGTTTGATGGCGTACCCGATATGCAACAACGAGTTTCATTGAAATCTTACATTGCACACTAATAATATAATAATATTATTTTAAATGTTAGTTAACGACTAGTCGTTGTAATTGCTGGAATTAAAAAAACTAACTAAAAAATGATTATATATGTTTATTAAATATTGTTTACATTTATCTAATAAATGTCAGAGGCTTAAAATGCGAATGAATCCAATTTTAAGCATAAATATTCTAATATTCTTTAAAAGGTCGATTAACAACCTTTTGATGGAGAACCCTTTTTAAATCTACTTACTTCCACTTTTATATGATATATTTGACAAAATAAAATCCTTCTTTAGAATCAAGACATAAAAAATTACTTTGTGTAAATTTTTGGATTTTTCCCATAAAGTTCAATTTTTAATGAATAGTGAAAAATGTTGTATTTTAATTCAAAACCACCATTTAATCTAATTTATTTATATGGATAGATTAACTATTTAATTGGTTTTTAATTATATTTAAAATATATTTTTACCATTTAATCCAATGGTGGTCATTGGAATTAATTTCACTCTGATATTGGACATAATAAAGCGTCAATCTTTTGATGGATATTGTTTCTTAGAAACATGCTATTTGTTTTGAAATTGGGAATTAATTATAATATTTATTAATGCAACTTCTATGTTTTGAATTTGGTAAAATGGAAATCATTTTTGAATTTGTAATATCAATAATAGTTTAGGGTAAATTTTTGGTATTTTTCTAAAAAACATCAATTTTTATGAATAGTGAAACCACTAAGTAGTAGTTTAAAACTGATTTTTTTTCATTTAAATGAAATTTTACCAATTTTTTGAATTGAATTTAAAAAATCCGACATACATGGTTTTCATTAGTAAGTAAAATTTGGTTCAATGGGATGAAAATAATTTTTGGTGAATAGTAACTGTTGAGTTTTATTAACCGTGATTAAAGGTAATTAGGGTAATTTAAGGTATAAATAATATTATAAAAATATAAAAATACCTTGAAACATGTCCTAACCTTATTGGATGAGTCATGTACGACCAATAAAATCCTTGGGTCAATTTGGGGGTCCCATGGAGCCACTTGGGTATGATAATGACATTAATAACTTTTTATTTAAAGTAAAAATAAAAATGTCACAAACATGTATTGTTTTACTAAAACATTTTTTACATGGGGTTATATAAATTATCTTTTTGACTATAAATATTAATTATAAAGATAAAAATATTTCATACATCATGGTATTTTTTTATGATTTTTAGACATTAAATAAATATATTTATTTATGACACCATGATGATGCAGTGACTACCTCATTAATGAACGATTTAAATAAAATGAAATGATAAGGAAATATATAAGACATAAACTTGTATAAAATCTATATTATGGGTGTATTTTGAACCCTTATCACCTTATCCTAAATATATATCATTGCGGGACATTCAAAATTCAAAAATCATTTTATAATAAAGTAACATTTCAAGACTTTCCAAAAGTGACCCTCCTCCCTCTTATAAAAGGCCCCCCCCTCTACCCCCTTACCCACACCTCTCATGCCCTTGGATCATCAAAAATCTGATAATATTATCTCTCCAAATCCCTCTCTCCCTCCTAGAAGCCTCACTTTGGGATGAAATCTTTCCAAGGAATCCTTTGGCTCAAATCAAAAAGAGTTACTCGATTTAGAGGTAATGTCTTCTCTTGAGTTTCTTTCTTTTATTTTCCTTATTCACTCACCAATATCTTCTTATTATTTTATCCCATAATAACAAAAATATCCTCAATATACTAGGATGTTTTTATGAAAAGTATTATACCTAAACGTACACACACTTCCGTCTAATGATTAATGAACATACTGTTTCTGTGGGTGGCGAATTACTGCCTGACGAAACGATGATTGTTCAATATTCTTTTAACACCTATAATGGTGGCCATTATGATGGAACTATATTTATATATGATTTATATTATATTTATGTCCCCTATATGCTTCTGTATTTTATATTTAAACCCTACCTTTATGCTTTGCATGTTGTGAAAATACGATAATTTCATATAAGGAAGTGCAGACAACCGCCCCCTCAAGTGATGTGACTTGTTCTTTACAAACATGGAATTTATAAATAATGTAAATAATGAACTTATGTTACCTATATAACTTATATATTATACTTCAATTATAATATATCTATGTCTAATTTATTTTTAATTTCCATTAATATGACAAAAAAATGAAAGTAGCGTTCATGCATACATACGACCTACCGTCTCCATGAATTGTACATTTAATTTTTTATCTCCAAATATTATGGAATAGTATAAAATGTATATATAATGGATATATATGATATTTTAATAATTAATACCATTCTTGAGATTATGTACTTATAACTACCTTTGAAATTCTTTTCAAACAAGTTTATTTTTAACTCATGTACCGAACATCGACAAAACGTATGATATGAAATCGCATAATTAACGAATTATTATAAAATGATAATATGTGATATGAATTGAATAATAAAATTTAAAGGAATTAATTAACCATTTATAAATTTACCAAAGTTTATTATTCAGGAATATAAATAAATGAACAAGACAAGTCAGACTTGAGGTAAGGGGGTTTCTTATCTCACTTTTAATTCCGTGAGATTTCCATTGTTTGCCACTTATTTATTTAATGTGGTGTATTGTGTATTGAAATTATATATATATTATCATGATTTTATTTATATTCATTGTAGTCTGAGATTAATTTGGTGTTTATTATCTTTTGGTCATACGACTGGATCTTTTACAATGAGGTAAATGGTTTTATCTCACTTTTTATTCCCGTGAAATTCATACTATATTTGCAACTATCTCATTTGAGTAGTGTATGTACTACCCATTATTATACTATTTGAGTAATATACATCCATTCATGGTTATTTAAATCAACATTTTATAGTACTTATTTCATGGGGTGTACGTTTCAAAAGTTACCCAAATCGGTAAGGGAACCTTTCACCCTCCTCTTTTTAAAATAATTTTTTTGTTTGGTATTTTAATTTACATCTTCTTAATGTTTGGATATGTTCTTATATATAATTATTACTGTAAATGTTATGTCTAAGTGATGAGATACCCTTTTTATCTCTCATCAACTCATTTTCTAATTTTTAAAGTGACGCTATTAGGCTGTCTAATTTTTGTAAGGCAACTTCTTAACCCAATTTCAATTATTTGGGTTAAACCTCTAATTCTTGATTATGTCATACTATGAATATGTTTTGATGACCTTTGATTGTTTTACACTTAATATCCACTTATATTGGGTGTATTTATATTTTTCACACATAATAGTGTAATTTATTTATCCTTAATCTAAGGATACCATCTTTGTACGGGACATCCTCTCAATCTCCTTTTATTGAGGCATACTTCAATTTATATACGACCTTATTTTATTAGATGTATAATAAACCCTTTTGAATTTTTAATTTCATTCAAAATGAATATTTTTACCCAAATCATTTTACTAAACTACAAAAGGAATGTTTTTGTCTTATGTATGCAGCGACAACGACTTCTCCGCTACCATGAACATTATTTGAGTTTTGGTTTCCTCTACTAGCCATAATTTTTTTTAATAAAAAATAGATACAATGTTTTACTTTTCATTTATTTTTGTATTGAAAATGGTTTTGATAATGTTTTGATTATATCAATGTGTTGTACTGATATCTTGTAAATGAAATATAGAAATGTTATGCTTCCTTTATGTATGTTTTATGTGATTCGATTATGTTATTGTTCTTGGGCATTGTTTATGAAGTTGGGTGGTTCCATGATAAACTAAGGGTGGGTGATCCTGAGATTGATCTCCAATGAATTGGGTAATGCGAAGGAGTTAAACGCTAAGGTTTCTTTGAAGAGATTTAAGGAATATATTGTGATGGGTATTCAAATATAACCATGAGGGTTACTCCCTACATAATAATGTTATGAATGACTAAAGTTACCTTTGTGTCTTATGATTTCTATGAGTTATTCATAAATCTTATGATTTCATGAGGTATGTTGAAGTGATTATGTTTTATGATTAAAGTATGGTTTCATTGATTCTTATGTATACACAGACTAATGTTTTCTTTTCGTATTTTTTATATCTCTTACTGAGCTTTTTATGCTCATCCCAAGTTTTTGAAATGTTTTTCATTGGACATAAAGTGGAATAGGGTCAAGGATGGGATCAAGGAAATGCCATTCTATCTAAAACATGAAACTAGACATGACTCTTTTGGGTATGAGGTTTTGTTTTGTGAAATAAATGGAAACTGAGTAGATGTGTCTACTTTCTAATCATTGAGATGTAATAGTTATGTCCTAATTCTATAAAACTCTAAACCTGAAAATATCCTCAATGTAAATTATTCATTTAATTTGTGATTATGTAATTTTTTACGGCAGGGTCCCTATAGTATATCCTCTTTCTTAAAATTTAATTGATGTTATCCATAATGAAGATCAGCCTTGTAAATGAATGGAGATTTTTGTATTTGATCAATCAATATATGAATAAAGGGTAAATTATACTTTTTATTGATATTAATCTTGATAATTAATAAATAATCAATACATAGTCACATTAATCAATATTTATTCTTAAAAAACAAAACATTTTCTCTTTAAGGTTATGCACTTGGCCAAATGAAAAAAAATTCAATATTATCCAAAAGTTTTTTCATCAATTCTTGCAACATTGTTGAGTATAATATATATCGAGTATTAGAAATAGGTGCAGTACTAAATATGAGTTATTTTGAAAATTGAATTCCATGATTCCATGGATGACCTAGAAACTATTCTAAAAATAAATTAATAAACTCCCACTTAATATAAATATCTCTATTATTGAGTTTCTTTCCAACCATATAATATAAACACCACTTTTGAATATGTATCATGAACCATATGATAGATATAATTTACATTAGAAGTTAGATTTTGTAATCAAACTAATAGGTGATAAAAAATTGGTTTGTAATATTTTACACAAATTCCCTTCCTCAACAATTGATGTGGGATTTATATAAAGATATAAAATACATGCCCATAATAACATCAAATTAAAATAAAGGAATTATGATACAATTTTTCATGAAACACATTCCAAAAGACTTCAACTAGAGAAGAATCATAGAAATGGGTTGTGATCATCAAACCATTATTGGTTTTCACTATTAACTCAACATTTATTCTTTATGTGGTACTATTATTTCCTTTGAAAAGTATATAGATATAAAATATTGGGTAGATCCAAAATAAAATAATACATTGGTAGTTTTATAGTAGATATTATGTGTACCTTTTACAATGTCGTTAGCATAGCCCTCATCAGAAATAGTTATCACATGAGATTTACCTTTGTCTCTAGGATTAAGAGGCTGTTGAAGTTGGTTATTGTAATTAAACTTTGGAATTGAAAACATGTAAGAATAATTAACATATTCCAATTATTTAAAACACTGGTGTGTGGGTGGTGCATTTTGTGGATATCTATCTATATTCTCATCATTAGCTAACATCTTCTCATCACTTAGACATTCAATTACCTGATGAACTTTTTCTATAGATATGAAACATTTACTAGTTACCTTACAATGATTTCACCCATATTTCCTCACACAAATTGATCATAAAGGATATCTTATTTTATTTCCCCAATAGTTTTCATAATTTCCTTCGAGTTCTATTTTTATTTTCTTATCAAAACCATGAGATTTTTGTGTAACTCAAATCCCTATCTCCACCTTGAGAGCACATCGAACAATTTCATCATAGCTATTGAAGTCCCTTGGGTATAAAACCCCTTATAGGATTGGTTTAAAGACACTAAATAATCCATCAACCATAATTTTAGGTTGTATGGTAATTTTATAAGTTTACCTCACTAGTCTAGTGTAATTTTCCTAATAAGTACCAAGAATGTCATCATCCTTATACTTTAACTCAAGGAACTATTTCTCTATTTTCATTTTAATAATATAAGGAAATTATTTTTTTAGAAACATGTTATTTAATTGAACACACTCCCTAGATTAAATTTCTTCATTCTCTATCATGTTCTTGATAAGATTCTGCCACTGATCTGCTTCACTTTTCAAATGACAAACATCCAAAAATAAATTTTTCATGTTGAAAATACTAGAGAAGAAAAAATAAATTTTAAGTGATATTGGTCCATTAAACAACTACTATGGATCATCATAAACACTAAATGAAGGCGTTCATTACCTTATGAAGGACTCAACATAATTTCATTCCCACATTTAATAATTTTCAATATCAATGTCATTCATATCTTCATAAAGTAGTGTTATCATAGAAATAATATTTTTTATTCAAACTCCCATAATATCTAGTTACTTAGGAGTAAAATAATTTCATTTTCCATCACATTAAACATTAACAATATTCCTTTTAGTTTTATACATTGACTAAAAAAATAGCGTGAGAAACAATAATCATGGTGAAAATATCTATAATCATGGAAAATAATTTATAAGATTTATAAATCCTAACACATTTTTTAATGAAACTTTACGTTTAACTTATTCCATTAATGATTATTACTAATCTTTTAGGATATTATCCTATATCTAGACTTATCCTATGGGTTCTAACTAAAAATATATCATAATGGTTAAAAAATGTTAAATAAACCTTAATTTTATACCAAATATAGAATCTTATATTATTCATACATGGATATTACATCTTAATAGATTAATATTCATTACATAACATTTTTATCCATTCCAAAATCCTTTAGGACTAGTATCTTTGGAAACATGTAAATATAAACAAATTGTTCAACAAATATCTACACTATCTCCCACTTATTTATTCATAACTAGCACCCTTCTTAGGCATATCATCCTTAATACCTTTCTTCATAACCTTAATAAAGGTAACATAAGAAAATGATAATCTTAGATTCACAGTAAGGGTAAACAAGATAGATATCAATGATCACATAATCATATCATGATCATAAGGGTACAAAAACATAATAATAACATTTTAAAACTTACCTTGTAGATCAAAAATTATAATCATAAGTCATAAAATAAATCATTCCTATTAATTATACATAAATCACAATGGAATCAAAGACAATGAACCATGAGATAATAATATAGGTATACAATATGGAATTATGGCATATACATAAGAATAGAAAATAATTTCTTTAGTAGTAAAGGCTCATTTCCAAGGCCATTGTAGTGTAACATTTTCACTCCTCAAACCATTGTATTTGTCAAGGTTCACTCACAATACTACCATAGTGGAAATAATTCCTTATTGAATAGGGTTCACTCCCAATTCAAGTATTTTTTTATCTCATAAGATATCAATATTTACCTAGTGCATTTGAAGAAGATACATGTCCCACGTGTCACATAATGAAAATCATATATATATTTTTAAAAGATCATAAATCATTTGTAATATTCTATCACATTAAAACAAATCGATTTCATAAACATTATATCATAACATAACCCATGGAAAATAAATGGGTTTCATAAACATTTCATCATAACATAATCCATGGAAAATAAATGGGTATCATCATAAATTCATATTTTCATCATAAAAATATACCACCTAGAGAAAGAATAATGATGGTATCCTAGAATAATATACTCAGAAAAGTATAAGTGACATAAAATAATTTCATATTATATGGGAATTTATTTTGACCTTTCACAAGGAATATTTATTGAGGAAAATAACCTTCCCATTTTTGAAACCATTTATTTTTAAGAAATGTGCAATTATAAAATAAAACATTTTTTTTGAGAAGAAACTTAAAAATGTAAAATATTCTTCAAAGAGAAACATAGTAATTATGGTGGGAAAATAAGTCCATACTGTATAATTTAAATGAATATTCCTTCTATATTTTTTGTTAATAAAGTCATAAAGTTACTCTTTTGTAAAATGACAAAAATATTTGTTTAATATGAATTTTTTATACAAAAATGTGTAAAAATGAATTTAAAAATAACACGAGAATGTTAAAAATTTTATTTTTTTTAAAATATGGATATGGAAGATAAATATTCCCCAGTGGATACTTAAACATAAAAAATCTTTAATATTGATTATATTATGAAATAAATCCTTACATCAAGTAGAAAATTCATTGAATGTATTATATACTACTATATAATAAATTTATATTTATTATAATTCTATAACAGAGTGATTTTCAAACTTATAATATCATATATTATATCTTTATAACATCTCAACACTCCCTTTTGTTAATAATTCATTATTAAAATTGTTATTTATGGGTGTTAACCGTTTCGTTTATCATGACTATGTTACGTAATTAGTTATATTCCTTGTACATTTATCTTAGTTAAATTGTATAAAAAATATTTATCATGATATAAATATCATATATATAAATTATATTTATCTTTATAGTCTTATATAAAATTTAGATATAGAAAAATACACTACAATATTAATGTAGATGGTAGGCCATACGTACGCATGAATGTTCTCTTCATTTTTGAACAGATGGAATAAAAGAATGGTAAATATTAATTCACCTTTAAAAGATTATTATTATATCATATTTATCATATATAATTTTTAAACTCATCCTCAATACCATCCAACTAAAATATAAATGAAAAACAAACCACATCACTTCGTGGTGGTGGTTGTCCACATATACGAATGAGTAATGTTATTTTTTCTCAAAGAACCAGATGGTAAGAAGGTAGAAATAATATTATTTTTAAAAAATTATAATAATTCCATTAATATCATATATAAACCAAAAACCCATTTTAATACCACTATAAAAATTATAGTGATGAAAATTAATTGTATCGCTACGTGAAGATGGTAATCTGTACGTATATACGAGCGATACGTTCACTTATCCTTTGATGGAAAAAGGGTCAACAATGGTGTTTTCATAATCTTTATAAAATAATTTAATATTTAGTATACATTATTTATTATTTTATTATACATAACATATATTTATATGAGGTACATAATATTAGAGAGGTAAGTGATCTGGTAAGGTGATTACCTCTTCTTTGAAACAACTCCTTTACATCTCCTCTAAATTGTTTTAGGATTGGTATTTTCGGAATATCAAAACTTATAGAAATTGTATGTGGAAGTTTATAATGAATATTTTTATATTTTTGTAGAGATATAAGTCTCATAGTGGTGTAAATAAGTGAGGGAGGAGGTTCTCTTTTATAATTGAGGTGAGGGGTGCTTTGAGGAATTTCTCAAAAAGATTAGAATATAATAAATTCAATGGAAATAAAAATGACTCAAAATGAACATTTATTAGAAGATAATGTATGATAGGGTTTTAATTTAATCAAAAAACATAATTTATATATGTATTAGTGTAATTTTATAACTTATCAATTTTATTAACCATTAGTTAACCAATTTTAATTTAACTACGACAACTTATTTTTCAATATCAAGGGGTTGTAATATTTGCTTATAAGGTAAAAATTGGACCATAAATGCTCCATTTAGGAATATATAAACCATATATTTACCAAATTTTCTTATTTCATGATTTTTTTAAATTTTTAAATAATTTACTAAAAAACTACTTGGATTAAATATCAATATTTTATATTTTGACCCCATTCATTTAATTAAAATCTAAATAAGTCAACATAAAGGGGTAATCTAAATATAATACCTTGAAATATACCTAATATATCATATTAATCTATTAAAGTCTTGGGTGACATTAAATAATTAAAAATATATAACTTTTAATATTTCTAACATTATTTATTATATTATTTATTAAAAAGAGTCATAATGAATTAGTATTTCATAAGTAGATACGGTCATTATATAAATACTAAAAATTAAAATTAATTTTATATGATAATAATAATTAACTAATATTAAAATAAAAAATTTTATACTTTCATAACATACTTTTTTCTCTATGTGGACATATAATGGATATTAAAAACAATGAGAGTGACATTTTGTAACTTTCATTGATTTAAATGATATATAAGTCATTTTCATTAAACAACTCCATTATGAGACTAAGTTTTTATGGTTATAATTATTTTCATATGATAATTTTTTTTGTGAATAACGTTGTCCATATCAGTTATTTTTAATCAATATTAACTTGATTTACACTTTACCGGGGTGATAAATTTTACCACATTTTTTATTCACAATTACCAAAAAAATAAAAGGGGAATATTTAACAAATTTAAACCTCCTAATTATAAATATTTAATTTGGTATATATAATTAAATATGTATAAATTATAGATAACAATTTCAAATTAAAAGTGAAAAATTTGACAAAAACTATTTTTTAGAAAAAAATAAATTTATAGGCACAAAACTATATTTATTCTTATTTTTTTCCTAGAAATAATTTTTTATATTTTTCTGAACATATTATAAAATAAAAATACATACATTTTATAAAATAATTCACCAATATATATTAATTTAATTTATTAATATTACAATATATTACGCGTATAAAGCTGTTTTTTAGAAGAATATTCTTTTTCTTTTAAATGATTTTAATTTTAATTTCCAATAAATTTATAACTGATGATTTAATTTAATGAATATATAACCATAATTTATTTATAATTAAGTTATTCATATTCCTACCCATCATTATATTGTCTAAGCAATAACTTTTGTTTTGATGAATAATGTTTTAATAGTATATTTCATCTTGTTTAAACTCGGTTTTGCACGTAAACCATGAAATTGAATATATAAAATAATTTAAATAGAAATATTTCATGAATATACTTTGGTGGTACATAAGGTCACATCATTTATCATACATTATTTTATAATAAAATGGAATATGTAGGTGAGTGGTACATAAAACACCATCCACTTCGGATGTATTCATCCACAAGGAGATTAACCCCACTATAAAATCATGGTGCTATTAATTTGATTAATACCTATTTATATATACATGAAAAATAATCAATGAAGATTTAATATAAGAGGAAAATATATTAAATGAACATGTAAAAATGTGAGAATCTAATATAATTAATGTTGAATAAAATTACAACTTCACGGATTCAATACCCCTCTTGGTGATGGATGATCCCTTTAAGATCTTCTAAATTGGTATCAAAGGTAGGTTACACCATTATTGGATTATCATTTATATCAAAAAATTATTTTTAGGATTTTCTATTAAAATAAATATTGTACATATAATGTGAGGAATTATATCAACTACGGATAAAAATTGCATCTATTCCATGACCATAGAGAAAATAAGGAAGAAAGAGTTGAAATATAAGAACCTATCATCCCTCTAATATGAAGAGGAATTTGGATATGATTTTCTGATCAGTTATGTTTTGTGAAAAACATCCTATAAAATAACCAAGTTCTTATGGGTTATATCCCATTTATATTGTCTCAAAAAATGAATCAATCTCTACCTTATGATACATTCAGTAAAATTTCCCAACATATATAATTACTTTTATTTATGGATATTTTAGATGTCTAAAAAATTATTTTTCAAGTCTTAAAAAAATAATTTTAGTAATCTTAAAATTAAATAGAACATAAGTTTGTGATAAGTGTAGATTCCACCAAAAAATGTAAAGTCAAGAGTGCTATAGTTCATAATGTTGATATAGAATAAAAAAAACTTACAGAAAGCCTTAGTAAAAAGAATACAAGCTTGTATAAATATCTCTTAGTAGGTTTTAGCCAATGAAGCATTGAACATTAAAATTTATGAAATATTATCCAAATATGGTGGATTTGAGTTATTACAAATATGTTACAAAAAATATAAATTCATGAAAATTACCATTCATGAAAAGAAAATTATAAGGATAACATTGATTTCAAGAATACTCAAATCATGATTAATTAAATAAGATTATGGAGCTTGAAATATTGTCCTTATAGGATAAAAAAATTTATGAGGATAGAGTTTATAATACCATGTATGAAAGTTAATATTGACTAAAATTATTAATGGATGAGAAATTAATCTTTAATATTAAATTCTTGATCATGATGTGAAACTAAAAAATCATGAAAATGTTCATGTTGAGTCTTCTTAATGAGATGGGAAGTGAGATATAGTCACAAAATATTATAATAAGGATTGTTATCCCAAAATATCACCATCTAGTATAAATCATATTCTGATTTAACGTAATAAAAAACTTAACAAATCCCAAGGAATATTGTACTACTCAAATCATTAAATCATATTTCTTCTAATTTTAGTTTTTTCTATTGTGAAATCACAAGATAAAAACCCTTAAATAAATGGATAGAGAGAAATATTGATGAACCTACCACTATATATGTAGTGGTTAAAATAATTTTTAAAAAGAACTATTTCTTTAATTAATTCCAATCAATATATAAAATGAAATAAAGGCATCCTCCACATTAATCGCGACATATTGGACCTCAAAACAAATAATCAGGGATTTTGGGATATTTTTGTTTGTGCTACATGTTTGGGAACATGGATGGTTATTTTTTGGATTAATGTACCCACACCCTATGTTTAAATTATATGTACATAAAATAGGAGAAATTCAGTGTTAAAGAATCAAGTCACATAAGAAGGCTGGAAGAATTTTCCTATTACCAATAAACATGAAATTTTGGAGAACCTCAAATAAAGTTGTAATGAATATGGTTACAATAAAAAAGCATGGAATTACAAGCCATTATAACATGATACAAGTAAAATTAATAGAATACCAATGAAACTAATGAATGGAGAAAATCTAACTTTGGGAATGATTAATGTGAAAAATACTAAATAGAATAGTCTTCTTATGTTAGTAAAAACAGATAATAAGTCATCATTGGGTGATAAAAAAAGAATTTATAAAAAACTATGATGATACAAAAGTTTTACACACCAAATATATAATCTTATTCTTTTGTGTAAGAAGTATGAATACCCTGGAAATTTATAAATAATCAATTTAAATTTATATAAGAACAGTAAATCTGAAATAATGAACAGTCTAAGAGAAAAATAAGATGTCTTACCTCATGAATGGTATTCTATAGGATCCATGTGGAATATCCAATCCATTTTTGCATATCCCAAATGATTTAGTTATAATTTTAACTACAAACCTAGAAAGATAAAAGGAAATCGAAGGAGTAGAATATATTGAAAAATACAAAAGGAAATAAAATACTGTACATGAAGATGAATATGAATTTTATGAGATGTTTTCAAGAGATAACAACCTTTGATCATATAAAGAGAAATTCTAAATGTTCATTCTTTGTGTAATCAAATCTAATAATTTATTAACAATCACACTAGAACATGAATAAATTTTAATGTAAATGGAAGTTAAATAAAGTCATTATTCTTCCTTGATGGATTTTAAAAAGAATAATTTCACCGATAAAGATAAGGTAAATATTACAATAGTTTCAAGGTAAATAAGATGTTTTCATCTTTTTTGATAAAATTAAAAAAATTATTCTACCTTATTCTCCTATTTTAGGTCTTGTATTTATATGTTAACCATGTTGGGAATTATAGGTGAAGCCGGTTCTAAAAAAACATAATAAAATTAGTATGTAAGAATAACCATTCCGGATCTAAATGATTCACCATCATGGTATGATTTATTGATTATCATTTTTAATAACATATGATGTTATGAACTACCTTAATTAAGTATACAAGTAATGCATCCCATGGGAGGGGTGGGGTAAGGGGGTTCTTAAGAATATACCAGAGTTGATAATTAGAAAACATATTAATTCTTGAAAGTGATTATGAGTTTTCCATTGATTACTTAGGGATTATAATTATCTCAAATTTGTTAAAAAATGAAAATTTTATATTAAGAGGTAAAAATTAATTTCCTCAATGATAAGAAAATTTAATAAGATCTCATGAGTGATTTATTAATCCTGGAATTTGAAGATGAATACTTTTAACTTCAGTGTTTAGACTAGTACGTTTTCTCAAGAAGTTATCATAAAAAGGAAAAGGTTATAAATTAATTTTTATTATATTAAACCTAAATATATATGAATATAACTTAAAATATTTTACTTAAAAAAAATGATTTGGAATAATTTTATGAAAAAAAATTGGAATATTTGTTGTCTAAAACAAACCCTAATTATTGATCATATATAATTAGAGTGTAATGATTTATGATACATATATTAGGAATAAATTAATACCTTAATATATCAATGAATTATTTTTATTTTTCATTAATAATGGAGAGCTATGAAAATAGAATTGTAAATGGAATGATTGTAGGGGAAAACTCTTATGTGCATTTGGGATGAACATATTATCAAGGCATTTTCTAGATGGTATTTCAAACAAATAAAATATGGATATTGTTAAAGATCACTTTTTATTATGTTATATTTTTTGTAAATGTGTTTTAATATTTTAACAATAAGAATAACATGAAAGATATGAGGTATTCCCAATAATTTTTATCAATTTTTGAGATCCCAAGCATGGAAGTAAGATTTATAGTTTTCATGAGAGTTGAAGTACGACCTTAGAGCATAGAAGATTGAATAATACCATGATTCACATGTTAAATAATAATATTTGATTATTTTTATTCTATTTATGTAGTAAATAAGTAATGTTATTTGATTTCATACTTATACTACTTTGAATATTCCAATAAGGAGTGAGATGGATAAAATTTTTTCTCTATCCTTGTGAAGCATAAATATCGTATGAAAATAATTTGGATGATGTTGGAATCAATTGTGATGATATAAGAAAAATTATTTAATAATGGAGAATAATTGGTAATGGATTTTGAAGTTTTTCATTATTTACAACAAAAAATAATACATTCAAAGATTAATGAAGTTGAGTTTATAAAAGAACTTCTAAATAGATGAAAATTATGATGATAATTAAAATAAGACGTATATTATAATGGAAGGTATTGGAATTCTAGTATGGAATCTATGTTACATACATAGAATATTTATAAGTTTTTAATATTTTCATTTATCAAGAAATATGGTCCTACATGATCATTATATAGGACTAGTAACATCCATTATTTAAGTGGGCACCCAATCCACAATACCCAGCCCAAGTGGTAAATCGAGTGTTAAGCCGATCCATAGCCTAGTGGAGCCATAAAATTCATGGATACACATAGGTATTCACATAAGTACATGATTTATTCCTAGTGGTTCATGAATGATCATTTAATGAAACATAAAATGTGTGTGTGACATGCGTCTGGGAGCTGAATCCATTATTATATTCGAGTGGCTAATGTGGAGTATTAGTTTATAAAGAAGCATATACTAAATGCATTTGTCAATGTGAGATTAAATCTATTTGTGAACTATTCATCCATGTTAGAAAAATATGGATATAACACCTAGTTTAATACAACTTTTCCACATTTCTATATTCCTCCATGGGAAAATGAGTTTATAAACTCCAAATTTCGACTTACTTCATGGTAAGGATGTAATAAACTTCATTATTCTGTACGAACTATAAAAATATATTTGAAACTATGATGATCAAACTGAACGCAATCACATTTGAATACTTTGTATTACTAAATGATATGTGACCTACTGTGAGTTATAAAAAAATAACTAATAATTATGAATATGATACTAACCATGTGGTTAAAGTGAAAATGCCAAAAATCCAAATATTGGTTTAAATTGCGGAACAATTGAAAGAAAAAAGATCGAATGATAAAGTTTCCTTCTTCAAAGTGATTTCCCATTGAGTGAAAAGTCCGTGTAACATAATACAAAATGACGACATGTGAAAAATAGAACTGACTTCCTCATTCCTCTATATAGAATGTGTATCGAATATACAAACAAGTCCAAGATAACAAAATCAATAGTTTGTATTGATTCAAAGTAATCACGGAATATGAATCTACTATGAAAGGAACTGAACATAAAGAATGTGATGCAATCGACCTTATGAGAATATTGATTAACCACATGTTGAAGGTGGATTAGCATTTTATGTTAAGATATTGTGTAAATAAATCACTAACTGGGCATAAGTATTTTAAAGAACTAACCAAATGATTAATACTTAAAGTACATCAATAGTGTAAAAACAATTGTGGGTATTATAATCTAACATATATCTGTTGATCATATATACTGGAGTCTCTTAAATATGATTTTAATGTCAAACATACATAAGGAGGTTGTCTATGAAAAAAATTCAAGGACATCAAGGGATGATGTTGATGGCATGTGATATAGTTGCATAAAGATTTTTTTGAGAATAAGTGACTAAGAGAGTATTTCAAGACTCATGCATAACGGTCCACTTGGATTTATTCCATGATATCATTATATTGTGAAGTTGGACAATAAATCAGATATTCCATGATTAAATATCGGGAGTATACATATTAAAATTTAAGTACAGACGACCATTCTGAAAGATATAATTAATAAAAATTCATTGGAAGATGGATTTTTCGTTTGTACTAAAGATAAAACTAGTCAATGTGAGATGAGCTCATTATGCATGAGATAAGTTTTACATTATTAGAGTTGTTTAAAGACAAATAAATCACATCACATGTTATTTTTATTTTTTAATAGGTTGAAACAATATCATGTTTATTAAAAAATCTTTTCAGATTAAAATATCTGGACAACTTATCTGTGATACCAGTAGAAGAATGGGAAAATGACTATAGGAATTATATGATATGAATTTATGATGTGAGTGAAAAAAAGGTCCATGAAATAATTCATGTAATGAAGTTAGTAATAAACTGAAAAATGATTCATGAATTTTATGAGATATATTCACAGAGTAATTAATATTAAACACATGTTAAAAATATAGTAGTGAATATGAGAGAGAGCTCTCATTTAATTGAATGTCATGTGAAGGATATAACCAAGTGTTTAGGAGAAAATAAAAATATTTATTTGAAATTTAAATTATTTTGATGAGAATGTCATCTTAAAAATTTAAATTTGGTATTATCTATGATATAACTACAATAGTGATGGCCAAATATTGATGATTTTTAAATTATAAGAATATTAAAGATTCAAATAAAAATATTCATGGATTTGTTGAATAATAAGTCTTATGGGATATTAAATTATTAAAAATATATATTCCAATATCATGGAGAATATAAATATGAGATGAATAAAGATAATAGAATATATTCGACACTAAAACTATCATGAATATTATGAGAGTCAAATAGATATAATAACAAGTTCTATATATCAATATTACTTCCACTACACTAAGTAAGAATAAGATAAATAGATAAAAAGAACAATATATTTCTATTGATCATGATTAGGGTGATGTTTTGATTATCCAAAAAATAATATAAATATATATTTTAGAATTTTGATGAAAACGAGGTAGTCCATTTTATTTTTTCACCCTAAGGAAAGAGAATAGATCACCTGTGTCAGAAATAGGCCAATACCAATTGGATGATCATAATCAAAAAGGAAAAATTATGTCATAAAATCTATTAGAATATATAGACCAAAAATATATTAACATAATTTGTACCAGATTTGTTCCAGGATAATGAGTATATGGTTATACCCATTATCTTTCTTTCTTTGATAATGAAAAGGAATATGTGTGAAAGTTGTATAAATACCATTGTACACTTGAGATATAGTCATCCACTTGGAAAGAAAATCCCACAATATAATCCAGATTCATTTATGTATATTATATTCTATTTATACCATCATGAACACCAAACAAAGGAGAGATAAAATAAAAGAGAGATAATTTAATAAATAATTGAAGTGGTGAAAATGGAAAAAAAGTAAAATTAAATAATTGTAAACCAATACTGATTGACCCATACTAATGTTTTTACAAAACCTATCACTTACGATAGCTTGAAATTTATTTAATAAATGTTTGGAATGATCAAATTGAAGTGATATTAAATTCAATTATAGATTCAACTATATCATTATATTAAAAACTTATTGAGTGGAAAAGGATAAAACATTATCATCTTTGGATTTTCATATTATTACATTATAATTAGGTTTTCATATATTTTATGTTTTCATATACATGAATATTTTATTAAATTTATTTCTATATTTTGTAAAATATTAACTATATCATCCAATAAACATCTTGAAACATCCTTGAAAAAGGAAGATAATTCAACATTTAATTATGTTAAAATCAAAAAGGTAATATTAATTAAATTATGTTTAAATTAATTTTTATAGTAGGTTTTAATTATTTATCAAAAGTACATAACATTCTTTCCATATTCTATGAAATTTTTAATTTAATTCATTATATATTCTATATACCATATGTCATTGGCTTTTAATTCTATGTGAATCATTAAAGACCTCTCATATAACAAAAGACAAGTTCTTGGATGATAAGAATCATTAATTATTATATAATGACTACAATCTCATGGTCTTTTCGTGTTTTGTTTCCTATAATTTTACATTTTTCATTTTCAAATGTATTTCACTAGATATAATTTTGTAAAATATTATCCAAAGAAACCAAGACAGACAATCATAGAGCTTAATTATCTATCTATCTCACTATAAAATGTATTAGTTACTTCTAAATAAATTTTTAGAATGATTAATGAAGAAGGATTTTTTCAATGTTTAATAATGTATAAATATTTATATTATTATTTGGAGATTATTGATAAGATCTATAAGATTAGTAGATAATGTTATGTTCAATGTGATCTAAATTTTTAAGAAAATATTTTTTGATAGAAAATCATGGACAAAATGGAATTGATGGTGACAAGTTTTGTTAAATCAACCCTACTAAGAGGATTTTTATTAAAGATATTAAGTTCCAAAACCATCAGAAACTAAAACAAATATGATAAAACTATTCTAAAGTGATTTTTTTTATCTTTTTATCCTTCTATTATTTTATTTTATTTATTTATTCTAATTTTTTTAATCAAAAATATTGAGAAAATTAGGAACATTTGAGGTTTAGTATGAGTATTCTCCTATTTCAATCAATATTTTTCAAAGTGAAAGTAATTTTTTACATTTTTTATATAATAATTTTTTCCTAAATAGGTTTCAAATCAACGGTGGATAGAATCTCAATTATGATGATTATATAGAGCACCCCCTTTTTAAAATTCAATTATTGTTTTCATTTTTTTACTTTCAACTCATATGTTTTCAATGAAGGGGAATATTTTTGAGTTAATGTAATACCCTGATACTTTATGATGAATATATTTCAAAATAAACTCAATCTATTTGATTTATTTCAATGCAAAGAACATCAGGTTTAAATAAAACTTGATACTCTATTAAAATATTATTATTTAAACATGAAAATTATAAACTAATTTTTAAGTTATTGGATATTATTATTAATGAATAAATTATGAAAAATATATGATTTACACTTTTATAAAATAAATCCAATGGATATATATTAAATATAAATAAAATAATAACCATTTTAAAGATAAATGAATGTATTCTGAAAAAATTGTATTTTTCGAAAAGGAGTATTGGTCACTCTTTTCATAAAAAATTTAAAAATATTTTTTATTACTTTTAGAAATTTTATTTTAATAAAAAAACATTTTTGAAATATACATGTTAAAATTATCATTGGGTAGATTTTGGAGAATTTTCTTCAAATATTAATATTTTGATAAACATTGAAAAATAATAATTTTTATTGTAAACAAAATTTTCATTAAAATTATTTAAAAAGTTAAATTATATTTAAAATTTTATTTAAAGTAACAATAGTTCAATTATGTTTCAATTTAGCTAATATATTTCATTTTTAATTAATTTTATATTGAATTATAATATGGAAACAATCTATACTTATGAGAATTCACTCTTTGGAAAATCGTTCTTTCATTCCGTGTGCTGTATAATTTTAAATTGAGTTCTATCACTTATATGAATAAAATAAGAAAAAATAGATTCCATATATGGATTAATCATAACATATATTCTTTAATAAGGATAAATTAATTTTTTATGATAATGAACAATGAAAATAGTAAAAATTAATTACCGAAGTTAAGGTAAAAATGCATTTACCCATGGTTAAACTAATAAAATAAGGGTTAAAATGGCCTAAAAATTCTAAAAATCCATATTATGGCTATATTTAGACCTTATCATATCTACAATTAGATAATTACTCGTTTTGGGGGCTTTAATAATGAGAAAAACATAGGTATCACTTTATCTTTTAAAAATTCCATGTGTGTCCCCATGTGTGTCATATCCCCCTCTTAGAAATGGAGACACCCTCTCCCCTATTAACAATTCCAAAACCCTTTCGTTTAGAAATGATTTATAAAATAACATAATTAATTACCTATCTATATCCAGCAGGCCTTGTTTTTTATTATTAGTTCCTTATTAAAATCCTTTAGATATAAACCTATAGAGGCTCTATAAAAACTAGGTAAAATTATTAAAGAAACATATTTGTTTTATTTTTTATTTGAACCCTCTTAACCTTATTAAAAAATTAAAATACAGTAAAAAATATCTTATATATTATAATATGTTATTATATTAATTTAATAACCCATATCCATCTCCAATTACAACAAATGGGAATCCAAATCATTGATCATGTGTACGGTGGACTACCGTTTCACAAACCGATGTAATTCGTTTTCCATCACCACATTGCAAGGAAGGATACTGGATTTAAAATATCTGTATGATATTTATGACATTATTGTAATTAATTAATATATAACCTATAACTTCATAATTTCTATTATGTGGGGGACACGATAACACCACTTGTGTGTATGGCGGATTATCACCTCATGAAGTGATGTCAATCATTTTTCACCTACCCTTTTCATGGAAGGTATTAAGGATAAATTTAATAAATATATGTGATATTTATGATTTAAAAATAATTCTTGAAATATAAAATCACATCTGAATTCTTACCATCCAATCCATTGGAAAACAATAACTTTGCTCGTGCATACGTGTGGACTACCCCTTCCACATAGTGATGTGAAATGTTTTTCATTTTTTTACATATATGTTAAAAAGGGTGTATTATATTAAAATAAATTATATATATAAATTAAGAATGATTATATAAATATTAATTAATATTTATTTTCATTTTATTCCATCCACTGGAATAAATGGAAACAAGGTTCATGTGTACGTACAACATACTATCTCCATGAATAGTATAATCCATTTTCTAAATCTAACTATAATTGACTACTATAACTACCTATATATTGAATTTATATTCTATTTAAATAAATTTTACATTTCTGAATATTATTTAACAATGATTAAATTAAAAATACTAAAATTACCAAACTAAAACATATATGGAAAATGAATCAATTATCACCTAAAATAATAATTTTAACAAAGAATTGTTAATAAATGGGTGATAAAAGATTATACATAAATACTATATGGTATGAGTGGGTTTTTATAATATATATATATATATATATATATATATATATATATATGATAAACAAATATTTAATATTTAAGAGGTTCATACACATACAAATGCAGTCGAAAATGTGGCGAGGGTTTTCTTGTCTCACTTTTACTTCCGTGAGACATACGCCATATTCCCTACCTTTTCCTTTCTGTGGTGTATATAATTACCATTTTTATATATTATTTCATCAAAATATTAAAATTCAAGGTATTAAAATTATCATTTTAATTTATTTATTTCATAGGGATTATGATTCAATAGTCACCAAAGTGGGAAGGGTTTATTTGATAATCTCATCGTTATTTAGGGATGTTTTTTATTAAGTATCCCTTAGAGGAATTATTTGATATTTATATCATAAAATGAATATATTTTATTTTATAATGTTTATTCACAAACTTTTTCATGTAATAGTTCCGTTTAACACTATTTGTAAGTTAAAATGTTTTATTAAATGGTTTTATGAAAATCCGACATTATTTTTCTCTTCGTTCGTAACCCCTTTTTTTCAAATTCTATGTTTTCAAAAAAATTCAATAATATTTTAAATGTAACAGAAATTATTGGTAAAATAAATTTTACAAATTTTTACATTTAATTTTTTTGGAACGGAATCCTATTTTCATTTTCAAAACAAGTCTTGTTAGGATATTACCAAAAATGTGAAAGAAACCATTGTTTTTATGTGTATGACACGAACACAATTTTCTACCATCACTACCAATCAAATTTTTGAAGATTATTTTATTAGTTTCAAAATTTAATTTCAAAAGAATTTTTTTCTAATTTTTTTGAAAAATTTTTATTTTAAAAGGTTATTTTATAAGTGTAAATGTTAATTTTCTGTAGAATGTTTCAAAGGATGTTTTTTGTGGAAATGTTTTTACTCAATGATAAAAAACTATATTATAAATATGATCTACTAGGGGTATTTGTTATTGATACTATCAATACGATTAATCTATTTGGTCTATGATCAGTTTGACATGGGATGTACGATTTTATTACCACTCACCATTTTACTCTAGATGTTTTATGATTATATTTTTTTGAATGAGGTAAGTGTTAACATTTTGAATGTTATTTTTTTCAATATGAATGTTTTTATTGAATATTTTTCACCCATTTAATATGAATAAGTCATTGTGCATAACTAGTGATTGGTGGGGCCTAGTTATTAATATCACCTTGCATTAATAGGGCTCATGAGATAAATCGGCTGGAAAAATTAAATGGGTTTCAACCCACATATTTAAACTATATTGTAAATGGTCTTGATGCTATGTTTTAGATGTATAGTATTACAAATTCCCTCATTGTGATATTAGTTATTGATTTTCAGGTCATATAGGGATAAGAATATATACATTGAAATGTTTATGAAGTCATAAATGAAATAAAAAAAGTTAAAATAAGGGATTCAATGGATCGAGTCTATAGATCCTCTTTACACTAAGATTTAAAAGTATGGTTTCAAAAATAATATAATTTTGAAGCATTACTTTTTTCATTATCCAATAATTTGATTTTTTCAATCTTCCATGGTTTTTCTTTTTGAACTACCAATGTGCTTATTTCTATATTGTTAGTTTTAATTCTAATATTCTAAACATCCATTGCATTAACAAATAAATCAGTAATTATTAAAATATCGATTATTTTAATTTTTTCTATGCTAACTACATTTCAAATAGGTTATAATTATGATGATTTTACTTTAATACTATAATATTTAATTTGATTTGTAATATAAAAAATAAACCTAATTTTTTGTGATGGATGAAAATATTATGCCTGTTATAAGAAAAAAATTCACCCTTATTATATTTGTTTATCCATCATACTGTGGGAAAACAACAAGTTAATAACTCTTGATCATTGTTGACTTAATTCAGGAATACATAGATCATTCCAGGATCCCATCATTTATCTACTAGATCTACAACATGCCCTTATAAGGACTCGATCGAACAATGAGTTCAGACATTTAATATTCCTAGACAAAATTTTTTTTCAATCACGTATAATGAAAATAAATACATATAGCTCTTATAGTGGAACCTCATAAAATGGATCTTCTATGTATAAAAATAAAACATATTACCTTTGGGGGATATCAACACTAAGTAATTTTATAGATAGATTCTTTTTTTCATCATTCTATGTTCATTTATTTTGAATCTCAAATTATAGACATCAATGTAATAAAAGTCACCAAAATAACATACCTTGATATCTTCAGTATATCTTCAAGAATATATAAATCTTAATATATTCTTATCCACCCACCAAAATATTATGAAATAAATATTATTACTGGAAAAAGAATGTCAACAAAAAACATTAAATTCAATCAAATTCAAGGATGTGTATTATGATATTCAAAGCATTATGTACATAAAAGTGTAATTTTACTAAAAAAACTCCTCATTTTTAACAATCATAAGACCCAAAATAAAAGGTATGCTTTACTATAACATGAGAGTCCCCATTTTATTTAAAAATATTATAAAACATTTATTCAATGTAAACCCCATTAATATTGAAAATTTTACTATATGAAATACTAATTAGTAATAATAAAATCTCATATAATTAAAAAAAAGATACCGCACATGATCAAACTCTCTAAATCCTCTTATTTTTGTGGTTTTTATAATGAAAATAAAAATAATAATAAATATAGGTATTTAAGTAATAATAATATGGTACATAAGTTTAAATCATTCATAAATATGTGTGAAATTACCCATCAATAAAAGTTTAAATTAATCATGAACAATATTCAAAGTAATTGACAAAAATCGATCAAAATATATACAAAAATTCTGAATTTATTCTATCAAGTGATGTTAGGAAATCATGTATTGATGCCTTTTCAACCATCCCACGTTTTCTTATTATATCAATTTATTCTCTCCTAAATCCCATTTTAGATCTTCTAACTTTTTATTATATTCCTTTGAAATCATTGAAACTTTTTTCAACTCTATGAAGAGATACATTATGTCATTTTTGTAGAAAATGATAATTTCTTACATTTTCATGTATTTTTCTATAATCTATCAATTATAGAAATTAATCTCACAATGATCCTTGAAATGATATATTCTAGAAATAAATTAAACTTGTTCGTATAATATTTTTTTTGCTACATTGATATTTTAATTATAATTCTCAAATACTGTATTGGTATTAATATAGGGAAAATCTCTGGTTGAATATAGATAATGATAGAAATTTTATAATTTTCTTAACTAAAGACAACTATTCTTCAATTATAAATGTTCTAGAACTCAATTCTAGTTCCATATAATTGGTTTGAACCTGATTAAATTTAACATATGTTCTAATTTCCAAATAACCCCTCTCCAAGTATGTGTTTTCCAAATAAAAATAATTTAATATCATTTGTTTTGATATAAATTTAATTTTGAGATATATCTTCATAATATTTTAGATTTTTGGCTACTAGAAGATCCACTAAGTTCAATTTATCTTGAGACTCTTATGAAGTATTTTTCATTGATTTCATTGAGAATATTATATAAATATAATTCCTAAAATACCTAAAACTTAACATGAAGAGGTTCTGGATGGTGGTTAAAATTAAAATTATCATGTCGTTATCTTTTTACAAGTAATGTTTACTAGTATATAAGATATCTCTATAATTTAAAAGGTAGAGGTTAAATGGATTTTTATTGGGATTGATCAAAATATTTTGTTACTTTTCCTTTTCCCTTTATAGTTTCATCTTTAAAAAATATAAATTTTCCCCATCATAATCCTATCCTCTTTAGTTATCTCCCAAATGGATATCAAATAATTAGTATCCTTAAAATTCATCACTATCAATGTGAGCTACCCCTTATTATTTTCTAATTTTCTATTCAAATATATAACCCTGGTAGTTTTAACATGTTTTATTATCAATATCAACAAATCCTTTCTATCATTTCTTCTATTCATGATGATTACTGAAGTTATCTTTGTTACTTATCTATTCTAAATATACTTCCTAGAAATACCTTCATCTTTTTATTTAAGATATTAAGAAACACTTGTGTTATTTTTCTTGGTATATTATATTATAATCATAAGTTTATTAGATGTTTACTCTTTCCACTCATTATGATTTATTATCAATCATTAATTTTTCTCATGTCCAATATGTTTATGTTCCATTATAATAACAAGCATATTTCCATCCAATTCATACACATGTTTCGTCCTATAAATTGTTTTGTTATTGAGTGTAACCTTCTATAATCATCTCAAAGTTCCAATATCTTATATACCAATGTTTAATATTGTTTTCTATAAAATTAAATCCAAAATAGATGAATATGATAGGATCCTCAGCATCACCAACCTAGTGTAAATTGTTTCAATATATTCCCACATGATCATTATATCATTAAACAAGTACATTCCATAGAGTAATTTTTTTCAATATGGATATATAATTAATCATAATTGATATTGAATAAATAACTTCAGAAAATACTTATTATTTGAGTACTACCCATATTGAATCAATATTCCGAGAAAAATATCTCTTGTTCCAATCTATTTTGATTACTCAATTATGTTTCAAGAAAATTTCATAACAAATCAAATTTTTTTAATGAAAAGATATATCACCCCATAAGAAAGGATGAAAATAGATATGGGGGTCCACACACTTCCATAGAGGAGTATTCCTTATAATAACATGAATTTTTATAAATAGAAATTCCCCTTTGCATTTAATTAAATGTCTTGTTATGTAATATGGTTGTAGAGAACACATGAAATTAATTGGTATTATTATATTATATTAGATTTTAAAAAAACCAATAAGCATCATTACCATTAAAAATATAGTCATTGATTAGTTATCACGTGATTAGTATAAATATAGGGATTTAACAAATCCAATTGACATAGATAAGGAATGTGATGGCCTCAACAAATAAGATCATACCCTATGAATCAAATTCATTATATATTACAAGGGAGATAACATCATATGGTTTTTCCTTTATCAATCCCAATATGAGATCCAACAACTTAGGCATGAGAAAAACCATTTACAAGAGAAGTTCAAGCTCATCGAAATCATGACTTAAACCACGTTTATCGAATCAACCCATTAAAGTCCCACCATCGCACACCTTACTCTTTGGGTATTTTTTGGAGTATTAATGGGATATGTATCAATACCATAGAATTATGAACATGTACATTATTTTTTATAGAATAATTAATATATTTTTATCCCGTTATATTTAATTTGTAAATGCTTTTTATTTCGATACAATAATACACCAATTGTTTAGGGTAATATTCAAATACAATTAGGGAATTTATTTTTAGGAATTAATGTGTTTAAGAAATAAATAAAATTTTATTAAATTATTATTATAAAATAATTAATGTTAAATATAAATAATCTTATAATATTTATGAAGTCAAATTCAATTTTTATAAGGGTTCGAAAAGTTATTATTGTCAAAAACCTAGCATTTCCCAATAACTAGCTTTTTATTTTAATAGTAAAATTTTTGATATTTAGACAATTATTTTGATAAATTGAATATCTTTTTGGAAGTTGAACATAGAAATTATCCATTTTTGAATTTTTAATAATTTGCTGAGATAGGAAAGTTTTAGTGTAAAAATTAAATACTGTATAAATAAATTTAGTGTTTTATGCCATAATAATGAACGAAATGTGATGCAATGAGTAATATTAATGGGATCCACAACCAAATATTAATTTCCCATTTATTATATTTTTATTTTATGTTTATTTTTTTTATAAATCGTTTGTGAATCCTCCAAAACATATGATATATATTAATGTTTTAATATCATTTATTTAATACTGTAACTCACCTCTACATCACCAAGGGTAATATTTTAATAATTTATCCTTATAAAATAATGTAAATGACTATCATTTTTTAAAAACTATGTGAAAAACCATAGGATGGTTTGTGGTTTTGGTTATTTTATTATGAAGATTCCAAAACATAAATAACAAATAAATTTCCCTCTTTTCCTATATAAAACCTCCTAGGATCCCATTTATCATCATTCAAAGTCTATGTATCATGTATATAATCCGAATCCACCCTATTTATTCCTCTAAATACACCCCCATGATCTTAATAATACCATTACAAGCCTTTGGGCTCACACATTCAAGTAAGGGATCTTCCACTCTCTTATTTTATCAAGGACTCCTTTTATGTTATGTATTTTAATTTCAATTTTTATATGTTTGGTGTAAGGACCCGATCCCAGTTGCCCAGAACTGGTGCTTTATTTTATTATATTGGAATATAAAAAATGAATATGCAACCTAAAAGACATATTAGTTTAGTAGATTTTTAAACAAGATAAAAACATAATTTCAACATTACAACTTCAAAGGAAAAACAACATATACGTTTTATTAAGAACATCCAAAAATATAATTTTATCCCTACATGTCACTCATAATAAACAACTTTATGTCTTGAGAAAATAAATCATAAAAATGGGTGATCTAAAATGCTCAATAAGGGTAATCAATAAAATGTAAGATATCATAAACATAAACATTAGGAATTATGAATAACTAAAAACACATTCCCTTAAAAATAATCTTGAATGCATTATGGTAGGAATAAGAACTGAATAAATAATTCCATAATAAATTATAATTGTGGGTATTATACTAGTAGAACAAACACATGAAACATCAATAATATTTTCATAACGAGGGAATTCATAATGTGGGATATCATAACCATACCTTCATGGCCTCATGCCAAGACCATAAATACCCATTTGTTAAGGACTCATGCCATGACCATAGTTTGTCTCATGGGACCTACCGATGAACCGAGGGGATATAGTGGCCCCACATGGAAAATAATATGTCCAATGAATTGCTCATATTAATGGGTATAAACATAAACAACAAATACATTCATATTGAAACTAATATTTTAAATGTTAATAACTTTCCCTGAACATTAATCATAAACACTAACCATTCTGAGTAAATTGGTGAATGATATTAAGATAGCACAACCATAGTAAAACTAATTATAAAACATTAAATTAAATATGGTAGATGATATAATAAAATATTAATCCCAATAATACATAACTATCAACAAGGGTGTTTAAATAAATGAAGATGCTCCTATAAAACCATCGAGTAATTCTTGAGATAAATACTCTTTTACTTTGAATAGAAGTGCTCTTTTGGATAAATCATTATATAAAACCAGAATAAATTAAGATATTTTATTCATAATAAAATAATTTATTTTATAAATTTAATGGTTTTCAAAAACATATTATAGAGTTTCCTTGAGAATCGGTAAGAATTTGTGAAAATCCCTTGAATCGGGCTTGTATTTCAGGACGGATTGTTTATAGATCCTTTTAAAAAAACTCCCCATATATTAAAGTTGAATATCGATTGGTACAAATATATATAACATTATAATTGAATATATTAGGATTAAATTTTAAGAAATAATAATTAAATTGTGGTATGTATGTAATAAGAGTAACCTGAATGAAAATGGAGGTTGTAGTAGAAAACCCTAACCTTTAATCCGATGGTGTTCCTCATTTGATAATAATGACCTGAATAATAAAATATAGGTTCATAAATTAATGATTACAGAATCTATTATACATTTAATTCATTTATTATAACCTTATTAGGTTCATTCATGGCCTTTTGATGGGTAAATAGATTCAATTTCATTGTTTGAGAGTGTTTTCTTCCTTAGTTTTCATGTTCGGTTTACTCATATTCATGTATGGATAAACATGTATAATGAGAATGTTTTTTCATAGTATAAGTTGTATGTTATTAGTGAACAATCATAATATTACATGATCATATAATGTTTTTGGTTATTGTGAGTGATGATGAATCATTATATAAAACTTTAATGACAATTGTAAGGGTTAATTTGCAGTGCTTGATCACAACAATCTCATTTTGATTGATAAATTAATATGACATGTAAAAAATGATTACATAACCTAAAATAATTTATAATACATATATTACAGTCTGTATGAACCATAAAAATGGTTTCATGACTATAATTGAAGATGGTAATAGAAATTGAAAACTTTTTATCCTTGAATCTCATAAATTAACACATCTCGGATTGTGTTTTCATTTCTAGAATAAAAGAAGGGGAAAGGAAAGATGATGAAGAATTATTAATTTATCATAAAAAATTCAAAAACATGTAAGGTAATAGATTCACCACAAAATTTTAATTAAATGAGGTGAGGGAATAAAAAGAAAATAAAGGAACTTGAAATAGAGGAAATAAAAAGAGAAATTTATCTCTTGAAGTAATTTCCATTAAGAGCCTCTTTAGGGGAGAGGTTTTTTTCTTTTTATGAGAACAAGGGTTAAGGGAATTGGGGGATATTGTTAGGATATTTAATTACAATTTAGATAATGAAAACTTCTTGAGATGAGTGAAGAGAAGAGAGAGTGAGGGGGGTTTATAGTGGAGGAGAGGAGGGTTTTCCCATTATTTTAATCATTATTTTATTACTCAGCCAAAGACAACTATGAGTGTTGATTCTTGTGAAAAAAATAGTAATATGAGCTTTTGAGTTTGGAACAATGGTCATTTATATCATCCATGACTCAATCATGATGCAAAAATTCACTTATTTAGCATATTTTGAAAATTATCGAATTTCACTATTCACCATAAATTCAAATATTTCAGAAAAATCCCAAAAAATCACCCTAATTATTTGAAGATGTGCAGAATTTAAAAATAAACCTCATGTTTTTAAAATAAATTTATACATATTTTTAATTTAATTTTTAAATAAAATCATTATTTATTTGGAAAAAAACATCAATAAAACTATAACTAGTTTTATAATAGCTTGAAAAATTAATCAAGGTCCCATAAAATTATGTTATAACCATTAGACAATAAAAAAATATCTGATTACATTTTATGAAAATAAATTTTTATTTTAAATTATTAATTTAATTATAAAATTATAAGTAAAATATTTATGACATATAAATAATACCAATACTTATACTATGATCATTTTTCAATTATAAGATGTCTAAATTGTATTTATACATTCATGGGTGAAGTTTCTATTTTTTTCTTGATTTACTATTAATTAATATTCACTACTATTCATAAGGGTATGTTTCTATTCACAAGGGTATGTTACTATTCATAAAAAACTGAGTTGATTCTACCACAATCTAAATATTGTACTGAATGCTACTGTGTATGTCAGTTTTTTTTAAATTCTAATCATAGAGATGGTAAAACTATGTTTAATGGATATGTTATAAAAAAGATTCGTTTTTTAGAGACTCAATGTCTAATGCACTCAATATTAAATTTATTTTCAAATACACTGGGGGTTACATTATCCTCTCCTTGCAAAAAAGTTTCCCTCAAAATTACAAGAATGTTACCTCATAAAAAGATTTGTGTAGTTCTTCATCATAAGCTCCTCAGGATCCCATGTTTCCACTTTAATTTATTGATTTTTCCAAATAATCTTTACTAGTCGAATCATCCAATTCCTTAACACTTTTTTTTAGTGTCTAGAATACAGATATGATCATGCCCGTAATATTTTTCATATTCTAATTCTATACATTCAGATGTGAGTACATGTGTTAGGTCTAGCATGTACTTTCTCTATAATGGGACATGGAACACATTGTGTACATTAGAAAGGTTGGGTGGCATAGCCAAACAATATTCTACATCTCCAATTCCCTCTATAATTTCAAATGTTCCTATTTACTTAGGTCTTAGTTTCTGTTTCATCCAAAATATTATAACACCATTCTATAGAGATACTTTTAAGAAAATATGATCTCCCATTAGAAATTCCAAATCCTTACTTTTCTTTACCAGTAGATATTTTTTTTTACTTTGAGTAGCTTTGATATGGCCTTAAAAAATCTTTACCTTTTTTGTTTCTATCTCCACAAGCTCTAGGCCTACAAGCCTACTTTCTCCATCTTCATCCCAACAAGTTGGTGTGAGATATCTCTTTCTATAAAATGCTTCATATGGTGCCATTTGAATACATGAATGAAAATTATTATTGTAGGAAAACTCCATAAAAGGTAAATATTGATCCCAATACCTTGAAAGTTATGTGAAGATTATCTCAACATTTCCTCTAATGTTTGGATCATCCTTTTAGATTTCCCATCAGTTTGAGGATGATAAGTAGTACTCAAACAAAGCTCAGTATCCAAATCATTATGAATATTCTTCTAGAATTTTGATATAATTGTGGATCACGATCCGAAACTGTTAAAATAGTTTCTCCATGAATTCTTACAAATTCATTGATATAGTGTTGTGTGAGACACTCTAGTGGAAAATCCTCCCCTATAGTGGAAAAATGTACAGATTTTGTAAGTCAGTCAACAATTAACCATATTACATCATTCTTTCTTGGAGTTTTAGGTAATCCAGTGACAAAATACTTGGTGATGTACTCCCATTTCCATGTAGTAATAGGTAGAGGTTGTATAACTCTTATAGGATGTTATTGTTCGACCTTCACTTGTTGAAAGACTAGACATCTTGATACATAGTTAGTAGTTTCCCGCTTCACGTTGTCCCACCCGAAATGATCTTTAAATCTCTATACATCTTAGTGCTACCAGTGTGTATAGAGAAATTTGAGCTATGAGCATCATCCAATATCTCCCTTTTCAGTTCAGGTATAATGGGAACACCTAGACTTTTCCCAAATTTTACAATTCCATCTTCACATATGATGTCATCCAACTTCCCATATTTTATAGCATTATTATTCTTTTGAATGTTGTCATCGTCAAGCTGAGAGCTTATTATACATTCTAATAAATATGGTTGGGAAACCAACTGAAAAATTAGTGATGTTTCACCTTCTTTGATAATTCTTGGGTCCAACCTTATTAGATCCATGAACACATGATCTCTTTCTATCATTATTATATTAAAAACACCACGATCCTTCTAGATCAATGCATAAAATGCCTTATTTTCCTTTCTTGGGTGGTAGTGTATGGAATGATCATAATCCTTGAGTATTTCGAACCATCTCGGTTGCATCATATTGAGTTATTTCTATGAAAAGATATACTTTATACTCTTGTGATCCTTATATATCTCATTTCATTCACTATAGAGATAGTATCTCCATATATTCATAGAAAATATTACAGTTGCTAACTCAAGATCATGAGTATGATTGTTTTGTCATGAATTTTTAACTGCCTTGATGCATAAGGAATAAATCTATCATTATCCATAAGGACACAACCATTTCCTTTATTTGATGAATCACTATAGATCACAAACCCATCAATCCCTAATGGTAGAGTCAAGATCTAAGAATTCACTAATTTTTTATTATATTCCTAAACAAATTACTCACATTCTTTTTTCCATAAAAACACAACCCCTTTACATGTAAGATTAGTCATTGGGTTGGCTAAATGGGTGAATTTATGAATGAGACACAGATAATAACCTGATAAATCAATAAAACTACATACCTAAGTTATGTTCATTGGAGTAGTCCCTTCTTGAAAAACCTTTTTCATCGCAGAATCAACAAATATTCTATCATTAGAGACAATGTGGCCAATAAAGGAAACTAATTGAATCCAAAATTCACACTTTCTAAAAATCCCACATAATTCATTTATTCTAAGAGTGTTCGGAATAGTGCGCAAGTTATTTTCATGATCTTTGTAGATTTTATATTTTACCAAAATATCCTCAATAAATACCACCACAAAGTCATAAATATATACCTTGAAAACATTATTCATTTGATCCCTAAAAACCAATGGTGCATTAGTCAATCCGAATGGAATTACTATAAACTCACAATGCCCATACCTTTTTCAAAATGTTGTCTTTGGAATGTCTTCCTTTCTTAATAGAAATTTATGATATCCATATTGAAGGTAAATCTTTGAAAAATATTGGGATCCATGAAGTTGATCAAATAAATCATCAATGTGAGGTGGGGATACTTGTTCTTTATTGTAATAGAATTGATCTCCTTGTAGTCAATACACAGCCTCATAGATCCTTCATTATTCTTGATGAAAAGAACAAGGGATCCCTATGGGGAAACACTAGGTAGAATAATTTATTTATAACTCAATTCTTCTAGTTGTTTCTTCAGTTCTAATAATTCCACAATGTCCATTGTGTTAGGAGTCATTGATACATGCATTGAACCAAGAATTAAATCAATAGAGAACTCAACTTCCCATTCTAGAGTATGTATCATGGGTATGATAACAAAATATATAGATAAAGAACATTTATATTCCCCAATGGGGACTATCTGACACAACTTTGGTGCAATGAAACTTCCCTAATTATTTTTGACTGACAACTCCCTTATTAAATAAAATTTAAAATATATAACTTTATTAGAAAATTGGGAAGATATAAAAGAATGCTATGATCCAAAATCAAATAAATCATTGGCTAAGTTTGAGGAAAGGATTAAAGTACCTTCCCCCATATCATTAGGAACATCAACCTCAGTATTTGTGACTGCATAAGCTTGGCTTTCATTGGGGAAGGTTTCCATGATGCTTAAGAAGTTCATGTTCATAATTTCCCATATCCATATAATTGTATCATTGAACATTGGTAGCTTCTTTCTTCCTCTTACAATCCCAAGATTGGTGTCCTTTTTCTCTGCACATATAACAGATTCCTATTTCCTTCAGGAAAGTGACAGGGTGTTTCCTCCCACAATTACTGTAGGATGGAAGGTGAACTCTTTTCTACTTACCAATTTACTTATTTCCTTTTTAAGAGTTTTTGGAACACCCCTTATTATCTTGCTTTCCTTTAAAGTCATAAGAAATATAAAATTCTTTTCTGTATTGATATCAATTAAGACTATATCTTCATATGATGAGAATATTTGAGATACTAGATACTTTCAGAGGAATTGTTTTAAACCATCAACGAGTTGATCAATATTACTCCATGGAATGCGTATGTAGTTCGTAACAAGTCTTTCCAACCTTGTGAATTTGGCTTCATACTTGGAAACACTTTCACCCTCCCTCTGTCTAATATTCTAGAATCACCTTTACATATCCACTCATTTTTAGGGAGAATATTTTTTCTAGGAATGTTTCCTTAAAATCCTTTCATTCCATCTCTTCAATTTCTTCCTCCTCCTTTGTGTTTTGGACTAACAACCACCACTGATCAGCATCTCCCAAAAGATGATAAATTGCCATTAAAACCTTCACTCTTTCATTACATCCCAAAGAGAGAAATATATTCTCTAGGGAACTTATCCACTTCTCAACTACAAATGGTTTTGTAGTATCATTGAATGATGGAGGATGTTGTCTCATAAAGCGATCCAACATAGATCCTACACTTAGTAGATCAGGATTCTCTATACAGGTAAGGTTAATGTTCATAACCTGAGTTAGTTGTCCCAGTATAGTTAAAAGTTTCTCAGCACAAGTCATAGCTCTAGAACCAACATCATTATCATTTACTGAATAAAAAACCTTACATGGGATATGCATGCTCATGCAACTTCAATTTCTTCTACTTGGTGAAATTTCTAGATAATAGTATACGCAAGATTAGGTTATGAGTCATAATGTATAATATAAATGTAGAATAAATTGAAATCATATGCATGGCTAATACCATAATAAAAAACATGGTTTCTTTGAGGAAAAAATTACATTTAAATCCTTCATAATGGATTGTAAAGAAAATAGGAAATATATTAATAATATCCCCTAGAAGTTTCAAACCTGGTGCGTAGTAAGTCCCATTGTCATGTACTAGGATACACTAGGTCAAGCCCAAAACTCCTTGTCAGAGTTTTCACTACTAGGTACATCTGTTCCAGAACCACACCCACTTGTAGTATACAGACATGGATGTATTTTTTAGAAACATCCCCATAATTTATTCCTTACCAAGATTCTATTATATTATTTTACATTTATCCTAGAAGACTATATTAGGGTTTTGTTCCCTAATCTATCTTTTATAAATCTTGTTTCCATGTTTTTTACTAAAATTCCTCGAATACCAATTGTAAGGACCTGACCCCAGTTTCCCAGATTCGGCGCCTTATTTTATTAAATTAGAATATAAATAAGGAATTTTCATCCCAATGGACCAAGTGGTTTATTAGATTTGAAAACAAGATACATATATAAGTTTAACATTACAACATGAAAGGAAAAACAACACATATGTTTCATTGAGAACATCCAAAACTATAAGTTTATCTCTAAAAGTAAATCTTAATAAACTTCTTCATGTCCTGAAAAATGAAACATAAGATAGGGGTGATCTCAAACACCCAGTAAGTCTAATCAATACAGTGAAAGAAATCATAAAAATAAACAATTGGCATGGTGAATAACTAAAAACACATGCCTTTAAAATTAAAGTTGAACACATTATGATGGGAATAAAAGTTAAATAAATAATGCCATTATAAAACATAATCATGGGTATTGTACTAGTCAAATAACCACATGAACCATCAATACTGTTTTCATAATGAGGAAATGCATAATGCGGGGCATCATAATCATACTGTTAATGCCTCTTTCCAATACCACAAATATCCATTTTATCAAGGCCTCTTGCCAAGACAATGGTTTGCCTCATGAGACCTACAGATACAACAATGAGATATAGAGGGCCCCACCCAACACATACTAAGTCTAATTGATTCTTCATGTGAATAGGGATAAACATAAACAATATATACATTCATATGGTAAATAATATATTAAATGTAAATAACTTTCCCCGAAAATTAAGCTTAAACACTAACCATTCAGAGTAAATTGATGAATGATTTTAAGATAACACAACCATATCCAAACTAATAATAAACCATTAAATTAAATATTCTAGATAATATCATAAAATATTTATCCCAGTAATACATAAGGATCAAAAAGAGTGTTTAAATAGATGAATATACTCTTATAAAACCCTAGAATAATTCTTTATATAAATACTAATTTACTTTGAAAAGAAGAGTTAATTTGGAAAAATATTTGTATAAATCTATAATTAATGTCAGATATTATTTTCATTATAAAATTAGATATTTTATAATGATAATGGTTTGTAAAAACATAATATATATTGCCCTTGAGAATAGGTAAGAATTTGAGAAATTACCTTGAATCGGGCTTGTATTTCAGGAAGGATTTTTGAAAGATCATTTTAAAACATAGAAATCCCCATAAATGAAAGTAGGATTATGGTTGGTACACATATATATAAAATTATCACAGAATATATTATGATTACATATTAATAAATAATAATTTAATTGATCTATGTAGAAAATAAGTGTAGCCCAAATGAAAATGGAGGTTCGGGTAGATAACCCTTACCTTAAGTTTGATGGTGTTCCTCACTTCATCTTAATGACCGGAATAATCAAATTTATTTCCATAAATTAATCAACCCGGAACATATTCTACATTTAATTTATTTATTATAACCTTATTAGGTTCATTTGATCCCTTTTTTGGGTTAAGAGTTCAATTTCATTGTTTTGGAATGTTTTCTTCCTTGGATTTCATGACCAGTTTACTTGTATTCATGTAGGGATAAACATGTATAATGAGAATGTTTGTCCAAAATAGAAGTTGAATTTTATTAGTGAAAAACCAGAATTTTACATGGTCATAATTTTTTTTACAAGTGAAGATGAGTCATTATATATAACTTTAATTGCACTTTTTTGTCTTATTTAGCGGTTCTTGATCACAATGAAATAATTTTGATTTATAAAATAATATCATATGTGAAAAATGTTTACAAAACCTTAAAGAAGTAATAATACATATATTATATTCTGGTTCAACTACCACAATGGCTTTATGACCATAATTGAATATTGTAATAGAAATTGAAAATCAGTCATCCTTGAAAGTGTTAAATTAACACATCTTGAATGGTGTTTTCATTTCTAGTATAAAAGAATGGGAAAGGAAAGATGATGAAGCATTATTAATTTATCATAACAAAATTCTATTATATGTTTGGTACTGGAGTCATCACAAAATTTGGATGAATTTAGTTGAGAAAATAAAATGCAAATAAAGGAACATGAAATAATGGAAATGAAAATATGAATTTTCCTCTTGAAGTAATCCTCATTAAGAGCCTCTTTAGGGGAGAGGTTTTGGTCTTTTTATGAGACCAAGGAACTCTTGACATGGGGGAGGATATTAGGAGGATAGTTTAGTAGAATTTAGTCAAGTAAAAAGTCATGTGAGGATTTAAAGGTAGTGAGGGGGGTTTATAGTGGATGAAAGAAGGGTTTTCCCATAATTTTAAATATTATGTTATTATTTGGCCAATGACAACCAATAGTATTAATTATTATGACCCAAAATAGTAATAAGAGCATTTTAGTTATAAAAAATAGTCATTTACATCATACATGACTCAATAAAGATGTATAAATTAACATATTCACCATATTTTAAAAAATTTCGAATTTCACTATTCACCAAAAAATCAGGTATTTTAGAAAAATCCAAAAAATTCAACCTAATGATTTTTTTCAATGTGTAGATTTTAAAAATGAACTCCATTTTCTGAACCAAATTTTATAATTATTTTTAATTTGTGTTTTCAATAATATCACAATTTATTTGAAAAAAAAAGTTAAAACTATCCCTAAATTTACCACACCTTGAAAATTATTCAAGGTCCTATAAAATTATCTTATAACTATAAGACAATAAAATAAACATTATGATTCCATTTTATGAAAATTAATTTCCATTTAAATTATTAATTTAATCTTAAATTTTAATTAAAATATTTATGACATACTAGAAATACCAACACATACTTTGATTGTTTTTTCTCTTATAAGATGTCTAAATTAAATTTATAAATTCATGTGTGAAATTTCAATCTTTCGGATGATTTACTATTTTTTGATATTCATAAGGGTATTTTACAATTCATAAGGGTATGTTACTATTCATCAAAAACTATGTTGATTCTACCAGACTGTAAATATCATACTGAACTTAACAGTGTATGTTAGTTTTTTGAAATTCAAATAACAGATGTGGTAAGAATATGTTTAATGGCTAGGTTATAACAAAGTTGTGTTATTTATTGACTTATTGTTTCATGCATTCAATATTAAATTTATTTCTAAAGACTTATGGTGTTACATTTGGATATATTCTTACATATCCCCCTTACAGAAAATTTTATTTTTAAATAATGAGTCCTTACTTGCACTCTAATTAATCATTCCATATTTTTTACTATGCACGCATTACCCTGCCAAAATTTAGTAAGGAATTTCTCTCTTATCATTCTTATTCAATAACATCTATTATGTGAGGTATCTTAAATTCCATTTTATTTTGTTGGGATGTGTTATTATATAATCCCCTTAATTTAAATTTAATGTATAAATTTTGAGAACCTCCATTTCACTCTCATTACGCCTTCCATGATCCTTTATGTAAACTCGCTACCATGCCGAAATATAATTGGAATTATTTTCATTATTCATGTCTCTTCATTACCTAATTAGTTTTGTTTCCAAATTCTTTTTTCATGATATGTATTTAAATGTCTCAATTACTTACAATTTGATCCCTTTATGACGAGATACCAATTTCTCTCTCATCAGCCAATTTTTTTAAATCATTAAGTAAAGCTGTCATGCTAACAAAATATCACCATGATTTTCAATTACAAACCAATTTTGTAGTGAATATCATACCCAATTCCTATCAAGGGTGTTCACCATTATGAACATATACTTTTTGATTTTGTTCTTACATGTATGTATTCCACACTCCTTAATCATGGAATAAATTATGATGATGAATGAATCCATGTTGTATGATCTATGTCACACACTTATGAATGATAATGAAATTAATGTGATGGGTGAGACCAAAATCATATAATGCTCAAATTCATTGGGTATTGTTTAGTATCATGATATGTCTTCTTGGGACATGGAGTGAACTTGATTCCTTTGTGGTAATTTTTCAACCAGGAATTATTGGTGTATTTAGCCTCGACCTGTGGTTATGATGCAGTGTTTTGTTTTGTTGCCACATTTCCCATGTTATGATTATCATGATATATCATTGTTCATTGTACTTGTTTATAATTACTACTCTTATTATTCCCTATTGATATGCCTATTTTCTAACATGTATATAAAGTCCCATGTTTTTGAACTAGGTTAGAATACAAATGTTTTTGGACTTTATCATTTGTTGGATGAGTTCGTCTTAAAACAAAGATTTAGGTTGATGTTGCATGGGTTTAGACCATTTAAAAGTGTTGATAACAGGATTGGGTAATGGTTTGAGTATTTTTATGGGTCGTTCAATGGGTTTCGGGAGCCCCGAACCTGGAAGTGGCGTTCACACAGGCTGAGCACGGTTGGTCAAACCATGCGGGTCAAACCAAGAAGCTTTCTAAAGGTGAGACATAGGCACTCACATAGTCTGTGTATGGTTAGGCAAACCAGGTGGGATAAACCATGTGAAGTAGGTTCCTTAGACAGAATGTCCCACATGGTTGGCACGCAGTTATCCAGACCGTGTGAGACTAACCGGGCGGCTTACCTAGTTTTGGGTTTTTGGTTAGTTTATTTAATTAAATTTATGGATGTAATGGATTTAATTAAATTTTGTGATATAAGGGTTTTTAATTTATACAAAGGAATTTCATTAATTGATGCAAAATGGGGTTTTATTTAATTAAATCAATGTGAGATAATTTGATTAAATGATTTGGAGTTTTATTTAATTAGATCTGAGTAAATGTATTTTAATTAAAAGATGAGTAAATGTGGAATTGGGGTTTTACCTAATTAAATTCTAGGATATGATGAATTTAATTATTTAATGAAAAGAGGGGGAAATGATTTAATTAAATTTTTGTTTGGACGAATTTAATTAAATAATGATGAGTTGGAGTTTTATTAATTAAATTTGTTGATGGTAATTTAATTAAACGAGTTAATGACAAATTTTTATTTAATTAAATTGATTGGAGATGAATTTAATTAAATGAGATGTAATGGGAGATTTATGGGGTTTATCAAAGAATAATTTAAATTAAACTGATAATAATAATGTGGTTATTATTATTATCATTATTATTGTATTAATTTTTATAAAACTATTTGGGGTTATAATAGGGAGGCACATAGTAGGGTGAGATGTGACCCCCTCCCCTCCTTCTCCCTTGATGAGACGCACCACTCCCTAACTCAGATCCCTCTTCGCATGCCAGATCATGGTGTTTCCTTCACAGAAGTGGTTCATCTCATTGAATTAAGTCCTTCTTCACATGTTTTGTTCTTCTCATCGGCCATTTTAGATCTTCTTCACTCAGTCTCCATTAGGCCAAAAACCTAAGGCCCAGGGTTAATTCAGTTTCTTCTCTTCATCCAATTCTAGGTTGTGCGGATGATGTCTCGGGACTCGTTGGTCCATATTTCAAAAACCACAGCTGAAAGAATAGAATTTTCTCTCGATTTGGTTCACCGCCATCATATTAGGGTACAATGATGAATTCTGAGTGTGAGAACTCTATTTTGGAGGTGCGTGTGCGTGAGCAGTTGGCGGTTTAATTTAGAAAGTGTTTGTTTAGATAATTCCTTGAGGTAGGGTCCTCAGCATTGATCTTATTTAGTAAAAATTAATTTCATTTTAATTTACTGATTTTGAAAAGGTTGAATGAAATATTGGAGAAAAACGATTATTATTTTTTAGATTAAAAAATAACCTTTGTAATAAAACCCCTCCAATGGAGGTGTGCTGCCTTCGTGCTAAAAACATAATTTTTAAAGTGACATGTTCATTTAGCTTGTGATTATGTGAATTAGTATTTCTTCGTTTTTTGTGGATGCACTTGGGTTAATTGGAATTTATGAGTATTGGGAGGGATAATTTAGGATAATTAATCAGGGAATTAATTATAATATTTTAACTGGATAATTTAAGATAATTAATTTGTTAAATAATTATGAACATAGAGAATTGTAACTGAAATATTAAATTGGTTATGTTGAGATAATTTATTGTGGAAAATTAAAGATGAGATGATGTTTGATTATGTAATATAATTAATAGTTAATTAATTAAGTTCCATGATGTCGATTAATGAAAATTTATTATGAGAATTAATTATGAAAAGTTGATATTTGATTTGGATAATCAATTATGAAGAATTAATTATGGAAGTATGAGATTCATAATGTAATTATTTATTATTAATTAATTATGTTCTTGACCTTTAAATATAGATAATTAATTGGGGGATTAATTATAAGATATTTAATTGTATAATTGAGATAATTAATATGTGGATCAATTGTGATATGATTATTTGAATAAAATTAGGTAATTAATGGTGTATTAATTTTTTTCTCTTGTAGTAATGTTTTGGATAATTAATTCTGAAGATTTAATTATCGAATGAGAATTGAGTTGATTGATTAATAATTGATGAATTACTTAATGGGTTATGTGATTAGTGAATTGTTGAGTTAACTAATGGCCTTTGAAATGTTTAACTTATCATTCAATTAGTAATTGGATAATGTGGATAGATCTTGTGAGTTATCAAATGATGTAACTAAATGATAAAGTGGTGCTAGGTATGGGATCCTAGACCAATGTAGTATTTGGGACATGGACATGGCGTTCATTCCCAATAGTTATCAAATCATGTAAATGAATGAGAAACGTGGTACTAGGTGTAGAATCCTAGTCCAATGTAGATGTTTGGACTTGGAAATGGCGTTCCTCCCCAACAGTTAGCTAAGCGCTTAAATGTAAGGGTGTTAGTCGTGATGATCTGCACCGAATAAGAAATAGGTGTTAGACATGGCGTTCTAACACCAATAGTACAAATATATGAATCGGGTTTTTAGGTTCTAGACATGGAGTTCTACACCAATGGTATATTATATTAATGAATTATGTAATGAATGAGAGAGATGATTCATGCTCGAGTTGAATGTGAATAATTAAAGAATGATTGAGAATGATTAGAGTTCCGACACGAGCCAAACTCGGTATTGAGGTATGGGATACCATGGGAACCTAGGAGATAATAAATTATTAAATAGAGAATAAATGGTAAAGTGTTGAAATGTATTTATGTTTTATAAATATAATTGTTTGATTATTGAAAAGACTCTTATTCCGGCCATGGGCGGAAGCAGGTATCGTCGTCAGGTGTCCCTTCGGAACCTGGATGGGTTGTTGGTTATTTATTCAGTTATGTTATTACCTCATTATATCTTCACCTCATTTGTTATATTTCATTGTCTATATTGAGCTGGAAAACCTATAGTCCCAACCAACAGAGATGTATATCTAACACCCTATTTGGGCCACCATTTCACTGGGGTACCCGAGTAGACATTCTTGTTTGCAGGACTGTGGACATTTGTCTATGGATGTTATGTTTACATGGGAGTTAGGAGAAAAGTAAAGAGTAGGAGTTCAGGATGCTCATGGAGATCACCCATGGGGCTTGAGTCCTTTATTTATTTTGGTATTATAATGTAAATCATGATATTTTGTTTACTGGTTTTTGATATAATCACCATGACATGCATGCATTGTATAAACTGGTGTTGGCCATTTTCATTATCTAATTGAATATTGTTTTATATGATTCCATTATTTTCTAATTTTATTATCTATTTCTACAATGCACTCTGAATATGAGGTTATAGTCTCCCCACTATCCATAGACCCCCGTTTCTAGTCGGTAGCCTCTAGAGTACAAGGAGTCGTGCTTGATCTCATGTGGTGACTGATCCGACTACTGGTTCGAGGGTAATCCAGGTTGGGACATTACATTGTATTCCATTATTCCATGTTTTATCCCTCACTAGGATTTATAGCTCACTCGTTTCTTATGTTTTTCCACAGGGTATCGCATGCAGTATTAAGTTCGATGGAATATTATGACCATGTCAAGGATGTTTTCAATAATGTTTATGTATTGAATTTTATAAGTTGTTATGTAATGTATATAATTCCAAAATTCACTAGAATTATCAATATTTTGGGTTTTATTTTGTGTTATTTTTTGTAATAAATTCTGTACTAATGTTTAATAATGGTTGGGGTTGTTATAGTTGGTATCAAAGAAAAAGGTTAGTTATTTTTTGGATTAGGATTATAAAACTCTAGCGAAAACCTTAGAGATGAGACTAATTGTAAGAAAACATCCCTATGTTTTGGTAAGTATAGAGTAAGTGGTTTATAATTCAAATAAATACATATCAGAATACTATAAGTGGACGTGGTTTTGGCACAAATGTAACTAGTGGTAACAACTCCGACAAGGTATCTCGGGCCCGACTAAGGGTAACTTGGTACACAACAACATACCTTACTATGCACCTGGTTTGACACTCCTGGGGAATATTCATTAATAAATTTATAATATCATTCTAAGACATTATTAAGGGAACAATAAATGCCCATAATAATATATGTTTGGAAATAGATCATGGATAACGGAGATTGAAGCCTATAAATTCATAAGTTAAGAAAATACATGTAATTTGTAAGATATCTATTTAATATCATTGGATTCATGCTTATGTGTTTAATAGTTCCTAAATAATAATACCTAAATATATATTGGATAGAGTTGAACCAAAATTAGAAATTTAAAGTTAGGGACATCATCCATAGTTCTACGCATTCCTTCATATCAAGAAAGTTTAGTTGAACTATTCAAACATCAAATAAAATAATGGAAGTAGAGATGTAGGTGAAAATGGAAATTGTGGTAATTATTGCATCCCATGTATATAAATACTCCCCTTTCTATGTTTTTGGGATGAACATCCCATCAATCCACTTCATACTCCCTTTGTTGTAATTTTATGAAATTCATGACATTAATTGGATTTCCATATATAGATCCAACATATGTTACTGTGAGAAATAAATCACTCTCTGTATTGAAAATCAACCCCCGATTCTATAAAAGTAAAATAAGGAGGAAGAATATTATTTAGCACCATCATCTCAAGCATGGATCTTATTTCTCTATAATAAAGTGTATATATCTCAAATTGTTGAGTATAAGGAAGGAAATATCCTTGAATACATTCCTATTGTGAGGGAATTTGCTGATGTGTTTCTAGAGTAATTAACTTGTCTTCCTCCAAGACAAGCAGTTTAATTTTCAATCAAGCTTATACATGGGTCATTAACATTATCCAAGATTCTGTATAGAATGACTACTATGGACCATGTGGAGTTGGAGAAAAAACTATAGGAGAAGTTGGATAAAGGGTTCATATGCCCATGTGATTCAACATGGGGTTCACCAGTCCTTTTCAAGAAGAATGATAGGTAAATGCGTCTTTTCATTTATTATTGTGATCTTGAAAATATCATGACAAAGAAAAATTATCATCTTTATCAGATTGATGATTATCTAATTGAATATGTGGAGAACAATACTTCTCCAAGGTGGATCTTCATATGGGATATTATCAAGTAATGGTAAATAAATAAGACGTCCCCAGGACTTATTTTCATACAAGGTACCTGCAAGATGAGTTCATAGTGATGCCTTTTAGACTCACTAATATTCATGGAAATGATTAATAGAGTCTTTAGATATTACCTAGAAATATTTTTTGAATTCTTTATAGTTGATATTATAATATACTCTAAAAGTAAGAATGAGCATGAGGAGAATATGAGAACTGTTCTAAAGAACCTATGAAAGGATAATTTTTATGATAAGTATAGAATATGTGAGTTATGGTTGAAGGAAGAATCATTCTTGGGGAATATCATCACAAGTACTAGGATATCTATATATCCATCATAGATAGAGGCATGTTTAGATGAGCCCAACAACATTGTCAGATATCTATAGTTTCCTTGGATTAGATTGGTACTATTGCTGATTGTTGAGAAATTTCTCACGATTTTAAAACCATAAAACAAAAATAACTCAAAAGGGAGTCATTTTTTCATTGAATGATGAATGTGAGGAATGATTTAATGGGCTCTAGAAGAGGATTATCACTACAATAATTCTCACACTACCGACAAGTGGGTAACTCTTTATGGTATATAGTGATGATTCAAAAAATGGATTAGGCTATTTAGTGATGAAAATTGATAAATTGATAGCCTACACCTCAAGACAATGAAAAATTAATGAGAAAAACTATCCCACACATGATATGGAGTTGGTAGCTAAGATCTTTGCATTGAAAATATAGAAGCATTATCTCTATGGGGAGAAGTATGAAATATATACCAGTCACACGTGCGTAAAATATGTATTCACACAAAAGAATATTAATATATGCCACTGAATATCATTAGAGCTCATCAAGGATTTTTATTTGTCAATCCACTACCATCCTAGTAAATAAAATAAGGTGGAAGATTCTCTAATTAGAAAAGATCATGCATCTTTATCATTAATGAGAATAGAGAAGGATTCAATCTTTTTAGATTTTCAAAGGATAGAAATTGAAATCAATTAGGTAAGAACATCATCAATAATTTCTCAAATGATTTATTAACCATCCCTCAAGGAAAAAATATGGGATTCTCAAGGAAATGAGACAGAAATTAAAAAGAAGGTGGAATCCATGAGAAAGGGGAAATCCTCAAAGTTTAAAATTGATGAAGAAGAAATTGTGAGATTTGAGGAAAGACTATGTGTACCATAATGTAGTGAGTTAAATAATGAACTTTTGGATGATGCACATAGTTCTACCTTCTCAATTGAACCAGGAAGCAAAAATGTGTTTCAAGATCTATGTGAGAACTACTGGTGGGGAAATATAAAGAAGAATATCACTGAATATATATCAAGGTGCCTAGTATGCTGGAAAGTGAAGGCTGAAAGGAAACAGTATATTGGGATAATGAAACCATTACCCATAGAAAATGTAAATGGTAGAATATAACCGTTAAATTTTTCACTGGACTTCTGAAGACATCTAGGGGAAACAATGTTATATGGGATGTTGTGGATCGTCTAAAAAAGACATCTCACGTTTTCAAAATTAGAGATGACTTATCACTAGATCAACTTTCATGGATATACATTAGATATTTGTAAGGATTCATGGATTACCACTATCGATTATATCAAATTGGGATCTGATATTTTTCTTCATGTTATGAAAAATTCTCTAATACACTCTGAATACTAATTTGAACATTTTCATATAATATCACCCATAAACCGATGAAAAATATGAGTGGACTATCCAAACATGAGAGGATATGTTGATAGCATTCTCAATTTAATTCAGAGGAGGATGGGATCAATATATACCTCTAGTCAAGTTCCCTTACAACAATTGTTTTTACTCAAGAATCTAAATGGATCCCTATAAACCCCTTTATGGGAAGAGGTACAGAACACTTGCATGATGGGATGATGTTGGGGAACTAAAATAGTTAGGTCCTAAAATTGCTGAGGAAATGATGTAAATGTTAAGACCATTCAGTATCACATTAAGCATACTCGGAGTTGAAAAAAGTTATATGTTGACAATTATTAATGAGACCAAGAGTTTAATGTTGGAGATATGTTATTCCTCTTCATATCTATATGGAAAAATTTTATGAGATTTGGGAAGAAATTAATGATAAGTCCAAGATTAATCAGCCCATTTTATATCCTTGATCATATTATAGTGATGGCCTATCCTCTAGAACTCCCAACAACCCAATATCATGTACATGATGTATTTCATGTGTCCCTCTTGAAAAAGTACATACCACACCCCTCACATGTACTCAATCGAGAGTTAGTTCTCTTTCAGAACGACCTTTCCTATGAGGAGTAGCTATTGAATATCATAGATCATAGAGAAAAAGTTCTACAAAATTTGAGAATTTTCCTTGTCCAAGTGTTGTGGAGAAACCAAAAGTTTGAAGAAGAATCCTGGGAACTGGAAGAAATGATGAAGTAGAATTACCCACATCTATTTTGTTGTGTGAAAGGTAATTTTTATTGGTGAAATTTATTAAGGGGAATATTATAATGACCTAAATTGTTATAAATGGAAATTATCCTTTTCATTTAATTAAATGAATTGTTATATAATATGGTTATAGAAAACACATGCCCTTTATTGGTATTATAATATCCTCCAATATTTTATAACGCGTTAAGAATCACTATTGTTCATAATATACCCATTGAGTAGTGATCAAATTATTATTAAAAATATAGATTTTTAACAAATCTAATTGACACAGTGAAAGGAAGTGATAGCCTTAACCAATAGGATCATACCCTATGAATCCCAATTATTGGAGATTACAAGGGATAAAGTATCACTAGGATTTTTACTAGATCAATCCGAAGATGAGATCCAATAATATAGTCATGAGTGAAACCATGTATGGGAGAATTTTAAGCTCATCGAGATCATGTACCAAACCAAGGTTGCCGAACCACCCCATGAATGTACTACCACAGCACACCTTATGTAACATTCCCCACCCGGAAGCCACTAAAATGGTGCTCCAAGCTGGGTAGTTACATAACCTTAAGCGCGCCTCCCCGTACACCAAAGGCTTCCGACTAGTAGCGGGGGTCTATGTGGTCAAGTGGGGAGACTATACCCCCTTTGTATTAGAGTGATCTACAACAGAAATAAACGAATAGCGGAAACAATAATCAATAAACAAGGAACATGTATAACAATCATTTCCAAAAATAAATACACCATATCCTACTACAAGTGAAAAAGAGAATTAAAGCCCAAAATAAAGACAACTGAAAAAATCCCCAAAATGGTCCCGAATCCAAGTTCGGATCCTCCACCAAGTGATAACCATGTACACTCAACTATCTAGCAAGTACTCTTGCCCTTCTCCTGACCTGAAAACAGGAAGTCTGCTCGGGTAACCAATGGCGGCCCAAGCAGGGTGTGAGTATAACTCAGTAGGCCACCACCAACAGTGTCAAAAAAATAAACAGTATGAACAGGTAGTGCATGAAAAAGGAATGTGAATGATAAATTCCAAGTAATTATTTAAGGTTCCAATAACCAGTTCAGAGCCAAAGTCATTGCAACTTCCATTACCATTCATTTCACACCAATTATCATCACTTACCATTTCATCATATTTCTATGGGTTAATTACATACATTATGTTACATGGGTCTAAGGAAAAAAATCACATGCAAGAGGGTAAATACGTCATTATCCTGTCTCACTATGACAAACCCCCTCATAGCAACCATATCCTCACCTCGAAGCCTCAGTCCGGGTGGATGCAACCGTTAGGAGAATAGATCCTTAGTCCCTATTCCTAACCCGTGCATTTAAGATGGATTTTAGAGCATCAGTCTTCACTCAACCCATGAGAATAGATCCTCAAGTATTAACCCACTCTACCAAGCCATGTGCACATGCTTATATATAAGTAACCATCAACTCACCATACCATTTCCCTTTGACAAACACCATTCACAACAAACCACAAGGGAATTCATATTATGCCTTAATCCATTAACACATTACCATTTCACATAATCTAACCATTCACCCAATTCCCATGTGTTATGCATATCTCACTAAGCATTCAACACTAAACCCATAACCTATCCCATTATGGTCTTTAATTAGTTCACACATTAACCCATTTAACCCGTTCATCATTTCCATGAATCAACCATTCAACCCATTCCAAATAACCTTTAGGCTATTTCCATGTCTAGGCTCATCACCTAACTTCTATTCCAAGTTCAAAAAATCATGCCAACATATTCATCAAGGGCTCTACCATTTATTACAACAAGGTCACTTGTTTAATAACAATCCCTATGCTCGGGAAAAGCCCTCACACCCCATGGATGGTCCCAATTAGGTCAAGTCATTCTCAATTCATCCCATGGGGATCGTGAGGGTTCCAATTTACCATCTTTTTAAGAATCCTTTATACCAAACACATCTAGGTTGATCAAAGATCATCAAAAGGAAACCATGAGAAAAGCCACACATGCCTAAATCCACCATAAAACTATGGTATAACGTTTGTAGACACCCTACCTCGAAACCGCAGTTGAACACACACTCAATCGAGTTCTTAGACCTCAATATGACCAGCCTTTGGAGCTTAAACCTATAACTCACCCAAAAGATAGGGTTTTAGAGCTTCGAAATAAGAGGGAGAGAAGATACAAACCCAAAACCAAAAAGAGAATCAAGGATGGGATTTTCCTTACCCGGAGCTTCAATCCGCATCCAATAGTTCCAAAAACACCTTAGAAATGAGGGAGATCGACCTCTTGGAGATCTTGGGTGATTTGGTTCATTTCTAGGGTAAAGTGGGAGGAATGGAGAGGAAATCCTGAGTGGGTTCTTAAAATCCCGGGGTAACAATGTTGTAATTATTTCCTAACATTAAGAGGCCACACGGTTTGGCGACACGGTTTGAAAAACCATGCGCATGCTACTGTCTGGAGGAGGAGGGGTGGCACGGCTAACCTGGGCAGGCCGCACAGTTTTCCATGGCCGTGCGCAGGCCATGCACCCAGGCTTGTCTTTCCCGACTTTCCTTTCATTCATGCCTTGAGCCCTCGAAACACCCCCAAGACCTATCATACGTTCAGAAGACATCCCTTGTATCCCAAAACAATGGATTGAACCAAAACATAACAAAAACATACCCTTCCAAAAACCGGGATCTTACAACCTCCCCCACCTTATAACGACTCATCCTCGAGCCGAGTTTCCAAGCCTCACCGATCCTCCGAAGAGAACAGTTTGGGTCACTGAGCCCGCATATCTGATTCCTACTCACAAGTTTCTTCTTGAACTTTCCCATGATTCCATAGTACTCGCACTAATGGCACAACCTTGCCTTGCAATACATTTTCACTACGATCTACTACACGAACCAGACGCTCCTCAAAGTACACATTAGCCTCAATCTCGACATCCTCCACATCAACCACGTGAGATGGGTCAGGGTGATACTGTCAAAGCTGCGACACATGTAACACATCATGCATCCCACCATACCTCTTTAGAAGAGCCAATCGGTAATCCACTATTCTGATCCTCTCCACAATCTCAAAAGGTCCAACATACCTGGGTGCCAACATACCCTGCTTTCGAATCCGACGGTGACCCAACCTTTGCGACACCAAAAGGAACACTTTATCACCCATCACAAACTCAAGAGGTCTACACCTTTGATATGTATATGTATTCTACCTACTCTATGCCATATCCATCCGCTTCCTGATCAACTTAGTTCTCTCTGAAGACTCCTGCACGAGACTTCTCCCCAACAACTCAGATTCACCAGCCTCTAGCCAACACAACAAAGATCTACATGGACTCCTATAGAGTGACTCAAACAGTGACATCTGAATCATAGCCTAAAAACTGTTGTTGTAGGAAAACTCAACTAATGATATATGCTGCTCCCATGAACCACCAATGTCCAAGACACAAGCTCTTAACATGTCTTCCAACACTTGGATTGTATGCTTCGACTACCCGTCAATCTGCAGGTGGAAAGCCGTACTCAAAAACACCTGCGTACCAAGAGCCTTCTGCAACCCTTTCCAGAAACGCAATGTGAAACGTGGATCATGGTCCAAAACTATGGTCCGTGGAACACCATGCAACCACACTATTTCCCGAACATAAATCTCACCCAACTGGTCGACTGTAAAGGTCTCCTGAATCGGTAATAAATGTGCCAATTTTGTTAACCGATCCACAACCACCTAGATTGCATCATTCTTTCGTGGAATCCTTGGAAGAAACACGACAAAATCCACTGTTATATCATCCCACTTCCATTCCAGAATGGTCAATGAATGAAAAAAACCACCTGGGCGTTGATGCTCGGCCTTCACCTGCTGACAGGTAAGGCATCGTGCCACAAAGCCCGCAACTTACTTCTTTATTCCAGGCCACCAAATATTCCTTCGGTGATCACGGTACATCATGTTCAAACCAGGATGCACTGCCCACATTGATGAATGGAACTCACACATAAACTCTTCCCACATACACTTTGGCACAACCACACGATCACAAACATGAACAACACATTCCACACTGACGAACCATCCAGAAGGTATCACCCCACCTTTAAGCTTTTCCTTCATGATAAAACACTCAGGATCCTCAAGATGGCCTTAGTTAACTCGACTCAAAAGCACCGACTCTATCATTAACAAATCAAGTGTGACCTGACAGCTCTCCTCTTGCACCTCCAGGAGCATCTCTGCAAACAAATCCATCACCTTCCACTGGGTGCTGGACTCCTGAACCACCTGATTCTGAACCTTCCTGCTCAGAGGATCATCAACACTATTTCCCTTTTCTGACATGTACACCTACTCAAAGTCAAAAGACTGGAGATATTCAACCCATCTTCAATGACGAAGGTTTAGTTCCCATTGTGAGAGGATGTACATTAAAATCTTATGGTCAGTAAACACAGTAAACTGTTATCCCAACAGATAGTGCCTCCAGAACATCAAGGCATACACCATTTCCGCCAAATCAAGGGCATGAGTGGGATAGTTCTACTCATGGGGTCTCAACTTCCTTGACCCATAAGACAAAACCCGCTCATCATGCATCAACACAACCCCATGTCCGACTCCGGATGCATCACAAACACGATGTACTTCTTACCCGACTCATGCAAGATCAAGATAGGTGTGTTCATCAACCACTTCTTCAACTCTTGGAAGGCGTTCTCACAAGTCTCAGACCACTTGAACCTGATTCTTTTCTTGTTCAAGCCCGAGAGTGGTTCTGCCATGCGAGAGAAATCCTGAATGAACCTTCACTAATACCCATCCAAACCCAAGAAAACTCCGAACATCTGAAACACTCTTGGGATGTTCCCAATATTCAACTGCCTGCACTTTCTTTAGATCCACTGACACACCTACCTCTGAGATGATGTGACCTAGAAAATGAACCTCACCTATCCAGAATTGATACTTTAATAGCTTGGTGTATATTTGATGCTCTCTTAGCATACCCACGACGATGTCAAGGTGTTGGGCGTGATCATCATGAGTTTTTTAGTACACTATGATATCATCCATAAAGACAATCACAAACTGATCTAGATAAGGATGAAACATTCGGTTCATCAAAGCCATAAACACCACCAATGCATTGGTCAAGATGAAAGGCATTACTGCAAACTCAAACAACCCGTACCGACTCTGGAAAGCTGTCTGCAGTATGTCAGAAGAACTCACCCTCATCTGGTGATAACCTGACCTCAGATAAATCTTAGAAAACACTGATGCACCCCTCAACTGATCAAAAAGGTCATCAATTCTAGGAATAGGGTACCGATTTTTCACCGTCATCTGATTTATCTTTCAATAGTCAACACACAGACTCTACAACCCATCGACCTTCTTTGAAAAAAGAACAGGAGATCCCCAAAGAGACGTACTAGGATAGATAAACCCCTTACGCTCCTACTCCTCATGATGAACCATTAGTTCTTGGATTTTTTCCGGTGCCATTCGTTATGGCGGAATAGAAACTGGCTCCACTCCCGGTAGCAACTCGATCTTGAGCTCGACATCCCTCTCGGGTGGTAACCCTGAGAAATCCTCAAGAAACACATCCTGAAACTGATCCACCACGGGATGAAAATTAGATTGTTCCCCTACCTCATAATCATATAGAATGAGATATGCCACTTGAGCCATGAATCCACTCATCTATTGAAAAAATGGCTTCGCACACACTGCTCGAACATCCCATTTGCGACGGTTGACATAAGTGTCACCCTCAAGCAACCTGAACGATACTCTGCGATGATTACAGTCTATGTACGCCCGATACAACACCATCCAATCCATTCCAAAGATTAGGTCAAAATCTAGAATCTTGAGAATGAACAAGTTCCACAGAAAATGATACCCACCAACTTCCAAGGAATATCCCTTGCACTTATTGATATCCTCAACCTACACCCCCAATGGGGTGTCGGTTGACATAACTCCACACACCCCCTCCATACGTAAACCCAACACGACCACAAGTTGAGAGAAAAAAGAGTGTGCAGCACCTTTTTCAAATAATTCACTATCAAACGTAGAAGCTATAAGGATTGTACCTCAAACAGTTGACGGTTCGGCCTCACCCTCACCAGGTGAAAATTAAACTGCCTAAAGCTGACCTGCCCCTCTCCCCTGGGCTGCAGCCTGAGTACCCTGTGCTGCACTACCCTACTGGCATGAGAAATCTTTCCCTGGAGTTCCACATCCACCACCCCTGCTAGTACGACTCATAGAGCTCAAACTTCATGCCTGATACGGGGCAACTGAACCCCTTCCCATACCCAGTACCTTCTTTTCATCATCATGCTCACCCACCTACCGTGTGTTTCTACAGAACCTCTGCACATGCCTTATCCTGCCGCATGAACGGAACTCAACTAGAGGTCAAGGACACTGACCACACATATTCCCTGGCCTACCACACTAATAACAGAACACTTGGTTCCCAATATGATAGGCTAACCCCCTCTTCTGACCACCTTGCTGGAAACTATCCAAATGACGCTTCCGAACTTCGGAAGACGCACCACTTGTCCGCCCAACTAGAATGACAATCCCACCACCCAAATCTCCCTTCGGGTTCCCTTTAGAGATGAGTGCCTGATCAATCACCTCTGTAAACCTCTTAAAATGGAAGATATTTACTTGAGAACTGATATCATGTCTCAAGCCATCCTGGAAACGCTTTGTTACCACTGCCTGATCCCATGCTATCACTGGGGAAAAGCATCACAAATCGGTGAATTGACTAGAATAGTCCATCATCGATAGTGATCCCTGAGTCAGGCTCATAAACTCTACAGCCCGCTCCTACCTCAAAGTCTCTGGGTAGAAATGCTCCAGAAACTTCTCCTGGAAAACCTTCCACGACATCCCCTTAGCCTGCTCGGTCTGAGCCTAAATGTCCCACCAACGCCTTGCCTAGCCCTACAACATATAAACGGCCAGCTTTACTCACTTTTCAACAAGGGTCTCTAGATGATCTAGTATTATCTAGATAGACTCTAACCTGAACTCCCCTACCTCTGGCCCACCCTCTCTGGTGAAGGTCGGAGGGTGCTACAGCTGGAACTCCCTGGTCATCTCAAACATACTCGGTGCAATCCTCCCTGGGTCTCGATCCATCATCTGAATAAGGCAAGCCTAGTTCTCCCAGAACTAGGCTTCTCTGCCTTCATTGATCACCACATTTTCATGCTCTTCTACCAGAGGAGTGTTCTCAGTAACATCCTCTTGTTTCCCAAATGGTAACCGACGTCGGGGTGGCATCACTCTACATTTCCAAGCACGAGATTTAGCACGCATGCCATAAAACTTTCACGACTTTGTCAAAAATCTCTTTACTAGCTACAAAACCCATTTTCATATACAAATTCAATGAAATTAACACCTCAAATTCACCGCCCTGACTATCCCTTCCACGAGCCATGGTTCACATGGGGTAAACAACCATGCACTACCACAAAACTCACACAACATTTTACAAAAAAAAATTCCACTTAATTTCAAACCCTTATATTTCATTAAACATCATTTACCCACTTGTTTTATTTCATTCTTCCCATTATTTCATGGTTTCATGAAATGTATGATGCACCCTACTTTCCTGCCTCACACACCCACCACGTGCGTGTGCATAGCACAATGCATGTCACCTATCTCCCTATGTGCCTACAATGATGCATGAATTCAAATCCTCATGTCGTTAAGGCCACGAGACAAATATTGTAAAATAGTTACATCAAACCACATGTGCATCACCCAACAGTGAAATATCATCAACTGTAACAACACACAACCAAGAAAAACATTTCCCACATAGGGTGACTTGGGTTTTACCTCGTATATGGGTTAGATACTCCCATGCACGAGCTCATTTACCAAGGCCCGACACATCTTAGCCCTTGGAAACCTATACCAAATACAAATACCTCAGAGAAGGAGAAAAAATACCTCCTTTGATACCAGTTTGTAATGTCCCCTCCCAGAATCTACTAACCGGTGCTCTGATCTGGGTAGTTACATAACCTTAAGTGCACCTCTCCGTATGCCAAAGGCTACCGACTAGAAGCGGGGGTCTATGTGGTCATGTGGGGAGACTATAACCCCTTTCTATCAGAGTAAGACACAATGGAAATAAACCAATAGCGGATACAATAATCAATAAACAAGGAACATGTATAAAAACCATTTCCGACAATAAATATTCCATGTCCTACTACAAGTGAAAAAGTGAACAAAAGCCCAAAATAAATACAATGGACAAAATCCCCAAAATGGTCCCGAATCCAAGTCTATATCCTCCACGAAGTGCTTCCCATGTCCACTCAACTATCTAGAAATGACCGTTTCCCTTCTCCTGACCTGCAAACATGAAGTCTACTCAGGTACCCAATGGAGGCCCGAGCAGGGTGTGAGTACAACTCTGTAGTCCACCACCAACAGTGTCTACAAAATATCCAGTATGAACAGGTAGTGCATGAAAAAGGAGTATGAATGATAATTGCCAAGTAATTATTTAAGGTTCTATTAACCAGTTCAGATCTAAAGCCATTGCCACTTCCATTACCATTCATTCCACACCAATTATCATCTCTTACCATTTCATCACATTTACATGGGTTAATCACATACATTATGTAACATGGGTATAAGGCCAACAATCACATGCAAGAGGGTAAACAAATCGTTAACCTATCTCACTAGGACTAACCCCCTCATAGAAACCATATCCTCACCTTGAGGCCTCAGTCCGGTTGGATGCAACCGTTAGGAGAATAGATCTTTAGTCCCCATTCCTAACCCGTGCATTTATGGTGGAGTTTAGATCATCAATATTCACTCAACCCGTGGGCATAGATCCTCAATTCATACCCCACTCTACCATGCCATGTGCACATGCTTATATATATGTAACCATCAACTCACCATACCATTTCCCTTTGACAAAAACCATTCACAACAAACCATACAAAAATTCACATTATGCCTTAACCCATTAAAACATTACCATTTCACATCATTTAACCACTCACCCAATTCCCATGTGTTATGCCTATCTCACTAAGAATTCAACACTAAACCCATAACCTATCCCGTTATGGTCTTTAATCAGTTTATAAATTAACCCATTTAACTCGTTCATCGTTTCCATGAATCAACCATTTAACCCATTCCAAATAACCTTTAGGTTATTTCCAAGTCTAGGTGTATCACCTAACTTCTATTCCAAGTTCAACCAATCATGCCAACATATTCATCACGGGATCTACAATTTATTACATCAAGGTCACTTGTTTAATAACAATCCCTAAGCCCGGAAAAAGCTGGCACACCACATGGATGGCCCCAATTAGGTCAATTCATTATCAACGCATCCCATGGGGATCATTAGGGTTCCCATTTACCATATTTTTAAGCATCCTCTATACCAAATGCATCGAGGTTGATCAAATATCATCAAAAAGAAACCATGAGCAAAGCCACACATGCCTAAATCCACCATAAAACTATGGGATATTGTTTGAAGACCACCTGCCTCGAAACTAAGGTTGAACGCACACTCAATAGAGTCCTCAGACCTCAAACCGACCAGCCTTTGGAGCTTCTACCTAGTACTCACCCAAAAGATAGGTTTTTAGAGCTTCAGAACAAGATAGAGAGTAGATACAGACCCTAAACCAAACAGAGATGCAAGGATGTGAATAGCCTTACCCGGAGCTTTGATCCGCATCCAACGGCGCCAAAAATTCCTTAGAAATGAGGGAGATAGACCTCTTGGAGCTCTTGGGCGATTTGGTTCGTTCCTAGGGTGAAGAGGGAAGAATGGAGAGGAAATCCCGAGTGGGTTCTTAAAATCCAGGGGTGACAATTTTGTAAATTTTTTCGAACATTAAGAGACCGCACGGTTTGGCCGCACATTTTGACAAACCGTGCACAACCTGTGCACATGCTACTATCTATAGGAGGAGGGGTTGCACGGCTTACCTGGGCAGGTCACACGGTTTGTCCTGGCTGTGCGTAGGTCGTGCGCCCAGGCTTGTCTTTCCCGACTTTCCTTTATTTCATGCCCTAAGCCCCCAGAACACCCCCAAGACCTCTCATACTTTTAAAATACATCACGTGAAGCCCGAAACAAAGGATTCAACCAAAACATAATGAAAACATACCCTTCCAAAAATCGGGATCTTACACCTTACTCTTAGTGTTTTCACTGGTGTTTTAAATAGAAATTTATAAATACCTTAGAAATATGAATATGTATATTATTTTTTATATAATAATGATTTATTTTTATCCTATTATTGTTATTTTTAAATGTGTTTTATTTTGAAACAATAAAACACAAATTATTTTGGGTAATATTAAAATTCAATTAATGAATTTATTTTGATGAATTAATGGATATTTTAAATAAATAATATTCTATTAAATTATTTGTTATTAAATAATTTTTATTAAATATAAATGATCATATAATTTTTTTGAAGTCAAATGTAATTTTTTTAGTGGTTCGAAAAACTATTATTCTAAAAAACGTAGAATTTCTCAATAATAGTTTGTATTTATTTTACAAGTGAAAATTTAAATATTTAAAAAATTATTTAGATAAAATTAATATTATTTTTTAATCATGATTTTAAAATTATACAATGGTTGATTTTTCATAATTTTCTAAGTTAGTATAATTTTCGGGGAAAAATTAAATACCATATAAATATATTTTGTAGTTTATGACATCATAATGACCCAAATGTGTTTTAAGAAGTAATATAAATGGTACCCATGAACAAATATATGTTTTAAAATTAAAATAATTTTATTTTATATTTATTTGATTTACTTTATAAATCTTTTGTGAATCCTCCAAAACTTATGAGATATTTTATGGTTTTAAAATCCTTTGTTTAGGAGAGTGTCTCACATCCACATCACCAAGGGAAATATTTTAATATTTTATTCCACTTTCTTAATAAAATAATGTAATTCACTCCCATTTGGGAGAAAAAATGGGAAAAACATGGGATGATTTGTGGTTTTGGATATTTATTAGGTAGAGTCCAAAATATAAACAACAATGAAATCCCCCTTTATTCTTATAAAAAACCCACTAAATATCTCATTTACCTTCACTAAAACTCCATTTATAATTTCTATACACTTCTTTCACTCACTAGGTTCCTCCCAAGGTGCCCCAAGCTCTCAATAAGCCCATCTCAAGCCTTTGGAGTCCCACGTTCAAGTAATGTATCTTCCACTATCCTCTTTTATGAAGAAATCCTTTAATGTTATATCTTTTAATTTCAATTTTAACATGTTTGGTTATGTTCTTCTATATGTTGATTATGTTACATTTGTTTCATAAGTAATTAGATCTTCCTTTTACACCCATTAAGCTTTTTATGATCCATAATGTTCACTCGTTTCCATGTTGAAAATTTAGCAAGGGATTTCTCTATTATCATTTCCATTCATGCACTTATTTTATGTTATGTATCTTAAATTTCAATTTTTTATGTTGGGATATTATACAAAACATTCCCCTTACTATTTATTTAATGTATAAATTATGATATCCCCCTTCTACTCTCATTAATCCTTCAATGATTCTTTCTGTACAATTTTACCTTGCTGAAATATAGTTGGTATTATTTTATTTATTTGTTTTTCATTAATAACTGATGCCTTATATTTCTAATTTATAATGATGGGATATTTATTTACATGCTCTTTTACTACCCATTTGGTTTCTATGTGATGATACACCACTTTATCTCTCATCAACCCATTTTTTTGAATCCTTAAATGAAGCAGTTATGCTGCCAAAAAATTACCACGATTTTTCATGCCAAACCAACTGTGTAGTGAATACCGTACCCAATTCCAATCAAGAGTGTTCAACTATATTCATATATACTTTTTTATTGAGTAATTTCTTGTATTTATTTCACACTCCTTAATCAGGGAATAATTTTTTGTGATGAATGAATCCATGTTTTACAATCTGTGTGGTACACTTAAGCATGAGAATGAAATGAATGTGATGGGTGAGCCAAGAATTATATAGAGCTCCAATGAATTGGGTATTGTTTATTATCATGATATAAAATGTTGGTACATGGAGTGAACCTGATTCTTTAATTGTGCCTTTTTCCATAATAAAATCTTGGAATATTTATCCTTGACTTATGTTTATGATGCAATGTTTTATATTGATGTTTCATTTACCCTACTATGATTATCATGTTATGATAAAAGAGACAAAAGTATTATTCATAAGATCAAGATCAAAGATCTGTTTGGGGGTATTACATATAATAATTATTTCATTATTAACCAACAATACACAATATATAATGTCTTACTCAGAACACCATAGCTTCACAACCATGTGGTGGTACCTCAAGTATTTTTACCAATGTTTGAATTTCAAAATTGGTCAGATGGTTAACATACTAAATAGTGAAGAATCTCACATAGAGTCCTGTAAAGTTGTATATGTTGAGGTAGGTTTCTATAAATGGGAGGAAAAATAAAAAATGGGGGATGAAAATATGAAGGTTAAATCCAACCTGTGGCTTGGGGTCTGTCCCTGTGAATCTTTGGTGTATACTCAATGGTGATTATGTGAAACATATAAACATGGTTTAGGTAGTATAATTAATCTCATATTTTTAGGTTCTTACTATCCCTAGAGTTAATTTAAAGGAAAATAATTATCTCTTTAATATCTCTATAATTAATCTAGTAGTTCAGGATGACAATGACTCTTCCCATGACCTCTATCACCATAATAATGACTGAGATTACCTTACATTACCTACCATATATAAAAATAAATCCACTAACTCCGTGGTAGAATGATAAGATGATGACCTAAGGATCTCCTCTTCCACATTTAGAGAAAGAATATCCACTTCCATTGATGATATTAGGAAGGTGACATTAGGGACAGAAGAAGATCCTTGGACTACGTTGATTAGTGTCTCGATTCATCTCAAGGATTAAGATATGTAAATTACATTTCTAAATAAATATTGATACATGTTACATTATAATTATACAAAAATATATGGGTTGAACTCCAATGTTTCCATGCACCATCCAGGCATACCGAATGACCATCAAGGTTTCATGTAAGGAGCCAGGATGATGCACCCATATCATTATACTAATGTAGAATATGAAGTATATAAATTTATAAAATAAATCTTTTTCCAGAAAGTAAAATATTAAAGATGGATTGACAACGTTGTCCTTTTAAGGAAAAAGAATTTGCATATTAGGGTATTCTTTGATTTCAGATACCTTTATCAATATATCCCAAAAGACTATTTCTCATTGTCAAACAAATAACTCTTGATCGACATGAATTATGGCTTCCAAGAAATTTCCTTTATAGATGGGTATATAGGTTAATATCAAATAAATAGGACCACTGAATATAAGGAAGTTTCCACCTTCAGATCACTCGAGGGGATGTTTTTCTATCTGATCATGAACTTGAGGTAAAAGAACACTGACACTACTTATCAATGTGTTATATATCATATATTTAATACCATATTGGGATGAATTATAGAGTGGTATGTCGATGAACTAGTGGTAAAATCATGAAAATGATTTGATCACCTCACAGATCTTCAATTAATCTTCAACATGTTTCGATATCACAGTTTGAAGATGAATCTGATGAAGTGAAATTTTGGGGTAATATCTAGGAAGTTACTAGCTATTATGGTATGCCACCATGGAATCAAGGTGAAAATAGAAAATAATATTTGAATCCAAGCAATGTCACACCCTTTGAATCTTCAATAATTGAGATACATCCTAGGGTAGCTCACTTACATTTAGTGTTTCATAGCTAACCTAGACAGAAAATATCACCCATTTACCAAGATAATGAAGAATTTATTCACTTAAAAATAGGATGAGGACATTTTAGAAGCCTTTGAGGGTCTCAATATGTACCCACTACATCCATCTATCTTGATGCAACTAGGTGATGAAAAGCCACTCATCTTATATTTGTTCATCATGGAATGATCAGTTAGCGCTCTCCTCACACAAACAAATAATGTGGGGAATTAGAAACCTCTCAAGTACCTCAGTAGAACATTACTATGTACTGTTCCCTAATATTCTAATGTTAAGAAGAATTTTATTGAGCTCATCATTTTAGTGAAAAGTAGAGGCATTTCTTGCAGCACCATGATTTCCATTTGTTCTTTCATATTGACATGATCAAGTATATCGTTGATTGTACAATTTTGAATAGGAATTTTTCCAATGGGTAGTTATTCTAAAGAAATATGACATCACATTCATGTCACAAATGGTAGTTAAAGGAAAGGCCTTTTCTGATTTCTTCATGGAACATCTCACCCCGTAAATCACATTATTGGACAACAAAATTCCAGATGAAGTGGTTTTATATGCCAATAATGCTCCTCGAACATGGGAAATGTATTTTGAAGGTGCTACTTGAATTACTATTTGATAGAGACTATAAAACCTGAGGTTCAATTAGGATGAATTATGGATTTTATTTTTTTACCTACTCTATATTACAGTGTGAAGGTTGCTTAAATAATGAGGTACAATACCAATCCTGCATTGTTGGATTTGAACTATCCCTATAGATACATATAGAATAACTAAAAAACAAATGGAATTTGGATCTACTGATAAAGTAAATAAATTCCTAATATTCCATCAAAATGGAAGAATTTTCCCCTCTCAATATATATTTTGGGGGACTAATGGAAGAGTTCCCATTTGAAAAAAAATTAAATCAAGCCCCCTTATCACAGAAATTATCATACTGATGCAATGTCTAATTATACTACAACTATGGACAAACTTGATCAGTATGAGGATTTATTCAACATCATTCATTGTAGGATGGTCTCATTGATCATAATCAATGAAATGGAAGAAAAAAATAAAATCATCACTTCTTGTGGGTGTGATGAACAGATATCCATCCTTGGATAGATGAATCCCATAATTGATTATCTTCAAAATGGTAATCTTGAAACATACCGAGCAAGAAGGGAGTACACATAGTTTTGAGAAGTGAACATTACAATTAAATATGAGATAAATGAGAAAAATAACTATATAAAGAATGATTAAATGGACTCCTACTCAAATTCATAGTAGAAAGAGAGATTACCTCCATCGTGGAAGAAGTCCATGCATAATTTTTTACAACTCATCAATTTGGGGCCATACTCTCGTATCAAATCAGGAGGATTAGTTACTACTGTAAAACCATCATATAGTATTTTTTGGAGTTCACCATTAAATTTCATTCATTATGGATTCATGAAAACTTCATCCACCAACCCCCAGAATTGCTACATATAGCTAAATATTCCAGGTTGTTTTCTGTATGGGGAATGGATGGTGTGTGTAAATATCCCCCCTCTATATCCAATAAGTTTAAGTACATCCTTTTTTCTATAAACTTATTTTACAAATGGGATGATTCAATTTCCCTCACGGAATTCAGGATAGAGATTATTTGTAATTTCATAAAGCCCAATATAATCAACTGATTCAGAGTCCCTCATAAGATATTGATGGAATACCACACCAAATTATGTTCTATCGAGTAGAAGAAATTGTACCACGAGTACAAAATCAAGTCCTACAATTCATCCCACTATCATGATGAAACAAATGGCTAGATTGGTTCATTGAATAATAATATATCAAAAATATTCTAGGTGATGGTATAAAAAGACAAAAATTCCTAGTTGGACAATATCCTTCACGATTTATGGGCCTACCGTACCACTACACGCACTGCTACATAGGAAAATCTATATGAATTGGTGTATAGAACCATGGAAGTGTTTTCCATATTATTCCAGTTTCCCTTACTTCATATAGATATTTATGGGAAACACTCATATGATGATCAATCAAAAAATCTATTGGATGAGTTGTAGTGTCTTGATGATAAAAGGTTGCATACATTATAGCACCTCGAAGTCTATCAGAATCAAATCATATGATCCTTCAATAAGAATGTGTACCTTCATTTGTCCCCTCAAGGAGAACTCGAATTGGCTCTTAGAAACCAAGTGATACTAGGAAATAAACTGCCAAATCTAGAATCTAATATGGAATTTCCTTATATCATATATAATTTATATCATAATAGAGATTCCTCATTGGCCACAATGGATGGGGGAACATGTCACACCCCCCACTAAAGAAAGGTTTCTCACAAAATAATTTCCATAGCTACAATCAAGCATTATTCTAATTCTATTTGTAGGAAATTAAAATTTAGGTTATCTACTTAATTCATGATATTAAATTTCATGGTATACATCCTCGCCGCATAATGTTAGACTATTTAGGGAAATTCATCTAATCAACAATTCACCACACAAGGGTTAGTTCTGTATGAAATAGAATTGAGTTTACCACATCCCTATATATGATTTAGATCCACATAGGGAATTTATCTATTCATGAACTATGTGTAGCTTTATTCTTTTCATACCAGGATACATAGAGACTCCAAAATCTCAAATCCTAGGTCCAACTGCAATATATCAGTCCCATTCATAAGATATCAGATTTTCTAAAAACATATTCAACACATGTTGTTAAAAAATATTATTAAATTGGGTATTAAGATTAATATTCCTTGGGAAACCATCTCTATAATCCACATATCATAAAATCTAGATGCCTCTCATGAGATGATTTCCTAAATTCCCAAATATTGTTTATATGGATTCATGCCTTCCTTTATTTCATGTCAGTAAATTTTCTTCCTTAATGTATATTGTTAAACTTCATTGATGAAATCCTCATCACATGACACTAAACTTCACAATTTTCTATAACCATGTATGGATTGATTCTTATTCCAATGAGATATATAGATATTCCTAGATTCCATATCATGGCCAACCACTACCTGATAAAAAATTCCATCGTCCATTATCTTAATCTCATATGTGTGGTAAATGAATCCTTTTTCATTCCTTGTTTCTGACACCAAGCATAGACTGTGTGGGATTAGGAATATTGGTAAAGGCATAAACACATGATTGGGATATATTAGTTTATGATAAGGTTAGAATGGTCCTGGATTAATGAACATAAAAAATACACCATAAGTCCTTGCCACATGATGTTAAACTACATGGTTGATGTATTTGGGATGACATGAAACTGTGAATTACTGTGGACCACACCTGAGAGGACCACTAACATTGGTGTTGGTATCCCAACACACCTCCATTAAAGAACTAAATATTACTTGATTCATGTAATCATTAGATACATAGTGATTCTTGAATATCCTATCTTAGGTCCAGCTACAACAACCATTGGGATGAATTCCCCCCTTTGTGTAAGGTTCATACCTCCATAGAAATTTTCCAATTAAAGAACTACATGTGGCCTGATTTAGTTCATCATAGGATACTGAGTGATTCTTGGATCTCTAATATAGTGTACATCTATAAAAACAAACACGAACAATACCCCCTCTTCATATGTGTCAGAACTGCATGTTTTTTTTTGTTCAAGAACTATGTGTGGCTTGATTCCTATCATCACATGATACATAATGACACCTGGATCTTCAATCATGGATCCAAATGAAACAATAAATGGGCCATCCCCCTACCTTGTGTACATGTCAGAACTATGTGGAGAGTTTCCCATTCATGAACTACATGTGGCTTGATTCCATTTATCACATGATACATAGTGATTCCTAGATATCCAATCTTGTGTCCAGCAACAGAAAACCAATAGGATCGTTCCCCCCCCCTCTAAGTATGGGTCAGACCTTCATGGAAATTTTCCCATTAAAGAAGTACATGTGGATTGATTTCTATCATCACATGATACATAGTGACGTCTGGATATCTAATCCTAGGAATGACCGTAACAAATAATGGGAACAATGCCCCCTTTACATATGTGTCAGACCTGAATGGATATTTTCCCTTTCAAGAACAACAAGTGGATTGATTAATTTCATTATAAAATATATAGTGTTTCCCAAATCTCTATTCCTGGGTCCAACTGCAACAATCAATGGGAACAATGCCACCCTCAGATTATGGATCAAACCTGCATTGAGAGTTTATACTTAAAGAACTATTTTTGGATTGATTCTTATCACCACATAATACATAGTGACTCCAGGATCTCCAACATTAGGTCAATATGAAACATCCAATGGTAAAAATTCCCCCCTCTGAATATGGGTTAGACTTGTGTGGAAGTTTTTCCATTCAAGAACTATGTGTGGATTTATTCCTATCATTATATGATATGTAGTGATGCATGGATCTCCAATATTGTGTCTAGATATAATAATAAAAGGTAAAAATCTCCCCCTCAATATATTGTCCAAAACTGCATAGAGACTTTCTTGTTCATGAAATACATGTGGCACGATTCCTATCATCTCAGGATATATAATGATGCCCAGATATCCAATCCTAGGTCCAACCCCAACAACTAATGAGGTCAATTACCCCTATGTATATAGATCATGCCTACATAGAATGTTTTCCATTATAAAGATACATGTGTATTTATTCATATCATCATAAGATACATACTGATGATAGGATCTACAATCATACTTCCAACCATAAAAATAATAATAATGAAAATTCCTCCCTTTGTGAATGGGTCAAACCTACATAGAGAGTTTCCCATTTATGGACTATATGTGTCTTGATTACTTTCATCACAGGATATGTAGTGATTCATTGATCTCCAATAATACGTCCATCCACAATAATCAATGGGAAACATTCACCCCTTTCTGTATGGGTTTGACCTACATAGAGAGTTTCAAATTCAAGAAATACATGTGGCTTGATTCTTGTCATCACAGGGTATAGAGAGATTACTAGATCTCCAATACTGGGCCCATAAGAATCAATAAATGTTAAAAATTCCCCCTTCTTTGTATGGGTCATAACTACATGGAGTGTTACCCATTAATGACCTATGTGTGGAATGATTCCAGTTATCACAATATACATAGGGACACCCAAATCTCAAATGTTGTGTCCAACCACAATAATCTATTGGAATAATTCTCCCTTTACATATGGGTCATACCTACGTAGAATTTTCCCCATTTAATAACTCCATATGGATTGATTACTTTCCTCAAAGGATACATAAGGATGACCAGATCTCAGATCCTGGAAATATAAAAAAATGTCTCACCTTCTTGTGCACGGGTCTGACCTCGATAGAGAACTTTTTTCAATAACTATGTAAGGAATGATTACTGGAATTAGAGTATACATATATATTCATGGATATCAAATACTATGTTCATCCATGAAAAATAAAATAATAAATATTCACCACTAACTGTACATGGGTTGAACGTATGTGGCAATCCATTTGAGATGCACTCTCACATAGATCAGTCGACAGCCCAGTCATCCGTTGTTTCTCACACTGATCATGGATTATGTGAGATTAGGGAACCCAGCAAGAAGTTATGGCTGACATGATCAAAAAACACCACAGATCTGGAACCATTTCCTAGTGACATGATGTTAAACTACATGACTAAGCCTTATCACATGACATTAAATTAAATAATAAAGGGTCTTCACATTGAATAGATCATCCCCTGTGATGGTTGTGGGTCCAAGAATCATGTTTTTTGTTCCAACACCATGAAATGTGTTTAATACACACTGGAGTAGCCTTTAGGGTTCTTGAAACATTCTTGAATCTTACATTTTCAAGGAACCATTTTCATATAATTGATATCTAAGTCGACACAACTAGTTCCACATGTTTACACCCTTCACATAGAACCCCATGGAAATTGGGCCCTTGATCATAGATCTTACTTATTAAAAATTTTTAATATGGCTTCAGTTCATCCAAATGGACCTTTGGATCCTAGGAAGGATTCATTTAAATCCAATATTTCTTAACTCGACCACAAGGAACGTTACAAGCTCTTCCATTATCAATGGTAGAGTTTTACTCCCAGTTCCTTCCTCTAGTTAACTCAAATTTTCTTGGGTTATGATTTACATATTTAGTTTCTCAAATATTCAAGTGGATTTAGACACCCTTGATGTTACACATTTTTTCATCATACCCACTTTCAAATATATATTATTTTATCATATCCTTGTACCCTTCCATTTTGGGGTATGCATCATCTATGAAGATCTAATCAATCTGAGATATTCACCCCTCGCCCTTCATACAAATAAGTTCCCCATATAGGGATCTCTTTAAAGGAGGTAATTATGTGATGATTCAACCCATTAAAATATAAATATGGAAACCCATGAAATTACATCTATAAAACTAGAATATAACACTATTTAAAGAGGGACAAGATATACAATCTTTCTCCTCCTATACCGGATTCATATCTATATTTGGATTTATTTTTCTTGAGAAAAATCCATGAAAAAATTGGCTTTGACATATGGATACACATCAATATGATTTTTTCATGGATAAAAGGTGTTCCCTGTATTTAAATTCCCCTTTGTAGGGAAATGTTTCCCATGGATATCTTTCAAAATTTTATGTTAATTCCAATGTTCTTTCTTCATGATGTTAACCAGCATGGAAAACTCTATTACTACATAACGTTAAACTACATAGAAAATGACTTGGTCAAATATGTATGACCTTAAATATTTTTCATTGATGGTACAAATAAAAGGACCCTAAAACATTCTATAAAAGAGTAATAATACTCTCCATGCTGAAAACCTACAAAGTGAATATTAAAAAAATTTGAGTCACTGCTCACTAAACACTTAATATCCAGATTTTAGGAAAAGATTAGAATGTAAATTAATAAGGAATAAAGGTCATTGGGCCAACATTATGGAAATAGTAAGAGATGAGCCCTGATTTTTAGACCCTCAAACCAAAGTAAGTGTTATAATAATGATTTTTCACACCTCCTCTATATGATAATGTGTTCACTAGGCATCGAAAAACATTTAGGGTGATCAAACCCTTCCAAAATCTTGAATCTTCCATAAACCACCTCCATGAATTGAATGTCTAAGATGAAAAAACCAATTACTTGGGCTGGTATCCTTCTCATGAAACCCCATGGGATTTCAAATTCTTTTTTATTAGCTCTTCACCATAAAGAACATGTAATAGGGGATGGTTCTATAACCCCCTTAGAATTTTTGAGAAATATTTTGTTTTTATGTATTATGTTATACGCAACACCAAAGGAATCTTTCAATACAAACAAAACTATCTTGTCTTGCATTGCACGCAAGAGAAATCGTCCTAGATAGCTTGCATTGTACGCAATACCAAGTTTCACTAAATGATGATATGTTATTAAAAAATTATATAAACTAATCGTTATGAATAGTAACACCCACTTTTTGAAATTTTATAACTTTTATCATTCAAAATGGACTTCATTTTTGGACTCGGAATATTGGAATTATCTTAGGGTGAATTTTTGGTATTTTTCTGAAAACATTCAATTTTTGATGAATAGTGAAAAACACAGAGTTATAGTTTAAAACAGAATTTTTATTTAAATAATTATTTATTTTATTTAAATTTATTTTAGGTCAAAATTGATACATAATACTTATATAATTTCAATGTAATTCATTGGAGTCATATTATAATAATTTTAGATATATAAAAATTTTATTTAACTTTTAATGGTCTTTTACCCACCTCTTAGGAGAATTTGCAAATTTGCACAAAACATAATTTTACTGCTTCTGTGAGTAGAATTTAAAAAATTCAAGAAACACGGATGATATTAGTAAGTAAAATTTGGTTCAATCAGATAAAAATAATTTTTGGTGAATAGTAACTTTTTACTTTTATTTACCACGGTTAATATTAAATAGGTAATTAAGGGTAAAAATGATATTATTATTACCCCAAAACAGGTCCTAATTCTATTGGATAAGTGTAATTAGACCAAAAACATCATTTGGAATAAAATATGACCATTTAGGTCAACGTATATTAGATTAGGACATTTATTATTATTTAATTCAAAGAAGAGTTAAAAGAATTAAAATCAAAGTTTAATAAGTAAAACATTTTTAATATAGGGTTATACATAAGATAAATTCGACTATAAATATTATTTAAAAATATAAAATTATTTCCTACATAATGATATTGTATTTATAAATTTTATATATTAAATAAATAAATTTATTTATGACACAATGATGATGCAGTAATTACATTATTAATGAAATATTAACATAATTGATATTATAAATACCCAAATAAATGTAATTTGAGACTTTTTATGAATTAAACTAATTTTATAGGTTAATATACCATATTAGGGTTAGTTAAATGAATTTTTTTTGAATTAATAATGCTGTTATGAATTTAACAACAACAAAATACCAAATAGTGTCAAAATTGACATTAAAGTGTTTTTAAAACAAATATTATATTATTAATTTTTATTCTATTCCTAAAAATCTAAGGTTAAGAAAAAAGACTTATATAATAATATATATGACATTAATTAACCAATTAAGGTTCGATTGGAAGTTTATAGTAATTTTCTTAACCATATAGTGTAAGAATACAAGAAGACATGGTAAAAGTTAAATTATTTGACTTAGAGTTAGTTCTTAATTATAAGATTAAAATGGTGACCTACACTTGTATAAAACCTATTTGTTGAGAGGCTTACGACCCATCCTCACCCTATCCTCGAAAAAAGTCACTTTGGATCCATTATAAACCGAATATGACTTTATTATAAAATAATATTTTAGGTTTATCCTAAGGTGACCCTCTCCTCCCTTATAAAAGGGAACCTCCTCCCTCTCCATTTTCCATTTTTTGTGCCTTCAATCTTGGCAAAACCCTATCCATTTCCCTTCTAAACATCCCTAGAAACATACAATAGTTTTTTGTCTTCTTCAAAGACCATATTTAGTGTCCTAAGAGGAGTTTTAGAAGAGGCTTGTCGAAGAAGAGGTAATATCCTTTACTGATTATTTCACATTTATTTATTCTTCTACTTCCTCTTCTTTATTTTTTTCCCTATAAAGTAATAAAATAAGTATCAATCATATATTTATATTTTATTATAAAAATTAAACAACCCTATTTCGCCTTCTATCCATCCTACGAAAAACGAAATCACCGTGCGTGCGTACGTACGGAATATCGTCTCCACGCCGTGGTGTAATCTGTTTTTCCACAACCGCCTTAATTGGATGGGTATAATGGTGTAAAGAATATCTATATATAGTTATTATGACATGATACTAATTATGATATATTCTATCATCCACTTTAATACAATTCCACAATCATGGGAATGATATCATCACTCGTGTGTACGTACGGCTTACCATCTCCACGATGTGATGCGACTCATTCTACATGATCTTCATTGAATAATGATTATATAAATGAACTGAAAAAATAAATTTCATATATATTACACTAATACAATTCTTTAAATGAGTTATCTATAACCTAAAAATATAAATAATAATTTCTTCGACAAAGCATGCATAAGAACATAAAGCAATGAACACCCGAATAACAAGTAGCAATGAAATATTACTAATAAAAAGATAAGAATATTATCATATATGATATAATAACAATTAATAAGATTCTGTAATAAGTCAATGACATTATTTAAATCATTATACATGAGTTCTGGATACATACGAAGCATATCGGACCTAAGGTAAGGGAAAATCTCACAATCTCATTTTTATCCGAGATTGTTTGTACTTCAGAATTTACTGGGGCATATTTATCATCCACATCCATGTTTCTTCAATATATAATATTATTTCTATACTCTTACAAATTTTTAAATCCAATTTTACCTATTGGTGAATATTTAGTAAAAGATATGAAAGGAATCTTTTGTCATTATCAGTACGAGATAATTTTTGACATTTCTGGCCAAAGTACGAGAAGAATGTTTTTTTAACATATACGACATGAATGGATTTTTATGATTTCATAGAACATTATTTTCCTGAAGCTTAATTTACATGTTTTCATGTTTATTTTTAATTAACTTCTTTTAGTTTAAAAATATATGACATGTTAATAAAGGAAAAATGTTTTTGAAGTAGAAAGGATATTTTCCTCAAGAATGGAGTTCAAGTGTTTTATCATAAACAATTTCCATCTAATATAATATAGGGTTCTATTTCTATCCCTATTTTTGCATTAAGTTGATTATTTTATGATGGAATTATTTTTATGAAGTCCTTTTATCTTATTTGTATTATGTTATGATGGCATGATGTTTAAGAATACAATTTTTATTACATGTGTTATGCTATGATATATGATTTATGATTTTGTGGCACAGATAAGAATTGTTTCATTATGAGATGGGTGGGACCTATATCTCCCTCCAATGCATTGGGTAATGATTTTTATCTCATGAGATATACATGGCTGGAACAACAAGTTAATCTGGTTCAACGATACAGGACATGAACGAGGAGTGAACTCAGTTTAGAAATGGATTTTGTCCGCTATGATAGTCTTGGGAATGAGTCTTTAAAAATATGAAATGATTTTATATGATTATGTGTGTATGCCACAATGTTTCGTGTTTTATGTTATGATTATTGGGATTACATTTCACTACTATGATTTATCCCATGTTATGATATTATGATCTCTTTTGCAGGTTAAGATTTTCAAAATGTTATGTTCTTACGAATATGATATGATTGATATTTCCTTTGTTTACCCTTACTGAGCATTTGATCTCACCCTTTTGTATGTTTCATTTTCCCCAGGTCAGGAAGAAGGGTATTAAGTAGGATATGCCTAAAGGGACTCTAGATATGATGAAATAAATAGAAGACAATGTAGATGCTTTATGAACCAGTTGTTTATGTTTCCCAATTTCTAAAGACACTATACCTATACGGTCCTATTATGGTTTTGTTATATGTTGTAATAAGTATGCTTCAATTATGAAGTAATAACAATGTATGTAATGTATGGGTCATTATAGTTGGTATCATAGGAAAGGTATAGTCAACCTTTGGAAACTAGGATGTGAAAGCCTTAGTAAGAACCCTAAGGATATGTCAAAGCATTGAACACAATATTAGTGTTCTAGAAATGGACATGAATAACCTATGATAATACCTAAAGTGTGAAATTATATTCTTGATTATGTGGTTTTCCTATTATGATTAGTATTTCTCGCACTATGCTTATTGGTTTTAGTCAATGGCTAGAACCCGAAGGAACTGTGTTAATGCTGAATGCGACGGGCAATGAAATGATTGTCTCCCGGAGCAACCTAACGTTATGGGAGGTGGAATTCAAAATCTTGTATCCATGCTCACACAACTTTCTCAAGCTATGAATCATGCATGACTTCCGAATGAGCAAAATAATGAGCAACATTCTATTGAATCCTTCATGAGGCAGTGTCCACCCTCAGTCAGTAGGTCTATTGATCCATTAGTGGCTGAACAATGGATCAGTACCACTGAAAAGATATTTTATATTCTTGAATGTTATGAACATGATAAGGTCTTCTTAGCAGTATATCATTTGGAAGGTGAAGCTAATCAATGGTGGAATATTATCAAGAATACGAGGCAAAGAGGTGAAATTGAGTCAATGGAATGGGATGAGTTCAAGAACATATTTTTCAATAAGTACTTCCCTTGTATTCTTTGAACAAAGATGGAGAAGGAGTTTATTGAACTAAAGAAAAAGGATGATGAATCTGTTGGTACCTACGAAGCAAATTTTACAAGACTTGAAAGGTATGAATCTGGAATTATTATCCATCCTGAATGTAAGATTGATCAATTCTTTAGTGGCTTAAAACCAAGTCTTCTAAGGGTGTTATCCATAAGGGACTTCAATAGCTATGATGAAATTGTTCGATGTGCTCTCAAGGTTGAGATGGAGATTGGATTAACCAATCAGTCATATGGGTTTGATAAGAAGAGTAAAATGGAATTAAAAGGGAAATCTAAAGACCACACTGAAAAGAAGATGAGTTTTCCCTTATGCTCAAAGTGTGGAATGAAACCTAGAGGGAATTGTCTTAATGGGATAAGTAAATGTTTCAAATGTGAAAAAGAAGGTCATCGAGCATTTGAATGCTGCAATGATGGGAAAAATATGTCTAGTGATGAGAACAAAGAAAAGGCTACACAGAATACACATCCTACACTTCAATGTTACAAGTGTAAGGAAATGGGTCATTATTCTAATCAATTCCCTAATCCAAGGGTTGTTGATGATGATCGACATCAACAAACTCTTTAGGACAATGATAAAGGAATGTCACATGAAATTCCTATCGGTGATGTGGAGTACGATAACGAAGTGGTGAAAGGTGCACTTACCATCCACTCTAAAGTAGAGACTATTTTATTTGATTCTGGATCTACCCACTCTTATTTATGAAGAATTTTGCAAGGTTATCGCCGTACTACCTCAACAATTAGCTATTGAGTTAGCTATGACAACTCCTAATGGCACAACGGTTGCATCAAAAGTATATAATTCTTCTCCAATATACATTTACGGGAATGTTCTTCCTACAAATCTTGTGATCCTTCCTATAGTGGAATATTATGTGATTCTTGGTATGGATTAGCTTTCCTTACTTGGAGCTCATATCGATTTCCAAATAAGGGAAGTCACATTTCATATTCTTGATCAAACTATGATCATCTATTGATGCAAGGATGAATATAACCTCATAGTGGAAATTTCTTCCATCTTATGGGTCTTGGTTCCAATAAATGAAGGTTATTTATCTCAAATGGTTGGAGAGAAACTCGCGATTAAGAATATTTCCATTGTACTAGAGTTTGAGGATGTCTTTCTAGAGGAATTTCCAGGTCTTCCACCAAATTGTGAAGTTGAGTTTTCAATAGAACTCATACCGGGTGCTATGCCCATTTCAAATACACCTTATAGAATGTACCCAATTGAGTAGAAGGAATTGAAGAAGAATCTCCAAGAGATTCTTAATAAGGAATTTATATGCCCTAGCGCATCACCTTGGGGAGCACCTATTCTATTGTTTAAGAAGAAATATGGATCAATGAGACTCTTCATTGATTATTGAGAACTTAACAAGATCACTATCAAGAACAAATATCTTCTCCCACGCATTGATGACTTATTTTACCAACTACCTGGAGCTCAATACTTTTCCAAGATTTATCTTCATTCAGGGTATCATCAATTAAGGGTCAAAAGGGAGGATATACCAAAGACGGCTTTCCGTACAAGGTATGGACACTATGAATTTATAGTGATTTCATTTGGTCTTACTAATGCCCCTGATATCTTCATGGATCTAATGAATAAAGTCTTTAGAGACTATCTTGATCAGTTTGTGGTAATCTTTATAGAAAATATTCTTGATTATTCAATGAGCAAGAAAGAATATGAATATTACTTGATAATTGCATTAAAGACCCTAAGAAAGTAGAATCTTTATGCCTAATTTACCAAGTGTGAATTCTGGCTTCAAAAAGTTTCATTTTTGGGTCACATAATCTCAAAAGAAGGGATATCTGTGGATCCAGAAAAAAAGATGTTATCAAAAGATGGTCAAGACCAACAACAGTAACTGAGATCCTAAGTTTTCTTTGTTTGTCTAGATATTATCGAAGTTTTGTGAAAGATTTTTCTTGATTATCTAATCCACTCACCAGGTTGACTCGAAAAGGAGTTAAGTTCATTTAGACATAGGAGTGTGAAGAGAATTTCAAGGAGTTGAAAATAAGGTTATCCAGTGCACCAGTGCTCACACAACCTTATAGTGGAGAAAGGTTTGTGATCTACAGTGATGCATCCAAGACGGGATTGGGGTGTGTTCTCATGAAAAATGATATGGTGATAGATTATGCCTCACGATAGTTGAAAATCCATGAGAAAAATTACCAAACTAATGATTTGTATTTGGCTGCGTTAATCTTTGCATTAAAGATTTTAAGGCATTATATTTATGGTGAAAGGTGTGATATTTATACTAATCATGAAAGTTTAAATTATATTTTCACAAAAAAGGATCTGAATATCCGCCAAAGAATATGGTTTGAGCTGATTAAGGATTACAACTACTCAATTCATTACCACCCTAGGAAAGTAAACATGGTGGAAAACACATTAAGACAACAAGACCATGCTAGCTTATCCATGATGTGGATCACAAAAGATACAATATTTATGGATTTACAAAGGACGGATCTTGGAATTATAATGGAAGGTGAAAAATCTTATCTTTATCAAATGAATCTTCAACCATCTATACATGTGAAGATTAAAGAGGAACAAAATGAAGATGTAGAGCTACAAAAGAAGGTGGGAAATGTTCTTGAATTCCACATTGATTATGATGAAATAATAAGTTTTAAGAATTGGGTTTGTGTTCCTCCCATCCCAAAATTAAAGAAGGTGATATTGGATGAAGCTCATAGTTCTTCATTCTCTATTCACCCTAGAAGCAAGAAGATGTATAGGGACCTAAAAGAGTACTTATGGTGGGATGACATGAAACGAGATGTTGCTAAATATGTCTCTCGATGCTTGGTTTGTCAGCAAGTTAAAGCAGAGAGACATAAGTCTAAGGGGTTGTTACAACCATTTCCCATACCAGAATGGAAATGGGAAAACATCACTATGGACTTTGTCACTAGACTTCCTAAAACTTCCAAATGAAATAATGTTATCTGGGATATAATTGATCATTTTACGAAGTCAGAACAGTTCATTGCTATTAGAGAAGATTTCTATCTTGCTCAACATTCTATGATATATGTGAAAGAAGTGGTAATATTGCACGGAGTACCACTTTCCTTTATATCTGATCGGGATCCGTGGTTTACCTCAATGTTTTGGCGAAGTATTTAGCATACTCTAGATACAGAGTGGAGTTTCAGCACTTCTTATCATCCTCAAACAGATGGTCAGTCTGAGAGGAATATTCAAACTCTAGAAGACGTGTTGAGAGCTTACTCTATGGATTTCAAAGGTGGTTGGGATCAACACCTACCTTTGGTGGAATTTTCTTATCATAATAGCTTTCACTCTAGTATTCATATGGCTCCTTATGAATCTCTCTACGGAAAGAAATGAAGAACTCCAACTTGCTAGGATGAAGTTGGGGAAAGAAAGTTATTAGGACCTGATCTTATTAATGAGATGGAAGAAAAGGTAAGATCTATTCAAAAACACATAAGAGTAGCTCAGAGTCGATAAAAAAGTTATTAAAACAACCAAAGAAAAGACCTAGAGTTTGAAGTCGGTGATAAAGTGTTCTTACAAATATCTCCTTGGAAGAGAGTAATGAGATTTGGAAAGAAGGGCAAGCTGAGCCCTGGGTATATTGGTCCTTTTGAAATACTGGATCATGTTGGGAATGTAGCTTAATGATTGGCGCTTCCACCGAATCTCTCTCAAGTTCATGATGTGTTCCAAGTATCTCTCTTGAGAAAGTATATACCCAATCCTTCACATGTACTAAGATCAGAAGTTGTACCGCGGGAGCATGATCTTTCTTATGAAGAACAGCCAATAGAGATTCTGGATCGTAGCTAAATATTTTTACGAAACAAGACCACTCACTTGGTTAAAGTTTTATGGAGGAACCAGCAATTAGAAGAAGCTACATGGGAACTTGAGGATATGATGAGGGAGATGTATCCTTATCCGTTTTTTACGAATTAACGAATTTCGAGGGCGAAATTCTTTTAAAGCGGGGGTTGAATGTAACACCCTAATATTTTATGAAAAATATTTATTTTTTATGTATTATGTTATATGAAACATCAAAAGAATCTTTCACTACACAGAAAATTGTATTGGCTTGTGTTGCACGCAAGAGCATCCTTCCTCGATAGCTTGCGTTGTACGCAATACCGAGTTTCACTAAACGATGATATGTTATTAAAATATTATATAAACTAGCCGTTATAAATAGTAATACCAAATTTTCAAAATTTTATAAATTTTATCTTTCAAAATGGACTTCAGTTTTGGATTCATAATATTGAAATTAGCTTAGGGTGAATTTTTGGTATTTTTCTGAAAACTTTCAATTTTTGATGAATAGTAAAAAACACTGAGTTATAGTTTAAAACCTAATTTTTATTTAAATAATTATTTATTTTATTTAAATTTATTTTAGGTCAAAATAGATAAATAATACTTATATAAGTTCAATTTAATTCATTTGAGTCATTTTATAATAATTTTAGATATATAAAAATTTTATTGAACTTTTTACCGTCTTTTACCCACCTCCTAGGAGAATTTGAAAATTTACATAAAATATAATTTTACCCCTTATGTGGGTGGATTTCAAAGATCCGAGAGACACGGTTGATATTAGTAAGTAAAATGTGGTTCAATAAGATAAAAACAATTTTTGGTGAATAGTAACTTTTTACTTTTATATACCACAGTTAAAAGTAAATAGGGTAATTAAGGGTGAAATTAATATTATTATTACCCTAACACATGTCCTAATTCTATTGGATAAGTTTAATTCGACCAAAAAAACCTTAGGAATAAAATATGACCATTTAAGTTCACTTGGATTAGATTATGACATTTATTTTTAATTAATTCAAAGAAGAGTTAAAAGAATTAAAATCAAAGTTTAATATGTAAAACATTTTTAATATAGAGTTATACATAAGATATATTAGATTATAAATATTAATTATAATTCTAAAACAATTTCCTAAATAATTGTATTTTATTTTTAATTTTTATACATTAAATAATTTAATTTAATTATGACACAATCATGTTGTAGTAATTATCTTATTAATGAAATATTAACATAATTGATATTATAAATACCCAAATAAATGTAATTTGTGACTTTTTATGAATTAAACTAATTTTCTAGGTTATTATAACATATTAGGGTTAGTTAGATGAAATTTTTTCGAAGTAATAATGTTTTTATGAATTTAACAAAAACAAAATACCAAATAGTGTCAAAATAGACATAAAAGAGTTTTTAAAACTGATTTTCTGTTATTAATTGTTACTATATTCATAAAAATCTAAGGTTCGGAAAAAAATACTTATTTAATAATATATATGACATTAATGAACCAATTGGGGTTTGATTGAATGTTTATAGTAAGTTTATTAACCATATAGTGTAAGAATACAAGAAGACATGGTAAAGGTTAAATTATTTAACTTAGAGTTAAATCTTAATGATAAGGTTACAATGGTAACCTAAACTTTCCTAAAACCTATTGGTTGAGAGGATTTTGACTCGTATCCACCCTAGCCTCTAAATAAGTCACTTTTGAGCCATTAAAAACCGAATATGACTTTATTATAAAATAATATTTTATATTTTTCCTAAGCTGCCCCTCTCCTCCCTTATAAAAGGCCACCTCCTCCCTCTCCATTTTACAACATTTTGAGCCATCATGCTCGGCCAAAACCTATCCATTTACTTATCCACTTTCCTAGAAACATAATAGAGGTTATGTTCTTCGTCAAAGACAAACTTTAGTGTCCTAAGAGGAGGTTTAGAAGAGGCGCGTCGAAGAAGAGGTAATATCCTTTCCCGATTATTTCACATTATTTCTTCTTATACTTCGTCTTATTTATTTGTTTCCTTATAAAGTAATAACATCAGTATTACTCATATAATTATATGTTATTATAAAAATTAAGCAACCCTATTTCACCTTCTATCCATTCTATAGAAAACGAAATCTTCGCGTGTGCGTACGTACAGAATACCGTCTCCACGCCGTGGTGTAATCTATTTTTCCACCACCGCCTTACTTGGATGGGTATAATGGTGTAAAGAATAACTATATATGGTTAATATGACATGATAATAACTATTTGATATTCTATCATCCACTTTAATACAATTCCACAATCCTGGGAATGATATCATCGCTCGTGTGTACGTACGGCTTACCGTCTCCATGATGTGATGTGACTCGTTCTACATGATCTTCATTGAATAATGATTATATAAATGAATTGGATGAATAAATATGATATATTACACTAATAAAATTCTTTAAATGTGGTATCTATAACCTAAAAATAGGAATAAGAATTTATTCATCAAAACATGCATAAGAACATAAAGTAATGAACACCCGAAGAACAAGTAGCAATGAAATACTACTAATAAGAAGATAAGACTATGATCATATATTATATAATAACAATTAATATGATTCTATAATAAGTCAATGACATTATTTAAATCATTATACATGAGGTTAGGATACGTACGAAGCATATCAGACCTAAGGTAAGGGAAAATCTCACAATCTCATTTTTATCCGAGATTGTTTCTACTTCAAAATTTACTGGGGCATATTTATCATCCACATCCATGTTTTCTCAATATGTAATATTATTTATATCCTCCTACAATTGTTTAAAACCAATTTTACCTATTGGTTAATTTTTATTAAATGATATGAAATGAATCTTTTGTCATTTTCAGTACGAGATACTTTTTGACATTTCCGGCCAAAGTGCGAGAAGAATGTTTTTTTAATTTATACGGCATGAATAGATTTTTATGATTTCATAGAACATTATTTCCATGAAGCTTCCATTAAAATATTTCAAGTTTTTTTAATTAAATTATTTTAGTTAAAAATTGGATGACATGTTATGAAATGAAAAATGTTTTTCAAGTAGAAAGGATATTTTCCTCAAGAATGGAGTTCAAGTGTTCTATCAAAATTATATTCCATCTAAGATAATATAGGGTACTATTTATATCCATATTTTTACATTGATTTGAATATGTTATGATGGAATTATTTTTATGATGTTCTTTTAACTTATATGGATCATGTTATGATGGCATGATTTTTAAGAATCCCATTTTTATTACATGGGTTATGCCATGATATATGATTTTTGATTTTGTGGAACACATAAGAATGGTTTCATTATGATATGGGTGGGACCTATATCTCCCTCAAATGCATTGGGTGAGGATTTATATCTCATGATATAGACATGGTTGGAACGACAAGTTAATCTGGTTCAGTGATACTGGACTGGAACGGGGAGTGAACTCGGTTCAGAAATGGACTTTGTCCGCTATGATAGTCTTGGCAATTAGCATTGACAAATATGAAATGATTTTCTATGATTATGTGTGTATGACACAAAGTTTCATGTTTTATGTTATGATTATTGGGATTATATCTCACTACTATAATTTATCCCATGTTATGATATTATGATCTCTTTTGTAGGTTAATATTTTTAAAATGTTATGTTCTTACGAATATGATATGATTGATATTTTCTTTGTTTACCCTTACGGAGAATTTGAGCTCACCCTTTTGTATGTTTTATTTTCCCCAGTTCAGGAAGAAGGATATTAAGTAGGATATTCCAAAAGGAACTCTAGATATGATGAAATAAACATTGGACAATGTATATGCTTTATGAACCAGTTGTTTATGTTTTCCAATTTGTAAAGACTCTATACCTATACGGTCCTATCATGGTTTTGTTATATGTTTTGTTAAGTATGCTTCAATTCTAAAGTAATAAAAATGTATGTAAATTATGGTTCGTTATAGTTTCATCCAAACAAACACCTCGATCCTTGAAAGGCACTCCTTAAATGTAGCAGTTATTTTCATTACAATATTGAGCTAGTGTTAGTCAGAAATGCTCATATTATTTTCTCTTATTCCATGATAAATATCCATATTTTTAATTCAAATTCATGGTAAAATAATACTTTTTTAACTTTGAAAATATAAAAATAAATGTTAAAATGGATTAATTAATTATTTTTAGTGAGATAGTATTTTTTGGAGTTAAATTGTCAAGCCATACATAAATTGAAAAAAAAATATAAAAATAAACATTAGAATAAAATTGTTATATGAATTAAATGTTTTTTCAATTCAATAAATAAATTTTAATTCTAATGAAATCCACAATTTAGAAATTTTAGATATGAAATAATGTTGATTGGAATATATTTTTATTTTATGTAATTTAAAATTATAAAATTAAGTATACATATGCTAATTTTAATTGATTCATCATTTTAAAATTTATTTGTCACAATATATCAATATACATGTATTATGTTTGAATACAAGATAAGAAATTTGAATAATACATGCACGGTTAGCAGACTCATTGTGGTAGTTGACCTCACCTTGCCCAACTACCTTCCACAAACCACCACTCATGGTGAGCAGACAAGCCATGAAACCAACCCACTATATCTCCCCTCTCAGCTAGGCTACTGACCATGAGACCCCTTTTCCACCCTGCTGCAAGAATCCTTCAGAGTCACCTTATGTGATTGTGGATCTCATCCACCTAACCACAACTTCATCCACCATAACTCACCTTCATCCACCTTGTCACACATCAGCCTACCAGGGCCAGCTCACTCCACTCCACATTAATTCACATACCTCTTAGACACTAATAAACCAAACCCTAAAATCTATAACAACAACCATGGAATATGGGCCTGCAGGTGAAGAAACCTTGTTGGAGGATAATAACCACAACCTTTATCCACACCAATTGAATACTGAATATGTGCATCCAAACCTCTAAAAAACCCTTCCTTGTGCATAATTTAGAAAATATTAATCTATTAAACCCCATTGTTCCAAATATAAGTGAACCCCCATGCTGCTCACAAGATGTGGAGATGAAGAATCTACAAAAATCTGCAATAAATACCCCCATGGGTCGAGCCTGTCAAATGAAGAAGAAAAAAATGAAAACAAAGCAAAAGGCACAAAAATAATATATATTTATATATATAAAATATATTCATATACATTTAGATAATGTATTATATATAATATATTTTTATATTTTTATCTATATATTTATATATTATAAAAAATTAGTGTACATATAATTATATATCAATAAGTATTTTTAATAATAATTACTTTTTTGGGGTGACGTCTTGTAACATCAGTCTTTCAACTTCAACCATGAACCAATAGAGAAAATCTTAATTCTTCCGCGATTATAAATAAAGGATGTGTTAGTGTAATTAATCATAACTATTCACTGCAACATGGGGCATCTATCTAGATGAAGTCATAGCCCTCAACTTCTCTATGAATTTCTCTCACTCTCTCCCATTTTAAATATTCAGCATCTACTGACTAGGTTTTTCTTACTTTTTAAATTTATTTTCTTTATTCATTTTCTAATTTAATGTTCATTCTGTTCTTTTTGAAATCAAACAATATAATTCATTTTACCATTAATTGATTTGTATTATCACCCCACTATTGTCCCATTGTCCCATATCTCTATCATCATGGAGAGCTAACCCATTTTGGGTCGTCCAAAGGGAATTCATAATGACGATATTGAATTTATATGTTTAATTCTGAATCTATATCCACTATAATTTCAGTGTGATAGTGTAAATGCAATTAAGAGGGGGAGATTTTCACTCTACAATATATTAACACCAATAGACTTTTGCAATTGTAACACTCATAGGCCTCCGGCCATTTGGATCACACTTCATACCAGTGAAGTTGCGTGGTTTAAATGGAAAAATGGTATGCGATTTTTTTCAAGTGTGTGAGGGTGTTAATTCACTTGATTAAGATATGTTCTCACTCATACACATAGAAGAATATATGGAAGGATTGGTCTACATAATGATCTCTTGATTAGATTAGCGGTTTCATAAAAAAGAAAATATTGGATGGAAAATTGGTTAATGATATTGATCTTACTCATTGAGTTTGATGATTGGGAACAAAATTAAATGATGATTGATCTCACTGTAATTCATCCTTATGTGAAACATACACAGCCACAAATGTGGCCATTAACAATGCTAATATAGTCTATTAATATAGTTAAAAATCACTGTTAATATTAGCAAAGAAAAAGGGGGGTCCCCTTTATCCGTGAATTTTTTGGAGCACTGATAAAGGGGGTCCTTTATTAGTGCTAAAAATATTGATGATAAATGTATACATAATATGTTTATATAATAGTTCACCCAACAACCAACAAAAAATATATCAAAACCAGAAACCAAAAAAATGTCAAAACCAGAAAAAACCTGAAAAAAATAATCACCCATAATATATTCAAAGGAACCACATACACGATGCAAATGATGAAAAAACAGGAAGTGCACACAAGGGTTTGGAAAACAATGCTATATACATTTAATTTACATTATGAATAAAAAAAATCCTCTTATGGTATATAAAAAAAAACTTCAATATAAATTTCGAATAGTGTTTTATATAATTACATTTATAATTATCCAACAAAAATTTATAAACATTAATGTTTTCTCTTTTAACTTATGTGGTATCCTCTAAAAAATGTCTTCTGATGGTATTAGATACTGAAAGAATCATCTTAACTTGAGACAAAGATTCCAACTATATAAAAAACAAATATTATGTTAGTAATACTATAAAGAAATAAATTAAACATTAATATGAAGAATACATTAATAAAATTCCAATTTTTAATAAAAAACATATTTGGATTAATACCAGTCATGTTGTTATCTGTATTGAGTTGGGGTTTATTCCTATATCATAACTATAGAAAAAAGATTCCACCCATATAAGAAAGAAAATATTACATTAGTAATAATATGAAAAAATAAATTAGACATTAATATAAAGATTACATCAATAAAATATCATACTGGCCACATCTTATTTTGGTTTTTTGTGAGACTACTTCATATATGTCACAATTAGAGCATGTTTTCTTGTTATTCAGTGAGTGACATGTTTTTAGATAAAATGTCAATTTTAAACTCATAACAGATGATTTTAGTCATACCAAGGACACTATGAATTGGATTGAGGTGAGATTGAGTCTTACACATCACAACTGACTCAAGGGTCATTATCCTAAAGTATCAAATCAATCTAAATGCATTTTCATGGTTTTCAGTATGTCAGTTGTTTTTTTATTTTAATTAATGTCAATTTTAAATAAGAAAACGCTTTTGGAGTCATACTGGTCGCACCGTGCATCGGATTGAGGTGGGGTTGAGTACTACAAATCACAATTGACTCATGTATTGTTTTCCTAAATCACCAAATCAATTTTATTGCATTAACTCATTTTTCAGTTTTATAGTTGAAATTTTTACTTGAATCAAAGTCAATTTAAATAATAAGACACATTTGGGGTTATACTGGTCGTATAATGCCTTGGATTGAGGTGGGGTTAGTTCTTACACATCACAACTGACGCGTGGATCATTTTTGTAAAGTATCAAAGCAATTTGAATGTTTTTGCGCAGTTTTTAGAATCTTAGTTGTGTTTTTACTTGAATTAATATCAATTTAAAATAAGGGGACACATTTGGAGTCATACCAGGGACACCATGAGTCAGATTGATATGGGGTTGATTTTTTCACATCACAATTGAATCATGAATCATTTTTCTAAATTATAAAATCAATGAAATTGCATTTTATCAGTTTTCAGTATGTCAATTGTGTGTTTTTTACATGAAATAATGTCAACTTTAAATAATAATATGCATTTTGATCTATACTGGTCACACAGTGCATCAGATTGATGCGAGGATGATTCCTACAGGTCACAACATTCTCATGGATTCTTTTCCTAAAGTATCAATGAAACTTGAATTCATTTTTTTGGTTTTTATTATGTTAGTTGTGTTTTTTATTGATTTAATATCAATTTTAAATAAGAAGATACATTTTGAGTCATACCAGTCATACCATGCATCAGATTGAGGTGGGGTTCATTCTTACATGTCATTACTAACTCATGAAGCTTTTTCTTATAGTATAAAAGCAATATGAATGTGTTTTCCTGGTTTTTAGTATGTCATATGTGTTTTTTTACTTGAATTATTGTAAATTTAAAATAAGAAGACACATTTGGAGTTATACCGGTGACACTGTACACTGGATTGAGGTGGGTTTGATTTCTACACATAATAACCAACTCTTGGATATTTTTTATAAATTATTGAAGAAATTTGAATGCATTTTATTTATTTTCAGTATGTCAGTTGTGTGTTGTTAGTTGAATTAATGTTAATTTTAAATAAAAAGACAAATTTGAATTCATACTGGAAAAACCATGCATAGGATTGAGGTGGGGATGATTCCTACATGTCACAACTGACTTATGCATTGTTTTCATAAATTATAATAAAAATATGAATGTTGTTTTCTCTATTTTTAGTATGTTAGTTGTGTTTTTTTTACCTTAATTAATGTAAATATTAAATAAGAATACACATTTGGAATCATACTGATCACACTGTGCGTCAGATTGAGGTGGATCTAAGTCATGAACGTCACAAATGACCCATGAATTTTTTTTGTAAAGTATCAAAGTAATATGAATGAATTTTCTCTATTTTTAGTATGTCGGTTGTGTTTTTTACTTGAATTAATGTAATTTTTATTGAAAAAGACACATTTGGAGTCATTCTAGTCATACCGTGCATTGGATTGAAGTGGGGTAGATTCCTACACATCACAACTGACTCATGGATCGTTTTCCTAAAGTTCTAAATCAATATGAATTCTTTTTTATAGGTTTCAGTATGTCAGTTGTGTTTTTTTACTTAAATTAATGTCAATTTAAAATACGAAGACACACATGGAATCATACCGGTGATATTGTGCATCAGATTGGGGTGGGGTTGATTCCTACACATCTAAACTGACTCATAGATCATTGTTATAAAGTATCAAAGCAATAAAAATATGTTTTATTTTTTTAGTATGTCAGTTGTATTTTTTTACTTGAGTTAATGACAATTTTAAATAAGAAGACACATTTGGAGTCACACCGGTCACAAAGTGCATCAGATTGAGGTGGTCTTGATTCCTATGCATCACAACTGACTCACAGATCATTTTCCTAATGTATCAAAAAAAATATGAAGTAATTTTCTCAATTTTCAGTATGTCAGTTGTTTTTTTACATGAATTAATGTCAATTTTAAATTATAAGACACTTTTGGAGTCATACCGGAAACACTGCACATCATATTGAGGTTGAGTTGATTCCTAGACATCACAACTGACTCATTGATCCTTTTCCTAAACTATCAAAGCATTCAAAATTAGTTTTCTTAGTTTTTAGTATTTCAGTTTTGTTTTTTAGGTGAACTAGTGTCAATTTTAAATAAGAAGACACATTTAGAGTCATACCGGTGACACTATGTGTCAGATTGAGGTGGGTTTGATTCCTACATGTCACAACTGACTCATGGATCATTTTACTAATGTATCAAAGAAATAATAATGTGTTTACATAGTTTTCAATGTGTAAATTTTGATTTCTTACTTGAATTAATGTCATTTTAAAATAAGAATACACATTTGGAGTTATACCGGTCATATTGTGCACCAGATTGAGGTGGGGTTGATTCCTACACATCAAAAATGACTCATGGATCGTTTTCCTAAAGTATCAAAGCAATAAAAATGTGTTTTATTAGTCTTCAGTATGTTAGTTTTGTATTTTACTTGAATTAATGTCAATTTAAAATAATATGACACATTTGGAGTCATACCGGTGACCTCATGCATTATATTGGGGTGGGGTTGATTCATAGACATCACAACTAACTCATGGATCGTTTTTCAAAAGTATCAATTCAATACGAATGATTTTTCTCAGGTTTTAGTATGTCAGTTGTGTTTTTTTACTTGAATAAATGTCAATTTTAAATAAGAATACACATTCAGATTCATATCAGTCACCTCATGCATCAGATTGAGGTGTAGTTGATTTCCACATGTCACAACTAACTCTTGGATCATTTTCCTAATGTATCAAAGCAATTGGAATGTGTTTTATTGGATTTTAGTATGTCAGTTTTGTTTTTTAATTTGAATTAATGTCAATTTTAAATAATAAGACACATTTGAAGACATATTGGTGACATCATGCATTGGGGTGAGGGGAGTTTGATTCATAAAAGTCACAACTTACTCATGGATCATTTTCCTAAAGTATCAAAGAAATCTGAATGCTATTTCTTAGTTTTTATTATGTCAATTGTGTTTTTTAAATGAATTAATGTCAATCTAAAATTATAATACACATTTGGAGTCATACCGTCACACAAAGTATCATATTGAGGTGTATTTTATTTCTACATATCACAACTGACTCATTGATCATTTTACTAAATTATCATATAAATACGAATGTGTTTTCTTAGTTTTTAGTATGTGGGTTGTATTTTTTAGATGAATTAATGTCAATTTAAAATAAGAAGACACATTTGGAGTAATATTGTTGATATTGTGTGTCAGATTAAGGTCAGGTTGATTCTTACACATTACAAATGACTCAAGGATCATTTCTATAATGTATCAAAGAAATCGAAATGCATTTTCTCAATTTTTAGTATGTTAGTTCTGTTTTTTTACTTGAATTATTGGAAATTTTAGATAATAAAACACATTTGGAGTTATATTGGTCCTTCCATGTGTCAAATTGAGGTGGGTTGATTCATATACGTCACAACAGACTCTTGGATCATCGTTCAAAAGTATCAAAGAAATATGAATGCATTTTCTCATTTTTGAGTATGTCATTTGTGTTTTTTACTTGAATAAATGTCAATTGAAAATTAGAAGACACATTTGGAGTCATACTAGTCACGCCGTGCAACGTATTGAGTTGTGATAGATTCTTACATGTCACAACTAACTCATGGATCATTTTACTAATTTATCAAAGAAATCTGAATGTATTTTCTCAATTTTAAGAATGTCAGTTCTGTTTTTATACCTTAATTAGTGTCAATTTTAAATGTGAAGATACATTTAGATTTATAACGATCACACCATGTGTTGGATTGAGGTAGGGTTGATTCCTTGTTGACTCATCTTCATATTTTTTTATATTTTCCCTAATGTATGTTTACCATTTATTTTTAATCATATCTATATCATCTTGTGAATATGAATCTTTTTTAAAATAATACTAGTACTAAAAATATATAAATACACAATGTATTAATAAATATTTAAAATGAAATAGAAATTATCTTTGAAAATAACTCATCATGGATTCTAGTTTCCTTATGAAAGATAATATTTTTCATGAATTTACAAACATAATAACCATAGTCTTTTCCATTTGTTTGTTTTGGACACCACATAACCATTTAGAATAATAAGTAATTTTCTTTGATATGTGTTTGGATAGTGAAATATTATTATATATACCCTGATATTTTTCAAGTCATAGTACTTTTCATGTTTCTTCTCCTTATCCCCTAGAATTATTCAATGATGTAGATGATATTGATGAATCGCCCTATTATAACCGAATCCCCAATAAAATACAATAATAATTATATAACTGGATGTTTAGTTCTCAAATGTTGGATGTAGTGTATTAAAAATTGACAAATTCAATCATCTGTTGTCACTTTGCTGGATATCCGTGCATTTAATGAAAAAAACAAAAATTTAGAGTATCCAAATTGACCGCAATGAGCATCCAATGTTTCCTAAAAACACAAAAAACAATAATTAATGAAATGAAATTATATTTTATGTGATTAAATTGTAGAGTTTTACCCTTTCTTCTTTGGTTTCACGTAGATTCTTTCATCTATAATTTTTATTTCAAATGACTTGAGCAGAACTTCCACTATTTCACCCTTGTTCTTGGAATATATTTTTGTTTGTTCTATAGAGAAGATGTGAGGATTAACTAGTGAAAATTTATGTTCATGGGGAAATCCCTTAAATTGTTTTTCAAATATATTCCTATAAAAATTATGAAATGTATTTAGTCATAACTAAAATATTATAACAACTTTTGGAAAATCAATTCCTCAAAACATTCCTCATGTATAAATTTAAAACTGAGCCACCTAGCCCTTCGTAGCTAAGGATTTTAGTTGCACCCTCAACACTAATGAAGTCTAGATCTTCCCCTCTATACATATTTTCTTCAAAATAAATTATATTATTCCCAAAATATTTCAACTTTGTGTCTAGATGAGACTTCAATGATAACAAATATTGACATAGAATGGGGGTTTATGGAGCTTTTGATAGATTGTTTTTATCGATTTTTTGATCCTTGATATTGTTTTAAGACAGTCTTTCATTTAACCCCCTTCCCTTTTTCCATCTATAATAATCCATCAGTTCAATCTTTTTTCATTAAATGTTAAAGGTTTATCTTGACAATTAGATTGGAAATTAATACCTCATTATCGACATTTGTTTTACAAGATTTGATGGTCAGGCAATGAATACTTCAAAATCTTTTTTGACTTTGTGAATATCTACATCATTATTTAGGACTACTATCTAGACACTCAACGCATGGGCTATAGTAATTGAAACTCTGACATGAGCTGTCAGAAGTGTTCTGTTATGTAGCATGACATTTTGGATATTTAACATTTTATCCCTCACTATAAGGTGATGGGTGGGTGTTGATAAATATAAATCACAGTCATTTTCACCCTATAGAAAATCAATACATAAAACATATCATTTTATAGTGTCTATCTCATTCAAATTTCACAGAAAGTATTATTAGAAAATTGACTACCTTGTTTAAGATTGCTTTTTTAGGAAAATGGTTCTTCATGAAAATGGTGGGGGTTGGGGTGGGAAGTTCACACACTAGTTGTTTTTTAGTTGTTTCTTCTCTTTCCCTACTCCCCATAAAAGTAATTATCATCTCTCTTTGGAATTGTAATTATTCTTCAAATATATCTAATCTTTTTCTCATCCTTTCATTTCCTCAGTTTGATCCTTTGGTTTTTTTCCTCAAAATATATTAGGGGTGTAACCCTAAATTCCGAACTTCTGATAGGGTCCCAATTTTCTAGATTTTTCAAGGTCATTGGTAGCATTTCAGCATCCAGTGTGGGTTTTGCTTATTTTTCTAACTATGTTATATAGAAAAGGTATAAAAATAAGTAATAATTATAATTTAACATCGATTTGAAGCAAAAAATATTATTATGTCATACTTACACATGTTTGCCACACTTTTGTGTGTTTTCATCTAATAGTTTTCCATCTTTAGTTATACACACCTCCTTCCATAGCACATGGAATATGATGGAAGTATATGGATTAGGAATCTTAAAACTACATATAGAAAAAGTAACATAGTTATTGTGTTTTTTTATATCACATAAAACTATTATGGTAGATTTAAAAAATGAACCAAAGTTGTTTCAAGTGATGTGTACCCCATCCTTGCTTTACGGTAGGGGTATGATAGTTTTGATGCTCGTTGTTTGTTTTTAGCACTCAGTTGTTGTATGATAAATAAAACACTATTAATAAAAATGATCAATACATGTTCCATAAAACAATGTACTACCAGACACAATGTACCTGAAAATACTGCTTCACACATTGGACATTAAAGGCTTCCCATGATGCTTGGGTTATTAGATGTGCATAAATAGTAGGTGGGTGTGGTTTAATTTTCCCTTCAATGTCATTAAGATAAAATTTCATTAAAATCATGTGAAATCCCCTTGGAATCCTTTCTATAAAACCTAATACGTAGTCCTTATGTGAGCTATCTACTATAAATACATTCTACAAGGGATGACAAAGAGTAAGTCAATGTTTCATTATTTAATGTTTAGTAAATTAATTTTTTTATCATAATGTTACCCTAATATCTCCCGACATCAGAGTCTTCATCTTATCCACAACATGGTACCATGAACTTACATAAATTTCCACACATTTCCAAGTGACGATTGAAATGTTACTACTGAAAATGGTTTTGTTGTGGTTAATATGTTGGCCCTATATATTCCATCCAATATCATATTTGATGCCTTTCTCATTTACCGTAATGATTTTTGCTAATACCATTAAACTATGGTGATCCTATTTTTCATGTTTCATTGGTGTTTTATCACCTTTAATTTCCTAGGATCCACAATCATTAATATGTTTCTCTGGCTTTGAAGTGCTATCATCGACATGTGAAGATGGTGGTTGTACCTCTACACTGAGAGCAGCAACAGGTTGAGAAACCTATTGTTTCATTGTACTGCTTGTAGTAGTCGGTTCAGAGACCTATTGCTCATGGAGATTGGGATCATTATCATATACAGAAGTCATTATCAACATAATTGGTTTAACGTTTAATTAAGATAACATAAAATAAGTAGAAAATATATATTAACATAAGTCAACATGTTGAGAAATGTGTTGTTCGTTTTCATTGTGAGCAACATCAGTTTCAGAAACCTATAATGCCTAGGGACCGAGAGAATCGTCACATGTAGAAGATGTTATCTACATAAGTGGTTTAAGATTTAATTTAGATAACATAAAATCAATAGTTTACATGTATTATCATAGAGTAACACGAAGTATATTAAAAATATATATAACATGGTTATTGAACTCACTTTTTTAAAGGTTGAAGGGATTTCACCCCTCTATTGACTATAAAAATTCCTTCATTGTGATCCCCTATAATATAAAAAATTCCATCTACACTAGGACCCCTGAAAAATTGTTGCGATGTTCCAATTAAAGGGTTATCCTTGGTCAAGTTTTCATCTGACTCTTAAGTGGTTTTGGTTGATAACAGAAAAATTGACCAATTTTTCTTTGTAGGATCTAGAGCATAAAAAACATGTACTGCCTATGATTCCATTATAAATAGTTATTTATTGTACACTACCTTTCTGAAATCAACTTTCAGAAATCCCAACTAATCTATTTTAATATCACTCTTGCTATCAACCCACTTTGAAAAATCGACACTCAGAATTCCGTATAATAAAACTCCCATATTTTTTTGATGATGCCAATGTATGAAATATTCGTGAAAATTGGATTTATATCCTTAGTACTGGAAACATTCATTGCTTCATCCATAAGTGTAAGTCCACTATTCTTTCTAGTACTATATTCATCATGTGAATTAGTATAGAAGGTATAAACATTAATTACATAATAATTGTAAGATAATACGTACACACTTGGTCCTCCATCTAGCTATCAAATTTGTTTTAAATTTGAGTATGTATTTTCCTATGAATCCTTAAAAATATAGTCCTGAAACCATCCAATAAAATATTGATTGTGTTTATTTGTTATCCATTTTTCTTCTCTTGATGGATTAAAATGCCTAATAATTTCTTTTTGGGTTTAAACTTATGGGTCAACATCCAAACTGTTATGAAAAATGTAAAGGAGGGTCTGCTCCCGATCATCAATATTGATTATGGCAACCACCTTTCTAGAAATTCATTCTCCCACAAGTCCCCCGGTATGAAGAGATTTCATTAGAAAAATTCTTTGCACACCGGATAGGTATTTGGTATTGAATTCAACGGCTTCCTCAACAATATATCACTCCACAATACAACACTCTGGCCAACTTTGATTTTTGTCATACCCTTTAAAAATATTCATATACCGTTCAATGGGGTACATCAATCTATAGTGCATTGGACCACATAGTCGAATCTCTATCACCAAGTTAACCATCAAATGATCCATCATATCAAAGATTTTCGGTGGGAAGAACATTTCCAATTCACATATTATTATGAAAATTTCCCTTTCCATAGTTGATAATTTCGTTGGTTCAATAAATTTGGTACATGTAAATTTGAAGAAGAAACAAATATTCATTAATGTGTGATGGACATTCTTGGAAAAAATGCTATGAAAATCTATAAGAACTCAATCTTGCATCGAAACATGAAGTCATGTGACTTCAGACCTATTAACATTAAATCACACATTAGCACAATGTTCTTAATATTCGATAAATACCCCTATGGAACCTATACATCATTAAAGATATTGAAAAACTAATATCTCCCATTCCTAGAAAAAGAGTAAGCAGTAGGTGGAAGGAATTTTCATTTTTCACCCTTTATCGGTGCCAAATCGTCTTGTATTCCCATGTGAATCATGTCCATCCTAGCCTTAATTCTATCCTTTGTTTTTCTGGCTTCATTTTACAACATGCCGATGACAATGTTACATATATTTATTTCAACATGCATAACACCAATAAAATTTCTGACATACAGACAATTCTAGTATGGTAATTCAGAAAAGCTGATTTCTTTTTCCAACAAGTTTTCATAAGGTTTTTAAAAAATGGTTTACCAAAATCGGTGTCCACATATTTTGATTTATGATATAGTTGATCACCTGTTAGTGGAGATAGTGTTGTATGTTCTTTTGAACTTCCATTAAATGATGTAGTCCATGATCGGTACTTCTGTCATCGGGGTAGAAATATTCAATGTCCTAGACACAATGTTTTTAATGATTGTTTCAACCAAATTTATTGAGCACCTTCTTCATATATGGGACACACAAGAGTTCCTTTAATGATATATCCTATCAAATTTCCATAATAAGGAAAGTCATTTATCATCTCGTATTACATGGCTCTAAATGTGAAATCATCATTTTTGTAAAAATTATACATCATAACACCTAAATCCCATAATAATTTATAATCCTCGATCAATTGAACCAAATAAACATCAATATCATTACCTGGTTATTTTGGTCTGGATAAATCATAGATAACATGATTTTTTTTTTCATTTTATGCATAACCATGGTGGCATGTTACAATTTACCAACATAATTGTTCATGTACTGTGAGTGTTTCTTTGAAATCCAAAAGGATTCACTCCATCTATAGATAATAAATGATGAAGGTTTCTCGACTCATTTCCAAAGTTAGGATACTCATGGTCAACTCTCTTCCATTAAGTAGAGTTTTTCGGATTCTGTAGTTTTCCATATTTATTACTTTTGTCTGCATTCCACATCTATTACCATGTAGTCTTCTACTTCCATATAGGAACCTAAACCCTGGAATGATTGGAAAGTACCATTAAAATTTTGTAGAATTGGATTATCCTTTCTTATATCAAGATGCACCCCACTTTGGTCATTCTCTACGTTATTTTTGGTCCTAGATAAATAGTATACAGTCATTCGTACAAGCATGTATTCTTTTAGATATCATACGCATCAAGCGTAACATTTTTTTGGAATCATATGTCAGGTTTGGGAGATCATTATCTTCTGGGAGCGTGTCATTCAAGAGAGAAAGTACTTTCGAAAAATTGGCTTCACTCCATCCATTGACTACTTTAAAATTATACAGCTTCAGTATGGCGGACAATGTTGTATATTTAGTGAAACAATCATACAATGGAATATTTTCACAACTCTTTAACTGCTCAAACAATTTGGCCAATCATGAAGTTCATCTTCAACTGTCCTTGTCATTTCATCAATACGATCTTCATCTTCATTCACATCTATAATCACGTCCTTGATATGGTCTTCTTAATTCTCGACACTTATAATCATATAAGATGATCTATAAAATATGATGTTATCCCAACCACTAGATACATTCTCTTTTTCTCTATGTTTATTCAAACATTTATACCATTGATATATTCCATGAAAGATCATGTTTTCTTCCAACAACTGTGGACTAACATTTCTTGAATAACAACAGTGTAAACATGGACAATAGATTTGTGAAGGGTCATATGTATGATTTTTTTCAAACTTGATGAACTATTTCACTCCATTTCATACTCTTTCGTCAGATTATTGGAATCCATCCATTCTTTATTCATATCCATCATGTTTGATTATGTGATATTAATATTTAAAAAAATAAATACACAAAATGTTGATATATAAATTAATCAAGGATAAAATAAGATACTATTTTTAAAACTATTTATATAATAACATAAATCTAATTTATAAAAACCATTTACATAGTTGAAATACCATTACAAATACTATTTATAAAAAATCACACTCTTTGAAAACAACAGTTGAAATCCCATTCAAAATCACAACTGAAATCCCATTAAAACAATCCATATACACATATTCCTCATTTAAATAACATGCTTTTTAAAATAAACCAATTAGTTTTAAATATCCTTTCTCAAAACCCTAATTCCTTTTCTAAACCATTTTAATGATATTTAAAAACAATAAAGGGTATATTGAACACATATAATTTATAAATAAACCTTACAAATCACTTGAATCATTTTAAAATATCCACTTAGGAATTTTCACAAAGACATTAATCCCAAGATAGAAAATTTATTCATTATGTTAAACTCTAAAAACCTGAGTCCTAACTTGACAACCATACTTGATATGTTATGTTAGATCCCCCATTATTGGGTTCCCTGCACATTCTTAGCATTATCACATTGATCCTCTATAAAGTTTTGAACCTCACTTATACTCACATGCCACATGATGTTCCCAATTCACGATGGTGTAATTTTTTCACTCTCCTTTATTCTACAAGAATTCAAATTCCCCTATCCATACCCCCTCAAGTAACTATATTACCAATAAGTCATGTCATTCTTTGAGGGTCTTTCCTTAACCAACCGATCCTTTTTTGGGATTCCTCTAATGGTCAATATGCCATTCCGACCCTAACACATTTGATCCTTTTGTTCTCTATTGTATAACATAGTTAATGTTTATATTCTACCTATTTCCCATACTGAGCATAGATAATGTGGGGTTAAATTTCTTTAGTGGTTTATTTCCCAACATAATTGAGGAATTCCATATTTATGAGATGATTTATAACAACCCAAAGTTTTTCAATTGAAATTCCATTCTTATATTTATGTCATAAAATCACATGAAAACACAACATAATGAACTACTAAGTGCTAAGTGACCTTTAAACATAAGTTTTTCACTTCTGTACTGGGAATTTTGAAAATCTGACAAACACAGTTTTGTTCAAGATGTTTTTTTGGAGTCTAATAAAACAAAAATAAAATTTTGTGAATAGTAACCTACCCGTATGAATAGTAACATACCCTTATGAATAGTAACATACCCTTACGAATAGTAACATAACATTATGAATAGTAATATGAACCTTATGAATAGTAAATCATCCAACATAATAGTAACCTTACCCATGAATAATTACATAAAATTTAGACATCTTAGAGAGTGACAATTTGACCTTAGTAAACGTTTTGGTATTTTGTAAGTCATAAATAAATAATTATAATTAATTAATTAATTAAAAAAAGTATTTTCTTAAAATTTGTTCATTAATTATCAATTCAATTTCATATTGTTTTTAGATAATTTTATAAGACCCTACATAATTTTTGAAATCACTATAAAATCAGTTTCAATTTTAAAAACTATTTTTAAGTAAATAAAGATTTTAATTAAATATTAAATTAATAATATTTAGATTTTTTTTGAAAAATGGACTTCATTTTTGGATTCTACACATCGAAATATGGTTGGGGTAAATTTTTGGTATTTTTCTAAGATACTTGAATTTTGGATGAATAGTGAAATACCGTAATTTACAAAAATAAACTAAATAAGCTAAATATAGAGTCATGTGTGATGTTCTGCTGATGTAAGCCCACTTGGTTTGGGATCAGATGATAAAATTATAATTCTTGGTCATTCAAGACTCACTATTTCTTGTCTTAGGGGAAATTAATAAACTAATTAATTTTATATTAAGGAAACCCATCTCCACTCCACTATAAAAACCACCCTTCACAGCCTCATTTCCTCACACCTCTCAAGCTCCATGCCTTCTCTAAACTCTACCCAAACCTCTTCTCTAGACCGTCTCCCATGTCTGGGAGCTGCTGGTCTCATCGAAATACCAAGATTAGTCCCTTAAGGTGGATCTTAAGAAGAGGTTTCAAGAGGTAATCTCTCTCCCTCTTCTCCTTTAATTTCCTTTCAAGTTCAAGTTAATTTTTTGATCTCTACCCACCTATCATCATATAAATAGTATTTTAACTCTAGTATTATACATCTAATATAATTTTAGGATTTTAATGGGATATTATATCATCCAACCCCCTTTCCCTCTTCCTTTTTTATTAAAGAGAATGTTGTTTGTGAGGTGTAAATTTATCACCTTCAAGAACGACATGCTTTCTTCATTGATTTCTAACTTCAGATATGGTCAGGAAACCATTTTAAGGGTTTAAATAGAACATTTTGTATGTATTATATCCTATTTAAAGCTCTGGAAATAACTTATGACCATATTTCTAGTGATAAAATAAAACAAGTTCATTATGATCGAAAAAACATTCAAATTTACCCAAACAATCATTATTTAATTATTATCTAAAGATTCATCCACATGGATATAAAATTATTCATTATAATATAATTCACTCCGGTAATATCATTAATAATATGTAATATCATTTCTAGACGTTTACTCATGTTCTACCCGAACTTCAATTTAAGAATACATGTGAACCACTCAAGAAAACCATAAAAACATACATTCTCGAACTATGTTTTAAAACTCTATAACTTATACAAAGGAACATAAAATCACTTAATGATACCATAATGAGTCATATTAATGAAAAACAGGTTCTTTATTTCTAATTAAAGAATATAATGTCATTATACAGGAAATTAAATAGAAGGAAGCATTCGGGTACAAGGTAAGGGGAAATTATCGAACACAACTTTCATCCTTCGGGTTCTCCCACTTTCACTCCTTTTTGATATGGTTACTCCTTAAAAATATTATTTTCATCATTATCATTAATTTTCTGGGATATACATTTTTGTCACTGGTATTTATGAAAAACCAAATATTTCCCAAAGGAACTCTTCTCTCAAGAACACACCTTTTACGGTTCTTGTAACATGTATGTTATTCCACCATTATTTTGGGAACCAAATGTTTGTTATTGTTTTCTTATGAGATGAAAACCATTCCCTTTAATGGGTTCATTATGTTCATTTATGTTATATGTTCATTGTGTAATTCATGATAAATGATAATGTTATGATGTGACGGTGTGCCCAGAATTATATAGCGCAATATGAATGTTTAAATGTGATGTGTGCGCCTGGAATTATACTACGCTCCAATGCATTAGGTAAAGTGATGAATCTCATGAGTAAATGTTAAATGATGTGTGAACAATGTGCTATCATAGTTCAAATGTATGTGTGGTAGTTAACCACTAAGACATGATGTTTCATTTTTATGCATTTCCACATTCCAAGTCTTATATTTATGCTACCTCTCATGTTCATGATCATTTTCCCACGTTATTATTATTCTCACCCCATGCTATATTGTTATTATCTATCCTCTTACTGGGATTCTTTCTCACCACTTTTGATGTATATCCTCAGGTGGCTACATGTACTAAGGACAGGACAAGTGTCAATAAGAAGCTAGAGAAGAATAAAATAAATAAATTTTTATGCTTGATGTTGTAATTGTTATGTATGGTACTAGTTTTACCAAGACACTAATCCTTTGGATCAACTATGTGTAATACTATTATGTTTTTTATCTTTAAAATGATGTAATATTAATGTTAATAAAAGGAAGTGTCGCTATAGATGGTATTAGAGGAAAGGATTGTTGGATCTGAATCTACGGATTATACACAAGAGGGGGGTGAATTGTGTCTTTTTCAAATTATTACAATCTCTTCAATTTAGACAAATTCTGTTCACTATGCTTTTGCACGATTAAATATGCAGCGGAAAAAGTAAAAGCATGAACACACGGATGTATAGTGGTTCGGGGAACAGAAGGCCCCTAGTCCACTCCACCAACGCTCAAATCCACGAGCTTGGCGATTTTCACTATCTGGTCCTCGTTTCCACAGACCCGTCCACAACTGAGTACAGGCAGTTGACACCTTTACAAGATTCAGGCAAACACAGCCTTCCTGGTTCAAACACGAACCCACACAGCTTAGAACGAGAAGCTGATCACTCAAAAAATAAAAGGGTTTCGATAAAGAAACACTTCTCCAGTTGTTCTTCACAATTGCAACAGAATGCAATTGACAGTAGATAGATCGTCGTCTTCAGAAAATAAAGATCCGTAATCAAAACAGTTCTGAGTCGATCCAGTTGCAATAGATATTACCAGAAACTTCACAACTTCAGCAGTAGTAGATTCACAACAGGTAGTCGATGTAGAACACGTGAATCTGCTATCAAGATCTTCCTTCAGTAATAAAGGTCTTACGCTTCTTCTCGATCACCAGAAAAGAACGCTTTCACACAGTCTCTGTTTTCTTGCTCGTCAAAAAGATCAATCATTCTATATTTCACACACTTTCCCGTGCATATATATATCTCCGAATTTTCCAAGATAGAACATATATATTCAAATATGAGAAAATCTTCCGCATAAATAGATCCATGAAAATCTCCTTTAGATTCGCGATATTAAATGAAATAACAGAGCCGTTGTAACTCCCCTGAAGAATCGGCATAAAAAGCTCCGTTTAAATCAAACATTAATCCGTTGTAAACCGTCTTTGATTCAGTCAAAGTCGTATTTAAGAATCAGCTCGAAATCCGCCTAATAATCCGCTTGATTGACTAATTCAAAAGGAAATATCGTCTGTCAAAAATATCCCGACGCCAAACGTAGGGTTGATGACGTGGCTCCAAACGTAGGGTTCACAAACGTAAGGTTCAGAACGTAAGGTTCAGAACGTAAGGTTGAACATACATACTTTCTCTTCAGTATTCAAACGTAGGGTTGATCATCCATACTTTGTCTTGCTTCAACTCTCCAAAGAACGTACGGTTGATTATAAAAGTAAGGTTGATGATCCATACTTTTGAGAAACAAACTCAACACTGAAAACTAACGTACGGTTTCTCTTCCATACTTTTCAACAACGAAAACGTAAGGTTCCTTCCAAACGTAATGTTCTTCTTCCATACTTTTCAACAACGTAAGGTTCATTAACCATACGTTTCAAAATAACATAAAAAGTAAACTTTTCATCCATACGTTACGTTCATCAACGTAGGGTATGAACAGTGATTCCAGTACGCGCTAAAATTGATCTCGCGCTACAGTGATTCCAGAATACGCTAAAATTGATCTCGCGCTACAGTGATTCCAGAATACGCTAAAATTGATCTCGCGCTACAGTGATTCCAGAATACGCTAAAATTGATCTCGGAATAAATGAAGTATAAAATCTCGTTATATAAAATAAATTCCTGCAAAATACTCAACGAAATAATTAGTAAATAATTAAGGGTATTTGTGAGCATCAAAATCATCATAAAGAGACAGAGTATTATTTAAAATAATCTCCCCCTTTAAAAAACATTATTTTGATTTGTTTAAAAACAATACATTGCTCAACAATCTCCCCCTTTTTGATGATCACAAAACCCATAAAATAATAGAACTAATTTAATTGCAATCTTGATTGAAAAAAATTTTTTATAAAATTTTAGAATTTTGAAAGGATTAAAACAATATTTACCTATAAAATTTCTCCCCCATAACTCTCACATAAAAATAAATTTTCAAATAGATAAAAGATAAATGTCGTATATATCCAAATGCTCCTATATATCCAAATTTCTTCATAGGAAACGAATGAATTTAAATGTTGTGTTTATCCAAATTCTCCCCCTTTTTGTGATATCAAAAAGAATGAAAAATTACGGATTTGAACACATTCAATATTGCACTGAACTATAAGTAAATGCTATAATTAACTGGGTATGAATAAGTGAATTTTGTATACTGGCTAACTTAATCATAAATCAATAAATAACGAAACAAAAAAAAGATAAGAAAAGAATTTTCATTCACAAGCTATTATATAAAAACGACAGTGATATACAGAGGAATCAAGGTGTAGGGATAAGATAGGGAAAAAGGTGTCTATCTCCTTTGAATTGCGGTCTTGATCTCTGTAAACTGTTCTCGAAGCCTCTTCATCATCCCATCTCCTAACTTGATGATAAGATCCCTATTCTCCTGAGTCAGATGAATATCTTCAATCAAATTAACTCTGAAAAACTCATGCATTCTTTCTTCTTTTTCAACAAAAAGAGCCAGCTTTTCTGATAACTGATTCAAAAGAATCCTAATCGGTTGCTCTCCAGATGTCAACTGATCTACCAAAAATTTCTGATTATCCAGCAAAACTGACAAAGGGGCACTATTACACTGAAGATCGTGTAATTTGTCACTCATATTGCTCAGTGCTCCAGTAAGTGCTTGAAATCTTCGAATCAAATCAGGTGAAGAACCTGATCCACTCACAGCATTGTTTGCAACAGATTCAAATTTATTCTCCATGTAAATCTTCATCTCAGACAAATCATCTTTCGTTACCATCTCTGATTTCAACTGATCAACAGCATGCAACATATCAGTTTTAAACAAATCTACTTCCTGTCTTGAAACAGTAGATTCTTTCAGCTTCTGAAACTTTAGCTGCTCCAAGTTCAGAGAACTTCTGAGACTAACATTCTCAGATTCTAACTGAGAAATACGCTTGTATAACTCAACAACTTCTTCTTTTCTCGAATCAGGGGCACCCTGTGCTTGATTCTCATGTCCAGAATCAGATTGACGAAGTAGGACAAGGGGTAAAGAATCTGCATCTGATTGTTCTTTGTCCTGAAAAGGTTGATCTACTGAACTATTCTTTGAAGCTTGAAACTCTTCCACTGAAACATCTTCCTGAAGTACTTCTGTATTAACTTCAGAAGTGTGTTCATCACGAACAGTAGTCTCTCTGACTTCTACTGAATGATCAAGAACAATATTTTCATGAACTTCTTGAGGTCGGGCCACTTCTTCACCAGGCACTGCCTCCATAAGTTGTTCTTGTGGAATTGCTTCTTCAACAGCCACAGCAGCAGTTTGAGGTTCTAGCTGAATTTCCGGTTGAGCTACTGGTTCCTCTATCGGTGCAGTCCTCTCCACAACAGCTTCTCTCACAAATGAATAAGAAATTACAGGTTCAGAAGATTTCAAGACAGGAGAGATAATTTCTTCATCAATTGACCTCTTCCTTCTAGATTGAAGTCCTTCCTGACTTCTCTCTTCCTCAACTTCCTCCATCTCAAAGCGAATTCTCCTTGCCACTGTACTAACCCTTGATTCTGCTTGTCCCTCCTTGGACTTAGCAGGTTGAGCCTGAGCACTCTCCGAGTCTTCCTCAGCTCCAACAGGTAAGAGTTTTCCTTTAATAGTGCTCCAGAAATATCCGACTTTCCTCAAAGTCCCAGCATTAAAAACATTACTGTGGTGACATTTCACCCCAGCACTTACCAATCTGATCATTCCTCTTTTAAACAACAACAAAGAAATGAACCTTCCATATGGGAAAAAGGTCATTCTTGCTTCACTCTGATAGCAGTATCTCAGATATCTTATCATAAATCGAGGAAAATTAAACTTAATATCACTCATCAAAAGATACATTATATACATGTCAGGGTACAGAATTTTCTCCATCTCAGCCATCCTTGGTGCTAAACCAGTCTGAACAAACTTTACCAAGATTTTCTGATCAGGCTCCAAATATTTAATAAACATCTTCTTTATCACTTTGGTTCCAAACAGAAAAGACATAATGTCTTCAGACTTATGTACAGAATCTCCAATATTCCGTAAATCAAAATGAAAAACTCCTTCATGAGGGCAGTTAAGAATTTGACTTATCTCTACAGATGATATGGAAAAGTCCTTATCCTCTATTTGAGCCAATAAACTATCCTCCGTATCTCCAAGGCTAAACTGAACAGTTCTAAAGAAAAGTCTCATTTCTGCCTCATAAAGAAACTCAGAGTTTTCACTATTAAAAGCTTGCTCAAGGCCTTGAAACGATAGCGCTTGCTTCAACAGCAAATTAGTTTCAAACAGCCATTCTAAATCGATGACTTTACCTTGCAGTATCTTCCGACCAACTACTTTAGATTTCTTTGCAGCACTGCTCTCGGCTTCATCTGGACGCTTAGTCTTTGCCATTTCAACAACGATTTCTGAAGGTTCGTAAGTTTAGGGTTTGAAGATTCAGAAAAGGGTTTTGGAGCAGATGTGCGGTTTTAGGTTTTCGAAAGGGTTTCCGAAAAAGGTGAAAACAGGTTAGAAGGTGAAACGGTTCTGACAGCCTTGATTCCCGTGTAATCACTAATCATTACTTTTATTTAAAACAAAATAAAATTACTTATAGCGGGAAACAAAAAAATTAAGTAGAATTCGAAAACAGAATAAGATTAAAAAGAAACTATTTAAAATTAAATAAACCTAACTCCCCCTTAATAAATTCAAACCTTGCCGTGGGAAGTGGTTTAGTAAAAATATCTGCTAATTGATTTTCTGTATTTACAAATTCTAAAAATATATCCTTTTTTAACACATGATCTCTTAAAAAGTGATGTCTTATATCAATGTGCTTAGTTCTAGAATGACTAATAGGATTTTTTGAAATATTAATTGCACTAGTATTATCACATAAAATAGGCGTATTATTGAAATTTAATCCAAAGTCCATAAGAGTGTTTTTCATCCACAACACCTGTGCACAGCAACTACCTGCAGACACATATTCTGCCTCGGCTGTTAACAGGGCAACTGAGTGTTGTTTCTTACTAGACCATGATACTAAAGACTTTCCAAAAAAGTGACATGTTCCTGAAGTACTCTTCCTATCTAATCTACAGCTTCCAAAGTCTGCATCTGAATATGAAATTAAATTAAAATCAGAGGTTTTTGGATAAAGCAGAGATTGATAAATAGTACCTTTTAAATATCTAAAAATTCGTTTAACAGCAGTTAAATGAGATTCTTTGGGATTTGATTGAAATCGAGCACAAAGACATACTGAATACATTATATCTGGTCTACTAGCAGTAAGATATAACAAACTACCAATCATACCTCTATATAACTTGTTGTCCACTGATTTTCCAGTTTCATCCAAATCAAGTTTTATATTAGTACACATAGGAGTTGTAAATGTCTTGCTGTTTTCAAGCCCAAATTTCTTAAGTAAATCAGTAATGTATTTGCATTGATTTAAAACATTTCCAAAATCTTTTTGAAATATTTGAAGACCCAAAAAGAAATTTAATTCTCCCATCATACTCATTTCAAATTCTTTTTGCATTAATTCTGAAAATTCATGACAAATAATTTTATTGGTCGATCCAAAAATTACATCATCAACATAAATTTGAACCAGCAAAACATTATTTTTCACAGTTTTCTTAAAGAGTGTTGGATCTGCTAGTCCAACAGTAAAATCATTTTTCAAAAGAAAAGAACTTAGTCTTTCATACCAAGCTCTTGGTGCTTGTTTAAGGCCATAAAGAGCTTTAGTAAGTTTGAAAACAGAATCTGGTTTTTGAGAATTTTCAAAACCAGGAGGTTGCTCAACATAAACTTCCTCCATTAAATAACCATTTAAAAAGGCAGATTTAACATCCATCTGAAATAATTTAAAATTCATATAAGATGCATAGGCTAAAAGGATTCTAATGGCTTCTAACCTGGCTACAGGTGCAAAGGTCTCATCATAATCTATTCCTTCTTCTTGATTATATCCTTTAGCTACTAATCTTGCTTTATTTCTAGTTATTATCCCTTGATCATCCTGTTTATTCCTAAAGACCCATTTAGTTCCTATTACTGGATAATCATGTGGTCTTTCAACTAATTCCCAAACCTTATTTCTCTTAAACTGGTTCAATTCATCTTGCATTGCTATTACCCAGCTCTCATCATCTAAGGCTTCTTCTATGGTCTTAGGTTCTTGTTGGGATAGGAAATCAGAGAATTCAACTATGTTTCCAAAGTTTCTTCTAGTTTGAATACCAGTCTCTAAGTCACCTATCACAGATTCTAAAGGGTGATTCTTTGAGGTTCTAGACTGTCTAGGCATTACATTCAAAGGCTCTTCAGTATCATGTTCTTCTGAACTGGACTGAATTTCTTTTATATCATTTTCAAAATCATTCTTTAAATTCTCAGGTCTCATGTTTTCATTAGAATCAGGTTCATCTATTTGTTCTATCCTTTTCTCAAAAGGATCAGTTTCATCAAATTTCACATGAACTGATTCTTCAACAATCCTTGACTTTTTATTATAGACTCTATAAGCTTTGGAGGTTGCAGAATATCCTAAGAAAATACCTTTATCAGATTTTGGATCAAATTTACCAAGATTATCTTTGGTATTCAGGATGTAAACCTTGCATCCAAAAACTTTAAAGTAATTTACTTTAGGTTTTCTGTTATTCCATAGTTCATAGGGTGTCTTTTTCAAAATAGGTCTTATTAAAATTCTATTCATTATATAACAAGCTGTATTAACAGCTTCTGCCCAGAAATATATAGGTAGGCTATATTCATTTAACATAGTTCTAGCCATTTCTTGAATAGTTCTATTTCTTCTTTCTACAATCCCATTTTGTTGAGGTGTTCTTGGAGCAGAGAAGGTGTGTTTAATACCCATGTTTGAGCAAAAGGAATTAAATTCCTGGTTCTCAAATTCTCCACCATGATCACTTCTCAATGAGATTATATTAAAACCTTTTTCATTTTGAATAGATTTACAAAAACCTTCAAATAAACTAAAAGCTTCACTTTTAAATTTCAAAAAGAAAATCCAAGTAAATCTAGAATAATCATCAACTAATACATAAACATATAATTTACCAGCTAAACTTGCTACTCTTGAAGGTCCAAACAAATCCATATGGATAAGTTCTAGAGGTTTAGTTGTAGCAACTTTATTAACAGATTTGAATGATGATTTGTGTTGCTTGCCAAGCTGACATGCATCACAGAATCTGTCATTTTCAAATTTGAGACTAGGAAAATCAGAAACTAAATGTTTCTTAGATAATTTATGTAAAGCATATATATTGCAATGACCAAGTCTTCTATGCCAGATCCAGGATTCACTTATATTAGCAGTTAAGCAATTTACTTGTTGTTTACACAAGGAATACAAATCCAAAGTATAAACATTATCAGTTCTGGGTGCTCTAAACTTAAACAGTTTATCTTTAGAAACAGTACAACTATTGTTAGTAAAATCAACAGTGTATCCATCATCACAGAGTTGAGAGATACTTATCAGATTGTGTTTTAACCCTTGTACATAAAGTACTTTGTTGATTGAGACTGTCTCTGGATCTCCAACTGTTCCAATACCAATAATCTTTCCTTTGGCATTGTCACCAAAGGTGACAAGTCCTCCTTCCTTTCGAGTAAGAGAAGAGAAATTAGCTGAAGTTCCACTCATGTGTCTTGAGCAGCCACTGTCCATATACCATATTTCTTTCTTTCTTTGGTGACCTGCTACCTGCAAAGACATTTAAACAAATTGCTTTGGTACCCATATTTTGTTGGGTCCAGGAGTGTTAGCAAGCAGTGATCTGGGTATCCAGATTTGCTTTGTTTTCTTAAAATTGATTGAATCATATAGATCGTTGGAAATATAAGCTTTCTTAATTCCACATATCTGAGGTTGTCTTAGAAAACAGTTTTTAGCTATATGACCTCTTGTTCCACAGAAGTTACAAATAACCTGTTTAGAGCTAGGAACAAAATAATTTTTGTATAACTTAGGTTTTTCTCCTTTACTTCCAATTCCAAACCTTTCCTTTTTAATTACAGTTTTCCAAGTATCTCATTTAAGGTGTTTTCTCCTTTTGTAAAAATTAATGCAGCCGTTTTATAAGATTCTACTTCATCCTGTAGAGTTTTTATTTTTGATTCAAAATTAACTTTATTTGATTCAGCAGAATTGTATTTGTCAATTAATTCCTTATGTTGTTTTAGCAAAGTATTTCTCTCATCTGAAATAGCTTTGTACAAGTTCTTTATAGATTTATATTTATTAAATAATGAGTCATACCTTTCTTCAAGCATATTGCAGTAAGCTGCAAGTTTTTTATTTGAGAGGCTTGTTTCAGAGTTTGATTCATTATTTGAGTCAGAGGAATAGTATGAGTGTACCTCATCAGTTTCAGCCATGAAACACATATTTGCTTTTAAATTGGCTTCCTCCTTCTCTGAGCATGATTCAGAAGAATTACTTGAGTCTTCAGAAACACTCCAAGTAGCTTTCATAGCTTTCTTGTCTTTCTGCTCATAATCATCTCTTTTGAAGAATTTCTTCTTCTTTGCATCTTTCAATTTTGGGCAATCTGGTCTGATATGTCCCATCTTTTTGCATTCATAACATCTCACTTCCTTGCTATCCTTTTTAAAGGATTTCTTGAAGTCTTTCTTCTTACTATAGAACTTTCTGAATTTTCTGGCTAGCTGCGCCAGTTCTTCATCCGAATTTGAAGAATCAGAGCTTTCTGATTTAGCACTCACTTCTTTGTTCTTCATCTTTCTATCCTTTTGTTGAGAAGTCACTTTCAAAGCAGTATTTTCCCTTTTTATGTAGACTTTATGCTCATTTACCTCATCTTGCATTTCAGCTTCGTACATCATCAGTGTACCAATCAGTTCTCTCATAGTTAGATCTTTAACAGAAGTTGATTGTCTGATTGCTGCAGAGATTCCATTCCATCGAGTAGGAAGTACTCTCAGTACCTTCAACGCTTGATCAGCCTGCTTGATTGGTTCTCCTAGAGCTGTTATATTATTGACAATTTCTGTCAATCTTCCATTCATCTGAGTGATGCTCTCTCCTTCAATCATTCTGAAAGTATCGAATTTTAACTTAGCAGTTGCATATCTCATCTGTCTTACATTATCTGTTCCTTCATAAGCAACAGCTATTGTTTGCCACATTTCATATGCAGTCGGGCATTGAGATACTCTGTTAAATTCGTCTGGTCCTAGACCACAGATGATTGCATTCATAGCTTTTGAATTTATGTCATACTCAGCCTCTGTAGCAGCACTCCATGTATCGGGATTTTCAGGAATTTCATAGGGAGTCAGAATCTTTGAATAGACTCTGTAACCAAGATTTTTCAGATAAATAATCATACGTGATTTCCAGCAGCCATAATTATCTCCATTAAAGTAAGGTGCTCTGACCATTGACATTCCCTCTCTCATATCAGCCATGATACACTATGTATAATCTTTAAATACTTCTAGCTTGATAGGACTTTAGAAATAAGAAGCTCCTCCTCTGATACCAATTGTTGGATCTGAATCTACGGATTATACACAAGAGGGGGGTGAATTGTGTCTTTTTCAAATTATTACAATCTCTTCAATTTAGACAAATTCTGTTCACTATGCTTTTGCACGATTAAATATGCAGCGGAAAAAGTAAAAGCATGAACACACGGATGTATAGTGGTTCGGGGAACAGAAGGCCCCTAGTCCACTCCACCAACGCTCAAATCCACGAGCTTGGCGATTTTCACTATCTGGTCCTCGTTTCCACAGACCCGTCCACAACTGAGTACAGGCAGTTGACACCTTTACAAGATTCAGGCAAACACAGCCTTCCTGGTTCAAACACGAACCCACACAGCTTAGAACGAGAAGCTGATCACTCAAAAAATAAAAGGGTTTCGATAAAGAAACACTTCTCCAGTTGTTCTTCACAATTGCAACAGAATGCAATTGACAGTAGATAGATCGTCGTCTTCAGAAAATAAAGATCCGTAATCAAAACAGTTCTGAGTCGATCCAGTTGCAATAGATATTACCAGAAACTTCACAACTTCAGCAGCAGTAGATTCACAACAGGTAGTCGATGTAGAACACGTGAATCTGCTATCAAGATCTTCCTTCAGTAATAAAGGTCTTACGCTTCTTCTCGATCACCAGAAAAGAACGCTTTCACACAGTCTCTGTTTTCTTGCTCGTCAAAAAGATCAATCATTCTATATTTCACACACTTTCCCGTGCATATATATATCTCCGAAGTTTCCAAGATAGAACATATATATTCAAATATGAGAAAATCTTCCGCATAAATAGATCCATGAAAATCTCCTTTAGATTCGCGATATTAAATGAAATAACAGAGCCGTTGTAACTCCCCTGAAGAATCGGCATAAAAAGCTCCGTTTAAATCAAACATTAATCCGTTGTAAACCGTCTTTGATTCAGTCAAAGTCGTATTTAAGAATCAGCTCGAAATCCTCCTAATAATCCGCTTGATTGACTAATTCAAAAGGAAATATCGTCTGTCAAAAATATCCCGACGCCAAACGTAGGGTTGATGACGTGGCTCCAAACGTAGGGTTCACAAACGTAAGGTTCAGAACGTAAGGTTCAGAACGTAAGGTTGAACATACATACTTTCTCTTCAGTATTCAAACGTAGGGTTGATCATCCATACTTTGTCTTGCTTCAACTCTCCAAAGAACGTACGGTTGATTATAAAAGTAAGGTTGATGATCCATACTTTTGAGAAACAAACTCAACACTGAAAACTAACGTACGGTTTCTCTTCCATACTTTTCAACAACGGAAACGTAAGGTTCCTTCCAAACGTAATGTTCTTCTTCCATACTTTTCAACAACGTAAGGTTCATTAACCATACGTTTCAAAATAACATAAAAAGTAAACTTTTCATCCATACGTTACGTTCATCAACGTAGGGTATGAACAGTGATTCCAGTACGCGCTAAAATTGATCTCGCGCTACAGTGATTCCAGAATACGCTAAAATTGATCTCGCGCTACAGTGATTCCAGAATACGCTAAAATTGATCTCGCGCTACAGTGATTCCAGAATACGCTAAAATTGATCTCGGAATAAATGAAGTATAAAATCTCGTTATATAAAATAAATTCCTGCAAAATACTCAACGAAATAATTAGTAAATAATTAAGGGTATTTGTGAGCATCAAAATCATCATAAAGAGACAGAGTATTATTTAAAATAATCTCCCCCTTTAAAAAACATTATTTTGATTTGTTTAAAAACAATACATTGCTCAACAAGGATTAGTTAATTTTGGAATTAGGATTAGTGAACCCTAGAGAAAACCTATAGCATGAGACTAAGTACAAATATGAAAACAAGAATATTTACATAGGGATCTCATATGTAATGATTTTATTATAAATTTTTCAAATTAATAAGTTATGTATTTATGACATGTTTACTTATGTTTTGTTCTAACCTTTTCTATTTTATAAAATGGTGGGAACAAGAAGAAATTAGGCCAACAACTCTTGTGAGGGCCAATGCAAAGATTGCCCAAAAGACATCCCCAATTATTTGGGAGGTGGAGTTCAAAAATTCATGGGGATCCTTACCCAATTATATTAGGTTATGAACAATGACCATAATATTGGGGAACATCCTCCTTCACCAAAGATGGAGCAACTGGATATCGAATGTTTTATGTGGAAACGACCACTGACGTTTTGTGGATCTTCTGATCCACTAGTTGCGGAACAGTGGGTCAACTCCATCGAGACGATCTTTTTTGTTCATCACTGTTCCGAGACAGAGAAGGTGACCCTATCTATTTATTGTATAGATGGAGAAGCCGATCAATGGTGGGCTTTGATTAAGAACACTAATCCAAGGGAGGAAATTGAAGAGATGGCATGGGAAGACCTTAAGATAATGTTTCTTAAAAAGTATTTCCCATGAACTCCTCACACGAAGATGGAGAGAGAATTTATAGAGCTCAAGAAGAAATAAGGAGAATCTGTCACAACCTACGAAGAGAATTTCACAAGGCATTCAAGGTACAGTTCGGGTTTTGTTATCAACAATGATAGTGAAATTGATTTATTCCTTAGTGGATTAAAACCAAACCTTCAAAAGTCTCTTGCAATTCGAGACATTTGGAGATATGAAGAAGTTTTTTGGTGTGCTCTAGAAGTGGAGATGGAGTTTGGAGAATGGTCCCATGGCTATGGGGATAAGAAACGAAAGATGGAGTTTCAAGATGGAGGATCTAATGAAAAAAGTGGGAAGAAAAATCAATGACACACATGCCAAAAAAGTGGAAAGTTGCACCATGAGAACTACCTCAAAGGGACGAGGAAGTGCTTTAAGTGTGGGAAAGAAGGACATGATGCTCAAGAGTGTTGAAAAGACACAAAAAGGAAGAAGAATGTAGCTGATGAAATGAGAGAACCACACATGGTTCAATGCTACAAATGTAGGGAGCTAGGGGACTATGAAAACCAGTGCACTAAACCTTGAGCTCTCGAGGGTAATCAGTGTCAGCAACCACCAAAGCCAAAGGAACAAGGGAAGGCTTGTGCCATCACTACCACAAAAGTGGAGAAAGATAATGAAGCTATACAAGGTACACTTCCTATTCACTCAAGAATGGAAAAATTATTATTTGATTCTAGTTCTACGCAATCATTTATATCTTGAAAGTTTTCTAGAACTATAGAATCAAAGCCCCGAAACCTTGAAGTAGAGATATGTGTAAAAACACCAAGTGGTGAAATCATTGAAACCCAAGTGTTTGACTCTTCTTCTATTTGCATATGTGGGAATATTCTTCCAGAAAATCTCATAATAATTTCCTTGGTGGAATTCGATGATATAATGGTAATGGATTGGTTCTCATTATATAGAGCACATATCAACTGTCAGGAAAAGGAAATATCTTTTCATATTCCGAACCATCCCATACTCCTATACAAATTCAAGGAAGATCATGAATCTCCTTTGAAAAATCTTTCGATGGTGTGGGTGTTGATTCCATATGAAGAAGCATACCTCGCCCAAATGGTTGAGTAGAAGGAAAGTTTCAACCATGAGGAAATGCCAATCGTGAGGGAACACAACGATGTATTTCCCGAAGAGTTACCCAGAATTCCCTCGGATTGTGAAGTAGATTTGTTAATTGAACTCATACCCGGAGCTACTCCTATCTCGAACTGTCCCAATAGGATGGCTCCTATCAAACTGGAAAATTTAAAGAAGCAACTACAAGAGCATCTAGACAAAGGGTTCATACTCCCTAGTGCATAACCTTGGGGTGAACTAGTTCTCTTTTTGAAGAAGAAGGTTGGAACAATGCGGTTGTGTATCTATTATCGGGAACTCAAAAAGATCACCATAAAGAAGAAGTATCCTATCCCAAGGTTTGATTACTTGTTTGATCAGTTAGGAGGAGATCAATGCTTCTAAAAGGTGGATCTTCATTCTGGATATCATCAAGAAAAGGTGAAGAAGTAAGATATTCAGAAGACTGCCTTCTGAACAAGGTATGTGCACTATGAGTTTTTGATGATGCCCTTCGGACTTACTAATTCCCCAGGAATCTTCATGGATTTGATGAATAGAATCTTTAGAAATTACCTTGACAAATTTGTGGTAGTCTTTATTGATGAAATTCTCATCTACTCCAAGATAAAGGAGGAATATGATGAACATATAAGACTTTTTTTGGCGAAATTTAGAAAGGAGAAGTTGTACGCCAAGTTCAGGAAGTGTGACTTTTGGATGAAGCAAGTCACATTCTTCGGACATGTGATCACAAGTGAGGGAATTTATATGGATCATTCAAAGACAAAGGCAATTGAGGAATGGCCCAGGCCCTCTAGTGTCCCAGAAATCTGTAGTTTTCTTGGATTAGTTGGGTACTACCAAAATTTTATGAGAAACTTATCAAGATTCTCAATCCCACTAACTAAGTTAATAAAGAAAGGTGTAAAGAATGTCTTGATGGAAGAATGCGAGGGAAGCTTTAAGGAGCTAAAGTGAATGTTGATCACTACACATGTACTCACACTACAAAAAATTGGAGAAAGTTTTGTGATATACAGTTATGCTTAAAATAAAGTCTTCGGTTGTGTACTCATGCAAAATGATAACGTGATAGCCTACGCCTCACAACAGTTTATGATCCATGATCCGAAGTACCCGACACATGATCTAGAGCTGGCAGCTATGATTTTTTCATTGAAAATATGGCGGCACTACCTTTATGGCGAGAAGTGTGAGCCTAAAATATATACTCACACAAAAGGATCTCAACATAAGGCAAAGGAGATGGTTAGATCTAATCAAGGATTATGATTTCTCCATTCACTATCATCCTAGAAAGGTGAACAAGGTAGCTGATTCTCTAAGAAGAAAAGAACCTGCTACTCTATCCATGATGCAGATTGAGAAAGACCCTATCTTCATGATATGCAAGGAATGTATTTGGAAATCATATGGGCTGGGAATACATCCTACCTTTCCCAAATTATTGCGCAACCATCCATCCATGAGAATATTAAGGAAGAACAGAGGGTTGATGTGTAGATACAAAAGAGGGTGAATGTAGTAAAGGAAGGGAAGTTGCAAGAGTTCCATATCAATGATGATGATGTGATTCGGTTTGGAATGCAACATTGTGTGCCTTCATCACCCAGGATAAAGAATGATCTATTGGACAATTCACATTAATCAACATTCTCTATCCATCCTGAGAGTACCAAGATGTACCGCGATCTCTGAGAACACTTCTGGTGAGATAACATGAAGAAGGAGATTATGGAATATATATCAAGGTGCTTGGTATGTCAGAAAGTTAAAGCTGAGTGACAAAAAACCAAAGGTAAGATGCATCCATTGACTATACCCATGTGGAAATGGGAAAATGTTTCTATGGACTTTGTCATGGGTCTCGTGAAGACGTCAAAGGGAAATAATGCGATATGGGCTATGGTTGACCGACTCACTAAGACTACCAATTTTATCGCTATTCGGGAAGACCTCTTGCCTGAACCACTTGCAAGGATATATTTGAAGGAAGTGGTGAGACTGCACAGTGTTCCACTCTCAATCGTGTCTGACCATGACCCAAGGTTCACATCTATATTCTGGAGGAGCCTTCAACATGCTTTGAGTACTAAATTAAATTTCATCACGCCCTTTCACCTCCAAACTGATGGCCAATCCGAAAGGACTATTCAGACACTTGAAGATATGCTAGGTCCCTGCTCTCTAGAATTAAAAGGTCGATGGGATCAACATATACCATTGGTTGAGTTCTCAAACAACAATAACTTCCACTCGAGTATTTAGATGGCTCCATATGAATCTCTGTATGGAAAGCGATGTAGAAATCCAACATGTTGGGATGAAGTTGGAGAAAGAAAGCTACTTGGACCTGATCTAGTGAAAGAGATGATAGAGAAGGTTCAATTCATCCAGAGACACATCAATGCTGCTTAATGATGGAAAATGAGCTATGATGACAACCATTGAAGGGACTTGGAGTTCGATGTTGGAGATAAAGTCTTCCTTTGAATATCTCTATAGAAGAGAGTCATGCGATTCGGGATGAAAGGGAAGCTAAGACCAAGGTATATTGTCCCCTTATATATCCTTGACCGAATAGGATTCATGGCCTATCGGCTGGAACTACCACCGAATATGGCTCAATTTCATGATGTGTTTCATGTATCACTATTGAGGAAATACATACCTGACCCATAACATGTACTAAACTCATAGGTGGTGCAGCTAGAAGATGATCTCTCCTATGAGGAGTTGCCAGTGAAGATTCTGGATCAGATAGATAAGATTCTACGCTACAAGACAACTCATCTTGTCAAAGTTTTGTGAAGGAATCATAATTTTGAGGAAGAAACATGGGAACCAGAAGAGGCAATGAAGGAGAAGTACCCTCACCTGTTTGTGTAAAGTGAAATTTTGGGGGTGGAATTTCTTAAGGGGGGAAGAATGTAAAGACCCAAAGTTTTTCAATGGAAACACAACATAATGAACTACTATGTTCTAACTAACCTTTAAACATAAGTTTGCCACTTCTGTATTGGGAATTTTGAAAATCTGACATACACAGTTTTGTTCTAGATGTTTTTTTGGAGTCTAATAAAACAAAAATAATTTTTTCTGAAAAGTAGCCTAGCCTTATGAATAGTAACATACCCTTATGAATATTAATATGAACCTTATGAATAGTAAATCATCCAACATAAGAGTAACCTTACTCTTGAATAATTAAATAAAATTTAGACATCTTTGAAAGTGACAATTTGACCTTAGTAAACGTTTTGGTATTTTGTAAATCATAAATAATTAATCATAATTAATTAATTAATTTAAAATAAAAATTATTTCCTTTAAATTTGTTCATTAATTATCAATTCAATGTCATATATTTTTTAGATAATTTTTTAAGACCCTATTTAATTTTTGAAAGAAATATAAAATCAGTTTTAATTTTAAAAACTGAATTTTTAAGTTAATTATGATTTTAATTAAATATTAAAATAATAATAATTAGAAAATTATTTTTGAAAAATTGACTTTAATTTTGGATTCTACATTTCGAAAAATGGTTGGGGTAAATTTTTGGGATTTTTCTGAGATACTTGAATTTTGGATGAATAGTGAAATACCGTAATTTACAAAAATAAACTAAATAAGCTAATTATAGAGTCATGTGTGATATTTTGATGATATAATCCCACTTTTATTGGGATTAAATGATAAAATTACTATTAGTGGTCATTATAGACCCAATATTCCTTGTCTTAGGGGAAATTAATAAACTAATGTATTTTATATTAAGGAAACCCCTCTCACCTCCACTATGAAAACCACCCTTCACACCCTCATTTCCTCACACCTCTCAAGCTCCAAGACTTGGCTAAAATCTACCCAAACCTCTTCTCTAGCCCTTATACCTCTTCCAAGAGCTACAGGTCTCATAAAAAGACAAATATTAGGCCCTTATGGAGGATCTCAATAGGAGGATTCAAGTTGTAATTTCTCTCCCTCTTCTCCTTTAATTTCCTTTCAAGTTCAAGTTCATTTCTTGATCTCACCCCAACTATCTTCATCTAAATGGTATTTTAACTCCATTATTATACATATAATTTAATTTTATGTTGCTAATGGGATATTATATCTACAACCCCCTTTCCCTCTTCCTTCTTTTATTAAAGACAATGTTGTTCATGAGGTGTTAATTTATCACCTTCAAGAACGACATGAATTCTTCTTCCATTTATACCTTCAGATATGGTCATGAAACCATTTTAATGGTTTAACCAGAACATGTTTTATATATTATCTCCTATTTGAAGATCTGGACTAACATATGACCATATTTCTAGTGATAAAATAAAAAAATTTCATTATGATCGAAAAACCGTTCAAATTTACCAAAACAGTCATCGTTTAATTCATCTCTAATGATTCATCCACATGGATATAATATGATTCTTTATAAGATCATTCAAAATCCTATAATATCATTAATAACATGTAATATCATTTATGGATGTTTACACTTGTTCTACCCGAATTTCAATTTAAGAATAAAAGTGAACCACTCAGGAAAACCATAAAAACAAACATTATCGAACAATAGTTTAAAACTCTATAACTCATACAAAGGAACATAAAATCACTTAATGAAAACATAATGAACCATATTAATGTAAAAAAGGTTCTGGATTTCTAATTAATTAATATAATTCCATTATACATGAAATTAAAGAGATGGAAGCATTTAGGTACAAGGTAAGGGGAAATTCTCGAACCCAACTTTCATCCTTCGGGTTCTCCCTATTTCATTCCTTTTTGATATGGTTACTACTTAAAAATATTTTTTTCATAATTATATTTACTTTTCTGAGATATAAATTTTTGTCACCAGTATTTATGAAAAACCAAATGTTTTCTGAAATAAATCTTCTCTAAATAACACACCTTTTACGGTTCTCGTAACATGTATGTTATTCCCTCATTCATTTGGGAACCCAATGTTTATGATTGTGTTCTTATGAGTTGAAACTCATTCCTTTTCATGGGTTCATTATGTTCATTTATGTTTTATGTTCATTGTAGAATTCATGATAAATGATAATGTTATGATGTGATGGGTGCACCCGGAAATATATAGTGCAATATGAATGTTTAAATGTGACGGGTGCACCTGGTATTATACAGTGCTCTAATGCATTGGGTAAAGTGATGAATCTCATGAGTAAATGTGAAATGATGTGTGAAAAAGATGATAGATTGGTTCACAAGTATGTGTCGTAGTTAACCACTATGACATGATGTTTCATTTTTATGCATTTCCACATTCCAAGTCTTATACTTATACTTCCTCTCATGTTCATGAACTTTTTCCCATGTTATTATTATGCTCACCCGATGCTATATTGTTATTATCTATCCTATTACTAGGCTTCTAGCTCACCCCTTTTGATTTATATCCTCTAGTGGCTACATGCACTAAGAAGAGGACAAGTGTCAATAAGAACCTAGAGAAGAAGAAATTAAATAAATGTTTATTCTTGATGTTGTAATTCTTATGCATGGTCCTAGTTTTCCCAAGACACTAAAACTTTTTGTCCACTATGTGTAATACTATTAAGGTGTTTATCTTTAAAATGATGTAATAGTAATGTAAGAAAAGGCAGGGTCACTATATGATTTCTTCTACAGCTCCTTCTAATCCATATATAGACCCTCAGTACCCTTATAAAGTCTACATGGGTACCCAATGATGTCCAAAAAAGGGTGTGAGTATAACTAAATAGACCACCATGACCAATATTTTCACCATAATTGGACCACATACAACAAAACCAATATTTATTTCATCAATAGAAACTTATCAGTGTTTAACACACAGGAACATTTTTAACACATTAATACATCAAGGGGATAACCTCTTCTATTTATCCTAATTACCATCATCCAACAAATTAATTACAATTAACCCCAATCTATAACTATCCCATTATAACATTTACTAATAATAAAAACCATTAAACATACTTCATAACAATTTTATATCACGAACATTCCTCGTTTAACCATTTAACACTTTTACAAACATTCAATTCATAACTAATTTAACACATTCAAGGTATTCCAACCCCATCCTTATTCCATATTTTAATTCTTAACACTATTCTAAGTGATATAATCTTGTAACCCCTTCAATTATTCATTTAATAATTCAATTATCATGTTCAAGGGAGTGGATCAGCCATTGGGTGACCAGAACCCCTGTCTAATGATCAACATCAGATCCCACAAGGCCCGTAAAAGGTCTAATAGATCATTTAGACACTGTATTTATCATTTATTACCATGAAATTAAATGTGAAAAGCATAAACATAATTAAACAATCACATAAATGACAATAAATAATGAGACTATGAAATATAACTTGTATGGAACCTACCTCAAGTTTTTAGGGAAGTAGTCATTCATGAAACGACACTTGGTTTATGACTAAACAACCCTCAACAATCAAGATATGATATTTTTCAAAAATAAGGGTTTAGAGGCTTCTAAAAGATATGAAAACACTCACTGGCAGAGGCAGTAGAGGATTATAAGGAGGCGGCTGTGTCGACAAAGGTGGATCTGGAGGTAGCAGCGGTGGTGGAGGAGGAGGAGGAGGATTCGGTTACCATGGCAGCGATAGAGGGGGTGGAGGAGGAGTAAGTAGTGGAAGAGGAGGAGTGGGCAACACCAGGCTAGACTTTCGCTAGAGATTGAAGGGTGAGAATGGAAGTGGAGGCACTTAAGGTTCATATATAAAATTGGGGGAAGCATTTATGAGTGCTAGTAAAAAGCACTGATAAAATAATGTTTTATCAGCACTATATTGAAAAGCATTGATAAAGATGGGCCTTTATCAGTGCTAACAAGCGATGAAAAAGGCATGTTTTGTTAGCGCTTTTCAATATAGTGCTGATAAAACATGACTTTATTTATTTATTAATTTATTTATTAATTTCTTTATTCATTTATTAATTTATTCATTTATTCATTTATTCATTTAGTAATTAATTAATTAATTCATTCGTTCGTTCATTAATTAATTAATTCATTCATTCATTCATTTATACTATTAGATATTTATTTAAATAATTATTAAATTATAAAAAATATATTTATAACATTTATAATTTTTTAAATATATATAATTAATATATTTATTATAATTTAATAATTAATTAAATATATATGTATTAATTAAATATATGTTTTATAATTTCATGATATATTTAAATAAATATATATTTATGTTTTTAAATAATTATAAAATTAAAATAAATATACTAATAATAAATATATTTATTATATTTATATGTTAAATTAGAAATATATATATATATTTAAATACTGTTAACATTAAAATAAATTAATATATTATTTATATAAATTTAATTCATTATGTATTTAAATATGTGTGTGTGTGTGTGTGTGTATATTCATTAAATACATATATTTATAAATAAATATATTCAAAATTTATTCATAAATATAATAAATATATTTATCATTTAATAAAATATTTTTTAATTTTATAATTATTTAAACATATATATATATATTTAAATAGTCATATATATATATTTATAATTATAGATATATTTTAAAAAGTATATAATTATACATAACTAAATATTTATATTTCTAAATATATTAAGTAAATTTATTTTTTATTTAAATTAATTTAGCCTGATTTTAAGTATTTATGAGAACATAAACCTTCATATATATGGGAACATGAATGAACCAAGTATAGAATATAAACGGGTCTTCATACATATATATATATGGCCAAAATTAGGGTATAATGTATGAATGAATATTCATTATAAATATGAATGTCCATGACGCATCAATTAATTGGCCACATTCATTGGAAACATTTTTTATTAATATATATATATATATAATAAATATATATATGTATATTAAATTATTTATATATAAACATATATTATAATAATGATAATAAAGATAATAAACTAATAAACATAATAAACATAAATAAAACATAAACATAAATAAACATAAACACATAAATAAATATATATTCATAATAAACATAATAAACATAATAAACGTAATAAAAATAATAAAAATAATAAAAATAATAAATACAATTATTATTTAATGAAATTAATATAAATAATTGAATTATTAGAAAATATATATTAACTATAAACATGCATTTTTTATTTAAGGTATACAAATAAACATTATTTTTGAATAAAATAAAAATAATTTTATATAAATTAATAATATTTTTTATTAAAAAAATTTATCCATGCTACTGTTACTATTGATAAATTCTCTTTTTTAACTGTTCTTTTTGTTAGCACAAATAAATGAGGACCTTTATCAGTTCTAAGAGTAGCACTGATAAAGTGTAGATTTATAAGTGGTTTTCTCTAGCACTAATAAAAGCCACCCATTTATCAGCGCTTTCTGATAAGTGCTGATAAAACTCAAGTTCTTCCCGTGATTTCATTTGTGGAAGGGATAATTTCTTCTTCTAATGTAGCCTAGTGGCTAACTATGGTCCCCTATCAAGGAGAAATGGTTGGGGAGCCTCACAATACTAGAACTTATGTATTTTGGGTTTTTTATTAATTTTGTAAGTAATAGGAGTTGTTTTTTTGTTTTTTGTTAAATGGAAACTAGAAATAAAATGATAATTAAAATTCCCAGAGGATTGATGAATGAAATTAAAATGGGAAAAATGATTAATTCCAATGAGATATATAATTATTTAATTTTGTTATAAATCATCTAACTCATTAAGTAGGGTCAATATCATTCACCTATTCAACCTACACTATTTTTTTGTATGAAACCACTAATTTGCTTAAGTGATCCATAAACATACCAATCGTTATATATATTATCCTGATATAATAGGTAAGAACATCAATCATTTGGGTTAAGAAACTCACTCACAGACTTGGAATAAAGCACATACTAGTATTCCTATTTAATCACACAAATCCTATAGTATGAAGTGTAATCCAAATGGAGGGAGGGTTTGAATTGTTATTGTTGGAATAGTGTAATGGTTTTGATGAATTGTAGAGAGAAAATCACCTCCTTCACATCTTAATTCCACTATCATGCAGTAATTCGCCTTTGGACCACACCTAATGGGTTATCTCTCCATGATCATGGAGATAGAAGTTACTAGGACATCATAGGGGAGAGAAACACCATGAAATTGAAGGGGAAAAGAACAATGCAGTTTGATTTCACAAATAACATAATGAAAATTTAATTAGAAAATGCATAAATAATTGAAATTAATAAATTAATAGAAACATAGTAGTCGGAGATTGAATATTTATAATGGGAGAGAGTGGGTGGGATTTATAGATCAGGTGGGGACATAACTTCTTCCTTGTCATCAATGATAAGGAGAGAGATTTGTCTTTAGCTTGATGAATAACACACATCACAGAAAACAATTGATATAAATTCTGATGACATGTCATTTCGATATAATCATTAATGTGTTAGGATTTTTTCTAGTGGTTCATGGTTTTAGTTTAAAGTCAGATGTTCCTGGAAGTCACTAAATAAATGTAATTAGTATTAAAAATACAAATAAATATTTATTTATATATATACTTATTATTTATTATATAGATATAAACACACACATATATACATACTTATTATATATTATAAATTATATAGATATATATTCTTATAAATATTATTATTATAATATATATGTATATATTTCCTTTTTTCTCTGTTTTCCTTTTCGTCATTATGTTCATTTAGTAGGCGTGGCTTGTAGGGGGTTGATTTCCTGGTTATTTGTGGAATCATCATCTCTATGGGTGGTGAGAAGATTTGGGGTTCACTAAGATCCATTGATATGGGTTTTAATAACATCATATTTTATCGAAGAGGAACTTTCAAATGTTTTTTCAAAGGTTTACATTCATGTATTAACCAGTTAAGTGTCATGGATGAAGGTGGTGGTTCCCAACCTTTGTCAAGGTTTCTTCACTAGAGGCCCTGTATTACATGGTTGTGGATTGATATTTGTCAGTATAGTTTAATGGTAGTAGTTAAATAGGTGAATAACCATAGAACAGAGAGATCTATCTATGACAGGACGATGTATGGAAAGGTGGATGAAGGTACGGTAATGTCGACAAAGCTGTGATAAAGTGGATAAGAGCCATGGTCCCTTTGGTGACCATGGAGGATTCTAGCGGTAGGGTGTAAAAGGGTTGATCATTTTCAATAGCCTAAACATGAGTGGAGATGTAGTTGGTCGATCTCATGGTCAGTCTAATGACCATGAGTGGTGGTTTTCACTAGGCAGTTTCACATGATGTGGTCAACTGCGTACATTTATTCTACTAACACTGCATGGAAATTTTTAAAATTTCTTATCCTATATTTAAAAATAATTATAGTTTAATGTATTATTTTCCAAAATAAAATTTAAAATTATTAACCAATTAAAATCCGCATCAGGGCAATTATTTTATAATGTTTAAATTACTTTAAATTCCAATATGTTTCCATCAGCATTTTTTTCATATTTAAAAACTGTTAATTGAGTATTTTATTAGAATTAAAATTTATTTAAAATTTGTTAATTAAATAGTTAATCCATTCAAGTATATAATTCCAAAATTGATTTGTATCTATTTGTTTCAATTTATGTATGAAGTTACATTTTTATTCCAAAAAGGAAATATATCATTAAAAATCATTAATTAATCCATTTTAACATTTATGTAAAAATTAATAATGTTCAAAAAAACTTTTCTTTTACAATGAATTAGAATAAAAATTGGATGTAGTTTTAATAACTAATAGATAAATTTTTGTAATTTCTATCTCACATTACTCCCCCAACTTGAACTATTTCAGTTCCAAAATAATTTATCATTGAATTTGAATTTATTTTAAAAAATACAGTTTATCCAGCTAAATTAAAATTAACAATAAGAAAAGGGAGACGACACATACTCATACACTGATAAACTTATTATTCCTTATTTATAGAGTCAAATAAATACCTTATATCAATTTAATAAAAATTTTAGATCCGGATTGGATCAAATTATTCCACACAAACCTTTTCATTCACACTCCATCCCTTAATTATAAAACTAAACTTCCATAAAGAAATGATAAAATCATTCAGGAATTACCTCTACTCTAGGATAATATTTTTACAGTAGTAAGGTAATAAATTAGGTTCAAGAAAATGGTGAAAAATAAAAATATAAAACTATATAATACTCTATTTACAGGAATAATTTTTTTACCAGAAATAAAAACCTAATGTATTAAAAGATTTATATTTTTTTATTAGTGTGTTTCTTTTTTAATTAATGAAAAAAATGATTGAAATTTTTTTATTACAATATTTTAAAAAATACATATTTTTTATATTAATTTTTAATTTTTTTTATTTGTTTATATTTATTACAAACTCATAGAAATTAATAAAAATATTTTCTTTATTTACATATTCTTTTATATCAACTAAAAATAAAATCAATACTATGATAAATAGGTTTAAGTACCCTCCCCCTCACCAATTTATCACTAGCCATTTATGTTCCAATATAATGCACCAAAATGAAGTGAATAAACATTGAAAAAAGATACATAAAACTTGTTGTTATTGTCCAGTAGGTTTGAGTTGATCTATCCCTTGGGCTCTTGCTATGGATAGTGGATATAGCCTCCTCTATTGGGTTCACATAGGAAAAAATATAGAAAAATAAATTAAATGTTGGAAATTTTATTTTATTTAAAAGAAAATTATAGAAAATGAAAACAAAAAGTTGGGGAGGAGATTCGTGGGTGTAAACCCCAATAGGTGTTGCAGTTTATACTATTCATAGTTGGAGGGTGTTGGAATTATCCCCAGTCTGTAGGGGGGTTGTTCTTGTGTGGTAAGAACCACCACATGCATGTTCTTTCACATCCCTTTATATCTTCTTATTGGAGGTCCCCATAAACAAATTGATGTATGTACACCCCCTTGGTAGTGTAAAGTGCTTCATTAAATGGGGGTGGTTGGATGAGTTATGGGATCTCCTTGGTTTTCACCAAAGTGATTGTGGATTTTTTTCTTCCAATAGATCCTCCACTTTGGTTGTTTCATTATAATATTCAAATAGGGCAGTGTTATTAGGTAATTCAAATTGAAAATTATCAAAACAAGGAAAGCTAAAATTTAATTTTCTCCCCTAATATGCAGAATCTTGTGTTTCTTCCTCTTCATGAGAGAAAACTGGGCATTCTTCCAATTTTTTCCTACAACCCTATTGTTTTTATTCATGGTAATTTTGACGGAGAAGTTTCTTCACCAAATTTATAGGGACTCTTTCTTCTTGAATATCCACAGCTCTTATGACATTTTATTTATGTCCTTCAAAATCATATTCAAATAATATTTCTAAATATTCTTCATCCATTTCCCTCTTCTCATCATCTTGGGTAGATTTAAATTCCATTATATAAGATCCAAGTTCACTTCTATTATTCACATCTCTACTTTTTATTCAAGGGGAGATACTATAAGTTACTCATTTTCATCGTCTTGGTAGGACATCAATTAGGTTGAATCTATAAAATTATAACTAGAAATATTAAATGAAAATTCATCTTGAAAAAATATATAAAAAAATAAGTTACATTAGGGGGTAGCTCCCTCATTAGTTTCTACATATAAATCATTCTCAAGGCACAATTACTCTTTGTTTTTGTCTTGTGTGGATAGTGGAATAGTGGGAATTATAGATTTTATTCAAATGTAAGCTAATCCATTTCATCATCATCATCATCATGGGCCTAAGAAAATTATTTTTATCATGTGATTTCATTAAAAATAGGAGGTATATTAGATGGTGAATAAGATTCAATAAAATTAGAAAAAATAAAGTTTGAAAGAAATTCTCCCTCAAGTGTTTACACTTTATGCTTATTTTCCAAGTATACTAGATCAGGGTAGATGTGATCAAGGGTGAACATGGGAAGAACCTCTAATCTAATTAATAAAACTTTTCTTCTAGGATATCTTATTTGGAAACTATTGGGGTCTATAAATCGTCATATTATTCTTTCTTTCTTTGTTCAATGATATCTTTGGGGGATTTGGGTATTTCAGCTTACATACTATTCAATTCGTTAATCATGTCTCTATGATCTTCTAGTTGTTGGTTTACATTAAAATATTTCAACCTTCATTAGTAGATTTAAATTTCCTCTATTATAAATTATCCTTCATCCTGATGGTGTGGGGGCATATGTTTTTTACGGTTGTTATGTTCATTTATGTAGCAGATTCCATCCTCAAAACACTTTTGTGTGGTACTATAGACTAGGAAATTGGTTGTGAGTGCATTGAGAATTGTATTCACTATAATTTTTATACAAGGTTGATAAAAAAAGAAAAAAATACAAAAAAAAGAAAAAAATGAAACAATTATTTACTGTCATGTTAAAGGCAGTGGAAAATCTAAATTTATCCTTAGAAATGGATCCAAGTTGGTCGCTCGATTTTTGTGGTAACTGTAAAATAGAATTTATACTCATAATGCATCTTACTTTCTAACCAAGGCCTTCTCTCAAGGATAAAGGGTTGGGGTGTCTCATTATCCTCACAATTGTATATTTTTGTTTTGTTTTTTATTTATTTTGAAAGCAATAATAGTTGTTCATTTGGATTTTGGTATAAAGAATCGTGAAAGAGAATGATAGTGAAAATACATATAGGATGGATGAAAGAATAGAAAATGGACATGAGGATGAATTCTTCTGATATATTTCATCAATTATTTTGTTCTAAATCATCTAACTCAATGATTAGAGTCAATAACATTAACTTATTCACCCTTCACAATTTTATTTGGTATGTAACCACTAATATGATCAAGATATACATAATTATACTAGTCTGTCCATATATTATCATACATTAATGGGTAATAAAATTCTTTAATTGAGTTAACAAGCTCTCTCACACACCTGGAAAGAATTACATTCCATTTTCCAATCAAATGACACAACTCTACTAATATGAAGTGTGATCTGAATGGTGGGCGGCTTTGAAGTGTTATAGTTAGAATAGTGTAATGGTTTTAATGGATTCTAGAGTAAAATTCACCACCTCCACATCCCCCATCCAATATCTTACTATAATTAGAGATGAGACTACTTAATAATTAAACACATAAATTTTGAATCGTCATTATGATTCCCCTTTGGACCACCCAAAATGGTTTAGCTATCCATAATTATAGAGATATGAGTCAGTGAGGCGTCACAAGGGTGAGAAATATAAATAAATTGATGGTAAAATAGGGATATATTTTTATTACATAAAGACAAAAAATGAAAATTTAATTGGAAAATGTAGAAATAAATGAAATTATAAAAGGAAGAAAAACACAATCATCCGAGCCTGAATATTAACAACAGGAGAGAGTAGGAGATATTTATAGTGCATGTGAGGTAGTAGATTCATACACATAGTAAATATTGAGATGAAAGCATTGAATTCACCTAGATGGATGTCGTGTGTCATAGTGAATAGTGGGGATTAATTTAGCTAATCTTTCATTTCCTCATAATAACATACACATTAAGATCTATTCTAGTTGTTAGCAATGGTTATTGAAAGTCGAATGTTGTTGGACGTCACAAAATAAAATTTATTAGTTTTAAAAATATATATAGATGTATAATTATATATATATTTATTGTTTATTATATATATATATACATATATATTATATAAATATATATGTGTTTAGTTATTAATATATGTTTTTTTATTTTTTATTTATTTTCCTTTCATTATTCATCATTTGGCATGCTCAACTCTGTGGGGGGGGGGGGTTCTTCTTCTCTATAGGTGGTGAGTAGATCAGGGGATTTTCATAAATGCATCACGGTGGGGTTCAATAGATTTATATTTTCTCTAATAGCTAAATATGAGGAGATTTTTTATATGGTTGGATGTGCATATTCACTGGTCGAGTGGCATGGATGAAGGTGGTGGTTATTAACCTTCAATAGGGTTTCTTCACTAGATACCCCTTATTCTAGGGTTGTGGTATGCGATTTATGGTTCTAGTTTGATGGGGATCATGAGATATGTAAATGACCATGGAGTGGAGAAACATGGTCACACTAGTATGATGTGTGGGAAGGCAAATGAAGGTTCAATAAGGTGGATGAGAGCCACAATCACTAAAGTGACCATAGATAGTTCTTGCGGAAGGGGGGTGAAGGGGTTCTCATGGTTAGTATCCTGACCATGATTGGAGATGCAATAGGTTTGTAGAACTATTTGTCTATTAACTATGAGTGTTTGTTTTTTCAGGCAGTTGCATAGGGCATGGTTAGCTACACTTGGTCGGTATACTGACAGTGCATGGTGTTTTCAAAATTTCTCATCCTACATTAAAATAAAATTCCAGTTTAATGTAGTAATTTTCTAAAATAAAATTTAAAATAATAAATCAATTAATATCATCACCTGTAAAATTAATTTTTAAATTCTAAAATACATAAATTTCAATTATGTTCAAATAAAAAATTTTCATATTAAAAAATTACGAATTGTGGATTTCATTCGAATTAAAAATGACTGATATAATTGATACTAAAACAATTAATCAATTTAATAATTTAATTCCAAAATATAATTCTATCTATTTTATTCAATTTATGTATGGATTGACTATTTAAATCCAAAAAATGAATATATCCCTGAAAGTTCTTAATTAATACATTTTAACATTTTAATCAAGATTGTTAAAGTTCCCAAAAACCATTTTTTACCTATAATTTTAATTAGAATTAGAGATATTTTCAATGAGTAAGAGATAAAAATATGGGAATTTATGGATCAAATCATGAACATTACAAGATCCTACCATCATTGATGGTGGACCTATGCCGACTTGTTCCACCCTCCAGTTAACTCAAATTTCCCTAGACCATGATTTAAAATAACCATAATGAGACTATTCCAAAAGATTCAACATCTTTGGCATTATATTACAAAGTTTTGTACCCATTATCAAAATTTAAATTTGAAACTTCATTCATAAATTGGTTAATGGAGCACACCACTTGACTAAAGACCACATGATGTAGAGCTTGGGACTCCCATCCTAAATCTCAACGACTTAAGGTCCTAGAATGCTTCATTGTATAGGTTTTGTTGCACTTCCCACTTCATCACCCAGATGTTTGACTCTTCTCAAATATTTCATGGCCCTTATGAGAAATTTTGGATCTCATTTACTTGACCATGCATAGAAGTTCTATAGGCTCATGAATAAGAGATTCTAACCTACCAATGAGAGGCATCTACTCCTTGTATGCAATGAACTCCAATCCTTATGATCCCAAATAACACCATAATAGAACTAAAAAACATAGGGTATTTTGGTTCATCCCCATTATTTATACCCCATTCCATATTTATTAATTATAAATTTTGGGTTATGAATTACACCACCCATACTCCAACTATCTAGGTGTACTCTTCTTCCCTAATATTTCATTATCCCCCAATACCATCTCCAAGAACATTCATGACATAAGGAAAATATTAGGGACAAATTAGTTTGACCATCCTAACAATGTATAAGGGATTTTAGTAACAAAATAGTTCCAAATACTCATATTAGGAAAGGATCTCTAATCATCATGACCCTTGGAAACACCATGATAGAACTCATAACCTTCAGGTGTTTTTGGGACATTCTCATCATGTAGGCCATGTTCTATATACTCGAATCATATCCTAGCCACAAGATGATAAATTGAATAAATTTTTTACATAATCTCCACATGAAATTAAACTCCATGGAATATTTCCTTACCAAATGACATTAAACTGGAAGGCGGATGTCCATACCACCTGACATTAAAACTACATATTAGACATCCTTACCACATGAAAAAAACTTCATGGAGAACACTCCTTCACAAATGGTATATTACCATCAATAAAAAGTATGAGATAAATAACATAGACTATATCAATAGAAATTTTGATATGGAATACCCTAAACTACAACACTGTAGTGGTGTATTTTTCGAGACCATTGAACAGTCAACTGAAAGAGACACAATGCTCACAAGGTTGAAAACCCGATAAGGGAATTATGGGAAAAATTTGAATCTCTATTCACTTCAAATGAACTTTTTATGATCCAATAAATATTGGTCACTCATAAATGGAAGAGGACTAAAACGTTTTAGGATGAAAACTAGTAAGAGGGAATCCTGAGAAAAATGCAATTCCACACCCACTAAGCCTTCCTCTATATGTATCTTCAGTAAAATATAGGGAAATATTAAGAAATATCGACCAATATTGTATGTATCATTATTATTCCTAGAACAACTCATACTATTATTGATATGTTCATTTAATTTGGAAACAATTAGAGTAGTCTCCCACAAGAACATTTATATTTTACCCAAATTATCCTTTTAAATTAGGAGATCTAAAAAACTAATGTAGATACATCAATAATGAATATCATATTGGTTGGAATTTATGAGAAATTATAAAAAAATCATGATTTAAGCATTAAAATAAAGGTGTTTTGATTTACATAGTTTATGAAAAGGATGGGTGTTATTGATGATTCGTGTGACATCAAGTCAATGAAACATTATGCATATCATGAAAGAAAGAAATATGGATAATTAAATATAAAAGTTCAGAGGATTTAGTCATTGATAAGATGAATAAAAAAATTAGAATAACCACATTTCAGAGCCTCTCCAAATATTCCATAAAATTTTTTTTTTATCAGGCTATAATATTATTCAATAAGAGGACCTTTCAATGCCAGCCAAATCCTAGAGAGAACTGTCAAATAGGCATTTAATTTTTATCCACCCCACTTATTCAAATGTTTTTGGAGGATGAAGACTATCAATAAAAGATGATGTATCCTCAACTCCTATATTAGTATTATCCAATAAGGATGATGATTTCAAAAGATCAAAGATTAAGTGATATGTAATCTCCTCTAGTTTCCCTATTTACATGATCAATTCATCCATATGGGATTTCATTTGGGATATTACATAATATCATTGTTCCAAAAAATCTGATGCTTCCCTCATTTACTAGGTTACATAAAATCTATCATCAAAACTTTAGAAATTACTCTTAATACTAGTCAATTATTGTAGGTTCAAGTCATTTTTTCACATGATTTCATATAATGGAAGGAATCCAAAGTTTCAAACCCCAATATTCGGGAAGCGTTGGTGAAGGAATTCCTCTCATAAATGAAACATTTTTAGGGGAGTTTTAGTGATAAAGGTATAAATATTCATCTATATTATCCTATGTCATTCTTGGTCCTCCATAATTATTCAGGTAGGTATGTCATAATGGGAATGGTTGGTTGAGTTGACCAAGAAGGAATATATGAATATTCATGTTCCCTTCTCTCAAATGATGCATCATTTTTCATTGGTACGGATGTACAAAATTCCTCAATATTGTTTTTCCAACCAATGGGTTTTTCTTCACTATAACAGTAATTCTTTCATTGTGACTTACCATATTCCTAAATTAACTCCATCGTTTCTACAGATAAGGGTGTTAGTGACACATAGGTTTTATTCACCAGACAGACCAATATATTGAGCACATCACCAAGGTAGGCTTCCACCAAAGCCTAGGCCTAATCATAAGATATGAACACAAAGGTTACAATAGGAGAAATAATAATATGAGTTGTTGTGTCTTCATGTTCTAATATATGAAAAATTGTGATGATAATACTAGGATTTCATTCTCCCCACATTCTAGCTAATGTGAGACTATAGACCCTTCGAATGAAACTGAATTGTAGAGCGAACTAATAAGGGGTATATTTATCACAAATAATCATCTCATTTACATGATTTAGTAGAATACCATTCCAAAGAGATATTTTGTATGACTCTTCATTAAGAGATCCATGATTGTTATCAACATTTTTCTAGATCAATGATAGATAAGGAATAAAGTTGAAATGATTAGACCAGATCAACATGTTAATGACCTCATAAAGGCCTAATGGAATCACCTAAACCCCAAAAATATTCAACATCCTAGGACATAATGAGGCATCAGGGATCTCAGTAGTGGTATGGTGTTTTTAAAAGTATAAATGCTCCACTATCTCACTAAATAAGAACTATAAATGGCCTCCAAACATGTAATGGAATTTTTTATATTGGATATGGCCTAGGAGTTGTAATACGAAGAAGGCGTTGGTGTGTCTAGATTAAGAGGCATCCCCCCTTCAAATCGAGCTACCACCACCAGCATGCTCACTCAAATTCCCATGAGAGCATCCTTGACCTGGAAAATCCATATGTTAAGAAACATGGTTAAAAATACCACTAGATGAAGACTTGGGGATACATCTGGTCTCACTCGGTACACCCATGTGGCATACTCTCTTGCCTCGAGTATTTCCCATTATGATCCCACGCTATCAAGACCTTATCAATTGGTAATTTATGTGGATGTATAGTGGTAGGATGAATCCCTCCATCGTTTTCCATTACTTAATAGGCATGATTCATAATATATTTGACTTATTCCTTCGATTATTCTTCACAATTGTTTGAATTCCCATTTCCATGGTCGATGTTTGTGTGGGATCATCCAAAAAATCCATGACAGGAAGAAACTCATCATACATATACCCAAGGGGAGATATTCCTCCCATCTGGTAAAGGTCCCAAAGGCTAAACCCTACCTCACTATGGGATAGATGAAAGGAATTATATCCAAGAAACCAAGGTATAATCTGATCATTAAGAATCTTTGACTTACAATAGATGATTAACTGAGAATTCAAGGCTTCTTGGTAAAGATAAATAGCATGTTGCTGGTATGATAATTATGAGTATCTTGACCTAACCTAGAATTTCCTTGTGCATTCATGAAAAAACATTACTGCAAGGATATAGGTCCCATTTCAAGATCCATATATTTCTCATATTATTTAATGATGAGAGAATTTTTATTGAATAACATTGAGTAATTGGTTGGTGGGTAACATCAAAACTGTCTAGAACCTGAGGGGAGTTCTCCAACAAATAGGAAACCCCATGGGAATGTAAGATGACCAATTAACTATATCTTGAAATTTATTTGAACAAATTTAATGGAATATGACATCTAGAAATATGGAATATTGTAACCAGGTGAAGGAATGACAACATCATCCGATAGAATGAATTCATACAAAGGAATCTTGTGACAAGTTATGGTTCAAATGTTTTACTGGGAAAATACCCTTTAGATTCTTGTTTTCAAAACACATGAGATACTGAAGGTTAGTATTTTTATTTCCAAAAATCTTGTATCTTTGTCTAGACATGGTTAAAGACTTATGAGAACAAAAATCCATCTGTATGAAAACAAGAAATATATGTGAGATGAGAAAAAATCGTGTTAAAATAGGCACATGACTCTAAAAACATCATGATAATTTCATGAACCATAGAGGGATTCATGATCACATGATCTAATACAGTTATCAATAACTACATGACCCATTAAGGTCTTACAATTCTCATGGACCAAGGATTATCTTGGGGCCACATAATACTTATTATAACATGACCCTACGATGGTCATGTGAACAAAATTATGATCAAGTTATCACATGACTGAGTCAGTGGATCAAACAATGCTCAAAAGATAACCATACAACTAAGGACGTAGTTCAAGGTTCAATAAATTACCAATAATTGATTTGTGATTTATTTGAAAAAGTGTTGAGACAAGGAATTCACATGGCACAAGCACATGATAGACTTATAATGTGGATATCTTATGAAATAAATCTCGTGATATGTTATCATGGAGAGGTCTTACAAAATGGATCTTGTGATGAGGTCTACTGAAGTGATCACACAATGGAAGAAATCATGATGTGTATGTATATTCAAAGTCACTAGGAAAATGAGATGAAATTTGATCCCTTATTTATAAAATTCTCTATGGAATTCCAAAGGTCACCTAGAAAACCAAACCTCGCCCATGAAATAGATCCATGAAATAGATCTATGAAATCTTTAATTACTTTGGAGAGAATTTTAATTCCTTATAAATCGGTCCTTGTCTCTATGGATGTTACTCATGAGGAATTTTTTTGATGTCTATCAAATAGGCTTTGTAAGATCTTGAATGGAATAAATACATATAGTCTAGGTATTATTTTCTCAGAAAAACAAATAAAGGAGTAACATGATGTATAGGCACCTAATCACTTGGATCACATAACCGTTATAAGGACACATAATTTCATGGCCTTGGGAAGGTAACGTGAATGGATCATGCACTAAAAAGGATTTGAGTTTGATCACATGAATCACCTCAAACAAACCATCTAGTTCTTTCAAAGGCATCTAGATAACTGTTGAAGATCATTCACAGTCTGCCAGAAAAGTTCCACCAATCAAATGACTCTTTAATTGATGGAACCATTACAATCATACAAAATAAATTATATAATAAAGGTAGATAAAGTTTGATTCTACATGAAAATTAGAGTTACATTGATCTTCATGTGATTCTTTTATATGATTTTCAATACCCCATATAGCCATGGGTACCATGTTCACCTTGTCATGTCAGAGAATGTTGGAGTACTACTTCTATTATGTGAAGGACCTTGAAAATTTCCATTTGATTATGTGATTACCCTTAGGATGTATACAAAAATAAAGGGATATTCTATGATAATTCTTGGAAAACATCATGAGATCTAGAATCAATCATGTGATGCACTACATATAGGGGGAGGGATTATTTTTTACAATGCTTTCACATCATCACGAAATCCACTATCATTGTAAAGTAACAAATAAATATAATGAAAGGAGGAATCCTATCAAGGAGGGTGGATATGATTATTTTCATGTGAAAGGGGTTATGCACAATGTATCACATGAGATCCCTTTAACATGGCATCTTGGTAATATGTATCCCCCCTAACTAGCCATCTTAGTCTCAGGAAGGACACAAAAAAAGTCATATTTGATCATGTGAAATCCATTCAATTGGTTTAGACATGTCAACCAAAACATTACAAGAGTATTTGACATTTCAAAATGATTAGGTGATATCCCTTTGATTGTCTAGGGTCTAGTGAATATAAGGATGATGGGGTATTTCTATGGCTGTTGAATATCATACAATGCCTCAGATGACCAGTAGTAAGATCATGAAAAAATCATGATTGAAAAAACCCTACATCAAATACCACTCAAATATGTTAGATACACGTCACGAAAGGTGGAATATAATTGGGGTAGATATTCCTAAGAATTCCACTAAGAAGATATAAAAAAGTATTATCAAATTGATGAAAATAATTCTACATGGGAGAGTGAGAGCAGAGTTATCAATGTAGAAGTTGATATTATTAAAAGGGTATTTTACTAGGTAAAATGTAGGGGATGAACTAAGGGATCACATGGTACGAATATGGGCTTTACGTGATAACTTTATAGATCACGTGAAGGACTACTCGCATGTCATCTTGATTATGAAAAATATATTTTGCATGTTGAATCGGTCACGTGAAGCCTAAAACAAGATAATGATTTCAAAATATTTAAGTACATATGAAATAAATAATTGAAAAAATATGGGATACTAATGCAAAGTTAGATACATTAATCTTCATGTGAAAGCATTGTGCACTTCACATGACCTATCCATATTATACATCAATATAATAAACTTTTAACCAAGTCTTTTGAAGTCTTCCAGACATGTTAACCAAGTATTTTGATGTACTACATACATGTTTCCCAATACATTTACAAACATTTGGGAATGTCACCCAAGTCATGTGGAGCCCTTCAAAAAATTCTCTCAGGTATTTTGATGTCCTAGAGACATGTCATATAGGTTATGAGACACCCTCTAGAAATTAAAACAACATCATGTAATTACCTCCAGAATGTTCAGCCAGATCATGCGATGTTCTCCAGACATGTCATCAAGATCATGCAACGTCCTCTGGACATGTCATCCAGGTCATGTGAAGTCCTCCAAACATGCTATCTAGATCATACGACATCCTCCAAACACATTTTCTAGGTTATGTGATTTCCTTGATAAAATTTCACTGGATAATTTGATAATCTATAGAAACTTCCTCTAGGAGACCATGAAATGTATGTACATCCTAAAACATGTCATATAGACACCCCAAATTTGTTAGGTAAAAAATCAAGACATGTTAGAAAGAATCCACAGGATATTATAACCTTTTCTAGTGGACGTATTCGATTATACCACCAATATAACTATGAGAACTATCATTCCTATCCATGAAGGATACATATGAAACCTTATTAAGTCCCAAGATCTCATAGACTTTAACATTAGTGTATGTACCTCAATTTCTTGGACATTCAATCCCATGGGACCCAAACACTCATATGGGTTCATCTCACTACCTCATTCATCAGTGGATTTAGAATCCAATTACACTATGATAACATTTATTCCTTCTATAAACAAGATACAAAGGACACCTTCCTAAGGCCAAAACCCTGTATTAAATACCCCACTAGGGTTATCCCATTTCCTATGGCATGAATCTATATGCAATGAGATTTATCATTTTATATCCCTTTCTTTGCATGGCTCACATGGGCTTATGAATTTTCAATGATCATAAATTCACATCATAAATATTCCCCAGCTAGGGAAACCTTAGGGAGTAAGACCCAATTAGTGACATGATATGATTTCCCCCACATTGGGGCTTCCACCTCATGGTATGTCCTGAGGTAATGATCCAAATTATATGACTCTAATTCCTACTATAAATAAGATACCTAGGGAACCTTTATAAGGATAAATCTATATAACTAGTTCCTAATTACAGTAAAATATGTCCTTTCCACATGATGTTAAAATGAACGACTGAAAAAACTGTGTTATTTTTTATTCCTATTAGAAATATGATAAATGGGGTGCCTCATGAAGGTTCAATATCATCATCAAAATATCAATTACTTCCTTGGATAGTAATAAACACCATAATTCTTGTATATATTGCTTCAATATATTAGTAGCTAACCATTTCTAATTAATGATGGGAAATAGATGAATAACTTTAGATACATACATATGGTTTTGTTAATAGAACCCTCTTTAGAACATAGAAGGATTAAACACTCATTAATTTTGTTAAGGTTACACATCCTACATTAGGATTATGAAACGAGTCAAGAAGATATCGTAAATTTATAAGAGAGAAACATAGGGGGAAAGAATTCCCCAAAAAAGGGTTTGATCAGACCAGCCGCCCATCCTATCTACCAAAAGTGAGTTCCTAAGAATCATTGGGTATGAAACCCAAATTGACCAAATTTCATTGAACAATAATTATTTAACTTGTTATATATGTGGGAGTTGTTGGAAATTTATAATAAATGAACAAGATGAGCCAATATTATAAGATTAATCAATCATAACTAAAACCCCACAGTCAAACCTTAAAAGGAAACATAAATTGTATACCTCGGGAGAAGGTATTAAATTACATAATAAATGAGTCATTATAGTCACTGAGAACCTTATCTCTAAAACATAGGACACCTCCCATTTTCTTTATAAACAGTTACTCATTAGGGATCATACAATCCAATGTGTACATATGATCAATGTATCCAATAATATTGACTACATATACCCCAACTAATAATAACTCTCCCAGAATTTTTGTGAATAGAGCATTGGAGATCTCATATGTATCTGATCTCTCATTATCTGGATAGAGACCCTTAAGGTGAGATATGATTCTATATGCATCCATTTCTTGATATTTCATAACATGCTTAGTGAACATGGAGGATATCATGAAACATTGGGCATACATAGTATCATACACATGATTTAGATAGAGATAAACTTCTTCATCTTTATCCTCTTTAAATCAACTCAGAAGTTGGGGTTCACAACATTTAAAATTTCCTTTTATGGTGTAATTTGACCCTCAATTTCGTATATTGTTCCTGTAAATTCACACTTGTGAGAAGGTTATCCTTATCTAATATGGATCATAATGATATTATCGATGTTTTTTATTTCATATTTATAAAAATTAAGAGAATATAATTCGTACTTGTTTTGATTAGAAAAATATTTTAATAAATTTAGAATGAATTAAATTCCATTAATCCCCCTCTGTTTTTCAAAACCTAATATCCTCCACCTCAATTTCAAAATTTCCCATATATTAGATATTATAGTGTAAAGTATCCACATTACCATTCTCATAACCCATAATTGGGACTAACATGCTATTTTAAGGGTTTTATGTAGGCATAATATTCCAAGTACATTAACTCATAGTTCTTTGAACTTTTGTGTGGACTCCCAAATCCCAAAATCACATTGAAAGAGTTTATCAACCATTTTATCTTAACTATTTCTTTCATGGGAAGTCAACCCTTGATGTAAACTATGTAAATTCAACCAAAACATGAAGATAAAATTTTCATTAAAATTGAATGCTACTCAACTTCAGATGATCAAGAACTTCTGAATTATAAGGTTGATTCTACGTTAATTAATGGAAAGATAAGACCAATTAATATTTTAATTTCGATATTTTTATACTTTTGAGAAATCCCATTTAACCATTTTTCATACATTTTTTATATTAAGTGGATTTTACTTGAGTAATTAACCTTGTCAAATAAAAAATTTATGAATAATATGATTATATATTATCCCTTCTAGCATGTATGTTAATTCATGTATTAGGTGTTATTTCATCATTTATAAAAATAAATAATTAAATTATAACTAACATATATTTATTATAAGTAGAATGATCATGAGATTCTATAATAGTTATTTAATCTATAGGATAATAAAATAACCCTCAACCTTATGGGAAAACACCTTTAACTATAGCTTGGTCCATGTTACAATTTTCTTATGTATCACCTCAATTGGTTTTATCTCATATACTTGACCCAAATTGACTTCTCTAAATTGGTTGATCCCTTATTTTGTAATATTTTACTCATGTGTAGGTGAGGGGATCCAATGGATTAGATAAATAGTTCATAGAAAAAATAAACCATGGGAACACAAACCCTAACATAATAAATAGAAATGGATGAATCATAGGAAATCATTTTAATTTGTCCAGAATAAATTAAACTAAACCAGTAAAGTAAAAAAGGCTGGTATAATCTAATGATCATCAATATATCATGAAATGAGAATACATTTTAATTATTTATATCAATTACATTAATTCATTCTTTAATTAAGATAATGCACCAAAAAGGTATCAAATTAACTCCATTTTATCTAAATTCCATCCAACCATACTAAACTCAGCATCATATATAATTTTATATAGAATCAAATACATTTTAATTTATTGAATTACACAAGTTTACTTGGTGGAAATATCATATGTTCATCTATATTTTAACTAGAAAATTATCTTAATATTTAATTGTTTATCTTATGACATAGTGTGTACTATTGAATGAAAAACACATGGAACACATAATCACTATGTTTAATTAAGAATTATATTATTATCCAACAAAAATTTGAGAATCCTACCAGAAGAAAACTAAAATACATATACAAAAGTATATATCATGTGTCTTCTTCCCATTTCCACATCGCATCCATTGGTTTTTTTTCATGTTTCCATCCATGGACATGTTCGAGGTACATGACGTGTACTAAGAATACACAGTGGGTAACATCATATTTCATGGACTTCTAGTGGTTTTGAAATGAATCCAATAAATGATGTGTACTTGTTTTTATATATGAGTAACCTTTAGTACCTTCAGATGGTACTCTCTAGATGATTCTTCATTTTTCATCATTAACCAGTTAATAGTGATTTTATCAAGTATAGAAAAACAAGAGATGATGACATTTGGATATTAAAACCAATCATTTTAAGTAAAACCAAATTTAAAAATATGTAGTCAATAATTGAATAATATATAATTATATGTTAATCATGTGACCCCCTATGATAACACTTGTAGGTTCAAAGTGCAACAGAAGAACCCTTTGAAGTTATGGCCAACTCGGATTTTATAATTAAATCATGTGTTATTATTTCATTACAAAAACAGGAGATCAATTTCGATAAAAAGTGTATTAATATACTACATTTATATACCAGAACCATAGGGAGGGGATCTTAATATGTAATTTATAATTAATTTATGAGAAGATATAGATTTACCTCAACTTGTAATTATACTTTCATTGATGATCTGAGGGAATAGAATTCTTCACACAATCTTTTCCTAGTGGTATTCAAATGAAGAATCCTTGTAGTGGTGATCCACACATTCACCAAAATTTCTGATCAACATCATTGAAATTTTTTCTAGTAGAATAGTTGAACCTGATCACTTTCATTGTTTGCGGTCAATGACAACAATATTATTCAAAGATGAATAACCCTTGGTGTCCTCTTGATATCTTGAGAGATGAGGAACATAGAGAACTTTGGATCTATTGATATATACCTAGGGATTGAGAGAGTCTCTCTATATCAATTGTATACACAAAAAATTGAATTAGGAGAGTGATATATTCATATATTTATTATATTTTGATTGGGGATGGAAATTTAAACACAAGACCCAACCATCTTTAATATTCTTAATTGACATTATTTCCTTTAATAATAATAATATTATTATTATTAATAAAATTTTATGCTAAATAATTTATAATATAAATTAATATCATTTATACCTAATTGAACCATTATGATCAGTTTATTTTCACTCATCAATATTTACTGATCATAAACTAATAATTAAATAATTAGTTATTTCAGTACATTATTCTATGATAAATACGATAGATATTATATTCAATAAAAATGAAAATAAATATTTATTATTATTATTTAAATTAAATATTATTTTGAGTAACATAGGATTAAATTATTGAGATCATCCAAACATGAATAATATTATTTATTCTAACATTTCAAATTTATTATATGAATTTTACAAAGATTGTGGATACACTTAGTGTGTGACCCTCTAGGAATATTTATCAGTGGCATTGGGAATAACCTCCCAATTCCTATGGTTATCATCTAGAAACATTCCAAGACACCCATTTATAAAGAAGTTAACATCACAACAATATTCAACTTCCTAAGAATGTTTACCGAGTAATATAACACTTTTATCACAATATCTCAAATCAATCAGGTTACATACTAGTCGCATTAACCGATATACTCAATGTATCATTATATGAATTTATAGAAATAAATATTTATATCAAAAAAAATAAACATGGATTTATTTAGGTACTTTCATTCCCATCAATGGGACTAAGATAATAACATTCATGAGGAAACATAAAGGATAATTCATTTCTCACATTATCCATTAATACTATATCACTCATGACTCACCCAATGTATCCTACTTCACTAAAAATATATTTCACCATTTTTTAATCAATACATCAAAGTAAGTGAGTTTTGATATACATTAATGATAATATTAATGTCTAATGATCAATAAGCACATCCACATATAGAAGCATTAAATGAAACATGGAAATGTGGATTTCCTATAAATGGGTGAGTTCTCATAACCTAATATCTTATAGATTATCAAGGGTGAACACCATGATAAGGTACATCAATACATAATGAGACTCCTACCCCTAATGTATTTTATATTATGTGTCTCATCATAAAAATTCATCCATACATAGAATAATATTCAAAATGTCATGGAACCTCTAGATTCTAATTATAGAAGGAAACTTTTATAACCTTTATAAGTGACATATATTCTTAGGATGTTATCGCATAAAAATTTTATATATAAGAACAAAAATAATGTGATAAGAAATATTAATTATCAATTAAAACATGTAATTGAGTAACAAACAAATTTCGTTCTGGGGCACCGAATCCTGCAGGCTAGGTTTCTGAGTGATGATAGTTATATTTGATCCAAGGACAAGGTTAGTACCTATAGTTTGATTATAAGATATGTTATATCTTTTATTTTTTTATATAATATTCTATCCAACCCATTTTAGTTGGTCAAATGACTCCCAATAGAATCATGGAGGGTTTTTTATCTAAACTCTAGGTTAATGAGGAATGTAAGGAAAACTAACCCTCTGATGTCTCTCTCATCCCATCATAAAATATTGTGCTAGTATGCATGGTGATTTGATTTCCTCATATATGTGTGTAAGGGGATTTTATTTATTTTGGTTATTTCACACACATGTATCACAAGATATGGTTCTAAAAATAGTGTTGTTCATTTGAAATGTATGGGTTGTGATAGCTCAAGGTACATACTCAGTGTATGGGTTGTGATGGCTTGATGTTTAGTACCTTATGTATGATCTATGACATAAGTGATGTGGTGGATATTGGAAACTACTCAGTTACTCTATGGAGGTATGGTATGGGATAATGAGATGATTTGATGCATGAGATGCATGTTTTTATACGAAGACTAGGTATCTTTTGTATGCCTTTTTACGTAAAGAGATGTCTCTGGGAATTAAACATTGGGAGAAAGTAGAAAACATGTGGGGAAGTGTTTGTAAGGTACCCTTGTTGTTATTATATTATATGAAACCTTTTCTATGTTAATTGGTGATAGGTATCCATGGTGAGGCTGGGAAAATAATAGTGAAGCTATTTAGGTGAAATTTTAGTTTCATTTATTTAATCATTATGCCTTAGTAAGATTCATTCATATTTTCCATGAGTGTTTATAGGGAATATCCAACTGAGTATTCATGTTATACTCACCCTAGTCATTTATAGACTGTTTTTAGGTTAGAAGGATTTTCAAGGTGATCAAGATGTAGTTTCCTAGTTTGAGGTGTTGTTCCATACTTGTTTGAGATTCATAGTCATTATTGAGGATTTATTTTGGTTTTTTCATATCCTTTCGGTTGTATAATTTTTTCTTGACATTAAATTAATGTAATTATAATTTTCTTATCATTATTTTGAGTAGTTTTTTTTGTTTGTTATTTTATCTTATCTCATGATTCTCAAATATTAGATGTAAATACCTCATAACTTTCTATATGTTATACCCTTGATGCATATCGCAAATCCATGGCCTCTTATAGGTATGCTTTGGAATTCATTACCTCCATTCTATCATTACCAGATCAAGAGGGGTACCATTAGTCGGAGGAGTCATGATAAAGTTGTATTAAAGGATTTGGCTGAGAGATAGGATGGATTAAGGAGTTATATACTACTGAGGATGAATGGGATGGTAGGAAAATAGAGCCCTCTAGACTTAGTACATAATGTAAACAAGGTAGACATTCTATGAAAGGGTATTTTAAACTACTGAAAACTAAGGTAGTTCACATGCCTCTATACCAATAGTAACACCCCAATCTTCCATGGTACGTTTCCCGTTGAATAATGTAAGAGCTTTAATTTTACGCAACTTCGAGATTCTAACACACCGTAACCAATCAAACTAGCCGTTATGAATAGTAATACCCACTTTTTGAAATTTTATAAATTTTATCTATCAAAATGGACTTTATTTTTGGATTCAAAATATCTAAATTATCTTAGGGTAAATTTTTGGAATTTTTCTGAAAACATTCAATTTTTGATGAATAGTTAAAAACACTAAGTTGTAGTTTAAAACTAAATTTTTATTTAAATAATTATTTATTTTATTTAAATTTATTTTAGGTAAAAATAGATAAATAATACCTACATAAGTTCAATGTAATTCATTGGAGTCAATTTATAAAAATTTTAGATATATAAAAATTTTATTGAACTTTTTAACTGTTTTTTACCCACCTCCTGGGAGCATTTGAAAATTTGAAAAACAAAACATAATTTTACCACTTCTGTGAATTGAATTTCAAAAATCTGAGAGACATGGTATATATCAGTAATTAAAATGTGGTACAATAAGATAAAATAATTTTTGTGAATAGTAACTTTTGAATTTTATTTACCATGGTTAAAAGCTAATAGGGTAATTAAGGGTAAAAATAATATTATTATAAACAAAACACGTGTATTAATTCTATTGGATAAGTTTAATTAGACTAAAAAACATTAGGAATAAAATATGATCCTTTAGGTCCACTTGGATTAGATTAGGACATTTATTATTGTTTAATTCAAAGAAGAGTTAAAAGTGTTAAATTAAAAGCTTATAAAGTAAACAATTTTTAATATAGGGTTATAAATAATATAAATTAGGTTATAAATATTAATTATAAATCTAAAATGATTTCCTACAAAATGGTATTTTATTTATATTTTTTAGACATTAAATAGGTTAATTTATTTATGACACAATGATGATGCAGTAATTACCTAATTAATGAAATATTAAAATATTGGATATTATAAATATCCAAATAAATGTAATTGGACAATTTTTATTAATTAAACTATTTTTATAGCTTAATATGACATGTTAGGGTTGGTTTGATGAATTATTTTAGAAGTAATAATGCTGTTTTGAATTTAAAAAAAACAAAATACCAAATAGTTTCTAAATTGACATAAAAGAGTTTTTAAAAAAATATTATATTATTAATTTAAATTCTATTCCTAAAAATCTAATTTTCAGCCAAAAGACTTATATAATTATATTTTTAACATTAATGAACCACTTGGGGTTCTCTAGGATGTATATAGTAATTTTATTAACCATATAATGTAAAAATACAAAGAGACATGCTAAATGTCAAACTATTTAACTAAGTGTTATATCTAAAAGATAAGGTTAATATAGTGAACCAAACCTGTCTAAACCTATTGGTTGAATGGTTTTCTACCCATACCCACCTTATCCTTTAAATAATTAATTTTTTATCCATTATAAAACGAATATTATTTTATTATTAAAAAATATTTCTAGCTTTCCTAAGGTGCCCCTCACCCCTCTTATAAAATGGCACTCCCCATTATCTTTAATTCACACCGCCAAAGCCATTTTTCTAGGACATCCTCTACCAAAACACCCTCTAAACTATCCTAGAATCATCATATATGACTTCCTTTAGTCAAAAAGCTATCCTAAGGATCCCTTTTGATAAAATCAAAAGGAAGAACCTGAAGAAGAGGTAAATATTTCATCACCTCTTTCAAGTTCCTTTGTTCTTCAACTTCCTCTTTCTTTGTTGCTTCCATAATAAAATAATAACTCCAGTATATTCTATATACTATGATGTTATTATAAATATGGTACAACCAAATTCATTATTCTATCCATCCTTTGAATGTCATGTCATCATATGTGTGTACGTACGGCTTACCGTCTCCACGTCGTGGTTAATTGTTATTCAAAACATTATTATTTGGATGGGTATAATAATGATGTGTAATTGATGTAAATAATAAATATAACATGATTATGATTCTATATATATGATATAACACCCAATTATGTATTATTTTAATAACAAAATAATGACATTGTTTCCCGTGCGTACGTACGGATTACCGTCTCCATGAACACGGTGAGATTCATTCCCCATCGTAATCCATTCAAGAATAATTTTCATTACATGATTAAAAATAATGTTTTAATACTTAATATAATTCTAAATATTAATAATTTACATCCTATTCATAACAAACACTACTTATGAAACAAATCATATAATGAAAAATGAATCAGTTAACACCCAAAAAAGACGATAATACTAAAATATTATTAACAAAGCAATATTAAAAGATCATATATGACATAATATTAATGTATATGATTATTTTATAACATAATAACAATTATTTCACCATTATACTATAGTTTAACCTACACTCGACCAAGGAAAAGTAAAAAGTACGGGGGTTTCTTATCTCACTTTTAATTTCGGGAGATTTCCATTGTTTTCCACTTATTTATTAAATGTGGGGTATTGTGTACTATCATTAGATATATATATTATCATTATTCTCTTTATATTCATGGTATTATGAGATTAATTTTTTTATTAATTTTTTTCCATACGACTCGATTGATTATAACGAAGTAACGGTTTTCATCTAACTTCTTATTTCCGTGAGATTCATGCCATACTGCCACTATTTCCTTTTGTGTGGTGTATGTACTGCCCAATGATTGTATTGTTTGTTTAATATAATTAAATTTATGAGAAATTAAATCTTCATTTTATGATCCATCTTTTATGGGATGTATGTTTCAAAAGTTACCAAATTGGTAATGGAATTTCAAATTTTAATTTCCACTCATTCGGCTTTACGCATACTTCATTTATTATTTTACTCCATGATTATGTGTGGAATAACTATTTATTATTTGTGTAGTAATTTCCACACCCCTTTATATGGATATAATTTTGATACTCATAATCATTCCATTGATAAATTCTCATGTCATCGATAATAACTTGATAAAAGTAATTTTAACTCACTCTCCATTTATTGAGTTAAACATCCAATTCAATGGTGTTGTTTTTACAAGAATATGTGTGAATGTCCTCAGATTAATTTACAGTGAATATCCAATAATATTGAGTGTATTTATATTTTTCACACATAATTATGTCATTGATTTATTCTTAACCTAAATATATGGTCTTTATAAGAGATTTCATCTCAATTTACATTCCATCGAGACTTATTTGTTGTTATATGCCAATTCACTTTTATATGGTGTATGTAATGTAATTTGACATAGTATATCATGAATACCTTTATTCCCAAGATATTATAATGTTTTTATTACCTCCACTATTTGTATTAAAGTTTATCTCTTTTGGTTAGGAACTCTAACTAAAATATCATTTTAAAATGTTTTAATGATTTATTATTCTCAATATTTCTCATTAATGCCCATGTTTTAAAAATAGTTTAAGGATTTATTTATATGGACATTAAAGTTTTAAAACTAAAATTAATTTTCAATGTTTTAAATTGGTATGTGAATCTTTGATTCAAAAATCTATTTTAAATTACTTCTTGATAAATAGGGAGACTTTTAAATGATTTCCAGAGAAAGGGAGATATTTCTCTCAAATAGTTTTGATGATTTTTGTTCATCTATGTGAATATCCTTCATTATTATCGATTGAGGTTAATATATTATCATAAAATCTTCCATATTTTATTTAATGAGTTATTTTTGACTGTATATGTGCTATATTTATACCATCATGGTTTATGGATAATGTTTTGACATTTCGTATGCTAGTTTTAGTACGAATGTTTATGTTATGTTTAAACTTTTTCATATGAGGAATTTTTTAGACATAGTATGTGACGAGTGGAGCCCTCTATAGCTCTTTAATGCATCTGTATGTATCATGATAAAAACTAGTTTCTTGGCCTAAGGCATTGCCAAAATCTTATTTTTAGTCTTCACTAAAGGCCTTAACTGTGTGGTTATGAAAGTCTGGAATTATGCATTTCATAATTATGAGATTATCTATTGATATTTCATGTAGTTATTCGACTAGAAGAATACCCATAACTATGTTTTATTATGGAAATATTTACTCAGCTCATATTCTTACCATAAAGTTCTCATGTTTATTATTCAATAGGGCATGTGTTTTTAATTTTTCACCATGCCTAATGTTTATGTTATATTCTATTGTATTTCTTTCTCTTAATGAGCATCTGATCTCACCCCTTTTCATGTTTCATTTTCCTATGATATGAAAAAGTTATTTATGAGTGACTTGCAAGAATAATCTCGGAATATTGGATGTTTCTAATGGAATAAATTAGTGTTATTTTTATTTTCAAGTTGTAATGTTGAAATTTAGTATGTATCTTGTTTCCAAGAATACTAAACTAATCAGTCCTTTGGGACTTGATTACTTGTAATCATGAAAATGTATTAAAATAAAGCACCGGCTCCTGGATTCTGGGGTCAGGGCATTATAGTTAGTATTAGGGGAAGTTTAGTACAAACCTTGGAAACTAGATTTAGATAAACTCTGATTAGAGAACATTACCCTAAGATAGACTTTGAGGATTATTATAGAAGAATTTCCTAAAATCTTGGTAATGTATATATTTTGTGTATTTTCAAAGTAGTACATCCCTATCTAGATACGAGTAGGTAGAGGCAGCTTAGGCATAGATGTACCTAGGAGTGAAAACTCTGACACGAAGTTTCAGGATTGACCCGGGGTATCCTGGTACATGACAATGGGCCTTGATACACTCTTGGTTACGACACTCCCATGGGATATGCTTAGGATAATTTACATTCTCTTTACAAACTGATTTGAAGGATTTTAATATAATATGAAAATAAATGACCTTGGTTAATACTAAGGTGTTTTAAATTGAAAATAAGGTGTCAGGATATTCTCTAAATGATTTTATGACTATTATTACTCACACAATGCTTTCTGGTTTTAGTCAATGGTTGGATTCCAAGGATGTAATAGTAGCTTTGAGCATGATGTACAAGGTAAAAACAGTGGTGGAAATGAGAAAAGTATGGAATTTTGATAGGCGTATATGATATTGTGTTCATGCGGAATCAGTTTTCAAAAAATATGATCAACAACATATATATTAACCAACTCCTGAACTCAACAAGTAAGAGAAAAGTGGTGAATTATAAGGGCTCCAGCAGTGAATATCGTGGAGAAAATAAATCTCATTTTCCACCATGTAGGAAATGTGGTAGGAGACACCTAGGAAGGAGTCTTAATGGAATAAAGAAATTCTTTATGTGTGGGAAAGAATGTCATAATGTAATGAATTTCTGAGGAAAAATGAAGAGTACTATGGAAGAAGAAAAGAATGATCCTAAGAATCCAATTATAGTCATTTTTCATAAATGTAAAGGACCTTGGCATCACCCAACTCAATGACCTATTATATAGGATAACCTCTTGGTCAAGGAAGAGCCTATGTGGAAATAAATGGATGGAAAAATGTTTAAAGGTATTTGTGATCTTTGTTGATGAGATTACATTGGATGACTTTTCTCTTGTATTTATTACCCTGCAGTTTGTTATGTGAAAATTCTATTCTAGGAATAGTTATATTTTCTTTTGTGGATATAGTTATAAATAACCATTTGGTTTTATATGACTCTTGAATTTTAGGAAATTACAAGTTTTTAATTTTTGGGATGAAAATGAGAGGTATGAGATAACATTGGTGGTTAAATTATGTTATGATTATTATGAGGAATATATCTCATTTAGGGAATGTTATAAAATATATTTTTTAGAAAAGGACAACACGAAGACTGTGTGACAACCTGTCACATCAGACATAGCTGTGGGAATAAAACCCACAACCAGAGTGCGATTAGGATTTCTCACCTACCACTGGACTACGTGAAATCCCTGGTTAGTGTGACTAATTATTTTTACTTAACTGATTTTATTGATCAATAATAATTTTATTTTGGATCTTATTTCTTATAAAAAAATACCCTTAGTATAGGAAAATGATTTGGTGATTAAGTGATAAATGTTATTTTGGAAGACGTTTGCTCTGTTGGGAACACTATATGCCTAAGGAATATAGAATACCATGGGATTTCATTTGAGGAGTAATGGTGGATTTTTATCTATGGTTTATTGTGTATTTATAGTGATTTGTGTTATTTATGGAAATGATAAACCTATAATAGAGAATATGTGATTAGATTAATTACTTTTAAGTATGTGACTTTAAGAGTAGTTGATGTCATTTGGAGATAAAATTTAACTTGGAAGACTACATAACCAAATTCTTCTATGTTTTGGGTTTCAATATTAGTTTAGATTTTATTAAATTAATTTATGAACAATTGTTTATTAAATTGAATTTATTTAACATTGAGGTATTATTGGTTTAATTTTAGAAATTAAGATTAGTGTTTCTTTCTCTAAAAGAATATCCTTTTGGGGGATCATCTGATCTCGTACTAAAAATTTTGGTTTTTATTAATCTATAAAGACAAGGTAAATATATATTTTATCCTTTGTGGATCATGTGATTCTCTAGAAGTTGATTATAGATCTTCGGTGTGACCAAGTCATCTTGAATACTCATCGTTTTAAAAAATTATTTAGAGGTACAAATTTATTAAATAATGAAACTATACATAAAAAGTAAGTATATATCTTTATGTTCTTAGTAATATCATAAATAAATTCCTCATATTTCTAAAAAGAAACTTAAAAAAATGTTGTCCGTTTACTTTTCCAACTGGGAAACTAATGACTGTTTTTCCCATTACAAGTTTGTGGTTTCCTTGTTGTTAACTTTATCCTGATCATGTTTTCTATCCCTCTCCATCAGAACTTGACACTTAGTTTATCTTACATATCCATGTTTTCCAACATGGAATCATAGTATGGGTTGTCTCGGGTAACGTTTGTACATCTCTTTTTTTTATTTTAAAGTGATAGTTTTATTGACTCTTTATCCAATATGGGACTTTTAATTATGTTCCCAAGCCCAATTTTGAAAATTGGGAGGTTGCAATTTTCAAAAGGGGGTAAGAATGTAACACCCGAATCTTCCATGATAAGTTTCCCTTTGAATAATGTAATAGCTTTTATTGTACGCAACTTCAAGATTCTAACACATCGCGACTAATCAATCTAGTTGTTCTGAATAGTAATACCCACTTTTTGAAATTTTATAAATTTTTTCATTCAAAATGGACTTCATTTTTGGATTCAGAATTTTGAAATTATCTTAGGGTGAATTTTTGGTATTTTCTTGAAAACTTTCAATTTTTGATGAATAGTGAAAACCACTAAGTTATAGTTTAAAAACAAATTTTCATTTAAATAATTATTTATATTATTTAAATTTATTTTAGTTCGAAATAGATACATAATACCTGTATAAGTTCAATGTAATTCATTAGAGTCATTATATAAAAATTTTAGATATATAAAATGTTAATTGAAATTTTTAACCGTCTTTTACCCACATCCTAGGAGCATTTAAAAATTTGAATAAAACATAATTTTAAAACTTCTGGGAATTGAATTTTTAAAAATTAGTGAGACACGGTTTATATCAGTAACTAAAATGAGATTCAATAAGATAAAAATAATTTTTTTGAATAGTAACTTTAGATTTTTATTTACCACGGTTAAAAGTAATTAGTGTAATTAAGGGTAAAAATGATATTATTATTACCCTAAAACATGTCATAATTCTATTGGATATGTGTAATTTGAACAGAAATAGACTTAGGAATAAAATATGATCCTTTATATCAACTTGGATTAGATTAGGGAATTTATTATTATTTAATTCAAAGAAGAGTTAAAAGTGTTAAATTCAAAGCTTAATAACTAAATAATTTTTAATATAGGGTTATACATAAGATAAATTCTATTAGAAATATATATTAGAATGATTATATTATTTCCTACATAATGGTATTTTATTTATATTTTTTAGACGATAAATAATTTAATTTATTTATGACACAATGATGATACTGTATTTATCTAATTAATGAAATATTAAAATATTTGATAATATAAATATCCAAAGAAATGTAATTTGACACTTTTTATGAATTAAAATGATTTTCTATGTTAATATGACATATTAGGGTTGTTTATATGAATTTTTTCTAAGTAATAATGTTGTTATGAATTTAGAAAAAACAAAACACCAAATAGTATCAAAATTGACATAAAAGAGTTTTTAAAAAATATATTATATTATTGATTGATATTATGTTCCTAAAAATCTAAGGTTCGGAGAAAAGACTTATATAATTATATTTGTATCATTAATTAACAACTTAGGGTTCGTTTGGAAGTATATATTATGTTTAATAACCATATAATGTAAAAAAGCAAAAAGACATGGTAAATGTCAAACTATTTAAATAAGAGTTAAATCTAAAAGATAAGGTTAATATATTGTCCCAAATCTATCTAAAACCTATTGGTTGAGTGTTTTTTGACCCATACCCACCTTATACTTTAAATAATTCATTTTGTAGCATTTATAAACCTAAAAGTATTTTATTATAAAATAATATGTTTAGCTTTTCCTATAGTCCCCCTCACCCCTTTTATAAAAGGGCACTCTCCATTCTCTTTAATTAACACCTTAAAAGCCATTTGACTCATCCAACCTCTGCCCAAATACCCTCTGAACTATACTACCTTCATCATAGAGAACTTACTTTAGTCATAAATCCAACCTAAGGATCCCTTTTGATCAAGTCAAAAGGAAGAACCCAAAGAAGAGGTAAATATTTCATCACCACTTTCAAGTTCCTTTCTTCTTCCACATACTCTTTCTTTGTTGTCTCCATTATACAATAATAACTCCAGTATCTTCTATATACGGTGATGTTATTATAAATATGGTACAACCATATTCATTATTATATCCATTCTTTGAATGTCATGTCACCATATGTGTGTACGTACGACTTACTATCTCCACGTCGTGGTGTAATTGTTATTCAATTCATTATTATTTGGATGATTATAATAATGATGTGTAATTGATGTAAATAATAAATATAACATTATAATGATTTTTTATATATTATATAACATCCAAATATATTTTATTTGAATATCAAAAGTATGATATTGTCGCTCATGCGTATGTACGGATTACCGTCTCCATTAACATGATGAGATTGATTACCCATCGTAATCCATTCAAGACTAGTTTTCATTATATGATGAAAAATAATGTTTAAAGACTTACTATAATTCTTAATATCAATAAGATACATCCTATTCATAACAAATATCACTTACAAAATAAATCATATAAAGGAAAAAAGAATTTTTTAACACCCGAAACGACGATAATACAAAAATATTATTAACAAAGAAATATTAAAAGATCATATATGATATCATATTAATGTATATGATTCTTGTATAATTTAATAACACTTATTTCACCATTATACATGAGGTTAACCAACCCTCTACCAAGGAAAAGTACAAAGTAAGGGGTTTCTTATCTCACTTTTAATTCTGTAAGATTTCCATTGTTCGCCACTTATTTATTAAATGTAGTATATTGTATACCATCATTTGATATATATTATCATGATTATATTTATATTCATGGTATTCTATGATTTAGTTGATTGCTATTAACTTTTGTCAATACGACATGATTGATTACAACAAAGTATGGGTTTTCATCTCACTTCCTATTTTAGTGAGATTCATGCCATAATGCCAATATTTACTTTTTTTTATGGTGTATGCACTGCCCAATTATTGTATTATTTGTGTAATATACATTAATTTATGAGTAATTACATCTTCATTTTATGCTCCATCTTCCATGGGATGTAAGTTTCATAAGTTACCAAATTGGTAAGGGAGATTCAAATTTCAATTTCCACTCATTCGTCTTTACGCTTACTTCACTGATTATTGTACTCCATGATTATGTGTGGAATTCCTATTTATTATTTGCTTAGTAATTTCCACACCCCTTTCTGTGGATATAATTTTGATACACATAATCACTCCATTGATAAATTTTCAAGTCATCGATATTAACTTGATAAGAGCAATTTTAACTCTATCTCTATTTATTGATTTAAACATCCAATTCATTGGTGTTGTTTTTACAAGAATATGAGTGAATGTAATCTGATTTATTTACACATAATATCCAATAATATTGAGTGTATTTATATTTTTCACACATAATTATGTCATTGATTTATCCTTAACCTAATGATACGATCTTTATAAGATATTTCATCTCAATTTACATTCAATTGAGACTTTTTTGTTGTTATACGCTAATTCACTTTTATATGGTGTATGTAATGTACTTTGACATAGTATATCATGTATCCATTTATTTCCATGATATTATAATTTTTTAATTACCTCAGTTATTTGTATTCAAGTGTATCTCTTTTTCTTAGGAACTCTAACTAAAATATCATTTTAAAATGTTTTAAAACTTTATTATTCTAATTCATTCTCATTAATGTCCATGTTTTAAAAATGGTTTTAAGGATTTATTTATAAGTACATTAATGTTTTAAAATTAAAATTCCTTTTAAATGTTTCAAAGTGGTATGGGTCACTTTGATTAAAAATCTATTTTAAACGACTTCTTGATAAACAGGGAGACATTTAAATGATTTCAAGAAAAAGGGTGATATTTCTCTCAAATAGTTTTGATCGTTTTGTCATCTATGTCAATATCCTTCATAATTATCGATTGAGGTTAATATAATATAATAAAATCATCCATATTGTATTGAATGAGTTATGTTTGACGTTGTATGTGCTATTTTTATACCATTCATGGTTTATGGATAATGTATTGACATTTCGTATGCTAGTTTTGGTATGAATGTTTATGTTATGTTCAAAAATTTTCATATGAAAAATGCATTGGACTTAGTAAGTGACGGGTGGAGCCCGCTATAGCTCCTCGATGCATCGGTAGGTCTCATTAGACAAACTAGTGTCTTGGCCCAACGCCTTGAAAAAATCTTATTTGTATTCTTGGCACAAGGCCTTGACTATGTGGTTATGAAAGTCTATTATTATGTATTCCATCATTATGAGATTATCTATTGATATTTAATGTAGTTTTTCGACGAGTAGAATACCCATGACAAAATTTTATTATGGAATTATTTACTCAGATCATATTTTTCCCATAAAGTGCTCATGTTTATTATTCAATAAGGCATGTTTTTTCATTTTTTCACCATGACTAATGTTTTTGTTATCTTCTAATGTATTTCTTACTATTACTGAGCATCTGAGCTCACCCCTTTTCATGTTACATTTTCCCAAGATATGAAGAAGTTAGTTATGAGTGACTTGTAGGAATAATCTTAGAAGCTTGGATGTTTCTAATGAAATAAATTATGTTTTTTTTCTTTTCAAGTTGTAATGTTGAACTTAAGTATGTATCTTGTTTCTAATATTACTAAACTGTCGGGACTTGATTCCTTGTAATCATGCCAATGTATTAAAATAATGCACCGGCTCTTGGATTCTGTTTTTGGGGAGATACACCAATTCTTAACTAGAACCATTTGTATAGAGTATCTTCCAATAGTCTATACCAAAAGTTTGAAAAAACCATTGATATATATATAATCCTATACCAATGGGTTTCTAAAAACATTTTTCATATAAACTTATCATAACTCCCTTTGAATCCCTTACTCCACCTCCCCACCCATAATCTCGGATCTACCCTCTTTTGACCAGTAGCCTCCCATCTCTTCTCCTCCAGTGATCTCACATAATTCAATTATTTATTGTTTATGTTATTCTTCAAAACCATATTTGTGATTTATGAATCCTTTTTCTCTTAAATCTAGATTTTTTTTCATTTCTATCTACATATTAATAACTTACCAAGATCATGTTAGGTCGTGATTATTCCATATTCATTTAAAAAAGATTCATTTGGATTTTTTATGTAGTATTATTGCATATTAAATGATGTTTTATTAGATATATATGTTTTTTTAATTTAGTTCTTCCCTAATTTTACATAAATCCAATATATTGTTTTTTTATAAAATATAGTAATTTATTATGTAATTTATTATTACACTATTGTTTTTGTCTTTTAATGTATTAGGGTGTATTATATGTCATATGATTATAAAAAATAATATATGGGTGATAACATTGATACATTGGTGGGAACTTAGGATAGATACTTGGTTGGATGTCTATGTGAAATTGGATTTGATAGGATTTAAATTATTATATATAGTTTTATGAGTATATTCCCCTCCCATGGATTTAATTATATTGGGATGTGTATCTCCCATCAAAATGGAACCTTAGAGTCATGTTTCTCCCATTAAAATACACCCTAATAATAGGGAAATTCAATATAAAATGAACTATGTAGACATGGTTCTCCATTGGAAATATAACACAAGGAATTTACTCACTAAAAGATATCTGATGTTCTCTAACCATAATTATTTTTGGTACATACCCATGATCTTGATGTGAAACATTATTATGTGATATTATCTTAATATGTCTTTATTTATTTTAATTCTTCTCACATAATCTGATTGTTCATTATTATTTTCAGTTACTTATTTTCATAATAATTATATCATTGATTATGAATTCATCCAGATTTTATATTATATAAGTAAGGATATGGAATGGAAGTTAAAAGGTATTTTCATTTTTTATAATCATGTTCATTGGCTATAAGGTGATGTTTTATTTGAAATTATTATTTACATTTAGCCCAAATATATTTCTATATGATTAAAAATATTATTTTTATCGCTTGATATTCATTTATCCCCATTAAAATTTTCATTAAAATACACTTTTCCTCCTCATAAATTAAATATAATTATTTTATATGTCAAAATTTTATTAAATATCAAGAAACCTATTGATGCATATGTTTTAAAAGTGGGTAACTTGCATGTCCTCAAAGGGATTTATAAATGTTCCCTCTTTGATGATTTTGTCTTTTTATCAAAAAAATAATATATAAAATTATCAATTTTATTTAATACTAGAAAATAATGGATTATATTATAATTGTAAATAATGGATGATTTAGGGCATTCATTGTATAAGTTGTCTTTCTCAAAATATATACAAACACTTGGTATATATAGACCTAGAATATTTTGATGTTGGTAGTTTAAATTTACTATTATAATTGGTGGATGATCATTGGATACTGTTTAGGCTTATGAAAGGAGACATATGAGAGATTTTTTCTTTCAATGTGGAGATGGGTAAATTTTTCTGACAGATTTTTTATTGAATTTCATATATCATACAACTTCAGGTTTCCAGATCCATTATAACATTTGGATACATTTTTGTTATTTTATAAATACTAGTTTATATGATATTATAATTGAATGATTATTTATATATACATTAATTATGGAATAATTTTAATTATATTATTATACCATGTTTTTGTAGTTTTGATGTTGGGTGAGTTATTATTTTAATTCATGAGTAAATGTTTTCCATTATAAGAAAAAATATATTTTATAAGATTTATTTCATATTCCAAAAAATGATGTCTAAAAAATTTATCCCATAAATAAATATGTGTTTAATTGGATTTTTTAATTTACTTTTCCCAATCCATGTTTTAAACTTTTTATGGTTTTTATTTATATGCATCATTTATAAAATATATCATTTCTCTTATTATTTATTTTTCCTCCTACTAATATGATTTCATGCCATTCTTATTAAAATAGTATATAATTAATATTTTAATTATTGTTTATATTTTTCGATCAGAATATAATATATATTTTTATAATGAAATGGATAGAAGATGGTTATATCATACTGATTAGATCTCAATCATATTTCAAAATAATTAGGATACTTTTTATATTTCCTTTGAGAATGATTTAGATGGATGTTCTATAAATTTTCTATATTATAATTGTGATGGAGGAACATTTTATGTTGATAATAAGTTATATATAATATTAAAATGTTTAATTTCATAAAAACTATTATGTTTGGTATCAAAATGGAGAGATGCACAACCTTTCATGGTTCATGAATGGAAAGAAATGAGTGCCTTGGAAAATTTGATATTTGATCTCTTTATATTTGTAAATAATCATATGAAAGACACTATTCAAGTGTAAGAATACAATTATATAAATACACATGAGGAAAAGGGTGAACATGATTATGCTGTGGGAGTGAAAAAATTAATGGATGATGTCCGAACTCCTGTATATCGAGAATGTACTAAAATGTTAAAGTTGTAAATTTTAATTTGACTATATCATATAAAAACATTATAGAATTTACATTACCTCTATTTATTATATTCTCAAATTTGATATGAATTAATTCCTAATAATGTAGATATTACCTCCAATAATTATATCACATAGATGTTAATTAACCATATCTGATTTTCTACTAATTAAATTCATGATTTTATGAAAGGGTTTTGTTTATTTTAGGAGGAATTAACTTCCCTTAATGACTATGAAGAATGCGGTAAATCTCAATGGAATCCAAATGTTGATGGAACCACATCGTTCATGCCACAAAAATTCATTTGGAACTTTACATTGATTCATAGGCTTCATAATATATTCATTTCTACTGAAATATCAAAAAAAAATCAATGGAATGATAATAATAGAATTAAAGACAATAGTTAGTTGGTTTATACAATAGATTGATTATCCTAGAATAAATTTGATTAACAACATACTATTTTTTAGCTATGGTTCTTAATGTTATGTTGGGTTTTTCATATTATGGTTTTAATTCATTTAGTCATATTCTTACATCTCATTGTAGGTGGCCAATTTTTATTCTTGTTTATAATATTCCCTCATGAATGTGTATGAAAGCCCATTTTAATTTATTGTGTAAAATAATATCTAGAATTTATGATCCTAAAAATGATATATATTTCTACTTGAAACCTTTAATAAAAGAGTTGAATAAGATTTGGGATATGGTTGTGTTCACATTAGATGATTCTTTCAAAAAAAATATTTCATATGAGTGTTTCCCTTATTTAGACTATAAATTATTTACTTACTTTTGAAATGATGTATGGTTAGATAATGAATGGAGAGCAGTATTTTATGATTCTTAGGAATAATTCATTATCTTGAAGACATAAGTGTCTTCATAGTTTTAGTTTCATGTGAAATTGATGAATATTTATAATAGATCATTAATATTGGAAGAAGCATCGAAGGTTTAATAATAATGTTGACATTGAACAACCACCTCAACATATATCAAGAACTGATAAGGATGATGAATTATAGAATGTTAGTTTTTTATTATGGAGAGGTCAAATTAAGTCTAAAATGTGGAAAAATATGTTGAGTGAATTCACTTAAAATTATAAAGAGAAGTGTATCTATCTTGGGTTTCTATATTTGTACAAAAAAAATTAATGTCATTGTTTATAATTAATTTACACTGGTAAAAATGTATGTGAAATACTACATTCAATTCTTTTAAATATCAAGTGGAAGACCAAATATGACTTACGAACTTAACATGACTTGTTGGATTGGGGTATTTGACCTAAACTACATCATGTGTGTATTGGTGGAAATAAATAGAAATTTCAATGTGATTCTTATGTGATGACACCATTAGTGAAAAATCAATTTCTAGATGTATTTGGGAATATAATGGTTCCTGATGGATATTAGAGGAACATATATCAAGGAGTCAATAGAAGGGATTTGAAAATAAAATTCTCAAAAACTCCTGATTATCACATCCTTTATCTTTAATTTATTCGAATACAAATTTAGAATTTACTATCCCAAAATTTATGGTTGATGGTGATTTTTTTATTCCATTTTTATAGGGATTGTTGTGATAAAATTTTATCTCAAAATTTCATGATAAAATACATCACGAGGAACCATTAATTTTTTTGAGTTGGAGAAAGTATTTTCTCTATCATTTTTCACTTGCATAATGCATTTAATTGTATATCTTTTGAATGAAACATTTCATGGGGTAAAAATTGACATGCATTGTATATATCCTACTAAAATAAATATGTGAAAAATGAAATATTAGGTTCCAATTAATAATCACCCTAAATTTTCCATTGTGATAGGTTATCTGGATTAAGAAAATATGTATTTTTTAATGTATTAGTATGATGTGATCACAATACATAACCAGCCAATGAGAATTTAATATGAGAAATATGGGGAAATTTACTATTAAATTCCATATCTTCACCAAATAGGAGGAATTCTAAGGTCATATGCATTGGATAAATTAATCTTTAAAGAGAGGGATATGTATAGCAACTATAACATTAACATTACATAACTTTTTCAGAATACTTAAAACATTATACAAGAAGATGCCCAAAGAACAAACTAGTCTAGTGCCTTTGGAAACAAAGAAACATAAATAATAGTGCATAAGTGAGATACATTATCTCCCACTAGGTTCTACTTAACTAGTACCATTTTTAGAAACACAAAACATAAAACATATCGTCAAAACCTAGAAATGGAAACATAAAAAGGGGTGAGTTTAGATGCTCAGTAAGGTTAAACAGCGAGGATGTATAAGGATAATCATGATCATAAGGGAATGAGAACATGGACATAAAAATATAAGATCATTCCCTTAATATCAAAGATCATATATATGAATCATGGAATAAATATTGGAAATTCATAAGACATGAATCATAAGGAATTAAAGAACATTAGCCGTGAAAGCATAAAATAGGAATAAGATATGGAATTGTGGAATACACATAATCATATAAAAATGATTTCCATAGTAGTCATGGTATTTCACCTAATTCCATATCATTAGTATGGGTTTGCAACCCATACCATCATGGTAGTCATTCTTCACTCCCATGGACATCTTAGTATTATAATTTCATTTAATACCATCTTAGTAGTCATGGTTCACTCCCATGGCCATATTAATAGTTAAGGTTTACTCCCCATACTATCTTAGTCTATAAAATGGGATATAAATATTTACCAAATTCAGTTTAGGGTGATATAGGTATCACCCATATCATAATTAAATCATACACACACATTCCACAAAATCATAAACAATCATAACATAACCCATGAAATGAAATGAGTATTATAAACATTTAATCATATCATAGCCTATGGAAAATGTCATAGGTTACATAATAATTTCACAAAAATAATAACTCCTGAAAATAATTAGGTTTAAAAATCATATAACCCTTGAAAGATAAACAAATTTCATAAAAATCAAGTTACAAATCATTCAGATAAATAATATTAGTGGAAATATTGATTTCTTTACCTAGAAATTCCTGATTAACACCAAAAGATGTCCTATTAGGTGGGGAATAATTTTTAATGATCCCTTAAAAACCTTTCTTGAGTAAAATATCATTTCATAAAAAATTATTTTAAAACATAAATCCATTTGAAAACAGTTTTCTTTCAAAACAATAATGGAAACTTGAAAACATTTTGAAAATAATTTTCATTGAAGATATTTAAAAGAAACTTGAGAACATTTTGAAACAATTTTCCTTGAAAATAACATGAAATATAATAATTCAATATATAAAACATTTTGAAAATCATTTTCCATGAAACATTATAAAATATGATTGAAAACGTTTCTAAACCCATTTACTTGGAAATACCTTAAAATTCATATAAATAAAGATTGAAAACTATTTTAAAACCTTTTCTTTTAAAACTTATAAAGGAATATTGAAAAAAGTATATGAAATTTTTCTTGAAAATATTTTTAAAACATATAAAAATATTCTTTGAAATCATTGAATTTCATTCCCATAAAAGTAACCTTTTGAAAGGATATAATGTAATATTTGAAAATAATGTAAACCACTTTTTTTACATAAATCAATTTTCAAAAAATCTTTTTCTTTGAAAAACATTTTAATATCAAGAAATTTTCTAATTATTAGAAAAAAATTTCTTTAAAAAAAACTTTGTAAACTTATAAATGAAGAATCAAGGAAATACTAGTCAAGACGGCTGGTAAGTCTGTAAATACCATACATTCCCTTTTGAACTTAAATGTTTAGAAAAGTACCTTGATCAGAAAATGTAAAATAGATTACTCTGGAAACTATTTTTTAAAAGGCAAAACATGGGTAAAATGACCATTAAAATCATAAGATAATAATATAAAAATGATTTTTTTTAGAAATTATAGTTTTGAATGCACGATGATTTCTGACTGGAAGTAGTTTTAAAGCTAGACTATCATAAAAACATTATTAGTTATCTTAAGTAACAGGGAGAGAAACAAATGGAACTAATTCATTAATATATCATGTAAAACCCAAGGATAAAATAATTCCTCAGTTTTCTTGAGATACAGATCAGAATATTTCAATAATGAAATCATAGTCGTAAACAATTCCAAAAAATGATTAGATTGTCTCAATAAAATCTTATCACTTGGTAAGCTAAAACCATACTCCACATGTAAGAAAATAAAATTAAATAAAGCTTAAAATATCATTAAATTAAGTATATTCACGGTATCATATGTCAAATGGAATTATATAGCCCTCGGAAATAAATGTAGACTCATAACAAAACATGTGTCTCAAAGAAGGAAAATTGAGACAAAAGTATCTTACTGATTTTGTAACTTATGAAAATCAAAACCCACAAAAGTAATATCATATAATGTATATTTAAATACTCACAAATTTAAGAATAATAATCATATAATACCTTTATGGTTATTATATATACATCATGGAAAATAAAAGAGCGGTGAACATGGCATGTATCTGACATATATAAAAGTGGTGATATGAAATTCCCTTACCTTGTGTCTTGACTCTAATAATACTCATTAAACACAAATTTATAATAAATATATGTTTATTAAAAATATGTCATAGATATATATTATTATATATAATATCATTTATAGTTTGATTATGAATTTATATTACCTGCTTGTAAACAATTTCATGTCAAGGTTACTTTTCAGGTAATATTCTCTTTGTTTTTCACATCTGTATTAATTTATAATATATTTGGTCCTTATACATCGAATTTTTTTAATAATGGTAAAACATGATATAAATATCATTTATATTCACTATATATATATTATGATAATTTATATAATATATAATTACGAAATGGAATACACCGTTCCTGGAGACAAAAGGTCGTATGTACGCATGATCGTTGTTTCTGTTTTATTGTCAAATTGAATTAAATAAATAAAATGAAATATATATATATATATATATAATATCCTTAAAGTGTAATTTTTATTTCATTTATATCATTTCTGTTCACTAAACACATCCTTAATACATTCCATGTAAAGTGTGAAGGAATCTCATTGATTTGAGGGGGCGGTAGTTTACACTTCCAAAAATGAGATTCTCATAATAACACAAAATGGAACGTATAAAGGTATGTGTTGTAAAAAAAAATATTAATGATATAATAACTATCATATATATAATATATAAACAACAATTCTATCATAACTCCCTACCATGAAAGGTGGTAATGGAAAAATGAACAATCATCATTTCTTGAGGTGGTAGTTCAGCATACACATAAACAATATGTTTGTAAACCATTAGATGGATGTGTGTATAAGATTAGGTTAAAACATTAGAAAGAAAACTCTCCATATATTTAGGGTATTTTATTTGATTAATATTTGAATTAGTAGAGTTTAGGGGAGGTGTCACACCCATCTCTTTTCCATTAATTATTTTCATAAATTTTCTGGGCATCAGGAAGTCCGGTTTAAAGATAGACTTAAAATATTGAGTTATTTTAAAAAAAATCACGTATTGGCCTTGATGGAATCCAGTGCACTGTGGTTGAAGTCACGCAGCCTCACCTGGGTCACTGTGCGACCTCACCTGGTTCACCTCATGACCCACCCAGTGCACGACTAATTAATTAATTAATTAATTAAGTGAAATGATCAATAAAGGATTTAAATTAAAAGAGGTTCTAAAGATGAGAATTTTATTATGTGTATTATTACTATCATAATCATTTTATTAAAAATTTTATGGGCCGCGTGGGGTAACCGTGCAGTTTCCTGACTCTTCAAAAATAAAAATAATCAAAAGAAGTTTAAGGAATTATTTTAATGATTATATAAATGGTAATTAATAATATTATTATTACAATTATTATTATTATTATTATTATTATTATTATTATTATTATGTTCACCATGTTTATTAAAATGAGGTTTATGATTATTAAGTTATTATTATTATCTTTTTATTAAATTTTGTTAAGTTTATTATATTTATTAATATCATGTAATGTTTATTATAATTATTATTATGATTATTATTATTATTATTATCATTATTATTTTTAATTTATTAATCATTATTTTATGTTGGGTTTTAGTTTTTATCTCCCCTCCACCAGCCCATCACGACCCCCTCCTCCATCTCTATCTCTTGTGCGTTTTCTCCCCCCTAAAACCCTATGTGTCGCGCACCATCTCTACCTCTCAGCCAGTCATTTCGCACCTCATCTCTCTCTCTCAACCAGCCATGTTGCAACACCATAATCCCTCTGGTGACCTGCTGTGTGCACCGCCCTTCTGTCCGAGTGCCTTCCAGTGATCTCACTCCCTTTGTTTGGCCGACGTAGTCTTCCTTGTGTGCAACACTCCACCGCCAGCTTGCCTCCCTCTATTTTGGCACCCCACTCCCCTCTCTGACCGGAGCTTTCCATCTCTATGGAAAACTGCATGCCGACCCCAACCTCCCTTGAAAAACCTTCCCCCCTGGCCGCACGTCCCTTCTCGTCCATATTTTCTAGCAGGGCGCACCTCTGGCACCACTCTATCATGCTCTATTAGCATCCCACACCCACGCCGCGGGTGTCTACTTTCGTTTGGTTGGTTTCATCCTTTGGTAGAATATCATGTTAGATTTTATGTGGTTTGTTTTCTGGCATTGATGTTATCTTTGGTTTGATTCTTGTATTGGGTTTAATACTTGGTTTCATGTGGAGAATTCCAGGAGAAATGGTGATTTTACATCTTTCTTCAGAAGTTTTTTGGTTCAACTAGGTGATTTCATGGTTTAGAACCTAATGAAAATTTAATTTTATTGTTAAATTAATTTTTTCATGTTCTATACATTGTTTTCATGATGTGATTATTTTTCTGAAGTGGTTATTATGTCTATGTGTTCAAAATGGATTTTAGTAATGAAATTGGTTATAATTTGTGTGTGTTCTATTGAGTTGCTTTTTGGAAGGAGTTGTATTCCTTTTTTGGATGGTACGGACTTTGTTTTCAAGGATATTTGATATGTGTATATTTAAATGTTTATTTTCAATGAGTAGAGAATAATTTTTAGGGTGTTATTTAAGTTGTTTTATAAGTTTTTTTAGTGGTGTATTTATTTGTGTAAAAGGTGCAAACCATGTTTGGAAATTTTTTGAGGTGTGTTTGATTTTTAAGATAGATAATGGAGTATGTTTTTTAGGGTAAAGACTTTTTGTGTATTTTAGAAATGTTTTACTACTTATTTAAATGATTTATTAATTTGTGAGTGCGATGCGAATGATACTTTGGAAAGGTTTTATGGGTTTTTTAAAAAGTGAAAACCATGTTTTCTAAGGCATATAATGTGTGGACAGGTTTGGAAGAATGTTCTTAATGGAAGATGACATAAATTTTCATGTTAAAAATTTTGTTCATTTCTAAATTCAAATTTTAAATTGTTTTAAAATATGTAAATCTTTCTTTAGAAATAGTTTTAAGTATGAGTGGTTTTATGAAGGGGTTTCGTCATTGTTTTGATCTATCTTAATTGTGTGTTTTCTTCTGTTATAAAAAGGGAATTTGAGAAACTATAAAAGTAGTGGTAAATGTATTTGGGGTAATTTTTATCTTGTTTCATTGTTCAATTTGGTTTTATTTGGAACCATTAGAAGTTATTAGAATCCCTTTCATCCTTGTAGGGTGTTTTTTCACCGCGGGGTGGGTTTTGGTCATCAACAACAGACCTATATGTATATACATGAGTAAGAATGTATATATGTATATCCTCATTGTGCATATTCCCTCATGATGCTAGGAATATGTACTTGGGTCAAAGGGTATATATATATATATATGAAAATGTATGTGCATATAGGTGAATTGGTCTTGGGTTTCCATTGTCATGAGCTTCATGTCTTGAGGTAGGTATCCACTACACTCACCTTTAAATTAAGAATTTATTAATTGCCTAATATTTTATTGATATTAGATACATGAGAAATAATATTAGATAAATATTTTTGGAATAAATATTTGATGTAATCTAAGATTTTTATTTTATGCATGGCACTTGAATTATTTTCATGATGAATTGACGCACAATAGTGAAAGAATGCCAATTTTTCCTTTGAACATAATTCACAAGTTTTCATGTGTGGTTTTGGTTTGATGGTAAATTTTTACGGGTGACACATGAGAAACTTTTTTGGTTTTTGTTGAGAAATTATGGTTTTTTTATGCTTTAGCCGGGGAACACACACATCCATCTGTAGAGGATGTGCAACTGTGGCCCCACATTCCCGCTTTCCAAAGGCGACTGGAATCCATCTCTTATTTAGGGACATTTCATCCTGGATCAAAATGGGATGATGGGAGGTCAGTTATTCCTTCGGTGGATACTTCCTTGGAACTCTTCACCTAGTCTAGGTCTCCCTTATAGATTTAATAAGTTGTTCCTAAAACTCTTCCTAATGCCATATCTTCGTGGACACTAGTTAATTACACTGCTTCTGTCAGGACATTCCAAGGGGTCCGGTCAGGGCAGCAACCTTCGGTCAGGGGAGTAGTCACGTTGTGAATCACTGGCATGTCTAGGTGCTGGTACACTGGGGTGTCTGTCTTCTGTCCCTTATTATAGGGCTTCTTGACATCACGAAAGCCTGATGAATCCCACATTTAATGCGGGGAATCATAATCCATGGGCATGTATCTGAGGTTTTCCACAACTTCCCATGTTTAACACAGGGTATGCCGCAAGTTTAACGTCCAGCAGAGATGGATTGGACTGATCAGAACACTGACTAGAGTGGATCAGATGTGTGCAACCCCTGGAGGGAACACCAGTATTATGCCCAATTCGTGGTTGACTCCCCAGTTACTGTTGAGGGGAATGGGGTATGAGGTGGCATGATCCCACCGGGATGTTGTAGCCCGGGTAAGAATCTGGATGGATGATGGAGCAGTTGAATGAAGTGGGTGGTGAATTGGATGGAACTACAATGAGGATGATGATAGTTTTGGCATTGAGCCTTGAAGAGGCTTCATACATATCCCCATGGTAGGGAATCAAAGTCCACGAAGTTCATCTGACAATGGGTAGCCGTCAGATTGGATCACAACGGCTTATCACTGGACGGGGTTGCAACGGCTTACCGTTGGATGCGGTGTCAATGGCTTACTGCTGGATGGGGTTGAAAATGGCTTACCTCTAAACGGGGTCACAAGGGCTTACCGCTGGTTGGGGTGTCAATGGCTTACTCCTGGATGGGGTTGACATTGGTTTACCATAGAACAGGGTCACAATAGATTACCGCTGGTTGGGGTCCACAATTTAATGTCATGCAGGATGGGGGAAAACCGACATGAGGGGGGTTGGAACTATTGGGTGTTGGGCATTAAACTCATGGAGGATTCCTATGTACCATACCTTAGTAAGGATCAAAGTCCACGTAGTTTAGGATAAGGGGGAATTTTGGGGTTATGCTCTAAGGAGGCCCAAGGGGATGGTGAACCGACATGAAGGGGGTTGGAGTGACCAATGGGTGGTGTGAATGTACCTCATGGAGTCTTCCTACATACCCTGCCTTGGAAAGGATCAAGGACCTCATAGTTTAGGTGAACTGGGTACCAATGTGAAGGTGGAACTGGGGTCCAATGGCTGTTGGGATTTAACCTTGTGGAGGTTTCCTACATACCCTGCCTTGCCAAGGATCAAATACCTCATAGTTAAGGTGAGAATGGTGGGCTTGGACCTCATTGAGGCTCCCTACGTACCTTGCCTTAGGAAAGATCAAAGACCACATAGTTTAGGAAGCGGAATTTGGGGCTTATGCTCTGAGGCAGCCCAAGGTGTTAGTGAACCGACTTGAATTTGGTCGGAGTGACCAATGGGTGGTGGGCTTGAACCTCTTGGAGGTTTCCTACTTACCCTACCTTGGCAAGGATCAAACACCTTGTAGTTATGGTTATAGGGGTTTGGTACACCGACGTGAAGATGGTCGAGAGCAATGGATTTTGGTGGGATTGAACCTCAAGGAGGCTTCCTATGTACCCTGCCTTGGAAAGGATCAAAGTCCTCGTAGTTTTGTTGGTGTGTTGAACCGACGTGAAGGGGGTCAGAATGACTGGGTGTTGGGCTTGAACCTCATGGAGGCTTCCTACGTACCCTACCTTGGAAAGGATTAAATACCTCGTAGTTCAGGTAGTATTGGGGCTTACACTCTAGGCTACCTGGGGATGATATCAAGGTTGATGTCTGCTCTAAGCCCACGTGATTCATGCTCGGTTTGAGAAACAAGAGATAGAAAAGACCTGACGATCACGTCGCAAAAGCTGTGTCTGTGGGAACTGAAGTGGGGCTCACACGTAGTTATCAGTCTAAAGTGGAAACAGGGGCTTACACGTGGTTAGCATCCCAGAAAGGAAATAGGGGCTTACGCATGGTTAGCGGCCGAGGGAGCTGGAGATTGGGACTTACTCCAGGATGGAGGCCCGATGGAGACAAAGCCCAGCAGGAGAGGGTTTCGGCACCAAATAAAGGAGGGGTCTGGTGGCCATTCCCCCTGGTCCTTGGGACCGAATAAGAAAGGAAGATCAGAGATGCTTCCTCCTATAAAAAAAGATAGGGGATTACACCAGGGTGGTTTCCCTTTCCCCGTGGATAGACGTCGCCCCGATAAAGAGGATCTCATTCCATGTAAGGAATGATCTCACTCACGTGGAGACGAGTGGGTATGTAGAATGACCACGGTTGGGGAACCCCACGTGCAAGGCATGGGACGAGGCCACCGTTTAATGTCATGTGCTGAGGACGATGGTGCTTGGCAGTTTAACGTCCTGCATCTCGGAGGAGGTGGGTTTTCTCCACTCCCCTAGGAAATATATAACGGGTACCCCCTTCTCATTGGTGAAGAGAAGGGATATGAAATCATGTGGCTAGAGGGTGTCATGAAGCGAACCATTGGGGGGGGGGGTCCATGTTAGCATGACTATAAAAAGAAGCAATAATCGTTAACATGCTTATCCGAAGAAGCATGAGGAGAAGCAACACAATGGGTGGTATCGTCAAGAGGACTTTGATGTTACTTTGTGAAAACCTAGGAAGTTTCATGGGAAATGAGTATATGGTGAAGGTGCTTTGGGCGTGGGAGGTTCTTGAAAATGATTCCCATAAGAGAGACATCACGGGTGCACAAGGTTGGAGGATTGTGCACAAAAGGGGTTGTTGCATGAACAAGGGTCGGTCCAGTGTGCATTTGAGAGGCAAGAGAGAAAAAGGGTCGGACCAGTGCGTAATTGAGTATATCATGCACAAAATGATGGGGTGGTGCGCAAAAGGAATTCCATGCACGAAACGGCCTGGGCAGCGCGCAAAAGGAATTTTGTGCTGAAGTGGTGGGGGCGGCGCGCAAAAGGAATCACGCGCCAAATACCTGATCGCATGCAATTGGAAAGAATTTCGCGTGGGGGAAGGAGATCTATGTGATTTGGACAAGGATCAATCCTGATAGGTCGTGCACAAAGGCGGACCCCCGGGCGACCTAGAGTGAAAAATTAAGTACCTAAGAGACATCTTTTTGCATGCATGGGAGTGGATCTTCATGAAGGGGGGACAATTCAGATTCATTGGGTGAAATTTGAAGGGGTGTCCTTATATTTTTGGCACTAAGGATCACGGGGAAATGTGAAAAACAAGCCGGTGTGAAATATTGCACTCTCAGCATCGGAAATGTATCAATCAATTACACGGTACGAGAAGTTCCACGCCCGTGTGGAAAACTCTTGTGAATCCGGGAGTTTTTCATGCGGGGCATATTTTTTTCGTGCAAATGAGAATTTTTTTCATGCCACCCTCTGGGGCCCCTGGACTGGAACTCCAATTCCAAATATGCTTTCGCTTTGTCACGCCCGAACCTTCCTCATCCCTTGAGTGTTTTTTGGCATCTACAAATGCCCCCCCCCCCATGAAATCAGACCGGTGAGTGGCTGCAAAGGTCAGAGTCTGAGGGAAACTCAAAAAAGAGACTTCCTGGGGCCCTGCGCGCACTTAAAACCTGAGTGGCACGTGAAACCGGTCTGGGGCGCGCAATCCACTTTTCACGCGGGCACAAAAATCCATCTCCTGGCCTATAAAAATCCCTGCAGGCCCCTTATTCTGTACAGATTTTCTCACGTGATAAGCCCAGAGCTCTCATTTGTGAAACAAATTCCTTCGCTTGCGCGAAAAATGCTTCTAGTGCGCATAATTCACTGATGCAGTCGTCAGTTTACGCGCCAACCCAAGATTTCCCACACTAGCTTCTGATTTTTCAATCCATCCGTTTATTTTCTATGTCGGTAGCTTCCTTTCCGTGCCAGCCACTGCCTTTCTGCGCCAGTAGCTATTTTTTTCACACAAAATTCTCAAAACCCTACCGGCAGGAGATGGCCGCCAATCGGGCTGACGCTGAACGGGAAGCCGCATCTGCTACTCAAAGTTTTGAGATGGTTTCCAAACCTGAGGTTTATAGATCCCGGAGGATATTTTCCAACAAGAATACTCTCTTCAACATGATGACCCCATAGCATAAGGAGTATGCACTGTCTTCCAATCTGTCGATATGGGACTTCGGTATCTTGGAGGAGGTACATGTGCCAAGGTTTGAGGTCGAAACACCACGGTCATGGGTGACCCGCAATAATGAACTAACCTAGTATAAGATCACCTACAACAACCATCCTTCTAGATAAACCAGACACATGTATGTTTAAGTCCAAAATCCTAGGACTAGGACCATCTCGGGGAGTGACCCTATCGCAGAGAATTCTCTGGCCCTTTACACAAGCACCTTCTGTCAGAGTGTTACTGAAGAGACTAAAGGCTGGCTACAGGATTGGGATCTGCGGTCTGGAGTCAATTTCACCAGTGAATGGGCCTAGGAGTATTGGGTTCTCTAGACATACAACTAGTTTGGTGTCGAACTGCAGCACATTTATTTGTTTGAGGCGGTGTGGTTGTCGCAATTTCACTTCTATTTCCAGCATGAGCTTGGGCCAGAGTTTTTTTCTCGATGGTCCCCTGATACTAATACCTTCCATCTTCATAATGGGGAATTTGGCCTTAGCCTTTGGGACATTTATTGCATCGGGGGTATCCCTTTGGATGGGCACCAGTACAATGAATTCCTCCCAATGAGGAACACCTGGGGAGATAGATCACAAACCCCAAGCTGACATGGAACCTATTGGAGCTGGCTAAGGATAGGCTAGGGGTCAAGGATTTATTGAAGGACATCGCTTACAAGAAATGGTTCATCTTGTTCTTGCAAATAGATCTGGAGGTCAAGATGCCGGGACAAGGGAGATAGTGTCTGGTCTTGGCATAGAGGAGAAAAAGTGGATCGTACAGAAGGATCCTAGAGGCAGGGGACTATCAGTCACGGGGCTTCAGCATAAATGAGAGTCGATACCCAAACATCTGATTAACCGGATTTCTTGCCACATTCCTAAGTGGGTGGCTCTTATCGGTGAGGGACGCAAGGATGGGAGTTATCCCAATTACTCTAGTGATGGTCGGCATCATGGCCTCAAATCAATGTTTCAATATGGGAGTCCCCGTGTTGGATCATCTGTAATCCATTTTGGGATGCATTTCGAGAGGAGGGTCACCGAGGAGGATTTTAGGCTCCTTCTAGATCTTTTGTTGCTAGGTCACAGCCCATTGTGGTGGGTATACCTTACCAAATTCCATTCATACTCCAGGTAATGTCATGTGACCTTCCTTTCTGAACATCGTCGGGGTAATTCCATTGACGCTCAATGAGGAGGGAGTAAGGATCAGAATCAGAAATCGTGTCAACTTCACTTTTATCTCATTCCCCACCTCGACAGGCCAGTTGATAGATAACAGGCAAGGATAACTGGAGTAAAGAGAATACATCCAAAGCATCAGAGGTGGGGTTCTCATGGTCCGGATTGATGGGAAGATATTTTTCGAGCCCTACGTGCCATCCAGGTTCTCTAGGAAGTTTAGATGCCTTCAGCAGATGTCGAATAAGGTGCACAGAGATGTTCGGGAGGAAAGGAACCCATGTGTTCTTCACTAAATGTGGCTGATGTTCCTGACCCAAGGCTCTAGTGAAGTTATCACCTTTCCTCACACTAGATTTGATGCTGGCCTCTCAACCAAATATGATGATAATTGGGCTATATTATACCATGAAGGGCTTTGTGGAAGCCGGTCTGACAACTCAAGGTATCCAGTGTAGAACCTGGACAGCGAGAGAGAAAACATGGTGCTGTTGGGGAGGGGGAGGTCGGAACCATGTCGGGCAACTAGGCCTGCACAGGCCAGAACTTCAGTAGAGGGGAATTCGTGTGGTGTAGTCGGTCCCTCTTCACCTAGGGGGAGAGGGGCTCATGTAGCGGCTACAGAACTCCTAGGGAAGAAGATAAGGTATCTTCTTCAAACTTCCAATGACGCAATCTTCTCGGCTCTGTGGTCAGCCTGGATGACCCTGTGACAATCCATGGGTACTGAAGCTTTTTGAAAAAAGATAGTATGAGATGGAATCTAGCTACCTGAGGTCGGACTCATTTGGGTTGTTAACAAGGTGAACTTTCATCATCTTCATGCATATTTGATGGACATGGACATGTATGCACGCCAACATGGTCGGTGTGAGGAGACATATTTCTTGGTGAAAGTTATGCTCGGCCAGTCCCATGATCTAGAAAATATGTCTTCAGAGGATGATGACAGTGACGATGAGTTGGACGGCACTGAGATGGAAGAGGAGTAAGAAGGAAAAGGTGAAGGAGGGGGTGAAGGAGGGGGTGAAAGCGAAGAGGAGCCTGGAGGTGGAGGGTCTCAGGGGGCGTCCCACCAAGGGAGTCTCTGTGAGAGTGGCGAGATTGTCGGCTCTGATGTGGATATAAATGAGATGCTTGAGGTACGTCTCAGACCTTATCTATCCTTTCCCCTCATCATTTTTTTGTATCCCTCAATTAGATATTCTTACCCTGTTCAGGATCATATGGGCACTGACCAAGGGTCTCTATACAAAGGGGTGGAGGTGTCGGTAGAACATGGTAGGGAGCTTGTGCCTATTATTGTGATGAGAAGTGTGAAGGGATCCCCCATAATGGCAACTTCTGTCGCGGCTAGAACACTGGAGACTGATTCTTTAGGATCCTATAAGTTCATTACTTCAAAACCGGTATTCACCGTCAGAGAGCTCAGTTGATCAGGGTGTCCACTGTTTGTGTAGTAATCATAGCCTTGAAAGATTGTCGGGCTGCCGAACCCGAGTCATCTACAATTGATTCAACTGCAAATGTGTTGTCCCATGCTTCTCAAAACATGCCGGCTCTGACGCTCGGTGAGCAAAGGGAAGTGGACATCAGAGGTACCAACATCGGGGAAGAGCTATAAGTCGTCGAAGAAACCACTGGGACCGAGGAAAGAGAGAAAGATCATCTAGGAATTTAAGAGACAAACCCCTTTGGAAGAACACTCGAAGAAGACCCTACTACTAGCATGTTGGCTGCTTTCCCTGACTATCATCCCTCAAACCCCGAGGAGATTGATTATTCAGACTCTAAGGCGACTGAGTAGAGCCGGATGACGCGATGAAAAGGGTGGAAGTGCATCAAGTGATTTCTCAGTCAGCCTCAGATGGAATGGATAAAGCGGATGGGATCACTCCGAACCTGGCTTCCCTTCCTCTACACTAGAGGGGTGGATGCTCAGTTCCTTCATTCGACAGTCTGCGACTACATGGTCAAGAAGCTTTGAAAGAGTAGCCGACGCTCCGACATTTCCCTGTGATGGGAGGGGTAAGTGAGTACCACAACATTCATAAAGGAAGAACAAGAGGCCCTATTCCTTGAATAATAGGTGAAGGAGAAGGATATATTCATTGCAAACTGCTCTGAAATTGTGGAGCAGTTGAGGGCCCAGCTGACAGAAGCCCAAGAGCAACTAGTGGAAGCGGGTCACCAAATATCCGCACATCAAACTAAACAGGCGCAAGCACGGGCTAGGGTCAGTGTACTGTGATCTACGACCACTGATGAAGAGAGAGTCCTTAGGGGTCTGGAATCAATCTTGGAGGCCACAAGCCAAATGGTAGTAGTGCTGGAACGATCCATCCAAGAAGTAGACCCTTAAGGGCCCTATTTTGGCCGAACTCATAAACTCTTTTCTCCTTTCTTCTTCTTATTATGAACAAAATGTATGGATAAATATATTTACTTGTCTGTTTGTTTTAATGAATTCAACCACAATCCTGGAATAAATAGAAATCCATTCTTAATATCACATGGGCCACACCCAATGTGATAAACAAGGGATGTTCGTTCTATTACTTCTCTTGATCGTGGGAGCGTCAACCAAGATCCGGGATTTTGAGATTCAAACAGCCAATCCGGATCCCCAAGAAGAGAAGAGGGAGGTCCGAATAAGGAAGAGGGCCTAAAAAATTTGACATATCATCTTCCTAGCATGCTCTATTGCATGAGCGGGGTAACTCCAGGGGCATTTGAATCAATCCGAACATAGGGGAATGGAAAATTAAAATCACGATACCCCAGAATCAGAACACTATATGGGTGGCGTGACAATAAAGGATAACTTCTGACCATGTTCGAAACATAGTATCCATATTGTATTAGCATAAAATGGGGATGAAAAATGAGGGCAGACCACTGATCATTTTTGAAACATGGGGCCTAACTCCAGATGTGATCCAATAGTCTTCTGGAACATTGGCTCGGGATAGTAGGCAAGCCATAGGCCGATTATCCATACTGTTAGGTGGTTTCTATAGACATGAAAGAGAATGGGGTATGAATAAGGGGCATGAAAAGCGTGAACGTGGAGTGATGGTTTGTTTGAACAGAACCCAACACTCTAGAAATAACTCCACTGTGGTGGAAGCACATTAGATGGGCGCATCATCGTAACCATGGATCATTCCTTCTTTTAGACAAGACAACTCTGTTGAGGGAGCTATCACTTCCCAATGTCATCGTGGGGCATCCTGAACTTGTTCAGGGAAAAGCTGTCGTTACATGGTTCCCCACAAGGGGTCAGTCTAGGGAGCCAGAAATGAGGAGGAACATAATTTATGGTTCCTGGGGCTAGACGAAAGGAAAAATGCCTGGGTGTCTCTACATATCCCATGAGGATGGGAATCAATCCATACGTATTTGTCGAAGATGTCATGAAGTTTAACGTCTTGAAGTAAGGATGAGGAGTGTTCTTAGTTTATGTTCATAGAGCTCGGACCACAAATGGTAGGAAATGTGGGAGACACATGGTGGGGTAATTATAAAACCCGACGTGAATGGGAACCTAGGGTACCTACCACCCCCTATTCCCAGAGAAGGTTTGAGGTTGAGAGACTAGAAATGAGAGTTAAGCTAGTATCATGGGGTAATCGACCAGGCATTCCTACGTATCTCATTAGAATGATAATCAAGTCGTACGTAGTTCTAAGGGGTGGCACGTTAAGGTACCAGTGCCAAGGATAAAAGGGGTGTGCGGGTGTGGCCCTCGCACAAAAAAGAAGCATTATTTGATGTGTCTTGTTTTTCCTTTAAGGTGATAGTGACAGGCCTAGGATATCAAGTCCCGGCATCGCCACAAGAATCAAGCCATATACAGGTGTTGAAAAATGGTAAGGCGTGTGACCAATACCAAACATGGTGTCCCCTTGAGTGAGGACATCACGATGCATTTTTGTTTTTTGTCATGCGGCCAGGATGACAATGTCACAACTTAGGGTCATGTGATGGGACCAGGTGTGTATTTGTACATCATATATCATAGACAAAGTAGAGAAGAGGATAAAGGGGGAATTTTCACAGATCAATAAAACATAACCGACGTGAATGAGGATAAAATTCTGCTCCACACCATATGTGATTCTGTGAAAGAAACCTCGAGCCAAGGGGCTAAAATAGAGGTATGAGGGTATGGGGTAGGAGAAACTAGCACCTAATTGAGCTGGACACAAAAACAAGACGTCTTGGTGTTACTACGTATCTCACAAGGATAGGAGTGAATCCACACGTAGTTCTAAAAGAGATCTTAGTTTATTGTCTTAGAGCGTGGATCAAGGAGAAGGGAAGTCGGCGTAGAGCCCCGAATGATGCCTTTACTACAGATTTGTCCTCCTAACATGCAAATGCACACTGAGGGATAGTTTCAGGGATGTCAAAATTCCATTTGGTCATGATGGGGTGGACAATTATGTGAATCATGTAACCAACATTCAAGGTTTAATGGTGTTGGCATGACGATGGAGGATGACTATTGACCATGTTCGAAACACAGCATCCATATTGCGTTAGCTTGTAATGAAAACAAAAAAATGAGTGTCGACCACTGAACATATTCACAATGTGGGGCTTGAATCAATTTTTTATCTGAAACCCTCAAGGATGTTGGCCCGTGATGGTAGGAGAGCCCTTGGGCCAAGAGTCCATGCCATTTGGGGGTCCCTTCAGGTGTGGAAGATTATGGAAGCCTAAATGAAGGGGGACATTGTAACACTCGAGACATTTATGAGAAATATTTTGTTTTTATGTTATATACATCATCAAATGAATATTTCACTACACACAACACTATCTTGGATTTCTTTACACGCAATCACGGCCTTCCTCGATAGCTTGAGTTGTACGCAATACTGAGTTTCACTAAACAACGATATGCTGTTAAAATATTATTAAAACTATCCGTTATGAATAGTAATACCCACTTTTTGAAATCATATAAATTTTATCTTTCAAAATGGACTTCATTTTTGGATTCGGAATATCGAAATTATCCTAGGGTGAATTCGGTATTTTTCTGAAAACATTCAATTTTTGATGAATAGTGAAAGCACTGGGTTACTATTTAAAACCCAAATTTTTATTTAAATAATTATTTATTTTAATTAAATTTATTTTAGGTAAAAATTGATACATAATACCTATAGAAGTTCAAATTAATTCATTAGGGTCATTTTATAATAATTTTAGATATATAAAAATTTTATTGAACTTTTCATTAACTTTTACCCACCTCTTATGAGAATTTGAAAATTTACGTAAAACATAATTTTACCACTTCTGTGAATGGAATTTCCAAAATCCGAGAGACACGATTGATGTAAATAAGTAAAATATGGTTCAATGAGATGAAAATAATTTATTGGTGAATAGTAACTTTTTACTTTTATTTACCATGGTTAAAAGTAAATAGAGTAATTAAGGGTAAAAATGATATTATTTGTAACACCCCAAGATTTCATAGTGCGTTATTTCTTCAAAATAATACAATAACTTTCACTACACGCAACACCGAGTTCAAGCACACCATGACTTACCAAAAAAGCCGTTCAAAAGAGGTTATGAATAGTATTAACTAAATTTTAAATTTTATTTAATCCTTATAATTTTAGAATCCATATTATGAGTTTCTTAGACATATTGTAAGAACAAATTCATTTTCAGTATTGCACTTTTACCAACTTTTAATAGTGAACCTTTTTTAAATACAATATTTTAAACTTTTTGACTAAATGGGGAAATCAAAAAATTTAAAATAAAACACCCCAAGCTTCCACGGTATGCTTTCCTTTGAATAATACGGTAGCGTGTGTTGTACGCAACTTCGAGTTCTAACACACCATAACCAATAAAACTAGCCGTTATGAATAGTAATACCTACTTTTTGAAATTATATATATTTTATATTTTAAAATGGACTTCATTTTTGGATTCGTAATATCGAATTTAGCTTAAGGTGAAAGTTTGGTACTTTTCGGAAAACTTTCTTATTTTGATGAATAGTGCAAATTACTAAATTTTCATTAAAAACAACTTTTTTAATCAAAATAATTAATAGTGATAAATTATGAATTTGAGTAGTTTTAAAGTATATTTAGAATATATTTTTACCATTTAATATAATGTTGGTCATTGGACATAATTTTACAATTAAACCGAACATAAACAAGTGTCAATCTTTTGATAGTTATTATCTCTTAAAAACACGCTTTTTGTTTTGACAGCGGGAATTAATTTTAAATTAATTTCTGAAACTTCTGTGTTTTGAATTTAGAAAAATGGATTCCATATTTGGAATCGGGATGTTCAAATTGTGTAAATAGGTAACTTTTATTTTTAGACATTTTGAATAATTACTGCGGTAAATATTTTATTTACCATGGTTAATGGTAAATCCGGTAAATAAGGGTTAAAAGAATAATATTATAATAATACTAAATTACCCTAAAACGTGTCCTAGACTTATTGGTTGATACATGTTCTACCATAGGCATATTTGGGTCGATTTTGGGACCCCATGGTGCCACTTGTAGATGATAGGGACACTTTATTTTAATTAAGTTAAAATGAATACAAAAATGACACAAGCATATATCTTTTAGAAAACAAATTTTTACATAGGGTTATATATGTTGGATTTTAGATTATAAATATTAATTAGAACTATAAAAGGATTTCCTACATAATTATATTTTATTTATAATTTTTAGACTTTAAATAATTTAATTAATTTATGACACAATGATGATGCAGTAATTACCATAATAGTGAACAATTAAAATAATTGATATTATAAATACACAAATAAATATAATTTGAGACTTTTTAGGAATTAAACTAATTTTATAGGTTAATATGACATGTTAGGATTGATTTAATTGACTTTTTGAGAAGTAATCAATCTGTTATGAGTTTCACAAAAATCAACTATTGAATAGTGTCAAAATTGACATAAAAGAGTTTTTAAAACAAATATTATATTATTAATTGATATTAAATTACTAAAAATATAAGGTTCGGCCAATAGACTTATATCATGATAGTTTCATCATTAATGTACCACTTTGGGGTCGCTTGGATGTATATGGTAAGTTTATTAACCATATTATATAAAAATACAAAGAGACATTGTAAAAGTGAAACTAATTAACATAGAGTTAATACTTGAAGATAAGGTTAATATAAGTACCCAAACCTTTCTAAATTCTATTGGTTGAGTTATTTTCGACCCATACCCACCTTAAAATTTATATAATCAACTTTGTATCCATTATAAACTGAATATGAATTTATTATAAACTAATATTTCTAGATTTTCCAAAGGTGCCCCTCACCCCTCTTATAAAAGGGCACTCCTCCTTCTCATTTATTCACACCTTAAAAGACTTTTGGTTCAGCCAAACTCTGCCCAAATACTCTCCCAACATCCCTCACTACAACCAAGAGGCCTTAGTTTGATCAGAAAGCCATCCTAAAGAGCCCTTTTGATCAAATCAAAAGGAAGAACCCGAAGAAGAGGTAATGATTTCACCACCTTTTTCCAAGTTCCTTTCTTCTTCCACTTTTTCTTCCGTTGTTTTTACCATTATAAAATAATAAATCCAGTATCATATATATACTGTGATGTTATTATAAATATGGTACAACCATATTCAGTATTCTATCCACCCTTTGAATAACATGTCACCATACGTGCGTACGTACGGCTTACTGTCTCCACGTCGTGGTGTAATTGTTATTCAATATATTATTATTTGGATGGGTATAATAATGATGTGTAACTCATGTAAATAATAAATATAACATGTTAATTATTATGGATATATGATATACCATCCATTTATATATTATTTTAATATCGAAAGTGATATTGTCGCTCGTGCGTACGTACGGACTACCGTCTCCACGAACGCGATGAGATTCATTATCTATCGTATCCATTCAAGTATAATTATCATTTGATGATTTAAAAATGATGTTTAAGGACTTGATATCATTATGGATATGAATAATATACAACCTATCCATTACAAACATGGCTTACATAACAAAACATATAAAAGAAAACGAGTAAGTTAACACCCGAAACAACGATAATACTAAGATATTATTAACAAATCAATGTTAAAAGATCATATATGATATCATATTAATGTATATGATTCTTGTATAATTTAATAACAATTATTTCACCATTATACAGGAGGTTAACCTACCCCAACCAAGGAAAAGTAAAAGGTAAGGGTTATTTCATAATCTCTTCATTATCCGAGGTTGTTTATACGTAATAATCTACTGGGATCTCTTTATCATCCACATCCACGATTCTTCAAAATGTATTTCAAAAACATTTTTACTATTTACAATAATATGGGTTAAAGTCATTTATACCCTTGTTTTAATTTTTATAAGTGTTTTATAAAGGAATCTTTCCGTCGTTTTCCAAACAAGGTGCTTTTTAACCTTTTCGACAGAATTAAGGTAAGAATGTTTTTTTATCTTATACGGCGGGTGCGGTTATTTTCCGCCATTATAAAATCGTCGAAGCTTCCCTTAAAATATTATTAGAATATTTTTAAATTGAATGTATTATTTTATAATTATTTTAATTTTAAAATGATTTCAAAAAAAGAGATATTTCTCTAAAATAGTTTCGATTTCATCTATGTCAACATCCTTTGATGGATTTTAAGCTTATTTGAAGTTGATTTATTATGATACAAAACATCCATATTTTATTGAAGGTTTTTTGATATTTTTGACTGTGGATAAGTTATTCTTATGTCAATCATGGTTTTTGTTTAAAGTATTTACATTTCATAAGTTATTTTTAATCCGAATGTTTATGTTATATTTCTACCTTTCATTCAGATGAATGTGTTAGAAAAGTATGTTCCGGGTTGGGGACCGGTAAAAGTAAGCCCTCTGGGTTGGGGACCGGTAAAAGTAAGCCCTCTGGTTTGGTCTCCGGTTATTAGAGGAACTCCGGGTTGGTTTCCAGTTATTAGAGGCACTCCGGGTTGGTGTCCGGTTATTAGAGGCACTCCGGGTTGGGTTCCGATTACAGCTAGCCCCTAGGTCTTGGGACGAGGCCTTGACAAAGAAATTAAATTTCAGCATTATGTATTCCAACATTATGAAAGTGGTTATTGATATTTCATGTGATTATTCGATTAGTAGAATATCCATGTGAATAAGTAAATGGAATTATTTCATTTTACTTTTGCCATACTATGTTGAAGTTCAAGTTTAAAAGGCTTTTGTTTTAGTAATGCATTGCCTTAAATGTTTATGATTATTTTTGAATGTTACTCTATATTGTTATCCTTACTGGGCATTTGAGCTCACCCCTTTTTTATGTTTTATTTTTTCCCAGGATGTGAAGAAGTAAGTTATGAATGACCTGCAGGGATATTATGAGGGGATAATAGTGTGGACTATGGAGACATTATGTTGTTGTAGTAGTTTTTTTTACTTTATGATGTAATGTAAAACTTATGAATATATCTAGTGTTTCCAAGGCTACTAAACCAATCGGTCTTTCGAGATTTGATCTTTCTTGTGATCATGCCAATGTTATGTAATAATGCACCGACTCTGGGTAACTAGGGTCGGAGCATTACAGTTGGTATCAGATAAAGTTTAGTACACACCTTGGAAGCTAGATTTAGATAAACTCTGATTATAGCATGTAGACCTAAGATGAACTTTGAGGATTGGTATAGAAGAACTTCCTAGAATTTTGGTATTGTAGATATTTTGTGAGTTTTCTGAGCAATACATACCTGTCTGGATACGAGCAGGTAGAGGCGGCTCTGGCACAGATGTACCTAGGGGTAAAACCCGAAAACACCGCATTAAGCTAGACTCGAACGGGAACTGGTGCACGACAACGGGCCTTGCCGCACTCTTGGTTACGACACTCCCAGGAGATATGCTTAGGATAATTCTCATTTTATTTACAAACCATTATGAAGGGTTTCTGTAGAGACCTGAAGCCTGACTTACATGGACATTACATTACATTTGCGGAATACTTAGTACATAACAAAAACACACACACAGGGATCGTAATAGTTTAGTGTCTTTGGAAACTCGGAACGTAATCTTCTAATCGTGGTGAAAGATCTTCAATATCTCCCATAAAGATCTTCCCCTTTTTTTTCTTACCTAAAACCTTTCTTTATGTCCTGGGGAAAAGAAAACATAAAAGGGTGAGCTCAAATGCTCAGTAAGGGTAAACAAAAGAAATATCAATCACATCATATACATAAGCACATATCTATTGGGAATCTTAACCTGCAAAATATATCATAATTTCATAACATGGGGTAAATCATGGCAGTGAAATGTAATCACAATAATCATAACATAAAACATGGAACTTTGTGGAATTCACACATAATCATAGATAATCATTTCTTGTTAGTCAAGACTCATTGCCAAGACTATCTTAGTGGACAAAGTCCCTTTCTTAATCGAGTAACCCTCGTTTCAGTCCTGTTTCACTGAACCGGTATAACCTACCATTCCAGCCATGTCTATCTCATGAGATATAAAATCTTTACCCAATGCATTGGAGGGAGATATAGGTCCCACCAATCTCATAATGATACCATTCTTATGTGTGCCACAAAATCATAAATCATACATCATTGCATAACCCATGTAATACAAATGGGAATCTTAAACATCATGACATCATAAAAAAATTCATACAAGATAAAGGAATTCATAAAAATAATTTCATCACAACATGATCAAATCAATGTAATAATAGGGATAAAAATAGAACCCTTTATTAACTTAGATGGAAAATAATTTTGATAAAACACTTGAACTCCATTCTTGAGGAAAATATCCTTTCTTCTTCAAAAACATTTTTCCTTACTTAACATGTCATAAAACATTAAACTAAAAGAAGTTGATTAAAAATAAACTTGAAAACTTGTAAAGGAAGCTTCTTGGAAATAATGTTTTAAAAAATCCATTCATGCCGTATAAGTTAAAAGAAAACATTCTTCTCGTACTTTTGTCGGAAAAGTCAAAAAAGTACCTCGTACGAAAAACGACAAAAGATTCCTTTCATATTCATTACTAAAAACTCACCGAAGGGTAAAATTGGATTTAAACTAGTGTAAGTGGATGGAAACAATATTACATATTGATGAAACATGGATGTGGATGATAGAATACACCCCAGTAAATACTTACGAATAAACAATCTCGGATAAAAATGAGATTGTGATATTTCCCTTACCTTAGGTCCGATTTGCTTCGTAAGTGTCCGAACCTCCTGTATAATGATTTAAATAATGTCATTTACTTATTACAGAATCATATTAATTGTTATGATATCATATATGGTTCACATATGACATTATATTACCCGTTCTTTTGTAAATTCCACGTTAAAGAAGCGTTTTGGGTAAAATCGTTTCATTTATCGTAGGTGTTCTGACTTGTTGTTCTTGACATTATTATTACTTATATCATGATTTACTTACTTCCATAATATAAAATATGGTTTATATATCATATATATTCAGTATATATATATATAATAGAGAGATAAATGAAATGAAAAACACCATTCATGGAGACGGTAGTCCGTACGTACGCATGAACGCTATTTTCCATTCCTTATTGTCTTGAATGGAAGTAAGTAGATGACATACATATATATACATAAATCCATTAGCTTTATAATGTCATATATTTCATTATTATTTCTTATATATACTTTATAATCATTCTTTAATGGTTAACATGGAGAATGAATCTCATCGCGTCGTGGAGACGGTAGTCCGTACGTACGCACGAGCGATGATATCATTTCCATAAATATTGAATTGAATTGGAGTGGATTATACAATATATCAGAATCAATATGATGTTTTAATAACTATTTATAGTTATTCTTTACACCATTATACCCATCCATGTAAGGTGGTGGTGGAAAATAGATTACACCACGGCGTGGAGACGGTATTCCGTACGTACGCACGCGCGGTGATTTCTTTTTCCGTAGGATGGATAGATGGTGAAATAGGGTTGTTTCATACTTATAATAACATATCAGTATATGAGTGATACTTATGTTATTACTTCATATTGAAACAACCTAAGAAGAAGAAGTGGAAGAAGAAATAAAGATGAAAGAATTGGTAACGGTAATTACCTCTTCTTTGAAGCGCCTTTTGGAGACCTCCTCTTAGGGAACTAAAATTAGTCTTTGAGGAAGACCAGAACCTCTAGGATGTTTCTAGGGAAGTGAAGAAGAGATTTTGGCAGAGGTTGGCCGAGCTTGAGTGGTCAAATTGGTGTGAGGAGGAGGGGGAGGAGGTGTCCTTTTATAAGGGAGGAGAGGGGCACCTTAGGAATATCTCAAAATATTATTTTATATTAAAGTAAAAATCGGTTTATAATGGTTCCAAAGGGTCTTATTTCGAAGATAAAGTGGATATGGGTCGAAATCCTATCAACCAATAAGATTTAGACAAGTTTAGGGTATTATTTTAACCTTATCAATTAGATTTAACTCTAAGTTAAATAATTTAACTTTTACCGTGTCTTTTTGTTTTCTTTCACTATATGGTTAATACACTTACTATAACATGCCAAAAGAACCCCAAATTGTTTGTTATTAATATAGAGATCCTTATCTAAGTCATTTGGCCGAACCTTATATTTTTAGGAATAAAATAACAATTAATAATATAATATTTGATTTAAAAACTATTTTGTGTCAATTTTGACACTATTTGATATATGATTTTTGTGAAAGTCATAACAGAATAATATGTTCGAAACAAGTTGATTAAATCAACACTAATATATCTTAGTAACCTAGAAAATTAGTGTAGTTCATAAAAAGTCTCAAATTATACTTAGTTTGGTGTTTATAACATCAATTATGTCAATATTGCATTAATAAGGTTATTACTGCATCATCTTTGTGTCATAAATAAATTAACTTATCTGATGTCTAAAAATTAAAACTAAAATACCATTATGTGGGAAATCTTTTTAGCTTTCTAATGAATATTTATAGTCTAATTTATCTTATTTATAACCCTATATTAAAAATGTTTTAGTAAATAAACTTTGATTTTAACTCTTTTAACTCTTCTTTGAATTAAATAATAATAAATGCCCTAATCTAATCCAAGTGGGCCTAAATGGTCATATTTTATTCATAAGGTTGTTTTTGGTCGAATTACACTTATCCAATAGAATTAGGACATGTTTTAGGGTAATATTAATATCATTCTTACCCTTAATTACCCTATTTACTTTTAACCGTGGTAAATAAAAGTAAAAAGTTACTATTCACCAAAAATTATTTTCATCTCATTGAACCACATTTTACTTACTGACATCAACCGTGTCTCTCGGATTTTTGAAATTCCATTCACAGAAGCGGTAAAATTATGTTTTATGAAAAATTCAGTTTTTTTAACTACCACTTAGTAGTTTCACTATTCATCAAAAATTGATGTTTTTCAGAACAATGCCAAAATTTCATCCTAAGCTATATTTCATATTCCGAACTCAAAAATGAGGTCTATTTTTCCAAATTCATAACATAGAGGTTGCATTAATTAATTTCATAATTAAATCCCGCTGTTAAAACAAATAGCGTGTTTTTAAGAAACGATATCTATCAAAAGATTGACACTAGTTTATAACTGGTTTAAATGTGAAATTACATCCAATGACCAACATTGTATTACATTGTAAAAATATATTCTAAATACACTTTAAAACCACTCAAATTAATAATTTATCAATATTAATTATTTCGATTAAAAAAGTTGTTTTTAATTAAAATTTAGTAATTTTCACTATTCATCAGAATATGAAAGTTATCCGAAATGTACCAAAATTTCACCTTAGGCTAAATTCGATATTCCGAATCCAAAAATGAAATCCATTTTGAAAAATAAAATTTACAAAATTTCAAAAAGTGGTTATTACTATTCATAACGGCTAGTTTTAATAACATTTTAATAGCATATCGCTGTTTAGTGAAACTCGTTATTGCGTACTACACACGCTATCGAGGAAGGTCGCGATTGCGTGTAATGCAAGGCAAGTCAAGGATGCGTGTTGTGCAAGATCCTTTTCATGTAGCGTACAACACAAGACATTAGTGAAATTAAAAGAATATGTTTCATAAAATCTCGGGCTGTTACATTCTACCCCCCTTAAAATGAATTTCGCCCTCGAAATTCGTCGGGGTTATAAATGGTTTACTATTCGAAAGTTTCTTTAATAAAATCCCACATTGTAAAAAGGAATACCAAAACCAATCTTTAAAAACAAAAGTATGAAACCTAACGGTTACCCAAATAAACTAATCACTGGGTTTCCACATAGGTGAAAATATGGATATGGAAGAAAAATCTAACCATCATGTTCTGATGGAGAGTGGTAGAGAACATGGCTATGGAAAATCCAGTAATCACAAAGCCATAAATTTGTGACGATCTAAGGAACCATCTGATTCATCAGATATAAGATCACTAGGACAACATTTTTGGTTTTCAAGATCGTTTCCCTAAATTTAAAGAATTTGAATTAGAATAAATACTTACTTTATGTTGGTACAACCTCATTGTTGTTCGTTCCTTTAACAATTTCAACTTCATCTCTTAAATAAATGAAGTTGAATTTGTTATTTGTGAAGTGTTAGCAGATCATGTGATAGAATGACGGGTCATTCCATCTGTCTCAAACAAAAGGTTAGCAAAAATTATATACATAAGTCGATCTATAGTGAGATTAATCATATATTGTTCCTAAAATGGACTTATACTTCATATATCATACGGCTTAATATAATAAAACTAGTTTCTACTAAACAGGGACTTCCTGTAGGCCAGTGGTAGGCGATAAAGGCCAGTCGCACTTCGGTTGTGGGTTCGATTCCTACGACCTTGTCCGACGCGATGGGCTGTCGCCCGTCCTGCAGGTTGTCCCTTTTTCTAAAACTATATTACTATAACATCCCATCAATAATATCGAAAAAACTTCTATCCTTAAACAATACTAACTTATGTTCAACATAATCCATTCTAATCTTTAGGCTTATCCATAATACTGCAGTCCACTCTCATAATATAGTGAAAACGATTAGCAGAGATTTAATACTATCGTTAATCCCCATATATATGTCTTGTTGGTCACATTCCAAACATTCAAAGGCCTTAATCATGTATTCTCTTGAATACCTTAGTGAAAACATGAATGCAGTTTAAAGTTAACACTTTCCACATACCAAAATCCTCAAAATTATATATACTCAAACCATGATATCACTTAGTCCTTATATCAATCATGAGCTCATGAATACTATCAAACATATTAGATTCTCTTTATCCCTTCATTATGCGCATATCATCCACTTTCCAAAAAAATATCTGAATAACCTTTCATTGTTACTCATACCATTCATCATAAACTTTCAAAACTTAAGGAAAGACAACAGTGTAACAATCCTTAGAGGTCTTTTTATTCTATAGTACAACATTACACTTGATAAACATGTAATCATTCCACTACCTTCTTAAACCATTGACCGAGCTTCAATAATTCTTTCATCTCACATATCATTTGTAGTCTCATCATCATCATCAACATAAATACTTCCCATATGACCATACTGATTATCTTCATGAGACTTTCCCTTAGGGCATTGGTTTTCATAATGCCCGTACATTCCACATTTAAAACATTTAACCATTGTTGATGTCGTAGCAATACCATTATCCTCATCCATGGTGTTAACTGAACCTTTTCCTTTGCACTTACTTGCTTTGTGTCCTTCTTTTCCACACCCAAAGCATCTTCCAGTTCCTTTGAAACATTCTCCTTGATGCCTCTTCCCACATGATTTACATAGGGGAAATTGAACTTTCTTTCCTCTATGATCATCATAAAACTCCATCTTTCTCTTATTAGCCGAGTCAGGAAACTTACCAAATTTTACTTTATTGATCATATTATGAGATTGCTGATTCGGCATAATAATGATGTTTGGACTTCCAAATCCCATTTCACTATGAAGAATATCATTCCATTGTCCATCATATCCTCCATTATCGTGAATCATCTTGTTTCCAGCCATTTTCTAAAACCCAAAAAAGAATAGTGTGAGAGGCAAAAATCATGCTAGGGAAAACAACATAATAAAGGGGGAGTACCTTCAATATCTAACATCTTAGGTTTAATTCTATGATCGTTAGCATAATTCTAGTACTATAACCTATACGTATACTTAACCTTAGGGACATCCCTAGACATACCTTAGAAATATCTCTAGGGATCTCACTAAAGTTATCGCATCCTAGTTTCCAAAGGTTGACTAAACCTTTCCTCTGATACCAACTGTAGAGACCCGAAGCCTGACTTACATGGACATTACATTACATTTGCGGAATACTTAGTACATAACAAAAACACACACACAAGGATCGTAATAGTTTAGTGTCTTTGGAAACTCGGAACGTAATCTTCTAATCGTGGTGAAAGATCTTCAATATCTCCCATAAAGATCTTCCCCTTTTTTTTCATACCTAAAACCTTTCTTTATGTCCTGGGGAAAAGAAAACATAAAAGGGTGAGCTCAAATGCTCAGTAAGGGTAAACAAAAGAAATATCAATCACATCATATACATAAGCACATATCTATTGGGAATCTTATCCTGCAAAATATATCATAATTTCATAACATGGGGTAAATCATGGCAGTGAAATGTAATCACAATAATCATAACATAAAACATGGAACTTTGTGTAATTCACACATAATCATAGATAATCATTTCTTGTTAGTCAAGACTCATTTCCATGACTATCTTAGTGGACAAAGTCCCTTTCTGAATCGAGTAACCCTCGTTTCAGTCCGGTTTCACTGAACCGGTATAACCTACCATTCCAGCCATGTCTATCTCATGAGATATAAAATCTTTACCCAATGCATTGGAGGGAGATATAGGTCCCACCCATCTCATAATGATACCATTCTTATGTGTGCCACAAAATCATAAATCATACATCATTGCATAACCCATGTAATACAAATGGGAATCTTAAACATCATGACATCATAAAAAAATTCATGCAAGATAAAGGAATTCATAAAAATAATTTCATCACAACATGATCATATCAATGTAATAATAGGGATAAAAATATAACCCTTTATTAACTTAGATGGAAAATAATTTTGATAAAACACTTGAACTCCATTCTTGAGGAAAATATCCTTTCTTCTTCAAAAACATTTTTCCTTACTTAACATGTCATAAAACATTAAACTAAAATAAGTTGATTAAAAATAAACTTGAAAACTTGTAAAGGAATCTTCTTGGAAATAATGTTTTAAAAAATCCATTCATGCCGTATAAGTTAAAAGAAAACATTCTTCTCGTACTTTTGTCGGAAAAGTCAAAAAAGTACCTCGTACGAAAAACGACAAAAGATTCCTTTCATATTCATTACTAAAAACTCACCGAAGGGTAAAATTGGATTTAAACTAGTGTAAGTGGATGGAAACAATATTACATATTGATGAAACATGGATGTGGATGATAAAATACACCCCAGTAAATACTTACGAATAAACAATCTCGGATAAAAATGAGATTGTGATATTTCCCTTACCTTAGGTCCGATTTGCTTCGTAAGTGTCCGAACCTCCTGTATAATGATTTAAATAATGTCATTTACTTATTACAGAATCATATTCATTGTTATGATATCATATATGGTTCACTTATGACATTATATTACCCGTTCTTTTGTAAATTCCACGTTAAAGAAGCGTTTTGGGTAAAATCGTTTCATTTATCGTAGGTGTTCTGACTTGTTGTTCTTGACATTATTATTACTTATATCATGATTTACTTACTTCCAGAATATAAAATATGATTTATATATCATATATATTCAGTATATATATATATATATATATAATAGATAGATAAATGAAATGAAAAACACCGTTCATGGAGACGGTAGTCCGTACGTACGCATGAACGCTGTTTTCCATTCCTTATTGTCTTGAATGGAAGTAAGTAGATGACATACATATATATACATAAATACATTAGCTTTATAATGTCATATATTTCATTATTATTTCTTATATATACTTTATAATCATTCTTTAATGGTTAACATGGAGAATGAATCTCATCGCGTCGTGGAGACGGTAGTCCGTACGTACGCACGAGCGATGATATCATTTCCATAAATATTGAATTGAATTGGAGTGGATTATACAATATATCAGAATCAATATGATGTTGTAATAACTATTTATAGTTATTCTTTACACCATTATACCCATCCATGTAAGGTGGTGGTGGAAAATAGATTACACCACGGCGTAGAGACGGTATTCCGTACGTACGCACGCGCGGTGATTTCTTTTTCCGTAGGATGGATAGATGGTGAAATAGGGTTGTTTCATACTTATAATAACATATCAGTATATGAGTGATACTTATGTTATTACTTCATAATGAAACAACCTAAGAAGAAGAAGTGGAAGAAGAAATAAAGATGAAAGAATTGGTAACGGTAATTACCTCTTCTTTGAAGCGCCTTTTGGAGACCTCCTCTTAGGGAACTAAAATTGGTCTTTGAGGAAGACCAGAACCTCTAGAATGTTTCTAGGGAAGTGAAGAAGAGATTTTGGCAGAGGTTGGCCGAGCTTGAGTGGTCAAATTGGTGTGAGGAGGAGGGGGAGGAGGTGTCCTTTTATAAGGGAGGAGAGGGGCACCTTAGGAATATCTCAAAATATTATTTTATATTAAAGTAAAAATCGGTTTATAATGGTTCCAAAGGGTCTTATTTCGAAGCTAAAGTGGCGATGGGTCGAAATCCTATCAACCAATAAGATTTAGACAAGTTTAGGGTATTATTTTAACCTTATCAATTAGATTTAACTCTAAGTTAAATAATTTAACTTTTACCGTGTCTTTTTGTTTTCTTTCACTATATGGTTAATACACTTACTATAACATGCCAAACGAACCCCAAATTGTTTATTATTAATATATATATCCTTATCTAAGTCATTTGGCCGAACCTTATATTTTTAGGAATAAAATAACAATTAATAATATAATATTTGATTTAAAAACTATTTTGTGTCAATTTTGACACTATTTGATATATGATTTTTGTGAAAGTCATAACAGAATTATATGTTCGAAAAAAGTTGATTACATCAACACTAATATATCATAGTAACCTAGAAAATTATTTTAATGCATAAAAAGTCTCAAATTATACTTAGTTATGTGTTTATAACATCAATTATGTCAATATTTCATTAATAAGATTATTAATGTATCATCTTTGTGTCATAAATAAATTAACTTATTTGATGTCTAAAAATTACAAATAAAATACCATTATGTGGGAAATCGTTTTAGCTCTCTAATTAATATTTATAGTCTAATTTATCTTATTTATAACCCTATATTAAAAATGTTTTAGTAAATAAATGTTGATTTTAACTCTTTTAACTCTTCTTTGAATTAAATAATAATAAATGCCCTAATCTAATCCAAGTGGGCATAAATGGTCATATTTTATTCATAAGGTTGTTTTTGGTCGAATTACACTTATCCAATATAATTAGGACATGTTTTAGGGTAATATTAATATCATTCTTACCCTTAATTACCCTATTTACTTTTAACCGTGGTAAATAAAAGTAAAAAGTTACTATTCACCAAAAATTATTTTCATCTCATTGAACCACATTTTACTTACTGACATCAACCCTGTCTCTCGGATTTTTGAAATTCCATTCACAGAAGTGGTAAAATTAAGTTTTATGAAAAATTCAGTTTTTTTAACTACCACTTAGTAGTTTCACTATTCATCAAAAATTGATGTTTTTCAGAACAATGCCAAAATTTCATCCTAAGCTATATTTCATATTCCGAACTCAAAAATGAAGTATATTTTTCCAATTTCATAACATAGAGGTTGCATTAATTAATTTTATAATTAAATCCCGCTGTTAAAACAAATAGCGTGTTTTTAAGAAACAATATCTATCAAAAGATTGAAACTAGTTTATAACTGGTTTAAATGTGAAATTACATCCAATGACCAACATTGTATTACATTGTAAAAATATATTCTAAATAAACTTTAAAACCACTCAAATTAATAATTTATCAATATTAATTATTTTGATTAAAAAAGTTGTTTTTAATTAAAATTTAGTAATTTTCACTATTCATCAGAATATGAAAGTTATCCGAAATGTACCAAAATTTCACCTTAGGCTAAATTCGATATTCCGAATCCAAAAATGAAATCCATTTTGAAAAATAAAATTTAAAAAATTTCAAAAAGTGGTTATTACTATTCATAACGGCTAGTTTTAATAACATTTTAATAGCATATCGCTGTTTAGTGAAACTCGTTATTGCGTACTACACACGCTATCGAGGAAGGTCGCGATTGCGTGTAATTCAAGGCAAGTCAAGGATGCGTGTTGTGCAAGATCCTTTTTGTGTAGCGTACAACACAAGACATTAGTGAAATAAAAAGAATATTTTTCATAAAATCTCGGGCTGTTACAGTTTCTGTGGATTTACTTCCTCAAAGGAGAAATTTTTATGATTATGGATTATATCCATAAACTATTTAATTTATGTTATGTGTCTTACAAGTTTGGGATTTGGTATTGTTATTCATAAACTAATCTAGTGTATTCCATTGTTTAGAAATGGCGCCCAGTATAAGGAATGAGAACTCCAGCAATGCACATGATCCAAAGAGAAAGAAGGATCATATCTTTCATGGTCTTAAGCCAGAATTTATAAGAGAAATAATCTCCCATGTATTATCATCATATGAAGAAATAATATCATGTGTTGATTAGATAAGTAAAGATTTTACTGAGTCTTATGGCTTTGAAGGGAAGCAAGATAAGAGAAGGATGGAAGAGAGAACAGTGGATAAAGGGAAGAGGGAAAATAAGAATTTTCCCATATGTGATAACTATGGGAAGAAACACCCTGGAACTTGTCTGAAAGGAATGAGAGTTTGTTATAAGTGTGGAGGAAAAGGGCACAAAGTACGTGACTGCAAGGGTAAGAAAATGGTTTCAAATGTACAATGCTTCATTTGCAAGGAATTTGGACACTACGCGAACCTATGTCCCAGTCATCAGACTATGCCACAAATGATGCTATTGGATAATAATAAAGTTATGATACTACCACAGATGAAGAGGAATGATTAGAGTTCTTATGTTGATTATGTCATTTGAGTGTTGTATCAACAATGTACTTGTTATAATAATTATGGAGTATATAAGGATTGTACTACAGTACTATTTCATTAAGGACTTGAGATTGTGTGGAACAAAGAAAAGTGACTCAATAGCAGGTTAATTTTTTGGAAAATATATGGTTGAGAGAAAGATAAACCATAATATGGTTCTGATACCGAGGTAGTGATTTTAGAATAATACATGATTGATTTGGATAAATTATATTGGATATTCTTGACTACCTTGAAGCTGATTAATGATTTTTATATTCCATCATTATTGGGGTTTAAAACATTTTTGGATTGATGAAGTATATCCAGCATTCTATATGGAATAAGGGAGCATGAATGTAATCAATAAGTATTATGGTAATTTAGGATGTTTCAGTGTTTTAAAATAATACATGATGAAGGTAGTCATATGCTATTATGAGGTAAAAATGATCTACATTAAGTTTACCTTCCCTATAAATATTGGACTGTGATTTTGTACAGAAGTATTTTGGATAAATTCTAGTTTGAGATTAATTTTTGATTTCCATAAAAGGACAACCCAGAGGGCGGGCGGCAACCCATCGCGACCGGAAAGGCCGCGAGACTTGAACCCGCAACCGAAGGGCGGCAAGGGTGTATCACCTACCACTGGCCCACGAGATGTCATGGATTAAATAATGTAGTTTTTTTAAAAATATCTGGTAGATGAATTATAAATTCGTTTATTTTGGAACCCTGTACGAATAGTATAAATAGAATTTTTATTACGAGTGAAAGATGATTTTGTGGTAGAAATTTATTAATGGATAAAACTCTAATTATAAAGTAAGTATATCTCCTTATAATATTAGCGAATCTCATAAATAAATTCCTCAAAATTAAGAAAAGGAACTTAGAACAAAAATTTTGTCCTAGATGGTACCTTAAATCATCACTAATTTATAGCTTTGGGATTGTTGGCCTTTTCATAGCCATGTTCTCTACCACTCTCCATCAGATAATTTATGGTTATATTTCTCTTCCATATCCATATTTTCCTACATGGAACCCTAGTATGTGTTATTTTCGGTAATCTTCATACTTTCCACTCTTTATTTTAAATAGAGGCCTCATCAATTCATTTTTCAGTGTGGGATTTCAACTAAGATATTTTGAAACATCAAAAATGTGTTATCCTAATACATTATGTTTTGTTGAATCGATGGTATTTTAAATCATCGTAGATTAATGAATTTAAGGACCTAAATTTTAAACTTGTTTGTGATTGATGACCTCAATCACTACCTATAAATATTTACGTTTTTCCTCCAATTATATGTCTCTAATTGCCACCAATGTTCTCCTAATCGAGATCATAATTTGGTGGTGACCCTTTGATTTCTCTTTTCCTCATATTAAGACTAAATTTTAGTAACCCAATTTCCGATGTGGGTTTTCCCACAAAGATATTTTTTATTTTCAACCTTTTATTTTCGAAGAACAATTTCAAATTGCGAGGACGCAATTTATTGAAGGAGGGGAGAATGTAACACCCCAAGATTTCATAGTGTGTTATTTCTTCAAAATAATACAATAACTTGCACTACACGCAACACAGAGTTCAAGCACACCATGACATACCAAACAAGCCGTTCAAAAGAGGTTATGAATAGTATTAACTAAATTTTAAACTTTATATAATCCTTATAATTTTAGAATCCATATTATGAGTTTCTTAGACATAATGTAAGAACAAATTCATTTTCAGTATTACACTTTTACCAACTTTTAATAGTGAACCCTTTTTAAATAAAATATTTTAAACTTTTTGACTAAATGGGGACATCAAAAAATTTAAAATGAAACACCCCAAGCTTCCACGGTACGCTGTCCTTTGAATAATACAGTAGCATGTGTTGTACGCAACTTCGAGTTCTAACACACCATAACCAATCAAACTAGCCGTTATGAATAGTAATACCTATTTTTGAAATTATATATATTTTATATTTTAAAATGGACTTCATTTTTGGATTCTGAATATCAAATTTAGCCTAAGGTGAAATTTTGGTACTTTTCGGATAACTTTCATATTTTGATGAATAGTGAAAATTACTAAATTTTAATTAAAAACAACTTTTTTAATCAAAATAATTAATAGTGATAAATTATGAATTTGAGTAGTTTTAAAGTATATTTAGAATATATTTTTACCATTTAATATAATGTTGGTCATTGGACATAATTTTACAATTAAACCGAACATAAACAAGTGTCAATCTTTTGATAGTTATTATCTCTTAAAAACACGCTTTTTCTTTTGACAGCGGGAATTAATTTTAAATTAATTTCTTCCACTTATTTCTTTTGAATTTAGAAAAATGTATTCCATATTTTAAATCAGGATGTTCAAATTGTGTAAATATTTAACTTTTATTTTCAGAAATTTTGAATAATTAATGCGGTAAATAATTTATTTATCATGGTTAAGGGTAAATCCGGTAAATAAGGGTTAAACAAATAATATTATAATAATACTAAATTACCCTAAAACGTGTCCTAGACATATTGGTTGATACATGTTCTACCATATCCATCTTTGGGTCGATTTTGGGACCCCATGGTGCCACTTGTAGGTGATAGGGACACTTTATTTTAATTAAGTTAAAATGAATACAAAAATGACACAAGCATATATCTTTTAGAAAAACAATTTTTACATAGGGTTATATATGTTGGATTTTAGATTATAAATATTAATTATAAAGATAAAACGATTTCCTAAATAATTATATTTTATTTATAATTTTTAGACTTTAAATAATTTAATTAATTTATGACACAATGATGATACAGTAATTACCATAATAGTGAAAACTTAAAATAATTGATATTATAAATACACAAATAAATATAATTTGAGACTTTTCAGGAATTACACTAATTTTATAGGTTAATATGACATGTTAGGATTGATATAATGGACTTTTTTCGAAGTAATCAATCTTTTATGAGTTTCACAAAAATCAACTATTGAATAGTGTCAAAATTGACATAAAAGAGTTTTTAAAACAAATATTATATTATTAATTGATATTAAATTCCTGAAAATCTAAGGTTCAGCCAAGAGACTTATATCATTATAGGTTCATCATTTATGGACCACTTGGGGGTCTCTTGGATGTATATGGTATGTTTATTAACCATATTATATAAAAATACAAAGAGACATTGTAAAAGTGAAACTAATTAACTTAGAGTTAATACTTAAAGATAAGGTTAATATAAGTACCCAAACCTTTCTAAATTCTATTTGTTGAGTTGTTTTCGACCCATAACCACCTTAAAATTTACATAATCAACTTTGGATCCATTAGAAACCGAATATGAATTTATTATAAACTAATATTTCTAGCTTTTCCAAAGGTTACCCCACACCCCTCTTATAAAAGGGCACTCCTCCTTCTCATTTCTTTACACCTTAAAAGCCTTTTGGATCGGCCAAAATCTGAACAATTACTCTCCCAACATCCCTCACTACAGCCAAGAGGCCTTAGTTTTATTAGAAAGCCAACCTAAGGAGACCTTTTGATCAAATCAAAAGGAAGAACCCGAAGAAGAGGTAATGATTTCACCACCCTTTTCCAAGTTCCTTTCTTCTTCCACTTCTTCTTCCGTTGTTTTTACCATTCTAAAATAATAACTCCAGTATCATATATATACCGTGATGTTATTATAAATATGGTACAACCATATTCAGTATTCTATCCACCCTTTGAATAACATGTCACCATACGTGCGTACGTACGGCTTACCGTCTCCACGTTGTGGTGTAATTGTTATTCAATATATTATTATTTGGATGGGTATAATAATGATGTGTAACTCATGTAAATAATAAATATAACATGTTAATTATTCTGTATATATGATATACCATCCATTTATATATTATTGTAATATCAAAAGTGATATTGTCGCTCGTGCGTACGTACGGACTACCGTCTCCACGAACGCGATGAGATTCATTCTCTATCGTATCCATTAAAGTATAATTATCATTTGATGATTTAAAAATGATGTTTAAGGACTTGATATCATTCTGGATATGAATAATATACAACCTATCCATTACAAACATGGCTTACGTAACAAAACATATAAAAGAAAACGAGTAAGTTAACACCCGAAACAATGATAATACTAAGATATTATTAAAAAATCAATGTTAAAAGATCATATATGATATCATATTAATGTATATGATTCTTGTATAATTTAATAACAATTATTTCACCATTATACAGGAGGTTAACCTACCCCAACCATGGAAAAGTAAAAGGTAAGGGTTATTTCACAATCTCTTCATTATATGAGGTTGTTTATACGTAATAATCTACTGGGATCTCTTTATCATCCACATCCATGATTCTTCAAAATGTATTTCAAAACATTTTTACTATTTACAAGAATATGGGTTAAAGTCATTTATAACCTAGTTTGAATTTTTTTAAGTGGTTTATAAAGGAATCTTTCCGTCGTTTTCCAAACAAGGTGCTTTTTAACCTTTTCGACAGAATTAAGGTAAGAATGTTTTTTTTAACTTATACGGTGGGTGCGGTTATTTTCCGCCGTTATAAAATTGTCTAAGATTCCCTTACAAGATTATTAGAATATTTTCAAATTTAATGTATTATTTTATAATTATTTTACTTTTAAAATGATTTAAAAAAAAGATATATTTCTCTAAAATAGTTTCGATTTCATCTATGTCAACATCCTTTGATGGATTTTAAGCTTATTTGAAGTTGATTTATTATGATACAAAACATCCATATTTTATTGAAGGTTTTGTGATATTTTTGACTATGGATAAGTTATTCTTATGTCAATCATGGTTTTTTTTTAAAGTATTGACATTTCATAAGTTATTTTTAATCCGAATGTTTATGTTATATTTCAACCGTTCATTCAGATGAATGTGTTAGAAAAGTATGCTCCGGGTTGGGGACCGGTAAAAGTAAGCCCTCTGGGTTGGGGACTAGAAACATTAAGCCCTCCGGTTTGGTCTACAGTTATTAGAGGAACTCCGGGTTGGTGTCCGGTTATTAGAGGCACTCCGGGTTGGGGTCCGGTTATTAGAGGCACTCCGGGTTGGGTTCCGATTACAGTTAGCCCCTAGGTCTTGGGACGAGGCCTTGACAAAGAAATTAAAGTTCAGCATTATGCATTCCAACATTATGAAAGTGGTTATTGATATTGCATGTGATTATTCGATTAGTAGAATATCCATGTGAATAAGTAAATGACATTATTTCATTTTACATTTTCCATACTATGTTGAAGTTCAAGTTTAAAAGGCTTTTGTTTTAGAAATGCATTTCCTTAAATGTTTATGCTTATTTTTGAATGTTCCTCTATATTGTTATCCTTACTGGGCATTTGAGCTCACCCCTTTTTTATGTTTTATTTTTTCCCAGGATGTGAAGAAGTAAGTTATTAATGACCTGCAGGGATATTATGAGGGGATAATAGTGTGGACTATGGAGACATTATGTTGTTGTAGTAGCTTTTTTACTTTATGATGTAATATAAAACTTATGCATATATCTAGTGTTTCCAAGGCTACTAAACCAATCGGTCTTTCGAGATTTGATCACTAGTGCAGAAAACGTTTTTTACGTCGGTTATTTTTTATTATTTACGTCGGTTTTTAGGCGACGTTAATACGGACGACGTTATAAATAACGTTTTTTACGTCGGTTATTTAAAACCGACGTAATATCCCTAATATCACGGTGGTTATCACGTCGGTTTATATAATAACCGACGTGATAAATATGCGCGGGGGGCTTTATCACGTCGGTTATTCCGTAAACCGACGTGATAAAACGCCTGGGATATCGTTTATCACGTCGGTTATGTCATAACTGACGTGATAAACCCTTCCCCTGGCCTATTATCACGTCGGTTATTTAGGAAACCGACGTGATAAAAAGGCCTGGGAAACGTTTTAGCACGTCGGTTATCCAATAACTGACGTGGTAAATCGATTCCCAGGCCTTTTAGCACGTCGGTTATATTAAGAACCGACGTGATAAAATCCCCGGGAACGGTTTATCACGTCGGTTCTAGAAAAACCCGACGTGATAAACCCCTACCGATTTATTTACCACGTCGGTTATAAAATAACCGACGTGAAAGAACTTTTTTTTAAATAATTGCACTGCTCTCACCAAAAAGCAACCAGAAACCAAACAAAAATAACCATGCCAGCCCTCCCCCAAGCCCCAACTGAACCCCACCCTCATCTATACCCACCTAACAACCTGGCCAGCCCTCCCCCACCACATTGGAGCCCCACCACAACCCTTGGACACCCCCCCACCCCTTGGACAGCCCCCCCCCCCCCCACCCTCATTTACACCCCCACGACCCCTAGTACAGCCTCAAACACCCATTGGACACCCCTCCCATATCCCTTGGACACCCTCCACCCCTTGGACACCCCCCACCCCTTGGACAGCCCCCCCACCCTCATTTACACCCCCAAGACCCCTAGTACAGCCTCAAACACCCATTGGACACCCCCCACACCTTGACAGCCCTCCCAGACCCCTTGGACACCCCCCCCCCCCCCTCATTTCCACCCAACCGGACCCTTGGACAGAACTCCCAGACACCTTGGACACCCCCCCACCCCTTGGACACCCCCCCACCCCTTCGACAGCCCCCCACCCTCATTTACACCCCCCGAACACTAGGACAGCCCCAAACACCCCTTGGACACCCCTACCATATCCCTTGGACACCCCCCCCCAGCCCTTGGACACCCCCCCACCCCTTGGACAGCCCCCACCCCCTGGACACCCCCCCGACCCCTTGGAAACCCCCCCGACCCCTTGGAAACCCCCCCATCCCCTTGGACATCCCCAAACACCCCTTGGACACCCCTCCTATATCCCTTGGACACCCCCCACCACTTGGACACCCCCCCACCCCTTGGACAGCCCCCCCCCCCCACCCTCATTTACACCCAACCGACTCCTTGGACAGCCCCAAACACACCTTGGACACCCCTCCCATATCCCTTGGACACCCCCACCCCTTGGACACCCCCACCCTCATTTACACCCCCCCGACCCCTAGGACAGCCCCAAACACACCTTGGACACCCCTCCCATATCCCTTGGACACCCCCCAAACATCCACCCACCCCCTTGGAACCTCTCCCCCATACCAAAATCCAGACCAGAAAAACCATCAACAGTAGACCAAAACAAGAAGTAGAGAAAAATTAAACATTCACTTATATAACATTCAAAACTTACACTGTCAACTTCAAAAAAAACTAAATCCAACCTAAACGACTACGAAATACACAATTAAATTGACAATATTCAAAATTACATTTTACATTACAAACCACTAAAAGTCAATCAAACCTGTAAAATAATTTGACCACTCCACTTGTAAGTGTTTGATATCTTCAGCAGTAAAGGGTTGAGGGTCATAAAAAAGCTACAAAGGAAAAGGATAGTAGTCAACGAGTATAATGAATAAATAAAATTGAAATATTATGAGAAATAGGAAATCTTACCAGGTCAAAACTCAGAACTGTCCCAGTTGTTATTATTTCATACATAAATCTTAACATGTAATATCCGCATTCGATGATGCCTTGTTGCTCATGACATTTATGTATGAATGAGTGTAAATTCAATATATTATTTTTATGTAATAAATCAAAATGTACAAATTATAAATGGATATTTACCTTCGCATGTACATATTTGATCTTGTAATTCCTTTTCTTTGCGCTTTTTCGAAAGTGGACCCATGCCCTGTTAGAAAATAATACGAATGGGGTAAATTTAAAATTCATTATAATATATAAAACTATTGTGAAATTGAAACTTACGTTTCCAATATATTCTTAAAACTTTCTCGCACATCATCATGGAGAGAGCATATCCAATAAAGTGTTTTCTCCCTAGGGCAAAAAACCCCTAACATCCAATGATCCCTGAGAAAAGGAAATTTAACGTTAGTGGTTTTTTATGTTAAAAGATAATTAACTCTTTGAGAGGGATGTGTTTCATACCTCTCACAAAAAGGCATCATCCAACACTGTGTGATTACATTCTTTTCAAATCTATCAGCAATATAAAGCATTCTTTGTTCCTCATCCAATGCACATGCTTCAGGGGAAATCAATTGTGGGTCCACGAATCCATATACATCTGTCAGCTCATTCCTCTCACAAATTTTATACATATACCTAATACAAAGAAGACATAAGTATACATTTTTAATAAATATAACGCAAGGAAAAGGTGTTAAGACTTACATGATAAAAATTTGCACCACGTTGATGCCCAACTTATCTCCAGTGACAAACTCCATGATATCAGTTTTCATAATCCCCACACATAGTTCACGTCCACAGACATGAGCTTCCATTGTAAAGTCATAATGATCCGCCAAAAAATTTGAATATCTTGACAATTTGTCAAGACTGCTAGTATCTGCATCTGATGTCATAGCCATCTGTCTTTGTTGTTGTCTATACAGTATTTCTTTACCTTTGAAGTATTCCTGTAAAAATAAATTGAAAAATATATTAGTTTTCAAATGATAAAACATTAATAAAAATATAACATAAAAGATATAACATCCATACCTCTATGGTAATGAGTCGAAGAAGTCTGGATGGCCAAAGTAAAAAATGGCCGATACTATGTCCAACTGTCATCACCTCATCTGTAGGTAATGGTATCCGAGCTGATCTATCTATAATATCCTGTACAGTGACCCTCTGATTCTCTACCTCTAACTGTTGATGATGAACTGTATCTCCTATATAATATACCATCCCATATGAAACTATATGATGTTGAGGATCATCAACATACAACTCACAATAAGTAGGTAGCTGCGGCGGAGGAGGAGGATCAAAAATGGGGTCCGCAGGCTGAGGTGGGGGAGTGGGAGCTACTGGGTGAGGTGGAGTGGGAGCTGCACCCTGAAATTGTCTTTGCAAGTCTGCAAACATTAACTGCACCGATGCTCTAATCTTGTCCTCTATTGTCGCATTAATATTATGGACTTCAGCCTCCAAGGATTCTATTTTTTTTATAAACTCCCTCAACGTTAGAAGTTGAGGAACGTGGCAACACTTTTCTTACCGATACACCTGCCGGATATCCTCTTACACGGCCAGGATGTTCGGGCTTTCCCAATGCCACATATAAAATATCTTCCCTCCCAGATGGTGTAAATATCCCCTGTGAACTCTGCTCCTCAAGAGAGTCCTGTAATAATTAATTGAACATTTCTATAATGATTGGAAATATATGACGAAAATAGTAAACTTAAATAAATAAAATAGATATCTTACAATCCTCTCAACTACGAGTCTCAATTCTTCCGAAAGATATTGTCCTTTTTTGCCCTTCCGAGCTCTTTTCCATTTCTCATGTCTAGATGGAGGGGATGGAGGGGCCACCTCTCCAGAGCTTGAAGACTCAGCTCTTAGTTGATGAAATTTTTCTGCCATCATTTGTTCTTCCAATAATGAATACCCTCCCCGAGATAAACTATGAGGGTATACATTTTTAGATTGGATCTCTTGATGAGCTTTCCTTGTTTGCTGTAAATTAAGAATAAGTAATCATTAACAAAACAATAATAAGATCATTTATATAAGAAAGCTTATAAAAGTTTACATTGCCCTTACCAAAAATGATTCTTTTCTTCTACTTTCAAAAAATTCTCTCCATGTGTCTTCATCTATAAAAGGATATATACGACATGGATTCTCACGACTCCTATGACCATAAATGAAATCAGATGAGAGGGTTGATTTGAAATCCCTCCATCTCCTAGCAGCCAACGATAAGCATTTCTTCCTAACTCCTCCAGTGTCAGGAATATCAAATGTCATCTGATAAAAAAGAGGTTAAAATATTATATATACTAGAAACATTTAAAGAACAGTCAAACAATAGCAAAAGATCTTACCAAAATGGTCTCCCATAGCTGAGAAATTATCGCTTTATCCACACTTCTCCAATCATCATAGAGAATGCTTACTTTGCTCTTAGCCTGAGTTGCTACAAAACCCTTAAAATCTTTAGCATTTGGACCTCTAGGAAGATCATCATCATCAAACTCCACGACTATCCTCTCCTCCTTCGTACGGGCAAGTGATAATTTTGGTAAACGTGTGCACCCACGCTTACCAACCTTTGAACTCTTTTTCGTAATAGGAGCATGTGAATGTTCCTCCCCAGATGTATGACCAATATGCTCATCTCCAGAATCATGTGGCTGATCAACTGATTGATCTGTCATTTTCCTTCAAATCAAAAAAACAAACATTAGTTCACAAATAGAAAAGTGTACTAAATTACATAATAGTAAACATTGGTAATATGGTAAGCATGTTAAACAATGATAAACATGGTAAACACAGGCAAAAGGTTGCCAAGGAGTTGGCCCAAGAAAGCTGAAAAGTGGACTCACTGATGCCACCGGCCGGCCGCTGGCTCACCACCGGCCGGCCGGTGGACCAGACAGAGAGCCTTCCTCTCTGTCTAAACCACCGGCCGGCCGCTGGCTCCTCACCGGCCGGCCGCTGGCTCCTCACCGGCCGGCCGCTGGCTCCTCACCGGCCGGCCGCTGGTGATCCAGACAGAGAGGAAGGCTCTCTGTCTGGTCCACCGGGCGGCCGGTGGTGATCCAGCGGCCGGCCGGTGGACCAGACAGAGAGCCTTCCTCTCTGTCTGAACCACCGGCCGGCCGCTGGCTCAACACCGGCCGGCCGCTGGTGATCCAGACAGAGAGGAAGGCTCTGTCTGGTCCACCGGCCGGCCGGTGGTGAGCCAGCGGCCGGCCGGTGGACCAGACAGAGCTTTGTTCTGGACCACCGGCCAACCGGTGATCCACCACCGGCCAGCCGGTGCGCCCAGGACTTCTCCTCTTTACGGTTTTTATTGTTTTATCGTTTTTGTTTGATACATAATTTAATAAGTAAAAAATTTACAGTATCTAACATTATATGAAAAAACTAAATGTAAACAAGAAATAAAATTGTGTTACCTGTAATTTTAGGAATGTACAGTTGGATTGTTTTCCCAAATTCCTTCGTCGTGATCGTTCCTTATGGCACAAACCATGTCTTCAACATACTCATCATTATGTTCTGTTAATCTTTCCATGGAAGTAGGGATCTCACATAAATCAGCATCTTCATCAAATTCATCCTCACCAACATATTGGTTTTTCCCTTGTAAAACAACAGCCCACTGCATATCTGATTGATCTACTACATAGAAAATTTGTTTGGCATGTGTTGCCATTATAAAAGAATCAGCTGTGTCTTCCAATCTATTCAGATTAACAAGTGTCATTCCAAATTCATCGTGTCTGACACTGTTGTTACCGATAAACCATTTACAGTTAAAAACGGGAACTTTAATTTTAAAGTAATCAGCCTCCCATATGTCTTCAATCACTCCATAATATGCACTTGATGCCGAAATTGGGTTTCTGTCCATAGCACTCGAAAAATGCATTGCTTCTGCAAACACCAATACACCACTATTCTGAACTGCACTTCTGTTGTCCTGATCTTTCGTATGAAATGTATAGCCATTATTGTCATAAGCGGACCATGTTATCACATTTAAAGATGGACCACCCACTATCAATTTTAATGTCTCTGATACATCTGATCTACCAAGCAAGGTCTTTTTAAACCATGGCAAAAAAGTTTTGTTGTGCTCATTCAAAATCCACATTTCTTTCTTCTTTGGATGACATTGTTTCAACTCATTAATATGCAATGTGATATACGGCTGAACATCAGCTATGTTATTCAAGATGTATGATTCTAACTTCTTCATATGTTCAGCTGACAGTGATTTGACTTTCAAGCCACGAATCCCCTTTCCCTCATTATTAACCCGTTCATGGCGAGATGGAGGCAAACCTATGTGTTGCGCCGTAGCCAAGTAGCTCATACAAAACTCTGCTACCTCCTCAGAAATATACTTTTCAATAATGGAGGCTTCAGGTCGATATGGATTTTTAACATATCCCTTTAATATTTTCATATACCTTTCAAAATGATACATCCAACGAAGATATACAGGTCCACAAAGCCTTATTTCTCGAACCAGATGAATCAGTAAATGCACCATCATATCAAAAAAAGTTGGAGGAAAATACATTTCCAAATGACAAAGTATAAAAATTGCATCCTTTTCCAAAATGTTCAAAGCATTCACATCAATCGCCTTGTTGCAAATTGAATTGAAAAAATAACACAACCTCATTATAGTCTTTCTGACACGGATGGGAAATATTCCACGCAGTGCAACTGGTAGAATTTGTTGCATCATGACATGACAATCATGTGATTTCATACCTATCAACTTCAAGTCTTTCAATGAGACAAAATTTTTTACATTTGAAGAATAACCTTGAGGCACTTTGATATCATGAAGACACTGACAGAAGATACTTTTCCCCCTCTTCGATAATGTATGACAAGCCGGGGGAAGAAATGTTCGTCTTCCTTTAGGAGTGGGAGCTAACTCCAAACGTATTCCCATTGACAGTAGGTCTAACCTTGCATTCAACCCATCTTTTGTCTTTCCATTAATATCTAGCAATGTTCCGATCAAAGAATCACAGATATTCTTCTCCACGTGCATGACATCAATATTATGTTTGACTTCATGATACCTCCAATATGGTAGCTCAAAAAATATTGACCTTTTCTTCCAAATATGTCTATCATTACCAGATTTCTGTGTCTTTCCCAATGTCACATCAAGGTTTTTCACCCTCTCAAAATACAATTCTGGGGATAAAGGTTGAGGAGCAGTATCAAATTCTTGTGAGCCATTGAATGCCTTTTTTAGTCTTCTATAAGGGTGATCCATAGGCAAAAACTTTCGATGACCCATGTACACTGTTTTCCTCCCATGATGCAATTGACAATATGACGTCTGTTGTTCGCAAATTGGACATGCTTTATGCCCTTTAACACTGTATCCAGACAAATTTCCATATGCTGGGAAGTCATTTATAGTGAATAGAAGCACTGCATGCAGTTGAAAATATTCCATTTTATAAGAATCATACACCCTAATACCATCAGCCCATAACAGTTTCAAATCATCAATCAGCGGTGACAAGTATACATCAATATCATTGCCGGGTTGCTTTGGACCAGAGATCATGATACTCAACATGACATATTTGCGCTTCATACAAACTTCAGGAGAGAGGTTGTAAATTACCAATAAAACAGGCCATGAACTATGTGTGCTACTGAGGGTTTGGTATGGATTCATTCCATCTGTGCACAAGCCTAGTCTCAGATTTCTAATTTCATTTCCAAATGTAGGGTACTGGGCATCAATTTTCTTCCATTGTGGACAATCAGCTGGATGACGTATTTTTCCATCACATACCCGCTCATCAGCATGCCATCTTAACCTTTTTGCATCATGTGAATTAGCAAATAAACGTTTGAAACGAGGAATTATAGAAAGATACCAAAATACCTTTGAAGGGAGCTTTGTAATCTCTACATCAGCTTGTGATTTTTCTTTCACCTTATACCGTGATGTCCCACATTTAGGACACTCTTTCAGAAATTCATATTCCTTCCTATATATAATGCAGTCATTCGGACAGGCATGTATTTTCCTGTATCCCAATCCCATCGGGCATAATATTTTTTTGGCCTTATAATGTGAATCTGGAAGATCGTTATCTTTTGGAAGAATGTCTTTCATCAATTGTAGCAGCTCTGTAAAACTTCTGTCACTCCATCCATGTTTCACCTTCAGGTTAATCTATCTTAACACCACCGACAAAACCGTAAAATCTGTACAACCAGGATATAATGGTTTCTCGGCATCACCATATAGACGTGCAACTCTCGGTTCTATCTCAATTTGTTCTGCTACAATATCGCGAATCATTTCTTCAATTCCATCGGAGTTACCATCTTGCGATTCATTATCATCAGTGACATTCTGTCCAGTTTCGCCATGCCAAATCCAAGGGTTCTAACTCGGATTGAAACCATGACAAATCAGATGATCTTTTATCTCTCTACTTTTCAACTTCTTCATATTCAGACATTTCAGGCATGGACAGAAAAAAATGTCACTACTTGGAACATTTCATTTAGCAAATTCCAAAAAGGCATCAACACCTTCCTCATATTCATTGCTCATTCGATGTGCCGTAATCCAACTTCGACTCATTATTACCTATAACAAATAGCAGAAATATATATATTTTTTAGATAAGACAAATATATGTTTATATGAAAAAAATCATAATTTGAATATAAAAATTTTGAAATATAAAACAAATCGATGTGTAAACCCCCCTGGACACCCCCCGACCCCTCTGGACAGCCCCCCACCCCTCCTGGACACAACCCATCACCCCCGACCTGCTTGGACACCCCCCTGGACACCCCCCAACCCTCTGGACAGCCCCCCCACCCCTCCTAAACACCACCCCCACCCCCTACCCCCTTGGACACCCCCTGGACACCCCCAACGCCCACCCACACCCTTGGACAGCCCCCCACACCCACCCACCCCCTTATAAACCCCCCTGGACACCCCCTGACCCCTCTGGACAGCCCCCCACCCCTCCTGGACACCACCCCCACCCCTACCCCCTTGGACACCCCCCTAGACATCCCCCAACCCTCTGGGCATCCCCCCCACCCACCCGGACAACCCCAAATACCCTCTGGAGAGGCCGCCACCCACTTGGACAGCCCCCCACACCCATCCACCCCCTTGGACAGCCCCCCACACCCATCCACCCCCTTGGACATCCCCCTGGACACCCCACCGACCCCTCTGGACAGGCCGCCACCCCCTTGGACAGCCCCCCACACCCACCCATCCCCTTGGACACCACCCTGGACACCCCCCGACCCCTCTAGAAAGAACCCCCACCCCTCCTGGACATAACCCCCCACCCCCAACCTGCTTGGACACCCCCCTGGACACCCCCCAACACCCACCCACACCCTTGGACAGCCCCCCACACCCACCCACCCCCTTGTAAACCCCCCTGGACACCCCCTGACCCCTCTGGACAGCCCCCCGCCCCTCCTGGACACCACCCCCACCCTCTACCCCCTTGGACACCCCCCTGGACATCCCCCAACCCTCTGGACAGCCCCCCCACCCACCCGGACAACCCCAAATACCCTCTGGAGAGGCCGCCACCCACCTGGACAGCCCCCCACACCCATCCACCCCCTTGGACACCCCCCTGGACACCCCACCGACCCCTCTGGACAGGCCGCCACCCCCTTGGACAGCCCCCCACACCCACCCATCCCCTTGGACACCACCCTGGACACCCCCTGACCCCTCTGGACAGCCCCCGACCCCTCTAGAAAGCACCCCCACCCCTCCTGGACACAACCCCCCACCCCCGACCTGCTTGGACACCCCCCTGGACACCCCCCATCCCTCTAGACAGCCCCCCACCCCTCCTAAACACCACCACCCACCCCCTACCCCCTTGGACACCCCCCTGGACACCCCCCAACACCCACCCACACCCTTGGACAGCCCCCCACACCTACCCACCCCCTTGTAAACCCCCTGGACACCCCCGACCCCTCTGGACAGCCCCCCGCCCCTCCTGGACACCACCCCCCACCCCCTACCCCCTTGGACACCCCCCTGGACATCCCCCAACCCTCTGGACAGCCCCCCCACCCACCCGGACAACCCCAAATACCCTCTGGAGAGGCCGCCACCCACTTGGACAGCCCCCCACACCCATCCACCCCTTGGACACCCCCCTGGACACCCCACCGACCCCTCTGGACAGGCCGCCACCCCCTTGGACAGCCCCCCACACCCACCCATCCCCTTGGACACCACCCTGGACACCCCCCGACCCCTCTGGACAGCCCCCGACCCCTCTAGAAAGCACCCCCACCCCTCCTGGACACAACCCCCCACCCCCGACCTGCTTGGACACCCCCCTGGACACCCCCCGACCCTCTGGACAGCCCCCCACCCCTCCTAAACACCACCCCCACCCCCTACCCCCTTGGACACCCCCCTGGACACCCCCCAACACCCACCCACACCCTTGGACAGCCCCCCACACCCACCCACCCCCTTGTAAACCCCCCTGGACACCCCCGACCCCAAATCCATGCACCTATGCCATGGTTGTGTGTGAATAAAGTAGTAACAACTGTAAAAGGGCAACCCATCCAAATGGACACGCCCCAACCCTCTCTGGGATTTATAGAAAACGATGAAAAATTAGTGAAATCATAAAATTACTCAATATTGCAAGTCGAACAAATAGATCTAGGGATGATAAATAAGATTATGGTGCCAAAACGAGTTAAAAGGGTTCGCAATCGAAGAATCTTAGCTAGTTTCAACAAAAAAATCACAACACATATATATTTACTATCCGCGAAAAAAAACGAACGAGTGGGAGGATTACCTGAGTGCTGCGAGTTTAGATGATTGATCCGAGGAGATTAAATATGAGAAACGATGATCGCAAAACGAATCTAAACCAACGAAATGGACGAGCCGATTCGGGTTTACGCGCGAGAGAGACGAGTCGCGACTGTCGAAGGTAAACTCGCGAATGACAATCCACGGGTCTGGGTAAATTTTTAAATGATTTATCACGTCGGTTATTCAATAACCGACGTGATAATTGTTTTAAAAACATTTATAACGTCGGTTATTTCAATAACCGACGTAAAAACATTCCTCCGATTCATTTTTTACGTCGGTTATTTTATAACCGACGTTATAAAGGGCTCAAAATCCGCGTTTTTTTACGTCGGTTATGGAATAACCGACGTCAAAAACATCTGCGGATTCTTTTTTTACGTCGGTTATTTTATAACCGACGTAAAAAAGCCTTCAAAAACCGCTTTTGTTACGTCGGTTATTCAATAACCGACGTCAAAGGGCCTTCGAAAACCGCGTTTTTTACGTCGGTTATAAAAATAACCGACGTAAAAAACGAAGCCGCGCGATTAATAACGTCGGTTATAAAAATAACCGACGTTAAATGTGTACCGAACACAGGTTTTTACGTCGGTTAAGAAATAACCGACGTAAAAAACCTCGTTTTACATATTATGACGTCGGTTTTATATAACCGACGTAAAAAATTGGTGATGTAAAAAACGTTTTCTGCACTAGTGGATCTTTCTTGTGATCATGACAATGTTATGTAATAATGCACCGAATCTGGGTAACTAGGGTCGGGGCGTTACAGTTGGTATCAGAGGAAGTTTAGTACACACCTTGGAAGCTAGATTTAGATAAACTCTGATTAGAGCACGTAGACCTAAGATGAACTTTGAGGATTGGTATAGAAGAACTTCCTAGAATTTTGGTATTGTAGAGATTTTGTGAGTTTTCTGAGCAATACATCCCTGTCTGGATACGAGCAGGTAGAGGCGGCTCTGGAACAGATGTACCTAGGGGTAAAACCCAAAAACACCGCATTGAGCTTGACTCGAACGGGAACTGGTGCATGACAATGGGCCTTGCTGCACTCTTGGTTACGACACTCCCGATGGATATGCTTAGGATAATTCTCATTTTCTTTACAAACCATTATGAAGGGTTTATATGGATTTACTTCCTCAAAGGAGAAATTTTTATGATTATGGATTATATCCATAAACTATTTAATTTATGTTTTGTGTCTTACAAGTTTGGGATTAGGTATTGTTATTCATAAACTAATCTAGTGTATGCCATTGTTTAGAAATGGTGCCCAGTAGAAGGAATGAGAACTCCAGCAATGCACATGATCCAAAGAGAAAGAAGGATCATATCTTTCATGGTCTTAAGCCAGAATTTATAAGAGAAATAATCTCCCATGTATTATCATCATATGAATAAATAATATCATGTGTTGATAAGATAATTAAAGATTTTACTGAGTCCTATGGCTTTGAAGGGAAGCAAGAGAAGAAAAGGATGGAAGAGAGAACGATGGATAAAGGGAAGAGGGAAAATCAGAATTTTCCCATATGTGATAACTGTGGGAAGAAACACCCTGGAACTTGTCTGAAAGGAATGGGATTTTGTAATAAGTGTGGAGGAAAAGGGCACAAAGTACGTGACTGCAAGGGTAAGAAAATGATTTCAAATGTACAATGCTTCATTTGCAAGGAATTTGGACACTACGCGAACCTATGTCCCAGTCATGAGACTATGCCGCAAATGATGCTATTGGATAATAATCAAGTTATGATACTACCACAGATGAAGAGGAATGATTAGAGTTCTTATGTTGATTATGTCATTTGAGTGTTGTATCAACAATGTACTTGTTATAATAATTATGGTGTATATAAGGATTGTACTGCAGTACTATTTAATTAAGGACTTGAGATTGTGTGGAACAAAGAAAAGTGACTCAATAGCAGGTTAATTTTTTGGAAAATATATGGTTGAGAGAAAGATAAACCATAATATGGTTCTGATACCGAGGTAGTGATTTTAGAATAATACATGATTTATTTGGATAAATTATATTGGATATTCTTGACTACCTTGAAGCTGATTAATGATTTGTATATTCCATCATTATTGGGGTTTAAAACATTTTTGGATTGATGAAGTATATACAGCATTCTATATGAAATAAGGGAGCATGAATGTAATCAATAAGTATTATGGTAATTCAGGATGTTTTAGTGTTTTAAAATAATACATGATGAAGGTATTCATATGCTATTACGGGGTAAAAAGGATCTACATTAAGTATACATTCCTTATAAATATTGGACTGTGAGTTTGGACATAAGTATTTTGGATAAATTCTAGTTTGAAATTAATTTTTGATTTCCATAAAAGGACAACCCAGAGGTCGGGCGGCAACCCAACGCGGCCGGCAAGGCCGCGAGACTTGAACCCGCAACCGAAGGGCGACAAGGGTGTATCACCTACCACTGGCCCACGAGATGTCCTGGATTAAATAATGTAGTTTTTTTTAAAATATCTGGTAGGTGAATTATAAATTCGTTTATTTTGGAACCCTGTACGAATAGTATAAATAGAATTTTTTTTACGAGTGAAAGATGATTTTGTGGTAGAAATTTATTAATGGATAAAACTCTAATTATAAAGTAAGTATATCTCCTTATGATATTAGCCAATCTCATAAATAAATTCCTCAAAATTAAGAAAAGGAACTTAGAAAAAAAATGTTTTCCTAGATGGTACCTTAAATCATCACTAATTTATGGCTTTAGGATTGTTGGCCTTTTCATAGCCATGTTCTCTACCACTCTCCATCAGATAATTGATGGTTATATTTCTCTTCCATATCCATATTTTCCTACATGGAACCCTAGTATGTGTTATTTTCGGTAATCTTCATAGTTTCCTCTCTTTATTTTAAATAGAGGCCTCATTAATTCATTTTTAGGTGTGGGATTTCAACTAAGATATTTTGAAACATAAAAAATGTGTTATCCTAATACCTTATGTTTTGTTGAATCGATGGTATTTTAAATCATCGTAGATTGATGAATTTAAGGACCTCTATTTTAAACATGTTTGTGATTGATGACCTCAATCACTACCTATAAATATTTACGTTTTTCCTCCAATTATATGTCTCTAATTGCAACCAATGTTCTCCTAATCGAGATCATAATTTGGTGGTGACCCTTTCATTTCTCTTTTCCTCATATTAAGACTAAATTTTAGTAACCCAATTTCCGATGTGGGTTTTCCCACAAAGATATTTTTTATTTTCAACCTTTTATTTTCGAATAACAATTTCAAATTACGGGGATGCAATTTATTGAAGGAGGGGAGAATGTAACACCCCAAGATTTCATAGTGTGTTATTTCTTCAAAATAATACAACAACTTGCACTACACGCAACACCGAGTTTAAGCACACCATGACTTACCAAACAAGACGTTCAAAAGAGGTTATGAATAGTATTAACTAAATTTTAAACTTTATATAATCCTTATAATTTTATAATCCATATTATGAGTTTCTTAGACATAATGTAAGAACAAATTCATTTTCAGTATTGCACTTTTACCAACTTTTAATAGTGAACCCTTTTTAAATAAAATATTTTAAACTTTTTGACTAAATGGGGACATCAAAAAATTTAAAATGAAACACCCCAAACTTCCACGGTACGCTTTCCTTTGAATAATACAGTAGCGTGTGTTGTACGCAACTTCGAGTTCTAACACACCATAACCAATCAAACTAGCCGTTATGAATAGTAATACCTACTTTTTGAAAATATATATTTTTTATATTTTAAAATGGACTTCATTTTTGGATTCTGAATATTTAATTTAGCCTAAGGTGAAATTTTGGTACTTTTCGGATAACTTTCATATTTTGATGAATAGTGAAAATTACTAAATTTTAATTAAAAACAACATTTTTAATCAAAATAATTAATAGTGATAAATTATGAATTTGAGTAGTTTTAAAGTATATTTAGAATATATTTTTACCATTTAATATAATTTTGGTCATTGGACATAATTTTACAATTAAACCGAACATAAACAAGTGTCAATCTTTTGATAGTTATTATCTCTTAAAAACACGCTTTTTGTTTTGACAGCGGGAATTAATTTTAAATTAATTTCTGCCACTTCTGTGTTTTGAATTTAGAAAAATGGATTTCATATTTGTAATTAGGATGTTCAAATTGTGTAAATAGATAACTTTTATTTTTAGACATTTTGAATAATTACTGCGGTAAATATTTTATTTATCATGGTTAAGGGTAAATCCGGTAAATAAGGGTTAAAGTAATAATATTATAATAATACTAAATTACCCTAAAACATGTACTAGACTTATTGGTTGATACATGTTCGACCATAGGCATCTTTGGGTCGATTTTGGGACCCCATGGTGCCACTTGTAGGTGATAGGGACACTTTACTTTAACTAAGTTAAAATGAATACAAAAATGACACAAGCATATATCTTTTAGAAAAACAATTTTACACAGGGTTATATATGCTGGATTTTAGATTCTAAATATTCATTAGAAATTTAAAAGAATTTACTACATAATGATATTTTATTTGTAATTTTTAAACTTTAAATAATTTAATTAATTTATGACACAATGATGATACATGAATTACCATAATAGTGAAACATTAAAATAATTGATATTATAAAGACACAAATAAATATAATTTGAGACTTTTTAGGAATTACACTAATTTTATAGGTTAATATGAAATGTTAGGATTGATATAATTGACTTTTTTAGAAGTAATCAATCTGTTATGAGTTTCACAAAAATCAACTATTGAATAGTGTCAAAATTGACATAAAAGAGTTTTTAAAACAAATATTATATTATTAATTGATATTAAATTCCTAAAAATCTAAGGTTCGTCCAAGAGACTTATATCATGATAGGTTCATCATTAATGGACCACTTGGGGGTCTCTTGGATGTATATGGTAAGTTTATTAACCATATTATATAAAAATACAAAGAGACATTGTAAAAGTGAAACTAATTAACATAGAGTTAATACTTAAAGATAAGGTTAATATAAGTACCCAAACCTTTATAATTTATATTGGTTGAGTTGTTTTAGACCCATCCATACCTTAAAATTTACATAATAAACTTTTGATCCATTAGAAACTGAATATGAATTTATTATAAACTAATATTTCTAGCTTTTCCAAAGGTGCCCCTCACCCCTCTTATAAAAGGGTACTCCTCCTTCTCATTTCTTCACACCTTAAAAGCCTTTTTGTTCGGCCAAACTCTGCTCAAATACTCTCCCAACATCCCTCACTACAACCAAGAGGCCTTATTTTGATCATAAAGCCAACCTAAGGATACCTTTTGATCAAATCAAAAGGAAGAACCCAAAGAAGAGGTAATGATTTCACCACCCTTTTCCAAGTTCCTTTCTTCTTCCACTTATTCTTCCGTTGTTTTTACCATTCTAAAATAATAACTCCCGTATAATATATATACTGTGATGCTATTATAAATATGGTACGACCATATTCAGTATTCTATCGACCCTTTGAATAACATGTCACCATACGTGCGTACGTACGGCTTACCGTCTCCACGTCGTAGTGTAATTGTTATTCAATATATTATTATTTGGATGGGTATAATAATGATGTGTAACTAATGTAAATAATAAATATAACATGTTAATTATTCTGGATATATGATATACCATCCATTTATATATTATTTTAATATCAAAAGTGATATTGTCGCTCGTGCGTACGTACGGACTACCGTCTCCACGAACGCGATGAGATTCATTATCTATCGTATCAATTAAAGTATAATTATCATTTGATGATTTAAAAATGATGTTTAAAGACTTGATATCATTATGGATATGAATAATATAAAACCTATCCATTACAAACATGGCTTACGTAACAAAACATATAAAAGAAAATGAGTAAGTTAACACCCGAAACAACGATAATACTAAGATATTATTAACAAATCAATGTTAAAATATCATATATGATATCATATTAATGTATATGATTCTTGTATAATTTAATAACAATTATTTCACCATTATACAGGAGGTTAACCTACCCCAACCGAGGAAAAGTACAAGGTAAGGGTTATTTCACAATCTCTTCATTATCCGAGGTTGTTTATACGTAATAAACTTCTGGGATCTCTTTATCATCCACATCCATGATTCTTCAAAATGTATTTCAAAACATTTTTACTATTTACAAGAATATGTGTTAAATTCATTTATACCCTTGTTTGAATTTTTATAATTGGTTTATAAAGGAATCTTTCCGTCGTTTTCCAAACAAGGTGCTTTTTAACCTTTTCGACAGAACTAAGGTAAGAATGTTTTTTTAACTTATACGGCGGGTGCGGTTATTTTCCGCCATTATAAAATCGTTGAAGCATGCCTTACAAAATTATTAGAATATTTTCAAATTGAATGTATTATTTTATAATTATGTTACTTTTAAAATGATTTCAAAAAAAAGAGACATTTCTCTAAAATAGTTTCGATTTCATCTATGTCAACATCCTTTGATGGATTTTAAGCTTATTTGAAGTTGATTTATTATGATACAAAACATCCATATTTTATTGAAGGTTTTGTGATATTTTTGACTGTGGATAAGTTATTATTATGTCAATCATGGTTTTTGTTTAAATTATTGACATTTCATAAGTTATTTTTAATCTGAATGTTTATGTTATATTTCAACCTTTCATTCAGATGAATGTGTTAGAAAAGTATGTTCCGGGTTGGGGACCGGTAAAAGTAAGCCCTCTGGGTAGGGTACTGGTAAAAGTAAGCCCTCCGGTTTCGTCTCCGGTTATTAGAGGAACTCGGGTTGGTGTCCGGTTATTAGAGGCACTCCGGGTTGGTGTCCGGTTATTAGAGGCACTCCGGGTTGGGTTCCGGTTACAGTTAGCCCCTAGGTCTTGGGACGAGGCCTTGACAAAGAAATTAAAGTTCAGAATTATGCATTCCAACATTATGAAAGTGGTTATTGATATTGCATGTGATTATTCGATTAGTAGAATATCCATGTGAATAAGTAAATGTCATTATTTCATTTTACTTCTGCCATACTATGTTGATGTTCAAGTTTAAAATTCTTTTTTTAGTAATGCCCTTCCTTAAATGTTTATGCTTATTTTTGAATGTTCCTCTATATTGTTATCCTTACTGGGAATTTGAGCTCACCCCTTTTTTATGTTTTATTTTTTCCCAGGATGTGAAGAAGTAAGTTATGAATGACCTTCAGTGATATTATGAGGGGATAATAGTGTGGACTATGGAGACATTATGTTGTTGTAGTTTTTTTTACTTTATGATGTAATGTTAAACTTATGAATATATCTAGTATTTCCAAGACTACTAAACCAATCGGTCTTTAGAGATTTGATCTTTCTTGTGATCATTCCAATGTTATGTAATAATGCACCGACTCTGGGTAACTAGGGTCGGGGCGTTACAGTTGGTATCAGAGGAAGTTTAGTACACACCTTGGAAGCTAGATTTAGATAAACTTTGATTAGAGCACGTAGACCTAAGATGAAATTTGAGGATTGGTATAGAAGAACATCCTAGAATTTTGGTATTGTAGATATTTTGTGAGTTTTCTGAGAAATACATCCCTTTCTTGATACGAGCAGGTAGAGGCAGCTCTGGCACAGATGTACCTAGGGGTAAAACCCGAAAACACCGCATTGAGCTAGACTTGAACGGGAACTGGTGCACGACAACGGGCCTTGCTGCACTCTTGGTTACGACACTCTCGGGTGATATGATTAGGATAATTCTCATTTTCTTTACAAACCATTATGAAGGGTTTATGTGGATTTACTTCCTCAAAGGAGAAATTTTTATGATTATGGATTATATCCATAAACTATTTAATTTATGTTATGTGTCTTACATGTTTGGGATTAGGTATTTTTTTTTATAAACTAATCTAGTGTATTCCATTGTTTAGAAATGGTGCCCAGTAGAAGGAATGAGAACTCCAGCAATGCACATGATCCAAAGAGAAAGAAGGATCATATATTTCATGGTCTTAAGCCAGAATTTATAAGAGAAATAATCTCCCATGTATTATCATCATATGAAGAAATAATATCATGTGTTGATAAGATAAGTAAAGATTTTACTGAGTCCTATGGCTTTGAAGGGAAGCAAGAGAAGAAAAGGATGGAAGAGAGAACGATGGATAAAGGGAAGAGGGAAAATAAGAATTTTCCCATATGTGATAACTGTGGGAAGAAACACCCTGGAACTTGTCTGAAAGGAATGGGAGTTTGTTAGAAGTGTGGAGGAAAAGGGCACAAAGTACGTGACTGCAAGGGTAAGAAAATGGTTTAAAATGTACAATTCTTCATTTGCAAAGAATTTGGACACTACGCGAACCTATGTCCCAGTCATCAGACTATGCCGCAAATGATGCTATTGGATAATAATCAAGTTATGATACTACCACAGATGAAGAGGAATGATTAGAGTTCTTATGTTGATTATGTCATTTGAGTGTTGTATCAACAATTTACTTGTTATAATAATTATGGTGTATATAAGGATTGTACTGCAGTACTATTTCATTAAGGACTTGAGATTGTGTGGAACAAAGAAAAGTGACTCAATAGCAGGTTAATTTTTTGGAAAATATATGGTTGAGAGAAAGATAAACCATAATATGGTTCTGATACCGAGGTAGTGATTTTAGAAAAATACATGATTTATTTGGATAAATTATATTGGATATTCTTGACTACCTTGAAGCTGATTAATGATTTGTATATTCCATCATTATTGGGGTTTAAAACATTTTTGGATTGATGAAGTATATACAGCATTATATATGGAATAAGGGAGCATGAATGTAATCAATAAGTATTATGGTACTTCAGGATGTTTCAGTGTTTTAAAATAATACATGATGAAGGTATTCATATGCTATTATGGGGTAAAAAGGATCTACATTAAGTTTACCTTCCTTATAAATATTGGACTGTGAGTTTGGACAGAAGTATTTTGGATAAATTCTAGTTTGAGATTAATTTTTGATTGCCATAAAAGGACAGCCCAGAGGTCGGGCGGCAACCCATCGCGACCGGCAAGGCCTCGAGACTTGAACCCGCAACCAAAGGGCGACAAGGGTGTATCACCTACCACTGTCCCACGAGATGTCCTGGATTAAATAATGTAGTTTTTTTTAAATATCTGTTAGATGAATTATAAATTCGTTTATTTTGGAACCCTGTATGAATAGTATAAATAGAATTTTTTTTACGAGTGAAAGATGATTTTGTGGTAGAAATTTATTAACGGATAAAACTCTAATTATAAAGTAAGTATATCTCCTTATGATATTAGCCAATCTCATAAATAAATTCCTCAAAATTAAGAAAAGGAACTTAGAACAAAAATGTTGTCCTAGATGGTACCTTAAATCATCACTAATTTATGGCTTTGGGATTGTTGGCCTTTTCATAGCCATGTTCTCTACCACTCTCCATCAAATAATTGATGGTTATATTTCTGTTCCATATCCATATTTTCCTACATGGAGCCCTAGTATGTGTTATTTTCGGTAATCTTCATACTTTCCACTCTTTATTTTAAATAGAGGCCTCATTAATTCATTTTTCGGTGTGGGATTTCAACTAAGATATTTTGAAACGTCAAAAATGTGTTATCCTAATACCTTATGTTTTGTTGAATCGATGGTATTTTAAATCATCGTAGATTGATGAATTTAAGGACCTCAATTTTAAACTTGTTTGTGATTGATGACCTCAATCACTACCTAAAAATATTTACGTTTTTCCTCCAATTATATGACTCTAATTTCCACCAATGTTCTCCAAATCGAGATCATAATTTGGTGGTGACCCTTTCATTTCTCTTTTCCTCATATTAAGACTAAATTTTAGTAACCCAATTTCCGATGTGGGTTTTCCCACAAAGATATTTTTTATTTTCACCCTTTTATTTTCGAAGAACAATTTGAAATTGCGAGGACGAAATTTATTGAAGGAGGGGAGAATGTAACACCCCAAGATTTCATAGTGTGTTATTTATTCAAAATAATACAATAACTTTCACTACACGCAACACCGAGTTCAAGCACACCATGACTTACCAAACAAGCCGTTCAAAAGAGGTTATGAATAGTATTAACTAAATTTTAAACTTTATATAATCCTTATAATTTTAGAATCCATATTATGAGTTTCTTAGACATAATGTAAGAACAAATTCATTTTCAGTATTGAACTTTTACCGACTTTTAATAGTGAACCCTTTTTAAATAAAATATTTTAAACTTTTTGACTAAATTGGGACATCAAAAAATTCAAAATGAAACACCCCAAGCTTCCACGGTACGCTTTCCTTTGAATAATACAGTAGCGTGTGTTGTATGCAACTTCGAGTTCTATCACACCATAACCAATCAAACTAGCCGTTATGAATAGTAATACCTACCTTTTGAAATTATATATATTTTATATTTTCAAATGGAATTCATTTTTGGATTCTGAATATCGAATTTAGCCTAAGGTGAAATTTTGGTACTTTTCGGATAACTTTCATATTTTGATGAATAGTGAAAATTACTAAATTTTAATTAAAAACATCTTTTTTAATCAAAATAATTAATAGTGATAAATTATAAATTTAAGTAGTTTTAAAGTATATTTAGAATATATTTTTACCATTTAATATAATGTTGGTCATGAGACATAATTTTACAATTAAACCGAACATAAACAAGTGTCAATCTTTTGATAGTTATTATCTCTTAAAAACACGCTTTTTGTTTTGACAGCGGGAATTAATTTTAAATTAATTTCTGCCACTTCTGTGTTTTAAATTTAGAAAAATGGATTCCATATTTGGAATCCGGATTTTAAAATTGTGTAAATATGTAACTTTTATTTTTAGACATTTTGAATAATTACTGTGGTAAAAATTTTATTTATCATGGTTAAGGGTAAATCCGGTAAATAAAGGTTAAAAAAATAATATTATAATAATAATAAATTACCCTAAAACATGTCCTAGACTTATTGGTTGATACATGTTCGACCATAGGCATATTTGGGTCGATTTTGGGACCCCATGGTGCCACTTGTAGGTGATAGGGACACTGTATTTTAATTAAGTTAAAATGAATACAAAAATGACACAAGCATATATCTTTTAGAAAAACAATTTTTACATGGGGTTATATATGTTGGATTTTAGATTATAAATATTCATTAGAAATATAAAAGTATTTAATACATAATTATATTTTATTTAAATTTTTTAGACTTTAAATAATTTAATTAATTTATGACACAATGATGATATAGTAATTACCATAATAGTGAAAAATTAAAATAATTGATATTATAAATACACAAATAAATATAATTTGAGACTTTTTAGGAATTAAACTAAGTTTATAGGTTAATATGAAATGTTAGGATTGATATAATTGACTTTTTTCGAAGTAATAAATCTGTTATGAGTTTCACAAAAATCAACTATTGAATAGTGTCAAAATTGACATAAAAGAGTTTTTAAAACAAATATTATATTATTAATTGATATTAAATTCTTAAAAATCAAAGGTTTGGTCAAAAAACTTATATCATGATCAGTTCATCATTAATGGACCACTTGGGGGTCACTTGGATGTATATGGTAAGTATATTAACCATATTATATAAAAATACAAAGAGACATTGTAAAAGTGAAACTAATTAACTTAGAGTTAATACTTAAAGATAAGGTTAATATAAGTACCCAAACCTTTCTAAATTCTATTGTTTGAGTTGTTTTAGACCCATCAACACCTTAAAATTTACATAATCAACTTTGGATCCATTAGAAACCGAATATGAATTTATTATAAACTAATATTTCTAGCTTTTCCAAAGGTGCCTCTCACCCCTCTTATAAAAGGGTACTCCTCCTTCTCATTTCTTCACACCTTCAAAGCCTTTTTGTTCGGCCAAAATCTGCCAAAATACTCTCCCAACATCCCTCACTACAACCAAGAGGCCTTAGTTTGATCATAAAACCAACCTAAGGAGCCCTTTTGATCAAATCAAAAGGAAGAACCCGAAGAAGAGGTAATGATTTCACCACCCTTTTCCAAGTTCCTTTCTTCTTCCACTTCTTCTTCCGTTGTTTTTACCATTCTAAAATAATAAATCCAGTATCATATATATACTATGATGTTATTATAAATATGGTACAACCATATTCAGTATTCTATCCACCCTTTGAATAACATGTCACCATACGTGCGTACGTACGACTTACCGTCTCCACGTCGTGGTGTAATTGTTATTCAATATATTATTATTTGTATGGGTATAATAATGATGTGTAACTCATGTAAATAATAAATATAACATGTTAATTATTCTTGATATATGATATACCATCCATTTATATATTATTTTAATATCAAAAGTGATATTGTCGCTCGTGCGTACGTACGGACTACCTTCTCCACGAACGCGGTGAGATTCATTCTCTATCGTATCTATTAAAGTATAATTATCATTTGATGATTTAAAAATGATGTTTAAGGACTTGATATAATTTTGGATATGAATAATATACAACCTATCCATTACAAACATGGCTTACGTAATAAAACATATAAAAGAAAACGAGTAAGTTAACACCCGAAACAACGATAATACTAAGATATTATTAACAAATCAATGTTAAAATATCATATATGATATCATATTAATGTATATGATTATTGTATAATTTAATAACAATTATTTCACCATTATATAGGAGGTTAACCTACCCCAACCAAGGAAAAGTACAAGGTAAGGGTTATTTCACAATCTCTTCATTATCCGAGGTTGTTTATACGTAATAATCTACTGGGATCTCTTTATCATCCACATCCATGATTCTTCAAAATGTATTTAAAAACATTTTTACTATTTACAAGAATATGGGTTAAAGTCATTTATACCCTTGTCTGAATTTTTATAAGTGGTTTATAAAGGAATCTTTTCGTCGTTTTCCAAACAAGGTGCTTTTTAACCTTTTCGACAGAATTAAGGTAAGAATGTTTTTTTTAACTTATACGGCGGGTGCGGTTATTTTCCGTCATTATAAAATTGTCGAAGCTTCCCTTACAAGATTATTAGAATATTTTCAAATTGAATGTATTATTTTATAATTATGTTACTTTTAAAATGATTTCAAAAAAGAGATATTTCTCTAAAATAGTTTCGATTTCATCTATGTCAACATCCTTTGATGGATTTGAAGCTTATTTGAAGTTGATTTATTATGATACAAAACATCCATATTTTATTGAAGGTTTTGTGATATTTTTGACTATGGATAATGTATTCTTATGTCAATCATGGTTTTTGTTTAATGTATTGACATTTCATAAGTTTTTTAATCCAAATGTTTATGTTATATTTCAACCTTTCATTCAGATGAATGTGTTAGAAAAGTATGTTACGGGTTGGGTACCGGTAAAAGTAAGCCCTCTGGGTTGGGGACCGGTAAAGGTAAGCCCTCCAGTTTGGTCTCCAGTTATTAGAGGAACTCCGGGTTGGTGTCCGGTTATTAGAGGCACTCCGGGTTGGTGTCCGGTTATTAGAGGCACTCCGGGTTGGGTTCTGGTTACAGTTAGCCCCTAGGTCTTGGGACGAGGCCTTGACAAAGAAATTAAAGTTCAGAATTATGCATTCCAACATTATGAAAGTGGTTATTGATATTGCATGTGATTATTTGATTAGTAGAATATCCATGTGAATAAGTAAATGGCATTATTTCATTTTACTTTTTCCATACTATGTTGAAGTTCAAGTTTAAATGGCTTTTGTTTTAGTAATGCATTGCCTTAAATGTTTATGCTTATTTTTGAATGTTTATCTATATTGTTATCCTTACTGGGCATTTGAGATCACCCCTTTTTTATGTTTTATTTTTTCCCAGGATGTGAAGAAGTAAGTTATGAATGACCTACAGGGATATTATGAGGGGATAATAGTGTGGACTATGGAGACATTATGTTGTTGTAGTAGTTTTTTTTACTTTATGATGTAATGTAAAACTTATGAATATATCTAGTGTTTCCAAGGATACTAAACCAATCGGTCTTTCGAGATTTGATCTTTCTTGTGATCATGCCAATGTTATGTAATAATGCACCGACTCTGGGTAACTAGGGTCGGGGTGTTACATTATTATTACCCTAACCCATGTCCTAATTCTATTGGATAAGTTTAATTCGAAAAAAGAAACCTTAGGAATAAAATATGACCATTTAGGTCCACTTGGATTAGATTAGGACATTTATTATTATTTTATTTAAAAAAGAGTTAAAATAGTTAAAATCAATGTTTAATAAGTAAAACATTTTTCATATAGGGTTATACATAAGATAAATTCGACTTTAAATATTCATTATAAAGATACAAAGATTTCCTACCTAATGGTATTTTATTTATAATTTTTATATTTTAAATAATGTAACTTATTTATGACACAATGGTGATGCAGTAATTACCTAGATAATGAAATATTAATTTAATTGATATTATAAATACCCAAATAAATGTAATTTGAGACTTTTTAAAAATTCCAATAATTTTATAGGTTAATAAGACATGTTAGTATTGATTTAATTAACGTTTTTCGAACTAATCATGCTTTTATGATATTCACAAAAATCAAGTACCAAATCATGTCTAAATTGACATTAAATTGTTTTTAAAACAAATATTATATTATTAATTGTTATTTTATTCTTAAAAATATATGGTTCGGCCAAATGACTTAAATAAGGTTATATATATTAATAATAAAAAACATGGGGTTCTTTTGGCTTGTTATAGTAAGTTTATTAACCTTATAGTGTAAGAAAACAAGAAGACACGGTAAAGTTAAATTATTTAACATAATGTTAAATCTAAATGATAAGGTTAAAATAGTAACCTAAACTTGTATAAATTATATTTGATGAGATGTTTGCGACCCATACCCACCTTATCTTCTAAATAAATCAATATAGAGATATTATAAACTGAATATGACTTTATAATAAAATAATATCTTTAGTTTTTTCAGAGATGTCCCTCTCCTCCCTTATAAAAGGGCACCTCCTCCCTCTCCTCCTCACACCACTTTGAGCCATGAAGATCGGCCAAAACCTGAAAAATTCTCTTCTACACTTTCCTAGAAAAATCCTAGAGGTCCTGGTCTTCTTCAAATACCAACTCTAGTGCCCTAAGAGGAGGTTAAGAAGAGACGCTTCAAAGAGGAGGTAATGGTCGTTACCGATTCATTCAACTTTATTTCTTCTTAAAATTCTTATTCTTTAGTTGTTTCATTATGAAGTAATAACATCAGTATCACTAATATACTGATATGTTATTATAAGTATGAAACAACCCTATTTCACCTTCGATCCATCCTACGGAAAACAAAATCACCGCACGTGTGTACGTACGGAATACCGTCTCCATGCCGTGGTGTAATCTGTTTTCCACCACCACATTAATTGGATAGGTATAATGGTGTAAAGAATAAATATATATGATTATTGTAAAGTTATATTTATTCTGAAATAGTATACATACACTTCAATACAATTCTATGATCATGGGAACGATATCATCGCTCGTGCGTACGTACGGCCTACCGTCTCCACGATGTGATGTGACTCCTTCTACATGATCTTCATTGAATAATGATTATATAAATGAATGGAAAGAATAAATATGATATATATTACACTAATACCATTATGTAAATGAGGTATATATAACCAAAAAAGAAGAATAATAATTTATTCGACAAAACACGCATAAGAACAAAAAGCAATAAACACCCGAATAACAAGTAACAATGAAATATTACTAATAAGAAGCAAAGAATATTACCATATATGATATCATAAAAATTAGTAAAATTCTGGAATAAGTCAATAACATTATTTAAATCATTATACAGGAGGTTCAGACACATACGAAGCAAATCAGACCTAAGGTAAGGGAAAATCTCACAATCTCATTTTTAGCTGAGATTGTTTATACTTTGGTATTTAATGGGGTGTATTTATCATCAAAATCAATGTTTCCTCAATATGTAATATTATCTTCCTAAAATTTTTTAAAGACAATATTACTCATTGGTGAGTTTTTAGTAAAATATATGAAAGGAATCTTTTGTCGTTTTTAGTACGAGGTACTTTTTGACTTTTTTAGCCAAAGTACGAGAAGAATGTTTTTTTAACTTATACGGCCCGAATGGACTTTTAGAACATTATTTCCATGAAGATTCCTTTACAAGGTTTCAGATTTATTTTTAATCAACTTCTTTTAGTTTAAAATTTTATGACATGTTAAGAAAGGAAAAATGTTTTTGAAGTAGAAAGGATATTTTCCTCAAGAATTGAGTTCAAGCGTTTTATCAAAATTATTTTCCATCTAAGCTAATATAGAGTTCTTTTTCTATCCCTATTTTTACATTGATTTTATTATGTTATGATCGAATTATTTTTATGATGTCCTTTTATCTTATATGGATTATGTTATGATAGCATGATGTTTAAGAATCCCATTTTTTTATTACATGGGTTATGCTATGATGTATGATTTATGATCTTATGGAACACATAAGAATGGTATCATTGTGAGATGGGTGGGAGCTATATCTCCCTCCAGTTCATTGGGTAAATATTAATATCTCATGAGATAGACATGGCTGGAATGACAGGTTATTCCGGTTCAGTGAAACAAGACTGAAACGAAGAGTGAACTCGGTTCAGAAATGGACTTTGTCCGCTAAGATAGTCTCGGCAATGAGTATTGACTAATAAGAAATGATTTTCTATGATTATGTGTGTATTCCAAAAATTTTCATGTCTTATGTTATGATTATTGGGATTACATTTCACTACTATGATTTATCCCATGTTATGAAATTATAATATCTTTTGCCGGTTAAGATTTCCAAAATGTTATGTTCTTATGAATATGTTGTGATTGATATTTCTTTGGTTTACCCATACTGAGCATTTGAGCTCACCCTTTTGTATGTTTTCTTTCCACAGGTTAGGAAGAAGGTTATTAAGTAGGATATGCGAAAAGGGACTCTAGATATGATGAAATAAACGGGAGACAATGTTGATTCTTTATGAACTAGTTGTTTATGTTTCCCAGTTTCTAAAGACACTATACCTATACGGTCCTACCATGGGTTTGTTATATGTTGTAATAAGTATGCTTCAATTATGAAGTAATAACAATGTATGTAAATTATGGGTCGTTATAGACATGAAGCCTGAAAAATGGGGGGAAGCATGTCAATGTAAAATCCAACACTCCAAACGCTGAACTAGAGTACTCTTAGATGGGTTGGTGAATCACCGAAGAGGGTCGAGGATGGTACTCAACTTGAGAAAAACCAATTTGAAAGAGTGGGTACAGAATAAAGGGATAAAGATCTCTCAAGAGGGAGAGGTACGTGGTGTGGTCGTTACAACCCAACGTGAATGAGGACATAGGTCTGCTCCACACCATATACTCCCCTCCCCGAGAAAGGTTAGGCTACAGGGCCAATGTGAAAGGGGTATTTCTAAGAGATGAAGCCGGATCCGAAGTCTAAATGTTTGGGCGGTCCTACTAATCCCATGAGGATGAGAATAAAGCCGCACATAGTTATTGAAGTCCATGCAGTTTAACGTCACGTGGTGATCATGTAAATGGGAAAGATACCCCACATACAGGAGAAGTACGAAGCGACGAATAACCCGATGTGAATGAGTACATAATCTCATACCACACCATACAATTCCATGTAATAACATGGGTCAGGGAACAAAACGGTCCAAGGGGCCAGAAAAGACCAGGGGCCTGAGTCTGGGCCTCAATCGAAAAGGCCCGAACAGTTTGCAGTTTAACCTATTGTAGTGAGGACAAGTATGGATATGTGATCTCATCTAAGGATGTGTACGGAACTGTGAGTAACATGACGTGAATGAGGAAATAATCCCAGACCACATTGTACAATCCTAAATAGCAATTTGGGTTGGGGGCCCAAAAAGGCCAAGGGGCCTGACGCTGGGCCTCAAATGGGAATACCTGGTCAATTCGCAGTTTAACATCATTTTGTGAGGAAAAAGAGAGGGGTAAGATACCCCTAACAAGGGAGGTGTACGGTGCGAAAAGTAACTCGATGTGACTAAGGACATAATCCCATACCACACCGTACAATCCCATAATAGAGAACCTGGGTTGGGGGGCCCTAAACTGGGGACGCGAAGACCAACAGGGCATGTGCTCGTGGTATGGAAGATAAATGAAGGAAATGATTCCTTAAGGAGATATGTGTGGCAAGGAAAACTAGACTAACATGAATGAGGACATAAGTCCGATCCACACCACACAACCCTATATGAGAACTTGGGCTAATGGCTAGAAAAGGCCAAGGGGATTAAGGCTGGGCGTCTTGACCAATGGTTTTCATACGACCTCTTGTGCGATTACCGCCTCATTACAGCTTCTAAGCCCACGTGAGCAGTGCTCGGTGTGGGAAACAAGGAGCCGGATTCAGCCCTCCCTGTCATACAGGGGTCTGGTAGTGGGCATCACCTGAGGGGAGTTTTTCACTTGGATATACAATGGGGTAGAACGAACCACTGCACTCGAAGTTTGGGAAATCTTGGTGTGGAAAATGATGAAAAAGGATAGCTGTTGACCATGTTCGAAACAAGGCATCCTTATAGTGACCCGGAAAGGGGACAACAAATGAGCATCGACTACTAACCATATTCGCAACGCGGGACTTGTATCAATTTTTTACTCATCACCCTCAGGGGTGTTGGCCCGAAGTGGTAGTAGAGCCCTTGGTCATATAATCCCTACCATTCGGGGAACCTTCTGGATGAGAAGGATGATGGAGTCCTAATCAAAGGACTGGGTGAATCAAGTTATACCCATCCATTTTAAACTCAAGCATGGTAGTGAAAGAAGCGGACACCTCTGGGGAGTGGGACGTACGGTGGAATCGATATAATCTTGGCGTGTACAGAGGAAAAAACCTACACCACACCATATGTCTTGACCCAAGGGGAGATTCTAGCGTTTGGGCTAGTCCAACTGACGAAGTGTTCGGGTGTTCCTATGTATCCAATAAGGATGGGAATAAATCCATACAGAGTTCTTGAAGGCTATAAAATTTAACGTTATGCGGTGAGGACGTGGGAGGATAGAAGAATGGAGAGTAGGCACATGGTGAAACTGTTATAATCCTAGAGTGAGTGGGGATAAGGAATCCCACAACATATCATGCAAGGATCCTCCGAGAGAACTATACCTAGGGGGATAGTCAAAGAGAAGAGTTTTGGGTTTGGCTCAAGACGAAACGCTTGAGCATTCCTACGTATCCCAAAAGGATGGGAATCAAGCAATATTTAGTTATAAGGGCAGAGATTAACGTCTTTCATGATGAAATACAGTTTAACATCTTTAGGGATGAAGTAGTTTAGGGTCACGTGGGACTGAATAATTTAAGGTCATGCAGGACCAAACAGTTTACGGTCATGCCGGGCTGGATGGCTTAGGAAAAGTATTGCTTGAGAAACTTGGAATTGGTGGGAGGAGTTATACGCTCACCATCCATGGACACTAGAGAGTATTCTCCATTGGGGTAAACCTTGTGAATTATGTAAGGTCCTTACCATATGGGCTCCAACATGGGTGGTTTCCTGCCAGGGATCACTGGTGCCCGGAGGGCCAATTCCAAGTCGCCTTGCAAAAAAGAGTGGAGGTGAACCTTTTTGTTGAAGGCTCTAGATATCTTATTCTGATTCCTTTCCAGATTGTGTAGGGCACGATGCCTTTTCTTGTCAAGTGATTCTAATTTAACCAGACAAATTTCTTCTACTTTATCTAGAGCAATCTAGTCATAGACCACTCTACGTAATGAAGGAAGCTGGATCTCGATGGATAGGACGGCCTCAGCTCCGTACACTAGGGAGTATGGGGTTACCTGGGTGGAATTACGAGTCATCATCTGATAAGCCAAGAGGGAATTAGGGAGACTGTCCAGCCAACTCTTCTTATTCTGAGCAACCATTTTCTGTAAAATGATATAGAGGGTTTTATTGAATGCCTCGATCTTCCCATTTGTCTACGCGTGATAGTGGGAGGTATGGTTCGAATGGATGTTGTACTTGGAGTAAAATTTCTTTAACTCGAATGCTTGGAAGATGGTGTCGTTATCGGTGTGGACAGCATGAGGGACACCAAACAGGTAGATGATGTTGGAACTCACGAAGTCAACGATAGAATGGGCCTTGAACTCCTTGAGAAGAACTCCCTCTTCCAACATGGAAATGAAATATGTGGTGGTCAGGATGAACCTGCACATGTGAGTTGTCACCGGTGGGTAAGATCCCTTGACGTCGAGTCCCCACACCAAAAACGACCAATAGTACGTGGTGGAGTGGAGAGGTTCTAGTGGATGATGCATGAAGTTATCATGAATTTTTCATGCGTGACATCTCCTGAAGAACTCGATGCAGTCATGGATCATGGAGGGCCAGAAGTACCCCAGTCGTCGGATCTGATGGGACAGCCTCGAGCCAGTCTGGTGAGCCCCATAGGAACCGGTGTGAACCTCTTGCATGGCCTAATAAATCTCAAATACATGGAGGAAACGGAGTAGAACACCATCGAACCTGCGCTTGTAGAGGATCTGCTCAAGACTAAAACCACTCTGGAGGGTAAGCTATAGTGCACGATGTCGGATTCGCTCTTGATCAGCCCAATCAGTCTGGAGGTAACCATTTTGGAGATACTCGACAAATGGGGCTATCCAGTCAGGGGGTCGATTCAACCCTTGCATCTGAGGAGCCTGGGGATTCTGATGCCGAGGCTCTGGTAGTTAGATGACTTACTCGTAGTCCATTGTCATCATCTTGGGTGATGGGAGAAATGACTCTCCGATGTTCCATGTGGATAATCAAATCATATGTCTAGGGTTCTGCAAGTGATGCAGTTAGGCTAGCTAGGGCATCAGATCGACCGTTCTAAGATTGAGGGACATTAGAAACTTCCAGATGAGATAGAAATTGATCCATTAGCTGGAGGGTGTGCTCTAACAATGGTATGAGCTCTAGATTTCTGACGACATAGTCACCATTGATTTACTTGATGACCAGTTTGGAATCCCCCTTCACATGTTGATGCGGCACATCGATCTCAAGATCCAGCTCGAGGCTAGTAATGAGGGCCTGATACTCTACCTCGTTGTTGGTACAACCTTCCGATAACAGGAATGAATATGACAGAATTGCTTGTGCCGGGGTAGTAAGGTCAATACCTAGGCCTACTTTGTTGATCCTAGGATCATTGAGTCTCCTGTCGGGGGGGGGGGGGCTCTAGGAGGCACCGTCAAAGTGCATCTTCCAACATGGGATGGCATGATCTACCGAGAGGATTGCCTCGTCGGGAAAATCCTGGTCCAGGGAATGGTCCATAGGGGTTGGATGGGAAACAAGGAATTCTGCCAGTGCCTGTCCCTTGATAGCTTTCTAAAGGAAAAACATGATGTCGAACTGCTGGAGGATTACCGCCCACCATGCTAGACGTCTGGTCAACATGGGGCGGTTTAGAATGTACCTCAGCGGGTCTACCTGAGACACCAGCTATACCTCATGGTGCTGTAGGTAATGTCGCAACTTCTTCATGACAAATACGAGTGCAAGAAAACTTCTTTCGATGAGGGGGTATCTTCTCTCTGTATTAATGATCATATGACTAAGATAGTAGAGGATATTTTCTATCCCCTCATTGTTCTTCTAGGTGAGAAGGGTGCCAGGAGATCATTCCAGGGTAGTCACGTACAGGATCAGTGGTTTTCCGGAGATGGGTGGAATCAAGACTGGATAATGGAGTAGATATATCTTGATTTACTCGAACACAGTATGGAACTCTTCATCCCATTCATAGGCAGATCCATTCTTTATTAACTAGTAAAAGGGATTACACTTGCTGGCCAAATTCGCAATGAATCAGCGTATGTAGGCTAAGTGGCCTTGGAATCCTTGAAGCTCCTGAATATTGCTCAGGGGAGGCATCTGGCTGATGGATATGATCTTCCCTGGGTCGATCTCGATGCCTAAGTACCTGATAACAAAGACAACGAACGTCACAGAGGTAACCCCGAAGGCACGTTTCAACAGGTTCATCTTCTGGTGGTGGGAACAGAGGAAGACAGACACTTTCTCAAGGACCTTGAGATGGTCCTGGCACTGGATATATTTGACCACCAGATTGTCCACATATCATTCCACCAATTTCCTAAGTATTGGTTTGAATATGTGGTGCATGGCCCGCTGATAGGTGGTACCTTCATTTTTCAGGCCGAATGGAATAACCTGGTAATAGAAAGTACCTTGGGGCACCCTAAAAGCTATGGACTCCTCATCCTCGGGGGAATTCATATTTGGTTGTACCTAGAGTAACCATCCATGAAGGAGAGGGATTGGAACCCATCCATAGCGTCAATCAACAATTCTGTCACCGGAAGGGGGAAGTCATCTTCCGAGTAGTGACGGTTGAGATCCTGAAAGTTGATGCAGACCCTGATCTATCCGTTTTTCTTCCTGAGTGGCACAATGTTGGCTAGACACTTGGATTTATGGACATCTCTGGTGATGTTGGATCTCATGATCTTGTCAACTTCAGCCTCAACCATAGCACCATGAGAAGGGTGTGTCTTCCTGGGAGGCTGCTTGAACCTGCGATGATTTTTCGGGAGACTGAGGCGGTGGACGGCTACCTACGGATCTAGTCCTGGAATATCGTCATAACTCCAGGAGAATACATCACGATGTTGATTCAATAAATCTATATAATAGTGATGCTCCTCGAGGGACATGGTGGAATTGATCAATGTGGATCTCAGATCTTCCTCGCTACCAAGGTTCACCTGCACTAGTTCATCGATCATAGTAGAGACACCCTCTTCAAAGGAAGGGAGAGAATCCTCTAGATCCTCTTATTCACTTGCATAGGATGAATTACCAGTGGGAGAAGCTTCCTATGTGTCTGAAGAACCTGACGGGAGGCTTGTACAAACCTGGACAGCAATGGACAACATATCGAGAGATTCATGTGCTGTTAAAACCATAGAAATGATGTCAATCGATCTGATCCTATCAGGTCATCAGACCAAGGGGCCATGCTTGATGATATCAAAGCAGTAGTGGCATTTCAGCTTGAGCTGGTTAATTCTAGCCCGAAAAAAAATACACGTATGATGTACTTCCATTGCCATGGGGTGTAAGTCCTGATACCGTATGGGGGTAGGAGGTTCTGGGATCACCTGAGCCTGATTTGTGTATGAGTACAGCGTGATTTCCTGCCATTGCTTGGACTTGAGAATATGCATCCCTCTTGTACTAGAGACAACAAAAAATTACCCCATGTTGGGGGTCATGGCCTCCAATCAATGGATCGGGATGCTGTAGGCATCATCTAGACCTGCCCAGGGGTCAGTTGCAACTGTGGCAGGTTTGACCTCACTGTCCTAAATCTTCTTATACTTGCTCTTGTAATAGTCGGTGTCTAGGTAGCGGACTTCACAAGAGGAGAAAGGAGATGAATCACCTTGGAGTATGCCTACTCAACCATTAAAGGATTACATAAGGAACTGGTGATATGATGAGGGGACTGCTGCATGCAGGTTGAGGCATGGTCTTCCCATTAATGCATTGTACGCGGTGTCTTGGGCGACAACCATGAACTAGGTGCTAGCAACTATGCCACCGAACTGGGTCTTCAAATAAATCTTATCGACTAGGATCTACTCTATCATGTCATAGCCCTGGATTCTTAAATCAGAGGGAGTCAGGTTATACTCAGAGAACCCCAGCTTCCACGGAGTTCACGTCAGGATAAGGTTAATCTTGGAGCCAGTGTCAATAAGACAACGACAGACCTTCATGACATTAAATTGGATGGTGATGTATAATGGTCCGATGTTCCCCTGTATTTGATATCCTTAATCCTCTCCCAAGAATGAAATGATGGCCTGACATTCATCATTCTCGACTGCTTCAACATGATAATATTCTACAGCTGCTATCTCTGTCTTGAACTAGAGAGGGCATCTAAAAGCCTCGGAAAGGGCCTCACGCATATCTGATGATAGGTGAAGGTACTCGGGGATGGAAATCCTCACTGGGATGCCAACAAGGTGCTTGAGGAATTCATATTTATGCTCCAGGCATGAACTTCTGCTCACTGGAGGCCGCATTGTGATAGGAGGCATGGCGGGACCTGCCGGCTGGGCCTGCGGCTGACTAGTGTTGGGTATGTCTTGTTGTTTTCTAGTCGATTCCTGGAGAGTAGCTATCGGATTAGGACTAGAAAACTGAGATTGGCCTGTAGTAGGGCGAGGCTGGTCGTGGCATGGTCGAGGTAGCTCTGCCTGATCCTGTAGCACAAAATGTGGTGGAGGTGGGCCTAAGGACACCAGATGAAGAGGTTGCCCGTGCTGAGCTCAACGCTGGGATTACTGTCTAGTCTTAGTGGAAAGCATGGCCTGGATTGTGGTGATAACTGATGTTCCCCAACAACCCATGTGGTCATGACTCCACCGACATTGGCGTCCTCTAGGGACGTTGGGGAGGTTCGCATGGCGCTCCCCCTCGTCGGGAGTCATATTGGGTTTACCAACTCCACAGTATTAACATATGCATGCCCTTGAATATCACATGAAGAGTCATCCACTTCATGGAGGATTCTGGGAGGAATCCTCATCTCTGGGGTCATGATGTCTCTGAGATTGCCGGACGACGATGGCATTGGCAGGACACATTGTTTTCCTTTGCACCATCGATGCTTGCTCTTCTAGGAAGAGGCCGGCTGAGTTGATGAAGCAAAAGTGGTGGCTATGGCCTATGAAGGATCTCGTTGATTCAGGCATGCATGGATGATACCATGGGCATGAGAAACTGTCTTGCGAGCCATCCTGTTATCATACTTTTGGGACCGACAGTTAGAAACCTACCACCACTCACCTTTGCTATCGCTACTACTGTCTGGAATTATAAAGGCACCTGCCGCCTGTGTCGGGGCCAGGCCCAGCCTGACTATGTTTTTATTGACCTAGCCTTGAAGCCAATCTCTGAACACATATCACTGCTTGAGGGTGTGCCCCAGAATCTAATGATAGTGGGAGTAGTTGGCATGATATGTGAGATTTGCCTCTTCTAGCTTCCTACACTCAGGAAAGCATACAATCCCCTACTATAAGGTGCTATGGAAGTAATCAGGGCCCTGATTCTTGTAGAACGAGTAGGTCTGGTTTCTTTTATCTGGGAAGGGGGCCCTTGGAGCCTAATCCTGACGAGGAGATGGAGTGGCCTGTTGAGGAGGTGGACCCAGATTATCCTACCTGGGTGGTGGCAGTGCATTCTGTAGAGGCGCTTGCTGATTTTGACGTGGATGCTGCTGAGCTAGAGGCTATGCCTGAGGTGGAGGGCCTCTGTAAGGCTATGGGTCTGGTGCCACTAGTAGCAATTCTAGTTTCATGGGGGCTTCTATTTGGGTCATCGTGGCAGGCTCAGCTCTGGCATCCCTCCATGATGGAATTACAGGGGACAGCGGGCCTTCTTGGCTAGCCTATTGTAGGGATTACTCAGGTGCTAGGCCTTATCAGAGTAGTCTTGGACTCCTACGGGGTAGTTCTGGGTCATTAGAGAGAGAACAAGCTCTATCTTGACATTTCCCACACACATCGTTAGTAATTTCTCCTGAGTCAGTGGCTTGTCAAGGGTGTATGTGAGCCCCTTCCACTGGGCAATGAAGTCAGTGGATCGCTCATCAAGCCTTATTTCACACTTGAAGAGGTCTTCAATGTTGGTTTTCTAGGTGGTGGAACTGAACTAGTAGTGGAATTTCCTGCAAAGGTCCTCCCAGCTAGTTACGGATCCAATAGGGAGCTGGTCGTACAAGATGAATGTTGGCCCCTCTGGTGTCTGAACAAAACAGCGGAGTTTGTTAGCCTCTTTCTGCACTGGAGTCCCTAACATGGGCCCACTCCATGAGTTAAATTGGGTCAGGTTCTATGGTGGGTCCCCCGTCCTATTAAAGGGGGAGAAGGTGGGATTCCCGAAACCTGGAGGTGTCGGCATATCATCCACCCATGCCGGATATGGCTTTCCATCTGGTGAGATTGCCACATGTCGTGTTTCCAATGCCTCAAGGAGAGCTATGAGTGCTGTCATAGGTTCATATGGGTGGGGGTCCCTATCTTGATGGGGATACCTAACTATGAACGTGTTGGTGGGTTCTTCAACATGATAAACAGGATCAATGGCTCGTGGAGCGGCTGGTGGAGTGACTTGCGGGGCATCTGGGGAAACCCGGGCTGGATTCCATGGATTGTCACGCCGTTCAGGAGGGTTTGGAAAGACATACCACACCCTATTGCAGTAATCTATGGCTTCAACCCTGTCCATGGGATTAGCAAGGTCAGGGTTTCTTGGGGGCAGCTCACTAAGGGGAAGTTATTCCTTCCCCTGCTGTACTGGCCTAGGATTGCCGTAGTTAGGTTATCTCTCTGCAATGTATTCCGCCAAGAGTTTTTCTACCAACTTATTCTGCTCATAAAGTGGTTGGTGCAATGTATATTTCTCAGGATACTCCTCCGTCTTTTGTACTGAGGTGGATAGGTCAGAGTTCTTGGTAGTTATGACATTCTCTTTGACCTTATCGGAATTCCGGTTGAGTACCAATGCCTTAGTGGGTGTGGGGAGACCTAGTAGGTTCCTCTGGTAATGGGTAATCCTTCACGATATGTTCAATAGTGGTGGCACGCCCTCAGGGGGTAATTCATGATCGAGAAGCTTCAGCTCGTCCTCCTCATCCACTATGTCACCCATGTTGACTGTGACCCTTCCTGCGGGCATGTCCTCGATGTCGCCAAGAAAGTCGGGTTGCCGCCGAATAAGACTGAAGTGGAGGGCCGCATACTGCCCCCAGCCATGGATTTTTACGTGGGGGGTATCCTGCTTGATAATTTTGTGGAGTACCTTGATACTCTAAATGTGTTTCTGCGGGAGGGCCTCACGACGTCCCGATGACTCATGGTGCTAGGCCATAGGGAGTGTGGCCAAATCGACCAGACGACATTGCTCACTGATGTTTTCGAAATGCACTTGTCTCCTAGGATAAGAAACCCGTCGATGAAGAAGACTAAAATTTTTCGCCCAGAGGGTGTGACAGAAACACTCAACTTCCTCCGGGGTGAGGGATTCTGGTGTGTAGAAATTCAGTGCTGCCATGGTCCAGAACATCTTGGGGAAGTGGTCCACTGTGAGGATGTTCCAGAAGCTCCTCGACTCAGATTCAGGGTCTAGGCCTTGATTTCTTCACTTCTCAACTAGGGGAGGCCGAGGAACTGGTATCAGCATTGAGGCAGACTACTGGGACGACAGGTTGGCCGGGGTAGAGTACGGTGAGCGGGCTGACTAGCTGCCGAATCTTGGGATGGCCTCTGAAGAGTGTAGCAACCTGGAAACTACGTCGCAATAGGATGGGCTGATGGACACAGTTCTCAACTCAGGGGATAGGGATACTGGTAATAGGCTACGATGCTGCTCGTCTTCCATTGGTCCCTAGAATAGCTCTGCCTGATCTCTTATGGAGGTAGAGAGTGCTTCTGGTGACGATGGTGGTGATTGTGCGACCGTAACCTTAAGGGTCGCCAGATTTTCATCCTCCTAGATATAACTATGGAGGGAGATAATAATCTGAGGGACCTCACATTCTGGGAGCACCAGGCTGATGCGCCTCGTCCCTACCCCGACCCTTGACTTGGTTGAGCGAGAGGAGGGTTCTCGTGCTGAGTTGTACTCCGCTTTAGAGTCTAAGAAGTGGACCATTTTGATCTCCGTCCGGACCTTCCCAAGATTATTCTTATAGCGGCAACATTCCACCTTCCTGCCCCTGGGTGGCTCCTCGGGACAGGGCAGATTTCGGTTAGGGGGTCCTTCGATTGCATTGGTGCTGGGGTGGAGAGGGTTTCCACCCGAGGAAGCTGGGGTGCAAGGAGCACCAAGACAAATGTCAAATGGGACATGGGGAGAACCTATATGGGTAGAAATGGAGTGGAAAAGACCTCCGTTGAAACTAGAAGAATCATGGGGAGGACCTCCATACTTGTTTTCCTTGGCATCCTCAGTATGAGGAGGGTCCTTGTACCAGTCTAGCTGAACACTGGTCGGACCTCTGTACTGGGTGCGGGTGGAGCGAGGTAGGCCCTCACCCCTCCATTTGCCAAGGTAAGGAGGACCTTCACCAAATGCTGATAGGACATGGGGAGGATCCCCATGTTGAAGAGAGACCGGATGGGAAATTTCCCTACACTGGCGGTCGAGGGGCAGGAAAAATGACTCCATACACCGTGTAATGGGCACGGGACATGCATCTGTGCCGAGTATCACCGCAACGGGAAAGACCTTCATTTGGATTGAGGGTGGCATGGGGAAGACCTCCATGTTGAGCCTCGAAGTGGGGAAGGCCCATACTATCTGTTGTAGTGGTATTGGGAGGACCTCTATTTTAAGTAACATTGTTGTGGGTTAGCTCGCGGTGACCACTGATCGTGTCGACGACCAAGAGAGTTCACTCAGTCGGCCCGTGGGGTGGTTGGGGCCTTGATCCTGGTCGGGCGTATAATTTCCCGTGCTCAGTGTATGCAGGGAATGGAGGATTTTGTTGGCAGTGGCTTGGGCCAAAGTAGCTGCCAACATTGACGCCCCTTGGCGGGCGTCCTCCTCAGCTTGTGCCTGATGCTGCTGTTGGGTCCAACGAACCGGGGTCGATGGTGTAAGTACGTAGCTTAACCGCTCCTCTTCCCACAAGATTGGGCGGTGGAACTGATACTGCTGGGTGGGAGCCCTCGCGGGGAGCCCCTGAAATTATACTCTGACTAGGCTAGGACAGATGTCACCAACCTCATTATTTTAAGGCAGGGAGACATCAAAGCGCTCTGGGGACAGGCACCCGAAATGGTTGTAAGTCGATGTGGGGAGCAGCGGCTCCCTACAAGGCCCTCGGGGGAAGCATTAACGGTGAGGTGTAGATGACTCCAGATCTAGGTGGGCCATGTCCCAGGTCTGGATTACGCCCTCTTCCTCGTAACGGTGGACGAGGTCATTGATCACCCTTCTTTGGATGACCTCGGATGGGGAGAGGGGGTGTGGGTGCCCCATGGTCGTAGATGTAGATGCCATTGTGGGAGAGGTGAATCCATGTGGAATGGCCATGTGGGTGCTGCCCCTACCCTTGCATAGATGGGCAGGTGTTGATCACATTCCTAGAGCCGAAACATGATTCCTGAGAAGCAGGGAGATTAAATCATTAGTGATGAAAGAAAAAGGAATCAACAACCAATGCCCCAACACCATCCCGTATTCCATGTATGGTAAGAGGGATCCACGCTAACAATGTCGTGGAATGGGATATCCATCATTCAACTACCCCAACATCTGGTGAGTTTCACGCTAGGCCCACTATTTTCTTTGCTGGACCCTACACCGGGTAGCTGGATCCGGTGACACGTCAATCCATTGACACATCTAATGATACTAGTGTCCATTTTGAGGAGAAAAATTTCATGTTGGGTTTACCATTTCTGTTTCCCACACTTTCACTGGGGCGCACACACATCTATCTGTAGAGGATGCTTAGCTGTTTCCCCTCATTCCCGCTTTCCAAAGGCAGGCGACATCTGTCGCTTATTCAGGGACGTCTTCTCCTTGATTGAAATGGGATGATGGGAGGTCGGTTCTTCCTTATGTGGATTCTTCCTTGGAACTCGTCAACTAATCTGGGTCTCCTATAAATATTTAATACGTTGTTCGTGAAACTCTTCCTAGCACCATATGCTCATGGACTCCATTAAATTACACTTCTTCTTTCAGGACATTCCAAGGGGTCCGGTCAGGGCAGCAACCTTTGGTCAGGGGAGTAGTCATTTTGGGCATCATTGGTGTGTCTGGGTGTTGTGGAACTGGTGCGCCTATCTTCTACCCCTTATTATAGGGCTTCTTGAGGGCGTGGAATCCCAATGCATACCACATAGAACGCGGGGAATCATATTCCATGGGCATGTATCTGAGGTTTTCCTCAGCTTCCCATGTTTAACACAGGGTATGACAAAAGTTTAACATCCAACGGAGATAGATTGGACTGATCAGAACACTAACTAGAGTGGATCAGATGGGTGCAACCACTAGAGGGAATACCGATATTATGGAAAACGCATGGCTGACTCCCCGGTTACTATTGAGGGGAATGGGGTATTAGGTGGAATGATCCCACTGGGATGTGGCAGCCTGAGTAAGAATCAGGATGGATGATGGAGATGTTGAATAAAGTGGGTGGTGAATGGGATGGAACCCCCCTGAGGATGATGATAGTTTTGTGATTGATCCTTGAATATGCTTCCTATGTATCCCCATGGCAGGGAATCAATGTCCACATAGTTCATCTGAAGACAGATTTCCACCATATTGGATCACAACGTCTTACTACTGGACGTGGTCGCAATGGATTACCGCTGGATGGGGCGTCAACGGCTTACCACTGGATGGGGTTGAAAAAGGGTTACCACTGAATGGGGTGACAATGGCTTACCGCTGGATGGGGTGTCAATGCATTACCGCTATATGGGGTTGACAATAGCTTACCACTGAATGGGGTCACAATGGCTTACCGCTGGATGGGGTCCAAAATTCAACATCATGCAGGATGGGGGAGAACCGACATGAGAGGGATCAAAACTGCTGGGTGTTGGGATTGAACCTCATGGTGGATTCCTACGTACCTTACCTTAGCAAGGATCAAAGTCCACGTAGTTTGGGATATGGGGGAATTTGGGGTTTACACTCTAAGGAGGCCCAAGGTGTTGGTTAACCAACGTGAAGGGGGTCTGAGTGACCAATGGGTGGTGGGAATGAACCTCGGGGAGGCTTCCAACATACCATGCCTTGGCAAGGATCAAAGACCTTGTAGTTTAGGTGAAGTGGGTACCGACGTGAAGGTGCACCTAGGGTCCAATGGCTGTTGGGCTTGAACCTCGTGGAGGCTTCCAACATACCCTGCCTTGGAAAGGATGAAAGACCTTGTAGTTCAGGTGATAAAAGTGGGCTTGGAATTCATGGAGGCTTCCTATGTACCTTTCGTTAGCAAAGATCAAAGACCACGTAGTTCAGGAAGGGGAATTTAGGGCTTACGCTTTGAGGCGGATCAAGGTGTTGGTGAACCAACTTGAATGGGGTCAGAGCGACCAATGGGTGGTGGGCTTGAACTTCATGGAGGCTTCCTACATACCCTGCCTTGGCAAGGATCAAAGACCTCATCTTTTAGGTTATAGGGGCTTGGTGGACCAACGTGAAATGGTCGAGAACAACGGATGGTGGTGGGCATGAACCTCAGGGAGGCTTTCTACATACCCTTCCTTGGCAAGGATCATAATCATCGTAGTTCGGGTGGTGTGGTGAACCGACATGAAGTGGGTTAGAAAGACCGGGTGTTGGGCTTGAACCTCATGGATGCTTCCTATGTACCTTGTGTTGGCAAGGATCGAAGACCCCATAGTTTAGGTAGGATTGGGGCTTACGCTTTAGGCTTCCCAGGGAAGATATCATGGTTGATACTTGCTCTAAGACCACGTGAGTCATGCTTGGTGTGAGAAACAAGAGACAGGAAAGACCTGATGATCACATCACAAAAGGTGCATCCAGGGGAAGTGAAGTGGGCCTCACATGTAGTTAGTAGCCCAAAGAGGAAATAGGGGCTTACACGTGGTTATCATCCCAGAGAGGAAACAAGGGATTATTCATGGTTAGTGGCCTAGGGAGATGGAGATTGGGACTTACTCCATGATGGAGGCCTAATTGCGACAAAGCCCGGGGGGAGAGGGGTTTGGAACCAAAGAAAGGAGGGGTCTGGTGTCTATTCCCCCCAGGTCCTTGGAACTGAAGATGAAAGGCAGATCAGGGATGCTGCCTCCTACAAGAAAGCTAGGGGCTTACACCAGGGTGGTTGTGTTAGAGTTGGTGGCCCAGAACCAACTACTTTGTACATTATTCGTTTATAAATGACTTATCAAATCTTGATTTTTCTTCTACATGAAAATGCATGTGATAATGTCCTAAGTATAGTTGTTGCATTACAGGGTCATAGTAGATCCCTGCTATGATGAGAACCTGAAATTTCCATAAAACTGTTCTTGAATATATGTTCTATGGATGGATGATCTTATTTTAGGGACACAAATAATAAATGTCATTATGAGGAGGACTCATAAAACATTGAGGAACCTTCTCATGGTGTGCCCCATTGTTAATATCCATAAAGATATTATGAGAATGAGACTCACCAATAGGAAATCCACATTTGATAGTGTCTGTAACGACCCGAAATTTTGAATAAATCTTGTTTCCTAATTTTATGTGTTATTTTATTTTATTTTTGTACTCAACAAAAATGTTTCATTTGATAACATGAGTATAATTAAAATGAGACTGTTGGGTTTTGACCGTTATTTGACCATTGGTCAATATGACCGTTGTAAACTAAACATTTTGATTATTCTCTCTAAATATAAGTAATCTTGGTTAATTAATATAGAAAGAAGATTCGATGGCCTCACCCAGTAGTCTTGGACCGATCGAAGCCCATCTAACAGAACTTGGGAAGGAGGTAGCACCACTGGGCTTTACTTTGGACCAAACCCAAGCTGAACTTCATCATATAAAGCTAGAACGGGATCGCCTTCGCGAGAAGTTCAAACTGATAGAAATTACTACTCGTGAGATGTTGGCCGAGCCTCCCTCAGATTCTCTCACCTTAGCACACTTCACACTTAGGTCCTATGCTGGTGTGATAAGGGGATATGTAAGGAGACCGTAACTGCCTTGTGTAATCCTTTGTTTTAAATAAAAATTGTGATTTCTTCTTATGATGAAGTTTATGAATTTTCAAATGTCCGGATAAATATAGTATGCATATTTTTGATGAATTTTAGAAAAAGGATATTTTATAAATGTTTATGTAAACCTTAAATAAATAAAAATGTGTAATGATTTTCGAAAAATAGTCTTCTACAATTATGTTCAGTACAAAATTTAGAGTCTAATAAGACCAACTTTATTTTAAATGAATAGTAAATTATGAATAGTGATTTTACGCTTAGGATTAGTAATGTGACCAAATGGATTAGTAATTTCACTCAAAGAACGTTTTAATATAATTTAGACACCTAGATTAAGTAATGAGATTCAATAAAATGGGTAAATAACAGTTTCATAAATTATTATTCAAGTATTAGTTTTTTTGGGTGAATAGTGTTTTTTAATTAAAAATTTAATTAAAAATATTTAGAAAATTATTTTTATAAAATGGATTTCATTTTTGAACTCAGAATGTCGATATTATGTTATGGTAATTTTTTGGGATTTTTCTGAAAAAAATGAATTTTCAGTGAATAGTTTATTTATTTAAAAATTAAATTAAAAATAATTAGAAAATTATTTTTATAAAATGGAGTTCATTTTGGAAATCAGATCATTGATATTTGGTTAAGGTGAAATTTTGGGATTATTCTGAGAAAGTTGAATTTTCGATGAATAGTGAAAGTATAGTTTTTAAGTTACGGGTGTTTAATGACATCATTAAATGATGTATTAAGTATGTAATCAATATGTTCGACTTATGAATAGTAATATAAGGTATGAGGTGTCCCAAGTGTCCAATACCATGGGAAAATACCATGGGAAGGCCCATGGTTTTGCCAAAACCACTAGTGAGGTGTCCCTTGGCCATTAATGCCTTGTCCCGTCACTTTCCCTATAAATACCCACCCTTTCTTCCTTTAGTTTTCACTCCCAAATCTCCCCCAACGAAGTTATGGTCTCCTTACCTCCCAAGGAGTCCTCCCAAGGTTCCCCCAAGCCCTCAAGGTAAAAAACTTTGAGTTTCAAGAGTCACGTTTTAAGGTAAGGGATCCGACCTCTCTATTTCTTTTCAAGTAATCTCTTTTATGTCATTTCTTTTATGCTCCATGTTCTTATGTTAAAGGATGTTATTTTATACCCCTATTACTTCCCTTTTCATGTTCATATAATTATAGATCCCCTCTTACTCTCATTATTTCGTTTTATGAAGTTTTAAGTGGCGCCGTTAGGCTGCCGAAATTTTTGTAACAGATTCTTCCTCACTTCTCATTTTTCAAGATCTATTATCATGTAAAGTATTTAGAGTTCCTTTTTATTATGTTGTGGTATGATATATAAATTTATCCTACGGATATTTTATTATCATATGATGAGAGACCCCATTTGATCTCTTCAATTCAGTTTTTTGAAGTTTTAAGTGGCGCCGTGAGGCTGCCGAATTTTTAAGTGGTTCTTCACCCTTCTCATTTTGATGTTCTACTTTCATGTCAATTCTTTCAAGTTCCTTTTTGTTATGTTGGGGTATGAACTCTATATCTATCATACTGGACTCTTATTTTCATATGATGAGAGACCCTATTTGATCTCATCAATTCATTTTTGTTGTAGTTTAAGTGACGCTGTTAGGCTGCCGAATTTTCATAAGAGAAATCTTATTTTTGTCTTCATTTCATGTTCTTCATTTCATATGGTATATTTTCAAATTTCATTACCATGTTCTTAAATCCATTATATTATGTCCCTCTACTGTTTTATGGGTCATTTATCATTTTTTGACCCATGTCCTCTCTCTTTTCAACGTTTTCTAAAACCTTGTTACTTAGCCATTGTGCTGCAGAATTTTCGTCTCAAAATGCCTCTCTCTTTTTCTCAAAATTACATCATGTTATTAAGTGAATACTCAAAGCTCTTATTTCTACAGGGTTATTCACATATATACAAAAATGTTCTATTTTAAATTCTGGGATTTACATACATGATACCCGCTTTCCCTTTCCGTGGGTTTAAAGTAACGTAAAGATCATGTCTTTAAAGCAGTTTTTAAAACGTTATGATTATAAAACGAAACCCATTTGTTTTATGCTATATGGGTTATTTATGAAATGTTTGATGATGATATATGTGTCTCACATGATAATAAAGTAAAATTTAAGGGTGCACCCTGATAGCACTCCAATGCATTGGGTAAAGACTTAATCTCTAGAGATGACCATTTTTAACGACGCCTTGGTGAATAACCTTGGTAATTTTTAACGACACCTTGAGGATGGACCTTGGTGAAACAAAACGATTGTCAATATTAAATGTTGTATCCACATCTTCAAGTTATGAAAAATGTTATTTTTATTATGATATGCTTCATGGTTTCATTTTCATGCCTTAAAGTTCTTTTCATGTCCTTATTGAAGTATCTCAAGTTCACATGTAAAATGTTTCTCTTGTTTCCCTTACTGGGCCTTCTGCTCAACCTTTCTTTTGTTGTATGTCCCCAGGTTATGAGATGTAGTAATGAACCTAGGATGAACTTAAGTAGAATCCTTTCAAGGGTTTAAGAAATATGTTTTATGTATGTTTTCATGTTTTAAGTTCCTGGTTTCCATGACACTAAACCTTAAAGATCCTCGGTTTTGTAAAATGTAATGAAAGTTTATGTGATAAAAAGGCGGGATGCTATAGTTGGTATCAAAGGATGGTTTAGTTATTTGTGAAAATTAGGATATGAAAACTCTAGGAAGAACCCTATAGAAACTTTTAAATATAGGAAATATTCCTAGTATTTTAGTGAGTATTGAATAAGGGGTTTCCAAGAAAATACATCCCTGTCTGGATACGGGCAGGTAGAGGTGGCTCTGGCACAGATGTACATAGGGGTAAAACCCAAAAACACCACTTTGAGCTAGACTCGAACGGGAACTGGTACACGACAACGGGCCTTGCTGCACTCTTGGTTATGACACTCCCGGGGGATATGCTTTCGTAAATTAATAAGATTAGTATGAACCATTATTAAAGGAACAAAGATAAAATAAAATAAAGATTCACATAAGAATATATGATCATGGATAACCTAGTTTGAAACCTAGGGGATCACAAGTTAGGGTAAAATTTTCTTCTACAAGTTATCCTTATATGCTTTAAGTTCCTTTTCATGATTATTGGATAAGTATTTAAGCCCCTAATTATTCTTTCTCTTCTTAGTTAATGGTGGGAAATGGAAGAACATGTCCCAAAAACCAATGTGATAGGAAATGCGATGATTGTCGTATTAATATGATAGAGATGATTAGTGGATTAAAAGATGATTATTATTTTGGAAGACGTTCACTATTTTATGGACCCCATATGATCGAGATAAATAGATTACTACGGTATTTTCATTGAGGAGTAAGGTTGACTTATATTTTGAAGAATAGATGAATTTAAGGCGGACTTATAGTAATTTAGGTTACTTATGGAAATGATTAACCTATATTAGGGTAAATATGTTTAGGTTAGTTACTTTTGTTATAAGATGTTAGGAGTGGTTGATTTTGTTTGGAGATGAATGATAAAGTTTACCTTGGAAGACTATGTTATCAAATCCTTCTTGTATTTGGGTTTCAGTCTTAGTTTGGTTTATTTTGAGGATTTTTAAGGATAGTTATTTACGGAATGGTCTATGATGAACTCTGGGTAGTACCATGGAACTTCGAAGATTTAAAAGTAGTTTCCATTCCTATGTGATTATTTCTTTTTGAAGAGTTGTTTTACCTTACCCATTCTGTTTTTGGGATAATGTTTAAAGATAGATGAAATAGATGGTTAATCTTTTGAGGATTATGTGATTCTCTAGAAGATGATTCTTGTGTTTTGATGAGACCAAGTGTTTTTGAATGCTCATTGTTTGGAGAAAAGATTATTTTTCGGTAGAAACTTATTAAAGGATTAAACTCTACATGAAGGTAGGTATATTTTCATATGTTTTTGTTCTATGTAGTAATTGAATTCCTCAAAATTATGAAAAGGAACGTAAAACAAAAACGTTGTTGTTTTACGTTTCCTACTAGGTAATCAAAGACCGTTTACACACATCGTAAGTTTGGTATTTTCTTATGGTTAACTTTCTCCTAATCATGTTTTCTATCACTCTCCCTCAGAACTTGACCCTTTGTTTTTCTTACATGTCCATACATGGAATCCTAGTGTGGGTTATCTCGGGTGGCCTTTGTACTTCCCATTATTTCTTTTAAAGTAATAGTTTTACTGACTCCTTTTTCAATGTGGTACTTTCAATGAAATTTCAAAACCCAATTTCAAAAATTGCGAGGACGCAATTTCTTAAGGGGGGAAGATTGTAACGACCCGAAATTTTGAATAAATCTCGTTTCCTAATTTTATGTGTTATTTTATTTTATTTTTGTACTCAACAAAAATGTTTCATTTGATAACATGAGTATAATTAAAATGAGACTGTTGGGTTTTGACCGTTATTTGACCATTGGTCAATATGACCACTGTAAACTAACCGTTTTGATTATTGTCTCTAAATATAAGTAATCTTGGTTAATTAATATAGAAAGAAGATTTGATTGCCTCACCCAGTAGTCTTGGACCAATCGAAGCCCATCTAACAGAACTTGGGAAGGAGGTAGCACCAAAGGGCTTTGCTCTGGACCAAACCCAAGCTGAACTTCATCGTATGAAGCTAGAACGGGATCGCCTTCACGAGAAGTTCAAACTGATAGAAATTACTACTCGTGCGATGTTGGCCAAGCCTCCCTCAGATTCTCTCACATTATCACACCTCACACTTAGGTCCTATGCTGGTGTGATAAGGGGCTATGTTAGGAGACCGTAACTGCCTTGTGTAATCCTTTGTTTTAAATAAAAATTGGGATTTCTTCTTATGATGAAGTTTATGAATTTTCAAATGTCCGGATAAATATAGTATGCATATTTTTGATGAATTTTAGAAAAAGGATATTTTAAAAATGTTTATGTAAACCTTAAATAAATAAAAATGTGTAATGATTTTCGAAAATGGTCTTCTACAATTATGTTTAGTGTGAAATTTAGAGTCTAATAAGACCAACTTTATTTTTGATGAATAGTAAATTATGAATAGTGATTTTACGCTTAGGATTAGTAATGTGACCAAATGGATTAGTAATTTCACTCAAAGAAAGTATTAATATAATTTAGACACCTAGATTAAGTAATGAGATTCAATAAAATGGGTAAATAACAGTTTCATAAATTATTATTCAAGTATTAGTTTTTTCGGGTGAATAGTGTTTTTTAATTAAAAATTTAATTAAAAATATTTAGAAAATTATTTTTATAAAATGGATTTCATTTTTGAACTCAGAACGTCGATATTATGTTGTGGTAATTTTTTGGGATTTTTCTGAAAAAAATGAATTTTCAGTGAATAGTGTATTTATTTAAAAATTAAATTAAAAATAATTAGAAAATTATTTTTATAAAATGGAGTTCATTTTTGAAATCAGAGCATTGATATTTGGTTAAGGTGAAATTTTGGGATTATTCTGAGAAAGTTGAATTTTCGATGAATAGTGAAAGTATAGTTTTTAAGTTACAGGTGTTTAATGACATCATTAAATGATGTATTAAGTATGTAATCAATATGGTAGACTTATGAATTGTATGATAAGGTATGAGTTGTCCCAAGTGGCCAATACCATGGGCAAATACCATGGGCAAGCCCATGGTTTTTCCAAAACCACTAGTGAGGTGTCCCTTGGCCATTAATGCCTTGTCCCCTCACTTTCCCTATAAATACCCACCCTTTCCTCCTTTAGTTTTCACTCCCAACTCTCCCCCAACGAATTTCTGGTCTCCTGACCTCCCAAGGAGTCCTCCCAAGGTGCCCCCAAGCCCTCAAGGTCCAAAACATTGAGTTTCAAGAGTCACGTTTTAAGGTAAGGGATCCGACCTCTCTCTTTCTTTTCAAGTAATCTCTTTTATGTAATTTCTTTTATGCTCCATGTTCTTATGTTAAAGGATGTTTTTATACCCCTATTACTTCCCTTTTCATGTTCATATAATTATAGATCCCCTCTTACTCTCATTATTTCGTTTTATGAAGTTTTAAGTGGCGTCGTTAGGCTGCCGAAATTTTTGTAACGGATTCTTCCTCCCTTCTCATTTTTCAAGATCTATTATCATGTAAAGTATTTCAAGTTCCTTTTTATTATGTTGGGGTATGATCTCTAAATTTATCATACTGATATTTTATGATAATATGATGTGAGACCCCATTTGATCTCTTCAATTCAGTTTTTTGATGTTTTTAGTGGCGTCGTTTGGCTGCCGAATTTTTAAGTGGTTCTTCACCCTTCTCGTTTTGAAGTTCTACTTTCATGTCAATTCTTTCAAGTTCCGTTTTGTTATGTTGGGGTATGATCTCTATATCTATCATACTAGACTCTTATTTTCATATTATGAGAGACGCTATTTGATCTCATCAATTCATTTTTGTTGAAGTTTAAGTGACGCTGTTAGGCTTCCGAATTTTCATAAGAGAAATCTTATTTTTGTCTTCATTTCATGTTATTCATTTCATATGGTATATTTTCAAATTTCATTACCATGTTCTTAAATACCTTATATTCTTTCCCTATACTGTTTTATGGGTCATTTATCATTGTTTGACCCATGTCCTCTCCCTTTTAAATGTTTTCTAAAACCTTGTAACGTAGCCGTTGTGCTGCAGAATTTTCGTCTCAAAATGCCTCTCTCTTTTTCTTAAAATTACTTCATGTTATTAAGTGAATACTCAATTCTCTTATTTCTAAAGGGTTATTAACATATATACAAAAATTTTCTATTTTAAATTCTGGGATTTACATACATGATACCCGCTTTCCCTTTCCGTGGGTTTAAAGTAACGTAAAGATCATGTCTTTAAAGCAGTTTTTAAAACGTTATGATTATGAAATGAAACCCATTTATTTTATGCTATATGGGTTATTTATGAAATGTTTTATGATGATATATGTGTCTCACATTATAATAAAGGCAAATTTAAGGGTGCGCCCTGATAGCGCTCCAATGTATTGGGTAAAGACTTAATCTCTAGAGATGACCATTTTTAACGACGCCTTGGTGAATAACCTTGGTAATTTTTAACGACACCGTGGGGATGGACCTTGGTGAAACGAAACGATTGTCAATATTAAATGTTGTAGCCACATCTTCTATTTATGAAAAATGTTATTTTTATTATGATATGATTCATGGTTTCATTTTCATGCCTTATAGTTCTTTTCATGTCCTTATTGAAGTATCTCAAGTTCACATGTGAAATGTTTCTCTTGTTTCCCTTACTGGGCCTTCTGCTCACCCTTTCTTTTGTTGTATGTCCCCAGGTTATGAGATGCAGTAATGAACCTAGGATGAACTTAAGGATAATCCTTTAAAGGGTTTACGAAGAATGTTTTATGTATGTTTTCATGTTTTAAGTTCCTGGTTTCCAAGACACTAAACCTTAAATATCCTCAGTTTTGTAAAATGTAATGAAAGTTTATGTGATAAAAAGGTGGGATGATATAGTGTCATTGGATTTTCCTATCTGTGGATGTGTGTATTGGTCCTTAGACTCTATGATTATTATTAATGGGTATTACAACTCACTCACTTAGATGTATTGACGAAAACTATGATGACACACTATTCGTAGTGAGGTAGGATACGTTGGGTGCATCACGAGTAATATTGCATTAATAGATAATGCGAGAAATGATTTTTCCCTTCTGTTCCATAATATAAGTAGACATATCAGGCCCTTTTATTTATTTGGTATAACCTATATAAATCCATGGTCATGTTAAGGTATGGGTGAGTTCAATTCTGGAAAGTCAATGAAAGGATAATAAAGCACCTGGGTTGATGCAACTAGCATACAACCCAATTGATTTTAGATATCATGAAAAATGTATTATATTACATGGTAAACATTCGTTGGAGGTGACATGTCATTGTGGTGTAAACTTATTTCTCTCTAGGTGCCTTGGAATGTTGCTAGATGCTAACCTTGGACTTTAGGCAGGCTCCGCCTAATGCCACTGGGAAAGAGGCCAAGAGGGTCACACACTAACTGTGTCCATGTATCTCAGTTAAATATTAATTTAACAAGTTAAATAAAGATTATTCTCAATTGTGGTTTAATAATTATTTAAGGATGCCTGATCGCATTTATTTCGACACTAGTTATTCGAGATAATATATTGTGGGTGAAATAATGTATATTTCTTGGCGAGAAAGGCAGTTACATTTATTTAAGAAATAAATATCCATTACTCAAGTTCTAATAAATGTGGTGGAAGAAATAAAGGAAATAAAAACAAGTACACACAGTGTATTAATGATAACACGTCGTGTAGTTTTTAGTCAGGATTTTGAGAAAATAATATTGTTTTATTAAATGATATTTATTATAATCAATGTGGAGCACATGCGGATCACCACTAGAAGAATCCTACTCATGGATTCTACGACACACCGACATATCACATTGGATCGTGACCGGAGACATCAATAATGAAATAATTCCATCAATATAATTCTTGTTAATTAATTAAATTAATTATAACCAACATATGATTATCTTATCTTTATGGTTTTAGGACTCTCTATTTTTTTTCTTTCTTCGTTATATTCTGAAGATCTGATGTTTTACATCTTGATGGATCTTGATTTGATCGTTGTTAACACTAAAATCAATGTAGGGCGACCCACTAGTGCGCTTCCGCTATGCCCGGAACCTATAAGTTGTGTCAGAGTAGTCATATCGTTGATTATAATTATTTAGTTTTTCATTGATGTTTTACGCATTTAATAATTTAGTTGTTTCAATTCAAGTTAATCGTTCTTAAAAATATGAATCTTGAGATATGTTCCTCCCATCTCGTTTCTCGTTCACCTTACAAAAACGAATTTTTCTTTTAATTGTGATTAAAATAAAATAGAGGAACTATTCCAGAGGTTCCAAATGCTCTTGGATGTACACCACCAGAATACATGGTGTGTATTAGGAAGTACATGCTGTGTAGTCTAGGTTCAATGCATTGGATGATCCGCCAAATCAGGCCATTTATTGAATCCTATCTAATCCATTTATGACACTATGTGTTCATCATGAATAGGTGGCACATGGTTGCCAGATTACACACCGTGTGGTCTAACTAAACATGGTGTGTAGTCCCTTCGGGTTAGGTTTGGACCATGTACCCCATACATGGCTTGCCTGGCTGGAAACCATATAACACGGAAACTACACTGCGTGTGTCCCACTGAACACACCGTGTACTCCAAAAATTCCCGAAGTACATCAACATTCCATGTCCCCAGGCATGTACTTCGGATGGACGGTGAACAAAAAGTACATGCTGTGTAGTCAGAACTACACGCCATGTACACATCCCAATTACACAGATTTATTAAAATTTATTATTATATTATACAAACCCTTGAGACGTGTACCATAGTGGAGGTGTAAAGCTAACGCACAACATGTGATAGGTGTTTTTTATATATGTGTTTAATTTAACATCTTCATAATGAATGGAAATTCACCGGGTTGCCACCAAGGCACATGTTCCTTACAAGGATAATTTTAAATGAATTTATTTGTTTAAAACTATGATGGATGAGAATCTGAAGGAAATTCAGAAAAAGGGTTATAATAAAAGGATTGATTAACTAATGATAATTAATTGATTCGAACGTGATTTATCTTAAACAAAAAATGATTAAAAAATTGAATGGTAGTTTTATTTATGTGTAAATATATTTTCATGTATGGATGATGATGATCTAGACCAATAACATTGTTTGTGAATGGTTTATTTTAATTAATTTATTTAAATTAATTTTTTTGTCATTTGAGCTTTCTATTCATTAATATGTAGGGTCTGCATGCCCAATGATTCTTTTATGTAAAAACCCCCTTTTAACCCTCACCTGCATGTGAGATAAATGCATATGTAATGGATGGAGCTCCCAAGCTAGTGGAGGTGACTCAAGTCAGAAGCCAAGGCAAAACCAATCCAAGGAGATACAAAGGTGGATATGTGGAAAGCTGTAAACATGAACCTGAAAGTTCAAGGTGTTTCTCCCCTATGTCTTGGGATAGTTTATCAACTGCTAGATAAAATAACCAATAGAACAAGCTCATTATCATACCAATTTTTTTATTTATGTCAGTTGCATGGTTTATTTATTATTGGTGTGTTTTCTCGATTACACAATTAATGACATAAACAAGAATGCAAGATGGAAATAAAATAAGATCGTATTATGCGTAGATATTATCTGAGACAAGGTTAATCACTTAAGTATATCCCAATTAATATGAACAAGCATGTGATCAAAGATAATAAATTGAAAATTTACGTATAAGGATAAAATCCCTCAATGAAATATTATGTTGGTATAGTCTTCCATAATATTGTTTAGAATCGAACCATAGTTCAAAGTGCTTAACCAACCCTAGTTGGGGTGCCTTCAATTATCAGGGAATTCTAATTCAAGGTTTTTGGTTGACTTGACTTGGTTCACATCAAGGGTTTACTGCCATAGAAGGACATGGAGTGACCAAGAGGTAAAGGTTGAAGAAATCCAAAATAAAAGGATTTCAGGATTGCAGAGTCCAGTCAGCGGATCAAGGAGCTGCGAATTAATGCAGTTGGAATTTGGAATGACAACCTAAAATCCTTCAAGTGGATTGAACAACACTAGATGGGGTAATTATAAAGGCAATATGGATCCTTACCACTAGAATATTCAGGAAAAAGAATATTCTAAAGTCAATTTTGAGGTCTATTGGATTTCGTTAAAATAGTGGGAGACTAATAAGTATTAATTTATTTATTTGTCTCAGTTTTTATAATAAAGTTCTAAACCTTTTCACATCTTAAATTGTATATATTAAAAGAAAAATGACTTCAAACATATCATTTCAAATCATACTCAAGAAGGAAAACCTTCTCACCGACACGAATTTCCAAGAGTGCCAGAGGCGTTTACACGTCATCCGTCACCACGAAAGAAAATTGTATGTGCTAGAAGAGACTGTTCTAGTTGCACTTGGAAAAGAGACCAGTGATGTGGAACTATCTCCCTATATGAAACATATGTATGATGCCATAGATGCCCAATGTTTCATGCTATTGGCCATGTCTAATGAGCTCTTGAAACAATATGAAAACATGGATGCTTATAGCATTATGTCTTACCTTAAGGAACTCTACCAAGAGAAGGTGAGATAGGAGAGATATGATATCTCCAATGATTTTTTTACTACTAAGCATGGAGAGTCTGTGCTAGCTGGGCCTCATGTAGTCAAGACTATTGGCTACATTAAATGCCTGGATATCTTATGGATTAAGTTCCCAGATGAGTTGCGTATAGATCTCATCCTATCATCACTGCCCAATACCTTCTCTAGATTTGTTGTCAACTAGAACATGAGAAACAATGAGAAGAGTCTATCGGAACTTCTGACCTTAATTCTCCAGGTAGATAAGGACATGGGGCATGACAAACCTATAGTCCTTATGGTGAATAAGAAATGGAAGGACAATGCAAAGGGGCCAAGGACTTATAAATGGTCTGAAGCCCCCGAGCATTGTCCCTTCAAGAAGGGGAAGATCCAGAGGAAGGGAAAGGTATGAGAGTTGTTATGTTTTTCATGTGGAAATCAAGTCCACTGGAAGAGGAATTACAACCAAACGTGTGGGGACGCTAAAGGTGAGTTCATTATCGAGGTTAATCTTTCCATTTCTACACATTGGGTATTAGATACTGCTTGTGGGGATCACATCTGTATTCAAATGTAGGAACCAAGTATATTTAGAAATATTGACATAGGAGATGTGGATCTTAGAGCTTCCAATGGCGCAAGGCTGGCTGCGATGGCCATTGGTGATTACCACCTCTCATTGCCAACTAGGATGGTTTTGGTTTTACATAACTATTATTATGTGCCTAGTGTTACCAAGAACATATTTTATGAATCTTGTTTTGATATGAATGGATTTATTTTCATGTTTGGAAATAAGGGTTGTCTCCTTTATAAGAACAACGTATGTTATGGTATGGTCCATTTAAATAATGGATTTTATGTATTAAATTATGAAAACCATGTGTTTTAAATCGATAACGAAACAAACTCACATGACTCATACATCACCCAGTTGTGGCATCACCGTCTCGGTCATGTAAACGAGATGTGTTTGAAAAACCTCTTCCAAGATGGATTTTTAGAGTCTATTGAGAAAAAAACACTTGATAGATATCACACTTTTTTACAAGGTAAAATGACCAAGCCTCCTTTCGGTGGACAAGGTGAAAGGGCCACAAGGCTACTAGGATTGGTGCACACAGATGTGTGTGGATCATTTTCAATAGAATCTAGAGGTGGATATTCTTAATTCATTACTTTTACTAATGATTTGAGTAGACGTGGCTATGTATAATTAATGAGGTATAATTCATAAGCCTTAGAGAAATTTAAGGAATTCAAGAATGAAGTAGAGAATCAGCTTGGTAAGAAGATAAAGAAACTTCAATCGGATAGAGGTGGAGAATATCTGAACCAAGAGTTTATCAATATTCTATGGGAGTATGGGATTCTATCTCTGATCACTGCACCTTATACACCACAATGGAATAGTGTGAGTGAAAGGAAGAATTGCACCTTGTTAAAAATGGTGAGGTCGATAATGAGTCATGCAGATCTTCCATTATCCTTTTGGGGATATGCATTACAAACTATAACACACACAATAAACTGAGTACCAAATAAGGCGGAAAATGGAATTCCCTCTGAGTTATGGAATAAAAAGAAAGCCATTTTGTTGCATACATGTGTATGGGGATGCAAGGCATTTGTTAAGGCCTTCTCAGGCAACAAACTAGCACCCCAGGGCACAAGGTGTATATTTATAAGATATCTTAAGGAAATGAAATGATATTACCTATATAACCCTCAAGACACGAAAGTGACCGTCTCCAGAAAAACCGCCTTTCTTGAGAGGGAGAAAATTCTCAAAAAGGATAGTGGGACCAAGATTGAATTTGATGGAGTTGATGCTCAAGATACACAGGAGTTGGTACAGGAAAAAGTTCCAAAGGTCTCTGAGGAAGAGGTTCTAGAAACACAAGTACTGCGTAGGAGCACAACAGAGGTAAGGGAACCAAAGAGATTTGGTTTCCTAGTCACTCAGGATGGTGAATCATTATTGTTGGACACAACGAACCTCTCTTCAAAAAGGAAGTAATAGAAATCTCAGAAGCTACAAGATGGATAGATTTTGTGAATTCTGAGATGGATTCCATGTATCAGAACCAAGTCTAGGTACTAGATAATGATCCAGTTGATGTAAAGCCCGTTGGATGAAAATGGGTATTCAAGAGAAAACTAGACATGGAAGGTCAAGTTAGCACCTATAAATAAAGGCTAGTGTCTAAAGGATTCAGATAGGTTCAAGGAATTGACTATGATGAAACCATCTCGCTAGTTGCTGTGTTTAAATCCATAAGAATCATACTTTCTATAACAGCTTACCATGACTATGAGATTTGGAAAATGGATGTAAAAACAACATTTCTTAATGGGAACCAATAGGAATATGTCGATATGACACAACCAAAAGGGTTTGTGACACCGGGTGAAGCCAAACTGGTTCTCAAGTTTCATAAATCCATTTATGGATTAAAGAAATCATCCAGGTCATGGAACATTCGATTTGATGAAGCCATAAATGAATTTGGTTTCATTAATAATGAATGTGATAAATGTGTTTATAAGAGGTTTAATGGGAATAAAATCGTGATCCTATTAGTATATATTGATGACATATTACTTATTGTGTACCTGTCTTATAGTCAGTTAAGGACAGGTTGAAAAAGTGTTTCTCCATGAAGGACTTGGGTGAAGCAGCCCACATTCTAGGGATCAAGATCATTCGTGTTAGATCCAAGAGGCTGCTTGGACTAAGTCAGCATACATACATTGACTAGATACTAAAGAGATTTAGTATGGAACAATCCAAGAGGGGATTGGTTCCAGTGTCACATGGCTTAAATCTTTATGAGAAAATGTGTCCCCATACACAACAGTAAAAATATTGAATTAGTAAGATCCCATATGCTTCGGCTATAGGATCCATCATGTATGCTATGTTATGTACCATGCTTGATGTTGCCTATGCACTGATCATGGTAGGAAGATATCAAGAAAATCCCGGAGAACAACATTGGACTACTGTTAAGAATATTCTTAAGTATCTAAGAAGAACTAAGGATATATTCCTGGTGTATGGATGAGATGAGGATTTTTTCATCATGGGGTATGCTAGTGCTGGTTTTCAGATGGATCAGAACGATCTGAAGTCACAATCTGGATATTTTTTCTCTCTCAATAGAGGAGCTGTGAGCTGGAAGAGTTTAAAGAAGCTAGGTGTCACCGATTCTACAATGTAGTCCTAATATATAAAGGATTTTGATGCATCCATGGAATCCATCGGGTTTCAGAACATTGTCTAGGAGCTTGATGTGGTTCCCATCAGTAAAGATCCTATCACGTTGTATTTTTATAATACTGTAGTGGTGGATCTTGCAAAAGAACCATTGTCACATCAATGGATAAAGGAAATAATCCTAAAGTATCACCTCTTGAGGGATTTCTATCAAAGGGGTGATGTTATAGTGAGATGAGTGTCCACGTAAGAGAACGTGGTAGACCCCATGATTAAAGGCCTATCTCACCAGAAGCATGAATATCATGTGAGAGATAGAGGGTTAAAGGTCGATAGTAGTTGTCTCTAGTCCAAGTGGGGGTTTGTTGGATTTGGTGGCCTAGAACCAACAACTTTGTACTTTATTCATTAATAAAGGCCTTATCACATCTTGATTGTTCTTATGCATGACAATTAGTGTGATAATGTCTTAAGGATAACTGTTTCATTATAGTGTCATAGAGGATCCTTGCAATGATGAGAACCCAGAATTGCAATAACATTGTTCTTGAATATATGTTCTATGTCCGGATGATTTTATTTGAGGGACACAAATAATACAGGCCATTACGGGTGAGGACTCATAAAACATTGAGGTACCTTCTCATGATGTGTTCCCTTGTTAATATCCAGGAGGATATTATGAGAACGAGACCCACTAATAGTAAATCCACATTTCATAGTGTCATTGGATGTTCTTATCTGCATAGGTGTGTATTGGTCCTTAAACTTTAAGAATATTATTAATGGGTATTAAAACTCATGCACATAGATGCATTGAAAAAAACTATGACAACACACTGTTCGCAGTGAGGTAGGATACGTTGGGTGCATCATGAGTAAGACTGCATTAATAGATAATGCGAGAAAGGATTTTTCCCTTCTGTTCCATAACAGAATTAGATACCTCAATCCCTTTGATGGAATTGATATATCCTGAATAAATCCATGTCCATGGTAAGGTATGGGCGATTTCAATTCCAAAAAGTCATTTAAAGGATAATCGAGAACATGGGTTGATGGTACTAGAATGAAACCCGCTTGATTTGAGATATCGTGTCAAAGGGATTATATTACACGGTAAGCGTTCATAGGAGGTGACACGTCATTACGACATTAAATTCTTTCTATATGGGTGCCTTGGCATGTTTCTAGACGCTAACCTTGGACTTTAGGTAGGCTCCACTTATTGCCACTGACAAATATCCCTAGAGGGTTACACACTAAGTGTGTCCATATATCTCAGTTAAATATTAATTTAACAAGTTAAATAAAGATTATTCCTGACTGTAGTTTAATAATTATTTAAGGATGTCTCATCGCATTTATTTTGACACTAGTTATTCAAGATAATATATTGTGGGTGAAATAATGAATATTTATAAGCGAGTAATGCAGTTACATTTATTTAAGAAATAAATATCCATTAATCAAGGACTAATTAATGTGGTGGAGGAAATAAAGGAAATAAAAACATGTACACACCATGTATTAATGATAACACACCATTTATTTTTTAGTGGAGATTTTGAGGAAATAATATTGTTTTATTAAATGATATTTATTATAATCAGTGTGAGAGAATTTCAAGGAATTAATGATTCAACATGAGGGTTTTCAATAAGTGTTAGTGAAAGAAATAAAACTCATAAGGCGTTTATTTATTATCATAACTCTATAACCTGAAACTCGATTATAAATATCCTCACAACCCCAACACTTTTACCCAATCATTGTGCACAAAAATTCTGGAGAGTTTCTCTCAAGGCCGAATGGACTCCTTCCTCCAAGAACTCTCTCATGACTGAGAGAGATCCACCACCACCGGATCAAGGTGATCAAAGGTGGACATCCCAAGAAAAGGTTCTTCTGCGCTAGCACCTGGATATTCTTTCGACGATGTCTATAGATACGTTGAGCATGTGTGGATCATCGCTAGAGGAATCCTACACTTGGATTATATGACACAATAATAGATCACATCGAATCGTGACCGGAGGCATCAAATAAGAAAGAATTTGATCAAGGTAATTCTCGTTAATTAATTAAATTAATTATAACCAAAATATGATGATCCTCTCTCTATGGTTCTAGGGCTCCATCTTTTTGTTGTCATTTGTTCTATTCTGAAGATCCAATGTTTTAAATCATGACGGATCTCATATATATTATTTTTAATGCTAAAATTAAAGTTGGGAGACCCAACAACACACTTCTGTTGTGCTCGGAACCTACAGGTTGCCCTTTCCCCATGGACAGACACCACCCCGATAAAGAGGATCTCATTCAATGTGAGGAATGATCTCACTCTCGTGGAGACCAGTGGGCGTGCATAATGTCCATGGTGGTGGCACCTCATGTGTGTGGCATGGGGAGAGGTTATAGTTTAACGTCATGTGCTGAGGATGATGGTTCTTGGTAGTTTAACATCCTTCAGCTCGGACGAGTTGGATTTGGTCCGCACCCCTAGGACTTAAATAACTAGTACCCTCTACTCCTTAGTGAAGATAAGGGACAGGTAATGTCATGGAAATAGGATTTCATGGAGTGAACCATTTGGGGGGGGTCCACATTATCATGGCTATGTGAAGAAGAAATAGTCGTCAGCATACCTATGTGAAGAAGAATGAGGTGAAGCAACGCAACAGATGGTATCATCCAGGAGACTTTGAAGTTACTTTGTGTGAACCTATGAGGTTGAACAATAAATGAGTATATGGAGAAGGTGCTTTGGGTGTGGGAGGCGCCCGAAAATTATGCCCGGAAGAGAGACATCATGGGTGCACAGGGCGGGAGGCTTGCGTGCAAAAGGGGCTGTTGCAAGAACAAGGGTCGGGCCGATACTCAATGGAGAGGCGTGCATGAAAAAGGGCAGGGTCGGTGTGTAATTGAGGTGCACACATGAAAAAGGCTAGGGTGGCCCACAAAAGTAATTCCGCATGTGAAACGGTCTGGGAGGTGAGCAAAAGGAATTACACGCCAGGGCAGCGCGCAAAAGGAATTACGCACCGAAGACATGATCACACACAATTGGAAAGAATTGTGTGTGGGGTAATGAGCTCAATGGGATTTATACAAGGATCAAGCCCAAGTGGTCGCACATAAAGGTGGACCCCCGGGTGACCTGGAATGAAACATTCAGTACCTGAGAGCCATCTTTTTGCATGCACGGTAGAGGAATTTCACACTAAGTAGACAGTTCAGACTCTTCAGGTGGAAGTCGAAGGGGTGGCATTCTATTTATAGGCGCTCTAGATCACGTGTCCACATAAAAAACAAGCCGGCATGAAATATTTCATGCCCGGTGTCGGCAGTGCGTTAATCAATCGCACGACATGAGAAGTTTTGTGCCCGTGCAGAAAAATCTCGTGAATCCCAGATTTTTTTTTCCATAGGACATATTTTTTTCACACAAATGAGATTTTTTTTCAGGTCACCCCTCTAGGGCCCCCAGATTATATCGCCAGTTCCAAATATGCCTTCACATAGTCGGGGATGAACCTTCCTCATCCCTTGAGCATTTTTTTGACATCTATAATTTTCTTCTTTAAAGATTTCATAACGCTCATTTGGTACTTTGAAAAAATAAATTATTTTGAAAAAATTTCTTAATGGTGACTTAGGGGTGATCTTATTGTGTATGTTGTTTTTGTGAGTTGTTTTGCATGATGTTTGTGCATGGTGATTGGTTTCTTGATTGACATTTTTGACTCCCCCCTATGTTCATTTATTACTCAGCATGGGAACCTGGCATAGTAAGTGAAGTTTCTGAGAACTATTGCTGCACTAGTTTAGATTATTCACATTCTAGTGGCTCTTAGTATGGACTTTTCTCTACTAGGGGATTGGGCCCCTCGGTTAGGCTAAGTAGAGAAACACCAAGCGTTTGGGTGTTATAACTCCATTGAGTTTAGAATACCCTCTGTATGAATCACACATATATTACGTTCTATATTGATCACGAGATCCTAGGTTCGACCGATGTTTTCTTTAGAGCTTATTTGTATGTGGAAGATGATTGAGGTACATATTTTTGTTGATGGATCATGTGCTAATTTTTTCCATTTCCCTTATTGTGTGTTGTGTGCGTGTATGGTTTTCCTCTAGTTTAGCAACTAAAATTTTGATTTTAAATTGTTCGCCAAAATGTTTTTAAAATTCCATACATTTCAATCCTTCAAACCTTAAAATTTATTTTAAATTGAAAATTGTAATTGACTACTACTCTCATTAGAAGTGAAAGTCTATGTGAAAACTCATATTTTATATAATGTATTTCAAAACGAAAATTAGTAATATTCTTTATTTAAAGGCAGTTATTTGAGAATAACTATTTTTTGGGCACACCTAATGAGTTTTAATTCTCATGACTATAGGGTTTTATTGTTTTTAGTTTATCCTAAATGTGTCATCTTTGGTTTTGATCTCCTTGGGTGACATTTGGTTTGGGTGTTGGACAATGACTCTCAGGGTCACATGGATTTTTGGTCGTGGTCAAGTTTTTATGTGTTGTTGTTTGTTATTTCTCTTATATGTTTTTTATTTTTTTGCGATGTTTTATTTATTTTCTGTGACTTATTTATTTTACATTGGGAAAAATCATTCCCATGTTGTTCTCGGTTGATGCCCTGGTGCTTGTCGCCAGCCAGGGAAGATTGGGAATGCCTCTTGGGCCTTGCAGTAGATCGGCTCAGGTGACCGGTCTAGGGTTGACCAGGTTGGTTCATGAAAAAATGGTATCAGAGGGAGATTTTATATCATAGTTCATGTTCCCTTGGTATAGAGTTAGGGTAGACCAAAATTAAGGATGTTAGAACTCAACATTATAGCTATGAGAATGGTGTCTAGCCACCACACCTCATGGCGGGACTCGAGTTACCAAAGTAAGTTAAAGTTTTTATGAGTCATTAGTCCTTGTGGGTAATCTTATTTAGGGAAAATGAAAAGGGAGTAGGTTCAATGGTTCCAATGATATCTTAGGGTTTGGCACGCCATGTGGGTCTGGGGATGCTGTCCTAGAATACTCTCTATGGTGGTGGCGTGATTGGCGTACGGCCGCCAACTATTTGTTCCAGTCATCCGCCTACACTAGTTTTCTGTTGCATCGTTCCTCATCTCTTTTTTTGTATTCATGGAAATATTGTTTTTAAGTAAAAATTATTTGGTCTTGGAAAATGTTTTTAAATGAAGCGCTTTGAAAAAATGATGTGTGATTTTTGAAAAGTGTCGGTTTAATGTTTGGTTTTGAAAAATGGAATGGTTTGGTTCTGATTCATGGTGTTCTCATAGGTAACCACATGCATGAGTGTATTTGAAAAGAGAAATGGTTAATGGAATGAGTGGATGAGTGCCTAGATGGAAATGAGTAGGGTGACAGTGTGGTACGGGAACATTCATGTGTGTGGCCCATGGGACACCATTGGTGTTGTGCATCCCACCAGCTTCGTTTATTTTCAAAAAGTTTTATTAAAAGAAAATTTGGTGTTTTAAGTAACTAGGGATTGTGTGGTGTGTACTTGTGTTTTTGAAGTTTTTTATGTGAATCATTTTATGTTGATGATCCTTTTTTACTAATTTGTGTATTGATTCTGAATTATTATTTGTATGTTGGTGTGAAAGCATGTGGTTAGTTTTTCTTTTGAAAAGTGCTTCAGGAGGCCTTTATAATGGTTTTGACTACATATTTAGTGTTCACTTGCAGTATGTCTTGTTCATTTGACCAGTTTTATTGGATATATAGTTTTATTTCTTGATTGGTGGGCACCCCGATAAATAATTATAATGTGATTGAATTGCATCCATGGGAAATTCTCCATTGGCAGGTCCTCTAGTCGATTAATGTAAGGACTCTCCCTTTTTAGTGACAGTGCTAAGTCTATCCCTTTTTCCTTTCCGGTTAAATGGATCCTATCATATTAGGATGATAGATGTGAGGGGATTTGAAGGGTGTTTCTATCTCTTTGATTTTTCTGAGTCATCGGGTATTATGTTTGACACCATTGCATCCGAAGGATCCCCTGGAAACGGTGAATGGAATCCAGTGGAAAAGGGTGAAGGTGTTTCGAAGTTATCATTGCTAAACGATGTATTTAAAGTATTTTTGTGCTTTCATCAGCTACATGGTTCATGTTTGGTGATGTCGTGTAGTGTGAGTTCTCTTTGAACAGAAAGGGTGGATTTTTTATAATTCATCAGGAATCCGAGTTTTCATAGGAGTGTGCCCTCTTAGGGAGTTCAAATTGTTATATTCAAAGGGGAGTGTTTCTCATGTGCCTTTACTTTCTTAAGTTTCTTAGTTAAGATGAAGATATATTTTTTGTGCATCATCTAATCCCCTTTTTTGGTGGATGTGTCATGAGGGAGTAGTTGGATGTCGTGGTATGTTGTATTTGTTGGTGTTGTCTCGGTTTTGTTGTGGTTACATGTGATACCAAGAGGATAATCTCTATTCGAGAGTCTTTGATACCTCACTTCAATGAAAGATATGCTTTAAAAATCAGGTCTCTTGCCCTAGGCCTTAGAGTGAATTTGGCGTGTAGTTTGGAACCCTAGTAGTGTATGGGGCTCCATCCTTATTTCTATCACCACTGTTGGAGGTGAAAGCAATTTATGTTCTTTCATATGGTTATTCCATTCTGAATGACCTGTCTGGGTGCATGAGGATTCCTGTAGCTCTAAGGTGGTGTGGTCACCTTGTACCTTAATGTCCCGGTGGATGTGTCCGACCAGATGTAATCTCTTTTACTAGTCCTTATGAGGTATATTTGGGGAAATCAGTCTCAATTTTCATGGGTTCCCATCCAGGGGTGTGAGAAAGTTGATTTGTCTTTGGTCGTGGTTTTGACACCCCGGTACATGGGACCTTCCCTCCATACCCCATGTGTTGGTGTGTTTGGTCACTATCAATTGGTTTTCAATGATTCCATATCTTTCGTCAGTTCTATTAGTGGAGAGACCCATGGTGGGTCTCGCTCAAAAGAATCTTGAATGAAATGGTGTTGTCCTTCTTCATAATGGTGGGAAGTCTACTCATGCCTCCTTGTATCTATTTTCTGGTTTTGTGTCAGGTGTCAATATGTTTTTAATGGTGGGGAGCCCCTTCAGGATTTTCCCATTTTTTCCTTTTGATTTTGTTCCTAAATATGGGTTGGTGGTAAGTGGTAAGAGTTTTACTTGGACATCGTCAGTCTTGGTTGTTTGTTCTAGTCAAACGGTGTGATTTTCATTTAATGGTGTTTGAGGTGTTTTGGTTTTTGAAGTTGGTTTTCAAGGGTGTGAGAGTTAATTTCCTTTATCAGTCAACTAGACGTGTTCTAGCTCTTTTGGGTGGGTGACACATATCAGATGGTCTTTTTATGGTTTTCTTAAGGTTGTCATGTAAGTTCCTTTGTGTAAACATGGTGCTTTTCCCTATTTGCTCTTGATTTTCGCAGGGATTCTCCTTGAACCGTGATGGGTTATCGTTTGCTACTTTGGGGTTCAGTCTTGTTGTGGATTTATAAGGGAGGAAAGATTTATGGTGGGGATAATTGCCACACCCGTTTATTTTCCATTATTTATTTTATTAATTTTTCTTGGCATCGGTTAATCTGGGTTGATGTTTGACTTAATATTTTGAGTTCTTTTGTAAAAAACTCTTGTACTGGCCTTGACTGCGTCCAGCGCACCGCGGTCGAAGCTGCGTAGCCCCACCTGGGTTGTCGTGCGACCTTTCCCAATTCATTGCATGACCTTCCCGGTGCATGAATAATTAATTAATTAATTAAGTGAAATTATCAATAAAGGATTGAAATTAAAAGAGGTGTTAAGGATGATAATTTTATTGTGTTTATTATTGTTATCATCCTTATTCTATTAAGATTTTAATGGGTTACATGGGGTAACCACGCAGTAGCCTGACTCTTTAAAAATAAAAATAATCAAACAAATTTTAAAGAATTATTTTAATGATAATAAAAAATGTAATTATTAATATTATTATTACAATTATTATTATTATTATTATTAATATTATTATTATGTTCATTGTGTTTATTAATAAAAGGATTATTATTATTATGTTATTATGATTAACTTTTTATTAAATTGATTTATGTTTATTATGTTTATTAGTATCATGTTATGTTTATTATAATTTTTATTATGATTATAATTTTTAATATTTTCATTATTCAAGTTAATTTATTTATCATTATTTTATATTAGGTTTTAGTTTTTCTCTCCCCTCCTCCAACCCGTTTCAACCCCCTACCCCATCTCTATCTCTCGTTCATTTTCTCTCCAATAAAACCCTATGTGTTGCACCCCATTTCTCCCTCTCGGCCAGCCATTTCATGCCCCATATCTCCCTCGGCCATCCATTTCGTGATTCCCTACTCCCTCGGGTGACCTGCTGCACACACCGCCCTCCTAGACAAGCACCTCCAAGCAATATCACTCCCTTTTGTTAGCCGACATAGTCCTCTATGTTTGCATCACTCCACTACGAGCTCTCCACCCTCTATTACGACACCATGATCCCCTCTCTAATTGGATCTCTCCACCTTGACAGATAGTCGCACGTTGGCCCCTATCTCCCTCGAAAAACCTGGACCCCCTAGCTGCACATCCCTTCTCAGCCAAATTTTTCGACGCAGCTCACCTCCATCACCTCTTCGTTATGCTCGATCAGCATCCCATACCCACACCATAGGTTCACACTTCTTTATATGTTTGGTTTCTTCCTTTGGGAGATTATCATGTTATGGTTTAGGTGGATTTTGTTCAAGTTTGGATGTTCTATTTAGTCTAATTATTTTTGTAGGTTCAATTTGTGGTTGATTGGGGAGCTTTCGAGGTGTAATGATGATTTTACATATTTCTTCAGAATATTCTTAGTTCAAGTAGGTGATTCCATTCTTTAGCTCATATTAAAATTTTAATTTTTTTGGTAAATTAATTTTTTCATGTTCCATACTTTGTTTTCATGGTGATAATGTTGTTTCTGAATTTTTTAGTATGCCTATGTGTTTGTAATGGGTTTTAGTATAGAAATTGGTTATATTTTGTGTTTGTTATATTTAGTAGATTTTTAGAAGGATTTTTATGCCTTGTTTGGATGGTGTGAATTATGTTTTCAAGGGTATTTGAGATGTTTATATTTAAATATGGATTTTCAATGAGTAGAGGATCATATTGAAGGTATAATTGATGTGATTTTATAAGTTGTTTTAGGGGTGTATTTATTTGGGTAAAATGTGAAAACCTTGTTTGGAAAATGTTTTGAGGCGTATTTGATTTTCAAGAGTGAAAATAGAGTACGTTTTTTGGGTAAATACTTGTTGTTCATTTTAGAAATGTTTTAATAATTATTTAAATGGTTTATTAATCTATGAGTGTGAGGTTAATGATACTTTGGAAAGGTTTAATGGGTTTTTTTAAAAGTATGAATCATGTATTCAAAGGCATATAAAGTGTGGACAGGTTTGGATGTATGTTCTTAAAGAAAAATGAAATACTTGGGCATGTTAAACTTGTTGTTCATTTCTAAATATGAGTTTTAAATTGTTTTAAAATATGGAAATATTGCTTTAGATACAGTTTAATTTATGAGTTATTTTATGAAGGGGTTCGGTCATTGTTTTGGTTGGTCTTAATTGTGGGTTTTCTTGTGTTATAAAAAGGGAATTTGGGAAATTGTACAAGTGGTGGTAAATGTATTTTGGGTGAGGTTTCTCTTGTTTCTTTTTTTTAATTTGGTTTTATTTGGAGCCTTTGGTAGTTATTAGACTCCCTTTCACTGTTTTAGGGTGTTTTGTTCACCTCGGTGTGGGTTTTGGTCATCAGAGATAGACCTATATGTATATACATGGGTAAGAATATATATATATATATATATGTATATCATCCTTGAAAATATTCCCTCTTGAAGCGAGGAATATGTACTTGGGTCAAAGGGTATATATATATTTATGAAAATGTATATGCATATAGGTGAAGTGGTCCCAGGTTTCCATCATCATGGGATTCATGTCTTGAGGTAGGTCCCCACTACACTCGCCTTTAAATTTAGAATTTATTAATTGCTTGATATCTTAGTGATTTTTGATAAATGAGAAATAATATTACATAATTATTTCTGGAATAAATATTTGTCGTAATTGAAGATGTTTATTGTATGCATGGCACTTGAATTATTTTCTTGATGAATCGACGCACAATAGTGAAAGAAGGATCATTTTTCCTTTGAACATAATTCACAGATTTTTATGTGTGGTTCTAGATTGATGGAAAATATTTTCTTCTGACATGTAATATAATGTTATGGTTTCTCTTGAGAAATTAGTTTTTTCTTTAAAAGTTGAAGAAGGCCCATTTGGAAAATTAATTAAATAAAATATTTTGAAATTTTTTTTGGGTGACTCAGGGGTGATTTTTTGAGTACGTTGTTTGAGTGAGTTGTTGTGTGTGATGTCCATTCATGGTGATTAGTGGTTTATTGAAATTATTGACTCACCCCTCTGTTTCTTTATTACTCGACATGAGAACCTAGCATAGTAAATGATTCTTATGATAATGATTGATGTACAAGTTGAGATTGCACACTGGCTAGTGCCCCTTAGTACAGACTTTGCTCTGCTAGAGTATTAGGCCCCTCGGTTATGCCCAGTAGGGAAACACCAAGTGTTTAGGCATTATAAAGTCATTGAGTGGGGAATTGCTTCAGGATGACTCAATTGTTCATGAGATCCTAAATTCGAACCATGTTTTCATTAGAGCTTATTTTTATGTGGTGGATGATTGATGGTCTTAGTATGGTTTCTGGCTCCTGTGTGTCACTTTTTTTACATTTCCCTTAGTGTGTGTTGTGTTTGATTATGGTTTTACTCTGGTTTAACAACTAAAATTTTGATTTTAAATTGTTCACGTAAATGATTTTAAAATTTAATGAATCTTTTTCCATCAAACCTTAATCTTTTTTTAAATTAAAAAGGCTAATAGAATATTACATTCTTTAGAAATCAAAGTGTGTGAGAAAACTCATATTTTTAATAATTAATTTTAAACGTAAATTTAGAAAGATTATTTATTTAAAGGTAGTGATTTGTGAATAGTTTTTTGGGCATGCCTACTGAGCTATAATACTCATTCCTATAGTGTTATCTTTTTTTTAGTTTCTCCTGCATGTTTTATATCTGGTTTGGATCGCCTTGGGAGATTTTTGGTTTGGGTGTTGGAGATTGACTCTCAGTGTCACATTGTGTTTTAGTCATGTACAGGTTAGTATGTGTGGTATATCATTCTTTCCGTTTAGTTTTGGTTATTTATTTAGCACTGCTTTATTTTATTTCTACTTCATAGTTTATTTATATTGGGAGAAGTAATTTCCCTGGTGTTCTCTGTTGATGCCTGGGCGCTTGTCACCAGCCTGGGAGGATCAAGAACGCCTTTATGTACTTACCAAACATTGGCTTGGGTGATTGGTCCAGGTTCGACCGGGTTGGTTCGTGATAGGAGGAGAAAGAAAATAAAAGAAATGAGCTTGAGGAAGGATGTTAAATATTATTTGTGTAACTCATTTTGGATTGCACCAAAGGGTTCAATTAGACGAATTTATACCCAAAGGGTTCACTTGGATGGATTTATGCCCAATGGAAGGACTTAATGAGTAATATAGGGATGTTTCAAAGTGTATATGCCATATATTTGATGAAATTAATAGGTTTTAGAGTTGTGAAGATGAGGGAGAGGTGGTGTCCTTTTATAGAGGAGGGAAAGGACACACTTAGTATTTTCTAAAACAATATAGGTGTACCCACATTTTAACCTAAAAAAGTTCTATAAAACAAAAAACAAAATAATATAAGGTTTATGATGGAAATATATCCATAAAATCTATGTTTTACAAGTTTATTGATCATTTTGGCCCTTATGTTTAAGGTTTATTCTTTTATTATGCATAATTTTACCATTAGCATTGTAATTGATCTTAATCAATTACACTAATCTTTTTGGTCAAACATTAAATTTATATTATTAGAAAAAACATATCATACTATTTGAAACCATGTATTTCCATTTATAAAAATTCAATGAACATAATCCAAAAAATTAAGTTTAATGTTAATCCCAAGGATGTGGTTTTCAAGCAAGTTTTTAAAGTCAGAATGTTCAAAAGGTTCATTAAGATTCTACATCTGAATTCAATATAAAAGTTTTAAATGATATAAATTATATTAATTGATTTATTATTTATAATATATGACCTTAAAACCAATATAAAATATAATTTTACTATACAAATAAATTAGAAGAAAAAATTGTTTTGAATAAAATTCAGTATTTTTCACTATTCAACAAAAATGCAGTTTCTCAGAGAAATACCATATATTTACCTTAAGATAAATTAGATATTATAATTTAAAATATAAAGTTTTTTTATAAAATTAAATTCTAAATGTTTCTAAAATTAATATTCTTATATTTCATAGAATTACATGAAAAGCTGTTTATTTGAGAAAATATTATTTTTAAACATAAAAATACTTTACAAAAAATTATATTTTTATTATCAATATGATTTATTTATAGAAAAACATTATAAAAAATATTTTAAAAATATTTATTACCATTAATATTATTATTTTTAATAGAAAGGTTATAACTATCTCATTTAAATAATTATAAAAAGAAAATTTTGTTTCGTAGAAATTCAGTGATGCATGTAACATACACCAAGTCATTGTTGCGTGAAACTAAAGACAATTATGTTTCATGTTAAATTAATGTTTTTTTTAGTTCAATGAAATAAATCATTGAAGATTAATTTATTCAATGAACAAATCTCCATAATAACCCAGGGTGCAACATTCTACCCCAGTAAAATGAATATCTCTCTCAAAATTCATCTGGGTCATCAAAGATTTACTACTTTAATTTTACCTCTTAAGAAACCCACATCAAAAAAATAAATACTAAAATTTCATTTTAAATAATAGAGTTGGAAGCATAATGGTTATCCTAATTAACATATAACTAGGTGTCCACATAGTAGAACATAGGTTGGGAGTGAAGATTGAATATAGAGGAAAATCATAAATAATTATAGGAAGTGATTGAGGAAATAAATCATAAAATATTGAATTATAAATAGAAATATTAGGGCCTCAGAATCATACATATGTGATAATTTAAAAGGAAATTGATTAAAAAATAAGGTATTAGGAAACATTTTTTTATCATTTTCCTATTGTTTAGTACTTCTTTTTTGACCAATAATATAAAGAAATATAATTACTTGATATATTTTAATAAACCCAATTTAATTCTTTGGTTGTGCTTTTATAAATTTCTAAATCATAAATTACTTCAAGAAATGGTTATCTAAAAAATTTAACTTTGAGGCATGAACCACTAAAATATACTTTTAATGGTTTATAAGGCCATTAAAATAGTGATCTGTCTAACTATTTGTCTCTACTTATTCACCAAGGTCAATATGATTATTTATATATAAACCTAAAAATTATAAATTCTATTTTAAAATTAATATTTATTCATAGATTATTTAAATAACAAAAAAATAATTACACAATGACCAAGACATCACATATGCCAGTGGTAGGTGTTGATCCCTTATCATCGTTCAATCATTGATTCAAGACTGATTACATTTCAAGACTTGATGGGTTGTCACATGATATACATGTAGTCTATTTATAGAAGAACATTTATATAATTTGAAAAATAAATAAGATGGACATCCTTGAAATATTTTTAATCATTAAATAGCATTTAAACTATGTTTTTCATTACAACCTTAATATATAAATATTTTATTCCAAGTTTAACTTAGACTTTCCAATAAATGGTTAACCTTATAACAAATTTTAAATATGAAAACAAAAATATTTAGAAATAAATTCATGAAATCATATTAATATTGATCCCTCATATATCACAAAGTTTCACTTGGTTTTCACATTCCAAACATGTTAATACCCTCATCATATAGTCCCTTAAAACATAGTAATAACTTGAATTACCATAAATCATTTTTGAAAACATTCATACTTCCTTATTCTAATTAATACTGGATACATTATATAAATCCAATAGGTTTTCAAAATAATCCTTGATGACATAAACAACTTTTACAATAATTAGATCTACGGTAATTCATATAGCCCCACTGACTTATTCATATACAACATATCATTATCCAAACTGAAGTTTCCAAGTCAGGATGCAAGTATCACAGGGAGGGGGAAGGGGTGAATAATAGATTCCTTTTTATTTTTTGTTTTCTTATTTTTTAAACAAAATTAATATCCTATTAAAGAGTTCCTTCGATGCTAAACACAAACCAAACACACATTCACAGGAACACAATAATTTACAGGGTTCACTACTCAATAAGAGAAGCTACGTCCTTGATATGGTATGGAAATAATCCAATACCAGACAATACACTATAAAATAATGATTTTATGTTGAATAAAATTATTTGTATATACCCTTACACTCATTTAGCACTAGAAAAACAATCTAAAAGCACGTGTGAACCCTCTTAACCCAAATAGGGAAAAAAGTTTTAGTGCTTCTTAATCAGCTTTCATAGTTTGATCCTTCAAAACAATTCTCCTCTTTCCTTCCCAAAAGCTGATAAGAACTTCCTTGCACATAGATTACTACTTGTGATAAACCCAAACCATTCATGCTCCCTTTTTGGTGTATTTCACAAAACTTTTATTCCACATGCGCACAATTTTATTTTTATCGTGAAACACCTCTTGCGCACAACTTCAATCTTGCCAACAAGTCTCTTATTGATTGTAATTTCTCATTTTTACATGAAACTATATTTATTTCATGAAGCAACATTTACATAAAATTATTACATGATCTAGAGCATTGTAATTTTCAATGTGTCGATCTTCTCAAATGATAGGGGGTCACATCTTTTTTATAGGTATTACCGACCTCCGTGTGCAAAAACCCTGACATTTCACACAAGATCCTGATGCATCGTGAAAACTCCCATTTTACGTCTCCTTGGGCACATAAGTATCTTTCCCACAAACCTTATCTTTCATGCTCTTAATTCCTTTTCCATTTTTCGATGTTCTAACCTTGAATCAAGCCTTGAACATAATATTCTAAACTCCCTTCGATCTTGTGTGAAAAAACCAATCTTTCAGGTAAGCCTTTCCTTTGACATATTTTGATGTTTAGTTTTTGGAACTCCCCTTGTCTGCAATATACCTATCCATTTTCAAACTTTCACAAAACATCCTTTTCCAAAATCACATTTCTCCATATCCCTATTTTCATCCCCAAAATTTTGAAAACAATGGAAAATGGGGCCCCCTTAAAATCCACATCGGTAAGAACCCCAACGATGATTCATTATCATCAGGATTCTTAACAAAATAGATGATTTAATCATGAACCACGTCTTCCATGATATATATTCTTTGATCGATCAAACATTAACATCGTCAGATATTCAATGGAAATTACTGCAACTTCCCTCTCTTTCAGTAACATCATTCTTTCAAATAAAAAGACTATAGGATTGGAATCAACTTTTCTCCCCCTTACCTTTATAATTATTTCATCAAAATTTCTCAAAACTTATGATATTTTTGAAATAAAAAATAGTAAAGCATCATCTAGTTTTCCATGTCTTTTAAAAAGTGAATTTATTTATCCCCTTTTTGACAACAAAAGATAACAATCCACTTCTAGATACATCTTCATCCCAACATAAACAACATTATCTTAAAATATGCGACATATTAATGGTTATATTTCCCTGAATCATGTGTTTTCCATGGATATCACCTCTCCATTATATCACTTTTCTATTACATCAGAACCATCCAACATGTTCTTGTAAATCAAAAGTGAAAGAAAACATAAAATGAACAATACTTATATATTTCAACATTCATATAACATAATTCATGAATAAAAATAAATAAAAACTTGGATTATTCCACTCTATATATAATCCGTAAAAAGGATTCACCATCCTATTACTAAACACCTATTTCCATTAACATTTCATTTGTAGTCTCATCATCATCATCATAAATATTACTATTACTCAAACCACCTTCATGATTCTCTTCAAGATATTTCTATTTAGGACATTGATTTTCATAATGACCATTCATCCCACAATTAAATAATTTAACTTTTGATAATATCTTAGGGATTCCAATTGAAGTACTCCCGATTTCTGGTATGTAACCCTTGTTTTATTATTTTTAAGTACATGAAGCATATGAGAAATGGTTGGGAATGTTTGGAGACTTTAAAAGTGTTATAGGGAAAAAAGGGGTGACGCACGGGCTTCGCACGGGTTGCCCAAACTGTGCAGAAGCCATGTAGGTGGTGGTCACTTTAGACAAAGGAGACCGCACAATGTGCGCATGGTTTGGGAAAACAGTGAAAGGAGGTCATGCAGAGCCCCCTTCCAAGAAGTGACTACCACACAGTTAGCACATTATTTTCCTAGTTGTGCGGACTAACCATGCGCAGGGTCAACATAGCTCCTATTTTTAAGGATCTAATCTGTTTTATCATTAAACCCACTAATTGTTTCTCCTAGACGGCCCGAACATGGGATTTCTCTCTGGTGAAGGTGGGAGAACAGTTACCAGGTATTTTGGAAGCAATCTGGAGGTTTTCCTTGGCGTTTAGAGGCCGGTTGATCGAGGTAAGTCTCATTTCCTTTAGTTTTATTAGATCTCCTTCTTCCCTCTTAATGGATCCTTAGATATATGCCCAAGGTGGGTATATCTAAGGTAGTGGATGGCCTTTATGTGAGTTTTTGGTTTTCTTGGTACTAGGGGAAGGAATCTAAGGAGGTTTTGGGGAGTAATTGACTCGGTTTTGTTGGCGTTCTACTTCCATTGGTTGGTTTCTTCTAATTTGTTGAGGTATGTGGTTTCAATCCCGATTCATCATTCTTAGAATATGAAGGTATAGTTTCAAATTGTTTTCCTTGATTAAAATGGTTTGTTTATCTAATGTGAAATAATGGTTGAAACCACTTGTAAGTAACGAGTGATGGAAAATTGTGTGTTTTTTGGAAAGTGTTTCTTGAAGTTAATTTAAAATGGTGATTTTAAACTGGTTATGGTTTTACTGCTTGAAAGATATATTTTTTAATAAAAGGTTTGATGCTTTGTTGAAAAGTTTTGAAAACACTTGGTTTTGGAATGGATTTTCATGGGTGGTGGTGTGTGTTCATATTAATTGGGATGGATAAGGGAGAGAAGTACCCCCATAAAAAGGTTGGGATGGATAAGGTTGAGAAGTACCCCCATCAAAAGTTTGGGATGGATAAGGGCGTGAAGTACCCCTGTCAACATAGTCCACTAAGTGACATCTTAGTGGAAGGAAAACTCTCCACTCGCGAGTATAGGGAGGTCAAGGTTTCATGCATGGTTGGTTGTGTGGATTTGTGAAATGTAATGAATGTGCCAAAATGAAAATGGGAATTTGATTGGAAACATTGCTTGGTTGGTTTTCTTAAGGAAGATGATTTTTATTGGAAAATGGATTTGACATGGAACTAGTTATATTATGAACTATTTTGGAATTGTTTTATATAATTTGTTCTATATAAATGTTCTAACACATTTTATCCTAGAGGCATGGGTTGAGAAGTCATTGTGGAAAACCTACTGAGTTTCATTACTCACCCCCTACTTTGGAACATTGGTGCTTTTGCAGATGTTATATACCAAGATGTTGGCATAGGTAAAGTGTCACATATTTATAGCACAACTTCATGATACTTGGGCTAGTTCTGATGTTGGAGCTTGGAGCTTGTGGATCATGGAGCCGGGTTATCATCTTGTATTCTTTTAGTTTGTCTTTCCACTGCTTACTCTGATTTAGTTTTGGTTTTTACTATGGTACTCTTGGTTTTTTATGGTAAAATAAATGGTTGAGTTGTCTTAGATTTTATCATGCATCATTTAGTTGATTTGTTTGGTGATGGTTTTTGGTTCTGTGGTGTGTTCTAAAAGGGTAAATCGTCCCCCACTTGTTTTGAAACCCTTCGGCATTTATTTCCACCCTTTGGAACCTTGGGGATGTCACTTAAGGCCAAGTAATGACTTCTTGTATTCTCAAGACAATAATGATAATTAGGTCATTAAAAATGGTATTAGTTTGTTCAGTCATTGGGGTATAAATGCAATCATCTTGTTCCTCTCTTTGTGGAACAAGTAGTCATCAGTTTTTGTTGGTCTTAGCATTGAATTCTTATGTGTCTGTTCCTTGGGTGGTCATATTAGGAAGGAGTAGTATTGTCGCAACTTTTAATGTAGAGTATAAAAATACATAGCTATACTTTTTATGCTGAACTTCAAGTTACCAGGGAGTTTTGTACAAAAGTGTTTTGGAGACACTTCTGGGATAAAAAATCTCATTGTCATGGGTTTATCAAATGAGATGAGAATGAAATTCATTAGAGGTATGACTTCCCACTATGAGTGCATATATCATTTAGAGAAATGGATTATGGTTTGATGAAAAAGTGTTATTTCTGAAAATTTTAATCTTGTTTTCAAATGAAAGATTTTGAAAAGAGAATGGTTGATGTATTTTGAAAATAGATTTATTTTCAAAAGAAAGAAAAAGATTTTTTTTAGAAATGGGTAAATGTGGAGAAGCTTTATGGTTGGAAATCAATGTTGTGATAGTGATGAGTTAGAAATTGAAATGCTAATCCTTCAGTTTCTAGGAAGTGAGACTAACGACATGCATTGTTCGGATAGAAAATGGCACCCGTTAGGTGTCGTAAAAACCAAACGGAAGAGGCTGCAGAAAATGTGGTCACACTTGGGCCACAAGTGATCTAGCAGGTAGTCCAAAGTGTAGTTCAAGAATTTCAGGCTGTGGACATAGGGAATTAGAAGGATGAGTCCAGTCATGTAGACCATTCTGTCTAGTTCCAGAAGAAAAATCCACCCATCTTTCTGTGTGATTCTGAACTAGAAAGGGTGGAGGTGTGGCTGAGTAGGATGAATCATATCTTCGATTTCATCGGCACACCAGCAGAACTGAAAGTAAAGTTGATGACGTATATTCTGGAGGATCATGCAAGACAGTGGTGGGAGTTAGTGGTGTAGGCTAAGGTGGATCAAGGTCTGGGTTGGGAGGAATTTGAGGAATTTTTCAATAAACAATTCTATCCTCACACGTTCAAGATCCAAAAGATGATAGACTTTTTCAGCCTGAAGTAGTAGAATCTATCTATCACAAAGTATGCGGCTATATTCCTGAATTTAGTGCGCTTTTCACCGGAAGATGTTGCAAGTGCGTCGCTGAAGTCACACATCATTGAATCAGGGTTGTGACAGTAGATTCACTTGAAGATAGATGTTATCTGTATTAAAGATTATACATAGATGGTAAACAGAGCAACAATAGATGATAGAGAGATCTCAAGAGTTATGGGAGGAGTAAGTATGATGATACCCATGGGAACGGGTGGGAACTCTAATATTGGGAACAAGCAGTAGAGGGACACCTACTTCCTTGGTGTGAGTGCGAATAAGAATCAGATGGCTAGATCAGCGAATCTTCCTCCACGACCCATGATGAAAGCCATGTGTTTTCAATGTGGCTCGATTGGTCACGTGAAATGAGAATGTACAACACCACTGAGAGCATTCCACAATTACAACAATATAGAGCATCATCAGTGATATTGTCGCAGTGCTCCACGGTCGGGTGTTCGTGACACTTCTTAGGTATCACAAGAATCTTATTCTTTGACAGGGTGAGATCGACAAAATCAATCTCGCCAGTAGAACGGATCTAGCTATGGTGATTCCAGTAATACCATGACTCCTCGGGTAGGACAATCTCAATAAGACAATAAGGAGAAAAGTGCAGCATCAAGCAATTGTATGGACCAGAACAGGTGATTGTGGATGACCAGTCTGGACTGTCTACGGTGAGAGGTATGATTATTTTTAATTCTACCCTCATGAAAGTGTTTTTTATACTAGTACATCACATTCTTTTCTTTCTTCTTGTTTTGCTGATTTGTTGAACATAAAAGTTGAAATGGTGCCTTCTGTGATAAAACATCAAACTACTCTCAGCGAAAGAAAGTGTAGAGCCTTCATGTGTGGTGCATGTTCTATAATTGTTGATGGAGTTGAGCTGAAATGGGATTTCTCTATGCTGTAGATGGATGTCTATGATATAATCTTGGTTATGGATTGGTTGACAGAGTTCAGGGGTCACATCGACTGTTATAGTAGAACAGTCAGTTTCACGATTGAGGATAGCGTCGAGCATCTCTTTATAGAAGAAAGAGTGGTAAATCCATGCTCAACGGGCTTGTTAGAACTAGTATTAGAAACGATCTCTTACCAGTTGGCTACGTCAAAATTGGAATCGATGGATGAGATTGTGAATAACAGTTTTCCAGTTGTCGCGGATCAATTTCCTAATGTTTTTCCTAAAAACATCTTAGGGTTACCACCTGTAAGAGAAGTGGAGTTTACGAATGATCTCCTTCCAGGGACCAGTCCTATATCTCTTCCATATTATAGGATGGCACCATCAATTTTAAAGGAATTGAAATTTTAGTTGGTAGAATTAGAAAACAAAGGTTTTATTCAGCCAAGCGTGTCTTTGTGGGCAGCACCAGTTTTGTTTGTAAAGAAAGAAAAAGGAACATTGAGGTTATGTGTGGATTATCGTAAACATAACCAAGTTAAGATAAAGAATAGATATCCACTTTCACGTATTGATGATATGTTTGATCAATTGAGGGGAGCTCAGTGGTTCTCTATGATTGAATTGCAGTCAGGATATCACCAGTTGCGAGTTCGGGAGGAGGATATTCCGAATACATCCTTCAGAAGAAGACATAACCACTATGAATATGTATTCATGCCTTTTGGTCTTATGAATGAACCAACAGTCTTTATGGCATTGATTAATCAGATATTTCAGTGATATCAAGATTATTTTTAAGGTTTTTGTGGATGACATATTGGTGTATTCAAGAACAAGGGATGAGAATGAGGAACACTTGGTGATAGTTTTGGAAATCTTGAGAGACCATCAGTTGTATGCCAAATTATCAGAGTGCAATTTTTGGATACAAGAGGTACGATTTCTGGGCCATGTTGTTTCTGAGAACGGTGTTTCATTGGATCCATAAATGATATAAGCTATTCTTTCTTGGCAACCACCGAAGAATGTATTTGAAATATGAAGTTTTCTTGGTCTAGCCGGTTATTACCAATTATTTGTGCGTGACTTATCATGAGTACCATCACCTATAACAGCATTGACAAAGAATAAAAGTGCATTTCAATGGACTGAGGAACATCATAGATCTTTTCAAGAGTTGAAAGTTTTCCTTACATCAGCACTCGTCTTGATTTTTCCAGAATCAGGACAAGGGTACGTGGTGTATTGTGACACTTCAGGATGTGGGTGGGGATATGTTCTCATGCAAGGAGACCATGTTGTGTCTTATGGATCAAAATAGTTGAGAGTGCATGTAAAGAACTACCCAACACATGATTTGGAATTAGCTGTAGTTTTCCATGCCTTGAATACTTGGTGTCGTCATCTCTTTGGTGAGAAATTCACTATGTTTACGGATCATAAAAGTTTGAAGCATATTATATCACAATGAGATTTGAATATGAGGTAGAGGATATGAATGGAGTATCTTCAAATGTTCGAATTTGACTTGATATATACACTAGGTAAGGGAAATTTGGTGGCTGATGAATTAAGTAGAAAGTCGTATGCTTAGTTGGCACAAGAAGCTTCAGATGAGTGGCAGTTAATGTCGGTCCTAGCCGATATGCGTATGGAATGTGAAGATCGAGCTGATGTTGCATTTTTCTTTCCAGATGCAATTATTCCTGATTTTGTAGAGATTATAAAAGAGGCACATACATCCGATGTAGACTGTGTTTCAATGAGTTCAAAAATCAATGGTGGGGAGACCATTGTGTGATGGAAGCTGAATGTGAGTTCAGTTTTTCGGTTTCGAGGTCAGATGGTTATACCTTTAACTGCTCATGAACAACTACTTCATGCTTACCACCATTCCAGATACTCTCTTCATCCAGGAATATAGAAGATGTATAAGGCAATGAAGGCACAATATTGGTGGAGTGGCATGAAACAGAAGGTAGAATAATTTGTTTCAAGGTGTTTAACTTGTCAGCAAGTTAAAGAAGAACATCAGCGGCCAGCGGGTATGTTGCAGTCTCTACCAATTCTAGTGTAGGAATGGGAGATGATAGCTATGGATTTCGTTATAGGTCTCCCAATAATGGTTCTAAATCATGATGCCATATGGGTGATAGTGGATAAGCTTACCAAGTCACCCCATTTGATCCCTATTCATGAATCTAATACAGTGGGGGATCTTTCCAAAATCTATATCTAAGAAGTGATAAAGAGACATGACTTGCAAGTTTCAATCGTGTTAGACAGAGATCTGAGGTTCACATCTCATTTCTAGCGATGCTTACATAAATCCCTAGGAACTCAGTTGAATATAAGTACGGTGTATCATCCTCAAATGGTTGGACAATCTGAAAGGAAGATATAGACATTGGAAGACATGTTGCATGCTTGTGTAATGGATTTTGGTGGCTCATGGGAAGAGAACGTTCCTTTAGTGGAGTTCTCATATAACAAAAGTTATCATGCCTCGATACACATGGCTCCATTTGAAGCATTGTATGGGCGTCCTTGTCATTCTCCACTTTGTTGTGTGGAAACAGGTGAGACTTCACTAGTTGGGTCGAGCCTTGTACAAGAAACAACCGAGAAGATTCAGTTGATAAAAAAGAGGATGGAGACGTCACAAAGTTGTCAAAAATCTTATGTAGATCATCGCCAAAGACCATTGTCATTTACAGTGAGTGATCATGTCTTTTTGAGAATCTCTCTGTGGCTTAGATATCATCGTTTTAGGAAGTAGGGCAAATTATCTCCTCGATATATAGGCCCTTTTGAGATACTGTAATGGTTTGGCTAGGTGGCGTATCGACTGGAATTACAACCATGATTCAGTGAAATGCATAATGTGTTCCATGTATCTCAGTTGAAGAAGTATCAGCCCGATCTTGACTATGTGATCAGATGGGATCACATTGACCTATAGACGGATGCTTCGTTGGTACATATTCTGGTACAGATTGTCGATAGGCTGGAGAAAGTCTCGCGTGGAAAAATCATTAGTCTAGTGCGGGTTTTGTGGCAACATGGTCAGATTCAAGAAGAGACTTGGGAACACAAGAAAGAAATGAAATAGCTGTGGCCAGAACTCTTTTAGGAAAGCGATGGTTTTCTACTTTCTGGGGACGGAAAGGCCAATGGTGGGGAGAATGTAGTACCCCCAATTTCTAGTAAGAAACAATTCTTTTATGATTTTTAAGTACATTAAGCATATGCGAAATGTTTGGGAATGTTTGGAGACTTTTAAAGTGTTAAAGGGGAAAAAGTGGTGACGCACGGGCTTTGCACGGGTTTCCCAAATCATACGGAAGCCACGTAGGTGGTGGCCAATTTGGACAGAGGAGACCGCACAGTGTGCGCACGATTTGGGAAAACCATGCAAGGAGGCCATGTAGAGTGACCCTTCCAAGCAGTGACTACTGCACGGTCAGTGCATGATTTGCCTAGCTGTGCGGACTAACCATGCGCGGGGTCAACTTAGATCCTTTTTTAAGGATCCAATCTATTTTATCATTAAAACCAATAATCATTTCTTCTAGATGGCCCTAACTTGGGATTTATCTCTAGTGAAGGTGGGAGAACACTTACCAGGCATTTTGGAAGCAATCCAGAGGTTTTCCTTGGAATTTAGAGGCCGGTTGGTCGAGGTAAGTCCAGTTTCCTTTAGTTTTCATAGATCTACTTCTACCCTCTTGATGGATCCTTAGATCTATGCCCATAGTGGAAAGATCTAAAGTAGTGGATGACTTTTAAGTCGGTTTTTTGGTTTTTTTTGGTACTAGGGGAAGAAATCTAAGGAGGTTTCGGGGAGTAGTTGACTCGGTTTTGTTGGCATTCTTTGTCAGTTGGTTGGTTTCGCCTAAATTGTTGAGGTAGGCGGCTTCACTCCTGGTTTCTCTTTCTTAGAACTTGATGGATTAGTTTCAAATTGTTTTCCTTGATTGAAATGGTTTTTTTATCTACTGTGAAAGAATGGTTGAAACCCCTTCTATGTAACGAGTGATGGAAAATTGTGTCTTTTCGGAAAGTGTTTGTTGAAGTGAATTTAAAATGGTGATTTTAAACTAGTTATGGTTTTTCTGCTTGAATGAAATGGTTTTCAATAAAAGTTTTGATCCTTTATTGAAAGGTTTTGAACACAAATGGTTTTGGAATTGATTTTCATGGGTTGTGGTGTGTGTTCATATGCATTGGGATGGGTAAGGGTGAGAAGTACCCCCATCAAATGGTTGGGATGGATAAGGGCAAGATGTACCCCCATTAAAAGGTTGGGACGAATAAGGGCGTGAAGTACCCCCATAAAGGTAGTACACTAAGTTATTACTTAGTGGAAGTATAACTCACCACTCACGAGTATTGGGAGGTATGTTGCATGCATGGTTGGTTCTGTGTATTTGTGAAATGGAATGAATGTGCCAAAATGGAAATGGGAATTTGATTGGAAACTTTTCTTGGTTTTTTTGAGAAATATGGATTATGTTGAAAAATGGTTTTAACATGGAACTTGTAATATTGTGAACTATTTTAGAATTGTATTATATAATTTGTTTTATATAAATGTGCTAACATGTTTTATCCTAGATGCATTGGTTGGGATGTCATTGGGTAAAACCTACTGAGTTTCATTACTCACCCCCTACTTTGGCTCGTTGGTGCTTTTGCAGATGTCATATACCGAGATGTTGGAAAAGGTAAAGTGGCACATGTTTATAGGACTACTTTGTGATACATGTGTTGGTTCGTGATACTGGAGCTTGGAGCTTGTGGATCATGGAGTCGGGTTTTCGTCTTTTAGTCTTTTAGTTTTTCTTTCCACTGTTTACTCTGATTTAGTTTTGGTTTCCACTGTGGTACTCTTGGTTGGTTTATGATAAAATAAATAGTTGAGTTGTCTTAGCTTTTATCATGTATCATTTAGTTGATTTGTTTAGTGATGGTTTTTGGTTATGTGGTATGTTATAAAAGGGTAAATCGTCTCCGACTTGTTTTGAAACCCTTTGGCATTTATTTACAGCCTTTGGTGCCTTGGGGATGTTGCTTAAGGCCATGTAGTGACTTGTTTTATTCTCAAGACAATAAGGATAAGCGGGTCAATACACCAATATTACCATCCATTTTGTTAGTTGAACCCTTCATCTTTCTCTTGCAGTTACTTTCTTTGTGTCTTTCTTTTCCATAGTCAAAACATTTTCTTATTCCTCTAAGACAATCACATGGGTGATTATTTCAACATTATTAACACAAAGGGAACATAATATTATATCATCCATGGTCTCTATTACCCTAAATCTCAGTGAAATTATTCCTTCTCTTACTTGATGAGTTTGAGAGTTGGTTAATGTACACATTCTTAATAATGTTCCGTGAAAACGGACTAGTCATGATCACAACAATCTTCCACCCCAGTGACCTTCCCACTTAAATTCTCATCTGATTATTGTCTGTCACATTCAATGCTCACCATGTTTCTTCTAGTTTCTACCCATATCTAAAACTAGAAATCATAGTGTGAGAAAAACATATCACATTTGAAAACCACATAATCATGAAAAATAAATACTAATATGATATCTAAAATATGAAACCTTCCTTAATCTATGAAACCTTAGGTTTATCATTTTTTATTCCCAAGAAACATATTTTTATGTCCATTATGATTGTTCATGAAGTGTTTTTGAATTTTTAAAACATATCCCCCATGAGGGTTAAACCAGGTATATAGGACGGATCGTTGTCGTGTACCAAGTTACACAGATTCAGGCCCAACACACCTTTTCTTAGTTGTTAATCCGATATAATTCTTTTCTATAACCATGTCCACTTGTATTATCCATACAATGAAGTATTTCTAGGATACCACTCACTCTGTCCTTCAACAAAATTAGAGGATATGTTCCTAAACGTTAACTCATCCCTATACTTATCCTTAGTGACATCTCCAGATATATCCTTATAAATATTCTATGGGATTTCACTAAAGTTTTTTCATCCATTTTTAAAAAGATTAACTAAACCATCACTCAAATACAAACTATAGTTCCTTTGGAAATAGGGAAAGATAAAAATTGGTACATAAGTGAGCTACAATATCTCCCACTAGGTTCTTATTGAGTAGAAACCTTCTTAGAAACATCAAAAATAAAATATATCTTCATAACCTGAGGAAGGAAACATAAAAAGGGTTAGATTAGATGCTAAGTTTAAAGAAGGGAGATATGTAAGAATAATCATAAGCATATGGTTATGATAAAATGATCACAAAACTAGATGATCATACTATGCATATCAAAGATCATATATATGAATCATTAAATAGATATTGATAGCTCATAAGACATGAATCATACAGAAATAAAGAACATAATCCTTGAAAGTGTAATATAGGAATAAAATAAGGAATTGTAGTAATCTCATAAGCATATAAAACCGACTTCCATTGTATTCAAGTAATTGCTCCCAAGCCCATCTTAGCATTACGTGTTCACTCCCCGTACCATATTGGTAGTCATGGTCCACTCCCATGTCCATCCTAGTTGTATAAGTTCACTCCTCATACCATCTTGGTAGTCATGGCCCACTCCCATGGTCATCCTAATAGTCAAGGTTCATTACCAATACCATATTAATCTATCTCATGATATATAAATATTTACCCAATGCATTGGAGGGAGATATAGGTCCCACTAATCTCATAATTATATCACATATACATGTTCTAAAAAATCATAAATAATCATATCATAATCCAGGAAATCAAATTGGATATCATAAACATCTCATCATGTCATAACCTATGGAAAAATTTACAAGTTCCATAAACATTTAATCAAAATAACATCCCATAATAATAATTGGGTTTTGAAATCTTATAACCCATGAAATAGAAACAAGTTTCAAAAACATCATGTCGTAAACCATTCATAGAATGAATACGAGTAGAAGCATTGATTCATTTCCCTATAAATTAACTAGAAATACCAACATATGTAATCTTAGATGAGAAATAGATTTTAAAGATCCTTAAAAAAAATTCATGAGGAAAGTATCCTTTCTTAAAAATAATTCATTTAAAACGTAAAGCCTTTTGAAAACATTTTTCTTCTAAAATACAAAATTGAATCTTGAAAACGTTTTGAAAATAATTTTACTTCAAAACATATAAAAATATGAAATTTTTTTAAATTTTTTTTCTATAATACCATGAAAAATTATAAAGAAATATAGAAAACGGTTTGAAAAGCATTTTACATGAAAAAATATAAAAGAGTCTTGAAAACGTTTTGATAACCATTTCTTTAGAAATACCATTGAAAACATATCGATAAATCTTGAAAACAATTTTAAAACATTTTCTTTGAAAATTTATAAAAATAATCTTGAAGACATTTATAAAAACATTTTTATTGGAAATAAATTGAAAATGTATAAAAACAGTATTTGTAATCATTTACATCCATTCATTTCAAAACAACCTATTGAAAACATATAAAGTATTCTTTAAAAATCATTTATTACAAATCTTAAAAGTAAAGAAATATTTTAAAATCCATTTTCTATAAAAAACATATTAAAATAAAAAATTTACTTTATATTAGGAAAAACATTCTTTAAAAAAATATCCACGTAAACTTACAAATGAAGCATCATGGAAATTATGGTCAAAGTAGCGGGTATATCCATACATTTCAAACATTTCTTTTACACTTTAAATGTTTAGAAACGTTTCTTGATCATAAAATGAAAAGAATATTACTTTAGAAAAAAAATATTAAAGCGATAAAACAAGGGTAAAAATTTCATTTAACATCCTAGGATAATAGTAAAACATTTTTTCAAACAATTTTAGAAATCATGGTTTTTAAAGAACACATATTTATGATCGAAAGGAGAAATAAAGACAGACTTTCATAAAAACATTTTCTTATTTATCTTAAGTAAAAAAGAGTGAAAAATATAACTAATACATGAATATATAATAGAAACCTGAAGGATAAAAAAATTCAAGAGTTTTCTTGTGATATGGATCATAATATTTAATCAAAGGAAGAATTGTCATAAATAATCTTGAAAGTCGATGAGATTGTCTTGAAATAATCTTATCACTTGGTAACTTTGAACCATAACCCCCATATAAGAAAATGAAATGAAATTAATCATAAAATATCATTAAATGAAGGTTATTCATGATATTACATGTAAAATATAAGTATTTACCCCTTAAAAATTTATTGTAGGTTTATAACAAAACATGTGTCTCAATGAAAGGAAAATTAAGACAAATATATTACCAATTTAGTAAATTTTGAAATATAAACCCCATGAAAGAAATATAATAGAATAGATATGAAAATAATGATAAATTAAAGAATAAGATTAATATAATACCTTCATAGGAATTATATATACACTATAAAAAATAAAAGAGTGGTGAACATGGCATGTATCTCACAGATATAAAAAAGGTGAGAAGAAATTTCATTACCTTTTTTCTGGAATCTCACCATACATGTTCAAACCTCATTTATAATAACTATAAGTTTAATATAAACCTATAACATATTCATATTATTATATATAATACCATATACAATTTTATTGCGACTCTATATAAACCACTTGTTAACAATTCCATGTTTTCGTTACATTTCTGGTAAAATTCACTTAGTTTTTCACATGTTTCTTAATTTTATATATCATTGGTCCTTATACACATGTCATGATTTAAATAAGGTAAATAATGATATAAATATCATTAATATTAATTATATTTGAATTATAACAATCTATAGAATAAATAAGTATGAAGTGGAATACGCTATTTGTGGAGACAGTAGGTTGTACGTACGCATGAAAGTTGTTTCCACTTTATTATAGGATTGAAATAAAGAAAGGAAATTACATATATGTATATATGTATATAATTTCATTACCTTAGAATTAATATTTCATATATATCATATCATTTCACTATAAGAATCCTTAATAATTTCATGTTGTGTGTGAACAAATCACACCGCTTTGAGGGGGCAGTAGTCTATACTTCCTCAAACGAGATTCTCATATTTACAAAAAGTGGAAAGTATATTGGTATGTGTTTTCAAAAAATTAAATAATCATAAGGAAATAAAAAATTTCATATATATCATATAAAAACAATTTTTCTATCATAATTATTAAACATTAAAGGTGGTAATGGAAAAAATTAACAAGAAACTTTTCTTGAGGCGGTAGTTCACCGTACACATAAATAGTATGTTAATTACCCATTAGATGGATGTTTGAAAAATTATATGTCAAAACCTTAGAAAAAAAATCATCTTAGTGTATTAAGAATACTATTTTTTATCTATAATCATGGAATATGGATATTTTAGGTGGTGGGAAAATAAAATAAATAAATGATCTTGAGGAAGGATGATAACTCTTCTTTGGTTAAATCCTTTTAGTTTCCACTAAAGGGATTCCTTGGATGGATTTATGCCCAATGGGAGGAATCAAGGAGTAAGGGAGGGATGTTAGGATGTTTATTGATAATATATTTTCTGACCCTAAGGTGTTTGATAGGTCTGAAGATGAGGGAGATGTGGTGTCCTTTTATAGAGGAGGTAAAGGACACACCTTCCATTTTATAAAACATGTTAGATGTACCCACATTTTTACTTTAAAAAGTCATAAAAAAAACTCAATAATGGATGTTTAAGGACGAAATATATCCATAAAATGGGTTTTTAAAAGTTTTTATGCCTTTTGGGCCCTTAAGTTTATGGTTTATTCCTTTTTTAATTCTTAATTTTACATTAATCACTTTAATTAATCTAAATCACATTAATTGATTTTTTTGTCTAAATTTTATCTGATATTATTATACTATAAATATCATACTTATTATTACTATGTATGTATGTTTTCAAAAATTCAAATCATAGAAGTGGAAAAATTAAGTTTAATGTTAATCCTGAAGATGTTGCTAGGAAGGGGGTTTTTAAATTGAGAATGTTCAATACTTTCATTAATATTTTATATCTAAATTCAATATAAAAAGATTATAATGATATAAATTGGATTAATATATGTACTATTGATCTAAATTCACTTTACAACCAAATTAAAATACCCGGAAAGGTTCGGATCAGGAAGAACCTGATCCCCAAAATTATTAATAGAAAAAAGAAGTACATCAAAACAAACAGAACATAAATGATTACATCATCTCAAAGCCAAAGCCATTCCCAACTCCATAATCTGACAGATCATCATCCGGTTCATCTCACTCCCATTCAGAAGACTCAGGTTTCCTAAATAATTCTAGGTATTGTTTTTTATGCTGCAGCATCTCCTTAGATAACATCGCCTTAGGTGGACGTTTTTAATTTCACACTTTAGTAACCATCTCCCTGTGCATCCTGGATGCAGACCTGGTTGTCATTGGTTTCATAAAATCAGAATAATCTTTTCTTGGTCTTCTTCTGATTGGGTTAGACCCGCTCATCTCTTTATCTGATATCCTCTTGCCCTTTCCTTGAACAATGTCACTATAACTAGGAGTCACATTCTCCTTGTCACTTACCAAGATATCCCCCCATTTCTTAGGAGGGTACACTGCATAGTCAACTTGATAGTTAACCTTCATACCCAGTGGTTCATTAGTCTCCTGCAGATTACTGTTTATGCCACAGGGGATCTGCTCTAGCTCAGCACCTATATTCTTGACAGAATTATGGATTTTAACAGGTTTCTCTGCCTTATTGGTCTATATAGAGCCATCATAGACCACAAGTGCAAGGGATTCATTACCAGACTGACATGTGTCCACAACCATCTCCACTTGCATCTGTTCTGCATCTTCCAAGGCAGCAAAGCTTTTATTCAAGCAGATAGATGGACCATCAGGTACATCAATATCGAAACGTGTATAGATATTCTTCCACATTGCCTCTGTATTCCCAATCTACAATAGAACACAAAGCATATATTGAACATGCATGTTTGGATTCTCCCAGTCTATACCATGAGAGTGTGTGTAATCCTTGGTAGGGTGAGTCTTCTTGCCTTCAACACTCTTGCACGTCTGCTCAACTGGTCCTGCCTCACCAGGAAACCACATAATTCCAAGGTCATAATTCAGTCCCCCAAACACTTCTGAAATCGACGGCCCTGATGCAGAAGTATAAACCTCTTTCTCAACACCAAAGGACTCACTCCCCCCCAGATCAACTTCAATACATCCAACATGATCATGTATCCCTTCTCCAGGCAATTCTTGAGGCAGAGTGACCTGATATAGGAGCCTCAGTTGATGATGGAAGTCCCGAATGACACCCATTTTTATCATAATTGCGACATTTAGAGACCTAGTGTCCCTGCCTATGACAGAAGGAACAAAAATTGACCCATGAATCATAGAGGATGGATTGACCATACATGTACTCCCATTGAATCATGATCCACACTAGCTCCGGTGGTGGATGTGATAAATCCATTTCAACATAGATCCGCCTAGCCATTGGGTGTGAGAGTGAAGTTGTCCGATGATCACAACAAATAAATTTTCCAATGGAGTTCCCAATTGACTATAGAAGTCCATGGTTCTAGAAAGGCAGCGACAACCCAAGAAGTTGAAGCCAAATCACCGAGGTTGGAGAGTCCCGATTCATATGAAGATCAAAAGACCAATAAAGAAGGTGAAAATAAAAACCATGAACAAATCTACTATCACTTGACCAAGCTATAATCAGATCATCCTTATCAGCAAAGCAGAGGAGGATTTTTCATGGCCCCAAAATCCCAACCGACACTTACTGAGTCAATCCCAATTTTTTAATTAATGTGCATGGCAAAGACCTCCACCAGAGACCGTTATAGCACAAATCTCGCAACCAAGGCTATGTAAAACATTGAAGATGCTTCATTGAATTCTTGAACGGAGATTGGAACCATGGGTTGGCCATTGAAGCGGCCAGGGACCTTCAGAGTAACACTTATACTGGGAAAGAGAGGATAAACCGTACCTATACAACAAGAAAAGTATTTCATTTGAGAAAATAATATTTCTATACATATATAGTGTTTAAAAAAATTATTTTTCATTATCAATAAATTTTATTAATATAAAACCATTATAAAAAATATTTGATAAATATTTGTTACTATTCATATTACTATGTTTAATGTCTTGTTTATAACCATCTCGTTTAAGTAATTGTAACAATAAAATGATGTTGTCTAGAAAATCGGTGTTGCATATAACGTAAACCAAGTTTGTGTTGCATGTAGCGCAAGCCAAGTTGGTTCTCTACAGAAGGAATTTTTGAATTAGTCCAATTCAATACATTAGTGAATATTAATTTATTCAAGTAAAAAGGTCCACAAAAATGCAGGTTGTTATAATATGTCACATCACACAGTCTTGTATAATTTTGGTTTGTTTGATGACAATTTCAATTAATTTCAATATTTATATGTTATTTCATACAACATCATTTCACATATACCTTAAACTTTTATAATAATTTTTTTGGGAACATAAAAAAAATATATGTAGAGTTCATAATTATTTCCTTTGAGAAGGAGAGAGACTTTTCATAAAAAAGAGTTTCCTTCATGGCTTAAATCAAATGAATGACCATTAATTTAACCAAATAAATTTATTTATATTTTTAACCTGTATTATTAATAAATATTTAAGGTATTGAGTTTACAATTTTTACTCTGTATCTGAATAATTATAATCATTTTCTTTTGGTCTGAATCCATTATTTCTTTAGTGTAAATATTTAACAATCAATGGGTATAAATTTTATAAAACTGATTGATTGATGAACATGAGAATACAACATGATGGTGTTATGTTAACTACAAAAACATATTGTTACGATAGTGCATCATATAATATACATTGATATGAAAATGTTTCTTATTAGGGAGTTGTTGAGAAAATATTTTTATTGGATTAATACTCTTATTGTTGAGTCACTAGGATATGATACAAATGTTTTGACTCAACGACAAGGCATAGTAAATTTATTAATGAATGTGGATTTACATTTATTGAGTTGAATTGATACCTAGATACTGATGAACCATATATTTTGGTATCAATGAAAAGAAGGTGTTTTATGAGAAAGATCATCTGAGACTATATTATGGTGTCATTATTGAAGTAAACACGAGGCATATTTTTTATGATGGTGGGAGGAAATTGAATCCATTTATTCGCCAATTAGTGTTTTCCAAAGTATGATATTTGATGACCTAAATTTTATAAATAATTATAATTGGTGTTAATCCTAAATTAGTGGTGGGTAATATATAGAAGGAAACATATATGTTCATAGTTCATTCACTTTGTCTTGACATGGGCTTCTCAAGTGGGTACTACTCTAGTTAATTTAATTTGGTTTCAGTTTGGAATGGTATGTTTTTTTAGTTTTTTTTCATTCCATTTAATTTTATTTATTTAAATAAAGAAAACTAGGTTTAAAATAGGGTTTCAAATGATGTATAACATGGTTTTAAATTATAGTGGCCAAAACATGTTATGTTATTATTTACATCTTGCTTGACTTCTATGTTATATTTATAATGGATAAAAGTTGTTTTTAAAAAATGATTATTTCATTCATATATATATTATGAAATATATTGATGAGATTTTAAGGAAGAGACTATTTGATAATGATCAAAAACTATGCGACCTAGGGCCCCCATTGTTCCCTTAGTGAGTATAATAATTTTAATATTTTTCATCTAAATTAAATTAAATATCATGTTCTTATTATTTATCATATTTATTTTAGGGATATTGATAGGAACCATAGTGGAACTCTCATCATCCTACTAATAGAGGTAAATTACATGGACAATCAAGCATGGCTTCTACTGAAGTTACACACAACACCAACCATTCCCATTCACACCAAGACCTACCACTAGACATCCCATCCACCACACTTTTTCCTCCTCCACTTGATCGTCTAGGTATGTTACCACCTATTCATCCATCTTCATGTTATTTAGGATCTACTTCTCTTATAAAATTTATATATACTATTATTTATCCTCATCCCTTCTATCATTTTCCATCTATGTCTTCACTGCCACCATTTCCTACTCTTATCTTCCAAAGATTTGATGATTTTTATACTTTAGATAACACTCCACTGAATGTAAATTACCCAATTCATGCATTTAAATAAAAAAATCCATCATATTCTACTGATACATATCATCCCATGGATACATTAAAGCCGAATGATCATCTTGGATTAGGTTTTTTTATAAGTATGTCAAATTATATCACATAATTGTTTTTTAGTTTTACAATCAATTAATTATATGTTTTTTTATTTTAACTTTTTTATAAGTATATTCAAATAAAAGATGTAATTACACCTATATTCATGAATCCTATTAATTTCAAACACAAATACTGATATATTATAATGAAAAAAAATAAAATGATAAGTAAAAAAATCAATAAAATGTATAAGTTTCATGGAAACTTTAACTAAGTACATCAATAACATTCCAATGAAACTAGACTCATTAATGTATATTAATAATAAAATAAAGTAGAATTAATGGTAGGGTATATGTGTATAAAAATTAGTTTAATTGATATCTGTATTATTTTTTTATTTACATGAATTAACATGTTTTCTACAACCTCAATTTTACTTTTGTGATGGTCAAGCTACTAAGGTCATATAGTTGATGAAACATGGGGAATTGTACAGATCATATAATCATGAGTTATATATTGGTTATAAGTGTAGATTTGGATCTTTTTGAGGCAGCATACCAATATTCAATGACATTATAGAAACATGATACCAATAAATGATCATATATTAGAAGAGTAAGGAGTTTAAGATAACTTAATAGTTCATATTTAAAATTTAATTCATATTAATTTTATTGAATATTTTTTCTAAGATGTCTAAATAAAATAAATAAAGGGGATTATATGAGATATATCGACACATTGGGGCACACTAAAATGCAGTATAATGATAAGTTATAGGTACATTTTATGACCTGTTGAGTTTTATTAGGTACCAATGCAATTGAGTGGAACCAAATATTTATTGAAAATTACTAAATAAAAGTCAATTGAAGTAAATAGAATTGAATAAAAGAATAAATTACCAACTAATCTATCTTATTACTGAGATAATAATACCCACTAAAACCTAATAGAATTAATCCAAATCAAAGAAAATATACCTTAGAAAATAGAAATTAAACCATTCATGTCCAATGAAATATACAATAAAAACAATTAGAAAAAAAACAAACCAAATAGAAAAAAATATTATCAAATTAAAATAAATAGAGGTTAATCAATTTAAATGGAATAAAACCACACCAGAGATAAAGAACACTATTATACTTTTTCTAATTGAACAATACCCACTTAAACTAAATGGATAAAATTTACATGACCTAAACCTATGTAAAATATATTGATTATAACTAAAAAAAATACAAAATTATCTAAATTAAATCATCATGAAATGAAGGAAATATAAATGAATCAAAACATACTAAGAAACAATAATTCAAAAACATTGAATAGATTTGAAAAATAATGATCAATATCAAACTAAATGTAAAATAACTATCTCAAACCAAAAAACCATTAAAAATCCAACTCAATGTAGATCGAATTGAATAAAATTAATCCAAATAAAATCAACTTCAATTTTATGGAAATTTAAATAAATTACACATATAATATTGAATCAATGAAAATAATAATCATATCAATTTTAGGTCAATTGAATTGAGATTAAAAATATCTAAAATTACTTATATTGAAATAAACTGATAATATTTGAACTATACTTAATTTGTTTGGATATAAAAGTCTTAAATCATCTTTATTGATTCTTTAAACTGAACTAATTGAAACCTAATTAAATTAGTTCAAAATTATTTAAAATGATTAAAACTAAATTAAAAATCCAATAAAACCTGACTCAAAACAAAATATAGTAAAACTAATATGAATATATTTCAACCAATGATACCAAAGTTCATTGAAATTTAAACAAATTTGTTTTGGTTATTTTATCAATTTTATATTATTCAATAATGTAGTATTATAGTAATTAATGTCATTAGTATCAATAAACCATGGGTATAAAATTTCATGTGCCTTAATAAAAAAAAGATTACTATGAGGAAAGAAAATGTAAGTATGGAAAATTCAAAAACATAGTAAAAGATTTTATGACTTTTTATTGATATTTCACATTTTTATATGTAATTTATAAATAAATATCTTATTTTAATTTTCAACAGTGTTCTATGGAGGCCCTCATTGAGAAATAAGATGAAAACATTGAAAACATAATCATTTGAGATAGGTATTAGGTGAGGAGCACCATGGGAGAGTCTAATGTAGACTCGATAAAACCTTAAACCCCATTAGGTATTAGCCCTCATCGAGCACCCATCACAGCTCTAACTACAATATGTTTTAAAATTGGTATATCTAAGTATTTTAGGAAAACTAATATCTATACATTAGTGTAATATAAGACAAAATTTCATATAATAGTTCCAAAAATACATGACATCATCACGTCCAGGATTATAATGTTTTTTATTCACATATGGAAATAATTGGCTCTTTATATGATGTTCTAGGTGATGGAAATGAGGGTTCTAGTGGTAGTAATGGTGATGAAACTCCTAGGGATGATGTAGATTTTTTTCTCTATATAATGATGCGGATGAGGATTTTGGTGATGCTGGTGATAATTCTGATTGTAGTGGTAGTGGTGAGGGAGATATTAATCACATATATTTTTGAGTTGATAGTAAAGGGACATATATGTGGTTTGTTCTTAATGAATAAAACTGATTGATTTTGTAGAATTTATATGTATGTTATAGTACTGTAAATGTTTTTAAAACTGTTAATAATTAAGAAGTTGGTTAAATTGTAAAAATATAGTATATGAATTGTATGGAATCTGTAGCGTGGTTGGTATTTGGTTTATAGATTTATTATTTACTGTGATGAGGTTTTGTATGGGTTTGTAGTGTTAGATAGGGAGAGAAATCTAAACCAATGTATTATATTGAAACTAATGGTATAGCATGGTTTGTGGATAGTAAGCTATACCTATAGTATCATGAACTGTTGGCATACATATATACTAATGGGTTACTAAAAACCATGGCACTCATAATTTGCCATGGGATATGCCAATGTTTTCAATAGAAACTATTTTTATAACCCTATGCTGATGTCTTAAGACCCCATGGTTCATAGAAATATTGGTATAGGCTATACCAATAGTTCTATGTTATATACTAACATTTTTAAACTGTTGGTATATGATAATTTTCTCATAGTATTAGGAACCCTGGTGATCTAACACAAGGACTTTCAAATTTACTGGATATGCTAAGTAGATTGATGCTTCTTGTAATATAGAGACCTCATAAATGATCATTCATCAAACTTGTATCTGTCAATGTTTGAATAGGGTATAAAATGGTAAAAGGGTTAAAATGAAGTAAATAATCAACTATAAAAAAATATGTGCCTCAAGTTAGGAGTCACTAACATTTGTTATCTTGTAGGAGTATCCCCAAGTCTACTTATCCATCAAGTTCATTCCAAATATGTTCAATATGTTGTGTCAAAAAAATCGATGTAGAGTGGGGGATGAAAACAAGAATTCTCATAGGAGTACACTCTGAGTATTCTAGTATAAGATTTTGTCGATGTTTGAGGGATCTATTTTGGATCATGTGATAGTGTATTGGTTAAAGTAGGTATTAATATAATTGAGTTTGAATCATTCTCATAGAGAGATCAGTAAGATTATTTTTTTGTGATGATGTTGTATAGGTAAACTTGATAATGGTGGTTCTTATTCTTCATATTTTATGAGGAGTTGTATGTTATAATGGGGAAATTTTTTAGTTCACGTTTTAATATGAATTTATTTCTTCGACTATGTGGGGAATTATTTTCAGCCAATGATTTTTTCCTATGTTATGGTATTTTTGATCTCTGCTATGGATTTGTGATAGGCCTTAGAATTTATTTTTTTATCTCGAAACCCTTATATTGTTAACCCCTTAAAGTAAATGCCTTGGTTTATTATCATTCTTTGATTACTACCCTTAAAAATAAGAATATGGAAACCTAGTAATTAACTTGATTAAACCCACTTAGTAAGAAATTGATCCATGATATTTTGTATCCCTTTATTGGTTTTTTTCTAACCAAACCTATCATTCATCATAGTTGGTAAGAATAACTCATTCCATGGGCCTAGTTTTGAGATGGAGATGTGGTCTATGGAAAATAGTTTCTCTAACCTTGTTAATATTATTATATTTACTCTCATTGGGCCCTTTTATTGACTATAGGGAGGGATTTTAACATAATGTGAATACCTTACTCTTCTCTCAAGCCTCTTATGGTGGAGGTTTAGTCTAGGGGAAGTGGTTCTTATTTTTCTCCTTTATATTAATCAATTTACTCTTTTCTAGTTCAAGGAGATATGATCCCAAGTTTGAGGAAATGAGAATATTGTAAGTTATCTTTAATTTCTTCCTACCTTGTGTTGGATTAATTACTCTCTCTGTTCTAAATTCATATACTCAATATTTTAGGTTTTGTGTGTCACGTTGTTCATGATAAGGTTGTGTCCTAGTGTTCTTATATCCCTAAATACGATTTCACTTATAATAGTAATATGTGATATGGAATCTATAATATAAATATTGGGGACACTTCACGTATAATGATGCGTTATGTTATAACAAGTTGAAAAAACCATGCAGGCAATTCAGTGTCACCAAAGAAAATAATATCGTGGTGGGGTGGATGGGTTCCTTTGAATTATATGATTATGAAAACTCTATTAACCTTAGTTTATGTGATGATTATTTAATGTTATATTGTTTTTATATAGATCTCTTAAAAGTAATATCATGAACCTATGGTAAATAGTTAATGGAAATTATGACTTTTATCCTTTATATCTTTTTCATGACTGTTCTCCCAGCATGTAAGCTTATTAACAAATATAGGATAAGTTTTAAAGGTAGATAAAATATATTTTTCCAACATTATGACTCATTATATATCATTTCATATTTCAATCGGGGACAATTAAAAGAATTGAAATGACATAGTGTGTGTGTGTGATGAAAACCATTGACAGTGAATTTATAAAAAAAATATTGATTTCTGGAAAATGATCTTGAATTGAAATGCTAATATTGAGTAAAATTTTAATAAAATGAGAAGGGTATGAAATGTTTTATGATTTCAGTTGGGATGATTTTAAAATTGAGGCATTTATTTTTGATTAAAAAATAACCCAATGTTTGTTTTTGAAATAAAATACAAGGAATTATGAAATTAAACAATATTTTTAAATGATTTAAAAATATTAGGTGGATTTAAAAATACTATGACTTGGTTTTCGACATAAAATTTTTAATTTTAAATAGAAATGATTAATTGAGTTAAAAATTATTATTTTCTAGTAATTTATTGATATGTGTTGCTTACAGATTTAGTTTTGGTTATATATGTGGCCTTGCTTGGGAATGAGAGTAATGGATGTATACTCAGTATTCAAAGTTGTTTAAATATTATCTTATTTGGGATGAATTATTTTTATCACATATTGATATATGAGATAGATTATACCCCTCGATGTTATGATTTATTAATGGTCTTACTCATATTTGAGACGTATCTTCCCTGAGAGATCATTTAAAGTATTGTACTGCTTTACATATCATTTCCATAGTGGTATTTTTGTTCCAAATATATTAAGATCCTTGATGGGTATCTTTTGGGTTGGTTGTTAGGACCCCATCTCCCTTTAATTATACTTTTTTTGATTCTGAAGGATGAGAATTTTTTAAGAGTTATCTAATGTAAGATCATGGATTTTCAAAGCCCTTTATTTTTTCATAAGTTTAGAGGGTTTGTGAAGTTATCACATAATAAATATTTCTTTTGTTACACATGAATTGTTTATTAAATATTTAGAGGGATTTTTTGAAATATAAATTTAAAATATATTAAATATAAAATAAAGACCTTTCTTATAGGACTATGGTAGAGTGAGATAAAATTCATGTTAATAAAAATCATTTCACATACCATGTAGCATGGTATATATTGATATGATTTATATTAAAATTAAACGTTTCAAAGAAGTTTTTGTTTTGAAAATTTTTATGTTTATATATATGTGTGTGTGTGTGTGTGTTCAATTATGTAGAAAAGTATTTATATATCACACTGCTATAAACATTTATATATATATTATAATATATGTATATATTCTGTAGAGATTATATATGTATATTTAGTATATATATATACATATATGATGTTAGAAAAAAATTAGAATGAATGAATTTGGAGCATTGATTTTAGGGAGGTGCGACAAGTGGACTTGGGATGAGGGTAATGATTAGTGGGCAGGTGTGTTTTAATTAATGAAAACTTAAATGATATAGGAAAATAAATGTGATTTAAAGATATAGAATAGGGTGAAAAATAATAATGAATAAAAAGAAAGAATACAGAATTAGGGGTGAGGTGTTAAAAATGGAAAGGGAAAGCACCTATGTGGGGTGGAACCCTATAAGGAATAAAATGTGATAATTTAATGGAAATAATGATAATAATAATAATAGTAATGATAATAATAATAATAGGGGTGAGAGGTTATCATATAAATACAAAACATTGAAACATAAAAATTATATAATAATTTTTGAAATAGATTTTTCATAAAATTGGGGAATTAAATGATAAATGGGTTTTGTGAATTAAAAATTAGGTAAATAAAATACATTATATTCATCAACCTGTCTCTATAATATCTCCCTCAATACTAATTGGTTTGACATTCCATCGGTTCAACTGAATTAATCTTGACATTTAAAAGTTAATCTCATATTGTTTCCATAAGTATCAAAATTATTTTTATAGATTTAATAAAATATATTTTTTGATTAAATTGTTAAATATGGAGGTTCAAATGATTATATATTCATTTGTTATCACTTTTGTGGTCGACTAATAGCTGGTTATGAGTAATTTGATTAAGTCTGACCTTTTTTCATCTCACAAAAATTCTTTGTTGTCAGGGTTGTCCTTAACGTTTCATATTGGGCTTTGCGAACATCATTTCTAATCCAGGATGGGTTTTCAAATTGTGGTAGGGGATCTATAACTTATCATTTTCTATATCGTTTAGTTGTGAAATTATAATTGATTTTTTATTTATCTAAATGGATTTAATTAAAAATAATAATATTTGAAAATGGAAAAATAATTTCTTAATGTGAATATGTGATAATATGGGAAATATAAAATATAAGGATAAATTACATGTTCTGTAATTCTATTAATAAATTATTAATTCTATAATTTTAATTGTAGGATTTTATTATGAAGCCTATTTTTCATAATGATACTAAAAAATATTCCTCGGATAGAAAACTAATGTGTTAATACTGTATCAAGTAATAGAAACCTTACACATAAAGGAAATGGTTAACCTGGTTATGTTTTCAATAATAAAATTAAAGAAAATATTTAATGCCTTATATTTTTCTAATAATCTTATAAACTTAAATTTTACATGTCTAAAGAGGTTTATTAAATACTTCCTATAATAATTTCAATGATGGAATTAAAAAAAACTATCACATGTTTTGTATAATAATATTTTTAAGTTTGTAATATTTTTATAAGAGAGAAAATAAGTTTTTTCATATAATATATAGTATATTATAAATTTTTGATTAAAATAAAAGGTGTGGATTTATAAAATTATCACTTGTTGTGGATAATAATAAAAAATTTCATGTTTTAGAATAATGATAAATATTCTAGAAAATTATCCAGGAGAGGGAAATGGATAATCGCATGACTTTTCCTATGTTATTATTTGATAAACATAAATGATATAGTGTTGCAGTGTTAAATGGATTAAATCATATTGATGATAATTATGTTCATAATTATGGATATTAGATAATTGATCTAATAATTTTCTTTCAATTTAAAAATGATATTTTTCTCACGAAATGATTGTCATTGCATGCTTGTGTTTAATTGAGAAATGGAAATGAAAATTCTAGAAGAGAAACTATTTAATAAATGTTCCTTCAAATTATTATTTTGTTAATAATATTTTATTTCATGGTTAGTATTACTATACTTTCTTAAATATGTTGTAACATGTTATAATTTAATGAATATTTTGTAAATGTAATCATTATCACATGAGAAAATATTAGTATTCGTGTTTGGATATTGTGGGATTTGTGATAACTTGTTTTTTAAATTTATATGTTTAATTAACTTTTATATTTACTACATACTGTGATATCTATGTTTATGTTTTGGTTATTATATGGTATATTCCTGGTTTTTCATATTTAACTTAATGAAACTAGGTAAATAACTTGTAGATTAAATAATAATTTTGGATAATAAAATAAAGGGATGATAAATGAAAATTGTCATTCTCACAATATGTTGAAACTAGAATCTATACCTATAAACATGTTTAAAAACATTGATATATTTTAATATGTGATGAATAAGGTTTCCCATAGTTATAACTGAAATAAATTCATCGTTTAATCTAAGATGGAAATAAAAAAAAATTTAAAGATAAATCATAGGGGAAAAGAGAGGCCCTTTTCTTGTGAAGGTTTAATGTCATCTGTTGGGGTCGAGGGAGCCCATTTTTTTGTAGGATGAATGACCTTTTTATGGATAGGATTTCCAGTTGAATAGACTTAATTTTTGTTTCCTTGTTTTTTTTCTTTGGGTATGATCCTTTCTATGTGACATGATATGAGCTTGATATGGTTGATGGTTGATGAAATATGGAAAGGGTTTCCTGAGGCAGTGATGGTGGAATGGGGTTATATTTATGATGATGATGTGGTCATGAGATGTTGGATTTTATATATAGTGGTGTTTGGAATGCCACTCAGGCTGGTATAATGGTTCAATGCTAGGATTTCTTGTTGTTATTTCGGAATCCATAATGCTTCCTTGATATTGTTTATGCTTGTTTAATGGTTGATGGATGGTTGTTAATTATATAATTAGTTTCCAATTATGGGAAGTAGTTTTTTTCTATGAACTATGAGTTCAATTTTATTTGTTGTCATAGGATAGGCCCCATACTATACAAATGATTATGATGTGATAAATGAACGATTTAATGAGAAAGGTGGTTATTAATGATTTCCACGACGATGTAATACTTGAAATTACAAGAAATTAATTAATAGCTCCACTAGAAAATGCATAAAAATATTTAATATGTTATTGATGAAATGATATTAGTAAAAATTGATTAATGGATAATTAATTAATTAATTAAAATGAGGCCTGATTTGTTTTGTTTTTATTGGATATCTACTCATTAGTAGTGGCAGTCGAGTGTCTGGGTGAAGATAGTTGTAGTTGATCCTTGGACAAGGTTAACGCCTACAATGGGCTTTTTAGATATATTATATCAATTTTTTTTTGATATCATACACTACCCCACCCTTTTTGGTAGGGAGACTAAAACCTAGTGGACTCTAGGATGGCGTTTTCTCCAACATCTAGGTTGATGAGCAAGAGATGGTTAACTAACACATTTGACCCTACTCCAATATCTTGGTAGCATATTTTGCTAGTATAAACATGGGTTAGTGATCCCCATATATTGTATAACGAATCATAATGGATTGTGATTTTTTCATAGACATTTATCTCCAGATATAGTATCCAAATGATTGTTATAAGTTTGATAAGTATTGGATGAGATGGCTCAAGGGACATACCTAGTGTATGGGTTATTATGGATTGAGGTATAATTATTGATGTATGATACATGAAATATGGGTTTTTTCACTCCTGGAATCCCCTTGTTTACTATGTGGAGATGTGGTATTGGATGATTAGATAATGTGGCACATGAGATATAAGATCTGAAACATGACCCATGTTTCTTTGAGATAAATTCATTTGGAGAGAGAGAGAGAGATCAGGACATGCGACGGTGGGGTAGAGTGGAAAAATAGTGGGGAACTGGTAACATGGTATCCTTTTTCTTGTTTTTATATTATATGATATCATTAATGAATTACTTAGTAATAAGTATCCATATTAAGGATGGAAATAGAATAGTAAACCTGTTTAGGTGATGGGTTAGTTTCTTTTATGTACTCATAGATGTTTTGTATGATTCTTTCAATTTTTTAATGAGAGGTTATATAGAGGATCCTACTATGTATACATTTTATGATTAGCCTATGTATATATAAACCATTTTTCTAGTCAAAAATATCTGGTTGGTGGTCAAGATGTACCTTTCAAGATCGATGAGTTGTTCAGCAGATTTTTAGGCTTCAAGTCCATTATTGAGGCTTTATTTTTGTTTTCATATTTCCTTTCAGTTGTATTATTTATTTAAACATTACATGTATCTAATTAGGAATTTTTTATAATTGTTATGAGTATGATTTTTAGTTGTTTTTCTATGTTATCTCCCAATCCTCAGATCATATAGGGTAACACCTCCCATATTCTTTTATGTTATACCCTTGGTATTTGCTGCCAACCTGTGTCTTATTAGAGGTGAGATTTAAGTATCATTATCTCCCTTATATCATTAAAGATCAAAGAGGGATATCTTGGGGGGGGGAGCGGTTGTGAACATTTTATTATTTTAAATTTATAACATTTAGAAACATCCATTTAAGTTTCACAAATAAATATGGAAAATAAAGTGGTGAGGTTCATTACTCAAGAAAAACACAAAAAAATATTTCCACAATGTTGTTTAATATGATTGGTTGTGGTAAGAAAATTAAAATAATATTTCAATAAATATGCTATTTTAGAAATGTTGATTATGATAAAGAATCATTTTATAATGGAAAAACATTATTTAATCATAATTAAGAGAAGTGATATTTATATAGTGGATTAGCACATGATGAAGTAGAAAAACACAACTAATAAGATTGAGTCATTTATATAATAGTTTAATTATAGGGTGATCATGAGAAAATTTATTTTAATATTATAAATAATATAAGATTAACTTATTTTCAATATAATTCAGTAAATGTATGGATGATCATGAAATGAAAATTTCTTCAATTAAAAAAATTATTTGAAGAGAAATCAACAGATTAAGAAAATTTGGAATAAGTTGATAGTTTTAAATTAAAAGCTAGAGAATATGTCATGGACATTTATTATACTATTTCTTCAATTGATGAAATAGTTTTGGCAATTGAATATATATAGTATTAATTGATCAATGTGAATAAGAAGAAGTTTTAAGTATTATCTAAATTGGGAAACATTGAGATGAATTTGAAATTTGGGTGCTACAATGGTGATATGGCTAAATAGAAATATTATTGGGAAAATACTTCTTGGTAACACTATAGTGTTTTTGGGTTGGTTGTGTTTGTTATAAAAATAGGATTATAGAGTCACTTTTTGAGTTCCGGCATTATTATAAGGCGTCGACCTTAAAATTACATAATCTAGAGTTGTATTCCATAAATATATTTATTTTACACTGAGGATCTTTTTAGGTTTGGAGTTTTAGAGAATTATCCCATAACTCAAAAATAACAAAACCATAAAATAAAAAGTGGACACTTCCGAACAATATCCATTATTACCATAGACTAAACTTATTAAAATAAAGTAAGATATCTTTTATGAAACCTATTCACTACATTAAATATGACTTCTTCTAATCCCTTTACCATCCTTAATTACTGTGAAAAGATATTAAAAACATGGGATGACCCTAAAAGGCTCAATAAGGGATATAAAGAAGACAAAAACTATTATACCATTGATAAAAATTAAAACCTATTAAAACTTTATCTTATATAAATAAATTTTACCCTTAATAAGTAGTAAATACTTTTTTTTGAAAATATGTTCATTGCTTACCAATTTTTTAATCACAATATTACCATAAAAACCTTAACAAGCATAGAAAATACACAAATGTATCTTGGGAAATTATTATACTTTTCAATATTATAAATGTAATAACAATGTGGTCAACCTCCATACATTCCAATTTTATAAATGTAATAGTAATGTGGTCGACTTATATACCCAATTCATTAGAGGGCCATCACAGACCCACCCATCGGTGGTTTATCATAGACCCACCCATCATTGGTTTATCACGGAACACCTATCAAATTTCCAAATGGCATTCCATAGTCATAACACATAAAATATTTCTATTTTCAACATATCACTCAAAAAAATCATTTTTAAACTCAAGAATACATTTTTAGATATTTAAATAATCAATCCATTTTTAAAACCCATTTTCTGTAACAAAATACCAAGAAAAGTGGAAATGGGGTTTCAGTTTTATTTTTTAAAAACATGAAGAATTGTAGAGGAATAAAAATATCAAAATAGAAATAGAATTCCCTTTATAATTAATTTTTATATATATGATAAGTATGTAAAATAATAACAAGAATATTGAAATGGATAAAATATTTTTAAATTAAATAATTAAATATTGAAAGTGACCCATACCACTTCGAACATTTAAATAATATGCCCCATGAATGTATAATTTTTTTTAAAAACATTAAATAACAATATAATAATTAAATTCATGATATGATATGTTAAAATGGGCTGTATATACACCACATAAAATAAGGTGGGTGTATAACTTCAAAATATTCTTAAATGAAAGTAAATTGAGACGAAATCTCTTAACTTGAGTGCAACATGTTCTTTATATTACTAGATAATAAAATTATTTTAATTTTTTTACTTTATTATTAATTTTTTAAATGTTTATAACTACTTTTACTTCACTTATTAAATTTTCTTATAAAAATACTTAAACAATTAATTTTATGTGAGGTGTTTTGACCATATTCGGTTTATGTACCAAAAATGACTTTAGTTGGTCAACTATGGTCGAAGGGTTAATTATTAAAAAATATCCTGAATAATAATAATAAAATAATTATAAAATTTATACATAAATTATAACTTTCTAACCAATTATTACTTATGGTTATGAAAAATGAACCAGCTTTACAATCATGAAGATGACTACACATATGTACGTATGAGTAATGTTCTAATTATTCAATGATAATAATGGAAAGAAGGTAGGTAAAATATATCTTTCTAGAATGATTATTATTTTATAAATACCATTTAATTTCATAATATATAATTATTTTGATATAAAAGGAATCACATCGGGTAGAGGAGGCGGTAGTCCGCATGTCCATGAACGAAATTATCACCTTTTTTAGTGTGTGAGAAGGGTAACAAAGAATATCATATATTATATTTACAGAAATGTAATTATGTAATGAATATAATATTAATGTTATTTATGTAATATATTTTAACCAAATCCATAATTAATACATTCCATGTAATGTTTTTACATATCATGTCTATTTGAGGAGGCAGTAGTCCACACATCCAAAAATGATGTTATAATATTCCCACAAAATGGAAAGAATGGATGTGTGTGTATATAACTACTAAATATGTATTAAGACATCATAAATAATATATATATATATATATATCATATAAAAATATATTTTTTACATAATAATTCCAAAACATGAGAGGTGGTAAAATAAAAAATGAATGACATCATTTGGTGAGGTGGTTACCAGCCATACACCCGAACAATTATTTTATTACCCATTTGATGGATGTTTGTGTAGGTGTAGGTAAAATAGTTAATATAAAAAACATATGAGTATATTTAGGATACATATTTTATTAAATTATCCTATAATAAGAATAATTTAATTAGTGAATAAAGAAATAAAACATAAATTCATGTTGAAGAATGTTACCTCTTTTTTAGGTATCTCCTTTTAGTTTACACCAAATGGATTCCTTGGTGGGATTTCTATCCAATGTGATGACATAAGGGTTTTGGTAGGAATTTTTTAAAATTATTTGGGGTGTTTTTTAATGAGATAAATCTCATGATTGGTGTTAATGAATGGGTAGGTTCGAGTCCCTTTTATAGTGTAGGAGGTATGGCATTTTTCAAAATATTAAAAGGTAAACACTATTGGGAGGTCTCCTTTGCATCAAGTGACTTCAATATTAATATAAATTTGATGAAATAGGTTATATGGTTGAAAAATGTCCATTAAATTGGTTTTTAATTCTTTCTAGGTCATTTTAACTCTAACGATTATAGTTTAACCACTATGTAAACACATATTTTTACATTAATTACTGTAATTAATTTTAATTACGTTCACTAATAATTTCGGTAAAAACACAGGTTAGACTTATTATATATTATAAATTATACTTATTAAAAATTCTGAATCAATTTTTTCTAACTATAACTCCATATGCTTCAAATTTAATTTTAAAATTAATCCCTCATCTGGGAAGAAAAAGCAGTTTTTTTAAAGTGAAACTATTCAAAGGTCTTTTTAAGTGTTTATGCCTAAAATCACAATAAAAATGACTAAAATTATAAAAAAATTCATTAACTATCATAACATTTATCAAATTATACTATAAAACCAATTCAAAATATAATTTAAATATATAAATTAATTAGATAAAAATAATTTTCAATTAAAATTAAGTATCATTTACTATTCATCAAAATATGAAACTTCTTAGAAAATTTCAAAAAATTCACCCAAAGTTAATTTTTATCTTCCAATTTCAAAAATTATGTTTATTATTTTCATATAAAACATATGAATATTTCCTAATTTAGTTTTAAAATAGGCTCATCATTAAAAGGTTATAAAATTACTTTTTAGAAAAATAGATATTTTAAGCGTAAAACTAGATTTATTCTTATCTTGTGCCTATAAAATATATTGGATGAATGTCAAAAAAATTTATAAATATGTGTAAACGTAATATAGTAAGTCATATTCCTTCACTTTGATACAACAGCTAGGTAATAACTTCCATATTAAAAAATAATATTAATAGTATATTATTGTTTGGTATAACTCAGTCTTGCGTGAAACATAAGATATACAAGAAACTTGATGTTTTGGTTCATGTACACTATTGGATATAGAATTAATTTTAATGTAAAATTACTATTTAGTTCATAAATATTAGTAAATCTAAAAAAAAGAATTTTGCAATCATTTCCTAGACTTTTACATTATTCCCCCCTTTTGGAAATTATTTCCTCTAAATTTTATTCACTTATCAAACCAGAGTGGATATTTTTACCTCATAGCATTTTTGGATTCCAAGGATTCCTCTTAAACCATATAGTTTTTCCATAAATCCTTAACCTGGTGAATTTCCTTCTTTCACCACAATTTATCTCGATGGTTGAGAACCTGAATTGTTTGTTCCTCACAAGAAATATTCTCTTCAAACTGAACCACTTCAGTACTCAATCCATGAGATGAATCTAATATGTACTTCATTAACATTGAAACATCAAATACATTGTTTACCTAAGACAAAATTACATGCAAAGCCACTCGATATGCACTAATCTAACTTTATCAAGGATTTCACATGGTTTAATAAAGAGTGGACTCAACTCCCCCTTCTTATCAAAAAGTATCACACTTTTCTTTGGAGAAACTTTTAGAAATAAAAGATAACCAACCTAAAAAAGAAATATCTTTCCTCGTGTTATCCAAATAACCTTTCTGCCTGCTCTTATATGTCCTCATGCGTCACTGAATTAACTAAACTTTATTTCCCATGTTCTCTACCAAATCTGGTACCATGATCTTCTTTTCTCCTACATCATCCCAAATAGTTCGTTTTTGACACCACTTTCCATATAATGCCTTGAATGGTTCTATTTTTATACTAGAATTAAAATATATTTTTATAATAAAACTCAAATAAATAAAGACATTGATCTCAAATTCCCTAGTAATCCATTGAGAAATATCAAATCATATATTTAATGGTCCGAATCATTTGTTCAGACTATCGATCATATAAATGATGATAAGTTGTACTGAAATTTAATTTATTACCCAAAAATATTTTACTTCCTTTACAAAAATTAAATATGGACCTGAGATCACGGTCTGATTCAATAGAGATAGGCACTCTATGTAACCTGAATATCTCTTTTAGATACAGTCAAAAGGTTGATCAAAAGACATTATATTACAAATTGAAAGTAAATGTGCATATTTGGTTAATTTATCAAAAATAACTCAAATCATATTATGACCAAGAGAAGTATTTGTAAATACTACAATGAAATCCATTGATATATTCTCTGATTTCCACTACGGAACTATAAAATGATGAAGAATACACTTTTGTAACTATAGTTCCTCTTTAACCTTCTGATAATTCAAACACTTCATAAAAAATTTCACAATATCTATTTTCATTCCATCCCACCAATAATATTCTCTATGTTCCATCTACATCTTAGTGCTACCTGGATGAATGAAAAATGGAGAACTATGAGCATCAGTCAATAACACATTCTTCAAAAGTAAATCACAAGGCACACATGATATTTTTTAAAAACATAAAACACCCTCTTCACCAATATTAAAATTTTTAAACTTACCATTATTAATTGATTCTACCTTCTCTTTCCAATATTAATCCAAATTATTACTAATCTCAATTATTTATGATAAAATCAATTTCACTGAAACCTAAAAAAAAGTGAATGTCCCTACATCCACAACTTCTAGTCCATAATTCATCAAATAATTAACCAATGGGTCACATTCTAAATGTATCATGGTTAATGTAGTATTACATTTTCTACTCAAATCATCATCCACAATTTCTTCTTTTCAAGGATGATAATGAATCATGCAATCATAATCATTTATAATTTACATCCATCTTATTTGTTTAATGATAAAAACATTATTAGTGAAAATATAATTATAAATTTTGTGATCAGTATATATTTCACACTTCACTTTAAAAAAATGATGCGTCCAATTTTTTAATTCTAAAACAACAACGGCTAATTCCAGATCATGTGTAAGGTAAATTAACTCATGATTTTTCTACTATCATTAAGAATAAGGAATTGTATAGTCATTTTACATCAGGACATAACCATTTAATTTTAATTAAGAATCATTATAGATGAAAAAATCACCATTTTTGGATGAAAGGGATAAAACTAGGGCATTAACCAATCTTATTTTCAGTTATTTAAAACAAACATCACATTCTCCTATCTAGATAAACCAGACGTCCGTTTATGTTATCTTAGTTAGTGGGATAGATAACCAGGAAAAGATTTCAAAAAATAGTCGATAATAACCCGTTAATCTAAGAAAACTACCAATATCTGCAACATTGGTAGTTCTTAACTACTCTTCAATTATTTCTATTTCTTTAGGGTCAACTATTATTATATCTTTATAAAAAATATGTACAAGGAATGAATTTGTTTTCCACCAACATTCACTATTATTCAACTTTCAAAATAGTTTATTTTTTAATGTTTTCAAATCAATATTTAAGTGCTTTTCAGGTTCCTCATGGATTTTAGAATATACCAAAATATCATCTATAAACACAACCAAAAACATATCAAAAAATATAATGGAAGACAATATTCATAATATTCATCAATACATAAGGCGCATTAGATAACCCAATGTTCATAACTACAAACTAATAATGCCCATATGTCATCTGAAATTTTGTCTTTATAATGTCATCCTTATTCACCTTCAGTTGATGGTACCCAGACCTCAGATCAATCATTGAAAAATAATTAACCCCCTGTATCTGATCAAACAAATGATCGATATAAGGAAAAAAATACATGTTCTTAACAGTGAGATTATTCAAGGCTCTATAATCAATGTAATTTCTCATGGAACCATATTTATTATTCTCAAATAAAATAGGATCACCCCAAAATGAACATCTTGGATTAATTAAACCTTTATCAAGAAAATATTACAAATAGTTTTTTAAATTCCACAATTTCTACATGAGCAATTCAATATGTGGGTTTAGAAATAGGATTAGTATCATGTACTAAATCAATAATAAATTCCACTTCCCGATCAAGAACAACACCAAGCAAATCCTCAGGAAAAACATCTATAAATTCATTTACTACTCGGATTTAAAAAATTAGAACTATTTCTTTTTTTTTCACCAATTTGACCTGGATAAGTTTCACTACAATAAGTAATAAAATTATTGGTTTCTTGGTATGTTTTCAAATTTATGAAATCATTGGATAAATCTTTTTGGTCTTTTCAATATATTTTATCATGATAAACATAAATCTCATACATACCTAAAATGAAATCAATCTCTACTATGGAATGTTCAATAATATTTTCAGGAAATACCATCCCACTAATGATAATCCGAATATTCTAATAAATCTTGGTTTCTCTAATACTATCACCCATAGTTTTTACAAAATATTATATATTACTTAAATGAAGAAATATTGCCAATTTTCTAGAAAATATATTATAAATTAAAGGATGTAAATATTAATAATCAAATAGAGTATTGAAATAATTATAATAAGCCAGTAACATACCTTTCACCACTTCATTTGATGGATCAAAATCAATCATAGTAGAAGAAAAATATTTTTCCACATTCTTTTTCTGTTGATCTTTATAGTCTCTACCCATGGTAATTATCTTTAGACACACATTGGCATTATGTTATCACTCATTTACATTAAAAAATCTTACAAAAATATTTTCATTTCATTCTAGATCATTTCTATATAGTCATGAGCCATATTACGAAACACACCACATCATAAGCCCTTCCCAAACTATTAAATACATTCTCCAAGATTGTTTTTACACACTTCTAAGAAGATGGTAATTTGGTTTTTATACCTATAAACTTATTTTTTAAATCATTTCCCATTGTTTTCCAATTGGAAATATTCTTTTACTCATTTTCATTGGAGATGTGATCATCAGAAAACTCTATTTCAACCTTCTCTGTACATCGTACAAGTTTCTCATAGTTGTTGAACTCACAAGAATCCAATTCCCTTCAATATACTGGATTTAATCCTAAAAATTATTGATTTATCTTACTATAAATATATCAAAAAAAATTGGGATGTTCTGCAACATTTCAGCGGAGTATTATTTGTATATATCCACCAAATATTACCCCTTTTTTTATCAATTCCAATATATTTTTCTATCCTAAGTTGAACAAATTTTTAATACATTTCTCAAGGAAAATAATCTTAAATTCATCCCAATATAAGGCATCAATATCTAAACTTTCCATGATATTATTAACCATTTACCACAACTGGTCATCTTCACCTTCAAAATGATATATTATAAGAGTGAAATTTTAATGATCTGAACAACCCATGACATCAAATATATTTTCTAGTGATTTAATCCATCCTTCAACTACCAAGAGGTCAAAGGATCCCTTAATTGGTGAGGGTCTTTTATCATAAAATGATCCACTATCATCATGTTTCTTTTAGGTAGATATGATTTCTCTATTACATGGAAACCAACATAGTTTATATAATGTGTAAACCAAACCATCAATATGACAAACTACTAAGATCCAATTTGAACCATCTTAGGATGTTAATTTGAAGGATATGTTCCTCTCAGTTCCTTATTATAAAAACATCCTTGTTTACTCTATGGAAAACCATTATGAAAAAAAATAATTTAGATGAAGCCACGTGTTAATATTCAAATGATATATCAACTCACATTATCCATAATGTAAAATAACTCAAGTGAATGATAATAATATTAAACTAAACTCTAAATATTTTTATACCTTCCCCCTAATACCAACTATAAGGCCTTATCCTTAATCATTACGTAATCTTCTTATTTATTCAATAAAATTATTTTTATTACATTGAAAATATTTTCAGGTTTAGAGTTTTATAGAATTAGGCTATAAATAATTCACAACAAAACCATAAAATAAAAAAGTGTACGCTTCTAGATATTATCCATTTTTTTCCATTTTCTAAAACTTTTAAAACAAATCATTATCTATTTTATAAAAAAAATTCATGAATTGTAACATGGCATCATCCAATACCTTACACATCAATAAGTATTGTGAAAAAATTAAAAAATGTGGGATGAGAATAAAAAGCTTAATAAGGGAAATAAAAGGAAGGAAATCGTTGTTCCATTGATGAAAATTTAAACCCATTAAAACTTTATCATAATGTAATATTTTACACCCCTAATAATTAGTAAATACTTTCCTATGAAAATAATATCATTTATTTCCCTTTTTATAGTTATAGGATTACCATAAAACCCATAGAATGCATAGAAAACACATAAAGGTGTCTTGGGACATTATTATACTTTCAATCTAAAAAATGGAATAACCATGAGCTCTCCTAATGTAAAATTTACTCTTATGACTGGAATATTAATATTTCCAAATTCCATACCCAATACATTGGAGGTCTATCAAAGACCCAAGCATTATTGGTTTATCACAAAACCACCCATCATTGGTTTATCAAAGAACCACCTCTCAAATGTCTAAGTACTATTACATAGTTGTAACAAATAAAAGATTTAAATGTTCAACATTAACTCATAAAATTTCATTTCAAATCACAAGAAAACATTTCAATATAGTTAAATAATTAATCAATTTCCAAAACACATTTTCAGTAAGAAAACTCCTAGAAAAAGGGAATGAGGGGTTTCATTTTTCCTTTAAACCATAAAGTGTTGTAGAGTAATACAAATATCAACATAGACATAATAATTACATTTCTATACTTTTTATCCACAAAATAAATATAGAAAACCATAAAAAATATATTGACAAGGATAAAATATTTTGAAATTAAATATTTAAATATTCAAAGTGTCACATACCACTTGGAAAATTTAAATAATAATCCCAACGAAAGAATAACATTTAACCAAAACATTTAATATCACGATAATATGTATATTCATGATAGGATATGTCAAAAGAGTTTGAATATACACCGCATAAAGGAAGGTGAGTGTATAAGATCAAAATATACCGCAATGAAAGAATATTTGAATAAAATCCCTTACCTTGATTCCGACTTATCACATGAATCATTATATTCTTGAAAAGTAAACTTATGTTAATTATTTAATTTCTTTATAAATTTTTTAAATTTTATCATTAATTTTATTTAAAATATTACATTATTTTATACTACTACTTAATCACTTATGTTTATGACAGGTGTTTTGACAATATTCAGTTTATTTCTCAGAAACGAATTTGGTTGGTCAACTATAGTCAAAGGGTCCCTTATTTAAACATATAATAACTAATAATTGGGACATAATTATCATATTTCAACACAAATTATACTTTTAAAACCAATAATGATAGATATTTATAAAAAATAATCTAATGATACAATCATGGAGACAGTAAGTCGTACGTATACATGAGTAACATTCTCTTTTTTCAATGATCATTATACTAATAAAATAAGTAAAATTTATCTTTAAATAATGATCATTATATCATAAATAAAATTTTATTTAATCTTCTATACTTATATATAGAATTACTATTATTTTATAAGAATCACATCACGTTGAGGAGGCGTTAGTCCACATATCCACAAATGACGTTATTACTTTTTTCAGTGTGTTGGAGGGGTAGTAAAGAAAATGATATGTTTTTTTTCATAAAAGTAATTAAATAATTAATATAATATAGATGTTATGTATATCACAATTTATTATCAACACCATTGTTAATAAATTTCATGTAATGTTTTAACATATCACATCACTTTGGGGAGGTGGTAGTCCACACATCACCATATTATATTATCACATTCCTAAAAAATGGAAAGCATAAAGGTATGTGTATATTAAAATTATATAAGTATGATGAAATCATTAGTACACTATATATATAGTATATAAAAACATTTTTTCCAACATAATTCACAACCATGATATGTGGTAAAGGAAAAAATGAACAACAACATTTCATGTGTTGGTAGTCCTCCATACACATGAACAGTAATTTCATTACCCATTTGATGGATGTGTGTGTAGGTTTAAGAAAATGGAGTGACAGATAAATATCTCCATATATTTATTATAGTGATTTTATTATATTATTATGTAATAATAATAATTTAATTGGTGGAGAAAGAAAAAAACATGAATGAACATTGAAGAATTTTACCTCTTTTTTAGGTAACTCCTTTTGGTTTGCACCAAAGGGATTTCTTAGTTGAATTATTGATACAATTTATGACTCTAGGGTGAGGTTAGGTATTTTTGTATATTATTTTGGAAGGTTTGGAATAAAAAAGAAGATTTATTGGTGTGAAGAATTTGGGGATTGTGAGTGCCTTTTTATAGTGGGGGAAGAGTGGCATTCATGTAAATATAAAACGGTAAACACTATTGGTAGGTATCCTTTACATCATGTGCCTAAATAAATGATTCAAATTAGATACAATAAGGGATATGGTATAATAATTTCCATTAAATGGGTTTTTGAAAATTTTATATGTCATTTGTGATCTTAACATTAATTTTTTACCACTAAGTAAACATAGTTGTACCTTAATCGTTATAATTAATTTTATTTTCATTCACTAATACTTTGGGTAAAAAAATATGTTAAAATTATTATAAATTATAAATTATTTTTATTCCATATATAAAATTAAATTTTTTAAATTTCGACCATATAATTGGAAAAAAATTAATTTAAAATTAATCTTGTAGAGGGGACAACAAAGCGGGTTATTAAAGCAAAAATGTTTATAATCATTCTAATTTTTATATCTAAAATCTCTATGAAAATTGTTCCAATGAATTAAATTGTATTAAAAGATATAATATATATCTGATTAAAATTTTTAAAAATTAAAATTATGATTTAAATATATAAATAAATTAGATGAAAAATTATTTTCCAATTAAAATTCAGTATTATTTATTATTCTTAAAAATATAAAAATTCTCCGAAAGATACCAAAAATTCACCAAATGTTAGTTTTGATATTATGATTTTAAAATTCAATTTTATTTTTTCATATAAAAGTTATAAATTTTTCAAAATATAGATTTAAAATATGTGTTTTATTAAAATGAAATAAAATTTCTTTTTAAAAAAACGTAGTTTTTAAACGTAAAATTGTAATTATTTTTATCTTATGCTTTTAAAATCTATTTGATGAGTGTCAAAAAAAATTAAACATGTGTAAGTGTAATATAGTTATTCTTAGAAATTCAATTTGATAAAAATACCAGTGGAAGAGGACCATATTAAAATATAATATTTATAGTATATTATTATTTAGGATAACTCAGTCTTGCGTGTAATGTAATATTTCAAAGAAACTCATTGTTGTGTTTCATGTATGATATTGAACATAGTGTCCCTCTTATTGTAAAATTGATTTTTAATTAATAAAACTTTATAAATATGAAATAGTTATTCTTTCATTACTTGAGATTCTATAGGGATTATTGATAAGCTGTAATGAAAGAGATCCATAGAAGAGGTATGGAAGCTCTAGAATTGGTATAAAAAATTATCTGTACAAGGTGGCTCTATTTACCAGTATTTTCCAATTTTTTTAGTTCAAAATTTAGAGGATTACTTAATATTAATTAATATTTTATTTTTAGGGATTCTTTATAAAAACATGGATAAGGCATGGAATTCATCAGGGTTTGTGTTTTGGGAAATATGATACTTCATAAAAGGTTAGATTTTTTTATGGTTTAGAGGTTCATAAAATATGGATGGGAGAGAAGAAAATATGGTAAGGTATGTGATTATGAGAATATTTTCAAATGGGAAATTTACCTAAAAGTTTCCTCAAGTTAGGGATCTTCACAAACAATATAGAAGAGTATTATAGAAATACCTTGGTGAGTGTGAAAGATTCACAAAGGGGAGGAAACATCAATAAATTTGTAGGTACCCCTAATTTAAAGATATAAATCCCTAATAAAAGTACAAATGATTTTATGTTTCAAAAATTATTTGAGAAGGATTTTTCTTTTGTGGATATTTTTTTAAGACAATCTCTTTTGCGAGGAAAGTAATTTTCTTGAAGGCTGTGTAAGAATTGTAAAAATTATGATCATCAAGAAAGTTTAAATATTATATTTTTTTCATAATAATGAGATTAGTGGACATTAATAAAGTTTGTGTTTTCATGAAAAAAAAATATTTTGCGGGTAATAATGAAGTTCCCAAAAGGTTTTTAAAAGGGTTTTCGAAAAAGAAAATCTTATAAGAACCAGAAGGGATTGTCCACTAAATCTATAGTAAAGTCGTATTTAACAAGTGGATGAATGTGGAATTTAATGATTCAATAAATTATGTGTAAAAAATATTGATTCAAATGAATAATAAAATATTCTTCTGGAAGAGAAGTGAGCACACTTTAGTTGAGAGTGTAGTGAGCTTTCAAATCATGATTGGTTACAAACTGGAAGGGATTGTGAATACTCCCAAAAATTTGTAACAACAAAGCACATTAGTGGATTTTGTACATTATAACAACGTCTTTTTAAGCTTATTTGATGTATCTTAGTGGGGGAGAATAAAGTAAAGTTGTTGTTCCTCATGAAAAAAATCCATTTCTGTTCAAACATTTCTATGGGAAAGTAAGTGAAGGGTGTTTTCTTTAATGTCAAAACCATATTTGAAGGGGTAGTTGTTTTAATAGTTCATACCATGATTGACCTACCTCTCTATTTATTTAACCTAGTTAGGATAATAGGCATAAAAAGGAACATAAGTACTGTAAAATCGATTGTAAAAGTAAATTTCATTTGTTAAAGGGAAATTATACTTAGGTTTGATAGAGAATCATCCCATTATGGGGGAAAAACTAGAAAAAACATCCAATTATACTTATGAAACATTAAACCAAATTCATTTAGAGTATAAAAGAAATATAATTACTTCATCTAAAATTAATAAGAAACTTGATTATATTTTTATATTGATGAAACATTAGTTTTTTCGATACGTGGGTTACATGATGAATCATCACAATGAGGAAAATTGTTACCTATGTGGTGAATTGGATACAATATAATAGTGAAGAACAAAACTATATCCAATATAATAAGGTTATATTCAATTTATCCATATTTTAGTATTATTTTAACTATTTATAAAAATGATATGATTATAATATTCATCGGGTTAAAACTCAATATGTAATTTCTAAAAGGAAATTTAAAATAAATTCCATGAATGTTATATCATTAAATAATAAAATGTTGGTAATTGAAAAATAAAATGATTTTATTGTCAATGAAGTGAAAATTTATGAAAGAATAAAAAAAATTCAATTTATCAAAAAAATTCATGAATGAGAAAAATAAAAAATAGAAATAATGAATTATTTAATTTTTCTTAATTCCAAGTTAAAAAATATCTCATAGAACTTTGACACATGATGTTTATCAAACATTAGGGGCATTATAGCCTTACTAAAAATGTAAATATTTTTTTATAGAACAATTTATTTTTATAATGAATAATATATAAATATCAATGGATATGGAACTTTGTATATATTCATAGGAAAATTTAAGAGAAGGGATATAGTAAATGTACTTTGTAATAATCTCCTTTCTAATATTTAATTACGTTACTCTATAATGGAGTTCTCATTCGATAAGAGGGGATATTTGATTAAATCATAAATGGAAGTTTATTGATCAATTATTAAATAATTAATGGAAATATTTATCCAATATATATAAATATGATTAAATGATTTATTAATATAGGACAAGATAATAAGTTATTGCATCTATATATTTTCTATATTCACTTAAAAAATGAATGTTATTTTTATGAATATGGAATATAAAGAAATACATGTTTTGAAAAGACAATATAAGAATTACTATGATTATTTTATTAAAATAAATATATTTTATATTCCCTATAATCCAAATAATAAGATATTAGTAAATCTTATATAATTAATTCACATCGGTATTTTTGGTCCCATGAAACAATAGGGGAAAAAAGGTGAAAATTAATACATCATTTTTATTCATTATTATATTTTTATAACTTACATCAAGGCCATATTCTTCATGAAGGAAGGGATGAATTTTATCAGCTAGAATCATAATATGCTAAAAATCAATGTTAATGGATTATTAAAATTTTATAATTATACAATATAATAGATTATACTTTAATTGAACATGAAATTTATTTACAAAGTCAAGTAATCCATTACGAATTAGCATTATTAAGAATTACAAAAACAAAAGTTATATTGAAAAAATAAATCACAAAGTAAAAAAAATAGAAAATATATTACTTACTAAAGATTATTACTTGGTAATTATTTTATTAATGTAGTACTAGTGGTTATATATATAAAAAATAATCCTTTACATAGTCTATGAAAGAATGTGATACCCCAATATATGTTGTATAGAAGAGAAAAAACATAAAACACCTTAGAATATTTAGAAGAAAGTGATTTATCCAGAATAAGGTGCTCATGGAAAATATAAAGATGTGGTAAATAAATAAATATTTCATGGTTATACTACTAAGATAAAATCTTAAAAATAAGTCAATTAGGGTCTCAAAAACCCATTTAAATCGGTGATGTTAAATTGATTAAAGAAAAATCAAGAAATAATTTTAAGGACTCATAATAGAAGGAAATTTAAGAATATGTTGTAGATATTGAATTTGATTTCAAATTGAATCATTGTATGAATTATAAAGAGGATTCTAAAATTACATCCTAATAAAAAGATAGAGTTGAGGTAAATCATTGGTTAACTCAAACTAAAAATGAATGGAGAAGATATGGAGTTTATAAATTAAACATATTAGGAGATAAAATATCACAAATACAAGATTAAAGAACAAATAACATTAATTGGGAAACATTCTTATCACTGGTTAATCTTATATAATTTTAAGGGAATTATAAAGATAAATCACGAGCCAAGTGTATTAATGAGGAGCCAAATTTAAATGAGAATAAAAATAAAATGTAACTTGTAAAAATACTACATGAATTAAATTTCATTATAATAAAGTGGGTGTTCAAGAACAAAAATTATGGAAAAGTAAATGTAGTAAAAATTATGCTTGAATTGTAAAAAAGTTCACAAATCATGTTTATTTATGATGAATATACATGAAAACTAGTGGAAAGAATTAAATCATTTAATTTATTATTTATATCAGAAATATTAATAATATTTATAATATTCAGAATGTATGTGATGATAGAATTATTAAATATATGAATCAATGAAAAAATATACATTGAATAACTGGATTGGTTTCAACAAGACAAGTAATCTGAAATATTTTTTTTCTAAATAAATATTTATATATCATAATATAAGCATTTTGATCTTGGTATGATCATATGGACACTTAATTAAACAATATAAAACCCAAGAGATATGGTATTAAAAATAATATAAATATAAAGATAACAAAAGAAGAATAATTCATAGAACATATCTATGATGTTTATATCATCTATGGAAAAATATAAGTTAAATTTTGTGAGTATATCATTACATAAATGGGATCTTCAGTGTTTGAGGTTTCAATGATTGGAATACTCACTTAATTTATTAGGTTATAAGTAAATCAATAAGGTTAATATATATATATATATATATAAAATGGTGAATTTCACTGAGTTTGCTAATAAATTTTTCATGTACGATAGAAAACTTGTTTTAAATATTATTATGGTTGGAATCAAACTTGTAAATAATGAGTATATAAATTTTTAGGTGTAACACCCATTTTTTTTATTTTATGAGATTATTTATTTATAAAAAATATAAATGGAGAAGACCGTGTTTTTTTATTTTGAGTGATCATCATGAGGTGGATATATTATTGGTTTGATTTAATTTTTATTTATTTCTTAGAATACTATAATGGGTTTGTGGAGTTAAAGATATGAATTAGTTTAAGGTGGTTTTTTAATATTTTATTGGGTATTAGAAAAAGAAAAATTTCAAAATTCTCTCTAAGGTTAATTTTAGGGGATATATTAAAGATATTTACTATATGATGAGTTTTTTTACATCTTGAAAATATAATAATGAAATATATAGGTAGTAACTCATTTAAAGATATGATAAAGAATATGACATAATTAAGATAATTATAAATTATAGATTTATTTTATGAGTTATTTATGCATAGAAATATAATATAGGAATAACATTCTTATATTATTTCAATAGAAATATTATTACTGATTTATAATTATTTTATGAAAGAATTAATTAGTTTCAAATGATCTTTTTTTTGGATTTTGATTAATTATGAGTTTCACATTTTAAAATAGAACTTATTATGAAAAAATATAAGAATTAGAAAGTAATTTGTTTTGGTGACTTAATATTGTTTAATATAGAAAGAATAATAGATAAGGATGTATTTATGGTGTAGAGATGAAGAGAATGGAATAATTTTATGAAATTTATTATTGGTATTATTAATAATGGATTTATATGTATAAAATTAATAATTAAAGAATAAGGGTGTTAATTTAAATAAGTGAATGGTGTGTTTTATTTTTACACACCTCTCATATATTTCATTCATATCATTGGAACTCTATTTAGGATTCTGTGGTAGTGGAAATTTTTTCTATAGTAATTATATGTTAGATTTTATGTCATATATTCAATTAATTTTTCATAAATTATTATATATATATATATATATGTTAATTATTAAGAGTACTCGATGAAATTCCAAAGTCATAGATTCATTATTTTTAAAATTATTATTTTTTAGTCATTAAAATATAGCTTAACTATGTTTATTATGAGCTCATGGTATGTAGAACAAGGGTTGTTCCCCATACTATATTTTCTTATGTAACATATCTCCTTATTCACGTCAATAACATGTTCTCTATAGGGTTTTATCAATTATCACGGTGGTTATACCACCCTCCATATTTCATGCACCCCCAATCTAATTACAAGCATGGTTGTGCCAAAATAGCACAGTTCTTGCTAATTATGCATTGGGTTTCTACCAAATATTCATTTTCCATTCCAGTTTTCATTTAAAGGGGGATCAATTAAATTTTCTTATGAACAATGAATTATTAAAATTCTAAATTTCAGGTCATGGTTGTTCATTCTATTTAATTCATTATAATGTGAAAATCTATAATTTTTATGTAGTTTATCTAGATATGTATCTTTGATATGTTCTTATATTTGGTTAGTATTTATGTTGACTATTGATGGATTTTTAATTAATTATTACTTATTCAGGTTTTTTATAAATCAATATATGCAGAAGTTTTAATCAATATTTGAATAAAATAATTTTTTGAGTAAAATATGCTTCTAATATCAATTATGAATTTATCAAATCATGTGTTTTTTATAAAAGATGTGAAAACATTTTCAATGATGAATTTCATAAATATTTTTTAATAGTGGGTCAATTTTTTGATTTCATTTAAATTAATATTTTTTAAATATATATTCCTAAAATTGTTTATAATATCCGTAATATTCAATGTGAATTTGGGAAAAGGATTTCATATTGTTTTTTAAAACATATTAATAATTATTTATTATACGATCCATTTTTATTGGAAATATTTTGATTGGTGTTATTGGTATTGAACAGTCAATATACTATATTTATGAAGGTTTTTCTATAGGAAACCTCATGATTTATCATGGGAGTGATGATATATAAAATATTTTATTCCTTTATGTCTGCCATGTTATGTAAAACATATTAATAGAAGTGTCATAAAAAACTCATGTTTCTTCATGAGTGTCATATAATGTGAAAACTCTTGAGGGCTGTATTATGAAATTCCTCGTGTTTGGACTTAATGGTTATAATAAACCTAATGTTGTGAAGGTCTTGATGTAAAGCATGTATATATGTATAATAGTATTATTATGGTTTTCTGATAGGAAATAATATTATTTTCCACCATTTGATTTTATGTTTAAGACATGAGGGTGTAATCATGGATTAAATTTCAAAAGTGGGTTATTTTTATTTTTATATGAAAATAATAATATTGAATCTTTTATAATATATTTTTATTTTTTATTAAATTAAGGGATTTTTTTGTGAAAATTATTTTGATAAACTATTAAAAAATATTCTATAAACATTTCATTGTGATTTTATGTTTGGATTCGTTATATATATTATTATATTAGATTCATTAGGGAAATATTATTGTGTTTATACTCACCCCTATATGTTCACTTTGGTGGACATGTAACTATTATTATACACAATATAAAGAAAAGGGTAAATTCATTCTTTGTGACTAGTGCGCCATATTTCGTGTAATGAACATATAACGAGGATTCATTATCAGGTCAGTATAAGGATTGGAGAACCTTTTTATTTTTTGGTCAGTTATTAGTTATTTATATTTCATTTGATTATTTAAATATTAATTAAAAAATCAAAACAATTATATACTTCTCTATATCATGCATAGTTTTATGTTAGTATTTCAAGGTATATCATTTCCCACACTTTGTATTATCCCGCAACACTAGTTGTTGGCCTTTGGTGATTATAAGAAGAGTGAGAGGCTATGTGGAATTCCAATTTAGGCCTCTTGATTTAGGTATTTATTTTGTTTCATTATATATTAGAACTAATATTGTTTGAGAGAATGATTGGATGTTTGATTTAATTAGAATAAATATAAGAAATATATTATAGAAACTATACATGGTGACCTTGATTTAATGTAATTTGAAGGAATAATATCCCATGGTTTTGAAAATAATAATGAGGTATATTAAAGGAATTCTGGTTTATGGGTTTTTATATAAATCATAGTAGAATGGAAAATCGATGGAATAAATATATTCATATTTTTCCAAAGATATATTAGACAAAAAAAATATAAAAGGGGGGAGATGTATATATTATAAATAAATTCATTATCTAGTTATGAAAGAACTAAGATATTATTTCTTATAAAATGGATTAATTATAATATATTTTAGCTACAAAACATTGAACATAATTTATTATTATGATGTAATAGTTAGAGGATCTTGTTGACGAAGTAAAGATGCATATAGTTATCTTATGTGTAAACAAATGAGTCTAATATCATACAAAATTTAATAAAAACACATTAAATAAGTATATTGATATATGGATAACTTTTTTGAAGATAAGGTGGAGTAAAAATTTATCATGTTGGATACTATTCAAAAAATGAGAAAGTTGTTTATATTTTTATTAAATCACCAGCTACATCAAAATTTTTAAAGTACCTATTGAATCTTGGACTTCAACCTCCTACCTCAACATAAATAAGATTTAATGTATCCCCTCTGCCTATATGACTGAAATTAAAATATTTTTTCTATTATGTTTTCAGTATTGATAAGAATACCCTTTGAGTTTACTATTATAGAGGTAGAAATAAATAATGGAAATTTTATCCAAAGGTGGATAGATAAAATAAACGGATTTAACATCCAGGGTGTAAACATATAGTGGAAGTATAAAAATCTATCATTTGGTGAAAAGGATCATCTAAAAGATAAAAAATTGGTAATATTTCTTTGAGTAATATCTGTCAAGAGTTGACAAGTACTAGAATAGAAATTCTTGTTTAATTGAATATTTATACTAACTCTCCTTCTCTATATGAATCATGTATTAATTAGAATTATAGTCAATACAAATATATGATTAGTTATTTATAACTCATTCAATATATTCTTAGGTATTTGAATTTCATTTTATAGAGAATTTCAAAATAAGATTAATTTAAAATAAACCCAAAGGGGTTGAATGATGTAACAAAGAAAATATTGAAATCATTTGTGAACATTTAAAAATAGTGATTTTTTAATATAAATTCATATATTATCGTGAGGTATTTACCTGGATGAGATTTACTAGAATATTAAGTTACGAATTTGGATATGGATGAAGATGAATGGAGTTGTAATTATGAATAATGATGAAACCACACTATGGATGATGCCATTTTAGATGATTATGGTTTTTTAAAGAGTCATTAAATCATTAAAAAATTATCATATAAGTATATATATGAAACTAACTAACTCAATAAAATCATTCCATGTTTAATAAGATCACATCATGGTCAATTAAAATAAAGTTTGGCATTGGTTATTTTAAGTGTAAGTTTGTGAAAACTCCCTGTATTCCATGCCTTGATAAGAAAAACTCACATCATAGTTGGAAATAATTTTTAGAAATGTAATTAAATATATATATATATATATATATTAAAGAGTTCAAACACACAATGTCAAAGTTTTTGTAATTTTAAATAGGATCTATTAAAAGCTCTCTTTGTTTCATGCCCTATAATTAGAACGATTTCGTTAGAGTAATGAATTTTTGATAATTATTTACAGGATATTATTTTATTATTTACAAACCATATTTTTGTGATATTGATATTCATAAGTTTCAAAATAATTAAATATATAATAGTTAATATAGTTTTGATTTCAATAAATAGATTTCAGAGATAAAATTTAACCAATTAAAGCATAGTGTTTTAAATCTTTAGCATATCTTAATCTGATCTATTGGATTTATATCAAAAAAAATTCAAACCCTTTATTTTTAAAAGATATTTAGTGATTAATAGGTGGTATAAATTAGTATTTTATGACATTATTACCACCCTTCATGAGGTAGGATGCATAGGGAAATATTATGTGATCGAGAAGATTTGGAAGTATATACTAACCCTCGAATGTATTTTTATAGATTATATATCCAATCCCTGAAAAATAAGTGATATAGATAAAGAGATAATATATACAATGATACATGTGTAATTAATTTCTATATGATTTATCTTGTTGTATGATTTTGAATTAAATATATGTAAATAAAATAATTTGAATACGGTTTTTAGTACATCATAAATCTAAATCTAAATTATATATATTTTTCAGTGTGATTAATACTTTTGTAATTTCATTTCATTTCTGAGATGAAATTCATCTTTGCGAACATTTTCTCGATGTATTAAGTGGATGGAGTTGAAGAGGGAGTGGTTGATACCTTTTAATTATTCATGAACATTCATCATGATTCTAATATTACATGGACTTATTACTAACTAAATTATTGTAATTTGATGAATTTTAGAATTCTAGTGAGTGGAAAAGAAATTAGAGAATTTTTTGAAAAGTATAAAGTAATTGCAAAGCTTACCCACTAGTACTGGTGTTTTCACAATATGGTTACATGATCCTAAAGTAGAGTGTGATGGTCTAGTAAATGTTTCTCACTAAAAGCCCAAGAATTATTAATAATAAAAGTTTTTTAAGAATAATTTAGTGGATTTGGATTTATCGTAATAATAAAACATTATGATATTATCATAAACCAACCTCTACTACCACTGACCTGGGAACCCAAGTTGGCTTGTTACATGGCATAAAGTGCATTCTTGATCCCAGAATAATGGAAACCAGTTCATATGAATCAAAATATACACATGTAAGAATGATTTCACCTAATTAAATAAGAATAAATATAGATATTCCACTCAAAATTTTAACATGACCACTCTGTAAGTAATATGATCACACATATAAAATAAGTAGTTTCATCACTAAAGAAATCAGATAGGGCATAAACCTAAAAAAATACTCTCAAATAATAAAAAGGGAATAAATATATGAAATACATATTGAAATTTACAAACAATAACTTTAATTAAAAAAATTAACATAAAATATAGTAACTAAAGAGGAAATATGAGGAAGTGGCATGAAAAATCAAAAGAATAAAAAACCAAAGTAAAAAAATAAAGACTATTTCCCCCATCTCCATACACCAAGTAAAAAATATTCATTTATCTACTCTAACATATGTGAACCAATATCCAAATACCATTTAATACATTCAATTGGAATATGATTTAAACCTGTAAAATGATATGTGTGAAAAAACATCCCTATAGGTATCCTCTACACACCTCATTCAATACTTAAAAATTATATCCATTTTATGCTAGTTTGAAATGAAAATAAAAAAAAATATCTTTCCTTTCTTATTTAAATATGATAATAAATGAGATTATATTTCATGAAAATCATTCTAATCCTGATATTTAAATTCCATGTTTCACAATAAAACATACATTAAATATAATAATAATAATATATTATTTAAAATAGGTATAGCAGTTCTAAATCATACTTTGGAAATACTCAACTAATAGAATTAAAAGGAAGCTTCAATGATTTATAAACATTTTAAATTAAATTATGTGAACTCAAGTATGATAAAATTATTATTTTATAAGGATAAAATAAATTTAAAATAAAATTAATATAACAATATCAATATTAATAGTCACAAACTATTATGAAATATTTACAAATAACCAGTTTTAGAAATAGTCAAAATAACCATCATAACAGGAGTATACTACTATAAGAAATTGAATGTAAAAATAGAAACAATCTAAAGTGTGATGAAGAACAAACCAAGATCATGGAGAACTACCTAGGGGACTATGGTCTAGACACACTAATATTATCCCACTAAATCATTTAAATTCAATAATATAAAACAACACATATGATTCTAGACAATGTGGAATCCTAATATAGTGGGTAAAATAGCATCGTATTAAGAGTGGAATCATAACTAGTTATGTAATAGAAATATGAATAGGAAGAGTTCCATTAATACCATTATGATGGTCCAATGTAGGCTAGGTAGACTGGCATAAGTACCAACTAGGTAGTTGACCAAGGATCTATTATAAGTACCGAGGGATACCATGATCTACTAAATGGTAGTGAGAAATATAAATAAGGAAATAAAGTGCATAATAAAAAATTACCATAATTGACCCTCACCATTGAACACCATTCATAGAAGTGGGACCTATTATTAATAAAATTGATGTAATAAACACATTCACTAACTGGGATAATTTAATAAACTTTATAAATTATCAATATCATTCTATCTCTTACACAACCAATATGAAAGGGATCAATTAAATAAAATATGTATATCAACAAAACTGTATTAAAAAGTGTAATAATGCCTTTATGGATTTACTTGAAATATTAGGTTATAATACCACCTTTTTGAAACAAAATCATATGAACATTATAAAGTCATTTTAAATAATAAATGAATCACAAAGATAAATCTTAAATGAATCCAATAACACCCTTAGTTTTTTTATAATTTTCAAAAAACAAGAATTTACTTAAAATTTATTTGTGGTATAAAATAACCCCTAATTATCAAATTACTTTTTAAATAGAGTACAAGGAATTTAAATAAACATATTTCTCACGATGTTAAATAATTTGGAATTAAACTACTACGAAATCATGAATAGGCTTCTATGCTAACTGTGGTTTATGAGAAAAAAATATTACTTGATGAAAAATTGGCGAATATACATACTATTACCTTTAAAAGGACACAAAAATGTTCTCACACCATTGAAAATTTGACTAAAACATCATGTAATATCCTTATTATTATTAATAAGAATAAATTCCATTAATACCACATTTATTTATTTACTAAAAACCTATGATGTAATTTTATCAAACACCTTAGGTGAATGTTTTATAAGTAATTATGTTTTGGATATTTAAACACCAAAATTCAACTGTATTGATAAAATAACATTATAAAAACCAAAGGAAATCCATAGAGTCACTAGATATCAGTAATATAAAATTTATTCTAAAAAATGCAGAATACAATTTATTGAAGTCAAAGTTAAACCTTTTAATGGAATCTGTATGGAGCCATGTACCTCAATTTATTATATTTGATAACAATGGTGTTATTATACTATAAATATGTAGTAAATAATTAAATAATCCCATTACTATCCATGGAATAATTAACCCCAAATATGGAACGAGACCGTGGAATATACCATGGATATACGGTAAAGAGTGTGAGAGTTGATGCCAGGAGGTTTTCTAATAAAATGGGTGGGGAAAGGGACCCCGTGGGTTAAATTCAACATAGGGTAATTGAGGAATTAAATATCATCTAAAACTGGTTACAAAGAATCATGGTGTGACCCCTTGGATCATAGTGTGATCAGCCCTCTAGAATATCACCCCCCATTTTTAATCATTTTGGGAATCTTGTGTTGCACCCAGTGAGAACCCATATGTATAACCTAGATTTACTCTTATGTATCAAACAAATATATCCTTTACACATCAGAAAATTTGTCATTTTTACCCTTATCAATCATAATAATCCTTTCATATTATACGATATCTTCTGGTTACCATTGTGCATCATCTAGGTAACCCTTACATACTGGGTAATTTATAATTTCATAACCCTTATATATTATAAAATCAACCTTTACATATCTTAGGGGATTCCAATACATAAATTATTTCTAAAAGAGGAGGGACCTTAGATTTGAGGATACCCATGTATAATAGTAAAGCCTTATATTTTCTAACTCCTACGTATGAGTATACCAATATTTAAGAATAAAACAATCATCATAGTGACCCATACATATGAGGATACCCATATGGAAGAGTAAAACCTTACGCATGGTGACCCTTATATACGAGGATACACATATGTAATTGTAAACCCTTTTGCATGGTGACTGTTAAATATGTTACTTATCCATTTATATAAATGTCTCCATAATCCCCCCCATCCATCTCCAAATACATCAATGATTAAAAATTGATAAATAATATTTCATGCTACTCTTATACCCTTAACACTACATAAAATAATCCTCAATCCTGATCCATCTCCATAAACTCAATTCTTAACCTACACTGACACCCTTAACAACTATATAGGGTCAAGATACATATGGGAAATATGAGATCATATCCAAATAAATAAGAAAATAAAAATTAATAAATAATATATTTTATACCTAATATGTTATCATGGGACTTACAATTATACCCACCAAAGAACTTTTTACCATCAAAATATCCCCCTAACATTCCTTAGATCAAATGAAAAAGATTAGATAACTCCATAATCCAAATCAAAAAGTAAAAATTTATATAAAACCCCACAACATAAACTTATTAAAATAAATGATAATCATTATAGTAAAAAAAACCATTCATTCCCTGATAAATCTATTATAAAACCCAAAACCTCTAAAAAATTGAAAACATCATAAAAATTAAATTAAAATATTACAAAAGTAAACAATAACAATTAATAAGAATGAATTCATAAACTGAATAAAATTTTTAATTTGATCAAAATTACCCTTTTAATGTCCTTATATTAATTATTTGACTAACTAAAATATGAGATTTAATTCCACCTTATAGAAACAATTTTGAAATTCAGGAATTCCAAGATACCAACCATGATTATTACTACAATTCCTTCCTAATTCAATCCTCAAAGAATATCAGTTGTTGAAACTAAAGACCTTATACATCATCATAAATATGAATATTGAGTGTGAAACTCACACCTAACATATCATATATTTGTAACATAAGGAGACTCTGGATAGAAACACTAAAATGAGGTAAGGAAACAAGGAAATTATAATTCATAATGGTATCCCAATTATATTAATAATTTCAGTGATGTACTAATTCTCTATGAATAACTAATTACTATCAAATATTCTTTAAATAAAAAATAGAAAACAAAAGAAAAAGGATTTATAAATATCCACTAACTAGGTTCCCATAACACCTGAGTGATAATTCACCATCAAAACTAATAATTCATAGTAGTCATCACTAATGATTCAAAAGAAAAAAAATAATGAACGTTTTTCATCAATATTAAAAATAAATTAAAAAATCCCCGAAAAATATTCTAAATCATATTAAATTACTATCAACTTTTATATTAGTTATAACTTTTATAAAAAATCCATTAATTTTTAAACCATTTCATTACACCCCTTGAATATTATAAAATTCAACCCACTTAAAGATAACACTAAATCAATTTATCATGAAAACTAATTTTAAACTAGCTATAGAAAATTATAAATTACTATAAAACACCCCAATTCATCATAAATCAACTCTAAAATGAATAAAAAATAACAATTTCACTGAATTAAAATTCAAAAATTGGAAAAAAATTCTATTATGTATAGTTCGGTTGTATGGCTTAGAAAACCATGCTCTAATCCTATGAAGTTCACTTGAATATCCTATGATTTAACGACTCATTTGGCACATGGTTTTTTGTGCCAGTGAAATAACCATCCATCCCTGTTATCCTTCCAATTTCCCAGTATAATGTAAGGAGTTCCTAAAATATTATTAAATATTAAACAGAAAATTAATATAATAAAATTAAGACTAAACATATAAATAATAATCAAGAAATAATCTCAAATTTAAGAAACATACAACTCAAACATCACGGGTAACTCAAGGTTCAATATGAAAGTTATTGGATGAACAATTACTCGCAACCATATCCTAAGATAAAATTATGTCATCTCTAGTTTACCATGACACCTTAAATTAAAATTGGTCTCTAATAACATTTGTATAGGAAAGTCTAGGATTAAAATATTTTTTATTTTGGTACCTACTGGCCATCAAAATGTTTTTCTCATAAACTTTTCTAAAAGTCCTAGTGGTGCGAGAGGTTTCTTGACCACCTTATAATGGTATGTTTCATTCCTCTGATCCTTTAAGGTAGGATTCCCCTTGAGTCCCCTCAGAGCTTGGTGTTAACTGCTATGCCAATAATGATTTGGGCCCCCTAAGAGTGTGATGTACTTGAGGGTGAATCCTACAACAAAAGTGTAGGATGAGAAAAAATCACCCATTTATAAGGTATTACACCCCAATATTCTATGGTTTGTATATTCATAAATAAATTCATTTTATTTTATATATTATGTTATATAGAACACCGAACTTAACCAAATGACTAAATATTATTATTTAATTATGATAGTTATCACCTAGTAATTGGAATGGGGGTAATGAATGAGATTAACTAAATTTTAAAAATTTAGGTTAAATTTTTTTATAAAATGAATTCACTGGTCACCAATCAATTATAAATAAAAATGAAAACCAATTAAAATTAAAGGATATATTTTTATAAGAAAACATTTTTTAGGACCATAATGTAATTTTATCTTAATAAATTAAATCAATCGCTATTATTGAAGGATATTAATGAAATTTATATGTTATATGTTCAAAAAAAATGTTTTTAAACTCATATAATAATTTCTATAGGCTTATGATAAGAATAAATCTAATTTTAAGCAGAAAAATCCATATTTTTATAAAAGCCAATTTCTTCACCTTTTAATGGTGCACCTATTTTTAAAATAAATTTTAACTCTTTTATAAATTTTATTTTAGAAAATATAATTAATTTCTAAAAGTTTAAAATAAAAATTATCTTAGGGTGAAATTTTGGAATTTTTCAGAGAAGTTTCATTTTTTACTAAATGGTGAAAATTCTAAATTTTAATTAAAAATAGATTTCTCATCTAATTCATTTAAAGAGATAAATTATATTTTAAATTGATTTTAAAGTATAAATAGAAAAATTATAAATCAGTAAAACTAGTTTAGGTCATTGGAGTCAATTTTAAATTGAAATTGGATATAAAAACATTTCAAACATTTCAACTTTTCACTTTAAAACTCGCTTTATAAATATGTAGGTGAGATTATTTATAAATATAATTATTCCAATTATTAGAATGAATTAGTTAAAATTAATTTCATATATAGAATAATTTGTTCCAAATTATTTATTGAGTTAATTTTCATTTTCATACATAAAAAAGTTGTCGTGGTTAAAAGATTATTTACAGTAGTATAAGTAAACTATTGAAAAAAGTTAAAGTTAAAAGTTAGAGGCTTAAAATACTTAAAAAATAAATATTTTTACGGGGTTTAGTGGTATTTATTAAACCTAAACGGACTTTAAAACATTAATTATCATTTAAATTTGTGTAAATTAATTCCACCTCAATATAGTTTAATTTAATTATAAAATAATCAATATTTAATCACTTAAACTCACCTCTCCTAAAGTATAAATTTCACCCATCACCACCCCATTTCAATAAAAAAATCCATGAAGCTCCTTATAAATATTCCAAAACATATCCTAATCACTATATCCATTTCTAAGGGCTACTAATCTCACTATAATACCAAAACCAATGTCCTTAATGAGTCCTCCAAGTATGTGATATTCAAGAGTTAATTTTCCCATAACACCTCTCTTATTCTCATTTATTCTTCTACATTCACTTCATCTACTTCATACATGAAGGAATAAAATTTTAAAAACATTATTTATTTTAATATTATGTTTATGATGTAATATTTTATATCCATCTCTTTTATTACCCCCTCTTATTAAAAGAAAGGAAACTGTTGTCCAAGTTATGTCGGTTAATTTCCTCCGTGAATAATGTTTTTATTCGTTTTCCATTACCGCCTTCATGGCGGGTCATAAAAATAATATTATAGATAAATAACATTTTAATATGTATATTATAACATATTTAATTTCATAAATTAAAATATAACCATAATATAAAATAAAACTAAACTAGTTTGTGATATTCAGAAAAAACAAAAAAAATAAACTAAACATTTATCATTAATATTTTTTCAAATGAAACATCCTCATTTTTGAATTATAAATGAAACATGGGACCATTAAAACATACATAAGTTGATTAATATCCTTTTATTTCACTTATTATGTATTATATCCATTTATTAAGACAATTTTTAATTATATTAAAATGAACCGACCATGGAACCATGAAACCAATGCACCCAAAACAATGAAAATAATGAAAATATTATTAATAAATGGGTGGTAATACAATATAAAAGAATCATATGAGGTATTAAAAATATTAATATATTCCTTTAATGAATTAATAACATTATTTAATCAATTATATATGAGGTCAAATAGCTTTACACTTAAAGGAAGTGTGAGGTAAGGGTTTCTCATCTCACTTTTTTACTTATGTGAGATACATGCTTTATTCACCACAAATTTATTTTGTATAGTGTATATAGTACCTGTTGATATATAATATCATTATTCTCATTATCTTTATGCTATTAAATTTTTCATTTTATAATAATTAATTTTATAGTACATAAGATTCAAATGATTACAAAATGTAAGGTGACTCTTAACCCAATTTTCATTCATAGGATTAAACTTATACTTCTATGTTTATGTTGTACCAAAATTATGTATGAAAAGAATTTTTAATACCTTTTCTGTATTTAAAATTTTTTATGCGGATTTATATTGAATAATTATAATTTATTAATTTTATTAATGATCAATTCAATGATATGATATTTGTAAGGGGCTTTTTTTAAAAAAAATCCACTTTTAAAGTTCCTCTTTCAAAAATAAATTTTCTCAAAAAATTTGGAATAAATAAAATTCCTCACATTAATGTTGCCTTAATTTTTTTAATATTAAATTAAAATTTTAAATGGTTTCTTTTAAATAAATTTTTTTATTTTATAATTTTATATAGTTTTAAAAATAAATGATTTTTTATGTGAAAGTCTGTTTTCCTGATGAATTTTTCAATGATCTTAATAAAGTATTTTCATCTATGTCTAAATACATTATTTAATATTATTAATTAAGTTTTAATATTATGATAAAATATTCTATATTTTATTAAATGTTTATTGCTTATTTTGTACTATATTGATACCATTCACCATATTACTCTAGATGGTTTGTGATTATGTTTACTTAATGGGAAAGTTATTTACATTTTGTATGATAGTAGCAATATGAATTTATATGTGGATTATGTTTCAGGACTATAATATGAGGAAGTCATTGGACATAGTATGTGATGGTCATAGCCCTTTATATCTCCTTGATGCATTGGTAGGTCTCAAGAGCCAAGCTAGATTGGGTTTTGGCCAAGGCCTTGCCCATTTATTAGATTCTTATCCCAAATCCCTAATGATGTTAGATTCATGGAAAAAATACTTGATAGTATTATATTATAATCATAAATACAATAAAATATGTTACATTTGTCCCGTATTATGTATTTCATCATTATGGTATTAGTTATTGACTTCTATGTGATTATTCAATTATTAGCAAATCAATAGTTACTTTTTCTAACTCTTGTGATTATTTATATCGAAAAATCTGATCATATTTAATTCTAGCAATACTATGATCAATTTATAGATTAATTTTATTGTGTTTCAGTTATATACCTTTCGATTTTTTATTCTTTTTTATGATAGCTTTTTTTGTACAAAACTCTTACTAAAAATTTTAGATCACTCATTTCTTATGTTTTATTTTTCCCCATGTTTCAAGGAAATTTATTATGACTGATAATAAAGATTAATCTAGGTAACTAATAGTGTTTTCAGATTAATTTATATGCTGTATTTATTTTTTCCAAATTTAATTTAAGATCCGTGTATTTATCTTGATTTTCAAAATAATTAAACTATTCGATCCTTTGGGATACGGTTCCATATACCATATTCCATTGTGTGTAAGTAAGGATTCCGTTCTAAGATACTAGTGTGGGGGTATTTATATTTGGTATCATATAAAGTTTACTATAAACATTGGGAACTAGATTTCACGAAAACATATATTAAATAATAAAACCCTTTGAAAAAAATATTTATTTATCCCCGAAGAAACTAAAATTTTGATATGGATATTACTTATACATAAAAAATTAAAATTACACTAAATAGTTATGAGATTTTAAATTATGATTCTTTTTTTGAGGATCTTTTATAGTGTTTTAAATCATATATAAATTGGATATTATCCAAATAAATGGGAACCACATCAATGCGCATAATCCAAAGAGTATGAATGACCGCTTATTGTATGAGTTTAAGCCAATCTTTCAATGGTAAATACTCTCCCAAAAATTCTCTAAACATGGGGAAATACCATCATGTTCAATATATAATGGAATTATCTATGTCTTATAGTTTTGATGGAAATAAACAGATGAAAAGGAATAAAGAAAAAAATTTATATGGTGGAGAAAATAAAGAAGGATTTTCCCACTTGTGATAATTGTGGAAATGGACACCCCGATACTTCTTTAGAAGCAATGAGATTTTTTTGTAAGCATTGATAGAAATCCCACAATTCTTGTGATTACAAGGGAAAGAGAGAATACATAAATGTTAGATGTTTCAATTATAAGGATCAGGGGAACTACACAAACGAATGCTCAAAGCATCAAGGGCATATACATTAGAAGAATAAAATGGATCAAGGCCAAGCTTATTCTATTGATATAGTTCAAGTAAGGGATTAAGATCTTTTTTATTTTTATTTGAGAATTATGTAATAAAATTATCAATTATATTCTATATATATATAATTATTTCACTATATTACTTCCTGTTTATGGATTTGGAATCATGTGAAACATACAGTACTAGTAACAAATATAAGTTATTCTGTTGCAGGTTAATCTTTTGGAAAACACATGATCGGGGGAATATAACATTAATATGTGTTTTATGTTGAGATAATAGTTATAAAAATGTTTTTTTGGAATATTATTGATGTCCATGAAATTCGATAGTGATTTGATGGTATATGTTGGGTTTACAACATCTTTGGATTTAAAGAATATACTCAACAACCTAAGATCAAATATTTAGAATATTGATTTATTTAATTAATGTTTAAAGGTGATAAATATATTCATATATTTGGTATGTGAAAATGTTATCTATATTATTTTGTTAGGAGAATCTTATGTGATGTTGATTTTGGAAATTTAGTGAACTTCCTTCTAAATTTTTTGTCTTTGAATTTAGACAGACATATTTTGGATAAGTATTAAGATTAAGAAATTATAGATTGGAATAAGTTGAAAATTTGATATTATTTTTTAATGTTAATGTATGATTTTTCATATTGGATAAAATGTTCTAATAATTTTTCCTTTGGTAAGTATTTAAATGCCAAAAAATGACTTATGGATATTTTGATAAAGTTCTTGTGGTATATAAATTTATCATGAATATCAATATATTTGTTTAAGAAATAAATTAGAGATAGAAAAAATCATAACCAAAGAGTGAGATTATACTTACAAGATTAAATCATGTATGTTTATCTGATCATATTATTTTTTTTTAAAATATTATTCTATTACCATCATGTTTGATCGTATTAATTTCTTTTTCAGGCTCATTTGTTCTATGGGTTTGTGGTCATTAACATTCTAATGACCATGTACTCTATCATTTGCCATTAGAACTTGATATTTTTATCTTTCTTCCATGTCCATGTTTTCACTTTTTATTGATGTTATCAAATTCAAACTCATAATTTTTTGTGTTGCTTTCATTTCTCATCCCCTCTAATTAATGGGATGTTTTATTAACCCTATTTTGATGTGGGTTTCCCACAAAGAAGTTTTCAATTAATAAAATTTTATCATGGAAGTGAAATTTCAAATTTTGGGGACATAATTTACTGAAGGAGGAATTAATTTAAAACCCCATAGTTTTATAATATATATCCTCTTAAATAAATTTGATTAATTTGATAGCTTAAGTTACATAGAACAGGGTGCTTAAACAAATGATTAACTACTATCTAATTATGGTAATTATAACCTAGCTGTTGGGATGGATGGAATGAATGAGATTAAATAAATTATGAAAATATAGTTTATACATGTTTATAAAATTAATTCATTTTTTTAATTATTTCAAAATAAAAATGAATACCAATTAAACATAGAGGATGTGTTTTTATAAAAAAAAACTATTTTTATCCCCTCAATGGAATTTTAACTTAATAGATTGAATTAATCAATATATTTTTAATATATTAATTAAATTTACATTATATATATTGAAGAAAAAATCTAAACTCATCTGATAAGTTTTATAGGCTTAATATAATATTAAATCCAATTTAATTTTTAAAGATATATATTTTTCTAAAACATAATATTTCTGCCTTTTAATGGCTCACCTATTTTAAAAATAAATTTTGACACTGTAGAAAATTTTATTTGAAAAAATAATCTTTATTTTTGAGTTATTAATATCAATATTATCTTATGGTTAATTTTTTTATTTTTATAGAGATGTTTGTTTTTTTCACGAATAATGAAAAATACAAAAGTTTAATTAAAAACTTATATTTCAGCTAATTTATTTGTATAGTTAAATTATATTAAAAAAATTTAAAATTATAATTAGTTTATACATATATCAATAAAACTAATTTATTTTATTGGTTTCAATTTCACATTGAAATTGGATATAAAAACCTTTTAAACTTTAGAACTTCTCACATTAAAATGTTTCTTAATCGTTGTGTCTATAGTACTATTTTAAATATAATGTTTTTACCAATTATATGAATTTAATTTGTTATAATGGATTTATATTTGAAATCATAATATATAAATTAAGTTTTAATGTCATTTTCATTTTTATTCGTAAAAAAATTGCCACGCTAAAAAAATATTTAATGTCATATAAGTAAAATAATGAAAATAGTTAAATCCAAAAGGTAAAGGATTAAAATACCTAAAATTAAAGACATTACTAGTTTTTTGAGGTATGTTTTGACCCTTAAAATCCTTTAAAACATTGATTTTCATTAAATTTTGTGGAAATTAATTCCCCCTCTATGTGGTTGGATTTAATTCAAAAATAATCATTATTGAATCACTTGAACTCTCCTCTCTTCAAGTATAAATACCACACCTCATCAACCCATTTCGACATAAAAGGCTTTATGCTCCTAAAATCTCTACTTAAACCTCTCCTCCTCACTGTCCACATGTCTAAGTGCTTATGGTCCCACAAAAAGACCAAATATAAGGTTCTTATGTTTTCCTCTAAGGATGTGATATTCAAGATGTAATTTTCTCAAAACACCTCTCTTATTTTAATTTCTTCTTCTACTTTCTCCTCATACACATCTTCCATAAAGGCATAATAATAATATAATCATTTAAATACTATAATTTTATTTTTATAATATACTATTTTATATCCATCCCTTTTATTACCCCTCTTATTTAAATAACTAAACAATTGTCCGAGATATACTGGTTAATAACATCCATGAATAATGTTTTCATACATTTTCAATTGTGGACTTCATGGATGGTCAAAAATATATCGGTGGGTCTCATGAGAGAAACTAGACTGGGTTTTGGTCAAGGTCTTACCCATTTATTAGATTCTTGTCATAAAGAACCAATGATGTTTGATTCTTGGTGTGAAGCCTTGACAGTGTCAAGTTCTTTGTATGAATCATAAACAGTATGTTTTATATGTACATCATTATGAATTCTATCACTATGAGATTATTTATTGTTTTCCATGTCATTATTCGATTAATATAATATCCATGGTTACGTTTTCTAGATCATGTGATTTGTTTATGGAATTAATTGATAATTTGTCATTAAAACTATATTATGCTCAAGTTATTGATTAAATTTCTTATGTTATAGTTATTTACCTTTCTATATTAATCTATTCATATTTATGATAGATTCCATTATACATAACAATTTCTGATCATTTGTGATGACTCCTTTCTTATGATTTATTTTCTCATAGGTTGCTATGAATTTTATTATAATTGATATGTAGGATTAATACAAGGGTTAAAGGAATAGATATGGGGTATTCGATGTTTTCAAATATAACTTAAGATACAAGTATGTATGTAGTTTTACAAAATCAATAAAATATTTTTTCCTTTGGGATGTGATTCCTTGTATATTATTCCAATGTAATGAAGTAAGGAACCTGCTCCGGGCTATTAGGTTTGGGGTTGTAACATAAGTTGGTGTGGATACCTCCCCCATCATAAGGAATTACCTATGATTTCTAGAGAAAAATAAAAACTATGATGGATTTTGTGGCCAAAATATAAAATTATAATGATCATGGTCATAATTTGTTATAGTCACAAAGCTAAATAAGTGTCATTACATGGTGAAAAACGTATATACACCATAATAGAGATATATAAGAGTAATTAAATGGAGTGATGGAGCTATATAATCATAAATTTTAGATATATGAATATACATAAGAAGTTGTTATAGAATTATTATGGTTTTAACATTATTATGGATCTATAAAGGATTAACCTAATGGGGCTGCATCAGATTATTTTAAGGAAGTTGTGGAAGTGTAACCAGAGGGGGAGCAAGGTTAACAAAACATAATGATTCTGATAATTTTCTATGTCTTGAAGGATGTATTCATTCAGAAATGTATTTGATATCCCAAAAGGATATGATAAATTCCTACCTTTAAAAGTCAAATATACAAATGGAAACTTATGATAATTCATTTATTAACCAACAATACCCTATCTAAATTATAGAGTATCAAGTGCGTAATATCACACTAAATTACTGAAAATATTTCCCAGAACATGAATATTTAACACTATGAATCCAAAAGGAATGATGTGAAAGTTGTGACAATTTATTTCATGTGATATTTAAAAGAGAATGAGATAGAATAGGAAGAAAATAATGAAGAGAAAAAAATGTAATGAAAAATGATAAAAAATTTGAGAAAGGTGATGATAAAATGTATAAGAATAATCTAAATAAATCCCAAAAAGAAACATAAATAAATAAAGAGGCGTAATATTAAAACTTTTATCCATATAAACCCTATATAATATTTTCATAAAGGATGAGGTAAGGGATTTTTGAAAATAAATACAATAAATTTATAGAAATATTTAAATAATTACATATCAATATTGTTTTTATTGAAATAATTTCTCATATATTTGTTTAGAAAATTTCATTCAAGGATATTTTAGCTAACATGATATATTTGAAGGATCAAAGATTTATATATCTTGGAGAAGAGTATTTAGTGGAATTTAAATGGATTATCCCACTAAACATAAGATTTCCATGGGTCTTTTTCATCCCTTAAAAAAACTTATTTATATAAATTAGTGAAGGATCTTCACAATTTTTGTGTTTGAGTTAATATAATTCCCCAAATTGTATTTCAAAAATTTGAATCATATTATCCAAATCCAAATTTATTATAACTTCAATTCAGTAAGTGGTGGTGAAATACCCCTGAAGAACTATCAATGATGTTCTCATCAATGTGGGGATTATTATTTTTTCAATTGAATTTTTAATAATCAAAATTGTATAAGTAGGGGTGTTTCCATTTATCTCGGGAAACCAATTTTAGAAAATAAAAAGTCATTTATTGATTCAATTATCGAAGATTGGTTTTAAAATTTTCTATAAAACATGTCACATTTGATCTTTTGGTAGGTGTGAAACCTAGAGATGAATCAAAATGGTGACATGATATTTTTTAAAACAAGGAACACCTATATATCATGAGACTACAAAAATAAGAATAATTAAATATTATGGAACTCATTAATGGAATGAAATAATTAAAAAAAGTAATTTTTTTAAGATGAATAATAATTTGAAGCTATGTATTGGATAGAAAATTTATTATGTTATTTATACCCATATTTTTCCCTTTTATCAAGAATCCATTGTTTATATTGAATCCACTACCATGTATAATGAGATATTAATTTTTAGATAAAAAATACACCATTCTAGTTATCATTATTGTACAATTATTGATTGAATAAGAGGTAAAATAATATACGTTTGTAAAAAGAGAAATAACGATATCAATTGGGGGAAAATTAGCATCAAATTCTTGAGCCCAAAAAGTTTCACAGTTAACATTTTTCTAAAGTAATAAATATAAGATGAAAACTATGATGGATACTTATAATACCATTTAATAAGGTGGTTAGAAAATAAATTATGAAAATTCGAGACAAAATAATCGTATTTTAAAATTTAGATAGTGAATTTTAAAGTCAATTGAAATTTGTTCCAAAGAGTGGTGGTTTGTTCATAATCAAGAACAAATATAATGCGATTATTCCAAGAAGATCAGTAATGGGATGGATAGTATATGTGGATTATGGATAAAAAAAATTAAAAACAATTAAAAATATATTTCCAATACTATTTATTTATGAAATGATTGAAATTATATAAATACATGATTTTTACTTTTTTCTAGATGGTTATTCTAGTGATAAGGAAATACTGATGGATCTGGTTAAACAATATAAGAAAACTTTTTCTTCCCCATATGGAACATTTTCCTATTATCATATGTCATTTGACATGTGTAATGCACCAATAACGTTTCAATGTTTCATGTAAAATATCTCCCACAACATGAAAGAGGAATTTATTGATGTATTCATGGTTGATTTCTCAGTCTATGGGATAAATGTTTTGGTGTGCCTCCACAACATTGAATTGGTACTCAAGAAATTCAAATAAAAAAGGTTTTTTTTAATTATGATAATTTTAATTTTATGGTTTATTATGGTATTTTCCTTGGATGTAAAACATTTAAACAAGGTATATAAGTTGATAAAATAAAGACATAAGACATTAAAGAGTTACCCAAGCCTACTACACTTATAGGGACTTTCCCAATATCTTTCTATAACAAATATATTCTTATGTGGGTAGGTTGTGTGTCAAAATGGGAAAACATTGAGACTACTTCAAAAAAACATAGGAAATGTGGTGATCAAATACTTGAGGGAAATGATTTTCCCCCTTTTTGTAATTCCTTGATTACTCATAATTGATTGGTGGAAACATTTAAATAATAATTTATTATGGGGTCTAATTGAGATATAAGTTGTTTGATTCAACACTAGTTACCTTTATCACCCAAAAAATTATGTGAAAGTAGAATTATCCTACTATATTATGAAGTATATTTTGGAACAAACTATGAGTTCAAGTCTGAGGTATTGGTGTAAGAAGTTATATGATGAATTATGGTAGTACAAAAAACATTTAAAACAATAATTGGTATAACTTCATTCATGATCATTATCGGAAACCCGTAATTATGGTATATTCACTTTTCATAAAATAATTCATAATTGTGAGGACTATGATAAAAATGCTGATATACGTTTACCCTAAAAAGTAGCATCAACCATGGAAATCCTCCACCTATATAGACCCTACTCCCCTTTGAAAAAAAATCATGCAAGATTAGATGAAGATATTGGGAACCAATGAACCATAGTGCATCGACTACAGTTCCTGTAGAACCTCCTCAAGTGATCTCAAGAACCTATCATATGATCTATTGAATATCAAGACATCTCATGATGAACTTGACATCATGTGATTCTTAGACCATATAGGTTATTCAGGTGATAACATGATACCCCACTAGTTTCGTGACTTCACTAAGTAGGACCTTCATCCATGCATACAATCTTGTCGTGCATCACCTTCACACATTCACAATACCCCCACCACCTACATAATTCAGTTCATGTGATTTAATGAGTAATATATCCTCAATAGATGGGATAATGTGGGATTTCTAATGTGAGGGAAACCCATAGTGGTATTTGTAAGCATGCACCAGTGAACATGAAAACCCTTGATCTTGTGATGATGAGATCCCCATGTATTTTTGTGATTTCATGTAGCTATGTACATGGATTACATGGAATTTATAACCCATGAAGATCCTTGTAATGGTTGTATAACCCATTCCAATACCCCTTTAAAATAATTATAATCGCATGAACAAGGGAGCTTCATGTGACTCTATCAAGAGGAACCCCCTTTTCATGTTTACAAACCCATGGAAAAATCGTCGTCCATTCTCCCTATATTCCATGAACCCTCATCTATGTTTTGGCCCCAAAATTAATCCTCTGTATATTTTGGAAGAACCCATCACAAGAATCAAAAGATAATAAATTTACAAATTAAGCAACATGTGGTGTCATCATATGAGCACCCCCTTAGCACGTACGGACCTGAGGACAGTCCCTCCTCTCACCATGAAGGCCCTTATACATGTAGTATTGACATTCCATGCACTCCTACTACCTTTCACAATATTATCCATTTATCCTTGAGGAATTATCCATTCGTAAATGAAACTAAAATCACTTGGATAGTTGTGATATTATAAGTGTGTTTGTGAGATCCCTCAGGGTAACTCTCTGATGGTCATGTGCTCTTAGGAATCTCCAAAAATCTCATGGGAACCTTATATGACCTCAAACAAAAATTATTACAAAGGTGTCAATGAAATTATAGTTTGATCATCCATATACATTGGAATGATTCACTTTAATCTTGTGAAAATCTATGGAAAATGTACTTTGATCATGTGCATACATTCGCGAAAAGTCAATTTCTTATGTGAAGTATCATGGAAATTTTTGCATTGATCATGAGAATACATCCCAGATGATTCTATTGAACATGTGATGGACCTTTTACATGACCATTTTGATCATGTAATGAAACTGAAGACAATTCAACTGATTATTCAGAATATCATGTACATGTATTCTTCAATCATGTGAAGACATCCTGGAAAAGCTAGTTGATCATGTGAAATACACCGAACATGTATTCTGTGATTATCAGAAGATATCTAAGACAAGTGAATTGATTATGTGAACCATCCTGTACATGTTAGAAAAGAACTCTTTAATGATTATTCCTTGTCAGACTGACACCCCCAAACATTTTAGGTGGACAATCAAAACATGTCTATAAAGACAACCATGAAATGTTGGGAAAAATACTGTAGGAAGTCTCTACATCATCCAGCCGAAACAATATGACTTACAATATATAGATCCTTATTTAGGAACCTTCATCCACATTCAATTTATTATCTGGGGAGTATCATTAATGAGATAGGGTTTCACATTCATGAAACCCTATTCAATTCATACTCACTGACAGGCCCTCCATGTCATACCAATAATATCCAATAGACATTTTATATATGTTATCTATGTTTATAAATTAGAAGATAAATAATTAATATCCAATTAGAATCCATCCAAGTATAAGAACCTATAATTCATAAAGTCTCAGGGATAACCAAAGTGTCTCATAATGTGATAACCCACCTTATCCCATCAACAGATTTGGGGGAAACTAATCTATGAGAACTCTGATGCCTGCTATAACCAAGATATATTGGGAACCTTCCTATGGCCCAAGCTCTAGAGGGAATCTACCTAGGTATTAGTCCCTTCATATTCCAAATTTACATAGATTATGGGGACAATTTCTCTCATAAGTACACCATCATTCATCATCCATTAGTGGATGATAAGAGGGCTCACACAGGGGCATCATTTTATGTGTAATTCCAAACAATGACCTCATATACCCTAAAACCATTAGTGGGTAAATAGAAAATTGAACTATGAAAACTCTGATTCTGGTTATAAATAGGATATTTATGATGCCTTCCTAAGGACAAATCTAAACACTATATCCTTTATGAGATTGGTAATCAAAACCCTCAAAGGGAAACTTTATTATGTAATAACCGTCGAAATATGCTCTGCATAAAAGTGTATAATTTTTTGTTATCTCTTGTTTCTCATACCGAGCTTGACTCATGTGGGATTAGATACTGGAAATGATTTTAACAATATCATGATAATAATACCCCAATGTGGAATCTTTATTTAGATGTAAGGCTGATTGCATCTCATATTTTCTAAAAGAGTCATTACTTATATGAGGAAATCCATGGAATCCTTATATTTTTAATCCCCACCCAAGGCCTATATTTTCATTTCTTTCATGACACATACAATAAAAATGAAGGATTTCATTCCTATTTTAACAGGATATGTAGGATGCCTCATTGAGGACTGGGTCTAATATTTACATCCTTCCTGCATGACATTAAAATTCAAGGATGTGTCCTAGAATGAGAGCTTAAAATATGTCACAAAAACTATATATACGATGATTTATATCTTAACAATAAGTTTACAACACCTCTTTGAGGCTTGAGCCTTATATTTACATCATTACAGCATGGTGTTAAACTGGATGTATGGGTGGAGTCACACGACCTTAAATTATGTCAAACAAACAACATGGGTTTTTATTCCAATTCTCCTAGGATATGTAGGATTCCTCATATAGGTTCAATTCCATCTCCAAGACTTCAACTGCCTTCTTATAAGGAAATATACTCTAGAGTTCCTGAATGTTCTCTTAAACCAAAGCATCATAAATAAATAAATAATAAAATGTTTGACAACTCGTGAGATGAACATAATTGTTCCTATAAATACATGGTCTTAATAAAGTTATAGAAATAAGGGAAAACATTCCTATATTAGGGCTATCAAGGACTTCATGAACATATCTTAAATATATAATAGAGTATCATGGTTGGTTATAATTTCCCCACAAAATGGTGTGATTTTTCCAAACTTCCATCCTCTTGACCAATTTGAGTTCCTAGGTGTTTTTGGGTATGAAACCCTAAAAGAACACCCACATCTAGATATTATGTACATACAAAATTTTTTATGTGGGATCCATTGAGAGTTTTTGTTAAATAAATATTTGGTAAACCTGATGAATATAATTATTCAGAACATTTAAACCCCCTCACAACCAAGAGTCAGGCCAAATAAAAATTATGTATTTCTCAGGAAGAAAAATGGTGAACCCAACAAGAAATCCTTTAACTTTTTCATAAATTTATAAGGTTAGGAAGCATACACAATCTAGTCCTTTTCATTTCATTTTTCTCCTCTATTTCCATAAAATAAAATGAAGAACTTGAAATGTTTTTTTACAATTCTGAGCTATGCATATAATTAGCGGACCACCTCTATATCTGTTAACTATGAAAGTAATTGATCAGACATGTACTCTTATAATGATGCTTCACTAATAAGGTGACGTTTTGATTCATCAATAATTCCTAGATTACATGGAATTGGAATAATATAATCAAATGTGCCAATATATTTTGAGATCATTGGACAATATTCGTTGGTATCAAGGCCTCGAAATAAGCTCTCACTAACACAACACCTCCAATGTTGGTTGGTGAACGTCTTTGTGTAATAGTTCCATATTATGGATCCATACCAAATTTATAACAATCTCATTAAATCATTTAGCTAATAAATTCACAATTTCCATCTTCCCATGACATTATTTGGTATATGAAGTTGTTTTTGTTGCAATATTTAACTGCTTTGTGAGATTAACCCTAGAGAACATCAACACATACCTTCACTACATTAGGGCGGTTGAGGAAGAAAACAACCACATCAAAATAATCACTCAGAAGATTCCTAGGAGGTCTCCTGTCCTTTTTATACATCTTCATCAACATATGACAATAATTTCACAAAGGGCTTCAAAAGAAGTTGTGACTACCCCAACCATCCAAATTTGGTCACCCAGTAAGGGATATTAGTAGGTGTATCCAAATAACACAAATATATAGTATTATTATATCCAAATTACTACTAATATGTTTGAGGACCAAGAGTTTATCTTGGTAGTGGACCAAAATAAATAGCATATCACCACTATCCAAGAGCTTCTGACTTCATCACGACTTGCCTCGGTGACTGTGGAATCATAGGGAGCACCCCTACCCATCGAGATGGTGGAATATTTATCAAATTTTATCCTGTGGTTATCTTCAATATTGGAACCATCCCACCAAATGGAACAATTTAAACAACCCCTTAAAATAGTACCATGTGCACAGAACCCTCAAATAGTACCACGGGCAATGTCCCATGAAACAAAATATCTAGCACCAACTCGTTAAACAAAATACTCTTTTGAGGAGGAGCATTGGACCTCTTATGTCTCTGTCAATATTATATAAATCAAATATGAATTTATTTCATCATATCGAGACAATAGAACTTCTGAAAATTATAATAATAACCTCATGCAGTCATCTAAGTCATAACATGTTCATCTAACTTCAGTCTCTGGTGCTTGAGTGGAAGGGCTTGACGATATCTTCTAGGAATCTATAGATGTTTTTACGGTCCATGTTGGTATTTTAGAGGGTAATAATAATGGAGAATATTTCTACTGGATTTAGTCTATATGATCCACGTTAAAACACCCATCATCATCCACTCACCCTACCATCAAAAAAGGAGTGAGTGTTTTCATGGATCCTTCTAGTCACCCCCTTGAAGATGAAAAGAAAATTTCTATAGAGGAATAGATCTATTGACTCCAAAAATAGAATTAGTATATCTAGAACATAATTGTGGGAATTCCCTTGGAATCTCTACCCCATTAAGATGTACCAACACATTCTTGTGTAAGAATTACTTATAGTGAAGTTCCCAATATCATAGTATTGGGTATTGTTTTATATTTTTCGTCCCCTCATCCGGTGAAATCTATACATTGTTCCACATCATCTTAGGCCATAGGTCATGGTGAATTCTTATATTTTCAAGACCCAAAGTACATAGGGGGTTGGATAATTTATATATTTTCTACCTCCTCATTGAGGATACTCTAGAAACTATCCAACAATAATCATTTCCACAAGGCCTCAAGGAGAGTTAGGATCTCTAAATCTACAGGGGGTATTTTTTCCATCAATGATCCCCCAAGCCTCAACACCTAACCCCAAAATAATGATGATGTGTTCTTCACACCGTAGACATTGAAATCAATCATGTGTCTATACCAACATAGGTAGAGGTTGCATGTGGGAGAATTTTTGTGGTCACCCAGCTATTGATGAAAAAAGTGAAAAGCATATTCCTTCCCATTAAAGCATTCCCCTGGTACATTAATTATTCCATGGAGAATGATTGGTTAAAACTCCCAAAATGAGGAAAATAGGTGATGCATGGTTGATATGCTATAATATTTACTACCCCTACCACCGATGTCTCGGGCACACAATAGAGAATTTCTTTAGCTTTAAATATTTGTTATATATAAAGGTTTGATGGAGTTAGAGAATATTAAAATTAATGTAATAAGTATACAAGACATTTGAACTCCATTAAAAAGGATAAAGATTCCAATATAATAGGTGGAGGAACAAGATGTCTATGTCTCATTCCATTAAAATACATAGTAGTGTCCAAGCCTCAAGATAAATGTCATTAAACTGCAGATTATATCGAAGTAGTACGACATTAATCTATTTGAAAACATCCTAGCTGCATGATGTTAAACTAAACAGAACATGTCTCTTCCACAAGATGATAAAATATGTGACATATTACTATCTAGAACATTTCTTCAGCATTAGGTTAATTTTATACAATGTTGGATGTTTTCTATCCTTCAAGAGAACAAAGAGAAACAGCCATCTGGGCCATTTAGATCTCATATGAGTTTGAGACAGCCGTCACTACAACCAAAGTTTATCAAGTGGAAACAATTCCATCATAATTCAATGTCACTATCTCATTCACAAGATAAGTGTTGGGAAGAGATCATCAAGGGACATATTAAACCCATGTATGTTTTGGATAGGCTTGATAATGTCAACATATTAAGGGCTCTGATTCATAACGGTTCTGGGATCATCCTCACCTTGATTTTGACCCCCCAACATTTGGGATATAGCAAGAGGGATTTTTCTCTTACAAGGACAACCATCCAAGGTTACGATATGAGTGAGAAAAGACCTCTATGTATGATTTGGCCCGAGACTCTATTAATGGATCTCACATCTAACGCTGAGTTCGTGGTTATCTAGAAAGGCACCACATATATTGTCCTACTAAGAAGGCCTTGGATTCATAGCCACATGGTGGTACCTTTATCATTTAATCAATTTTGAAATATCCTATTAATGAGAATGTTGGAATACAACATGGTGATAGTTCTCCTTTTGAGTTTTGGGAATACACATATACTGAGGAAGGATTCTACAAAATATAAGGAGAAAATCCAACCATAGATGAAAATATAGAGGATGAATCCCCCAATAGCTTGGGGATAGACACTAAAAATCCATAGAGTATGTTAAACAATGATTATGTGCTACTCATAAACTTGACTAAGGTAGTAGACTTAACCATAGGTTCCCAAGATCCTCCTATCCCCAATGAAATCCTAAAATAAAATAGGTGTTAGAATATCCCTACCATGACTCTATAAGTAGAGGATATAAATTTCTCTTCCCATTACCTATCTCATCCCGAAAATGATAGATATTACCATAAATTTTCTACCTCACCTAAAAATTCCTCCATAATCTCAGATGTGGAAGCAAAAAGAAAATACCTTAGAAACACCTCTCCTGCAATTGAGGAAGGGATCTCCACCACCATCAATGAAATCATGCCGATAAATTTTCTAATGGATGAAGACCCACATCCTACATTAATTAGTGCCTCCATGACTCTTGATGAGTAGGTGATATACATTGAGTTCCTAAAGTAACATCGATATGTGTTCGTTTGGAGTTACATGGAAATGATCAGTCCAAACCTTTATGTACAGATGAATCAACTAGGTTCACCTGATGACAATCAAGCCTTATAGTAAACCTCCATGAGAATGCATCCCTATCAGGATACTACATCCTAGTTGTATGACATTAAACTTTACAACATATGTTGGCAATATGACATTAAACCATATGGAAGATATCCTGGATGTAAGTGTTTAAACTACATGATGACTTTTTTCCTTGTCTTGTGACAATAAACTATTTATAAGACATATTTAACACATGATGTTAAACATCATGGTGATATTAATCTTACCAATGATTCACCGCACATGATCTAGATCTATGGGAATGAAAAATTAAGTTCCCCTATTGCTGTGTGAGAGTCAGATCCACATTGGGAATATTGTTCTCCAAGAACTACATGTGTCTTGATTCTTACCATCACAAGATATGTAGTGACACCTATACCTATATTCATGGGCCCAGATAAAATATTCCATTTCTTCCATGTCAGGTGACCCTCATCCTTACTGTAAGATATTAAACTTCACAGATGACGTCATCTCTATAAAGCACAAAATTGTATAGTTTTAAAGAACTAAAAATGGATTAATTTTTATCATCATAGGATATATAGTTACACCTAGACCTCTGTTCTTGGTACCATTTTCAACATTAATCTTATTTCACATTGAGTCACCTTCACTCTTAACACATGAAGTTAAAATAAATGGATGATTTCCTATCATCATGAATCTAAATTTTATAGTTTTACAGAACTTATTACAGATTTATTCTCATTTCAATGAGATATGTAAGGACACATCGGTCCTATATCTTTGTTCATCCAACACATGATACAAAATTCCCCTACATGGTATTTAATTTCCTCTATTTGGTGATAGAAACCTTTTCCATTCCTTATTTTTCACACTAAGAATAGCTCACATGGGCTTAAGAATTTTGGTAAGGGATTCTATGCATGATCATGGAATATCAGATCATTAAAAGATTAATATGGTTCTGGATGCAAAACCTCTAAATTAACACTATGTGTCATTGTCGAATGATGTTAAACTTCACTGAAAATGTCTATTGAATTAAATATAACTGTGTAGTACCATAGACCTCACTTGAGCAGACCATTACCCTTTGTATTGGTCTCCCACCAAATGTCAATTACAGAACTACATGTGACTTGATTCCTTCGATCATAAGATTTGTTGTACACCAAGACCTCCATTCTTAATACCAATAACAATATTTCTATTTCACATTAGGGAGAATATATACTTTCTTCATGATGTTAAAATTCATGGTCTCTTAAGTAATATATGTGTATTGAATCTAGTCATAATTAGATACATAGTGATTCTCAAATATCGAATCCTAGGACTAGCTATAATAATCAATATGAATGATGCCCCCCTCTGCATATTGGTCAAACCTACGTAGTGAGTTTCCCATTCAAGAACCATATGTTCCTAGATTCCTATCATCTTAGGATATTTAGTGACACCCGAATATCTAATACTAGGCCTAGATAAAACAATAAATGGGAATAATTTACCCCTCTATGTATGGGTCATACCATCATAGGGAGTTTTCTATTAGATAACTATGTGTACCAACACATTATATGTAGTGATGCATGGATCTCCTAACCATGGCCCAACAACAACAATCCATGGGAATAATAATCCCCTTTCATATGGGTTAGATATATGTAGAGATTTTCTCATTTAAGAAATATGTTTGTCTTGATTACATCCACAACAAGAAATATAGTGATACCTAGATCTCTTATCCAAGATCGAGATGTAATAATCAACAAAAACAATGTCCCCTATATATATATGGGTTAGACCTGTTTAGATAGTTTCCCATTCAATAACTACATGTATCTTGATTCCCATCATCATGGGATATGTAGTGATTCCCAAATGTTTAATCCCTAGACCAGATTTGATAATCAATATAACCCCCCTCCTTACGTAAAAGTATGACCTCTAGAGGGATGTTTTCTACAATAACTTTGGATGTTGTGATTTATGTCAACACAATATTCATAGGGGCACCAAAATATTCAATCTAGGGATCATCCACAACTTTTAAAATGATAAACAAATACACCACTAACTACATATGGGTTGGACCTATGCAACATGATATATAAGACCCAATCTTGTGAATCTCAGTTGATTGATCAATTAATTATTGTTTCTCATTCTAAGACTAGAACATGTAAAATTAGAGAATTTTTAAAGCTACCATGGTTGGTGAGACTGAGACAGATTTCAAATTAGGTACCATGTCCTAGAAACAATACTTTAAACATCATAGAACCTCATTTTTTTCTCCTCTTAAAATTAAACATTAAGGAAAATATCTTGGTCCCATGACATTAAACTACATGATAAAAGGTATTTACATTGTAAAGATCATAATCTCTTATGGTTTTTTATCCAAGATTCTTGTGTTTTATTCATTTACCTTAAAAATTGATCAATACATGATGGAAAACCAGTAGGGTACTTGAAATCTACTTCAGTGTTATGTTTTCTAAGAACCAACTTCATATATTTGATGTTTGAGATAACCCCACCAATTACTTGAGTTGATATCCATCTCTTGGAACCCCATGGTCATTGGGCTTCCTTAATCTTCTCTTTCCCCCAATAAAAAATTGGTAATAGGTATTGTATCCTTATAACGAACCATAAAATACCAAGAATTCCCCCATTAAACTCAAGAGTTAATGTCCTCACCATGTGGAACATTGTAGGCATGCACCATTACCAATCGTTGACATGTATCCATCAATTCCCACCTCCATTTAACTTAGATATCCGCATGACATGATTTACACATTTTGTAAACCAACTATTCGAGTTGATTTGAATTCCCTTGATGTTATGCATCTGTTCATTGTACCCATTATTAGAGGGGGATTATGATATCATATCATTGTGCCCTTATATTCTTGGGTATGCATATTCTATGAATATGAAATCACTCTACGATAGTTACCCTTCTCCTCTACATATAAACCATGTCTATATAGAGGTATCTTATTAGAAGAAGATAATCATGGAATGATTCCTACCACTACCATATTCATCGGGAAACCTAGGGAATCCTAGCCACAAACACAGCACATACCTATTTTTAAAGAGGGTTTATTCTTAAAACCTCCCTCTACATATGAACGATTCAAATCTACATATGGATTAATTTTTTATGATAAAAAATTTGCACATGAATAACTCTAAAATTTTCCTATCCATAAATAATCATGTGTGTTGATAAAAGGTGTTATATACATATAAATTACTATAACCAATGAAAAGTTCCCCCATGTATATTTTTCATAATTCTACATTATTTTCCACTATCTTACCAAATAACATTAAACTGTAATAAAAAGGTACGCATGCATCATTAAATTAATCTATATGCACTTGGTTCAAAGATGTATTACCATAAATCCTGGTGTTCGATGGTTGAGATTTATAGACCCTAAACTACAAGGGAAAGTGGAATATATCGTTTTTGTTTGAAAACCCACAAAGGGAGGCCTGAGAGAAAGTCAATTCTTCACTCACTAACTTCTTCATCACTAGTGTTTAGGTAAAATTTAGAGAATTAATGAAAGAGGAATAAATCTCATATTTCCCACATTATGTCCCTAATAAAATCCAATCCATTATCTTTGGATCTATTGGTCTAGGAAAAATTTTGTGTGATTATTTATTACTTCTCCTCACTATGATAACATGTTCACTATCCAGTGACACAGGTTTTAGGGTACTCAAGACCTTTTTGAAAATTACACTTTTCATAAACCACCATTATGCCAGTGAATTATTTGCTAACACAACCAATTCCATGAGTGAATATACTTCTCTTGTAACCCCATGAACTGTGGGATTCATTTATATTAGATATTCCCCATATATGACTAGTAATAGGTACTTACTCCTCTGAACAAACCATAGGTTCTTATGGTGGATCGCCTTTAACTCAGGAGTTATTTCCTTAATTATATAGAATATTATAGGCTTTATCTATTACCAATGGTTGACTTATACCATCCAGTTACCACCTCTAGTTAACTCAGATATTCATAGACCATTATATATGATCCCCATAACCTTACCATTCAAGAATAATCAAAATCCTTGACATTACAACATTGTGTATTGTACCCTTTCTCCATCCAATGTTAACAATTCTTTATTAAAAGGAAAGGGGGACCCAGGCCCAAAACAAATCATGGGGGTCTAAAATAATGACGTCCTAGGTAATTGGTCCATAAAATATATACAAACATATGGGGAAGATATCCTATAAAATTAAATATGGTACATGGATTTCCAAAAGTAGTCTAGGAATCCAATGTTCTGCAACTATGTTCCCCTCTCTATAAGTGTGAGTGAGATTAATGTTGTTAGTTATATACTCACTGCATTTATGAAAAAAATATATGATATCCCAAGGGATATATACCAAACCTTGGATTTAGTTGAGAATGATTTAGGATTTAAATTCCATTTGATTAATATTAATACCATGAGAATGAAAAATTTCTAACCCTTTGAGCACGGTAGCTTCCACCACAATGAGGTAATATCCATGGCCATGAAAAACACTTAATGAAAATATAACTGAGATAATAAGATCATAGACCACCCCTCCTACCCTTATACATCTATACATACATGACCCATCATCATTCAATTTCAATCCACTCTTAGAAGGAATCCACCTCAACCATTTACATTGGGGAGGGAGATTGAGAGATGTAAAACTACGAATCCTACATTCCATGATCTAACCCCAGGATAAGTCAAGCTCACCTTTATTGAGTAGAAGGATCAACTCCACATCCAATTATCTTCTCTTCTCCTTCATAGATATTCTAGAAAACATGATGCCTCCATGCCTAGATTTGTTATGATCAATCCATAAGATCCAACATCCAAATGATAGAAACATATATTATGCCCTATGCTCATGGGTATTATCATTCGTTTCATTGAAATAGGATAGTGGAAAAGGATCAAAATATAGTTATTATACATCACACCTATTTAATAAACTCATTTCATGTCTGCTCACAGATTCCCAGTCACATTCAATTAAAATATGGGAGGTCATAACTTCTTTAGGTGTATGAAAGGATGAGACATTGGAAACCTTGTAAACACCCTTTCACTACACTAACAATTCTATTGGGAGTGAATGGATATAAATAATATAAATAATGAATATTAACATGGTAGATATTTTGTTTCACCATAGAAAACCACCTCATGTAGAATTTTTGGTGACCTCAAGCAAAAAACAATGATACAAATTAGGAGAGAACAAACATGATGAGGATCCAGCGAATAAGAGTATATCTGGTTTAGTGGAGGTGAAAATACCATGGAAGATATCCTATTTCTTGGTGGTTGAGAATATTTTTAATGAAGGTGGGGAAGATTTGGTCTGGTAAGAAGGTGATATATACCACCAGACATTAGGGAATCCTAGTATAGTCCCCACAGAACATTCATTTTAGAAGATGATCGAGCCATCCCACATGATCCATTTGGAATCTTTCTAGATCTTAGAGATACATAAAATACTCTAAACAATAGTGATAAAATGTATGATCTAAAATAACATAAAATACAATAATAGAATTTCCAAGATAAAAAACCATAAACTATATAAATATAATGTCTAAGATAAAATACCTTTAAAAAAAGAAAGAGAAGGTACATTCTAAAAGGCCCTAAACTGCAATAATAAAATTACTGAGATAAATGAACATATACTACAGCTATATAAGGCCTAAACTAAAATACAATAAACTAAATGTAATAAATGGTCACGTTTTTAAGCCCTTAAAAAACAACAAAATGATACACAATTCTCACGAAGAGGAAAACCCGATAAGGGAATCCTAGATAGAATTTGAGTCCTTTCTCAATGGAAACATGCCTTGTGTGATCTATGAAATATTGAGAAACGATAAACATAAAAGTCATAAAACCATTCAGGTTGAAAACTAGTAATAAGGTGTCCTGAAAAAAATACATATATATGCCCACTAAGTCTTCCTCTATACGATTATAAGGAAAAAGTTAGGGAAATATAAAATAAAGAGATACAATTATTTTTGATCCCATCATATGGACTTACTAAAAATCAAGATATGATCGCTATGCCACATAAATTAGGAAGAAATTATAGTATTCCTCCTTTTGGATGGATACCGTACCCAAATTATCCTTATAAATAAGCCAATATCAAGAAAATGGAGAAGGTACATCAAAGATTAACCACATATGTGTGGGAATTCATGAAAAATTATGAAGGTAAATATTTTTTAATTTAAACACTCAAATCTATGTGTTTGGATTTTTTTTGTTTTACACAATGGATGGATATAATGGATTTTCTATGAAACATCTCCACCAAAACATGGGCATCCACCTTGGATTTCTTCATAATATATTCACATTCCCCTTTCTATTTATGAGTTATATCCACGTAAGGATATTCATCATATAGTTGAGTATCCATGAACTAATGTCCCATATGCATGAGTTTGATCTAAAAAGTAGTATATTTCCAAACTATGTACAACCTGATTCCCATTATCATGGGACATATAGGGACATCCAAGTTCCTTGCTTACAATCCAACCACAAGTTTTTTTTACCTAAATTACCATTTTTAAACTAGGTAATCCCCAAACGGTAAAAGAATTTTTATGAATTAATAATATCATGTTGGAAGTATTCACCATTAATTCCCAAGAGAAATCTATTATTATTTAGATGTCTAAATAAATACAGTCGGTTAACTTCATATTATATGAAGGATGGGTGGAATTGATAATCCATGTGATGTCAAGTAAGGTCAAGAAATTATATTCTAAATTATCCTCTTGATACCACATAAAATTACTCATTCATTGTAATCTAGAAAAATGCTCTCATGGGGATCAGTATAAAAATCCCATCATATGTTTTGATATATGAAAACTTGATCTATGTTTAACTTAGAATCAATTTCTTTTCATCATAAAAAAAATCAAATTCTAGAGGGGGGAATTTTTTAACAAAGATAATTATGTGATATGAACATTTTTGTCAAAGACTTCCTAAGTGTGAATACTATGAGAAACATGATGATATGATTTTCCTAGAGTAAATAGAGGTAATATCATTAAAGAATAGGCTTGGTCGTTGCTAAATTTTACTCTAATTATGATAAAATTACATAGGTAGTTATTTTAGGTATTTTAAATACTCTTTTATACAAAAATAATTGTCTTGTCTTAGCAAGCTATCCAAACCACATTGACCACAACTCATGTGGGAGCTGCCTCAACCACTCCTAAAGATCCAACTCAACTGGCTAGAATATGTGGCATAGGGTGTGCAGGAATGTTCCCGCATAATAGGGGACAAAATATTTCATAGGTCGGCTGCACTATGGGAGAGTGGACTGACATGGGAGGGTTCTATCGGAGGCCTGGAGCATACCCCAATACTCGCTTCCGAAGACTGGTTTTTTCTTGTTTGTTTCTTAAGTGCCACAATTACATTAGCAAGATAGATTTTGGTTGGGAATCTCATGGGTATATATTTTCCACCTTAAAAACATTTAGAAATAACCAAATCTATATGATCAAGCTAATCTAAGTCATCCATTACATTCTCACTTTTCCTTCAACCTCTTTCTCACCTGATTGCCTTCTCCACTCACGAATATCCCTAGTTTGACATTGCTGAGATGGATGATTTTTTTCACAAGATCACTCGATGATCTCCATGGATATCCATCTCTACCAAGAAAGCTTGAGACAACTGATCATCTAATACAATCAAATCCATTCATGTGGCTTCTCTTTTCATGCATGGTGATTACATAAAGGCTGGTCAGGAAAATCCCATTGTGAGGCCATTGCAAGAAGCATCATGTATCAAGAGTGATGATCCAAAGAGTAAAGGTAGATGGAACTGAGGCTTCATAAGAAATGAGCACTTATTTTTATCATATAACCCCCTATCATCCTCAATATGATCTAAATATGGATCATACAATACCTTGAGTTCGGTCATAAAAATCCAAAAAAGATCTACCACTTTGACACCCTGCAAATCTATAAATGACTGCATGAATAAAAGTGGTCTTGTAAGGACCCTAGAATAATCACACAACATTCTAGAAGTTGTATAACATACCATCACAAGAAACCTTCTCATGATCATGTGAGTATTTTCACATGAAACTTCCATCACATCAAGAAAATACATGAGGCATCCTTCCAATGAAAAGTGTAATCAACCCTTGCATTCTTCTTCCTATATAAACCTTGTTTCCCTAAGACTAAAAGACACCTGAGATGATTAGAATAGAAGGGGAAACAAAGAAATAGAGTGAACTGACTACCATTCCTAGGAAACCTCCTTAGGTGATCATAATTACTTGTCATATGATCTCTTTAAGATCGTTTGATTTCATGAAGAACTATAGATCAATTTATGTCTAGTTAAAATGTGGTATTTACATCATTGTGTGATACCCCATTGGTTTTGTTACTTCATGAAGTAAGACCTTCATCTATGTATATACACTAGGTGTGCACCCCATATTCACTTTTTCAAGACCCCCCATATAACCTCTCTTTAGGTCATGTGGTCACATTAGTAATAGAACCTCATGTGATGTGATAATGTAGTCCCTCGGTCATGTGAGACACCCTTATTGGTGCCCACAAGAAAACATTAGTGCACATGATAACTATAAATCTCTCAATGAAAAGATCCCTCTATCTTCTGGTTCTTTTATATAGCCCTAGAAATCCCTTGTTTATCACACATCGCCTTCATATATCATTGGAATGGTCATAGAACCCATCTCAAGACCCCTTTGATGGAACACAAATTATATGAACAAGGGAGATTAATGTGACTCCATCATGCGAGCACCCCCTTTGTATGTGTATCAACCCCTGGAAAACCCCTAAACCATGTTCCCTATATGACATCAACCTTCATCTATTCATTTAGAATTAAAAGGAATCCTCTTTTTATTTTGGAAGAACCCATCACAATACCCAATAGGTATTCACATGAGAAATTATGAATCATGGGCTGACATCATGTGGGAACCCCCTAGATAGTATGGACCTGAGGATAGAACCTCCTCTCACTATGAAGGCCCTTAGAAATGTAGTATTCTAATTCCATGAACTCTTCTTTCCTTCCAAAATATTTCCCAAGAAACCTTAAAGCATAATACATTCAGACATAGAACTTAAAACACTTGGATAGGAGTGAAACAATAAGGGTGTTTCTGTAACCCCAATGCATAACATTCTTAAGATAATGTGCTATAAATATTCCTCACTAGTCCCATGGTGCCCTTATGTGGCCTCAGACAAACCAATTTCATCACAAATGTGTTAAGGAAAAGTCATGTTGTTTATGAACATACATCGGAACAGGTCACTATAATCATGAGACAGTCTATGGATAATTAAATTTTATCATGTATATACATCTAAGACATTTCAATTGATTACATGAAGTATCTTGGAACCGTGAACTTTGATTATGTAAAGGCATCTTGGATGAGTCAACCGATCATGTGAAGGACATTTGAAATGTCATCTTTGGTCATTCGAAGACATTCAAGACATGTGAAATGATCATGTGGAAGATCCTATATATGTATTCTTCAATCATGATAAGATGTCATAGGCAAGTCAGTTAATCATAATAAATATATATAACATGTCCACTTTGATTATTTGAAGACATTTGAGACAAGTCCATTGATTATTAGAAGCATCTAGGACATGTCAATAAGACACTCTTGAATGTGTTTTCCATATCAAATTGACACCCCAGGCATGTTAGGTGGAAAATACACACATTCCCAATAGGAAAACCAAGATATGTCAGGAAAATCCTCTAGGAAATTTCCATTTAAACCCATAGGAAAATTCAAACTTATACCATATAGAACCTAGAACTAGAAACATTATAAAAATACCATTTTTTATAATGAATTTTTTTAATGGGTTAGGGTTACTCATTTATAAAACCCTATCTATTCCTTCCTCATGATCGGGACCTCCATGTTATACCAAGATTATCTAATAGACTTTTTATGGTCTTTATCACTATTTATCTATCATAATATAGAAAATTAATATGCAATGGGAATACATCCTAGAATAAGTCCTTAGAAAATTTAAAACCTTTGGGATAATTTCAATGTATATGGGAGTGATCACCCACCGTATCCCATCAACATGTTAGGGGGAAAGTGAACTACGTGAACTCTAATTCCTGCCATATCTCGGATATGTAGGGCACCTTCTTAAGGATGGAGCTTTAATGGGAATACACCCTGGTGTATGTCCCTTCATATACCAAATATTCTTGGCCCATGAGACCAATTTCTCCCATAAGTACCCAATATTTCATCACCCATCAATGGATGATAAGAGGGATAACACACATGAATCAATTTAAGTTTAATTCCCCACTATTCCATTAAATTCCATAAACCCATCAAAGGTTAATGGGTGAATCAAAGTATAATGAATTTGATTCCTATTATATACAGGATATGTAGGATTCCTTACTAAGACCTGAGATATATTCCATATCCTCTATGATACTGGTAATCACACCTCTCAAAGGGAAGCTTTAATGCGTATTCCCCATTCAAATATTCTTTCATGAAATGTTTATAATCCTTTACTATCTCTTGTTTCTCACATCGATCATGAATCGCATTGTATTAGAGACTTCCAATTATTGTGCTAATAGAATGATAAGAATTTCCTTAATGTGGGATCTTCATCGAGATGTTAGTCTGATTGCATCTCATCTTCATTCAAAGAGTCATACCACCGATTAGGAAATCCAAAGCAGCCTTATATACCCCAATCCCTTCCTAGGACCTATGTTTTTGTATCTTTCACATCACAGAAATGAACTATGAATACTCAGATTCCTATTTAATAGGATATGTAGGATGCCTCATCATGGTCTGAGCCTAATATTTATATCCTTTCTGCATGATGGTAAACAGTATTGATGGGTCCAATAACACAACCTTAAACTATGTTCAATGAACTAAATAGACATTGATTCCTATCTTAACAGGATACATAGGGTGCCTCTTCAATGGATGGGCCATATATTTATGTCCTTATTGCATAATGGTAAACTACATGGATGGTTCCTTAGACATGACCTTAAATTATGTCAAACAAAATAAGTAGATTATTATTTCTATTCTCACAGGATACGTAGGATTCATATGAAGGTAAAATCTCATCTCTAAGACACCAACTACCTTCCTTGATGGAAATAAACACCAGATTTCCTAAATCTAGAAATGAACTAAAGAATCAATAATAAATAAATAAGATAATTATGTAGAACCCATGACAAGAACATAGTTATTCTTATCTATACATGGTCTTAATCAAGTTACTGACACAATGGTAACTAGTTTCGAATTGGGTATTGGGACGGATTTCATGAACATATCTTAATTCTATAAGTGTGTCCCAGTGTAGTAATAAATTTCCCCAAAAAGGTTTGATGAGCTAGACCTCCCATCCCCTCAACAAATGTGTGTTTCTAAGAATCATTGGTTATAAAACCATAAAATACCACCTACATTTAGAAATAATTACCTTACTCAGTTATGGATGTGGGAGTTTTTGGGAGTTTCTATTAAATAAAATGTTAAACCCAACACAAAAACTTTTGAAACACATTCACCCCCACCCCCAGAAACAAGCACCTGTGGATCTCAAGATTCTATGATATTGGGTTGTATGAATTTATAACAAGATGATAAGAAGATGTTGTTTCAGGTAGATGACTTAAATAGAGATCTAAATATATGATTATGAGAATGCTATTATCTATAATGAGAATAAAAACAATTTCTATGACTGAGGAATCAATCGATGGGAATTTACCCCAAGATAAAAGGTACTATTTCTTAAATCACATTTTCAATATATCCCAGGTGAATTGAATTCATGTTGGTTAGAACCCTTCAGGGAAATCAAAACCATTGACATGGTGCTGTTGAGATCCAACAAGATAATAAATCCTCATTCAAGGTGAATGGGAAACGATTGAAGCACATTTTGGAAAACCAATAAGAGGAATCCATTATATTTATTCAATTTTATTAAGGACATAAACATTTTTCTAAATATTGAATTTTAATGAAACTCTTGCTGGGAGGAAACCCATGTATGTTTTTTTTCATTTTTTATTATAGTTTAGTATTTTTAAGAAAACATAGCATAGAGACTCAAATGTACTATCCTATGCTCCCCAACTATAGCTTTAAAGGGAAATATCTTAAAAGGTAGAACTTTTCTCAAAGAAAATTGGTCATTTTACAATCATAAAACTCACACTATGACCCATATCTAGATAAATATATTTATATTATTGTAGGAACTACTATACCATTATGGATAAAATAATCCTAAATATAAAAAAATATGGCATTCATAGGGTCAACATTTTACCACAATCTAACAACTTACATGTTTATTTAAAAGTGTATAAATTTGGTCCTGATATGACATCAATGCATTGCACAACAATGATTTTAGTTTACTAAATAATATGAAGCCTAATTTTCACGGGGTTTATCCATTATGTGTGTTTAACCCATGATTATTTACCTAGATATGAATCCTAAATGGTTGTGTTGTGAAGTCATTACCGATGGTGTAGAAACTTCTGAATCATGGAACTAAATAATCTAATGGTTTTTAGTTAAATTTATCACACCAGGAATAATAGGATAATACTATGATATATTTAAATTATTTTTATATTCAACAAAAAAGCCCTAAACCAAACTATGTTCATTCATCTAACCCTCTAATAGATCTCCATAGATCAGAGATCCTGGTGCTTATATTTGATTCTAATCACCATTTTGGAGTAAGGTACAACATCTAGATACTCTCTAGTATGATTTTAACACCTTCTCCATTCCCAACTATCCAACCCACTACACTATTCCCAATCATTATCCCTAACCGATCACATACTTGTTCAAACTAACAACACAATTATATGGTATCCTTTAAAAACTTTTGGAACCCCTCTTCACATTTCATTTCCCTTTATTTATTCCACTAGGTCTCATGCCAAAACCATCAAAACCCAATAAAAGTTTAACCAATCACTATCCAAAATATTGGTGATGGTTCTAGTGAAACCAACCAAAAATAAGAAAGTTAACCCACCTACACCACCCCCAGAAACTTCCACAGGCCCTCTCATATCCAATACTCAGCCACCTTAATATAAGATAATAAAACTATATTATGGAAATCTCCATGTGGATATTTCACCTAAAAATATGATTATTTATGGTTTAATTTTATATATTCCATTCACCATGATAGGTTGCTAAAACTTCAGAAGAAGATCATTTATACCAATAAGATGCTCGATATGAGTATCTTAGAGAAACTTAATATATATGACATGGTAATGGATTCTATGAGGGACTTGTATTTAGAATACCTTAATTAAGTGAGGGAGGATACACATAAGGATATTGTATTCTAGTTCTAATATACACATGATCTTACTCTTAAATATATAAATTTTGGGTGAGGCTCGATGTTTTGGTGTCTATTGTTAGAAGAGTTCGATGTTAGATTACTGTTTTATAGCTCCCAGTTCATAGTGAGACCAAACTATAATTAGTTCATAATTGAAACTAATAATAATATATATATTCACAGATATAATACCATAGTTATTATCTCACTGACTTATTATGATGTCGTCTAAAAAATAACTCATTTGAGACATTAATGAGTAATAGTTATCTTTCAGGATATTACTCACATGTGGTTATCTAATAGAGATTCATGAAGATGCATGATTTAGCTAGATTTACTCATTAAATCAACTATTTTTGGCTATGGGTTTTCCATTGGTACGGAATGACTATTTTTATTATAGTATAAGGGATTGTTGAAAAAGACTAAGCGCACAGCTATGGGTAAAATTTCAATCACATGTTCGGAAATGCATATTGGGGTGTCTTTATCCTTATTTAATATCTATATATTTGTGGATTTGAACCTTATCAATATACTATTACTAGATATGATGGGTCTCCTAAAAAATGAATGAAATTTGTAAGAGTGGGTAGATGAGTATGATTTTATTAGAAAGGATAAAGAGGCCACTAAGGGACACTCCTAGGTTTCCTCTATTTAACACCCCAATATTATAAAATAGGAATATTATATTCAATAGAACATATGACATGCAATATTCAAATTAGTCAAACCAAAAAATATATTTCTCTAAATTTAATATAATTGATAGCTAACGGAACACAAAACCCCTACTATAAATTACTAGTGATGTAGTATATCATTATAACATATATTTTAAATTAGAAAGTATGTATAGAAATAAATAAGTTATAAAGATTATTTTTATCTATTAATTAGAAATAATATAAGAATCATTTAAATGAAAATTAAATAATTTATAAAGAACTATATTTTTTTTTCTAAAAGATGGTTTAGTCGCGCTTTGTGCACATAATTTCAAATTAATGTTCACCAATTTTTGAAATTTTATTTGAAAAAATAAAATTTATTTTTAAATCATCATTTAAAAATTATATGAGGGTGATTCTTTTTTATTTTTCAAAAATATTTTATTTTTCAATTAATAGTAAAAAATATTAGACCTCAGTTGAAAAATATCTTTTCATTTATAAGATTTTTAAAGTTAAATTGAATTTTAAATTGGATTAAAATTAAAATTAGTTCAATTATATATCATGTAATCCAATTTAGTTCACTAGAACAATTTTCATATTTAATTTTTATATAAAAACTTTGTAAACTTTTAAACATTTTCTTTTTAAGAACTTGTTTTCTCATCACATCTGTAGGATAGATTTTATAATAAAATTTTCCATTATTGTGAATGAAATTTGGAAAAATAAATTATTATTTTAGAATCAAAATAATTTTTATTTTATAATTATACAAATTAATTTTCCCCCCAAAATAGATAGTGAGAATAGTAAAAATTGTTCACCACGGTTAAGGTAGAAATAGATTTACCAGGGGTTAAACAATTAATATAAGGGTTGAGAATGCCCCACCAAACTGTCCAACATCTATTTAATATCCATATTTCCACCCTATATATTCTTCGTTATATAATGGATTAATTTTTAGGCCTTTTTCATGATAAAAACATGGGAATTATTGAATCATTTCAAAACATTACAAGTGTGCCAGTCGGCTTACTTATAAAAGGCCACCCATGTTCTCTCTTATTCAAACCATATCACCTGTTTTATTTGTCCACTACCTACCCGAATCACTTTCAAACTTATCTCACCACATCATAAGAGAATTATTTTTGGAATAAAGTAAACATTTTAAGTATTTGAATTAAATACAATGTGGATACCTTCATAAAGGTAAATTTTTTCAACGATCATTTTTATTTTATTTCTTGATCCACCTCTATAATTTATTATTAACCAATGTTGATATAATATTCTAAGTATATTACATATAATTATATTTTTTTAGTTTAATTATCCATAACCATCTCCATTTCCATCAAATGGGTTATGAAATCATCATTCGGGTGTACGACAGACTACCGCCTCATGAATCGATGCCATTTGTTTTTCCATTAGCACCTCTCACGGTTCAGTATGATGAGGGATAAAAAGTATATAAATTATATTTATTATATAATTATACCCATTTAGTCCTTATATTATATATAAATTTTATCCTTCCAATCTATAGGGGATATGATAACATCAATCATGGGTACAACAAACTACTGCCTCACGAAGTGATGTGAATCGTCTTTCACTAACTCATTACATGGTTGGTGATAAAGATAAATTTAATGATTATATGTTATATACATGACATAAATATGAAATTAATTATATATTTATCATTATTTAAAGATATTATATCTTTTATTTTTACCTTTTCACTCACTTAAAGATGATAACATCGTTCAGGTATGTTTGGACTACCTCCTTCATGAAGTGATGTTACTCTATTATCAACATCACACCGAATGAATTATATATATAAGTATAAAATATAGAATTTAGGAAATTATGATATTTATTTAAAGATAAAATATTACTTACCTAATTTCCAAAATGATCATTGAAAATTAGAAACGTTACTCATGTGTACGTACGACATACGATCCCCATGATCATAACATACATCATTTATACAAATAATCTCTCATGATTAGTATTAAAAGTATAATTAATATATTAATATGATGATTATTTCCTAATAATTGTACTTTATTTTATATAGCTACATAATATATGTAAGAAAAATATATTTCATGATGAAACACACATGACAAAACAAGGCAATTAACACCCAAAACAATAGAAATAATGAACGGATATTAACGAGTGTGTGATAAGAGGTTACAAAATCATATATGAGATTATAAATATTAACTTGGTTATATAATAAGTTAATAACATGTTTAAAACCAGTATAAATTATTTTAAAACTCATTCAAGAAAAATTAAGTGTTAGGTATGAGACTTCGTCCCAATTTCCCTTCATTTAGTTATATTGCATTGTTATACACCTATTTTAATTTATATGTTGTATATACTACCCTTTTTACATGTAACATCATAAATAATTCTTAAATAATTTTATTTTGAGTTTTAATTGGAATTATTTCATTCAAGTATATTTGACTAAAAAATTATCCTGTGGTAAAGAATTGCATAACTCGATTTTATTTCTTTATCACATATTACTTATTCATATTTGATACTCTAAGATTATATATCAAATGAAAATTTATTTTATTATGTTATATTTTAAATTTTATTATGTTGATTTATAGTTTATGCACATAATCTATACATTGATTAATTATCACTTCAATTTTATGGTTATTATAAGGTTTTATTTCATAATCACATTTTAATTGATATATTATATCTTGATTTTCAATCCAAGGAAATTATTTGATAATTGTATAATAAAACCATTTCATTTTACTCCCCCTATTTTCATGAGATTTTCAAATAATTGTACCATTTATCACACTTTGGAACTTAAAAGTTTTTAGAAATTTTTTTTATGAAAATGGGAATTCATTTCTATCTTCGGTCAAAAACTATTTTCATCCAGAAAAATTTTTTCTAATAATTTTTTAATTTTTTTTAACCATTAAAAAATCATTTTTTAATGATATTCAAACCCATTTTTTTTATTTTTTTAAAAAATTTAAGTGAATCTTTATGTCTTTTCAAAAAGAATGAATGTTTGGATTTTACCAGAAAAGTTAAAGAAATATTTCTTTTAACATGTATGAAATGAATATAATTTCAAGCCATCATAACCACTAAAATGTTTTTAATATTATTTTATTTTTTAAAATGATATTTTCAATGAAAGTTATATGAAAAGAAAATTCTTTTCAAAACATCTTGTAAAATATTGGTTTTAAAAGGTAATTTTCAAATTAAATGGATATTTTCATTAAGAATGTTTTAAGTGATCCTTTTATGGTATTTTTGTTCATAAATGACTAAAACCCTTTAGTATTAAACCAAGGGGTATATGTTGTTTTTATACCTTCTTTATTATTTCTAAGGATAGTTTATGACCATTTTGATCAAGGAATGTATTGAAATTCACTTTATTGATTCATTTTTGTAGTAAATAACTTGACCTAAATATATTCACCTTCCTATAATCATTGGAGATTAAATTTCACATAAATATACATATTAGTTATCATGGATATATTTATTAATTAACCTGTATATCATTTATACTAATGTGTTTCAATATTGAAATCCATTTTTTTATCTAAGTAAATATTGACAAATATATATTCTTTACTCAATAATCATATTTTATGATAAGGAACACTGTTTATGAGTTGAATTGATTATTTGATACATGAGGAATGATTTGTACATGAAAAACATGGATGGGGCATGATTAATGATATCCCCTTGATGCACCGGTATTCTTTTGAGGTGAATTAGTAAGGTAACATGAAATAAGTTGGCTGAAATCAATGGGTTTGTACCTGTTAGTTTAAAATATCTTGTGGAAGGTTTTAATAGTAGAGGTATAATGATTTATATTATCATTAAGTCCTATAATTAATCATTAACTTCATTAATAATTTAGTTATTAGTTTATATGATATTTTTACAATGATATTATCTCTTGATACATTTCAATCTCAGTTTATTGTTTAAATATAATGTGTTTTTAGTTATTAACCTTGTATTATAGATTATGACTTATATAATTATGATATAAAAGTTATTTATGAAATTTAATGTGTTTTAGATTATTTATAATTCCATATTTATTATCATCCATGAGATTTCTGTATTGATATTATCTCGAGATGCACTTCCTTCTCCATTTATTGTTTTTACGGAATGTGTGTTCAGTTATTTTCCTTTCCATATTAATTATGCTTATTGATTCATGATATACACTGATGTACTTAACCCTTATTAGGAATTTTATCTAACCCTTATATTCCCCATTTTTAAAGAATCTATAAAGTGTACTTTGATTAACATGAAAGAATATGCTAGAGGGAATCATGTTATCCTCGAGGGAAAAAATTAATTTTTATTTTCAAATAAATGCAATACATAAGTATGTATCTTATTTTCCAATATTAATAATCAATTTATTCCATCAGGATTTGATTCCTTATATCTTATGAAAATATAATAAAGCATACACTGGCTCCGGGCTACTAGGATCGGGGTCACTAAAACTGTTCTTAGAGGATGTTTAGTACAAACCATGGGAACTAGGTTTAGGAAAACATATATTAGGGAACATAATCCTATGATATAATTTGAGGATATGTATAGAAGACCACCCATATGTTTTATTAAGGAAGCGAATATGTGGTTTATTTCTACAAACGTATCCTTTTGTAGATACAAAAAGTTGATTTGATTCTAATATAGATGTACTTAGGACAATAACTTTGAAGAAGGGTGCATTATTCTTCACCCAATCATCTCTTAGTGCATGGAAAGGAGACTTACCTCACCCCTATTTTAAAACTCACAGGGGATATTCTTATGGAAATTTACATTTTCATTAAAAATAAATTTGAAATATTTGAATATATGATGAAAATTAATTACCTAGGTCAATACTAAGGTGACTTAGATTGAATTGAATGTGTCTCAAGGGAATGGGAAAATTCTTTATGTGTGAAAATTATGGGTATAAAGTAATTAACTGTAGAGGAACAAATGAATAGTAAAATAGAAGGGGATAAATATCTTCATAAGGATCCATTTATGATTTTTGGTCATAAATGTGGAGAACCTAGGAATTATCTGAATCAATTACCTCAATTAATGGTTAAAAAATAAACCAATTAATTAACTATGTTGAAATAAAATGGTTGAAGTATTTATGTATTGGGATTCAAAAATTAAATTTTATATGTATTTTTACTGATGTTATTTTGGTGATAAGAATTATGAAACATCTAAGTATTTTATTAAATTTTAGAAGAATATATGTCTTCATTAAAATAAGAGTTATTGATACCATCATGGGTTAGTGATTATAATATTGATTGTATATTCAAAAGTATTAAGCACCCCTTTTTTAGGTTTTATATGATGGGATTCTACCAAGATTAAAGATATTTTGAGAGAAATTTGTGGTTATTAAACCCATTGGTTTAGTATATTTTTTAGGGAAAATTTTATTTAAGGAATAATTCCATTACATTTTATTGACATATGCTTAATGGTAATAATATACTTTATGGTCAATAAGAACATTAATAATATTAAAATAAGTTTATTAGACATTGTGAAAAAAAATGAATTGAAAACCAAAGTAAAATGTTTATTGAATCATTAATTTTATTTCAAGGATATACATCATTTGTATTTGGGGAACATTATAGAAATTATATTAATATATTTCATTGTTTTCTATTAAACAATTAAAAAATATATATTAATGATGAACCAGTGGTGTTACTTTTTTTGTTTAGAGATTTATTTTTTATTTTGTATAAATTGTGTTATCTATATTGGTTTTAGAAAATAGGAACAGACAAAATGAAATAATTGATAATATGTTATGTATCTTACGATCCGTTAAAAGTGAATTTTAGTGCTTCAATAAAATAAATTTATTTTTAGAAATTTATTTCTTATAGTAAGGGATGACTTTTTAATTGATCAGAGCACAACAAAAGGATGAAATTATGTTTGTGAAATAGAAATGTCTCAAGTAGGTATATTTACATGTATTCTTAGACAGTAAAATAATTCCTCATCTTTAGGAAAAAGATCTTGAAAAAACATATCTTATTACATTCATTTCTAATTAATCATATTGTCTTTTATATAATCACACATGTATAGTTTTGAGACCATTACTATTCCATTGATTATTTACATGTTTGTGATTAATGACCTCATTCCCTCTCTATAATTATTTACGATTTTCTTCCATGTCCCTACAGAGACTCCAATGTTTCTCTTGGAAACCTTGTTATGTGTTATTATATTTGACTTTTTTACTTCCCTTTCTCTCTTATTAAGAGTTTATTTAATAACACTTTTAATAATGTGGGGTTTAAACAAAGGAATTTTCAAATATCAAAACCTTGATTACTGAAATCATGATTAAATTTAGATGATAAAATTTATTTGATGTGGGGAAAATTTAACACCCAAAGATTATAAAATAATAATTTTTTATTTTATATCATAAGAGGTGTGAAAAACAAAACTTAAACAACCCACAAAATATATTTCTCTAAATTTAATCTCTTCGATAACTTATGGAACACACAACCCAGAGTCTAAATGAACCAAAATGTAGTATACCATTATAACCTAGAAATTATATTTTAATGCATGTATATTACTAAATAAATTTTTAAAATTATTTTCATATATTTATTATAAAGAAAATAACATTCAAGTAAAAGATAAATAAATATTTTCTGAAAAACAATATCTTTTCTAAAATATGGGTTACTCACAATTTGTGCACATAATATAAAATTAATTTTTAAAAATATTTGAAAATATATTTGAAACAATTAACTTAAATTTTTAAATAATCCTATCAAAAATATATTAGGTTGATTTTTTGTACTTTTCTAAAATATTTCATTTTTCAATGAATAGTGAAAAATACTGAATTTTAATTGAAAACTACATTTTTTATTTAAATTATTTACAATGATAACATATATATTAAATTGTATAAATGTAAAATTAGTTCAACTATATTAAAATTAATCTAATTTAGTATATTTTAATCATTTTCATATTTAATTTTTATATAGAAATAGTGAATCATTTTTACCATTTTCTCTTTAAAACCCAGCTTTTTCATCTGATCTGGGAGATTAATTTTAAATTAAAATTTTCCAGTTATATTAATTGAATTTAGAAAAATGGATTCAATATTTTAAACCATAATATATTATTATTTTTAATAAGTTAAAATTAATGTTTTATAAAATATAATAATGAAAATAAAAAAAAGTAATAACTATTATTTAGGTCAAAATGGATTTACAGTGGGGTTAAACTAAGAAGATAATGGTTAAAAATGAACTAAAATCTTTTCCAACACTAATTTTATTCTATATTTTCACATTATCACTTATATATTCTTGAATGGACCATTGTTTATGCTTTTTCATGATAATAACATGGATATGATTGAATCTTTTCAAAAAAAATATATAATTGCACCACTCACATCACTTATAAAAAGCCACCAACTGTCATCTATTCTTCACACATTCACACCCTTTTGGATCAGTAAATAAATCAAAAAAATCAATTCCAAAAATCCCTTGACTCATCCTTATATCCTTATTTTGGTCGGAAATCTGTCCTTTTAAGGATCGAGTGCAAACCTAGGGAGGGTACCTGAAGAAGAGAAATCTTTCTTCAATGAGAGTTTTTATTTTATTTCTTCCTCAACATCCCTGAATTATTATTAATCCATGATGATATAATAAAAACATTATATTAAATATTATAATATGTTTTTCTTTAATCTCATGACCTAAAACTACCTCCAATTGTAAAATATGGGTTACAAAATCTGCATTCATGTGTACGGAGGACTACCACCTCATAAAACAATGTCGTTCATTTTTTTATTAACACTTATCACAATTTCTTATGATGATGGATAAAAATTATATACAAGATATATGTAACCTAATTAAACCTATTTTTTAATTATATAATATCTATATTTTTACTTTCCATTGCGTAGGGGATACGATAACGTCAATTGTGTGTACATCAAATTACTGCCTCAGGAAACTATGTGATTCATATTTCACTAATGATTCACATGGAAGGTGATAAAGGAAAAATATAATTATTATATGTGATATAAATGAAATATTTATTACTATTTAAATATAATATATCATTTTATTTCCTTGTTTTTCACTCACTTAAAGATGATACAATCGTTTCTGTACGTGTAGACTATCTTCTTCATGAAGTTATGTTACTCTATTTTCATTACCACACAACATATATGATAAATAAAATTATGTAATATGTTATTTATGATGTCATTATCATTCTTTAAATAAAAAATATAACTTAACTCTTTTTCAAAATGATCATTTAAAAATGGAAATGTTACTCATTCGTGTGTACGGCCTACCATCTCAATGATTATAAAATAATTCATTACTAAATATCAACATTAATGATTGGTATTAAAATAATAATTTATGTAATTATATGATAATTACGTCATAATTATTATTCATAACTTGATATAACTAGATAATATGTGCAATAACCAGATCATTCATGACGAAACTTGCATGAGAAAACAAGGCAATTAACACAAAAAATAACATAATCAATGAAATATCATTAACAGATGGGTGATAAGATGTTATAAAAGGATCATATATGGTATTATAAATATTAATATGGATATATAATAAGCTAATAATTTGTTTACATCCACTATCCATGAGTATAAAGCATGATCAACCAAAAGGAAGTGTGAGGTAAGTGACTTCATCTCAATTTACCAGTATTGATGCATATTATAATGTTATGTACCTAATTTATTTTATATAGTTTCTTTAATTCCCCTTTTACATTTAATATCATTAATCATTAATAATTCATGGTATTTTTATTTTCAATTTTAATTATTTCATATAAGGGTATTTTGTTGGAAAATTACCAAGTGGTAAAATAATTCATTTCTCAATTTAATATAATTAGGTTATATTAATTATTCATTGTCTTTCATATTATAAGATTATGTGTGAAATTAATATTTATTACCTTATTATTTTTTTAAATTTATTTATTTTTATATATAGATGATAAAAATAATCCATTCATTGATTAAATATCACTTCAATGTTAAGATCTGTGTAAGGGTTTCTTTCACAATATCAATCCAATAAAAATTACATATTCATGAACATAAATTGAGGGAAATTGTTTTATAACTGTATAATAAACCCATTTAATTTTCTTATCCTATGTCATGATATTTTATAATAATATTTCTATTTTTTACTCTCTAGTGCATAAAATGTTTTAGAATTTGTTTTAAAGAAAATTTTACTAAATTTCTCCCACTAATTCCACAACTATATTTATTTTATTATCACTAAAAAGTAATAAAAAACGAGCACATGGTTGGGAGACAAAGAAATAAAAAGGAGGGTAAGGATATGTAAATTAATTTAGGCCTAATGCGTCTACCAAAAAAAGATCTCTGAATTCTTTAGGAAGACTTCCCACACTATAGAAAATCATGTGAGGCTCGTCTGGGGTCCCTCTTAGGGATAGGAAGTCCACCACATTTTTTCCCTCCCACCAAGTATGAAAAAAGACAACATGATCAGGAAAATGTCCCATACAAAGTCGGATAATATATGCAATAGACTAGGGATTGTAATTTTGGTCTTGAATAGAGTTCTGTATAAAAGATGAATTTGTTTCCATGATTAATAATGGAAGATTATGAAAAATACAAACATCCAACCCCTTAAGAAGGAAATTGTCTTCCACCATAACCAACCCTATATATAAAATCTAATAAAAACCTTGTACATTGACCTTTTATGATCTCTAACCACTTTGCCACTATGCATCAAACTGATATTACATGACCCATCCACATTGAGCATCAGACCATGGGTATGGATCCTCCAACAAATCCATCTCCTTAGTCTTGGTGGCACCTACACTTCATAGGATGGATGAAAATTACCCATGGACTCAAGGATCAAGTTCATGTGTTAGTTAATATCCCACTTCTGAACCAAGATACCTAACTCCACTATGAGACACAAAAATTAATCGTGGATAGCCTAATAATAACTACAAGTACCTTCCCTGAATTAGGTATTTCATGCATTCTAGATCATATCGCATCCCAAAACCATGAAAATAGTACATGCAATGTGTACATGATCAGAAACTCCAATTCCAGAGATGTCATTATGCTGCAAGCCACCTCTAGGGCCTTAAATAATGTCAAGGCCCACCACGGTACCACGGTAACTCCACAGAGCTGAGTATGAGTCGCTCTCAAAGAAAAGTTTTTTCATTGTTTCAATATTGCCACTCTGACAACACCAACACCTCAATATGATGATGATACCCTTATTATAGATTGCATTGTATGTGGAAATGTATTTATTGAAAATACACTAATGGATGATGTTAAACTTTATAGGAATAACATTACCCAAAAAACCAACATCACCATTGATACTTGAGTATTTATAGAGAATATACCTATATGTCATTGCTAAGAACACCCATGTTGATTGTTTAGTGAAACTCATACAATATCTATCAGAGGATAATTCATTGACATACAAAATATCTTGTTTTTGTTGGTTTATAATAAAATGTATAAAATAAGGGAAAATGATCTCCTTGGAAAAATAAATGTCAATGTTGGAATGTATGGGAAGCCTAGAGTAGAGAATGCACAATTATCGAATAAGAAGTTGATAACAATGATCTCCACAATCCACTATGAGTATTGATAGAGGATCAGGAAGTTCTCTATATGGGAGTATCATATCCAAGAAACATTTCCCCTTGGAGTTCTAAGATTCAACCCATACATACCTTAATTAACTTCATCAAGGAATATCACCCCTCTATAACTTACCAAATAAAGTTAGTTTATAAACATTTCATTAATTTCTCCCCACTATATAGATTAATTCATATTGCATGAAATGTTTTAGACATCCTCTTCCATGAATCCCATTGGTACCATCCCTCCCCATGTGAGTAAAAAATAAACGATTTTAGGAACTGCTCAATATTTCTAATCACCCCATTAGGAACTCCGTAGACAGGTAAGAGATACATCAAAGTAGAAGTAAGAATACATTTCAAGTGAGTAATTCTGCCACAGAATGATAGGAAAATTTTTCCAATTGTTTTTATGGATGATGATAACATTAACCACCCCTTCATAATGAATGACTCATAATCTACTATGAGAAATTAAACCCCCCAAGTACAATAAGAGAAACTATCTTTTGAGAAGTCTATACACTTATTCCATTTTTTTCTCGACCCTCTAAGCATGCCCACTACACATATAGACTAATTTTCTAACAATTGATTTATTCACCACTCCATGTGTTATATTCATCCAACCCTTTTTAAGGCCTCTAATAGATCTGACAACACCATTTATAAATAATATCTTTTCATTCAAAAATATAAGGTGGGAGATTGCTGGAAATTTATTCCTACATTTAAAAGACTTAATATTTCAATTTCCCATATTTTTTTCAAGAAGCTGACTGAGTGGATCTTAGTCCATGATAAAAAAATTTAAGAGATAGGGGGTCACTATTTAGAATTCCACAAATAGATTTAAAGAATTCAATTCTCTTTCCCATCAGGTAAATCAAGAACCAAGGGGATATATAGCATCTAAAAATTAAATTTTGATCCCAATTAGATGATCCCATACACTCTTTAACACTTTTAATATAAATCCATCGGACTATATCATATACCTTATCCATGTCAATTTTGAAAACAATATTATAACCATACAACTTATAATTAAGATCCAAGCCCATTTCGTATATAATTCCAATTACATACAGAGAATATATTCCTATTTTGAAACCATGTCACTATATAAAAACCCAGTCAATAATTGGCTTACATATCTCTTGTTAAGAATGTTGTCTAGAATACTATAAGAAGCATTTAAAATGTTAATGGTATGAAAATGATTGAATAAATAAGGATACTTAACTTTAGTTTGATCATTAGTAAGGTAGCATGAATTTACTAAAGAACAATTCCCCCATAAAAAAATATTAAGTGGATCTAACAAGGTTCTATTTAATAAGATCCCAAGAAATCACATAAAAGGAGGCTAGAAAACTATCTAGATCAAGTGAATTGATCTGTTTGAGAAAGTTAATAGCATTGAGAACTTTCTTATCATCCTAAATGGACACGAATAACTCATTTAACGAATAAAACAACACATAAGCAATACATGTGAATAAATCATTCTGATATCTTGGATATACACCCTTCATATGAGGATTATGGTCATCTATAAATGACTTAAAATAATTTTCATCCATACCTATGATGAATCCAAGATCAATAGAGAATGAAACATCTTCCATTCATATATTATGGATGACACCATGTTTCTTCTCTTTGGTACAAGACTGAATATATGATGTATTTTTATCTCCTTCCTTAAGCTATGTGATTCTTTCACTTTCTTAGACCAAGTATTTCTACTCAATCTATAACAAAAAAAAATTAAATAATATTTTCATTATTTCATTGTTTATTTTCAAGGAAAATAATTTTCAAAATGTTTTTTGAAATTTTATTTTTAATATATGATATTAAAAATTAAAAGGTTATTTTCCTCAAGAATGTTTTTAAATATACTTTTATAATATTTCTATTAATTTAAGAAAAACCCAATATTTCTAATCTAATGGGTATATGTTGTATTGATACCATCCTTATTCTTTTTATGGATGTTTTATGACCATTTTGACCAAAAGTGTTGACATTAAATTTCTTGACTAATTTTTGTAGTCATTAACATTTCCTTTTAATATTTACTTTCCTATTATCATTAGGCATTAAATTTCCCCTAAATAACCATATTATTTATCATTCATGAGTTTATTTCTTAAACTTTATAACATTTATACATATTTTCCTATATATTGAAAGTTATTTTTTTATTTGGGGGAATAATGAAAATCATGTATTCTCTTCTCAATATGAATATTTGATTCTAAGCCAGATTAAGTTTGAATTAAATTGATTATTTTATATATGATGAATTATTTGGACATAAAAGATAATAGTGGGGTCATGTTAATGATAGCCCCTTGATTTATTAGTATACTCATGAGGCAAATTATTAAGCTAGTAAGAAATCAGTTGACCAAACAGATTCAGTTTTTACCAAGAAGTTTAAGATGTCTTTCAAAATGTGTTGAATGTAGAGGTATTGTGATTCTAGAGATAATGGCATCAAATAATTAAAAATTTACTTCATTAATAATTTAGTTATTATTATCCATGATATTTTCACAATGATATTATATCAAGATGCATTTCATTCTTAGCATACTGATTAAATAGTTTGTGTTTTGAGTTTTTTACCTTGTCCTATTGATTATGTATAGTTTTATTATAATTTTTAAGTTGTTGATTAAATATTTTTTGTGTTAAATTATTTAACTTGTCATATTTATTATTATCCATCATATTTCTGTAATTATATGATCTCTTGATGCACTTATATCTCATTTTATTAATTACAAGGCATGGGTGTTCAGATATTTACCTTTAAATTTTGATTTTTCTTATTAATTCATGATATATTCCACTATATTTAACAAATAATGATCAATTTACCTCACCCTTTGCTTCTTTTAATATAAATACATGAAGTGTACATTGATTAACATGAAAGTATATTCTAGAGGGAATACTATTATTTATAAAAAATGTGTTTTAATTTGTATATTTAAATGTAATAAAGGACTCAAGTTTGTATCTAGTTTACCAAGACAACTAAACTTCTAGGTCCTTTGGGATGTGATTCCCTATATCTTGTGACAATATAAAAAATTAGACACTGGATTCGGGCTACTAGGTTTTGGGTTTCTACACTCTGCTTTAAAGTCATCCCCACTATTAACAGGAAAGGAAACAACAATACATGATCAGATAACACCACCCTCCATTCCATAGGAGGAGTAAAACTAGTATTCCAATGATTCCATTTATTATATTATCATAATATAGTGAACATTGTTCCTAGCCTAGTGTTTTCATTCTAGACGCCACTTATTTCATCTCATTCCTTAACCACACCCATATATCCTCCACTATATCCATCTGAGGGTGTACCTCCAAGGATTGTTCACACATGTCATTATGATATTTCTTGACTGTTATCCTCTTATATATAGATTAATAAACCCCAATTATAGTATACTTATCAGAGAAATTATAATCCATTAAGGATTATTCCCCATGAGATCATGGGTTATCCTATAAATCTTGATGCCCACCATGTATTTTAGTTAGAGTCCCACTGGAAGGGAAAGGGGTTAATGATTGAGACCTAGGGGTAGGTTCCTTTTATTAATCTAACCACTCACCATACAACCTCCCACTCAATTAGAGAGATAATCAAATCACAAGATATCAATAATTATCTAACCTCCACTTATTATTCCCTAAGTATAGTAGGCTACACTACAGATACACTAGTCATTGATATCATGATTGATCAAATTAGAGAGGATCCTCATATCTCTATTAATAAAAAGGTCTATAGAGTAGTAATTTATATATATATATATATATAATATAGAAAAGTATTTTTATCATAGGTTCATGCTTATTCCCTTAGCACTCACTGAGATTACACTGATGGAGTATCTAATTTCCAAGGTAGGTTTAAGAAGAAAACTCAAGATGGGGTTAATTAAGTTCCATAAAATATTTCATTGAATATAAACTTACACATTAAATTAGTTCAAATCCATCCTTCTCTTTTTAATCGAGTCATGTAGTGGAAATAAAAAAAGAGACGTATATATAAGGTTTTTAGAGTGGTTCATGGCTATAATCACATCCCCTAGTCTACTCCAACACCCAATGTAGGCTAGTTAATTTTTTTGAATTCCTTTTTCTAGCGGTATTACAAAACATTTTTAGGATTTTTCCATTAAAAAAACATAGATTTCTCTTTTCCTTTAAATCCTTTTATTAAATACCTCACAACTGAGTACAAGTTGTTAGAACTCACTTCAAAACAAAGTATAATAGGAATCCACTTCACCAAAACTAAGTATAATAAGTTAAAAATGAGGTGGAAATAGATGAGGAGTTTAGAGGTAAAATATTCAGCACATTATTACCTCTAGATTCCCATAACTAGCAGAAAATTTCCTCATCTATAGAATGAATTAATCATTGAGGTGTAGATTTGAATAAGATGTTTTCAATGTCTTCAATATAATGGAAAATTAGAAATTTATATTCAATTATTCATATAATTCCTTCTTCTCCATATTTTTATTCCATTAGATGATAAAATAAAATATATTAGTAGTGAAGAGAAGAAAAAATATAAAAATTCTGTTTATTTCAATTTTTTAGGATGAAGATTATTATTATTGTTTCTTCCTAATTCTCCCATAAAAATTTAATATATATAATAATATAAATATTGTAATATTATTCCTTATTTATAATTAAGTATATTCAAAGTACACATAATCTTCTCTATGACTATAGAATAGTCCTTGAACACATATCACTCTCTCTATATATATATTAGATAATCTTACTAAAATAACTAAGTCACTATATTTCCAAATATTTATACAAGTCATTTATTTTTTCTGAATTCATTTAAATATTTTTGAATCGTCCATTAAATCTCACTATAGTTTTACTTTAAAAATAAAAAAAAAATTGAATGAAATAAAATCACCCAAAATATTGTTATCATATAAAATTAAAATTTAATCGAAATACATGAAATATTATTTATTATATAGTTTAGTATTTATGTAACATATGATGTCATAAGAATAAATGAATCAATTTATAATAATAATAAGTTTTAATGTAATAGTATTTCATGTTGGTTCAACCACTAAATTTTTCAAACTTCCAAAACATAAGAATTATTTCCTCTTAATGTATGAGTAAATTCTATTCAACTATAGTAAAATGTAATAGTTATCTTAAAAATTCATAAGATCAACTTCAAGATTTTGTAAGAGTCATGTAATTTTCCAAAATCAAAAACTACCAAAATCACAATGTGGATATCATTAATTTTTAATGTTCATTTATTTAATTTGTAAGAGTAAATTAATAAGCGTGATTTAATCATAACATAAGTGTCATTATTTGCTCTATAAAATGTATGAGACATGTCCTTTGTGAAAAATAAAACCTAGAACTTAACTGTTGAAATATTCAAAGAACTAATCTTATTACATATTAGAATAGTAAAACATAAGGTTTTCTTTAAATTAATTTAATTGGTAGTATTTATGATAATATAAAATATCTAAACATTCAATATTCAAATATGATATTATTCTACAAAATATTTGATACATAATATTATCTTCCTAGTCATTATTTCTATGTGTAGGAAATATTTCTTCACTACAATATAAGATGTAACATATCTTACTAAGTCGTATTTAAAATGCATAACATTTTTTAATATTAATCTAAATATATGTAATACATTTACTCATCATATGATGATATGTAATATTTTCCAATTTTCTAAATTCAATGAATTTTCATTATATTATATTTTTCTAAATCTATAGTAACATATAAGATATTTTTCTTAACTTGTTTTGAAAATAAAGGATAACAAACCTAAAAAATATATCAATACCTAAAATTCAATGATAACATCAATTAAATATAAATTATTTCTAAAATTCTTATAATAATAAATATTCTTCATCATAATTAAATACTTAATAAATTTGATATAATTACAAAATTATTTAAATATAAAAATTTAGAGTAGAAGTGACACATATAAAACTCATATAGGGTGAATTAATTATCAAAACATAGATAGATTGAAAAGGTTCAACTAAAAATTCTACCCAATTTTTTAATTACAAAACAAAACTAGAATACCAAAATAATCTCCCTATTTTTGTAATGATAAATAAGTAAAGATACTTAAGGGTACATCAAAAAAATATGTCATAGAATACACCTTTTTATATGAATAAAATATAAACTTAAGGGATATGAAAACAAATCTCTTCAAATTTTAATACAAAATTAAAATAATATCCAACAAATAAGAAATATAAATTTATCCCCTATTCTAAATAATAAAAAACATGTCATAGTTGAATCAAAATAGTATAAATTAGTAAACGCATTCATTCAATTGAACTAACATTATATAATTTTAAATATAACAATACTCACAAAAAATAAATAAACATAGTATGAAATCATGAAATCTATATATACTAGGTAATTAATAAGTCTATAATTCTATATTAGTATATAATCTCTAAAAAAAATTATTAATAATTGAGAAAATAAATTCCATAAAAACGGCATGATTTAAAATATTAAACATGTGATTAATGCTCATGCTCAACTAAAAAATTTTTATGATTAACCCCTCCCTCCACTCTATTAAGAGATAATAAAATGATAAAATATTAAAATATAACCCTTAATAAAATATTTATCCACTTGAAAAAAAATATATTTCAGAAATATATTTCTTGAAATTATAGGATACTGAATGTTCACAAATGTGAATTAATCATATATAAGAAAAAATAACTAAAAGGATCCAACAAAAAGGTCTAAAATATTAAAATAATTAAATATAAATAACAATTTAGCTTATAAATAATAAAACAATTAATTATATGTCATATAATTTACCTATAAACTAAGCACCAACATATCAAATATATTTTGGTGATTAATGGAATTTATTGTAAACAATTTAGAAACATGTAAGGTATACTAAAGATAGATAATAATACCATAGTACGTGAAATAATAATCTAGTACAAAACATTAAAGTAAAAAAATTGATATAACATTAAACACATTATTACTAAAAACTAACAACTTGGAAATTATCTCATCCGTGAAAACTAGTAAATAAAACAATAGATTGTTTACATGTAGGATAATGAAAAATAAAAAAAAATTCTTTATTCCAAAACATAAAATAATAACTCAAATGAACACAAGTATGGGTTTTAAATTAAAACAACTATAACAACTTCTACCCTTGTATAAACCAGTTTGTTCATATCAATAATTTATTAATAATATAAAAAAAAGGAAAGAAATACTCCCTAGAAATATGTAAACATTTATAAAGTAACCCTTCCTTTAATAATATTTCCAAAATAAATATTAATTCCATAAAATTAATAGAAAAAATAGATGTTTTTATACACATTTTTTATTATCCTCTATTAATATAATTAACATTTTTTATTTTTGATTATTGCTAAAAAGTCATTAAATGTAAAAACAAATTGGTACCCATATGGGTTTGTGTCATGTTTTGTTAACAATAATAGATTTAGGTAACCAAATTTATTTACAGTGGGAAAAAATTATAGACTTAAAGATATATAACTCTTTAGAAATATAAGCATACTTTAAACAAAAAATAAAGGCACTCCAAAATATTAATCATTATTATAATGTATAGTAATACATTAATGAAAACATGTAACAATATACATGATTTTATAATTTTATCTTGGCATAAAAATAATTCCTATAAGGCTTAGTATTTTTACCATTTCATCTGATTACAATTTTATCATTATTTCCTTTAATTGTACCAGGGTTTTTATTTAAATAATTATTACCTTTAGTAAAAACACTAGTATCTAATACCTAAGAATAAAATTAATCTAATAACTATTTAATTCTATAATCATTAATAGCACAAAAATATTCTTCTTTGTCAATTTTATTATTTTTTATAAAAAAAATTCATATAAAATAATATTTTTCAATAATGACATAATAATAATATTATCTATGATTTCTCTGTTCTTTGTCTAAAAATCATATTTATCTTTAATAGTAAAACAATACTCATCATGTTTATAAAAAGAATAATTTTTAGATTAAAAATTAGTATAGTACTTTTATTTTACCTCTTTGATCTGAGATATAGGGTATAGATTTACATTATGATTTGAATTATTAAATTTAGAATTTGAGTTTGATTTATTACTTGAATCCCTAGAATCACTCCAAGAAGAGTTTAACAGTTTAATTCATTTCCTTTTTTAATCTAGTTTTCTTTGAAACTTTTTTCAAGACTTTAGACGATGGAATACAGTTCCAAGATGTTGTATTTTTTCGTATCATATATTTTCCTTTATATTATCCTTATTATTGTTTTTAGATAATACCTTTATATTTTTATAATTGTTATTGAATCTTCTATCTATTTTGGTAAGTTTTTCACTAGAATATAAAACACTATAATCTAAATCATATGAATTAGAATCTATATCTTTGGAATTTCTCTCACCCTTTAAGTAAAAACATCAATGTGGTATGTACTTTATTAACTAGCATGTGATCATAAAATTATTCTTACAAATAAATTTCATACATCATAAGTGTTCCAATAAAATGATTTATTTATAAATTATTAAAAACTTTATACTATATAAAGGTAGTAAATTTCCCATAACATCTATTATGTGGAACTTTAGGAACTTCAAAAGCACGATCTAATTCTAGTACATAAGTACCTAAGAAAGTAAGATCATTCACTATCTTGCTGATACTTTCATTTATTTTAGTAATAATTGTTCCATAAAATATCTGGAAAATGTTATATATAATATTTTGTATATTTTACATTAATTGTATTATATTATTACTTACTGAAAATTCGATAGAAATAGTTTCACACATGTCATCGGTAGTGAAACATTCAGAAAATATGTTGAATTACTCTTGTCTTACTGAACATATATTTCAAATCATTTCAATTTAATATTAATCATAATCAGTTTATTGAACAATAATCCATGTATTTTTTTAGCAGTAGAAATCATATAGTTTTTTACCACCTTCAAGTAAACATTTATACCAAGATTATTCAGGTATATTATAATTCTAATTTTCAATAAACCACAATTATGACCGTTAAAAAAAGATCCATAATTTTAGACATACCTTATATAAGATTAGATATATAAATATATCTCTTTTACTTGTATCTTTTTATAGATTATTAAGCACTAAAATATGAAACTTTAAATACATTGATCGGATTCCACTTATTATTATGAGAAAATATAGTAGCAAAGAAAGAATATCTTAAAAGAGAAATGTAATATAATACAAAATGTTCGTATTAGAAAAGTGATGTTAAGAACGCATCTCTGATACTACTTGATGTCCCAACTAGGTTTAAGAAAAAGAATCGATAGGGGTGAATTTAATTATTAAAAATGTTTTATTAAATTTAATCATCCTTCATAAAGTATTTAAAAAATTTCAACCTCTTTTATTAAAGTAATACAAATTAAAATAAATAAAGTATAGGAAAAAAAAAATTTATAGTGGTTTAGGGATAAAAGAACATCTTCTAGTCCACACAACCAACACCCAATGTTGGATTAGTGATATTACTCAAATACATTCCTAGGTATCTCAAAACTGATTGAAATAAGTTGTCACTTAATAAAACAATTCATTTACTATGCTTTAAAATATATTTACCTAGGAACTCACAACTAAGTATAAGTAGTTGAAACTCACTCCACAACTGAGTAAAAGTATATGAAACTTTACCGTAAAAGAGTAAAGGAAGATAAAACATAGCAAGAAATAATTTTTTTTGAGAGTGAAATTCCTTAACATGTAGTTTCTTCCATCTTCTATAAAATAACAGTAGATTTCATCCTCCAGATAATGAATGAATGGTTTTTTGTGTAGGTCTAAAAATGACTTTTTTGGATATTTAATGGAGTGAAACTTTATCTAGAAATCTTAATTTTCACACAATATTAATTTTTATCCTTTTTATTTTATTCTTTTTATCATAAAATATGTTATAACAGTAATAAAGATAATAATTTATTTCCAAATTATTTTTATTTCTCTTTTTCAGCATGAGTAGGTGTGTTTTTTCTTATAAATCTGACCAAAAAAATTTAAAATATAGAGAATAATATTATCATTGTAATCTTCTTATTTCAAAATAAGTATAATCACAGCACCCATGATCTTTTACAACATTTTAGTACAATTATTGATCACTTATCTATCTCTTCAATTATCAAACTAGAATAGTTGAGTCAGCATATTTCTATAAATTTATAAAAGTCAATCAGATTTTAAGACATCATTTAAATATTTTTGTATCATTCCTGAAATCTGTAAATAGTATTCCTTTGGAAATTAAATGTTTAATTTGAATAAAAAATAACATCTATCATAATCTCATTATTTTAAAAATATATATGGTCTTTGTAAGATTTGGAAAATAATTATTAATATTTCTAAGTCATTTCATAGCTTCATATATTATTAGAGTAAATGAATCAATCTATGATTGTATTATATTATTATGTAAGATATTTTCTTGAAGGTTTAACTTCTCTTTTTTCATACTTGTGAAATTAGAGAGTTATTTCCTCTAAGTTTAAGAGAAACTTCTTCTAATTTTATATAAAATATAACGATCATATTATTACTTCATAAGATTCATCTTATAGAATTTGTAAGTGTCGTGTACTATACCAAAATACAAAACATCCAAACTATAATGGTAATAACTTCAACATGTTAGGGTCATAGATTTAACACATAATAGAAAGTTTAAAAGAGTGGTTTCTTTAAAATATAAGATTCGCTACTTCATCGATAATATATTTTCATTTCCTTTATGAAAAAAACTTTTATTAACATAAACTTCTAATATATGTAAACTTTAAAATAAAATATTTAGTTCATTTTCATTCAACATTTAATATTTATGATCATAAATAATATTTTAACATATAATATTTATATATATAATTATTCTCCAAAATATTTTATTCATAAGTTTCTATTTTTAATCATACTTCCACACCACCAATTTCCATAAGAAATATATCTTTACTCTATTTTAATATGTAATGTATCTAAAATATGGACATTTCGAATGAGTAACATTTTTTGTATTCTTATATGAATGAATAATACATATTATCAGCCTATCATGATATGTAATATTTTCCCATTATTTGAAATCACTGAAATTTTGAATGAATAATATTTTATATAGTAAAGAGTAGAATATAAAATATTCCCCATGGATTCTCTAACATACGTAAGATAAAGGACTTACAAAAATATAAAAATGTAAACATTGATGATTAATTAACTACTTTGTAATCTATTTTTTCAATGCTTCCAATATGTTATATTATTCGACATAATTATGTATATAATACATTTATTAATACATAGAAAAATTCTTCCACTATAAAAATAGAGGGTAAGAGTAACAAATATAAAACACAGAGTGTGTGAATTAATTATAAAAAATAGATATAGTTAAAGGGGTCCACTCAATATCATATAGATAAGTATTCACTACCTTCATTGGTTGGTAATAATATATCCAGGGTAATTATAGAGGGAGTGGTTGTAGTTGACCAAATTTAGGATATTTACCCCCTCCCCCCCCCCACACACTGCCACTATAGAGGACATTATCTGGGAGGATGATGATCTCAGTAGGGAGTAGTAGGATGGAACCATAGATTTTTATAATTACTCCTTCACTATATATTTTTTATCAATTATATTATTTTCGCACTTTTTTTATTGAATTTCATCTATTAATACAATTTATGAGATTTATTTATCTCTCTTATATAATATTTTGTTAGAATAAATAGAATATTATTTTGATAATTTCATCATCATGGTATCATATAGTTATATTATTGTATCCTAGATGTAATTATCTCTTTATAACATGATTTATTGAAAATATGGTATTACATACATTCCCATGAAATTTTAGGTTTAGAGTTTTAGAGAATTAGGAAACATTTTTAACTAATAAATACCATGTCTTTCTCAACTTTTGGGAAGCCTTCCACTATACAATAAAATACTTAATTCATAATAAGTCTTCCAAATCTCTTCCATATTCTCCAATCATGTTATTATTATAGACATATCATGTGTAATAATTGTCTTCGTATCCTGGAGAAATGCAAAAATTAGAAGGGTGAGCTGAAAGGCTCATTAATGGAAATATTATACCAAAATATACCATATAATAAACAAGGAATGAATAATATTGTAGGAAATAAATTAAAAATATAATTCCATACTAAAATTAAACTGAGTGGATAGCATATTTCTGGATAATAGTAGAAATAATTAGATCGCATGGAAAAGACTAACTGATTATAGGTTTATGGAATTCATAATTATAGACTATTCAAAGTATTATACCAATAAATTACATATTTTCAACATCATGTTCCAAGGAATCAACTTTCTATCAATACTATTTCAAATAAATCTGAATAAGTCTTTAGTTATACACCATATACCCAAGCTAGTTTGTCTCGTGATATATAGAAATGCATCAAGGGGATATTATGGGGCCCACACATTAATAATTTTGTCCAATTCATTCATAATATAAATTAATTAACAATCTATAAAATGAATAACCCATAAGACTTAGTAATCGATTAACATCCATATTAAAATAGAGTGTTTACAGATTTTTAATATTTCCCTAATCAATAAATGGAATAGTTATCTATATAAGATCCCTCAAAAAAATACTATAAAGAGTAATCATTATACATTAATTTAAATACATTAACAAATCAATAAAGCAAATTATATGATCATAATTTATCAAAATAAATAAAAAGGATGGTTAAAAAATTTATATCTTAACATTCTTTAAGGAAGCTCATACATTATCATTGATAAGTAGTCAATAGTTATATGTATAGAAATAAAATATATATGGATTATAAATATTTCCCAATTCAATAGAATAATGTTTCTAACTATGTGAATATCCAATAATAGTAGTCTTTATAATACAATGAAATGTACCTTTAACAAATGAAAGATAAGAAGGTAATAACAGGGGATTACTTTCATTGTGTAAGGATATCAATAGTAAATGATATATAAAAAAGGATTTCATGAGTATGATAATTAAATCCATGGAAATTTGATTGTAAATAATATATTATATAATAATAAGGTAAAATAATTAATATTATATGAATTGGGTTCAAGAATAATTATTATGACTGTAAGAAAAAATTGATTTATTAAAATCCCTTAGAAACAGCATATTTTAAAGGAAAAAAAATTATAACGGTATTTTATAAGAAATAATTGTAAATAAATACAAATAAAATATGAAATATATTGGAATAAAATAATAGGGTAGAAAATACCCAACTTATAATAACCAAGTTCAAAAATGAAAAATCCCATATCAATGAAAAAAATAAGTTAACAAAAACCCTTACTAATGGTTAACATTTGAATTGATGGAAGAATGAATAACGGAAATCAATTTTACTTTTTAATATCCCTTAAATTACATAAAAAATATGTAGAAATTATTTCATGGGGATTAAATCAAAATAGCACCATATATAAGGAAATATGGTGCATAAAATATAACATGTCGCAATAAGTCAGAATTGAGAACAAGAACCCCTTATATTTAATCCTTGGTTAATAAAGGGTGCTTTAACAATATATATAAAAACATTAACTGTATTTATCAATTATTTCAGAACATTATTTATACCAATTAACTTTTGTACTATTTATTTATAATAATTCTCTATATTTATATTTATTAGTTATGATCTATACTCAATATTGGGTTTTGTAGTTTCAATGGTTTTCTTCTTATTTCATAATAATAGTGTTGGTATTCATTATGGTTAAAAATTTAATCATTCATATATCACTAATGGTATTGTAATTGGAATTTATTAATTTTTTATAATGTTATATCTTCTTCTCATGAGATATTTAATTTCAATTCATTATTTTGAAATCGGTTACAAGCTTGTTTCATGAGTTTTTAATAAAAAATAGTTCCACATTTATAATAACTTAAATATTAATATAACAGTTCCATTAAAATAAACTAAAAATAGGTTTCTCATAAATGGATGATAACTTCATTAGATAAGTTTCCATATTCATCCATGATATAAATTTATAGCACTGTTCATGTTGGTGGTTAAACTGACCCAAACTAGAACAAGCTACCATATTTGTGTGAGTATTACTATAAGAGTTATTAATTTATTATAATATAATTATCATATAGGTATAATGACATTATATAGTTGAAATTAATTTTATTAATCATAATTGAGATTAATTATAAGAATAAGATAAACTAAAAATTAGCTATTAAAATAAACTTCTTTTATTCTTAGGATGTTCATTATTGGCGGTGAAATTTAATGTGATCTCTTATTACCAATATTAATTATAGAATTAATTTATTATATCTATATAAAATAAATCATGATAAAAATAAAATATAAATTACCTATACCTATTTCTATAACCATCCATGAGAGGAATTTATGAAAAATTAAATGTGTAATTCATGAAGGTCGTAGTCTACACGTACGCATGAGAAACTTATGTTATTTTTAAAATTAATTGGAGGGAAATATATAGTTTTTATAAAAAATTATAATAAAATTTAAATTTCTTATTTATAATTATTTAATTATATACATATAATTAAAAATGTTTTTCATGGATTTTCATATTTATCACTAGACTAATGGTTTTCAACTTTTTATGTCCCTTAATGACATTTTTTTCTCATACCACATTTTTTAAAACAAATCATACAATTTATGTATGGTTAGGGTAAATGAAGATTCTACATTCAAATTTTTGAAAAAAGTTCATAAAATTTATTCATTTTTTGTTTTAAAATATTTATAGGGTGGGGAAAATGGATACTATTCTAAATTGTCCAATTTTTGTTATATGGTTTTGTTATGTATGATTTATGACCTAATTATCTAAAACTATAAACTTGAAAAGATCCTAAAATTTAAGATAATTAATTTTAGAGTTCAAACGCAAGATTATGCAATGTTTAAGTATAGTTCCTTTTAGTTGGTATCAGAGGATGGTTTAGGTAACTTTAAGGTCTAGGATAATATTAATAGAATACTTTGGAAAGATTTCTATTTATGGTTAAGTTGAAATGATAATGAATTTTAATATTACCATGTTTTATTTTATAAACTATGACTATTCAGAATGGTTTACCCTAGAGGAGAAAAGGGAAGTTTAAGTGGGAAACATTGAGATAAAAATATCTTTACAAGTAATTATTCCAAGATAGTTGTAATTGGAAAAAATAGTTTTTTCAATTATGGATCAACAAAAATAATCTATAAATGATGGTGGTATGCATACCATATAGGAATGCAATCTGTCATTAATGAACATGTCTATAGTGAATAATTTCAGGAAGAACACCCCCATCATTTAGTGGATTATCTAGCACAATGGTTATTTAAGGAAGGTTTAATTCTCTAGAGATTATATTTTTAGTCAAGGGATTTTTGGAATGTTAAATGGTAACTCTTATTTTTTATCATTTTAAAGGTGAATCTGATCAATGGTGGTATCTAGTTAAGAATGTCATAAATAAATATTGCCTTTATTCCATGGAATGGGAAATATTTAAGGATATTTTCCATGATAAATATTTCAATAATCTTGTTTGACTCTGATTGGAAAAACAATTATTGTGTTTGGCGAAAAAAATAATGATTTTGTAGCCACATATAAGGATAATATGATAAGACTGGCCAGGTACATACCAGATTTTTTTGGGATATTGATAGTAAAATTAATATATTTTACTCAGGATTAAAAGCATTTCTATGGACAAATTTGGTAACACGATAATTTAAAATCTATAAGAAAGATATTTATTGTTATCAAAAATTTGGGATGGAGTTTTCTGATGCTTCTGTGCCCCGTGACGGTGAAAGTAAAAAGTGGGTGGGGTGGAAGGTTGTGGGGGAACATACATAAAATCAATATAGAGGTAATAAAATGATGCTCTTATCTTATGGTATGTGTTGTAAAACAAACCCTCAAGAATCCATTATAAAATCTGCTAATTCTAATTTTTGTAAAAATATTGGTCATATAGACTTTGATTGTTAGGAGAAGAATCATGAAGAATCAAATAATGGGGTAGTCGATAGGCACCTAATGGTGATGTGTTTGAACTATAATGAGTTGGTTCATTATGATAACGTGTTAACAAAGTTAGTAACTCTGGATAAAAATCATCCAAATCAAAATGGAATGGAAAAATCTTTTTCTACTATTATAGACAATATAGGTTCGTTTAATAAAGTGGTTATAGGTATGTTACTTGTTTATTGAAATTATATCAATACTCTATTTGAATTTTGATCATTTCATTATCTCATTTCTATGAAATATGTATTTAAATTGGAAATATCACCTCATGAAATTTGGATATAACTTTTGGTTAAAACTCCAGGTGATAGTATTAAAGAAATTTAGATTTAGATGAATCTTCAAATTTTTATTAGTGGGGTGGAAATTCTTGTAAATCTTGATTAATTGAGCATATTTGAGTTTGATATATTTTTGGGTATGCATTGGATTTTATTTTATCATTTTTAGATATATTTTAGAGGCAATAATATTTTATTCAATGATTCCATGACTTTTATCACATAATAAAATGCTGAGAAATTAATTTGAGATGGTTTTGAATGTTACCTAAATCATATTATTTAAAATAAATAAACTATTAAAATTAGTGATCCCTAGTAGGGAATGAATATCTACATGTTTTTATAGATTATTTTTTTGATTTTATTCCATATGAATATATTGAGTTTTTTATTGACTTAGTTCTTGGTGATAAGCCTATTTATGAACCCCCTTATCGAATGTATCAATTTGAAATTTTGGAATTGAAAAATAAATTGTAGGAGTTGTTGGATAATGGGTTCATTCACCTCTATGGGGTTCTCCAATTGGTTTTCTAAAAATAAATATGGTTCCATGAAACTTTTCATTGATTATATATCTTTGAATAAAATCACTATTAAGAACAAGTATCCTTTGCCTCTTATCAATTATTTTTTTGATTAGATATAGGGAGTAGAGTATTTTTTAAAGTATGATATTAGGTTAACATTAAATAAGTTTAATGTGAAGTAGTATTATATTCCAAATACTTTATTTCAGACTATATATGGGGACTATGATTTTTTCGTTACTTCCTTTGGGTTTTACAATGTGCCTTTTTTATTTATGGTCCTTATGAGTACAAATTTTCATGGGTTCTTAGACAAGTTGGTGTTTGTTTTTATTAATGATGTTTTAGGGTATTCTAAAAGTCAATAGGTATATAAAATCCACCTTAGGATTGTTTTGAAAAAATTAAAATAAAATAAACTATGTGGTAAATTTAGTAACTGTTAATTTTGGTTACAAAAAATTTCTTTCCCTGGATATATTGTTTCTAAAAATCACATAATATTTTACCATAATAAAAAATGTTCGTTTAATAATGACCAAGATCCAAAAATCTCATATATATTCATAGTTTTCTTAGATTGTCAGCCTACTATTGGTGGTTTTTTTAAATATTTTCTTGGTTGTCTAGCCCACTGACTATGCTAAATTGAAAAGTAGATAAATTCCTCTAGATAAAAAATGAGATGATGTTTTTCAGGAACTAAAAAGAACATTGGTGAAAGATCTAGTTCTGTTCCTATGGTCTAAAAACGGTTAATTATTCATCTATAGTAATTCTTCATTGAATGGAATTTTGTGTTTCCTGATATAGAATGATTGAGTGAATTCATATTCTTTATGTCTGTTAAAAACTCATGAGTAAAATTTCCATGCACAAGATTTTTAACTATATCCTCTATTTTGTTTCTTTAAAACATTGAGGATTCGTTTTTATTGAGTAAAGTGTTAAATATATACTGGTCAAAATAGTGTGAAGTATACATTCACTCATATAGAAATGAACATGAGATAAAGAAGATGGTTGTAACTTATCACAAATTATGATTTTATGATTTATTACCATGATGGGAAAGAAATTAAGGTGGAAAATTCATTAATTCAAAAAATAATAATTCTAAAGAAACCATGTTATGTTTGCAACATGACCCTTTAGTTAATGATTTGATAAATTTTCTCCAAAAATTTATGGATGTAGGGAAATCTTTTCTTTTCAGATTTTAATGTTGTCAACTTTGTGATAAAGAATTAAGAAATATAAGAATAAGGGTCATACATTCTAGGAAAAGGTATAATCCATGAATAAGAGAAATATTACATATTTTAATTTTTATTAAGAAGGTGTTTTATGATTTGTAAAAATATTGTGGGAACTATTTAATTCCCATGTGAAGAAAGTGTTATTTAGTGAAGCTTATAGTTCTCTATTATTCATTAATCTAGGAAGCACTAATATGTACAGATACATTTATGAGTATTAATGGTGGGATGGTATGAAAATATATATTTCTAACTTTACCGTGATTTGTTTTAATTGTTAATAAGTTAAATAATAATGAAAATTACTAAACGAGATTCTTTAACCTTTTCCAATGATGGCATGTAAATTATAAAATATCTCAATGGATTTTTTATGGGATTACCAAAGAATTCTCAAGGTAATAATTTGATTTGGGTTTTTTTATAAAATAAATAAATCTAAGATTCAAACCCTATTTGAGATACAATGTCTTGAGATTCGATTTATTTACTTTATCTAAAGGACAGACTAAGGTTATATGGAGTGCCTCTTTAAAATATATTTGACATTGATGCTGAATTTAATATTAATTTCTGGAAAGAACCTCAGATGTTGTTGGGTACTGAATTAAATTTCATCACAGCTTTTCAATCTCAAACTGATGGTCAATCCGAGTAGATGATTAATACTATGGACTATATTCTTCATTTTTTTCAATGAATTTCAAGGTAAGTTTAGATCAATATATTTATTTGGTGGTATTTTCTTATAATAATATTTTTCACTCCAGTATACAGATGGCACCATTTAAGGCATTATATGGAAATCATTTTCAGAGAATAGATTTTTTTTATGAAATAGGAGAATGGAATTTTATTTTTCCAAAGTTATTTGAGGAAATTACTTGGATGTTGTAGTTGATTAATTATAAAATGAGGACTACTCAAATAAGGACAAAAAGTTATACAGATAACCAGAGAAAATATATTTCTTTCAAGGTAGGTGATCATGTATTTCTGAAAATTTTGACATGGAAAAGTGTTATACAATTTGGTATGAAGGGGAATCTATGTCCAAGGTCCATTAAACTATATGAAATCCTAGAAAAGTTTGAATCAATTACCTACCAAGTGGCCTTACCTACAGGTTTATCCTAGGTACCAAATGTATTACATTTTCAATGTTAAGAAAATATATGATGGATTCATATAATGTTTTTCGCCCTAAAGTAGTTTAGTTAGAGGAAAATATTTCTCATGAGTAATATATATTTATAATTCTTGAGTGTATAAATGATGTTTTGGGGTGGAATTTTATTCACTGGGTTATTGTTTTATGGAAACCCATATGGTTTATAAGGGAACCCGAGAATATGAAAATTCTATGACGGAGAGATATCCTCACTTCTTTAATAAGTGAATAAAATTGAAATGATTAAATTTTAAAAGGTGGGAATAATTTAACAACCTACGTAACTATAAAATAAATCATATTAAAGATTATTTAAATAGTAAAATTCATTTTAAAATTATTATGAAATTTTTTAATCAAAAATAAAATTATATTAATTAAACACTTATATTATAAGGTTTTATTTAAAATTTTAATTTCTAAATTTTAGAACTATCATTAGAAAACAAATAATTTCATTTTTTGAATCACCATATAAAAATTTCCTTTGGGTTAATTTTTTTTTTGATTTTTTGTAAAATATTAAATTTTCAATGAATAGTGAAAGAAACCATTTTTAAAAAAACCTTTTCTGTTCAATAAATTAAGTAATTTAAAAGTATAATATTGTTTTGAATATTATTTTAAGTAAAATTATTATTTTCTAGTCTTATTAAATCTAATTAATTACTTTATAACCAAATTTACAATGGATTTTAGTATAAGTATGTTTTTGGGGTTTGAAAACAATATTTTTCTTAAAACTGTTTTCAAATGAATAATGTTTCTTTATTATAATTAATTAAAATAATCACTAATAAGGTATTTTTTAAATAAAATTTATTGATTATATATCAAAAAATATTAATATATATTCATAAAATTATTATTATTAATCATATAGAAAATATAAAATCTTCTTTTTCTTGAAAAATACATTTCCTGAAATCTAGATTTTTCATCGCGTCAATTGGTTTTGTTATAAATTAAATTTTACCACTTCTGTGAATTAAACTTGGTAAAATGGATTCCATATATATAATCATAATAATTTAGATTATCTAATAATTTCAACTTATGTTTTCAAACTAATGTATAGTGAAAAATAAAAAAAATAATTTCGATAGTTAAGAGTCGTTATTATTTATAATTATTGATAATAATTCATATTATACCCTTTTTCATGTGAAAAACTTTATTACAACTATTTATTTCCAAAACATACATGTTTTCCACACAACACGCTTATAAAAGGCTAACCCCTCTCTTATATTATTCACACATTCAAACCATTTTGGTTTGGTCAAGCCTAGCATAAATCAATTGCCAAATTCCATACCATTGTCCTAGAAGTATTATTTTAGTCAGAAATCCATTATAACAAAACATTAGGTATAATAATAAATTGGAGTTCTATTTATAGGAAGATAAATAATGTATGTGACGAGTCGAAATCAAGGTAAGGTACTTCGTCTCAATTTCCATTCTTTGAGGAACATTTTTACATTATACACCTATATTCTTTTACGAGGTGTATATATAACCCCTTTTAAATGTTATATAATTAATTTTCCTATTGTCATAGTATTTAATGTTTTTTTATTTTATTCTTTTATGGGGATTAGGATTTGACTGTTTCCCAAGTGATATGGGACTTTTCTTTTAAACGAAATCCTCTTTTAATGTTTTCCTTACAAATCTTTCTCTTACATTTCATATTTTTAAAATGATTGTATAATTGTTTTTGTATAGACATTAAATATTAATGTATTAAATTTTATATATATATATATATAATTTATATAAAGTATTTTTAAATTGAATAATTTAATGCGTTTTATAAAGAATATTTTTACAAACTACAAAATGAATGTTCTATTTTAATATATTTGAAAAAAATATCATTTTCATCACCATAAACATTATTTTAATTTTTTATTACTTAATAATATTTTATTTTTAATTAAAATAAAATCTATATTTCTCTTTTTTGGGGGGGTATTTAGGTTTTTAAAATACTTATTTAAAATAAAATGCAATTTTGGTATTAAAAATTGGGTTTTAAATGAATAAGGGATTTTGATATATGAAATTGAATTCTATTGAGTTTAAAAGTGTTATTTAAATATTTTATGATGTATGATTAAAAATATTAAAAAAAATCATAACATGGTACTTGAGAATTATACATCAGAAATGGGTGTGCCTAGATAGTATTGGGTGAGCCTCTTACAGCTTATATAATGGGTGTGCTTAGATATCTCTAGGTGAGCCTTCTATAGCTTAAATAATGGATGTTCCTATATAGTGATCAAATAAATTGCGTAATGATTATGTCAACTTAATAATTATATTAGAATTTGGATATATGGTTATTCTAATTTTTAATGGTTCTATAAGGGTTTTTTAATGATTCTATGAGATAATGTCCCAAGGAACCTATAAGACTTTTCTATTCTTGTTAATGAGCTTTCATGGAAAACTTTTATTTTCGAAGTTAAAATAAAATATATTTTTAAAAGAATAATAATTACCTATATATGTAAAAAAAATTATTTTTTATGAAAAAAATCATGGCGTTTCATGTTTTTCACTGAACAAATAGTATTATTTTTTTTAATGTCACATATAGATATTTTTATGCTCATCCCACATTTTTAAATGTTCTTCATAAGATTTAAGGATGGGTAATAGAAATTAAGAGATCAATTTTAAATTCTTAAATATATTTTATGAAACGAAATCATGTTTTATTTTAAAATGTTTATATGGTGAAAAAATGGATACTATTCAGGGGTGTCCAATTCTTATAATATTGTTTTATTATGTATGATTTATGACCAAATTCTTTAAAAAGGAAAACCCTAAAATATCCTCAAATATAAGATAATTAATTCTTGACATAAAACCAATGATTATTTAATGTTTAATTTCACGTCCTTGTATATATTTTACTTCATTTTAATTTCATTTTTCAAAATCTTCAAATCTAGAAACATAGGTAGTTATACCCCCATGACTAATAAATTCATCAAAAACCCTCAAGGCCATATAATTTCTTCAAATATCCCCCAGTATTAAAATCAAATGAATTTGAAAAATATAATACATTTTCAATTAACTTTAAATTAATTCATATTATTTTGTGTCATTTATACTCTTATTTGTGAAATTCTATGTAATTTCATTACCTCTCTAATTCGAACTCCAATTCGTAAATCACACCCAAAAATAATATTTATTTAACTGCATTGAAACACCGAATTAAATGATATAAAAGATTAATCACACCAACAAGGATTATTAAATGTTTTAATATGTTATTTTATCTTTTAATCAGCTGTTATTTAATATCCACTTTACCTGACCATTTAAATTAACTTCAGAAAATTTGTATTCATCACATTCATAACTTAGTGGTAGATAAAATTGATCACACTTAATTCCATATCTATAATTTTCCGATGCAATTCATCTCAAAATTAATCTTGAGTCACAATTTATTTGATAATATTTAATTCTATGAAGACCTTCATATGAATATAATGATCTAAAGGTTTATTCATACAAAGAAAAATCTCAACACCTTTCAACCTTCTTTTCCACCTTAAGTAAAAATCTCAAGAGTCATCCAATTATATCAAATCCCTCTTTCCATGATACTTATCATCCATGGATAACTTAATTTAACACATATTCTTAAGTGAACATTAGTAAACAAATTTTATTTCCTTTGAATGCGACGTAAACCTAACAATTTAATTTATTATTGATGAAAAATACAATCTTAGATTCATTAATTTATTTAGGTTCTTTAATATTCCCATATGTATTTTTTTTAATATCCAATTTACTTATAAAATTATAAAGTGAACAGAATTATTATCCACCTTATATGAAATAAATTAAAATATTCTATTTAATGGGAAGGTGTTCTCATCTTTAACCACATTTATACATTTTCCAAAAACATTCTTATCTCAAATTCATTCAAAATCATAACATCTTTTGAAATTTTTAGAGAAACGTTAAATTACATATTTCTATTAATGAACACTCATCCATTCAAATCTATGTATATTTGGGATAACCTATTTTATAAAATAATAATGGATTATCCTACGAATAAAATATGGTCATTAATTGTTCTTGTATGTGATACCACTTTAAATTTATCATTTTAGGGGATGTACATGAAATTTTTTTACAAAAATTATAACATGCACTTATCCTCACCAAATAAATTAGAAAAATTGAAGTGAAAGATATATAAATCCCTATTTGTATTTTATTCCCCATAAAATGTCACACAACCTTTATGAATATATTTATCATTATCACAAAAATAATACAAAAGTGTCATTTGTATACCTCAACATCCAAATTTTATATATTTTTTCTAGTTTATGTATTAATACAATAGAAATTTTCTCTAATAAATTATTTCATATGTAATATTTTTCTCAAGTGAAGAACTATATTATTCTCATAAGATTTATAATATTTTATGATAATCACCTTTTCTTATTGTTAAACTTCTATGACACTCATCTTGATTCCACTTTAATTGATATCCTTCAATTCCCTTCATATTAGTAAAAAATAGAATAAAAAAGGGGGTAATGGGAAACCTCTACATTCCCTAGTAAAACAAATCGTGTGAATTTTATATCTACCAAAATCTTTCATTCTTTTTAATGTCATCGTGGGTAAAATTCTGTATTCATAATTCCATGTTATGATCCTTCATATGTTTAATGAAAATTTTATTCCATGCAGTTATTTATTTGTGCGTATTTCTCTTCTTCACATTATCAATCAAGACAAACAAAATAATTTGTTCTTTAATCATCATTTCCATCAATAATTATAGATATAGTATGATTTTAATATTGTAGTTTAGACCTTTACAACCTATTTACACCCTCCACATAGTTTCCCTTAGATCTTTGGGTCCTTGGTTTTATATATCTTCTCATGAAAGTTGATCACTTTTTGTGTGCTTACTTATTTCCATTCAATACTAGTATCTTATTTTTTTTATCCATATTCATTTCCTCTTTATATTGGTACTGTAAAATATTTATGCACTCTTTTTTTACCATTATTTTCATTAAAGGGTTTTTCACAGGGTTTATTGATAGCCCCATCGAAAAGTGCTTTTTCTTCCTTTACTTTGAGAACTCTATCCATTATTTTACCATAAGGAATATGTCTGATTAAGCTATTTGTACATTACTTTTCACTATAACCCTATTAATAAAATATTTCTTATATTTATTCTAACAATTCGTACTTGTTTTTTGGTAGATCAGATGAATTCTCAGTCACAACTTTCTTTTTTGAAAATCTAGTCTCATCTTCTCAAAATAGGTCCCCCTTGGTTTATACCACTATCACAATAGTGATATGTTATACCATAATGAGTAGTCTTTATGCCAAAAAAATATATAGAACTATAAGTATCCTATAAAATGTGATCTTCTATATCGATAATAATTTTATTTTACATATTTGTTATGCCATAATGACATAAATGGTGGATATCTTTTCTATAGGGGAAATGATATTCTCGAAGAACTGTTATCTTCCATTGATGTTTAAGAGGATTTCACACTAGTATTATTATTCCAAAAATGGATAGAATTGGTTTTTGAATCAATGTTATTAGAGATGATAATTTTATTTTATGATTTATTAGAAGATGTGTTGACCTTACTCTTCATACCCATTTTCACTATATTATAATACTTCATATTAGTTATCAATTTCTTTATAAAATTTATCTCAGATATTCATGAAATTGCTTTAATCTTCAAGAAATTTTGATTGTGTCTTGAAACATTCATCATCTATCATAGATATTTTCTCTTTATGGTATTTCATCATCTAAACTTTCTTATCCACTATTAGTTTTTAGTACTTTATATCATCAATATAAGATTCTTCTTTCATGACATATAATTATTTTCCATAAAACACCTTATAATTTTATTTCATTGGCTTCATGTTATCTTTATTTAGACATGTTTCAATCGTAATAAAAGAATTTAAAAAATTCATCAATATGTATTTCAACACTATATTCTATCTCTCATAATCATCATTGGTTGAAGTATCAAACCCTTTTTCAAAATTACACAAAAAATTAAGTTCATTTTATGATTGGTTTATTAAGGAGGATTTAAATTATTATTTTCCTAATTTTTTTTAATTTTTAAACAATATTACTTAATTTTCCCATTACATATAGTTTAATCATATGATATTTTACACTTTTCATCTTTTAAGGATTATTATCTTATTCATCTAAATCTTATTATATAGTTTCCCTCTTTGGAAAATTTAATTAAAAATATCTTATCCCGTTATATCTATAACATTTGGGTGGGTTATTGCCTATATTTTTTCTATTTCCCTCCTAAATTTATTTGATTTAAAAGAAATAATTTTATAATTATTTTAATCCACTTCCTCATTATCATATTTACTTGATTCTACAACTACATCATATCTTATTTTGAGCTTTCTCATAGTCTCAAAAGAAAATTTATATTTTATATTCTTTTATAAAATATTTTTTTTCCAATTCCAGGACATGAGAATATTATGTAATTTATTAAGATAAATATCATATATATCCTTGAAAACTAAAACTTTAGGATCAAACCAATCTTGAAAATTTCTCATTACCTTTTTTGAAAATTGTATAATCATCTATATTTTCTCCAAATCCCTATATGTTTTTTATTATTTCATTAATTCTATTAAAGTAATCAAAAATTATTTCTATATTGTTCATTTTAATATAATCAAACCCACTTCTAAAAATCTATAATTTTTCCCAACTAATATTCATATTACATTCATTATTTTCATCAAAATTATTCAAAATTTCCTTAGTAGTTTTAAGTATCATGAATTTTATGTATAACTTTTCTAAAAGTAACATAGAAAAATAATTTTTAGCTTTTCCATAAATATTCATCTTTCTATTGTAAAATATATACCTATTTGTACCTTCATAAATGGGTGGAAACCATATTGTTGTTGAATATATTGATTAAAGTATAGGTGATAGAAGATAGGGAAATATCTAATTCTTCAAATAGTTATAGTTATTACCATATAATGTGAGAACACATCTAGTATTAACTCAATTAAAATTATTCATCCTCAACAACTCTTAGATCTTAAAAAGAGAACATGGGTTAACTATGATACTAATTAAAGTGACAAAAATATTTTTAGATCACTAAAAGTAGGGGTGAATTATCCATCATTTTTTATGAACTAATTATTTTTCATTCAACCTATATGATTCATTAATATCTCAATCTACTTAATATGTAAAAAACCAAAATATTGAAATGTAATTCTCCTTTATATAAAAATTATTTTTTATAGGTTATTTTACATGAAAAAACTTTCAAAAGTAAGTAATATTTAAAAAACATTAATGTTAATATTAATACATTATTAATAGATAATTATAAAAAAATTAACAATCATTGATAATTAAAAAATAATATGTTTAAGAAACCATAAAGTTTAAATAGTCATTTTAATCCAAAAGAATTTTATTCTTCATATTTTCATTTAAAATATAAATTTACGGATTTTTTAATTTTAATTTTAATAAATTATCCTCATTTTAAAATTCAACATATCAGATTTATCATAGAGCTATGTTCTATGATTTTCAAGAAAATTATGATTTTTTGGGAGAATAGTGAAAACATATTTAACAAATATTTTCAATTTTATAACATTATCAGGATATAATAATGAAATGAATTTAAATAAAATAATTTTTCTATCTAAATATATATTTCAGATGTAAAATATTTCATTTAAAAATATATATTGAGTTTAGAAACTTATGTTTTGATTATTGAAAGCCATGTAATATTATGTTCTAATAAAATAATTTTTTTATACCCTTCTCGTAAATTAAAAATTAAAAATATAAATTAGGTTTTGTAGTAGTTTTTTAAAGTCAAATTACTCTTATTTTATTATTTATGAAAAAATAATGTTATTGGTGATCAATTTTAATCATTTTTTTGGGTTATTTTATTTTTATGCTTAAACGAGGTGTTTTCTAAAAAGAGTTTTTTATTGTGTTTTTCCTACTTATATTAAAAGTAATTTACCACCAATAAAAATTTAATTTTGTAAAATTGATTCCATATTTTAAATTATAATATTCAAAATATTTTATGTGTTCCATTTTATATTTGGTCATAAAGTAGTTACCATGATAAAAATTAGTCACCATGGTAAGGGTTAAAAGGGTTAATGGGGGGTTTAGATGAGGAAAAAGGATCCATATATCTATAAAACCTTTATAAATTTTATTTTATGAGTGTATTATGATCATAAATTATCCCTTTATAAAAAGCTTCCATATTCCCACTTTCTGTGATTATGACATTTCATTTATATTATAAAATTAATATAAACAATAAATGTCACTCTAGCTCACATAAGTCATTATTTTGATAAGGATAAGTAGAAAAAAATATTTAAAATGTTTAAATATCATAATAATAGTGTTTCATAAGTAAAATTTATTAATTAAATAATTTTAATTTTAAATAAAATAAAAAGTATCTAAAATTCTTAAGCAATGTTGTCACAATACTTTTGCATGTAGTAAAAGGTCAAGTAAAAGATTTTACGATCAGTAAAGTGATAATATTTTCATTAATTATTGGTTTTAATGAATTTTAAAAATAGTTATTATTGAAAATTTATTACCTAGGTTTTTATATTTGAAATCCATTTTTATCTTGATATTTTTAAAGTCAATTTTTGTAAATGGTCATAAAAATGACATTAAATGGTATTTAATGTTAAAAAATGTTTTATTAATTAATTTAAAAGTCATATAATTTTATATTTATGTAAAATTAAATTATATTTTTTACCATATCATTAATTTTCTATATATTAACCACTTTTCATTCTTAAAATTAAATTCTATATCTTATTTATTGAATATTTTTGAAAATGCTATTGATTTTTTCATATAAAAATGGGACACAACAAAACTTTTCCAAAGAAACAAATGTGTTAATTTTTCTATCAAAATTATAAAAATATCTTTATAAGACATCAAATTACACATCTCTAATCCCCTTGTGTGACCATAAACCTCTACTCCAAAGGCCATAAGTTCAATTGAAAGGAGGATATCGAAAGAAGAGTTAGTCGTCTTTACTATATTATTTCAAGGTTAATTATTATAAAAACTTCTATAAATATTATATTACCAAATTAAAATAATTAATTCTATATAATTAGTAGAAATAAATTTTATTATGTTGATATAATAACTGTTATCTAAATTCAATCCATTCATAGAAAAATGAAAACATTGTTTGTGTGTACATGTGGACTACCACCTCCATGAACGACGTATATGGTTTTTTATCATCGCCTCAGATGGTTGTTTATAATGATGGATAAAATGATAAATTATGATATTTATAACATGATTATTATTTTTTAAAGATAAACTATTGTCTACCTAATTTTACTTTAATACATTAAAAAATTAAATGTTACACATGCGTATGTACAAATTGTCACCTCCATAGATGAAATATTTCATTTTTCATCACCAACTATCATGGTTCGTTATAAATAAGGATTAAATGAATGAATATTATATTTATAAAATTATTATTTTATTTTAAGTATAAACCTTTTCCTTATCTATTTCCTTTCCATCTACTGAAATATGAAAATTTATCTCTTGTGTACGCGCAGACTACCGCCTCCATAAAGTGAATTATCACATCTTTCATTTCCACTATACATGGTTAGTTATAATAGTGTTTTTAATGAATAAATTTGACTTTTATGAAATAATTAAGTCTATTTAAAGGTTATTTAACCATTGAATGAGCTATTTTTAACTCGTTCAACATATATAAACTATTTTGGACTAAATAACACCAAAATGACCTTCGTTGAATTAATATGATTTGTTACCTAAAAAATGATACTAAATGAAATAAAAAGAATAATTATAATGGAATGAAAATGAAAAATTTTCTTAATAAAATAATCAATTAATATAATATTATTACTCAATTTGGTAGAGAATATACATTGTGAGTTGGGACATATGTTAAGGTACTTTTCTTCAAAACAGTGTTTAAAATGTTTTAAACTCTTTCTATTACATGTCCATTTACTTTTAAATGATTCAATAATTTCATTATTTATACTAAAAATTATATATTAAGGTTATTTGAAAATATTTTTAACTTTGTTTTCAATTGTTTGAAAATTAATTATTTTAAAATTTTCCGTACAAGTCAAATTTGAATTTCTTTATAAAAGTGGGAAATGTGTGTTTTTTAATGTTGAGTACTTGATTGAGTTATATTGAAACTATAACCATTCATCACTATTATAATTTCTATATAAATTTATTTAATGAAAATGAATATCATATTTCTATTTATTATATCATTTTAAAAGAAATAGAGAAAATGATATTTATTCTTATTTTTAATAGATAACTGAAAGTGCATTTTCTATGGGGTTAAAATGCTAGACTTTTTGTGTTTCGTGATGAAAATGAAACATTTTTTGTATTTTTTTAATATTATGGTAATTTGAAATTGTATATTATTTTGAATGGTCCTGATATATCCATTTAATGGATTGGGTATTGATATATTCTCCAAAGGATACATTTTGAAATTAAGAGGGTAGGTTAATCGATTTCCTGGGTTCTTATAATGGGGTTTGTAAGGATAATGTTCCAAGATTCCTACATTTTTTTCAATAATTTATAAGAGTTTTAATTGAAATATTTTTATTTAATGAGGATAAAAAAATGATTTTATGAATATTGTAATGGTTTTGACCTTTTAAAGGTGATAGATCTATTTTCAAGGTAATGTTTTAATGAGTTCTCATGTTTTATCAAGAAACTGAAATAGTTATTATTTTTCTTTTGTTCTTGATAAAAAAATTTATAAAATAATTTGGGTAATGAATTTTATTTTTATACTATGTGAATTATTATTTTATATAAATGTTTATTTTGTTAAAAAGAAATTTTCATTATCTATTTTCATGTTTTTTTTGAAGGACTAATGGTTTTAATATTATATCCATTACTAAGGTTTTTTTCACATCTCATATTTTATAATTTTATTTATAGGTCCAAAGTATATATAGGAACTATATAAAGGTTAATGGTGAAATTTATTTAATTTATAAATAGTATATCGAATGAAACAATTCTATAAACATAAGAACTTATTTTGTGAAAAAATGTATACTATATTGAAGTGTAAACTTTTTTAGGAAATGGTTTTCTTAATTCTCAAAAAATCTAAACCAGAAAGATATTGAAATATAAGAAAGTGAAATAATTTTTATAAATAATTTAATTTTAGAATTTTTATGTTTGGGTTTTCAATGTTTTTATCAAATTCATCACGTAAATAATATGTTTTTTACACGGGATCTAGGAGTTAAGGTCAGGGGCATTAAAGTCGGTATCCAAATAAGGGTTTAGATAACATCATATTTTATGATATTATTAGATGAACACAATTAAAAAATTTATAAAATTTCTATGGTTAATATTTTAGTTTAGGATTACAATTTAGAAGTATTTAATATTTATAGATACACATTTTGAGCAATTATGTGATTTTAGGCGATTAATGATATTTTTTGGAGATGTTTATTGGTTTTTAATACATGATTAGGGTATATTTAGCCCTTAAGTTTGACATATGATTTAGTGTCAAAGTTATTTGGGTAATTATTTGATTTTATTTTTGAGTACATAAGTTTATGGTTTCATTTAACACCCTAAGATTTTTAGAAATGTATGTTTATAATTTAATTAATTTATTTTTATATTTTATTTATTTCATAAAATACTAAATATATCTTTTTTATATGAAAGCACTAATTGTGTATTACTTTATACACTACAAAAAGTTAATATTTCTGTACATGAAACACTTATATTATCTTTTGATATGTGTAACACTATGTTTGTATTGTATTATATATAATACTGAGTCCCTTCAATAGCTTGCGTTACACATATGGCTAAGTTTTACTGAACTACAATATACTATTAATAATATTATTAAAATATTATTATACTTACCCACTAGTTTTTGAAATGGAATATATGAATAATATTAACTAAATTGGTAAAATGTTATTTAAACTTCTACAGAAAATGAATCCTTTGGTTATCAATTAGTAAAAATGAACATAAAAAATATTTAAAAATAAAGAAATTATATTTCAAAGAGAGTTATTTTCTATGTTAAAACACAATATTATCTTAATAAATTATAAAACCAACTTTTGAATAATTTTTTAAATAAAATTTATATATTATATGTTCAATAAAAAAATTTATACTCATCTAATAGATATTATATGTATAAGATAAGAATAAATCAAATTTTATGAATAAAAAATATATTTTTCTAAAATGTTATTTTACCACCTTTTAATGGAGAATTAATTTTAAATATTAGTTTTGAATTTTATATAAAATAATTAAAATTTAAATTCATTTTTTGGTATAATAATATAAAAATTTACTTTCTATGAATTGTTTTTTGAGAAATTTCATTTTTTTATTAATAATAAAAAACTGAATCTTAATAAAAAAACTTTTTTTGTCTAATGTATTTATATAGTAAAATTATATTATATTTTTTTTTTGAAGTTTAATTAGATTAATTATACATCAATTAATATAATTTATTTCATTGGAATAATTTTCTCATTGTAATTGTATATAAAAACATTTAAACTTTTTGACCTTTTTTCTTAAAAACTCATTGTCATGACACGTCTGCAGAACATATTTTAAATTAATTTATACCACTTCTATGATTTTAAAATCCAAAAATGTATTAAATATTATTAATAATAATGATTTATAATTTCTCATAAGCTCAACTAATTTTTTGATAAAAAATATTAGTAAAAGTAATTATAATTAATTACCATGATTAAGAGGAAAATTAGCCTAACAAGGGACTAAACATTACACTTAAGATCCAAAATTACAATGAAACTTGTCAGAAAGCCATTGGATGTACATATTTATACCCTATAATCTGATATATATAATTTTTTTCATTATTGGAGTCACTTTTCATAGGAAAAACCTGGATGGAATTCCCCTTTCAAAATTTTACAAGAATGCCACTCCTATTCCACTATAAATAGGCACTCAATCCTCTCCTTTATTCACACATATAAAGCCCTTTGGCTCTCCCAAAATTCGATAAAATAAGCTCATAAATACCTCACTTAATCTTATAATCCAACCATTTGGAATAAATCCAACCAAGGAAGCCCTTTGGTGTAAACCAAGAGGAGTTTCCCAAAGAAGAGGTAACATCCTTCCTCGTGCCCGTTTGTTTTATTTTCATTCTCTACCCCATAAAATTTTATTAATATATGATTATGTAATAACCTAAATAACCTAAATATACTATAATTTTTTTATTATAAATTTTGTACCTATACTTACACACACTTCTATCTAATGGGTAACGAATTTACCATTCTTGTCTACAGCGAAATATCGTCTCATGAAATGACGTTGTTTTCTTTTACATTACCACCTCTCATGGTTGGGAATTATGATATACAATAATTTTATAAATATATATATATATATATATAATTTATTTATTAGTAAATAATTATTATATAAAAAATACCATTATGGTTTCTATTTTGTGGAAATACGATAACATCATTTTTTGACGTGTGGACTACCACCTTCTCAAAGTGATGTGATATGTTCACACCTTACAAGGAATATATTAAGGACGGGTTTAGTGAAATTATATGACATATATGAAATAATAATTCTATTTTAATGATAATATATATATATAAATATACATCAATTACTTTATTTATTTTAATACGATAAGAAAACGAAAATAGAATTCATGCGTACATACGACCTACCGTCTTCATGAACATTGTATTCAATTTCATATATATCTATTTCATATATTATTATAAATATTTCTTTACTGAAAAATTGTGATTTATAAATCATTTTTAAATTTATTTAAATAATTAAATCGTGATCTAAGTAAGAGGATGAAGAATAACAAGTCAAAACATATATGAAAAACAATGTGGATATTACCTGAAACGTAACATTAACATGGAATTATAAATAAACAGGTAATATAAAGTCATAATAAAATAATATGTGGTATTATATACAATAAAATATTTATATTTTAGATGTATAATAAACTTATATTAATTATATATGATGTTTTAATGTGTATGAAGAAAGTCAAGACTTAAGGTAAGGGTTCTCTCGTCTAACTTTTATTTTTTGTAACACTTATTTGTTTATCACCACTCATTTTTTGTGTGTGGTGTATGTAATATACATGAATGTATTATATTATTTATAATAATTTATTTATGGTTATTTTCATATCCATTTTAATCTTTTATCATGGGGTTTATTGTTCAAAAGTTATAAAATTGTTAGAGTAATTTTCCTTAATTTTCCTTCTTTGAGACACATGTTATGTTATAAACCTATATTCTTTTATGAGGTTTATATACATCCATTTTGAATGTTATATAAAATGAATAGGATTATTTTCTTGATATTATAATAATCATTTACTCTCATTTTCTTACATGGGGAGTTTGATTTAAAGTTACAAAGTGGTAAGAGTTTAATACAACAATCTCATAGTTTATCAGGATTGTTTATAATTATGATTACATTGATAAACTATCCAGATCCATATCTCAAGAAAACTCATGAATGTTATTATCCTCTTTATATTGATTATATTTTCATGTATTATTACAATTTTCTCACTATTTGGAACTTAATATAATTATTAAATTATTTTAAATAAAATATTATTTTACCTCTCTCTTCAGTCAAAAATTTGTGTTCTTTCAAATCCATGTTTTCTAAAAATGTTTTTTAAAATTATATAATATTATCCTATGATCTATAAAATATAGGTTTACCAATGTTTTATATTTCTAAAAAATGGTTTTTAAAAAGGAATCATATTGTTTTTCCAATTGTGGAACTTTTCTAAACGTTTTATGGCACAAAAAGACTGTTTGGAATGAATAGATTAATATTCCATCATGAAAATAATTATTTGAAGCTTACTTTGTAAGTTTAAAATATTAATTTTGTATGTAAAATTATTTTTCCGATTAATCTAGACATTAATTGTTTTTAAATTGATTTTCAAATAAAATAGTTTTTTAAAAAAATTATATTCAGGAAGAAATTTAAATGAATTTTAAAGATTCCCATAAATGTTTTCAAAGATATTTTCAAAGAAAAAGGTTTTCAAAAATGATTATCTTTAAAAAGTGTTTTAAAATTTTTTCAAGAATCTTTTATAAGTTTTAAAGAAAAAAGTTTTTAAAAATATTTTCATTCTTCCATTATTTTTTTTCGAAGTTTCATTCAAATAATTTTTTTACAAAAATATTTATATTTTAAAGAGAATTGTTTTAAAAGTGGAAAATATATTTTAGTCAATAAGTGTTTTTAAACTATTTTCCATGAATCCTTTATATGTTTTCAATGCGGTTTTGAATAAAAATATTTCTAAATTTTATATGTTTTAAAAAGTGATGTTTTAAGTGATATTTCAAAATCCTTCTCCATTTAAGATGACATATTTTGTTATATTTTAGGCTTTACTAGGGACTTGATCCATGAAAAACATTCATATTACTTTTTTGAATGGCATATGTCTTGAAGGCATGATTTTTATAAAACCCATTACTCTTTTACTGATTATATTCTTATGAAACCCACTTCATTTCTTCGGTTATGAATTAATGAAGTGATTATGAAACCTATATTTTTCATCATGATAAGTTATTATTTGATATTAATGAAACCCATTTAATTTCATGGTTTATGATGTGATTTTTCAAGAATTTGTGGTTCATGTATTTATGATTTCATTATCAGATGGGTGGGACCTATATCTACCTCTAATTAATTGGTTAAATATTTATATATCATGAGATAATGATTGGAATATAGTCGATGGGCTTGATGCACTATAGAAGATGGGGAAACCTGATCCACTATGGGATGATAGAGAAACCTGATCCACTCTGTAAAGATAGGGAAACACAATCCACTATGGGAATATGGGGAAACCTGGTCCATTATGGGAAGATGAGGAAACCCAGTCCCTTATTATAATAGTATAGTAACTAGGGAGGGTGGTGTGTACCAACTAGTTAGGTTTAGTCCCCATGTAATGACCTAATAATTTATTATAAATGATCATTGACTTACATGGATGATATTACATGTTTATGTGATTCCAACAAATTATATGTCTTATGCCTATGATATTATCACATAGTTTATGTTCTTGATTATCTTATTATTCATGTCTTATAAACTGTAAATATTTATTCCATGTCTCATGTTTCGGATCTTTGATATTCATTTTATGATCATCAAATTTTATTCTCATGTTTTCATACCTTTATGTTCATGTTATGCTTACTTATTTCCTTTATTTATCCTTAATGAGCAGTTGAGCTCACCCAATTACCTGTGTTACCTTTCCCTGGGTTATGAATAATGGATTTAATTATATGTACTATAGGTGAATATCTTTTTCTGAAACATTAAATATCATTTACCAAGGTGAAATATTTTTATCCAAGTTTCCAAATACACTAAGCAATTATGGTCCTCGGGCATGTACTTTGGTAATGTGTTGAATATTCATAAAAATGATCTAATATACATGTATGTTAAGCATGGGTCTCTATAGTTGGTATTAAATGACTGGTTTATTAAAACTTTGGAAACAAGGATGAGAAAAAATTATTGAGATCCCTAGTGATATTTCTTTGTACATTTCATCATATATCCATAAGGATAAGTAAAATTATGAGTTAGAGTATAGTAAAGTTTCCTAGAATTTTCATAGAGGATAGAGTGAGTGGATTCCTAAAAACAAATCCATATCTCATTAAAAAATTGCCGGGTATTATGAACCAATTATTAGAGAGTTAACAACCCTGAAAACCCCTTATTAATCTAGACTAGATCGTGAAATTGTGCGTGAATGTGGGCTTTGTTGCACCCCAAGTTTGACACTCTCGGGGGATGTGATTTTGGATTCAAAAACTCTTTATGAGTAATCATACATGATTTAAATATAATATTTATATTAAAACCTTGGATAAACTAAAGGTTTCATATATTAAAAAAGTATGTGTCATTATCTATAAATCCTATATGTAATTTTTCATGATTATGTGGTTTTCCGCTATGAAAAGTGTTTCTAAACCTATGATATTTGGTAGTAGTCAATAGAGGGAACAAGAATGAACTAGGTTAACTTTGAAGTTTTCATTTGTTGAAATTATATCCACGATGAAAATAAATTTTCTAACTGGATATCTGATGAAGATAATCAGGAAGGTCCATAAGTAATGGTTATACTGCTAAATATAAAGAGATCACAAATGGTGTGTAAAAGGTATGGGATGTGCTTCTAGTATTATTAACATTAAAAATAATAATAATAATTATATTAAGGGTGATTAACCTTAATACATGATTCATATTTCATATTATAGGAAAAGGGTATTAAGGGGTAAGGTTATGAATCCTAAGTAATGGTTTAAGAATGAAGTTGAAAGATTGAAGTTTATATGTATATGAATTTAAGAATTATTTTATATGAATAATGAATTATATTTTTTCCATTAAGTATTTTCAAAAATAGATAAAAATTTTCTAATGAAACTGAAAATGGATTTAATGGAAAGAAGATATTTTTGTTATGGTAGGTAACCATTAATGTGTCTATGATGTTGAGAAAATAGTGTTTTAGCTTAGATAAAGAGATAGTTGATATAGATAAAGTAAATTGGATAGTACTAATCACCCTAGAACCAATTGTTGTTTTTTTAATAAAAAATTATATGTAATCATGGATAATTCTTACAACTTATTGGATTTAATTAATATATCAATTAATCTTTTGAATAAGGAAACATGCATGTTTTCAAAAGGGGTTATGCTAATTTTGGTTATCACCATGTTTTAAGAGAATATATGATGTGGGTATTCACATGGTTTGAATGTGACAACTAAGAGATGTGTTATTGTGTATAGGGGATCAATGTTAATATTATTCCATGAACTTATTTCAAATGTTTTTTATTTTTATCTTTAAAACGTTTTATAAGGTTAACCATTTATGGAAGGTTTAAGTTAAACTTCAGATGATGTTTATGATATTAAACTATTATCTCACCAAAATAGGATTTATAAATATTGAATAACCTGTTCCAACCAATTTGTGTTGATGGTAACTAAATTCAAATGGTATTATTAATCATGGATCTCATGATATGTTAATGATTTAGGAATGAAAAAAAATCACCTTCTTTTTTAGAGAAAGAGGTGATGTTGAAATTTTCCAATACATGACAAGAGGATCATATTTTACATATGAGGGAATAAATCAAGTATGTATATCTTGTTGTTAAGAAAATTTATCCAACAATTGTAAAAGAGTCTTAAAATATCATTTATTCCCATTTTTTATTACATTAATGACCTCTTTGATGATTCTTCACTTTATGGTTTTGTGATTGCTAACTTTTTTTTGGATCACCCACTTTTTTGTGACCAGTGACCTTTATCAATTACTATGATTATTTACACTTTTGTTACATGTCCATGTTTTCACTTCCCACCTATGTTCTCCTTTGAGGAAACTCAGTTATATGTTACTTTGGGTAATTTTTATGATTCCAACTTTACTTTTTTATATTATGTTTTACTATTAATTATTATGATTAGAGTTTTTATAAACAGAACTTTCAAGTATTAAACCATTGCTAATATAGATTAGTTTTTAGGGATAAATTAATTTTAATGGGTTATAATGTAACACCATGATATATTGTGAAGTATTTATTTCGAATTAATTTAATTCTTTTTTATATGTTTTTCCTATTCACAAAACACTAAATATAGCTTGTGTTATACGAAATCACTAAGTGTGTCTTGTGTTATTCATAACAAAAAGTAAAGATTTCACTACACTTAAAACTTTTATTAGCTTCTCATACATGAAAAACTATATTTATCTTTTATTATACAAAATACTATGTCCCTTCTATAGATTGGGTTATATGCAAGGATGAGTTTTACCTTACAATAATATACTATAAATATTATTATTAAAATATTATTATTATTACCACCTAGCTATTTGAATGGGAGTTGTGAATAATATTTTCTAAATTGTGAAAAAAATGATTTAAAATTATTTATAAAATGAATCAATTGGTTATCAAATAGTACAAGTGAACATAAGAACTATATGAAAATAAAGATGTTACTTTTTTAAGAAAAGTATTTTCTATGTACAAAGAGATTTTATCTCAATAAATTTTAAAAAACAATTTTTATTTATGTTTTATATAAAATTTATATATTATATATTAAATCAATATTTTTTATACACATCCAATATATTTCATAGGTATAATATAAGAAGAAATTCAATTTTATATATACAAATATGTATTTTTCTAAAAGGTAATTTTACAGCCTATTAATGTGGAAAAAATTTTAAATAATATTTTTGACACTTTTATAATTTTTATTTGAGAAAATTAACTTCATTTTTGGAATCTTAATATCAAAATTTACTTTGGGTGAATGTTTTGGTATTTTTCTCAGAAGTTTCATTTTATGATGATTAGTGAAAAACACAAAATTTAAATTCAAAAGTTATTTTTCATCTAATGTATTTATATAGTTAAATTATAATTTCGTTTAATTTTAAAATTTAATTAGATAAATTATAAATTAATTAATATTATTTATGTCATTTTAACCAATATCACACTGAAATTGGCTATAAAAACATTTAAAACTTTTCAATCTTTTTGTTAAAAACCCATTGTCATGGCATGTCTCTAAGATTGATTTTAAATTAATTTCTACAACTTATATGATTATAATTTATAAAAATGGATTCCATATTTGGTATTCAAAAAATTTATAATGTCCAAAAAAATCAATTTTTTTAACATAAAAATTAGTGAATGTAATTAAAATTAGTTACAACAATATAGAAGAAAATTACATTAACAAGGGGCTAAACATTATACTTAATGGCCAAAATGACCTAAACAATTTTCAAAAATCCATTTTATGGGAATATATTGACCCTATCCTCCATTTTATAGATTTTATTTATTATTGGATGTATTTTTCATATTAAAAATGTGGGTGGAATTCCCTTTTCAAAAATTTACAAGATTGTCACTCCCCTCCACTATAAACAGTCACTCTTCCATCCCATTTATTCACACATATCAAGCCATTTTATTCATCCAAACTCTTTTCTAATAATTTACCAATATACCTACTTTAATCATAGAAGATAATATTTGGGAAGATATCTAACCAAGGAATCCCTTTGGTGAAAACCAAGTGGAGTCACCCAAAGAAGATGTAACATCCTCCCTCAAGCTCATTTGTTTCATTTTAATTCTCCACCCACTCAAATATTCTTATTATATGTTTATATAATATAATTTTTACCATAAATATGCATATATGTTGTTATTGTAATCTTAATACCTACAATTAAACACACTCACATCAAATGGGTAACGAACATACCATTCTTTTGTATGGTGAACTACTGCCTCATGAAACGATGTTGTTTGTTTCTACTTTACCACCTATCATGGTTGGGAATTACTATGGATACTCTATTTTTATATAACATTTATTATTTATTTATTCTTATTTATTTATTATATAAAACATACCTTCATCCTTTCCATTTTTTGTAAATATGATAACTCTGTTTGGGGACATATGGACTACCACATCCTCAAAGCGATATGATTCATTCACACCATAAATGGAATGTATTAGGGATGTGTTTAGTAAAATTATATGATATATATTAAATAATAATGAAAATTTAATTATTTATTATATATACATATATTTCAATTACTTGCATTCTTTCAATACAACAAGAAAATAGAAATAATGTTCACATGTACGTATGACATGTCGTCTCCATGAATGAGGTATTCCATTTCATATATATATATATATTATAAATTAGTATAAATATTTACATAATGAATATTTATGATATATAAATATTTTTTTACATTTTTAAAATAATTAAATCATTATCTCAGTAAGAGTATCAAGAATAACATGTCAAAACCTATACAAAAAACAACAAGGATATTACCTAAAACATAATGTTAACATGGAATTGATAATAAATAAGTAATATAAAGAAATAATAAAATAATATATGGAAATATATATAAGAATATGGTTCTAAGTTAGATTTTTAAAAAACATATATTTATTATAACAGAGGATTGAACATGTATGTATAATGTCAATACTTAATGGAAGGGTTTCTCATCTCACATTTATTTCTGTGAGACTTATGCCTCTATCACTACTCATTTCTTTTGTGTGGTGTATATACTCAGCATGAATTTATTCTATTATTACTATACTTATATTTATGTTTATTTTCATATCCATTTTATGATCTCTTTTTCATGGGGTTAAAAGATACCAAATCATTAGGATAATTTTTCCTCAATTTTTCCTCTTTGAGAGACATTTTTTTAAGAAGTTGGTGCCTTTCTCAAAGACCAAAGCACAAAATTTATTATTAAAACATGGAATTACATGAGTCTAAAATATGATATTATTTTACAATATCTCTAATAAATGGGTAGTAAATCAATAGGGATTCATCCAATAAAGTGGTGACATAGTTGACTCCCATATTTGCAAGACCATCAACCACCATGTTCGCTTCATGAAAGACATGTTTAATAATTTAGTTGAAGACCATGAGTGAATAAAGATCGCATATCCAGTTTGTTTTAAGAGTCATGTGAGGTGCATCACACCATTCCAAATAGCTTGAATGATGGTAGTCGAGTCACTATCAATCAAGATGTTGCTCATACCATGTTGGTTGGTGAAAGAGATATCATAGATCATGCTCAACATTTCATCCTCCAGAGATGAGGAGATTCCACAAGTTCCATATAAACATACAAGAATCTATCCTGATTGGTTTCTAAAAATAACTCTACAACCCAAAGAGCCCGGGTTACCTTTAGAAGCACTGTCGACATTTACTTTAATCCATCCTAGTAGTGGAGCTTAGCAGAACACATTAAAAGTGCTTCTAGGTTGAGGATAAATACCATTAAACCCATGATGATTCAAAATCCCAATAACATTTACTATGTTGTTTCAAAATCCCATTTTGAATCGCTGCAGCTTCTTGAATGGAAACAAGGATTCGCATCCAAGCTTCATGTAAACTAAGTGAGTTGTTGTTATAAATGATACCATTTCTATCATACTAGAGTTTATGAAGAAGTTCAAAAACAACAGTTATGAAAAGGCTATTGATTTTCAGAGAGGATTTAAGATCCACACAATGTTGATTTCAATATTTGATTGAGTCATTAAGTAACCATATTCACTAAAAAATATCAAGAACATAATTCCACTTAGTAGTAGTTGTAACACAAGAAAGAAAACGATGGTTAATGTCTTCGTGATGTTGGTTAAAAATACTATATTTAAAACAAATCTGGATCCCAAAAGATTAAATACAAGTGTCGGTGGGAATCATCTTATGAGAAATACGCCAAATCAGAGTGAATCATGATGGTTTTTACCATAATTTATCAAAATACTTAATCCCACTCCATGTATTTTCAGAATTAATAAAACCATTATTTTAAAAAGTTTTTGAGTCTAGAATTCCATTATGAGCTGGTTCCGATGTTAAAAAATCATCACTAATGGAAAAAGGGTAGTTGTTAATGACATTATTGACGTTGTTGGGAAAATTAAGGTTGTGAGAGCTAACAAACTCCTTGATAGTATAGTCAGTGAGATAAGGAAGTTGATTAAGGTAAATCATGGATATGAGAGGAAATCCATCCCATTTATCAACCTAGAAATTCATGGAAGAGTCTCTAATCACCATCCATCTTGATTTAGACATGATGTTGGAAAATTCATTTTTAATGGAAGTCTAAATGGATGAGCTCATGTAATTCAAATTTACCTTCTTTAGTTTGTAAAGAAATATATTTTTAAAGAAATCAATGGAGACAGATTTGTTATGAGAAAGGTTCCAAGTGAGTCTAGATTGTAAGGAATCATTAAAGAGTTTGAGATTTTTTATACTGAGACCACCCTTCTCCAAAGGTTTGAAAGAAGTAGACCACATAATGCTCACGAGTTTCCTTTCAAGCATGCTTCAACTCCAAACAAATTTTTTGATGGATACGCTAATTATTTTAAGAATACCATCAAGACATTTATAAATCGTCAATGATTAGACAATTTTATAAATAATAATAGATTTGACAAGACAAATAATCCCATTAATAGAGAGGGATTTTCATTTCCAAAACAAAAGTTAGTGGAGTATTTTTTTCAACAGTTTTAGAAAAATAACAAGCTTTTGGTCTGCCCTAGAATATGGGAACACCAAGATAGGTGAAGGTAAGGGATCATTCTTTAATACCTAAATCTGTAATAATATTGGATTTTCTAATAGTAATAAGCCTTTTCCTAAAAAAGTTAAAGTATTTGTTCAAATTAATTATTTGACCAGAAATCTCCTCATAGTGTGAGAGGGCAAATTTGAGGTTTTGGATATTTTATTTATGCCCTTATAAATGAGAATAATATCATTTTCATATAAAAGGTGTGTGGGAACATTAAAATTCCTAGAAGCCTTAATCGTCTTAAGATTGTTTTTCACAATAAGGTTAGTGATCAATACTCTTAAGTAATCTTATGCAATTGAAAAAATAATGGTAGAGAGAGGTTCAACATGTCTTAAACCTTTTGTGCATTTAAAATAACCCTTAGGAGATACAATAACAAAGATGGACCAATTTGAAAAACGTTTTAATTATATTGATAATTGAATTGTTAAAACCAAAGTTTCAAAGGACCATGAAAATAAACAGCAATCCATGGTATCGAATGTCTTCTAGATATCAAGCTTAATGGAAATATTTATTCCCCTTTTAGTTCTATTTAATAAGTTAGTACATTCAGAGGCAATAAAAATACAAGGTTTAATGGATCTTTATTTAACAAATAAAAATAGGTTCCATGAAACTATTTTACTTATAAGTGAAGAAATTATATTGGCAAGATTTTTGGTGATAGTTTTATAAATGGTACTTATTAAAGCAATGGGTATAAATTGGTGAATTTCAATGACATTATATACTTTGGGGATCAAAGAGATAAAATTGATGTTCTACCCATGAGGGGTCATACCATTTGAAAATAAATTCCTAAATAGCCTACAAACGTCAGTTTGAATGACATACAAAAAATGTTGATAGAATCCATTATTTAAACTGTCAGGGCCTTAAGTACTTTAAGGATTTAAACTAAAGACAGTCTCTTTGATCTCATGATCAACTGGGATGCTAGTAAGAAAAGAGTTATCCTCATCATTGACCAAAACTGGGATGACACCAGGTAAAATGTCCTTGTTAGTGTTAGGTTCATTGAAGATACATTTAAAATAAGAGACTACATGGTTGGAAATGATATTCTCAATATCAAATATCTTTCCCCCATTTCTTTGGAAGGCAAGGGGTCTATCATATTTTCTAATTCATTGAAGGGATTTGTAGAATTTAGTTTCTCTATAACCATCCATAAGCCATTTGGTTTTGAAAATTAGTTTTTTCATGTTATCTTTAAAGGTGAGAAAGGAAGAAATTTATTACTAATATTGATTTCATGTTTCATATTAGTGAAAATATTGGTTCCAGTAGTGGTGTTTTGATGTTGGGTAAGTTTTTCTTCCAAATGGTAAGAGTTTATTGCAAAAATATTATCATTTGTGGGGATTGTTTATGATTATTCTTTAATTGATGAAATATCATGAAACATATCTCAAGAAAACTCATGAATTTTATTATTCTCTATTTATTCATGATATTTTCATGTATTATTACAATTTTTAAATCTTTGGTACTTAATATAATTATGAGATTATTTTTTAAGAAAATATGAATTTACCTATTTCTTCTATAATAAATATGTGTTCTTTCAAAACCATATTGTATGAAAGTGTTTTAAAATATCTAATAATATTCTCCTATGATCTATACAAAAACCTTTTTACATATGTTTTACATTTTTTACAAAATGGGTTTTAAAAAAGAATCTTCTTGTTTTTTTTCTGATCGAGGCACTTTTATAAACTTTTTATTGTGCAAAAGTAATGTTTGGAATGTATGAATTTATTCGCTGTCATGACCTTGATTCTTTGAAGTTTCCATTTAAAGTATACCATATTACTTTTTTTTAAAAAACACATACTTTACAATTTTAACAAAATGGGTTTTATAATAGTATTCTTCTTATTTTTTTCTGATTGAGGAACTTTTATAAACTTTTTAAGATGAAAAAGGAATGTATGGCATGTTTGGCATGTATGAATTTATCCAATTTCATGACCTTGATTATTTAAATCTTCCTTGTAGATTATACTATAGTACGTTTTTAAGAATTATTTTACACATGTTTTACAATTTTAACAAAATGGGTTTTAAAAAAGGAATCATCTTGTTATTTTATGATCGAGGCACATTTCTAAAATTTAATGGTTAAAAATGAATGTTTGGAATCTACAAATTTATCTAATGTCATGAACTTGATTCTTTGAAGATTCCTTTGATAGTGTACCATATTAATTTTTTTAGAAAATTTTGTTTCTTAATAATCTTTAAATTAATTTTTCTAATTTTTTTCCCAAATGAAAATGTTTTCAAACATGTTTTATTTTCCAGAATAGCTTTAAATGATTTTCAATGCTTCCTTTAAAGTTTTTAAAAGCGATTTTCAAATAAAAATGTCTTAAAACATTTATGTTTAAAAAGTGTTCTAAAATGTTTTTCTATATTATTTTATAATTATTCATGTAAAAAGTTGTTCAAGTTTTTTTAAAGAATCCATTATAAGTTTTCAAAGGAATTTTCAAATAAAATGGTTTTGAAAATTCTTCTTGTTTTAAATATATAGTTTTCAAAGTGGAAAATATATTTCCCCAAAGAATATTTTTTAATCTTTTTTCCAGGATTATTTTATATATTTTAAATTGGTTACAAAGAAAAGGGTTTTCAATGAGTTATATATTTTAAAAATTAATGTTCTATGTAATATTTCAAAATAATTCTACATCTAAGATGACACCCTTCGTGGTAGTTTAGGATTTACTAGGGATATGATCTTAAGACACCATTCATATTATTTCTCTAAATGGTTGGGTTTTTATGATATTATTTTTATGAACCTTGTTTCTCTTATACGATTTATATAATTATGAGACCCACTTTTTTTCATGGGTTTTTCTTTGATGTAATGATTATCAAACCAATATTTTTTCATAGGATAAGATATGATTACATTCTTATGACACCCATTTCATTTAATGGGTTATGATATGATTGGATATTAATTTTTTCCACCTGTATGTATGATTTAATTTTGATATGGGTGAGGCTTATATATCCCTATAATGCATTGGGTAAAGATTTATATCTCATGAGATAATGATTGGAATCAAGTCAATGGGATTGATCCACTGTGGGAATATGGGGAAAATGGATCCACTATAAGAATTTGGTGAAGCCTAATCCACTCTGGGAAGATGGGGAAACTGGATCAACTATGGGAAGATGGGGAGATATGATCCATTATGGGAAGCTGGGTAAACTTAATCCACTCTGGGATGATGGATAAACCTGATCTCTTTAAAGGTAAGGATTGTGACTAAGGATAGTGGTGTGTCCCACCCAGTAGGTGTGGTCCCCATAAAGTACCATGATATTTTTTTCAATATAATCACATGGTTTATGTTCTTGATTATCTTATGATTTGTGTCTTAAGAACATCCAATATTTATTCCGTGACTCATATTTCTAATCTTTGATACCTAGGTTATTATCATCAAATATTATTCTCATGTTCTCATTCCTCTATGTTCATCTTATGATTATGAATTTCCTATATTTACCTTTACTGAGCATTTGATCTCCCCACTTTCTTATGTTACCTTTCCTTAGATTATGAATAAATGTTCTAATTATATTTACTAAAGGGGAATATATTTGTTGGAACCATTTAATATATTTATACCAAGTTAAAATATTTTATTCCAAGTTTCCAAATACACTAAACTATTATGGTCCCGAGTATGTACTTTCATAATGTGCAGAATATTCATTAAAAATGATGTAATATCCATGAATGTTATGCCTGGTTCACTATAATACACCTAACATTTAGGGTTTTAATGTTCTTTAATATTGAGTTAATTATGGTTAATTGGAAATATAATAGGATTAAGGTTAATAAGAAATTTTTGGCTAGTTTGATATTTTTTGTCATAGTGGTTGATATTAATTGAGAAATAAATATTGACTTGCATTTAGAAGTAAATATGATTTTTGTTTTTTGATTTATTGGTGATTAGGGTTATTTTTAAAAAATATGAGTATATTTTAGAGAATATATGATTAAGGTATATAAATTTTTTATATGTGACATTATGAGTGATTAATGTTTTTTGTGGATAAATGTTTATTTAGTCTGCAAAAAAAATTAATTTTTAAAAGCCACTTTCTTATGTTATAACCTAAAAAAAAGATCCACATCATCACAAAAAATACCATATACCCTGCATTAAAACCCATGACCTACAACAATAACAATTCAAAAATGAAATTCAAATTAAAAATAGCTGCCACATCATTGTTAAACCACTGCCTCAAGTCAGGAACTCCTCAATCCATCTTTAATTATCCATTTTGAATCTTAAGATCAATTATAAGTTTATTTTCATGATTCATGCGTAAAAAATAATCATTTATATTCACTATTTAGAATATGAGATTAAATAGAAGTGGAAAATGGTCAGAACAAAAGAATATAGGGATGATATAGTTCCTATGGAAATTGAAAGGAATCATGTTTGTATATTTTATCATGTTACATTTCTCAATGGTGAAATAATACATCAAATAAATGGAAGATAAATATATTTATTCTTATCACTCATCTATCTAGGTAATATTTTTGTAAACTCATCCACAAGTAATGTTTTTTAAATATTTACGTAACTTAAAAATTTAAAATTATAATAAAATTGACATCTAAGAGTTTGAATATGCCAAGTTAAATTCATTTTGGTATGAACAAATAAAAATTTTAGGACTCAATTATTTTATGTGGAGAGAATATATCACTCTAAAATTTTAGTATGTATTACTTTAAGAAAATATATTTTCGAATAGTGTGTGGTATATGCAACACCAAACTATAGTGAATAATAATTTATGAAAATTAAAGGTAAAAATAAATAAATTATGAATATTAAATATTCATACCAAAAAATTAACAATCATTCGTAAATAATATAAGTTTAATAACACTTAATGTTTAAATGGATCATTTTTCTATCAAAGCGAGTTTTCTTTATATGTTTTAATTTCATTAAAATGATAAATTTATGATTTTTAAAATTTGAATTTGATGTGACTCGGTTCATTATTTAATTCTTCATTTCAAATTTATTTTTGGGGGAATTTCTTATACTTTCCCAAAAATATTTTTTTTGAATAGTCAAAAATACCAATTTTGAAAATATAAATTTTTTTTCGCACTATCATGATGTAAAAATGAATTGAATATTTATGAAACTTTATTATATAAAAAATATATTTTAAGGTAGTAAAATATAAATTAAAAATATTATAATGAATTTAGAATCCTATGTTTGGTATTTTTAAACATAAGTAATGTTTTGTTCTTGAAAAATAATTACATTGGGCCCTTTTCTAAAATTATGTATTTAAAATGTGGAATTAGATTTTAGATTGGTCTGTTTATGTAACAGAAATATAATTTTATTAGTTATATAAAAAAATTTTATTGGGATTTAATTATATAAATTATTTTTGAGTGAATTAATTTTTATTCTGAAAATTTGTGTTTTCTAAAAATAGTTTTTCGTTGTATTTTATGGACTTATTTCACATATATTTTTACCACCAATAGAAATTTAATATTATAAAATCGAATCAATAAGTTAAAAAAATATATAAATATAAGTTAATTTTTCCTCTTTAATATTTAATCACAAAATTAATCTACTATATTAAAAGTTAGACACCTTCATAAGGGTTTAAATGGATAAAGAGGGGATTAAACTAAGGGATGTGGCTTTAAATATCCCTAAAAATTGTCTATATTTTATTTTGTGGGTGGTTTATGATGAATAATTCTCATATCATTGAAAATATTTCCATTTTCTTCTATATTCCATTAAGAATGACATGTATTATATTTTAAAGGTAAAGGAATTTAAAAAGGTGTCACACAAATCACATATAAAATGGAATCTCCCCCTCTTCACTTATTCAAAAACTTTGGTCATACTATATTTACAAATAGATTAAAAAATACATCCCTAAAAAAATTTACACATCATATAGATTTTTATATTCTCAAAATACCAATTCAATAAGCCTTAAGATGTTTTTCATAAGAGTTTATCTAAGGAAGTGGTATATATTCTAACCAAGATCTTTAATGTTTCATTATACTTAAACCTTCTCCAAATATTTTAAAACATAATTTAAATAATTAAATAGGTAATATAACTATAAAAAAATTATTATTTCAAGATAATAACCATTCCCTACTTTCATTACATACATAAAAAAATGAAGATTTTGTCCATGAGTACGTGTAGACTACCACCTCTATAGACACCGTGTTAAATTTTTCATCACTGCCTCTTATGGATGGTTATAATTATGTATTAAATGAATAATTATGATATTTAATAAAGTATTATTTTTATTTAAACATAAACAATTATCTATTTTTTCCTTCCATCCATTGGAAAATTGAAACATCACTCATGTGTACATGCGAATAAATGCATCCATGTAATGATGTATTTCATTTTTCATCATATAATTTTAAGGATTGTTATAAATATTGATTTAATGGACAAATATGAGTTTTATAAAATATTTATATTCATTTAAAGATAAAATATAACCAAATTTATTTCATTTACATTATTTCAAAATTAAAATGTCGCCCACAAAAACATGTGGACTATAGCCTCCATGAAGTGATGTATTTCATATTTCATGATCGACATACACAAATAGTCCTAAATGTATATTTAATTAATAAATATTATTTTTATAAAATAATAAATATTATGTAATAATGATGGATCCATTTTATGTCCCATTTTGCCCTAATCAACCCATAAAAAATTAACAAACAACCCCTAAAATGTCTGACCCAAACATAACCGATTTAGTAACAAAATAGAATCATAAAATAAATAAAATAAAAGGAATAATGATAATTTAATGAACATGAAAATGGTTGTTAATCAATTAAATAGTTAATATAATTTCATTATTTAGGAATGTAAAAGACATACATAGTGAGTTGGAACCTGAGGTAAGGGTTTTTTTATTTAAAATCATATTTTAAAAATTTCCAATTTTTTACTTTTAAATATTTTCTATCCATATATGTATTAATTAATTTTCTTCAATAATTTTTTTCCTTGAACTGAAATAAAATATTAGGTTCATTTTGTTAACTTTAATTATTATATTGGTCATTTTCAAGGACAAGTGTCTCTTAAACTGTTAAATTTAAAGTCTATGGTAACAATGGTCAAATTTCATTCATCTAGTAATTATTAAGATAAAAAATGTTGACCTAAACACATATTGATAACCTAGGATGATCTGATTTACCCTTTACCAAGATGATACATTTTCCATTATTAATATAATTCCTAAAAAAAGGGAACTGCTTACAAAATTTGGACATCCTAATTCAAAATATAGTTATAGGTGTAGGGCTCCCTTGTGCCCCCAATCAAAAATTCTCTATAATTGTCGTGAAGGAAATAAGGTGGTGGAATAGCTCACCTCCTAACCCAATCATGAGGGGAATATTAAAATCTATCATGATGAGAAGCATATTCCCCTTAAGGGGTGAATCATGTTAGATGGGTTTCCCTCTGTATAGATCACATCATACCACCTTAAGGGTTAGGTTTCTATTCTTTGTTTGTTGTTCTCTTATCCCATTGTTGTTTTGTAACCATTTTATACTTTTAATAAATATATTATAATTATTATGATGATGATGATGATGATAAAAATCATTTACCAATATAAGCTAATTTAATTTATTAAGATAAAATCATATTGTATGCATAAATTTTTTTTTCACAAAAAACATTTCATTTACTTCTATTTTTTCATTTCTAATTTGTTTACAACCAATTAATTTATTGTATACATGTTTAAACCATATAAATTTCATAATTTATTTATTAATATTCATAACTTATAATTAAAAAACTCCATTTTAATTGTATAATATAATAAAGTTCATTTAGACTCAGGGTTGTGTGCATCACAACCTATCGATAAAATTGAATTTATTTAAAAACAATATATCATAATATATAGGTTGTTATATTCCACCCACTTAAAATCAATTTTACCCTATAAATTACTTTACTCCAATACAAATAAATTAAGATATCTTTGCCTTTTCATATTCTTGAGGGCCTATGTAGCTTCACTAAATTTTTATTCTTCCAGAGAACTTTACCCAGATGAGTAGTCTTGTTTCGTAGTACTTTATATCCACAATCCAATATTTATACTGTTTGTTCTTCACAGGATATAAAATTCCCAATGTTATAATCTCAGAGTTTAGTACATGTGATTGATCATGTATGTACTTCATCAGGAGAGATATATGGAATACATCATGAACATAAGAGAGGTTCAGTGGAAGCACTAAGGGAAAAGATACCATCCTTACTTGATCAAGAATATCAATGAGTCAACTATACCTAGGGATCATCTTTATCTTATTTATGAATCTAAAAACCTTATTCAAAGGATAAATTCATAGAAAAACCTTCTCACCAACTTCAATCACCAGTTCTCGCTGACGATTATCTGTATAACTTTTATATTGACTCTCATCTAATTTGATGTGTTATTGAAAGGTTGTTGTTTTCTCTACTATTTAATTAGCTATATCACCTCCCAATATATTTCATTCTCCCACTTCTTACCATTACATTGAATATTTAAACTTCTTTATATAAGGGAATTCATAAGTATGCATCTGAATTCTTGATTCAAATATGTTATAGTAAAAAAACATAACTAGAGTAAGGTTTTGATCTCAAATACCTTTGAGATCCAAAGAAAAATATCTCAGGATTACCAATACGGTTTTAATAGTCCACTTATACTTTCATTCTATCAAAATATGATATATATTACTAAAATTTAACTTTGTATCTAGATCCCACTGAATATTTTGTAAAAACATTGATGTAAACCTTAGATCCCGATCAAATACAATATAATATAGTACTCTATGAAACCTGACATCTTAATTTATATTCTGGAAAGATGATAAAGTGATAAATATTCTTTGATAGTAATGAAATTTTATGAATTCATAAGGCTATTAACTAAAACCCATATAACATTATGGTCTTTTGATATTTTTGGGAGTCCAATGAAAAAATCCAGGGTAATGTTTTTTGTTTTTCATTACAGTATAGAAAATGTTTGTAACATACACATAGATTTTAGTCCCTTACCCTTAACATGTCAAAATACCAAGAAATGATATACATACTTACTAATATCACTCATCATGGTGTCCAACCAGAAATACTCTTTCATATCTCTATACATATTCATACATCCAAGATGAATAGAAAATGATGAACTATGAGTCTCATCCACTGAATTCATAAAATATTGTATGTATGGAACACATACAAAGTTGTTGAACCTTATCATTCCATCGCGATCAAGTTTAATCTTAGTAAAATTTATTACCTTTTTATATATCTCCATGTCTTCTTTATGCCCCTCATTAATCGTCACATGTATAGATGGTTGAACACACATTTGAGAAATATATTATTTCTCCCCTTTCTTCAATTTTCCACATCCATTCTTTTTAAATCCAAAAAATATTGGATATTTTGTGATTGTCACCATATTTTAGATATCATGATCCTTTTGACTTAAATCATTGGCCGCCATTTTAACTTTTCTTGGGTGGTAATGTATTGAGTAATCGTATTCTTTAATCAACTCCAGTCATATTCAATGGAACATATTCAACTCATTATATATAAATATATACATTGATATATTATGATCAATATATATATATATCACACCTTTCTCCATATATTTAATGCATCTATATGTTCAATGAAAAAATCACCACACCCAACTCTAAATCATGAGTCAAGTAAATTTTTTCTTGAATTTTTTATTAGAGAAGGGCATATACTCTCAACATATAATTATATATAAGGAAGCATCTCAGTCTCTTATTTTATTCATCATTAAGATTACAAACCCTTTAACACTATATGTTAGTGTAAGAATAGGCGCATTGATCAACCCACTCTTAGAATCGTTAAAACTCTCGTCAGATTCATCTATCCATAATAACATAACCCACTTCTAATTAAATTTTGTGAGTGGATTAGATATTCATACGAAATATCTCACAAAGAATCAATAATATCTAGCTAAACCAAGAACACTAAAGAGTTTAGTTTCCTTGATTGATATTGGACATTTCTCAATAACTTCAATCATATAATGATCCACTGATATACCATCACCTGATATTATGTGACCGAAGAATGAAACTTCCTGAATCCAAAATTCATATTTTGTAAATTTATCATAAAACTTATCCTTAATTAGGGTTTTAAATATTGTTATCAAATGTTATTTATGCTCTTTTTAACCCTTTCAATATATAAGAATATAATATATAAAAACTACAAAAACTGATTATGTTAATATCTAAACACTCTATTCATTAAATTCATAAAGATAACAATATCATTGTAAAGTTCAAATTTAATTAATATAAATTCATAATGACTATAGATCATAAGAAAACTTATATTTAGTATATCCTCCTTCTTGATCCTCATTTGATGATATCATCATCGAAGATCAATCTTGAAAAATATTGATCTTTGTATAATTGATCAAATAGATATTCGATACGGGGGAGCGGATACTTTTTCTTAATAGTGATCTTTTGATGTTTCTGATAATCAAAGAAAATATGAATTAACCTATATTTATTTAAAAATAATAATATGTGCACCCCATGTTTAAGCACGCGTCTGAATGAATTAATTATCAATATTCACTTGTATTTTCTTCTTCAATTCATCTAAGTCAATCAGGTTCATTCAATATAGATCCTTTGAACTAGGTGTATCATTACGTATGAGCACTATTAAAAGATCAACTTCAAAATTTGGGGTAAGAATAGGAAATTAATTGGGAAATATAATAGCATATTCCCAAACAATATGAAAATTTTGAATATTGATTTTTTTCCCAAACAATAGAGATAAATATCACTAATGAATAGGTAGAAAAAATCCATATGATATAATTAATTCCCATTGGGTGTTTAAGTTTATCCTCACACTTCTAGATGACTGAAGGTTGATTCAGAATATCAAATATTGCTATCATTCCTCAATAATTGATATGGGGTCTATAAAATTATATCTAATCCATAACCAAAATTATATCAAATTCACCTAGAGGAAGTATATGAATATTCATAGGAAGAACATTCCCACAAACATCAAGTGGATGATAATTTTACCTTTCACCACATCCCTATGAACTTATATGCCAGATATAGTAATTTCATAAGATAAGAATTCTCCCCTGGGATTGCTTTATGGTAAATTCACCTACCATTTGAGGGATTTTTTGGAAATTTTACCCATATATTTAAAGTTAAAGTACTCTACTTTTTTTTCTTATGAATTACCCCTTTATATATTATCATGATGGATTTTTTCTCCACTCTTGAAGGAAAATAATTTTCCTTTTAAACATTTACCAATAAGTTTCTTACTAAAAGCATCACATGTTGGATAATTACCCTTTGTATACTTCCACTTATCCATTATTTTATATGTCATCCCCTTTTTCCCTTATTTTACTTCAAATCCATAATACATGGATAATTATTTCTCTGATTTTATAGTACATGATATTATATCCTCATATAATGATAATTTTTGGGATACTAGTTCCATTCGAAGGATTGGTTTAAGACCATAAATGAAATGGTCAATAATTATATTTGGATTACATAAATAATATTAAGTATTCCTTTCTAACATTTAAAAGTTATCATCATACATAGAAACATTTTACTATTCCTTCTATACAAAACTCAATAACTTTCCCTTCGTATCTACTATTTTTTCTCTAAGAAAATATTTTTCCAAGAAAATTTCCTTAATATCATTTTATTATTTATTAACTATTTTCACCAGAGCCTTTTTATTTTGAATAAATGACCATAATTTATTTACATCCCCCGAGGGATGATAAACTTCCATGAAAACATTCTCCATTTCATTACTTCCCAAAGTGATAAACATCTTCTCTAAGGAACTTATCCATTTCTTCATCTACAAATGGATTTATAACGCCATTTAATGATGGATGTTGTTGACACATGGAGTAATTTAAAACTTTTACACCATGTTGTGGATTAGTAGGTAACTTTATATGGGTAAAATTATTTCCATAACCTAAGTCAGATGTTCCGAAATATTCATCATTTTTTCATCTCTAGTTCCAGCTACATTATCTTACATGAGAGGTAAATCCCTACATGGATTATGTGTATTGATACGGTTCTCATTCCTTACACTATGAAGAATTTATAAAAACTGAAATACACTAGATTAGATAATAATATTATGAAACATAAATTATAATTTTGAAACAAGTGAATCACTTAGAAAAAATTTTAAATTTAGGAATAACTAATCTCATAATCATAAATTTGGTTTCTTTGGGAGTATTTCCAAAATCCTAAATATATTTTTAAATCTTTCATAATGGTTTATAATGAAAAATTGAATTAACCCAAGCATATCCCCTAGGAGTGCCAAACCATGTTCATAATAAAGGCACACTCACTATGCACGAGAATGATTTCTAAAATATATTTAACTAACTCTATTCAGGGTCGTTATACATAGATGAATTGGTGACAAACTCATGTACACATGTATTATCCAACATTGATGTATTTCTATGAAATAAAAATAATCTCTACATTAAAAACACTTTAAGATGTTATCCTTATAGAGACTCAGGCTTAACATACATAGATATACCATAATTGTAGATTAACATCCAATACATTATAAAAGTACATGCCTAAGGGCAGTAATAGTTTAGTGTATTTGGAAACTCAGAACACATTATTCTAGATTAATTAATGATATTAAACATCTCCCTTAAAGATCTTCCCCTATAGTAATCCTAATTAAAAACCTTTATTTATAACATAGGTAAAGGAAACATAAAAAATGGTGAGCTCAAATGCATAGAAAGGGTAAATAAATGCAATACATAGAAATAACCTGATTATAAGGTATAAGAACATGATCATAACAATTGAAGATCATAACCTACGTATCAATGATCATATACATGATACGTGGAATAAAAATTATAAATTCATCAGACATGAATCATAAGATAATCAGGAACATAAACCATGTTATCATATCTTAGTAGTAAGACATATAATTTTGGCATACACATCAATGTATAACATCATGAACATGTTTAAGTAGAAAATATTTCTCTCATTAAGTTAATCATAAGAAATTAGACCCTCTAATAGACTTATGTACATGTAACAAGGTCAACACATAATTTAGTAAACATACAATCAGGTTCATGCATAACATTGTGAACATGTAATGAGGTTCACAGATAAACTTATGAGCATGAAACTAGATCCATGCATAACATTATGAACTTGTAATCATGTTCATGCATAACATTATAAACACATAATAAGGATTACACATAACATTTTGAACATGTAATCAAGATAACTCAAGAAAATTATACTCATTATTCATCTATCATTTCTCAATGCATTGGAGGGAGATATAAGTGTAACCCGTCAAAAAATAGAATCATGCATACATATTTTTATAAAAAATCATATTATAATCCATGAAATGAAATGGGTATCGTAAAAATGAAAACATTTAATAACCTTTTGAAAAAGATATAGGTTTCATAATAATTTCATCAAAAACATAACCCATGAAAATAATAAAGTTTCATAGATATATAAACCATGAAGAATAAATGGGTTTCATAAACATGTAACTCTTCAAATAGAAACATGTTTCATAAACACCGTTCCATCAAAACATAGACCATTAAAGAAATTCTATGAATGAAAACATTGGATAATTTCCCTATAATGACATGAGTAACACCAAATGATGTCATCATAGATGTAAAATAATTGTTAAATACCTTTTAAAATCATTTCTTGAGGAAAATAACCTTTATTCTTTGAAATTTTATTTTAAAAACATAACACCTTTCAAAAATAATTTTCTTTGAATATAATCTTTAAAACTTATAAATAAAACTCGAAAATTTCATGAAACCCATTTCTTTTAAAACACTTTGAAATCGTATGAAGAAATCATGAAAACATGTTGGAAACCATTTCTTTTAAAACATATGAAAACTTATAATGAAATATTGAAAACATTTTGCAACCCATTTATTTGAAAACACTTTAAAACATATAAAGGGTTATTTGAAAACCATAAATCCTTTAAAAAATATTTTTCCTTGAAATTGGGGTTAAAATATCATCTTTATTTTTATTTTGAAAATATTTTTTTTAAATTCAATTCATGTGTCTCAATGAAAGAAAATAGAGACAAAACTACTTTACTGATTTGGTAAATTTTGAAACATAAACCCCACGAAAGAGATATCATAATATGGATATGTAAATACACATATATTTAAGGATAATAATAATATAATATATTCATGGTCAGTATATACACCACACATAATATAAAAGGGGTGAATAATTCATCTATCTCACAGATATAAAAACTGGGATGAGAAAACACTTACCTTAAGTCTTGACTTTCTTCTTACATATTCAATCCTCCTCTTCTTTGGATAACTATTCTTGGTATTCATGAAAAAGATTCCTTGGATCGATTTTTTTCCCAAATTATGGGTTCTATGATAAAGGGATGTATTTTGGGAGCTTATTTGAGTAGTGTTTGGATGATCCAAAGTGTCTTGTGAGGTGTAATGAAGGGGAAGAGTGAATGCCTTTTTGTTGTGGAGGAGGAGTGCAATTCTTTTAAATACCAATGGTGAGAATTAATGGAAGTTATCCATTACCATATGAAATTAAAAGACGTAAAAATGGAATAATGTAAATTTATTCTTGAAAAAAATATCCACCATATAAAAAGAAGTGTATTTAAATAATTTTTTCCTTTGTATTTAGGCTTCCATATATTTTTATTTAGTTTTTATTTTAGGAAACATGTTTACCAGCCTATGTAATTTAACCATTAAGATTCAATTAATTTTTTATTTATTAGAAAATATAGATCCACTTAATTATGAATATTATATTTAATTTTAAAAATAAAAGTCTCTTGTGAGTTGTAAATTAATTTTAAAACAAGCGCATGTAACGTGAAAAAACACTACTTTTACCTAAACTATGCTAATAATGTTTTTATTATTTAGGGGTCTATATGTTCATTATAAAATAAATTTTTTTTCATTTTTAGACCATGTTTTATATCTATTAACACTTACCAATCACTTGAAAGAAGTAAGGGTTTTTATTACTTTTAAATTACTTAATAAAATATGATTTATTGTAAAACAACATTAATTTAAATTTTCAAATTATTTATTTAATTTAGATTTAAAAATATAAAAATATTATTGGTAATAAAATCTATTAATTTCACATCTTTATAAAATCATATATTCAACTACAAAAATTATGCAGCATAAAAATTCTTTAAATCTATTTATTTCTAATTTTTTGAGTATTATTAATTTTATTTAATTATAAACCAAATAATCCATGTGTCAACATTTTTTATGTCCTTAATGTAAATAAATCACCTCTAAAAATTAATGATAAACAATTATTAATATAAAAAATCATTTATCTTTTAAAAGCAAATTTATAACAGAAAATATTTTTTCCAATATCTAAAAGTTTTATAAATGTTAAAGGTAAGAAAATTTACTTTTATTCTTTTTCCTTGCTTAACATATAAAATAGGTAAATTTAATTAAATAGTATCCCTATAACTCATAAAATTTGAACCATTAATGGATATAGTCGAAATATGGGAGTCCTAGTGATTTTGGACAAGTTTCTATGTCATTTTGGCCTTTAATTTTAGGGATTAATACCTTATTAAGATTAATTTTACCTTAATCACAGTAATTAATATTAATCACTTTTAATAATAATTTTGTTCAAAAATTAAGTTGATATTATTATACTATAAATATCAAGATAATAACAACCCTTTATTTCCATTTTTATAAATTTATTTCACATAAGTGACTAAATTAAATTTAAAGCTAATCCAACAGAGGTTGCGAGACAACGAGTTTTTAAGGGAAATTTTCAAAAGTTTGGATCGTGTTATATTCAATTTCAATGTCAATTTGGTTCTATTGAAATATATTGTATTTAAGTATTTATTAATGATCTAATTAATCTTTAAATCCAATTAAAAATATAATTTAACTATAAAAATATATTAAAAGAAAAAGCAGTATTGAATTAAAATTCGTTATTTTTCATTATTCACTCAAATATGATGTTTCTCTAAAAAATAAAAAAACATCACCCTAATATAATTATTAAATTATGAATTATCATATGAATTTTATTTTATCTAATTCAATTTATAATCATATTTAAAATTCAATATATTATTGTTAAGCATAATGACATAAAAATTTCTCATTTGAGAAAATAGTATTTCCAAACATATAAAGACTTTACCAAATATTTTATGTATTATTATATATTTATTTTGTTTACAAAAAAACATTATAAATAATTTTTAAAAATTATTTATCACTATTCATATTACTATGTTTAATGGATAGGTTATAACTATCTCATTTAAATAATTATAATAAAAAAGTGTTTTTCCACAGAAACTTGGTGGTGTGTGTAATGCAATCCAGGACAGTGTTGCGTGTATTGAAATATTAACTTATTATATTTTATGAATAATATTTTAATTATTTTATCATGAAACACAATACATAAAATCAAATTAATATATTCGATAGAGAAAAAGGTTCATAAAAACTCGGGGTGTTACATTATACCCCCTTTAAAATGAATTTCTACCAAAAAATTAATTTGGGTTACGAAGGTTTAATACATGAAAGTTACATTCATATAAACTCACATAATAAAATTGAATACTACAAATTCATTTAAAATATAAATTTAAAAACATAACGGTTACCTAAATTAACATGTAAAAAGTATTTCATATAGGAGAACATTGGTGAGAAGTGAAAACAAGGACTTGGAGGAAAATCTAGAGATTTGTAGGGAGTTATTGAGGTCATAGATAACAAACAAGTGAATTATCAATGTAATTTTGAGGGCCTCAAAGTCATAAAATGCTGATGATTTAAAATTCCATCAGTTTAACAACAATATAGGTATTAGGAAAACATTTTTTAAATTATTTTCCACATGTTAATTAATTCTTTTATTAACCAAAAAATATTTTTAAATATGCTTATTTGATATATTTATATTAAGAAAACATAATTCTTAGGTTATGATTACATAAATTTATATTTCATCCATTACTTCAAGAAATGGATATAAAAAAATTTAACATTGATTCCTGAATAACTAAAATACACTTTTAACAGTTCTTAAGGAACATAAATGAGTGACAAGTATAACTATTTGTCTCTAAATATTCTCCAAGGTCAATATGGTTAATAAATTTTCTCTACACCTAAAAATTAACACTTCTAGTTTATCATTAATATTTATAAAAACTATTACACATGAACTAGGATATCACATATGCTTGTGATAGGCGTAAAACCCTTATCATCCTTCAATCATGGGTTCAAGACCCATGGCCTTTCCAGAATCAATGGGTTTTCACCCTATACATCGGTCATCTTTTTATAAAACCACATTTATATAATTTCAAAAATAAATACAATGGGAATCCATGAAATTTGGTCAATCTGAAAATATCCTTTTAACTATGTTTTTAAATACAACCTGAATTCATAAATACTTTATATGAAGTTTAAATTAAACTATCCACAAATGGTTGACCTTATAAACCTTCTGAAAGATAAAAAACTAAAACTTTTGAAAGAAAGTCATAAAATCATCATAACATTGATCCCCCATATATCGCAATGTATGTCTTGGTTTTAACCTTTCAAAAATGTTAATACCCTCATCAGATCTTCTCTTGAACCATGATAATAACCAGAATTACCATGAATACTTTAGAAACAATTGCATGCTTCCTTATATGGATATTATTGGATATATTTTAAATATACAAGAAGTTGTAAACATCATCAATGATGAAATAGAAAAAAAATATTAACAAATCAATAATCAGTTCTTGGGTAATCAGAATTATCCAATTTACTTTATCGATATCAATCATCACTTTATCCTAGATAAAAAAATCTCAACATCTTTGTAGCACCCCAAACATTTTATGCTATGTTTTTATTAAATACATTCGAGTCATAGACTGTTTTTCATAAAGCACTGAGTTTCTTTGAAACAACACTTGGTTAATTAGGAGATAGTCATATTATAGCCATTGAACTTAAAGTTTCCACTTGTATTTTTTGAATTTTGAAAATCTGACATAAAAGATTGTGTTTAGGGAGATATTTAGAGCTTGATAGAATTAACATAATTTTCAGTGAATAGTAACCTACCCTTATGAATAGAAACCTACCCTTATGAATAGTAACTTACCCCTATGAATAGTAATATGACTCTTATTAGGGGTATGCATACCCATGAATGTGTAAATAAATTTTGTCACATTTAAAATAAAGAGGAATAGTTTAAGTGTTTATATTTTTCGATTAAATAATGATTTTAATTAAATATTTAATTAACCATTTTTAGAAAATTATTTTTGAAAAATAGAATTCATTTTTGTATTGTACACTTCGAAAAATAGTTAGGGTGAGTTTTTTGGGATTTTTATGAAATACTTAAATTTTTGTGAATAGTAAGATACATTAATTTACCGTATAAATACTTTATAATTTAAATTAACTATTACTAGCATCATGAGTGATGTAAGCACCCAAATATCTAACTCACACGCATATATTACTATTATTTTCCATGGAATACTCACTATTCCTTATCTTGTGGAGAAATAATAAATTAATAAATATAATATAGAGAAATTCCCTCTCCCCTCCACTATATAAACCACCCTTCACCCCCTTTTCCTCCCACACCACTCAAGCTTCATGAATTTCCTAAATTCTACCAAATACTCTTCCCAAGACCACTTCCATCATCCAAGACCAGATGGTCTCACCAAAAAGCCAAAAAAAGACCTTGAGGAGATTCTCAAGGAGGGGTACACAAGAGGTGAACCATTCTTCTCTTTTCTTTCAATTTCTTTTAAAAGTTCCATTCTATTGTTCTCTATTCTCACCTCCCCTTATCCAAATTCCATGATAATTTCATTAACTTACATGTACTTGATTTTCATTATGCTAATGGAATATTTCATAATAATCTCTCTCTTTTTCCCTCCTTTTATACAATAAATTAAAACACCGTGAGAGATGTGTCAATTTATCACACTCAAGGAAGAGCGGTTTTCAATTTTCATTAATATCTTCAATAATGGTCATGAAACATTTTAAATGGTTGAACCAGGTCATAATATATTTATTTTATCCGGATTAATATTCTTTAATCCTTACACATTCATAATATGGAATAATAATAGAAAACAAGTTTATTGTGCACAAAACCACCAAGCCAAATCGAAGCATTTATTTTAAATCATGGAATGAGTCATCCTCATGGTATATAACCGGAATCATAATAAGATAGTTTATATCTATTTAATTTCACTAATAATGTTTATTAACAATTCTTTATGTTTATCCAAATTTCATACAAACATCCATTCATGAATACAAGTAAACGGATCATCAATACCAAAGAAGAAAATGCAACCAAAACAATAAAATTGATTCTCTTAAACCCATAAAAAAGGACATTAATGAACCTAATAAGGTTATTAAATATCAATTAAAATTTTATCAGGTTCTGGAATAATTAATTAATGAAGGTAAATTTGATTATTCATGTCATTAAGAACAATCAAGAACACCCTCAAGCAAAAGGTAAGGGATCCTCTCTCTCACTATTGTTCAAGAATCTACCCTCTGCTATGCTCTTTTATTTTTAATACCTAATGTTGGGGTATGTTATCACACCTACCCCATACTTTAATTATGATATATAAATAATTGGCCCCTTTATGTCTCACTAAGCCCTTGCAAGAACACTCATTACCATACCGAAATGTTTGTATGGGGTCTTCTAATATCACTTTCAATTCTATATTATTTCCACTACTCGCCACTTATTTATTATATGTAGTATAGGTGTAATTAAATTTGATATATTTTATCATGATTATCCTTATATTCATGGTATTCTGTGATTCATTTGGTGGTTATTAACTTTTGGTCATACAACTCAAATGATTACAATGTGGTAACGAGCTTCGTCTCAATTTTCACTTCATTGTGACCTGCTTAGTATTGTACACCTACTCTTTCTTATGTGGTGTACCTACTACCAATTTGAGATATATTTTCAATTGAAATTATATTCCATTTAAATTTCCATATTCTCATATCATGGATATGATTATTGTCTAAGCCTTATATCATTTTACATACGGTATTTTTTTAATGTGGTTTTGACTGTAGAAATGTTGATAAATTTGTATCCTTATTCTATACAGATAATGTAAAGGAATATTTATCTTGTGATGAATCTATGTATAAATAATGGTTTGTACATCTATTGGAGGGGGCCCCTCTACATCCCCTCGATGCATCGGTAAGTTTCATGAGACAAATCATTTGGCGACAAAACCTATGAGTTTGTTTCTAAAAATCAGACTGGTTTCTACCCACAAAACTAAACCGTTTTAATGGTATTCTGTTATTGATAAATGAAGTCCAATTAATAATCATTATCTTTATTTATTATTAGTTATTACTATCTATGATGTTTTCACTATGAAAAATTCTATGAATGCAGTTTCATTCATAGTTAATTAATAGTGTGAGTTTTTCATTTAATCATCATTCCATATTGATTATATCAAATTATTTACAATTAAATTATTATTGATTCATGTTTTTGCTATTTTTAACCCTTACTAAGAATTTGATCTCACTCAATAGGTGATTAAGAAGAGATCATTTATTGAGTTCCTGTGGATTCAGTTTTTAGTTTTTATTATGTATTGTACTTTGCAACCTTTTCTAATGTATTTTTTTGTTACATTTATGTATCTTGTTTCTTCCAGACTACTAAACTGATCATTCCTTTAGGATTTTCATTCCATATAACCATGCCAATATAACAAGTAATGAACCGGCTCTAGTCTAAAGAGGTTAGGGCGTTATAGTTGGTATCAGGGGAAGTTTAGTAAGAACCTTGGAAACTTGATTAGAAAACGTATATTAGAGAACAAAGCCCTAAGGTAGTATTTGAGGATAAACATACAAGAACGTACCGATATTTTGTTATGGAAAGGATTGTGTGAATCAGTCAAGCAATACATCCCTGCCTAGATACGAGCAGGTAGAGGTTGCTCTAGCACAGATGTACCTAGGAGTGAATGCTCTGACAATGAGTTTTGGGCTTGATCTAGGGTATCGTAGAACAGAAAAATGGGTCTTGTTGTACCCTTGGTTATGACACTCTTGGGGGATATTCTTAGGATAATTTATATTTTCTTTAAAAGCCATTATAAAGGATTGAAATGTAAATTATTCCTCAAAGAAACCATTTTTTGAATATGGGATTAGCCATGCGTAGTATCTCAATTTATGCTAAGTATTTTCTTAAGTTAAGATTATAAATTATGATTTTTACCCTAATATAGTGTGTGCCATTATTTAGAAATGGAGTATAAAGGAAGAAGGGGAATCAATACTCATGGGAAATATAGGGTTCTCCCCAATGAGCAAGTGAACACAGTCAATGTTGGAGCAGATCAAAGCATGACCATATTGGAAAAAATTACTTAGGTTGTAATGAATAACCATTCTACACCTATGTTGGATCGTTTAATGTGGCAGAAGCCCCCATATTTCTGGGGGACTACTAATCCAGTGGTCTCTGAGCAATGGATCAAGTCCCTTGAAAATATATTCAGGGAATTATGATGCAATGAAAATGAAAAGATAGTACTAGCAGTATATTACCTCAAGGGTGATGCTAATCAATGGTGGTTCGTAATTAAGAATACTATGGAGGAAGAAGAAGTATAAGATATGTAATAGAGTACTTTTAAGGAAATATTCATCGAAAAATATTTCCCTCATGAGAAATGAACCAAAATGAAGAGGAAATTCACTGGCTTAAAGAGAAGGGAAGAAGACGTTGTTGTAGAGTATGAGGCTACCTTCACAATGCTAACCAGTTATTCTGTAGATTATGTATGTGACTCGGCAGACAAGATTGATCAATTCTTTGAAGGTCTTAAGCCAAGTCTTCAAAGGGAACTATCTTCTAAAATATTTACACCATATGATGAAATTGTATCAAGTTCCATTTAAATAGAGAAGTTATTAGCTTTATCGAATTTTTTCTAGGGAAACCAAGATAAAAAACGGTACTCAGATAACTAAGGTAAAGGTGAAGCTCCAAAGAAGAACAAGGGAATGAAGAAATTCCCATTATGCGATAACTATGGAAAGAATCATCTTGGGAAATGATTGAAAGACATGGGAGTCTTCTATAAGTATGATGAAAATAGTCATATATCTCATGAAAGAAAGGGGGAGAAAAAATTTGATGAAATTAAATGCTACAATTTTAGAGAGTTGAGACACTACTAAAATGAGTGTCCTAAACACCAAGGAAACATGCCTCAGAAAAAGCCAAGAGAGCAAGGGAGAGCTGTGATTACAACTGCATAAGTTGAAGTTACTAATGATGTGGTGGTAGGTAATTTAATTTTTTCCTCAAACTTAGGCGAAAATTTATTTTATTTAGGATCATCGCATTCATTTCTATCTTCCTAGTTTTCCAAGAAAATAAGACATGTCCAATTTGATTTAATAAGGGAGTTATCAGTCATAACTCTTAGGGGATACATCATTGCAACAAAGGCATGTCAACTAGTCCCCCTCGTGACACATAAAAAAGCTTTAGTTACTAACCTTATCATCATACCAATGACTGACTTTGCTATAATTATCTGTATAAATTGGCTATCAAATCATGATGTGAAGATTTATTTCATGAAGAAGGAAGTTACAATTTTTAAAAATGGTGTGGAATCCCTTATCTTTATAACAAAAACCTCACCACATTATTCTTATCTATATCCATTTCCAATAGGTCTACTAAATGAAATACTTGGAGAGGAAGATAAACCAATATCTATGGGTGAGAAAAGAGATCTTAAAATTGAAGATGAACATATAGTGCAAGAATACAATAATGTGTTTCCAGAGGATTTACCTAGACATCCTCCAAAGCAAGAAATTTAGTTTTTTATTGACTTAATTCATAGTGCAAGACCTATATCAAAGACCCCCTATAGAATGGACAGTGTGGAGTTAGTGGATCTAAAGAAACAACCAAAAGAGTTGAGTGATAAAGGATTTATTTGACCTAGTTTTTCTCCAAGGGGAGCCCTGGTCCTATTTTTTAAGAAGAAAGATAGATCCATGATGCATTGCATTGAATATAGGGAAATCAATGCTACTAAAATAAATAATAAGTATCATCTTCCTCAGATTGATGATTTATTTGATCAACTTCATCGAGATCAATACTTTTCGAAGATTGACCTTTGGTCCGGATATCATCTATATTTCAAATCAGGTATGGGCATTATTAGTTTATAGTGATTCATTTTGGACTATTTAATGCACCCTCTATTTTCATGGATTTCAATAATAGATTTTTCAAGGAATATCTTGATAATGCTTTTGTGGTATTCATTGATGATATCCTGGTGTACTCAAAAATCTATGAAGACCGTGAGGATCACTTTTGGGTTATTCTGAAAACTCTTAGAAGAAATAAATTATATGGGAAGTTTAGCAGGTGTGAATTTTGGCTTTAATCAGTTTATTTTCTACGCCATATTGTCTCTAAGGATGGAATCCAAGTTGATCCTGAAAAGGCAAAGGCAAGCCAAGATTGGCCCACTCCAACAAACATAACTGAGGTACGCAGTTTTATTGGCTTAGTAGGTTACTATCAGTGTTTCGTTTAAGATGTTTCATGACTGACTAACCTACAAACCAAGCTCACACGTAAATGAGTTAAGTTTGTACAGACAAAAGAATTTACATAATTCATCAAATAATTGAAAACAAGATTGGTCAATGCTCCAATTTTGACTCTTCCATCTAGAAGTGATGGATTTTTAATATACAGTTATTCATCTATGAATGGACGGGGTTTCTTCCTTATGAAAAATGATAAATTTATCGCTTACGCATCAAGATAGTTGAAGAATAATGAGAAAAATTATCCAACTCATGATCTTGAGTTGCGACCATAATATTTGCTCTGAAAATATGGAGACATTATCTCTACAGATAAAGATGTGAGATTTATACAGACCACAAGAGTTTGAAATACATTTTCACATAAAAATAACCCAGTATGAGGCAAAGTAAATGGCTCAAGTTACTCAAATATTACGATTTTTCAATACAATACCACCCAAGAAAGGAAAATAAGGTGGCATATGCATTATACAAGAAAGATCACAGACTCCTGACCCAAATGATGAATTGAAATAGATTCTATATTCATGGATCTAATAAAGATGGATATGGGAATTGTTAAGGAAGGCTGAAAATATTTCCTCTTTAAAATTATTGCTAAACCATATTTATTAGAGAAGATAAAAATATTCCAATCTAATTATGAGAATCTGCACAAGAAAATTATTTCTTTTAAGGATGGGATAATAGAAGACTTCATCTATGAGGAAGGAGTTCTGATGTTTGGTAAGAGGTTATGTGTCCCATCAGAACCTGAGCTAAAAAGGGAACTATTAGATGGTTCTGATAGGTCAAATTTCTCTATAAACCTAGGTTGCACAAGGATGTCTAGAGATCTGAAGTAATATTTTTGGTGGTATAATATGAAGCGGGAAATTTTTGACTACGTGTCAAGGTATCTAGTTTGTCAAAAAGTGAAGGCAGAGAGACAACATCCTAGAGGACTGATACAACCTCTACTTATTCCTATGTGTAAGTGAGATAACATTACGATTGATTTTATCTCTAGGCTACCGAGGACACCTAGGAGGAATGATGCAATATGGGTAATTATTGATTTTCTCAAAAAATCAGCACATTTCTATCCTACAAGAGAGGATTTACCACTAGAGTTCTTGGAAAGACTTTATATTAATGAAGTTGCAAGACTTCATGGTTCACCACTATCGATTGTGTCCAATCGAGATCCCTGGTTTACATCAAAATTCTAGAAAAGTATCCATAAGGCATTGAATATTGAGCTTCGTATGAGTACTGTTTATCACCCCCAAACCAACAGACAGTCTAAAAGGACCATTCAAACTATGGAAGACATACTGAGATCATGTTCTCTTAACTTCCAAGGTATGTGGGATCAATACATTCCATTGGTGGAATTTTCCTATAATAATAGTTTCCATTCTAGTATTCAAATGGCTCCATATGAATCATTATATGGAAAAATATATTGAACTACAACATGTTGGGATGAAGTTGGTGAGAGAAAACTTATAAGCCCAGAACTTATTGAAGAGACCAGAATAAAGTTAAAGATCATTCAATCACATATTAAAGCATCCCAAAGTAGGTAGAAGAGTTATGCTGAAAACTAGATAAATGATTTGGAATTCCAAGTGGGAGATCATTTCTTTCTAAAAGTATCTCCAAGGAAATGTGTCTTAAGTTTCGGTACGAAAGGGATATTTTTTCCCAAGTACATCGGACCATTTGAAATTCTGGAAAGAATCAGTGCGGTAGCTTACTGTTTAGCAAAGCCTCCAAGTTTTTCCAAAGTTCTTGATGTGTTCCATGTGTCATAATTGAAGAAATACATGCCAGACCCAACACTTGTACTCACCCATGAAGAAATAGAACTGGAACCTGATTTTTCTTACTGTGAAAAGTCTATTGGGATTCTTGACACAAGGGAGCAGGTATTGAGGAAATCGGACAACTTGTCTAGTAATGGTTCTTTGAAGAAACCAGAATATAGAGGAATCAACAGGAGAACCTAAGGATGTTATGAAGAAGAACCACCCACATATTTTTGGTGGGCTTCGTAAATTCAAATTTCAAGGACGAGATTTCCAAATGAGGAAATAATGTAGCACCCCAAACATTTTATGCTATATTTCTATTAAATACATTCGAGTCATAGCCTATATTTCATAAAGCATTGAGTTTCTTTGAAACAACACATAGTTATTTATGAGATAGTCATATCCTAGCCATTGAACATAAATTTTCAACTTGTGTGTTTTGAATATTGAAAATCTGACAAACGTGATTGTGTTTAGGATGATATTTAGAGTCTGATAGAATTAACATAATTTTCGGTGAATAGTATCCCACCTTTATGAATAGTAACCTACCCTGATGAATAGTAAATTGCCCAAATGAAATGTAATATGACTCTTATGAATTGTATCTATACCCATGAATGTATAAATAAATTTAGGCACCTTTAAAATAAAGATGAATATTTTAAGTGTTTATATTTTTCGATAAAATAATGATTTTAATTAAATATTTAATTAACCATATTTAGAAAATAATTTTGGAAAAATGGACTTTCCTTTTGGATTCTACACATTTAAAAATGGATAGGGTGAATATTTGGGATATTTCTGAAATACTTGAATCTTTGGGGAATAGTAAAATAAATTAATTTACCGTATAAATACATTATGATTTAAATTAACTATTCCAAGCATCATGAGTGTTGTAAGAACCCAAATCTTGAACTCAGATGCATATATTACTATTCCTTTCCATGGAAGATGCAATATTCATTTTCTGGTGGAGAAATAATAAATTGACGAATATAATATAGAGAAATTCTCTCTCCCCTCCACTATATAAACCACCCCTCACCCCCTCTTCCTCCCACACCACTCAAGCTTCAATCCTTACCTAAATTCTTCCAAATACTCTTCCCAAGACCTCTTCCCACGTCCACGACCTACTTTTCCCACCAAAAATCCAAAAACAATGGCCTTAATGAGATTCTCAAGGAGGTGTACACAAGAGGTGAACCTTTCTTCTCTTTTCTTTCAATTTATTTTACAAAGTTCAATTCTTTTGTTCTCTCTTATCACCTACCCTCATCCAAATTCCTTGATAATTCCAGTACCTTACCTATACAGGATTTTCATTATTCTAATTGAATATTTCATCATAATATCTCTCTTTCTCCCTCCTTTTATACAATAAATGAAAACACCATCCGAGATATGTCAATTTATCACACTCAAGGAAGACAGGTTTTCAATTTGCATTACTATCTTCAATACTGGTCATGAAAACTTTTCAATGGTTGATCCAGGTCATAATATATGTATTTTATCTTTATTAATGTTCTCTAATCCTTTCAAATTCATAATATGGAATAATAATACAAAACAAGTTTATTGTGCACAAAATCGCCAAGCCAAATCCAGGCGTTTATTTTAACTCATCAGATGGGTCATCCTCATGGTATATAACCAGAATAATTATAAGATAATTTATTTTTATTTAATTTCAATAACAATTTATATTAACAATTATGGATGTTTAACCCCATTTCAAACAAACATCCATTCATGAATACAAGTAAACAGATCATGAAAACCAGAGAAGAAAATGCTACCAAAACAATAAAATTGAATCTCTTAAACCCATCAAAAAGGAAATTAATGAACCTAATAATGTTATAAAATATCAATTAAATGTTGATGAGGTTCTGTAATTATTAATTAATGAAGCTAAATTATATTATTCCAGCTACTAAGAATAATAAAGAACAACTTCAAGCATAAGGTAAGGGATCCCCTCTCTCACTTTTGTTCAAGAATCTCCCCTATGTTATCCTATTTTATTTTTATTAACTAATGTTAAGGTATGTTTTATCACCTCCCCCATACTTCCCTTATGATATATAAATAATGGGATACCCCTTTACCTCTCATTAAGCCCTCCCAAAAACACTCGTTACCATGTTGAAATGTTTGTAAGGGGTCTCCTCATCTCACTATCAATTCTCTGGGATTTCCATTACTCACCTCTTATTTATTATATGTGGTATAGGTGTACTAGAATTTGATATATATTATCAGGGTTATCCTTATATTCATGGTATTTTTTGATTCATTTAGTGGTTCTTAAATTTTTTTCATACGACTCGAATGATTACAACGTGGTAATGAGCTTTATCACAATTTTTACTTCATTGTAACTTGCATAGTATTATGCACCTACTATTTATTTTGTTGTGTACCTACTACCCATTTGAGATCACTTTTAAATTTAAATTATATTCCATTTAAATGTCCATATCCTCATATCATGGATAATATTATTTTCTAAGCCTTATACCATTTTACATATGGTATTTTTTTAATGTTGTTTTGACTATGGAAATCGTGATGAATCTATATCCTCTATCCTATACAGATAATGTAAAGGAATATTTCTATTCTATTGAATATATGTTTAAATAATTATTTGGACATCCAGTGTAGGGCAGGGCCTATTACAGACCCTCAATGCATCGGTAGGTCTCATTAGACAAATCAGTTGGTGACAAACCCTTGAGTTTGTTTCCAAAAATAAGACAGGTTTCTACCCACAGAGCTAAACCATTTTAATGGTATTATGTTCCAGATACATGAATTCCAATTAATAATAAATATCTTTTTTAATTATTAGTTATTACTATCCAGGAATTATTCACTATGATAAAATCTATGGATGCAATTTCATTCTCATTTTATTAATGGTGTGAGTATCTCATTTATTCACCATGTCATATTGATTATATCAAATTGTATACAATTCAGTTATTATTGATTCATGCTTCTGCTATATTTAACCCTTATTAATCATTTGAGATCACCCCTTTCATTGTTTACTTTAAGTATGTGATGAAGAAGATATCATTTATTGAGTTCCTATGGATGTAGTTTTTAGTTTTTATTATATATTGTATTTTGTAACATTTTCTAATGTATTTATGAGTTACATATATGTATTTGGTTTCATCAAGACTACTAAACTGATCATTCATTTGGTATTTTCATTCATTCTAACCATGCCAGTATAAAAATGACTGCACATGCTCCAGTCTAGAGGGGTCGGGGCGTTACAATCTTGAACACATTTAGGGTTACCTTCCCTTATTTCAAAATATAACTTTTATAATTCTTCTCACCATTAAACATGCCCTTTTAAATCTTTAATGAAAAAATTATACTAAAAATACATATATATTTCATGATTCATAATATTTGAATTACAAAACATGTACACTTAAATCATCAAAATTTATTCTTAAACCATTACTCATGATTCAACATCTTTTTCCATAATACCCCTTATCCTAGAATAAGAAATATGAATCATGTATTAGGGTTCCTCAACCTTAATCCAATAATAATTCTTACATTTAATGTGACAAATACTTGAATAGAATCTTATACCTTTCACATGTTTTTGGGGACTCTTTATCTTCAGCAGTATAACCAATAATTATGGTCCTTCTAGACTCCCTTCATGATATTACCACTGATGAATGTGATTTTCATCATTCCCATACTTTCCAAATCTAAAACATTCAATGTTAACTCAATTATTTATATTTTCCTATATTGAAAAAAAATCAGAAATAATAGGGTGGGAAAAACATATCATAGTAGAAAAACCCTTACTCGTGAAAAAAAACTTTTTGGATATCGAAATCATAACACTTACTTCTTTAATATATGAAAATATAGGTTTATACTAGGTTATTCATAGTCATAGTCTATTTAAATCCTTAGTGATGGTTCATAAAGAGTTTTTTAATTCCCAAATAATATCCCCTAGGAGTTTCAAACTAGGTGCACTGTAAGACATGTTGTCATGTACTAGGTTATGCTTGAGTCAGGCCTGACACACAATGTTAGAGTTGTTACTCCGAGGTAAATATTTTCTAGAACCACATCCACATGTTGTATCAATAAAAGGATGTGTTTCTAGGAAACCACTCAATCTATCCCTTAACAAAAGTCTAGAACATTTTCCTAAACATTAACTTATCCTTAGACTTATATTTAGAGACATCCCTAGATATATACTAAGAAATATCCCTAAGGAAATCACTAAAGTTTTTTTATCCTAGTTTCCAATGGTTGATTAAAACTTTTCTTTGACACCAACTACAGTGATGTAGGATTATCAAACATTTATATTACATCGTTTTAGATTAATATTCATCAAATTAAAAAAGTACATTCCTAATGAATGTAATATTTTAGTGTATTTGGAAACTTAAAACATATTCTTCTAGTTTGGTAAAAAATATTTAATATCATCTTTAAATATATTCCCCTTAAGTACTCCCACTTAAATTTATACATCTTAACCAAGGTAAATGAAACATAAGAAATGGGTGAGCTTGAATACTTGATATGGTTAAATAAATAAAATATATTGGAATAAAAGGAACATAAGGGTATGAGAACACGATAATAAAATCTGAAGATCATTCTTGGCATATCAAAGATCCTATACATGAGAGATGGAAGAAATATTGGAATTTCATAAGACACAAATCATAAGATAATAATGAACAACAACCTTGTTAGAATATCAAGAGAACTAGACACGGGATTTTTGAATACACATAATTTTTTCACATTGTGAACATGTATAAGTATAATTAGGCTTACTCATTAAGTTAATGACATGAAATTAGTCCCTCGCACAAACTTATGGGAATGCAATCTGGTCTAAGAATAATGTTATAAACATGCGATCAGGTTCATGCATAACATTGTGAATATATAATTAGGTTCATTTGTAAACTTATGAACATGAAACCAGTTCCATGAAAAACATTTTGATCATGTAATCAGGTTTATGCATAACATTATGAACACACAAAAAGGTTCAATCATAACATTATGAAAATTTAATCTGGTTCACGCATTAACTTATGTACATGCAACCAGGTCCATATATAACATTGTGAACATGTAATAAGGTTCATGCATAACATTTATACTCATTATTCTTCCATAATTACCCTATAAATTGAAGGGATATATAAGTCCCAATTGTCACAAAATAGAATCATAAATTCATGTTCCATAAGCTCATAAACAATCATATCATAATATATGAAATGAAATGGGTATCATAAACATGTAATCATGTAATGACCTATGGAAAAATAGATATTTTTTATTATCATTTCATCAAAAACCTTACCCTTGAGAATAATAAGGTTTCATAGACATATAACCTATGAATAAGAAATGGGTTTCCTAAAAATGTAACCCCTGAAATAGAAATGGGTTTAAAAACCTGAAGCCTTCAAAATATAAACATTTAGAGAAATATTAGGAATGGAACCTTTGGATAATTTCTTGATAAAGGCATGAGTAACACAAAATAAAGTCATCTTAGATGGAAAAAAATTTCTAAATACCTTTTAAAATCATTTCTTGAGTAAAATATCATTTATTCTATGAATTGCTTTTTAAAACATAACACCTTTTGAAAAAAAATCATCAAAAATAAAATTTAAAAATTATAAATAAATCATGAATTTTTTTTTAAACCACTTATTTGACAACACTTTCATATCATATACAGAAATAGTTAAAATCTTTTGAAAACCATATCTTTTAAAACACTTGAAAACTTATAAAGGATTATTTGAAAACCATAAAACAATTTTAATATAATTTCCCCATGAAATTGATCTTAAACAATCATGTTTAAAAAAATGATTTTTTTAAACATATTTTTTGAAATTCATTGCATGTCTCTAAAAGAAGGGGATTTTTAAAAAAACTACTTTACCAATTTAGAAGCATTTTCAAATATAAACCCTATGAAAGAGAGGTCATAAAATGGATATGTAAATTACCATATATTTAATGATAATAATCATAGAATATATTCATGGGATATATATACACCAGAAATAATAAAATAATGGTGAATAATGATTTTATCTCATGGATATAAAAAGGGAGATGACAAAATCCTTTCCTTAAATCTTGACATTCTTTGTACATGTTCAAACATTTATTTAAGTAACTCCCCTTGGTTCTCAACAAAGAAATTAAATGGATGGATTTATGCCCAAAGGAAGGATTATATGAAGAATTTAGAGATTGTTGGAGCTTATTTGAGTAGGTTTTTGATGAGACAAAGTGGCATGAGATGTGTAAGGAACGGGATGAGTGAATACCTTTTTATAGTGGAGGAGTAGTGGAATTATCGTAAATACCAAAAGGTAACCATTAATGGAGGTATCTTTTACCTTATGTGCTTCAAAAAATGGATAATTTATGAAGTAAAGAGAAATTATTATCGAACCAAATCTCCACCACATAAAAAGAAATGAATTTTTTGAATTTTGTTCCTTAGTCTTTTGTTTCCTTATATTTTTCATTTTAGTTTTTCGTTTAGGTAACACATTTTCCAACCTATGTAATTTAACAATTAACACTATATTTAGTTGTTGTTTATTATACAATATAGTTACATATAATTATAAATTTCATATCTAATTTAGAAAATAAAAATATCTTATTTTCTGTAAATTAAATTTTAAAAAATGTATATAACATGCAAAAACATTGTTTTAACCCGAATAGTGCTAACAATGTTCTTATGATTTAGGGGTATATATGTTAATTATAAGAGATAATTTTTTATATTAATAGAACATATTTTATATATATTAACACGAAAAAACCACTTTGAAGAATTTGGTATTTTTATTAATTTTAAATCTTTTAATAAAATATAATTATTTATAAAATAACATTAATTCAAATTTTGATATTATTTATTTAATTTTAATTTTAAAAAATCAAAATATTATTGGAATTAAAATATATTAAGTTCAAATATGTGTAACATCATATATGCATCTAAAAAAATAATGTTACATAATAATTCCTTAAATTTAATTTACTTTTAATATTTTTAGCATCATTTATTTTGTTTAATTATTAATTAAATAATCCATGTGTTAGTGTTTATTAAGAATTTAATGTAACTAATTTATATATAAAAATTAATGATAAATTATTATGATAACAATAAATCATTTATATATAAAAATGATATGTATAAGTAAAGAGATGTTGGTTTTTCTATATCACAAAGTTTTATAAATGTAGAAGGTAAGGAAAGATCCTTTTTTGTCTTTTTCCTTACTTAACTTATGAAATCGGTCAGTTTTATTAAATTTTATCCCAATAACTCATTATATTAAAATGATGAATGGATATAATATAAATATGGGTTTCCAGGGGGCTGTTTACAAGTATATAGGTAATTTTCACCCTTAAGTTTAACATTTTGTCCCTTATTAAGCTTAATTTTACCATAATCATGGTAATTAATTTTAATCACTTTCACTAATATTTTTGTTAACAAATTAATTTGAACTTATTAGACTATAAATATAATACTTATTCAAAATATTTATTTCCATTTTTTCAAATTCAATTCACATTAGTTTTTAAATTAAATTTAAAGCTAATCCTGTCATTGTTGCGAGATAAAGGTTTTTTAAGGTGAAAAGTTCAAAAGTGTGAATTATTTGTATATCCAATTTCAATGTGAGATTGGTTAAAATGAACTAAATTGGATTTATTTAATTAAAATATATCTATTTAAATTTTAAAACCAATTAATAATATAATTTAAATATATAAATAAATTAGATGAAAAAGTAGTTTTGAAATTAAATTCAATACTTTTTACTATTCACCCAAAAACGATGTTTCTTAGAAAAATCCCAAAAATTCACCCTAAGATAATTTTAAAATTGTAAATTAAAAAATTTATTTTATTTTTTAAAATTAAATTTATATGATTTTATAAAATTAATTTTATAATTATTCACAGAAAAAAATAAAAAGCAGTTCATTTGAGAAAATAGTATTTTCAAACATATAAATACTTTTCCAAAAATTGTATGTCTTATTATCTAAATGATTTATTTATATAAAAAAACAATAAAAAATATTTAAAACCTTAATTATAATTATTTATATTACTATGTGTATCATCTAGGTTATAACTATCTCGTTTAAATAATTATAATAAAAAATTGTCAATTCACAGAAACTTAATGTTGTGTGTAACGCAAGACAAGTCGGTGTTGCATGTAGCAAAATCTTAACATGGTATAGATTTTAAATAGTATTTTAATTAATTTATCCTGAAATTAAAGACATAAAAAAATATATTCAAGAGAAAATGGTACATAAAAACTCAAGGTGTTACAATCCAATACTTAGACATATCATTAAAATCAATCATATGTTTTTATTACCTAATCTATGTTTTCCTAAATGATGTTCATCGGGTTTCAACTAAACTTCCTATGATACCAAATATAATGACCATAGATATAGAATCCTAGATTATGTGGTCACATTATTACATTTGTACTAGATAAAAGTGATCACATCCTGAAAGACCGAATAGTTTAGTAGTCCTGAAAAAATAGATACATACTTGAATTTCACATTTCATTTGAAAACAAAAAATTAACTATAGTATTCTTTTAACACAATTATTTCATTTATAATATCTCTACATATCAATCATAATACACTTCCTAACATCCTGGGAAAATTAGATATAAGAAAGGGTGAGCTTAGATGCTCGGTAATGGTATGCATACCACGAAAGAAAATAAGGTATGAATAATAAGAAAAGAATAGATAATGACATATAAATAATAAAATTGTCTATATTATTATACATGGATATCATAATGATTCAAATAATCAAATTTACATCAATAACTAATATCAAAATGATGTAATTCATAATGTCAAATATTAGAAACTTATAATTGAGTCCTCATGCCAATACATATTACATAAATGTGAAAGGCCTTATCCAAATACTCATTTTTTCTTATGATACCTAATGATGCATAAATGGGCTATGTAATTCTAGGCCTCACCAATAACTTAATAATTATAATGCATTGAATGCATGAATATACAACATAACTTAATCAACATGCCTTAAAAATAATTAATTATTTATATTGGAAGAACATGCATGCAGAATGTACATAATTTCCCCGGTAAAGTTAGCCATAAACTATCCAAAGAAATATTTTGGATAGTTTCATAAGATTATAACCTTAATAAATTGTAATAATCAATTAAGTATGTTGACATAGATGAAAATACTTTCAAAATATCAATGGAAATTTTCTTTAGGAAAATACCCATTGCCAATTTCAAATTAGTTATTTAAAATCTAAAATTTTCTCAAATATCAAGGAAAATATTTTATTTGAAAATAATATTTTAGAATTTTAATATAATATTCAAAAAAAAGAGCATTTATAATTGTGAGAAATTATGTTCATGTGATATAATTTAAAAACTACTCCTTTTTCATTTTTTTAAAAAGGTGTAAAAGTACCTCACTTAGAAAAAAAATAGAGATTTATTTTAAAAAAACTATAAAAAATAAAAAGTGGAAAAAATTTCTTTAATAAATAATTTTATAATTATAAAAACATAATTTGAAACATTTTAAGGAAAATATGGTTTTGGAAGATAAAGGTTCTCGACCGAGTAGAGAAACAAGTCTGTTTTCCCTTAAACCCCATATTTTGGTATAATTAGTACTTAAAGAGAATAAAATTAAAGGAAACATTTTAACATATATAAATAAACATATAATAATAAAATATATTGGGTTTAATATATAAATATAAAATATTTACTCTAATGAAAAATTGAACATAAAGATCCTTGGACAATGATGAGATTTTGAAATAATCCTTCACCACAAGTCTCAAATACTTCTTACATATTATAACCTAATTTATAATAAATATTTATTTATTATGAATCTATTATATAAACATAATAATATATATCATTGTACATATTATTTACTTATAATCTTTTATCACCCACTTATTTTTAATTTATTGTTAAAACCATGGTTCCAAGTTATAGCTACTCATGTTTCTTGTATGTTTTGGTTTAGTAGTTTTGGACCTTATAATATAATATTGGTTACGTAATTTACATAATTATAATAATTATAAAAATATAATATATATTATTTATATATTTATTTATATTAATCCATAAAGATTACATATCAATGAATGAATTACATCATTTATAGAGATGGAAGGTTGTACGTATGAATGAATATTGTTTTCACTTTTCAATGGATGTAATGAAAGAATGGTAAATAATGATTCATATTGATATAATAATTATTTCATCTTGTTTATAATATATATTTATTAAATATACCCATATTTTCATCCATTTTAGTATTAAATGAAAAATTAATCAAATCACTTTTTGGAGGTGTTAGTCCATAAGTATGCATGAGTGACATTATCATTTGTCATTTGATATAAAGAGGGTGGATAAGAGTGCCTTAATAACCATAATAATATTTAATAATATTTAAGAAAATAAAATTATTATTTTTTGATAAATACCATAAATCATTATGTGTAAAAAAGAAGAAGTAAAAAAAGTGATCGGTTAAGGTGCTTACCTCTTCTTTGAAAGAACTCCTTTTGTTCTCCTCTTAATGACTGTAGGTTTGGTATTTTAGAATGAAAGATCCTCAATAATGTGTATAGATAGGTTAGTTATAAAATTTTTAGGGATTCACTAGTATATTTTTCTCAAAGTGGTGTAAATAAGATAGGGAAGGGGTGGCCTTTTATAATGGAGGGAAATGACACACTTAGAATTACAAAAAAGATTAAAGTATACCTAAGTAATTTCCATGAAAAATGATTTAAAATGGACATATTTTATAATATAGGTACAGATATGGTATGAATATAATCAAAAAAAATAGTTTTCAGTGTTATTTTAAACTTATATTTTGGTTTAATCGTTTAGTTAATCTATTTTAACCTTAACCGCATAAGTGACTTTTTAAATCATAACAGGTTATAATTTTATTTATAAAGGTAAAATTTGTCTATAAATAGAAATTGAATGAAATTTTTGGCCCTATATTATTAAAATTATCATCTTTAAATGTTATTATGATTTTTTAATAATTTAATAAAATATTATTTCCATAAAATATCATTAATTTTATATTTGACACTATTCCTTTAATTTGACTTAAAAAACTTCAATAAAAATATTTAATTAAAATATATTACAATAACAGAACTTTAATAAGTTATATTAAAATATTAAATTCATAGAACATGATAAATTATTCAATTTATATTTATTTTAATATTTTTAAAATAATTTATTTAAATTTTCAATTAATTGATGAAATATTGTGTTGGTATTGTGTAATAATTTAAGGTAATTATAAAATAACTAAAAATTATAAATATATTAAACTCATGAAAATATTATATTCATTCACAAAATGACCATTTATATTCACTCAAAACTTTATTTTTCCCCTTCGTGAACCCATAAGAGATATTTAAAACTAAGAGACTGACTTGTTATATTTTTGTTTGATTTAAATATTGTGTAAGACATTTTCATTGAAAGGTGTCCATTAAAAATTTGAATGTATATCCTACTGTTATAATGATGGAATTATCTTAATATAATAATAATTAAGATGAAAAATGGTGACCTTAATGCCTAGTTTTAAGGTAGGTTGACCCAATTAACCCTTTACTAATGTGAAGAAATTTACTACATTTAATATTCATAATTCCGAAATAGTAAAGGGGCCAATTTACCAAATTTGAACCTCCTAATTAAAAATATGTAATACATTTTTCACAATAATGTCTTTATTATTTGTAGAAAATAATTTTAAAATAATTGTACAAAATGAAAATAAAACCTCTTTTTATAAAATACAGTTTTCAAGAATAAAAATGGATTTAGTCTTATCCCATGCCTATAAAAAATATTACATGAATTATAAAACATTTTATTTAATATATAATATATATATTTCATTAAAATAATTCACTAATTGTGATTAATTTAATTTATTAAGATAAAAACATAGTGCGTGCATAAAAATAATTTTTCATAAAAACATTTATTTTACTTTAAAATGATTTTTGTTTTCATTTATAATCAATTAATTACTAATGAAATTATTATATACATGTGCAATCCCTGCACGTTTCATAATTTAGTTAGTCATATTCATACTTACCCACTTAATGGCTAGGTTAAAATGGTATGTTATATTACGGTTCATTTAGACTCATGGTTGGGTGTATCACAAGCTATCAAAAAAATTAAATTTAATTAAAATGAAGTATATCATAAATTCTTGGGGTATTACATGAAAGTTTTGTGTTATTATTGTTTATTTAGAGATTAGTGTTTTATTTATTCATATTATGGTTATTCATATTTGGTATTATCTTCACTTATGTAAACCATTTTTTTGTTAAATGGATAAAAACATGATGAATAACTTTTCATCCATTTTAAAGATCTTATGTTCTATTAAAATTTAATTTTTGTTCTTAATGAATTAAAATTTTATAATTACTTTTTATAATTCAGAATATGATATGAATTATAGATGAAAACTAATCTAAACACAACCATTGGACAAAACTGCTCTTGTAGAATAGAAGTAAATCAGGTAAGTATGTTTTCTCATTATCTACCTTGATAGTGAAATAATTACTCAAAATAAAGTAAGATAAAGATAAATATATTGATTATTATGTGAAACATATCACTTAACTATCATGGTAATCTTTTGAAAACTCATTTATAAGTATGTGTCTTATAATGACACATATATGGTTTTAGAAATGTTTAATTAAGAAAAAATATGTTTCCTAGATGTTACTTAGAAATTTATAATTATGATAAAATATATATATGATTTTATTAATATTTCACAATGAAAATATTTTAGTACAAATAGAAACAACTGTGAGGATTAAATTTTTTAAGTGGGTGAATGTTATACCCTGAGATTTCAATATGCATTTCTCCTTTAAATAATATTTTGTTTGACATCTTATGTTACACGCAACACCATTATAAATTAAATAATACTTTATTAAAATTCTAGGTAAACACTTATATGTTCTTAATATACAATATAAAATAAAATTAATACTCATTATTAGTTTAAATGAAATGAAATTAAGAGTACTTAAAATTTAAAAGCACATACTTCTATAAAAGAATTTTTTTCATTATAGTTTCATTTAAAAGATAAATTTATGTATTTTGTAATTTTAATTTGATTAAATAAATATAATTTTTTATTTTTTTATTTTTACAATTATCTTACGATTAATATTTAGTATTTTTTCTGAAAATGTTGATTTTTGGGTGAATAGTGAAGAAAACCAATTTTTCCAATACTTTAAATTTTTTATAAATTATCGTGATATAAAACTGAATTTAATTTTTATATTAAATTTATTCTATATAAAATATATATTTATGAAGTAAAAATAATCATTAGAAAATATTATTTGGAATTTAGAAACCTATGTTTGACATTTTCAAACCTATCTAATATTTTATTTCAAAAAAATAGTTATTCAAGAGACTTTTCTTAAATTAATTATTTAAAGTGTTAATTTTTTTATTGGTTTTATAAATTCTAATATCCCTAATTTTTTTATTTATTATGGAATAATTCCAAGGGTTTTCAATTATATAAAAGATTTTGTTGAAAATTTATTTTTACGATTAAAGGGGACATTTTTCTATAAACAGCCATTCAATGAGATTTAAATAATTATATAATAATTAATTTTTTCCACCTATATAAATTTAATATTTTAAAAATTATTCTATATTTGTAACTATCATCTTGAAATTATTTAACATGTCTCATTTCATTTTTTATCATAAATAATGGTTATCAGGGTAAAAAATTATCATTATGGTATGGGTCAAAAGGGTTAATGAGGGGGATAAAAAAGGATACGGATTTAAAAATCTATAAAACGTGTCTAAATTTATGTTTATTAATGGATATAATCCCTCCACTATCTTATATTTAGAAATTTTTACATTTGGTGCCACTTTCTATGATTGTGACATTGCTTTAATAATTTAAAATTAATATAAACGAAAATGGTACTCTCACTCGCTGAATACTTTTTCATGATAATGTTAATGATAAAAATATGATATGAATTTTTCAAGATAATAATTTTGGTTATGGATAAATTTATTTTAATTTTTTAATTTATTGTTTTTTAAAATAATTTATTAATTATCTAAAATGCTTATACAAATTCAACAAAGAGCTTGTGAATGCAGTATAAAAATCAGGTAAATAATTTTTTAAATATTAAAAGTGATATGGTTTGGATAAATTATGGTATTAAATGGATTTTATAGATTATTTTGTTGTTACATTGGAACTCCTTTACTGTCTTGATATTTTTAAGGTCAAATTCTTTGAATAGTCCTAAAAATGACATTAAATCATATTTAATGTTAAATAATATTTTGTTAATTTTTTTTGAAATCATAAAAATATTATATTTAATCAATTGGATGAAAAATTGTCTATAATAACATGCATACCCCGTTTTTTATAAATTTTTGATTTTTAAAATTACAATCTTGACCATTAAAGATTGAATATTTGTGGAAACGCAACTTATTTGTTTCTATAAAATGTGACTCAATATAACCATATCAAAGACACTTATGAATTTATTTTTTTCTCAAAATTATTATAGAATATCCCTCCACACTGCCCATACCCCCCCCCCCCACACACACAAAGGCCTTAAATTCAATTGAAAGAAGAATACCAAAAAAAGGTAACCGACTTTACCGAATTATTTTTTTCACTCTTCTTAAACCATGTCTAAATCATATATTAACAAATTAAAATAATTACATATTCATGATAAATATAATTAAATATTATTATGTTTATATAACAACCATTCTCAATTTTTTCCAATCCGTAGAAAAATGAAAATTTTGTTAGTGAGTATGTGTGCTCTACACCATGAACGACGTATTTCATTTTTCCCCACCACCTCACATGGATGATTATAATGATGGAAAAAATGAAAAATTATGAAATTTATAACATTATTATTATTCTTTAAAGATAAAATATTATCTAACATTTTTTCCTTATATTTATTGAAAATTGGATTTTTTTTTCTCATTCATACTAGTGAACTATTACCACCACGGATGATATATTTCATTTTTCATCACTAACTATAATGTAAAGTTATAATGATTTATTTAATAAATATATATAATATTTATGATAAAATTATGTTTTTTTAAGTATAAATCATAACATTATTTATTTTCTTTCCTCCCAATGAAAGTTTATAATTCCCCTCATGTATGTGTTCGTACTACCACCTCCATGAAGTGGAATATTTCATTTTTAATTTAAAAATTACATTAAGGGATATAAAAGTGTATTAAATGAGTAAATTTTATATTTATGGTATTATTAAGTTTCAATAAGTATTATGGAACCAATGTTTAATCCATTTTACCTAGATCAACACACCAAAATAGTTTTGTACCTAATAACCCCAAAACAACCTACATTAATTGAACTGATTTAATGAATAAAAAAATATTATATAAATGAAATAAGAAAATGATTATAATGGAATGAATATTAAAAAAAATATTATGAAAATAAATAATTAATTAATTTTTACTACACATGAGGTTATATAATGTATGTGGCAATTTGGGACTCGAGGTAATGATTTTTCCTTTAAAACGTATTTTAAATGTTTTGAACTCTTTATCTCCTATGACAATATTCATTTAAATGTTTCAATAATGGTATTATTTATAATAAAAATTATTTATTAATTTTATTTTTAACTAACTTGTACTTTTTTTACAAAGGTTTTAAAAGGATTTTTTTTTCATTTTCTATGCGGGTCAATTTTGACTTTCGTTATAAAAGTGGGAAAATTATATTATTTAATGTTTACAAAATGATCTATTTTTATCAAATTTATTGCTGTTATTAAGTAAAAAAGTTATTATAAATGATTATATGATTTTTTAAATAAGATCTTATTCCCATTTTTCAAGGATTTTTTAGTTTTTAAAATTATATCATGGGAAACGTATAGATCCTGAGGCTCAACATACATGGATATTACATCATTTTAGATGAATATTCGTCATATTACAAAATTACATGACTAAGGACCATAATATTTTAGTGTATATGGAAACATAGAACAAAATATTCTAGCATGGTGAAATATCTTCAATATATCCCACAAATATCTTCCCCTTTAGTACTTCTACTTAAAACCTTTCTTCATAAATGAAACATATGAAACGGGTGAGCTAAGATGCTCAGTAAGGGTAAACAAAATAGATACATAAGAACAACATGAGAATAAGGGTATAATAACATGATAATAACATTTTAAATATCACACCCTAAATATCAAAGATCATATATATGATTTATGGAATAAATATTGGGAGTTCATAAGACATGAATCATAAGGTAATCAAGAGAATACTCCATGATAGAATAAAATTGGAATAAGGCATATAATTGTGGAAAACATATAAGAATATAAAATTATTTCCATAGTAGTCAAAGAATTGTTGTCAACCCCATCTTAGTAGTATCAGATCACTCCTCATACCTTCTTGGTAGTAATAGTTTACTCTCATTACCATCTTAATAGTAAAGTTTCACTCCTAATACCATATTAGCGGAAAAAGTCCTTTAGTGAATCAAGTTCACTCCCTGTTTCAGCCATGTCTATCTCATGAGATATAAATATTTACCCAATTCATAGGTAGATATACATCTCACCCATATCATAATTAACCCATAAATATGTATGTCACGAGATCATAAACATCCATCATATGATAAACCATGAAATGAAATAGGCATCATAAACATGTAATAAAATCATAATATGTGGAGAACAGATAGGTTTCATAATTATTTCATCAAATCATAACCCATAAAAAGAATCATGTTTCATAGACATGTAATTCATGAAAGATACATGTTTTTCATAAACATCATTTCATTAATAGATAAACCACTCAGGGAAAGAATATAAATGGATATTTTGGATGATTTTCAAGGAAATGAATAAGAAACACAAATGGATGTCATCTAGGATGGAAAATAATTTTCAAATATCCTTTAAGAACATTTCATGAGGAAAATATCCCTTCTACCTTAAAAAATTATTTTTAAAACCTAAAGCCTTTTGAAAACCATTTTATTTGATAAGATATTAAGGATGCTTGAAAACATGTTGAAAATAGTTTTCTTTGAAAATGGAACTAAAAACAAATAAATGAAACTTTTAAAATATTTTGAAAATAATTTTCCTTTAAAACTTATAAAATAAAATTGTAAACATTTTTAAAAAACATTTTTCTTGAAAACATATAAAAGAATATAAAAAAGAATTTTAAAACTCATTTTCCTTGAAATCATATAAAATAATCTTGAAAACATTTAGAAATCCCATTTTATTTTAAAATACTTTAAAAAATTATAAAATAATCTAAAAAATAATTAAATTCCTTTTATTTGAAAAAAAACATTTGAAAACATATAAAGGGAGCTTTGAAAATCATTAAAACCCATTTTTAAACATAAAACAATTTTTGAAACAAAAATCATTTAAAACCCCATTAAAAATTTAATTTCAAGAATATAAATAAAAACGTTTTTCTTAAAAATTAATCACAAAAAAAATTCAAATAATGATTCAAATTAAGGATGGTCATGGTGGTAGATAAATTGGTACATGACGAACATTCCTTTTATGTCGTAAAATGTTTAGAAACGTTTCTTGGTTGGAAAATGAAAATAAGATTCCTTTTTTAAAGGAACATTTTTTAAAAAGTATGAAATGGATAAAAATTAATTTTAATAATCATAGGTGAGTATTTTAACTTTTTTTTAACATTTTTTGAATACATGATTTTTAAGGAACCAATATTTATGACTGAAGAGAGAGGTATAGTTGGACTTTCTTAAAAACTCTTTTTAAACATATTATGTACAAAAGAGTATAAAAATGGTACCAATACATGAATATATCATGTATAACCATAGTATAATAATATTCCAGAGGTTTATTTATATATGGATCATTATTTTCCATCAATAGAAACATATTTATAAATAATTATGACAAATGATGAGATTGCATCAATAAACTACTACCACTTTGGTGACATTGAATCATAATCATAAAGAAATAAAAAAATTACATGAGGAATAAAAATTATTAAAATAATTATATTAATGATATAAAATTTCAATGGGTAGTATATACACCCCATATAAATATATAGGTGCATAACATGGCATATATCTTAAACAAGGAAAATTGAAAAAAAAAATTAATTTACCAATTTGGTAGCTTTAGAACCATAAACTCCATAAAATAAATTTCATAAAATGGATATGTAAATAAACATAATATTAATTATAATAATAATATAATAAATTAATGGGAATTATATACACCACACAAAATAAATGAGTGGTGAATAAGGCATAAGTCTTACAGAAATAAAAGTGGGATGAGAAAACCCCTTACTACTTGAGTAAATTTACAATCATGATCCTCATGAAATAATATCATAAATTAAAGCTTTTAATATAATTAAATAAATTAAATTAATTATATAAAATTTAATATGGAATTATATACACCACACAAAATAATCGAGTGGTGAATATAGCATGTATCTCACTGAAATAAAAAGTGAGATGAAATTCCCTTACCTTACGTCTTGAATTTCATCGTACAAATTAGAACCAATTATATAATAAATATAAGTTTATAATAACTATATTTCAAAACCATTTTATTATATATAACATGGCATATTATTTTATTATCACTTTACATTACCCATTTATTAACAATTCCATGTTAATGTTACACTTTGAGGAATATCTGCTTTGTTTTTCTTAAATGTTTTAACTTTTTATTATTGATACTATTAAATAGATCTATATTTAATGATTTTAATAATGTAAAAAATTATTAAAATATAATATATATTCATTATATAAAAATTTATAATAATCTATAAAATATAGAAATAAGAAATAGAATACACTATTTATGGAGACGATAGGTTGTACGTACGCATGAACGTTGATTCCGTTTCATTGTCGTATTGAATGAAAGAATGTAAATGAAATATATGTATATATATAATATAATTATAGTAGAATTATTATTTCATATATATCATATAATATCAGTGAATCTATCCTTAATAAATTCCATGTAATGTGTGAACGAATCACATCGCTTTGAGGAGGCGATAGTCGACACGTCCACAAATGATGTTATTGTATTTACAAAAAATGGAAAGAATGAATGAATGTTTTATATAATAATTAAATAAGTATAAATTAATCATAAATATAATATATATATATATATATCATATAAAAAAATTTCCACCATAATTCCCATTTTTTGAGAGGTTGTGAAGGAAAAATGAGCAATAGCATTCCGTGTAGAGGTAGTTCGTCAAACACAAGAACGATAGGTTTGATACCCATTAAGTGGAAGTGTGTGAAATTATTGGTTGAACCCTTAGAATATAAAATTATAAGTATATTAATTATACCATGTTTATTATATAATCATGGAATAATAATAGTTGAGGGGGTGGAAAATGAAAATAAATCAAAGGAACTTGAGAAGGATGTTACTTATTCTTTGGGTAACCCCTCATGGTTTGCACCAAAGGGATTCCTTGGTTGGATTTGTACCTAAAGTGAGGCTTCTATTATTAATTTGGGGATTTGGGTAGGATATTTGGGCTGGTTATGTTTCAAAAAAAGGGGCTGGATAGGTTTGAGGATGTTATGGGGGTGAGTGCCTTTTTATAATGAAGGAGGAGTGGTATTCTTGTAAATTTAAAAAGGTAAACAATATTGAGAGGTATCCCATACATCACGTGACTCCAATAATTGATATAATTTTATAAAGTACGGTAATTGGTAAAAATATTCACAGAAACTTTCTTTTGGAAATGTTTCTAGGCTATTTTGACACTTAAAATAAAATTTTAACCACTAAGTATTCTTGTTTTTACCTTAATCGTTGTAATTTATTTTAATTAATTTACCTAATAATTTTTTTAAAAAACTAAGTTAACATTTTTGAATATTATAAATTATTATTATTCCAAATATGGAATCAGTTTTTCCAAATTCTAATCACATAATTTTTAGAAATTAATTTTAAGTTATTCCCATAGACGAGACGATAAAACAGATTTTTAAAGTAAAAATGTTCAAATTTTTGCTATATTTTTGTATCTAAATTTAATTATCAATGAGATAAGTTTTTTTAACTGATATAAAGTTGAAATAATTATACATAAAATAAAATTTAAAACATTATTTAAATATATAAATAAATTGGACTAAAATATAGTTTTGAATTGAAATTCAGTATTATTTACTATTAATTAAAATATAAAAGTTCTCAGAAAAATAGAAATAGTTATCCCAAAGTAAATTTTAATATTTCTATTCCATAAATGAAGTTTATTTTTTCAATTAAAAATAATAATAGTGTCAAAAAAATAGATTTAAAATCGGTTTTCCATTATAAGGCGGTAAAATTGCCCTTTAGAAAAATATAACTTTTTATTTATAACTTTGAAATTATTCTTTTCTTACACCTATAAAATCTATTTCTTGAGTATAAAAAATATTTATTTAGTATATAATGTATCAATTTTATCAAAATAATTAATCAAAGTGGGTTTTTTAATATATTGAGATAAAATAGTGTTTATACATAGAAAAATTATTTTCTTAGAGAAGTGATTTCATTATTTTCAAATTTCTATTTAATTAACTTGTATTAATTTATAAACAATATATTCATTTTATATAAATTTTTAAATAATATTTTCATAATTTAATTAATATTATTCATAACATACATTTTAATAGCTATGTGGTTGTTATAAAAAACATTTATAATTATATTAATTGTATATTATAGTTCGTTACAAACAATGACTTGTGTGTTATGAAGGATATCAAGGGGAATCGATATTGTGTGTAACATAGTCAAAACATAGTATTGCAAGTACCAAAAGCTAATCTGAGTGTTACATGGACTATAACATTAACATAGTTCTACGTATAATGCAATCCAACCATATTTATTTTGTAAAAACAATCTTCAATGTTCCATGAAAAGAAAAATATCAAAAATATTAAATTAATTTGAAAATAAATAATTCAAAAATGTATTAGGGTGTTACAAAAAAGGATATTTATTCACATTTTTATGTGATAATTGAAAGTGCTGTAACTTATAGGATCAAAATCAATATTTATGATTTTTATGATGGAAATGAAATATTTAATTTGTTTTAATCATATTTTCATACTTTTACATCAAATATGATAATGGGTGGGTACAATATATCCCTTAGATGTAACGACCCAATCTTTTTGAGTAGTATATTAACTTACTCTTATTGATTTAATAAGATGTTAATGGTTAATGCAGAAAGAGGAGTCGATGGATTCATCCAGTAGACTCAACCCTTACGAAGCCCACTTATCAGAGCTTGGGAAGGAGGTAGCATCTGTGGGCTTCGCTTTGGACCAAGCCCAAGCCGAGCTCCAGCGTGTCAAGCTTGAACGAAAATTCTTGCAGGAGAAGTTCAAGTTAGTGGAGGTTGCTACTAGGGCAATGTTATCTGAGCCTCCCTCAGATTCTCTCACCATAGCACACCTTACACTTAGGTCTTATGCCAGTGTTATAAGGGGCTATGTGATGAGACCCTAGTTTCCTTGTGTAATCCTCTCGGGTGAATAAATTGAGATTTCTTCCTTTAGTGATGTTTGTGAAATTTAAAATGCCTAGATAATTTTAGAATGTATTTTATTGATGAATTTTGAAAAAGGGATATTTTGAAATATTTATGTAAACCCTAAATAACTAATGATGTGTAATGATTTTCAAAAAATGGTCTTTTACAAAAGTGTTCATTAAGGAATTTGGAGTCTAATAAGATCAACTTAATTTTTGATGAATAGTAAATTATGAATAGTGATTTTACGCTTAGGATTAGTAATGTGACCAAATGGATTAGTAATATTCACTCAAAGAAAGTTTTAATATAATTTAGACACCTTGGTTAAGTAATGTGATTCAATAAAATGGTTAAATAACGGTTTCATAAATTATTATTCAAGTATTAGTTTTTTCGGATGAATAGTGTTTTTTAATTAAAAATTTAATTAAAAATAATTAGAAAATTATTTTTATAAAAAGGACTTTATTTTTGAACTCAGAGAATCGATATTATGTTAAGGTAAATTTTGGGGATTTTTCTGAAAAAAATGAATTTTCGATGAATAGTGTTTTTATTTAAAAATATAATTAAAAATATTTAGAAAATTATTTTTATAAAATGGAGTTCATTTTTGAAATCATAGCATTGATATTTGGTTAATGTAAAATTTTGGGATTATTCTGAGAAAGTTGAATTTTCAGTTAATAGTAAAATTACAGTTTTAGGGTTTCGGTATGTTTAATGACATCAAAACAGTGTCATGATGATGTCATGAGATATTTTGAGGGTTGGCCGGCCAAGGGTGGTGAATTATTGTTTTGGGGGCCCCATGTGGCCTAACTCCATGATAAATGCCAAGGGAGAGAACATGGGTTTGAGAAAAGCACATGTGAGGTGTCCTTTGGCCATTAATGCTTTGTCCCCTCACTTTCCCTATAAATACCCACCCTTTCCTCACTTGGTTTTCACTCCCAACTCTTCCCCAACGAAGTTCTGGTCTTCTTACCTTCCAAAGAGTCCTCCCAAGGTGCCCCCAAGCCCTCAAGGTCCAATCCTTTGAGTTTCAAGAGTCACGTTTTAAGGTAAGGGATCCGACCCCTCTCTTTCTTTTCGTGTAATCTCTTTTATGTCATTCCTTTTATGCTCCATGTTATTATGTGAGAGGATGTTCTTTTATATTCCTCTTACTGAACTTTCATGTTTATATGATGAGAGATCCCCTCTTACTCTCATCATTTCGTTTTATGAAAGTTTAAGTGACGCCGTTAGGCTGCCGAATGTTTAAGTGATTCTTTCACCCTTCTCATTTTTTTCAAGTTCGATTTTCATGTCAAATCTTTCAAGTTCCTTTTTATTATGTTGGGGTATGATCTCTATATCTATCATACTGATCTCTTATGATCATATGATGAGAGACCCTATTTTATTTGTCCAATTCATTTTTGTTGAAGTTTAAGTGACGCCGTTAGGCTGCCGAATTTTCATAAGAGAAATCAAATTTTTGTCTTCCTTCCATGTTTTTCATTTCAATTGGTATGTCCTTTAAATTGCATCACCATGTCCATATATCCTTCTTATTCTGTCCCTTTACCTTTTTATGGGTCAATTATGATTGTTCAACCCATTTTCCCTCTCTTTTCAAAGTTTCTAAAACCTTGTAACATAGCCGTTATGCTGCAGAATTTTCGTCTCAAAATGCCTCTCTTTTCTCAATATTATTTTATGTTATAAAGTGAATACTAAAAGCTCCTATTTCTAAAGGGGTATTCACATATATATAAAAATGTTCTATTTTAAATTCTGGGATTTACATACATGATACCCGCTTTCCCTTTCCGTGGGTTTAAAGTAACGTAAAGATCATGTCTTTAAAGCAGTTTTTGAAACGTTATGATTATGAAATGAAACCCATTTGTTTTATGCTATATGGGTTATTTATGAAATGTTTGATGATGATATATGTGGCTCACATGAAAATAAAGACAAATTTAAGGGTGCGCCCTGATAGCGCTCCAATGCATTGGGTAAAGACTTAATCTCTAGAGATGACCATTTTAACGACGCCTTGGTGAATAACCTTGGTAATTTTTAACGACACCTTGGGGATGGACCTTGGTGAAACGAAATGATTGTCAATATTAAATGTTTTAGCCACATCTTCCAGTTATGAAAAATGATTATTTTTATTACGATGTATCTCATGATTTCTTTCTCATGCCTTAAAGTTCTTTTCATGTCCTTATTGAAGTATCTCAAGTTCACTTGTAAAATGTTTCTCTTGTTTCCCTTACTGGGCCTTCTGCTCACCCTATCTTTTTATGTATGTCCCCAGGTTATGAGATGCATAATGAACATAGGATGAACTAAAGGAGAAGCCTTTCAAGTGTTTAAGAAGAATGTTTTTATGTTTTTTTATGTATTATGATCCTTGTTTCCAAGACACTAAACCTTAACGATCCTCAGTTCCGTGTAATGAAATGAAAGTTTATGTTATAAAATGGCGGGATGATATAGTTGGTATCAAAGGATGGTTTAGTTATTTGTGGAAATTAGGATATAAAAACTTTAGGAAGAACCCTATAGAAAAGTTTAAATATAGGAAAACTTCCTGGTATTTTGGTAAGTATTGAGTAAGTGGTTTATCAAACAAATACATCCCTGTCTGGATACGAGCAGGTAGAGGCGGCTCTGGCACAGATGTACATAGGGGTAAAACCCGAAAACACCGCTTTGAGCTAGACTCGAACGGGAACTGGTGCACGATAACGGGCCTTGCTGCACTCTTGGTTACGACACTCCCGGGGGATATGTTTGGTTAATCACAAGCTTTCTATGAATCATTATGAAGGAATTATAGAAAAGTGTAATTGTTTAAGCATTAAGTCTTAGTTAAAAGATTCATAAATGAAATAAGTTTCTTACTAAGGTTTTATTCTTTTAGAAAATGGCGGGCAATAGGAGGAACTGTGCCGATGGTGACCGCAATGCACCATGTGCTGACAGCCCTCCGATGGAAGCCGGAATGGAAACATTCATGCGAATGATAAACCAAATGACTCAAGTTATGATTAATAACTTGAATCAAGCTGAGAGGCCGACCTCACCACGAAGGGAACAACACTCTGTCGAGTCCTTCATGCGTCAACGACCGCCAACATTCAGTGGATCTACTGACCCATTGGTTTCGGAACAATGGATAAGCTCCATTGAAAAGATCTTCTTTGTACTTCATTGTTCGGAACAAGAAAAAGTCACCCTTGCTGTTTACCGCCTAGAGGGAGAAGCTGATCAGTGGTGGTCACTGATCAAAAACACGAAGCCACGAGGAGAGATGGAAGCTATGGAGTGGGAAGAATTTCGGGGGATTTTCTTTAACAAGTATTTCCCTCATTCCATGACAACGAAAATGGAGAAAGAGTTTCTCGAGCTGAAGCAGAAGGAGAACGAATCTGTCGGAAGCTACGAGATGAACTTCACAAGGCTTTCCCGTTATACCTCAAGCTTTGTCATGGACCCTAATGGGAAGGTTGATAGATTCTTTGGCGGACTACGACCTCATATGCGGAAGAATCTAGCCAACAGGGACTATGATAGCTATGAAGAAATAGTTCGAAGTGCTATGAAATTCGATCTGGAGTTTGGTGAGACATAGTGGTCTCATAAGCCAAATGAAAAGAAGAGATCGTTGGAGCCCAGTTTAGGGAAGTCTTTTGATCAGGGAAGAGGTGGAAAACAAATGCAACTTACCACATGCAATAAATGTGGGAAGAATCATCTGGGGAACTGCTTGAACGAAAGTGGCAAGTGATACAAGTGTGGAAGAGGAGGCCATATTGCTCGGAATTGTCATAGTGAGGTGAAGCCTCAGCTTCCCAACACTAACGACAGAGGAAAGATGGTTCTGGCCCTACCCGAAGTCACATGCTTCAAGTGTGGACAGCTTGGGCACTTTGCTAACCAATGTCCCAATCCGAGGGCGGTGGAGGGGAATCACCACCAACCTCAGCAGAGGCCAAGAGAGCAAGGTCGTGCTTTCTCTATCACAACAGCTGAAGTTGAAGTCCCGAACGATGTGGTAGCAGGTACTCTTGTTGTCCTCTCAAAACTAGCAAGTGCTTTATTTGATTCTGGTTCTACGCATTCCTTTATTTCTTCCAAGTTTGCAAAGAATATAGAATCAATCCCTGAATTTCTTGAGGTAGAGTTGTCAGTCAAGACTCCAAGTGGGATTATCCATGCATCAACAGTGTTTAGAGACTCTAGTGTTTACTTTGGTGAGCACAATCTTATCGCAAATCTAGTAGTCATTCCCATGATGGAATTTGACGTTATACTAGGGATGGACTGGCTCTCAAAGTATAATGCTAAGATCAAATGCAGAAGTAAGGAAATCTCAGTAGTCTTGAATGAACGACCTACAGTTATCTTCCGTGGAGATATATCCCGAACTGATCCCTATCTAGAAGCACCTCCTATAGCTTTCTTTATGGAGTTAATCGGTGATGAGGAAGAAGGGAAAGGGAGTATACAAATTGAATATGTTCCGATTGTTCAGGAATACATGGATGTATTTCCTGAGGAGTTACCTGGACCTCCCCCAGAAAGAGAGGTAGAGTTCTCCATTGAACTCGTACCTGGGTCTCAACCGATATCAAAGACTCCGTATAGAATGGAAAATGTGGAGCTAGAGGAGCTAAAGAAACAACTCCAAGACTTGTTGGAGAAGGGGTTTATCCGACCGAGTGTGTCTCCTTGGGGAGCACCAGTTCTCTTTGTGAAGAAGAAGGATGGATCAATGCGGCTATGCATCGATTATAGAGAACTGAACGGGATCACAGTGAAGAACAGATATCCTCTTCCTAGAATTGATGATTTATTTGACCAACTTCGTGGGGCTCAATTCTTCTCTAAGATTGACATTCGATCTGGTTATCATCAACTGAGGGTGAAGAAGGAAGATATTCCAAAGACTGCCTTCCGATCAAGATATGGGCATTATGAGTTTACGGTTATGCCCTTCGGCTTGACTAATGCTCCTGCTATTTTCATGGATTTGATGAATAGAGTCTTTAAGGACTACCTTGATAACTTTGTGGTAGTTTTTATTGATGATATTTTGATATATTCAAAAAGTCGTGAGGAGCATGAAGATCATCTGAGGGTTGTTTTGAAAACTCTACGGAAGGAGAGGCTCTTTGGGAAGTTCAGAAAGTGTGAGTTTTGGTTACAACAAGTGGCTTTCTTGGGGCACATCGTAACCAATGAAGGAATCTCGGTTGACCCTGCAAAGACAATGGTTGTAGAGGAGTGGCCTCAACCCACAAAAGTAACTGAGATTCGTAGTTTCCTTGGTTTAGCGGGATATTATAGGAGGTTTGTGAAAAACTTTTCACGGCTTTCTAATCCACTAAACAAGTTGACTCGAAAAGGGGTTAAGTTCATCTGGACAAAGGAATGCGAGGAAAGTTTCCAAGAGCTGAAGAAGAGATTGGTTACTGCACCGGTGTTAACACTACCCTCTATCGGAGAAGGATTCGTTATTTTTAGCGATGCATCTCTGAAAGGGCTTGGGTGCGTCCTCATGCAAAATGACAAAGTAATTGCTTATGCATCTCGACAGTTGAAGATTCATGAGCAGAATTATCCTACGCATGATCTAGAGCTGGCGGCAGTTGTTTTTTCTCTAAAGATATGGAGGCACTATCTTTATGGGGAGAAATGTGATATATACACTGACCACCAAAGTCTAAAGTATATTTTCACTCAGAAAGAATTGAACATGAGACAAAGGAGATGGTTGGAGCTTATTAAAGACTATGATTGTTCAAATCATTATCACCCTGGAAGAGTAAACAAAGTAGCGAATGCGTTAAGAAGGAAAGATCCTGTTGTTCTGGCAACAATGAGGATCCTGGGAGATCCCTTGATTAAAGATCTAGTAAAACTTGACATGGGAATTATAAGGAAAGGGACATCATCAACCCTATCCCAAATGATTTCTCAACCTTCATTACTAGAGAAGATCAAGAAGGCTCAAAAAGAAGATCCTTTGCTGCAGGAGAAGTTCAAGGCTATAAAGGATGGGAAGTTCCCTGATTTAAATATTGATCAAGAAGGTGTATTGAAATTTCGTACAAGACTATGTGTTCCATCTATTCCGGAGATAAAGAAAGAACTGATGGATGAAGCTCATAGCTCTACTTTCTCTATACATCCGGGAAGCACTAAGATGTATAGAGACCTTCGTGATCATTATTGGTGGGATAACATGAAGAGGGAGATTGCTGATTACACTACAAGGTGCCTGGTGTGTCAGCAAGTAAAGGCAGAAAGACAACTTCCTAAGGGGGTATTACAACCGCTACCCATACCAGTATGGAAGTGGGATAATATCACCATGGACTTTGTAACTGGTCTCCCAAAAACATCCAAAGGAAACAATGCGATATGGGTTATTGTGGACCGTCTCACCAAGACAGCCCATTTTATCTCTATTCGGGAAGATTTCTCTCTGGATCAGCTTGCCAAGATATACGTGAAGGAAGTGGTAAGGCTGCATGGGGTACCACTATCCATCGTATCTGATCGTGACCCAAGATTCACATCAAAATTCTGGAGAAGTCTTCAGCATGCTCTGAACACTGAATTGAATTTTAGTACGGCCTATCATCCTCAAACTGATGGCCAATCTGAAAGGACTATTCAGACACTCGAAGACATGTTGAGATTATGCTCAATGGAATTTAAAGGTGGATGGGATCAACACCTCCCATTAGTTGAGTTCTCCTATAACAACAGCTTCCATGCGAGTATTCAGATGGCACCCTATGAAGCTCTGTATGGAAAGCGGTGTAGAACTTCTACTTGTTGGGATGAAACTAGAGAGAGGAAGCTTCTTGGGCCTGATCTCGTGCAAGAGATGACGGAACAGGTTCATGCCATCCAACAACACATAAGGGCTGCTCAGAGTCGGCAGAAGAGATATGCTGACAATCGTCGAAGAGACTTGGAGTTTGGGGTGGGTGACAAAGTCTTCCTTCGAATCTCTCCATGGAAGAGAGTCATGCGGTTTGGGAAGAAAGGGAAGCTCAGTCCTAGGTACATTGGCCCCTATGAAATCCTTGATCGCATAGGAGCAGTGGCCTATCGTCTAGCACTTCCACCGAACCTAGCTCAATTTCATGATGTCTTCCATGTATCTCTCTTGAGGAAGTACATACCCGACCCTTCGCATGTACTGAACCCAGAGGTTCTACAACTTGAACATGACCTCTCTTATGAAGAGCAGCCAGTGGAGATCATAGACCGTAGAGACAAGGTCCTACGAAACAAGACTACCCACCTTGTGAAAGTGTTGTGGAGGAATCATAAATATGAAGAGGCGACTTGGGAGCCCGAGGAAACAATGAAGCAAAAGTACCCTCACCTTTTCGACTAGGCCTCAAGTATAAATTTCGGGGACGAAATTTCTAAAGGGGGGAAGAATGTAACGACCCAATCTTTTTGAGTAGTATATTAACTTACTCTTATTGATTTAATAAGATGTTAATGGTTAATGCAGAAAGAGGAGTCGATGGCTTCATCCAGTAGACTCAACCCTTACGAAGCCCACTTATCAGAGCTTGGGAAGGAGGTAGCATCTGTGGGCTTCGCTTTGGACCAAGCCCAAGCCGAGCTCCAGCGTGTCAAGCTTGAACGAAAACGCTTGCAGGAGAAGTTCAAGTTAGTGGAGGTTGCTACTAGGGAAATGTTATCTGAGCCTCCCTCAGATTCTCTCACCATAGCACACCTTACACTTAGGTCTTATGCCAGTGTTATAAGGGGCTATGTGATGAGACCCTAGTTTCCTTGTGTAATCCTCTCGGGTGAATAAATTGAGATTTCTTCCTTTAGTGATGTTTGTGAAATTTCAAATGCCTAGATAATTTTAGAATGTATTTTATTGATGAATTTTGAAAAAGGGATATTTTGAAATATTTATGTAAACCCTAAATAACTAATGATGTGTAATGATTTTCAAAAAATGGTCTTTTACAAAAGTGTTCATTAAGGAATTTGGAGTCTAATAAGATCAACTTAATTTTTGATGAATAGTAAATTATGAATAGTGATTTTACGCTTAGGATTAGTAATGTGACCAAATGGATTAGTAATATTCACTCAAAGAACGTTTTAATATAATTTAGACACCTTGGTTAAGTAATGTGATTCAATAAAATGGTTAAATAACGGTTTCATAAATTATTATTCAAGTATTAGTTTTTTCGGATGAATAGTGTTTTTTAATTAAAAATTTAATTAAAAATAATTAGAAAATTATTTTTATAAAAAGGACTTTATTTTTGAACTCAGAGCATCGATATTATGTTAAGGTAATTTTTGGAGATTTTTCTGAAAAAAATGAATTTTCGATGAATAGTGTTTTTATTTAAAAATATAATTAAAAATATTTAGAAAATTATTTTTATAAAATGGAGTTCATTTTTGAAATCATAGCATTGATATTTGGTTAATGTGAAATTTTGGGATTATTCTGAGAAAGTTGAATTTTCAGTGAATAGTAAAATTTCAGTTTTAGGGTTTCGGTATGTTTAATGACATCATAATGGTGTCATGATGATGTCATGAGATCTTTTGAGGTTTGGCCGGCCAAGGGTGGTGAATTATTGTTTTGGGGGCCCCATGTGTCCTAACTCCATGATAAATGCCAAGGGAGAGCACATGGGTTTGAGAAAAGCACATGTGAGGTGTCCTTTGGCCATTAATGCTTTGTCCCCTCACATTCCCTATAAATACCCACCCTTTCCTCCCTTGGTTTTCACTCCCAACTCTTCCCCAACGAAGTTCTGGTCTTCTTACCTTCCAAAGAGTCCTCCCAAGGTGCCCCCAAGTCCTCAAGGTCCAATCCTTTGAGTTTCAAGAGTCACGTTTTAAGGTAAGGGATCTGACCCCTCTCTTTCTTTTCGTGTAATCTCTTTTATGTCATTCCTTTTATGCTCCATGTTATTATGTGAGAGGATGTTCTTTTATATTCCTCTTACTGCCCTTTCATGTTTATATGATGAGAGATCCCCTCTTACTCTCATCATTTCGTTTTATGAAAGTTTAAGTGACGCTGTTAGGCTGCCGAATGTTTAAGTGATTCTTTCACCCTTCTCATTTTTTTCAAGTTCGATTTTCATGTCAAATCTTTCAAGTTCCTTTTTATTATGTTGGGGTATGATCTATATATCTATCATACTGATCTCTTATGATCATATGATGAGAGACCCTATTTTATTTGTCCAATTCATTTTTGTTGAAGTTTAAGTGACGTCGTTAGGCTGCCGAATTTTCATAAGAGAAATCAAATTTTTGTCTTCCTTCCATGTTTTTCATTTCAATTGGTATGTCCTTGAAATTGCATCACCATTTCCATATATCCTTCTTATTCTGTCCCTTTACCTTTTTATGGGTCAATTATGATTGTTCAACCCATTTTCCCTCTCTTTTCAAAGTTTCTAAAACCTTGTAACATAGCCGTTATGCTGCAGAATTTTCGTCTCAAAATGCCTCTCTTTTCTCAAAATTATTTTATGTTATAAAGTGAATACTCAAAGCTCCTATTTCTAAAGGGGTATTCACATATATATAAAAATGTTCTATTTTAAATTCTGGGATTTACATACATGATACCCGCTTTCCCTTTCCGTGGGTTTAAAGTAACGTAAAGATCATGTCTTTAAAGCAGTTTTTGAAACGTTATGATTATGAAATGAAACCCATTTGTTTTATGCTATATGGGTTATTTATGAAATGTTTGATGATGATATATGTGGCTCACATGAAAATAACGACAAATTTAAGGGTGCTCCCTGATAGCGCTCCAATGCATTGGGTAAAGACTTAATCTCTAGAGATGACCATTTTAACGACACCTTGGTGAATAACCTTGGTAAAATTTAACGACACCTTGGGGATGGACCTTGGTGAAACGAAACGATTGTCAATATTAAATGTTGTAGCCACATCTTCCAGTTATGAAAAATGATTATTTTTATTACGATGTATCTCATGATTTCTTTCTCATGCCTTAAAGTTCTTTTCATGTCCTTATTGAAGTATCTCAAGTTCACTTGTAAAATGTTTCTCTTGTTTCCCTTACTGGGCCTTCTGCTCACCCTTTCTTTTGATGTATGTCCCCAGGTTATGAGATGCATAATGAACATAGGATGAACTAAAGTAGAAGCCTTTCAAGTGTTTAAGAAGAATGTTTTTATGTTTTTTTATGTATTATGATCCTTGTTTCCAAGACACTAAACCTTAACGATCCTCAGTTCCGTGTAATGAAATGAAAGTTTATGTTATAAAATAGCGGGATGCTATATTAGATGCATTAGTTAATTAGATGTTCTCTAGAGGAGACATGTTTGAATTAATTAGGTAGGTTATTCCATTATAAGGGCACCTATTATGATGATTGAAAGGATAATGTCCCAATATTCCTGCAAGGTTTGTCATTTCCTTATATTATATTTAATGGAAATATTTTGATTTCATGAGGTAAAAAATAAGGTTATTAAAAAGGGAAGTGTTTTGAAATTTTAATGATGAATGGTTTCTTTTTCAAGGAAAAGTTTTCATAACCACACTTGTTTTCTCAAGAAGCTATCGTGGTTACAATTTTTTCTTAATGCTTGAAATAATATGTTTTATGAAAAGCTTTTGGTAATGATGTTTAATTAATGAATAAGTACATGATTATTTTAGATCAAATTTTATTTTTATAAATAGGAAAACATCCTTAAGCATTTTAATCTAATTTTTTAAATGGAAAGTTAGTTTTCCTTTAATATCCGTTAATTATTTTTTTATCATCCCATGTTTTGAAAAAAAATATCCATTGGGCCAATGGATTTATATTAATTATAAGTATTTCAATGGTGATAAGTATTTAACAAGGGAAAAATTTCATAAATTAAAAAGCAGTATAAACAAAAGAAACAATTTTTGGGGGGAAATGTATACTGTGTGGATATATACACATTCATATGAAATTATTTTCCTAATTATCTAACAATTAAAACAGAAAATGTCCTAGAAATGCATGAAATTTCAATGGTTTTCTTAAATCATGTAATTATAGATTTTTTATGTATTGGTTGTCATAGTTAGTTTGAAATCCAGTATGTAAATAATAATTTTTAGTATTTGATCTAGGATTTCCTATTAGGGGATTTTCATAATATATGTCTCTCAACTATGAATAAATATTGTTAAAAGTAAATAACACATCGCATGATAATTTTTAAAAGGATTAGCCTCGATATGAAAGCCTTATTTTTATTGTTATTGGTTACCCCCCCCCCCCCAAATTATATATTCCCCACAATAATTGCTAGTTTAAATACTAGGAATATGTTTATCCCATTAGTACATAGATGCACTATACTCCTTCCTAAATCCCACTAGAAACTATAGATTCTCACAACCTATTACAAAAAATATTGGAATCAAAACAACAAATACCTCCTCTAACACTTGGTTTCTTTGGCACAACTTGATTTAGATCTTCATTTATGAGCCTTCTGGATCAATAGATCTATATGTTTGGACTTATTCAAGATATTTGATATCTAATAATCATTATCAAAACAAATTGTCCTTACCACTATCCTTAAATCCTTAATTATATGGATCTTACTTAGAATTCACAAAATGACCAGGCATTTACGTCTTCTTATGCACTATTAAAGCTCCTAGATTCAGTATTTATTCTCTCTTTTTTATTTTCTTATCAATTTATTCTTTTTGCAAAAAATTAACATAAATGTTTATCACTATTTTTTCATGTTTATTTCTACTTGAAAAATATTTTAATTATTTTTTATGTAACACGTAGTACATGGGAAACTCAACTGCCTCATGTAAAAACTAGTGAACCAGATTATCTTCATAAAAATATAATACATTATAGAAATATAATTTAACAATTATTACATGGACTCGACCTTTAATAAGAAGATTTTATTAAATAAGGTGTAGTATCCCTAACCCAATTAGCCACCCGAATAGTGTTACAGGGCTGGGTTCCACTGGCCTTAGGTGCACCTCCCCAAACACCAAAGGTTTCCAACTAGAATATAGGGTGTAAAGAGTTATAGTGGATAGGCTATACCCATAGGTGGTAGATATAATACTGGTTTGTGTAATAATATAACATGATACGGAAGTAAAAGACTTAGAAAACTCAATCCAGACCTAGAAACAATGGAAGCACGGTCAATATAAAATAAATAATGGAGAAATTAACAAATTGAAGCAGTGGAGAAATAAATTAACAAGCTAATAATATCACTTATAGATTAACTGAAATGAATTAAGCATTCAAAACATGTCATACAATACAATAAACAAAAGAAGGGTCACCCATGGCCAACCTCCAGTAGCTACATATATATAAGCATGCTGAAACTGAAAGGAATATAAAAAAGAAAACTCAAAAGTAACTCCTGTAGAGTTAAGAACCCCATTGTCCCTTTCAAACATCCATTCCAACTCAACTAGGATCTAGCTCCTTAGCCATAACCCTTAACTGAACTCAAAATCATAAATTCTACATGCATCCTGAAGGGATCATGTATTGTCTGAGAACGTGTCTCTATAGTATACCACCCAAGATTAAGTACCCAACAAAAGTGTTTAAGAATAAGTGTAATATGGAATTAAATAATGTTGATAACTCAAGCATTTAAAATAAACACAATCTCTACTTATAAGGACATGGCCTTAAACATTACATAATCTTGAATTAAATGAATAATTAACATTGGGGATCTTTTCAGGTTTATAGTTTTAGAAATTATCCCATAACTATTACATAACAACTTGAATATTACAAGTCAACACTACTATAGAGTGTCCATTTTTTTAATATAATAAAAACTCTTAAAAAGACACATGTCTAGTTCCGTGTTTTAGAAATAATGACTTTTCCTTGATCCCATCCTTGAACCTATTCATCTTTAAGTCCTGTGGAAAACATTTCAAAAAACTTGGGATGAGCATAAAAAGCTCAGTAAGGGTTATAAACTAAATAAGGAAAACATTATCCCAACAATAAATACAAATCCATGAAACCATACTTTTCAATCATAACATACCTTATGAAATCATAACATTTATGAATAACACACAAAAATCATAAATCATAAATATTACTTATGGAATCCTTATCAAACTTATATTGTAGCTATAACAGCTACGTAGGGAGTTACACATGGAATACCCATCATAGTATATTCCCAAAATCTCTTAGGAGAAACATCACCTTTACCTCCGTCGCGTTACCTAATGAATTGGAGAGCTATCTCAGGCTCACCCACCCTAGGTTTATCACGGAACCAATAATATAGTTAAACAATGCCCAATAACCATAACATAATCATAACATATAAAACATGTACAAAGGAAAGATAGAATTTCCACATTCTAATAGATCAAATCAATATATTGAAATAAACAATGTTTTATCAAATCATTTTAAAAACCATTTAAAAAGAGATTTTTGAATCAAAGTGTCCCATACCACTTTGAAGATCTTAAATGAATTATCATTTGAAAACATTAATGTCCATATAAATACATCCTAAACCCATTTTGAAAACACATATATTAATGAGAAATATTTAGAAGAATAAATCTTTAAAAACTTTAAAACGATATTTTAGTTAAAGAGTTTATTAACAAAAAGAGATACACTTGAATACATATAATTGAGGAATAACATTTAATTATAACATTATAATATCATGATAATAATGGTATTCATGATATAATATGTCAAAGTATAGTATATACACCATATAACAGTGAATTGGTGCATAACAACAATGAACTCTCAATGGAAATGGAAATTGAGATGAAATTCCTTATAAAGATGGTATCCTTAAATTAAGGATATATCAATCACATAATTATGTTTGAAAAATATAAATAAACCCAATATATGTGGATATTAATTATAAAACAATTAGATTCAATTCACACATATTCATTGGATGACATATTTAAGAAGTACAAGTTGAACCCAAAGAATTGAAATTGTGTTAAGAGGTTCCCTTGTAAAAATTCGACAGCCTAACGGCGTCACTTAAAAATTCAGAAAATTAGTTGATGAGATAAAAAAGGGAATATCATCACTTGGATATAAATTTTACATTAATAATGATGTATAAGAAAATATCCCAACATAATAAGATGTAAATTAAAAGACATAACAAAAAGAAGTCTTTTATAAAGAGGAGCGTGAAAGGTTCCCTTACCATTTTGGTAACTTACAAAACATATGTCACATGATAGAAGGATAATAAAATGAAGATGTAAATACTTCTAAATGAAAGTATATTACACAAATAGTACAATCATGGGCAGTAAATACACTACACAAAACAACATAGTGGCGAATATAGCATGAATCTCACGGGAATAAAAAGTGAGATGAAACCCTTTACCACATTGTAATCAATCATGTCGTAAGAAAAAAAGTTAATAACCACAAAATTAATCACATAATACCATGAATATATAGAGTATCATGACAATATATATCAAATTTCAGTATACAATACACCACATGCAATAAATAAGTGGCGAACAATGGAAATCGCACATAATTAAAAGTGAGATAAGAAATCCCTTACCTCATGTCCGACTTGACTCGATCGTTCTTTAATCTACTGAATAATAAACTAAAGTTAATTTATACTTTCTTAAGAAACATTTTCAAGTTTATTATTCCTTTTTTATCACTTATTATCATGTTATAAACATTATGTAATCATTTAAGTTAATAATGTTTGATTTGCCGATATTTGGTACTTGAGTCAAAAATGGATTTCTTATAATTACATGTAGTTCATGTGGTCAAAGATTCATTATATCCATAATGATATTAATGATTTAGATATCATATATATCATATATATCCAGTATATACATGTTTTTATAATAGTGCATAACATTTAGAGGTAAGAAATGAAATGCACCGTTCATGGAGATGGTAATCCGTACATACGCATGAATGCTACTTTCATTTATATTTCTTATTTTTATGGAATTAAATCATAATGATACATAGGTATATTATAATTAAAGTATACTATAATATTTAATATCATTAAATCTATCCTTTATACATCCCACATAAGGAATTAACGAGTCACATCACTTTGAGGGGGCGGTAGTCCGCACTTACTCAAATTAGATTATCGCATATACCCACTATGGAAACCATAAATGCGTGCTATAAATGGAAAATACAGAAGAATAAACAAAACATAAACATAATATGTATCATATATAAATACAGTTCCATCATAATGGCCACCTTGAGAGGTGGTAGGAGATAATCGAACAATCATCGTTTCGTGTGGCGTTAGTTTTCCATCAACAAAAACATTATGTTCGTCACCCATTAGATGGAGGTGTCTATATGTAAATTTATAATCCTTATCATAACAACATCCTAGTATATTTTGGATAATGTTGTTGTTACAAAAGAATGGAATATATAGATTTTAGGGGTTGGAGAAGTAAAATAAAAGAAAAAAAAGGAAGAGAAATTATTAACCTAAATTTGGGTAACTCCCTTTGGTTTGAACCAAAGGACTTCTTGAAGTGACTTATGCCAAAGTAAAGGCTTCTAGGAGGAGGAGAGGGATATCGGGAGATTAATTGGGTAGAGTTTGGTTGATCCAAATGGAATGAGAGGTGTGAGGAATGGGTTAGAAGTGGTCTCCTTTTATAAGGGAGAGGAGGGGCTCTTTTGGAAAGTGTGAAAATATTATTTTATTATAAACTTATCTTCGGTTTAAAAGAGTCCCAAAATCATCAAAGATGAAGATAAGATGACTCAGGGTCGACATAAAATCATCCAATAGTAATTGTACAGGTTTTGGATAATATTTTAATCATTATAATCTTATTTATTTAAATCATTTATTAATGAGGTAAATACTACACCATTATTGTGTCATAAATAATTTACATTATTTGATGTCTAAAAATTATAAAAAAAATACAATCATGTAGGAAATATGTTTAGATTTCCAATGAGTATTTATAGTCAAAAATATGACTTATATAACACCATATAAAAATTAATTACTAAAAGAGTTTTGTTGATGTCAATTTTGTCTTTACATTATATTAATTAATCTAAATTTTCATTATCACTCCCAAGTGGCTCAATGGGGTCCCCAAATAGACCCAAAGATGACCATGGTCATTAATGACTCAAAAAATAAGGTTTGGACAAGTGTTAAGGTAATGTTGAATTATTATAATATTCTTTTAACCTTGAATTACCGTATTTACCTTTAACCGTGGTAAATAAAAGTCAAAAGTTACTATTCACCGAAAATTATTTTCATCTTAATGAACCAAATTTTACTTTTTAATAACAACCATGTATGTCGGATTTTTGAAATTCAATTCACAGAAGTGGTAAAATTTCATTTAACTTAAAAAGTCGGTTTTTTTAACTACCACTATGTGGTTTCACTATTCATCAAAAATTGTAGTTTTTCAGAAAAATGCCAAAAATTATGTGTAAGCTATATTTGACATTTAGAATTCAAAAATGATGTATATTTTTTCAAATTCAAAACAATGAAGTGGCATTAATTAATTTTAAAATTAATTCCCATTATCAAAACAAATAGCGTGTTTTTAAGAAACAATAACTATCAAAAGATTGATACTTGTTTATGTCCAATTTCAAAGTAAAATTAATTCCAATGACCAAAATTGGATTAAATGGTAAAAATCTATTCTAATTACGCTTTAAAACAAATTAAAAAGATAATCTAACCATATAAATAAATTTGGTTAAAACGTAGTTTTGAATTAAAATACAATATTTTCACTATTCATTAAAAATGAACTTTATCAGAAAAATTCTAAAATTTTACCCAAAGTAAATTTTGATGTCCCCATTATAAAGAATTATTTTATTTGGTCATATAGAATGTATAAAAGTGAAAAAAACTATATTTAAAAAGGGTTCTCCATTAAAAGGCGATAAATCGGCCTTTTAATGTAAATTATGCTTAAAATTAGATTCATTCACATTTTAAGCCTCTAACTTTTTTTGGATAAATGTAAATACATTTAAAAAACATGTATAATCATATTTTAGTTATTTTTGTTCATTCCCACCAATAAAATGGCTAGGAGTTAACTACCATTTAAAATAATAATATATTATTAGTGTGCAACGTATGATTTCAAAGAAACTCGTTGTTGTGTATCGGGTATGCTATAGAACATAGCAACCCTTTTAAAGTAAAAGTAATATTTAATTCAAAAATTTATAAATATAAAAAATTCATATTCTTTATTTACCTGGGATGTTACATCCTCCCCCCCCCCCTTTGGAATTGCGTCCTCGCAATTTTAAAATTTAGGCTCAGAAACATTATTGAAAGTCCCATATCAGAAAAAAGAGTCAGTAAAACTATAACTTTAAATGAAAGAAATATAAGTACAATGGTCACCTTAGTTAACCCATAATAATATTCCATGAAAACATGGATATGGTGGAGAAAACAAAGGGCCATTTTCTGATGGAGAGTGATAGGAAACATGAGTAGGACAAAGTTAACCACAATAAAATCACAATCTTATGAAGTGTGTAAATGGTCTTTGATTACCCAGTAGGAAACATAAACCAACAATTTTTTTGTTTTAAGTTCCTTTTCATAATTTTGAGGAATTCATCTTCTACATAGAATAAAAACATAAGGAAATATACTTACCTTCAAGTAGAGTTTCATCTTTTAATAAGTTTCTACCAAAACCAATCATTTCTCTAAACGATGAGAATTCAAAAATACTTGGTCACATCAAAAGCACAAAAATCATCTTCTACAGAATCACATAATCCAAAAAAGGAGAAATATCTATTTCCCTTGTATTTAGACATCAACTAAAACCAAAATTGTTAGTACAAGATCAGATAATCACGAAAAGGATAATTGGTTATAAAAATAAATACTACTCTTAATCTCCAAAATTCAATAAAAAGAACCCAAGGTTCAAGAAAGACCATTAAATAAACAGTTATCCTTAAAATTATTCAATGTAATCCAAACTGAGATTGAAACCAAAATCTATGAAATATTTAATTACATAGTCTTCCAAGGTAAATCTTAACATTTTTCTCCAAATAACATCAGTTACTCTTAAAGTCTCATACTGAAAAGTAATTAACCGAATCACACATCCTCCATGATAGGTTAATAATTTCCATCGATAACCCAAAATCAACTTATTCATGATTCATAAGATCATCTAACAAAAAATATTAGTCATACTAACCAGGGACATCATGTAATCTAGTTGTAGGTGATAAATACCAGTCGCACTTTGGTTGTGGGTTCGATTCCCACAGCTTCTTCCGACGCGACAGGTTGTCACACGGTTTGCATGTTATACCTTTTCTAAAACTACATAATTTTATAACATTCCCAAAAAGAGATAAATTCATCAAAAATAAAAATAACATATTTTAACCACAAAGGTTATCTAATAACTTTCGTTTTGCATCCCAAAATGCATTAACCAGTAATTGCCTCAAATTCAAGGATCATATAAACCCAAATTGTTCTTTATAACTATATCAACAAAAGATAAGATAATTATTCCTTGAATAAAATATTCATATATCAAACATTAGGGTTACACAAACTATAAAAATTCTTCTAATGTAATCCCATCACCCGAAGAGCCTTAATACTTTTAAGAATTTCACCATCCTAAATTCTATAATAACTCTTGAATCCCTTGTATGTTGACTTCTTACTCATTCAACATTCATCATGATCCATTAACCATTCCTTTAAAACTTATTATGAAATACTTATTTCCTACAAACAAAATCATGAATCGTATCCTATGATTTCAATAATTGGAAAACATATGTTAAGAAATAATCCATACCTTTCATTGGTCATTGTCAGTTTCTTCATCCTCAATCAGAATGGCATTAGGTATTGGTAAAAAAATATTGGTATGATCCTAGTGATCCCATTCCCAAAACTACTTTATAGGACATGTTTTTTCATAATGACCATGCACACCACATTTAAAAAATTTAATTGATCCCTCAGAAAGGACTTCTTTCCCTTTCCTAGAGTCAAAAAGATGCTTCCTTTTTCCATGGAAAGTTCTTGCTTTATGACCTTCATTTCCACATCTATAGAATCTTTTTGTCCCTTTGAAACATTTTCCTATGTGTTTCTTTCCACATATTTGACACATACGTTTTTCAACACACTTACCTTTATGATTATTACCTTAAATTCTATAGGGATTTGTTTCTCGCATATTATGATTCCTTATAAAGATCACTAAGGTTAAGGTGGTCAATCATAACTCCAGATAGTTGGTTGAGAATAACCACAAGTTATCTCATTACAGATCCCATATCATTCAGTTTCTCATTCAGAAAACCATCACAGTTTTCTTCACATCCACTGTTACATTGGTGCCTACTAGATCCATCCATTTATTAAAACCAAAGAGGTCAGTGTGAGTATTTAGTAAAATCATCATATAATATCTTATGAGTAGGGTAACCAATAAGAAATACTTATTCATGTTATCTTAAACCCATTTACATTAACTAAAAATAACTATGACTCTTTCATAAATCATAACCATTATGGTAATGTCACTTATGCTTAAAGAATACCCTAACCTCTAAAGTTATCTAAACCGACCTCTGATACCAATTATAAGGACCCGACCTTAAACATTACATAATCTTGAATTAAATGAATAATTCACATTGGGGATCTTTTCAGGTTTAGAGTTTTAGAAAATTAGGCCACAACCATTACATTACAACTTGAATATTACAAGTAGACACTACTACTCAGTATCCATTTTTTTCATAAAATAAAAACTCTTCAAAAGACACATGTCAAGTTCAATGTTTTAGACAACCTGACTTTTCATTGATCCCATCCTCGAACCTATTCATCTTTAAGTCCTGTGGAAAATATTTCAAAAACATGGGTTGAGCATAAAAATATCAGTGAGGGTTATAAAATAGAGAAGGAAACATTAGCCCAACAATAAATACAAATCCATGAAATCATACTTTTCAATCATAACATACCTTATGAAATCATAAGATTTATGAATAACTCACACAAATCATAGATCGTGAAGGTTACTTACGGCATCCATATAAAAATTACATCGTATCTATCATAGCTACATAGGGAGTTACACTTGGAATACCCATCATAGTATATTCCCTAAATCTCTTAGGAGAAACATCACGTTTACCTCCGTCATGTTACCCCATACATTGGAGAGTTATCTCGGGTTCACCCACCCTAGGTTTATCATGGAACCACCCATATACGTAAACAATTCCCAATAAATATAACATAATCATAACATATAACACATGTATAAATGGAATATAACATTTCCACATTCCAATATATCAAATAAAGATATTGAAATAAACAATGTTTTATCAAATCATTTTCAAAACCATTTAAAAAGAGATTTTTGAATCAAAGTGTATCATACCACATTAAAGATTTTAAATGAATTATCATTTGAAAACATTAATGTCCATATAAATGAATCATAAACCCATTTTTAAAACAACGACATTAATGAGAAATATTTACAAGAATAAATCATTAAAACATTTAAAATAATATTTTAGTTAAATATTTTTTTAACAAAAAGAGAGAAACTTGAATACAAATAATTGAGGAATAACAGTTAATCAGAACTTAATAATATCATGAGAATAAAGGGATTCATGATATAATATTTCAAATTACAGTATATACACCATATAAGAGTGCATTGGTGCATAACAACAATGAACTCTCAACGGAAATGTAAATTGAGATGAAATCCCTTATAAAGATGGTATCCTTAAATTAAAGTTAAATCAATCACATAATTACGTGTCAAAAATATGAATACACCCAATATAAGTGGATATTAAGTTTAAAACAAATAGAGTTCATTCACACATATTCATTGGATGACATATTTAAGAATTACAAGTTGAACCCGAAGAATTGAAATTGGGCTAAGAGGTTCCCTTGTAAAAATTTGGCAGCCTAACGGTGTCAGATTAAAATTAAGAAAATGAGTTGATGAGATAAAAAATGGAATCTCATCACTTGGATATAAAGTTTACATCAATAAGGATATAGAATAACATATCCCAACCTAATAAGATGTAAATTAAAAGACCTAACAAAAAAAGAAGTCTTTTATAAAGAGGAGGGTGAAAGGTTCCCTTACCATTTTGGTAACTTACAAAACATATGTCACATGATAGAAGGAAAACACAATGAAGATTTAAATACTTATAAATGAAATTATATTATATAATGAGTACAATAATCAGCAGTAAATACACCACACAAATGGAAATAGTGGCAAATATAGCATGAATCTCACGGGAATAGAAAGTGAGATGAAATCCTTTACCACATTGTAATCAATCAAGTCATAAGAACAAAAGTTAATAACCACAAAATGAATCACATAATACCATAAATATATAGAGTATCATTATAATATATATCAAATGGAAGTATACAATACAACACATGCAATAAATAAATGGCGAACAATGGAAATCTCACGGAATTAAAAGTGAGATAAGAAATCCCTTACCTCGTGTCCGACTTGACTGGATCATTCTTTAATCTCCTGAATAATAAACTAAAGATAATTTATACTTTATTAATAAAATTTTTCAAGTTTATTATTCCTTTTATATCACTTATTACCATGTTATAAACATTATGTAATCATTTATGTTAATAATGTTTGTTTTGTCGATATTTGGTACTTGAGTCAAAAATGGACATCTTATAATTACATGTAGTTCATGTGGTAAAAGTTTCATTATATAAAAAATGATATTAATGCTCTATATATCATATATATCATATATATCCAGTATATACATGTTTTTATAATAGTACATAACATTTAGAGGTAAGAAATGAAATGCACAGTTCATGGAGACGGTAGGCCGTACGTACGCATTAACACTACTTTCATTTATATTTCTTATTTTTATGGAATTAAAGCATAATGATACATAGGTATATTATAATTATAGTATACTATCATATATAATATAATTAAATCTATCCTTTATACATCCCACATATGGCATTAATGAGTCACATCACTTTGAGGGGGCGGTAGTCTGCACTTCCTCAAATGAGATTATCGTATTTACCCACTATGGAAACCATAAAGGTGTGCTATAAATGGAAAATACAGAAGAATAAAGAAAAAATAAACATAATATATACCATATATATATATAGTTACATCATAATGGCCACTATGATAGGTGGTAGGAGATAATCAAACAATCATCGTTTCGTGAGGTGTTAGTTTTCCATCCACAGAAACATTATGTACTTCACCAATTAGATGGAGGTGTGTGTATGTGTAGTTAGAATACTTCTCATAAAAAAATACTAGTATATTGAAGATACTTTTTTTGATACAAAAGAAAGGAATAAAAAAATTGGAGGGGTTGGAGAAGTAAAATAAAAGAAAACAAATTAAGAGAAACTGTTACCTTTAATTTGGGTAACTCCCTTGGGTTTGAACCAAAAGACTTCTTGAAGTGCCTTATACCTAATTAAAGGCTTATAAGAGGAGGTAGGGATGTTGGGAGATTAATTGGGTAGATTTTGGACGATCCAAATGGCTTTAGAGGTGTGAGGAACGGGTTAGAAGTGGTCTCCTTTTATAAGGGAGAGGAGGGGCTCTTTTGGAAAGTGTGAAAATATTATTTTATTATAAACTTATCTTCAGTTTAAAAGGGTCCAAAAATATTTAAAGATGATGATAAGATGACTAATGGTCAACATAAAATCATCCAATAGGAATTGGATAGGTTTTGGATAATATTGTGATCATTATACTCTTATTTATTTAAATCATTTATTAATGAGGTAAATACTGCATCATTATTGTGTCATAAATAATTTAAATTATTTGATGTCCAAAAATTATAAAAAAATACGATCATGTAGGAAATATTTTTATATTTCCATTGAGTATTTATAGTCTAAAATATGACTTATATAACACCATATAAATATTAATTAATAAAAGATTTCTATTATTGTCAATTTTGACTTTACATTAAATTAATTAATCTAAATTGTCATTATCACTCCCAAGTGGATCAATGGGGTCCCACAATCGACCCAAAGATACCCATGATCGTTCATGACTCAACCAATAAAGTTTGGACAAGTTTAAAGGTAATTTTTAATTATTATAATATTCTTTTAACATTGAATTACCCTATTTACCTTTTACCGCGGTAAATAGAAGTCAAAAGTTACTATTCACTAAAAAATATTTTCATCTTAATGAATCACATTTTAATTCTTGATAACAACCTTGTATGTCAGATTTTTCAAATTCAATTCAAAAAAGTGGTAAAATTTTATTTAAATGAAAAAGTCAGTTTTTTTAACTACCACTAAGTGGTTTCACTATTCATCAAAATTGATGTTTTTCAGAGAAATTCCAAAAATTCAGCGTAAGCTATATTTGATATTCCAAATTCAAAAATGATTTCTATTTTTCGAAATTAAAAACATATAAGTAGAATTAATTAATTTTAAAATAATTCCCATTATCAAAACAAATAGCGTGTTTTTATGAAACAATAACTATCAAAAGATCGATACTTGTTTATGTCCAATTTCAAATTGAAATTTATTCCATTGACCAACATTGGATTAAATGGTAAAAATATATTCTAATTACACATCAAAACCAATTAAAAAGATAATCTAACCATATAAATAAATTTGATTAAAACATAGTTTTGAATTAAAATACAATATTTTCACTATTGATTAAAAAATAAACTTTATCGGATAAATTCTAAAAATTTTCCCAAAGTAAATTTTATGTCCCCATTCTAAATAATTATTTTATTTGGTCATATACAATGTATAAAAGTGACCAAAACTAGATTTAAAAAGGGCTCACCATTAAAAGACGATAAATCGGCCTTTTAATGTAAATTATGCTTAAAATTAGATTCATTCACATTTTAAGCCTCTAACTTTTTTGGATAAATGTAAATACATTTAACAAACATGTATAATAATATTGTAGTTAGTTTTGTTCATTCCCGCCAATACAATGGCTAGGCATTAACTACCATTTAAAATAATAATATATTTTTAGTGTGCAACGTAAGATTTCAAAGAAACTCGTTGTTGCGTAACGGGTACACTATCGAACATAGAAACCCTTTTAAATTAAAATTAATATTTACTTCAAAAATTAATAAATATGAAAAATTAATATTATTTATTTACCTGGGATGTTACATTACTGGTTCTCAATAGCCACTTGGGATAGGTCACCTACTTCATCCAATCTTAGAAGTTTGAATATGAAAGGGTCTTTCGCTCATGGCCCAAGGCATCCCCTAATGTAGAATAGATGAAGTGAAAATTCAGGTTCCACCTCAAGAAAAGTAACATGACACCATGTGCCTTCTAACACCTCATGCCTCATATGAATCAACAATGTCCTGAAGGCACATCTAAACAAGTCACTGGTCCCTCAGACCCCTTCTCAAAAGCACATTCAACTCATTCCTAGTATCTAGAGGAATAATGATATCTATACTCAAATAAACCACCACCATATTATATCACGATGTACCGAGAAATGGAGATATTTTTTCTCGGAAAATAATCCAGTCCCATAGCATAAACATGACAAGCCTCATCCCCCAACAGATAGACTCAACATTATCAGCCGAAGGATTTTCAACTTCCACATGGATTTAAATAGAAAGCACCTCCAACACCATTCATAATCCACACTAACTAGAGTCTCTACCCACATGAGTGTTCAAAACCACCTCATCATGGAGTCATCCTATGTGCATAATACTCAAATTAGTGCTTTGTCCATCATGGGTAAGCGGAAATCACCAAATAAATTCTTAAGCCACATTTTCACTAGAACCTCATACACATGTGACCATGTCACTAAAGTCTTATGGCCATGCCATTCGATATCACAAGCCTCTACCAAAACCCGATTGCCTTGTCGCCTCAATCTTATATCCACAATGCCCTACCAATGGTCAACACCATCCATGTAATCTCGTTTCATCCCAAATGGGTGATCACATTACATCTGTTTTTAATGGCCAATTCCATCTCAACCTCAGGCTAATCCCATCATCACACCTCGAGTCTCATCACATGGATCTCAAGAATTTAATATATATAACTCATGTCAATTCAATTTTAAATAAAAAAATTTGTTAAATATGATTGGATTGCACAATCTAAAAAAGAATAATAATTAAATATAGAGGTCTTGAATGCCTCAAATTTGAATGAACAAATCAATTTATCTTAAAAATAAATTTAAATGATTATAACACCCCTAGAAAAAACCACCCAAGGAGCAACGTCTTAGAACCCAGCATTGCTAGAGAGGAAATGGTTTGGGAATTCTTAATGGAATCCCTTAATCTAATACAGTCAATTTGAAATCAAGAAATAGGTATAAAATGGGTATCACTCAATTATCCAATGGTGTTCTAAAATATGCCAGCCTAAAAAGACCACAAAAACACAAAATAAGGTATTCCCCACATACCTTGGTCTCATAGACGTAGGTGCATCTGGTATTAGGCTCTAACTAGAAGAGGATTTGAAGAGATCTTAGTTTTTATCATATGCCCTGAAAATAGGGCAAGAAACTCAAATGGATTTAGCACTCTGTGAGGTGAAATAAAATTGAACAAGAGGATGGGGAGAGTCCATCCTTACCAATTAGGATCTACCTCCTCCAAAAGATTGAGAAATGGACCACAATTGAGGGAGATGGATCAAATCATGTGGAAGGGGGAAAGGGGTGAGCTCCCCCTTATTGTATACGGCCAAGAGTGGAAAAGAGAAAACGAGGAGAAGTTAACTTTGGTAATATTTCCTCTTTAATGAGGTCATATGGTTTACCCACATGGTTTTCCAAACATTGTGGAAATCATGTCACACCCAATGTTCAAGAGATCTATGCCCACAAAGTTCACCCACAAGTTTTTCCAAAATATGAAAAAAAATTATGATAACCCTCTTCCCAAAAAATTGCATAGTTGGATGCAAAACCGAGTCCCCCCCCCCCGCACTATTTTCCCAATCCATGCTACAATTCAAAAATGGAATGCACGGTTTGCTGGAAGGGGCTACACAGTATACCCCAAACTGTACTCCCTGACCTGAAACTCCAAAATAGGACTTCATGCCTCTAATTATCTCAAAAACTTTTTAAAACTTCCAAGTCTCTAAAAACCCCAAAAACAAGATGTAAATCTGATAGAACTCTTAGAATTTAATTTCGATCAACAAAAAAGAAAATGGCATAGCCACTAATTGAAAAATTAAAAACATGATAGGTTTTCAAACCAATTCAAAAACTCAGGATATTACAGTCTCCCCACCATAACATAGCTCATCCCCAAGAAATCAAACGAAACTAGGAGATAGTACTGAACATACCCATCCTAGTAAAAGTTATCTTGTACTACCCTGGTCTCAAGGGTTTATGTCAACTACCTCAAGGGTTCTCTCCACCTTATGATTGACCTACCCTAGTCTCATTTGGACCAAAGATCAAATAAAACAATGGCCTATCAAACAATCTAGGACTCATAGGTCCTTCTTTGATGCATCATCACTTTTACACATCATCATGAGTTCTTGTTCCATTTCTAACACCCATTTACATCCCACACAACTTCAGTCCCATCCTCGATCCCATGTCACATATGGAACTAATGAGGTCTCTCACCACCTTGGATGCTCGAACAAGTCTCAGTACCTTTCACCTCAATCAAGTACCACACTGAAAAAGTGCCTATCTTCCTTTCAACTCAAGTGACCTGAATCCCTAAATTCCTCAGTGACAACACACCTCAGAAACCCACATCAAATGATTCGAAATACATAGATCCTTGTTCCTCACACCTCACACACATATGTATATATATCATTCACCCGAGCTAGTGACAACCTACTAACCAGAAACGGGATAGTTAATTTACAGATCATTCACCTCATGCACTCAAAACGGGCATGCCTCAACATGCCATGTTAAAGAAAAAGAATCAAATTGTGGCCATGCCCGCGGTGTACCTCTGACCTTCATCAACTCATCAACCTACTCAGTCCCTGGAAACTCCATGACAGGTACATAGACTAAACCATGATGGACTAAGGCCTAGCCTCCTTACGGTGATGCTACATCCATCAGACACAGACCACACTTTTGGGTCCCTCTGTCTTTGCCACTACCTCTGTGTGTCGTTGAACCTCGGCTACCCTCACCTAGTATTATTACTAAACTGACATCAGAAGCCTATGTCTTCCTTGTTCACTGACTACCACCTATTTAATAAAGCTTCCTAAAAAACCTCTCAATATTCCCAACTTTACCACATGCCCAACACACCTTTGGAGGCCGATCACTTTTTTCCAGACATGTCATGGCTACCCACACTAAAACAAATCCATAGATGACCCACTATGATGGGGTCTAACTGAGTACTTGGTCTGACCACCATGATGGAACTTACCTTGAACTTGCTATATAATATCTAAAGTGTCACCACTGAAATAACATAAGGCTGATGCTAGGATTGAGTAAGACATATCCATTAAGATTCTCTCATCTATGAGTGCCTGGTTCACTGCCACTGAGAATTAGGCTAATATAAAGATGTTTACTTACACTCGAATGGTTTGTCGTAAACCATCCTCAAAGCACCTCACCCTTGAGCTATCATCACTTTCCATACTTGGTGAAAAGAGATAAAATTCATTGAACATCCTTGCATAGTCCATGGAAGACATGTCACCCTACTGAATGCTTAAGAACTACTGATCTCTTTCCACCCTCGGCATCTCTAAGAAAAATTTCTCAAAGAACATGGCCTCAATGTACTTTGAGGTCATTCCTTCATATCTTTCTACATGCACCTTCACATCGACCAATTACTTTGTTGGACCACAAAATATATATATATCCATCCTTTCCTTCTTCCCTAGAGGCATCTCGAGCTTCTCAAAGATCATCTATATACACTCCATCTAGTTCTCGGCCTCTAATGGGCCACCCTAACCCTGAAAAAGTTGATGGTGATATAATTGGAACTCCCAATATAGATACACCATAGATGTCTCTACTCTCAGATTACTCCTACCAACACCCTAAAGAACACATACCAGGCTCGCTCTAATCTTCTCATCCTACCATGGCCCAAAATCATTCATGTTTGGCTGCTTCCCCACCTACATTGAAACCTAAACCTACGGTCATAACTACAGTTTTAACTAAGGCTCATCCTCTACCTAACCCGCATTGGCATCAACCTTCTTTTTCTCTAGAAGAAAAAATTCATCACCTTCCTGATGCTCTATCTGATCCTTTTAGGAGGAACCTGCTGAGCACCAACACATGGTCAGACAACCCATATATATATATATATATATAATTCAGATAGGGAAATCAATAACAGGAAAAACATCCTCACTACCCTTACCCTTTAATATAATAACTATGCCATATGACATCATATCCTCATGACCTCTTTACCCTCCATCAATAGAGCCAAGTATTAATTGTACCTTGGGCCATTCCCTTCCTGATAAATACGGTTGCCTCACTCCAAGGACTGAGTTTCCCAACCTGGTGATCAAAATCACCCCATTCCATAGAACCTTCCTACTCATATAATATCAAGTACCATATCAAACATCACAAGAATTATGTATATACCACATGTAATAAGCAATTTATATCACAATACTTTTTTCAAAAGCAATTTATATCATAGGGAATTTCACATTTTAAAAGGCATTTGATGTCACGTGCACTAATGTATATATATAACATGGAATATCACATTCCACGTATCAAAAGAAATTTATCATGGAATACATTCATTTTATAAGTAATTTTATATTTTAAAGTATCATAATATGTACCTATACTAAATCTAAAGCATGAAAGCATAAAAAATCATCAAAATCACACCTTACCTCACCGGGCCAATGTTCAAATATTAGTCCTTGCCTCACCAAGCCAAGATTATATATAATAATAGGTAACATTGCATTACAAATAATCCACCCATGTTGTAAATCAAATAAACCATAAAATGGGAAAAATATAACAGTCGTTCCCACCAAAGGTACCTTGATCTGTCCCTCGTACCTCAAGCTACAGGATCCCAAGATCTTTCTATAAACCCAATTTTTACTATAACCTAATCTCTAATCTACTATATCCTAAATATTAATACAAATAAAGAGTAAAAAATAAATATCTTTGATACCACTTGTATCATCCCCAACCCAATTAGCCACCCGAACAGTGCTACTGGGCAGGGTGACACTAGCCTTATGCATACCTCCCCAAATGAAAAAGTTTTCCAACTAGTAGTGAGGGTGTACATAGGTATAGTAGTGAGGATATACCCTCATGGGGAAGATATAATACTGGTCTGAGTAATAATATAACATGTAATGGAAATAAAAGACTCGGCTGACTCGAACCAGACCCACCGAAGACTAAAACACAGTCAATATCAAATAAATAGTAAAAGAAATTAATAAATAAAAAAGTAAAATAAATAAATGAAATTTCCAATAATACCACTTGTAGAACAACTAAAATGAATCAAGAATCCAAAATAGTTCATACAATACAATAAACAGAAAAATGATTGCATATGGACGACCACTAGTAGCTATATATATATTTATATATAAGAATCCTGAAACTAAAAAGAAACTGTAAAGGAAACACAAAAGTAACTCCTGTAGATGAAAGGACCTCATGTTCCCTTACCAAAATCCATTTCAAATCAACTAGGATCTATATCTAGATCCCAAACCCTCATCTGAATGAAAAATCCTAAATTCTACATGTGTCATGAAGGGCCTATGTAGGGTGTGAGAATATGTCTCAATAGAATACCACCCAAGAATGTATACACAACATAAGTGGTTATGCAAAAGTTTAATATTTAATTAAATGATGGTGATAGATCAATAATTTTAAATAAACACAATATCCACTAATTCTCAACAGCGACTAAGGAGATGTCAGCTGCTTTGGCCAATGTCGGAAGTCTGAATTGGAAAGTATCCTTAGATCATGGCCCAAGGTATTCCCTAAAGTAGCATATCATAGGTGAACCCTTAGGTTCTTCCTTAAATAAAGTAATCCAAACCCACATTACTCCTAACACCTCATGACTCAAATGAATCACCGATGTCCTGAAGACACATTCAAACAACTCACTGATCCCTCATACCCCTGCTCTAAATCACAATCGGCTCACACCTGATACCTAGAGGCACAACAATATCTATCCACAAATAAAACCACCAATATCTCATAGCATGATGTTTCAAGATATGTCTATATTCATTATCCAAATATAATCTAGGTCCACAACCTCAATATGTTGAGCCTAATCCCCGGATTGATAACCACATCACCATCAACAGAAGGCTCATTACCATCCACATCGCTTTCTATGATAATCACCTCCCACACCATTCCTAATCCACACTAATAGAGGCCTCTACTCACATGAGTGTTCAAAAACAACTCATCACATAGTCAAAATGTGTGAACATGACTCCAATCGATGCTTTGGCCATCATGGGTGAGCGTCAATCACTAAATAAATACCTAATCAACATCAACATTGGAACCTCGTGCCCCTGTGTCCATGTTGATCAAGAATGATGTCCATGCCACCCTATATCAGGGGCCTCTCCCAACACCTAAAGGCATTTCCTCCTCAATCCAATATCCACAACACTGAACCAATGATCAACACCATCCAAGTAATCCAATCCAATCCCAACCAGAGAATCACATCACCTCAATTTTGAATGGACAATGTCATTCCAAACTTAGGCCAAGCCCATCATTACCCCTTGGGCCTCATCACATGCATCTCAATAATTTCATATATATATAACTCACATAAATTTACTTTTAAATAATCAATTTGGTTCTATATAGTTGAATTTAACAATCCAAAAAAGCATAATAATTTAATATAAAGGTCTCAAATACCTCATATTCAAATGAAAAAACAAATTTAACTTAAAAATTGATTAAAATGATTATAAATACCTCGGCCAAACCACCCAAGGAATGAAGGTGTCTAACTCAGCCTCACCCAAGAGGAAAAGGTTTGGGCATGCCCAAGGGAATCTCGTAAGGTCATGTGGTCAATTTTACATCAAGAAACATGTATAAAAGTTGTCTCTCAAAATTAACCTAAAGAAGACTACAATCCACAAGACCAAAACATCTATAAAAACACAAAATAAGGTATGCACCACCTACCTTGGACTTGTAGACATGGTCATGCCCGATATTAGGATTTAACATGAAGTGGATCAGAAGAGATCATAATTTCCATCGTATGCCCTAAAACATAAAATGGATAAAAAGGATTTAGTGATCTATGAGGTGAAAGAAAAATGAAAAAGAGGCTAGGGAGAGTTTAACCATACTGATGTGGTTCTATCACCCCCAATGGATCGAGAAACAGAAAAAGAATGAGGGAGATGGATCAAATCTGATGGAAGGAGGAAAATGAAGATCTCCCCATTATTGTATACAAACATGAGAGGAAAAAGGATGGGAAAAGAGAAAAATGGGAGAGGGGACCTTTGGTCATTTTCCCTCTTTACTAAGGCATCATGGTTTACTAACATGTTTTTTCAAATAGTGTAGAAACAGTGCGACACCAACTGTCCATGAGCACTAGGCATTGATGGTTCAATCGTATAGCTTTCCAAACTGTTTGCACCATTGGAGTTTCCCTCTTCCAAAAACTTAAATGTTGGAAACACGGTCATACACCCTCTCACACAGTTTTCCCAAACCATGCGGTAGTTAAAAACTAGGCCACATGGTTAGTTGGAAGGGGTCATATGGCTTACCCCAAAACATGTGCCCTGGCCTGCAGCTCCACAATAGGCTTTTGTGCCTTTGATGATCCCAAAAGTCCTGAGGCACTCTCCAAGCCTCTAAACTAACCCAAAAACATGGTATAAAGCTGGTGAAACACTCATAATATGATTTCGATCAATGAAAAAGAAAATTTAATAACCCATAATTAAAAAATTAAAAATGAGAGGGGTTTTCGACCTAATTAAAAAACCTAGGACATTACAGGAGGATATTCTCATATTCAAGTACTCCTTATAGAAGTGTTTTAATAATAAAAATACTTAACAAGGTTATTTTTTGGTGAACTAGTCTTCGTATTAAATAATACTTTTAAAAATGCTGCTTTTCAAACTATTTATTCAAAAAATGATATTTTATGAATTTTCCCTTCATATAGAACCTATGAGAGACTTAAGAATAATATATTCACATTCATTAATCTCCTATTAAAGATATGAACATATTTAACAATTATGTTAAGGGGTATTTATAGGCTACAATAAATGTGCTTGACCCTAATCTCTCTTCAAAATTGTGGTCGACCCCTCATTCAATTATGAAATCATAAAATGCATTATAAAGCCTTAAAATATGTATATTTCTTAAAATAACTCATTTATTTTTATTCCATGGTTCATCGGCACTTAATTTTCATTATATACACAAAAACCCTACCTCACAGACCAACCATCTCAAAAAAGCATCATGTACTAACTTCACAATGAAACATCCTCATATTACTCTATGAACTATCATTAGAATAGATCCCATTACATGATATCTCTACAAATTATCTTCAAAATATTATTTTATTTTCCTAGAATTAGTAGGTTAACTCTATTAATTTGTCATTTTTTCTTCAATATATCAAGATTACTTTGATTTAATTTGATTATTTCCGTAGTTACATGTGTTTGAAGTAGTGATAAAGTTCATGATGAACATATTACATGATTGAAACCCTATTATACGGCAAGAAAACACTAGGTAGTGGAGAATACTACATCATTTGATGTCAATAAAGTCATGAAATATGTATTATTTTTAAGTGGTGAACAATACCGTGTAGTGGTTATCCCACATTAGACTTTTCTTTATGTGGGTGTTACATAATTACCCATAATTCTCAATGATGTGGTGTTTAAATGTTTTGGTATTGACCTATGCTAGAGGTCTATTGTGACCCCCTTCACCATACTTTCAAGATATCACCACATTATTCTCTTATGGTTGTGTCAACATTTGAACGAAATTTTCTCCTCCATAGATACTCTTGACTAGATCAGCCTTTTATCATAGACATTTTCCTTATGATGGATAATAGTTTGAGTGTAATTCTAATTTAGTGGTTGAATATTTTTTACTCTATTTTAATTACTTTTCACATAATCATCAAATCAATACACTTAGGAAGTTATAAACACACTACTCATTAATTCATCAAATCTTCTCAAGGACTCATAAATTCATCAAATCTTCTCAAGGCGTCAACTCAAATAACTATAGAAAACATAATAACATTTATTAAATATATTTAAATTGATTCCCAATGTATTCTTGTTATATATAAACTATTATTTGAGTAATTCTACATACATTCTATTTAAAAATCTAGATAAATAATCATACCCTTTCAAAATAATCATATAATGTTTTTTAACATTGATTTAAAAAATAATCAATATTACTCAATGTGAGATGTATTCTTCAACAAACTAGATAGATATATGATTTTTAATCAATAATTTCTCAATATAAACTTTATATATCCTTTAAACATCACTTCAAAAGTGGTATAGGTAGTAGAATTAACTCATCATCACTTGATATTGATCACCCTTGAGACCATCTATTAAAAATTAGATATAATTATTCTTATAACATAGCTTTAATCACAATTTCTTTTTTGATATTTGATTTTGTAAAGACCAATAGGTTCATCATATTATTTAAAATCTACTCTATAAAAAATATTATCTCCAGACCTTTCAACCTTCTTTTCCAACCAATGCATGTTTCTTAGTAGTATTTAAATGGAATAAATCTCCTCCTTTCAATTATACTCAATAACCATGGATATATTCTGTGAATAGATCTACTTAAACAAACTTAATCAAACAAAATATCTTTCATTGATTAAAACCTCATATTTCTTTTGATTTTACTATTGATATAAAATATGATCTCAACTTTATCAATCCATTAGGTTTATTTAAGGGAGATATATAAATTATCAAAATCGTATTGTTGATAGTTTCCATTTCACACCTTGAGAAGTTTGAGAAATCTAAGGGAAGAAATGATCATGATCAAAGAATTTTGGGTGTCACATCATGATATTTAAGAGATTTGGACTTTATGGAATAAGATAAATTAGTCACACCGTAGGGACATGTTCCACACCATGAATAAACCAATCATGGAGAATATATAGAAGTTTTATATTTATTTTTTATTTTTTTCATTCCATGATATAAAGTGTCTCATTATGATTGGTAAAAAGTCATTAAACAAGTAATATTTGTCATTTTTATGGGTTTTTTTTACTTTATAAAGAAATAGAATTATAATTTTCGATTTATAGTATTATAATCTTTTGTAAAACAAGCCATTAATTAAAGAATAATATTTCTAGTATCATTCCTTTCCCTTGGCCTATTCCTAAGATAATGAAGTCAATCATGGGTGGGTTTTCTCAACCATGAGTGTTTAGTCTCTTAAAGAGTGTGGGTTAATAGTATAAGGGTGATATCCTAATTTCACATACCAATTTCATTCATAAATATTAATTTTATTTAATAGTTTCATTGAGACTTACTTTTATCTCATTCCTTAATACATAATTAACAAAAATATTTGTCAAGGGAATAAATACAAGGTCTTAGAATTAGTTAATATATAACTAATAGATTAGATTTTTATTCTACTTTAATAGTGATATTAATGTTCTTATGTTTTTTTCTCATCTTAATCAAGAGATTTAAATTGACCTACTTAGAATCAATAGATGTTGCCATAGAGAAGTAGGTAATCATAGAATTATCTTTAAGATATTTAATTTTTTTCCATTCATAGATGAAATAGAAATAAAATCATTGTTAATTATCTCCATAAATTGATCCCTTGATTATATTTTTAATAATTATATTAAGTCACATTTTAATTATCATATTTAATTTTTATTTAATCAATTTTTAATTTTTTTAACCATTCAGGTAAATAATTAAAAAATACCCGGTTCTTAGGGATCACTTGTAATTATTGTGGGACTGACCTCTGACTCACAATATTATATGTTTTAGGAGTATGGTAAATGATTCAGGAGACTCAAAATTTAAAAACTTAACCACCCTTTGGAATCAACATCATCAACAGACACATCAATGTTCCTTGGTTTTGGTAGTACACCAGAAAAACATTATAATCACAATAGTGTGTCAGTGATCCTTGATGTACTATAACATCATCATGTGTATTCTCCTTATACATTGTCTATAGTTTGAACTAAGTAAAATCCTTTTACTCAAGTATTTTATCCTTCATTGTATGGTTTCAATAATAATGGTTTTAGATAAGATTTATTATTTTGTATAATATTGAAATAAAATATTATTAAGTGAGTTTGATAATAATAATAATAATAATATACAAATTTATTCACTCCCCATATATATGTGTTTGATACCTTGGTCATAATTTCTATAATATACCTTTATCTAGATTCCTTTTTAAAATTTATACATTAAAACTTATTTGTACTTTTTTTTCATTTTGTTTCCATATTGTTCATTTTTTTATTTTTATTTTCATCCTTCTTGTTCAAATTATACTTGAAGTAAATAGTAGGATTCTTCTCAAATATTGTTGAAATGGTATAAAACCCAAGATCATTTCTCCTTGGTATTTTAATTTTTGTATCATAATACATTCTTTATGCCAATTTATGGTTTCAAAAAATATATATTCCATATTTTTTCCCAAGATATCATTTCCATGTATAATTTATTTTGTTATATCTACTTGAATATTATCTTATAATTTTTATTTTCTAAATTTATTTCTTCTTTGATTTTAATAAATCATTTAGTTTTCTCCGAATGAGGGAAATCAGGTTTTACTTTTGAGAATTTTTTTATCAATAATATATTTCAACCATTATTCAATGTATTTATTAAATAAATAAAAACATATTTAAATATGTTTACTATTTTTATTTTATCTTCTAGTTTGTGAAAAAAAATTTAATCAATTTAAGTCATGCCATGAACATGTCTGGACAGACCCATTAATGATCCAGAGTTACACGTCTTTTGACAAAAGGCCTCCTTTATGAACTGAAATGAACATTAAATGTTGGAATTGACTAGGGAAAATTAATTATGTATTTAGATGTAAAATTAATTACAACTTGAGAATATATATTCTTATAAATTTATGTCTAGGGTTTCGTTGCAAGGTATGAGAGATATTGGTATTCGACTATCGGGATACTTCTTCTTGTGTTCTGATGCAAATATCACTCATCATAGTTAGTTTTTTCTTTATACTTTATTGTTTTCTATTTTTCTCTAAACACTATATGATTTTTATTTTAATTCCATTTATTTATCTTTAATTTATTTCATCTTATCTTTCCCCTATAGGTTTTTATTTATTTATCATCAGTGATAACCAGATGATGATAGGATAAACCTGTAAGGGAGAGCAGAATAAGTAAAAGTGGGTGTGTATCAATTTTTTTATTTATTATTTCACTTACATGATGATTTTATTCAATTATTATGTAATTATAATGCAATTTTATCATATTTTTTATTAATACACTAAACCATTGTGTTTGGTAGTAGATGTAACCAAACATGATATATGTAATTAATTCAAAAACACTTAATTAGATTATTCTTATTAAATTTAATATGATATAAAGGTATCCCCATTATTTTAATTCATATGGACATAAATAATCATTATTCTAGGGTAAATTGATATGTACAGACCATTTCTTATATATATATAATTGATTAATTATGTAGCTAATGGGAACTATTATTTAGTAAGTGTAGTTGGAATTCTTATTTTGTAAAACCACCCATGTAACTGCTTTTCCTTTATTATATCTCTTAAATTTTCATATGTTTATTTTATTTTTTGTAAATTATTTAAAAAATTTAATTCATTAAAATCGAAAGACCCAACATTTAGTCAATAATTTTTTCTATTTTCTCCGATCTATGTGGTATTGATCACATACTTCCACTATGATATGCCTTTTTGTTAGTGTTGTTAGTGTACATTATAAATTTATAATTTAATCACCCATGTGTAATTAATGATGTTTTTTGGGTGTGTCACCTAACCTTCATTAGTCTTATTGTGTTTGTATATATATATAATACAAAGAATCATATTCACCATTAATATTTATATTTTATAATTCTGATAAATATGTTTCTCTCTAGCTACTTGGATCTTGTATAAAAAATATTTCCTTAGAAATATTTTTCACAGAGTTATTCTCCTTTAACATTCATTTACCTTTATAATATTTCTTTTTCAAATTATGATATATTATAAAATAAGATTGTAAATAGAAATATCAAAAAGTATAAAGATTTATAGATTATAAAAATAAATTGATTTCAATGATATTATTATTGAATCATTAAAAGAAACCAAAATACTTTGATTATAAATAGATATTATGAAATTGAGAATCTTAATGTGGAAATAATTTCTTTTATACCAATCAAAAGTCATGGGGATTAATCTAGTCACTAAGAGAGAGGATAATTGGTAATCAAAAACCTCATTTAAAATTTTAATTCATTTATTCAAATACAAACATTATTTTTTTCATCATTGGTTAGTGTAATAACATCTACATCAATCCTTCACTTATGTCAATCACTCTCAAATAAAATCTTTTAAAACATCGATCATGGAATAATTTTTTTTCCCTATTTATAGACAGGTTAAAATTTTATTCATTTCTTTTATTGATTTTATAATATCATCAATTATTTTCTTGGTATTTGAAAATAATTTTTTATTATTATTAATATTTATTAAATAATTGTATTTAATTAAATAATGTTTAGTAAATAGGGGTAGATGTAATAGAATTTCCTAGGGTGGAACATAAACTAAACCACTACTATATTTCATAATGCAATTTTCCATAGATCAAAAAAACATACCTAGTTGAAGAAATATGAATGATATATAATTTTGTCCAATTGAACATATATTTGGGTATTATAAAGAAAATTAGACTAAAAATCTCAATGGAGGTAATATAACATGGATAAAAAAATTTAATTTTGATAATATTTTTACCGATAAAAAATGTTTTATAAAAAATCAACGAAATGAAATTTTTATCTAAAGGATATTGTTATTTACACACAAGGAAAGATGCCCTAAGGGGGTGAATTGGGGTACGAAAAATTCGAACGTCCCTTCCTATATTTTTTTTATGATAAGATAGAATTTAAATCTCCCTCACATAATGAATATAGCAGAACTAAATCACAAAGTGAAATAATAGATTTAGCATGGTTTACATTACAGTTCTACATCCAAGGATTATAATCTTGTATATGTTTCAATGTAAAAAAATAACTATAATCCCAATTTTTTGCAAATAATTCAGAGTAGACTCATAGTCCCTATAGGTTCACAAACAAAATTATAATGAAAACATACTAATAACTGTATTTAGGAAAACATTTCTACTCTTATATGTGAACCACTTTATCTCCATTAACCAATAAAAGAGATTAAAACATAATTAATGTGGTAATATAATTTATATTCATAAACATGATGATCTCTATGAATTGTTTAAAATAAATTCCTCCACCAACGATTTCTCTGTTCTCTTAAAGAAAACAACCATGTATGAAATGACTCTCTTTTCATTTTCTTCATCATTCTCAATGAGAACATATTTTTATAATCCTATATTAAAATATCTAACTTACCCTTCATTAAATTATTCCTTTATTATCCAATTTCATGGGGGAAGTTTCTAAATTAATCATCCAAAATTGAAGTTATAATCTCCTCACTCAAATCTCAAAATATTTCCCAAAATATTAGAATTTTATATTTTATATTTCTACAAAAAATAACCCAATCTAGTGTAATTTTATTCTACCTTTTCATGGTATCCTTCACACAAGACTTTCGTTGCACAAGACACTAACTTCATATATAATATCTTCTAAATATAATAGTCATTTTAAAATTTAAACATTCATATATAAATAATGAAATAGTGTGGAATATAGTAAGACATTAAATAATTTACTTGAACTCCTCCTTTTGATAAAATGTCCATCAAAAGACTCATGGTAATATTTTTATAATGGTTTTTTATAGACCAAAACCATGACTAAAACTTTTTTTGATCTCCTTCTGACATATAGAGATTTATTTAAAATATTTTTCAATCCAATATGAGTTAAATTCCATGAAATATTACTTTTATGCCTTTTTTTAAACCATGATATTCACCACACATGTCTTTCCATCCATTTCCTATTTTTATTCACACTTTAGAAAACTAAAAAACACACCATGGGATCTTCCAAGATGTAGTGAAAACTGCATTCAACATTTCTAGAAAATTTAAATGAATAGTGAGGAATCCTCTGATGTACTAACAATTTTCTTCAATCATTTTTAACACCATCATGTAAACCAAATGAACCTGTAATTAGTTTTGGTTTTCCAATAAAACATCAAAAAGATTCACATTAATATTAGTATAAGTTATACATCAATTAATATATTGGATTTTCAATGATAAAATGATAAAATTATAGGATTTAACTCTAAAATTATTAATAATGATGACCCAAAAATACTCTTAAGGTAGTTTTATAAAAGATATCCTCATTTTGGTTTGTTGAAAAAAACTCCAACACATTAACTCACCACTTATAAACAGTATATTTGAGTCACTCAATATTTACTATGAGCCAATACAAGTCATTATCATCATGATAAACAATAGTTAAATGAAATTTTTATCAATGAAAGGCTATCTTAATATCATTTTTGATTTCAAAATGATATATTAACATTCAAAAACTAAAAACTCCCCCATATTAATCATTCATGTGCTCACCCCTTAATTTTTTTTACAATCAACACTCTCACTTAAAAGATAATTTATCTTACACTTTGTCAAAACTATGGAATATAATCTTCATTTGTGATTATGAGAAGCTCTCCCCCTTTGTCACATTAACCAATTTTTTTAATAACACGTGTTTAATATAAAACATTGAATTTAAATAATGTTAGTTAAAATCCCTGATATAAATGATGCTTCTCAAAACATTCTTTAGAAAATTCTTTGGTAATATTATCCACAATTTAATATTTATTAGATGCATAACCTGATATTAAAAAACCATTCTCAAATTTCTCTTTGATAATGTGATATTTTATCTTGATAGTTTTTTCCAAAAATAATAAATAATTGGGTTTTTAAGATTAATAGAACTCTAGTTACCAAACTTATTTACAATAATAGAATTAACTTTGGTACTAATATATTAAAGTTGTTTCTTCATATATGAGAGTTTAATAAAATCATGAGTACTTTAAATGTATTCCGCTTCTATGGAATAATATTAGATCTTGATTCTTTCTAAGATAATAAATATATGATTACAATATAAAATCCACAACTAGATGTAGATTTCTTATCATCCACTAAACCATCCCAATATGCATCCATATATACCAGTTACTCATATTATGATAGTACACTATCAAAAAGTTTGAAATCCACCCTGCATTTGATTTATTGAAGTATTAATTTTACCACTAAAATATGGGTATCTTTAGAAAAACTATTATACCTTATAAATTTACAATCATAAAATATGTTATTTATTTTCAAATTTGGTTTATACAATAGGGTTTAAATTATTTTATTATAATTCATCACATAAACCTCATCACCATTTTCATTTGTATTGGATAAAAATTAAATGTTTTCTACACTAATGATGTAGATATTCCCTTTAGTGAACATTCTATATGTAATAATTATACTATAATTTCCCATGATAGGACAAGAAATCTTGAAAAAAAGAATGGCATGACCTGAGTCACAAAATAGATATACACTTAGTAAATTATAACCAATTTCATTAATTACTAAGATATATATTCTTCAAATTTCCTTTATTCTAATTTTATATTTTTTGGAGTTAATAATATTCAAACATTAATATTTTCTAAAATATGAAACACTCTGTTTATCATGTCTGATTCCAATTCAAATATACTTGATTTTCATCACATGGGAGGTTTATCTGATATTAATAATCTATGATTTACCTCGTTTTATTACATTAAAATAAACCTACAATACTAAATCCATCTCATCCTTTTTTAACCCATAATTGTTAATTTACATATATTGGTGGTTAATGTGCTTATTCTTACTACAAATATGATGGGTCCTCAACATTTGAAATGCTGCAAACATCTTTTTGGTTTTTGGAATTCTTGACCACTCCATAAGAAATTATAAACAATTAGTTCTATTATCCCTAATTATACTCCATAATATCCTCGACTAAAAATTTAATTATTTTTTTCTATGACCATCACACACACAAATAGTAGTTCTCAAAAAAATACATAGATATTTTTATCTATTCTCATATATCGTGGTTTTTCTTATGGATTAATGCACCTCTTTTCTTTGAAAGACCCATTTTTTGTTTTTCCCATACTTATAAAATAATAGCATCTAATTTTTGGTGTGTTATTTTTTATTTCAATCAATACTGTAGTGGTACTTAGAGAATATCCCAAATAAATTTTTATCAAATGATTGTGATCTTGGGGTTTAACATGAACCATGGTCATTTTTTATCAAACCCCACCCTACTTTTTTACTTCATGGTACAATTTTCATTGTTTTAGGAAATTCTCCAACATTTTTTCCAAATCTTATTTAATCTCTAATAATTTATTTTCACAACTCATACAATCCAACTTCATTATTTCCTTCCAAGATTCATGGATCTTTCCTAATCCTTGAGCTTTCACCTTATCTCAATTAATTGTTCTCCAATATCATAAACCCTTTTTAATCATTTCTTATACTATATTGGTCAATCCAAAAATGATTCAAAACTATTCTTATAATTTAAGAATTATTTTAATAACTTTCTCACTATTTTATAGATTATTTTATTTAATATTTTCAATGTCATTTGTTAACTCAGGTTTATATTCTTCTTTATTCAACATAGAGAATTTGGAATCATGCACTACACCATTGGATTTCTTCATTTCGGCTCTCCAAACACCAATTTCATCAAGATTAGTCTCTATATCCATCTTGGTGTATAATAAAGCCTCATCATTAATATATTTAAAATAAAATTATTCTTAAATTTATGATTTCTCAATGATAACCAAAATTAACTTCTCATTAAGGTCTTGAATGTTTTCAATTTCCTCCACTACTATTTCTTATAATTTATCTTCCATTTAAAAATTTCTTCTTATAATAGAAATTATCTTTCCCACTCTTTCTATCTATATCATATCTATATAATTTCTTCTTGGTTATATAATCTATTTTATAATCTCAATACTTCTTAGTAAATATAATATAATGTTTAAAAACCATTCTATATAAAAACTTATGCATGTAAAATATTTACCTAGAAATTTACATTTCAAATATTAGTGTTTTAGGAAATTAACTAAATCATTTCATCAACAATTTCTTATTTGGCATCATCATCAACATATATCATCTTCATATCATTGAATTCTAATTCTCCATAATTCCACTTTTCCACTAGATCATCCCCACCATTCATCATTTTATCTATATGAAGAATATTATAAATACTATCTATTGAAACATTATTTAAATATTTTTCCTTAATCACCAAATATTTATGGTTAAAATGAAGTAATAATATTCTCAATATTGACCTCAAAATTTTAAAATCATCATGGGTTTCTATTAGTCTCCAAATTAACTCAATCAAAGAATGAATATATAGTTTCAATTGGGTGTATCCTCGGATAATTATAATTATTCTATTACTCTTGATGTTTTTATTTTCATACCATTATATCACCTTCATAGATGCTGAGAAATTTTCCCCATATGGAGTTTAAGGATTTACACTATATCACATTAATTTATATTATGTTTGAAAACATAAACCTAATTAATTTACTCCTTTTGTGTTGATATCCATATTCTTATGATCTATTTTTGATAAATATTTTCTCTCCATTTTGTCCATAATTCCATGAAAGATATCCTTTTACACATCCATTTCTAATAATCTATGTAGTTTCATTCGTAATTATTTTATATCTAAAACTTTTCCCTTCAAAAAATTAAATTTTTTTTTGATCTAGAACTACTATAATGGATACTAAAAAAATAAAGAATATTCAAACTGAACATCATTATGTAAAACCACATGTTCGTCCCAAATATGTAAAGATGCCATGGAAGTTGAACTAGTGTATGAACAATTAAAACATCACAACCTAATGATCTTATATTTCAATTAGTGGAAGTGAAAAATTTAACATCTCAGATTTTCTATTTGTTATTTTTAAATGTTATATGGATTATTTGTGAGACCGGGTCTGGAGAAATATGTATTCCAAGGCCCAGTATTACCGAAATAAATGTTTGCAAAATATTAAATATATTTAATAGCATGCACACATATATTTTCAAAAAAAATCCTAAACAGGTGCACGACTTAAAAATAAGAAGACACTGTTGATTTTAGAACAGTGTTTTTACCTAAGAAATAGATTAACATTAGTTGGTGCGTTTCATTTGCGAAAACATTATCTTGGTCTTAAAATAAATAAATAAAATTGTGTTATGTTTATGTAGTGACAGTTTTTTATTTAAATATTCAATTATTTTGGAAATCTAGGGTTATCCGCATAAACCTAGAGACATCAGAGGACCTATATAGAGAGATTTGGAGAATCCTCTCCAGTGAACGGAGATAGATTGTGGATCGATCGATCAGTGAAACCATGTATTTGATATATCTCACCAACAAACATGACGCAACATCCATTCTTCATTAGTGAACAAACCGAATCGGGGTAGGGTGTGTGTTACACTTTTTTATTTCCCTATTCTGAATTTCTAAGAAGAACGCAAATCAATCGACATAAGGTTTTCTGTTCTAATTGATCGCCTAACAGAATGGATTTATTACGGGGTGATTTGGGTAAAATATTTTAAATATATTCCTTGATTAAATTACAACAAAATAATCTATATCAACACAAACATCGATCGAGGATTATTCCTCACATTTTTTTGTGCTTTTCTCCCCTGATTCATCATTCGTCATAGGAATTATTTGTTTAGGATGAAACTCAACTATTCATGATCAATGGATCATTATGGACCAGTTTCATGGCACAATGATCTGATATCATAGATCTGGGATTATAAAGGAGTGAAAAAGATAGAGAGGATTGGATGATATAATGTGTTGGTCAGTGAAAGAAAGGCATGGAAAACCTTGGATCTTCTATTTTGTGTCAAATTGATCACTAGATAAAAGGTGTAGCATCGGCTGTGACACATAGAGGAATAACTTTGATTCTAGAAAATAATGATTCCCACGTCATGAAATCTAGGATTACAAAGCATGTTGGTCCCCTGGCTATGGTTCTAGGTTTTGGCCAGAATTATTGACCATATAGATTGTGACCCCTGTCACACGGCATCTGACCCACTTCGGTTGACATAGAATGTACTTCAGAATTACACGGACACAAGTTGGAGTACATGGGGAGCTCTCTAATATTTATTTCTATATTTGAGACTTCCACTTTCTATGACACATCATCTAATATGCTAGAGGTTTGGTGGATCCAACAATGGTTGATTCGGTGACTTATTGGGATCCACCCAAGTGTTTTACCATGATTAGGATTTTCACTGGATTGGCTAGTTTCTATCGGAGGTTTGTAACTGACTTATCTAGAGTGGAATCACCCTTGACATCCTTGACCTAGAAAGGGACTATTTTTGTGTGGGAAAAAAGTTTCAAAATTACTTTTAGGACCTGAGGTAAAGTTTGAAACGTGCTCCCATCATTAGGTTGTCGAAGCAGGGTGTCGAGCACATAGTTTTATGTAAGACGTCTGGGACAATACTCGGTTGGGTTCTAATGCAGAGTCAAGCCATCACTACCTATGATTCATGCCAGTTGATACCATTTGAGAAAAACTACACGACAAATGACATTGAGTTAGCAACAATAGTTTTCACATAGAATATATTATGGCACTACTTGATGGTTGAGTGGTTTATCCTATACTCTAACCACAAGTATCTCAAGTATATCTTCACTCAAGAGGATTTCAGCTTGAGATAGAGGATATGTCTATAGTTACTCTAGGACTATGATTTTTAGATTTTCTATACTCCTGGGAAGGGGAACGTGGTTGCAGATGCTCTCAGTAGGAGATCTAGTTTGATGTTGTTGAATGAGGTGTCAGAGTAGTTAGCATCATTATAGTTTTCCTTTGTGGAAAGGGATAGTGCTTCATATATTCAGTTCATGGTTGTTACCCCTACTGATTCTTCATCATGTTAGATATGATCAATGTGTTGATACAATCTGTGAGACCTTACGTACCCAGATACTCATTGGAAAAGCTCTTGAAGGATATTCTTAATGTGGGTAGCATTCTATCATATTCAATAAATGGATAGTGGTACCTTTTTTTTGTGGGAGGAGGTGTTATGGGAGTTTTATACATCCCATTGTGGTATATCTAGGTGTTTCTAAGATATGAAAATACCTCTGATGTTAGTTTTTTCCCAAGCATAAAGAAAGGAGTTGCAGAGTTTGTCTCTCAAGCCTCTCAAGTTCTCAAGTGAAAGATGGAAACTAAGTTCCAACGGGTTTAACCCAGCCCCTTGAGGTGCTAGAGTGGATGTGGGATGGGATATCCATGGGATATTTAGTGGTATTACCACTTACATCCATGAAACATGATTCAATATGGGTGATCGTAGACCATCTCAGCAAGTCGTCCCAATTCCTAGGTATTTGGGAGTAGAGTTTTGTATTGTTCTTGGGATACCTCTATATGGAAGAGATAGTTCAACTCAATGGAGTTGCATCTATGATCATTTCATATCATGATTCTTGTTTCACATATTGGTTGTGGAAGGGATTGTAGGAGGTGTTTGGGACTTAGTTATTCTTGTTCACAATGTTTCACCCCCAAACTGATGGTTAGATAGAGTGGACCACTTAGGATTTGAAAGAAATTATATGAGCTTTCTTATTGGATTTTAGACATAGTAGGGAGGATCCCCTACCACTATTGATGTTCTCATACAACATTATCTACCATTCCACCATTGTTATGGAACCATTCAATGATTTTTATGGGAAACCCTATAGGTCACCACTTTGTTTAATTGATCCAGGATAGTCAGTACTCACGGGCCTGGAATTGCTGAAAGTTACTATAGGTAAGGTTCTGATCATATAGCGGAGGATTAAGACTACACAGATCCATCATAAGCCTTGTACTGATAGGCGATGGAATCCTTGGGAGTTCGAGGAAGGAGACCATGTGTTCCTGAGGGTATCATCTCGATGAGGATTGAGGGGATATGGCCATGATGGAAAGTTTTCTCTAAGATTCATTAGTCTTTTTTAGAAACTATGTAGAGTTGGATAGGTCATATATCACATAAATATGTCTTCACAATTGGATTGATTACACAACTTCTTCTACATGTCACACCTGAGGAAGTACGTACATGACCCATCGCCTGTTATCGACTAGGGAGAGATGGACATTGAGGATGGAGAAACCCTTTTTGAGTTCCCATTAGAGATCAAGGATCGATAAGAGAGGATCCTTTATTGGTGATCATTTACTTTGGTATGAGTTTAGTGGAAGCATGGGAATCTCCAAGAGATCACATGGGAGTGGGAGGCTCATATTAATTCCCAGTACCCACATCACTTTATGTAGCCATTATTCTTGTTTTTTGGCATGTAAATTCCTAATGTGGGGAGAATGTAACATCTCATATTTTATGTGTATTATTTTTAAACATCATATGGATTTTTTTTAGACTGGGAGTTGAGACGGTGTGCGATTCTGAGTCCCAGTGTGCTCATAATAAATGTTTGAAATATTTTAAATATATTTGATATCACATATACATGGTTTTCAAGAAAAAGAAAAATATCTCCTAAATGGGTGTTTGGATCAGAAATATGAGGGAATCATTGAGTTTAGAATGGTGGTTTCACCCAAGGTGTGAGTTAACATTAGTTAACACAGGTCATTTTTGAATAATATTTCACGTGCTTAAAACAAATAAAATTACATAACAAAATTATTTATATGTGTTACGTTGATGCAGTGATGGTTTTTTCTTTGAATAGAAAATTATGCTTGAAATATAGTGTTAGTCGCATAACCTTAGAGACACCAAAGGATTGTTTGAAAGATCTTTGGATAATACTCTCTAGAAAATGACAAAGGATTGTGGATCGATTGATCGGCACAAACTTAGATTCGATGGATATCACCAATGAACGTGATACAATAGTCATTCTTCATTAGAGATTAAATCGAATCTAGGTAGGTCATGTGTTTCAATTTTTTATTTCCCCATTGTTAATTTCTATGAAAAATGAAATTAAATCGGTGAATTGATTGATTTTTGGACTTATCGTCTTGAGGGATGGGTTTATTATGGGGTGATTTTGGAGAATCATTTTAAATATCTTCATTGATTATCTGAAGTAAAGGAATAAATATCGACATAAACAATGATCAAGGTCAATTCCTCAATTTTTTTTCTTTCCTACCCTGATTCATCTATCATCATAAGAATTATTTATTTGGCCCATGACTTGACTATTATCAATCTATCTATCTTTTCACAAATGTTTCATTGCACAAAAATCTCATATCCTAGATCTAGGGTCGGCATGGAACGATTGAGGTGAGAAAATGAAGATAGAGAGAATTAGGTGATGAGACTCATTGTTCGTTGATGGTAAGGCACAAAATACCATGGATCATTCATTTTTTAGAGAATCTATCTCTGGATAGAATGTGGATCATTAGTAGAGATACACAGTGGAAGAACTGCAATTCTAGAAACTTTTGATCTGCATGTTGTGTAATCTGGGATTACACAATGTATGGGGACCAATGGATATGACTCCATGTCTGGATAGAGTTAAGGACCACACAACGTTTGACATCAATCACCTAGTGTGTGACCTTTCATTGGTTTACTTGGTATGTACTTCAAAAGTACTCAAACACTGGTTGTAGTACATGGGAAATTACACGCCATGTACTCTCAAACAGAAATGAAGTAGTGTACACAAACTAGTACACGGACATGGATTCGGTACGCGGAAACATATAAGAGACATGGCATGGATAATATGTGTCTCTATACGCTATGTATATCATTCTACATTCTATTGAAATAGATACTACATGTTGTTTGAGGCTCTTCCGCACAAGCAAAACATGCGATCGCTGGGCACCCTGTGTACCCTTTGGGACACATCAAGTAGTCCCTTCAAGAGTGCATGAGGATATTTGTTATCTTAGTTTGGACTAGTTTAGTTTGAGTGTTTTCCCTTGGTCCTTTACCTCAAGGGTACAATGTGTCATTACATCCACATCACTCTATTATGATCCCCTCTAGAGGTCGAGTCTCACATAGAGTTGTGGTATCTCTCTATGAGACTTGAGTGAGATCATCTATCATCCCTAGTTGGATTTTGTGGAATCGGTGTGACCTCCATGAGTAGGTATTTGATCCAACACCTAGTAAGATGTATCAGTAGGGTTTATTGAGTCATTGACATGTCATCCCATGCATATCAGGTTGATCCAGACTGGGTTCATAGTGTCCCCCTGTAGTTCTTGGCGTGACTCCCTATCTGTGTATCATGGTTCCCTCAGTTCTGTGAGCTTCATTGGGTGGGGCCCAATTACCCAACCTCTTCCTCAAGTGTCACTAGTGGTATTATGTCTAATGGAGTCAGTTATCCTAGAACAAGTGTTGCTTCGAATAGAATCTTTGGGTTGATAGTTGGTTCTGACCGCCTTATGGTGCGATGTCTTTTATTAGTATATTTGGGTTTTGATTTCAATTATACATTGATTTTTATATCTTTTATTGAGCTTAATATACCTGGTGATTTATGTTTAGTTATTTTGGTTTATCCTACTAAGTATTTTTATAATCACCCCTGCACAGGATTTCCACGCACGTGTCATGTCTTGTGAAGATGACATCCATTTTGATGTTGTCCTTGGAGGACAGAGAGCTAGTGGAGCATATCTAGAGATTGACAGACATGGGTTGTATTGAGAGCATTATTTTGACCTATTCCTCACCCTTGGAGTAGGTTGGAATCATTACAGTATTGGTTTGGTCTTGTTTTTCAATTTTTTGTTTTCATAAATTTACTAACATACTCTTCTGTGGGATCTTAGATGTATGAATGCATTATTTTAGTTTTCTTAAATTTAAGAATAGTGGGGGATTATAGATGTTTGCATGTGTACAAGTACTTTAAGCTTATGCCTCCCGTTTGTGGGATATCCCTACCTGACGTTGGTCTCCATCCCATGGCCTATTGAAGGTGGGCATGGGGTAGTCATAGGTCGGACCTTGTACGGTTAATTCATGACACAAATTTTACTCATAATGAATATAAAAGTAATGAATCACAAAAAATACACAATCGACTATACTTGATTCTCCATAATAGGCCTACATCCAAGGATATTATACCTTTTGATGTATAGATGTACTATAATTTACTATAATTTTACTAATTGTTTTTATAATGTAGAGATAATTCACTATCCCTCCAGGTTCAATACGAAAAAAGAATGAGAAGTCACTAATCTCCACACTCAATAAGAACTCATTGGTACTCTAAGTAAACTCTTTGATCTCCATTAACCAAAAAATGATAATACACCATGATTGGTGTACAAATATTTATTTTCTTCATAAACATAATGATATCTATAAGTATCCATTAAGAATATCCTTTTTGAATTCTCTATCCATTCTCTTATATCTACCTCTCTTTTTTGTAAAAACTCTCTAATTATCTTTATCCTTATACTTGAGAATAGGTTTTAATAATCACCTAAAAAAATATCTAACTTTCCCTTTTCAATTTCTTCCATTAATAAAAAATTATAGGAGATAATTCATCCAATTAATCCAAAAAAAATAAAACACAAAATTTTCATATTCAAATATTAAAATATACCCCCAAATATAAAGATTTGAGATACATTTTCTCTAGAAATACACCAACCTGTATGTATTGTGATTATATCATAATAGGTACTTATTTGGTCAATCCTTTAACTCAACAAACAATGACCCTCGTAACTCCTATATTGTAAAAATTTTCTCCGAAACATAATGTTTGATATTCCTTTGATTGAAAATTTTTTACTCACTTTCTAAACCAGGAAATAATCCATGCTAGTTTTTATATATATATCTCATTTCCCTTCACACTTCAGAAAACTCAACAACACACCATGGGATCTACTACAACATATAAAAAATATTCTTCCCAATTTCCATATAATTAAATGTAACCATGAGTAATCATCAAATAATCCATCCATTTTACATAAATATGGTCACCATTATCATATAGACCACATGGACCATGAAATTTTATTATCCAGCACAACATCAACCAAATTCACTTTAAACTTTCTCTAAGATATCCATCATTCAATATAATTAATATTCAATGATAAATTGAGCCTATTAAAGGATTTTATAATGGATTTTTTGATAAAAACTTTCCAAAAATACTTATAGGTATTTTTATAACAATATCCCCATTTATGATTGTTAGAAACACTTTAATGAATCAATTCACCTCTTCTGAACACTATTTTACAGTTACTATAATCACATACTCAAAAATGAATTCATTGATTCATTCATAATTCACAATAACCCACATGATTCATTATTCTCATGAAAAAATAATATTTAAGTGAAACATTTATCAATAAAACATGTTATTTAGTTCAATTTTGATTTCCAGCTGGTACATCGACTTCCACAAACTCTAAACTCTTAATGATCAAACATTAATGTTCTCACCCCTAAACTTTCTTTAGGAAAACAAATCTCTCTCCATTTATATGATAATTTTTCTTCCCTAAATTTCAACACTTTAATAATATTTTTCCCCTTTTTAGTTATGAGTAACTCTCCCCCATTATCAATATACCCAAATATCACATCTTTAAAGGTTAAAAAAGAGATTAATTAACTTACCAAATCAATTTATGAGAGAAATGAATTCCTTTACAAGAACTAATTCATTGAATAACATGTGTTTATTAACAATCGTGAAAATGTGAACACCTTGATGGATTTTGGGTTACTTCTCAACATCTTTCAAGTAAAAGGAGATAATTAAACTCTATTATCAATCCTATTCTTCTAGAAATCCCATTATAATGTGAAATAATTATAATATCTATAATTCTAATTAAATTATACATATTATCTAATTTTACCAGACCATACTCAACATTCTCCTTGATAATTTGATATTTGATCTCGTTAATATTTTTACTCTAATAATGAACAAGTGTTTTGGTAATATTAGTAAAACATGAGTTATCAAACTTAATTATAACATTATAACTCCATTAAACTCCAATATAATGAAGTTTTTTTCATCCATAAATTTTTCAGAATATTTGAGTTGTTGTGATGTATAAAGATTCTAGAGTGATCAATGAGATATAATATTTCTTCTTGTTGAGAAAAGAAATACACAAGTGTCTAAGATAAAATGTATCACCTGATTAAGATTTCCTATCATCAAATAGACCAGCCCAATATGCATCTATATATTTTATTAACTTATAATTTTATATTTTTTTTAAATTAGAGTTAAATTTTGAATGCATTTTACATACTAAATTATTATTTTCACAACTAATATGTTTGCTTCTTTTGTAAAACATTGATACCATGTTGCTTGATAAATATATAATAAAATGAAAATTCTTAATGTTTTTAATTACTATCAAATTCCATGTATTTTTATATACTCTATCACATTGACCTATTTTCCATTTTCATCTCCCTTGGATAAAATGGATGTAAATAATTGTCCACTAATTATTTATAAATTCCTTTTAGTTTACATTACATACATCACAATTACATTATCATTCACTTTTAAAGTAAAAGTATTCTTGGGAAAATTTAATACATATTTTGAGTAACAAAATTAAATTGTCATTAGTAAACTATGACTAAGGTCTTCGACACTAAAAATAATCATTCATATTATCTTCTTCCCAATGATTTAAGATATTTTGATGAAGTAATTTGTAGAACATCGTTATTATTGAATCATACAACACAATCTATCATATTGGATTCCATTGATAAGTCTATTATTTCTTATAATATGAAAATTGAATCTACAATCAAGAACATACACTCCAAATCAGGCTAATACATTCAAAAAAATATATTCTTATATATCTTTATCATCCATTTTCATTCCAACTCATGATTTTTAAATCTCATTTTTTAGTGGTTAACATACATATTTCTTCTATTTATTTAATTTATTCTCCATATCTTGTAATTTCGCAACCCTATTTTGGGTTTTTATCTTTCTCGGTTACTCCTTGATATATTGTGAGAAACCAATTTCAGTATCCCTATGTATAATCCTTCACATCGATCATAATAAATAAATATATTTGATTCCAAAAACATCAAAACAAAATTAGGTATAAAAAGTATACCTAGGAGTATTGCTTTTTTCATCTTTACTCTTATGACATAATGTGACACTTCATTATAGAATGCACATTTGGCATATAACCCATATTTACACAATAATAAAAATATATTTTAGTTTAATCTTATAAGTTTTTATTGCTACACTAGTGGTCATTTGGGTCTCTCCCAATTCAATTTTCCTCTAGAGAGTTAGATTTTATGGATTTTCATCAACCATGATTCAATTTTATTTTCTATCAATCCCCACCCTATTGTTTCATTCATCGTATGATATTTTTCATTATAAAGAATCCTAAAACTTGTTAATCAAATTTTCATGCTCCAATTTACTTTTTATATAGCTTGCATTATCCAAAATCCTGATGTTACTCCCAAAGTTATTGATCTTTCAGGAACCTCAAGATTTTACCCTTATCTTGATGAATTCTTTTTAAATATACTTGATCATTTTGGCCATTTCCTTTACTATATTATTCAATCTATTTTTTGTTTCAGGATTTTCCATCTAATTTGACTATAAGATTGATAACTTTATCTATGTTTTATAACTTATTAGATTTTATCTTTAAAGTAATTACCATTAACTCAACACTTGATCTTTATAACTAATATATATATATATTTAAATAATGTACCATGCTAATGTATTTCATATTTTTTTCTCCCCAAAAATACATTTCTTCAATAAAAGCCTCTAAATATACCTTGAAGAATGCCACACCCTGAAATTAAACATCTTCTATCTAAATTATTTCCTCAATTTGTGTTTTGTTAATGATAGACATAAGAGATTTATTGTTGATATCTTTGTAGTCCTCAATTTTCTCTACTTTCATTTCTTCCATGATTTTTTCTTCTTATGAAATAAATTTATTCTTTAAAAAAATCAATCTCTTCTTACCTTTTACATCTCTAGATGATTTCTTCATGGGTATATAGAGGCCAAGTCAATATTTTATATATTAAAAATAAAAATGTGAGGGATGGTAAAATGAGAAGAAAGATAGTAGTGGTGCTAGGGAATTAGTTTAATCCTAAGGAATCTCCTCTGATAAAGAACTTTCCCACTGGGGGAAGGGATCATAGGCTAGTGAAGCAAGTGATCCGGATTCATTGACCATTCATGGATGCTAAGTAGTATTATACCTTGTTACCTTACCTACATGTGAAAATAACTTCCATTATATTAGATATGTTTCCCTTGAACCTTTAGATGATGTAAATTATTTCCTAGGGGATTAGACCTCGAATTAGAAAAGAGTTGTAGAGGGTAGTGGATTATATTTGAACCACCACAAGATGGATATTATTCTCATTGAAAATATGGAGACCTATATGCATGGAATTAGATTTATCCTGGAGAGAGTCCCCACTACAAAATAACACTAATAAATAAATAATGACTGATACACTAGGGTCCCGAAAAATCCCCCCTCCCCTCATGAACCCCATGTTGAAAGAATTATCTGAGTTGAGTTTGAGACCGATAAGGTGGTGGTGCCAATAGATCCATCTACCCTTGGGATTACTGGGTTCCAAGAGGTGAAGAGATGGATCATAATCCCAGGTTTCTATAAGTCAAGTGATATCAATCAAAAGATTCATGGTTATCGTGGAAATGGTGTCTCTACTACATGGGATTCACTCATCGCACACTTTGTTCCTCTACTACCAAATGAACCAACAGATGGATGAAATGATCACTTATTGAGCCTTATTTACAATACCATAGTCACCCACTCCATAAAACCATAAATCAAGTAAGGGAGAACCCAATGTCTCTTAATAAGGAAGGCCTATGAAGTCACCAAAAAAGTTCTATGTCACCTGTGTCTAGTTTCCTTTAAGGAATAGGTGAGACACAGTTTCTTCTCGAGGGATACTGTAACAAGAGTACTAGGAAACCAAGTTGACGCTGATATGTCTAATGTTTATATTTATTAGTAATTCTTCATTCCTAACATTCAACATAATGAATCAGAACTTATCTAGAATATTCTTTTTCCATAGCACATCCCCCAAGATGTTGAAATCATTTGGATCCCTCATAGTTTTCCATAAATCATTCACAGATAATGTTCTTGAATAAGAACTAGTAAAGATTAATTTTTATTGTTTTTAATTCAATAAATGAGGTCGAAGCAGTCACGCTAGTTATTATATAGTATATCTTTTATGGTGTGTGGGTAATTTCTTTCTTTCCTCAATGATATATCTAGGAATGGGTATACCAAAAAATCCAATCTTGGTTCTGGCCCCGTTTTGGTGCTATAAATTGATGTATCCTCTACTCAACATCAGAATGGTGTGATTTTGGATAGTCTTTATATGGGGTTTAATAATTGTTCAAACCAAATAAGGGATTCCTATTGAAATGTTTTGATCATTACCATACTTTCTCTTAATGAATATTCCCCAAAGATTCATGCCCTCAATAATTTTACATGCAAGTTTTACATGAAAGAACTATATTGTTCCTATGATAATTCTAACATTAATTCCACCCACTTTAAAAGTCATTGAAATCCAACTCCATGAGTCCCATTGGCGCTTTCCATATGAGTGTCCATCCCAGATGAATGAGGAAAGAATATTTTAAATACAAGTATGAACACTTTTGGTCACCTTATGGGAAGAAAGAACGTGCATGGTGATGGATGTATAGATGTTGACGACCAGGGTAATTATTCCTCCGAATGATATGAAATGACGTTTCCAATTCGATATGTGAATTGTTATCTTGTCAAAAACCTTGTTGAAGTGATGTATTTAGAGTATACTCAAGGGTATCAGATCTCCCATATAGTTCATTGAAAATTTATTTTTGATCATGTTCATATAGCACTCCAATAATATTACTCAGTTGTCTTAGTATTGGTTTGAGATGAAAAAATAATTTTCTCATGGTTAAAATTTTGGCCAATCCATTTTCTATATTCCTCGATGATCTTATTGAAGACATGAATTTATCTCTTAATTTAAATGATGAATATAATTATGTTGTCCGCAAACATGAGGTGAGTAATTAAACAAACATGAATCCTAGTTGGTAGGGATAGATACTTCCCATATTGATGTTTTTGTTGAACACTACGGGAAAAACTGCCAATACCCATGGTTCAAAACCATGGGTATAGCCCCCAAAACCGTGGGTATAGGCTATTCCCATGGTTTTGGGAACCGTGGGCTTGAACGACATCGGTATAGGTCCGCAGCCTATACCGATGGTTTTCTAAAACCTTCGGTATAGGTGTTCTGCCACCATTACAAAGAAACATATCCAATTACCACGGTTTCAACGACTTTTACCCACGGTTTCAAAACCGTGGGTATAGATCCTAAAATAATGCAGGCAGTGGGTTTCGATCCTGCAACCTCTTCGCTGTAGACACCGCATCTAACCACTACCCTAACATCATATATGTGAATATATATATATATAGTTAAATATAGTTATAAAAACCATGGGTATAGAGTGAAGAACCGTGGGTATAGGATTCCCTCCAAAAACTATTTCCTTCACTCCGAAAAAAAAATCCCTCGCACAAATGGGAAGCCTATACCCACGGGTTTTCAAAACTGTGGGTATATGTATTTTATCCCAGACCTATCCCCAAGGTTTTTGGGAAAACCATGGGGATAGGTACCCCTATACCCGCAGTTTTGGAAAACCGTGGGAATAGGTGAATTTTCAGGACCTATCCCCACAGTTTTGGAAAACCATGGGGATAGACCCCCCCCCCCCCCATACCCACGGTTTTGGAAAATCATTGGTATAGGTCATGAAAAGTGACCTATACCCACGGTTTTGGAAACCTGTGGGCATAGGGGTACCTATCCCCATAGTTTTGGGGAAAACCATGGGTATAGGTCCATTTTTAAGTAGTGGAATTAGAATCTCAAGGATTAATGAGTAATGATAAACTAGATTGGTGAAAATGGGTTACCTTTTCTTAGGCCATGATCATCTTTTGAGTAGAAACATTTCTTACCCAAGAATCAGATGGAAATCCAAAAGAAGATGAAACATCTAAACATGAGATCCGAGACCCATTAAGAGAATACCATGCATAAAATAAATCTTATAATGTAGTTCCATTTAAGTATATGATGGGATTTATTCATGTCCAATTTTATTGAAATATTTAACTGGTGGATTTTTAATTAATATAACTTATCACTTATTGGTCCAAGTCAATAACCCCCGAATTGATCTTACTTAGAAAACCCCATTTTGTTATTCTAAAACCTAATAAGGAAAAAGAATAGACATTATTTTGTTAATTAAACTGTCTAACACCTTATCTGGAAATTTGCACATATTGATCGGTCTATAGTGTTTATAGAATGGAAAACCATTATTTATGGAACTACCTTATCTTCAGAACCATATCTAATCAAAATGTTTTGTAATTATATTAATGAAACTTTTTTATATTTATCCTTTTCAATTAGATGATCCTCATTAGTAATTATTTATTATGCACCATGAATCCTATGATTAATATCTAATGAAACTTTCACTATAAATTTCTCCTCAATTACTAAAACTTTCAGATTGAAATAAGGTGGTAAAATTATCGACATTTTCTTCATAATTTTTACATAATTGAGGTTTTCTTATATTCTATGAATTTCCCCCACTCTAATACATTTACATATTCAAATAATTCAACAAAGCATTAATTCAGGTGCATACTCAAATCCACTTGTTTTTTCCATGTTACTTGTATTTTTACACTTCATACCTTTGTATTACCTTCATCGATGTTGAAACATTTTCCCCACATAGTGTTTTACAATTTAAAAAATATTACCTCTAAATATATTTCATTATAAAAATCAACACCTAAAACATTGATTCATTTAATGTCACCATAAAACTTTTTATGATCTATTTCTTATAATCCCTAACTTCCGATGTTAAATATAACTCCAAGAAATGAGAGCATGTATCCATCCAAACCTAACAATCAGAAGTTGTATTGAATTTGATTCATCTATAGATAAAAACATTTCCTATAAAATATTGAAATTTATTAGTGAATCACTACCTTTCACATATCTTATATAGAGAGAAAACTTCTTTCAATTAACCCTTCTACTTGGATACCATTTGTTAGTTCCACATAAGGGAAGATACTTATAGAGGGGGACGCATATGGCTATGAAAAATTAAAATTCCTCTTACCAATGATTTTTTTTAATGATTAGTGGAAACAAATATATATCTCATAGTGATTATAGAAGTGATAAAGAGAAAAGTGACATAACATATTTTTCTTGGTTTACCCTCACTGGGATATATAGAAGTGTCATACACATAGTGAAATGTTGATGAATAAAAATTCACTATAAGATAACTACTTTTTTATAATTTTGAGTATACTAACCATACCACAAAGGTTCATGAACAAAATAAGAACACTACTCTCATTACTCAAAAAAGAAATAATTCTCTACTAAGAAAAATATTGGATCTCTATAAACCAAAAAAAAGAGATTACACCATGTTTGGTGTAGTTGTATTCTCTATATTAATCAATGTGGTGATCTCCATGAATTTCTAATAAGAATTTCCTTGTAGAATTTTTTCACTCTATCGACCTATAGTAACCTCTATATTTTAGAAACACTATCCTTCCATTATCTTTATCCTTATCCATGAGAATATAGTTATCTAATTACTAATGAAATATCTAACTTTTCTATCATTAAATTATTCCTTAATCGAGTCCCACTAGGCTCAAACACTGTTTGTATTATGAACAGGGTGATTCAAATCCATTTCTTAGCTGGGGAACGTGGTGCGCACTTGGGCTGGTGGGGGGCCCCCTCTGGGAGTCGGTGTTAGCAACACACTTTTTCAGATGAGCCTTAGCCTGGTTGGTAAGGACTCCATAAGTGCATCCGGAAGACCCGGGATCAAATCCAGGATGAGGCATTATTTCCGAAACTGTAGCAGTATTGTAGCAGGAACTGTAGTAGTACTGTAGCGGGAACTGTGCATTACTGTAGCGGGAACTGTAGCAGGTACTGTTTGGCGTTGTAGCAGCCGGGAATATTCCCCCGTTTGGGACTTCGAGCCACTGATTTGGTCCCCGAGTCCTTTAAGGCCTTTGGGCCACCCAGGCCTTCAGGTCAGTAGGGCCATCGGGCCACCTCAAGGCCTTCGGGCCACCATAAGTGCAGATGCAAACTAGACAACCTTCAAGGAACAAGCTCTACAAGGAGGATGATCAAGGAGATTTCACCATAGTGGAAGCTCAACGGATTACAATAATAAGAGAGTATGGAACCTACCATCGGGACAAGCCTATGCATGCATGGGAATTCCTAGCTGAATAACCATGCGAATGTAGAGAGCTGATTTCATGATGAAGATGATGGGGGAGGAGCAGTTCCAAGTAGTTAGTCTGGGTTGTATGTAATGTTTGAAGCCTATGGGAAAATTAGTTCATCTAAGGCCTACGGTCCATGTAATACTTATGACTACAGTCCTTTTAAGGGTTCCACCTTACCCAATGAAAAGTGTATTATCACAAATCCATAAAAAAAATTAAGGCCTTCGGGCCATTGGATGGATGGTATAATGTGCTTCCATAATAACATTATCTCATTTGGTAAAGGCATGGACCTTGAAAATCATGGTCTTTGTATCTATTATATTCCTAATAAATTTTCGATTTTCAAATTCAAAAATTCATTTATTAATGATATTATGACATAGTGTAGATTAAACCAAATAATAATTGACTCTAGGTAATCCTCTAAATAAAACGTCTTTCAAAAAACCCATGGTATTTTTCCTCTTGTCTTTTTTCCTATAGACCATTAACACTACCACAATCATGTGGTCACCTCATGGAATAAAATTATTTTCCAAAAATATTCTTCAATTCATGATTAGTTAAATACTTTACACCATGTATTTTTTAACTATTTTATAAACAAAAAAAATACACCACAAATTTTTTCCCATTTACACTTTATTTTCCTTAACAGTTCCAAGAACTTGATAACACACCATGGGATCTACCATGGTGTAGTGAAACTATTTTCCTTCTATTTTGAACCATAAAATAATTAAAATAAATCTCTAATTCTACAGGTATTTTCTTTCTATGATTGTCACAACCTTGATGTAAACCACAAGGACCACATTAACAAAATTCAATTCAATATTCATCCAAGATATCAATGAGTCCAAATAATGAATATCTAATTATAATATAATCCATGTAGAGGATTTAACTACATATTTATTAAAAAACATAAAAATAAAAATAAGGATATTGGTAACATATATCATTGTTTTGATGGAATTTTACACTAAAAAGAGATTAAGTTTAAGAATCAAGTATCATCTAGACAATGATTTCAATGAAAAATTTTCTAGGGTGATAAACATATCAATAACCAGACATTACATTTGAATATTATATGCACTTTAATTTTGGAATTCTGTATAGTAGAGCAGCTACCATTGGGAATGATTAAAAAAACATAATTTTACTTAGAATTTCAAGGAGTATTTCTCACAATATTTTTGTGATAGCTAAAGGATTTAAGGAAGAAGAATAAAACAAGTGTTTTTATAGGTTATATATTTTCCCATAAATATTAATAGATTTTTAAGATACAAAATTTTGAGATATATGTGGAGACATTTATTTCCAAATCCATGATATTCCGTACTCAAATTTGAAAAACAAATATTGAAATTGGTGTTTTAATTCATTAATTTCCCTAAGGAGTTTTATCTCAAGATTCAAATGATTGATGAAATATTTAAATATGGTTATTGGACTATATATTAGAATAATAATATTTTAATTTTGAGGGAAATATATAAAATATTAGTATTTTATATTTCTCTAGGTAATGGATTTTTCAATGTAAAAATCATTTAAAATTCATCCAAAAGAAGTTGTGCAAATAAAGAGAGACGAAGGAATAAAATTTTAGAGTTTAAATTAGAGGGTTTAGATATATTAGTTTCACATAATTTTTATGAATTAATAATTAAGGATTTTATTTATCTATAATTTTTGATATTTCTTCTTATTATTTCATATATAATTTTCTAAGCATGGTAGGATAAAATTATTATAATAAGGTTATGATGTAATTGAGATTATTTAATGAATTTGTGGTTTATTTTGATATTTTTTTGTTTAATTTTCATGTTTATATTTATTGTATATTATTATTATTATTCATGAATAATTTCAATATATATAATAATTAAATTATAACATTTAAACTAGAAATCATATTTTCTTTAATGATCATTTAATAATATTGAAATTATATATGTTTTAAAAAATTAGGTGACCTAATTATTCAATTGATTCATTATCAAATCGTGGAATAAATTCATAAATAGTTAGTGAATTAATTATAAACCAATTATTTGTTTAGAGTTAATTCAGATGAAAATAGTATTTATTAAACATTACCTCCAATATTAATTAATTAATTTTAATATCATATCCCCTGTATTTAGACCACGTAGGATTTTCTTTCTATTTTTGTTTACTATTTTAATTTGTGTTAATTATGAAAAATCAAACCACTTTAACATTAATGTCCTAAAATTTTCACCATATTAATATATGGAACACTCTTCTAAAAAAATTTAATATATAGTATTATAAATATTGTACCTTAGTTGTCAAATAAATAATAAGGTTTATGGTCAAATAAAAATTTACCCATTTGTATTAATTGATGACATTTGTGGATGTGTCAAATTTTTGTCAATTTTTATGAGTAAGATATGAACTTAGAGAAATATTATATTTTATTGTTTTTGATAAGTATATTCTTAACCATTTTTTATTTATTATTATTTTTTTACGCTTGGTGTGTTTATGTCAGAGTAGAGAATATAGATTTTTCAATACCTGAACCTTTAAATCATGAAAGTTTATTTAATTAGAGAGGAAACTCTATGACAAGACTCCTAATATTTAGAGTAGTTTTAGTAATCAAATAATAGAAAAAAATATGGTTGGAATTGAACAAAATCAAAAGGTGGGACAATTTCTTAATATATGAAAATCAAGGGAAATAACTTTAATGGGGTATTTATTACCCTTGAGTGTAGGGGTAAATATATGAATAATAGTGACACTTATTGATATAAAATAATCAATATTAGTTCAGTGACCATACAAATAATTCAATATTTGTTTTTAATTTATTAGAATACCAAAAATAGATCCAAATTCACACTTATAAATCATTGATGAACTTTTTGATAATTATAAATTTAATGATGTTTCAAAATTTGCAATAAGACATTGATTATTTAAATTTTTATTAAGATGAAAAATATGAAGTTGATTAAAAACTTGAAATCATATTTTATCACAATATGGGATGATATGCAATGTATCTTATTAATATTAATTATTTCCTCCCTATAAATCTATGATTATTCATGTTAATATCATAAATTACAATAAATTTAATATGGGTTTATTTAGAAGTCATAGGATATCTTTAGAGATCTAAAAATGAAATTTTCCCATCATGAACATGATATGTGGTGAATAAATCAAATATTCTATAATTGTTTATCTGAAATAAATAGTTTTATCATTGATGTTTTTATTATAGGTTTAATGGTGAAGAATGTTTTGGGATAATCATATTTGTTATTAGACGATATATCAAATGATAGTTTTCATGATAAATCTTATGGAATTTAATAAAATACAATATTTAGCAAGATGGATTATAATGGATTAAATTTTATGAAATTAGATGTTCTCATGATGAATGTAAATATAGTGATGAAATTTTATCATAATTAAAGAATAACCATTAAATAAGTTTACTATGTTTATTTTATAATGAAAAATAATTTTATAGGAATTGGGTTTTGAAAAAGATGTAAAAATAATTAAAACCACTAATCTAAAAGGGTTTCCAATAATAAAAAGGGTAAAACATATAAGAGATTGAAAATAATTTATTATATGAGGCCTTTTTTTAATTTTATAACATATATGTAAGTTTTATTACAACATCAAGTTATAACTATAATAAATCTAAATGCTAGAGAAATATAAATTACAAATCAACTAAATGAAAGATATAAAGGGACATTATCATATAATTTAAAGGTTATCCAAAGAGTTAAAAAATGGTGATCACCTTGATAAGTGGATAATTGTTTATAAATTAAGCTAAAATTGATGAATTGTAGGAGGATAATTAAGGAAAATTATGATAAAATGAAATGGGAAAGGGGAAGGTTTTGAGTAATATTTAATGGAATATGGTCCACCGCCATTCCGTCCAAATTTATCATTTTTAAAAGGATTATGTAAGGAGAAATCATAAAAAATTACATTTCCTAAAATTATTAAGAAACATTATATTAAAATTTTATTGGAATAACATTTGGTGAATATGTTGTTGGATTAGTGGATCTGGATCCTTTTGGATGAAGTTAGGAACAATTAGATAAACCCACAGTATAACAGAGTTGACGGATTTTAGAAGAGTTTATTTGTGACACCGACAACAGTACTATAGTAGTGTGTATTTTGATAGGGCATTGTTAAAACATGTGACTGGTGACACCAATAGGGTAATATAGCTCAAAGTATTTTCTACCACCATTATTGTATCACAATGGACTTACTATAAAAATTTTAACAGTGTAGAAATGTGGTTTACTATATCCACATTATTTTTTATGAGATCAATTTTAAGAAAGGGTTTTTATAACTCTATGAGATTATACCATGTATCTTTCTCCAAAAAATATTGAATTGTTCTTCCACTACATATATGTAGGAATTAATCTCAAACGACATAAATCACTGTGTCTAGTGATCTTCTACTTGTTCTTTCATTTTTATCCCTTCTACTCTTCTTATGGAAAATTTATTATTGTCCAAGATCCTGATATTTCAATAACCTATTTCCATATATGAAAATTCTATAATTTTTTTAAAAAAATATGAAGTTATAGGTTATGGGAGAAATTTCTCTCAAAAGTTAATTTTCATTCACTTTTTCAAAGTATTTAAAAAAGAAAAAACAAGATCAAGATTGTTTTTATTTTCCTTGAAATATCATTTTTTGGATTTATAATATTGTAATATGATTCAAGTTTGATTTTGAGTATCATTATACATATAAAATTCGATATATATGGTTTAGAAGAGATAAATACCACAAAAATTTTACTTTAATATGAGTATTAAATGATAAATTATCTATGATGCGTAATTGAAGGTTTGAAAAGGTGTATAAATTTTATTTATCAACGTTCTTTCTTATTATTTATATTAAAAAATAAAATATTCCCTTAAACCAAAAAATTCAAAAATAATTATCTATATTGTACTAATTTAACCCACTTTTATATGGTCCATGATGGTATGCTAAAACATATCAGTGCATCTTCTAATATTTTCTATTATGGTCAGACTTGTTGTAGTACCTATAATGATTGTTCTGTAGAACTTAATACCTTGAACATGAAACTAGGGATTGATTCCCTAGTAATCCTTAGTGAACATACCATGGAGTTAGACTACCTTTTAGTAATGGACTCCCTAAATTTTTTCATCTCTCTCTAATAGATCAGGCTCTGGAATTCCAACACTTTTGATCTAGGATACATAAATTTTCTTAAAATTATATCATAATATATTTTATTAAAAATAATTTTGAATGAATTTAAATTAATAATATGATGGTTTTATAAGTAAAATAATTTATTGATATTTTATTAATATATAATGATTTTGGTGAATTTGTTGTTTTATATAAGTGATATTTTTAAATTTCTATCTTAAATGATTTTTTATATGAGAATTACATGTAATATATTTAAAATGTGAAAATTATATTTTTAATTAATTTATTAATTTTAATAACATTATGTGTGAATGTGTGTTGGTATATATAATTCATTCAATATAGCCTCATATTGGCCTATATCTAGAAAACATTCCCCCTTTTCTAATTATATCAAATAGTAAAGGTAGAATATTGATAGCAAAGATAGATATTTTATGCTTGATTTTATTTTTGAGGCAGAAAATTATATTCTGACTTTAAAGTTTCTTTATGGAAAGAAGATAAAATAAATTTTTGGAATAAAAAGAGTTTGTTTGTACCTTGTTAGAAGTGTTAAAATAAAATAAAAATGAAATGATTTAATATTCCAGAAGAATAATTCAATGTCCAATTTGAATTTCAATTTTGATTTAAAATTATAAATTAAATTAGATTACATGATTTAATAGTTTTATTTAAAATTAATGGGTTAAGAAAATATTTCGATTTTATTTTTTAAAATCTTATCAAGACTGATAATTATTTAACATTCCTTAAGTGTGATATTCAAACTTATATATATTGAGTTTTATTTTCAATTATATGTAGGTCTCTTCATGAGGGAAAGAAGGAGTTTCAGTGTGAGAAAATTTGATTTGAAAAAAATAAAATCTTTCTATTTCATTCATTTTTTAATATAATGAATAATTTTATTAGTATTTCAATATATTTTTCATATTATTAAAATTTATTTATATAATTTAGTTGAGTAAATAATATTTACTAAATTGTGGTTGATAGAGACTAATTTTCTAATAGAAAATATGAATTGACGTGGAGAATGTGACCATGATATGAAATACAAGTTATGGAACATTTTTTCAAACAAAACAGACCCAATATAATAAATGTAGGATATAAAAAATTTTATCCAATTAAACATTTATATGGGCTCTGTGAATATGAATAAATTGAACATATTTATGGAGGCTACAGAATAAAGTTAAAAAATTATAATTTTAATAAAATTCTAACTAAAAACATTTTATAAGGAACTATTCTTTCATGCTTAAGGATATTGTGGTTCGAATGAATTTTATATGGATAAATAGAATAAATTCAAAAATGAAATATTTTTTCAATAAGTGATTCAATGAATATTTTTCTAGGGAGGAAAAGAATACAAATAACCATAATAGAACATTTTATGTTGTATGGTGTTTCACTAGGGAATTTCACTTAGATGAGTTGTTACCGTAACATTTTATTGAATATAAAAAATTTATTTCACTTTTAGTTTTCATAGTGTTATTATATATATATATTAATGAATCTAAGAAAAAAATAAAAAATCACATGTCTCAAATATGTATAATTTCACTTCATGAATTTTAGCATATTTTAAAAAAATAGATATAAATGTGGGAAAATATATATCTAGACTTGATAGATTTAAAATTTTGAATTAAGATACAATACTAAAATGGATGGAGTGATTCATGAAACTTTAGGTTGATTTTTATCTAAATATTTAAATATATGAAAAATAGTGTAATTTTGATACTCAATCAAGGATATATGTGATAATAGTTTTTGGTTGAATATGATAGATAAAAATGGACAATTTATATTTGTCCATGTCAAGGTTTTGGCTAGCCTAGTATATATATATATATATATATATATATATATATATTCATCCCAAAGTTGATGTATAGAGGGAGTGATACTTACTCTAATTCCATGTTTTTTATTATTCCATACTCTTTCATTTTAACTACATTGATGGAGTGCCCTTACATGACCCAAACATCCAGAGTAACATGTTCTTAGAATTACATTGCCTATAGGCCCAAAGACACAAATAGCTTACAAATTTATTAGGCCCCACTACATTGAAACAACCCCTCCACAACACCTTGTAAAGTCTGTACATAGCTCACCACTAGATGTTTCTATCAAATTTAAGTTCATTATATAGAGTTTCATGGGCTTATGAACTTTCTTCAATATCCCTCCTTCAATCACGAGTCTGCTTAGCTTAGCTTGGTGACTATTACTACTCTGATCTATCATTTTGTTGATGCTATTGTATCGGTGAAACTTGATCGTTTCCATGGACCTTAGGCCCTATGGTATAAAATACCTTAATGTTCTAAAGGTCCTTTAGCCCAGAAGCCTATTTTTATAGCCCAAAATCCCATTTAAGATGAATAATACCATCTCTATTATACCCCACTACATAACCATCACTTACATAGTACATCAATATTCTATAGTCCATGCTACTGTACTACTACAATACCTATGGAAAAACACTACCACCCTATTTTGATCCTAAACTTCATGAAGGATGATAAAGATACCTTGCCACTCAGGTGAACCTCATACTACAATAAGTGAAACTAGTAAAGTTTCATTTAGAGGAAAATTTGGAATTTTTAGAAAAAGTAGTTTTATAACCTTTATGAAATGAAAAGCAAGGGGTTTTCATCTATAAATACTATGAAGATTACTTTGTTATTTTATTTGTAATTATAAAAGTATGGTAGGATAAAATATTATGATGGACGGATTATTTTTTAATTAATTTTTAATATTTTTAATTATATTTAAGTTGTATTTTCATGTTTATATTTTATTTTATATAATTCATAGTCATTTTTTCATGACCAGGTTTAATAGATCTAATAATTACATAATCCCAGGTGAACAAAATAGTATAAATTTAATTCATGATTATTTAATGAGCTCAAGAGTAATAATTTTTTAAAATGGTTCTAGTTCACCATATTTTTTACTTGACTGGTTATTGTATAAAATATTATATTATATTAATGGGTATAAAATGAATACTATAACTTGGACTAATTATACATAATTTTAGTGATAATAAATATTTCATTAGTATTTATCACTGAGGTAAATAGAGTGTAATATAAATAAAAATTCTGTTATTTTAGATGAAAACATAATACATCTCACAATAATTCATTCCCAATGACTCTAAAGATTTAGTGTATTTTGAAACTAGATACATAATCAACTTATTCGATAACGATATTTAATATCTCCCACTATAATACTTCTCCCATTAAACCCTTCTATATTTATCATCATTAATACATTTCTTCATAACCTAGGTAAATGGAAACATAAGAAATGGTGTGTTAGGATTCTTAGTAAGGGTAAACGTGGGATATAACAATCAAAAACACATGTGAGTATAATGTGATCATAAGTGTATGAGAACATGATTATCACTTAAAATATTCATAGACAATTTTTCATAGATCATAAATCATTATTCAGGGAAAATGGTCTATCATAACAAAATAAATGATTCACTAGAGTATTGAAACATAAATTATCTACCTTGTTCCTTGTGAGTATAACAGAGGCATATGAAAATGGCATCACAGTGTGGCGTATAACTAAACAAAATAAAACATTACTTTTTCCAAGGATAATTACCAAGATTATCATCACATAGTGGGAAAATTCCCTTAATGTTTTTTTGTCCCCAACCACTGACATGTCTACTCATGAGATATAAGGTATTACCTCATGTATTTTAGGGTTGTATTATTCAAGGCCCACCCATCACATAATAGATATATTCCATTTGGGGTTTGGGTTTACTACCCATTCCCAATAGTATCATGATATATAAATTTACCAAATATAATCTAATTAGATATAATTATTTTCCAAACCGTTATATAATGAAAATTGTGTATATTTGTGTCATAAGAATATAAGATCATCTATTATTCCTTCATATCATAATTAACGCATGAAAAGAAATAATTTTCATGAACATTTATTGAAAACATCATCATAAAATAACCATAGAAATAATTAGGATGGTGTTATTATAAAATATCTCTATTGTAGAATAAATACCATTATTGGATGTTGAAATAGATGAAAAATACTTTTATAAAATCATTATAAATATGCTTTGAGAAATAAGAAGAAATGTTCTTTTGTTTTAGTAACCTTTAAAAATAAAAAAATCCATATAACAATAAAAATAGGATTTACTTTCAATAATCATTGAAACCTAGAAAATAAGATTAATAATAAATAATTTTCATAACAGTAGGGAAATATTTTCTATAATTAAACATTAAAAAAAATTCACACTTTTTCAAAGATATTAAAAAGTGACATGTACTAAAAATGTTGAAAATATCCCTTTTAAAACCTTTATAAATAATGAAAATATTTTTCAAAATGAACTTAAATAATAATTTAAGTATATAGGGGAACATTTTTGAAATAATATAATGAATATTTATGTGAAAGATAAATAGTTTGAAAAAAGACTTCAAAACATTTAAAATAAAAGTTTAAAATAAAACCCCTTATGGGTTTGGTAACTTTTCAATAAAAATATCATTAAAGATAAATCCTTATATTTATGTTTAAATCCACATAAATTGATGGAAAATATTCATAAAATGGATTAATGGGTAGTATATACACTATACAAAAGAAAGAAGATGGTGAATATAGAACATATCATAATGAAGGTAAATTGAGGTGAAAACCCCTTACCTCATACTTCTGATTGGTTGGGAACAAACTAATATCTTGTATAATATATATAGATTTGTTATAAATATATTTTAGAACCATGTATATATTTATCTTACTATATACCATTCACTTATAATTTCTCCTTACTAATATATTGATATTTTTTAAAACCAATATTTGGGTGTCAACTATCCCATTTTCAATGCATTTTTTGGTTCTATGGTTACGGTCCTCGAACCTTTGTTAATGTTTCAAAAATTCCATAATCTTAATCGTGTTATAAGTATCATATTTTTTATAAAATATACTTTCATAACCATCCTTGAAGGTGGTGTTGAATAATGATATTCTTCATTCATGGAGGTGGTATTCCACAAGTAAAAACGAGTGACATTCTCATTCTTCAATGGGTAGATACTAAATAAGGTAATAAATGGTTTATCTTTCCCAAATAAAAATTATATTATTAATAAAATAATTGTTAATTTAATACATTTTTATAATAATCCATGTGAGTCAGAGATGAAAAATGAAATACGATATCCATAGAGGTGGTAGTCCACATGTACAAAAAGAATAGGGTTTTATTTTTCAATGCATGGAAAGAATGTATATAATTGTTTATTGATAATTTTAAACCTCGAGTATGTGGATGAAGGTATTGGAAATTTATGTGGAATTATATTAGTCATGATAAAGTGTTAAAAGTGTGTAGATTATTGATGGGGTGAGGGGTTCCTTTTTATAAGCAAGTAGAGTGGCACCTTTATAAATACTCATAACTTTAAAATTATATTAATTTTATTCACAATGTAAAGTGGAACCAAATGAAAAAATGTTTCGAATATAGGATATGTGAGGATTGAAATAAACTCATCCAATAAAATTTAGAAAAGTTTTAATGATATTTTATTATTATATATTTTTTAACCATCTATCACATTTAACCTTAAACATGATAACTAAATTTTTACCTAGGTGCATTTTTTTAACCAAATATAAATTAATTTTAATATCCTCACACAAAATGCATAAATATGATTCTTTAAAAAACAACTATAATAATAAAAATTATTTTATTCTCATTCATCTCCTAATAGAAACCATTGGGTAAATGTTAATTTGTTTTATTGAATATATTATCTTAAAATTTTATTAATATCAATTCGTAATTTGTGTTCAATTAAATTAATTAAAATAAAAATAAATTTTTCCAATAAAATTTTCAAAAAAAATATCTTATTTTTCTTAAAATGATTTTATTTTTACTTATAACCAATTTATAATAATTTTATGAATTATTATTATTATTATTAAATTCATAAATAATAATTCTTCATAAATTTAATACTCTAAATAATTGAAATTTTTCATATAAATAAAAACATAAAAACAATGTCTTTAAACAAAAAAATTGTGTTTAGTGAATAATTATTACATTAATATTATTAATAACTACTTAATTATCTCATTTATGTTATTAATTTATTTTACATTAATCTTTATCAAAACATTTTTTGATATCATATCTCAAAAGTATTAAATCTAACAAAAATATATAATTCATCTAAATTGTTCAAAACTGTTACTATAGAATCCATGGTATAAAATTATTTATTTTATCATTTTCATTTGACCAAAATGTTATTTATTTCATTTTGTATTGTAATAAATCCGTTTTTACCTAAATTATGGTTTTTATGCATCACAATCTATTAAACACATCATGTTTATTTTGGAGGAATATATATACTTAAAACACGGGGTGTTACATTCAAACCCCAACACCAAAGAATTCTACCCTCAAAATTCCATTACACTAATGAAAAAGTAAGGGTTATTTTTCCAAATTACATACTTTTGATCCTTTTTAGTTTAATAATACTTATTTCTCCACCATAAAACTCTTACTAGGTGAGTGGTATTATTCCGTAGTACTTTATCTCTTTGATACAGAATCACTTGTTGATGTTCCTCATAAGAGAGATCATTTTCCAATTATATATATTCTAATTTCAATACATTTGATGGTTTTGTTATATACTTACTTAATAATGATACATGTGATACATCATGAACCTGAGAAATATATTATGGAATTTCCAAATGATAAGCTTCCATGTTGATATGGTTAACAATATTGAAGAGCTAATGTATCTAGGGCTCAGAATCCCCATCTTTCAAAATATCATAAACCTCTTCCAAGGAGAAATTATAAATAATAAATTATCACAATATTAAATATCTATATCCAACTAATGATTTTCAACATAAATATTTTATCAAATTTGAGCTAACCTAGTGTGATATTGAATAGTTCTAACATTATTTACCATTTCTTTAACTTGCTCAAGTCCCAATGGATTACGTTATCCAACTTCATCCCAATAAATTTTAGTTATAAAATTACATCCATATAGATATTTATAAGTATCCATATTTATTCTTTAGTATACACTATTTTTGTAATAAAATTCAACCAAAAAGGTGTTGATCCCAACCACATTTGAAATCCATAGAGAAATATCCTAGCATATCTCCAAGGGTTTAAATGATCCTATCAGACTGAATATCAATCTAAGGATGATATGTATTTCTAAAAATCAACTTTGTATTCAATGTTTGGTGAATAATTCTCCAAATATTTTATGTAATTCTCAAATATAAATTAGATACATTTCATAATGATACTCCGTATATCCTTACCACTTCTATAATATATATATTGGAAAGTTATTCAAGTGATAAATCTTCTCTGATAGTAATAAAATGCATTGAATTTATAATGTTATCAACTATAAAATAAAAGTTGTTATATATTTTAGATTCAATTGGGATTAATAAAAAATCCATGGTTATGTTTTCCCATTCCCTAATATTATGGGTAATAGTTACATGATCACATTAGACTTATTACATTAATCCTTAATTTTCTAGTATATGAAGAATAAAGAAGCATACTCTATAATATCTATCTTCATGTTTTCCCAAAAGAAATTTAATTTTAGATATCTATAAAAAATCATTCTATTATGGATAAATAAGTATAAGATATTCTCTTAATCCAATATCTATTTATTTAATTATAGTATTTAAGGGACACATATTCAAGTCATTGATCTTGTCATTCTATCATGGTCATGGTTGAAGTCTAGAACATTCCTTACCTTATTTTCAAAGTTCATATCTTCCTTTTTATCCACTTTAAGGTCCACATGGGTTGATGGTTGAACATTCATCTAAGAACGATATTATTCCTCCCCTTTTCAATATTCATCATGGAAAAACATACACGATCTTTTTAACTCAGAGCATCAACCACCTTGTTCACCTTTCCAAGGTGGTAATGTGACAACCAGTATTAATATTTAATCAACTTCAACAAAATCCTTTGGTTCACATTCAACTAATTTTATTTGAATATATTATTTATAATTCTTTCACAGTGGTCTCAGTGCATCCCCTGCACACAGATTTTGTTTCCCTGTATTCCCACTTTTCAAAGGTTCATGGATTTTATCACTTTCATTGGAAATATTTTTCCATTTATTTAAATGAGATTATGGGATATAGGTTCCTCCATCCATGGATCTTGTTTTATAGTCTGGGTATCCCTCAAAGATTAAGTCATGTTTATGGAACTCATTCCTAGTTCCATATCTATATAGAAAATGGGTAATTATGCTACTTCTATCTCGCTAGGGTAGAAACCTTTGGTCAGGGTGAGTTATCATATTGGGAATCTACAAGAATATATGGATGTTGGGTATATTGGGAATTAGTAAATTATATCTATTTTAGAGGGAATCTCATTTAGGGAATCTTGGGTGCATAACTCATGGAATATTGTATCGATCATGAGGTAGTTTATGCCAAGGTTGTAAGCCTTCCAAGGAGATTTACCTATGGAATCCCATATTTATGATATAGGGTTTTTATTCTGGATCAAGGCATGATTTTAACTTCTTATGAGTACGGGAATAGGTTTAACATCTTGTGGGGAAAAATTATAACTTTCTACTGAGATATATCTAGGATTTTTCCCCATGATGTATGATTTCACACATAGATTACATATCATAGTTCTCTGTAGATGTCGATCATAGAATGAGTTTAACATCTTAAGAAGATGGATCATAATGCTCATTTTTAGAATATTAAGGAGGTATGTCCCTAGGAGGGAATATGTCACACCGGAAAGGTTGATTAGGATTCCATATTAAGGTGAATCAAGACGATGTTTCCCTAGGAGGGAATATGTGACACCTCTATGGTAGATCAGGATTCCTTATTGAGGAAGTTCTACAAATGTTTCCCCTATAAGGGAAGATTTCACATAGCATGGTAGATTTGGATTCCCTATTTAGGTAGATCAAGGAGGTTTGTCCATAGGAGGGAAAATTCCACACCTGTAAGGTAGAACAGGATTCCCTATTGAGGCTGATAAAAGAGGTATTTCCCTAGGATGGTAGATGTCATGCCTGGAAAGTAGATTAGGAAACCCTATTGAGGCAGATCAAGGGGTTTTTACCTTAGAGGGAATATTTCACACCTGCATGGTATATCGGGAATCCATATTGAGAGAATTAAAGAAGTGTGTCCCTAAGAGGGAATATGCCACACCTGGATGGTTGATCAGGATTCCATATCGAGGTAGATCAAGGAAGTGTGTCTCTAGTAGAGGAGATTTCTCTCCTAGATGGTAGATCATAATTCCATATTAATGAATATCAAGGAGGTGTTCCCTTGTGAGGGAATATTTTACACCATGATTAATGATCAGAATTCCTTATTGAGGTATATCAAGGAGGTGTGTCCCTAAGAGGGAATATGTCACACCTGGATTATATTTTTTGAAATTGAACCTCAAGGAAGAATCCTACATTCCCTGTTTAAGATATATGGAACAAAACCCACATAGTTCAAAGCCATAGTTTATGGTAGTGTGACAGGACTGGTCCATGTAGTTTAACAACATATAGTCAGGGATATCTTGTCACTTAAAGAACATCTATGATAGATAGTACATGGATTATGTGTGGAATATTTCCATTATAAGAGGATAAATATTGGGGGGATGGTATAGTGCTTACATGTGGGTGCTTCCTAGTGTTCTTCTAGGGGCAGTGATGACGTTTTTGAAGCTTATACATGGGATTTGTCCTCTGTGGGTGACTTGTAACCCATGGTGGGGGAGAGGGTGATATCACATGATGATCGTACATGAGGTATCTTGTGTTCATCACATGGGGTAAGGATACAGTTTTACATTACATAATCAGGTCATTAACGTGTTTTTTAATGCAATACAACTAGAATTTGGAGCTGAGCAGTTGTACATCATGTAACTCAGACGTGGAGGATGGGGTAACTCTTTTAGGGTAATCGTGTCAAGGGGAGAGGAAGATTCATAAGGAATCCTTGATGATACGGGTGCATAGTATCCCTCAAATATTCCACCCTTAGGACTTATGTGACCACTTCACATGTTCCTATTGATAGGAAATATCTTTGGATCTACCATGTAGAAGTGTAAATATAGAGGCCCAAATTTAGGCTCCCCATGATTAGGAGAGATGGGTGTTATGGTACCTATGATTAGGAGGAAAAGGTAAGGTAATTGCTGCACTATAGGCATAGGGAATATCAAGTAGGGTATCTGGATGTTTTTTCATCCAAATGTTTTGTGTTTCATACAATGGTTCCTGAGTAGGGGTCTCTAGAATAAGGGAAAATCATGGATTCCAGGGGAATAGTTGCATGCATTATTTGTATTTGCATTAAGATCAGGTTTGTGTGATGTTATGTTATCTTTTCTTGAACTCAGATATCCTTTGGATTAGTTTCATGAGGATCACTCCACTGCATTCCAAGTCATGTTTGGGCCCATAGGATGTCTGTCGTGCAATCTCTCTACCTTAGAGTGTCCATTATATCTGGTGTTACACACTATCATGATGATATGGAGTGGTAAAATAAAAATCATCACATTATCTATTAGAGATCCTCTCCAAGGGTGGGGATGAGGTTATATTTATAGTCAAAATCCTTGTCTATCATCACGCAACTTCCTAGGTTTGGAACTAGGTTGAATGATTCCATGTCCTTTTCTATTGGGGCATAGACACATAAAAAACCAATATGGTGACGCCTTTAGCACACACCTTTGATGGATGCACAATGATTTTTGTGCAACAAATACTCCATTCACATAAAACTTTTCTCTTATGTGAATGGTCCTTGGGCACACACTTGGGATGAGGGGCCTCCATATAACAATACATCAACTTTTTTGCACAAGTAATTTGTGAACAAAAAGTATATTTTCACACAACCATTGGATCTTAATGCAACTTTCTCCTTAGCACAGGAATGTTCCTTTAGAGTGGGTCACGAGTTCAGTTTATCCGATATTGGTTGTTTAGAGCCTGATATGAGATTTTAATTCCAATAAATCCCCCCCATAAAAATTTGTGCTCATAGGGGACCGAAAGGTCTGTTTCTGAGGGAAAAATAAAGAGATTATCTCATTTCTGTGGGGTCACATAATTCCAACTACAAGTCACACAACTGTGTTGTACATGGCACAAAACCTCGTGGATGAAGCCTATACATAGGGGGATTTCCCCTTGTATATTACTCTAACTTTTAATGTGACAAGATTTTATCTCATGTGAAAAACTCATCCTTTGTGAAAAATCCTAAGCCATGGCCACAAATTTCATGAAACTCCATCATTCGTGTAGAAACTTTCATGACCTTGGGTAACTTTAGCATGTGTACTTCAAATTTTGCATTCCACAGTGAAATTTTCACACCTTGAATTCCTTATTATGAAAAATTTCCATCAAATTCATAGATTATTAGGGAATATTCAACCAACAAAATAAAACTGAGATCAACGCTTTTTCCACTTCCTAAAGGGATGAAATATTGCGAAACATGGATATTTCTCATGATAGGAATGTTATTTATAAAAAACAAGTGCTTATGGGCATGAATAAATCCCATATGATATATCTACTGAGAAACCTACTTCATTTATAAAATTTTAGGCAAATGTATGTGGTTTCTATCCTAGGAATTTATGTCAACATGTCATGCTCTTGGTTTAGTTTCCATGAAGAGTACTCCTGCTATAACATCACCACTCAAGGTCACCCTGATTGGGAGAATAAATAAATTGTCATCTATACACTGAGTTAATGAATGAGGATGGTAAAATGGGAGAAACTAGAGGTAGAGGATGTCCTATATCAGTATTCCATCATTTTCCTGAGTAGTATCTAGGATAATGGAAAGGGTTGGCCTAAATACTGGGATATTTGGGCTATAAGCAACTTAACCAAAAAATGGGCATGGGAGTATTGGGTATGATTCACTTTCCTGGAGTATAGGGATAATATTAATTTATTTTATTGTAAAATGTATCTTATACATCCCATTTTCACATTTTTTTCATCAACAGGAGCAATTTATAGGGCTCCTCCTCCATTGTACCTTGGATACAAACACTATCCTCCTTCACCACGGAGAGGTGGGAATAATACTGTGGGATGTGCACTATATTGATGTAATCCCATTTAATAGGTTCTAGTATGATTATTTTATCCCTATTCCAAACACCTATGGTGACAGGAAGTATAATCTTATGCTGATACATCACCTTATGGAGGCATTGAAGAGAAATCTGGGTTATACCCCCTCCCCCTTCCACAAGGACATCGCGTCCAAGACATTTATTGGAAAGTTATTAAAGAATGGTCTAACTCTGAAAATTTTAGGGATGATGAATCAGTTTCTAGTTTAACCAAAAATTAGGATGTCATGATCATACTAGATTATTTTGGATGAAGTAAAATATTGAATGTGGGGATAAATCATGGAGTAATACTATTTGTCAATAGTCTTTTACACTGCATTTCTATCCACCGTCCTTAGCAGCTGGCTACTTCCATTCAAAGATACAAGCATTTTCATTTTCCTAGGGACACATATAATGGTGGTGGTCATGGAAGATGGATATAGGTTGAATTTGGGGGTACCAGTGTTCACTTATATCAACATAAAATTAGAACATGTGTAGAGGGGTCATGTCTAGGAGGATTTGTGACTCATTCTAGTTCCTACCTAGTTGGATTACAGTACATTTTAGAGGCTATTATTTTTCAAATTATATCATTGCACCGAATTATTTTCTATGGACCTCAATTTTCAACATCACTGAGGTCCATCCAGTATTACTCCGTGAGACCGGGGTTACGATTTGAATCAAAAACTACATTAACATTAACTTCAACTCATTATAAACCTTATTTGGTGAAATAGTGGACAATATATAGAGGAAATTGGTGTAGAGTGAATACCAATAGACCTTATAGGGTGGAGTGATGGTGGACATAATTGACAAAAACACCTACTTCAATCCATTAAATCTGACATGGTTCTCTTGAAAGTTCGGATGCATTTGTTAGTTGATGAAAGGAGTCTACATGGTGTGTTCAAAGAGTGTAATCCATGCATCCTTCATCATATGTGGTGTATGTTCATATCTGAGGTCTTAGGGTGACACTATTATGTGGTCACCAACCAATGTAAATGTTGGCATGTCCCGAGATGATACTGTAAATTTGGTAGCGACATACCCAGGGGGATCTTATATCAAAGCGTAAGGTTGATCATGCTGGGGAGAGAGGTTTCAGAATAATAAGAAGGTGTGTGGGATGTTATCCAAGTACTGAGCCAGGCATTAGGGAAGCTTAATTTGGTGTTGCAGTGGTGCTGGTGAAAGGTGCTATTGTGCCCCCCACCTCTTTGAGGTAAGGTCCTTCCCTAAAAGGAATCAAGGGAGAAGAAAGGGGGATCTCCAGATAGAAGTAGTAGATCTGAGTAGGCCCCTAAAAATATGTTTTGGTGTCTCTTAGTTTCAATCACTGATATCTCTATCCCCACACTTTGGGTGGCCTAATGAATGGTGAGGATGGACATGAAGGTAAAGAAGATGTGGTAGATGCTATCTTAGGAATGGATTAAGTTGTCATAGTTAGGGAATTCCAAGATCAAGTCAAACGTGCATTTCTATTTGAGGTTTGAATATATGGCATCCATAGATACCTTTTTCCACCATCATGGGACTCTTGGGCTTACCCCTGGCCTAGTGAGAGTGAATTTTTGTGGTGATAACGACAATGAGGAAACACCACATGTTGATGAGTCAATTAAGGACGGATCGATTGGTGACAAAACATAAAAATCTAGTAATGGATAATACTGGGGGTTAGCTACTGAGGAAGTTAGTCCCTCAGAGAGAGTTGATATCACTACTTTGGATGATTTTTACTTAATAAACTTCCTTGAGGTAGGCATGTTAACTTAATTCCCTCTTCCAATCCTTCCCCTCTTTTGTTCAGAAGCTTTAACTGGGATTTTTCATGTACAAGAGAAATATGAGGATGGATAAGGGGTCCATGTTAGAGGATAAAAGGATTCTACATTGGGTGATGCATATAATTCCTTGGGATCTACTCCCAAGGTTTCCACAACTAGTGGGCTCATCTAGGAGGTCGGAGTGGAGACCTTAAAACTCTAAGGCCTCCATATCATCTATGGGGGACAACAACCCTAGCATACCAATCATGACATCTATTGTCTATGAATCAGGTCACCTGGGGTGACTCATTAATGAGGTACTTGTGCATTAAGATAAGACTAAATATCAATCCACCAGGTTCTTTTCAAGCCTTCATGGAGTTTTTGAGTTTAGCAGATAAAATGTTTTTCTTGTTCTTAAGTAGTTTCTTCGAAACCAATGTCAGGGGGTCCGGTTCCAACTGTTGAAGTCCTAACTAGAACTAAGGGTTCTCTTGAATTTGAAATCCATATCAAGATTCTAGGACCAATCCTCTCCTAAATTCTGAATCTCTATATGTATTTTTACCTTAAATCATACATTTTTTCTAGCTTTTTGTCAATGATCAAATGAAATGACATGCTCAAATTTCAAGAAATGGTTGAGTGGGTGCACACTTAGTAAGTGTCTATGGTTGAGAAATCTAGAGAACCTTCCATAATGTTTGTACTAGCTATTGAGGGGTTTTTCATCCATGATGGAATAGCCTTGGTCCTATGAGAGTCGCCTACTACAATCATGGGTGATTCCACTGTAGGGGTAGAGCTCGAGGCTATCTGAGGGGATAATGCTGAGGAAGGTTTAGATGAATATGACGACCACTTAACTTAGATCTTGACCCAACTGAGAGGATACCAAGGATTAAACTACCATTTGTTCCTTTTGGACTTTCCAGAATGTGTGATTGCACCACTCAATGATCTAGAGGACTCCAGGTCTAATATCATTCAAGAGAACCAAATTTTTTGGTTTAGGGCGTGGAAGGTCATTCATCATTTCATCACCCACACCCTGATTCCATATATTGTGAGCTAGATGGGTTACCTTCACCAATGTTTGTGGAACCTGGGTACTGGAGGGGTGGATTCTCAATATCTCCAAGTGCTAGTTTGCGGCTATCTTGTAGAGTGGGTGTGTGAGGAGAGCCAACATTTGGGCGTCACTTGGAATATGGAGAAATATGATAGAACCTAAAATATCCATGAGTCTGTACAAGAATATCAATATCTGTATGAATATGTAAATAATCTTTTAGCCTTCCTCAAAGCTCAAGAATTGGTCATCATCTAATTGAAGGCTTAGCTGGTTGTGTCTAAGGATCAAATTATGGATGAGGTATCTCATATAACATAGCACTGGGCTATATAGGACCATTTGTAGGTCAGGGCTGATGATTTTTGTCCTATGGATGAGGGTGATTGAGTAAGGATTGTGAGGCTATAACAATCTTTATATGCCATGATTCAAAGGAATGAAGGATTAGAGCACTCGATCACCATGGTGGAGCCATAGGGGAGTTTTTTTCAAGACATAAGAGAGGCTCTGGGTATAGACGACACTCACTAACTACCAAAGTTTCTTTTTTTTAAACTTTTCATATTCATGGAAATATTTTTTCATATTTTATTATCACACTTATATCATAATTATGATACAACCAATGATGATTCCCTAAGCTCATGTATGGCATGGTCAGTTTGAGAAAAAAGGTGAGACCATGTGATTTATCATTCATATGAGAGTGTTAGATAATCATTTAACACTCATGGTATGCATTGTCTGACTGACCATAGGAATTTTTTGATATGAGAGGAGCTATGGATAGATAATGAAACTCTCAAAAAATCTAACTTTACTTTCCAATGTTCACTATTTCACGAATGGGGTAACACGATGGGCATTTTATTCTACCATAACAAATGAGAAATTAAGAGTTTGAATCATGATTCCCAATATATGGAACAAAACATTAGTGGTGTGATGATGGAGGAAAACTTTAGAACATGTTAGAAACACAACATATATTATCATTTTTTTCTGAGTATAGGAAAAATGAGGTTTTACCGCCAACCATGTTTGAAACATGTGACCTGACTCAAAAATTCACCCAAAGTCCACTGGGGTGTTTTCCTTGGATGGTAGGTTAGCAAGTGTGGCATGGGACCATGATGTAAAAGGGGACCCATTTGAACATGGGGGGATGAGGATCCAAATGAAGGGGCATGTGAAGTATGAAGATCAAGTGATGGAATGTTTAAATGGATTTTAACACTCTTGGAATTATTCCACTGTAGATTTGAGCACACTGGGTTGGTGTATCAGTCTGAAAGAATTTTAAACTTGTATTTCAAAGGGAGAATATTCTTGGATCTCAAGTGATGGTTTAAGAACATGCATGATGCAGTAGGTGACCATAATTGGAGGAAAGGGATTCTCAGGGAAGATTCTAAGATACCTCACTATTTAACATCCTTCTATAAGGAAATTTGATACACAGTTTAATGTCATATGATGTGGACTTTGGACACACAGTTTTACATCATACGATTATGAATTTGTATCATATAGTTTAAAATCATGTTATTTGGATGTTGATTCATACAATTTAGCATCTTGTTAGTAAAATGTGGGAACTAATGTGAACGATACCATCCTAGATGATGTGGAATGTGGTGTGAGAGGATATCAAAATAGGGGTACCCTTGGGAGGGGCCTATAAGGAAATGGGAGAATATAATACCTTGTTCTATGAAAAAGATTTTAAGTTTAGTCACATCTAGTTTATGTTCACATACTTGGACCATAGGGTGAGTGTCCTAAAAGGATATGTGTAGTGTGGTAGAGTGACAACTCGATGTGAATTGGGGGCTAAAAATCGGATGTCTCACAAAACATTCCTTAGGATACTTACACATGGTTTAAAGTCATGATGATAGAACTCAAAATCATAGTTTAAGGTTATAGAGTTATGACCATGGGATCTTAGTTTGTGGTCATAGAGTTTAGAACAAGGGAACCCTAAATTGTTTGACATGGACCAATTGAGTAGTAACCTAATGTGAATGGGGGGCAAGGGAGGCCTTGTTCCATGCAAAAAAATAAGGGGTGGACTGCAAATAGTTTACGGTCATGATGTTGGGACCTAGGATCCTATTTTATTCTCCTAGAGTTCAAAATAATATAAAATAGTTTAAGGTCATAATGCTTGGACCATAAGGTTTTGTATCTCTATGAAATGTATATGGCATCAAAAATGTTACTCGATGTGAAATGAGGGGCCTAGGAGGCCACTTGATGTCACCCAAAATGTATCCTAGACAACATTTTCACAGTTTAAAGTCATGATTATTAGAAAATGTCTCCTAGTTTGAGGTTATAGATCATGGACCTATCGCAAATAGTTTAAGTTCATAATGTTTGGACCAATGGGTTGATCATCCCAAATGAATATGTGTAGTGTGGTGGAGTGACAATTATAATGTGAATTGAGGTCCAAGGAGTCTTAACGCTACATGAAACATTCCTAGGATGACTTGGACGCGGTTTAGAGTCATAATTCATGGACTTTGATTCATATTTTATTGTTATAGAGTTCAAACCTTGTAGCACTCATGTGTCTTAACCTAGCTTGAGGACAGTATCCTCCCAACCCCTACGATCGCGTGATCCATGCCTAGTGTGAGAAACAAGAATCTGTATGGAGTTCTCTTTACTTTTTAGGGAGAACACAATGAGGGGAGAAAGTCACCAGAAAACCCCATGAGGGAAATTTCAACTTTCAAGATTTTTTCTGAAAGAGGGGGGACTAACTGATAGATAGAGAACAACTATTTAAAATGTTTAAATCATAGGTTATATGCCCACATTGGTTAAATATTAGGTGACAAAAATGAAGGATCAATTATTGATCATTTTCAAAACACTAAATATGTTGTTTTCTACCAATGGCACTTTGAGGTGTGATCCCAAGATTGTATGTAATCCATTATTGAAATATAACATTATGTTATGGAGCCTATTCATATCAAGTGGATGATGATTATACAAGTTTTATAAAGTAGTAAGTTTTGAAGTAAAAGATGGTAATGTACCTAGGGGAATATTAGGTTACCTGGGAGTTATTCCATCATGTGATTTTATGTGATGGATGAATGTGCTGGTAGGCATCAATTGATCCTAGCCTGGAGGGGAAAGACCCCAAGGTAAGATAATGGTAGGTATGGTCCTAATATGATATATATGGGTGTAACTACATATCCCACATGTATAAGAATAAATCCATACATAGTTCAAAGATATGGTGTGGTAGTAGACCTATGTCGGTTGGGTGACATACTATTTATTGAGGACATCAAATCATATTATGTTAGGTGTAATCATTATTTTATATGGGGTGGGGTTTGTTTCATCCCATAATTATCATATGTGGTATCCTGATTTTGTATAGGGTAACATTGTCTCTCATTAAGAGGCATCCCAGTTTTATACGGGGTGAGATCATAGTTTAATGTTATGTGTTGGGGAAATTGGTCTGATTATTATCCCATACTTGTCATATGGGAAATCTTAGTTGCATATGGGGTAACAATGTTTCTTATCACCATCTCATACATAATGTATGAGGCATCCTTCACTCATCATATAGGGTAAGTATGTAGTTTAATGTCATGTGTTGTAGACATTGGTGGGGCTTACACATCAAGTTGTATATTATTTTCTTCCTCATATCAGGCTATAAGGGAATATTGGACTGCTAATGGGTCAAGGTAAATGTATGGGCCTTATACCTAAAAATTAGGCATGTAAGAGAACTTTTGGGTGATGTCACCATAGGTAACAGATGGTCCTATTGTTAATCTACAACTAGGAATAGAGATAGAAATTCTATGAGTCACTGTGTATCCCTTAAGGATGGGAATCAATCCACATTTATTTTTAGAAATAGGTGAAGGCATAGGCTTGTTGGAACACCAAGGGTGAATAAAGCCATGTAAATGAGGGTTGAATGAACATAGTTTAAGGTTGTGTGTCTTGGACCATGGGATGGGTATTTGAGGATGTTCGTGGGTGAAAAATAGTTAAATCCTAACCTAAACAGAGCCAAGGATTCCATATACCACATGAAGTGACCCTAAATCAGGTTTCACACAGTTTAAGGTTGTATATCCTGGACCATGGAAGAAATTTTAAAATCATGATTCATACCCTATTGGAAATCAGTTTAATGTCATGTTTCTTGGACTAAGGGGATTTCTTATTTTGAGTTAATTTTCATCGTATGAAAGAGGTAGAAACTGACTTGAGCATAGGCCATGTAGGACTACATACAACACCAATACCTTATAACAAACAATACATAGTTTAAGGTCATAATTCTTGGATAGAAAAGAAGGTGTAAAATAGTTTAAAGTTATGATGATTAGACTAAGGGTTGAAAAACATGTGGTGTGGATTGACAATGGGATGGTCGGGTGTCTCTATATATCCTATGATGACAAGCATCAATCCATGCATAATTCTAGAACATGGCATGGTAGAAGACCGACACTATATCTAGGTGAAATTTTCTCTGTCAAGGGAACTGAGGCATCCCATGGTCTTCATGGGGAATCAGATTATTAAGACATAGGGTAAGGCTATATTTTAGCATTGTGTGTTTATGAAATTATGAAAATATCATACTTATCATATAGAGAATCCTGATTTTAAACAAGGTATGACTTTTTTGGATCATACCACACATATCATATGAGTAATCCCAATTCTATATGGGGTAAGATCGTCTATCCTTACAGGAATATTACTTTTATACTGGGTAAAATTGAAGTTTAACTTCATGCGTTGAGGATGTCATTATTTATATATCAAAGTCATACAACTCATACTATAGGTCTATAAAATTGTATAAGGTCATAATGATTGGATTGATTGCAAACAGTTTAAGTCCATAATGATTGGACCAAGGGGTTTCTTGTTATTTTAACATTACAAAGATCAAACCCTTGCAAATAGTTTAAGGTCATTCATCATGGACAATGTAATCCTCACACAAATTACTAATTGTGAAAATTGGTGTTGGTGGGAGGTGTTATACGCTCTCTGCCTATGGTGACTAGATAGTATGCTTTGTAAGAGTAAACCTTAGGAATTATGTAAGGTTATTTCCCCATAGACTCAAACATTTGTGGCTTTTTATAGGCATTATCGGTGTTCTTATGGCCAGTACCATGTCACCCTTATGGAAGGATCGAAGGTAAACCATCTTGTTGAATGCCCTTGCTACCTTGTTTTGGTGCATCTCTTAATTGTACAAGGCGTGGCTCCTGTTCTCTTCAAGGGAATACAACTCATATATATGGATGTTAGCCCAAATAGGTTAAATACTCTAACAGGGGTGGTGAGTCAAGGTATATCAGATTAAAAAAATCCCCCTTTGTATCTTGTTTCATCCATAAAAAACACACTTCTCTCCATTTTACATAGTAATGTTTTAAAAGAAATTATGAAAAACACACAAAAAATGTACTCAGCTCATCCTCTCTAGGGCATGTTCAAGGAGGATACAATGAAAATGTGTTGATGTACCAAATCAAATAAGGCTCACTGTCAAAATAACAATTTCAAACTACATCACTTATATACCCAAGATCACTACCTTTACACTATTTAGGGGCAGCTCATTGCTTACCAAGGTTCACTCCCTCAAACTCTCTTTAGATGGATCATTTTTAGTGGAAAGGATAAAATTATTTCTCTTCCTTTTCTCAATTATATGGAATGGATTTATATGAAGTCTATGGACATGTAAGTACTTTCATTATTAATAATGAATGCATACTCAACTATATGTATATGATCTATTGAAGTTCTTTATGGGTTTCTTCTTCACTTCTATAAAAACACCTGGATGAAACACTTCCACTTTCTATAAAACTTGAAAATACTTATATTTACTATAGAAACAAAAATTACCTCTACTTTGGTATAACTTTAAAGAGATTCCAAATCTTCCTTTCACTACCTTGAATTTAGCAGTGAATAAAATCCTTCAGTAGGTATTGTTGAATGGTGGAGAACATCTTTCTTCTTATTCTTATAAAATTGGATATCATAATGATACTTATCATAGGGTAATGTGGGTTGGTATCTCCATGCACATGATTCTAGTGTGATACCCCTACATGAGACCCTGGTACATAACTCCTTGTGTGAGATCCAATCATATACCCTTCCGCGAGACCATGGCATGTACCGTTGCATGAGATCTTTACACATAACATATTCATGCATTCCATGTGATCCTATAATAAAAACTATTCATGGTTTGGGTGATATCTTTTTCCAAACCATGTTCCCAATTTCTATGATCTCTTGGCATAAATCCTATTCACACTTTGCGCAAGCTCCTGGCATGAACCGTATTCACACTTTGCACGAGCTCCTAGTGAAAACCATGGTCACACATTTTGTGAGATCCTAGTGCGAAACCTGTTTGTGCTTTCTAAAATACTTTTTTCAGATCATACACAACTCTTACACAATGTATATTCATTCATGAGTCCTCTCTGCAAACCACCTTCATGAGATATATTCGGAAAACTCTTTCAGGGACATTGCTTTAGACATAACAGTGAGTTAAAACTTTTTAGTCTTTAAGGAAGGGTTTGGGGGTATTTATAGTCATAAATACACTGCATTAACTCCAAAAAACATAGATAACCTTCAATTCCATCAGAATCACATGCTCTGCGAACCTCCTATAATAATATTCGGGCATGAATTTTGTTCTCACTTTGTGTGAGATATGGGCATGAGTCCTCTTCCCACATTGAATAAGATTTGGGCATGAGTCCTATTCATGATTTGTTCAAGATCCATGTGAGAATCATGTTCACACTTTGGGAAGGATCCGATCGAATGTCATATTCACACTTTGTGAAAGATCCGAGTTCATTTCATGTTCTCACTTTTCTTAAGATCTGGGTGTGAGTCATGTTTGTTCTTAGCGTAAGACCAGCCATTCGTGATTTTTGAGAGATCAAATAGTCCACCCTTGCACGAGATCATACATTCAAACTTTGCACAAGAATAAACATTCATGCTAACTCTTCATGCCTTCATTGACAACCAACATTCATTAACAACCCCAACCCTTTTTAACAAACAGAATCCAATGAAAAGCACCATCATGCCGGATTTTTTCCTAACAATATCCCATGTTTAGTTTTTTGAAAACTCTTCACATATTGATTCCACATTAAATTTTAATCCAAAATTTCCCAAAAAAATCACTTCATGTGATTCTAATAGCGATCATAGATTTATCCAACACACACACTAAACCTGCAAGGGAAATGTTCAGTGTGGGAAATAAGTGTAGCATGCAAAGTTCATCAATGAATCACTTCATTCCCAAAAAAATCATCTGCTTTCATCAAAAACCTCATCTTTTGTGATATATATACTTTGATCAAACATATTAAGTATCATTATAATTAAAACGCCCCCTACTTCACAGCTCCCCCATTATATTATTCCCCTATCTTGATTAAGACATTTTCTCCCCTTTTATAGCTACAATTTCTCCCTCATTTTCAACAAACCTGAAGGTCACATCATTATGGTCTGCAATAGGGTAAAGACTATAAATCAACATATCAGGGAAAAACACATCATACCTAAATGATAGGGGGTCCCACATTCACACCTTTTCAAGTATAGGGAGTTGGTTGAACTCTAATATCCAGTTGATGACGGTCAAATGTTTCTTTGGGTAAGGACTTTTTCAAAATGTCTAAAACCTATAGTTACATAGGCACATACTCAAATTTAAAAATTCCTTGATCCACCTTCCCCTTGATAAAATGATACATTATTTCAATGTTCTTTTTCCTAGAGTGATGGAATGTATTTTGTATTAGATTTATAGCACTTGAATGATCGTAATGGATTCTGATCGCATAATTCACTTCAAATATTATATCATCACGATGATAAATCATCCAAAATAACTATGTGAAAACTTGATTAGATAAAAAATATTCAGATTCTATGGTGCTCAATGAAATTATATATTGGTTCTTTCTTAGCCAAAAATTACCCAATCCTTCAACATAGAATGAACCAAATGACATTGATTTTCTATCATATATTGAACCGGCCCAATCTGCATCTATTTATCCCAATAACTCTTGATGAGATTTTTCATTATATAGTAAACTAAAATTCACCATCCCCTTGATATAATAAAGTGTTTTTTTACTGAAATTAAGTGGATTTCTTTATGATTTCTCTGATTTCATGCTACATGGAATATGGGAAAAAATATCAGGTCTTTTCACTATCAAGTACAATATACTGCCAATGATTTGCCAGTATTCTGTTACATTAACTACATTTTATTCATCATTCTAAGATAGTTTCATCTGGGTACCCACCAGAGTTTCCATCCCCTTGGAATTATCCATTCCAAATCTTCTCAAAACCTCCATGGAATAATTATATTGAGAAATGAATGTGTCATTATTTCCTTATGTCACCTGTAAACCAAGGGAAAATGTCATTTCATCAATCATTGACATTTCAAACTCACTTTTCAAGAAATTTCTGAACTTTTTGCACTGATATTCATCTGATCCACCAAAGATTATTTCAATGATATACACCATCACCATAATCCTTTAATTAAATCCATTTTTTTCATATAGATTGTTATCAACTCTAAAACACTAGAAAACCTAGCTTCTTCAAAAACTAGTTGTTCCTTGAATACAATTCTCTTGGTTCTTAATTAAACCAATTTATGCCTCTCTCAACCGACAAACTTTTTTCTATCTTTATGAATGATAAAACCATATGGCTACTCAACATGAACATCTTCTTCCAGAATCCCATTTTAAAATGTCGATTTGACATCCATTGGGAAAAGATTAAACTTTTTTTCACTCCTATGGACAATAATAATATGATTTTATATAGCCTTGAACTAGGTGAAAATGTTTCATCGACATTAATACCCTCTATCTAGGGGTACCCTTTACACACTATTCATTCATTTTTTCAAATCATTGCTCCGTATTCATTTTTCTTATTGTGAAATCCCCATTTATTACCAATGAAATTCTTATCTATTAGCCTCAAAACAATATCACATGTCTTATTCTTATCAATTTTTTTAATCTTAACATTCATATCATGAATCCATTTGTTATCTCCAACTTCTTGTTCAAAACATTTAGAATCTACCTATGATAATAATGATGATTTCTGTAGAGTCTTTATCCTTCATGTTTGGACTGGCAATCCTTGATCACCAATGATAGTTTTTCTATCAATTTTATCTCAACTCCTTATATTTCATGTAGATTTAGATCTTAATTCCTCATATTCATCATTAGTATCTTCTTTTGAATCGTTATTTTCCACTTAATCTCCCCCAAATGAGCTTACCTCCTCATCACTTTCATCATACAATTGGTTACTGTGTCACTGAATATTATATTAATTATCTACTATAGTTTCATCATGTATTTAAACAACCTTTAAAAGACTATTGTTGAAACATTTACATGCTTTGATTTTTTCCTATGTGACGACCCAGAACCAGATTCCACCTAACGGGTGCCCCGAGCCCAATGGGACACATAACCTCAAGTGTATCTTCCCGAATGCGAGAGGTTTCCGACTAGCTGTGAGGGACTTAGGTGTGTCCGTGGGAAGACTATTACCTCATTAGTAGAGTGTAAGCCAACAGAAGAGATATAAATGAAATGTAAATAGCAGAAGAAATATGAATAAATTGTGGAAGCAAACTGATGAAATTGATAAACAAGAATAACAATAACTGTGTCAACTGGAAAAATGATAATGTCATGTCATGTCACTAGAAAGATCAAAAGTATAGATACAAGACAATAAGCATAACATGTTCTATAAGGTAAAAGAAAACAGAGTCTACTCCAAGCATCCTGAGATCCTACTCATTCATCTGTTGTCAAGCTCCATCCTATCAGCACACAATCAAGTATTGGAAGCTGTATGCTTCCCTTTTTTAATACCTACAACCATGTAATCTACTCTGGGTACCAAACGACATCCAAAGAGGGTGTGAGATAAATCTAAGTGGGCCACCACTAATGGTGTCTATAACATTTGGCCCGTGAAATGGAATATAGCAGTGTGCAAGCATATATGTAAAGTAAAGCAAACAATACAAAATAACTAAATAACCAAGTACTTGCTTCAGCCATCGACTAGTGTCTGAACATGTAACCAGTACATTAATTAATCAATTACCATTTAATTTTAATATGTCACATGAGGCATATCCAACACTGACATCACCTTGTGATAGTATAAGTAATGAAGGTCTCAAGACATAATAAGGAAACCAAACAATGATATCCAATGATGGAGTTCCGGGATAAAAATCAAGGTAACATAAACTCACAAAAAGCTAACCCAATAGTATCTGAGTCTAGATAAAAAGTAAGAGTGTAATCCAAGGAGCGTAATCCATGGAATTTCACAATAAGGTCCCTACCTAGTCCAAGGTGATCGACCAAGGTAAAATAGAGATAAGTAAAGATAGGGCCCGGTTGTCTTTAACCTTGGAACCTACTAGTCAATGTTGGATACAAGGAGTGTATTTGAGGTATTAGGTAAGAATATGGGACCCAACAGTAGTATATTGGACATCCAAGGAATAGAAAAGAACTGCAGTATAGGTTGGTATCAACCAAATCAAACCATGTCCTTTAATCAGAATGAGGTTCCTGAGACCCAAGGTATTCTCCTCTCAAAATCCAAAGCAAGGATGAGTTAGGCCATTCTTATTTGATATTTTAATAATTTACTAATTCATTGGGTTTAAGTATTGTATTACATTAGTGTAGAAATGTCATGTAGAATTGAAACCATTGGTCTTATCCTTATCTTCCATTTGTGTGGATAGATCAAGTAATGTTTCAACCATTTAATCGAGTATTAGTTGTCCATTAAAGCCTAATCAATTAATGAGGTTCACTCTGCTACCTTCCATCAACATGGAAAGGGATGCTACGGATATGTAACCTTTATTCAATATATGTTAATAAGGCTAAGTTATATACATAGTATACTTTCCATTTTACATTTCATATTTCACATTTAATGAACATTTGTAAGAACTTACCTTAGACGGGTCAAGTGGTGATTATACATGGTACATTCCATTATGCAATTCTAAGTAATAACAATTCATTTATGATAATAAGACTCATCTTTAGAAAGGTCAAGAAAAGGCACACCCGAACGGTGGGTCAAATGTACCGAAACACTAAAACCCCAATTATGGAATAACCTTTGACATGAGGCAGATGGAGTTGTGGGTGTAACCACTAATAACTAATCACATATTTTTAAAGAGCATAATCATAGAATTCAAATGAGTATAATCATGGAATGTTTATTTAAGAAATGGTTTCCAACGAAACCGGTGGGCCCCACATGAACATTCCAAAAAACAAAAAAAAAACTCTAGGGATGAGTTATAGACCACCCACATTAGGGTTGTATAACTCTCCTCCTCTGGTATCGGCCCTTGATTTTCCTCAAATCGAAGAAGATCTATAAAAATGGTGAAAACCCTTCACATGTATATATATTGGTTGAGAGTGAAATAGAATAAGAATGGCCAAAGGGGACTCAAGTACTTACCGTTGCACATCGAACGTGATGAATAGAAGCTCAATCGAAATCTAGAAAAAGAATATCTCTTGATTCTAAGATTTGATCTTCAAAAACCCCAAAATTAAGACAGAACTAGGTCAATCCCACATAAACTTGGATTAGGGAGGAAGGAGGAAGATTGATATTTCATTAAGGGAATTTTAGAAATTTTACAAATGTTTTTAGCTTGTTCATGGTTTGTCCACATGGTTTTTCAAACCGTGTGCAAACCATGCAAGATGGTTCTGCCTGAATCTGGGAAAAAGGGTGGTTTGCATGGTTAGGCCGCATGGTTGTGCGCAAACCATGTGCAAACCATGTGAGATTCCACTATCCAAGAAAAACACAAACTGCATGGTTAGGCAAACTGTATTCAAACCATGTGTCATGGCCTAGGAAAAGGGGGGTTCGCATGGTTAGGCATCATAGACATGTGTAAACCATGCGCAAAACATGCGACTTGGCCTGTTTTCCTTAAAAGAGGTGTTTTGAGCTCCCAACAAGCCCCGAACAACCTCAAGAACATTTTCTAACTCATTAGGCATCTATATTAGGTAAAAAGTAAATATTTAGAACAATAATTAAAGGATCCATACCTGAGTGAAAAAACTGGTTCTTACATCTTCCCCCCTTTAAAGAACTCACCCCCGAGTTCTCCTTCCAAGGCTAAGGGAACATTGTCTGAGAACTACTCAGGCCATTGAGCACATACATAAAATTCCCACTACCAAATCTCATCCTATACTTGGTAGTGATACCAAATCATCCAAACTAGAGGGACAAAATTCCCCGGGAGAACCTTCATGGTTTGGTCAACGATGTGTACTGGATACACCTCAAAGATAGCATTGGAATCTAACTCAAATTCCTCAACATCAAAGTTATGAGATGGGTCAGCATGATATTGGTGAATCTGTGAGACATGAAATACATCGTGCATGTCACGGTACCTCTGAGGTAGTAGCAACTAATAGGCTACTAGCCCGACTCTCTCTAAAATCACAAATGGCCCGACATAACGAGGCGACGGCTTTCCCTTCTTTCATAACCATTTATGCCCAAGCCTGGGTGATACCCAAAGAAAAACACAATCCCTAACCTCGAACCTAAGAGGTCATCGACAGTGATCGACATAAGATTTCTATCTAGACTGAGCAGTAGTCATACGCTTCCAGAATAACTGGACCTATTCTGAAGTCTCCAGAACGAGACAAGTACCTAGTAGGGCTACCTCACCTACCTCTAGCTAGCACAAGGGTGAAATGCATGGCCTACCTTATAAGGCCTCAAAATAATTCATCTAAATAGTCACCTAAAAACTATTATTATAGGAGAAATCAATGATTATAATATGATTCTACCTAGAACCGTAGAAATCAAGGACCCATGCTTGCAGCATATCCTACAAAACCTATGTTGATTGTTCAGATTGTCCATCGTTTTTGGAGTGAAAAGTTGTGCTTAGAAGCACCTAAGTTCACATAACTCTTTGAAAACCATACTAGAACCGTGAATTGAAACAAGAATCCTTATCTAAAATGACAGTACATGGAACCTTGTGTAGTTGTACGATCTCATAGACATACAGTGTTCCCATCTCATCAACTGACAAAGTCTCATGAATTAGAATGAAGTGGGATTATTTCGTCAGCCGGTCAATGATTACCCAGATAGCATCAATACACCTCGGTGACCTAGGTAAGCCGACTACAAAATCAATATCTACATCTTCTAATTTCCATTCCAGGACTGGACTGGAAGTGGTTGTAATAAGCCTACAGGTCTCTGGTGTTCTGTATTCACCTACTGACATGTGGAACACCTAGTGATGAATCCTACAATCTAACGTTTTATCCCAGGACACCAATACTAGCATCGCATATCTCAATACATCTTCGTCATTCCTGGATGAACTGCCCACTAGGAAGCATGGGACTCTTTCATCAACTCCTCCCTCACATCTTCAGGAACTCAGATACGTCCATGTAGACTCAGGATGTCATCTCTGTCCACAGACCCATCTGGAGTAGGGTTATCACCTGATATACTCTCATGGAGAACCAAACCTTCAGGATCTAAAAATTTCCTACTCTTCACCTTCTCAAGGAGGGAAGAGGTAATTATTAAGGATAATAGGTAATACTGATCGTGAATATCTTGAAACTCTAGATGATGTTCAAAAAAGAGGGCCATTAACTTCCATTCATCACTAGCTTCATGTATGGCCTGCATTTGAGTTTTCTGAATTAGTACATCTATGACCACATTTCCATTTCCAGGCATATAGGCAAGCTCAAAATAAATGGATTGTATATATTCGACCCATCTTCATTGTCTGAGGTTCAATTCATGCTGAGAAAAGATATACTTGAGTATCTTGTTATATGTATATACTACAAAACGCTCACCTAATAGATAGTATCTCCAGCAACGTAAGGCATGGACAACTATTGCTCGCTCAAGGTCATGAGTCGGTTAATTTATCTCTTAAGGAATCAACTACCGAGATCCATACACAACTAATTTTTCTTCCTACATAAACATTACTCCTAGGACAATTCTTGATGCATCATAGAAGACAATATAACATTTACCAAGTTCTGGATGAATTAGAATCGGTTCTGATACAATCCTCCCTTTAAGTTCTTGAAAGGATTTCTTGCATTCTTTTGACCACAGGAACTTAACACCCTTCATTGTAAGCCTAGTAAGATGTGAAGCAATACGTGATAAGTACTGTATAAAATTCATGTAATATCCAGCGAGCCCTAAGAAAATCTGGATATCAAACACGTTATTAGGATTCTCCCAAGAGACTATAGCACTAATATTTTTAGGGTCAACGGATAATTGAGATTCAGAAATAATATAACCTAAGAAGTGGGATTTTTCAATCCATAATTCACATTTATCAAGATTGGAATAAGTTTTATGCTCTCTCAGTGTACTAAGAATGATCTCAAGATGTTTGGCATGGTCGCTACGAGTGCGTGAATACACCAAGATTTTGTCTACAATGACCACGACAAAAGAGTCCAAATATTGATGGAAAACCCTATTCATAAAATCCATGAAAATGGTAGGTGAATTCGTAAGACCAAACAACATAACTAGATACTCATACAGACCATACCTGCTACGAAAGGTTGTATAAGGTATTCCTGAGGTTCTGACTCGCACCTGATGATAACCCGATCTCAGGTCGATCTTAGAGAACACCTTTGCTCCTCAGAGCTGGTCCAAGAGATAATATATTCGGGGAAGTAGATACCGGTTCTTGACCGTAAGCTAGTTCAACCTTTTGTAATCAACACAAAAATGTAGAGTTCCATCCGCCTTCTTAGAGAAAATCATGGGTGAACCCCAACAGGATTTACTAAGCCATATAAATCCTTTTCCCTCTAAGTCCTTTATCTGCTGCTTGAGCTCATAAATCTTAGTAGGTTCTATCCTGTATGGAGGAATGCACACTGGAGATGCACCTCGAAAAAGCTCAATTGTAAACTCTACCTCTCTCTTAGGAGGTAATCTGGAAAATTCATCAGGAAAGATTTCCCTGAAATGATCAACTACTAGTGGAAAATTAGTTGGGATAAAACCCTAATCCTCCATGAAAAGATTTTCAATCTGGGCGGTCACTCCACCTAGCCCATGATTCTTTGGTCATACTCTCCCAAACTAGACATCCCACTCGCCTTTGAAAATAAAACTGATTCTATCTAGTGATGTAAAAGAAACCCTTAAGCAATAACAGTATAAAATGGTGTGATAGTGGACCAACCAGTCCATCTCGAGAATGAGATCGATTCCCATCATCTCGAGAACAAAGAGATTTTAGAAGGAAGGGTAACTACCAACCTCTAGGGGATAGTCTCTGCACTGGCATATTCCCTCCGCCCATATTCCCAATGGAGTAACAAGGTTGATTACACCATATTGATAATTTATCTCCAGTTCGACACTTTCTATGATAGATATATAAATAATGGAGTTTGAAAGTGGTTTCTCAAGTGTAAATGATTAGGTACAATAGGTTGTGCCTCAAGTGGCACTCCCAAAACTAAGACTGGTGGATTAGGGCCCGCCATGTCTGGAGTATGGTCTTCACCACCTTCGTGGAAAACAACACGAGAAAATCATGGTGGCATTGGTCTACAAATGCCAAGAACACACCTTAGAAAGAGCTTAGAAGCAATAATATAGCAACACTAATGGAAGATGAATGTAATAAAACTCACTACCCAAGGCACACTACCCAAACTACCCGCTTAGATGGTTAGGTATCGATAAGTACTCAAGTATAAGTTTTATGTCATTTCACAATTAATTATTAGATTCACTCATTTACCTTTAATAAACATGACAAAGTGGGATAAGGATGTGAAACCAATTCATTTTAGATTTTAGGATTCACTTTATAATGGAGAGTCATTTCCGATGAATCTGATCCCATACACCTATCACCAAAAATGTCACCCATTTACTTATAGCATAATGGCTCGACTCAATAAATTACTCATTCCAACCCATTAGGTCCTATAAACCTCATTAATTGAGATAGGAAATCACTCAATCAAAGCCAAAGTAATACAAGTACAAGAAACTATCACAACATCACTCAACAACCATAGGCATATCAAGCAATGCAAAGCAGTGAAATGCACCTATATGGCATGGAAATATGCATGACATGTAGATTCTAGGTGCCTATGATGATGCATGTAAAAATACTCATTTCCCTCATATCCTCATGTCAAGGATGAAATAAATTCCCAAAGATTAATAATCAACAACACCATACAACATGTGAGTCACCCAATGGTGAAATAATATCAACTGTAATAGGCAAAATAGTACTACAATTTCATTATGGGTAACTTGGATTTTATCCTAAACATGGGTTTCTGACGCCCAAGAACGACTTATGAACAAGTCCCAAATGTTCCTATTCTCCAATATATTGTCTCTAAATAGTTAATAAAGAAACAAAACCACATCTGATACCACTTTGTGATGATTCGGACCTGGATGCCACCTAACGGGTGCCCCGATCCCAGTAGGCCACATGGCCTTAAGTGCATCTTCTTGAATGTCAGAGGCTGCCAACAAGCAACGAGGGGCTAGGGTGTGTCCATGGGAAGACTATTACATCATTAACAAAGTGTATCCCAATAGAAGAGATATAAATGAATATTAAATAGCGGAATAAATATGAATAAATAGTAGAAGCAAATTGATGCCATAGATAAACAAGAATAAGAATAACTGTATCAACTGGAATAGTGATGATATAATGTCATGTCACTAGAAAGAGGGAAATCATGGATACAAGACAACAAGAATAGCATGTTCCACAAGGAAAAAAGAAAACAAAGTATACTCCAAAAATCTTGAGATCCTACTTAGTCATCTGTTATAAAGTTCCATCTTATCAGCACACAATCAAGTATTGGAAGTTTCATGCTTCCCTTTGTCAATACCTGTAACCATGTAATCTACTATGGGTACCAAACAGCACCTCGAGAGGGTGTGAGATAAATCTCAGTGGGCCACCCCCAATGGTGTCTATAACATCCGGCTCGTGGAATGGAATATAGTAGTGTGCAACCATATAGATAAAGTAAAGCAAGCAGTACAAAATAACTAAATAACCAAGTACCTGCTTCATCCCTTGGCTGGTGTCTGAACATGTAACTGGTTCATTAATTAGTCAATTACCCTTTAATTTGAATAGGTCTTGTGAGGCCTCGAATACTAATATCACCTCATGATAGTATATGTAGTGAAGGTCCCAAGATGTAATAAGGAAACCAGACAATGATATCCAGTGAGGGAGTTCCAAGCTAAAAATCAAGGTAATTTAAACTCACAGAAAGATAACCTTGTAGTATCTAAGTCTAGATAAGGGGTAAGAGTGTAATACAATAATCATAATCCAATTAATTCTACAATAAGGTGCCTACTGAGTCCATGTGGTCGACCAAGGAAAAACGGGGCTTAGTAAAGATAGGTCCTGATGGGCTTTAACCATGGAACCTACTAGTCAATGCTAGATCCAAGGAGTGTATCAGAGGTATCTGGTAAGAATAAGGGACCCAAAGGTAGTATACTGGGTATCCAAGGAATAGACAAGAACCAGATTCTAGGTGGGTATCAACCTAAGAAAATCATATCCTTGAATCATGATGGGGTTCCTGAGACCCAAGGTATTCTCCTCTCATAATCCTTGAGGATCATGAGTCAGTTCATTCCAATTTGATTTTTTAATCATGTAATAATTCATTGGGTTCAAGTCTTGCCTTCCATTTGTGTGGATAGGTCAAGTAGAGTTGAAACCATTCTTCCAAGCCTTGTCTTCCATTAGGGTGGATATATCATATAATGTTGCAACAATTTAATCAAGTATTAGTTATCCATTAAGGCATAATCAATTATCAAGGTTCACTCTTCTACCTTCCATGAACATGGAAAGGGGTGCTATGGTTCAATATCTTTTAATAAGGCCAATTTATATACTTATTATACTTTCCATTTAACATTTCATGTTTGAAATTTAATGATAATTTGTAATCACATACCTTAGACGGTTCAAGTGGTGAGCATTCTTGGTACATGACATTATGAAATTCCCAATAATAACAAGTCATTTATGATAAAATTACTCACATTTAGAAAGGTCAAGAAAAGGCACACCTGAACGATGGCTCAAATGTGCTGGAACACTAAAAACCCAATTTTGGCATAACCTTTGACATGAGGCAATTTGAGTTGTGGGTGTAACCACTAACAAGTAATCACATATTTGGAAAGATAATAATCATATGATTATAATGGTTATAATCTTGGCATGTTAATTTAAGATACGGTTTCCAATGAAACCAGTGGGTCCCACACAAATGTTCCAAAAATAGTGATCTTTAGGGATGAATTATAGACCACCCACCTTTGGGTTGTATGACTCTCCTCCTCTGGTATTGGACCTTGATTTGCCTTGGATCAGAGTAGATCTAAGAAAAGGGTGAAAAGATCTTACATGGTGATATCTAGGTCGAGATTGAAAGAGAAGAAGACTGACTAAAGGTGACTCGAGTACTTACCATTGCACATCCAACATGATGAATGAAAGCTCGATCGAAAGCCAGATGAAGAAGATCTTTTGATTCCAAGCTTTAATCTTCAAAAACCCCAAAATTACGAGAGTTTTAGGTCAATCCCACATAAACTAGGATTAGGGAGGAATTTAGATTATTAATAGATCATTAAGGGAATTTTAGAAATTTTACACATGTTTTTATCCTATTAATAGTTTGTCCACATGGTTTTTTAAACTGTGTTCAAACCATGCGAGATGGTTCTACCCGAATCTGGGAAAAGGGGCGGTTCGCATTATTTGGCCACATGGTCGTGCGCAAACCATGTGTAAACCATGAGAGATGCCACTGTCCAAAAAAACACAAAAAGTATGGTTAGGCAAACCATGCGTAAACCATGTGGCATGGCTTGGGAAAAAAAGGGTGTTCGCATGGTTAGGCCGCATGTCTATGCACAAACCATGAAACTTCGCATGTTTTCCTAAAAAGAGGTGTTTCGAGCTCCAAAAAAGCCCCAGACACACTCAAAGCCTTTTTTAACTCATTAGGAATTTATATTTGGTCCAAAGTAATGATTTAGACTGAAAATTTAAGGATCTATACCTCAGTGAAAAACTGGGTTCTTACATCCTAAATATCCAAGAAATATTCCCCCATCTCCATGTAATTCCAATTTCATGTGTTTCTACTTATTGAGAATAAAAAATTTACTTCCAAATATTTGAAAGTATTTCAATGTTGACTTATTTCCATACCACATCTCATACAGATTATTTTCTTTATTTGTAAACAACATAGACCTATTAGATATATAAACTAATGTCAACACTACTTCCTTCTAGAATATCTCTAGTAGGTTTTTTTTTCAATAATCATTGTTCTAACCATGTTGTTGATGATTTTATTCCTCCTCTAAACTACTCCACTTTATTTATAGGATCATACTTTTGAAACACGATCCCTTACCCCATGTTCATTTAGATAATATTCCATATGATTTTTTGTGAATTATATACCATTATCTATATGAAGCTTCATAATCTTCTATCCAAACATCCTTTCAAATTCTCTCTGATACAGTTTTATACAACTAAACACATCATACTTGTCGGAAATGAAAAATAACCATGCCATTCTATTTAAATTATCAATATAAATAACATAATACCTCTTCTCATTAATTTTTCTTGGTGAGATAAGTCTATATACATCTATATATACCAATTCAAGCACTCTAGTTGAATTTTCCTCCTTTTCCTTATACGTCATTCAGACGATCTTCCCTTATTGAAAATAATCACATACATGACTAAGATTTCATGATATCTTAGTGAAATCTTGAGTTTCATCACATTTAACTAGACTTTCCAAGTATAATTAGCATATATTTCTAAGTCCTTTATGGCGCAACCTATTTTCTTCCTCTGTAAATAAAAAACTCACATCTTCTTATCCAGATAAATAGTAGAGATCCCTCTTTGTTCTTTTACCATATATAATAATCACCACATCTTTTCCTTTGATGATACACATATTCCTATTAAAGATTATATAATTACATAAGTCACATAGTTGACTATAACTAAGTATGTTGTGACTGAGACCTTCAACAACTAATACATTTCCACGTCTCATTTCTTTGCCCCCAAATTTGGTTGTTCATGAGGCAATAATATTTAGGCCTTCATCCATCCAAGTCAAATTTTTATTCAAAGAAAGGGGAAACAACGCAACCCCAGGATTAAGGAGGTCTAAAATAGTGCAGACTAAGGGCATCCCCTCTGATCAAGATGACACCTTCTAGTTTCAAATAGTTAATTGAGATAAGGCTACTTAAATGATCTGGGGCATTAAGGGAAATCTCTACAACCACTACCTGCTCAACTCTTTTCTTTTTGATCTATGTTTTTTACTTCAAACCCAACATGGATTAATAATCTTGATCATCATCAGAGTATGATGGGCTAGCTTTGTCTTATAGAGATGAAAATCTATTTTTCATTTTCATCTCAATTGATGATACATTAAACTACTGCTTGGGATCACATTAATTATTCTCTAATGCATTTCTCTGTATTATTTATGAGAAATATATTTTTATGTTCCAAATTAATCGACACCTAAAATAGTGACCATAAAATCATGACCTTTAATATTGAGCTCTATATGGCTACCTATGTTGGCCTTGTACCCTTTGATACCTTTTGTCAGTGGAACAAACATTTTGTGAGTGTCCCATTTTTCACAATAAGATCATCTCATTTGAGTGTTCCATTTTCATAATCCATAACACTTCCCCGCATGTCTATGACTTCCACTTCAAGTTCTTCGATACACTTTATTTGATCTTTTACACTATTATTCAAACTATGAATTTATCTTTTCTGTTCGGTGATTTGGAACATTTACCAAATAGAATTTTCTAAGCTCTATGGAATTCAATACATCAGTTTTTCAATTTATTAATTCAACTCAGACCTCTCTTCTTCCTGATGCTACATATAAATTTTGGAATCACGAACCACATCGTTGGATTTCTTCGTTTTATCTCTCCCAGCATCTATTTCCTCAACTGAAGCTTCTAATTCATCCTGAATATCAACTCTTCCTTTGAATTATTCTTCATCACATTCAGTTTCTTTCCTTTTTTGGGAGATACCAACAAAAAACACCATAGAATTTTCTCTATGATCTTTGTAGTTCTCCATCTCTTCAACCTCAGATTATTTTGAACTACCATTTTCTTTTGAAGGAATATTATTATTTGTGAAGAAATTTATCTGGAATTTTTTATTACCATTCACATTGGATAAAGACTTCTTTATGGGAATTTCAAACTCATCCTCATCATCTTATTGATACTTCTTGGGGCACCTTACTCTAATATGTCCAACCTTTCCACATTTAAAGCATAAAAGTGGGAGTTTTCCTTTGATCTTTCCATTCACTCTTTGGATATTTGAGGAAAGTAATGACATCACCTAATCCTTATATTCTTCTTCCTAACCATATTTAATGGGGAGAAAATTCATTTCCTTGAATTCAACTTCTTTAGACATACCTTTTTCCATGTACACATTATCATCATTTCTCATTTCTCATCTTGTATGAAACAAGAGTATTGTGCAACCTATCCAATGTCAGCTCATTTGGATCTTTATCTTCCAAAACAAAAACATTCAGATTAGATCTAAGAGAAGTATTATAAAGATGCACTTGAAAATATTAACATCTACAATAATTTCTCAAATACCATGCATTTCTTCCGTAGTAACATTCACATGGTAAAATAATGATTATATTGAATCGTTTAGGTGCATTCTCAGATCCTCATACTTGTTCTATAAAACATGTAACTTTTCTTCTCTGAATTTTGAGTCACCCTCATAAATATGGAGAATATTTGCCCACATTTAACATGATGATTTAATTTACATCACCTTTTTATATAATTTATTGGATATGGATCCCCCTAAATCATTGGTTCCTTTGTCATTAGTATCCAATTCACTTTGGTCAGCTTCTGATAAAGCACCACTATCAAAATTTTCCAAAATACCATGCATCTTTATTATAAATATATCAATTCCTAAATATTGAAAGTTGTTCAGAATATGATTCTTCAGTAATTGAAAATTACTTCCATCAAATATAATAATCCCTTTATGATCGATAGCCACCACTGAATCCCTTTGGAGAGAAACACTGAAATTAACCTTTGTCTCGGATACAAATTGTTATCCCAACTAGTTTAAATATATTGATAGGGGTGAATTAGGTTATAACATATTAAAAACATTTACCCTTTGGATATTGTTTTTTAATTAGAAAACACTCTTTTCTCCCTTTATTAAAGAAAGGTATGATGAGAAATGAAATAATGTATGAGATAGAACGATTTAACTTGGTTCACCCTCACTGGGATACATCTAAGTACCATACCATGAAAATGTTTCAATGTACCAAATCCACTAAGTATCACTGCCAAAATACAAGGTTCAGGCTAGATAACTTCTATTCCCAATCTCACTACCTTTACAATGTTTAAGTATATCTTTCTACTTCGTAAGGGCCACTCCCTCAATATCTATTTTAAGGGCTCACTATTAGTGGAAAGGATTTCCTTCTTCCACTTCTTCTTCTCAATGATCTATAAGAGATTCACACAAAATTTATAGACATTTTGGTCCCTTCAATATCAATAATTAATTCATCCCCTACTATATGTAGATACACTGTTGAAGTTCTTTCTAGGTTTCTCCTTCACTTTTGTGAAAACATCAGGATGCAGCACATCCACTTTCCAAACAACTGGAATAGACTTACATTTTCTATAGAAAAAAAAATTTGGGCATGATATTCAAGAGATTCCAAGTATTCCTTTCACTAACTTGAATTTACCAGTCAATAAACTCTTTCTACAAGTATTCTCAAATGGTGTAGAACCTATGACTTGTTCTTCTTCTTCTTCTGAATTTCAATATGATAATGATACTGGTCGTAAGGTAATGTCGAAAAATATATCCACAGACGTGATTATAGTGTGATAACCATATGTAAAAATCTGTTCTGTAACGCCTTGCACAAGATCCTGATGTGTACCCTTGCATGATATCCAATTGTGTACCCTTGAATGAGATCACGGCGTATTCACTTGAACAAGATCCTAATATGTACCTTGTTCATGCTTTGTATTAGAAATTTACTTGAACCCTATTCATTCATTACATGAGATCCATGTATGAACCATATTCATTATTTACATGAGATTTGGTTTCAAAACCTATTTTCACTTTGTGTAATCTTCTAGCATGAACCCTGGTCGCTCTTTGCACGAGCTCCTAGTGTGAACTCTATTTGTGCTTTACACGATCTCCTGGTGCAAACCCTGGTCTTTCTTTGTGTGAGATCCAGTCACTAACACTATTCACTCTTTGTGCAAAAAAAAATCAGTTCATGTGAAACACTTATGCAATTTATATTCCTTCGTGAGTCCTCTCTGTGAACCTCCTTTGTGAGATCTCTCCACGAACATCATTCTCAGGGATTTCTTCAGTTATAACAATGTGGAAAAATTCATCAGTATTTAAGTATGAGTTAGGGGTATTTATAGGCATAAATCCACCACCTTAACTCTACAAATAACAGAAAACCTTCTGTTCTCTTGGTATAACACACTCCAAGAACCTCCTAGAACTATATCTAGCTGTGAATTTTGTTTTCACTTTACACGAGATCTGAGGGAGAATCGTGTTCCTGCTTTTCATGAGATCCAGATGTGAGTCTTTTCCACACTTTGTTCAATATCTTGGGGAATGTTCTATTGACTCTTTGTACAATATTTTGGAACAAGTACTGTTTGCGATTTTCACAAGATACAAACACGAGTCATGTTCACTCTTTGCACAGGATCAGGGTGCGAGTCCTATTCACACTTTATGCAAGGTCCAGTCATGATTTATCTTCAAGCTTTGTGTAAGATCATAAATTCATTATTTTTGTGAGATCAAAAAATTCTCCCACACATGAGATCAGAAATTTTTGCTTTGTTCAAGAATAAACATTCATGCTAACTCCTTAGGCCTTATTTGACAACCAGCCTTCATCAATGACCTCAAACCTTGTCAAAAAACAAAATAAACCCAAAATCACCATCATGAGGGATTTTTAGAAAATAATAGACCTCTTTTATTTTGTCTAGAGCCTACTGGTAATATAAATTTGTTCATGTTGATGTAAACTATACCTCTATGGTAATTACTACCTCTATTCTATACACAAGAGAGTACATAGTCACCTAGGTGGAATTATGATTTATCATTTGATATTCCCAGAGGGAATTTGGGATATTTTCAAGCTAATTATTATAGTTCTAGACCACAATTTTATATAGTATGTTATATATGGTCTTGTTGAATGCCTCGATTTTTCCATTTTCATATGAATGGTAGTAAGATGTATGGTTGGATCATATATTTTACTTGGAATACAATTTATTTAGCTTGGTAGCCCATAATTTGGTTCATTTTCTGTGAGAATAGTGTGAGAAACACCAAATTTTTGGATGATGTAGGAGATTGTGAATTTGAACAGGGACTGAGCTTTGACTTCATTGAGGGGAATCACTTATTCCCACTTGGAGAAGAAGTATGATGTGGTTATAATGAACCTACACTGGAAAGATGTTACTGGAAGGTATGTCCCCATGATGTCGAGTCCCAATTTAGAAAAAGGTTAAGAATACTTGGTGGTAATAAGGAGCTCTGATAGTCAATGAACAATGTTGGCATAGATCTGAGATGCATGAAACATCTAATAGAACTTGATGCAATCATGATATTTGGTGGTCCAGAAGTATCCCAACCTACAAATCTGGTGGTAGAGCATCAATACTACCTGATGGGTTCCATAGGACCTAGCATGGAATTCCTGCATATCCTAGGGGATCAGATATACTTGGAGGCAAAGAATGATAGTTACATAAAAACCATGCCTATAGGGGGTCTTCTCAAGGATGTACCCACTTTGGAGGGTAAAATATGCTACACAGTGATGGATTTTCTCATTCTTGGCTCGGTTTGAAAAGATAATGATACAGTGGAGATACTCAAAGAAGGTATTTTTTCAATATGGTATATCCCTTATTGTGGGGGCCTATGGTTCTAGGAATGAAAGAATTATCAGATAGTGTTTTTACCTATTTCCTATCATAATCATCTGAAATGGTGGGGACAATGAACAGAGTATGGGCCACATGAATGATCTAGTTATCCTAGTCTAGATCTACGAGGTACATAGAAAAATTATCCAAGGAATCAACATGATCGGTTTTTTAATGGTAAATTAAGGTTTCCTCTAGATAGGAAGTGAATTGGTCCATTAGATGATAAGTGCACTCCAGCAGGGGCACAAGATCATGGTTTCTAATAATGTAGTCACCATTTATTTTCATGATTACTAACTCAGAGTCTCCCTTCACAAGAAACCGGGGGACATCAATCTTGAGGGTGAACTCAAGACCATTAATGAGAGTCTGATACTCTAGATATTTTTTGGTGTATCCTTATAAAAAGGAAATGGTATAGAAAGAGAGCATATTCTAGGGTATTGAAGTTGATCCCCTAGACCACTCTATTGAGCTTGGGATTGTTGATACTTCTACGTATTGGATTCCAGGTGGTACCATATAAATGAATATCCCAACATGGAACAACATTATCCACTTAGAGGATAGCCTCATCAAGGAAATCAACATCTAGGGAAATTTCATCACGGTCTATATCGGTAGCCATGAAGTATTCCATTGCATGTCTTTTGACAACATTCTATGGGATAAACCTAATGTCAAACAGCAGAAGGATCACTGTCCAGTGTGCCAACTATCCTATAAACATGGGGTTGTTGGGAATATACTTCAGTGGGTCTACTTAGGACACCATATGTATCTCATTATACCGATGATAATGGCATAACTTATATAATAAAAAAACAAGTGTGATTAATCTCTTCTTTATAAAGGAGTATCTAGTCTCTTTTTCAAGGAAAAAATTATTGAGATTGTATAAAAAAAATTATATAACTTCTATGTTTTTTTTGGGGAGAAGTGAACCGAGGGACTATTCCAAGACAGTCACATATAGGATCAAAGGCTTTCTTGTAATAGGTGGAATCAAAACTAGAGGTTTTATTATGAACTTCTTAATGTCCTCAAACAAGATCTTTAATACCTCATACCACTGGTAAACATTTCCTTTCTTCATGATAATTTAGAAGGGATTACACTTGCAAGCTAGATTTTCAATAAATCTTCATATATAGGATGTAAATCCTTGAAGTCCCCACAAATCTTGGACTTTTATCGAGGGAGGAATCTAATTGATGTCTTTGATCTTCTTAGAGTTAATATTTATGCTCTAATATCATACAATAATTTTTATAATTTTCACTAAGGTGACCCTAAGTGCAAACTACAAGGGTTTTATATTCATATGATGTGAGTGGAGGAAGCAGAACACTTTCTCAATATCCTTGATATGGTATTGAAACTTGTGATATTTGACTACCAATACATCCATGTAGAATTCCATCAATGTATCAAGTATTGGTTTAAATATGTGTTTCATGTCCCGATGATAAGTGGCTTCTACATTTTTCAATATGAAGGGCATAACCTGATAGTAAACAATTCCCTTATGATGAAATAAAGTTAGTGTACTTCTCATCATTAATGTCCATCTAGATCGGGTTTAGCCCATAATATCCATACATTAGGAGAGACTCTAGTGTCTTATTATAGCATCAATTAATATCTTTGTCACTGGATGGGAAAAACCATCCTTCAGAAAATGGAAGTTGAGGTCCTAGAAGTCGATACAGAATATGATCTACCTGTTCTTCTTCATGAATGGGACAATATTGGACAGCCATCTAGGGTACTGGACTTCCCTGATGAATTTGGGTTTGATAATATTGTCAACCAAAGCCTCAACCATATCACCATAGGAAGGGTGTATATTTTTAGGAGGTATCTTGAATCAGTGATGACTAAATATGAGACCAAAATGGTGAATGGATACCTAAGGGTCTAGTCTTGGAATATCATCATATCCATAGTAAAAAACATAATGGTTTAGTTTCAAGAAGGACACATACTAATTCTTATTCTCCATATTCATGTATTTACATATCAGTGTTTCCCTTAGATCTTCTTCGATACTGTGGTTCACTTGGGTTAACTCATTAATGGGGATAAGGACACCCTCTTCAAATTTATGAGGTGCATATTCTAAATACTCTACTTAATCTAAGATAGAATAATTGGTGAGAGGAGGTGGTTCTTCTAGGATAGCCAACTCATGAGAATCATTTGTGCCTACTCTAGTGGATACTAAATTCGTTTTTAGGGGCTCCTGCTTTATAGAAACTGTGGTGAGAGAATTTATCAAGACAATTCCATTTATCTTTTGATTGTGAGGTCCATTTTTGATGTCAACGAAATGTTGGAAGTTTGGATTATGTTAAATCAAAACTGCTCTATGAATAAGGTATGAATGTTAGGGATTGGTTGTCATAGGGTGAACCTCTTGGTACTTCATAGGAGTATGGGTTTCATGTATCAAATAATCTTCCACAGTGTAGGAGTACGAGGTAATCTATGAGTGCTTCTTCTTTCAAGGGATTCTAAAACCCTTTTCTTTGAGATAAAAAAAACCACCATGTATGGAATTGTGGCCTCTGGAAAATGAATAAAGAGGATAAATGTTTCATTCATTTCTACACATGGATTTTATGTAGTTTCCATTAGTTAATTGGGAGCATTGAAGTTCTTAAACCCATCGGTCTAAACCTTCTTCCCTTCTATCTTGTAATAGCTAGCATCCAGATAGTGGTATTTGCAAGAGTTGAAGGGTATAGTGTCACCTTGAAGTACCCCTACTCTACCATTGATGGAGTACTTGAGGAACTAATGATATGAGGAGGTGTGACTACATGAAATTGATGCTAAATTCTACCCAGCAATGGATTTTAGGTGGTATCCAATTAGATTACCATGAATTCAATGATTGATTTCAATCCAAAAAACTAGGTATTTATTCAAAATTTCTATGTGGTTTTTTCTCTCTATTTTCATAACCCTAAATCATAAAGTTGGAGGGATTCAAATATACCTCTATCAATCCCAGTTTATGGAGTGTTAGGGTTAGGATAAGATTGATCCTAGAGATAGTATCCAATAGGTAGTGATACATTTCCACACCATTGAACTAACTTGTGAGGTATAGAAAGTGTATGTTACCCTAAATGATTATGTCATCATCTTCCCTAGAAAATTATATGATGGTTCATCATTCCATCTGCTAAACCTCCTCTTTATAGTAGGCCTCTATGGAAAATACCTCATCTTTAAACTGGATAGGGATTTTAAAAGCTTCTACAAGGACCTCACATATTTTCATCGATAAGCAAAGGATGATGAGGGGAAAAATGCTTCAAGGAATACCAGAGATTTTATTAAATACATCATACTTATATGCCATGGTAATAACTTTTCCTATGGAGGTTTGATATTTTACAGGAGGCACAATGGATGATGTTTAAAGAACCATTAGTGTTTGGCTAGTACTGGCAATGTCATGTCGCTGACTAGATGGCCTGCTCTGAATGACTTGTAGATGACTATAAATTGGTTAAGGTATAACTCTATATATATATATGGTTGATCATGGAATAGTTACGAATGATCTTCTCAATCAACTAACAATATCGGCTGTATGGTTGGCTATAGAGGCATACCTGATGGAGCATACTGGGAGGACAATGCATGTTGATCTCTCTATAAATCTCTTTATCTCTTCTAAGTAGCATGAATTTATTTGTTAGCATAAACATTATAATATCTCATATGTCCTTGGAATTTTTTTTGATGGTTTCTTCTGAACACACTCATAGAGTCTAAATGGAATTCCTCGCTATCGATCATCTTGAAACATTCTACCTATAACACCTTGAGTTTTTATAAAATATTACATTACTTAATAAATTAAATTTATTTGACGGATTGTATTTAATTATATACCAAGTTATTATTTATTTATTTACAACACCAATTTGAGCTTCAAGTATATGAAACAAAATGTTTTTCTTTTGTTACACACAATTCTGAGTTCCTTTTACATATTGTGTTACTTACAAGACTGGGTTCTACAAAACTATAATGTACTATTAATATTGTTATTAAAATATTATTATAGTTACCACTTATCTATTGGAATTGAAGTTAAAAATAATATTAACTAAATTTTGAAAATATGGTTTACACATGTATATAAAATTAATCTTTTTTTCATCAATTAGTTAGAAATGAAAGTTAGAACTGTTTCAGAAATAATGAAATTCCATTTCTATGAAAAGTTTTTTTCTACATACAAACACATTTGATCTCAATAAATTAGCCAAAAAAATTTGAACTATAATTTTAAATTAATATATTCAATCAACTTATTAAAATTTATCTAATATATGTTCAAGACAAGAGATAGAAATAAATCCAATTTTACACATAAAAGGATATATTTTTCTAAAAGGTAGTTTTATATCCTTTTAATGGAAGGCCTATTCTAAATATAATTTTATACACATTAAAAAATTATAATTAACTAAATGAACTTTATTTTTTAATTAAGAACATCAATTTTTTCTAAGAGTAAATTTTTGGTATTTTTTTAGATGTTTTATTAATTTTATGAATAATGAAAAATATTGAATTTTAATTGAAAAATGACCTTTTAACTATATGATTTATAATGATAGATTATATTATGAGTTAGTTTAAAAGTATAATTAGATCAATTATACATCCATTAATCCAATTTATTTCATTATAATAAATTTAACAATGAAATTGGATATAAAAATAATTAAAACTTTTAAACATTTTTACTTTAAAAACTCATTGCTTCATCCCATCTGTCAGATAAAGTTTGAACTAATTTCTACTAATTATGTATTAGGAATTTGATAAAATAGATTCCATATCATGAATAACAATAATTTATTATGTTTAGTAAGTTTAACTTAGTTTTTTATTAAAAATATTAGTGAAATAAATTAAAATTAATTACTGAAATTGAGGTAAAAATGAGTTTACTTAGTGATTAAACATTAATATTAAGGGTCTAAATGACCTATCCACTTGTCCAAAACCCATTTTCTGGCCGAATTTCAACCATATCCTCCATTTCCCAAATATGTATTATTATTGGAGGCACATTATGTAAGGGAGACCTCTCAATAGTGTTTACCTTTTTGTATTTACAAGAAATCTACTCCTCCACTATAAATGTGCAATCACCCCTCACTTATTCACACCTCTAAAGCCCTTTGTCTTGGACAAACCCTACCAAAATAAGATCTCAAAATCACTCCTATAATACTGTGATCCTTTCTTTAGGAATAAATCAAGCCAAGTTTATCCTTTGATGTAAACCAAAAGTTGTTACCTGAAGAAGATGTAACATTCTTCAATGAGACCTTTTGATTTATTTCTTTCTCAACCCATTAAATTATTATTATATCAAGATTATATAATTAAATAATTATTATAAATATAATTATATGTTATTATCTTAATTTTATTACCTAAACCTTTACAAAGATCCATCAAATGGGGTACTCAACCATCGTTTGTGGGTATGTCGGACTACCGCCTCGCGAGCTGATGTTGTTCCTTCTTCCATTACCACCTATCAAGGTTGGGGTTAATAATGGACATACTATTTTTATATGATATTTATTATATTTATGATTTCTTTATTCTTATTTTATTATTATATAACACATACATTCATAATTTCTTATTTTTTAGGAATACAATAACTTTGTTTGTGGACGTGTGGACTACTATCTCCTAAAAGAATTGTGATTCATTCATGATTTACATGGAATGTATTAAGGATGAGTTTAATAAAAATAGGTAATATATATATATAATAATAATTATAATATAAATATAATACATATATATATATATATCTTTTAATTTTTTTATTTAAAAATTTGACAAGAAAATGGAAACAACGTTCAAGTGTACCTATGGCCTACCATCTCCAGGAACGGTGTATTTTATTTAATATTTATATATTTTTTTTATTATTAAAAATAATAATATAATGATTATATATGATATTTATATCAGTTTTTAAATTATTTAAATAATTAAATCCTTATCTAAGTATGTGTATCAAGTATAAGAAGTCAAAACATATATGAAAAACAAAGCATTTATTACCGGAATCACAACTTTAACATGGAATTGTTAATAAATGGTTAGTATAAAGTTATAATAAACCAGTATATTTTATGATATATAATATTTTTGTTATTTATTATATTTACAATAAAATTATGTTTATTATACATTAGGTTTTAACATGTATCAATAAATTCAAGACATAAGGTAAGGACTTCCTCGTCTAACTTTTATTTTTGTGAAATATATAATATATTCACCACTTATTATTGTTTTGTGATGTATATATTGACCTTTCACATTTTAATAATGAATTTAATTTACATAATGATATTAAAATTTTAAATCAATGTTATTTTTTCATGGATCTCATGGTTCAAAAGTTACTCAATTAGTAAGGGGATTTCTAGTCTCACTTTTATTTATGCAAGTCTTATTCCATATTCATTAATCGTTTATTTTGCGTAATGTATATAACTACCTATTAAATTTTATAAAATTAAATTAATTTATTTAATGATATTAAATGTTTCAATTGATGTTATTATTTCATAGATCTCATAATTTAAAATTTACTCTCAAGTAGTAATGGATTTCTATATCACTTTTATTTTCTGTGAGACACAAGGTAGGTTCACCACATATTTATTATATGTGGTGTTTATACTGAAAATGGATATATTTTATTATTATTATACTAAGAATTATTTTAATTTACCTATCCATTTTATTAATTATCTTTCATGGGGTTTAATGTTCAAAATATACCAAATTCATAAGATAATTTTATCTCCATTTTCCTTCTTTGGGACCCATGTTATGTTTTTCCCATGTATTCTTTTATGATGTGTATATACTAATATTTGAAATGTTATATCATGAATCTAATTCTTTTAAAGATATTTTAATCTTTATTAAATGTTATTATTTCATGGGGATTATGATTCAAAGTTACCTAAGTGGAACAGTTTATTTCTATAATCTCAACATTTATCCAGATTATTTATGATTATGTATCCATTGATGAAATATTATGATTCATATCTCAATAAATATCATGAATTTTATTATCCTTATTTTATTCATCATATATTCATGTATTGGTACCATTTTTACACTATTTCTTACATAATATGATTAAGAAGTTTTTTTAAGACAAACTAACTTTATCTCTCTCTTCGGTCAAAAATATGTTTTATTCAAAAACCATGTTTTATAAAAATGTTCCCAAAAATATTTTTAAATTATATTTTAAGATAATTTTCATGGAAAATTATTTTCAAAATGTTTTATTTTTTAAAATTTGTTTAATTATTTTTCAAATCTTCCTTTAGAGCTTTCATATTTTTTTCAAATAAAGTGGTTTTCAAAAAATTTTATGTTTTAAAAATAATTTTTAAAGAAGAAAGGATATATTCCCCAAGAAAAATTTAAAATTATTTTAAAATATTACTTTCTAAGTTTTCAAAGTGTGTTTCAAAGAAAATTATTTTGAAAATATTTTTTTATTAAATAATTTTTTAAATAATTGTTTTTCCCATTATGAAAATCTCTTAGTGATCTTTAAAAATCATCCTCCATCAATGATGAAATCCTTGGATATAGTTTATTATTTACTGGAAATATGATTCAATACCACCATTATTATTCTTTATTTTAATGGTTTGTGTTTTATATGAAATTATTTTTTGAAAATTATTCTGATTCTGGGAGTTATGCCATAATAAAATGCTTGTGAACCCCACATTCTTTCACAGGTTATTCTATTATGAAATTATTATGAAACCTGTCTCCTTTCCATAGATTATGGTAGGATGAAATTTTTATGATACCCATTCCATTTCATGGGTTATGATATGATGTTTATTAAACCAATGTTTTGCAAGGGTCGTGATTTGATGAATGTTTTATTATCTTGTGGAACACATATTTATGATTTCATTATATGAGGGTAGGGCCTATATCTCTCTCCAATGCGTTGGATAAATATTTATATCTCCTGAAATAAAATGGGAAACAAGTCAGTGAGATTGATCCACAATAAGAAATATGAATTTACTGATCCACAATGGGAAATAGGTGCGTCCTAAAAAATATTTGGAAATGGGTGTGTCCTTATCCACAATGGGAAATAGTTATGTCCTAATACACTATGGGAATCATATATGTGCTAAAGCACTATGTTTATGGTATTGGTAGATAACCTTGACTCATGAAATGGTTTTCTATTTTTGTGAGGGTTCCACACTTATATGACATGATCCTATGGTTCATGATTGATTTATGATGATTTTTCAGCCTTATGATTCATTCCATATGAACTTTCAATGTTTATTTTATGACTCATGTTTATAATCTAGGATAGGTTGGGTTAAAAATTTGAATTTCATGTTTATGATAACATACCATTATTCTTATATTATTATTTCATATGATCATATATTGATATCTCTTATGTTTACCCATATTGATCATCTGATCTCCCCCTTTTTTTTGTTTCCTTCCCCAGGTTATGAAGAATTTTTTAGGTAGGATATGCCTTTGGGGAGTAGTAAATGGAAATATCTTTGTGGGAAACGTTCAAGATCACTCACCAAGTTAGAAGATTATGTTCCAAGTTTCCAAAGACACTACAACATTATTTTCCTCACGCATGTACTCATATAATGTGATGAATATTTATCTAAAATAATGTAATATTTATGTATGTTATGCCTGGGTCACTATAGTTGGTATCCAAGGAAAGGTTTTGTTAACCTTTGGAAACTAGTATGAGAAAACTTTAGTGTGATCCCTAGGGTTATTTCTAAGTATATGTCTTGGGATGTATCTAAGGAAAAGCCTTAAGATGAGTCAAATTTTAAGAAAATTTCAAATAATTTTGTTAAAGGATTGATATAGTGGTTTATAAGAAATTATATCTATGTATAGATACTATAATTGTATGTATTAGGGTAATTGGAATATTTTTTAATAAAATGACACAAAACAAGTAATTGCAAAGGGAAAATGAAAATTTTATTTAATGCAATGGATGAAAATAATTTCCTCTCTAATTTTGTAAGAGTAATGGTCTTTCTACTAATGATAAAGATACAATGAATGACATATGAAATGTATGATATTTTCTAATAGTGTTTTTCAGAAACATGATTAAATTGAGTAGACCTGATTTGTATTTCATATTTTAGGAAAGAAGTATTAAGTAATTAGGTAATAAAGATTTGTTAATTGCTTAAGTAATAGGTGGAATGATCAAAGTATTAATTAATTTGAATTCAAGGATTATGTTATATGAATCATGAAGTATATAAGGATTTTATATAGAATTTTCTCTTTCAGGTTTTTCAAGAATATGTGAAATGATACTGATGATATAGAAAGTGACTTAAGGGAAAGTTTACATTTAGGGAAGGTAACCATTGACCTGTTCCTCAGGATAAGAAATATATATTTAGTATGTATGAAGTGATGATGATATGGATAATGTAAAATGGATAGTATTTATGACCATAGAAATAATATAATATTTGTTGTGAAAGTGGTTTATGCTATCATTGATGAAGTTTAAAACATTTTTGAATTTAAAGAATATATCCAATAATATTTATAATAAATAATCATGCATATTTTCAATAATGATTTATGGTAATTCAGGTTATTAACATGTTTAAAGATATTATATGATGAAGGTATTCAAATGTTCGGTATGTGACAAACATGATATACTTTATGATAAATGGGGGATCAATGTTTGCTGATTTTGAAAAAATTTAGTCACCATCTTTCTATAGTTTTTGGATTTTCATCATTCAAAAGGGTTACATAGTTAACCATTTATGGAAGGGTTTAAGCTATACTTTGGATAAGGTTTCATAGATTCAATTATTATCTCCCTATATAAGGAATTATGAATATTGGATAAACTTTTCTAACCATTTTTTTGTGTTTTTAACTAAAGATAAATGGAATGAATTATAAATCTATTTATGGATCTCATGATCTGTTAGTTCTTAAGGAATGAAAAATTCACCTCCATTCCCTAGAGTAAGAAGTGAAGTGTGAATTGATCAAGGCACTACCAAAGAGTGATATTGTTCATATGGAATGGAATAAAATCATGTATGTACATCTTCTTTGGAAACATTATTCGACTCTCGGAAAAGGGTCTTGAAACAAAAAACTGTTATCATAGTACCTTCATTTCTAATGAATCAAATTGTCCCTTAGATCATCACATATTTATGTTTTTTTGATAATGAACTTTCTTCAAATTAACCACTTCTTCTGATCAATGTTCTCTATCACTCTCCATCAGTATTTGAATGTTATTTATCTCTTCTATGTCTATGTTTTCACTTTCCACATATGATCTCTTATGTAGAAACATAGATATGAGTTACTTTGGGTAACCATTAAGTTTCTAACATTCCATTTAAAAATAAATTTTTAGTATTAATTTTTGAGATGTGGGTTCCTATAAAATAAACTTTTGAGTATTTAGCCTTTGATTACCTAGGAAAATTTTGAGGGAGAAATTCATGTTAAGGGGTAGAATGTAACATCCCTAGTTCTTATGAATTACTGTTTTTGAATAAATTAAATTACTTGGATGTATTACATTTAACACTAAAACAATTTGTGATTTATTTATATGAAACATAAATTTAATTTTGTGGTACATTAAACACTATGTTTGGCATGTGTTACACACAATTTTGAGTACCTTCGATAGTTTTTGTCGCGCATAATACTGAGTTCTATGGAACTACAATGTACTATTAATATTTTTATTGAAATAATATTATATTTACCAACTAGATAATTGAAAGGAATTTATTAATAATATTAACAAAATTTTTAAAATATTTTTTACATATGGATATAAAATTAATCCTTTGGTTATCAATTAGTTATAAATGAAAGTAATAACTATTTGAAAATAAAGAAATGCCTCTTCTAAGAAAACTATTTTTCTATGTAAAAACATGTCTTATCTCAATAAATTAAAAAACACACTTTTTATGAAATATTTTATTATAATATATTCAATAAACTATTTAAAATTCATATTATGTATTTTCTAGACAAGAGATAAGAATAAATCCAATTTTACATATAAAAATATATTTTTTTCTTAAAACTAGATTTACCACAATTTAATGGCGTATATATTTTAAATATAATTTTTGAAAATTTTATAAATTATATTTGATATAATAAAATTTATTTTAGAAATATTAACATCAAAATTGTCTTAGGGTAAATGTTTGGTATTTTTTGAGAAGTTTCATCTTTTTGTAGTGAAAATAATGATTTCAACTGAAAACTAACTTTTCATCTAAATTATTTATAATATTAAATTATATAATAATTCTATTTTAAAGTATATTTGGATCAATTATACATAAATTAATAAATTTTAGGTCATTGGAATTAATTTCAAATTTAAATTTGATATAAAAACATTTAAAACTTTTGAATATTTTCACTTTTAAATCTCATTGTTTCATCCCATATGTGGCATATATTTTAAATTAATTTTTACCACTTATGTTTTTGGAATTTATAAAAATGGATTAGTAATAGTCGTAAATGATATTTTCTTGTAAGGTAAATATAGTTTTTCATAAAAAATATTAGTGAAATTAATCAAAATTAATTACAGTGATTAAGGTAAAACGAGTTTACTTAATGGTTAAAATTTTATATTAAGGGTCCAAATAACCTAAAATATTTTTAAAAAAAAATTTATATCTATATTTACACAATATACTCCCTATTATAAATTATTTATTATTATTGGAGTAACATGATGTAACTGAGACCTCTGAATAGTGTTTATTGTTTTTTATTTAAAAGAAAGTCACTCCTCCTCCACTATCAAAGAGAACTCACCCCCTCACTTATTCACCATATAAAGACCTTTTACTAGGAAAAATCCTCAAAAAAAATCTCCCAACATCCATAGTACTATCCTGGATGACTCACTTTGGGAATAAATCAAATAATGGTGGTCCTTTGGTGCAAACCAAAAGGAGTTACCCGAAGAAGAGGTAACATTCTTCAATGAGTACTTTTGTTTTATTTATTTCTTCACCCCTTAAATTATTATTATATATATATTATATAAAAAACTAATTATCCTAAATATACTGATATTTTGTTATATTAAGGGTAAAACCCCCACCTTCACACACTTCCATCAAATGGGATATGCAATCATCATTCCTAAGTATGGTGGACTATCGTCTCACGAATAGATGTTGTTCGTTCATCAATTACCACCTCTCAAAGTTGATAATAATGATGGAATTAGTGTTTTTATATTACATATATGATATTTATTATGTATTTATACTTATTTAATTTTTATATAACACATACTTTAATAATTTTCATTTTCTGGGAATACGATAACTTCATTTGTGGACATGTGGACTATCGCCTCCTCAAAGCAATGTGATTCATTCACTTTTTTTAGAGAATTTATTAAGAATGTGTTTAATAAACATATTTAATATATATTAAATAATAATTATACTATAAATATAATATATATATATATATATTACTTTTCTTTCTTTAAGAACATGATAAGAAACCAGAAATAGCATTCATGTGTATGTACGGCCTACTGTCTCCATGAACATTGTATTTCATTACATATTTATATCTTTTATATATTATTATAAATACTCATATAATGAATATATATGATATTTATATCATGTTTTATATTGTCTAAATAAGTAAATCATGATCTAAGTAAGAGTATCTTTAAAAATAAGTCAAAACATATATGAAAAACAAAGCAGTTATTGCCTAAAATGTTAATTTAACATGAAATTATTAACAAATTGGTAATATAAAATAATAATAAAATAATATATGGTATTATATATAATAATATGGTTATGTGGTAGGTTTATAATAAACTTATATCTATTATATACTAGAAAAGCATAGCCAGAGGTAGAACCCCTGACCGTTTATTAAAATAAAAGAAAAGACAGTAAACGAGCATTACAGACCCAGCACAGTTACTGAAAATCCTCAAAATCACACCCCTCACCACCTCCATGATAAATAGACTCTTCCTCAGTCATTGTTTCCCAAACCGAACTCTCATAGTGCTTCAGAACCTTGGCATACTTCCTCCTCAGATTTAGCCACTCCAACTCAAGAAACTCATTTGTAGATTGCATACTTCTGACAGTTGATCTGGTCAGTATCGGCTTTGACAAGTGAGAGTAGTCCTTCCTCATCCTTCCTCGCAGAGAGGAAATAACCTTGTCCTGGATCACTGGTAGTGATTTGTTCCCCACTTGGACAATCTCACTGTAAGATGGACTCATCCTGTCCCCATGATTCTCCTTATCACTATTAGTAAGGTCCCCCCATTTACCATGGTACTGCATCTCTTGATACCTCACCAACTGCTTTTGCTGAAACTGGTTATTTATGTCAATCATATCCAAACATTGAGGCTACTCCACCATTGTATCCTCAGCATCGAATCCACCTTTTCACAATACTACATCATCTTTTAATGCATTTTTCATGCTACCACCGCCACTTAAGGGAGGAATCTCATCCCCATTCTTTGTGCCTAATTCTTGAAAATGATTCCCCGTGGGTATGGAAACCATAACACCATTAGCAGAAATACCATGCCCACCGCAGCTATCAACAATACCCATGATTCTATTATTCTTGTAACCAACAGATTTCATCTTCTTCACCGTAGGAGTATACCCATGCATGTGATCCATTTCAGACAACAAATTAGACGCCTACTTTCCTTTACACACAGCCTCACTGCTATTCCCCTTCCATTTATTGTCCGCTACAGCATCAGACTGACTGAAGTAAGCATGGGCTTCCCTCCCCGACACAACAGAGGTCTCAGTCTCCTGCGGAAGGTCTGTTGTCGGGTGTTCATCTGAGGGGCATTCCACACCACCACCGCCAGTACCCTTAGTATCAAAATTCTTCATGCCCTTCCCCCCATTCAGATCATGCCTTAGCCGCGTGAATACAGCAGACACCAGCGGGTTCGGGGGAGCACCCGTGGAAGTGTCAACAGACAAATTGCCTCGAGGTCCCCGATCGCATGGCATAGCATCAACAACAGCAGGTCCCCAGTTCTCTTTGGAGAAGCTCGGTTCTGGTGACCTCCATATCTGAATTCCAGCATGACATCTTGAGAAGGGATGACCCAGTTTCTTACAGCTTGAGAAATAATCCCCACCCAGGACTCGTAGATAACAGACTGCTTCCATCGAAAGTCCTCCCCGACTGAGATCCAGACCCATTCCACCGGTGGTCTGGAAATTTCCACCTCAACGCAGCACCGGGGGTTGATCGAATAGATTAGAGTAGACGTACGCACATCGGAACATAAGAAACGGCCTATCATGTTCCTAATCATATGAAAAATTGCTGTATTTTGAAAGGGTAAAGGAAGATTCGGGAGACTTACCCAGATCGGAAAGGCAGTAGGATCCCGGTTCATCCAGCAATCAATCGTCCACTGAAATAGAAAAAACCTGTAGTCGTTGCAATGTTGAGGGGCGCTAGACCAAGCACGAACCAGGTATTCATCTGAGGAAAATTGGATCATAATATGACGATTATCCAAGAGGCCAACCACTGCTCAATCACGCAAATCCCATTTGGAAAAGACGAATCGATCAAAGTCATCAACAGACAGCCTTCGTGAACTGAATCGAGCCACAAGCGTCAGATCAAGGTGCTTCGTCGCATCGGAAAACTCCGACACCGAGATCGGAAGATGAGGATTTCCAAGATGAATATCAGGAACCTTCGGGTTTAAAGCAATCGACGGAAAATCAAGAAGAAAGTTAGGGTTAGTAAAAGGCACAAAGGGACTCAGGGGCTTTAATGACAGAAGAATCGGATCATCCTCCCCCCTCCCGCCGCCTGGAAGGGGGGGAAGCCTCATTCGGCATACGCTATGGTTCCCACATCACGAGCTCCGAGCAGACGTTCAATAAACTATTATATATTAGTTTTGAATGTGTACAAATAAATTAAATATTTAATGTAAGGGTTTTCTCATCTAACGTTTATTTTTGTGACATATATTCTATATTCACCAATTATTATTATTGTGTAGTGTATACACAAATGTATGAAATGTTATATCATTAATTTAAAATTATTTTATGATATAAAAATTTTCAATTGATTTTATTCTTTCATGGATCTCATGATTCAAAAGTTACTCAAGTAGTAAGGGGATTTCTAGTCTCACTTTTATTTCTGCGAGACTTGTGTCATATTCACCACTCATTTCTTACATGTGGTTTATATACTACCCTATGACATGTTATATAATTAATTTAATTTATTTAATTATATTTAATGTTTCATTTGATTTTATTATTTCACAGATATCATGATTCAAAAGTTACTCAAGAAGTAAGGGATTTCCATCTCACTTTTATTTTCTATGAGACATAAGCCATGTTCATCACCTAGTTTTTTATATGTGGTTTGTATACTAAAAACTGATGTATTTTATGATTATTCTACTGATAATTTTTGTGATTGAAATACCCATTTTATTATCAATTTTCATTGGGTTTACATTTCAAAAGTTACCAAATTGTTAAGTTAAATTTCTATAAATTTAGCTTCTTTTAGACACATGTTATGTTTTGAACCTAAATTCTTTTATGTGGTGTATGTAATGCCCTATGAAATGTTATTACATGAACATAATTATTTAAATTATATTTTAATCTTCATGTAATATTTTTGTTTCATGGTTATTATGATTCAAATTTACCAAGGAGGTAACAGTTTATTGCTACAATCCCTTCATTTATCGGGATTTTTTATGATTATGCTTAAATTGATGAAATTTTACGATTCATAACTCAATAAATCTGATTAAATTTATTATTCTATAGTTATTGATGATATATTCACTTATTGGTACCATTTTTCACCCTTTGGTACTCAATATGATTAAGAAAATGATTTTAAGAAAAGTTTAATTTATCTCTCTCTTTGGTCAGAAATCAGATTTCTTCAAAACCCATGTTTTATAAAAAAAATTTAAATGATATTTTATTTTAATTTTCATATAAAATAATTTTAAAATAATTTGTGTTTTAGAAAGTTTTGAAAATGTTTTTCAATACTTCATTTATAGGTTTTCAAGGTAGTTTTAGAAGAAAATGGCTTTAAAAATGTTTTTTGTTTTAATAAAGTGTTTTTTAAAAGTGAAAGGCTAATTTCATCAATAAATGTTTTAAATGGTTTTTTAATATTACTTTATATGTTTTTAATTTTATTTTAAAAGGAAATTTTTTTGAATTTTTTTGTTTGAAAATTTGATTTTTCTAAGAAAGGTTATTCCCCTTAAGGAATTCTTCAAGTGATATTTCAAAATATTCTTCTATATAAGAGGACATCCTTTGATATAGTTTATGATTTTCTAGGAATATGATCTAAGTAAACCATTCTTATTATTTATTTGAATGGTTCATGTTTAATATGACAAGATTTTTATGAAACTCGTTCATCTTGCATGGTTTATACCATGATAAAACACTTGTGAAACTCGTTTCCTTTCATAGGTTATTCTATTATGAAATGTTTAGGCAACCTGTCTCTTTTCCATAGGTTATTATTTGATAAAACTTATATAATACCCATTTAATTTAATGTGTTATGATATTATTCTTATAAACCCATAATATTTATGGGTCATTATATAATGAATGTTTTATTTTCTTATGGAACACATATGTATGATTTCATTATGTGATAGGTGGGACATATATCTTCCTCCATTGCATTAGGTAGAGGTTTTTATCTCACGAGATTAAATGTGAAAAAAGTCAATGATATTGATCTAAAATGGAAAATGGGTTCATCCTTATCCAAAATTGGAAATGAGTGTGTCCTGATCCATAATAGTAAATAGGTGTGTCCTAATCCATAATAAGAAACATGTGGGTCCTGATCCACTATAGGAGTAGGTGTGCCCTGATTGAGTATGTTGATAGTATTGGTAGTTGACCTTGAAACACGAAATTTTCATCTATATTTATGATGGTTCCTATCTTATATGTCATGATATTACAGTCCATGATTAATTTATGATGATTTATCACCCTTATGATTCATTCCTTATGAACATACAATATTTATGCTATGAATATTGTTTAAAATATAGGATAGGTTGGCTATGAACTTTGAATGTTATGTTCATGGTCACATACCCTTATGCTTATATTATACTTTCGTATGATCATAGATTTATATCTATTTTGTTTACCATTGATGAGAATCTAAGCGCGCCCTTTCACATATTTCCTTCCCTAGGTTATGAAGAAATTTTTAGGTTGGATATTAATATGAGGAGTACTAAATGGGATGAACTTCATGGGAAAATTGAAGATCTCTCACAAAGTTAGAATATTGTGTTCTCGGTTTCAAATGACACTAAACTATTATGGTCCTTGGGCATGTACATTTTTAATATTCTGAATATTCATATAAAATGATATAATATTCATGTATGTTAATCATGGGTTTCAATAATACCATCTCGATGAAATTCACATATGCATACTTCTTCTCATCATCAGTAGGGTTGTCCAGGGTTGGGAAAACCGTAGGTACATTTTTAAACTCATGAGTTATGAATTCGCTAAGATTTTGGGATGGCTTCGGCACTGGTGTGGGAATCTAATTTCCCTTACACCATCAGTGACAATTATTTTGAGACCTGGAAGGCTATGATGCAGTTGTGCAAGCGATTTCCAATTGAGGCATGACAACTACAGGAGGTTCAGGATTTCCCAAGTAAGAAAGGATGTCCCCATCGGTGATATAAAATACCTTACAATACAACCAGTAGTTATATTTTTGTATCTCGTGTCTTGGAACCTATTTCCATTAACTGGAGACATTGATATCACTATTGGGATTAGTAGAGAAATGCATCACCTGCACTAAAGCATCATCAAACTTAACCAAACCATGATCAACTTTATTCTAGAGAAAATATTTGAACACATAGAATTTTCTTGATGGTGTGTCCAACTATACTGTGGTATGGGAAATGATCAGGGTAGCTAGTGAGTTTAGCCTCATGGGGCCTCTTACACTCAACAAATTTCATAATTTACTTCTCTAGGGAATTGATTAAGTAGCCCAAGACTGAAGAATACATAAATGAGTAGGTCAAGTTTCTTATTTTGGGGAAGGGAACTTCGGGAGTCTGGCCTTGATGGGGGGCTGGACCCATATTTTCTCATTAGGTGGCCATGTAGACGAGGTGGTGTCTAACAGGACTATGTGGGGTAAGACTATGGTTTATAGTGATTCACTCTGTGAGGATCTTCCAGAAAAGGATCTAGTAGGTGTACCAGCTCTGGAACATTTACATGTACAATGGATGAAGTCTCTTCTTTGGTAGGTATTCTCATAGAAGTTGGAAGGGGGAAATGGGATCAAATATTATCTAATCTACTACAAGGAATCCTCGAAATGCTAAGCATTTTCAAATAACTCCCAGAATCAACCTGTGTATTTTTGGGTGATGAGGGTAGGGACCAGATCGCCCTTGATATTCCTGAAACACATCATTAGAAACTTCTCTTTGGATAGTGGCATGTAAAGTGAATACATGATACCTTTCAACTAGGTGAAAAAATATTAAGCTCGCTCATCGGGCCTTTTTTTCCACTTGAAGAGGTCAGAAATACTTTGCTTATTCTTGGTGGATCAGAACTAGTATAGGAACTTTCTAAAAAGGTCCTCCAATATGAAAATAAACCCTATGGGAAACTATTTGTACAAAATAAATGTAGGTCCTTCTAGTGTTTGAGTGATGCATCAGATCTTGGTGGACTCCTCTTGTTTTGGGGACCCAAAATAGGTTCACACCTTGAAATAAAGAGATCCAAGTGGTGAAATATGTCACTAATCCAATTGAATTTTAAAAGTCTAGTTTCTAAACATCAAGGGAGCTCAGATATTTTCCCACACATCAGGTACAACTTTCCATAAAGCGATATTGCCATGTGTCGTTTTTCTAGGGCCTCAAGGCGAGTGGTGAGAGAAACCCTCAACTCATATTGACAATGATATCTGACCACCAATGAATTTATATCCTCATCAAATCATGGAAAAGCATGAATTCAATCCTGAGGAAGATAATTACACTGCATAAGAAAATTCAGAAACTCGTACTATGGTCGTATACCATATCCCTTAACATCCTCTTTGAATAGAAATGTCAGGCCACCAATATCAAATATCAGTATCTAGAAAAGGAGGAATGGATTCCCCACTAGAGGATAGATAAGGTCCCTTAAGGCATTTCTATAACCTATGAGCCTATTCGTGATTAGTTCTATAATAATACTTTTGTATTTGTCAACATCTAAGAGAAAGGTATATATTGTAGTTTTTGTCTCTACTTTCAACACAGCCTCAATTGGATCAGAGGGATCGATATTTCCCTTTCCCTTAAAGATGTTCTAATAGTGATGAAAAACATCTCATTAGAGATACTAAGGACAAGTTCCTTCCTATATTGACATGCGAGGAAACCTGTTTGAGGGTATTTCTGGTACTACATCACCCCTTGAGGTGGATCTTTCCTCTCATTATCTATGTCAGTACCCTTGTATCATCATTATCTCATTTCGATCCACCACTTATAGGTTATAGAATTCCCCTCTCAACAAAATCATGGTTATGTAGCTAACCCTAGAAATCCACCATAATGTGGTTTATATAGATGATTTCTATTCATGTCAACTATTAAATTAATAATTAAATTAACCCATGAAACGTACCGCCAATGGTCGTTTATTCCAAAATCCCCAAGATGAACCATTTTAGGTCACACCTATGGTAAACCTCAAATTTAAGATTCAACCATGGTCTTTTATTTTCGATTTGAGACTCCATTTAAGAGTTATCACATTTTCTTTAATAAATTTTGCACTCATAATATAAAATATATAAAATATTTTTATAAAATTAATTTTGGATACACTGGGCCTCATAATAGAACGTTGTCTCAATGCCTGTCTCTAAAATTAATTCTAGAAATATTTCAAAGCCTTGCAATGAAATAACAGTATCTCTATAATAATAATAAAATGATTATGGTGCTCTTTTATGTGGATGACATAATATTTTTTGGATCGAATGTAGCCCAATGAAAAAAGTTTATATAGTTCATTAAGTGGGGGTTTTAAATGTCAAAGACTAGTGAGATAACAGTTTTTCTTGGTTTACAGGTGATACTAGGAAAAAATTATTTTATTTTTAAATACATATATTAGAATTAGTTTCTGAGAAGACTTTGGATAGAGGATTCCATGGTGATGGAAACTTTGGTTTCTTCCCATATAATCCTTTAAGAGATGATTATTAGAAAATGTTAAATTTCTTGTAATAAAAATAGATCATTAGAATCTTACTATACTTAACAATTGTAAGACTTGATATTATTTTTTCCACATTTTAGGTGGTATGATATCAATCTAATCCCAACGTAATCCACTTACTTATGGTGAAAACAATACAATGTTATATCAAGGGCATAGTGGATTTCATTTTTCTATATAGTGAAACATCACAGTAAAAGTGATTGGTATATACAAACATGGGTTATTCTAGTTCAATTGTAACACCCCAAGCTTCCACAGTACAGTTCTCTTTGAATAATACAGTAGCGTGTGTTGTACGCAACTTCGAGTTCTAACACACACCACAACTAATCAAACAAGCCATTATGAATAGTAAAACCAACTTTTAAAACTTTTATAAATTTTATCTCTCAAAATGGACTTCATTTTTGGATTCAGAATATCAAAATTATCCTAGGGGGAAATTTTGGTATTTTTCTGAAAACTTTCAATTTTTGATGAATAGTGAAAAACACTGAGAAATAGTTTAAAACCAAATTTTTATTTAAATAATTATTTATTTTATTTAAATTTATTTTAGGTCAAAATAGATACATAATACCTATATAAGTTCAATGTAATTCATTGGATTTAGTTTATAATGATTTTAGATATATAAAAAGTTTATTGAACTTTTCACTGTCTTTTACCCATCTCCTAGGAGAATTTTCAAATTCACATAAAACTTAATTTTACCGCTTATATGAGTGGAATTTTGAAATTTCGAAAGAAACAGTTAAAATCAAAGAGTAAAATTTGGTTCAATAAGATAAAAATAATTTTTGGTGAATAGTTACTTTTTAATTTTATTTACCACGGTTAAAAGTAAATAGAGTAATTAAGGGTAAAATGATATTATTATTACCCTAAAACATGTCCTAATTCTATTGGCTAAGTATAATTCGACCAAAAACAACCTTAGGAATAAAATACAAACATTTTTGGTCCACTTGGATTAGATTAGAACATTTATTATTATTTAATTCAAAGAAGAGTTAAAAGAATTAAAATCAAAGTTTAATAACTGGAACATTTTTAATATAGGTTTATAAATAACATAAATTCGATTATAAATTTTCATTATTAAGATAAAAAGATTTAGTACATAATGGTATTTTATTTATAATTTTTATATATTAAATAATTTAATTTATGTATGACACAATGGTGATTCAGTAATTACCTAATTAATGAAATATTTAAATAATTGATATTATAAATATCCAAAAAAATGTAATGTGAGACTTTTTATGAATTCAAAGAATTTTATTGGTTAATATTACATGTTAGGGTTGCTTAAATTAGTTTCTTTTGAATTAATAAAGTTTTTAAGACTTTAACAAAAATCAATTGTTAAATAGTGTCAAAATTGACATAAAGGAGTTTTTAAAACAAATATTATATTATAAATTGATATAACATTCCTAAAAATCTAAGGTTCAGACAACAGACTTATATAATTATATTTATATCATTAATGGACCACTTGGAAGTCTCTTGGAAGGATATAGTAAGTTTAATAACTATATAATATAAAAATACAAAGAGACATGATAAATGTCAAACTATTTAACTAAGAGTTAAATAAAAAGGATAAAGTTAATGTAGTAACCCAAACCTATCTAAAACCTATTTTTTAGTGTTTTTCGACCCATCCCTACCTTAACCTTTAAATAATCCACTTTTGAGCCATTGGAAACCGAATATTAATTTATTATAAAATAATATTTCTAGCTTTTCCAAAGGTACACCTCACCCCTCTTATAAAAGGGTACTCCCCCTTCTCTAAAATTCATACCTTAAAAGCCTTTTGGTTCGGCCAAACCCTACCCAAATTTACTCCAAACTTCCCTCACTTAAACATAAAGTCATTCCTTTAGTCAGAAAGCCAACTTAAAGAGCCATTTTTATCAAATCCAAAGGAAGAACCCAAAGAAGAGGTAATAATTTCACCACCCTCTTTCAAGTTCCTTTCTTCTTCCACTTATTATTTTTTTGTTTTTTCCATTAAAAAATAATAAATCCAGTATCTTATATATACTGTGATGTTATTATAAATATGTTACAACCATATTAATTATTCTATCCATCCTTTGAATGATATGTCACCATACTTGCGTACGTACGGCTTACCGTCTCCACGTCGTAGTGTAATTGTTATTCAAAACATTATTATTTGGCTGGGTATGATAATGATGTGTAATTGATGTAAATAATAAGTATAACATGATAATTATTCTTTATATATGATATACCATCCAATTATATATTATTTTAATATCAAAATAATGATATTGTCGCTCGTACGTACGTACGGACTACCGTCTCCATGAATGCGATGAGATTATTCCACATCATATCCATTCAAGAATAATTTTCATTTTATGGTTAAAAATAATTTTTAAGGACTTGATATCATTCTGTATATGAATAAGATACAACCTATCCATAACAAACATGGCTATTGTAACAAAACATATAAAAGAAAACGAGTAGGTTAACACCCGAAATGACGATAATACTAAGATATTATTAACAAAGAAATATTAAAAGATCATATATGATATCATATTAATGTATATGATTCTTGTATAATTTAATAAAAATTATTTCACCATTATACAGGAGGTTAACCTACCCTTAACCAAGGAAAAGTAAAATGTAATGGTTTATTTCACAATCTCTTCATTATCTGATGTTGTTTATATGTAATTATCTACTGGGACCTCTTTATCATCCACATCCATACTTCTTAAAAATGTATTTATAAACATTCTTACAATTTTAAACTATGTGTTAAAGTCATTTATAGCCTTTTTTGACTTTCTATAAGATGTTTATAAAGTAATATTTCCATCGTTTTCCAAACAAGGTCTTTTTATCCTTTTCAATAAAATTAAGGTAAGAATGTATTTTTTTAACTTATACGGCGGGTATGGCTATTTCCCGCCGTTATAAAATCGTCAAAGCTTCCCTTACAAGATTATAAGAATATTTTCAAAGTAAATGTTTTCTTTTATAATTATTTTACTTTTAAATGATTTCAAAAAAAGAGGTATTTCTCTCAAATAGTTTTGACTTCAACTATGTCAACATCTTTTGATTAATTTTAAGCTTATTGAAGTTGATTTATTATGATACAAAACTTCCATATTGTATTGAAGTTTTTGTGATATGATTGACTGTGGATGTGTTATTTTTTATACCATTCATGGTTTATGGAGAAAGTATTTACATTTCGTATGCTAGTTTTAATACGAATGTTTATGTTATGTTTAAACCTATTCATATAAGGAATGCATTGGACTTAGAAAGTGATGGGTGGAGCCCGCTATAGCTCCTCGATACATTGGTAGGTCTCATGAGACAAAATAGTGATTTGGCACAAGGCCTTGACAAAATCATCTTTGTAGTCTTTGCACAAGGCCTTGACTATGTGGTTATAATAGTCTGGGATTATGAATTCCATCATTATGAAAGTTTTTATTGATATTGCATGTGATTATTCAACTAGTAGAATATACATGTGAATAAGTAAATGGAATTATTTCATTTTATTTTTTCCACATTATGCTGAAGATCAATTTTTGAAGGCTTTTGTTTCAGTTATACATTGAATTAAATGATTATGATTATTTATGAAAGTTTATGCTATATTGTTATCCTTATTGAGCATCTGAGCTCACCCCTTTATATGGTTTATTTTTCCTAGGATGTGAAGAAGTATTTTATGAATGACCTTCAGGGATAGTATAAGTGGATATGAGTGTGAATACAAGATGTTGTTGTAGTTTTTTTTTCACTTTATGATGTAATGTAAGACATATGAATATATCTAGTGTTTCCAAGGCTACTAAACTAATCGGTCTTTCGAGACTTGATCTTTTGTGATCATGCCAATGTTATGTAATAATGCACCGACTCTGGGTAACTGGGGTCGGGGCATTATGGTTGGTATCAGAGAAAGTTTAGTACAAACCTTGGGAGCTATATTTAGATAAAATATGATTAGAGCACATAGCCCTAAGATAAACTTTGAGGATTAGTATAGAAGAACATCCTAGAATTTTGGTATTGTAGATATTTTTTGAGTTTTCCGATCAATACATCCTGGTCTGGATACGAATAGGTAGAGGCGGCTCTGGCACATATGTACCTAGGGGTAAAACCCGAAAACACCTATTTGAGCTAGACTCAAATGGGAACTGGTGCACGACAACGGGCCTTGCTCCACTCTTGGTTACGACACTCCTGAGGGATATGATTAGGATAATTCTCATTTTCATTACAAACAATTATGAAGGTTTTATGAGTATATACTTCCTCAAATAAAACATTTTTTATGATTATGGATTATATCCATAAATAGTTCAATTTATGTTAAGCATTTTAAAAGTATGGAATTGTGTATTTTGATTCATAAACTGATATAGTTTATGCCATTGATTAGAAATGGTGCCTAATGGAAGGAATGGAAACCGTATCAATGCACGCACTCCATGTAGGGATTTCCCTCCTACTCAAGATAATTATAGTGGAGCTGGTGATGCAACTGGTGCTGATCAGCTAATCACTATACTGGGAAAATTCACTCAGGTTATGAATAATAACTGTACCCGTATGGATCACCCTGATCCACAATTTATAGGATCAATTTTAGATCACTTCATGAGGAAAAAACCACCAACATTCAATGGGAGTACAAATCCATTGGTAGCTGAGCAATGGATAAGTTCTTTAGTGAAAATATTCCATGCCTTGGGGTGTAGTGAAAGGGAAAAAGTTATCATGGCAGTTTACCGCCTCACTGGAGATGCTGACCAATGGTGATCATTGATTCAAAACATGAAGGAAGATGATGAATTATCAAATATGGAATGGAGGGAGTTCAAAGAGATTTTCTTTGAAAAATAATTTCCTCGTGACCATCGAGCAGAAATGGAAAGGCAATTTCTGAGTCTGAGACAAAAGGAGGATGATAATGCCGCAATGTATGAGACTAACTTTACAAGGTTAGTGAAGCATACAGAAGATTATATACGTAACCCAAGGAGTAAGATTTATCGTTTCTTTGATGGGTTAAAACCATTTCTCCATCGAGAATTAGTCTCAAAATCCTTCTCTCCATACGAAGATATTTTCTCATGTGCTATCAAGAAAGAAAAGGAATTCTCTAAGTCTTACAACTTTAAAGCAAAGCCAGAGAAGAAGAAATATGCTTATCAATCTGGGAATGGAAATAAGGGGAAGAAGGGAAAAGTTGAATATCCATCCTGCAGTAAATGCGGGAAGAAACACCCTGGTACTTTCTTGAAGGGAATGGGAGTATGTTACAAGTGTGGTGAAAAAGGCCACCAAGCTCGTGAGTGCAAGGGGAAGAAAGAAGCTACTGATGTTAAATGTTACAACTGCAGGGAGATGGGACATTATGAAAATGAATGTCCAAACCGTTAAGGGAACTTACCTCAGAAAAGGCCAAGGGATCAAGTCCAATCTAATCATATCACTACTGATGAGGTAGAATCTCCTAAAGACGTGGTGGCAGGTAATTTAATGGTTTCCTCAAGTTTAGAAAATGCATTATTTGATTCTGGATTATCATATTGTTTCATATCTTCCCATTTTTCTAAGAAAATTAGATATTTCTAATTTGATTTAACAAGGGAGTTGTTAGTCAAAACCCCTAAGGGAAGTATCATTGCAACAAAGTTTTGTGAATCTGTCCCCATTAGAGCACATAAATGTTCTTTATTGGCTGATCTCATCATCATACCCATGATTGAATATGATATAATCCTCAGTATGGATTGTCTTTCAGACCATGATGGTAAAGATTTATTGTAAGAATAAGTAGGTTACTATTTTTGATGATGACAATAAGGAACACCTTATCTTTAGAGCAGAATCGTCACCACCTAATTCTTATCTAGATCCACCCCCAGTTGCTCAACTACATTCAATTATTGGGGATGAAGAGATTGAAATGACTCTGGGTGAGGAAATGAATGTTAAAATAGAGGATGTACCTATTGTGAGAGAATATGTTGATGTGTTTCTAGAAGATTTACCTGGACATCCTCCAGAACGAGAAATTGAGTTTTCCATTGATTTAATTCTGGGTTCAAGGCCCATATCGAAGACCCCTTATAGAATGGCCACTGTGGAATTAGTTGAACTAAATAAAAAACTAGATGAATTGAGTAATAAATTATTTATTTGCCCTAGTGTTTCTCCATGGGTAGCCCCTGTCCTTATTGTTAAGAAGAAAGATAGATCTATAAGGTTATGTATTGACTATAGGGAAATCAATGCTATAACAATAAAGAACAAGTATCCCCTACCTCACATTGATGATTTATTTGACTAACTTCATGAAGATCAATACTTTTCAAATATTTAACTTTGATCTAGATACCATCAGTTGTGTGTGAAGAAGGAAGACATTACGAAAAAAGCATTTGGAACCAGGTACAGGTATTACGAGTTTATAGTAATGCCTTTTGGGCTCACTAATGCACCCACTATATTCATGGATCTAATGAATAGAGTTTTCAAGGAATATATCTATGATTTTGTAGTGGTATTTATTGATGATATCTTGGTATATTCCAAAAGTTATGAAGATCATGAAAATCACTTACGCATTATCCTGAAGATTCTTAAAAGACATGAATTGTATGGGAAGTTTAGCAAGTGTGAATTTTGGCTTTAGGGGATCTCTTTTCTTGGCCATATTGTCTCTAAAGATGGAATCTATTTTAATCCTTCTAAGACTAAGGCAATCCAAGAATGGCCAGCACCGACGAGTATAACTGAGGTATGCAGTTTTATTGGTTTAGCAGGTTATTATCGACATTTCGTCCAGAATTTCGCCTGATTGGATAACCCATTAACAAAGATCACACGTAAAGGGGTTAAATTTGTTTGGAAAAAAGAGTGTGAAGAATATTTTGAAGAACTGAAGAGAAGATTAGTCAATTCTCCTATATTGACTCTACCATCAGGGAGTGATGGGTTCATTATTTATAGTGATGCATCGAAGAAAGGACTTGGTTTTTTCCTTATGCAGAATGATAAAGTTATTTCCTATTCATCATGATGGATAAAAATTCATGAGCAGAACTATCCTACTCATGATCTTGATTTAGCTGTTGTAATCTTTACTTTGAAGATATAAAGACATTATCTCTATGGTGAGAAATGTGAGATTTATACTGATCACAAGATTTTGAAGTATATTTTATCACAGAAATAACTCAACATGAGGAAAAGTATATGGCTTGAACTACTCAAGGATTATGATTTCACGATACACTACCACCCGGGGAAGGCAAATAAGGTTGCAGATTCTTTGAGTAGAAAAGATCATGGTGTTTTTAACAAGATGAGAGTTGAGATGGATCCTATTTTCATGGATCTAGTAAATATGGATATGGGAATCACCATGGAAGGTGAAACATCAATACTTTTTCAACTGGTTACCAACCTATCTTTACTAGAAAGGATAAATAATTCTCAGGCCGATGATGAAGAGTTTAAAAGGAGGATTGAAGCTGTGAATGATGGGAGATTGAGTGACTTTGTGTATTAAGATGGAATCATGAAATTTGGGAAGAGACTTTGTGTTCACAATATACCTAATATAAAAAGAGAATTGTTGAATGATGCTCATAGTTCCAATTTCTCTGTAAATCCTAAGGGCACTAAGATGTATAGAGATTTGAAGGAACATTTTTGATGGGACAACATGAAGAGGGAGATTTCTAATTTTGTGTCAAGATGTATGGTTTGTTAACAAGTTAAAGCTAGAAGGCAACAGCCTGGAGGAGTCACGCAACCTCTTCCCACACCTGAGTGGAAATAGGATAATATCACGATGGAATTTATTATATGAATACCAAAGACTCCTAGCAGGAACGATGCAATATGGCTCATTGTTGATTGTCTTACCAAGTTAGCATATTTTCTTACTATAAGGGAGGATTTACCACTTGAACGTCTAGCAAGACTATATATTAATGATGTTTTGAGACTTCATGGAGTACCCATATCGATTGTTTCTAACCGTGATCAACGTTTCACATCAAGATTCTGGAAAAGTCTTCAGAAATACCTGGATACTGAACTTCATTTGAGCACTGCCTACCACTCTCAAATAGATGGACAATCATAACGGACTATTCAAACCTTATAAGACATGTTGAGATCATGACCACTTGACTTTCAGGGTATGTGGGATCAATATTTACCTCTGGTAGAATTTTCCTATAACAATAGCTTCTATTCGAGTATTCAGATGGCACCATATGAAGAGTTATATGGAAAGAGATGTCACACACCAACATGTTGGGATGTTGTTGGTGAAAGAAAACTCATAGGCCCATAATTGATGGAGGAAACGATGGAAAATGTGAAGGTAATACAAAACCACATCAAAGCATCTCAAAGTATGCAAGAGAGCTATGCTGACAACCGAAGGAAGGATTTTGAATTTTAGGTAGGATATCATGTTTCCTTGAAGGTATCTCCATGGAAGGGTGTTATACGTTTCGGTAAGAAAGGAAAATTGAGTCCCATGTACATCGGACCATTAGAAATTCTAAAATGAATTGGGGTTGTAGCTTATCGTTTGGAAATTCCACCAAGTCTCTCCAAAGTTCACGATGTGTTCCACGTATCACTGTTGAGAAAATACATGCCTGACCCAACGCATGTACTCACTTACGAGGAATTGGAACTAGAACACGATCTTTCTTATTGTGAAGAGCCCATCAGGATTCTTGATACTAGAGAACAAGTGCTGAGAAACCAGACAACTCATCTGGTAAAAGTTCTGTGGAGAAACCATAAGATGGAAGAGGCAACGTGGGAACCCGAGGAACTTATGATGAAGAAAAACCCGAGTCTTTTTATATAGTAATATTCTAGAAATTTTGAGGATGAAATTATTTTAAGGGGGGAGAATGTAACACGCCAAGCTTCCACGGTACGCTTCTCTTTGAATAATACAGCAGTGTGTGTTGTACGTAACTTCAAGTTCTAACACACACCACAACTAATCAAACTAGCCGTTATGAATAGTAATACCCACTTTTTGAAATTTTATAAATTTTATCTCTCAAAATGGACTTCATTTTTGGATTCATAATATCAAAATTATCCTAGGGTGAAATTTTGGTATTTTTCTGAAAACTTTCAATTTTTGATGAATAGTGAAAAACACTGAGCAATAGTTTAAAACCGAATATTTATTTAAATAGTTATTTATTTTATTTAAATTTATTTTAGGTCAAAATAGATACAAAATACCTATATAAGTTCAATGTAATTCATTGGAGTCAGTTTATAATTATTTTAGATATATAAAAAAATTATTGAACTTTTCACCGTCTTTTACCCATCTCCAACGAGAATTTGCAAATTCACAAAAAAAATAATTTTACCACTTATGTGAGTGGAATTTTGAAAATATGAGAGACACAGTTAACATAAAAGAGTAAAATTTGGTTCAATAAGATAAAAATATTTTTTGGTGAATAGTAACTTTTTACTTTTATTTACCACAGTTAAAAGTAAATAGAGTAATTAAGGGTAAAGATGATATTATTATTACCCTAAAACATGTCATAATTCTATTGGATAAGTATAATTAGACCAGAAAAACCTTAGGAATAACATATTAACCTCTTTGGTCCACTTGGAATAGATTAGGACCTTTATTATTATTTAATTCAAAGAAGAGTTAAAAGAGTTAAAATCAAAGTTTAATAACTGAAACATTTTTAATATAGGGTTATACATAACATAAATTAGATTATAAATATTCATTATAAATATAAAAATATTTACTACATAATGGTATTTTATTTATAATTTTTATATATTAAATAATTTAATTTATTTATGACACAATGGTGATTCATTAATTACCTAATTAATGAAATATTAAAATAATAGATATTATAAATATCCAAATAAATGTAATTTGAGACTTTTTATGAATTCCACGAATTTTATTGGTTAATATGACATGTTAGGGTTTCTTAAATGAATTTTTTTCGAATTAATAAAGTTGTTAAGAGTTTAACAAAAGTCAATTGTTAAATAGTGTCAAAATTGACATAAAGGAGTTTTTAAAACAAATATTATATTATAAATTGATATAATATTCATAAAAATCTAAGTTTCATCCAAATGACTTATATAATGATATTTTTATCATTAATGGACCACTTGGGGGTCTCTTGGAAGTATATAAGAAGTTTATTAACTATATAATATAAAAAAAAGAGACATGGTAAATGTCAAACTATTTAACTAAAAGTTAAATCAAAAAGATAAAGTTAATATAGTAACAAAAAAACTATCTAAAACCTATTGGTTGAGTTGTTTTAGATCCATCCCCACTTTAACCTTTAAATAATTCACTTTGGATCCCTTAAAAACCGAATAAGAATTTATTATAAAATAATATTTCTAGATTTTCCAAAGGTGCCCCTCACCCCTCTTATAAAAGGGCACCCCCCCCCCTTCTCTCAAATTAATACCATAAAAGCATTTTGGGTCGGCCAAAACCTGACCAAATATCCTATACAATTCCTTCAATTAATCCTAAAGGCCTTAATTTAGACATAAATCCAACTTAAGAAGCCCTTTTGATCAAATCAAAAGGAATAACCCGAAGAAGAGGTAATAATTTCACCACCCTCTTTCAAGTTCCTTTCTTCTTCCACTTCTTCTTTCTTTGTTATTACCATTATAAAATAATAACTCCAGTATATTCTATATAAAATGATGTTATTATAAATATGTTGCAACCATATTCACTATTCTATCCATCCTTTTAATGACATGTCACCATACGTGTGTACGTACGGCTTACCGTCTCCACATCGTGGTGTAATTGTTATTCAAAACATTATTATTTGGATGGGTATGATAATGATGTGTAATTGATATAAATAATAAGTATAACATGATAATTATTCTTTATATATGATATATCATCCAATTATATATTATTTTAGTATCAAAAGAATGATATTGTCACACGTGCGTACGTACGGACTACCGTCTCCACGAACACGATGAGATTCATTCCCCATTGTATCCATTCAAGAATAATTTTCATTTGATGGTAAAAAACAATGTTTAAGAACTTGATATAATTATGTATATGAATAAGATACAACCTATCCATAACAAACATGGCTTATGTAATAGAACATATAAAAGAAAATGAGTATGTTAACACCCGAAACGACGATAATACTAAGATATTATTAACAAAGCAATGTTAAAAGATCATATATAATATCATATTAATGTATATGATTATTGTATAATTTAATAAAAATTATTTCTCCATTATACATGATTTTAACCTACCCTCAACCAAGGAAAAGTACAAGGTAAGGGTTTATTTCACAATCTCTTCATTATCTGAGGTTGTTTATACGTAATTATCTATTGGGGCCTCTTTATCATCCACATCCATGCTTCTTAAAAATGTATTTATAAAAATTCTTACTATTTTATACTTTGGTTTAAATTAATTTATATCCTTTTTTGACTTTTTATAAGATGTTTATAAAGGAATATTTCCGTCATTTTCCAAACAAGGTCTTTTTTATCCTTTTCAACAAAATTAAGGTAAAAATATCTTTTTTTATCTTATACGGAGGGTACGACTATTTTCCGCCATTATAAAATTGTTGAAGCTTACCTTACAAGCTTATAATAATATTTTCAAAGTAATTGTTTTCTTTTATAATTATTTTAATTTTAATTGATTTCAATAAAAATAAATATTTCCCTCAAATAGTTTTGATTTCATCTATGTCAACATCATTTGATGAATTTTAAGCTTATTAAAGTTGATTTATTATGATACAAAACTTACATATTGTATTGAAGGTTTTGTGATATGTTTTACTATGGATGTGTTATTTTTTATACCATTCATGGTTTATGGAGAAAGTATTTACATGTCGTATGCTAGTTTTAATACGAATGTTTATGTTATGTTTAAACTTGTTCATATGAAGAATGCATTGGACTTAGTAAGTGATGAGTGGAGCCCGCTATAGCTCCTTGATGCGTCGGTAGGTATGATGAGATAAAATAGTGTGTTTTCACAAGGCCTTGACAAAATCTTATTTGTAGTCTTGGCATAAGGCCTTGACTATGTGGTTATGATAGTCTGGCATTATGAATTCCATCATTATGAAAGTGGTTATTGATATTACATGTGATTATTCGACTAGTAGAATATCCATGTGAATAAGTAAATGGAATTATTTCATTTTCTTTTTTCCATATTATGCTGAAGTTCAAGTTTAAGAGGATTTTGTTTTATTTATACATTGACTAAAATTTTATGCTTATTTGGGAAAGTTTCTGCTATATTGTTATCCATACTAAGCATCTGAGCTCACCCCTTTCTATGTTTTATTTTTCCCAGGATGTGAAGAAGTATTTTATGAATGACCTACAGGGATAGTATAAGGGGATATGAGTGTGAATACAAGATGTTATTGTAGTTTTTTTCACATTATGATGTAATTTAAGACTTATGAATATATCTAGTGTTTCCAAGGCTACTAAACTAATCGGTCTTTCGAGACTTGATCTTTTGTGATCATGCCAATGTTATGTAATAATGCACCGACTCTAGTTAACTGGGGTCAGGGATTTACATCAATGGATGATATAAATTCAAATGTATGTTGTTATTTTTATCATGGTATATTGTTTATTTATTTTTTGAGAAATAAATAATATTTCATTTATCTAAGCACTGTAGAGGATTAAAATATTATAGATACTCAAACTTACATGTGGTTACAATGGATGAAGTAGCATAAAAAATACATAGGTTCTAAATTTAATTCTCTTATCATAATTAATATTGATATATTATCTTTTATTAGTCTTTTAAAAATCTATTCCATCACTTAAGTATAAAGAATATATAACTCATATATTAATTTATAATGGATAAATTGGATCATGGGACGGTGAATTTGGAGTTTATTTCTATAGAGTATCAATTCACAAACATCATAATGAATTACTTAGACAAATAATAATTTTAAATTTATGGGTATTCCCTCAAAGTATATTTAATTCCCCAAACTTAGGAAGTGTTGATTTGGAACCCCACTCCCTGAGGTTTGTTCTAAATTTTTATATATGATATAACTTATCTTTTCTTGATATATACCTTTAAATGAGTATCCTTTGGGTTCATTGAAAAAATGGGGATGTATTTTTCATAAATGAGGAAGTGTATTTGATCGAAACTATATTAGGGTAGAGCATGGTGGTACAAGGGGAAGATCAAATATTTTGTGCCATTTTTAAATCACGGTGATACCAAATTTGTTTGATCATTGAATATATATCACAGAAGGATGAAAATAGGTTCATGATGAAACCGTTTTACTAGGTATTGTTGAGGTAGTTATCTTCGCATGGTCTATACTCTGTAAAAAATTGATATTGATCACGAAAAACAATTATTATCTGTTTATAGCTGCATATGGTAATGAGATTTGAGTGATTAATTAAAGAAATTTACATGTTACTCTTGTGTCTCACGTTGAGCCTAAATCATGTAGGATTAGAGTATGTGTTGACTAATACATTGATCAAAATCTATAGATTTATAAGGGAAAGTTTTTTTTTGAATAAGGATTTCTGAAATTTGTGTCTACATATATTTTTAAATGGTTTCAAAAAGTGTTTTCAAAAAACCTAAAGGGGGTATTTTTGGGGAAAAAAATTACTCAAGGTGATGTTCAGTGTTTTTGGGTTGTTTTGTTTATTGAAAAAAGATATTTTATAAAGTTAAAGAATCATAGGGATCTTAAAACATTTAAAAATAAGGGTTTTGTAAGCTCTAGATGGTTTTCAATAAGTTTTTAATATAATCTGTCTATGTTTAACAGTGTTTTCCAAAATTTTGGGTCTAAAAATTTGGAGAAAGATTAAAGTTTATTTTAAAATAATGGAAAGATTTTTTTTTCACAAGTGAGAAGTTAATTTAATATGTTTAAAGTTTCATGAATTTTTTTATTCAATGCTAGTGTTTTTAAATGAAATTGTTTCATAAATTTTGGGATAATTAATTGAATATTGAGTTTAAAAACTGATATGGAGTTACAAAAACATGGTAAATTCATATGGGAAGTTTCATGAAGATTGTAAGATATATTAAAAAATAAATGATTAAGGTGACATGTTTTACATGAATAAAAGGTTTCATATAGGGTTTTTTGTTAGGCACCTAATTTTTGTAAAATTATAGCCACACCTATAAATAGGTTGTTGCCCCCTTAGTTGGGTGTCCAAGACGTAGAGAATATCTGTGCTCTATTTTCATGTAAGTTATTCATCAACATACTTCTTTCATAAAAAAATTTATACCAAAATTAGTTTATAAAATAAAGATAATTTATAATACTTGAACAAGTTAATTTTTTGAAAGTTTTAAAGTTATATGAAATTTGAATGATTCAGGAATGGTATAAATGTACATGAAATTTTTGAAGTTACATAAAGTTTTTAAAAAGATTTCATGATAATGGAAAGTTGTGTGAACCATAATAAATTACCCATAATTTATATGGTAAATTGGAATTCATCATTTGTATAAAATAAGAGCTTTATAACACCTCCATTGTGGTATAATAAAATGTGAAACTTTTTTCAAAGTATAATAAAGGAATAGTGAGTACACTTCGATAGGGATAAAAGCAAGCTTTTAAAATTGAAAGGTTTTAAACTAGGGGAATTGAGTCCACTAAAAACATTGTAACCAAAGTATACTCTAATGTATATTGTTATATTGGTACATTTACTTTTTTATACTTTAATTATCCCTGTTATGGTAAACCATGTAACATTTTTGTGCCTCATGCATGCTTTTATTTCAGTTCATACTTTACTGCAGGAAGAAGAGAGAATAATGTTTTCATTACCAAGGAAAAAATATCAAAAAGGGAATTTTTTATCATAAAAACCATGATTCAACACCGCCTAGGTTACATAATATATTTAGTCCAACAATATTCATATGAAATATAAATATTTGTGGAAAACTGTAAAACCTTTAAAACAATGGTTTTAAATAAAACCATGTATAGCCTTGGTGACCATTGAATAAAAATATCTGCAATGATAAAACCTTAGATGGATTTTTAAATCCCTATAATTTGTATGTAAATTTTCATAAGTGACATTCATGGGTATTATAAACACCACAAAAAATAAATATGGAGGTTAATATATAACATATATCAATGATGGGAAATTGAGATGAAAAAATCTTACCTCAAACTTCTGTATGGTTAGAAATGCTCGAATATCCTATATAATAAATTTAGAAATATTATATATCTATTTTAAAAATATTTTTATATTTATATTTCAATATTTAATTCCTTTATAATTTATTCTATCCCATTTATTAACATTTTTATGTTAAAATCAATATTGGGGTGTTACATGTTTTGTTTTGTATATGTGTTTCAGTTCAACGATACTAGTACTTAAACCTTGTTCTTGGTTTTTTCATCACCATAATAATAATAACTAGTAATCCACCCATGCGATGCACGCACTATAACAAAGCATATGAATTTTTAATGAAATTGATAAAAAAACATTAAAAACATAATTACACAAACTTCAATAACAACTTGAGAAGAAACTGTATTAAAAATGTTGCAACCTAAATAGCACTTAAAAACATAAATATGTTGCATAAAAAATACAACAATAAATCATTACAATTTATGGATGCTGAAAACCATAAATAGTCGTAGACATAGTTTTGATAACTGGGTATATTTATAATACACATAGCATGCAACAACCATGGACATGTGACATTCAAGCTTCAAAAATATGATATGTTTCATCGTAAATTACCAAAATTCCTCTGTTTAATTACTAACAACACTTGGTAACATTTACACGATCACTTAGGTGCTTACCTATTGTAGTGATAAACATTTCCATATTTGTTTTATAAGTACTAATTTATTATTAAGGCGTTTTGACATAATTTCTATCTACACATAAAAAGGTGTCATGAGCATCAGAAGTAAAGGTAGAATGTAGAGGATAAAAATATAAGTTGTCATGTGAAAAAAAATAAAAACAGCACTAAAAGTTATGGAGTATCACTATCATAGAACTGTATATGGGAAAAGGAAAGATAAGAATAATACATCTCACATGATTTAAACTGTAATTGTAAATATGATGAGGATAAATATTTTCTAGTATTTCAACATGAATCTTTTCCAACTACATTTAGAAACCAATAAAATAATACAATATCATTACAGTAAAATGAAAACATGGTGAATAAAAACATAGAAACTACTATTTTGGACAATTCTTGCAGTACCACGGATAGAGTCGATTCCAGAAACCCACATTTTCCTCTAAAATCATCGATCAATGTCCCAATATTTGCCTTCCATGTAAATATATTGTATATCATGTGAGTCTGGTTCTATGTGTTCTCACATGAGTGTTAGATCTGTAACATTGTAATTTGGATAACCTTTCATGATTTGTTCTATACTTAGCTTAAGATATTCTCTCAACCTCGAAATCTCCTCATTGTTATGAACTCTCCAACAGTGTTGATCATCAGCCATTCCTTGACATGGATTAAGGAAAAAAGATTAAAAAAATGAATGTGATAAACAAAGAATGCCCTAAAAATAAGAGTTAACGCACATTATTTCATTATCAACAGGCAGGGGTGAAGATAGATAAAAAAATTTCACCTAGAAAAAGGTGTTCAACAATTGCGGTATGCTGTAAGCAGATCCAATTAAACAAAATATTTCCCAACAGATACAACAATAGAAGAATATTAATGTCAATAAGTTGAATTATAAAAATCATTACCACAGAAAATAAATTGAAAGTTGAAGCTCATGCAAAGGGTTATTTACTAAAGACCTGGAAAATAAATTCCAAAAGGAAAATATTCTATATAATGGATATTGATAATGGATGTTCTGGATATGATATATTCATATGCAGCGCATGTATTGTTCATCTACATAGTATAGATAATTTTCATAACACAAATATTATAAATAGATTAGGAATATTCTTATAATAATGGGTTTTTGAAATGGAAAATGAAAAATGAAAAGATGGTTTCATAATACATAGGGTATCCAATTTTGTATGATGAGTAACATGAATATGAAAAATTTACATTTAAAATAATACATTTCCTGCAAATTGTTTAACCTGACTATCCAGAGAATAAAACCTTTTGGAAAAAATAAATGAACAACTCATAAGATTATCATTAACAAATATTAAATAATTTAATTGGTCACATGGTAAAAAAACATTTGTATTAATGAACAAGTATATTAAGATCCCATTGTCATGATTGAAGGTAACGTATACTATAATAACTACATATACTTGTAGTTCATGCAATACCCAATGATAGTATTGCACTACTAGAAGGAATAAGTAAAACTGAAAAAAGGAGGTCATACCAGTGGAAAATGCATTCCAGGAAGCCTGTACAGGAGCTAGTCGACCATGCCAAGCCTTCCCATTCATCAAAATTGAAACCTCAAGAAGTCATCCATGAACATCCATAAATCCAACAAATTGATAATCAGAAAATAAAGGATATTCCAGTGGAGAAATCAACACAGGAAAGGGAAAAAACCTACCATCAAACAAAACAGAGCAGCAACTCCAAGATAGCATTAAGACCTCAATACAGATCACTGAACAGGGTGAAAAAGCCACTCTCTAGTGCGATCAATCTAAGACATCTAGAAGACCATCAAAAACAATGAAATCATGTTACACAACATCGTGGAGTTAAAACCCCAAAAGTCTTCACAAACAGGAAGAAATCCAATTCACAGAAAAAATTGTAAAGCCCTCAGGGACCTGCTAGCACAAGTAGACATCCCATATCCATTGACTCACAGCCCAGAATCTTGAAAATCAATTGTGGTTTAATCCACTTAATATAAAAACAATACCCCTATCCAGTAATGACATCTTATAAAAAGCAGATACACAAGGCATAGAAAACAGTCCCAAAATCTCGAGAAGGAAGAACTTTTGAGTGATTGAAGAAGTCATTCCCATGGAATATCTTTAAGGTTGAAATCAGTTTGAGTATTGATATTCTGAAATTTTATATAAGTATGTCTTCTAGAGAAGATGTTGTTTCAGAAAATAAGGTTGAGTTATGCAATAGAAGGTTCTGGTTTATAAAATAACAGAAAAAACAGAAAATCCTCTAATATCATATTACATTTCAAAAAAATTATGATCACCTCTATAAATAGTACATGTTGTTTTATTCAGTGAAATTGTGAAGGAAATCCATTTAAATAATAGTCATCCAACAGTTCTTTCAATACTTTCTACACTACAACCCCTATCATGGATGTTGGCATCATAGTGTTTCAGTAGTGAAAAATGGTGACAAACAAAACCATGTAATCTGTTTTGAGTATATTCATTAGGAACTAAAAAACTATGGAAAAACATGTTCAAACAATATTTCATGGACTGAAATAAAAACTTCATTCTATAAATAAAAAATGAATTGATAATTTGAAAATAACAGAAACATTAACTTTTGATTATTACTATTCCATTGCACCGAAAAATTTCAATCATATTATTTAGTCTTTTTTTATGTTTTCATTCATGCGAGGGGATGCAGTACATTGTAATTTCTTATTTTATCCATGGATTCTTGAGACGTTTCACCATTTATTTGAACCAAATCATCAACATCAAAGTTAATGAACATATATTTCTACAAAAAGAATTGACATTAAAGAATAAGTACAACATATTATTTAAAATTAAAATCATATAACTGTAAATCTGATGCTTAACAGAAACCAATTGAGAATAAGAAATGGATTGTGTGTATTAATCATAGAAAAAATACTAATGACATGAAAAAATGAGGTTTTTTTTAGTTTCAATGATGTCATGAAAGTAACACTCAATGAAGATAAAGAACATATACCTAAGTACAGTAAATAGTTGTACCTAATGTAATAAATCCAATTTCACTGTTGCAACACACTCATAATGATCCACTTCTTTGGTTTTCATGTTATCCAAGGAAAAAATGAATATTACAATAATGTGGGGTATGTTTTCGAAAAAAAATAGAATAGAGGAATTAAAAAAAGTAGTACATGGTTATGTTATATTCTAATAAAACTTTGAGAAATTTTTGGCACATAATAATGTAAAAAACCTTGGTAGAATCAATATGGAAAATGTAGTTCTCAAAAAATGATGTCAAATAGATCATTAATAACAATAGGCAGATATTATGGTCAAGGCATCAAAACTTCATGAAAATTCCAATAGTAAAATATTTTAAATGCAATAAAATAAATCACACCTGAAATATTAATTAGTGATGTCGTGATGTCCTTAGTTACCTATATGAAGTGTGGCATCGCTACCATGTCCACAAGTTCAATTGTTACAAAAATATAAATTCTTCGATGATTAGATTGTGTACTCTAAAAAACATGATGCACAATGAAAACATAAAATTAGAAACATAATCGAAGATTAGAATTTCCGTATTATGTAATGAAACCTCTTATCCTACAGGGATTCATTTATTAAATACTAAATGTAGATACAAAATCAACCATATAAACCTACTATAGTCATCATAAGAAATATGGAAACACTTATGCATCAAAAATTTGGAAATCATTAGACATATGAAAGCTATAAAAATATTATGTATGATGACCTAGGAAACACTTTCATAAGAAATACAGAAATATATATATTTGAGTAATCTGAAAAAACATACATATAAATAGTTTGGAAACACTTATGTATAATCCATCTACAAAAAATTATGTAAATGTTAGGACCATATGAAATTAGGTGCACCAAACATCTTCCACCAAAAAATACATTGATATGGTATCAAAAAAAATACATAACAACATATTTGGTTATCATAAGCATTCTAGAAATAGTTCTACATGACAAATATGGTAACAATTTTTCATAAGATGCCTATAAAAACATTTATGTATGAGAAAAAGTGGTGTTTACGAAACCTAAATCTGGAATTTTTCTTCAGCATTGTTCTTGGGTGTTTTTCTCAAGGGAGAACATCATCCTAAATACATTTGAAGACTTGAATCAGAAAAAATTGCATAAATTGTTAGTTTTAACTGAGATTAATGAATATGCTCAAACAATTGAATCTTGAGCACCAGATATGGGATCTGGAGACTATTAATTGAGTCTTTGTGATGATTTCCAAAAACCTAGAATAAAGATAACATCCATTGAAAGTGTTGAGATTAGTTTAGGAGGTAGAGGGAGCCGATAAATGGGTTATCGTGCTGAGTCGTTAGATGATGCAGAGCTCCTTGCCTTCCAAAGAGAGACTATAACACACAAGATTTTGAAAGGATCCTGAGTAGATTCTAACAGTGTCTTCTTGTTAAAAATTTAAATTCACTACAATTCTTGGTCACCACTATATAATCAGAGGAGGTAGAGGATCCGGAGATGAAGAAGACAAAGGAGGAGGTGGTGAAGTCAGAGGCACCGAGGGTTGTTGTTGAGGTAGAGGGGGATGATGGTAGAGGAATGAAACCTTGGTCTAAAGGAAGAAACTAAGAGTAGCGGTAAATGTATTATAATACTTGGCCTAAGATAAAACAGAAATTGGAGGTGATGGGAGGAATTTATTTTAAGATGTAAATATTGGATAGAGGAATCGCGGATAGAGAGGAGATTCTGGAACGGGAGGAGATGATGACTGATAGAGATAGGGAGCAGGTGGAGACAGAGATAAGGACCCAAGAGTGCGATGGATGGGTAGTCGAACAGAGGTGATGGGGTAATGGGGTGACAGTGGTGTTACTGGAGTACCGAGATCAGGGAAGCCGGATAGTAGGATAACTGAAACCCTAGAAAGAGGTGAAACTCAAGCCTAAGCGGGAGAAGGAAGATGGTAGAGAGGTGAGGTTAAACCATGAGAAGGAGAATGTCTAAGTAGGAGGATGATGGAGTGCATCATAATCAAGAGACAGAGCTGGAAGGAGGCAGGGGTTTTCGGGGAACATAGGTCGTGATGAGCTGAAACCCGAGCAAGAGCGGGAGTGGGATGGAGAATATGGAAGAGAAAGGGTGAAAAGGAAGGTCAAAGAGCTTTGGAGGATTGACACGTATGAAAAAATGGATGTGGATTGTTGTGAGAGAGACACATGGTAGTAGAGAATCCTAAGATTGGTATATTTAGTATATTTCATAATTATCATATTTTTATCTTAAATTTAATTTTATAACCAGCCATATAGGTGGTGTTTTAAAATTACATTCATCTTTTATGGAGGCGCTAGTCCGAACATACACATGAGTGGCATTCTAATTTTTTTAATGGGTGGAAGGGAAATAAGGTAAATAATTGTTTACCTTTCCAAAGTAATAATTATATTATAAATATCATAATTTTTCATTTAATAAAGCTATATAATTTTTCATGTTTGGTTATGATGGAAAATGAAATATATCATTCATGGATGTAGTAATCTGCTGATATACACGGACAAAATTTTATGTTATCAATTGATGGAAAGATGGTAGAGAGTAGTTATTCCATTGACATCATAAAATTTTAAATATATAATTATATCGGTTTCATTATTTTAATATTTTTATATAATATTTTGAGAGGGTTGAAAATAAATAAACATTAAAGAACTTGTTTAGAATAAAAACCTCTTCCTTGGAGAACCACTTTTGATAAACACCTTTTGCCAACATACATTGTCTTTTGGGAAGGAAAAAACTCTAAATTATGGATAAGGATGTTGGTAAGTGATTTGGATAGATCTTGGTAGAGATAAATATCACAAAGTGTGTACATAAGGGAGGGGGTGAGGTGTCCCTTTTATATGAGTGAGGAGTGGCGCCATTGTAAATACTCTATAATTAAAAATAATATAAATATTTTTTATCAAAGGATAGTGATATTAAATGCACAAAGTATCAAATAAAAGTTAATTTATGGTCTAGATACACTCATCCAATAAAATTTAAACAATTTTTAGTGATATTTTTGGTCTTATCTATTAGTTTAACCATTTACCAAATTTAACTTAACCGTGGTGTATAAATTTTCACCTCGGTAAATTTTTTGATTAAAAGTAAATTATACCTTATTAAATATTTTTAAACTTTAATTAATAATATTTCAATAATTTAATCATATTCAATTTATAAATGTTTTATAAAATATTTATAATATCCGTGAAACAAATTTCACAAATATTTTTTATAAAAAACATATATTTAAGCATAAAAGTGATTTTACTCTCATTACTTGTATAGTAACAACAATTAAATGAATTTTAATTTATTTACTGAATGTATTATCTTAAAATTTCATTAAAATCATTCATTATTAGATATTAGTTTAATTTATTAAATTAAAAATACATTGTGAACATAAAAAATAGTTTTTTGAAGAAAAAAAGTTCTTTTTTACCTTCAAAAGATTTTATTTTCATTTATAAGCATTTATAATTATTGTGTGAATTATTATTAATTTTTTTCTATTTATAAAAATTAATTTTAATTATATTTAACACTATAAATATGATAAATTTACCTTTTAAATAAAAACATAAAAAATTATAAAATTGTTATGATTTGTGAAGAATTATTAGATTAAAATTTCTTTATAACTGCTTAATTATTTCTTGGATGTTATTAATTTATTTTACATTAATATTTTGAAAGTACATTTATTGATATAATTCCCCAAAAATTATTAAATCTATAAAAAAATACATATTTCATAAAAATCATTCAAAATAGTTCTTATAGAATCTATTGTATAAAATCATTTATTTTGTCATTTTCATTTGACCAACAAGTAATGTATTTAATTTTGTATTATAACAAATAATTATTCACCTAATATCAGTGTTTCATGCATTATAAGATATTGAATGAATCAAATTTATTTTAGAGGAAAATATATACTGAAATCACGGGGTTTTACAATCATAGTTATTATTTCATAAATATGGGTATCACATCCTTGTAATTTCAATATGATAGAAGTTTTTTATGAAGGTATAATTTTTTAATTAGTTTAAATAAAGAAAAATAAAACCACATGAACATAAACTTACTAAATTTGTATATCAACATATTAATATAGGGTTCACTCTCTCTATGTATTTGAATTCAGACTATTAATTTTTTATGCCTTAATTATTTTATATATAAGATGGTGTGTTATAAATTTCTAAATTTGTACAAAATTAATAATTCTAGATGATTTTTGAAGTTTCAATTAACAACATTATGTTTTAAGTTAATTATTAGAATGTAATGGGTGATATGTCACTGTACATAGTTCTATTATTATCTGGTTTAAAAAATTATGAGAAAGGTAATGGAATTAGAATCATTTTAAATTGTGTTTATTTATTGTTGTCTTATGACTCTTACACAATATAATAATTAAAAATTAATTTAATAATGAGAAATAAATACATTATATTGTTTTATTATCACTAGAACGATAGTATTCTTATAATTAAAGGATAAAAGACTTATAATATCGTTATATAAGAAAATACCACCCAATATTTGGTTTAACCATCAATATTATTATTAGTTATTCAATAATTGGTAAATTCAATCTTCCCAATCTCTATAATAAATGTTAGTGAGTCTCTCAAGATATATTCAGAAGATATAATGTGGTCTTCTCAAACACACATATAATCCAAGAAAATCAAGGAGCTATCCCAGAATATTTTATAGTTATAATAATTTTTTCCCTTTTTGTGTGTATAAATACCCTTCAATAGTGAAACAAAACTCTATTATGAATCATTTATAAAAATATATTAATTCATTCTTAGTGATAAATTTTAAAATTTTCAATATCTCAAGAAACCTACACCAAGAATAATGACATCTTATTCTCAATGTGTGAAATTAAATATTTATGATAAAGAACACTTAACTCAAACTTATTAAGTTTCATTTTATTATATCATCAATTCACAAAAAAATAAAATGTATCTTCAATAAAAATCAATATTGACACCTTAAAATCTTATAAAAAATCAAATTTCCAATAAATTAGTTGTTTACTTCTTTATATTAGTGATAATTAATTTTCAATAAAAATAATACTTTTGAAAAAATTAACAATGTTTTATCTATTTTTTATTATTATCCTATGAGATATTAAAACCTTATGATCATGAAATGTCAAGACATATTTATGGTGATAGCAGATAGCCATTTAATAATAAAATATCCACATGAATCAATAAATTGTTGAGATTTTTTTCATCCCAATCTAAAATTTACATTTTTATAAATTTTACCTTTTTCATAATAGTAGAAATAATTTTTTATACTAAATCGAAATATATTTTAATAAATTTAATCCCCCCAAGTAATGAAATTTGGGTGAAAAATCATTTGTATTAGTGGTTGAAGTATCTTCATATCTTTAAATTTTAATAATATAAACTTATTTTAGACATAACTCATTCAATAAAACTCTAATTTATTTGATTAATAATATGTTCAAAATATTAATTAATGAAATATGTCTCGGTTTTTTTAAGTAAAATATGGATATCCCTCCTTTATATTAAAATAGACCATTTAATTTACATCATACAATATGTCAATTAGTCAATGTGATGCTGATGGATTGTATCTTATGGGATCCATAAATTTTTATTATGATATTTTACTAAAATGTTTTAAATCACAATAGAAAAAAAATATCATGGACTTAGTTTTATAATATTATATGATTACCTAAATATTTTATTCATATAGTCATAAATATGATAGAATATATGTTTTGTTCTTGGGGATTTCTATTTTACTTCTTATTAACAATTTGTTTTAAGATTAATTGAATTTTAAACATAACTTTCATTAAAATGATTTAAATTTATTTATAAACATAAAAATTTTGGCTTAATTTTTCAAGTTTTAAGATATATTTTAGTATGATATTTGGAAGGTAAGAATGACCATAATGCATTTTTTATCTTATTTTATCCTCACTAATGAGAAAACATATGTTTTTTCCTCCTCCATACATTGATAAATATATCTAAATTCTCTAATAAATTTAACCAAACCTTTATCGAATGCATATTTTTTCATAAATATAAATAACTGATGGTTTTTTCTATTAAATATTTAGTTATGAATAGATCATCCTTAATAGTTGATTAAACTTCAAATTTTTTATCTTTTTTGCATAAACGACAACAATAGCCTAAAAGAATATTCAAATGAGATATAATGATATTGATACTCCTCCATAAACTTATTAACATATAAAATATAATATAATTATCATTTTAATTGATCAAATTTTTATTATGAAAAATATGAGATGTATAGAATATACATTTTTCCTTGCGTGGAAAAAACACTTTTTATACACTTCCTCTTAAATTGGATGATTTATAATATATCCAAATCCTACTTAAAATGATCTAATGGATTTCAAATATTCCTCCTATTTAATAATCATGTTCATAATCACCATTATACTCTTTATGGAATGACCTTCACTAAATTTCTTAACACAAGAATGTATTCTCAAGAGTATCATAGTTAACTCCTTTATGGAGGTTATTATAACAATATCACCTAATATAGTCATGTTTTCTATAAATATTCATCACTCAGTATACAATACTTCTTGTAGCTTAAGAAAACTAATTTATTTTATTTTATGGGAATTAATCATCCCTCTCATAATCATTTATATTTAAATGATTGGGAAATACATATCAATTTATCTTCTTTTCTATCATTTAAATTATTTCAGGATTATTCCTAAAATGAAAAAAAAATCCAATAAGAATGTTAGGGATCATTGATATTAATGACTATAACTCAAACATGAATTCATGGAATCAAGTTTGTTGGTTTTATAATTTTTACCCACTTTTCATAAATCTATGGTCTCCTTGATCAAGATTTGAACCCAATAGTGATAAAAGTATCCCAGTCTATGTTATATTTCCTTTATTTCCCATTCATATTTAGTTAATTTGTTTATTAAAACTTTCTCTTATAATGGTAAATTAAATTTTTATTAATTATTTTAAATTAATTAAATAAAATTTAAATTTTTCTATTTTTTTTGGGTTATATGGTATTATATTTGAGAAAATAATTTTTTATAGATGTTCTATAATTTATTTTTTGAATTGAATTTTCTTTAGAAACTCTTTATTGATTTTTCTGGTGAACATAAAACTTTCAAATCAATACTGGATACCTAAAATTAAGAATATGGAGGTGGAATCATATTTTTCTCAAGAATCATATGAAGTATGGTTTAATGTTGTAGAAGATATGAAATAGAAATATGATCCTTAAAAGTTGAGTCCTAGACAGGAATTTTATATAAATTCTTTAATAAAGCATAATATAAAAGCTTCATAGATAGTATATGTGGTAAAGTTTTTTAATATTAGGATAAATATCACAAATATGATCCACAATGATAAAAGATAATTATTTATTATATGTGAAAAGGACAGGATATTATTAGGGTCTCAATTTCACAATTACACTTCCAAATTTGAAGTGATATTATTCCATTAGATAATTTATAATTTAGTCAATTAATAAATTTAAAAACTCATAATGATGTGTTTATTATATTTTGGGATTATGTATTGTTCATGAAATATGATAAAACAACATATATTTAACTAATTTATAAAAATATTCTATAATTTGTATCATCTTAATGCCTTATATTTCTCATAATATACCTAATTTACTACGGGAATGGGAAACACAATAAAAGGGTGAGCTAGGATACTTAGTAAGGACATTTTAAATGTATAATATTGTATCAATATAGAACCCTCAATAAAACATAGGTTAAATTAAAATATAAATGTGTAATAAATCCTCAATAAATATGATATAGAAATAATGGAGGAATCATCAAAAAAAAGTAATTTATTATCATTGATCATGAGGTATCATCACGAAATATATGGTATTCTGGTAGACTATAAGATATAATCCCCAAATATATAGTGACATCATGGAATATAAGATATAATATTAATATATGTAATGAGGGAATTCATAATTCATGATATCATAATATCAAAAACATAAAGTTGAAAGACCTCTAATGATAAGGATGCCCACCAATTTCACTCTATCATAATTGGTTTATTTGACCAAGTTACACTCCAATGTCATGGTATCATAAATTTTCCCCATATATAATATCTCTATAGAAGAAACATTACCCAATAATTTGGGGGTATATAATTTCAAGACTATTTATCACTTAAAAAAGTTAATACAATAGTTGAAATATATACATGATCAAATAAAATTAAAATTTTATAACATGAGTTCAATATTTATAGTTAATCCAAAAATATGGTTGGTGGGTGTAAATCTATGGAATTATAAAACAATCAAATGTTATGGTGATAAAAAAAAATTATTCATACTTAATCGTTATTTTTTTATTAATAAATTTATCACATTCTATCGAATATTTTTGTTTTTTATTCTTTTTTTATTTAGAATGAGGAATTAGATAAATAGAATAAGTTTGGATTAGAATTATATGGTGATAGAAAAATCACACTATAATATATGTCATAACATCATGATTTGGTTTAAATACTCCTACATATGAATAATCATGATGCAACCATGTCTAGAAAACACCTACCATGCCATAATGGGATTGAATATTAATAACAAAGAATTTATTTGGAACCATTGTACCATATGGATAACAACCATTATATAAACCTATGAATGAGTAAGTATAAAAGTTTTATCAAGATAGGATTGCACCATAATTATTACCTTCATGTTATAATCATGAGAAGAGGAGTTAACTAATAAAGAACTAAAATTATTTTCCATGGTAAATACCCCCGCCCCTCATGGTATAAAAATATTGAGAAAGATTTAGAGTCTTTCAAATCATGACAAACACTATGGGGGTTTCATCCTGATTATTGAGAACTCTTAGTTTGAAGAGGAAGATATATTCCCACCATTCCACAAAATATACAATTTCATCATAAAAATGAATCATATAGGATAAAATATAATAATTTTTAATAGATATGCATTCTTCACAATGTAATTATTTTCATTTCATAATGACATAGTTAACTAGTATAAATATGTTATGTTTCTAAATTTTTTAATGAATCTTAGTGATTCTAATAATTTATACTCTTATGGAGAAATTTAGAAAGATGGTAACATTGTTTTGAATTATGGATATTGAAGTATTTAACTCTAGTTAAGTTTTTCTACATATTTTTCATGATTTATTTTTTTCTATTAACATGTAATTTCAGTATCTTTAGATAAAATATTCATTTTAGTTGATTTTATGTTGATCGGGAGTAAGTAATAACTTAAGGGGTGGTGGTTTAAGATTATAATTATGATGATACATTTTAATTGATCTATTTTCCATGTGGATTGAAATTGTTTAATTAGGATCACATTTGAACTAATTTCTATATCATTATTTATTTATTATTTTAGAGAAGTTATGAATAATTTAGGAACACCATTTTAGTAGGGAATGATGGTATATGATAAGAGTCTTTATTTTTCTTTTTTAATTAAGATTGGTTTTTACTACACAATAGTTTAAATAGGTTCCATTAAAAAAATGGATTAAAATAGTTAACATGTTACAAATTAATATTGAATAAGTAGAAATATACTACCAATTAAGAATATCATAACGAATTTAATCAATATAATTAATAAATAAATGAAAGAAATTTTTTTAGGAAAACAAAATCTTTGAAATTAATCCATTTTCTCAGATTTTAATAGAAAGTATTCATTGTTAAATTTTATTTTGGTTTTTATTTTATTGTCAATTTTTTTCCAATTTCTTTATGTTTTAATTATTTAAACAAATATTTAATAATGAACCTGTAATCTAGGATCTATCATACATTTTCCATGTAGATAAGCCTTAAAACCTCCATTTTATACTATTATTTCATATTTTAATTAGTATAATGTCCTTAAACATAATTCTAAACATTGAACCACGACCTTTGGGAAGTGGAGATCCTCAGGGGAAGGAAAATGTTTTTATGAAATTTCTAGGGATTTGTTCCATAAAATATACTAAAATTTCATTATTAATTACTTGGATTAATTCACTTTTTTATTCTTCTATTTATTATTATTATTATTCTATTTTACATTATCATGTAATATTTTTATCATTGAAAATATTATTTTTTTTATCCACACCCCAAGAAATTGATCACAAAGTTTGGATATAACTGAACCATTAAATTTTTACATTAAGAATGAGTGATATCTTATTTATCCTCAGAGATCAATCATAATAGACCAAGTATACCCCATTTAGAATGAATACATAGAAAACATCATCTATGGAGATCCTCATACACTAAGAGATATTATTTTGGAAGACCATAGTGCACCATAAATTGATGGAGTAACTCTTATAATCTTGAGGTTATCGATTTAATTCAACTATTTTGATCTGAAAAGAATTTAACTTCAAATGATTCAAAACTTTATAAAATTTGGTGGCATCAAAAGTGTAAATCATCAAAGAAAGATCACTAATTTTATGGATATTTGTGACACATTCAAGAAATATGTGGTGTTTAATTATATAATACAATTATGATACTTTACATTTTCAAATAAGTAGAATTATAAATATTTTACATAGTCTCTAGCATATACCTAGATCGCCACATGTGATGATCTTGTATAAATATTTATGGATACATACTTCCCACCAATAAAAATAGTGAATCTCTATAGTGGAATTTAATTTTTTACTCATTGAGATGGAGAATCAACTTACAAGACTTGGAAGTACATTATAACGTTTTCAAAAAAAGTGCCCACATCATGGAACTATGATTTAGATATTGTTTTAAATTTTTTTACTTTGGTTTGTAGCCTAATTCCCGTGAATTGTTTTTCTGATAGTGGAACAAGATTAGATGAGGAAAAAATCACTCAAGGAATAATAAATCAAATATGAATTTTAAAATAATATTTATCATTATAAAAAGAGGAGGCCCACCTTGATGATTCATTCATCAAGTGGAGGAGGCCACTAAGATAATCGTTCAAGTAGAGACAATGACCAAAAAAATAGAGGAAGTGCTAGTTATTCATAGTAATGTATCATAACTTGATCCATAATAAACACTTTAACGTGATATGTGGTGATTTCCACACATATTTTTATATTTCCAAGCTAATAAAATGGAAAATTTGATATTTAAAGTCATCATTGTAATGTATAACAAGTCCTCATCACATTTTAAAAATTATTTTGGTCAAATATATTGGTTGGTGGCCCAAAAAAAGGATGGAAATTAAAATTTGATGGAAAAAATATAAAACATAACCATGTTCCTTCAGTTTTTACCCAATGACAGAAATCACCATAACACATTTAGAAACCCTTTCCAGCCATGAGAAAAAATCTTGAGCAGCTTCCTCAACCTTAACCTTTCCAGAAAAAAAAATTAAATAGAACAACCTTATTTTTATTAAATAGTAAAAAAGTATATTTCTTAAGTAGAAACTAACATTTAAGACCAGAAAACATATTTTAAAAACTGTTAAACCTCATTCTAGATCATTGAACATCACTAGGGATAGCTCTTCGAAAATATTTTTGAGAGAAAACATTTCACATTACCAAGTAACAAAGATGTTTTTAGACCCCTATCACTCTTTAATAAGTAATTTTGTTTACTTATTAGTTTTATCTTAGCTACCATAATTCCTTATTTTTTATTTTTTGTAATTTGTTGTTATTTCAAGGCACACTATAGTTTCAAGTTGTAGTCTATATAAGGCTACACCATAAAAACTACTAATGTTTCATGGTGGTACTAGTGAGAGAAGGACCATGACACTACCCATAAGCAACACTATGGAGGGACCTTGGATGGACTAACCTACTTCCTTCTATTTTATGGGATCCATAATGCATGGGCAAGGTTATGTAGTAGATATTAGTCAAGTGGGATCCATGCACCATGGATGTAAAGGGCCATGTCATAGACTCCTAGTGCTTGAGGGTTATGTTCTATCTATTTGGGGTACACTATGCCAAGAAACATACGGCCGCATCATGGTAGGTTTTGGGAGTTAAGAACCATACCTCGATGCTTGGGGCTTTACTGTGGAGAGGATTTTCCCGGATTTTAATTTTTGAAATTTTTTAATCTATTAATATTAGTATTTAAATCCAAAAGGGTTTATCTTTATATTCTTATTCAACTATTATATACCTCTCTTCCTCCTTTGTGATTTCATTGTTTTTTTTTTCAAGTGTTTAGGTTTATTATTCAAGGTAATCTCTCAGTATACCTCTTACCTTATTTATTTCTTCCTTATTAATTCTTCTTCTCACCCTAATATAGTCTTGAGGAACGAGTTTTTCATGTGTCTTAACATATAATTGGGATTTATTTTCCTTTTTAGGGTTAATTTTGATATTTTAGAACTTTATTGACCCTTTTAAGGTAGAATAGAACTATATATTGTTAAAGTGATGGATTTAAAGTGGGTTCTTTCCATGCTTTAACTTTTGAATCTAGAACCATGGTTTATTGATCTTTCCACTACTATGATTTTCTTATTCAGAAAGTTAAGATATTGAGAAATTTTTATTTTTTTAAAGAATACAACATCACCTTGGATTCCATTAAATGAGGAAGATTTTCCCCTTTAAATCAAAAGGTTTAATTTATTTTAAAACTCCATGTACACCGAGTGTTAAATTAAATTGCTGAAATGATTTCATAAATAATGGGTGATTCCATAATTTACAAACTCATTTTGAGGATTTCTATTTCAAAAATAGTTGGTATGATTCAGGTATTAAAGTACTTTATATTTTATAAAATTATATTATATATTTGAAGTTTCTAAATGATTGTTTTCAAATATATTTTAATACTTTGTTTCGTAAAGGATGTATAAAGTCCAATTTGGAACTTTCCCAAAGCGTTTCTTAAAGAGAATGGCCCTTTAAACATGCTTGTTTGTGTTTTATTAAAATATTTGGATATTTCAAATGTTTTATTGAGGTGTGATTAATAACCCATAATTGAAAATTATATTTTATTTCATTCTTAAGGAAATGGATGGTTTATTTGAAGGTTTCTTGGAGGTTGAGGTGATATTAATTTATTCATTGTAATAATTATATTGTTATGAAATAATTGTTTGACACACCTAAATTTATATTCCATGGGAAACCATGATTAGTTAGGATAGAAATCTTGGAACACATACTACACTTGTTTATGATCATACTATGGTTAGTTTCCCTAAGTATTGACTTTTCTTGACTTATGGGATTATACCCCTATGTGAGGCCAAGTAGGGTAGGACCAAGTGTTAGCATAGATTATTTGGTATCTAAAAATGGTCTATATATATTGATTTTATGTTAGTTTTATCCAAGATTATAAACAAGGATCCTAATATCCCATGATTCTCATGATTTTATTTTACCGATGTTTATTGATTGAGTTATATTTATGCATATAATTTTGAGATATAATATCTTGGGTTTTACTTAGTTTTTTTTGTATTAAAATAAATTTGTTTCCTTCATTTATCCTTCATGTATTCTATTTAAAATATAATTTTAATAACTTTTCACAATATGAAAGGTTTTATTTCCCTTTAGAGGGTTTAAATGGATCATTCATATTAACACATGTTAACTCAAGAATTTTAAAGAATACTTTTTAATGAAAAAAAACCCAATACTTAAATTAATGAAAATATAAATCTTATTTTCGATATATATTTAAAATTAGTATGAATTGGTTTTATTTTTATGGTTATCCATGTGGTTTGGGGAGGATACCTATTGGTCATATTGTACTCATGCCTATCATTTTACATGTCTAGTGATAATTATACCTTGATGAAATAGTTTATTTTCAACTATTTAGTATAGGTTTGATGGAGGCGGAAAGTCAGGATATTTCTCTCTTTCACACTAATGAGTAGTTATAGCCGTATTTCTTTTTTTTATTTCATTACCATACCCATATCAACCACTTTTTCCTCCTTTTTATTTTTGGAAAAAAATTATTTTATTATTGGTTGATCTCGTTTCATGTATTATTTAGGTTTATTATTATTTTTTAATTTTTATAGGATGTTTCCTTTGTTATTCCATATTTGATCATGTTTCACTTTAAAATATATTTAATTCAATTATGTTCCTCTATAATATATAGATATTTCAGATAATATGTAGAGGTTTAAATCCCATTTTAATTGTTATTTTGTTATGAAATATCGCATCAAATAGAGTATATTTTGATTACAACACTAATTTATATCCTTTAATGATTAGGAATGCCCTTATAGCCTATTGGAGGGTTGGTTTGAGTAACTTTTCAGTTTATCATAGGCTAGTTCATTATAAATGGTATTAAAGGCAGTTTTTATTTTTGAAATATGATATTATAGAGAAATGATTTTTAATCTTCAAGTGGTATATCGTAGGTATTCTCTTGATCACCACCTATTTTAATGACACTTGGCCATGGATGTTCAGGATGTGTGATCCTAGAGTTTGAGAAATGTTATCAACCTTTTCAAGATGTATTAATATTTATTTGGGTAATTATTTTTTCTTTTAGATATTTATGGGTTATTTTGATACAAATCCAAGTATTTTAGTGAAATTAAGAGGAATCTAGGGGTGTAAAGTTATAGTGTATTATTTTGAAAATCATATACAAACTATACATATAGGCCTAGAAGTTTCCCAGTGGACTCACATAGTTAGTGCATAGTTTTCCAAAAATGTGGCCCAACCATGGGAAATTTTTTATTTTATAATAGTTTAATTTTTTGTTCTTTTATTTTATAATGTGTTTATATTCATTTCAATTATCGAATTAAGGTATATTAGAGTGTTTTTCATAGGTTATTTGTATTTTTGTATAACTAATGGGTGAGTTTTATATTTTAAGGGGTATAATCAAATATTTTGAATTCTAGGAGTTTGTTTAACATAAATAGGGTGTGTAAACTGTTTTTTGAAACTTTTTAAATAGTTTTATAAAACCTATTGATCTTCTTTTAAAGTTTTTATTTTCAAATGTCCTCTAAAATTGATCTCAAATTATTTCTATTTAAAAAGAGGTGTGGACCCAGAATAGATTGTTTTCAATAAAAATTGGGATGCCTAAAAATTTATAAATGATTCATTGTATGGTTTTATAAAATCTTCTTAGTTAACTTAAAATTTTTTATTTATGAATATTATTAAGAAGTGATTTTGAAATGTTTTTTAAATAAAGTGTAGTTTTTTCATATTTCATTAATTATATTAATTAAGTGAACAAGTGTATTTGGTAAATGAATATTTTAAGCTTCACCTAAATTTTAAAATCTATGAATTAAAATTGTATGTTGTATAGGGAAGTGTGTTTTAAATATTATTTATGTAAAAATGAATGTTTCATTAAAATATTTTATTTAAAATTATTTTGTTGGTTTATTTAGAAAATAATTCCCATGAAGTGTTTTAGTTTTTAAAACAAATCTTTAATAATTATTTATAGATTATTTTGACCTTTATGTAACATTTTAAAAAGTGGTTGATTTCATTTTGGAATTTGGAAAGAAATGTTTTGAAATGGAAGTGGGTTTTATAAGAATGTTTTTAACTTCCATGTGGGAAGGTTAAAATTTTAACTCATGGAATAATTATGAAATGAATTTTCATTAGTTTTAAAAATTAGAAGATATTTTTTCAAAGTAAATTTTTTTATTTATTTTTAAGAATTTTCATGAAATTCCTATAGGAAAAAAATATAGTGTATTCATTTTGGATGATTTATTCTTTGATATTTTTCATGTGATATATATTGGAATTATTTTATTTTAATTTAAAAAAATGAACTCATTGGGTCTATATTTTATTTTATTTAGAGTATTCCTTTTGATAATTCTGGATAAAAGGTATAAATTATATCTATCATAATGATCTAAATGATGTTTTCCCATATTTCCAAGGTGAAACTCAGTTTTGGATATGGGGATGACTATCAATTTTGGTATTCATACATTTTGATTTTATATTTGTCATAGGTTTTGAGGAAATAATTTGTTTATTTATTCTATAAGGTAACATCTAGATTATTCCTTATGGAATTCTTATTTATTGGGTTATTCTTATGCATTAGTGATAGATTTTTCTCTTGGTTTTGATGAGATGTTATCCTTGTGATGAGGTTTATATTTTTACGGTTTTTTCATTAGAAATTTTGGGTGTGTTCTTAGATAACATGTATGAGTGTTTCCCCTATATTATATTTTTCATGGGATAGTTTCATTTTTTTAGGTTCATCAGGAGTCACTTCTTCAAAGAGTAAGGTCTCAGGTTACTCTCTTATACATTTTACCTAAGGCCTAATCCATGTTATTCTTATTGAGGAATGTTTATTCATGATGTATCTTCAGATATATCTTTCCTTTTAATATTTATTTTCCCTTTTTTCTCATTTTGAGGTAGTAACTCTTTAAAACTTTAATCATCAAGAAAATTTTAAGATCTATTGGGAGTATTATTGATATATTCTTCATTATTTTGTGATCGTATCTGTGTATTGTGTGGTTGTCGATGGATTTTTTTTTCTTCTAGAGGTTTTTAAATGTATTTTTTATATTGGATAATCAATTTATTAGTAGAATTATAAAATGGTGTGGGATCCACCATAGATGATATTTCATTTTCGGTTTTCATGTGAGGGTAGTGGTTTAGAACTACTAAGTGAGTTTTTTTCATACTGACCTGAACCTACCCTATGAATTTATTATAGAATCATTTTCTAGATCCCTCATAAGTAGTTTAATTTGGTAATTTAATATGAATTTTTTGATGGTTACCATTTATTACAAAGTTTGGTTACTTTTGTTATTCCCAACATTAACATTATAGATAAAATTATCTCTAGTTTTAATCATCGCCCCTGAGATTTTTCAAGAATATTATTGGGTTTAGTTAAATGGTTCATATATTTAAGTATTATTTTGATGATAGTCATTGTATTCCTTGGTTTTTGGTGTTTATTTTTTAATGATTAGATTATATCTCATTTACCCTTTGATCTACTAATTTTATTTTTTTGGGTAAAAAAATTATGTTAGTATTAATTGTCCCACCCATACCTCACTTTCCAAATTCATTTTATTTATTAATTATTTTTATTTTAGTTCCTTTTATTTATTTATTTTTTTAGGAATTATTATATATTTCACAGTGCAATATAGTTTCAGGTTGTAGTCTGTATCAATCCATGTAATAGTGGTTGTTAATGCATCATGGTGGTATTAGGGAGGGGAAGGATATATTTTAGTTCATTGGTTGTGTCGTGGAGGTACCTTATATGTATGAACCTAGATTTTCTCATTTTAGGGGTGCCACAATGTAAGGTAAAATTTTTGTCATAGTGCTTAATTGGGTAGGATCCTTACATCATGGAAGTAGTGGGGAATGTTGAGGGGTTTGGGTGCTCAGGACCTCGAATTCTACCTATTTTTGGTGAAGTAAGCCATAAAACATGAGGTTTCACCATGGTGGTTTCAAGGATTATGTGACACACCGTAGCACTTGAAACTGTACCATAGGGATGTCCTACCCATATTTTACATTTTATAATTTCAAAATCTAGCCATACATGAATATAACCCAAATGGTGGTCTCTTTTACTTCTTATTTGACTCCTCTAACACCAAGAAATACACCCTTTAATACATATCCTCCTCTTCGGTGATTTTATAGTTTTATTTAATTTTTTAGGTTGATTCTTCTTGTTAATCTCTTGGTAGACCTCATCCATTCCTTATTTCCTCCTTACTACTTCTTGTTCTCACCCTAATATAGTCCTGATGATGTATGGTTTCATGTGACTCAATTTATTATTAAAGTGATAGATTTGACGTGGATTTCTCCATTCATGAACCTTTTAATCTAGAAATGGTATTTTTTCTATTTCCTCAATAATTATTTTCTTGTTTAATACTTTTTTCTATTGAAAAATATTAATTTTATGTTAAAATAAGTTCTTTTCACCATAGATTCCATTAAATAAAAATGATTTTACCTTTAAATCAAAATGTTTAGTATATTTTCAAACTCCATGGACATCAAGTGTTCGATTAAATTTCTGAATATATTTTTAAAATATATTTTATAAATTATGGGTGATTTAAAAATTAATAAATTAATTTTATGGGGTTTTTTTCAAAAATAAATGGGGTGATTGATAATTTTATGTTCTTTATATATTATCAAATTATTAAGTTCTTTAATATTTTTTTCCTGATTTTTTTTCAAATATATTTAAATAATATTTTTTAAAGGATTTACAAAGGCCCCATCGAAACATTATCAAAGTGATTTTCTAAAGACAATAACCATTGATACATGACCCTTTGTGTTTTATAGAAAGTTATAGATATCTAAAATGTTTTAATATGTTGTGATGATTACCCCATAATGGAAAGTTATACATCATTTTTTCTTTCTTGTTGAAAGGGTTTGTTTTTATGAATGGTGATCGAAGGTGAGAGTGATATTTAATTATTCATTGTAATGATAATATTTTTTATGTAATTGTTTTTTTACTCACCTGTATTTATATGTCATGAGAAACTTTAGGTGGTTAGGTAAGAAATATTAGAACACATACTCAATAAGATTATGATCATGCTTTGGCCAGTAGCCCTAAGTATTGAGTTTTCCCTACTTATGGGATTTTTTCCCTCAGTTAGGCCAGTTATGTTAGGACCGAGTGTTAGGGAATATTATTTGGTATCTGGTGTTGGTCTCCCTATATTATCTTACATATATTAATATTTTTTAAGATATCCTATATCAAGTTTTATTTGGATTATTTTTTTATAAAAATAATTTTTTTTCTTTATTTATCTTTCATTAATACCTTTTGAAATGAAATTTTAACTACTTTACACTCTTATTACTTTTTTTCTATTAAGAGGTTCTAAATGGATCATTCATATTAAAAATTGTTAAATCATGGGTTTTAATGAATATTTTTTAATGTAAAACCCCAATACTTGATTTAATAAAAATATAATGCTCATTTTCTACATATATTTCAAACTATCATGAACAGTTTTATTTTTTAAGGTTATGAACAGAATGTGGGGAGGATATATAATAGGCATATTGTTCTTATTCCTATCATTTTACTAGTATAGTATTGATTATTCTTATATATTGTAGTTTATTTTCATATATTTAATGTGAGTATAATGGATTTGGTAAGTAAAGATGTCTTCCTTACACTTGTTGATGGGTAGTTTTAGACTTATTTCATATATTTATTTTATTATAATCCTTGTATTAACCACCTTATCCTTCTATACATTTAATGGATCTTATTTTATTCTTTGTTTGGTTAAGATTGTTTCATTTATTGGTTCAATTTATTAGGGTTGTTAGGGTTTTTTTGAGATGTTTATATTTCTTATGACATATTTTTTTATATTTCAATTTACAATCTATTTAATTCAATTATATAATGCTCTGGTATATGGATAGGTCATTCCATATTTCTTAGTAGAATTCCTATTTAAATTATTATTTTTATCAAGAAACATCATTCTAAGTAAAGTATATTTTAATACAATTACTAGTTTCTATATCATGGGGATCTGTAGAATTTTTAGAGACTAGTGGTAGGTCAGGATATATGGAATCCCACTTTTTTATTACATAACATTACATTAAAATATAAAAACAAAGGTTGTTTTAAGGTTTATTTAATGGGAAAAATGTGCATAATACATAAAAACATAAAACATTCATTTAATAAAATTTATTATATTTTTATTTGGTTCACCCTATGTAAAAATATTGTATATCATAAAATAGGGGCATACATCAAAGTAAAGGGTGAGTATAAGGCCCAGTAAGGGAAAGCAAGGGAAACTGTTTACAATTGATTATGAGAATTATTGATAAGAACTTGAAGATTATCATAAAGGAATAAGGAAAGGAAAAAAGAGACATATCATACTATGAAATAATATGGATAATAACATGGAAATGTGGATACAACATTTAATCAATTCATTCATAAGAATATCACCAAGTTTTATCACTGGGGATTCAAAAAAATACCAAGGTTATTCCCCAAGGCATAGAAAAACATGTCAACTCTAAAGATTAAATTCTTTACCTAATGAATTAGATCAATATAATAGCATACCCTTAATATGTATTAATTATTTTTATCCACATATATCATAATAAAACTTTTCATAAAAACCCAATGATACAAAAAGTAACAAGTTTCATATCAAAATCATGATTTTTTTAAAAAAATCTGAATGATAAGATCTTTATGTAATTATTAAACCATGAAAAAGGAAAGAGGATTTAATATATTTTAATCCTAGAATAAATATATATAATTTTTAGATATATGTAAATAACCCTAGAAAATAAAGAGTTTTGGGTATTCACAAAATAAAATAAGATAATTTCGTGAGAAAAATAGAGAAATTTTGAGAAGAAAATCAGGCAACATAACGAATATGAAACACAGTTTTAGAAAAAATTAAAAAGAGAGGGGAAAGGGGTATACCAATCATAAAATACTATTAATATAGAAATTTTATAGAATAAAATGGATATAAGTACATAATATAGAAAGTTTAAAGACATACCACATAAAAAGTTAACTTGAAAGGAAAAGAGAAGTTAAGACTTCCTTTACCTTGAAGAGTGTTCCTAAAACCAAATATCGGGAACTTAGGGGCTTGCGGACACATTGAGAGGAATAATTTTGAGGTAAAAATATATAAGATTCATGGAGGATTAATTGTAAGTGAACTTAAATGGATAAATGGGTGGGTATTTATAGAAAAAGAGGAGGATTTGTTTATTAATTTTCTTGGACACCTAGATAGTGGTAAATGAAAAACCATGGGGTTACTATGGTATTTTCCCAAGGTATTGGACATTGGAAACATATTTTATGTAATTTTATCCCAAAATAGTCCACTATGATTTTATATTATTTATTTTGTAAAGGAAAATTAATTTTTCCTCAAAATAAAAATTTTAAGTTAAAGTTTCCATTTTAAAATTTGGAAGGTAAATTATATATTTGGAAATTGAAGAAAATATATTTAAATACTTTATATTAATAAAATAAAAATAATTTGAGTCTTTGATTATGGTTAAATAATTATTACATCATTTTGAATTTATTATTATGTTATTAAACATACAGAAAACTCAAACTGTATTTTTATTATTCACTCAAAAACAAAATATTTTAGTAAATTATCATAAATTTACCCTAACTGAATTTCAATGTGATGATTTAAAAAATGATATTATTTTATCATAATAATTATATAAATATGATAATTTTAACTTTTAAATATAAAAAACCTTATTTATTAAAAAATAGCGGATAGAAAATGCATAGTGAAATTACTATCAATTAAAAATAAAATTATTTTATAATTTCTATTTAAATTGGACTGTTATAACCATAATATTTCATTAAAATTAGTATTATTAGTAATATATTATTTTATTATAATATTTATATCTTTTCTAAAAATTACAATTTCTATCCGAAAAATCAAATTATCAAATTCCAACTCAATTTTATTAATAAAAACTATTCTTAAAATGAAATTTATGGAAAAAAAATTTTATTTATAAAATGTAATTACACTTTAAAAAAAATAAGGTCTATAAACATAACCCATTATAACACCCACATACTACCTAAGGGTAAGGTGTGCGATGGTGATATATTCTTGGGGAGGATCAGATAACATCGCCCGAATGGTAATTTCCACTAACTTAAACTTCTCCCATATCTGATTTCATTCAAGCATAACATGTTGAAGCTTGTCTTGGGATTGGTCAAGATAGAAGATCAATGACAATAACTCCCTCCCATGCTCTGAAAAATGGGATGTGTATGACACAAATCTACTAGTTGAGTCCATCTTTTCTCCTTTCTGAAATAATCAACCATTATCATTTCTATTTATAACACTAATTATAACATTAAAATTATTATTAGCAGTATTTTTTCCAATGTTTATATAATCCATCCAACATATAACAATTGAAACCCGATGGTCAGATTTCAGTTTATACTCACATAATTATTAAATAGATATATTTTTGTTTAGGATAATATAACCCACATTTTCAGGAAGCATTGATCTTGTTCCCTTGGTTGAGAAAAGTTTTGGGTACTTCTTCCTCATTGTTTGCTCTGGTTCCCACATGGCTTCTTCATATTTTTTGTTCATCAAAAACACATTGACGAGGTGGGTAATCTTGTTTCATAAAACCTTATCTTTATGGTCCAAGATCTCCTCTAGTTTCTCTGAATAAGAGAGTAAATTTCCTAGTTGTACCACCTCAATATCTAGTAAATGTGAAGGGTTAGGTATGTACATACTCAAGAGAGATATATGGAATACATCATGAAGTTGAGATAGATTTTGAGGAAGTGAAAGCTAATGGGCTACTAATCCTATTTTATCAAGGATTTTATAAGGGCCAATGTACCTAAGGATGAGCTTCCCTTTCTTACCAAACAATATAACTCTCTTCCAAGGTGAAATTAGAAGGAAGACTTTGTCACTAACATCAAAACCCAAGTCCCTTTACCTGTTTTCAGCATAGATCTTCTTCTGATTCCAAGAAAACGTTATTTGTTTTTAGATGGTATTGACCTTTTTTAACATCCCTTTCACAAGATCAGTCCTAGGAATATTTATCTCACTAACCCAATCCCAAAAGGTAGTAGTTCTACATCACTGCCCATATAGAGCTTCATAGGGTTCTTTTTTAACACTTTAATGGAATTTGTTTTTTTATCTGAATTCAACTAGTGGTAGATGTTGATCCCAACCATATTTAAATTCCATTGATCATTTTATCAATATGTAATCAAGTTTCTAAATATTCCTTTTAGGTTTTACATCAGTTTGGGGGTGATAAGATGTATTGAAATTCAATTTGGTACTCAGATAATATTAAAGACTTCTCCAAAATTTTGACGTGAACCTTGGATCATGATCAGAAATGATAGAAAGTGGAATTCCATGCAACCTCACCACTACCTTTACATAAATCTTATCAAGTTGTTCAAGAGAGAAATATTCTCTTATAGAGATAAAATGGTAATTATTGGTGAGATGGTCCACTATAACCCATATTTCATTGTATCCTTTGGTTGTTTTCAGGATACTAGTGAAAATTTACAAAATGATATTATATTACTTCCATGGCGGTATGGGTAGTAGTTATAATACCCCTTTAGGAAGTTTTTACTCTGTCTTCACATGTTGACACACTAGGAACCTTTTAGTATAGTTAGAAATCTCATTTTTCATGTTATCCCACCAATAATTATCACAAAGTTTCCTAAGCATTTTCATGCCTCCAAGTTGAATAGAGTAAGTAGATCTATGAGCTTTATCCATCAACTCCTTATTTATTTCCAAAATAGATTGAAAACATAGCCTTGTATAAAATTTTATTTCACCTTATTGATGAATATTGAACTCAGAAAACTTTGCATTCTTTACATCCTCTAACTTCTTCTATAACAAAGGATAGTCTCTTTGAGATTTATATATCTTCTCTAGTAATTATGGTTGAAAAATAATTTGGTATAGGTTTGATGATGTCCCTTTCTTTATGATTCCCATGTATAGTTTTATTATGTCTTTAATCAAAGGATCTCATTGAATCCTACTCATTTCCAACACAATAGAGTATTTCCTAATTAATACATTAGTGACTTTGTTTGCTCTTACGAGATGACAAAGAATTGAGTAATCATATAATTTAAGAAGTTACAATCATCTCCTATGTCCCATGTTCAATTACTTTTTCATGAAAACATACTTCAAACTTTTATGGTATGTGTATATATCACATTTATCCCCATAAAGATATTGCCTATATATATTTTGAGAAAAAACAACCATATCTAACTCCAAGTCATGCATAAGATAGTTCGGCTCATGAGGCTTCAACTGTCAAGATGCATAAGTAATCACCTTTTCATTTTTCATGAGGATATACCAAATACATTTTAGAGATTCATCACTAAAAATAATGAAAACTTCTCAGATAGAGGGTAGAGTTAACATGGGTCCAGTAACCAAACTCTTATTCAGCACTTGGAAGCATTCTTCACACTTATTTTTCCAGATGAACTTGACCCATTTTTGAGTTAACTTTTTTAGAGGATAAGAAATTCGTGAAATGTTTTTCAAAAACCTCCTATAATATCCCTCTAATACAAGAAAACTTCAAATCACAATTAATATTGTAGGATGAGGCCACTCCTCCATAACATTTGTCTTGGTAGGATAAACTAATATTCATTCATTGGTTACAATGTTCCCCAAGAAAGTAACTTATTGTGACAAGAATTATCATTTTCTGAAATTTCCAAATAGTCTATCCTTCCTCAGAGTTTTCAATATAACACTTATATGGTCTTTATGCTCCTTGTGACTTTTAGAATATATCATAATATCATAAATAAAATCTACCATAAAGTTATTAAGGTAGTCCTTAAATACTCTATTCACAAAATTCATAAAAATAGTAGGATAGTAAGTCATGACAAAGTTCATAACAACAAAATCATAATGCCCATATCTTCATCTGAAGGAATTCTTCTGAATATCCTCTTTATTCACCCTCGATTTATGATAACTAGATTGAAGATCAATCTTGGAGAAGAATTAATCCCCATGAAGTTGGTCAAACAAATCATCAATCCTTGGGATAGGATACTTTTTATTCACTATGATCTCAATAAGTAATTTATAATGATTGTATAACTGCATTGATACATCCTTATTATTCACAAATAGAACAAGTTCTCTACAAGGAGTCACACTTGGTCAAATAAAGAATTTCTCCAAAATATTCTGGAGTTTTTTCTTTAATTCCTCGATCTCTACATTTTTTATTCCATACGGTCTCTTTGAAATCATCTTGGAACTAGGCATGAGGTCATTGGAGAACACTACCTATCTTTTTTGGGGAGGTGAAGGAAACTCATCATGAAATAATACAATGTATTCCTTAATTATATGGACATTATCTATTCATATACTTTAATTTCCTTCTTTATCTTTACTAATCATTTTTATAATGAAGGTTAGGGAGGTTCTTCTGGTCAAAGATCAGGTCGTGATATTTGTCCTTTGAAAATAATTGTAGGATTTCCATTCAATACTATTTATATTTTCTTACTTTTGAATTTTATCATAGCATTGTACTTTGAGATCTAGTCCATCCCTATTATAGTATCAAAATCCAACATGGTAATGACTACTAGATTTGTGATGAGATTATTCTCACCAAAGTGAATACTAGAGATTCTATACACTATTGATGCATGGATAATCCCTCCAGGAGTCTTGACTGATAACTCTGCCTTTATCAGTTAAGGGATTGATTATATATTATTTAAAAACTTGGAGTAAATAAAGGAATGTGATGAACCAGGATCAAACATAGTACTTTCTAGATTTGAGATAATAATCAGAGTACATGCCACTACATTCTCCCCTTTCTTATGACAAGGTTGATGGTGATTCCCCTCCATCATCTTAGGATTTGGATAGTGATTGAAAAAGTGACTAAGTTTTCTTCACTTAAAGAATTGAACTTCAAGCTGCACCTACAACATATTCCCCTTTTTAGTGTTGAGAATTTGAAGCTTCATCTCAATATGATAGTGCCATGAAATATGGCCATCTCTTCCACACTTGAAACATTTCCTACTCCCAAGTAAGCAGTTTCCCGAATGCTTCTTACCACATTTGTTGTGCATAAAAAGTTTCACTTGCTTCCCTCCTCTTCTGTGATACAAGATAATCCCCATGTTTGGATAAAAATATATGTTCTTTTCATTTGATATATTGTAAAACTACATATCTTTGAAATCTAGTTCAACTTCCATAGCACTCCACATGATCACCTCATAGTTTTCACAATTTCATTTTCATAGATTCTTCCATATATGGGGTCTTAGTTCACTGAAGAATCTATCAACATTCCCATTAGGATCCATGAACAATATATAGGTATAATGGTAAAGTCTTGTGAAATTCATCTCATAGCTTCCCATAGATACATTTTCCTTCTTCTTCATCTCTCTTAATTACTTCTCCATTTTTTTACATTGAACAAGGGAAATATTTTTTGAAAAATGTTCCCATAAAATCTTCCCACTACATTTCATTAATCTCACCTCTTACCATTATATTTTTAACTAGTGTACACCATTGATCAGCTTCTACCTCTAAGTGGTACATAGTCAGGGTGACATTCTCTTGGTTTAAACAATAGAGTATAGAAAAGATCTTTTCTATAGAGATTATCCATTGCTCAGTAATCAATGGTTCAGTAGATAAAATGAACGAAGGTGGTCATTGGTGGATAAAGGAATCAATGGAATATTTTTATTGTCAATTTGAATATGGTATCTTATCTTGATTCAAGTTATTTATCATAACTCAAGTCAGTTGATTCATAATTCTCATGATGTTTTCCATTCTGGATTCCATCAAAAAGTCATCAGCGCCTCATCCATTGTGCTCATTATTTACACGATTTCCCTAATTTCCCTCCATTATCTAGAAGAAGAAAACCATAGTGAGAAACATGTTTCATTTGATGATATTATAATTCTAATGGTATTTCATGTCTTAAATCATCATGATTAAATATTGTATTCTTTAACAACAATTACATTTTCTATAAATAATTCATAATGGTTCATAAAAAGCTTGTGATTAACAAAACATATCCCACAGGAGTGTCAAACCAGGTGCACATTAAGGCTCATTGACATGTAATAGGTTATACTAAGTCAGGCCCAATTCACCTTGTCAATGTTTTTACCCCTGGATGCTTTTATTCTAGAACCACTGCCACTTTTTCGTATCCAGATAGGTATTTATTTTCTCGAAAACCACTTACTTAATACTTAACCAGAACACAAGGATGTTTTATTGTATTTAAACATGTCCCTATGGTTTTTTATAATGTTTTCAAATCCTAATTCCCACAAATAACTAAACGGTCCTCAGATACCAAATATGGCATCCCGCCTTTTCATTAAGTAACTTTACATTACGTTGTACAAATAGAAGATATTTTAAAGTTTAGTTTCTTAAAAAAATATACATAATACATGAAAACATAAAAAAAAATCTAATACACTTGAATGGATTGTTATTTGGTTCACCTTATGTAACAATAATCTATCTCATAACCTAGGGACATACATTAAAGGAATGGGTGATCATAAGGCTTGGTAAAGGAAAGAAAGGGAAATAGTTTACAAGTGATCATGAGAATTATTGATAATAACTTGAAGAATATCATAAATTAATGAGAAAAGTAAAAAATAAACATATAATATTAAAAATAACATGAATCATAACATTTAAATGTGTCCACAACATTTAATTGAGTAATTAATAAGCATATCACTAAGGTTTGTCACCAAGGTGTCATAAAAATTACCAAGGTTATTCACCAAGGTATCGTAAAACATGTCATCTCTAGAGATTAAATTCTTTACCCAATGCATTAGAGAAATATCAGGGTGAACCCTTAATATGTATTAATTAGGTTTAGTCACATATATCATAATAAAACTTTTCCTAAATAATCCATGGAGAATAAAATAAATGGGTTTCATATCAAAATAATGACATTTTAAAAACAATTCTTAAAGATAAGATCATTATGTTATTATTAACCCATGAAACAAAGATGGAGGGTTTCATGTATGTTAATACTGGAATAAAATATATCATTTGGAAATATAGTTTAATACCACTAGAAAATAATGATTTTTGGGTATTAATAAAAGAAAATAATAAAATTTAATAAGAAAAAGATTGGATTTTTTATATGAAAACCTGACAGCATAACAGGTATGAAACATGGTTGTAGAAAACATTAAATATTGATAGTAAAAGTGTATAAAATTAATAAAATAATCTTAAAATGGTAGAATAAAATGGTCATAATAACATATTATGGAAATTTGAAATGCATACCACATAAAAAGGGAACTTTAAAGGAAAAGAGAAGTTGAGATTTCCCTTACCTTGAAGAGTGTTCCTAAAAATTGAGGATCGGGAACTTGGGGGATTAAATACACATTGATAGGAATAATTGGGTGGTAAAATTATTATATATTTGTGTATGATGAATTTTAAATGAAATGAAATGGATAAATGTGTTAGTGTTCATAGAAAAATAAAAGGATTTATTTATTAATTTTCTTGGACACCTAGGTAGTGGTAAATAAAAAACCGTAGGCTTGACCATGGTATTGGAAACTTGGAATATATTTTATGTAATTTTATACAAAAATAGTTAACATTATTTTATATTACTTATTTTTTCACAGAAAAGTAAAGTTTATACAAAATAACATTTTTTATGTTAAAGTTTCCATTTAAAAATTTGGAAAGTAAATTATAAATTTGGATATTAATTAAAATATATTAAAATAATTAATTTTAATAAAATAATATAATTCGAGTCATGGGTTATGGATAAATAATTATTACATCATTATTAAATATTTATGATGTCATTAAACTTACTGAAAAACTCAAACATTTTTATTATTCACCGAAAAACAAAATATTTTAAGAAATTCTCATAAATTCACCCTAACATAATTTCGATGTGATTATTTAAAAAATGATATTTATTTTATAATAATAATTATATAAATATGATATTTTTAACTTTTAAATATAAAAATCTTTATTTATTAAATAAAATAGAGGATAGAAAATGCATACTGAAATTTCTCACACTTGAAAAAAATAAAATTATTTTATCTTTTCTATTTAAATAAAAGTTTTTTTAACCATACCATTTCATTAAAATAATTATTAATAATAATATGTTAGTTTATTATGATATTTATATATTTTCTGAAAAGTAAAATTTCTATCTAGAAAATCAATTTATCATATTCAAACTAAATTTTATTAAGAAAAACAATTCTTAAAATGGAATTGATAGAAAAATATTTTTATTTGTACAATTTCATTAAACATTAAGTAAATAGAAACTCAAAACATAACCCCTTATAAAACCCACATACTACCTAAGGTTGACATGTGCGATGGTGATAGATTCTTTGTGCGGCTTGGATAATATCGCTCAAGTGGTAATTTATACTAACTCAAACTTCTCCCGTAGGTGATTTCATTCAATATTAACATGTTGAAGCTTGGGTTGGGATTAGTAAATAGAGAAGCCCAATAATTATACCTACCTCCCAAGATCCAACAAATGGGATTTTTATGACATGACTCTACTTGTTGAGGCCATAATTTCTCCTTTCTTCATTAATTATCCAATTCCATTTCTATTTATAACGCTAATTATAATGTTAAAATTATTATTAATATTATTATTTCCAATGGTCATATTGACCAACAATCATATAAATATAGAAACCCCATGGTTAAATTTCAATTTATACTCACATATTTATTAAATAGGTATATATTATTGAGTATAATATAACACCCTTTTTCAGGAAAAAATACCATTCAAAAAGTTCATGTCATTACAATCTAACTGATGTGTCAGGTAAACTCGAGTTGGTTCATTATATATGTCCCATTGGAGGAATAGAAGATTTTATTTTTAAGGATTTATAGGATATATGAAGGAGTTATACATGCCTAAAGAAAAAGAGGCTAAAAAGTGAAATAAATTGAGAAGGAAAAGGATAAATAATGGACACTCTCTAAGGAAAATAGTAGGGAAAATGTGGTAGATGAAATAAGGACTGAGAAGGAAGCCTCAAAACCACCCAAAGAGAAACCTTACAAGCCACTGATTCCCTTTCCAGAGAAGATATTTGGAGTTAAGGATGAAGTATAATATAAAAAGCTCCTGGAAATTCACAAGAATATTTATATCAATATCTCAACCTTCATGACTATTTCACAAATTTTAACATATAACATGCTCTTCAAGTAAATATCTTCTAATAAAAATAAAATGTATGAGTTGGGTTTTGTCTCTCATTTTGAGGAATTATCTACTATTATTCAATGTAGTATCCCTCCAAAACCATAGGATCTTGGTAGCATTTATATTTTATTTGAATTTCCAAGGTTAGATGGTAAAAACTGAGAAGGGGGGATCAGTGGTCTGATTATAATATTTTTTTTCTTTTGAAATTAACCATTATGACTTTTTAAAGTCCTAATACACTCCTATATAAATATATCCCTCACCTATATGAAACTGAAAGTAAATTAATACATTACACATATATTTTTTACAAGGTTTTATCCCAATGTGAGTACATACTTCTTAATAGGTTTCGGTCCGGATGCAAGACATAGATTATCACTAAATTTCAAAGTGATTAAAATAGTGGGTGATATTTTTTCTTGAATACTATAAGGTAATATATTATAATAAAAAATAAAGGAACAATATATTGTCGAATTTTGTAGAGTAATAGTAGCATAAATGAATTATTTATACTGGAACCAAAAATCTTTGACAAGTTCCCTTACTATTGATCTGAATAAGATATTATTTGTTCCTATGAATACCTCAACATCAAACATATATCATCTTACATTGGATAGATCTTCTACTACCCGAATAATGTAAGCATAATATCATTTATGCCAATCATTCTTTCTCGATTAGTCATAATTATCAACATGTGTGTGAGAGTGTGCACACAAAACATACCCTCATTACTCCTCAGTTTCAAGTCTTATGATAATCAGTAATAGCCATACATTCCTTAACACATATGTTTAATGGAGAAGCAATCATGGTTTGATCTTCTTTTATTACTCTCTCCTTTGATACAACAGTTCTTCAATGTATAATATTATAATTTTATCAGCTTTATTTAAATAAATTTTTCCTTATTCATTTATCTCTATTATATTCATATAATTTTTGTGAATCATATTTCCAAAGAAATTTATGGAAAATCATTTTAATTTGAAATTGAATAGAATTACCTTAGTCAAAGACATTTTAAAAATAGAAATAATGATCATAAAAAATAATTTCAAATTTTAAAATTTGACATAATTATGAATTTCAATTCATCATCCTATTAATTAATCACCATTTAAATCCCCACAAATCATGTCTTGGATTATGGATTTGACCAAAAGTATTGATATTAAATAATTGCGATATAATGAAGCATATTCTGATTTTAGTCCTAGTTTATAGATTTTTCAAAAATTAATGAGCCTAAATAAATTTATGTTTAACTTATAATGAACTATAGATAACATTAAAAAGTTAATTAACCATATAGATAATTTTATACAAACTTATGTATTTTTAGAATTATGAAGTCAAACCCACAATAAGTTCTATTAAACATTATGATGATTACTAAAAACAATAAAAAGTTACAAAAAAACTTATGAAATCAATATAAAGTACAAAAATTCATTTTATTAAACCTTAAAAACTTTTAGATAAACTTTACAAAGGTTTAAAAATAAACTTTATGAAGAATCAATTTTCAACTTTTACTTTAGTGTTAACAATATGAAGTCAGCATGAACCTTATGAAGATTGAAATTTACCTTATAAGGTCTTATATTTACTATAAAAAATTCTATGAATTTTTCTATTTTCTAAAATACTATGAAAAATTTAGTATCAACCTTATGAATTTTAAATAGTTTCAATACTTTTTCAATTTTATAAAACCCATAAAAACAAGGATTGATCATCACAAATCAAACTTTCAAAAAACCTTCTTCAACACTTAAATTAACCTCAAAATCATCTCAAATAATATTAAAACAGTTCTACTACATAGTTGAAAACAAATATAGTATTATTTAATAATTCTAATTGGTATTTAAATCTTGGCCTTTGTATTTATTTTCAAACATGATTAAGGATTTCAAAAACAACACAAACTCATTTAAGAAATATCAGATTGTATCCTTTATAAAGTTAGATGTGTCTTTACACCACATCATATAATAAAGTAGTTTTTTGAGATAATTATGCCTCCTAAGGATAAGAAACAATTTTAAAAGTAATTTGAATTATCTCCCCCTCATGCACTCCTAAATTTATATTTTAATCCCGCTTTTTATAATAAAAATATCCACTAGATTAAAGAATTATCAAGAGAACCAATACCTTCCTCCATAAAAGTTATGCACCTTTTATACCCCTTTGACAAAACAATCCAAGGCTAAAAATGCTTACCTTTAAAGGTGCCTCAAGAGATAGGGAAGGGATGAACATCCATGTTTGGCCTGAATGTCAAAAAATTATCTTTAGGAATTGACTTGGTGAAAATGTCTATTAATTGATCAGTGGTAGGAAAATATTCTAGCTTGAAATCACCATTGGTATCTCTCTCTTCAATTAAGTGAAACATGATATCAATTTTCCTAGATCTTCAGTGTCGCAAATGACTTTTTTAACAATTAATAAAACTTTTATTATCATAGGAAATTTTGAAAGTCCTTTCAATATTCACTATTAAATACTCAATACATGCCAAACCCTGACCTCAGATACTCATTATTTTTATTTTTTTCTTAGTCCTAGATATTTGGGTTGAGGTGTGGGGTTGAGTCCTAGTCAAAAAATTTAGTTTTTTGGAGTTTTTTGGAAATTCTTCCAAGGGGAGTGTTGTTGTCACACAGTTAGTGGTAACCGTACGGACACCATGCGGTATGTTATGCTCAGATATAACTGACCACATATCATGCTCAAATCCATGTGTTTTATCCTAGGTAACCATGTGGTACCTCTTTCTGTGTAAAAGAGTTTCGCACTATTTGGAAAATTGTGTTTCCAAACCATGTGGAATGTGAAGGAATTTTAAAACATTGTTTTTCTATTCTACCCCTTGTTTTATTTTACCCTATTTAGTACCCCTTCCTACTTGTTTAGTTTTGTTGTACTAGGGGTCTTAAAACACCTCTTCCCTAGTCCCCCCCCCTCCTCCATGGATTCCCCCTTCTTCATTCTAAGGTAATCTCTTAGAGTTTTTGATCATTTTACTCCCCTTTCTCTCTTCCCCTATATTTTTATTGTATTCCTTTAGGGTTTACATCCCTTGGATGAAACCTAATATCAAGGGTATTCTTTTCATTTTTTTTACTTTGATATTAAGGTGTGTGAAAGGTTCGTGGGTCTTAGGTCACCCCTCTCTGATAGTCTCATCAATTTCTCACAAGGCTAAGGAAGGTGATTCCAACATTTTCCTTTCCAGAACATCCCATGTGAATTTTTATCTCTCCAATTAATTTATGATTTTTTTCACCCCTAATATATATTTATCTTGAGGATAATGGTAGTTTCATGTTGAAAAAATTTATTAAAAATATATTTTCAAAGTGTTTTGGGGAATTTCCTAGGTATAAGGCACCTAGGGTGTTTATTTTGACATGTCATTTTTTTATAGAGTGGAATTTAGTCTTTTATGAAAATTTTATCCCTTTGAGATATTTTTTTGGTATTTGTTGATTTGTTTATTTGGTTTGGGTAATGTTATGTATTGTTGTGAATGTTAAAAAGGTTGAAAAGGGGTTTTAATTGTTCCATAAAGGGGTAATTGTGTTTTGTTTAAAGAATTTAATGGCAGGCTTGTTGAAAGGATGTGTTGATTTTGAGGAAATGTTTTTTGAAGGTTCTCTTAAATTTTAAAAAAAATTTATTGGATGTTGGCACATCCATGGGTGCACTACGTACACACATTGATGTTCCCTCAAATGAAAATGGTTTCTTGAATTGGTGTTTTCTCATAATCCTTGGTTTCTTAAATGGTTTTTATTTTCTAAATATAGTTTGGTTCTTTAATTGGTGACCAAAAATGGTTTAAAATGCATTTCCCAAGGTTGGCATGTTTTCCTTGAAGATTATTTTGGTGTGAGTTAAAAAGGGTAAAAAATGGTTTAATAATTGTGAAGTGTTTGGATGTGTGTTTGGAACTTAATGTCCAATTTGACATTGAAAATGTAAAAGTGGTAATTGTGTGGTGTTTTGGGTAGTGATTTTTGTCATGTAAAGTAAAGTCATGTTTGGTACTTCCAACTTAAAGGTGATGTGTGTGTTAATTTTTGGAATGTATTTAGGTTTGGATAAATGTGTGTGCCTGTTTGGCAACCTTAAAATTTTTTGGAATGTTTTAAATATTTATATGCTATAGAGGCCAAGTTGGAACCTTGTTTTATGAAATGAATATTCATGTATATGGGGAACCTTTGTATGAGTTATTTCCCTTTAGGGTTATTGTATATCAGTGTTAGTGTTTAGGGTATAGGCAAGTGCAGTTGAGACAGTCAGGCTGAGTCACATGTGCATTGGCCTCCTACTTACACAGTATTATTATAACCACCATGGGTTCCTGGGCATCTTTTAGATTATTGAGTGATGGTATCTTACCATCCTCGATTAGATGGGTTGTTACCCACTAGTAGATTTAGAGGCCATATGGGGGGTGTTGTTGGTCTTATAGTGAGGGTGATCAGTTGGTTATAGACTTTGGAGCTTCACCATATGGCAGCAGGTGGTTCTAAACTAAGTATGACCAGGGATTTTCTAGGGATATTTAGGATCACCCAAGGTTATTATATGTTTTTATTTTTCACTCTTAGTTATACTCATTTCTGGCTTACACTTCTTACCCTTTTTTCTTTACATCACTGCCTTGGCATTCCCTTCTTTAGTATTCATATGAAAATTCCATTTAGTTTTGAAATAAAATATATTGTGTGTTGTCTATAAAGTTTGGAAAACCTTTTTTTTAACTATATTTTCAAACTTGTGTCATTGGTTTGTTTTGCGAAAGGGAATACTTGGATTCAGTGTTTACCTTGGCATCGCTACTAAGAATCTCAATGCTCACGCCTATCCTATCGTAACAGTTACAAGTTTTGTTTCTTGTTCAAGTTCCTGGTTTAGCTGTTCAAGGATGGAGCAGGTTCATTTTGTTGTTAGAGGTGACCAAGAGGTCACATGGAGAATGTGTCGCAGCGGTGTAGTTTTCTTGTTTCAGTTTTGAGTTTGTTTAGTTGTATATTTTATCTGAACATGTTGTTTATTCACTATAATTTAGTTGTTTGGTATTTTCATACTGTTAATTTGTTTTATTTATTCATCAATCCCTGGTTATTTATTTTGGAATTAAATCATTCCCATGATTGGGTGTTGATTCTCAAGACTAGTTTCCATCCTGGGGGGGGATCAAAAACACCCCAGAGACATGTTGTGGACCGGTTCGGGTGACCAGTTTAGGGTTGACCTGTGTTGGTTCATGATAAAATGGTTTCAAATGAGGCTATTTTTATTTGGGGTGTTTGGTAGATGGATATTATGATTGTCAGGGCTCACGAGGTATGTGTGGGAAGAGTGTCTCAAACTCTTACTTGCACTGATCCTCGAGTTACCAAGGGTAGTTCGGGATTGGAGTTTCTTTTCATGGGTTATTTTGGATTGATGAATTACAATGGAGGTGAATCAGGTTATTTTGTGGCCTCGCATGGGGTGGTGACCCATTTAGATTCCAAGTCCTTAGTTCAAGGTCCTCTTATTTTTATTCCTTACTTGGGGCATATCCCACCACCATGTTTCCAAATTATGCATAATAACTATTTCCCCATTCTAGTGGATCATTGTTTGTTGTCTTTCTTTTTTGTTTTCGTTAGTGTCAGTGTATGTTGAAATTGAAAGAGGATTTTGAAAAATGAAAGTGGATTTGAATTGGAAAAAGGGTTTCTTTCATATAGTTTTGAAATTGGTGAAGTGGGTTTTTAAAGAGAAAGTGTTACGATTTGGAAAATTTGGTATATGTTTGTATTTGATGAGTAAAAGAGATGATTAAACATTGGTATTATTTATGGTGGTTCATATGTGTGTAGGTATGTATAGATAGTGCATGGTGGCACTTGTCTATGGATGATGTAAGAGGGACTGGACGAATGCAATTATGAAGGTTTATAAGATACCATGGGTGAGTTTTGAAATTTTAAGATTTTGGAAATTGGGTTTTGGAATTTGGAAATTGTCCTTATAAGAAGGAAGTTTTAAAATGTAAAGGGAAATGAATTTTGGGAATTTAATTTGGTGTAAAAATAGGGTTTTGATATTTAGAAAGTGGTTTGGAAATGTGGTGTTTTTGAAAATTATTGTGAATTGGGATTTTTGAAATGTTGTTTTTGGTTGATCATGGGTTTGTTTGGCTTCCAAACCAACAATATTTGGATCTCGGGATGTTTCTATTGATTCTTTTTTGGGATTTATGTCAGTTTTAGTTTGTGTTGATCATGTTATTTAGGATGTTCTGCCCAGAAAGTATCCCAAGGTTACCAATGAGTTCTGCCTAGTTTCTGGTTCTTTTGAGTGTCACCTATTTATCATGGTGATCGGGGTCCGCTAGAGGTAGTTGTGTGGTTTCTGTAATTAGAGTGTGTATTTAGGTATTTGGGAACTCCCGAGTTTTATAATGTTTCTTTTGTCTTGGGTTTGTTTTAGGGCCCAGTTTGGGACCAGTGGAGGTTATATGTCTCTCCATCTTTGGAAGATGGGGTGTAGTTGGGGGTGATAGACCTTTGTCAGGGTTCCCCATATGGTAAAGAGAGTATACCAGAGGAACCTAGCTGTATGATCTATCCATGTTGGTTTTGACATCTAGCTCATCAGACCATCTCCTGATGTGCCATCGGTATAGTTGGTTCAGGTATTCTGAGCTGTTATGTTGCATCCCTTTGGAAATGTATCACCATCGTGGTCATTTGAATCATCGGGAGTAGGAAAGAGTTGGGGATGGGGGTGAAAATTAATTTATGTGAGGCAAGAGATGCTTCATCCATGAGGGCCTTATCCACAAGTCACGGGGTGAAGCTCACACACAATCAGAAGTTTCCTAGGGTGTGTGGAACCTCATCCCAGGTAATGTTTTCAGCTTTTGGATGGAAATATTGAATGTTTCCTTGTTCAATTATTTTCACCATGGTAATTTCATCCATATTATAGTGGTGTGATGAGTTTATTCTACCACAATACAAGTAGCCTTATCTATTCCAATTGGGTCCTTTAAATCATTCTTTTCCTTGAAGGGTATTGGGCTTGTGGATGAACATGCTCATTCAGGTTTTGCACTCTGTTTCATTTGTGATCTTTAGGGAGATGTTTGGGTTTCCAAAGTTGATAGGAGGTGTTTTTGGGCCCTTCATTAATTAAGACATATTACCATGAGTTTTACTTTAGTTTTTTTGGTTCTTGTAGAGGAATTATTCATTCTAGTGTCCCAGTATGTCGGGTTTCCCATAAGAGATTAAATCTTAGTGGTGTAGTTATTCTGTGGGAGTTGATGAAGTGGGCTGAGTTCGGAGTAGGGAATCCCTAGTTTCCAGTTGTGGTAAGGGGATGTTTGGCTAGTGTGGAATAAGTTTATTTAGTTTTTGGGTTTTTTATTTATCAGGTTCTTTTTTTGTAAGCTCTCTGATTAAGTCGCAGAGGATTTTTTTGAAAAGACGGAATCATTAATGTCGAAGATCAGCGGACGTACAAGAGCCAATCCATGAAGATAAAAGATCCAGCCAGAGTTGGTTAACATCATAGGGGACTGAGGCTTCCAGCTTATGGGAAACATTGTTTCCTTCCCTTTTAGTAAAGTAGAATGTGCATAAGGAGAAACAGTTATGGAGAGAAATGATTCACCTGATGAGGGATCCAAATGAATGGAGGTCGCCGTCGTTGAAATTGATAGCATTGGTAATGGTGAGACAGTATGATTCGAGGTTGATTTTATCCCATCTGCGATCCTTGGAGAGCATCATACCTATAAGGATGGATGTATACCCAGCCACCACAGGTTTCCAAAAAGCGTGGTGAGATTCATGTTTTTCTACAACGACTTTCCCCAAATGGTTTCGGACCAGGATGTCGAGGGCTATAGGTCGATCGTCGGGGAGAGACGCATCCACATTAATCTTAAGAATACCTTCACTCGGAAGAAACCAGTGGGAGGGAAAAGAGGGGGTTCCAAAGGGATTATGTTGTCCATTGTGGTGATTCCAGCCCTCAATCCACGAAAAGGCCCATTCAATCCAGAAATTAGGGGGTCTATGAATGTTGTTAAAAACTGCCCCATTGTGATGGACCCCAATGATCCAGGCCAGGGTGCAAAGTGAGCCCACTTTTGCTGGTGAGAAGGAGGAACACCAACGCATCAAGAGAGATGGGAGGTCAGAGACCATGTATAGAGATGCGTCGGAAGTAGAGCCCCATTTTTTCCAAATTTCTTTAGCCCCTGGGAACTGGATGATGGCGTGTAAGGGGGATTCTGGGACGTTCGGGAAGAAAGGGAAAGAAACGTCACTAGCAAAATTTCAGTAGATGAGGACTCTCATTGTAGGAAAGGTGCACGTACACACCTGCCACCAAAAGTGGCGGATTTTGGGGGGACGTTGAGTTTCCAAATTGACTTCCAAGGTCCCCCATCCCAAACGACTGACTGATAACCAATGGCAAGCCGGTATCTGGATTTCACCATATAGGCCCCCGAAAGGTCGTTGCTCCAGAATAAATGATCAGGGCCTGCGTCTGGGACCCAGGGGGTGCTCAGGATAATTATTTTGTCTCTTTCATTGAACTATGTGTGAATCTTCTCCAAACACCATCCTAGGCCCTGGTTGGAAAAGAGGCACCTGACAGTTGCATCTTCAAAACCTGGTCAGGCAGGGGATGAGGCTCGCACAACTTCTGCATCAATCAACCAGGGATCGGTCCAAATGTTAACAGTTTGGAAATTCCCAATCCTCCATCAAAGCCCTTTTTCTAGGAGACTTTGGGCCCCAAAATGATTCTACATAGGAAGCTTGGATGGGGTCCAAGAGAGGAGACATGAAATTCCTTGTAGGGAAAGTATTTGGCTCAGAGAACGCGTGCACAGAGAGATGATGTATGGTTAATCAGGTGTCAACCTTGCTTATCCAGCAGAGCATCATTGAAAAGAATGATATTCCAGAATCACATACCTCCCTTAGCCTTGGGCTTGCATAGTTTCTCCCAGGCTATCCAGTGGGTTCTATTCCTTCCATCATTCTTCCCCCACCATAATTTGTCTGTGTGTGAGTGGATATGGTTGACAATGGACATCAGAAGCTTAAAAAGGGACATAAAATAGCTAGGGATAGACTGGATGACAGCTTTAACGAGGATCTCCTTACCAAATTTGGAAATTTTCTTTGGGGTCCATCCTTGAATTTTCTTCTCAATCTTGTCCATAAAGGAAGCAAAGATTTATTTTTTGGAGTGGCCAAAAAACATGGGGAGCCTGAGATACTTCTGGTGTTTCTCAACCAAATGGATGCCTACAGATTCACAGAGCTCTTCTTTCTTGGAAGGAGTTACTCATGCGCTGAAGAAGATTTCCGACTTACCATAATTCATAGCCTGGCTGGATGCCCTCTCGTTCTGTTGGATCGCATGGATGATTACCTGGAATTCATTAGTGGTTGCTCTGGAGAAAAGGACGCAGTCTTCAGAAAAAATGAGATGTGAAACTGGTGGGCTTACACAGCAAACATTTTCCCCATGTATAGAGTTAGAGGATGAAGCCCTGCAAATGAGGTAAGAAAAAAACATCAGCCACAAAGATAAAGAGAAAGGTGGAGAGAGGAGCACCCTGGTGAAGGCCCCGGGATGAGGTGAATCCTCGGCTAAGCTCCCCATTGACCTTGATTTGGAAGGAGACGGTCAAGACATAGTGCATGACCATATCTACCCATTTAGAGAAGAAGCCCATTTTCAGCATTACAACTCTAAGGATGTTCCATTCCACTTTATCATAGGCCTTAGTCATATCCAGTTTCCAGGCCATGGTTCCTATTTTCATGGTGGGGCATGTTTTCATATAGTGGAACACTTCATGGGCCATAATTTCATTTTCAGTGATCAGTCTCTTGGCCATGAAAGCACTCTGGTTTTCCGAGATGATTTCAGGTAACCAAGGACGCAGTCGATTAACTAAGATCTTTGAGAAAATTTTATAAGAGACATTGCACAGGCTGATTGTTCTAAAGTCAGGGACCGCCAACGGTTTCTTTATTTTGGGGATTAGGATGAGGAAAGTTTCATTGATTGCTGAAATGCATGTTTTCCTAGCCCAAATATTCCTCATCAGATTGCAGATGTCGGGACCGATGATGTGCTAATATTGTTTAAAGAAGAGGGTGTGGAACCCATCCGGGCCTGGGGCCTTAGTGGGTTGGATATGTTTCAGAGCCAGACGTATCTCCACATCCATCACATCCTTGGAAAGTTTCTGATTGATCTCATCGGTGATCATAGGCTTAATGCAATCCTCCACTTCAGCAGAGATGAGAAGGTTTCCTGCAGAGAAGAGGTTCTGGAAGTAACAGGTCAAAGATTTGTGGATTCTAATGGTGTCAAAGTCTTTGCTACCATCTAGTTGAGATAAGAAAGTAAATAATTTCTCTAGTGCCTAGCTGATGCTTTCTGGTGAAAATACTGTGAGTTAGTGTCCCCTTCGGTTATGTGGGTGTCCCGCACCCACATAGCCCAGAAGCTTTCCTTGATGTGCAGGGCCGCATCCAGATCTTATTGAGTGGCACTGAGAGAAGAGAGATTCCAATTAGATGGGGGTTTCTTGAGAAGGTTATGCAGTTTCCTTTCAAGGAAATTACAGTTCCTATAGGGATGGTAGAATTTCTTGTCACTCCAAGACCTCAGGTTGGATGCGACCTATTGGAGATTGAGTCCAACGTCTATGTGATTACTCCTCTAGCTTGATCGGATAACATCTTCACATTCGTTCTCTTTTGACCCAAAGCATTCAAATCTAAAGGGTCTGCTAGATTGCATGTTCCGTTAGCCTTTACTGCAGTCAATGATAATAGGACATTGGTCTAAACAGTTGAGCGTCAGGTGGATGATGTGGAACATACTGACGAGATTTTTCCAATCTGTTGATCCTAGAAATATGTCATGTTACTCAGCGATATGGGTGCCATCTGTAAAACCTCGGAACCATGTGAAGGGATTACCCACATAGCCCAGATCGATCAGGTTCTCCCTAGATACCGCCTCCTTAAAATTTGACATCAACAAAGATGTTCAGACGGTTCCACCTCTTTTTTCCTTATGAAACATAATCTCATTGAAGTCCCCTACAAAGAGAATAGGGATTGGAAGATCGTGACGAAACTTACAGAGAAGATCCCACGATTTCCACTTCTCTCTATGGGATGTCCAACCATAGAATCCGACAAAAGTCCATGGCAGGGTGTGTTCCGCCTGAATAGTCGCAACCACGTGGTGCGAGGAGAAGGACAAGATCTTGACGTCGACATAATCGTTCTAGAGGAGACAGATTCCCCCAGAGTGGCCTTGTCAGGAGACCAGGAGGTAGCCTTGGAAGCCGCATTTTAGGGCAATTTTTGTGGTGTCCTTGTTTTCCAGTATGGTTTCAGATAGGAAAACCATAGTAGGGCAGCTTTGGGCGCAATTTCATTGGAGCATGTGAACCGTTCGTGGGTTTCCAAGCCCACGACAATTCCAGCATAAGACGATCATTGGTCTAGGTGGGGTTGGGTCTTACCCACCTCCACTTTTGAGTCCTCCAAACATGTTTTTTCATCTGTTATTTTCCATTTTTTAGGGGGGTCCCCCACTAACAGGCTTGTTTCAATTCTTCTTTTCAATTCCCCAGGTTTAGGGTCTTCCAGTTTACTGTCTCTTTCTTCTTGTTTCACCCTTTTCCAAGTTTTATGGGTGATTGGGCCTAGTGGTGAAGTTTCTATCTTTCCATATTTATCCTGTGTTAGGATGTCTACCATGGTCATTTCTAGGTTAGGGTCGGCATCTAGTAGTTCAGTGTGCATCTGCTTTGGTCTCAAGCTTTGTTCTACAAGATCTTTTGGTGTATTCACTGGCTCTATAAGTGTTGAGGCGGTGTCCTTCGGGGGGGAGGGATAAATGATATTCTTCTTCTTAGTGGTTGAGCTCTCTTTAGGGAACTCTGGAGGTCCAAGCATGATGATATTTCCCTGTTCGGTTTCTGCCTGTCTTGTGTGGGCCACCATGAGACGTTCGCGATCCTTTTGTTTTTCCGACTCAAGGATTAAATCATATCTAGTCATTTTGGCCCAGATCCATGGGCAATATTGTAGAATGATATTACCTGATCCATTCTCTTGTTTTGAGACACACACTCTTACCAGATGGCCAAGACATCCACAAAAGAAGCAGAAAATTGGGAGTTTCATGAATTTGAATGAAATCTAGTTGTTTGCATCATCAAGTTTCAAAAAACTTCCCCCCATCAGCAGCTCTGACACTTCAATTCTGGCTCTAATCCGAACCTCGTGTCCTCATTGGATAGGTTCCAAGCAGTCCCATTCAATGAATTGGCCAATGTTGTCCCCAGTTTCTCTCATAACATGATTCGTTCATGTGGGAAGAGGGATTCCATTGATGCATATCCAGAAAGGGGATCGGGTTAGCTTAATGTCCTAGATATCATCCCCCCCTCTGAATTCTTCCATGAGGAGGAGTTGATTATCGAATGACCACGGCCTACCACTAAGGATTTTATCTCTATCTCTCTCATTGAAGAACTCGAAGACAATGCGATTGTTCCCCGCTTCTCGAATGGCCACTCCAGCTTCGACTTTCCAATGATTCTGGTGGGTGTTTTTAAGGCCCCCCTGGTTGATTGAAATATTTTCCACAAACTTTCAAACAACCAATAGGGACATTCCTTTTTCTAAGAGTGTATCTTTATTTCTATGAGCCTCGATAGTCGCTTTCTCTTTATCTGTCAGGGACATCCTCTTCCAAAGGTTAACAATATCTGCCTCCATTATTCAGTGCACGTGGGGTAGGGAATATCTCCAAACAAGGCCCAGTGATCTGCACTCCTTGGGTCAGCACGTGGTAGTCTATTTCTACAAACAACCAGGCTTGGCACCCCACTCTGCGGCCTCCTTCTGCAAAGTGGAAACACGGCCACAACCTTGGTGGAAAGGCCTTTGTAAAGAGGCTCCGCGATAAGGGCTTCGTGAACCCCTCACTCTCAGCAAGAGCACTTCAAAAATAAAAACAACCTGAGAAGAATTGTTCACTGTGGTGGAATCTCGCAAGCTCTCTTCGCAAGACAATCTTGACCCTTGCCGAAGGAAAACTCCTTTGTTCCCAGGGCCACCGCGAACCCAGTTTCCTTAACACCACTCTTCATGAAGCACTTCGGCCATCGCGGGGTGTCTCAGCTGGTGGAATATTCACAGCCTCCCTTCAAGGCTAGGGTTTTGTGATTCGGTCACCATTCTCTTTGATGGAATCGCCTTCGATCCCAGGATCTCCATGAACCAGAAAAAAACTTCACATCGATCCCTGCTCAGAAATTCAACCTCCGTTATTCATGAAGCAGAAATGAAATTGCGATCAGAGCCTCAAGATCCGGAAGTCCAAATGATTGATTGAATCCAGAAATGCAGGTAAGTATGAGAACAGGTTTCACCCCCACAAAAAACTAGATATGGAATCAGAGAAGGAAGATATAAACAAACAGGTCTTCGTGAAGAAGATCGAGGCCAGATGGTGTTGATTTTGAAAGCCAAAAAAAGCGGCCTTGATCCCTCTGAAAAATATCTATCCCACTGAAAAAAGGATATGGGATTAGGAAATGAGCAAGGATCGCTGATCCCACCTTTGAAAATTAATTGTTCAAGAATGGGGTTCAGAATCGGGACTCACCGAGGAAGGCAGAGCCCGCATGAAAAAACGAAGGGTTCGGGAATCCCCTTCCATCGTGAGTAGATCGAGATGGAGGAGACTCAACTCTAAGAAAACTCTAGGAGGAAACTCTCTCTAGCATAGAGACTCACTTCCACACTATGATGTCTCAGAGGCATTGATCAGTCCTTGTGGAGGAATTAAATGAGTTCAGTTTGGTAGTTCCTACGTAGCTCGCCCCCCTCTGGGGGTGTGGGTTGTTCAATTTTATGGTTTTGGTGTAAGTTGAATTCTCATGGTGGGTCGAACCCCCACACCCTTGTGTTATCCCTCAATATCAGGAAGTGGTTTTTCTTTAATTGGTCGGGTGTGATGTGTGTTGGGAATGGTCACCTCAAGGCTCTCGGCCCTCTTTGGTTTTGTATGGGCATGGACTTGAGTTGTTTAACTATTTTCCTTGTGACATTATAGGGGTATAAAGTATCTGTGGTGGGGATATTTTTCAAATCCTGGCCCTAGATATTCTTTATTTTTATATTTTTCCTAGTCCTAGATCATTGATTCAATGTTCAGGGTTGATTCCCAGTCAAAATTTTGAGTTTTTTGAGTTTTATAAAGTTTTTTCAAGGGGAGAATGGTTTCCTCTTGGTTATTGGTAATCGTGTGGACACCATGTGGTAGATGCTAGTCAGACAGAACCTACCACAAAGCCTATTCAAGGCTATGCATTTGATCCCATGTTAGCATTCGGTGCCTCTTTTCTAGGAAGAGAGTTTTGCATGGTTATCGAATGGTTTGGAAAACCATGCGGCCAAACCGTGTGAACCTTTCTAGAATTTTAAAACTTTATTTTCATATTCTTCCCCTCCATTTATTTTACCTTATTTCAACGCCCTTCCTCCTTGTTCTGTTGTGGCATACTAGGGGGTCCCGAAACCCCTATTCCCCAGTCCTCCCCTCCTCCATGGATGACCCCTTCTTCATTTCAAGGTAATTTCTTAGTGTTTTTTCTCATTTTCATCCAATTTATATCTTCCCCTATCCTTTTCTTGGATTCATTTGGGGTTTTCTTCCCTTGGATGAACCCTAATATTGAGGGTGAGATTTTGGTTTGTTTTCCTTTGATTCTAAGGTGTATAAAATGTTTGTGGGGCATAGGTCACCCTTCTCGGATAGTTTCATCGCTTTCATATAAGGCTAAGGTAGGCGATTCCAACATTTTCCTTTCCAAAACATCCCATGTGAACTTTTATGTTTCCAATTAATTTATAAATGTTGTTCTCACCCCTAATATATCCTTATCTTGAGGAAAATTGTAGTTTCGTATTGGAAAAATTTATTAAAAATATATTTCCAATGTTTTTTGGGTGAATTGCCTAGGTATAAGGCACCTGGGGTGTTTATTTTGAAATTACTTTGTTCCTATAAAGTATAATTTAGCCTTTTATGAAATTTCTATCCCTTTTAGGTATTTTTATGGTATTTTTTGATTCATGCATTTGGTTCAAGTAATGGTATGGCTTATTATTCATGTTAAAAAGCATGGAAAGGCGTTTTAATGGTTCCAAAATGGGGTAGTTGTGTTTTGTTTAAAGAACTTAAGTGGTGGTATTGTTGAAAGGAAGCAATGATTTTGAGTAAATGGTTTTTGAAGTTTATCTTAAACTTGAAAAATGTTTCATTGGATGTGGGCACATCCATGGGTGCACTAGGTGCACACATGGATTTTCCCACAAATGAAAATGGTGTGTTGAATTGGTGTTTTCTCCAAATCCTTGGTTTCTTAAATGGTTATTATTTTCTAAATATTCTTGGGTTATTTATTTGGTTTCCAAAAATGGTTTAAAATGAATTTCCCAAGGTTGGCCTATTGGACTTGAAGCTTATTTTGGTGTGAGCTAAAAAGGATAAAGGCTTGTTTAGTAATTGTGAAGTGTTTGGATGTGTGTTTGGAACTTATGGTCATTTTTGGCATTGAAAATGTGAAAGTGGTAATTGTGTGATGTTTTCGGTAATGCTTTTGAGCATCTCAAGTTAATGGAAAATTGAGTCAATAAGGTTTCCTTTTGACTTTTCTATTCCTCTATGTTTTGAAAATCACAAACACATTTTCTTAAGGAAAATTAGATTTCTCTAAGAATTATTTTCTTAAAGTAAATTTTATTTCTATAAGAACATTTTTATCCTTACCTTTTTTCATTGACTTATTAAAATTATTCTCATAACCAAGTATAATTTTTAGTAAGTAAAAAAATTTAGATCCTTGGATATCGAGTCTTTCTATTTTTAGACTATGAATTCTCTAGAATTTAGACTCTGAATTCTCTGAAATTCAGACTCCAAATTCTCTGAAATTTAGACTCCTAATTATCTAAAATTCAAACTCCAAATTCTATGAAATTTATACTCCAAATTATTTGAAATTAATACTCTGAATTCTCTAAAATTAATACTCATAATTCTCTTATATACAGACTCCAAATTCTCTAAAATTTAGACTCCAAATTATCTGAAAATTATATTCTAGATTCTCAGAAATTAAGACTCTAAATTCTCTAAAATTGAGATTCTAAATTCTTTGAACTTCAGTCTCCAAATTCTCTAAAATTTAGACTTCCAATTCTTTGAAATTCAGACTCTGAATTATATGAAATTCAGACTTCAAATTCTCTGAAATTCAAGACTCCAAATTCATTGAAATTCAGACTCCAAAGTCATTATAATTTAGACTCCAAATTCCTCAGAATTTAGACTCTTAATTATTTCAAATTCAAACTCTGAATTATTTGAAAAAAAGATTCTAAATATCCATGTTTCTAGAATCCAATTGTTTATATGTTTATAATTTGAATTATTTTTTAGATTCCGATTATTTAGTTTTGGTTCAACTATTTTTTTTCCTTACATTTTATTGATTCTTAAGCATGATAATTATTCCCATGATTTTCCTATATAAAACAATATCATATAATTTGTTTCTAACTAACCATTTGTTAAGTGAAACATGTATAGGGCCCTCTGATATTGAAGGAAAAATATGACCATTGGATGAGGGAGCCAACTGTTGACGTTTTTTCAATAAATAGGAGTTCATTCGAACGATATCATAATCAATCAATGAAATCGATCCAAGATCCTAGAGATTTCATATTGTGAAGTGACTTCTAGAGAGAAAAAGACTTTCATGCCTTGTGTGTTTTATGAACATCTTGTTCAACCTTGAACATCTTGTCCAGCTAGCTTTATCTGACTCCGATTGTTGCTGAGTACAATCACGGGCTTTCGGGGATAGGAAGAAAGAGGTTCTGACTAAATTAAAGTTCAAGGGATTTCGGTGATAGCAATACAAACTCTGATATTCTTATTGAGGGATTACCCTAGTGTGGCTAATAAAGACTTTCTTGAATGTATAAATCAAGGGACCTTTATCCAAGGTTGTTGGATACCCAACTCTTGGGGTTAAAATATTTCCTGCTTGTTCACTTGATTGTTGTTTCAATTTATATTTCCACTTTATTTTGATAAAGAAAGATAGTATAACTTTATTATACTTTATTTACTTTTACTTAATCTAATAAATAAGATTCGATATGCTTTAAGGTAGAATATTTCACAAAGTAAACTATTCTTAAGCTTCTTTTCTAGATCCATCTATCCAGATCCTAAGCGAATTTGTTTCTTAGTTAAGAACCAAATAGGGTTTGTGAATTTACCTAGTTTAACTTTGTTAAATGTAGTTTTCCTTAATGTTAAAAGAAAACGTGTTTCAACATATAATTCACCCCCCCCCTCTAGTAATTGAGCATCTATATATACTATTTCAATCCTATAATTGGTATCATATGAGGTATTTATAATACTTATACTTACAGATAACTTTTCTTGCTCAAGTTTTTCTTCCTAACTTTACTTATTCAAGTTCTTATTAAATATTTGTTTTATAAACTTTTACTATTAACAAGTTTTGTGAAAATTATTTTTCTTATATAATGGTTGGAATGAATGTTGGTTCCATTGATAGCCTTAATCCTACTAAAACACCAATATCTGATAGTAATGAAATGAGTACTAGATAGATAGAATGAATACTTTTATCATTAACACTATAGTAGACAACTTTGTTATGCTCACTGGAGATTAAAAAATTCTACACAAGGAATTTAGAACCTTCACTAATCAAGAGAAACTAGAATATCCACTAAATTACAAGGTACGTAATACTTTGTTACGTTCTATTACTAGAAATACATATAGTCAGATATCTTCTTGTGAAGCTTCCAATTGCATTTGGAAGAAACTTGAAGTTATAAATTTTGGGACTTCTAAAGTGATAGAAACTATAAGAGCTATGTTAAGAACTGAATATCATGGATTCTTATTTTCTTATGGAGAAACTGTTTTCAAAGTAAAAAAAAGATTTATAACTATTTTCAACAGTCTTCAATCTATAGGAGAGAAAGGCCTTGATGATGAAGTTCTTGTGGATAGGATAATTGATATCATTCCCAATGAGTGGGAATCAAAAATGACAACTATTGATGAGAACGGAAAAGTATCTAACATTACTCTTGATGGATTATTTGGAAATTTTCTTCAACATGAAACTAGAATGAAGAGAGATTATTATTTAAAAAAAATGTAATGAAGGTGTATCTTTGACTACTACATCTAAAGTCAAGTCTCTAGAAAGTGTAACTAGATCTAAAGCTAATAAAGTTGTTGCTATATCCGAATCAAGTGACAGTGATCATTCAGAAAATGAATTAGCCAATATTTCTTAAATTATGAACAAGATTGTGGGAAAGAAATATTTTCAGTACATATATTAGAAGAGAGATAGAAAGGACAAGAATGGTTATGAATTAACCTGTTATGAATGTAAAAGGGTGGGACATATTAGTCCTGATTTTTCTATGATTAAGAGAAAAGACAAGAAGGGAAATCATTCTGAAATAAATAGAAAGAATTATTAAAAATATAAGGCTAATAAATTATTGAAAGAAAATGATACTTGGAGTGCCAGTGGTGGTGACTCTTCCAATGAATCCTTGGAATTTGAATCTTCCAGTCAGAAGAATGTTGGTCTTATAGCTAGAGTACCCATTAAAAATCATTGTCTTATGGCTACGGTACACAATGTTGAATCCTTAGATAATATTTATTTAAATGACAATTTTCCAAATAAAGAATATTATAAATATTAAGAAGAAGAATCTTCTTCATCAGAAGATAATACCTTACCTTCATTTTAATAAGTTTCTAGATTTTCTAAACTACTTGAGAGTGAAAATTGTAAGATAAAAAAGAATTCAAAGAAAGAAAATTCTAGAATATCTGTTTTAATAAAAGAAGTGTCAGATCTTTATAAGGATATTGATTAAAAACTCTTGACTTTGAAAGTGTTTATAAAAACATTAAGTAATTTAATTATGATAAGGATATCCTTTCTAAGGATATTGATGTTTTTTTCTAAGAATATTTTAGAGAATAACCTATGTTCTAAAACTAATTACTTTGAGGATAAGAATTTAGTCATCAGACTAAAATCAAAAAAAAAATCTTTAAAAAAACTTTTGTCAAATTTTACTTTAGGAAGGAAGAAGTTTGATAAAAGTTATTAAAAAATTCATCCTCAAAAGAATATTTTAGGAATTAGTTATACTCACTCAAAATATGTTTTTAGTAACAACTATTTTGTACCCCAAAGTGATCCTTTTTTCACCAAGTGTCAATATGGTGGAAATTGGGAGAAAATTGTTCTTTAAATAAAACCCAATCCTCAGGTTTTCATAAAGCACACTTTTATAAGAGAATGTGGATTCCTGAGATCTTACTTTTTGAAATTTCAGGATCCAAGAATGTTTGGATTCCGAAAGTCTAATTATTCCATTTTTAGAAAAATAAATTAAGTACCAACAACAATACATGGTACATGGATAGTGGATGTTCTCGGCACATGACTGGTTACAAAAACTTCATTCAAAAGATTATCAATAAGAAAGGAGGAAAAGTAACTTTCATTGATATGCCTAGGGAAAAATTTTTGGTATATGTAACATTGTTATTCTGGGAAAATCATTGATTTCAAATGTTTTATTTGTTAAGGGTCTTAATCACAACCTCATTAGAATAATCCAATTTTGTGATGAAGTTTACCTTGTGAATTTTAGGAATGATAAGTGTCTAGTACACAATTCCAAGCAAGAGTTTATTCTTTCTGCCCATAGGCATAAGAATGTTTATACACTTAACTTAGAAGACATTAGGATCCAATACCGACCTTTCCTCAGTAAAATGGAAGATCAATATTGGTTATGGCATAGAATAATAGTACACTATAACCTTAGGAACCTATTAAAATCTCAAATAAAATACTTGTTAATGATCTATTGGATCTTATATTTGATCCTCAAAAAGTTTGTGATCCTTTTAAATTTGTAAAGAAACATAATTTAAGATTTAAATCAATTAGTGAAGTATAAACTTCTGATGCATTACAGTTAGTGAATATGTACCTTTTTAGTCCAATACTAACTGGAAGTATTGGAGTAAAATATTATGTATTTGTTTTAGTCCAAATATAATGAAGGAATTTTCTTAGTCTATTCCACCACTTCTAATTCTTATATAGTTTTTAAGAAAAATAATTTTATTGTTGAAGAAATAGTGCATGTTAAATTTGATGAAACTAATTATTTTGATTTTAAACAACCCCAAACCCCCATCTTCAAATGTGTTTTCAAAAACTGATTATCAACCATTGTTGGAAAGTAATTCAAATAAGGAAAATTCTCAAGAAGTTTCTAAAGTATTTACCCTATTAGAATTTCTAACTTATGTTGATCAATAGACTTTACAAAAACCAAATCATTCATTTCTTAATAATCATATCAGGGATAATATCATTGGTTGTGTAAATCAACCTGTAAGGACTAGAATTTATTTAAGAAATTTAGTAGAACATCTAGCATTCCTTTCCCAATTATAACAAAAAAGAACTGATGAATCTTTAGGTGATGAAGAATGGATTAAAGCCATGCAAGATGAGCTAAATGAATTTGAAAGGAATAAATTTTGGACCTTGGTGGAAATACCTAAGGAAACTTTTATAATTGGATTAAAATGGGTTTTAATAAATAAATGTGATAAAAATGGAATCATTGTAATAAATAAAAGTAGATTATTTTCAAAAGTCTATAATAAACAAGAAGTAATAGACTATGAAGAAACATATTCTCTAGTATCTAGACTTGAATCTATTCTTATTGTACTTACCTTTGTAGAACTCTTTAATTTCGAACTTTTTAAAATGGACATGAAGTGTGATTTCATTAATGGATATGTTCAAGAGGATTTTTATGTTAAAAACCTCTTAGATTTGAATACCCAAAACATCCTGAACATTTTTTTAGAAATACAAATGCTTTATATGGACTTAAACAAGCCCTTAGATCCAGTTATGATTGGCATACAATATTTTTATTACAAAACAATTATGTTAAGGGAACTATTGATCCAACACTTTTTATAAATAAAAAAAAAATTTGATTGTTCAAATATATGTTGATCACATTATATTTGGATCAAATTAGAAATATTTAACTAATTCGTTTAAGAATCTCATGAAATTTGATTTTAAAATGAGTGTGATGAGTGACTTAACATTTTTCATTGGTTTTCAAATATATCAAAAACCAAAAGGAAATTATATATATCAACATAAGTATATTAAATATCTTCTTAATAAGTATGGATATGAAAACACTAAAAGTATAAGCACTCTAATAAGTACCTCAAATACACTTGATCTTGATGAATCTAGGAAACTAGAAGATCAAATATCTTTTAGAGGAATGATAGGAAGTTTATTATACATAAGATCTAGTCATATAGACTTAATATTTTTAGTATACTTATGTGAAATATATCAATATAATCTCAAGGAATCTCATCTAAAAGAAGTGAAGAGAATTTTGTTTTATATTTAAAGGGAACCATGGATTTAGGACCTTTCTATTCTTTTGGAAATGATTTTATTTTAAAAAGATTTTCAGATACAGATTTTTGTGGATGTAGAGTGGATAGAGAAATTACATCCAAAACATGTGATTTATTAGGAGATTCATTAGTTTCTTGGTCATGAAAGAAGAAACACCCCGTAGCACTTTCCACTACTGAAGCTGAATATGTAGCAGCCGGAAGTCATTGCGCTCAAGTGTTGTGGATGCAATACACACTCACAGACTATGGAATGAGTTTTACCAAAACAAAGATATTGTGTGATAACACAAGTTACATTTCCTTAAGAAAAAAATCCTACACACCAGTCTCATGAAAAACACATAGATATTAGGCATCACATTCTTAGGTATCACACACTGAAATGAGACATCATTCTTTAATTTATTGGACGGTAATATCAACTTGCTCATATTTTTACAAAATCTTTACCATCTGATAGATTTGAATACATTAAAAAGTTAGTAATGATAACCATAAGGTAATATTCTATATAAACTTTTTGTTGAAACTAATCTCCTTACATTAATTAACTCATTTATATAGGGGGATTACATTTGATAATTTGTTTTCCAAAAAATTTCATTCTTAATAAAAAATTTCAAAACCTAAAATTTTTGTTTATTAATAAATTTTTTCAGAACCTAAATTTTTTCTTTATTAATATTTTTTTGGAATCCAAATTACTGGAATAAAAAGTTTCCTTTCCATAATAAAAAATATCTGGTATCTATGAAGAACCTTTTAATGTCTCACAATTATTTCTAAGTAATCTTGAAGGAATGTTTCCTTACTTAAATATTCGTAATTTTATTTTTTAATTATTGGTATTTTTATATTGTTTTAAGAAAAAATATAACATATTCACTGTCCATAAATCTGATTTTTTCTACAACCTCAAAATATCAGAACCTATCAAATCCTTCTTTAGTAGTCATCTCAACTGTCAGATCAGATTGTGCTTATTTCAACTGTTGGATCAATTCAGGAATTCAAACCATCGTATCAAATCCTATATAAAGGTCTCCTTATTTCTTGTCCCATGTCATTTTTTCAAGTCTTTGGGTGCCAAATCTCTATTTATTTTCAAATAGGCCATTCATTTTTCCAAGTTTTCTTATATCTTAGATGTCTCTAGAAGCTTCCCCATAGAAACAAATTTCTTTAACCAAAGAAACCAAGGATTGGTAAATTTATAGGGAAAGGTTGGTTGACCAAAATTTATATGCCAAGTATAATTCTTTGATTTCTAAAATATAAAGCTGAATGTATGGTAAAGTGTGTGATTTACTAAGATGAAGAGTCAGGATCTGTTTTATCCTGACCTTCTCATAGAATTTTATGATATAGTCAACTTTTATGATGAAGGGGTAAGGGAAATTTCTTCCTTTAATAGCTATGGGAAAACCTATTCTCTGTCTTTCAATATGGTATAAAATATTCTTAGTATTTTGTACGTAGGTGAGGCAATATTTTTCTCCCACAAGTTGTCGAAAAATTCGGGAAGATTTGAGAAAGGAAAGGAAATTGAGTGTCTTGGACTCAAGGTAATAAAATCACCTAAGATCAATCATCATTCAATGAACTTCTAGATGTTAGACTTGTGGGTACAAGGTTTTCTTATTCCAATAAAGGGAGACAAGGACTCCCTAAAGAAAACGGATATCTTTATATTCAAAAAATTTTAACCATAGAAAGGTAAAACTTGTGAATTAAATCCGTCTAATAATCACCAATATAAATAATTGAACTCTCAAGTCTCAGATAATCATGTATCCAGTGATATTTTTAAAGATCATTGTTCTTTTTTTAGAATATTTTAAAATTCCATGTAGTTCAAAACCAAACTCAAAACCTTAAAAATAAAGTTTCTATGTGATGACACATTGAGGAGAATGAAAGTTGGATTTAGTTCCAAATTAGAAGAATTTTATTATCTTTATGAAAGTGAATTTCAAGCATTAGTCAAGAAAGGGGAAGTATGAGAAACTTTCAAGAAATTCTAGAAGAAGAGAAAAGAGAAGAAACCAGAAATATATGAAAAATCTACAGTTCTGGAAACTCATTCAGAACCACAAAAATCAAAAAAGAAAAAAAACATTATTTGATGAAGTTGTAGAAAAGTGGATGGAGTAGATGAAAAAGAAGAAGGAGGGAGATCCAAGCTTCAGTTTAGACCATGCTAAGGAAAAAGACTCAAAGATTCAAACTGTTGATAACATGAAAGTAAATAAAAAGATAAGGATATATATAAGAAAATTTCAAAAGCTGGTATTGTTAAATCTCTTCTAAAGGATACTAAGATAGCTTCTGAAAATATTCAGGTACCAGAATCCTTCTTCTAAGAAACTGTTCCTTTAGAAACTCCAGTGAAGAAATTTTCAATTCCGAGACCTATTGTGGAAGAATATATAGTTCAATAAAAATAATGAGAAGAATAATAAGAAGAACAAAAAGAATAAAGCGATGATGTGATTTATCAAGTGAAAGAATACCATGAGAAGTAAAGTCTTTCAGATAAGATATCAATCTGAACTTCCCAGGTTGAGTCAACAAAAAATGTTTCTCAAGGGAAAGAGGTTGATAGACAAGATGAGGTTGATAAAACTAATGATGATGATAGTTGAAACCATGATTTCATCCAACCTAATATTTTTAAGGAAAATGATGAGAAAGAAGAGGTTGATGAAGACAAGATATTATAACTCTCTGATAGTGAGAATCAATTTATGAGGGCTCAAAATATTATTTACAAATTTGATAAAGGAAATCAGGTGGCTGATGATATGCCTAAAAAGGTCGTGGTTATAAAAGCTAAAAAATATGTTGGTAGAACTTCTAAGAGAGAAGATAAAGAGTTAGATAAAGTATCTTTATCAGTAAAAGAATCAAATTTTAAATCTCCATATTTGATGGGTCATGATTTAATTATTCAGTATTTGAAGAAGCTAGTGAAAACAATACTTTTTCTTCCGTGTTTTTTTTTTGAGATTTCAGTTGCTTCAAAATTCTTTCAATAAGAAGTCATATTTCATAATCATGCTCATGGAAAAGTTTATCAATCTTGAGGATGATTTTAAAACATTTCATATTTGTTATGATGCTCATAGTATGTCATGTAATGAAATAACAAAATGTTCTAAAATAATTATTGAATACATGAGAATCATTTATGACTTCTAAGATTTAGTAAAAGATGCTTTTGATAAGCCAGATGATAGAATCTAAAATCTTTCAACAAGTTTTTCAGAAAAGATAAATCTTGGGAAAGTATCCTGGAAGAAATAGGATAAAGATCTTAATGGGAAGTTAAATTCAGTTTTCTTAAATTTAAAGAGAGAAAGGGATCTCAGGTAACAGTTGGGAGAAAAGTACAATCATCAAGAATAAGTAGTCAATCCTCAGGTAGAAATTCTTAATTCTCGAGAAGAAAAAATCAAGGCTCTGAAAAAGAAGAATCAGGATCAAGATCAGTTTATTAAGAGGTTTGACGATGATCATAAATCTCTCAAGAAGTAAAAGGATTCCCTAAGAAAGCTCATTACAAAATATAATAAGGATGAATTATTTTCCTGTCAATCTGGTCTTTCTTAGTATTTTTACCCTATAACAATTTTTTCTATCAAAATGAAAAAATTTCCATCCTTCAATTGTTTTGTCTTATATATCACTAACATTTCAGGTAAAAAAAATTTAATTCTCTCCACTTATTTTTGAAAATTACACAGGGGAAGAAAATAATGTTCAAAAGATTACTAACTATAAAGAAAATAATTCCCTAAGAAAGGGGGATAATAAGTAAGGGGGACTTCTTAAAGAGTATTTTCTTATGTAAGAAAAAGTGACTTCTCTAAGAAAGAAAATAATATGATCCTTAGGGATTTCAAAACCTAAGGGGGATTTATTCATATTCATCATAGTTCATAAGTAAAGAGAGATAAGATTTTATTTTATAGTTTAAAAAGAGAATTCCTTATTCCTTATATTATTTTTTGAATGGTTGCTTGTGATTTCCAAAAAAATATAGATTATTAAGTCAATAAGGTTTCCTTATGAATTTTCAATTCCTCTATGTTTTGAATATAACGAACATATTTTCTTATGGAAAATTATCTTTCTATAATAATTATTTTCTTAAAGAAAATTTTCTTTCTCTAAGAAAATTTTTATTCTTACCTTGTTCTTCAATGCCTTATTCAAAGTCTTCTTATAACGAAGTATAATTTTTATCAAGTAAAAAATTAGGATCCTTGGATATCGAGTCTTTCTATTTTCAGTATCTAAATTCTATGAAATTAAGACTCCAAATTCATTGAAATTTAAACTTTGAATTCTATGAAATTTAGACTTTAGATTATTTGAAATTAAGACTATGAATTATATGAAATACAGACTCAAAATTATCTAAAATTCGGACTCCTAATTCTCTAAAATTCAAACTCTGAATTCTATGAAATTCATACTCTGAATTCTCTGAAATTCAGACTTTGAATTCTTTGAAATTCAATCTCTGTGTTCTCTGAAATTTAGACTCTGAATTCTCTTAAATTTAGACTCCAAATTCCTCAGAATTCAGGCTCTAAATTCTTCATAATTTAGACTCCAAATTCCTCAGAATTTTGGCTCTAAATTCCTCATAATTCAGACTCGGAATTCTTTGAAAAATATAATTTGAATATCCTTGTTTCTAAAATCTTATTGTTTATTTTTTTAACTCTGAATTATTTTTTAGATTCTGATTATTCAGTTTTGGTTAAACTAATTTAATTTTTCTTATATTTTTTTGATTCTTAATCATGATAATGGTTCCCAAAATTTTCATATATAAAATGATGTCATACAATTTGTTTCTAACTAACCATTGGTTGAGTGAAACATGTACAGGTCCCTCCAAGATTCAAGGAAAAATAGGAACGTTGGAGGGTGGAGCCAACCATTGAAGTTTTTCTTATAAATAGGATCTCATTCAAACAAGATCATAATAAATCGATGAAATTGATCCAAGATACTAGATATTACATGCTATTAAGTGATTTCTAGAGAGAGAAAGGCTCTCATACCTTGTGTGTTTTATGAAAATCTTGTTCAACCTTGAACATATTATTCATCTTTCTTTCTGTGACTCTGATTGTTGCTGAGTATAATCGAGGGCTTCCAGGGATAGGAATATAGAGGTTTTGACTACCATAAAGTTCAAGGTCTTGCGAGGATAGCAAGACAGACTCTGATATTCTTATTGAGCAATTACCCTGGTGTGGGTAAGACAAACTTTCTTGAAAGTATCAATCAAGGGACCTTTATCCAAGGTTGTTGGATACCCTACTCTTTGGGTTAAAATATTTCCTACTTGTTTACTTGATAATTTTTTCATGTTTTATTTCTGCTGTATTTTGATAAATAAATAAAGTATAACTTTATTATACTTTCTTTTACTTTTATATACTCTAATAAATAAGATTTTAGATTCTTTAATAAAGAATATTTCTCTAAGTAAATTTTTCTTAAGTTTCTTTTCTATATCCATCTTTCTAGATCCTAAAAAAGTATTTTTCTTAGTTAAGAACCAAAGAGGGTTTGTGAATTTACCTTTCTTAACTTTGTTAAACTTGGTTTTCCTTAAGGTTAAATTATAATGTTTTAAACCTATAATTCACCCCCACCCCACCCCACCTCTTGTAATTGAGCATATAAATATACTATTTTAATCCTACAAGGACAGTTTGTCACTTCTAACTCAAGGGTGATGTGTGTGTTACTTTTTGGAAAGGATTTGGGTTTGGATAAATGAGTGTTCCCATTTGGCAACCTTAAATGTTTGTGGAATGTTTTAAATGTTTATATTCTATAGTGTCTCAATTGGCACCTTGTTTAATGAAATTCTTATGCATGTATATAGGGAAACTTTATAGGAGGTATTTCACTTTAGGTTTATTGTATTTCCGTGTCTTTGTTTGGGGTAGGCAAGTGTAGTGGTGATAGTTAGGTGAATTCACATGTGTGTTGGCATCATACTTACATAGTACTATTATAACCACTCTGGGTTCCTGGGTATCTTTTATATGATCAAGTGATGGTATCTTACCAGACCCAATTAGATGGTTTGGTACCGACTAGTATCTTTAGAGTCAAAATGGGGAGTCACGCGGGTTTTTTCGCAAGGGCGGTCAATTTTTTAGACTATGGGGCTTCACCATACGTCGGTAGGTGGTTTTGAACCAAGTATGTTCAGGGGTTTTATAGGGATTTTTATGATCACCCATGTTTATTATTTTTTTTGGTTTTTTACTTTTGACTATACTCATTTCTGGATTACACTACTTACCCTTTTTTTCTTTACAGCACAGCCTTGGAATTCCCTTCTTTAGTTTTCATACTGAAATGTCAATTAGTTTGGAAATTAAATGTAATGTGTGTTGTTTTTAAAGTTTTTAAAACCTTATTTATATAAATGTATTTTCAAACTGGTGTCATTGGTTTTTTTTAGGAAAGTGAATCCATATATTTAGTGTTTTCCTTGGCATCCCTACCGAGCATCTCGGTGCTCACACATATCATATCTTTCCAGTTGCAGGTTACATTTCATGTTCGGGTTCTTGGTTCAGCTGCTCAAGGTTTGAGTAGGTTCGGTTTGTTTTTGGAGGTGACCAATAGGTCACAAGGAGACTGCATGGTAGTGTTATAGTTTTCTTGTTTCATATTTCAGTTAGTTTAGTTGTATATTCTATCTACACCTGTTGTTTATTCATGGTAATTTAGCTATTCAGTTTTTCCTCATTGTTAATATTTTATTTATTCATCTAGACCTAGTTATTTTTTTGGACTTAAATTTTTCCCACATGTATGTTTTAATGCCTGGAACTAGATTCCATCTTGGGGAATCAAGAACACCCCACAGGACATGTTACAGACCAGGTCAGGTGAATGTTTCAGGATCGACCCTGGTTGGTTCATGACAATCCACTCCTTCATCAAGATAATTTATTTACAAGCAGTGGGAATAACAATATATTCATCCTATGTGGTACTCAGTGTGTCATAGTTCTACTTATTTAAATTTTAACTCAAACAACTTCTTCCAAGATGAAATAATCCTCCAAAAGTTTACATTTTTCATCATTATAACCTACTTGGTCTATATTAGTGAATCTAAATAGATTTAAGTTCCCTCATATCCTATACAGATATCAAAAACTCAAAGTAACTTTGATATATTTAAGGAATCTCTTAGTAGACATTAAATATGATTTTTTTTATATCACTCTAATATATAGCACATAATAACACTACATATACAATTTCATGTATGGATGTAATTGAGTACAAAAAGATACAAATAAATATTCTATACCCCCATTTATTTACATGGTCTCATTCAACATCATTTGATAGTTTGATTCCAAACTATATATGTGTAGATATTGGTTTGGAGTCTGTTATGATAAATTTTTTCAACAGTTTTCTTACATACATTTCTTGGGATAGAAAATAAGTTCATCCTCTTGTAACACTTACAATATCGAGAAAAATCTCAACTCTCTTAGTAAGGGTATATAAAGCTATTTTATTCATTTAATCTTTAAATTATTTACAAGTACTATCTATATCACCTTCAAATATAAGGTCATCAACATATAAAAATACAATGAGAGTGCTTATTTTCATTCCTTGAATGTAAAATTAATTATTCTCTTCTATCTTTATAAATATCATACTCCTCCAGAATCCATCTGGTTTAGAATACCATACTCTAGTGGAACGTTTTATCTTATAAAGAGCCTACTTCTACTTGATGACACTTCATCCATCATTATCAAGAACAAACCCTTTAGTCTTCGCACTGAATTTTTCTTATTCCATATCACTATTTAAGAAAGTAGATTTGAAATCCATTTTTTATGTTTTATACTTACTATAATAATATACTACTATTAACATTATAATTTCCTATATTATTACTATAGGAGAAATGGTATCTTAAACATAAACTCCCTTAACTTGAGAGTAACCCTTGAAAATTGTTTTGTAATTATTCCATATAATCTCTACCTTTTCATTTTCCTTATTCTTGAATACCCAATTGTTCTTGATCACCTTTTTATCATTAGGTCTATGGAAACAATCCCAAGTGTAATTCCTCTTAATTTGGTGTAGTTCACTATTGATATCTCTAACCAATTATTTTTATTTAACAGGTTAATCTACTAAATGTGGCTCTTTTGGGAAATTAGGGCTATTTGATTGGTACACACAGGCCTTTTTCTTATTTTATTTTGTTTACTTTGATAATTAATAATAGTTTTTATCACCACATGTTTATTCAGTATTTTATACTTTCGTCCTCCATTTTTAGTAACCTCTTATTCATCACTAGTGTGATAAGACTCAACAGTTACAACATGTGATTCAATTTTAATCTGTTCTTAACTAAATTTATCATAAATATACTCATTTTCATCATAACAATATCTAAATTTAGCTTCATATAGAATATTTTTGTTTATATTATTCCCAAAAAAATTATATCACAATAGTCCATCACCTTATACATTCTCTTTTTTGAATAACTATATCCTTTTCCATCGGATAGATATCCTAGAAATATACATTCCTCATACTTCTCATTATTGTTTCCTAAATTTAAATTCTAAATATTAATAATGTGATGACTCCCAAACACCCTGAATTTTTTAATAATTGGATTGTTTTTTATATTGTAATGAATAAAAGGTATTATTATTTTTCGGACTCAAAAAACACTTAATTTATATATCCCTAGAAATGTATATGACTTCTTTCCAGTAATACTTTGAGATGTTATATTTTGTGTGACACTCATTATGTTACTATAATGTATTTATTTTTAATTTTATTCTTATTTTATTTAGATTGTTTGTTTTTTATAGTTAAAGGTTGAATTTAATGACCCCAACCATCTAAAGGTACTACTACTAGGTGATAATGAAGGAAGAGATATAATAACCCCCATGTCTTACCTCTAGTAAACCTCGAATCTGGGACTAGAATCAAGTGTATAAACAAATTCACAATTATGGGAGTCATTTACATTAAAATGACATGGAATTCAAAAACATATTGCATAAGCCTCTACATTTTGCAACATCCACTACACTATAAGAGGTCCACCCTAAGAGAACTATGCTGCAAACACCTGGCCACACCCTAAATAGCCTCAAAATAATAGAAGCAAAAAACCTCTAACGCTTCAGGCCTCTATTCCATACCTAGGCTAAAAAAATAATCCACAAAATTTGCTCCATAGTCCTATACTAGGTTCAACACCTCAAACCTCCTCACCATGTAATATAATTCCCTCTCAACTGAAATCTCACCTGAAACTCCTCTATTTATTCCTTAACTCCCTTATAACTTCCCTCAGACGCCTCCATCACCTAAAATACCACAAAGTAATAAGTTTAAAATTTTATACCATTGTATTAGGTACTTTTATGTCAATGATACCTATTATACCTTGGTAGTTCTATAAATATTGTATTTTACATGAAAATAACACACCCTGAAAACAAAAACAAAAAACAACTATAAAATACATAAAATATATATAACATATGATAATTGAATATATATAAGTAACCCAATTGAGCCAAAATGATACTAAATGTAAAAGGGAAAGTCATGTACACAAGGTATTCCCTATATAGTGTCTAGGTAAATCCGTGTCATCCCATCTTGGAATATCCTTTGAAAACTCTAAAATGATATATCCTAACTTCAAGCTCTAAGAACAAGGAACCCCTATTATTTAGTGACTTTACCTTTTCAGGATCCTCTATAAAATGATTAACACACATACCAATATAATATGTGTAATGTGTCAGTATATTATACCTAATATGAAGTCACCACTCAACCCCAACTTACCTATCTTGAAATCAAGTGCATGAATTGAAAAAAAATTGAAAAAAACTGACAAAACCTAAAAGATGGTTTTGATACAATATTAAACATAATAATTACTAATAATAATAATAACAACATGTACTGAAAGAGTCCATACATGAGCATACCTTCTTTATTCCAAGCTCAAAATCTAATGAAAACTAATATAAAAAATTATGGTATTATACACTTCCCATAGGAAATCTAATGAATATTATATGGTAAAAGTAATTTTGAAGCTCTCCCCATAGAAAAAAGAGAAATGGGTATACAAAGTTGGGTATCCATGATCTATCTTAATCATTAACAACCTTTACATTAATATATTATAATATAACCCTTCTACATTCTCCATGATAGTCAATCATATTAATGAATATATGGCTTTCACTAAGAATGATCTCATAAGGAAATATTATCTATGAAATTCCTATAGAGAATATTTTCCATGATCAATAATGCGTAAAACATTATATATAAAACAAAAAAAAAATTAACTAAAAACTCAATCATATATAACATTTATTATAAAATACCAAAAAAGGAATTTCAAATAGAATATCTATGCATAAATAAAAATATCGGTGTGTTCCAATCAAAAACATGGATTTCTTTATCAAATCGACATTTATCATTATAAAAAAATTCATTATAATCCTTTATTAATGAATAACATCTTTGATTAATTGATATCAATCAAGAAAAAACCACTGATATTACAATCACTATAAAGATATAAAATAGATGATGAGTCACCTACAAAACCAATGTAGAACTTTATTTCAAGTCCTAAAGGAAGAAGACACATCACTACTTAATAGATTAAACAAATATAATAAAATGGGTTCTAAGATTTATTTTTTCCAAAATCAATGTGAGAAATGTGAAAATTAAGGTAAAAGGTTTTATTATTTATTAACTAGAATCAACTTATGTAAAATCTATATTGAAGGAACCTGAGTTAAAATAATAGATTTTTCAAAAATTATAATAGAGAGAGGAGGATCCGGTTTTCTATATTGAAGAAACAATTTGGATAGAGAGATTATATAAAGTGGAAACTTATTCCTTGTTAGAGATGCACTCCTATAATAATATGGAACTAATCTATAAAAGATTTATAGAGAACTCCACCTAGAAAAAGAATATGGTGATAGGAATCTTAAATTGAGTACTAAATGCTAAAAATGGGAGTATGATTCAGATTCATCAAGGTTTCATGGGTTAAAGGATTAAGGAGAAAATTCTATTTTTCCCCTAATAAAAAAACCATCATAAAATATACCAAGTTTTTTGTATAAATACATTGGATACTTTATGGCTTCACTAAAAGTCTTTGAATATACTAGACGCTATTGTTTATTGATTACGCCTTTATTAAGTACGCAGTTCTTCTTCTGGACCTCTTCCCCATTTCTTCCTCCTTATAACTCCCTACCAATTTACCCTAACACTAATTAAACCTAAAATACAATCAATTTACTTATTAAAGTATAATATTTAATGGTAACACTAACCTTAGAATAGAGGGGTTATTAAAAACTCCCCATAATTAGGCTTATTATCCCAAAGAATCTTCAATGAGGCTTTAGAAGAAATAAGCTAGATCTCCATGATTTTATTTCATATTCTCACTCTTAGGACTAATATTTGAATAATACATGTTTCCTTCTAATATTAACCAATATAATAAACCCCCCACCCACCCACCCAAACATTATCACTTCAGAAAATAATGTAAATTATGTTAACATGATATGAGTCATTATATTTAAATTCGATAGCATTGCATTGAATCATATGAGTATGATCAGGAATGTATTTACCTAGTTCTGAAACATGGAATACATTGTTTATTTCACTAAACATCAGAGGTAGTGATAGCTTATAATTATATTGAGGGTGACATATTGTGCTGAATTTTATTGAAGTGATAAATCACATTCTGGCCCTTTATATAAAAAAACATGAACCTTGGGTCATGATCAGAAAAGATAATACTTGAAACTCCATGAAACTTCATAATTTTCCTAACATGAAGCCTTCCTTAATCATTAATATAATAAAATTACCTAATGGTTATAGGGTATTCATCTTGGTCAAGTAGTCTATAATTACCCAAACAATACCTCACCCCTTCATAGGCCTTGGAAATTTGGTGATAAATTCCAATGAAATTTCATTCTAGTTTAATAGAGGAATAGGAAGTGGAAGTAAATCACTATAAATTCATTAGAGTATTATTTTAAAATTTTGATAAGTGAAACACCTAGAGATAAAACTATTGATCTCCATTTTCATTATAGAAAACCAAAATTGATAGTGAATATCATAATAAATTTTCATAAAATCTATATACACATCCCACATAGATACATGATACTCTTTCATCACTTCTTCCCTTTTGATATTTGTGACTACAATACTTCTATGGATATATATAAAATATTTATAATCTTGAGACAAACTAGTAAGAATCTCTCCATTATAGAGTTTTTCTTGAATAATGAAACAATCATGATCTAATATCTAAGATTCATTGATGTAATGCATTATAGATAAGGTAATATTGATATAGAATAAACATATCCCAATTATATCCCCAGTAACATCCATATGAAGCTTAAACAATAGTGAAATTTTTCTTTATTATTCCTTTACTTTAAGAACCTTATCATGTTGGAATTTTATATGTAAATCCTCAGCAACAACATTTCCCTTCCCTATTGTATACTAAATATAAAAAACAAATTATTAGTTATATTTTACATAGTTACACTACATAAAATTTAAATATCACTATGAAAACGTATATTTAAGACTTTTATAGTCAATCTAAAATAGAAATAACTCAAAAAAAATTAATTCCACTAGAACATTAAGGAATGAACATTAGTGGAAAATTCCTAGATCATGGGTAAGATAGTTTTTTATGAGGTTATAGTTTTCTATAATCATAATATACTAATCAATTATCTTTCATTAGAACACTACCTAAGAAAATTGAAGAAGAACCACTATATGATTTAAATCCTTCTCCTAGCTAAAGTAGGATTAGAATTAAAGTTAAATTAAACCTTTTATTCAACTTTTTAAATTCCATTTTACAAAATCTTTTCCGATATAAACATATATATTTATGATTATGGTTTTTATTGGAGTATAAATCATAGATAAAACATGGATAAAATAATAATAATATCCTAAAAGACCCATAAAACACCAAATTTAAAAAAAATGGGGCTTTTTATGAAATGTCTATTCCCACCTTCTCAAGGACTACTGAGACACCAGCTTCAAAAAACACTTTACCAAGAAAAATAAACTCTTGAATCCAAAAATAATAATTAAAAATTTCATAATATAATTAGTGATTCTATAAAGTATCTAAGATAATTCAAAGATATTGACCTTTCTTATCTTCATATTTTAAATATATAAGTATCATCTATAAAGAAAATAATTTATGAGTCTATAAATTAATGAAATATCATGTTACTTATATCCCGAAAAACAATTGGAGTATTGGTCAAAACATATGGAATAACCAAATATATAAATTGATTGTATCAACTTTTAAATTACATATTTGGAATTTCTTATAGTCTTATCAAAGTTGATGATACCTATAGCATAAGTCAATATTTGAAAAATATTTTTTCCCCTTTAAATAATAAAATAAATAATAAATTCTAGATAATGGGTAATAATTCTTAATAACCACCCAGTTTAAACTTCTATGGTCTATACATAATCATAGAACTACATAAAATTTCATATCAAAGATAACTAGATAACACCAAGGATAATTTAATAGTTTTATAAACCCATTTTCTTCAAGATCCTCTAGTTAAATATTTAGTTTCCACAATTAAATTAGTATTATTTGATAAGGAGGAATAGATATCAGTTTAGTTCCATTCAAAAGATCAATAGTAAACTCTATATAAAACTCGAGGAGGAAGTATACAGAAATTCTCAAGGAAACATATGAGAAAAGATCCAACAAAAGAGGTAAGAAGTCTTACTATTTATCTTTTTATACCTCAATAGTGAGATTATCCATCTCAGTAGTAATATATCCCACTTTACCATGATCTAGATTTTTTACTATCTTGAAATTTCCATTCTTATATGAGGATTTAGTAAATACCATTGGGAGATGAGAAATATGTAAGAACCCAGATATTATTTTAAGGTATGTTTTCCTGTTCTGGTTGTTTTTTAGGAAAAGATGAGTTTCTAGAAAATTCAAGAGTACATGCCATGTACTTATAAGTACACTCCGTGTACTCGGTTTCCGTGGGTGATCGTGTACTGGCCGGGTAGCGGTCGAGTACATGGGCATGTTTGGTAACCTAGAGACTGCCTAAACCAGAAGCTGGAAAAGGAAAGTACACGTCCTGTACTTTTAAAGAACATGCCATGTACTTTCTTTTTATTTCATTAAACGGACCGGGGTCGCATCTGATAAACTGAACCATCTTCATCATTAATTGTCTCATCCAAGAGAGTTTGTACATCCATGGATCTTCTCTGAGCCCCCAACTCGATGTCCGTCCTCTGATTTGACTTCTATGGATTGCGTTGGAATCACATCAGAGAGTTCTCCCTTCTTGAACACCATCTCTTGATTTCTCCTCTCTCATGAGTTATCCTTTGTTGAATTTTTTAAGTGTTTTTGTAGATCTATGGAATTCTAGGGCGATTCAATGAATGAGGTTCACATATATCGATCTCACGACACCAAGGTAGGTGTTTTGTGTCTTTCCATATTTATACTTTGAGTTATATGTGTAAAAGTGTCAATACCCTCATTCGAGGTATTGTGTGTTTATGATTTTATCCTTTTTGTTTTCTTGGTATCCCTAGCTTGATTGGATAGAGGTTAATTGTTTGAGAATATGGTTATCTTTTCTACGCTATGGAAGTTTTTCCCATGTTTTCTTGTTTTGATCATTTGGTCCAGCTTTGCCTATTAGGATGCTTCTTGCTTTCCATGCCTAGTATTGTTAGGATGGAGGGATTATTATCTAGCATGCTATGATATTCTGTAGATTTTTTTATCCAAGTCGTTTTTGAGGTTTAATTTGGCTTCCATGTATCATTGTGCACTATTGACTTACATAGGTCCTTGAGAACCTGATGTATTAGACCATAGGGAGAATTGAAGTTGAGGGATTCTCCAGAGTGTCTATTTACTTTTATGTTGCGAGACCATAGGGGGGATGGACGTAAGTGATTCCTTAGAGTGTCTTAGTTTCCTCAATATGGGACATAGGTTTAATTTGATGTTGAGTGGTTCCTTAGAGTTCCTATTAGTAACCGATACGAGACTATAGAGAGAATTGATGGTGAGTGATTCCTCAGAGAGTCTTTGATAAAGCTGAACCAGAGGGGTTAGACTATGCGTACTTCCCTATGGTTTCTTATGTTGTTTGGTTGAACCATAGGGGTTAGGCTGTGAGTAATTTCTAGAAATTTACCTATTTGTTATTAGTTTCTTACTTGATATATCAAAACTAAATGCATTGAACTATAGGATTGTTTACTTTTGAGTACTTACTTGTTTACTGATTATTTTTTCTTATTTCCTACCATATATATATTCACTGACTGTTAGGCACAGATATTTGGGAGGTTGCCTACTGGGATTAGTCTCACATCCTATTTGGGCCATGCATTTGGTCCTAAACAGATTATATTACTGCAGGTATAGATAAGGTAAAGCACCCTTTTACTTCAAGTACTTGAATACTGTGGAACATGAGAGAATGGGACCAAGTTGAGGCTTTCAATGTTGTGGAGCTGTTTACTATATTTTCTTTTCATTTTGGTTTATTATTGTATTCTAACATTGTGACTTTTTTGGATGCTTTCCTAGACATATGTATCATGCATCATATATATATGTGTGCTCAGTTATTATTACTTCTAGTCTTCCATTGTTTACTATTGCATGTTGTTACTGCTTCTGTTATTGATATCTGTTTACTTCTGCTGTGTTAATCTGCCAATGAGGGCATAGCATCCCCACTATCACACTCAAGGCCCTTTCTACTAGTTGTCAGCCTCTGGCATTCGGGGAAATGTGCTTAAGGCCATGTGACCAATCGGGTATGGGGCACCTCCGAGCAGCTTCCAGAACCTTGACATTACAAAGTGGTATCAGAGGGGATTATTTTCTTCTTGACTTAATGTTTGTAGCCTCTATTCAGGGATATGAAGGAGTAGGTATTTGGTATTACAGTTGATTTGATTTCACCATTGGGCGATTCACATGTTTTGTGATGTTATCGTTGATATTATTAAGGTTCTATTTCTATTGCAACCTGATGAGAGGAGGGTATTCCATCTCATGCATCATGTAGGAACTTGTTGGCGATCACATGTCATGTATTCTCGCCATGCCATTTTGGGTACATTATAGATTTCATGTTGTTTTGATAGATGTTGTGTTAGATATGCACGTTGTTGTGATAGATTCATTGATAGAATACCTGTTTTTTGATAGGGTATTTAATTGTGTAATGTTTGTTTGAATGAATGCAAAACTTTGGTTTTTAATGTGTTATGTGCCCTCATGTATTGGAATTTTGTGGATTATTTCCTTTTTATTCCTTGTATATGACATGTATAAGATGCCAAGATTTGATTCGTAGGGAGTATGGGCCCTCACAGATTGGAATTTGGTACCGTAATGTTTGTTTTAGTGTTTTATGGGTTCTGGAGTAGTTTCTGAGGTTTACTGTCTGGAAGAACCCAGAACACACGACATGTAATTATGAATACAGGCCATGTGTCCATCTGTTCAGGAAAGAACTATTTTTCTTGAGTACACGCTATGTACTGAATGTACATTCCATGTAATCTCTAACTGTGTCACTAGTTGTGTGGGCATAGACACAGGGTAGGGAAATATTTTGTGGGTCATGCCATGTACGGGATGTACACGCCATGTTCAGTAGACCTTGTGTCTACCCGTGTTACTAACAACATGGATGAATAAAAACATAGGTTAGACACGTCATGCCAAGCTTGAACGCACCGTGTAGTATAACCCATCTATCTGACCATGTAACGAACAACACAGGAAGTTGAAACCTAAGAAGTAGATGTTGTGTCCATCTGGAACATGCCGTGTAGAGTGAGCTGTGTAACTGGCCGTGTGACTAACAACATGAGTCGGTGAAGTTAGTCTAGTACACACCGTGTATGGCACTAACATGTTGTGTATTCTTGTTTTAGGAGAACCTTTTGGCTTATCTGTGTAAAATAACTCAGGAAAGGTAAGAGGATTCAAGTACATGTCGTGTGTTAGGAAAACACACCGTGTGTATGGGGTGTCACACGGACTATGTTGGAAAAGGTATATTCCCATGTGAAGGCTTAAGGGAACACACTATGTAGGAATTATGCACGTCGTGTATCTATGTTTTGAAAAAATTGAATTCTTTCTTTCTCTTGTTTGCTTCTTACACTTCTAATTTTCAGTCCTTGTTAATCTTGATCTAAGGTATGCGCTTGACCTTGCAGATTCATGCCACTGAGATGTACTCCATTTGTCTTCTAGTTACAGGATAGTGATCAGACACCGAATATGGTTAATCAGGGACTACCATCATATCCTCCAGTTGTGCCAGTCTTGGCACCAGCTGTTATCCCAGATACAGGTGCTTATGCACTATTATGAGAGGGTTTCTAGGGGTTTATGTAGACCTTTTGAGGAGTATCACATCCTGTCTCATCCATGGAAGAGTTGAAACAGGTTTTCCAGTAGCATCATTCTCCCACCTTCATAGGGGAAGGAGGACCTCAGGCTGCAGAGTCATGGTTAGAATCCATTCTTTCTATCTTCGAGCATCTAGATACGCCTCTAGAGTGGATGTTTAATCTCTCTACATATATGCTTCTGGATTCCTCCAAGAGATGGTGGGATGTGATCTCACATGCAGGACATCAGTAGTTCATGGCTTGGTATGAGTTCTAGTGTGCCTTCTATGACTACTTCTACCTGGAGACTTTGAGGGCCAATCGATCTTGAGAGTTCATGAAGCTGGAGTAGGGTACTCTTTCTATTATGGAGTATTCTTCTCACTTCGCAGAGCTTTAGTTCTTCACGCCCATTCCAGGAGGTGATGATTTATTCCTGGTAAGGAAGTTTGAGGATGGTCTCAGGCACGACATCTGATCTCATGTGAACATCTTCAAGTTGACTTCCCTCACTTCTATAGTCAACTAGGCATTGCTCACAGAGCAAAATCTGAGTGATTCTGGAGTTTTGAGCCCGGGTGGCTTGACATCCAGAGTTGGTATCCCTCCTACTGAAAGTAGGAAGCACCACAGAGAGTCTACACACAGAGATTCGAGGAGGAGAGTGACATATTCTAGTATCCAACTGTTGTGCTACCAATGTAGGAAGAGTGGGTATACGTGGCCACATTGCCTGAGAGACCTAGTGGAGTGCCAATCATATAGAAATATGGGTCATCTTCAACGCTTCTATCAAATCTTTTCACTATAAGCTAGTGATAGGGGTTCTTCAATGACTCAGCATTCTGGAGTAGCACCACCAGTATCTCACCAGTCTGGGAACTGGAGTTCTTTTGTCCATTCAGGCCGAGGTGGAGGTTGTGGTCGTGGTAGCCAGTCGCTAGTCTTTCAGCGACAACAGGGTGGATCAGATCATGGTGGTCAGGCAGGGTCATAGGGTCATGGTGTAGGTCATACTTTTGTAGTGGAGCAGACCCAGCAGGATCAGGATCCCAGACCCTCTACAGTTCAAAGTACCATTCTATTTGCCTCAATTTTATCTTCTACTCTTTTCGATACAGGGGCTTCCCATAGATTTATATTTGTTGCTTTTGTGGAGAGCCTTGGTCTCTGTATCTTTTCTTCAATGGATATCTTGATGCTAGAAACTTCGTTGGGGACTATAACAGCTAGTGTACATCAGTAAAATGAGTTCCCTCTAGAGGTTGGTGGGTGTCACTTCTTATGGGACCTCTATGTCCTAGAGATGATAGGCTATGACATCACTCTCAGAATGAACTAGTTGGTTCCCTTATAGGTTTTTGTCGATTTCTATCATCATAGGATGAGTTTCACATCACCATAGGGAGGATCATTTCTTCATAAGGGTGAATGGTATGTCCATGCGAGTAGAGAAGGACCCAAGCATCATGGGTTGGGAGGAGTTATAGCCCAGATTTCTAGTCTATATCTGGATGACCATGGGACTTCACAGTGGGACTTTCCTCCAATGGTTGATCGTTTCAGGGACGTCTTTCTAGAGTACTTTTTAGGTTTTCCTCTAGAGTGAGAGCTGGAATTTTCTATTGAGCTTGTTCCAGGAGTGGCAATGGTGTCCATTCCTCCTTATAGGATGGCTACACCGGAGTTGTAGGATCTCAAGAAGTAGTTGGAGGAGTTGCAAGAAAATGGTTTCATCTGACCCAATACTTCTCCTTCTGGTTCTCCTATCCTATTTGCGAAGAAGGTGGATGGTACCCTCTGACTTTGTGTGGATTATTCGAAGATTAACTAGTTGACGGTCAAGAACTAGTATCCCTTGCTAAGGATTCATGATCACTTTGATTAGCTTTAAGGAGCCCGGGTGTTCTCGAAGATTGAATTGAGGTCCAGATACCATCAGTTGTGCATTATACCATTTGATATACCTCTTACAGCCTTCTTGAGTAGTATGGTCTATATGAGTATGTGTGTATGCCATTCGGTCTCACGAACACGCTTGTGGTCTTCATGGAACTGATGAACCGAGTGTTCCATCCTTAATTGGATTATTTTGTGGTAGTATTCGTGGAAGATATCTTGGTGTACTCTCACACTCGACATGACCATGCTACCCATATTGAGATAATATTGAGTTCACTGAGAGAGAATCAGTTATATGCTATGCTCTCAAAATGCCACTTTTGGATGGACCAGATTCACTTCTTGGGTCTTGTTATCTCAGAGACAGAAATATAAGTAGACCCATAGAAAGTGAGAGCATTATTTTCCTAGGAGAATCCAAAGAAAGTCTTTGAGGTACAGAGTTTTCTAGGGATGGATGGATACTACATACATTTTATACTGGACTTTTCATGCTTGGTAGCTCCACTGACGGGTCTGACTAAAAAGGGATAAAAGTACATGTAGTCATATTCTTGCAAGTCAGTCTTTCAGGTGCTGAAAGGGAGGTTTACTTTAGCACCGATACTAGTATTTTTCATATCCGACCAAGAGATATACCGTGTACTATGATGCATCAAGTATCGGGCTGGGAGAAATGCTTATGTAGGTAGAAGGGGTCGTAGCGTATTGTTCTCGGCAGTTGAGGCCACATGAGAGGAACTACCTAATGCACAATTTTGAGTTAGCTGCTGTTGTTCATGAATTACGTTGTTGGAGACACTACCTTCTGGGAGAGAACATTGTGGTTTTCACCAACCACAAAAGTATCAAGTATATATTCACTCATCATTATCTAAATTTGAGACTGTGAAGGTGGGTCGAGTACCTTCAGTATTTTCACTTTGAGCTTGCCTACACGCCTGGGAAAGGCAATGTTGTGGCTGATGCATTGAGCAGGAGGACTCAGATACATGCATTTCAAGAGGCCAATAGTGAGTGGCAGCTTATGGCTCAGTTCTTTTAGATACATTTGGAGGTGCGCAACATACAAGGATAGACATTTTTGTCTTCAAAATTTGATACCTCTACTCTTCTTGATCGAGTGCGAATGAGGAATCTATCATATTCTGAAGGCCTAGTCCTATGGGAGAGTGTGTCAGGAGAGGACCTCATTTCAAGATGGACTATAGTCAAGGATAAGATCTTGCTTTTTCATGGGTGTGTATGGGTTTCAGAAGACATATGCAAGGAGCTGATGTGGGACTTTCATTACTCAGTTTGGGCAGTTCATCCTAGTGTCACAAAGATGTATCATGATCTACACCATCAGTATTGGTGTCCAGGTATGAAGAGAGATGTTTCTGGTTTTTTCATGAGGTGTTCCACCTGCCAGTAGGTGAAGGCAGAGCATCAGTGACTAGCAAGGATTTTATAGCAGTTACCCATTCCCGAGTGAAAATGGACGATGTCGCAATGGACTTCGTGACAGGTTTACCGAGGTCGCCTCACAGAAGTGATGCAGTTTGGGTTGTCATTGACAGACTAACGAAGGTTTCTCAATTCTTTCCGATTAAGGATACCTTCATTGTTGAAGAGTTTGGAAGGTTGTGCATATGAGATATTGTACATCTACATGGGGTTCCACACTCCATTGCTTCAAATAGGGATGCTTGTTTTACTTCTCAGGTCTGGATGGGATTACAGAAGGATTTGGTTACATAGGTACTTCTGAGTACAGCATACCATCCCCAGAAAGATGGAAACTCCCAGCATATGATTCAAGTTCTTGAGGACATGCTTCGACCATGAATCCTGTATTTTTTAGGTTCTTGGTAGAAACACATACCTCTTGTGGAGTTTTCCTACAATAATATGTTTTAAGAAACTATTCAGATGGCACCTTATGAGTCTTTGTATGGTAGGCCATGACGATCACCCTTATGCTGTCTGGAGGCAGGAGAGGCAGCTATGATGGGACCTCGTCTTATCTAGGAGACCACATAGTAGATATAGTTGATTTGAAAGTGGATGGCTACATTACTGTCACAATAGAAGTCTTATACTGATTGACGGAGACAACCTCTGGAATTTGAGGTTGGGGATTAGGTTTTCCTACGTTTCACACCGAGGTTGGGACACAGGAGGATTAAGAGACAGGGTAAGCTTTCGCCGAGGTGCATCGGTCCATTTGAGGTTTTGGAGAGAGTCAAGCCGGTTTCCTATTGGTTTTAGTTACCTTAGTGGTATCGGTCTATGCCATATTTCTTTCACATTTCTCAGCTTTGATGTTACTTCTCAGACTCGTCTCATTTTTTCCAACCCAAGAAGGTTGGGCTCGAGGTGGATGCCTCGTTCGATGAGCATATTATTTGTATTTTTGATTGTAGGGAGAAGGTTCTCTATTGCTAGTATGTTCCTCTAGTACGAGTGATATGGCATCACGGGAGACTACATGACGAGACCTGGGAGAGAGAGGCTGATGTACGATTGCAGTGGCCAGATCTGTTTGAGGTTTCTTCTTCTACACCACCTTACTAGGGAAATTCATGGAAGAATTTATTTAAGGTGGGATGTTTGTAAGAATCCAGATCTTCTTTTCAGGTATGTTTTTCATTTCTGGTTTTTTTCTAAGAAAATAAGAGTTTTTGGAAAATTTAGGAGTACACACTATGTACTTATAAGTACACTATGTGTACTCAGTTGCCGCAGGTGACTGTGTACTATTCGGGTAGAACCCGAGTACATGGCTTTGTGTAGTGACCTGGAGACCGCCTAAAGCGAATGCTGGAAAAGGAAAGTACACACCATTACTTTTAAAGAAAACGTCATGTACTTTCTTTTTATTTAGTTAAACAAACCGGGGTTGTGTCTGATGGACAAAACCTTCTTCTTCTTCGCCCGTCCTGTCTGAGGGAATCCGTATGGCCATGGATCTTCTCTGAGCCCCCGACTCACCATCTGTCCTCCAATTATACTTCCATCGATTGTGTTGTAATTGCATCAGTGAGTTCTCCCTTCTTCTTGAACATCATCTCCTGATTTATTCTCTCTCATGAGTTATCCTCGGTTGAAAGTTTTAAGCGTTTTTATAGATCTAAGGAATTATAGGGAGATTCAAGGCTAGAGGTTCATGTATATTGATCTCACGACACAAAGGTAGGTGGTTTGTGCCTTTCTGTAGTTATTCTTTGAGTTATATCTGTGAAAGTTCCAATACCCTCATTCTGGGTATTGTGTGTTTATGGTTTTAGCCTTTTTGTTTTCCTGTTATTCCTAGTTTGATTAGATAGAGATTAATTGTTTGAGAATATGGTTATCTTTGCTAATCTAGGGATTTTTTACCATGTTTTATTGTTTTGACTGTTTGGTATAGCTTTGCAAGTAAGGTTTTTTCTTGCTTTCCATGCCTAGTATTGTTAGGATGGATTGATTATTATCTGACATGTTATGATATGATGTAGATTATTTTTCCAAGTAGTTTTTGAGGTTTAATTTATCTACCATGTATCATTGTGCATGATTGACTTACACAGGGTCGTGAGAACCTGGTGTAGTAGACCATTGAGAGAATTGATGTTGAGGGCTTCTCCAGAGTATCTGTTTACTTTTACGTTGCGAGACCATTGGGGGGATGGATGTAAGTGATCCCTCAGAGTGTCTGTAGTTTCCTCGATATGAGAAATAGGGGTAATTGGACATTGAGTTCTTCATCAGAGTGACTATTAGTTACTGATACGAGACAACAGTGGGAATTAATGGTGAGTGTTTCCTTAGAGAGTATTTGATAAAGCTGAACTAGAGGGGTTAGACTATGCATACTTCTCAGAGGGTTTTTTATGTTGTTTGGTTGAACCAGAGGGGTTAGGATATTAGTACTTTCTATAGGGTTACCAGTTTTTGATTAGCTTCTTGCTTGATATATGTAACTGAATGCATTGAACTATAGGATTGTTTACTTTCGAGTACTTCCTTGTTTACTGCTTCCTTATGCATATTTCCTACCATATATATATTTATTGACTATTAGGCACAGATCTTTGGGTGGTTTCCTACTGGTATTAGTCTCACACCCTATTTGGGTCCTGATTTTGGGACCAAATAGATTATATTGTTGCAGGTATAGATAAGGGAAAGTGCCCTTTTACTTCAAGTACGTGACTATTGTGGAGATGGAGAGCATGGGACCAAGTTGAGGCTTGCAATCCTATGGAGCTGTTTAATTTCTTTTCCTTGTATATTGGTTTAGTACTATATTCCAACATTGTGACTTGTTTTCATGCTTTCCTATACATATGTATCATGCATCATATATATATGTGCTCAGTTTTTATTACTTCTAGTCTTCTGCTTTTTACTATTGCATGTTGTTACTACTTTTGTAATTGATATCTGTTTGCTTTCGTTGTTGATATCTATTTACTTCTGTTGTGTTACTCTACCAATGAGGGTCTAGTTTCCCCACTATCACACCCAAGGCCCCCGCTGCTTGTTGGTAGCCTTTGGCGTTCAGAGAAATGCGCTTGAGGCCATGTGACCGACCGAGTATGGGCCTTCTCCGGACGGTTTCTAGAACCAGGACGTTAAAAAATATATCCTACTTTGCTAGTAGTATATATAGTCTTGGAACAGGGTTAACCATTCCATTCCTAGAATGATATCAAATTATTTCAAATTCAAAACTCCTAGATCCTAAAGATTCACATTGGTAACTACTACCAAATTCCAAGATGAACCCCTCTAATTCTACCTTATTATCTTTCCCATAGGAGTTTCAAGTTATATAAATTCAGGGGATAACTTTACATTTAATTCGGAATGGGATTCTAAATTCATAGAGATAAATTAATGTGAATCATCTGTAGACCCCAGAAAACGCATCCCCAAAATTTTCCAAATGCTTCCATACATGATCCAAGATCGTATTCTATTTCACAAGATTCTATTTGGTAGGTCGTAGGGCCCGAACGGAGTTACGGATTAGGAGTTATGGACATTAGAAGGTTGGCTGGAAAACTGGTTCGCAAATCCCATTCGCGAAGCCGCCTCCGTGATTGCGGAGTGCCGCCGCGAAGTAATGAGACGAGAGGCTCCGCGAACCCATCTGATGTTCACGACCCTGCTGCGAATCTCCAGAGGTGGTACCTCTCTGCAAATGAATTTGATGTTCGCGAGCCCGCCGCGAAGCTCCAGAGGTGATACCTCTCCGCGAACGAATTTGACGTTCGAGAGCCCGCCGCGAAGCTCCGAAGGCGGTACCTCTCCGTGAACGAATTTGATGTTCGTGAGCGCACCGCGAAGCACCTGAGGCAGCGTGGGAGTTATTCTTCGCGGAGCCCCTTGCCTTTAAATACCCATCTCAGCCCCCTCTCTCGACGGACGGCCACGGCCAATTTTCCCCTTGGGCGGCCGAGCAGAGCTCCACATTGCGGCTCCGTGAAGCCATGCTCCGCGGGCAGCTTCCTTCGCGTTGCTGCTCTGTGAGATGAGGCTGTGTGAGTCCATGCTCTGCGAGCCTATGCTCCGCAATTCTGCTCTGCAAGACCAAGCTTCGCGAGGGCCCTTTTCTCCGCGAGGGCCCTTTGCTCCGTGAGACCCCTTTGCTCCGCGAGACCCCTTTGCTCCGTGAGGCCATGCTCCGCAAAGCTACTTCGTGAAGACCTATCCTTTGCGAGGATCCTACCTTCGTGCCCACTGGTCCATACCGCGGGGGCTGCGCCCCCGCACCCCCACTCTGGGTCAGTGCCGGGCTGGCCCCTTCGCTACCGTCACTGACCCCCATGAAAAATGGAGAGTCACACCGCAAACTTTTCGGGCCGGGATGCCGGGATTTTCCATTGCGCCCTTATGCACTCCCACCTTCCACCTATGGAACACCATGATTTGAGACACTCCTCCACACACCATGAAACACCTTGAGTTGATGTATTCCCCTTGGTTCGTTTCCTATGTCGTGAGTTGAGGTTTTCATCATCAATTCCCTGAGTACCATGAGTCGAACCATTCCTCAGGCAACACCTCCAATCCCAATCACTTGGCTCCTATGCCAAGTTGAACCACAAAGGGCCGCGCTTGCGTAAGTCCCAACACCAACCATTTCTAGGCACCTTCTGCCCAACAGTCCTTTCTACATGACTCTAAACTGTAGTAATCCCTATCTAACAAATGATAGGATGCCTCTTACTCCAAATAAGAGATGCCTCATGCTCCAAGAATGAGATGCCAATAGTTCTTTCTAAATGACTCTAAACTGTCTTAATCCCTATCTAACAAATGGTTGGATGCCTCTTGCCCCATACGAGAGATGCCTTATGCTCCTAGCATAAGAAGCCAACAGTCCTACCTACATGACTCTAAACTGTAGTTTTCTCCCTATGTTTCAAACATAGGATGCCTCTTGCTCCAAACAAGAGATGCCTCATGCTCCAAGCATGAGATGCCAACAGTCCTTTCTACATGACTCTAAACTGTAGTAATCCCTATGTTCCAAACATAGGATTCTTCTCGCTCTATACGAGAGATGCCTTATGCTCCTAGCATGAGATGCCAATAGTCCTTTCTACATGACTCTAAACTGTAGTAATACCTATGTTCCAAACATAGGATTCCTCTTGCTCCAAATAAGAGATGCCTTATGCTCCAAGCATAAGATGCCTAATGCCATGATTACAGTGGCATAATTCCAACGCCCCTTGGAATTATCACTCTTGTGCACTAGTGCACAGGTGAGGGCCTCAATTCACCAGTGAGTTGGGATGCCCTCATGGCCAGACATGAGGAGGACAATACGGGCAGCTTCCTAGCGTAAGCCCCATCCACGATTGCCGCTCCTTAGCGGAACCTGGGCGGAATCCTTGCTTAATCCCCATTCACCATTGCCGCTCCATAGCGGCACCCAGGCAGCTTCCCTGCGTAAGCCCCATTCACCATTGCCGCTCTATAGCGGCACCCGGGTAGCTTCCCTGCGTAAGCTCCATTCACCATTACCGCTCCATAGCGGTACCCGGGCAGATTCCCTGCTTAAGCCCCATTCACCATTGCCGCTCCATAGCGGCACCCGGGCAGCTTCCCTGCGTAAGCCCCATTCACCATTACCGCTCCATAGCGGCACCCGGGCAGCTTCCTTGCGTAAGCCCCATTCGCCATTGTCGCTCCATAGCGGCACCTAGGCAGTTTCCCTGCTTAAGCCCCATTCACCAGTGTCGCTCCTTAGCGGCACCCGGGCAGCATCCACGCGTAAGCCCCATTCACCATTGCCGCTCCATAGCGGCACCCGGGAAGCCTCCTTGTGTAAGCCCCATTCACCATTGCCGCTCCATAGTAGCACCCGTGCAGCTTCCTATCTTAAGCCCCATTCACCATTGCCGCTCCATAGCGGCACCCGGGAAGAATCCTTGCATAGGCCCCATTCACCTGTGCCACTCCATAACAGCACCCGGGAAGCTTCCTCACGTAAGCCCCATCCACTGTTGTGATCCCAATCAGTGGTAAGACATTGTGATCCTATACAGAAGTAAGTCGTTGACATCCTTTTCCAGCGGTAATCCATTGTGATCCTATATAGCGGTAAGCCGTTGACATCCTTTTCCAGCGGTAAGTCATTGTGACCCAATCTAGCAGTAAGCCGTTGTGACCTCATTTAGCGGTAAGTCGTTGACATCCTTTTCCAGCGGTAAGCCGTTGTGACCTAATCGAGTGGTAAGCCATTGTGGCCCCATTTAGCGGTATGTCGTTCACATCCTTATCCAGCGGTAAGCCGTTCACACCCAATCTAGCGGTAAGCCGTTGAAACCCCCAATCGGCAGTAAGCTGTCATCAAAAGAACTACGTATACTTTGATTCCCTACCACGGGGATACGTAGGAAGCCTCCATGAGGCTCAAGCCCAAAACTATCATCATCCTTTTCTTCAAGCCTCCACCCTGGAGTAAGTCCCAACACTAATTGGCCGCCTAACGTGTAAGCCCCTCTTCGCTTCTCACAGACGCACCCTTCGCGGCGTGATCGTCAGGTCCTTGCTGTCTCTTGTTTCTCACACCGAGCATGACTCACCTGGGCTTAGAGTTGGCATTGGCCATGACAATACCTCATCCAGCATGACGTTAAACTGCATGCCCTCATCCATCATGACGTTAAACTATATGCCCTTGTCCCGTATGACATTAAACTTCACACCCATTTGAACTACGAGGTCTTTGATCCAAGTCAAGGCATGGTACGTAGGAAACCTCCATGAGGTTCAAGCCCACCCATCATCTAATTCACATCGAGTTCCATTTGCGTCCAACATGATGTTAAACTGCATTTCAGTCGGATGGCAAGCCGTTGTGACCACCCGAACTACGAGGTCATTGATCCATGTCAAGGCATGGTACGTAGGAAGCCTCCTTGGGGTTCAAGCTCATCTCCCATTGGAACCAAGGTCCCTTTTTCACATTGGTTCTCCAACACCCACCACAAGTGGACCCTCGGGTTCACCTTCACGTCGGTTCACTGATGAATCCCCTCTGAACTACGGGGACTTTGATCCATGTCAAGGCATGGTACGTAGGAAGCCTCCACGAGGTTCAAGCCCACCGCCCGTCATTTATTCACGTCAGGGTTCACTCTCATCCATCATAACGTTAAACTGTATTCCAGTCCAACGGCGAGCCATTGTGACCAATACGAACTATGAGGACTTTGATTAATGTCAAGGTGTGGTACGTAGGAAGCCTTCACGAGGTTCAAGCCCACCACTAGTGGACCCCTGGGTCTGCTTTCACGTCGGTTCACCGATGAAACCCTTTGAACTACGAGGTCTTTGATCCATGTCAAGGCACGGTACGTAGGAAGCCTCCCCGAGGTTCAAGCCCATCACCCATTGGACCAAGGTCCACCTTCATGTCAGTTTGATAACGTATTGGACCAAGGTCCACCCTTTTCACGTCGGTTCGCTGACGACTTCCATCATTGGAACTACGAGGTCTTTGATCCATGTCAAGGCATGGTACGTAGGAAGCCTTTCTGAGGTTCAAGCCCACCCATCATTTATTCACGTCGGTTCGCTAACGATGCCCATCGTACCAAGGTCCACCTTCACGTCGGTTCGCTGACGCATCGGACCAAGGTCCACCTTTATGTTGGTTCACTGACGACATCCATCGGGCCAAGGTCCACCTTCACGTCGGTTCACCAGCACCATCCTGAACTACGCAAACTTTGATTCCCTGCCATGGGGATACGTAGGAGGTCTCTTCGAGGCTCAAGCCCAACTTCACCATCGCCCCTTCGATGGTCCCATTTCATTCCCCCTCCACTTCATTCATCCATCCATCACCCATCCCGATTCTCACCAGGGCCACCACATCCCGGTGGGATCATGCCATCCACCTCCTCACTGCTCCTAGCGGTGCATGGGCCGCTTTCCACATGTAAGCCCCATCATATCTCTGGGTCGTTGTCCTCTGTGTACACCCCGATTCATCACCCCTTCGAACTACGTGGGTTTTGATCCCTGTCCTCTACACAGGGTACATAGGAAAACTCCAAGAGGTTCAATCCCAACCAATGGTAATCCATGGTGTACCCCATCCTGGGGTGCACTTCCCCTGATCCGCCCTCAGTGGTGTTCAGATCAGCCATTACGGTGTGACATCTCCCCTCTACGGGGCACACCACCATCGATCTGTCTAAATGGGACGTTCTGATCACCCTCATTCTATCTCCGTAAGATGTTAAACTCACGTCCTACCTCGTGATAAACATGAGATGCCTGAGGAAAACCTCGGATGACACACATTTGGCGTAACTGTCTCCGTAATATGTTAAACTCACGGCCTACCTCGTGATAAACATGAGATGCCTGAGGAAAACCTCGGACGGAACGCCTTTGGCGTAACCATCTTCGCAAGACGTTAAACATGTTTCATACCCTGTGTTAAACATGGGAAGCTGAGGAAAACCTCAGATACCTGCCTCGGGTTCTACACCCTTGAGATGCCCTCTTATGAGGAAGAATACAGGTTCCCTTATGTCCACGCACCCAGAGATGCCCTGACATTCCTGATGTTGTCATCTACTCCGACCGAAGGTCGCTACCATGTCAAGACCCTATGGAAAGTCTTGACGGAAGTAGTGTAATTAACCGGAATCCATGGAAACATGGCACCGGGAATGAGATTCACGAACAACGTATTAAATCTATGAGGCAGACCCAGACTAGGTGACGAGTTCTGAGGAGGAATCCGCAGAAGGAAGAACTGACATCCCATCATCCCGTTTCGATCAAGGAGCAGACGTCCCTGAACAAGGAACGAATGTCGCCCGCCTTTGGAAAGCGGTAATGCGGGGCAATAGCAACACTTCCTCACAGACGGATGCGCGCGCCCCGGCAAAAGCGTCGGAAACAGCATCTTTATAAAATAAGTCATAAGATCAATTATATGTATTTAAAATAGTACCGTCAAGTGTAAAAGTTCCTTCTCCATCATCAATTGTAGATTGGTCCATTATATACATCCTACTAGAACCCTCCAAATATACCCAAGGTAAAATACCCTAATTCAAGGAATACAGAGCTTCTTGATTCCCCTAATCACTATGTCAACCTCTCAACCACATCTCTTCAAATGTTTTCAAGTGTCTTTGATTAATTTTGAACCATATTGAGCCTTAGACACCAATGTATAGGGTCTCTACCCAATACTCTCTAACATGTAACTTTATCAAAATCTCTAAATATGGTTGTAATAAACACATAAGTGAAGCATATTCACTTAAAATGTATAGTTTTATTTAATATTTCCCTGATATATGCACTGATGATAACAGATAAGAGGTCATCCCAAGCTATGAGAATATGGAATACTCCTCCCTGACTTCCATCAAAGGATTGGACTCTGCTCATCTCCTCTCAATGATTATTTTTACAACTAAAATAATGGTCACATGTGGTTTATACAGGTAATGATCCATAGGATCCTAAACCTCATTTAAATCTTGATTCATCTAGAATGTATTTTTTCACAACTTTATAAAAGGTGAATAGGTTTACCATCATGAATTGAGTTTAAAAAGTTTCCTTTAATCATATTTCAAAACACATAGATTTTTATTCCTTTCCAAAATTCATTCAAGGAGAAAATTTAATTAAATCTATGAATATAGTAGTGTATTATGTAATGGCTATCAATTATTTTTTAAGATCTATAAAATCTTGATCCTTTAAGCATCTTAATGGTTCATGGTAAGATTTATCAAAACAATTATTGAAAGTTATTCTAGGTAATCCCCTAGTATTTATAAAACTATGTTATGACATCCCACCACTTACACACCACTCCCTTGAGAATGCAAGTGATAGATAGACCCAGTATTTCTCTATAGTCTCCACTGTCTCAAAGATAAAATATACATGGTCAATACACCCTTTATCTATTTTATATGATAAATCACCCCAAATTTTTATAGGATGATAAAATTAGATATCTCTCATAACATCTTCCACTAATGGATCCCTTCATAGTGTTCCTTACCCAGCATCTTGGAGCAGTTGAGTAAGACCTTCTGGAACATGTGGTTCAATAGATGGTTGGGTGGGTGTTGTATTCTCATTCACTCTGTCCTTTATAGTAGGAGGTGGTCGGAGGGGTAGTGTATTCCAAAATCATCTATAGATTGATATTAAAAAAATCAATAATTTATAGTTTAAAATTTAGAAAAATATACTAATAGTCATGAATAAATTCCATACCCTCCCTCATATGTTTCATTTTAAAAAAACATTTTATATTTTAAAACAATTTTTTAATTCATATGAATGGACACTTTAAAAATATAAGCATGAAAAATATACCTAAAAAATAATAAATAGAATTTTAATATCGAATGAATAAATTATTCATTCATATTAACCTAGTTTTCTCTAATAAATAAACAAAAAAATCTATTTATTTATTATATATGTTTTAGTTAATATTAATCATTATTTGATTCCCACAATTATGTAAACAAACATAAGAAAGCATGTGGTATTCCATGTTATACTATATGTTCCTACCTATAAATGCTTACTCAAAATTCCTAGGACTCAATAAACATGGACTATCTTAAAAAATCAATCTTATATTTCCCATGGAAACTCAGGCTTCAACTATAACTATGTTGGTTGGACATATTTATAGGTTACTACTTGAATTATGATGATCATATCTCCTAAATAATATCAAACCCGCTAGAAATTAGTGCTCTAAAAATATTTTTTAAAGATCATGGCCAAGTTACATGAATAATAATTGAAATGGGTCTTTAGAGCACCTCAACCACACCTCCTGATCACCAAGGACTGGCATAAATTTCATTGGATAAAGGAAATATATTGGGAGATGGTTAAAACTCTTCAAAAATAAAATAATTAATTAAAGGTTCAAGCCAGAAAATTCAGCAATATTTTTATAGATTTATGAAGAATATAAAATATCAACTTAACCACCAATGATGGTACCTATATACCAAGGATAACTTTTCTACATGGATAATTCTATAAAAGTTTTAATCTATATTTAAATGAAATATAATAAAAACATAATCCAAAAAAATCCCTATAATACATCAATCAAATATAACATAATGTATATGAATATATAAAAAACACAAGTTATCCAAAAAGATACCATAGTGTGTGATGAAAAGTATCATATTCAAGGTATTCCCTGGGGAATTCCCAGAGATGGAAATTTCATCTCATCTTGGATATTCATTCAAAAAAACTTAATGGGTTCATCTTGAATCCAATCTCAAAGAAAAAAAACTTTCTTACTCTAGTACATTACCCTTTCCCTAATCATGTATTAAAGAACCCAAATCTTAATTTTAGGTGTGGATCTTGTTTTAGGGTTGTTTTAAGGAAAAAGTAAGAAGAGGATTTTTCTAAGTATAGGTCGTGTACCTATGAGTACACATCATGTACCAAGATTTTCATGCACATCCGTGTTCTGACCGTGTAATGGCTGAATGCATGGATGTGTGGTAACCTGGAAAACCAATTAAGTTGGGGGTTGGTTAAGTCCACTACACAATGTGTATCTTTAAAGAACATTCTATGTACTTTTTTTTATTTTATATATAGGAGTGAGGCCGCGTCTGATGTCCAAAAATGATTTCTTATTCCCGTGTTTCATACAGGAGCGATTGGGAATGAAGAATGAAGATTAAACCCCTGATTCTCTATCCAAGCTCCCATTAAGACATCTTTGAGTGTGTTGGAATCCCACTGGTGAGTTCTCATTTACTCTAGATACTTTTCCCCTAATTCCTCCTCTCTTTTGAGTTATTCAAGGTTGGGTGTTTTCACCATTCTACATATTTACACCGATTTAGGTAGATTGAAGGTCTGATGTTCAAGCATATCGGTCGTACAACATTGAGGTAGGTGGTTTGTGCCTTTTGTTGTTCATATTTCAATTATATATGCTAAAAGTGTCACATACCCATGATTGGGGTATTGCTTCATTTGGAATTAAATGCTAATTATTACCTATTATGGTTTGATTGATTGATAAAGGGTTGTTGCTTATGTGTAGGGTTAGATATCTTGTTACTAGACACCCTATGGGTGAGTTTCCCTTGATTGATTGTTTATAGTTGTTTGGTCTGGGATTCTTGTTAGTATTTCCTTATTTTCCATGCCTTGGTTGATAAGGATAGAGTTTGATTGATTATATAAAATTCATGTGATATTCTTGTGAATGATTAGTCATGTTGTAGTTTCATATTACATGATATTATTTGATATTATATGTGGACTATTTTTCCAATGGATCATGAGATCCTTGGTGTAAATGATTGACCCAGGGGTATTGATCGTGAGGGCTTCCTAAGTGGTCATTTGTAAATGATTAGTGCTATGTTATACCAAAGGGGTTAAACCGTGAGAGCTTCCTAGAGGGTTTTTATTTAATTAATTGGTGTTATGTTAAACTAAAGGGGTTAGACTGTCAGTGCTTTCCCAAAGTGTTTTTTTAGAAATTATTATGATGGGTTAGCCAAGATAAAGCACAATCTTGGACTCAGTGTTACTTGATTATTTATATGGTCTTCTGAGACATCTGTTTTGTTTATATTACATAGGGGATATAGTGAATAGTCTAGATCCCAAGATTACATGATTCAAAGGATGAATAATAAATGTAAATGAATGTAATTGAAAACATTATGATTTTTTACTTTTGAGTACTTCCTAGTTTATTGATACATTTCTACACATTACCTACTATATATATTCATTGACAGTTAGGCCCAAATCTTTTGGTGGTTTCCTATTGGGATTCATCTCACACCCTATTTGGGTCATGTTTTCGACCCAAGAAGATTATATTATTGCATGTGTAGATAAGATGAAATTTCCTTCTTCATCTGGTACTTGATTTTTGTCGGATATGGAGAGCATGAGACCAAGCTCAGGCTTGCGATGCTACAAGAGTTTACTTATTTCTTTTGTACTTTTGTTTCTATATTGATTTCTATAATTTTTTTCTTTTTGGATATTTTCTTAGATACATATGACATGCATCATATATATATATATATATATTGTAGATTTTTTCAGATTTACTTTTAGTCTTCTGCTGTTTACTTTTGTTATATGGTATTACTACTTCCACTATTGTTACTATTTATTTTCTGTTGTTATTATTATGCCAATGAGGGAATAATTTCCCCATTATCACACCCTAGGCCTTTGCTACTAGTTGTAAGCCTCTATTATTTTGGGAAATTCACTTGAGGCCATGTGGAAAACCGGATACGGGGCACCTTTGTGCAGCACCCAAATCTGGAATGTTACAAAGTGGAATCAGAGGAGTTTCTTTTCTGCTTTTCCTTGCTATTTGAAGCCAATATACTGAGATAGGAAGGAAATGTAGTTTGGTAATTATTTGTGCCTAGGATTAGCTAACTTGTGTATTGGTAAAATCCAAGTTACCTCGAATATTTCAATTTTTCTAGTTTTGAAATTGTTACAGTTCATTTGATTTCACCATTAAGTGATTCACTTATTTTGTATTGTTAGGATTTATATCATTATGGTTCTATTTTTGTTGTAAATTAATGATATAAGAGTATGTCATCTCTGTAGAGACCCGAAGCTTGACGTACATTGACATTACATTACATTTGCGGAATACTTAGTACATAATAAAAACACACACACAAGGATCGTAATAGTTTAGTGTCTTTGGAAACTCGGAATATAATCTTCTAATCCTGGTGAAAGATCTTCAAAATCTCCCATAAAGATCTTCCTCTTTTTTTTATACCTAAAACCTTTCTTTATATCCTGGGGAAAAGTAAACATAAAAGGGTGATCTCAAATGCTCAGTAAGGGTAAACAAAATAAATATCAATCACATCATATACACAAGCACATAACTTTTGGAAATCTTAACCTGCAAAAGAGATCATAATTTCATAACATGGGATAAATCATGGCAGTGAAATGTAATCACAATAATCATAAATTAAAACATGAAACTTTGTGTCATACACACATAATCATATAGAATCATTTCTTATTAGTCAAGACTCATTGACAAGACTATCTTAGTGGACAAATTCCCTTTCTGAACCGAGTCACCCTCTTTTCAGTCCTGTTTCACTGAACCGGTATAACCTACTGTTCCAGCCATGTCTATCTCATGAGATATAAAATCTTTACCCAATTCATTGGAGGGAGATATAGGTCCCACCCATCTCATAATGATATCATTCTTATGTGTGCCACAAAATCATAAATCATACATCATTGCATAACCCATGTAATAAAAATGGGAATCTTAAACATCGTGACATCATAAAACAATTCATATAAGATAAAGGAATTCATAAAAAATATTTCCATCACAATATAATCAAATCCATGTAATAATAGGGATAGAAACAGAAACCTTTATTATCTTAGATGGAAAATAATTTTGATAAAACACTTGAACTCCATTCTTGAGGAAAATATCCTTTCTACTTCAAAAATTGTTTTCCTTTCTTAACATGTCATACCACTTTAAACTAAAAGAAGTTGATTAAAAATAAACTTGAAAACTTGTAAAGGAAGCTTCTTGTAAATAATGTTTTAAAAATCCATTCATGTCGTATAAGTTAAAAAAACATTCTTCTCGTACTTTTGTCGGAAAAGTCAAAAAAAATACCTCGTACGAAAAACGACAAAAGATTCCTTTCATATATTTTACTAAAAATTCAACGAAGGGTAAAATAGGATTTAAACAATTTTAGGTGAATGGAAATAATATTACATATTTAGGAAACATGGATGTGGATTATAAAATACACCCCAGTAAATACTAAAGTATAAACAATCTTGGATAAAAATGCGATTGTGATATTTCCCTTACCTTAGGTCCGATTTGCTTCGTAAGTGTCTGAACCTCCTGTATAATGATTTAAATAATGTCATTTACTTATTATAGAATCGTATTATATCATATATGGTTCACTTATGACTTTATATTACCTGTTCTTTTTTAATTTCCATGTTAAAGAGCGTTTTGGGTAAAATTGTTTCATTTGTCGTCCGTGTTTTGACTTGTAATTATTCATATGATTACTTAGATCATGATTACTTAATTACAGAATATAAAACATGATTTATATATATATATATATATTCAGAATATACATATATATAATAAATCAGTAAATGGAAAGAAATACACCGTTCATGGAGACGGTAGGCCGTACGTACGCATGAACGCTATTTTCGTTTCCTTATTGAGTTGAGCGGAATTAAGTGGATGACATACATATATATGCACATAAATCCAGTATCATTATTATGTCATATATTTCATTATTACTTATTATATATACTTTATAATCATTCATGAATGGTTAAAGTGGAGAATGAATCTCATCGCGTTGTGGAGACGGTAGTCCGTACGTACGCACGAGCGATGATATCGTTCTCATGATCGTGGGACTGTATTGGAGTGTATGTATACTATTTCAGAATAAATATCACTTTAAAATAATAATATATAGTTATTATTTACACCATTATACCCATCCAAGTAAGGTGGTGGTGCAAAATAGATTTCACCACGGCGTGGAGACGGTATTCCGTACGTACGCACGCGCGGTGATTTTGTTTTTCGTAGGATGGATAGATGGTGAAATAGGATTGTTTCATACTTATAATAACATATCAGTATATGATTGATACTGATGTTATTACTTCATAATGAAACAACCTAAGAAGAAGAAGTGGAAGAAGAAATAAAGGTGAAATAATTGGTAACGGAAATTACCTCTTCTTTGAAGCGCCTCTTTGAGAACTCCTCTTGGGGCACTAAAATTGGTCTTTGAGGAATACCAGAACCTCTAGGATGTTTCCAAGGAAGTGTAGAAGAGAATTTGGCAGGGTTTTTACTAGCTTTAAGGCTCAAAGTTGTGTGAGGAAGAGAGGGAGGAGGTGCCCTTTTATAAGGGAGGAGAGGGGCTCCTTTGGAAAAACTAAAAATATTATTTTATTATAAAGTCAAGTTCGGTTTTAAATAGCTCCAAATTAATTTATTTAGAGGATAAGGTGGGGATGGGTCAAAATCATCTCATCGAATAGAATTTAGAGAAGTTTAGGTTCCTATTTTAACCTTATCATTTAGATTTAACATTAAGTTAAATAATTTTACTTTTACCGTGTCTTCTTGTGTTCTTATACTATAAGGTTAATAAACTTACTATAAGAAGCCAAAAGAACCCCAAATTTTTTATTAGTAATATATATAACCTTATCTAAGTCATTTGGACGAACCTTAGATTTTTAGGAATAAAATAACAATTAATAATATAATATTTGTTTTAAAAACTATTTTATGTCAATTTTGACACTATTTAGTAATTGATTTTTGTAAAAATCATAACAGAATGATAAGTTCGAAAAAAGTTCATTAAATCAATACTAACATGTCATATTAACCTAAAAAATTAGTGTAATTCATAAAAAGTCTTAAATTACATTTATTTTGGTATTTATAACATCAATTATGTCAATATTTCATTAATAATATAATTACTGCATCATCTTTGTGTCATAAATAAATTAAATTATTTGATGTCTAAAAATTACAAATAAAATACCATTATGTAGGAAACCGTTTTATCTTTCTAATTAATATTTACAATTGAATTTATCTTTTGTATAACCCTATATTAAAAATGTTTTAGTAAATAAACATTGATTTTAACTCTTTTAACCCTTCTTTAAATAAATTAATAATAAATGTCCTAATCTAATCCAAGTGGGCCTAAATGGTCATATTTTATTCCTAAGTTTGTTTTTGGTCGAATTACACTTGTCCAATAGAATTGGGACATGTGTTAGGGTAATAATAATATCATTTCTACCCTTAATTACCCTATTTACTTTTCACCGTGGTAAATAAAAGTAAAAAGTTACTATTCACCAAAAATTATTTTCATCTCATTGAACCACATTTTACTTACTGACATCAACCGTGTCTCTCGGATTTTTGAAATTCTACTCACAGAGGCGGTAAAATTAATTTTTATGAAAAATTCAGTTTTTTTTAACTACCACTTAGTGGTTTCACTATTCATCAAAAATTGAAAGTTTTCAGAAACATACCAAAAATTAGGCCTAAGCTATATTTGATATTATGAACTCAAAAATGATTTCTATTTTACCAAATTCAAAACATATCAGTTGAATTAATTAATTTAAAAATTAATTCCCGTCGTCAAAACAAATAGCGTGTTCTTAAGAGATAATAACTATCAAAAGATTGACATTTGTTTATGTCTGGTTTAAATGTGAAATTACATCCAATGACAAACATTGTATTAAATTGTAAAAATATATTCTAAATATACTTTAAAACCACTCAAATTAATAATTTATCACTATTAATTATTTCGATTGAAAAAGTTGTTTTTAATTAAAATTTAGTAATTTTCACTATTCATCAAAATATGAAAGTTATCCGAAAATCACCAAAATTTCACCCTAAGCTAATTTCGATATTAAAAATCCAAAAATGAATTCCATTTTGAAAAATAAAATTACAAAATTTCAAAAGGTGTTTATTACTATTCATAACGGCTAGTTTTAATAATATTTTAATAGCATATTGTTGTTTAGTGAAACTCGTTATTGCGTACTGCACACGCTATCGAGGAAGGTCGCGATTGCGTGTAATGCAAGGAAAATCAAGGATACGTGTTGTGCAAGCTCCTTTTGGTGTAGCGTACAACACAAGACATTAGTGAAATTAAAAAGAATATTTTTCATAAAATCTCGGGGTGTTACATTCTACCCCCCTTAAAATGAATTTCGCCCCCGAAATTCGTCGGGGTTATAAATGGTTTACTATTCGAAAGTTTCTTTAATAGAAACCCACATCGTAAAAAGGAATACCAAAACCAATCTTTAAAAACGAAAGTATGAAACGTAACGGTTACCCAAATAATCTAATCACTGGGTTTCCATATAGGTGAAAATATGGATATGGAAGAAAAATCTAACCATCATGTTCTAATGGAGAGTGGTAGAGAACATGGCTATAGAAAAGCCAACAATCACAAATCCATAAATTTGTGACGATCTAAGGTACCATCCGATTAATCAGATATAAGAGCACTAGGACAACATTTTTTCTTTTCAAGATCGTTTCCCTAAAGTTAAAGAATTTGAATTAGAATAAATACTTACTTTATTTTGGTACAATCTCACTGTTGTTCGTGCCTTAAACAATTTCCACTTCATCTCTTAAATAAATGAAGTTGAATTTGTTATTCGTGAAGTGTTAGCAGATCATGTGATAGAATGACGGGTCATTCCATCTGTCTCAAACAAAATGTTAGCAAAAGTTATTAAATATACATAAGTCATTCTATAGTGAGATTAATCATATATGGTTTCTAAAATGTACTTATACTTCATATATCATACTGCTTAATATAATAAAACTAGTTTCTACTAAACAGGGACTTCCTGTAGGCCAGTGGTAGGTGATAAAGGCCAGTCGCACTTCGGTTGTGGGTTCGATTCCCACAGCCTTTTCCGACGCGATGGGTTGTCACACGTCCTGCAGGTTCTCTTTTTTTTATAAAGCTATATTACTATAACATCACATCAATAATATCGAAAAACGTTTTATCATAACTTATGTCCAACATAATCCATTCTAAGATTATCTAAAATACTTCGGTCCAAGCTCATAGTATAAAGAAAATGGTTACTTGAAATGTCACAGAACAATCACGTGAATGCCATCATTTATCCCCCATATATCATAAGATATATCTTGCTAGTCAAATTACAAACATGTGAATACCTTAATCATGTATTCTCTTGAAGAATGATTACCCATTGAACCTTAGTGAAAACATGAATGCAGTTAAAAGTTAACACTTTCCACATACCAAAATCTTCAAAATTATATATACTCAAACCATGATATCACTTAGTCCTTATATCAATCATGAGCTCATGAATACTGTTAAACATTTCATTTTCTCGTTTTCCCTTCACTATGCGCATATCATCTTATTTCCAAAAATATCTCAATCACTTTGAATACCACATTAGACCAATACATAAATATTCCAATACTCCATGATACAAAATTATTTTGTAATCCCATTACATAAACACTTAATCATTCCACCACATCGTTGTCATATTCAACATCGGCAATAGTGATCGCATGTGACTTCCCTTTGTCCTTTTCCTTAAGCGGTTGCTCATATCGATCATCACTAACCCTTGGATTAGGGCATTTATTAGCATAATTCCCCATTTCCTTGCACTTGAAGCATTGAAGTGTTGGTGGTGCGTTCTCTGCAGTGTTTGCTTTGTTCGCATCATTAGAAACCCTTTTTCCATTACTTCGACACTCTGTTGCTCGATGACCTTCTTTTCCACACTTAAAACATTTTCTAGTCCCTTTAAGACAATATCCACCATGCTTCTTTCCACACTTTGTTCATAAGGAAACATTCATCTTCTTTTCACCATTATTCTGGGATTTCTCCTTGAACTCCATCTTTCGTTTCTTGTCAAAACCATGAGATTGATATGTAACACCAACTTCCATTTCTACCCTGATAGCACAAAGAACAATTTCTTCATAGCTACTGAAGTCTCTTATATCTAATGCCCTTCGAAGACTTGGTTTTAAGCCACCGAAAAATCGATCAACTTTACTTTCAGGTTGGATGATAATGCCAGATGCATACCTTGCAAGTCTTGTAAAATTCGGTTCGTATATACCAATAGATTCATCATCCTTCTGCTTCCGCTCAAGAAACTCCTTTTCCATCTTTGTTTGAAGAATACGAGGGAAGTACTTACGGAAAAACAAGTTCTTGAACTTGTCCCATTCCATGGACTCAATTTCATCTCTTGGCCTCATATTCTTGATAAGATTCCACCATTGATCAGATTCACCTTCCAAACGATATACTGATAAGATAACTTTATCATGTTCAGAACATTGAAGAACTGAAAATATCTTTTCAGTGGTACTGATCCATTGTTCAACAACAAGTGGATCAGAAGACCCAATGAAAGAATGTAGATGTTGCCTCATGAAGGACTCAATAGAATATTGTTCCCTTATCTGCTCATTTGGAAGTCTAGAATGATTCATAGCTTGTGTAAGTATAGCAATAAGATTTTTCACTCCATCTCCCATAACATTTGTTTGTTCAGGAGGACAATCATTGCATTGTCCATTTCATTGATCAACACGGTTCCTTCGGGTTCCAGCCATCGTCTAAAACCCAAAAAGAATAGTGTGAGAGGAAAAAATCATGCTAGGGAAAACAACATTATAAAGGGGGAGTATCCTCAATATCTAACTTCTTAGGTTAAATTCTATGATCGTTACCGTAGTTCTAGGACTGTATCTTATACGTATAATTATCCTTAGGGACATCCCTAGACATACCTTAGAAATATCTCTAGGGATCTCACTAACGCCTTCGCATCCTAGTTTCCAAAGGTTGACTAAACCTTTCCTCTGATACCAACTCTAGAGACCCGAAGCTTGACATACATTGACATTAAATTACATTTTTGGAATACTTAGTACATAACAAAAACACACACACAAGGATCGTAATAGTTTAGTGTCTTTGGAAACTCGGAATATAATCTTCTAATCCTGGTGAAAGATCTTCAACATCTCCCATAAAGATCTTCCTCTTTTTTTTATACCTAAAACCTTTCTTTATAACCTGGGGAAAAGTAAACATAAAAGTGTGAGCTCAAATGCTCAGTAAGGGTAAACAAAATAAATATCAATCACATCGTATACACAAGCACATAACTTTTGGAAATATTAACCTGTAAAAGAGATCATAATTTCATAACATGGGATAAATCATGGCAGTGAAATGTAATCACAATAATCATAACTTAAAACATGAAACTTTGTGGCATACACACATAATCATATAGAATCATTTTTTGTTAGTCAAGACTCATTTCCAAGACTATCTTAGTGGACAAAGTCCCTTTCTGAACCGAGTCACCCTCGTTTCAGTCCTGTTTTACTGAACCAGTATAACCTACCATTCCAGCCATGTCTATCTCATGAGATATAAAATATTTACCCAATGCTTTGGAGGGAGATATAGGTCCCACCCATCTCATAATGATACCATTCTTATGTGTGCCACAAAATCATAAATCATACATCATTGCATAACCCATGTAATAAAAATAGGAATCTTAAACATCGTGACATTATAAAACAATTCATATAAGATAAAGGAATTCATAAAAAATATTTCCATCACAATATAATAAAATCCATGTAATAATAGGGATAGAAACAGAACCCTTTATTATCTTATATGGAAAATAATTTTGATAAAACACTTGAACTCCATTCTTGAGGAAAATATCCTTTCTACTTCAAAAAAAATTTCCTTTCTTAACATGTCATACAACTTTAAACTAAAAGAAGTTGATTAAAAATAAACTTGAAAACTTGTAAAGGAAGCTTCTTGGAAATAATGTTTTAAAAATCCATTCATGCCGTATAAGTTAAAAAAAACATTCTTCTCGTACTTTTGTCGGAAAAGTCAAAAAAAATACCTCGTACGAAAAACGAAAAAATATTCCTTTCATATCTTTTACTAAAAATTCAACGAAGGGTAAAATAGGATTTAAACAATTGTAGGTGAATGGAAATAATATTACATATTGAGGAAACAGGGATGTGGATGATAAAATACACCCCAGTAAATACTAAAGTATAAACAATCTCGGATAAAAATGAAATTGTGATATTTCCCTTACCTTAGGTCTGATTTGCTTCGTAAGTTTCTAAACCTCCTGTATAATGATTTAAATAATTTCATTTACTTATTACAGAATCATATGATATCATATATGGTTCACTTATGACTTTATATTACCCGTTCTTTTGTAATTTCCATGTTAAAGAGCGTTTTGGGTAAAATTGTTTCATTTGTCGTCCGTGTTTTGACTTGTAATTATTCATATGATTACTTAGATCATGATTACTTAATTCCAGAATATAAAACATGATATATATATATATATATATATATTCATAATATACATATATATAATAAATCAGTAAATGGAAAGAAATACACTGTTCATGGAGACGGTAGGCCGTACGTACGCATGAACGCTGTTTTCGTTTCCTTATTGAGTTGAGCGGAATTAAGTGGATGACATACATATATATGCACATAAATCCAGTATAATTATTATGTCATATATTTCATGATTACTTATTATATATACTTTATAATCATTCATGAATGGTTAAAGTGGAGAATGAATCTCATCGCGTCGTGGAGACGGTAGTCCATACGTACGCACAAGCGATGATATCGTTCTCATGATCGTGGGACTGTATTGGAGTGTATGTATACTATTTCAGAATCAATATCACTTTAAAATAATAATATATAGTTATTATTTACACCATTATACCCATCCAAGTAAGGTGGTGGTGCAAAATAGATTTCACCACGGCGTGGAGACGGTATTCCGTACGTACGCACGCGCGTTGATTTCGTTTTCCGTAGGATGGATAGAGGGTGAAATAGGATTGTTTCATACTTATAATAACATATCAGTATATGAGTGATACTGATGTTATTACTTCATAATGAAACAACCTAATAAGAAGAAGTGGAAGAAGAAATAAAGGTGAAAGAATTGGTAACGGAAATTATCTCTTCTTTGAAGCGCCTCTTTGAGACCTCCTCTTAGGGCACTAAAATTGGTATTTGAGGAAGACCAGAACCTCTAGGATGTTTTTAGGGAAGTTGAGAAGAGGATTTGGCAGGGTTTGGCCGATATTGAAGTCTCAAAGTTGTGTGAGGAAGAGAGGGAGGAGGTGCCCTTTTATAAGGGAGGAGAGGGGCTCCTTTGGAAAAACTAAAAATATTATTTTATTATAAAGTAAAGTTCAGTTTTAAATAGCTCCAAATTGATTTATTTCGAGGATAAGGTGGGGATGGGTCGAAATCCTCTCATACAATAGAATTTAGACAAGTTTAGGTTCCTATTTTAACCTTATCATTTAGATTTAACATTAAGTTAAATAATTTTACTTTTACCTTGTCTTCTTGTGTTCTTATACTATAAGGTTAATAAACATACTATAAGAAGCCAAAAGAACCCCAAATTGTTTATTATTAATATATATAACCTTATATAAGTCATTTGGCCTAACCTTAGATTTTTAGGAATAAAATAACAATTAATAATATAATATTTGTTTTAAAAACTATTTTATGTCAATTTTGACACTATTTATTAATTGATTTTTGTGAAAATCATAACAGAATGATAAGTTCGAAAGAAGTTAATTAAATCAATACTAACATGTCATATTAACATAGAAAATTAGTTTAATTCATAAAAAGTCTTAAATTACATTTATTTTGGTATTTATAACATCAATTATGTCAATATTTCATTAATAATATAATTACTGCATCATCTTTGTGTCATAAATAAATTTAATTATTTGATGTCTAAAAATTAAAAATAAAATACCCTTATGTAGGAAATAGTTTTAGATTTCTAATGAATATTTAAAATATAATTTATCTTATGTATAACCCTATATTAAAAATGTTGTAGTAAATAAACTTTGATTTTAACTCTTTTAACCCTTCTTTAAATAAATTAATAATAAATGTCCTAATCTAATCCAAGTGGGCCTAAATGGTCATATTTTATTCCTAAGTTTGTTTTTGGTCGAATTACACTTGTCCAATAGAATTAGGACATGTGTTATGGTAATAATAATATCATTTCTACCCTTTATTACCCTATTTACTTTTAACCGTGGTAAATAAAAGTAAAAAGTTACTATTCACCAAAAATTATTTTCATCTCATTGAACCACATTTTACTTACTGACATCAACCGTGTCTCTCGGATTTTTGAAATTCCACTCACAGAAGCGGTAAAATTAAGTTTTATGAAAAAATCAGTTTTTTTTAACTACCACTTAGTGGTTTCACTATTCATCAAAAATTGAAAGTTTTCAGAAAAATACCAAAAATTAGGCCTAATATATATTTGATATTATGAACTCAAAAATGATTTCTATTTTACCAAATTCAAAACATATCAATTGCATTAATTAATTTAAAAATTAATTCTCGTCGTCAAAACAAATAGCGTGTTCTTAAGAGATAATAACTATCAAAAGATTGACATTTGTTTATGTCTGGTTTAAATGTGAAATTACATCCAATGACCAACATTGTATTAAATTGTAAAAATATATTCTAAATATACTTTAAAACCACTCAAATTAAAAATTTATCACTATTAATTATTTCGATTGAAAAATTTGTTTTTAATTAAAATTTAGTAATTTTCACTATTCATCAAAATATGAAAGTTATCCGAAAATCACAAAAATTTCACCCTAAGCTAATTTCGATATTACGAATCCAAAAATGAATTCCATTTTGAAAAATAAAATTACAAAATTTCAAAAGGCGGTTATTACTATTCATAACGGCTAGTTTTAATAATATTTTAATAGCATATTGTTGTTTAGTGAAACTCGTTATTGCATACTGCACACGCTATCGAGGGAGGTCGTGATTGTGTGTAATGCAAGGCAAATCAAGGATGCGTGTTGTGCAAGCTCGTTTTGGTGTAGCGTACAACACAAGACATTAGTGAAATTAAAAAGAATATTTTTCATAAAATCTCGGGGTGTTACAATCTCATTGATCATATAGGCACTTTCTAGATATCACATTCCATATATTCTTGTCTTGCCATTTATGGTGCATTACTGATTGCATTATGTTGTGATAGATGTTGTGATAGATATGCATGTTTTTGTGATATATGTCATGATAAAAATGCCTTCTATTTTGAAAGGGTATTGGTATATGTAAAGTTTAATTTCGATGGATGCCAAGTTTTGGTCCCTGAGGTGTTATGGGCCCTCTGGGATCAGAATTTGGTGGATCATGTTTGAAATTTAAATGAATACAGTTAAGATATCACATGAATGAGGATTCCAAACTTTTATTTGTAGTAAGTATGGGTTCTCAAGGATCAGAACTCGGAATTCCTTGGATAAATTGTAATATTTTGAGGGATCTGGAGAATTTTTAGTGGATTACTATCTACAAAACCCAGAAAATAGGGTATGTGGTGTTATGAACACATTCCATGTGTTCTTCTATTCTAGAATAAATTACTTTTCTTAAGTACAAAACATGTACCATATGTACATGCTTTGTAGTTGTTGACTGTGTGACTGACTATGTGAGAAGAGACATAGGGTAGCTAAATTTTTGGTAGAAAACACTATGTACTAAGAGTACATGTCATGTTATAGTTGACTGTGTATATGGTCGTGTGACTAATGACATGGGTGGATAGAACTTTTGAGTACACGTCGTGTCTAGGGTGAACATGCTGTGTATTTTACACTAGCAGGACCATGTAGTTATATCCATATAGAATTACTTGGGTAGGAGGTGATATTCAAGTACACGTCGTGTCTCATGAGGAATATGCCATGTGTATGGGGTGTTAAACGAATAGGTTGGTAGAGGTACACACCCATGTTAAGGATTAAAGGGAACACATCATGTAGTGGTTCTACACGCCGCGTAACCCTATTTTTTAAAACATGAATTATTTAATTCTCTTATTAACTTCTAGAACTTCAAAGTTTCTATCCTTGATAATATTAAATAGAGGTATGTGCTTGACCTTGCAGATTCATCCCACCAAGACGTCCTTCAGTTGTACTTCAGGTACATGGCGATGATCAGACACTGGAAATGGTAGATTAGGGACTACCAGTAGATCATCCTGCCATGTCCATCTTGGAACTAGTTGTTATACTAGGAATAGGTGCTAATTCACTATTCTTTGAAAGCTTTATGAGGATGATTCAAACTTTTCAGGGAGCACCATATCCTTCCCTGAATATGGAAGAGTTGACAATGGTGTTCTAGCAGCAGCAGTCGCCCAGTTTTTTAGGGGATGGAGGACCACAAGATGAAGAGTCGTGGTTTGAGGTCACGCTTTCTATATTCAAGCATCTAGAGACACCTTCTGAGAGGAGGGTGAAGCTTGCGACTTACATGCTAAGTGATTTCGCCATGATATGGTGGGACGTTATGGCACAGGCGGGATGTTATTGGGATATGGCTTGGGAAGAGTTTCATAGGACCTTCTATGATTACTTCTACCCTATGTCATTGAGTTCTGTCTGATCTTATGAGTTCATGAATTTGGAGCGAGGCACTCTTTCAGTGATGGATTATTATTCTTTATTTACAGATCTTCAGCACTTCACACCTGTTTTGGGAGGTGACGAGTTATCACTAGCTAGGCGATTTGAGGATGGTCTTGGGTATGACATTTGATCGTAGGTGAATGTTTTCAGGTTGACTTTGGTGACTACTATAGTAAATAAATCTCTGATTACTAATAACAATCTGAGGGATTTTGGAGCTATGATATAGGGTTGTTCAATATCCAGGGTCGGTACTACTTCGATTGATAGCAGGAAGCGTTGTAGAGATCTTTCAAGCGATGTTTATTTAGGTAGCCAAGTGGTGTGATACCATTGTATAAGGAGTGGTCACATGATACCATAGTGCCTGAGAGACCCAGTTGAGTGCCGATCTTACGGAATGATGGGTCATATTCATATTTTTTGTAGGAAGTTCTCACCAGCAGTGAGTGAGAGGGGATCTGTTATGACTCCACATTTAGGAGTAGGACCATGAGTTTATCATAAATCATTGAATTGGGGTTATTCAAGATGAGGATTTGGTCATGGTCCTGGTATCCATACGATAGGTTCTTAGCAATAGTAGGGTGGACCAGCTCAGGGTAGCCAGGTAGGGTCGTAGGGCCGCAGTACAGGTCAGACTTTTGCGATGGAGAAGACTCAACAAGATTAGGATCCCGGACACACTACGATTATAGGTATGATTCTAATTGCCTAATTTTTAGCTTATACTCTTTTTGATATTGGGTATTCCCATAGTTTTATATTTTTTATCATTGTAGAGAGTCTTGGGCTCTGTATATTTACTTCTAACGATGTTATGACTCTTTACATACCATGGGGGATTAGGACGGCTAGTGTGCGTCAGTGCAAGGAGTTACCTCTTGAGGTCAGTGGGTGTTACTTCTTATGGGACCTCTATGTATTAGAGATGATAGGCTTCGATGTTATTCTAGGAATGGAATGGTTAGTATCATTTCAGACCTTTTTTGACTGCTATCGCCATAGGGTGAGTTTCACACCTTTGAGGGAGGATATTTTCTACACAAGCATGAATGTAATGTCCAAGAAAGAAAAGTGGGACCTGAGCATCATGGGTTGGGAGGAATCACAGCCAAGATTTCTTGTTTATATCTGTATGAATAGGGAACTTCACATATGGACTTTCCTCCAATGGTGGATCATTTCAGATATTTCTTTCTTGATGACTTCTTAGGTTTACCTCCAGAGCGAGAGGTGGATTTATTTATTCAGCTTGTGCTATGATTGGCACCAGTATCTATTCCTCTATATATAATGGCTACACTAGAGTTCCAGGAGTTCAAAAAGCAGTTAGAGGAGTTATAGGAAAAGGGTTTCATCTGACCCAGTACTTATCCTTGGGGTTCCCCAATCCTTTTTGCGAAGAAGGTGGACAGTACCCTCAGAATTTGGGTGTATTATCTGAAGTTGAACTAGTTGACGATCAAGAACTGGTATGAATTATTGAGGATTGATGATCTCTTTGATTATCTTTGAGGATCCTGGTTTTTCTCGAACATTGAATTGAGATATGGTTATCATCAGTTGCATGTTAGACCATCGGATATACCTCTTACAGCCTTTTGAGACAGGTATGGTCTATATGTGTATTTGGTTATACTGTTTGGTATCACGGAAATACTAGATGTTTTCAAGGCACTGATGAACTGATTGTTCCATCCTTACTTTTATTCTTTTGTGGTAGTCTTCATGGATGATATCTTGGTGCACTCTCACACTCCACACGACCATTCCACCCATCTTGAGATCATTTTGAGTATACTGAGGGAGCATCAGTTATATGAAAATATCACACAATTCCACTTTTGGTTGGATCAAATTCATTTCTTGGGTCATGTAATATCAGAGACAGGAGTATCAGTAAACCCAGAGATGGTGAGAGCAGTAGTTTCCTAAGAGAGACTGAAGAACACCTTTGAGGTATGGAGTTTTCTAGGGTTGTTTAGTTACTAAAAACACTTTATTCAGGACTTTTCATGCTTATCAGTTCCACTAAAGGTCCTAACAAAGAAGGGTGTGAAGTACTTGTGGACAGATTCATGTGATTTAACCTTTTCAGGAGCTGAAAGGGAGATTGACTTCAGCTTCGATCCTGATTTTATTGGATCTGACCAAGAGTTACATCGTTTACTATGATGTTTCAGGTATCATGTTGGGAGAAGTGATTATGTAGGGGGAAGGATTCATTTTGTATGGGTCTTGACATTTGAGGCTAGATGAAATTAATTACATGATGCATGATCTCAAGTTAGTTGCAGTTGTGCATGCTTTATGTTATTGGAGACATTATCCTTTGGGATAGAATTTTGTAGTATACACTAACCACAAAAGCCTTAAGTATATATTTTCTCAACATGATCTTAATTTGAGACAACAAATTTTGGTTAAATTCCTTCAGTCTTGTGACTTTGAGCTTTTTTACATGCTTGGGAAAAAAATGCAGTGGTTGATGCGCTGAGAAGGAGAACTCTGATACAGGCAATTCAGGATTCCAGTAGTGAGTGGCAGCTTATGGATCAGTTCTCTGATATGAATTTTAAGGTGAAAGACAAACAGAGGTAGATGTTTATTTATTCTATAGTTATTACAGATACTCTACTGGATCGAGTGAGAATGAGGCAACTATCAGATTCCCAAGGTCTAGTCATAAGAAAGAGTGTGTTAGGTTAGGACCCTACTTCTGGGTGGACCATAGGTGAGGATGAGGTTTTGGGTTTTCATGTTGGGAACAAATCCCTCAATCCATTCTCTTGGAATTTTTTGGGTGTGATTTTATTTGTTGAAAAAGTCAAATGACCGCAAATGAGTATGGTTGTTGTTTGCCGAAGACAGGTTTTTATGGTGGCGTCATTTCTCAGTGTTTACCAAATTTTTGGACCTCAAAATAGGGAGTTTGATTTGGAAAAGGAAGTATTTCTTTATAAGAGTGAACGGTATGAAGAACTTTGAATAAAATTGGAAAAGGGTGATAATTGCGTACGATAATTCAGGGGTTGTATACCAAATTCTGAGAAAGATATGCGGAGTGGCAGAAATGGTATGCAGGTGAGGTTCACGAAACCGAACATGGTTTGCGACGGAAGGTGATGCAGTATGCGGATGGATTGACATCAACGGAGTAGGTCGACTGCATTGGATTAAAGTCAGTACACGGAGCGCGTAATAAAATGGTTCACGGATGGCTTGCGGTTCGCAGTGACTGAAGAAACGGTAAACAATGCAGGCTGGATTGAAGATTCAGTAAATCTTGATTTAGCATATTAAGTGGATATCTTTACCTATATAAGAATCACTAACCCCACCAATTACTATGGATACTGAACATCATTAGAGATCATTTTCTGCTCCGAGAATTCGGAAAAGTCCGAAAGTGGTTCGCGTTGAAGGTTATTGCGAGGATTCTTAACACGCAAAGGAAGTCATGTACACAAAGAGGGAAATCTGGTATATGGAAAGATTTGTCTTGGTATGCGGAGGAGAAATCTCCATTATGTTAGAGGAAGAATTCTTCAAGTGGTATGTGGAGGGGTTTCTCTGGTACATGTAAGCGAAGACAGTCTGCGAACAGAGAACAGTTCACGGACAAGAGGGATTTCGTAGAGGAGGTTCACGGAATTAGTACGCAGTAACGATACATGATCACGAAGGAAGAGGCAATCTATGGAAGAAGGGTGATTCATAGTAGTGGCAATGGAATACGAAGAAGGTGTCCCACATACCAATTCTGGTGCTCAGTACATGGATGAGGAAGGTGGTTCTCGGTTTGCTCAAGGAATCTTGAAAAGGTTTCAATTCAATTTTCAAAAGTATTTTTCGGTACCTAGAAGTACCCGAGAAGGTGGAATTCATCTGTGGGTGGAAAAAGAACTTCAACAGAGCATCTATATATAGTTGATAATGCATTAATTTGTGAAAATGAAGGGGTCTACATGTCCATAAACTATGTTTGACCTTTAAGTCTATAAACAGTGATTGGATTCCATTCCAAGAGTAGTGAGCGAAGGAATAGGATGACGGTGACCCTTTCCACCATAAGTGAGCCAGAGAAAGAGTCATAGGGAGTGACCCTTGGGAATGCAGTGAGAAGACCCTAAAACATGTAAAGGTAGTGATCCTATGAAGAGAATATCTATCCCAAAAAATGTACTCATTATTGTAAATGAGCCTTAGTGAATTTGGTACATCGGAACATTGTCGTTGTATGCTCCTTGTATGTATCCCAGTGAGGGTGAACCAAGTAAAAATCATTATTTCGTGTGAATGATTTCATAGCTATTCATATATTTCTACAGGAGGAAGAGAGAATTGATTTTTTTCTAACAACGAAACAAGATCCGAATGGGAGAAAGTTTTAATATATCATACCCTAATTCACCCCCCCCCCTTAAGGTATTTGACCTAGTGGACCAAAAAATTGGTATCAGAGGGAATATTTCATTCATCATATTTGTTCTCTCTAACTCAGTTCATTCGATTATTGAAGGTAAATATTCAGTCTTCTATTATCTTGGCCTGACATGGAAAATGTTAGAACATCGAAGAAGAAACAAAAGGCAGGTGGTATCCCTCAGTGTGGAAGTGTCTATAGAGACAGTGTGATTCAGTTAAAGGAATCATGTAGTGAATAAAATGATGATTTGGATAAATCATATAGTGAAAATACTTACTCATTCAATGATGCTGAAGGAATGATTGAAGTAATTGATATTCAAAGTGGTGTTGTAACTACTGATAATGAAGAAACTCCTAGAAGGTGAAAAGTGTAAGTTTTCCACAAAATAAAGGAATTGGATCAGAAATTAGAGGAAGAGATTAAATCTAAAGATATATGGATCCAAGCATTGGAAATTGAGGTTAACAAGCTAAGAGGATTAAATCAAAGGCTTATTGATGTAGCCACTGATATGAGGGAGAAGAATGATTCTCAAGCTGAAGAATAGAAAACAAATATCTACAAAGAGATAAAAACACAAAGTTAATGACAAGGGGAAGAATCAGAAGTTAGATGAAATTTGAAATCTGAAAGCCAAAAATGATGGTCTTGGTACACAGCTATCTGAACTAGTTCAGAAGAATCAAAGGATACAACAATATAATGCATCCTTCTCTAATTCTATTTCTCAAGAAAAATTTAAAATAAAGGATAAAATTGATATGGTAAACAATCTCACATGAGAACTGGAATATGAGATGAGTAGCAGAAAGAATCTCATAAGAGTGCTCAGTGATCAACTTGAATCAAGGGATAAAAAGATTCACCAGCTGGGGGAAGAGATAGAATCAGTCAAGAAAGAAATGGAGAAATCAATTGACAAATGAAATCCTACATTAAAGGATGCACTACACTTATTATCTGATTGTCCTTCAGTAGGTGATGATGAAATGAAAACCAAATATGTTACTTCATAGGAAAAGCATGAAAGGAAAATTTTATCCCAAAGGACATCTGTTTTGGGAAAATCTAGATTTGGATATGATGATCCCACTCATATGCATGATAGGAAGAGAGTAGTGAAAAGATCCAGAGATAATAAAAACCTTTTTACTTCTAAAGATAGACCTAGAAAGGGTTTTACAAAAATTAATGAAAACATGTGACATTTCTGTGGGTTATTCAGAGGCTCAGGAATACATTTCATACTATGAAGATAGATTCTTTACTAAATCTAAGAATAAGAAGAAGTTTCATGACAAATCAAAAAGAGAAGTCTCTCATAAGAAAGAATTCATCAGATACTATTGTTGTGGAAGAATGGGACACACCATGAGTATGTTCCAGGAAGCTCAAGGGCTTAATATTTGAAGAAGAACTCAAGATGCATCAACATCTAGACTAAGAAATGATGAAATGAGGCATTACTTTGGTGGAAAATATTTATATATTCTGATTATGGGAATTTAGAGAGACATTTCGGCCAGAAGAAAATAGGAAAGGAAAAGAAACTCGAAAGGATATTCTCGACTCCGGTGGTGTATAATGAGAAATCCTACACTAGAAGACAAAGTGGTAAATTGAAAAATAGGTTCACTAACTCTGGGAAAATACAAGTAGATAAATAGAAGGTGTGTCAATCAACTTCTCTCCCACACTCACAATAGTTCTCATGGAGATAATTTGACAAACCTAGAAGATTAAGGGGAGATATACTCCTGCTGTGAGTAAGATTAATGCACATTCAATGGAGGACTCACCACCATCGCAAAAAAGTGTGGTGAATTAGGTATCTGATAAAATAAAGATGAAAAAAATAATGTGTTGAAAAATTCTCTTGTCGTTTGAAACAGAGAGAAGTGGAAGAAAGAGGAATATCCCTAAAATGGTGGAAGAAGCAAGGGAAGATGACAATCAGAGAGACTCCTAATCATATAAGGAATCAAGGTTCATGTAATACTTATGCCTACAGGCCTTGTAAGGGTTCCACCTCACCCCTTCAAAGATGTATTATCAAAAATCAATAAAAAATGGAGGCCTTTGGGCCATTGAAGGTCATAGAAGGAATCAAGGGAAGTGGAATATTGGTGGAACATCAAAGACAGAAATGTGTACCAGTGGGATTAAACCCCAAATTGTGATAAAGGACAAGCCTGAAGAATCTAAATATCAAGAAAAAGACTCATCATGTGGGTAAAGGGTGCCTAATCATATGGCCAGAGCAGTTGAAGTTGGCTAGGTAGCTAGAAGAAGCAAGGAAAGAGTGTGATTCTCCTCATGAAAGAATCAAAGGGTTGACTCATCAGGATCAACCATAATCCTAAATTTGAGGATTCCAAAAGTTCCCCTATCCCTATTTATATAAATGCTATTAAATGATGTTAATGTGTTTTAGGTTCAAAGGGAGATACGATCCAAGGGTATGTGGTTTCAAAAGATGAAAAGCATTGATGTGATATGATCCATAATGTCAACTGATTCAAATCAGTTACCATAGTTGGAGAAGTTATCTGGAAGAAGTTAATCTTATATGGTTGTATGAGACAGGTGGAACTGATTTAGTGCAATAGATAGTGATTGTGTTATTAACTTTATCTCTTGTTTCCTACATCGAGTTTGACTCAGTAGGCTTAGAGTTTTTGTTTATGGATCACTTCTGAGTGGTGAATTTAACCAATAAATATCTCATTGATATAATTGATTTGAAGAATTTTCTCAAACATGCAATCACATGTGAAGAAATGATGCAGGAGAATAAGAATTTTTGTGGGTATAAATAATAGACCTTATAACTGGAAGAGTTAGACATCATAGGGGGGGCTTTCTACTTCCTAATCAGATTCAAAACAATGTTTCTATTATCCAAATAATTATCAGAAGGATGTGTTCTATGGAAATAAGAGATTACATAATGAAGCTAATGGAGATGAGTAATGGGTTCAGGAAATGAATGAAGAGCTTGACCAAATTGAGAAGAATCAAACGTGGGAAAACATTTCGAGACCAGAAGACAAGAATGTCATAGGGACAAAATGGATATTTCACACCAAAATGAATGAAGATTATTTTTGTGATTCAAAACTAATCACAACTTGTGTATGAAGAGTACTGACAGATAGATGGTATATATGTTGATGAAACATTCACACTGGTTGCAAGACTGGAGATAATTATATTATTTTTGGATATAGCCGTGCAACAAAATTTTAAAGTTTTCCAGATGGATGTAAAGTTAGAATTTCTTAAGGGAGTTTAGGAAGAAGAAGTATACATTGAGAAAACATATGGTTTTATCATTAATGAAGACGAGAACATAGTTTTTCGACTGGAGAAGGCTTTATATGGTTTGAATCAAGCACCAAGAGCATGGTATACAAGGCTTGATCATTTTCTAAAGAAGATCGGTTTTCAACTTGGTGGAGTTGATTACAATTTTGATTACAACAATGGAAATAGTCAAGAGATTATGGTGTTGGCTTATGTCGATGGCATACTCTTTGGTGGATTAGATGAAGCACAATGCTGAATTTTTTTTGAATTCATGAAAAGTGAGTTCGAAATGTCGATGATTGGAGAGATGATATTTTTCCTTGGATTATAGGTGACACAATGAAGGAATGTAACTTTTATTTCTCAATCTAAATATGCCAATGAGTTTATGAGAAGGTTTGTATTGGATAATTCCAAAGAGATGAAGACTCATGTTTCTACCTAGTTGAAATTTTCTTGAGATGATGAAGGAAATCCAGTTAATATAATAGAATACATGAAAATCATTGGAAGCATTTTGTACCTGACAGCGACAAGGCCTGATATTGTATTTTACAAATTCCAAGTCGTGAGGTATCAAAGAAATCCCATGGAGATCAACATGATTTCAGTGAAAAGAATTATTCAGTATATCAAGGGAATAGTGGATTTTGGCCTAATGTATAATGAAAAATCTCAACCAGAGTTATTGGGATATACAGATGCGGATTGGGATGGATTATCAGATGATATGAAATCAAAATTTGGAGGTTTCTTTTATCTTGGAGGGTTTTGCATTTCTTGGTTAATCAAGAAACATGATTTAATTTCATTAAGCACTGTAGAAGCTGAATACATTGCGAATACTCAAGCTTGCATGCAGTTATTGTGGATAAAGAAGCAACTTGAAGATATGGTAATTGAAGTGAAATCTCCTATCATAATCCATTATGATAATTCAAGTGCTATAAATCTTAGGAAAAATCTATTCCACCACTCAAGGACAAATCACATTGAAATCAAATATCATTTTATCAAGGAGAAGGTGGAGAAAGGGATAATGAAGTTGTATTATGTTCCTAGTAAACAACAGGTTGCAGACATTCTAACATAGTCCTTACCCAAAGAAGCATTTGAAAGGCATCGACTGGATTTGGGAGTTCAATAGACTTCCCACACTTGAAAAAGTGTGGATGAGGGTCCCCCTATCCCTGGGGTATGGTGTGTCTTTCCCTAATATGCAGACATGTGTTCTTTACCCTGTTGCAGACAACCTTGAAGTTGCCTTCAGGTTTGTTGATAAAGGGGGGGAAGTGTGACTATTTTTGGGGAAAGAAAAGACACAAGGAGAAGTTGTTAAGTGGTGCAGAGAGATAGGGGGAGTTTAAGCTGAGCTAAAGCTATTTGGAAGAGATATTTTTGGAAGAGATATAAGATAGGGGGAGCATTAAATCAGACAATGCTAGAAGTGATCAATCAAAGAATAGATTTCACAATAGTTGAGGATCATGATAAAAGCAGAAGATTGGTGTTGGAATGATGTCAGAAGGCTTCCAGAACTCTGCAATTTGTATCAATTTGGTATCAATAATTTGTTTTAGAAATGAAGTGATTCTTTAATGATCTTTTCATTTACTCTTATTTTTCACACCGAGCATGGCTTATGTGGGATTAGAGTATGTGTTGAGTAAATCCTTGATCACTATCTTAATCGCATGAAGAAAATGATGGTTGAAGATGGGAGGAGATTTAATGATATATCCAAGTGCATATAATTGTTATAAGAAGAGTTTCCAACAAACCTAAAGGGGGATATTTTTGGGGAAAAATCCCTCATATCATTCTCTCAGAATATTTTGGGTGTGGTTGTGTTTGTTGACCAAGACAAATGACCGAAAATGGGTATGGTTGGTGTTTTTCGAAGAAAGGTTTTTAATTTGGTGTTATTTCCCAGTATTTTCCAAATTTTTGGACCTCAAAATCGAGAGTTTGATTTAGAAAATGAAGGATTTATTCATAAGAGTTAATGGTATGAAGAACGTTGAAGAAAATTGAAAAAGGGTGAGAATCACATACCATAATTCATGGGTCATATACCATGTTCCAGGAACGGTACGCGGAGCAGCGAAAATGGTACGCGATTGAGGTTCGCGAAATTGAACATGGTTCATGGAAGAAGGAAATGAGGTATGAGGATGGCTTGGCATCGGCGGAGGAGGTCGACCATGTAGAATAAAAGGCAGTATGTAGAGCTCGTAGAAAAATGGATCGTGGATGGCTTGCGGTTCGCGGTGACTGAAGAAACAGTAAGTGGTGCTGGCTGAATTGAAGATTCAGTAAATCTTGATTTAGCAGATTAAGTGAATATATTTTCCTATATGAGAATCACTAACCCCACTGATTACTGTGGATATTGAAAATCATTAGAGAAAATATTCTACTCTGGGAATTTGGAATAGTCCAAAAGTGGTTCGCACTGAAGGTGATTGCGGGGATTCTTAACCCGCAAAGTAAGTTCTGTATGTGGAGAGGGAATTCCGGTACGCAGAAGGAGTTGTCTCAGTACGCGGATGAGGAATATATTGTACACGAGTGGGATAATTCCACAAGTGGTACACGAAGGGGGAGATCTGGTACGTGGAAGTGAATACAGTTCGCAAACAGAGAACAGTTCGCAGACAAGAGGGATTTCATAGAGGAAGTTTTTGGAATCGTTACATGATCACAAAGGTGGAGGCAGTCCTCAGATGAAGGGTAGTTAGCAGTAGTGGTGACGGTATGTGAAGAAGGTGTCTCATATACCAAACCTGGTACTTAGTATCTAGTAGAGGAAGGTGGTTCGCGGTTTGCTCAAGGAATCCTGAAAAAGCTTCAATTCAGTTTGCGAAAGTATTTTCTAGTACCTAACAGTACTCGGGAAGGTAGAATTCATCTGCGAGTGAAAAATAAACTTCAACAGAGCTTTTATCTATAGTAGAGGATGCAGGAATTCATGCAAATGAAGGGACCTACATGTCCATAAACTGTGTTTGACCTACAAGTCCGTGAATTGTGAGTGGATTCCTTTCCAAGAGCAGTGAGAGAAGGAAGAGAAAGACGATGACCCTTTCGACCAGCAGTGATCCAGAGAAAGAGGCATAGGGAGTGACCCTTGGGAATTTAGTTACCAAACCCTAAACCTTGTAAAGGCAGTGAGCCTAGGCATAGAAGATCTAGCCCAAACATTGTACTCATTATGGGTAGTGAGACTTAGTGAATTTGGCTCATCGGCACATTGTTTTTTTATTCTCATTGGACGTATCCAAGTGAGGGTCATCCACGTAAAAATAATTGTGTATTGTGCATGATTTCATATCTGTTCATATATTTTTATGGGAGGAAGAGAGAATTGAGTTTTTTTTAAATAATGAAACAAGATATGAACAGGAGAAATTTTTAATCTATTATACCCGATTCACCCCCCCCCCCCCCTCAGTGTATTCGACCTAGTGGACCTAACAGTTTTCATGGCCACATATGGGTTTCATCAGACATACGAGAAGAGATGATTCCAGATTTTTATACCTCTGTATGGGCAGTTCATCCTGGTGTCACCAAGATGTATCAAGATCTACATCGTCATTATTAGTGTCCAGGGATGAAGAGGGATGTATCTGGTTTTTTATGAGATGTTCCACCTGTCAGTAGGTGAAGGCATAGCATCATAGACCGGTGAGGCTATTACAGTAGTTACCCATCCCATAGTGGAAGTGTAATGATGTCGCGATGGATTTCGTGATGGGTTTATCAGGGCCATCCCGAGGAAATGATATTGTATGTGTTGTTGTTGACAAACTCGCGAAGGTTTCACATTTCCTACCAATCAAGAAACCTTCAGTGTTTATGAGCTTGGAAAGTTGTCCATCCAATAGGTATTACATTTTCACGGGGTTCACCACTCTACCATTTCAGACAGGGACACCCGGTTTACTTATCGTGTATGGAAGGGACTATAGAGGGCCTTGGGTACACAAATACATCAAAGTATAGCTTACCATACCCAAACAGATGGTCAGTCCGAGTGCAAAATTCATGTTTTTGAGAATATGCTTCGAGAATGTGTCATGGATTTAGGGGGCTCTTGGGAGATACACATACCCCTAGTGGAGTTTTCCTAAATAATAGTTTCCAGGAGATGATTCAGATGGTGACTTTTGAGGCTTTGTACGGTAGTTCATGCCAATCACCCCTTTATTGGCTTGAGGCAGGAGAGGAAGCTATGATGGGACCTCATATCATAGAGGAGACCACTGAGTAGGTGGAGTTGATTTTAAATATGATGGATACTACACAGTCTCAGTAGAAATCTTATGTCGATCGATGGAGATGGAATGTAGAGTTCAAGGTCAGAGATCAGGTTTTACTACGTGTGACACTAAGGTTGAGACACAGAAGGATTAGGAGATAGGGGAATATTCCACTAAGATACGTCAGGCCGTTTGAGGTTTTAGAGAGAGTTGAGATGGTTGGCTATCTGTTGTAGTTACCTCAGAGGTAATGGGTCATGCACGATGTCTTTCATGTTTCTTAGATAAGGGGTTACTTTTTAGACCCATATCATGTTTTTCAACCCAAGGAGTTTGAGTTGGAGGTGGATGCATACTTCAAGGATTACCCTATTCGGATTGTGGATCACAACACAAAGGTTCTCTATTGCTAGTTTCTTCCTCTGGTATGGGTGTTGTGGCAGCACGGGCGAGCACATGACATGACTTGGGAGAGGGAGGTCAATGTGTGATCGCAGTAGATAGAGTTGTTCACAGTTTCTTCTTTACCACCCTTGGAAGGGAAATTCGATGATGAATTGATTTAAGGGGGGACATTTGTAAGAATCTGGATCTTTATTTCATGTATGGATCTTGTATTTGGGTTCTTTTGAGTAAAAAGGAAGAAAGGGTATTTTTCTAAGTACACACCATGTACCTTTGAGTACAAACTGTGTACCTATCTTTCCATGTACCTTCATATTCTGTCCATGTAACGAATGAATACATGGCCATGTGGTGACATGGTAGACCACTTAAGTCAGGGGCCGGTTAAGGCCACTACATGGTGGGTATCTTAAAAGAATCCATCGTGTACTTTATGTGATATATCGGAGAGGGTTCGCATATCGTGTCCATAAATGACTTCCTCTTTCTGTGTTTCATACAGGAGAGATCGGGAATGATGAACGAAGATAAAACCCCTGATTCTCTTTCCAAGATCCAATTGAGACACCGTCGAGTGAGTTAGAATCCCACGTGTGAGTTATCATTTCCTCTTGATACTTTTTCCTTGATTCCTCCTCTCTTCTGAGTTATTCAAGGTTGGTCATTTTTCACCATTTTTTAGATCTATGATGATCTAGGATGATTCAAGGGCTGACATTCAAGTATATCGATCATATGACATTAAGGTAGGTGGTTTGTGCCTTTAGTTGTTCTTCTTTGAATTATATATGATAAAAAATCCACATAACCATGATTGGGGTATTTCTTGATTTGGAATTTAACCTTGTTTATTACCTTCATGGTTTGATTGATTGATAAAGGGTTGTTTCTTATGAATAGGGTTAGATACCTTGTTAGGGGACACCTTATTGGTTTGTTTCCCTCAATTGATTGTTTATGTTTGTTTGGTCTAGGATTCCTATTCATCTTTCCTTGTTTTCCATTCCTTGGTTGATTAGGATGGAGTTTGATTGATTATATGAAATTCAAGTGATATGCTTGTGAATAATTATCCATATAGTTGTTTCAGATTACATGAGATGCTTTGATATTATATGCACACTGTTTTTCCAATGGACCGTGAGATCCTTGGTGTATATGATTGACCCAGGGGTATTGACCGTGAGAGCTTCCTAGGAGGTCCTTTATAATTTATTGATGCCTTGTTGACCCAAGGGTATTGACCATGAGAGATTCCTAAGTGGTTGTTTGTAAATGATTAGTGTTGTGTTAGACCAAAGGGGTTAGACAATGAGATATTCCCAGTGCGTCATTATTTAATGAATTTTTTCTATGTTAAACCAAAGGGGTTAGACCATGAGAGATTTCCTAGAGGGTTGTTTATGAATGATCGGGTAATTGTGATGAGTTTTCCAAGGTAATGAACAAGCTCGGACTCAGTATTACTTGATTATTTAGATGGTCTTCTGAGACATCTATTTTGTTACTATTACACAGGGGGATATAGAGATTAGGATAGATCATGAGATTACATGATTCAAAATATTAATAATAAATGTAAATGAATGTAATTAAAAACTGTAGGATTGTTTTCTTTTGAGTACTTCCTAGTTTATTTCTTCATTTCTACATATTACCTTCTATATATATTCACTGACAGTTAGGCACAAATATTTTGGTGGTTACCTATTGGGATTCATCTCACACCCTATTTGGGTCATGTTTTAGACCCAATCATATTATATGATTACAAGTGTAGATAAAGGAATGTGCCCTTCTTCATCATGTACTTGATTGCTATTGGAGTTGGAGATCATGGGACCAAGATGAGGATTGTGATGCTGCTAAAGTTTAATTGTTTCTTTTTTAATTTGGTTTATGTATTTATTTATTGCATTTTGACTTGTTTGGATGTTTTCTTAGATTCATATTCCTTGCATCATATATTAATTGTGGATTCTATTGGATTTACTTTCAGTCTTCTATTGTTTACTTTTGTTATATGGTATTACTACATCCGTTATTATTACTATTTGTTTTCAACTATGTTTACTCTACCAATGAGGGAATTGTTTCCCCACTATCAAACCCTAGGCCCTCCCTGGTAGTCAGAATACTCTGGTGTTTGGGAAAGTGTGATTGATTCCATGTGGACAATCGGATAAGGGGAACCTTTGGGTGGCACCTGGATCTGGGACGTTACAAAGTGGTGGTAGAGGAGTTTCTTTTTTCCTTTTCCTTAATATTTAAAGCCAATATACTAGGATAGGAAGGAAATGGAGTTTGGTAATTATTTGTGTTGAGGAGTAGCTAACCCATGTATAGGGAGAATCCAAGTTACCTAGAATATTTTAATTTTTATGGTTTTTCAATTGTTACAGTTGATTTGATTTACTATTGGGTGATTCACTTGTTTTGTGATGTTATGATTGATATCATTGTGCTTCTATTTTTGTTTCAACCCAATGATATAAGAGTATGTCATCTCATGGATCATATTGGAACTTTCTAGAGATCACATGTCATTCATTCTTATGATTCCATTTAGGGTGCATTACTGATTGAATGTTATTGTGTTAGATGCTATTCTATATGTGCATATTGTTGTGACAGATTTCATGATAAAAATACCTTCTATTTTGATAGGCTATTGGTATATGTAAATTTTCATTTGTATGGGCACCAAGTTTTGGTCCCTGAGGTGTTATGGGCTCTCTTGGATCGTAATTTGGTAGATCATGTTTGAACTTTAAATGAATTTAGTTAAGATATTATATGAATAAAGATGACAAACATTGATTTGTGGGGAGTATTGGCTCTCAAATATTGGAAATTGGAATGCCTTAGTTAAATTTTATGATTTGGGGGATTAAAGAGAAGTTTTAGAGGCTTACTGTCCAAAAAAACTGAAAAACACAGTATGTGATGTTATAAAAAAATGAAATGTGTTCTTCTATTCTAGAAGAAATGACTTTTCTTAAGTACATGTCTTGTACCATATGTACATGTTGTGTGGTTGACTGTGTGAATGATTATGTGATCAGAGACACAGGGTTGGTAAACTTTTGGTAGAACACGCCGTTTACTATAAGTACACACCATGTTATAGTCGACCGTGTATCCAGCCATGTGACTAACAAAACGAATGGATAGAACCTTTGATTACATTCCATGTCTAGGGTGAAAACACTGTGTAGTGTTACACCAGTAGGACCATATAGTTCTAGCCATGTATAAGTACTTTGGAAGGAAAGGATATTCAGGTACATGTCATGTCTCGTGAGGAACATGTCATGTGTATGGGGTGTTACATGACCAGGTTGGTAGAGATACACACCCATGTTAAGGCATAAAGGGAACATGTTGGGTGGTGGTTCTACATGTTATGTAACCCTATTTTGTAAAACTTTAATATTTTCTTTCTCATGTTCTATTCTAGAACTTTTAAGTTTTTTCCTTGATAATCTTAAACTGGGGTATGTGCTTGAGCTTGCAGACTCATGCCACCAAGATGTCCTCCGATTGTATGTTAGGTACAAGGTGATGATTAGATGCCCAAAATAGTAGATTAGGGACTACCAGTAGATCCTCATGTCATGAATGTCTTGGAACCGGTTGTTATATCAGACGTAGGTGCTGATGCATAGTTCCATGAATGATTTATGAGGATGATTGAGACTTTTCAAGGAGCACCACATCCTGCCCTAACTATGGCAGAGTTGACACGGGTGTTCCAGTAGCAATAGCATCCCACTGTTTCAGGGGATGGAGGACCAAAGGCTATAGAGTCATGGTTGAAGGTCGTACTTTCTATCTTCAATCATTTGGAGACACCTCCTGAGATGAGTTTGAATCTTGAAACTTACATGTTATGTGATTCCTCCGAGAGATGGTTGGAAGTTATCCCACAAGTGGGATGTTGTCGGGATATGGCTTAGAAAGAGTTTCAGAGGAACTTTTATGATTACTTCTACCCCAATACATTGAGTTCCAACCAAGCCTGGGAGTTCATTCATTTGGAGCAAGGCACTCATTCATTGATTGATTATTCTTCTCTCTTTATAGAGCTTCATCACTTCACACCTGTTTTGGGAGGTGATGAGTTATCACTGTCTAGGCGATTTGAGGATCGTCTTAAGTACAATATCCGATCATAGGTGAATTTTTTTAGGATTAATTAGGTGATTGATATATTAAATAATTCATTGATTACTGACTACAATATGAGGGAGTTCAGAGCTATGAGTCAGGGAATTTCAGCATCCAGGGTTGGTACTCCTTCGACTAATAGTAGGAAGTGCCACATGAAGCTTTCATGAAATGTTTCTTCAAGTAGCCAGGTGGTGTGCTAACAGTGTGGAAGGTGTGGGCGCATGAGGCCGAAGTGACCGATAGACCCAGTTGCATTCTGATAATGTGGAAAGATGGGTCATATTCAGAATTCTTTGCAGGAATTTATCACTAACAGTGAGTGAGAGGGGATCTATTCTAACTCCCCATTCAGGAGGAGTACCACCCGTTTCTCATTAGTTAGGGAATTGGGGTTCGTCAAGACAAAGAGGTGGTCATGGTTGTGGTAGCAAGACAACAGGTTCTCAGTGACAGCAGGGTGGACCAGCTCAGGTTAGCCAGGCAGGGTCACAAGCCCACAGTACAGGTTAGAATTTTGCGATGGATAAGACCCAGTAGGAGTAGGATCCTGGACCCTCTATAGTTAGAGGTACGATTATAGTTTCCTTAGTTTTAGATTCTACTCTTTTTTGATATAGGGTCTTCCCATAGTTTTATATTTTTTCCATTGTAGAGAGATTTGGGTTCTATATATTTACTTCTAATGATGTTATGATGCTAGACACCCTGTTGGGGATTAGTACTGCTAGTGTATGTCATTGCAAGGAGTTACCTCTTAAGGTTGGTGGGTGAAAATTCTTATGTGACCTTTATGTCTTAAAGATGGCGGGATTTGACTTCATTCTAGGAATGGACCGGTTGGTCTCCTTTTAGAACATTTTTTACTGCTATCACCACAGGGTAAGTTTCACATCTTTGAGGGAAGATCTTTTCTAGACACGGGCGAATGGGATGTCCAGGAGAGCAGAGCAGGACCTCAGCATCATGGGTTGGGAGGAATCACAACCCATATTTCTAGTTTATATCTAGATCACTAGAGAACTTTTCAAATAGACTTTCCTCTAGTGGTGTATCATTTCATATATGTATTTCCTGAATAATTTTTAGGTTTACCTTTGGAGAGAGAGGTGGATTTCTCTGTTGATCTTGTTCCAGGAGCAGCACCAGTGTTCATTCTTTCATATAGGATGGATACACCAGAGTTACAGGAGCTCAAGAAGCAGTTAGAGGAGTGGCATGAAAAGGGTTTCATCTGACCCTATACCTATCCTTGGGGTTTTCCTATCCTTTTTTTTGAATAAGGCAGATGGTACCCTCATACTTTGTGTGAATTATCAAAAGATGAATCATTTGATGATCAAGAACTGATATCCCTTGCCAAAGATTGATGATCTCTTTGATCACCTTCAAGGATCCCAGCTATTCTTGAAGATTTAATTGAGAGATGATTATCATAAGTTGTGTGTTAGACCAGAAATTATACCTCATAAAGCCTTTTTTATTAGGTACAGTCTATAAGAGTATTTGGTTATGCCATTTGGTCTCACGAATACTCCAGTAGTTTTCATGGAACTAATGAACCAAGTGTTCCATCCTTACATGGATTCTTTTGTGGTAGTCTTTGTGGAAGATATCTTGGTGTACTCTCACACTCAACACAACCATTCCACCCATCTTAATATCATTTAGAGTATACTAAGAGAGAATCAGTTATATTCTAAGCTCAAAAAATTCCACTTTTGATGGATCAGATTCATTTCTTGGGTCATTTCATATCATATACAGGAGAATCAGTAGACCCAGAGAATGTAAGAGTGGTAGTTTTCTATGAGTAGCCAAAGAATTCCTTTGAGGTACAGAGTTTTTGGGGATAGTTGGTCACTACAGACGCTTTATTCATGACTTTTCATGCTTAGTAGTGCCACTGACGGGCCTGACTAAGAAGGGTGTGAAGTACTTGTGGACAGATTCCTATGATTCATCCTTTTAGGAGCTAAAAGGGAGATTGACTTTAGCACCAATCTTGATTTTACCGAATCTAGTCAAGAGTTACACTGTTTACTACAATGCATCAGGTATCAGGCTGGGAGAAATGCTATACACGGGAAGGATTCATTGCGTACAGTTCTTGGTAGTTTATCCCACATGAAAGGAATTACCTGAAGCATGCTCTCAATTTAGCTAAAGTTGTGCATGTTTTTCACTATTTGAGACAATATATTTTGGGAGAGAATTTTATGGTATAAAATAACCAAAAAATCCTCAAGTATATCTTTACTTATCATGATCTAAATTTGAGACAGCAAAGGTGGGTTAAATACCTTTTGTCTTTTGACTTTGATCTTGCCTACATGCCTAGGAAAGGCAATGCAGTGGATGATTCATTGAGAAGGAGGACTCAAATATAGGCATTTCAAGAGGCCATAAGTGAGTGGAAGCTTATGGTTATATTCTCTGAGATGTATTTGGAGGTTTACAACAAATAGGGGTAGACTTTTATTTCTTCTATAGTTGTTACCTCAACTCTACTGGATCGAGTGAGAATTAGGAATCTATCAGATTCTGAAGGCCTATTCCTATGGGAGAGTGTGTTAGACAAGGATCTTACTCCTGGGTAGACCCTAGGTGAGGATGAGGTTCTATATTTTCATGGGAGTGTATGGGTGTCATCAAACATATGCGAAGAGCTTATGTGAGATTTACATGCCTTAGTATGGTCAGTTCATCTTGGTGTCACCAAGATGTATCGTGATCTATATTGTCAGTATTCGTGGCCAGGTATGAAGAGGGAGGTTGCTAGTTTTCTATGGGATATTCGAGCTGTCAGTAGATAAAGGCGGGGAATCAGCGACTGGCAGGTCTATTATATCATTTACCCATTCCCAAGTGGAAGTGAAATGAAGTCAAGATGGATTTCATGATGGGTTTACAAAGGTCTCCTCGAGGAAATGATGTTGTATGGGTTTCTGTTGACAAAATCACGAAGGTTGCACATTTACTAGTGATCAAGGAAACCTTAAGTGTTTATGAGCATGGAAAGCTATACATCTGAGAGATAGTACGTTTTCAAGGGGTTCCACACTCTATCATTTCAGATAGGGATGCTTGATTTACTTCTCATGTCTGGCAGGGAATACAGAGGATCTTGGGTACATAGGTACTTCTGTGTACATCTTACCATCCCCAGATAGATGGTCAGTCCGAGCACATGATTTAGGTTTTGGAAGACATGCTTTGAGAAATAATCCTAGATTTTAGGGGCTCTTGGGAAAGATAGATACCCTTAGTATTGTTTTTTCTACAACAATATTTTTCAAGAGATGATTCATATTCAACCTTTTAATGCTTTGTATGGTAGGCCATGCTGATCACCCCTATGTTGGATAGAGGCAGGAGTGGTAGCTATGTTGGGACCTCATCTTATCCAGGAGACCACTGAGTTGGTGGAGTTGTTTTGGAAGGGGATGGCTATTGCACAGTCTCGGAAGAAATCTTATGTTGATCGACGGGGATGGCCTCTGGAGTTTGAGGTTGAAGATCAGTTTTTCCTATGTGTCACACCAAGGTTGGGACACAGAAGTATTAGGATAAAGGTTAAGATTTCACCGAGATATATGGGTCCATTTGAGGATTTGGAGAGATTCGGACCAGTTGCCTGTCAGTTTCAATTACCTCAGAGGTATCGGGGTATGCATTATGTCTTTCATGGTTCTCACCTATGATGTTATTTTTCAAACCCTTCTCATATTTTTTTTTAACCTGAGGAATTTGAGTTAGAGGTGGTTGCATCTTTCAAGGAGGACCCTATTCAGATTGTGGATCGTAGCACGAAGGTTCTCTCTGGTCAGTCTGTTCCTCTGGTACAGGAGTTATGGTAGCACAGGGTGAGTGCAGGATGAGACTTGGGAGAGGGAGGTCGATGTGAGATCAAAGTGGCTAGATTTGTTCATAGTTTCTTCTCCACCACCCTTGGAAGGGAAATTTGGTGATAAATTGATTTAAGGGGGGAAGTTTGTAAGAACTCAGATCTTCATTTTAGGTATGGATATTTTTATCAGGTTGTTTTGAGGAAAAAGGAAGAAAGATAATTTTTCTATGTACGCGTCGTGTACCTCTGAGTACATGCCGTGTAACTATCTTATTGTGTACCACTGTGTTCTGTCCGTGTAACGGCTAAATACATGGTCATGTGGTGACCTAGAAGACTACCTAATTCGGGGCCGATTAAGGCCACTACATGGCATGTAAATTTAAATAACACGTCATGTAATTTTTTTATATATCAAAGCAGGGTCATGTCTCATGTCTGGAAACGACTTCTTCTACCCATGTTTTGTACAGGAGCACTCGGGAATGACAAATGAAGATCGATCCCCTGATTCTCCATTCGAGCTCTAATTGAGACATTGTTGAGTGTGTTGTAATTCCACTGGTGATTTCTCCTTTCCTCTAGAGCCTTTTTTACCTGATACATCCTCTCTTCTATGTTATTCAGGGTTGGGCGTTTATCACCATTTTGTAGATATACACCTATCTAGTCTGATTCAAGGGCTGACGTTCAAGTATATTGATCGTATGAAATTAAGGTAAGTGGTTTGTGCCTTTATTTGTTTTTCTTTTGATTATATATGCTAAAAGTGTCGCATACCCATGATTGGGGTATTTCTTGATTTAGAATTTAACCCGTCTTATTACTTACTATGTTTTGATTGATTGATAAAGGGTTGTTTCTTATGGATAGGGTTATATACCTTGTTACGGGACACCCCATGGGTGTGTTACCCTTGATTGATTGTTTATGGTCATTTGGTCTAGGATGCCTATTAGGATTTACTTGTTTTCCATTCCTTGGTTGATTAGGATAGAGTTTTTTTATTATATGAAATTCATGTGATATGCTTTTGAATGATTACCCATGTAGTAGTTTCATATTACATGAGATGCTTTGATATTATATGCACAATGTTTTTTGAATGGACTATGAGATCCTTGGTTTTGATGATTGTCCTTGGGGTATTGGCCATGAGAGCTTCCCAATAGGTCGTTTATAATTTATTGATGCCATGTTGACCTAGGGGTATTGACTATGAGATCTTACCAAATAGTTATTTTTAAATGATTAGTGTTATGTTAGACCAAAGGGGTTAGACCATGAGAGCTTCCCAGAGGATCGTTATTTAATGAATTATTTCTATGTTAAACCAAAGGGGTATACTGTTAGAGCATTCCCATAGGGTTGTTTATGAATGATTGAATGATTGTGATGAGTCTTCCAAGCCAAATAACAATCTTGGACTTGGTATTACTTGATAGATTAGATTGTCTTATGAGACTTTTTTTTATTACTATTACACAGGGTGATATAGAGGCTAGGCTAGATCTCGAGATTAAATGATTTAAATGATGAATAATAAATGTAAATTAATGTAATTTAAAACTTTAGGATTGTTTAATTTTGAGTACTTCCTAGTTTATTTCTTCATTTCTGCATATAACCTTCTATATATATTCACTAACAGTTAGGCACAAATCTTTTGGCAGTTTTCTACTATGATTCTTCTCAAACCCTATTTGGGACTTGTTTTGGACCCAAGAAAATTATATGATTGTAGGTTAATATAATTGAAATAACCCTTCTTCATCAGTTACTTGATTGTTGTTGGATCTAGAGAGAATGGAACCAAGATGAGGCTTGGGATGCTGCTAGAGTTTACTTGTTTCTTTTTTTACTTTGGTTTCTGTATTTCTTTCCAGCATTGTGACTTGTTTGGATGTTTTCATGGATACATATTAAATTAATCATATATATATATATATATATATATATATATTGTGGATTCTGTTGGATTTACTTTCAGTCCTCCACTATTTACTTCTGTTATATGGTATTACTGCTTCCATTATTATTACTATTTGTTTTCTGTTTTGTTTATTGTTCCAATGAGGGCGTAGTTTCCCCAGCATCACACCTTTGGTCCTCACTGCTATTTATAATCCTCTTGAATTTTTTGAAATGCACTTAAGGCCATATCGCCAACCGGATACGGGCCACCTTTGGGAGGCACCCAAATCTAGTACGTTACAATGTACAAAAGAATTTATACACATCCTATGAGTACATGTATAGGTTGTGAGTATACCATACCCAATAAGTTTTCACCACCCAACTCCTACCTACCCATCATAAATTTAAGTTTGTGTAGTAATAATACAAGGAAGGAAAAAAAATATGCAAAACAAGAATAATAATTTTGATATAATACTAAATATAAAAATTAATGATGAGAATAACTCCCCATTGTATAAGGGGTCATAACTAAGCATAACTAATTCAATAATAACTCAAAATGAAAAAACAAAATACACATAAACAATCCATGTTTCAAAACTGTAATGACTCAAATATTTTTGGGTCGTTATTTTTTAGAATGAATTTAAATTTTTTCTCAGTGGATGGATCATTTTGAGAACTGAGACTTGGATTTGGGTTCCAAGATTTTTAAAATCTATAGGAGATTTTATTGTAGATGGTTTCAGGTATAGTGGACATATAGGGGACTGGAAAACGAATATGAGGAAGTCTTAGGGTGGTCGGGATGCTGAATTTTATCATAGAGGCCATTGGCTAGCCAGTGAGTTACCATTGTCTAGCTGGCAGGCTAGCCAGTAGCTTAGAATCTATGTGATCTCATTAGCTATCTAGTGATAAAGAACTAGTAGTGTTGTGGATCCATAAACTCATTGGTTAGATCTTGGTGACTTGTTTTTAGCAGGTAAACGTGCATCTTTTGATACTTCAGGAGGAATTGGATTTTAAGGTTTTGGGTGGGGGAAGAGGTTATTTTTGTTCAATTTTCCTACACCCTTTTTCTATTATAGTCCCTCATTAAATGGGGTGATTCTTGAGGAATTATAGTAATCCAATATAAGATAATCTTTTTTCTTGAATCTATCATCTCTAACCTCCCATTTCTCTTGATTTTATTTTGGTATTTGGGGTTGATTCCATCAGATAATAGTGGAATCAACTAACATGGATGGGGATTTCATGTATCCTAACTAGAGGATGTCCCAAGATGACCTATTCATATTTTCACATGCCATTTTGGTGATATAAGTCACTATGGTGGATTTTCTAATATTTTCAGTTTAAATTGAGATTATTTAGAAAAAATTTGGGTGTAAGTGGTTAGGGATTTGTGTGAGTTTAGTGCTAGGGAGTGTTGTGGACCCTCAAAGTGTGGTTAGTTAAGTTTTTTCCTGCATGGTGTTTATTGGTGAGTTACTCAATTATTATATCTCTTTGTTTTTTATTAAATAATGAATTATAATTGTTTATAACTCATAATTTATGATGTGTGACATGATGAAGGATCCAGAGTGGTGGTACGGACTTGGATGACGCATGGATGATCTAGGTTGAGGCTTGGAAAAGCTTGGATTGGATGGTAAATCCTTGGATGAGGTGTCTGGACCCTTTAATACAAATTCATTTGTGTTATTATGCATTATTGTTCTTTCCTATATGAATTTCATAGGTTTGGGTGGATTTATTAGGATTGAGTATTCCTTGGGAAGATAGGATGATACTGATCTAATCCTCCTATGCTCAAAATGAGTGATATCTAGCACTTCGGTAATTTGAGATCGTCTGATGACTATGTCACCATGGGGTGCGAGCGATGTTTCTCTTAATGAGATACCTTGGGTAGGCTTGGGATGTGATATGTGATGTGGGTATCCTATGTGTTTTCTATTAGGCATAATGAGTAGGTGAGATAGGGATTGGGACCTATAATGATGAATGAGACATGTTAATGTATCATGTGGGATATAAACTCCTTCTTGTAGGTGGTGTGAACTCTTGGTAACTATTGGGAGTTGGAAGTGTCATATGATACTAGACTAGGTGTGATGGGATGAAGAGACCCAAAGCTTGACATACATGGAAATAACATTAATTTTGTGGAAAACATAATACATAACAAAAACAAACACCAAAGGACTGTAATAGTTTAGTGTCTTTGGAAACTCGAAATATAATCTTCTAATCTTGGTGAAAGATCTTCAACATCTCCCATAAAGATATTCCTTTTTTTCTTTCCTAAAACCTTTCTTTATATCTTGGGGAAAAGAAAACATATAAAGGGTGAGCTCAAATGATCAGTAAGGGTAATAATGGAGAAAATAAAACAAACCATATACATTTGAACTTCAAAACATGAACATAATATTTAAACATCAAAATCTTGAGCAATGACATAAAACATGGAAGTACGTAAGGTATAGATCATAATGGATTATAAATCGTGATAAAATAGAATGGGAATAAATAATGTAATTGTGACAACCATTAATCACATGTTATGATTTCCATAGTAGCCAAGGAATTGCTGCCAAGACCATCTTATTGGACAAAGTCCCTTTCTGAATCGAGTTCACTCCTCGTTCCAGTCCTGTATCACTGAACTGGATTAACTTTCCATTCCAGCCATGTCTATATCATGAGATATAAATATTTACCCAATTCATTTGAGGGAGATATAGGTCCCACCCATCTCATAATGAAATCATTTTTACTTGTGCCACAAAACAATCATACATCATTATATCATAACCCAAAGAATAAAATGGGTTTCATAAACATCATCCCATCATAAATTAATACATATAAAACAAATGGATATCATTTCATCATTATAATAATAAAACCATGTAAATAATAGATACATTATACTTGAAACATATCATACTAAATAATGTCATCTTAGATGGAAAATAGTTTTGATAAAACACTTGAAATGAATTCTTGAGGAAAATATCCTTTCTTTTTCAAAATCATTTTCTTTTCACAAATTTCCATGTAATTTTAAAAGAAAATTATTTTGTTGAAAACAATAATAAAATCTTGTAGAGTAATCTTCATGAAAATGAGGCGTTATGAAACCGTAAAAATCCGTTCACGCCTTATAAGTTAAAAATAACATTCTTCTCATACTTTTGTCGGAAAAGTCAAAAAGTTCCCAATGTGGTGAACAAAAGTAAGATTCCTTTCATAACATGTGGTAAATTTTAAAAATGGGTAAAAACGACATTAAAAATACATGAAAACATTTTTAGAAAACATGGTCATGGATGATAACAACAACCCCAGTAAATACCTATGAATAACAATCTCGGATAAGAATGAGATTGGAATAGTCATCCCTTACCTTATGTCTGATATGCTTTGTATGTATCCGAACCTCCTGTATAATGATTTAAATAATTTCATTGACTTATTATAGAATCCTATTCATTGTTATTATATCATATATGGTTCACTTATGACTTTATATTACCCGTTCATTGGTAAATTCCATGTTAAAGCAGCGTTTTGGGTAAAATCGTTTCATTTATCGTATGTGTTTCGACTTATTGTTCATGATATTATTACTTCTATCCTGATTTAAATAATTCCATAATGTAAAACATGATTTATATATAATATATATTCATCATATACATATATATATGATAGATAGATAAATGGAATAAAATACACCGTTCATGGAGACGGTAGGTCGTACGTACGCATGAACGCTGTTTTCATTTCCTTATTGAATTGAATGGAATTAAGTAGATGACATAAATATATATATATACATACATAAATAAATCCAGTATCAGTATTATTTCTTATATTTAATTATTATTCATTATATATACTTTATAATCATTCATAAATGGTTAACACGGAGAATGAATCCCATCGCGTTGTGGAGACGGTAGTCCGTACGTACGCACTAGCAATGATATCATTCTCATGATTGTGGAATTGTATTGAAGTGTATGTATAATATTTCAGAATCAATATCACTTTACAATAATCATATATAGTTATTTATTTACACCATTATACCCATCCAAGTAAGTTGGTGGTGGAAAACAAATTACACCACGGCGTGGAGACGGTATTCAGAACGTACGCACGCGCGATGATTTCGTTTTCATAGGATGGATAGAAGATTAAATTGGGTTGTTTCATATTTATAATAACATATAAGTATATTAGTGATACTGATGTTATTAATTTATGATGAAACAAATAAAGAATAAGAAGTAGAAGAAAAAATAAATTGGAAAGAATCGGTAAAGGATATTATCTCTTCTTTGGCGCGCCTCTTCTTAACCTCCTCTTAAGGCACTAGGGTTGGTCTTTTGAGGAGACCAGAACCTCTATAATGTTTCTAGGGAAGATGATAAGGGAAATGGTCAGGGTTTGGTCAAGCTTCAAGGCTCAAAAGGGTGTGAAGAGAAGAGAGAAGGGGTGCCCTTTTTATAAGGGAGGAGAGGGGCACTTTAGGAAAAACTTAAAATATCATTTTATAATAAAGTCATATTCGGTTCATGATAGCTCCAAATTGATTTATTTAGAAGCTAAAGTGAATATGGGTCGAAATCCTCTCAACCAATAGGTTTTATACATGTTTTGATTACTATTTTAACCTTATCATTTAGATTTAACTCTAAGCTAAATAATTTAACTTTTACCATGTCTTCTTATTTTCTTGCACTATATGGTTAATAAACTTACTATAATAAGCCAAAAGAGACCCAAGTGGTTTATTATTAATATATATAACCTTATATAATTCATTTGGCTGAGCCTTATATTTTTAGAAATATAATATCAATTAATAATATAATATTTGTTTTAAAAACTATTTTATGTCAATTTTGACACTATTTGGTAATTGATTTTTTGTGAAACTCATAACAGAATTATTATTTCGAAAAAAGTTAATTAAATAAATAAAAACATGTCATATAAACCTATAAAATTAGTGTAATTCATAAAAAGTTTCCAATTACATTTATTTTGGTATTTATAATATCAATTATTTTATTATTTTATTATTTAGGTAATTACTGCATCACCATTGTTTCATAAATAAATTAAATTATTTAATGTATAAAAATTATAAATAAAATACAATTAGGTTTAAAATCTCTTTATATTTATAATTAATATTTATAATCAAATTTATCTTATGTATAACCCTATACTAAAAATGTTTTAGTTATTAAACTTTGATTTTAACTATTTTAACTCTTCTTCAAATAAAATAATAATAAGTGCCTAATCTAATCCAAGTGGACCTAAATGGTAATATTTTATTCCTAAGGTTTTTTTTGGTCTAATTACACTAATCCAATAGAATTAGTACATTTTTAGGGTAATAATAATATCATTTTTACCCTTAATTACCCTATTTACTTTTAACTCTGGTAAATAAAAGTAAAAAGTTACTATTCACCAAAAAATATTTTTATCTTATTGAACCACATTTTACTCCTTGATGTTAACCGTGTCGCTCGGATTTTCTAAATTCCACTCACAGAAGTGTTAAATTTATGTTTTAAGTAAATTTTCAAATTCTCCTAGGAGGTGGGTAAAATACGGTGAAAAGTTCAATAAAATTTTTATATATCTGAAATTATTATAAAATGACACCAATTAATTTCATTGAACATATATAATTATTATGTATCTATTTTGACCTAAAATAAATTTAAATAAAATAAATAATTATTTAAATAAAAGGTCGGTTTATAAATAGTAACCCAGTGTTTTCACTATTCATCAAAAATTGAAAGTTTTCAGAAAAATAACAAAATTACCCTATTTACTTTTAACTGTGGTAAATAAAAGTAAAAAAGTTACTATTCACCAAAAAATATTTTTATCTTATTGAACCAAATTTTACTCCTTGATGTTAACTGTGTCTCTCGGATTTTCGAAATTCCACTCACAGAAGTGTTAAATTTAAGTTTTAAGTAAATTTTCAAATTCTCCTAGGAGGTGGGTAAAAGACGGTGAAAAGTTCAATAAAATTTTTATATATCTGAAATTATTATAAAGTGACTCCAATGAATTTCATTGAACATATATAATTATTATGTATCTATTTTGACCTAAAATAAATTTAAATAAAATAAATAATTATTTAAATAAAAGGTCGGTTTTTAAATAGTAACCCAGTGTTTTCACTATTCATCAAAAATTGAAAGTTTTCAGAAAAATAACAAAATTTCACCCTAGGATAATTTTGATATTCTGAATCCAAAAATGAAGTCCGTTTTGAAAGATGAAATTTATAAAATTTCAAAAAGTGGGTATTACTATTCATAACGGCTAGTTTATATAACATATTGTTGTTTAGTGAAACTCGGTATTGCCTACAACACACGCTATCGAGGAAGGTCATGATTGCGTGTAATGCAAGCCAAGTCAGGGTTGCGTGTAGTGCAAGAATTGTTTGTTGTTGTGTTTAATAGGATCCAACCATATTTATTTTATACATTGAATATATATATATATATACACTCAATGTTGCGTAGAATAACTTCTGTCAAACAAAATTGAAATTTTGTGTAATACGATCCAAGAATAGTGTTCCGTATACTGCAAGCTAATACGGTTTTGCGTATAGCACAGGATAATATTAGTGTAGCATACACCACAAGACATCAAATAAATTAAAAAGAATATTTCTCATAAAATCTCAGGGTGTTACATTCTACCCCCCTTAAAATGAATTTCTCCCTTGAAATTCATCGGGGTTATAAATGGTTTACTACTTGAAAGTTTCTTTTATAGAAACCCACATCGTAAAAAGGAACACTAAAACTTAATTTTAAAAAGTGAAGTATGAAAAATAATGGTTACCCAAATTAACCCATCACTGGGTTTCCACAAAGGAGAACATATGTGAAAATATGGATATGGAAGAGAAATCCAACCATCAAGTTTTGATGGAGAGTGGTAGAGGACATGGCTATGAAAAAGACAACAATCACAAAGCCATAAATTTGTGATGATATAAGGTACCATCTGATTCATCAGATATAAGAGCACTAGGAAAACATTTTTGGTTTTCAATATCATTTCCCTAAAGTTGAAATTTTTGAAATAGAATAAATACTTACTTGATTTTGGTACAATATCACTGTTGTTTATGCCTTGAACAATTTCCACTTTATCCCTTAAAGAAATAAAGTTTAATTTTTCCTCCGTGAAGTGTTAGAAGATCATGCGATAGAATGATAGGTCATTCCATCTATCTCAATCATAAGGTTAGAAAAATTTATATACATAAGTCTATATTATGGTGAAATTAACCGTATATGATTCAAAAAATGGACTTACACTTCAACTATCACACTGCTTAATAAAATAAAACTAGTTGATACTGACTAGGGACTTCCTATAGGCTAGTGGTAGGTGATAAAGGCCTGTCACACTTCGGTTGTGGGTTCGATTCCCATAGCCTTTTCCAACACGATGGGTTATCGCCCATCCTGCAGGTTGTCCTTCTTATAAAACTACATTATTATAACATTATAGAAATTATATCAAAAAAAAATTTATATCCTTAAACAATACTATATTATTTCTAACTTAATTCATTCCAATATTTAGGCTTATCCAAAATACTTCGGTCATATCTCATAGTATAAAGAAAATTATTACTATAAAGGTCACATAATAAGCAATTAAATACCATCATTTATCCCTTATATATCATAAGATATATCTTGTTGATCGCATTCCAAACATGTGAATAACTTAATCATGTATTCTCTTGAAAAATAAATTATCATTGAACCATAGTGAAAACATGAATGTTGTCAAAAGGTAACTCTTTCCACATACCAAAATCCCAAAAATTCTATATACTCAAACCATGATATCACTTTGTCCTTATATCATTCATCAGCTCATTAATACTATCAAACATTTCATTATCTACTTATCCATTCATTATGCGCATATTAGGTGCTTTCCAAAAATATCTGAATAACCTTTCATGGTTACCTATAAAATTTAACATATACTTTCAAAAACATAAGGAAAAAAATAGTGTACCAATCCTTAGATGTATCATTATTCCATAGTACCATGATATTACTTATAAAACATTACTCTTGATAAACATTTAATCATTCCAATACCTTCTTAAACCATTGACCGATCTTGAACAATTCTTTCATCTCACATATCATTTATAGTCTCTTCATCATCAACAACATAAATACTACCCATACAACCATGCTGATTATCTTTATGAGACCTTCCCTTAGGGCATTGGTTTTCATAATGCCCATACATTCAACATTTAAAACATTTAATCGTCGTTGATGTCGTAGCAATACCATTATCCTTGTCCGTGGTGTTAACTAAACCTTTTCCTTTTCACTTACTAGATTTGTGTCCTTACTTTCCACACCTAAAGCATCTACCAGTTCCATTGAAACATTATCCATGATGCCTCTTCCCACATGATTTACATGAGGGAAATTGAACTTTCTTTCCTCTATGATCATCAGGAAACTCCATCTTTCTCTTTTTAGATGAGTCGGGATACTTACCAAAGTTGAGATTATTGATCATATTTTGAGATTGCTGATTAGGCATGATAATTATGTTTTGACTTCCAAATCCCGTTTTATTTGTTTGCTCATGAATAATATCATTCCATTGTCCATCATATCCTCCATTATCGTGAATCTTCATGTTTCTGGCCGTTTTCTAAAACCCAAAAAGAACAGTATGAGAGGCAAAAATAATGCTAGGAAAAGAACATAATAACAGGGGATTACCTTCAATATATAATATCTTAGGTTTAATTCTAAGATCGTTACCATAATTCTAGGACTATAACCTATACATATACATAACCTTAGGGACATCCCTAGACATACCTTAGAAATATCTCTAGGGATCTCACTAAAGTTCTCACATCCTAGTTTCCAAAGGTTGACTAAACCTTTCCTCTGATACCAACTGTAGAGACCCAAAGCTTGACGTACATGGACATTACATTACTTTTGCGGAATACCTAATACATAACAAAAATAGACACCAAAGGACCGTAATAGTTTAGTGACTTTGGAAACTCGGAATATAATCTTATAATCTTGGTGAAAGATCTTCAACATCACCCATAAAGATATTCCCTTTTTTCTTTCCTAAAACCTTTCTTTATACTCTGGGGAAAAGCAAAAATATAAAGGGTGAGCTCAAATTCTCATTAAGGGTAATAATGGAGAAAATAAAACAAACGATATATATTTGAACTTCAAAACATGAACATAATATTTAAACATCAAAATCTTGAGCAATGACATAAAACCTGACAGTACGTAAGGCATAGATCATAATGTATCATCAATCATGATAAAATAGAATGGGAAAAAAGCATGTAATTATGGCAACAATTAATCACATGTTATGATTTCCATAGTATCCAAGGCATTGCTGCCAAGACCATCTTATTGGACAAAGTCCCTTTCTGAAACGAGTTCACTCCTCGTTCCAGTCCTGTATCACTAAACCGGATTAAATTTCCATTCCATCCATATCTATCTCATGAGATATAAATCTTTACCCAATTCATTGTAGGTAGATATAGGTCCCACCCATCTCATAATGAAATCATTCTTACTTGTGCCACAAAACAATCATACATCATTCATCATAACCTAAAGAATAAAATGGGTTTCATAAATATCATCCCATCATAACTTAATCCATATAAAACAAATGGATATCATTTCATCATTATAAGAATAAAACCATGTAAATAATATATACATTATACTTGAAACATAATCATACTAAATAATGTCATCTTAGATGGAAAATAGTTTTGATAAAACACTTGAAATGAATTCTTGAGGAAAATATCCTTTCTTTTTCAAAATCATTTTCTTTTCACAAAATGCCATGTTATTTTAAAAGAAAATTATTTTGTTGAAAATAATCATAAAATCTTATAGAGTAATCCTCATGAAAATGAGGTGTTATGAAACCGTAAAAATTAGTTCACGCCTTATAAGTTAAAAATAACATTCTTCTCGTACTTTTGTCGGAAAAGTCAAAAAGTTCCCCGTGTGGTAAAAAAAAGTAAGATTCCTATCATAACATGTGGTAAATTTATAAATTGGTAAGAAGGACTTTAAAAATACATGAAAACATTTTTAGAAAACATGAGCATGGATGATAACAATAACCCCAGTAAATACCTATGAATAACAATCTCGGATAAGAACGAGATTAGAATAGTTATCCCTTACCTTATGTCTGATATGCTTCGTATGTATCCGACCCTCCTGTATAATGATTTAAATAATTTCATTGACTTATTACAGAATAATATTCATTGTTATGATATCATATATGGTTCACTTATGACTTTATAATACCCGTTCTTTTGTAAATTCCATGTTAAAGCAGCGTTTTGGGTAAAATCGTTTCACTTATCGTACGTGTTTCGACTTGATGTTCATGATATTATTACTTATATCCTGATTTAAATAATTCTAGAATGTAAAAAATGATTTATATATAATATATATTCAGAATATACATATATATATATGAAAGATCGATAAATTGAATGAAATACACCGTTCATGGTGACGGTAGGCCGTATGTACGCATTAACGCTGTTTTCGTTTCCTTATTGAATTGAATGGAATTAAGTATATGACATACATATATATATATATATATAAATACAGTATCATTATTATGTCATATATTTAATTATTATTCATTATATATACTTTATAATCATTCATGAATGGTTAACATTGAGAATGAATCTCATCGCGTCATGGAGACGGTAGTTCGTACGTATGCATGAGCGATGATATCATTCCCATGATTGTGGAATAGTATTTAAGTGTATGTATAGTATTTCAGAATCAATATCACTCTAAAATAATCATATATAGTTATTTATTTACACCATTATACCCATCCAAGTAAGTTGGTGGTGGAAAACAGATTACATCACGGCGTGGAGACGGTATTCCGAACGTACGCACGCGCGATGATTTCATTTCTGTTGGATGGATAGAAGATGAAATTGGGTTGTTTCATATTTAAAATAACATATAAGTATATGAGTGATACTGATGTTATTAATTTATGATGAAACAAACAGATAAGAATAAGTAGAAGAAGAAATAAATTGGAAAGAATCGGTAAAGGATATTACCTCTTCTTTGACGCGCCTCTTCTTAACCTCCTCTTAAGGCACTAGGGTTGGTCTTTTGAGGATATAAGAACCTATATAATGTTTCTAGGGAATATTATAAGGGAAATGGTCAGGTGTTGGCAGAGCATCAAGGCTCAAAAGGGTGTGAAGAGAAGAGGGAAGGGGTGCCCTTTTTATAAGGGAGGAGAGCGGCACTTTTGGAAAAACTTAAAGTATTATTTTTTTAATGAAGTCATATTCGGTTTATAATAGCTCCAAATTGATTTATTTCGAAGCTAAAGTGAGTATGGGTCGAAATACACTCAACCAATAGGTTTTATACATGTTTAGGTTACTATTTTAACCTTATCGTTTAGATTTAACTCTAAGCTAAATAATTTAACTTTTACCATGTCTTCTTGTTTTCTTGCACTATATAGTTAATAAACTTACTATAAAAATCAAAAATAACCCCAAGTGGTTAATTATTAATATATATAACCTTATATAAGTCATTTTTCTGAACCATAGATTTTTAGGAATATAATAACAATTAATAATATAATATTTTTTTTAAAAACTATTTTATGTAAATTTTGATACTATTTGGTAATTGATTTTTGTGAAAATCATAACAGAATGATTAGTTTAAAAAAAGTTAATTAAATAAATACTAACATGTCATATTAACCTATAAAATTAGTGGAATTCGTAAAAATTATCAAATTACAGTGATTTGGGTATTTATAATATCAATTAATTTAATATTTATTATTTAGGTAATTACTGCATCACCATTGTGTCATAAATAAATTAAATTATTTAATGTCTAAAAATTATAAATAAAATACCATTACGTATAAAATATTTTTAGCTTTATAATTAATATTTATAGTCGAATTTATCTTATGTATAACCCTATATTAAAACTATTTTAGTTATTAAACTTTGATTTTAACTATTTTAACTCTTCTTTAAATAAAATAATAATAAGTGTCCTAATCTAATCCAACTGGACCTAAATGGTAATATTGTATTCCTAAGGTTGTTTCTAGTCGAATTACACTTATCCAATAGAATTATTACATGTGTTATGGTATTAATAATATCATTTTTACCCTTAATTACCCTATTTACTTTTAACTGTGGTAAATAAAAGTAAAAAGTTACTATTCACCAAAAAATAATTTTATCTTATTGAACAACATTTTACTCCTTGATGTTAACTATTTCTCTCAGATTTTCAAAATTCCACACAGAGAAGTGGTAAAATTATGTTTTATGTAAATTTTTAAATTCTCCTAGGTGGTGGGTAAAAGACGGTGAAAAGTTCAATAAAATTTTTATATATCTAAAATTATTATAAAATGAATCCAATGAATTTCATTGAACATATATAATTATTATGTATCTATTTTGACCTAAAATAAATTTAAATAAAATAAGTAATTATTTAAATAAAAGGTCGGTTTTTAAATAGTAACCCAGTGTTTTCACTATTCATCAAAAATTGAAAGTTTTTAGAAAAATACCAAAATTTCACACTAGGATAATTTAGATATTCCGAATGCAAAAATGAAGTCCGTTTTGAAAGATAAAATTTATAAAATTTCAAAAAGTGGGTATTACTATTCATAACGGCTAGTTTATATAAGATATCGTTGTTTAGTGAAACCCGGTATTGCGTACAACACACGCTATCGAGGAAGGTCGTGATTGCGTGTAATGCAAGCCAAGTCAGGGTTGTGTGTAGTGAAAGATTCCTTTGTTTTTGTGTATAATAGGATCCAACCATATTTCATTTATACATTGAATATATATATATACACACACACTCAAGGTTGCGTAGAATAACTTCTATTAAACACAATTGAAATTTTTTGTAACACGATCCAAGAATAGTGTTGCGTATACTGCAAGCTAATATGGTGTTGCGTATAGCACATGATAATCTTATTGTAGCATACACCACAAGAAATCAAATAAATTAAAAAGAATACTTCTCATAAAATCTCGAGGTGTTACATTCTACCCCCCTTAAAATGAATTTCGCCCTCGAAATTCGTCGAGGTTATAAATGGTTTACTACTTGAAAGTTTCTTTCATAGAAACCCACATTGTAAAAAGGAACACTAAAACTTAATTTTAAAAAGTGAAGTATGAAAAATAATGGTTACCCAAATTAACTCATCACTGGGTTTCCACATAGGAGAACATAGGTGAAAATATGGTTATGGAAGAGAAATCTAACCATCAAGTTTTGATGGAGAGTGGTAGAGGACATGGCTATGAAAAAGAAAACAATCACAAAGCCATAAATTTTTTATGACATAAGGTATCATCTGATTCATCAGATATAAGAGCACTAGGAAAACATTTTTGGTTTTCAATATCATTTCCCTAATGTTGAAAACTTTGAAATAGAAGAAATTATTACTTTATTTTGGAACAATATCACTGTTGTTTGTGCCTTGAACAATTTCCACTTCATCCCTTAAAGAAATAAAGGTGAATCTGTCTTCTGTGAAGTGTTAGCAGATCATGCGATAGAATAATTGGTCATTCCATCTATCTCAAACATAAGGTTAGAAAACTTTATATACATAAGTCTATCTTATGGTGAGATTAACCGTATATGATTCCAAAAATGGACTTACACTTCAACTATCATATTGCTTAATAAAATAAAACTAGTTTATACTAACCAGGGTCTTCCTATAGGCCAGTGGTAGTCGATAAAGGCATGTCACACTTCAGTTGTGGGTTCGCTTCCCACAGCCTTGTCCGACACGACGGCTTGTCGCCCGTTCTACAAGTTGTCCTTTTTCTAAAACTAAATTATTATAACATTACAGAAATTATATCGAAAAAAAAGTTCTATCCTTAAACAATACTATCTTATGTCTAACTTAAATCATTCTAATTTTTAGGCTTATCCAAAATACATCGGTCCTAGATCATAGTATAAAGAAAATTATTACTGGAATGGTCACATAATAAACAAGTAAATACCATCATTTATCCCCCATATATAATAAGATATATCTTGTTGATAGCATTCCAAACATGTGAATAACTTAATCATGTATTCTCTTGAAACATAAATTATCATAGAACCACAGTGAAAACATGAATGTTGTCAAAAGGTAACTCTTTCCACATACCAAAATCCCAAAAATTCTATATACTCAAACCATGATATCACTTTGTCCTTATATCAATCATGAGCTCAATAATACTATCAATAATTTCATTATCTCGTTATCCCTTCTTTATGCGCATATTAGGTGCTTTCCAAAAATATCTGAATAACCTTTCATGGTTACCGGAACCATTCAACATATACTTTCAAAAACATTAAGAAAAAATAGTGTAACAATCCTTAGATATATCATTATTCCATAGTACCATGATATTACTTAAACAACATTACTATTTATAAACATGTAATCATTCCACTACCTTCTTAAACCATTGACTGATCTTGAACAATTCTTTCATCTCACATATCATTTTTAGTCTCTTCATCATCATCAACATAAATACTACCCATACGACTATGCTGATTATCTTTATGAGACCTTCCCTTAGGGCATTGGTTTGCATAATGCTCGTACATTCCACATTTAAAACATTTAATCGTTGTTGTTGTCGTAGCAATACCATTATCCTTGTCCATGGTGTTAACTGAACCTTTTCCTTTGCACTTACTGGATTTGTGTCCTTCTTTTCCACACGCAAAGCATCTACCAGTTCCTTTGAAACATTCTCCATAATGCCTCTTCCCACATGATTTACATGAGGGAAATTGAACTTTCTTTCCTCTATGATCATCATGAAACTCCATCTTTCTCTTATTAGACGAGTCGAGATACTTACCAAAGTTGAGATTATTGTTCATATTGTGACATTGTTGATTAGGTATCATAATGATGTTTTGACTTCAAAATCATGTTTCATTTGGTTTCTCATGAATAATATCATTCCATTGTCCATCATATCCTCCATTATCGTGAATCTTCCTATTTTTGGCCGTTTTCTAAAACCCAAAAAGAACAGTATGAGAGGAAAAAATAATGCTAGGAAAACAACATAATAACAGGGAAGTACATTCAATATATAACATATTAGGTTTAATTCTAAGATCGGTACCATAATTCTAGGACTATAACCTATACATATACTTAACCTTAGGGACATCCCTAGACATACCTTATAAATATATCTAGGGATCTCACTAAAGTTCTCGCATTCTAGTTTCCAAAGGTTGATTAAACCTTTCCTATGATACCAACTGTAGAGACCCAAAGCTTGACGTACATGGAAATTACATTAATTTTGTGTAATACTTAATACATAACAAAAACAGACACCAAAGGACCATAAAAGTTTAGTGTCTTTGGAAACTCAGAATATAATTTTCTAATCTTGGTGAGAGATCTTCAACATCTCCCATAAAGATATTCCTTTTTTTCATTCCTAAAACCTTTCTTTATATCCTGGGGAAAAGAAAACATATAAAGGGTGAGATCAAATTCTCATTAAGGTTAATAATTTAGAAAATAAAACAAACCATATACATTTGAACTTCAAAACATGAACATAATATTTAAACATCAAAATATTGAGAAATGACATAAAACATGGCAGTACGTAAGGAATAGATCATAATGGATCATCAATCATGATAAAATAGAATGGGAATAAAGAATGTAATTGTGGAAACTATTAAGCACATGTTATGATTTCCATAGTAGCCGAGGCATTGCTGCCAAGACCATCTTATTGGACAAAGTCCCTTTCTGAATCAAGTTCACTCCTCGTTCCAGTCCTGTATCGCTGAACCGGATTAAATTTCCGTTCCATCCATGTCTATCTCATGAGATATAAATCTTTACCCAATGCATTGGAGGGATATATATGTCTCACTCATCTCATAATTAAATCATTCTTACTTTTGCAACAAAACAATCATAAATCAATCATCATAACCCAAAGAATAAAATGGGTTTCATAAACATCATCCCATTGTAACTTAATCCATATAAAACAAATGGATATCATTTAATCATTGTAAGAATAAAACCATTTAAATAATAGATACATTATACTTGAAACATAATCATACTAAATAATTTCATCTTAGATGGAAAATAGTTTTGATAAAACACTTCAAGTGAATTCTTGAGTAAAATATCTTTTCTTTTTCAAAATCATTTTATTTTCACAAAATACCATGTAATTTTAAATGAAAACTATTTTGTTGAAAATTATCATAAAATCTTGTAGAGTAATCTTCATGAAAATTAGGCGTTATGAAACCGTAAAAATCCTTTCACACCTTATAAGTTAAAAATAACATTCTTCTCGTACTTTTGTCGGAAAAGTCAAAAAGCTCCCTGTGTGGTAAAAAAAGTAAGATTCCTTTCATAACATGTGGTAAATTTCAAAAATGGGTAAAAAGGACTTTAAAAATACATTAAAACAGTTTTAGAAAACATGGGCATGTATGATAACAACAACCCTAGTAAATACCAATGAATAACAATCTCGGATAAGAACGAGATTTGAATAGTTATCTCTTACCTTATGTCTGATATGCTTCGTATGTATCTGAACCTCATGTATAATGATTTATATAATGTCATTGACTTATTATAGAATCATATTCATTGTTATGATATCATATATGTTTCACTTATGACTTTATATTACACGTTCTTTGGTAAATTCCATGTTAAAGCAGCGTTTTGGGTAAAATCATTTCATTTATCGTACGTGTTTCGACTTGTTGTTCATGATATTATTACTTATATCCTGATTTAAATAATTCCAAAATTTAAAACATGATTTATATATAATATATATTCATCAAATACATATATATATATATATATATGATAGATCGATAAATGGAATGAAATACACCGTTCATGGAGACGGTAGGTTGTACGTACGCATTAACGTTGTTTTCGTTTCCTTATTGAATTGAATGGAATTAAGTAGATGACATACATATATATATATAAATAAATACAGTATAATTATTATGTCATATATTTAATTATTATTCATTATATATAATTTATAATCATTCATGAATGGTTAACAGGGAGAATGAATCTCATCGCGTCGTGGAGACGGTAGTCCGTACGTACGCACGACCGATGATATCATTCCCATGATCGTGGAATTGTATTGAAGTGTATGTATAATATTTCAGAATCAATATCACTTTAAAATAATCATATATATTTATATATTTACACCATTATACCCATCCAATAAGTTGGTGGTGGAAAACAGATTACACCACGGCGTGGAGACGGCATTCCCAACGTACGCACGCGCGATGATTTTGTTTCCATAGGATGGATAGAAGAAGAAATTGGGTTGTTTCATATTTATAATGACATATAATTATATGAATGATACTTATGTTATTAATTTAGGATGAAACAAATAAATAAGAAGAAGTAGAAGAATAAATAAATTGGAAAGAATTGGTAAAGGATATTACCTCTTCTTGGACGCGCCTCTTCTTAACCTCCTCTTAAAGCACTAGGGTTGGTCTTTTGAGGAGACCAAAACCTCTATAATGTTTCTAGGGAAGATGATAAGGGAAATGGTCAGGGGTTTTCCGAGCTTCAAGGCTCAAAAGGGTGTGAAGAGAAGAGGGAAGGGGTGCCCTTTTTATAAGGGAGGAGAGGGGCACTTTAGGAAAAACATAAAATATTATTTTATAATAAAGTCATATTCGGTTTATAATAGCTCCAAATTGATTTATTTAGAATCTAAAGTGGGAGATACAAATCTTTACCCAATGTCTGTATCATGAGATACAAATCTTTACCCAATGCATTGGAGAGAGATATAGGTCCCACCCATCTCATAATGAAATCATTCTTACTTGTGCCACAAAACAATCATACATCATTCATCATATCCCAAAGAATAAAATGGGTTTCATAAATATCATCCCATCATAACTTAATCCATATAAAACAAATGGATATCATTTCATCATTATAAGAATAAATCCATGTAAATAATAGATACATTATACTTGAAACATAATAATACTAAATAATGTCATCTAAGATGGAAAATAGTTTTGATAAAACACTTGAAATGAATTCTTGAGGAAAATATCCTTTCTTTTTCAAAATCATTTTCTTTTCAAAAAATGCCATGTAATTTTAAAATAAAATTATGTTGTTGAAAATAATCATAAAATCATATTGAGTAATCTTCATGAAGATGACGCATTATGAAACCGTAAAAATCTATTCACGCCTTATAAGTTAAAAATAACATTCTTCTCGTACTTTTGTCGGAAAAGTCAAAAAGTTCCCTATGTGATAAAAAAAGTAAGATTCCTTTCATAACATGTGGTAAATTTCAAAAATGGGTAAAAAGGACTTTAAAAATACATGAAAATATTTTTAGAAAACATGGGCATGGATGATAACAATAACCCCAGTGAATACCTACGAATAACAATCTCGGATAAGAACGAGATTGGAATCGTTATCCCTTACATTATGTCCGATATGCTTCGTATGTATCTGAACCTCCTGTATAATGATTTAAATAATGTCATTTACTTATTAAATAATCATATTCATTGTTATGATATCATATATGGTTCACTTATGACTTTATATTACCCATTCTTTGGTAAATTCCATGTTAAAGCAGCGTTTTGGGTAAAATCGTTTCATTTATCGTACGTGTTTCGACTTGTTGTTCATGATATTATTACTTATATCATGATTTAAATAGTTCCAGAATTTAAAACATTATTTATAAATAATATATATTCATAATATACATATATATATGATAGATCGATAAATGGAATGAAATACACCGTTCATGGAGACGGTTGGTCGTACGTATGCATGAACGCTATTTTCGTTTCCTTATTGAATTGAATTGAATTAAGTAGATGACATACATATATATATATATACATAAATCCAGTATCATTATTATATCATATATTTAATTATTATTCATTATATATTCTTTATAATTATTCATGAATGGTTAACATGGAGAATGAATCTCATCGCGTCGTGGAGACGGTAGTCCGTATGTACACACGGGCGATGATATCATTCCCATGATCGTGGAATTGTATTGAAGTGTATGTATAATATTTCAGAATCAATATCACTTTACAATAATCATATTTATTTATTTATTTACACCACTATACCCATCCAAGTAAGTTGGTGGTGGAAAACCGATTACACCACGGCGTGGAGACGGTATTCCAAACGCACGCACGCGCAATGATTTCGTTTCCGTAGGATGGATAGAAGATAAAATTGGGTTGTTTCATATTTATAATAACATATAAGTATATTAGTGATACTGATGTTATTAATTTATGATGAAACAAATAAATAAGAAGAAGTAGAAGAATAAATATATTGGAAATAATCGGTAAAGGATATTACCTCTTCTTTGACGCGCCTCTTCTTAACCTCCTCTTAAAGCACTAGGGTTGGTCTTTTGAGGAGGACAGAACCTGTATAATGTTTTTAGGGAAGATGATAAAAGAAATGGTCAGGGTTTGTCCGAGCTTCAAGGCTCAAAAGGGTGTGAAGAGAAGATGGAAGGGGTGCCCTTTTTATAAGGGAGGAGAGGGTCACTTTAGAAAAAACTTAAAATATTATTTTATAATAAAGTCATATTCGGATTATAATAGCTCCAAACTGATTTATTTAGAATCTAACGTGGTAATGGGTCTAAATCCTCTCAACCAATAGGTTTTAGACAAATTTAGGTTACTATTTTAACAATATCATTTAGATTTAACTCTAAGTTAAATAATTTAACTTTTACCGAGTCTTCTTGTTTTCTTGCACTATATGGTTAATAAACTTACTATAACAAGCCAAACGAACCTCAAGTGGTTCATTATTAATATATATAACCTTATATAAGTCATTTGGTTAATCCTTAGATTTTTAGGAATATAATAACAATTAATAATATAATATTTGTTTTAAAAACTATTTTATGTCAATTTTGACACTATTTGGTAATTGATTTTTGTGAAAATCATAACAGAATTATTAGTTCGAAAAAATTTAATTAAATAAATACTAACATGTCATATTAACCTAAAAAATTATTGGAATTCATAAAAAGGTTCAAATTACAATTATTTGGGTATTTACAATATCAAATATTTTAATATTTCATTATTTAGGTAATTACTGTATCACCATTGTGTCATAAATAAATTAAATTTTTTAATGTCTAAAAATTATAAATAAAATACCATTACATAGGAAATATTTTTAGATTTATAATTAATATTTATTGTCGAATTTATCTTATGTATAACCCTATATTAAAAATGTTTTAGATATTAATCTTTGATTTTAACTATTTTAACTCTTCTTTAAATAAAATAATAATAAGTGTCCTAATCTAATACGTGTGGACCTAAATGGTAATATTTTATTCCTAAGGTTGTTTTTGGTCGAATTAAACTTATCCAATAGAATTAGTACATGTGTTAGGGTAATAATAATATCATTTTTACCCTTAATTACCCTATTTACTTTTAACTGTGGTAAATAAAAGTAAAAAGTTACTATTCACCAAAAAATATTTTTATTTTATTGAACCACATTTCACTCCTTGATGTTAACCATGTCTCTCAGATTTTTGAAATTCCATTCACAGAAGCGGTAAGATTAAGTTTTATGTAAATTTTCAAATTCTCCTAGGAGGTGGGTAAAAGACGGTGAAAAGTTCAATAAAATTTTTATAGATCTAAAATTATTATAAAATGACTCCAATGACTTTCATTGAACATATATAATTATTATGTATCTATTTTTACCTAAAATAAATTTAAATAAAATAAATAATTATTTAAATAAAAGGTCGGTTTTTAAATAGTAACCCAGTGTTTTCACTATTCATCAAAAATTGAAAGTTTTCAGAAAAATACCAAAATTTCACCCTAGGATAATTTCGATATTCCGAATCCAAAAATGAAGTCCGTTTTGAAAGATAAAATTTAAAAAAATTCAAAAAGTGGGTATTACTATTCATAACGGCTAGTTTATATAACATATCGTTGTTTACTGAGACCCGGTATTGCGTACAACAAACGCTGTCGAGGAAGGTCACGATTGCGTGTAATGAAAGCCAGGTCAGGGTTGCGTGTAGTGAAAGATTCATTTGTTGTTGTGTATAATTTTATCCAACCATATTTCATTTATACATTGAATATATATATATATACACACACTCAATATTGCGTAGAATAACTTCTATCAAACAAAATTGAAATTTTGTGTAACACGATCCAAGAATAGTGTTGCGTATACTGCAAGCTAATACGGTGTTGTGTATAGCACACGATAATCTTAGTGTAGCATACACCACAAGACATCAAATAAATTAAAAAACAATACTTCTCATAAAATCTCAGGGTGTAACATTCTGCCCCCCTTAAAATGAATTTTGCCCTCAAAATTTGTCGGGGTTATAAATGGTATACTAATTGAAAGTTTCTTTCATAGAAACCCACATCGTAAAAAGGAACACTAAAACTTAATTTTAAAAAGTGAAGTATGAAAAATAATGGTTACCCAAATTAACTCATCACTGGGTTTCCACATAGAAGAACATAGGTGAAAATTTGGATATGGAAGAGAAATCTAACCATCATATTCTGATGCAGAGTGGTAGAGGACATGGATATGAAAAATACAAAAATCACAAAGCCATATGAAGTGCCCAGATCAGTGTGAATCACTGATAGGGGAGGGGGTGAATCAGTGATCCCTTAAAACTTTTTACTAATTGATTCTTTATCAATTAAACCTCTATGGCTGGTTAAAGCCTCGATCCACTCTTCTTGTATCTCTCACCTTTCCACGAATGATGCAGTAAATGTAAAGGCACTGGACACAAGGATTTACAAGGTTCGGCACCAAAGGCCTACATCCTTGCCATGCTCTCCCAGCATGGATTCTCCATTATAACCTGTTAAAATTACAATGGTCGATACAGAGTCCCACTGTATCTCTCCTGAGTCCCACAGGAGGGTCTTTATACTGCGTCCCACAGTGTTACCAGAGTCCCACTGGCCTGCTCCAGAATCCCACTGAAGACTTCTTCTCCCTGAGTCCCACAGGGTCTTCTCTTGGCTCCTCGAGTCACACGAGTAGCTCTTCTCCACTTTAAGGTCTTCAAGTAACTTCAGCAGCCTGGGATAAAGGCTGCTGGCCTTGCTCTTCTCTTCTGATCACTTGTGGTTGATCAGGGCTTCTCGTCTAGCTCAGGCTTTATCTCCTTCTTCAGGATGACCTGGCTTCTCTCTCCAACTACTGAATACTTAGACAACTGATATCTTTAACTTTGGTCTGGTCCAGTCTCAGTCACTTCAACTTCATGCACTGAGTGCATGGCAGCTCTTCATACTCATGTACTGATAGCATGGCCTTCTCAATTCTTCAAGAACCTCCTGGTCTTGGTCAACTCAAATGCACACCACTGATTTAAACTTTGTTTACGTGCGCATGTGCATGCATGCATGCATGCACTTCCTCTTTCTCTTCTTGGTGCAGTAAACCCACAAAGGGTGTAACACTTTAAGCACACACCTTCTTCCTCCTTCACACACTTTATCCAATTTTTTTACACACTTAGAGTGTGTTCTACTTTAGTGTGGGTCACTCCTTATTTCTTCTAAGTGTATACACACTTCTTAGTGCACACACTTAGGTTCGGCCAACTTGTCTCCTTACACACACTTGTTTCATTTTGCACACACTTGAAACTTGGCCTATTCTCCTCTTCTTGTTGCACACACTCACTTTAGTGTTCTTTTAATTTGTTCTTCGAAGTGTGCACACACAAGGTCACAACCCTCGGCCTCTTCAAATGCACACACTTAAAGTGTGTTCCTCTTTGTTCAAATGCACAACCAAGACTATGGATTATTCAATTCTTACACACACACAAAGTGTGGTCTTCCACTTCACTTGGCACACACCACTTGGTGTTGTTCTTTGTGCACACACATGGCCCTCGGGTTCTTCTTCTCCACTTGGCACACACACGAGGCAAGACCTCGGCCTTCTTCCTTGCCAAGAACCCACAACCCGTAGGGTGTGGTTTTCTCAACACAAGCCCCTGCCTTAGTGAAGGCGCGCAAGGGGTGCATCCACTCTTCCTCAACACTGCCGCGCAAGATGCACTGGCCGCGGGCGCGCAGGTACTACTGCCGCGCAAGAACTCGGGTGTACAAGGTGCAACACCGCGGGGCTTCAACCGTGGCCGCGCAAGATGTTGCGGCCACGGGTCTTCCTGCTGCGCAAGGGGAAGGCGCGCAGGGATCCTTCTCCAACCTCTTTCGCGCAAGGAGTGCGCAAAAGGAACCTCGCGGAGCAAGGGATGCTCCGGGCTTCACTGCCGCGCAAGTGTGCGCGCAGGGCTTCGACTTCGTGAGGCACAGAGTGCTTCTCACAGGACTTCTTTCTTCAAAAACTCAGCAAGAAACCTCGAGCCTCGGCCTCTCTTTTTATAGGCGAGGAGAGCCTCTGCCTTCCGCGGAGAGATATCTTTCGAAACCCCGAAGATTTCAGTTCTTTAAAGATTTTTTCAAATATCGTTTCTTCATCTGTTTCACGCGGGTTCTCTCATCTTCAGCCTTATCTTCGTGCATGCATTTTAAAACGCATGCATGACTTCATTTAAAACCGGTCCATGCATAGCACGAACACCACATGGCCTCGGCACCTTCGGTTTTCCTCGGCCTTGTTCGAAATTCTTTCTCGATGCATGCATGCAACATTTTAATGCATGCATGATTTCGTTATGGCCTAACGATCACAATGGAGGCTTCGGTTTGCTCGGAGGTGGCCGGGAACTCAAAAACCATCTTCGGGAGTCGCCTGGTTCAGCGGCGGCTGCGGGAATGCTCGGGTGGCCTTCGGCTGAGCTCGAGGAAGGAGACGGACCGCAGGCCGTTGGATCGGGCGTTTTAAATACATCGGACGGCCTGGATCTGAAGATCTCGCGCGGGATCAGATGTGCGGCTTAGATCATCCGCGCGATTGATTGTGCGGCCAGGATCACTCCCGCGGAAAAATTCCACGTCCCACATCGAAACGGCGGCCATTTTCCATGCGGTTTATCAAACACCGCGTGCCGTCCTCAGTTCAATTGAACTTCTCCCCTCCCGGTGCCGCCCCGCACCGGGTTCTCTCTGCGGGCGCGCTCTGCGCCCACTCTCGCCTCCTGCGGGCGCGCTCCTTGCGCCCACTATGCACCTCGGGTGCGCGGGCTTCACCACCGCGTGCCCTCGGGGGCTTACACACGGCCTCCCTGCCTCTCGGGCTGGCCACATGGGATCCCCCCTTGGGCGTGGCGCCTTAGGCCCACATGTGCCTTGGGGGTTGAACCCTTAAGGCTGGCCCTTGGTGGCTAATTTTTTGCTTGAGGAAACACTTAGGACTTTGTTTAAAAACAAAGTAACCAAGTGAGAATGCCAAATGCCACTCCAAACTATTCTTCTTCCCATCTCTATTCTTCTTCTTCTTCTTCTTAAGAATTCCTCCATTTATATTCCTCACATGATCTTCACTTAGGATATGGAATTCAAAAGGTTCATCTTCATCAATCGAACTCCTGGATTACTTATAATCTTCAATGTTCTTTATTGATCTAATTAGAGATCAATTGGATCATCTTCATGTTCACATGCACTAAGTGATAGTGCATGGACTTCATTAATGCACATCATCCACTTAGTAGTTGTGGATGGAACTCCTTTCAACTCCTCATGCATTGTGAAGACAATGCATGGTCTTCAATCAATGTTGTGACTTTGTATCATCATGATACAAGTTCTATGAACTTAAAGAGCAGCTCAACAATCGTCAGATATTCATGGAGAATGTTTCAACCACAATTTCCAATACCACTTAGTGAATCTCCTAAGTGACATGCATCTTAGTACCATGGCCATTCTCCTTTACCACCAACACCATCACAACCTTTGTCATTCACATCTTGACATTCCTTGACTTCCATTCATTCCAAGACAACTTTATGCCTCATTGACAACAAATGCAACACAGTGCACTTCACCATAAATTCTTGATGATCTAAGGTACCATCTGATTCATCAGATATAAGAGCACTAGGACAACATTTTTGGTTTTCAATATCATTTCCCTAAAGTTGAAAATTTTGAAATAGAAGAAATACTTTCTTGATTTTGGTACAATATCACTGTTTTTTGTGCCTTGAACAATTTCCACTTCATCCCTTAAAAAAATAAAGTTGAAATTATCTTCCATGAAGTGTTAGTAGATCATGCGATAGAATGATAGGTCATTCTATCTATCTCAAACATAAGGTTAGCAAATGTTATATACATAAGTCTATCTTATGGTGAGATTAACCGTATATGATTCCAAAAATGGACTTACACTTCAACTATCATACTGCTTAATAAAATAAAACTAGTTTATACTAACCAAGGACTTCTTATAGGCTAGTGGTAGGAGATAAAGTCCTGTCGCACATCAGTTGTGGGTTCGATTCCCACAGCCTTGTCTGACACGATGGGTTGTCGCTCGTCCTGCAGGCTGTCCTTTTTCTAAAACTACATTATTATAACATTACAGAAATTATATCGAAAAAAAGTTCTAGCCTTAAACAATACTATCTTATGCCTAACTTAATTCATTCCAATATTTAGGCTTATCCATGATACTTCGGTCCTAGCTCATAGTATAAAGAAAATTATTACTGGAAAGGTCACATAATAAGCAAGTAAATACCATCATTTATCCCCCATATATCATAAGATATATCTTGTTGATCACATTCCAAACATGTGAATAACTTAATAATGTATTCTCTTGAAACATAAATTATCATAGAACCATAGTGAAAACATGAATGTTGTCAAAAGGTAACTCTTTCCACATACCAAAATCCCAAAAATTCTATATACTCAAACCATGATATCACTTTGTCCTTATATCAGTCATGAGCTCATTAATACTATCAAATAATTCATTATCTCCTTATCCCTTCTTTATGCGTATATTAGTTGATTTCTAAAAATATCTGAATAACCTTTCATGGTTACCGGTACCATTCAACATATACTTTCAAAAACATAAGGAAAAAAATAGTGTAAAAATCCTTAGATGTATCATTATTCCATAGTACCATGATATTACTTATACAAAATTACTCTTGATAAACATGTAATCATTCCACTGCCTTCTTAAACCATTGACCGATCTTAAACAATTATTTCATCTCACATATCATTTTTAGTCTCTTCATCATCATCAACATAAATATTACCCATACGACCATGCTGACTATCTTTCTGAGACATTCCCTGAGGGAATTGGTTTGCATAATTCCCGTACATTCCACATTTAAAACATTTAATCGTTGTTGATGTCGTAGAAATACCATTATCCTTGTCCATGGTGTTAACTAAACCTTTTCCTTTGCACTTACTGGATTTGTGTCCTTACTTTCCACACCCAAAGCATCTACCAGTTCCTTTGAAACATTCTCCATGATATCTCTTCCCACATGATTTACATGAGGGAAATTGAACTTTCTTTCATCTATGATCATCATGAAACTCGATCTTTCTCTTATTAGATGAGTCAGGATACTTACCAAAGTTGAGATTATTGATCATATTGTGAGATTGCTGATTAGGCATAATAAGGATGTTTTGACTTCCAAATCCCATTTAATTTGGTTTCTCAAGAATAATATCCTTCCATTGTCCATCATATCCTCCATTATCGTGAATCTTCCTGTTTCCGGCCGTTTTCTAAAACCCAAAAAGAACAGTATGAGAGGAAAAAATAATGCTAAGAAAACAACATAATAATGGGGGATTACCTTAAATATATAACATCTTAGGTTTAATTATAATATCGTTACCGTAATTCTAGGACTATAACCTATATGTATACTTAACCTTAGGAAAATCCCTAGACATACCTTAGAAATATCTCTAAGGATCTCACTAAAGTTCTCGCATCCTAGTTTCCAAAGGTTGACTAAACCTTTCCTCTGATACCAACTGTAGAGACCCAAAGCTTGACGTACATGGACATTACATTACTTTTTCGTAATACTTAACACATAACAAAAATAGACACCAAAGGACCTTAATAGTTTAGTGTCTTTGGAAACTCGGAATATAATCTTCTAATCTTGGTGAAATATCTTCAACATCTCCCATAAAGATCTTCCTTTTTTTCTTTCTTAAAACCTTTATTTATATCCTGGGGAAAAGAAAACATATAAAGGGTGAGCTCAAATTCTTAGTAAGGGTAATAATGGGGAAAATAAAACAACCATATACATTTGAACTTCAAAACATGAACATAATATTTAAACATCAAAAGCTTGAGCAATGACATAAAACATGGAAGTACGTAAGGAATAGATCATAATGGATCATCAATCATGATAAAATAGAATGGGAATAAAGCATGTAATTGTGGCAACTATTAAGCACGTGTTATTATTTCCATAGTAGCTAAGGCATTGCTTCCAAGACCATCTTATTGGACAAAGTCCCTTTCTGAATCGATTTCACTCCTCGTTCCAGTCATGTATCACTGAACCAAATTAAATTTCCCTTCCATCCATGTCTATATCATGAGATATAAATCTTTACCCAATGTATTGGAGGGACATATAGGTTCCGCCCATCTCATAATGAAATCATTCTTACTTGTTCCACAAAACAATCAAACATCATTCATCATAACCCAAAGAATAAAACGGGTTTCATAAACATCATCTCATCATAACTTAATCTATATAAAACAAATGGATATCATTCCATCATAATAATAATAAAACCATGTAAATAGTAGATACATTATACTTGAAACAAAATCATACTAAATAATTTCATCTTAGATGGAAAATAGTTTTGATAAAACACTTTAAATGAATTATTGAGGAAAATATCCATTCTTTTTCAAAATCATTTTCTTTTCACAAAATGCCATGTAATTTTAAAAGAAAATTATTTTGTTGAAAATAATCATAAAATCTTGTAGAGTAATCTTCATGAAAATGAGGTGTTATGAAACCGTAAAAATCCATTCATGCCTTATAAGTTAAAAATAACATTCTTCTCATACTTTTGTCGGAAAAGTCAAAAAGTTCCCTGTGTGGTAAACAAAAGTAAGATTCCTTTCATAACATGTGGTAAATTTCAAAAATGGGTAAAAATGACTTTAAAATACTTGAAAATTTTTTTAGAAAACATGGGCATGGATGATAACAATAACCCCAATAAATACCTACAAATAACAATCTCAGATAAGAATGAGATTGGAATAGTTATCACTTACCTTATGTCTGATATGCTTCGTATGTATCCGAACCTCCTGTATAATGATTTAAATAATTTCATTGACTTATTAAAGAATAATATTCATTTTTATTATGTCATATATGGTTCATTTATGACTTTATATTACTCGTTCTTTGGTAAATTCCATGTTAAAGCAGCGTTTTGGGTAAAATCGTTTCATTTATCGTACGTGTCTCGACTTGTTGTTCATGATATTTTTACTTATATCCTAATTTAAATAATTACAGAATTGAAAACATGATTTATATATAATATATATTCAGAATATACATATAACTATGATATATCGATAAATGGAATGAAATACACCGTTCATGGAGACGGTAGGTCGTACGTACGCATGAACGTTGTTTTTGTTTCCTTATTGAATTGAATGGAATTAAGTAGATGACATAAATATATATATATATATACATAAATCCAGTATCATTATTATGTCATGTATTTAATTATTATTCATTATATATACTTTATAATCATTCATGAATGGTTAACACAGAGAATAAATCGCAACGCGTCGTGGAGACGGTCGTCCGTACGTACGCACGGGCGATGATATCATTCCCATGATCATGGAATTGTGTTGAAGTGTATGTATAATATTTCAAAATCAATATAACTTTAAAATACTCATATATAGTTATTTATTTACACCATTATACCCATCCAAGTATGTTGGTGGTGGAAAACAGATTACACCACGGCGTGGAGACGGTATTCTGAATGTATGCATGCGCGATGATTTCATTTCCGTAGGATGGATAGAAGATGAAATTGGGTTGTTTAATATTTATAATAACATATAATTATATGAGTGATACATATGTTATTAATTTATGATGAAACAAATAAATAAGAAGAAGTAGAAGAATAAATAAATTGGAAAGAATCGGTAAAGGATATTACCTCTTCTTTGACGCGCCTCTTCTTAACCTCCTCTTAAGGCACTAGGGTTGGTCTTTTGAGGAGACCAGAACCTCTATAATGTTTCTATGGAAGATTATAAGGGAAATGGGCAGAGTTTGGACGAGATTAAAGGCTCAAAAGGGGGTGAAGAGAAGAGGGAAAGGGTCCCCTTTTTATAAGGGAGGAGAGGGGCACTTTAGGAAAAACATAAAATATTATTTTATAATAAAGTCATATTCGGTTTATAATAGCTCCAAATTAATTTATTTCTAAGATAAGGTGGGGATGGGTCGAAATACTCTCAACCAATATGTTTTATACAAGTTTAGGTTACTATTTTAAGCTTATCATTTAGATTTAACTCTAAGCTAAATAATTTAACTTTTACTGTGTCTTCTTGTTTTCTTGCACTATATGGTTAATAAACTAGATATAACAAGCCAAAAGAACCCCAAGTGGTTCCTTATTAATATATATAACCTTATATAAGTCATTTTTCAGAACCTTATATTTTTAAGAATATAATAACAATTAATAATATGATATTTGTTTTAAAAACTATTTTATGTCAATTTTGACACTATTTGGTAATTGATTTTTGTGAAAATAATAACAGAATGATTAGTTATAAGAAAGTTAATTAAATAAATAATAACATTTCATATTAACCTATTAAATTATTTTAATTCATAAAAAGTTTCAAATTACATTTATTTGGGTATTTATAATATCAATTATTTTAATATTTCATTATTTAGGTAATTACTGCATCACCATTATGTCATAAATAAATTAAATTATTTAATGCCTAAAAATTATAAATTAAATAAAATTAGTTATGAAATCTTTTTGTCTTTCTATTTAATATTTATAGTCGAATTTATCTTATGTATAACCCTATATAAAAAATGTTTTAGTTATTAAACTTTCATTTTAACTATTTTAACTCTTCTTTAAATAAAATAATAATAAGTGTCCTAATCTAATCCAAGTGGACCTAAATGGTAATATTTTATTCCTAAGGTTTTTTTTGGTAGAATTACACTTATCCAATAGAATTAGTACATGTGTTAGGGTAATAATAATATCATTTTTACCCTTAATTACCCTATTTACTTTTAACTGTGGTAAATAAAAGTAAAAAGTTACTATTCACCAAAAAAATATTTTTATCTTATTGAACCACATTTTACTCCTTGATGTTAACTGCGTCTCTAGGATTTTTGAAATTACACTCACATAAGCGGTAAAATTATGTTTTATGTAAATTTTCAAATTCTCCTAGGAGGTGGGTAAAAGACGGTGAAAAGTTCAATAAAATTTTTATATATCTAAAATTATTATAAAATGACTCCAATGAATTTCATTGAACATATATAATTATTCATTATTTATTTTGAACTAAAATAAATTTAAATAAAATAAATAATTATTTAAATAAAAGGTCGATTTTTAAATAGTAACCTAGTGTTTTCACTATTCATCAAAAATTGAATCTTTTCAGAAAAATACCAAAATTTTACCCTAGGATAATTTCGATATTCAGAATCCAAAAATGAAGTCCGTTTTGAAAGATAAAATTTATAAAATTTCAAAAATTGGGTATTTCTATTCATAATGGCTAGTTTATATAACATATCATTGTATAGTGAAACCCGGTATTGCGTACAACACACGCTATCGAGGAAGGTCGCGATTGCGTGTAATAAAATCCAAGTCAGGGTTGCATGTATTGAAATATTCCTTTGTTGTTTTTTATTCTAGGACCCAACCATATTTCATTTATACATTGTATATATATATACACACACACTCAATGTTTCATAGAATAACTTCTATCAAACAAAATTGAAATTTTGTGTAACATGATCCAAGAATAGTGTTGCGTATACTGCAAGCTAATACGGTGTTGCATATAGCACATGATAATCAGAGTGTAACATACACCACAAGACATCAAATAAATTAAAAAGAATACTTCTCATAAAATCTCAGGGTGTTACATTCTACCCCCCTTAAATTGAATTTCGCCCTCAAAATTCGTCGGGGTTATAAATGGTTTACTACTTGAAAGTTTCTTTCATAAAAACACACATCGTAAAAAGGAACACTAAAACTTAATTTTAAAAAGTGAATTATGAAAAATAATGGTTACACAAATTAACTCATCACTGGGTTTCCACATAGGACAACATAGGTGAAAATATGGATATGGAAGAGAAATATAACCATCAAGTTATGATGGAGAGTGGTAGGGGACATGGATATCGAAAATACAACAATCACAAAGCCATAAATTTGTGATGATATAAGGTACCATCTGATTCATCAGATATAAGATCACTAGGACAACATTTTTGGTTTTCAATATCGTTTCCCTAGGGTTAAAAAAATTGAAATAGAAGAAATACTTACTTGATTTTGGTATAATATCACTGCTGTTTGTGCCTTGAACAATTTCCACTTCATCCCTTAAATAAATAAGGTTGAATTTGTCTTCCGTGAAGTGTTAGAAGATCATGCGATAGAATGATAGGTCATTCCATCTATCTCAAACATAAGGTTTGCAAAATTTATATACATAAGTCTATCTTATGGAGAGATTAACTGTATAAAATTCCAAAAATGGACTGACACTTCAACTATCATACTGGTTAATAAAATAAAACTATTTTATACTAACCAGGGACTTCCTATAGGAAAGTGGTAGGCAATAAAGGCATGTCGCACTTCAGTTGTGGGTTAGATTCCCACAGCCTTGTCCAACACGACAGGTTGTCGCCCGTCTTGTAGGTTGTCCTTTTTCTTAAACTACATAATTATAACATTACAGAAATTATATCGAAAAAAAGTTCTAGCCTTAAACAATATTATCTTATGTCTAACTTAATTCATTCCAATGTTTAGGCTTATCCAAAATTCTTCGGTCCTATCTCATAGTATAAAGAAATTTATTACTGGAAAGTTCACATAATAAGCAAGTAAATACCATCATTTATCCCAAATGTATCATAAGATATATCTTTTTGATCGCATTCCAAACATGTGAATAACTTAATCATGTATTCTCTTGAAACATAAATTATCATAGAACCATAGTGAAAACATGAATGTTGTCAAAAGTTAAATCTTTCCACATACCAAAATCCCAAAAATTCTATATACTCAAACCATGATATCACTTTGTCTGTATATCAGTCATGAGCTCATTAATACTATCAAACATTTCATTATCCCCTTATCCCTTTTTTATGAGCATATTAGGTGATTTCCAAAAATATATGAATAACCTTTCATGGTTACCGGTACCATTCAACATATACTTTCAAAAACATAAGGAAAAAAAATAGTGTAACAATCCTTATATGTATCATTATTCCATAGTACCAAGATATTACTTATACAACATTACTATTGATAAACATTTTATCATTCCACTACCTTCTTAAACCATTAACTGATCTTGAACAATTCTTTCATCTCACATATCATTTGTAGTCTCTTCATCATCATCAACATAAATACTACCCATACGACCAAGCTGATTATATTTATGAGACCTTCCCTTAGGGCATTGGTTTTCATAATACCCATACATTACACATTTAAAACATTTAATCGTTTTTGATGTCGTAGAAATACCATTATCCTTGTCCATGGTGTTAACTGAACCTTTTCCTTTGCACTTACTGGCTTTGTGTCCTTCTTTTCCACATCCAAAGCATCTACCAGTTCCTTTGAAACATTCTCCATGATGCCTGTTCTCATATGATTTACATGAGGGAAATTGAACTTTATTTCCTCTATGATCATCATGAAACTCCGTCTTTCTCTTATTAGATGAGTCGGGATACTTACCAATGTTGAGATTATTGATAATATTGTGAGATTGCTGAGTAGGCATAATAATGATGTTTTGACTTCCAAATCCCATTTCATTTGGTTTCTCATGAATAATATCATTCCATTTTCCATCATATCCTCCACTATCTTGAATCTTCCTGTTTCCGGCCGTTTTCTAAAACCCAAAAAAAATAGTATGAGAGGAAAAAATAATGCTAGGAAAAAAACATAATAATGGGGGATTACCTTCAATATATAACATCTTAGGTTTAATTATAATATCGTTACCGTAATTCTAGGAATATAACCTATACATATACTTAACCTTAGGGACATCCCTTGACATACCTTAGAAATATCTCTAGTGATCTCACTAAAGTTCTCGCATCCTAGTTTCCAAAGGTTGACTAAACATTTCCTATGATACCAACTGTAGAGAACAAAAGCTTGAAGTACATGGACATTACATTACTTTTTCATAATACTTAATACATAACAAAAACAGACACCAAAGGACCGTAATAGTTTAGTGTCTTTGGAAACTCGAAATATAATCTTCTAATCTTGGTGAAATATATTCGACATATCCCTTAAAGATCTTCCTTTTTTTCTTTCCTAAAACCTATATTTATATCCTGGGGAAAAGAAAACATATAAAGGGTGAGATCAAATTCTCAGTAAGGGTATGAATGGAGAAAATAAAAAAAACCATATACATTTGAACTTCAAAACATGAACATAATATTTAAACATCAAAATCTTGAGTAATGACATAAAACATGGCAGTACGTAAGGCATAGATCATAATGGATCATCAATCATGATAAAATAGAATGGGAATAAAGCATTTAATTGTGGAAACTATTAATCACATGTTATGATTTCCATATTAGCCAAGGCATTGCTGCCAAGACCATCTTATTGGACTAAGTCCCTTTCTGAATCGAGCTCACTCCTCGTTTCAGTCCTGTATCACTGAACCAGATTAAATTTCCATTCCAGCCATGTCTGTATCATGAGATACAAATCTTTACCCAATGCATTGGAGGGAGATATAGGTCCCACCCATCTCATAATGAAATCATTCTTACTTGTGCCACAAAACAATCATACATCATTCATCATATCCCAAAGAATAAAATGGGTTTCATAAATATCATCCCATCATAACTTAATCCATATAAAACAAATGGATATCATTTCATCATTATAAGAATAAATCCATGTAAATAATAGATACATTATACTTGAAACATAATAATACTAAATAATGTCATCTTAGATGGAAAATAGTTTTGATAAAACACTTGAAATGAATTCTTGAGGAAAATATCCTTTCTTTTTCAAAATCATTTTCTTTTCAAAAAATTCCATGTAATTTTAAAAGAAAATTATGTTGTTGAAAATAATCATAAAATCATGTTTAGTAATCTTCATGAAGATGAGGCATTATGAAACCGTAAAAATCTATTCACGCCTTATAAGTTAAAAATAACATTCTTCTCGTACTTTTGTCGGAAAAGTCAAAAAGTTCCCTATGTGGTAAAAAAAAGTAAGATTCCTTTCATAACATGTGGTAAATTTCAAAAATGTGTAAAAAGGACTTTAAAAATACATGAAAATATTTTTAGAAAACATGGGCATGGATGATAACAATAACCCCAGTGAATACCTACAAATAACAATCTCGGATAAGAACGAGATTGGAATCGTTATCCCTTACATTATGTCTGATATGCTTCGTATGTATCTGAACCTCCTGTATAATGATTTAAATAATGTCATTGACTTATTAAATAATCATATTCATTGTTATGATATCATATATGGTTCACTTATGACTTTATATTACCCATTCTTTGGTAAATTCCATGTTAAAGCAGCATTTTGGGTAAAATCGTTTCATTTATCGTACGTGTTTCGACTTGTTGTTCATGATATTGTTACTTATATCATGATTTAAATAATTCCAGAATTTAAAACATTATTTATAAATAATATATATTCAGAATATACATATATATATGAAAGATCGATAAATGGAATGAAATACACTGTTCATGGAGACGGTAGGTCGTACGTATGCATGAACGCTATTTTCGTTTCCTTATTGAATTGAATTGAATTAAGTAGATGACATACATATATATATATATATATACATAAATCCAGTATCATTATTATGTCATATATTTAATTATTATTCATTATATATTCTTTATAATCATTCATGAATGGTTAACATGGAGAATGAATCTCATCGCGTCGTGGAGACGGTAGTCCGTACGTACACACGAGCGATGATATCATTCCCATGATCGTGGAATTGTATTGAAGTGTATGTATAATATTTCATAATCAATATCACTTTACAATAATCATATTTATTTATTTATTTACACCACTATACCCATCCAAATAAGTTGGTGGTGGAAAACCGATTACACCACGGCGTGGAGACGGTATTCCAAACGTACGCACGCGCAATGATTTCGTTTCCGTAGGATGGATAGAAGATGAAATTGGGTTGTTTCATATTTATAATAACATATAAGTATATGAGTGATACTGATGTTATTAATTTATGATGAAACAAATAAATAAGAAGAAGTAGAAGAATAAATATATTGGAAATAATCGGTAAAGGATATTACCTCTTCTTTGACGCGCCTCTTCTTAACCTCCTCTTAAAGCACTAGGGTTGGTCTTTTGAGGAGGACAGAACCTGTATAATGTTTTTATGGAAGATGATAAAAGAAATGGTCAGGGTTTGGCCGAGCTTCAAGGCTCAAAAGGGTGTGATGAGAAGATGGAAGGGGTGCCCTTTTTATAAGGGAGGAGAGGGTCACTTTAGAAAAAACTTAAAATATTATTTTATAATAAAGTCATATTCAGATTATAATAGCTCCAAATTGATTTATTTAGAAGATAACGTGGTAATGGGTCTAAATCCTCTCAACCAATAGGTTTTAGACAAATTTAGGTTACTATTTTAACCATATCATTTAGATTTAACTCTAAGTTAAATAATTTAACTTTTACCGAGTCTTCTTGTTTTCTTGCACTATATGGTTAATAAACTTACTATAACAAGCCAAACGAACCTCAAGTGGTTCATTATTAATATATATAACCTTATATAAGCCATTTGGTTAATCCTTAGATTTTTAGGAATATAATAACAATTAATAATATAATATTTGTTTTAAAAACTATTTTATGTCAATTTTGACACTATTTGGTAATTGATTTTTTTGAAAATCATAAAAGAATGATTAGTTCAAAAAAGTTAATTAAATAAATACTAACATGTAATATTAACCTATAAAATTAGTGTAATTCAAAAAAAGTTTCAAATTACATTTATTTGGGTATTTATAATATCAATTATTTTAATATTTCATTATTTAGGTAATTACTGCATCACCATTGTGTCATAAATAAATTAAATTATTTAATGTCTAAAAATTATAAATAAAATACCATTAGGTAGGAAATCGTTTTAAATTTCTAATTAATATATATAGTTGAATTTATCTTATGTATAACCCTTTATTAAAAATGTTTTAGTTATTAAACTTTGATTTTAAATAATTTAACTCTTCTTTAAATAAAATAATAATAAGTGTCCTAATCTAATCCAGGTGGACCTAAATGGTAATATTTTATTCCTCGGGTTTTTTTTGGTCGAATTACACTTATTCAATATAATTAGTACATGTGTTAGGTTAATAATAATATCATTTTTACCCTTAATTACCCTATTTACTTTTAACTGTGGTAAATAAAAGTAAAAAGTTTCTATTCACCAAAAAATATTTTTATCTTATTGAACCACATTTTACTCCTTGATTTTAACCATGTCTCTCAGAGTTTCAAAATTTCACTCACAGAAGCGGTAAAATTAATTTTTATGTAAATTTTCAAATTCTCCTAGGAGGTGGGTAAAAGAGAGTGAAAATAAGAAATACAAGATAGTTATTTGACTTAGGTAGATGATTAATGGTCATCTCAATGCAAGGATGGCATGGGTTATATAGATTATAGATTTAGTTTCTCAAGGATATGATCCATCCATGGAATATCTAACTAGATATTTTCTATTTTAACATCCCCACTTTTTCCTGATGAAGGGAGGAAAATAGTAATTTGAGTATTAGATAGAGTATATTTATACTATATTTTATTTTATTGAGATTATACTAGGGTGGAGGGTGAGGCTAGTTATGTATATTCTTATTTGACAAGAAAAACATTGACAGAATGTGAATGTGTAGATTTCTAGAAATGATGGGATGACTTACAAGGATTTTGAGGCAATATTTTTTTGATAAATTCTTCCCATAAATGTTGGTAGAATAATTATCCCATGATATCATGCACTCAATGTAGGTATAGACATTGTTTATGGACAATTATGAAAAGTTCATAGATTTGTTATGATTTTTACCGATATTAGTTGTAGATAATATTGTTATAGTATTATGTTTTGAATATGGGATATAGAGTTCTATTAGAGTATAGGTAAATAATTTTCAGTTGGTATTATTATCAGAAGTGATAAATTAGGAATTTTTAGAAGAGTGTACTTGGTCAATGACTGAGTGCCCAGTCAGATGGTAGTAACATGTAGAGATGTTAGTGGATCTTGGTGTATCCAAAAGTAGGTTTACAAGGAGTCCCAACATAGTGAATAGGGTATATGATCATTATTTCCACCTCAAAGTGAGTATTATTTAATTTTTTATCAGTTTAGGAATATGATTCATGTTTGGGGTTACTGTGTAAGGATTGTCGATCTTCTAAGTAAATGGGAAATATCATGGGGTTTTTTAAATGTTCTCACACTCAGTTTATCTCATAGAACATTTAAGATTCTAGTATATGAGGTTGTTCTCAGAGTAGTGTTTGGAGGTAGTTGCTAGAGTTCATCCTCTAACTTAGTTTGGGGTATCTATTGGAATTGTTAGTAGTGGGGGTAGTTGCTGACATTGAGTGTGACTCTGAAAGGAGGTCTATAATTTATTAGTCAGGGTTTGGGTTAGCTACATGTGGACAATATGACCTTAACTGAGTAGGATAGAGATTCATTGATGGTTAGATTCATTCCATGATTACAATGGTATCTATTATACTTGGATAGTATTGGTGTAATGTTCATGTTGTGTGGGAGGAGTCGAACAAGTTTTGGTTGAGGTTTGGGTTTGGGTCATTAGGTATAATGTGTGATAGTAGTGATGGTATATTTTAAGTGTGGTTTTAGGATAATAGTCATGTATGATTCCATAATTATATCTTGTAATTGGTTTATGGTGTGAGTAAGTATGTGATTCCTATAGTTTTTAGGTTTTAGTTGGGGTTGTTCAGTATGGTAGTTATAGACATATCAATGAGAAGTTATCTTATGGTTGGGTGGTTGTAATGTTTTAAGTATTTAAGTTAGATAATTCAGGTCTAAGTTCATCCTAAACATGTGTAATTGGGTATAATGAAGTTTTTTGAGGAATTATTTGAGGCATGGGGGTTTGTTTCAGGATTTCATCCATGATTTATAGACTTTTTTATTGAAGATAGAAAGAATTGTATACTCAGGATAGATAAGGGATTTTTCACTAGAAGCAGGTAGACTAAAAATGGATATGTAGGCCCACCAAGTACCCGGTGGAGGGTGATCTGGTATAAGGTGTGAGTCTATCTTGTTTTTTTATAATTTTAAATTAATTGATTTAAAATTATAAAATTATGTTTTAATGAGATGATCCTCAATTATCTAGGTTAATAATGCACACCCCACTCCCTCTCCTCATCTTTTTTTTCATCTCCTCTATGTGGGATCACATTTGATTGAGTTCTATTCTTTAATTATTATATTATAGGGAGTCTCCATGAGCAAGACTCATCTTTATTATTCTTTTATTTATTATGTTTTCACCATTATGGTGGGTTTCAACTAAAATATTTTTTTTAGGGTTGTTTCTACGAATTTATGATTTCTTGTGTTTAAGGATGAATCATTTGATGGAACTCAATGGGAAGATACCATCTAGTTCTTGGTAGGTGAAACCGATATATTTTCTTTATTATATGAGTTTATATATAATATTATATATGATTATGGGTGTTTTTATGAAAGTGATTGGAAAAAAACTAGTAAGGGTATATGTTGTTCAAGAGGGATGTACTAGGAGTTGTTTGGTATAGGAAGGTTCGGTTTGGTCTAGCTATGTTAATGGTTGGTATTATGGTAGTCAATGGAACAAACCTTTAATGGTGGGTTAAGCTTAATTTTTTCTTGTAAATTATAAATGATGTTCTAGTTGTGAGATATATGGTTGTGTGGAGATGGTAATTATCCAAATTGATGGTTTGGTGATGTATCATTAACCAATAAGTGACAAAACTATTGTAGGTGATTCAAAAATCTCTTTATTTCCTAGGGTAAATATAGTCTAGTGGAAACCTAGGGTTGTCTCTAGAGAGAGATTATCAAAAACTAGTTTCCACATTTGTTATATCATAAATGGTTATCTTTGAATTTATTGTCTCTAAAAATAATTAAATTTAAATGATTAGTGACAAATTGTTGTCCACTTATAATTTTATTGTAAACATCAAGGTATTTATAACTTTTCTAATTAACTAGATAATTTTAGGATCCAAAATTATTTTACCTTTCACCATAGGTGGAATGAATTTGATAAGGATAATCATAAAATAAATATCTTCTTTCTCTACCATCCTTACTTCTATACAAAGTGATATAACAATCCACTCTTATTTTACTTAGGTAAGACCTAATTGGTCTTTGTATTCCCAAAGTCACTAGAAAACAATTTTACTACCCCCACACAAAATCCATCAATCACCAATCTTTAACCACTCAAACTCGTATATTTAATAGGTTATATATATATTAAGTTGGGTGGAGAGATTTGAATGATCATATACCAAGGAAATAAATAGTGAGTATTAATAAATAAAACACAATCCCATTAAATAATATAAAGTGTTATTGAATGTTGAGACTAGTTAATAAAAGAAAGAGTTGTATTCATATGAATTTTGAGGCTCAAGAATTGTATATGGATAACCTTCCATCCCCTGATCACCATATGTAATACCCCTCCATGAAAGAGGTCATAGTGGTGCAGGAGGAAGAATAAGATATTATAGTATAATAAATAAATAAATAATAAAACTTGGAAAGTGGTTTTAGAAATCATCATCTCTCTTTGTCTCCCCCCTTCAATCTTCTCTCCTTTTATATTCTTTCTTTAATTCTTCTTTATAAAGATAAAATCCCATGAGATCCCTTTTATTTGAATTATTTTAAATATCTCCTTCTCACTTAGAATATCCTTAAGTGTCACAATCATTAAATCTCCATAAGATCCACAGTTTCATATGAACTTTTATGTTTCCATGGTTGTGATTGATGTTTTTAAACATAATCCACATGGACTTATATGATTGTCTTTTATTTATGATGATGTTCAACTCTAAATTTTTGGGTTATAATATAGATTATCCTTAAAAATTCTATGGAACAATTATAAAGGTATCATGAATCAATACGAAGAAACCTAAACATCATTATGATGATTTAAAATTCATGCTTATACAATTGGAATTCATTCTTATAAAAGGGTGAATCATGCTTAAATATTTTAAGATCAACCTTATAGAGTGAAAAATTCCATAGAGTAATGATGATTATGGGGGCCTTTATCCTTACAGAAATTATACTTATAGGAATCATCCTTATGGAATTTTATACTTACATAGAGATTCATAATTATAGTATTCCTCTTATATGGGTATTAATTCTTATGATATCCATGCTTACACAGAAATTCCTCCTAATGGTATTCATGATTACATGGGCGTTCTTCCTTGTAGTATTCATGCTTATGCATGCATTCATCCTTATGGATGGACTAGGATCACATAACATAAACATACATAACTTCTTCCAATATTCATAGATAATTTCATAAACTCCTATAAAGATAGAAAATCAGTACTACATAATTACAAGAACCACTCCTCATGACAATATCCATTCATCATTACTTTCTTCAAGATTTATTATAGAATGAAGCTATCAAAATCCTTCAATCATCACCAATTTATTTAATAGTTTCCTTATCAATCATGACATCTAATTTTACAATCTATTCTTAGAGACTCTAAAATATAAATATAAATAAATATCAGTAGATATATATTCATTTTACTCCAAAAATAAAGTAAGTAAATTAAATTCACAATTTGGGTATTTTAAAAAATATTCAAAAAATCTAACAAATTGGAACTTTAATTAACAATTTCCTTAAAACTCATTAAATAAATAAACATTATAGATTATGATAAATTGAGTGTTAAAAAAATATAATACATGTATTCACTCTTTAAATTCACCTACACTTAAACCATAGACTCTTACAAAAGTGATCTTCAAAGATATGACCCAAGAAACAGTTAAAACACTAGACAATATGTGTTTCCTTGTCAACTCCATATTTATTAATATTATCATGACTTCTTAATGCTCTGGATTCCATTTTTTCATGAAGTTTTTTCAATTCAATTCCACTTTTTTAATCCTTACATTCACATTTATACCTAACTTTGTGAAAATATTTCACTCAACACACTAGTATGAATTTAAAGAAAAAAATATTTCTCTTTCTAAGTTAAATCAAGGTTCATAATAGGCTTGATAAATTCCTTTATCTCAACCTAATGATTCAAGTAATTTTTCATATCATGGTTAATTTTCATTTTTATTCTATAGATTAGGGGTTGGTGGATCCTATTAAGAAAATTCTATGGTAGAATTGTAAGTTTATATCAATATTGAATGATAATGCTTGATTCTCATCTTTTATCAAGAATGGAATATTTCCTATATTCCTCTTACATTTATTTGGATCTACCCCTTTTAATTTTTATAGGATAAGCCACACCTTTAGCATTCTATAAGTAACCAATATCTCTTCTCTTGGTTTCCATCGGCAACTCTTAGTTCTCTTTTTTTTTACTTTTGTTATACACTTGACGTAATATAGGTACTTTTGATCTTAAGTAGGTGTTAATACTTCCTTTCCCAATATTATGATACATTTTACTCTATTTTTATGTTTTATAAGGCCTTTATTCAAAAAATTATAAAAATTCTTCCAAACATTTCCTTCTTGATAGCGTAGCATATTTTAGAATCCATAAAAATTTAGTTAGAAAATCTATATTATACTTCTCTTCTACTTAAAAATCATTTTAACCTTTCCTTGTAATTTACTTGGATAGTAAAAACATATAGATCTTAATATGTGTCAACAATTTTCTTCCCTCTTTTCTTATTTTCAATAGTTCTGCATAGTTTTTTTAGATCTAGAATTTAATGTATATTTTTATTTTTGATAGGAAGAGGGGAATCAATTACTTTAAATCAGTGGTGTACTTCCATGACCATATTTTAATTATATATATGAAATCCTTCCATTTGTTCCAACATTATTTTCCTCACAAAAAAGAATTAAATATGATACAACACTTCTATACCTTGGCTTAAACATATTCATTAACACATCATTCCCCAAATCACCTTTTCCATCCCCCACACTTGAATTCAACCTAGATCAATCATAATATTCTAGAGGAATGTATATAGGTATTTTTTTCCTTTCAAATTTTCTAGCTAAAAATTCCATTCATGGATAATAAGGGCTAAAAGGATTAAATTCCAAATTAGTAAATAATTGATATCCACTATAAAAGGGGATTTTAAAAATCAAAAGAATTCATCAATTATGTATAGCACAAGGTCTTAAATGTTACAAGTCTTTTACTATATTATTCAAAAAATATGGTTCTTTATGAATGGATTAGTTTTATCAAGAAATATGTAATTATAATAAGATTTAAAATATGTTTAAAAGTGTCACGACCTGACCCTACCCGGGCTCGAGCCGCAACCACCCCAAGCCTGCCTCCATAGGTCAGGGGCTGGAGAACAGCGCCGAAGGAAAAACAACTCGGGGAGGCCTTTGCCTAAGTACCTGTACACACGCATGCAGCACACTCAATGCAGAAGTGCAGAGTAAAAGAAAATACAAGTAAAGAAAAGGGAAACTATTATAAATAAACCACAAAGTGCATCGACCTCTAAACAATACAAGCAAGTGCCGAAGGTAAACTGAAAAAGAAAAGGGGAAAACACGCGGCCAACCAGAAAAGGTGCCACAACCCAACAACAGGTAAACAAAAGAAAAACAGCTGGAAGGGTCCCCCACCTAGAATTCGACTATGACCACCGCATGCGGTCCGAGCTCCCAAACTCCTATGCTCCACTGAAGTCACGACCAACTTTTCCATCATCTGCAAGGGCACACCAAGTGCGGGAAAAACCCAAGCAGGGGTGAGTATAAAAATACTCAATAGGACACCCCGAAGGCTCGAGGGAGAAACAAAGGAGGTACCGAAGGGTGAGCAGTAGATCAGACAGGGAATAGAATAGAAGTACAACCGAATGTGAAGTAAAGAGTACAGCTCAACCCAACAAGAGGTAGGAAGTAGACTCGTCCAAACACCAGGAGATGGAAACGGTGAGAAGATGAAATTCTCTTTGAGTCTTCTCTACCTATAGCAGGAGAGTAGACTCGTCCAACCACGAGAAGCTAGACACGGAAAGCACATGGCATACCCCGCATGTCTTCTCCTCTCTTGGAGGGAGAGTAACCAATACCAAGAAGTGGGTACTCGAATAAGGTATATACATATATATATTCTCTATCAAGAAGCCCAAACAAGACCGTAAGGGGATCTCCATCTCGTAGCTCAGCCCAAGAAAAAGTGAGTCACCAACAGTCCCAGAAGTAAGCACCCTCGATGCCCAGTATCTCGCACATCTGCCTTGAACTGCAAGTCAAGGGGCTCAAATCACTGCACCTTGACACTATCCACTTTGGGCGGCACTGACTCACCCGCACGGTTTTAGGTCACATCACAAGGACGCATCTCGGTGGGGAAAGTGCCCCTCGTACTTGAGGGTTCTGGGGGAACGTCAAACCACACCTCGTCACTGCCCCACAATCGAGAGGTCTCCTCAAAGTCAAGGTCATCACATCACTGACCCGTACAAACAAGGGCCCCTCTCCGGTAGTCACAGAGTAAAGCCACAGACTTTCCTAGTATAAAGGACTGAGTCTGAAATACCAACGAGTGACCCACTGCCCATCCCTACTAGAGGGTCATTCATAATAAGATATTGAGTGACCCACTACCCAGTCCTATTGGAGGGTAAACCCTAATACATCATCATGCGACCCACTGCCCTGCTCTGCTGGAGGGTAAACCTAGAATAATTCGTCAGGAGACCCACTGCCCAGCCCTGCTGGAGGGTAGACCCGGAAGAAGCCGACGGGTGACCCACTTCCCAACCCTACTGGAGGGTAAACCCAGAACAAGTCGACAGGCGACCCACTGCCCAGCCCTACTGGTGGGTGGACCTGAAACAAGACAACGGGCGACCCACTGCCCATCCCTACTGGAGGGTAGACCCTCAAGAGTCATCAGGTAACCCACTACCTAGTCTCTGTTAGAGGGTAAACCCTGAGAAGTCCATGAGCAACCCACTGCCCAGCCCTACTGGAGGGTAAACCTGAAGAATTCAATGAATAACCCATTGCCCAGCCCTGTTGTAGGGTAAACCTAGAACTGTTCTGGCCATCTCTACTAGATGGATCCACACAAGCCAATAGAACTCGGACTGGGTATCGTGCAACCACCCAACTCTAGAACAAAACCAGGGGAAACCACTCCACCCTGCTGGTCTAAAACATCGAGAACAGAGGGACCCTCTACATCGCGAGGGGTCAAAGGTACGTAAATCAGAACTCAGCACGCACATGGGGCCCACACAACGTGTGGCCTTAAGTCAACCCCAACCGAATGCGCAAACGTTCTCAGGTACAAACGACCACATGTACCTCCAATCGTTCTTGTATACTCCCAGAGCATACCACGTTCCAGCCCAAAGCCTATCGTGCACACGGCACCCAACGTCGTCGCAAAGGTGTAACGTAACAACTCCAACCTACCACCTCAACAGATGAGGCACAGCCAATCACATCTATTTAAACACCAACCTCACTCTCCCAGGAGTGCACGTGATCACACGCCAAAGGTCCACTACAAACACGGTAGAAGAACTGCCACCGGGGCACCTTTCATATTTCCACATTTAATAAGATCGCATATGAGACTCCGCTCTCCTGAACAGATTACACCGTTGTAATCCCCACGGAAAAAAACACGCGAGATAGACTACTTACTCGCCCAAAATGGTCAACCGGTGAAAAATGTACTATTCACCATAACCAACCCGTGTGTGGCCCACCCCAAGATCCCGAAACTGAACAAACGGATCACACCACTGCGATCCCCTTGGAAAAAACACACGGGATTGACTACTCAATCACCCAAAACGGACACTTAGTGAAAAAGGTAGTATTTACCATAGCTGGGTTGGGTGGGACCCACACCATGTCCCCAAAAAAAGGTCGGGCATACTGCACCATCGCAATGCCCTCAGAAAAACACGTAAAAAGAACTACTCACTTGAGTGGAATGGATATCCAGAGAAGAAGATACATTCTGGCTTACCGCGCACGAGCGGTACCACGTGGAACCCGCACCCCTGTCCCGAAGCGCTGCCAACGGATCGCGTCGTTGCAATCCTCTCGGAAAAGTACTAAGATGGGCTATTCACTTTTCCAAAATGGTCTCCGGGTGATAGAGATGGAAAATCACTGTCAACGCCCAAACGTCCCTCATGGGGCCCACACCACCATGCAGAATTAAGGCAGGCGGATTGCACCATTGGAATCCCCTTGGAAAAACATCCAAAAACGACTGCTCGCACGCCCCGAACGGACGCCCGATGAGAAATTCGCTAAACGTTGCTCGCAGCTCAAGAGACGGGCCATGGGGCCCATGACTCAACTCCGGATTTAACACCCGAAACCACCCTGGAAAGCTTCGCCCCGGCGCCAGGGTCCCAACGCCGCTGATGGCGCTCAAAACGGACGTCAGATGCATCTGCACCGTCCAAAACAAGATCCCCCGGAAAAACGTCAAATCACTTAAAGACAGGTCGTGCCTTCGCGGCCCCTCATTTCGGAAATTAAAAATTCCAAAAACCATCTCAAAACATTTCCCTCTATGCGAGGTCCGTGTTGCCACTGACGGTACGCAAAACGAACGCCCGTAGCTCGAGATACGGGCGTCCGAAGTTGGAGGGGAAAAAACCCTTGGGCCGGACCGGCCAGGTCCGCCCGGTACGCCCAGCCAGCCCGCGGCCCAGCCGAGGGTCCGGTCGACTCCACCGTGGCCCACTTCCACCGACCAGCCGACATGGCCAGTCCTTTCCATGTAGAGACCTGCCATAGGTGGGTCTTGGTCTCCCGCTGGGGTCGCGCACCGCGACCCCACCTCGCCCGCGCCGGCGAGGTGCCGCCCGGCCGACCGGATGGCCGGCCTCCTCCGCCGCCACCTTCTCGGACCGCCACGCTGAGGATCCGCCGCCGAGCCCTCTGCCTTCCGGAGCCACCTCCTGGAGCCGCTCTGCCCGCCGGTGCTCACTGGACCGCCGAAAAACCCCCAAAAACACCCGTAATTCCTGCAACCTTCGCCGGACCGCTGTGGCCTCCTCCGAACTCGGATTTCAATTCCAAAAGATGCAATGGAAAGAAAAAAATGTATACTACACGACCATGGGATTTTTTTGAAGATAAAACAACAAATAGATGCTAAAACAGGGATTCAAAGAGGGTTTGGGATTTAAAACTCAAAAGAACACCGCCTACCTCTTGGGCGTAGCCCGATGCTTCGTCGTTGACCCCTCGGAGTGGCCACACCTCACCAGAGTCGCCTTGCCAGAGCCACCTCGCCAGAGTGGATGAGGAGAGAGGAGAATCTTTCCAGGGGGGGAATGAGGGAGAATAGAAGGAGGTTTTTGGTTAATTAAATAAATTAATTAACTTAAACACCCTCCCGCTGCCCCGTACTCGAACTCCCAACAGGGACGGGATTAAGCCTCCCCTAGGCTAAAAATCAATGCTCTGAGCACAACGGAGGTCTCGGAATTTTAATACGAGACCCCGTTCAAAAGTTATAAAATTTAACGACCGGGGCTGCTAAATTATGAAAACGCCCTTGGCGGCGTTTTTCATAGAAGGCCCGCGCCCGCGAAACTTACACCCCTCCTAGGGTAAAAGGAACGTTACGGACTCAACGGTGCCCTCGGTTTTCCAATCCGAGCCACCGTTTAAGAGATACCTGAGTTAAGTTGTTAAATGATTTAATTAATTATTTAATTTATCCGTTTCACATTCCGAAAGTGAGCGAGGGGTCCAAACGTCCCGCGCCGACATGTTTTATGTCGTTCCTAGGTTAAACACCCCATTCAGAACTCATTTGTACACTCGGATCTCTGATCCAAACCACCGTTTAGGAGTTATCCCATTTATTTGGCGTGCCCAGTGTGAATGCACTAAAAATTTAATTACGGACACACCGGGGCTCAGAATCGCATTCCGTCTGAAGGCGATGCTCTGGAATAATATCAAGAATATTCCAAAGTCTTTTATAGCCAATAATAGGGTTCCTACATCATTACCTCCTTTAATATTTTCGTCCTTGAAAAGAAAAACTAGGGAAAACTCAGGGTACTAAGCCTGCACCTGGCTCTCCCGTACCCAAAATAAATTTTTCATAGTTCTGCGCCACCACACACAGACCAAAGGATTTAATATATTCACGCGAGGTCTTCCCTCGCCGATGTCATGCACAGGAGCACGCACACTTTTTCTCAGGTAAGACATGTGGGAGACATGGTGCACCCACTCTAGGCTTTGGGGTTAAGTCAAGGTAGTAGGGAACCTCGCCATCCCTCTGCACGGTCCCAAAAGGCCCGAAGGCCCACGAGGGTAGCTCAGCCCCCCCCCCCCTCCCCGGCCGAACCCCTACGTCGCACGCTACGACTTGAATCACCGCTTGCAGCTGGAACAAGGTCCGGTGATTCCCTCCTTCAAAATATCCATATGGTGAAACACCAAAGGATATCTGGTCTCACAAAATTCCACAGTCGATGTCCCATGACCAAGACTCTCTTACACACTTGAAAGAGAAGGAGTCAACACCATCGACTGAAGGGAAAGGTCCCTCGCCTTTTATTCCACTAACATAGGGTTACACCAATGCCCCTCATCACCCTGGTAACAACCCAAACAAGGAGCAGGGAGAGAAGCATTTCACAAACAGAGTCTAACAATTCTACTGCAAAAAGTAGAAGATTTGTAGAGTGTACCTCTTATCACCTCATGCTTTGCAAGGTCATAGACATCCAAAGCTTGTGGCTGTCTGTGGTCCTAACTGTCAGTTCCCGGAGCCTGACGTGGACCGCCTAGTGGGGATTAGAAGACCTCGTAAAGTCATCCCCCACTACCATCTCCTCCCGCTCCTCTTCTAGCGCCACCTCTCTGGGTACTAATCTGATCATGACACTATCTCTGTCATAGTGGTGCACATACTGCCTGCCCAAAGCTCTCTGCATGCCTGGTTGGGCATTCCCGTGCCAGGTGACCTTGCCCATCGCAAGCATAGCACCGACTCTCCCTGGGCTACACTGGTGCCCTCTGGCGCCACTATGGTGTATGACCACACCCCTGAGTCTGGTTGTCAGAAGTCCACAAGCGTCAAGGTTCTTCTTGCTGATGCCCGCTAGCTTCGGCAGACGTCTCAACTCCAACGTGCCTGCTGCCACCACCAACTCTAGAACGTGACAAGAAGCTCTATGTCACTAGCGCCTGCTCTAGCACCCCGGTATATGTGGAAATTCCCAAGGGTACTATGACAGCATGAATCTCTTGGCGGAGACCCTGCTCAAACTTCCACACTCGGATGTTGTCGTCATGGACCAAGTTCGGGTAAAAGCGTGCATAGTTTGTGAAACTAGCTGCATACTCGGCCACCGTCATCCCTCCCTACTGAAATTTTAGGAGCTCCTGAATCCAAATGGAGAGTAAGTAGGAGGGGAAAAACTCCTTATGAAACAACAACTGGAAGTCGCCCCACGAAAGCGACGACTCGTCAAGAAACTGAGTTACCAAACTCCACCAACGCCAAGCTGCTCCACAAAAAAGGTTGGCGACCAAAGACACCATAAGATCTGTCGGCGTCAGAACAAGCCTGAAAAGGCGAACCACTGTCTCTAGCCAAACCTCTGCTACCTAAGGGTCTGGCTCACCACTGAACCTCAGCAGTCTCTGCCGTTGGAACTCATGGAGCGCGCTCAACCTGTGCTCAAGCTCAGTCTGCTCTGCTGAAGCTACATGTTTCTCAACAGGTGGGGGTGATACTACCGGCCCACTCGGAGAAAGGGGCTCGCATGATGGGTCCTCGATTGTGGCCTCATAGCTCACAGGGTCGTTGTCACAAACCAAAGCTGGTATCCTGGGTGGCTGTCTTCACGGAGACATCCTAAATATTATCAAGGAGTGTGGCGGTCAGATGAGCAAATATGTATATAACAGTAACAACAATGATGGGGAGTTGACTCAAGAAGGACAGTCAAGACTCAATCTTATGTGATGCACAAAAAAAATTTTTACGGCAATAAGTGTCTCAGCATGCTGAGTCGACAAGTGGGTTATCAAGGTCCTGGTGAATGGATACGTTGGCCACCGCACCATCACTAGACTCCCTGGCCTGAGAGCCGCTCTCGAGACACGTTAACACTGTGGCCCTAAATCCCAACCAATTCTTTTTTAGGGATGTCCGAACAACATCCCAAGGATCGAACCACCTTTGATACCACTTTTTCATGACCCGACCCTACCCAGGCTCGAGCCGCAACTACCCCAAGCTCGCCTCCATAGTCCAGGGGCTGGCGACCAGTGCCGAAGGCACAACAACTCGAGGAGGCCTTTGCCTAAGTACCTATACTCACACATGCACAGCACACTCAATGAATAAGTGCATATTAAAAGAAAAGACAAGTAAAGAAAATGTAAACTGCTATAAATAAACCAAAAAGTGCATCGACCTCTAAACAATACAAGCAAGTGCCAAAGGTAAACTGAAAAAGAAAAGGGGAAAACACACGCCCAAACAGAAAAGGTGCCAAAACCCGGCAACAGGTAAACAAAAGAAAAATAGCTGGAAGGGTCCCCCACCTGGAATCCGAATACGAACACCGCACATGGTCCAAGCTCCTGAACTCCTATGCTCCACTAAAGTCACGACCAACCTGTCCGTCATCTGCAAGGGCACACCAAGTGCGAGCAAAGCCCAAGAAGGGGTGAGTATAAAAATACTCAGTAGGATACTCCGAAGGCTCGAGGGAGCAACAAAGAAGGTACCAAAGGGTGGGTAGTAGATCGGATAGGGAATAGAACAGAAGTACAACCGAAAGTGACGTAAAGAGTACAACTCAACCAAACAAGAGGTAGGAAGTAGCCTCGTCCAAACGCAAGGAGATGGAAACGGGGAGAAGATGAACTTCTCGTCAATTCTTCGCTACCTATAGCAAGAGAGTAGACTCGTCCAACCACGAGAATCTAGACATAGAAATCACGTGGCATACCCCGCGCGTCTTCACCTCTCCAGGAGGGAGAGTAACCAAGCCCAAGAAGTGGGTACTTGAACAAGGTATATACATGTATATATTCTCTATCAAGAAGCCCAAACAAGAATGTAAGGGGATCTCTATACCGTATCTCATCCCAAGAAAAAGTGAGTCGCCAACAGTCCCAGAAGTAAACACCATCGATGCCCAGTATCTCACATGTCTACCTTGAACTGCAAGTCAACGAGCTCAAATCACTGCACCTTGACACTATCCGCTTTGGGAGGCACTGACTCGCCCGCACGGTTTTAGGTCGCGTCACAAGGACGCGTCTCGGTGGGGAAAGTGCCCCTCGTACTTGAGGGTTCTGGGGGAATGTGAAACCACACCTCGTCACTGCCCCGCAGTCGAGAGGTATCCTCAAAGTCAAAGTCGTCACATCACTGACCATTACAAACAAGGGTCCCGCTCCGGTAGTCACGAAGTAAAGCCACCGACTTGCCTAGTATAAAGGACTGAGTCTGAAATACCAATGAGTTGCCCACTGCCCATCCCTGCTGGAGGGTCATTCATAATAAGATATCGGGTGACCCACTGCCTAGCCCTGCTGGAGGGTAAACCCTAATACATCATCAGGTGACCCACTGCCCAGCCCCGCTGGAGGGTAGACCTGTAATAACTTATCAAGCGACCCACTGCCCAGCCTTGCTGGAGGGTAGACCTGGGAGAAGTCGATGGGTGACCCACTGCCCAGCCCTACTGGAGGGTAAACCCAGAACAAGTCGACAGGTGACCCACTGCCCAGCCCTGCTGGAGGGTAGACCTGAAACAAGACGACGGGGGACCCACTACCTAGCCCTGCTGGAGGGTAGACCCTCAAGATTCATCGGGTGACCCACTGCCTAGTCTCTGCTAGAGGGTAAACCCTAAGATGTCCATGAGCAACCCACTGCCCAGCCCTGCTGGAGGGAAAACCGGAAGAAGTCGATGAGTAACCCACTGCCCAGCCCCGCTGCAGCGTAAACCCAGAACTGTTCTGTCCATCTCTACTAGATGGTACCACACAGGCCAACAGAACTCGAAGTGGGTATCGCGCAACCACCCAACTCTAGAACAAAACCAGGGGAAACCACTCAACCCTACTAGTCTAAACCATCGAGAACAGAGGGACCCTCTACATTGCGAGGGGTCAAAGGTACGTAAAGCAAAACTCAGCACGCACATGGGGCCCACACAACATGTGGCACCAAGTCAGCCCCAACCGAATGCGCAAACATTCTCCATTAAAAACGAACACATGTACCTCCAAGCGTTCCCGTATAATCCCAGAGCATACCACGTTCTATCCCAAAGGCTATCATGCACACGACACCCAACGTCGTCGCCAAGGCGTAACATAACAACTCCAACCTTCCACCTCAATGGCTGAGGCACAGCCAACCACATCTCTTTAAACACCAACCTCACTCTCCCAAGAGTGCACGCGATCACACGCCAAAGGTCTGCTACAAAAATGGTAGAAGAACTACCACCGGGGCACCTTTCATATTTCCACATTTAATAAGATCACGTATGAGACTCCGCTCACCTAAACAGATTACACCATTGTAATCCCCACGGAAAAAACACACGAGATAGACTACTTACTCACCCAAAATGGTCAACCGGTGAAAAAGGTACTATTCACCGTAACCAACCCGTGTGGGGTCCACCCCAAGATCCTGAAACTGAACAAACGGATCACACCACTGTGATCCCCTCGGAAAAACACATGGGATTGACTACTCAATCGCCCAAAAGGGACACTCGGTGAAAAAGGTACTATTTACCGTAGCCAGGTCGGGTGGGACCCACATCACGTCCCCGAAAAAGGTTGCGTGTACTGCTCCATCACAATGCTCTTGGAAAAACACGTCAAAATCACTACTCACTTGAGTGGAACAGATATCCGAAGAACAAGATACATTCTAGCTTACCACGCACGAGTGGTACCATGCGGAACCCGCACCCCGGTCTTGAAGCGCTGCCAACAGATCGCGCAGTTGCGATCCTCTCGAAAAAGTACACAAGATGGGCTATTCACTTGTCCAAAACAGTCACACGGTGATAGAGATGGAAAATCACCATCAATGCCCAAACGGCCCTCATGGGGCCCACACCACCGTGCGGAATTAGGGCTGGCGGATTGCATCATTGCAATCCCCTCGGAAAAACATCCAGAAACGACTGCTCGCACGCCCCGAATGGATGCCTGATGAGAAAGTCACTAAACGATGTTCGCAGCTCAAGAGACGGGATGTGGGGCCCATGCCTCAACTCCGGATTTAATGCTCGAAACCACCCTGGAAAGCTTTGCCCTGGCGCCAAGGTCCCAACGCCGCTGACGGCGCTCAAAACGGACGTCAGACACGTCTGCGCCGTCCAAAACAAGATCCCCCGGAAAAACATCAATTCACTTAAAGACATGTCACGCCTTTACGGCCCCTTGTTTAGGAAATTAAAAATTCCCAAAACCATATGAAAATGTTCCCCTCGGCTCGAGGTCTGCACTGCCTTTGATGGCACGCAAAATGGATGCCCATAGCTCGAGATACGGGCGTTCGAAGTTGGAGGGGAAAAACCCCTTGGACCGGACCGGCACGGTCCACTCCGCCGCGGCCCACTGGCCGCGGCGTGCTGCCACCGACTGGCCGACATGGCTAGTCCTTTCCACACAGAGAACCTCCATAGGCGGGTCTTGGTCTCCCGCCAGGGTCGTGCACCGCGACCCCACCTCGCCCGTGCCGGTGAGGCGCCACCCGGCCGACCGGATGACCGGCCTCCTCCGTCGCCACCATCTCAGACTGCCGCGCTGAGGATCCGTCGTCGAGCCCACCGCCTACTAGAGCCACCGCCTAGATCCGCTCCGCTCGTCGGAGCTCACCGGACCGCCGGAAAACCCCCAAAAACTCCCGAAATTTCCGCAAACTTCGTCGGACCGCTGTGGCCTCCTCCGAACTCGGATTTCAATTCCAAAAGATGTGATGGAAAGAAAAAAATGTATACTACACGAACATGGGATTTATGCGAAGATAAAACAAAAAATAGATGCTAAAATTGGGATTCAAAGAGTGGTTTGGGATTTAAAACTCAAACGAACACCGCCTACCTCGTGGGCGTAGCCCGATGCTTCGTCGTTGACCCGTCAGAGTGGTCGCACCTCACCGGAGTTGCCTCACCGAAGTCGCCTCACCAAAGTGGAGGAGGATAGGGGAGAATCTTTCTAGGGGAGGGGGAAATGAGGGAGAAGAGAAGGGGGGTTTGGTTAATTAAATAAATTAATTAACTTAAACACCCTCTCGCGGCCCCGTACCCGAACTCCCGACAGGGTCGGGATTAAGCCTCCTCTAGGATAAAAACCATGTTCTGAGCACAACCGTGGTATCATAATTTTAATTCAAGGCCCCATTCAAAAGTTATAAAATTTAACGACCGAGACTACTAAATTACGAAAACGCCCTTGGCGGCGTTTTTCACAGAAGTCCCGCGCCCATGAAACTTACACCCATCCTAGGGTAAACAGCACATTCCGGACTCAACGGTGCCCTTTTTTTTCAATCCGAGCCACCATTTAAGAGATACCTGAGTTAAATTGTTAAACGAATAAATTAATTATTTAATTTATCCGTTTCACGTTCCGAAAGCGAGCAAAGGGTCCAAACATCCAGCGCCAACATGTTTTATGTCATTCCTAGGGTAAACACCCCATTCTAGACCCATACGTACACTCGGATCTCTGATCCGAACCACCGTTTAGGAGTTATCCCATTTATTTGGTGTGCCTAGTGTGAACGCACTGAAAATTTAATTCCGGCCACACTGGGGCTCGAAATCGCATGCCTTCTGAAGGCGCTGCTCTGGAATAATATCAAGAATATTCCAAAGTATTTTATAGCCAAAAACTGGGTTCTTATAAAAAGACTCTCGAGTAAGTGATTAAAATATAGGACAATATGTCATGGAATAAGATTTAAAAATTGGTGGTATTTTCATGAATTTTCCTCACTTAAAATTTGAAAACATGTTTATTTTAATATTCATATATGTTTAGAAAATTATTCAAATTATTTTTCTCACTATTATAATAGGTTTAAAAGTTTCAATGCAATTTAAATTGAGCTCAGTGGATCTAAAGACCTCTAAAAATGAAAAATGAACACACAAAAATTTGATAAAAAACAAAAAATTTAAAAATACAGAGAAAATTTAGAATATATAAAATCAGAAGGTTATATCCCCTAATCTTAAATGATGTATTATCCTAGATTTATTATAAACTAAATATTTATAAATTAAAAAAAATGTTAGATTCATCACAGTATTTAGCACATGTTAAGGAAAGTTACAATCTAATAATTCTCATTAATAGATAGGTTGGAGGAGTCTTACCTAGTCCATTACTACTTGGGTCATATTTCCATATAATTTATCCAATCCATTCTCATTAATAATAAATGGGTTATTTTATTCTTACTTAACATCATGTACAACACTAAAAGTATATACATGGGTGAGTGAAAATGCACCTCTGAAATGAAGTTTACCTTTCATCATCTTGAAGATAGAAGGTTAAAGTAGCACTTCGTCCCTTGAATGAAATACTTTTTAATAAATTAAATTATCATGATCAAATATAATTATTTCCTTATAAATTCACGAGTTCAATTAAACATATTTCTATATTTATTTGAGATCATGTTGCCACAATTTTCTTACTTTCCTAGATGTTCCCAAGTCTATATTCATTTATCCAACGACATAGAAATCCTTATACTTCAAATCCAAGTATTGGTGAAAAATATTTCTATAGATTAATGTATATGGACTCATTCCAATAGGTGATTTACAATATATCATGTAATCCCATAAGGTATCTTCCAATATTTATCTCTAATATTTTTAGTTTAGTTTAATATTTTTCCCTAGAATTTATTTTCTCCCCCAATCGAAAACAACAACTTTTCCATTTTTTTTGGGAATTGTTGGGTGTTGATGTCATGTGATACAATTCATACTTTCAATTCAAATACTCTATTCTCCTATCGATAAAATGATTTCCTTAATCAATTATTATGGATTTTTTAATTCCAAACACGCACAAAAATTATTAGTCCTAAAAAAAGCGCACACACTATTAACATCATCGATTTTGGTGGATTTTTATTCCAACCATTTTGAAATATTATCTGTATACAACAATATATAAGTGATTTAAAATGACATGGAAAATAATAATATGAATTATACTCCCCAAGCTTTAAATATTTTAAAAAATACGTGTTTTTGAGTAATTTCTTGCCTCTTGGAGATGTTTCTATTTAACTAACATCGTTGAAATATTTTAAAAAATCATCAAACTATTTAAAAAAATTGGGCCAATGTATTCCTGGTTCTGAAACTCTTCTATAAATCCTTTTAAATCGGAATTTCTCATCATAATATAAACTATGGAAAATTTTAAGCACATATTGTATCTTACTCTCAGGTAAAAATATTATTATACTTTGATCGTTACAAATTTTCCACATATATGGTTCTTTTAAAATATAAAATTTTAATTAAACTTTGAGTATAAAACTTCTTGATGGTTTGTATGAGATGGTACTTGAAAAGTTACCATAAATTTAACAATATAATCATACTAAGGTAACTCCCATTCCACTAGATATGGTTTCTCTCCTATAATTAATTCATCTGGTAGCTCTTGATCTACAATTTCTACTTCAGGGGCATTAGGAAACCTTATTAAGTGATCTTTAACCTAGCTCACAACTTCTTTATTATAATTTATTTCTATATTAGACTATTTAATAATAAGTATACATCTCATAGCCTGTTATTTTCTTCTTCCTTCTTCATCAAGTACCAAATATCTATATGATCAAAAAATATTATGACTTTAGTTCTAGGAAAGTAAGATGTAAATTTATCCTATACAAAGACAATAGCTAAGAATTATTTTTTATTTGTCATGTAATGATTCTGGGTAGTACCAATGTTTTAAAAGTATAGGAAATGGATTGATATGTTCCTTCAATACTTTGGGATATAACTGCTCCCAAAACATGGTTAAAAGCATTGGGAGATTGCATTACCAATGGCATGGTTAGCCAAATATTTAAATAATTAAAAGATTCAACACAATAATCATCAAAAATGAAGTTCGAATATTTAAAAGGTAAAATGGAAAGTGGAAAATATATCTTATTATAAAATCTTGTATGTCCTAAAAATGATATAGCATGTTTCACACAATTTGGATAAGGTAATGAATTTATCACATCAATTTTGTAATTATCAACCTCAATGCCTTTTTTGAAATAATATATACAAGATTATTCTTATTTAAAACATGAAATAAAATTTTTAATAATTTAAAATAAGGTTATTTTCAATGAAAGTTTTTAAAACTTACCCAAATTACTCAAAAAATGATCAAATGAATTACCAAAAATAGTGAAGTCATCTAAAAATACTTCCATTCGGTCTTCAATATGATCAAAAAATATAATTTCAATACATATTTGAAATTTTATAGTGTATTATACAATCTAAATATAATATTTTTGTTGTAAAAGGTACCAAAGGTACATGTAAAGGTGGTCTTATCTTGATCTCTAGATGCAAAGGGCACTTTATGGTAACCTAAAAATCCATCTAAGAAGAAATAATGAGTTTTCCCTTATAAATATTCTAACATATGGTCAATAAATTTAATAGTTAAATGATCCTTTCTAGTGAAATATTTCAACTTCTTATAATCAATACACACTCTCTAGATATTTTAAATTCTAATAGGGTTTAATTCTTATTGTACATCTTTACTATGGTTAGTACAGTTTTTTTAAGAACTATATGACTAGGGTTATCCCATTGTGAGTTAGATATGGGGTATATTATTCATGCTTATAACAACTTCTCTATGTTATTTTTTAATAACTATATTATGTTTGGATTTATCCTTCTTTGGGGATACCTAACATGCTTATAAATTTATTCAAGAAGAATTATGTACATGCATATTTTGTAATTTATTCCAAGTATGCATCCTAATCTCAAGTCTATTACTTTCACATATTAACCTAAATTTTAATCAATTTGTGTTCTTGATGTGAGGAAATGTTACTAGAAATGATTATTGGACACTTATCCCCTTCTATTCATTACACATACTTAAGTTCAGTTGGTAGATATTTTAATTCTATATTAGGGGCTATTTTTCCATTTTGTGTGTAGGAAATTAAAACATTGGAATTTAACTCTTCTCAAAAACTATAAATTGATTTTTTATATTTCTAAAAAACATCTTTCTTCGTATATTTTTCAATCATTAATTGTTTACATGGGGATAAAATTTCATATAAAATACCAGGATCTTCGCTCAGCTCATCCTCATCAATGTATGATAGTCTAAGAAGTGTATGATCTTCCAGGGGGGATTTAATGGAGTCAAAATTGTTGAAATGGACTATACTAACTTTGGCCAACACATCTTATAGGACCCCTAATGGATATATTTTAGACCTAGCTTCAAGATACGCCACCACTCTAGTAGGATAAAAGTCTCTCATCTATAAAAATGTGAATAAATAGTGAGGAATTATATTTATAGAATCACCTAAATCACATAAATCATTTGAAAATGATATTTAATCAATGATACAAATGATAGAAAATACCTCTAGATCTTGACATTTTTTGGGTAATTGTAGGGTAATAAGGGTTGATGCACTCCTTCCCAAGATGATCCTATTATTCCCTTGGAGATTCCTATTCTTGGGTAATATCTCCTTAAGGAACATAGAAAACTTTAGAATCTACTTAAGATATTTTAACAAGGGAATGATGATCTCAATTTTCTAGAAAGTTTCAAGAATTTCTATTTGAAGTTATTCCTCTTAGATATTATTAGATTGGATCATCCTTGATGGAAGTGGGAGTGGGAGATCTTTATTCTTACTCTATATATTTTGTAAGGTTGTTTCAAAATTATTTCTTCTTATTCTATATTTATCTTCATATCCTTTTTCCTCTTCTAACATAGACGAGTTTTTAGGAATCTACTCAAGTTTTTTTTCTTTATTTTATTCATTTCTAAATTGATTTTTTTCAGTTTCTATTGTGGATGGGGAATTAATTTCATTTACACTCCTTGTGCTCATCATGATCACATTACCATTTGGATTTGGAACAGATTGGGTTTCTAGTTTCCCTTGGTTTTTAGAAAGATTTTACAGAATACTTAGAACTTGGTTTCTTAACTCTTCTACTTTATTCCACACCAGTCATATGCTCTCTCTATCACCCTCCTTCATCATTCTCTCCATTATGTATCTTATTCTTTTCTACCTTATTTAGCTAGTTATATCCCCATGAGATCCCTACTATTTGATTTTTTTTTGAAATTCTTCCTTATTTATTAGAATCCCCTTATGTGTCGTGATCTCCAAATATTTATGAAATCCCTAGTTTATTATGAATTTACATGATTCTATAGTTATTTTTGATGTTATTCAACATAATCCATGTGGATAACTATGATTTCATTGCATTCATGCTAATGTGGTGCTCCATGGTTTCAAGATTCAGTGAAAATGATACTTATGAAGTTCCAGGTATCCTTATGAAGGTTTCATTCATCCTTATAAACTCTCTGATCATATTTACAAAGCTTGAAAATACATTCTTACATAGCCATAATTCATGCTTACAAAAAGTGAAATAATGTGTATGCAGTACAAGATCATCCTTACAATGTTTTAAATTCTATAAAGGAATGACTCTTACAGAGACCCTTATCCTTATAAAAAATCCTTATAGAATTTCCTTATTATGTGGGCACTCATCCCTATGGTATTCATGATTATTATTTTTATTCATCCTTATGGTATTTAGGATTATATAGGAATTAATACTTACCGTATTCATGATTATGTGGGCATTCATCCATACATAATTCATACTTATATGGGAATTCTTCCTTATGGTATTCATGATTACATGGGAAAATTCATTCATGAAGTGTATGATCTCTTAAAGGTATTTTAATCTATACGCACATAATTTGATGTTTCTTATTCTTGACTGGGGATATGATCCAATGTTACCATATTTATACATTACCTAGATTATTTATGATTATTATAATAAAATTTTTAGGAAACTCATTTTCTTTCTATGGGTTATGATATGATGAAATGATGAATGTTGTTTTGTGGAACTCATATGTATTGATTGTGATAATGTGATGTGTGAGCCTAATATATCTCATGATGATGGGTGGGTCTGTTATATTCCTTCAATACATTGGGTAATGATAAAAGAGTTGAGAACCTCATAATAAATGATGGATTTAATAAACTTCTAAGAGATGATTAAATTAACTAGTTTGAAGTTACTCCTATGAGAAGGTTGGAAATGACAATGTAGGCATTTCCAATATGGGACATTATCCACAATGATTATATCAGGATTGTACCATGACTAAGGAAGTGAGGTTCTATATTTATGTGTATGGAAAAAAACTTATTTCTTATGTTTATGATATGTTCTCATGGATCGGGATTGATTATTGATGATTATTTACACTTATGATTTATGTCTATTGTTGTGAAAAATCATTATGACTTGATTTATAATTAATGATATCTGACTATTTGGGTAGGATTATTATAAGTTATGATCATGTAATCATTCCCTTATGCTTGTCTTATGATCACTTATGATCATTAATTGATATATATTATATTTAACCTTATTGCATATCTGATCTTAACCTTTATTATGTTTCCTTTACCTAGGTTATAGAGAATGGTTTTAAGTATGATGTGTCTAAGAAGAAAGCTAGTTGTGAATAACTTAATTGGAAATGATGTTAATCTTTTATGTACCAGTTTTTTTGTATACAAGTTTCCAAAGATACTAAACCTTTATGGTTATAGAATGGATTGTATTTATATGTAATTAATATTCATCAAAAAATGATTTAATGCTAATGAGAATGTACCAAAGTGGTAAAGGATCCTGTTTTTCATCCAAAAGACTCATGATCGATTCCAGGTAGGGATAAAATTCTCAGAGTACTATAGTAGTACTGTAGTAGGACACTATAGCAGTACTATAGTAGTAGAGGAACGATAGTGGCAGAGACACTCTAGTGGAGGAGGTACTGTAGCAGTGACTATAGTGGTGGCGGTATTGTAATAGGTACTGTAGTAGTTGGGTACTGTAGCAGTACTATTCCCCGGAGGGCCCTTTGAGCCAAAAAATGGGCTTTCATGCCCCTAGGACTTCGGGCTATGTAATGGGTATCCATATAACCAAGAAAAGGTGGTATTTTCTTTGCTTGAATAATAAAATGAGGCTTCATCCCAAACCTTTAAAAAATCATAAATGATATAATATTTACGAATGAAGGGTTAGAGTTGATATACCAACCATCTTATTTGTCTCATGTTAAGATACCTCTATGATAAGATATACTTCAAACTCTTGTTGTCCGTAGATATATCACATCTTTTTCCATTGAGGTGGTGTCAACATATTTTCAAAGAAAATATCACATATTCCATGTCAAGGTCATGAGTTAGATATTATTATTCATGGTTTAACAATTTCCTTGATTCATAGGTAATCACCCTATCATTCTACATAAGGACACAAAAAAAGTCCTTTCTTTGATGCATCAATATAAATTAAAATTCCTTCCTTACCTAATGATAGAGTTAATATTGATTTATTAATATGTCTATATTTAGATATTTAAATTTTTCCTCAAATTCCCCTAACCATATGAATTTAATCCTTTACATGTTAACTTGGTTAACAAGTTGGATATTCGAAAAAAAATTGAACAAACCACTAATAGTAACCTATTAAACCTAGGAAACTTCATACCTTGGATTTATTCATTTGTGTAGAATATTATATGACTACCTTTATCTTTTAAGGGTAAAAATATATTCTATACTTAGATATAATATGTCCAAGAAAAGAAACTCCATTTATCCAAAATTCACACTTACTATATTTCCCATATAATTCCTTTTTCCTAAGGGTATCTAGAATTATTTATAGGTGAATGTCATGTTATTCCTGGATCTTAGAGTATATCAAGATATCATCAATTAATACCACCACAAAGTTATCAAGATAATCCTATAACACTTTATTCATTAGATCCATAAATATAGAAGGTTCATTATTCAATCCAAATGGAATTATTGTAAACTCATAATTTTCATACTTTGTTTGAAATGTCATCTTTGGTATATCATCTTTCTTCACCCTTAGATGATAATAACCAGAGAGAAGATAGTTCATTAAAAAGCATTGGTATCCTTTAAGTTGATTGAATAATTCTTCAATGTGTGGTAAAGATTACTTATTCTTTATATTACTGGTATCAATTTCCCTATAATTGATGAACAACCTCATAGACACATCTTTATTCTTCATGAATAAAATAGGGGCTCCCCATGGTGAATCACTAGGGTGTATAAATCCCCTATCACTCAACTCCTACAGTTATTTCTTAAAATACACCAACTCCACTGGTGACATTCTATAGGGATTTTTAAAAGTAGTTCTTGAATCAGGAATGTGTTCAATAGAGAAATCAACTTCATGCTCTGGTGGATGTCTAGGTAATACTTCTTGAAAAAATCAATGAATTTTTATACCAAAAGTAAATCCTCTACCCTTGGAATATATTCCTTATTTATAGATCACACTTAATCTTCCATTATTCCCAAAATTTCATTGAGGAGAGCTATTGGGGGAGGATCTAGACATGATTTATATAATGAAGCTTCCCCTAAAGAGAAAAGAGATTCCACCTCACCTACATGAATCGTAATATCCTTCACATGGAAATAAATTTTTTCATTGTACTTTGAAATCTAATTTATAAAAAGGATCATATCAAAGTAAAACATTAATTTAATAGCCAATTTTAAAAACTGGTATTCTCATGCATTATAATTGGAATTTTATGACACGTCATTATTGCTAAAAGAATCCCACTTGGTAACTTTGAGGATGCAATCAAAGTACCTACCACCATGTCATTGTGAATTTTTAATTCTGATGTGGTAATTAAATAATATTTTCTTTTCTCCCTTGTAATTTTATAAGTTAAATCACATTAATATTTTGGAAAATATTTTATATAACATCCCTTCTCCCTATATGTAAATCCTTGATCATAAATAGATTTTAACTTGCCATTGAATTCATGAGCTTGATTGCCTTTTTCTCTGCACTTGTAACATACTCATGTTCCTCTCATATGATTCATAGGTTTTTTATTCCCATAGTTATCACACATGGGAAATATCATCATTCCTTTATTCTCCTTTTCCTCAATGTTCTTCCCATTATATTCAGTTAGCCTCTTCTTCTCCTAATTTCCATTCAATACATATATCTTGGAGAACTACTTTTATATATTAATGGTTCTTGAGACTATATCCTCATATTATGGAATGTTATAATAAACCAATACCCTTTGAAGGCTCAAATTTAACCCATCAAATAAATAATCAAAATAATTTCCAATCTATGTACATAGTCTACAACATGTCTAGAAAACCTTGTAAAGTAAGCCTCATAATTAGAAACATTTTTCTCCTCCTTTTGTCTAAGATTTAGGAATTTTCTTTACATTTTTTATCTTTACTCATGATGAAATTATTTTTCCTAAAATACCTCCTTAAAAGTTCCCCATTCTAATAATTTGATCTCATATTAGAATTTTTTTTTTGATTTAGTGGGCATCATTGGTCTGCATATCCCTTCTGATGATATACTGCCATGATGACCTTTTATTTTTCACTACTTCCCAATGAAAGAAACATCTTCTCGAGGGACTTGATCCATTGTTCAGCTACCAATGGATTAGTAGTTATACTGAATATTGGAGAATTTTTTTCACATGAAGTGGTCAAACATATTACACCATGTTGTGGATCATCAGGATGTTATATGTGGGATAGATTAAATTTCATATCCTGGTTTATCTACCCTAATATGGTTATAAACTAATTAGCATAAACTCTAGATTCATTAACTTGTTCAATGGGAACATCCCTTTATTGACTATAGGTTTTTATATGGTTTAGATTTCTTTCATTAGTTTCCATATTTCTATAATGGCATACACATAATCATCTCATGATATTGAATTATAAAATATAATTAATATTAAGTATTCTAGAGTGCTACCTAAAAATATTTTTTTATTTTAATATTAATTATGTTATCTCACTTGGTTCATCTAAATCTTGCACCATCCCGTGTTTTAGACCGGATGGAATTTCCAAATAAATTTGAGTTTTCTCAATTGTGGATGATCCATTCTAAATTTTAGGAATTTGAATAGGGTTTTGAGGGTTTGAACATACATAAATGTTTTTATTTTTGCCATGGTTTATGTTTCTATGGAATCCCTAAAGGTTCAGGAAAACATTGATGGAAGAAAAAAAAATTGGGATACTGAAAATAGTTACTACAAGTCTAACAAGTCTTGTAAAACATTTACACAGCATGTAATGGTTTCTTGTGGTGCGACCTGGAAGATTTAAGACTCGAAAAATCATGGTCTTTCCCTAAGGAATACATTATGTGTATCTATTACACATCATTAAACTATTACACAACATGTAATAATTACATTTTGTGTATTATGTAGGTATCCTTTTAAAAAAGGGGAAATAGGGGCTTGGTCCCTCATTTCTCCATGCATAAAAGGGCACCCTCCCATCAGTGATTCATCCCATATCCTTAGATATTGTGTATCTACCTCTTCTGGTGTATGATTCAAGTATCACTAGATGTTTTGTAAGCCTCTTAGTAAGTTTTTCACTCATCTTACTTCATTTCTTCATTTATATTTCCATATTCAGTATTATTTTTATGATAGCTAATACATCTTATTTTTAGGTCATTTTTCAAATCCTATATTTTCTCTCAAACCATCTTGAATAAAATATTTATAGTAGAAAATTGAAGCATCCTAAACATGAGGTGGGTGGTATATAGCTTCTTCCTCAAGTTTTAGACAATTTATAATTTTTATCGTTGTGTCATGTGTCAATATTTCTGTGCAACCCCTCTAAAAATATGAAATTCATGATGTAAACCCTAATTCATAGAACTAAATAAATGTTTCCAATTAATTTTAATTGTTAGAGGTTTCTCACCTCAATGTTAACCACACCCTTAGGGCATTTTCATAAAATTCCTTATTAATTAAAAAACTTTTTTCTAATAAAACCAACTATTGGGGTGAAATCTCTTATAAAATTTAAATGGGTTGATTAATTAGAATCCTGAAGGATGGGTCACTTCAATATATTTTTCCCTAGTGACCAAAATATATTTTAAGTTGTATGGCTATTTTCCTTATTATAATAACCTAATTAATTGTAGTGGCATTCATGTTAGCATGTCATATCTTATATCCTTTTCATGTAGGGTGTTTACTATTTATGAAGAGTTCACCAAGACCCTAATAATTTTAGTTGTACTTATATCCTCTTGGTAAGTGGAATGATATTGGCATGGAATTTTCCATGGCGTTCTATATTATCATTAATTGAATTTTTTTTGAATGGAATACTTAAGTACATGGCCCTTATTTTTATATTTGAAATGAATAATGGCCATGGACCTCTTTGTATACTTGATTTCTAATGAAATTTTTATAAATATGACCTTATTATAATTGAAAATGAATGAGTAAATGAGTTATGTATTCTTTGAGTGATACTTGGATTCCCAAGTATGAATTACTAGGATGGGATCATGGGATGTTTGAGACTATAGTACCCCTAAGTGATACCAGGTTCCATAGTAAATTACATTGGATGGGCTTGGTGTGAGGATGCCTGTATGTTATTCCATGAGTGATACTTTGTTCCCTAGTGGTATACCCTATATGGACTTAGTGGGTTATACCCTTATGTTGCACCTTGAGTGATATAGGGTTCCTAGTATGGATTTCCCAAGATGGACTCATGGGTTCCCTGATGTGTTGTATGCTTTGATCAATACTCAGATTTCCACATAGAAATTCCTTGGATGAGCTCATAGGATGATTGTGTTTGTTTTACCCATGAGTGATACTAGGTCCCCTAGTGGTTTACCTTAGACATGCTTAGTGGGAAATGTTCTAACCCATTCCACAAATTATGCTCAGTACCTATGAGGTGTACTAATGACATACATAGAGGGTTATTTCTTAATACCATACTGAGATTAATACTTGGGATTCCTCATTATGTATTGCCCTAGATAGACTCTTATAGTGATGAGTAATTATAGTGCTTCTAGTGTGAAACTTGAGATTCCTCTTTATGGATTGTCTTGGATGGTCCTAGATTTTATTTTGATAAATAACCTTAATGACTCTTTTTTCAAGATCTAATAAATTCTAGTTTATCAATTTTAGGGGCATGTCTTTCAATCCAAAGAACATGCTTGGGTTCGGTACATGTTTGTATTCATTCATTATGATAGCCCTGTTATGTCCCCATGTGCATACACCTATAAAATTATAAATATATATATAACTATTCACAAAAATTATATCTATACAAGTTTATCATGGTTTGAGACATTCCAGGTTAGATCGAAGCAGGTATGGTTGGTCAGGTGTCCCTAAGGAACCTGATCCAAGTCATTTAATTTTATTCATTTACTACTTTATCTATCATAATTATACACAATTGTATTGTATATTTATGGACTGGATACCTTAGGCACCATTGGTGGTGGCCTAATGAGTATATATCAAACCCTTTTTAGGCCATTATTTCACTGGGGTACTTCAAAAAACCTCATGATTATAGGTTTAGGTTTATTGGATTATGTTTTGGTTTTTATTCTTGTGCCTAGGGATGGGAGTTATAAACATAGGACTGATCCAGAGCTCAGGATTCTCATGGATATAGTCTTAAGGATTTTTTTATCTTTATTATACTATATTGTATCTCATATTGTATGATTATTGATTTTTTTTATTTTAGCTTCATATGGACATGAATTCATGGTTGTAAATTTGGAATTGTCCACTTTTTAGTATTATTTTGATCTTCCACCATTTTCTGTTTTCTTATCCATTTATTCTCGCATGTTACTGTTGTGATAATCTAATCATTAGGGTATATTCTCTTCATTATACCATCATTAGAACCTCGATTCTAGTCTGTAGCATCTAACATATGTGTAGGTTCCCTTGAGGCCATGTGACCATCCAAATTAGGGAACTGTTTCAGTGGCTCTTGGTTGAGGATGTTACAAAGTGGTATCGTAGGTTTTTTTCCCTTTGAATTACTTTTTTGGGTTGGTATCAATATTTTCTTGGGTACTTTTATAAAATCATTTAAATATTATTAGTATACCCTTTTCTTAGTGACAATAATTTCCCCTATCTTAACATCATATGGGTACACTGAGAGAGAGCATTGGTTATACACAGAGCTAAATAAAGAACTTACCTTCTGTTGGGATTAATAAATAAAACTCTAAGGGAAGACTTGGGTGATACTTGGGTTCTCAAGTATTAATACCTTGGATCGACTCATAGTCACTAGATATTTCCTTTTAACTTGGTCTCTAGGTGGATACTACTTTGGGATCAGTCAGTGTTATTGATTTGTGGACATTTTGGATTTGTACCAATATCTCACTTATAGATGCTGGAGTATGGAATACCTTGGATGAACTCCTTGGACTCCATTTTATGATTGCATGGTCACCCTAGTTTTCAATCGGGCTCGAATTATGTTTTTAAGGGTAACGATCCAAGTATGATGGATCTAGTATACACCATGTTTGTGCTGATGCATGGAAACTTGAACAAAAATGTGATGGTTTGGCTGGGAGACATCACCATAAGTCGGGTATCGACTTTGGTGAACCTACTTGAGGTAAATGTGAGGTGTCTTAAGATAATGAATCATGTTTTGGGTTGTGATACACTATAAATATAATATTGGCATTTTTAAACTAGTAATTTGTAAGTGGCTTGACTATTTTTCTTTTTTCTTAAGGAATATAGTTGGTGAGGAATCATTTCTAGCACATCATTAGGATGAGGTGAGTGTGGTGCGATTCGACCAAGGATTTTATGAAAATCTGTCTCAACCAAGATTTTTTAGGTCAATTGGGAGTTGATAATTCAATCAAGCTAAGAATCATTCCTTGAGTGTTACTAGAATTATACGAGCATGCTTAAATAGTAAATTTTGATGTTGGGGAGTATTGTAGATCAGAATTGGCCACTAAATGATATTACCATAGTGGTAAGAACCATGGGCTTGTTAATATAGGAGATGATGATGTGATTTCCTCTCAAGGAATACAGGATCGAGTATGCATTATCTCAATGTTCCATTTATAATATGATTGTTGTATTGATTTTAAACAGTTTATATTTTGTGTTCTTAATGGTGATTCTTGGAGGTGAATTTAGTGATAGAAAATATACGCTGATATTTGAGTGGTGGATCTCTAACTCAAGTAGGTCAGATGATGTTTCATTATTTACCCAATGATTCTTGGGGGTGATAGGTTCTAATATTGGGATATTATATCATCCCACATTTGGGACCAGATGTAATTTCCAACGGAATTTTATTTTTCCCAATAGTGAATGATCCATCCTAAATTTCAGTGATTTGAGTGAGTTTCTAAGGGTTTGAATTTCAATAAATGATATTTTTGGATATATTTAATGTTTTGGTGGAATACCCATAGGTTCTAGAATAATGGGTGGCCAGGATGCTAAAATAGTTGTTTTGAGTTTTACATGTCATGTAAATAATTTACATGGCGTGTAATGGTTTCATGTGGTGCACCCCAATGGATTCACAATGTGAAATCTTGGGGGCTTGACCTGAGGAGTACATGTTGTGCATCTATTACACATCATGAAACTATTACACAATGTGTAATAATTACACACCAGTTAGTATGCGGGAATAATTTTTAAAAAGGGTAAATGAGGGATCAACACCTCATTTCTTCATGCACAGGAGGGAACCCACTAGACAGTGCTTCCTCTCCTCTCCTAAGGTCTTTTGGATCTCCATCATCCGGTGTTCGATTTAAGTATCACCATATTAATTGGAATCCTTTCAATAAGTTCCTCGATCCTCTTTTTTTATTTCTTTATTTATCTCACCATATTCAGTGTTATTTTGGTGCAAGATAATACACCCTATTTTCAAGGAGTTTGTCAAATCCTCCATTTTCTCTCAAACTGGATTGAATAAACGCATGATAATGGATGAATAAAGTTTCCTAAACATGAGTTAGATGTTTTATATATTTTCCATAATGTTTTTTTCAATTTATAATTTATGTCATTATTCCTAGAACCTATATTTCCATATAACTCATATAAAAATGTGAAATTTGTGATGTAGACCATAATTCCTAGAACTAAATAAATGTTTCTAATTAATTTTCATTTTTTGGAGGTTTATCTTCTCAATGTGAACCACCCCATTAGTATATTTTCTTAAAATGAATTATTAATTAAGAAATTATTTTCTAAAAAAAATAAATTTTGGGTTGTACAATCTTATAAAATGTATACTGGTTGATTAATTTTCAATGTGGAAGGATGTGACACACCACTATATTTTCCCCTAGTGACCAAACCATATCCTAAGTGTTTTTGTCCTATTTTCCTTATTGGAAGAACCTGATGAATTTTAGTTTCATGTATGTGAGAATGGCCTATATTATATCCTTTACATGTAGGGTGTTTACTGTTTATGAATAGTTCTCATGGATTATAATAATTTTAGTTTTACTTGGACCCTCTTGGTAAGTGGAATTATATTACAATGGACTTTCCCTTGGCTGTCTCTGTTATTAATAGTTTAATTGTTATGAATATAATGCTTGAGTACATTACCCTTATTGATATATTTGAAATGAATAATGGGTGTGACCCACTTTGAATACCTGAGTTATGATGGAATGGTTATAAATATGGACTTCTTTTAATTGAACATAAATGATTAAATGAGTCATGTACACCATGAGAGAAACTGAGATTCCCAATTAAGAATTCCTTGGATGGGATCATGGGTTGTTTCTGACTATAGTACCCATGAGTGATACTGGTTTCCCTAGTAGAGTGCCTTGGATGGTCTTGGTGGGAATATTCTTATATTTTATTCCACTAGTGACACTTGGTTCTATAGTGGTATACCCTGGATGGAATCAGTGGGTTATACCCTTATGTCCCACCTTAAGTGATACTAGGTTTCTGATTCAGATTCCCCATAATGGAATCATAGGTTTCCTGATGTTTTGTATACTTCGACTGATACTTTAATTCCCATATAGAAATTACTTGGACATGCTCATAGGCTGATTGAGTTTGTTCTTCCCATGAGTAATCCTGGTCCCCTAGTGTTTTACCTTGGACGGGATTGGTGGGAAATGTTCTATACCATGCGAGGAGTGATACTCAGTTCCCTAGGTGGTATACCAATTAAGAACTTAGTGGGTTATGCCTTGATACCATACTAAGAGTGGTACTTGGGATTCCTCTTTACAGATCTCCTTAGGTAGACTCTTATGGTTATAGGTAATTATAGTTCTCCTTGTATAATAATTGGTATTCCTATTTATGGATCACCTTGGATGGGCCCAAGTTTCCTTTTTATTAAGATACTTAATTCAACTTGTTTAAATATCTAAGGAATTATAGTTTATCATTTTTAAGGGTGCATATGCCAAGCCAAAGAACATGCTTGGGTTTGGTCCATGTTTGTATTCCGCCCTTATGATGGCCTTATTATTTACCCATGTGTGTTCACCTAGAAAATTATATATATATATATATATATATATATATATATATATATATCTGTGTGTGTGTGTATTTGTGTTCCTATTAACATAAATTATATTTTTACATGTTAACCATGGTTTGATACATTTCAGCTTAGGTCGAAGTAAGTATGGTTAGATAGGTGTCCCTGAGGAACCTGGGATGGCTTGTTTACTTTAATTCATTTACTGATTTACCTATCATACCTTCATACTACAATATTTTATATTCATGGACAACATATCTTAGACACCATTTCCAGTGTCCTTCTATGTATATCTCACACCCAATTTGAGTTTCCATTTCACTAGGGTACCCAAATAGACCTCATGATTATAGGTTCTAGTTTATTGGATTATGTTTGTGATGTTATGCTTGTGCTTAGAGATAGGACTTAGGAGGGAAATACTGAGCCGTAGCTCAGGATGCTCATAGAGATGGCCTTGGGGATTTCTTTTATTTCTATTATACTATATTGTATCTCCTTTTTTATGTTTACTTTTTTTTTATTTTATATTCATATGGTCATGCACGCAAGGTTGTATATTTGGCATTGGCTTCTTTTTAGTATTATTATGATCTTTTTCTATAATATTATATCTAATTAATTTATTCTAGAATGATACTTATGTGTTACTATGATCATGAGGGTATATAATCTCCATCATACCACCATTATACCCTTGTCTCTTATCAGTAGTCTCTAGATTATGAAGAGGTGTGCTTGAGACCATGTGACCGACCAACTCAGGGCACCGTTTCAGTATCTCCTGGGTCAAGACATTACAAATCTATTCCCCCAAGGTTTCTTCTAAACTTCCTCTAAAACCAATTGTAACATCTCATACTCCATATACCTAGATCTGGTAGTTATATTAAATTATTGGTTTATAATACAAGAGTTTTTGAAGAATAAAATATTTTATAAATCTTGGTAGATGATATGAATAAATTCATCACATTTCAAAACATAAGATACAACATGAAAATATTATGAGACCATTATTATTCCTTCCATAATATCCCTAAAAATTACACAAGTTCCTCCTCTAGGTTTCTTAGGTAAATTAAAACAAATAATAGTGAGATCAAATGATCGGTAATGAGTAGCATACAGTTAAATATTTCATAACATAAACAAGGAATAAGTGATTTGTCATGAATAAATGAAACAACATGAATCCATAATCAACTAAAACTAAGGAAATGTTATATCCATGATAATAAATTAATACATGGATAAAAATAATCATTTATCTCATATTGATGGAATTCATAATTTCATACATTAAAACATTTTGATAAGGCATTGTGCCAAGAAACTATCCTTTTTTGGAAAAAGGTATACACCAAAATACAACTTCTCTTTTCTCATGAGACTTGTTGATAAATTGAGGGTCTATATAATTCCAATCCCACCCATCACCTGATTAAGTCCAATATATTCACCATGAGATTCATTAAGACCTTTCTTATAATTCCCTTAGTAACCTCTTACTGAATAAAACTTGGAAATTCTTATAATGAGAAATGCATAAATAAAATACTTCCCAAGTCAATAGAATAATATGGATTTCAAGGTGAACATCCCTTAATCTACTTGGATAATATGGGTTTTCATCAAAGTAACATAAATTACCCTTATCAAAGAAATATAGTAGTGAAGGTAATTGTAATGTGTTCGGTTTTCCATGAAAGATAATAATTGGATTTAATAGCTTACACTAGTATGATAAGAAGGAAATGGTATAAAATATCCTTTATCATGGTTTATAAAGATCATGTGAATATTCCAAAACATGTCCCCCAAGATTTTCTATTCAGGTGTTTATTCTTATTCCTGTCATCATAAATTAGATTAATAGCCAAGTTAATTATCATCCAAAACTTTTTGGGGTGATTACCCTTAGATGCATCTATTTCAAAACTACATCCACATTATATTATCCAAATAGGGATTTATTTTCTAGGAAACTACACATACATTTACTTTACCAAAACTTGGGATAGTTTTTACACCATGTAAAATTTTGAGTTTTACAATGGTTTTGGTGACTATTAAATTAAAATAACATGAGGGAGGGATAATAATATAAACTTATAAATCCATTAAATTACATGAGTAATATGGTAAAAATTATTCCATGGTATTTTATGCACCACCCAAAAGGAAATATGTGGTGAATATAACATGAGTCATAAATTAGGAAAATTGATATGGAAAACCCCACTTATAGATTTAGTAGAAATTCAATCATAATATATTGAAAGGGTGGAATTAAAATTAATCTTAAAATACCAAGAATAAATGATTTTCATGATAAAATTATCACACATGAGGGAAATTAGGTACATAATAAAAACATTTCTTAAAGAGACGAATTTGATATGGAAACCCCTTACCTATTTTCTTGACTTCCACGAATATACTTTAACCTCTTATATTGTAATGAACCATAATTTCATCAATAGAACATCCCTTTTAAATATATGTGTGTCGTATTTAGTAATATAATATTATATATTTCATAAAAACAACATGATATAACCAAAAACATTTTATTATATTAATTTTAACATCGAATTTAGGTAATAAATATTGTCATAATAATTTAAATTATTATAATGGGAGATAATAGTAAATAATATAATAATAATAGGAAAATTTGAATCTACTTGTTCCCCAAAAATAATCACACTCATGAAAAAACACTATAGAAATAAAATATAATATTGGTAATTAAATATGAATTTTGAAAATGAATATATATATAACCTTGAGATAAAATGGAGGTGAATGAAGAATTGGTGAAATATGATATATTTATAGGAAGTAGGAATCCCATATGACCATTACAAATCAGACCATTAGAATAGTAATCTAACTATTTGAATTGAAACCAGACCATTATAATAGTAATATGACTATTAGGAAAATTAACTTGACTGTTAGAATAGTATATTCACCAAAATACTAATTCCAAGTTCCTTAAGGAGTATTTCAAGGAGGTGGCATTTAAGAGATAATGTTCTCAATTTACCTCTTCTAAAATCATTTCTTCTTCTACTTTCTCCTTAACTCCATCATACAATATGGAATAATAACTACAATATCATATATATACTACAATTTTATATTTATAATTTAATATCTATCATACACCCTTTTTTCATCTCCTCTTATGCTAAAAAATGAAATTGTTTTCCATATTATGTCGATCCACCCCCTTTGTGGATGATGAGTTTCTTTTTTTAATACCAACATCATGGTAGGTTTAAATTCACCTATAATGGTTTAAAATTAACTAACTATGAATATTATATATGTTTCATATTATTTAATTAATATATTGTCATAATATTAAATAAAACAAAATGAGTTCTTTGTGGTTGGTAAAACTGCCTAAATGAACTCATTGTATAACACTAATATTTTTACTAAACGAATTTTCCCTATGTTAGAACACATGTGATTATTTGGGAACATTTAAATTTATGGAACTAAATGAGGATTATTTCATTTGAGTCTTATAGTTTTAGTCCTATTTGATGAGAACATCAATAATTATCCCTATGTGATCCAGCCTTGGAACCATGAAATGAACGCTCTCGGAACAACAAAATCAAACATTATATCTCAGGGAAATGATTATAAATAAACCTAATAATATTATAATAAATAAAACTTAGATGTAAATGGTTCTTAATTAAGTAATTATTTAATATAATTTGATTATATAGGATGTTAATTTCAAGTGAAAAAACAGATCTGGACTTAAGGTAACAGATCTATAAACCACCCTTTTTCTTTAGGTTATGAATTTTATATCTCTAACTCATTATATCCCACTATTGGTGTTATTAAATGATTAAAACTTATATATATATATATATATATCTTATTATCCCTTCCCTTGAAAGGGTAATACTTTCCTTAAGTTTATTTCTCATAACTCCTCTTTTTGAAATCTCCTTGATTATGATGTGAGGAAATATTATGAAACTCATTTCATTCCATGGGTAATAATTATTTTTATAAATAATTATTAATTTAATTTCATAGAACACATGATAATTCAAATTTTATGATGGGTGTGCCTAAATATCACTTAAGTGCATTTCGTAATTTTTTTGTCTCATGATACATTATGTATGGGGATTATGGAGTAAACCAAATCCATGATGGGAAATTGTACACCATGTAATGTTGTATTGGTGGTTATCCTTGACTTATTTTTATGTCATGTTATATATTTTTCTATCCCTTTCCTATATTTCCATGATATCATGATTCCATGTTATTTGTGTTATTCTCTCATCTGATTATTCATGAGCCTCCTATTTTATGATATAATGTCACATAATTTGAATCACATTTTATGCTTTGTTATCATGTTTATTACCTTACAATTATTAATATCTCATAACTTTATTTTACATATTCCCCAAATATCCTATATATTTTTAGGATCTCAAAGTTATTTAAGATATCATTATTGAGATTAAAGTAAAGATGTTTTATATTAGTTTCATTTTGAAGTTTTATATACCTATTCTTCAAAATACACTAGGCCTCTCAATCCCTTGGTTGTATTTATTATAATATTTGTGTTAAAAATAAAATAATAATATGTGTAAAATACTCGGTTTCTATAGTTGGAATTAGATCTAGGTTTAGTTATTTTTTTGTATTAGGACTAGAATACTTAATCATTAACCTATGGATAAGTCTATATATAAGAAAATATCCTGAACTTTTGGTGAATTATATAGTGAGTGGTTTCCAATAAATTACATCCATATCTGGATACTAAAAGTGGATGTGGTTATGTAATAATTATACTTAAAGGTAATAACCTTGAAAAGGGTGCATTGGGTATCAACTCGATCTTTATTTGGTGTATGACAATGTGGCCTTACTGCACACCTATTTTGACACTCTCCATGGATATTCTTTATAAAATTTACAAAATACTTATAAACCATTATAAAGGAATTGAACAAATTGTTAGGTTAAAATTTTAATAGGGATATTAACATATATAACTAAGATTAAAACCTAGAGACTCATAAGTTAGGTTATACTTTTTATTTATATTTTATTCCTTCTATGTTCATGGTTACCCAATTATTTTATTTTTAGTTTGAGTAATATCATACCTTTTTTATTTTATTTAATCATGTGTGATAGGAGTAACCATGCCAATAGCCAATGTGGTTTTCAATGTGGTAATTTCCCTAAAGATATGTCGAACCTTTTAGGAATTATATATATTAACTTCATGTAAAAAACAATCTCATATGAGTCATTATATAAATAATAACTTAAATTATGTGGAACACCCTCCTCCTTCTCAGAAAGATAAAGTTGTAGTCGAGTCATTTATGCGACAAAGGCCTCCCACGTTTAGTAGATCATATGATCTTCTCATCCAAAAACCCTAGATTAGATCAATTAAGAAGATATTATTTGTACTAAATTGCATATAATAAGATAAAATCATGTTGGTTGTCTATCATCTTGAAGGAGAATATGATTGGTGGTGGACACTGATCAATAAAAAAAAGTATAAAGTGCATATTGATTCCATGGAATGGGAAGGATTAAAGAAAATATTTTTCAATAAATATTTTCTCAAAACTCTCCATATTAAAATGGATAGGTAGTTCCTCAGACTAAATAAAAATTAATATGATTCTATTGGGGGTATGAGGGAAACTTCACAATTCTTTCATGGTATTCCTTAGTCTTTTTCATGAATAATGAAATAAAGGTGGACCACTTATTTAGTGGGCTAAATCCGAGTCTATAAAAGTATTTAGTGATTCATTACTTTGATATCTATGAATATGTTTTCATTTTTACCTTTAATGATGATATATATATTGGATACTCTTAGCAGTCTCATGGTTCAGGAGATAAAATGTGAAAAATTGAGTTTTATTTGGGGAGATCCGTGGATAAATCCCATGGAGGAAAGAAAACCCAACATCCCACCTATTAAAAATGGGGGAATAATAATCTAGGAAACTGTCTTAAGGGAAATAATAGATGCTTCATGTGTTTAAAATAAGGTAATCATATTAATAAATACTTAAGGGATATGAATAATATCACTCATGTGAGATAGTAAAAGATGGCTTAGGTCAACACTCAACCTACAGTATGGTGTTTCAACTTCAAGGAATATAATAATTATTTGATCTAATTATCTAAGATAAGGATTTTCAAGGATAATCAATGAAATCAACCTCAAAGTCCTAGATAGTAAAGACTTATTCTATCACTACTACTAAAGTGTATCCTAACAATGATGTGGTGATAGGTACACGGGTTATTCATTAAAGAATAGTGAATTCACTTTTTTATTCGAGTTATACACATTCTTTTATATCTTGTAAGTTTAGTAGAACTATTCAAAACCCACCTCAAAACATGGGTATTATTCTATCTATGAGAACATAAAATGGAGAAATTATTGTATCCCAATTGTATAGCTCCTCCTCAATCAATGTTTGTGGACTAAACTTCCTAGAAAATCATGTCATACTGCCTTTAGAGATGTTTGATTGGGAATGAAATGGTTGTACTTATATAAATCTGATATAGAAAATATTTTTATTATTTTTCTTGTGTGTTTCAATGATTTAATCCATATCAATTAATAAATTTGAGCTTATTTTCATCATTTTAATATTTTTGATAAATTTTGGGATTAATTTTGGAAATTACTTAATTCTGGAAAATTGGAAGTTTTCTTAGAGCTACCATTTTATAGTAATAGCTTTTACAATGTTTATCCAATGTAAATGCTTCGTTTATTTAGTATTTCTTTGTTCTTAGGATTAAAAGTTTTCTTTTGAAACTAGATCCAATTCGATATACAATGGCCTAGAAAAATAAATCAAGTGGAAAAAGTTTTTTCGCCAAAAAAAAATGATATTATATTAGTAATTGAAGCATATATAAGCATAGAGACATATAAATTATATTATTCCAGGTGAATATTAAATAGGACTCAATTACTCATGCACCCATTAAATTTCATGGAGAACTTTTCTCATTAAGGATTCCTTTGCATGCATCCAAATGGAGTAAGTTCAAGAGTCTCCCCGAGAAAAAACGTATACTTAAATAATTTGGTTATAACTCTCTATAAAAGTGTCCAAATTAATTTAAATTTCTAGGGTATATATTTAACTTCATTTAGAAAAATGTTTTTAATAAAAATCAGTGATATTCAGAGTTCTTGTGTGTATAACCAAAGAAAACTTTCGGTATAAGGATTCTGGAAGAGAAATTTTTTGTTCATAATTTCCCCAATTTTATTTCTTTTTAGTTTTGTAATTTATTATTCTTACCCCTTCTTCATGTATGTAATTAACATGTAGGGGTAATCCTCTATGTGAAGGGTAGTGGATATTCTTGATTTTTTGGGATAAAAAAGACTTGATCAGGAATTTCCTAATTCGATTAAGGGTATTCACTAAAACTATTTCACACATAGGAAGGAGAGTATACCATGATTATATCATGGTAAGTTTTACTCTCACTATCACCATTTTCCAAGGGAGTGAGAGGAAGTGATCATGGAATATCACTTTAATCGGTTTAGTATAAGAGAATTGGATAAATTAGAATTATGATAGCATTGTAATTAGAAAATTGATCCTGACATGATCACCCAATTCATATCACTAACCCTATCACTATCTTTATCCACTTGTGTTCAAACTTTATTTTTAATTTCCTTCTTGCCTTTTAAACTCAAAAAATTTCAAAAAAAAAACTCTACTTATTTCTAAAATTTAAGTGAAAAACATGATTGTTGTGCACTCCTCATTAGATACATCCTAGGTCAGACACCTTAAAACATTTTAACATAGAAAATATTTGTTTTGGTCACACCCCATGATAGGAATAGGTCAAAACTTGGCATCATTTATAGAGAGTTTATTCCAACAATCTAATTCTAACATTTTATAAATATTTTCTTTTCATTCATTTTAAAAAAATAAAATAAATCAATGATTTATTCCAAATGCAATTATTCTTCCTGGATTGAAAACTCATAGGTGCAATAAGAAATGATAGATAAGGATGAGATGACCTTTTTACAAGAGGTTTATAAACTCACTATTTTGGTCAAGAAAATGTTCAATGGCCATGTCACAGGTCTCTCGCTTCAAGAACTGATGGACATGGTGAATCAAGTCAAATCTGATTATAAAATATTGAAGTCCAAGGATAAAGTTAAATTGAATGAGGGAACTCAAATTAAACTATAATCCAAACTGGAGGGGGAAGTTATTTCTCCACCCATATTTCAAATAGATGATCCTAACGACCAACCTCTTTCTAGTGAAATTAAACTGCAAGAGGAACCTCCCATTAAAGAAGCAATTGAAGTTGAACAAACTCAGGGATATGGCCTTTTCTTAAACTCATTATATTCTAATTTTATTGAATATTAATGGATTATTACCTCCCATTGTTTTAAATTTTCATAATTTTCTAACACTTTTTCTTGGAATAATATGATGAACCAGATGATGCACATAAAGAGGAACACTTTGAGCTCCCTAAACATGTTGATCATTTATTGGATGGAGTTCTAGAGGATTCTATAGTGGATTTGACAGAGGAAAAAGATACATGGGATTATTAATTTTAAAGAGATTATTTTCATATAAATTCATTATGTTTTAATTTTTTAAAATTAAATTACACTCTAACTTTTTCATTAATTATTCCATTGATGCAACATACCTTGACCAACCACTGAAGAATGAAGAAAAGGTTGTACAAGTGGAAACTATGAAAGTGGAGGAACCATCATAAAATATGCCTCTCATTATATTGAGGTGTATTTGGTGTACTACATCCATGGATTCCTCAACAAAAAAGAATAAGTGCAAGATTTAAAGAAGAAGTTCTGTTGGTTTATCTCAAAAAAACTCCACCCACCATCAGATTGGGGATAACCAAATAGAACTTTCCATCTGGAGGAAGTTAAAACCCAGGGCCCACTTGGGGAATTAAATCAAGATATATCTTTATTTTCTTATTATATTTCTTTCTTTAGTTTATTTTAATAAATTTATTATTTTATCTTCTCTAATTTTTCTTGTAGGTTTTTAGTGTGCAGTAGTTAAGAGATTAACGCAACATTTCCCTACCAGTAAGTCAGGTCATACCTCTCTTTTACACTTACTTGTTTATTGTGATTTAATTTCAAATATACTTACATGTCAAATCCAATTTAATTAATTTAGGTAACTATATAATTTAAGTGTGGGGTAGGTAACCTTTATAGTTTAGTATTTTCAATTTTTTATTTTTTCCAAAAACAATGTGTTTGTTTTTTCAAATTTTTGTGTGTTTCTTTTTCAAAATTTAATGTGTTTTTGAAACTTTTGGGCTCAAATGATTTTAATTTTTATTTTTGAAACCCATTTCAATTATTGAACCAATTTATTCTATAAAACTGAGCTTAAATGAATGCTAAAAATGACTTTGTTTCAAGTTCAAATTTTTGGGAATTTCATCAAAATTACTCTGATTTTTTAATCTTGTGCCACATATCATTGTCTTTATCATTGAAATCACTTTCATTTTAGGCTTATAAAACATTTTTTCATATTATTTTTATTCACCTTACTTATTAGGAGAACTAGACCATGCATGCTTTAACCAGAATTTGATTAATTCCTGCCAAAACTTTAGGGTTTGAGGTACTTTTGTTTTAAATGATTGAGGCATTTCTTTGGTTTTAAAGTCCCCATTTTGAAGAGAATAATTTTCATTCTAAACTTTCCTATACATTTAATCCTTGTATCCCTTATAATACATGAACATCATGTTAGGTTATCCACATTACAAGGTAATTTTCCCTATCTAACCCACTCTTGAAGTGAATTTTTTTTAAAACGTAGAAGAATTTCATTGATAAAAAGGGGGGGTTACACAAGTCTAATGTAAGGAATTTTGATATCATCCTGATCATATTAAGGGATTAATTCAGAAGGAAGATCATCCATCCAATGCATGTCTTGAGTAACTCCAAGATTGGCAAGCCCATCAGTGATCTTGTTGGCTTCATGGAAGGTGTGAGTGGAAATGAAGTTAAGCCCAATGAGAGAATTCAAACAGTCCATCCAGTGAGCAGTAAGAGGCCAAGAAAGGTGAATGGTACCATTCCATATGGCCTAAATGATTTTAGTGGAGTCTCTCTCAATCCAGATAGTGTTCCAGCTGTGTAATCTGGAAAAGGTGATGGCATGGATGACGCCCGTCATCTCAGCTTCTAAAGCAGTAGAAGAACCGCAAGAGCCATAGAAGCATCCAAAAATCCGGTCCATGTGATTTTTGAAGACGACACCACAACCCGCTGGTCCCGGGTTGATTTTGGAGGCTCCATCCACATTTATTTTAATCCATCTCAGAGGGGGGGAGCCAAAACACTTCAAGAGTAGAGTGGGGGTGAGGTTAGATCCTCTCCACCCCAACACATATAAGGATCCCAAAGTCACGGATAGAATTGTTGCAGTGAGCTTGTTGGATAGAAGACGCTTCACAAATAACCATAAGGATTCTAGTTTTTCCTATATTAATTTTAAAAGAATTATTGTGGAAAATTATTTCATTTCTACCATACCAGATAATATGAAGAAGTTCTGCAACATCCACAACCAAAAGGTTTTTTTTTTTTGCTGGGACGTAGACAACTCCAAGCAACTCTGAATATACATGTTGATGGTATCAAAAATCATCCATATGAACTCAAAAATGTCAATAATATAATGCTAGAGAGCGGTTTCTATGTCATAGGAGAGAAAGAGATAATTTATATCCTCTCTATATTGATCGCACATATGACATTTAGAATAAAGAGTAATCCTGAAAGTTTGTAAGCATTTATCTGTGGGGATTCTTTGATGGGAAATCTGTCAGAATAAAGTAAATCTTGAGGGTTTTATCCAGGCTTTGTTTAATTTATCTATCAAGGGATGATTATTGTCAACATTGTTGAAAAGAAACTTATAATATCCTTTGGAGTTAAGAATCCCATTATTCACAGGTTCCCAAATAAGAAAATCATTAGTATTAATGAAATGATAATTATCAACAATTTGAGTAATATTCTCAGGAAGATCGAGGTTATGGATATGAATGATCGATTCAATTGAATCCTGAAGATGAGGAGGGGGTTGGTTGTTATCTATAAAGGAGATCAGGGGAACGCTCATCTAGTTATCAAACCAAAATTTTAAGCTAGATTCCTTAGTGGCTATCCATCTAGAGTTAGACATAATAAACATGAAAGTACTTTTAATGGAGGGCCAAATGGAGGAATTAGGAGGGTAGAAACAATTGTTTCAAAGATTTTCAAGGAAGCGAGCTCTGAGGAAATTCATGGAGGATGAGGTGTTGTGCATAATGTTCCACGTAAGTCTAGCTTGAAGGGCCTCATTGAACTTAGAGATATTTTTTATTCCAATCCCCCCTTTATCAATAGGTTTGTAGCAAGAGGTCCAGGGGATAGTCACCAGTTTCCTCTCCGTAGTACTACCACTCCAAACAAAATTTTTAATAGTGGCATTAATGCGTTTTAAAATAATTTTTGGACATTTATATATCATCATTAAAAAAAAAGTTTAGAAACATTTATAGATTTCACCAAGAAAATTCTCCCAGCCATAGAAAGAGATTTACCCTTCCAGGAGGAAAGGTGCCTAAGCGTATGGTCCGAAATGTGAGAGAAGTAATACACTTTAGGTCTACCCAAAAATATAGGCACACCAATGTAGGTAAAGGGGAGAGAGCCTTCTTTGATGCCCAAGATGTTAGAAATGTAAAGTTTTCATCCCAAAGGAAAGTCTTTACTGAAAATTATAGAATATTTGTTCCAATTGATGTGTTGAAAAGAGACTTCCTGATAGTGGAGAAGGATATATTTAAGCTTGAGAATGTTCCTTTTGTCTCCCTGAGTAAAGAGAATAATGTCATTGGCATAAAGAAGATGCGAAGGAACTTGTAAATTTCTGGAGGCAGAGATAGGTTTTATGGTTCCTTTATCAATCTCCTGGGAGATCAACCTACTCAACTAGTCTTCCGCAATGGAGAATAGAATAACAGAGAGAGGGTAACCCTGCCTCACTCCTTTAGTGTAGTTGAAATAACCTCTAGGAGATCCATTAATGAGGATGGAGATGTAAGCAGAGTTGAATAAATATTTGATTATATTAATGAAAATTTCATTGAAGTCGAATTGTGAAAGAACTTTATACATAAAGCTCCAATCAATGGTATAAAAGGCCTTCGCAATATCAAGTTTGATAGAAACACTTCCCCCTCTACTTTTTTTGTTTAAAAGATTAGTGGATTCAGAGTCTAGATAGATGCAGTCTTGAATAGATCTACCTTTTATGAAACCAAATTGGTTCCAAGAAACTATTTTTCTACAAATGTAAGTCATTCTATTGGAAATTAATTTCATGATTATTTTGAATAAAGAATTGATAAGGGAAATGGGTCTGAAGTTATGAATCACACTATCTTTCTCCATTTTGGGAATGAGAAAAAGGAATTGGGAGTTAATACCATGAGGAAGAATTCCTTTGTAGAAGAAGACTTTAACCAGACGAAAAACATCTTCTTGAAGAATATCCCAATGTTTTTTATAGAAGCCATTATTAAAACCATCCGGGCCAGGAGCACTGTCAGGATTAAGGCTGAAGACAGTGTCTCTAATTTCATGATCAAAAGGGATATTGTTCAGAACAGTGTTATCTTCCTTAGAAACAAGAGTAGGAATGATGTCAGGTTTAATATCTTTATCAATGTTATCACCATTGAAAATATTTTCAAAATATGAGACTAAGTGATTGGAAATTCCTTCATCAGTGTCAGGAATTTGGTCCCCATTTCTAAGAAGGTGTAGGGTTCTATTGACTTTTCTAACCCTATGGAGAGTGTTATAGAATTTAGTATTTATATCCCCATCATTAAGACATTTGGATTTGAAGATTTATTTTTTAAGATTATCCTTGAGGTTGAGTAAGGAGATTATCTTAGAAGAAATGGTGATTTCCTATTGAGAGTCCTGAGCAAAGTTTGAAGAAGAGTTGATATTCTGAATTTGGTTAAGTTCAGTTTCTATAAGGTTGATGTTATTTTCCATTTCATAAACCTTGCCTTTGCACCAACTTTTAAGAGTTTTCTTTAACATTTTTAACTTCATCGGGCAAGCAAACGGGTCAAAGTGACCATGCATTTTCTTCCATGTGTTCTTTATGATGCTTATACATTTAGGGTCAGAAGAACAATCAGTGTTAAATCTAAAAGGAACTCTCAATTTACTTTTTTTATAGGAGAAGGAAAGAAGGATGGTATGATGGTCAGAGGCAATTCTCTCAAGGGTAATGCTAGAGATATTGTCCCAACTATCAAGGGAATGGGAATTAGTAAAGGCCCTATCTAATTTTCTGGCTACATTTCTATTATAGTGCTTCCTATACCAAGTAAATTTAGCACCCAAGAGGTTAACCTCAATGAGGCTGTTCATTTCAATACAGGCATTAAATTCCCTGGTGGAAATAGGAGCAGGAGGAGGACCAATTTTATCACTCAAAGCTAGGATGGAATTGAAGTCACCAATAATAAACCAAGGATAGAAAATAGAAGCATTAAGACTGGAGAGACCATTCCAAAGATCTATCCTATCTTGATACCTGTTATAAGCATAAACAAAAGTAGAGAAAATGTGTATGTTCTCAAAGATGTAGTCACAAGTAATGGCTTGACTCGAACAGTTATATATGTTAACATTTTTCAATGATGAATGAGAAAAGAGCCATAAATATTCAAAAGGGGCTCCATTGTTACAAGCCCCTAGGAAATAGTATCTAGGAGGGGCTTGATGTGAGCATGAGGCAAAGTTAATTTTAGGTTTAGCAATAGCAATAAGGTTTGGAGTGTGAGTATTGGTGAATCTTTTAAGGAAGTTGAAGGTGTCGAGATTAGAAATTCCTTGAAAATTCCAAAACAAAATATTTATTTTGACCATTTCTTGGTGGGGTTGTCCCCCTTTTTTTGAAGTTGTGGTCTTAGACCTGGTGCAAATTCCAGATGAGTGAACTTTCACAGCATTCTCATGATTATACTGCAGTTCTAAGTGCATGGGAAAAGTAGCATCAGCTGTATCTCTACCCTGCATGTTAGAAACAGAATGTATAGGAAGAGTAGGAGGGTGCTGCTTGATCTCAGGTGTCTTGAGAGAAGCAGACTACAGTCCCTAGTCTTGTGCCAAAGCAGAATTGTAGACAAAAGGTTCTTCAGCTCTAGAAGACATGTGATTCTATTGTGTGGAGTGCTCTACATCAGAATCAGAGTGAAAAAGAGGAATAGAAGTGGACTGCTTGCAAGCAGAATCCATGTAGACAGTAGAATGAGTATCATAGAACTATACTGAGATAGAATTGGGAATATAAGGTCCTGGAATTTTAGAAGGATTGGAATCAGGTTGTGCAGTGTGTGACAAAGCATAAAACTTCTTCTTGAGAGCAGCATATTGGAGTCCCTGGTCTTGTGCAAGAGCAGAATTGGGGAAAAAAGGTTCTGCAGCTCCAGAAAACATGTGATTCTATTGTGTAGAGTGCTCTACATCAGAATCAGAATGAAGACGAGGAATAGAAGTGAACTGCTTGCAAGAAGAATCCTTGAAGGCAGTAGGATGTGAATCTTGGACCTGTACCGAGACAAAATTGGGAATATTAGGTCCTGGGATTTCAGAAGGTTTGGAGTTAGGATGTGAAGTGTGTGACACAGTAGAAACCTTCTTCTTATCCTTATAAAGAGGTGAGGAAAGGAGGGCAGCCATGTAGCTGGGCTCGGTAGTCTTGTTCCTCTCAACACTGTCCAATGAGGAATGAGTTTCAGATATATTAGAGGGTTTTAAGGGCACATGAGTATATTTTTAGATGAATATTTGTGTGTGACAGAGTTTTAATTTTCTTCTGAATTAGAGGCACAAGTATTGTCAATATGAGAGTAGCTGCTCGGGGCATCTTTGAAATAATTGTTGGAGGCAGAATGAATGAGAGATGATGAGTCCAAAGTAGGACCATCAAGGTGGAGCAAACAGGGTTCAATTCTAGCAAGGGATGGGAGAGGATGTTAATGACAGCCTTATCAATATCCTTCTTTAAGTTTTGATTCAACAATTCAATATCTTGGTCTTCAGATAAATCTTCCCAAGACTTTCCTTTATCAGAATCAAGTATAACAAATGATTTGGATTTAACAACCCATTTTTCTTCCCCCTTCATGGATGTTTCTGGTTTTTTAGTAGGACCCTCTTTCTCTGTTCTATTTTTCCTGACCTCAGTCTATCCAGAATTGTTGGTTTGTGGAGGTTGATTGTGCACTCTCCTACACTGGTGAATGGAATGTCCAACCAATTTACAGAGTTCACAAAAAGGAGGAAGTCTTTCATATTCAATCCTCACCACTATTTTATAATCTTGTGCAGTAAAGATGATAGATTTTGGGGGCTGTGATTCAAGGTTAACTTCAATTAGAACCCTAGCATAGAGGCCTAAATCCCCATTCAAGGTTCTCTGATCTATCTTAAGGATAGTGCCTATACAAACAGAGATATCATTTAGGATCTGAGGGTGCCATAAAAATCAATTGAGGTCAAAGAACCTAACCCAAACATGTGATGTGTTCTTCCTATGAGAGTTGGAGTTAAAAGAAAAGTCTCATTCATAGATTCTTAAGAGGCTCAGCTTCAAATTAATGTTTCCCATCTTCCAAACACAATCAAGATCGGTTTGTGCATAAAATAGCATATGAAAATAACCCTTTCCAAGTGGAACGAGTTTCCATTTTTCAAAACCCCAGCTAGCAGATAATAAAACTTTAAGATCAGCATAGGACCAAGGAGTATCACCTTTGAGGTAAGAAACGCGTCCCATAATTGAGTACTTACAAAGATGTGAACGTTGTTGAATGACAATTGGATCTGCTTACACACAGAAGATGTCATCATCCATTTTCTTAATTATGGTCAACTTCATCGAAATAGATTTGGAAGACTTGGTTCCTGTAAGGGATTCGAGGAAAGATATTCCCTTTCCCCTCGTTTCGTCGGTTGAGGAGATTCTTCCCTTTGCAAAGATGCCACTTCATTTGAATGAATCTCCCAAACGATGTCATAGAGATCCATAGCAGGCATAAGGGAAGAAGAAGGGGAGAATCATGATGAATATTGGAATTCTAGGGTTTGTGAAGCAGGCTTTCGAGCTGTTGGGGAGAGCTGCTGGTCGAGAGCCATTTTTTTGGTTTTCTATTCGCGAACCATCAGCCCCGCTCTTGAAGTGAAATTTCATGATCTAGTATAACATAAGTGTGTGGGTAGTTGTCTTGTGTTTTTCTACCTTATTTGGTGCAAATTTGGGTGGAAAATAAATTTTTGAATATATGTTTTTGATGCTAAAAAAATTCTTTAGAAATAGGTGCCTCTTGATATTTCATTATAAGAGAAGTTGTGTCCTTTCGGAGCTTCCAATGGAGAAATAAATCTATTACTATCTGGAGATTTTAAGAAAAATTATGTTTGATAAGATTGATATTTTTTCTCATGAAATTATAAATGGTGTGAACTTTCCTTAAGTTTTAATGATGATGGAGTTGATTTCATATTAATGGGATTGAGAAGGATACCATAGTTGAGTGAAAATCATAATCTTACAATTTTTCTTCAAAAATATCCTAGCCTTCACCATTCAAGATCATAATTTTTGATATCTAATCCTACTAATTAGAATCCATGGAATAACCTTACAAAGTCCTCATCATAAACACATTTCATTGACTCACATTGGGTGGATATGTAGAAATTTATCTTTCTTATGGTGACCCTTTATGGGTTAGGATGATAAAATCCTTGATTAAAATTGATATTAGTGATATGTGATAAAATTAATGTGTGGTAGGTTTCTTTTGTGAATGGGAAGATAAATCAAGAAGAAAAATATTGAATTATCTGAATTGAATTGTCTTTGATTTTATTTTGATGCTTACTTGTCTAGGTGTCCAAGTTTTAAGTGTGGGGTAATTGATAGAGCTAATATTTTCAATATTTTCATGAATGTTTCAATTATTTAACCCCTTAAAATTAATCAATTTAATCTGATTTTCATCATTTTAATATTTTTGGGGAATTTTGGGATTAATTGTGAAAATTTCTTAATTCTGGAAAATTGGTAGTTTTTGGAGCTTCTATTTTTTGGTATTAACTTTTACAATGTTTATTCAATTTAATTGATTTATTTTTGTATGATTCCTTTGATTTTGTGATTCAACTTTTTATTTTGGACCTGGATCTAATATGACATACAATGGCCCATAAAAATCAATCAGGTGGAAAATGTGTGTTGGATAACAAAATGGACCCAACATCAGTAATTGAAGTATATATCAGCCTAGAGACATAAAAATTACGTTATTACATATAGATATGAAATATGACTCAATTACTCATTCACCAATTAAATTTTATGGAGAAATTATTTCATTAAGGCTTCCTTTTCATGTGCCCAAATGGAGGAAGTTCAAGAGTCTCCTTATCCAAAAAATGTGTACTTATGTAATTCGATCATAACTCCATCTACACATGTCCAAATGAATTTAAATTTCTAGGATAGATATCCAACTGCATTTAGAAAAAAATTTAAGAATAAAACTTGGTAAAATTTAGAATTCTGGTGTGCATAACTAAAGAAAACTTTTGATGGAAGGATTTTGGCGGAGAATTTTTTTTTTCTTCATTTCCTCTATTTTCTTTATTTTTAGTTTTGTAATGTATTCCTATTCTCCATTCTTCATGTATTCCATTAATATGGAGGTTTAATCCTATGATTGGTTGTATAAAGAAAGTTTTTTCTTTTTTTAATGATTGAGTTCATGCAATTGATGTTATAAAATATTTTCTCTCTTTTGTGAAGTTGGTTTCAATTTATAATAGCGGTTTTTATGATCAAGTACAATCATCTTTGGTTTTATATTCTGTTGTTTTCATTGCTTTGGTAAATGATTAATTTCTCCCTCCACGAGGTTTTGGTCTATATTTGATGGAATATATTTGGGCTTAGTAGTGAAGTACTTGGAAATCGTTAGTATGTGTGGGAGGGTTAGTGGACATTCTTGATTTTTTGGGATAAAAAATACATGATTGGGAAGTAGATATCCTTGGTAGATGCCTTCGACAGGTTCATTTTCTCTTCCTAGAAGCTCCAGGATCGGGTGGTTGTCAGTCTTTTAGATTCAAAGCATATTCAGATTCTCTTTTCATCTAAGTAAGATCTGATGTATGCTTAGTCCAATGCTCCATGAGCTTTGTATGGATTCCAGTTTAATTTATTTTGGTGGTCCTTTGACTTTCATCTGATGCATGACTCCCCGTCTATGGAACTCTGGATTTCACTTCCCGGTCTTCCACTACCTTTCCAGAATCCAGAAATTCTTTCGTTAATCGGAAATATGATCAGCCACTACCTCTATTCAGATTCCCGCACCAGCACCATGTGTCATCCAGTCTCCCCAAGAATATTTGTAGAAGTTGACGTTTCAAAGGGACTGTTGGAATACATCATGATTGAGATTGAAGGAGAGCTATGTTGGAATCAAAAGGTGTGTTATGAATCTTGGGTTCCTTTCTGCTTTGGTTGCCATCATCTAGGTCATGATACTTATAGATGTCGTCGAAGTTGTTCAGGTGGAATGGAAATTGCGGGCTATGACAACAATATGGATCATCAGGGTAGGGGTGGGGATGGACACCCTTCCAATGTTTAGAATGAATTGTTTACGTGCAATCCAGAAGTCAGTGTGGTGGAAGATCATGTAGATTCGGGTTTCAGTAAGACTGTTCAGGACTAGCGCCCGGTTAGGACTGCTACAGGGTCTGGTGATGGTTGTGCTGGCTCTGGAAAGGGGGATGGAAAGGTTGAGGATTCCAGTGTTCGGATGGAGAAATAAAGAAAAAAACCATTTAAGATCTTACCTCTTAAACCCAGTGTATCAGAGATCTTCAACAGGTTGTGGAGCGATCTGGAGAGTCCTCTGAATATCAAATCTTTTTCTCAGTATTCCTTGACCTGTGTGGTGGTCGAGGAATCTCTGGATTTTCAAAATGCATAGTCTCAGGACCCAGGGTAGTCTACTGGAGCTACTGGTCCAAATTCCAAAGGTGTGGAGAGTATTAATCCTTATACCTATGAAGAGGATATGCATATGGGTGATTTAAACAACTCTAATAGGGTGGTACTTTCTACTGGAAAGGGGAAGTCCAAGGACAGACAATAGTGGGATAAGCATGCACATGTAGTAGGCAAGAAGTTTATTACCAGACAGAGAATCAACTCAGAGAGGATGTTGTCCTGCCTCAACTTAAACAACTAATTTGAGAGTTTATGTAATCAGGGAGAGCTTGACAGAAACTCCAACTATCCCTCAGAGGCTGAGTCTGATGGAGACAGATAGCCCTCAGATGACTCTAGTTTGGGAGGATTTAGTAAAGGTCTACACAACCAATTGAGGAAGAAAGGAAATAAGGAAAATTGGGATTCAGGGAGCTATATTGTTTCCATGAATCCAAAACCTATGGGCCGTAAGGACTACTTCTATCTCATACCCTGAGATTTTACCCTCTTTTTTGGCCGACCACGTCTACAAAACTGTTTATACTTTGATTACAAGAATATACACTTATTATATATTGTTCATTATTCTGGATGACTATAATATAATAATGTCCTGGAATATTTGTTGCATTAATAACATCATGGAAGATCCCTGCTATGATGAGAACCTTGAAATGCTATAACAATGTTCTTAAATAAAGTTCAATAGTTGGATGACATACTATGATAGGACACATAGTATATAGACCATCATGTGTGAGTACTCATAAGAAGACGAGACTCTCTCTCACGGAGTTCGCACTTGGTAATCTCCAAGAGGGGAGATTATTAGAACATTCCCACCAGTAGTAATTCTTCATGTCTTGGTGTAATCGGACATTACTATTTACGAGTGTGTGTAACGGTCCTTAGACTGGAAGATTATCATTAACTCATGTCATGACTCTCACAGTTAAATTTGCTGATCAAAACCGTCATCAAGACAGTTGGCGGGAAGTAGGGTAAGTTGGGTGTGTCATGAATGACATGTTGTTAATGGATAATTCAAGGAAGGATTTGTCCCTTCTATATTTATGGAAGTAGATATATCAGGCCCTTTGATTGAAATATAACTTTCAATCAAATTTCAATGGACATGGTGTCACGACAAGTTTATTTCTAGAAGTCAAATAATGATGGATCAAGCATATAGGTTTATGACACTGCCATGAATCCTGCTTGATGAGATATTGAGACAAAGGAATTATATTACACAGTAAGAGTTTGTATGAGGTGACACATCAATGCGGCGTCAACTTCTTTCTCTTGGGTGTCTTGACCCATTGTTAGATAGTAATCTTGGACTTTAGGCTAGCCCACCTAATGCCAACAAGAAAGAGGCCTAGAGGGTCACACACTAAGTGTATCCAAGTATCTAAAGTAGAATAAAGACTATTTACATATGTGGTTTAATAATTATTCAAGGAATCCTAAATCGTTTTAATGTTGGAGGAAGAATAAAATGAAAACAAGATATACACATCATGTACATTGAATGTACACACTGTGTAGTTTTCATTTTGGAAAGGAAATGAAAAATGAGTACACGCTGTGTATTAATGATTACACGCCATATAGTTTTTCCAGTCAGGATTTTTGGGAAATAATATCATTTTATTAAATTATATTTATTATAATGTGTGGGTGCATGTTAAGGAATTAATGATTCAACATGGGGGTTTTCAATAAGATTTAATGAAATAAATAAAATGCGTAATGTGTTTATGTATTGTCATAACTCTATAACCTCAAACTCAATTATAAATATCCTCACAACCCCAAAACTTTTCCTTAATCATTGTGCACAACAATTATGGATAATTATCTCAAACCTGAAAGAACTCCTTCCTCCAAGAATGCTCTTAAGATCGATAGAGATCCTCCTACATCGGATCAAGTCGATCTAAGGCAGACAACGCAAGCAAAGGCTTCTCCATGCCAGCACCTTGATATTCCTTTGGAGACGTCCAAAGATATGTGGTGCATGTGTGGATTACCACTAGTGGAAGTCTACACTTGGATTTTGTGATGCAATGAAGAATCACATCAGAACGTGGTCAGAAATATAAATGAAGAAAGAATTCCATAAAAGGTACTTCTTGTCAATTAATTAAATTAATTATAATCAACATGTGATGATCATCCTTTGTGGTTTCGGGACTATTCTTATTCTTTGTCTATTTCTATGATTCGATCCATGGAGTCTGGAATTTATCATCGTATTGATCCCGGATTGATCATTGCTAATGACAAAAACTCAAGTGGGCACATCCACCCATGAGCTTCCACTGTGCTCGGGACCTTCAAGTGGTATCAAAGCGGTCACAACTGTGATTATAGTTATTTAATTTTCATTGATAATTTATGAATTTATATTTGATTCAATTAAAGATAAATTGTTCTATATAACTAAATGAACAAGATCTATTCTTCCTCCTTCATTTATCAGTTCACATCACAGAAATGACCTTTTAATTTTAATTTTGATTAAAATAAAAATGAGGAACTCATCCGGAGGAGCCACTCATTCTGTCTATACAACACAGAAATAAATGGAGTGTAGTGAAATCTACATGCCTTGTACTTAGGTTCAATGAACCAGTACAGGTCCGCCAAACCACACTGTGTGAATTGAGCATACCTAAGTTTTTTTAAAACACCATTTTGACCAGAACTGAATGGCATGTGGAAACTAGAATACGCCGCATGTATGTTGAATCTACACGCCGTGTAGTCCAATCCAGACCAGGTAAAATTGTTTACAAGGAGAAGTTGTGTAATCGCGTACATGGGATTTCCAGGCTGGTAACCTCGTAACAAGGAAGTAAATGCCATGTTAGATTAATCTACATGTTGTGTACTCTAAAATTTCCAAATTAAAGAAAACACACCAAATCCCCTGGTGTGTACTTTGGATAAATGGTGAAACCAAATACACACCATGTAATATATCCTATATGTCGTGTGCTTTACATAATTGGAATTTCACCAGGTTTCCTCCAAAGTACAAAGACCCGTATAAGGAATATGGATGAGAAGAATCTCAAGGAAATTCTGAAAGTAATTTAAGATAAATAATTTATTAATTATAAGATCATAATTAATTGAATTCAATCATGACTTATCTAGAATAAAAGAATGATTAAAATAATTTGAATACTAAATTTGCATAAATTTCATTTCATGCTTTGGATGATCATGAGCTAGACCAAAGACCCTTTATGAGTGTATGGTTTTATTTAAATTTATTTAATTTAAATTCGTTGTCCTGTGAGCCTTATTCTAATAAAATATAGGTCATGTGTGCCCATGGTTTCTTTAATGTAAATCCCATGTAATGGAGGATCTCCCAAGCCAAAGGAGATGGTTCAAAATCATAAGTTGAGGTGAAACCAACCCAAGAAGATACAAAGGTGGATAGGTGGCAGCTGCAAAACATAAACCATCGGGTTCAAGGTGTTTTGCCCTAGTTCAGAGTTAGCTTATCAAAACTACTATATAATATAACCAATAGAATATCATGATCATGCCATATTATTTTATTTCTATCTGATTTCATGGTTTATTTATTATTTATGTGTTTTCTCGATCACATAGTTCATTAAATAAACAAGAATGCACAGATGGAATAAAATAAAAATTGGACTATGTGTAAACATTATCATAACATGTTTAATCACTTAAGAAATAATCACTTAATATTAACAAGCATGTGATAATGTGAAACTATTCATAAAGGATTGAAATACCTCAAATACCATATTAAGTCAGACCATACCTTATGTTACTTGATTAAGGGTAAGACTCAATAAAAATATATGTTTGACCAACCCTTATTGGGACACTTAATTTTATAAAGGAAGATCTTATGAAAGTTTTGGGTTGACTTAAAAATTTTACATTAAGAGGAGTAGCCCTTGCTAGACTTGTTGAAAAATGGAGGCAAGTGTTGAGGAAATCAAAGTTAGGATTTTAGGATTGGGTAGTCCACTCAACAGATCAAGGAACTGTAAGCTCATAGTTGGCAAAGACCTGCCTACCTAAATATCTTTAAATAGCTTGACCAACACTTTTTGGGGTTATGCTAAGGGGAATATGGATCCTTGCCACTGGAATGTCATAGCAACTAGGCATTCCAAGTTCAATGGTGGGGGCCATTGGGACATGATAAAATAGTGGGAGAATTAAAAAATTCATTTATTATTTTTCATAAAATGTAATCAAAAGGAACTGATAAATCTTATCTTTTAATTTGTAGAATCAATATGAGAAACTAATCAACCACATTTTCTCTGTGATCAATTCTGGATAAAGACAATATCCTCACCGACAGTAACTTTCAGGAATGGTTTAGGCACCTTTGGTTTATCATATTCCATGAACCAAAGTTTTACGTGATGGAGTCCTCACTTCCTGATTCACCTATACAAGGGGTAAGTGATGAATATTTCCTGGTCTATAATCAACATTTGAACGATGCGCTCGACGTTCAATGTTTTATGTTGTCATCAATTTCTAGTGAGATCATTAAGTCTCATGAAGACATGGATGCCTATAGCATGCTCGAGCACCTTCATGGTCTATACCAGGAGAGATAAAGATAGGGAAGTTTTGAGATATCCAAGGATCTATTTCAGAGCAATCTTGGAGAGAGTGCTCTAGATGGGCCTCATGTAGTCAAGATCATTGGATACATTGAGTGTTTGGAGGTTCTAGGGTTTAAACTCCCCAAATAATTGGGTATCAATCTCATTCTTGCATCACTACCCCAGAGCTTCTCTAAATTTATTATAAATTTCAACATGAACAACACTTAGAAGTCTCTATCTGATCTTCTTATCCTCATTCTCCATGTGGACAATGATATGAAGCGTGAAAATCCTTTTTTCCTTATGGTGAATAAAAGGAAAGGGAAGGCGAAGAGATTTAATCCCAAATATTATTAAAGGACTTCCTATAAAAGGAAGATCAAATGGGAGGAAAGAGAATAGGAGGTTTTTTGTTTCGCATGTGGCAAGATGGGCCACTGGAAGAAAAACTGCACCCAGCCAAGGAAGCAGGGGAAAGCTTCAGGTGCGTTTGTTATAGAATGCAATATATCTATTTCTACCAATTGGGTATTAGATACTACTTGTGGTGCTCACATATTTATCCAAATACAGGAACCAAGTAGATTTAGAAAGATTGACTGAGGTGAGGTGGATCTGCGAGCAGCCATCGGAGCCAGACTCGCTGTTGTAGCTATCAGAGACTACCACCTCACATTGCATACTAGGATGGTCTTGGTATTAAAAGGATGTTATTATGTAGCCTCTATAACCAAAAACATTATTTCAGTATCCAGATTATATGTTTATGGATTTATCTTCAAGTTTGGAAATGAATGTTTCTACTTTTATAAAGATATCATTTTTTTGGTAGGGCACATTTATATAATGACCTTTATGTGTTAGACTACACAAAACAAGTAATGGAAATCGATGAAAAAGTTAATTCACAGGACTCATACCACACCCAACTTTGGCATCACCAGTTACGTAATGTAAATGAGAAACCTTTGAAAAAATTACATCAATATGGGTATTTAGATTCTTTCGAACTAAAACCACTTGGTGTATGTCATGCATGTCTACAAAGAAAAATGATCATATCCCCATTTAGTGGGAAAGGTGAAAGGTCTAAAGAGCTTCTAGAATTAGTTCACACATATGTGTGTGGACCATTTCCAATTGTAACAAGGGGTGGGTTCCTGTACTTCATAACTTTTACTGATTATTTTAGTAGATATGGATATATTTACTTAATGAGGTATAAGTCATATTCTTTTGATCGGTTAAAATAATACAATAATGAAGTTGAGAACCAACTTGGTAACAATATTAAGAAACTTCACTCAGAAAGAGTAGGATAATATCTTAATCATGACTTCATTGATTTCTTATGGGATTTTGGGATTCTATCTCAACTCACTCCTCCTTACACACCTTAGTGGAATGGTGTAAGTGAAAGGAGGAACTGCACCATGTTGGACATGGTGAGATCAATGATGAGTCATGTGAGTCTTCCATTATCCTTTTGGGGATATGCGTTACAAATAGCATCACACATACTAAACCAAGTACCAACTAAATCGATAAATGGTATTCCATATGAGTTATGGAGTGGACACAAAGCCATGTTATAAAATTTACATGTGTGGGGTTGCGAAGCATTAGTTAAGGAAACTTCAGGTAACAAACTTGCACCCTCAGGCACAAAGTGTTCCTTTATAGGATATCCCAAGGAAACAAGGGGATATTACATATACAACCCCTTAGATAAAAAAGTTACAGTGGAAAGACATGCCATATTCCTTGAGAGGGATCACATCTCTAAAAGAGATAGTGGGAGCGAGATAGACTTCGATGAAGTTGAGGCTCAAGATACACAGGATTTGGTACAAGAACAGATTCCACAAAGCCCCATGGAAGAACAGTCTGTAAAAGAGACACAAAAACGGTGTAGGATCACGAGAGAGGTGAGAGAATTAGAATGATATGGTTTTCTTATCACTGAGGATGGTGACTCATTATTGTTTGAAAATGATGATCCTATTACCTACAAGGAAGTAGTTGAAGGCACAGAAGTTTCCAAGTGGCAAGAAGCCATGAATTCAAAAATGGATTCCATGTACCAAAACCAAGTCTAGATTTTGGTAGATCCTCCAGTTGATATAAAGAATATTGTTAATAAATGGGTATTCAAGAATAAACTGGACATGGAGGGACAAGTCAGCACCTATAAGGCACGACTGGTTGCAAAATGTTTTAGACATCATCAAGGAATTTACTATGATGAAACCTTTTCATTGGTTGCGATGCTGAAATCCCTCAGAATCATATTGGTCATTGCCTCTTACCATGACTATGAAATTTGGAAAATGGATTTCAAAACAGTATTCCTTAATAGGAACCTCCAGGAATATTTCTATATGACACAACATGAATGGTTTGTGACTCCAAAGGATGCCAAAAAGGTATGCAAGTTTCAAAAATCCATTAATGGATTAAATCAAGAATCAAGGTCATGGAACACTTGTTTTGATGAAGCCATAACTGAATTTGGATTTGTTAAGAATGAATGTGACCATTGTGTCTACAAAAGGTTTAGAGTAAGTGCAGTCATTTTCCTAATAGTATATGTTGATAAAATATTACTAATTGGAAATGAAGTACATGTATTATAGTCAGTTAAGGAATGGTTGGATAAATTCTTCTCTATGAAAGAATTGGGTGAGGCATCATATATTCTTGGGATCAAGATCCATCGTGATAAATCTAAGAGAATGTTGGGCCTGAGTCAAAGTACATACATTGACAAGATACTGAAGAGATTCAGTATATAATAGTCCAAGAGGGGATTGTTTTCAGTGTCACATGGAATTCATATTTCTAAGAAAATGTGTCCTCAGACACTTGAGGAAAGAAAGAAAATGGAAAGGATCCCTTACGCATCTATGATTGGGTCATTCATGTATGTTATGATATGTACAAGGCTAGATGTTGCTTACGCATTAAGTGCGGTAGGTAGATATCAAGATGATCTAGGAGAACGCCATTGGATGGAAGTCAAGACTATCCTTAAGTATCTAAGGGGTACTAAGGATATGTTCCTAGTTTAAGGAGGATATGAGGAACTAGTCATCAGAGGACATGTAGATGCTAGTTTCTAGACTGATCAAGATGACATGAAGTCACAGACTGGATACATCTTCAGTTTGAATGGAGATGCAGTGAGCTGGAAGAGCTCAAAGTAAGGTGTGGTCACAAATTCAACAACAGATTCTGAGTATATCACAGATTCTAAGGAAACTAAATAAGTAGTATGGATGCAAAGCTTCTTCCAAGAGCTGGATGTAGTAACTAGCAGTAAAGATCCTATCACACTCTATTGTGATAATACTACAGCGGTGACACTTGCAAAAGAGACAAGGTCACATCATCGGACAAAGCACATACTTTAGAAGTATCATCTCTTGAGGTATTTTTCTTAGAGGGGTGAAGTTTCAGTGAGAATTATTTCCACGGAAGACAATGTGGCAGACCCCTTGTCTAAATCGTTGACTCAACAGAAACATGTTCATCATGTGAGGTCTAGCAGACTAAAAGTCATAGGCAATTGGCTCCAGTACAAGTGGGATTTTGTTAGATTTGGTGTCGTGAGAACCAACTTTTTATACTTTGATTACATTAATATACACTTATTATATATTGTTCATTTTTTTCATGACTATAATATAATAATGTCCTGGAATATTTGTTAAATTAATAATGTCATAGAAGATACCTGCTATGATCATAACCTTGAAATACTATAACAATATTATTAAATAAAGTTCTACAGTTGGATGACATACTATAATAGGACACATAGTATACATGCCGTCATGTGTGAGTACTCATAAGAAGACGAGACTCTCTATCATGGAGTTCGCACTTGGTAATCTCCAAGATGGGATATTATGAGAACAGACCCACCAGTATTAATTTTACATGTCTTGGTGCCATTGGACATTTCTATCTATGAGCATGTGTAATGGTCCTTAGACTAGAAGATTATCATTAACTCATTTCATGACTCTCACACTTAGATTTGCTGATGAAAACCATCACGAAGATAGTTGGCGGGAAGTAGGGTACGTTGGGTGCATCACGAATGACATGTTGTTAATGGAAAAGTCAAGGAAGGATTTTTCCCTTCCATATTTATGGAAGTCGATATCTCTGGCCCTTTGATTGAAATAGAATTTTCACCCAAATTCCATGGCCATGGTGTCATGAAAAGTTTATTTCTAGGAGTCAAAGAATGATGGATCACGCATATAGGTTTATGACACTGTCATGAAACCTGCTTGATGATATATTGAGACAAAAGGATTAAATTACATGGTAATCATTCGTTTGAAATGATGCATCAATATGACATCAACTTATTTTTCTTGGGTTCCTTGACCCGTTTCTAGATAGTAATCTTGGACTTTAGGCAATCCCACCTAATGCCAATGAGAAAGAGGCCTAGAGGGTCTCATAAAAAGTGTATCCAATTATCTCAAGTAGAATAAAGATTATTCCCATATGTGGTTTAATAATTATTCAAGGAAGCCTAAATCATTTTAATGTTATAGGAATAATAAAATGAAAAAAAAGATATACATGCCATGTACATTTAATATACACACCGTGTAGTTTTCATTTTGAAATGGAAATGAAAATCGAGTACACACCGTGTATTAATTATTACACGCCGTGTATTTTTTTCAGTCAAGATTTTGAGGAAATAAAATCTTTTTATTAAATGATATTTATTATAATCAGTGTGGGTTCATGTCAAGGATTAATGATTCGACATGGGTTTTTCCAATAAGAGTTAATTAAATATATAAAATATGTAACACGATTATTTATTATCATAACTCTATAACATCAAACCTGATTATAAATATCCTCACAACCCCAACACTTTTCCCTAATCATTGTGCACAAAAATTTTGGAGAATTCTCTCAAGGCTGAAAGAACTCCTTCCTCCAAAAATTCTCTCAAGACTGAGAGAGATTCTCTTCCATCGGATCAAGGCGATCTAAGGTGGACAACACAAGCAAATTCTTCTCCATGCTAGCACCTGAAGATTCCTTTAGCGACATCCAAAGATATGTGGTGCATGTGTGGATCACCACTAGAGTAAGTCTACACTTGGCTTATGTGATGTAATGACAAATCACATTGGAACGTGATAAGAAATATCAACGAAGAAATAATGCCATAAAAGGTACATCTTGTCAATTAATTAAATTAATTATAATCAACCTGTGATAATCCTCCTTTGTGGTTCCAGGACTATTCTTATTCTTTGTCTATTTATTTGATTTTATCTATGGATTATGGTGTTTATCATCATATTGATCTTGGATTGATCATTGTTAATGACAAAAAGTCAAGTGGGCACATCCACCCACGAGCTTCTGCTGCACCCAGGACCTTCAGTTTCCATGAAGGCGAAACCTACATTCTGTAAGGACTAATCCTATATTTCTAAACCTATGGAGACGCGGTTGTCCAAAAAAGAGGGTAAAATCAAGGGGCATGAGATCTAGTTAGAGGCAGGAGAGGAGGCTCAACGGGTTGGTGGCGCAGAGTCTCAATTGCATGTGAAAAGAGCCTCAAAGTAAGATGACCATCAAGAGGAGGTGCATCTGCATTCTAAGGAGACAGGACTGGTGAAGGAGGATGTTATTCCCCCTAGAAAACAATGTGAGGTAGGTTCTCCTGATGGCTTTCAATGCCTGAAGGATGAGGATCTAGAAACTCATATGGAACTACTCATGCACTATGGTGAAGAAATGAAGGAGGATGCCCTGGTGATCAAGGAAGAGAGGGAAGACATCGACCAAATGAGGGAAAGATTGATTCAAATAGAAGTTTCTATGGAGAAATATGAATGGATTTAAAAGCAAGATCATATACTAATTAGAGGATTCAATATGGAGAAGATCAGAAAAGAATAATATATGAAAGCTTGGGATTACCTTGCAAGGAACTATGAAGACAACATAAAGGAAGATCTAGACTGCCAGGAAAGTTACCTCCCTTGGAAAATATTGGGGGAAGGAGATTCCAATCACCTTAAACTTGTGTTTAATAAGTCAGTAGTTTCCTTTGTTGTTTGAAATTTTTGTGAGGGTTCTCACTATTCCCTTAAAAGTGTTAGAAATTAAAAAAGTAAACTTGGATGGATGTGAACTCCTATCTAGATACATCCTAGGTCAACCACTTTACAATGTTTTAACTTAATAAATATTTTTTTTGTCACAGCCCACGATAGGAACATGTGAAAATCCAACATCAACATTGGGAGAGGGAGATCACTCGTCACGTCTTGAGTAATCCTCCGATTCTGTATTAGTTTAAGGAGGATGATGAATATCCTTTATAATCATCATCTAAAATGTGGATATTACTTCTTTCTAAGAAATTATATCTACATAAAATGAGTGAGATAATAGATTAAATCATTCTTGAATATATGACCATTATGAAGGATTATAATCATGTATTCCTTGAATAGTTTTCTTGCCTTCCCCCCTAATCATGAAGTTGATTTCTCAATAAAACTTATACCTGGATCTCTACCCATAACCAAGACTCCATAAAAAATTTCCACTATTTAGTTATAATTACTAATGAAGTAGTTACAATAAAATCTGGTTAAGTTTTATATATACTAGAGTGCTTCACCATGGGTTGTGCTAGTCCTATTCTTCAAGAATATGTATGGTTCAATGCATCTCTATATTGATTATCATGAACTCAAAAAAATCACAATAAATAATAAGAATCCCCTTCCATGTATATATGCCTTATTTGATCAACTATGTGGGGACCAATATTTATCTAAAGGAGACCTTCAGTTGTGATATCACGTATTAAAGGTAAATAAGGAAGATATTCCCAAAACTGCATTTCGAACAAGGTAATGACACTATGAGTTCATAATGATGCTCTTTATACATAAAAATCCTCCAAAAATATTTATGGACTTAATTAATATATTCTTTATACTTTTTAGTGATAAATTTGTGGTATTCTTTATAGATGATATTTTGATATATTCCAAAAACAAGGAGGAGCATGAGGAGATTTTGAATATTATGCTAAAGACTTTGGGAAAATGTAATATATGTGTGAATTTTAGTAAATGTTGTTTCTAGATAGAGTAAGTATAATTATAGGTGCATTTTATCACCAGTAAAGGGATATCTATGGACCCTTCTAGGGAAAATACAATTAAGGAGTGGCCCAGACAAGCATATTTAATATATATTCGTAGTTTCTTGGGTCTAGATGGGTATTACTGATGATTTTTTAGGAAATTATAATGATTTTCAAACCCACTAATCAAGATGAATTGGAAGGGAATAAATTTTATATAGAATTATGAATGTGAAAAGAGCTTCATGGAAGTGAAAAGGATTTATCACTATACTACTCCTTAAGTTACCCACTAGTGAGGAAATTTTTGTGTTATGCAGTAATGATTTAAAGAAAGGATTAGGCTATTTACTAATGTAAAATGAAAAATTGATAGACTAAAACTCAAGGTAGTTAAAATTTCATGATTAAAACTATATAATGCATAATCTAGAGTTGGATGAAGTGATCTTCACATTGAAAATCTGGAAGAATTATCTCACTAGGGAGAAGTGTTAAATATATATGGATCATAAGATCATCAAGTATATATTCACATAGAAGGGTCTAAATATGTTCCATCAAAGATGGTATGAGATGATTAAGGACTCTGACTACTAAATCCACTACCATCCTAGGAAATCAAATAAAGTGGTAGATTATCTATGTAGAAAGGATCCTACAGCCTTATCAATGATAATAATTGAGAAGGATCCATTATTCTTAGACATGTAAAGGATTGACATGGGGATAATAAAGGAAGGAAAATACTAATTCCTTTATCAAATTATTTCTCAACAATCTCTTCTGAATAAGTTTAAGGATACTCAAAAACAATATATGGAAATTCGTAAGAAGGTGGACGCTATAAGAAAAATGAAATCCTTAAAGTTTAAAATTTATGAGAAGGAGTTGTAAGAGTTGGATCATGAATATGTGTACCACAAAATCCTGAGATAAAAAAGGAGTTGTGAATGATGCACATAGATATATCTTTTCTATCCACCTAGGGAAAATGAAGATGTATTGAGATCAATGAGAGCACAATTGGTGGGTAAATTTGAAAAAGGATATCATTAAATATATATAAAAGTGTTTGGTATGTTATCAAGTGAAGGTTAAAAGGAAATATTCTAAGTGGGTGATGCTACCATTACCCATACCTATATGGAAATGAGAAAACATCACCATGGACTTTTTCACTATTCTTAAATAATGTTATATGGGTTGTGCTGGATCATCACACAAATATTAGTCACTTCATTATGATTAGAGGACTTCTCACTCAATAAAATTTCTTGGATATACATCATAGAAGCGGTGAGGTTTCATGGAACACTATTACTTATAGTATCCGATCAAGATCCAATATTTACCTCGAAGTTCTATAAAAGTCTCCAACATGATATAAACACTTAGTTAAACTTCAATATGGATTATCACCCCCAAAAAGATTTCCAATATGAGTGGACTATATATACAACTAAACTCATTTTGAGAGCATGCCTGATATACTTCAAAAAAGGTTGGGGTCAGCATTTTCCTCTAGTTGAGTTATTATATAATAATATTTTACACTTAAGCATCTAAATGAATCTATATAAAGACCTTTATGGGAAGAAATGTAGAACATATGAATATTGGGATGAATTTGGTGAATGGAAGCTGTTGGGACCTAAAATGGTTAAGGAAATAGAAGAAAAGGTCAAGACCATTCATCGGCACATTAGATCTACTCAAAGTTTATATATGATCGATGTTGAAAACCATCAATGAGACCTGGTGTTTGAGGTTGGATATTATGTGTTCCTCTACATATCCCCATGGAAAATATTTAAGATATTTTATAAGAAGAGAAAACTAATTCATATGCACATCATCCCCTCTAAGATTCTTGATTACATCAGAGTAGAGGCATATCGACTAGAACTCCCATCATCCCCTTTCTCAAAAAAATGGCATGTTCCATGAATACCTCTTTAGGAATTACATATTATATCCCTCTCATTTAATAAATTCAAAATTGGTACAGCTGAAAAATGATCTCTCTTATGAGGAGAAGCCTATGAAGATCTTAGTCCATAGAGATAAAGTTTTACACAATAAGATAACTCACCTAGTAAAATTACTATAAAAACCCTAAGTATGAGGAGGTGATGTGGGAATCAAAGGAAACCAAGTAGCCTCGCCTATTTTCACATTAATTTGTAAAAACAAATTTTAAGGATAAAATTTCTTAAGGGGGAGAATGTAATGACCCATGTTCAAACCAAGGATTTTCATAAATGGAAACGGATTGTATTTTGTGTTTATTATAAATCCACATTGGTTTCATCAATGAGTTCCCAAAGAAATTCATATTATCCTGTAGTTAGATTTCGTATTGAAGGTGGTGTAATTTCCCAATGTTTTCAAAAAATTTGGGGTCCGAAATCCAGAGGATGGAGAATGTTGTTTTGGGAAAAGGAAAGATTATCACGTAAATAAAATAGTTGCACGAATGGGTGAAAAAAATTTCTAGAGTTGCATAAAAATTTGTTTTAAGTGTAGCCTAATTGAAATAAAGATAAGGTAAATATATCATGTAATTCTTGAAGTTTCATGAAAATCATATTTGTGTGAACCCACAAAATACAGATAGAGTTCCATGCAAATAACGACGTCAAAAAGATGAAGTTTAGCGAACTAGGAAGTTTCATACGAGGGTGATGGAATGAAAGGAAGTTTCTTGATGCTTTATCAGTGTCTATAAATTGGTGGTTACCTCCATTATATAAAATAAAACTATCATAAGATATCTAGAGCCTATACTTCATGAAAGATTTGAAAAATTAGAGTTGTGTGAATCTTGTGACTTCTTTCTATCAAACATTCAATTTGTGTGACAATTAAAGTTTCAGGAAAACTATAGTATATTGTAAAAATATAAAGGTTGTGTGAAAATTTTATTATTGTGAAAAAATAAAAAAAAAGTTGTGTGAAGAATAAGGAGGTGTGTAAAAGTATAAAAGTTTCACAAAAATTTAGGAGTTTCAAGAAAAGTAAAAATGTTGTGTGCAAGTTCAAGAGTTGCATGATCAACTAGTTTTAAACTTCTGGATTGAGTGAATAGTGTATTCAAGTGCATCGATTTAGGAATATGGTGCAAGTAGGGTCTCATTATAATTAGGTATAAAGACTTATGTTCCCAATCTATTCATGAAACCCTCAAGTCAATAAACTGAGTAAGACTTCTCCCAAGATAGTGGTCAAGGGGGAGTCGATTGAAGTGATCTAAGGTAGGCAATGTTCTATCCTTAAAAATAATGTAAAGGTAGTGGTATTGGCATGGAGTGAATATGTCTAAAAAATTCTAATCCATAATACATGGTGAAGCTTAGTGGATTCTAGTAAAACTGAAACATTGTCTGTGTATTCTCTTTAGACTATCCCTTAGTGATTAACCAAGTAAAACCGCCGTGTTTTGTTTTTATTTTTTCATTTAGGTGTTTGATAATTTTATGATTCTATCAAATGGGTTTAACAGGTTCCTATAAATTTGGGGACATGATTCGTCTCATTACAAGAAAAAATTGATACCCTAATTCATCCCTCCCTTATCAAGGTGTTCTACTATCCTATAAGTGGTATCACAGCATTCATGTTACTTGTCTTAAATCTATCCTTCATTATCGTTTTCATGTAGATTTTATTGAATGTTAAGGGAGTTCCCATTTTTTAAATAAGAAACTTATTGATTTGGAATAATATAATGAGATATCATCTACGATCTATTGGGATGGAAGTTCTCTATGTTTCAACTCAAGGGATTTAGATCAGTGATTCACCAAGTATTTTTATGACTAAAATAGATGAGAAAATGATTAATAAGTATTCCAATGCACAAAATGATATTAATACAGCACTATCTAATCAAAACTATTTGAAGGTGATGAGTTTCACTGTAACCAAGTCCATGTGGGGGAAACTAGAAAATATATATGTAGGGGATAACAAATTGAAGGAGGAAAAACTTCAATTTTTTCACAATCATTTTGATGATCTAAAAATGAATCGAGATGAAAATGTATGTAGTTTATTTAATCACACTACTAATGTTTTTGGATCTATTTGAGGACTTGGAGAAGAAATTAAGGATATTAACATTATGAATAAAATTATGAGAAGGCACCCCCTCTATATAATCCTAAATTTCCATCCCTTGAGGAAAGATATGTGTCTAATATTTTTTTGAATGATATTCTAAGTAATTTAGTGACTTATGAAATGATAGTAAAACCGGAAGATAAAAAATTTGAGTAATAAAAGAAATGGAATTCAAAAACAAGGAAATATTTGACATTTCCAAAGTTAGTGATGATGAAGACAATGTGAATGACAAACTTATTTCTCTATTTTTAAAAAAATCAAGAGAGAAAAAGGGGTATTTGATGGAAATAATCCTTTGGTTTGTTTTTGGTGTAGTAAAGTAGGGAACATTTCCACTTAGTCATCAAGGATAATGGATGATGTATAAAGTAAAGCATAAGTCATGTAGAGGCCTTAGAGGAGGTTCCATTAAAAGTGATACTTCAAATTAGGAAAGAAAATATAAATAAAGAGATTCATTTGTAAAGAGGAACAATATAATTATTGCTTTTTGGAGGGTGTAGAATTAGAGTTTAAATATGATATCAAATAATCCATGATGGCTACAGTTGAAAAGTCTGTACCTATGAAAGATGAAGACAATCATTCAAATTTTGTTTTAGATATCAAGGTGGAACTATAGGGTTATCTTGATGAGCTTGAAATTCAATGAAATAAAAATAGAAATATGAGATCTTTGTTGAAAGATTCATTAGATTATGTGGATCATCTTGAAGTAGAGATTGATCAAATGCAAGGAGAGACAGAAGAACATTTGACAACTCTTTAAATCCTGGAAAAGGTTGTGGAGTATAATCCCATGATTAAAGATCATAAAAAATTCATCAATGACATTACATAGATACTGGAGGAAAATTATAGGATAGTTTTGGACCTTGAATAAGAAGTCATTTCTTTAAGGTGTAAACTAAAAACTAAATCAAAATCAAGGAAATCGAAGAAGAAATTATAATTTGGAAGGTCTTTTTATGTATATCTATTGGAAAGAGTAAAAAAAGATTCCTAATAATTAGATAAATACTTTAATGATAAAAGATCTATGTTTATGGGAAAAATTGGAATTGGATGTGATACATAAACATCAAAGGCTAGAAACAGGACAAACCAAACTAAAGGGAAGTATAAATTTTTAAATAACACAAAGGTACCTGATGTCCTAACAGAAACATATTCCAACCAAATAGAGAAGATAGATAAAAATAATCCTCAATTATACATAGAGTATCATCAGTCAAATACCTATAAAAATAAGGGTACATGTGGAGGAATATAAATGAAAAAATATTTACTCTTATAAAATGTCAATTCTGTGGATTTTTGGGCCATACCATGTCTTGCTATAAAGAGACAAGGAGCTACCTGGATGGGGAAGCACCTAGAAGTAAACAAATGATAATATACCATATCCTTCATAATATATAAGAAATAATTTCTATGGATATTTTTTACTCTATTCTAATTTTGTCCATAAATATTTTCATTACAATCAGAAGAATGGTGGGAACAATAACTACAGAACTCTGAGACAAGTCAATACTGGTCAAAAAAGCATAATTAACCCTAAAATAGGTATTTTCTTGTATAATAAGAATATGAGTATGATTTAACCATACATGTTGAAAATATATTGTAGAGGATATCTTTTTCCTCTACTCAATTAGGTATCTCAGGGAAGGAAAAGAAGAATATTGAGAAATCCAACCTGTTAGAAATCACTCTCAAAGCTATAAATAATAGCAGCACCTAGATTCTTGATAGTGGATGCATATCCAACATGATAATAAATATATATTTTTTGAGAAATATTAATAAAATGGTTGATGGAACAATTAGATTCAGCAATGATGGTTCCTTAAAAATAAAAGGCAGAGGAAATACAAAATTATCAAATAATGAGCTACTGAAAACCAAAGTACTCTACGTGGACATTTTGTGTCACAGTGTCCTAAGTGTGAGCCAACTCTATGACTCGGGACTGGTAGTGACATTCAATTAGAAGGGGTGCACCATAAAAGGGAATACAATATATTCTCTCCTGAAATACTGCAGGAAACATGGTAATTTATACCTGGTAGATAGTAAATAAAACACCTATTTCTTAACAAATAAAGTGGAAAAAAGATTATGGCACTAGTGGTTGGGTCACATTAATCAATTTATCATGGAAAAAATATTTATACTAAATTTTTTTGTCAATATTCTCAATCTGAAGTGTCATCAAGAAAAGAAATTTGATTCTTTCATTCGAGGAAAGATGGTCTGGAATTCTTATCAGCTGAGGAACAAAAGGGCATAAAATCTTCTTGATCTTTTAACCACAAATATGTGCGGTCCAATGAATTTGTATGGAACATATGTAGAATGGTACTTTATTCTTATTATTTATTATTATAGAAGAATGGAATGTGTGATGTTTATACAGTGGAAACAGTAAGTGATTGACTATATGAAGAGATATATCTGAAGAGTTGATAATGATATTGTCCACATAATAATGATATTATGATATGATAATGGAATAGAATTCACATCCATTTAATTTGAAAATTACCTCAAAAACATAGGATCAAGCATGAGGTCTCATTAGTGAGAACACCTCAACAAAATGGGGTCATTGAACATAGAAATTGGCAGGTGAATAATATGGCCAAATCTATACTGATTGAGAGTTTTCGTTCTCATTATTACTAGAAAGAGGTTTTTTAAGTTATATTGTATACTCAAAATCAAACAAGGATATCTATAGGATGGGATGGGACACTATATGAGATATGAAATGGAATAAATCCCTCATTAAAGTATATTTATGTTTTTAGAAGTAAATGTTTCATCCAAAACAAAGGAAATCAAGGCAAGTATAGTGATGTGGAAAATGAAGGAATGTTCCTTGGATACTCAATGAAGAGTACAGAATACAAATTCTAAAATAATTATATTAGAAATATTGTGGAAAGAAATTATTTCAAGATCACTGAGGATAAAATTGTAAATAACACGAGGAGCTCATATGTTGATATGATTGAAGATGAAGGAGAAATTAGTAGAGGGGTATATTCAAATAAAAAAATATGGAAGGGTTGACTAATATTTAGGGTACTCAAAATGATGATGATTTAGAAGTAGAATTGGAAGAGGAAACCTTGCTGAAGAAACTCTATTAGAACCTCATAAAGGAAATAGAAGAGAAAATTTTGATCAATTCAGCATTATTAGATATTTTACCACACCTACACAGACAATAAGAATGAGGAATTAAGCACGTTATTATCTCCTATAAATTGTGGAAAAAACCTCATTTGAAGAAGTGATGAAAGATGGATAATGGGTTAAGGCCATGAATGAAGAACTAGATCAGATTGAAAAAACTAGATTTGAGATCTTGTTAAGAGACCGGAAAATCCCAATCTGATTAGAATTAAGTGGAACATCAAAAACAGATTTTATGAGATGGAAAATTTAATTAGAAACAAGGAATTATTGGTGTAAAAATTATATACACAGAATGAAGGAATTAATTTTGAAGAAAAAAATTCTCTAGTAGATAAACTAGAGTTTATTAGACTCTTCCTAGCCATGGAAATTCCAAGAGGGTATAAATTTTATCAGTTGGATGTTGAAATGGAATCCTTAAATGGTGTTCTTGAATAATAAGTCTACATTGAAAAACTATTGGTATTTATAATTGGTAAGGATGAGACAAATTTTTATAGATTAAAAAAGGCTCTTTATGGTCTAAAACTAGCACCATGAGCATTTTATTATAAAATGGATGCTTATCTAAAAAAAACTTTAATTTAAAAGAGGATGTTTTGGCCATAATATCTATGTGAATAATTCATATGGAGATCAATTTGTGGTTCTTGTGTATGTGGATGATATTATATTCTGTGGATGCAAGCATGGATCAGTGGAAGAATTTTCTAATCACATGAAATCAGAATATGAAGTGTCCATGATAGGTAAAATAAAAAACTTTTTAGGGATACACATGATTCAAAAGAAGGAATGCACCATCATTTATCAGTAAAATTATGCAAGAGATATACATAAGAAATTCAACATGCATGAATCCAAACCAATATCAACTCTGGTTGTGGTTGAGACAAAAATTAGAAATCACACGGATAGGAAATCTATGAATCCCACCTTATACAGCTGGATTATTGGAAGCTCATTATATTTGACTATAACATAGCCAAATATCATCTTTTCAACATGTTTAGTGGATCTCTTACAAAGTAATCTAAAGGAAGATCATTTGGAAACAATTAAAATAATTATGAGACATATTCAAGGTCATCTCAAATTTGGATTATACTTTGTAGTAATAAGAGATAGTGAATTATCATCATTTTATAATGTTGAATGGTTTGGAGATGTGGTGGATTGAAAGTCCACAAGTGGGGGTGCATTATTCATTATAAACAAATATGTGATCTAGTTGAGAAATAAACAAGAAATCACTTATCTTAGTATAGTTGAATCTAATTACATATATGTGATAAGGGAATGCACTCAGCTATTGTGGATTAATCAATAACTTTTGATACTGTTGATGAGGTGAAATGGTCGATGGTGATTCACTGTGACAACAAGAGAACAATTTATCTTATGAAGAATTTGGTTCAACACTCTCATACCAAACATAGTGAGATCAAAATTGCTTAATCAAAGAAAAATTCAAACAATGTGTGATTAAATTAGATCATGTTGAAACAAATGACCAAGTGGATGACATCCTGACTAATCATTTACTAGCACCAATGTTAGAGAAACATAAATTGAACCTTAGTGTTCAACCACCTCCCATTTCATGATGAGGTTATAACTTTTTCCCTCTTCCCATTTGTATTAACTATTTTAATATCTTTATGAAATTGTTGTATGTTTTAGGAGGAGATATGATCTAAGGGGTGTTTTGGTTTCTAAATGTAACAATATAGTTTCTTTGGATTTATTTCCAAAGTATGGGAATGGATAGATTCAATGTAATATAGGTTGGTAGCACATGAGGTCTCTCATGACATGTAATTCTCTCTTGAACTCTTTGTTTATATACCGAGATTTTATCATGTAGACTTAGAGAGATAGATGAGCTATTTCATTATTATATGTTTGGATGTTCAAGGATTGTGCTCTATTAAATTTCTCAGAAAATTTTTAAAAAACCTAAATGGGGGATTTTTGGAACCAATGGATTTCACAACTGGATACAGATTTTATTTTGTGTTTATTTTCAATCCACACTAGTTTGATCAAGGAGTTCACAATCCAAGTGATCTAACAGTTCAAGTGTATTTAGTGTTGAAGGTTTCTTCATTTTTCAATGTTTGTTAAATTTTTGGGGTCCAACATTTGGAGGATGGATAATGTTTTTTTAAGGAAATATTTTCATGTAAATTAAGTAGTTGCATGAAATGGTGAAAGAATTTTCAATATTTGTGTGGAAATGAGTTTTCAGGGAAGACTCGTCAAAATAAAACTGAGGTAAATGTTTTTTGAAAGTCTTAAATTTTCATGACAATTAGATTTTCATGAACCTGCGAAATATAAATAGATTTCCTCACAAAATGATACATCAAAATGATGAAGTTTAGTGAACTGGGAAGTTGTGCGTGAGGGTGATGGCACATAAGGTATTTGTAAAAATCATTTCCAAGGTCTATAAATAGGAAGATAGCTCCAATATAGAACATAGGACTTTCATTGAAGATATAGAGCCTCTAATTTTTGAAATAGTTGTATGAAGTATAGTTTTGTGGATCATGTGCATTTTATCTATCAAACATTCACATTTCATGAAATTTAAAGTTATTTGAAAACTGAAGTGTTTTATGAAAATACTAAAGTTTTGTGAAAAAAATTGTTGCATGAAAATAAAAAAAAATTGTTTAAATCGAGGAGGTTTACAAAAGTAAAAAAATCATGTAGAATGAGGAGTTGTGTGAAAGTAAAAGAGTTTTTCACAAGTTCAATATTTCATGATCAGTTAGTTTTGAACTTCTGGTTTGAGTGAACAATGCATTCAAGTGCATCAATTTAGGAATATGGTTCAAGAAGAGTCTTGTACTAATTAGGGAAAAATAATTATGTGCCTAATATATTGATGTGACCTTCAAGCTGATAAACTAAGTAAGACTTCACCCAAAGAAGTGAGCAAGGTGGATTCAACGGAAGTGATCTAAGGGAGATAGTGTGTTATTCCTAAAATTCTTGTAAAGGTAGTGGGTCTGGAATAGAGTGACTTTGTCTGAAAAATTGTAATCCATAATACCTAGTGAATCTTAGTGGATTCAGGTATGATCGACTCACTATTGATGTATTCTCCTTGGACTAGCCCTTAGTGGTGAACCAAGTGAAATTACTATGTTGTGTTTTTATTTCTGCATCTGGGTGTTTGATAATTGCACAATTCTATCAGAAAGGTTTAATAGGTTCCTACCAATATGGGGACAAGATCCATCTCATTGAAGGAAAAAATTAACACCTTGATTCACCCCTCCCCGTTCAAGGGGGTCTAGGGTCCTAAAACCTGTAATTGTAACGATATAATTTCTATTTTCAATATATAATTTTGTCGTATTTTCTAATATAATATTATATAATACACAAGAACCATATGATTGAACCAAAAAACAATTATATTAATTTGAACATTACATTTAGAGAAATAAATATGGCCATAAGAATTTAAATTATTACAGTGATACAAAACTTATAAAATAAGATAATAATAATAGGAAAAGTTGGATTAGCTCGATTCCCCAGAATAATCGCACTCATGAACAACACTATAGAAATCAAGTAGAATATTAGTAATGTAATATGAATTTTGAAAATGAAAATATATATAACCTTGATATAAAATGGAGCTGAATAAAGAATTAATTAAATATGAGGTATTTATAGGAAGTAGGGATCTCATATTATTGTTACAAATCTAACCATAAGAATAGAAATCTGGTTATTAGAATAGTAACTAGACCATTGGAATAGTAATCCGGCCATTAGAAATAGTATCCTCACCAATGGAAGTGTAAAATAATATGTAGGTATCCTGTAAAATGAAAATATTATGTATTTATATAATGGTATAAGTAAATAATTTTTTATAAATGAAAAATTAAATGTTTTTATTTTTTTTTAAACATAAATGTATTAATTTTACTTTTATAATAAATATAATGATTTAAAAGAAAGATTTTTTCCATAAAATAGATTTATAAATTAATACTATGTTTTATTATAATTATGATATAATTTTATGAGACCATAAGTAATTTTCAAAGGGTCGTAAAATTGATCATAATATTAAAATTGATATTTTTCAAACTAATGAGGATTTTATTTAAAATTTAAATTTATCATATTCATAAAATTATTTTCATAAAATGGATTTAATTTTTTAAATATTTACATCAAAACTGGGCAGGGTTAATTTTTGGTATTTTTCTAAAATAGTTGAATTTTTGGTGAATAGTTAAATACAGTATTTAACAATATAAGCTAAATACATGAATTTTTTAGTCATAGACAATATAAGAACCCATTAGTTAAAAATCACAAGGAACATTTACTATATATATTCAAAAGAAACAATATTATTAATATTATTTATCCAAAATAATAAACTAATGAATATAATATTCAAAAACACCCCTCTCCTCCACTTATAAATACCACCTCTCACCACTCCATCTCTTCACAATTTCAAAGCCTTAGATCATGAAAAAATTTTACCCAATGCCCTTTTTAAACCTCTCCCCCATATCCTTGTTATAATTATCTCACTAAAATACCAATTACATTTAACACCCTAAGATTTTTATGAAATATTTCTCTTTAAATAATTTGATTTGTTCGATAGCTTGTGTTACACAAAACAGTGAGTTTTTGAATAACCACATAATATTATTAAAATATTATGTGTTCATTATCTCCTAGCCATTTGATTAGAAGATATTAATATTAATAACTATATTATGAAAAATATACGGTATACACATTTATAAAATGAACCCATTAGTTTTCAAATGATTATAATTAAAAACAAACTTTTATTTGAAAATAAAAGTGATTTTTTTCTAAAAAATATTATGCGAGCAATGTATTTTTATATTAATAAATTAAATTAATTACTATTTTTTGATTATTTTAATGAAATATATATAATATTTACTTGATCAAATATTTTAAACCTTTAATAAAAAAAACTTTCTAGGTATAGGATAAGAATAAATTTAGTTTTATAAATATATTTTTTCTAAAAAGCAGTTTTTGTGGCATTTTGCACACTTACTCTAAAATTAATTTCTTCAATTTATAGATATTGAATTATATAAAATTAATAAAATATTTTTAATCAGGAGGATAATATTTTTTAAGTATTCCCCTTTTATTTCATGTCAATATAAATAGTAACCGTGGTAAAATCTATCACCTTGGTAAAGGGTAAATCAGGTTAATCTAGACTAAAAATAAGTGATAAGGCCATAATTATTCATCTTATTCCTTATTATATGAAGTTAATTATACACTTATCACCTTAGTCTCTAGATTTATTATTTTAATGGACACATGTCCATGAAAATGAATTATATATTATTTAAATATAATAAAGTTACAAATTGTCACTCTCTTTTTTTTAATATCTATTATGTATTCAAATAGGCACAAAAACTAGTTATGAGAAAATCATACTGTTAATTTTTTTCATAATGAAATTTTATTTATGATGTTAATTTATTTATAATTTTTAGGTATTATATAATTACCTTAAATGTCTACAGAATGCCAAAACATTATTTATTTAATTAGTGGAAAATAAAATAAATGATATTAAAAAAATAAAAGTTATGTAATTTGAGTAATTTATAGTGTTCTGTGAATTTTATATATTACTATAACATATTAGTGTTTTGTTAAAATATTAGACTCAAATTAAAACTTTTTTTATATATTTTAACTCAAATTAAATGAAGAGTTTCAAAATTGACAATAATGATATTTTATCAAAAAAATATTTTATTAAATTATTTAAAAATTATAAAAACCTTAAAATAATACAAGGTATATATGATATGTTTGAAAATTTCATAAATATTCCATTTATGTTATAATTTTCACCTTATAAGTTAAAAAATTACAACCCTTTAATATTGAAATTTTTTTTGTCATAGTTAAAATTAAAATTGGTTAACTAAGGGTTAATCAAAATTATAACATTTAAAATGACACAAAAAACTTGTCTAAATTTTAATGTTTGATGGGATTACAACTCTATCCCACTATATATTATAATCCCTGACCATTTTGAGGAATTTTTATTGAGAATGAATTTATTATAATTTAATCTTTTGAGAAATTCCAAAAGTGGTCCTCACCTCAATTATAAAAGGGAACCTCCTACCTCACTTATTTAAACCACATTAAGTCTTCTAGATCAAACAACATCTTCTAATTTTTGTTCTAAACTTCCTTATCCACATTCTAGAGATGAATTTTAACCCAAAATACTAAACCTAAATTTCTTTAGAGTATATCAAAATAATTATCTTCAAATAATAGCAGGTTAGAGTGCTTTCGAAGCAAGATAAACTTAATATAAGGGTTTTATGACACAATCTCATTGTTTATTGGGATTGATTATGATTCTGCCTCTAATGATGAAACTTATGATCTAACTCTCAAGAAACATATGAAATTTATTATCCTTTGTTTATTTATTTAAAATAAATATTTTCCATTACTTTTACTCTATATACATACTCAAGAGATCAAAAATATGTTTTTAAGGAAAATAGACTTTATTTCTCTCTTCGGTCAAAAACAAATTTATTCTATATCAATATTTTATAAAAAAAATTTTAAATAAGGATTTTATTATTATAATAGGATTTTTTTAAAATAAATTTTACCCATGTTTTAATTTTTTAAAAATGGCATTAAATGAATCTTATATTCATTTTCCAAATGAGGTACTTTGTGACTTTTCTGACAAAAGTATGGATAGAATGTTTTTTTAACTTTTATGTCATGAATGGAATTTATTTCCATCATGGACACTAATTTTTTTGAATATTACTTAATAATTTCCCATGGTTATTTTTAAATATAATGGTTTCCATAATATTTTGTAAATTTATAGATTTTAAATAAGTGATTTCAAGATAGAGAGGTTATTTTCTTCAAGAATTTTTTAATGATCTTTTGATTCATAAACTACAACAACCTTCAATTTTACTTAGGTTTTACTAAGAATATGATCCAAGGATACCATCCTTGTTCTTTCTCTGGATGGTTTATGTTTATGATGGCATGATGATTATGAAACCCATTTTTTATGGGTTATTCTATGATGAAATTTTTATAAAACCCATTTATTTTTATGAGTTGTGATATTATGAATACTTTATGATATTTTGGAACACATTAGTATTATTTTCATTATATGATGGTTTGAACCTTTATATCTCTCTAATTCATTGGGAAAAGGTTGATATATCATGAGATAAACAGGACTGGAATGGGATGTGAACCCATTTTAGTAAGAGACTTTGTTAATTAGGATAGTCTTGGAAGTGAACATTTACTACTATGATGGTTTGGAGAGTAAACCAATTCAACTATGATAGTATATTTAAATGGAATTCACTACTAAGGAAATTATTTTCTATTCTTATTTTTATGCTGAAATTCTATGTCTTATGCCAATGTTATGCTCTCATGGATCATGTTCTTTGATTACTTTGTGATTCATGTATTATAAAATGTCAATATTTATGCCATGACTCAAGATTATGATCTATGATATGTATTGTATGGTTTTAAAATGTTAAGATCATATTCTCATACCCTTTTTTCTCATTTTAGTCTTATATAATCATTGATATTTCCCATTTCTTTCCTTACTGCACATCATATCTCGCCATTTTTTATGTTTCCTACCCATGTTATAAAGAAAGGTTTTATGTATGATATTTCTAATAAGGGTGATAGTCATAAAGATCTAAGTGGGATATGATATAGAAATATTATGAAAACTTTGTTTATGTTTCCAAGTTTCCAAAGATTCTAGACCTATACGATTTTAGTAGGGACCATTATTTTATGTAAAGAATATTCATCTATTTAAATGTAATATATATGTATGAAAAATATGGGTTGTTATGGTCTCTATTAGAGAAAGGTTTAACTAAACTTTACAAACTAGGATGAGAAAAATTTAGTAAGAACCCTAGGGATAATCCTAAGTATAGGATAAAATCATAAAGTTTTGGTACTAATCATTAATGATCTTGGTTAAACCTAATGATTCATAAAATAGTGTGTCATGATTTAGACATACTATAAAATATTTTTCATGGTTATATGGTTTCTCACCTGATTATTTTTGTTCACACTGTGATTTTTGGTTTTATTCAATAGATAGAACCCAAAGAAATCATGTTTATTTGGAATGTGATTGACAATGAAATGATTGTCCTCCATAGAAACCAAGTTTTAAGTGATTTGGAATAAAAAATATTATTGTTATGATCACACAACTTTTTCAAGATATGAATGACATTAAGCTTCCAAATGAGAAAAGGATAAATCAATGTTCTGTAAATTACTTCATGTGGAAAAGTTCACCTTATTTTAGTGGGTATAATAATCCATTATTCACTGATTAATGGATCAGTACCATTGAAAAGATGTTTTCTATTCTTCGGTGTCAAAACACTATAAAGTTATTCTAGTTGTTTATTTCTTGGAAGGTGAAGTAGATCAATGGTAAAATATTATCAATAATATGAGGGGATGTGATGAAATTGAATCGGTAGAGTGGGATAATTTTAAGAACTTCTTTCTCAATAAGTATTTTTCTCTTATTCTACATATGAAAATAGAAAAGGAATTTTTTGAGCTGAAACAGAAGGATGATTAATTAATTGGTACCTATTAGTAAAATTTTACAAGGATTGTGAGGTATTCTTATGGTATTATCATCCAACCTGAAAGTAAGGTAGACTGATTCTTCAATGGCTTAAAACCAGGTCTTTTAAGGTCATTATCCATAAGTGACTTCAATATATATGAATATATCATACAATTTTTTATCAAGGATGAAATGGAGATTGGTGATTTCCATCAATCTCATGGTTTTGATAAGAAAAGAAAGATAAAATTTAAAGAAAATTCTAAAAACAATGGAGAGAAGAATATGAGGCTCCCATTATGCACAAAATGTGGAAAGAAACATGGGTAAGATTGTCTTAAGGGAACTAGTAAATGTTTCAAGTGTGTAAAGGAAGGTCATCAGGAAATCGATTAATGAAGTGATGGGAATAAGTTAGCTAATGATCTAAATAGAGAGAAAGTTCTATATAATGAACCACCCACACTCTAGTGTTTTAAATTAAAGTAGTATAGGAATTATGCTAACCAATTCCCAACGCTAAAGGTTAATGATGATGATTAATGTCAACAACCTCTTAATCCAAGAGAAAAATGAAAATATCATGTGATCACTATTTATAATGAGGGGTACAATAATGATATAGTGATAGGTACACTTACCATCTAATATAGAACTGCTAATTTTTTATTTGATTGTAGATCTACCCACTCTTTAATATCTAAAGACTTTTATAAATGTATCATAGTACCACTTTGAAAGCCCGTAGGGCATTGTTAATTCCTATGGGGTTAAAAAAATTTAATAATTTACTAAAATCAGACAACCTAACTAAAAATATAGTATCTAGAAATTATGAGTGTTCAACCCATAGGGACAGTCCATATATTCTAAATTAATTAAGGAAATAAAAAATATAAGTTTTTGGTTTTCTTATAGAAAATAAAGAAACTGCAGGATTATTGGGTTTGAAATCAAGATGGGAGACATGCCATGTTCAATGATTTTTAGGTTTGTGTGCTAGGGATTTAATTAATGTGGGTTTATTCAGGTTTGGTTTTGAAATTAGATCAGCAGGGATCCTTGGTCTGGGTACCTAGCCCTAATAATGTGATTGCACCTTTAGAATGGTCATCTATTTGGTAATAATGCAAAACTATGTGACCCAAAACCATATTTAAACATAACTGGACAATATTTCATAATTTTCATACAAAGAATTAGGTAATTAATTGATTTAATGAAATAAAACTCCTCAATTCACAAGCAATGGTCGTGAAATTGAAAAAATAAAGAGATTTGGAATTGAGAAAATGAATTGAAGCAATCCAAAACATGAATAATAAATAAAAACATTTCCCAATTAGCACTCCTAATAAAATCACATCACCCAGAACTAAAGAAACTACTCTCTTATGCTAGACATGATGATAACGAGAATCATGGGTACCCGAAGAGGAAAGTCAGTGACGAATCTGGGCCCCATATCATCACTCCTTCATCTGGCGATCATCCTTTATTGTTGTTTGGCCTCCACTAGTCCTAGAGTGTTTTGGAAGGGTGGGCGAGGAATGTATTTATAGTCTTCTCTATCAAAATCATCTTTCATGGAATCTTTATTATTTTTTAGTGTGTCAACACATACACGACATGTAACTAGGTTACATGATATATAATCCTAATCTGGTTTTTCTCCCTAATTTCTAAATCTTCATGAATCTCATGTGAACATTAACTCCTTTCACGTCGTGTAACTAGTACTCACGATTTGAAACTTCCTCTTCAGAGTATGAAATCTTGTCGCGAATTTTCCTATACAAAAAATTACTTTTCAAAAATTCATGATATATAATTGTATTACACATAGTGTAATCATTATACATCTATTTTTTTAGATTTGTTCTTCCTTAAAAATCTAGTGTCATGCCACTTTGATTCTCTCACAGAATGAAGTGTATTTAAGCTCGTAATTTATCCTCTTTCCATTCCCTTTTCATAAATCTATTATTTCCTACCATAAAACATAAAATAAATCAATTAAATCCAAAATGGGAAATCTTATTCATTTAAATAAAAAATAAATACATAAAACACTCCAAGATATATGCATTAAATACACTTATCACACCTCAAAAATTAGATGTTGAGTTAGCATTAAAAACCATTAATGGTGTGATAATTGAATCTAAAGTGTATGATTCTTCTCTGGATGAAGTTTCTGGGAATGTGTTTCTTGAAAATATTTTCATACTTACTCTGGTTGAATTTGATGTTATTTTGGGAATGGATTGGATTTCTTTACATAAATCTCACATCAATTTCTAGGGAAGGAAAGTTATGTTTGATATTTCAAACCAACCTATGATCTCCTATCAATGTGATGAAAAGAATGAACTTCTGATAGAAATTTCATACATCATCTGGGTTATGATTCCTATTCAAAAGGGTCATTTATATTATATGGTTGGGGAAAACTGAAAATTGAAGATATACCTATTATTTGGGGGTTTATTGATGTCTTTCTAGAGTATTTTCCTAGTCTTCCACTAAACCACAAAGTTTATTTTTCAATAGAACTCATACCAAGTTTTACACCTATATCCAAGACTCCATATATAATGGCCTCGATTGAGTTACAAGAATTAAAGAAGACACTCCAAGAGAATCTTGAAAAGGGATTCATTTATCCAAGTGTATCACCTTAGGGTGTCCCTATTCTATTTGTTAAGAAGAAATATGGATCAATGTGAATCTGCATTGATTATTGAGAACTTAAAGGGATCACTATCAAGAAAAAGTATCCTCTACCCCATATTGATGACTTTTTTGATAAAATACATAGAGATAAATACTTTTCCAAGATTTATCTTGATTCTAGATATCATCAATTTAGGTTCAAGAAGGAAGATATACCCATGGCAGCATTCTTTACAAGGTTTTTACACTATGAATTTATAGTGTTTTCATTTAGTCTTACTAATTCCCCCATTTGTTCGTGAATTTAATGAATAAAGTATTTATATATTAACTTGATCAGTTTGTGGTAGTCTTTATAGATGATATTATTATTTATTCAAATAGGAGGTAGGATCATGAAGATCATTTGAGAATTGTGTTTAAGACCCTAAGGATGGATAAATATTTATGAAAAATTTACCAAGTATTAATTTTGGCTTCAAAAACTTTCATTCTTGGGTTATATAATATCATGTGACTATATATTAGTAAACCCTTCAAAGACATAAGTTATTAAACATTGGCCCATACCAACTATTGGGACTGTGATCCGTAGTTTTCTAGGTTTGGATGTATATTATATATTCTTTTTAGAGACATTTTCATGGTTATCAAATCCACTCCCCAAGTTAACTTGGAAGAGAGACAAGTTCCTTTAGATGGATGAATATGATTAATGTTTTAAGGAACTTAAGAGAAGGATATTCAGTGCACCTATGATTTCACTACCCTATAGTGGAAAATAGTTTGTAATATATGGTGTTACATCAAATAAGGTATTGGTATACGTCCTCATATATAATGATATTGTGATAGCCCAAACCCACACTTCCAAATTCAGTACTAAAACATTTTGTGTATTTTTGTTTTATTAAAAATTAATTGAAAAATACACAGTACATTATACAACAAAGGATCTTTTCCAGTCTAGGTTTTGGAGTGTTAGGAAAAATACCTTATATAAAATCATAATTTATAAAAAAAAATTATAAAACAGATAATTGGATTCATGTTTGCAAACTCCTTAAAAAATCTATCCAATTTGGAACCCCTAAGATACTAGTGAAAAGTATTTTAAAACATGGGGTGAGCATAAAATTTCCTAGTAATGAGTTTTAAAACCAATGAAAAATACTTTGAAATTACTTTGAAAACATTTCATATAAAATAAAAAATATTTTATAATATTTATAACTTTTAAAAATAATAATCTAGGTTTCTTATAAAAAACTTTTCAAACCCCTTTTAAAAATACTTATCATTTTGAAATCCAAATACAAATACCCAATGAAAGGTTATTGTATTTCCCTTTAAAAATCTTTTGAAAATAATAATACTTTTATGGATTAATATGAAACTTGGAAAATATTAATAAAACCATAGTATGTGAAGAAAATACTTTTATAACATTAAAAACCGTATTTCTCATTCATAACCCATTAAAAAATTTCCAAAATCTTACATAAATTATTTTCATAGAAGAAAATACTTTTATAACATTAATCTTAGAAAAATCACTTTTTAGAAAATTATAAGGATAAATCCATATTACCATAATAATTACTTACATATAAAAGACTTAATAATAAATTATTTGAAATTAAAACAAAATACTGAAATTGAAATGCATGAAATGTTATGAGAAATTATAGAATATTTCCATACCTAATAACATGTATGACATTTATAGTAATTAAAGATCATGTTTCACATAAAATGATCAAATTCCCTTTTAAACTAAGGTTTTTAAAATTAAAAAATAACAAAATAATTTTTTTTGTTTTTTATGTTTTGGAATAAAACTTTGAATTTCATAAAACAAAATAAAGGATTTTTTTAATGTATAAAATTAAAAAAAATTAAAATAAACTCCCTTAAAGAAAAAGTATTTTTTGAATAAAAACATATATATAATTTCTTTTTTTAATATGAGAAAATAGAACATTGAAAATATAAACATTTTTTAAAAAAATAACTCCCATTACCTTATTGATGTTGGAGTTAGTGACCTAGAACCAATTTATGTATAATTTATGATAACCTATATTCATAGTTTTGAATATTAATAAATTCTATATCACATCATTATTGTTCTTCTCCATAACATAGTATGTGATAATGTCCTAAGAGTAGTTATCGTACTAAAATGTCATTGCAGTTCCCTACTATGATGAGAACCTAGAACTACTATGACACTATTCTTAAATATATATTTTATATATAGATGATATCATTTTAGGGAAATAAATCATACAAGCTATTAGGGATGGAGACTTAGAGGACTATGAGGCACTTTCCCATGATGTACTCCCTTGGTAATATCCAGTGTAGGATGTTATAGGAAAAAGACCTACCAGCAAGAAATCCACATTTATATGTGTCATCGGATGTTCCTATCTTCAAATGTGTGTATTGATACTTAGACTTAAATATTATTATTAATGAGTATTATGGGTCTCTTACTTTGATGTATTTATTAAAATCGTGATGAAATATATTCACAGTGAGGTGGGATACATTGGGTTCATCACAAGAAATATTGAATTAATGAATGATGTGAGAAAGGATTTATCCCATATGTTCATTAACAGAAGTTAATATCTATGGACCTTTTATAGAAATGATATAGTCTAAATAAATCCATAGCCATGGTGTTATATAGGAAAGTTCAATTTCTAGAAAGTTAAATAAAGAGACAATGAGAACATAGATTGATGGCACCAGTGTGAAACCTGTTTGAGTATAGATATCATGATAAAGGGATTATATTACATAGTGAGCATATGTATGAGATATTATGTCATGCATCATTAACTTATTTATCTATGGTTTCCTTAGCATGTTTCTAGATGTTAACCTTGGACTTTAGAGTACTTTTCAAAATGCCATTGAGAAAGGGGCCCAGAGGGTCACACACTAAGTGTATCTAGAATATTAGTTAAATAATATATTATTATTTGTTATTTAATAATTTGAATCAATATTACTCCCACATTAGGTTTAATAATTATTCATGTTTTCTTGAGCACATATATTTTGTCACAAGTTATTTGATAGAATATTATGTGAGTGGAATATTTAATAAATATTTATTTTATATTTATTGAATATAATATTTATTTATTTATTGAAAAATAATGTAGTGATATTTATTTAATAAATAAATATACATTATTCAAGTACTAATAAATACTATGGTGGAATGGAGGACTCGGTTTAATGGTCTGGTGTGAAATAATATGTATTTAATATTATTTGAATAAATAATATTTAGTTTTAATTTGTGAGTTAAGTGCATGTCAAGAAATAATAATATTTTTCATATTATTATTGACATGGGATTCTGTAGTGATTAAATAAATAATATGGGGAACTTGTGAAATTATTTATTTCTAACCCTAGTGGTATATAAACCCAATTATATTATTTTTCAAGAGATAAAATTCATTTTTGTGTTGTTCACAATGACACCCAAATAGAATCCCATCAAGACCTAGACCAAGAATGGAGAGCTATCTTCCTCAACCTCCCACTCTTGAGTCTAAAGTGATCACATTGAACATCATGGATTCAATTCTTTTGGAGATAAAAAGTGAATGATGCAAGCATTAAGAGATGTCTAGCTAGCACCTGGAGATTCCTACGGTGATGTTTGGAGATTTTTTAACACTTATGGATCACTGCTAGATTGAATCTTATCCTGATTCCTAAAATGCATCTATAGTACAACATAGATATTTTTTAAAATCCATCAAAAAAAGAATTCATGAAATGTAATTATTTAATTTATTAAATTAATTATAAGTAATATGTGATAATCCTATGCTCGGTTCTGGTGTTCTATCCTTTTTTGTTTTATTTTATTCAATTCTATTGATTATGGCATTCATCATTGCATAAATACCATATTGATCATAAACCATGACAAAAATAAAAAGTTGGGCATGACCCATTGCATGCTTCTGCTGCATCTAGAACCTTCAAGTGGTATCAGAGAGGTCACATAATTATTTATAATTATTTAAATATCATTGATTAAATTATTCATTTTTTATTTAGTTTTCAATTCAATTTTAATAATTATTTAAACAGAATTACGACATCCGTTTCTTCCTATTTTTCATTTCTTTTAGATCAAATCATATTTATTAATTTTAGGAATGAAATTAAATTGAAGACCATATCCATAGGTTTAAGATTCTATCCAGATAACTTAAGAGTACACATCTTGTAACCAGAGTTACATGCCATTTACTAGTGTTTGACACACCAAAAATTAATTTTGAATTAATTCAAACATTGTGCATTGAATACATATGGTGAATTTAATTATACACCACATGTTTATTGGTCCATCTTAGCACACGGTCGGCCATAGTACACACCATATAGTCCACATACATGGCATGTAGTCCTGTAGACACAGATAGGTCATGTATCATTTTACATAACCTACCTGACTGGAGACCATGTAACTTGGAAACCACAGGCTATTTAGCCCTTTTACATGTTGTTTAGTCTATTTTTTCCAAGTAATGGTTTATACATAGAGTCCCTAGGTGTGTACCTCAGATAGACGGTGAGAAACATACATGTTGGGTTGCTCATTTATACACATTGTATACTTATAGAAAATTATTCATAATTAAAATTAATTTATTATACTATGTAAACCTTATTAACATGTTATTTTGTGTGGTGATTAAGTTTATAGGACAGTCCATGTGATGGGTTTTAATATATATATATATATATATATATAATTTCTATGTAATTTTCATATCCTCATATCATGTGTGAGTCATATTATAGTTATTACTCTATGTGAATTGGAGCATAAAACGTGATATAAAACTTGTGTGATTTGTGTGATCATTAAGTTGATAGTATACATCATTAAAGTGTGTTATAAGTTGTGTATTCCATATGTCACAAGAGTAAAGAGTATGTGAGTATAATACATGTGGGGTGGATTTGAATGGATATTAACTGTGTTCCCTCTAAGTTATATTTATTTAAATAGTTAATTTTAAATAAATTTATTTAATTTGTTTAAATTTATGACAGATGAGAATCTCAAGGAAATTCATATGATAATTAAGATGAAAAAATGATTAATTAAGGAAGATGGTTAACTAATTTGAGTGTGATTTATCTTAAATAATAACGATTAAGAATTGAATGTTAATTTTATTAAATATTTAATTTTTTTCATGCATGTGGATGATCATGAGCCTAGAAAAACCCATTGTATGTGATTCATTTCATTTAATTTATTATTAAATTAATTTGTTGGTATGTGTACCATCTCTCCTCTAATTATGTAAGGGATTTCATGCCCATGGTTTCTTTTATGTGAACCCCTTGCCCTCACCTAATTTTGATGAAAAGCATATATAATGGATGAAGCTCCCAATTTAGTGGAGGTGGTTTAAGTTTGGAGCCTAGGTGAACCAATACAAGAGAGATACATAGGTTTATAGGTGGAAAGTTCTAACACGAACCTTAATTGGTTCAAGTTTTTCCACCTAGGTTGACGGTTATTTTATAATCCACTAGATAAATAACCATTAGTAAAAGATCATGATTATACCACTTTATTATTTTATTTTTATCAATTTACATGGTTATTTAATTATGAATTTTTTTCATGATAAAATGAATTAATGAATTAACAAGCATGCAAGAAAGAACTAAAATAAATTGGCTTATGTGTAAATATTACCTAAGACATGGTTAATCACTTAAGTAAATCCACTTATTATTAAAAAGCATGTAATAAAGATAATAATTAGAAATTTATGGATAAAAGGATAAAATCACTCAATAATATATATTAGGTCAGCATAACCTTCCAGTACTTCATTTAAAATTGAACTACAGTTCAAAGTGCTTAATTAGACAAAGTTGTGGTGCTTTTAATTATTAAATAATTCTAACATGAAGTTTTGGATTGAATTATATTAGTTCACATCTCGGGTTGACTACCAAAGTATGACTTGGTGTAAGTGAGATGCAAGAGTTGAGGAAATCCAAGTTAAGGATTTTAGGATTGGCAAGTCCACTCAACATATTAAGGAATAGTGAGTTAATGAAATTGGAATTTGTAATTCCTACCTAAAATAATTCAAGTTATTTTAACAACCCAATTTGGGGTAATGAGATGGTAAATATAGATCATTTACACTAGAATTTCAAGCAACAAGATATCCCAAAGCCAAGGTTGAGGGATATTGGGTATTAATAAAATATTGGGAGATTAATAAATGTAATATTTATTTATCTACATAAATTTTATCAGATAAAATACTAAAATTCTGATCATATTATTTTTATAAAAATAAATAAAAATGACTTCAAACATGTCATTGTAACCCATACATGATAAGGATAAACTTTTCACTGTCACAAATTTCCAAGAGTGACAAAGGTGCTTATGAGTTATCATTCACCATGAAAGGAAATATTATGTGTTAGAAGAAACAATTCCTAAGGCACCTGAAAATGAAGCTAGTGATGAATAGTTTTCTCTCTATTAGAAATATTTGAAAGATTATATAGATGTTAAGTGTTTCAGGCTATCATCCATGACTAATGAGATATTAAACAAACATAAGGACATGGATTCAAATAGCATGATGTCTCACTTTCAGGATCTCTATCAAGAGAATTCAAGACAAGAGAGATATGAGATATCCAATTATTTGTTTACAATTAGGATTAGAGATTCTATGCCAGTTCGGCCTTCTGTAGTCAATATTATTAGCTAAATTGAACACTTATACGTCTTATGGATTAAATATTAGGATGATTTGTGAAAATATTTCATACTTTCATCACTACCCAATACATTCTCTAGTTTTATTATTAATTACAATATGAGAAACAATGAGAATAGTCTTACAAAACTTCTTACATTGATTTCCTATGTGTATAAAGACATGGGGTGTGACAACCTCACGGTCCGTATAGTAAATAATAAAATGAAGAACAAGAAAAGGGGGCCTAAGAATTATAACAAATCTAAATATCCCAAGAACCATCCATCTGAGAAGAGGATGATCCAGAGGCATGGAAAGGAAAAGGAGGTTGTATGTTTTTCATTTGGAAATCAAGGTCACTATAAGTATAACTAAACCCAAAATCAAGGTGAATTTAAAGGTGAATTCTTAATTGAGTGTAATCTTTCAATATCTACGCATTGGGTATTAGATACATCTTATGGTGCTCATGTCTGTATCCAAATATAAGAACCAAGTATATTTAGAAATATTTCTAGAGGAGAGGCGGATTTGTGAGCTTTCAATAGTGAAAGGATGGATACTCTATCCATTGGTGACCACCACCTTTCATTTCTAATATGAATGGTTTTGGTTTTAAAATATTTTTACTATGTACCAATTGTTACCAAGAACATAATTTTTGTATCCTGCCTAAATGCAGATGGGTTTATTTTCAATTTTCGAAATAAAAGTTGTTTATTTTATAAAGGAAACAAATTTTATGGTATGGAACATTTAAATAATGATATTTCTGTATTAAATTATTTAAACCAGGTATTGGAAATTGATAAAAAAATCATGTTCACATGACTCATATAACACCCATTTATGTCATCACTATATTTATCATCTAAATGAAAATCATTTGACAAATCTCTACCAATATGATTATTTAGACTCATTTGAGCTTAAACCAATTGAAAGATATAATTCTTGTTTATAAGGAAAAATGTCCAAACTGACATTCAATAGATAGGGTGAAAGGTCCATAGAGCTTATAGGATTGGTACACACTAAATTTTGTGGACCATTTCTAGTTGAATCTAGAGGTCATCATTCTTATTTCATAACTTTTACAAATGACTTTAGTAGATATGGTTATGTCTACTTGTTGAGGTATAAGTCTGAGTCCTTTAAGAAATTCAAGGAATTAAATAATGAAGTAAGTAATCAAATTATAATGAAGATAAAGAATCTTAGATCAGATCAAGGTGGTGAATATCTTAACCAAGAGTTTATCGACATTCTATGAGAGTTTGGGATTCTATCTCAACTCACTACACCTTACAAACTATAGTGTAATGGTGTTAGTGAAATGAGTAATCGTACCTTCTTAGACATGGTAAGGTAGATGATGAGTCATTAAGATCTTCCATTATCCTTTTGGGGATATTCATTATAAAATGTGGCATACAAATTAAACTAAGTACCAACTAAAGAAAAAAACACAATTCCCTTTGAATTATGGAGTGGAAAGAAACCTATTTTTTCATATACACATGTATGGGGTTTCAAGGCATTTTTTAAGTCCTTATCAGGAAACAATATAGCACCTTAGAGAACAAAGTGTGTCTTTATAATGTATCCTAAGGAAAAAAGGGATATTTCCTACAAAACCCCTCAGACAAGAAAGTGAATGTCGCTGAACAAGCCATATTTCTTAATGGGGAGCACATTCATGAAAAGGATAGTGGGATAAAGATTTACTTTAATGAAGTTGATTCTCAAAATACAAAATATTTTTTAGAGTAATAGATTCCATAGGTATCAGTGGAAGAAGTAGTTCTTAAAACACAAGTACTATGTAGGATCATAAGGGAGGTAAGTGAACCAGAGAGATATGGTTTTCTAGTCACTGAATATAGTGACTCATTATTGGTTGATAATTATGAACATATCTCCTAAAAATAGGAACTATATAGATTAGAATCTATAAGATGGAAAGAATACTTGAATTATGAAATGGATTCCATGTATCATAACCAAGTTTGGGTTCTGGTCAAACCACCAGTTGATGTAAAGTCCATACGGTGAAAATTGGTATTCAAGAGAAAACTAGACATGGAAGGTAAAGTAAATACCTATAAACCAAGGCTAGTGGCCAAATGGTATAAAAAACATCAAGTAATTAACTACGATGAAACCTTTTCCCTAGTTTCCATGTTTAACTATATCAGAATTATACTCTCTATAGTAGCTTACCATTACTATGAAATTTGGAAGATGGATGTCAAAACTGATTTCCTTAATGGGAACCTTTAAGAAGATGTCTATATGACACAAAAATAAGGTTTTGTGACTCTAGGTGATGCCAAAATTATTTTCAATTTTCATAGATCCATTTACAGATTGAATCAAGCATCTAGGTCATGGAACATTCGATTCGATGAAGCTATAAAAGAATTTTTCTTTATTAATAATGAATGTGAGCCATGTGTTTACAAGAGGTTTTGTGGGAATTTGGTCATTATCCTAATAGTATATGTTTATAACATATTACTTATTGGAAATGACATACCAATATTGAAGTCTATTAAGGAATGGTTAAACAAATGTTTTTCCATGAAGGAATTAGGTGAATAAGTCTATATTCTAGGGATCAAGATCATTCATGATAGATCCAAGAGGCTACTTAGACTAATTCAAAGTACATACATTGACTAGATACTAAAGAGATTTAGTATGGAATAATCCAAGAGGGGATTACTTTATATCTCACATGGTTTACATATATCTAAGAAAATGTGTCCATAGATACAATAGGAGAAATAGATAATGAGTAAGATCTCATATGATTCAGTGATAGGATCAATCATGTTTTCCATTTTGTGTACTAGACTTGATGTTTCCTAGGCATTGAGCATGGAAGGAAGATATCAAGAAGATCCAGGAGAATAGTATTGGTCTACTTTTAAGGCTATCCTTAAGTAGCTGATAAGAACTAAGGATATGTTATTGTTATATGGAGGTGATGAGTATCTCATCATCAGGGGTTATATTGATGCCAGTTTTCAATCATATCCAGATGATGTGAAGTCACAGTCAAGATATGTTTTATATATCAATAGAGGAGCTATGATCTAGAATAGTTCAAAGCAGTCAGTTGTAGTTAATTCTACTATAGATTATGGGTAAATAACAGCTTCTGATATAGCCAAGGGAGACATTTGTATACGAAACTTTATCCAAGAGCTTGATGTGGTACCTAGAATTAAATACCATATCACATTATAATGTGATAATATTAATGTGGTGGATCTTTCAAATGATCCCAGTTACACCAACGAAAAAATCATATACACCAGAAGTATCACCTCTTGAGGGAATTTTATCAAAGCAGTGAAGTTTCATTAAGAATAGTACCCATATAAGATAATGTAGTGGAACCATTGACTAAATTCATATCTCAATAGAAGCATGAGTATCATGTGAGAACTATTGGACTGAAGGTTATTAGTAGTTTTCTTTATTTCAAGTGGGAATCTATTGGATTTGGTACCCTAGAACTAATATCTATGTACTGTATGATAACATTTATTCATAGTTTTTAATATTAATAAACTACTTGTCACATCATTATTTTTCTTCTGCATAACATAGTATGAAATAATTTCCTAAAAGTAGTTGTCTCCCTAAAAGGTCATAAAAATTATCCACTATGATGATAACCTAGAAGTGATATGATATATTCTTAAATATATGTTCTATAGCTGGATTAATTCATTTGAGGGACACAAATGATATAGGCTATTAGGGGTGGAAAATCATAGTACTTTGAGGTACCTTCTCATGGTATACACTCTTGGTAATATACATTATAGGATATTATGAGAACAAGACCTGCAAGTAGGAAATCCACATTTATATGTGTCATTGGATGTTATTATACTTGTATGTATGTAATTATACATAGACATTAATATTATTATTAATCTGTATTATGAGTCTCATATTTTGATGTATTAATGAAAATAGTTATGACATATGTTCGCGGTGAGGCGGGATATGTTGGGTGCATCACGAGTAATATTTTATTAATAAATAATGTGAGAAAGTATTTTTCTATTATATTATTTAATGGAAGTTGATATCTCATGACCTTTTATAGAAATGATAAAGCCTAAATAAATCCATTTCCACGGTGTTCTATAAGCAAGTTCAATTTCTAGAAAGTCAAAGATACATTGAGAACATATGTTGATGGCACCAACATGCAACTTGTATGATTAGAGATATCATGATAAAGGTATTATATTACATGATGAGAATCCATATGAGGTATTATGTCATTATGGTATTGACTTCTTTCTCTATGGGTGCCTTGACATGTTTTGAGATGCTAACCTTGGGCCTTCGGGTCATGTATTGTGGGTCATGTCGGGCTTTGTGCATTGAGCATACAGGTCATGTACGGGTTCCCCTTCAACCCTTAAAAGGGGGATTATCCACAATAAAATAAAATAAAGGAAGGCCTTCAGGTCATTCGGGATAACCTTGGACTTTAGGCTGCTTCACCTAATTCCATTGAGAAAGAGGCCTAGAGGATCACACACTAAGTGTATCCAGAATCTTAGTTAAATAATATATTATTATTTAACATTTAATAAGTTGAATAAATATTAATCATGCATGAGGTTTAATAATTCTTCATGTTTGCTTGGTCACATATATTCTTTCACCAATTATTCGAGAGAATATTATGTGAGTGAAATATTTAATAAATATTTATTTTCTATTTAGTGAATATAATATTTCTTTATTTATTGGTGAATAATGCACTGATATTTATTTAATAAATAAATAGACATTATTCAAGGTATGATAAATATTTTGGAGGAATGGAAGACCAGGTTTAACGGTCCAGTGAGAAATAATATATCTGGAATATCATTTTAATAAATAATATTTAAATTTAATTTTCAAGTTTATCTCATATAGAGAAATAATAATAAAATTATTATTATTATTAACATGGGCTTCTATAGGGGTTAAATAAATAATAAGGGTAACTTGGATAGTTATTTATTTTTAACCATAGTGGTATATAAACCCAATTATATTATTTTTTAAGGGAGGAAATTCATTTTTGAGTTGTGCAAAACAAAATCCAGAAAGAATGATCTCAAGTCCTAGAGAGATCCCTCTCTAAGAATGCTCCCAAGAATGGATATTGGTCTTCTTCTGCCTCCCACTATTGAGTCTATAGATGTCAAGGAGAATTCTTTGGAAGAAATTATCATGGTGATCAAAAAAAATGACGCAAGCATTAGGATCTACCGTGCTAGAACTCAGATATTACTACGATGATGTTTACAGATTTGTTAAACATGTGTGGATCATCGTTAGAGGGAATATACTCTTAATTCATACAATTCAATGATGATACAACATAGATATATTGTTAGATCCATTAATAAATAAATAATTCATGAAAGCTAATTCTTTAATTGATTAAATTAATTATAAAAAATAAGTAATGATTGTGTGCTTAGTTATAGATTTATATCCCTTATCTATTTTATTTGATTCAATCCCATTGATTATGGAATTCATAGTTGTGTAAATATTTGATTTATCATCAATCATGACAATAAAAAAATTTGTTCATGACCCAAATCACGCTTTTATTGCACTTGAAACCTTCAATAGACTCAAAAGAACTCATTGTTTTCCTGTAGTAGAAACTAAGGCAGCCTACTAGTGTTTGATAATTCTAAATAAATTAGAAAAAAGAAAGATATTTTTAGAGTTTTTGAGAGTAACTACTATCTATTTATATAAATTTTTTTAATTATCCATTCCAACTTCACTTAATAGAATAAATATATCCAACACTATATTACTATCTCAAATCCATTTCTTAAAAAAATGGAGCTTGAGGGTATGAAGTAGCTTGAAAAGGTTCCTTGTATTCATATATCGATATAGAATATATTATTTATAAATATCATATCATTTTTTCACTACAAACCAAGAGTATCGAAGAAGAAATCCTTTCATAAAATTACAGTAAGCCAAATCCAATGTATGTGAATAATAAAAATACATGTCAATAAATGTGATTCATCATCAAGGTCGACAAAAAATTATATGAATAAAATCAGCCACAGATTTTATACAATAACTAACATAGAATATAATATTATTGATTACACTAGAAGGAAAAAAATCCAGGACCAGAAATTAGGTAATTAAGTATCCCAAAACGATCTAGAAATAGTAGTTAAAGAATATTTCAGGCACCTAAAATAAATACATTCACCTACCTTTGAATATATAAAAATCATTCTTATAGAAGAAAGATGATGGATTCTTTACTTGATTTTCCCCCATCCACATGCGAATCCATTTCAGAAAACCAATCCATTTCTCACAGCTAATATCCTTTGGTATTGTGACCCCACTGCTCGACATCCCTTACAAATATGAAACCCCCATCCATGGTTGATCTAGTACTTCAGTGCTCAACCAATCTGTTCTTGGCCTCTCCTTCTCTGGTCAATCCCAAATTTATCCCATTTTCTATGCTTGATCCCTCTCATACCAACTTCTATCCTTCATTTGGATCAAGCGCATTTGAACCCTCTTTCAAAAATGACCCTCTATTCCCTTTTATCCTATTTTCATCATTTTGGTTTTATAAAATAATATATATATATATATAATTTTAATAATATATATAAACAAATTCATTTTTTCAAAATTATCATAATTTTGATTATTTATAATTTTATTACCTTTAATTCGAATATTCAAAAATTTGATAATAATATACATTCCCTTTAAAATTTTATTTATTAATAACAAATTATATTACATTTAATATTCATAATTTTATAATAACCAAATATATTATATTTAATATTCAAAAATTGATTATTTATATTTCATTTATTTCAATTATAGTTGTTATACTTAATTTCAAATTAGGTACACATAAAAATTTATAATTTTTATTTAATTTTAAATGTCGCATAATTGAAAAAAATATAGTTATAAATTTTGTATAAAAATTACTTACTAAAATTAATTTATGTAAATCAATTTTTAAAGTGTTTAAATTATAATTCCTATAATTCATTTATTTTCATTAAAAAATATTATTTCATGAATAATAATTAAATAAAAATATTTTTATAAATTTATATGCAAAATTATAATCAACATTGATTAATGAAAATTGATTCATTATATTAAAACATATTGTATCTATTTTTAAAATGTCAAGTAATTCAATATAATTATTTGATAAAATTAACTAATAAAAATTTTATTTAATAAATTTTCATTTAAGAGTGTCATGATAATTTCTTTATTTATTTATTTAATTTATTAATTGATAATTTAATATTAATTGAAATTTTTTGTTATTAATATTATTATTTCTAATATTGAATTAAGGTTTAAATCAAGATACCAATGGAAATAATAAAATAAATAATTCATATCTTAAACCTTGGGATCTTACACCCCCCACCCCCACCCTCCTTAAATGAATTGTGCCCCTGTAATTCCTTCATTGTACCTAAGAAAATTCTAAATTTCCATACTCATAATTCAAAAAAACTAGAATAGGTGGAATTTTATATTATTATGGGAACTTATTTACCTATAAGTTCAAAATAAAAATATAACTCTTAGATTTTTCCTCAAATAACAACGCATAACCTCCAAAGTTTCCTAGATTTTTGCTCTAATACAACTATAATTTCCCAAATCTGTATGTCTATAATTGATACTAAAAAATGATGTGTATTTTTGTTTTATTAAAAAGTAATTGAAAAATACACAGTACATTATACAATCAAGGATCATTTCCAGTCTATCTTTTGCAGGATTAGGAAATATAACTTACATAAAATTAGATTTTACAAAAATTATTATAAAATATCTAATTGGATCTATGTGGGTTAACTCCTTAAAAAATCATTCCAATTTATAGCTTCTATGATACCTTTAAAAAATATTTTAAAACATGGGGTGGGCATAAAATTTTCCAATAAGGGGTTTTAAAACCAGTGAAAAATAAATTGAAATTCATTTGAAAACATTTTATATCAAATACAAAATATTTGATAAGATTTAGAATGTTTTAAAATAATAAGGTGGAGTTTTATGAAAAAATATTCTCAAAACCTATTAAAAATATTTATCACTTTGAAATTCATATAAAATACCCTTTGAAAAATTATTGTATTTCTCCTCAAAAACCTTTTGAAAATAATAATGCTTTTAAGGATTTATATGTTACTTAGAAAATATTAGGAAAACCATGTTTCCACTAGCAGTTTCACTTATAGGAAAGAAACCCCTTTAGATCGTGGGTTCACTCCCCATACCTCGGCATCAACTCATTTGATACCCCAGTGCTAAATTTTAAGAAAACATTTTTAGAATATCTTCCTTTTATCATTCATAACTTATTTAAAACTTTCCATAATCTTAAATAAATTATTTTTATTAAAGAAAATAAGTTTATAACTTTAATCTTGGAAAATCACTTTTCAAAAAAATTAGAGGATAAATCATTATTACTAAAATAATTACTTATATATAAAAGACTTAATCATAAATTCTTTAAAATTAAAAAAAAATTAAAATTAAAATGAATGAAATTTCATGATAAATTATTGAATATGACCATATCTACTAACATGTATGGAATTTATAGCAATTAAAGATCATGTTTCATATAAAATGATCAAATTAACTTTTCAAATAATTATTTTAAAATTTAAAAATAAAAAATAATTTTTTGTTATTGTTTTATATTTTAGAATAAAACTTTGAATTTTAGAAAAAACAATAAAGGATTTGTTTGAATGTCTAAAATTAAAAACTTTTTTTAAAATAGATTCCCTTCTTAAAAAGGGGTTTTTTTAATAAAAATATATATATAATTGATTTTTTAAAAATAATAAAATAAAACTTTGAAAATATAAACTTTTTAAAAACAAGAACTCTCCTTACCCTATACTCTTAAGAACTCAATACTTTCCTATAGAAGAAACTAAGGTAGCCTACTAGTGTTTGAAAATACTGAACAAATGAGAAGAAACAAAGAGAATTCTTTGAGTTTCCAAGGGTATCTGTTATCTATTTATAGCATTATTTTGTGTAAATGTCCATGATAACTGAACTTAATAAAATAAATGCACCCAACATTGAATTACTATCTCAAATAATTTGTTTAAAAAAATGGAGCTTGAGGATCTTAAGTGGATTTCCAAGGTTTGTTTTATTCATATCTCGATGCAGAATATATTATTTATATATATCGTATATTTTTTTTATTACTGTAAACAAAGAGTGTCAAAGAAAGAATCCTTTCATTAAATGATAGTAAACAAAATTTAGTGTATTCAAAGAAGAAAAATGAATGTTAATAAATTTGATTTATCTTTAAGGTTTGAAAAACAATATATATATGGAACGATCCATAGATTGTATGTAACAACCGATATTGAATATAATGTTGTTGATTACGCTTGAAGGAAGAAAATGCAGTACCAAAAATCAAGAAATTAAGTATCCAAAATGATATAGAAATATTATTTCAAATAAATACACACACCAACCTTTTATGATATAAAGAATACTTATAGGAAGAAGATGGTGGATCCTACACTCAATTTTCCACCATTCACATGTGAATCTCTTTCAAAAAGCCTATCCATTTTCGATAGCAGATCTCCTTTGGTATTTTAACCCCTCTGGCCGGCGTCCCTTATTAAAATTAAATCCCCATCCATGGTTGAACCAGTCTTTCAATGCTCAACATATCTACACTCGGCATCTCCTTCTCTGGTTGATCATGAATTTATCCCCTTTTCTGATCTCTCTCAATCCACCTTTTATCCTTCATTTGTGCTCAAGCACGTTCAAACCATCTCCTAAAAACGACCCTCTATTCCCATTTATCTGATTTTCATCATTTTGGTTTTATAATATATAAATATATTATAATTTTATTCATATAAATAAATAAATTCTTTTTTCAAAATTATCATAATTTTTTTAATTTATAATATTATTATCTTTAATATGAAAATTCAAAAATTTAATAATAATATGTATTCCCTTTAAAATTTTATTTATTAATAATAAATTATATTACCTTTAATAGTCATAATTTTTTAATAACCAAATATATTATATTTAATATTTAAAATTTGATTATTTATATTTTATTTATTTTAATTATATTTATTATCCTAAATTACAAATTAGGAACACATAAAACGTTATCATTTTTCTTTAATGTTATATATCACAAAATTATAAAATTTTAGTAATGAATTTTTTATAAAAAAAATTCTAAAATTAATTTATATAAAACATTTTTTAAGTGTTTAAATTATAATTCCTATAATTTATTTATTTGAATTAAAACAAAATATTATTTCATGAATAATAATTCAATAAAAATGTATTTTATAAGTTTATATGTTAACTTATAGCCAACATTGATTAATGAAAATTGATTCATTATATTAAACCATGTTTTAGTTATTCTTAACATGACAAGTAATTAGATATAATTATTTGATAAAATTAACTAATAAAAATCTTTCTAAATAAATTTTCATCTAAGAGCATCATTATAATTTCTTCATTTGTTTATTTATTTATTAATTGATAATTTAATATTCATTACAATTTAGTTTTATTTATATTATTATTAATAATATTGAATTAATGTTTAAATCAAGATACTAATGGAAATAATAAAATAAACAATTCCTATCTTAAAATTCAATATGTCGTATTATCTCTCACTTAAATGAATTATGCACCCTCAATTCATTCATCATAAAAAAGAAAATTCTGAATTTCCAAATTTAGAATTAATAAAAACTACAATGGTTGGACTTCTATATTCTTAAGGGAAATTATTTACTTATAAGTTCAAAAGAAACTTTTATCTCTTATATTTTTTTCGTAAACAAAATGCCAAATATCAAAATTTTCTTAAACCACTGCTCTGATACTACTATGATAGCTTAAACCCACACTTCCAAGTTCAGTACTAAAACATATTGTGTATTTTTTAATTAAAAATTAACTGAAAAATACATTATACATCATAAAAATGATGATCTTTTCTGGTCTAGGTTTTGTAGGATTAGGAAAAATACCTTACATAAAATCAGAGTTTACCAAAAAAAATTATAAAATATCTAATTAGATTCATGTGCTCCAACTCCTTAAACAAAATCCATCAAATTTATAACTTTTAAGATATATGTGAAAAATATTTTAAAACATGGGGTGACCATAAAATTTCTCAATAAGGGGTTTTAAAACTAGTGAAAAATAATATTAAATTCCTTTGAAAACATTTTTTATAAAATAAAAAATATATGATAATATTTATAACTTTTTAAAATAATAAGTTTTTATTTTTATGAAAATCTATTTTCAAAAACCTTTTAAAAATTCTTATCATTTTGAAATCCATATGAAAACACCCTTTTAAAAATTCATGGATTTATCCTTAGAAACCTTTTGAAAATAATATTACTTTTATGAATTAATATGATACTTTGAAATCTTAAGAAAACCATGTGGCTACAAGAAGTATCACTTGTAGGATAACATCCCCTTGAGGTCATAGGTTCACTCCTCATACCTCATCATTATATCATTTGATGCTTTGAATCTAGATTTTAAGAAAAAAAATTAGAAGATCTTCATTTATCATTAAAAGCCCATTAAAAATTTTCCAAAATATTACATAAATTATTTTTATAGAATAAACTAATTTTATAAATTTAATATTGGAAAAAATCACTTTTCATAAAATCTTAAGGATAAATCTATATTACCAAAATAATTACTTACATATGAAATACTTAATCATAAATTCATTGAAATTAAAAGAAAATAATAAAATTAAAATGCATGAAATTTCATGAGAAATTATAAAATACGGTCATATCTACTAACATGAATGACATTTATAGTAATTAAAGATAATGTTTCACATATAATGATCAAATTACCTTTTAAAATAATGGATTTAAAATTCAACAATAATAAAACAATGTTTTGTTATTTTTTTATATTTTTGAATAAAACTTTCAATTAAAGAAAAAAATAAAGGCTTTTTTTTAATGTATAAAATTAAAAACTTTGTTTTTATGATAAATTACCTTCCTAAAAAGGATTTTTTTTAATAAAAACATAGATATAATTGAGTTTTGGAAAATAATAAAATATAACTTTGAAAATATAAACATTTTGAAAATAAGAACTCCCATTACCTTATAGACTTATAAGAACTCAGGGCTTTCCTACATCAGATTCTAAGGCAACCTACTAGTGTTTGAAAATACTAAATAGATGAGAAGAAAGAAAGATATTTTTTGAGTTTCCAAGAGTATCTATTATCTATTTATAGTAGTGTTTTGTGTAACTATCCATTCCATCTACACTTAATATAACAAATTCAGTCAACACTGAATTACAATATCAAATTGATTTTTTGATAAAAATAGAGATTGAGGATATGAAGTATCTTTCCAAGGTTCATTATATTCATATCTCGATATAGAATATATTATTTATATATATCCTATAATTTTTTTATCACTGTGAACCAAGAGTATCAAAGAAGGAAGCCTTTTAGAAAATGATAGTAAATCAAATATCATGAATGTGAAGAATAAAAATACGTGTCAATAAATATGATTCATCTTCAAGGTCTAAAAATAGTATATACATCGAAACATCCATATATTTTATAAAATAACTGATACTAAATATTATATTGTTGATTGTTCTCAAAGGAAGATATTTTAGGATGAAAAATCAAGTAATTAAGTATCTAAAAATGATCTAGAAAATGGATTTCAAGAAGATTGCATACAACTAAAATAAATACACACACCAACATTCCATGATCTACTGATAGAACTTATAGGAGGAAGATGATGGATGTAACGTCCCAGTTCTGGGTGTTTTCCAAAGGTTCCCCGTACCCAGTTGGTCACATGGCCTCAAGGGCATTTCCCCGAATGCCAGAGACTGCCGACTAGCAGCGAGGGCCTTGGGTGTGATGGTGGGGAAACTATGCCTTCATTGGAAGAGTAACATAGCAGAATGACAATAATATACAACAATGGAAGTAGTAATACCATACAATAAATAAACAGCTCAAGACTGAAAGTAAATAAATAACTAGATCACAAATATCAATGATTCATGTCACATATTTCAAGGAAAGTAGCCAAAAAAGTCACAATACTAGAAATACAGTACTAAACCAAAGTACAAAGAAAACAAGTAATCTCCAACAGCATCTCAAGCCTCATCTTGGTCACATTCTCTCCAACTCTACATCAATCAAGTACCTGGAGTAAAAGGGTTCTTTCCCTTATCTAAACCTGCAACAATATAATTTATTTGGGCCCAAAAGCATGACCCAAATAGGGTGTGAGACGAATACCAATAGGAAACCACCCAAATATATATGCCTAAATGTCAGTAAATATATATATATAGAAGGAAATATGCAAAATGAAGTAATAAAATAGGAAGTACTCAAAAGTAAACAATCCTATAGTTTCAAACTAAATTCATTTACATTTATTAATTATTCAACCAATCATTCATAAGAAACCATCTGGTAAAGTTCTCACAATATAACCCTTTTAGTTCAACTTATCATTTAAGTCAAAAAAGATATAACGACCCTCTTGGAAAGCTCACACAGTCTAACCCCTTTGGTCTCATGCAAATAAAAACTCTCTAAGGAATCACTCACCATCAATTCCCCATGTGGTATTTTAACGTTGAATTATAGAATCTCTGAGGAAACACTCAATATCAATTCCTCTTATGGTCTCGTAACAGTATACTATGGACACTCTGAGGGAGCACTCAATGACAATCCCTCCTATGGTCTCTTAACGTTAAAATTATAATAGACACTTTGGAGAATCCCTTAACTTCAATTCCCCCTATGGTCTAACTACACCATGTTCTCACAGCCCTATGTAATACAATCGTACACAAACAATAATCAACTACCAAATTAATCTCAACTACTACAAGGATAAGCAGCTACAATGCATATGCAAGCATGTCATATAATATAAACTCCATCCTAACAGCACTAGGCATGGAAAACAAAATAGCCCAACAGGAAGTTCTATAATCAATGGCCAATATCAAAAAAATATGGGAAAACACATCCATAAACAAGGTAATAAAACTAAATCATAATAAAAACACTTTATCAAGCAAAAAAAACATAGCACTCATCAAACAGGGTTAAATCTCCAAAACATGAAATACCCTAAACTAGGGTATTCGGCACTTTTTTCACATATAATCCAAAAATTACTACAGAAAGGCACAAACCACCTCCCTCGACGTTGTATGATTGATATTTTTGAACCTTATCCTTTGAATCAACTTATAAAGTTGTAGATCTACAAAAACATCAAAAACACTCAACCTCGAATAACTCATGAAAGAAGATAAATCAAGAGGAGATGCTCAAGAAGAAGTAAGAACTCGCCGATGTGATTCCAATGTAACCTATGGTGTTTTGATTTGGATAATGGATGAAACTTTGGTGGATCAGAGAAGAATCATCGCCCCTAGTCGCTCTTGGACAAGATGGGGTCAGAAGAATATGATTCTGGGGATTAGACGTGACCTCGGTCTGATTAAACAAATAAAAAAATTACATGGTGTATTCATTTAATGTATACGCCATGTACATGCCTTATTCGGCCCCCGCTTTAGGCAGTCTCTAGGTCACCACACATGACCATGTACTCAACCATTACATGGCCAGTACACGGATACCCGTGGCAACTGATTACATGGCATGTACTCCTAAGTACACAATGTGTACTCCTAAGTACACGGCGTGTACTTATGGAATTTCCCAAAACTCCCCTTATTCTCAAAAACACCCAAAATATAGATCCATACCTAAAATGAAGATCAGAGTTTTTAAAAACTCCCCCCCTTAAAGAAATTTTTCCCCAAATTTCCCTAACAAGTTGGAGAAGAATAAGAATCCTCGAACAGCTCTGGCTACCACAATCGCACATCAGTCTCCCTCTCCCAAGTCTCATCTTGTACTCTCCCATGTTTCCATAACACCCGTACTAGAGGAACAGACCATCTATAGAGAACCTTCATGATGCGATCTACAATCTGGATAGGATGCTCCTATAATGATGTGTCCACCTCCAACTCAACCTCATCGGGTTGAAAAACATGAGACCTATCCTAAGAAGTAACATTATAGCTGAGAAACATGGAAGATGTTGTGCATATCCCGATACCTGTGAGGTAACTGCAATAAATAGGCAATCATCTTAACTCTCTCCAAAACCTCAAATGGCTCGACGTAACTCAGTGAAAGCCTTCCATGTCTCATAATCCTCCCATGTCCCAATCTCTGTGTGACACATACGAAAACCTGATCTCTGAGCTCGAACTCCAATGGTCTTCTCCCTCTATCAGCATAAGACTTTTGTTGTGATTGTGCATTAGTAATCCTCTTTCAAATAAACTACACCTTCTTTGTGGTCTCCTAAACAAGACAAGGTCCTAGCATAGCTACCTCTCCTACTTCCAGACAACATAGGGGTGATCAGCATCACCTACTGTACAAATCCACATAAGGTGTCATCTTAATAGTCACCTAAAAACTATTATTATAGGAAAACTCCACCAGAGGTATGTTCTTCTCCCAAGAACCTCCAAAAATATAGGACGCATGCTTAAAGTATGTCCTCAAACTCTTGAATTGTGTGCTCTGACTAGCCATATGTTTGGAGATGGTAAGTTCTACTCAGAAGTACTTGTGTACCCAAATCCTTCTGTAGCCCTTGAAAAAAACGTGAAGTAAAACACGCATCCCTATCTGAAATGATAGAGTGTGGAACCCCATGAAAACGTATAATCTCTCGGATATACAACCTTCCAATATCATCAACACTGAAGGTATCATTAATTGGTAAAAATTGTGCAAACTTTGTGAGTCTTTTAATGACAACCCAAACTAAATCATTCCCTTAAGGTGAACTTGGTAAACCTATCACGAAATCCATCATAACATCATTCCACTTACACTCAAGAATGGGTAACTGATGTAGAAGCCTAGCTGGTCACTGGTGTTCCTCTTTCACATGCTGGCAGGTGGAACATCTCATACAAAACCAGCTACATCCCTTTTCATACCTAGCCACCAATACTCATGATGCAAATCTCGATACATATTGGTGACACCAGGATGAACTATCCAATTTGAAGTATGAATGCCTCACATCAGCTCCTTATGTATTTATACTAACACCCATACACATCCAGGAAACCAAAAGACCTCATCCTCGCCTACAGTCCACCCAGGAGTAGGTTCATCTCCTGAAACACCCTCTCGTAGGACTAGCCCTTCAGAATCTGATAGTTGCCTCATTATCACTTGATCAAGTAGAGTAGAGGTAACAGATATATAAGAAAGAAACATCTACCTCTATCTGTCATGCACCTCCAAATGCATTTCAGAGAATAGAGACATGAGCTTCCACTAACTATTAGATTTCTGAACTTCTTGTATCTGAGTACTCCTACTCAATGCATCAGCCACTTCATTTCCTTTACTAGGTTTGTAGGCAAGCTCAATGTCAAAGGACTAAAGGTACTCAACCCACCTTCACTATCTCAAATTTAGGTCACTCTAGGTAAAGATATACTTGAGAATTTTTTTTCATTTTACACCACAAAATGATCTCCCAGAAGTTAATGTCTCCAACAGCACAAGGCATGAACAACTACAGCCAACTCGAGATCGTGCATCAGATAATTCCTCTCATGTGGCCTCAACTTCCAAGACTCGTACGCAATTACTCTTTCCCCCTGCATAAGAACTACTTCTATCCCTATACCTGATGCATCACATTAAATAGTGTAAATCTTGATCAGATCTGGAAAAACTAGTATCAGTGCTGAATTCAACCTTCCATTAATCTCCTGAAAGGATGACTCACAATAATCTAACCACAAGTACTTCTCACCCTTCTTAGTTAGGCTCGTCAGTGGCACTACTAGGTGTGAAAATTCCTATATAAAATTTCTGTAGTAACAAGCCAGCCCTAGAAAACTCCATACCTCAAATAAAATCTTTGGATGCTCCAAGAAAGCTACTTCCCTCACTTTCTCTGGGTATACTGATACTCCTGTATCTGAGATAACATGGCCCAAGAAGTGAATATGGTCCATACAAAAGTAAAATTTTGAGAGATTATCATATAACTAATGCTCTCTCAATGTAATCAAAATGATCTCCAGATGGATATCATGGTCGTGTCGAGTGTGAGAGTACACCAAGATATCATCCATGAAAACCACTAAAAAGGAGCCCAAGTATGGATGAAACACTCAGTTCATCAGTGCCATAAAAATTACAGGCGCGTTCGTGAGACCAAACGGCATAACCACATACTCGTATAGACCATACCTACTCTGAAAAGTTGTAAGAGGTATATCTGATGGTCTAATGCACAACTAATGATAACCGGATCTCAAGTCAATCTTTGAGAACACCTGAGCTCCTCAAATCTGATCAAAGAGATCATCAATCCTCGGAAAGGGATATTGGTTCTTAACCATCAACTGGTTTAGCTTCCGATAATCTACACAAATTTTAAGGGTACCATCCTTGTTCTTCGCAAATAGGACAGTAGAACCCCAAGGAAAAATACTGGGTAAGATTAAACCCTTTTCTTATAACTCCTCTAACTACTTCTTAATCTCCTGTAACTCGGGTATAGTCATCCTATAAATAAGAATGGACACTGGTGCCACTCCTAGCACAATCTCAATAGATAAAACTACCTCTCACTCTGGAAGGAAATCCTGAAAAGTTTTCTAGAAAGACATCCCTAAAACGATCCACCACTAGAGGAAAGTCCATCTGTGAAGTCCCCTGGTCACCTAAATACAAACAAGAAATTTGGGTAGTAACTCCTCCCAACCCATGATGCTCAGATCAGCTCTGCTTTCCTGGTCATCCCACTCACCCTTGTGTATAAAGGACCTACCCTCTAGTGACGTGAAACTCACCCTATGGCAATAGTAATAGAAAACTTCCTAGAAGGGAACTAACCAGACCATTCTGATAATGACATCATAGCCCTTCATCTCTAAGACATAAAGTTCCCATAAGAAGTGACACCCACCAACCTCAAGAGGGAACTCCTTTCACTGACATACACTAGTCATTCTAATCCCCAACTGAGTGTACAGCATCATGATATTGGCATAAGTAAAGATAAAGATCCCAAGGATCTCCACAACAGGAATAGATATGAAACTATGGGAATCCCCTATGTCAAAAAGAGTAGAATATAAAATTGAGGAAACCAAAATCATACCTCTAACCGTAGAGGGTCCAGGATCCTGCTTCTACTGGGTCTTCTCCAGCACAAAAGCCTAACCTGTGTCACGACCCTATGAATCTCTCTATGATCCCTAAGCTGATCCACCATGTGGCTGTCGAAAACCCTATGTCTGGTCACTACAGCCATGACCTCCTCCTCATCCATAATGACCTGAAAAACTCCAGTTATCTGACAGATGAGAAACTGGTGGTCCTTCTCCTGAATGTGGAGTCATAGCAGAACTCCTATCACCAGTTACTGGTGAGAAAAACAGACAAAAATTTTAAAGATGACCCATCTTGCCGCAAGATCGGAACACAACTGGGTCTCTCAGGCAATGTGGCTTCGTATTCCCACTCTTCTGGCACTGTTAGCATACCACCTGACTACCTGAAGGAGTATCTTGCCTACTAGGATCTCCACGTGTAGAATCCCTATGGTGCTTCCTACTGTCATTCAAAAGGGTACCAACTCTGGATGTTGAACCGCCCAGGCCCACAACTCTAGAATCCCTCAGATTGAGCTAGATGATCCACACCTGGTTGGCTGTAGAAGATATGGAAGTCAACCTAAAGATGTTCACCTGATATAGGATGTCTTTCCTAAGACCATACTCAAACTTCCTAGCCAATAATAACTCATCACCCCCAGAATGGGTGTGAAGCAGTGTAGCTCTGTAAAGTAAGAAGAATACTCCATTACTGAGAGTGTACCCTGCTCCAAAATCGTGAACTCTCGGGCTTGGTCATACAAGTTCTTTGGGTAGAAGTAGTCATATAAGGTCTGATCAAACTCATCCCAAGACATAACTTATTGGAGTCTCACCTGTGATATCACATCCCACCATATCTTGGAGGAATCCTGAAGCATGTGCGTAGCGAGCTTCACCCTCCTCTCTGGAGGTATCTCCAAATACTCAAAGATAGACAACATGGATTCTAACAATGACTCTACAGCCTGAGGTACTATATTCCCAGAGAAAGTGGTAGGATGTTACTAATAAAAAACCCACATCAACTCTACCATAGATGGGGCAGGATGCAGTACTCCCTGGAAGGTCTGCATAAACCTCTTGAAGCCTTCTCAGAACTATGCATCGGAACCCATATCCAGAATGACAATTGATTCTCAGACAGGAATGATGGGAGGATCTACCGGTAGTCCCTAATCTACTATGTCCAGTGTCGTATAGTTTCCCTTTATCTAGTGTAAAACCAGAGGTCATCTCGATGGCATGACTCTGCAAGGTCAAGTGCACACCTTAGTTCAAGATTATCAAGGACTGAAACTTATAAGTACAGGAAAAGAAAAAGAGAAAGAAAACAATCAAGTTTTTCAAAACATGGATACACAACATGTATGACCCCTACATGGTGTGTTCCCTTAAGTCTTTACATGGGTGTGTACTTCTTCCAACCCTGGTCATGTAATAACCCATACACATGGAGTTTTCTCCTTTGACATGGCATGTACTTGGATATTTCCCCCTTCCTGAGTTCCAATACATGGATAAACCACACGGTCCTCTTAGAACAAAACTATATGGCATGTTTATGCCAAAAATGGCGTGTACTGGAAGGATTTCACTGACCTGTGTTGTTAGTCACATGGACGAATATGTGGTCTCTACAACACGGCATGTTCACCCTAGACACAGTGTATACCACTTAAGTTTTAAGCACCCATGTCGTTAGTCACACAGTTGGATACATGGTCCTTACAACACGGTGTGTACTCCAAGTACATGAAGCATGCCACCCAAAATTTATCAACCCTGTGTCTTTGCCCACATAGCCAGTCACACGGTTAAGTACTACACGGCGTGTACATTCATTACACGTCATGTACTTAAGAGAAGTTTCTCCTTCCCGAATAGAAGGATACATGGTGTGTATTCATCATTACACACTGTGTATTCTGGATTTTTCCAGACATTAAGCCTCAGAAACTAGTCTGAAATTCCATAAAAACAATTAAACAAACATTAAAATGCAAAATTCTAATCTATGGGGGGCCATACTCTCCATGAATCAAAGTTTTTCATCATATTCATGTATATCACAAAGTATAACAGTGCAATCAATCACATGATCCACCAAATTCTGATCCATGAGGGCCCATAACACCTCAGGGACTAAAGTTTGGCACCCATTCCAAAGAAACATTACATATTATCAATACCCTATCAAATAGAAGGTATTCTATCACATCATCTATCACAAAAGCATGTATACCTAGCACAACATCTATCACAACAACATGCAATCAGGAATGCACCCTAAATGTCATGACAAGAATGCATGACATGTGATCTCTTGAAAGTGCCTATATGATGCATGAGATGGTATACCCTCATCTACTCAGGTTGAAACAGAAATAAAACCTCAATAATATTAATGATAATGGCACAAAACATGTGAATCACCCAATGGTGAAATCCAATCAACTGTAACAATTGCAAAACCATAAAATTTCAATAATCGAGGCATGCTGGCTTTTCCCTGTATATGGGTTAGCTACTCCCGGACACAACTTATTACCAACTACCTATTCTTTCATATACCTATCTATAGGATCCAAATAGTAATTTAAATAATAAAATAATCCTCTGATACCACTTTGTAATGTCATGGTTCCAGGTGTCGCTCAAAGGTGCCCTGTACCCGGTTGGTCACATGGCCTCAAGCGCATTTCCCTGAAAGGTAGAGGTTGTCGACTAGCAGTGAGGGTCTTGGGTGTGATAGTGGGGAAATAATTCCCTAATTGGAAGAGTAACACAGTGGAATGAAAATAATATACAATAGTAGAAGCAGTAATACAATACAATAAATAAATAGAGAAATCCTAAAAGTAAATAAACAACTAGAGCACATATATAAATGATGCATGTCACATATGTCTAAAAAAACATCCAAACAAATCACAATACTGTAAATACAATACTAAACCAAATTAAAAAGAAAAAAAATAATATCCAGCAGCACTGTAATCCTCATCTTGGTCTCATGCTCTCCAGCTCCACAACAATCAAGTTCCTGAAGTAGAAGGGAGCTTTCCCTTATCTATACCTGCAACAATATAATTTTTTGGGACCAAAATCATGACCCAAACAGGGTTTTAGATGAATACCAGTAGGAAACCACCCAAAGATTTGTGACTAACTGTCAGGGAATATATATATATATATAGTAGGAAACATGCATAATGAAGTAATAAACAAGGAAGTACTCAAAAGTAAACAATCATATAGTTTCAAACTACATTCATTTACATTTGTTAATTATTTAACCAATCATTCACAAGAAACCCTCTGGGAAAGCTCACACAGTCTAACCCATTTGGTCTCATGCAAATAAAGAATCTTTAAGGAAGCACTCACCATCAATTCTCTATGTGGTCTTTTAACAATGAATTATAGACTCTCTGAGGAAGCACTCAACGTTAATTCCCTATGTGGTATCGTAACGATATACTATAGACACTCTGAGGGAGTACTCAACGTCAATCCCCCATATGGTCTCATAACATGAAAAGTAGAACAGACACTCTCGTGTAGCCCTCAATGTCAATTCCCCCTATAGTCTAACTGCACCAAGTTCTGATAGCCCTGTGTAATACAATCATGCACAGATGATAACTAGTATCCAAAGTAATCTCAACTACTAAAAGGCTAAGAAGATACAATACATATGCAAGCATTTCATATAATATCAACTACATCCTAACAGCACTAGGCATGGAAAACAAAATAGCCTATTAGGTAGTTCTAGACCCAATGGCCAATATCAAACAAACATGGGAAAACACATCCATAAACTAGGTAATAAGCCTAAATCATAATTAAAACCCTTTCTCAAGCAAACAAAATATAGCAAGCATCAAACGGGGTTAAATATCCAGAACACGCGATACCCTAAACTAGGGTATTCGGCACTTTTTGCACATATAATCCAAAGACAACTATGGAAAGGTACAAACCACCTACCTCGACGTTTTAAGATTGATATAGTTGAACCTCATCCTTTGCATAAACATATAAAGGCATAGATCTAAAAAAACATCAAAAATTCTCAACCTCGAATAACTCATGAAAAAAGAGAAATCAAGAGGAGAGGCTCTAGAAGAAGGAAGAACTCAGTGGTGCGATTCCAACGCAACCGATGGTGTTTGATTCGGATAATGGACGATGGTTCGGTGGCTCTGAGAAGAATAGTTGCCCTCAGTCTCTCCTGGACAAGACGGGGTCAGAAGAAGATGATTTTGGTGATTAGATGCGACCTTGGTCTGATTAAACAAATAAAAAGGAAAGTACGCTGCATTTTCATTTAATGTACATGTCGTGTACATGCCTTAACTAGCCCCTACTTTTGGTGGTCTCTAAATCACCACACACGACCATGTACATGGCTATTATACGGCCAGTATACAGCTACCTGCGGCAACCGAGTATAGGGTGTGAACTCCTATGTACAGGACGTGTACTTATGAAATTTCCAAAAACACCCCTTTTTCTCAAAAACACCCAAAATCCATATCCATACCTGAAATAAATATCCAGGTTCTTATAATGGAGTATGCACTCGATTTTCCCACATCCACATGTGAATCCCTTTCAGTAAACCGGTCCATTTCTGGCAGCTGATCTTCTTCATTATTTAAACCCCTCTGCTCAGCATCCCTTATGAAAATGAAACCACCATCTAAATTTGAACTAATCCTTCAGTGCTCGACCCATCCACTCTCATCCTCTCCTTCTTCAGTCAATCCCAACTCTATCCCATTTTCTATGCTCGATTTCTCTCATTCCTCTTTCTATCCTTAATTTTCTCTAAATCACATTCAAACCATCTCCCAAAATCGAACCTCTATTACCCTTTATCTTATTTTCATCATTTTGGTTTTATAAAATTATATATATATCATATAATTTTCATAATATATATAAACAAATTCATTTTTTCAGAATTATCATAATTTTATTAATTTGTAATTTTATTAATTTTAAAATGAATATTGAAAAAATAATAATAATATGTATTCCAATTAAAATTTTATTTATTAATAATAAATTATATTTCTTTTAATATCATAATTTTATAATAACCAAATATATTATATTTAATATTCAAAAATTGATTATTCATATTTCATTTTTTCAATTGTAGTTATTATCCTAAATTTAAAATTAAGAATGCATAAAATTGTATCATTCTTCTTTAATGTTATATGTCCCATAATTATAAAATTTTAGTTATAAAATTTGTATAAAAATTATTTTCTAAAAATAATTTATATTGAACTTTTTTTAAATTTTTTTAAATTATAATTCCTATAATTTATTTATTTACATTAAAATAAAATATTATTTCATGAATAATATTTCAATAAAAATATTTTTTATAAATTTATATGTTAACTTATAACCAATATTGATTATTGAAAATTGAATCATTATATTAAAACATATTTTAGTTTTTTTTAACATTTCATGTCACACCCCGACCCATGTTATCATTTTATTTTAATTATTTCTTTATCCTTAAATAATTTTTATGGGTTTTGGGGTGAGTCCTAGACAAAGATTATTAGTCTGTGTTATAAAGTGTTCTTTTTGAGGTGACATCTTTGGGCGCGCGAGCAGACTACATTTTGGAAACTCTGCACGGCTCCGTTCGCGTAACTGTGCATTTCGCTGTCTTTGAAAATTGAAATAAAGAGTTTTTATATTTAAAGCTCACATCTATAGTTGTCAATTAAAATTTTTGCTGTTGTTAATAACTATTTTTATTTTTACTATTAAGAAGAAATGAATATTTTTATCATTTTTATTTTTATCATTATGATTATAATTATCATTATTATTTTTATGTTATAAATAATTAATTAATGATGTTTTTAATGTTGCAGATAATAGTGTTATTATTATTAGATGTGTTTTGTCATTAATCTTTATTACTATTATCATTATTACAATTTGTATCACCACTATTTTTTCCATATAATAATTATTATTATTCCTTTTATTATTATTATTTGTATCATTATTCATTATTATTGTTATTGTTATTCCTTTTATTATTATCATTTAGGAATTATTATTATTATTATTATTATTATTATTATGTGAATTAATGTTTCATTTCATTTTATTTATTTGTTTTTTGATTAATCTTTATTTTTATTTTTATTTTATATTATTTTTTTTCTAACCCTAGTTCATGTGTTTTTTTCCCTCCCATGCTGCTTCTCTTTTTCTCTGTGCACCACCACCCTCCTTCAGCATAGCATCCCGGTGTGTACCTCCTTCCTTGATCCCATACACAGCAGAGGCCCCCCTCCTTCAGTGCAGGACCCCAGTGCCTCTCCTCCTACAACCTGCATTGCACCCCGCTCAGCCTTCCTCTCCTCATCCCCTTGTAGCAGGCCGCGCAGCACCCCAGAGCCTCCTTTCCCCTAGAGTCGATGCGGCCTTTTGATCCAGCAACTCCTCCTGTCCCTGTGTTGTGCGCCCAAAATCCCTCAGACCCGGTGACCCCACTACCCCTCCTTCACAGGCGCGGCTCCCCCTCAAGCTGGAGGCGTGACCCCCTAGAACCCTTTTTTTTCTTCTCCTCCTACTACCCCCGGTCTGGACTCATCCCGACCACCCCCTCCTACTCACCAGCGCAGACCTCCCTCGGCATCCCTCCCATTCAGTACACCCAGAGCCTTCGCCTGAAGCCAATCACCACTGGCCCTCACCCTCTAGCTCGGTCGCTGCCCGCTGGCCGCCCTGCACCCTTCCCGTCACCCCGAATCCCATTCTGCTCGCCCTCATCCTTCCCACCGGCCACCTCACACCGCCGCTATCGGGAGGCCCTCGCTGTAGCCCCCGGTTGGACTGCATCTAGCCACACAGACCCCCTCCGCTAGTCCAACACCTTTTCCCCGACCGGCCAGCCTTCTCACTTGCCAGAGCACGCTCGTGACGGCACGTACCCCGTTGGCGCACCCTCTTCTTGTGAGCGCAGCAACCCACCTTACCGACGCTAACCTGTTTCGATGCCCGCACCCTGCCGGCACTTCCCGACCAGCCCTCCGGCAGTCTGTTTCCAATCGCGACCCCCCATTGGTACCCACTTTTTTATCCTCCTTTGATATTTTTATTTGATATATATATATACACCTTGGTTTGATTAGGGGTTCTTTTAATTAAATTTTTTTTTGTTAGTTTGACTTTTTAGGACCCGTGCGGCACGTTTCAGAGTGAGATCCATCACTGCATTTTGTTTTCGAGCTTGCACTGTCGTCGCACCTTGGTCTTGAGGTAGGTTCCCATCGCACTACTTTTAAAATATAAGTGACATCATTTCCTTCTATTTGTGCCCTATATATATATCTGTGTGTGCTAAAAATTATTTTTCAACTTAAGATTAATTCATTTATTATGCAAATTTATAATTCAATTCTTGTGGTGTGCAAATGGTGTCATTTTGTTATGTTTGAACACACTTATTTTTCAATTAAATACTTCATTAATTTTAATAAATGTGAAATATTATTAGATAATTAATTTTTAAAAAAATTACTAGATGTAAAAAAGTGATGTTTATTTTATACAAGACACTTGAAATATTTTATTGATGAAAATACGCACAATAGTGAACGAATGCCCATTTGGATTGTAAACATAATTCATCAAATATCAAATGTAGTTCCAGTTTAATGATAAATGATTTATTTTAAAGAGTGAACAAGTATTTTGGTTCTCTTGAGAAATTGAACAGTTGGCTCTTATGGTTTATTAGGAAAAATGAAATGTTATGGTTTGGTTTTATAAAAATATTGGCAGCATGAGAATTAGTGTTTTAGGGCTCCTTAAATGGTTTCAAACTGGTTTTGGTTTTATAAGTAAGTTGTATTTTTTTTAGTGGTGATTGTGAAAGGTGTTTAATGCCCATTTGGCACTTTATAGAAAATCATGTAATTGTTTTGATGAAAACGCTCCTAGGATAACTCTCATGCCTTGGTTGTGACTGATTGTTTGTGAGCCCACGCTTAGAGGCTCCTGAGTGCTCGAATGATTTAAAGGCAACAGGTTGTCCCATGGAGTGGCTCGGGTGATGCCTGTTGTGCATTATATATATATATGTGTGTGTGTGTGTGTGTGTGTGTGTGTGTTTGTGTGTGTGTGTGTGTGTGTGTGTAAGTATGTATGTGATTGGATGCTCGGCTGGCATCGGTTGGCTCACCCCCTTTTTTAAATACTTGAGACATGGGAATCTAGCATATTGAGAGAATATTCTAAGAATGATTGCTGCACTGGTAGGTTATGGTACTGACCAGTGGCCCATAGTAGCCGGATATATTGGGTTTATTACTATGAGATTTTCCCTCGGCATGCCTGAGAAAGGATGGTCGAGTGTATTGGGTGTTTTTATTTCATCGTGTGTGACATGTCAACAAGGATGATATCTCATGTATTAGTGTCTTCGGGATTATTCTTGATCTCCTAGGTTCACCCATGTCTGTTGAATTTACAATTACTTGTAGTGATGATTTGGTACTTGTATGTATTTATACATTGCCCCTATTGTGTACTTACTCTTGTGCATTTTTGTATATGTTTTTCCTTGGAAAGTGATAAATTGGTTTTTACTTGGTTTCTAGAAATGGTTTTTAAATGAAAGTGTTTAATCCTCTTTGTACAAATTTAAAAATATAAACATCACTTTCCCTTTCTAAAAATCCATTGACACTAATGAAATGAACCCAAATTTGGAAATGGTTAAGGGAAATGGTTCGTACTTTGTTTTTCAATAAAATATTTAGAAAAACATACTTTTATAAATTGTAGTTCAAACTTGAAATGATGTTTCTTTTATTTTAAAGGTAGTTCATTGGGAATAGATATCGGGCTATCCTACTGAGTTTTAATACTCACTCCTATAATTATTTTATGTTTTTAGTGTTTGTGCAGGCTACATCTTGAGTGCGTTTTCCTTGGGTGATGCTTGATCATTGAGTCGAAGAGTGACCCACAGGGTCACACAGAGTTAGTTCAGACGTCGAGTTTAGTTAGAATTATTTTCTATTTTTTCTATTTAGTCATTTTATTTGGTTTATTTATTCTGCGTTGCTCTGTATTATTTCTTCTACTTTATTTATTTATATTGTCCGAAATCGTTCCCACAGCCTCTGTTGATGCCCTGGCGCTTATCGCCAGCTCGGGAGGATCAGGAATGCCTCTCGGGCCTTGATGTGGATCGGCTCGGGTGACCGATTCAGGGTCAACCCGGGTTGGTTCATGACAAAATGGTATCAGAGTAGGTCATCTCTTAGCAGACCTCGCTTTTCAGAGTGCCCTTTGTTATTTGGGATGTCAAGGTAAATGGAGTAGGATTGTTGGGACTTGAGGGGTAGGTGCGGGAAGAGCGTTGCGAACTCTTGCCTGTACTGATCCTCAGGTTTCCATGGGAAGTCCAGTTTAATTTGTTTGCATTGGTTTTTATGTAAATGTTTTACGATTAGGATACGAAAAAGGGAGTTTGGGATAATAGTCCTCCTAATCTGCACGGTCTGGCAAGCCATGTGGAGCTACGGGCAGGGTCCAAAAAGGCTCATTGTGTTGGTGACATGTTTGGCATATGGCTGTCAACTATATGGTAAAGTCACCCACTGACACTAGTTCCCTATTTGAGTTGTTTTGGGTTTCCTTTGATTTTTGAAAGTGGTTTGAATCAGAAAAGTTGGTTTTGAAGAAAATGGTTGTTTGAAATGACATGTTTAATTTGTGGATTGTTTTAAAAGAAGTGGTATGAATGATTTATTTTTGGAAAATGAAGTTTCTTTATTTTGGGCTTGGTCTTCCTATGGGTTCTCACATGCATAGTGGTATGTTGGAAATGCGGACGGATTTATGGTATGGTGGATGGATGCCCAGGGTGGCACAGATACATGCATGTGAGTGAGACTCTAAAGAATACCAATGGTGAGTGTTTAACCCACCAAGATTGTATTAAATTAAAGATGTTTTCAAAGATAAAATTTTTGATGTTATGATAACTTTTTTTCTCGTGTTTCAAGCTTGTCGCCTACGCAGTGTTTGATTTTGAGGTTTTTATGCATGCATTGAGTTGGTATTGTTTGTGTTTTTGACATTTCTTGTCCAGTGGTTATCCCCTTTAAGCTTCGATGGGTGATCATAGTATGGTTGATCAACCTAAGGATTTTATGCTTGAGTTTCAGAAGCTAGATCCACCTCTCTTTTATGGTCAAGCAAAAAATTTCGTAGCAGAGCAGTGGATGTGGAAGATTGAAAGGGACTTTAACCATGTTGAGTTTTTTAAGTCATTTAAGGTCAAGTTTGCGACCTTCATGCTTGAAGGTTCACCGTTGATGTGGTGGAAGTCAGTGTCTCGGAACAAGCCCTATCAAGAGCTTACCTGGGAGTTTTTCAAGGCCTTGTTCATTTGTCGGTATTTCTCTGAAGAAGAAAGGGTGAGCAAAAGGATGGATATGTGTTATTTGCAGCAGGGCAACACATCCGTGTTGGAATATTTCCAGCACTTTCTGGAGCTAGTCCCTTATGATTCTAGGTATTCCATAGATGACTCCATGAAGGCTTGATGCTTTGAGGCAGGTCTTTGTCCTGATCTACAATCGAAGGTATCGACATCCAACCTAACTTCATTTTCCGATGTGGCGGGAAAAGATTTTCATGTCGAATCCATGATGGTGAGAGTGCTCGAAGTGGTCCTCCCTCCAATTCTTATTAGTATTGGGGAGACTTCCAACAAAAATATGAGTAAGCGATCGAAAGGCGATGGAGTAGGTTGTGGAATCAAAAGGCCTCGGGATCTTTCATCAACCTCTTCAGAGCGAGAGAACCTCATGTGTTATCAGTGTGGCAAGCTGAGTCACAAAAATCCATCGTTCCCAAGTGCTCTGAAGCCTTGCCAGGCATGTGGACACCTGGGTCACTTGCAATGATTCTATCAGAACATTTTTAGGAAGCATCTCAAAGGAAGTTATCATAAGTGATGTGCTGTTGGGTTTTTGTTTAAAGTTTCTTATGTATGTTTACTTCCAGTGTAAGGGATCTCTTATTGGGGTCATTGTATGGGTGTTGTTTTGGGTTTGAAATGTATGGGAATTTCGTGGGTCTTTTGATGAACTCTAGTTTTCAATGTCACCATGGTTTTCATTTCAAAACTCTGACTTTTCCTTTGACAAATTAAAAGATGTGTGTTTATTATTGGGATTATCAGAAGCTGACTACGAGGCAGGAGACGCTTCATCCATCAAAGCTCCATCCAAAAGGCCTCGGAGTGAAGCCGACGCGTAATCAGGAACCCTAGGTAATTTTAATTAGTCTGGTTAAGGTTGTGCCTCTATTGTGTGGTGAGACAATTTTAGTGTTTCTGTCTTTAAATTCTCTCTTTTCTCAAAGAGAGTTATGGACTTATCCCATGCACAATATTAGTAATTGTGCCTTTTTTTTATGTTAGGTGCTTATTAGTGGCCTTGCGTAGACCACCCATGTGGATCAGTTATGACTTTGGTTTGGGTCTATCCCGAATTGAAGAGTCGTCAGTAGTTGTTCATCGTAGTTTCATTTATCCAATCCTTGGGCCCTCCCTCCCCACCCATGGGGTTAGGGTTTATAGTTTGTACAAAGTTTTTGTTAACCTATTATCTCTTCCAGATGGGAATGAGTGGGTGGAATGTTCTTTCCATACTTCTTTCATCTTGAGTAATACCTGGCTTAGGCCTAAGTCTTATTTCCATTTGGCCATGTATAGGTTTGTTCTTTATGGTGGGGAGACCCATCGTGAGCCTCTTTGGGTTTTCTATTAAGTCGTTATCGGAGGCTAGTTGAATTCTTATGGTGGGGAGTCCAGTTAGGCCTCCTCTATGCTGGTGATCTGTTTTGGACAATGAGGTTCAGTCTCGCTGCTAGACAGTGTGATGTCCTTGGGTTAAGAGGTTGGATCTTGTTAATGTAGAATCCTTAGGTGTTGATCGATCAGCTGGTTGGTGTCGCGGATTTCCGGGGATGGAAAGCGTTATGGTGGGGAGAATTTTCGCACCCTAACCCATGTTATCATTTTATTTTAATTATTTATTTATCCTTAAATAATTTTTCTGGGGTTTGGGGTGAGTCCCAGACAAAAAATTTGAGTCTATATTATAAAGTGTGCTTTTTGAGGTGACGTCGTTGGGCGTGCGAGCAGAATACATTTTGGAAACTCTGCACGGCTCCGCTCGCATAACTGCTCATTCCTCTATATTTGGAAAATTTAAATAAAGAGTTTTTATATTTAAATCGCACATCTATAGTTGTCAATTAAAATTTTTTCTCCTGTTAATAATTATTTTTATTTTTACTATTGAGAATAAATGAATATTTTTATCATTTTTATTTTTATCATTATGATTATAATTATCATTATTATTTTTATGTTATAAATAATTAATTAATGATGTTTTTAATGTTGAGGATAATAGTGTTATTATTATTAGATGTGTTTTTTCATTAATCTTTATTACTATTATCATTATTACAATTTTTATCACCACTATTTTGTCCATATAATAATTATTATTATTCCTTTTATTATTTTTATTCTTATCATTATTATTATTATTATTATTCCTATTATTATTAACATTTAGGAATTATTATTATTATTATTATTATTTGAATTAATGTTTCATTTCATTTTATTGATTTGTTTTTTTATTTAATCTTCATTTTTATTTTTATTTTATTTTATTTTTTTCCTAACCCTAGTTCATGCGTTTTTTTATCCTCCCACACTGCTTCTCTTTTTCTCAGCGCGCCACCACCCTCCTTCAATGTATCATCCCGGTGCATACCTCCTTCCTTGCTCCCGCACACAGTACCAGCCCCACCTCCTTCAGCACAGGACCCTGATGCCTCTCCTCATACAGCCCACACAGCACCCCGCTCATCCTCCCTCTCCTCATCCCCTTGCAGCAGGCCGCATAGCAGCCTATTTTCTTCTCCTCCTACTACCCCTAGTCTGGCCTCATCCCGACCACCCCCTCTTACTCACCAGCACAGACCTCCCTCAGCCTTCCTCACATTCAGTGCACCCGGAGCCTTCGCCTGAAGCCATTCACCGCTGGCCCTCACCCTCCTGCTCGACCACTACCCGTTGGCCGCCCTGCACCCTGCCCATCACCCTGAATTCCATTCGGCTCACCCTCATCCTGCCCACCAGTCACCTTGCACCTCTGTTGTCCGGTGGCCCTCGCCTCAGCCCCCGGTCGGACTTCATCTAGTCACGTGGACCCCCTCCACTGGTCTGAAACCTTTTCCCCGACCGGCCAGCCTTCTTCCTTGCCAGAGCGTGATCAGGATGGCACGTACCCCACTGGCGCACCCTCTGCTCATGAGTGTAGCAACCCACCTTATCGGCGCTTCCCTGTTTCAACGCCCGCACCCTGCCAGCACTGCCCGACCAGCCCTCCGGCGGTCTATTTCCAATCACGACCCCCCATTGGTACCCACTAGTTTTATCCTCCTTTTATATTTTTATTTGATATATATATATATATACCTTGGTTTGATTAGGTGTTATTTTAATTAAATGTTTTTTTGGTCATTTTTACTTTTTAGGACCCGCGTGGGGCGTTTCCGAGTGAGCGTCATCGCCACATTTTGTTTCTGAGCTTGTGTCGTTGTCGCGCCTTGGTCTTGAGGTAGGTTCCCATCGCACTGCTTTTAAAATTTAAGTTACATCATTTCTTGATTTTTGGGCCTTATATATATATATATATATATGTGTGTGTGTGTGTGTGTGTGTGTGTGTGTGTGTGTGTGTGCTAAATATTATTGTGCAACTTAAGACTAATTCATTTATTATAAAAATTTATAATTCAATTCTTGTGGTGTGAAAATGGTGTCATTTTGTTATTTTTGTGCATGCTAATTTTTCAACAAAATATTTCATTAATTTTAATAAATGTGAAATAGTATTAGATAATTAATTTTTTTTAAAATTACTCACTGTAAAAAAGTGATGTTTATTTTATACACGACACTTGAAATATTTTCTTCATGAACGGATGCACAATAGTGAAAGAATGCTCATTCGGATTTTAAACATAATTTACGGAATATCAAATGTAGTTCTGGTTTAATGAAAAATGATTTCTTCTAAAGTGTGAACAAGTATTTTGGTTCTTTTGAGAAATTGACCAGTTGGCTCTTACAGTTTTTTTGGAACAATAAAATGTTTTGGATTGGTTTTATAAAAATTTTGTCAGCATGAGAAGTAGTGTTTTAGGTCTCCTTAAATGGTTTCAAACTGGTTTTGGTTTTATAAAGAAGTTGTATTTTTTTAGTGGTGATTGTGAATTGTGTTTAATGCTCATTTGTCACTTTATAGAAAATGATGTAATTGTTTTGAGGAAAACCCTCCTAAGATAACTCTCCTGCCTTGGTTGTGACTGATTGTTTGGGAGCCCATATTTAGAAGCTCCCGAGTGCTCGAATGGAAAGGCAAGATGTTGTCCCATGGAATGTCTCAGGGTGATGTATGTTGTTCATAATTATATATATATATATATATATATGTATGTATGTATGTATGTGATTGGATGCTCGACTGGAATCGATTGGCTCACCCCCTTTTTTAAAATACTTGAGACATGGGAATCTGGCATATTGAGAGAAAATTCTAAGAATGATTGCTGCACTGGTAGGTTATGGTACTAACCAGTGGCCCATAGTATGTGGATATAATGGGTTTATTACTATGGGATTTTCCCTCGGACTTCCTGAGAAAGGATGGTTGAGCGTATTGGACGTTTTGATTTCATCATGTGGGACATGTCAATGAGGATGATATCTCATGTATTGGTGTCTTTTGGATTATTCTTGATCTCCTAGGTTTACCCAGGTCTGTTGGATTTTAAGTTACTTGAAGTGATGATTTGGTACTTGTATGTATTTCTATATTTCCCCTGTTGTGTACTTACTCTTGTGCATTTTTGTATATGTTTTTCCTTTGAAAGTGATAAATTTGTTTTAACTTGGTTTCTAGAAATGGTTTTCAAATGAAAGTGTTTAATCCTTTTTGTATAAATTTTAAAATACGAACATCACTTTCCATTTCTAAAAAGCCATTGACACTAATTAAATGTACCAAAATTTGTAAATCGTTAAATGAAATGGTTCGTACTCTATTTTTAAGTAAAATATTTAGAAAAACATACTTTTATAAATTTTAGTGCAAACTTGAAATGATGTTTATTTTATTTTAAAGGTAGTGCATTGGGAATAGATATCAGGCCAGCCTACTGAGTTTTAATACTCAAACCTATAGTTCTTTTTTGTTTTTAGTGTTTGTTCAGGCTACAGCTTGACTGTGCTCGCCTTGGGCGATGCTTGATCATTGAGTCGTAGAGTGACCCGCGGGGTCACACGGAGTTAGTTCAGACGTCGAGTTTGGTTAGCATTATTTTTTTGTTCCTATTTAGTCATTTTATTTGGTTTATTTATTCTATGTTTCTCTGTATTATTTCTACTGATTTATTTATTTATATTGGGCGAAATCATTCCCACAGCCTCTTTTGATGCCCTGGCACTTGTCTCCATCCTTTGAGGATCGGGAACGCCTCTCGGGCCTTGTCGTGGATCGGCTCGGGTGACCGGTTCAGGGTTGACCCAGGTTGGTTCTTGACATGTCAAGTAGTTCGATATAATTATTTGATAAAATTAACTCATAAAAATATTATTTAATAAATTTTCATTAAATATTGTCATTATAATTTCTTCATTTATTTATTTAATTTCATAATTGATAATTTAATATTCATTATAAATTTATTTAATTAATATTATTATTTTTAATATTGAATTAATTTTTAAATAAATATACTAATAGAAATAATGAAATAAATAATTATTATATTAAAACTAGAGATGTTACATACATGGTTATAGTTTTTGCCTCATGAGAATTGAATTTTCATGAGAAAAATTACCCAACTCATGATTTGGAGTTAGCTATTGTAATTTTTCATTAAAGATATGGAGGAAAAAAGATTTAAACATGTTCCAAATAATATGGTTATAATTAATTAAATATTGTGATTACTCAATACATTACCACCCTAGGAAAGAAAACAAGGTAAGGGATAATTTGAGTCAAAGGGATCATGCTAGATTATATATGATGAGGATCAAAAAAGATCTAATATTTCTATACTTTCAAAGGATGTATCTTGAAATATTTAAGGAATGGTATACATATTATCTTTCTCAAATGAGTGTTTAACCATCTATCTAGGTGAATATTAAAGAGGCACACAAGGAAGATGTAGATATGAAAAAAATGTGAGGAATATTCCTAAGTTCAATCTTGATTGGGATGGAATAATAAGATTTGGGAATCATGTATGTGTCCCTTTGGTACTAGATTTGAAGAAGGAGTTGATGGATAAAGCTCCTAGTTCTTCATTATATATTCATCTTGGAAGTATGAAGATGTATAGATATTTGAAAGATTATTTTTGGTGAGATGGCATTAAGAGAGATATTATAGAGTATTTTTCTTGTTTCTTGGTATGTGATTATGTTAAGGCTGAGAGATATAATTCTAAATGGATGTTATAACCATTTCCCATACCAAAATGGAAATGGAAAAGCATCACCATGGATTTTTTCGTCAGACTCCCCAAAACATTTAAAGGGCATGATTCTATTTGGGTTGTAGTCAATCGCCTTATAAAGTCATGACACTTTATTTACATTATAGAATATTTACCTCTTGATAAACTTACTCAGTTATACATTAATTAAGTGGTAAGATTTCATGGTGTAACACTATCAATTATATCTAATCAAAATATGAGGTTTACCTCAAATTTTTGGAGAAATATTCAGTAGGATCTGGATAAAGAGTTATGTTTCAACACTACTTATCATACTTAGATATATGGTTAGTCTAAGAGTACCATTAAAACTCTATAATACATTTTGATATCTTGTTCTATGTATTAAAAATGTTGTTGGGATCAACACTTTCCTTTGGTGTAATTTTCTTACAATAATAGCTTTCACTCTAGAATCCAGATGGCCTCTTATGAAGACCTCTATGGTATGAAGTGAAAAACTCCAACATGCTAGAATGAAGTTGGAGAAAGAATACTATTGGGACCTGATATAGCTGAGGAAATGGATGATAAGGTTAGAAACATTCAATAATAAATAAGAGCAGCTCAGAGTTGACAAAAAAATTATACTAACAATCATCGAAAATATTTAGAGTTTGAAGTTGGTGGAAAGTTATTCCTACGAATATCTACTTGTAAGAGGGTTATGATATTTGAAAATAAGGTAAATATAATCCCTATATATATTGGTCCTTTTTAAATTCTTGTTAATATTAGGATGATATATTATCAATTGGTTCTTCCACTGAATCTCTCTCAAGTTCATGATGTGTTCCATGTATCTCTCCTAAGGAAGTACATACTCAATCCTTCACATGTAATGAACTTAGAGGTCATAACACTGGATAAAGATATTTCTTATGAAGAAAAACTGGTAAAGATCCTAGATTATAGAGAGAAAGTGATATTACATACGACCACTCACTGAGTTAAAGTTTTGTGGTGAATCCACCAATTTAAGGAAGCTATGTGGGAACATGAGGATGTGTTGAGGAAGAAGTATCCTCATTTGTTTATATTAGAGTGATGATTTTTTAGGTAAAAATTCATTTTAATGGGGATATAATGTAACAACTCGTGATTTTTATGCAATATTTCCCTTTAATTAATTTAATTTATTTGATTGCTTGTGTTACATGCAACAACGAATTTAAACGAACTGTGTAACATTATTAAAATATTATGTGTTTTTTATTTCCTATCTACTGGATTGGTGGGTATGAATAGTAATAATTAAATTATGAAAAATATATTTTATACACATTTATAAAATTAACTCATTAGTTATAAAATTATTATAATTAAAAATAAAACTTTATTTGAAAATAAAAGTGATGTTTTTTTTGGAAAAAAATTATGCATGCAATGTATTTTTATATTAATAAATTAAATTAATCCCTATTATTGAATGGTTTTAATGAAATTTATATATTATTTACTTGATAAAATTATTTAAACATTCAATAAATATTTTTCTAGGCATAGGATAATAATAAATTCAATTTTATAAATGTGCTTTTTTCTAAAAACATTTTTTGTCGCATTTTTTGCACTTAATTTCAAATTAATTTCTACCATTTATAGGTATTTAATTAGATAAAATTAATTTAATATTTGGAAAAATGGGGTTCAAATTTATTAAATAGACCCATTTTATTTTTTTTCAATATGAATAGTAATCATGGTAAAAAAAATTCACCTTAGTAAAGGGTAAATCGGGTTAATATAGATTAAAAAAATGATAAGGCCATAATTATTCATCCTAATTCTTATTTGATGAATGTAATTTTACCCTTATCACCTCAATCTTTAAATTTATTAGTTTAAAGGAAACTTGTTCATCAAATTGACTTATATATTATTTAATTAATAGAAAGTTATAAAATGTAACTCTTTGTTTTTAATATCTCTTATGTGTTCACATAGAGAAAAAACTATTTATAAATCAATATTAATAGTCATTTTGTGCATAATAAAATTATATTCATAATGGTAATTTATTTATAATTTTTATTTATTATATAATTACCTTAAATTCTTACACAATTCCAAAAAAATATTTATTTATTTAATGGAAAAATAAAATAACTTATATTAAAAATCATGTAATTATAGAAAGTTATAATGTTACAAAAAACATATAAGTGAATATTACATATTATTTTTGTGTTAAAATATTATATTCAAATTAAAAAAAATTATTTATGCCTTTTAAATAAAATTAAATAAATAGTGTTAAAATTGAAAATAATGATATTTTATCAAAATTATAATTTATTAAATTATTTAAAAATCATAAAAATATTGAAATAAGACAAGGTAGGTATGATATGGTAGAAAATTTTATAACTTTTCCATTTATGGTCCAATTCTTACCTTATATATAAAAATTACAACCATTTTATATTGAAAAATTTGTTACCATAGTTAAAATTAAAATTGGTTAACTAAAGGTTAATAAAAATAAAAAGGTTTCAAATGATACCAAAACTTTTCTAAATTATATTGGTTGATGGTATTATAGCCTTATACCACATTATATTCAAATCCTTGTCTATTTGGATATATTTTACTTGAGAATTAATTTATCATAATTTAATATTTTGAGAAAATTTCAATGTTTCCCTCACCTCAATTATAAAAGGGTGCATCCTCCCTCACTTCTTTACACCACTTTGAGTCATCTATCTTCACCAAACTCTGCCAATTTCTAATATAAACTTATCTAGATACATTATATAAGTTATGGTATTTTTAAAATACCAACCTTAGATCCCTTTAAAGAATATCTAAAGGAGTTTTTTCAAAGAATAGGAGGTTAGAGAGCTTTCAAAATAAGGAGAAATCGAGATAAGGGCTTTATGTCACAATCTCATTATTTATCATGAATTATTATGAATATGCATCCAAAGATGAAATATTATGATCTAACTCTCAAAAAACTAATGAGTTTTCTTTTCCTATAGTTATTTCATGAAAATAAATGTTTTCTTTCAATTTACTCACCTTATGTTCTCAAGAGACTGAAAATATGTTTTTAAGGAAAATCGACTTCATTTCTCTCTTCTGTCAAAAAACCTTTTTCTTATATATCCATGTTTTCTAAAAATGTTTCAAATAAGTTTTTTACTATTCTCTTATGTTTTTTTAAAAAAAAATTTACCCATGTTTAAATTTTTACAAAACACTTTAAAAGGAATATTCTTGTCATTTTCCAAACGAGGTACTTTGTGACTTTTCTGACAAAAGTATAGAAGGGATATTTTTTTGACTTATATTACATGAAAATAATTTCCCACATTCATGGACACTCAATGTTTTGAATATTCCAATACAAATTCCTTAGTTATTTTCAAATAAAATTTTTTCCATAATTGGAAATTTTTAGATTTTTTTAGAAGTGATTTCAAAATTCAAAGGTTACTTTCCTTAAGAATGTTTTAATGGACTTTGGTTTCATCAAAAACAAAAAATATCAATGTTTCTTTTGATTTATAGGTAATGTGATCCAAGTATTATATCCTTATTCTTTCTATCTATGGTTTATGTTTATGATGGCATGATGTTTATGAAACCTATTTCTTTTATATGGGTTATGCTATGATGAAATGTTTATGAAACCCATTTATTTTTAGGGTTTCAGATATTATGAATGCTTTATCATTTTATGGCACACATATGTATGATTTTAATTATATTATGTGTGGGGCCTATATCTCCCTCCAATGTATTGGTTAAAGATTGATATATCATAAGATAAATAGGACTAGAATGGGGAATGAGATCAGATCAGTAAGGGTCTTTATCCAACATGATAGTCTTGGGAGTGAACCTTTTCTACTAAGATGATTTGGGGAGTAAACCTATTGCACTATAATAGTCTTGGAAAAGATCCTTGACTACTAAGGAAATAATTTTCTATGCTTATATGTATGCCACAATTTCATGTATTATGCCAATTGTATGATCTCATGGCTCGTGTTCATTGATTCCTTTATGATTCATGTATTATAAACTGCCAAAATTTATTCCATGACTCAAGATTATGATATATGATATATAGGGTATGGTTATCAAATGTTAAGATCATTTTCTCACACCCTTTTTCTCGTGTTATACTTATATGATAATTGATATATCCCTTCTTTATCCTCACTAAGAATCATATATCATCCTTTATTATGTTTCCTATAATGCCTTGACCCCAGAAGCCTAGAGCTGGTACATTATTTTAATACATTTTCATGATTACAAGGAATCAAGTCCCGAATGACCAATCAGTTTAGAAGTATTGGAAAATAGATTACATATATAAACATTACATTACACTTTATAACATACAACACAGCATATATACTCTTTTGATAATGTTATTGTTTTATTAGCTTAACCCTTCATATCAATCATAAAACACTTCTTAGGATCCTGGGAAAATAAAACATAATAAATGGGTGAGCTCAAATGCTCAGTAATAGTAAGCAATACATCGGAAGATAGAATAAACATTAGGCATGGTGAATAATTGAAAACACATGCCTTTACAAATAATAAACATGAACACTTTATGGAAGGAATATGAGTTGAGTAAATAATGTCAAAATAAAACATAGTCATGGATATTCTACTAGTAAAATAACTACATGAACCATCAATAATATTTTCATAATGAGGGAATTTATAATGTGGGACATTCTGAAACATTTTTTTAAGGCCTCGGCCAAGACGTATAAAAATGATTAAGGCCTTGGCCAAAACCATATATCAAATTGGGAAAGGCATCGGACAATTCTATGTCTAATTATCTCATGAGACCTACCTATGCATCGAGGAGCTATAACGGGCTCTACTCATCACTTACTAAGTCTAATACATTCCTCATATGAAAAGGTTGAAACACAACATAAACATTCGTACTAAAACTAGCATATGAAATGTAAATACTTTAACCATAAACCATTAATGGTATAAAAATAGCACATCCACAGTAAAACATATCATAACTCATTCAATACAATATGGAATATTGTATTATAATAAATCAACCTTAATCAAGAATAATATCCAGTAAATTATGTTGATATAGTTGAAAATGATCAGTAAAACTTTTTGAGAGAAATATCCATTTTTGTGAAATCATTTAAAAGTCTCACATTTATAAAAGAATTCATTTAAAAGAGATTTTTGAATAAAAGTATCCCATACCACTTTGAAACTTTTTAAATGAATTAACATTTTAAAACATTCATGTCCATATAAATAAATCCTTAAAACCATTATGAAAACATGGACATTAATGAGAAAGATTTAGAATAATAAATATTTAAAACATTTAAAATGATGTTTTAGTTAAAGAGTACCTTAAAAGAATAATTTTGAAATGTATTTTATGAAACATGGAAATGGATTATAAATATGTCCCAGAAAATACTTACACGTAAACAATCTTGGATAATAATGAGATTAAGGAATTAACCCTTACCTTACACTTTCCTTTGGTCGAGGGTACGTTTAACCTTCTGTATAATGACCATATTATGTTATTAAATTATACCAGAACCATATTCATATTTATTATATCATACATGATTCATTTATGACTTTATACTACCCATTTAATAATTATTTCCATTTTAAATTAACATTTCGGGTAATAATCTCTTTCTTTATCGTACGTGTTTTAACTTGTTATTATTGATCATATCATTTAGATCATGATTTAAATACTTCCAGAATATAAAATATGATTTATATATAATATATATTTAGAATATATATATGTATAATATATAGATATATGAAATGGAAAACACCGTTTATGGAGATGATAGGTCGTACGTATTCATAAACGTTGTTTCCGTTTTTATATCGTATTAAACGGAAGTAAGTGAATAAGATGTGTGTAAGTAGATACATACATATATATATATATACAATATAATTATTATGTCATATATTACATAATTATTAATAATATATAGTTTTATAATCATCGTTGAATGGTGAATGTGGAAATGAATCTCATCGCGTCGTGGAGACGGTAAGCCGTACATACGCACGAATGCTACTTCCATTTCATTTTTTTTATTTTAAAAGGAAAGAAAACCAAATGATACATAGGTATATTATTACTCCAGTATAATATAATATTTTATATATGTTATGTAAGTTAATTAAGAATATACTTTATACGTTCCATGTATGGTATGAATGAGTCATATCACTTTGAGGGGGCGGTAGTCCACACTTCCTCGAATGAAATTATTGTATATATACAACATGAAAAGAATAAAGGTATGCTATAAAAGAGAATTATAGAAGATTATAGATAAAATAAATATCATAAATATCATATATAATTATAGTTCCATCATAATGGCCACCATAAGAGGTGGTGTAGAAGATTGAACAATCATCATTTCGTGATGCAGTAGTTCACCATCCACAGAAACGTTATATTCTATACCCATTAAATGGAGCTGTGTGTAAGTTTAGTTAAAAACATTCTCATAAAAAAACCTAGTATATTGAGTATACTGTTGTTGTTATAAAAGAAATGAATAAAGAGAGTTTAGGGGGTGGAGAAGTAAAATAAAAGAAAAGAACTTAAGAGGATATTTTACCTTTAAATCGGGTAACTCCCTTTGGTTTAAACCAAAAGGATTCTTTGAAGTGTCTTATCCAAAAGTTAAGGCTTCTAAGAGGAATATAGGAATGTAGAGAGTTTAATTGGGTAGAGGTTGTACAATCAAAGAGGCTTGAGAGTTGTGAGTAATGGGTTAGGGGTGAGGGATTTTTATAAGGGGGGGAGGGTCTCTTTAGGAATTCACTACCACAAAACGGGGCAAGGCCGAGGCCACCCTATATCAACACTAACGAAAAAGCGCTGATAAAGGGGGTAACTTTATTAGAACTAAAAAAAGAAATGATAAAATTACCTCTTTATCAGCGCTTTTTTTAGCGCTGATAAATGTACCCTAATTAACAGTGCTTTTTAGCCCTATTAAAGGGTACCCCTTTATCAGCGCTTTTTTAGTAGCACTGATAAAGGGGGGTCTTTATCAGTGCTTTTTTAAAATACCTGATAAAGGGTCTACTTCCAAAAACAATCATTAAAAAAATATATTAATATTTAAATATATAGATATAGTTATATTGATATAAATATAATATATATTTTCTAAATATAATTTTAAATATATTTTAGATAAGTATAAATATACATTTACACTTAATATATAATATTTTTAGTAAAAATGGCTTATAAAAAAATTTAAAAAATATTTTAATTAATAATTTTCTCATTATTATGGAGTAATAGTCATTTAATAACAATTTTAAGACTAAAAAAATAAAAAAAATTAAAAGAAGATCCAAAATATGTTGAAAACGCAACTCGAACTTCAAACGGACATAACTTTTGATCCGGGTGTCCGTTTGAGCTCTACCACATATCAAATTGAAGCCTGAAAAAAGATATACACCCTTAAAACTTAAAGGGAACCCTAGTTAGGGTTTTTCCAAGGCCAGAAAAGGCCCAGAAGGTCTCTAAAACTGAGTTTTTAGTCGGGATACCCATATTTTTTAACATTTTGTGGATTTTCAGCCTCGTTTAAGGGGGTATCATTGGCTTTTTTGGTGGGGACTGAATTTATTCCAAGTTATTAAATTCATATTGATATTATGTTTTTGAAATTTTATCATTTTTTATATTTCACTGTTATTTATAATCAAATATATAACAATATATACATATTTTTTATATATTCACACATAAAAATTTAATTATAAATATAAATAATAAAATATATTTACATATAAAATATATTAGCTTTATCTAAATAATAAATAATATTCAATTTATTTAAAATACCAATATATAAATATTTATATACCTATATATTAATCTAACTATATATATATATATTAATATAACTACATATATATTGATATAACTATAAATATATATATTAATATCACTATAAATATATATATTAATATAAATATATATATATATATATTAATATAAATATATATATATAATATAACTATATTAATCTAACTATATATATATATATATTAATATAACTACATATTATGTTTTGAAGCTTAGTTAAAAGAATGGCCAATCCACTAAATGCCAAAATTTCAATTTCCCATGGAATTATACCTTGTATTGAAAACACGGGTCATTACAACCTCCCCCTTTAGAACTTATCATCCATGAGAAGCCTTTAGGAACAATGAAAATATCACTTGACCTACAGGGGTCCAGAAGTCTCATTCAAACGGTCACATTGAGTTTCCAATATATAAATATTTATATACCATTTACATATAAAATATATTAGCTTTATCTAAATAATAACTAATATCCATTTTATTTAAAATACCAATATATAAATATTTATATACCTATATATTAATCTAACTATATATATATATATATTAATATAACTACATATATATATTGATATAACTATAAATATATATATATATTAATATCACTATAAATATATATATTAATATAACTATATATTACTATATAAATAAATATAACTAAATATATATATAAATAAATAGATATGTCATTAACTGGAGAACAAATCAATATGGCAGAGTGGAAAAGGCTTTAGGCGTGCAAGGGGGAGGTCTTGAGATCAAATCTTGGTGGAGCCAAGGGCACGTGCATGGGGGTGGATTTGGGGGCTAGTGCTAATAAAGGGGGTAGGTGTAGCCCTGATATAGGGTGGAGGGAGAGTGTGTGTGGGCACTAGAGGGGATCAAAAGCGCTGTTAAAAGGGGGCTCAAGCGCTATAAAATCCCTCTGATTGGCAGGATTTTTTTAAAAAAAATTAATTTTTTTTTATTTTTTTAAATTTTTTTTAATTTTTTTAAATATTTCTTTTACTTTTATCAGCCCTAAAAAAGTGCTGATAAAAGGTTCCTTTATCAGCACTAAAAAGAAAGCACTGATAAAGGACCCTTTTATCAGCGCTTTTTTTAGCGCTGATAAAAGGGGTCTTTATCAGGGCTTTTTGGAGCGCTGATAAAGGGGACCCCCCCCCCCCTTATCTTCGTCAGCTTTAGCAGCACTTTTCTAACGCTGTTAAAGGCCTTTTTAGCACTGATAAAAGGCATATTTGTAGTAGTTTTTGAAAATATTATTTTATTATATAATGATTTTAGGTTTCTAAAGGTACAAAACTCATTAAAGTTTAAGATAAGATGACTAATGTTCTAAATAAAATCATCTAATAAGAATCATACATGTTTTGGATATTTTTTTAATTTTTATAATCTTATTTAGTTAAATCATTTATTAATGAGGTAAACACTTCATCATTATTATGTCATAAATAATTTTATTCATTTGATGTCTAAAAATTATAAAAAATACCATGATGTAGGAAATAATTTTAGCTTTAAAATTAATATTTATAGTCGAAATGATAACTTATATAACCCCATGTAAAAAAATTACTAAAAGATATATGTTTATGTCATTTTTGTCATTACTTTAAATTAATTAATATAAAGTGTCATTATCACCATAAAGTGGCTCCATGGGGTCACAAAATCAACCCTAGGATGCCCATAGTCGGAAATGTATCAACCAATAGGAATATGACACATGTTAGGGTAATTTAATATTATTATAATAATATTGTTTTACCCTTATTTACCAGATTTACCCTTTAACCATGGTAAATAAAATATTTACTGAAGTAAATATTCATAATGTCTAAAAATAAAAGTTACCTATTTACACAATTTAGAACTCTTTATTCCAAATATGGAATCCATTTTTCCAAATTCAAAACACAAAAGTTTTAGAAATTAATTTAAAATTAATTCTCGTTGTCAAAACAAAAATCGTGTTTTTAAGAAATAATAACTATCAAAAGATTGACACTTGTTTATGTCCAGTTTAAATGTGAAATTAAATCTAATGACCTAAATTATATTAAATGATAAAAATATAATCTAATTATACTTTAAAACCACTCAAATTTATATTTTCACACTAAATTATTTTGATAAAAAGGTTGTTTTCAGTTAAAATTTAGTATTTTTCACTATTCATCTACATATGAAAGTTATCAGAATAGTACCAAAAATTTATCCAAACTAAATTTTTATGTCCCTATTCTAAAGAATAATTTAATTTCATTAAATTTAATATATAAAAGTGTCAAATATTGGTTTTTTTTAAAGGATCACCATTAAAAGGCGGTAAAATTGCATTTTTTGAAAAATACTTCTTTTATCTGAAAAAAATGAATTTGTTCTTATATTATGTTTGAAAAACACATAATATGGATTCTAAAATTATGTGTAGTATATAAAATTCAAAATTCAATTAATACTATTCATAACCACTTTTTAAACGGCTGGTTCGGTAAGTCGTGGTGCGCTCGAACTCAGTGTTGTGTGTAGCGCAAGTTATTGAATTTCTTTAAAGAGATAACGTACTATGAAATCTTGGTGTGTTACATTCTCCCCTCCTTTAATAAATTGCATCCTCGCAATTTGAAATTTTTCTTTGAAAATAAAAGGTTGAAAATAGAAAATACCTTTGTGGAAAACCCACATCGGAAATAGTCTTAATAAAATTTAGTCTGAATAAGAGAGAAAGGGAAATAAAAATGTCACCACAAAATTAGGGTTTTAAATAGGAGAACATTGGTGGAAATTATTGACACATAATTAGAGGAGAAACGTAAATATTTATAGGGAGTGATTGAGGTTATTAATTACAAACAAGTGTAAAATTGAGGGCCTCAAATCCATCAATCTAAGATGATTTAAAATATCATCGATTCAACAAAACATATGGTATTAGGATAGTAAATTTTTGGTTTTAAGATCCCTTCCCTAAAGTTTAAGAATTAATTTATTCATTGAATAAGATGTAAAAAATATACTTAACAAGTAGAGTTTTATCCTTCAACTAATTCCTACCAAAAATCATCTTTCACTCCAAAAGATAATAGAATTCAAAAATATTAAATTTATCCTAATCATATAGGGTTTCAAAAAAATGAATTTATAATTTATCTGTCAGACCATTTAAAAAAACTACATTATACAAACCAAGACATCACGTAGGCTAGTGGTAGGTGGTTCACCCTTGTCGCCCTTCGGTTGTGGGTTCACGTCTCACGGCCTTGCCAGACACGACGGGTTGTCGCCCAACCTCCAGGTTATCCTTTTTATAACAATCTAAAAATAATCTTATGAAATACTTTAACCTTAAAAATAGTATCCAATGTCAAACTTAATCCATTACAACCTTTAGACTTATCCAAAATACTTTTGTCCAAAATTTATAAGGAAGGTAAATATAATGAAGATCCTTTTTTCCACATAATAACATGTGAATACCTTCATCATTTATTATTTTAAAACATGGTAACACCCTGAATTACCATAAAACCTTATTGAATACGTTCATGCTCTCTTAATCCTTATATAATACTAGATATACTCCTTAATACAAAAATGTTGTAAACTCCAAAAATGATGGAATAAAAAAAATTAATTAGTTCCAAGGTAGTCAATAATATAAAATATAATTTATCCAACTCAATTATATCTTATTCCGAAATTAGTATCTCAGTTTCAGAAACATATTGAGGGTTATGTTTCCCCCAACCATATATTTTCCAAAAAAATTATCATGAAACTGTGTCACTTTACTTGGTACCATAAAATCTAAAATCCTTAATGAAAATGTACTGAAGTAAAATACTTATATACTTTATAATTCTTAATACTCAAATGACACAATTCTTTAATAATAACATAAGAAATCTAATCATTTCTCTTCATCTGCAGTAGTATCATATATTGACTATTATCAAATAGTATCATTTGGGGTATACTCTGATGATTGGGACATTGATTCGTGTAGTGTCCCAACTCCTTACAGATAAATCATTGTACATTTGAAACCTTTTTCTTACCCCTTAAATCACGTACTTGGTGTCCTTTTTCTCCACACTTATAACAAACTCTCACTACCTTTAATAATTTTCCAAGGTGATTCTTTAAATAGTTATCACATATGGGAAAATCTTTCTTTCCCTTATTCCCTTTATCTATCTTTCTCTCCACCATCCTTTTCTTATATGGCTTCCCTTCAAAGACAAAGGACTCAGAGAATCCTTTACTTATCTTATTAACACATGATACTATTTCTTTATATGATGATAATACATGGGAGAATATTTCCTTTCTAAATGTTGGCTTAATACCATGAAAGATATGATCCTTCTTACTCTTTGGATCATGCATATTGTTAGAGTTCTCACTCCTTCTACTGGGCTCTATTTCTAAATAATGGAACACACTAGGTTAGTTTATGAATCGCAATGCATAATTCCAAACTTTCATAATACTTAACGTAAATTGAAAAGATTATGCATATATTCTATAATCATAAAAAAATGTTTTCTTTGAGGAAGTATTTACTCCTAAATACTTTATAATGTCTTGTAAAGAAAATTTGAATTATCCTAAGCATATCCCCCAGGAGTGTCATAACCAAGAGTGCAGCAAGGACTATTTTCATGTACCAGGATACCCCGAGTAAATCATGAAACTCCTTGTCAGAGTTTTCACTCCTAGGTACATTTGTTCCAGAGCCGCCTCTACCTGCCCATATCCAGACAGGGATATATTGCTTGGAAAATACACAAATCTCTACATTACCTAAATTCTAGGAAGTTCTTCTATATTAATCCTTAGAGTCTATCATAGGTTAATGTTTCCTAATCAAAGTTTATCTAAATATAGTTTCCAAGGTTATTTCTAAACTTCCTCTGATACCAAATGTAACTCCCCGACCCCAAAAGCCAGGAACCGGTGCATTATTGTAATACATTGGCATGGTTACAAAGAATCAAGTCCCGAAGGACCGATCAGTTTAGCAGTCTTGGAAAATAGATTACATACATGAAAGTTACATTCCACTTTCTAACATACAACACAACATAAATAATCCTTTGAGAACGTCATTGTTCCCTTAGCTTAACCCTGCATATTAATCATAAAACACTTCTTGGGATCCTAGGAAAATAAAACATAAGAAATGGGTGATCTCAAATGCTCAATAAAAGTAATAAATACATCATAAGATAGCATAAACATTAGGCATGGTGAATAATTGAAAACACATGCATTTACAAATAATAAACATGAACACTTTATGGCTGGAATATGAGATGAGTAAATAATGACATAATAAAACATAGTCATGGATATTCTACTAGTAAAATAACCAAATGAACGATCAATAATATTTTCATAATGAGGGAATGTATAATGTGGGACATTCTAAAACATTTTGTCAAGGCCTCAGCCAAGACGTCTAAAAATGATTAAGGCCTCGGCCAAAACCATATATCAAATTGGGAAAGGCATCAGCCAATTCCACATCTAATTGTATCATGATACCTATCGAAGCATCGAGGAGCTATAGTGGGCTCCACCCATCACTTACTAAGTCCAATACATTCCTCATATGAAAAGGTTGAAACACAACATAAACATTTGTACTAAAACTAACATACAAAATGTCAATAGTTTAACCATAAACCATGAATGGTATAAAAATAGCACATCCACAGTAAAACATATCATAACTCATTGAATAAAATATGGAATATTGTATTATAATAAATCAACTTCAATCAAGAATAATATCCAGTAAAGGATGTTGACATAGTTGAAAATGATCAGTAAAACTTTTTGAGAGAAATATCCATTTTTGCGAAATCATTTAAAAGTATCACATTTATAAAGGAAGTCATTTAAAATATATTTTTGAATCAAAGTGTCTCATATGACTTTGAAACTTTTTAAATGAATTAACATTTTAAAATAATCATGTCTATATAAATAAATCCTTAAAACCATTTTGAAAATGTGGACAGTAATGAGAAATATTTAGAATAATAAGTATTTAAAACATTTAAAATGATGTTTTAGTTAAATAGTAACTAAAAAGAATAATTTTGAAATTTCTTTTATGAAACATGGACATGGATAATAAATATTTCCCAGAAAATACTTACACATAAACAATCTCAGATAATAATGAGATTGAGGAATTAACCCTTACCTTTCACTTTCCTTTGGTCAAGGGTACGTTTAACCTTCTGTATAATGACCATAGTATATTATTAAATTATAAAATAACCATATTAAAATTTATTATATAATATATGATTCATTTATGACTTTATACTACCCATTTAATAATTATTTCCATGTTAAATTAACATTTCGTGTAATAATCGCTTTCTTTATTGTATGTGTTTTAACTTGTTATTCTTGATCGTATCATTTAGATCATGATTTAAATACTTCCAGAATATAAAACATAATTTATATATCATATATATTTAGAATATAAATATGTATAATAGATAGATATATTAAATGTAAAATACTGTTTATGGAGACGGTAGGTCGTACGTACGCATAAATGTTGTTTCCGTTTTCATATTGTATTGAACGGAAGTAAGTGAATAAGATATATGTAAGTACATAAATACATACATATATATATATCCAATATAATTATTATTTCATATATTATATACTTATTAGTAATATATATTTTTATAATCATCATTTAATGGTGAACGTGGAAATGAATCGCATCGCATCGTGGAGATGGTAAGTCGTACGTACGCACAAACGCTACTTCCATTTCATTTTTTTTATTTTAAAAGGAAATAAAACAAAATTATACAAAGTTATATTATTAATATAGTATAATTAAATATTTTATATATGTTATTTAAGTTCATTAACACCATCCTTTATATATTCCATGTATTGTATGAACGAGTCATATCACTTTGAAGGGGTGGTAGTCTGAACTTCCTCAAATGAAATTGTCGTATATATACAACATAAAGATAATAAAGGTATGCTATAAAATATAATTACATAAGATTATATATAAAATAAATATCATATATAATTACAGTTCCATCATAATGGCCACTATAAGAGGTGGTGGTAGAAGATTTAACAATCATCGTTTCGTGAGGCAGTAGTTTGCCGTCCACAGAAGCATTATGTTCTATACCCATTAAATAGAGGTGTGTGTATGTTTAGTTCAAATAATTCTCATAACAACAACATAGTATATTTAGGATATTTTTTTGTAAAAGAAATTAATAAATAGAGTTTAGGGGGGTGGAGAAGTAAAATAAAATAAAAGAACTTAAGAGGATATGTTACCTTTAAATCGGGTAACTCCCTTTGGTTTGAACCAAAAGGATTCTTTGAAGTGCTTTCTTCCTATGTTAAGGCTTATAATAGGAATATAGGCATATAGGTATCTTAATTGGGTAGATTTTGGATGATCCAAGAGGCTTGAGAGTTTTGAGTAATGGGTTTGAGGTGAGGGATTTTTATAAGGGGGAGGAGGGGCTCTTTAGGAAAGTTTGAAAATATTATTTTATTATATAATGACTTTCGGTTTCTACAGGTCCAAAACTCATTAAAGTCTAAGATAAGATGAATAATATTCAAAATCAAATAATCCAATAATAATTGGACACATTTTGGATATTGTTTCAATTTTTATAATTTTATTTATTTAAATCATTTATTAACGAGGTAAACACTGCATCATTATTGTGTCATAAATAATTTTATTTATTTGATGTCTAAAAATTATAAAAAAAATACCATGTTATAAGAAATATTTTTAGATTTCAAATGAATATTTATAGTTAAAAAGATAACTTATATAACCCCATATAAAAATTGTTTTACTAAAAGATATATGTTTATGTCATTTTTTTATTTACTTTAAATTAATTAATATAAATCGTCATTATCACTCTCAAGTGGATCCATGGGGTCCCAAAATCGACCCAAGGATTCCCATTATAAGAACTTGGCCTTAAACATTACATAATCTTGAATTAAATGAATAATTCACATTGAAGATCTTTTTAGGTTTAGAGTTTTAGAGAATTAGGCCATAACTATTACATTACAACTCAAAAATTACAAGGTAGACACTTCTACTCAGTTTCCATTTTTTTCATGAAATAAAAACTCTTGAAAAAAAGATTCATGCATAGTCCCATGTTTTAGACAACATGACTTTTCCTTGATCCCATCCTTGACCCTATTCATCTTTATGTCCTGTGAAAAACATTTCAAAACTTGGGATGAGCATAAAAAGCTCAGTAAGGGTTATAAAACCAAGAAAGAAAATATTAGTTCATAAATACATACAAAACATAAACTCTTTTAAATACCTCATGAAATCATAAGATTTATGAATAACGCATATAAATCATAAATCATAAAGGTAACTTGTGGCATCCATAACATACTTACATTATATCTATCACAACTACATAGGGAGTTCCTTTGGAATACCCATCATAGTATATTCCCTAAATCTATTAGGAGAAACATTCATGTTTACCTTCATCACATTATCCAATGAATTGGAGATATATCCCAGGCTCACCTGCCCTAGTTTTATTATGAAACTACCAATATACATAAATAATTCCCAAGAACCATGAAATAATCATAACATATAACATAAGGAAAGATAACATTCCAACATTGTAAGAACAATATAACATTTCAATATATTAACGTATAAAAACCATTATAAAAACCATTTTCAATATAAAAAATAATTAAAATAGTATATGGTATTTATTTTCCTTTTAAAAACATTACGGTTTGTTAATGAATTCAAAGATCAAATAATACTCGCGACGGCGGAAAGGTCGTTGTCACCGCTTACGTTAAAAAGATACATTCTCTTTTTTCATTTAGTAAAATGCTTCGTAGAAAAAGATTCCCTTTGAATGAAATGAAAAGTCAAAGGTGTTTATACATCATATAAAATAAAGTCATGTATTAGAACAAAATATGTCTCAATGAAAGGATATTGAGATGAAGTCCCTTACCTCGTGTCCGACTTGACTCGATCGTTCTTTAATATCCTTTAATTTGGTTAACTTTATTTGGTTTGAACCAAAAATAACTTCTTGAAGTGCCTTCTACCTAAGGTAAGGATTCTAGGAGGAATAGAGGGATCTTGAGATCTTATTTGGGTAGGTTTTGGACGAGCCAAGGGGCTTGAGAGGTGTGAAGAATAGGTTATAAGTGAGGGATTTTTATAAGGGGGAGGAGGGGCTCTTTAGGAAAGTGTGATAATATTATTTTATTATATAATGATACTCAGTTTCTAAAGGTCCAATACTCATTAAGGTCAAAGATAAGATGACTCATGGTCTAAATAAATTCATCCAATATAAATTGGATAGGTTATGGATGTTATTTTAATATTTATAATCTTATTTATTTAAATGATTTATTAATGAGGTAAACACTGCATCATTATAGTGTCATAAATAATTTAATTTATTCGATGTCTAAAAATTATAAAAAAATACCATGATGTAGGAAATATTTTTATATTTCCAAATAATATTTATAGTCTAAAATTTTACTAATATAACCCCATGTAAAAATTGATTTACTAAAAGATATTTTTGATATCATTTTTTACTTTACTTTATATTAATTAATCTAAAGTGTCATTATCACTCCCATGTGGCTCCATGGGTTCCCAAAATCGACCCAAAGATTCCCATGGTCGTAAATGAATCAACCAATAAGATTAGGACAAGTATTAAGGTAATTTTGTTATTATTATAATATTATTTTTACCATGAATTACCCTATTTACCTTTAACCGTGGTAAATAAAAGTCAAAAGTTACTATTCACCAAAAATTATTTTCATCTTATTGAACCAAATTTCACTTACTAATAACAACCATGTATGTAAAATTTTCAAAATTCAATTCACAGAAGTGGTAAATTTTCATTTAAATGAAAAAGTCAGTTTTTTTAACTACTGCTAAGTGGTTTCACTATTCATCAAAAATTGACGTTTTTCAGAAAACTACCCAAAATTCAGCCTAAGATGTATTTGATATTCCAAATTCAAAAATGATGACTATTTTACAAAATTCAAAACACAGAAGTGGCAAAAATTAATTTAAAATTAATTCCCACTGTCAAAACTAAAGGCGTGTTTTTAAGAAACAATAACTATCAAAAGATTGATACTTGCTTATGTCCAATTTCAAAGTAAAATTAATTCCAATGACCAACATTGGATTAAATGGTAAAAATATATTCTAATTACATTTTAAAACCAATTAAAAATATAATCTAACCATATAAATAAATTATATTAAAAGGAAGTTTTGAATTAAAATACAGTATTTTCACTATTCATTAAAAATTGAATTTTATCAGAAAAATACCAAAAAATTACCCAAAGTAAATTTTGGGGTCCCGATTCTAAAGAAGAATTTTATTTGGTCAAATAGAATTTATAAAAGTGACCAAAAATATATTTAAATAGGGTTCCCCATTAAAAGGCGATAAATCGGCCTTTTAGTGAATATTAGAGTATTTATGCTTAAAATTAGATTCACTCACATTTTAAGCCTCTAAATTTTATTAGATAAAAGTAAAAACATTTAACAAACATGTATAATAATATTGTAGTTAGTTATGTTAATTCATGTCAATACAACGGCCATGTGTTAACTACCATTTAAAATAATAATATTATATTATTAGTGTGCAATGTAAGATTTCAAAAAAACATGTTGTTGCGTATCGGGTAAGCCATCGAACATGGCATCCCATTTTTAAAGTTAAATTAATATTTCACAAATATTAATAAATATGAAAATTTCATATTTCTTTATTTCCCTGGGATGTTACACCCATGGTTGGATATGTATCAACCAATAGCAATATGAAACATATTAAGGTAATTTAATATTATTATAATAATATTTTTTTACCCTTATTTACCAGATTTACCCTTTCACCATGGTAAATAAAATATTTACTGAAGTAAATATTCATAATGTCTTAAAATAAAAGTTGCCTATTTACACAATTTGGACCTCCTGATTCCAAATATGGAATCCATTTTTCCAAATTCAAAACATAGAAGTGGCAGAAATTAATTTAAAATTAATTCCTGTTGTCAAAACAAAAAGCGTGTTTTTAAGAAATAATAACTGTCAAAAGATTGACACTTGTTTATGTCCAGTTTAATTGTGAAATTACATACAATGACCTAAATTATATTAAATGATAAAAATATAATCCAATGATACTTTAAAACCACTCAAATTTATAATTTAACACTATAAATTATTTTGATTAAAAAAGTTGTTCTCAATTAAAATTTAGTATTTTCACTATTCATCAAAATATGAAAGTTATAAGAAAAGTACCCAAAATTTATCCAAACTAAATTTCTATATCCTACTTCTAAATAATAATTTAATTTCATTAAATTGAATATATAAAAGTTTCAAATATTTGTTTTTTTCAAAAAAAAGGTTCGCCATTAAAAGGGGGTAAAATTGAATTTTTTGAAAAATACTTCTTTTATCTGAAAAAAATGAATTCGTTCTTATATTATTACTAAGAAACACATAATATGGATTTGAAATTATATGGATTATATAAAATTTAAAATTCATTTAATACTATTCATAACCTCTTTTTGAACGGATATTTTGGTAAGTCGTGCTGCGCTCAAACTCGGTGTTTCGTGTAGTGCAAGTTATTGAATTTATTTGAAAAGATAACGTACTATGAAATCTTGGGGTGTTACATTTTATTCCTAGGTTATGAAGAAATATTTTATGTATGATATTTTTAATAAGGGTGATAGTTATTAATATTTATGTGGGAGATGATGTAGAACTATTATGAGAAAGTTGTTTATGTTTCCAAGTTTCCAAATATACTATAACAATAATATTTTGGAATAGATCATTATGTTATGTAAATAATGTTCATATATTTAGATGCAATATATTTGTATGAAAGATATGGGATGATAAATTATAAGTTCCTTAAGGAGTATTTCAAGAAGGTGACTTTTAAGAGGTAATATTCTCAATTTACCTCTTCTAAATTATTTTCATCTTCTACCTTATCCCGCATCCCCCATACAATAAGGAATTATAACTCTGGTATCATATATATACTATAATGTTATATTTATAATGGAATATCTATCATTCACCCCGTTCTCATCTCCTCTTATTCTAAAAAACAAAACCATTGTGCATATTATTTCGGTTCACCGCCTTCATAGATGATGTATTTTTATTTTCCACTACCACCTTAATCATAGGTTTAAATTAACTTATAATGGTTTTAAATGAACTAATTATGTATATTATATATTTTTCCATATTCTGAAATGAATATATGTTCAAAATATTAAATAAAATGAAACTAGTTTGTGATGGTTGGTAAAACCACATAGATGAGCTAACTGTATAAAGCTAACATTTTTACTAAAAGAATCACCCCTATGTAGAAAAACATATGGGTATTTGGGACCATTTCAATTTATATAATTAAAAAAATAATATTTCATGTCACTTATATATTTTTAGTCTTATTTTATGAGAACATCAATAATTATCCACAAGTTATCTAACCTTGGATCCACGAAACGAAAGCTCTCAGAACAATAAAATTAAATGTTATATCTCATTGAAATGGTTATAAATGAAAATGATAAAATTATAATAAAATAAATATATATGTAAAATGATCTTAATTTAGTAATTAATAAATCTAATTTGATTATACAGGATGTTAATTGCAAGTGCAGAATGGATCTAGACATAAGGTAAGGGATCTCTCTGAACCACCCATTTTTCTATAAGTTATGAAATTTCTCTCTATAAATCACTTTATATATCTCTCTTTACATGATTAAATGATTATAAATTCTTTATATATGTCCCATAAATATATACATATCATATTATTTATTTTTTTATGGTGTAATACATTCCTTAAGTTCATTTCTCATTATCCTTATGAAATCTCTTTGATTATGATGTGAAGCAAGATTATGCTACTTATTTCCTTATATGGGTAATTATTATGTTTATAACTAATTATATATTTCATTTTGTGGAACACATGAGAATTTAAATGTTATGATTGGTTCACCCTGATATTTTTCCAATGTAATGGGTAATTTTTTGTCTCAATAGATGTTATGTATTGGATTAGGGAGTAAACCTAATCCTTGATGGGACTCTATCTACCATGTGATTTTATCTTAGTGGTTAGCCTTGAATTATGTTTATGTTATGTTATATGTTGCTAAAACTTTCATATGTTGCCATGATATCATGATTATATGTTCTTTATATTGTTCTACCATGTGATTATTCACGATCCTTCTCTTTTATGATATCATGTTACACCATTTGACTCACATGTCATGCTTCATTATCATGTTTTTCCTTTTATATGATTTATTTCTCACCCCTTTATTTTATGTATACCCTAGGTTATACTATATATTTTTTGTATATCAAATGGATTTAGGGTCTCATTGTGGATATTAAAATAAATATGTTTTATTTTAGTTTCATATTTATGTTTTATGTACCTATTTTTTCTAATGACACTAGGCTTCTCAATCCATTGGTTGTTTTAATAGAATATTTGTGTTAAAAATAATGTAATAATATGTGTAAAAGGATTATATTGATATATATAATAAACATAACTATATTAATCTCTTAATTCAAAACCTTACCTGTGTATATTTTCATTAATACTCTTCATGATTATTCATTCACTATAAGAATTCATCTTATTTTCCACATCGTGTGTTTATAGTTTTGATCATTTGTACTAATTGCATAATAATGGTGTCTATATTAATTCTTAATATAAAGATAATATTTACTATGTTATTAAATTTAATATTATGGATGATTTATAATAATTTATTATATTTCAAATTTCTTCCATTAGTGTATCAATCTTTATGCTCGAAGATGAAATTGATAATAAGCATGTTTCAGTGATTCTTGGTGATTGAAGTGGGTTTTCTTAATTCATGAACTAATTATTGATTCTACATCTCCAGAAAAAAAAAATTAAACATTTATATCATATTATACCATTAATTATTTTCCCATATTCATTCATGATATAAATTCATATTATTGTTCAAGTAGGTTTTTTAAACCCACCCAAACATGAACATACCCTGATTTGATGAATGATTATGAGGTGGTTTTGTTATAATATAATTATACCAAAATAATATTGATATTATTTAGTGTTTATTATTTTTATATATCATAATTAAAAATAACTAGAATAATAATTAATGGATATGAAAATATTACATAATTTAAATAAAATATTTTCCTCTTAGCGTGCTTATTTTAAATGATTGATTTAACGGTGATCGTTTATTTATCATATCATTATTAGGTTATATAATTTATCATAATATAACCTTAATTATATTTTAAATATCATATTTATCATTTATTTTCATATTTATATCCATATTTATAAGGTACTACAGGAAAACAAAACATGTTGTGTCGGGGAGGCAGTAGTCTGTACAATGCACGAATGACAATTTCATTTTTCTTAAAGGAAAGGGAAAGGGGGTTAATGTTTACTTAAAAAATATAAAAAATTAAGTATATTATAAATAATAAATTAATCATATGATATTTTGAAAAATAAATTTTAAATGGAAATATAAAAGGAAAAGATGTTAGCGAAAATACTGAACTTACATTGAGAAATTTTGGTTTCTCTTAGAGGATTCCTTGGAAAGAAAGGGATTACACTAATATATTGTGACCATAATAAATTGAGATGGAAATAATATTATAGGGCAATAAAATATAGTATATTTTATGAGGAAACTAATTTGTATAGTGGTTTTGAAGGGGTTGTGAGAGGCCCCTTTTATAAGTGATGAGAATGGTATTTTTGTAAATATTTCAACTTAATATAAAGGAATCACATGTTAAACATTTAAAGTTGATATAAATTTGATAAATAATGGATTTTGGAAGATATAAGGTCTATAAAAACATCATTCACTCAATTATATACATTTTTTTATCATTTTTTAAGCCCTTTATCTCTTGAAATATTACTTTTACTATTTCATCTTTTATAGTAGTAACTAGTTTTTACCTAAGGTAACTTAATCATTATGCCAAAAAATAAAGTGATCCCTATTAGATAATTTTGACCTAATTATTCTAAATTTTAAATATGTATTTTCTGATTCAATTTCTATAAGTGTTAATAATTAATTTTAATATGATAAAAGTATAATATATTAAAATAATTTTTGAGAAAAATATTACTTGAGTTCTAAAATATCAATCATAGGATTGTAAACTATAATTAATATTTTAAAATTTATAGTTTGAATTATAAAATACATATTTTTTCAATAAAATGGATTTATAAATTTCTAATTCATAATTATATACTAATAGTGGCATAAAATTCACAGTATTTGTAAAAATTGTATATGACCGAACGAAGGATCAAATGATCATGCACTCACTAAGATGGTTCACATGCTTCAGGGGGATATCATCTGGATACTCTTCATTCACATAAGCATGTATCTTGATAAGTGGCTGACATTATCCTATACCTTCCAGCAGTGGTTATGTCTGGCTTCCAGTGAAATTTATCATGATGATCATGATCATGTTCTCATTTCTGAGGAGGAAGTTTTTCAATCCAGAGCCAAAAGGCTACAATTCCGGAGTATTTTGCTTTGCGCTTCACCATTTCATTTGAATGATGATTTCTATTGATCTTCACAAGCTATTTTGGCCTTCATTACACTTTCATGTGTGTCCTGTGAAGCCACTGACTGCGGTTTTTCACAGCATCCTGTAATTTTTTGTAGGTTGTGCCATACACCTCCAAGTTCTGGTGGCTAGTTCCCCTCATGTTTCTTGATGATAACACAGGATTTATGAGGAGCTTTAATCTTTTATTACATACTGCCCACTGCATGCTCAAATTTATGGTAAATGCATGATCATGCAGTGAAAACGTGAAATAGACTGCACATTTGAAGTCGGCAATTCAAGATTTGAAAGTACAGCTAAAGCCTCCACCAATTCATGCCTAAAATTTTGTTTCTTGATCCTGAATTTCATGAAGAATCTACACCCTACAAAATTCTGTTGTTTCTATTCCAAAAAACATGTGTATGATTTCAGGCCATTGGATTTGGAAATAAGATTTCAATGGTGACCCGGGAATTGTGGTTGATGCTTGGTGAGCTCTTTCGCCCTCTCAGGGATGACTTATAGGTTTTTCTTGGCACTTTCTCTTCCTATTATTTTTCTCTTGGTGGTACAAACTCATTGTACCTTGTGTAATCACCTGACCTTTAATTTTTGTTAATAAATTTTGGGGAGCATGAGTTTTAACTCATAATCTGAGCCTTTCTGAGTATACTCATGAATAAAGGTTCTTTAGAGTGTGCATTGCGTGATAATTCAGCATGTGGTGTTTACTTTCTATAGAAGGGTCTTATGTATTACACTCACACCATGCATGGGACTTTTGGGATGAAATAAAAAATCATTTATTAGGACTCGGGAAAGGATAATGTTCCTAATACTAGATCATAAGATTTTTTGGCATTGTAAAAATGTATAGAGGATGATGATAGTGAGCCAGACGGAGTGGATCCTTGGTGCCATATTAGGTTATTATTTTATTCTTTTTGGGACATGTTTGTAATTAGTCAACCTATAAGAGATCTAATTTATTTTTTATGAATCATATTTCAGTGTATATATTTATCCTAAATAGAATATGATATGGTTTTTGAGTTATGATTCAGTTTTCTTAGGGAATATGTTATTTTTTACTCTCATTATCAGTTATTGTTATTAATTTAAAAAGTTATATCTACCCACGATCACTCCCAAGACCAGAACTACTAGTTGAAAGCCTTTAGTGTATGAGGATGCACACCTGATATCTTAGTAACCTCAATTTGGTCATGGAACGGATTGAGTTTTGAGTTTAAATTTTGAGTTTATGGAGGTTTCTTCCAAGTTTCACATATAATTTTCACACCCATTCATGGTCCCATGCAAGTGAATAATGAAAGGGGTGTTTTTATTGGTAACTATAGGTTGAAAGAGTGACCATCACAACTAAACTCCCATGATTAGTACCCTTCATTATTTTAAAAACCTAAATATTATGGATTTTTGTAATCCTAATTCATTGGGATTTTCTCCCATTTCTCCCCCATCAATCAGCATCCCTCTCCAAGAATCTATCCCTTTCTCTCCTTTCCTTATCCATGTAATAACTCTTTCAAAGGGAAAAATTATCTAATTATGATAAAATATATTTCTCTATTATCCTCTTTTCTTAATCTTCCTAGTTACTTATTGATCTTCCATCCTTGTATCCATGGTCTATATGCTTTTATCCGGGTTGATTTTAAATTGGGAGTTTCCTTTATTTAGACCTTATAATGACCCATTAAGGGATTATCATTCTTTCTCAAAGTAGAAAATGACTTCCACATTCTAATTACCCAAATCTAGTAGTTGAATCAATGAATTATCTTTTATTGATTAAACCATGAGTGTTTAACATTTTTAAACTTGGTTTATAATTATAATAAATATTATCATATCTATTGTGGTAAACTATATTGTTTTTTTGGTTTCCATAATATTCTTTTTTTTTTCTAATTGGATTTACCATGTTTAAATTCCTAAACCCTATTTTCATGGAAATCATGAACATAATATGTTTGATAAAATTTCATATATGGTTTTTATTGAATAAATTTAATGGAATCTTTGAAAGGGTTACTTATAAATTATAAATAATTTACATTATGTTTTGATCAATGTTTCTATGGAATAAGTCTATGATTTTCTCTTTTTAAATGTATATTTTTTTCAATAGTAAAATTTGAACTTGTTTTTATTTTCTTAGTACAAATTGTTTTGTTTCCATTTTAACTGCTTAATTTGATATACTTAATCATGTTTGTAAATGTTTATACCATATTATCTGTGTTTTGGTAAATGTTTTGATATATTTTATTCTTTTTCCCTCAAAGATATGCCCCTAGAATTTTTCATTGTGATAATGGTAATGTAAAGTGATGTTTATAGTTATTCATATATTTTGGATATTTTTTTATGTCAATATGTTTATAAAAGGGAATATTCTTTAAATTTTGTTTGTAAGTCAGGGTGAGTTTAAGTTTAATAAAAAAATTTATAACTATTCTTATTGTATTGGTAAGTACTATATTATATCACTTTCCTCTATTTTCATGTCATGGGAAACCTTGGGTAGCTAGGAGGGAGATCTAAGAAAGATTGTTTATTTAGTGTATGATCATCATGCTTTGGCTAGTGTCTGAAAGTTAGGACTTGCTATACTTAGGATATTTTAACTCTCAATCAGGTCAGGAAAGGTGAAATAAATTTTTAAGCAATTATATCACATCAGGCATGCCAATTTGATGGATTTTTTTATTTTTTTAATGGATAGTCTCAAAATATCTTTGGTATTCCCATGATGATTCTTATAGATTAATAGTTATGATTATGTTATTGATTTTATTTATTCTATTTTCATATCATTTATAATTTCATCAAAAAAAATATGTTTGACCATGAAATCAAATTTTTACTTCTTCAAAATTATTCTTTAACTTTGTAATATAATTAATTTTTTATTATATATATTCTTTTAATTTATTAAGTAACTTCCTTATATATTATCTTCCTAAATGAATGATCACCCTCCATTATGTTTTTGTTAAAAAAGAATTGGTTTTCTTATAAACATGAGAGAATATTAGGTGTTTTCAAAGTAAGGTATTAAGTTGGTTTTCCTTAATTATTTTAATGGTATTCCTCTATAATAAAACTTTTAAATGCAATTTTAATATTGTATATTCAATTTGATTAATCTAATGGAAATTTTTTCATTTTTAAACCTCATGTGACTTGTTTTATTAGAAATAAAAAAATATATACTTCCATATTTTTAGTTCATACTAGTATTTCAATGATTAATTTATTAAAGGTTGTGCATGGAGCACAGGGAGGATACCTACTAAGAATTTTTCCTCACACCCTATATATTCAACTAGTGTGGGTGTGTATCCCTTATGACTTATGATGTAGGTTTAGGTTGAGTAATTATTGGTTGTAATGAATTATCTTTGTATTATGTTTCATGTTTCATGGAGGTGACAAATGAAGCTTTTTCACTTGTCACATAAAGACGGATACTTTGGGGTTTCCTTTTGGTTTTGTATTTTTAGTTTATCTCATATATTGTGATGTTTCAGGATTCCATTCTCTTTTATTTATTTTTATTAGATTTGGAATATGATATAACTTTTTTATAGTGATATATTGTTTAGATATTGTTGGTGTTTATTGAATTCTATTATTTTTATATGCCTTTTTTGGCATGAGTTTGATTTCAAAACTTCTTATTTGACAAGAATGATTCTTTGATATATAGGGAGGTTATGTCAGAATTCTAAGTGGAATTCATCATAAATCTATCATTTTATTAGGATAAATTGTTCCTAATGGTTAATATTTTGATACCTCAAGACTAATTACCATACCATGGTGATCATGAATGTGCCTCAGGCCTTTTAGTGGATCGGGTCAGGTATCAATTCAGGATAGCCTAAGTAGTTTCATTATAAAATGGATTCATAGACTAGGTTTGGTTATGATATTTGTGGAGTCATGGTAGATGGGATATAGGATTGTCAAAACTCAAGATGTAGGTATGAAGAAGTGTATATCAAATACTTTTAGTTCCAAACTTTGAGTTACCAAGTAATTTCATGAATTTATAATTTAAATTTTGGGTTTGATTCATTACTTATTATTGGTGTAGTTTTATCCTAGAAGAAATTTTAGATGGTTAACCAGTGATTTTTTCGTTTACCATGCTTGTTGGTTATGAATCTTGGGAAATATGTGGTGTCATTATGTAATTATTCTCTTAAATGTTTTAATGTATTCTACTATTTTTAATTTTTTAATTTTGGTAAATTAGACTAAAATTTTAGAGGTATTGAAGTTAATGGGTTAAGTTTTGTCTATATTTTTGAATTGTGAATCTTTATGTTAGTCAACTTTTTTACTATAGAGGGTTTTATAAAATATTTTTTCTTTAAAAAGTGGTGTTTTTTATTATTGGAATTTTTAAATGGTGATTTTCATTATCTTGAACAATTATATAGTGTTTTATAAAAAAATCATTCACATGGTAAGGTTTTTGTTTGTGAATGGTTTTTAAATTTTATTTTACCTTATTTTTAATTTTTATAGTTATTTTAAGGTATTCATGGTAATTATTCATGGTAATTTTATAAACCTAATGGTTAAGTGTTTTAATAGTAAAAAGGATCTTTCTCACTAGTTATAAATTGTGTTTCAAAGGTTCTTAAAATAGTTTTTTAAAAAGGATTTCATGGATTTCTTATTAAATGATTCTGATTAGGAAAAAGGTTTTTTCTTTATTACTTATTGGGTTTAAATTTATGTTTATTATTATAATTTAAATGATATATACATGGTATTTGTAATTATTTTATTTATTTATGTTATATTTTGTGTGATTCAAATTTTGAGATGTATTTTAATTTTTTTAGATTTCTTATTATTTGAGAGTTTTCCTCCCAAATAAGTCTCAATGAACTATTAAGAGGAAAAAGTGGAGTATTTACCATAATTTATCCTTCTAGTTGTTCAAAGTATTTCCAAGTCATTTGTTTCTCTTATTCATGTCATGGGAGTTAGTTTTTCTACCGACCTAGTCTATCCTAGTGATTGGGTTTAGGAGTTCTAGAAATATATTTCTTTAACCTTTCAATGGATTAAAGGTTCCCATGAAGATAAATAATGGATAAATAGGATTGAGAGAATCATAGTTATTCTAGAAATTCCTATATCCCTCACTCTAAAGGTTTCCACCTTCGTGATCCAAAGTCTATGTTATAATTTTTGGAAGTCTATTACCTAGTATATGTGGTTTGAGGAGTATATGTGGGAATGTTTAAAGATATTTCTCATTTAATAATAATTCCTTGAAATGATGAATTTTATAAGTTTATTGAATTATATTACTTAGTATAAATATCTGTTGATATTATAATACACTATTTTTTACTGAGTTATCTCTGTATATACTCGAGTTTTCTCAAATAATGCTCTTGAAAGGGGCCTCCATTCTAATCTATAGTATAAGGTGTATTTATTTGTCTTTAAATGTTATATAGAGGTAGTGAATAAGGTTATGAGAGTGTAAGTAGTCATTGATATAGTTCTTGGAATGATTGATGTCTCTTATGTACTTGAAAGTGGTTAAAGGAATTTTAGTGTAGAAAAGAGGAAGTAGGAAGAATCCATTCAAATGAGTGGTGGTATTAAAAGTCCATACCATTTTTTCTCTTCATCTTATACCCAAATAAAATAATTATTATAGTATCAATGAGTTAATTCAAGGAATAATAATTCTTTATTTCAAGTGAGTCCTAAAACTTATCTTATTTATGGTCAGTTGGGTCATCTATGAAGGTGATATAAATGAGAATTGTAGAGAAAGAGTAAATCTAGTTTTATTTTTAATATACAAAGTCTCATAACATAGTGGATTGGGTTTGATCCTTATTACCATAAAATTATTCGATTAGGTTCACTAACTTATCTCTTACACATCAACTCATGAGATATAAATATTTAGACAATGAATTAGAGGGATATATAATTTTGATCCCACCTATCACATAATGATAACCATATATACTTATTCCACAAAAACATGATCACATTTATAAAACTATCATAGTATAATTAACACATGAGAGAGAAATAGATTTCATAAAAATCTTCATCTTACCTACATAATTCATCCAGAGAAATAAGGTGTAGAACATCATTAAAACGCGTCCCTATTGAGACATGATTATAAAAGGATACTTATCAAAAAAACCTCATGGGATGATAAAAAAATGAGTTAAGCCTAAAAAATAAACAATTCCTTTTTATTTTGACCTTTTTCATTTAAAACAAAAGATTCCTAGAAAATTGTTTAAATGGTGGGAGATAAAAACTATTTTTTAAAGCATTTTTGACTAATGAAAATGAAAAAATTAAGCTTCATAAATAATATTGATTAATGTGGAGGGATAATTTAACCATACAAAAATCATAAAATAATAGCGTTAAAAAGATTATTTTCACACTTATTTAAATAATTCAAAGTCAATATAAAGTGACTTAATAAATAATACAAGTAGATATAAGAACATCCATGGAAAAATATGAAAAACTTAGATATGTAGGAAAAATATTTCCGACCAGAGGGAAGAGATAAGCTTGGTGGAACTAGCAATACTATTTTAGATGAATTATAAACCAATGGGAGGTAAAATGGTAAGAATACATGTAACCCCCAAAAAAATATCTAGATGAGAATACAATATATAGGTATTTATAGAGAAATAACATACAAATTCACTAATGAAAATTTATATATAAAAAATATCACTGTTGAGTAAATATTAGAAGAGAAGGTCTTACCTTTTTTCATGGATCCCATGAATATGCTTTAACCACTTTGATAAATTTACTCCTTATTGAAATGGGTTCCTTAATAATAAAGTATTTAGGCCCCTTTCTTGAGAAAAAAATCAAAACAATGTGGAATAGGACCCTGGGATATAAAAAATGGGCACGGATTCTATAACATCCTGGGTTTTTTAATGGGTATGAATTCTCGGATAAATTTGAATTTTGAGTTTGGTGATAAGTAAAACTTTCATTTTGATGTTAGGAACTTAATTATGAGTTTTTTAATGATTAAATGAATTTTTTTTAGACACAGTTTAAGGAAAATTTAGTTCCTTGGGGGTTTTTATGAGTTTTGGGAGCATCAGGCCCTAAAAACTCAATTTCAAAAGGTGCAGGTGAGGGCGCTTGATTTGTTCAAATTGGTCATCCATTTAGAGAAAACTGTGTGGCCCATTTTTATTCTAGAGAACGGTTAGTCAAACTATGTGGTTGAGGCACACAGTTGTGTGATAAATCTTCAGGTCATTTTAAAGGTGATCTACAGGGGCTACACAATATTTGAAAAACTATGCACCTAGTTGTGTAAGGTGGAGGTGCCTTTGGACAGTGTCATCACATAGTTAGTGCACGGTTAGCCAAACTGTGTAGCCTAATCCCTCCTTATTTACTTCTTCACCCATTTTTATTCACCCATTCTTGTGTATCCTCCATATATAGGTTCCCTTTTTTTCTCTCCTATAGGTTATATCCTAACTCCCTTATTTTATCTCAAATTCAAGATATGTTGATAGCGTTGGATATCTAGTGGTAAGATATTTGATCTATTTCCCTATATTTTTATTTTCCCTCCCTATTTTAAATTATAATTCCACGAAATATAATTTTCAATATTTATAGGGAGTTTGTCTATAATCCCTATTTATCTTGTTTTGGCTCGAATCAAAGGCAGGTATTCAGGGAGTGAGCACCTGAAATAATAAGGTAGGTGGTTCCTAGATTTCTTTTTGCATATTTGTGTGCTATGGGATGCGTATTTTAATATGGGTGTGTGGGGTTGTCTAGGTGAAACCCTTATTAATTAAAGATTTAATTTAAATCATTTAATTGATGTTTTTGTTGGGTCATAATAATACAAAGATACACTAGAGGGGGGTGAATTATGTCTTTTTAATAATATTGATATATTATGGATTTTAAATTTCTTTACAATTTATACAGATATACAGTGTTCTATTTTGTAATTAATTTGATCATTGTATAAATAGTAAAGAAGAACAAAACAATTATTATAGTGTTTTTGGGCACAAATATCCCCTAGTACACTCCACCAATGATCTCTCTACGAGCTTAGTGATTTTCACTAGAATGGTCCTCTTATCATAAGACCTTCGCAACTGAGTGCATAAAGTTTACACTGATTATAATAAATCTTTACAGAGCCATTTGGTTCTTTTATAGGGAACATGTTTCTCCACCTCTTAGTTTGAGAAGATGATACTCTTCCAAAACTAAGTTCAAGCAGCCAAAAACTCCAATAAATCAAAATAATTTGATTTGATTGAATTGACAGGTTCTTGGACATAGTTGCATAATCAACTGATAGGATTTAGATCTTCTAATTCAAAGTTGAATTTCTTCAAGTAAAAATAGTTTTGAAGAGATCTTGGTTATAAATTATCTTCAATAATAGTAGCAAAGAACAAACTGCAAGTATTACACAACATCACAAGATTGAATTATGTATATCTACGAATTATAGCTTCTTCAGAAAATAATAGATTTGTTTGATCATTTGTTTCTTTGTAAAAGTTATGTATTCAAAAATATATTTCAAAAATATAGAGTCATATATAAAGTGGAAATGATTTTTATTAAAAAACTTTAAACATAGGGTTGACAACGTATGGTTGATCAAAAAATTATGGTGGATGTACCATATGTTTGTTTCCTCAAACGTAGGGATCCTTACAAATGTAGGGTTTTTTATCCATACTTTTCCTTTTCTCAAACATAGGATCCTACAAAAATATAGGGTTTATAAATAATACTTTCCAACAACATTGGTTATATGATCTATATGTGTTATCTTAAACATATGGTTTCTGAACCATACGCTATGCTCACAAACATAGGGTATGAACAGTGTTTCTAGAATACTTTCAAAACATATTCAGTATACTTTAAAAAATATTATAACCTATAATTAAGATAATCATCTCAATAAATATATTCCTAAAAAATACTTAAATTAACTTTATTAGTAAAACAAACAAGGGTATTTGTGAGTATCAAAATCAATAATATTTATCGAGTATTATTGAGAAAATTCATGCCCAAAAATCTACCCCTTTTTGATGATCACATAACCCATAACTTAAATTAGAAAATATAGGAAATGTAAACATGAATGAAATAATATATTTAAAATTATATAGAGATTATAGTTTTAATTTTATACAGTAAAATTTATTTCATATGATTAAGAACAGAAAATGGTTATTGAGTAATAAAATCATGAATGTTGTGTTTACCTAATTTTATCCCCATTTTGTGATATCAAAAATAAATCATATGAAAATGGATTGAAATATATTCAATGTATCATAAAACTATAAATGAATGTTATATTTTTCTTAAGAGAAAAATAAGACATGTATTCTGTAAGAATAAATAAACAGAAATAATGAACAAAAAATTAAAAAAAAGAATAAGAACAAGAATTTTATAAAAATATGGTTATTATTATAAGAAAAATGTTGGATGACAAAGGTTTAAAAAGTAGGGGTGGATAAATTTGAAAGTTCTAGTTCAGAATATTTGTTGGGTTCTGGTGAAAATTGAACAGCCTGAACAACTTCTTTCAACTTTTTCATATTTTCTCTTAAAATTTTAGTAGTATTTTCAGCCAACCTCCACATAAAAAGATTTGAATCCTAACCCACATTTATACTTTCAATCAAATTGAATTTTATAAATTCATGAACCATTTCCTCTGACTGAACAAACTGGGAAAGCATTGTTCCAAAATGGTTGAGAATAGTCCTTATTCCAGGCTTCACAGAAGTTATCTTCTAAATTAAATCATGTTGATTGTCTATCAAAACATTAAGAGGTGAATTGTCACACTATAATATATGAATTATATCATTTAAAGAAGACATTATAGTTGTGACATCTTCAAACCATCAAACTAAGTCTGGATAAGTTTGTGGTTTAGTTGTAGAAACTATGGACTAATTGGAACTACTTTTGATAGAGTCAAACTGACTCCCCAAATATCTTTTCAGATCACTGAAATATTTTTTTAAAATAGACTCTACTTAGATCATACCAAAATGATCAACCATCTCACTCCAAAAAACATTTAAATCTCTTCTTAAAATAGTATTATTGCTAATATTATTCAGTTGGGTCTGAACATATTCTAATTCCACTCTGGGTACAGTTGTACTTCTTAAATATTCCAAATATTTTCTTGCATCCTCCAACTCACTATGAAAACTTGAATTTTCTTATCATAGATTGTTAAAATGAACAAAAAATCCTTCAATTATATTATTCAAAGAATCATAAGGTTCTAATTCATGATCTTGAGATGGTTGTCCTCTTTCAACCAAAGGCAAGTATTTTTCTTTAATTTTCTCACTAGAGATATAAACTTTAACCTCAAGAACCCTTTTATGCTTAGGAGGTTCAAAATTTTCATTTTCCAAGGAATCATCTATGAAAAAAATTATTGATTTTGTGCTAACATTGTAGTGTCAACCACTTCTTGTTGATTTTTCTCATCTCCTTTAGTATTTTATTAGACTTTTTCTTCTAAAAAGTTATTTGATTTTAAATTAATTTTGATTGATAATAATAGCCTCTCTCTCTTTTATGTGGGTTTGTTAAAAAAATTCACTAGCTGCAGCAACCTTTTCTTCTAGTTCCTGAGTTTTAGTAACCTGGTCTCAAGGTTCATTCATTTTACTAGTCCAAATAAAAAGGGAATTGATATTTGGTTCTTCCAAATTTTCCTCAAGATATAGAGGGTCATCTATTTTAGCTTTTTGATCAAAAACATTGTATCTGATTCTTCATCTCTTGGGTTGGACCACATCATCTATTATAGATTTTGAAACTTCTTCTTCTTGAATTTAGAATGCAGTGGAAAATCTTGAAATTCCTTGATACCCCTGAGTAATAAGACCAGATCTTTTTCAGTCTTCCAAACCAACTAGTATCATCATTCCTTATGTTATACACTAGAAGAAAACTATCTTCCTTATAGTTCCATCATTGAGAATCTTTTTATGATGACACTTGGAGTTCATATATACATATCTTATCATACCACTTTTTTATAATAAAAAATAAATTATTCTTCCATAAGGATAAAAATACATTTGTTCCTCCTCCTAGAAACAGTGGTTCATATATCTTAACATGTACCTTATGAAATTAAACTTAATATCACTTATTAACAAAAACATTATATACATATCTAGATAAATAATTTTTTCAAGATCACCAATTATTGGAATTATTACTAAATGGATAAACTTTACCAATACCTTATGGTCTTCATTGAGATCCTTAACTTTAATTTTTCAAATTTGGGTGGATACAAAGAGAAAATACACGATATCCTATGATTTATGTTCTTGATTCCCTATTTAATGAAGATAAAAATCAAAAACCCATTCATGGGGACACTTAAAAAATTATATTTCAACTGAATAGATTGAAAATACCTATCATTTATTTGTGATATGATGACATCCTCTATGTCACTAAAACTGAACTGTAAATTTCTGAAGAACTCATTTACTTATATATCATAAATAAACATGGTGTTTCCTTTAGAAAAATAATATTATAAACTTGAAATTCTAGATCATGCTTTAGAAGAATGTTTTTTGTTAAATCCATTTGAAACCAATTACCTTTCCTTGAATAATCTTTATATACGTAACATGTTTTCACCTCATTCCACTTTGTTTGCCTCTGTCTGCTCTATGAATCAATGACATTTTCAAGAATCTGAGGGTTGAAGGTTTTGTATTCTAGGTTTTCTAAGGAAGAATAGATATTTACAAGGTGAAATTCTTTTAAATCTAAGGGTAAGAGTGAAAGAGAGATAGAGAGATGTTTTTGATGGTTTTGGTGACACCAGTCTGGTTTCTTGAGCCAATCACTCTATGTATTCATTAATTATTTATTTTTAAAAGACATGATTTTTCAAAACTGAAATAAATTAATATTTTTATTTAATTTATTTATAAATAAATAAATAAATAAAAACTATCAATATAGAACGTAAAGAAACAAATTAATAAACATTTATTTGAAATAAATATCCCTAACTACCCATTAATAAAATAAAAACTTGCAGTGGGAAGTGGTTTAGTAAAAATATAGGCAAGTTTATATTCAATATTTACATACTCTAAAGATATATCCTTCTTAAGAATATTATCTCATAGAAAATTATTTCTTATACCAATATGCTTGGTTCTTGAATGACATATAAGATTTTTAGAAATATTAATTGCACTTTTATTATCACATAAAATATTTATATTATTAAAATTAAGTCCAAAATCCAGTAAGGTGTGTTTCATCCACAACACTTGTGTATATAAACTACCAAAAGATATATATTATGCCTTAACTATTGATAGAGAAACTGAATGTTGTTTCTTACTCAACCATGAAACTAAGGATTTTACTAAAAAGTGACAGGTTCCTGATGTTTTTTTTCTATCCAATATACATCCTCCAAAATCATCATCTAAATATGAAATTAAATTAAAATCATAAGTTTTTGGATAAATTAGAGATTGAAAAATAGTTCCTTTTAAATATCTAAAAAATATTATAATATCAGTAATATGGGATTATTTGGGGTTTAACTGAAATCTAGCACATAAATATATAGAAAACATTATATATGGTCTTCTAGTAGTAAAATATAATAAAAACAAATCATACCTCTATATAACTTGTTGTTTACTAGTTTTCCAGCTTCATCCAAATCAAGTTTTACATTAGTACACTTGGGAGTTATGTAAGTCTTACTTTTTTCTATTCCAAATTTTTTTAATAAATCAATAATATACTTGATTTTATTTAAAACATTTCCATAATCTTTTTCATAAATTTTAAATCATATAAAGAAATTTAATTCTACCATCATACTCATTTTGAATTTTTTTATAAGATTTGAAAAATAATTACAAATATTTTTATTTGTTGATCCAAAAATAATATCATCAACATAAATTTTCAATGATAATATTTTAGAGAAAAAAGTTTTGTTAAAAATAGTAGGATCTTCTAATCCCATATAAAATCCATTTTCCAATAATATTGATCTTAATATTTCATATCAAGCTATGGGTGCTTATTTAAGTCCATAAAGAGCTTTAGTAAGTCTAAAAACTAAATTTGGTAGATTATAGTTTTCAAAACCTGGTGGTTGTTCAATATAAACTTCCTCAATTAAATATCCACTTGAAAAGGAATATTTTACATTCATATGATATAATTTAAAATTTATATGATATGCATAATCTAGAAGGATCCTAATTGATTATAATATAGAAATGGATGTAAAGGTTTCAAAATAGTCCATTCCTTCTTCCAAGTTGTATCCTTTTGCTATTAATCTATCTTTATTTCTAATAATGATCCCTTGATCATCTTTTTTATTCCTAAAAATCCACTTTGTTCTTATTTAATGATAATTTGTTGATTTGTCCACTAATTCCTGAACTTTATTTCTAATAAATGTATTATGTTCTTATTGTATAGCCAATAACCAACTTTTATATGTTAAATCTTACTCTATACTCTTAGGTTCTAGTTGAGGTAGAAATATAGAAAATACATCTAAGCTTGCTACATTTCTTCTAGTTCTTACTCCAATGTCTAAATTTCCTATAATAGTTTCTAAAGTATGATCCTTTAAGATTCTAGATTTTATGGATTATACACTTTTATTTTCTTTTGTCTCATGTTCTTCTGGACTGGACTAAATTTTATTTACTTTATTTTCAAAATCATTCTTAGGTTATTCAAGCCTCATGTTGTCAAAAGAGTCAACAATTTCATCTATTTAATCTTTCCTTTTATCAAAAGGATCCCTTTCATAAACTTTACATGAGCTGATTCTTCAAAAATCCTTGACTTTTTATTATACGCTTATAAGTAGCAGAATATCCTAGAATTATTCCTTCATTGGCCTTTAGATCAAATTTATCAAGTTTTTCCTTATTATTCAAGATATACACATTGCATCCAAATACTTTAAAGTATTTTACTTTAGTTTTTCTATTATTACAAGGTTTATAAAGTTTCTTTTTAAAAATAGGTCTTATTAAAACTCTATTCATGATATAGAATTTTTTTTATAGATTCATCCCAAAAAATTATAGGATGGATATATTCATTCAGTATAGTCCTTGACATATCGTGAGTAGTTCTATTTCTTCTTTCAACAATTCCTTTTTTTAGGTGTTCTTGGTGTAGAAAAGGTGTGTTTAATACCTAAGTTTGAGTGAAAATAATTAAATTCTTGATTCTCAAATTCTCCACCATGATCACTTCTTAATGAAGTTATTTTAAAATCTTTTTCATTTTGAACAATTTTTAAAAATCTTTCAAAATCAGTTAATAATTAACTTTTAAGTTTTAGAAAATAAACCCAAATAAATCTTGAAAAAACATCAAATAATAAATAAACATATAATTTTCCATCCAAACTTTCTAACCTTGATAGTTCAAAAAAATCCATGTGAATAAGTTCAGGTGGTTTAGTTGTATCAATTTTGTTAATTTATTTAAAAGATGATTTGTATTGTTTAACAATTTGGCATGCATCACAGAATCTATCATTATCAAATTTAAGACTAGGAAATTCATAAACTAAGTGTTTCTTAGAAAATTTATATAAATCATATATATTATAATGTCCAAGTCTTTTATGCCAGATCCAAGACTCAATTTTCTTATTAGTTAAACAATTCACTTTTTGTTTATATAAGGAATTGAGATCCAAGGTATAAACATTTTTAGTTTTAGGTGCTCTAAATTTAAGTAATTTATCTTTGAAAACAAATAAATAATAGTTATTGAAATAAATATAAAAACCATAATCATAGAGTTGAGAAATACTTATTACATTATTCCATATTCCTTGAATATATTTATTGATTGAGATTAAATTTGGATCTCTAACAGATCCAACTCCAATTATCTTCTCTTTTGCATTGTCTCTAAAGGTGACTAGTCCTCCATCCATTTTTTCAAGTGTATGAATGTTGGAAGAGTCTCCACTCATGTGTCTTGAGTATCCACTATCCATATACCATAAAATATTTTATCATGTGGTATTTTTCCTAAAAAATCATTTAAAATAGTGTTTATTTTTGTACCTATATTTTCTTAGGTCCAGCTATGTCATAAATAAAAGATCTAGAAATCCAGATTTTTCTTATTTTACCAAAATTTAAATTAATTTCTTAAGACATGTTTTTTGAAATAAAATCATTTTTAATTCCACTTATTTTTGTATTTATTAAATAATAGGTATTAAATTAATGTCCTTTAATTCCACAATAGAAGTAGGTAGAAGTTTTAGAACTTAGAACAAAATAATTTTTATATATCTTTTATTTTTCTCCCTTTCTTCCTATTCCATATTTTTCTATTTTAATAATATTTTTTACAATAATATCATTTAGATATTTTTCTCCTTTAGTTAATATACTTGAAGAAATTTTAAATTATTCTACTTCATCTTGTAATTATTTTATTTTATTTTAATGAATAGTACAATTTGATGTAGATGTATTACATGTTTCTTTTAATTCTTGATGTTATTTTAGAATTTCATCCTTTTCACTTAAAACTACATTGTGAATATTTTTTTGTGACTTTTTCTTTTTTACTAATGATTCATATTTTTCTTCAAGTATTGAGAAATAAGCAGCTAACTTTCTACTTGAAAAGCTATCAAATTTAGAAGCATAAGAGTAATAATTTTGTACCACATATTCTTATTTATCCATAAAGAACATATTTACTTTCATAATTTTTGGCTCTTTTTATAAAATAGATTTAGAAGAGATAATGGTGTCTTCAGACACACTCCAAGTAGCTTTCAAATCTCTTTTACCTTTATTCACATAATTCATTTTCTTCTAATTTTTCTTTTCCATCTTTCTTATTTCTTATCTTAGCTGAGGTAAATCAGGTATAATATAACTTATCTACTTTCATTCGTAGAATCTTACTTGTTTAGATCATTTCTTATCTTTCTTGAAGGATTTTTTGATGCCTCTATTATTCTTATAGAATTTCCTAAATTTCGTGGCTAACTAAGACAGTTCTATTTCAGAATTTGAGCAATATGAATCTTTTGAGATTTTGATATCTTCTTTTGATTTTATTTCATAATTATAAGATGTAACCTTAAGGGAAGTATTTTCCCTTTTCATCATCTTATGATCTTCAACTTCATCTTGATTTTATTCTTCGTATATCATCAGGGTTCTAATAAATTCTTACATTGTTATATTTTTTATTGGTGATAATTGTATTATAGTAGTATATATTCCATTCCATTTTAAGGGTTGTACTCTAAGTAATTTCAGTTATTTATCTGGTTGAGAAATTAGATCTCCAAAATTAGAAATATAATTTAAAATTTCTATCAATAATCCATTCATTTTGGTGACGCTTTCATCATCATATATTCTAAATGTGTCAAAATTTAGTTTTGTAGTAGCATGCCTCATTTTTATGACATTGTAAGTTCCTTCATAGGAAAAAACAATTTTTTACACATTTAATAAGTAGTAGGACAATGTAATACCTGATTGAATTCATCTGGACCAAGTCCACAAATGATAGAATTCATTTTTTTTATTTTATATCATACTCATCTTCTTTAGTAGCATCTCGTGTTTCTAGTTTCTCAGTAATTTCATAAGGATTGAAAATATTCATATATATTTTGAATCCAAAATTTTTCAGATAAATGGTCATATTAAATTTCTAGTATCCATAGTTATCACCATTGAAGTATGGATCACGCATCATCGACATACCTTCTCTTAGATTAACCATTGACATCTCTCTTTGAATATACCTTATAATTTTGAGTTTTCTAGAGCTTTATCTACTTTATCAAAAAAGATAATCTTTGATACCAATTGTTTGGTCGAAATAATACAAAGATACAAAAGATGGGGTGAATTATTTATTTTCAATAATCTTGATAGATTATAGCTTTTAACTTCATTTGTGATTTATGTAGATATGAAGTGTTCTCTTCTATAAGTAATTTCAGTAGCGGATAAATAGTAAATAAGAACACAATAATTTTTATAGTGGTTCAGGGAACAAAGATCCACTAGTCCACTCCACCAGCACTCTATCTGCGAGCTTGGTTATTTTCACTAAAACGGTCCTCTTATCATAATACCTTCATAACTGAGTGCAGGAAGTTTAAATCTATTACAATAAGGATTTACATATCATTATGGTTCTTTTATATAGAATCGGTTTCTCCACAACTTAATCGGAAAAGTTTATACTCTTCTATTACTAAGTTTGATTAGTTGAAAACTCCAATAAATTAAAAGAGTTTGATTTGATTGAATTTATAGGTTGTTGAACACGGTTATAGTATAAACTGACAGAATTTGGATCATCTTCTTCAAAGATGAATGTCTTCATGTAATAATATATTTATATAGATACTCATTGTGAATGATTTTGATAATAGTAGCAATGAATAAAAATTAGTGATTACATAGAAACATGACATTGAAGTATGTATATTTGTGAAGTGTAGCTTCTTCATAAAATAATATAGTCACTCAATCATTTGTTTAATTATATCAGTTCTTTATTAAAAAAGATATTTCACAAATATATAGTCACATAGAAAGCATAAATAAATTTGATATTATATAGAAATATTGGATTTATTTTAGTTGAAAAGATCCACAAAAATTTTATAAGAGAACGCAATCATTCAAATAAAAAATCATTTAAAGGAGTTATAACTTCCCTTAGAAATAGTTATGATTTACTCCATTGAATATAATCATTTGAATCAGTCATAAAATAACTTTAAAAATGATATTTACTTCTATTGAGAGAGTTTCAGTAATAATGAAAAATATTTAGATAAAACTCAATCATTCAATAGTTAAACATAGGGTTCCTATATATGTTGACAAAACTCTAAACATATGGTTGACAACATACGGATGATAAAAAAATTAGGGTTGATGTACCATACATTTTTTTCCTCAAATGTAGGGTTGTTTATCCATACTTTCCCTTTTCTAAAATGTATGATTCCATCCAAATATAGGTTTAATAAAAAATATTTTCCAATAGCATTGGGTATATGATCAATAAGTGTTATCTCAAATGTAGGGTTTCTGAACCATACACTACACTTACAAATGTACGGTATGAATATTTTTTCCATAATACTTTCAAAAAATGTTCACAATACTTTAAAAAATATTATAACCTTTAATTAAGATAATCAACTCAATAAATATATTCCTGAAAAATAATTAAAGTAACTTTATTAGTAAAACAAATAAGGTTATTTGTGAGCATAAAAATCAATAATATTTATATAATATTGTTGAGACAATACATGCCCAGTAGTTATGAAATGTCTATGGGAATTTTCTTGCCTCTTTAAATGTTTTAATTTGAGTTTGGGACCCTTTCTTGGTTTGGTGGGTTATATTGGTTGTTTAATTTATTTAATTTAATTTAATCATGATATGAATAAATTGGTTTTGTTATAATGTGTTGGGCATAGCCTAGAATACATCAGGTGATGTGATCACTAGGATTGAGATGATGAGATTCATAATGTTTAGGGCATGGCCCAAGATATGTGGGATAGTTTTGACCATCAAAATTGAGGTGATGTGATTGTCAAGTTGGAGCGGATGGTGATGACCATTCCGCAGATGGGAAATGAGGTTATCATGTGGTAACAAGGTTTCCAATTGGTGTAGCTTAGGAAATTTTGGTGATTTACACTAACCATGATTGGTTAATATCACTGTTGGAGGCATGTACACATATATGAGGACTCATTTGAGGTGATTTTGATCACTCATTGTGGGTGGAGGCCTCTGTAGACTTACCAACTTAGCGGTGGTGTTGAGCATCAGTTATGGAGGAGGTTCTCGCCATGGGAAGCCATGGTTGATTATGAGTGAGACCATTGGATGAGGGATAATTTTCCTTATGAAATTGATGGATTGTGATTTGGGTTGATGGTGATTGATACCATTGGATGGGGGTGAGGATCACTATGACATTTATGTCTAATGGGATGGGTTGATAGTGTGTGTGACTATCAAATGGGGGTTGAGGCTCTATGTGAAATTGATGGATGATGGGCTAGGATGATGGGAGGATGGAGATCACCATGCCTTGGGATGTCGGGTTGTTGAGTTGATGGTGATTAATCATTTATTGAATTATGGATATCATCTTGTCTTGGATGTCAAGTTGTTAAGCTGACAATGATTTTTTAAGTGGAATTCTGAGGGACTTGTGATATACTTATTGGTGTGCCAATGGGATGTTGGTATTACTTGATATGTGGTGTATGTGGTATCAGATGGAATGAGGTGTCAGGTGAAATATATGTGGATGAGATACCAAGGTAATTATAGTACAAATTACCATAGATACATCATTCCACTCTAGTATTTTCTGAAGCAGGTAAACACTTCCTCATGGCTATTGAGCACAAGTAAAGTGGGTTAGGTATTTTTATTCATGATAATAGATTTTATTTATTTTACTTATGCAAGCAATTTTATAAATTTGGATATAATATAGGAACCCATTAGTGGTGGACTACTAAGTTTATACTCACACCCTACATAAGACCCTCAGGAAGTGTGTAGATTTTATGTCTTTTAGATTAGGTAAGGGATCATATGCAGGGGCTGGACCTTAGTGACCAAGGATGCATTATGAGTGCATGGGATAAATATTAATGGACCATGTGTTATTTGAATCAAGGTGGAGTTTCTTTTTGGGATTTTAAGTATATTCTTATATGATCATCTATAGGGAGTCTTTCATGTCTATTTTTGTATAAATGTATAACATGTATACATAATTTTATATGTATGGTTGTTTCTTTAGGATTTTTATTTTTGTTGTTTATTATTGCTTCATCTAATTTTTATTGCTCCTTCCACAATGCTGGTATTATATGAACATTATTATTATCATCACTAGAGGGTATATTCTCCCCACTATTACCTAATTTGACCCTCATTGCTAGTCGAAAGACTTTGGTATATTTTAAGGCATGCCTAAGTCCCAGTGTCCCTCCATCCTGGAGAACTAATTAAGCATATCTTAGGTTGTGGAATTACAAGTGGTATCAAAGGTGTTTATTTTTCTTTTTTTACTATATGGGTTATAGTAGACTGAAGAATATAATCTAGTCAGAACTAGGTAAATAGATCATGTTTTGGTGCCTCCAACCCCATACACGGGGGATAGACCAAGTTTCTAGGGGTGGGAAATTGATTTTATTCTTTTCACTTTTACAATTGAATGATTCCCAACTTGAGTGGCACACTTGAGTGTGATGTTATTGGATTATGATATTTTAACCTGTGGCTTGGTATAGAAAGGGATGAGAATGTATGAATCATGGTAGGAACCTAGGCTCATATAACATGTGTATGTTATTGTGACTATTTTCTAGAACCTAGAATATGTGAAAATGGGTTGGACTATTTAAAGTGTCGCTAAAAATCTAAATATTGTTTTCCTATATAGATTTTTGGTGTCATTCTACTTAGCTAACTCAGGTATGTGGTTCAATAAAGGATGATATGTGATCCTATGTGTGTGATTCATGTGGGATTGACTCTAATATGGGAAGGAAGGAATAAAGGAATGGGGTGAGATGTTTAAAATGTAGAAACAAGTAAAATAGTGTTTTCCTTCATAGCTTCTTGGTGTAATTCTACTCAGCCACTTTAGGTTGATGATATCTGATATGGGTAGGTAAGAGGCCATTAGGTCAGATGACATGTGATTTGGATGTGGTAGGGAAGTGTAAGGGTGGTGAAATATGTTTTTTGTTACAAATTTCCCTATTTGTGATATATATACTATTACTTCTATTATTGACCATGTTATTTAGTCTTTTGTATGATTCCACCTATATGGGCTATGATTGAGATTTTAGAGGGTGTAGATGTGGTGCCTCTAGATCATGCATGGGATAAGACCTCTAAGAGTCAAGATAGGGCCCCTAAGGGTCGGTATGATCATGATATTTGGGTAGAGGCTCCAAAATAGGTGGGATAGCTGCAGCAGATGGAATATTTTAGGCCATGTATAGATGATTATCTCATGGAGAGCTTGGTATGAGTCATACAAAGTATTGATAGGGGATATCGGGGAGCTGATCCATCCATGGAATGTCTGAATCGGGAGTTCCAGTCTTATCACCCACTATTATTTCAAGGTAAGGGTGGACCATAGGTAGAAAAAAATGTATTGAGTCTATGAAGATTATATTTGACTAGCTCAATACACCCCCATGTCAGGGGTGAAGTTGGATACTTACATTCTTAAATAACTGAAAAATTGTTAGTGTGATATACAATCATAGGCTAGTTATTTTGAGGGACTGGAATAGAAGGATTTTGAGGCCAGGTTCTTTGATAATTTCTTTTTAGAGACATTAAGGTAATACTAAGACCATGAGTTCATGAACTGTTAGTATGGAGATAAATATATTATGGATTATGTGGTGAGTTTTATAAGCTTGTCCTGATTTTTCACTTCTATGGCAAGTGACGGCATCGCCAGGGTGAGACAGTTCGAGGATGGCTTATGAAATGCAATTAGGGTGCAGGTAAATACATTCAAGATGGAATCATTCTTAAAGGTAGTAAATCAAGAACTGATAGCTGATAGAAATGTGAAAAAGCAAACTTATTTGATCTGGGTGATAGTACCATGTGAGATAGTATTGGTCCTTTAGGTAGCTGAAAGTGAGACTGTGAGGAGTCTTATCAGGGAAGTCAGGATAGAGATTTGGGTAGACCAATGAGGAGTTGGTCATTGATGGTGTGTTTCTAATATGGGAATTCAAGTCATCATTGTACCTAGTGTGAGTGACCTATGAAGGAGAGTCGAGCATACGGCCAGATAGGGCACTTAGAGAGGATCTGCAAGAAGACTTCTCAGACAGCTTGGAGTTAGGGCCTAGGTCAAACTCGGGGATCTAAGGTAAGACTATGAGAGGTTCTAGGATCTAGTAGATAGAATTATATTACACACACAAATCATGTTAGGGAGAGATAGACCCAGCAGTGGGGTCAGTGGTTGGTAGTTGGTGTAACTCCATAGGGAGTTCAGGCCTCAGGTAGTTGAGCTTCAGTCTAGGTGTATCTTGTTGATCTAGAAGGTTCAGGGTAGGTTGAGGATCTGCAAATTTTTATAGGTACATCATAATTATGGTTTCACTCTTTATGTTTTTGTTGTGACTGGTATGGGTGCCTGAGGTGTATGTGTTGTAATTGAACTAAACAGGCACTGATTAGTATGTGGGAATTGGGTATGATGCATGACTTGTTTTAGATGAATAGGAATAGGGACATGTGATGGGAATGCATATATAAAATGCTGGATAATTTTTGAGCATTAGTGTGATGCATGAATTTGGGTATCAGTTGTGATGTAGGACTCATGGGTGTCATATGTGACACGGTTATGGATTGAGTTCTTAGAGAGGTTCAAGAATGATTGTATATAATATGGGGACATATATGTCTATATGATGGTTATAGGAACCATCATAATGTCACTTTGGGATGGTAAGTAACCAAGTAGGAAATTTCTAAGGTGGGGTGCATGAGAGGAATTGACCTATGAGTGATTAATTATGGTAGACTATGGTGATGTTTAGGAAATGGGTGTGTTCGGTACCATCTCGACATGAGACCAAATGGTTCATGGAAAATATATTGTAAGTTGGGGATATTGTAACATCCTAGGTTTTTGAATGGGTTTGAATTCTCAGATAAATTTTAATTTGGAGATTGGTGAGTGGTCCAACTTTCATTTTGAGTTTTGAAACTTAATATTTAGAGTTTTAATGAACCAAGGAATTTTTTTAGATGAGGTTTAAGACCTAGTGAGTGCCTCAAGAATTTGGATGAGTTTTGGGAGCATTGATCCCTAAAAACTCATTTTCAAAAGGTATAGGAAGAGGTGTATGGTTTATTAAAATCATGAATTACTTTAGGGGAAACCATGTAGACCATTTTTCTTATAGATCGTGATTAGTAAAATTATGAGGGTTGAGGTACACTATAGTGAGATAAACCTATAGGTTATTATAGAGGTGATCTTCACGGGTTGTTCACAATTTGACAAACCATGCACCTAGCCGTGCGGGGTGGAGATGAATTTGGATGGTGCTTCCGCATGGTTGGTGAATGGTTAGCCAAACCATGTGGCCTAACCATGAGATTTATTAAAGGATTTATTTTATCAAACTATCCCTCCCTCCTTATTTCCTTCTTATCCAGTTTTTCTTCCCTTGTTCATGTGCCTCCTCTATCTATGGGTTCCCTTTTCCCTCTCCTCTAGATTTGGCCTAACTCCCTCATATAAACTTAGATTCAAGATATTTTGGTGGTGGTGGATAGCTATCAGAAATACCTTTGATCTATTACCATAATTTATTCATCCATTTGGAATATTAATTCCATGAAAACTCATTTTCATTATTTATAGTGTTTTTATCTAGAATCCTGATTTCTCTTATTTTGGATCGAATCATAGGCTTCGATGAGTTGAAACCTACAAGAATAAGGTAGGTAGTTCCTAGATTTCCCCATGAATATATGCATGTTATGGGATGCCCATTTTAATACGGGTGTGTAGGGATTTTTTAGGTGAAATACTTATTAATTAAATCTTGAATTTAAATTATTTAATTGATGTTGTGAGATACCAATGGGCATGATCTTTTCTCTTTAAATGTGTTAAGACAGGTTTGGGACCTTTAGTTGGTTTGGTAGGTTATACTAGTTGTTTAATTTATTTAATTTAATTGAATTGTGATATGAATAAATTGTTTCCATGAGAATGTATTGGGAATGGCCCAGAATACATGGGGTGATGTGATCACCAAGATTGAGAAGATGAGATTATTCAGGTTGATAGAATGTCCTGAGATATTTGGGATGGTGTTGACAATTATAATTTAGGTGATGTGATCATCAGGTTGGAGAATATGGTAACAACCATGTTGTCATTGTATTCATGTGTGCATAGATGAGAACTCATCTGAGGTGGTGTTTACCATTTGTTATGGGTGGAGTCCTCTGTAGATTTAGTGACTTAGGGGATGATGTTGACCATCAGTTATGGAGGATTTTCTCACCATAAAAATTCACAGTTGATGGTGAGTGAGACCATTAGATGGGGTCTAAATCTCACCATGAAATTTATGGATGATGGGATAGGTTGGTGTTGACTAAGACCATCAGATGGGGTATGAGGCTTGCAGTGACATTAATGGCTGATGGGATAGGTTGATGGTTAGTGAGACCATCATATGGGGGTTGAGGTTCACCATGACATTTATGGTCAAAGATCTAGTATTATGGGAGGAAATATTTCACCATTCCATGGGACATTGATATGTTGATCCAATAGTGGTTTATAATTTATTGAAGGGTGGATCTTTTCATGCCTTAGGATGTCAGGTTATTGATTCAGCAGTAATTTTTCAGGTGGAATTCTGAGGTACTTGTGATACAATTATTGGGTGTGTCGATAAGATGTCGGTATTACTTGATATGTGGAATATGTGGTATCAGATGGCACAAGGTACTGAGTGACATGTATGTGGATGAGATTCTAAGGTTCTTCTAGTATGACTGATTGTGGATACATCATTCCACTTTGGCATTAGCTAAAGAAAGTAAATGCTTCCTCATTGATATTGAGCATGAGTAAAGAGGGTTATGTATTTTTATAAATGAGTATAGTTTTTATTTCTTTTACATATTCATGCACTTGTATAAATATGTATATAACACAAGACCAAATTGGTGGTGGACTACTGAGTTCATATTCATAGAATGCATGGGCCCCTCAGGAGGTGTGAAGATTTTATGGCTTTGAGACCAGGTAAGAGATCAGATGTAGGGGCTAGACTTTAGCGACTAGGAGTGCATCGTGATTTCATGGGATGCATGGAAAGTGGACCAGGGGGTTCTTTTCATCGAGCTGGAGTTTCTTTTTGGGATTTTGAGTATGTTTTTATATGATCTTCCAAAGTAGATATTTCAATTATATTTTTGTATGACTATCTGACATGTATACATTATCTGATATGTATGGATATTTCTTTTGGATTGTTATTGTTGTTGTTTATTATTGCTTCAACTGGGTTTTTTAATTTCTTCCACAGTTCTAGAATAATATGACCATTATTATTGTCATAAATATAGGGTATAGTCTCCCCAATATCACCTAATTGGACCTTATTTTCTAGTCGGTAGCCTTTGGTGTATGGGGAGGAATACCTAAGGTCCAATGGCCCTCCAACCCAGAGAACAAGTTAAGTGGATCTTAGGTCATGGTATTACAAATTTAAGAGAGAACCAAAGGATATTAGTGGTTTTTAAAGGGTGGTGGAGGGGGTCTATCTACATATGAGTTTGAGTGTAATTTTTTAAATTTATCATTACTTAATGGTGAAGGGAGGTCATTTTAACATGGAAAGTGGCCTATTAGTGTAAAAAATAAAGGGAGGCCTATATTACCTCCCTTATTAATAAGTATTTTAATTTTTAAAATTTGTATACATCAATTAAACTATATACTTTATTTTACTATTTTAATTATTTGTTGAGGTAATTCACTATTCACCCCGGTAACATATTTTTTCGAAAATTGAACTTTACCCTGTCATATAATTTTGATGTCCTAATTAAAAATATATATTCTATTTTATCAAATTTGAAATATAAATAAGATAAATTTAAATTTTAAATAAAAATACACAATACTTAAAATATAATTTATTTGTATAAAAATGATTTCTTATGTGAGGAATTATTATATTTTAATATATTATAATTACTTCATTATTTAATAGACATTAATCATATTAATTATTAAGGTCCCTAAGGTTAAAATCTAATAAAACAACACATATAGGGTTTATATTTAATAATATCAATTTACTTATTTTTATGAAAAATGATTATATTTCCAATAACTATATAATAATGGTTATATGTATAATGGTCATATAAATAGTTCCCATTCCTACATAAAACCTTTACTAAAAATATAAAATCTATTCATCCAAATATATCATTTCTCTCTAAAAAATTCTATAATATTTAAAATATGATTCAATGTTTCCATTTTTATAATAAGTGGGATGATCTTAAATGAAAACCACAAGGATGAAGATTTCATAATCATGGTTTTTTTATTTACTTGTGGTTTTATACCCTTTTAATTTTTAAGATTATGCTTCATATATTTTTCTTATGATTTATTCATGTTTATTTTGTATTTTAATATTTTACCTTAATGAAATATAGCATTGTTCATTTTAGTTTGGTGTTACATGTTAAAAAATATATTTAATGTATTCAATGGATAAAAAATTTTGGTGTTACATTCTACCCCTTAAAGAAATTTCACCCTCAAAACTTCAATACACGCATGAAAAAAAATGATTATAATTCTTCCTCATTGTATCTTTGGGTTCCCAAGTCATTTCCTCGCTATTATGATTTCTACATAGAACTTCAACCATGTGAGTGGTTATTTTTCATAGTACTTTATTTATATGATACAAGATCCATACTGGTTGTTTCTCATATGATAGATCACGTTCTAGTTGTATGAATTTCTAGTTAAGTATATGTGATGGATCTAGTATGTACTTCCTTAAAAGTGAAACATGGATCACATCATGCACTTGGGAGATGTTTGGTATAAGTGAAAGTAAATAAGGTACAATCCCCATACAGTAAAGAATCTTAAATTTATTGATGTATCCTAGTCTCAGATTTCCTTTATTCCAGAATATCATAAACCTATTTCATGGTTAATTTGAAGGAATGACTTATCACCAACCTCAAACTCTAGATTTCATAAAAAAATATCAATATATATCTTCTACTGACTTTTTGATACTTTAATTTGTTATTAAATTGTTTGAACCATATCATGAATTTCTTGATCGATATCAGCCCTCAATAGATTTATCTCTCCAACTTCATCCTAATGTGTTAGAGTTTTTCACCTCTTTATATTTAGATCCACATATAGTGCTATTTGAAAGCTAGAGTGAAAACTTTTGTTATATGAGAACTCAACTAGAGGAATATTTATCCCAACCTCCTATTAAATTCATCAATCAAGATCTTAACATATCCTCTAATTTCTTAATATTCCTTTTATATTGACTATAAGTTTGATGATGATAAATCATGATAAATCTCAGCTCTATATCTGATGCTTATTAGAGTCTTCTCCAAAACTCTGAGGTAAACTTTATATCTCAATCATATATAATTGAAATTAGTACTCGATGAATTATTACCACTTTAAGTATATCTTGTAAAGTTGATTGAGTGATAAATCATCTTAAATAAAAATGAAATGTACATACTAATAAGATGGTCAACTATAACTCAAATGGAATTATAGCCTTTATAGGTCTTGTGAAAACCTAAAATGAAATCCATAGTGATGTTATCCCATTTCCATATAGGTACATATAATTTTTATATCATCCCCTTCAACATCTGTCATTCATTATTAACTTACTAGCAGACCAAGTATCGATTTGTATACTCTACAATCTACCTATTCATGTTTTCCCACCAAAAATACTACTTGAGATATCTATACATAATATTTATTCCTAGATGGATAGATAATGATGAGGTATGTTAATCATCAAGTAGATCCTTCAATTTTGTTATTAAAGGGACACATATTCACTTCATGAATATTATGATCCCATTATTTCAAGGTTAAAATTTGTAACACTACTCACCTTTTTTTGTAGCTCCATTTAATCAGTTTTATCCCCCTTTATCATTACATGTATGGATGGTTGAGAATTAATTTGGTAAATATGAGGTTTCACCTATTTATTTATGATTCCTAGGTCCATTATTTTCAAATCCATGGTAAATAGGTCTCTTTCAACCCTTTTCATGGATAAGGTTTCATGATCCTTCCTACTCAGAGTATCAACCACCTTTTTTGACTTCCCAGGATGGTAGTTTATTGATAATTCATAGTCTTTAATCAAATCCAACCATATTATTTGGAACATGTTCAACTCCTTTTAAGTAAATAATACTTCAAGATCCTATGATTAGTATATATATATATAACATAATTTTCACTATATAGATAATTCCTCTATATTTTTAATACAACTATTACCTTTGTAATATCTAAATCATTCATCAAGTAATTTTTCTCATGGTAATTTAACTTATGAGAGGCATAATCTACCACCCTCTCATTTTGTATGAGTACACATGTCAAGGCCTTCTTTGATGCATCAATATATATTAAAAACCCTTCTCTGATATAGAGTATTGTGAGTATAAGTACAGTGACCAACCTTCTATTAAGATCCTTGAAACTTCATCCGCGTTCATTTATCCAGATAAACTCCACTCCCTTATTTGTTGACTTGGTTAGTGTGTTTGATAAACATAATAAATTTCTCATGAAGTTTCAATAGTATCCAACTATTCCAAGAAAACTATATATTTACATTACTATGGTTGGTCTAAGTTATTCCTCAATAACTTTTTTCTTTGAATGGTCATGGTTATGCTCTTTCTTGTGATTACATGACTCGAGAATGATACTTTTTATGGAAAAAATTCACACTTGATAAATTTTGTATACATTTTCTCATTTATTAATTTCTTTATTAAAATCCTTGAATAATCTTAATGCTATTCATTGATCTTGTAATATATAAGAATATCATCTATAAATACTATCACAAATTGAATGGGGTAATATCTAAACACTCTATTCATCACATCCATGAAGATAGTGGGGTAATTTTTGTGTCTATAAGGAATCATTATGAATTCCTAGTGTCTATATCTTGTTTGGAAGGATGCCTGAATTATATATTTCATTTTATCCTTTAATTGATGATATATTTATTAAAGTTAAATCTTTGAGAAGTATTGATACCCTTTAAGTTGATAAAATAAGTCATCAATATGGAGTAAATGATACTTATTGTTGATCATGATCTTGTTAAGTTTGTGATAATCAATGCAGAGATGTATTGATCCATCCTTCTTCATAAGAAAGAAGATTGGTTCACCCCATGCTGAATCACTTGGGTGTATAAATACCTTATCAAATTTTTATTGGAGTTTATTCTTAAGTTACCCTAATTAAATAGGGTCTATTCTCTAAGGATTCATAGATATTAGTGTAACACTAGGTATAAGTTCAATTGAAAATTCAACCTCAAAATCTGGGGTAAGTCCAAGAAACTCTTTGAGAAATACGTAAACATGTTCCCAAAAAAATGGTATATATTCAAAGTTGAGTTTCTCCCCAACTATTTTTTCTATATATGCCTCATTATTAGGTATCAAAACCCATATATGTTAAATTAAATATGAATTTCATAGTTATCCTTACACTGATAGATGATCATGGGTTAATTTGGGATATGAAATTTTATTTCCATATCTTGGGAATTGATATAGGCTTTATGTAGAGATATTTGATCCATGCCTAAAATCACATTAAATTTAGACAAGGGGGACTAATAATATTTTCAAGAAGTACATTCCCACAAAAAACAATCAAAGAAGAGTTATAGGCATGTGATTAAATCATTATACCACTGGAAGTTCTCATGGATAATTCAATGTCGAATTATTGGGGTGGTGAATTGATGCTCTTGGAGAAAATTTAAAACATAAAGGAGTATATAAAGCCATAACATAATAAGGCATTTTAAGATATTGAGTATATGATAATTGTACCTTTCACCACTTTGTTTTCATGACCCACTTAGATAATTTTGATTGAATATGCTTTCATATTTTCCATTGGATTTAGAGGTTTTTAACATCAATTCTCATTATTAAATGTTATATTAGTGAATAAAATAATTTATAAACTCTTTAAAAATGAATAATTTAAGTGTGGATTGTGTATTAGGTTGATATTTCTTTTCATAAATTTCATTGGTATACCTCTTCATATCTATTCACCACTCATGTTTTTTATAACATTATTTCCCATACTTAAATAATTTTCTAGTTTCTTTAAGGAAATTCCCCTAGTTTTTCCCCCATATTTTTAGTATGAATAAATTTTAATATTATCTCCTTTATGGGTTTTATCATTTGATTTTCCCTGAAAATATGTTTTCCTTTACTAGTACCCAAAACCATGATAATAATAATAGTATCCAATTTTTATTTCTATCTTGATATCACATCAAACAATTTACTCATAGATACCAAATTCCCTTATATATAATGATTTTTAAACACATAGTTTTAAGCCACTAAATAAACAATTGATCTCTATTTGTAGATCAATAATAAAACCATGGATTTATCCTCCTTTTCATTAGATCAATGAATTATCTCTCTATTTTAGTGTAAATTGTTTAGTTCCTTTCCCATCATGTTCTTGATTAGAGTCCACCATTGTTTTCCCTCACCTTCTAAATAATAAATAGTTAAAAAACCTTCTCAATCTCTAATAAATGGAGAAAGAAAATATATTTTATGGTGTGTTGATCCATTGTTCAGAAATTAATGGATTAGAATACCCACTGAAGTAGGGTGGATGTCATCACATGAATGAATCAATAGAGAGATTTTACTTCTTTAGTTCATTATAGAGCTAAACATAATTCATGTTATTTTTTATATCTTGAGATATTTGGGTGAGTATAGCCATCATATTTTATTCTCCATATCTCATTACATTTTCTTTATCACTGGGAAAATCATTGAATTGTCTGTCGTAATCATTGTTCACTCAATTACTCCTAGTTTTAGTCATTGACTAAATCCAAAAAATATTAGTGTAAGTATTAAATAGTAATATCCATATAAAATTATCATATAATAATGAAGATAATCCTATAATGTCCTAAATTATGTCACTTCCATTTCAAACTATGAAATTTTAGGTTTAATCTATGTCGCATTTGGTTCAATTTAGTTTTATTTAGGTTTTATCCTTTTATTGTTTATAACTTAATTGTAAAAATTAACTAAACAACACTCTGAAACTAATTGAGATGACCCAACCACAACATGCATACATATTACATCATTTTACTTTATTATCCACTACATCACACCATATATCACACCCATGGAACCTATAGGTTTAGTTTCTTTGATGATTAGTGTAATGTACAAACTTGGATCACTATATAGTAACTAGATAAGTGGGCTGCTAAAACTTAGGCACATCTCCTCATATTCCAAAGGATGTCAACTAGCAGCGAGGGTATAAGGGGTGATAGTGAGGAGACTATACCCTCTAAAGATAGATAGATAATAATAAAATAGTAATACGGTAACAAACTATAAAATAAAAGGAAACATAATATAGAACATATATACGATGAGAAAAAAACATGTATTATACCATTTTATTCATACAAGATCAAATAAAAATCACATGGGTTGGTCACATACATATATTCAAAAAAATAACCAAAATAAACTATCAACTTGACACCGAAGAACCAGCCAACCTATTTACAAAGTTACCATGTCCATATTGTACACTATATACACGACTATCTCCACTATATTCCATATGATGATCCCTTACTCTTACATGTGGCATGAATCATAAATACTACACATTTCTTGAAGGGGCCATGTAAGGTGTGAGTATGAACTCGATGGGCCACCACAACTGGTGTCCCTAAATAATATCCACATACATACAAGTGTATGAAAAATGTAATAAATTGTAACCAAGTAACACCACTCAAACTGATCCACACACACTCTAATATCCATGAGAGAGCCTTTACCAACTTCATCTAGTACCGTATTGGAATGAAATATCCAATATCTTTCATACCATAAGTTCACTTTTCCTTACAACCAATTCCATACCACATGGAATCACACCCAACCCACCAACAAAACCATCTCAACTCAACCATAATTACCCAACAATACATCCACAAACCATATCACATGTCCCATGGACATAAAAACCATTTATGAACCACCAACTCAATATCTTGATGAACCCAAGGCATGGAGGTACCAATTTCTTACCAACTCAGGATATTTGATCCTAACATATCACATAAATATGGTGAGAATAATTCTCTCATCTAATGTTTTAAATCACCAAAAACTAGTGGCCACCTATGGTGTATCCCTCCTCTATAATTATGGTCAAAACCATCACCTCGATGTTGCTCAATATAAGGTGGATAACACCAATAATCAATGGTAAAAATCACCTCATGGGACCTATCCTATATTCACATTACCCCAACTTCCTTTTCCCTATAGTGAGTGGAAATAACCAACATTCTATGGCTATAAATTTTATAACCTCCATCACTACCTATAGAAATGGTTAACACCGTATGCACCATCCTAGCGAACCACATCTCCTCATTGCTTAAAATCAACATAACCCATATCCACATGGGTTTAACCCATCATGTTCCCTAAGAAACACACCAATAATTACATCCCAAGAAACATTATCCATAACACACATCATCATGTACATAAATCCTTGAAACCACAAAACAAACAGGACAAGCCATACTCCCCATAATTTTCCCACATGAGGCTATCCCTAGGTGTCTCTCACTAACAATATATTTTAAAATTAATTCCATTCTCGATATCTCACATGATCCTATCCATTTTTTATTATCACACAACACATAAACACATTTATAAAGAAATAAATATTTAGTCACTGCCTGCCTAAAGTTTGCAGGACTCCTCTCATCGATGACCATAGTCTAATTCACCTCCAAAAGGTAGTTTCACTAAAATATGATAAAAGACTTGAAATTAAGGGTTTCCTAAAATAGAAAAATTAATAGTGAAAAATAAAAAAATGGATATAGGTGTACTACTACCCTTACCTGTGGTTATCCCCTAAGATAAATTTCTTTAAGATCTGCAAAGAATTGATGAATAGCTCACTTGGGAACAAAGATAATGATGAGAGAGAAATCGAGGGAATACCCAATATATTAGATATATAATGGCCTCACCCCCATTTATATTTAATTCATACAATTAATTAATTATTTAAAAAACTAGACATCTAAGTTCATAATGTGACCCTATTGGATCATAGTATGATGTCCCCTGCCAAGACAACCCTTACGGCATGATCTCCCCTCATTACATTGTGAAACACCTCCCTCAAAGCCAAGTAGAACCATGAATTCACTACCTAGGGTCACATCATGGCATGACCTTTCCCTTTGTGGTGTGATAACCTTGCATAAACAGGTCTTAAATATTTATATCTCACATGTGACACCCTCATCATGACACAATGCACACCTATCATGGCATGATCTTCCCCTCACTCGATTTTTCAAAAAGTCTAAAGTCTTACATATCATACAACTCTTACAAACCATCATGAAAACCCTTACATGTCATGTCATAATATGACACCCTAGTTCATGGAATGACCCCCTAGCCCATGGAATTACTTCCCCACTTATATTCAATTTTCATAAATTTTATAATCTTTATATATTACTCTTAAATATAGGGTGACCCTTACATATGAAGGACTTAAAAAAATTATTTTTAGAAACACCCATAACACCATGATGAATCTTGTACATAGTGTAATCCTCAATCAGATCCAACCCAAAAATTTTCCTCCTTCCCTCTACGTTATGTTAACCCTTAGGGTATGATGTGACCTCCTAACTCACGACATGAATTTTGACCCACATCAAACTTATGCACCCATTTAACACACTCTGGTCCCCGACATCATGGAGTGGTATTCTACTTATTGCATAATTACAACCCCAAGCCTATGAAAACACTTTAAATTGATTCTTATCCTACTCTAACACCCATGACACCTTGGTAGGATTTAAATACACGTGATTAGTATGAGATTCAACCCAAATTATCAATCCTTAATATATATGAAATTATCATAGGATATCTCACTCTTGAGCTATCTCAGGCCACACTAGACAAACCTTATCGAAATGTTATCATCCCACTCTATTTATTCATAAAATATTGAGATATTTCTAAACACATTTGTCTAGTCCCAAATATCTCAACTATCTCAAACATACTGATACCTTTCACAGGCACTCCCTACCATTTGAATCACCTACCTGATCACATCCCGGCCAAATCCCAATACAATTATGATATAATATCCATCCATAATATCATAACAAACACATTCCAACTATCATAAACCATAATTACACATTATAATTACATCCACTATCATCTTTTATCTTACATGATACCCCCATTATACTCATTTCCAATGCATACCACAGCTATCACTCGTCATTTTTTATTCCCATACCTTAAAATATATTTTTTCAATAAATTTATCACATATACACATCATGAACCAATACCCATTGTAAAAATCCATAATAAACATTCCCATTGTGTACCTTTTACTATTTATAGTTCCCTAGACTAATTTGAGAATATCATCCCAATCACATGTAGTTGGCCAGAAGCTCGATTTCTTGATACCTTTCTACCCTATAGATTTTCACTCACTTCGGCCACTACCCACACTGCTAGGTATCTCATCTTCTACCTTAACTTACACACACAAATGAATATGGATTTTTGTATCTGGGTATCACTTTAGTTACAACCTCAAATTCCTATGCTTTACTTGATCGATGACCCCCATCTAACTATGAGGTCATCCGAAAAAATTCCGCACATATCCCATATGTCCACTTATTGAAATAACCTTTGGAAACTGATCACACTGAGATCATACATTTCCTATCTTTTCATACTAAAAACACACCATTGAGGACCCACTCTATGGTGAATTATCAAAACTCTATTCTAACTGCCCTATTGGGTCTCCTCATCTCCCCAATTCTAGTTACTCAGAGCTCAAATACCTACCTCTCCTAACACCACTATCTAACTTGGTATACTCCCATCTACCATGTTCCACTTTTATATAAAAATTTAATTCATCACCTATAAAAATTATGTCATCCTAAATATATTTACCTAAAAATTAATATCATGTCATAAAACATCCTTTAATCATCACACTATATCAATCTCATCTCTCTCCAATGTTTAAACAAAATACAGAAAATCTATAAACCACATAGAATAGTATATGACCAAAGTCTATCCTTAAATAAAGTGTATAAACTCTTGATATCTATCCAAACTAAATGATTAGGGGAAATATAATCAAATAATGCCACCTTGAAATCCATCCAAGTCATCCCCTCATGCCTAACTACCTATATTTGCACATCCCAGCAAGGTTTCACTAGTCCTCTAAGAATATGCGTATCCAAATTCACCTTCTTCATTAGTGGTGTCTGAATTTGATAAATCATTATATTTACTAACTCAATCCATTACTCCGCTACCAGGGATCCACCATATCTATTGAACAAAGGATGATAATGTGACTATAACTCTCGTGTCAAGTACACTGATGCCCTTATTTTTTATGAAAAAATTTAATATTTTAATAATTAATTTTAATTTTTTTAATCATTTTTAGAATTTAATTAATTGATTTATTAAAATATGGATGATTTTTATTTGAATAATTAATTTGGAGAAAAATATTTCAAAATATTTAATTCATAAGTTTTATAAAATTTTGGTAAAGTTTTTGTTTACCATTATGCATGGCCTAAGGGTTGCATAAGGGTAAATGTTTTTTACCTATACGCATGAGGGTTTAAGGGGGTACATAAGGGTACTTTATGTGCTATATAAGGGTCACTCAAAACTTCTTTAGGCTATGTAAAGTTTACACATGAGTTGTGTAAGGGTAAGTACTATGCCTCAGTTGCTGCGTAAAGGTAAGGTTGCTGCTACCTAAGCGTAACCTCTAGATTTCAAAGGTTGCATAAGGGTAATGATAGCACTGTGTAAAGGTAAAAAGAATACTACCTAAGGATAATAAACACTTTATAAGAGAAACCCATGATTTTTCAAGTGCTACATAGGGTAACCCATTGTTTTCAAATGCTACTCAAGGGTAAATTAAGGTTGTGAAAGGGTTGTCAGACTACCATGTTCTACCACATCTTGTTACCACTGTTTGTTATCGGTCTTGATACTACTAGGGGTGAAATACTGCCATATTCTACCACCATATCATACTTTAATGTGCCAGCATATTCTTCTACCACCAATACATGCTTCCACCAAGAACCAGTCTTAGCTATCATTTCATGATTCCACTCCACCGTCGATGTCATGCCTTTACTTTTATCAAGTGCCTCTACTACCATCACCTTCTTCTACCACTTTCTAAATTTGATATGTGTGATCTCCAGATGTTGTTTCTAGTTTCATACCTATACTAATTCCATTGTTCCATCACCACCTACTATTGTTTCAATCCAAGTTTTTGGACAAGAGACACTACCCAGGATAGAAAACTCCATTTCGAAAATGAAAACTCAGACGACCACCATGGTGCATAGAGAGATCTCAAACCCAAAACAGTGATGAATATGGGCTGTGATCACCTTGTAAGTTATGTATTAATCCATTTTTATATCCACATTCGACATGAATGCATGAATAAAGAAGTAGATACCCTACCCTGTGATTTGATAAGAGAAGAATATTGTGTCTGACAGAGGAATGATAAGGCTATTCACATGATCTAGGGTTTTCCCACTAAGATTCATCCTTGGTTCAAGATACCTCATTTCATGAACATGCATCTCAATTAACTTCCAAGTTATATGCCACATGGGAAAAATAATTTATCTAAAAAGGGTGTTGGAGTTGAATTAAATCTTAATATTCTTGAGGGTGAAGATAAGGAATTACAGGAAAGTCAAAAAAAATTATCTCTCTCATGGATAATTAAAGGAGAATTTAAAGGAGATATTCATATGGAATTAAAAGAGGGAATATTGATTTAATTCAAAGAGAGTAAAATTTCATTGATTTTAAAAGAATATTTTTAGATTCATAGACCAAATATTGGAGGGTTTGAACCCTATAAATACATAGGTTCCATGCTATTAAATGGGATTTCCCACTTCACTAAGGAATTAGGATACTTCTATTTATATTTATATTATAGTATAGTTTAATTTATTTTCCATGTAATATACATTCATGTTCTAATAAAGTATTCTTTCATTATCTCTCTCTCTCTCTTTACCGTGATCACTTATCCTCATGGTGATTAGTACTAGACCCAAGGAATGTCTTGAGGGAGTAATCCAGTGTTGAACTAGAGTCCATGTTTAATTTATTATTTAGAATAATATAATTATGATCTATAGTGGGTGTAATCCTTATTGTGGTTATATAAGGATTAACTTATTATTATAAAACTATTCTCCCTTGATTGAGGTGGTGGATGTGCGGTGTACTTAGCAATTACTGAGTGCATTATATATTCACAACTTTGGTAGGAGGAGGTTCTCACACATATGATAGAGTGTGGGCATTAAGTTGATATTGAATAGGAAAATAAATTTTCTCCATGGATAAAGATATCAGGATAATTTTATTTCTTCTCTTAACTTTCATTCATTGTATTTTTTAAAGAATATGCATGATAGGTTAGGTTTTTCATTGCATTATATTTATCCCTGTATTTTTCTTCTTTTTCATAAAATAAAAAAACAAAAAAATAAAATAAATGAATAATAATTATTATGTGATTAATTGTGAATCTCCTTAAGTGAGATGATCTTGGTCATCCATTATATTGTACTAGGAAAAATATAGTTTCTTTTTCACCACCTTAATATAGGCATGCCAAAACTTGGCACCACTACCAAGGAGTGAGTTCCAATACAACTTATAATTTACATGACTAAGAACTATAATGAATAATTGTTTCAATTTGATCTTAAAATAGGAATAAATTTGTTATCAAGACTTGGGTATGATAAAAACTTTGAATAAATAAATCTTAAGGACTCAAGTAAAACTTCTAGTGTTCACTATAAGCCCTCAATATTAGAAATAAACTCAAATCAAACTTTAAGGGACCCTTTTCCCCCTAATTTTCCAATAAAAAATCAATTAGTTGTTCATACATTGCAATATGACTTCTAATTATGTGTTATTATGATTCCAGTGCTACCTAAGTTCCAATTTATTGCAAGTGAAGATCCAAACTAGCATATTTAAGAATTCAGAATTATTTGTTCATGTTTTAGACCAAGATGAGTGGTTAAAGATCAATTAAAGTGGAGGGAATTTCTATTTTCATTTGAATGAGATTCCAAGGATTGGTTATATAGCCTAAACCAGAGATATCCATGGTTGGGAATACCTACAAAGGTATTTTATATAAATATTCTTCCTATCCTCTGATATCATAGTGATAAAGAAGGAGATCTATGTCATCTTTAAATCATCTAAAGAAACTCTTTATGATTATTAGGAAAGATTCGAGAATCATTGTGCAAGATTCCCTCATCCAGTTGTGGAAGAACAACACTTTTTAGTCTTCTTCTACCAAGGACTACTGAACAATAATAGGAACCTATTGGATGCATCATCCAAAGGATATTTTATTAAAATTCACCAATGGAAGCTTGGATCCTGATCAAGAATATAGCACAAAATTCCCAGAAATTTGGAATAAGTGGTATAATAAAAAGAGTAATTTATGAGTTCAGAACACTTGATTCGTCATATTTACTTAAAACAAAAGTTGATGAAATAGAAATTTTAGTGAGGCGCATGGTTGTGAAGTAAGTGAGTGAACAATAGGTCCCACCTCGATTATATTGTTTTTTTTGTTCATCACCCAACCAGTTTACTAATCCATGTGCTGAAATACAAGGGATGGAGAGCTGTACAGTGGAATTATAACCAATAAAAAACAACATAATCATCTGTGGAAGGAATCCTCACAAGACCAACCAGGATTTAGAACCCAAAAAATTAAATCTAGACCTTTTTATCCAAATCAATACCCATATCATCCCCTGTACCAACATCAATTCCAGAACATACCACATTTCTAAAAACCTTACCAAGATCCATACCATCAACATGATTATCAACTACCTTCTTTCAAAAAAAATCATATTATTATCCCTTAACAAGTGCACCATAATCTAAACATAAATAACATGGTCCAAGTTTGGGGGTTGAAAGAAACTATAAATGATTTATCCAGTAAGTTCAAAATACATAAGATGTGTTGACTAAAAAAACTGGAAAATTACCAACCCAAAGAGTCTTAAATACAAAGGAGAGTGTAAGAATTATTACAATAAGGATTGGTAATGAGATTCATTCACCTAAACCTAAGGAACTTCAATATGAACCTAAAGAAATCATGACTGGGTATCTAGAATATATTATTGAATATCAGCTTCACCAACCAAGATAAGAAGATAATAAGAAATAATAAGTGTGGATAAGGTTTTTGAAGGAAATACCTAAAACACCCTGGTAAAGGAAACAAATAGATAAGAAATACATTCAAGTTACATTACTTTATAATTTTACTAAGTTTAATAATCTCAAATAAGAACAACTTCAAATATAGGTTCAATAAACCTTTAAAAAGTTTTAAATCAACATCCCTCTCTTGGAATTCATCTAAAAAATTCTAATTATGCCAAATTTCTCAAGTATTTTTGTATCAAAAGGAATAAACTTGATGGTAATGATATAATAATAATAGTGAGGAGCATATTGGCTTTGATCACACCACTATTTACTAAAAAGTGTCAATATCCATGGATATTTTATATTCCCTTCACTATCGGTTCTTTAATTTTTTCTAATTCTTTATGTGATCTTGGAGTTTCCATAAATGTCATGTATCACTCTATATTTTAATATTTTTAAATAGAATAATTTAAGGCCACAAGATTGGTGGTCTAACTGAAAAATAGATACACTATTTTCCATTAGGAGTTTTAGAATATGCACTGGTAGGAGTTGAAGGATTGATATTTCCAACCAACTTTTATATGTTTACCATGGAGGAAGACAAAGCATTGGGTCATTCACTATTAATTTTGGGAATACCAATCCTAAATATGACTAGGATGATAATAAATTTATATGAAAGAACCTTTACCATGGAGATTGGAAATGGCACTATGCACTTCAACATTCTTGACTTCATGAATCACCCTTTAAGTGACCATTCACTCTTTTTAATTTCCTATGGATAAGGTACTAAACCTATTGAAGATTCGGGTTATTTTTAGGTACTCATTTCTCTAAAAGACCAAGTGAAGATAACCTTCACATGTCCTTATGACACCATTTCCTATAAAAGTATGCCTTTTAGGTTGTGAAATGCCCCATGTACGTTCCAAAGGTGTATGGTAAGCATATTTTCATATCATATTGAGTATTTATTGTAGGTATTTATCAAAAACTTTACTGTTTTTTGTAATTCCTTGATCATTTATTGGGAAATATGGAAAAGGTAGTGAAAATTTACATTGAAAAGAATCTTGTTTTGAATTTTTAAAAAGTTCCAATTCATAGTTGAGAAAGGGATATTATTATGAAAAATAATTTCACAAAAAGGTATTGAGTTATATAAATAAAATGTTGAAGTGACAAATTCATTCCCCTGTCCAACTTTTGTCAAGCATATTATATCTTTTTTGGGATATACTGGATTCTAAAGAAGATTTAGGATTTTAGTAATATTACACATCCTCTTTCCAAATTATTTTAAAATAATATAAGTTTTATTTTAATTATGATTGTATGAAATCATTTGATTATATGAACAAAAATGTTGATTACCCAACTAATAATGAAACCACCAAATTGGGAATACCCATTTGAGCTACTTTATGATGCATTGAACCAAGATGTGGGAGCATACATCTCTAAAATAATTGGAGGAATATTTTTAGTGATATCTTATGACTAGACAACATTTTATGATACTTAGATCAACTATAAAATCACTAAAATGGAGTTCCTTGTAATTGTTTTTACATTAGATAAATTCAGATCTTATTTTCTTGGAACTAAAGTAGTTTTATATTCAGATCATGTAGCCCTTATGTTCTTGATGAATAAATTTTATAATAATACATGGTTGGTTTTATGGATGATAATTTTGAAATATTTCAAATTATAGATCAAAGATAATAAGGGAGATGAAAATCAGGTGGAATATTACCTCAGCAGACTTCCTAACACCACTAAAGCAGAAATTCCAAAACAAGACCCACTAAATTATCACATATCGGGAGAACAACTTTAAATTATGGAAGGTGGAGTACCATAGTATATAGACATAGTTAATTATTTAGTGACTTCATAGGTACCATTTCATCTTAACTCTCATAAAAGGCACAAACTCAATTCTAAATCTAGATTTTATATTTGGGAGGATCTATTCCTTTAGAAAATTTGCAATGACCAAGTAATAAGAAGATGTTTTCCCTCAAGTGAAATTGAATCTATTTTTAAATTTTTTTCACACACTATCCTATGGATTCCACTTTAAACCTCAAATAACTATGAGAAATGTCTTGGAATCTGAAATATATTGTCCAAATTTGTTTAAATATCCTCATTAATATTGTAATAAGTGTGAAAAATGTCAATTTTATGGAAACATTGCATAAAGATAAAAAATTCCACAAAACCCCCTTATCTTCTATAAAATATTTTATATTTTGGGAATTGAATTTATAATAACCTTTCCCATTTCATTTGAAAATTACTATATTCTACTTACTGTTGATTATGTCTCAAAATGGGTGGAATCCAAGGCCACCAAAACTAATGATTCAAAAGCTATGTGTGATTTTATTAGTTAAAACATATTTTTTAGGTTTGGAGTACGAAGATCTATCATTAGTGACCAAAGGAACCAATTTTACAATAGAATAAATAAGGGTATTCTTAAAAAGTATAGGGTGAATCACAAGACATATACACCCTATTATCCCCAAATAAATGGGAAAGATAAAGTGTCCAGTTGGAAAATTAAAGGTATTTTAGAGAAAATAGTAAAACCCGATTGGAAGGATTGGATACAAAGGTTTTAAGAAACATTATAGGAATATTGGATAGCCTAAAATACACTTATAGGTATGAGACCCTATTGGCTAATTTATGAGGGGGAAATTCATCTACTGGTGGATTTAGAGCAACAATCATATTAGTTTATAAAATAGATACATTTATATTTGGAGTGTGATGTAAAAGAGATGAAACTTTAGTTACAATTTATGGAAGAAATTCTAAGGGATATTTTTTAAAATTTTATAATTTACAAAGAGAGGAATCAAGTGGCATATAACAAGATGATCCAACCAAAAATCTTTCAACCTGGAGACCAAGTTCTACTCTACAATTCCAAAATAAAGATGATTATAGGTGATATTTATTCTAGGTAGTAAGGACATTTGATTTTTACAAATTTAAATCCTATTATTTTCATTCAGATAAATAAATAAGAAGAAGAAATCCTATTCATTATTAATGGGAAAATTCTAAGAAATTTCCATGGAAACATACCCTTAGAACCATTGTAAGAGATCAAACTTCTCCAACCTTTTTATTAATTACTTATCATTAGGTTAGGTTGATCCAAATACATTAAAAAAAGATAGTATAAAATTAACCCTAAGATTTAATGTTTTCTTAGGATTTATTAGTTTCAGATGTGGTCCCCTTTCCCTTTTCCCTTGCTAACTTCAATGGAATAATCATTACACTTGTATGATTTCTCTTCTTTTATATGACTATCTTGGAAGGAATACATTGGGTAGTCTAGTAACTTTAAAAGGAAGAGGATAAGAGAGAAAGGTATTTATGAGAAAAGGGAGTTCACTTTTAATTTTATCTTTCAACTCCCTATAAATTTGTTTTGAGGTTTAAAAGGAAATTTGCATTCCCACACTTAAACTTTTTTCTTTACTTGACTTATCTAGGAGACATGAGTTTATTAGGAATCCCATGATTCCATATTTTATATTTATAATTTAATGATATTGAATAATTAATATGGATAATTTAATGATTATAGTGAATTTTATATGTTAATTTGATGAGTCGTGATTTGAGGATTTAGTTGATTCATGTAAATAAAATTTATATATCATTTTTTATGCTTTGAATTTCTACAATTCATGTGGATTGATTTTTTATTATTATCCACGCCATGATTAATTTTCAAAAATCATGTGTTTCATTACTAATTGGATTTATAGACCCTATTTTTTCTAATTCAATATTGATAATATTTATTGAGTGATCTTAAGGCATGCCACATACTATAACTTGTATTGGAACTTATCAAAGTTATGGATGTGAAAAGATGAATTTAATATGATTGATTCATTTTTATTAATTTAGCTCTTATCCTTGATAACACATTTTACATTAATCCTTGTTTACCCCATAGAACCCATGAATGGCCTTGTTAGTATTGATACACATTACTATATAATTATATCCATTCCTACCCCACTCTATGAAATTGAATGATATTTTAAATTTGAAGTGTGGGGTGGGGAAGTAATGGTGAAAGTAATGTACTATATTATAAAATGTGGGGATTATTTTCTAGGTATTGGTAAAGTTTTATGATTTATTCATTGTAATTTTATTATTTTTCCTTCTTAAAAAAATAAAGGAACAAATATAAGAAGAAAATGGGTTATGAATTGGGTGAATCAAAAATCACCATTATCGGACTGGTGATTTTATCATGTGGGGTTAGGTTATGGATATGAGATTTATTCCAAGAATAACTTTTGAAAAAGTAAAAAACATGAAAAATTAGTTTTAAAAATAGAAAAGGTAAAAAGTATAGAAAATTCAAGAAGTTTTACATCATTAATTGAGATTTAATTGTTCATGGCCATTAATTTGATCTCAGGAAGTGGATTTTGTATCTATTTTAAGGGGATATATTCATTGAAATTAAATTTTTGATATCATGAATTATTCTTTAGATATAATCTCCTCTTTGAGACTTAATCTTTTGAACATCATTACCCACCAACTTGAAGACTCAGAGTCATCATAACCTTAATTGAAAAGTCATCATGATTTCATGTGATTTTTGTCTTTACAAAGTGGAGAAGGAAGGTCATTTAGAAGTTTATATAAATAATCATGTACTAATGGTATGATCATAACTCTAATTGAATCTTTATCATGGTTGATGATATAAAATAATTCATTGTGAGGTAAATCAAAACATGTAATGTTTAATAATAATAAATTAAGAAGCTTGAATGGAAGGAAGGAGAAGACCTGACATTTTAAATGGAAAAAGGAAAAATACTTGGGTTGATTATTTCTTTGAATAACATGAAGTCTAATTGATATTTTATATATAAATTGAAGGTTTATTTTACCATTTATAATTATTTAATTTAATTTATTTGAAATTTAAATATTGGTAGCATTAGTGTACTCTGAGATTCTTTGTTGAGATTCAATTCATAAGGATGAGCATAGTTCAAGTGTGGGGGTATTTGATGCCCTTATTTTTCATGAATTTTAAAAAGGTAAAAAAATATGAAAATTTATTTTTAAAATTAATAAAATGTAAAATTTAGAGAAAATTAAAGAAACTGTAAATCATTTATTGAAATTTTATTGTTCATGGACTTTATTTTGAGATTGTAAAGAGGATGTTGTCACTATTTTAATGGGATATTTTCATTTAACTTTAATTGTTTATATCATAAACTATTCTTTAGAGATAATATCCACTTTTAACCTTGATTTTTTTAACATCATTACCTACCAAACTGAAGCCTTAGAGTAATCAAAACCTTGATTGCAAATTTCTCATGATTTCATGTGATTTTCTATCTTTTCAAAGTGGAGAAGGTAGACCCTTCACAAGCTTATGGAAAGGTTCATGTACTCAAGGTATGAGTATAACTATACTTTAATATGTATCATTAGTTTCAATAGAAAATAATTCATTGTGAGGTAAATCACAACTTTGTATATTTAATAATAATGAATTAATAATATTTAATGGAATGAATGAGAAGACCCGTCATTTTCAATGGTAAAATGTAAAATTATTGAGTAAATTGTTTCTTTGAAAATTTTGAAGTTGAATTGATATTTTATGTGGAACTTGAAGGTTTAGTTTACCATTGATAATTATTTGATTTAATTACTTTGAAATTTAAATATTGGTAGTATAGGTGTCCTCTAAGATTCTTTCTCTGATATTCTTTGTTGAGATTCGATGCTTAAGGGTAAGCATAGTTCAAGTGTGGGGGTATTTGATGATTGTATTTTTCATGAAAAACAATTAACATTTCAATAATGAATTTTAATGATTTTATTAATTTTCCCCATGTAATTAATTGATTTATTAGAATATGGGTGATTTTCATTTGAAGATTTAATTTGAAGAAAAGGAGGTGAAAATACTGAATTCAGAAGTTTTATGAAATTTTAGTGAAATTTTTGTTTACCCTTTCACATGGTTTAAGTGTTTCATAATGGTAAAAGTGTTATACCTATACGTAGGAGGATTTAAGGGGGTTCATAAGGGTACTTCATGCATTGTGTATGGGTCACTCAAAATTCCTTCAAGTTGTATAAAGGTAATATAAGAGCTATGTAGGGGTAAGTAATCTACCTTATACACTACATAAAGGTAATTTTGTTTCTATATAAGCGTAACCCATGGATTTAAAAGGATACTTAATGGTAATTTTAACTCTATGTAAAGTTAAAAACCACATTGTGTAAGGTTAAGACACGCAGTGTAAGGGTAACCCTAGTATTTTTAAGTATTGCATAAGGGTAACCCATTATTCTCAAGTGTTATGTAAGGGTAAACCAAGGTTGTGTAAGGGTCACCAAACCACCACTTACTACCACTTCATACTACCACAATGTTCTACTGATCTTTCTACTTCCAGGGGTGTGCTTCCATCATATTCTATATCTAGTTCATACCACCACATGCCATCATTGCCTTCTACAACTAGATCCTACTTCATGGAAATGCTTCTGATGAGCACCAGCCTTAGCTATAGTTTCATGATTCTTCTACACCAGTGGTATCATGCATATGATTTTGTTGAGTGACTCTTCCACAATCACCTTCTTCTTCCACTTTCTACTATCGGGATGTGCGTCTATTGGCTACTTACACTTGTTCCATGCCTCTGCTATCTCCATTTTTTCATCACCACCAGTCACCTTCTCCATCTAATTCATCAAACAAGAGATTATTCCCTGACTATAAAACTCTATTTCACCACTAAAAACTCATTATACCACCATGGTTCATAGATTTATCTCGAATCCAAAATGGGTATGACCATGGGTTTTGATTGCCTTATAAGTTGTGTCCAATTCCATGTTGATATCCATGTTTAACATGCATTCATGAATAAAAGATGAGATTACCAACCATATTTCATGGTAATAGAAGACTACCATGTTCTATATAAGTATGAGAAGGGTGTTAACATGATCTAGGGATTTCAAACTAAGATTAAAACTTGGGTCAGGACACCTCATTCCATGCACATGCATCTCAAATTTAGTGCCAATTTAGATACCATGTGGGAAAAGTAATTTATCTAAAAATGAGGATGAAGTTGAATTAAAACATGATATAGTTGAGGGTGAAGATAAGTAATTATAGTAAATTCAAAACCTCATTATCTCTCTCATGGATAATTAAATGATAATTTAAAGGATATCTTCATGTGGAATTAAAATAGGAAACATTGAATGAATTCAAAGAGAAAAAATGGATTTAAAAATAATATTTTGAGATTCAAATATTAGAGATTGGAGGGTTTGATAACTATAAATATATAGGTGGCATAATGTTTAAGGGGATAAATCACTTCACTAAGTATTTAGGCTACTACTTTTTATATTTATAATATAGTTTAGTTTTCAATATTTTCCATGTAATATGCATTCATGTTCTAAAAAAGCGTTCTTCCATTATCTATTTCCATTTTATTACTCTCTCTTTCTCTACCGTGATCTATTATACTCACAATGATGATTAACTAACCTAGGTAATATCCCAAGGGAGTAATCTAGTGTTGAACCAGATTCTATGTTTAATTTCTAGTTTAGGTTAATATAAGGATGATCTACAGTGGATGTAATCTTCAATGTGGTTATGTAAGTTTTAACTTTTTATTCTACAACCATTATCCCTTGATTGGGGTGGTGTATGTGTGGTGTATATGGTAATTTATAACTTCATTTTATATTCAAAACTAGGGTAGAAGGAGGTGTTCACACATATGATGGAGTGTGTGCATTAATTTCATATTAAATAGGAAAATGAAGGTTCTCCATGGATAAATCTATTAGGAGAATTTACTTTATTTTATTAATATGAATTCATTATATTTTTCATGGAATATGAATGATAGTTTAGGTTTTTAATTGAATTATATTTATCTCCATATATTTGTTTGTTTTTATAAAATAGAAAAAAACAAAAACAAATACAATGAGTGAATAAGAATTAGTGTGTTTTGCGAAGCTCCTCAAGTGTGATGACCCTAGTTATCCACTTTGCAGCACTAAGAAAAATATCATAACTTTTACACTTCTTTACAAAAGGTGTTTCTTAGATCATGGGTAGCTTAGTGATATAGTAACCCATACTAGGATTTCCCTAAAATAATCATACAATCACTTCCATGGATCCTTTATCCATTGTGGTTATCATGTCTACTTGAAACCTCTATATGTGGCTCATGCTCACCTCCATCCTTAGGGGCCTCATCTGATGCATGCCTTAGTGACACCATATTACTGACCTCCTGATACTCTAATGCAGGATTTATGGGTGGAATATCACTAAGTAATAAATACCACACTCAATATAGATATAAAAATATAAATATCACAAATAAGGAAATTTGTAATAGGTAGAATTACCCATTATCCCTTACACTTCTCTATCACACTGAATTCCCATATCACCTAGCCTCACGGACCCACCTACCCATGTTAGGGTCAGGTACCACACACACCATACACTTGTAGTATTTATAGATTTTAATACACTAGGTAACACATACTTGATCTGTATTTTTAGATTTCTAATAATATTTTATATGGGAAAACAATATATTGGCTTTTGATGATGCTTTAAATAAAAAAACACCTTTCCATTCCAGAACCAAAATGGAAATCACACAAAGGAATACACATTCCATGTAATCCCTACATGCCTAAAATGATACATGATTACCATCTCTTTCCTCTTGAGGAGAATATTCTACAATATAAATCCATAATATCACATACCAATTTGTCCCAATCAAATAACTTAGCTTTAACCACTTAAACTAAAACAAAATTCCTTGGACTTATGCTTGTACTTGTATTGTACAAGCACACAACTTGATGTCCATACCATGTTCTAACACCTCCCAAAACCTCTATTTACCACAACCCTACTAACAAAAAGACTTGATACTGATATTTGTTGCCCCAACCAGCTTTAATACCACTTTTTAATAACTTTTCTCTGATGCCTCTTTGTAATTTCCCAACCCATACCTCTCTATAGTAACTATATCGAAGTGACAATATACCTTAGGCATACCTCTTAGTATTCCAAAGGATGTTGACTAGAAGTGAGGGTTTTAAGGGGTGATAGTGGGAAGACCATACCCTTTAAAAATAGATAATAATCATAATACAGAAATAGTGTAAGAAACTATAAAATAATAAGTGACATGGGGTATAAAATACATATGATGAGAAAAAAATATGCATCATGTAATTTCAGTAATAAAAAATCAAAAAAATCTATAGACCAGTTATATATGTACATCCACAAAAGTAACTAAAATAAATTGTCATCTTAGCACAAAGGAACTACCTAGATCATCTACAAAACTAATACATCCAACCCATACACAATCTACACACACATCTCCACTAGAATAATGATGAAGATACCTTACTCTTATCTATGTAATGATTCATAAATTTTGTATGCATCTTAAAGGTCTCATGTAGGATGTGAGTATGAAATTAGTAGGACACCTCCAATTGTGTCCTAAGATAATATTAATATGTATATGAGTGTATGAAAAGTATAATGAATATCAACCAAAACACACAACTCAACCTACTCCACACATTCTCAACTAGACATTATTAATACTTTCCCTACTTTATCTAGTGTCAAAGTGGAATGAAACATTTTAATTATATCCTACCAGAAGTTCCCTTGACCTTAGAACCAATTCCTAGAATCACATGCTAATCCAACCACATGACCAACCCTATTCAACCATGATTCCCTAACAACACATCCACAAACCATATCACAAGTCCCATGGACATAATAACCCTTTACAAATCATCGTCTCAATATCCTGAACATCCCCAGTAGTAATGGTGGTACCCATCCTTTACCAACTATGTCACTTTGACCCCAACATATTACAAAAATATTGTGATCATCATGCTCATAACTAGTGGTATCAATCACCACCAACCCATAGACACCTATGACGTATCCCACCTCTATAATGATGATCAACACCATAACCATTATTTCAATCTATCTACAAAGGATACCACTAAAAACCAGTGGTCAAAACCACATCTTGGGCCTTATCTTGTGTGCACACAACCCCAATTGCTCCATCCCTATGGTGAGAAGAAATCACTAACATCCTATAGCCATGACTCGGAAAACCTCCATTGATACCCATAGTAATGTTCAACACCATCCACACCGCATTAGAAAACCACATCACCCAACTATTGGTGATCAACATCACCCATAGTCACATGGTTTACACCCATCATATTATCAAAGAACAAAATCAATCATTACATCCCATGAAATGTCATTCATAACACGAAACATCATGTCCATCATGCCTTTAAACCACACAACCAATAATTCAAACCATATTAGGCCAAACCCATAATTTTTCTACATAACATACCACTAGGAATCTCTCAAAAACAATTAAAATTGAAATTTGTTCCATTATTTATCACACATATGACCTTGATTGACTAAATGGCCTAAAGGACTTCATTGTTTTATTATTTTGATAATCCACCTTTCAAGGGGTGTGGTGTAACCCTTATAAGGCCTGAGGGCCTAGAGACAATTACATGACCCATAGGTCTTATAAGAAATCATCCAGATAAGATAACTTAGAATTTCTCCTCCCCAAAACATTCCATGATATTAGCACTCCACCTTCGCAAGGATGGTCAGCTAGTTGTCCTGTGTAGAGCTGCATAGGCCCAGTGCCCATATGACCTTACCCACACTCGATTATCACATAATTTATAAGAAAGGAAATATATAGGAACCACATGAATATAACTAAAATGACTCCTCTCATTGAATACCATAATCTAATTCAACTCCAAATGGTAGGTTCACTTAAATATAACAAAAGCCTTGAAATTAGGTATTTCTATAAAGATACAAAGTAATAGCAATAAATCTGGAAAACATATGAACTTGTACTGAAAGCCTTATCCATATCTATCCCCTGGGATAAACTACTCAAAGATCTAGTAAGAACGGATAAATATTTCTCTTGGTGACAAAGATAAGAATGAGAAAGAAATATAGGGAATTCCCACTATATTCTAGAAAAAATGGTCTCGCCATATATTTATATTTAAGTCAATCAATAAATTAATTAATTTTAAAAAATATATACATGGGTGGTTATGGTGTGACCCTCCTAGAACCCAGTGTAATGTCCCTTACTAGACTAGCCCTTAAAGCATAATCTCCCCTCATTAAAACTAAAATGCACTTACCTCAAAGCTAGGAATAACCATGGATTAACTTCCTAGGGTCACATCACAACATAAACCTTCCCTGCATGGTGAGACAACCCTACATAGATAGGTATTCATGGTGTGTCTCTCACCTATGTCACCCTCATCATAGTGGAACGCACACCCATAATGTTATAATCTTCCCCTCAGTTTATTTTTCAAAAATTATAAACTCTTATGTATCATTGATCCCTTATATACCATGATCATAATCCTTAACTATAATGTCATAGTGTGGCCCCTAGATCACAACATGATTTATCCCCTCATTTTCATAAGCTCTTGAACCCTTATGATTTAATATTATATATAGGGTGACTCTTACATATTAATTAATTATATTTTTTGGATTTTCTAGACACTCATAACTTTATGATAAAACTTGTCTATATATTAATCCCCAGTCATCTCAAACCCAAAATATAACTTTTTTACCTCCATTATGTGGTTCCCCCTAGGAAATATCATGACCTCCTGAATCATGAAATGACTGTTATCCCAAACTAATCTCATAAACCCTTTATCCTTTTCATGATCCCCAGTATCATGGTGTGGTATTCTACTTGATATAGAATTAAAACACTAATCTTGGACCAACACCCAAACCTGATTCTCATCATATAATTATACCCATGATACCTCTACAGGATCCAAAAACACATATTTAGTTTGAGATCCATCCTAAATTACCACTCTTAAATATCCTAAGAATTTAAATTAGATACATAAATGAATTATTTTAAAAAATTGTGAACATTTCCCCATAGGAACATCATACTTTAACCCCTTATAGACATATCTAATGTTATAATTTTCTTCATATCCTAGGGAATGTAAATATAAGAAAGGGTAAGCTCAAATTCTTAGTAAGGGGTAAAACATTTGATACCACAATAAAGGTTATAAGTGAGTATAATATTAATATGAGGTTATGAGAACATAATCAAGGTATATGACCTAAACTTAATGTACTCATACCCAATAATAATCATAAGAATGAATCATGACATAAGTATTTGGTGTAACATAAAAAATTTAGCATAGGACTCTAGTAACATGAGACAGTAGCCATGATCCATGGAAACATGACCTAGGAATGTGGCACAAACATAAAATAATTTCTTATTCCAAATATTACAACCAATACCATCATCACATAGTGTAAAAATTCCTATAATATAGTTGATTGTATTCACTCCCCATTCCCATAAACATAGTGGATTGGATTCACTCCCCAGTCCATTACATGTCATCTCATGAGATATAAAGCTTTACCTAATTCATTATAGGTTTATATAATTTTGTACCCACCCATTACATAATTATAACCATATACATGTGTGATGCATGGACATGATCAAATTTATTTATCTATCATATCATAATTAACCCATGATAAAGAAATGGGTTTCATAAAAATATTCATAAAATATGAACATAAGTCATCCGAAGAAAGAAGGTGGATAGTATCATTAAAACATATCCCCGGTAAGGGATTATTATAAAAGTATATTTATGAAAATACATTCAAAGGATGATAAAAAATAAATAGTAAAAATAAACAATTTCTTTTCATTTTGTCCCTTTTTACTTCAAAACCAATGATTTATATAAAATGGTTTTAAAAAGGGAAGGTAAAAACATTTTTAAAACATTGTTCACTTAATAAAATGAAAATGGGAATATTTTTAAATAATATAGAATAAATAATACAAATAAAGTAACTATAAAGAAAAGATAAAATAAGAGAGTTAAAAATATTCATTTCAAACTTTTGTAAATAAGTCAAAGTCGGTAAAAATTGAACTTAAGAAATCATAAAAGTTGAGATAAGGACATCCATGGAATAATATGAAAAATATGGATATGGAGGAAAATGATTCATAGCCAAAAATAATAGAAAATTTTAGTTCCACATACACCATTATTCCAGTTGAATCAGAAACCAATGGGAGGGGAACTGATAAGAAGAAATGTAAACCCCAAAAATATCAAGAGGAGACAAAAATAAATGGTGTATTAGAAAAAAATAATATAAAAACTCCCCAATAGAAATTTATACATTGAAAATATAATTTTTAGGAGATATTGAAAGAGTAACTCTTACCTTAACTCCTGAATCCCATGAACATACTTTAACCCCTTTGATGAATTTTCTCCTTTTAAAAATGGGTTCACTTATTGAGACCATATTAAATCCATCATGGAAGAGGACTTTATGAGAGAGAAAATTAGCATGGATTCAAAATGGGACTTAAGGATATGAGTGGTTTGGAAAGGGTGGTGTAGGGGTACTTTTATATATGAGTTTGATTTAGATTTTTTCATTACTTAATGGTTAAGGAAGGTCATTTTAACATGGAAAGTAATCCATAAGTGGAAAAAGTAAAGGTTGGTCAAGATTATTTCCATTAATAAATTTATTTTTATTTTTATAATATTTATACACTATCTTAACCATATAAATCATTTTACCATTTTAACTATTTACCAAGATAATTCAATATTCACTCTTAGGAAGAAGAGAAAACCAAAACATGAGATTACCAAAAATTAGCTTTAATAAAACCAGGATACATCTATCCATAATAAAATTGATAATTTAATGTAACACATAGTGGAATGAAAAACTCCTCTACCAATCTTAGTATATAAAATATTAAAAATCTAATGGAATCCTAAATAAAAACACTAAGTATACCAATATTCCACATACACAAATAAGCATACAAGTAATTAAAAAATTAAAAAAATAAAGAACACTTGATTTAACATGTTTCAAAAAAATCATATATCCATAGGTTAAAACTAATGAATTTTATAATTATTCTCTAGAAGATACAAAATTTTACAATATCTATGAATTTACCACTATGTAGATCACTAAACTTCAAGTTATCACATACATGTGTCCATGTGGTACCACCTCTCATTATAAAGAAGTATAGCCTATCTTCTAGTAGCACTGACCTATGGATTATTTTTTTCAGGGGTGGGGGGTTCGAGATAAGATGACTAATGATCTCCTATATCATCCCTTATTTTGATATTTGACAGATGGTATGAGAAAGTGCCACCCCTTTATATCCAATTGATCCGCTGTCACTAACACATTACACTAAACTAAACTGTCTGCACACCACCATAAAAAGTAAGAAATTTATGATGAATCTTCCACTGCAAGGATAATCCTAGGACACTAACTGAAACCTCATAGCCATCGAACCTTCTAGATCCTCTCCTTTTGGTGGATTTAATGGAAAATAGTATTTGGAACACCTATTAATCTCTCACTTGAAGATTGTTTTCAAGTATTTCTGGAAACCTCAACACTTATTCAAGTATTAATATCTATCCTTCTTTAAAATCATGTAATGATCACCACCACCTTCTAGTATCCCTAGTATCACTATGGAGGAGTTTTATTTTAGGATTTATTGAACCAGAATCGTGGTGCACATATCATGTAGATTCTATTTCCCATACAGATTCCATTATTCTAAGTCTCCATCCTCTATAAGTTTCTAAATATAGTAGTAATCCATGCCTATTAGTTTATTCCTTGAATGAAACACAATATTTTTCATTAAGTATATAGAACTAAAACTATCACATTAGAGTATCCCACTTTCTTGACCCTTTCCATGTTCCGACAAAATATGACTCAACCAAACCAATTCTTTTATCTCTGATATTACTACCACATATTTATCTTTCATAGTAGAGAGTGAAACTGCCTATAAAAACCATAACATCCAACTTACCATCATCCCTATGAATGTAAACATATATCCATTTTTACTCTTATGAGTATCAAAATTATTTCTCCCAAGAGGTTGTGTATTAGATTTGTTGACAACAGTTATTGTTCATTTTGATAAAATATTGAAGATTTTATTTGTTGAAGTGTGAGCTATTATTGAATACATAGTGATTATTCATATGGAATAACTTATGGAGAAATGTAAAATATACCTTGGTATCTCTATATATCAAGGACATGGTTTGTGACTTGAGGAGCTAATTACGCATCCAAAATTTGCAGGGATATTAAGAGTTTAAGTAAGAGATATTGTTGAAGACATAGTGATTCTGCAAATGGAATCAATTATGAATAAATAAAAAGATATGACTTGTTATTTCTATATATAAATAACCATGTTTTTGGTTTGAGGATATGACTTCATATATGGAAGTTTTAGATATATTAAATTGGAGTTCTGGTTCCCCATAACTAATAGTGAAGACTATGTTGACTGTCTGAAGTAATGTTTTGGTATCCCATGAAAATCCATGAAGATTGTGATGACTATCTAAAAATTATGTTGTAGAGACCTATGAAAATCTAGAAGTTTTCAGTGTTCCATTGAAGATTAATTTGAACATGATTTTTTTAATTCTATAGAATCTCGGAATATGTTTTTCAATGATGTTATGGCAGCAGCATTTTCCAGTGTTTTCCAAATTTTTGGGCATGAAAATTTAAAGGTCCGAGGGTAGTTTCATGAAGGATTTGAGGAAAAGGAAGTATTTTTGTATAGAATATAATTCAATTGACAAAGCCTGCATGGAATTTAAGGAAGCTCGTGTAGACCGCATAGCATAGAATGTATCTCATGAAGCTCACATAGGAGATTAGTTTGCTAGTGGGAGGTGGTAATTTTAGGATATTTGAAAAGAAAAAAAACATTCATGTTATGGGTTGTATACTTTTACCATACAGAGTTTAAGGAAGTTTATGAGGACCATAAATAGAATTTGTTTCTAAAGTGGCAGTGTCTTAGGGCCAACTGTATAGGAAGTTTTTTGTTATGCCAACTGCAAATAAGTATCAGTGTGTGGAGGAGTAGTTCATAATGGAAAACAAAGGGTATTTTTGTAATTTGGATATTAAAAATATTATTAGAGGTATCTGCCTATAAATACCCTACTAATCCCATTATTACAGATTGACCAAAAAGTTAAAATAAGATTCAAATAATGATCAAAAAATGAATAAGTTAAGGAGTTTTCATATCAAGGTTGGACTGCGTAGCAAGTATACTTCATGAAGCACATCAGTTCACTAAGAAAATTAGTTCACAAATAAATTCAATTCATATAGTTCATTGGGTATTTTATGAAGCATCATACTATGAAGCACAAGATAGTCCACATTGAACCTATTCTAGTCAATGGAGTATATTTCACAAAGTAGTTATATCGTGAACCATAGTTCACAAAGGAGTATTACCGTGAAGCATAGTTTGTGAAGGAGAATTACCATAAGGTAGAGTTCTCGAAGTATTATTTTTGTGAATAAAAATTCATGAATGGGGGTTTTGAAAGGTCATATGAAAATCAAAGTACATGGTAATAGGACGTTATGTTGAGATATCATGTTAGAAGAAGTCAGAGTGCAATAGGAAAATTTCAATGTAGAATTATTCTCATATAGAGGTGAAGTGCTTCTGTAGGAAGATCGTGGAGGACAAGGATTAAACTTTCACATATTGTATTTGATCTCATCTGACAATTAATAATAACCCAATAAGGTGGAAAATAATACAGTATCGAATCATGAGTTATAATGAAATAAGATCCTCATTCTAGATAGATACATATCATCATGTTAATTATCTATTAAAGAGACCTATAGGTCTATAAAATATGAAAGACCCTTCACTGAAGTAGTGTATGAAAGTTAAAAAGATTCATTTCACCTTGGTTGAGGAGTGACCAAACCCAAAATCATGTAAAGGTAGTAATCATGGAACATTGTGACGGTGGTTAAAGCATTGTATCCACCAAACTAGTGAAGCATAGTGGATTACGGCATGAATAACACAACATCGGTGTATACTCTTTATATTATCCATTAGTGTTGAACCAATTCAAATCATTGTGTTATGTGCATGATTTACTTTACATCATATCTTATTATTATTCAGTGAGGTTGTGATAGAAATAGTATTCAAGAAATAGGATGAACAAGGTTCCTACTAACATGGGAACAAGATCCTAATTAAAGTTAAATGGCTTGAACAAAAAAATTTAATTTTTATATCACCATAATTCACCCCCCCCCCCCACTCTTAGGGTGTCTTGGGGCTCAATAAGTAGTATTAGGTATCTTGGTGTTAAACCTAAGAAGTGGTTTTTGTATTTTCACACATGGATTCTATGATGATGCCTCCATTTTTCATAGAAACTATCTTTTATAGTTGGAAAAATTAATTCTTATATTCTTACAATCATGAGAAAATAATTTTGTATTGTACAAACTTTATCATATTGATTTGAACAAGCATAGTGAGAGAATAGGTAATTCTAAAATAGAAATTATCCTAAATAGATATCATTCCTATGAATTTTATAAGAAACCCATATAGGATCAAAATAGAATATGTAGATTCTCAATTACAAAAGGGGGTGAATTATAAGTTTAAAAACTTTTGCTTTTAACCTTAAGGAAATCTATGTTTAACAAAGTTAAACAATGTAAATTCATAAACCTTCTTTGGTTCTTACTTAAAGGGATAATTGGAAGGGCCTGGGTCCAATTATAAGAAACCTAAACTTAATCAAGTTAAACTTAAGGAAACTTAAGAAGGTTTACCTTAGGAGAAGATTCTACCTTAAAGCATATAGAATCTTATTTATATCATAGTTAAACAAGTATAATAAAGTATAAGAAAGATATACTTTATTTAATAAAATAAAACATAAATAAAACTTGTAACAACAAACAAGTAAACAAGTAGAAAATATTTTAACCCAAATATAAGGGTATCCAACAACCTTGGATGATGGTCCCTTGATTTATACTTTCAAGAAATTTTTTCTTACCCACACTAGGATAATCCCTCGATAAAAATATCAGAGTCGGTCTTGTAATCACCACAAGCCCTTGAACTTTAAGGTAGTCTGCACCTCAGTCTTCCTATCCTTGGAAGCCATCAAACTTTAAGGTGGTTGGCACCTCTGTCTTCCTATCCCAGGAAGTCCTCGATTATATTCAGCAATAATAGGATTCACACTAAGCAATTTGACCAAGTTATTCATGGATGAACAAGATGTTCATGGAACACACAAAGCATGAGAGTCTCTCTCCCTAGAAATCACTTCACAGCATCACAGCATGTAATCTCTAGATTGATCAATTGATTGATAATGATCTTGTTCAAATGAGATTCTATTTATAGAAAAAACTTTAATGGTCGGCTCTCTTATCCAATGGTTATATATTTCCTTGAATCTCAGAGGGACTTGTACACATGTCACTCAACCAAAAGTTAGTTAGAAACAAATTATACGACATTGTTTTATATAGGAAAAACTTGTATAAGGAAATTTGTATCATGTAAGAAAAACATTATTAGGTTTAAGTAAAATAGGATCTGATAAAGTTGGAACAATAATTTAAGGAAATGAAATAACTATAAGGAAAAATTTTAATCGGATTCTTAAGGAAGTGAAAAATGGAGTCTATAAAAAAATTGATATTCATATTCTATTTTTCAAAGAATTCAGAGTCTGAATTATATAGAATTCAGATTCTGAATTATGGGGAATTCGAAGTCTAAATTATGAGGAATTTGGATTCTGAATTTCAGAGAATTTGGATTCTGAATTTCAGAGAATTCAGAGTCTAAATTTCAGATAATTCAAAGTCTGAATTTTAGAGAATTCAAAGTTTGAATTTCAGAGAATTAGGAGTCTGAAAACAGATAATTCGGAGTCTAAAAATAGAGAATTCAGTATCTAAGGAACTTTAAGATTCTGATATTTTTGATAAGGATCCAAATTTTAGACTTAATAAAATTATAATACTTGGTTTTAAGAAAACATTGAATAAGAAATTAAAAACCAAGGTATTGATAAAACTTTTCTTAGAGAAAGAAAATTTTCCTTAAGAAAATAATTCTTAGAGAAAGATAATTTCCCTTAAGAAAATGTGTTTGTGATTTTCAAAATATAGAGGAATGGAAAAGTCATAAGGAAACATTATTGACTCAACAATATCCCCCTTTTTTGAAAGAAGAAATAACCTTTCAAAAAAGAATATAAGGAATAAGGATTTTTATTTTATAATTTAAAAGAAAAACTTATCTCCCTCTACTTATGAATTATGATGAATATGATTAACTCCCCCTTAGGTTTTGAAATCCCTAAGGATCATATTATTTTATTTCTTAGAGAAGTTATTTTTTTTTCTTAAGAAAATATTCTTTAAGTATACTCCCCCTTACTTAATATCCCCTTTCTTAGGGCATTATCTTCTTTTTAATTAATATTCTTGAGCTCCTTGTAATCATCCTCAAACCTTTTGAGCAACTGATCCTGATCTTGATTCTTATTTTTGAGAGCCTTGATTTTTTCTTCTTGATACTTTAGAACTTATACCCAAGACTTTACTACCTCTTCCAGCTGTTTGAACTTTTCTTCCAACTCTTCCTTGAGTTCCCTTTCTCTCATTAAATTTAGAGAAACTGAATTAAACTTTCCATTCAGATCTCTATCATCTTACATTCGGGCAGTTTGCTTGAGATCCAGCTTCTCTGAAATTTTGATATGATCTGACGGTTGAGATGAATGATGAATAAGGATTTGTTAGGTTTCGATCTTTTTTGGTTTTAAGGAAAAATCGGATTTGAGGAAAGTGAATCTGATAGAGTTTTCTTAAATCAAGATAGAAATACCAACAAGTAAAAAATAAAAAATTAAAAAGATTTAAGTAAGGAAACATTCCTTCTGGATTACTTCGTTTGTGAATCTAATGAAATATATGTTGATGAAATTATATTTAGATCAACTCAAGAAAAAATGTTAACTCTCTCATCGTACTAATTTAAAACTTAGATTTCATTATATTCTCAAACGAATTAGTTAAATATTTTTGAGTTAATCCAAATATAATTTTATCAACATATATTTTAACAATAAAAACATTTTTCTTATTTTTCTTTATAAAAATAGTTGGATCAGTAGTTCCCTTAACATAATTGTTTTGTAACAAAAAACTTATAAGGCTATCATACCAAGCTCTAGGGGCTTGTTTAAGTCTATATAAAGATTTGGTAAGTTTAAAAACATGTTCAGGATGTTTTGTGTCTTCAGATTTAGGATTTTGTTCAACATAAACTTCCTATTGAACATATATGTTAAGAAAATAACACTTCATGTCCATTTGAAAAAGTTTGAAATTAAAGAATGCTTAAAATTCAAGTAGAATATGAATGGATTCAATTCTAGATATCGGGGATTAGGTTTCTTCATAGTCTATTACTTCTTATTGATTAAAGATTTTAGAAACTAATCTAGATTTATTTCTTACTATGATTCCATTTTCATCACATTTATTTATGAAGACCCATTTTACTCTAATTACAAAAGTTTCCTTAGGTCTTCCAACCAAGGTCCAGACTTTGTTCCTTTCAAATTCATTTAGTTTATCTTTCTTGGATTTAATCCAATCATCATCACTAAAATCTTCATCAGTGATTTTTTGTTCTAATTGGGAAAGAAATGATAGATTCTCTACTTCATTTCTTAAAGAAATTCAGGTCCTTACAGGTTGATTTACATCACCAACGATACTATCATGGGATGATTCTTAAGAAACAGCTTATTTGGGTTTTTTAAAGTCTGTTCATCAACATAAGGTAGAAAATCATCTGGGTAAAATACTTTAAAAACATTTTCTTGAGTATTTTCCTTATTAGAAGAATCTTTTATCAAATGTTGATAATAAGTTTTTGAAAACACATTCGAAGATGTCGTTTGGGGTTGTTTAAAAACAAAAGGATCGCTTTCATCAAATTTAACATGCACTAATTCTTCAATAGTACAAGAATTTTTATTAAAGACTTTATAATCCTTAGAAGTAGTGGAATAGCCTAAGAAAATTCCCTCATCATATTTGGGTGTGAATTTATGTAAGTTATATTTAGTATTCAAGATGAATACTTTTCATCCAAAAACTTTGAAGTAATAAATTCTAGGTTTTCGACCAGTCCAAAATTCATTAGATGTTTTTTTAAGAAAAGATATGATTAAAACTCAGTTTATAGTATAACAAGTAGTACTAATAGCTTCATCCCAAAATTATTTAGTAATATAATATTCACTCAACGTGGTTATAGTTATCTCTTGAAGAATTATATTTCTTCTTTCAACAACACCATTTTTTATGAGTTCTTGGATATTAGAATTTATTAGTAATTCCTTTCTTACTACAAAAAGTTTCAAAATATGAATTTTGAAATTATTCTCTATAATCACTATGAATAGTTATCAATGGAAGGTTTTTATCATTTTTAACTTTGGCTCTAAAATTTTTTAAATAAGAAAAGTCTTCAGATTTCTTTGCTAGAAAATAGACCCATTTAAATATAGTTCCATCATCAACTAAAAACAATACATATTATTTTCCTCCAATACTTCAAAATTGTGTTGGACCAAAAAGATCCATATGCACTAGCTATAATTTATCAGAAGTTTAGACTTCACCGATTGATTTAAAGCTTTACTTGTGTTTCTTTCCATATTGATAGGGATCACAAACTTTTGAAGAACCAAACCTAAACCCTGGTAGATCCTTAACAAGTCTTTTCTTTGAGAGTTTTAATAGGTTCTTAAGGTTGCAGTGTCCTAGTATTCTATTCCATAACCAAGATTGATCTTCCATTTCACAAAGGTAAGGTAGATCATGGCTCCTAAGGTCTTCTAAATTCAGTGTACAAACATTCTCATGCCTATGGGTAGAGAGAATAAAATATTCCTTGGAATTTTGTACTAAGCATTTATCATTCCTAAAAATCACAAGGTAACCTTCATCACATAATTTTCTTATTCTTATGAGGTTTTTCTTAAGACATTTAACAAATAAAACATTTGAAATTAATGCTTTTCCAAGAAGAACAATGTTACCTATACCAACAATTTCTCCCTGAGCGTTATCTCTGAATGTTACTTTTCCTCATTTCATGTTGATAATATTTTCAAAGAAGTTTTTGTTACCAGTCATGTTCCGGGAACATCCACTATCCATGTACCATATATATTTTTTGTTACTTCCTTTATTTTCCTAAAAATAAAATAGTTAGACATTCAGAATCCAAATTTTGGATACAAAAATTTCAGAAATTAAAATATTAAGAATCCACATTTTATTTGAAAATGATCTTTATGAAAACCTAAAGATTGGGTATTATTTAAAGAACAATTTATCTCCCAATTTCCACTATATTGACACTTAGTGAGCACTTTGGGGAACAAAATAATTATGAATAAAAATTGGTTTTGAGTGAGTATAACCAAATCTAGAACTATTCCTTGGAGGAAGAAATTGTGAATACATTTTATAAAATTCTTTCCTTCTAGAAGTGAAATTTTATAAAAAGTTTCTGTAAGGAAAAAAATTATATTTTAGCCTAGTTACTAAATTCTTATCCTCGAAGTCATTAGTTTTAGAAATTGATTTAGCCTTTAAAACATTTTTCTTAGAAATAAAATTTGCAAGATCCTTAGAAAGTTTATCATTCTCATAATTAACTTCATTAAGGTTTTTAGAAATATTTTCAAATTCAAAAGTTTTATGATCATGATCCTTAGAAAGATATGATACCTATTTTGTTAAAATCTAAATTCTATAATTTTATTTCTCTAATTTCTTATTTATTTTACAGTTATCATTCTCAATTAATTTAGAAAATCTTGAAACTTCTTCAAATGAATGTAAATTATTATCTTCTTATGGGGAAGATTATTCATATGAAGATTCATAATATTCTTCATTAGGAAAATTTGAATTTAAAGAAATATTAGTTAAGGATTCATTATTGTGTACCTTAGTCATAAGATGATGATTTTAAATAGGTACTATGGCTATAAGACCAATATTATTTTGACTAGAAGACTCATATTTTGAATATTCTTATAAAGAGTCAGCACCACTGGTACTCTAGGTTTAATTAGACTTCAAGACTTTCTAAGTCGTAGATTTGTAGAACTTATTTCTGTTTCTTTCAGAATGCTTTTCCTTTATGTCTTTTCTCTTTAGCATAGGACAATCTGGTTTGATATGTCCAGCCATTTTTCTCTCATAATAGGTTACTTCAAAATATTTCTTTTCTTTTCTATATTTCTTCTTATATCTATACTAAAAGTATTTATTTCCCACAATCTTGTTCATCCTTTGAGAAAGATTGGATAATTCATTCTCAGAATGTTCACTTTCACTTGATTCAGATATAACAACATCTTTCTTATATTTCAATCTAGTAACCCATTCTAGATTCTTGGATTTAGATTTAGTAGTGAAAGCTACACTTTCATCACTATTCTTCTTTTTTTTAAATCAGCAACTCTATTCATTCTTGTTTAATGCTAAATAAGAGTTCCAAATAACTCATCAAGAGTAATCTTTGATACTTTTCTATTCTCATCAATATCTTTCCTTTTAGATTCCCATTCATTAGGAATGATATCAATTATCTTATCCACAAGAACTTCATTATCAAGACCTCTCTCTCCTATATATTAAAGACTATTGAAAAAGGACATAAATCTTTGTTGAACTTTACAAACAGGTTCTCTATAATGAAATAAAAAACCATGATATTCAGCTCTTAACATATCTCTTTTAGTTTCTATCACTTTAAAAGTTCAAGAATTTGTAAATTTAAGTTTATTCAAAATAAAATTTGAAACTTCACAAGAAAATATTTGATTATATATATTCTGGGTCATAGGACACAAAATATTATTACATACCTTGTATTTTAATTGATATTCTTGTTTTTTTATTGGTGAAGGTTCTGACTTCCTTGTATGGAATTTTGTAATCTTTAATAAGAATAACAAAATTTTCCACTCCAGTGTTAATGACAAAAGTCTTCATCCTATCTATCTAGTAATAATAATCATTACTATCAAATATTGGTGGTCTGGTAGGATTTAAGTTGTCTATAGAACCTACATTCATACCTGTCATTCTATAAGAAAATTCTATTCCACAAAACTTTTTAATAGAAAAGTTTTATAAACATAGATAAAAATATTTAAGAAAAACTTAAGAAATAAAAGTAAGAAAGAAAATATAAGCAAGAAAAACTTGAGCAAAAAAACTTATAAGTAAGTATAAGTATTTCAGAGACCTCCTATGATACCAATTGTAGGATCGAAATAGAATATGTAGATGCTCAATTACAAGAGGGGGTGAATTTTAAGTTTAAAAACTTTTTCTTTTAACCTTAAGGAAATCTATGTTTAAAAAAGTTAAACAAGGTAAATTCATAAACCCTATTTGGTTCTTACATAAAGAGATAATTGGAAGGGCCTGGGTCTAATTATAAGAAACCTAAACTTAATAAAGTTAAACTTAAGGAAAATTAATCAGGTTTACCTTAGGAAAATATTCTACCTTAAAGCATATAGAATCTTATTTATATTAGAGTTAAACAAGTATAAGAAAGTATAATAAAGTTATACTTTCTTTATTTAACAAAATAAAGCAGAAATAAAAATTGTAACAAAAAACAATTAAACAAGTAGAAAATATTTTAATCCAAAGATATGGGTATCCAATAACCTTGGATAAAGGTCCCTTGATTTAAACTTTCAATAAAGTATATATTACCCACACTAGGGTAATCCCTCGATAAAAATATTGGAGTCTTTCTTGTTATCCCCACAAGCACTCGAACTTTAAAGTAGTTGACACCTCTGTCTTCCTATCCACAAAATCCCTCAAACTTTAAGGTATTTAGAACCTTTGTCTTCCTATCCCCGTAATTCCCCGATTGTATTCAGCAATAATCAGAGTCGCACTAAGAAATATGAACAAGTTGGTCACAGATGAACAAGATGTTCATGGAATGCACAAAGCATGAGAGTCTCTCTCTCTAGAAATCACTTCACAACATCATAGCATGTAATCTATAGATTTTTCAATCAATCGATAATGATCTTGTTCAAATGAGCTTCTATTTATAGGAAAAACTTCAATGGTTGACTCCCTCCTCCAATAGTCATATTTTTCCATGAATCTCAGAGGGACCTGTACATGTGTCACTCAACCAACGGTTAGTTAGAAACAAATTGTAAGACATCGTTTTATGTAGGAAAAACTTGTGTAAGTAAAATTGCATCATATAATAAAAAAATTCTTAGGTTTAAATAAAATAGGATCTGATAAAGTTGGAATAATACTTTAAGGAAATGAAATAACTATAAGGAAAACTTTTAATTGGATTATTAAGGAAGTGAAAACAGTGTCTAGAAAAAATTGATATTTGGATTTTGTTTTTTAAAGAATTTGGAGTCTAAATTATATATCATTTGGAGTCTAAAATCTGAAGAATTGGGAGTCTGAATTATGAGGAATTTGGAGTCTGAATTCTGAGGAATTCGGAGTCTAGATTCTATGGAATTTAGAGTCTGAATTCTGAGGAATTCGGAGTATGAATTTTAGATAACTCAGAGTCTGAATTTTAGAGAATTTATAGTCTCAATTTCATAGAATTTGGAGTCTGCATTCCAAATAATTATGAGTCTGAATTTCAGAGAATTCGAAGTCTGAATTTGAGAGAATTTGGAGTCTGAAAATAGAGAATTTGTAGTTTTAAAAAGAGAATTTGGTAGCTAAGGAACTATAATAATCCAAGGTTTTTGATAAGGATCAAAATTTTAGAATTAATAAAATTATTAGACTTGGTTTTAAGAAGACATTGAATAAGAAATTAAAAACCAAGTTAAAGATAAAACATTTCTTAGAGAAATAAATTTTTCCTTAAGAAAATAAATCTTAGAGAAAGATAATTTTCATTAAGAAAATGCTTTTGTTATTTTCAAAAAATAGAGGAATGGAAAAGTCATAAGGAAACCTTATTAACTTAGAAAACCACTCATTACTCTACTATGCTTGAAATGTGAAAATATTGGAAGATATTTATGTTAAATCAGGGAAAGTGAAGGAGGATTTTATGTTTACATCAAGAGAAGGTTTAAAAACCATCCATGATGAGAAAATAGTGAAAAAGGATAATGAATAATTTCTTATAAAAAAAGTAAAGATGAATAATTATAATAATAAAATATCTTACAAATATAGAATATCTAAATGAGGTAAAATAATTATGATTATATTATTATATGTGATACAAAAAATGTTTTGGAGGATTATTGTAAATCTAAAAACATAGAATTTTCCCTAGAGATAGATAGAATTGTTAATTATATAGAATAAGTGGTAGAGTTCAAACTAAATATTGAAGAACAGACCAAGGTGATTAAAATTTTAAAACTCTCTGTTAGAGAAAAAAATCATAAGATTGAGAAACTTGAGGAAGAAGTCTCCATCTCTAAAGGAAGGCAATTTATATATCGCTTCAATGATGACTCTAATGGAAGTAAAAAAATTAAAGGCTTCAGTGAAGAAAATAAATCACTTATGTATGATGATAAATCTAATAAAGAATAATTGGAAATGATGTTTGGTCATCAATTAAATAAAATTTCATGTTGAGACCAAGAAAGTATCCATTTCCTTTAAGAAATAATGGATCAATGGGAGATCATATAGAAATTGGATTATGAAATCATTAAAGATCTATGCATAGAGAAAAATAGGCTGATGAGATTAGAGGCATCCCTAAATGTATAAATAAATAATATTAGTACTAATATGAAATTCTTAAGTGACTAACTTGAAGAACTTTCAAAAGAAATCAAAAAAATAGATAACTGTAGAGAAAAAATTGAAGTAGATTTTTATTCCTCTAGAGACTCATCTTTAAAAGATGAGAAAATATAGAACTGAAACTAGCACCATATTAAAGTAGATAGAAGCTCATCTAAAGGTGAAAGATCATAATATCATGAAATTTGATACAAATCTCAATTACTCAAAAGGAAAATAAAAGGTGAATATCCCCCCATAGAAGCCACAATTGATAAGAGGAAAGGAAGTTCAAATATTGAATCTATAAGTAAATATAATACTCCTACCAAATCTGTAACTAAAATACCTAGTAGGAAATTTTATATAAAGTGCTACTTCTTTGGAATGATAGGACACAACATGAACTCATATCTATTATTCTTCTTGATGAGCCCGTAAGGGGCGAAGCTTTGAGAGGGTTTTCTCCCGTCGCCGCCCCCGGGTTTCGCCCTGGACTGTCCCCCCGTTCGCCTCCCTTTTCTTGCTGTACATGGCGGAGGCTCTCTTGGCTCGGTCGTCTCTCACGATGTGCTTGATTCAGCCTTTCATGGCGGTGCATTCGTTCAGAGACCGAGTCCCAGTTCCGTGGGTTGAGGGAGCCATTTGTTATCATCGGCAAGCAACAGGTGGTCGGGTGCGGTCTTCTCGGGTTGCCTGGTTGGTGGCGATGGGTTTTGGTTCTGGTTGTAGGTTTTTGGTGGGGTTGGGCTGCTGTTTTGGGGATGATTTGGCTGATTTCGTTTCACCGTTGAAGCTACTGTGGAGGCAGGGACGTTTTCCTGTTTTTCGTTTCATTTAGTTATTCTGTGTGTTTTGTTGTTTTATCGCGAAGGTTCTGCGATTGATTCGGTTATGAGAGATGGGGGTGAAGGTTGTAGGCCTTTTCTCTGTTATCTTGGTGATTCGGGTGTTGTGGTTGGCGATCTGGTGTCGGATGGTGTCTCCGACGGTGAGTTCTTTGACAGCGGCGAAGCTCGCCAGTGAAGACGATGACGGCGGCCGGTGGAGACGTAGACGGTCGCCGGTAAAGTTGACGGCGGTCGGTTCGGCAAGCCCTACCGGCGACATGATGGGTGGCGCGGCTTGAGGCATCTGAGCAGCGACTGACGCGTGATGATGGTTCGCGGATCGAGGCGGGACACGTGGCTTGTGTCTCGAGGTGTCTGCGTGTGATGTCTCCTGTGTTGTTTGAATTTCGTATTTGATTCTGAGGAACCGCCATGTGAGGTTCCCGGTTTTTCCTAAAACCGGGTTAGGGTACCGGATACCTCTAACCGGCTTATGAAAATGAAAAAAAAAAGAGATTTGCGGATAGGACACAACATGATTGTGTATCTATAATCCCAAGGTCTCACTCGTAGAAGAGAACCAGCTACATCGAAACCTTGACCAAAGAGTGGTCACATGAAGTATGGTTTATATAGTAATTGTTTTATATGTTCTAACCATGGTCATATGGAAAGGAATTTCATTTTAAAGAAATAAATTATGGAAAAATATTCCATAAGGTGGTGCTGAACTCATATGGAATATAGGAAAATATTTTATCCTATAAAGAGCCATATTAAGCTATAAATTCAGTTCACTAATTAGGAGAAAAAACATGGAGCTCAAAAAAAGGTTAATCAATCACCTACTATGTTGCACTCATGTAATCCTTAATTAAAAGAGTGAAAGAAAATCTATAAGAAGAAAATAGAAGTTTCTATAGTGTTGAGTAAGAAGAATGTGAACTTGAATAAAGATTCATCATAGGTGAAAAGGGTTAAGGGGACTCACATAGATGTTAAAGAGAAACAACATTAATAATTCCATGGTAGTTTTATGGGTCATTCCATGATTTAATAAGTGAATAAAATAGAAATATCCCTAAAGTGGATGTGGAAGCATGAGAAAAATACAGGTGGTATATAAATGAAGAAAAATTATACATGTGAGTTTTATCCCACAACCATAAAGAAAAATAATCTTTTGGAACCTACACACACACAAAATATTGAGAATGTGTAGAAATAATGCTTAATCAAATGGATAGGTTAGTTGGAATTGGCTGGGAATATGTAATAAACATAAAATAATGAAAAATATTTTCTTGCTTCTATAAATAATCCTAATACAAGGAAGATGAATTTAAAAATAAGGCATCTGAAGAGAAATTTGTACAAGCAGTTTCATATAAAGAGGAACCACAGTTAATACTTAGAGGAAATATAGAAATAAAGGGTTGGTCCCTAACCAACCAAATCCTCTTCTTGAGGATTCTTGAGGTACCTCCCTCCCCATGTACTTAAATGTTTCTAATATTTATTGGAAATGATGTTGAAATTATGGGATACATGATCCATGTTGTATTTATATTGAAAGAACATATGTGTATAATTTGGATGTGATAAAAAATTACATGTGACTATTATGGAAGGGAACATGTGTCTCAGTTAAATGAATATAAGAAACATGAAGAGTTATAATTCTTAAAATTCACTATTGGTATCAGACTCAATAAGTGGTGTCAAGAAACCACTATAGTCATCAAGGTTGTATCTAGATATCATATTCTATAAAAGAAAGGAATAAATAATAAAGAGATCGATTTGATGATTAGGAGGTTGAAAATTTATATTTTAATGATTTAGTGGTATTAATCCATAATGGTTTTTCCACAGATGATATCATACTATATTCCAATTAGATAAGTAGAATCACTTATGGAATTCATGTTTATTTTCTCTTATTCTAACATTATGGTATCAGCTAACAATTTTCAGGATACCCAGATGCTTATAAGAGGAAACATTCTCAACCAAAAAGTGGTTCCCCCACTAATAATATTTATTCAATTCCAAACCTGAAGAAATTCAAAGGGTATTGGTGGAAATAATTCTAGGTTGTTTATCCTCATTTGAAGAATAATACCTATGAATAATTGAGAATCATGCATACCATGTAGAATCATGAGTTTATCCTTAACATATGGTATTATTTGGATCAACATGTGATCACAAGATGTTTTTAAGATACTGTAATTTCTTACTACTAGAATTTATTGAAATTAAGTAACATGGATATATTTAATGTTTTTAACTTAAAATCTTGTTTCATACACTGAGTTTTAAAAAATTAGGATTATAGGGTCTGTCGATGACTCAAATTCCTAGTGGAAATTTTACTTTCTAAAACCTATGTGTTAAGTGTTGTTTTATTTGAAAGAAGGTGGCTCAATTCTTGAATGAAAAAACTATATTGATTCTATATAAAAATTGGTAAATTGAGTCTCAAGGAGTGAATGTGGAAAAAGGATCCTAATGTTTTAAATATATCTTTCAAATATTTGATAATTCTAAGACAATTTTAGATGTTAACCTAATGCATCATATGCACTTTGAAGAAATGCATGAAAAATGGAGAATAATTTCACCTTATCTGGAATTGAAGTGTATTTTCTTACCCCATCAAAATCATTTAAAAAATTGGTGATAAAATCTTCTTGATAAAGGGGAAGTGAGGGTTAAATAAGGCACCTCTATGGAGATTGAAGGAAAGGTGGGTCAATATTTATTTTCTTTTCGGGTGGATTTAATGTTATGCCCTCATGATCAAGGGGAATATAGCTAAGAAAATATCCACTGCGGAATTTTCTAAGAGGGATCACATTAAAATAACTTCATGAATATGAATTCCCTTTTCATTTATTGAGATATGGGTAGAGAGAGATAAATTCAACACAAATCCCTCCATTGTCTTAAAGAATAATGAGTTTATGGGTGAAGCTGGATTTATGGTTTCATTTTCAACGAGAATTAAAAGGGGTGGAATGTTTCACCTAAGAGGTTGTGTGTTGGATTTGTTGATAATAACTTTTTGTCATGTTAACAATATGTCTATGAGGTTGTATGTTGAAGTATAAGATATTGATGAATACATGGTAATGATTCACATGGAATCACTTATGGATAAATGAAAAGAGAGACCTTGGTATCTCTATATATCAAGGACTTAGTTTATGGATTTAGGAGATAATTGTATATCTGGAATTTGTGGAGATATTGGGATATGAAGTATTATCTATTATTGAAGACATGTTGATGATGCACATGGAAGCACTTATGGATAAATCAAAAGATATGCCTTAGTACCTCTATATATTGAGGACCAAGTTTGTGGATTGAGGAGCTAATTTCATATCCATAAGTTGTGGAAGATTAAAGGGGAGTTATGGTTCTCAAAAACTAATATTGAATTTTTTTTAACTATTTGAAGTTATGATATGGAAACCCATGGAAATCCATCAAGAATGTGTTGATTATCTAGAAGTTATTATTTAGAGGCTAGTGAAAATCTGAATGGTTGTGGTGTTATCTTAAAGATTTAGTTAAACAAGGTTTTTATAGTTCTATAGAATCCATAAATATGTTTTGAAGTAGTGTTTGTAGAGGAATAATTTTACAGTGTTTCCAGATTTTTGGGAATAAAATTTTGGAGGTTAAGGTGTAGTTGTGTGAAGGATTTGAGCCAAAATAAGTATTTAGACATAAAATATAAGGAAGTTTGTGAATACCTAATAGAATTAAAGGTGGATCACACTGACTGCATAGTGTAGAAGGTAGTTCACAAGTCTCACATAGGAGAATCATTTGTGAGGGGGATATGGTAATTTCAAGAGATTCGTAAAGGGAAAAAACCATGCATATCATGGGTTGTATGTGATGACCACATAGCATTGAAGTCGGTTTTTTAGGACCATAAATGGAAGTCATTTTCAGATAGGTAGTCTTTTTCAGAAAACCATATAAGAGATTTTAATCTATGTGAACCACAAAGGAGGATCGATACATAGAGGAATAGTTCATGAAACAAAACGAAGGGTATTTTCATAATTCAGATTTTGGTGAGATTATTAGTGGTATTTTTCTACAAATACCCATCCAATCTCATCATTATAGATTGATAAAAAATTTAAAAAAATATGTAGAGACTAATTAGAAAATCAGAGAAGTCAGGGAGTTTTCATATCATGGCAGGACCATGTAGTAAGTGTAATTTGCAAAGCACATCAGTTTGTAATGAAAATTAATTCACAAAGCAAGTCAATCCATATATTTAATTGGGAGTTTCATGAATCACCATATTGTGAATCACAAGATAGTATACCTAGCACGTAGGTTGGTTTGTGAAGTACAATTCATGAAGGAGTTTTACCACGAAGAACAGTTCATGAAGGAGTATTACCACGAGTATAGTTCATGAAGGAGAATTACCATGAAGAATAGTTTTCAAAGGAGTATTACTATGAATAATAGTTCATGAAAGGGATTTGTGGATATATGAAAAGTAAAGTACATGGGAAGTGGGTGTTACATTGAGATATCATGCTAAATAATTCATAGTACAATAACACAATTATAGTGAGGAATTATTATCATCATGTAAGAACTCGAGTTTTTAGAAACGGGTCAAAATCCGGCCCTGTTTAAAATTTTGACTGGTTTTTGAGAAGTCTGGAAAATCTGGGCAGTTTCTGGAAATTTCCAGACTACACGCCGTGTACTTTAAGTACACATCGTGTATGAGTTACCCGAGTGATCGGCCGTGTGCTCGCCGAGTACATGCCGTGTGAAGACCGTGTAGAACCTTCTTACTACACAGCGTGTATTTATAGACATGTCGTGTATCCCTTATCCGTGCGAGGCCAGGTACATGTCGTGTGGTTCCTAGGTGTAAATTTCCATCTACACGGCGTGTAGCCTTCCTTGACACGCCGTTTACCCTTGCCATGTAGCGACCGAGACCTTGGTCGTGTATTGACTGTGTACATGGTCCAGGCCGTGTGCCGGACTCCGCTTAAGTTGGAGTACAGAAACACATATACACGGCGTGTACTTTGTAAATACACGTCATGTACTTTTTTTTATTTGACCAATCGAGGCGTCGTCACGCCTCATTCTCAGTTTTCCCTTATTCTTTCCCTTTGGACGAACAGTTCATCCGAGAACTCCCGAAAAACTCAAACCCTTCCAGAATCTCTGTACGACCTCTGTTCTTCGATCCGTTAGTGGCAGCGGGACTACATTGGAAAGGCTAACCCCACGCACCCTTCTTCGTCCTTGATTCATCAACTGTTTCTCTGCAGATTCCATCCGAACAGAATTTCCGGATTTGACAGAAACGCGGATCTACTACGACTCAGTCCGATTCAGAGGCTGAAATCAAAGGAGTGGCATCGTACGAGTACGAGGTAGGTGGTGCATACCTTCTTTCATGTTTTCGTAGACAATTTGGGGTTGCGACATTCAGGCGCGACGTCGGGTGTTGAGTGGGACCATGTTTATTTGTTTTATTTAATTATATGCATTGTGGAATACCTCTGGGTATTCCCTAACCCTGTTGCGATCGAGCGAGACCGGGTTAGAGGTCGTTGCTTGTTTGGGGAAATTCGGTCGGGGGTGCCGAAATGCGTGTGAATTGGACCATTGTTTAAACTTCTATGTTATACTTCTTATTGAATGTCTCGAGTTGAACTGTTTAGTTTAATTGTTAAATCGTGAATGAGTTAGGTGCTGGTATGGGATAGCAAAGGTTAGTGCAATTTGGATGTTTAGTAATTTCCTATTTTAAAGTGATGCCTCCATGTATGAATATGAAATGTATGATATTTCCTGTGTTGAACTGCTTGTTGGGTTGGGCGTGGCCCGGATATATTGTTGAGTGATGGGGATCATAGGTTGGGGATTTGGCTCGGGATACTTTGGGTGGTTGCTACCACAGGATTGGGTGTCATGGACGTCGGTTGAGGCAGTTGGACTGTCAGGTTGGGATTTGGCCCGGGTTACTTGGGTGGTGAGGCTATCTGACTTGAGTGACAGTTTCATAGGGAAACGAGGTGTCAGAGGTGTTGTGGCTTGGGACATACTGAGGTGATTACCGATCACCGGGTACTTTTGAGTAGTGTGCACACAGATAGACTCCGAGATGAGGTGGTACGGCCACTCACTAGGTAGAGACCCCCAGTAGATGCGGTTAGGTATAATTGGTTTGGGGGTGCTTGCCATAGGAAGCCATGTGGAAGGTGAGGAGCCTTTGGAAGACAGCTTTGAGGCGGTCAGGTTAGGGGCAGAGGCTCGCCGTGATTTGAGGGCAGACATCGCTATCCCTCCGGTTATCCTTTGAGGTCAGGTATTGTTGTTCCTCTGGATGTTGTTCCATGGGCAGGCTGAGCTTTTGAGATGGTTTACGATGGTTGGGCATGCCTTCGGGACGTCGGTACTTGAGACACATAGTGTCAGGTGGCACGAGGTGCTGGGCTGCAGATCAGACTTTCTGGCGTTGGCCGAAGCAGGTGACACTTCCTGGTGGCTGATGAGCACCAGTGAAGTCCTTGTTTACTTTTGGGCATTGCATTGTTTACTGTTTTTCTTATATAAGCATGTCTGCCTAAACACTTATATTAGGTATGCACCTCTGGGTGGTATCCTACTGAGACTTGTCTCACACCCTACACGGGCCCTTCGGGACGCGTGTAAATTTTATGAAATTGCGTGCAGGTATAGGGTCAGCCTCAGGAGCTAGACTTTAGTGCTATTGACTTGGAGACTGGCATGGACCTTGAGGTCGTGCCGTACTGGAGTTACCTGTTCAGTATTCTTTTTCTTTCATCAGCATGTTTACTTTATATTTTAGCTACTACTAGTTAGACATTGGCGCCATTATATATGTATTGATTTGTATGACTTGCTTGGATGCATTCTTGGTTGATTTAACAGTTATTGTAGTTGATTACTGGCATGATGTTTTGTTACTCTCCACTGCTGTTGTTTCTATATTGCTTCCACTGTTTATTGTTATTGAATGTGCTTCCGCTCTACGGGTCTGGTTCGAGTCTGCTGAGTCATTTATTTTCGCTGTATATTTTAGTTTATTACTTGGACCAGCACCTTTAATTCCTCCGAGAGGGTATATCCTCCCCACTATACCTATTCAGACCCTCGCTGCTAGTCAGCAGCCTTTGGTGTTCAAGGGAGGTACGCCTAAGGTAGTGACACCCGACCCGTTCGGCACTGTTCAGGTGGTTGGTCGGGTCCGGGTCATTACACATCAGGGGGTGAAGTGTTTCTATAGTAATATTATGGAAGACAGGGATTCAACTTTCACATACTATAGTTGATCTCATTTGGTATTTAAGAATAAGATCACAGTAAGGTGGAACACAACAGAGTATTAAAATAGGGGTTATTATGTAAGTAGAGTATGGTGCTAGATATATTTAAATCATCATGTTCATTATCTATTAAGAGACCAATAGGTATTTAAACTATGAAATACTTTTGAACCAAGTAGTGCATAGAAGTAAAGAAGAGGTAGTGTGCCTTGGTTGATAATTGTCTGAGCCTAAAATCTTGTGAAGGAGGTGATCCTAGCATAGAGTGAACATGTTTGAAAAATTGTATCCACTAAACCAGTAAATCATAGTGGAATCTGGTGAGTCTGACACAATGTTAGTTAATGCTCCTTGGACTAGTAATTGGGGGTGAACCAAGTAAAATCACTAGGTTAGGTGCATGTTTTAATTTCCTGTATATCTAATTATTATTCAATGAGGTTGTGATGGAAATAATATCTAGTAAATATGTTGAAACAAATCCTACCAACATGGTAATAAGATCCTAAATGAAGTTAAACAGTTTTAATATAGAAGTTTAATTTGATCATCACCTTGATTCACCCCCCCCCCCACACCAGGGTGTCACATGTTATAAAAAGAATCACCCTCAAAGTCAGGATCTACAAACCCTTGAAATGGTTAAACTAACCCAAAAAATAATGATATATTTTCCATTCCTTTGAGATACCATATAATCTATTTCACAGATTCCCACTATACTTTCCCAAGATTTTCTATGTACCGACTAACAACTCTCATTAAATATGTAATGTCTGGGTGAGTTAATACCATAACATACATTAAAATTACAACTACTTAATTAAATGGGACTTTTTTCATGTGTCTCACCTCATATTTCATTCTCAGTTATTACCTCTTTGATAATTTGAAGTGTTGGGCTAAAGGATTTGAAACTACATTACATCCAGTCATAGTAAACCACTCCATGACCTTCCAGATGTAATCTCTTTGATATAAAATTAAATAAACATCTTTTCTATCTCTTCAATTATTTATTCCAAGAATTTTCTTTTTAGTTCCAAGATCTTTCATTTTGAAACTTCTAGATAACACACATTTTATCACTTGAATCCATTGAATGTCTTGACCCACCAAGAGCATGCCATCAATATAAAGGATAATAATGATGAAACATCCATCCTAAAACACTTTTTGATATAAATAGTGATTATATTTTCTCTGTATGAAACCCTTATTAGTCATTAATTCATAAAATTTCTAATTCCATTGATGTAGTGCTTATTTCAATCCATAGAGAATATGTTTAATCTTACACACAAATTCCTTATTTTGATCAAAATTGAAACTAGCTGGTTGATTCATGTAAATGTTTTCATCTAAGTTTCCTTAAATAAATAAAGTTCTTGCATCCATTTATTCTAAAAATCATTAGTAGAAATAATACTAAGAACTATCTAAATGGTAGTATATTTAACTACCGGACAGAATATTTCTGAGAAAAACACACCCTCCTTCTATTGAAACCCTTTCAATACCATCATATCCTTGTACCACTTACTACTATTAACATATTATTTTAAACATAAGACACATTTATATTCCAGTTCATTTTTTCCTTATAATAAATTTATTATCTCTCATGTTTCATTTGAATACAATTAATTTAATTCCCCTTTCATAGATAACTCTGATACATGTATTTCATGCATATATTTTAGGGTGTTTTAATGCACTCATTTATGTAATTTAATCGATCTTCTTTCTAATATCTAGAATATTTAACTTATTTTGTTCTTTATGGAAGGATAAAACCAATATTTGGAAAATGAGAAAAAAGAAACAAATTTAAAAGATAAAAGACACTATGTATTGTGATGCTTCACGTCGTGGTGTGACACCAGAATATTGAATATAAAATCCAAATTAATGGGGATCTGGAGAAGAATTTAAAACCTATATAATGATGTTTTCATGTTGTGAACTCAATTCATGACATTAGTTTTATTCAAGGGATCGAGGTAGAGATACACCAAATTTCATGGCACCTTTTCATGCTATAAAAGTTGAATTTGTTACACATCATTTAAGCAATACATGATGTGATTTCATACATAGATATATATTTAGAGAATCTAGAACCACTAATTTGAAGTTTTATAAACAATACACATCATGAACCCATCAGAAAGTTGTAATTTTTATGAGATGGCACCAAGGGTTTGATGCAAAATCTTATATATTCACTTGTTCATCCATATACCAAACGCATCTTGGAGACCTGAGAAGACAAAGATGAATTCCAGAGACACATGGTCCACCTAAAATTTCCACTACTACTACTATATTTATTCTTCGAGTATCCATGCTACTCATTCTCATCTATATAGCATGAGAGAGTAGTTATTTTTTGTGTCAGGTGATGTGATTGTAGGGGGTCTTTTAGGGATTATTTCTATTTTCTTTTCATGTTTTTTATTTTTGTAACTATATTTATCAATTTAAATTCTTATTATTTTTATATTTCATGACTAATGTTTAATATCTAAGGAGTTTCTTTCTATTGCATCAATTAATTGCACTAGTCTGTTTATGACCATTATGCAATCTAGGTTGATTATGTTTAAATAGGGTTTTGGGTTGCCTAGTTTTATGATTGTTCCTAGTAAATTACCATTCAAAGAGTGAAATTATAGTATTAGTGTGTGTTCCTAGACTAAGGATCCCTAAAGACCAAATTTTGACACCAACTCATGAATGAACATATAATTAATTAAATCCCTAGCACACGAACCTGAAAATCACTGAACCTAGCATACCTCATCTCTTAATTTCAAACCTTGACTTTCCTACACTTTTTATCTCTATATAAACAACCAATCAATTTTAATTTCAATTCCTTCAATTAATTTAGGGAATACTTATCATCCTTGTGAGTTCAAAACTTTGGATTTTTAATTACTACCTTTTTAGTCAGATTATATAATTTTTTTATATTATTAAATGTGTATACCCCCAGAGGAATTTTACAACACCCTACGGGCTGTCAAATTATTGTAACTATTTCTATATATGGTTTTTTTTATGATTAAACTAATTAGGAATTATAGTAACTATTTTTATTTTAATTATTTGGTTTTCACTTGGTTGTGTCATGTTGTTGTTTCAGGTTCAAATTTATCACAGGACTACTCCACTCGTGGGAAATAGAAAATTGATGATATTTCATATGATCCAAAGATAGAAAGGATCATTTTTAATTAGAGGTAGAAAAAGGAAGAGGCCTAATAAGAATAGGACATCATGGAAGGAAGGGGTAAATATTTATGAGTTGAATGTGAGCTAGGCCATAGAGAAGGGCTAGAGCTACAAGGAAGAAATCAAGGGGGAATAATTGATCAACTATGGAAGACCCTCAAATGTGGGATTAAATCCAAGTATTATTATACCCTCCATTATTTCTCAATATTTTTAGATCATGACAATGGTCATAGAGATTATTATACACTCAATCTGATTTTCTGAGCTACCTCATGAAGAACCCAACTCGCACATTGGGATTTTCCTAGAAATATATGACATGTTCCAATTTTAGAATGTCACAAATTATGTTGTGAGATATTCCTCTTCATATTTTAATTAAAGGAAATATCATAGTATTGGATCCAAATTCTTCCCCCATATTCAATCACCACCTAGGATTATTTGGTAAAAAAAATCTTAACAAAGTTTTTCCTACCCTCAAAGTCAATGGATCTATGGGTAAGTATTCTAAATTTTGATAAATTTGTTAAATAATATTTATTTAGTGAATGGGATAGATTTAAGGGTTTGATAAGATGATGTATTATAAAATCAAAAAATTTCTTCTAATATAAACTTTTTACAAAGGACTTTTATAGGAAAATCGCTCGATAGTTGATGTTGCAGTAAGAGGTTTTCTTATGAGAAAATCACTAGAGGGGAGATAAAATTTGTTGGATTATATGTATATAAATTGTTTTTAGTGGAATATATATTAATTATTATCACAAGTAGTGTGAATGGTATATAACATCTAGTTTTCCACCCAAATGAATTCCATGTCAAAGAAACTCGATGAAATGATGGCCAACCAAAATCAGAAAGGTATGATTGTTCATATGTGAATTATTTAGATTATAATAATCATAATTATTCATTGGGATAGATATCAAAAAAAACACAACAACAAAATTAAAATCATGGCTAATAATTTCAGCTAAGACAATAAGGTTTTCAAATTCAACACCAAAGGCCAACACTGACCAGTCAAGCACGTTCACTAGAGGAGACCCTTTCAACCTTTATGACCACCATAGGAGATGCAGATAAAGAGTTGAAAACATAGTCAAATGATCAAGGAACTAAAATAATATAATTGAGATAGTACTCACAAAACCATTGAGATATAATAAGGAACTTGTAAAATCAATTCACTCAGATTGTCAAGAATCTTAAAGAAAGTCCTAGAGGAGTACTTTTAGGATGCCCATACTAGTATCCCTATGTAGATATGAAAGATGTATTTCCTATAAGTGGTTATAATTCATATGTAGGTGCTATATAATTTGCAATAAATAATGAAGAAAAAATAGTGAGAGCAAGTAAAGGAAATCATATAGAAGTTTAAGAACATAAGGATGAGGAATCATCACTATCATACCAACCACCACTACCATATCTGGATCAGTTAAAGTAGGTAAAGATTGAAGAAAGAAAATAAAAGTTATTAAATATGTTCAAAAATATACATATCAACATTCCATTTGTTGATCCAATCATAAAAATTCTCATCTACGTAAAGTTCATGAAGAAATTAGTGATGAAAATAACAAATCTCAAATAATTATCCACCACTCCACTAATTTGGGAATGTTTATCAGTAGTATCAAGTATCCTTCCAAAGAATAAATGTGGTCAAGGTAGTATTTCCATTCCAATTAATATTGTTTCTAATTATTTTGGTAGTGATTTATTTGATTTAGGTGTTCTAGTGTAAATATAATGTAATATGCAACATTTAAGAGCTTGGTATTGAGAGAGATAAAACTAAATTGAGTTATGATTCAAATAGCTAATACAATGTGAGATGTCCTTGAGGACTAATTGAATATGTCATTAATAAGGTATAAAAGTTATATTTTCCAGTGTATTTTATGGTGATGGACATAGATGAGAAGAAATTCCCAAAAATATTGGGAGGACCATTCTTAGCTATGGGAAGGGAACTTACTAATGTTCAAAATGGGGAATTGAGTTTAAGAGTTAGAGGATCAGAATTTAAGTTCAAATTTCATTAGGAAATGAATAAATTATAAGAGATGGTTAATGAATTCTCAAAATATAGACTATTGGAAGTAAAGGATGTTGTTGTCCATATAATAAGATCTAAAGTAGGTGTTATAGAAAGTAAAGAATAAAGTAATAAAAATCTGAATAAAGGTAAGAAATTACTAGAAAAAGCTAAAGATAGCGGAGGAACTTTCATCCAAGAGGAATTAAAAGAAGGAGAATAGGTTTGGGTGGTTACTGAGTTTCCATTTTATTATTCAAAAAGGGACAAGAACCACTAGATTGGGGTCGTGTACATTGAGAAGGTGTTAACCAATAGAAGGATAAAATTTGTTTCATGAAAAGGGAGAGGACACATCTACATAGAGGAATCAGAGATTCAACATTTTATAGATACAGATTAGGTAACCTCTTTCCTACCAACCATCACATGATATGAAAGAGTTAAGGTCAATCTAAAAATGTTAAACAAAAGTGATTCTAGGAGGAAAATAAAGTTTTTAGAATTTTTCTTTATTTATTTTCTATTTTTAGGTGCATTACCTATTCCCCAAATATTTTAAATTTTATTGATATGGATTTTAATTTCACTTGTGTATTTTCACTTTTATAGGACCATCAAGACCCCCACATGCAACAAGAGGCATAAGTAATGAAAAGAAACCACAAGACCACTACACATCATGAAACCCATTCATGTTATGAAAACCATAGAATACACATCATGAGAGCAATTCACATCGTGAATATGGTGTAGGAAGAACCTACACATCCATGTTCAAAGCTTCATTAAAATGGGATTAAGTGTTTCATTTCATAATTTTTCTACTTTATTCCCCACATTTAACTTATTTAAAGATTTAAATTCCAATTTCATGTCCACACTTGATTCTTTATTTACTTAGATAGACTAGAAGACATAAACATCCTAGGATGATTGTCATTCCATAAATTTAAATTTCTTTTTTTGTAAATTTGAATGAGAAAAATGGGAGAAAGAATTAGTATATACATGAATGTGGTTTAATATTTAATAAATCATGATTTCAAGAGCATGTTAATTCTTGTAAATGAAATTTTTTTGAGATTTTTCCATAATTTTGATTTTTTATATTTTCATTAATTTATTTTATTATTTGTGCGAATTTCCATGAGTGATTTTCTCAACCATAGTTCTCATTCCTAAGACATACTTTGATCCTAATATTTCCCATTATTTCTTTCATATATTTCTCGACAGGAATCAGTTGTGTTGTATTTTAGAACTTTCTTAGAATATTATCAAAATTATGATTGAATAAAATCACTTTTAATATGATTGAGGTATTTTTTTTAAATCCCATTATCCTTAGACCAACCATGCATTAATACTTTTTAATCCCTTAGAATCCATGAATATCATTGTTAGGAAATAATCTAAGTTACAAGCCTATTTTATCCATTCCTACCTTCCTATAAATATATTTCATGATATTTAAAATAATAAGTATGGGGGAGAGAATTTATATGGTAGATAGGGTTATATTTTTATTAACTAGACTGTTTTTGGGTTTTCCTTGTGATTTATAGAGTGTATGTGTATTTTTAATTATATTTTATTATTAACCTCTCTTACTAAAAAAATTAAAAAAATAAAAATAAAAAATGGGTTGTATCTTGGTAGGATCAAAAATCACCATTTCCAAAATGAATATATTTTAATCATATGTATTTAGGTGGTGGATGTGAGATTTTTCTTAAACATAGGTTTTTAAAAAGGATAAAAAACAGAGAGAGTAGTTTATTCTATAAATATTCTTACTTGTATCATGATTCCACTTAGAGACTTATAGAGAGAAGAGAGAAAACACATATATAAAGAGATGTTTTCACAAATATTATCTTTTGATATCATGCATTATGTTTTAGAGTAAAAACTTCTTTTTGAGATTTACTTTTTACATCATTTACCCACTTGCACTAAATCATCAAAGTAATTTAATCCTAGATGGTGAATCCCTCGTGATTATTTTTTATCTCAATATTTATGTTGTGGGGATGTTAGATGTCTCACAAGACTATGGTAAGTGACATGTTCTTTAGGTATGTGCTGAACTATATTAATTATTGTACCCTGATGATGAGTGGAAAAATTCATGTGAGGTAAGTTGAAAATGGCATGAATATTAATAATGAATTAAAAAATAAAAATGGATGATTGAAAATGATTGTATATTTAAAAATAGGAAAAGTAAAATAAATGATTTATTTTTTTCTTTGAAAAAATGAAGTGTTGATGAATTTTCCATGTGTGATGCTCAAACATTAAATTTTCTATTTAATCAATTTATTTTATTAACATTGAATTTAAATCATGGTAAGGTGAGATTCCTTTGTATTATATGCAGATTCCATTCTTGAGGACAAGTTTACATTCAATTGTGGATGTATTTTGATACATGAATTTCAGGAAAATATTTTAGGGTGTTTTAATGCACTAATTTATGTAAATTAATTGATATTATTACTAATATTTGGAATGTATAACTTTTTTTGTCCTTAATGGAATGATATGATTAATATTTTTAAAACGAACAAGAATAGATGAATTTAGGAGCTAAAGTACACTTTGTGCTATGACATGAAGTGTCGTGGCATGACACCATATTATTAAAGTTGAAATCCAAATTCATGGGGATCTAGAGGAGATTTCATAGCCTCGATAAATACATTTTCACATTATAAACTCAATTTACTCCATAAATTTCATTCATGACATTAAGATGTAGATATGATGAATTTTGTGAAACTTTTTCAGCAATAAAATTCAAATCCATTACACACTATATAAACAATACACAAAATAAGTTCATCAAGTGATAAATATTTGGAGGAGTCATCACCTCTCATTTCACACCATGTAAACAATACATATCATGAACCCATCAGAAATATGGAATTTTTATGCATTAGATCCAAGGGTTTGATGAAAAATAATATATATTCACCCCTTCATCTGCATACCAGAGGCATATTGAAGACCTAGGGAGACATGGATGATTGACAGAGACATTTCCTCCACCTCAAATCCATGTTTCTACTATAACATCTATTCTCTAGGTATCCATTCTGATCATTCTCATTATGTGTAGCATGATCGAGTTGTTATTTTTGTGCCAGGTGATGTGATTGTAGGGGGAAGTGCTGTTAAGGATTATTTCTATTTTCTTTTCATGTTTTGGATTGTTGAAAATCTATTTCTCAATTCCAATTATTCTTCTATTTATATTTCATAACCATTGTTTACAATATGAGGAGTTTTATTCTATAACATCAATTAATTTACCTTGTTTTTTATGACCATTGCACAATCTAGGTTAATTATGTTTAAATAGGGTTTTGGGTCACCTATTTTTGTGATTGATCTTAGTATATGACCATTCCAATAGTTCAATTACAGAATTAGTGTAGGGTACTCATACCAAGGATCCCTAAAGACCCAATTTTGACACCAACTCATTAATGAACACATAATCAATTAAATCCCTAGCACACAAACCTGAAAATCACTAAACTTGGCATGCCTCATCTCTAGATTTCAAACCTTATCTTTCCTATAATTTTTCTCTCACCAAACAACCAATAAATTAAAATTTTAATTAATTTAATTAATTTAGGTCATATGGATCATCCTTATGATTTAGACACTTGGTCTTGATGATTACTACCTTTTAGTTAGATTTTTTGATTTTTTTATATTATTAAATTTGTGTAGCCTCGTAGGAATTTAAGGACTCCCTATGGGCTGTCAAACTCCCACTTTCCAAAACCATTAAGTGTAGCTAGTTATTTCAATTTCTTAGGTTCCCCATCATTCATTAAAAGTAGTGAAAGTCATTACCATGCCTATGTACTAGTTTTCTGACTCTAAAATATCTTCACAAATCAATGTATGATATTTCCCTTTCTAATGTTGCCTCTTTTAATGCTCTTCCATCCAGATTTCTAACTTCTAAAACCAACCTTGCACCTCTATATCCCTATACCATTAAGGTACATCCTTCATTATATATATTTATAAACAATATATGATAACATTTTAACCTTTTGGAACACTTTCCCTGGAGTTTCTATCCAAATTAACTTATATATATCTTAGTAACTCTTTGTTCCCAACTTATTCCCCTACTGATTTATAGTATTTGTGCAAGACCCTCTCATTGAACTGAACCTTTTAGGATCTGACTATCTTCTAATAATCATCATCCTAGAGCTAGAAACTTAATTTTCCATCTTCATAACCCATATATAAGCATTATTTAGACTTAAACTTGAGAATATCATTGTCCTTAACATCAATGTGTATGTAATCCAAAATTCCAAAAAACATTCTCATGACTAATTTCCATCGACTTATTGAATTATAACTACTAAAAAATATACCAACCTAATTATGTTAATGGTATTGATTAAAAATATATTTGGAAAAATAAAAATATTATTCCCAAATATTTTTATTTAAATAGGTTGAGGTTCAATCCCTCTTTTATTAAAACAAAAAAGAAAGACTCATTTAAACAAGGTTGAGAGGAAACCCAATACATAGCCCGATGGCCCAGAGGAACATGGAGTTTAGAAAACATGGTCTGAAGGCCCTAGAATGGTCTAAAGGACCTAATGACCCATAGGTAAAAGATTACTCAAAGTCCCAAAAGGAATCATGTATCATTCCAAGAACCATCCAAACGTCTCATTGCCCCCTCTTCTAGAGAAACTACACTTGTGATTATAGTCAAAGATGATGTGTATACCCCCCCCCCCACCAAGAATTCGTGTCATGCTGGACTAATAAAGCATGGTAGAGAACACCTACATCCCACATTAGTGTGTTAGAGATGACCAGATGATGGGTTCTAGCACACTCATCTCTCTTTCGAGTCACCCACTTGATGATGCTTTCATGGTCCATACTTCACCATCAACTAGATACTGTATATCATCTTATTGAGGCATTGTGTAGAAATACATGTGGATAAGAACCCATCCATCCATAATTTTTGTAAGGATAGATGGTTTTATGATGAGTTTCATCACACTCATCTCTATTTCTAAGTCATCCACATGACGACATAAGAAAAAATCATGATGTACCACCATCCAAATGTGCAAAGAAAAATGTATGGTCATGTCATGACACCTATAACAAAAAGTGATGAATTGAAGTCCTAGTGGATTGATGGACCAATGAAAATTACATTTCCCAAGTCCCAATATTGATAGAAGTAGCTCAATATAGAAAAAAAATACATGGCCCAAAGTCCCAATAGACAACATCCAAAGTCAAAAATCCCAAAGGCCCATGCAAAGCCGGAACTCACCTGATTCACTCCAGATCCACATCATCATTAGTCAACATTCACCACCACTATCGCAAAGATGATGAGAAATTGGAACCATCCATACAACCCTATTCTAGAAAATCTCAAATATACACTGTGAATTCTCAGTAATGACCTCCAAGCAATCATTCGACCTCTGAACACTATCTCCCGACCTCCAAATGCCACCGCCCGAAGAAATCCAGATCAACACCAGTCAAATTCCCACCGCTTGACCAACTATATTCCACTTGAACTATAATAAAACAGTATAAAAATGACCTTAGGATGAATCTAAACCATCCCATGAGTAAAAAACCTCATCAGGGGAACTTGAATCTAAATCCAGATCTGGGGATGAGGATGCCCTGCCCGTTCACCGCTCAATCCTGGATCCACCATCACCTAGAAGAACCAAAAAATCATCCTAAGAAATCCATAACCATTATATGAATCCATATATTGGTATGATTAGGCCCTAAATTCCATAAATCACCAAAAATGAGTAAACTACACATCCCAACAATGATTATGTCACCTCAAGTTTGAGACACCAAGAGCAAAGTGGACGGAGGAGGAGGTAAAGCCACACAATAAATGAAATAGGAGTATTGGTATGAAGAAGATGAGGAATAATAATCTGATGTGTAAGTGATAAATCAAGAAAGTGGTTTGTTTCAATGATAAATGGATAAACCCTGGGAGGAGAAGGATCATTCTCAGGAGAGTTCACTAGGAGATAAAGGATCCATCTGGTTCACCATTAGCGATATGATTTTTATATAGACCAACAATAATAATAATCCCAAATATTTTTAGATATTCTATATTTAAACCTCATGCTTTTTGAATTCTAAATCAATGATTCATTCATCTTTTTAGCAACACCATTTTTCTTAGGTGTTATGAGTTTAGTTTTCCCTATTATTATTCCCTCCTTATGGCAGTAAATTTTTATGTCCCTGCTTATTGTATTGACCTCCATTATCAAACCTTAAACATTTTATATTTCATAAGACTTATATTTCCACCATATATTCCCACTAAATGAATTCACTAAACACATATGACTTGTATTTCAGGATTTATAGCCCCACCTTCTTAGTTATATCATCATTAAATGTGATTAAGTACAAGGATCCTCTATGAGATCTCACTGGGGATCATCCCCATACATCAGAATGAACAAGTTTTAATTTAATTCTCAAAGTATTCCTTAGGTTCAAATTAAATGAAAATTTCTTTTGTTTCCTAAGTATAAAACTTTCACATATTTTGAATTCAGTATGATTCAGCTTCATTTCACCCTTTACTACTAAAACCTTCATATTATTCTCACTGAGATGACCAAGTCAATAGTTCCACAAATCTAGACTTTTGAAAGTTGTTGTTTTGGTCATAATAAAACCATATAACCTTCTAGTAAAATTAAAGGTTCCATCATTTACTCCTCTATCCACCACCATGAAACAATGATTAACTTTACATACTCCATTAGAAAAAAAATTGTGTCCTTTTTCAACCATCTTTCCAATGGAAATAAGATTTTTCCATAACCCTGGAATGTGTTAAACTTAATTTAGATTTAGGAAACTTCCATTAGGAATATGGATATTAACATCACCCTTTATAACAACTATATTATCCTTATCATCCTCTAAGTTCACCTTGTCAAATTTTTTAGGTAAAAAATTCACCATGCACCCTTGTTCTACTATAGAATGAAATGATACTCTTGAATCAACTACCCATGATTCCAATGGAATATTTACACTCAATATAAATTTTTTATTACCTTCCAATGAATTGATAGGATTCAAACTTATGAAATTTTTTCTTTCCGAGGTTACCATGTGATTCTTACTTCCCTTGCGATGCCCCCATTTTACCATAGTGTTCGTATTTGGGATCGGATCTGGTAGATTTACCTTGAATCTAGTATCTATAATTATCTTTTAATTAATTATAACTTAAATTATAGTTTGGTGAAAATCCTCTACCTTTCTCATTCAATAAATTACCGGTAAGTATTTGAGATTCCCATCATATAAGATCCTCATTCAGGATTAAGTTCCTGACATCCTCAAACACTAAGACATATTTTGCACAAGAATTACTAACATTAATTATCATCACCTCCCAACTCTCTTATAGTGATTATTAAAAAATAAATTCCCAAACATCTTCTGTTAACTTTATGTTCATTGACTCAAGTTGGTTCTGGATCATATTGAAATAATTAATATTGTTTGTTGTTGGTCACCCTTTCAACAATCTCATGTCAAACAACCTCTGAATCATGAATACTTTACTAAAAGTAATAGGTTTAATATACATATCTATGAGGGCCTTCATAATATTATCTATATTTTTATTCTCCTAGATGATGAAGGAAACATTCCTTACTAAAGACATATTAATCAGTCCACGTGTCTTTTGATCCAACCACCCCCATTTCATTTTATCCATCTTATTTGGTTTGATTCCAGTTAGAAGATCTTATAGAACCTTTAGGATGAGATAATCTTCCATCTACATCCTCTAAAAACTACAGTTTATTCGGTTCCACTTATTAACCCAAACCTTACCATTTTCTACTTTCATTCATTTCTTTAATAGTAAACTTCCACTAAAAATTAAAATAATGCACAGGAAAAAATGAAGATACCTAAGTGTGTTTTTTGTGTACACAAGTCTTGTACCAAATATTTTATACTAATTGTTGGGAATAAGAGAAAAATTAGAATGTGATATTACTAGAAATTGTCTTCACTATAAACATGATATTTTAATCCATCAGAACTTCAATCATTAGACATCATCTACAATAGAACATGAGCATCCATCACCAAGCTTAGTATTCCAAATATTACGTTGTTGATTAAACATTAAATTATTTCACTAAGTCTACCAACATTACACACACACACAAGTATAAAATTAATAAAAATATTAAAAATAAAGAACATTTTATTTTATGTGGTTTGGATAACAATTCCTACATCCATGGGAGAACATTTCTTCTTTTTATAACTATTCTTCAAAAGATATATAAGTTTAAAATAATTGTGAATTTACCAACATGTATATCACTAAACGTCAAGTTTTCCCATTACACATGGGAATGTGGTCTCACCTCTATTTATAGAGAAGTTTAGTTATTCTTCTAGTAGCATTGACCTCTGAATTTTGTAGGGGTCCTTCTGTCAATATGATATGGCTACTAATATCTTGTATAATTACTCAAGTTGACCACTAATGTCACGACCCATCCTTGGGGCCCGTGCCGTGACTACCCCAAGCCCGCCTTCCATAAGCCAGGGGCTGGCGACTAGCACCAAAGGCGTAAATCTAGATAAATGGGAAGTAATTGCCTTTATAAAAGTAAAAAAAACACCACAGAGTACAAGCGGAAGTAAAACACTAAGTACAAAAGAAAGTGCTGAAAAGTAAATGGGCCAGAATACAAACCCAACTGAAAGTACAGCTACAACTGAATGAAAGTGCAACAGAAAAAGACAAACAGCTGGAAGAAAGGAAGCAGCTCCTGGGTCATCCTCCTCGGATCCTACCTAAATGGTAGGTACAGATAGCGTAGCTCTTGGATCATCCACCATGGATCCTACCTGAAGGGTAGGTACAGATAGCGCAGCTCCTCGATCATCCACCACGGATCCTACCTGAAAGGTAGGTACAGATAGCCTCCACAACGCTCTCGCCCGTCAACCTCCTCTGAGTGTCATCTTGCCGTGAAATCCACCTCCGGATACTGACTTGTCGTGTGGTCCACCTCTGGGTACCATCCAGTCCTCGAATACTCAGCCTCTGTCAGCGATGCCCGTCGTCTGTAACCAACACAACGAGGTGCGGGCATATCCCGTGTAGGGGTGAGTATACGATACTCAGTAGGGACCCTGAGACCCTCAAGGTTTCACTAAAACCAACAAGGATAACCACAAATAAGATCTCAACAGATAACCTCTACTTAGGTATATTCCCATACATATACCTAAGTTATCAAGTAACTCATCTCAATCATGAGGAAACACAAAGATTATGAAATCAACGGATAACCACTAACCAGGTATATTCCCATACATATACCTAAGTTATCAAGTGACCCATCTCAATCATGAGGTAAACACAAAGGTCATAGACTCAGCTCAAACCAGGATTTTCATTATCGAAACCGTAACTACTGAAGAGCCCCGTCTCTGGAGTGTACATTGGTCCTGTCACGACTCCGAGGTACTGCTCACTAACCTAAGACTGCTGAGGTACTCCTCCTGTCGAGTACCGCGGGCCAGCAACCCAAACACAGTAGTGCTTCCCGCCGGGGTAGGCCACCCAAACACAGTAGTGCACACCCCCTAATAGCCTGCAGAGGTACTCTCCGGATGAGTATCGCGGGTCTGCACTGTCACACAATTAGTGCTCCGTCCGCCATGGGTCTGCACCCAAACAAAGTAGTGCTCCGTCCACTGGCTAGTCGACTCACTCCAAGTCGAGTCAATCAAGCATTCGTCATGTCTCAGTAGGCTACACAGTCTCCGTAATCCGCACGCTCGTCTCTGGGAGGGTCCGCTCCATGAGCTACAGGTCGATACTCCAAGTATCTCAAAGTCCCACGAAGAAGTATCTCAAAGGACCGCCTCATCACAGGGGTCTCAACGCAACAGACGGCGTGTCAATCAGACGCCTGGTCTGTGAGTTATTAGCATTTTCATCTCAGGGGCCCGGTTGGTTTCGTGTGCGAACCAACCCGGTTGTATCTCAACTGTACCCCGAACTCTCATAGGGTATACTCATAGGGACCATTTCTCAACTTGATCACCAACGCCGCTGACGGTTCGTCAAACGGACGTCCAGTCTGAAAGTTATCAGTTTTTCCGTTCCAGGGGCCCGGTTGGATTTCGGGTACAATCCAACCCGGCTACTATCCAACTGAAACCAAAACTCAGGAGAAGTATGCCAAAAGTTCCTTCTCATCAAGATGAATCCAACAAAGTTTATGTCACATCAATCGGACGTCCGGCGCTCCAGATATAAGCGTTTCCGCTCCGAGGGCCCGGTTGGTTTTGTGTTCGAACCAACCCGGCCGTAATCAAAGTTCTCCGAAACCTTGAGTGTAATATACCTAAACGACCATCTCGATCCAAGTATTTCATTGCAACTGACGGTGCATCGATCGGAGGTTCGTAGCCCATGTTATGAGTGTTCGAACGGAAACAATCCGAAATGGGAGGTCTGGGCCCGACCCGCCCCCACCCCCCCTGGGTCGGCCCGAACCGGGTCGACCCGACCTGAGTCCGGGTCCGGCCCAGCCCAGCTCGGCGGCCCGGCGCGCTGTCCAGGTGGTTCGGCCAAACGGCCGAGCCGGTGAGAGGGGGGGGGCGCCTGCCCCCCTGTTTTCGTAACCGCGGCTCCCATAATGGGGGGCCGCTCGAGCTGGCCACTGGGGGTTTGTAACCCCTGACTCTTCCCCTGACCGGCCGGCCAGGTGCTGCCGACACGGGACTGGCAAGGCCGGTCCCCCTGCTCTGACGTCGGCGGGCTGGAACCGGCCGTCGGTTCCCCTGCTCCACCGTGGCCCGGAACCGGCCGCGGCCTTGGTCCGTCCAGCACAGCGCGTCGACGTCACGCCCCTCCACCGCGGCCCCGCTCCGGCCACGGTGCTTCGAATTTCCTTCAAGGTTCTTTGTCGCAGAGCAACGGTGTCGTGGATTAGTTTGTTTCCAATGGTGCAGTGTGACGGTGTCGCGTTTCTCCGCCCTTTCTTTAACATTTCCTGCGCGGTGCTTCAGCACCGTGCCGCCTTACGCGAGCCGCAACAAAAATCAACCAACAAGGGGGAGGAGGGTCTGTCGTGTTTGTACGGTCCGACCTCCTCCTGTTATTGAGATAACAGGCGGTTCAAAATAGATGATAAACCAATGATGAAGTAATCAGGAACAAAATAAATAAATAAACCCCTACAACCTCTTAAATAAAAAGAATCATACCAATATTCCAACCCGCAAAATAAAAAATTCGCGGATCAACTTAATGATGAGTTGATCCGGGTTCTTTGTTTTAGAAGGAACAACCAAGGGAATAATACCATTCTCAAAATAATCCCCCTACCTGATGTAATCATTGAATGAAGGTTCGTCGCGGAAGAAGGCATCGCGGAAGGAGAGGGTCGTTGGCGTCGCGGTACACGGCGTCGCGTCGTCGATCTTCGAGGAAGACGTCTCTCACTGTCGTCCTTCATTGGAGGTCGGCGTTCTTCGTCGGTGACGGTGTTTTCTTCGTCGGTGACGGTGCATTCTTCACGTTCTTCAAGGAGTAAGAATGTCCTTCGAAACTTAGAGCTTTCCTCCCCAAATCCTTTCGCACCATCAACTATCCTCCCATGAAATAAGACTTAGTCTTATTTAATTAACACACAAGCCAAAGAAATTCTTTTGAAATTCAAACGAGTCCAAGAATTAATTACTTGAAAAACCTACTCAATTAATGAGTTGACTTTATTTAAAAATTGGGGGTTTCTTTTTTAGAGTTACAAAATTAAGAGGGGAAAGTTATAAACGTTAGGGGAAGGTGAGGGGTTGGGATCATGTGGGCCCCACCCCACCTTAATCCTCTCAAAGGTCCCTTACATAGGTTATAACCACATAAGAGAGATGAAAAGTGTTGTGACACAACACTTAATCCAATTAACAAGAAAAGAAAATATAATTGTAAAACAATTATATTATTATCCCTCAATTTATTTAAACAACACATCCCGAGAAAACGCAACTCCAGAAAGGGGTATTCTTAAGCAATTACTGGCGCTGTGAGTTCATCGGTGCCCTCGAATTTCAATTCCAAGAACCGGTTCAAAAGTTAGAAAAAACCCGCTCGTTCGTTCACTGAATGTACCCGAGCCTAACTTCGAAAATTGATTCCGGGCACACCGGGCCTCGGAATCAGGCGCCATCAGAAACTGCGTTCTTGTAAAATCCCAAAGAAAATTAAGAAAAAAATCCCCCTTGAATTTTATGGGTCTTTACATTACTCCCACCTCAGGGCTTTACGTCCTCGTAAAGCTTTAACACAAACTAGGGATACAAAAGCGGTATTGATCACGTATCTGAGCCTTCCGCTCCCATGTGCTTACCTGGAGGTTCCCGTACTGCCAAATAAAGCGCACCCGAGGAATCGACCATCCTCGTAGGATCTTCTCCTGTTGATCCTCGATCCCCACTGAAACCTCCGTGAAAGTCACCCCATCGCCATCATCCAGCTCCTCATGGTCGATGATATGCGAAGGGTCGAGCACGTATCTCCTCAGTTGAGATACGTGGAAATCGTCATGCACCAGGTGAAACTAAGGTGGATGGGTCAAGCGGTAAACCACCACGCCTACCCAGCTAAGGACCTAAGAAGGTATGATGAACCTCGGAGATAACTTGCCGCCTTGGCCACATCTCTATAAACCTCGTCGAGGTGAGACCCGTATAAGGACGTGATTGTCATCCTCAAATTCTAGAGGTCTCCAAATCCTGTTAGAACTGAAACTCAAAACAACTTCTGCCACGAGTGTAAGGTTGACTGACTCAAGAGTGATCAGTCGCACCCTCCTGTGCATGAGTTTATCCTATGCTGCCTGGGGTTTCCTTTTCGCCAACCAAGGAAAACCCAACCCGACGTCGTAGTTAAACCACAACCTTTTTTCCTAATACCGTCAATTTTTGTATGAATTGTGATTGCCCAGTCTATACTCAAACCAACGTCGTAAGGCCTCGACGCTTCCACCAAGAGATTCCAACCAAAACTCTCACCTCGAGGGTCTGACCACACCGTCGGTGTAAGTGTGATTATCGAGTCTTCTCCCAAGGTATCTCCAGATGTGAGGGTCAAGTCTACAGCTTACCGGAAACTCTAGGTCTGGGACAAGATTTGTGAAATAAAGGAATGATTCATATCAACTTATGTTACTATGGTAGCTAGTAGTGGACATAGACTGTCCCTTGAATCATTTTTAGAGCCATTGGGTCACACTCTTTGACCGCATGCAGCCGCACTCTTCCTCCGCCCTCCAGCTCCCTGAGCCTGGCGGGGATAACTAAGGCGGGTGGTTGTAGCATGTTAAAATGTACACCACCTCATGTTGCTCTCCTAGCTCTGCCTCCACGTCTGCTACTTCGTAGACTCATCTCTCCTTAAAGATTCCTCTTCTTGAAACATTTAACACGCTCGAGTCTCTAAGACTGGCGCCAGTTTCCTGTTTCTCATTGCACTGTGCAGTCTTCATCCACTCTTGGATGATCTGCACTTTCTTTGCCTACGATCTGAAAGAGCTGGTAAGATTTCTCCCTTGCCGAAAATAGAAACTCGATCTCATCCCCTGGATGAACCACACCCATTTCCTAATGCAGTCAATCCTAACATGAATGATGCATTCATGCCATGGATGACGTCGTAAGGCATCGACGTAACTACCAAGAGATCCAACCGTCACTCTCGTCTCCAAGGGTCGAGTCACGCTGTCAGCATCAGTGTGAGGTCACTGGGTCTCCTCTAGTAGAAATATCGAAAGTGAGGGTCAAGTCAACAGTTTTAACCGGGACCTCTCAGTATCAACCAAAAAAAAGGACAGGAAAGCAAACATCACAAAGATAAGTGTATTTTATTATTTCATCTCATAGTAAAAAGACACAAATACAACTACAATCATGGAACTAGAAGTAAAAGGGACGTATCCACTAGTTCTGCTCCTGTCCACCTGCTCCCGGAGCTCTACTGCCTTGTCCACTTCTCGGCTGTTTCTCAAGCACCCGCCGCTACTTCTGTCTCGGTGGCTCCTCCAACGCCTACGGATCAACTGTGCGAGGAGTCGGACAGTCACGTGCCAGGTGACCCTTCCTGCCACAGGAGAAACACTGTCCATTTCTGGCATGCCTGGCTCTGACCCCACCCCAGGTGCCCCGCACCACCGATCCTAAAACCTGAGATCGCCCAACTGCTGGTCTGGTCCTCCTGGACCTCTGCATCATCTGTCTACTACCTACAGATGACTCAGCTACTGATCGAAAAAAACGCGGCAAAGGCAGAAGGTCCTGAACACGCTCAGGGTGTAGAGTCACTGGTATGAACTCCACCCTGAAGAAGGTCTCAAAGTCTTCCCATGTGAAGGTCATCCCGTCACAAAACTAGAACAAGTGGCTCCACCACCTGGCTGCTACTGCCTAAAGAAGGCTGGCAGCAAAGATCACCATGAAGTCTGTTGGCGTCCCCACTAGCCTAAAGACTCTCACCACAGCCTCCATCCAATCCTTAGCCGCCTGTGGGTCCGTCTCTCCCCGGAACCTGGGTGGCCTCTGGCGCTGGAACTCTTACAGCGCACTCAAGTGGTGTGCATCGCCTACTGTTGGGGCTGGTGGCATCGGTGGCCCAACGTATGGTAGTACCGCTGGTGCCTCAACTGCAAGAGAGACCTGTACCGAAGCCTCATCGCTCGGCAGGATATCAGTACGCACATCCCTCCGGGCTCTAGATGGTCGTCCATGTAAAGGAATCCTGAAAGAAACAAATGTGACACGGTCAAATGGTTTATACCTGGTGAGCTGTCCTGGTTTGAGAAGACTTTTAAAAACTTCTGGAAACACACATGCAATTAGTGTTTTCGTGCACAAAGTCAGAAATTAGTTGTCAGGGTCCTGGTGTATGGATACGTCGGCCGCCCGCACCAACACTGGCCTCCCTGAACTGAAAACCACACTCGGTACCCTTAACACTATTGCTTCACAGAAAGAAAATATCAGAGTTATAAGTTCAGTGGTAGAACCTGGCTCTGATACCAATTTGTCATGACCCGTCCTCGGGGCCTGTGCCGTGACTACCCCAAGCCCGCCTTCTATAGGCCAAGGGCTGGCGACTAGCACCAAAGGTGTAAATCCTGATAACTGGGATGGAATTTCCTTTATAAAAGTAAACAAAACACCACAGAGTACAAAAGGAAGTAAAATACTAAGTACAAAAGAAAGTGATGAAAAGTAAATGGGCCAGAATACAAACCCAACTGGAAGTACAGCTACAACTGAACGAAAGTACAACAGAAAAAGACAAACAGCTGGAAGAAAGGAAGCAGCTCCTGGGTTGTCCTCCTCGGATCCTACCTGAAGGGTAGGTACAGATAGCGCAGCTCCTGGATCGTCCACCACGGATCCTACCTGAAGGGTAGGTACAGATAGCGCATCTCCTGGATCGTCCACCACGGATCCTACCTGAAGGGTAGGTACAGATATCCTCCACAACGCTCTCACCCGTCAACCTCCTCTGAGTGTCGTCTTGCCCTGAAGTCCACCTCTGGATACTGACTCGTCGTATGGTCCACCTCCAGGTATCATCCAGTCCTCAAATACTCGGCCTCTGTCAGCACTGCCCGTCGTCTGCAACCAACACAACGAGTTGTGGGCATAGCCCATGCAGGGGTGAGTATACGATACTCAGTAGGGACCCGGAGACCCTCAAGGTCTCGCTAAAACCAACAAGGATAACCACAAAGAAGATCTCAACAGATAACCTCTACTTAGGTACATTCCCATACATATACCTAAGTTATCAAGTAACCCATCTCAATCATGAGGAAACACAAAGATTATGAAATCAACGGATAACCACTACCCAGGTATATGCCCATACATATACCTAAGTTATCAAGTGACCCATCTCAATAATCAGGTAAACACAAAGGTCATAGACTCAGCTCAAACCATGATTTTCATTATCGAAACTGTAACTGCTGAAGAGACCCGTCTCTGGAGTGTACAGTGGTCCTTTCACGACTCTGAGGTACTGCTCACTGACCTAAGACTGCTGAGGTACTCCTCCTGTCGAGTACCGCGGTCCAGCCACCCAAACACAGTTGTGCTTCCCACCGGGGTATGCCACCCAAACACAGTAGTGCACACCCCCTAATAGCCTGCAGAGGTACTCCTCGGACGAGTACCGCGGGTCTGCACTGTCACACAGGTAGTGCTCCGTCCGCCATGGGTCTGCACCCAAAAAAAGTAGTGCTTCGTCTACTGAATAGTCGACTCACTCCAAGTCGAGTCGGTCAAGCAGTCGTCAGGTCTCAGTCGGCTACACGGTCTCCGTACTCTGTACGCTCGTCTCTGGGAGGGTCGGCTCCATGAGCTACAGTTCGATACTCCAAGTATCTCAAAGTCCCACTAAGAAGTATCTCAAAGGACCGCCTCGTCACAGGGGTCTCAACGCAATAGACAGTGCGCCAATCGGAAACCTGGTCTGTGAGTTATTAGCCTTTTCATCCGAGGGGCCCGGTTGGTTTCATGTTCGAACCAACCTGGCCGTATCTCAACTGTACCCCGAACTCTCATGGGGTATACTCATATGGACCATTTCTCAACGTGATCACCAACGCCGCTAACAGTTCTTCAAACGGACGTCCAATCTGAAAGTTATCAGCTTTTCGGTTCCAGGGGCCCGGTTGGATTTCGGGTACAATCAAACCCGGAAACTATCCAACTACAACCAAAACTCAGGATAAGTATTCCAAAAGTTTCGTCTCATCAAGAGGAATCCAACAAAGTCGACGGCACGTCAATCGGACGTCCGGAGCTCCAGATATAAGCGTTTCCGCTCTGAGGGCCCGGTTGGTTTCGTGTTCGAACCAACCCGTCCGTACTCAAAGATCTCCGAAACCTTGAGTGTAATATACTGAAATGACCGTCTCGATCCAAGGATCGCATCGCAACTGATGTTGCATCGATCAGAGGTATGTATCCCAAGTTATGGGCATTTGAACAGAAACAATCCGAAATGGGGGGTCTGGGCCCAGCCCGGCCCGGCCCAACCCCCCTTGGGTCGGCCCGAACCGGGTCGACCCGACCCGGGTCTGGGTCCGGCCCGGCTGGGCGCGGCCCGGCCCAGATGCGCGGCCTGGCCCGGCCTGGCTCGGTGGCCCGGCGCGCTAGCCAGGTGGCTCAGCCAAACGGCCGAGCCGATGAGGTGGGGGCGCCTGCCCCCCTGTTTTCGTAACTGCGGACCCCATAATGGGGGGCCGCTCGAGCTGGCCGCCGGGGGTTTGTAACCCCAGGCTCTTCCCCTAACCGGTCGGCCTGCACCGGTCGTCCGGCTGCTGCCGACACGGGACCAGCAAGGTCGGTCCCCCTGCTCCGCCGCGGCCCAGAACCGGTCGCGGCCTTGGTCCGTCCGGCACGGCGCGTCGGTGTCGCGCCCCTCCGCCGCGGCCCCGCTCCGGCCGCGGTGCTTCGAGGTTCCTTCAAGGTTCTTTGGCGCGGTGCGACGGCGCCGCAGATTAGTTTGTTTCCAACGGCGCGGCGTGACGGCGCCGCATTTCTCCGCCCTTTCTTTAACATTTCCCGCGCGATGCTTCGGCACCGCGCTGCCTTACACGAGCCGCAACAAAAATCAACCAACAAGGGGGAGGAGGGTCGGCCGTGTTTGTGCGGTCCGACCTCCTCCCGTTATTGCGATAACAGGCGGTTCAAAATAGACGATAAACCAACGATGAAGTAATCAGGAACAAACGAAATAAATAAACCCCTACAACCTCTTAAATAAAAAGAATCATACCAATATTCCAACCTGCAAAATAAAACATTCACGGATCCACTTAATGATGAGTTGATCCGGGTTATTTGTTTTAGAAGGAACAACCAAGGGAATAATACCATTCTCAAAATAATCCCCCTACCTGATGTAATCGTTGAACGAAGGTTCGTCGCGGAAGAAGGCGTCGCGGAAGGAGAGGGTCGTTGGCGTCGCGGTACACGGCGTCGCGTCGTCGATCTCTGAGGAAGACGTCTCTCACCGTCATCCTTCGTCGGAGGTCGGCGTTCTTCGTCGGTAATGGTGCGTTCTTCATCGGTGACGGTGCGTTCTTCGCATTCTTCAAGGAGGAAGAACGTCCTTCGGAACTTAGAGCTTTCCTCCCCAAATCCTTTCGCACCATCAACTATCCTCCCACGAAATAAGACTTAGTCTTATTTAATTAACACACAAGCCAAAGGAATTCTTTTGAAATTCAAACGGGTCCAAGAATTAATTACTTGAAAAACCTACTCAATTAATGAGTTGACTTTATTTAAAAAGGGGGGGTTTCTTTTTGAGATTTACAAAATTAAGAGGGGAAAGTTATGAACATTAGGGGAAGGTGAGGGGTTGGGCTCATTAGGGCCCCACCCCACCTTAATCTTCTCAAAGGTAGTTATCAACAAGTGGGACCCACCCCTAACTCCCTTACATAGGTTATAACCATATAAGAGAGATGAAAAGTGTTGTGACACAACACTTAATCCACTTAACAAGAAAAGAAAATATAATTGTAAAACAATTATATTATTATCCCTCACTTTATTTAAACAACACATCTCGAGAAAAAGAAACTCCAGAAAGGGGTCTTCTTAAGCAATTACCGGCGCTGCGAGTTCATCGGTGCCCTCGGATTTCAATTCCGAGCACCGGTTCAAAATTTAGAGAAACCCGCTCGTTTGTTCACTGAACGTACCCGAGCCTAACTTTGGAAATTGATTCCGGGCACACCGGGCCTCAGAATCAGGCACCGTCAGAAACTGAATTCTTGTAAAATCCCAAAGAAAATTAAGAAAAAAATTTACCTTGAATTTTACAGGTCTTTACAACTAACAACTCATAGAACAAATTATCACCCCTTTCTATCCAACTGATCCACTAATAGAGACACATTCCACTAAATTGTCCAGTTTTCACATCACCATCAGAAGTAACCAACTTCTGATCAACCTAAAATTGTTATAAGTATCCTCTATCACTAATTTAAATCTCAAGTTTATCAAACCTTCCATAACCTATCCTTTTGATGTATTAAATGGAACATGAAAATATTTTTCACAAATCCTAACATTCACCCCGGTAACTTTTTTTGTGATAAAAAATAAAATCGACCATCTTAATTAATTTTAATGTCCCGATTCCAAATATGAAATCCATTTTATCAAATTCAAAATCTAAATATGATAATTTTAAATTTTAAATAAAATATATAATATATAAAAATAATATTTATTTATACAGAAACAATTTCTTTTCTAATGAATTGTTATATTTTGATCTATTATCAATACTTAATTATTTAATGGACATTAATCATTTATTATTAATGATAAATATATGATTGATTATACATTATTCATTTATACATAAGTTTAATACTTAATAATTTTAATATGATTATTTTTTATATGTAATGGTTATATCTCCAAAGGATATATAGCCAACGATAATATGTTCAGTGGACATATTAACCTTTTACATTACTATATATAACCTTAAGTACTTCTATAAAATTTATTTATCCTACTCTATCATTTATATTCCAAAATTTATATCATATTTATAATATGTTACATTATTTCCATAGTTATAATTGGTGGGATGATCTTCAATGCAGACCATAAGGATAATGATTTCATGTTCATGATATTTTTATTTACTTTTGGATTTATTCTCCTTGTAATATTCATGATTATGTATCATATAGTTTTCTCATGATGTATTCGTGTTTATTTTTGTATTGTAATATTTTACTATAATTAAATAAATCATTATCCATTTTAAATTGTTAGTGCATGTTAAACAATCTATTCAATTCATTCAATGAATAAAAATGTGGGGAGTTAGATGGAAAGGGTGTTATTTATAGCAAACCTTTAAGAATAATCATGTAATTGTTGGTTGATATTTTGGAATCTTGATATTAAAAAATACCTGTTTAAAAATTCTTAAATGGTTTATAGACCATATGTTTTGACTTATAAAACATTATATTAGATTAATAAACATTTTTTCTTGAATTTTAATACCCATAAAAACCAAATGGAATCATTTGAATAAATTATACAATATATGAAATCAAAAATTGTTTTTGAATATATTAAAGATGTTTTATGATTTTAAAATTCAAATTAGGGTTGGTAGGTTTAGTAAAAAAATTACAATAAATTATTGAAACAAAAATACATATATTAACTCATAAAAATGATAAAAAAACGTTATTACATTATTTTTATATCATAATAAACATATAAAATGTACTATATTTTGGAGTTGGTACCCTAGAATGAAATTTTGTATACTTTATGATAACAAGTATTCATTGTTTTGAATATTAATTAACTCTTTATCATATAATGATTGTTCTTTTTCATGTCATAGTGTGTGATAATTTCCTAAGAGTAGTCTTTTCACTTAAATTTCAAAGCGGTTCCCCACTATGATGAGAAACTAGAAGTTCCATGAAAGTATTCTTAAATATATGTTCTATAGTAGGATGAAATCATTTTATGGAAACAAATGATACAGGATATTAGGGTGGATACTCATAGTACTTTAAGGCACATTCTCATGGTATACACCCTTGGTAATATCTAGTGTAGGATATTATGAGAACAAGATCCACCGGTAGGAAATCAAAATTTATATGTGTCATTGGATGTTCCTATCTGCAGATGTGTGTATTAATCCTTAGATTTTAATATTTTTATTAATGGATTCTATGAGTTGTGTAATTTTATGTATTGATGAAAACCATGACAACATATGTTCACAGTGAAGTGGGGTATGTTTGGTACGTCACGAGTAATATTTCATTAATGAATAATGAAAGAAAGGATTTGTCCCTTCTATTCTTTAATAGAAGTTGATATCTCAGGCCTTTTAATGGAAATGATATAGACAAAATAAATCCATGGCCATTATAGAGACTCAGGCTTGAAATACATGGATATTACATCATTTTAGATAAATATTCTATACATTACAAAAATACATGCCTGAGGACCGTAATAGTTTAGTGTCTTTGGAAACTTTGAAACAAAATATTCTATCTAGGTAAAAGGTATTAAACATATCCTATAAACATATCCACCTTAATTACTTATATCTAAAAACTTTATTCATAACCTGGGGAATGGAAACATAATAAAGGGGCGAGCTCAGATGCTTAGTAAGGGTAAATACAAGAAATTTGTAAGCATAACATGAACAAAGGGTATGGAACTTGAGAATAACATTTTAATATCATACCCTGCATATTATAGATCATAATAAATATTGCAATTTCATAATACATAGGTCATAATATAATTAAGAGTGTATGTCATTAAAGAATAACATAGGAATAAGACATGGAATTATTTAAAACACATAACCATATAATATGATTTCCATAGTAGTCAAGGCATTGTTATCAAGACCATCTTGGTAGTATGGGTTTACTTCCCATACCATCTTGGTAGTCATGGTTCACTCCCATGTACATCTTAGTAGCATGAATTCCCTCCTCATACTATCTTGGTATTCATGGTTCACTCCCATGGCCATCTTAGTATCAAGAGTTCACTCATACCATCTTGGTAGTCATGGTTCACTCCCATGGCCATATTAGTAGTCAAGGTTCATTCCTAAGACCATATTAGTATATCTCATGATATATAAATCTTTACCCAATGAATTGGAGTGTGATATAGGTCCTACCCATCTCATTATGAAATCATACATACATGTTCCAAAACATCATAAATAATCATATCATAACCCATGAAATGAAATGGGTATTATAAACATGTAATCATATCATAAACTTTGGAAAGAGACAGGTTTCATAATCATTTCATCATAAACATAACCCATGAAAAGAAGCGTGTTTCAAAATTATATAACCCATGAAAGAGAAATGGGTTTCATAAACATCATGACATCAAAACATAATCTATTCATAGAAAGAATATGAATGGAAAAATTGAATAATTTTCCAAGAAAGGCATGATTAACACCAATGGATGTTATCTTAGATGGGAAATAATTTTGAAATATATTTTAAAAATATTTCTTGAGAAAAATATCCTTTCTACATTGAAAACTCTTTTTAAATCATAAAACATTTTTCTTTGAAAATAGATTTGAAAACTTATAAAAGAATCATTTAAAACCATAAAACGTTTTTAAAATCCTTTTTCCTTTAAAACGGGATTCAAAGATCTTTTGGAAACATTTTTGAAAAAATGGTTTTTGAATATAATATATTTATGATCGGAGAGAGATACGGTCATATTTTACTTAAAAATATTATCTTAAGTACAGAAGAGTGAAAAAATGGTACTAATACATGAGTATACCTTGAATAAATAGATTAGAAGTAAACTCATGAGTTTTTTTGAGATATGGGTCATAATATTTCATAAAAGGAATCATAAATATAAACAATCTCGAAAAAATGATGAGATTTTCTCAATAAACTCTTATAACTTGGTAACTTGGGATCATACTCTCCATGTAAGAAAATGAAATCAAATGAAGCATAAAATATAATTAAATTAATTAAATTAATGATATGACATGTAAAATTAAATTATATACACCTCAAAAATAATTTAGTTGCATAACAAAACATGAGTCTCAAAGAAGGAAAATTGAGACAAAACTATTTTACAGATTTGGTAAATTGTGAAACTTAATCCCCATGAAATAAAGATCATAAAATGGATATGTGAATACCCATAAATTTAATTATAATATACATATAATACATTCATGTTCAGTACATACACCACATAAAAGGAATGGGTGGTGAATAAATCATGTATCTCACAGAAATAAAAAGGGAGATGAAATCCCCTTACCTTGTGTATTGACTCTCATCGTACTCATTCAAACCAAATGTATAATAAATATAAATTTATTGTACATATTTTATAGAACTATATTATTATATCTAATACCATATATGGTTTTATTATGAATTTATATTACCTTCTTGTTATCAATCCTATGTTATGGTTTCACTTCGGGTAATATTCGCTTTATTCTTCTCATGTGTTTTAATTTGTTATATATTTGGTGCTTATACATTATATCATTATTTACAGAATTTAAAACATGATATAAATATAATTTATATAATTTATATTTTTATTATAATAATCTATATAATATATATGTACAAAATTGAATACACCATTCATGGATACGGTAAGTCGTACGTACGCATGAACGTTGTTTCCGTTTTTATTGTCGTATTAAAAGAAAGAAAGAAAATTACATATATGTATATATGTATATAATTATTATATTAAATTTATGATATAATATATATAATATATAACTAATAAACACCATCCTTAATACATTCCATGTAGTGTATGAATGAATCATATCGCTTTGAGGGGGCGGTAGTCCACACTTCCTCAAATGAAATTATCATATTAACACAAAATGGAAAGTAAAAAAGATATGTATTATAAAAAAAAGAATACATAAGATTAAATAAATAATAAATATAATATATTAAATATATAAATATATTTTACATTATAATTTTCACCATGAGAGGCGGTAAATAAAATTGAACAATCATCGTTTAGTGAGGTGATAGTTCGTCATACACATAAAGAGTATGTTTGTTACCCATTAGATGGAGGTGTGTGTATGTGTAGGTATAAACCTTAGCATAAAAACATACTATTATATTTATTATAATAGTTTTTTTATACAATAATTTAATAAATAAATTGGAGAGGTGTTAGAAGAAAAATAAAAGGAAGTAGCTTGGGAGAAGGCGTTACATCTTAATTGGGTAACGCTTTTTGGTTTATGCAAAAAGGATTACTTGGAAGAATTTATGAAAAAAGGTAGGATTAAATAAGGAATGTAGGGATTTTATTAATTTTATTTGGAATATCTTGGCTGAACCTAATTGGTTTGAGAGTTTTGAATAAGAGGGGGAGGTGGTGTTATTTTATAGGGAAGGAGGAGTGGAACTCTTGTAAATATTTTAAGAGAGAATTTCACGCACATTTTTCATGTTTTAAGTGAATCCAATAATGTTAAAAAGTATATAAAAGTGATTATAGGATATAAATATGGTCATAAAATAGCTTTTGGACAAGTTTATAGGTCGTTTTGGGTCTTATTAAGGTTTAGTCCTTAGTTAAGCTTAATTTTACCTTAACCGATGTGACTAATTTTAATTACTTTCACTAATAATTTTGGCCAAAAACTAGGTTGAACTTATTAGAAATTATAAATCATAATTATTCCAAATATTAAATCCATTTTTCCAAATTCAAATCAAATTAGTGGTAGAAATTAATTGAAAATTAATCTTGTTGACGGGACGACACTGTGGGTTTTTAAAGTAAAAATGATCAAAAGTTTGCTAAGTTTTTATATCTAATTTAAATGTGGAATTGGTTAAAATTACCTAATTTGGATTAATTGATAAAATTATTATCTAATTAAACTATTAAACCAGTTTAAAATATAATTTAACCTTGTAAATAAATTAAATTAAAAAGCATTTTTGGCTTAAACTCCAGTATTTTAATTATTCATTAAAAAATAAAACCTTATAGAAAAATACCAAAACAATTATCCTAACAAAATTTTTATATTTCACTTCCTTATATAGATATTATTTTGATATATTAAATCTATAAAATTTACAATAATTGAATTTCAAATGGTTTCTCTATTAAAAGGTATTAAAACTACCTTTATAAAAAAATAGGTTTTTATGCATAAAATTAGGTTTTTTCTTATCTTATGTCTATCCAATATATGGGATGAATAGAAAAAATATTTTATTTAATATATAACATATATATTAAATTAATATCACTTGATAATTTTAATTTATTTAATTTATTAGGGTAAAATAGCTTTATAACCATAAAAATATTAATAATTTCCTTTATATTCAATCGGTTTTCATATTCATTTCTAATTAATTGATAAACTATGAATTCATATTATATTTTTGTAAACCATATATTTTAATAAATTAGATAATATTTTTCAAACCGCTAATTTAACTTCTAGGTTATATCTTATTATATTAAATAATAATATTTTATTAATATATTATTGTTTGGTAAAACTCGGTCGTGCATGTTACGCAAGCCATCAAGGAAAGTCGTTATTGCATGTAACACAATCTAACCTCGGTGTTCCATGTGGAGAAAGCTAAAATCTATGTTTCTTATAGTGATGATTAAATTGGTTTTGCGTATAAAACAATCCAAACATAGTGATTTAATATAAAATAAACTATTTTCAGTGTTATGTGAAATGAAAAATATCACAAAGGTTACATTAATTCTAAAAATAATAATTCACAAAATCTTAGAGTGTTACATTATACCCCCCTTAAAATGAATTTTTCCCTCAAAATTCATATGGGTTATCAAAGGTTTAATATTTGAAAGTTTCATTCATAGAAACCCACATCATAAAAATGGATACTAAAACTTCCCTTAAAAAGAGAGAGTTGGAATCATAATGGTTACCCAATGTAACATATAACTGCATTTACACATAGGAGAACATAGGTTGGGAGTGAATATTGGACATAGAGGGAAAATGTAAATATTTATAGGTAGTTATTGAGTTCATCAATCCCAACCAAGTGAATGATCAAAGAAAATTTGAGGGCCTCAAATTCATAAATCTATGATGATTTAAAAGGCCATCAGTTCAAAAAAATTAAGCTATTAGGACAACACATTTTCTTTTGATAATTATTATAACATTGACTAATTATTTTATTGACCAATAATATAAGGAAATATTCTTACTTGATATATTTTTATAAAAAAATCATTTTTTTGGTTGTGCTTTTAACTATTTCTAAATCATCCATTACTTTAATAAATGGATGTCCAAAAATTAATTTGATGCTTGAATGACTAAAATACACTTTTAAATGGTATTAATTCCCACAAAATAGTGAAAAGTATAACTATTTATCTATAAATATTCTTAAAAATAAATATGGTTAATACATTAATCGCTAAAAATAAAAAGTAACACTACTATTTCAACATAATTAGTTATTCATCAAAAATAATTATACATTAACTATGACATCACATTGGCCAGTGGTAGGCATGAAACCTTTATCATCCTTCAGTCATGGTTTCAAGACCTATGGCCTTTCCATACAAGATTGGTTGTCACCTGACATACATGATGTCCTTTTCTAAAACTTAACTGATATAATATCCAAAGTATGATGGACATCCTTGAAATAAGGTTAATCACTAAATAGCCTTTTAACCAAGGTTTTTAATACAAACTCTGTGCATAAATACTTCCTTTGAAGTTTAACTTAAAATTTTCATGAATGGTTAAACTTATAACCCTTATCAAAGATGAAAATCCAAAACTTTAGTAGGAGGGTCATGAAATAAGCTTAACATTGATTCTCATGCATATCAAAAATTAGCTCTCGGTTGTCACATTCCAAACATGTGAATACCCCCATCATATATTCTCTTGAAACGTGGTAATATCCTGAATTACCATAAATCCTTATTGAAAACATTCATACTTCATTATTCAAAGTATATTTAATTTATTCCATATATCAAAAAATGTTTTAAACTTCATCAATGATTATATAAACCACATGTCAACAAGTCCTTAATTAGTTCCAAGGTAACAAGTATCATCCAATTTACTTATTAATATCCCAAATATCTTTATCCAAATAACATTATCATAAAATAAGGAACATATTAAGGGTTATCTTTCCCTTAATCATGTTTTTTCCATGGAAATAACCTTTCCATTATATCACTTTTCTATTCCATTAGAACCATTAAACTTGTTCTTGTAAATCCATAGAAAAAAACAAAAACTAAACAATCCTTATATATTTCACCTTTCATATAAAATACTTCTTGAATAAAAATATATAAAATATTTTATTATTCCACTTAATCCTTATGAAATTATCAAGGATACCTCATCTTATTACACAATACCTCTTTCCTTTCACATTTCATATGTAGTCTTTTTATCATCAGTATTGTAACCATTACTAGTACCACCTTGTTGATCCTCTTCATGAGATTTCCTCTTGGGAAATTGAGTTTCATAATGACCATTTATTCCACACTTAAAACACTTAACATTTTATTATGCCTTAGGGAGGCAAATATTCTCATCCATTTCATTAATCGAACTCTTCATTTTTCCCTTGTAGTCACTTACTTTGTGTCCTTCTTTACCACAGTCAAAATATATTCTTGCTCCTATATGACTTTCACTTAAGTGATTTTTTCCACATTCTTGACACAAAGTAAACCAAATATTATTTCCACCATGATATCCACTACCAAAACTCTCAGAAAAATCATTCTTTATCTTCCTTGGTGAGTCTGCGATTTGGCTAAGGTACACATTGTTAATCATGTTCCTTGAAAACTGGTTAGGCATGATCACAATATCTCTCACTCTGATGATCATCCCACTTGAATTCTCATCATAAAATCTTCCATCAAATTCAATGTTGATCCAATTCCTTCAAGTTCCCACCATTGACTAAAACCAGAAGCATAGTGTTAGAATTACTTAACATAGCATAAAACCACATAGTCATGAAAAGAATTACTTATAGGATATCTAAATTATGACAACTTACTTAATCTGTGAAATACTAGGTTTATCCTATGTTATTAATAGCCAAATTATATTTAAATATTTCATTATGGTTCATTAAGAGTTTGTGAATTTCCAAATCATATCCCCTAGGAGTGTCAAACTAGGTGTGCAGCAAGGCCTGTTATTGTATACCAAATTACCCTAAGTCAAGCCTGAAACATCTTGTCAGAGTTGTTACACCTGGGTACATGTGTTCCAGAGCCACATCCACGTGTAATATCTAGACAGGGAAGTATTTATAGTAAACCACTCACTCTATCATTTACCAAAATTCCATCACATTTTCATAAACATTAACTCATCCCTATACTTATCCTTGGAGACATCCCTAGACATATCCTTAGAAACGTACCTAGGGATCTAACTAAAGTTTTCTCATCATAATTTTCAAAGGTTGACTAAAAATTTCCTTTTATACCAACTATAGAAACCCAAGCTTGACATACATGGATATTAAATCATTTTAGATGAATATTGTGTACATTACAAAAATACATGCCCGAGGAACGTAATAGTTTAGTGTCTTTGGAAACATAGAAACAAAATATTATATCCTGGTGAAATATCTTAAACATAACCCATAAATATATCCACCTTAAGTAATTCTACCTAAATCCTTTATTCAAAACCTGGGGAATGAAAACATAAGAAAGGGGTGAGATCATATGCTCAGTAAGGGTAAATATAGGAAATGCGTAAGAATAACATGAACAAAGGGTATGGAACTTGGGGATAATATTTGAAGATCATACCCTGCATATTATAGATCATAATAAATATTTACAAGTCATAATACATTGGTCATAAGATAATTAAGAGCATAATTCATGAAATCATAACATAGGAATACAAAATGGAATTGTGTAAAACGCATAAGCATATAATATGATTTCCATGGTTTACTCCCCATACCATCTTCGTAGTTATGGTTCACTCCCATGGACATATTAATAGTATGAGTTCACTCCTCATACCATATTGATAGTAATGCTTCACTCCCTTATCCATCTTAGTAGCATGAGTTTAACTCCTTATGCTATCTTGGTCGTCATGGTTAACTCCCATGGAAATCTTATTAGTCAAGGTTCATTACCAAGACCATATTAGTCTATATCATGATATATAAATATTTACCCAATACATTAGAGGGAGATATAGGTCTCACCCATCTCATAATGAAATCATACATACATATGCCTCAAGATAATAAATAATCATATCATAACCCATGAAATGAAATGGGTATTATAAACATGTAATCATAACATAACCTATAGAAAGATATTGGTTTCATAATAATTTAATCATAAACATAAACTATGAAAAGAAGCAGGTTTCAAAAGTATATACCCATGAAAGTGAAACGGGTTTCATAAACATCATACCATTAAAACATAATCCATTTAGAGAAATAATATGAATGGAAAATTTGAATAATTTTCCTAGAAAGTCCTAAGTAACACAAATGGATGTATTAGGAGGGAAATAATTTTTAAATATCTTTTAAAAACATTTCTTGAGTAAAATATCCTTTATCCATTGAAAACTCTTTTTAAAGCATAAAACCTTTTTGAAAACCTTTTTATTTGAAAATAACTTTGAAAATTTATAAAGGAAGCATTGAAAACTATAAAAAGTTTTTAAAATCCTTTTTCTTTAAAATGGTCTTCAAATATATTTTGAAATCGTTTTTTAAAATATGGTTTTTGAATACTGAAAAAGCGTTGTCGCACGCGCTCTCAAAAGAACTTCAAAAGTGAGTTACGTTGGATAAAACTCCAAGCACAACACTCTATGAAGCTAATGTTTAGTTTACTTGGTGTAGCATAGGGGGCTAACCAAGGTCGTCTCTCAAAGGAGGAAGTGAATTAAAACATCTTATTAGAGGTATTCTAAAAATTAAATAAAAGAGAATAAAAACACTACTAGAAAAGGATGGGGGTTGTTTATAGTTTATGAATCTAGAAGAAGTTTGCTGGAAGAAGATTGCATAATTTTTTTTTTGTTTTTAGTTTTGAAATGAATTTCAATTTAAATGACACAACAAGAAGATGTTTTTTTTTAGAAATCTATTTAAAAAGCGTAATCGATCTAACTCTACCTCTTCACTTTATTATTAATCATTATCATTTAAATTAACATTCACTTAATTATGATCCCTTAATTTGTTAAATCCCGAACCCTACGAGAATTAACTTTACCACAAAGATGATGTGAATTTAAACCTAGGCTAACTTTGGAACGTGCAATCGCAGCACCCTGCTTTGATTGATGTTCTAAGATTAGCTTATGATCAGTGGTAAATTAAGGCACATATCCATTCTGGAAATGAGGATGAATTGTGTTTAGGGATTATATTTGAACTCTACAAATTTATCCCGTGTGGTCTTGTATTACCGATTAAGATCGCGCTCTCACAATTTACACAAAATCCCGACCTCGCGTGTTTTTGTGTTAATTGTTCAATTGCTTGCTTAGTTTCTTACAATTTAAAAACACAATTCATGGATCATATTAAGTGAATTACAGTAGCTCATTGATTCAAATTAATTAAATGAAGAGGGTAGAAGATAGATCGATTACTAAAAGACTACTCTTCCATGGGTGGCGTAATCATCGTAGAAGCGTTTTGCATGTGCAAAGGTTTATAATGGGTATAACCCAATATCGCTTCTACTCAAGAATTACAGCCCCAAGAGGAAGATTAAGAGAAGAATAAATTTAAATAAAACAGAGGAAAAGAGAAGAAATAAAAGAAGAACAAAGAAGTTTATTACACAAACAAAACAATTACAACATGAAGGAGAGAAGGAGGCTTCGATGAGAGGATCCTTGCTTCAAGAGCTACCTCTCTTACAATGGTTGGAGAATTTGGTTGAAACCAATTCTCCTATGCCTCCAATCTCCCAATTCACGAACCAGCCTCTCCAAATGAGAAAATCACTAATTTATAGAGTGGAGGGGAGGCTAGGTTTAAAGTGGTTTCAAGTGTGAATGCAAAATCTCGGCCAAATATTTTAATGAAACTTGCACCGCCCATTTGACCTCCAAAACGAGTGAATTGACCGGCCTTCCAGAAGGATGATTTGTGCCACATCATGTCCCAGAGCTTTCCTCAAAATTTGGGCTCAATCCAAGCCCGTATGTAGAGGATATGGCCCAAATACAGAACCTTCTCCATTCTGGAGAGCCCAGCCCAACTTTGACTTCATGGCCCAATTTCAACAACCAAATCAACTCTTTAGCTTTAGTGTCCTGAATAAAAGTTGTAGATAATTAAGTTAGGAACACTGTTACAAAATTTCAAATTCAAATAATAAATATAAAAATATTTATCTTCGAAATAATACAGTGCACTATTAAGGGTAAAACTGGAATTTTCACCAAATTTTCAAATGAATGATCAAATCCCAAATATTTTATAAATAAACATATTTAACACAATGTGAGGAAATTATATCATTTATTATCAATAAAATATTCAATAAAATAGTGTTTTATCAACTCCCCCACACTTACCCTTTTGCACACCTGGGCAAAACCACATATCAAGTAAACATCAATATCAAATCAAAACCAATTTTAAAACACATATCTTTAAGATCAATCAATTTCACACCAAGAATAAAAAGATATCATGCCTCATAAAAAACCTTATTTCAGGTTCTCCATTTATATCATTCAATATATTTCCACTTCATTTATCCACCCATGCACAAAACACTTACCTCGCTTGAATTTTCTCTCATCACTCAAATATCAATTTTTTTGCAATGTCTTTCTCATCCAAACTCATACAAGGGTCACCATAGGCTTGATAGATTCCTACATCGCTACCCGATGTGAGTCAAGGACATATGTTTATCATGAGGACTTTTCAGGGTTGTTCTGTGGCTTTCGGTTGGTAGGATTAAGATGTGAAAAACTCTGAGGCTGAATGAGGAGGGCTTGACTCTTTTAAAGCAAAATTGCATTAATCTAATTTTCACTTAAATATAGTCTTCTCTTCAATCCCCATAGTATCAATTCAGCTCCATCATCATGAAAAGTCATGAAAGGTTTACACCATTCATCATTTCAGCATAAAAAATGTCAATCTTCTAAAACATGATTTTCTTGAAAGCTCCAGATGGGCATAGCTTTCCACCTCAATTAGAAGCTCCAGAAAAGGCACAGCTTCACTTGTCATGAAAGCTCCAGAAAAGGCACAGCTTTCAATATAATGACTTTCTTTAGCAGCAAACACATCTCTTCAGAATTTAATTTTCCACCCAAAGTATCACATAATGTGGTGTCACAACACAAGACAGCTTCCCCCACACTTAAGCTCAACTAGATTATGCAATTTCACTTCAAGAGTTGGTTGGATAGGGAAAATTGGCTTGTAATGTGGCTTAACCTAACAGGCTGTGCATGGCTTCTAAGGGCTACAAGGGTTAAATATTCAAGGTAGGCCATTATAAAAAAGGATTATTTGAAATAGGGGTTTTAATACCAAACAAATGCCTCAATCATTTAAACACAAGTACCTCAAACCCTCAAGTTTTGACAGGAATAGATCAAATTCTGGTTAAATCAAGTATGGTTTGGCTCTCTCAAGAAGTGAGGTGAATGTAAAGAATATGAAAATAATGGTTTAGAAGCCTCACAGGAAAGTGATTTCAAATATAAAGATAGTGAGATTGGCATGGGATTCAAAATTCAGCGTACTTTGCATGAAATTACTAAATATTTGAACTTGAAACAAAGTCATTTCAGCATTCATTTAAGCTTAGTTTCAAGGGGTAAATTGTTTCACTTATTGATATGGATTTAAAAATGGTGATGAGAATCATTTCAGCTCAAAAGTTTCAAAAACACACAGAAAATTGTAAAATAAACACACAAATTTTGAAAAACACACAATTTTTGTTTTTTGGTTTTTTTTTTAACAGGAAAACAATTGAAATTACTAAACTAAAAGGTTCCCTCCCCCACACTTAAAATATTGCATTGTCCTCAATGTGAACCCGTGAGATGATATATGCACATGAAATGCAGAATTTTTAAATAGGACAAATAATATAAAAGTGAAAGGGTTAGGAACAGCCTGATGTGATCAAGTGATGATGGGGTCATGCAGTGTGATAAAATCCACTGCATCAGTAGGATGTCCCTCAATGTATCTCTTCAAACGTTGCCCATTGACTGTAAAGCTCCTTCCAGTGTCCTCTTGTGTGATCTCCACAATGGGGGTCTTGTATGCTGTCCTATAAGCCCACAATGCATCATCCAAGCGCTTGCTCCAATCCTTCCTATTTGGCTGCACGGTTTTCTCCAAGATTTGTTTCAACTCACGATTTGAAACCTCAGCCTGGCCATTTGTTTGGGGGTGGTATGGTGTTGATGTTTTGTGTGTCACCCCATACTTCTGAAGGAGGGAAGAAAAATTCCTATTGCAAAAGTGTGTCCCTTGGTCACTGATGATGGCCTTTGGTACTCCAAACCTGCAAAAAATCTGGGCTTTGACAAAATCCACAACAACATGAGAATCGTCAGTCCTGGTGGCCTTGGCCTCCACCCATTTACTCACATAATCGACAGCAACAAGGATATACAAGAAACCAAATGAACTAGGAAAAGGTCCCATAAAATCAATTCCCCAAACGTCAAAAATCTCACAGAATAAAATGGGTTGTTGGGGCATCTCGTGTCTTCTTGAAATGTTTCCAGTGTGTTGGCAACGAGAGCATGACTTACAAAATACATGGGAATCATGGAATAAACTAGGCCAATATAATCCTGAGTCTAAAACCTTCCTAGCTGTCCGTTGGGGTCCAAAGTGTCCACCACAAGCAAGTGTATGACAGAAATGCAAAACAGACTCAAACTCATGATCGGGAACACACCTCCTAATGACTTGGTCACTACACATGCGCCAGAGGTATGGATCATCCCACACATAATACCTAGACTCACTTTTTAATTTTTGGACTTGATGCTTCTTCAAATTTACTGGGATTTCAGAGCCAACAATGTAATTAACTAAATCAGCATACCAAGGATGCTTACCTGAGATGGTATAGAGATGCTCATCGGGGAAAGTGTCCCGAAGTGGTACCTGGTCCAAGGTGTCACCCTCTAGTGTGTGAGTAAGCCTACTCATGTGGTGTGCCACCAAATTCTCTGACCCCTTCTTGTCCTTTATCTCAAGGTCAAACTCTTGAAGAAGTAGCATCCAACGGATAAGTCGTGGCTTTGCATCTGGCTTCTTTAGGAGTTACCTCAAAGCTGCATGGTCAGAAAAAACAACTACTTTAGAGCCCAATAAATATGAACGAAATTTATCTAAAGCAAATATAACAGCAAGAAACTCCTTTTCTGTTGTGGTGTAGTTTGATTGGGCTGAATCTAGTGTCCTCGATGCATAGGCGATCACATGTGAACGTCCCTCCACCCTCTGAGATAAGACAGCTCCAACCGCGAAGTTGGAGGCGTCACACATAAGCTCAAAAGGAATCTCCCACCGTGGGGGCTGTATGATCGGTGGAGTGGTCAGACACTTCTTTAGCTCATCAAATGATACCCTGCATGAATCATCAAAATTGAAGTCAATATCTTTTTGAAGCAATCGAGATAAGGGTAGAGCGATCTTACTGAAATCTCTGATGAAGCGTCGATAAAATCCAGCATGTCCAAGGAATGATCGAACATCACGCACACATGAAGGGTAGGGTAAGGATGAAATGATGTCTACCTTAGATCTATCAACCTCTATCCCATGTTTTGACACTACATGCCCTAAGACAATGCCATGCTCTACCATGAAATGACACTTTTCAAAGTTCAGGACTAGATTCTTCTCAATACAATGATTCAACACATTTTCCAAACTACTTAGACATTCATCAAATGAAGATCCATACACTGTAAAATCATCCATAAATACCTCCATGCAGGTCTCAATAAAATCAGAAAAAATGCTCACCATGCATCTCTGGAAGGTACCTGGGGCATTGCAAAGTCCAAATGGCATCCTTCGGTAAGCAAAGGTACCGAATGGGCAGGTGAATGTTGTCTTCTCCTGGTCCTCTGCTGTAATGGGAACCTGAAAATATCCAGAAAATCCATCCAAGAAACAATAGTGTGTCTTCCCAGCTAGTCTCTCAAGCATCTGATCAATAAATGGGAGGGGGAAATGATCTTTGCGAGTGGAATGATTTAGTTTCCTATAATCAATACACACGCGCCAACTGTTTTGTACCCTCATTGGAACTAACTCATCTTTCTCATTTTTAACAACAGTAACACCACTTTTCTTAGGCACAACCTGAATAGGACTTACCCACTGAGAATCTGAAATGGGATAGATTATACCTGCCTCGAGCAATTTTTCAACCTCTTTTTTAACAACCTCCAGAAGGGTTGGATTGAGTCTCCTTTGTGGTTGCCTCACCGGTTTAGCTCCATCTTCCAAAAGAATCCTATGCATGCAAATGGAGGGGCTAATACCTGATATGTCAGCCAAGGTCCACCCGATTGCCCTGATGTTCTCCCTCAAAAGATTCAAAAGTTTTTCTTCATGTTCAAAAGAGAGATTGTTAGCAATGATAACAGGTAATTTTTCACCACTTAACAAGTATGAGTATTTGATATTTGGTGGCAATGGCTTTAGTTCTAGTGATGGTGGCTGCTGAATGGATGGAAGCATGAGTGGCGTAGACATCTGTGCACAATCATACATATCATCTGAATGAGAGAACAATGCATCAAATCCATCAGAAAAATTAGCAGCCATATCATAATCAGAGTATACATGCTCAGAATTCGAATATGATTGGACAAATGAACCAATCCCAAGATCAGAAAGATCATGAATTAAAGGGGATGAAGTAGAATGAGACATCAAGTTGGACCCAATACTCATTATTTCATTAAGAAGTGAATAGTCCCCAAGAGATTGGGAATCAAAAATAGAGGGACTATCACATGGAGACTCAGAATGAGAGAGAAAGAATGCTGAGTGTTCCTCTGGTGGGTACTTCATAGAATCCAGGATTTTAAACCTCACGATTTCATCCCCGAATTCCATGGAAAGAGTACCCTCATGAACATTGATAATGGTCTTAGCAGTTTTGAGGAAGGGTCTACCAAGAATGATAGGGGCATGAGAACTTACCTGGTCATCTTCCATGTTTAGTACATAGAAATCAGCAGGGAAGATCATGTCCTTTACCTTTACCAACACATCTTCAAGGACACCAGCCGGATATGCTGTAGCTCTATTCGCTAGCTGCACCACTACCCTTGTAGGCTTGAGCTCACCAATCTGCAATGAAGAGAAAACAGAGTGAGGCATCACATTTATTGAAGCTCCTAAATCACAAAGAGCATCAGAGAAGTGAAACTCCCCTATGGTGCATGGGATGGTGAATGTCCCGGGATCCTTGCACTTTGTTGGCATTGCTAGAGTTGGTGTAATGAGTGCTGAGACATTCCTTCCAAGGTTGATCCTCTCATTTCCCTTGAGCCCTCTTCGATTGGTACAAAGTTCTTTTAAGAATTTGGCATACCTTGGGATTTGCTTAATGGCTTCGAGTAGAGGAATGTTGATCTCCACACGCTTGAATGTGTCCAAAACCTCCTTTTGCATTGCTTCTTCAGCCATCTTCTTGGTTTGAACAACCCTGTTTGGAAAAGGAAGTGGTTTAGGAGGAACATCATCAATCTTTTTCTTACCTTTATCTTTCTCCTTGGATTGTTCATCAGTTGGTATGGAATGTGGCTTCTCTGAAGTTGAGGTGAATCCCGGTGGAATGGTAGGTACAGCTGTATCGTTCATTTTCTTCCCACTTCTCAATGTTATGGCACTAACATTCCCCTTTGGATTTGGAGTGGGTTGGGAAGGTAGATTTCTAGAATTCTTACTTACAAGTTCATGGAGGGCGGTGGCAATCTGGCTCATTTGAGTCTTCAACTCTCTCAGCTCCGAACCTTGACTCTTCAGCTCATTCTGTTGATTAAGAACAATTTGTTTCAAAAGATCATCAGTGTTAGAGTCTACCTTGTGTTGGATATTCCCTTGTTGCTGACTTGTTGATGTTTGAGCTTCAAATCTCCTTTGGGGTTGTTGGAAACCCTGTTGGTAAGGTGGAGGCTGCTGGAAGTTTTGTTGAAAGGGGGGCCTTTGTTGTTGTCCAGAGCCATACCTCATGTCCAGATGATCTTTCCACCCTTGGTTGAATGTTGAATCGAACTTCTTCTGGGGATATGGTTGTTGCTGCTGCTGCTGATATGGTCTCCCAGGGAACACTGCTGCACAATCTTCTGTTTCTTGGAGTTGTGGGCAACAGTCAGTTGGGTGGCTTGTCTCAGTGCAAATACCACAAGGCCTTGAAGGAGGAGGTAAAGATGTCTTTTGTGCCAAAGCAATCTGCCTTACCATAGTTGTCAATTCTTCTAACTTGGTATCAATCAAATGACTCTCAAGAGAAGAAGGACTTACCTGATGTACTCCCCTGACATGTAGTGTACCTCTATCGCCAAATTGTTGGGAGTTTTGGGCCATCTTGTCAATCAATGCACGTGCGGCTATTGGTGTCTTGTCCACCAATGCCCCTCCAGCTGCGGCATCCACCATGCTTCTCTCCATAGCTGTGAGTCCTTCATAGAAGTACTGAATGAGGAGTTGCTCACTGATTTGGTGATGTGGACAGCTTGCACACAACTTCTTGAATCGCTCCCAATACTCATACATGGACTCCCCTTGTGCTTGCTTGATCCCCGATATCTCCTTTCGAATGGATGTGGTCCTTGATGCTGGAAAAAATCTCTGCAAGAAAAGACGTTTCAAATCGTTCCAACAAGTTACATCTTCGGGTTGTAAATAATACATCCAATCTTTTGCAGCTCCATCAAGTGAGAATGGGAATGCTCTTAGTTTGATTTGATCTTCAGAGACATTTCTAGGTTTTAGGGTTGAGCAAACCACATTAAATTCTTTCAAATGTTTATTCGGATCCTCACCAGAGAGGCCATGAAACTTTGGAAGTAAGTGAATTAACCCTGATTTTAGTTCAAAGTCCGATTCGAGATTTGGGTATGCAATACAATTTGGTTGATAGTTAATATCAGGTGCAGCCAATTCTCGAATGGTTCTATTAAGTTCATTTCCATTATTATCAGCCATTGGTTCCTCTTTTATGTTTGAATTTGAATTGCTTCCAATTTCAATGTTTTGATATTGGAGTAATTCTCCAACTGGTTGAATGTTGAAACTTCCCGTAGACTGAGAATGTCTGATTCGTGCCCTAAGGCTACGTTCAATCTCAGGGTCAAGATCTAAGAGATCTTCGGGATTAGTTCGTGTCATAGATCAAATAAAAATGAAAAGAAAGAAGGTGGACCATAGTAAAATAAAAATGAGAAGTTTGAGTTGATGGTCCACAAAGAAGTAGGAGAAAATAAAAGAAGAGGATGAAAAATCAGATTGGGTAAAGAAGGAAGAAAGAAGAGAGGAAAATAATAAAATGTAAAATAAAATAAATACCTCTAGTTGGTTGAAATAATTACTTGCCTCCCCGGCAACGGCGCCAATTTGAAAAAGCGTTGTCGCACGCGCTCTCAAAAGAACTTCAAAAGTGAGTTACGTTGGATAAAACTCCAAGCACAACACTCTATGAAGCTAATGTTTAGTTTACTTGGTGTAGCATAGGGGGCTAACCAAGGTCGTCTCTCAAAGGAGGAAGTGAATTAAAACATCTTATTAGAGGTATTCTAAAAATTAAATAAAAGAGAATAAAAACACTACTAGAAAAGGATGGGGGTTGTTTATAGTTTATGAATCTAGAAGAAGTTTGCTGGAAGAAGATTGCATAATTTTTTTTTTGTTTTTAGTTTTGAAATGAATTTCAATTTAAATGACACAACAAGAAGATGTTTTTTTTTAGAAATCTATTTAAAAAGCGTAATCGATCTAACTCTACCTCTTCACTTTATTATTAATCATTATCATTTAAATTAACATTCACTTAATTATGATCCCTTAATTTGTTAAATCCCGAACCCTACGAGAATTAACTTTACCACAAAGATGATGTGAATTTAAACCTAGGCTAACTTTGGAACGTGCAATCGCAGCACCCTGCTTTGATTGATGTTCTAAGATTAGCTTATGATCAGTGGTAAATTAAGGCACATATCCATTCTGGAAATGAGGATGAATTGTGTTTAGGGATTATATTTGAACTCTACAAATTTATCCCGTGTGGTCTTGTATTACCGATTAAGATCGCGCTCTCACAATTTACACAAAATCCCGACCTCGCGTGTTTTTGTGTTAATTGTTCAATTGCTTGCTTAGTTTCTTACAATTTAAAAACACAATTCATGGATCATATTAAGTGAATTACAGTAGCTCATTGATTCAAATTAATTAAATGAAGAGGTTAGAAGATAGATCGATTACTAAAAGACTACTCTTCCATGGGTGGCGTAATCATCGTAGAAGCGTTTTGCATGTGCAAAGGTTTATAATGGGTATAACCCAATATCGCTTCTACTCAAGAATTCCAGACCCAAGAGGAAGATTAAGAGAAGAATAAATTTAAATAAAACAGAGGAAAATAGAAGAAATAAAAGAAGAACAAAGAAGTTTATTACACAAACAAAACAATTACAACATGAAGGAGAGAAGGAGGCTTCGATGAGAGGATCCTTGCTTCAAGAGCTACCTCTCTTACAATGGTTGGAGAATTTGGTTGAAACCAATTCTCCTCTGCCTACAATCTCCCAATGCACGAACCAGCCTCTCCAAATGAGAAAATCACTAATTTATAGAGTGGAGGGGAGGCTAGGTTTAAAGTGGTTTCAAGTGTGAATGCAAAATCTCGGCCAAATATTTTAATGAAACTTGCACCGCCCATTTGACCTCCAAAACGCGTGAATTGACCGGCCTTCCAGAAGGATGATTTGTGCCACATCATGTCCCCGAGATTTCCTCAAAATTTGGGCTCAATCCAAGCCCGTATGTAGAGGATATGGCCCAAATACAGAACCTTCTCCATTCTGGCGAGCCCAGCCCAACTTTGACTTCATGGCCCAATTTCAACAACCAAATCAACTCTTTAGCTTTAGTGTCCTGAATAAAAGTTGTAGATAATTAAGTTAGGAACACTGTTACAAAATTTCAAATTCAAATAATAAATATAAAAATATTTATCTTCGAAATAATACAGTGCACTATTAAGGGTAAAACTGGAATTTTCACCAAATTTTCAAATGAATGATCAAATCCCAAATATTTTATAAATAAACATATTTAACACAATGTGAGGAAATTATATCATTTATTATCAATAAAATATTCAATAAAATAGTGTTTTATCAAATACAATAGATTTCTGACCTGAGAGAGACAGTCAAATTTTACTTAAAACATTATATTAAGTACCAAAGAGTGGTAAAATGGTACTAATAAAGGAGTATACCTTGAATAAATATAGGATAATTAAACTCGAGATTTTTATTGAGATATGTATCATAATATTTTATCAGCGTAATCATAAAGATAAATAATATCAAAAAATGATGAGATTGTATCAATGAACTCTTATAACTTGGTAACTTGGGATCATACTCTCCATGTAAGAAAAGGAAATTACATGAAGCATAAAATATTATGAAAATAAGTAAATTAATAATATAACATGTAAAATATAAGTGTATACACCTCAAAAATAATTTATGTGCATAATAAAACATGAATCTCAAAGGAGAAAAATTGAGACAAAATTATTTTATCAATTTGGTAACTTTTGAAACTTAATCCCCATGAAATAAAGATCATAAAATGGATATGTGAATACTCATAAATTTAAGTATAAGAGACATAGAATACATTAATAGTAAGTACATACACCACACAAAAGTAATGGGTGGTGAATAAAGCATGTATCTCATGGAAATAAAAAGTGAGATGAAATCCCCTTACCATGTGTCTTGACTCTCGTCGTACTCATTCAAACCACATTTATAATAAATATAAGTTTATTATACATATTTTAAAGAACCATATTATTATATATAATACCATATATGTTTTTATTACAACCTTATATTACCCTCTTGTTATTAATCCTATGTTAATGATTCACTTCAGGTAGTATTTTCTTTATTCTTCTCATGTATCTTAATTTGTTATATCTTTGGTACTTATACTTTATATCATTATTTAAATAATTTAAATCATTATATAAATATCATGTATATATATTATATTTTTATTATAGTAATCTATAGGATATATAAATACAAAATGGAATACACCATTCATGAAGATGGTAAGTCATATGTATGCATGAACGTTGTTTCCATTTTCATTGTCGTGTTGAAATAAAGAAAGAAAATGACATATATGTATATATTTATATCATTATTAAATTATATTTATGATATCATATATAATAACTAAACTCCATCCTTAATACATTTCATGTAGTTTATGAATGAATCATATCGCTTTGAGGGGGCGGTAGTCCACACTTCCTCAAACGAAATTATCGTATTAACACAAAATGGAAAGTAAAAAAGATATGTATTGTAAAAACGAATACAGAAGATTATAGAAATAATAAATATAATATATTAAATATATAAACATATTTTCCATCATAATTTCCACCATGATAGGTGGTAAGGAAAATTGAACAATCGTTTTTTAGTGAGGCGGTAGTTCACCATACACATAAATAGTATGTTCATTATCCATTAGATGAAGGTGTGTGTAAGTTTAGGTAGAAACATTAGCATAAAAAATCCTATTATATTTAGGATATTTATGTTATTATAAAATAATGGAATAAACATAGTGGAGGGGTATAAAAGGAAAATAAAATTAAGGATCATGATAGAAGGCGTTACCTCTTAATCAGGTAACTCCTTTTGGTTTGTACCAAAAGGCTTTATTGGAAGACTTTATTCCAAAAGGGAGGATTCATAGAGGAATTTAGGTATTTTTTTAAGTGTATTAGGTATATCTTTTCATAACATAATTGGTTTTAGAGGTGTGAAGAAGAGGGAGAGGTGGTGGCCTTTTATAGGGAAGGAGGAGTGGCACTCTTGTAAATATTTGAAGAGAGAATTCCACCCACGTTTTTCAAATTGAAAGTGGATCCAATAATGGAAAAAAGTATATCCAAGTGATTATAGGGTAGAAATATGGATATAAAATTAATTTTAGACAATTTTATAGTTCATTTTGGGTCTTAAATTTAAGGTTTAATCCTTAGTTAAGCTTAATTTTACCTTAACCGATGTGATTAATTTTAATTACTTTCACTAATCATTTTGGTTGAAAACTAAGTTGACTATATTAGACATTATAAATTTTTTTGATTACAAATATTTAATATATTTTTACAAATTCCAACCACAGTATTGGCATAAATTAATTTAAAATTAATCTTGTTAACGGGACAACAGTGTGGGTTTTTAAAGTAAAAATGATCAAAAGTTTACTAAGTTTTTATATCCAATTACAATTTGGAATTGGTTCCAATTACCTAAATTAGATTAATTTATAAAATTATTATCTAATTAAACATTTAAAACAACTTAAAATATAATTTAACCTTATAAAGAAATTAAATAAAAAAGAAGTTTTGAATTAAAATCCAATATTTTTACTGTTTATTAAAAAATAAAACCTTACAAAAAATACCAAAAAATTATCCTAAAATAATTTTTATGTTTATATTACAAATATAAATTTAATGTTGACATATTAAATCTATAAAATTTCCAAAAATTGTATTTAAAATGGTTTCTCTAATAAAAGGTGTTAAAACTACCTTTATAAAAAAAATATAGGCTGTTATGCATAAAATTAGGTTTTTTCGTATCTTATGTATATCCAATCTATGAGATGAATACCAAAAATATTTGATTGAATATATAACATATATATTACATTAATATCATTCACTAATTGTAATTAATTTAATTTATTAGGGTAAAATATCTTTGTGACCATAAAAATATTAATATTTTCTTTTATATTCAATCGGTTTTCATATTCATTTATAATTAATTGATAACATATGAATTCATTTTATATTTTTGTAAACCACATATTTTCATAAATTATTTAATATTGTTTATAACCTCTAATTTAATTGTTAGGTTATATCTTATTATATTAAATAATAATATTTTACTAATATATTATTATTTGATAAAACTCGGTCATGTGTGTTATGAAAGCCATCGAGGAAAGTCATTATTGTGTGTAACAAAAGATAACATTGGTGTTCCATGTAGATAAAGATAAAGTTTTTGTTGCGTATAGTGCACAATTAACTTGGTGTTTCATATAACGCAAGCCAAACATACTGATTTAATATAAAATAAACTATTTTTAGTGTTATGTGAAATGAAAAATATCGAAAAGGTTAAATTAATTCAGAAAAAAATAATAATTCACAAAATCTCAGAGTATTACAGCCATGGTGTTCTGTAGGCAGGTTCAATTTTTTAAAATTCAAATAAATATAAATCAAGAATATAGGTTGACGCCACCAGCATACAACCTGCATGATTTTATATATCTTGATAAAGGGATTATATTATGCAATAAATGTTTGTATGTGGTTTTATGTCATTAAGACATTAACTTATTTCTCTATGTGTACCTTTTCATGTTTCTAGATGATAACATTGTACTTTGGGATACTTTTCCTAATTCCACTAATAAATAAGCCTAGAGGGTCACACACTAAGTGTATCTAGAACCTCAGTTAAATAATATTCTTATTTATTATTTAACAAGTTGAATAAATATTATTCCTACATGTGGTTTAATAATTATTTCTGTTTGATTGATTGCATATATTCCATCACTAGTTATTAAATAAAATATTTTGTGAATCGAATATTTATTAAATATTTATTTTCTATTTAGTGAATGTAATATTTATTTATTTATTGGAAAATAATGTAGTGATATTTATTTATTAAATAAATAGTCATTATTCAAGGTCCGATAAATATTGTGAAGGAATGGTAGACTGGGTTAATAAAATCGATGATAAATAATATATATTAAATATTATTTGAATAAATAATATTTAATTTAATTCTCTAGGTTTGTGCGTGTCAATAAATAATAATAATAATAATATTATTATTATTATTATTATTATTATTATTATTATTATTATTACAGACATGGGGTGCCTCAAAGATTAAAGAAATAATAAAGTTAAATTATGCAATTATTAATTTCTAAACCTAGCGATATATAAACCTAATTATATTATTTTCTTAATTTAGTCATTTCATTTGTTATGCACAACGACATTCTAAGAGAATCCTCTCAAAGCTCTAGAGAGCACCCTCTCCAAGAAGGCTCTCAAAAACGGAGAGAGATCCTCCTCCACCACCACTCTCAAGTCTATAGAGATCAAAGAGAACCCTTCCTTGAATATATTCTTGGTAAAATCAAAGGTGAATGATGTAAGCATAGAGATCTACCATGCTAGTCCCTGAAGATTCATACAGTGACATTTGGAGGTTCATGGAACATTTCTGGATCATCGCTAGAGGGGATTTTCTCTTAATTCCTGCAACACAATGATAGTATGATGTAGAGACATTAGAAGATCCATCAACAAAGAAATAATTCATCACCAGGTAATTATTTAATTATTTAAATTAATTATAAATAATATGTGATGATATTGCGTCTTGATTTCAGTGTTAAATTTTCAATTGATGTTTTATTTAATTTTGTTGATCATATCATTTATCATTGTGTAAATCTTGGATTAATCATAAATCACAAAAAACGAGTTGGTAATTCCCCATCCAGTGCTTCCACTACACTCGAAACCTTCAAGTGGTATCAGAGTAGCCACATGATTATTTATAATTATTTAAATATTATTGATTGATTAAAGCAATTTTCATTAGTTTTCAATTCCATTTTAACCATTCATTAATTCGAATCAAGAAATATTATTTTCTTCTACATCGTTTCTTGCAAATATAATAAAATAAATTAATTTTATAAATGAATAAAATTTGAGGAACTCATCTGGAGGTGCTAAGGATTCTGGATGGATAACACAAGATTACACACTGTGTGTCCCATTGGTACACATTGTGTACCCATGTACAGTGAACTAAGGAATTAAATCATAATTAATTAAATCCATGTGAATTTATTACACGCATTTTATTTAAATACACATTACATGTTCACCAAGCCAGTCCAGAACACGGTCAGTCATACTACATTATGTGTAATCATCATACACGATGAGTATTCCATTAGTTACAGATGGGTCATGTATTCTTTTACATGGCCTACATGATTGGTGACCATGTAACATAGAGACTACACACCATGTAGCCCATGTACATGATGTGTGCTCTAATATTTTCCTTGTCATGGTTACACGTCTATTCCCTAGGCATGTGCTGCAAACATACAGTAAAAAAAGTACACATTGTGTAGTTGGATTGTACACACCTTGTATTTTACCAAATTAAACAAAATTAAAAATTAAAGTATTATACTTCTTAAACCTTATCAACATGTGTTTTTTGAGGCCATTAAGTTGATTGTACATGCCATATAATGAGTTTTAAATATGTGTGTATGTGTGTGTGTGTCTAATTAATTTCTACATAATGTTTGAAACTGCATATCATGTATAAGTTGTAATACAATTATTACTCTACGTACATTGAAAAATAACACGCTTCATAAATACAATGTGTTATGTGTGGTCATTAAGTTAATATTAAATGCCATGAAATTATGTGATAAGTCATGTATTCTATATTTCTCATGAGTAAATAGTATAAGAATATAATACATGTTAGGTAATTCAAAAGGGTACTCACCATGTTGCCTCCAAGATACATGTTTTTTACAAAGTTGATTTTAAATAAATTTAAATAATTTGCTTAAAATTTTGATGGATGAGAATATCAAGAAAATTTGGATGAGAATTAAGATAAAATAATTGATTAATTAAAGAATATAATTAATTTATTTGAGCGTGATTTATCTTAAATGATAACATGGGTGGATAGGTGAAAAACTTCCACATGAACAATAAAATGGTTCAAGGTGTTTTCAACCTAAGTAAATGGTTATTTTATCATCTTCTAGATAAACTAACCATTAGTAAAAGCTCTTGATCATACCACTTCATTGTTTTATTTCTATCAAGTTGCATGGTTATTTTATTGTGGACGTTTTGTCACAATCGCATGAATTAATGAATTTATGATCATGTAAGATAGTACTAAAATAAATTGGATTATGCATAAAATTTATCAAAGACATAGTTAATCACTTAAGTAAATCCAATTAATATTAACAATCATATAATAAAGATAAAATGGGAAACTTATGTAGAAATATAAAATATCGTAGTTATATATATATTAAGTCGTTATAGCCTTCCACTACTTCAGTTAAAATCAAACCATAGTTAAATTTCTTAACCAGACAAAGTCGAGGTGCTTTTAATTATCAAGGAATTCTAACTAGAAGTTTTGGGTTGAATTAACTTAGTTCACGTCAAGGGTTAACTGAAAAATAATGACTTCATGTAACTGAGAGGAAAAGGTTGAGGAGATATATTTTAAGGATTTTAGGATTGGGGAGTCCACTCAAAAGATCAAGGAACTGTGAGTTAATGCAGTTTGAATTTAGAATGCCTACCTAAAACACTTTTAATTGCTTGACCATTAAAATTAGGGGTGATGAGAATGTGAATATGGATCCTTTACACTAGAATGACCAAGCAACGGGATATTCTAAAGCCAATGGTGAGGGATGTTGGGTTGTATAAAATAGTGGGAGGTTAATAAATATAATATAATATTTATTATCTACTTGTATCAGATAAAGTACTAAAAATTTTATCTTCTTATTTGTAGAAATGAAAATAAATATGAATTCAAACATTTCACTATGATACATATTTGAGAAGTATTACCTTCTCATAGGCACCAATTTCCAAGAATGGAAAAGTTTCTTACACATTATCATCCACCATCAAAGGAAATTATATGTGCTAGAAAACCCTATTCCCGAAGCACCTATACAAGAAGCAAGTGAGGAATAGTTTTCTCTCTATGAGAAACATTTTAATGATGCCACATATGTTCATTATTTCATGTTATCATTCATGAACAATGATCTTTTAAAGAAACATGAGGACATGGATTCATATAGCATGATATCTCACCTTCTGGATCTTTATCAAGAGAAGGAAGGAAAAGAGAGATAAAAGATCTCTAATTCTCTATTTATAACCAAACTTAGAGAGACGGAACCATCTGGGCCTCATGTAGTCAAGATTATTATCTTTATTGAATGGTTGAACATATTGGGGGTTAAATTCCTAGATGAGTTGCGCATAGATCACATACTTTTATCACTTCCCAAGCCCTTATTCAATTTTATTGTTAATTATAACATGAGAACTAATGAGAAGAGTCTTTAAAAACTTCTTAATTTTATTCATCAAGTGTAAAAGGATATAAGAAGTGACAAACATTTGGAATTTATGGTGAACGTGAAAAGAAAGATCAAGGAAAAGGGTCCTAAGACTCATAACAAGTCTAAAGCTCCGGAGCACCATCCTTCCAAGAAGAGGAAGATTCAAAGGTATGGAAAAAAACATTAGTTTGTTTTTCATGTGGAAAGAAAGGCCACTGGAAGAACTACACCCATAAGTAAGGGGAATATAAATTTTCATTCGTTATCAAGTCTAATCTTACAATATCTACACATTGGTTATTATATATAGCTTGTGGTTCTTAAATCTGTATCCAAATACAGGAACAAGTAGATTCTAAAATATTGTCAGAGGAGAGGTGGATTTGAGAGCTTCCAATGGTGTGAGGTTGGATTCTCTATCCATTAGAGACTACCACCTTTCATTTCTAGTGGTAATTATATTGTTTTTAAGAGATTATTATTATGTACCAACTATTACCAAGAACATAATTTATGTATCCTGCCTAGATATAGATGGTTTTATTTTCAAATTTGGAAATAAAAGTTGTTTCTTTTATAAATAAAACATATGATATGCTATGAAACATTTAAATAATGGTTATTATGTATTAATTTATGAAAAAAAAATATTATAAATTGATAACAAATCATGTTCACGTAACTTATAAAACACCTAGCTATAGCATCACTATCTTGGTCATGTAAACAAGAAGTGTTTGACAAAGCTCTATAAAGATGGTTATTTAGACTCTTTTGAGAAAAAACCAATAGAAGGATTCCATGATTTTTTACAAGGAAAAATAACTAAACCACAATTTAGTGGAAAAGTTAAAAGATCCATAGAACATCTAGGATTGGTACACACTAATGTATGTAAACAATTTCCAATAGAAGCTAGAGGTGGGTACTATTACTTCAAAAAATGTACTGATGACTTGAGTAGATATGGTTATGTATACTTGATGAGGTATAAGTTTGATTCCTTTGAAAAATTCAAAGAATTTAAGAATAAATTAGATAATAAACTTAGAAATAAGATAAAAAAATATTTGATCGGATTGAGATGGTGAATATCCTAACCAAGAGTTTATTAACTTTCTATGGGAGTTTAGGATTATATCTTAACTCACTCTACCTTACACACCACAGTGGAATGGTGTTAGTAAAAGGAGTAATTGTACCTTTCTTTCCATGGTAAGGTTGATGATGAGTCATGAAAATATTCCATCATCCTTTTGGGGATATACATTACAAACTTTAGTATACACATTAAATTGAGTACCAACTAAAGATGTAAACAAAATTCCCTTCAAGTTATGGTGTGAAAAGAAACTTGTTTTGTAACATACACATGTATGAGGTTGTAAGACATTTTCTTAAGGTCTTCTCAAGAAACAAACTAGTGACTTGAGGCACTAAGTGTATCTTTATAGGGTATCTTAAGGAAACAAAGGGATACTACATATAAAAACCCTCAGACAAGAAAGTGATTGTTGCTAGACAAGTAGTCTTTCTTGAGAGGGAACACATACTCAAGAATGATAGTGGAAGAAATATTGACTTTGATGAAGTTGATGCTCAAGATACATAATTGTTGTTAGAATAACATATTCCACAGGTCCCCATAGAAGAAGTTGTTCCTAAAACACAAGTACTATGTAGGAGCACCAGAGAGGTAAGAGAACCAGTGAGATATGGTTTTCCAGTAACTGAAGATGGTGAATCATTATTGGTTGACAATAATGAACCTATATCCTATAAAGAGGAATTAGAGAGATCAAAAGATGCAATGTGAAAAGATGCCATGAATTTTGAAATATATTCCATGTATCATAACCAAGTTTGGTTTTGATCAATACTTCAGTTGATGCAAATCATGTTGGGTGAAAATGAGTATTCAAGGGAAAATTATATATGGAAGGTAAAATAAGCACCTATGATGAAAGGCTAGTATCTAAAGTATTAAACAAAAACAGGGAATTAACTATGATGAAACCTTTTCACCGGTTTCCATGTTTAAATCCATCAGAATTTTACTTACTATGACAGCTTAACATGACTATGAAATTTGGAATATGGACATAAAAATGGATTTCCTTAATGGGAACCTTTAGGAAGATATTGATATAACACAAATAGAATTTTTTTTTACTCCAGATGATTCCAAAAATATTTTCAAGTTGTAGAGATCCATTTATAGATTGAAGTAAGCATCATAGTCATGGAACATTCGATTTGATGAAGCTATAAAAGAATTTGGTTTCATTAAAAATAAATGTGATACATGTGTTTATAAGTTGTTTAGTAGGAATTTAATTTTTATCCTAGTATTATATGTTTATGACATATTACTTATTGTAAATGACATACCGGTCTTAGAATCTGTTAAGGACTGATTAAACAAGTGTTTCTCCATGAAGGACTTAGGTGAAGCAGCCTATATTCTAGGGATCAAGATCATTCATGATAACTTCAAGAGTCTTATTAGACTAAGTAAAAGTACATAAATTGACCAAATACTAAATATATTTAGTATGGAGAAATCCAAGAGGGGATTGGTTCTATTGTCACATGGTATACATATTTCCAAGAAAATGTGTCCTCATACATAATAGAAGAAAGATATGAGTAAGATCCCATATGATTTGGTGATAGTATAAAACATGTATGTCATGTTATGTAATAGACTTGATGTTTCCTATGAAATGATAATGGTATCCATATATCAAGATGATCCAGGTGAACAACATTGGTCTGTTGTTAAGGCTATACTTAAGTATCTAAGAATAATTGAGGATATATTCCTAGTGTATGGATGGGATTAGGAGCTAGACATCAAGGGTTATACTAATTATAGTTTTAAAATATATCATAGTGATCTGAAGTTGTAGTCAAGATATGTTTCCAGTCTCAATAGAGGAGTTGTGAGCTGGAAAAGTTCAAAGAATCCAGTTTTCGTCGATTCTACAGTGGAGTCCAAGTATATAGTGACTTTTGATGCATCTAAGGAAGCTGTTTAGATATAAAATATTATCCAGAATCTTGATGTGTTACCCAGCAATAAATACTCTATCACATTGTATTTTGATAATAATATAGTGGTGGATCTTGAAAAATATCCAATGTCACACTAACGGACAACGAACATACTCCAAAAGTATCACCCCATGAGGGGTTTTTCTCATAGGGTTAAAGTTGCAATAAGTAGAGTTCCCATGGAAGAAAATACGGTAGGCCCCTTGAATAAAGAACTATCTCAGTAGAAGCATGAGTATCATGTGAGAGCTAGCAGAATGAAGGTTGTTAGCAGTTGGATCTAGTGAAAGTGGGAGTATGTTGGAGTTAGTTCCCTAGAACCAAATTTTGTGTGATTTATGATAACAAGTATTCATTATTTTGAATATTAATAAACTTATTAGCACATCATTATTATTATTTTTCATGACTTAGTGTGTGATAATGTCCTAATATTAATTGTACCACTTAAAGGTCATAGCAGTTGCCCACTATGATGAGAACCTGGAATTTTCATGATAGTGTTCTTAAATATATATTCTATATTCAGAAGAAATCATTTGAAGGACACAAATGATATAGGATATCAGGGATAAAGACTTTTAGGACTTTTAGCCACCTTCTCATGGTGTATAACCATAGTAATATCTAGTGTCAGGTATTATGAGAATGAGACTTGCTAGTAGAAAATCCACATTTATATGTCTCATTGGTTATTCATATATGTGAACATGTGTATTAATCCTTAGACTTTAATAATATTATTAATGGATTTTATCAGTCGTGTACTTTGATATATTGATGAAAATCATGAAAACATATGTTTGTGATGAAGTGGGATATGTTGGGTGTGTCGCGAGTAATATTTCATTAATGAATAATGTGAGAAAAATATTTTTCACTTTTATTTTTTAATGTAAGTTGATATCTTAGTCCCTTTGATAGAAATGATATAGCATAAATAAATCCATGTCCATGGTGTTTTATAGGAAAGTTCAATTTTTAGAAATTAAAAGAAAGAGACATAAAACATATAGGTTGATGGCACCAGCATACAACTTTCTTGATTAGAGATACCATGATAAAAGGGATTATATTACACAGTAAGTGTCTGTATATGGTTTTATGTCATTGTGACATTAACTTATTTCTCTATGGGTTACTTGGTGTGTTGTTAGATGATAACCTTGGACTTTGGGTTACTTCACCTAAGGCCACTAAGAAAGAAGCCTAGGTTGTCACACATGAAGTGTATCTAGAACCTCAATTAAATAATATTATTATTGATTATTTAATAAGTTGAATAAATATTATTCCTACATGTGGTTTAATAATTATGTATGTTTTCTTGATCATATATATTTCATCACTAGTTATTCGAGATAATATTTTTTGAGCATAATATTTAATAAATATGTATTTATTATTTAGTTAATATAATATATATTTATTTATTAGTGAATAATGCAGTGATATTTATTTATTAAATTAATAGTCATTATTCAAGGTCTGATAAATATTGTGGAGGAACGACAGAGTGAGTTAATGGGTCTGGTGAGAATTAATATATATTAAATATTATTTTAATAAATGAAATTTAATTTAAGTTTCTATCTTTACTCATGTCAAGAAATATTATTATTATTATTATTATAGATATGGGGTTCTGTAAGGATTAAATAAATAATAATGTTACTTGTGAAATTATTAATTTCTAACCCTAGTGATATATAAACCCAATTATATTATTTTATTAATGTAGAAATTTCATTTATTGTGCACAATGACGTCCAGAGAGAATCCTCTCAAATCTCTATAGAGAACACTCTCAAGAATGGAGAATGATCCTCCTCCACCACCACTCTCAAGTCTAGAGAAATCGAAGAGAACCCTTCCTTAAAGATATTCTTAGGGAGATCAAAGTATAATGACACAAGTGTCAATATCTACCATGCAAGCACTATAATATTTCTATGGTAATGTTTGAAGTTTCATGGAACATGTTTGGATCACTACTGAATGGAATTTTATTGTGATTCTTACAATGAAATTATAGTACGATGTAGAGAGGTTGGAAGATCCGTCAACAAAGAAAGAATTCATTTTAATCTAATTATTTAATTATTTAAATTTATTATAAATAATATTTGATGATCCTTCATCTTGGTTTTGGTGTTTAATCATCAATTGAACTTTGATTTAATTTCATTGATCACGACATTTATCATCATGTAAATCTCAGATTTCTCATCAATTGTGATAAAAAGTCGAGTTGGGAATGCCCCATCTGGCTCTTATTCTATGCCTGAAACCTTTACTGTATATGTATATCATATTATAATATGTTGGGGATCAAAATACAACAACCATCGGAAGTTTACCTCTAGAATCTACAACTTGTGGAACATATCTCCAACACCTCCTATGATTGGAAGATCCCTTGTGACTTCAAATTTTAAAATTGGGAAGTCCAAACACCCCACCCACCAAGTTGACTATTCCACCTCTAGTTCTGGCTACCTCCAACCTGGAACACACCACGATTCTCCTTCCAAACAATGGACAAGAAAGAAAAATTGAATTATAAAACAAATAGAACATGCTTGCATGACACACAAGAGATAACATGGTTTAGAAAATGTGTCTTATATCCATGGGAGAACATTAAGCATCATTCATTTCATGGAAACGTTATTTATTTGAGTTACAAAGACAATCCCATGCCCTACTCAGATTCATGAAAGTTATCATACCAACACCTTTCCATGACAAGCTCCTACCACTAGTGATTTCACCATGAAAACCATAAGTGAGGGGATGTAATCCCTCTGGTAGCACATACTTTCATTGTTTCTCCTTCCGTTCATCTACCCTTGCTTGGGATATGACCATTTACATTCATCCCTAAGGCCTTTGGTCTTCAACTTCTAATTCCATGATGCCAGTGATGCTCTTCCATAGCTTCACATATCCAAAAATAGTGATCCAACCTTACCATATATTGGGAAGTCTTTCTAGTCATCTAGTCACAACTCGCCATCTTTTAATTACAAATAATGTGTTAACTCGTTCTGATCTTCACGAGCGACCTTCCACATGGGAAAAGGCAAACTCTGCCTTAGGTAGTGGAACTGGTGAATAGTGTAAGTTCCCACACTTCCTCCACTACCTTCAAAACTTTATGTTTCTTTCAAAAGCTTCCCCTTCCTTCTACATCAATTCTTCCCATGGAACATGATTGGTTCCTCCAAGCGCATATGTCGAAATTTTATTCTTCATATTTCAGTACCCGAATACCACTGTTCACTTATATTAGACCGCATTCATCCAAATTCATCTACTAAATCCACTCAGATGCTTCCACTAAGTTGACATCAATTGCACCTTCCACTAGGTTCACTAAGCTATTTCCATTTATCTAACTTCCAAGGGACTTTTTCGAGTGACCTAAACCTAAACTCCATGGTGAAAGTGAACCATCTCCATATGGATTTCCCAATTTTCAATTTAGAAGACTTAACATATGGAGCTTCCACACTTAAAAAGAAAATATTTCTCACACCAAACCCAACAATCTCCCACTTTAGAATTGTTTTCACAGGTTAAGACCAATACTATATCACTCAAATATTAACCCCATGCTCTCACCAAAGTCCCACCAGTCAATATTCATCCAACCATCAAGCACCTGCAAGGTTCTCTAGTATAAAACTTCTGACTTTATAGGATCCTACTAAAAATACATCCTCAGTTTTTTGGATCCACAATCTCATCTGAATGAATCCATGGGTTTTTCTTCCCAAAGAAAATAGGCATGAGTAGTCATCCTAGAAATCTATTAGATTCCCACCACCAAGTTTCATCATGCACCATGTCCATGGACCCACTCTTTCCAATCACCTATACTTCTAAAGACTCTCACTGATCTTTTATGGAAACTAAGAGTTGTTCAGTGCAGTAATCTACAGTGAAACCATCCAAAACTAATCTTCATTTAGAACTTCATCTTCTGAAAAGTATGATGTCATCAATTTGAAAAACTCCCACTGAAACTCTACTCAATGAAACAAAGAATTTCATCATCCTTGGCTCCTACTACTTCCATACTCAATTACAAATCTTTAAGATCCCACCTAAATTGTAGTGGTCCTTCCATTATTCCATCGATATTCTAATAATCGTTGCTACAAATTCATAAATTCCAAGTCTTCATCACCACCCTTAGCAAAGAAACATGTCTGGACTTAGGGGTGTCTGATTCTTGCATAAATGTAATCATGGTCATGGTTTATTTTCTAAAGACTTTGTATATAAGAGATAAAAAAGTCATTTTAACTTATGGATTTAGAGTGCCTTCAGAAGATCTTACCCTAAAGAAATTAATTTTCTGATCTGCGATAACTTTTGGTGTTCTAGGTCAGTTTCCTCACACTGTAGGTTGTCACTTCTAGTAGTCCTTCGAAAACACCCACTTGTTTTGTGCTTCTCATCCCATAGTTATCTTCTAATAACTACAACACACCATATTTCTCCCTAACGAAGGATTCGAAGGTTCCTCAGACTTGTATTATTGAGAACCAACACCCTCATTTTCATGCTACCTCATTGAAGATGGTACTTTGAAGTGTCAATGGAACTTATGAGAAACTTAGAAGAATTGGAAAAAAACTAAGGTTCCTCCTCCTTCTAGAACAATAATTCCTCCAACTACTTCTGAAGACTACACTCCATGTAAAATTTGTACTCCTTGCAACTAAGTTCTAATGATCCACCAAGTGACCAAATGTTCTCAAACCCTTCTTAGTCCAATGATCAAGATACCACACGAGATCTCTCATTTCTCTAGTCACGAACTCCTTCCAAAAATAACTCTATCTAGAACCATCTTTTACACTTTTCCAAAAACATAAACCCTACATATGATTCCCACACCGTCTACAAATTTCAATATAGAAACTCAATCCTTCCGCTGAACATCAGAACACCTTCTGATAACCCAAGAACATACCACATATCTTCCTTCCATTTCTCTTCTAGATATAACCATTGGATTCTTGAGGTCTATGGATTATGCCACCTATACCCTCTAGGATGTTGATCGATAAACCTTAGAGTCACTTCTCCTGAATTAGACTTGGGCTAGAAAACACTTGGTATCTTTGAAATTCACCCCCTCCAAATATAGGATTTATAAATCCTTTGTAGGTTACCTTCTAGAACTAAACTTATAGTCCCAATGGTCCTACTACAATCTCTCTTTCTTCCTTATATAATGCCAGTTGTGAAAAAAGGGAACCATTCAAATTCTATTGACTTCTTACTTGAGTAACTCAATCAATCCATTCAAATTTACCATCAAAACCTTATTTTTAGAACATGCACCATCTATGATTACAAATTTTGAAACATCTCTATGCTTGAAATCACATCTCTCTATTTTTCTAAAACACCTTGCTTCCTACTAACTTACCATCCAATGGAACTTACAAACTCTCCACGAGTAGCAAAAATGGTAGCCTTCAAAGTTCATAGCTTCTACTGTTGAACTATCAACCAGACCTTACCCATGAAATTATATATTCTTGAAAATAGTAATCCCACTACTTTCAGATAACATAATGATCAATAATATTTGTGGAAGTCTTTATAAATATCACCACTAAGATCCTAAATTCCACCACGATAAACAGAACATGTCTTCAGACTCATAATGGACATGGACAGTCTTTCGGAAAGCCCAAAATCTCTGGTATCACCACTATGTAAATCGGTAAACATCCTTCTAGATAATTAGAAAACACACCAAGGGAACCTAGTAGTCTTACAACCAAGATTGAATGTTTCCAATAACAGAGCATGATGCCAAGATAAACCTCCATATAGGACTTTCGATATCCCAGCTACACCACTAGTACCATTGTAATATTCTGGCAATATCTTTATAAGTCCTTGATAAAATACTCACCATACACTCTATAACCAAACTTTGAGACCACTTGTTGGGGATCAGAATCCACTAACCATTGGAAATTACTCACTGGAATCTTAAACTTTCTAAATATAACTTTGGAACCTCCTTTGATCGAAAGATCCCCCATGACTTCAATGACCAAAACTAGAAATTCCAACCACCCCAACCACTATGTTGAGTCACCCCCCTAGTTCCAGCTTCCCCCACCTGGTACACACTAAGATGTTCCTTTTGAATAGTGAACAAATAAAGCATGTGATATCAAAAATGAAACATATAATAATGACACACAGGGGATAATGTGGTTTAGATAATGTGACATAAATCCATGGGAGAACTTGCATCATATTTCATTACACAAAAATAGCATTCATTGGAGTTACAAAGACAGGCCCATTCCCTAGCTGGGTTCAAGAAAATTAGCATACCAATGCCTTCCCGAAAAAATTTGCTACCACTAGCATTCCCAATATGAAACCCATGAGTGATGGGATGTAATTCTTCCGGTATCACCTCCTTTCACTACATCTCTTTCTAGTCATCCAAGTTATCTTGGGTTGTGACCATCCGTCTTCAGCCCGAAGGCCTCCAACTTTCAACTTTTGATGCCTTGATTCCTATGATGCATTGTTATAGCTTCACATACCCAGAAACAGTGGTCTAACCTCACCATATTTAGGTAATTCATTCTGATCATATAGTCATTGTTTACTTACCCATCCTTATAGAGAAAGTTTAAACTCACTTTGATATTTGTGGGAAACCTTCCACATGATCAAAGGAAAATACTGCCTTAAGTGGTGTAATTGGTGAACAGTACAAGTTCTAGCACATCATTCACCACCTTTGTAACTTCATGCTACTTCCATAACTTTCCCCTTTTATCTGCATTACTTCTTCCTATGAAACATGATGAGGTCCTCCAAGCTCATGCGTCAAAATTTCCTTCCCTAGATCTCAACACTCGAATGTGACTATGTCACTTTCACTAGACTCCATCCATTAAAATACATTCATTGAATCCACTCAAATTATCTCACTAAGTTGACATCAGCTACACTTTTTTCTAGGTTTACTCAGATATTTTAATTAAGCTAACTTCCAATTGATGTCTTTTGCTGACCTAAACCCAAACTCTATGGTGAAGGTGAACTGTCTCCATTTGGCTTTCTCAAGTGTCACTTATGAACACTTAACTTATGAAACATCCAAACTTAACGAGATAAAAAATTCTCAGACCAAACCTAACATAATATTTAACTTATTAATGGCATCATTGATAAAAATATCCTTAAGAATAGAAAATATCCCCTGATGAATTTGTATGGGTTTCAAAGTGATTATAAAAAATACTATATTTAGAAAACATGAAACTAATTACAAGATGAATGTTACTATGGAATAAGATAAGGAAATCAGTAAAGAATACCAAGAAGTAACATGATTAAAATTGCATTGATCCTACGTGCATAGAGAGAACACCACCCCAAGCATGATATATTATTAAACAAGAAAAACAATAAATAGAAACTTGAATATAATAAATAATATGAGAGAAACTATCCAATGAGGTTAGCCAAGATAAACCCAGTGGTAGTGATGAACTCCATCATGAAGATTTGTCATTATCCACTCCTGGATGGACTAACACACACAGTATAAAGGATACAACAACAGAATTCAAGAAATAAAATGAATCACTTACAAATCCAGATTTATGTACCAAAATCTAGCTACGATTGAGAGAATAAGTCGACAGCCACCAAGCTTTGTGCAAGGATCATCAAACTCCATTTTTATGTTGCAGTGTCCACTTAATCTTTACCGAATGAGTGATCCAGTTATAGGGGATCAAAACTCTAAGTTCTAGGGAGTAACCAGTAGGGTTGGAGCCATAGTTCCCTTCTTCCTCTTCGAGATCTTAGTGAAAACTAGAGATTTTTCTCTCTTCTCTTTCTAGATAAAACCAAACCAAAGGAGGGATTCAAATTGAATAATGAAGGATGAATTCATTACGCAATGATGATTACTAGGAGAAGTGAAAATCAATGCAAGTGGGGAACACAGGATGGAAACACATGGACAGACCTGATAAAAGATTTTTTTTAAGTAACTGAGGAAGGAACAGCAAGCTAGGGCATATGGAAGCACACAAATGATCACAAGAGTGTGAAAAGGATTGATCTTGGATTTAGAAATAGAAAAAACACATCGAAGGAACATGAAGTAGTTGTGTAGGGTCCATTGGATCAATAAGATCAACAGTCCCAATCAATCTTCTAAATAAATGGAAAACTTTGAGAATACAGGTTTAAAAAGGCGCTATAAAATTCCACATATTAATATTTCAATTACAATAGTTCTATGCAATCCATGAAAATATGAGGGTCAAGGGCCGAAGTAAGGAAACAAGAAGGCAGCATAAATCAATTTAAATTGCAACACAACACATAAAGCGGTAATACAAAAAAATATCCACTTTTCAATTAAAATATTTACTAATGATGTTCTCATGAACTACATTATTTAAATAGGATTAGGTTCATTATAGATAAAAAATGATTAAACGTATAAAGGGGAATTTCTTTAGTCAAACTATTAGTAGGGTTATCCTCAGTGTGTATCTTTATGACACACACTGTCTCAAACTTAATAATTTTTCTAATAAAGTGAATCTTAATGTTTATATTCTTTGATCTACCATGGGAAACATTGTTTTTAGACAAATGTAAATCAAATTGACTATCACAGTGTAAAACTATACTAGAATAAGATAAAGAAAACTTGTTAATAAGGTTGTTTAACCAAATAGATTCTTTAATGGATTTAGTTAAAGTAATGTATTAGCCTCAGTGGCGGATAGTGCAACTACCAATTGCATGTTACATTTCCAAGAAACAATACCGCCATGAGAAAGAAAAAAAACCAGTAGTTGACTTACGAGTTTCTATATTAGCATCATAATCAGAGTCTACAAATCCTATAATGTAATCATTATAACTATAATTTTTTCCAAATCCAATGCATAAATTAAAAGAAATTGAAATATAATTGAGGATCTATTTCAGGTCATTCCAATGCAATATTCCTGGTTTACCCATAAACCTGCTCAGAGTACACGTAGAAAAAAAAAAGAAATATCTGGTCTAGAATAAACCATTTCATATATATTCTCCCAACAAAATTAGTATAAGGGGTATTACTCATGAAATATACCTTATATTTATTAACAGGGGACTGATTCAAGAAAAACGTAAATTATTGGAACAAGGTATGCTAATAGGCTTAATGTGATCAAATAAATACTTCTTTAAAACTATTTTCATATAATAATGTTGTGATAAATACAAGTTTTTATCATTTATGTGTCTAATGATTTCTATTCACAAAATTTATTTTTCATTTCCTAAATCCTTCATTTCAAAAATAATATTCAATAATAATTTTATATGACTAATCAACCTCATGATTTTACAAATAATTTTCATGTCATTAACATATAAAATGAAGTAAATAATACCATTCTTAACATGCTTAAAATAAACACATGCATCAAAATTTCTTCTGTTAAAACCATTTTCAATCATAAAAAAATCAAAACATTTATACCACTGTCTAGAATATTATTTCAAACCATACAAAGACTTTTTTAAAAGAAAAGCTCAATTCATTTTAAAATTATTTGAAATCTGAGGCCACATATAAATTTTTTCATCCAATTTTCCATGAAAAAAAGATGGTTTTAACATCTAATTGTTCTATATGGAAATTATTCTTAGTAGAAAATGAAAGCATAATCTGAATAGATGAATTTTTAACAACATGGGGGGAATATCACCATAGTCAACCACTTTGCATTGAATGAATCCTTTACCAACTAACCTGGATTTATATTTGATTCCCCCCCCCATTGTTGTCCTCTTTATTCTTAAAGATCATAGTGGACACATTCGATAGGGTTTCTAGCTATGTATGATGACTTACTAAAACTCACCCACTTAGGATTACCATACACACAATCTTCAGAGAAGGGAAATCCATTAGGATTCACATTGATCAATAGGCATTTCTTTCTAATCTCATCATTACCCTTGGAACTCATGTGCTCTGGTCTCCTATGCCAAAGGGTAGTATTATATAATGATGGGGCATGAGAAACATTGAGTTGTTTCATGTGAGTATTACCTTCTAGAACATACAGGACATTTAGGAGAGTTCCTTTCATTGTAATAAGGTAGCTGTAATAAATTCTTAGACTACTAGAACCAAACCTAAAGGTATGCCCCTTTTGATCAAGAATACCTAAGGAAATGAGGTTTCTTTTAAGTTTGGGTACCCACCTAACATATTATATAGTTTTAACTAACCCATCATAAAGTTACAAAGGCACAGAACCTATACCCATAATGTGATAGATCTTATTATTTCCTGGGTATACATCACCCAATTCACTCTCCCTTACTTTAGTGAAGCACTCCCTATTAAGACGCATATGAAATGAGTATCCTAAATCCAGGATCCATTACTCATAAGTAGGATGATAGCAAACATTCAACACATCAGTCATGTTGAAATCTTGTTTAACTAACAAGGAATGATCATTGTTGTTCGCATTGTCAACATTATTTCTATTAGGACAGTTTCTTTTCATGTGTCTAGGTTTCTTATAGTGGAATCATTTAAACACCCTATTCTTAGATTCTTTATTATTAGATTTAGATATTTTTTTTATAGAATGGATTCTCTATCCCTGTTTATCCCTATGCTCACTCATGCCTTTAATGTTCAAACCCTCATCCTTACTCTTAAGAGTGTCTTTCTTTTGAAGTTTGTTGGATAACAAAGCATAATTAACCTCCTAAAGAGTCATAGGATCCCTACTATACATCATCAAGTCCTTAAAATAGGTGTAAGACTCATTAAACGATGTTAAAAAGAATTATATATTTGTCCTCATCCCCTATTTCAATATATATGTTAGAATGATCTAATAAGATTCTATTGAAATCAACAAGATGGGTTCTGACTGTAGTTCTAGGATGAATCTTGAAGGTGTAAAGTCTTGTTTTCTTATATAATCTTCCAACTGAAGACTTAGTCATGTATAAGGATTCTAATTTAGACCAAATACTGGTAGTAGTAGACTCAAATGCTACATCCCTAAAAACTTTATCACCCAAAGATAAAAGAATAAGACTATGAAATTTCTAAAGAACGTCATCAGAGACATCAAAATATGTTACAGTGGTATGTCCATCAGGATACAGGGTGGTAACCATTATTTTAGGTCCACTGAGAGCATCTAGTAATTCATTGTGATCCAAGAGAGCATTCATCTTACTTCTCCATGGTTTGAAATCATTTTCACCGTCAATTTTTTCTATTTCAAACTTCATAAACCCCATTATTAATGTTTCAAATGGATCTAATACCAATTTTTAAGGGAATATTTGATGTCGTTATCCTTAAGAATAGTTACGATCCATTGATACATTTTTATGGGTTATGAAGTGATTATAAAACTGATTTATTTAGAAAACATGAAACCGATTTAAGGAAAGTGGTAAACAACACCAAGAAATAATGTTCTTCAGATCGCGTTGATCCTACATGCATGGTAAGAACACTACACTAGGGAAGATATATTACTAAAGAATCAAAAAAAATGTACTCAAATATAAGAGAAAATTCCAAAGAAACTATCTAAGGAGGTCGTCCAAGCAAAACCTAGTGGCGATGATGAACTCTGTCATGAGGAGTTAGCATTGTCCACTCCTGGAAGGACCTACACAAATACACAACATAAAGGATACAGGAACAAACTTTAAGAAAGAAAATTAATCACTTACAAAGCTATATTTTTATACCAAAATCTGTTTACAATTGAGAGAATAAGTCGACAACCACCAAGCTTTGTTCAAGGATCATACAAATCCAGTTCTGCACTGAAGTATTTATCGAATCTCTACTGGATGAGTGATCCAATTATAGGGGATCGAACTCCAAGAACCATGAAGAAACTAGAAAGTTCAAAACCTCAGTTTCCTTCTTCCTCTTTGATATCACACTAAAAACCAGATAGGTTTCTCTCTTCTCTCACTAGAAAGAACCAAACTGAATGAGGGATTCTAACCGAATGTCAAAATATGAAGTTGTCGTGCAATGATGATGCCCAGGTGAAGTGAAGGGTAGTGCAAGCGAGGCACGCAGGATGGTGACATGTGGAAAACCATGATGAAATAGGTCATTCATGTAACCATGAGTGGAACAGTTGGATAGGGCACATGGAAGCATGCAAGTGGTTGTGTGAGAACAATGAGGATCGAGCCCAGCTTGAGAGACAGAAAAAACACGCCAAGGGAACACATGGTAGCTATAATGTCTCGGATTTTATATGTATTATTTTTAGATATTATATGGATTTATTTTGAGACTGTGTACTAAGACAGCGTGCAATTATGAGGCCCAGTGTGCTTGAAACAATTGTTTGAAAAATATTAACTTTTAACAACATGCGCATGCGGTTTTCTAGAAAAAGTGAAATAACTATTAAACGGGTGCCTAGATAAGAAATTTAAGGGCATCGTTGAGCTCATAATGGCAGATTTACCCTAAGAGCAACCTAAATTTGGTCGGTGCGAGTCATCTGTAGAAAAAGTCACCAAGGATGTAACCGTAAATAAAATTATTAAATAAAATTATTTTATTTATAAAATCCTGATAACTCATGAATGGTGACTCGGATTGGAAATTAGATACCACTGTTGAGTTTTTAATGTGTTTTTTTTCCTAAGCGTGACATAACCTTAGTCGGTGCGGGTCTTCTATGGAAAAACTCAAAAAGGACATAATTATCATTAAATAATTTAAATAAAAAATATTTTTGTTGATGCAGTGAATTTTCCCTTAAATGTATCCTTATGTAGAAATCTCATGATTAGTCGCATAACCCTGGTAACGCTGAAGAATCGCTAGGGGGATCTTTGGAACAACTCTCTCAAACAAACAACGACGGATCGTGGATTGACGATCAACGCACAGCCAATTCGACGCAACCTTGCCAACAACGATGACACAATGATCATCTTTCATCAGCAACTGATATGAATCAAGGTAGGGTAGTTATTTCATTGTGATCTTTCCCTATTCTTGATTTTCATGATGAATGTGGGTCAATCCATGAACAGATTAATCTGTGGTTCAATCATTGCGGGACAGTTATAATTATGGGGTTTATTTTAGGGGATTTTTCTTAATTAGTTCTTCATTCTTCATTCCATGTCTAATGAGAATGAATTGAGGTTGAAAGAACAAGGTTAGGGTTCATTCCTTGGGGTGTTCTTGTGCTTTTCACTCCCTTGTTCTTCGCATTCTTCATTTTTGGACCCACGTGGCCACAGTTTGACTTTTCGGGTGGCTCTGAATGTGATCAGACCCCCAAATTGAAGGAAAATCAACAGTAGAGGCCAAATATGTGTAGCTCGGGACCTAAGAAACCCGAATATATGACTGTTTTGAGATTTGGGCATCAGAACTGGCTCAGTAGTCTGCATAAGGGACCACCAGTGCGGTGGTTCGACGAGGCAGTGTAGCGGTCTGGCAAGGCGGTGCAGCAACCAGAGGCAGCGATCATGTCAGTGGTCACGGATGACGGTAGCGGCGATGTAGCGAGCCATGTGGGATGTGGCGGAGTGGGCCACAGGATGCAGAGGCAGCAGAGTTGGGGACACGGAGGTGGTGCGACGTGGGGCCATGTGGGACACGGTGAAGTAGGCCACGAGACACGGGACGCAGTGGGTGGCCGCATGCAGAGGCAGCAGTCGTGACGGGCAACTGTGTAGAGTGGAGAAAGGTTGGGCCAAATGGGCTGGGCCGGATGAACAGGGCTGGTTCGTGCGGGTCGGGCCCAGGCGGAGCAGACCGGTTTAGCCCAGCGGACCAGGTCAGATCCGGGTCATACCTCAGGTCGGCCCGGGGCGGTGGACCGTGGCAATTGTTCAACGCCCCAGTGACCCCCCCCCCTATTTGAAACTTCAAACTACAATAACTTTAAAATGGTGTATCTGTTTAATGAGCCATATATGGTGTTGGGACCCTGACATTGAGATGGTCCTTTTGACATAATGTGGTGACTTTTTAGCTTGGACTAGTAGAGGTTTAGAGCATTCTCTTTGGTCTTTTACTCGAGGGTTCAGTATGGTATTATGTCCACATCATTGTACTGTAATCCCCTCTAGAGGTTGAGTCTCAGATAGATTTAGGCATCCCTCCTTAGGTCTAGAGTGTGATCCTATATCACCCATAGTGGATTCTGTGGAATCGTGTAACCTCCATGAGTAGGTTGTTGATCCTCCACCAAGAGGGCTTCATCAATAGGGTATGTGGTATCCCCCAGAGTGTTTGGGCATAATCTTAGGTATCCCCCAGGGTGTCCGAGCATGATCCCCTATGTTGAGAAATGATCCAGATTGGGTATGTGGTATCTCCTAGTGTGAATGGGTACGATTTGTGGTATCCCCTGACGTATTTGGGTGTGATCCCCTCTATGTGGTATCATACTCTTCCTTGACTAATATGTTCTCATTTGGGTAGGGCCCAAATGATCTAGAACTCTCTGTGAGTATCTCTAATGATATCATAGCTCAAGGATTGATTTATCCTGGAACAAGCATGCTTCGAGAAGAATCTTGTGGTTGGTAGTTGGTTAAGACTGCCCGATGGCGTGGTGTTTCTTTTAAGTTTATATAGATATTCTTGTTATATGTATTGTAGACATATACATGTGTAGATATGACTATGTGGTACTCATGTGTGGCATTCCTATGTGGTATTCCTAAGTGGAATTCTTGTGTGGCATTCTTGTGTGGTATTCCTGTTTGGTATTCCTATGTGGTATTCTTGTGTGTCATTCCTGTGTGGTACTCATGTGTGGTACTCCTGTGTGGAAATCTTGTATGGTATTCTTGTGTGGTATTCATGTGTGGTACTCTTGTGTGGTATTCCTATGTGTTACTCCTATGTGGTACTCCTATGTGGTACTCCTATGTGGTATTCCTGTGTCATATTCCTGTGTGGTACTCATGTGTGGTACTCCTGTGTGATATTCCTATGTGTTATTCCTTCGTGGTATTCATGTGTGTCATTCCTGTGTGGAATTCCTATGTGGTATTACTGTGTGGTATTCCTGTGTGGTACTCTTGTGTGGTACTCCTGTGTGGTATTCCTGTGTGGTACTCCTATGTGGTACTCCTATGTGGTATTCCTATGTGGTATTCCTGTATGGTATTCTTGTGTGGAATTCCTGTGTGGAATTCTTGTGTGGATTCTTGTGTAGTACTCCAGTGTAGTATTCCTTTGTTGTACTCCTTTGTGGCATTCCTTCATGGTATTTCTTTGTGGTATTCCTTTTTGGTATTCCTTTGTGGTATTCCTTCATGTAATTCCTTTGTGGTATTCCTTTGTGGTTTTGGGGTGTCCTGTTGAGTATTGTTTTACTCACCCATGCACGGGTTTTTCCCTCACATGTCATGTCTTATGAAAACGATCAACCTTTCGATGGAGTTCTAGGAAGAATAGGACCAGGTGATGTCTTGTGAGACCGGACAGACCAAAGTGTGTCCCGACAGCTTTTCATATGGCAGTCTCGTTACCTCTTTTATTGTAGGTTGGACTTGTGGTTATAGAATCCTTTTGGTGGGCTTGTTTTGGCCCTATTTACTTTCCAGTACATTCACTATTATACTCAGGTTGTGAGATATAGTGGTTTGCATGCATTATTTACTTAATGTTTTTACATTTCAGCATTTTTGTCTTGGAGATGTATGTGTGCATATAGTTACTTTAGGATAATGCCTCTCATTTGTGGGATATGTCTACTCAGTGCTTTTCACCAGCCCCTGGCCTATTGGAGGCTGGCTTGGGGTAGTCATGGCACGGGCCCCTCTAGGACGGGTTGTGACATAGTGATATCAGAGCGGGTTGGTTCTACTTTAGGATTGGGAGTCTATGAGACTGGTTTGGGGCAACAGTGTTAAGTGATTCGAGTTCGAATTTTAGGCCAGAGACTCCAATGTTGGTGTGGTGGCTGACGTATCCATACACCAGGACTCTGACCGCCTTTTTTCAACTCAGTACATGATAACACTAGTTGTGGGGAAAACAACGGTGCATGCATCATATAGGAATGGTTGTGTTTTCCATGTCCTTCTTGAGTCATCTCCCTAGATATACTTAGTTGAGTGTGGTGCATCTTCTTTTACTTCAAGATGCCTCCACATAGACAGTCATCCAGGATTCCACCACGTGATCATGAGGATGATCTGCTGGGTGACGAGACATTAGTACAGGGATTTTTACCAGAAATAGTACCTCCAGGTGGTGCACCATCCATACCACCACCTATAGAGAAGCACATGGTACTTGTAGTACTAGTGGATGAGGTGCGCAGGCTGAACACACTTCATAAGTTTCAGCAGTAGCGACCCCTCAGGTTCCGAGTCGAGCCTGAAACATAGGCAGATGAGGACTGGCTTGAGGCGGTGACCCAAGTTTTCCCTCTAGTCAAGACACTAGCATATCAGATGGTGGTCCTGGTAGTGAGCCTTCTACACGGATTAATAGGGAAATGGTGGTGTTTGGTTACCCGATCTTACGATGAGGCGACTCTTCCATGGACATAGTTTGAGAACCTTTTCAGAGAGGGTTTATCACCTTATAATCTAAGTAATATCCATGTCCATGAGCTTCTAAAACTCCGACAGGATGACATGTTGGTATCTGAGTATTCATCGAGGCATACCAACATTTCCCAATACTCGATGGATATGATACATGACCAGTACTTCAGGGCTCAGAGCTTCGAGCGAGGTCTGCGTAGGGACATTCAGGCTAGCATTATCCCTCTGTGCATTCCAACCTATATTGGGGTGCTAGAGGAAACCTTTTTGTTTGAGATTTCCTTGGAAAGGCAGATACAGCTGGTGGTAGTCAGTAGTGGGAAAGAATGAGTAGACACCTCGGTAGAAGGAAGCCAATGTCAATCTCAGAGACTCGGACATGCGAGACGTTTCAAGAGGAGGTCCCAGGATAGGGGATCTGCAGCTCAGGGATCATAGGGTGGGTCTAGTTAGCCTAGAGAGAGGCAATGCTTTTCATTTTGTGGTTGGGGACATCTCATCTGATATTGTCCAAACCGTCGTACTACTAACAGGGAGACTGTTGATAGACCATTTAGGTAGAGATAGTGATAGGAGCAAACAGATCCGAAGGGCGGAGGATGTGGTAGAGGAGATGAGAGAGTAGTAGGAGGTGGTCGACGTTTCGACATGTTACCACCATCACCCCAAGTGGTTCACACCACGCTCAAGGAGCTGGGGGATAGGGGAGGTAACAACTGTATGTGGTCAAGGCATATGAACTAGGGGCTCTAAGAATGATTTGAGGTCCAATCTATGTCTTTTATACTTTAGCTTCTGTATTTATAGATATAGGCATTAGTCATTCTTTTATTTCCATAGATCATGTTCGAGACTCAGAGATTCTAGTTGAACCATTGAATCAGCCCTCATTCTTGGAGACTCCTACTAGAGGAGACCCAATGATCACACACTGGTGTTGACAGTGTGACCTAACTCTTGGAGGTGAGATTTTTAGTTGGGATCTCTTGGTAGTGGCATCGAGGTATTACAATTCCATTCTTGGTATGGACTGGTTATCCACAATTCATGCTCAGATTGACTATTTTAGGTGAAGAATGTGGTGTGTCCGTAGTGGTGGAATGAGGTTTTCCTTATTGGTGAAAAGGAAACCTAGACAGCATAGGATGGACTCACACGTAGGAGGGTGTAGCCAATTACTCATCAATTAGCTATCCTAACCCTCAATGTAGTGGATGTTATGAGTCCTCGGTTTTCTGCAGTGGTGGTGGAGTTGTAATGGATCCAGTGAAGGTTGAGACAGAGGTGTTTGCTAGAGTTCCTCCAAGACTATGACTTCGAGACTATCTATACTCCTGGGAAGGGGAATGTGGTGGCAGATGTTCTCAGCAGGAGATCTAGTTTGCAGTTGTTGAACTAGGTGTCAGAGTAGTTGGCCTTTTTGCAGTCATCCTTTATGGATGGAGATGGAGCAGCTTACCTCTAGTTGATATTTTTCACCCCTCCACTCTTATAGTGAGTTAGGGAGGCACAGCTTGGGGATACCGACTGCGAGACCCTACATACTCAAAATATCCACAGGGCATGCTCTTGATGGATATTAGAAAGTTGGGTAGCACATTGCTCTTTTCATAGGGCACAAAGTTGTACCAGTGGTGTTGTGGAAGGACGTTTTGAGGGAGTTCCATACATCCCCTTTGGCGGTACATCCAGGCATGATGAAGATGTATCAGGACCTCTGATGTCAGTTTTGGTGGCTAGGGATGAAGAATGGAGTTGCATAGTTTGTCTCTCGATGCCTCACTTTTCAGCAAGTGAAGGATGAACATCAGGTTCCAACGGGTTTGGCTCAACCCCTTGAGGTGTCAGAATGAAAGTGGGATGGGATATCAATGGACTTCGTGATGGGTTTACCACGTATGTTCAGGGGACGTGATACCATCTGGGTGATCATTGACCAACTCACCAAGTCGGACCACTTCCTAGCTATCTAAGAGCAGTTTTTAGTAGAGAGCTTGGGATGCCTCTACGTGCAAGAGGTAGTTTGACTCTGTTCAATTCCATCGATGATAGTTTCAGATTGTGATGCTCACTTTACATCCCAGTTGTGGAGATCACGGATCAGCGGGAGAGGATCCTTCATGGGTGGTTTATTCCTTTGGTGTGTGTCTGGTGGCAGCATGGGAATCTCCAAGAAATCACATGGGAGTGGGGGGCTCAGATTCATGCTCAGTACACTCACTTATTTGAGTAGCCCTTGTTTTGGATTTTTAGAGACATAAAGCCCCAAGTTGGGGAGAATGTAACATATTAGATTTTCCATGTATTATGGTTAGATATTATATAAATTTATTTTGAGACCAGGTGATGAGATAGCATGCGATTTTGAGGCCCGGTGTTCCCGGAACAATTGTTTGAAAAATATTAAAACTTTTAACAACACGTATGCGTGGTTTTCTTGAAAAAATTGAATAACTCTTAAACAGGTGCTCGGATCAGAACTCTGAGGGCACCATTGAGCTCATAATGGTAGTTTTACCCTAGGAACAACCTAACTTTGGTCGGTATGAGTCATCTATAGAAACATTCACCAAGGACGTAACCTTAAATAAAATTATTAAATAAAATTAATTTATTTTTTAAATCCTAATAACTCATGAGTGATGACTCTGATTGGAAATCTGAGACCTCTATTGATTTCGTTATGTAGTGTTTTCCCTAGATACAACTTAACCTTAGTCGGTGCACGTCTTCTGTGGAAAAACTTGAAAAGGACGTAATAATTATTAAATAATTCAAATAAAAATTATTTCTGTTGACGTAGTGATTTTTCCCTTAAATGTATCCTTATGCAGAAATCATAGTATTATCAGTATAACCCTGGGAACACTAAAGAATCTCTAGGGAGATATTTAGAATAACTATCTCAAACAAACGGAAACTGATCGTGGATTGATGATCAACGCGTAGCCGATTCGAAGGAACCTCACCAAAAACGACGACACAACAATTGTCCTTCATTAGTGACTAATCTGAATTGAGGTAGGGTGGTTATTTCATTATATTCTTTCCTCATTCTTGATTTTTATGAAAAATGCGGGTCAATCCACGAACAGATTGATTTGCGGTTCGATCGTTGTGGGATGGTTATAATTGCGAGGTTTATTTTCGGGGGAGTTTTCTTAATTGGTTCTTCATTCTTCATTCCTCGTCTAACGAGAACAGATTGAGGATGAATGAACAAGGTCAAGGTTCATTCCTTAGGGTGTTCTTGTGCTTTTCTCTCCCTCGTTCTTCGCGTTCTTCGCATTCTTCGTCGTTGGACCCACGTGGCCACGGTTCGACTTTTCGGGTGGCTCCGAACGTGATTGAACCCCCAGATTGGAGGTAAACCAACAGAAGATGCCAGATCTATATAGATCAAGGCCCGAGAAACCCAGATCTACAACTATTTCAAGATTTGGGCATTAGAGCTGGATCGGTGGTCCATGAAAGGGACCATCGGTGTGGTGGTCTGGCAAGGCGGTGTGGTGGTCTGGCAGGGCAGTGCGGCAACCGGAGGCGGTGGTCGCAGTAGTGGCCATGGATGACAATGATGGCGACGGTGTGGGCTGCGTGGGACGCGGCAGAGTGGTCTGTAGGATGTGGAGGTGGCGCGATGCGGGGCCATGTGGGACGCGGTGAAGTGGGCCGCAGGACGAGGTGGGTGGTCGCGTGTGGAGGCGGCAGTCGCGGAAAGTGATCGCGTGGAGCGGAGTAAGGCATGGTCGAGCAAGCTGGGTCGGGCCCAGGCGGAGCGGCCCGGGCCCAGGAGGAGTGGGCCAGGTTGGCCTAGTAGACTCTGATGGATTCGGGTCGAACCTCGGGTCGACCCGAGGTGGTCGTACGGTTGAACATGTGGTCGGTCCATGGCCCAGTGACCCCCCCCCCCTCTTTGAAACTTCAAATTGTGATAACTTTCAAACAATGTGTTGGTTTGACAATCCATCGGTGACATTGGGGCCCTGACATTAAGACAGACCTTTTAACGTAATGTGGTGAGTTTTTAGGTTTGACCAGTAAAGGTTGAGAGTGTTCCCTTTGATCCTTTCCTCGAGGGTTCAGTATGGTATTATGTCCACATCATTGGATTGTAATCCCCTCTAGAGGTCGAGTCTCAGATAGAGTCAGGAATCCCTCCCTAGGACTGGAGTGTGATCCTCTATCACCCCTAGTGGAGTCTGTGGAATCACATAACCTCTGTGAGAAGGGTGTGGTCCTCCACTTAGTGGGCCACATCGATAGGGTATATTGTATCCCCCAAAGTGTCTGGGTGCGATCTGTGGTATCCCCTAGGGTGTTTGGGTGTGATCCCCTACATTGAGAATTGATCCGAATTGGGTATGTGGTATCCCCCAGTGTGACTGGGCACGATCTGTGGTATCCCCTAGCATATCTGGGCGTGATCCCCTCTTTGTGGTATTATACTCTTCCTTGAATAATATGTTCTCATTTGGGCAGGGCCCAAATGAGATAGACCTCTCCGTGAGTGTCTCTGATAATATCATGGATCGAGGAGTGGGTTCTCCCAGAACGAGCATTCTTCAAGCAAAATCCTGTGGATGGCATTTGGTTAAGACCGCTCGATGGCATGGTGTTTCTCTTGAGTATATCTGGATATTCTTGTTATATGTATTTTAGACATATACATGTGTATAGATGACTGTGTGGTACTCCTGTGTGGCATTCCTATATGGTATTCATGTGTGGCATTCCTGTGTGGCATTCATGTGTGGTGTTCATGTGTGGCATTCCTGTGTGGCATTCTTATGTGGTATTCCTATGTGGTATTACTATGTGGTATTCCTATATGGAATTCATGTGTGGTACTCATGTGTGGTACTCATGTGTGGAATTCCTGTATGGTATTCTTGTGTGGAATTCCTATATGGTAGTCCTGTGTGGTATTCTAGTGTGGTACTCCGTGTGATACTCCTGTGTGGTACTCCTGTGTGGTATTCTTGTGTGATATTTCTATGTAGCACTCCTATGTGATACTCCTGTGTGGTACTTCTGTGTGGTATTCCTGTGTGATATTCCTTTGTTGTATTCCTATGTGGTATTCCTATGTGGTACTCCTGTGTGGTACTCATGTGTGGTACTCCTGTGTGGTACTCCTGTGTGGTACTCCTATGTGGTACTCCTATGTGGTATTCTTGTGTGGCACTCATGTGTGGTACTCCTGTGTGGTAGTCCTATGTGGTATTCCTCTGTGGTATTCTTGTGTGGCATTCTTGTGTGGTATTCATGTATCTTACTTCTGCGTGGTATTCCTTTGTGGTACTCCTTTGTGGCATTCCATCATGGTATTCCTTTGTGGTATTCCTTTGTGGTATTCCTTCGTGGCATTCCTTTGTGGTATTCCTTTGTAATTTGGGGGTGTCCTATTGTGTATTGTTTTACTCACCTCTCCACAGGCTTTGCTTACACGTGTCATGTCTTGTGTAGACGATTGACCTTTCGACAGATTTCCAGGAAGACCAGGACCAGGCGGTGCCTTGTGAGACTGGACAGACCGAGGTGTGTCCCGACAGCTTTTCAGATGGCAATCCCAGTACCTTTTTTCTTATAGGTTGGATTTGTGGTTACAGAATCCTTTCCTACTCGAGAGAAAACTTTGGGAATCTAGGTTTAAATATGATCAATGGTCCCAAATCAACCTGCTAAATGAATAAAAAACTTTGGGAATCTAGGTTTAAAAAAAATAACTAAAAATACTATATATTAATATTGCAATTACAATAGATCCATGCAATCCAAAAAAATGAGAGGATCATAGGTTGACGTAAGGAAACAAGAAGGTGGCATAAATCAATTTAAATTGAAGCAAAACACATGTAGCAGTAATATAACAAAATTTACACCTTGAAATTAAAAGATTTATTGATGATATTCTCACAACCTACATTATTGAACTAGAACTAAGTTCATTGTAGACAAAAAATGCTTAAACTTAGACAGGGGTGTGGCTTTAGTCAATCTATTAGTTGGGTTATCCCCAATGTGTATCTTTATGACACACATTGTCCTAAACTAAATAATTTCTCTAACAAAGTGAAGCCTAATGTCTATATGTTTCAATCTACCATGAAAACATAGTTGTTAGAAAAATGTAAATCAAACTGACTATCATAGTGTACAACTACACTAAAAGAAGATAAAGACATCTCATTAATAAGGCCTTTTAACCAAATAGATTCTTTAATGGGTTCAGTTAAAGCAATGCATTCAGCATCGGTGGTGGATAGTGTAACTACTGATTGCATGTTACATTTCCAAGAAATAGCTACACCATAAGCAAGGAAAAAATCAGTAGTTGACTTATGAGTGCCTATATTAGCAGCATAATCAAAGTCTACAAATCCTACAATGTCATCATCATAGCTATCATTTTTTCCGAATCAAATACATAAATCAGAAGACATTGAAACATACCTAAGGGGCCATTTCAGAGAACGTTGGTGTGGTTTTCTAGGTTTTCCCATAAACCTACTCAGAGTACACAAGGAAAAAAAACAATAGCAAACCTAGAACAAACCATTGCATGCATAAGACTCCCAACAACATTAGCATAAGGGATCTTACTCATGAAATCTACCCCGGCTTCACTAACATGTGACTGATTCAAGGACAACTTAAAGTATTGGCCCTGAGGAATGCTAACAGGCTTAATGTTTTCAAACAAATATCACTTTATAACTTTTTTAACATAAGTATGTTGTGATAAACACAAGGTTTTATCCTTTCTATGTCTAATGATTTCCATTCCCAAAATTTCATTTTCATTTCCTAAATCCTTCATTTCAAAAATATAATTCCATTGGGATTTTATATGACTAATCATCTCGTGTTTTTACAAATAACTGGCATGTCATCAACATAAAAAAAGTGAATCATATCATGCTTAACATGCTTAAAATAAACACATGCATAAAACTTGCTTTTGTTAAAAACATTTTCAATCATAAAAGAATCAAAACGTTTATACCACTGTCTTGAAGATTTTTTCAAACCATACAAAGAATTTTGTAAAAGACAAACTTGATTTGTGTTAAAATTATTTGAAAATCCCTTGGGAGGCCTCATATAAATTGTTTCATCCAATTTTCCATGCAAAAAGGCAGTTTTAACATCTAACTTTTATATATTGAAATCATTCTTAGCGAGGAAAAAAAAAGCAAGTATGATCCGAATAGATGAATGTTTAACAATAGGGGGAATCTCACTATAGTCAAACCCCTTGCATTGAAGGAATCCCTTGGCAATTAACCTGGATTTATATTTTATTTTTAACTCCTCGATGTTATCTTCTTTATTCTTAAACATCCATTTGCAACCAATTACTTTTTCATTTAAGGGCTTGGTCACAAAAGCTCAGGTCTTGTTCTTAAGAAGAGAGTTCATCTCATCATTCAAGGCATCTAACCATTGTTGAGATTCATTGGATTTTAAAACTTGCTTGAAAGTTTGTGGTTCATCACTGTTTATATCTTGCACAACATTAAAAGCATACACAGCCATGTCAGTGTGGATGAACTGAGCATGAGGTCTGATAATCCTCCTAGCTTTGTCTCGAGTCAACTAGTACTCTCTAAGGTCACCCCCTCGGTTTTTGGTTTAGAGCCAATGTTAGACTCAAATTCATCTTGACCCTATACGGGAGGATTGATAGGGACGGAATCAGGTTTTTGGTGGACTCTAGATTCTAAATTGACCTCGACACCCAAAGGTTGGGGTGTACTAGTTTCACTAGACTCGACAGTCTTGCCTTTGGACAGACAAGATTCGTGAAACACAACATCACGACTGATGATGCATTTTTGATACCCTGGTTTTGCTATCCACATATTGTAATCCTTAACGCCTTTTGGATTACCAACAAAGATGCACTTGACAGCCCTTGGTTCCAGCTTATCATTTTTAGAATGTTCATAAGATGTGGATCCAAAAAACCTAAAGTGAGAAAGACTGTGTGGTTTTCTTGCCGAGAGTTTTTGCAATGTTTTAAAGGCATTAGCAGAGGATGGGCAACGATTAATCAGGTACACTGTCGTGGTGGCAGCCTTAACCCAAAAGGACATAGGTAAACTATAATGGGACAACATGCACCACACCCTTTCTTGAATAGTCTTATTCATTCTCTTAGCTAACCCATTTTGGTGTGGAGTTTCCACAACAGTCCGGTACTTATGGATACCCTCAGAGCAACAAAACTCAATGAATTCAGTGGAAAAATACTCAAACCATTATCAGTTCTTAAAGCCTTCGGCCTCTTTCTAGATTCAATCTCTATACTGGCTTTCCAATTATTGAAAGTCTGAAAGGTATCAGACTTGTGTTTCATTATGTAAATCCAGACCTTACGAGAGTAATCATCTATAAAAGTGACAAAGTAATAGTCTCCACCGTGGGAAACAGCCTTAGAGGGACCCCAAAGATCAGAGTGGACACATTCGAGAGGGCTTATAGTTTTGTATGATGGCTTACTAAAACTCACCCGCATAGATTTACATACACACAATCCTCATAGAAGGGAAAGCCACTAGGATTCACATTGGTCAACAGGGCTTGCTTCGTAGGCTCATCATGACCCATGGCACTTGCGTACCCGAGTCTCCCATGTCAAAGGGTAGTATTATCTAACATTGGGGTATGAGAAATATTGAGTTGTTTCATGTGAGTCCTACCTACTAGAACATACAAGCCATTTAGGGGAGTTCCTTTCATCATAGTAAGGGAACCACAAGCAATTCTTAGACTATCAGAACCGAACCTAAAGGTATACCCCTTTTGATCTAGAATACCCAAGGAAATGAGGTTTCTTTTTAGTTTGGATACCCACCTAGCCTCTTCCAGAGTTTTAGTCAACCCGTCATGAAGTTCCAAAGACACGAAACCTATACCCATAATGCGACAACGCTGATTATTTCCTAGGTTGACATCACTAGATTCACTCTCCCTTAATTCAGTGAAGCACTCCCTATTATGACACATATGAAAGGAGCATCTTGAATCCAGGATCCATTACTCAAAGGTAGGATGATCACAAACATTCAACACCTCAGTCGTGTCGAAATATTGTTCAATTAACAAGGAATGATCATTATTGTTCTCATTATAAGCATTCTTCTTGTTGGGGCAGTTTCTTTTCATGTGTTCGGGTTGCTTGCAGTGGAAGCATTTAAACACCCTATTATTATATTCTTTATTCTTGGATTTAGATATCTGTTTTCTAGACTGGCTTATCTCTCACTGCCTATCCCTATGCTCACTCATGCCTCTAATGTTCAAACTCTCATCCTCCCTCTTAACGGTGTCTTTCTCTTGAAATTCTTTTACTAACAAAGCATACTTAACCTCCTCAAGAGTCAAAGTATCCCTACCATACATCATCAAGTCCTTAACAGAGGTGTAAGACTCATCCAACGATGTTAAAAGAATTATAGCTTGGTCCTCATGCCCTATTTCAATATCTATGTTAGAAAGATCCAATAAGATTCTATTGGAATCATCAAGACGGGTCCTGACTGCAATTTCGAGATGCGTCTTGAAGGTGTAAAGACTCATTTTATTGTATAATCTTCCAATTAAAGACTTAGTCATGTACATGGCGTCTAATTTAAACCAAATATCAACATCAATAGATGGCTCTTATACTAATTGTTAAAGGCAACGTAGATGCGAATGGCCTTAAGAATAGTCAAGACCCACTTATGTGTTTTTATGGGTTACAAAGTGATTAGAAAAACAGTTTTATTTAGAAAAAGTGAAACCAATTACAAGATGAACGCTCTTATGGAAACAAATAAAGTGGTAAAGAACATCAAGAAGTGACGTGTTTCGGATCACGTTGATCCTACATGCATGATCCTACATGCATGATGAGAACACCACACCATGCAATATTACTAAAGAAGCAAAATAACAAATTTGTACTCGGAATGTAAGAAAGAATACCAAAGAAACTATCTAAGAAGATCAGTCAAGGTAAACCTAGAGGCGGTGATGAACTCTGTCATTAGGAGTTCGCATCGTCCACTCCTGGACGGACTCACAAGCACACATGACATAAAGGATACAACAACAAACTTCAAGAAAGAAAATGAATCGCTTACAGAGTCGGGTTTCTGTACCGAGATCTGGTTACGATTGAGAGAATAAGTCACCAACCACCAAGCTTTGTGCATGGATCGTCCGGTTGTGGTTTCGTGTTGAAGTCACCACTAAATCTTCATTGGATGAGTGATCTAGTTACAAGGAATCAGATCTCTGAGCACTAGGGAGCAACCATCAGGGCCAGAACCTCAATTCTCTTCTTCCTCTTCGAGATCTCATCAAAAACTAGAAAGGTTTCTCACTTCTCTCACTAGACAGAACCAAACCGAATGAGGGATTCAAACCGAATGTCGAAGGACGAACCCACCAGGCGATGATGATGCATGGGCAAAGCGACAGGCGGTGCAAACAATGCACATAGGATGGAGACATGTTCAAGCGATGCGCATAGAATGGAGATAAGTGGTCATGGGAGCACGATGAGGATCGAGCCCAGCTTGAGAGACAAAGGAAACACATCGAAGGAACACACATCAACCACATAGGGGTCATTGGATCGATATGATAAACGGTCTCAAATCAACCCGCTAAAAAACAGAAAACAAAAGTCCAGAATCCAACTTCAAACAAGAGCTAAAAAAACTGCCACATATTAATACTGCAACCACAATAGTTCCTTGCAAGCCATGCAAACAGGAGGATCATGGGCCGAAGGAAACAAGAATGGACATGAACTTAAATTGCCACACAACACATGCAACAGTAATACAACACGCTAAAATTCGACCTCGCCAAAAATCATCAAAATTTCACCATTTCCTAATTTTGATATGATTTCAAATTTGATATTAATTTTATTTAAATCAACCTCTAACTATGAGAAATTAAATTATTAAATAAATGCTTGAGAAAAATGTTTTGGTACAATAGTCGTTTTTTATAATAACTACATCGCTATTCCAATGGTCACATGGGAGAACCTTACCAAGTTCCGTAGGCTATGTAACAAACACATATATGTATAACTTCCTATAAATTCCATACATTCTAAAACATAAACTAAAATAAAGAGATCTAAATAGACCTTCCACACAAAGAGCTTTAGGACTTACTAAGAGTAACTTGATTGATGTTAGGATAATTTCAGAAACGAAAATTTTCTTATAGATAATATTCATAGTATGGGTATGATTTGTAGATAATTTAATTGGAAGTCGTCTCGTAATTTCAATATATCCAAGACCTAAGATACAAATGTAGCAACCCTCATGGCTGGTTAAAAGCCACTGGAGTGATGCGCTTCTTAGCGTGTTTATTTGAGGCTGAACCAACTGCAGGTTTGTATTGGCTAACCTCTTCAGCATTACCAGCCACTGCAATTGCTTCACTCGCCATCTCTTTTAATTTCTCATGCCCCCCAATCTGCTTCTCTTCAGTTAAAGAAATGGAAGATCCCAGTTCACCATTTTCAAATTCCACTACAGTACAATAACCATCTTGCGATGATAAGGCCAGGTACTTTGCATCTTGGGACCTTGTAACACAAAACAAATATAAGAAAGCTCGTCATATGAGTACAAATGAAGCAGCAAGCATGATGAGAAAACAAAATTTCACCATGCAACATCTGTTATGGCTGCATAGTGGAGACCAGCCAAGACTGCTATTGGAGAAACTCCCTCCGTGTCATATATATAAAGAGAGTTCAACGTAACCACTGCAAATATAAGGCGATAGGGGAGCTTGAAGAATCCAGCTATCCAAGTGAAAAGGGCAGAGTTAGGTTTCAGTTAATTGTATTGCTAAACTATAATCCAATGCAAGACAGCAGATATTATTACATGCATAACTTACCCGAGCTCGGTCCTCGAAGGCAAAAAGCCTTGGGGCAGAACCGCACGGCCACAATGGGCTTGCTCGCACCAGGTAGCTGTAAAGCAGGCCTGCATGTTGCAGACAAAACTTCACAAGAAAGCTCCAATAAAGAAACCTAAATATATATGACAGCGATAACAAAAAACTTAAGAATAAAAAATAAAAGAAACAGCAATTTTGCCTCGAAAAATCTTTTCTCGAAAAAATGTAAGCAGTGTTTACTGGGTCCGATGTTGCCGAGAATCTGTAAGAACCTGAAAAAGAATATTCAAGAAAATAACTAAGTTATGGGGAGGATAGATAAGATGGTTAGTGATGAGAAATTATATCCATGCTGAAATGTTACAGGACTTTCAGATACATAGAGCCCAGCAAGCCAAATAACTTTCCTTCCATGTTGAAATGCTACAGGACTTTCAGATACATCAAGTCAAACAAGATTTATACGTTTTCTTTTTCATTTTCTGTTGGTTGATTCATCGCATGTATTAAAACACGTAGGAAGACACTCTCCAAAAAAACTGTCATTATTTTTACCATGTAAAAATAAATAAGAACAAAGAAGGCATTCGTGATAAAAGAAATCTCAAAAATAGTGTTACCAGATGCAATCATACCCAGCCTTACAAGACATCAAAGGGGCAATGAAGAAACAAACGTGTATTAGTTTCACTGTTGGCAAGGAACATCACAAAAATTATGAGGACCTCAACGGCATTGTTCCAAATAGACTTGGACAGACATGGGATAAATTTCGAAAATTTTGAAATATCACACTAACAAGGATGCAAACTCAAGGTCACAAATGAACCTATAATTGTCTGGTCTGGTGACAGGTGAACACTGGGTCTCAAAGTTGCAATTAAATTATGTGTCAAACACAAATCAGGCCATCACAAAGACAGTCACCAACTAGTGATTAAATGCTATCATGGCATACACACAGATAATTGAGAACATACGAACTCGTTAAAGACCCATACCTGCAGGCGCAACTAGAAATAACCCGTCAGGTGACCAGGCTAATCTACGGAAAAAAGAGGGCAATGTCTCATCGTGAAAGAGATGAGTCTTTGTAGACTGCATTTCAAACCATGTGTGAGCATTAGTACAAATGCAATTAACAGCAGACAAGATTTTCCTTAAATTTTATGCCTCGGTTTCTAACCTTGGCATCGTCTAACCCTTGATGTTCAGACTTTGCAAGGACATGCTGACATACATAATTCATCTTTTCAGAAACTCTTGCCTTGGTTTGCAGCTTATTCACATAAATCCGGCAAGTTCTATCAGAGCTAAGTGAAGCAACATACTTGCCCAGTGGATCCCAAGCCACTCCTTGGACATAATGAAAATGAGCATCCAAGATCTGGAGAACTGAGCCTGAAATAGCAAAATTTTATAGCATCTCAGTGATGCCATTTAAATGCCACGTACAACAATCACGCATTACTATTTTTTCACCTTTAGCAACATCCCATACAAGGCAGGAATTATCAACTGACCCAGAAATGAGAAACAAACCATCACTAGACCACTCCAGATCCAGCACATCCTTCCGGTGAAACCTGACAATATTGAAATGGTCGGGAGTGTGCAACAAACAATTGTGCTGTTCAATTAGCGGTGCGGTTAATATTATAGCTAACACTTAACAATAGGCCTTACGATAATGTCTTCAATACTTTCCATGTTTGACTAGTCTCTGTAGAATTTAATTTCCATATGATCAGCTCACCTCCTGCAGCCATAGAAATGCATCTAAACACACAATCTCAAATGAAAGCCTTCCACCAGCATTAAATACAGATACATGTTGACAAATTAATTCTTACCATCAGCACCTGAAGCAAGTTGCTCTCCTGTGAATCAAAATATCAATGTTAATTTAATTTAAGATTGTAAAACATGGATGAATCGATTAACAAAGATCAGTGCATCATTTGGGATAGATGGACTCTGCATTTCCCTAAAATACATAAATATTACCCTAAGAAACAATCAGTTGTGAAATGCAGAACCTCAGTGTTTACACACAGAGAAATGTAATGCCATGGTGAATAAAGACTACTAGAGACAGTGAAACTCGAAACTCATGCAATAAATACAAAATTTTGCAAATGACCAGGGACTGTATGTAAGATCTCCATTGATAAAAACATTCCTTGATATTTTAAAAGTGCAACCACTGAAATGAGATACCCTGGGCATGCAATTACCAGAAGGAGAAAAGCGAACAACGTTTACAGCAGAACCATGGTATGAAAGGCTATTATGATAGGAAACCGTTGCAGCTTTTTTCGACACCTCCACTGGATCTATCAGCCATAACTGGGAAAATAACAAAGGTCAATTAAATTTAATAGGAAAGGTGCCATGAGCACTGTAACGCATTCCTGAAGACGCAATACCTTGATGTCGTAATCCGCACCGCCAGTGGCGAGGATTCCAGAAAGGGGGTGAAAGTCAACACTGAGTACTGGTTTGGTGTCATGCCAATTGATCTGAACCGTGCCACCCTTCATTTGTTATGTGTGGAGTAGAATGGCGCAGTGAGCCACCTCCACTTCCCTTCACTCAATCACACACAGCCGCCTGCAACTTCTCGCATGACTAAAAAAATATATCACTAGCACGGAAGTGCGGGGGCATGCCTCCTACAGACTCATAACCCATCCAGTGCTTGCTACATTGTTAAATAGTAATCACTTTGGGGGGTTGCTGCTTCTTGCGGTATTACCAGCGACCAATTGAGGTTATTGATTTTAACGATGGTTCGAGAAAAGTATAAAATATGAGATACTGAATGTTATGTTTATTAATCCACCCATAAACAGAAAATAATTTAGACAACAACAGGGGAATTAAAATGATCAAACAATGATAGCATATCACAATCACAGTGTGGCAACAATAAATATAATAGCAACCAAGCAACAATGTTCTTGAAAACAGATTGAAAACGCAAATGATTGAATTAAAACAGAAACAACAAGCTGTTTTTAATTCAACAGAATCACAAATGGTCATAAAAGATTCGAGATTTTGTGATACTAAAACATAACCAATGTAGAACAGGTTGTTAGAATAACTCACGTGTATTTATTTAATATTATTATAATGGGATATTAAGGGATAAAATTGTCAATTGATGGACTTTGACGGTTAATTAAGTAACCACTCATATAACTGTTTTATCCCTATTTAAAGGGTCATTTCCTTGCCAATTAAGTCTCAATCAAGTTTCGGTACGTTCCATCAATTTTGCTGCGGAAGAGAAAAGAGGCAAAGGATAGAAATCCTTTTAAGTGGGAGAAAATCAAGAAGATTCAAGTCCAGAAGATCTCATGGATCAAGGTATGTCCTATCTTATTTTGAATTCTGTTTATCTATGTGATAAACACAGATTTTAAAGATCCTAAAATAAATAAAATTAATTTACATGTGGTATCAAAGCATGGTTATGAAATCTGTGTTTTTCCATATATAAATTTATTATGTGTTGCGTTAAAATAAGAATCGAAAACCTGGATTACGTTCTGCAAGCAATGTATTGCATTAAATCAGAATTCTTTTCTTCTTATTTTAAATGGTCGTTAATATTAATAATAATAGTGTGTAGTGGAATTTTCTGAAACTCGAATATGGAGTGCAATTTATTTTTTATTTTTTTTTTTATTATTATTATTATTATTATTATTATTATTATTAAATGAGAATACACTGCCTCTCTCTTCAATCATGGGGTGTTTTGTAGCGTTGTTTTATTGTTTGATAATCGTTGTGCAATTATTATTATTATTTTTAAATTATGAATTCGATGTGCATTTGTTTTTCTCTTCCCAAATATGAAGTGTCTATTTTTTTGGAATCTCAATATGCTGCATCTTCTCCATGATTTTAGATTTTGAAATCTCCCTTTTAGTTATTATCTTTGATAATAGAATGAATTTTATATTTAAAATTGTTTTAATGATTAAAAAAATGGATAAGGTTGCCCACCTTTACGAAATGTTTTTAAAGGTGACGTATTAGCATTTTTTTATCACCTTTTTGTCATGGGTTTTCAAACCTTAAAAAAATTGTTATAAAAAAATGATTTGTCATTATTTGAAATAATTATTGGAGTTTTAAATTTGACGCCAAAACAAATTAAAGAAAGAGTAAACAAAATTTGGATTTATGTTTATTAAAATTTATTTGTATTTATAACTATGTTATGATTATGATATTTTATATTTGAAACATTATTGCATGAGATTTGTTAATCACCAAAGTGGTCAAATCATAAAGTTAAAATTGTTTCAAAAATTATGTTAAAATGATATATATTGATTGATCATAAATTTGATACTATTATGATATCTTATGAATAATTAAAATTCATTATTATAAGATATTTATTAATTGCCCAAAGGCAATTTGCACATTCTTATAATTTATGAATATAATTGTTGGTAATGTATATTATGCATTATGTGATTTATTTATATATCCAAAGATAATAAATAAATCTAATTGATGCGTATATTATTTCCAAATAAAGTTATTTTAATTAGTATCAATTATGTTTGTGTATTAGTGTTTCACCCAAAGGAGAACACTAATACACATTTATGTTAAATAATTTGTTTGAATCAATGTATTATTATTATTTCAAAGCATTAATTTTAAGCATGTATTTATTGCAGATAGTTTTTCATCATCATTGCACTCACAAACACCATCTATTCCGATCTTTAATGGATTAAATTTCTCTGATTGAAGTGAGCAAATCCAATTTCACCTTGGTGTATTGGATCTTGATTTAGCACTCCAAGTAGAGAAACCTGCTACTACAACAGATGACATTAGCGATGATGATAAAGTATATTATGCATCATGGGAAAGATCAAACAGATTAAGTTTGATGTTCATGCGAATGAGCATAGCAAGTAACATCAAGTTAGGTTTCCCTAAAACTAGAAGCGCTAAAGAATTTATGATATCTGTGGGAGACCGATCTCAAATTGCTGACAAATCTCTTGCTGGGACATTAATGAGTACATTGACCACGATGAAGTTTGATGGTTCCCGTACCATGCATGTGAAGGTCTCGGGCGCAGCGGAAGCACGTGGGTGGATGTACCCACTTGGCTTTTTGTCATTAGCAATGATCGATCCGGAATCAATACGACGATAAACGCCAGACTCCACAGATCGAATCACAGAAATAGACAAAGAAGAGGAATAGTCCCGGAACCATAAATGTGGACCGTCACAGTTTGATTATAATTAATTTAATTAATTGACAAGAAATACCTTTTATAGCATTCTTTCTTCGTTGATATTTCTGATCACGTTCTGATGTGATTCGTCGTTGCGTTGCAGAATCCAAGTGTAGACTTCCTCTAGCGGTGATCCACACGTGCACCATGTATCTCTGGACGTCGCCAAAGGAATCTCAGGGTGCTTGCGTGGAGAAGTCTTTGCTTGCGTTGTCCGCCTTAGATCGCCTTGATCCGGTGTAGGTGGATCTCTCTCGGTCTTGAGAGTGTTCTTGGAGGACGGAGTTCTTTCAGTCTTAGAATATTCTCCAGAATTGTTGTGCGTAACGATTCTCTTAGGAAAAGAGTTGGGGTTGTGAGGATATTTATAATCGGGTTTGAGGTTATAGAGTTATGACAATAAATATACGCGTTACGCGTTTTATTTATTTCATTAACTCTTATTGAAAACCCTCATGTCGAATAATTAATTCCTTAACATGCGCCCACACTAATTATAATAAATATCATTTAATAAAACAATATTATATCCTCAAAATCCCGACTGAAAAATTACACGGCGTGTAATCATTAATACACGGCGTGTACTTGTTTCTTATTTCCTTTCCAAAATGAAAACTACACGGCGTGTAATCATTAATACACGGCGTTTACTTGTTTTCCATGAAAAACTACACGGCTTGTAATATCTTGTTTTTCATTTCCTTCTTCCTCCGTCATTAAAACGATTTAGGCTTCCTTGAATAATTATTAAACGACGTACGACGTGTAATATCTTGTTTTTCATTTCCTTCTTCCTCCCTCTAGGCCTCTTTTTCGTTGGCATTAGGCGGGCTTGCCTAAAGTCCAAGATTACTGTCTAGCAACGGGTCAAGGCACCCAAGAGAAAGAAGTTGACGCCGCATTGACGTGTCACCTCATACGAACACTTACTGTGTAATTTAATCTCTTTGTTTCAATATCTCATCAAGCAGGTTTCATGACAGTGTCATAAACCTATATGTTTGATCTGTCATTCTTTGACTTCCAGAAATAAACTCGTCGTGTCACCATGACCATGAAATTTGTTCGACAGTTCTATTTCAATCAAAGGGTCTGAGATATCTACTTCCATAAATATGGAAAGGACAAATCCTTCCTCGACTTATCCATTAACAACATGTCATTCGTGACGCACCCAACGTACTCTACTTCCCGCCAACTCTCTTCGTGATGGTTTTCGTCAGCAAATCTAAGTGCGTGAGTCATGACATGAATTAATGATAATCTTTCAGTCTGAGGACCATTACACACGCTCGTAGATAGCAATGTCTGATGACACCAAGACATGCAGAATTGCTACTGGCGGGTCTGTTCTCATAATCTCCCATCTTGGAGATTACCAAGTGTGAACTCCATGAGAGAGAGTCTCATCTTCTTATGAGTACTCGCACATGACGGTCTGTATATTATGTGTCTTATCATAATATGTCATCCAACCACAGAACTTTATTTAAGAATATTGTTATAGCATTTCAGGGTTCTCATCATAGCGGGGATCTGCCACAACCTTATCAATGCAACAAATATTCCAGAACATTATTATATTATAGTCATGCAGAACAATGAACAATATATAATAAGTGAATATTCATGTAATCAAAGTACAAAACAGTTGGTTCTCAGGACACCAACCCTAACAACATGAGCATGTCATTGAAATGACAAATACTGCAGCAAGACTTAAGTCTTTCGGAATGGAAGTGGATGAAAGTTTCCTGGTACAGTTTGTCTTAAACTCATTACCGTCTGAGTATGGACCATTCTAAATGAACTACAACACCATGAAAGATAAATGGAACGTGTATGAATTGCATAGTATGTTAGTTCAAGAGGAAACACGTTTAAAGAGCCAAGGAATAGGAAAGAAGCATGGAATACAAAAGCATGGAAAAGGAAAGGAACCATTGAAGGTTAATGAGTCTTTTAGCAAGAACTAGAAGAACACAAATAAAGATAAATACCATTTTTGTGGGAAAGTTGGACATTTCCAAAATGATTGTCTGAAACGGAAGGCTTGGTTTGAAAAGAAAGGTAAGCAAAATGCTTATACATGTTCTGAATCAAACTTAGCTGAAGTTCCACATAAAACATGGTGGATTGATTCTGGTTGTACGATTCATGTTTCTAATACAATGCAGGGATTCCTTTCAACCCAAATCACAAGCCCAACTGAAAAGTTTATCTTCATGGGGAATAGAGTGAAGGTTCCAGTTGAAGCTCTCGGGACTTATCGTTTAATCCTTGATAGTGGATATAGTTTGGAATTATGTGAAACCTTTTATGTACCTAGTATGTCTAGGAATTTGGTTTCTTTGCCAAAACTCGAGGTTGCTGGATACTTTTTTAATTTTGGGAATGGATATTTTAGTTTGTTTAAGCATACACACATGATTGGATCTGGTTTATTGTATGATGGTTTATATAAACTAAATCTTGATAATATGTATGTTGAAACACTTATGACCTTGCATCAAGATTATGGTACTAAACGTGATTTAGCAAGTCTTCTTATTTATGGCATAAACGTTTAGGTCATATTTCCAAAGAAAGATTGGAGAGATTGATTAAGTTTGGAATCCTTCCAAAATTGGATTTTACCGACCTAAACATTTGTGTGGATTGTGTTAAAGGAAAACAAACAAAAGACACAAAGAAATGTGCCACAAGAAGTACTCAACTCCTTGAGATCATACATACCAATATATGTGGACCTTTTGATGTCAATTCTTTCGATAAGGACAAATACTTTATCACCTTTATTGATGATTTTTCACGTTATGGATATGTCTACTTATTGCATAAGAAATCTCAAGCAATAAATGCCTTGGAAATTTATGTAAATAAAGTTGAGAGGCAATTAGACAAAAAGGTGAAGGTCATAAGGTCGGATAGGGGTGGTGAATATTATGAAAAATTTGATGAAAGTGGACAAAACCCTGGTCCATTTGCAAAGTTTCTAGAAAGTCATGGCATATGTGCACAATACACTATGCCTGGTACACCAGGCCAAAATGGTGTAGCGAAAAGGTGTAACAGAACATTAATAGATATGGTTAAGAGTATGTTAGGTAATTCTTCTTTACCCTTATCTTTGTGGATGTATGCTTTAAAAACTGTCGTGTATTTATTGAATAGGGTTCCTAGTAAAGCAGTTCAAAAGACTCCTGTCGTGTATTTATTGAACTTTGGACTGGTAGAAAACCTAGTTTAAGACACCTGCATGTATGGGGTTGTCAGGCAGAAATAAAAGCATATAATCCACAACAAAGAAAATCGGATGCAAGAACAATCAATGGACATTTCATTGGTTATCCAGAGAAATCAAAGGGGTGTAGATTTTATTGTCCGAACCATAGTATGAGAATTGTTGAAATTCGAAATGCTAGATTTATCGAGAATGGTGAATCCAATGGGAGTGAAGTTCCGCAAAATGTGGAAATTAAAGAAGTTGGAATTCAAGTTCCATTTTCTTGTATTCCAACTTCACATGTTGTTCCTTAAAATATTGCATCACAAAATAATCAAGTAGAACCGCAACAGAATGTTTCCCAAATTCACAATGAAGAAATGGTTGAAGAACCACAAAAAATAGTGTTAAGAAGATCCAAAAGAGAAAGAAGGTCAGCTATTTCTGATGACTGTGGTATATCTGCATGAAATATAAAATGATATTGGCATTAATAATGATCCAGTTTCATATTCTCAAGCCATCAAGTGTGATAATTCTGATAGATGGTTAGATGTCATGAAATGTGAGTTGAATTCCATGGAACAAAATAAAGTGTGGGACCTTATGGAATTGCCTGAAGGATGCAAGAGAGTTGGATGTAAATGGGTCTTCAAAACCAAATATGACTCTCTTGGTAACCTTGAACATTACAAGGCTAGACTTGTTGCTAAAGGATTCACTCAAAATGATGGTGTAGACTATAAGGAAACCTTCTCACCGGTTTCTAAGACAGATTCTTTCAGAATTATTATGGCATTGGTAGCTCAGTATGATTTAGAGTTGCATCAAATAGATGTTAAAACAACCTTTCTAAATGAAAACTTAAAGGAAGATGTATACATGGATCAACCAATGGGTTTTTCTATTAAAGGAAAGGAACACATGGTATGTAAATTAAATAAGTCAATATATGGACTTAAACAAGCTTCCCGACAATGGTATATTAGGTTTAATGATACCATTATATCTTTTGGATTTAAGGAAAACATCGTTGATCGGTGTATATATCAGAAGATCAGTGGGAGTAAATTTATATTCTTGATTCTATATGTTGACGACATATTGTTTGCTGCAAATGATCTTGGTCTATTATATGAAACCAAGAAATTCCTCTCTAGTAATTTTGTAATGAGAGACATGGAAGAAGCCAAGTATGTGATTAGAATAGAAATATTTCGTAATATAACTCAAGGTATATTGGGCTTATCTCAAAAGTCATACATCAATAAGATTTTAGAGAGGTTTAGGATGGAAAAATGTTCAGCATCACCGGTTCCAATTCAGAAAGGAAATAAATTTAATCTCAATCAATGTCCTAAAAATGATTTGGAACGAAAACAGATGGAAGAAGTTCCTTACGCATCTGTTGTTGGAAGCTTGATGTATGCTCAAACATACACAAGGCCAGATATTAGATTTGCAGTTGGTATATTGGGAAGATAACAAAGTAATCCTAGACTCGATCATTGGAGAGCTGCAAAGAAAGTTTTGCGATATTTGCAAGGAACAAAGGATCATATGCTTACTTATAAAAGATCCAATGATCTTGAGGTGATTGGATACTCTGATTCAGACTTTGCTAGTTGTGTTAATACAAGAAAGTCCACTTTTGGTTATGTGTATCTTCTAGCTGAAGGATCAATATCATGGAAAAGTGCAAAGCAATCGGTTACAGCTGCTTCGACCATAGAAGCTGAATTTGTAGCATCTACAATTCAGGGTACATGGTTGCAGAACTTTATTTCAGGACTTGGAATTGTCGACAGTATCGCCAAGCCCTTGAAAATTTATTGTGACAATACCGCAACAGTATTCTTTTCCAAGAATGACCAATATTCCAAAGGTGCTAAACACATGGAATTAAAGTACTATGCAGTTGAGGAAGTTCAAAAACATAAGGTTTCAATTGAACATATTATCAAAAATCTTATGATTGTTGACCCTTTGACGAAAGGGTTGCCGCCCAAGACATTTATTAGACATGTTGAAAGTATAGACATTATCACTGAGTAGGTTTCATTGTATGTATTGAATGTTATGGTTATTACAGTTGACACTTGGACTTATAAATGTTTTGATCATGTTGCCTGTTTTTTTAATAAATATACATGATTGGATTGAATAGTGATAGCAGGCACAGTCTTTAATAGACATTATTGTTGGACCAATTATATATATATATATATATCCCATTTTAATTATGATATGGAAAATGTTCATAATGTAGTACATGGAAGGGAGTATATTAATAGAGAATATACGACCGCCGTGACTCATGTGGACATTATCCCTTATTATAATGAATGTTGTATACATGATAGAATATGTCACGAACCAGGCCGGTTCGCCATCCGACCCGGCGCCCGGTCCGGTCCGCGGCAAGGCCCGAAGGGCGTTCCCGATCCCCACGGGCTGGCACAAGTGCCCGGGTATCAAAACTAGCACGTGAGAACGATTTACCCGAAATAATAAACACAAAACCTCTGATAATTTGAATAAAATAAAACTATGAACTGACCACCAAACATACCCTTACACTAAAAACAACTTTAAAGGATTACAACATGAACCAAAGTCCAAAAAAAAAAACGACAACAAAAGAAACTCAACTCAAACTCAAACCTCCAAGCACCAGGAGAGGTGCGACATCCACACGTCACAAACGTTAACCTTCACAAGAAGACCACAAACGACCAACCACCATCACTGAGCACGAAGTCACAACCTAGAATACACAAGAAACAAAGTCTACATACACCCAAAGGTGTATGTAGGGTGTGAGCCAAAAGCCCAATAGGACGTCACCCAATAAAAAGGTTCCATGCCACAACATGAAAAAGACAATTTAATGTGTTTATTCAAAATTTTAATTTAAAAAAAATGCTTTTAAAGAAAACATTTACAAGCTAAATGCTAAAAGAAAAAAACACTAAAAAGAACTCATTTAACAAACACGATTTTAAAGAGGAGAAAAGTTCAATATGGGAACACACACACATACTCACACACACACACCCATACTCACACACACACACACTCACACACACACACATACTCACACCCAGGTGGCCCTCTATATGCCGACGGAAGGCACCACGTCATAGATGGTAGAGCACTATGGGTAAACCCCCTAAGGTTCATCTAGCTCGAGTGGGACCCTAGAACCTCGTGTCTCAGTGAAACGTGGCTTAGAAACCACGACCCTCAGAAACGTGGCTTAGAAACCACGACCCTCAGAAACGTGGCTTAGAAGACCACGACCCTCAGAAAACGTGGCTTAGAAGGTCACGACCCTCAGAAATCATATGTTTAGTTAGTGTTGCAATCGTCAATCCAGCTAAGTGAGACAGGGACGATACCCATCCGGCTCATTAGCGCACTAGTTCTAGTCCTCCCACCTAGATACCCGAGGTTTTCCATTGTGCTCAATCAAGTTACACATTCACATGGTATATTGTTTTTCCCATATCACAGACCAAACCAGACATTACACACAAGTCACTATTTTCACACCCAAACAACATTTCAAAAATTCACGCACGCCAAAAATACCTTTCCAAAAATATATTTTTCATTACCTATTCATTTCGCAAAAACCCCATTTGAAAAAAAAAACACTCAAACAAGAACATAAACAATTTGCACAACTTAGGAAGCATTATTTTAATAACACAACAAGGGCCGACACAAATAAACACACCCAATTACAAAGAAGGGAGTCGTTCAAACCACTTGCTTAATAGATTGTCCTTAAAACTAGTTTCACACCAACTACACAATTATCTGAACCATCTGCACCTCTTAAAATGATTCGCTACACATTAAAAACCCACATTTAGACATACACAACTCAATTACCCATAAAAACTAAGTTCGCACCAACCAAACATCACCTAGAACCCAACTTGAAAACATTGCACCAAAACAACCCATATTTTTACGTGCAAAGACCATTTTAAAATCAATTTCGCACTCAAATATTCTAAAACCACATTTGCGCCATATAAACAATTGATTAAACAATTTTTGGACTTACCCCAATAAGTTCAAAATGAAGAAAACATGATCATTTCTAAAGAAAGTGAAATTTTCATGACGCATGCATGTCAAACAATTTTTTAAAATGCATTTCGCACAGCTTTTAAAGAACAACCAATCATTTATATGACAACACACATATAAACAACAAGAGCCTACTATTTCGGAAATCCAATCTCATCAGACGAGCATGCCAAAACATTATAAACACGGATCGCATTATGCAATTAAATCATAGAACATATTAAATTAATTAAACAAACAAACTAAATTATCTAAAAGATGTAAAGACATGGAACCACCTACCTCTATTGGCGAAACCTCCAAAATTTGTGTGCAACCACAATTGCATGTCATTCGCACCTCAAGGAACCTAGCGCGAACCAAAAATCATAAAATCGAACATGAATATGCAAAATTAAGACCCTAATTCACACCCTAAAAACTGGAAACACCAAAGCCACAATTGAGAAGGACTAAAATCCTAGCAAAGAGGAGGAAGGGATTACCCCGGGTGGTCCACACTTGCGGCGAAGGGAGCAGAAGGCCGCTGTAAGGGTTCGAGAGGTTGCGGTCGCAGGAGGGCTGGTCGGAAGGGGTTTACAGGCGGCTCAAGTGGAGGTGCGGGCGAGCGGAGGTGCGGGTGAGCGGAGGTGCGGGTGAGCGGGTAGCCGGGTGGGGTTGCGACCGACGTGAGGAAGGTCGGTTGGCCAGGGGAGGGGAGCCGTCGGGCTGCACCGTGCCGGGGAAGGCCAGCCGGAAAGGGCCGTTCGCCGGAGGTCTTTGCGCAATGGAGGCGGATGCGAAGAGGTCCGCCGGAGGGGGTGGGGGTCGCGCTTCGACCGGGCTGAGAGGGGGAGTCCGCCGGAAAGGAGGAGAGGGAGGCGGCGCGCGACCGGAGAGGGAGGAGGGGTGCGGCGCAAAACGGGGAGAAGGGGGGAAAGTGAGCCGGCGAGGTGGTGCGTTGCCAGACGGAGCAGGGGGCGATGGTTCAGCGGACGATGCAGCGAGGTAGGGTTTCGGTGCAGGGGGGTCGGCGCGACGCATAGGGGGTGCGACGGGAGAGAAGGGGGGGAAAAATAGAGGAGGGAAAAGAAAAAAAAGAGAGAAGAAAAGAGAAAATAAAATAATAAAAAAAAAAGAATAAATATATATGTGAAATAGAACCTAAAAAAATAATAATAAGAAAATGAAAAATAATATTATTATTATTGATAACATGTTAATAATTTTATCATAATCATAACTTAATTATCAATTATAACCAAATTAAAATATTAATGAAAACAATAAAAAAAAATTACCATTCTTATTATCATTAATATATATATATATATATATATATTTAAATAATCGGGCAACCGCGCAGTTACCCCGCACGGCCCATAAAATTTTAATAAAACGACGATGATAAAAATAATAATATCTTAATAAAAAAAAGTATCCTTAACAACAATAATAATAATATCTTCAAACAATATTATTATTATTATCATTAAAATAATTCCTTAAATTTTCATTACACTTCTTATTTCTATTTCATTTTCATTTTATTTAAAACTCATTATTCATTATTATTTCATTATCCGGTTATGTTTTTAACTCATTTTGAAAGTCAGGCGGACCGCGCGGTCTCAAAATCGTGCCCTGCCCGTGCGTCCGGTGATGTTAAACCTGAATAATAATAATATTATAATAATAATATTTTCAAATGATATTAATAATATTATTATTATCAAGACCATTCTTAATTCATCTTATTTCGTTAATTGAACATCGGCAAGGCATGCAGTGACCAGGCGGGGTCGCACGACGACCCAAGCAAGGCCGCACGGCTTCGACCATGGCGCGCAGGATGCAGTCAAGGTCAGAACCCACGTTTTTAAATAAGAACTTAGAAATTTTATGTCAGGCCTCGACCCGAACTACCCGACGCAAGGAAAATTAATAAAATAAATAAATTTGAAACGACGGGTGTGACAATTCTCCCCACCATAAAGCTTTCCGTCCCCGGAAAGCCACAACCAGAACAAAACCCCACAGCAGAAAACTACTCTCCCTTTAGATTCAAAGGGGATCCCCACAACCATCAAGCAAAGAGAGGCAAAGAAAAATCGTGCTCAGAGAGAGTGACTTAATGGCGACTTCAAGAAATGCGTAAAAAGACTTTCTCATATGTGTCGGCCACCCTAAAGGGTTAAAACACCTCCAGTTGACTAATCAAGGAAAACGACTCTCGCACCCGCGAAAACTAACCTCATCAGACGAAACAACTCAAACATTATTAAACAAAAACTGCACCGTTCGGTTGGAATCAATAGACAAAGTCAGACCACGTCCACGGAACAAACTTATCACTTATCACCAAACCGTATTTAAAAACAGAAGAAAAAGATCAACATGGGGAGGCCCGAGGGGCTCCCCACCATTAGGAAGTCACTGACGCTCGAAACAAGACTGGAAAAACGACACGGAGAGGTTCGAGCGAACTCCCCGCCATTAAAGAAGAGTCCAGCACTGATTCATTCTAGAGGCATTCGTGCGAGGCCCAATGTGGGTCTCCCCACCATTTGAACTAACGAAAGGTATAGAACTTTGAAAATTTATCAATGGTGACCAAACACCCCACCACAAGGGGCGGGGAGGGAGGGCCCCCCGACTATCGGGCGTCAAAACCACGGCCGGCCACAACCAACATCTCAAAATTTCCTGGATGAACACCATTCAGATTTGAGACCGAGTTACCCAACAGACTCTCATAAGGACCACTAAAGCGACTGCATCCAGAATGGTGACCAAACACCCCACCACAAGGGGCGGGGAGGGAGGGCCCCCCGACTATCGGGCGTCAAAACCACGGCCGGCCACAACCAACATCTCAAAATTTCCTGGATGAACACCATTCAGATTTGAGACTGAGTTACCCAACAGACTCTCATAAGGACCACTAAAGCGACTGCATCCAGTAGAACGCAACCCCCAAGACTTTAAGGCACAAGACGAACACGCCTCCACGTAGACACGAAAACCATATGCAACCAGACGGCTCATTCGGAGCGGAACAACCGTAGGAACAATTTAAACCGCCTCTACTTTTAACATTGATGACAGAAATAAAGTTGCGGTCCCGTACACTCCCAGGGTTCCTGACCACGCGCGAGCTTCACTCCGAGGCCTATGGCTGGAGCCTTGATGTTTGAAGCATCTTGTGCCTCGCGGTCAGGCATTGAAGACTCCCGAGCGGAGCTTCTCCTTTTGGTGCCACGCGCAATCATATTGCACCCGAGGAAACATCATCAAACACAACACATTACAGCATCTGACTGATCATATGAGGAACATTCACCAGCACCAGAGTTGAAATGGTGCATGCGCATCACCGTTTGTCACACTGAATGAGAACATGACACCACCAATCATCACCTGAACATGATCGTTGCTGTTGAGAGGAACTTTACACTGAGAAGGACATTAAACCGCGTTTTGAACAACACGCGGTTCCTGCGAACGACCATAGCAGCCTCATATGACTGGGTCTACCAAACTAGTAGCCTAACACGAACCTTTCCTTAAATGAAACCAACCAAAGACCAGAGGTCATTTAGAACGATAGACCACACCCACAACTTAGGGTTGCTTCCACCTTTTTCCCACTGAAGTCTCCTTGACCACTTCCAAACCACCGTTGACTATCAAAGGGACCTCACGCTGCGAAACATCACCGAACATGACCCTTGCAGCCGATGTAAATACTAAAAAGCCCTTCAAGACACCAGTCAACACTGAAAATTCTAAACCACCTCCAACTTTCCCCGTTGGAATTTCGTTCACCGCTTCCAGGGAGACCTTTAGACACAACGATGTCAACTTCATACCCGACGAGTCAGATAACTCAAAAAGACCAAAACTCCCTTCAATTCCCCTCGCATATGTCACCCCGCTGCGAGAGGATCTACATAACCGAAAGGAGAAAGGAAAGGACTTAGCACTATCACCCAAAAGGGAGAGCCCTTAATCTAATCAACTGGAGGGTCGGACAACAGCGAACCATCTATGGTCGCACGTCATTTGCACATTAACTCTTTATTGAGGCGTACACTAGCCAAGAAAGAAAACCATGGACCCAACCGAACTTGTCCAATGGTCAGGACATACCGCAAGCGAACACCAAACGTGCAGGGGAAACCACTGCAAGGGCTCCCTGACGTACTCTTCAAAAGATACCATCAACCACACGCTTTCACACCAACTAACCAACAAGAATTCAAACTCAAGACACAAATCAGTCAGAAAGGTTTCTCGGCTCAAAACGTCTCATATCCAACCTTTCAAAATTACAAGGACACATCCCACAATCACCAGTTATTGAAATACACCAAGTTTTCATTTAACCAAAACATCTTGAAAATAAGTAAAACCAGTGGGTTGTACAAACGCCAATGGCGTCCCATGAGCCTCGCACATGCATGTTCTCGTGCCGCACCGGCACCCACCTCATGTCCATCCAGGCACTCATCTGCTCGTGTCATTTACCATTTCCCTTTTTTTTGTATACACTCATGCATGTGTTCGCCCATGAGAGCACCAAGGATCAAAACCAAACCTTTCCATTTTTCAAAACCAAAACATCCAACCCACACTTTTCAAACCTCATTCCCCATTTTCTTTTTAAAGTGATTTATTTCAAAACATTTTCCAAGACCAAATCATTTTTACTTAAAAACCAAGTTTCCACGAATCTGAAACAGAGGCGAAAAACGACGCAAGAGAGAACTAATGTCAGCGGGTGACTGAAACGTATGGTTGGCGGCCATACGCCAGTCACGCCACCGCCACGGAGGATATTCTAGGATAGCGTCCCCGGCTCCACATGGCTTGTCAGACCCTGCGAGCTCACTAGGACCACTGACCCTACTCCCTTTTCATTTCCCTTAGACACGATTAACCGCAATGACCAAAAACACAGACAAACCTCAACACACTTTGGTAATTCGAGTCCTGCCACGAGGTGTGCTGGCCAGGCACATTGCTCGTAGCTAGAACACCGAGTTCCGACAACCTTAATTTTGGTCCACTCTGACTCCATTTCAAAAGAAACCGACCCAAGAGAGCAAATCTTGCCCTCTGATACCATTTTGTCACGAACCAGGCCGGTTCGCCATCCGACCCGGCGCCCGGTCCGGTCCGCGGCAAGGCCCGAAGGGCGTTCCCGATCCCCACGGGCTGGCACAAGTGCCCGGGTATCAAAACTAGCACGTGGGAACGATTTACCCGAAATAATAAACACAAAACCTCTGATAATTTGAATAAAATAAAACAATGAACTGACCACCAAACATACCCTTACACTAAAAACAACTTTAAAGGATTACAACATGAACCAAAGTCCAAAAAAAAAAAACGACAACAAAAGAAACTCAACTCAAACTCAAACCTCCAAACAACAGGAGAGGTGCGACATCCACACGTCACAAACGTTAACCTTCACGAGAAGACCACGAATGACCAACCACCATCACTGAGCACGAAGTCACAACCTGGAATATACAAGAAACAAAGTCTACATACACCCAAAGGTGTATGTAGGGTGTGAGCCAAAAGCCCAATAGGACGTCACCCAATAAAAAGGTTCCATGCCACAACATCAAAAAGACAATTTAATGTGTTTATTCAAAATTTTAATTTAAAAAAAATGCTTTTAAAGAAAACATTTACAAGCTAAATGCTAAAAGAAAAAAACACTAAAAAGAACTCATTTAACAAACACGATTTTAAAGAGGAGGAGAAAAGTTCAATATGGGAACACACACACATACTCACACACACACACTCATACTCACACACACACACTCACACACACACACACACATACTCACACCCAGGTGGCCCTCTATATGCCGACGGAAGGCACCACGTCATAGATGGTAGAGCACTATGGGTAAACCCCCTAAGGTTCATCTAGCTCAAGTGGGACCCTAGAACCTCGTGTCTCAGTGAAACGTGGCTTAGAAACCACGACCCTCAGAAACGTGGCTTAGAAGACCACGACCCTCAGAAAACGTGGCTTAGAAGGTCACGACCCTCAGAAATCATATGTTTAGTTAGTGTTGCAATCGTCAATCCAACTAAGTGAGACAGGGACGATACACATCCGGCTCATTAGCGCACTAGTTCTAGTCCTCCCACCTAGATACCCGAGGTTTTCCATTGTGCTCAATCAAGTTTCACATTCACATGGTATATTGTTTTTCCCATATCACAGACCAAACCAGACATTACACACAAGTCACTATTTTCACACCCAAACAACATTTCAAAAACTCACGCACGCCAAAAATACCTTTCCAAAAATATATTTGTCGTTACCTAATCATTTCGCAAAAACCCCATTTGAAAAAAAAACACTCAAACAAGAACATAAACAATTTGCACAACTTAGGAAGCATTATTTTAATAACACAACAAGGGCCGACACAAATAAACACACCCAATTACAAAGGAAGTCGTTCAAACCACTTGCTTAATAGATTGTCCTTAAAACTAGTTTCACACCAACTACACAATTATCTGAACCATCTGCACCTCTTAAAATGATTCGCTACACATTAAAAACCCACATTTAGACATACACAACTCAATTACCCATAAAAACTAAGTTCGCACCAGCCAAACATCACCTAGAACCCAACTTGAAAACATTGCACCAAAACAACCCATATTTTTACGTGCAAAGACCATTTTAAAATCAATTTTGCACTCAAATATTCTAAAACCACATTTGCACCATATAAACAATTGATTAAACAATTTTTGGACTTACCCCAATAAGTTCAAAATGAAGAAAACATGATCATTTCTAAAGAAAGTGAAATTTTCATGACGCATGCATGTCAAACAATTTTTTAAAATGCATTTCGCACAGCTTTTAAAGAACAACCAATCATTTATATGACAACACACATATAAACAACAAGAGCCTACTATTTCGGAAATCCAATCTCATCAGACGAGCATGCCAGAACATTATAAACATGGATCGCATTATGCAATTAAATCATAGAACATATTAAATTAATTAAACAAACAAACTAAATTATCTAAAAGATGTAAAGACATGGAACCACCTACCTCTATTGGCGGAACCTCCAAAATTTGTGTGCAACCACAATTGCATGTCATTCGCACCTCAAGGAACCTAGCGCGAACCAAAAATCATAAAATCGAACATGAATATGCAAAATTAAGACCCTAATTCACACCCTAAAAACTGGAAACACCAAAGCCCCAATTGAGAAGGACTAAAATCCTAGCAAAGAGGAGGAAGGGATTACCCCGGGTGGTCCACACTTGCGGCGTAGGGAGCAGAAGGCCGCTGTAAGGGTTCGAGAGGTTGTGGTCGCCGGAGGGCTGGTCGGAAGGGGTTTACAGGCGGCTCAAGTGGAGGTGCGGGCGAGCGGAGGTGCGGGTGAGCGGAGGTGCGGGTGAGCGGGTAGCCGGGTGGGGTTGCGACCGACGTGAGGAAGGTCGGTTGGCCAGGGGAGGGGAGCCGTCGGGCTGCACCGTGCCGGGGAAGGCCAGCCAGAAAGGGCCGTTCGCCGGAGGTCTTTGCGCAATGGAGGCGGATGCGAAGAGGTCCGCCGGAGGGGGTGGGGGTCGCGCTTCGACCGGGCTGAGAGGGGGAGTCCGCCGGAAAGGAGGAGAGGGAGGCGGCGCGCGGCCGGAGAGGGAGGAGGGGTGCGGCGCAAAACGGGGAGAAGGGGGGAAAGTGAGCCGGCGAGGTGGTGCGTTGCCAGACGGAGCAGGGGGCGATGGTTCAGCGGACGATGCAGCGAGGTAGGGTTTCGGTGCAGTGGGGTCGGCGCGACGCACAGGGGGTGCGACGGGAGAGAAGGGGAGGAAAAATAGAGGAGGGAAAAGAAAAAAAAACAAGAAGAAAAGAGGAGAAAATAAAATAATAATAAAAAGAATAAATATATATGTGAAATAGAACCTAAAAAAATAATAATAAGAAAATAAAAAATAATATTATTATTATTGATAACATGTTAATAATTTTATCATAATCATAACTTAATTATCAATTATAACCAAATTAAAATATTAATGAAAACAATAAAAAAAATTACCGTTCTTATTATCATTAATATATATATATATATATATATATATATATATATATTTAAAGAATCGGGCAACCGCGCAGTTACCCCGCACGGCCCATAAAATTTTAATAAAACGACGATGATAAAAATAATAATATCTTAATAAAAAAAATATCCTTAACAACAATAATAATAATATCTTCAAACAATATTATTATTATTATCATTAAAATAATTCCTTAAATTTTCATTACACTTCTTATTTCTATTTCATTTTCATTTTATTTAAAACTCATTATTCATTATTATTTCATTATCCGGTTATGTTTTTAACTCATTTTGAAAGTCAGGCGGACCGCGCGGTCTCAGAACCGTGCCATGCCCGTGCGTCCGGTGATGTTAAACCTGAATAATAATAATATTATAATAATAATATTTTCAAATGATATTAATAATATTATTATTATCAAGACCATTCTTAATTCGTCTTATTTCGTTAATTGAACATCGTCAAGGCATGCAGTGACCAGGCGGGGGCGCGCGACGACCCAAGCGAGGCCGCACGGCTTCGACCGTGGCGCGCAGGATGCAGTCAAGGTCAAAACCCACGTTTTTAAATAAGAACTTAGAAATTTTATGTCGGGCCTCGACTCGAACTACCCGACGCAAGGAAAATTAATAAAATAAATAAATTTGAAACGACGGGTGTGACAGAATAGATATAAATGAGCATAAATGACTGATTGAATATTAAATATCATAAAGAAATATCACATGAGTTAAGTGGGAGAATGTTAGAATAACTCACGTGTATTTATTTAATATTATTATAATGAGATATTAAGAGATAAAATTGTCAATTGATAGACTTGACAGTTAATTAAGTAACCACTCATATAACTGTTTTATCCCTATTTAAAGGGTCCTTTCCTTGCCAATTAAGTCTCAATTAAGTTCTGGTACGTTCCATCAATTTTGCTGCGGAAGAGAAAAGAGGCAAAGGATAGAAATCCTTTTAAGTGGGAGAAAATCAAGGAGATTCAAATCCAGAAGATCCTATGGATCAAGGTATGTCTTATCTTATTTTGAATTCTATTTATCTATGTGATAAACACAAATTTTAAAGATCCTGAAATAAATGAAATTAATTTACACAGGTTCGTAGAAAGTATCACAAGATAACAACAAGAATCAAGTAACAACAGTCATCGTGAAAGAAAAAATAAACTTGTCCATATTTAATTCAATGAGCAACCGTAAATCAAATCTGGAAAAAGAAGCAGTTTTCAACAACAAGTCGCAAGAATAGTAAAGAAAATAGCAAAAATAACACATAGATTTTTACATGGTTCGGTCAAATTGACTTTAGGTGAATGCGGTAGGGGCACCATGCTTTTCACTATGCAAAAACAAAAGCAGGAGTACAGCAGAGATGAATGCGATAAAGGACCAACAGACTATCCAAGGATGAGGATCCTGTCACTCCAGGGGATTGTGGTCGAACCAAGCTCGAGGAAGGTGACGCATGCCTCCAGTATGGACGAACTGACTCACACAGACAACACTTGAAAGATCTATAAAGAAGATTTACAAAGGAAATAAAAAACAGAAACAACAAAAATATCAGTGTCGAGTTAGCCTCACCAAGAACTCAGTTACAGTTTTGAAGAATGGATGTGTTCACGAATCTCCAGGATCACACCAGCAGTCGGAGCAAGTGACGTTGGTCCTTCGGTTTGCAATTTGCGAGCCAAAAAGATCCACTCCAGGGGCATTAAATGCTCCAAGGATAAACGTCGCATGGACCGGGTGAGGCAACAACTCGGATATCAAGTCCTGCTCTTCCCTCAATCTCTCAAGCTCCCTCGATTTTTTTTCTGGATGAACCAAAACCAGCAGCTCTAGATCGATCCTCCTCCTTTCTTTCTTTCCAGGACAGTCCCGCAAAACCCAGAATGGTCGATCATCGAAAACCGTAGGGATAAGCGAGCAAATCGTGGAAGCAGCAAGTGGATCAGGTGCCCATCCTGGGTACACGCGGACGACTGGGATGAAAAGTAAAGTTTGAGACCCAGCTGGAGTTTTGTAATGTTTGGGAAGGAGTTATAAATTGAGGGTCTCTCGCATGATCACATCCATTCCATTAATCCCCCCCACACATATTTTACAAGATATTCCCAATCTTTTTGTCAACATATATTTCCGGATTTTGAGAAGGTAAGATTTATATTTAAAATATTTAATTATCTGATTGGTTTATTTATTCTGTTTGTATTAATTATTTATTTAAGATGTATGGTTGTATGAATGATGAATTAATGTTATTTGTATTATTTAATATCTATATGAATTGTTGTTATTTGCATGATTTAATTCATATTGAATGATTTAGCAAATTTAAATATGATATTTGTATAATTTAAATTTCATGTGTAAAATAAAATATATATTTAGGAAAGGTTTGTTATTTAAAAAAATGTATATATTTATAATTTAAAATGTGAATAATTAGATTTGAATATATTCATATGTGTGTATTATATTATATAGTATATTTAAAGTAAAATAAATTTAAAATACAATATTCGATACACATAAGTAAATAAAGTGATTCTACCTAAATATTTTATAAAATTTATATGATTAATAATTATTTATAAAAAACATTATCAACTTTATTTGAATATAATTATATGTGTGTGTGTGTTATATTATTTATCATATTTAATAAATTTATTTATATATACAATATATTATTTGATATGTATATAAATAATATTATTTCTGTTAATAAAACTAAAAAATACTATAAATAGTAATTTTAAATTATATTAATTATAAATAATTATTCTTCCAAGTAATTATTTATAAAATATAATTATTTAAATTTTGGAAATTATAATTACTTCAAAAAAAATTATATATACATACCTAATTTTATTATATTGAAAGTAACACAAAATTACAATATTTCATTGGTTGTTTAAGTGTAAATTATATTACTTTTGTTAGTTAAATTTAACAAAATTTACTATTAATAATATTTTGAACAGTTATATATAAAATAATAATATTTTTATTTAGGAAACTATAACTGTTTACAAAAATATATATTTATATTTTAAAATATTAATAAATACAATTGAATATATTTAAATGTGTGTGTGTGTGTATTTATTGTAGATTGTAAATTAAATAAATGTACAATATACTATTCAATGCATAGATAAATAAAAGCATTGTAGTTAATTATTATTAAAAAATATATTAATAATAATTATTACATATAAACGTGTATACTGTAAATTAATTGCAAAAATGCATATCGTTACTCACATAATATAAGTTATATTATTTGAATATGTTGTTTGAAAAATAATATTAGGCATGTTTAAAAGGCATCATTAAATATAAAGATGCATATATATATATATATATATATATTAAAGCAAGTAATATAAATAAGTATCCAAAAAACATGTTAAGAGTAATGTGTGATGACTGCTCTTGAGATGACCGACCGATGTATGATTAAAATTGCATGTCATGTTTTTTTATATGCGATTATATAATTTGTAATAATTGCATTTCCCCCCTGTTGATGGTCTACGTGTCATCCCTCTCTCTATGTAAGGACATGCGTGTTGGCGTAAAAATGTTATGTATCCCGAACATCTAGACTCCATCACTTGTATGTTAGTAACATTGTAATAAAATGGGGTTCGACAAGAGGCATTGTTGTTCGATGCTAGATTTTTACACCATGATTGAAATGAGACTAATGGTTGCTAAAATCTTAGACAATGGAGGTTTCAGGAGGTCCCACTCAAGTTTTGGTTGGTTTATCAAACAAGATAAACTAATTCATAGAAAAAATTTCAAGATCAAGTCACAATTATTTAATCATAACTAATCAAAACGTGTTAAACATTTGATGATGCAGAATAAATATATATAATGTTTTATTAAATTTTCTTTCTAGGTAATCATGTCTGCATCAATATACTTCAATAGTGAGGTTATTTATATCAATGAGGGTTTTATCCATAGTTTTCCACCTACAAGAGTGGAAAATCTTCACGAATGTCTGAATATAAATAGATGTGTGTGTTATTTACTAGATATAGTTATCGGTAGTGTTGCAATGTGTAGAAAATAATAAACATCCCAGAAAAACATTTTATCAGCATTGTATGATGAATGATATCGAGATGACTGACCGAAGTACGATTGAAAATGTATATCACATTTTTTTGTATGTGATTATTTAATTTGTAATAATTGATTGGTCTTGAGATGACCAACCAATGTATGATTGGAATTGCATGTTGTGTGTTTTTTTGCATGCTTATATAATTGTAATAATTGCATTTTCTTTTCTTTTCTTTGTTGATGACATGCATGTCATCCCTCTCTCTAAGTATGTAGTGACCACTATGTCCACATAAAAATGTTATATATCCCAAACCCCTAGACCCTCTCACTTTCACGTGAGTAGCATTGTAATAAAAGGGCATTTGACAAGAGACAATGTTGTTCAATGCTGTATTTTTACACCATGACTAAAAGGAGACTGATGGTTACTGAAATCCGAGATAGTAAAGGCTCCAACAGTCCCCCACCTCAAGTTTTGGTTAGTTTATCAAATAATGTCAAACAAATCCATATAAAAAGTCTAAAGATCAAGTCACAATTATTTAATCATAACCAATTAAACACATGTTAAACATTTGAAGATGTAGTATATGATGTTTTATTAAAAAAAATACAGGTAATCATGTCTGCATCAATATACTGCAATGGTGAGGTAATTTATACCGATCAGGTTTTTAGCTATAGTTTTCCACCAACAAGAGTGACAAATCTTCGTGAATATGTGACAGTGGATGGAGTTCATAAGAATATTCATAGACATTTAAAAATGAGAGATGATCAAGTAATTACTTCAATTACATATGAAATCTTCAAAATGTTGATCGTCTATGGAAAATTGAGTATTCTCTGCTCAATGATGAGGATTGGGTGAAGGCATCATCGTTGTCCAGGCAACAATGCGATAATGGTTTAATGCAATTATATGTGGCTATTTTTGTTATTGATGTAGTGTGACCTACTACTACAAAACCATGTTACGAGAGATCTATTAAAGTTGTCCCTTCACAACACTCTCATTTTCGGTAATAGAAACGAATTATGAAAAAGACAATCAAAATATAGGAAGAACTATATGGGACATCCCCATCGATACTCCCAGTTTAATGAATGAGACTTTATCTGATGAGGAAGTATTTGATGATGCAACAGTAGATGATGTAGGTGAGGATGGTATGGGGAATGAACCTTCTGAGGTTCCTTTGATAGATAGGAAACAACCACTTAGTGGTAATCATCCTACATTATTGGCTTCCTTAGTCGAATAAATGATGTGTGCACAACATTTTGATTGGGATGTCATTACACAAACTACTAAATTCCCTGACATTATAGGTAACAAATCTACATCAACTGATAACACCATATATGTTGGATGGGTGTTTGAAAGTAAAAGTGAATTAAAAACTATGATAAAGAAATACCATATAAAGCAACATTTTTCATTTGTTATTGATGAGTCCACAAAGGAAAAATGACTCATTCGGTGTGACAAATATGGTTCAGAATGTAAATTTTGAATGCAGGCTATGATGCCCCCCAACCTGACACTCTCTTATGTGGCCAAACTGGGTTAGTTATTGGACCTCAAGCATGACTCCTCGTACGCTAGAGGCTACCGACTAACAACAGAAGGGTAGAGAACACAATGAGAAGGCTATACCCCCTGATACGGAGTTGTAATACTGCAGAAATAAACAAATATCAGAGTAACGAAAAATAGTGGAAAGAGTACATCATACAACTAGAAGATAAAGTATAAACCAAGTAATGTTAGGCTGAAATGTAACTAAATGACATGTTGAAAATTGTACAAATGAAATACCAAGCTAACACAAATAAACTGAAAAGACCCCGGTCTCGAATCCCTGGTCGGTCCCATCTCCAAGCTCCAACCCATCCCATAAGCAACGATCAACAACAAGGTCCTTTTCCCTTGTCCAAAACTGCATCCATGTAATCTGGTTAGGTACTAAATTGTGGACCGAATATAGTGTGGGTAAAACTCAGTAGGTCGACACCACAGTATCTAAACAAAATTAGTCTGATAATAAGTGCATACAATAAAGCGATAAACATGTGTATTAATTAATCAATTAATAAAATATAACTATCAACCTGCTTCGACACTATGCTAGAATATCTCTGAGCATGTAGCATAACCATTCCAACCATAATCACAAGTCCATGGTATAATCACATAACCAGGCCAAGCCCTATAATCATTACAACATAACCAGGCAAAGGCCTTTATATAATTATTTCAGCATAACTGAGAAAAGCCCTTTATATAAGCATTTCAACATAACTAGGTAAAGACCTTTATATAAGAATTTCAACATCACTGAGAAAATCACTTTATATAATCATTTCGGCATCATCGAGCAAAGCCCTTTATATAAGAATTTCAGCATAAATCACAACCCAAGTCATAACAACTAGAATAACGCAACATAACATCAAAAGTCACAACGATTAATTTATCCTAATTTAGCCAATTACTATTTTTCTTTTAATTATCTATTCATTCATTAAATTATACCTTATATCGTTGTAATGCCAGTGTACATACCCATTTATATCAAATCATCACCAATCATTCAATAATCAAGGAATCCATTTTCCAAGGTGAATCTATCACAAGCAATCACCTGAGATTTCATGTCATGCTAAATCACATTTTAAGCCATTAGGAAGTTCATTATTTTTACAAGGTAGGCTCACCCTACAGGTAGCCATAAGCCAGGTCTCAACACCATTAGATCCAAAGGGATCCAAAGAGTAGTCCAAACACGCAATTATCATCACCCATTATTCTGTTTGTTAACGTGCACGTTATTTCAGTTGAATCACATAATATTGCAGATACTTGAACAAATAGAAACAAACCATGGGCCTTTTTCTAGACCACCTACCTTTATCCGTCAATTAAAGAAATACTTACAATAGGTAATGCCAATAATGAATGAAGGCAGTGGTGATCACAAGGTAAACCTTGATCACACAAACATCAAGATCAAAACTAGATTCAACGACAGTGAAGATATCACACCACTATAACAAAGGATAACATAAGAAATGGGAAAACCTAAGCAAAGTGACTCATACGGGATTAAATGCTTGATCAAGATGTCCAGAAGAGAAATAATCAATCCAAAATTTGTCTAGAGTTTCCCTAGGGTTCAAGAAAGAGATCTACATGATGGATGAAATAAATTCATACACACAACATGCTTTAAAACCACTAGTCCTGAGATATTCATGACGTGAAAACCTTTCATGATGTGAATTTCTCTATTTATAAGATACACTGAAAAAAGAATCACCTTAGGTTAAAATAACCTTGATCGACCATTTCAAGACATTAACTAGTTTCACAATGTGTACCCATTTCACGCTCTGAACCAATTCACGAAATCATCCTGACAACATGTTCACAACGTGTACACAACTAGAAAATTAGGCTATAACCACACTTTCTATTTCCATGGTTTGGAAAACCGTGGCCTTAGGCAGCCTATATCCATAGTTTCTGAAAACCGTGTCTATAGCCCAACATATAGCCACAATTATATGAAACCGTGGATATAAGTTTCGAGGGAAAACTAAAAAATACAGGGAATTAGCGGGAAAGGGCTATGGCCATGGTTTAGTAAAATGTGTCCATAACCACCCATTTCCATGGTTTAAAGTGTGCTCGTATCCACTTATTTCCACGGTTTAAAGCATATACATAACCATCTATTTCCACGGTTTAAACCATGGGCATATCTACATATTTTCACAGCTTAAACCATGGCCATAACACCTATTACAATGGTTTAAACCATGGCCATAACCACCTATTCCCACAGTTTAAAGTGTGGCCATAGATACATATTACCATGGTTTAAACCATGGTTATAGCCACCCATTTCCAAGGTTTAAACTGTGGCTATAGCCACCTATTACTATAGTTTAAACCATGAAAATAGGTTTATTTATTTATTTTTTAAATGATTATTAATTATAATTATATATAATTATTTATATATTTATATGTATATATATAGTAGTGATCAGCGTAGTGGTAAAGTCTTTGGAAGAATATAGGAGTGGTTGGAGGATCAAACCCCACTGGAAGCATTTATTTTTTTAAGGTTATTACCATGTTTTCAAACTGTGGTAATAGCCACCTAAGTCCAGGGTTCTAAACTATGGTAATAACCACCTATTTCCACAATTTAAGCCATGGAGATAGCCACCTATTGCCACAATTTAAACCTTGGATGTAACCACCTATTTCCATGGTTTAAACCGTGGCTATAGACACCTATTTCCACAATGTAAACCATGGCTATAGCCACCTATTAACATGGTTTAAACCGTGGTAATAGGCCAGACCCTATTGCAACGGCTATAACAACCACAGTTTTGGACCATATTTCCACAGTTTTAAACCATGGAAATAGGCTGATTTTGTACTTGAATGTAACTCATTCATGGAATGAAAATATATAATATATAGCTCTCAACCTAGATTCTACAGGAAAATCCCAAACCACCTTTAAAGTATTACAAACCATAGAAAACTCTCATAATCCCTTGACACATTTATACCCAAACTCCATTAATTCAAACAAACATACATCCCTAACTTTAGGTCATTTCCCCCAGCAAAATATCTCCATTCCCAAATGAGACTCAACCACCAAGTTTTAAAGAAGAAGGAAAACCCAAATTAAAAGAGGTCCAACCAAAGATCAAATAGAAACGTACCTAAAAAAATATGGGATCTTACAACCTACTCACTATATAACAGCTCATCCCTGAGCTACTCTAAGCATCACTATGGGGTATCAACGAATAAATCTAGCTACTATGCTCACATATCAGATTCCATCTCCTAGGTCACCTCTTGAACATGCCCATCTACCACTGCACTCAAACTAGAGGTATGGTATTTCCCCAGAGATACTTCTCATTATGGTCCGAAATCCGTATCGGATGCTCCTCAATGGATGCATCAATACCAAGATGGACTTCATCAATGTCTATCACATGAGAAGGGTCTGGATGATATCTCTGAAGCTGAGACACGTGAAACACGTCATGTATGGCACTGTAGAATTATAAAAGGTTCCATTGGTATTCCACTAGATCAACCCTTTCCACTATCTCAAATGGCCTGACAAACCTGGGCACTAACTTTCCCTATTTCTTGACACGACGTTGCCCTTACCAAGGAAACTCCCGAAGGAAAACATGATGAACCACTTCAAACTCCAGTGGTCATATCCACTGATCATTGTAAGATTTCTGCCTACACTGCATGGTCACTAACCACCTCCCGATCAACTAAACTTGCTCAGACATCTCCTGCAAGAGACTAAGTCCAAAAAGCACTGACTCACCTGCCTCCAACCAAAAAAGAGGTGAACAACATGACCTTCCATACAAATCCTTGAAAGGTTCCATTTGGATCTATGACTAAAAGATTTTTTATAAGTAAACTCCATGAGATCTAAATGTTTCCCCCATGAACCATCAAAATCCAAAATAAAGGCTTGTAACATATCCTCCAGAATATGAATAATCCATTCAGATTGGTCGTCATCCCATGGATGATAGGTCATACTCAGAATAACCTGTAGTCCTAGAGTCTTATGAAGACCCTTCCAGAACTAAGACATGAAATGAGGATCTATAATGACCCAGTCTTAACATATATTAACATTACCTAACTTTTATGGAATAATTAAAACATTATACAAACAGACACCCAAAGACCATACTAGTCTAGTGACTTTGGAAACACGGAAACATAAACACTGATACATAAGTGAGCTACATCATCTCCCACTAAGTTCTTATTGACTAACACCCTTCTTAGACACATCAAACATAATAAATATCTTCATGACATAGGGTAAGGAAACATAAAAAAAGGGTGAGTTCAAATGCTCAGTAAGGGTAAACAAGGGAGATATGTAAGCATAACCATGGGCATAAGGTTATGAGAACATGATCATGAAAATAAAAGACCATACCCTATATATTAAAGATCATATACATGAATCATGGCATAAAATATGGAAATTCATAAGACATGAATCATAAGAAAATAAAGAACATAATCCATAAAAGCATAACATTGGAATAAAACATGGATTTATGGGATACACATAATCAAATATAATTATTTCCATAGCAGTCAAGGAATTTCTGTCAAGAAAATCTTAATGGATAAAGTCCTTTACTAAACCGGGTTCACACCTTGTTCTGGCTCCATATTACTGAACTGAGTTCACTCCTCGTTCCATCCATGTAATACTGAACTGGGTTAATTTCTCATTCTAACCCTATAATACTAAACCGAATTCATTTCTCATTTCATACATGTCTATATCATGAGATATAAATCTTTACCCAATGCATTGGAGGTAGATATAGGTCTCACCCATTTCATAGTGAAACCATACATACATGGGCCACAAGATTATAAATAACCATATCATAACCCACAAAATGAAATGGTTATTATAAACATGTAATATTATCATAACCTATTGAAAGAGACAAGTTTAATAATCATTTCATCATAAACAGAACCTATGAAAAGAAGTGGGTTTCAAAAGCATATAACCCATTAAAGAGAAACAAGTTTCATAAACATCACGCCATCAAAACATAATCCATTAAGAGAAATAATATGAATGTAAACATTGAATGATTTCCCCAAAAAGTCATGATTAACTCCAATGGATGTTATCTTAGATGAAAAATAATTCTGAAATATCTTTTAAAAACATTTCTTGAGTAAAAAATCCTTTCTGCATTGAAAAATGTTTTTTAAAACATAAAACCTTTTTAAGACATTTTTATTTGAAAATAGATTTGAAAACTTATAAAGGAATCATTGAAAACCATAAAACGTTTTTAAAATCCTTTTTCCTTGAAAATGGTCTTCAAATTTTTTTTGAAAACATTTTTGAAAACATGATTTTTGAATACAATAGATTTTCGACCAAAGAGAGCGATGGACATATTTTACTTAAAAAAGTTATATTAAGTACTAAAGAGTGAAAAAATGGTACCAAAACGTAGATATATATTGAATAAACAAATTAGAAGGAAACTATTGACTCTCTTTATATATGGATCGCAATATTTTATCAAAGGAAGTATAAACATAAACAATCTTGAAAAGCGATGAGATTGTTTAAATAAACTCTTATAACTTGGTAATTTGGGATCATACTCTCCATGTAAGAAAAGAAAATTAAATGAAGCTTAAAATATCATGAAAATAAAGAAATTCATGATATAACATGTAAAATGGAAGTATATACACCTCAAAAAAATATGTGCATAATAAAACATGATTCTCAAGAAGGTAAATTGAGACAAAACTATTTTACCGATTTGATAACTTTTAAAACTTAAACCCCATGAAAGAAAAATCATAAAATGGATATTTGAATACCCATAAATTTAATTATAATATATATAAAATAAAATCATGGGAATTACATACACCACACAAAAGGAAAGAGTGGCAGACATAGCATGTATCTCATAGAAATAAAAAGTGAGATGAAATCCTCTTACCTTGTGTCCTGACTCTCTTCGTACTCATTAAAACCACCTATATAATAAATATAAATTTATTATAAATATTTTAAAGAACCATATTATTATATCTAATACCATATATGGTTTTATTATGACCTTATATTACCCACTTGTTAACAATCCTATATTAAGGTTTCACTTCGGGTAATATTCGCTTTATTCTTCGCATGTGTCTTACTTTGTTTTATCTTTGGTCCTTAAACTTTATATCATGATTTCTAGAATGTAAACCATGATATAAATATAATTTATATAAAATATATTTATATTATTATAATCTATATAATATATAAGTATGAAATAAAATACACTATTCATGGAGACGGTAGGCCATACGTATGCATGAATGCTATTTCTGTTTTATTGTCATGTTGAAAGAAAGAAAGTAAAAGACATATATGTGTATATATATATATAACTTTTACAGTAGATTTATGATATCATATATTTCATATTTATTCACTAAAACCATACTTAATACAATCCATGTAGCGTACAAACAAATCATATAGCTTTGAGGGGGCGGTAGTCCACACTTCCTCAAACAAAATTATCGTATTAACATAAAATGGAAAGTAAAAAGACATGTGTTGTAAAAAGGAATAAATAAGATTAAATACATAATAAATATAATATATAACATATATAAATAGGGTTTCAATCATAATTTCCACCATGATAGGCGGTAAAGGAAAAATGAACAATCATCGTTTAGTGAGGCAGTAGTTCGCCGTACACATAAATAGTATATTCGTTACCTATTAGATGGAGTTGTGTGTAAGTGTAGGTAAAAAAATTAACATAAAAACATAATAGTATATTTAGGATATTGTTTTTTTATACAATCATGTAATAAAGAGAGTGTATGGTGTGGATAAGGAAAATAAAAGAAAGGAGCTTGAGAGAAGTCATTACCTCTTAATTGGGTAACTCCTTTTGGTTTGTGTCAAAAGGATTACTTGGAAGACTTTATACCAAAAGGGATTATTAAAGGAGGAAGGAAGGGATTTTTATAAGTGTATTGGGTAGATATTTGTCTAACTTAAGAGGTTTTATAGGTGTGAAGAAGAGGGAGAGGCGGTAGCCTTTTATAGGGAAGGAGGAGTAACACTCTTGTAAATATTTGAAGAGAGAATTCCACCCACGTTTTTCATGTTGAAAGTGGATCCAATAATGATAAAAAGTCAATAAAATGGAGTATATGGTAGAAATATGGCTAGAAAATTCTTTTTGGACAAGTTTATAGTTTTTTTGGTCCTTAAGATTATGGTTTAGTCCCTTATTAAGCTTAATTCAACCTTGAATGTAATTAATTTTAATCACTTTCACTAATATTTTTTGTCAAAAACTAAGACGATCTTATTAAACATTATAAATTATTCTGATTAAAAAAATTTAATCCATTTTTCTAAATTCCAATCACATAAGTGGCAGAAATTAATTTAAAATTAATCTCACAATCGAGTCGACAATGCGGGTTTTTAAAGTAAAAATGATCAAAAGTTTGCCAAGTTTTTATATCCAATTTCAATATGAAATTGGTTTTAATTACCTACATTGGATTAATTGATAAAAATATAATCTAATTAAACTTTTAAAACAAATTAAAATATAATTTAACTTGATAAATAAATTACATGAAAAAGCAATTTTGAATTAAAATCTAATTTTTTCACTATTTATCCAAAAATGATGTTTCTCAAAAAAATCCAAAACATTCACCCTAGGATAATTTGAAAATTTTAAATAAAAAAATTAATTTTATTTTATAAAATTAAATTTCTAAATGTGTCTAAAATTAATTTTATTATTTTTCACATAAGGGCATTAAAAGCAGTTCATTCGAGAAAACATTATTTTTAAACATAAAAGGGCTTTACCAAAAATCATATATTTCATTATCAATATGTTTTATTTATATAAAAAATTTTAAACAATATTTGAAAAGTATTTATTACTGTTCATATTACTAAGTTTAACAGACATGTTATTATTATCTCATTTAAATAATTATAATGATAAAATGATGTTTTGTAGAAACATCAGTGTTGTTTGTAACATATGCCAAGTAGATGTTTCATGCAACGTACGCCAAGTCAATGTTATGTGTAATGTACAACAAGTTCATATTCCATGTTAAAGTAATGTTTTACTTAGTTCATTGTAATATATAAATGAAAATTTAATTTATTCAAAAAAAGGTCCATAAAAACTCAGGGTGTTACATTCTACCACCTTAAAATGAATTTTATCTCTCAAAATTCATCACTTGGGTAAAATAAATGAGGATAATTCTGCTTCATCACATCTTATAGTTCCCATGTAGATTAATCTAACTGGTGATTTCTCCACAAAACTTTTACCAATTGAGTGGTCTTGTTTCTTAGAACTTTCTCTGATTCATCCAGAATTTCAACTGGTTGTTCCTTGTAAGAAAGATCTTGCTCCAGTGGTATGACCTCTGAGTTTAGAACATGTTAAGGGTTAGATATTTACTTATTTAAGGGAGATACATGGAACACATCATGGAATTGAGATAGATCTGGAGGTAGTTCCAAGTGATAGGCTACCGTCTCAATACGATTAAGAGTCTCAAAGGTACCGATATACCTAGGGCTTAGTTTCCATTTCTTCCTAAATCTCATAACCTTCTTCCAGGGAGAGATTCATAGAAACACCTTTTCACCAACTTCAAATTCCATATCATGTTGATGGTTATCTACATAAATTTTCTACCAACTTTGAGCTGCCTTGATATGCTGCGGAATAGTTCTAACCTTCCCGACCATTTCTTCAGTGATCTTATGTCCCAATATCTTTCTTTCTCCAACCTCATCATAGTATGTTGGAGATCTATATTTCTTCCCATAGAGGGATTCATATAGTTCCATCTAAATTCTTGAGTGAAATATATTGTTATAAGAAAACTCAATTAGAGGAATGTGTTGATCCCAACCACCTTTGAAATCCTGAGAACAAGATCTCAACATATCCTCTAAGGTTTGAATTGTTCTTTCAAAATAAAAATATGTATGAGGATGATAAAGAGTTCTGAAACTCAATTCTGTATCAAGTTCTTACTGAATACTTAACTAGAACATTGAGGTAAACCTCAGATCCCGATTTGATACAATAGAATGTGGTATGCCATGCAACCTTACCACTTCCTTGATATATATTCTGGCAAGCTAATCTAGAGAGAAATATTCTCTGATAGTGATGAAGTGTGTTGACTTAGTAAGGTGGTCGACTACCAACCATATGGAATTAAACCCTTTAGAGGTTTTGGGTCGACAAAATCCATAGTTATGTTCTCCCATTTCCATTCTGGTATGGGTAATGGATACAACATCCCCTTTGACTTTTGTCTTTCAGCCTCAACTTGTTGGCATACCAAGCACTGAGATACAAACTCTGTGATATCTCTCTTCATTCCATCCCACTAGAAGTATTCTTTAAAATCCCTATAAATATTCATACTTCCTAGATGAATAGAGAATGAAGAACTATGAGATTCCTCTAATTCCTCCTTCTTCAAATCTGGTTTGGAAGGAATGCATACACAGTTCCTAAACCTTATAATTCCATCCCGATTAAGGTTAAACTCAGGAACATTTATGAATTTATTTTATAGATCTTTATCTTCCTTATGAACCTCCTTAATCTTTACTAGGATAGAGGGTTGAACATTCATTTGAGAAAGATAATATTTCCCCTCTTCCTTCAAGATTTCTAGATCTATCCTCTGTAAATCCAGAAATATTGGATCTTTTGTGATCCTTATCATGGATAAGCTAGCATGATCCTTCTAACTTAAAGCATCAACCACATTGTTTGCTTTCCTAGGGTGGTAATGTATTGAGTAGTCATAATCCTTTATCAACTCTAGCCATCTTCTTTGGTGCATGTTCAACTCCTTCTGTGTGAATATATATTTTAGAATTTTATGATCAGTATATATATCACACTTTTCTCTATATAGATAATGTCTCCATATCTTTAATAAAAAAAATTACCACTGATAACTCCAAATCATGAGTTGGATAATTTTGCTCATGAATCTTAAACTTTCATGAGGCATATGCTATAACCATTTTATTATGCATAAGAACACATCCCAAACCCTTCTTGGATGCATCGCTATAGATTACAAACCCTTATCCACTGCAGGGTAATGTAAGCACAGGTTCACTGACCAACCTTCTCTTCAGTTCCTTAGAATTTTCATCACATTTATCTTTCTAGAGGAACTTGAAACCCTTCTGAGTTAACTTGGATAGAGGATTATATATTCGCGATAAATTCTCCACAAACCATCAATAATATCCCGCTAAACCAAAAAATCTACGGATCTCAATAACTGTGGTTGGTCTAGGATAACATTAAATAGCCTCCATCTTTGATGTATCTACTATTATACCATCTCTTGAGATTATGTGACCCAAAAATAAAACCCTTTTCAACCAAAATTCACACTTTGTAAATTTTTCATATAGCTTCTCCTTCCTTAGGGTCTTTAGTACAATTCTCAAGTGATCTTCATGCTCTTCCTTGATCTTTTAACAGATAAGAATATCATCTATAAAGACTACCAAAAACTGATCGAGGTAATCTCTTAAGAATATATTCATTAAATACATGAAGATAACAAGGGCATTAATAAGACCAAAAGACATCACTATATATTCATAGTTCCCATACCTTGTACAGAATATCGTCCTGGTTATATCCTCTTTCTTGAACCTCAATTGATGATATCCAAAATAAAGGCCAATCTTTGAAAAGTACTAAGCTCCATGCAGTTGATCAAACAAGTCATCAATATGGGGGAGAGGATACTTATTATTTATTGCGATCTTATTCAACTCTCGATAATCAATGTAGATTTGCATTGATCAATATTTCTTTTTCACAAAAAGAATAAGTGCACCCCAAGGTGACACACTTATCCGAATGAATACCCTATCAAGGTTTTCTTGGATCTTCTTATTTAATTCATGAAACTCAATCAGAGCCATTCTATAAGGAGTCTTTGAAATTGGTGTGGAACCAGGTATGAGTTCTATTGAGAACTCAACTTCATGTTTTGGTGGAAGGCTATGAAACTCTTTCGGAAATACATCCACAAAATCTTGAACAATAGGCATATCATTGATGTTGATTTTATCCCTAACCATTTGAGATGAACAACCCTTTTGAATGGGAATTATGACCCATACACTGGATGTAATCTCCATAGGAAGTTCATACTTATCATCACATGGATGGATGATCATAGGAGGGTTTAAAATATCAAAATTAATTTCTCTTCCTCGACAATTAATGTGGTATTTATGCATATAAAGCCAATCAATACCTAAGATGACATCAAATTCAACCAAAATAAGAATGAAAAGATTTGTAGGAAGCATATTCCCACAAAATTCAACTGGAGAGGAATCATATACTTGAGATAAAATCATCATACCATTAGGGGTTCACACTACTAATTTCATATCTAATTGTTTTGGTGGAATATTAACACCCTTAGAAAAATATTTAGACATGAAAGAGTGGGTAGATCTAGAATCAAATATGACATTAGAAGTTCTAGAGTGGATGGTAAGTGTACCTTTTATCATGTTGTTATTGCACCCCTCATCAAAAATAGTGATTGCATGAGATTTAACCTTTTACCTTGGCTTAAGAGGTTGTTTAAGTTGATCATCATCACTAGCCCTTGGGTTTAGGTAGTGGTTAGCATAATGCCCATTATCCTTGCACTTGTAGCACTGAATCGTGGGAGGTACATTTTGTGTGAATTTTTCTCTATTAGCATTTTGAGCTAACTTCTTCTCATCATTTATACAATAAATTTTCTAATGACCTTCCTTTATGCACTTAAAACATTTATTATAACCCTTAAGACAAATTCATCCACCCTTCTTTCCATATTTAGAGCAAAAAGGAAAACTCATCTTCTTTTCTCCATGGTTTTTAGAGTTTCCTTTGAACTCCATATTCATCTTCTTGTAAAAACCATGAGATTGATATGTGACTCCAACCTCCATTTAAAACTTGATTGCATGACACAAAATACTTCATAGCTACTAAAGTCTCTTATGGATAGTTCCCTTCTAATACTTGTCTTTAATCCACTGAAGAACTTATCTACTTTACTTTTAGGTTGGATGATAATTCCTAAAGCATACCTCATAAGTCTCATGAAATTATCCTCATAGGTAATAATAGATTCATTATCCCTCTAATTCAACTCAAGGAAATAGTTTTCCATCTTGTTATGAAGAATTAAAAGAAAGTACTTATTGAAAAATAAGATCTTGAACTCGTCCAAATCCATGGATTCAATCTCATCTTGCTGCCTAGTATTCTTAATTAGAGCCCACTACTGGTCTGCTTCACCTTCTAAATGATAGACAACCATAATGACCATCTCATGCTACAAACACTAGATAACTAAGAATATATTTTCAGTAGTACTGGTCCATTTTTCAACAATAAGTGGATCAAAAGGCCCTCTAAAAAAATGTGGACATTTCCTCATGAAAGACTCAATAGAATGTTGTTCTCTCCTTTGATCATTTTGAAGTCCACCATGATTCATATCTTGAGAATGCTGTGTGAGCATAGCAATGAGGTTTTTTCATTCAATCTCCTATAACATTCTTTTGGTCAGGGGGGTAATCCTTACATTTTCCATTGCGATCACCATTAATGCAGTTCCTTCAGGTTCCATCCATTGACTAAAACCAAAAGCATAGAGTAATAAATAGTAATCATAATAAGGAACCACATAATCATGAAAAGTCACTTATAGGATGTCTAAGTTATGACACCTTCCATAATCTTTAAAACTTTAGGTTTATCCTAGGTTATTCATAGCCAACTTCTTTTAAACCCTTTATGATGGTTCCTGAAGATTTTGTGAATTCCCAAAGCATATCCCCCTGGAGTGTCAAACTGGGTGTGTATCAAGGCCCATTGTTATGTACTAGATTACCCTAAGTTAAGACCAGAATATCTTATCAGAATTGTTACACCTAGGCACATATGTGCTAGAGCCACATCCACTTGTAGTATCCAGATAGGGATGTATTGATAGGAAACCACTCACTATATCCTTCACCAAAATTCCAGGACATTTTCCTATACTTTTCCTTATCCTTAAACTTATCCTTAGACATGTCCTTAGGGTTCTCACTAAGGTTTTCTCATCCTATATTCCAAAGGTTAACTAAAACCTTTCTTTAATACCAACTATAATGACCCAGTCTTGAAATACATTAACACTACATAACTTTTTCAGAATACTTATAACATTATACAAACAGATGCCCAAAGACCGTACTAGTCTAGTGCCTTTGGAAATATAGAAACATAAACACCAATACATAAGTGATCTACATCATCTTACACTAGGTTCTTCTTGACTAGTACCCTTATTAGACACATAAAACATAATACATATCTTCATAACCTGGGTAAAGGAAACATAAAAAGGGGTGACCTCAAATGCTCAATAAGCGTAAATAAGGGAGATATGTAAGAATAACCATGAACATAAGGGTATGGGAACATGATCATGAAAATAAAAGATCATACCCTTCATATAAAAGATAATATACATGAATTTTTACATAAAGCATACCAGTTCATAAAAAACAAATCATAAGAAAATAATGAACATAAGCCCTGAAAGCATAACATAGGAATAAAACATGGAATTATGGCAGAAACATAAGCATATATAATTATTTCCATAGTAGTCAAGGAATTATTATCGAGAACATATTAGTGAAAAAATTCCTTTAATAAATTGAGTTTACACCTTATTCTAGCCCTATATTACTAAACTAAGTTCACTCCTCATTCCATCCCTATAATACTTAATCGAGTTCATTTCACGTTCCAGCCCTGTAATACTGAACAATGTTCATTTCTCATTCTAACCATGTCTATATCATGATATATAATTATTTACCCAATACATTAGAGGTAGATATAAGTCTCACCCATCTTATAGTGAAATTTTACATACATGTGCCACAACATCATAAATAACCATATCATAACCTATGAAATGAAATCGGTATTATAAACATGTAATCTTATCATAACCCATGGAAAGAGATAGGTTTCATAATCATTTCATTATAAAAATAACCTATGAAAAGAAGTGGATTTAAAAATCATATAACCCATGAAAGAGAAATGGGTTTCATAAACATCATGCAAAAAAAAAACATAATCCATTTAGATAAAGAATATGAATGGAAAAATTAAATTATTTCCCCATAAAGGCATGAGTAACACCAATGGATGTTATCTTATATAGGAAATAATTTTGAAATATCTTTTAAAAACATTTCTTGAGAAAAATATCCATTCTGCATTGAAAAATTATTTTTAAAATATAAAACCTTTTGAAAACCTTTTTATTTGAACATAACTTTAAAAACTTACAAAGGAAGCATTGAAAACCATAAAATGTTTTTAAAATCCCTTTTCCTTGAAAATGGGATTCAAATATCTTTTGAAAATATTTTTGAAAACATTTTCGAAACATGTTTTTTGAATATAATAGATTACGACCAAAGAGATAAATTATCATATTTTACTTAAAAACACTATCTTAAGTACCAAAGAGTGAAAAAATGGCACTAACACATAGATATATCTTGAATAAACAAAGAGAAGGAAACTATTGAGTGTTATTAAGTACCCTGCAAAGTTATCATGATAATCACACGTTCTTGACTCACATCAGGTGGAGATTTAGGAATCTATCAATCCTATGGTGACTCTTTCATGGTTTGGATGAGAAAAGCATTACTGAAAAATTGAAATTTGTGAGATGAGATAAAATTAATGCAAGGTAGGTGAATCATGTGCATGGGATGAGAAATGAAGTGAAATTTTATTGAATGATTTGAGTGGAAAACTTGAATAATGGTTTTTTATGAGGCATGATATTTTTTGTTTCTTATTGAAAAATTGGTAGATCTTATGAGTAAGTGTTTTGAATTTGCTTTGATTTAATGCTTACTTGTCCAAGAGTCTAAGTGATAAATGTATGGGAATTGATAGAGATAATATTTTCATCATTTTTATATGTTTTTAAATGATTTAATCCCTACCAATTTATTAATTTCAGTGTATTTTCATGAATTTTGAATTTTTGGTGTGTTTTGGGCTAAAATGTGAAAATTGCTTAATTCTGGAATTTTAACAGATTTTAATCACTTGGGTGTTTTGGTTATAACATTAAAATATTATTCCAATTTGATTGATTCATTTTTTTAGGACAACTTGATTTATGAAATTCATCTTTGTCTTCTTGAACAAGAGCTGATTCGAACATCTAGAGGCCCAAAAAAATCAATCAAGTTGACAAATTGTTTGGGAGAACAGAGTGGAACCCACCTCCAGAAATGAGATATAACTCAGGCTACATACATAAAATTGAGGTGATTCTATCTAGAATTGAAATAGAACTCACAAGAACATTTCCCTATTAAATTACATGGAGTTATTTACTAATTAAGGCGACCGTTGAATGCTCAACATTGAAGGAAGATTTCTTGAATCCCTAGACAGAAAAAGTCATACTCATTAATAATTCTATAAATTACTCTATACACATACAATAATGTGAAATTTTAAGGGGATATATGAAATTCAATTTTGAACAACCTATAAGAAGGGTGCTTGGGGTGATTCGAAGATATGGTGGACGAAATAGGAGCAAACATTCAGGGATCAGATTCTGGAGGAGAACTTTTCCGCTTTCTTTCTTTTCTTTTATCTATTTTTCTTAGTTTTGTAATGCCTTATTCTTCGTCATTTATCTCTATTACCCTTACCATTAGGGGGTAAACATTTGAGTGATTAGGGAAGGTTTGGTTTTCTATTTTTAATGCTTGCGTTCTTGGACTTAATTTAATGAATTCTCTCTCTCTTCTACGATGTTGTTTCAATTTCATATAGAGGTTTTTATTATCAAGTATGATACTATTTGGTTTTTGATTCTATTATTTATTTTTATTTGTTCAATGATCATTATATCTCTCCACTAGGTTCTGGTTTATATACAATGGAATATAATAGGGCTTATTGGTGAAGTACTCAATGATCTTCAGTATGTGTGAAAGGGGTAGTGGATGTTCTTGATTATTTAGGATAAACAAGACCTGATTAGGTATTGACTAAGTCATTTGAGGATATTCATTGAAACTCTCTTGCATAAGTAAGGATAGTAGAATTAAATAAGATCTTGTTAAGTTTTTCTCTCACCATAACCATTTGATCAAGGGAGTGAGAGGAAATGATTATGAAATCTCACTTTAATCAACTTAGAAAAAGAGGATTGAATTAAGTAGAATAAGGATAACATTGAAATTAGAAAACTAACCCCAACCTGATCACCTTTATTATATCATAGTTTCAAATCACTCGAGTTTCCAATTTCATTTTAATCATTTTATTAATTGATTTCTTTTATTTTGTTTCATTCAAAACCAAACAATTCAAAAAAAAACACTACATTTTTCATCTAATTAAAAAGCGACAAGTTGTTTTGTGTGCACTCCTCTTTGGGAGACTACCTAGGTTTAATCATTATACTATAATTAGGTAATATAATTTTTTTTCCACACCCCATGATAGGTGTGTGTTAATACCCATTTCTACACTCAGATGCACAACATGGAGGGCTCGAATGTAATTATGATGTAAAAACACATAAACCAAACAAAACAAAGACATATATTGTCCATAAGATAAAATAAATCAATGATTGGGATAATTACTGAGTAAGAATTAAATATCAAGGGTAGATGAGTCCAAATAAAATAGACATAAATATATCGTCTGATAAAAAAATCCAGCACGGGAATTAGAGGCAACCCAACAAGATGCAGTAAGAATTCTGCTTTATTTCTATTGGATGTGAAAATCCTCCACATAATTTTCTACTATGAACTACCGTAATGTAGTTCACCCAATAAAATCAGTTAATAAATAATGTCCATGGGATTAAAAACAACTTTTTGGACATTTTAGGAGTTTGAATAGAGGAAAATAAGAGAAAAAACCAAGGAAGAATACTTGATAGAAGGTAAAGAATCATAGCCAAAGAATCTGACTTCAAGGGAAAAGAAAACCATAAGATCATTTAATGGTTATTGAGAGTAATATTTTCACTATATTTTCATGAATGATATTCTAGGAATTTCTTCCCCATTATTATTAAATTCTAAATTTTATCATGTTGTTTGACTAAAATTGAACTAAATTGTTACCATGGGATTATGATGACAAAAAATTTCATTTTTTATTTTATATTTGATTGTGAAAATACTTGTTATTGAGGATAATATTATAGATTCACTTACATATAGTGACCAAGATCATGTTCAATTTACTAGTTTAAGACTATAAATGAGCTTGAGATTCAAAAAATGAACAAATGAAAAACAACATAAATGGAGTGATGAGAATGTGGATTCAATATGAGTGTTAAATAAAATAAAAAACATATTAAATTAGAACACAACGACTTAACATGGTTTAAACCACTTTGTTGCCACTCTATGACAATAACACCACCTTATTACTACCTTTATTGATGCTAAAAAATAAATAACATACAAGCTACAAAAGAGTAGTCCCAAATGATAATTCAGGAAGAATAAGATTAATAAACACAATGACTAAAAGAACAATAATAATAAAAGGATAACTAACCAATAAAATTTAGCAACTTACTATTACTCTAGGGTTCTTTATCTAGCTTTAGTGGTGTTTTTAATAGACAAGCATGAGCTCCTCATAAATTGTAGCTTCAAATCTCCATTGGAGTACAACATTAAGGATTGCAATAAGATTCAATGTCAAGGGAATACACACGATCTCATAGATATTGAAGAACTCCAAACAATTACTCCCCAATCTCTCTCTCTCTCTCTCTCTGAAAGAGCGGTCTCACAAACTTCAAATCTCCACTATGTCTCTACCCAAAATGGATAGGGAAGGAATATGTGTTTATAAACAAAGATCAAAATAAAATCTAAAAAAATGAATGGTTGTAATTAAAAAAAAAATTAATAGCTCAAAAATTATCCAAAATCACAAAGGAATATATATATATAAGTACATATAAATGATATGTAAAAGTCAAGAAAAATAGTGTAGAAGAATCATCATAAACCAATGAAGGTTTCAAGTACAGTGGAAGTCAACTGAGCCCATGCCCAACAATGTGTTTCATTATATTCAAAAGATAATATATGGGGTCTTGATGAAAAATCATCACAAACAATGAATATATCCAATGAAACTTGATGAAAGGGAAGCCTAGAAAATTTGAGATGGAATCTTTTCACATTAAATTTATAATTAAATTAAAACAAAAAATTACCTTATCTTGATAATTCTTTCTTCGTTGAAGATTATGATCAATACAAGAATCATTCAAGTCATACCATCATTGCGATGAAGATTCCAAACTAGAATTTCTCTAGTAGTATCCATACATGCTTCATGATTCTCTAAACAACGCTCTTGGAATTTCAGATTCTATCATGGAGAAACTAATCCTCTTACATCATTCATCGTAGAATACAATAAAAATACATCTCTTGTTCTCTTAGCCTTGGGGGGGGGGGGGTCACTCTTGGTTTTGAGGGCATTCTTGATAATTCTATAGGGATTGAGAGAATTATCTCCCTAGAGAATTATGTTTGAGAAAAATAATTCTCACACAAAAAAATGGTATAATCATATATTTCTACTTGGGGTTAATAAATTAGTAATTTTGCAAAGTCCCTTTAACTAATTAATTTTCCTAAGTAAACCACATGTCAAATAATAATAATAATAATAATAATAATAATAATAATAATAATAATAATATTATTATATTCCATAATACGTACTAGTTTAAAGATATTTACATATCATTTTAAAAATAAATAAATTCATATTTATTAAAATGATATTAAAAGTATATATCATTTTTTTGTCGGGCCCTTAACTTGACTCATCTATCCCAACTCAGTATTTATCAAATCTCTGAATAATAAATATTTATCCAAATAAATATTATTTGTTTGGTAGATAAATAAATATATATTATTCAGTAAACTTGTGAATGAATATATTTAATCTAATAAATGTTATATTCAATCACCTATGAACAGATATTTATTTTAACATTCAACTCACATATTCTAAACTCGAATATATTTTGATGATTGAATTCATGTGATCAACTTAATATGAATAATTATTATTATACTATCTTATAAATAATATTTATTCATTACATTAAATTTAAATATAATTTAACTAAGATTATAGATACACATAGTTTGTGACCCTCTAGGCCCCTTTCCCAATGAAATTTGATAAACTTACCTAGAGTTTGGGATTAACATTTAACAACACATCAAGGCACCCATAAGGAAAAAAGTTAATGTTGTTGGATTTGGTGCACTAGAACTAACTTATATGTACTTTATTATTACCTATATTCATGGTTTTTGAATATTAATAAAGTCCTTATCACATCATGATTATTATTCTCTATGACATTGTATGTGATAATGTCTTAAGGATACCTTTCATACTAAAAGGCCATAGTAGTTCCCTACTGTGATGAGAACCTGAAAGTGTTATGATACTATTCTTAAATATATATATATGTGTGTGTGTGTATGTGTGTGTGTGTTTAATGGTTGGATGATATAATTGATGTGAAACAAATGATACAGGCTATCCAGGGTAGGATACTCATAAGACATCAAGACTTATTATTTTGAAGTTTGTTATTGGTAACCACAATAAAGAAGATTATGAGAACATGACCCGCTAATAGGAAATCTACAGTTATATGTTTCATTTAATGTTCCTATATGAAAATGTGTGTAATGGTTATTATACTTTAAGATTATTATTAATGCATATCATGAGTCGTTTACTTTGATGTATTGATGAAAACCATGATGATATATTCTCACAGTAAGTGAGGATACATTGGGTGTGTCACGAATGATATTGCATTAATGAATAATATGAAAAGAATTTATCCTTTCTGTTCTTTAATGTAAGTTGATATCTCAGTCATTTTGATGAGAACGAAACTTCATGATCAAGTCCATGGCCATGGCGTTCTATTGGAAATTTCTTTCCTTGAAAATCAAAGAAAGAGACATCGAACACATAGGTTGATGACATCAACATGAAACTTGCTTGATCAGAGATATCAAAATAAAGGGATTATATTAAAAAATGTGGATTTATATTTGGTTATTATCATTGAGTCATTTAACTCATTTTTATAGGGTTACATTGGCATGTTTCTAGATACTAACCTTGTAATTTATGTGGTATTTCCTAATGTCACTGATAAAGAGGCCCAAAGGGTCACAAAATAAGCATATTAAAAACTTCAGTTAAAATCTACACGAATTCAACATGTTTAATAAAAATTATTCTCATATATGCTTTAATAAGTATTCATGTTTGGTTGATCACAAATATTCAGTCATGTCATGGTCCCTTCCCTCCAAAGGTACCCCTCCTGGCCTGACAATGAAAAAAGAGAGATAATGACCCCCAAAACTCACCTCTAATAGGTCATGGGTTGATGATACTGAGGGTGTATAAATCACACAAATGAGAGGTATTACCCTTATAAATATTTAAGGAGTAAGAGATAATATGAGTAACCACCAACCAACACCATCCATAAATTTATAAGTAATCCCAATACATGTAATGTCATACATAAAATGATACAACTAAAGAGAAAACTACAAATTACAAAAAGTAAATCCTCTATAGTGACCACAAAGCTCCAAAATCTCATGAAAAACTCCCCAAGATGGTATTTACCAACTTGATCACCAACCAAATCCAGTGTATCTGAAAAATAGTTTATATATATTTAGGGTGAATAGAAAATGTATACTTAGTAGGATCCTCCCTAAAACCTCTTGAGAAAAAAAATGTGAAAGTAGTATACTAAATATTAGTGAATAAAAAAATGAAACTAACTCATCACCTAAATTGGTAATACTATTTTTCTCATCCTCACTATGTATCGCTCACCAAAGAATGCATATAAGTAAAACATTCTTTATCAAAAACATATATATATATATATATATATATATATATATATATATATATATATATATAAATGAAGGTACCCCACTTCCATTTCCCCACTAGTTTGTCTCTCTCACAGCCTAACTGATCACATCTTGTGATAATCCCTTTCATAAGTCATCCATGATATGAGTTGGGCCTCAAAACTACCTACCTCAGTCCCACATAGGGCCCAACATCTCTAGATAACATTGATCCATGTATTCATCTCACTATCTCACCCCACACCTCATAAAACAATCTCAAAAGTAACCAAGTAGTAGTATAGAAGCCACCATATCCCATATAATTTCATTATTGTTGAGACCAATGGACTTTAATTATATTTTTTGTCAATAAAGGGTCAATATGTGTGGGAGATAATAAGAGGAGATGATGTTGAGAAGCATAAAGAGTTACTATTCACTGTATCAATTGTGATAATTGTTGGACTGATCTCAAGTTTTAAGACATGTATCAATAAGGATGGCATATTTTTTACAAAAATGTTTAGAGAAGAAGATGATTTGAGAGAATGCTATGTAAAATGTATCTACATTTTACATGAATAATATTTGAGGAAGGCTTAGAATTATATTATATACACAAAATTCTAAGTATTATATGAATGGTATTTCATTAAAAAATATGTCCAACCCTTGTATAACCAAGGATCTTGATATTAAATATTCATTCATGATTTTAAATTACCCCCATCACTAATTTTTTACAGAAAAATGATAAATTTACAATCAATGTTCATGTTTTGATCATAAACACATAAGAAGAGCATTGTTTGAATTCATTCAACTACACTGAAATTCAATGTTTTGATCATATATTTCAAGATAATAATTCAAATGATCTTATTATTTCTTTTTAGTGTTCCTGATTAAAATTCCAAAAATTCATTAAACTGGACCTTTGTCCAATTCGTCCATATGAAGGGCTATATGGACCACACAATAAGACCCAAAGAATCCACCAAAGAAACTGGACCAGCCATGATGATTGAATTTATAGGCTTAATCTAAAAGATAAAATTTTATTTAACTCCACAATATGTTCTAGTATAGCATATCTCATGTTGGATAAAAAATTTAATCCCCAAATCAACAAAAGGGGCCCAATTGATGCATTAAAGTCTAGCCCACAATTCTGTATGGGATTTGAAAACATCCCACTATTATTGACTTTAATACCAATCCAATTGACCAATTGAGATAAAATTTTGTTGGGAGAAAGTAAATATTTAGGAACCAAACTTTTTAAAATAAATGGTACAGATTTTAGGGCATATTCATAGAGATAAATGCATTAAAATTTAGACCATGAAAAAATTCACCACAAAACTGGACAACAAAACATGGTTTATAAAAATAAACATAACTTTAGTTCAAAAATTATAATGGACACATAAGTTTTAGGGTGAACTTTAAATATCCATATCTACAACTTTTAATAAGATGTTTTTTCTATATCCATATGTTTAAATGGAAAAATTGGCGATCCAAGTTGAGGGGTAGTTTTGGAATGAAAAAAGTACACCACCTTGGGATATAAATTTACTCCCCTATTATCCTTGAAAGGGGTTGTCACTTAATAACTTAAGAAGGATATTTGGCATGCAAATAGCCTTGGAAATGTACTGGTATGACTTTCCTTAATCTTGTTTCAATAATAGATACCTCTCCTCTACTTTTCTTTTCATGTTTGTTGTCACTTGTTTTCAATTGTAATCGTGTAAGTTTTTTTCATTTCAATTAAATATTAATGCATTTATATTAATCATAATATATAATTATCATACACACTATGTTGTGTAATATTAATTTTCTTGAAATTGTTTAAATCAAGTTGAACATAATTCCCTTGTTTCACTTTCTCATTCAATCAAAATTTAATGTTTAATTTTCTTCACTGTTCGTGTGTGTGTTTAGCGAACTACTCTTATCTTGTCCCATTCTTTATCTTCTATTTTTAAATCATCACCCAAAAAATCATAAACCATATTATTAACCATATAAATGGATGAGTAAATCATACATTTTGGTGAGCCATAATTTTTGGATGTCAAGTGATTGGTAGCTTTTTTCTCATTAAATATTCTTTAGGTTAACATTGTGTATGTTAAACTTAAAATGTCATGTATTAATGACATGTTTTGTTTAATGTGGAGATTAAATGGATTATTGGAACCATAAATAAACTACCACAAACAATTATTTATTTATATTAGAACTCTATTTAAGTTAATGATTAAATTAAAGCCTCATCACTTGGGAATTCCGATCAAAACCGTCTTGTGAAGTGGGTGTTGATTTAATTCAATATCACATAAAGCTCAAGGATATCATAAGCTTAAATCCCCAATAATTAACTCAAAAAACTATTTATAATTTTTTTAAATAAAATTTTATCCATCAATAAATTTATCAAGATTTGCAAAACCCCCATTTAAAATACAAAAATAAACAACTGACTATAAAAAAGGTACCACCGTTGAGGATTCGACCCGAGTGCTACTATACACATTAGCAGAGCACTAGACCTTTAAATGATTGATATGTGAAAATATTTTTTTTCTTAAAATGGTTCCATTTCTGGGGATGATGCAACTAATAGTCAATAGTTTTTTTTTGTTTTTTTAAACAAAAAATAAAAATAAAAAAAAACAAAAAAGAAAGAAAAAAAAAAACACAAAGAAAAACCCATCTTCCTCATCCTTCAAAATTTATATGAATGCCCTATAGCCTCCCAAACAATCCATTAGATTTTTTTGACCCAAAAACAGAGAGATCTCTTTGAAGACTTAGGAGGAACATTAAGGATAATCAAATCACTCAAGACCTATTAATTTACCATCCAATTGAACTAGATATGGCCAATCTTAGGGAACGAACATTTAAAGAACTCGCTGCCCCTGATATGAATTACCAACCCCTTGGTATTCAATATCTAAAAATTGAGGAAAACTAAAATTGGATTTGATTCATATTCTACCTCATTTCCACAGTTTAGTTGGTGAGGATCCACATCTTCACCTCAAAGAGTTTCAAGTGGTGTGCTCTACCATGAAGTCTTAAGGATTTTTTTAAGAAAAAATAAAACTTCAAGAATTTACTTTCTCCCTAGCTAACTCCACCAAGTCATGTATCTAATAACTCCATCCTGGTTCCATAAACTCATGGATTGACATAAAGTGTCTCATTTTAGATAAATTCTTCCTTTCTTCTAGAATCACTTCTATCCTAAAAGAAATTAGTGATATCCATAAATTACCAAATGAATCACTCCATGAGTACTAAGAGAGGTTCAAAAAGATTTTTTAAATTTTACCACACCACCAAATACCTAACTAAATATTGATCCAATAATTCTATGAGGGATTATTGGATATATAGAAAATTCTCATCGATGCCACAAGTGGTGGTTCTCTTGTTGAAAAAACTCTTACAGCTGCATGAGATCTCATAAGCAACATGGATAAAAACATGCAATAATTCCGTACTCGAGCATATGCTCAAGTCAAAAAAGTCCAAGAGAATAAATCTATAGATCCCAATAAGATGATAAAGTGGATGAGTGAACTTATAGGTATTGTGATTTAACTAGTTGTGGTTGCCAAAACCCCAACCTCATCTTCTCTATAATCTATATTCCCTAGACCTATAAAAAATTATGGAATTTGCAGATCATTAGCTCATCCAACCAACAAATTTCCACAACTTCAAGATGATCCATCTGATTCTTATAATCCAATGGATATCAACACAAAATTTTCTCAGGGGAACACCAATACTAAATAATCAATCCAGTTCATTAGAAACTCTACCAAACCCCACTTTGACCCCTTCTCTTTTACCTGTAACCCTGGATTGAGGTATGATAATCCCATGTATTATCCCCCTTAGTTCCCTCCTAAAAATCCAACTGAATCCCAATATGTTCAAGGTGGTGGTAACTTCCAACAACCTTATACTTTTGTTCCTCAACATCAAAGGAGAAATCCTCCTTTTGATCCTCCCAGATTCTATTATCCTTATGAGACTTCTCAATTACCAAACCAATAAAATCGATTTCACAATAACCAAAATCAAGGAAATCCCAATGCGGGACATGCCTCTTCTTCTAAAAAACCATGGGGAAGTGTTTTGGAAGATCTTTCCTACTTTACTCATTTTATTCTCAAAAACATTTAAACCCAAATTGGTCAACTTGCATCCCATTTCAGCTAGCAGCAACAATCCAATTCCTCCCAACTCCCAACTCAACCATTTTCCAACCCTAAGGGCAATGTAAGTTAAATTTCAATTAAAATGGGAAGGAAAATCGATATGCCTCATGATGAATAATCTAAATACCCTTTAAATGTTGATCTGGAAAAAGAAAAGAATAAGAAACTAGAAAAATAACCTAAAACCACTCCCTCACCTCATTCAATTCCTCTAAGGAACCCAATTCCTTTTCCTCAATCCATATCTAAGTTAAAGAATCCCTTTGAGCCCAATTCTAAAATTCTTGACATGTTTAGATGTGTTGAAGTCAATATTACCCTATTAGATACCATAAAAAAAAATCCCTAATTATGCAAAGTTTCTTAAGGAATTGTGTACACATAAGAGACAACTTAGGATAATTGAAAAATTTTCAACCCAAAAATCTATTTCCATGAAGTGAAAAGATATAGGGACCTTTAATGTTCCATGCCAAATAGGGAGTTCCAACTTTGATGATGCATTCATAGACATAGAATATTTGATAAATTTCATTCCCAAATCCACATTCTCTAACCTTGGTCTAGGTCCCTTACACTTAATGAGTATTTTTATCCAGTTATAAAATCGAAGCATTATCATTCCTAAGGGAATAATTGAGGATTTACTTATCCGATTCAATGATCTCATCTTCCCAGCTGATTTTATGTCCTTGAAATGGAAGGTGGGAAAACTTCTTTCCAATATCCTCTAATTATAGTAACATTTCCTCATGATATCTAGAACAAAAATTGATGTCCATGCTGGCATCTTATCCATGGAATTTTGTGACCAATTAGTCAAGTTCAATATTTTTCAAACCATGTGACACCCATTAAAAGTATCACTATGTATTATCTATCCATGCTTCTAAAAGTCTCTCTGAGAGTGTGTTAAAACCAAATCCATCATGTTATTCCTATTCTAATGATAGAGTAGTTTTTGAATTTTCATCCTCATTAACCAAGTAATAAATAGAGAAGTTGATGTTGACCTTTCACATGTAACCTCCATCAATCTAAAGGATCTTAAAAAATATTTAGAATCTCATCTCACCTTTGATATCCACTACTCCAAATTGGAATATAATGAGGAAAATTAACTAGCATGCTCATTTTTTTATTCAAATCAGATTAACCAACATTCACCATTTCTTATACATGATTCTGAAAATTATTTTATATATGAGGTGAACCTTGATCAAATGTGCTTCTCTAGTGCTAATAGGAGTGAAGTTTTTGAGATTTGTTTACTAATTAATAGTGATAAATGGTGAGTTTGAAATTGACCATTATTTTGAAAACAAAATTGATATAAAGTATCTTAAAAAATCTATTGAGTTTCATGTCCCCTTTGATCCTCATCACTCAACATTGTAAAATGATGAAAAAATGAGTTAAAAACAACTGGGATATCATGATATGATTTCATATTATCTGAACCACACATAAATAAACCATTATAATTGAAGAGTATTCCTAAAATTACAAGCATAGAAAACTAACACTTAGTGGACTACATCATTCCTCAAGTTGAAGATAGAAGGGTGGATACCCAAATTCTCTTTCCACCCCATTGAATTACAAGCACAAAAACATGGAAGGGAATAAATTATCTGAATAATGGGGCCTCCCAGAGGATAATTTTTTCTAGAATCAAGTTGTAGTTAAGAAAATACAATGGCCACCATTGGACTATGGGTAGTCCATTGCAACTTTCCAACTGTAGACAAAATAAATGCAGCGATTCTTGGGAGGCAACCCAAGTTTTATTTTACTTTTATAAAATGTTAATTTATTTTTGGATTTTCATTAAATGAATTATGATTTTATTTCTGATTTTATTATAGGTAATGGGAATTTTCCAAAGCATCACCATATAGGAAACATACCCCAGAAACCACATCAACTTCCACTGACCCACCACTGGATGAAGACGACATCCTACCAAATCTAAACTAGGGGAAACTCTTTAACTTTAACTCCCCCTCTCTCTTTATTTTTCTTCCTCTCTCACTATCATTTTTTTACCAATTTCTTCATCAAACCCTTATTTTTACCTCTTTTTTTTTCACGTCTGTGTATTTAAAAAAAATAAAAAAATTCAAAAACAAAAACAAAAAAACAAGAGTCACAATTATTCACCATTAAATTTTTGAAATTCTGCCCAACCATTTTGGGGAGTCAAAAGTCTTATTTTCATCTAATTTTTTTTCATCATAAATTTGGATAAATAATTTTGTGTCAAGACCAATAAATTTTAAATGATCAATTTTTGATTTGGAAAATGTTTTACCCAACCTGTAAGGAATAATGCCAACTTTCATACCAAGGTAACCTATGTCCATCTTTTCATATTATGTGTTTTCACCCCTGATTGTGAGTCTTGATTTTTGGACCTTTGATATGAATTTTCTACCTTGGTTTAAATTAATATAATAGAGGAATTTTCAAAACCACATGAGAATATAAATAGTCAAATAACCTCCCATTACCCTTACATTGATCCTCCTTTTGAAATCCCCTTCAATCCTATGAAAATACTTTTTTATAGCCATATTACAAGCCCAAAACCTTTTCCCACCCAACATCTACATGGATTTATATATTATAATTTATTTAAATTTAGGTTTGGGGTAATGGATTTCATTTTGGGTACCATTTCCTTGATTTTCAACATGTTATTATATACTTGAGGGTAAGTATCCATTTCAATATAGGGGAGATATTTTCATTTGGTGAGTTTTGGGAATGGATTCATGTTTATGTAATTTTTTACATGTTATTTAAAAGTGTTCAAAAATAAAAAAAATAAAAAATATAAAAAAGCCTAAGAAACAAAAAATGGAAAAAAGAATGGGTTATGTATTGGGCAGGTCAAAAATCAATCTTCCTAAATATTTGATCTTATTATAAATATTAAAATTAGTTTCTTTATGAGATCAAACAAGGTTTGGGAGATGATTATGAGATTTTTTACAAGTGAAACTTCTGAAAAAAGGAAAAAAAAGAAAAAAAGAAAAAAAACACTTGCATCATATTTTCATGTGTTATTGGGAGAAGTTGTGTATTTTGTACATATTTCATATTTTCATAATCTTCCATTTTTTATATATTTTTTTATCCTTCAAATATTATTTCCCTTGTAAATATGTGTTTATATTTCCATACATCTCTCATTTCAAAAAAAAAATTGCATTATTTTTTCCATGTTGGTGTTTCCCCCTCTTTTACTATATTTTGGCCATTATATTCCTACCATACCATAACCACCAACCCCCCCTAAAAATACCTATTTATTGTTGTGCACTTTAGAATATGTAATAGAAGCTAATATATCTTTCGAACTCTAATATTTTCACTTTTGGTTGGTGAATAAGTGAACCTCTATAAATAATATTTTATCATCTTGAGAGGAGTGAGTTTTGAGTGCCCACATTTTCTATTTATAAATTTGAGCATGAAAAATTAATTGTTTTTTGAACATTTATACTATAAAAAATTGTGATGGAATTCTTTATGGATGAGTGAACTAGTCTAGCCCCCCTATTTGGAGAAACCAAAATTTTAATATTTTTCAGTGAGTGAAAATGATTTTTGTTATGTTTTTGTGTTTGTGTGACTAAGAACATGCACTATATTAAGTGTGGGTGATTTTATATTACATATTAATTAATTATTTTAAATTAATCCCACCACCAATTTTTTACTAAAAAATGATTAATTTCCAGTCAATATTCATGTTTTGATCATAAACACATAAGGTAAGCATTGTCTAAATTCATTCAATTACACTACAGTTTAATGTTTTGATAATATCATTCAATATACTAATAAAAATGATCTTATTATTCCTTTTTAGTGTTCTTGATTCAAATTACAATAATTCATTAAACTTTATCTTTGTCTAATTTGTCTATTTGACAGGCCATATGGATCACACAAGAAGGCCCAAATAATCTACCAAAGAAACTGGATCAGCCATGATGATTGAATTTATAAGATCAATATAGAAGCATAGATTTGATTAAACTTCACAATATTTTATAGTATATAATTTAACATATTGGATAAAAATTTTAAGTCCCAATTAAAAAAACAATGGGACCAATTGATGCGTTAAAGTCCATCCCACAATTCTGTATGAGATTTGAAAACAACCCACAATTCTTAACTTTCCTCCTAATAAAATTGACAAATTGAGCTGAAATATTTTGTGGAGAAATTAAACATGTAGGTTAACAACTTTTTATAATAAATGGTTTATATTTTAGGGAATATTCATATACATGAATTCATTCACATTTAGACCATGGAAAAATTCTATACAAAACCGGACAACAACACATGGTTTAGAACAAAAGACATAACTTTGGCTCCAAAAGTACAATGGGAATAAAAGTTTAAGGGTAAAATTTAAACATAAATATCTAAAACTTTTAATAAGAATATTTCTCCATATTTGGATTTCTAAATGTACAAAATTTTTATTCTAGTTGAGGAGCATTTTTGGAATAAAAATAGTCCACCACCTTGGGCTATAAATTCACTCCCCTCTTATCCTTAAAAGGGGTTGGAACTTCATAAATTAAGGAGGAGATTTAAAATGACCATATAATTTTAAATGGACTATTATGACTTACCTTAATCTTGTTTCAACAATAGATACCTCTCATCCACTTTTATTTTAATGTTTGTTTTCACTTGTTTTCAATTATAATCATGTAAGTTTGTTTTCATTTCAATTAAATATTAATTCATGTTTCTTAATCATAATATATAATTATCATAAAACCTATGTTTTTTAATATTAATGTTTTTTAAATTGTTTAAATCAAGTTTAAAATAATTCCATTCTTTCTCTTTCTCATTCAATCAAAATTCCGTGTTTAATTTTCTTCATTGTTCCTATGTGTGTTCGGCGCACTTATCTTGTCCCATTATTTTTATTTTATTTTTAAATCATCACATTAAAAATCATAAAAAAAATTAATAACCATATCAATTTCTGAGTAAATCATCCATTGTATTGAGTCATAATTTGAGTATTTCAAGTGATTGAGAGGTTTTTCTCCTTAAATTTTAATTAGGTTAACATTGTGTATGTTAAACGTAAAATGTCATGGATTAATGAAATGTTTTGTTTAAAGTGTGGAGTCCATGGATTATTGGAACCATAAATATAAGGCCCCGACCTTAAACCTTACTTAATATTTAATTAAATGAATAATTCACATTGAGGATCTTTTCAGGTTTAGAGTTTTAGATAATTAGGACATAACTATTACATCTCAAAAGATTACAAAGTAGACACTTCTACTAAGTGTCCATAGAATAAAAACTCTTAAAAAGAAACATGTCTAGTTCCATGTTTTATATAACATGACTTTCCCTTGATCCCATCCTTGACCCTATTCCACATTAAGACCTGTGAAAAACATTTCAAAAAAACTTAGGGTGAGCATAAAAAGCTCAGTAAGGGATACACAAAGAATGAAAACTGTTAGTTTATCAAAACAACAAGTAAATCATGTATACTTTATCAAAGTAATAATTTTCACCTTTATGAAGTAGTAAAAACTCTTCACTGAATAAAAGATCATTACTTACCCTTTTGTAACCAAAAGATTACCATAAAACCCATATAAAGATCACATAACATATAAAGGTAACTTGATACATAAACATACTTAAATGGAATAACCATACGGTCGACTTCCACACATATCACTTAATGGAATAGCCATACGGCCGACTTCCATACCCAATTCATTGGAGGTTATAACGTAACCACCCGTACTGGTATTCACGGCACCACCCGTTATATGGTTTATCACGTAACCACCCGTCAAATGTCCAAGTACCATTATAAAATCATAAGACATAAAACAAATATAATGGAAAGAAAACATTTCCACACTTTGATCACAATATATCACATAAATATGTTGACATAACAAATCCATTATAAAAACCATTTTCAATACCAAAATACATAAAGAGTATATGGTATTTATTTCATTTTAAAAACATTACGGCTTGTTGAGGAATCCAAAGGCCAAATAATACTCGCGGCGGCGAAAAAGGTCATTGTCACCGCGTACGTTAAAAGAAACATTCCTTTTTGTCGTTTAGTAAAACAATTCGTAGAAAAATATTCCTTTTGTATAAAAGTAAAATTCAAAGGGGTTTATACACCGTATAAAAGAAAGTTGTGTATAAAACGAAATATGCCTCAATGAAAGGAGATTGAGACGAAGTCCCTTACCTCGGGTCCGACTTGACTCGATCGTTCTTTAACGTCCTGAATAATAAAATTGAGTTAATTTCTACTTGATTAAGAACATTTTTCAAGTTCATTGTTACTTTTATATCACTTATTACCATGTTATAAACATTATGTAATCATTTAAGTTAATAATGTTTGTTTTGTTGGTATTTGGTTCTTAAGTCGAAAGTGGACTTCTTACAATTACATGTTGTTCGTGTGGTCAAAGGTTCATTATATCCAGAATGATATTCATGATTTGGATATCATATATATCATATATATCCAGAATATACATGTATTTATAATATTACATAATCATTTAGAGGTAAGAAATGAAATGCACTATTCATGGAGACGATAAGCCGTATGTACGCATGAACGCTACTTTCATTTCTATGTCATATTAATGGAATTAAAACTAAATGAGAGGTATGTATATTTTAATTCCAGAATTATATTCATCATTTATATGTAACATAAATCATATATAATAACTTTAAATCCATCCTTTATACGTCCCACATATGACATTAACGAATCAAATCACTTTGAGGGGGTGGTAGTCCGCACTTCCTAAAATGAAGATATCGCGTATACCCATAATGGAAGCCATAAAGGTATACCACAAATGAAAAATACAGAAGAATAAGGAAAAAATAAACATAATATATATCATATATAAATAGAGTTACATCTTAATGGCCACCATTAAAGGTGCTAAAAGAAGATTGAACAATCATCGTTTCGTGAGGCAGAAATTCGCCAACCACAGAAACAGTATGTTCTTTAACCATTAGACGGAGGTGTGTGTAGGTGTATCTCGAATACTTATTATAAAAACATCCTAGTATATTGAATATACTATTTTTGTTACAAAATAAAGGAATAAAAAGAGTTTAGAGGGTTGGAGAAGCAAAATAAAACAAAAGAACACAAGAGAAAACACTACCTTTAAAACGGGTAACTCTTTTTGATTTGAGCTCAAAGGCTTCCTTGGGAAGAATTATGCCCAAAGTGAGGCTTATAGGAGTAAGAGAGGGATGTTTAGAGACAAAATGGACAGAGAATGGCCGAACCAAAGGCTTGAGAGGTGTGGGTAAGGTGGTAGAGGTGGAGGCCTTTTATAATAGGAGAGGAGGGACACTCTTGGCAAGTTATAAAAGTTTACTTTATTATAAAATGATTTTCAGATTTTAAAGTTCCCACATTGATATAATTCGAGGATAAGGTGATAAGGGTTCTAAATATACTCATCCAATAGGTCTTTGTCAAGTGTAAGTCTTAGATTTTACATTATCTTTTCATTTTATTTAAATCGTTCATTAATGAGGTAATCGCTGCATCATCATGATGTCATAAATAATTTAATTTATTTAATTTCTAAAAATTATAAAAAAATATCATGATTTATGAAATATTTTTATATTCCTAATGAATATTTATAGTAAAAAATATGACTTGTATAACCCCATTTAAAAATTGTTTTAGTAAAACAACTCTTGTTTGTGACATTTTAATTTTAACATTAAATAAAAAGTTTTTAATGTCATTTTCCTACCAAAGTGGATCCATGGGGTCCCCAAATTGACCCATGGATTTTATTGTTCGGCCATGACACATAGAATAAGGGTAGGACATGTGTCAAGTTTATTTCATATTATTAAAACATTATTTTTACCTTAAACTACACTAATTACCTCTAATCACGATTAATAAACTTAAAAGTTACTATTCACCAACAAAATTATTTTAATCCCATTGAACCAAATTTTACTTCTTAATGACAATAATGTATGTCGGATTTTTGAAATTTAAAACACAGAGGTGGCAAAATTTCATTTAAACGAAAAATCAGTTTTTTAAGTACCACTTAGTGGTTTCACTATTAATCAAAAATTGAAGTTTTTCAGAAAAATACCAAAAATTCACCCTAAGATATATTTGATATTCAGAATTCAAAAATGAAGTCTATTTTACAAAATTCAAAACATATAAGTTGCATTAATTAATTTAATAAATAATTCCTGCTGTTAGAGCAAATAGCGTGTTTTTATGAAACAATAAGTATCAAAAAATTGACACTAGTTTAAGTCCGATTTCAAAGTGAAATTAATTCCAATGACCACTATTGGATTAAATGGTAAAAATATATTCTAATTTCACTTTAAAATCAAACAATAATCTAAACATATAAATAAATTAGATTAAAAAGAGGTTTTGAATTAAAATACAACATTTTTCACTATTCATTAAAAAAATGAACTTTATCGGAAAAATACCAAAAATCTACACAAAGTAAATTTTGATGTCCCGATTCTAAAGGAGAGTTTTATTTGGTCCAATAGAAAGTATAAGAGTGACCAAAAATATATTTAAAGAAGGTTTGCCATGAAAAGGCGATAAGTCGACCTTTAGTGAAAATTAGAGTATATATGCCTAAAATTGAATTTTTTTTTCATATTTTAAGCCTTTATCCTTTATTGGATAAATGTAAAGACATTTAACAAACATATATAATCATATTTTAGTTATTTCTATTCATTCCCGCCAATACAACGACTACGTGTTAACTACCATTTAAAATAATATTATTTTTTTACTAGTGTGCAATGTAAGATTTCAAAGAAACTCTTTGTTGCGTATCTGGTACACTATCGAACATAGAAACCCCTTTAAAGTAAAATTAATTTTTAATTCGTAAATGTTAATAAATATGAAAATTTATTATTCTTTATTTACCTAGGGCGTTACAATAAATAGACTATCATAAACAATTATTTATTGATATTATAACCCTATTTAAGTTAAGGCTTGGATTAAATCCTCAACACTTCTGATTTTTGATCAAAATCATCTTATGAAGTGGGTGATAGTTTAATGAAATATCACGCAAAGCTCAAGGATATAATAAGCTTAAATCCATAATAATAAACTCACCCAAATATTTATCAAATTGTTAAATAAAAAATCATCCATAAATCAATTTAATTAAGCTATGGAACCCCCTTTTCAAAATAAAAATAAAAAAACAATCGACTATAAAAAAAGTACCATCATCGAGGATTCGACCCGAGTGCTGTTATACACATCTGTAGAGCACCGAACCTTTGATTGGTCGATATATAAAAATAGGCCATGCTTTAAATCCTCTCAACCATATATATGGGACCTAGAGTTCAACAACATGGGAGATAATTGACCTGTCTAATTGTGAGGGATAAATGTGAGGTTGGGCTGGGATAACACCCATAGGGAAGGTGAGGTTGGGCTGGAATAACACCCACAAGGAGGAGCATGAGTGAACACCTACATCAAAAAGTAGATTCATGCTCGAGTGTGCATAGGTAGGTGATAATCCACCATGTGGGGAGACATAATGGTATTATAAGAATGGGATTTCATTAAAAAATATATCCAAACCTTAGCTAACCAAGGATCCTCTCAACCATATATGTGGGAGTGAGAGGTCAACCACATGGGAGATAATCGACCTATCCAGATGTGAGATATATATGTGAGGTTAGTATGGAATAACACCCACAAGGAGGCACATGGGTGATCACCTACATGGGTAGCCAGATACATGCTCGGGTGTGCGCAAGGAGGTGATGAGCCACCTTGGGGGGCAACACAATGGTATGTAGCGAGTGTGTGAGTGTTACGAGTGATGAACCCCACTGCTGGATCAAGCGTTCTATGGCATGGGTTGTATTAAATAATGGAGGCTAGCTAAAGAATGCTTAGATTTGGGATAAAGGGGTCATGACACCGTTTCTCCACCAATAAAAGATACAAATAAAATTCCCACCACACAATGAGATCGATCCAAGCTATTCAATAAAACTACTATTGGCTTCAACCTCCACCACATTTACGACCTCCCCAATGAAATTGGTTCGATGCCGCAAGCTTCATATGATGTCTAACCATCTCTGGTGATCGATTCCTATGACAAACCATATTTTAATACACTTTATTTCATGATTTATTACATAAAGATACACATAAAAAAATACTATAATATCATGAATCCCAGTTTCTTTGATAAATTAAGTACATAGCATAACAACTTGCAACATAAGTACAATGAAATTATTGAAAACTTATTTAATATTCTATTAAAATTTCATCATTCCTCTAAAACTGTATGAGATAACCTAGGGATGTATATAATAAAGGGGTGAGCTATAAATCCTGGTGAGGTAATAAAAAAATAATAGAATAAGATAAAGAATTACATGTAATCCAAGATACATATAAAGGTAACATAAGAGGGGCGGGAATCATAATTTTAAATAACAAGGCATGATATAACCACGATAACATAAAGGGGTATACCATCACTTGGATATCATAATTAAATTAATATGGATTCTTGAGAACATATACCAACATGAACAAATGAAAATCAAAAGGCATAACATAAAGGAGGTGCTTGAATAAAGAGGAGAAGGAGAGGATCCCTTACCTTGAGAGGGAATTTCCAAAAGCTTGGGAGGAGCTTATTTAGAGATTGAGGACACATTAGGAGGGATATAAAGAGGTAATATAATATTATTTTAATGATACAATGGTTTTTAGTGAAGAGAAATGGGAGGTTCCATGGGTTTATATAGAAAAATAGTGGAGAATTCTTTATTAATTTCCAAACTTATATTTTAAAATCTATATGATAAAATACTGAAAACCACAAACCATACCATGATTTTTGCCCATGGTTTCTACCAAAGTGAAGTGTTTTTAATTATTTTACATGTTTAAGAACCAAGATCATTAAAAAAATACCCTTGGTGATGTGTAAGTGAGTCATGTTTATAAAGAATCAATTTTAAAACCTTAAAATATAATATAGGGTTTGGAGGATTCATTAATGGTTTATAAAATTAATAAAATAATATAAAAAGCACATTATTTTAAATTTTAAATATATATTTAGTCTTTTATATCTTTTATGACATATATTACATCACTTTTGGGTCATTATGATGTCATAATATACATAATATTTTTATACCATATTTAATTTTGACCCAAAAATTTGTTTGTCTATGAAAATTATGAAAAAATAACCATTGAATAATCTAAACATGATGATTTTAAAAATAATATTTATTTTATCAAAATAATTCTCTAAATATGAGAATTTATACTTTTAAATAAAAAATTTATATTTATTAAAAAATACTGTTTTTTTGACAATAACAGTTTTCTGACCCTTAAAAAATTATTTTTGACTTCATAAAATTATATTATCATTTATATTTAATAAAAATTATTTAATAATAATATTTTATTAAAATATAATTTATTTAAAAAATTCTGTAATTCATTAAAATAGAGTGTCTTGATTGAAACTATACATTTCCCAAAAATACAATTTGTGTTTTATCGTATAAAAATATAATTTTTATCAAACTCATTATCTAATCTTTTAAAAAGTAATATTAAAAAGTGATAAATATAATAATTTTTTTCTTAAAATAAAATATAAAAATTCATACTATTAGGGTCTAGATACACAACCCTTTATTACACCAGTGAATTCCCTAAGGGTAAGGTGTGTGATGGTGAGATTTTCATAGGGTGTTTCGGAAAACATGGTTTGGATCATGATCTCAATGTGCTTGAACTTATCATATAAAAAATTTCACTCATTATCTAGTTGTTGAATGTCGTATTGAGCTTGGTCAAGGGAAAATCACAATGATGTTATCTCCCTCAAAAGTTATAATAAATGGGCTTAATATGGTATAATCCTACTGGTCGATTCCTTTGCTTATTTCGTATGTATCAATTGGAATTTATCATAACCCTTTTTATATACTAGTCATAAAATCAATGTTAAATGAATATATTATCAATGATTATGATGGTTAATATTATTTTAAATTCTAAAGGATATAAACTTCCAAAATAACCAAAGTAGTGCATGTTTTTTCTATAGCTTCATTGCTTAATAATGAATTGATTCATTAAAAAAAGAGGATTTCATTTATAAAAGTTCAGGTCATTACATTATTCCACCCTTCAAATTTTTTCCCTAGAAATTTTCATTTCATACACTAAAATAGATGAGGGTACTTATGTTTCATTGCCTCTTCTAGTTCCCAAGTTGCTTCCTCAAACTTTTAGTTCTACCACAACACTTTGACTAGGTGAGTTGTTTGGTTTCATAGAACTTTGTATCTATGATCTAAGATCTCCACCAACTACTCTTCATATGAAAGATCATTCTCCAATAGTACCACCTCTAGATTTAGTACATGTGAGGGGTCTAGTATGTACTTTATCAAGAGGGATATATTGAACACATCATGTACTTGAGATAGATCAGGTGGGAGTGCTAGTCGACAGACCACTAATCCGATGTGATCAAGGATCTCAAAGGGGATAATGTATCTAGGACTAAGATTTCCCTTCTTCCCAAACTCATGAATTTATTCTATAGTTATATAAGAAGAAACACTTTATCTCTGACCTCAAACTTTAGGTCTCGTCGATGATTGTATGCATAGATTTTCTTTCGAATTTGTGCGGATTTCATATGAAGCTGAATGGTTTGAACCTTCTATGTCATCTCTTGGATAAGAATGGATCCCATAAGCTTCTGTTCTCCAACTTCATCCCAACATTTCGGGTTCTGAAACCTTTTCCCATACATGGCCTTATAAGGTGCTATTTGAATGCTCGAATGAAAACTATTTCTATATGAGAACTCTATTAGGGGAAGGTATTGATCCCAACATCCTTGAAAATCCATTGAACGTTATCTCAACATATCTTCTAGAGTTTGAATGGTGCTTTTAGACTAACTATCTATCTAAGGGTGATAAACAGTGTTAAAGATTAGTTTTTTTATTCAACTCTTGATAAAGTCATCTTCAAAACTTCAAGGTAAACCTTAGATCTTGATCAGATACAATAGAGAGTGGAACTCCATGTAGTCTTATCACATCTATTATGTATATCTTGGAAAATTTTTCAAGAGATAAATCTTTCTTGATAGTAATAAAAAGCACTGACATTATAAGGTGATCGACTACCACTGATGTGAGCTTATTTTTTTTTAAAAAACACATTTTTTATTCCTTGAAATTACCCCATAATTTAATGAATTACCAAGTAAAATAATATTTTTTCTAAAATTTTTTAAATTTGGAGCTTAATATGTAATTAGATAAATTAATATTGTTTTTTTATATTTTTTTTATATAAACTAAAAATATATACAATTGAAATTGAAATGGATTTTTAAACTGAGAATTAAACAGTATAAATTTTTAATCTAGAACTTTTATGATTAAATGGATTTATTTTAATATTTTGTAATTCTTTCATTGATTTTTGAATTTAATGAAAATCCACAAAATGAAATTGTTTCAAAAAGTGAATTGTGATTTTTTTTAAATTTGAAAATGAAATTGATTTAAAAAAATGATGGAAATTTTGTTTTGAAAAATCATAGTTACAATTGACTAATTTAAAATTAAATTAAATAAATCTGGTGTTAACTATTCAATTGTTGGAATACTGATTTTAATTGAATTTTAATTTGTGTCATTAATTGGAACAATTCTAAACTAAAATTGTGATTTTAAAAAAATACATGTTGTTTTTTTGTAAATCCTTCAAATGATTATGCTCCTCATGGTCAATACACTGGTCATGCCCTCGAATTGACTACATGTGCAAAAATAAGTAACTGAAAATGCCCGTCACTATGCTGAATGTTCTTGAGAAAATGAACTTTCCATGAGCATGAAGAAAAAAATATTATCTGTGCAACCCCCTTCCCATGGTAGGAATATCTACTGTGAGCACCCATTGCCAACCTACCATGCATTTATATTAGGTTGAGAACCTAACATGAGCCCTATTTCAGCTTACCGTGTACTCTTCTCATGGTCACCTTCACGGTCACTTCACTTATAGAAACCTCAACCTACCACAAAGGGAAACCAATCTCATCATATCCAATCTGATCCACACTAAAAATTCAGTTTAATCAAATTCATCCATCTTTCTGATGTCGCACACCTGAAGAAATATGATGAATCAGATCTCACTACATTGATACCACTATGCTCACTGAAGTCAAAGTATCCGCAAAAGATGAAAATAGAGCCCCTGTTGAATGCTCACTAGATGCCTGGAAGATGATTTCACTACTAAGAGGAGGATGCCTGAGTTGAACCACCTCCGCGAGATACCAGATGACCAAATATGAAACACTCACACAACCATAATGCTTCAAGTCAGCCATGCCAGATATGTCGAGAATACTGAACTACTAGCACTAGATCTTGGAAGAATATGAACCTAATAGAACCACATTCTTCCATTAAAATATGAAGCTAATCCCACCATGGAAATGTGAAGAAGCAGAACTCGAGCCCTATCACTTGTGAAATACAGAGAAGAAATGTGTGTGGATGGATGAATACAAATGAAACAAAAAAAGAAAAGATAAAAAAATAATTAAAAGAAAAAGAAAAAGAAAATAATAAGAAAAAAATAGATAAAACTAATTGATGTATTTTTTTCTATGTTTGCAGGTTCGAATTCTAAGGTGAATCCTAATTTTATGTAGGCCCAAAAGTAGTGATGTCTAGACCCGAACCCTTCCAACCGGTTCAATTTAATGATCCATGTCTGAATCATCACATTCCATGCTAAGATAATTCCAAGATTCTTCAAATGATAATGATGGGTAGCTCTCAATTATCATAGTACCTGTAAATCAGTGTAAAATGTCACTATAAAATCTTGAAGTGCCCACATGATCATGGGAGAGATGTGCTTAACTAAATTAATCAAAAATGTCAAAACTACACACAAGGAGCCCATTTGAGGAGACAAAGTGTTTCTACACTCTTCAATAAGGCCACTAATTATAAGTATTTTTTATTTTCCCTACTTAGGATCATTCAACATCTACCAATATTTTCTTCATTCAATTGTGATGTTATCTTCACCCCCTGTTTCTTTGCATTTTTCTCAAACCCCACAGTAACTCCAAACTATGTAGAAATAACCTAAGGGATAGGTGTCTGGGGGAGATCACATAGGCATAAATTCTTCATTATTTCCTTATTTTTACATTCCTTATGAGACAATTCATTAGAAATAATCATATCGATGATATTCATCTTCTCTTTTCAATGAAATCTACATTATTCACTTTATTGAATCAATTCTACCTCCCTCTATCATTTCTCTGTGAATACTAGTGGAGCACTATAGATTGATGGATAAAAAACATATGATGGAGTTGGGTGTTGAGATAGTGAATTCCACAATTGAGTGTGTTCATTGGATCTTCACTATGGAGGAGGTGGAACTAGATGTACCAGGGAAGATTTCTCTTATGTGTGTTCATAACTACAAATTAGATAGAAAAGAGAAATCAAATAATGATATTTACTTGATTGTCATATTAAAATTTAAGAGAATAATTAATAACATGTGTGATCAAACCTGGATCGAACCCCCCTTCACTCATTATTGTGTTTTACTTTTGTTTCAATTGTTTTAGATATAAAAAATAAAAAACAACAAAAACTCAATAAAAAAATTCTGACTATTTTAAAAAAATATTAATAAGTTATTAGAATATTGAAAATCCAACCCACACAATCTCCTTAGGAAACTACCTTGGTTAGACCTATGGTACATTAATTCTATTTGACTGCAACCCATAACAACCACACGATCAACTTGGTGCCGTTTTCAGGGAGAAAGGTTAGATAATTACTTATCATTTTTTATTATGTAAATATTTTTTCTGATTTTAAAATTTTGAAAAAAATTAAAACAAAAAAATGGATCATCAATTAATGTCAAATAATATGGAATAAAATTATTCTATTCTCAAAAAAATAAATAAAACTATTACAATTAACCACTTTGATGAAATAATGGATGTTTATGAGAAGTTTTTACTAGATTTTTATAGATTTACTGCTGAGAAATATTACTTGAGGTTCAAAAACAAAAACTGAAAAAACATATAATATATCCTAGAGGTGGCATTGATGAAGGATCCTTATCTCCCACATATTCATGAGATGATACCCGAGGCACTCCAGGAGCAACAAGAAATGCCAGCTAAACCACTTGAGGGAGATACTCAAAATCTAAACTCTCTTGAATTTAATTCTTTTCAAACTCAATTGGAATATGACCACCCTTGTTTTGATAATGAAGATTAAATAGTGTTGGAGTATGCCTCAGAGGAAGATAAATTTGATTCTAATTCTTTCTATCTTCATCTCATGCAAGATGAATTTTGTTATGAAAATTTGTGTATTAATCTTACCGATTCAGATGCATTATTGTAGGATCTCATTATTGAAAGGGAATACCCCCTAAACATCACTCAAAATATCAACTGGAGGGATGCACAATAGAAGAATAATTCCCAGTGGCTTCTTCTCATGAAGAGACACATAAAGAAGCTACTTCCAATAAAAGAGAGAATTTAGATTTGAACTCCACTTATTTTGATTTTATATAATTTGAAATATCCATTGACTCTCCCTTTGATGAATACTATGAAGAAAAATTAATGGATCCACCACTGGAAGGAAAATAATCCACTAATTTGGATATGATATATTAAGATACCCCATTTATCATCCTTACATCCCAACCTTTGAAGATGATTTACATTGTTAATGGGCTAGAAATGAAGCACTATGGACAATGGGGCCACCAAGAAGTAGAGATGAGTTGTTATGAAAGAAATAGAATGTGGTGGTTCCAACCATAGAAACCCCATCCCCCTGCAGATTAGGGATGACCACCACACTGTCTAGCTATGGACAGTCTAACTATAACCCCTCTTAGGGGGGAAAATCTAAAGACTCTCATCCCCACTCTTTTCTTTTCATTTTATTTACTTTAATTTTTAATAAAAAATTTCTAATGTTTTAAATACTATTTTTCCATAGTTTTCCCTAAGTGGACATAACACAATAGGCTAGCTCAACTGTCCACTAGAAGCTTACCCAAGAGAGAGCTCCACTCAAACCTGTTGGGAAATAAACACCTGGTTGTGTCTATACCTTTTTACTATTTAATCATTATATTATTATGAATTTTAATGGAACTAAAATGGAAAATGATAAAAAAGTATGGGGAAGGAGATTAAACCTATTTAGTAGTAGTTTTTAAATCCTTTTTAGTTAATGTATTAGGTATAGTAAATAGAAAATTAAAAAAATCTGTTTAATTTTTTTAAGTATCTAGTAAATTTGTAAGTAAATAAAAAATTCAAAAATAATTTTTTTAAAATATATATATAATAAAAAAAAATTTCTTCTATTTTTAAATATTATAAATACCCTATTTTATATTTTAATTTATACACAAAATTAACTAAAAAGAAACAAAGAAAAAAACTATTAAACAAAAAAAGTGTTTTTAACTATCTTGTAAATATTGTACATAACTTTTGTAGAGTTTATGTTTATATTTTTCAAACCTCTATTAACCTTAAATGTTATCCCACCTATTTTCAAAATATAATTATAGAGTTAGAGTAATTCACTAGTTCTGAATTTGTAATATTTAAATGTTTTTTGAGTGAAATCACTACTATATTCATGGAAGTTTCTTCTTTTTGAACCGGGAAAAGTGTTATAAATGAAAATAACTTAATGGTTCCAAAATCATAACTTTAGGAAACTATACTGATGAAATAAACCTGGTTAATTGGACCTTAGTGATTGAGTAGCACCTCAATGACCCCTAAATAAAAACTATTAGATATTTCTTATGCATTGGATTAAAAAAAGTAGATAAGATATGATCTGGAAATTTTCCTAAGTAAATATAATCACGTGTGTGTGTGTTAACCATTTAATGAGAGTTTTAGTGACCCAAGATCCAACTTCTCAAGCATTTATTCTATGCCTTGACTATTACAACTAGTCCTGAGGGGGTACCTTCTATCTTGGGATGGTTTAGTTTTGGGTTTAGCTGCACTCATTCAATAAGTACCTTAATACAATTATTTGCACAAATATGGATAGGAAAAAATTCAATAAGTGCTAATTGACTAAGGGGATTGATAGGTTTGGGGTGTTCTAAAATTGTATGAATAAGGGGCATATGATATATCATAATTTAATTTAGGGAGTATCAATGAAGTGTGAAAATGAACCTTGGGAAGGGAGCTTTGGGGAGAAAGAATTACTAAGTTTCCACTTATTAAAATCTTGAATCCACTAGGATTAATTCCATTTACAACTAGAAACTCAGTATTGGGTGATAATTGATGTGAGATAGTGAAAATATTCATAGAAGAGACATGATAATTCAAATAATGGATGGATCTGTGATTACCTTCAATTCTATATAGTAAATTTAAATATAAATAGGGAAAATATTTCTTTGTTTTTTATTTGAATAAATTGAAATTCAAATATAAAATATACCGAGAGTGAAATAGTTCAAGTTTGGGGGTGTGAAGTGAGCTTAAAATTTTAAACTTTTATGTCTATTATTCCTTGAAAATACCTTATAATTTAATTAATTTCTGAGTAAAATAGTATTTTTTATGAAATTTTTAAGTTTGAAACTTAATATGTAATCGACTCAATTAGTGATGTTTATTGATATATTATTTTTTTATATAAATTGAAAATCTATAAAATTGAAATTGAAATGGATTTTTAAACTAGGAATTTAATATTATAAATTATCAAGATGGAACTTTCATGGTTAAAGGGATTTATTTTAATGAGTTGTAATTCTTTCATTTTTTTTGAATTTATTGAAAATACACAAAATGAAATTGTTTCAAAAAGTGAATTGTTTATTTTTATTTTAAATTTGAAAATTAATTTAATTTTAAAAAATGATGGAAATTTTATTTTTCAGATTCAGAGTTGTGATTGACTAATTTTAAATTTATTTAAATGAAATTGGATTTAATTGTTTGATTGCTGGGTGTGGCGAGGGGTATGAATTATATGACATGTAACTACTTTTTCTTGTTTGTTGTGTTTGTTCACTGTACTATTCCTTTCTTAACAAATGGTGAGAGGATTTACCTCTGACTGAGATTTTCTGGTAATTGTTTGATTGCTGGAATACTAATTTTATTTGTTTTTTTAATTTGTGTCATTAATTGAAAAAATTCTGAACTGAAATTGTGATTAAAAAAAAAATACTAGGTGGAAATTTTTTGTAAAGAATTTAACTAACCGCACTCCTCATGGTTAGTACATTGGCCATGCCCTCGATATGACCGCATCTAGAAAAAAAAGTGATCGCAAACACATGGTCACTATGCTAACTGATCTTGAGGAAATGAACCATCCATGACTTGAAGAAAAAAATACTGACCATGCAACCCCATTCTCATGGTAGGCATACCTACCGTGATCACCCACTGCTAACCTATCATGCATTCACGGTAGGTTGAGAACCTACCGTGAGCCCTATTTTAGCGTATTGTGAGCTATTGTCATAGTCACCTTCACAGTCACTTCCATCATGACAACCTCAACCAATGACAAATGGAAAACAAGATTGATAAGATCCACTCTGAGTCACACTAAAAATCCATCCAAATCAAAGCTGATTGTATTTTTGATATCACACACAAGAAGAAATATGGTGAACCAGATCTCATTGCGTCACCACCACTATGCTTGATAAAGTAAAATCCTCCACTGGAGAAGAAACTTGAACCGTTTTTGAATCCTCACTGGCTGCCTAAAACCAGGCCATGCCTCCATGAGGAGGATTATCGAGTTGAATCACCTTCTCTAGATCCCAAACAACTGAATATGGAATCCTCACATGACTAAACTGATTCAAGAAAAATGCACTATATCTTCTGAGAACACTAAACTATCAGTACTAGATCCTGTAATAAGATGACCCTAGTATAACTAGATACTTCTATTCTAATTCAAATCTCGCACCACTATAGAAATGAAAAGAAGAACCCAAACATGTTACCTGTGATGGTGAGAGAAAAAATTATTACAGATGAATGAATAAAAATGAAATAGAAAAAAAGAAAAGAGAAGAAAATAAATAAAATAAAAATAAAAAGGAAAATCAAAAAAATAATTATAAAAAAATAGATAAAATTAATTGATGTGTTTTTGTCTATGTTTTCAGGTTTGAATTTTAAGGTGAAGCCTAATTCAGTCTAGGCCCAAAAGTAGTGACATTCAGATCTGAAGCCTTCAGAATAGTCTAATTTCTCAATCCATGCCCAAATCATCATGTGTTATACCAATATCATTCTGCAATTCTTCAAATAATCATATCGCGCAGTACTCAATTATCACTGTAACCTCAAAGTAGTGTTAAAAGTCACTTGAAAATCTTGAAGTGCACACATGATCATAGGGAATACATACTTAACTAAATTAATCAAAACTATCTGAACTACACACATGAAGGCCATTCGAGGAGACAAAGTGACAATACACTCTTTAAGAAGAAGGAAATTGATTTTAAGTATTTTTCAATTTTCCTACTTAGGATCATTTGGAATCTACTAATCTGAATTTTAATTTATTTTTGAATTTCCATTTGTGCATTTTAATTTCAATTTCAATTATATTCTTTGTTCAATTGTGATATTCTCTTCTCCCCTTATTTCTTCACATTTTTCTCAAACCCCCATACTATGATCATGACATATTTAACTCCAATATATGAAGAACTAACTCAAGGGTTTGGTCCCTGAGGGAGATCACACATGAACATGTTCTTCATTATTTTATTATTTTCCATCCTTGACAGGAAAATGCATTAGACAAAAGTCAATAGATGGAATTCATATTCTATTTCTAATGAACTCTTAATTCTTCTCTTTATTAAATCAATTCTACCTCCCTCTATCATTTCATGACGCATACTAGTTGTTGACCTCCTAGTTTTAATGATCCCAAAATCATATTTTTAATAATTCTAATAAGATTCATGTTTACCTGTAAGAAACATGTATTCTAAGAATAGGTGATAAATCTATCCAAGTATGAGACACCATTGATCATGACACACCACTAGTATAAATATTATCTAAGTCTGAGATACCGCTAGGATATCACACCATCAGACTGTCATACTGCTGGACTGAAAAATTGATTGAGTATGAGACACCGTTGATCTATACACCGTCAGGATGTTATGCTGCCACAACATAATTTTGGTTAAGTATGAGATACCACCAGATGAGAAATTGTCCATGTCATACTGTCAGACTCATACCACTATCACTGAAAATTTTCCTAAGTATGAGACACAACCAAACCATACACCACTAGTAGAGACACTACCAGCTTTCTAGAAATTTGGATAAGTATAAGACACTACCAGAACAACTTACCACCAAAGAAAAATACCGTCAATGTTATACCACTAGTGTCATACCACCAAAACACGATACACCTCCAAATCTTAATACACCATCACTGTTTATATTACTTTACTTATTTTTTGAATTTTATCATTCTAATGACTATATTTATTGAAGTTAATGCTATTTACTATTTTTAATGATTGTGCCTTAAATGTATGATAGAAAGTATGTCAGAACTAGAAGTACGAGGAAAAAAATCCAGATATTCTCTTTGCTACTATATCTGATAAAAGTGCAGCACACTCTATGGTGAAAAAGATAGAGAACACATGCAATATAGAGTTGAGAAGCCTGAAATACCAAAACATATCAAGATGAACCTATTGAAAATCAAAAGAGCTGACTTTTCGAGATCTCTCGATGAGAAATCCAAACTGCATCATCTCATTCAATGACTTCTTCTAGTCAGAAAACAAGAGTTTGTGACACTCTATTTTTCTGAATATTTTAAGAAGACTCAACTCAAGATTTATTGCTGAACCAAATCAAGAGTCAAAAGCTGCATTGTAACAGACCAAGCATCTATAAAATCTATACTCCTAGATTTCTCGTTCCTATTTATATTTTATCTCATTTGAGCAGTGTGTTCTATATTCTATTTTACATACACACACTATCTCCTGCACTAAACTGGAAGATACACAATATCTTCTCAAAATTTATTCTCATTGTTTTTTCCACGGATAAGAGTGGTAAAGGTCTCTATGTGGCATGTTTATCTTTACTCATATGAATAACTATGGAAGAGGTCTTCTGTGATTTGGAAAATTTTATCTATTGTAAAACTTGATATAGGTTGTGGATCATCTGTTTATACTTTATAAACTGCTTGGTGGTGGGTGACACCAAGTGAAGAGAAATAAGTCTCGACTTGAGACCGAAGCTCTTGTATTCTTTTTTTTTCTGTCGCGTTTTTTTAATTTTGTCTTACTTTTTTTTATTTAAAATTGAAGACTATTTTAACTATAAACAAAATTTATAGTTTGTTAGTTTATCTTAATTTGTGTACATATAATATTTTAATCAAGTGAATTGATTTCAAAGTATTAAATAATATTATATATATTATTCATCAGATAAATAATCAATCTTAAGAGAAATATTTAGAATGGTTAAGATATATATCATACTACTTATTTTGATAATCTGGGTTATTTTGAATATTTGGGGAATTTAAAATAATCCATTTTGATAGAAATTTTTATTGGGTACTCAATTCACTCCCTCTTGAGATACTCACTCTAACCAACATTTGGCATCAAAGGTGTTTTATTATTTTATATTAAAGTTTTTAAATCTCTTTTTAACTGTGATTTTAGTTATACTTTAAAGATCCTAAATTTCTGTTAGTTCTAAATTTAGTTCTTTAATATGGAAAATCTTCAAGAAGGCTTTACTACCTATAGAACTCCTTTCTTTAATGGAATAAATTATTCCTAATGGAAAATAAAGATGAAAATGCACATAGAAATCATGAGTTTGATATTTGGTCTTCTATAGAAGATGAATATGTAATACCCAATACTTCTAAGAGCACTTGGGATGATGAAACAAAATTAGTATACAATAATAATTATAATGCTATGAATTCCCTGCACTATTCCCTTAGTGATGAAGAGTTTAATAGAATTTCTTCTTGTAAAACTGATTTTGACATATGGGACACTCTGTCTATTTCCCATAAAGGAACTATGAATGTTAAATAAATGAGGCTTAATACCTATACTATTAAGTATGGTAATTTTAAAATGAAACCCAATGAGCCTATTTCTGATATGTACCTCAGGTTTTTATGATATTTTCAACATTATGACATCGCTGGGAAAGCCGGTGTCCGACAAGGACTAAATAATGAGATTGATGAGATGTCTACCTAAAAGATTGCGAGGCACTTCAATGTCAATTAGATAATCTTGAGATATTAGTAAATTTCCATTCAAGGAACTAATTGGTAAAATTATGAATTATGAAGAAGAACTTATGGTACACTGTGAAGAGGTTGAGGAGCCTAAGATAAAGTTAGTAGTTTTCAAGACTATTTCTCCTAAACAATAGAAGGAAAAATAAAAAGAAAAGGTAAAAGTTGTTGATTCGAGTGATAGTGATTCTTCTTCTAACAGTGATAAGAAAATGGATCACCTAGTCAGAATATTTAAGAATTTCTATATAAATAAAAAGTTTTTTATAAAACCAAACTATAAATGAAAATATGAAAAAAGATGGAATTGGAAGAAAAAGGATGATGATTCAAAGGAAGCTATCTATTATGAATGAAAAAGGAAAGTTCACATTAAATATGACTGCCCAAATTTGAAAGGACAAAATATATAATAAGGTTATGAAAGCTACTTATAGTTCATCTAAGGATAAATCTAATGACTCTGATTCTTCACCTGAAGAAAACTAGGATAGAGAAACTATGTGCTTTATGAATAAAGCTAGTGAGTTATCTACTTCACCCACTATCTATAATATTTTTCTTGTGTATATGTCTGATAGCTATGACAATGAGAAACATGATGATGATATAAAAAATGATCAATTATTTTAATACTACAACATGTTAGAGGATACCTCTAGTGAATTAAAGGATAAATATAAAAGTCATAAAAGACAACATTCTCTAAATGTGAATATAAAGTCTAAGTTGTCTATAGAAAAAGATAAGAATATTCAACAGCTCAAAGAAAACAATGGGATTAAAATTTCAAAATGATAAATTAAATAAATACCTTGAAAATTTTAAAAATGGTAGAGAGACTTTGACACAAATAATGGTAAAATAATTTTCCTCCAAATGTGTTATTGGAATAGGATATAAACCTGGAAAAAGGAGAATAACTAAAAATAATTTTATTCCTAAATTCAGTCCTGAAATCTCTTTCACTAAATACTCTTCAAAGGGACCTAAAAAAGTTTTTATTTCTAAGAGTCTACAATCTGTTTACAGAAAACCCATGAGCTAAATATGGGTTCCCAAATCATTTATTACTAACATTTTTGGAACCAAACAAATTTGGGTAACAAAATTATTTATTGTTTAAAACATGTTTTGTGGAAAAAATGTTTTAAGATATCTAGTAGAAGTCTATGGTACTTGGATAGTGGGTTTTTAAGAAATATGATAGGAGACTATTCCTGCTTTAAGAGTCTTATCAAGGTTTATGGTGGCCATGTCACCTTTGGTGACAATGAAAAGGAAAAAATCATCGATCTATTCCAGATTGGTAACAAAAATTTAGTTTTAATTTCTAAAGTTTTATATGTTGATGGTTTAAAATATAACCTACTTAGTATTTTTCAATTGTATGATAATATTTTCTATGTTAAGTTTGAGAATGATGCTTTTAATGTTTTTGTTTCTAAAAATTCTTTAATCTTTACTACCTTGAGAAATGAAAATGTTTATGCTATAGATTTAAATTCTTTATTTTCTTAGAATGTTTCATTCTTAAGTGATTTTTATAAGGAATCTTGGCTTTGGTATAAGAGACTAGGTCATTGAAACATTCACTCACTTAGAAATCTAAATAGAAAAGGATTAGTTAGGGGCCTACCAAATCTCGAGTTCCCAACTGATAAAGTATGTAACCCTTGTCAAAAAGGAAAAAACACAAAGATTCTTTTAAAATAAAAAATAAGTGTCAACTTCTCAACCTCTCGAGTTGGTTTACACATATTTTTTTGGACCTTCTAGAGTTTCTAGTCTTAATGGGAAGCACTATGTTTATGTTCTTGTAGATGATTTTTCTATATATACTTGGACATAATTTCTAGCTCACAAAAGTGAATCTTGTTCTTATTTTACCAATTATGCTAAGTCTGTAGAGAATTTTAGTGGATATAAGATTAAAAACTTAAGGAGTGGTCATGGGTGTGAGTTTGAGAATCAATATTTTGAATCTTTTTTCACAAAAAATGGCTACACTCATAAATTTTCTACTCCTAGAACACCCCAGCAGAATGGATTTGTTGAAATAATAAATATAAATTTACAAGAGATGGCTCGAACCATGTTAAATGAGTATGACCTACCTATCTATTTTTGTGAAGAAGCTATAAATACAATCTACTACATAATCAATAGAGTTTTGATTAGACATATTCTTAAGAATACCCCTTATGAGTTATGGAATAATAGGAAACCTAATTTTAATTAATTTAGAGTTTTTGGTTGCAAAGTCTTTAATCTTAACACAAAGGACAATCTTGACAAATTTTCTTCCAAAAGCGATGAATGAATTTTTCTTGGTTACTCAATTTATAGCAAAGCCTACAGAGTATTCAATAAGAAGACCAAAACTGTGAAAGAATCGGTCCATGTAAAATTTGATTAAACAGATCCACATGAGCTTAATATCTCTTTAGAAAACCTTGAGGATGACTTATCTTCTCCAAAATTAAATTCCAAACCTTTATATTCTGCTATAAAACAAGAATAAGAATCATCTAGTTCTGAAGAATTTCTAGAACTTCCACCTAAAAATATATAAGTAATAACTCCTACCTTCTCTAGAAGTATTAAAGCTCTCAAGAACCATCCTTTAGATGATATTGTAGGAGATCTAGATAGAGGAACCCAAACTAGAGCTTCTATTAGAAATCAGGTTGAACATCAAGATTTCTTATCTCATCTTGAACCTAAGAACGTCAATGAAGAAATTAATGATGAATTATAGGAAATATCAATGCAAGAAGAGTTAAATTAGTTTGAAAGAAACAAAGTGTGGGAACTTGTAGATATTCCCAAGGACTCCTTGATTATTAACGCTAAATGGGTATTTAGGAATAAAGTTTATGAATCAGGAAATATAGTTAGAAACAAAGCTAGATTAGTTGCAGAAGGTTACAGTTAGGAAGAAGGAATTGACTATGAGGAAACCTTTTCACGTGTATCTAGACTTGATTCCATAAGAATACTACTTGCCTATACAACTAATCTATATTTCAAACTTTATCAAATGGGTTCCAAGAGTGCATTCTTAAATAGTTTTATAGTTTATGATGTTTTTTAGAACAACCCCATGGTTTTCAAAATCCTCATTTTCCTAATAAAGTTTATAAATTAACCAAATATTTATATAGCTTAAAACATTATCCTAGAGCTTAGTATGATAGGTTCAACAATTTTTTGATTTCAAAAGGTTTTTAAAAAGGAATAGCTGATCCAACCCTTTTCATAAAAGAAATTTCAAAAGATGTATTAGTAGTAAAAATCTATGTTGATGATATTATTTTTTGATCTTAAAAAAATTCTCTTTGTATTGATTTTTCTAAAATTATGCAAAATTAATTTGAAATGAGTTTAATGGATGAACTCAATTTATTTCTTGGATTTCATATTTTTCAAAACAAGGAAGGAATTATTTTGAACCAAAGTAAATATACAAAATATCTTTTACAACGTTTTAATCTAGATAGCACTAAAAGTATTGATACTCCTATGAGTACCACTTGTAAATTGGATCTTGATGATAATGGGAAATTAGTTGATCAAACTAGTTACAGAGGTATGATTGGAATTCCACTCTACTCGACTGCCATTCGACCAAGATTTATGTTTAGTGTGTGTATGTGTGCTCATTTTCAATAAAATCCAAAGGAGTCACATACTATTGCTATTAAAATAATTTTAAAATACCTCAAATATACAACTAATTTAGGATTGTTTTACCCTAGAGGACAATTATTTGATTTGTTTAGTTATTATGATGCTAATTTTGGTGGATGTAAGTTAGATAGAAAAATCACCTCTGGAACATGTCACTTTTTGGGAAAGTATCTAGTTTCATGGTGTAGTAAAAAGAAAAATTATATAATATTGTATACTGTTGAAGTTGAAGATATATCTATAGGTAGTTGTTGTGCAAAAATTTTGTTGATGAAACATACTTTACTAGAATATAGATATCAATTTTGACATGTCCCTATAAACTGTGACAATACAAGTATGATAAATATATATATAAATCCCATTTCTAATTCGAGAATAAAACATATTGATATAAGAAATCACTTTTTGAGAGATCATTTTTAAAATGGAGATATTAATCTTAAATTTATTGGCACTCAACATTAGTTAATTGATATATTTACTAAACATTTGAATTTTGAGAAAATGAATTATATCAAACATGAATTAGGAATGATAAATTTTTGGTTAATTCACACCGTTGGTTGTCATACAATTGGTTTTCATACCATTGGATTTCATACCATTGGTTGTCATACTGTTGGTTTTCATACCACTTATTCTATACCTTTGTGAAAGTTTTTCTTTTTCTTGAAATTACAAAATTCCAGTTTATTTTATTGTTTATTTCTTTTACTAAAACCTGATGCGTGTCTTTATCTCGATTTTGATTTCAATTTAATGTATAAATTTGATTTTAGAATACCTAATATCCCAAATGACATGAATGCGGAATAAGTCTTTTCCCAACAAATCTTGAGCCACACACTATATTTGCGTATCTCTCTCAGGTCGAGTGAAACTCTTTGCATTCTTCATTTTAAACTTTCACCTTACCATGAATCAAATTTTCAAAGCAGATTTGTATGCCGATAATGAACCTACCTTTGGTGTCTTATCTGTTCAAGTCTAGATATTCAATGAATAGGAAGAAGGAATCAAGTGTTCTTGCTCCAGCTGCTTGAGTCAACCCTAAGCTTGCTAATCGTATTGTGGTACTAGAAAAAAAAGTAGACTCAAAATGGATACTATCAAGAAAGTCCCTATTACTCAAGGTTCTTAAAAACCAAGGTTGGTTAGATTGGTTTTTTTTCAAATAAGAGACCTTTTTTCCTGAAGCTGGTTCACGAGTTTTATCAAAATATTGAGTTTTAATTTAATAAAGATGGCGCAGATTGGGTTAGAAGTAGTGTCAAAGGATATTTGTTTGGTTGTTCCTCAAGAAAATGGGATAAGTGTTTAAAAGTATGCCACGATGGAGTCTTTGATGAATATCAAGGGAGCATTCTAGAAGCTATTGACTTGTTCATTTATGAATATTCCCTTGCCATGATAACAAGAGATGAAACAACAAGGATTCCCATTGCCTTTGAATTAGATGAATAATGTAGGTTACTATTTAAGTACTTATAACACATGCTTTGCCTGAGGAAGGTAGATTTTTCAATGCTAATATACCAGGATGTTTATCTCCTATTTCTCATGATAGAAGGCTATAAGATTAATCTCTATAGATATTTATTGGTGTATAAGTGTTTGTGGTTGATTATGGTGGTTTCTATATAACAAGTGCCACATGATCTAGAATAAAGATAAGTTGGAACCCATGTAAGAGACAATGGGTTGATGATTTTGAGAAATTTTATATAGATTATAATCTAATTGATCATCCTGGAAGACCTAAAGGTGAAGTTGATCCTAGTTTGAAACCTGATGAGGTAGTGGACTACTCCGATGAAGAGAAATAAGAGACTGTTGTTGAAGAAGAATAAAGGTATCAATCTATTGATGAAAGTAATGATCCTAATATATCTTCCAAAGATTCTCTCATCACCTATGGAGCTCCCAGTCCACCTAAGAGGTTTCCAAAAAGAGACAAATTCACAAAAAGTGATAAAGAAGAGACTTATATCTCTGTAGAAGATTAATATAGAAGTTCTAATTCAACTGAAGCTGATGATGATGATAATGATGGGGAAGAAGAAAAGGAAGAAAAATATGGCAATGAAAAAGAGACTACAAATGATGGAAGTGATGATGAAAGTGATTCTGAACCTGATGATGAAAGTAGCCGACTAAAGAGGAAAGATTTATAAATGCCTCCATATATTAAGGATGAATTTTTTGAGGGAGAGAATTCCCCATTAATGGAGACTCTTCATGAAGCTCCCATTTTAGATCATGTTAAGGCCAGTTCAGTTTCCACCAGTCAAGAAGTTTTAGATTCTACTGTGGATGAGAAGATGAGTGTTAAATCTACTGTGTAACATCATGTTGTTGAATAAGAAAAGGAGCTATTAGAAGAAAATTTTGGAAATGAACCACTATTTGATGTTCAAAAGTATCATTTGGAAGCAAAAGTGGAAGGTGAAACCATTACTGGAAATTCTTATAGAGATGGTGAGTTACAAGATGTACCCACTATTGATACTTAGTTGGAAGTCGATCCTGTTAGTGACATACTCTTAGTGCCTGCTCAGAGGTCAGAAAATCAGAGGAATTAAGGAGTTTTAATTGTTTTTACTAGTGTGGTACCTACTGCCATAGTTTATATTTTTAAGAGTTAGGTTGAACCTATGAAAGAGGATTTGGGAAAGTAATTTTCTATTACAAGGAGACCTACAAGTTTTTATAAACATGAAATAAATGTGTAAGTTGATTCTAAGGGATACTTGATATCTCAGGTTGATATTGAAGGACTACTTGAGAAGTTTAACTCTGTGAGACCGTCTGTATCTGAACCTACTCCAACTCCTCCAGCTATTCCCTTAGATATTTTCACTCAATATGACTTAAAAGTTTTTGGTGAAAAGTTGTTGACTGAGTTCCATAAGTGTGTAAGGCATCAATCACCTCTCTTGACAGAGCTTAGTGAAGAAGATACTCATTATTTGTTTGAGTAGGTTGTTAATCATATTCAACTAAAGATGACACATCACACTTATGAAATAGAGCTTGAAAATGGAAAAATCCTAACTGATCTAGAATCTCTTAAATCGTTGGTTGAGAAACTGAAATTTGAGTTTAAAAGTTATTTGAATAGTAGTCTTAAAAATCTTAGAGAAACTTCCTCAGAATATTCTATTCCTTTTACTCCAACTGTAGATGTTGATCATATAAGAACCGCTGTACAAGAATAATGCACGGCTGCCTCTAGTGGCCCTTCAAGTAAAGCTCAAGTAGTTTCTTTTGAAATTCTTAGAAAGTTTGAACAAGGAACTGAGCATGATCATATGATGATCATAAAATATGTCAATGATATGAATGATGATAGAGAGACTATTACTAATTCTATCAAGTTCTATCTCTTGAGAATCTATACAAAAAATTCTATGGATTACCATTTTAAATACTTGGTTGAAAATTTGAGATTGTCTCCAGTGACTCAAGCCTTTAGAGAGCAAGTTAAGCAACTTAAGGAAATCACTTATTCTCTTTAATCCTTCATAGATAACAAGGATGATTTAAATTAGGATATGGAAAAGGGAGGACAAATTATTATGAATTTTATCAATCTCATGAATCCTTATCTGCATGTTTAAACTACTATAGTTATAGCTTTATATTCCTTTCCCATTCATTAAACCTCTAATAGAATCACTGTTGGACCTGTGTACCCTTAACCTCATCCAAAATACCATTCTGCCTTTGTCACCGATCCCTTTTCACCTTTACCTCCTCGACTTCAACCATTTCCCATGACTCCTATTGAGGCACTCAGAAACTCGCAACCAGTTATCTATAGATAATTACCTTTCTCCAACACATCATCTTCTCCTAGGGTACCGACAGCTATTCCCAGGTCTTTACCCTCTACTCCCAGCACTTCTAATAAAGATAAAGAACCAATTGAACCTTCTTACAATGTTTAAACTTTTTATTTTGTTGGATTTGACTCTAATGTATTTGATGGGAGCTGGCTTGTAATAGATTTATGATCGTCCCTCTAAATATCTTTCTTACCTCTTATTATGAATTCTTTTTACTATTATATGCCATTCCACATCTCTTACTTTGAAATTATTTACCTTTTTGATAATCCCAAAATGGGAGATTTTTTATGGAATACATACTTTCCTGGATTTATTTTACCCTCTTTGATTTTTTATTTTCTTTTTGGTACTTTCTCATCTTTATATTTGATGATAAATTGTTTTTTACATTGATAGTATTCTTTTCATGACATGATTTGTGATCATCAAAAAGGGGGAGATTATTAACCCCCTGGTTTCAATGATCCCAAAATCATGTTTTTAATAATTCTAATAAATTTAATGTTTAACTATAAGAAATATGTATTCTAAGAACAGGTGATAAATATGTCTAAGTATGAGACATTGTTGGTCATGAAACACTGATAGTACAAATATTCTCTAAGTCTGAGATACTGCCAAGATATTACACCATCAGACTATCATATCGATGAACTAAAGAATTGACTAAGTATGAGACACCATTGATCTATAAACCATCAGGATGTTATGAAACCAAAGAATAATTTTGGCTAAGTATGAGATGCCGCTAGACCATACACCAATAGTAGAGACACTGCTATCTTTCTAGAAATTTGGGTAAGTCTAAGATACTTCCAGAACAATATATTGTCGGAGCAATGTAACGTCAATGTTATACCACTAGTGTCATACTTTTAGAACATGAGACACCACCAAATATTAAGACACCATTGTTTATATTACTTTAATTATTTTTTAATTATATCATTCTAACGACTATATTTATTGAAGCCAATGATACTTACTATTTTTAATGATTGTACCTTAAATTTCCGACAGAAAGTATGTTAGAACTAGAAGTATGAGGAAGAAGCTCTGGATATTATCCTTGTTATAGATGATAAAATTGTAGCACACTCCATGGAGAAAAATAGAGAGAACACACGCAAGAGAGAGTAGAGAAGCTTGAACTACCAAAATATATCGAGCTGAACCTATTGCAAATCAATAGAGATGACTTGCTGAGAACCCTCAATGAGAAAGACAAACTACATCATCTCATTTAGTGCCTTCTTCTAGTTAGAAAACAAGAGTCTGCAACACTCTATTTTTTTTAATATTTCAAGAAGACTCAACTCAAGATTCATTACCGAACCAAATCACGAGTCAAAAGATGCATTGCAACAGACTGATCATATCTAAACTCTATAATCCTATATTTCACATTCCTATTTATATTTTATCTCATTTGATCAGTGTGTGCTATATTCTGTTTTACATACATACACTGTCTCATATGCTAAAATGGAATATACACGATATCTCCTCAAACTTTCTTGTCATTTGTTTTTCCCATAGATAAGAGTGGTAGAGGTCCCTGTGTGGCCTGTTTATCTTTACTCACATGAATAACTATAGAAGTGGTCATGTGTGAAATGGAAAGTGTTATATGTTGTAAAACCCAATCTAGGTTGTGGATCATCTGTTTATATTTTATCAACTATTTGTTGGTGGTTGATCACCGAGTGGATAGAACTAAGTCATGACTTGAGACTGAATCTTTTGTATTCATTTTTCCACTGTGTATTTTTAATTTTGTTTTACTTTGTTTTTTCTTTAAAATTGAAAAATATTTTAACTATAAACAAAATTTATACTTTGTTAGTTTATCTTAATTTGTGTTCATATAGCATTTTAATCAAGTAAATTGATTTCAAAGGATTCAATAATATTATATATGTTATTCATCCGAGACCTAATCAATCATAAGATAAATCATTAGAATGATTAATATATATATCATACTACTTATTTTGATAAGTTGGGTTATTTTTAAATATTTGGGGGATTTCAAATAATACATTTTTGACAAAAAAATTATTGGGTACTCAATTAACCCCCCTATTGAGATACTCACTCTGACCAACACTAGTGGAGAACTTTGTACTAAGGGATAAACGACATATAGTGAAGTTGGGTGTTGAGATAGAGAATGCCTCGATTGAGTGTGTTCACTATCTCTTCACTGTGGAGGAGGTTGAACTGGATGTACCATGGGGATTTCTCTTGTGTGTGTTTAGAACTATAAATTAGTTAGAGGAAATAAATAAAATAATGATATTGACTCAATTATCATATGAAAATTTAAGATGATAATTAAGAACCTATGTGATTAACCTATAATCCACCCACTTTCACCTATTGTTGTATTTGATTTTTTTTTCAATTGCTTTAGATATAAAAAATAAAAACCAAATAAAAATCAAACAAAAAATTCTAGCTATATTAAATATTAATAAAACAAAAATAAATATTAATAAGTGATTATAATAGTGATAATATAACCCACACAATCTCCTTGGGAAATGACCTCGGTCAGCCCTATGTTTCATTCCAAGTTTAATAAAATATAAAAATTATGTTTGACTATAGTCCGTGACAACTGTGTGATCAACCACCAAGATGGAATTATTGACTTTAAATGTCTTGGGTAGTCCTACTATGAAGTCCATGGTTATTTTTTCCTATTTCCATACTGGTATAGGCAATGGTTACATCATGCCCTTAAACTTTTTTCATTTAGCCTTGAATTGCTAGCATATGAAGCATCATGATCCAAATTCTAAAATCTCTCTGTTCATGTTATCCCACAAATTTTTTTTTGCTTCAGATCTCTATACATGTCATGGATTCTTGTATGAATAGAGAAAAATAATCTATGTGCATCATCCAAAATTTCCCTCTTTATTTTTGGTTTTTATGGGACACAAATCTAGGTTCCAAACCTTATAACTCCATCTTCAGTAAAGTTGAACTTTAGAATATTTTCTACCATCTTTTATAACACCTCATCATCTTTTTAGGCCTCCTTGATCCTCTTAAGAATGGATGGCCGAGCAGTTATTTGAGAAAGGTAGGATGAGGATCCTTTTTATTATTCCTATTTCCATCATCTGTATGTCCAAGAATATTTTATCCCTCACAATCCTCATCATGGAAAGGGTTGTAAGATCCTTTCTACTTAGATAATCTTCCACTTTGTTCACCTTCCCATGGATTGAGAAATAACAATCCTTGATTAGATCTAACCACATTCACCGGTGCATATTAATCTCATTTTGTGTGAATATATACTCGAGGATTTTATGATCCATATATATGTCACACTTCTCCCCATAGAGATAATTCCACCAAATATTTAATGTGAAGATCACCGCTGCCAATTCTAGATCACGAGTTGGGTAGTTTTACTCATGGATATTTAGTTGGTGGGAGGAATAAGATATTAATTTGTCATCTTTTACAAGTACAAAACCTAATCTTTTTTTGGATTCATCACCTTAGATCATAAATAAATCCCCACTAGTGGGTAATGTGAGCACATGTGAAATGATAATCCTATTCATCATCTATTTAAAACTTTCCTCGTATTCTTCATTCTATACAAACTTTACCCCCTTCTGAGTTATCTTATCTAGTGGGATTGAAAATCATGAGAAGTTTCTTACAAATCAATGATAGTACCCAGATAATCCAAATAAACTATGAATATCCAAAATATAGGTTGGTCTAGGCTGTCCTTAAATTGCCTCTATTTTTGAAAGGTTATAGATATCCCTTTACTGGTGATAACATGCCCTAGGAAAGTTACATGATCCAACCAAAATTCACATTTACCATACTTCACATACATCTTTTCTTTCTACATGGTATTTAGTACAATATTCAAATGCTTCTCATGTTCATACTTTCACTTGGAGTAGATGAGAATATCATCTATAAAGACTACCAATTTTTTTTTGAGGTAATATCCAAAGACTCTATTCATCAATTCCATAAATATTTTTGGAGCATTAGTGAGTACAAATGGCATCACTATGAACTCATAGTTCTCATACCTTATACAGAAGTAGTCTTGGGGATATCCTCCTTCACCTTTATTTGATAGTATCTTGACTGAAGATCCACCTTAGAGAAATACTGGTCTCCATATATATAATCGAAAAAGTCATCAATCCATGGTAGAGGATATTTGTTCTTTATTGTGATCTTGTTGAGATCATGATAATCAACGCAGAGGCACATTGACCCATCCTTATTCTTGATAAAGAGGACCGATCCACCCCATGGTGAAGCACTTGGGACCATGGACCCTTTATCTAGATTCACATGTAGTTTCTTATTTATCTCCTAAAGTTCAACAATATCCATTCTATATAGTGTATTAGATATTAGTAAAGTTCCAGGTATAAGATCAATTGAAAATTGAACCTATTGACTAGGAGTAAGACTACATAATTATTTGGGAAACATGTCAACATATTCCCTTATAATGGGCATGTATTCAAGGATGATATTTTACTTGGACTTAAATATTTGAGAAATATACACTTGATTATATGAAAATAATATCCATTCTTGAGATGATGATACAAAAGGAGATTCTTACTCCTACTTGTACTTATATAGAATCATAGGGTGATGCGTGATATAGAGGGTAATTTCTTTTTCTCATAAATTTATGTTGGCTCTATATAAGGAAAGCTAATCCATGCCTAGAATATCATCAAATTATTCTTAGGGAAATATCATAAGGTTTGCAGGGAAGTTAAACCCAAAAATATGGATATGGGAGGAGTTATATACTTGGGATAAAATAATTACCCAATTTTACATTTTCATAGATAGATCTACTTACTTTATTTTTAGTGGTGTTTAAATAGTTATACTAAACTTGTATGATATTAATGAATGCATATAATTATAATAAAAAAGTATTTTCACTATCCTTTAATGAATAATAAGCATACCTATCACTACTTTATTTTCAAGATCCACCTTAGCAGTTGTGATGATAAAAGCTCACCCTTACTTCCTTAGAGGTTGTTGGTATTGATTGTTTATAAAAACCCTTAGCTTAGGGCAATAGTATTCATAATTCTCATGTTCCTTGAAATTGAAACACTGTAATGTAGGATGAGGGTTGATTGTAGCACTCCTTTCTCTCATCACATTTTTGGGTTTCTCCTAACGATAATCGCTAGCTAGTTTCCCTTCCTTCCCACACCTAAATCATTTCATCACCCCCTTTAGGTAATTTTTGGGATACTTATTCCCACACTTTTAAAAACTAGGATGTTGGGATTTCTTTACACCATTATATTTATCCATCTTACCACCAAAATAAAACTCCCTTTTTCACTTATTATCCCCATGAAAACCATGAGATTATCTAATATCTATTTCTACTTTGAGGGACCATCAAACAATTTACTCATAGCTATCAAATCCTTTAATAGATAAGGATTTTCATAGACTTAGATTCATCCCACCAAAGAAGCAGTCAACTTTATATTTGAGGATAACAAAAAAGACATAGAAATATCATACAAGTCTTGTGAATTTTTTCTTATACACCCTAATGGATTCATCATCCTTTTTCTTGAGGCTAAGTAATTCCCTCTCAATTTCAGCCAAAGTGTGTGAGGAAAATATTTATTAAAATACATTTTCTGGAATTACTTCTACTCCACAACTTCAATCTCCTCCTTGGGCTTCATATTTATGACCAATGTCCACCATTGATCATCTTATCCTTCCACATGATAAAAAACAAACATGAACTTCTATAATTTAGAGCATTTAAGTATAGATAATATCTTCTCAATGGTATTGATCCATTATTACGCAATTAAGGGATTGAAATATCCACTAAAATTCCAAGGCCTTTATCGCATAATGGTCTCAATTTCAACTTACTATTTATTAGGGGGTGATTAGACACTAAATGAGGCTAATATTCATTGGTAATATATATAATATTCATGTTATTTATTATTCATAAACACCATTTTAGTGCATTTTACACTTTGAACATCATTTCACATTATGATTGTAATACCTTCTTAATATGCACTATTATGTGGTACATTTTTGAACATTATTTAAAGTACCCAATGATTCATCTGATTTTAAGGAATCTAATTATACATATTTTAATTTGATATTTTTGGAAATTTATATACACTTAAATATTAACATGTTTGATTCATGGATCAATGGAGAATTCATGGAGGATGATGGAGATATTTGGCAATGAAAGGAAGCAATTTTGGAGAAGGCAAATTGGAGACCATCCCACTGATGAGACTGTGGGGCCCAACATACAGGCCCAATTAATCCCAAATTTAGTGGAATACTATAATACATGTATAGGAACAAATAACTCTTCAGGATTAAATTCTACTTCGGCCTCCATTGTGTCCATTTAGGCTTCCCAAGTTAGAGATAAAATTCCGGGCCAGATTCTGCGGCTCAGAAAAACAGTCCACTAATATGATCATATATCAGAATAAACAACTCAAAATGGGCCAAAATTTTACAGGCGGTTAGAAGACATCCGGGGATACATTTTATTATTCTATGTCCAACTCTTATTTGGCCATATAGAAGGACTTACAAGCGCGTCTATTCGGTGGAAGCAAGCTGGCTGCCACCTCGGGTCAAGGGTGGAAAAGTCTCCTCTCCCTTACTTTCCACCACCCTAGGCCTACCATACTCAAGTGGGATCCTTTGTACTATTGGAGGCTCGACCCAAGGCTCCCAAAATTCCTATTTAAGGCAGTGGTGGTGAAGTAGTTTTTAATTTTTGGTTGCTTGGTTCAATTGTAATGTTATGCTGCGATTTTGTTGTCTCAAATTTGTCTTTCACTTGTAAGTTGTTCAATTCACTTTAGTTTCTTAATAAAAGTTCTTGTTCTCCTCTTATTCTGTTGTTCTACATCTCACTTTGATACCGTTTCCTCAAGGTGTGAATTTTTTCACACCAAACTTGTGAAATTGTTCACACAACGGTGGAGTGATCATTTTATTTTTGTTGTTTTCTTTACTTCTCCATGTCCTCCCTCATGAGTCTACTTTCCGCTTCCATTGAAACCATAGAATCAATGGAGGGCTAACCCACTTATGGGTTGATCCAAGGGAGTAGAAAGGGACTGGATTGGATGTTATTTATCACCCCATTTATGTATAATCACTTCTTAAATGGAGATTTTTATTTGATGATTTTTAAACTCCATCATCCTTGTTGAATTTAAGGCCACACACTTCATGTGATAATACGAACCATTACCTTGAAGTGATAAAAACTTTGATCCTTCAAGTGTATAGGTGATTAGTATTAAAGGGTGTAGGCATTGAACCAGTAAGTGATGATGTTGTTTTATCTTCTTAAATGAACACATCTCAAATATAAGAAATTGAAATCTTTGAAAAGGAAATATGTCTAATCCACCCCAAGCGATAACCTAGGATCAACTCATTCTTTTAAATTGAATTCACTTAAGTCTCTTAGAGTTCCTTTAAACCCATCTAAAATCAACCCAATTTGGCCACTTCATAGCCAAAAACAGTCCATATAATGTATGTGTCTATAGGTTACTTCTTAGGTTTATGAGGATTCGACAACCCAAGCTAAACTACAAGGACCGTCCTACCTTCTTCTCTTGGGTAAATTTGAGCGAGAATCGGGGGGATTTGGTCATTCCTCTTGATTTAGGTCTATATTCAAAACTTGAGTCAAATGAGAAAGTATTGTCACAATTTTCATGATTCCTACTCCCATTAGGTTGGGAATATCATTTGGACAGTCATTACATTTCCCCTCACATTGGTTGTTAACTCGGTTCCTCCTATTTCTAGCCATTGACCAAAATAAAGATAAAATTAGGGATGATAATTTTTAGATTATTAAACACATAAAATAGAAAATATGAAAATTAAAGGGATAAATCATAAATGACATATATTCTTTAACCTAGGAATTTCTAGGTTTCAATCTAAGTTATCCATGATCTATTTCCTAACATGAAATCATAAGGGCATGTTTGCTCCCTTAATAATGGTTCATAAGGAGATTGTGAATATACATAAGTATATCCCCAAAGAGTGTCAAAATAGGTGTATATAAAGGCCCATTTTTGTGTACTAGGTGATGATCTAGTCTAACTCAATGCACCCTTTTCAGGGATATTAGGTACCTCTATGACAGATCCACATCCAATTGTAGTATTTAGACAAGTATGTATTTTATTGGAAACCACTTAATCTATACTTTAACAAAATTTAGGGATGATTTATTATGTTTATTCTTATACCTAAGGATTCTTCTATAGTTTTATAATCCCTATCCCAATAATAACTAGTCTTTCCTCTAACCCCAACTACAACAAACCATATTTTAATACACTTTATTTCATGATTTATTACATAAAGGTACACATAAAACAACCCTATAAGATCGTTAAGCCTAGTGTATTTGTGAAATTATCTACATAAGGTAACAACTTGCGACATAAGTATGGTATTATTTAAAACTTCCTTAATATTCTCCTAAAATTCCATCACTCTTATAAAACTATACAGGATAACCTAGGGACGTACATAAGAAAGGGATGAGCTATAAATCATAATAAGGGAATAAAAAAAGTGTAGCATAAGGTAAAGGAGTACATGTGATCCAAGAGGCATATAAAGGTAACATAATATGGTTGAGAATCATAATCTTGAATAACGAGGCATGATATAATCATGATAGTATAAAGGCAACATGGGAATGTGGAAACAACATAAATCATGTCATAAACATAAGTCAATGATAACTACCAAGACAACATAACATGGTGGAAATAGTCACATAATGTATTAGTTATACTCCTTAATCTTATACACAATGTCTCATGATACTAAATCATTACCCAATGCATTAAAGTGCTATCTGGGTGCACCCATCATAATATGTACATGCTCATGTGTGCCACATAGACCATTCATCATAAGGACATATTTCATCATATTTAATACCATGATTAAGGAGTGAGGGTTAAATTCATGTAAGTCAAAAATTAATTAATTATAGGTACATATAATTGAATACCCTTGAGTGGAAATGGCGATGGGTATTCACAATACAAAAGTTTGGTATGGAAAATCACAGGATAATTTTGGTAGCATAACGGGGGTACATAAAGGTTCATGGGAGGGATTAATGAGAGAGAAATTTGTCTATAATCAGTTTTAAATCATAATTTTAGTAATTTTTATGTGTGATAATATATCCCAACATGAACAAATGGAAATAAAAAGGCATAACATAAAGGAGGTTCTTTAAGAAATAGGAGAAGGAGAGGATCCCTCACCTTGAGAGGGTGTTTCCAAAAGCTTGGGAAGAGATTCTTAAGATCTTGGGGACACCTTAGGAGGTATCTATATATGTAAGGGAAGACTAATTTCATGATGAAAACGTTTTGAGTTAAGATAAATGGGAGGTTGGGTGGGTTTATATATCAAAAGAGAGGAGAGTTCTTTATTAATTTCCAAACATAGATTTTGGACTCTATATGATAAAGTTATAAAAACCACAAACCATACCATAGTTTTTCCCATGGGTTCTACCATAGTGGAGTGTGTTTCATTATTTTACATGTTTAAGAATATATATATTTAAAATAATACCCTTGGTTATGTGGAAGTGTGTCGTGTTTACAAAGAATTGATTTTAAAACCTTAAAATATAATATAGGTTTTGGAGGATTCGTTAAGGGTTTATAAAATTAATAAAATAACATTAAAAATAAATTATTTTAAAGGGTAAATATAAATTTGTTCATGGATACCTTTTATGGAATATATTACCACACTTTTTGGTCCTTATGATGTCATAATACACACTGTATTTTTATACCGCATTTAATTTTGACTCAAAATTTTTTTCTGTCTCTGAAAATTATGAAAAAATAACCATTGGATAATTTAAATGTTATGATTTAAAAAATATAATTTATTTTATCTAAATAATTATATAAGTATGAAAATTTTCACTTTTATGTCAAAAATCCACATTTATTGAAAAATAACATTTTTTACAATAATAGTTTGATGAACCTTATAAAACTATTTTTAAATTCATAAAATTATATTATCATTTAAATTTAATAAAAAATATTTAATAATAATATTTTATTAAAATATAATTTAAATTTAATAATTTTTTAATAATAATTTTTTATTAAAATATCAATTATTTTAAAAATTCTTGAATTCATTAAAATAGAGTGTCTCTATTGAAACTATACATTTCCCAAAAAATAAATTTTGTTTCATCATATCAATATATAATTTTTATCAAACTCATTATATAATAATATAAAAATTAATATTAAAAGGGATAAATATAATAATTATTTTATTAAAATAAAATATATAAATTCATACTGTTGGGGTCTAGATACATATCCCTTTATTCCACAAGGGAATTATTTCAGGGTAAGGTGTGCGATGATGAGATTTTCATGGGGTGGTTTAGAAAACATGGTTTGGGTCACGATCTCAATGACCTTGAACTTCTCCTGTAAAAGATTTCACTCATGATTTAGTTGTTAAATCTCATCTTGTTCTTGGTCAAGGGAAAAGCCAAGTGATGATATCTCCCTCATAAGTTCTGATAAATGGTATTCATAGGGTCCAATCCTTCTGGTCAAGGCCATCACTTCTCTCATTTGTATCAATTAGACTTTATCATAACCCTTTACATATAAAATTCATATGATAACTATTCAAGGACTATATTATCAACAATTATGATGCTTAATGGTATTTTGAATCTGAAAGGATATAACTTTCCAAAAAACCAATGTAGTGCATGCGTTTTATATATATTCATTACTTAATAATGATTTTTTTCATTGAAAATAGGGAATTTCATTTATAAAAGTTTGGGTCATTAGAATTCCATATCAAAAGACAAAGATAATGAGATGCCCTGATATCATGCATGAAATATCCATATTTCATGCATGAGATCATTCAAAGTTTATGATACTACCATGGATGATATGAAGCTACAAAGTTCTATTCATATAAGATAAGTATGAGCTTTAAAAAATGAGAATCATGTGATCTTAATTGGATGAAAATGAGTATTTCATCATGAAAGAGAAGACACCATTATTTTCAATGTCAAGAGAGTTCAAATTATTTGTATTACCAAAACCTTTGGTAATATTAATATTAGTCTTTAAATGAAATATTTCTCGGAGCCTTAATACAACATGAAACTCGGAAGAGAGGCAGTTCTCTAAGTCTATAAATATTTATATTCTAAGCTAAGAGATGCTAATACGAATAGTGATATTAAGGATCTCATTTTTTTGAAGTAAAATAGAGCATTGTGATACCTAGTTTCATGAATAATCTCTATGCTCACTATTTTTGCGAAGATCTTGAGACGCTATGGGAATTTTACTTGTGTTTAACACACTCAAATAGATTTGTGAAGAATTTATGTAATGAACCAAACATTCATTAATGAAAATTCCTCTTGATCTAATTAAATGTATTCTTATGGATATATAAAACTTATATACTTCATTGGTTTTATGTTTTTTGATTTTAAAATACCATTAATAATCGTGACCATTGATAATATAGTCGTTAAATAGTGATCACATGATTAGTATAAATACAGGGCTTTAACAAATCCAATTTACTCAGAAAAAGGAAGCGATGAACTCATCCAATAGAATTTCTCCATATGAAGCCCATTTTTTGGAGCTCAGAAAGGTGGTGGCATCATTGGGCTTTGCTCTTAACCAATACCAAGTCGAGCTTCAACACATTAAGCTCGAGCGGAACCGCCTATGGGAGAAGTGGTAGTTGATAGAGATTACCACACGAGCGATGTTATCCGAGCCACCCCAAGAGTCTGTCACCATCGCAAAAATTATCCATTGGCCTTATGCTAGTGTTATAAGGTGTTATGTAATAATACCTTAGCACTAAGATTATGTACACTATTTTTTATAGAGAATATACATTCATTTTATTAGCGTTACTTTGTAAATAGTTTTTAAAGCAAAAAATGTATTTTTTAGTTAATATTCAATTAATAAATCTATTTTGATGAATTAATGGATTTTTTAATTAAATAATATTTTAATTAAATATTATTACTAAATTAATTTTTATTAAATATAAATTATCGTATAATTTTTATGAATACAATTGAAATTTTTATTAAGGTTTGAAAGCCATTTTTATCAAAACCCATGAATTTTTAATAAATGTTAGTTTTTATTTTAAAAGTAAAAATTCAAATATTTATAAAATTATTTAGATAAAATGATTATTATTTTTGGAATTAGGATGTCGAAATTATCCAATGGTGAATTTTTCATAATTTTCTGAGACATTCAAATTTTTAGGTAAAAATTAAATACCGTTTAAATATATAATGTGTTTTATGACATCATAATGACCCAATAGTGATGTAATAAAACAAAATAAATATTATTTTCGGACAATATATTTTTATCATTAAAATAATGTTATTTTAGGTTTGTTTTATTTATGTTACAAAGCTTTAGTGGACCCTCCAAGACTAATAAAACATTTTAACCTTTTAAATCGATTTCCTTGAGAGTGTGACTCACCTCCACATAAGCAAGCCTAATATTTTAAGAAGTTATTCCATTGGAATTATAAAATAATGTTTTACAATCCACTTTAGCAAAAACTATAGGCAGAAACCATGAGCTGGTTTGTGGTTTTGATTAGTTTAATATGTAGTGTCCAAAACCTAAATAATAAAGAATTCCCTCCCTTTTCCTATATAAACCCACCCAAGCTCCCACTTCCTCTTCACTCAAAGCCTTTGGAGCTCCACCAACCTCTAACCTCCTATCTCTATATTCCTCCCAAGGTTCCCCAAGATCCCAAGAATCCTATCTCAAGCCTCTCCCAATCCTTTGGGATCACACTTCCCAGTAAGGGATTCCTTCCTTCCTCTTTTTATCCAAGTTTCTTAATATTGTTATGCCCTTTTATTTTACATTATAAATGTTGGGGTATAATTTCACTCCTCCCCCATACTTAAATCCTTAGTTTTAATGATAATATACCCCTTTATCTCTCATTAATTCCTCCCATTTACACTCGCTACCATGCCGAAATTCCATAAAGAATTTCTCTCTCCTCATTTAAATTCAAGCAATTATTTTGTATTATAAATATAATTTCTATTAAATTTGTTGGGACATGTATCTATATGACCCCATTACTTTTCATTTCATGTAAATATTATTAGACACCCCTTTATCTCCCATAAACCATTTTTATGAATTCTTATGTCATTCCGTTATGCTGCCGAAATTGCACTGCATTTTTTCTCAAGCCGAAGTCATTGTGTAGTGAATACCATGCCCATTTATCTATCAAGGGTATTAAAATTTATGCACATTTAATTATTGATTATATAGTTTCATGTATTAATTAAAAATTCCTTTATCATGGAATAAATTATGATGTTTAATGAAACCATGTTGTATGATCCATGTGGCACACTTATGCATGAAATGAAATGTTCAAGAAGGGTGCGCCTTGATAGCGCTCCAATGCATTGGGTAAAGATTAGTATCATGATAAGTAAAGTGAAATTAGGGTTTACTCATTATAATTCAAGTTAAATGAGGTTTTACTCATTCTCTACGTGCAATGAGCCTTGGATCATGCTAATACCATGTTAAGTGTTGTTGCCACATTTCTATGTTATGATAATCATGCTATATATTGACTTTATGTTCATGTTTCTTTTTTTGCTCCATTGATATGAATATTTCCTAAAATGTATTTTACTATTCATTTTATGTATTTTTTACTCCCTTAATGGGATTTATAGCTCACCCTTTTCTTATGCATGTCCTCAGGTTATCCCATGCAATGCTAAGTACGAAGGAATGTGTGTGGCCATGTAAAAGAAGTTTTCAATAAAGATGTGTATTTCATGTTTTAAGTTATTATGTAATGTTACTAAGCCACAAAGACACCAGAACTCTCAATATTTTATTTTTTATTAAGTGAAGGTTTTATGTAATAAAATATATTTAAGTGTGAAGTAAAGAGCAGGGTTGTTATAATTTGTTCCAAGAAGCCTTCCTGGCTTGCATGAACTCACTGAGATATCATGTAACTATCTAGTGTTAGCATGAGTAAGAAAGTTTTCATATATATTGTGGTGTGTGTAAATAGGATACATTAAGTATCATGTGTTCACTAACATGAGGGATATTTAATTTGAAGAAACACTTGTGTGAAGGAGAGTACAAGATATAAAGAGAAGACACTGCATGCATTGTTTCATGTAGTACATGAATACAAAGTCATTTCATGTATGCGATCATCAAATACATGAAAATTCATTGAGATACCTAAAACTTAATATTGAGAAGCATATAAAATAATAAACCTTATAATATTGTGTTCTAGGGTTTTGGATGAGTGGTACATACAATTCATGCATAAAGTGGCTCTGATAAATTGTGTACATCAATCGCACACATCCAATTGAGGCTAGGTCTTCTTCAATTAAAAGAAATAATTATTGATTTAGAATTTTACAAGACTAATGAAGTTGATTATATATCATGATCAGAATTTGTTTGAGCAATACCAACATCTATTCAAAGGTACTTGAATTTCACATGATAAAGTTTGATCCAGTAAGCTCATAGATAAGGATCATCAAATGGATATTTCTATAGTGGATCGGGCTATCTAAAGAGGAATTCTGCAGCTGGGGGGTATAACCAGTTGTTGGAAGATTGTGATTGGGGGTTGGTGGGTGGGTATAAATAATCATTGGAGAATAAGGTTCATTGGGGGGGGGGGTATAACCAATTACTAAAGGTGGATTGGAGTTGGGGGGGTATAACCATCTTGTAATTGGTGGGAACAACTAATTACTATTTGTAATCACCTTCTGATATAGTGGATAATTTGTGTTTATGAGAATAACCAATAGGAAAGGAGTAGGTCTTTATATATAACCTTTAAATCCTTATGTTCTATGTGTTTGATTTATAATAATGTTCAGGGTGAGGCTAAGAGACAAAAGAATAGTGGATCAAGACTTTAATCAACCATAGAGGTTGAATTGAAAATAAAAAATTTGTAAAAAGAAAAGGGATTACTGATTCACCCTCTCTCCCTCTCAGTGACCTCACACTGATCTAATACTTACAAGTGCTATCAGAGGGAAGCTAGGAAATGAAATATCCAACAGGATTTTGAGGATTGAGAACATTAATTTAGTAAAAAAATGGGTGTTCCAATTTTTAGTGGTGAGAACTATCATGCCTAGAGAAATAGGATGATACCATATCTCCTATCACTTGGGTTAGAAGTGATAAATGCAACTATAGTGGTATTTTCATCAAATGATGATAATGATCCTATGAATTTTTCAGATAATCGGAACTTATAGGTGGATAGTAAGGATAAAAATGAAATATTGATGGCTTAATCGGAAAAGTTATACACCAAATTGATGGATCTATAAATTCACAAGGAGATCTATGAAAAACTAAGAAGTAGTTATTAAGGAAATATTAAAGTCAAATAAGCTAAGTTGAAAATCTGGAGAAGAAGATTTGAAGATAAATGGTTGATGATGAAAGTGTTTATGACTACTTTATAAGAGTAAATGAGATTTTTAATAGCATTAGAGTTTTTTTGAGAAGATAGATGAATCAAACATTGTGAATAAGATAATGATAAATTTACCTGATAGATTCGATCCAAAGGTTTCATCTCTGGAAGATCAAGAAGATATATCATTGGATAAAATTCATTATATTATCATAACATATGAAATGAGAAAAGTACCAGTATTTAAGAATATGGAAATATATGATATGATCTTTGAAGACTTGATAAAAGGTAAATATAGAATCAAAGAAGAACCAAAATTAAGTGATTCCAAGTATGAGGAAGCTGAAGAGGACTTCAATCAAATTTTGAACTTATTTATTAGAATGTTCAAAAGGTGTAGATGGAAATGAAATAACAAGAAATAAAGATAATTTCTAGAATATAAAAGCTTAAATCTTTAAGATAGAACATGAGATAACCATATTTTAATTTTAAATATTAATCCATTAAAGTTTTTTATTATTAAGGGAATAATAATATCTATTATATGTGATTAAAACCATAAAATTAAAAGAGAAACAACATGAAGTAATCCTTATTTTATCTTTTTATGACCAATACCATCTATTTACCTAATGAATCTAAAGCACGGTGATTCCAAAAATTTCATATAAAATAATAGAGAGATAAACAGATCCCATGCCTCTCATAAGAAGTTTCATGAATACTGTACCAAGAATAGAAGAGAGAGATAGATGATGTGCATAATCTAGGAATCATTTGAAGGCTTTAAATGATTTATATAAGACTCACAAAACCCTAATGATAAGGTTTTGGATCACCAAGACTTGATAGAAATCAATTTGAAATGAATTGAAGATATATCTTTAATTCACATTCAATTCATTCATTTTTAATTTGACTCGAACAATCCTATTTAAACTCATAAAATATATGAATTAAAATATCTAAATTAATCTCCTTAATAATAGATTTAAAACCCATAATTTTCATATTTATTTACCTTATTTTTATTAAAAACACATTGTAATCAAACCAGGAAGGAAAAAATGAATTTTTATACAAATTTTTCTACCCATACATGACACATATGCATTGCGTAAGGGTAACATGGTTTTACCCTTATGTAGATGGTTAACCTAACACAAGTATTGAAAATATTAGGATACCCTTACACTAGCTAGAAAATACCTTTATGCGAGCTTAAGAAACTCACCCATACCCTTACACAACATAAGGAAAATGAGGCCTACCCTCATGTGAGCCATGCAAAACCAGTATGGCCTTTACACATCTATAAAAAAGGAGTTTACCTTTATGTATATCATGATACATCCAATTTACCCTTACATGATTCATATAAATATGAGGTTACCTATACACAAGGGAGGATTTACCCATACAAAAGAGGTGGGTTTCACATAAGGGTAAAGAAAAATTTAATAAAACTTATTTTTCATTAAATTAACTTATAAATTAAAAATAAATATGGGTCTTGACATACTATCAACACCTCTAAGCCTTGAAAAAACACAAAGGAAGGGTTTTCAAAATCTGGGACCTTACAAGTCACCAGTTATTCAAGAGAATATATGAGATTTTAATATTTAATAAATATTTATTCTCTATTTTAGTGAATATAAAATTTATATATTTATTTTAGAATGATGTAGTGATATTTATTTATTTAAATAAATAATCATTATTCAATGTTCGGTAAATATCAAGGAGGAATGACAATCCAAGTTAATGTTCTAGTGATAAATAATATATTAAATATTATTTGAAAAACTGTTAATTTATTTATTCAAGAAATAATATTTATATATCCACGAATTTAGCACATGTTATGTAAATAATAACAATAATAATTTTTGAATCCTCATGTATTAATCAAGTTTTAATGATAAAAAATCCTATTACTGTTAATTAATCTCAATCTTAATTGAACATCTTACTAATGATCTCACATCTCAATAATAACTACACATCATGTTTTAATGATAGAAAATCTTATTGATGTTAATTACTCTCTTTATTATTTACAAGTCTTATGCATGATCACAAATCTCACTTATATTATCAAGCCTTTATATTTATGTTTCAACTTCTCTTACTCTCTAATGATTAAGATTAATCCATATTCTGCATATTACTGTTTAAGTCTAAATACAGATATTTGTCTAAGTATAAAGACACCGTGATGGTTGACACAGTAAGACAGACTGTGAGCAAGACACAATCACAGTCAAACAGACACACCGTGACCCAGACACCGTGAAGGACACACCGTGACCCAGACATCGTGAAGGACACACCGTTACCCAAACACCGTGAAAGACACACCATGACCCAGACACCGTGAAGGACACACCGTGACTCAGACACCGTGAGCTAGACATCGTGACATGAAGACACTGTGAAGCACATATCATGAACCACATACCGTGAAGACCATACCGTGAAGAAGACACCGTTTACATAATCACTGTGACACCATTTCTTAACTTTTTTTAAATATTAATTAAATAATGCTAACGGTCATATTTGATGTTTTTAATGCAATTAATGTTATTTAATGATAAATGATGGCATGTCAGGAAACCGTACCTCATACTTATGGGAAGGGATTCATTACTATTTCCGGTGCTCATGGAATAAAAAGAAGTCTCAGCTGTAGTAAAGAGAAGAAGTCGCCTTGATATACATTACACAACACATGCAAAGTGCTCTGTACTGAACCGAAGAACAATCCTGAGCACAACTGTGAAGAAGACATTGAACGATCCTCAAAGAAGTTCCAACACATGAAATCCTACACTACTGGAGGAACTGAAGTCAAGAGAACATCTTCACTCCTGTAGAACACAAGCTGAACTACGACACTCTGTTTTTCAACAGAAAAACCAGAGAAGGACTCAGAAGCATTTCTGCTGAATCCAATGAGTCCAGAGCTGCATTGATAATCATTAGAGCTTTCTAAACTCTTATCTATTCTCTCTAAGTGATTTTTTTATTTTATTTCGAGTAGTGTGGTGTACTATGTATATCTTACACACTCACACTGTCTCCTGCACTGAACTGGAGGATATCAAAATCCTCACTCCAAAACTCTTAACTCTTTTTTACCCACGACAACTGTGGAAGAGGTCCGTGTGTGGCCTGGTCTTTGTTTTGATTCCCACGAAGAACTGTGGTAGAGGTTCCTGCGTGGCCTGGACAGTTTTGTAAACTGTTGTTAACCCCGATCCAGGGTGTGGATCAAATTTATATAAATTTGAGAGGACTAAGTCTCGGCTTGAGACTGAACCTATTGTTATATCTGTTGTGCATCTTTAGTTTAAGTTTAAAGTATACTATATATATCTTTTATATTCCGATGCTGTTACTTTGAAATAAAAAACAATTTTAAAGTTACTTTGACAGTTAAATTAGAAAGTGTTTACACTTATTGTAAATCAGTAGGTTAGTTTCAAAAGTTAGTTTAATCTTGTGGTTAAATTAACTAAGACCTAATCAATCTTTGAGAATCTAAGTGAACATTTACAATCTGTATAAATTCACTACAGTTTAACATGTTTTATAAATTGGGGGATTTTAATAGACAATATTTTAATAGAAATTTTAATTAGAACTCAATTCACCCCCTCTTGAGTATCCACTCCAACCAACAATAATATTATTATTTATACATGGGGTTTATAAGGTATTAATAGAATAATAGGGACCTATGTGGAATTATTTATTTTTTAATCCTAGGTCTATAAATAACTAGTTATTTCATTATTTAATTCCAGATGAAGCCTATCCATCACAATCTCTATGCATAATGAATTCTATATTAAATCCTTTCAAGATCTAGAGAGGTTTTCTTATATAACTCTATCAAGAATGGAGATAGGTCCTCCTCCTCCACCCTCTTGAGTTTAGAGATAAAAAATAATCCTTCCTCCTTGATGATATTCTTTTGGAAATGAGTAATGAATGAATCAAGCATTAGAGTCTTCCATGCTAGCACCTGAGGAATTATATAATGACGATTAAAAGGTTTGTAGAGCAAGTGTGGATCACTGCTAGACAGTTTTTAACCTTGAATCATCCCACAACAATGATGGTACACCAAGAAGTGGTTTATCAAATCTTAAAAAAATAAATAACCCCAATGAGTGGTAATTATTTATCTTAACTCAAAGAAATTATAAATTATATACGATGATCCTATATCATATATTTTGGGGTTTCTGTTTCATTTATTTTTGATGGTAAATAGAAGGATTTGATGAAAATCCATTTTTGGGCATGGTCCCAGCCACTTACACTGTGCCCTTAAACCTTCAAGTGGTATCAAAGTGGTCATATAATAATTTGTAATTATTTTTTGTTCATTTATTGATATATATGTTTTTTTAGTATTTCATTTCTATAAATTCACTCTTTTAATCTTAAAGTCAATATTATGCATTCGTTCACCTTCATATGATCTATAACACTTGAAGAATATATGAAGAATGATCAAAGGTTCCATTGGGAGGTGATAAGGTTTCTGGAATGATGACATAACACAATGTGTAACTGAAAAGTACACTCCATGTAACAAGGTTCACCACATCTAGATGAGCTACAAGATACACAACTCACCAAATAGAAATAGATACGTCGAGTAATAAATACACCATATATTGACTATATAGGATAACACATAAATTTAGGAACAACATTCTATGTAACTTGTATACATTCCGTGTATTTATACATGGTTCAACCAATAATTTTCATAGAAAGTCAACGTATGCATTACACGACATGTAAAGACTTAAATCCAATAAAATCATAATTAATGAGAGTACATGCCATGTAGCCTGCATACATATTGTGTGATTCATTAATATATTCATGGTGTACACAACCAGTTCCCCAATCATGTAACATAGAGACATGAAATGAGGTATACACAACATGTGTCTCATTATTACACACTATTTAACCACTTAGTAATAAAAAAAATTAAAATTTAAAAATAATCAATTAATCGTAGCATCAAAACCAAACTTTGCAGCTAGCAGCTGGCATGATACTATGTAACAGGGTATTAATATTATATAAATTATAGTGACCTTATCTTTTTACACATATTATTATATAATTTTAAGCATAGTTATCCATCAAATACAAACCAAGGATCATAAAGTTTAGTGCATTTGGAAGACTAGGTACATAATTAGAAAGAATGAAACCAAAATAAAATCATCTTTTATTTAATATTCATAATGATCTCTTAAATTCCTTTGATCTTTTAAATATTTATAGGATAACCTAGGGAATACATGAATAAAGGGATGAGCTAAAAATATCAGTAATGGAATAAACATGGGAATAATGCATAGAACATGGGTTAGAAGGCATAACATGATGGAATAAAAAGTTATGACACATGAATAAACATATCAAATTATAACATGTAGAACATACGAAAAATATGATCCTAGAAATATAATAATGGAGTATCAAAATACAACATGACATAAACACGAGTCAAGGTTAACTGCCAAGACTATATAATATGGTGGAAAAAGTCCCATAATGGACTAGGTTTACTCCATAATCCCATACATGATGTCTCATGAGACTAAAAATTACCCAATACATTAGAGTACTATCTGGTCACACCCATTATAACATGTTCATGTATATGTGTTCCGCATGAATAATCAAACATAAGGAATAAACATAAGGTTCACCCATGGAAAGAAATGAGTATCTATCCATGTCATAAAGAATAACCAAGGGGTGTATCATAATGGTGTACAAGTAAGAATGGATCATAATTGGATATTAATAAGGTAAGATAGGTATAGATCATGATAAATTATGTCAAAATTAAGTTAAAACATGTAAAAAGAGTATTTAATAAACTTTAGAAATGAGCATCTTTAGTGTGGTTTAAGGGAGAAAATTAAAAAGTCTTTAAAGAGGACAAAGGAATAATTGTTTGTATAAACCAGAAATTAACTAAGATAGTATTTCATTATGAAACAATTGAATTTAGAAAAATAATTGCGGCTTAAAATATATTATGTAGTGTACTTGAAAATTGGTAAGAAATTGGGAAGTTCCTTTTAATCGAGCTTTTTTATTGGGAGGAATTTGAGAAGGGAGCCTTTTAAAACATATATTTCCCCATAAAAGAAGAATGAATAGATTTGGATACATAATTTTGGAAAATATAAATAGAATTTATGAGAATTAAATAATAATAATTAATAAATAAATTGGTGTATACAAAGATAAAGCGTAACCCAAAGGTAATTTGGAGGTTCGGAGAGATCCCTTACCTTATGTCTGAATGTGTCCTGCACTTGCACTTAATGTATTGGAAAATGAAATTATATTAATTAATAATTTAATTCAGAACCCATTAAAAATATATTTGATTTATTATAATTTTATTAAGTTCATTTATGGCCATTTTAATGAGTTATAATGTTTAATTTCATTGTTCTGGGAGTGTTTGTTTTATGATTTTATGGCCGATTCCCTTGAGTATAATTATAGGAGTTCTTGTCAAATGGTATAAAAAATAAAAAATTGGAATGAAATGGTATTAATATACTTAAATAATTTTAAATGTTCTCATATATCATTTTTTTCATATATGAGAATGGTTAATGAGATAAAATGTTAATGAAAAAAAGAATAGTTTATTTTGGTGATTTTTACGACCAACATGAAATAATATCATTTTATTTAATATTATGTTTTTATATTAGTTATAGAACATGAAATAAGTAATAATATCCATATTATAATCTTATTTAATCATAATAATGGTTTTATGACCATCCTTGAAGGCGATAATGAAAAAATAAAACTTGTTGTCCACGAAGGCGGTGAATCGACACATGACGAACGATGTTTTCATTTTTAGAATAAAAGGAGAAGAGAAGAGATTTGATTATGGATATTCAATTAACATAATAAAATTAAATTATATATATGATACTTTAGTTATCATTCTATTTTTGATAGAACAGGTGAGAGGAGTATAAGAAAAAAAGAAATTAAAAGAGAAATAAGGATGATTTTACCTCTTGAATATTGTCTCCTTGAGATCCTCCTTAGGGAACTTGGTATTGGTCTTTTAGACAGACTAGAAATACTAAGATGTGGGGAATAGGATTGGGAGATTAATTGGGTAGGATATTATCAATATCCAAATCTTAGAAGGTGTGAGGAGAAGAGGTGGTGAGGGGTGGTATTTATAATGGGAGAAGAGGGGTATTTTTTATTATTTTATTAATTTGTGCATTATTTTGGTTAAAGACTATAAATGGTACTGATTATTATGAATAAGTATAGTAAATAGTGAATTTTATTTTTAAGTAATGTTTTATTACATTATTCATGACTTAAAAATTCATGTATTTGGCTTCAAATGTTAAATACTGTAAATTACTGTATTTCACAATTCAACAAAATGAAACTATTTTAGAAAAATCCCAAAAATTTAACCTAACCATTTTTCAACATTTATATTTCAAATATTTAATCCATTTTATTAAAATAATTTTCTAAATATCAGAAATTTATTTTTTAATTAAAATAATCATTTATTAAAAAAATATCGATTTTAATATTATAACCGATTTTATGACACTTTAAAAAATTAATTAAGGTCTCATAAAATTATCTTATAAACATAAGGCAAAAAAATTTTAATTTATGAATATATTTTATGAAAATAAAATTTACTTTAAATCGTTATATTAATTATAAAATTTTAAATATACATTTACATTTCACAAAAATACCAACACTCAATTTATCATTTCTAAAATATTTATTTACTTATTCCATGATATAAATATATCATATTTTCATTTATAAGATACAAAAATTTTACATATAATTTCATTGGTGAGGTTACTATTCTAATGTCCATATTACTATTCTTAACGGTCACATTATTATTCTAACAATTAAGTTACTATTCCAATAGTCATATTTCTAACAGTCATAAGGGTTTACTACATCTTATAAATGCCTCTTATTACATTCATCAGTCACTTATATTTTCTTACAAGGTTATATATACTTTTATCTTTTAGATTAATATTTTATTATTAAAAATATGTTGTATTTCTACATCTTTTTTCGTGAGTGAGGTCATTCTAGTGGATCGATCAGATCCAAATTTTCCTATTCTTATTATCTTATTTTCTATCTATTGTACTACTATAATATTTGGATTTTTTATTGGTTTTTTTCTGACTAATTTATCATTATTAATTTATGAGGATAATGTTTTTATTGTTTTATCCATGTAATGTATGTGCTTTATACTACATTTCATAATAAGGGAAAATTTCATTGATAAAATTCTAGGTCGTTGCATTATTCCCCCTTATGAAATTTCAATCTAAAAATTTCATTTTACATACTAAGGTGAAAATAGGTGAGGGTACTTATCCTTCATAACTTCCTCCGATTCCCATGTTTCCTCTTTATACTTATTGTTCCACTGTATTACTTTGACAAGGTGAGTAGTCTTGTTGCTTAGAACTTTATCTCTACGGTCCAATATCTTCACCGACTGCTCCTCGTAAGAGAGATTATTTTCCAGATGTACCACCTATGAATTTAGTACATGTGATGGATCTATTATATAATTAATCAAGAGGTATACATGTAATACATCATTTACTTGAGACATGGTTGATGGAAGCATTAGTCGATAGTCCACAACTCCGACACGATCAAGAATCTCAAAGGGGCCGATGTACCTAGGACTTATCTTTCCTTTCTTCCCAAATATCATGAATATATTCCATGTATATATGTGGAGGAATACCTAAAAGAAAGTATTATTGTCTTCTATCGACCATTAAAATTCCTAGTTCTCTGCTAATGCGTATAGTGGCACTCGGGTTGAATCCTTGGTGATGATAATTTTTTAGAGTCAATTGTTTTTAATTAATTGTTTTTTATTAGGTTTTTTTGAAGAGATTAATTAAAATGATTGATGGATTAAGTTTGATTTATCAATTTGATAAATATTTGGTTGATTTCATTATTGGTGATTTAACATTATTATATCCTTGAACTTTATGTGATATTGTATTAAATTAACACCCACTTCACAAGATGATTTTGATTGGAATTCCCAAGGGTTGAGTCTTTAATCCAAGACTTAACTTAACTAGGTTTATAATCTTAAACATTAATTTTTTATGGTATTGTATTTATGGTTCCAATAATCTATGTAATCCACATGTTAAACAAAATATTTCATTAATCCATGACATTTTAATTTTAACATATACAATATTAACCTAAAAAACATTTAATGAGAAAAAGATCTCAAACACTTGACATCCCAAAATTATAATTCAACCCAATATCTTATTTAATAATCTATTTAAATAGTTATTAATATAGTTTATTATTCTAATGTAAATTATTTATAAAGATAATAAAGATAACAAGACAAGAAAAGAGAAGTGCACTGAACACACACACGAATGGTGAAGAAAATTAAACACACGTTGTGATTGAATGAGAAAGTGATAGAAGGTAATGATTTTCAAATTGATTAATTTATTTTAATAAAATTAATATTACACAACATAGGCTAGATTAGAATTATACATTATGACTAATAAACAATCTTTAATATTTAATTAAAATGAATATAAACTTACATGATTAAAATTTAAAACATTTGAAGTACATGAAAAGAAATCATAGATGAATGGTATATTAATTAGAAATTTGAGTTTGTAAGGACATACAAGGACTTTTCAAGGCTATTTTCGTTCCAACCTATCCTCTTATTCTATTAAATGATAACCTATTACAAGGAAGGGGGGATGAATTTTTAGCCAAAGGGAGTGGAATGTTTGCCTTATAAAAATTCCCTCTAAGTTTTCTTGACCATTTTAACACTTAAAAATCTGAATATTGAGAAATATTATTCTTCAAAGTTTTATATATGTATGTTTAAAGTTAAACCACCAATTTTTTTGGCCATTTAAATTTTTATCTAAAATTATGACTATTTTTCTAAACCCTGTGCCGCTGTCCAATTTTGAGTCGAGTTTTTATATAGTCTAAATGTGAATGAATTTATGGCTATTAATATAAATTCAAATACAAAAAATTTATCCTAAAAACTTTGGAACCTATATCTTGTATTTCACTCCAAAAAATATCATCTAAATTGGATAATTTGATTGGGATAAAAGTTAATAATGGTGGGATGTTTTCAAATCCTATACAGAATTGTGGGTTGGATTTAATGAATAAATTGGGGCCCTTTTTTTTGAGTTAGGACTTGTAATTTTTATCTAAGATATAATGGAATATCCCTATACTTATGATGGAGTATATAATAATTTGAACTTATTTATTGATCCTAGAAAATATAACATCATAGTTGATCCAATTTCTTTGATAGATTCTTTAGGCCTTAATGTGTGGTACATATAACCCTTAAAATAGAAAAATTGGCCAAATATTTGAGTTAATTATTTGTATTAAATTGAATTATTAACCCTAAAAAACAATAATCACACAATTTGGATAATTATGGTGATATTTATGATTAAAATAACAAACTAAATCAAATCTTGATTAATTCGAATAATACTCAAAAATTATATTTAATATTAAAACATGGTTATTTCACACCGATGATGAACTTTTACTTGAAAATAAGTAAAATGATTAAATAAAAAGTTTTTAATAAATTTATAACATCAACTCGCCCATACTTGGTCTTGTGTATGTCCTCATGTACATCAAATATAAAAACATAACTAAATTATTTTTACTCACCAATGAATATTAAAATTTTATTTTCTCCAATAAGGGGGTCTAGAATAGTTCAGTCCTACATAATGAATTCCACAAAAAAAATTTACAGTAAAAATGTTCCAAAAGCAATTCATTTTTCATGATTAAAAATTATAAATGGAAAATTTAGGCACTCAAAACTCACTCCTCTCAAGATGATAAAATTTATTTATGGAGGTCCACTCATTCTCCATCCAAAAGTGAAAATCCCAGAGTTTGTAAGAGACCTCAGATTCCATTTACTATCCTAAAGTTTATATAAATAATGAGGTATTTTTTTGGGGTTTTCAGTGGCTATGGGATGGCATGAATATAATTTCCAAAAGTGAGGAGAAGATTGGTAAAACAACAACATGGAAAAAGTAATGCACAATTGTTTTAAAATAATACATGGAAAGAAATGGAAAAAAATATTTAAAAGGGAATGAATGTTTGAAGTAATATAAGAGATAAATAAAATTATAAGGGTATTAAATGATGAAATACATAAAAAACACAAAACTTTTCTCAACGACATAAGAAAAGATGTTTCAAGTGTTCTTTTTTGCTTTTCTTTTTTGAAAGTTAAACTTGAAAAAAATCTCACACTCATCTATTAACCCTTGTTTGATATCCTCAAGAATATAATTGCAATATTTATAATAATATCAAAGTTTTATGAAGAGTTATTTTTGACTCTCCCAAGACACAAACCATTCCGTTTTTACTTTTTTTGTTTTTTTTTGTTTTTTTTTCATTTTTTTGATAACTTTTAAATATCATTTGTATAAGATGTAATAAGAATATATACATTCCCAAAACTCAAAAAATGACAACCTATCCCACACAATTAAATATATGATTTCCCTTAAGCATATTATTACACATTGAAAATAAAAAAAATAGTACCCAAAATTAAATCCATTCCCCCCACACTTAATTTTCAAGAAATCATGCAATGAAAATAAATGTATATGTTGGGTAGGAAAAGGTTTTGGGCTTATAATGTGTCTATAATTTTTTTTCATAGTCTCAAAGGGTATTTCAAAATAAGGATCAATTTAATGGTAATGGGAGTATATTTGTATATTTTGAGTCTCATATGGTTAGTAAAATTCCTCTATCATATTAATGTACACTAAAGTAGGAAATTAAGCTCGAAGGTCCACAAACTGAAGACTCATGATCGAGGGTGAAAAAAAAACAATATGAAAATATGTACATATGTGACCATGGAATTAATGATAATTTTTTCCCTCATGGTTAGGGAAGAATCATTTTCCCAATAAAAAATTGACCACTCAAAATTTATTTGTCTTGATACATAATTATTTTTCCAAATTTATAATGAAAATAATTTTTTTTAAAGAAAATAAGTCATTGGAATAAAAAAAAAGGTTGGATTTTTTTTTAAATTTTAATGTTTAATAATTTTAACTCTTTTTTTGTATTTTTTAGTTTTTATTAAAATATATACCCACACAAAAGAAAGAGGGAAAAAAGGGTTTGATGAAGAAAGTGAAAAAAAAGGTGAGAATGAGAGTGGAAGAAGAAGAAAGAGAGAAACAAAGAGAGAGAGAGAGAGATAGAGGGGGAGGAATAAGAGAGGGAGAGGGAGTTGAAGGGATAGAGGTTCCCCTAGTTTGAATTTGGTGGGTCGTCTTCTCCATCTAGTGGTGGGTCTACTGCATTAGTTGGGGATCCGGTGGAATTTGATGTGGTTCTTAGGGTGTGTGTCTTCTCATGGTGATGCTTTAACCAATGCCCATTAATCATGAATTTCCTTTTGGAAGAAGGGTCTTGGACTTACACTGAACCATATAGATAAACATTAGTAATAATAAAAGGACCTTCCCAATAAAAATTAATCTTACCTAAGTGAATCCGAAATCAAGAATTGAATAGAATTAACTTTTCACCTTCATGGAATAACTTTTGTATGAAGTTTTTATAATGGAGTGCCTTATCCTTTTATTTGTAGGAATTATAATTCTTATAATAATCATGTCTAAGATCATCCAATTCATTCAATTTCAATAATCTCACTTCACTAGATTTTTCACAATCAAAATTACAATTTTTACATTCCAAAAAGAATTATGTTGGATTTCAATTGGTAATTGAAATGCTTTACAAAAAACTATCCTAAAAGGATATATCCCAATGGGTGTTTTATAGGAAGTTCAACAATCCCAAAGCACTTCACCATGTCTTTTAGGCCAGTCCTTTATAGTGGGATTAATAATTCTATTAAGAACTCTTTTTTACTTATCAGTTAAAAATTTCATCCATTCCATTTGTTTGGGGGTGATATATAGTTGATGTTTTATGTAAAACCTCATTCTTATTCAAAATATATTCTATATTATGATTATAGAAATGGGTTCCTAAGTCACTTATCAAGGCACACAGTGTTCCAAATTGGTGGAAGATGTGGGTTTTTAGGAACTCATTAATAGCATGTGAATCATCCTTTCTAGTGGGTTTGACCTCAACCCACCTAGAAACATAGTCGAACACAATATGAATATAGGAGAATCCATTGGAAGGGGGAAATAATCCCATAAAATTTATGCCCCAAACATTAAAGATCTCACAAGAGATTAAAGGATTTTGAGACATTTCATTTCTTTTAGAAATTATTCCAAACCTTTGAAAAGTGGGACATGATTGGAAGAACTCATGTGATTCCTTGAAGAGTTAAGGGTAAAAGAATCCATAGTCAAGGACCTTTTAGAAGGTAATTTATGGTCCAAAGTGTCCACCACCAGGAATTGAGTGGAAAAATTATAAAATTGATATCCTAATCAACATTTCATCCCCAGTTTTCCAAAGATATTATCTTCCAAAAAATAGTATTTTGATTTACTTTTTAGATTTATTTTCTATTCTTTTAAAAAAAATTCAAGAAAAACACTAGAAACCATGTAATTTACAATTTGGGAATACCATGGTGACTTAGGAGTGAGAGATGAGAGGTTTTTAGTAGAAAATTCAGGATCAATGATTTTAGAAAGATATGAACTAGAAATTATACTCAAGTGATCAGTCACAAGGTTTTATTTTATAGGTCTATCTTTGATCTCAAGGTCAAAATCTTGTAGCATTAGTATCCATCTTATTAGCCTCAGTTTGGAATAACTATTCTTGAGTAAGAAATTTTAAGCTGAATGGTCCATAAAGATGATGATTTTGGTACCTAAGAGATAGAGAAAAAATTTATCCACAGAAAAAATCACAGTTAGAAGTCCCTTTTCAGTGAAAGTGTAATGATATTGAGTCTAATTCAGTATTTTGGAGGCATAATAGATGACATAAGGAATGTTTTCTATTCCTTGACCAAGAATAGCCCTAATGGACCTATCATAAGCATCACACATCAATTCAAATGATAAGGACCAATCTAGGGGTTGGATTATTAGAGCATATATAATAATAGATTTGAGTTCAATGAATGTTCTCTCAAAAGACTCATCAAAGTGGAATATAACGTTATTATGTAGTAGACTCATGAGTGGGAGGGAAATCATACTAATGTTCTTGATGAATTTCCAATAGAAACTAGCATGAATAAGGAATGAATGGATTTATTGAGTTGATGTGGGTTCAGGGAGTGATTGGATCACCTCAATTTTGGTAGGATTAACTTGAATACACTTTTGTGAAATTATCTACCTTATAACAATCCCATCAGTAACCATGAAGTGAATTTTTTTCAAATCCATCACAAGCTTACATTTGACACACTTTTGTAGTACTAGAGAGATTAAATTCAAGTAGGATTCAAATGACTCACCATAAATGGTAAATTAATCCATGAATACCTCTATGCAATGCTCAATAAATTCAGAAAATATACTCATCATAAACCTCTGGGATGTTACAAGAGCATTGAAAAGGCCAAAAAACATTCTATTATATGTATATGTTCCAAAGGGGAAAGTGAATGTAGTCTTTTCTTGGTCTTGAGGTGCAATTGGGATTTGTAAGTAGTCGATGTATCCATCAAAAAATCAATAATGTGACTTTTTGACTAATATTTCTAGCATTTGATCTAGGAAAGGAGGAGGGTAGTGATCTTTTCATATTTCAACATTCAATTTATAATAATCTATGCACACATTACATTTTTTTTCACTCGAGTTGTGACCACCTCTCTATGTTAATTTATGAAAAAAATTATCCCATCCTTATTAGGTGCCACTTGAATCAGACTAAACCATTAACTATCAGTAATTGGGTAGATAATAATAGCTTGAAGAATCTTGGTAATCTCTTCCCTAACTACCTCAAGTATGAGTGGATTAAGTCTTCTTTGTGGTTGTCTAATTGGTTTGGATTATTATTCTAGATGGATGTAATGAATGCAAAGGGAAGGGTTGATTACAAGTATGTTATCTAGGGTCCAACCTAAGGAATTTTTGTTTTCCTATTACACCTGAACAAGTTTGGAATCACTAGTTTTAGTAAGTGCAACATAGATAATGACAGGATAATAGTGAACATGGAAAATTAATGCATATTTCAGGTGCATAAGATGTGGTTTTAGACCAGTTTCATCCTTTATCTATGGGATAAACAATTTAGGAATAGAGGAAGGTCTTATAGTTGGTTTTAATTAATTTTACTCAATACTTTCCAAGTTGGAACCATATAGATTAGAGTTGATATGGGATTTAATATATTTTTCAATATCTTCTAGTTTGATGGAGTATATGAATGAAAGGTAAATATCAACTTTACCATTTATGACTTGGTTAATCATGGTTAAAATTTCACAAACTCCTCTCTCATTAGATCATGATGAACATGATGGGATAGGGGCGAATCCACTCTTAGAAGTGTCCTTAGAATCATGGATAGAGAATGTAGAGTGATCCTCTGATGGGTGTCACATGGATTGAAAAATATTGAACTTGACTAGTTGGTCACAAAATTCCATGGATAAGATGACCTCATGGACATTAATCTTAGTTATATCTATCAAGATGAATTTTTTTCCTAGAATTAGGGGAGATAAATAAGAAGATATCTCACATTCCATGTTAAGGATATAAAAATTATAAAGATAAGGTCATTGAATTGGGTAAGGAAATCCTCAATTATTCCCTCAAGAATGGTTGTGCTTTGATTGACTAACTGGATTACAACACTCATTGGGTGAAAGATACCCAGAACAATATTGGAGAAGATGGATTTGGACATGAAATTTATCAAGGATCCTAGGTCTATGAGTGAATCATCAAATTTGGAACTCCCTATTTGGTATAGAACCATAAAGGTCCCAAGATTTTTGCACTTCATGGGTATGAACGGCTAGGTTGAAACATTTTCAATGGTTCTAATTTGTCTCTTGTGGGTGCACAATTCCTTAAGAAACTTTTCATACTTAGGGATTTGTTTGATGGCATCTAAGAGGGTAATATTCACTCCAACTCATATAAACATGTCAAGTATTTCAAAATCAGGCTCCAAGGGATTATTTGGATTAGAGATAGCTTGATGAAAAAGAATTGGGTTCCTTAGAGGAATGGAAGGAGGTGAGGGTGTGTCTTAAAGTTCTTTTTTTGGTTTCTTTTTCTTTTATTTTAAGATCAACATTTAAAGGGGAGTTAGAGGATTCATCATGAGGCATAACAATTTGATTTTCAGATCAAAGTGTAATTGAACTTACATTTCCCTTGGGGTTTGGAAATGGTTGAGTTGGTAGTGGGTAATAATTGGTTTGTTGTTACTAACTTGGGTGGGATGCAAGTTGAACATTTTGGGTTTCAATGTTTTTAAGGCTAGAATGGGTGGATGAGGCAAGATCTTCCACAACACTTTCCCATGGTTTCTTGTAAAAACTGTCTTTTCCTGAATTGGGATTGCCTTTATTTTTGGTTCTTGGGAAATCAATTGTATTGGTTTAGGAATTGGGAAGGCTCACTAGGATAGTGGAAGATAGGAGGAGAAAGAGGAGGATTTCTCCTTTGATGTTGAGGAATAAAAGGATAAGGTTGTTGGAAGTTAACACCACATTTACCATATTAGAATTGGTTTGTATTTTGAGGAGGAAATTAAGGGGTATAAGAGATAGGATTACCATAAATCAAGCCCAGGTTATAGGTATAAGAGAATGGATCAGAGTGGGATTGGTTGGTGTTTTTAATGAATTGACCTGATAATTAAGGGTTGGTGTTCTACTGAGTATATGCTGCATTGAGCTCCATTAGTCCAGATGAATCTAATGAATCATCTTGAAGTTGTGGACATGTTTCAGTTGGATGAGATAGTGAGCTGAAAATTCAATTTTTTTTGATAGGTATAGGGAACAAATATTGTGGATAAGATGAGGTTGGGGCTTTGGTAGCCACCACTAGTTATCTCATAAGACCTATAAGTTCACTCATCTACTCAGTCATCTTTTTTGGGCTCTATGGATCGATTCTATTAGAATATTTTTACTTGAGAATATGATCGATTATGGAATTTCTACATGTTTACAACCATATTAATTATGACATATCATGAAACTGAAATATTTTTTTCAACAATATCACCTCCACTTTCAGCATCAATGAGAGTTTGATCCATAACCAATGAACCCTCGTATAAGTATTGGATCACGATTTGGTTAGGGATTTGGTGGTTTGGGAAGGTTGACAAATTTTTTTTGAACCTATACTAGTACTCATAGATTTATTCATTAAGGAATTTATGGATACCACTTATTTCCTTTCAGATAGAAGCATTTTGAGAAGTGGGAAAAAATTCTCTAAGAGTCGCATCATGTCATTCCATGTGGTTATGGAATCGGGAGGGAGGTAATAGAGACAATACTTGGTAGAGTCCGATAGGGAGAAAGGGAATGCTCAAAGTTTTATTTTTTCTTTAGAAACCCCTTGAGGCTTCATGGTAGAGCACTATTTCTAACTTTTTCACCAGGGTGTGGCCACCTTGTGTGTCTGAACATGCATTGTCATCGCGGCTGTTGCCCCACATTCCAACTCTCCAAAGGTGGGAAACTTTTGTCACTTTCATTGGTGATGTCTAATCCTTGATTGAAATAGAATGATGGTATGTTGATTCCTCATTTTGTGGATTTATCCTTATAATTCATCACCTAGTATGGGTCTCCCTCATAGAGTTAATTCATGTTCATGAAACTCATTCCCAGTGCCATATCTTTGTAGACGTCGGTTAATTACACTGCTTCTATCTATATATTCAAAGGGGTCTTGACAGGGTAGAAACCATTGGTCAGGAGAGGAGTCAAATTGAGAATCACTAGCATGTTTTGATTCTAGGAACATTGGTCAACTATAATCTTCCTCATACAAGGGAATCTCATAGAGGTATCTTAGGTGTCATAAACCAACCCAGGTAAACCCTGAACTGGTCACCCGATCCAGTCCGCGACATGGCCCAAAGGGAGTTCCTGATCCCCACGAGCTGAAAAATAGTTCCGGGCATCAAAATGAGATAGTTGGGAATATTTTGGCCCATTAACAAAAGACAGATAACTGAATATAAACTAAACAAAACAAAAACAGCACTAGCAACAGAAATAAAAATAAACTAAGTAGAAAAACATACCTCAAGTGACCTCGTGGGTCACCATGGAACATAAAAATACACTCTCTCCAAGAGTGACCCAAACTAGAGGAACATGAAACTTAAAAAATAAAATAGGCATGGGCACCGAGATTCTTAGTAGGAATGCCAAGGATAAACAATGCCCTATGACCATTACCTTTAAAAGAAACCCAATTTTGTTAGTTTGAAAATAAGACATAAAAAATTAATGTTTTTCATTATTTTCAAATACAAGTCACAAGTTTACATTTTTTTGGAATTAATTTCCATTCCACTATATTTTCAAAATAGACTCCAATCATGCATTAACATTTCTAAATGAAAAGGAAGCAGTTTAGATTGAAATGTTGTTTTTTCACAAATTAGACAACCAATGTGAAAAAACTAAAACAAAAATCAGATCATAAGCACCATGGGAAATCCCTAAGAAGCTAGTGTTAGTTGGGGACCTAGGATCCTCACACCTCAGTGAAACATGGCATAACAACCACAACGAACTACGTTCTCGTACATGATCCACTAGTAGGGAACACACCCATAACCTAGTGGTCTCCAATCAATCATCATTATGTTTAGTTAGTGTTGTAAGAGTCAATCCTACAAGACAAAATTGAGATGAACCACTTCCTTATCATCTAGCATAATAGTCCTAGTCTGCCCACCTAGATACCCAGGTTTCCCATGTGCTCCATTTCAAGTGGTGGTGAGTTTTATCAATAAGTAAAGACACACACACACATCACATTATTTATCAAAAAACTTTCTAGTTTTCACCACCGACCTCCCCCCTTAAGAATGTCCCCGTTTTTTTCAAAAACACACATCATTGCACAAGAATATTCACTATGTACATATAACAATTTGTATATTTAACATACACATCATTTTTCTAAAGTAATAGGGAAAGCCTTAAGAGGGGTTTTCTTTTTTCATAAATCATTCTTAAAGTTCCAAATGGTCTTATTCACTTACAAGGAGCACTTTTCATTTTAAAAACAAAATCACCCAACATCTTTATGTTTCCAAAATAGTTTGAAAGTTTAACTAAACAACCAAGGTGCTACATATTTAATGCAAGCTTAAAACCACACTTAAAAATGAAGCAATCCTTTTTAATAAAATCAAACTACCCTTAAACCTTGAGTTTACACCAAAACCCATTTTGGAAATCATTTTGGAACTTACTTGAAAAAAAACATGCCATTTCACTTTTACAACAAAACCAGACAAAAGACCACATGTCTTTGGAAATAACCACTTCACATTCAAAAATCAAATAAATCACTTTTCAAGAACTACAACTATTTACATACATACATACAGATAGACACACACACACACATACACACAGATATATATTACATATTAATTTCATGTGTAAGTATAAAATGAATTTTTGATAGAATACCAAGAAATTAAGGAAATTCTAATTAAATTCTAGGGAACAAGGAACCTACCTCAGAGTGGAACCAAACCAAACATTCGGCCCTTGGAACTTTCTAGCTAAAAGATTCTACTCCCCCACTAAACATATGCACTTTCACATACATATAAGAACACCTAGCCCCTATGCACACACTCAAATGTCCATGAATGCTTGTAAGGGGATCCTTACATATATTCTTATATTAATATACTAGTCACCACTCACCTATGTATGCATTTTCATATATATACGTGAGCACACCTATCCCCATTAATCTATATTTACTACCATGGATGAATATACATGTAACATGGGAACCCACCCACCCACCCACACCCATATATATACTTACATATGAACATGTAGGTGAGTCACCTTAGACCTGATGTCACGAACCAAGTTGGGTTGCCATCCGAACCGACGCCCGACCCGGCCCGCGGCAAGGCCCGAAGGGAGTTACAGATTCCCACGGGCTGGAAAAAGTGACCAGGTATCAAAATAAACCTTGGGAACAATTTTGCCCAAAAAAACTGATATAAAGAAATCAAAAAAATAAACCCAACCAAAAGTAAGAGTCGCAGCCAAACAAGTCTTTAACCAAAACCAGATTTTTGAGTCACATGTAAAACCAAAACCCAAACAATACTAAAATTATGGTGACCCAAAAACTCACCCAAAAACTATCGCCCGATGAGAGGACACCACCCTCAAGCCACCACCACAACTCCATGTCAAGAGGTCTGCTAACAACCTGAACCACTGCTCCCAAACACTGGACTCTTACCTGTATCATACATAAACAAATCTACTTACACTCAAAGGTGTAAGTAGGGTGTGAGTAATTTCCCAACATGATGTCACCAAGAAAAGATTCCATGCACAAGCATCAAAATACAATTACATTGGCAATGATAAATAAATGAAAGTAAGAAATGCTTATCAACGTTAGTGAAAACGGTTTTCATAAAATGACCTTAAAGAAAATCAGTTTAAAGTAAACACATGTTTGGGTAGTAACTCAAGTGACATATCATGTATCATTGGTGTGCGCAAAGTAACCGGTAGCACCAAAGGATGGGAGAGGCCCTATGGGTACTAGAAACAGGTGGGACCCTAGAACGCCGTGTCTCGGTGAAACGTGTCTTAAAAACCACGATCCTCAAAAAACGTGGCTTAGAAGACCAAGAACCTCAGAAAACATGGATTAGAAGGCCACAACCCTCAGTCAACATATGTTTAGTTAGTGTTTCAATCGTCAATCCTGCCAGTGAACCCGGGCCAAGCCATCTCCGGAACACTAGCTCACTAGTCCTAGATTCCCCCACGTAATACCCCAGGATTCCCTCTTTGTGATCATTTAAATTCCATGTTCACATTACACGTCACATTATTTCATAATAGTCAAACAGGGTTTTTTCACACAAAAACACACCATTTGCACACCACGATACACTTTTAAAACCATACGCACACCAAAATCTTTTTAAACTCAATCTGCACTGCTTACACATTAAATTAAACTAGATGCATAGTTTAACAAAAACACTTTGATAATTAAGAAAACCACTAAGAGAATTTATTAAATAGTTTCCAACATGTCATAAGATTTTTAATGTCAAAATTCCTCTCAAAACCCTTTTTAGATAAAAATGCATTTTTATACCATGCAAAAACATAAACTGCATCGTCTCCACTTCCTAATAAACTAACTGCACAATTCACAAAACATTGATAAACAGTTCAAGGTGGGATTTTAAAATAAAAAAATGGACTAATTCACTTGGACACACTTCCAAAAAATTAAATTCACATTAAAAACATAATCACAATTAATTTTTTTAGCATGAGACTAATTAACAAGGTGCTAAATTAATTAAACAATCATGAAAAAGGTCATCAGATAATAATTGTGTGTGGAACCACCTACCGGTGTGTCGTAAGCTTCGCAAAATTGGTGCGCAAAATCCACCGCACCCAAAGCACCTCAAACAAACTCAAAACACACTGGCGAGGAGTCTAGGAGGTCGGCCGAAGGTCAACGGGGCTGTCTGGGCTTGCGCGGTGCCATAAAATCAAGAGGAGAGCCACAGGAGATAGGCACAACCAAGGGAGGGGTGCGCGCGTGGCTGAAAAAAAGTGGAAGTGAGGTAACAGAGGAGTCTGGCGCTGAAAAAAGGGAGCTGCTGGAAGTTTGTCTAAAAAAAAGAAGAAGAAAGGAGGAGGCTATAGGAGAGGGGAGGTGCGGCCAAGAGGAGGTTCAGGAGAAGGGAGGTGCGTCACGAATGTTGGGGGTAACAGGGAGGGGCTGTCACGGGGTGGTAGTATAGAAGGAGGGTAGTCGCAAGGAGGCAGTAGGGAGGGATAGCAGTGAGGCCCGACATGGAGGAGAAGGGAGGAGGGAAACGAGGTACGGCGCTAGGGTTGGCCCGTGTGAACTAAAGGATAAGGGGCTATAGGCGTGATAGGAGAAGAGTGTGGGTGAGGGAGAGAAAGAGAAAAATAAAGGAAATAAAAGAAAAAATAAATAAATGATAAATGAAATAAAATGGGGGGAAATAAAAAGGATAATAATAAAAAAAAGGAATTTAGGCTATCCCAAAAGAGAAAAACACTTAAAATAATTCAAAAATAACTATAATAAGATAATATAAATATTAATAATAAAAAACCAAAGAATGTTAAAATTATAAATGCTAACAACTAAATTAAAATATTAATTATAATAATGTTAATAATAACAACAAAAATAATAATAATAATAATAATAATAATAATAATTTTATTTTAATTAAGTTAGTTAACCACCCACGCATCAGGCAGGGCGCGCGTTAAACTGGCGAAGCTACACGGGTTCGCCCGTGCCCTGTCCGTGCGTCGCACATTACCAAGCCAACACTCATCAGTGCGAAAGTGAAAAACTCATGTCGGTCTCAGCCCACATTTCAAAAAATCAATTATGATAAGGCAAATAAAATTATGGGATGAAAATAAAAAATTAAAAACATACCTCAAGAGAAGTCTGGGTGTGACAATTCTCCCCACCATGAAAAATTTCCGCCCTCAGAAAGTCAATTTGAATCCTGATCAGAGAATAGAAATGGGTACTCCTGCTCAACCCAAGACTTTGGCTCCCAAGTCTCTTGCCCGTCATTCCCATACTTCCAAAGAATGAGGACTAAGGGAATGGACTTTCCATGAAGCACCTTCTCTTGAGAATCCACTATCCGCACTGGCCGCTCAAACACTGATAAGTTGGGTTCTATCTCCAACTCCTCCCAATTCAACACATGTGATGGATTGGGATTATACTTTTTCAGTTGAAAGACATGAAATACATCATGAATCAATGTTAACTGTGAAGGAAAAGCTAACCTGTATGAAACCTTTCCAATCCACTCAGTAATCTCCAAAGGCCCAACATACCTCAGTGTCAGCTTCCCCTTCTTTTTGAAGTGGCGGTGACCCAAACGAGGGGCACCCTCAAGAACACTCTATCCACCACTGAAAACTCAAGATCTTGATGCCTCTGATCTACATAAGTTTTGTGGAGTCTCTGAGCTGTCAACAACCACTGCCTAATCAACTTGACCTTCTCAGACGTCTTCTGAACAAGGATCAGTCCCAAAAGCGAGGTATCACCTACCTCATCACAACACAAAGGAGACCGACAAGGTCGACCATAGAGAACCTCAAAGGGTGAAATTATAATAGAGGATTGATAACTGTTATTATAAGAAAACTCAACCGATCCCAAATGGCTATCCCATGCACCTCCGAAATCCAACACACATGCGTGAAGCATGTCCTCCAGAATCTGATTTTCCTGCTCCATCTGGCCATCCGTCTGAGGATGGTATGCTGCGATCATATTAATCTATGACCCCAAAGCCTTCTGGAGGCCTCCCCAAAACTGAGAGGTAAAGCGGGGGTCCCTGTCAAAAATAACCGCTGACAACACACCATGAAGTCTGACCACCTTCTGAACATACAAATAGCCCAACTCATCCACCTTTGCTATATCTCTAATCGATATAAAGTGATCTGACTTGGTAAAATGGTCAATCACTACCCAGATAGCATTCCTCCCCTGAGGTGCATGAGGCAAGACAACAATTAAGTTCATGGAGACCTCATCCCACTTCCAGGTAGGAATGGGTAATGGCTGAAGTGGTCCAGATGGTCTCTGATGCTCTGCTTTCACCTGCTAACAAGTGTAGCATCTCGATACAAAGTTGGCTATGTATCATCTCATACCTGGCCACCGAAAATGGCGACGAACATCGTAATACATCTTGTTATTACCAGGATGGATGACCCACTGAGACTGGTGGCTATCCTGCATCACCACCTTCTGTAGAGACAACGACAACACTGTACGACCCTTAAAGCACAAGATCCTCTCGGGAGACATATAGACCAATCCGAAGGAGTATACCCACCATGAAGAAACTTCATATATCGCTAACATAGCTCATCACTGGGATACTACCGTTGAATCAACTCTAGAAGAGCGGGAGTCAACTAAATGCTATCCAAGAAAGTACCTCCACTGTTCTCCCTGCTCTCCAAGTGAATCTAGGTGAAGATCCCCATAAAAGTCCACTCATCGCTGGACTTCCTCAACACCTGAACTGGTACCTTCCTGATCAAAGCATTAGCCACCACATTACCCTTCCCCGGGGTATAGACAATTTCAAAGTCAAATCTCTACAGATACTCGATCCAGCGGCGCTGCCTCAGATTGTGATCCTTTTGAGAGAAAATGTAGGCTAGGCTCTTATGGTCAGAATAGACCACAAATTTCTCCTCAAAGAGGTAGTGAATCCATTTCTTTTGGGTGTGCATCACTGCTGCCAACTCTAAGTCGTGAGCTAGATAATTCTTCTCATGTGGCCAGAGCTGGCGAGAACCATAAGCCACCACATGGTTATCCCACACGAGTACACACCCGAGGCCCGTACCTAACACATCAAAATAAACCATATAACCCTTCCTAGACTCTGGTAATATCAACATAGGTGTGTTGGTTAACTGCCGCTTCAACTCCTAAAAGGATGTCTGGCACTGTGGGCTCCATTCAAACTTCACCCCTTTCCGAGTGAGTGTGGTCATAGAGGAGGCAAGCCATGAGAAGTCCCGAACAAAACGCCTGTAATAACCTGCCAGGCCAAGAAAACTCTTGATCTCAAACACATTCCTTGGTTGTTCCCATGACATAACTGCACTGATCTTCTCAAGATCCACTGGAACCCCTTATTCTGATATGACATTCCGCATAAACTTCACTTCCCTGATCTAGAAAGTGCACTTAGAGAGTTTTGAATATAGGTGGTGATCTCACAAAGTGCCCAAAACAATGCACATGTGATGCTCATGTTCCTCCTCAGATCCAGAATAAACCAGGATGTCATATAAAAATACCACGACAAAGGAGTCGAGATATTGGTGGAACACCCTATTCATGAGTGCCATGAAAACTACCAGAGCGTTTGTCAATCCAAAAGGCATGACTAGATACTCGAAGTGACCATACCTGCTTTGGAAAGCCATCTTCAGAATGTCTGCTTCTCTCACCCTGAGTTGGTGGTAACCCAACCACAAGTCAATTTTGGAGAACCACTTTGCCCCCTTCAGTTGGTCAAACAAATCTTCAATTCGGGGAAAAGGATATTTATTCTTGATGGTTACCTTATTCAATTTCTAGTAATTGATGCACAACTGGAAGATTCCATCGGCCATCTTTGCGAATAAAACTAGGGTGGCCTAAGAAGAAATGCTCGGGTGAATGAATCCTTTGGATTCCAAATCATCCAGCTATATCTTTAACTCCCTCAATTCAGTGGGGGCCATGCAGTATAAGGGAAGAGATATAGGCTATGTTCCTAGCACCAACTCAATCGATAACTCCATGTACCACTTTGGAGTTAAGCTTGAAAAATCATCTGGGAAGACCTCTGGGAACCCATCCACTACACGAGGTAACCCGCCCCGAGAAACACCACCATCATCCTCCAGTGCGAGTGACGACAACTGATAAGAAAGATTCCCCAACTCAGGGAGTGGAGGTCTCGCACGACCTGAACGAGGATCCCATTCTCCATGAAATAACTAAGGACTCACATCTGGTGCCATAAAGCTGACTCGGTGCCGATAGCAGTCAATATGCACTTGAAATCACACCAGCCAGTCCATGCCGAGGATCACATCAAATAGGTCCATGTCAAGGACCAAGAAATCCCACTCCATCTCGACTCCAGATATGGAGAGCACGCATGACGAACACCTAAGGCCTTGCTCCCTCTTTTTCCCTAACAATGTTACCAACTCCATGGAAAAAGATAATAGTTCGGTTGGTAGGTTCAGCAGGTTCACAAGACGAGAAGATATAAAAGAAACTGAAGCACCAGTATCAAATAAAACTACATCTATAGAAGATGCAGTCAGAATGATACCTTGAACAGTCGAAGGTCCTGCATCAGATCCCACTAATTCCTGATTCACAACATGAAAATGCCTGGTCCCTTCCTGAGAACGACCACTCGCCTGAGGCTCTACCCTGATCTGGCTCTGCCCTGAAGACGATCTGGTCTTTCCACCATGGACACCGAATCGAGATCTCATCGTCCTGGTTGGATCTGACTGAACTGATACACCTCTAGAAGCCACATATCTAGTCCCACTCTGGTAAGGGAATGCAGTCTTGGAGAAGTGTTGTAGATGTCCCACAACTCCACACCCATGGAAAGGTCTGGGAGGGTATGGACAAGCAGGTCGGATGTTCCCTACCCTTAAGCACTGATGGAACACCACAGACCCTACACCAGAATCCCCAGATGAATTATGCCTAGGAGGATAACCTGAGTTTCCACCCATCTTCTTCCATTGATCATCATGCTTCCTCTTCTTCTCGGATGAACTACCGCTGCCAAACCCTGACACTGATCTAGGAAACCCCGAATTTCCTCTCCGGTCAATCTCGACCATGCAAGCATGATCGACCACCTTGGAATAATTTCCCATATTGAATAAGAAAACCTGAGAGTGGATTTCTGGTCGAAGGCCCTTCTCGAACTTCCGAGCTTTCAAATATTCACTTGAAACAATCTCAGGCGCGTACCGCACTAGCTCAACAAAGCAGTTTGCATACTCCATCACTGTCCGATCCCCTTGTGAAAGATCCATGAACTCATGGGATCTGGAATAGGCTAGGAACTAGAGATAGTACTACTCGTTGAAGATTGATTTGAAATCATTCCAACTCATCTGCTCATGCTTCCCAGCCTAAATCACCAATTCCCACCACTTGCAACTAGAACCCTCTAGCTAGAATAAGGCACACTTTACCCTGACTTCCTCTGGCATGTCATGGAACTTGAACATATGCTCTATCTTTTCAAGACATTCCTCTGCATCTTGAGGTTCCGAGCTACCTTAGAATGAAGGAGATTTATTCTTCAAAAACTCCTGAGATTTATCCTTCTTGGAGCCAGACCCATCTCTTCCAGCTAGAATAGGGGTAGGGGCAGGAGTCTCCCCCTGTCCTAAAGTTTTAACAGCTCAGACCATGACTTCTACCAATCTCTGATCAAGCGGCGAGGGAGAACTCTCTCCAGTTTCCTCCCATGGGTGCGTATAAACTCTCCAGGGAGGCATCTTGCTGCAAAGAGAAACAATCATAAAAGAACATCATCAATACATCATCTCCAAAGAAAAATCAAATTTTCAGCAAGATAAGTAATCCTCAGTAAACCAAATATGAAAATGTAACATCGTGTCCAAAATCTTCTTCCCAGCCCGATGTCCACACACATTCTGCAGCCTACACGTCCCACCTTTAAAAGAAGTCAAACAAACATCCCGACATCCCATGGCAACTCAGATTCTATCACGAGGTGTGCTGGCCAGGCACCCTACTCATAACCAGAATACTAAGCCCTGAAAATACTAGCTCATGTCTAACCAGACTCATCCCAAATAAAATAACCCAGACAACAATACATCCTCTGATACCATTTTTTCACGAACCAAGTCGGGTTTCCATCCGAAATGACACCCGACCCGACCTGCAGTAAGGCCTAAAGGGAGTTCCCGATCCCCACAGGCTGACACAAGCGCCTGAGTATCAAAATAAACCTTGGGAACAATTTTACCTGAACAAACAGATATAAATCAATCAACAAAATAAACCCAACCAAAAGTAAGAGTCGCAGCCAAACAAGTCTTTAACCAAAATCAGATTTTTGAGTCACATGTAAAACCAAAACCCAAACAATACTAAAAGTATGGTGACCCAAAAAATCACCCAAAAACTGTCGCCCGATGAGAGGACACCACCCTCAAGCCACCACCACAACACCACATCAAGAGGTCTGCTAACAACCTAAACCACTACTCCCAAACACTGGACCCTTACCTGTATCAGACACAAACAAATCTACTTACACCCAAAGGTGTAAGTAGGGTGTGAGCAATCACCCAGTAGGATTTCACCAAGAAAAGATTCCACGCACAAGAATCAAAAGAAAATTACATTTTCAATGATAAATAAACAAAAGTAAGAAATGCTTATCAATGTTAGTGAAAACGATTTTCATAAAATGAACTTAAAGAAAACCAGTTTAAAGCAAACACTTGTTTGTGCAGTAACTCAAGTGACATATCATGTATCATTGGTGTGCGCAAAGTAACCGGTAGCACCAAAGGATGGGAGAGGCCCTATGGGTACTAGAAATAGGTGGGACCCTAGAACGTCGTGTCTCGGTGAAATGTGGCTTAGAGACCACGAACCTCAGAAAATGTGGCTTATAAGACCATGACCCTAAAAAAATGTGGCTTAGAAGGACAAAAACCTCAGTCAACATATGTTTAGTTAGTGTTGAAATCATTAATCCTGCCAGTGAAACTGGGCCATGCCATCTCCAAAACACTAGCTCACTAGTCCTAAATTCCCCCACCTAATACCCCAGGCTTCCCTCTTTGTGCTCATTTAAATTCCAAGTTCACATTACACGTCACATTATTACATAATATCCAAACAGGGTACTTGAACATAAAAACACACCATTTTCACACCACGATACTCTTTTAAAACCATACGCACCCCAAAATCTTTTCAAACTCAATTTTCACTGCTTAAACATTAAATTAAACTAGTTTCATAGTTTAACAAAAACACTTTGATAATTAAGAAAACCACTAAGAGAATTTACTAAATAGTTTCCAAAATGTCACATGATTTTTAATGTCAAAATTTCACCCAAAACCTTTTTCAGAGAAAAATGCATTTTTATACCATGAAAAAACATAAACCGCATCATCTCCACTTCCTAATATACTAACTTCACAATTCAAAAAACATTTATAAATAGTTCAAGGTGGGATTTCAAAATAAAAAAATGGACTAATTCACTTGGACACACTTGCAACAAATTAAATGCACATTAAACACATAATCACAATTAATTTTTTTAGCATGGAACTAATTAAAAAGGTGCTGAATTAATTAAATAAGCATGCAAAAGATCATCAGATAATAATTGTATTTGGAACCACCTACCGGTGTGTTGTAAGCTTCGTGAAATTGGTGCGCAAAAGCCACCACACCCAAAGCACCTCAAACAAACTCAAAACACATAGGCGAGGAGTCCGTGAGGTCGGCCGAAGGTCGACGGGGATATTCGGGCTTGCGCGGTGCTGAAAAAGAAAGAGGATAGCCGTGAGGGATTGGCCCAACAAAGGGAGGGGTGCGAGCGTGGCTGAAAAAAAATGGAAGTTAGGTAGTGGAGGAGTTTGATGCTGAAGAAAGGGAGCCACCGAAAGTTTGGCCGGAAAAAGAAGAAGAAGAAAGGAGGAGGCTACGGGAGAGGGGAGGTGCGGCTGAGAGGAGGTGCGAGAGAAGGGAGGTGCGTCATGGATGCTGGGGGTAGTAGGGAGGGGCTATCGCGGGGAGGAAGTATAGAAGGAGGGCAGTCGTAAGGATGTAGCGGGGAGGGTTGGCAGTGCGGCCCGACGTAGAGGAGAAGGGATGAGGGAAAAAAGAGGTTTGACGCTAGGGTTGGACCGTGCAAACCAGGGGAGAAGGGGCTACGGGTGCGAAGAGAGAAGAGTGTGGGTGAGGGAGAGAAAGAGAAAAAAAGGAAATAAAAGAAAAAAAATAAATGATAAATGAAATAAAATGGGAGGAAATAAAAAGGATAATAATTAAAAAAGGAATTTAGATTATCCCAAATGAGAAAAACACTTAAACTAATTCAAAAATAATAATAATAAGATAATATCAATATTAATAATAAAAATCCAAAGAATGTTAAAATTTTAAATGCTAACAACTAAATTAAAATATTAATTATAATAATGTTAATAACAACAACAACAACAACAACAAAAACAATAAAAATAATAAAAATAATAATTTTATTTTAATTAAGTTAGTTAACCACCCATGCGTCGGTCAAGGCGCATGTGAAACTGGAAAAGCTAACGCCTGTGCCCTGTCCGCACGTTGCGCATTACCAATCCAATGCTCACTTATTAGCATGAAAGCGCAAAACTCGTGTCGGGCTCATCCTACATTTCAACAAAGCAATTATAATAAGGAAAATAAAATTATGGGATAAAAATAAAAAATTAAAAGCATACCTCAAGAGAAGTCTGGGTGTGACACCCGATGACTCGAAACCACAAAGCAGGGACCACGTACTACACATAAAATTTAATAAATCAATTAAAAAATTTATAAAACACTTCTAAATTAGCACCACAAAAATTTACACCCAAAACACTCTTTAAACACAAATGCACACAAAAAATCATTCCAATCTAAATTCACAACACTTTCATAATTAAATAAACCATTTGCACCATTAAATAAACCATTTTCCCAATTAAATAAACCACTAAGAGAAAATATTAAACAATTTCTAGAAACATTGCATGGATTAAAAAAAATAACCCATTAAAATATTCTTTTATAACCAAACACACACCCACGCCACATCAAAACAAAATTTCCACCACTTACATAGTTGAATAGACTAATTTCACAATTCATAAAACACCATTAAATAACACAATTTGGGGTTTCCTCAAAAACACACCCCATTATATACAAACATGCTATAAAATATCAAACACATACTAAAATTATTTAAAATATAATTTCACACTAAACAAATTAATCATAAAACACACCAAAATTATTTAAGAAAGTAAAATAATTCATTAAATAAACACAATTTTCACCCAAAAAATTAATTAAAGAACATGATAAATTAATTAAACCAGAAAATTAGTTCATCAAACAATGTTTGTACACGAAACTACCTACCTCGGTGTAGAAACTCCAAAATTTGGTGTAAAACTCCAATCACACCCAATCCACACCTCAAACAAACTCAATTGGACCCTAAAATAAGATATAGAACCAAAAACATAAAAATTGGACCTTGAACAAATAGAACCTCAAACCGAAACCCTGCAAGGAGGAAGAAGATATTACCAGAGGGGGAATCACCAGAGGACGAGGACACCAATGAGATTGTGATCATCGGAGGGGGGAGGCCGGTGGGTTAGGTGTGCTGGAAGCGGGTCGCATGAGGGGGGGGGGGGGTCATCAGATGGATGAAGGGGGGTCGGTGAGCCATGCAAGGAAGGAGGCCGATGGGTGGAGGACTGCGCGTAGGATATTAGGGTGCGATGGGGCAAGGTCGCCAGGAGTAGGTCCGCTAAAAGGTGAGAAGGGAAAGGGGAGGAAGGGGCGCTGACTGTGGGAATTAGGAAACGTGCACACACTAGGGAGGAGAGGTGCGAAGAGAGGGAGGAGAGGGAGAGGAGGAGATAAAAAAAGATAAAAGAAAAGAAAGGTAAAAAATAAAATAAAAAAATAGAACCCTAAAAAAACTCAATGTCAACTCAAAAATAATAATAATAATTAGTGATAATAATAAGAATAATAATAACTCAATTAAAAAGTTAATAATAATAATAATATTAATGATAACTACAACTTAATAATTATTTTAACAATAATAATAATAATAATATTATTAAATAATAATAATAATATTGTTATTAACATAAAAATTCTTAATTTCATTTTATTTCCCATCTTATTAACTAATTAATTAATTAATTTTTTTTTGAACTCTGGGTAGGCCATGCGGTGACCTGGGTGAAGCCGCATGATCTCGATTGAGTTATGCCCATGCGTTAGATGATATCAAGCCTAAAACATCCATTTATGAGCAAAAACACAAAATCCCAACCGAGACTCGGCCCAAACCTTGACAAAAGTATTCAAACCCAGATAAAATAATAAAATAACATTATTTAAGAAACATGGTGTGACAATTCTTCCCACCATAATGATTTTCCCCCAGAAATCCACAACAAGGCTTAAACCCAATGTACAAATCAATACCCTTTCACAGTCCAAGAGGATTCTTAATGAGCAACAAACAAGGAAATGATAGAACACTATCAACAAAGGAAGATACTTACAAATCAAACTCAGGAGACTCAAAAAGGAATCCTCACCAAGTGAATCCTTCCCCCAAAACTCAAGAATCCTCCAGTTGATAATCAAAATATAGAAACTCTCATGATACACCATTAAATATCTCAAGAAAAAATTCATTGGACACTTCTGAGAAACTCAAACAGTCCACTTAAAATGAACAACTAATCCTAATCACTGACACAGGGAGGCCCGAATGGACTCCCCACCATAAGAAACATCCTACACCAAAGGTGAAACCAGAACACTAACATGGGGATGCCCAAACGGACTCTCCTACATAAGGAATAGGCTAAAACCATTTCATTTCAGTGGAACTTTCAGCAAGACCCATAGTGGGTCTCCCCACCATAAAAACTGGCCAGATTATTTGACCTGAGTGCTTCTCTGTACGAACCAAGAACCCCCACCATGAGGGGAGGGGAGGGAAGGGGCCCATCCAATGGAACAAAAAGACCACCACCAACACATCCCAATGGTTTATTTATCCCAAAAGAACACAAATCCAACTACTCTTTATTTATAAGCATGGACCACGCATGAGGCATTAAAAGAAAACCCACATTTGTAGGAACAAAACCACTGGAATTATAAAAAAAAACAATATGACTATACATTCTTATAACCAATGAGAAAATTTTACACCCAAATGGGTCATAATGTGGAAATGAGGTCCTCCCACCTCCTTCCACAAACAAGAACAATTAAAACAAAACAACTACACAAAATTATTAAACTATCTCTATCTTCTACACTAAGAACATAACTCAAATCCAAACCTTTCACACTTGGGGTTCTCCTAAATACACAATAACTTCACTCTGGGACCTATGGCTGGAGATCCGATGATTAAATCATCTCCTGTCTCATATTTAGGTGTTGAAAAACCCCTAATCAAAACTTTTCCATATGGTTCCAAAAACAACCACACCACCTCTTAGACAGAACCATCAGTACATAACACACTTCGAAACTCACTTCACTATAATATGACACCTTCACCAAGACATGGGCCTAGAATATGCATACGCATTTCCCCTCTCACTCCAAACAATAAACAACATAATACAGAACACATGGAAGATACCTTCACTCAAAATAAGGAATTCATAAATTCTCAGAAGAGAAACACACTTTCATTTAAGAAAAAGTCCACGGAAGGTTTTTCAACATCCACCTTCACCCCAAAAAGAAAACAAAAGACATCAAGACACCACCTTCATCCCTAAAATTAAACACAACACAGGAAGACACCACTGAACATGAACCTTGAAACCAATATAGACATTATAAGGAGTGAGACCTTAAACCGAGTCCCAAACAACATGAGATTACCTCAAGCATCCATAATATCCTCTTATGACTAGATTTTCCACACTAGTGGCCTAACATGAACCTTTTCTTAAACTAAACCAATGAAAGATTCAAAGCCCCTTATAAAAAAGCATCAAACATAGAAAACTCTAGACTTCTTCCACCTTTCCTCACTAGAATTCCTTCCACCACTTCCGGACAGGGCCTTTAGACACACCAGTGTCAGACTTCACCTTTGATGACTCAGGAAAATCAAGAACCAAAGTCTCTTTCAACTTTCCACATCCACTCTCCCACTGCAAGAGGGTTCTCTTAATCGAAAAAGAAGAGGGGTAGACTTAATCTCTGAAGCTCAAGAAGTAAGTTCTTCTATTTATCAACTAAAGGATTTTCCAATGATGAATCACTCATGGTCACACTTAAATCATGCATTAACTATTTATGGGTGTGTATAATATCAAACAAGGAAAACCAAATTTCAAAAAAATTATTTTCAAAATTCTAATTTCCAAGAAACATCCATTTCCCATTTATTTTTTATAAAAACTTTGAAATATCTACAAATAGTTCCCAAAAGAACATCCATTTTTCAAAACAACTCATTACATTTTCAAACGAACCAAAATTTTCACATTGGGAATCTAATTTCAATAGACTAATAATCAATTTTAAATCCCAATAAAAACAATCCAAAACCAACTAAAAATCACACCAAGAACATCCCAAGGAAACCAATCCACTAAATGAATCAAGATTCCAAACTATCAAATAAACAAATGCTACACACAACTTGGTCACATGGTTTGGCAGACCGTGCACCGACCGAGTGAGCACATAGGTAGTCATCAGAGGCAATTGCATGGTCTACACATGGCTTGTCAGGCAGTGAACAACAACCATGCACCCCTCCAAAATTACCACAAAATTTCAAGACCAACCAAAAACACCAAAAAACTATTAAGTACCTCTAAAACAACTGAGAGTCAAGCACGAGCTTCGAGGTAAGACCATCATGACCACTATAGAAATTCAAGTGTCATTTTGAATAGGTGTTCATCAAGATTCTACTTGAAATTAATCACTTGGATTCCGAGAATCCTAACTCCAAACTATCAGGCATCCCTAAAGGAAATGAGACATCCTCCTCTAATACCATTTTATTATGAACCAACCTAGGTCAAACCTAAACCGGTCACCCGAGTAGGTCCACGACATGGACCGAAGGGTGTTCCCAATCCCCATAGGCTAGAAACTAGTGTCGGGCATCAAAATGAGATAGTTGGGAATAGTTTGACCCATAAGAAAAAGAAATATAACTGAATATAAACTGAAAAAAACACTAGAAGCTGAAATAAAAATAAAATAAGTAGTAAAAAATACCTCAAACAGTACTAAACCTTCATTCAAAGACAATCCTAGACCCATTTTTCACAAAGCACTTCATCTCCATGAACGTTATCTTCACGAACCAGATTTCTGGGAACCTTGCTCCATGAATGCTGCTTAGTGAACCAGACATTGAAAACCACATCTTCGCAAAGTGAGCACCACGACCCAGGGATCTTTGAACTTCTCTTCATGAATGAGCTTCGTGAACCACCTTTTTGAAGTAGAATAAGAAACAATTTAATTCTTGAAATCAATGGCCTCTCAGGAAGTCGTTTGGAAATTCATTGCTGATGCTACTAAAAGAGAAGAGATAGTGAACAACATAATTATAAGAGAAAGTGTTCAAAGCACTTCGGACCAAGATTCATTGTTAGAAATGTTATCAAAGGCTCAAAGGGAGTATCCCTTTACAGGAGGTTTCCACTGTATGGATTCAAACTGAGAGATGACATCTTCATTACAACGGAAAATAGAGATGAACTATCCAACTAGTTTAGAGGGATACCTAGGTAGTATCGATGACATAGGGATGCCACATTCCATATCTAAAAATATCATGCACTTATCACAATAGAATTCCTCTACAACCACATTAAAAATGTTAATGGAGAGAAGATGGAGGAAAAAGAATTCATGTTGCATTACAAGATGATTCTTAAGGTGGGATTGGGTGATCTAGGGATGGGGTGGAATGATGGTTGGGATCTACACCAGGGCAGTAACTTCACAGATGAGTGGTCCAAGGCATACTGGGCTTGCACATCATGCTAAGAATTTGAGGTAGAGCAGAAGTGAGTAGGACTTTATGAAGTAGCATGAGCTTCACAGTTACATGTTTACCGGCCACATGAGATCATAGCCAAGATGATTAGTATATGGTCATCAGAGACCAACACATTCTATCTACATCATGGTGAGGTCTACATCAGCCTCTGGGACCTTCATCGGATCTCTAGGATCCTGATTCTTGGGGTGATGTATGGTGAATTTCTCCCTGTAGAGAATGTGTGGGAAGACTAGGAGTAGCTAATGGATTTGGTGAAGGTGCTGCTGGACATGGTGTAGGGAACCGATGAAGATACGTTGGGGATAATGGATGTCTACTTCAAGAAATGGTTCAAATACTTTTTGAATAAACCAAATAATAATCCCACTGAGGTAGAGAATCCAACAATGAAGTTGCCGATGAGGCCACGTACATGTCCTGGGGGGTACTAGTGGGGTAAGGAGGGATCCTACTAGAGGATTCTAGAAGTGAGTCTGTGGAAGCTATGGGGATACAATGTTAAGACTGATACTCAACCCATAGTCAAACTAGAGGTATTTATTAGGGTGATCATATGTGGGTGGATTATCCTAGCCAGGGCTGCACACATGGGGGTGTGACCAATTACCTTCATCATGGTGCCGACACTGGTGATAGGACAACATGTAAACCTCAAAATCCCAATTCTAGAGAAGTTATAAAAAGTACTTTAGAACATTAGCGAGGTTAAGATTCCACATCATGTGTGTGGGACTTTTAACTTCCTATACAACTAGGTGGATTCACACATGGGAGGCTATGAGTATCAAAACTTGATATCTCCTCTAACGAAAAACTTCTGGCCAGTGATTATGAACATTTTAGAAAGTTTTCCATTCAAGTTGGGCCTAATAGAAGTGTTGAACAAGGTCAGGTTGGCATAAAACATCAACTTTCACCCGTTTCTCCTACCAATAGAAGTGGTTAATTACAACGATACAGGGACTGAGGAATAAAGGTTGCACCTCCAGGACTTTAAAGGTGGGGTACTGGTATCTAGAGTCAAATGTGATCTGGTTTTTGAGATGTACAATCCACACTAGCTCGCAAGGCAGTTTAGGTTCCTCTAGAGGTTGGATACGAAAGTGTACTCAGAGGGTCATCATGAGTTCCACCCTTTGGAAATGAGGTAGATTTGGATTATGTTCATGCTTGAAGATGGAAAGATATATAATGAGCTGCCACCACTCACTACTGCATACGGGATTACCCCTAATTATGCACAGAGCTGGGCATACGCATACTCTAAGGTCATGCTGAGGTAGTAGGACATCTGAGCTAATGAAGGGGTGGACCCTCCACCGTAGGTCTAGGTTCAAACAAAGTATCAAGAGCAGCATGGAGGTGAAGCTGGTCTAGCGGGTAGGATAACAGCAGTGCGTCTAGCAGTTCATGAGCCCAAAGTAGTAGGCGCTACAGAGAGAGGAATAATGTCGGGCCTGAGGATCCTGGGAAGGTAATCATGGGAAGAAGGGGATCCCTCCATAGTGGTCCCAAGGGTAAATGCTTGAGGGCTTGGAAAGTGAGTGCACTGCCCTAATGTCTCCAATAATGTTGTGTATTCTGATGCCTAGGATTCATGGAGAATACACAAGCAGATCACCACTCCTCATGGGGTGTGAAAAAATCTCATTATTGATGGTATATTTCTCACCAGGTTGGTCCATGACCAAGAATGTTTTGATGCTCCCCATGCTGAGGAGATGTGATAAATAATGGAGTTGGAAGATGTAATCCACTCTCAAGGTATTGCAGGTCCCTTGACTAATTGTGTGAGGATGTTGCTGGGACTGTATCCCCCCCGACGATGTCTACCTATACAATACCACAAAGTGAAGCAAAGGTTGCTGACAAAGGTATAGGGGATAATGATGATCTATTTTTGAGAATAGTCATTGAGCTTCTCACGTTTGCAGATGGAATAGTCCTCCAGCCTCTTACACTTGACGATTTTCACTTGGAGGATATGACCGAGAACATATTGGAACTCTTTCCTCCCCATGAACCTACATCGACTGAGGATTTAAAGGATTCTTGCTCAAAAGTTGTTAAGGGTAACCGGGATATCCATTTTAAGGCATGGAGGAATGTACAAAACTTCAACACATGCATCCAAATAGCTTAACTACCACACTGGGTGGGATCCCTCTGCTATTGGTTGGTTAGTATAGGGACTGGTTGGATAGATTCCAACATTATTGATGCACTGTTCTGGGACTTCCTTTTCCAGTGGGCATGTGTGGAATGGAAAGAACTCTATCTGGCCTGGAGAAAACACAAAAATGAGAGATCCTAGGTGATGTAGAAGGATAAATAGGAGATCTCCCATCTGGATGGGTTGACATAGGAGTTTGCAATGACCGCTGCTACTCAAGATGAGACCATAAATAGTTTGAGGGATCAAATGGCAGTGTATGAGGCCAAGGAATCAGAAATCAAGAAGGTGGGGGATGAGTTACAGGAGGAGCATGATCAATATAAAATTAGGGCTAATGATGTTTAGTCCACGGATTATGAGGATAAGTAAGACCTTATAGAGCGACAATGTGCCTTTGATATTGCTCAATGGAGGCTGGGTGAGCTCAAATGCTCGATTGTTGAGGCGAAAATGTAAAGGCATATTTTTCTGGGGGGAGGCTTTGATATGTGGATGACCCCCCCAAACTTTGGTTTTGTTTAGTATGCATAGCAAAACATATTTCCTTGCTTTTATTATCTTATTTTGATCATATTTTTGGGACAACCAATCACCAATCCCTAAGACCACATGGTTCATTCCCGATGTGAGAAACAAGGGATGACCATACGACTGCTTTCTATATAATAATTATAGATAATCATCGAACACCTAGGTTCTATTATTATTGACTAGCCACCATGATTTTTTAGACTAATAGAGGTTGTGGCTAGAGAATGAGGATCTCAGATTATCCAACTTTCTTTTCCAATGTGCTCTAGTGCATGAATGAGATAATTCCATGGGCGTTCGATTCAACCTGAGAAAAGGATAATAGAAAGTTTGAATCATAATTCACAAAATTTTGAACACAAGGAGAGTGGAATGGAAATATAGGATGACTGTTGACCATGTTCAAAACATAGTATCCATACCATTATCCTAGAATGGGGATAAATAAATGAGGGTTGATTGCTGACCATGTTCGAAGACATGGAACCTGTCTTAGAATTCCATCTAATGTCTTATGGGACTTTGGACCAGGATGGTAGGTGAGACATAGTGGCATGAGACCATACCATTAGGGGGTCCCTTCATATGTGAAATAGGATGAGGATCCAAATAAGGGGCATGCAAATCATGGAAATGGAGTGATGGGATGTTCAAATGGATTCAAACACTCTCAGAATTATGACACTTTGGATTAAAGTTATTGGTGTAATAATATTGGTTTGATCAAAGTCCAATATCATTTTCTAGGGGAGCATCCTCTCATATGCTGAGTGATAGATGGTAACGTGAACAATGCGATTGATGACAAGCGATGAAGAATAAGGCATTGCAGTTTTATGTCATACAATGAGGATGAAAGACATACAGTTTAGCATCATACAGTGAGTATAAAATATGGTACAATTTAACATTATGTGATTAGGACACATCCTATAGTTTAAAATCATGTTACTGGGATGATGCACATCATTTTAGGTCGTATGGCCTGGACCTGCTGCAAATAGTTTAAGGTCATGCTGTGTGGACCATAGTTATTCTCTTAGTTTAAGGTCATTGAATTTGGACCAAGGTAGCATGTCTTGAATAAATGTGTGCAACATCAAAGACAGTTACCTGGTGTGAATGAAGCCAAGTAGGCTCACACATCACACAAAACATCTCTAAGACAGGTCTTCCTACTCATAGTTTAAGGTCATAGAGTTTGGACGATGGGTTTAATATACCAAACTGATATGTGTAGTGTGATGTGAAAACCCAATGTGATTGAGGGTCTTAGAAGTCTCACATGCCATACCATACATTTTTAGGATAATTTCCATACAGTTTGGAGTCATAATTTCTTAGACATAGACTTATAGATTAAGGTTATAGAGCCTGGACCATGGGTTTAATATCCCAAACTGATATTTGTAGTGTGATGTAAAAACCTGATGTGAATGAGGGTCCTAGAAGACCCACATGACACACTATACATTTTTAGGAGAATTTTCATACAGTTTAGAGTCATAATTGCTTGGACATAGACTTCTAGTTTAAGGTTATAGATATTGGACCAAGGTCCCATTGTGTATATTGACTACATCAGTACACACCCTACCAAAACTCTTAATCCCATGCGAGTCATGCTCAGTGTGGAAAGAAAGGAACAATAGGGGGTGGGGATTCCTAACATGTGGAGGCTCACATTAGTGGTGAAACCAAGGGTATTAGAATTCCACTTAGGATACAGAGAAGTGGAAAGGATGTGAGTGGAAACTTTTGAGATCTAGATCGGGGGTGACTGATCTGTAGGGATCAACTATTGACCATGTTCAAAACACAGGGACCACAACCGTACCAGTCAAGAATGAGGTGAGAAAATGCAGGATCAACTGTTGACCAAGTTCAAAAACACAAGATCTACTATTTTTTCCATTGATCCATTAGGGCATTGACCCAGGATGAGAGGTGATCCAAAATGGCATGAGACAAAAACGCTAAGAGCTTTGTATGGATTTTAAAGATGATGGAGATATAGATCGAGAAAGACATGAAATGTGGGATGGTGCAAGTAAAAAAGTTGGATCCAAATTTGGGTAGTGAAAATATTTTAAGGTTATATAGAACAAACCATGTAAAATAGTTTAAAGTCACATCACTTGGACTATGGAAAATAGTTTAAAGTCATGTCTCTTGGACTATCAAGGGAAATGTTCATTCTAAGGTCATATATATGGAACATAAGAGGTAAAAATCAATGTAAATGAATCTAAGGAGGACCGTGTGACACACACACACCTTAATATGAAATACATATAGTTTAAGGTTGTAATTATTGGACCGTAATTGAGGTCAAGGGAATGAAGAGTTAATGGATTTAAAACTGGGCCTAAAGATGAAATTTCTAGATTTCACTACATATCCCATAAGGATGGGAATCAACCCACACTTAGTTCTAGAACACAATGCGGTAAGAGAACAACACTGGTAGGGGTGATCCTCACTGATGAAGAAACTGAGTCATCCCATGGTTATCATGGGGTGTACCATGTTCAGAGCATGGGGGAATATTTTTTATTCATACCATACTTATCATATGAGGCATCCTGGTTTAAAATGGGGTGAAAACCATCTCTTATTAAGGTTTAAGAGGCATATTGGTTTTATGCGGGGTAGGATCACAATTTAACATCATGTGTTGAGGACATTTTCCTATGTAGTTTAAAGTCATATAACTCAGACTATAGGGGATGAAAATAGTTTAAGGTATTAATGCTTGGACCTACTGCAAATAGTTTAAGGTCATTTTTCCTAGACTATAGGCTCTTAGTTTAAGGTCATAGAGTTCAGACCATGAAGAGAGGGTAGTGCCTCAAGCAGATATGGGAAGTGTAGTGTCATGAAAAACCCAACATTAATGAGGACAAAGGAGGCATGAAACCACACTGCATACCCTAGAGAGGATTTTCATATAGCTAAAGGTCATAATTACTAGACCAAAACTAATGATAAAAGGGATGAAGTTTGAAGAATTTGTGACTACGCTGGAAGAAAAATTGTTTGGGTGTCATTACGTATCCCATAAGGATGGTAATCAAGCCATACATAAGTTCTAGAACATGGCATGCTAGGGTCACAGTTTAGCGTCTTGTGTTGCAGATGTTGGATCTTAGTTTGGATAATAAGGGGAGGGTGTCTCAAATAGGTATGTGCAGAGAAGTTTCATAACAAACCTAACATGAACGAGGCCAAGGTAGATAGAAACCACATGACACACCCTATGAGAGACCTGCATATAGTTTAAAGTCATGATTTATGGACTACCGGCTCTCAGTTTAAGGTCATGGAGTTCGGACCTAGGAGAGGAGGCTCCCCAATATGGTTATATATGGCATGGAGGAGTAATAAACCTAACATGAATGAAGGATCAAGAGGCCCGATGATGCACCCAATTTTCCCAAAGGAACACACACATAGTTTAGAGTCATGATGCTTGGACTATAGGCTCTTAGTTTAAGGTCATGGAGTTTGGACCATAGGCTCCTCGAATTAATATATGTAGCATGGCGGATTGACAGAACCAACGTGAATGAAGCTAAGGTATATCTAATGTCACGCCACATATTTATTAGGGGACTTCTGAGATTGGACCTATAGACACCTATATGGCATAGATGAAAGAAATACGAGTTGTGAATGAGGGCCAAGTAGGCCTAACATTACATAAATGGGGCATGAGGCAAAAAAAGAGGTTTTGAATTTGTGGATGTCCCTAAAGAAAAAGTTCCCGAGCATCTCTACATATCCCATAAGGATGATAATCAATCCATACATTGTAATCGATGGAAATCTCCCTACATAGGTCTGACCTATACACAGGGAGGGGGATTTTTTTTTGATTGGTTTGGTTGGACTAGGATGTAGAATCCATGCATCGCTATGTATCCTATATAGATAAGAATCAAGCTGTATGTAGTTCTTGAATATGACATGGTAGATGATTGATTACAAGGGAGAAATTCTCACAAGAGATAATGTTATGGTTCTATTCAGTTTATCATCATGAAACCAAGATGATAATTTTTATATAGTTTAACATCGTGCAACTAGGACGCGAGTGCTAAGCATTTTATCATCATGCGACTAGGATAATAATGTCATAGTTTAAGGTTGTATTGTAGGATTGGTCCATGATGTTTAACATCATGCGGTAAAGACATTGGTGTTATGTAGTTTGAAGTTATACAACTTAGACTATGATGGGTTCATAGTTTAACATTATACAACTAGGATGAGGTCCTCCTTATACAAAGTAATATTTGAGAAACTTGGAATTGGTTGGAGGAGTAATATTCTCTCCATCCATGGTGACCAAATAATAAGCTCTATTGAGATAGATCTTGTGAATGATGTAAGGTCCTTCCAACTTGGGTTCCAACTTTGGTGGTTTTTTATCAGGTATCATCGATGTCCTAAGAGCTAGTATCATATCACCATAGAGAAAGGATCAGAGGTGAAATTTCTTATTTAATTCTCTAGATATCTTGTTTTAGTGCCTCTCTAGATTATACAAGGCTTGGATCCTATTTTCTTCAAGAGGTTCCAGTTCAGATAGACATAATTTTTCAATTATGTCTGCATCTTATTATCATAGACACCTTTTTGGAGTGATGACAAATGAATCTCTATGGGAAGGACTACCTCTATTATATATTCTAGGGAATATGGAGTCACCTGGGTGGAATTTGGATTCATTGTCTAATAATCAGAGAGGGAATTGGGGAGCTTGTACAATCATCTTTTATAATTCTGGCCCACCATATTCTGTAGAATTTTAGAGAGGGTTTTGTTGAATTCATTGATCTATCCATTTTCCTTTGCATGATAGTGAGAAGTATGGGTGGACTTGATGTTGTACTTATCGTAGAAATTCTTCAGCTCAATAGCCCGAAAGTTAGTACCTTTGTCAGTGAGAATGGAGTAAGGAACCAAAAATTAATGGATGATATGGGATCTCATGAATTCAATGAATGATCAAGCCTTGAATTCCTTAATAGGAATCACTTATTCCAACTTGGAGAAGAAATCCGTTGCAGTTGAAATAAACTTTCACTAGTGAGTTGTTGTTGGTGGATACTGTCCCACAACATCAAGTCCCAAAACTGAAAAGGTCTAAGAATACTTAGTGGTATGAAGGGGATCTGGTGGTTTATGCACAATGTTGGGATTGATCTGACCCACATGAAACCTCTTGGAAAAATCATTGTAGTCATGGACCATGACGAGCCAAAAATATCCCAACCTTAGAATCTAGTGGGAGAGCTTCAATTCTACCTAGTGAGCACTACATGAACCAACATGAAATTCCTACATAACTTGGGGAATCTCATCTCCTTGAATTCAATGGAGGATAATTCCATCAAAACCATGTTTGTAGATATTTTGATTGAGGTTTGGCTCACTATGGAGGGTGAACTGTGCTATGCACCAAAGGATTTTCACATGTTTGAATCTGTTCGGTAGGAGAGCACCATGATGGAGATACTTGATAAAAAGGGTTGTCCAATCAGAGGTTTAATCTACTATGGGAGGATCCATTGGTCCTAATGTGGAAGAACTGACAGTTAATTGGTTGACCTACATGCTTTCATCATCATTTGAGGTGATGGGAGCGATGACTCGCCATTGTGCCACATGAATGAGTATGTCATCCCAGTTGGGATCTATGAAAGATGTGGTTATACTGGCCAGGGAATCAGCTCAATAATTATGTGACCAAGTAACGTGATTTACCTTTGGCTGAGAAGGGAATCAGACCATCAACTGGTGAGTATTCTCTAGCAGGGGCACAAGCTCTAGCTTCCAGATGATGCAGTCACCATTGATTTTCTTGATGACTAACCCAGAGTCCACTTTTACTTAAAAGTGGGGAATATCAATCTTTATATCCAGCTCAAGATCAGTGATGAGCACCTGATACACTACCTCATTATTGTCGTTGCCTTATGATAGTAGAAATAAGACAACATGAACGCCTGAGTTGGAGTGATGAAGATAATCCCTAGGCCTACTATATTGAGCTTGGTATTATTGAGCTTTATACCATTTGTAATATGGGAGTCACCATAAAAATACATCTGATAGCATGGAATAGCCTGGTACACTAAAAGGATGGAATCATCTAGGAAATCTACAACCTAAGGATGCTCTTCGAGGGATAGATGGACGACCATAAAGTTTTCTAACACCTTGATGGATTTATGAGGAAAAAACATGATGTCGAAATGCTGAAGAGTTACCACCCATCATGCCAGCTATCCCATCAACATTAGATGATTCATGATATACTTTAGCGGGTCCACATAGGACACCATCTATATCTCATGGTGCTGTAGATAATGCCGCAAATTCTACAATAAAAAAACCAGTGCGAGGTAGCTCTTCTTAATAGAATATTATCTGGAATCCATGTCGAGGAGTATGCGATTGAGATAATATAAACTATTCCATGTCCCTTCATTGTTCTTCTAGGTGAGAAGGGTGCAAAGATATCATTATAGGGTGGTCACGTAGAGGAACAAAGGATTTCTAGATACAAGTGAAATCAAAACCAGAGGTTGTAACATATACTACTTTATTTCATCAAAGGCGGTCTGGTACTCATTATACCACTGATAGGCGATACATTTATTTATGAAATTTGAAAAGGGATTACATTTTCCGGCCATATTTTTGATGAATTAGGTTATGTAGGCTAAGTGGACTTGGATTCCTCAGAGCTACCAGAGCTTGATCGGAAGAGGCATCAGTTTGATAGACTTGATCTTCTTTGGGTCGATATTAATGACTCTATATCTGACGATGAAGCCAAGAAACTTCCTAGAGGTATCCACGAATGCACACTTAAAGGGGTTCATCTTCAAATTCTAGGAGCAGAGGAATCCGAACACTTTCTCAAGGTCTTTGAGATGGCCCTAATGCTGGCAGGATTTGACTATCAAAATTTCCACGCAACATTCCTCTAGAGTCCTGAGGATCATTTTTGAAAATGTGATGCCTAGATCATTGATAAGTGGCTCCGATATTCTTTAGACTTAAAATAATTACCTGATAACAGAAGGTCCCTTGCGGAGCTATGAAGGTGGTAGACTCCTCATGTTTAGGGTCCATTTGAATATGATTGTATTTGGAGTATCCATCCACAAAGGAGAGAACCTGGAACCCACCTGTGGAATCTATAAAAAACTTTATCACTATTCATATTCATATTTTTTTTTGTATTTTCTAATGAAAATTTTAAGGGAAAGTTTGAACCCTAACATAAACCACAACATTCAACATTCTACCCATCAAGAAAATAAAATGCACCTCCCGCCCACATTCCAAGAACCGCGACTGTGAATGTTCAAAATTCAAAATCAAAAACCAAACTGATATCGACCCACATGTCACGTTGTGCCGCCCGAGAAACCAACCATCGATCAACTCACTGCCATCATCACATCATCGACAAAACACTGTCATTGCTATCACGTCGTCATGTTACCAAGGGCATCACCCTCATTGGCTCGTCACCCTCAGCCTCTCCGACATCCACCACCTTAAGATAATGGCGGTTGAGTCCCCAAAAGTTGATACAAACTTTGATACACCCATTATTATTCTTGACTAGGATGATGTTGGATATACACTTAGGGTACTAAAATTCCTTGATGAATTTTGATTTGATAATATTATCAACATTGACCTCTACCATGGCACCATGCGAGGGGTTCATTTTTCTAGGAGGCTGATTGAACCCATAACGATTCACCAGAAGACCAAGATGATATACAGTGACCTAAGGGTTTAGTCCTGACATCTCATCATAACTCCTGGTGAATAAATAATTGTTTTTATTCATGAAATCCATGTACTACTATTGTTCCCCTAGAGGCATGGTTGTACTGATCAATGTCAACCTCAGATCTATCTCAGTGTTGAGGTTCACCTGAACCAACTCACTGAAGGTGGTGGAGACACCCTCTTCAAATTAAGGAGGAGAATATTCCAAATCCTCTTCATCATCTGAGGTAGGGGAATTAGTGGGAGGAGATGGTTCATCTAGGCCAAATGATTATAGGGGAACACTAGTTCCAGCTTGAGTGGATGTGGGATCCTCACTAGGAGGCTCCTGCTCTACTGAGACAATGGTGACAGAAGCTATTGAGATGATTCCATTATGACTTTGACTATGGGGTCCATTCTTGAGGTCAAAGTAATAGTGGAGGGTCATCTTATGTCTGTTAAAACCGACTCAAGGGAACAAGAAGGTATGACATATAGTTGTAAACTTAGAGAGAACGACTTGATAACTTACAAGGGTATGAGATTATGGTATTACCTAGGCATGGATTGTTTAGGAGTATGCGGTAATCTCCCAACATTACTTATATTTAGGAACATGACACCCCTTTATCCTGGAAAAAACAAATAAATTTCCCAAGTCCAACATTGTAGCCTCTAATTAGTGAATTGAGATGATGAAATCATTATCCAAGTCTATCCAAGAGTTGTTCTCAACCGCATTGGTTTGAACCTACTTTTCCTCAATCTTGTAATAGTATACATCTAGATAATGGTATTTATAGGAGTAAAAGGGATATGTATCATCTTGAATCATTTCTACTTGACCATTGAGGGAGTACTTGAGGAATTTGTGATACAAGGAGGGAATTTCAACATGCATATGAAGCTAAGTATTACCCATTAATGTGTTGTAGGCAATATACTATAAGAAAACCATGAATTTAGTGTTTGATATCAAGCCACTGAATCGGGTATTCAACCGAATTCTACCACACGATCTTTGCTTGGTCAAATCATAACCTTAAATCTTCAGGTCATAGGGACTCAGATATACTTTAATCAGTCCCAAACTACGGAGCATCCAGGCTAGGATGATATTGATCCCAAAACCTATGTCTACTAGATAGAGATAGACTTCCATGCCATTGAATTGTCCTATGATGTACAACATGAGAAGGTGCCCCTGCTTGAGGGATCCCTCATATTATCTAGATAATAAGATGATGTCTTGAAATTATGCTTACTCAACCTCCTCTGTATAGAAGGTCTCTGCAGCTACTACCTCTATTTCAAACTAGAAGAGTATTTTCAAGGCCTCTATGAGAGCCTCACACATCTCTTATGACAGGTAGAGGGCCTCTAGGATTGAGATATTTGCAAATATACTGGTGAGATGCTTCAACAAATCATACTTCCATTCCAGATGCACATTTATACCTGTAGGGGGTTTCTCTTTGGTAGGAGGCATGGTGGGAACTACTGGCTGAACCACTAGATTATGGATGGTGCTAGAAATGTACTTCTATTCATATAGTAACTCACTTAGAACCACTACTGGCTAACACTTGGATGGATGAGGCCTAACTTTAGTGGGACATAGCCAATCATGATGTGGCTGCAACCATTCTACCTGGCCAGTTAGCATGATTAACTATGGCAGCATGTTTGATATAACAAGCTGCAAGGACTATGTCTAATGAGCTATGTATAACATCTATTGTCTAGTCTCAGTATCATGAATTACATGACTGGAATCAATCTTTTGGTTTGTATGAATTTTACCATTTCTTCGACGATGTTGTCCAGAGGAACTTAGAGAGATTTCATAATATTCCTCTTCATCAGGGACCATATAGAGATCTACTAACTTGACGGTATTCATAGAGGCATAATTATTACCATCATCATTATAAGAAGGGTCTTCCAATTTTGGGTGGACTCTGGGAACGATTCCCAACTACGGGGGCATGAAATAGTCAAGAGTGCGGGATGAATTTGGAACCAGTGGGGGAATTTTCATTACCTTTAACCATCTGTGCCTACTCTTCCAAGGTATAGAAGGCTACGATGTGGATTTAGAAGTGTCAACTAGAGAAGGTGAAATGACTTTAGAAGGTTTGGGGAAGCCTAAGTGGTCATGAATGACTCCATGGGTGTGAGAAACTACCTTGAGATCCAACTTGTAATAATAATTCTAAGTCTAATGGTTGGAGACTAGTTTCCATTCACCTTTGCTGTTACTCTCACTATTAGGCTCGATGAAGAAATGTGTCACCTATGCAGGGACATGGCCAAGCTTGACCACACTATTGTCCACTTAGTCCTGAAGCCAATCCTTGAATACATAGCATTTTTTGACAGTATGTCCAAGGATCTCATGGCAGAGAAAATGGTTAGGGAGGTTAGTGAGATTAGCTTCATGGGGATTATTTCACTCTAGAAGATTTAGAACTCCCTTTTATAAGGTGTTGTAGAAATAACCATGAACCTATGCATCCTTGAAGGAGTAAGTTCAGTTTTTTATTTTCAGGAAAGGATCTTTGGGGCATGGCCTTAATGAGGGGATGGATCTTGATGAGGGGATGGAGCATAATTCTCTCATCTAGGTAGCTGCACATGATGTAGAGGAGACTAAATATTTTTTACCAGGAAAGAATAATCCTAATGAGGCTGCTACACTCAGTGAGTTTTCACTGGGTGAGAATCTACTGTCAATAGCTCTAGCAGCTCTAGGGAATCCATCTGTATGGAAATTGAAGCTTATTCCTTGGCGTATATTCTTATTGTAGATGGAAGAGTCAACAAATGTGATTTATTGACCTACTTTAAGGATTCCTCTATCGTAGATCCTTGTTAGATAAATCCCCGAATCCACCTAGGAAGTTATGAGTGATGAGGGTGGGGACCGGTTTAGTTTTTACATTCCCCATGCACATCATTAGACACTGATCTTAAGTCAGTGACATATCTAGGTAATATGTGAGGCCCTTCCATTGGGAAAAAAAGTCTACGACCCGCTTGTATAGTAGTTACTTGCACTTGAAGAGGTTATCAATGATTTTCTTATGCATGGTAGAGCTAAACTGGTAGAGAAACTACCTGCAGAGGTCTTCCCAATCAGTGATAGACCCTATGGGTAACTGGTTGTATGAGATGAACTCAGGCCCTTTTAATGTCTTTATAAAACATTGGATCTTGGCAGACTTCTACTACTCTAGGGTTCCCAAAATGGGCCCATACTTTGAGATAAAGTGGGATAAATGCTACAGTGGGTCACCCATCCCATTGAAGAGGGAAAAGGTAGGATTTTAAAAATACAGGGGGTGCTCTCATGTCATCCAATAGTACTGGATATAGATTTCCATCAGGTGGGATAATCACCTATTACGTCTCTAAGGATTCGAGGTGAGAAATGAGAGTGGCTATCAAATCATTTTTGTGGGGGTTCCTATCTTGATGAGGATCCCTAACCACCAATGAATTGATAGACTCATCAACATGATAAGTAGGATTTGAGGCTCATGGAGAAACTTGATCTGGGCCCCAAGGAGGGTTATCACACTGCTTGGGTGGATTTGGTGACACATATCACGATCCCTTACCATAGACACCCTACTCTACTCTATTTGGTTGTGCAAGATCACTGAGCTCAATTAAGAGAAACTGTCCAAGAAGGAATTGAGACTACCCATACAACCCTAGTGGAGGAGGAACATGATTCTATCAAGGATCTCCATAATCCAGACACCACACAACAAAGAGTTTATCAATGATCATCTTATGATCTATAACTTGCTATTAAAATGTGGAGATAGTAGGATCAACCTATATCTTTAGTTCAATATCAGATGGATCAGAGGGATTAGAGGCCCCAAACTACTCTTTACCCTTGTTAGTATCTTGATCGGAGGACAATGATGTAGAGGGATCCCTGAGGCCAAGTGTCTTCCTTTACAGGTGAGTGCAGACACCTATGTGAGGGTCCACCTGATACTACTCTACCCTAGGGAGTGGGTTTACTTTTTTGTACCATGAACCAATGTCCCTATCCTTGAATATGTCAAGGACCACCATGTTCACTATAATAATATCTGAAGGCATATCCTCAATATCACCAGGTAAGTTAGGATATCATAGGATGAGAATTAAGTGGAGATATGGGTATTATACCAATCCCCGAATATGAATGTGTGAAGAATTCTCTTCAATGATTCTGCAGAGCACAATAATGCTCTAGACATATCTCTATTGAAGGGTCTGGTGATAGCTGGGTGATGTAGGATGTTGGGATACTGAGATTTTTACCAACTCAGCCATGTGACACTGCCGATCGATGCCATAAAAATGCTCCTAGATTCTTGGGTAGACCAAGTGACGGTCATAGAGGTGAAAATGTGTCATCTAGAAATTACAAAATAAGCATGTAAACTGGTCCTGGGTGAGGGACTCTGGGATGTTGAATTTGTTAGATACATTTGGTATAATACCACTTAAAACTGATCATCATCTAGAGTATCCCACAAACTATCTTGTTAAAAAGTGGGAAGACCTTGGTGGACCAAGCCTCGATCGGTGCTGACTGAGAAACTAGAAGTGTCACTGATATGGATCAGTGCAGTAGTGGACTAGCTGATGGAGGATCCAATACATGACCTGAATGACCGGTACATTCCAGGTTATCTCTCGAAGGTGGTACCAACTACATCATTACATCCCTATAGGACTAGGTATTCACCACTACATCTCGTGTGAGGGTAGAAACACTCATTTATGGGTTTATGGGTCTACCAGATTCTCTTAATATATCAAATTCTAGAACAAATATATATTATCTTAGGTAGAGTTAGAGAACAAAACTGATGATGATAGAGATGACTGTACTGTGAGACCCTAGAAGGGAGATAAATCTTCCTCCACCTACATGTACCTATGAAGGGGTTCAAGAATTTTGTGGATATCACCTTATGATATGATGAACTTAACCTATTAGGATCCAACCCTAGAATTTAATATAGATGAATAGGGTGAAGTTTCCATCATTGATTCATAATTAGCCTCAGAATATGAGAAGTGAACAGGATTGAAAATGACTCAGCGCTTCCAAGAATTTTGCCTTTGGTGGTGGCAGTTCTCCCTTTCCCCCTGATGTGGTTCTTTTGTTTAGGTAAGTTCTTCGGTATGTGGAGGGCCTCCATGCTGGTGGGTAATAGCACCAGGTGGACCTCCACTTTGATTGGATGGGATACAGAGAGGGTCTCTGTATCAATTATTGTCAGAGCATAGAGGACCTATTCTTTGACTACTGTAGGAGTGGGTAGGACCTCTAATTTGATTGGTTATGGCATAAAGATGAATTCCATGTTGGTAGGTGGTGATAACATGGGGAGGACCTCCATACTGGTTGGTGATGAAGTAGGGAGGACCTCCATATTGATCAGTTCTGGAGTGGGGAGGGCCCTTACTTGATATAAGAATGGCGCGAGGAGGATCTTCACGTTGATGGTCTATGAATGGGGAGGACCTCCATACCACGAACCATAAGTATGTGGATGACCTCCACACTATATTTCGATGAAGTGCGGAGGGCCTCCACTTTGATTAATGCTAGGAACATGGGGAGGACCTCCATGTCAATTGTGAGAGTGGGGGGGGGGATCCACTTTTGTTGGAGGTAATATGGGGAGGACCTCTATATTGGATCTCATAATCATGGCATGGACCATAACGACTGCTGATGATGCCAGCGGCTGATAGAGTCAACCCAACTTACCTATAGGGTGGTTGAGGTCTCGATCCCAATAGAGCATTGATGGGTCCCTGATCTATAGTGGCAGGGATATGGAGGAATGCACCAGTGGTGGAAAGATCCACTAAAGATGTGTAAAATTATTCCCCTTATCGATAATCCTCTTGAGTTTTCACCTGACATTGGCATTGGGTCATTAGGACCATGGTTGGTAAAGTAGGGGAACGATCCACTTATTCCTTAGCCTGGAGGACTAGTAATTGCTGGTGCCGACGAGGCTTGGTGGGAGCCCTCCTTGACGGATCCCGGGTGGTAGTAATAGTCTAGGTAACTCGAGCATCCCCCACATCATTGTCGCAGGAGAGCGAATCATAGGATCACTTCAGTAAGAGGCTACTGAAGCGGTTCACTATTAGAGTGGGGATTAGTGGATCCCTATACGACCCTTGGGGGTGGTGGTGTCAGTGAGTCTTAGAAGTCACCAAGTCTTGGCGATCCATATCCCTTAGGAGAATGACTCCCTCCTACTCATATAGTCATACTAGGGCGTCCATCACCCTCCTTTGAATGATCTTGAGGGTGAGATGGGGGGTGGGTGCTCGATAGCTATAGTCGTGACTGAAGTCATGCAAGAGGTGGAGCCATGTGGGATTGTCATGTTGACATTTCTCCTACCCCAATGCCTATGGGCATTGGGTGTTTTGTTTCCTATAGCTTGGGTCCGTTAAAGAAGGAAGATTCAACTGTCAGTATAGATAATAGGAAAGAAATGTCCAATTCCCCATCATTGTCCAATCTTCTATAGTCAGAGAGAGAGATCCACATTGATGATGTTACAAACCAATGATTAACTGACCTAATTTCTAGTGAGTTATATTCCTGACTCACTATTTGATTGGTGGGTCTTAGTTCCAAATCACTGGATCTAGTGATATGTTAATCTCTTGATGTCTCTGACTCTACTAGTCCCCATATTGAGGAGAAGAGATTCACATTGGGTTTACCATTTCTATTAGTGGCCCGATGTCTACAATTCTTGAGTACAATCCCTGATCTGATGAACAATATGGATAACCCCCATGGTTGAAAGAGAAAATTTTCACTCCAGGTTCACCATTTCTATTTTTGATGTTTTCCCTAGGGTGTGACTACCTCACATGTCTGAACGCATGCTAGAATCATAGCAGTTTCCCTGCATTCCTTCTTTCAAAAGGCAGATGACTTTCCCTACTTTCATCGGTGATGTTAGCTCATTGATCAAAAAAGGATGATGGGATGTCAGCTCTTACTTTCATGGATTTCTACTTAGAATTCATCGCCTAGTCCAGGTCTCCCTTACAGAGTTACTTAATGTTCATGGAATTCATTCTTGGTTCCATCTCTTTGTGGGTGCCGGTTAATTATGCCACTTCTATCTAGAAATTACAAGGGGTCTTGATAGGGCAGAAAACATCAGTTAAGTTAGTATTCACATTGGACATTGCTGGCATGTCTTGACACTAGGAACATTGGTCACCTGTAATATTCCTCATATGAGAGAATCTCATGGAGGCATCTTAGGCATGTAACCTAAGGAATTCCGTGTCGATCATGAGGTATCTAACACTAGAGGCATATCTTCCAAGGATTTCACCTCAGGAATCCCATGTCTAGTATGAGGTATATGAGGCCGTAGGTGCATATCTTCCAAGGTTTTCACCTTAGGCATCCCATGTTTATCATGAGATAACTATATGAGGTAGGTCACGAGTTTAATATCTTAAGAAGATGGAATGAGACTGATCAAAATGCCCCATAGAGTTGGATTAATGAGGTTCATACCAAGGAGAGAGAACCTATAAGGTTTACCAATAGATGGATCAGAATGCATTATGGAGGCAGATCTGAGAGGTTTGTCTTATAAAGGGAATATTTCAAACTGTGAAGGTTGATATGGAAACACTATAGGTGGATTAGGGAGGTTCACCCTTGGGAGGGGGTACCTAGGTTTACCATTGGTTGGGATTGAACCTTGGAAAATCATCCTATATACCATAATTAGAATATATGGATCAAAACCCATGTATTTCAATTATATATTTTAAATTTGTGTGACATGACCAATCCATACAATTTAACATAATGTGGTAAGGACACTCGTACCACAAATAAAGTGTCAGTGAGGGATGGTGTATGGATTATGATAGGAAGACGACCTTTGAAATAGGATTTCTCTTGGTTAGATATCATGTGGATTATGCATTGGAGCTAATCGAGTGCTTCTAGGAGCAGTGATAAAGTGGATGATGCTTACACGTGAAAGTGGCACAAGTGGATGGCATGATCTTTTCGGGATGTGGAGGCTTGGGAAAGATCAAGATGGATATGGATGGAGTGTTAGGAATGGATGGAATGGATAGAATAAATGTAATGTTGGGTTTAGACCTCAGGGAGGCTTTCTACATATGATATTTAGTTGGGAATCAAATCCCATGTAGTTCATAAAGGGGCGTTGGGGCTTACATGTGATGTGGAGAACCATATAGTTGGGGCTTATGCATGGAAGCTAACCATTGGTGGAGAATAGATAGTTGTCGAGGCTTAAAATCAGAAGTATTCCCATAGGTGTATGTGTATGGGTTTCATGGTCTCCACTAACATCTAATCCCATGTGAGCCATGCTCGGTGTGAGAAACAAGAGGAAGTAGTAGGCCTAACACTCGTCTCGCGAAAGATGTGACAATGAGAGATGATATGGGGATTATGCATGGAAGCTACCTGAGAAGGATGTCATTCTATGTGAAGAGGATCTCATTCCATTTTAGGAGGATCTCATTCCTTGTGAGTCATACATGGAGCATCCTATGAAGGGTGTGTAGGGCTTACACATGGAAGCTACCCAGTATGGAGGGTCTTTGTGTGGCTTACACATGGAAGCTGCTCGGTGTAGAAGGTCTATGTCCTGTGGTGGGAGGATGTGGAATCCCATGATGAGCATACATGGTTCATCTTTTAACACCCCCAGTTTTGATGAATCTTTTTTTTTATTTTTGAATAAATTAAATTTCTTTGATATATTGTGTTATACGCCACACCAAGTTAAGATTGTGCTACACACAACATTGAGTTTCTACAAAACATCATTTTATTATTATAATTATTTAAAAAATAAAGTCACAAACTATCTGTTAGGATAACAGGTATGAAAAAGATTAATTAAAATATGAAATTATGTTTTACATACAATTATTTGACCAATTAATTATAAATGAATGTAAAACACTTTTTAAAATAAAAGGAAATGTTTTTCTTAATAACTATGAACGAGTGTGTTTTTAAAAAAATAAAAAAACAAATCATTGATGTTTGATTATTAATGATATATATATTTATATAATATTCAATCTAATTTTTAACATTCATCTTATGTGTTTTTTAGATAGGATATAAGAACAAATCCAATTTTATGCATAAAAGAAGTATTTTTCTAAAAAGGCAGTTTTGCCGCCTTTTGACAGTGAAACTATTTTAAATCCAGTTTTTGAAACTTTTATAAGTTATATTTTACAAAATATAATTATTATTTGAAATAGGAGTATCAAAATTTACTTTGGTTGATTTGTTTATATTTTTTTGATAAGTTTTATGTTTTGAAGAATAGTTAAAAATACTGAATTTCAATTAAAAGCAACATTTTCATTGAAATAATTTATAGTATTAAATTATATATTTGATTGGTTTTAAAGTATAATTAAATCAAAATTTTATTAGTTAATCCAATATAGGTAATTTGAATCAATTTCAGATTGAATTTGGATATAAAAACATTTCAATTTTTTGAACGTTTTTACTTTAAAAACCTGTTTTCTCATTCCGTCAATGAGATTAAATTTAAATTAATTTATGATAATTATGTGTTTAGAATTGTGAAAAATGTATTAAATTTTTTTAATCAGAAAGTACAAATTTTTTAATTAGGTTCCTTTTATTTTTGGACGACATGAATATCATCTTTTTTAATTTTTTATTACCACGGTTAAGGGTAAATCGGGTAATTGAGGGTAAAAATAATATTATAAATATTAGAAAACTACCCTAAACCTTTCCAAAATTTTATTATATTAATTTAATTCTACCATAAAAACATAATTATCTAAATTGAATAATTTAATGGACATTGTTCCAATAAAATGACTTAGATATTATTAAAATCAAAGGGAGTGACAAGATGTCACACTCTTACTTTTAATATGTATTATATACTTAATATGAGATTAAATAGAATATATGATGGGATATATATATATATATATTATTATGAAATATAAAAGGTTTATCTAGATCATTTAAATTTATTTTTAAAATTTAGTGATGAAATAAGTTTCATAAATAATTACACAATAATGATGCAGTAATTATTAAATTAATGAAACAATCAATTAATTGATATTATAAATATTAAAATAAATATAATTTGACTTAATTACTATGATCCATGAGTTTTTTTAGGTTAATATGATATTTTGGGGTGTTTTTAATTATTTTTTTCAAAGTTATCTTGATTTTTTGATTTTCTTAAAGTCAGTGTTTTGCATAGTGTAAAAATTGACACTTTTGATATTTTATGAAAATAATATTTTATTAAATTATTTAAAAATCATAAAAATATAAAATAAGGAAAAAGTGATGATATATGGTCTAAAATATCATAAATTTTCCATTTATGGTCCAATTTATATTTTTTATTTAAAAATTACATCCTTTTAATATTAAAAACATTGTTTCCATACTTAAAATTATAATGGATTAACTAAGGGATAATCAAAACAATAAGGTTTAAAATTACACTAAAACTTGTCTAAAATATATTTTTTATAATATTTAAACCTTATTTTATCTTATATTTTAAAAAATGTAATTTTTAAGGTATTTGGATTGATATTGAATTTATTATAAATTAATCTTTTGATAAATTCCAAAAGTGCCCCTCCCCTCTCTTATAAAAGAAAACCTCTTATTGTCTTTTCTTCACACTTCAAAACCAATTTTTTTTAGACTAAATATCTCCAAATATCCTCCCATCTTCCCTAAATTCACACTATAATCCTTAATTTGGTCATAAATCCAACTAAAAAAATCCTTTTGTGCAAATCAAAAGGTGATACCCAAAGAAGAGGTAACATTTATCAATGAATGTTTTTGCATTATTTCTTCCTTAAACCCACTAAATTATTTTTATTTAATGTTCATATAAAAAAATTAGTATTATAAATATAATTATATGTTTTTATATTAATATTACAACCTAAACTTACTCACACTTCTATCTAATGGGTAACAAACTTACCGTTCGTGTGTACGACGGACTACCGCCTCACGAAACGATGATTATTCATTTTTCCTTTACCACCTATCATGGTGATAATTACGATTTAAATAATATTTTTTTATTATATATATATATTATATTTATGATTTATATATTATTATTTAAATATTAAATAAAACACACCTTCATGCTTTTGATCGCACTGCGATTCACTGTTTAATTTTCACCCTTACACCACTAAATTAAACTGATTTTGTATTGTAAATTCAAATTCTAATAACAAATTTAAATCCATGTTTGAATGAATTATTTTGTTTTAATCACAGTAAAAAATTTTAATTTCACTTTTTTTTGATAATTACATTGTAGGTGGAGGTGATTTGGAGGGCCCATGATGATGTCCAAGAAAAAATGGGCCAAACTGTGGAGGATCCAAGCACATTAGTGGACTAAACCGCACACTGATACTAAAAAGTACATCCAAATGGGATTAAATTTTGTGATATGGTCCAAAATATACTAGGATACATTTCATATGCAGGAATCTAAGCCCAATTTTTCCATTAAGTGTCCTAATCGACCTAATCTGTCCAGAATACCAAATCTGCACAAAGTCAAAAGTGGTATGCTGTGATCTATCCATATCTCAAGATATAGGTGTCCAAATGAATCCCAAATTTCTATGGAGATATTCATGTGGTGGGGATACAACTTTTTAATTTTTAAAAAAGTGAGATAAGGCTATTTAGAGGTCAAAAACATGTGCTATGTGGTTTTAATAAATATGTGTGCCCAAAACCACCTTCCACTTTGCCTATAAAATGGAACCTTGGGCTCCTCATTGGAAAGTTAGGCCAGGAAGAAAATCTATGGAATTTTGGATATCCAAATGATTCCTCTACTCAGTCAATAATTTCTAGAGTCCCCTATCCTCATAGGGGGATCAAGGATGAATGCGACGTTCCACCCGAGCCTCCTCCTCTACTCGATGATGAGCTAAACGATGGACGATCGTTTCGAGGGAGATACACACACTTGGGAGGGAGTTATAACACTAGTTATTATACTAGTTTTGTGTAATTTCTGTGTTAAATATTTTATTTATTTCTTATCTTGACATGATTCTCCCCTGATTTCATTTATTTTGATATAATTAAGTGAAACACATTTTATTTCAAAACTGATTGGGTTGAGATTTCAAGTTGGAATCTTGGGTTGTTTCGATTGGACAACACAATCATCCTTTCTCTATCACACACACACACATATATATATATATATGATATTTTAGTATTCTTTGGTATACCTTGTTATATGATTGAGGACCAAACCTTGACAACACGATCATTGTGTTAAGGGTTTCTTCTTTGTGCATCGTTTTAAGGGTTTAAAGGGGAATCAAGATCTTGAAAACCCTCAACCAAAGAATCAAACCAAACCATGTGAAATTTTTAGAACAATGAACTATCCAAGATGTGTAGTTAAATTGAAATGATATTCTTCTCTCATAATTCTTAAAACATCACCTTTATTTATCAACTATTAAACTCTTTAATTAAGTCATTTTAGTTTTTAAAACAGTTTTCAAAACCACCCCCTATTTCAGTAATATTTATTAAAAATACACACTTTAAACATCCAATGCTACTTGATATAAGTCCTTGGGTATTCCCTAGACTATAAATAAACTTTAAAAACATAATGAATTTGATGTATCATGACAACACGGTCAAATATTTCCACTGTTTCCGGGGAGCACTTTGGTTTTTAGTGCATGTTTTTGATAAGATTTTTGTAAATTTTATCAATATTTATTTGTTTTATCTTATACCTTTACCTATATTTATGTGTTATGATTTCTTTCTTGTGTAGGTTCTATGCATGAATCATTCTACTCAGGGAGATTTACCACCTTTCAAACTCAAATCGGAGAGGATCCTACGCCAGCAACACTAAGATGAATAAGATAACCCTTTGAGGGAGGACACACAAAGCATCAACACTCTTATTGATCCTTCATATTATTCATCTGGAACCAATATCAAAACTGAAATAAACTTGAATAACATGGATGAAATTAACCAGACATTAAAATAACTAACCTCACCTGATGTTGATATCCAACCCACATATATTCAAATGCAAGGCGAGGCACCAAATTTTGAACTAAAATCTGGTCTAATTAACGTATTGCCAAGATTTCATGGAATTTATAGAGAAGATTCATATAACCACTTAAAATAACTTTATATTTTGTGTTCTACATTAAAACCTGCTAATGTGGATTAAGAAAAAGAAAATCTTAGGTCATTCCCATTTTCATTAGAAGTCACTATGAAAGATTGGTTGTATTATGTTAATTCGCCAATTAGAGGTTGGGCAGACATGAAACACCTTTTTCTTGAAAAATACATCCTACCATATATAACCAAAACAATAAGGAAAAAATATGTGGGATAAGACAATCACAATAGGTAACACTTCATGAATATTGAGAGATATTTTAGAGGTTATGTTTAAGCTGTCCACACCACCAAATAAATGATCAAATTTTAATTTATTATTTTTGTGAAATTTTAATTCCTATTGATCAAAATATGATTGATGATGGTGTAGGTGGTGTGATAGTTGATAAGACCCCAATTGCTGAAAGAAACCTAATTGATAACATGTCATAAAATACTCAGCAATTTGGTTCATAGTCCATTGTACCCATTAGAGGTGTCTAGGAGGTGCAATCTATCAAATTTGAGAAGAAGGTGGACACAAAGATTGAAGAGGTAAGTACCCTTATAAGATAACTTTATCTTTACTAAGGGAAATACCAATATCATCCTCCAATCCATTGTGGTATATGTTCTTCTGACACCCACTACTCTGACCAATGCCCCCAGCTGAGAGAGACTTATGAGATTTGTGAGGAAATATTTCTAGGCTGCCCCTATAACCAACCCTTTAGGCAAGAACCATACTATCCATCCAACCCAGGATGGTATGATGCACTGGGAGCTCTACAGAGTAGCTGAGTCAAGTAATATTAGTCTTGTGTTTAACCATTTTGTAAGCTCTTTCAGCACGTAGTGGTAATCTGGTTGTGTACTATGGTTTTTCCATTTTCCTTAAAACGCAATAATAAAAAATTTAATTTGGAGTGGATACTATCCATCCAACCCTGGGTGGAAATACAACCAATACTATAGGAAAGGGGTTATTCAAAACAACCTCAAAAACCATGGAACCAACCGGGGCAGAGTAGTCAACCACCACCCCCCAGAAATACCCAATCGCTAAAAAGGCCTTTCCAACCACCACCTCCAAAACTTGACCCTATACTAGAAGATATTATGAAACAAATGGCTTCCAACAATCTCAAATTCTAAAAAACCACCCAAGAAGCCATACAAGACATAACAACCCAATTAGTCAAACTAACAAACTCTATGGGGGAAATTCAAAGTCAAGGGTCGGGTAAATAACCCTCTAAACCAGTAGTTAACCCTAGGGATAAAGGAAATGTTAGTGCCACAACCCTTAGGAGTGGAACTCAGCTTAAAATCCAAATGACCCTTCCAATATATTCATGCGCTCCTGATGAAACCACCATCCCAACCATTGCTAAAAAGGTCCAAGAGAAGAAAATCCTTATCCTGAGAGAAGCCCTTCTAAAGGAAAGAGTGTGTCTCTTGATGAGTCACATAGCCCAACCATTCCTCTTCCATTTTCTCTAATGTCCACCCAACCAAGAAAAACAAAGAAAACTGAACTTGATAAGAAAATATTGGAAACTTTTAGAAAAGTATAGGTTAACATCCCCTTGATTGATGTCATGAATCAAATTCCAAGATATTCCAAGTTTCTTAAGGAGATGTGTACACACCAAAGTTGACTTTGAGGTGATGAGAAGGTAATCTTGGGGAGGAACATATAATCATTGATAGATCCATAAATTCCCACCAAATTAAATGATTTGGGAACATTCTCAATTCTGTGCACCATAGGGGAGTATTCCTTTTCCAATTCTATGCTTGATTTAGTTGCCTCTATAAATGTGATGCCTCACTCTATTTACTCTTTGTTGCAGGTCTGAGAATTAAAGCCCATATGAATGGTTGTTAAACTTTAAAACCGGAGTATTGCACACCCCTATAGTGTAATAATGGATGTTCTTATGAGGTTACAAAATTTAATATTTCCTACTGATTTTTATGTGCTAAAAATGGAAGATGATAGGATGAATGGACATGCCCCATTAAATTCAGGAGACCCTTATTGAAAACCGCCAAAACCAAAATTAATATCTATAATGGTACATTATCTATGGAGTTTGGTGGTGACATTTTCCACTTCAAAATCCTTGATGCCATGAAGAACCCCTCGGAAGAACATTCCTATCTCTCTGTTAAATCTATAGATGTACCCATTCCCCTAAAAATACATCTTTTCTTTCCACAGATAACCTTTTTTTAGTTTTCATCATGGTTTAAAATTCTAGGTATTGAATCATGCATTAATTGTTGTAGTGGTCTAGAAAAATGTCATGCATGTTTTCTAATTAATGATTTCTTGAACACTAAGGATCACATGACCATAGATGATACTGATAATCTTGTAAAAGTTCATTCCTCATATGAGGATGATACCATTGAGTAGTTAGATAAGATTAGTGACCTATCACTTTTACATACACTTCTATTAATCCAAAATCTCTCTGAACTAGAACTAAAACAATTGCCTCAATATTTTAAAATATTCATATCTTGAGAATGGAAATAAGTTTCCTATCATCATTTCTAGCTCACTCCCTCCTGAGCATGAATTGTGACTACTTGAACTTTTGAGGGAGTATAAAAAATATTTTTGATGAATAGTTGCTGACATTCTTGGATTTATACCATAAATTTGTACACATCATATATTTTGAAATTAATGAGGCTAAACCAGTGAAGAAGTCACAACACCGACTGAACCCAAACCTCCTAGATGTTGTTAAAAAGGAGGTAACACAATTATTGGATTCTAGAATCATTTTTCGTATATCTGATAGCCAATGGGTCAGTTCAGTCCAAGTAGTTCCTAAAAAACTGGTCTAATAGTAATAAGAAATGAAAACAATGAATTGGTTCCAACTCATGTGTATAATATTTGGATATCTGTATAGGCTATTACCGATTAAATCAACAAACTAGGAAGGACCATTCCCCATTTCCATTCATTAACCAAATGCTAGAGAGGATAGCAGGGAAGTCCCATTACTGTTTTCATGATGGGTATTCTGGATACTTTCAGATCCATATTGACATTGAGGATCAGGAAACGACAACCTTCACTTGCCCCTTTGGTACATTTTCATATAGGAGGATTTCATTTGGTCTGTGCAATTATCTGGTTACTTTTCAACAATGTATGGTTAGTATTTTTTCGGATTACCTAGAGAATTTAATGGAAGTTTTCATGGATGATTTCACTGTTTATGGATCCTCTTTTGATGAATGTTTGAGTAGTATTGCTTCAGTCCTACGTTGCTGTATTGAAAAGAATCTCATATTAAATTATGAGAAATGACATTTCATGGTGCGACAAGGTATAGTTTTGGGACATGTAATTTATGGGGATGGTATCTAAGTAGATAAATCAAAAGTGGATGTCATTTCTTTCCTACCATTCCCTAAAAATGTACAAGATGTCTGGTATTTCCTTGTTCATGGTGGATTTTATTGTCGTTTCATTCATGACTTTAGTACAAACACCATTACCCTCTCCCAATTTCTCCAAAAGGAAAAGGAATTTGTTTTTGATATAGAATGTGATGAAGATTTTAATAAGTTAAAATAGAGTCTCATGTCACCCCCAGTAATCCAACCACCTTGGTGGAATTTACCATTTGAGATCATGTGTGACACCTCTAACTACGCAGTTGGGGAAGTCTTATAAAAAAGGGTCGATCGAGATCCACATGTCATTACTTATACCTCACATACACTAGACCCTGCTCAAGAAAACTAAACCACAACTGAAAAATAATTTATTTCCATTTTGTTTGCCTTGGAAAAATTCAGGTCATAACTTTTAGGGTCTAAAGTCATTGTGCTCTAAGAGCATGTATCCCTCTGGGATCTCCTTAATTAACCAGAATCCAAACCACATCTCATTTGTTGGATGCTCCTCCTTTAGGAATTAAATTTATAAATTAGGGATAAAAAATGAGTAGAGAATGTGGTGGCTGACTATATCAGCAGGATACACCCATCCTTGGACATTGACTCATCCCCTTGTATTCCCATAAATTACATGTTTCCAGATGAGAAATTGTACCGAGTTCAGGATATTATTCCTTGGTATTCTAAAATTGTAAATTATTTGGTAGCATATTGCATTCCTGTTGATTTCAATAATAACCAAGCCAACCGTCTAAAAAATGAGTCCTATTGATTTGGGATGACCCCCACCTTTGGCGCACATGTAGTGATCAAGTACTCAGGAGATATATTCCTGATAACGAGTTTTAGTATGTCCTTAGGTTCTATCACACTCTTGCTTGTGGGGGCCACTTTGGTCCCCAAAGGTCTGCTGGCAAGGTCCTTGATTTTGGTCCCTTTTGTCCAACACTTTTTGGGATGCCCATGATTTCTATAAATCTTTTCCTAACTATCAAATAATGGGGAATGTATCTAAAATAAATAAAATACCAAAACAAACATTGCTCTTCCATAACATTTTTGATGTTTGGGGCATTGAATTTACGTGACCATTCCCTAATTCATTTAGGAACCTTTACATTCTTCTAGCAGTGGATTATGTTTCAAAATGGGTAGAACCACATGCCACAAGGATTGATGATTCCAAGAATATTGTGTAATTTTTGAGAGCCTATTTTTTTTGTAGGTTTGTATTACCTAGGTTTATAATCATTGACTAGGGTTATAATTTTTGTAACCAAACAATGAAATCTATTTTGCGTCAGTATGAGGTTGGATATCGAGTGTCTACTTATAACGACCCATACATTACATACATGGTTAATACTTCAAAATTGAAGCATACTTATTACAACATATAACAAAACCATGAAAGGACCGTATATGTATAGTGTCTTTAGAAACTGGGAAACATAAACAACTGGTTTATAAAGCATCTACACTGTCTCCCATTTATTTCATCATATTTATAGTCCCTTTTTGGAATATCTTACTTAATACCCTTCTTCCTGACTTGGGGAAAGAAAACATACAAAAGGGTGAGATTAAATGCTCAGTAAGGGTAAACAAAAGAAATATCAATCACATCAAATTCATAAGAACATAACATTTTGGAAATCTTACCCTGAAAAAGAGATCATAATTTCATAACATGGGATAAATCATGGTAGGGAAATGTAATCCCAATAATCATAACTTAAAACATGAAACTTTGTGGAATACACACATAATCATATAGAATCATTTCTTATTAGTCAAGACTCATATCCAAGACTATCTTAGTGGACAAATTCCATTTCTGAACCGAGTTCACTCCTCATTTCAGTCCTGTTTCACTGAACCAGTTTAACCTACCGTTCTAGCCATGTCTATCTCATGAGATATAAAATCTTTACCCAATGCATTGGAGGGAGATATATGTACCACCCATCTCATAATGATACCATTCTTATGTGTGCCACAAAATCATAAACCATACATCATAGCATAACCCATGTAATAAAAATGGGATTCTTAAACATCGTGACATCATAAAAAAATTCATATAAGATAAAGGAATTAATAAAAATAATTCCATCACAACATAATCAAATAAATGTAATAATAGGTATAAAAACAGAACCCTTTATTATCTTAGATGTAAAATAATTTTGATAAAACACTTGAACTCCATTCTTGAGGAAAATATCCTTTCTACTTAAAAAACACTTTTCCTTTCTTAACATGTCATACAATTATAAACTAAAAGAAGTTGATTAAAAATAAAAATGAAAACTTGTAAAGGAAGATTCTTGGAAATAATGTTTTAAAAATTCATTCATGCTGTATAAGTTAAAAAAAACATTCTTCTCGTACTTTTTTCGGAAAAGACAAAAAGTAACTCATACGAAAAATGACAAAAGATTCCTTTCATATATTTTACTAAAAACTCACCGAAGGGTAAAATTGGATTTAAACAATTGTAGGTGGATAAAAATAATATTACATATTGAGGAAACATGGATGTGGATGATAAAATACACCCCAGTAAATACCAAAGTATAAACAATCTCGGATAAAAATGAGATTGTGATATTTTCCCTTAACTTAGGTCCAATATGCTTTGTACGTGTCCGAAACTCCTATATAATGATTTAAATAATGTCATTGACTTATTACAGAATCATATTCATTGTTATGATATCATATATGGTCATATTCTTAGCTTCTTATTAGTAATATTTCATTACTACTTGTTATTTGGGTGTTTATTAATTTTTGTTCGTATGCGTGTTTTGTCGAAGAAATTATTATTAATATTTATAGGATATAGATACATAATTTACAGAATGGTATTAGTGTAATATATATCATATTAATTAATTCAATTCATTTATATAATCATTATTCAATGAATATCATATAGAACGAGTCGCATCACATCATGGAGACGGTAGGCAGTACGTACGCACGAGCGATGATATCGTTCCCATGATCGTGGAATTGTATTGAAGTGTATGTATAATATTTCAGAATCAATATCACTTTAAAATAATCATATATAGTTATTCTTTACACCATTATACTCATCCAAGTAAGGTGGTGGTGGAAAACAGATTACACCACGACATGGAGACGATATTCCGTATGTACGCACACGCGGTGATTTCGTTTTCCATAGGATGGATAAGAGGTGAAATAGGGTTGTTTCATATTTATAATAACATATCAGTATATGAGGTATACTGATGTTATTACCTCATAATAAAACAGATAAAGAAGAGGGAGTAGAAGAAGAATGGAATTTGAAGAAAATGGTAGAAGGTATTACCTCTTTCTCGAAGTGCCTCTTTTAAACTTTCTCTTAAGGCACTAGAGTTGGTATTTTGATAAGACCAGTACCTCTAGTAGGTTTCTAAGGAAGTGGGTAAGTGAAATGGGTAGGGGTTGTCCGATCTTGAAGGCTCAAATTGGTGTGAGAAAGAGAGGGAGGAGGTTCCCTTTTATAAGGGAGGAGAGGGGCAGCTTTGGAAAGTGTGGAAATATTATTTTATTATAAACCTATCTTCAGTTTCAAAAGGTCCAAAAATCATTAAAGATGAAGATAATATGACTCATAGTAGAAATAAAATCATCCAATCAGAATTGGACATGTTTTGGAAAATATTTTAATCATTATAATATTATTTATTTAAATCATTTATTAATGAGGTAAATACTTCATCATTATTTTGTCATAAATAATTTAATTTATTTGGTGTATAAAAATTATAAAAAAAATAAAATTATGTAGGAAATAGTTTTATCTTTACAATGAATATTTATAGTCGAAAATATAATTTATATAACCCCTTATAAAAATTAATTACTAAAAGATATTTGTTAATGTCAATTTTGTCTTTACATTAAATTAATTAATCCAAATTGTCATTGTCACTACCAAGTGGCTCAATGGGGTCCCAAAATCGACCCAAGGATGCTCATGGTCGGAAAATACTCATCCAATAAGGTTAGGACAAGTGTTAAGGTAATTTTGAATTATTATAATATTCTTTTAACCTTGAATTACCCTATTTACCTTTAAACGTAGTAAATAAAAATTACCATAGTTACTATTCATAATATCAAAACAATAAAAGTAAACTATTAACATAATTTGGACCCAATTATTCCAAATATGGAATCCATTTTTCAAAATTCAAAACACAGAAGTTGCATTAATTAATTTAAAATTAATCCTGTTGTTAAGCAAACGGGTTTTAAAAGTTAAAACATTGCCAAAGACTGAAATGTTTTTACCTATGAATTAAATGTAAAATTAATGATAATGACATAAATTATATTAAATGGTAAAAATATATTCTATTTATACTTTAAAAACATTAAATATTATAATTTAACCATATAAAGTATTGCGATGAAAAAAGTTGTTTTTAATTAAAATATAGCGTGTTTTTACTATTCATTAAAATATGAAAGTTATCAGAATAATATGAAAAATTTATCCAAAGTAAATGTTTATATATTGATTCTAAAGAAGAATTTTATTTTGTCAAATTGAACTTATAAACTTGTCAAAAACTAGATTTAATGTGGGTGCACCATCAAAAGGCTGTAAAACTGCTTTTTTTGAAAAATACTTCTTTCATCCAAAAAAAATGATTTTGTTTTCATACCTCATTCTAGAAAATGTATAAGATGAATTAAAATGTTATAAAATTCAAAATTTAGTTAATACTATTCATAATGGATAATATTATAATATATCGTTGTTTAGTGAAACTCAGTTATTGCGTACGACGCAAGCTATCGAGGAAGGCCGCAGTTGCGTGTAAAGCAAGCCAAGCTAGTGTTGTGTGTTGTGAAAGATTCATTTGATGGTTTATATAACATAAAAACAAAATATTTCTCATAAAAGTCTCGGGTTTTACACTACTGCATATCACCCAAAAACAAATGGTCAAGTTGAGGTGTCAAATAATGAGGTAAAACAAATTATTCAAAAAAACGGTTCAACCCAACAAAAAATATTGTAGTATTAAAATAAATGATTCATTATGGGATTAACATACTGCCTTTAAAACTCCCATTATAATGTCACCATATCTGCTAGTGTTTTGAAAGAGTTTTCATCTCCCTATTGAGATAGAGCATCATGCCTATTGGGATATTAAACAATGAAATTCTAGTATTTCTGGTGTAGGTTCTCAAATGAAGTTACATATTTAAGAGTTATAGGAAATGAGAAGAGATTCATATGAGAGATATCAAATTTATAAAGAGCGAACCAAGGCTGCCCACGACCGCCTCATCCTTCATCGTTAGTTCCACATTGGGAAGGAGGTCATCCTCTACAATGTAAGACTGAAGTTGCATCCAGGTAAGATTTATTCCTACTGGTTTGGACCATACACTATTACTAATGTCTCTCCATTTGGTGTTGTTCAGGTTCAAAATGATGAAACCAAGAAAACCTTCATTGTCAACGGGCAGTGGCTGAAGCACTTCACTAAAGCCATTCCGGAGTCCCCGATGGAGGAGCTCAGAGTTCAAGAAGTAGTACATGAATGACACCCACCAGGTTTTATCCTTCCATCCCACATTATATTTTATTATAGTGATAAAAATACACCCTTTAGGTGTGGAGGGATGGGTATATTCCTGGGTTAGTTAGGAATTTTCATCATATTTCTTCCTTTTATCTTTTTAGTTTAATGAATAGTATTGTTACTTCCCCCCCTTTCCCTCACCCGCACCTTTTTTCTATAATATTACTTTTTTTATTCCCACTTTATCTTGGAAAATGATGTTTGTTTAATCATAGAAGTTATTTAAAATGCATGTGGAATTTACGTATTTCATGTTGTTTTAACATTCAAAAAAAATTCTTATGAAATGTGCATTTCAGCAAGAATTCAATACTTTGGCATGAATTTCTTTTTAAATTTAGTTCTTTATCAATGATATAAATGGATTTATCATTTTTAAACCTTTGAGAATAATGGTATCCTTTTTGTGAATTGTTTAAGGGAAAATTGTTTCACTTAATCTCTCCACACATCTTTGCACCCAACCATGAAGTGTAAACAATTTCTTACTTAATGGAAGGAAAATATAAGTTAGGTTATTTTTTCTCTACCTTCAAAAATAATTTTTCCATATATTTGTTCCTTATATGATCTATTTCATTACTATACAAGATTGACCTATGTGTGTGTACCTGTTATCCGACTTTTGTACGCCCTCAAAATAAAAAAAATAAAAAAAGGGTTGTATATTGGGAAGGTCAAAAACCACCCTTCCTCTACTTTTGATCTTATTATAACTATTACAATTAGTGTCATGAGGAGATCAAAAAAGGGTTCAAAGAAGAGTGTGAGATTTGTTCCAAGTGAAACTTTTGAAAAAAAATAAATAAATTAGGGGAGTGATGAAATGTGAAACATATGAGGATATCTATGTTGGGATCTTATGGTTTGACTTATGGGAATGGTTAATTGAGTGGGTCTTGGAATTTTATTGCAAAGGATGTAGGGCGTGTTTGGTGGAATGGATCATGTAAGTAGATTTTTTTAAAATAACTTATATTAACTTGATAAAAAGTGGTAAGAATAGCATGGAATGTTTTTCACACACACACATATATAATTAGTGACATGATTAAATTTTGAATTATTTTATTCTATTAGTATCATGAATATCTTGAAATTTCGTTCTGATACAATTTTTGAGACGTCTTTTTCCATGATCACTGAGAATAACTCATTGGTTTGATTTTTGATTTGATAAAATTTCTATCAGGAATTAAATTTTCATTGAATATTAAATATTTATGAATTTGGAAATATATACATGCATAATTTATGGAAATATGACTTTTTCCATGAGTGCAAATGTTTAGGTGTGGGGGTGTGATTTCACTGTGATTCACTGTTTTATTTTCACCCTTACACCACCGAATTAAACTGATTTTGTATTATAAATTACAATTATTATAAAACATTTCAATCCATGATTGAATTAATTATTTTTTTCTAATAATTATTAAAAATGGTAATTTCTCTTATTTTGATAATTACATTGTAGGTGAAGGTGATTTGGAGGACCCATGATGATGTCCAAGAAAAAACAGGCCAAAGTGCGCAGGATCCAAGCACATTAGTGGAATAAACTACCCACTTATACTATACCGTGCGTCCCAATGGGCTATAATTTTGTGATATGGTCAAAAATTTACTTTTATACATTTCATATGAAGGAATCTAAGCCCAATTCATCCATTAAGTGGCCTAACCGACCTGATCTGTCCAGAACACCGAATCTGCATGAAGTCAAAAGTGGTGTGCTATGATCTGTCGATATCTTGATCTGTAGGAGTCCAAATGAAGCCAAAATTTCAGTGGAGATGGTAATGAAGTGTGGATACAACCTTTTAATTTTCTATAAAGCGATATAAGTTTGTATGGAGGTCTAAAACCTTGTTCATGTTGTTTTAATTAATCTGTGTGCCCAAAACTACTTTCTGCTTTGCCTATAAAATAGAACCTTGGGATCCTCATTTGCAAGTTTGACCAAGAGGCAAAGATTTGGTATTTTGGAGACCCAAAATATTTCTATATTCATATAAGAAGTCCTGGATTCCCCTATCCTCATAGGGGGATCAAGAATGAAGGCGAAGTTCCACCCGAGCTTCCTCCTCCTCTCAATGGCGAGCTAAATGGTGGATGATCATTTCGAGGGAGCTACACACACTTAGGAGGGAGTTCCAACACTAGTTATTCTAATGGGTTTTTTGTAATTTTTGTGTTAAAATTTTCAATTATTTATAATATTTACATTCTTCTCCCTTTATTTCATTTCTTTTGATATAATTAAGTGAAATGATTTTTATTTCAACACCAGTTGGGTTGAGATTTCAAGTGGGAATCTTGGGTTGTTCTGATTGGACAACACAAGCATCCTTTAACTCTCACACATATATGAGATTTAAGTATTCTTTGGTATCCATTTTTATATTATTTAGGACTAAAACTTGAAAACACGATCATTGTGTCAAGGGTTTCTTCTTTGTGCATCGTTTTAAGGGTTAAGAGGGGAATCAAGATCTTGACAACTCTCAACCAAAGAATTAAACAAAACTATGTGAAATTTTCAGGAGAATGAACTATAAAAGATGTGTAGTGAACTTGAAATGATATCATTATATCATATTTCTTAAAACACAACCTTTATTTATCAACTATTAAACTCTTTAATTAAGTCATTTTTGTTTTTAAAACAGTTTTCAAAACCACCCCCTCTTTTAGTAATCTTTATTAAAAATACACACTTCAAACATCCAAAACTCCTTAAGATATGACCTAGGGTATTACCTAGACTATAAATAAACTTTAAAAACATAATCAATTTTAAGTGTCAGAAAAACATGACCAGTTTTCCATTTTGTGTAAATACGATAACTTCGTTTGTGGATGTGTGGACTACCGCCTCCTCAAAGCGATGTGATTCAATCACAATTTACATGGAATTTATTAAGGACGATTTTAGTAAAAGTATATGATATATATGAAATAATAATTCTAATATAATGATAATATATATATATATATACATACATACATGTAAATTACTTTCTTTCAATATGACAATAAAACAGAAACAACGTTCATACGTACATATGGCCTACTGTCTCCATAAACGGTGTAATCCATTACACATTTAAATATTTTATAAATTATTATAATTATTTATATAATGAATATATATGACATTTATATCTTTTTTTAGATTCTTTAAATAAGTAAATCATGATCTAAGTAAGAGTATCATGAATAACCAGTCAAAACATATACAAAAAACAATGCTGATATTACCTAAAACGTAACATTAACATGAATTTGTTAATAAGTGGGTAATATAATGTCATAATAAAATCATATATGGTATTATATATATTAATATAGTATTTTACTATATGTATAATAAACTTATATTTATTATACATGAGGTTTTAATGAGTACAAATAGAGTCAAGACATAAGGTAAGATATTTTTGTCTCACTCTTATTTCTGTGGGACACATGCCTTATACACGACTTATTTATTCTATGTGGTGTATATACTTACCATGAATTTATATTATGGGTATTATTCTGAAGATTAGGGTATTTTTTTATCAATATAATTTTATTTATTTCATGGGGTATATGATTTTATTGATTATAAAATTGTAAGGGTTTATTTTACAATCTCATCAACATTTGGGATTATTTCATTTTAAATTTCCATTGGGGAATATTTATCTTCTATGTCCATGTTTTATAATTTTTTTTCAAAAAGGTTTTTAATATTATACTATTAATATTTAAAGTTATTTTTAACCATGTTTAAATTTTTACTAAATGGTTTAAAATGAATTTTTTTATCGTTTTCCAAACGTGGTACTTTGTGACTTTTTTAGAAAAACTAAGAAAGGATTTTTTTAACTTATACAGTATGGATGGATTTCTCCGTCATCCTGAAGGCTTAATTATTTTAAGATTTAATTATAATATTACAAGTTTTGTTTTCATAGAAAATGTTTTATTTTAAAATTGTGCGGCATTTTAAGAAAAGAAAATGATTTTAAAGAAGAAAGGATATTTTCTTCAAGAATTATTTTCAAGTGATTTCTCAAGGTTATTTTTCATATATGATATTTTTTTGATATTAATTATGTTTTAATGGGGATATTTATTTCAATTATACTATCAATATTATTATTATGGTTGGTTTATATTTATCATGGAATGATATTTATGAAACCCATTTCTTTTCAATGGGTTATGTTATGATTGAATGATGTTTATGAAACCCATTTCATTTCATGGGTTCAGATATGATTTATGTTATTATGGAACAAATATGTATGGTTTTCATTATGTGATTAATGGGACCTATATCTACCTCTAATTCATTGGGTAAAGATTTATATCTCATGAGATAGTTATGGGTATCAAGTTGATGAGTTTGATCCACTATGGAAGATGGGGAAACCCAATCCACTATGGGAAGTTGTGGAAACCCGATCCACTACTGAAGATAAGGAAACCCAATCCACTATGGAAGATCAGGAAACCTTATCCACTATGGGAATATGGGGAAACTAGATCCACTATGGGAATATGGGGAAATCCGATCCCTTATAAGAAAAGGACTGCGATTGGGGATGGTGGTGTGTCCCACCCAGTAGCTGCAACCCCTATTAAGTTCCCTGATAAGTTTTGGAAATGTGCTTGGACTTATAGGGAATGATATTACATGTTTACGTGTCTTCTATAAATCCTTGTCTTATTTATATGTTATTATTTAATGTTTTATTCTTTTAATCCCATATGATTCATGTCTTATGAATTTCCAATATTTATGCCACAACTCATGTATATGATCCTTGATATGAAAGGTATGATCTTCAAATGTTATGATTATGTTCTCATACTCTTATGTTTATGTTATGGTTACATGCACATGAGACTCATCCCGGTTGGTGAGGACTTGAAAAGTGCATCCAAGAGACACGAGATCAAATCTGGGTGGAGATATATTTCTGGGTCACTGTAGTAGTATTGTATCAGTCGCTATAGCAGGTACTATTTGGTACTGTAGCAGCCAGAACTATTCATCCATTTGGGCCTCTGGGCCACCGTTTTGGTCCTTGGGTCCTGCAAGGAATTCAGGCCACCCAAGGCCTTCCGGCTAGTTTTCTCTCAAGGCCTTCGGGCCACCTCAAGGTCTTCAGGACACCCCACAGCATTCGGGCCACATGAATTTACAGATGTACCAGTCATAATACAAGGGAAAAAGCTCCAAATGAAGGATTCAATGTAGGAGCATTTACCAGAGTAGAACTAACCAGAATTGGAAGAATGAGAGGGTATGGATTTTCTATAGGTATCGTGCATGTGGAACTCTGCATAGGATAGCTAGCTAACTAGCCCTGTGAAGTTGGAGTGATGATATCATGAGATGTGTTGGGGAGGAGCTGTTCCAAGTTGTCTTTTCTGGGTGATTCCATCTAAGACCTACAGGTCATGTAATTGTATCTAAGCCTTCAGGCCTTGTTAGGGTTCCACCTCACCCATTTAAAGGTGGATTATCAAAAATAATAAAAAAAATGAAGGCCTTCGTACTATTTAGTCAGTTATGTTATGGTTATATATCTCCCTTTTTTACCCTTACTAAGCTTCTGAGCTCACACTTTCTTATTTTTCATTTCCTCAGGTTATAAAGAAAGGTTTCATGTAGGAGTAATAAAGGGGAAGATCTTTATGGAAGATATTGAAGATCTTTCACCAAATTATAATAATTTGTTATATGTTTCAGAAGGAACTAAAATAATATGGTATTAGGGCATATTTTTGTGGAATGTAATGAATATTAATCTTAAAATATATAATATCCATGTATGAAAAGACTAGTTTGTTATAGTTGGTATCAGAGAAAATGTTTAGTCAACCTTTGGAAACTCAGATGAGAAAACTTTAGAGAGATACCTAGGGATATTTATAAGGATATGCATAGGGATTTCTATAAGGATAATCCTAAGGTGTTATAGATTAAAGAAGGTGTTATAATTTAGAAATCCTATAGGTTATTTTTTATAGTTATGTGATTTTCTACTAAGATAAGTTTTTCTCATGCTATGATTTCTAGTTTTAGTCGATGATAAGAACCAAAAGAAACAAGATTAGTATTGAATGTGATGAAAAATTTGCTGATGATAAGTCAAATGGTATGATCACTAGAGTTAAGTACGTTGTGATCATGCCTAATAAGTTTTCATGGAATATGATTAATAAAGTTTACCTTAATCAACTCTTAGACTCACCAAGGAATAAAAGTAAATAGTTTGGTGAGAATTCTGATAATGGATAACATAGAGGAAAAAAGATTCAGTTTCCTTTGAGTCAATAATGTGGGAAGAAAAACCCATATGGATGTCTTATAGGAACAATAAGATGATTTGAATATGGAAAATAAGGACACAAGGAAAGTAACTACAAATGGAAAATGAAAAGTTCAGTTAACACAATGAATAGGAATATTGGCCCCCTTAAGGTACTATCAAATGATGAATTCTTCAAATGTGGAAAGAATGGGCATTATGAAAATCAATGTCCTATGTGGAAAGCTCATGAAAATAATTAGAAATGTGGTACAAGTAATGAATATATTACTGATGAAGATGAGACTATAGGTAAAATGTGAAAGGAAAGAGGTATTAAGTAATATGATGAGGTATCCTTGTTAATGGCTTAAGGATGGAGTGAAATAATTGAAGTGTTTATGTATTTGGATTCCATAATTATGTTATATGAATTGTGAAATATGTAAGGATTGTTCAATTTATGTTTTTCCCTAAGTATTTAAATGAATATGTTAAATTGTTTTGATAGACTAGAAAAGGGTTTTAATTTAAAGGTGATATTTTTGGAAAACACATGATTAAGTGAAGGATAGACCTTAATATGTGCATGATGTCGGGATAAAAAAATAAAGTGAGTTTGATTATAAACAGGATAGTATTGATGACCTTGGGACTGATAATATGAAAATATGTTTTATGATATCATGGTTTGAGTTTATAGAATTTTTGGATTTATGGTATAAGTATATAGTTAATTTTTGAAAGGATGCAGGTTTTCACTGAGGTGTTATGGTAATTCGGGTTATTACCATGTTTCAAGAGAAAACATGATAATGGTATTCACAAGTTTGGTATGTGACAATTAAGAGCTACATCATGTTTTTGAGGGATAAATGATAACTTTAATGACCTTCTTTTTAAATTATTGGAATTTAATCTTTTTAAGGGTTCATAAGGTTAACTATTTATAAAATTGTTTATGTTAAATTTTGGATGAGATTTTAGATATTAATTAATTTATTTATACATATAAGATAAAACATGTTAGTTTTTTTATGATGATAATTAGAGATATAAGGAATGAATTATCATCCCATTATGAATCTCATCATCTACTAGTTCTCCAGTCATTATAATTTCAACCTCACTTCTTGGAGTAAGAGATGAAGTAAAAATTGATCAAGGCACAACTAATGGATGAGATCGTTCTTACAAAATGGAATGAAATAAAGTAAGTATATATTCTCAAATGATTTTTCAAATAAAATTTTATTCTATTATCATCATTTATGATGATATCAATGACCCTTTTCAGACCTTTTTGGTCCATGGTTTTGTGGTCATTAACCTTTTAATGACCATATTCTCTATTATTCTCCATCATAACTTGATAGTTAGAATTCTCTCCCATGTCCATATTTTTACTTTCCACTAGTGTCCTATTAATTATAATCCTAGTTATGTGGTGATATTTGAATTTTACTTTCCAAATTCTTAATAGGAAGTTTTATTGACCCTTTTATGATGTGGGTTTCCCACAAAGAAATTCTCAAACATCCACCTTTGATTTTCAAAGAGAAATTTGAAATTGCAAGGATTAAATTTCCTTTTTAAATTATTGATCATATTGGAACTATATAATATCCATTGGAACCTCTAACAAATCTCTCTCATGTTCAAAATGTGTTCCATTTATCTCTTCTAAGGAAGTACAAACTTTATCCTTCACATCTACTAAACTCAGAGGTTGTACCATTGGAGCAAGATCCTTCTTATGAAGAGAACTCGATTGAAATTTGGGATCTTAGAGATAAAGTTCTAAAAAACAAGACCAATCATCTAGTTAATTTTTTTTGGATAAAACCACTAGTTTGAAAAATCTACATGGTAACTTTAGGTTAGGATGAGGTATAAGTATCCTCATTTGTTTATATTAGAATGATGAATTTTGAGGGAGAAATTCATTTTAAGGGGGGTAGAATGTAACACCCTATTTTTTATGAACCTTTTTTTTAATTTTTGAATAAATTAAATTTCTTTGATGTCTTGTGTTATACACTACACCATCTTAAGCTTGCGCTACACACAATAACAACTTAACTTTCTTTACACACAACATTGAGTTTCTACAAACACCATTTTATTATTGTACTTATTTAAACAAGAAATTTATAACCTAGACATTACAATGGAAGGTATGAACATTATTAATTGAATTATAAAATTATGGTTTATACATAATTCTATAACCAATTAATTATAAATAAACATAAAACCCTTTTTAAAATAAAAGGATATGTTTTTCTGAAAAACTATGCACAAATGTGTTTTATACAAATAAATAAACAAATCACTCATGTTTGATTATTAATGATATATATATATATAATATTCAATTTAATTTTTATCATTCATATTATATGTTTCCTAGATAGGATATAAGAACAAATCCAATTTTAAGCATAAAAGAAATAGTTTTTCAAAAAGGCACTTTTGCCGCCTTTTAATGGCATACTTGTTTTAAATATAGTTTTAACACTTTAATAAATTATATTTTAAAAAATAAAATTATTATTTTAAATCATAATATTGAAATTTAGTTTTTTTGATTTTTTGGTATTTTTCTGATAAGTTTCATGTTTTGATGAATAGTGAAAATACTGAATTTTAATTAAAAACAACTTTTTCATCGAAATAATTTATAGTGTTAAATTATATATTTTATAGGTTTTAAAGTATAATTAGATAAAATTTTATCATTTAATATAATTTAGAACATTTTAATCAATTTCAAATTTAATTTGGATATAAAAACATTTCAATCTTTTGAATGTTTTCACTTTAAAAAACCGTTTTCTCATTCCGTTAGTGGGATTAATTTTAAATTAATTTATGCCAATTATGTTTTTATAATTGTGAAAAATATATTCTATATTTGGAATAAAAATTTAAAAATTTATTAATTAGGTCCCTTTTATTTTTTGATAATATGAATAGTAACTTTAGTAATTGTTTATTACCAAAGTTAAGGGTAAATCAGGAAATTGAGGGTAAAAATAATATTATAAATATTAGAAAACTACCCTAAAAATTTACCAAATATTATTTTAGGAATTTAATTATACCTGTAACATATAAGTATCAAAATTTAATAATTTAATGTACACGTTACCAAGAAAATGACTTAAATATTATTAAAATCAAAGAGTGACAAAATGTCACACTCTTACTTTTAATAAGTATAATATTTTTAATATGGGGTTAAATAGAAGATACACTCAACTATGTATATTATTATGAAATATAAAAGGTTTATATATATCATGAAAATTTATTTTTAAAATTTAGTGATAAAATAACTTTTATAAATAATTACATAATAATGATGTAGATATTATTCAATTAATGAAATAATCAATTAAATGATATTATTAATATTAAAATAAATATAATTTTACTTAAATAAGGTTATACAAGAATTTTATAGGTTAATATGAAATTTTTTGGGTGTATTAAATGATTTTTTTGAAGTTATCTTACTATATTGATTTTTTTAATGTTAATGTTATGAATAGTGTCAAAATTGACACTTATGATATTTTATGAAAACTTCATTTTATTAAATTAGTTAAAAATAATAAAATATTAAATAAGAAAAATGGGATTATATTTAGTCTAAAATATCATTAATTGGATATTTATGGTCCAATTTACACTTTATATGTAAAAATTACATCCACTTAATATTAAAAACTTTGTTACCATACTTAAAATTAAAATGGCTTAACTAAGGGTTAATCAAAATGATAAGGTTTAAAAGGATACTAAAAATTATTGAAAATCTATTGGTTGATTATATTACAACCTTATAATATCTTATATTTTAATCAATGTTTTTTTGAATGTATTTGGACTGATATTGAATTTATTATAAATTAATATTTTGAGAAATTCCAAAAGTGCCCCTCCCCTCTCTTATAAAGGGAACCTATTATCCTCTTTTATTAACACTTCAGAAACTATTTGGTTCAGAAAAAATAAATCCCAATATCCTCCCAAATTCTCTACCTTCATCTTAGAATCCTTAATTTGGGAATAAATCCAACCAAATAAGTTCTTTTGTGCAAATCAAAAAGAGATACCCAAAGAAGAGGTAACATTCATCAACACATGTTTTTGTTTTATTTATTACTTAAACCCATTAAATTATTTTTATTTCATGTTTATATTATAACATCAGTATCATAAATATAATAATATTTTTTTATATTGAGATTTATATCTACACTTACACATACTTCCATTTAATGGGTAATGAACTTACCGTTTGTTTGTATGATGAACTACCGCGTCACGAAACTATGATTGTTTGTTTTTTTCCTTTGCTACCTATCATGGTGGGAATTATGATGTACATAATGTTTTTATGATATATATTATATTTATTAATTCTTTATGCTTCTATAAATATTACATAAAACATACCTTCATGGTTTCCATTTCATGTAAATACGATAACTTCATTTGTGGATGTGTGGTCCACCACCTCCTCTAAGTGATGTGATTCGATGAAAATTTACATGGAATGTAATAAGGATGGGTTTAGTAAAGTTATATGATGTATATGAAACAATAATTCTATTTTAATGATAATATATATATATATATACATTTCATTTACTTCCTTTCAATACGACAATGAAACGGAAACAACGTTCATGCGTATGTACGACCTACCATCTCAATGAATGGTGTCTTTCATTGTATATTTATATATTTTATAAATTATTATATATATTTATATAATTAATATATATGATATTTATATAATTTTTTACATTATTCATGATCTAATTAATATCATCAAGAATAATAAGTCAAAATGTATACAAAAAACAACGCAGATATTACCTGAAATGTAACATTAACATGGAATTATTAATAAACGTGTAATATAATGTCATAATAAAATAATATATGGTATCATATATATGAATATGGTACTATAGTATAAGTATAATAAAATTATATTTATCATATACGAGGTTTTAATGAGTACAAAGAGAGTCAAGACATAAGTTAAGGGATTTTTGTCTCACTTTTATTTCTGTGAGACACATGCCTTATACACTACTTATTTCTTCTGGGTGGTGTATATACTAACCATTAATGTATTTTATGATTATTTTTCTGAATATTATGGTATTTTTATATACTTATAATTTTATTTTTTGATGGTGCATACAATTCTACTGATTATAAAGTTGTAAGGGTTTATTTCATAATCTCATCAACATTCAGGATTGTTTCATTTTAAATCTTTATTGGGGAATATTTATCTTCCATATTTGTGTTTTATAAAACTATTTTCAAAAAATATTTTTACTATTCTACTATAATATTTAAAGTTATTTTTATCCATGTTTTAATTTTTAATAAATGGTTTGAAAAGAATCTTTTTTATCATTTTCCGAATGAGGTACTTTTTGACTTTTTCAGCAAAAGTAATAAAGGAATATTTTTTTAACTTATACAACATGAACATATTTCTAAACCTTCATGATGAATTAATTGTTTAAATATTACCTTAAAATATTATATGGTTATATTCATATAATATTTTACAATTTCATGACATTTTAATAAAATAAAACATTTTTAAAGGAGAAAGGATATTTTCTTCAAGAATTATTTTCAGGTGATATCTCAAGGTGATTTTTCATCTATGATAACATTATTTGATATTACTTCTGTTTTAATGTGGATATTGTTTTCAAGGATTATATCCCTATTATTCATATGGGGTTTTTTATGTTCATTATGGAAGGATATTTATAAAAACCATTTCTTTTCCATGGGTTATGTTATGATTGAATGATGCTTATGAAACCCATTTCATTTCACGGGTTCTGATATGATTTATGTTATTGTGGAAAACATATTTATGTTTTTAATTTTGTAATGGGTGGGACCTATATCTCCCTCCAATTCATTGGTTAAATATTTATATCTCATGAGACAATGATGGGAAATAAAGTCTATGGGCTTGATCCACTATGGAAGATGGGAAAAACCGATCCACTATAGGAAGATGGGGAAACCCAATCCACTATGGAAGATGGGGAAACCCAATACACTATAGAATATGTGGAAACCCAATCCACTATGGGAATATGGGGAAACCTGATCCACTATGGGAAGATGGGGAAACCTGATACCTTATAAGGAAAGGACTGCAACTGCGGATGGTGGTGTGTCCTGCCCAGTAGGTGCAGCCCCCATGAAGTGCCCTGATAAGTTTCAGAAATGAAACTAAACTTATAGGGAATGATATTACATGTTTATGTGTATACCATAAATCTTTATCTTATTTCTATATTATTATTTCATGGTTTATTCTTTTGATTCACTTATGATTCATGTCTTATGAACTACCAATCTTTATGAAATGACTTGTGTATAAGATATTTGATATACAAGGTATGATATTTGAATATTATGCTTATGTTCTCATACACTTATGTTTATGTTATGCTTACGTATCTACCTTGTTTACCCTTAATAAGAATCCTATCTCACCCTTTTTTATGTTTCCATTCCCTATGTTATAAAGAAAGGTTTTAAATAGGAGTATTAAAGGGGAAGATCTTATGGGATATATTGAAGATATTTCACCAAATTAGAAGAATATGGTCCATGTTTCCAAAGGCACTAAACTAGTATGGTGTTCAGGCATGTGATTATGGAATGTAATGAATATTCATCCTAAAATATTTAATATTCATTTATGAGAATTCTAGTTCGTTATACATCCCATGTGCATTGCACGAGGTAAGACTATAGTTTTACATCATGTGATGTGGATGTTGGTAGAAGGAAGTTTTATGTCATGTAACATGGATGTGGGAGAATCACTCCTCACCCCTAGGGATTACATAACTACAAATCATACAACCTTAGGTGGGGAATGACTTTAGCAATTCCAAGATATGATAGTGTGTAGGAGTGGTCAATCATGAGGTCCATGTTATCATGCTTATGCTGAGAGAGAAAAGGCATTAGCGTACCTATGCTGAGAAGAAAAAGGTATATGGAAGTGTCAAGACACACTTGGAAAGGATTGGGCCATAGGAATGGGCATCATAGGTCAAATAGGGACTTGAGGTGTAGCTGTACTGATCTTGGATGGATGTGGGGGCCATGGGCACTCAACCTTCAAGAAGAGGTGTCAATAGAAGCAAGTCAGCATAGAGAATCACATGATAGGGGATTTGTGAAGAATAGGGTCTCATAGAGAGGTGCTTCATAAAGATCAGGTGGTTCATGGAGGTCAGAGGATTCATAAAGGAAAAGTATTCATGAATCATGATGACCCTACCTTAGGATGAAGTCTTGGATTGGGGAGGGAGTGCTTCACGAAGGCTTAATGTTTCATGAAGCCTAAAGTACCTCAGAGGGCCTTATTCCTTCGCAAAGGGTGTAGGCCTTCATGAAAGTCATCTGTACTAGAGGTGGAGGCATTCAAGAACCTATTGAATGGGGTTTCATGAAGGTCAATTACCATGGATGATCCATTTATGGTATGGTTTGTGATGCTCAGGTGAGTCATGAATTGGGAGCAAAGTCAAAAGGTTAGGGTAACCATAACTCAAAGGTTTGAATGAGGTGAGTATTTATTGGCGAGGGGTATCATGAAGTTGTGAAATGATTCACTAAGGAAAAGTGGTATTTTCAAATGGGAATGGTTTTTTCAAGATCTCAAAGGTTATCATCAAAGATTGGAGCATTCATGAAGTAGCGACATTGTCATCATGGAGGTTACTATCAACACTTTACGCATTCGTGAAAGGAGCTTTGTGGATGAGAGATTCACGAAGGGGATTCATGAAGTAGACTCCTAGAAGGATTATTTAGACCATTTGGATTGGATTTTCATCAAAGTGGTTGGGTCTTACTTGACCATTCTTATGACATGTATTTCGGTGCCAATAAGAACACCACTTGGAACTCTTTCAGGTGAAGATGTGAATCCTCACTGGCTAGCCCATGGAAATGAGGTAAAAGATGAATCAAACCTGATTTGAGTTCAAACTCTACCTCAATGTTTGGATATTTAATACCAAAGGGTTGGTAAGTCATATTAGGGGTAGAGAGTTCTTTAAGTGTTTATTCCGTAGGATTATCCATTTATAGAAAAATTGGATGGGCAATGAATGAGTCCAAATTGATTTGATTATTTTTAATATTCCTCCTAAGTCAGTGAAGAGTTTTATCGATTTTTGGGTCAAACAAATATGATGCATTGTTTTAGAGGCTATGAGGAATTTAGAGAAACTTTAAAAGGATGAAGAAGTCATGTTTTAATTTTTTTTTTGTTTATGATTTTTATGGGAAGGTGGATTTTTCATTGTTTTTTTGTTTTTTTTTAATTTTTTTGTTTTGTTTTTGCAAAAAATAAAAAACTACCAACTTCTAGTTTAAACATCCCTAAAAGTGACACCATTTTAAGTATAATCGATTGTCTCCAATCGACCGTTCAAATACCCGATTCTTTGATAATGTGTATAGTGACACTCGGGTCGAATCCTTGGTGATGATACTTTTTTAGAATTGATTATTTTTAATTGATTATATTTTTTTGGAAAGGCTTGTTTGAAAATATGAATTAAATTGATTGATAGATGAAGTTTTATTTTACAATTTTATAAATACTAGGGTGATTTCATTAATGGGGATTTAATATTATGATATCCTTGAGATTTTCATGATGTTTCATTAAATTAACACCCACTTTACAAGATGATTTTGACCAGAATTCTCAAGTATTGAGACTTTAATCCAAGCCTTAAATCAACTAGGGTTATAATATTAAGAAATAATTGTTTATGGTACTATATTTATGGTTTCAATAATCCATGTAATCCAGATTTTAACAAAACATTTCATTAATCCATTACATTTTAATTTTAACATACACAATGTTAAACTAAAGAATATTTAACGAGAAAAACCTATCAATCACTTTATGTCCCAAAATTATGACTCACCCCATTAGATGATTTACTAATCCATTTAAATGGTTATTAATCTAGTTTATTATTCTTATGGTGATGATTTTTAAAGAGAAAAAAAATAATGGGACATGAAAAGAGTAGTGTGCCAAACATACACATAAACGATGAAGAAATTTAAACATGGACTTTTGATTAAACAAGAAAGTGAGAGAAGGTAATGATTTTAAACTTTATTAAAACAATTTTAAGAACATTAATTTTACACAACAGAGGGTGGATGAGAATTATAGATTATGATGAAGAAACATGCTTTAATATTTAATTTAAATAAAAACAAAATTACACAATTACAATTGAAAACATTTGAAGTACATGAAAAGAAATCATGGAGGAATGTTATCTAAAGTAGAAAATTGAGTTTTGAAGTTCATCCTAAGACGTTTGTAAGGCTATGGTCATGAAAACCAATCCTTATAAGCTTTAAAATTATAACCTCTTTCAAGGAGAAGAGGGGGATGAATTTATAGCCAAAGGTGGTGGACAATTTTCATTTGAAAACTGACCTCCAAGTTTCCTCAACCATCTTTCCACTTATATAGATAAATATATAGAAATATTATTCTTCAAAGTTGAATATATGGATGTGCATAGTTTACCCTCTAAATTTTGTATTCATTTAACTTTTATATCCAAATTTATGTCTATTTTCCCAAACCATGTGCTGCTATCCAATTTTGAGTTGAGTTTTTACACAATCTAAATGTGAATGCATTTATATATTTTATTTCACACCACAAAACATTAGCTCAATTATAAGATTATATTGGCATAAAAGTCCAAAATGTTTGGATATTTTAAAATCCCATACAAAATTATGGCATGGACTTTAATGCATCAATTTGGAAGCTTTTTAGTTGAGTAGGGCCTTATAATTTTTATCCAAGATGTAATGGAATTTCCCTAGACTTATAATGAGGTATCCATGAATTTAGAATTCTGTATTGATCCCAGAAAATGTAACATCACATCTAATCCAATTTCTTTGAAAAAATATTTAATCCTTCTTTTGTGATCTATATGGCCCTTAAAATAGAATAATTGGCAAAAGATTTAGTTTAATTATTTTTAGTACATTGAATTAGTAACTCTAAAAAACAAGAATATTTTTTTTGGATAAGCAGGTTGATAGTTCTAATTAAAATAGTAAACTGGCTCGAATTTAGATTGATTCAAATAATACTAAAAAATTATATTTAATATTAAAACATGGGTATTTCACACTTATGATGCGGTTTTCCTTGAAAATTAGTAAAATGAGTAGATAAATAGTTTTGAATAAATTAATAATGTCCATAAAATGTCTATAACCTTAAAACTCTTAGTCCTATTGATGATTTTATACATATATCTTCTATCAACTTTGGGTTTCCTTAATGTGATTCTGAATGATTTTCACCTTTTCTACCATTTATTTAACCATTTCAGGTCCTAATAAATTATGTTCAATGAATTCATACCAACACTCCAGTGTTATACATATTTTCCCATAAAGGGTTTCATATGGGGCCATTTGGATGCTTCAGTGAAAACTATTGTTGTAAGAGAACTTGACCAGAGGTAGATGTTGGTACCATACTACTTTGAAGTCCATAGAACATTCTCTAAACATTTTTTCTAGTGTTTTAATATCCCGCTCAGGTTGAGCATTAATTTGAGAACGATAATCCATACCGAAGTTCAAATTAGTGTTTATAGGATGTTGGACAATTTTTCCAAACTCGGAGGTAAATATTGAATCTCAATAAGATACAATTAATAATGGTACTCCATGAATCCTCACAACTTCTCTGATGTATATCCATGCAAGTTGGTAGAGTGATAATTCCTCTCAAACTGTGATAAATTGATCTAAATTTGTAAGACAATTTATAACAACCTATTGAAATAATGGGTGACCTAGACCCAACTATTCCGTACTTTTGATTCAATATCGTGTGTATAGGTTCGATATACATGATGTTTACTTACCATTATAGTGTAGATATTTCTCCATCCACTATTTAATGGTAATTTCCATAGATTAATTTTCATATCAAAAGTTTATATCAGATCCCAAGCTATAACGAGAACCTTGAGATAGTATGAAATTAATCTAAAATATATGTTTTATGGCCTAGATACATCATATTGAATAAACAAAGTTGATGTATGACTATCAGGTGTTGGGGGATCATATGAATTGATACTTATTCTCATGAAGTTCTCACTTGGTGATCTCTAGTAGTGATATCATGAGGACATAACTACTAATAAGGACACCAAATGTTTTGGGCATCATTGGTTGTTTCAATCTATGAACATGTGTATTGGTATCCTGACTTGAGATCATTACTAGTGTGTTTCATTTGATATCATACGTTGATGCAAGGAAAAAACCATGATAATGAAATTTTGGTGAGGTAGATTGTGTTGGATGCATCATTAGTGGTATGGAATTGGTTGAATGGTCATGAAAGGATTTGTTTCTTCCAAGTTAAGGAAGTTATATATCTCTGGCCAGGTTGATCAGGATGGTACAAACTTCATAAGTCTTTTGCTGAAGCTTTATAAAGGTAAATTTAACCGGTTAGATAAAAAAATAATAAATCAAGAAAAGGGATATGACAAAAGTTTGTGTCCTTATTTATGAGATATCTAAAGAAAAATATATTATAGTACACAGTACATGTTCATAGGTTGGTTTTCATTGTGATGACAATCCTCACCTCTTTAGGGTCCTTGATGGGTTACTGGACTTCGGTCTTGGTCGGTGGATTTTAATCACTACTGTCGAGATAAGGGCCTAGAGTGTCACACACAATATCATATTCAAGAATCCACCTTATTCAGTTGAATAAGTATATTGGACATGGTGGGACCCACCATGGGGTTCGAGCATTGTCTAAGGTATCAAGCACCAGAGGAATTAATAAATTTATTATTATTGAATTTATGAATAATTGGGTTGAATTTATTTGAAGTATTTACAAATTAAGTAAATATGATAAAATTTTAATCGAACGAATATTATTTTAATATTCCAGGTTTGTTTAATATTAAGTGGGAATTACAAGTAGAGTTAAATGACTCAGGTTTATCATGTAATATATATTATATATATTATAGGTATGTGATGAAATAATAAATAATATTGACACATATTATTTCATTGTATTTATTTATTTAGAGGAAGTTATATTAACAAGGGCCAGGGAACCCAACCAGGTATTTTATACGCCCACTATATATAGAAGGAGAGAGGCTCTTGGCATGTACTATTCATGGTGATAAATCCATATCCTCTCTCTCATCTCTCGCTTTCTAGAGGGAGCAACTCACGATCCAAACATTCAGATCAAAATCTCTCATTCACATCGAGGGAATATTGATGTGGTTATCATCAGTGCATCAAAGGCATCTTAGAATTGCTGCGTTAGCACTTGGTATATGATGTATGATGCTCTAATTGAATTTTAAATCATTTGTGGATGATCTAGAGAGATCCTTCCATGGATCCTTCAAGAAACGATCGCCGATGACAAGTTGTAGTTGACCGCGGCTTCAAATATTTAAAAGGTATGTTTTCAATTTATGTTTATGTGTTATTTTAATTTACACATGATCCTTAGACCATACTGGGGCTTGGATCATCAGTGATGATAAGTTTCATCATCCCTATGATGAAAAATTTAAAATCCCCAGCTCACCGGCTTCTTCTGCGCACCCCGATACCTTAAATTGGTATCAAAGGTACTGCATAAATTTTCTGAGCCTAGAAAAATTGATTTGAATTGAAATCACGTATAGGGTTTAATTTCAATCCCATCAATTCTGACCGCGATATGATCTAAGGTCGAATGACCAAGTTAAGGTCATTTGAAAAAAAATTATGGATTGTTCAAGGGTATTAATTTTGAATTTTCTTCTGAATATGTTCTTCCACTAGATTTATGAATGTTTGATGAAAATAATAATTTTTATTATCATTTTAATATTATTTTTATGTAATAATTGTAATAATAATAATAAAAACAACAATAATAATAATTCATTATCATAATAATAATTATTATTAATTAAAAGTCTATTGCATAAAATTTGGAAGGGGAAAAGAAATGGATTGTGTGGAAAACATGCAGGGGGTGGGGTACAGAGGATTCCTATTAAAAAAAGAGGAAGAATCCAAAAGGGGGTCTTCTACTGTGGAAGGGGTGGCCCCCTTTTTCTACTGTCTCTCTCATCCAGTTGACCTCCCCACCTCAAGCTGGCCCCTAGTCGGGCTCCTCTTGGACTGCCACAACACTTCGATAGGCACTGCTTGTCAGACCAGCTGAAGGCCGTACTCTATGCAGTGGAAACACCTCTTCTCCCTTACCTCACCTCCTCCAAGATCTCCCTTACTGATAGGGCTTGTCAGCTGCCTCCTCCCCCTTTTGAGCCAGCTGCACCCCCTCCTCTCCAACGAGCAGCCCCAATGCACCCAAACTAGACCAATAGCGGCGACCATGGCATATTTCTCCTCGGTGAGCTCCTTCTACACTATCAGGCCTAGTCTCGGTCCACTGATGTGCATCCCCTCCATCCATTGTATCTTGTCGTGCCACCTAATACCCGCAGTACTGGTCCAAGCTAGTAGATCTGGTCTCACTGGATCCATAGGTGGTGTTGCCCCTATCCTTTGCTTGAAGGTAAGCCAGATCCTCCTCCCCATGGTAGTGATGAACCCGCGACCTTCCTCCACTAGACTGCATTCTCTCGGACGTAGGCCTGCCCCAACCTACAATTGTCCCAACTCACATTGTCTAGTTTTGGTGGCATTGACCTTTGTTGGATTAAGATTCGGTGCCTCCTTGCCACATATTACGATGGCCACTGGCCAGATCTAGTTCTAGTTCTTACTTGCTGCAGCCAGATCAATAGTCAGTAGAGATCTAGTGGTGAGGTACCCCTCATATATACTGAACCTGAAGCACCCAGATATGGCCCGAGTGAGTCTTCCCAACCTGGAATGGGTCTGGGTGGACATGTCTGACCCATATTGGGCTAGCACATGTTTTTTATTACCCAAAATAAGTCTGCATAGGTTTTTCGCAACCTGTATTGGGTACATATGGGTCTGTAGATCCTAGATTAACCATAATAAATAAAATTAATTAATTTAATTTTAGAATTAAATTAAATTAAGTAAAATATTAATTGACGGTTTAACAAATAATTTTTTTAATACCCAGATAAAATTAATTTAATTATGTTATTAAATTAAAATGAAATTAATAAAGGGACCATAGATAATTAAATTATTTGAATTGAATTAATTAATTTAATTTAATTAAATACCCTTATATTTAATTTAATGAAATTAAATTTTATCATGCTTAATTTTACCCACATACTAGTCTTGAACACTGACCTTTGTATGTATGAATTTTACCCCTTGCATGCATGCAAGTATTTTTGTACAATTGATGGAGATGATGTATGGTGTGGACCTCACCAAGATGAGGTGGTGCACTATGATGAGGATAGTGAAAGATGTAAACCACGACAAGCTGAGGTGAACTCCATATGACCGGTGGATATACTAGACGAGGCGAGCTGCATTAAGAGTTAAATGATGACTCAGGTATGATTCCCCTAGGTCATTATAGATTCTCCATACCAGTTGGGTAGTTTATTACCTTAATGATTTTATTTTTTATTTTACGTATTTTATTATAGCGGGAAAATATATAAAATAATAAATAATAAAATGCATAAAGAAGCGACGTATGTTATTCTATTAATGTTTAGTTGTGAGTGAAAAAACATTAATGAATAAGATTAATAGAAATGGATTACATTTGTTGAGAGAAAAACACAAAAATCCACATAGAAATATTAAGTGTTAAGCAACCTTCTATCATTCCTCCAATGGCCCAAAGACCTTCATTTTTTATTGATTTTGATAATCCACCTTTTAAGGGGTGAGGTGGAACCCTTACAAGGCCCGTAGGTGTAAGTATTACAAGGCCCGTCTGCCTTAGAGGGATTCATTCCCGTAGGCTTCAAACATTACATACAACCTAGACTAACTACTGGGAACTGCTCCTCCCCAACATCTTCATCATGAAATCAGCTCTCCACCTTCGCATGGCTGTTCGGATAGGTTTTCCCACGCATGCACAGGCTTGTCCTGATGGCAGGTGCCATACCCTCTCATTCTTGCAATCTGTTTATCTTTTGCAATGGTGAAAGATCCTTGATCCTCCTCCTTCTGAAGTTTGTTCCTTGTAGGTTTTTTGGTTTGCATCTAAACTTAAGGTGTCCTGAAGGCCTTGAGGTGGCCTGAAAGCCTTACTGACCCAAAGGCCTGGGTGGCCCAAAGGCCTTAAAGGACATGGGGACCAAATTGGTAGCCCGAAGTCCCAAATAGGGGAATATTCCCAGCTACTATAGTGCCAAAAAGTGCCTGCTACAGTTCCACTATAGTACCTGTTACAGTTCTACACAGTTCCTACTACAGTACCTGCTATAGTACATGCTACAGTACCCCCTGACAATTAGCCTCTGCCTGGATTTGATCCAGGGTCTCCTGGATGCACTTAAGAAGTCCTCACCAACTGGGCTGAGGCTCATGTGCTTCCATCATTCAAATTTGAACAAAATTGAATGTTTGGGGTGCTCATCATGCCAAAGATGAGAGCACCTCTTATTAATGTGGCATTCTTTTGATAATGATGGGTTGAATCAACTAAAGTTTCAAAAAATAAGTATGAAAATCTAGCTTGTTGTAATTTTAGATTCAAGTGTTGAGAAAATCAATTTTATGATTTTATAAGCTGGGAATTCACTCAACAGATCAAGGAACTATGAATCAATGTGATTGGCTAGCAAAACGCCAACCTTAAACCCTTCGAGTAGTGGCATAACCAAATATTTTAGACTATGTGGGGTGGTTCAAGGATCCTTTCCACTACAATACTCTAGTGATAGAGTATTCTGATTCTAGTAAAGAGGGTTCCTAGAATTAAATAAAATAGTGGGAGAAATTTAATGATATAATTAATCAAAAATTTCTAATTTGGAAATCATGATAAAAGTACAATCTGCTAAATTTTATTTGTATAAAATGGAAAGTAAAATCACAATATAAACTATGATAAATGTTGGAAAAATTAAATGTCAAAACTAGAATGAATTTCCAAGTGTAGTACAGGTGGTTGTGTACATTAGTACAATATAGGAAATTTGAGGTGTTGGTGTCCCTATACCTCTTAAGCCATCTCAGGAAGTGAGGGTGCAAAATTTCTTACACGCGAATCATGTATGAAGCATATGATGGTTATGTCATAATGTTATCATCAACGTTCAATGTTAGTTGTAAATAATACATTAGGAAATGGATGATCAGAACATTTTGTCTCATCTATGAGAAGTTTTCGAGGAGAAAGCGAAGCATAATATGAATGGTTGATAACTACATTGGTTATGTGTAAAGTGAAAGACAATTAAAGATATTTCAATGGATCCCTTTATCATATCATTTTCACCCAATTAATCCAGTATTGTTGAATGTTACAAAATGAAATGGTTAGATTAAACACTTAATTATCTTTTAGGTAATGTTTTACAAGTAATAATAATATTAAAGAAAGCACTATCTTTAGTTCTTATGGAGAATAAATTGGAATACAAGGTGAAAATTTCAATGGAAAGTTACACCAAAGGAACCTTTTTAATGTACTTCAAATAATAAAGGTTGGTTATTGAATACGAGATTATTTTCATCCCATATTATGAAATAAATTTATTAAAGTTTAAAATGCAATAAACTGAATTAAATAAGCAAGAACCCGCTTCTTCTTCAGTGCATATTCATAAAATAAATGTATTGTTTCGAACATACTTATTGGGTAAAAAATAAAAATCTTCAATCACATATGTTTATGTGAATATGGAAACCAAGTAACAAAACTTTACAAGAAGTAAGTTGTCTTCTCCAAGTAGCTGAGAAATAGTGATTCCTAAGTTAGCGGTGAGAAGTACATGAATTCTATTTTCCAAGTGATATATTCTAGTAAAACATTTGTAGAGTATAACCAAAAAAATTTATCTTATATATCCATTCAACACAAGGATACACCATTCCAAGTTTAGGAATGAATTTTGTTTGTGGTGTTACATACTCAAAAAATAGTTCATTGATACTTGTATTTAGGACACTTGGCCTTGGGCCTTCAGGATATGTATTGGGTCACCCTTTACCCAATCTAAAGAGGTATTTTCGTTAAAAAATAAATTTAGGCTTCAACCCGAACCTTTAAAAAAAATGAGAAATAAGTGATGAATATAAAATGTAATACTTTTACCCAGTTGTGGAAAGATAATTATTTTTCAAATAAAACTCAAATTATACATTAAGAATATACCTAGTATGGTATTTAGGCTTGACATAGCTAAAAAGATTTGGTATTATCGACTTATTTAGTTTGGACAAAGAAAACTTTAGAAATAAAGGTATGCCACAAAGCTTGTAGAGTTAGTTAAACAAGAAAATGTGAATTTTTCCAAGGAAAAAATAGTGGTAAAGATACTTTATAATATTCCTTTAAGTTATTAAGTAATGTGATAGTGAATTATATTCATGGTTATAAGATATGTGTTTCTTCAGAAAGGCATACCAAAGAATATATTAACAAAGCATACATCGACCATGATAATGAGCATAGAGTAATTCCTAAACACACATTACCTCATCTATATCACAACATTGATGTTAATTAGGATGATTGATGATGAAGTCTTACATGTTAACATTGATCAAAAAAATGTAGTGTGGAGAAATTATTAAATGCACATTTCATACATCAAAGTTATGATGCAAGTAGTATCAATGTTACAACCTGTAGTAACTTCCATCATATTTCATGAAATGCTTTGAAAATAATGACGAAACCCTCAACTAATATGCCAACTAAAAATGACACATGGATATGATGGAAATCCATTATGTTATATGAAATGTGTTTAGATGCAAAGAGTTTTTTAGGATATAAACAAACCTGCATCAAGCTAATCAAATTGTGCATCAAATAATTATCCTAGTGATTTCTTATCATATTATATAAATCCCTAAGATAGAAAAGTTGTAGTTAAGTGATAGAGTAAATTTATATATAAGGATTCACATATCTATTAGAGATAGTGGGAGATAGACTTAATTGGATTTAGTAAATGACCAAGACGCACAAATGGTTGGCATTGGAATAAGATCCACAAGTATATGTCGAATAGGTATGTTCTAGTGACACATACTATGTAGGAAGGTTAAATCCATAGTGACAGTTTTATTTTCATCATGATCGATGATAAATTATTAATTGTGAATAATAATTCCTAAAATTGAGCAGTGTATGGAAATTATCTAAGACTGACATGAAAAATTAAAATAAAATAATGGATTTCATATATCAAAGTGAAAAGGGGCTTATAAATTGAATATCATGGTGGGTATTCAAGTGAGTTAATACATGGGTGTTACAAGTGCGGTACCAATAAGGATCAATTAGAAATACCAAGTTAGTATGCCTAAATCTATTAGAATTTTTCCTATCATGGATAATTTCTAAGATCATATAATTGGATATTGGATGTAAAGACCTACTTTTGTGGAAGGTGTATATACAACACAACCAAAAAGTAATGATGACACCATTGGATGCCAATAAGGGTTGAGAGTTACTAAAATCCTGTTCAGGATTAATGTAATCAATAAGATCTTAGAGAATTCATTTGGAATGAATCTTTTCCATGTGTCTATCTGAGGTTAGTGGGAGCACCATTGTTTTCCAAGTGAAATATGTTCAGCAAACTATGGAAAATAGATATCAGTCTTACAGTTAGTTAAGACTAGGATGAAAACAATTCTCTAATGATTGACTTATAGTAGAATCCTAACTTCTAGGAAAAAAGATATACCGTGGTAGATATAATGGTTTATTGGACCTATTCAATCATACATATACTGACACAATATTGAAAAATAAAATTTGGACCAATTCAAGATAAGAATTATTGCCAGTGTCACATGGAATAAATCTATCCAAGAAGACATGCAATGGAATAAGAGGAGATTAAGTGGTTGGATGAGTTCCATGAACTTATATTATATATCAATCACATATTCCATGATATGTACAATAATTTATACTACCAACATATACTTTATAGTAGAAAATATCAATTAAATCAAGGAGTACTGCAAGTGATGCAATCAAAACTATCCTATTGTACTTTCGCTAGTATAAATGATATGTACCTAGTAAGTGGAGAGGAAAGGATACTAGTTATGGTGGGACACAAACTAGTCTTTCTTAGATCAATTTTATCTAGTACCTCAATTTGGCTAAGGGTGATGAGTGAGCCAAGCTCATATAAGCCAGTGGTATCCATATCTACAAAACTGAGTATGTTGTAGCTTCTAAGGCAACAAAGAAGTGGTTAAATGCAATGATTTTTTCTAGTTCTTAGAATCACACCTAGTAAGTAAAGTATTATCATAATGTAAATCATGATATTATTACTATCCAAAATGTCAAGCTATGATAGTGGATAAAAGGGGTATACTTGAGGATGCATTCTCTTAAGAAGTTTCACTCAAGGAGGAGAGGTCACAAATAGTAGAATATCAACATGGTAGAAATGTGTCGGACCCAGTATCTAAATCCATTACTCAGTAAAAACATGATCTTTATCATGTGAATAGCTTACAAGTATGGTTAACAAGTTGGATCTAGTGCAAGTGGGAGTGTTGAAATTGTGGGTTCCCTAGACCCAACTATTCAGTACTTTTTATTACCTTATTGTGCATACAAGTTTTATATACATGATTTTTACTTACCATTATAGTGTAGATATTTTTGTGTCTACTATTTAATGGTTATTTCCATTTATTAATTTTTGTATAAAAAGGTTATAGAATATCCTAGGCTATAATGAGAACCTCAAGATACTATGAAATTAATATTAATATATATCCTATGGTCTAGATACATCATATTGACTAGACATAGTTGATATCTGAATATAAAGTGCTGGTGTATCATAAGAATTAAGACTTATTCTCATGAAGTTCTCACTTGGTGATATCTAGTAGTAAGATCATGAGGACATACCCTCCAATAAGAACACCAAATGTTTTGGGTGTCATTGGTTATTCCTATCTACAAAAATATGTATTGGTCTCTTGAATTGAGATCATTTCTAGTATGTGACATTTGATCACGTACTTTGATGCAAGGAAAAAACCATGATAATGAAATCATGGTGAGGTAGCTTGTGTTGGGTGCGTCATTGGTGGCATGACATTGGTTGAATGGTCAGGAAATGGTTTTTTGTTTCCAAGTTAAAGAAGTTATACATATCAGGCCTGGTTGATAAGGATAGTACGACCTTCATAAGTCTTTAGCCAAAGTAGTAAAAAGCTAAATCCATATGGTTAGATCAGAAAATAATAAATCAAGAAAAGGGCTATGACATAAGTGTGTGTCCTGCTTTATGAGATATCTAAAGATAAAGAGATTATAGTACACAATATATGTTCGTAGGTTGGTTGTCCTTGTTATGACAATCCTTATCTATTTAGGGGACTTAATGATTTTCTATACTCCACTCTTGGTCTGTGGATTTTATTCACTACTATCTAGATAAGGGCCTAGAGGGTTACACACAATAGCACATTCAAGAACCTGCCATATTCGATTGAATAAGTATATTGGACATGGTGGGACCCACCGAAGGGTCTGAGTGTTGTCCAAGGTATTGACCACCAAAGGAATAAATTAATTAATTATTATTCAATTTATTCATAATTGGGTTGAATTTATTTGAATTATTTACAAGTTAAGTAAATATGAGAAAATATTAAACGAACGAATATTATTTTAATATTCTAGGTTTGTTTAATATTAAGTGGGAATTATGAGTTTAGTTAAATGACTCCGGTTTATCACATAATATATTATATATATATTATAGGCATGTGATAAAATAATAAATAATATTGTCATAGTTTAGTTCATCGTATTTATTTATTTAATGGAAATTAAATTATAAGGGGTCGTGGAACCAAACTGGCTATTTTATACATACACTATATATAGAAGGAGAGAGGATCTTGGAATGTACTATTCATAGTGATAAATCTAGAGCCTCTCTATTCTCTCCCACTTTCTAGAGAGAGAGACTCACGATCCAGGTGTTCAAAAATAATTTTCTCCTTTATATCGAGGGCACATCGATTTAGTGATCATGGGGGCATTGAAGGTGTTGTCGGATCACTGTGCCAACACCCGATATTCAGTGTATGACACTCCAATAGATTTTCAAAGTGATTTTGGACAATATATATGGATCCTTACATGGATCCTTCAAGAAATGATCATCAGATACAAGGTGGAAGATATAAGAAATGGGAAATCCTTAGAATTAAAAATTGATGAGGAAGGGGTCATAATATTTTTTTCATGACTATATGTACCATCTAATCTAGAGATAAATAAAGAGCTTATGAATGATGCACATATCATCCATAACTATGTGTACCATCTAATCTAGAGATAAATAAAGAGCTTCTAAAGACTCTATTCATTAAGTCCATGAAATTTCTGGAGAATTAGTGAGTCTAAAGGTAATCACCATGAAATCATAGCATCCATAACTACTTTGAAAGGTATTCTTGGGAATATATTCCTTCCTCACCTTTAATTGGTGATATCCTGACCGAAGGCCCACCTTGGATAAATACTTTTCCCCATGTAGTTGATTGAACAAGTCATCTATCCATGACAGGGGATACTTGTTCTTTATCATGATTTTGTTGACCTCATGATAATCAATGTTGAGGAACATTGATCCATTATTATTATTGACAAAGAAGACTGAAACACCCCATTTTGAAGCACTCAGGTGTATGAAACCCTCATCCAGATTCCCTTGTAACTACTTCTTTAGTTCGTCCGACTCAATGGTGTCCATTCTGTAAGGAGTCTTTGATATAGTCAGAGATCCATGAATAAGTTCCATTGAGAAATCCTCTCAGTCACGAGGAAGGCCATACAATTCTTTAGGGAACACACCAGTGTAGTCCCTTAAAATGGGCATGTATTTGAGCACGATCCTCTCTTTTTTCTCAATCATTTGAGCTAGATATGATTGCTCATAAGGTAATAATATCCACAATTGAGATGATGATTTTGAAGGATATTAAACCTTACACTTGTAAAGAACTCGAGGATTCCTCGGTATGTGAAGAGTGATATACCTTTCCCAATACTTGACATTAGATTTGTATAAAGATATCCAATCCATTCCCAATATAACATCAAACTCCACCAAAGGAAGTAAGATGAGATTTTTTGTGAGGTTCAGCCCACAAACATTAACTGGGGAGGAGTTATATACTTTCAATGCAATAATTTCCCCATTTTCTATTCTCATAGATAACTCAACCTCTATATTTCAAGGTGGTGATTTAATAGTTTTACTAAACTTAAAATATATGAAAGAATGAATATAACCAAAATCAAATAGTAAGTTCTCTATTATTGAATGAATAAACAGTGTACCTATCACCAAATCATTGTTGGGATCCACCTCAGTAGTAGTAATAATGTATTCCCTTACTTATTGTCTTGGAGGTTATTATTTTTTATTGCCTCTGAAAACCCTTAGCTTAGGAAATTTTCTCGCATAATGACCATGTTCCTTACATTTGGAACACTACACTATTGGATACATGTTGATCTATCCTTCCTTCTTTCGCATTTGTGGGATTCTTCATATCCCTTTGGAAATAATTAGCCCAATTCCCTATCTTCTACATTTGAAGAATCACCTGGTTCCCATTAGATAGTTTCCAGTATGCTTCTTCCCAAAATTTTAATATGTGAGATGTTGGGTTTTCTTTCCATCATGGTATTTATCTATTAATCCCCCTTATTAAACTCTAATTTTAAATTTTTATCTCCAATCCCATGAGACCACTGATAGTATCCAATCCCCATTTAAACCTTAAGGGAACAATGTACAATCTCCTCATAGCTGTCATAGTCCTGAATCACTAATGTTTTTCATAGACCCAGGTTTTGGATTCTAAATAATCAATTTACCTTGCTTTCAGTGTTCATGAAAAAGCCATAGGTGTATTGTGTAGGCCTTGTAAAGTTTTACTCATACGCCCTGATAAACTCATCTTCCTTTTTTCTTCAGTATATGGAACCCCCTTTCCATCTTAAGATAGAGAGTTTAGGGAAAATATTTATTGAAAAATATTTTCATGAATTCTTCCCAATCCATGGAATCCATTTTATCCTTAGAATTTTTGTTTTTGATTAGTTCCCACACCGATTAGCTTCCCCATCAAAATGATAGACTTAAAGAATAACTTTCTCTCCTTCTCAGCATTGGGGGATATATAATATCTTATAAATGGAGTTAATCTAATGTTCTATGATGAGGGGATCATAATATCTACTAAATATAGGAGAACTATATTACATATAAATGATTTTACTGCAACTTGATATTTCTTAGGGTAAGGAGGTCATTCCACACAATTCAAGTTATTATTCATAACTTGAGCTAGTAGTTCTAGTAATGTCATGAATTTTTGATCTCTTGTTTCCATCAGACTTGGTATTTCATTAGGGAAATGATCACATTTCCTATAACATTGATTGTTGGTATAGATTATCCTATTTCCAAGAATTAAATAAAAAAGAAATTACAATTAGGGGGGATTTAATTCTTTTCTAATAAGAATATAAAAAGAAAACTTTTAACATCGAAGGATAAACTTATAAATGAAATGTATATCCTAACTTGTGATTCCCTAAGTTTTAGTTATCCATGGTGATGGAATTACCCCTAAGATTATTACTAACATTTTATAGTCCTAATCTCCAAAAATAAATAGATTTTTCTCTGATACCAACTATAGTGACCCTAGCCTTTTACACATACTATTACATGATTTTAAGTATAATTATCCATCAAATAAAAACCAAGCATCATAAAGTCTAGTGTATTTTTAAGAATAGGTAAATAATTAGAAAGAATGAAACCAAAATAAAATCATCTTTTATTTAATATTCATAATGAACTACTAACTTCTATTTAGCTCTTACATATGCATAGGATAACTTAGTGAATAAATGAACAAAGGGATGAGCTAAAAATCCCAGTAAGGGAATAAATATAGGAATAAAGCATAGAACATGGGTTAGAAGGTATAAAAAAATGGAATAAAAAGGCATGTCACATGAATAAACATATGGAAGTATAATATATAGATAATGGGAACATGTGATCATGTTAACATAGGAATGAGGTAGAAATATAAAACATGAAATAAACATGAGTCAAGGCCAACTGCCATGACTATATCACATGATGTACAAAGTCCCATAATGGATTAGTCTTACTCCCTAATCCCATACAAGACGTCTCATGAGACTAAAAATTTCCCAATTCATTAGAGTTCTATCCAAGTGTACCCATTATAACATGTTCATGTACATGTGTTCCACATAAATAATCAAACATAAGGAATATACATAAGGGATACCCATGGAATGAAATGGGTATCATAATCTTGTCATAAGGTGTAACCAAAGGGTATATCATAATGGTGTAAAATAAATAATGTATCATACTAGGACATTAATAAGGTAAAATAGGAATATATCATGATAAATGATGTCCAACTGAAGTGAAAAAATGTAAAAAAAGTGTTTAAGAAACTTTAGAAATGAACCTATTTAGTGCGGTTTAAGGATAAATATTAAAGAGTCTTTAACGAGGAAAAATGCATAATTGTTTGTATAAACTAGAAATTAAATAAGATAGTTTTTAATGATGAAATTAGTGAGTTTAAAAAAATAATGTTGGCTTAAAATAGATCATGAATTTTACTTGAAAATGGGTAAGAAATTAGGAAGTTCCCTTTAATTGGGATTGCTTATTGGGAGGATTTTTGAGAAGGGAGTCTTTTTAAACAAGTATTTACCCATAGAAGAAGGATGAATTGATATTAATAAATAATTTTTAGACATATAAACAGAATGTAGAATAATTAAATTTTAGGACCCTGGGACACCCTGAGAGGGGAGGGGCGAATCAGGGTGTCAACTTTTTCTTTTAAACTAATGGATCTTGTTCCCACGTTGGTAGGAACTAGTTTAACTTTTTTGATGGATATGAGAAGAAATCAAACATTCACATGCAAATAGAAAATACATCACTTTTTACTTGGTTCACCACTAAGGGCTACGTCCAATGAGCATACGCCGAAAGGTTTTCGGTCGTACCAAATTCCACTATTCTTCACTAGTTGTGGATTATAAAGATTCGAGAACAGTCACTCTATCCCAGGCTCACTGCCTTTACAACTGTTCAGGGATAGCCCACTGAGTCCCTCAGGTTACTCCCATTGAATCCCCCTGGCTCACTACCTTTGGTGAAGTCCCAATCAGTTTATAGACATGAAGTTCTCTTCAATAGATTCACATTGAAGTCTTTTCCTTTATTTAGCACGAGACTCTGCTTGCATCAAAGTACGGAAATGATGCACTTGTATGCACTGAACCACTGAACCAGATAACCAGAACGTGCAAACACGTTTCACTGACAATTACGCGCAACACTAACCATTTATGTGCAAGACCTTACTATTTCGCGCAATATTTCCCTTTCACGTGGAAAAGTATTTCACGCAACAATACCATTTTTCACACAACCCTAATTTTTTCACGCAACTCATATTTTTTGCACAAACTGGAATATTTCGCGCAGACCGGAATTTTTCGCACAGCTCAGAATTTTTTATGCTAGCCCCTTTACGTGAACCTTTTACGTGCATCCGACCTCAAATATTATCTATTTCTTCAACCATACAGAATGAGGGGGTCACCTCTTATTTATAGGCATCTTAGACCCCCGCGCGTAAAACCCCCCGTGGCGCAAAAAACCTCTCATTTGGCATGTAATATTTCATGCAGGTACTGTTTTTTACGCACATCTCCAGATTTTTCACACAGCCCATGCCTTTTCCATTTTTCGACATTCTGATTCCGAAACACTATTTGCGCAAAAAAAATCGATCCACTATTTCACGCACCATGCTATTTTTCATGCCTAACTCAAATATTTCATGTACAACCCTCCTTTTTCACGCACCACTTACTATTTGCACGCACCTCCTTTTACCGACAATCCATGTCTTCATTTTCTAATTTTGAGGCCCAAAAATTTGGCAAAAAATGGAAAACGGTGCCACCTTAAATACTGTTGTCTGCTTGAACTGTATGATCACTTTACTGGCACACATTCTGAACTTCCACTAAGGATTGACAATAAACACAAACCATACTCCAATTCATGCATAGAATAGCCATGGTTCCAACAATATCCCCATTTGGGTTTGTTAACAATTAATAAATAAATTCAATAGATCACCATCCACATGCAAACCAAAAATGCAAGAATCAACTCAACCAACACTCTAAGTCTACATGAGAAATGATCAATGTAGAAAAAAAGAGAGGAAGCTTGAATTGGGTTCCCATGTTTTGGAATTCTCAATGATGCCCAAGTAAATCTCGTACAGTGTCACAGAAGCATTACATGTCCATAACAAGCCTGAAATTATTCCTGAATTTATTCCTTTCTCCCCCATTGACAATAAACCCAAAGACCAGTAATTTTTCATTGTTCATCTCAAAACACACTCCCCCCTGGATAGTGTCTCCCCCACAAACCTGTATCACATCCATAAATTGATTAAAAGTAGTTAACATAACTGGGGAGAGGGGTATTTTGTAACCTCCTTATGCACCGGGAGGTGGCTGAACACCGAGGTTCAACCAATGCTTCTAAAACATAGCCACTGATAGTGGCTTGGTCAGGATATCAGCCACTTGCTCATCAGTTCCCACATGATCCATTCTAATCACGCCTTACTCAGCTTTTTCTTTGATAAAGTGATACCTGATTTCAATATGTTTTGTACGAGAATGTTGAATAGGATTCTTCCAAAGATCAATTACACTCTTGTTATCACAGTAAATTACCTTTGGTTGCTTCACCTCATCACAAATATCTGTTAGTTATCGATTCATCCATAGAAGTTGAGTGCATTCCTTTGTGGCGGATATATACTCATCTTCAGCAGTACTAAGATAAGTACTTTCTTGTTTCTTCCCCAACCAACTAACACATTTATTCCCAATATAGAATGCTCCACCACTGGTGGAATTTCTGTCAACTACATCTCCATACCAGACAACAACAAAAAACGCTGATAATTCACTGTCCATGCCTGCAACAAAGTATAACCCAAAGTTATGAGTACCTTGAATATACCTCATGATTCTTTTTACTGCCTCCATATGTTCCTCCTTTGGATTACTCTGAAAGAAGGCCGCTAGACATGTTGCAAAGAAAATATCTGGTCGTGTCGCTGTCAGGTACAATAAGCTTTCAATAATCCTCCTGTACATTGTGGGATCTACAGAGGTCCTATCCTCATGCTTTCCAAGTTTGGTTCCAACTGTAATCGGAGTTGACATTGGTTTGGAGCCTTGCATATTAAACTTCTTCAGTAGCTCTTTTGCATACTTTTCCTGAGAAATGAAAGTGTAATCCTTATTTTGAATCATCTGCAACCCCAAGAAATATGTGAGCTCCCCAATCATAGACATTTCAAATTCTGATTTCATGTGATTGGAAAATTCATCCACTGATTTCTGCATGCTCCCACCAAATATAATTTCATCAACATAGACTAGAACCATGAACTGATCTTTTAGAGAATTCTTCACATATATATTGTGATCTACTCATCCTTTTTTGAATTCTAACTTCTTGAGATAAGAGTCCAAACGGGAATACCATGCTCGTGGTTCCTGCTTCAAACCATATTGATCTTTATTTAGTTTGAAAACCTTTGTTTCATTAGTACCCATAAGAAATCCCACTGGTTGTTTAATGTAGACTTCTTCTTCGAGTACACCATTCAAAAATGCTGTCTTGACATCCATTTGATATACTTTATATCCTCTTTGGAGTTCCATGGCAAGGAAAAGCATAATTAACTCCAGTCTAGCCACTGGAGTAAAGGTTTCTTCAACATCAACACCTTCAATATGGGAGTATCCTTTACATACCAGTCGTACCTTGTTTCTAATAACACTTCCATTCTCTTCAAAATTTTTCTTGAAGATCCATTTTGTACCAATCACATTGTGACCTTCGGGTCTCTGGACAAGATCCCATGTCATATTCTTTTCAATATCATCTAACTCTTCATTCATGTCTTTCACCCATGATTCATCCTTTGCAGCTTCTTCAAATGAGGATGGCTCCAAAACTGATAGAAATGCATATTGTGTGTCATTCCTCATCCTCCTTGTTTGTGTGGGTGCAATCCTATCCCCAATTATGTTAGATGGATCAATCTCGGCTCTTTGATTTCTCCTATGAGGTATAGTTGCATTCTCTCCAGCCAAGGTTTCCTCTTTAGATTCCTCTTCTGAGTCAACATCATGATGTGACGGCTGAGTGTTTTGTACACATTCCTCTATTTTTGTATTTTTATTTTCTCCATGTTAACTTTTTTCCTCACTTTCTATCACATCTATATATGAAATCCTTGAATAATTTGTGGTTTTCTCCTCTGTAACACCCCAAGCTTTCACGGTACGCTTTTCTTTGAATAATACAATAGTTGTGTTATATGCAACTTCGAGTTCTAACACACCACAAACAATCATACTAGCCGTTAAGAATAGTAATACCCACTTTTTGAAATTTTATAAATTTTATCTTTTAAAATGAACTTAATTTTTGGATTTAGAATATTGAAATTATCTTAGGGTGAATTTTTGGTACTTTTCTGATAACTTTCATATTTTGATGAATAGTGAAAATTACTAAATTGTAATTAAAAACAACTTTTATAATTGAAATAATTAATTGTGATAAATTATGAATTTGAGTGATTTTAAAGTATAATTAGATTATATTTTTACCATTTAATCCAATTCTGTTCATTGTACATAATTTCACATTTAAACTGGACATAAGCAAGTGTCAATCTTTTGATAGTTATTATTTCTTAAAAACACGCTATTTGTTTTGACAACGGGAATTAATTTAAATTAATTAATTCAACTTATATGTTTTGAATTTGGTAAAATATAAATAATTTTTTTATTCATAATATCAAATATATCTTAGGCCTAATTTTTGGTATTTTTCTGAGAAACATCAATTTTTGATGAATAGTGAAAAGCACTGAGTTATTGGTTAAAACCGATTTTTTATTTAAATAATTATTTATTTTATTTAAATTAATTTATGTCAAAATAGATACATAATACTTATATAAGTTCATTGTAATTCATTGGAGTCAGTTTATAATAATTTTAGATATATAAAAATTTTATTGAACTTTTCACCGTCGTTTACCCACCTCCTAGGAGAATTTGAAAATTCTCATAAAACGTAATTTTACCGCTTCTGTGAGTTAAATTTCGAAAATCCGAGAGACATGGTTAATATCAAGGAGAAAAATTTGGTTCAATAAGATAAAAATAAATTTTGGTGAATAGTAACGTTTTACTTTTATTTACCGCGGTTAAAGGTAAATAGGGAAATTCAAGGTAAAAAGAATATTGTAATAATTAAAAACTACCTCAACACATGTCCTAAACTTATTGGATGAGTAATGGACGATCATGGGAATCTTTGGGTCAATTTTGGGACCCCATGGAGCCACTTAAGAATGATAATGACATTTTAGATTAATTAATTTAATGTAAAGGCAAAATTGACATAAACAAAAACCTTTTAGTAATTAAATTTTATATGGTGTTATATAAGTAATATTTTTTACTATAAATATTAATTATAAATCTAAAAATATTTACTACATAATTTTATTTTATTTTTAATTTTTAGACATTAAATAATTTAATTTATTTATGAAACAATGATGATGCAGTAATTACCGTATTAATGAAAGATTAAGATAATTGATATTATAAATAACCATATAAATGTAATTTTAAACTTTTTATGAATTAAAATAATTTTATAGGTTAATATGACATATTAGGATTGGTTATATTAATTTTTTTCTAAGTAATAATGCTGTTATGAATTGATCAAAAACAAAATACCCAATAGTGCCAAAATTGACATAAAAGAGTTTTTAAAACAAATATTATATTATTAATTGATATTCTATTCCTAAAAATACAAGGTTTGGCCAAAGGACTTATATAATGATAGGTGTATCATTCATGGACCACTTGGGGGTCTATTAAAAGTTTATAGTAAATTTATTAACCATATAATATAAAAATACAAAGAGACATGGTAAATGTAAAACAAATTAACTAAGAGTTAAAACTAAACGATAAGGTTAATAAAGTGACCCAAACCTGTCTAAAACCTATTTTTTAAGTTGTTTTCGACCTATACCCACCTTATAATTTTAATAATCCACTTTGGAGCCATTAGAAACCGAATATGATTTTATTATAAAATAATACTTTAAGTTTTTCCTAAAGAGCCCCTCCTCCCCCTTATAAAAGGAAACCAATTCTAACCAATTCCTCACACCTCTCAAGCTTTTTGGATCGTCCAACCTCTGCCCAATTAAGCTCCCTAAATCCCTATCCTCCTCCTAGAAGTCTTACCTTTGGTATAAGGCACTTCAAGAGTCCTTTTTTGTTCAAACCAAAGGGAGTTACCCAAATTAAAGGTAACGACTTCTCTTAGCTTCTTTTCTTTTTTTACTTCTCCAACCCCTAAACTCTTCTTATTATTTTCTTTTCTAACAAAAAAAGTATCCAAAATATACTAGGATATTGTTATGAGAATTATTATAACTACACTTTCACACATATCCATCTAATGGGTGAAGAACATAATGTTTTTGTGGATGGCAACCAAACGCCTCACGAAACGATGATTGTTCAATTATCTCCTACCACATCTCATGGTGCCCATTATGATGGAACTGTAATTAAATATGATATTAATGATATTTATTTTATATATAATCTTCGGTAATTACATTTTATATCATACCATTATTCGTTTCATGTTGTATATATATATGATAATTTCATTTGAGGAAGTGCGGACTACCACCCCCTCAAAGTGATATGACTCGTTCATACCATACATGGAACGTATAAAGAATGGTGTTAGTGAAATTAAGTAAGATATATAAGATACTATATTATACTGGAAAAATATATACCTATGTATCATTTGTTTTTGATTCCTTTTAAAATGAAAAATGAAATGGAAGTAGTGTTCGTGCGTACGTACGGACTACCGTCTCCACAAACGCGATGAGATTCATTTCCCCATCATATCCATTCAAGAATAATTATAATTTGATGATTAAAATTAATGTTTAAGGACTTAATATAATTCTGTATATGAATAAGATACAACCTATCCATAACAAACACGACTTACGTAACAAAGCATATAAAGGAAAACGAATCAGTTAACACCCAAAACGAAGATAATACTAAAATATTATTAACAAAAAAATATTAAAAGATCATATATGATATCATATTTATATAAATGATTATTTTATAATTTAATAACAATGATTTAACTATTATACAGGAGTTTAACCTACCCTCAACCTAGGAAAAGTATAAGGTAAGGGGTTTTCATCTCACTCCTTATTCTCGTGAGATTCATGCCATATTGCCACTATTACCTTTTGTGTGGTGCATGTGCTGCCCATAATTTTATTATTTGTGTAATAAACTTTAATTTAAGTATATTTAGATATTAATTGTATGATACCTCTTTCATGGGGTGTATGTTTCGTAAGTTACCAAATTGGTAAGGGTTTATTTCACAATCTCTTCATTATCCTAGGTTGTTTATACGTAATTATCTACTGGGACCTCTTTACCATCCACATCCATGTTTTATAAAAATATATTTCAAAACATTTTTACTATTTACTAGAAAATGGGTTAAATTCATTTATACCCTTATGTGTTTTTAAAGTAATCTTTCCATCGTTTTCCAAACAAGGTACTTTTTGACCTTTTCGACAAATTTAAGGTAAGAATGTTTTCTTTAACTTATACGGAGGGTGTGGCTATTTTCTACCGTTATAAACTCATCAAAGCTTACCTTACAAGATTATAAAAATATTTTGAATGTAAATGTTTTATTTTATAATTATTTTACTTTTAAATGATTTAAAAATGAATATTTTAAGAATTTGTGAAAGGTACTCTTTATCAAGGTCAGAATTTTAAATGTTTTAAAGATTTATCTTTCTAAATATTTTTAATTAATGTCCATGTTTTAAAAATTATTTTAAGGATTTAATTATATGGACATGAATTTTTTGAAATGATATTTCTTTTCAAAAGTTTCAAAGTGGTATGGGACACTTTGATTCAAAAATGTATTTAAATGTCTTCCTTTATAAATGTGTGCCTTTTCAGTGATTTAAAAAAATGATATTTCTCTCAAATAGTTTTGATTTCATCTATGTCAACATACTTTGATAGATTTTAAGCTTATTTGAAGTTTATTTATTATGATACAAAACTTCCATATTGTATTTAAGGTTTTGTGATATGTTTGACTGTGGATGTGTTATTTTTATACCATTCATGGTTTATGGAGAAAGTATTGACATTTCATATGCTAGTTTTAATACGAATGTTTATGTTATGCTTAAACCTATTCATATTAGAAATTAATTGGACTTAATAAGTGATGGGTGGAGCCCGCTATAGATCCTCGATGCATCGGTAGGTATCATGAGACAAACTAGTGTCTTGGCACAAGGCCTTGACAAAATCTTATTTGTAGTCTTGGCACGAGGCCTTGAATATGTGGTTATGATAGTATGGAATTATGAATTCCATCATTATGAAAGTGGTTAGTGATATTGCATGTGATTATTCGACTAGTATAATATCCATGGGAATAATTAAATGGAATTAATTCATTTTATTTTTTCCATATTATGCTGAAGTTCAAGTTTAAAAGGCTTTTGTTTTAGTTATAAATTTCCTTAAATGTTTATGCTTATTTATGAAAGTTTCCGCTGTGTTGTTATCCTTACTGAGCATTTGATCTCACCCCTTTTTATGTTTTATTTTTCCCAGGATTCCAAGAAGTGTATTGTGATTGATATTCAGGGTTATTCCAAGGGAATAATGACATTCATGAAGGATTATTTATGTTGTTTTGTATGTTATAAAGTGTAATGTAACATTCATGTATGTAATCTATTTTCCAAGACTGCTAAACCGATCGGTCCTTCGGGACTTGATTCCTTGTAATCATGCCAATGTATTAAAATAATGCACTGACTCTGGGTAACTGGGGTTGGGGTGTTACATCCTCAATGATATTAACATCACTACTTTCCACAATCCTTCCTAATCTCTTGTTGAAACACTTGTAGGCTTTGATGTTCATTGAGTATCCAAGGAAAATTCCTTCATCTATATTGTCACCATACTTCCCTTGATTTCATTCTTTGTTCCTAATGAAGCATTTACTTCCAAAACCATGAAATTATTTCAAAGAGGGCTTCCTTCCATGCCACAATTCATATGGTGTCTTCATATCACCCATATAAAGTCCTATTTTATTATGAATAAACACTGTATCTTGAACAAACTCTTTCCAGTAATGTCATGGAATATGACTCTCAATCAGCATAGTTCGTACCATGTTGTTCACCTGTCAATTCCTACATTAAACAACTCCATTTTGTTGTGGAGTTCTCATAGTAGCTACCTCATGTTGTATAACATGCTTCTCTAGGTAATTTTCAAATTCAATGGATGTGTATTCCCCTCCATTTTCAGATCACAACACTTTGATTGTTTGTCCAGTATCATTCTCGGCGATTCGACGATATGTTTTCATGCAGTCAAGCACTTGTCGTTTCCTATGTATAACCATTACACATGCCATTATACTATAATCATCTATGAAAAGGACAAAGTACCTTTCTCCATGAGTACCAACAACATTTATCAAGCCACATACGTCTTTATGAATGAGATCAAGAAGATGCAATGCCCTTTTCTTCTTTGGCCGATATGAACTGCAGACATGCTTCCCACGAATGAAAGCATCACAAGACTTTTCCCATCCACATTTCAGAATGGGGATATCCATGAATAGATTTAGCTTATATATCTTTTCCATGTCTTGTTGGTTAATGTTCCCCATCCTTCGATGCCATATATTGTTTTCTTATTCAACAGAAAAATAGCAGGAGTTCACTTTGCTGTCAACCTAATATAAGTTTCCGTCTGTTCTACAGCCTTTCATAAGAGAATTCCCTATTTTTCCCTTTATAGTACATAATTTTTGATTGAAAGTTACTATAATCCTCGAGTAATAGAGTTTACTCACACCGAGGAGATTGTGACGTAGACCGTCCACATAAAGAACTTCAGTCTTCTTTAGCTCTCCATTGGCGAGAGCAGTATTCCCACTGCCTTTAATCTTCTAATCACCATCATTTACAAACCTCACTGTTCCATCAACCCTTTTTTTAATGTTCTTCAAAAGTTCAGCATTTCTTGTCATATGGGAAGAGTATCCACTATCAAGAATCTAGGTGCAGCTGCTCTTTGTAGCTTTGAGGACTACTTCTACAAGATTGTATTTCTCGATCTTCTTCTTTTCTTTCCATGAGATATTGGATTGATTATAGGATACTAATGTCCTTTTAATACTTTCCTAAACATAATCAGATTCTTCATACCCATAATCTTCTTCCAGAGGATAAAAACTATTTGTGAGAACAACACCATCAGGAGGGTGAAAACTGATCCATCTCTGATATTTTTATGAATTTATCCTGTCGTACCTATACCTGCAATACATAGCTTTATGGACAAAGTTAGAACAATGAAAACAGTAACCATAGAAGCTATTTCTTCTATAAGATGGAGGATATTAAATCGGTATCCTTTGTTGACTTCCTAGATCTTCTCCATTCAAGTAGATCCTTTCCTCTTCACAATATGACATGGTATGACCTAGATAGACACATAACTGACACTTCATGAGGGGAAATGTCTTCTCACTTAAATTTATCCTCATGTCTTCTTCCTTGGAAGAATGGTTGGACTGCATGCCATTTCTGAAAGTTTGAGGATAATATTATGTTCTTCTTTTAGTTTTTATTGGGTGTTTCTTTTTCAGCACTTCAGGCAACATTTCAACATGTCCAACTTTCATCTTGTCTTTCTTTTGACTCTCTTCACTTCTAGTAGTTGATGTACCAGCTTCACAGCCAATTACACTCTTTTCCATGCAAGCGGGTCTTTGATCACTCAAGATTTTTCCAACCCCATATGAACCACACTTGGATCTTTCCAGTAACTCTACATATGAGAATCTTCCAAAATGAATTTTCTTCTTAACCTCATTTGTGGTTGATCGACACTCAAGTTTACTCCTAAGAGTAACAAATTCTTCCTGAAGACCCTCAACAGTCTTAGACTTCTCTTCCAATATGGATGTAAGGTCATTTATGACCTTTGATTATTATTCAATTCTAAGCTTCAATTCCATAATGTCTTCTGTGCTTTCAAGGATTGAATATTGAACTCTCACTAGTTCTTCTAGTCGTTCAATTTAAGCCTCAAGCTCATCAAAATATTCTGATGATTCTTTCACCATTTCTTTCCACTTACTACATCTCTTGCATTTGTTACCAAGATTTGAAAAGGAATCCTTAATTTTCAACTTGGGATCACCATTACGAGTCATATGATTTCCTATGTCTTTATCGATAGAGGGTTATAACTTTTCAATGGTAGCCATCATGGAAGCATGGTTTCCAATTTTAAATTCAGGTTCTTCTTCTTCACAAAATTCAATATCATCCTCTTCCTCTTCCCAGACAAAACTCTTCTTCTGTACCTTCTTTCTAGATTTGAAGTCTCCCTTTTTGAAAAACCTTTTCCAAGGCTTCTCAATGTCTTCTACTTCAATTTATTCATCATCAAACTTTCTTTGGAACTAAGAGGCAATGCGCCCAACTTTTCCACAACGAAAGCATGCCAGAGGTAACTTACCTTTAAATTTTCCTTTTCCATTCTTCAGTTTCTTGAAAATAAGAGATATAATTTATTTTTCCTCATCATCTTCACCACCACTATCTTCTGAAATTTTCAGTTTTTCCATGGATTTGAATGTCATTTCCTTGCTAACACGATTCATAGCTTCTTCGGATTTGAATCTCATCTCATATGCCACTAGACTACTTAGAAGATCATCTAGAGATAGTTTAGATAGATCTCTTTCTTCAAGGGCTGACACATTTTTATTGTACATAGGAGGAATTCGTCGCAAGATTTTATTTATGATATCAATATGTTTGATTTCCTCTCCAAGCCCTCGAATTTCTCCTACTACTTCAGTGATTCAATTGAAGAATAAATTTGCATTATCATCAAGATTCATCTATATATCGTCAAACCTGTTGTAAAGGACTTGAAGTTTTGCTTCATTTACTTTGTTGTCTCCTTCATAGATATTTTCAAGTTTATCCCACATAGACTTTTCTGAGGTACAACTCATCACCTTTAGATAGATCTGATCAGAAAGAGTTGTAGTGATAACATTCTGAGCTTTAGAATATGCATAAAGAACTTTCCTATCTGTATCAGTCATAGAAATACCTTTTGGATTAATAAAATTCATTCCTTGAACAATAGAAAAGAGGACTTCCATTCCTAGAGATCTTAAATGAGATCTCATTATGTTCTTACAAATCTAGAAATTACTTCCATCGAAGAGAGGGATTCCCCTAACATTGAAAACATTCTCTATGATGACAAAGTACAGATCAAACACCAGTAACCTACCTCTGATACCACTTATAGGACCCCGGGACACCCTAAGAGTGGAGGGGTGAATCAGGGTGTCAACTTTTTCTTTTAAACTGATGGATCTTGTTACCACGTTGGTAGAAACTTGTTTAACTTGTATGATGGATATGAGAAGAAATCAAACATTCACATGCAAAGAGAAAATACATAAATTTTTACTTGGTTCACCACTAAGGGCTACGTCCAACTATCATACGCCGACAGGTTGTCGGTTGTACCAAATTCCACTATTCCTCACTAGTTGTGGATTACAAAGATTAGAGAACAGTCACTCTGTCCTAGGCTCACTGCCTTTAAAACTATTCAGGGATAGCCCACTGCATCCCTCAGGTCACTCCCATTGACTCCCCCTAGCTCAGTGCCTTTGGTGAATTCCCAATCAGTTCCTAGACATGAAGGTCTCTTCAATAGATTCACATTGAAGTCTTTTCCCCTGCTTAGCATGAGAATTTTCTTGTATCGAAGCCCGGAAATGATGCACTTGTTCGCACTGAACCACTGAACCAAATAACCAGAACGTGAAAACAAGTTTCACTGGAAATTACGCGCAACACCAACCCTTTGCGCGCAAGAACCTACTATTTCACGCAATATTTCCTTTTCACGTGGAAAAGTATTTCACACAATAAAACCCTTTTTCGCACAGCCCAGAATATTTCACGCACCTCAGATTTTTCGTGCAAACTGGAATATTTCACGCAACCTAGAATATTTCGCACAGCTCGGAAGTTTTCGTGCTATCCCCTTTACGCGAACCTTTTACGCACATCAGACCTCGGATCTTCTCTAAGTCTTCAACCGTACGGAATGAGGGGGTAACCTTTTATTTATAGCCGTCTTAGACCCCCGCGCGCAAAACCCCCCTGTGGCATGAAAAACCTGTCATTTGGTGCGTAATATTTCACACAGGTACCGTTTTTTGTGCACATCTCCAGATTTTTCGTGCATCCCATTCCTTTTCCATTTTTCGATGTTCTGATTCCTAAACATTATTTGCGTGAAAAAACTCAATCCACTATTTCGCGCACCACGCTATTTTTCACGCTCAACTCAAATATTTCTCGCACAACCCTCATTTTTTGCGCACCACTTCTTCTTTGCGCGCACCACCTTTTACCAACAATCCATGTCTTTATTTTCCAATTTTGGGGCTCAAAAATTTGGCAAACAATGGAAAACGACGCCACCTTCAATACTGTTGTCTTCTTAAACTGTATGATCTCTTTACTGGCACACATTATAAACTTCCACTGAGGATTGAAAACAAACACAAAACATACTCCAATTCATGCATAGAATAGCCATGGTTCCAACATAAATAAGTATAATGATTAAACAAATTGGTGTAAGGAAAGAGAAAGCGTAACCCAAAGGTAATTTGGAGGTTTGGAGAGATCCCTTACCCTATGTCTGAATGTGTTATTCACTTGAAATCATTGTCCTTGATAATAAAATTAGATTCATTAAGAATTTAATTTATAAAATATTCAATATATATTTGATTTATTAGAAAACTTGTGACTGTGCCCTGGTCAACTTATTGCAAACCCATCGAAAATGGTGGTATTGGTATTAAAAATATCAAGAACTTCAATAAATCCATTCAAGCAAGACTCACTTGGAACCTTTTTCACAATACCTATGAATCTATTTCCTTTCTAAAAAATAGGATTCTAGAAAAACTTAAAACGGGCAACTCGAACTTCATTAACTCATCTATATGGCCCTCCATCAAAAACTCCTTCGCTAATATTATGCATAACTCTAGATGGATGGTCTCTAGAGACTCCTCTAGAAAATTTTGGTTGGATAACTGGACTGGAATGCCTTTAATTTCCATGTTGACTCTTGATCAAACCTCTGATATTACCAACAGATCTATCAGAGACATTTTAAACTCCCAACATGATCATCTTTCTGACACCGTTCTAAACGTTATTGAAAACTACTCTTTCTCTCCCACCAATGATTTATTAACTTGGGAACCTGCTGACAATGGTATGATCAACTCAAAACATTTCTACAAACATTATTTTTGTAACTCATAAAATGACTATAGTTGGTTAAAATACTTCAACAAACCTTGGATAAAACCATCACGATTCAACCTCATATGGCGTCTTGCTCACAACAGAGTGCCCACTGATCTCTGCCTCCAATCTTTTGGCATCCATCTCTATTATAAATGCAAAATCTGTAATCAAAAACAGGAAGATGCTAACCACATCTTTCTCTCTTGTGATACTGATTCTACTCTATGGAACTATATTCTTGAAATTTTTGACTGCATATGGTTGAATCTTAATTCTGTCAAAGCTCAACTTAAAAAATGTACAGAAATGGAAGGCTCTAAAAAAATCAAGAACCTCTTTCATGCTGTAGTTGCTGAGCTCCATCATGTGATTTGGTATGATTGGAATGCTATTATTCATCATAATTACTCATTCAATCAAAATTAATGTCGAATGAGGATCCTCATTAGCATACAAAAAGCTACATCGATTCGAAAGGGATGTTTCCAAAACACCGTGCATGACTTTGTGATCCTGTGGTGTCTCAGAATTAAAGGAAATTTCTGTCAACTGTGTCATACAATGGAGGTGTTATGGAGATCCCCCTCTACCTAGATGGATCAAGATCAATATCGACAACACCTCCAAGGGAAATCCGGGACCTGCAGGATGTGGTGCTGTCTTCAGAAATCACCACGGCCAGATCCTTGGATGCTTCATGGGTAAATGTGGCATTTCCACCTCCCTCGAAGCTGAGATGCTGGGCTTGATTCATTCCATTAACTTTTCCAAATACTTTGGTTAGAATAACCTTTGTATTGAAAGTGACTCGATGACTATTTTCCAAGCAATTTGGAATAGCGTAATCCACCTTGCTTGTCCGATTACTACCCATTGGATGGATTTCTCCCGTTTGCTTAGCGATCTTAACTATATCATCAAACATGTTTATCGAGAAGAAAACATGGTTGAATATAGTTTGTCCAACATGAGATTCAATCAGGACATTACTTGGTTCAAAGACCTCCCCATTTCTATCCTTTCCTTTCATGAAAAAAATTGTAATATGATCCCATCTTTTAGACTCTTGTAATCTTTCTTCCTTTTTAATAATATTAACGCTTTGGTCGTTTTTAACCAAGGAATAAATTTTAAATAAATAAATAAATATATATATATATTATTTATTATAGTTCTATTTATTCCATTTATGGACATTTCAATGATTTATAATGTTTAATTTTGTTGTCCTGTGAGCATTCATTTCATGATTTTATGATCGGTTCCCTTGAGTATAATTATGGGAGTTATTTTAAAATGGAAGAAAAATTACAGAAATTACAGAAATGGTATAATATACTCCCATAATTTTAAATGGTATCATATACCATTTTTTTCATATATGATAATTATTCATTAGATAAAACGCTAATGAAAAAAATTAGTTTATTTGGCGGTTTTGACGACCATTACGAACTAGTATCATTTTATATAATATTATGTTTATATATTGGTTCTAGAACATTAAAAAAGTTATAATATTCATATAATAATATTATTTAATCATAATAATGGTTTTATGATTATCCTTGAAGGCGGAAATGAAAAACAAAAACTTGTCATCAACGAAGGCGGTGAATCGACACATCATGGATGATATTTTCAATTTTAGAATAAAAGGAGAAGAGAATAAATTTGATGATGGATATTAAATTAACAAAAAAATTCTATAATATATATGATACTTGAGTTATAATGCTATTTTGGATAGGATAGGTGAGAGGAGGATAAGAAAAGAAAAAAAAAGTAAAAGAGAAAAGAGGATCTTACCTCTTGAATATTGTCTCCTTGAGAACCTCCTTAGGAAACATGGTATTGGCATTTTGGGGAGACCAGTAAGACCATGACATGTGGAAGAGACTTGGGAGAGGAATTGAGAATAATATTATCAATCTACAAATCTTATATGGTTTGATGAGAAGAGATGGCGAGGGGTGGTATTTATAAGGGGAGGAGAGATATTTTTTTATTTTATTCATTTGTTTATTATTTTGGCTCAAGACTATCAATAGTTTTGATTCTTGTGACTATGTATGGTAACTAGTGAATGTTAGTTATAAATAATGGGTTTTTACATCATTCATTACTAAAAATTCATGTATTTTACTTAAAATTTTAAATACCATAAATTACCGTATTTCACTATTCACCAAAAAATTCAACTATTTTAGAAAAATCAAAAAAATCCACCCAACGAATTTTCAACCTGTAGATTTAAAAAATGGACTCCATTTTATGAAAATAATTTTCTAAATATTATAAATTTAATTTTTAATTAAAATCATCATTTATTTGAAAAATACTGATTTTAATATTATAACCGATTTTATGACACTTTGAAAAATTAATTAAGGTCACATAAAATTATTTTATAATAATTAAAAATATATATTAATTTATGAATCTATTTTATGAAAATAAAATTTTCATTAAATCATTATATTAATTATTAAAAAAATTTACGTTTCCTAAAAATACTAACACTTAATTTATCATTTTTAAAATATTTATTTACTTATTTCATGATATAAATATATCATATTTTCATTTATAAGATACCAAAATTGTATTTATACTTTTATAGCTGATGTTACTGTTATAATGGCCAAATCACTATTCCTAATAGTCACATTAGTATTCCAACGATCTATTTACTATTTCAACGGTCAGGTTTCTAAGGATCATAAGGGTTTACTACATCCTATAAATGCCTTTTATTACTTTAATAATTCACTTCTATTTTATTTCAAGGTTATATATACTTTTATCTTTTACATGAATATTTTATTATTAACATAATGTTTTATTTCTATAGCTTTGTTCGTGAGTGCTGTCATTCTAGTGGATCGAGTAGATCCAAATTTTCCTATTCTTATTATTAGATTTCCTATTTATTATCCTCCTATAATATTTGGAATTCTTATAGGTTTGTTTTCCGACTAATGTATCATAATTAATTTATAAGGATAATGTTTTTATTAGGTTCTCCATGTGATGTATGTGCTTTATACTACATGTCATAAGAACGGAGAATTTCATTGATAAAATTTGGGGTCATTACATAAATTCTCAATTAATTTTTCATATTTAATTCACCATAATGGTTGATGTACTTATTACATGAATTTATATTGGTACACGCTGCATGGGTTAACACATGTCTAATTTTCATAAATGCTGTATTTATTATGTGATATTATGACATGTGAAATTTCACACTACTTAACCATGTGAATTATCATATATGTCGGTAGGACATGTGAGCATTTAATATATGTGTAAAAATAGAGAAGTTAGTTACATTCCGTGTTGCCTCAAAGTACACACCGTGTACTTATTTAATTTTAAATAAAAATAATTTGTTTAATTTAAACCATTATAATTTCTAGGACTACTCGACCAATATAAAATCAGTGAATTAATTAATTAATAAGATAATTAATTTAATTAATTTGAGGTAATTTTTTCTTAACAAAATAATGAATTATAATGAATGTTAATTAGTGTAAAAATATGAATTTGTTGTATAGGTGGAACCAAAAAATGTATGTGTTTAGTTTATTTTAATTTAATTATTATTTCATTGGTTTTGTAATAATTATTTTCTTAAATTAAAATAATGTCATACGCATCTTCCCATCCTATTTTATGTAAGGGAATGTGTGCCCATGATTTCTTTTATGTAAACACTATAACTAATCATTTGGTTCCCCTCACATATGTGTGAGTAAAATTTTATGAAATGGATGAAGCCCTCAGGTGAGTAGAGACAGTTAAATATTGGAGCTAAGGTGAAAACAACTTAGGAGTTACATTAGAGTATATGTGGAATACTACAACTCAAACCTAATTATGGATTAAGGTTTTTTTACCATAGATCAAGGGTTAGTTTATCATCCTCTTTATACACTTTCCATTAGATAAGATCATGATCATACCACATTTATTATTTTATTTTTTTAAGTTTCATGGTTAATTATTTTTGGTTGATTTATCATTATTACTTAATATATGAATTTAAAATCATTAATGATAAAATTAAAATAAATCAGGCTATGCATAAATTTTATTTAGACATAGTTAATCATTCAATTAAAATTCACTTAATATTCACAAGAATGTAATAATATAAGATGCAAAATTTATGCATAAATATAAAAATCCCTTAAACCAAATATTAAGTCATAATTTTCTTCCATTACTTGGGTTGATATCGAACCATAGTTCAAAGTGTTTGACTAACCTCCATTAGGGTGATTTCAATTATCAGGGATTTTTTAACTTGAGTTTTGGGCTGAATTAACCTAGTTATTATTAAGGGTTGATCACCTCCACAAGACTTAGTGCAACCAGTAGGAAAGTGTTGAGGAAATACAAGTCCATGATTCCATGATCGGGGAGTCTACTCAACAGATCAATGTGTTGTGGGTTAATACAATCGGCAAGTTACACCTACCTAAATACCGTCAAATAGATTTTCAGACCTCTTTACGGGTTATAAGAAAGGACATATATATCATTTCCAATAGAATATATATGTGATAGGATATTCCAAAACTAATGGTAAAGGTTATTGGGTTTTGATAAAATAGCGAGGGAATAATAAATTAATCAATATATTATCTAATTTTGGAATCTAAATAAAGTACTAAAATTTGATCTTATTCATTATAGAAATGAAAATCCATATTACATCGACCATATCACTATGATCTATATTAGATATGGATAAAATTATCACCAGATCAAATTTTCAAGAATGGTATAGGATCTTGGGTATCATACTATACCATGAGCAGAAATTTTACATGATGAAAACCACTATTCCTAAAGATCCTCGTAAAGAGGATAGAAAGGAATAACATTATCTCTATATGAAACATTTGGATGATTCCATTGAGGTCTAATATTTCATTCCATCATCTATGTCCAGTGAGCTCATAAATAAACATAATTAAATGGATGCATTTAGAATGATGTATCACCTTTTTGATATCTATTATAAGACTCTGTAAGTAAAATGATATGTTAGTGGTTGTTTTAACAACCATCATTAAATGTTAACATATTTATTTTTTACTTAAAATACATCAGAAATTAAAAATTAATTATAATAACAATATATTTAAAGTTAGTAGTGATTTTAGTCAAACCACCACTAAAGTTCACCCTAATTAATCCCAAACCCCTTCCCCTCCTCCTCCCTCTGTAACTTGACCCTTATCCATACCCCCATCCTCCTCCCTCCCCCCCTATGACTAAAACTCAAACCCACAACCCCCCATCATCCTCCTTCCCCTTATGTGTCAAAACATATCCCCTAAACCACTATATTTCTATGAGTTTGACATCATCGACCTCACCTTGTTTGCCTCTACGCCATTTTTCTCTCTCCTTATCGACCCCATCCCCTTGGCTCATCGGACTTATCCAATGAAATCTAACCCCATTGAGCACAATAATTATCTTCCAAAAAATCACACATATGAAAATTATTATCCTCTAATAATGACCTGAAACTATATTATAAATTAATATAAATTCATAATCATACATTAAAAAGATATATAATCTTTAATTAAACTTTATTATCATGATTAATCACGATTAATTATTTAATATTTATGTATATTTATTTATTTAATTATTTTTTACATCTATTTAAATTATATTTACACTTTTATGTAAACCTATTTTTTAATATTAATTATATGATGATATAAAATTTAATTATATTTAAAACTTATATTAAGTTTCTTAAATGTTCATGAATATTTTTTATTTTATATTCCTTTTAATTTTATTTTATATCTTTGATTAACTCTTAATTTCATACAATAAAATTTTATATATCATTACTTGTTTTTCATTTATATATTTATTTTAATTTTATATTTATGTGAATAGATTTTAATTATTTCAATTTATTTTAACTAAAAACTTGTAATTATATAAATTCTATGTTTAAAAATAATTTTTTGTATTCATAAAAAAATTTCCCCAATCTATAAGTTTAATGATGATTTTTTTTATTTTTTTATTATGAAAAAACTTTAATATTGAAAATAAATTTATAATTCTTGCATATTTTTTTTTATTTTTAAATAATAATATCATTTATAAATTTAAGACTAGATTTTTTAAGAATATATTTTGCAATGTATATTATATAAATAAACAAAAACTTTTTATATTATAAAAAAATGACAGTTTTAATACTGATTTTTTTTCTCAAAATCCTCATGAATGATCTAGATTTATTGAAGTGAAATTTTTTCATTAAATCATTTCAAAACTATTAATTTAAAATATTCATGAACTGACTGTTTTATAGGTGTGTGATCATTGAAATATTTTCAATATTTTTAATATAGGATTCATTTATCTATTTTTTATGATTTGAATCATTGTATGAATTATTACATTTTCTTGGTAGAACTATTTATTTTATTTTGAAAAAAAATTAGAAAAAAATTATACAATTATTTAATATTATTATATGAAAATAATTATAATAGTTATCAGTATTCAAATCATTTTATGGTATGTTACTAATCATTTTAATTTATTTTTCTTTTTTAGTTAAAACTGAGATTTCCAACTAGTATAATTTTATTAAAGAATTTTTTTTACACAATAATGTTAAGAATTGATTATAATTATTTGATTAAAAATTTATATATTTATTTTTGAATGTTTTGGGAGAATATTTGAAATACAATATGCATGGTTAGAAGTTGGATTAATTTACCCCAAAACACACCTCGATATGATAAGTTTTGGAAGAATTTTGATATAATGAAATTGAAAATCAATCAGTGGATGGTAGAATAAAATTTAGATATACTGATTGTCAATTCAAATGATGGTTGAATAGAAACAAATTTTATGAACACTTGATATTGAAACAGTTTCCTAATCGATATGTATGTTGGATTTGGAATGGAGAATCAAATTTTATGGAAAGTAAAAGTAGTGATTATCCTATCAATGAAAAAAAGTGACCCACTAGAGGAAGATTCAATTAAAAACTTGATAAATGATGCATTTAGCTTTACAAGATATAATGAACAATATTTAAATAGATCATCATCACCTTCATTTGATCTTGAGCTGGTTAATCTTTCTCAAAACTCCAGTGATAAAAAACAATTTTTATGAATTAGTTGAAGAAAAATAATAATAAATTATATGAAGGGTGTGCCAAGTATTTAAAGGTTTCTTTTCCACTCAAGTTTGACCATATCGAGTATCTAAAATTACTAGAAAAATCAATTCCCATGATTTTGGACTTGTTTCATGATGCATTTGATGAAGCTATGATTCATGTATCATTTTATGAGATGAAAAAATCATCAACAATATTAGATTTGATTATATAAAAATACATTCATTTCCTAATGATTTCATGATTTATTAGGTATAGTTGTTTAATAAAGAACAATTCATAATATTTCATACAAGTAAATGGAAATAAATGAGTAGTAGTGCAGGTACAAATTATAGTGACAATAGGAAGAAACATAGGAATAAAAATAAAATGAAGGTATTATGTTAATTTCTTCTAAAACCATGCTTGAAAATATTATTCATGTCATCTAAGACCACATAAAAGATGAATTGGTATACTTTGGAAGGTTTATTATTCATTATTGTTTCACATTTTATCAGAACGTGTGTTCTGATTAGGATTCAATGCTTCTAGGAGTTCTCCATTGGATTTATTTATAGAACCGGAAACATACAACAATTATTTATCCAAAAGGGACCTACTTTCCAAAGGCAGGCATTTGTTAAGTTTGGACTTAAAATATTTAAGAACATGCATTGGTCGATTGGATGGGAGGTCGGACTAATCACACCATTTTGGAGGGAATTATTGCCTACTCCGACACTCTCTTATAGATTTGAGATATTTTCATGAATCCTTATTAATTCACCAAGTATAACATAGGTTTCCATTGTAATTTTCAATCAATTATTAGCATGTTTGAAATTTAGAATCATTCGTATGTATTCTAGGTTCTTCATTAATGGAGACATCCATATGTATTCGAGGTTCTCCATCAACAATATCCTCCCATATATTATTTAGAGATTATTTTAACCATTTTTATGATAATACTTGTTTTTAAGACACTCAGTGGGGCACTCTGGAATTTATCATTGTCCAGGGAGATGAAAGTTTGTTTTAATATTGAGATTATACCCATAAATGGGATACCTACGTATCCTTGTGAAAAGAATCAGAGGCCTCATAATTTAGTGTTTCTTAATGGGGCACATCATACCTTTTAAGGTCGTGTGATAAGGACCTATCCATACAGTTTAATGTCATGTGGTAAGGAAATATAAGCAAAATGTGATTAGTCAAGGTTGGGTGTGGGACTTATGTCTAAACAACCCAAGAAACTTAGAAAGAGTATGGGTTTCCAAGTTGGATTAGGCCCTGTTGGGAATATGGTCCAGGAAGAACATGTTTGATTTTAAGTGTTGGGTTTGAACCACAAAGAGGCTTCCTACGTATCCCGTTTGGATGGTAATCAAAGACCACATAGTTTGATTAGTCTCATATGAGAGTATATCCCTTTGAGATAAATGAGTTTGGGATTAATTACTTAAAAGGATGCCCATTTATGGATGAAATGAGATAGATCTTAGGCCTTATGAAGGATTCCTATGTATCCCAATTATGGTGGGAATTAGAGTTCTCATAGTTCAAGAAGGGGTGTTTGTGAAAATGTTGTGATCATGAAAAATCTCTAAGCCCACGTGAGTTATGCTCGGTGTGAGAAACAAGAGGATGTCAAAGATTCAACAAAAGTGCACACACTTTTCCTCCTCCACTGGTGGAAGAGGACGTGCCTATGGCGGAGAGAGTGGATGAGGTAGAGGCGATCGGGGAAGAGGGCGAGGTGAAGAGCCTTCTCTCTTCCCTCTTTACATTAGACAATAGTCCAATGTAAGGAAGGAGTGAAGGTGAAGGAAGCAAGACTGGCACCTTATACTTGAAAAGTTAGGGGCTTACACAAGGATGGATGCCCAAACATTGTTCTTGGTAGGAGAGGGAGACTTTTCATTTGTTCAAAAGGAAAAGTAGGTGTGAACCATACCTTCCCTACTAGATACCCGAGATTCCAAGTTTTATATATGAGAAGGGGAGGAAAAAACCCAAACCCTAATCCTCCAAACCAGGAACTTCCCAACACTGTTAGTGGGAGAAAGTTCCATGTGACTGTGGATATACAAACCCACAAACACTCCATGAATCCTAACCCCATTGAAAAACAAATGTGGGAAACCTCTAACTGTAGATATACAAACCCAAATAGAAGTCACACTGATGTAAAATTCCCAAATTTTTGATAAGTTAGGAGGTTTTGGTGGAGGTTTCAACATAATCCTTTTCAGAAAAGGGAGACAATAAAGAAGGATCCTTTCCATGAATGGCTTTGAAGAAGGCTTGATGAAAGGATTTGTATATTAATGGGATTAATTGAATCAAAGAAGAGATCCCAAGTAAGTATCTGGAATGTTGGTATGGGTTCTCAAGTAGGCTTGGGTGACCTAATGTCAACTTAAGTGATGAATAAACTGGATTTTAATACTTAGGATTGACTTGACTCAAGCCTTCAAGAGTATTCACAGGTATTCCAAGAAGTTGGGTGATCAAGTTCCTTTGAGAGGAATTGGTGGCACGCAAGTGTTTTTAATTTAGGGAGGTTGGGTGCTTTAGGTGCACAAGTGTTATGGATTTCAAACACTAAAGGGACTAAATTCCTATGATCCTACTTTAATTCCTCTACTCTAGGTGTTAAATAACTACATTGAAAGTTTTGAAAGGCTAAGGAGAAGTACTAGGGAGACCAGAGTAGAAATTAGGATTTAGGGAAATTCATTTGTACAAATGAAGGCCCCAAGGGTCTATTTAAAGAAAAATAAGTGACCCTGGGCTTAATAGTGGTGGGGAACTCAAGTGAATTGCATGCTAGAAATTAGCGTGCGAGTACCTTGTGCGCTGACAGATCCTCGACTTGACTAGGGTGATCCGATTTTCAAGCCTTTACAAATCTTGATTTTCTTCATGTGTTTTATCCTATTCTTTATAAGGAATTTCCTTTTGTTAATTTTTAGATTCTATAATGTAATAGAGTGTCAAAAAATCCCCCCCTCAGAATTGGATCTGAAATGAAAAGAGGATCCTATAACGAGGTAAAGTTTATAAGAAGGGGAAAAAGAGGTTGATGTGGTGTGAAATTGGTAGAACATGAGGTAAATGTGAACTCAAGGTTTATGAAGCATAATGTAATCTATATTTCTTATATATAGTGGCTTCACTTCAGCGAAAATTACAAAGAATTCCAGAAATTCAGCTCTCGGTATGCAAGTGTTTTCACTCAGACGCTCCTGTCAGTCACGCTTCTTCTGTATGTTTTTGATTTTCATGCCAAAACTGGGGCACCATACTTGCACGCTGGATTTATACTTGCATGCCAAGCCTATAATTTCAAGCCTTAATGCCTTTGTAAATTTTTTTTAACTCCTTTGTCAAAAACATCCAAAATGATCTTACTTTTAAAGATGAATTTTGACCTCTTTTGAGGTTCAATGGATCCTAAGAGCATTGAAAATGCTGATGAATTGGCCAATAAGAGAATTGATGATATGATAATGATTTTTGGTCACAATTTATTTCAAATATGTGAAACTACTATCCCAAACTTGGTAAATCATCAAAGGAAATATCTCTTTAATTTTCCCATAAGCACCTATTTTCCTCTGTATGGTTATGGCCATCTGCAAGATGTCAACATACCAGACCCGAATAATTATATTCTACTTTCTTCGTTTCAAGACTATAACAATTTCTCTTCTACCAATATTTCTGTTGTGGGAACATATATCAACACTGGGACAAAAGATAAGTCATATTTCATGCATCACATCCCATGTGCTCCAGATTTGAAAGAATATACACCCGAGCTACAACCATATTGCTATTCATCCATTTTTTTTGAGATTCTTAGACAGATCAATCAAAAGGTTGGAAGAAAATTTGGGATTTCCTCCTAGGAGGGGGTGTTAAACCTACATGGATGTGGGCATATTGGGTGTTCAAGATGTGTGTAGAGTTTATGGATTAATTAAAAGGTGTTGGGATTTATGAGACCTTATGGGTCAGGAAAACCTAGTATATAGGAATGGAGATTTTGTTCCAAAGTTACTAAGAATATAGAGTCCAAAGACTAACTCCTTCCATTTGACACATGGAGAAGTAGGCATCAGTTTGTGCAATGTCTACAAGATCTATGGAGCTCCAATCCTTGGAGATATGTATGATGCGTTTATTCCTCCCAAGGTGACATGGAATGACTCAGAAAAGACAACAACCTTGATTCATGAGTTGATGGAGATATTTTATAAACTTAAGAATACAAACACAAAAAATTCCCACACGATAAGGGATATTCACCTAGAGGAGTGTATGGAAATGTTCTTGTTAAAGAAGAAGGAGAAGGGTCCCACTTGCACTTGTCAAATAAGATGTAAAAAGGTAGAAAAGAGAGGTAAACCTAGAACTTTCTAGCTAACATTTGAGAAATGAGAGTTTGAAAAGTGGGGGTATGAGGTCAACTCCAACATTCCCGTGAAAACACATCTTGAATGTTTCCTAGACACATGGATCGGCGTGTATCTATTACCTTTTCAAGATTCCCAGGGAGGTGTAAGGCCAAGAAATTTTGTTATCATGGCCAAGCTGGATGAGAAGTGGATGGTAGGATTGGATACCCTTATTTTGGAAAAGATTCATAGGATATTACTGTATATTTATAGAGGAAATTATACTTTCAGAATAGTAGGACCATTCCAGGAGTTATGGGGGTGGATCACCTGTCATTTCAAAACTTATGTTGTGAAAAGTGGGGTACAGGTCTTTGGAAGTTCATTCTTAACATCTATTCAGGATTTCTATGGTATTTCACCTTCGTATCTGAACGCTTATGATAATAAAGTCAGGATGATTATGTACAATTAATTTCATCTTTTCCCTTATGGGAATCCGCCTATGGGGTGATTTTTTGATGATGGGATGACCAGATTAGAGCTAAGGGTGTATATGTTATCTTGTAGGGATGGCATATTGGCCACCAGGATTGAAAGGTAAATCATATGCGAGGACTATTATCTTTATAGATTCACACGTCAATTAAAATTTCTGAAACAAATTATTATGTCTCCTCTAGTGCATTTCATATTAGAGAAACACCCAATGGTAGACTGACAAATATGGTTGTTGACGACTGTAGAGAAATCTAGGGCAATATTCAATTTACCTGCCACTGATGAAACAAGTAGATTGACTATATGATATGCTTATAACTAGGTCTCATCATACCCTAAAGGGGCGTTAAACCATGTTTTTGCTCGAGTAGGGATAAAGAGAGGTAGTATGAAATAATCCTTTAATTTGAAAGGAAATTATTCATCATCAGGTGATGATTCATTAGAGTCATAGGTTGGAGGTGAAGAGGCTCTAAACTCACTGAAGTAACCTCATGCAAGATATAATCCACCTGTTAGAGTCAAGAGAGACACACCATTAATCTCTATTTAAGCTGTAATGAGGTGGTCTAGTCACCATCATTCATAAGAGCAATGAGTCCCATTTTCTCATCCCCCATATGGGACTACAGGAATTGGAAAGAAGCTTAAATCTAAAACTACAGGATCCTCTTCACAACCCTCTGTAATGTACTCTGAATATATATGAAAAAATGTGGTTCAAACATGGAAATGTTTTCATTGTGATGCTAAAACCACATAGATAGATTTATGTGAAGGGTTGCATATTCTGGGGATAGGAGATCTACGAGCCTCTTTTGATACTCTCATTAAGAAAAACCCTGATGAAGTGAGAACTTACATCTGAGAACTAGATATGCTCATATATGAAATTAATGAATCAATTCCCACCACAAAACGAGTGAAATAAATGATATATCGTGCTGCCAATGAAGGGATTAACCTTTTATTATATGAAGAATGGCATGATTTTGTTGATCCTGAAGATGTAAGTTTTATTTTTCTCACATTCTTTTCTGCTTTTCAATTTGATTTTAGTCAAAGTGTTGTTAATTAAGGTAAATATCATTTTAACTTACTACTAGATAAAGGAAAATAGACTGAAGTTCTATCACTATAATATATCCCTGGTGGTACTACACTTGGAGAAATTGGATCACCCCATGAATCGAGATAGATATATCCAGGCCGGCAGGCCATGGAGGATGAGATAGAAGTGGGATTGCAATCCCTAATACTTTTTTTTGGAGATAATGATGCAAGTCCTCCCAAGAAGGCAAAAAAATAGAAACATTGAAGAAAGAAAACTATGGTTAAACATTTTCTTAGTAGTGGTAAGCATTCCTAACAACATGAATTTTATCTTTATTCATAGAAAGTGTTTAAACTTCTTGGAATTGTAGGAGCTTCTTCTGTTTCTTCTCTTAGATAAATCACTGATGAGCTTTGAGGAACCATGGAGGGTGATTTTGAACAGGAAAAAATTCCTTCCAACCTGGTGATTATTGAAGAGGCATTTAGGCCAAAGGAAGAAATGTCTATTCCCAACATTGATCCAATTCTTGCTATCAGGAGAGAGGAGACCTTTGGTAAATCATAAGTGCTTCATGAGAAACTAAATGTGACAAAAATTGACTTCAACATTGTGATACTTTAGGTTCATCACATGGACCATAAAATCCAATGACAACTGATAATAACCCCATAACTATTACTGAGGAAGCTATTTGGGGTCAAGAGCTGTCAGAGTAGGGTCATGAAAAAACCACTCTGAGTGCTCCCATGGGTGAGACTAACATGGTATCTGGGATACCATTGGATTCTATGATGAATCTTGGCATTTAATTTGAAGAAGTATTAAAACATGTTAATATTCTAAATAATTTATAAGAATTTGAAGTTCCTTATATAGAACCAAATATATGTGAGTTTTCATTATTAATCTTATCAATCTTCTTATGATTAATTTTCTATCCATGATTGGTTGAAATATGTAGTTCTATCTAAAGACATTACTAAAATGATAATGCCTAAAGGAAGTGTCGACATCACTGTCAATCTTACCATTGTAGATACATTGTATCATGTGAATATTGAGATAGAAAATCTTCCTGAGATTCATTCATAAGATCCTAAGAAAGTTAAAGAAAGCATTCCCCACTAAGAGATATCAACCAAAACTATTGAAACTTAGAATATTGGGGAGGATTATTCTCAAGTTTCCAACCTATTTTAGGTAAGGGATACTGATACTATGATTGTGATCACTCTTATTATCCTTTGAAACTAACCACAACCATAATTTTTTACTTCACTATATAGGATTATGAACTTCAATGGCTATGTCCGGTGGTGAATCTTCTGAATCAGCTCAAACAGTATTAGGAAGTGAAGCAACCACTATCAAGGAAGGAGCAGAACATGGAACTTATTTAAGTACATCAATCCCTGAATATGTTCATCCTTATGAAATCTATTCTGAGTTAGACCTGGAACTGAAAAAGGCTCTTCGTCTTGCATGTCACAAGTCATGAAAAAATATATGGAAGATAATATCTGAAATTCCCCTTGAGGAACTGCCCTTATAAATTCCATGAATTTTATCTCTGTTCATTACTCTGGGATTTGGTGGTTTTGAATACCGTGAAATTTATACTGCAGTGAAAGAGATTATTCGAATAAGGGATCAATAGCATAAAATTTAGTAAGATTTGATAAAATCTAGTCTGTTTATCAACACTGATGAATTTCAAGCAGCATTATCCCAAGATGAGGCCAATCATACTACAAAGTTAAAAGAACTGAAGTAGAAATTTAAGGAAAATACTTTTCAAAAACTACGTCTTCAATAAGAGTTAGATATTTTTATTGGGGAGATTGGAAAACTTCATGATTCAATAGAATAATTCTAGAAGGATGGTGCAAAATCCATTTCAGATGCTAAGGAAACACTTCATCATGATGAAGAGAATGAGACTGGTCGGCTAACAGAACTAAAACAGGAATCTTATGGGGATCAAGAGGCCATTAATCAAATGATAAGTTATGTAGAAAATCTATTGTGTTTTTTGATAGAGAGAATCCAGTTTGTGGATGCTCCTCTGTGGATTTTTTACTCACAAATTAAAATCATTTTGTCTTTAATAATCTGTGTCTTTATCCTTTCTAGATTTTTTTACCTAAGACATTGGTATTAGTAAGCGTAGTTTGATTTTTACTAGGGTTATACAGAAAACCCCACAAACTTTGTATCTTTTATCTTTTTTATTGCTCAATATTTCCTAAACCATACAAAAATGTAAGTCTAGTGAGTTGAGACTCAAATTTTTTCCAGAGTTCCCATTGTGGGATTTTTCAATCTAGTGAGTACTATGTCTCTTGGTTATTGGCAGTTTAGAGTCATGCATGTTAGACTAAAAAGGATAGTGTTTAAGGTCGAATATCTTTGACCATAAATTTTGAAATTAGATCCCAAACATGGATTAGTGGCTAGGAATTGCTATAATATTCTTTAAATAATTCCAAGGGGAATCTGGAGTCATGATTTTTTATGGTTACCAAATCTAAAACTTGTATAAACATAAAGGAGTTCTTTTACAAGAATGAGGTTGCCATTATTTGACAAACCGGTTATGGGGACTGTATTATGAAGGACCAAATAGGGCATATGCTGCATATCCATATAGTGGTATCTTTTGACTAACATACCTATTATGTAGGAAAATTTTTATGCAAGGCCTTTGGGGGAACGTACTACATAGTCAAGCAAAAGAGATCTCATGAATTTAACATTTTATTATTGATAGACAAGGGAAAATAAGATTTGGGTGACTCAAGACCACAAAGGGTGGTTTTTTCAAGGAAGGGGATCTTAAGAATAATGGGTTATCTATGCCAATATATGTCATGAATAGGAAAACCACTTATACAAAAATTTGGTGTATGAGGAATGGTTAAAATTTTTCAGAAAGGGGGCTTTCTGATGTCATGCTATGAATTTTTAAGTCATGCTGTGAGGAAATTATACTGTGCAGTTTTAAGTCATGTAGTGAGGGAATTTGGTGGCTTTAATTTAAGGTCTTTAGCTTTGAAAAAAGGTTTTAGACTCTCTAATTTCTTGATAATTTTTTTTGAAACATACTACCATGTTCAAGTATAGAAAGAAATAATTGTAAACTATTATTTGAAATTTTATGGATCCAAAGAATTATATGGGAAAAGGGCTAAAGGCATTAGAGGAAGTCTTTCCTATGAACAAAGTTACCATTATTTGGAAAACCGGTTGTGGGGGTTATATTATACAGGGATAACAAGGGAATATACTGCATAGCCAAATAGTGGTATCTTTTGACTAATAGGCCCATTATGCATGAAACTTATGCAAGGCCACCTAGGGGCACATACTTTATAGTAAAAAAAAGAGCTCTAAAAAATTTTACATTCTATTTCTAAAAGATGAAGAAAGTTTATAGAGATTTAGTTTTTCTAGAGCATAGATTTCAGTTTATGGAGAAAGGTACCAGAATATGGAAAGAGTATTTTCAATCATTATTTCCAAAGAATCAGATGAATATGATTTCTAAAAAGGTCTAAACCAAACGTAGGAAGTATGGTGTCTATAGTTTTAGGTCAGATGACAAGGACCAGAATGGAAACAGTAAATGATATGTGGTCAAATGATCCAAGGTTATTTCATATTTCTTTGAACACATGGAGAGGGAAATGTGTAAACCATGGTCTTGAAGACTTTCAGATCGAGATAAAGTTAATGGGACAAATATACATGGATGACTGCTTTAATATATAGATTATTGTGTATTGTTTATCAAAGATTGAAGGGGAAAACGACAATTTAACCAAGAATGAAGCCATTATTTGACAAACCCGTAATGGGGGTTATATTATGCAGAGCCAACTAGGGAATATGCTGAATAGCCAAACAGTGGAGTATTTTGACTGACAAGCCCTTTATGTAGGGAACTTATGCAAGGCTACCTAGGGAAACATACTGCATAGTCAGGCAAAGGAGTTCTCAGATATCAGAAACTCTGCCACTAAAAACCATAGGAAGGATTATTAAGATATAAAAATATTCAAGATTAAGAGTGTCAAATATGAAAGGGGGTAATGCTCAATGCATAGGATAAATATTTGAATCAATATTGGCCATGATTTTGGAGTCTCTTACATAGATATGAATCATATGTAAAATGGGGACATTTCTTGTTTCCTTAGTGGGATCTCTAAGGAGAGGACCCAAAATGAAGACTCCCACATAGATTGTTAATTATATGTGTAAGAGAGATAATAATTTATCCTGTGGCTGGGACTAGGAGCTAAGGCCTAGTTTTCACTAAGTATCTAAACGAGATGAGAATCAAGCCATACATAGTTCTTTGGGTGATTTTCATTTTAATATCATGCAGCAAGGACATTATGCTGTGTAGTTTAGAGTAATGCAGTATGGACATGAAGTGATTCCAATGTAAAAAAAGAATATTATGGCTGGACCAAAGGATTGAACCCAAGTGTCACTAAGTATCTCATATGGATGAGAATCAAGCCATACATAGTTCTTTGAACATTCCCTATGTAGATTTAATTAATAAACATGGAATAAAGGTAATTTTTTATATCATGGCTAGGCCTAATATTGGAGATCTAAGCATCTCTACGTATCCCATTGAAATGAGAATCAAGACAAAAGTAGTTCTTGAAACAATCATTTCTCACACTAATTGAGTTTGATGTGAGAGATAGAGGATTTTAACACATTCCAGAAGAATAATGGTTAAACTTAAGAAACAAAATGGTATGAAGATCAAACCATGTATCTTGAAAGAGCACTCTGTATAGATATGGTTTATATACAAGAGGAGAAAAGGGAAATAATTTTTTTGTGCTTGCGGCTGGGCCTAGGAGCAGAGATCTAGGCGTCTCTACACATCACATTAAAAATGGGAATCAAGCCATACATAGTTCTTGAAATGAGGTCTCTATGAAGATCTGATTCAAACATAGGGAGAAATGGAACTCATGTGACACTAAGGAGTAACAATTATGTAATTGATGATTGTGCATGTGTGATCTTATCATAAAATAAAGAATATTTTAATCATACAGTTTAATGTCGTGTAATGAAGAGAAATGATGTCATGTAGTTTAATGTTATGTGATAAGGACAAAGATGATACACATTTTATCATTGTGCAACATAAATGCTTATAGTTGTTATGTAGTTTAATGTCTTGTAACTAGGACTTTGTGCTATGCAGTTTAGATTCATGCACAAGGATATTATGTCGTTCCATTACAAAAAGTAATTATTCAAGAATCTTGCATTGGTTTGAGTTGTAATAAGTTCTCTATCCATTTATATTAGGGAGTAATCTCCATTATAGTAGACCTTATGTACAGAGTAAGGTCCTTACAACTTTAGATCAAGTTTTGGAGGCTTCTTTCCTGGTACCATTGGAGTCTTGAGGACTAATACCAATTTCCCTTGAAGAAATGAGTGAAGGTGAACTTTCTTGTTAAAAGATCATGTTATTATGTTCTGATAGACTTCTAAATGCTTCAAAGTATGCAATCTCTTTTTGTCTAATCATTCTATCTCATCAAATCGTTTATGAGACTTTTCATCTGTAGATAACTGATCACAGATTGCAACTTGGAGTGAAGGCAGTTGAATTTCAATTAGAAAAACTACTTCCACGCCGCACACTAATGAATATGGAGTTTCCTAAGTGGCAGTATGGGTATTAGTTCGATAATCCCATAAATCATTAAAAAGTTTATTAGGCCAATATTTCTTATCTTTATCCACCATTTTCTGGAGTATGTTTGATAGGGTCTTATTGAAAGACTCTATCTGTCCATTGGCCACTGCATGATAGTGATATGAATGGTTGGATATGATATTTTTCTCCTGATATAAATCCTTTACCTCAATAGAATAGAAATTGGTCCCATTTTCCGTCAATATAGTATGAGGGACACCAAATCTGGTGATGATATTATCCTTGAAAAAGCTAGTAATTCTTTTAGGTCTGACTTCTTTGAGAGGTATTGCCTTAGAACATTTGGAGAAGAAATTAGTAGCATTAAGAATATACTTGGACTACTAAGCTATAACTAGAGTATAAGTTCCTAATACATCAATTCCCCATGTGGAAAATGGCCATGAGTATTTAGCTGTATGTAGCAACTCTGAGGATTGATGAATGAAGTTGGCATGCACTTGGAAGGGATGATATTTCTTGGTGAAATCTGTGCAATCATGCGTCATTAAAGGCCATAAGTATCCAAGACTTCATATTTGATCAGAAATCTTATGCCCATATTGGAGAACACTACAAGTTCTTGTATTTACTTCTTTTATGACAACTGTAGTTTATTCTCCGTCAATACACATAAAGAGGATTCCATAAAACCCTCATTTGTAGAGGATCTTATGGTGGTATAGACTATCATAAAGAGTGAAATTGGCCACTCATCATTAGATCTGTTATTTTTCAGCTCTATCTGGTGGAATTAATCCATTTTGAAGGTATTCTATGATGGGTGTCATCCATTTCGTAGTATTACCATACGGATCAGAAACTAGGATAATTTCATTAATTTCCTCTATCATAGTTTGAACGAAAGGTGATACCACATGACGATGGGAAATACTGATGATTGTCTCATCTCGATTCAAATATTCCAGGGATGTGGCTTCATTAGCCAATGCATCAGATTGGGAATTTTGTGATCATGGGACATAAGAAAATGTTGCCTCTAAGGGAAATTCATCCATTAACCCTCTGACATAATCACACAAAGGGATCAACTCTTCTTTTCTGATATCATAATCCCCATTGATCTATTTGATTACCAACTCTGAATCACCTTTTACTTTTTTGTGGTTCACTTCTACCTAAAGTACCAATTCCAGGCCTACGACGAGAGCTTGATATTCTGCCTCATTATTGGTTCCTCCTTCTAATAATAGAAAAGAATATAGAAGCACTACCTTTTATGGGGAGATAAGTACAATTCCTAACCCAACTTTGTTGAGTTTCAGGTTTTCCATTCTCTTCCCCTTGGAATTATGGAAGAACCATCAAAGTACATTTCCCACAATTGGGTATTATCTTGAATAGATAATATTTCTTCATTAGGAAGTTCAGTATTCAAAGAGGTATCTTCTGTAGATGGGTGTTTAGCAAGGAAGTCTCCCAAATATGGGCCTTTTATTGATTTCTAAGGCACAAATTAGATATAAAACTGTTGCAAAATAACTTCCCATCATGCCAAACGTCTTGTAAGCATATGAGGACCGAGGATAAATTTGAGCGGGTTATTGCGAGATACCAATTGGACCTTGTGATGTTTCATGTAGTGCCTAAATTTTTGAACTACAAAGATTAATGCTAGGAATCACTTCTCAATACTTGAATATTGAGTCTCTGTGTCAAGTTTAGTTTGACTGAGATAGTAAAGACTATTTTCATTTCCATCATCATTATTTTGTGCAAGGAAGGCACCAAGTGATCACTCTAAAGACGTCACATAGAGAATAAGTGGCTTTACTTCAACAGGTGACATTAATACTGGTGGACTCAAGATATATTTCTTGAGGGTATAAAATTCCTCTTAGCATTATTTGGTCCATTTATAGGTAACTCCCTTCTCTATTAATCTGGTGAAGGGTAAACACTTTCCTTCCAAATTGGTGATAAAACACCAAATATAGGCCAAGTGTCCTTGAAGTACTCTTAATTCGTTCAAATTTGTTGGAGGTGAAATTCCAAGGATTTCTCTTGTCTTCTCAGGATCAACTTCGATACCACGATGGTGTACAACGAAGTTGAAGAATTTTCCTGAGGTTACCCCAAAAAAACATTTCAATGGATTCATTTTCAAATTATATTGCCAAAATTTATTGAATATAGTCTCCAAATCGATCAGATGATCAAAAATTTGTCTATATTTAACTACTAGATCATCTAAATAACATTCAACAACTTTTCCTAAAAAGGGTTTGATGATATGGTGCATGGAACGTTGATACATTTCACCTATATTCTTTAAGCCAAAGGGAATTAACCAATATAAAAACACAACTTTAAGGGATCTGAAGGCTGTAGACTCCTCATCCTCTAGGGCCATTCAGATTTTATTATACCCAGAGTATCCATCCATGAAGAAGAGAGCTTCATAGCTAGATGTTTCATCAATTAAAAGTTCTGTGATTGGAAATGGAAGGTCATATTTGGTATAATTCCAGTTAAGATCTCTGAAATCAATGATTTTTTTTACCATTCTTCCTTTTCACTGGGATAATTTTGCCAGCCATTTGGGATATTGCAACTCCCTAAAAATTTTTTCCTTAATAATCTTGTTAACTTAGGATTCAATTTTAGAGGCATGAGTTGGGTGTGTTCCTCTTGCTGCCTGCTTGAATCCTTGACGTTCTTATGGAAAACCCAAGTGATTAGTGGATACATCAAGATTAAGGCCTGGAATTTTAGTATAGTTCCAAGAAAATATATCTTGATGTTTCTTTAGAAATGAAGTATACATCATTTTCTCTTCATAAGTCTTGGATGCACTATTTAGAGAGGGGAGTGAATCTTCTTTTGTACCTAGATTTATTTCTCTAAGCTCATCCACGGTGGTGAAGACACCTTCCTCAAATGTTTGAGGAGAATACCTTAGATCTTATTATTATTCTTTATGTGTCACTTATTCTATTTCTAATTTCATAGTAGGTGATGAAGCAAAACTTTTAGAGCTAGGGGAGGAGTTGGTATTTGAACATCCTGAAGAAGAGGCAACCATTTCTGACCCTACTGATGATGAAGGGTCTTCCTGGACCATTGAAGAGGAGATGATGGGCTGGGAATCAACATCTTTGTCTCCCTCTAGTATTGAAACAACTTATTATAGATTGATTGATGAAGAAGAGACTTTCTGAAGTTTGATGGATGAAATGAATACATCTCAATTTAAGCTTTCACCACTACTTAGTAAATCAAAAATTTCTCCCATGCTGTTATGCTCAATTACTACAATTGACATTATGGAAGTCACTAGATGATTTCTTATATTTGGTTCTATCTTTTCAATTTGATTGATATTCGACACATAATCTATACTCAGTTGTTTGAATGGGTTAGCTGGGATCTTTTCCAGGCCATTCAGAGCATTGATTCTTGTAATATCTTTTTCCATGGATCTCATTCCTTTTGTGTGATAGAATTATGCTTCAATATACTGAGATTTACACATTTTAATGGATCCTTATCACCATACAATGTCCCAATTTGATCATTGAAGAAATACTTGAGACATTGGTGATATAATGAAGGAATGGTCAGATGTTAATGTATCCAAGGCCTTTCAAGCATAATGTTGAAGGATGTGTCCTAACGGACAACCATAAATTTGAATTAGATACAAGATCTCCAAACTAAGTTATGAGTGTAATCTCTCCTAGAGGTTCTTTCTCATTATTTTCATAACCTTGAAACATTAAAGTGGAATGAGATAAGTCAGATTCAGTGATACCCAATCAACGAAGTGTACAGATGGGAATGAGGTTGAATCCTGATCTATTACCAAAGAAGGCTCATCATATGCCTATATCATTAACCCTACTAGATATATACAAGGGAATAATGTTTCCATATACAACATCATCCTCATCTTCATCCGTAAAAGATTTGACTGCATGACATTATATAGGATCATTCTCTATACATTAAACCTCAACAGCAGTAACCTCAGTTTCAAAATCTTAAGGGATTGAAAAATCCTCAATAAGTGATTCTAAAAGATCTTTTGTTAGATTCAAGGAACCCAAGATTGACAACTTGGATGGTACTTGGGATAACTATTTCAAAACATCGTAATTTTGGTCTAGAGGTCTGCATTTTCCAGCATGGAGATATGACTTTTTAGGTGTCTTGGAAGTTAATTCTCCTAATGTAGATATACCTTGTGTCAGGGCATAATATGGAAATACTTCTTCTTTTGGTAGATTAGACTGACTAGGTCTATCTACTTGCTGAGAGAATAATGGTGTAACCTCTAACCGATCCTCCAAGACAATCATGTTAGGACTGATCCTATCATGCATGGGAGAATTTCCTTGTTCTTATTGAGCCTGTTTAAGGGATCTACCACATGTTTCCACCACATATATGGTTTGAGTAGGGGTAAAGTAAAAATAGTGGTTTCTATCATATCCATGTCTTCCCCTATATCCTTGAACTTGGCTTCTTCCTCTAATTCCCTGGTTAGGTACAAGAAATTCTGGCTCATCATAACCAGAATAATCATTTGCATAGGGATCCATTAAGTGGATAAAGTTAATGGAACTAAAGATCAAATATTCATATGATGATGATTCTGCTTGACAGTTTGGTTTTGGTTGTGTCGTTTGGCAGGGTGGTGCCAATGATTTTAAAACAGATTGCCTGACTGACTGACTGAAAATTAATTTTTTTTATTAGCATAAACCCCCTTTTGAGGGAAAGGGGGAACCCAACATGACTTCAGTGACTAAAACATTCAAACAAGCCCTCACGGTCCAAGACCCCAAGACTAAAAACAACCAAATTCAATACAATGGTAACTTATCCCCAACATCAATCACATTAAGATCAGCTTTCACCATCACAACATTGCTCAGCAAACATCCCGTGTAGGAATGCACATGCCTAGTACTGATGACAATTGTCATACCCTCTCAAACTTCCAAATCTGAATAGCACTGAATAGTGAAAACTCTGCTCTAAACCTCTTCTGAAGTAGCACTGTATGTGAATTGGTTTCCTTGCCCCAATAACCGCAGATCATAGAGCCACAACGCAAAACCCCTCAAAATACAATCCACACAAACAAAAGGATCAACGACCAAACTGAAAAATCTTCATAGATCAGAACAATCCACAACATGAAGCCATTCATACACTAATTTCAGATTTGAAATTGTGATGAAAATGAATGCTGCTGATGAAAAAAAAACACACCTTCGCCGCAACACGGAGCAGACCAACCGCAAACCATCAATCGAGATCCGAACCAGAAAATCAACCAAAAAACCAACCAAAAATAGGAAAATCATAAAATTAAAATGGACAACAAGAACCTTCACCGAAAGCAACATTGGAATGAGACCCGCCGCAGGCCAAATATGCAAATCCTGTCGCCGCCTTCAATGCACACGGAGACCAGATCTACTCAACTTACCCGCAACCAATGCTGAATGAGGCGACGACCTTCATCACAAAGACCGGAACACGAACAAAGGACCCTCACTACACCTCCATGAATTGAGGCCCGAAAACGGTGAGATTTTCCGAGATGTTCGAGCCCAAGGATCAACGCCGTACTGGAAGGAACCGCACACCATGAGGTCTCCAGCTTGAAGAATCGAGCAGAGGACCACAACCGATTCTCAATAGGGGAGGAAGGTGGTGGATGGGAGAAACCCTAGCGCAGAACCCCTTACGGGCCCATCCATCGATCAAAACAGATTGCCTAAAATCTCCCAAATTCAAGGCAAATTTTGTTCTAGACATGAGCTCGTCCTCTTCTGAATACTATTTATCTTTATGACCACGTTTCTTCTTTGAATATTGACCTTTAGAGGACTTATCTTTTGAAGAAGATGGATTTAAGGTGGTAGAAGTGGTAGAAGACACAATCGGTTGTTTCAGCTGTGTTCGTAGAATGACATGAGTTTGATTAATCATTTTCCTGATCATCCAGTCATCATACTTCTGTGCATTTTTTCTTTTGACTTTCTGCTATTCACCTTCTTTCTCTGGATCAGTAGCAGTAACACATGCTACTTGGGATGATGAACTTTTCAGTTTCACTTTTCCAGTCTCTATAATTTTTTACAGGAGGTATTTGAAAACAAAACACTCCTGAATGGGATTCACCAACACTCGATGAAAGGGGAAATAATTTGTAAGATCTTAATCTCCTTCTTTTTTTAGTTTATTTGGCCTTGGAAACTAAACAAAATTGTTTTACAAAGCTGAAATAAAGTAAACAAGAACCTATTCATTACAAAAAGAATAAAATTTGTTCCCTAAATCCACAAACTGTATCCACCTTTGATATTTTTGATCATCTTGATGAGGTAGTCATTGCTACTGACGCTCGAGATGCGGAGCCCTTTGGTATGATGAAGGTTTTAAAGTAGAAGCAGGTACATGTGCTGGTTTGAGTGTGACTATAGTATCCTTTACTTTCCTTATTCTCCTTCATAGAGCTGATGGAATTACATGAGATTTAGCTTTAGTTTCCACAATGGAATCCTCTGCTTTTTGGGTGATTGAAGAAAGGTCTTGAAACTCTCTTATGTATTTTACATGGATTAGTTGTGCGCGTAACTCATCACGCAAATTCTTCACACAAATTGGAAGAAACACTTCTTGGGGGAGTGCTAGATTTAAGAAATATATTAATATTTTACATCAAGAATGAAATATGAAACTCATTCATTCTCTCTCTGTTTGAAATTTCTAAGACAAAAAACTATTGTCTTTGGCTGCATTGAGCTGAATTGGAGAAGGAATTTCAAACAGAGGTCTTCTCATCAAGTAATTGATCGAGACTAAAAACTTGTATACCATACAAAAGATGGCCCCTATAATGATTACACAAATCATTTGAGATTTACTACTTCTTGTTGTTGAGGGGTCCCCATCATGGGATCACAACGAGAAAAAAAATGCGTTAAGTACTGCTCCGGATCTCCCGAACTATTAAAGTTTGGAAATGTAATATTCACAAAGTTTGGTGGGGGAGGGATCAGATCCACCCATTTGGGATAAGACTTATTTTTTACTGTACTGGCGCACACTATATTATGGATAAGAACTTTATCTTATGACTCCCCTGAACTAGAATCATTCTCTATAGGATCTTCTGTAATGGTGTTAATGGAATTCACTGACGCATAATGCATTAGTGGATTTCTCTCAGTATCTTTGTAAGATCGTCTCCTTCTGTATCTTCCATGAGACTCTATTCTCCTATATGATGAATTCCTGGGGACTGTTTTGATGGATAGTAATCTTAAGGGAATCTTTGGATAGTTCAGTTATGCATTCACTTTGTGGATTCTTCCCTAATCAGGAGAAAACTAAATTCCATTGAGGAAGGGATTGTAGATGTGAAAAATATCCCAGCCCTATAGGCTAGAGGTATTCCTGTTCTTTTTATTAAAACCTTAAAACTTTGTTTATTGAATTCGAAGGTTGAATTAAAAAATCCCCCATCCCTATAGGCTGGGATGGATCTCTAACTTCTATAGTTGATAATTGCGTAGCTGCTCTTTGGATTTTGCGAATTTTGTTTTGAACATTGGCTGGGTGCATTATCCGACAACCATTCAAATCACCTATTTTGGAAGGCCACTGTGCTATTTCAGAAATTTGGGCCATCTGATGGTTGACATCCTCTAAGCGGGAGGCCTGCTTAATGTTTTAAATGCTTGATGTAAAATTATCTCAATAACTTGTTCTATTTGTGCCTGACTATGATGAGAGCTAGTTGTGCCCTATTCTTGAGCGTATCTTTGATTAAACATGAAATCTGTTGATTTTAGTTGTCCATGGGAAATAAAATTCCATGAGACCAATTTTGTAGGGATTTGATAAATTTGGAGTGTAGTGAAACGTAAGGCTCTGTGTGCACCCCATCCTCTGATACAAACACCATATGGGGTATCATTAATTAACTGGCATAGCCTCTTTAGTACATCAAGGCATGCACATTGAAGAGTTCCCTTCTACTTCTCAACTTTTGGATGTCAGGAAACTAAAGGAGGTTCCAAGTTTATTTGGCATTGAAACCCTTTTTTTCCATTACATGACTTTGATATTCATCATATGGTAATACTTTGGCTTTCAAATGATGAATAGTCTTCTATAAGTTGAGGCGGATATCATGAATGCAATATTTTCCCATTAATTATGAAATATTGTATCAAGAGGTTTCCAAATACCAGAACATGACTAGTATTTCACCTTTAGCCAATTTTTTTATCCTATTCAACATATCTTAATCATCTTTTTCTAGAGGTTTCTCCACTTGGTTTGACCAGAGTGGAAGTTTCTTGATTGTTTTATTACAAACAATGGAATCAGTTTCTTTTTCCTCTTCTATATTAGAAGAGAAATGACCCAAGGGAGGATCAGAGAATGACCATCCCCTTAATATGTCCTTTGGTTGAGAAAGTATTTCACCTATTAGGGAAAAGGAATCATACATGACTGACCTTATGTTGGAAAGTGATTCGAGATAAGAGGGATTTCTCATTTATACATTTTTAATTATAGAATTATCTTGAAAATGTGAAACACTACTACAGAGAGAAATTTCGTAGTGAATTCCATCATGGAGAGGACCACCATAGTGGACTATAGAAAGGGATAAATCCTCTTTCTCCTTGGTATTCTTTCCACACAGAGGGTTTTCATGGAACTCATTTGGAGATAGGATCTCTAGATTGACCAAATTTTCATGAAGCAATCCTTCATGATGAAGCTTACAATGGAGAACTTCATAATTACTTCCACTACTCCCATAATTTGGTAATGGGAGAGTAGGATGTTAAGTTTAAAAAAGATAAATGTATGAGGGATTCAAGAAATCCATCATTAAGAGGAGCTAGATCACAGATTGGCTCTTAATTTTCCAACTGTGTTTGGAGAGACTTATTCTTAGATTTGGTTTTACATGTAGTTGGAGCCACTTTTTTGGGAGAAGTGGTTATCATGGGAAGGTGTATTAGCTTTCCTTGGAGTGGTAATCAGAATGGGCCGATTATCTCTAATTGGAATGGGTGTATGTTCCCAATCCGGTTGTCCGTATAATATGAGGGAGTATGCCCCATAACCCTCTTGGACTAGAATAGAGGTTTGTATCTGCTTCGGGATGGAATGATGATGAGTTATCCTAGGTGCGGGGACATAATTAGGGGTATGTTCCCCTGGTACTATTGAAGTTGCAGTTATTCTATTTTGGCATGCTTCCAGAATATGGGTACAAATTTGTGCCTACCCTTTCAACATTTCTAAACATGTTTAGTGACTTCAGTGGCTATAATGAGAATATAAATTGATTCCATATCTAGAGTAGCTCTATGTGCCAACTCATGTCCTCCTTTTCCTATTAGTGGATACTAACAGTACTCATGTATGGGGTTAGAGAGTTGAGTCTGCCTCAGTTTTGTCATTAGAGATTTCTGAATGAATTCTTCCAGTGCTTCCAAATTAGACTGTTGGTAGGCTTGATGAATTCTAGTAGGTGGATGTGCATGTTGGTTGTTTTCCTCCAAGTATGGTTGATGGAGTTCTTTCAATATTGACAGACGAGATTGCTGGCAGAATTGGTGAGTATATGTAGGTGTATGTTCCTGCTTATTAGTTGGCACCGTATTTGATTGGATGGATTACTTGAATGCAGTCAACATGATGACTGGCTGATAGTTTGTAAACAGGCATATGTTCATGTTCAAGTTACTCTACTAGATTTAACTACCAGGATTGGTTGGTCACTTCCAGATGAGTTTGATGTTCAGCAGAATTGGGACAGATGGGTATATGTGCTCATTTGTTGTTTTCCATCTTGTTAAGTTGATGAACTTCTCCAGAGGGGGAGAAGGTAAGAACCTAATCTATGTTAACCAGATGTTGTCCCTGACAGTTCTTCTTGCGCACCCAGGTCTGAGGGATCTAGGATGAACAATCGAAGGCCACACCCAATCATGTTGGGGGTTCACTACCACACGATTATTCTCATGACGATTGATAGTAGGAGCCCTTAGGAAGGACCCTTTCATCTTTGAGTTGAGGTCATGGGTGACCTCTTGATCCACCTCCCTATAGTATGTGAGGGACTGGTTGTTGTGTTTTGGGGATAAGGACCCGAAATGGTTAAAGGCAGTGGTTGGAACCATTTTCTTCTTGACCACCGGTCATTTTTGACCGGACAGTCGAGGGTTATTGTTAACTTAGAGTGACTGTCAAGACACCTCAAGGGTTGGGATAGTACCGTGTTGATGTTATTCCCTTACCAGTACATTGGAGGCCCAACATTGAAGATGCAGAGTTGGTGATGATTCCCTTCCAACAGATGAGGATCCATATTGAGCAGTGACTGGGGCATTCATTGGTGAAAACTTGATGAAAACTATTTGGAGTGAGGGGAGTTTTGAGAAAACTTGAAAAAAATGAATGAAATCCATTAAATCAACATCTTTTATATGGATACATGAGTGATTTATTCCTTTGTTTGGCCTTCCTTTATCAATTGGTAGATGCATGATAGATGGGTAACACTATTAACTTGGTTAAGGTTTTATGTCAGGTTCACCATTTTTGTTTCGTAGTTTCTTGGAATGTGTGTTTTGATTAGGAATCACTGCTTCTGGATAGTTTCTATTAGATTTATTTAGGGAATCAGAAATATAAAATAGTTCTTTATACAAAAGAGACCTAGTTTCCAAAGGCAGACATTCATTAAGTTTGAACATATGATACTTAAGAACATGCATTGGCTGAGAGGATGGGAGGCCAGACTCATCACACCCTTTTGGGGGGAATTATTTCCTACTCTAGGACTCTCTTATAGATTTGAGATGTTTTCATGAATCCTTATTAATTCACCAAGTACAACATATGTTTCTGTTGGAGTTTTCAATCAAATATTAGCATGTGTGAAATTTTAAATCATCTGTATGTATTCGAGGCTCTTTATTAATGGAGACATCTGTATGTATTCTAGGTTCTCCATCAACGATATCCTCTCTTATACTATTTATAGATTCTTTTAACCATTGTTATGATAATACTGATTTTTAAGACACTCAGTGGGGAACTCTGGAATTTATTATTGTCTAGGGAGATGAAAGTTTTTTTGGATGTTGGGATTATACCCATAAATGGGATACCTACGTATCCTTGTGAAAGGAATCAGAAGCCTCATAGATTGGTTCCTCTTAATGGTACACATCATACCTTTTGAGGTCGTGTGATAAATACATAGACATATAGTTTAATGTCATGTGGTAAGGACATCTAAGAGAAAGGTTCTTACTCAAGGTTAGGTGTGGGACTTATATCTAAGAAACCTAAGGAACTTGTACAGAGTATAGGTTTCCAAGTTATATTAGACCATTTTGGGAATATGGCCCAGGAAGAACAGGGTGATTTTAAGTGTTGGGTTTGAACCTCAGAGAGGCTTCCTACATATCCCATTGGGATGGGAATAAAATCCCACATATTTTGATTAGTCTCATAGAAGAGTATATTCTTTTGAGAGAAATGAGTTTGGGATTACTTCTTGAAAAGGATTCCTAGGTGATTTGGGGGTTTAATTTGGGGATTACTCCTATGGAAGATGCCCATTTATGGATGAAATGAGATGGATATTGGGCCTTAGGAAGGCTTTCTATTTATCCCATTTGGATGGGAATCAAATCCCACATAGTTTGATTACTCTCATAGGAGAGTATAGTCCTTTGAGAGAAATGAGTTTGTGATTACTTTATAAAAAGGATGCCTAGGTGATTTGGGGGTTTAATTTTGGGATTACTCCTAAGGAGGATGCCCATTTATATATGAAATGAGATGGAGATCGGGCCTTAGGAAGGATTCCTATGTATCCCAATTATGTTGGGAATCAGAGTTCTTATAGTTCAATAAGGGGTTTTTGTGAAAATATTGTGATCATGACAAATCTATAAGCCCACATGAGTCATGATTAGTGTGAGAAACAAGAGGATGTAAAAGATTCAACAAAGGAGCACACACTTTTCTTCCTTTTCTAGTTGAAGAGGATGGGCCTATGGCAGTGAGGGTGGATGAGTTCGAGACAACCGGGGAAGAGGGTGAAGCGACGATCCTTCCCTCTGTTCTCTTTACATTAGACAAGGGTCCAATGTAAGGAAGGAGTAAAGGTGAAGGAAGTAGAGAGGAGCAATACTAAGACCTTCTACTTGAAAAGTTAGGGGCTTACACCAAGATGGATTCCCTAACATTGGTCCTGGTATGGGAGGGATAATTTTCATTTGTTTAAAAGGAAAAGTAGGTGTGAACCATACCTTATCTAATAGAGATACGAGGTTTCAGGTTTTAGAGATGAGAAGGGAAGGACAGAATCGAAACCCTAATACTCAAAACCGGGAACTTCCCAACACTGTTCTTAGGAGAAAGGTCAATGTGACTGCAGATATACAAAACCACAGACACTCCCTGAATCCTAATCCCATTGCAAAACAAATGTGGGAAACCTATGACTACGGATATACAAACCCAAATAGGAGACGCGATGATGTTCCATTCCCAAAGGTTTGATAAGTTAGGAGTTTTTGGTGGAGGTTTCAACATAATCCCTCTCAGACAAGGGATCCAATGAATAAGGTGCCTTTCCATGAATGAATTTGAAGAAGGATTGATGAAAGGCTTTGTAGACTGAATGGATTAGTTGAATCAAAGAGGGGTGCCCAAAGTATCTGGAGTGCATGTATGGGTGTGTAAGTAGGATTGGGTGACCTGATGTCAACTTAAGTGAGGAGTAAACTGGATGTTAATACTTGGGTGAGACTTGACACAAACTTCAAGAGTATTCACCGGTATTCCTAGAAGTGGGGTGCTCAAGTTTCTTTGAGAGGAATTGGTGGCACGCAAGTGTTTCTGATTTAGGGAGGTTGGGTGGTTTAGAAGAACAAGTGTTATGGATTTCAAACACTAAAGGTACTTAAGTCCTATAATCCTCCTTCAATTCCTCCACTGTAGGTGTTAAATAACTACCTTGAAAGTTTCATAAGACTTAGGAAAAGAATTAGGGTGACCATAGTAGAAATTAAGCTTTAGGGAAATTTGTTTGTACAAATGAAGGCCACAAGGGTCTATTTATAGGAAAATAATTGACCATGGGTGAAATGGTGGTGGGGCGCACAAGTGGATTGCATGCCAGATATTGGCATGAAATTACCTTATGTGCTGAAAGATCCTTGACTTGACTAGGGTGATCCAATTTTCAAGCCTTTCCAAATCTTGATTTTCTTCATGTGTTTTCTCCTCTTTTTTAAAAGGCATTTACCCATTTCACTTTTTTTATTATTTGATGGAATGAAGTGTCCAAAATTATAACTATAGTTTTCTTCAAATCCTAGGAATGCATGTTTAGGATTAACTTCTGATGGTTTTAACCCTTTCAGCACTTTAAGTAGTAATTATAACACATGGACATTTATTTTTATCCCATATAATCTACGTCTATGGATGTATATAAAGAAGACTTATTTCATTATTTTGATGATTATTACAGTAAATAAAATTCTTATAAATGAAATTTATATATACCTTCAACCTCAAATCAAATAATTGCAATAATTATGGGATGATGGAATAATAAAATCTGATTCATTAATGAGTTTTTTTTAAATGCATACTACTTTAATGTGGACAATTAGTGACTTTGATGGACTATGAACTTATCAAGTTGGAGAAATCATACTGGTTTGGTTTATTTAATTTTTAATTTTAATTTTGAACATCAATAATTACCTCATAGAAAAAATAGCGCTTTATCTATCATTATCTATTTCTTGATTCATATCATAAATTTATATTAAACAAGACACAATTCAATGGCGATATTGAATTGAGAAAGTCATCGAAGGTGTTATCTAGATAAAAAATATTTGGATAATTAATTAATTTCACTATAAAATTTGGAAAATGTAATCAATTGAAAGATGGGGGAAATGGTTACAATGATAAATATCTGAAGTAGTTATGATAAAATAATGGAAGAAAATAGATATATTTTTCAAACATTCTTATTGGGAGTTTAATTTCCTATTTCATAATCCTAATGTAATTCATGTTGAGAATAATGTACGGGACAATATAATTTTTACATGGCTTAATAAGAAAGGTAAATTTAAGGATCAAATTAATGCTTAAAAGGACATGGAAGCGATGAATATAAATCATGGGTTGTGGGAAAATTATAATTGAAAGTATACTTCAACCATTTTTCAATGGAAAATCACGAGAAAGACATATTCCTTTGAAATTTAAAGAATGTAAAAGTGCCATATCAATATTAAAGTCACATTTCAAGGTGCGTTGACTTAAAAATTTAAAATTTCCATGGATTGAAAAGTCACAAACCACACATTATTATGGATTAGTTACCACCATTGACATCACATAATACATTACATACAAAGGTAACTATATTTATAGTTTAGTTGTACACCTCCTTCAGAGATTTCTATGAAAAAAAATCTAAATCTAATTACACTTGAAAAAATTCAAGAATGAATTGTATTGACACTTTTTTATTTAGATATGTTATTTCCCTATTATTTTTTCATTTTCATGATTCATTTGATCATTCATTTATATGAAAAATCTAAACATGTTGGACCGGTACACTATCAATGGTAGTATCCAATTTAGAGGTACATTAATATTTTTTTTATTTTCATTAAGAATTAAATCTTATCAAATCATTATGTATTTTATGCTTCTTTTATTTTTTCTATCAGCTAATTAGGCAATTTAAATTCACATGTGAGGAATAAACATTAAGAAGAAGACTATATTACTAAAGTTTACATAGACAAAGATCATTTGGACTTCTCTTCTAGATAATTGGATGAAACTGATACTAGATTTAATTACATCAGATGGGTTTATAACATATCTAATAATTATTATTCCAGAAAAATCATCAATATTTCCAACTATAGGATGGTGAGTTAGAAAAGGATCAAATTTTACATTGATTGGATTATAGTAAATACAAGAACAAAGATATGTACTACTAAATAGTCTTATTAGAGATCCATTTTTTTTAAAGAATTGAGTTTTAAAATAAAGAGAAGAATAAGGGTTTAAGATCAAAACAATATAGAGTTAACAAAACCTATTAATAATGATATTGTTGAATGGTTTACCCATCATGTAAGTGAAGGAGATACATGAGCTAAAGACACACCTTGTATGTGATTCATGTACATAATGATCTATATAGATGCTCTCTACGACATGGTTGGTCACCTCTCCCACATAGTACATTATTTAATGAACTATTTCATAAAGATGAAACATTTTATATTTTACTTCATTCATGCCTGTGGAATATGAACTGGTAGTGGAATTAACTCACGTGTTATGAATTCATGATTTAATATAAGAAATATCTGAGTAGCATCCTCATGGATATATAAATCCTCTTCCATGTGATGGAAATGTGTGTGGTTCTTTATGCTTGTCCAAAACTCCCTAGAACCTGTAACTCTATTATTATTCTTTTTCTTCGTTAGCACACTGAGGTGATAACACACTGTGGTTGAAAGGAGAATCATACTTGAACGTTGAGTGATTTAGTGAATACCTTGGATACATACAAACGTGGGAGGCTTTCTTTTTCAACTTTGGTGATTGTCATCAAATACATTGGATGAATATTGAGAAGGTTATAGAGGATTCTTTGATGAATGGTATAAATGTTTATAATAATTTTTCATTTATAGTTTTTATATGGTTATATATTTTTCCCATATAAATACAGTATTTATGGTTTATTTTTATTTTTCTATTATGATTAAGTGTTAATAAACCCCATAGAAACCAAATAGTGATATCAGAGCAAGATATGATTTTAGTTCTATAAAATTGAGTTTTTTAAATAAATAAGGTAGTAAAATAGAGCACTACATCAACCATCACCATGGATTGGACAATCCATCACCATGGCTTGGCCAGTCCATCACCATGTCTTGGCCAGTCCATCACCATGGCTTGGCCAGTCCATCAACAAGCCATAGAGCCGACCGTTTAAGAGAATATGTTAAGCATTAAAACATGAAAAATAGCTTGTCACTATTCACTAATGTGTGGTGATGAAACCATTTTAGTTCATGCTTAAAGCTTTATCACATTTAAAATGTCTTACCAATATTCACCAGGGTGTAACATGAGTGTCTTTTTATACAGGTTCCATGGTTCTTCAAAATAATCACAAAAGGATCACTATAGTTTAGAGGCATGGTCATACCTTTACGTAAATAGGATCTACATAAAGGTCACTCAGAGATACCTTTACACAGAATGGGTCTATGTAAAGGTCACTTGAGACTAACTTTACGCAATTAGCCTATCCATGTGAAAAGTTAAAGACTTTTACCTTTACACAAGTTCCATGTTGCATAAGGGTAATGTTTAAAAAAATCAATTTATAATTGAATTTAATTATTTATAAATTGTTTATAAATAAAATTAAAATTTATTTTTGAGGATATTTATTAATTAATAAATTTCAATTAATTAATTAATTATAAAGGGTTTATAATTAATTAATAAATGTTTATGAAACGTTTATTATTGAATATTTCTTAAATATTAAATATCGATATTTAAAATACCTTTTAAAAAATTATATGGAATGTATTATGGTCTAGAAACAAAATTTTTACTTTGAAATCATAAGGGGTAATTTATAAATATTTATAAATTAAATAAATAAGTCCAACATATAAAATTTTTACATTTAAATTATGAACTATTCATAATCAATTAATTTGAAATGTTCAAATTAAAGGGACTTTTCTAGGATATTTTTTAAACCACATCAAAAGAGTTTTGATGATTGCTATGATCAAGGTTTAAAATAATGAATGTTATTTGATATTTAGATTATATAAAATGTTTACATAATATAAAATGGATTATAAAATTGTTTATACTTATTATTAATACCATATATTTAAAATAAAAAATTCCATGTAAATATGAACATGAAATAGTTCATATTAGAATGAATATAAAGGGTTTATAGTCAAAATTATATAAAGTCCATAATGATAAACATGACTATAAAACTTTTATAGTTAGATATGATTTATGAATTGTTCATAAATGGTTATCTCCTATTTAAATATTTGAATTTTTAATTTATATAAAAGTTTATTCCTTGTTTTATTCAAATTTATAATTTTTTTTATATTATGAATCATGTATACATTAGTATAAATGTTAAAATTATTCTAAGAAAAAAAATACTCGCATCACATGATAGGTATGAAAATGAATTTAGTTTTTCATCTACATTGAACTTGTGTTGTAATTGAAGTTATGAACTTGAATTTAGTTTCAAAATATAATTTTTGAATTTTAGGTTTTAGAGTTATGATGGATTTAATTTTCTCATGAGTAAAGTCTCTCTAGGTAGAGGGACTTGGGGCCAGAACACCTAATGGCCTGGAAGCTAATGCCTAGTCTAGAAAGGTGAATGAGGTTAGATATATATAACTTAGGGATTAATCATGTGGAGATTATCAATCTCATATAACCCTATACCTTTACATGTAAAGTTTATAAACCTTATACATATTATGTATTTGGATATTTATGAATATGTTTGGCTTCTATTTTTGGGTGAGTAACAAAAACTTGTGGGTTATGTAAAGAGTTACACATCAATATAGTTTGAACATATTGGTTTGGTGGAGGGAATATGATTTAAAACTAAATCATTATAATTATGCATACATAAAGGTAATAACATGAGATAAGATGATTAGAATAAACCCCATTCAAATTCTAAGTCTAAAATTTCTTCCAAAGTGGCACCTGTCAAGACCTTGATCATTCAACCAGGTATTATTGATCTCATCATGCGAACCCCCTAAATTATCTTGTGTAAGGTAAGAAATATACAAGTAACTCTAGATTATCTTATTGGATAGGTTGATCTCAACAAATGTATTCCTTAATTATCCTTTGATAGACTATTCTTGGTATTTTAATTGGGTTACACTAGCTTGGAAACCCTAATAGTTAGGATACCATATGAATGGAGTTGAGTTTATCCATATAATGGATTTGATAAAAATTTATCTACTCAAATATCCAAGAGTTACAAACTATTATGATTGGGATAATTAACTAACTAAATAATCATGAATTATTTGTTTAAAAAAATTTGTTTAAGTTGTTGTGAAATATATATATTGGACCAATAATGGATATGATGTTTTATAAAGGGGTCAATATTTTAATGGGAACCCATTTAATAAAATTCCTTAGTAAATGGTTAATAAAACATGAAAATCATTTGATAAAATATTATATTTTAGATAAATGACATCATCATTAAACTAGATCTTGAGATCAATCATTAATAATTATAAGCTAAACGGTAGTAGCTTCCTCGATTAGTACTGAAATTTGAGAATCATTATTAAATAAGAAGAAAAATTATATGTGTTGGAACCACAACTTCCTAAGAAACCAATCGATGAAGGTGTTAAAAAAAGGATTTTGATACCTATGAAAATCATATAAATGATGAAAAATAAGTCTCTACACTCATTCTAGTAACTATGGAGTATAACAAGAAGAAACAACATGAGACCTTGGATTCCTATCAAATGATATATAACCTAAAAAGGATATATCAATAGAAACTAAGGAATGAATGGTATGAATGGTATGAAGTGTATAAAGATATTTTCTTGTGTAATATGAAAGAATTAACTTAATTATCCACCAATTTACTCAATATTATTGGGTATTACAATGATTTGGAGAGTCTAGGTTCATCTGTTAAGCACAAAATTATGTAGTCACTATTGGAAAGGTTTTGATTTTTTTTTGTGAATTATAACAAGAATAAACTCTATAACCTTATAACCGATCTCCTAAATATGTTGAGGATTGGTGAGAAAGAAATGGGTTATCTTTGCTCAACTACCATGTTGATGGTACATAAAGATAAGGTTAAATATTCTAGCAAAAAAGTAGAAGAAAAGGGGTCATAAAGAGTCAACACCGCCTATCAAGATGAGAAACAAGAAATAATGGAAATGTTTTCATTATGTCAAAGTTTGATATTAGTGAAGAAATTGTATGAATTAACTGAAAGATTATAATAATACCAGTGGAAGTTCCACACCAAGTATAATTTTTATATAATTCAATAATGATATTTTGATAGATATATGATATAAATTGTATATTTTAAAAATGTTTTAAATATATAGGATGTTAGAAAAGTAAAAGAGATTGATTATTGAAGCTTGAAGGTAGCTTTAAATAAATTAAATAAAGGAGTTTATACGTTGATGTATTAGGTCCTCCAGGCTTAGTTGAATATTTCATAAGATGCTAATTCTTTTCTCATCTTGTTCAAGAGTAGAGCATGTAAATAATGGTTGTTTAAATAAAACAATATGTGGTTTATGATACATATAGTTTATGATTTGTTCAATACTATAAAATGTTATAAGGGTCACTAAAATGGTTTTCTCCAGATAGAGAATTCATCTTATTTTCATTTATGGAAATATTCCAATAATATGAATGAATTCAAAGGAAATTTTATAAGATATTCTCAAACTGTTGAGAATAGATGAATTGGGAATATGATGTCTAGGTTCTAAATGCTACATGGTTATTACTATTCGGTAAAAGTTCAAACTAAAAGAATAAAAGTTTGTTGAAGTTTTTAATAATGTTTCTTTAAGAAGATATTCAAGGTAATTGAAACCTAGGGCTGTTAGGAAGAAAAATTAATAATTCAATATGATTAGATTATCCAAGATATACCTAAATAAGTTTTAGAAGCCCCATGGAATGTCCATGTCAAGTATGGATGTTTTAGAAATTAATTCTTAAATTTTTAAAGGTATATGATACCAAATATATATTTTAAAAGTGTTGTAGATATAAAAGAGTTCAAAATCGAGGGAATATTTGATAGGTCTAGAAGTTTTCATTCAAATGATGAAACTAAAAAGTTTCAACAAAAATATTTGAATTTTAAGGGATATATCAAGCTCAAATGAATCTAATTAAAGGGTGTGTATATTTATCTCATTTATTTTATATGATAAGATAAGTGGTTCAATAAAAAATATTTTTTTATAAAAAATGATATAATTAATTTTATGCACATGGTTTATGATTTATCAGGATTCTATAAAATGTTTTTAGAAGAATATAAGGATCAAAGTGTTTATCTAGAATAAAAAATTTATCTATATATTTTTTTAAATGTGATGGAATATGATTCCCAGCCATTAATGGCTTATTTTAATGAATAAAGTCTTATTTTCAAGAAATGATACAAACCCATAGAATACCACATATGATAGGATAACACTAGTTTATTTTTTAAATAAGTGTTGTTTTCTAATTAAAAAATATTTTTTATCTTAGAAAGATATTTTGAAAGAATATAACATCTAAGAATCTATTAGGAGCATGTTTTTTAATAACCTAGAAATTCCTTCTATGATTAACAAAATATTTTTTTATAATAGTTATTTTATTAATTTGTACAATGGATGTACATAGAAATAATATTAAAAAAATAATATTATATGTCAAGTAATAATACTGACTACTATATCTAAGAATAGTACAAGGATATAAAAACCAAAGAATAATGACCATGCAATGGTATACTCTATAGGATCAAAATCTTACTGGAAGATTATACATGCCATTAAAACTTTTAAAATAAAAATAAATTTTAGAAATATAATTTACATTATCAAAAGAATTTTAAATAACTTTGGGAATTAAGATTTAAATATCGATGTTTAGTGTTATATATTGGATGCAATCAGAAATGTGATTGTCAGGATATGACCATTACATTACTAGTATATGATTTTTGGTTAATATGACCATTGGTAAATATGATTGTTGGGAATTATGACCACTGGTAATGTAGCCATTATAAATTGACTATAAGGATTAGTTTATATCAAGGGTAATGATAAGAGATAATTGAATGCAGAAGGGATAAATGATGACCTCAACTAATAGGATCATGCCTTTTGAAGCCCATTTATCAAAACTTTATAGGGAGGAAGAATCAATGGGGTTCACCCTTGACTAAGCCCAAACATTGATTTAACAAGTAAGGCTCAAGAATAATCAAATATGGGAGAAGTTAAAGTTAGTAGAGATCACGACTATGTCAATGTTAGCAGAACCACCTTATGAAACTAACACCATCACACACCTTACCCTTAGTGAATATGTTAGTGTAATAAGGGGTTATGTGTCTAGAACTCAGTACCATAAAATTATATCTTCCATTTTATAAATTAAATAGTCATTTCTTCAATTCCATTTTAATTATTATTTTATTTAATAAAATACAATGGAATATAAGATTAATTTGATAAATAGATTTTTGAATAAAAATAACAAATAATTGTATTCTCATAAAATATATACAATTTTATAATTCAGGTAAGCTAAGTAAAATTTATTTTTATATAATAGTGTTGTAAAAAAATATTTATTTAAATTAAATTGATATTATAATTTTATAATGTCCAAGGAAATTTTCTTAAGTGTCAGAAACTAAACTATGTTGTAAAAAATTTTATTTTTAATAAATAAATATTTTTTATTTAAAATTTAAAATTATCATATTTATAGAATAATTTTAATAAAATAAAAATTATATTTTAAATCAGAACATCAAAATTAGGTTAGGATGAAATTTTGAGAATTTTCTAAAATGATTTATTTTTCAATGAATAGTAAAAATATAAATTTATATCTTATGTATGTTTTATGAATTCATATATATGTAATAGTTATGTTATAATTAATTAAATAGAATCCATAACTAAAAATATTTTATTTTATTAATATAATGTTTTTAATGTATTTAAATAAATTTCCAAACCTATAAATGATTTTCTAAAGTCTAAAATAAAAATTATGATTTTAAAAACTATATTTTGTAGAAAATTTACTTTCCATATCCAAAGTAATATTAAAAAACGTATTTCTTTTCCAACATATTAAAATATTATAAAATATGAATTAAATGTCCAAAACCACGAGCAAAAACCATGGGTAAGCTAATGGTTTTTCATTTTCCAAAATCTAGAATTCCATGACCCATATTTATAAATTATTAAACAATTCATCCTATTTTACTATAAATACCCACCATCACCCCCATTTCTATTTGCTCCAAATACCTTAAGCATGAAATTATATTGATTCCCCTCTTTGAAGTACCTCCAAGTTTTCCCCAAGGTCCTAAGGTTTCACTCTCCAAGATTTAGGAAGTTACTTCCCAAGGTAAGGGAATTTTCTCCCTCTTTACTCCATTAATTTCAATTACTTCCTTTTTATTAATGAATTTTTATATTATTGTGGTTCATGAATTTAAATTAATCCATTACTATAAAAATTGTGTTCTATTAATGAGATAATTCACTAACCTCCCATTAAAACTATTCAATAATCCTTTTTTATACAAATTATGATACTAAAACCTTTCCTTTTATATCATTTAATTTCTATGAAATATCCTTATGTTGTGAATATACATCCCATTTCTCGATTCATTGGTATTAAATTAGATTAAACCAAGATTTATTGATTGGGGACTTCCAAAATTTAAATCCTCATTTCTTTCTCATAAGTTAAAAATGATGCAATGCTAATATCTTTAAGAATTTATGAATTTAATGACTTTTACATGAGACCCATTCATTATTTACCTCATGTTATTAATGAAATGTTTATAATGATCTACATTGTATACATGAATTTAAACATATGAAGGGTGAACTCTGATATCACTCCAATGTGTTGGGTAAATAATTAATCTATAGAGATGACATGTTTTATGATACCTTGGTGAATAATATTGGTAATTATGTTTTATGATACCTTAGTGACATTCTTATGAATTTATAATTTTTATGTTATAGGTAAATTTACATTTATACTTCATGATCATTCTATTGTGATATTCCTCATGTTCTTATGTCCATGCCCTTTTTTATGCCTCATGATCACATGATAAATATTTCCTTTGTTATTCCCTTACTGGGATTTACACCCATCCCTTTCTTTTAATGTATATCCCTAGGATATGATATGTAGTAAAATTAACCTAGTATGAATATGTGAATAATCCTTTCAAGAATATTAGAACAAACTTTATATTTTTTCATGTATTATGTTCCTAATTTCCAAGAAACCAAACCTCAAAAGATCCCCATATTATTAAATGCTATACAATTTAATTAAAATTTTATGTATTAAAAAGGTGGGAAGCCATATGTTTGGGCTTAGAGAATTTTAAATTTAACAAATAAAAGATAATTTAAATCTAAGGTTAAGGTTTTGTTACTTAAGATCCTAAAATATTTTAGGATGTGTGATGGTAAAGAAAAAATGCAAACAATTACACTTAGTTACCATTATAAGTAAATATCACTATTTACTAAATAATTGTACTAGTAAATATAAAAAGTAAATTATACTCGATATACTAAAAGATTTTAGAGTACTTTGGTAAAGAGAAATGTAAAAATTTACTTTCGTTATCTTTAAAAAATGTATAGAATTTTATCCTAAAAGAGTTTAGGATGTAATGGTAAAGAAATAATATTAATTTAAGGAAACGTTTGATGGAAAGGATTACAAGGATGAGGATGATGAACTTAGAAAGAGTTATAAGTATAAAACAGAAATTAACATCATAACATTTTATGTTGTGAATTTAAGGACTTTGAATATGTTTAAGTAGTTAAATGTTAGAAATATGATTCATAAATCTCACAATTATTTAAACCAACATTCTTTATAAGTTGTTACTCACTAAATGAGTTTAGTGGGAGGGTTTTATAAAATGATCACATAGATATGTGATAGGAATTAAATATTATTTAATGAGTTAACAAAACCAAAAAAGTGCAGTATATATAAGGTTGATCTAGAAGAATTTTATATTTGATATGATAAACATGTGCTTTTTTGTGTTTGTTTAATCTTCTTAAAAGAGTTTTAATAATGTTAAAATGAATAATATTTATTTCAACATCCACTTTATCATTATTTCACATTGGATACATAAATGTATATATAGATATACATTTCTTGAAGTGTAATGATAATTGACCACTCAAAGTAAGAATTTGAGTTATCCCTAACTGATGTTCACCATGGAGTATTATAGTTTATGAAGATATATTAAGGTAAGAATCACTATGATTCTTATATAGAGATGCAAAATATACACATGAGGCACAAAACAAAGAATAAGATTATTTATGTGTGTTTTATGACCCAATAATTATACCACATGGAGTTTATACATATCTATTTGGTATACTAGGGATGCATGGATCATATTTGAATACCCAATAACTAATTTTGGAGATATACCTAGCATGGGAACCTTTATAATTTGATACCTCACTTACACAAGTGTGAAAATAACTTATCTAATATATGCGTGGCTACGTATGTTACTGATAATGTAATCGATTGGATATTAAATAAGATGTGATTTATCCTCTTGTATAACGATCATGAAATCTGATCCCTCGATTGAGATAGACTGCGGAGTGTGCAACTATGGCATCTCACCTTTTTATTACATAAAATTTTCTTTAAATGGAACAAAAAGAAGGATATTTAAAAGTGTTTTTTGTTTGAAATTAGGTACATAATAAATGAAAACATAAAACATTATTCTCATCCACTTGAAATACATCTTCATCGGGTTATCCTAGGTTAATTTTACTACATCTAATATCCTTGGGACATACATCAATGGAAAGGGATAATCATGGAGCCCGGTAAGAGAATAAGTAAGAGAGAAATATAACATGTGATCATGAGACATATCAATAAGAACATGAGGCATGATAATAAGGAATGAAAAATAGGTGTATAATAATAATAATAACATGAATCATAACATGGGAATGTGTATACAAAATTTAAATGAGACATTAATAATCATATCAACAAGGTTTATCACAAAGGTGTTATAAATCAAAATTACCTTGGTTATTCACCAAGGTATCATAAAACATGTCTTATCTAGAGATTAAATTATTTACCCAATGCATTGGAATTATATAAAGGTGAACCCTATATATGTATTAATTTCATGTGAGCTACACTGATCATAATAAATCATTTTTTCAATAACCTAAGAATAATAAAGTATGAGTTTTATATAAAATCATTGAGTTTGTAAGTTCTTAAAGGATTGGACATAAAATCATTTTTAAGGAATGTAAAGGGAATGTGGGTTTTTTATATGTAAATATATGAATCAATAAATTATATTAACATATATGTGAATACCCATGGACAAAAAAATAGTGTGGCTATTCACAATATAATATTTTTTCATTTAAAAGAGAGAAATTTGAGAAGTAAATTCGGCAGCATGACGAGTATAAAATGTGGATTTAGAAAATGGTGAAATGAGAGAGGATGAAGGTATCCCATTGATAAAACATAATTTTTAGGTATAACGTATGATAGAAAAGTTAAGAAAATATAGTAAAATAACATTTATAATATATATATATAAGAGTTTCTTGAATTGAAGAGAAAGGAAAGAGAATTCCTTTACCTTGAAGAGTTACTAATAAATATTGAGGTTTAAAACCTTGGGGGATTAATGAAACCTTGGGGGGACTAATTGGGAGGAAACATAACAATAACTTCATGGATTATGGATTGGGAGTTAATGGGAATGGTGAAATGGGTGGGTATTTATAGAAAAAGTGGGGGAATTGTTGAATAATTTCCAAATATAGGTATTGGATATCTAGGTTGTGGAAAATGAAAAAAAATATCTTACCCATGTTTTTTCATCATGGTTTTGGAAATTTGAGTTATATTTTATGATATTTTAATCCATAAAAACCAAAAACCATTTTTATTACTTCTTTGGACATGGAAAAGAAAGTTTTCACAAAAATAATGTTTTTAAAATCAAAATTTCTATTTTAGACTTTGGAAAGTCACTTATAGGTTTGGAAATTGAGTAAAACATATTAAAATACTTACTATTAATAAAATAAAATATATTTGGCCATGTTTTATGTTTATTAATTATTACATCATTATTACATTAATATGAATCCATAAAACATACTGAAAATCCAAAGCTGTATTTTCACTATTCATGAAAAAAAATGTATTTTATAAAATTCTAAAAAATTTAAACAAAATTAATTTTGATGCGTTGATTTCAAATATAATATCTATTTTATCATAATAATTATATAAATATGATAATTTTAACTTTTTAAACATAAAAAATTTTATTTATTGGAAAATACTAGTTTTTAAGGCACAACCAAATTTGTGACAGTTATAAAAATTTCCTAGGACATTATAAAATTATTTTGTAATTTATATTTAAATAATAGTGTTGTTGGAGCCAAAATGGGAGAAGAATATGAAGAAATGGAAAGCCTCAAGGGGCTGCCTTGCGAAGACCATTCACAGAGCCCCGATCGCACTGTGCCCGCCGTGGAGTAAGGAGGTGGTAACCCTCCGCGACCGCATTTGATGTTCACGAGCCACCATAGAGAAAGGAAGAGGTAACTCTCTGAGAATGCATTTGACATTCACGAGCCGCTGAAAATCAAGGAGGCATTAATGCTCCTTAACCACATTTGACGTTTGTGAGCCGCTGCGGAGCAAGGAGGCAGTAATTCTATGCGACCACATTTGACGTTCATGAGCCTGCCGCGGAGCAAGAATCATCTTCGTGTCGAGCGATCTTTTCTTTGTGGAACCTCCCCCTTATAAATACCAGCCTCCCCCCAAGTCCCGGAGGTGGAGCATCCAACCTTTCAACTTCCTAGTTCCTGAATCACAAAGCACCTTATGCTCTGCGAACCATGAGCTATTCGAGGGACTTCTGATCTGCGAAGTGCCTCCCCTTTTCCTTGACTTAACCCCCTCTTTCGAGAGGGATTCCTTTCATGGAGCCTAAGGGCCTCCATGAAGGAAGGGGATCCCCAAGGGGACCCGAGTCATTGCGGAGAATTTATGCTTTGCGAAACATCATTCCAGTACATGTGATCCATATGCTAAGGCAGGATCACTGTACTTCGCGAAGCACATTGGTTCACGATACCTTACCTCACGAGACACCTTTGATCTACAAGGCAGTGCTCCGCGAATACCTCTCTACTTCGCGAAGCACCTCTTATATGCACCTCTACCCTATTCTTAGGCTGAGGTGCCCCACTTCACGAAGAACACCCCTTCGCAAGTACCCTTCGCCACGTAGAGCAACAGAGTTTCACAAGGCCCCTGCCTATAAACCCCTCTGCTTTGCAATTCCTTTTCCCGTGTGACCCTATAGGTTTTCACGACATGATTTCAAAGTCCCTTGGACGATACTACCCATTTCATTGCTTCGCCTCATGCTTCTTCGCATAGGCACGCTAACAGATATTGCTTCTTCGTATAGCCATGCTAACATGGACCCCCAAATGGTTCACTTCATAACACCCCTAGCCACAACATTGGCTTCCCCTACTCTTCACCAACGAGTAAAGGGTACCGGTTATGTAAGTCCTAGGGGTGTGGAGCAAATCCACCTCATCCGGGCTGCAGGACATTAAACTACCAAGCAGCCTCGTCCTCAGCACATGACGTTAAACTGTGACCTCACCCCATGCCTCGCACATGGGGTGCCCCCACCTTGTACATTATCTGTGCCCACTAGTCTCCACGAGGATGAGAACTTCCCTCATAGAGGATGATATCCTCCTTATCGGAGTGGCATTTTTCTGTGGGGAAAGAGTGACCATCTCGGTGTAAGCCCCCTATCTTTCTTGTAGGAGGAAGCGTCCCTGCTCCTCCTTTATTCTTTGGTCCCAAAGACGAGGGGGAAATAGACACTGATCCCCTATTTTCTTCGGTACCAAACCCTCTCCCTCTGGGATTTGTCTCTACCGGGCCTCCATCCCGGAGTAAGTCCCATCCTCTTCAGGCTGCTAACTACGTGTATACCCCACTTCCACCTCTAATGGATGCACCTCTCACGATGTGATCATCAGGTCTCTACTACCTCTTGTTTCTCATGCCGAGCATGACTCACGTGGGCTTAGAGTGAGCAACGACCATGATATCTTCCTCAGGAATCCTATAGTGTAAGACCTACACCATTATGAACTATGAGGACTTTGATCCTTTCCAAGGAAGGGTACGTAGGAAGCCTATATGAGATTCAATACCATCACCCATTGGTCATTCCGACCATCTTCACGTTGGTTCACCAACACCTTGGGCAGCCTAGAGTGTAAGCCCCAAACACCATCCTGAACTACGTTGTATTTGATCTTTTCCAAGGCAAGGTATGTAGGAAGCCTCCCTAAGGTCCAAGCCCAACACCTACTTATCACGACTCCTTCACATTGGTTCACCTTCATCCTACATGACATTAAACTATATCCACCATTCTGAACTACGAGGACTTTGATCTTTTCCAAGGCAGGGTATATAGGAATCCTCCCTAAGGTTCAAGCCCACCACCATCCATTGGACCCGACCATCTTCACATTGGTGCACCAAGCCCACATATCATGAACTATGAGTACTTTGATCCTTGCCAAGGTATGATATGTAGGAAGCCTCCATGAGGTTCAAGCCCACCACCCATTGGTCGTTCCGAGCCCCTTCACGTCGGTTCACCAACACCCTGGGTAGCCTAGAGTGTAATCCCCACACCCACCCTGAACTACGTGGTCTTTGATCCTTACCAAGGCAGGGTATATAGGAAGCCTCCACAAGGTTCAAGCCCACCATCCACCTGGACCCTAGGTCCTTATTTACATCGATTCACCGACTCATTACCAATACCCAAACTACATGGACTTTGATCCTTGCCAAGATAGGGTATGTAGGAAGCCTCCCTGAGGTTTAATCCCAACAACCAATGGTCCCAACCACTTCACGTTGGTCCACCCCCGTCCTACATGACATTAAATTGTATTCCCCCTTTTGTTCCCCATTCAACGATAAGCCATTGTCAGCCTCTTTCAGTGGTAAATTGTTGTCACTCCATTCAGCAGTAAGCCGTTGTCACTCCTTTCAGCGGTAAGACGTTGAACCCCATCCAACGGTAAGCTGTTGACACCATATACAGTGGTAAGACGTTGCGATCTCATCTAATGGTAATCTATTGAAAATCCCAATCAATGGTAGAAAATCATCAGATGAACTACGTGGACTTTGATTCCTTACCAAAGGGATACGTAGGAAGCCTCTTCAAGGCTCAAGCCCAAAACTATCGTCATCCTCATGATGGTTCCATCCCATTCACCATCCAATTCACGAAACCTTCCATCATCCATCCAAATTCTTACTCGGGCCTCCATATCCCGGTGGGATCATGCCACCCCATTACCCATTCCATTTAACAACAATCGGGAAGCCAACCATACGTTGACCCCAACATCGGTGTTCCCTTCAGAGGGTTCCCCCATCTGATCCACTCTAGTCAGTATTCTGATCAGCTCGATCCATCTCCGCTGGACGTTAAACTTGCGGCATACCCTATGTTAAACATGGGAATCTAAGGAAAAACTTAGATAAATGCCCACGGAATATGATTCCCTACGTCTGATGTGGGGTTCCTTGGGCTTCTACGCCCTCGAGAATCCCTATAATAAGGGACAGAAGATAGACACGCCAGTGTCCCAACATCCAGACATGCCAGTGATTCCCAACGTGACTACTCCCTTGACTGAAGGTTTCTGCCCTGATCGGACCCCTTGGAATGTCCTGACAGAAGTAGTGTAATTAACTGGTGTCCATGAAGATATGACACTAGGAAGAGTTTCACGAACAATGTCTTAAGTCTATAAGGGAGACTCGGACTACGTGAAAAGTTCCAAGGAGGAATCCATGGAAGGAAGAACTGACCTCCCATCATCCCATTTCGATCAAGGAGAAAACGTCCTTGAATATGTGACAGATGCCGCCCACCTTTGGAAAGCGGGAATGCGGGGCAAAAGCTGCACGTCCTCCACAGACGGATGTGTGTGCACCCCGAAAAAAGAATCAGAAATAGAAATGGTGAACCCAAAGTGAAATCATTATCTTCAACATGAATATTAGTAGTGCTCGAGGCATCAATGGATTGACGTTTCACCGGATCTAGTTATCTGGTGGCAAGTACCGCTAAGCAAATAGTCGGCCTGGCATGAAACTCACTAGAAGTTGGGGTAGTAGAACGTTGGACATCCCGTTCTGTGATGTTGTCAGCGTGGATCCCTCTTACCGGCCATGGTAGATGGGATGGAACTAGGGAATTGGTCGTCGATTCCTTTTTCTTTCGGCACTGATGAGTTCATCTCCCTGCTCTCAGAAATCAGGTTGCTTCTCTAGGGACGCCATCACCGCCTTCCCATTGACGTAGGGGCAGGGGCAGTGCCCACACAGATGTTCCACGTGGCTTCACCTCTTCCACGATGGCCTCTACATCTATGACCATGAGGCATCCACACCCCATATCTCCATTCGAGTTCATTCAACGGAGCGTAATCAACGAGCTCGTGCACCACTATGAGGAGGAGGGAATAATCCCGACCAGGGATATGGACCACCTGGATCTAGAGGCGTCTGCGCCTCACCATCAACGCCGCCCCTGAGGTCCGCACATGGATCCATTGCTCCCCAACCCAACATACAACCATTTTAAGATCCTGTCCCCAGAGCACTTTGACGACTCCCTGCCTTACGTTGAAGAGGTAGGTGACATCCGACCCAGCCCGGTCAGAGTTCCATTTCAAGGGCTCCCACCCGGCCGCGTCAGCGCCACCGCCCAGTCTTGCAGGAAGAGGATAAGGTAAGCTATGTACTTGCACCACCGTCCCTGGTTCGTCCGACCCGACACCAGAATCGGGCGCAAGCTGAGGAGGACGCCCACCAAGGGGCGTCAACGTTGATGACTACTATTTCCTGATCCACCACTGAAACATATCATCAGTTCCTTACATACAATGACCCTGAGAACTTTTACACCCAACCAGGATCGAAGCCCCAACCACCCCACAAGCAGGCTGGGTCAACTCTCTTGGTAGCTAGTATGAGCAGTGGCCATTGTGAGCTAACCCGCAGTGATGTCACCCATTAAAGAGGTCCTCCCCATACCACTACCACATAAAGCACAGGTCTTCCCAGCTTTGAGGATCAGAATGGAGGTCTTCCCCGGGCCACCCCCAATCCGAATGAGGGTCTTCACCGCATCAGTGATACTCGGCACAAAAGACTCTATCGTGCCCATTACACTAGGTATGGAGTCATCTCTCCTGCCCCGACCGCCGGTATAGGGACATTTCCCATCCAGTCTCTCTTCAACGTGGTGATCCTCCCCATGTCCTCTCAGTAACTGGTGAAGGTCTTCCTCGCCTCGTCAACCAGAGGGGTGAGGGCCAACCTCACTCCACCCGCACCCAGCACGGATGTCCTACCCATGTTCAACTAGACTGGTACAAGGACCCTCCTCATACCGAGGTCGCTAGAGAAAACAAGCGTGGAGGCCCTCCCCATGCTTTTTCCAGTTCCAGCGGAGGTCTTTCCTGCTCCAGTGTTACCCATGGAGGTCCACCCCATGCCCCCTTGACATTTGTCCAGGTGCTCCTCGCACCCTGACTTTCTCGGGTGGAAACCCTCTCCACCCCAGCACCAGTGCGGCCAAAGGACCCCGTGTCAGAAATCTGCCCTGTCCTGAGGATCCACCCAGGGGCAGGAAGGCAGGTCATTGTCGACATAATAAGAATTTTGAGAAGCTCCAGACAAAGATCAGACCGGTCCACTTCTCAGACTCTGAAGCAGAATACGACTCAGTGTGGGAACCCTCCTCTCGCTCATCCTAGTCAAGGGCCTGGTAAGCGATGAGGTGCATTAGCCTGGTGCTCCTGGAATGCGAGGTCCATCATATTTTTTCCTCCCTCTCCAAGTATATCTAGGAAGATGAAAATTTGGATACCCCATAGGTTACAGTCGCGCAATCACCACCATCATCACCGAAAGTGCTATCTACCTCCACAAGAGATCACAAAGAGCTATTATGGGGTCCAATGGCTGGAGAGCAGCATCGTGGCCTATCACCAGTAGCCCTAGAACCTGAACTGGGAACAATGCCCATCAACCCTTCTTATCACTACGTAGTGTCCAGGTCGCTACACTCTTCGGAAGATAGCCCGAGATTCAGCAGGTAGTCAGCCCGTTTTCCATACTCTCCACTGGCCAGCCTGCCATCCCAGCAGTCTACCTCAGTACTGCTGCCAGTTCCTCAGCCACCCCCAGTTGAAGAGTGGGGAAATAAAGGGCTAGACCCTGAATCTGAGCCGAGGAGTTTATGGAACATCCTCACAGTGGACCACTTCTCCGAGAAGTTCTGGACCATGGCAGCACTGAATTTCTGCATACCAGAATCCCTCCCCCTGGAGGAAGTTGAGTGTTTATGCCACACCCTTTGGGTGATACATTTTAGTCTTCGTTATCGGTGAGTAGTTTATCCTAGGATCCAAGTACATTTCAAATACATCAGCGAGAAATGCCGTCTACTCGATTTGGCCGCACTCCCTATGGCCTAGCACCCCAAGTCACCAGGTCTTCATGAGGCCCTCTAGCAGCAATACGTTCAGAGTATCAAGGTACTCCACAAAATTATCAAGGAGGCTACCCCCCACGTGCAAATATGTGGTTGGGGGCAGTATGCTGGCTTCCTCTTCAGTCCTATCCGGTGGCAACCCGACTTACTGGGTGACATCAAAGACTTTCCCCTGAGAAGGGTCACGATCAACATGGATGACTTAGTGGACGGAGAGGATGAGATGGAGCTTCTATATGGAGACTTATCCCCCAAGGTAGTTCCAACACTATTGGACCCATTGGGTAGGATTACTCGTCAGCAGAGGAACCTAGTTGGTCTTCCTGCTCCCACTAAGGCATTGGTGCTTAGTAGGAATTCTGGTAAGGGAAAAGAGCACGTCGGAGCTGCCAAGCACTCCGACCCATTCACCTCAGTGCAGAAGATGAAGGAATACCCTGAGAAGGCTACATTGCACCAAAAACTTGCTAAGTAGAAGAAGTTGGTTGAAGAACTCCTGGCTGAACCCGCTGTAGAGTGACGGCCCAACTACAACAATCCGAGGCCAGTACAGAAGGAGCAAGAACACCTTCCCCTCGCGAGCTGCCCTTAGGAAACCCAGATCATACTACTCCCGTGAACAGGGATGAAGACAGAGCTCATGGAAAGAGGGCTCGATATGTCTTGCCGAACCCTCCTAAACGGCGCAACAATCCAAGGAATCAATCTCAGGTTCCCCCAGCTGCCCCGCCAGTCACTCCACCAGCCGCTCCATGAGCCGCTGAGCCTGTCTACCGTGTTGAAGAACCCACCAACTTTCTCATAGTTAGGTACCCCTATCAAGATAGGGACCCCCACCCAGATGATCCAATGGCAGCGCTCATAGCCAGCCTTCAGGCATTAGAAACACAACAGGTGGAAATCCCACCTGATGGCAAGCCATATCTGGAATGGGTGGATGATATACCGGCACCTCCGGGTTTTGGGAATCCCACCTTCTCCCCCTTTAACGGGATGGGGGACCCGCCGCAACACCTGTCCCACTTCAACTCAAGGTGTGGACCCATGTTAGGGACTCCAGTGTAGTAGGAGGCTGCCAAGCTCCGCTATTTCATTTAGACATTGGAGGGGCCAACATTCGTCTGGTACAACCATCTCCCCGTCGGATCTGTAACTAACTGGGAGGACCTTCGCAGGAAATTCCTCTACCAGGTCAGTTCCACCACCTAGGAAACCAGCATTGTAGACCTCTTCAAGTACAAAAAAAGGCCTGATGATCGAGTCACGAACTTTATCGCCTGGTGGAAGGGGCTCACATACTCCCTTGACATGCCATTGACTCAGGATAAATTACTGACAATGTACATAGGAAATGTCAAGACGGAGCTGGTTCCCTATCTAATCACCTAGAACTACCCTGAAGGATTCTGAGACTTCTCCGATAAGGCCCAGTGCCTAGAGGAAGCCCTGCAACAGGCCAGCCAGGCACGTCCATTTCCCCTTGTAATTCCAGCAAGGAGGGCTTCCAAACCCGATCCCACCGTAGTGTCCCAAATAGAAGCCCCCAGGCAAATAGAATTACTACCAATGACACCATCCCCATAGCCTCGCAGAGGCCCTCCATCTCAGGTTCAGCCTACGGCTCATCAGCGTTCACCTCAAAATCGACAAGCGCCTCCGCGGAATGCACCGCCACCATCCAGGTGGGACAATCAGGGTCCACCTCCTTGATAGGACCCTCCATCTCCTCATTAGGGCCATGCTCCAAGGGCCCCCTTTCTGGATAAAAGAAACTGGACCTAATTTTTCAACGAGAATCAGGTCCCCGGCTATTTCAGAACTTCCTTGGAATAAGGGATCAAGCGCTTTCCTGAGTGCAGAAGGCCGGAATAGGTGAATCTCACCGATCACCCCAACTAATTCCCCTATCATCGGATTATAGGGCACACCCTCAAGAAGTGCTATGTGTTCAAAGAATTTCTTTAGGAACAGGTCGAAAACAACATATTCAGGCTAGGCCTGGCACCGCCACAAGTGGTATGTGTCTTCGTAAGGCCATACATCAACAGCGATGGCGAGGGTGAGTGGAAGCAGGTTTCTAACCGCGAGTCGCAGAAGTACGATGACTGGATGGATCGAAAAACGGTTCCTCATTACCATGGTATCATTCGGGCACGCTTGAATCAGCTGGAGACTTCAGAAGCTGCGTCCACCACTTCTGAATCATCATCTCAGCCGGCCTCTTCCCAGAAGAGAAAGCATCGGCTACGCAAGGGAAAGAAATGTGCCCCGCCAATACCATCGTCGTCCCGCACTCTTGGAGACTTCATGCCTTCAGAGACAGAGATTCCTCCCAGAATCCACTCTGTGGCTGATGAATCTTCAAATGATAGTCAAGGGTACACTTTGGTTAATACCATGGAGTTAGTAAACCCCTATATGACTCCCGATGAGGGGGAGCGCCCGACGAACCTCCCCAACGTCCCTAGCCGACACCAACGTCGGCAGAACCGCAACCACATGGGTCATCGGGGAACATCAGTTGGAACCTCTAGCAAGGTCGTGCATGCCACTGAGACTAGACAATAGGCCCATCGTAGAACTCAACACATGCAGACTCTTCATCTGGTGTCGTTGGGACCGCCTCCACCACTGTTTGTGCTACTAGATCAGGAAGAGCTACCTAGACCATGCCGTGACCAGCCTCACCCAACTAAAGGTCACTCTCAGTCGTCTAGTCCTCATCTGGAAGCTTCTCTCTAGGCTTCAACTAGTGAACAACGGGACATACCCAGCACCAGCCAGCCGTCGGTCTAGTCGGCGGGGCCCGCCATGCCTCTTTTCACAGAGCGTCCACCTGTAAACAGAAGTTCGCACATGGCATGGAAATATGATGTCCTCAAGCACCTTGCCAGCATCCCAGTGAGGCTTTCCATCCTCTAGGATCTTCTCCTATCACCAGATATGCGTGAGGCCCACACTGTGTATTTAAGAAGCCCCCTCCAGTTTGAGACGGAGGTAGCAGCTGCAGAAGATTTTCATGCTGAAGTAGTCAAGAATGCTGAATGTCAGGCCATCATTTCGTTATTTAGAGAGGATTAAGGCTCTCCCATATAGGTTCACATCCACCCATTGTACATCACTGACCAATTTAATGGTGTGGAGGTTCAGCACTGTCTCGTTGACACTGGCTTCAGAATTAACCTTATCATGACGCGAACACTGCGGAAGCTAGGGTTATCTGAAGGTTGGCCGACTCCCTCCAATTTAAGGATCTAGGGATACGACAGGACTGAGCAGACCCTAGTCGGTAAGATCCATATGAAGACTCATTTTGACGGCCTTGTTGCCAGTACTGAGTTTATGGTTGTCTCCCTAGACACCACGTACAATGCCTTAATGGGCAGACCATGGCTCCACCTGCATGCAGCGGTCCCCTCATCGTATCACCGGTGCCTCAAGTACTCCTTTAATTGTCGAGTAGGAATACTCCAAGGTAATGTATCTCCTTTTTCCTCTTGTGAAGCCCGCTACCTAGATGCCGACTATTACAAGAGCAAGGATAAACAGATACATGCGAGTGAGGTTGAGCCCACCATGGTTGAAACCGACCCTTGGGTAGGTTTGGATGACACCTACATCTTTCCGATCCATCGATTGGAGGCCACAAACCATGACATGGGGAAATATTTTGTTGTCTCTGGTACAAGAGGGAAGCATATTCCCAAGTCCAAGCAATAGTGGAAAATCACCTCATACTCCTTCACAAACCAGGCTCAGGTGATCCCAGATCCTACTACCCCTATACGATATCGAGATGTCCGCCCCATGGCAATAGTAGTAAGTCATACATATCTATTTCACTGGGTTGTGATTAACTGGCTCAAGCTGACATGCCACTATTGCTTTGATATCATCAAGTGTGGCCCCTTAGCCTGAATACCAGATGAGTTCAGATCGACTTCCTTCATTTCTATGGTTTCAACAGCATGTAAATCTCCCAATATGCTGTCCACTGCTGTCTAGGCTGGTACCAGCCTCCCGTTAGGTTCTTCCAACCTAGAGGAATCTTATCTCACTAAGAATCCCTCCTCTGAATGTGAAGAAGTATATCTGGAGGATGCTACCCCCATATTTGAAGAGGGATTCTCCACTATGGTTGATGAACTGGTACATGTGAACCTTGGTAGCGAGGTAGATCCGAGACCCACATTGATCAGTGCTGCCATGTACCTCGAGGACCGGTAGTGGTATGTAGATTTCCTAAAGCAGAATCATGAAGTATTTGACTGGAGCTACAACCAAATGCCAGGACTAGATCTGCAGGTAGCCGTCCACCTCCCCGGTCTCCCAGAAAATCATCGCAGGTTCAAGCAGCCTCCCAGAAAGATGCACCCTTCTCACGGTTCCATGGTCGATGAAAAAGTTGACAATATTATTAAATAGAACTTCATCAAGGAGGTCCAGTACCCCATGTGGCTAGCCAACATTGTTCCATTCAAAAAGAAGAACAGACAAATCAGGCTCTGCATCGACTTCTGAGATCTCAACTGTCACTGTCCGAAGGATGATTTTCCCCTTCCGGTGACAGAATTGTTGATCGATGTTGTGGATGGGTTCCAAGCCCTCTCCTTCTTGGATGGTTACTCCAGCTACAGCAAGATCCGAATGTCCCCCAAGGATGAGGATTCCATAGCTTTTAGGGTGCCCCAAGGACGAGGATTCCATAGCTTTTAGGGTGCCCCAAGGTACTTTCTGTTACCAGTTTACACCCTTCGACTTAAAGAATGCAGGTGCCACTTATCAGTGGGACATGCACCTCATTTTCAATCCAATCCTCTGAACATTTGTGGAATGCTATGTGGATGATCTGGTGGTAAAATCTCACCAGCACTAGGACCATATCATGGACCTTGTGAAAGTGTTCGACTTCCTCTATTCCCGCCACCTGAAGATGAACCCATTGAAGTGTGCCTTTGGGGTCACATCTAGGAAGTTTCTTGGCTTTTTTGTCAGGTATAGGGGCATCGGGATCGACCCAGAGAAGATAAAGTCCATCATCCAGATTCCTCCCCCGAGAAATATTTGGGTGCTTCAAGGTTTCCAAGGCCACTTAACCTATATACGCCGATTCATTGTGAATCTGGCCAACAAGTGTAAGCCCTTTTATCAGCTCATGAAGAAAGGCTCCGCCTACGAGTGGGATGAAGAGTGCCAGAACGTGTTTGAGGAAATCAAGTGGTATCTTATTTAACCTATAGTCTTGATGCCACCTGTCTCTGGGAAGCTGCTGATCTTGTACATGACTTCCCTGGAATGATCTCTCGGTGCCCTCCTCACCCAGAGGAACAATGAGGGAACTGAAAATAGACTCTACTACCTCAGCTGCATGCTCCGCGATATGGAGACCATATACTCCCCCATCTAAAAGAGCTACCTTATGCTGGTATTCGCAGTACAGAAATTGCGACACTACTTGAAACACCATGAGGTACAGCTGGTGTCTCGGGTAGACCCACTGAAGTACATTATAAACCACCCCATGTTGACCCACTGTCTAGCATGGTGGGCAATAATCCTCTAGTAGTTAGACATCATGTTCATTCCTTAGAAGGATGTCAAGGGAAAAGCATTGGAAGATTTTCTAACTGCCCATCCAACCCCTGCAGACCCGTCCCTGGACCTGGATTTTCCTGATGAGGCAATCCTCTCGGTAGATCATGCCATCCCATGTTGGCAGATGAACTTTTATGGTGCCTCCCAGAGCCCCACTTCCAGGAGACTCAATGATCCCAGGATCAATAGAGTAGGCTTGGGTATTGTCTTTATTACCCCAGCACATTCCATTCTTCCATATTCATTCCTGTTGTCAGAAGGCTGCACCAACAATGAGGCAGAGTATTAGGCTCTTATCAATGGCCTTGATCTGACCCTCGAGATCGATGTGCCCCATCTACATGTGAAATGGGATTCCGAACTAGTCATCAAGCAAATCAACAGTGACTATGTCGTCAGAAATACAGAGATCGCACCATTGTTGGAGCGCACCCTCCCACTAATGGCCCAGTTTCCATCTCTGCCGAAAGTTACCCATGTCCCTCGATCTCAGAATGGTCGAGCCGATGCCCTGGCCAGCCTGGCTCCATCACTTGCAGAGCCCGAGTAGGATGATCTGATTATACACGTGGAACATCAAATATTCATTGTTCATATCATCCCAGATGATGATGATAGCCTATGAGTAAGCCATCTTACCACCAGAGCCTCCACGTCGGGACCCCCAGGTTCCTCAGATGCAGTGGTTGAAGCGACCTCTGACTGGAGAGCCCCCTTTGTCGAGTATCTCCAAAATGGTTACCTCTTGACCAATCAGGCCACGCACGAGCGAATACGACGCCGCACACTGCAGTTTACCCTCCAGAGTGGTCCCAGTCTTGAGTAGATCCTCTACAAGTATGGGTTCGATGGTGTTCTCCTCTGTTGCATCCAAAAATTCATTATTTCTCAGGTCATAAAGGAGGTTCACACCAGTTCCTATAAGGCTCACTAGACTGGGCTGAAGCTGTCCCATCAGATCCAGAGACTAGGGTTCTTTTGGCCCTCTATGATCCATGACTGCATCGAGTTCACCAAGAGATTTCACGCGTGCCAAATTCATGTTAACTTCTTGCATCAGCCGCCATAACCTCTCCACTCAACCAAGTACTCTTTTCCATTCACAGTCTGGGGACTCGATGTCATGGGACCATATCTACCAGCGACAACTTGCTAGTGGAAGTTCATCCTGACCGCCACAGATTTCTTTTCCAAGTGGACAGAAGAAGTTCTACTCAAGGAGGTCAAGGAACATTGTATCATTGACTTCATGAGCTCTAATATCATCTACTGGTTTGGGGTCCCTCACACCATCCTCACTAATAATGGCACCAACTTCTGTGTAGTTGACTTGAAGAAATTGTACGCCAAGTACAACATCCGTTCGAACCATACCCCCCCGCTACCATGTGCAGGCGAATGGACATATCGAGGCATTCCACAAAACCCTCTCTAACATTTTTCAGAAAATGGATGTTAAGAATAAGAAGAGTTGGCTGGACAAGCTCCCCAATGCCCTCTGGGCATATCAGATGACAACTCGTAATTCCACCCTGGTGACCCCATATTCCCTGGTGTACAAAGATGAGTCCGTCCTGCCCATTGAGATCCAGCTACCTTTGTTACGCACATCGGTCTATAGAGAGAAGGATCCAGATAAGGTAGCCGAAATTTTTCTGGCTGAATTGGAAGCACTTGAAGAGAATAGGCTTCATGCCTTGCACAATCTGGAAAGGCATCCGAATAATATAGCTATAGCCTTCAACAAGAAGGTTCACCTCCACTCTTTCCTGTAAGTTGACTTGGTATTATCCCTCTGGACACCAATGATCCCTGGAAGGAAACCAACAAAGTTGGAGCCCAAATGGGAAGGACCATACATACTTCATAAGTTTTACCCCAATGGAGCATAATCCCTAGTGACCATGGATGGTGAGAATATAACTACTCCCACCAATTCCAAGTTCCTCAAGAAATACTTTTCCTGATCCTTATGGTCCTGCACGACCTTAAACTGGATGGTTCTGCACGACCTTAAAATGGATGGTCCTGTATGACCTTAAACTGGATGGTCCTACATGACCTTAAACTGGATGGTCCCGCATGACCCTAAACTACATGATGGTCCAACATGACCTTAAACTATCCAGTCCTACATGACTTTAAATCGTGCATCATCCTGCACGACGTTAAACTACATCTTCATAACTATGTGTGGCTTGATTCCCATCCACATGGGATACGTAGGAACGCTCAAGCGTTTCGTCTTGAGCCCAGCCCCCAAACTCTTCTCTTTGAATATCCCCCCCGGGTATAGTTCTCTCAGAGTATCCTTGCATGATATGGTGTAGGTTTCCTTAGCCCCAATCATTCTAGGATTATAACGGTCACACCATGTGCCCGCTCCCCATTCTTCTATCCTACTGCGTCATCCTGCACAACGTTAAACTACATGGCCTTCAAGAACTATGTACGACTTGATTCCCATCCTCATGGGATACTTAGGAATGCCCAGACATTCCGTCTTTTGGTGTTTCCCAAATGCCAGAACCTCCCCTCGGGTCAAGACATATGGTGTGGTGTAGGTTATTGCCTCAATACGAGTCGAGCTCATCTCGATTCTGCCATATGTCCCACTCCCCATAGGTGTCTGCCTCTTCCACCACCCTTATTGATTTTAAAATGTATGGGTACAACTATGATTCACCCACTCCTTTGATTAGGACTCCATCATCCTTCCCATCCAGAAGGGCCCTTGAATGGAAGGGATGCTAGGCCCAAGGGCTCTCATACCATTTCGGGCCAACTCCCATGAGGATGTTGAGAAACAAACTGATACAAGTCCCATGTTATGGATATGGTCAGCGGTTGATGCTCATTTGTTGTTCCCATTCCAGGTTACTATAAGGGATTTTTGTTTTGAATGTGGTAAACATCTATCCTTTGTCATTAGATCCACCCCAAGATGTCCTAAACATCAAGTGCAGTGGTTCATTCTACCCCATTGTATATCCAAGCGATGAACTCCCCTTGGGCGATGTCAGCTATTAGACCCCCATATGATAGGGAAAGCCGAGTCCGACTATTTGTTTCCCACACCGAGCACTGCTCACATGGGATTTGAAGCTGTGATGAGGCAGTGATCACAAAAGAGGACGTATGGATACCATTGGTTGAGGCACCCGACCTCAGGCCCTTGTCCCTTTCTGGTACCTGGCCCAAGTTCTCATTTAGGGTTGTGTGGTGTGGATCAGACTAATGTCCTCATTCGCGCCGGGCTATTTCACCATGCCACACATATCCCCTTGAGACATCCTTCCCTTCATTTATCATCCGTACTGCGAGCACATGCCCTGTCGTGCTTCACATGCCTAGTTTCAGGCCCCCATCCCAGGCTCTCTCTTATGGGATTGTACGATGTGGTATGGGATTATGTCTTCATTCACCTCGGGTTACTCACCGTGTCCTACACCTCCGCTATTTGGGATATCTTACCCATTTCTTCATCCTCACTTCAAGACGTTAAACTGCAAACTGGTCGGGCCTTTCCAACTGAGGCCCAGCCTCAGGCCCCCGACCTTTTCCAGACCCTTGGCCTTCTCAGGCCCCAACCCAAGTTCTTACCCGGAGTGTATAGTGTGGTATGGGATTATGTCCTCATTCACGTTTGGTTACTCATCGTGTCGTACGCATCTCCGAATGAGATACCTTATCCATACTTGTCCTCACTACAATACGTTAAACTGTGAATTGACTAGGCCTTTCCATCCGAGGCCTAGCCTCAGGACCCTTGTCCTTTTTGGTCCTTGACCCAAATTCCTATTTAGGGATGTACAATGTGATATGGGATTATGTCCTCATTCACGTCGGGTTACTCGCCATGCCGTACACCCCCTCGTTAGGGTATCATACCCCTATGTGAGATTCTAGAACTACGTATGGCTTGATTCCTATCCTCATGGGATACATAGGACCGCCCGAGCATCTCATCTTCGGGTCCATCCCCTTCCTGGCCCCTTGGCCTACATTCCCCCAGAGAGAGGAATATATGGTGTGGTATGGGATTATGTTCTCACTCATGTCAGGTGTTATAACAACCATGCCATATACCTCATCCTCTTGAGAGTTTTCCATCCCCTTGTGCTGTCCTCATCTTTTCAAACTGGCCGCTCTCAAGATGGCCCCCTCGGCCATCTTCAGCTATTCACCAATGTGCCAAAGGGTACTCTGGTTTAGTACTTGGAATGTCAGACTCTACTCGGACATTCTTTCACCTATTTTTCAGGATTCATGTTCTCCCTCATTAGGGATTCCATCACCTTTCACATCCAAAGGGACCCCCGAATGGCATGGATGCTCGGCCCAAGGGCCCTCCTACCATTACAGGACAACATCCTCTAGGGTTATGGACAAAAAATTGATACAGGTCATGCGTTGATAATATGGTCAGTGGTTGGTGCTCATTTGTTTGTCCCCATTTCAGGCTAATGCGATATGGATGCTATGTTTCGAACATGGTCAACAATTATCCTCCATCATCACGCCAACCCCATTAAGACCAAAATGTCGGTTACATGATTCACATCCTTCTTCACCTCATCATGTCCAAGTTGAACTTTGAAATTCTTGGTACTATTCCTCAGTGCGCACCCGCACATTAGGAGGAAAAAGACGCGATAAGGCAATCATTCGAGGTTCCACTAATTTCCCTTTTGCATATATTTCACATATTGAAAATACCTTATCCGCCCTTTTTTCCTACACCGAGTTTGACTCACGTAGGATTAGGGATTGGGTTAAGGTTAGACTTTACTTAGGATAGTCCCTCTTCCCCATGGTCTGAGTTCTAAGACCTTAAACTAAGATCTTTTCATATTTCCCCTTCTTAGAACTACGTACGGCTTGATTACAATCCTCATGGGATACGTAGGACCGCCTGAACATCTAGACTTTGGGTCCAACCCCATCTCTCAGAAATCTCCCTTTCACCTTGGCCCCTTGGCCTACCCTTTCCCGGGGAGGGGAGTATATGGTGTGGTTTGGGACTATGTACTCATTCACGTCGGGTTTATAACAACCACGCCACGTACCTATCCCTCCTAGGAGTTCTCTATCCCTGTATTCTATACTCATCCCTTCAGATTGGTTACTCTCAAGTTGAGAACCCTCCTCCACCCTCGTCGGCGATGCACCAATCTGCTTAAGAGTTCTCTGGTTCAGCATTTGGAGTGTCAAATTTTATGTGGACATGTTTTCTCCCATTGTTCAAGTTTTGTTGAAACGACCCGAAATTTTGAATAAATATTGTTTCCTAATTTTTTGTGTTATTTTATTTTTATACTCAACAAAACTGTTTCATTTGATAACATGAGTATAATTAAAATGAGACCATTGGGTTTCGACTGTATATGACCATTGGTCATTATGACTGTTGAAAACTAAATGTTGTGATTATTGTCTATAAATACAAGTGATCTTGGTTAATTAATATAGAAAGAAGATTCGATGGCCTCATCCAGTAGTCTCGGGCCAATCGAAGCCCATCTAACAGAACTTGGGAAGGAGGTAGCACCACTAGGATTTGCTCTGGACCAAACCCAAGCCAAACTTCATCGTGTGAAGCTAAAACAGAATCTACTTCGTGAGAAGTTAAAACTAATAGAAATGACTACTCGTGCAATGTTGGCCGAGCTGCCCTTAGATTCTCTCACCTTAGCACACCTTACACTTAGGTCCTATGCTGGGGTTATAAGGGGCTATGTAACGAGACCGTAGCTACTTTATATAATCCTTGGATATAAATAAAATTGTGATTTCTTCTTATGGTGAAGTTTGCGAATTTTGAAATGTTCGGATAAATATAGAATGCATATTATTGTTGAATTTTAGAAAAAGGATATTTTAAAAATATTTATGTAAACCTTAAATAATTAATAATGTGTAATGATTTTCAAAAAATGGTCTTATGCAAATGTGTTCAGTATGAAATTTAGAGTCTAATGAGTTCAACTTAATTTTTGATGAATAGTAAATTATGAATAGTGATTTTACGCTTAGGATTAGTAATGTGACCAAATGGATTAGTAATATCACTTAAAAAAAGTATTAATATAATTTAGGCACCTTGATTAAGTAATGTGATTCAATAAAATAGGTAAATAACTGTTTCAGAAATTATTAGTCAAGTATTAGTTTTTTCAGGTGAATAGTGTTTTTTAATTAAAAATTAAATTAAAAATATTTAGAAAAATATTTTTATAAAATGGACTTTATTATTGAATTGAGAGCATCGATATTATGTTAAGGTAATTTTTGGGGATTTTTCTGAAAAAAATGAATTTTCGATGAATAGTGTTTTTATTTAAAAATTAAATTAAAAATATTTAGGAAATTATTTTCATAAAATGGAGTTCATTTTTGAAATCAGAGCATCGATATTTGGTTAAGGTGAAATTCTGGGATTTTTATGAGAAAGCTGAATTTTTGGTGAATAGTGAATTTTCAGTTTAGAGTTTCGGGTGTTTAATGACATCATTAAGGATGTAATAATTATGTAATAATTCTGGTTGACTTATGAATAGTAAGATAAGGTATGAGTTGTGTCAAGTGGCCAATACCATGGGCAAGCTCATTGTTTTTCCAATACCACCAATGAGGTGTCCCTTGGCCATTAATGCCTTGTCCCCTCACTTCCCCTATAAATACCAATCCATTCTCTCATCCTTTCGAATCCAAAATCCACCTCAACGAAGTTCTAGTCTCCTTACCTCCCAAGGAGTCCTCCCAAGGTGCCCTCAGGCCTCCCAAGGTCCCAAACTTTAAGATTTTGAAGTTACTCTTCAAGGTAAGGGATCCTACCTCTCTCTTTATTTCCAAGTACTCTCTTTTATGTCATTTCTTTTATGCTCCATGTTATTATGTTGGAGATGTTCTTTTATATTCATCCTACTATCCTTTTCATTTTAATATGATGAGGGACCCCCTATTTCTCTCATCAATTCATTTTATGAATGTTTAAGTGGCGCCGTTAGGCTGCCGAATTTTTAAGGGTTTCTTTCACCCTTCTCATTTTCAAGTTCTATTTTCATGTCAAGTCTTTAAAATTCCTTTTATTATGTTGGGGTATGATCTCTATATCTATAATACTGATATTTTATGTTCATATGAGTAGAGACCCTATTTTATCTCGTCAATTCATTTTTTTAAAGTTTTAAGTGACGCCGTTAGGCTGCCGAATTTTCATAAGAGAAATCTTATTTTTGTCTTCATTTCATGTTTTTCATTTCATATGGAATGTCTTTAAAATTTCTTTACCATGTTCTTATATCCTTTATATTCTGTCCCTCTACTGTTTTATGGATCATTTATGAGTGGGTGACCCATGTCCCTTCTCTTTTCAATGTTTTCTAAAACCCTGTAACATAGTCGTTATGCTGCATAATTTTCGTCTCAAAATGTCTCTCTCTTTTTCTCAAATTCTTTTATTTTATTAAGTGAACACTCAAAGCTCTTTCATCTACAAGGGTATTCAAATATATATCAAAATGTTCTATTTTAAATTCTGGGATTTACATACATGAAACCCGCTTTACTTTTTCGTGGGTTTAAAGTGACATAAAGATAACGTCTTTAAAGCAGTTTTTAAAATGTGATGACTATGAAATGAAACCCATTACATTTATGCTATATGGGTTGTTTATGAAATTATTGATGATGATATATGTGGCTCACATGATAATAAAGGAAAATTTAAGGGTACGCCCTAATATCACTCCAATTCATTGGGTAAAGACTTAATCTCTAGAGATGACCATTTTTAATGATACCTTGGTGAATAACCTTGGTAAATTTTAACGACACCTTGGGAATGGACCTTGGTGAAATGGAAATGATTGTCTATGTTAAATGTTGTAGCCACATCTTCATGTTATGAAACACGTTATTTTTATTATGATATGCCTCATGATCTCTTTCTCATGCCTTAAAGTTATTTTTCATGACTTTTGATGTATCTCAAGTTCACATGTAAAATGTTTCCCTTGTTTCCCTTACTGGGCCTTCTGCTCACCCTTTCCTTTGATGTATGCTCCTAGGTTATGAGATGCTGTAATGAACATAGGATGAACAAATGAAGAATCTTTTCATGTGTTTAAGAAGAATGTTTTATGTTGTCATGTATTAAGTTCCTGGTTTCCAATACACCGAACCTTAAAGATCCTCGGTTTTGTATAATGTAATGAAAGTTTATGTGATAAGAAGGTGGGATGTTATATTCGTGTTCCCCTTAATTTGGGCTTCCATAATCTTCCACACCCGAAGGGACCCCAAAATGGCATGGATTCTAGGCCTAAGGGATCTCCTACCATCACATGCCAACGTCCTCGAGGGTTTCAAACAACAAATAGATACAAGTCCCACGTTGTGAATATGGTCAGCGGTCGACACTCATTTGTTTGTTCCCATTTTAGGCGAACACAATATGGATGTTGTGTTTTGAACATGGTCAACAGTCATACTCCATCGTCATGCCATCCCCTTTAAACCTTGAATGTTGGTAAAATGATTCACATCATTTTCCACCCCATCATTTCCAAGTGGAATTTTAAAACTCCTGACACTATCTATCAGTGCGCATTTTCATGTTAAGAGGATAGAGCTGTGGTAAAGGTGTCATTCGAGGCTCCGCACCGACTTCCCTTCTCCATGGCCCGAGATTTAAGACCATAAACTAAGATCTTTTTTAGAACTATGTGTGGCTTGATTCCCATCTTCATGGGATGCGTAGGAACACCCAGATGTCTCGTTTTCAGGTCCAGCTCAATTGGGAGCTAGTTTATCCTGCCCCTTACCTTATTACCTCTATTTTGGCCCTTTGACCTGAGGTTTCTTTCACAGAATCACATATGGTGTGGTATGGGATTATGCTCTCATTCACGTCGGGTATGTTTTATTGAACTGTGCACATTCCCCCTTTATCCTTGTCTCTACTACATCTGTGCCACATGATGTTAAAATGCATGCTTGGTCCCATTACATGACCCTAAACCATGAAAATATCTTCCTGGCCGCACGAGAAAAAACGACACTGCATCGTGATGTCCTCACTCAAGGGGACACCATGTTTGGTATCGGTCACATGCCATACCATTTGTCAATGCCTACATACGGCTTGATTCTTGTGGTAATGTTGGGACTTGCTATCTTAGGCCTGTCGCTTCACAAAAAAACCATTCACCTTAAAGGACATATAGGACACATCAAATACTGCTTCTTTTGGTGCGAGGGCCACACCCGCACACCCCTTTTATCCCTGGAACTGGTACCTTACCATGCCACCTCTTAGAACTACGTACAACTTGATTTCCATCCTCATGGGATACGTAGAGACACCCATGCATTTCACCTTGGGTCCAACCCCAGGAATCATAAATCCTATTCCTCCTCATTTCCGACCCCCTGATCTGACCCCTTGTGGGGAACCATGTAACTGTAGCTTTTCCCTAAACAAGTTTGGGATTCCCCACGATGACATTGGGAAGCGACAGTTCCCTTTCCTGAGAGGTCATGTATAAAAGAAGGAATGATCCATGATCAAACCCCTACGCCCATCTAATGTGCTTCCACTACAGTGGCGTAATTTAAAGAGTATTGGATTCTGTTTGAACAAACCATCACTCCACATTCCACACTTTACGTGACCCTTATTAGAAACCTCATCCTCCTTCATGTCTAAGGGAACCCCCTAACTGTAGGGATGCTCGACCTATGTCCCGCCTATTGTCCTGGGACAATGTTCCAGAAGACAAATGGATGAAATTTTGAGTCAGGCCCCGTGTTTCGAACATGGTCAGTGGTCGAACCTCATTTTCCATCCCCATTTTAGGTTAACAAAATATGGATACTGTGTTTTGATTGCGATCAATAGTTATTCTTTATTGTCACGCCACCACCACAATGTTCTGAATCCTGGGTATCGTGATTCACACCTTCCATTCCCATCTGTTCAGATTGATTCCAATGCCCTTGGAGTCACCCCATTCGACAACAAGAGAACACTAGGAAAATGGTAATTCAGCTGTTTTGAGAGATTCATTCTCTAGTCAGGTCTTCCCCATTTCCTCCCAGAAATCTGGGCTGGTTGTTCAAACCCCAGATGCCCGAAGCTTGGTTTGTACTCCTACATTTGGATGGGGGTGATAAGGTGGTAATCCCTTGTTTCTCAAATAGGGACCGACCCATGTGAGCTTAGGGAATGATCTATGGACGATCCATGAATATCACTAGAATTCAATAAACCAATGTAAACAATAGAACTCATGCATGCTATGGAATCAAACAATCAAGCATGAAAGTATGTTTGAGGTATATTAATCATTACAGTACCCAAGGGTCGTTTCACCCCATAGACGGGTTAACCTCTTCAAAAGAGCATAGCAGCTCCACCACCCTCTGGCTGGTGGTGTCTAGAAGTTGCTGCTGCCTGTTCAGCTCCCGCTCCTCCTTGGCAGCGATGGGGTGCAATTCATCGGCCGCAATATGGGATTTCTCTACATCGGTCTGAATGACGATCATCTCCTTAGAGGCTTGCTTCATGCCCTCTTCGGCCTCCGCCATCTGGGCTTTCAGTTGCGAGACGAGCTCTGATTGCGCACCAAGGGAAGTGGAATGCTCCTCGGCCCGGGCCTGCATCCGTTGAACCTCATCTTCAGCCTCCTAGAGACTCTTGATGTTTACCCCTTTCCTCCACTGCTAGACCACACCAAGGCCACAATCATACTCCCGAATCTTTTCTGCCATAAGATCCGAGATGAGTATGTGGGGACGCTGGCCATCCACTCCCCCAGTACACAGTTTGCGCAGTCACGAGTGATGTCTATCCATCTCATCCAACCATAGTGCTTGGGGGGTTTCATCAATGAAGCGCTTGATCATCTTCCATGATCGGTGATGAGTTGTCTTGATATCCTCTTCGTTAGAGGCCGTTTCATCCTAGTCGGCGTTATTGGAAGGCTCATACGCAGGGAATTCCCCCAGGAACTCTTCAGCAGGGTCCATGTCTGGTGTTTGATCGGGCATGGCAGGACCTAGACTATCAGATTGATCCTCATCATCAGATCCTACCTCAATGATCTCGGGTTCAGCCCCGCTGACGGTTCCACCAAATATCGGGAGCGACGTAGCTCAGTCGGTTTGATGATCTGCCTCTACGATCATCAGCATTACCCTAGGAAGGACGCCGTAAGAAGCCCGACCAACCTCTCCAAGGCAATCCACGCCATTTGAAGAACTGTACGCACCAAAAAAGGGGGACATTGACGTTAGTAAACATGGTTAGTGGATGAAAGTCATAAAATTGGTAGAGGGGACTTATAGAGATCGAATCCCTGGTCTTGCTCTTGGGATGATGTCATCGAGACCCCAAAGTGTGGCCCCCCGTATATGGTCGGAAGGTCTGAAAACTCTGGAGGGGTCACCTCAAGTGTCCTATACCCGCTGGATGCAGCAATTGATGCGGCATCAGGCGTAGATCCCAAAGTTCCCACATCTGCATCCACTAAGGGAGAGAATGAGTTCTGTATATAAGACTCTCCTTCATGGTTTAGATGTTAACAAGGAGTCTGGAATGACCTCAAAGCAAGTATTGAAGAAGGGGGTTTCAGATTTTTTACCTTAAGGGCCTCTGCAAACTCTTCAAGATCTGAGTCTTGATCTCCAACTTCTCCCTCCTCCAACGAGCTCCCTCTCCCGGCCTCATCTCCCTAGGAGGACTCTTCTGATTCTTCCGGCAGAGGGAAGAACTCCCTTAAATCAGCGGTCGAAAACTATGGGGGAGTAGTGCAGTCCAGAAGCACCTTGACACGGTCCGTCATTGGATGAGGGGCACCCCGGGAATGCACAAAGACCTCCAGCTCTGCCAGGTACTGCTCTGCCTCCGCTTGGGGCACCACAAAGCCAGCCCGGATAGGGAATATCCTTGGTAAATCCATCCCGAGACGGTTAAGGTGCTTCCACAACTCGGCGGGGCCGAACAATTTCCTATTGACTTCCCAGATGTCCTAGGCCTTCGGGAAGACAACATCCTCCTACATGTCGATATGGCGCAGCCGCTTCCCCGGAGCCTGGGTGGGTATCCTGCGGAATCCTCTCGGTGACCTACCCTCTGGATGGATCTGTTCTTTTGGAACCACCGGGTCCGCCACCAATGCAGGATCTAAGGCTGCTGCCTCACCCTCAACTGGTGAGGGCCTTGCCACCATAGCATCCCCGCCACCATGGGATTCCCTTGCTGCCTTCCAGCCCCAACCCCATGGTCGGGGAGGTTCGCCATCACTGACTTGAATTGTTGGTTTCTTAAGAATCTCCCCTCGATAAACTGCCTCCCAGCTTATGGAATACTCTTTCACCATCCTAAAGATAGCAGTAGGTGGAGGCAGTTCATTCCGCATCTTCCCATCTTCTCGTGTGAACATGAGCCACATCTGCCTGATCACACATGGGTGTTTCTCATGGAACACCTCCAAATAGACCCACAGGGTCAGTCACTACATAATCCAAAATTTCCTTGAAAATTGGTGTGGGGTGTACGACTCATAGAGGGGCTCACGGTCCACCCTTTCCACCAAGACTCCACCTCGGAAGGCCAGGATACATGCTCGGTGCTCTTATGTTCCCTGGACATTATCAGTAAATTCCCCCATCGACAATGAAAACGGGTGAAAATTTAACTCTTACGCCTTCCACACCCGGTTCAATATAAACGGTGTGGTCAACTTGGCCGGAAATCCCCCCACGACATTCAGGATTAATGGGCGGAAGTTTGAGCCCAGAGGAGAGATATGGTTCGGGTATTCGTAAACCCCCCTGATATGTGCCACTATCCACCCATACAGAAGGTGGAATGGCCCACATACCGTCTGCAGCCTCTTCCCATCGCTGATATTCCACAACATCTTATACATTTTGGTGAGCATCGGGATTCCTAGGTTGACCCGCCCTCCTGTCGCCAACGTGGACGCCATGAAAAATGTGCTTGGGCATACTCCCATGTTGGTATCCCTCACCGGTAGGATCCAACCATATATAAGAGCCGCGATAAATGCCACCATCCTAACTATTGGCTTCTTCTCAGTGCTGACGCTAAACCCCCAGGTCTTCCTCTAGCTGTCCTCTAAAAGCCACAAGTACGAGTGCTCCTTCCCCCATTGAGCCCCCTTTGGGAAAGTCTAAGGCCTCGCTAAAAACTATCTGTCTACCGAGAAATTAAGGAACTATTTGAACTACTGCTTAAAGTGGACATCTCTCACTGATTCTTTGTCCTCTCCCAGCACCAGATCCATCAATTCCATTTCCATCCACGACATATGCTCCGAATCCTCCAATGCGCTCATGACAGGGAGGAATTCATCGTACATAGCCCTCAGTATCGAGACCACCTAAATCTAGTGGACATCCCAAAAACTAATACCAACCTCCCTATAGTGTAAATGGAAGGTGTTGGTCCTCAATGACCACATTCTCAACAGCTACGACATTAGCTATTTTGGTTGATATATGTGGAATTGGGAGGACCAAGCCGCCTCATACAAACCCACTCTCCTCTGCTCCACCCCAAACTCCTCACACGAGGCACCTACCCAATAGGCCCAGTCCCAATTGTCTATGAAGTTTCCACCCTGGTGCATGTAACATTCCTCAGACCACCCCTTCCTCGGGTTCCTCAAAGCTACCTTCAGTATCATGTGGTACAGAGGAGAAGACGTCTCCAGCTGCAATGCCTTCCCATCGATGTTATTCAGGTGGTTGTATAGGCAGTCAGCAATGACGGGTGTGATGTCTTCCTGGGCATGGTCATCAGCCGCCCTGAACCATTGGCTCTGGCACAACGTACTCTTGAACTAGTAAGCTTGTTCATCCCTACTTTCTTCAGGGATGAAGACATCATCCCTCGGCCCGAAGCCATAAAAGGCAGCCTCTTACATAGTGGGTAGTTCTTCTGGATCTCTAAAAATAGTGCCACCAATGAATCGTGGTCAGAGTGGCTCTGGACCAACTCTCCTAGACCCAGATTGTTCTCCATCTCATCCCTCAAGGCGACATCTTCTAGAACCCCATTAGCATCTTCTTGATGAGACATTTAGTTTTAGAACTTGGACGATTTTGGAGTTGGTTCTCAAAGATCCTTCACAGAGAGCGTTCGAAAAGCCTATTAGCAGAGTCTTGACTATGCCTTCAAGCACAAGATTGCGAAGCGCTATGGTGGAGTCAAAAACTTGCTGTGTGCCACGAAGCGAAGACCCTATTTGTGGAGAGAAATCATGGAGTACACGGAGCTTCGTGAATCGAGAGCACAAAAGACAATTTCATGAAGAGGGGAATAGAAAAAATAGAGGTCATCTCCCCTTTATATAGGAGACACCCTTAGGAGCTTCGCGGTGCCTCCATTTTTCACTGAGCTTCGCGGTGCGCTCGGCCTATACGTCCCCTATCCACCTCACGATCCCTCTTCATGATACATCTTCTAGAATGACCATGGATTTTGGAGATTGGCCCTTAGAATTTCACCCTCAATTTCTCTGTGACTCCAAGTCTGAGGGGGGGGGGGGAATTTGTTGGTTCCAAAATGGGAGAAGAAGATGAAGAAACTAAAAGCCTCAAGGGGATGCCTCGTGAAGAGCATTCACGGAGCCCCAGTTGCACCACACCCGCCACAGAGCAAGGAAGCGGTAATGATCCATGACCGCATTTGAAGTTCATGATCCACCGTAGAGAAAGGAGGTGGTAACCCTCTACGATCACATTTTATATTCGCAGGCTGCCATAGAGCAAGGAGGCAGTAACGCTCCACGATCGCATTTGATGTTCGCGAGCCCGCCGTAGAGCAAGCTCTGTCTTCGCGCCGAGTGAGATATGATTTGCGGCGCCTCCCCCTTATAAATACAGGCCTCCCCCTAAGTCCCAGATGTAGATCATCTGACCTTTCAACTTCCTAGATTCTGAATCGTGAAGTGCCTTCTGCTCTGCGAACCATGAGATATGGAAGGTACTTCTGATCGGCGAAGTGCCACCCCTTTGCCTTGATTTAACCCCCTCTTTCAAGAGGGATGCCTTTCGTAGAGCCTAAGGGCCTCTATGAAGGAATGAGATCCCCAACGAGACCTGGGTCATTGTGGAGCATTTAAGCTTCACGAAACACCCTTCCTGTACACATGATCTACATGCTAAGGTGGGATCACTGTACTTCGTGAAGCACATTGCTTCACGATACCATGCCTCGCAAGGCACCTTTTCTCCACAAGGCAGTGCTCCAAGAATATATCTCCACTTCCTAAAGAACCTCCTATATGCACCTCTACCCTATGCTTAGGCTGAGGTGCCCCACTTTGTGAAGCATACCCCTTCGCAAGTACCCTCTGCCATGCGGAGCAATAGAGTTTCACAAGGCCCCTGCCTATGAACCCCTCTGCTTTGCAATTACTTTTCATGTGCGAACCTATAGGTTTTCACGATGTGATTTAAAAGTACCTTGGATGATACTACCCATTGCATTGCTTCGCCTCATGCTTCTTTGCATAGGCATGCTAACAGTTATTGCTTCTTCACATAGCCACGCTAATGTGGACCCGCCAATGGTTTAGTCCATAAAACCCCCTAGCCACGAAGTTTCCTTCCCCTACTCTTCACCAAGGAGTATAGGGTACCTGTTATGTAAGTCCTATGGATGTGGAGAAAACCCACCTCGTCCGAGCTGCAGGATGTTAAAATGCCAAGCACCCTTGTCCTCAGCACATGACGTTAAACTATGACCTCTCCCCGTGCCTTGCACGTGGGGTGCCCCCACATTGGACATTCTCTGTGCCCATTGGTCTCCATGAGGATGAGATATTCCCTCACTAGGGATGATATCCTCCTTATCAGAGTGGCGTTTGTCCATGGTGAAAGGGCGACCATCTCAGTGTAAGCCCCCTAGCTTTCTTGTAGGAGGCAGCATCCTTGATCCTCCTTTATTCTTCAGTCCTAAGGACCATGGGGGGGAATTGACACCATAACCCTCCTTTCTTTGGTACCAAAACCTCTCCCACTAGGCTTTGTTACCATCGTGCCTCCATCCCGGTGTAAGTACCAACCTCTTCGGGCCACTAACTACGTGTAAGCCCCAGTTCCACCTCCCACAGACGCACCTTTCGCGACATGATCATCAGGTCTATAATACCTCTTGTTTCTCACACCGAGCATGAATCACGTGGGCTTAGAGTGAGAACCGACCATGACATCATCCTTAGGTAGCCTAGAGTGTAAGCCCCACACCATCCTGAAATATTAGGACTTTGATCCTTTCTAAGGCAGGGTACGTAGGAAGCCTCCATGAGGTTCAAGCCCACCACCCATTGGTCGTTCCGACCATCTTCACGTTGGTTCACCAACACCTTGGGCAGCCTAGAGTGTAAGCCCCAAACACCATCCTGAATTACGTGGTCTTTGATCTTTTCCAAGGAAAGGTATGTGGGAAGCCTCCCTGAGGTCCAAGCCCAACACCTACTTGTCCTGACCCCTTCACATCAGTTCACCTTTGTCCTGCATGACGTTAAACTGTATCCACCATTCCGAACTACAAGGACTTTGATCTTTTCCAAGGCACGGTACATAGGAAGCCTCCCCAAGGTTCAATCCCACCACCGTCCATTGGTCCCGACCATCTTCACGCCGGGGAACCAATCCCCCATATCCTGAACTATGAGGACTTTGATCCTTTCCAATGCAGGGTACGTAGGAAGCCTCCGTGAGGTTAAACCCCACCTCCCATTGGTCTCTCTGACCCCCTTCACGTTGGTCCACCAACGCCCTAGGAATCCTAGAGTGTAATCCCCACACCCACCATGAACTATGTGGTTTTTGATCCTTGCCAAGGAAGGGTACATAGGAAGCCTCCACAAGGTTCAAGCCCACCATCCACCTGGACCCCAGGTCCTTATTCATGTTGGTTCACCGACTCCTTCCCCATACCTGAACTACGTGGACTTTGATACTTTCCAAGGTAGGGTACACAGTAAGGCTCCCTGAGGTTTAAGCCCAACAACCAGTGGTCCCGATCACTTCACGTCGGTCCACCCCCGTCATGCATGACGTTAAACTGTATTCCCCTTTTTGTTCCCCATTCAGCGGTAAGACGTTGTTAGCCTCTTTCAGTGGTAAACTGTTGTCACTCCATTCAGTGGTAATTCGATGTCACTCCTTTTAGTGGTAAGTCGTTGAAACCCATCCAGCGGTAAGCTGTTGACACCCTATCCAGCGGTAAGCCGTTGCGATATCATCCAGCGGTACGCCATTTAAAACCCCAATCTGCGGTAGGCCATCATCAGATGAACTATGTGGAATTTGATTCCCTACCGTAGGGATACGTAGGAAGCCTCTTCGAGGATCAAGCCCAAAACCATCATCATCATCCTCATGATGGTTCCATCCCATTCACCATCCACTTCATAGAACCTTCCATCATCCATCCAGATTCTTACCCGGGCTGACACATCCCAGTGGGATCATGCCACCCCATTCCCATTCCATTTAACAGTAATCGGGAATCCAACCATACGTTGAACCCAACATCGGTGTTCCCTACAGGGGGTTCCCCCATCTGATCCACTCTAGTCAGTGTTCTGATCAGCCTAATCCATCTCCGTTGGACGTTAAAATTGTGGTATACCCTGTGTTAAACATTGGAAGTTGAGAAAAACCTCAGATACATGCCCATGGCATATGATTCCCCACTTCTGATGTGGGATGTCTTGGGATTCTACGCCCTCGAGAAGCCCTATAATAAGGGACATGAGACAGATGCGCCAGTGTCCCAGCGTCTAGACACGCCATTGATGCCCAACATAACTACTCCACAGACTGAAGGTTGCTTCCCTAACTGGACCCCTTGGAATATCTCGATAGAAGTAGTGTAATTAACTGGTGTCCATGAAGATATGGCACTAGGAAGAGTTTCACGAACAACTTCTTAAGTCTATAAGGGAGACCCAGACTAGGTGACAAGTTCCAAGGAGGAAACCACGGAAGGAAGAACAGACCTCCCATCATCCCGTTTCGATCAAGGAGAAAACTTCCCTGAATAAGCGACGAATGTCGACCGCCTTTAGAAAAGTGGGAATGCGGGGCAACAGCTACGCGCCCTCCACAGACGGATGTGCGCGTGCCCTGGAGAAAGCGTCAGAAACAAGTGTTTTAAAATAATATTTAATTAAGACAAATTTTATTCATAATACCTTAGTTTATTATAAAAGTTTATATCTATTCTAAAAAAATACAATAATGTTTTATTTGTGTCCCAAAATCAATTTATCAAAATCATATAAATTATTCATATTTTTTATTAAGGAAAACTATTCTTAAAATGGAATTCATGGAATAAAAATTTTATTTATACAATGTAATTACACTTTAAATAACTAAGTCCTAGAAACATAACCCCTTATAAAACCCCCATATGGTATAAGGGTTTGGTGTTCAATGGTGGTAGTTTCATGGGGTTGCTTTGATAATATTGAACGATTGGTAATATATACTAACTTGAACTTTTCCCATAGGTTATTTTATTCAAGAACCACTTATTTAAGATAATATTGGGCTTGGTCAAGGTAAAAACCCAATGATTCTACCTAACTCCCATGTTTTGACAAATGGGATTCAAATGACATGACTCTACTTGTTGATGCCACCGTTTCTCCTTTCCGCATCAATTATCCATTTTAATTACTACTTATAAACACTAATTATAATGGTAAAATTATCATCCATGGATATAGTTACCAGTGGTAAAAGTGACCAACAGTTATACTGACCAATGGTAATATTTGACCAATGACCATATAATGGTAAAATCCCAACGATCACATTTCCCCTTATACCTTATAAATACCACTTCATTATTTCACTCAATATTCAATACAATTGCTCCCAAGGTTATATATTATCATTTTTTAAGGTTTTTATTTTTTTAGTAATATTTTGTTTCGTTTCTACAATGTTGTCTATATGGGCAATGATTATAAGAGATCGGGGAAATCTATATTTTCCCTATTCTATATTTCTATTTTATATTTTTTATCCAATTGCAATGCTTGGAATTCTCATTGGTTTCATAACTGGCTAATGTAATGATAATTATTAATGAGATTTTTTTGGTTTCTCTATATTTTGTATGTTTATAATATTATATAATATATAAAAAACATTTATTTAGGAAACAAATATCATTTAAAAATATCAGGTCATTACATCCCCCCTTTATAAATTTCATCCCTGAAATTTTAAATCATTATATTGGTTGAGAAAAAGTAAGGGTATTTATGTCTCATTGTCTAATTTGGTTCCCACTTTTCTTATTCATACTTATTGTTCCTTCAAAATACTTTGACAAGGTGGGTAGTCTTGTTGTGTATAACTTTCTCTCTACGGTCCATGATCTCCACCAAATTCCCTTCATAAGAGGGGTCATGTTCTAGTTGTACAACCTCTGAATTCAGTACATATAATAGATTAGGTATGCACTTTTTCAAGAGAGATACATGAAATACATCATGAACTTGATCTTGATTTGGTGGAAGGGCTATACATTATGCCATAACTCATATTCAATCAAGGATTTCAAAGGGGCCAATGTACCTATGTCTAGGTTTCCCTTTCTTTCAAAATTGCATGAATCTCTTATATAATGATATTTGGAGGAAACATTTACCTCCAATATCAAACTCTATGTCCCTTTTATGGTTTTTATCATATCTATTCTACTAAATATGACCATATTTTATATGTTGTTGGATGACATGAACCTTTTCTGTTATCTCTTGCATAAGATCAGGCCCAACAAACATTATCTCACCAACTTCATCCCAAAAAGTAGGAGTTATACATTTCTTCCCATGTAGTGCTTCATAGGGTGATATTTGATTACTTGAGTGGTAGCTGTTGTTTCATAAGAACTAAACTAATGGGAGATGTTGATCCCATCCCCCTTTAAATTCCATTGATCATGTTCATAGCATTTCTTAAAGTGTCTGAATAGTCCTTTCATATTAGCCATCAGTTTGGGGATGATAGGACATAATGAAATTCAATTTAGTATTCATAGAATGTTAAATAATTATATAGATGTTAGATGTGAATCTTGGATCATGATCAGAAATGATTGGAAGTGGTTCCCCATGAATCCTCACCACTTCCTTTATAAATATTTTGAAACATTGTCCAAGAGATAAATCTTCCCAAATAGTGATGAAATGGGTAGTCTTGGTGATTCGATCCACTATAACCCATATCACATTGTTTCCTTTGGATGTTCTTGGGAGACTAGTGACAAAGTCCATAGGGATATTGTACCACTTACATTGGTATGGGTAGTGGTTGTAATACCCCTTTAAGAAGTTTTCACTCTTCCTTCACCTGTTGACACACAAAGTACCTTATAGTGTAGTAAAAAATATCCCTTTTCATATTATCCCACTAATAATGATCATGAAAGTCCCTATATATTTTAGTACTTCCAATATGTATAGATAATGTTGAGCTATGAGCATCATCCATCAGCTTCTTCTTTGTCTCTGAGATAGATGTGACACATAACCTTGTATGAAATTATAGTACACATTCTTGATTAATAATGAACTCAGTAAAATTTCCATTCTTTACAACCTCTATCTTCTTTTGTATCAAAGTATATTGTCTTTGAGCTATCTTGATCTTCTCTAGTAATGATGGTTGATAAATCATTTGGGATAATATTTATGATTTCCATTCCCTTATGATTCCCATGTCCAACCTTACTAGGTCCTTGATCAATGGATCTCCTTGAATCCTCAAAATTTCTAGTACAATAGGGTCTTTCCTACTTAATTCACCAGTGAATTTGTTTTCTATTTTAGTGTGATAATGAATTGAATAGTCATAGTATTTAAGAATTTATAACCATCTTTTTTATCTCAAGTTCAATTCCTTTTGTGTGAATATATACTTCAAAATTTTCTGGTCTATGTATATATCAGATTTCTCCCCATAAATATAGCGCCTTCAGATCTTCAGAGAAAAAATAACCACAACTAACTATAGGTCATGTGTAGGATAATTATGCTCATGAGACTTTAACTGTCAAGATATATATGTGATCACCTTATCATTCGCCAGGATGATGTACCTAATCCCTTTCATAGATGCATCATTATAAATAGTAAATCCTTATCCAATAGAGGGTAGAGTTAACAAAAGTTCAATAACCAACCTTTTATATAATTCTTGGAAACTTTATTCATACTATTTTGTCCAAATGAACTTAGATCCTTTTTGAGTTAACTTGGTTAGTGGATTATAATGTCATTAAAAGTTTTTCAAAAACCTCCTATAATATCCTAATAAACCAAGGTAACTATGAATCTAAATTATTGTTATAGGATGAGACCACTACTCTTCAACCTTTGTGTTGGTAGGGTAAACTGAGATTCATTCATTGGTTGCAATGTGCCCCAAGAATACAACCTTCTATAACTAAAATTAAAATTTTCTAAATTTTTATAATAGATTATCCTTCCTCCTAGTTTTCAATATAACTCTTATACGACCCTCATGCTCCTCATGAATTTTAGATTATATCAAAATACCATCAATAAAAACTACCAAAAATTTATCAAGGTAGTCCTTAAATACTCTATTAATAAAATCCATAAATATAGAGAAAACATTAGTCAAGATTAAGGGTATAATAACAAAATCATAATGGCCACATATTTTTCAAAAGGTATTCTTTGTAATATCTTATTTCTTCATCCTAAATTGATTATACCTAGATCATAGGTCAATATTGAAGAAGAATTAAGCCCCATGAATCTGTTCAAATAAATCATCAATCCTTGGGAGAGGGTACTTGTTCTTCCCTATGATCCTGATAAGTTGTCTATAATAAATTCATAGATGCATTGATCCATCATTCTTCTTTACAAAGAGAACATGTGCTCCCAAATAAGACACACTTGGTCAAATAAATCCCTTCTCCATAAGATCTTGAAGTTGTTTCTTTAACTCCATCAACTCCACATTTTATGTTGTGTATGAGGTCTTGGATATTATTAGCTTGGATCTTTATATTCATTTAATAGTGAACTCTACCTATCTTTCTAGGAGATATCCAGGTAACTATTTAAGAAATATCAAAATTTATTCTTAAATGATGGGAGAATTTTCTATTTTTATACTTTCATTTCCTTATCCCTCTTCACTAATTATCTCTATAAATAAGGCTATGAGAGGTGCTTTTAGATCAATATTAGGCTAGGATATCTATCCTTTGAAAATAACTATAGGTTTTCTATTCAATACTACTGAAATTTACTTACTCTTTCACTTGATCTTAGCATTATACTTTGAGATCCAGTACATCCCTATTATAGTATAGAATTCCACCATGGGAATGAATAATAGATTTGTGATGAGATTACACTCTCCAAATTTAATACTAGGGTTTCTATACACTTTTAAAGATATGATAATGAATTCAGGAGACTTGAATGATAATTCTAGTTATAGAATCTTAGGGATTGATTCTATATTATTTGAAAACATGGATGACATAAAGGAATAGGATGAACCAGAATCAAGAAAATTAATTTCTATCTTTGAGATAACAATGAGTACCTACCACCACATCATTTGGAGCCTCTACTTCAACTATCATGATATAAAATGCCCAACCTTAATACCTTTTCCTATGATGAGGTTGATAGTGGTTTCCCTCCATTAAATTTGGATTTTGAAATTGATTGGGAAAGTTCTCGAGTTGTCTAAACTTGAAGTATTTGAATTCAAGTTGGGCCTGCACCATCTCCCTTTTTCATCAATGTTGATAAGTTAAGGCTTCACCTCACCATGATAGTTCCAAGATATACGTACATCTCTTCAACACTATATAAATTTATACTCCCAATAAAGCAATTCCCAAAATTCTTCTTCCCAATTTTTTTTCACGTTAGAAGTTTCAAAATTTTACTCGTCTTACATGATCAATGTTATTCTATGAGTTTGGATCTATTTATATCTTCTTTTAAACTAACTTATGTGACCTTTTAATCTCTAAAAACACTAATTAGAACTTTATATCACTCTACACTATCTTCTTCTAGCTTTCATGGTCTCAATTTTTTAAATTCATCCAAAAATAGGGTCTCAGTTAATTGGAGAATCTATCAAACTTTCCCTTAGGATCCATAACAAAGATAGAGGTATATCGAGTAAGCCTTGTAAATTTCGTCACATATCTTACCAATAATTAAATTTACTTCCTCTTTATTTCTAGGAATTCCTTATCCATTTTTTTCACATTGAATGTGAAAAAGATTTATTGAAAAATATTCCCTTGAACTCTTCCCACTCCATAGCCTCAATATCCCTTCTTGGATTCATGTTTTTAATTAGTTCCCACCGCTGATAAACTTCTCCTTTTAAGAAGTATATTTCTAGGGTGACTTTATATAGCTCTAAATAGTGGAGTACATAAAATATATTTTCTATAGAGGTAATCTATTTTTAAGCAATCAATGTTTCGTTAAATCTACTAAAAGAAGGTGTTCATTGACACATTAAGAACTCAATGGAAAGTTGTTCCCTTAAAGGTGAATCTGGTCACTTAACTTGATTTAAGATATTATTAATAACTCAAGATAGTTGACTCATCATCCTCATGATGTTTTCCATTACAACTTCCATCGAAAGGCCTCCAGTGCATCATCCGTTTCACTCATCATTTTTGTGGTTCCTCATATTTCCCTTAATTTTTATAAAATAAAAAACCTTAGTGAGATACATGTTACTTTTAGAAATCTTATAATTCTAATGAGAGTTTAAGTCTTAAAATATCATTCTTGGATATGTTATTATTTAATAATAATTATATTTTCTATATATCCTTCACAATTATTCATAAAATCATATGATTAACCAAATATATACCCTAAGTGTGTCAAATTAGGTATGCAACAAGACCGGTTATTGTGCACTAGTTCCAAATCAACTCTAGAACAATATAGTGTTTTTGGGTGTTACCCTAAGGTATATATGTTCCAGATATACATCCACTTATAGTATATAGACATGGATAAATTTTCTTGGAAACCCCTTACTTAATACACAAAAAAATACTAGGATGTTTTTATATATTTAGATTTTTACCCAGGGTTCATACTAAAGTTTTCAAGTCCTAATTTCCATAAATAACTAAACCATGCTATGATACCAACTATATAATCTTACCTTTTCATTATATACACTCTTCATTACATGGAACAAAACACAAGATCATTTAAAGTTTAGTTTCTTGGAAATTAGGTACATAATACATAAAAACATAAAACATTATTCTCATCAACTCAAAATACATATTCATGGGTTCACCCTAGGTTACTTTTACTACATCTCATATCCTAAGGAAATATATTAGATAAAAGGGATGAGCATGAATCCCAGTAAGGTAATAAGATAGAGAGACATATTACATGTGATCATAAGACATATCAATAATAAAACAAGGAATTAAAATAAGGCATGAAAAAGAGGAATATAATAATAATAAAAACATTAATCATAACTTGTAAATGTGGCTACAACATTTAAATGAGTCATTCATAAGTATATCACCAAGTTTTATCACTAATGTGTCACAAATCAAAATTACCAAGGTTATTCACCAAAGAATCATAAAACTTGTCATCTATAGATATTAAATTAATTAACCAATGCATTGGATCAATATAATAATGAACCCTTCATATGTATTGATTTCATGTGAGCCACATTGATCATAATAAATCATTTTGTCATTAACCCAAGGAGAATAAATTATGAGTTTCATATAAAAGCAATGAGTACATAAGTGCTTAACGAATTGACCATAAATTAATTTTTAACCAATAGAAAGGGAATGTGGGTTTATTATACGTAAATATAAAAGTAAATAAATTATATTAACATCTATGTGAATACCCATTTATGAAGAAATGTTTTCGGTATTCAAAATTTAAATTTTTTTCATTTAATAGAGATAAATTTGTGAAGTAAATTCAGCATCATGATGGGTATAAAACATGGATTTAGGAAAGGGTGAAATGACAGATAAATAAGGGATCACATTGATAAAACATAATTTTTTATTAATGTTATGATAAAAAAGGTAATAAAATAGATTAACATAACATTGAGAAGACATATACAAAAAATATTTTCTTACCCAAATGGCTCGGAGGCCTTCTTTTTTTATTGATTTTTTGATAACCCCCCTTTCAATGGATGAGGGGAAACCCTTAAAAGGCTGGTAGGCTTAGAGATTACATGACCTATAGGTCTTATAAGAAATATCTAGACTATAACTACATGGAACCGCTCCTCCCCAGCATCTGCATTGTGATATCAGCTCTCCACCTTCACATGGTTGTTCGTTTAGGATTCTCATGCATGCACAAGTTAGTCCTGTTGAAAATACCATACCCCATCATTATTTCACATCCGTTAGATTTTTCTTTGGTGAATACACGTTCTCTAAATCCTCATCTAGAGTTTTCTCCTTGTAGAGTCTTCATGGTCCATTAAGCACAATTTCTAGTGGCCCGAAATCGTTGAGGTGGCCCGAAGGTCTTAAGGTGGTCCGAAGGCCTTGAGGTAGTCCAAAAGACTTACTGGACTGAAGGCCTTGGGTGGACTAAATGCCTTAAAGGACCCGAGGACCAAACCAATGGCCCAAAAGCCAAAATCGATGAATAGTTATAGCTGTTACAGTACCAAACAGTAACTGCTAAAGTACTGATATAGTACCTTGGAAATAATTCTATACCTGGTTTTGAAACCAAGTCTCTTGAATTCACTTTCCAAGTCCTCACCAACTGGGCTAGGGCTCTTGTGCACAAAAAATATTTTCATTAATTGAAGCGAATGTAAGGGTAATTCCCTTATATTTAAGAGTTTCTAATAAATTTTGAGGTTTGGAACCTTGGGGGATTAAGGAAACATTAGGTGTCTCCTTGGAAGTAAAAATAAATATAAATTCATGGAGGATGGATTATGGGTGAAGGTAAATGGTGAAATGGGTGGGTATTTATAGAAAAAGTGGAGTAATTGTTTAATAATTTTCAAATATAGGTCTTGTAAATCTAGGTTATAGAAAATGAAAAACCATTGGATTACCCATATTTTTCCCTCATGGTTTTAAAACTTTGAGTCAAATTTTATTATATTTTAATCCATCAGAATTGAACACCATTTTCACTACTTCTTTGAACATGGAAGAGTAAAGTTTTCACAAAATAATGTTTTTTAAATCAAAATTTCCAGTTTAGACTTTGGAAAGTCACTTATAGGTTTTTAAATTGATTAAAATATATTAAAATACATAATATTAATAAGATTACATATTTTAGGTCATGTATTGTGGTTAATTAATTATTATATCATTCTGAAATAACTATTAAGTCATAAAACATACTAAAAACCCAAAAATATATTTTTACTATTCACAAATATAAAGTATTTTAAAAAGTTCTAAAAAATTCACCCTAAACAAGTTTTTACATGTTGATTTAAAATAAATTTTTTATTTTATCATAATTATTCTCTAAATATAATAATTTTAACTTTTAAATATAAAATACTTATTTATTGAAAAATAACAATTTTTAAGTCATAGTCATTTTTTTATCACTTACAAAAATATCCTAGGAAATTATAAAAATATTTTATCATTTATATTTAAATAATAGAATTTTAAAAGAATATTTAATAAAAAAATATTATTCATGACACCTTAGTTTATTATAAAAATGTATATTCTTTATAGAAAATAAATTTATGTTTTATTTGTGTCTATAAATCAATTTATCAAAATCATCTCAATTAAACATATATTTTTTTAATAAGAAATTCTTAAAATGGAATTTATGGAATAAAAATTTGATTTATAAAAATTAATTACACTTTAAGAAACTAATTCCCAGACACATAACCCCTTATAACAACCACGTACACCCTAAGGGTAAGGTGTCTGATGGTGGTAGTTTCATGGGGTGGTTTGGATAACATTAACTGAGTGGTAATCTCCACTAACATAAACTTATAACATAGGAAATTTCATTTAAGATTCACTTGTTGAAGCTCATCTTAGGCTTGGTGAAGGATGAACCTCCCAGTGATGCTACTTCCCTCCCGATTTCCAACGGATGGGATTCAAATGGAATGACTCTACAAGTTAAGGCCATCATTTCTCCTTTCTAAATCAATTATACTTTGTCTTTACTACTTCTAAACACTAATTATAATGGTAAAATTATCAACCATGGGTATATTTTCCAACGGTCAAATTGACCAACATTTGTATTGACTAATGGTTATATAATGTCTAAATATAAATGGTCACATTTTCCTTTATACCCTATAAATAAAATTTTATTCTTTCACTCAATATTCACTAAAATTTCTTCCAAGGTTATATATTTTCATTTTTAAATATGTTTATTGGTTTAATAAAATTTTGTTTTATTTTTGTAGTGTTGGTAATGGAGGTGATGATTCTAACGGATTGGGGCGATCCATATTTTCCCATTTTAGATTTTCTATTTTCTTTTTTTTTCCAGTTTTAATTTTTGGCATTATCATTGTTTTTATAGATGACTAATGCAATGATAATTATTAATGAGATAGTGTTTTTGGTTTCTAAATATTTTTTATGTTTATAATATTATATAATATACAACACACATTTATTTAGGAAATAAATATCATTTAAAAATCATGGGTACTTACAGTGAAGGAACCTAAATAATACAAATGATGTGCTTATATATTTAGATATGAAGAATGTGATGTGATTATCCATAAGGGTGAATGATATGTTATAGATTCACCGACTAGTTTTGTCTATGCTCTAAAAATTATGAATGTATAAGTTGTCTATATGGGATTGACAAACTCTATGTCCTCTGGTCATTCAATGTCTTATACAATGGGAAAATATGAGAATGCATGTTTGCATATGATGCCAAATAGTGGACATAAGTATAGAGATACATGTGTTTAATGAAGATCATGTCAGATTATAGCTCGAGTATCATTGATTATTTTCTATAGGCCAATATTTTCTTATATTTATGAATATAATTATTTATATCTGTTATTAAAACAATAAAGACCTATGGGGTCACACTTTGTGGTTGACTAAATGGGGTTGAGTTTGACTTAGAGAGATAATATAAAAGTGTTTTAGAGTTAATCCAAAATTTTTGTGGATAAATATTTACAAGGTATTAAATATAGTGTGATACAAGGTGAAATTATAATATATTTCTAAAAGAGTTTTGAGAGACATACAAAATTATTTTTGGATATGATTTCAAAATTTATTATATATGATACAATATAATGTGAAATGGAACAAATTATGTTAGGTTTTAGTTCACGTGGGAGATTGAAGGAGACATATTCCCTAAATACCCAAACTAAATTTGATGCATGAACATATTAATTTTCATAGATGGTCTCGATGATGTGAATGGAACACCTATATCATGTAGGAAATTATTTAAGGAACTATTTTATAAAGATGAAAGTTTTGAGAGTTTTTTACATTATTGCATGTGTCACATGAACTGGAAGTGGAACTCACTCACACATTATGAATGCATGATTTAATAAGAACAATAGTTTAGGAGTGTCTTTGGGGATATAAAAATCCAATACCATGTGATGGTAGTGTTTTTGGTTCTCTATGATTTGATGAAACTCCCTAAAACCCAAATATCTATTCTTATTATTCGTCACCACCCCAAGGTGCTAGAACACCATGGTTGGAAGGAAAATCTTACTTGAACGTTGATTGATTCAATGCAACACATAGATACCTCTAAATTCTAGAGGATTTCATTTGACACTTTTTTTATCATCATAAAATACATCATATTTAGATCAAAAAGGTTTTATAGGATTATTTAGTGAGTGTTACAAAATTTTATGACAGTTATCCATTTCTAAGTTCTTCATGATTTCATGTTTCTTCCGTAGAGATCATGGATTTATGGTTTCTTTTGATTTTTCTATAATAATTAAGTATTAATAAACATTGTAGAAACCCAAAAATAAGTATATAATCATATTCATATTATTGATGTGTTTTTATTTCATCTATGTTGAAAGTAATATATTATATCTTCTTGTCTAGATAATGAATGTTGAGAATCAAGATAAATTTTCAAATGATTTGAAGTTTTTGGATTGAGTTACTCTAATGGAGGGAACAAGATTTGATGTCTACAATATTCATAGATTCAAGTTATGGATAATTAATCATGAAAAAGGATTGAAAACTAAAAATAGTGTAATATTTTCACTTTCAGAGGTGGGATACTATGAAAAGATGGTTGATATAATCAAATTAAACTATCATGGTCAAATTTTAATGCTCTAATTCAAATTCAAGTGGGTCAAAATTAATAGGGGTATAGTGAAATATTCATTTAATTTTACTTTTATCGAATTCTCTCACTTGATCCACACCAATGTGCATGAAGAGCATGACCCATTTATCTTGTATTCACAAGAGAAGATGGTTTATTATGTAGATGATGAAGTACATGAAGTTTGGTGTATCAATACACACTTAAATTAGAGATACTTGTACAATATGGGTGATGGAGATGAATTGTTACATTGTGATAATGAACTTCATTAACCATAAGACATTAAATAGTTTTTACTTGAAAATATTAAAACAATAAAACTTGTAAGGAAGGGTGAAAATGAATAAGTATTATCCTCAATGGAGATTGATAACAATAATGATAATGAATATGAAAATATTTGAATGTATAAATATGTAATGAAACTATATTAAAATTTTACACCTGTAAGTGTTTTGTATATATATACATTGTTCTATTTTTTTGAATTTTATTTTTCTTTTAACTATATTTTTTTACATTGATTATATTATATGACATTTTAAGTGAATGAATGTTGAGAATAAAAACAATTTTGAGATCCTAGACGATCATCATCTTAGACCACACCACCTATACCCTCATCTTTAGTAGATTCAAGTGATTCCACTATACCAGAGACTTTTAGAGAGCCATTGTCTTCACCAGATGTTGTTGGTAGCTCAATGTCCAATTCACATACAATGGTGGATTAGTTGGACACTCATCCATATTGGGGATATTGTTGAGTTACCATTATTGGTATTTATTTCATTGTAGAAAATAAATATATGTTTATTAAATTTTGAATGAAATTTTCAAACAGATAAAGATTATAAAAAAATAGATACACATATGAATACAATAGATGTATGGGACTTGAAATAATTTAAATTATCATTACATTTGATGAGTTCAGGGTGCCTAGCAGTGATACTGTCAAAATATATGGACAAATTATTAGGAATATTGCTTGCAAGATGATTATATTTCCCATTAATTATTAATATTAGAGGCATATTCCCATAGCATGGAACAATGAGGTGTTCAGAAACCAAATAAAGGTAATACTAATTTAGTATTCATTGATGACTAATTTAAAATGGTTAAGTAAAATTATTAATATACTTATATATTATTATGCATTTTATTTATATATATTTTTTTCATTTTGATCTCCCTAACTATATTTCACACCCATGGACATTGAAAAATTTTGGCAATAAATGGAGAGACATTAAATGGAGGTAATCACAAAAGTTTAATGTAACTTCTTTGAGCTCTCATTTGATGTGTGAGAAAGTTCCTAAATATGTGTCTTAGGTGCAATTAAAGTTTCTTGTTTATATTAACAGGGATTTATCTCAATAGGTATTTTAATATTTTACATTATCTTAATAATTAAAAATAAGAAAATTATAATTTTTATCAATGTTACTATTTTTTTCTAGGAATTATCTAAAAACGTAATGAATCATGAAAATATTTCTATTTTCATAATGTAGTTATTACTATTCATACCTATCAACTAAACATCTAGGTTATAATGGTCGCATTTAAATAATAATATTTTAATAGTAAATCATTGTTTGTTTAGGATCCGTGTTACGTGTACTGCCATCTATATAATGTAATGTTATTTTTAAAAGAAAATATAAACTAGAATCTTCGGGTATTAAATTCTACCCTCCTTACATAAATTGAATCCTTTCAATTTTGGATTTTCTTTTCTAAATAGAATATATCATAACATAGTATTAAAATTGGATATAGATTTTATCATGAAGTTTAATTTCTAGGTTATGACTAGGAAAATTATTATACATGTACCTATATAAGACTCATACATTCAAATGAGTTTCTATGAACTTACCATGGTAGATGAGTGTTACATTTTATATAAGACTTGATATATTTATCTTCAGTTTTCTTATGTTTGTTAAGTTCCTTTACCACTAGGATAAAAAATATGAAAACATTCACTTACTTGATTTCCACCCAATCTATAAGCATGATTTCATCCTTCAATGTGCATCATCAGGGTCATGATGATATTTTTATGCCTGAATCACTAATATCAACTTATAATCAATTATAAGATCTAAAAAACAATGAAAATCTATTCTTTCTATCTAAAAACAAAATGGTTGAAAAAAGATAAAATATTAAATAATATTAATAAACCTTCATAAAATTTGATCTCCAAAATATTTATAGCAACCAAAGATAAATTTAAAATTACACAAATATTATTGATTAAATTTGAACCCAAAATTTAAAATGGTTTGACCACTTATTCATACAAAACTATATTATATTTTTTTATACCAAAACAACATTTATCAAACAAGTATGTATATTACCTAACTATATATAAATTTTCCCTAATAAACTAGAAACAAATGAAGTAAACATCACCAAGTTTCACCTTATCATATCTCGTAATAAAGGTCTTCTATACATTATTCAATAAATATCTCCAAAAATAGTAATTTTTTTTATAAAAATCAGCTTTTAGGGTGATGGGTACCATTCAAAATATGTTTCCAAAATTCACATTTTCTTAATTTTATATATAGGTTAATATTATTAAAATAATCCTTGGATGTTTTCTATTAATACTTATACCGAACTACCATTGATAAATGACATAAAATTATAATAATATATTCTCTAATATAACTATAATTACCCTTAATTAAAATCCTTAAATGTTACATTCATCTATAGGGGATATTAATTCATTATATTTTTTCTTAGAAACATCAATCAATATTCTATCCATGGAGAAAATATTTTGAGGAAAATAAACTTCCTAAAATTAACATTCACACTTACCAAATTTATTATATAACAAATTTTCCTCAATAATGATTCTCAAGTGATTATAAAACTATTTATAATCCTTATATTATTTCAATATATCACTTATAAATAATAAAATAAAATTATTTGGTATATCCTTGATGCTTGAAGAATTGATTTTCATAATTCCCCATCTCTTTAAATTTAAATAATTAAAAATTAATAGATATTTTTCTTACATTTTAAATTATGAGCATAATTGAATTTGTCTCCACACTTTTAAAAAAATATCATTCCCTTTAAACATTTACCCAAGTGATTATTCACACATAATGGACACTTGGGATATTGAATCATTTTCCTTCTATGGTATTTATCACATGAACTTCAATGAAACTTCATTTTCTATTATTTTGTGTGTTAGGAAGTTCAATTTGGTTGATATTATTTATCAAAACTCAAGATTGTAGGTCAGGCATAATCATAATATCCTTCACTCCATCTTCCATTTTATTTGGTTTCTCAATATGGGAAAGGATCTTAGTCATGACATGAATTAGTTACCCTAATATGTCCATGATCCCCTTAGCTCCAATACCTACTATATTTACATGACCAACATAGTAATCCCTACATTTACAATAGATATTGAATCCCTTCTTTATATTTGGATCCATCCCTAATTAATGAAACTCACTTAGTTAGACTAAAATCATCAAGAATATTGATCCATGTAATAAAATTACCTTAAAAGTTCTCAAATAATCTAAGGTATTATCATAATGCTTGTGTTAGTTATGTTCTTATAAAATCTAGTTCCCAAGGATCCTACTAAACTTGTACTAATACCAACTATAACACCCCGACTCCAGAAACTCAGATTTATTACTTACTTATTTCATTGATATAAGATACAAGGGATCATACCACCCAAGATCGACCAGTGTACAAGTCTACAAAAACTAGACACATACATGAAATCCATATTACATTATAAATTAAAAAAACATCATTAAAAAATTTCTTGAATCCTTTAAATTATTAAAATAATACTTTTTTATATCCTGAAGAAATAAAAAAAGTAAATGGGGGGCTTAGATGCTCGGTATGGGTTACATACAACAAAATATATCATGATTAATTATGGAATAATCAATATGGCAGAGTGGATGATCAAAAAACATGTCATTCAATCAGAAACTTGAATTCAATGAATATCCATGGATAATATCAATATAGAAATCACATGGATAATGGAAAATAAATTCTCAATAAAGGAAATGAATAAATCAAAACATTCATGAACTTTTCATCCATTACTCATCCAAGTTATCCTTAATCTTACCGTCAAAGACTTGGACAAGATACTTTCATTGTATGAGTTGGTATACATGAATTACCCAACTAATGTGCCCACCTGTTTTGTCTCATGATACCATCAATGCATTAGGGGCTATCTATAACCAAGCACCACCCATAACTTTCATGTCCAATTAATTCCTCATATATATTAAATGATCAATACAATTCACTCTAAAAATACCTTATAAATCAACAATTATCCATACTGAATAAATAATACATTATATTTCCCCAATAATTAAATAACTTTATTAGTAAAATTCCTTAAAATAATACCCTATATAGAAATGGTATTAAATTGATACATCATCAAAGTAATAGAAATGATACTAATTCATCTATTATATTGAAAATATATGCATAAAGGAGATAAATAATGTCCAATTAAGAGTGGTGAGTGATCAAGAACATGATCACAAAAAAGTGAATGATCTCAAATAAAGTATTATTTCATTATTATAAAATAATGATAGAAGACCATAGATTCATCAAAAATCATGGGTTTTTAGTAAATCCTAGACTTTAGAAAAGAAAATAGAAGTAAAACATTAAAAACATTACTTGCAACATTTTGTAATAATGAAGTTATAAATCACTTTTCAAAATTATTTTAATTTCATTAAGAAAATAATACCCTAATATTTTGATATCATTTTAAATAAAAATTCAAAAAAATTGATAAATTTATCTTATTTAAAAATAACTATAAAATATTATAATTGAAACTTCAAATTAAATAATGTTTTTGATAGTGGGAAATTACATTCATTTGAAAAACGTTAAAACAAATACTCTTTTCATACTTTTGGTAAACAATTTCAAAAGTACCTCATTTGGAAAATTAAAATAAGATTAATTTTAAAAATATGTAAAGAAATTGAAATATGTTTGAAAATGACTTCAAATAATCACTTGAGTTTAAATAAGAATACTATTTAAATATTTAAAAGAACCTAGACATGGAAGAAAAAGTGTTGAAAACATTTAAAACAACATTTTAACAAAAAATATCTTATGGCTTTAATAATTTTTGAATAAAAACCCCATATAATAGAAAAAATGAATTAAAACTTCAAATACCATTAATGGAGAGTAATTCATGGTATAATATGTCAAAGGGGTAATATATACACCATATAAAAGATATTAGGTGCATAATATGACATCAATCTCAATGAATTTAAATCCATATGAAAAACACTTACCTCAGGTCATTGCTAAGTCGTAAACTATTGATCATCTTGTATAATGAATTTAAATTTATGAAATAATTGATTAAGATATTTTTTTATCTATATTATATTTTTATGTTCTTTTTATAATAATTTTAAATCCATTCATTAAATATAGTTCTTTCTTGCATTGAGAACATAAGGTTGTTCAGTTAATTTTTTCAAAAATATATATGTATATTATTCATGGTTAGAGAAGTTATGAAATGGTTACATAAATTTCCATAATTTTAATAATATAATTAATATAATTTTTATTCATTATATACTATTTTATAATATTTTATTCATTGTGGTAATAGAAAAATGAATTGCATCACTTTGTTGAGGTGGTTGTCCACACGTATACACGACCAACGTTATCACTTTTCAATAAATGAGAGAGTAATAAGATAAATGATATATTATAATTATATATTCATAATTATTTCATAATTATCATATGTAATAATTAATTACACCTGTATATCCAAACAAGTAAAGTTATTATGAAAAATGAATTACACTTCTACATGGAGACGGTTGGTCGTACGTATGCCTGAGCGATGTTTTTGTTTTCCATAAGTTAGAAAGGAAATGAAAAATAATTATACCATAATCATTATAACATATAATTATACCAGGGATACTAGATTAATTATGTTAGGATGGATAAAAAAATCTATAAGAAGTAGAAGATGAAATAAACTTTGAAAGAGTCGGTTATGATGATTACCTCTTCTTTGAGAGACCTCATTTGGCTTACACCTTAAGCCTTCTTAGGACAGTCTATTGTAATAATATGAGTTAAAGAAAAAAAGGAAGTAATATAAAAAGGTTTTGGGGTATTTATTTACTAATATAATTATATTAATTTTTGTGAAAATGGGATGAGAATGTGTGCTTTTATAAGAGATAGAAATGACACAATTGAAATTACTTAAAAATTTACATATAATATATATCATAATCATCTCACATGGAAAAAAGTACCTTGAATTCATTGATAAGATTTTATAGGGTATAAAAATACTCATCCAATCACATTTATAAAAGTTTTATATGCATTTTAATCCTTATCTTCATGTTAAAACCCCTTTAACCCAATTTACCTTAACCGCGATAACGTAAGTTTTTATCATGATGAATTAATTATATTCTCAAAAATAAAGGGGGAGTTATGAAATTTTTTGGAAATGAATATTATAAATTTTGAATCCATTTTATCAGATTAAAAATATATGGGTGACATAAATTACTTTTAATATGAGTATACAAAATTCATGGAAACCCGTTTTGAGGAAAATACACGATTTAAGCATAAAAAATCATTTCACCTTGAAATCACATAAGAAGTTGATTTATATGAAATATATCATTTTATTAATAAATAATAAAGGTTTTTAGACTTTTTTATCAAGAAAAAACTGAATAATACCTTCCAAACACACCTTTAAATGTAAAGACCCAAAAAATAGTTTTAAACTTGGATAAAATATAATTTATGTTCATGAAAGTCAATAATGGGTTAAAAATTCAACAAAATCTTTTAGAATAAATTATTTAACAACCTAAACATATATTTGGTCTAAAATTAATCATTTAATAGGATAAATTCAAGTGTTAGAGAGATTTAAAATCCTTACCCAATAGTTTTAACCTAGTTTTACCCTTATCGAGGTGACAAATCATTACCATGATTACTATTCATAATAAAAAACATAAGAGGGAAATATCAATAAAATTTAAACCTATTGATTACAAATATATAATCCATTTTTCAATATTAAATTTTTATAAGTGTAATAAATAAATTTTAATATAAATGTGTAAAATGCAATGAAAAATAGTTTTTTTTTGGAAAAATGTGTTTTTAATCCCCAAAATAAGCTTATTTAAAAATACAGTATAGTGTTTATTCCTATGTAATTAATTATATTATTTAAAATTAAAGTATACTTATGTTAATTTAATATTAACTTCAAAACATGATGATATTTTCAAATTACTTGAAAAAATCATAGTTTAACAAAAATATTTATTTTTAGTATTCCCTTAAAAATAAATATTTTCAAAAAAATTACAAATATTCATCATAATACTATATGAAATAATAATTTCAAAAATGATATTTATTTACTCAAATTAAATTTCTAAAATGGAAGAAATTAATTAGAATTTTCACTTATAAAAGACAAAAAAATCATTTTTGAAGAGATCATATTTTTGAAGCATAAAATGACTTTACTGAAAAAAGTACTTATTTATTATACATTAATCAATAAATTTACATTATATTAAAACTTTATACACATTTTTCTCATAATGTGGTTAAACCCATTCATACCCTTCAACCTAATGACTTGTTTATAAAAGTCACATTTAAATAATAATACTTTAATAGTACATCATGATTTTTTTAATCCTGATGTTGCATGTTCTACACACTATCAAACATTGTTTTATATTTAAAAGAAAATATAAACTAAAATATCAAGGTATTAAATTATCCCCTAATTACAAAAAATTAAATCCATGAAATTTTAATTTTTCTTTTCTTAACTAAATATATCATAACATAGTATTAAAATTGGATATATATTTTATAATGAAATGTAATTTCTAGGTTATGACTAGGAAAATTATTATTCATGTACCTATATGAGAATCATACTTGAAATTGAGTTTCTAAAAAATTATATTGGTAGATGAGTGTTACTTTACGCATAAGAATTGAAAGATTTATCTTTTGTTTGATTATATTTGATAAATTCCATTATCATTGGGATAAAAAATATGATAAAATTTACTTACTTGATTTACACCCATTAAATAATCATGACTTCATCCTTCAATGTGCATCATCAGGATCATGATGAATTTTTAATTATTGAAGCACTAAAGTTAGCTTTTAATCAACTCTATGATCCACAAAATGATTAAAAGTTATTCTTTTTATCTAAAACCTAAATGGTTTGTATAAGATAAAATAATAACCAATATGAATAAACTTCCATAAAAAATAATCTCTAAAATATTAATTGTATCCAAAAAAATATTTAAAACTCCTTAAATATTCCCGATTGAATTTTAACTAAAAAATTAGAATGGTTTTATAACTTATTTTTGAAAAATCATCTTATATTTTTATCCCTAAACAACCTTTATAACTGAAATATGTATCTTCCATAACTATATATAATTTTCCCAAATAAAATATAATAAAATGTAGTAAACTTCACCAAGGTTCACCTTGTCATATCTCATGATAACCTTAAAGGTCATATATACATTACTAAATAAATATCTCCAAAAATATCACATTTTCATAAAAATTAATTTTTTGGGCGATTGATACCATTTAACATATATTTCAAAAATTCACATTTTCTAATTTTTCCATAAAACTAAATATTATTAGAACTAAACTTGAATGTTTTATCTTAATCCTCATAATGAACTACCATTGATAAACACCATCACATCATAATCATTTATTCTCAAATTTAACTATAGTTACCCAAAATTCAAATCCTTTAAGGTTACATTCATACATAGGGGAGATTATTTTATTGGATTTTCTCTTAGAAAGATAAAACAATATTCATCCATGGAGAAAATATTTCCAAGAAAATAAAATTCCTAAAATTAACATTCAAACCTACCAAATTTATTATATAACACCTTTTCCTTAAGAATAATTCTCATGCGATTCTAACCCTCTTTATAATACTTATATTATTTCAAGATATCATAAACAAATACCACACAAAATTATTAGGTTCACCCTTGATACTTGGGGAATTGGTTTTCATAATGCCACATAATCTGATAGTTAAAACACATGACATTAATAGATTTTTTCTTGAATTTTCAATTATGAGAATGATTTCCTTTTTCTAAAAACTTATAAAAAACTCTTATTCCCTTTAAACTTTTACCCAAGTTATTCTTCCCATATTTTGTACACATGGGATGTTGAATCTTTTATTCTTACATGGTCTTTATCACCCAAACTTCCTTGAAACTCTGTTTTTCTCTTATCTAATGTGTTAGTAACTTCATTTATGTTTAGATTATTTTTCATGAATCAAGATTGTTGGTTAGTCATAATCATGATATATTTTACTCCATATTCCATCCTATTTGGTTACTCAATATAGGAATGGATATTAATCATAACCCAAGTTAGTTTACCTAATATATCCATGATTCCATCATCTCCAACACCCACTATATTTACATGTTCAGTAGGGTAATCCCTAAATTTAACACAGGTGTTTATTCCCTTCCTTATTCTAGGCGCCATACCTAAATAATGATGCTCACTTATGTATCCTGAAATCATAATGAATATTGAGAAATTGAATAAAATTTCTTGAAAAGTTATCAAAGACTTTGAGGTGTTATCATAAGAATTTTTTAGCTATATCTTATAAAATCTAGTCTCCAATGGTCCTAAAAAACTTTCTCTGATACCAATTATAATACCCCAACTCCAGAAACCCAAAGTCATTTCTTAATTATTAAATTAGTACTAGATACAAGGGATCACACCACCCAAGATCAACCAGTTTAACAGTCTTGGAATAATCAATACATACATGAATTCCTTATTTTATTGGAAATTAAAAATGTAGCATGCAAAAATTTCTTACATCCTTGAAATTATTCGAATAATCCTTCTTCATATCATGGTGAAAGGAAAACAAATAAAGGGTGATCTCAAATACTCAATAAGGGTTACATACAATGGAATCTATCATGAGTTATTAAGTAATAATCAATATGATAGAGTGGATAATAAAAACACATGTCATTCAATCAATAACCGGATTGAAGTAAACATCAATAGCTAATATCAATATAATAATTACATTGATAATGGAAACTGAATTATCAATAAAGGAAATGCATAAATCAAAACATTCATGAACTTTCCGTCAAGGTCTCAACCAAGTTATGATGAATCTTACCATCAAGGACTTTACCAAGGAACTTTCATTGTATATATACACCAATTACCCAAATAATGTAGGCACCTATTTTTTCTCACGAGACCTATAGATGAATCGAGGAGCTATCTATAATAAATCACCACCCATCACTTTAATATCCAATGAATTCCTCACATATATTGAATGATCAATATGATTCTTTCTCAAAATTCCTTATAAATAAAAAATTTTCCATATTGAATAAAAAATATGCACTATTACTTGAGCCAATGAAATAACTTTCTCAATAAAATTACTTTAATGAATATTATATATAAAAATGATATACGGTTGTGACATCATAAAAGAAATATAAATTATACTGAATGAATACATGATATTGAAATATAGTCATGAAGGAGATAAATAATGTCCAATTAATAGTGGAGAGTGATAAAGAACATGATCACAAAAAAGTGCATGATCTCAAAATAAGGTATAAATAAATTATTTTAAAGGATGATAAAATACCAATGATTTATCATAAATCAAGTTTTTTTAGTAAAACAAGTCTTTAGTAAATAAAATAAAAGAAAAACATTAAAAAAACTTCCTTTTAACTTTTTGGAAGAAAAAAGTTATAAATCACATTTCAAAATTATTTTCATTTCATTAAGAAAATAATACCCTTTTGTTTTGGTATCATTTTAAATAAAAAATCCCAAAATGTTGAGAAAATTAAATTCTTTGAAATAAACATAAAAAATTTTAATTTAATATTCAAAGTAAATAATGGTTATTATAATAGAAAATTCTATTAATTCTGTAAATGTTAAAATAAATATTTCTTTTATACATTTGGAAAAAAGTAAAAAAGTACCTCATTTAGAAAAGTAAAAGAAGATATGTATTGAAAATTTATAGTGAAATTAAAATATGATTGAAAATGATGTAAAATAATCATTTTAGTTTAATAAGAATATTATTTAAACATTTAAAAAACCTTTACTTGGAAAAAATAGTTAAAAATATTTAAAAAAATATTTTAAAGAAAAAAATATTATTGCTTTAATAACATTTGGATCAAAACCACATAAAATAGAATAAATTAATTGAAACTTAAAATACCATGAATGGAGTGTAATTAAGGATATAATATGTCAAAGGGTAAGTATGTACACCTTTTAAAATAAATTATGTGCATAGTATAACATAAGTCTCAATTAAGTGAAACCGAGATGAAAAACCCTTACCTTGGGTATCCACTTAGTTATAAACCTTTGTTCCTATTGTATAATGAATTTAAATCAATTAATTAATTAATTAATAAATTTTTTATCTATATTATATTTTTTAATTTCCTTTTATAATAATTTAAAATTCATTCATTTAATAGTTCTTTCTTTCATCAGCCACTTAATGTTATTCAGTTAATTGTTTCCAAAATCACATCGTTATTTTATTCATGAAAGGAGTTATGAAATGGTTCCATCATGTAATTTTTTTTAATAATTCCATGTAAATAATTTTTATTCATTATAAATTTTTTTAATCATCTATTCATGGTTTTAATAAAAACATAAATCACATCGCTTCCTGGAGGTGGTAGTCCTAAAGTACGTAAGAGTGACATTATAATTTTACAATAAATGAAAGGGTAAGATGGAAGATGATATATTATAATTAAAAAATAATAATTATGCTATAAATATAATATATAATCATTAATTATACCTTTATAAATCCATGTAAAGTGATAAATAAAAATGAATTACACTGCTACTTGGAGACAATAGGTCGTACGTACATCTGAGAGATGTTTTTTACATAAGATAAAAAGAAGATAAAAAATAGTTATCCCATAATAATTATAGCATATCAATATATTTTTTATATTATATTAATTATTTAAGTATGGATAAAATCTATTTATTATAAGTGAAAGAAGAAATAAACTTTTAAAGAGTCGGGTAAGATTATTACCTCTTCTTTTAGAGACCTCCTTTGTATTACACCTTAATCTTTATTAGGAAAATATTAGGGGAATATAGGGATTTAAAGAATGAATTTAATAAATATAGAAATATTTTTTGGTATGGATTTACTGAAATATATAGCTTAATCATTTTTAATAAGGTAGGAGAGGAGGTGTCCTTTTATAAGTGAGGGAAAAGACATACTTGAAATTACCTAAAATATTTAAATATAATATATATATTAATCATGTCATGTGTAAACCAAGAACCAAAAATTCATATATAAGATGTAATAGGGTATAAACACACTCATATAATCACATTTAGACAAGTTTTAAAGACATTTTAAGGTTTATCTTCTTATTAAACCCCCTTTAAACCCAATTTAATCTTAACCGTGATAAACTAACTTTTTATCATGAAAAATTAATTATATAATAAAAAATAAAATGGGGGATTGTTTTTTTAAAAATTATATTTCTAAATTTGGAATAAATTTTATAATATTCAAAATCTATAGGTGAATGAAATTAATTTTAATATGAGTATGAAAAATTCATGAAAAATAGTTTTAGGAAAATATCTAATTTGATGGTAAAAAATAAATTCACATTGAAATATAGTAAGAAGTTAATTTCCATGAAATTTATTGGTAAAATAATAAAAAGGATGGGTTTTAGAAATTTTTATCTATAAAAAACTTAATTAAACCTTCCAACCATACCATTAAATTCAAAGACCCAAAAAATATTTTTTTATTTTGGATAAAATATATTTTATATTCATAATAGTCAAGAATGGGTTCCAAATTCAAAATAATGTTTTAAAATAAATTCTTTAACTCTTTAAAAATATATTTGGTTGAAATAAACCCTTCCAATAGGATAAATTCCAGTGTTAGAGATCTTTTAAATCTTTATCCTATAGTTTTAACCTAGTTTATCCTTAGTGAGGTGAGAAATCATTACCATGTTAACTAATCATAATGAAAAAAAGGTAAATATTTATTAAATTCAAAACTACTTAATAAAAATATGGAATCTATTTTTTATGATTTAAATTTTCAAAGTGGCAGAAATCAATTTTAATTTAAATTCATAAAACAGAACGAAAAACACTTTTTTAGAAAAATGCGTTTTTATGCCCAAAAATGAACTTATACAAAATTAAAGGAGAATGATTATAAATATGTAATTAATTATATCATTGATAACTAAAGGATACAAATTTTAATTTAATATAAAATTCAAAACATAATGATACTTTTAAATTACTTGAAGAAATGACTATTTTACAAAAATTGGTATTTTTCACTATTCACTTAAAAATAAATCTTTTTAGAAAAATACCAAATATTAATCTTAATAATATTATGAAATGATGATTTTAGAAATGATATTAATTTACTTAAATAATGTTTCTATAGTATTTTAGAAATTAATTAAAAATTTATCTCACAAAATACAATAAAAATCATTTTTGAAGAGTTCATACTTTTGATGCATAAAACGATTTTTTTGAAAATTGAGTACTTATTTATTATGAATTAATAAATATAGTTACATTATATAAAACCTCCATACATATTTTTTCATAAATTTTTTATTCTTATTCATACCCAGAAACCTAACATCTAGGTTATAAGAGTCACATTTAAATAATAATATTTTAATAGCACATCACAGTTTTTTAAGAATAGTTTTGCATGTGCTGCATACTATCAAATATATTGTTTTTTTAAAAGAAAATATAAACTAAAATCTTAGGGTGTTAAATTATTCCCCCTTAAAAAAATTTATTCCTTATAATTTTAATTTTTCTTCTCTAAACTAAATATATCATAATATAATATTAAAATCAGATATAGATTTTATTATGAACTTTAATTTCTAGATTATGATTAGGAAACTTATTATACATGTACCTATATAAGACTCATACATGAAAATGAGTGTCTAAAAACTTACCTTGGTGGATGCGTGTTACACTTTAAAGAATACTTGATAAATTTATCTTTATTTTGATTGTGTTTGAGAAATTCATTTACCATTGGGATAAAAAATATGATAAAATTTAATTACTTAATTTCCTCCCACTCTATAAGCACAATTTCATCCTTTAATGTGAAAAATTAGAATCGTGGTGAATTTTTCATGCCTAAAGCTCTAAAATAAACTTTTAAATGGCTATAAGATCCAAAAAATGATGAAAAGTTATTCTTTCTGTCTAAATCTAAAATGGTTTATAGAAGCTAAAATATTAACCAATATGGATAAATATTCATAAATATTATTCTCCAAAATCTTAATAGAAACCAAAGATAAATTAAAAAATCCTCAAATATTCCTGATTAAATTTAAACCAAAAAATCATAATGGTTTGATCATTATTCTTCTAAACTCATATTATATTTCTTTATCTCAAACAACCTTTATCACTCAAATATGTATATTCCCTAACTATATATAATTTTTCCCAAATACACAATAAAAAATTCAGTAAAATCCACTAAGGTTAACCTTGTAATATCACATAATAACATTAATGGTAATCTAAAAATTATTTGATAGATGTTTATAAAAAATATCACATTTCCATAAAAATAAATTTTTAGGGTGATTCATACCATTCAACATATGTTTCCAAAATTCACATTTTCTAAATTTTTCATACAACTGAATATTATTAGAAAAATCCTTAGTTGTTTTATATCAATCCTCAGGATGAAATACCATCGATAAATACCATCATATCCTAATCATATATTTTCCAATTTAACCATAATTACCCTGAATTCAAATCCCTAAAAGTTAAATTCATCCATAAGGGATATTCTTTTATTGGATTTTGTCTTAGAAAGATCAACCGATATTCCATCCATGTAGACTATATTTCCAAGAAAAGAAACTTCTTAGAATTAAAATTCACACTTATAAAATTTATCATATAATATATTTTTCTTAATAAATATTCTAAAATTATTCTCATGATATTTATATTCCTTATATTATTTGAATATATTATCAATAAATAGCACACCAAAATTATCAGGGTCATTCTTGATTCTTGGGGAATTGTTTTTCATAATGCCATATCTACTTATAGTTAAAGAACTATAAATTAATATATTTTTTCATTACTATTAAATTTTGAGCATGATACCCTTTTATCTACACTTTTAACAAACTCACATTCCATTTAAACATTTACTCAAGTGCTTCTTCCCATATTTTGGACACATGGGATGTTAAATATTTTTTTTCCTAGGTCTTTATCACCTGAACATCCATGAAACTATATTTTTCTATTATTTTGTGTGTTAGGAAGTTTATTTAGGTTTATATTATTTATTATTACTTGAGATATTTTGTTAGAAATAATCATAATAACCATCACTCCATATTTCCTATAATTTGTTTCCTCAACACGAGCAAGGATATTAATCATAACTTGAGTTAGTTTCCTTAATATGTCCATGATACCCTCATCTCAAACACACACTGTATTGATATGTTGAGTATTGTAATACCTACATTGACCATTAGTGTTTATTCTCTTCCTTCAGCTAAGCACAATCTCTAAACAATGATACTCAGTGAGTTATCCCAAATTCATCATGAATATTGGGCTATAGAATAAAATTACCTAAAATTTATCAAATACTATAAGGTATTATCATAATGTTTATGTTAGATAAGTTATTATAAAATCTAGTTTCCAAGTTTCCAACTAATCCTTCTCTGTAACACCCTAGTATTTTAAAAATGAAAACTATGTTCGATAGCGTATACGACATGCAACTCCAATCATAATCCAAAAATGAAATATCATTATTTAAATATGATTGTTACAATCTATCCATTAAATTGGAATGTATGAATAGAATTAAATAAATTCTAGAATATATATAATGTTATTATTAAATATTTATAACTTCTTAGTAAATAATCACTCATTTTTTAATAAAATCATTTCATTCTTTAAAAAAAAGTTTTCTTGAAAAATGATTTTTTTGTTTTTATTGTGGTTGAAAATTATAATTAATTTCTAGAAAATTTTGAAATTTTATTTAAAAAATGAAAAAAATATTTTAAATTTGAGTATAAAAATTAACTTAGGGTAAAATTTTGGGTTTTTTTTAAATGATCAATTTTTCAGGGAATAGTAAGCATAATACTGTTTTTTCAAGCACTTTCATTTATTTCATTGAAAAAGGACCATAATATTTTGATGTTGATACTAAATTAATATAAGTATCATTCAGTTATAAATAATTTAATTAATGACATAATAATAAAAATTATACTTTATCTTAATATAAAAATTCTTTTAGACTTAAAAGACATTTTTTTCTTCAGAATACCGTTTGTTCATCGTGCTTTCCATGATTATTATAAAAGAAATTTATAATAAGTATAGATATTGAATTTTATAAAATGAATTCCATATTTGGGATAAAAATAATTAATATTATTTAATCAGTTCAACTTATTTTTTGGTCATAATGAATAGTATAAATAGTGAAAATTTATCACCAAGGTAAAAGGGTAAATCGAGTAATTAAGGTAAAAAATAATATGACAAGGACTAAATATTGACTCTAACACTTGTCTTTATCATATTGGATGAGTTAAATTCATCCGTTTCTATCCATTTCTCAAATATATGGCCACTTGGTGCCATATTACTTTGATTGTTTCATTTATAATATTTAAGTAAAAGAAAACGACAAAAAATGTCACTTTCTTAACTTTAATAACTATAATATTTTTGATAGGGATAAAAACAAATTATATTTGTTTATAAATATTCATTCAAAATATAAATTATTTTATGTATCATTTTATTTTATTTTTGATTTTTAGAAATGAAATAATTTCCTATGCTTATGCAACACATAAATAATATTTATTCAATTAAAAGAGAAATAAAATAAATAATTTTTAAAATATTAAAAGTAATATAAATTGAATGAATTATTGGGTTCAAATAATTTTTTAGATAAATATAACATATTTTTAATGTGTTAGATTATTATATTCAAATTCCATTATCTTCATATTGTTTTCAAATTCAAATTAAATAAATTGTTTCAAAAATGAGATTAAAAATATTTTATAATAAATAATATGTTATTAAATGATATAGAATTCCTAAAATCATTAAAGTGATTTATATATAGTTTCAAATAAAATCCATGGTCTATTTATTCTCTAATTTTCCATTTATAGTAACTATCTTGGCCCCTAAAGACTAAATTTTTTTTTATCACATTAATTGTCAAAAAGGGTTAACATGGGTAAAAACAAAGAGATATGGGTAAAAAAATAATCTAAAATTGTCAAAATTTAATTGGATGATAGGATTTATACCCATAATAATCATATATTCTAATTATATAATTTTGTCTCCTTTTTCCATGACAATTAATTTATATTAATTTAATATTTTTTGAAATTCCAAAAGTGCCCCTCTCCTCACTTATAAAAGGGAACCTCCTATATTATTTTATTCACACTTCAAAAGCATCTTGGTTCTATAAATAACTACCCAAATAATTTAATTACTTCTCTTACTGTTCCATAGAGTCCTTGTTATGATTATAAAACTCTTCTAGAAAGTCTTTTAGAGTAAACCTAAAGAGGTTGTCCGAAGAAGAGGTGTCGTTCTTAACTGAGAATTTTTGTTTTATTTCTTATTCCACCGCCTTAAAATATTATTGAACCATAATTATATAATAAAATAGTTATATTTAAAATAATTATATGTTATTATGTTAATTTCATAGCCTATATATATATCCTCTTCCATAAAATTTGAAACGAAACCATCTTTCGCGTGTACGACAGATTACCGCCATGCGAATCGATGTAATTTTTTTCCATAACCACCTATCATAATATGTTATAATAATGTATTTAATGGTTAAATTTTATATTTATAATATATTTATCATTATTAAAGTATAATTTATCATATACTTTCTTAATTTTATATCCATTGAAAAATGATAACGTCATTCATGTATACATGTGAATTACCACCTTCATGAAGTGATCTGATTCATTTTTTATTAATGCACTAAATGGATTGTATATATAAGTGTATTTATATAAATAATATGATATTTATTATATAATTATAATTTTTCAATTATAAAATAACACTTACCTTCTTTCAATCATGATCGTCGGAAAATAGAAATGTTACTCATGTGTACGTATGGTCTACCATCTCCATGATTTTAACATAGTTCAATTTTCGTAACCGTATTTTAATTTTGTTTTTAAAGGTATAATTTATATATAAAAAATATTTCATGATTATTATTATATATATGATGTAACAATGACCAATTTTACCATAGTCAACCTATCAATTTCATTTTGAAATATAAACCAAATATCGTAAAAATGATTGACGTGAACTCAATTAATTAAGTAATTTAATAAAACATGTTAATAAATAAGATGAAATAAAAAATAAAATTGAAAGAGGTTCCTAAGTAATTAAATAATTAATATAAGATCATTATTTAGGAAGATAAAGAACTTATGTGATGAGTCCGACCTAAGGTAAGGGATTTCAAATCAATTTCCACCCATTGAGGCATATTTTAATGTTCTGCACCAATTTATTTTATATGGTGTATATAATAGACCTTTTACATGTTGTATAATTAAACCTACACACTTCATGGTATTTTAATTTTAAATTTTAATTATTTAATCCAAGGGGGTTTAACTTGAAAGTTACCAAGTGGTAGAGGGTTTCTTAACACAATTTCCATTCATTGGGTTATACTTTTACTTAATTGACTATGTTATGTCGGGATTATGTGTGAAATGACCTAAAAATTTATTATTCCGTATTTAATTATTTTTTTATTTAAATTTGTTACACATAATAACTTTGTTGATTAATTATCACTTCAATGATACGATCTTTATAGGGGATTTAATCTCAATTTTACTTCATTGAGGAATATTTTATTATTATGCACCTAATGTATTTTATCAGGTGTATATAATTCCATTTTTCATGTCATATCATGAATACTTAATAATTAATTTTATTTTAATTTCCAATTTTAATTATTTCATTCAAGGGGATTTGACATGAAAGGTACTAAGTGGTAAGGGGTTTATGAACTCAATTTACATTCATTGGGTTATATATCCACTTCATTGACAATGTTATGCCATGATTATGTGAGAAATGAAATATATTTTTATTATTATGTATTTATAATTTTTTTTGTAGATTTATTTTTTTACTCATATCCACTTTATTAAATAATTCTCACTTCTATGATACAATATTTATAAGGTATTTCATCTCAATTTTACTTCATTAAGGAATATTTTATTATTATAAAACTAATTTAATTGAAGTGGTGTTTGTACTACCCCTCTTACATTTAATATCATGAATACTTCACAATTTATGTTATTTTATGTTTAAATTTTAATTGTTTCATCCAATGGTATTGAATTTAATGTTACAAAGTGGTAAGGGATTTCTGAACTCAAATTTCATTAATTGGTTTATACTTCAACTTCATTGACTATGTTATACCATGATTATGTGTGAAATGTACTATAATTGTATTATGATGTATTTATAATTGTTTTGTGTGGATTTAAATTTGTTACAGAAAGTCACATCATTGTTTAATTTCCAGTTCAATGACATGATATTTATAAGGGATTTCATCTCAATTTCCATTACATTGAGACATATTTTATATTTTTCATCTATTTAATTTTATGTGGTGTATATACTTCCCATTTATATATTTAACATGAATAACTATTTATTAATTATGATTAATGTATCAATCCAATTTTATTCTTTCAAGGGGTTACAAATTAAAAGTTACCAAAGAGGTAAAGATTTATTTTATTATCTCATTTTTTTGGGATTCCCTTAATTTTCGTTGAATTAATATTATAACCCATCCATCTTAAAATCTATGTATTTTACTATACTCTTATTATTTAAGGAGTTTTCATGATTTCCTACAACTTTTACCTTATTTGTAACTTCAATCAATCAAATAAATTATTAAAAGTAATCTAATTTTATTTCTCTTTTAATCAGATATATTTTCTTCCATGTCCATATATTTTAAAAATTGTTTTATAAAAGTAATTTTTATTACTCAAATTATTTATTGTAGAAATTTTAAGTTATCCTTCAAATTTTAAAACATTTAAATAGAATATTTATAATTTTTTCCAAAAGGGTTGTTTTGACTTTATTTAAAAAAAGTCAAAAGGAATGTTTTTAAAGTAAACAACTTTAATGTCCTTTCCATCCATCGTAACCATTTTATGATATTTATATTTTTTTACATGTTTTAAATTATTTAAAAAATAAAAATATTTAATGAATTTTTTTTTTATATTTCAATTCAATTTTATTTATTTTTAAAAATTATATGAATTCATTAAAAAAAATATATTTCTAATGAACTTATAGACATATATTATATCTTTTTAATTTTTTGGTCATTATATTTCTCTTAAGAGATTAAATTTCTTGTGATCATTAGACATTATATTTATCTTAAATATCCATATTCTTTGTATCATGGAAATTATTATTGTAACACCTCGAACCCAAAAGCCCGGAGCCGATTCCTTACTCATTACATTGTCATGATTAAGAGGAATGGAATCCAAAAGGAATTACCATTTTAGTAGTCTTGATGAAACTAGATACAAACATGAAACTCAAATTACAATGAGAAAGGTAACAAAATACAATACAGAACAAAAACTAAAAAACTGCATCCATGGAAACTCAATAAATGGTCTCATCTTCATAACCTATTTAAGTTAAAAAATGAAAGGGGTGAAGTAAAATGATCAGTAAGGGTTGAAAATAGTGAAATCATGACTCGACAAAAATTTAATCATAATCAAATTAGCATAGTCAAAATGGCATTGTGAATAAATAAAAAACACATGGCATTAGAAAACCGATAATAAAACTGCGTCCATATATTTTGTCATAGTGAAAACCTCATGGATAGTAATAATTTAAATTTAATAAAGATAATTATTATTAATTGGACATCATGTATCTATAACATTATACCACTATACCGTTGAAACGGTTTAAGTCTGTGGGTAGAAACCCATCTGAATTTTGGAAACAAAAGCGAAGGGTTTGTCACCAACTAATTTGTCTCATGAGACCCGTCGATGCATAGAGGGGATATAGAGGGCCCCATCCATAATTTAATTTAAAAATAATTCTTTATAAATAGATTAAATTCAAGGAAAATATGCCTTCTCAATATCTTTATATATTAGAGAATAAAGATTCATCAATATTTCAATAGTTAAAACAACATTCCAAATAAACACCGTTTGTGAAATGGTATACGGCTTAAGAAAATAATCATATACATGAAACTAGAATATGGATATATAATATATTTAAAATTTAAAATTAAAAATGATTTCAAATTAGCAGTGAATATACCATATAAGAAATATTATGTGCACAATACCAAGTAAGTCTCAATGAAATGGAAATTTGGACAAAGTCCCTTACCATGTTGTAATCAATTAAGTCATATGAACAAAAATTAATAACCAAAAAATGAATAAAATACTACCATGTATATAAATATAATAAATATAATATATATCAAATTTCAGTACACACTACACCACATGAATGAAATAAGTGGTGAACAATGGAATTCTCATGGAATTAAATGTGAGATAAGAAACCCCTTACAAACATTTTGACATGGTAACAGGTGTTCTTGTGAGGGATTAATGAGTGGTAAATGGGTATCCCATAATTTATATATAATAAGGGTAGTATGAGGGAGTTTATAAAACATAACCCACCATTGGGAATTAAAAATAAAAGGACACAACATAGGGGTAATACTTGAACAAGAGTGATAGAGAGGATCCCTTACAAAGAACATATCATTAGATTGAGGACAGATAAATGAAATAATTATGTGTGAAAAACATAAAACCTCGAAATAAAAGTGTATATACAACATAAAATATTCATAGATCATTTTCACATATTCTTGGAAAGACAAAACCAATGACATTGTTTTTTAACTCAATGAATGGAAATTGAGTTAAGATATCCCTTACTTTATGCCCGAAGGTGTTCTTGATTGATCCTAATGACCTGAATAATCAAATTTATCTTCATTAATTATTAATTTCAGAACATTATAAACATTTAATTGATTTATTATAACCTTATTAGGTTCATTCATTCCCTTTTTTATGGGTGTAAGAGGTTCAATTTTAGTGTTTTGGAAGCATTTTCTTCCTTGGTTTTCATGGTTGGTTTACTTGTATTCATGAATGGGAGTTCCTTTAAAATGTGGTCAAATATACAGAATTGATAATATATATTATTAGTGATAGTATATAGATATAAATTATCTTATAATTATTCTGGGTTATATACCATGAGGATGAATTTTTTGATAAAAGATAATAATAAACTCTTAAATTAACTTGGCAGTTTTGTGCATAATGAACATGTTTTGTATTATTATTTTATATTATGAGTGTAAAAGGATTCAAGAACATCATAGAGGATGAAATAAATATATTATGATATTTTTAAACCATAAATATGTTTTCATAATTAGAATTGAAGATGGTAATAAGAATTGAGAACCCGTCGTCCTTGAATGTGATAAATTAACACATCTTGGACGCTATTTTCATTTTTAGTGGAAGAGGTGGGGGAAAATAGAGATGATGATGAAATATTCCATTAGAATAATAAAATCTAGTATATGTAAGGTAATGAAATTATCATAGTATTTGGATGTGGGGAGGTGTGGAGAGAAACAAAAGAATGGAACTTGTAAAAAAATTTAAAAGAAAAGGGAAGAGAGGTTCACCTCTTGAGTACTCCTCCTTGAGAATCTCCTTAAGGCATTTTTTTTGGACTTTTGGTGAGACCAAAAGGTCTTGGATGTGGGGTAGGATCTTAGGGAGATATTTTATCATAATTTAGGCAAGGATTGAAGTTTGAGTGGTGTGGGAGGAAGAGGGGGTGAGGGGTGGTTTATACAGTGGAGGGGAGGAGGGTATTCTTAATATTATAATCATTAATTTATTATTTATCCACAAGAAAAGAAATAGTGAGTATTCCATGAATTAGAATAGTAATAAGTGCAAGTGAGTTTCATATTTGGGGGCTTACATCACTCATGATGATATTAATAGTTAATTTAAATTATAATGTATTTATACGATAAATTAATGTATTGTACTATTCACTGAAAATTCAAGTATTTCAGAAAAATACCAAAAATTTACCATAAATTTTTTTAATGTGTATAATTAAAAAATGAACTCCATTTTTGAAAAAAAATTCTAAATATGATAAATTTAATTTTTAACTAATATCATTATTTAATCAAAAATACAAACACTTAAAATATTCATCTTCATTTTTAAGGTGCCTAAATTTTATTTACACTTTCATAGGTATGGTTACCATTCATAAGAGTCATATTACTATTAAAAAGGTTAAGTTACTATTTATAAGGTTAAGTTACTATTCATAAGGGTTGGTTACTATTCATTGATAAATTAATTTGATTTTATCAGACTCCAAATAGAACCCTGATCGCAACTGTGTATGTCCGTTTTTCGAAATTCAAAACACATAAGTGGGAAATTTAAGTTTAATGGCTAGGTTATGACTATCTCATAAATAACCAAGTTTTATTTCAAATAAAATCAATGCTTTATTAAATATAGGTTATCTAATGAATACAATATATTTAAGAGAAACATACCATAAAATGTGTGTGGTGTTATAATTATTTCCTAAACTATATGCTATTTATATATAAAATTTTTTAATATGAAATTTATTCATTTAACTTAGGAAAAATTGATAAATACATACTCTTTACTGAATATAGACATTTTTTGTAAGGAAAATTGTTTATGAATTTAATTTATCATTCAATATATGAGGAATTTATTGGACATGTAGTGATGTATGATGACCATTTATAGATACACCCTTGATGCATTAATATCCCTCATGAGACAAATCAGTTGTCCAAATTAAATGATTTTTTTTGTGCATACCTACCCATCAATTAAACTATCTTGATATAATGTTTTTATGGTATATATATCATGATTCCTGAGATCATGATGTATAATATTAAGCATTTTCTTCATTGAGAATTCTGTTATTATTACCCATGAGATTTTTTCCAATATATTATTTGTGGATTCATTTCATGCTTAAGTTATTTATTAAATGGAACATGTTTTCAATTATTTACCTTGAATTATTGATTGTTCCTTATTTAATTATAACAAATTCCATTTTATATAACCCTTACTAAGCATCTAAGCTCACCCTTTTTTTTACTTCTCTTAGGATATGGAGAAGGAATCTTTGAATGAGTTTAAGGATTCAGAATATTTACTTTCACTATGTTTTGTATTATATGTATTTTAATATAATGTGGCAATCAATTATATATCTAGTTTACGAAGAATACTAAACAATTCAATACATTTTTATGTGATTCCTTGTATGTAGTTCCAATTTAATAAAGTAACCACTAGATATTGGATACTCGGGTTGGGGTATTTATAGTTGGTATCATTGGAAGTTTAGTTAAAACCTTGGGAACTGGATTTTTGAAAATACAGAATAGGTAACATAACACTTTAATTGAATTTGAGTATAATTATAATCATAAGATGACAATCTAAAATTTTAGTAAGGTGAGATTATGTGGTTTTCCTAGAAATATATATTTGTATGGATACTACAAGTGGATATGGTTCTGGAACAAATGTATCTAGGAATAATAACTTAAAAGAGAGTTGGTTGAGTATATCTTGACCATAATATTTGTGAATAATGAGTGTACCCTTACATCACATCTAGTTTGATACTCTTAGGAGAAATGATTAGCTTAATTCATATTTTCTCTAGGAATTATAATGATGAATTAGATAATAGAAAATATATAAACCTATGATATTCCATAAAGATATCGGATAAACCAAAAGGGTCTTAGTTTTATAAGTATACTGTCGATAACAAGTTTAAAGGCACAAATACCCATTTTTAGGTTTTATATGATGGGATTTTAAGATGTTTAAACATATTTTTTAAAATTTTTAAGGAAAACAACCCTTTGATTTTGTATGTGTTTTAGTGTAAAGGTTATTTGAGGAAGAATGATTTTATATTTTAAAAAAATAAGTTTAAATTTATTGATAACCTTTGGGGTTAATATGATAATTGATGTTAAGGTAATAATATTCAATTAATATTATTTTATTTTGGGTTATAGATAAGTTGTTTAGAAAACTTGTAAGATCCTATACGTCTTTTTCCTGGTATGTCTCTCTGAATTTTTCATTAACTTTTATTTCGGGTAAGTTTTCCTCATCTCTAAACCTTGGTGGTCATGTTCCATTTTGGATAGCTATCATTTGAATAAACACAGTCTTAGGCTGTGAGGAAACTTGAGAAAACCAGAGAGGATCCATGTGGAGAGCCTTTGTTGGGGAAAATGACTTAAAGTTCAGAGATGTATGTTCATCTGAATTAATGGATTCTGGGTAAATGGGTTAAGTGTTTCGTGGGTTCTTGGTAATTTGAGTAGCTTTAAGTGGGGTTCGGGTTATTTATAAAAAAAATTGGCTGAAAAACCATCTTTAGAATATTTACATGCCACATAAGTGGATTACACATCATGTAATATTCAGGTGTTTTTAATAAAATAATCTGGGGCAATGGGTGTTTCTGTTTATTCCATTAAGAATATTTACATGACATGTAACTAAATTATATTTTATGTAATTACCTAGCACTATATTTTAAAGTATTCAATGAGGATGAATTTTAATTCTAACTCACTGTAACCTTCTCCTCTTGACCTTAGGGCACCTTCCATGCAATTTTAGAGTGCCAACCTTCCTTCCATACATCCTGATAACACCTTCGATACCTAGTAAGTTGTTTTGGTCCAGTTTCTCCCTTCTCTCCCTTGGTTCTCCAATCATTTCAGTGAAATACCTTGACCTTGTGCATTGTTGGTTTTTATTTTCACCATTTTTTATCTAGGAACCTAATTTCAATCATCCACACCTTATTCCTCATGGTATCGTTTCATTGGAAGCATTATTGGATCATTAGTTAAAGGTAGTGGTTCTAATTCCTAACCTTATGGTTTGATAATTTCCAAGTATATGAAATATTATTATTACACCAAAGTAACATGTTCCTGAATCAATTAAATAATGAATGGGATTATTCCTTGGAGTTCTCTAGTTTCAATTGGATGGTCTTTTCTTTCTTAATTACCCTTGAGTATTTGTTATAGGCAAGATTCTTATGAGTAATTCATTTTCTAAAAGCCTACTGTTATGTTTTGTCCTCTAGTTTCAATTGGATGGTCTTTGCTTTCTTATGAGGCATGAAATATTCTTTGATGGATGGTCTTTTCTTTCTTAATTAACCTTGAGTATTTTTTATAGGAAATATTATTATGAGTAATTCATTTTCTAAAAGCCTGCTATTATGTTTTTTCCTCTATTTTTGAGTGATGGACATGTTACTCTTTGATCAAAATAACAAACACTTCACTATTTTTCAAAGATAATAAAACATGGGATTTATTGAGGACAAACAATGATTAAGTGTGGGGGAATTTGATGGGGATCTACTTTTACATAGTTTTGCCACATTTTTTACTCAATTTTTAATGATTTAATTAATTATTTAATCCCTTTATACAAAATAATTGTACTTTTTTATTTTTATAACTAATTTTGTTAATTAATCATTTTTTATAATTAATTATGTATTTTTAGTCCTTAAACTAATAATTTTAATATTACTTGACTTTTCTAATTTAATTATGTCTTATTTAGTTTGGTTAATTTAAATCTACTTGAATTTTTATTAAACTAACATTTTTATAAAACAATTATTTAACCATTTTAATTCTATTTAATTAACTTATTCTTTATTTTAATATTTTATCTTCCAATTTAGTTTCATTAGAATAGGTTAACAATGTTAAATAACTTGTCTAATCGTCTTGTTAATTAATTAAGATAAGAATCTTAGTTCAAACTAAATAAATTAGTTCTCTTTTAGTTTTATGTATTCAAATAGTTATTTAATTAATTAATTTAGAGTTTTAAAACATTAATTATTTAATCTTATGTATGCAGTTATATGATATATTCATTTTCCTTTGGGTTTAGTCTATCGGTGAGGTAGACAAGAACTATCTGTAACCTACTGGGTCACTGATACTCTTCATCTTTACCCACTACTACTCTGTAATCAATTTATATAGTTATTTTAATTTAATCCTTTTAGCAATTTAGTTTATCAATTATACAGTTCTTAATTTAAGTGTTATCTAATTAATAATTTTAGTTGTGGCTTTAAAGTTGTAAGTTTAATAAAAATCATGTTTTAAATTTATGGTGTTTAGATTTATTTTAATTTATTATTTTCAATATTTTTATTTAGTTAAATTAAATTTTTAATTTTAAGTTCATTCCTTTTTAAGGTTACCGTTAGTTCTTTATTTTATAATAGTGTTGAACTGTTTATTTTAATTAAACTATCAACGACCCTATTTATTTTTGCTACACTGGTAACCTTAGTTTTTATTTTTATTAGTAACCTCTTTGTTTTTATAACTAACGGTGAAACCCCCCTATCACTACACCTCACTGTTAGGTTGTCTCTCACTGCACCTCACTGTTCTATTCACGCACATTCCCCGCACCTCACTAATGCGCAACAACTCCTATTCTCTTTAATTTTTGCCCAACAGCGACCTTTGATGCAGTGTATCAGTCTCCTTTTATATTTTTTATTATGAATCAATACCCTCTTTATTTTCTGCATCGGTGACCCTTTTCTGTGTGCGAAATGGTGATCTTTTATTTTTATACTTACCGGTGATATTTTATTTTTTTTGACATTTCAGTAATTTTTTTCTAATAGTGAACCTTTTTATTTTCCTTTTATCGGTGACATTTAAGTACCGGTAACTTTAATTTAATTTGCGTAATGGTGACCCTGTGCTCTCCCCTGCTTTATCTCCTGCACCTCATAGTTAGTTCATTTTTTCTCACCCTCAAACATTCTTATTCTCTGTGAGGCCGACAGTATCCCAGTCTTCCCTGCTCTCCACTTTTCTTCGCACCGACACCTCCTTTGCTCCTCACTGTCAACCACCAATACCCATATTCCTCTATAACCAATGATCAAGACAACAAAGATAAAGACTGATTTAAGCTTCACCACAACCTGAACAAAAAATACTCAATTCCAGACACAAATCAACTATGAACCACTATCAATCAAACCCCAACTCAACAAATTAAATCTACACACCACAAACCAGTTTTTCAATTAAGAACTGATGAAATCATTCAACAGTTCTATAACATTGAGCCACTGTAGAAGTATATGAGGAGCACCCGCCCAACACGAACCGCCGCGAAGAGGAGACCATCACTGGTTCGAAGTTTTTCCACTACTGAGGAGGTTTCTACCCGTTCATGCTTTTTTCGTGCTATTTCTATGCTAAACAAAACCTTTGCGCTACTGTCACTGTGGTAATACAAGGGATATGTAGAGCTGTCACATCCTTTTTTGCACTGTTGAGGAAGAATCGACACTAAATCGCTTTGATATGGTGTTGTGCCACTGTTGAGAGTTGCTGCACCACACTGATGTCTATTTAAAGGAGGATTCTGAGTCGTGTCGCGCCATCTGCTGAAGACTTCACGCCCCTTCTTCGAGCCAAGATGCATGTTGCCAGACTGAAGGAGCCGCCATCGAGGTTTCCTTCAATCAGTAGGTGAAGCTGATATGAGAAACGCTCCTCCCCTTCTGTGCACCGAAATTAGGGTAGGGGGAGTGATAGATTAGTTTTTTTAAAAACAATAATAAAATAAAACCAAAAAAATAACTTAACTAAATATATTAAACATTAATAATTATAAAAAGTGATAGAAATATGATAAATAATTAAGCATAATTACTAATTTATTTAAACATAAATTATACTTTATTTAACTAAATTAGATTAACTCTTAAATTAAAATTAATTAATGTCTAATGTTGCATTTTGATTTAAGAATAAAATGTATCAATTAAATATATTTTATTAAGAATTAAATTAGAATAGACTATTCTAATTGATAATAAAAAATTTAATGTTCAGAATAATAATAAATATAATAATTAAAATTAATATTATTAATTAATTCCTAAAAAAATCAACTTAATTATTTTATGTAACGTTTAGAACTTAAATTTTAGCAACTTATAAATTTAAGTAAAGTAACTTAATAGAATTAACTAATAAAAATATCTTAATTTACAACTTAAACTATTAAATTAAATAATTTAATGACTTAATTACTTAATAATAATTTTTAATAATTAAAAATTTAAGTTTTATATTAATTAAATTAATTATTTAACTAATGACTGTTTTATCAACTTTTTTATTTTCGTGTTTTAAAAGTTTTAACTTTGTTTTGGCGTTCTTTACCTTGTAGGATCACACCAAGGATTTGAACAAGTCCATCTGCATTCAACTAACTCAACAAGATTTAGTTATGTAAGAAAAACTTGCGCGACATGCCAGTCGTGAAAAAATGCACGAGTGAGGTGCTTATATGAAGAACTTTTGAAGTCGGTGGAAAAGGTTTGGTGAAAAGAAGTAGAAGACAGTGGATACTTAAGCAGAGCAAGAAGCAGATTGAGGGGGAGGGGAATTGATTAGATGTACATTCATTCAACACATCTAGAGAGCTAGTTCTGAGGATAGGAGACCAGAGGGCAACTCTGGAACCACTTCTTGGAGCTGGAGGAGGCCAAGAACAACAACAGTTCATGCTAGCAGTGGGAGTTTACTTCCTCTATTTTCTTTTAATTCTTCTCTTTTGTAATAGAATGATCTTGGTATATGTGTTAATAGAGATAATTTCTATCTAAGTAACTATTTCAGGGATATATTGAAGTTCCTCTGGTTATCATTAAATTCTCATTTCACTTTATCATTTTAATGTATTTAGTATTGATCGACAAGATCGATACTGAATTCATTCAATTGAATTGTTCCACCAAAGTTTAATTTCAAAATTTCACAGTCAGTTGGTGAGATGGATTGTGGAAACACTTTTTAAAAGATAATAGACTCAAAATACTTCAAGACTTACAGTGAGTTTTTCTTGCTATTAATTTTCAAATTGTTCACAGTTGATTAATTTTAGAGTGGCGAAATCTTAAATTGGTTGGATTGTGTGACTTAACTCCTGGAGAGGGAAGTGAGTCATAATATTTACAGTGGCACTCTACAATAACCTATTAGTAAATTGAAACACCTTCAAAACTAGTAGAATGTTGATTAATCCCCAAGCATTTTAATAGATTTTTCTTTTTATCAGTGTTCTATATCTCTGTTATTCCACAGTTTAAAACTATCTCTAGTTTCGATTTAGTTTTTAAACAGTTTTTCCAATGTTCTTTTACTCTAATGCTTATAAAAAGAAAATAATAAAAAAAATATATATAAAAAGTGAAAAAATAGAAAAATCACTCCACTGTTGACAACAGTGGAGTTTACCATGTTTTTTTAAAAGACTAGTGGCCAAATTTACCTTCACTGTGGGTTCGACCCAGCTTTCCTCATATACAGTAGTTATTAGGAATATAAATTTTAAACTTTGACTAACTTCATCGATGGTTCAGGTCAATGGGATGGAGTTTGGAGGCAGGATCGATATGGGGTTTAGGACTAGGGTCTGTTGATACTTTGTTGAGTCTTCTAGTCTTTTACTTGTTTTTTTTCATGCATGAAATTTAGTTACATTACAGCACGTCATTACATTTCTATTATTTTTGTATTATTTTGTTGGATTTTATTATTGGTTTTCTCTTCATCTATACTTTTACTTCTTTTGTTTATATATATTATTTATACTATGTCGACACTTCTTACTAGTGGTATAGTCTCCCCACTATACATTTCACACCACCACTGCTAGTCAGTAGCCTCTAGAATATGAGGAGGCATGCTTGAAGTCATGTAACCAACCCTTTTTGGCCATGTGAGAGATATACAAATGGGGGATGTTACAAAGTGGTACCAAAGGCTACGAGTTTTTCTTTTCTTCTACTTTTCTATTTGGGAAAGGTAGAATGGAGACTAGGATGTGTTAGGACTTGGTAATGAGATTTTTCAGAGGAGTAACTACCCCATGTATGAGAGAAAATATGAGTTCCTTGGAATGGGATTTTTGTTTGTTATATTTTCTTGTTATAATTGATGTTACTTGACCTTGGGTGATTCACATGTTGTGTGGGGTTATTTTTTTATGATGATAATATTTCTATAGATTTTTACTCATGGCCCGATATGACGTGTGATAAGGATACATTCATCATAATAAGAACATAGGGATATATTAACATGCATTGTTCATGATAGAGTCATATCTATTTTATCATGTGATATATAATTACTGTTGAACTGTGATATGAGATATCTCTTTCACTTGATAATTAAAATGAATTTGCATGTCATGATAAAATGCTTGTAATCCAGGTTTAGAGAGACCATGAGTCAGTGGTTCTCTATTATAGTTACCTATTGAGGTTGAACTTGTTGTTATACAGTGCTCTAAGGTGTGTGTTCATCTTATAGATAAAATAACTCCTCTTTATCTTCAAATTGAGCATCAGGAGAGTAGAAATAAGTACACTCCTAATGCAGCTAAACTAGATCTTCTTGTAGTTCCTGAGGATCACATGAATGTAAAACTTTGTGATAGATTCTTAAGGGTCACACATTCCATAGAAAGGGATAATGTTCATATAGTTTCTTCGATGTCTGAGATGATAAGAAAGTTTTAGTTGTAGCATCTATTGAAATTCGATGGGGAAAGATAACCCTAGGAAGATGAGTTCTTGATCAATTCAGTCTAGAAAATATTCAAGCATCTCAAGACAACTGTAGATTGGAGGGTGAATCTTTCTAAATATATGCTTCTTTGAAATTACAAGTGTTAGTGATATATTTTGGAGGAATCTATGAAACAAGAAAAGCTATCCTGGAAGGACTTTGAGACAAAGTTCATAATCCATTTCTATCCTGAGATATTGAGAGATGAAAAAGATCACGAGTTCATGCATACGAAAAAGGAGAACATGTGAGTGTTAGACTAAGATGGAAATTTAATAGACCTTGAGTTATTTGTGTCATATTTGTCTGCTGATGAGATCTCTTGGGGGAGATGTTTTCAGTATGATGTTCATTACAAGATTTGGTCGCAAGTGAACATTTTTTTTCTGAGTAGTTTTGAGGATGTGGTGAACCAAACAATCATTGTGGAAGGGAATCTGAGAGAGGCCCCGAGCAGCGGATAGAGTATTTTAGTAGTGAGAACTAGGAACTCTTATTCGGGTAGCAAGAAGCATTGTTATTAAAGTTTCTTCCAAGGTATTAGTGGTAAGAACAGTTGTGGCAGTGGACAGTCATCTCAAGACCATGTTCCATTCTAGTGCAATCAATGTGGAATAATAGACAACACGTGCTCGTGGTGTCCTCACCCCATAGTTTAATGTCATATTTCTAGAATACTGGGTCATATTCATAGGTTCTATATGAAATTTCTGCAACATGCTAGTGTCAGGGGATCAAGACAGGCACCAGAGTCGGGAAGGGGCATAACTACCCCTCAACATGCTGGTAGCTAGAGTTTCATTGGACATTTAGGTTGAGGTAAGGGACATGGTACCAAATTATATGATCAGAAATACCAAGAAAGATAAATGGATTAGGGTAGTTTAACTAGATCCCAAGGTAGAGGGAAAATTCAGCTGCATGTTATGCTGAATATTCCAGCTAACCTGAAAGCAGGACAATCCACTATCAGTGATAAAATTCTTGTATAATATACCTTAGATTGATTTTTTTGATACATGAGAATCATATTCCTTTTTTATCAGCTCTTTTTGAAAATGGTTTGGGATTTTATGTGGAAATATTGGATAGTTATTTGACCATTGACACACCATTGGGAGGGTGGTCAAAAAATATCAAACATTGTAAGGTGTGTTATCTAGAGATTGGTGGTTACCATTTCTTTTGTGAACTATTCATAATGGAAATTATAGGCTTCGATTTGATTCTTGGTATGGATTGGATTGTTTTATACCAGGATCATATTGATTATTAGAGGAGGAGGACTACCTTTCTATCTCTATAAGGAGGCAACCATTCTCACAAAGGTGAGTGGGATCATCGGGCTAGTCATGCCAGAACAATTCAGTGCAGATTGGATTATCTCATGGCCTAGATGATAGGTATTTATTTAAATGATAGTGGATTTCAATAGGATTATTTTTCTCTAGCGGTAGAACATTTCCTGGATGTTTTTCCAAATGAGTTCTATGGATTACCACCCAAGCAATAGATCATTTTCATGATCAAGTTAGTACTAGGAGTAGATCTAGTTTCTATCGCACCTTATAGAATGATACTAGAAGAGATTCGTGAGTTGAATGTTGCATCCAAATATTTCTAATCTAAAGTATTCATACTTCTTATAACTTCCCATTGAGGTTCTTCAGTTCTTTTTTCCAAGAAGGCTGATGGGTCTTTGCACTTATGTGTGGTTTATCATAGGTTAAACCAGAAAAAGAACAAGAACCAATATCCTCTTCCACACATTCATAAATTTTTTTATCATTTGATAGGTGATAAGATCTTCTCTAAGATATATTTGATATTAGGTTACAACCAGTTAAGGGTGATGCCAACAGACATACCTCAGACTAATTTTAAGAGCAGGTATGGATGGTATTAATTCTTAGTGATGTCGTTAGGGTTGACCAACACACTGAAAATATTAATGGCCTTGATGAATATGAATTTTATACTTTTCTTGATCAGTATATTGTGATTTTTTTTGATTATATCTTAGAGTACACTAAGTTAATAAATGATCATTCCAAACATCTTGATATCATCCTGAGTACATTAATAGAGAATTTTATTTACAGTAAGCTAACCAAATGCAGTTTATAGATTAATAAAGTGCCCTTCATGGGCCATGTTATCTTAGAGGTAAGAGTGTATGTGGGCATAGAGAAAGTTTTAGCCATGGTATCTTGGGAACATCTCAAGAATGTATTCAAGATTCAGAGCTTTCTGGGTTCAACAGGTTATTATTGGCGCTTTATCTAGGATTTCTCCCATTTGTAACACTAATGTCTGGAATGAACAAGAAAGGGGTGAAGTTTTATTTGGCCTGATGCTTGTGAGATATCTTTTTAGGATATGAAAGGTAGGATGACCTCAACACACATCCTCACTTTACCTATACTGGGTAAAGTATATATTGTGTACTGTGATGCATCCATAATTGGACTCAAAGAAGTTTTGGTGCAAGAGGATCAAGTGGTTTCTTAGGGCTCCAAAAAATTGAGATTGCATGATAGGAATTACCCTACCCATGATCTAGAGTTAGTAGTAGTGGTACATGACCAGATATGTTAGAGACAGTATCTCATGAATGAGAGGTTTATGGTATACATAGATCACAATATATTTAGGTATATATTTTATTAGTGAGACCTATACCTTCAAAAGAGGATGTGGGCTGTGTATTTTTAGTATTTATACATATATTTGGTTTATACAACAGGAAAGGGAAACACCATTGATGATGAATTGATACTAAATATATAGATAGAGGTAGTGAAGAAGTCATGTGATGAGTGGCATATGATGTCCCTCTTTACAGACATATATGTAGGTGTTCAGGAGTTTATGAATTTGACATCTGTTATACCAAAGATTTTGAACCAGATTAAGACTGAGAAATTATCTTATCCAGAGGTCCTAGTTCTTAGAGACAACTTATGTGGTGGGGATATACCATCAGTATGGTCACTTGGTAGTGATAATTATCTTTTTTCTATGGTAGAGTATGGGTTTCTATAGGCTTACGTGATGAGATGATGAGGGAGTTTCAGGGTTCCAGATAGGCGGTGCATCCTAGATTAAAAAAGATATATCATGATATAGATAGAAAGTATTGGTGGATAGGAATGAAGAAATAGGTAGTAAGATTTTTTCCATAGATTCTTTACTTTTCAGCAGGTAAAAGCCAAGCACCAGATGCCAATTGGGATTTTTCAACCTTTTCCCATCCCTGAGTTGAAATGAGATAATGTCAATATGGATTTTACGATAGGATTACTCAGAAAAAACCATAATAATTATGTTGTAAAGGTGATTATGGATTGAATGAAGATGGTATCCCACTTCTTACTTATCATTAAGACCTTCACCATTGATGATCGATCCGTTTGAGATAATAACAAGTTTCGGTCTAGTGGTGTACCATTTAGACAGTCCACAATGCTACATTTCCATTCATGATGGTGTTACACATGTTTCAGATATGGAGATATCATCTAGAATCTTTCCATGTGATACACGTAACAAATGTAGAGTTTTGTGATGATTCATCCTTTGAGAAACATTTGTTACAGGTTGTAGATTGTAGTGAGAAATATATTTGAGGTAGGAAAATATTGTTGGTTTGAGTGTAGTGGTAACATTTGAATGTTTAAGAGGATACCTAGGAGATAGATTCTGATATGTGAACATAGTTTCCAAACTTTTTCACTGAGACCTCATAGTGATCTTAGAGAAGCTTATGGATGAGCTGTTATATGGTGGGGAGGTTGTAGTCTAAATTAAAATTTTTATTAATGAAACAATTTTAAGGGAAAATGGGAAACCATTGTACACCAATAAGGACCACTACGTGTTTAAGGATCTCACAAAATGATTAAACACTAAAATAATATTACTAGACTTAGCTACTCTATAAAGTTCCCACTGCAGCGTACTAACCTATGTTTTTGGATCCTCTCTGATGAGCTCTTCAAGGTGAGTAATCATCCTTTCCATTTTCTGAATAAATTCCTCTGTGTTGATTTTTCTTTGATTGAATCCCCTGGCCAGTATTCGATCCTATTTTTCTATCCACACTTCTTGATTCTCATTGGAATAAACTTGAAACCTTCTTTCATAAATTCTTTTTATCTCCTCTTTTGAGACATTAGGCTGGTGAATTGTTTCAATAATTCCTTCCTTATAGGGCAAGATAAGTTTTAAGAACTCCCCATCCTATTCTTACCTATCTCTTATACTCTTGATCAATTCTTCAAATTACCCTTTCTGTAAAACTTTTCCATCCCTATTTCTACCCTTCTTGGATAACCAGGTCTCCATTGGTTTTGGAAAGAATGAGTAGTCCTTGTATCCCTTTGGGTTTTCCTCTAAACCACAATGCATTTCCCCAAGTCACGCATGGCTTTTTTCCCTTTCTTTCTTATGGGGCTATGAAGACCTTTCCCTTAAAGTCAGTCTATGATCTCCACTGAGGGGTGACTAAAACTATCATCATTGGAGGAATATTCCTCTTGAGGCAATGGTGGATCTTGGGAGTCCAAGCTATTGAAGCAGTTCCCCAGCTTTATTACCGCATCGCCTTTGAGGGCCATCTGCATACACTAAAACTCCTTACTTTTTTTTTCTCCAAACCAAACATCTTCCCCCCATTCCCAGCCTTCTTAAGACCTTAAAAGTTGGATCCGAGGGTATTCGGGTCTAAGGTCCCCAATATATTCACTCCGTCTAGCCTTCCCTATCGGTTTTGAGAATCTATAACCGCCAATAGGAAGGATTTCATATTCATATACAAGGATGTGGGATACTCAAATCCTTCTCCCATAAATTGGGACTTCATGTTTGTGTATTACCAGTCCCGATCATGAGATCCACCGGTTCTTTGAGCATCACTCACTATCAAGCTCACAACTAAGGTAACTTCCTTAGCAGATTCATTCAGTCCAAAGTCCCGCTTTAAACAGGAAAAAACATCCCTAACCCATGTCTTTGCCTCCTTATGCTTCACACACTTCACTACCACTAGAAGAGACAAGGGAGGCCACTACTGGTGATCCTCCCATATACTGGCCTCTACACATGGACTGGTGAGATCCAATACCTTTGGAGAAACCCCACGCCCCTCCTTTTGCTCATCCATACCATCAAAAACCCACACATTCTGGTTCACAACATGCTCAAAATAAACCACATGCCCCTCAGTCACACAAATCTCATCATATGTAACCCTATGCCCATGGTGATAGAATGAGACCAAATGACCTAATCTGTGACACCCCAAGTAGAACGCGGGCCACAATTTAAAGACGACCCGTTGTTTCCAGTGAAACTCTTCACTGATCGAAATCCATAGCCACTTCATGGGAGACTTTGAAACATCATCCTCGATGCATACAGGAGGGGAGATTGGGTGAAAAACCTCTAATTTCTAGCTATCAGATCACATGTATATACCGACCATATTGCCTTATATTCAGACAATTGAAGGGTTCTGGAAAGGGAGAGGAAGATTGGAGAAACTTACCCATACCGGTGACGAAGGCGCATCGTGATTCATGTTGAGTTCGAAAGACCTGTGGAGAAGAAGAAAGCCTAATCTGTTAATTGCATGGGGACTTTAGACCAAGTGGAAATCATATCATCCTCTGAGGAGAAATAAATCATCAGGTGATACCGATCGATGAGACCCACCACCGCACGTTCTTGAAGATCTCATGAGTCAAAGACGAATTGATCAAAATCATCGACATAGGGATGAAGACCCCTTAATCAAACTAAAAGCATCAACCAGTGAAGATTTGAGGCCTCATTGAACTCCTTTGTGGAGATTGCAAGCTGGGGAGAATTTTTGTAAATATCAAGAACTTTAGGGCAAAGCGGGATCGATGGAAAGGGGGGAATGAAATCTAGGTTTATGAAAGGGATAATGGGAAGATCCATCAAGGATAAAGGTAGGGAAATACCCCTTCCTCCACTAGGGAGGAGGGGACCAGATATACAGGCATCTCTGCTAGGTCATCACCACCGGGGGCCGAGCTCCACCTTTTCTATCTGGGGAGGTTGCAAGATCTTATCTTTTTCTAGGTCAATCATCTCTCTTAAATTTTTATTAACTTTTCTTTTGGGTATGTTTTGACTAATTTATAAACCACAATGGTTGTTTTACATCATGGATACATATATTTTAAATAAATAAAGTCATATGTTGTGAGGAAACTTGAGAAAACCAAAGAGGATACACATGGAGAGCCTTTGTTGGGGAAAATGACTTAAAGTCCAAAGATGTATGTTTATATTAATTAATGGAGTCTGGGTAAACGGGTTGAGTGTTTCATGGGTTCTTAGTAAGTTTCGAATATTTAATGGGGTTTAGGTTATTTATAAGGAAAATGGGATGAAAACCATTTTTAGAACATTTACACGCAGTGTAAATGGATTACATGTCATGTAATGTTTGGGTGTTTTTAATAAAATAATCCCAGGTGATGGGTTTTTCGGTGTATTACATTAAAAATATTTACATGATCTGTAACTAAATTAAAAAATGTGTAATTCCCCAAAATACTATTTTAAAGTATTATGTGTGGTTGAATTTTCATTCTAACTCACTACAACCTTATTCTCTTGACCCCAGGGCACCTTCCATGAGATTTTGGAGTGGCAACCTTCCTTATAGAGATCCCTATAATGCGTTTGATCCCTAGTAAGTGGTTCTGGTCCAATTTCTCCATTATCTCCCTTGGTTATCCAACTGTGGCAGTGAAATCCCCTAACCATGTATGTTGTTGGTTTTTGATCTTGATCAATTTTGATCTAGGAAGCTTGTTGCGATCATCCGAACCTTCTTCCTCATGGGAATTTTCCATTGTAAGCATGATTGGATCATCAGTTAAAGGTAGAGGTATAAATCTTAACCCTATGGTTTGATAATTTCCAAGTATATGAAATATTGTGATTGCACCAACGTAACATGCACCTGAATCAGTTAAATAATGAATGGGATTTTTCTTTGGAGTCCTTTGGTTTCAATTGGCTTCTGACTTGGCTTATTCATACCCATTGGGTGAGAGAACCATGAATATAATTTAATTGGATAATGGATTAATGTTTGGTTAGCCTAAAATGTGACCTTAGTTGATTTCTTGATATAGAATCCCTAAGTTTTGGATTATTGATTATTGTTCTAAACGTTAATGAATTGTGATATAAATGAAAGTGGTATATGAAAGATAAATTGTAATTATCATAATTTACCATTGATATTTATTATGTGATATTGTGATAACCATGCTGTATGAAAGGACTTGTGTTCCATGATGAAATGATTATATATTGGGATTGACCTTGGCACATGAACACTTATATGCTTTAATGATGATATTGAGTGGGCTTAGCCTATTCCCACATTGCAATGCTTATATTGAGTGGGATATGCCCAATCCCATGTTGTAATGATTATAGGGATATGACCTAGATTTTTTAATGCTTATAGGTCTTTGACATGGATTGTTGTGACCATACCATGGTCACATGGTTGTGGCTGGGATGGTCATAAGACATTATTTGAGATATTACAATATGGAACCGAATTTGATTTTTTTTACCATGGTTATATAGTTGTGGCTGGAATGGTTGTAAGACATGCTCAACATGGAGTTTAAGAATATTTTTGTATTTTCTAAATTATTGAATTAATTAATACACTTGCTTATTTCTTTATTACATACACTTCTTATTAGACTAGTTAGTTTAGACACGTTGGTGTTGAGATATTGAGTTATACTCATACCTTATTCAGGCCACTATTTGGTACCTGAGATGATTATGTGGATGCAGGTTTGGATAAGGGTAAAGGACCTTTCTGTTGATTATTTCCTTTTTGGATGGGATGAAGTTTGGAGGTGGGACTAACATGGGGTTTTAGACTAGGGAATATTGAATCATTTTTTAGTATGCTAGTGTTTTACTTATATTGTTTCTAGCATGAAATTTAGTTACATTCCAACATCTCACAACATTATTCTAATTATTATTTATTTATTATTCATAAGGAATTTATTATTGATTTTTTACTTCACCTATACTTTGATTGCTTTAGTTTATATGGCTTATTTATACTAGAATGACACTTCTTACTAGGGATTATAGTCTCCCAACTATACATTTCACACCCCCGCTTCTAGGTGGAAGCCTCTGGTGTATTGGTAGGTGCTCTTGAGGTCACATAACCAACCTTTTTTGTCCATGTGAGAGAGATCCAGATTGGGGGATGTTATAAATCCTTTGTAGTTAAAAAAGTAATTTTATCACTAATGCTATTTTGAGGAAGTTCATCATATTTTTGGGATATTTATAATAATTATATTAATTTAGTTTTAGTAAAAAGGAAAACCTATCACACACGATAAGGCCATAGGGATTGAACCTGCAATCTAAGGGTGAAAAGAGTGAAATGCTTACCACTGGCCTATATGATGTCTTGGTTAGTATGAAATTTTTTTAATGATGTGATAGATAAGGCTTAATTGGATTTTAAGAACATATGTTTTATCATATAGATAACCATGGAATTTAAAATTGATTTGGTTATTTGATTATTAATGTTATTTCATAAGAAATTCACCATTTTAGGAACCTTATATGATTAAGGTAAACAGAAAATTATGAGATTTTAGTTGATGAATAAAGGTTGAATTATATTTTGGAAGAATATATGATTTTAATGTGTCTTTATGAAGATTTATGTTATTTGTGGAAATGATTAGCATATCTAAGATATAATATGATTAGGGAATATAATTTTTTTGTCATGAGATAATAAGAGTAATTAATGCTATTTATAGATAAATGTGACATTCATCATGGAAGAATATATTATCAATGTTATCTATATCCCTCCAAAATTATTTGGACATTATGGTTTTTCTCCATATCCATATTTTCACTTACCAATAATTTTCTAATATTTGGAAACCTAGTTATGTGTTATTCTACATGACATTTATATTTCCTTTTCCCTCTTTGTAAGAGGAATATTTATTACTTATTTTTATGTTGTGAGTTTCCCATAAAGAAATTTTAATATGTTAAACCCATGTTTACCAAGACCGAGTTAAAATTATGAGGAAAAAATTATAAAATTGGGGAATAATGTAAAACCCCTAGATTTTAAAAAATAAAACCATGTTCAATAATGTATATGACATGCAACATGAAGCCTAAATGAACCGTGAAATATTATTATTTAAATATAATTGTTATAACCTAGAAATTAAATTAGAGGGTATGAATAGGAATAAACACTTTATGAAATATATATAAAGGTGCTATTTAAAATTGATAGCTTCTTAGTAAATAATAAATCTTTTTTTTGTAAACTCAATTTATTCTTAAAAAAATACATTTTATTTAAAAATAATTTTATTGTTTTTTTGTGAGTCAAGATTATAATTAATTTATGAAAAATTTAGATATTTTATTTTTGAAATTAATTTATTTATGAAATCATAATATCAAAATTAAATTAGAGTGAAATTTTGGAATTTTTTTGAAATGATTAATTTTTCATTGAATAGTAATAAAAATACATATTTTTTAAACACTGTCATATCTTTTCATTTAAAATGACCCAGAAAATTTTGAAGCTGATAATAAATTAATATAAGTTACCTTTAGTTATAAATAATTCAAATAACAACTTACAATTCAAAAATATACTTTATCCTAGTATAAAAATACATTTATACTTAAAAGGATTTTTTTCTTCAGAAAACTTTTTTTCCATCATGCATTGGATGATTATTATAAAATGAATTTATACTAATTATAGAGATTGAATTTTGTAAAATGGATTCCATATTTTGAATCCTAATATTTAATATAATTTAATAAATCCAACTTAAGTTTTGGACATAATTAATAATAAAAATTATAAAACATTGTCACAATGGTAAATGGTTAAATCCGAGAATTAAGGTTAAAAATAATTTTATATAAACTAAACATTGAGCCTAAAACTTTCTTTTATCCTATTGTATGAATGAAATTAGTCAATATACATTAAAGTATAGAATATATGGCCACATGGTGGTATATTACTTTGATTTTTTACCTTTATAATATTTAAGTAAAAGATAAAGAAACAATTATCACTTTATTACTTTTAATAACTATAATATTGTGTAAAAAGGATAAAAAACTTATGTTTGGTTGTAAATAGTCATTTTAAATATAAATTATTATTTTTATCATGGAAATTTACTTCTAATTTTTAGTAATGATATAATTACCATAAATGCTTATGAAATGTTGACACAGTATATATTAAAAGAATAATGAAATAAATGATTTTAAAAATATTAAAATTAATATAAATTTGATGAATTATCATGTTTCACAATTTTTTTAGATAAATATAACACTTTAGTATTTTTTAAATAATCATATTCTAATTTTGTTGTTGTCATGTTTTTTACAAAGTTAAATAAAATGAATAGTTCCAAAAATGAAATTAATAATATTTTATAATAACAATATTTTATTAAATGATTTAAAATTACTAAAAATACTATATCATAAAAAGTTATTGGTATATGGTTTAAAATATAAACCATGATCTACTTATTAGTCAATTACCCTTTTATAGTAACTACCTTGACCCCTAAATTGTAAAAACTTTATTATCATGGTAATTGTCAAAAATGGTTAATCCGGGTGAAAACAAAGATATAAGGAAAAAAATATTCTAATCTTGTCCAAATTTTATAGTTTTATATTATTTTGACCCATAATCATTCTATATTTTAATTATATCATTTTTATCAGTTTCTCAATGAAAATTAATTTATATTAATTTATTTTTTTTGAAATTCCATTAGTGCCCATCCTCACTCTTATAAAAGGGAACATACTCTCCTATTTTATTCACACTTGAAAATAATTTTTCTTTAGAAATTAATTTATGAAATACCTTCCTTAATCCCCTTACCACATCCTATAATCTATGGTTTGATTAGAAAACCCTCCTTGGAAGGCTTTTGGTGTAAACCTAAAGTGGTTGACCGAAGAAGAGGTATCATTCTTAACTAAGCATTTTTGTTTTATTTATTATTTTACTTCCTTAAAATATTATACAACCATGATTATATAATAACAACAATATATAACATATAATTATATACTGTTATGTTAATTTAATAACCTACATCCATATCTTATTCCATAAAATGGGAAACAAAACCATCTGTCCTGTGTATGGTAGAATACCGCCTTGCGAACCGATGTAATTCGTTTTCCATCACCAGCTCTTATAGTTAATTATAATTATATATTTAATATTTATATATGAAATTAATGACATATTTATCATTATTAAAATATAATTTATCATGTAATTTCTAAAATTTATATCCATTGAAAAATGATAACATCGTTTGTACGTACGTGTGGATTAAAACCTCTATGAAGTGATGGGATTCATTTTTCATTACCACATCACATGGGGGTATATATAAGTTTATTTAAAGGTATAATATTATATTTATGATATAAGTTTCATTATTTTTAGATAAAATAACTCTTACCTTCTTTCCATTATGATCATTGAAAAATGGGAATGTTACTCATGCGTATGTATGATAAACTATCTTCATGATTGTAACATAGTTCATTTTTCATAAATATATTTTATAGTTGGTTTTAAAAATAAAATTTATGTATAAAAATTTTAATTATTTTTTTTATTTTTGTTCTAGATATGATAGAATAATTACATCTTTTACCATAGTTAACCTACCAATTGCATTTTGGACATATGAACCGAATATCATCAAAACATATGATGTGAAATTAATTAATTAAGTAATTAAATATTAAATGTTGATAAATAAAATGAATAGAATAATAAAAATTAAAAATATTCTTAAGTAATTAAATAATTAACATATGTTTATTATTCAAGAAGATGAAGAACATACGTGATGAGTCAGACCTAAGGTAAGGGATTTCATCTCAATTTCTTATCATTGAGACATATTTTAATGTTATGCACCAATTTATTTTATATAGTGTATAAAATGACCCTTTTAAATGTTATATCATGAATAATTAATAATTAATGGTATTTTTAGTGTTAATTTTAATTATTTCATCCAATGGGATTTGAATTTAAATTTACCAAGTGGTAATGGGTTTCTTAACTCAATTTCCATTCATTGGGTTATACTTATATATCATTGACTATATTATTCCATGATTATGTGTGAAATGGACTCTAATTTATTTTATTTTATTTGAAAATTTTTAGTGTGGTTTTACATTTTTTACACATAATAACTTTATTTATTAATTCTCACTTCAATGATACAATCTTGGTAATGGATTTCATCTCAAATTTCCTTCATTGAGACATATTTTATTGTTATGCACCTAATTTATTTTATATGGTGTATATACTACCGTTTTTATATTTTATCATGATTTTTTAATTCATTATGATATTTTATGTTTTAAATTGAATAATTTTATCCAAGGGTATTTGACTTGAAAGTTACCAAGTGGTAAGGTGTTTCTGAACTCAATTTACATTCATTGGGTTATACTTCCACTTCATTAAATATGGTATGCCATGATTATGTGTGAAATGAAATATAATTATATTATGTTTTATTTAAACTTATTTTTTGTATATTTACATATTTAAAAAAATTACTTCATTTATTAATTATCACTTCATTGATATGATCTTTATAGGGAATTTAGTCTCAATTTTCATTCATTGGGGAATATTTTATTATTATTCACTTAATTTATTTTATATGGTGTATATAATACACTATTTAAATTTCATATCATTAATCCTTCATAATTCATGGTATTTTAAGTTTCAAATAGAATTATTTAATCCAAGTGTATTTTACATGAAAGTTACCAAGTGGTAAGGGGTTTATAATCTCAATTTTCATTCATTGTGTTATACTTCCACTTAATTGACTATATTATGACATGAATATGTCTAAAATAAACTCTAATTATATTATATTCTATTTAAAAATGATTGGTGTGGATTTAAATTTGTTATAAATAATCACTTCATTGATTAATTCTCAGTTCAATGATACAATATTTGTAAGGGATTTAATCCCAATTTTCATTCCATTGAGACATATTTGATATTATGCACCTATTTACTTATATGTGGTATATATAATGAACATTTGAAATATTTAATATGAATAAATATTTACTGATGATGATTAATGTTTCAATTAATTTTTATTCTTTCAAGGGGTTATAATTTAAAAGCTACCAAAGTGGTGAGTGTTTATTTTACAATCCCATTTTTTTTGGGATTTCCTTACTTTTCATTGAAGGAATCTCATGATCCAACCTCATAAAATCTACCTATTTTCTTATCCTTTATACAATTAATGAGTTTCTGCATTTTCATCCAAAATTTCCTTTAATTTTAACTTTAATCAAGAAAAGAAAATTTCAAAGAAAAACTGATTTTATTTCTCTTTTAATAGGATATTTTTTTCTTCCATGCCCATATTTTTCAAAAATTGTATTAAAAAAGTTCTTTTAATCACTCAAATGATTTATTAATTAAATTTTAAGTTACAATTGACTTTTTTAAAGGTTTTAAATTAATCTTTATAATTATTTTAGAAAAATTAATTTTTGAATTTATTTATAAAAAGTCAAATTGAATGTTTTTAACTTATACAACATTAAAGGACTTCCCCGTCGTTATAACAGTTTTATTATATTTATCCCCTTCTACACACATTAAATTTCTTAAAAAAGAAAACTTTTAAATGAAAGCTTATTTTAATATTTCACTTCAATTTTATTTATTTTTCAAATGGACATTAAATTATTAAGAAACTTATATTTACTATGATAGATGGACATATCTTATCTCTTATGAATTTTGTGGTCGCAATATTTATCCTGAAATATTCACTTTCTTATGATCATTATACATTAAATTTTCTTTAAATATACATATCATTTGTATCATAGATTTTGTTATTTCCTAAACCATATAGCATTTATATATATGGTGTTTTTCTATGAAATTTATTTATTTGACTTGGGAAAACTTGATAAATATGTAATTTGTACTCAATATAGATATTTTTTGATAAGACATGTTGTTTATGAATTAAATTGACCATTAATTATACAAGGAATTAATTGTACATATAGTGAAGGGTGGGGCTTGGTTATAGATATCCCCTCGATGCATTGACATGCCTCATGATAAAAATCAGTTGGCTAAATTAAATGGGTTTTTGGTGCATGACTAACCATCAAATAAACTATCTTGACATAAGGTTTTTAAGGTTTAAATATCATGATGTATAATATTAATAATTACCTTTATATAGAATTTATTTATTATTATCCATGAGATTTTTCATTGATATTTTCCATGAATATATTTTGTACTCATGTTTTTTATCAAATGGAATGTGTTTTCAGATATTTAACATGACATATTGATTATTAATTATTTACTAATGATACCTTCCACTGCATGTAACCCTTATTGTGTCTCTGATCTCACCCTTATTTTTTTACTTATCCCATGATATTAAGAAGGAATATTTGAATGATTTCAAAGAAGAAGAATATTTACTTTCATTATATTTTGTATTTTATTTTTTAAAACGTAATATTGGATTCAAGTATTTATCTAGTTTACCATGACTACTAAACTATTCAGTGCTTCAAGATTCAATTCCTTATATATAGTGCCAATGTAATATTGTAACTATTAGATCTGGGCTACTATGGTTGGGGACTTTATTGTAGGTATCAGAGGAAGTTTAGTAGAAACATCAGGAACTAGATTTAAAAAAACATATATTAGGGAACATAACAATATGACTAACTTTGAGGATAAATCTAAGTATTGGATAACATCCTAAAATTTTCATAAGGTAGGGATTATGTGGTTTTACTATAAATACATCCCTATATGGATACTACAAGTGGATATGTTTTTGGAATAGATGTATCTTGGGGTAATAACCCAAAAAATTGTTGGGAGAGAATATCATGGACTTCATTTTAGTAAATAGTGAGTGCTTCTTTACTGCACACCTAATTTGAAACTCTCAGGAGATATGCTTGGGTTAATTCACATTTTCTCTAGGAATAATTGTGATGAATTAGAGAAAAGAATATATGGAAACCTATAATATTTCATAGAGATAATGGATAAACCTAAATGATATTAGGTTGATAAGTCTAAGGTTGACCATAATTTTAATGGAATATATACTCATTTTGAGGTTTTATGATATGGGAGTTTAATATGATTATAGATTTTTTTGGATAAATTTAAGGAATACAACCCTTTGGTTTAGTATGTGTTTTAATATAATGGCTATTTTAAGAAGAATAATTATATATTTTTTGGGAATAATTTTAAAGTTATTGATAAAATTTAAGGTTAAGATGATCATTGATGTTAAGGTAATAATAGTCAATTATTATTATTTTATTTTGTGGTAAAAATAATATATATAGAAAAAATTTGTGGTTAAAAAAGTTTTTTGATGATTAATTATATTTTAGGGATGTTTATCATATTTTTGGGGATGTTATAATAATTATATTAATATAATTTTATTAAAAAAGGAAAACTTTTCACATCCAGTAAGGACGCAAGGCTTAAAGCCACAACTAAAGGGTGACAAGGGTGGAATGATTACCACTGGATTACATGATGTCTTGGTTAGTTTGAAATTTATTTTAAAAAAAATTATGTGATAGATAATTATTAAGTTGATTATGGGAAAATATTTGTTATAATAGAGATAACTATGATATTTAAAAGTGATTTGGTGATTAGATGATTAATGTTATTTTTGAAGAAGTTCAATATTTTTGGAACCTTATATGATTAAGGTAAATATAACATTATGAAATTTTATTTGAGAAATAAAAGATGAATTATCTTTTGGAAGGATATATGAATCTAATGTGGCTTTATTGGGATTCATGTTATTTATGGAAATTATTAACATATCATGGAGATTACATGAATAGGTAATATACTTTTTTAGTATGAGACATTAAGAGTGATTGATGTTATTAAGAGATAAATGTTAAATTTATCTTGAAAGAATATGTGATCAATGATCTCTATCACCCAACATAATATTTTTTACATTATTTATTTTCTCCATGTTCATATTTTTACTTCCCACTAATTTTTTCCTATTTGGAAACATTTTTTTTGTTATTCCATATAATTTTTTTATTTTTTTCCCTCTTTTTAAGAGGACATTTTATTAACCATTTTTACGATGTGGGTTTTCCACAAAGAAACTTTTAAATGTCAAACCATTTTTACTGATCCCAAGTTTAGATTATGGTGATGAAATTTATTAAATTTGGGAATAATGTAACACCTCGATATTTTAAAAAATAAAACTATGTTCAATAACGTATACGATATGCTACAAAAATCCCAAATGAACCATGAAATATTATTATTTAAATATAATTTCTTTAAACTATCCATTAAATTGGAGGCTATGAATATAATTAACTAACTTATAAAATTAATATAAAGGCCCTATTCAATATTTCTAACTTCTTAGTAAAAAATAACTTAATTTTTAATTGCCATTTTATTCTTTAAAAATAGGTTTTCTTTAAAAATGATTTTAATTGTTTTTTTTGTGAGTGAAAATTATAATTAATTTCTAAAAGTTTTATATATTTTATTTAAAAAATTAACACCATTTTTTAAATAATCATATCAAAATTAACTTAGGGTGAGATATTTTTTCTGAAATGATAAATTTTTTAGTGAATAGTAAGAAAGATGATGATTTTTCAAACACTATCATTTATATTCATTGAAAAAGACCCATTATATTTTTAAGTTGATACTAAATTAATATATATATCCTTTAGTTATAAATAATCTAATTAACTACATATGAATAAACATTATACTTGATATTTTTATAAAAATACTACTTAAAATGCATTTTTTTTTCAGAATACTATTTTTTCATCATACTTTAATAGATTATTATAAAATGAATCTATGATAATTATAGAGATTGGATTTTGTAAAATTGATTCAATATTAGGAATCATCACAATTAATATTATTTTTTATGGAGAAAGTAATCTTTGTTCATAGTAAATAGTAAAAATAGTAAAAATTTATCACCAAAGTAAAAGGGTAAATCAAGTAATTAAGTTTTAAAATAATCTGATAAGGACTAAATATTGACCTTAAAACCCAAATATATCAAATTTTATTGTTTTAATTCTACCACGTACATAAAAATATTGAATATATGGTCACATAGTTCCATATTTATTTTATTTTTACCATTATAATATTTAAGTAAAAGGAAAAGAGAAAAATGTGACATTATTACTTTTAATAACTATAGTATTTTGTGATAGGGATAAAAACAAATGTTGTTCAGTTATAAATATTAATTATAAATAAAAATAATTTTTTTCTTGGTAATTTACTTATTATTTTTTGTAATGAAATAATTACCTTAAATGCTTATACAACACTAACACCGTATTTATTTAATTAAAAGAAAAAATAAGATAAATAATTTTAAAAATATTAAATGTAATATAAATTGAATAAATTATTGTGTTTCAATTTTTTAGATAAATATAACATATTATTGATATTATAAATGATCATATTATAATTCCATTTCTCTTAGGTTGTTTTCAAAGTCAAATTAAATGAATAACTCCAAAAATGATATTAATAATATTTTATAATAAATAATATTTTATTAAATGATTTAAAATTATCAAAAATACCATATTAAGAAACATTATTGATATATGGTTTAAAATATCATCCATGGTCCATTTATTTGACAATTTTCCTTTTATAGTAACTATATTGACCCCTAAAGTGAAAAAATCTTGTTATCGTAGTAAGTGTCAAAAATGGTCTACAAGGGTTAAAACAAAGAGATATGGGTAAAAACCTAATATAAACATGTATAAATTTTATTTTATGATATTATTTATACCCATAATAATCTTATATTTTAATTATATCTGTTTATATACTTTTTCCATGAAAAGTAATTTATATTAATTTAATATTTTAAGAAATTCCAAAAGTGCCCCTCCCCTCACTTATAAAAGGGAACCTCCTATCCTATTTTATGATTACTTAAAAAGCCTTTTTATTTATAAAATAACTTCGCAAATACCTTACATACTTCTATTAACAATTTTTAGAGTCCTTTTTTTGTTTATAAACCCCTCTTATAAAGGCTTTTAGTGTAAACCTAAAGAGGTTGTCTGGAGAAGAGGTATTGTTCTTAACCACGCATTTTTGTTTTACTTATTCTTCCAAATACTTAAAATATTATTCAAACAAGATGATATAATAACATAATTATATAAAATATAGTGATATTTTATTATGTTAATGTTATAACATAAAACCATCTCATCTTCCATCAAATTGGAAATAAAACCACCATTCGTGTGTGCGGCAGACTACCGTCTTGTGAACCGCAGTAATTCGTTTTCTATCACTGCCTCTTATAGTTGGTTATAATGATTGATTTAATTTTTACATAAAATATTAGTGACATATTTATAATTCCTAAATTATAATTTATCATCTACTTACCTTTCCATCCATTGAAAAATGATAGCATCGTTCGTGCATACGTGGGGATTACCACCTCCAAGAAGCGATGTGATTCAGTTTCCTTTCCAATTTACATGGATGGTATATATACCTATATTTAAATAAATAATATTATATTTGTGATATAATTATAATTATGGAAATATAAAATAACACTTTCCTTATTTCTATCATGATCATTGAAAAATAGAAATATTACCTATGTGTATGTATGGTCTACCGTCTCCATGATTGTAACATAGTTTATTTTTCACAAAAATATTTCATGGTTGGTTTTGAAAGTATAGTTTATGTATAGAAATTATAATTATTCCATTATTATTATTCTATATATCATGGAATAATTACCACTTTTACCATAGTCAACCTACCGATGTCATTTTGAACATATGAACCAAATATCATCAAAACGTCTGATGTGAACATAATTAATTAAGTAATTAAATATAATATGTTAATAAATATAATAAAAGGAATAATAAACATGAAATTTTTCTTAATAATGTAAATAATTAACATAATTTTATTATTCAGGAAGATGAAGACTGTACACGATGAGTCAGGCCTGAGGTAATGGATTCCGTCTCAATTTCCTTTCACGGAGGCATATTATAATGTCAAGCACCAATTTATTTTATAGAGTGTATATAATAACCCTTTTCATATTATATAATTAATCCTTCATAATTCATGTTATTTTAAGTTGAAATTAGAATTATTTCATCTTAGGGGATTTGACTTGAAAGTTACCAAGTAGTAATGGGTTTCTTAACTCAATTTATATTCATTAGGTTGTACATATACTTGATTGGAAATTTAATGCCGTTATTTTGTTTAAAATGACCTATAATTTTATTATTTTTTTATTTCTACTTGTTTAGTGTTTATTTGAATTTTTTACTCTGAAAATCTTCAATGATATGATCTTTTTAAGGGATTTCATCTCAATTTTCCTTTATTGAGGCATATTTTATTGTTATGAACCAAAATTATTTTATATAGTTTATATACTAAAAATTATATTATAATATAATTTATCCTTTATAATTCATGGTATTTTAATTTTAAATTTTAATTATTTCATCCAAGAGGATTTTACTTGAAAGTTACCAAGTTGTAATGTGTTTCAAAACTCAATTTCCAGTCATTGGGTTATACTTGCACTTCATTGACAATGTTGTGAAATTATTATGTGTAAAATGACCTATAATTTTATTACTTCCTATTTACACTTGTTTTTTTATATTTACAATTTTTACACAAAATCACATCATTTATTAATTCTCACTTCAATGATATAAGCTTTGTAGGGAATTTCATCTCAATTTTCGTTCATTGAGGCATATTTTATTGTTATGCACCTAATTTATTTTATATGGTGTATATACTACCCTTTTTAAATTTAATATCATGAATAATTCATACTTAATGGTATTTTAATTTTAAAATTGAATTATTTCATCCAAATATATTTTACATGAAAGTTACCAAGTGGTAAGTGGTTTTTGAATTAAATTTTCATTCATTGGGTTATAATTCCACTTCTCTGACTATGTTATTTCCGGATTATGTTTGAAATAACCTCCAATTTTTTATACTATATTTAATTTTTTTTGGTGCATATTTAAATTTATTACACATAACCACTTCATTGATTAATTCTTACTTTAATGATACAACATTTGTAAGGGATTTCATCCTAATTTACATTCCATTGAGACATATTTGATATTATGAACTTATTTACATATATGTGTTATATATATTGAACCATTGATATATTTAACATGAATAAATTTTTCTTAATAATGATTAAAATTTCAATTAAAGTTTATTATTTCAAGGGGTTACAATTAAAAAGTTACCAAAGAGGTATGGTTTTATTTTACAATCCCAATTTTTAGGATTTCCTTACTTTTTGTTAAAGGAATATCACGATCCATCCTCATAAAATCTTTATATTTTCTTATCATAGGGATATTTAAGGAGTTTAAATATTTTATTCTAACTTTTAATCTCATTTTCCTATGAATCAATAAAAGAAATATTTAAAATAAAAACTGATTTTATTTCTCTTTTAATCAGTTTTTTTTCAAGTCCACATTTTTCAAAAATTGTTTTAAAAAAGTTATTTTTATAAATTAATTGATTTATTAAGGAATTTTTAAATTGTTCTCAAAATTTTAAAAGTTTTTAAATTAATATTTCTAATGTTTTTCAAAATTTTCATTTTTTACTTTCTTTATATAAATTCAAAAGGAATGTTTTTAACTTATATGATGTTAACAGACTTCCCTGATTCCGAAACCATTTTATAATATTTAGATTCTTATATACACTTTTAATTTTTTTAGAAAGAAAAATATTTAATTAAATCTTATTTTAATATTTCACTTCTATTTATTTATTTTTCCAAAGGACATTATTTTATTACAAAACCTATATTTTTGATGAATCGATGGACATCTTCTATCTCTTATTAATTTTGTGGCCTTTATCTTTCTCTTGAAAAATTAAATTTATTATTATCATTATACATTCAATTTCTATTAAACATACAATTTATTTGTATCTTGGATATGACTATTTCCCAAACTGTATACCATTTCAACATAAGGTGTTTTACTATGAAAGTTGTTATTTGACTTGGTAAAACTTGATAAATCCATAATCATTAGTCAATACCGATATTTTTAGATAAAGAATATTGTTTATGAATTAAATTAACCATTCATTATATGAGTAATGCATTGTACAAGTATTGATAGGTGGATCCTGGTTATAGATATCACCTCGATGCATTGACTTGTCTCATGAGAGAAATCAATTGGCCAAATTAAATGGTTTTTTGGTGTATACTTAATCATCAAATAAACTGTCTTGACACAAGGTTTTGAAGGCATAAATATCATGATTTATGAGATCATGATGTCCAATATTAAGAATTTACTTCATTGAGAATTTAGTTATTATTACCCATGATAGGTTTTCATTGATATTATCCATGGATGCATTTTTTACTCATCTTTTTGATCAATTGGAATATTTTTTCAGTTATTTACCATGACATATTGATTATTCCTTATTTAACCATGATACCTTAAACTGTATGTAAACCTTATTGAGTAGATCAACCTTATTTTTTACATTCCCTATGATATGAGGAAGGAATATTTTAATGAGTTTAAGTATGTAGAATTTTTAATTTCACTATTTTGTGTACTTTATGTTTTAAAATGTAATATGGGATTCATGTAAGTATCTAGTTTACCATGAATTCTAAAATATTTAGTGCTTCGGGATGCGATTCCTTATATCTAATTCGAATGTAATCAGATAACAATTGGATACGGGCTACTAGGGTTAAGGATTTTAAATTTGGTATTATAGTATGTTTTGTAGAAACCTTGGGAACTAGATTTAGAAAAACATATATCATGGAACATAACATTATGACTTAATTTGAGGAAAAGTCTAAGGATACCATTCTAAAATTTAGGTAAGGTGAGGATTATGTGGTTTTCTAGAAATACATTCTTGTATGGATACTACAAGTAGATATGGTTCTGGAACATATATATCTATGGGTAATAACCCAAAAATATTTGGTCAAGTATATCTCAACCATAATTTTGGTGAATAGCGAGTGTTCCCTTACTGTGCACCTATTTTGACACTCTTGGGGGATATTATTGGGTGAATTGATATTTTGTTTAGGAATCATCATGATGAATTAGAGAATAGAACATATAGAAACCTATGATATTCCATAGAGATATGGGTAAACCTAAAGGCTATTGGGTTGATAAGTCTAAGTCCAATCATAAGTTTAAAGTCATAGATACCCATTTTTGTGGTTTTATGTAATGATAGTTTAATATTATTAAATATATTTTTGGATACTTTAAGGAATAACAACCTTTGGTTTAGTATGTGGTTTAGTATAAAGTTTATTTGATGAAGAATGTTTTTATATTTTTTGGACATAAGCTAAAAGATATTGATAACATTTAGGATTAATATTACAATAGATGTTAAGGTAATAATATTTAATTAATATTATTTTATTTTATGGTAAAATAAGTTGCAAAGAAAACCTTTGTGGTTAAGAAAGTTATTTGATGATTAATAATATTTTTAGGATTTTTATCATATTTTTCGGGACATTATAAGAATTATATTAATATAATTTTAGTAAAAAAGGAAAAATTGTCACATCCATAAAGCCCACAAGGTTTAAACCCACAAATGAAGGGAAAAAAGGGTGCAATGTTTACAAATGGACTCTGTGATGTCTTGGTTTGTATTACATTTATTTTTATATAAAATTATGTGATATATAAATATTAATTAGATTTTAGTAACATATTTTTCATCATAGAGATTACCATGAGATTTAAAATTTATTTTTTGATTAGGTGATTAATGTTGTTTTGGAAGAAGTTTACTATTTTAAAAACCTAATATGATTAAGGTAAACATAACATTATGATATTTTATTTGAGGAATAAAGGATGAATTATCTTTTGAAAGGATATAGAAATTTAATTTGTATTTATGGGGATTTATCTTATTTGTGGGAATGATTAACATATCATGGAGATTATATGAATAGGAAATATACATTTTTAGTATGAGACATTAAAAGTGATTGATGTTATTCAGAGATAAATTTCAAATTTATCATGGAAGAATATTTGATTAATGATCTCTATCACCCTCCAATATAATTTGGAAATTACTTTTTTCTCTATGTTCATATTTTCACTTCACACAAATGTTCTCCTACTTATAAAAAAAGTTTTTGGTTATTCTATACGACATTAGTATTTCATTTTCCCTCTTTTAAGAGGAAGTTTTATTTACCCTTTTTACGATGTGGGTTTTCTACAATGAAATTTCAGATGTAAAACCCTTGTTTACCAATCCCAAGTTAAAATTGTGAGGATTAAATTAATTAAATTGGGGAATAATGTAACCCCCTGAGATTTTAAAAAATAAAACTATGTTCGATAACATATGTAATATGCAATACCAATCCTAAAAGAACCATGAAATATTATTATTTAAATATAAATATTGTAATCCCTCTATTAAATTGGAAAGTATGAATAGGATAATATAATTTATGAAATATATATAAAGGCACTATTCAATATTAATAACTTCTTATTAAATAATCACTCAATTTTTAATAGTCATTCAATTATTCAAAAATACATTTTCTTTAAAAATGATTTTAATCTTTTTTTGCGATTGAACAATATAATTAATTTCTAGAAATTTTATAAAATTTATTTTAAAAATTAAAACCATTTTTGAAATCATCATATCAAAATTAACTTAGGGTTAAATTTTGGTATTTTTTCAAAATGATTATTTTTTCAGTGAAAAAATACCAATTTTTCAAACACTATCATTTATATTCCTTAAAAATGCCCCATAATGAAGCTGATACTAAATTAATATAATAATTCTTTATATATAAATAATATAATTAATTTCACATGAATAAACATTATACTTGTTATCCATATAAAAATACTTCTTAAAAAGACATTTTTTAGAAGACCATTTTTTCCTCGTTCTTTACAAGATTATTGTAAAATGAATTTATACTAATTATATAGATTTAATTTAGTAAAATATATTCCATATTTGGAATCATCATAATTAATATTATTTAATATTTTAAACTTAATTTTTGGTTATTGTGAATAGTAAAAATAGATAAAATATATCACCATGACAAAATGGTAAATTGAGTAATTAAGGTTTAAAATAATATGATAAGGACTAAAAATTGACCCTAAAGATTGAATTTATCCTATTTTATGGTTGTAATTCGGACATGTACATAAAAGTATTGAATATATAGCCACTTGGTTCTATATTGATTTGATTTTGACCTTTATAATATTTAAGTAAAAGGTAAAGAAAAAAATGTCACATTCTTACTTTTAATAACTATAATAATTTGTAATAGGGGTAAAAACAACTAATGTTCATATATAAATATTAATTTAAGAGAAAAAATATTTTTAATGGTAATTTATTTCTAATTTTTTTGTAATGAAATAAGTACCTTAAATGATTATTCAATATTAACACAATATTTATTATATTAAAAGAAAAATAAAATAAATGATTTTAAAAATATTAAAAGTAATATAAATTAAATGAATTATTTATTTTAATTTTTTTATTTAAATATAACATATTAGGGATATTATAAATTATTATATTTTAATTACATTGCTTTCATGTTGTTCTCAAAGTCAAATTAAATGAATAGTTCTAAAAACTACTTTAATAAATTTTATATAAATAATATTTTATTAAATGGTTTAAAATTCCCAGAAAACCTATATTAATAAAATTTTAAGGATGTTGTTTAAAATATGAACCAATTTCAATTTATTGGACACTTTATCTTTTATAGTTACTATATAGACCCTAAAGAGTAAAAACCTTGTTATGTGAGTAATTACAAAAATGGTTAACATGGGTTAAAAAAAGAGATGAGGATAAAAACCTCATATAAACTTGTCTGAATTTTATTCGATGATAGTATTTAGAACCATAAACATCATATATTCTATTTATACCAGTTTATATCCTTTTTTATAGGAAAATTAATTTATATTAATTTAATATTTTAAGAAATTCCAAAAGTGACCCTCTCCTAAATTATAAAATTGAACCTCATATCCTATTTTATACATACTTAAAAATAATTTTGGTTCATAAAATACCTTCCTAAATACCTTACTTACTTCCACCCTCACATCCTATTGGCCTTTTTGGATTAAAAACTCTTCTTAGAAAGTATTTTGGTGTAAACTTAAAGAGGTTGTTTGAAGAAGAGGTATCATTCTTAACCGAGTATTTTTATTTTATTTATTTTTCCAAATATAAAAAATATTATTCAAACATGATCATATAATAACATAAATATATAAATTATAATGAGATGTTATTATGTTAATGTTATAACCTAAATCCATCTCATCTTCCATCAAATTGAAAACAAAACTATCATTCGTCTATGTGGCGGACTGCCTTCTTGTGAACTGATGTAATTCGTTTTATATCACCACCACTCATGCTTGGTTTTAATTTTGGATTTAGTGTTTATATATGATATTGATAAAATATTTATCATTATTAAAATGTAATTTATCATCTACATACCTTTCCATCCATAGAAAAATGATAACATCGTTTGTGCATACGTTTGGATTACCTCCTTCACGAAGCGATGTGATTCATTTATATTACCACATTAGATAGATTGAATATATTATTGTATTTAAAGAAATAATATTAAATTTATGATATAATAATTATTATGTAAAGATAAAATAATACTTTACTTCTTTCTATCATGATCGTTAAAAAATGGAAACGTTACCCATGTCTACATACGACCTACTATCTTTATGATTGTAAAGTAGTTAATTTTTCATAACCATGTTTCATGGTTGGATTTAAAAGTATAATTTATGTATAAAAATGATAATTATTTCCTTATTATTTTTTTGGTTATTATGTAATAGTGACCTCATTTACCATAATCAACCTACTAATGTCATTTTTGGACATATGAACCAAATATCATCAAAATGTCCGATGTGAACTTAATTAATTAAGTAATTAAATATAACATGATAATAAATAAAATTAAAGGAATAATAAACTTGATAAAGTTTATTAAGAAATTAAATAATTAATACAATTTTATTATTTAGGATGATAAATAATATACGTGATGAGTCGGTCCTGAGGTAAGGGATTCCATCTCAATTTCCTTTCATTGATCATATTTTAATGTTATGCACCTATTTCTTTTATATAGTGTATATAATACCCATTTTAATTTTATATCATGAATCATTCATACTTCATTTTATTTTAAGTTTAAATTTTAGTTATTTCATCCAAGTTTATATGACTTGAAAGTAACGAAGTGGTAATGGGTTTCTTCTATTTCCATTTATTGGGTTATACTTCTACTTGATAGGAAATGTTATTCCATGATTATGTGTGAAATTACCACTAATTTTATTATTTTTTATTTCTACTTGTGTATTTTGTATTAACATTTTTACTCATAATCACTTCAATGATACAATCTTTGTAATGGGTTTCATCTCAATTTTCCTTTATTGAGGCATGTTTTATTATTATGCACGAAATTTATTTTATATGGTGTTTATACTGAACCTTTTAATGTTATATAATGAATCCTTCATAATTTATGGTATTTTAAGCTTCAATTTTAATTATTTCATCCAAGGGTATTTGACTTCAAAGTTACCAAGTGTTAATGGGTTTCTGAATTCAATTTCAATTCTTTGGGTTATACATCTACTTCAATGACTATGTTATGCAATGATTATGTGTGAAATGACCTATAATTTTATTATGTATTATTTAAAATTATTTTTTTGGGTTTATATTTTTCACAAATAATCACTTAATTTATTAATTATTACTTTAATGATGTGATATTTTAAGGGATTTCATCTCAATTTTCATTCATTTAAGAATATTTTATTGTTATTCACCTAGTTTCTATTATATGGTGTATATAATACTTCACTAACATTTAATATCATCAATAACTCATAATTCATGGTATTTTAAGTTTCAATTCGAATTCTTTCATCCATATTTATTTTATTTGAAAGTTACTGAGTGGTAAGTGGTTTTCGAACTCAATTTCTATTCTTTGGGTTATAATTTCACTTTATTGATTTTGTTATGCCATTATTATGTGTGTAATAAACTCTAATTTTATTATGTTTTATCCAAAATTATTTGGTGTGGATTTACATTTGTTACACAGAATCACTTCATTAATTAATTCTCACTTAAAATATATGATCTTTGTAAGGGACTTCGTCTCAATTTCTATTCCATTGGGACATATTTGATAATATACACCTATTTACTTTTATGTGATGCATATATTTACCCTTTGATATATTTAACATGAATACCTATTTATTCATTATTATTAATGTTTCAATTTAAGTTTATTCTTGCTACGAGTTACAATTTAATTTGACCAAAGATGTAAGGATTTAGTTTATAATCTCATTTTTTAGGATTGCCTTAATTCTCATAAAAGAAATATTATAATCCATCCTTCATAAATCTACATAATTTATTATCCTATATATATTTAAGGATTTTCTATATTTTATTCAAAATATTCCTATCTTTGGCACTTGAATCAAGTGAATAAATTTTTAATAGAAAAAATGATTTTATTTCTCTTTTAAACGGACTTATTTTTCTTCTATGTCCGTATTTTTCAATTTTTTTTACAAAAGTCCTATTTTTTATCAAATTATTTGTTAAGGAAATTTTATTTTACCATGGAATTTTTAAAAGGTTTTAAAGAAATATTTCTAATATTTTATGAATGGTTTCATTTTGAATTTCTTTACAAAAATGAAAAAGAAATGTTTTTAAGTTATACGACATTAACAAACTTCCCTGTCACCGTAACCTTTTTATGATATTTATCTTTTTATACATGTTTTAAATTATTTTATGAAAAAATATTTAATGAAATGTTTTTTTAATATTTTACTTCCATTTTATTTATTTTTTCAAAGGACATGATTTTATTACAAAACCTATATTTTTTATGAAATGATAGACATCTCTTATCTATTATTAAATTTCTGGTCACTATCTTTCTCCTAAAACATTAACTTTCTTGTGATCATTGAAAATTATATTTATCTTAAATATCCATATTATTTTTATCATGGATAATATTATTTCCTAAACTGTATACCATTTCTACATATGATATTTTACAATAAATGTTATTTGTTTGACTTGGGAAAAATTGTTAAATATGTAATCTTTACTCAATACAGATATTTGTTGATAATGAATATTATCTATGAATTAAATTGATCATTCAATATATGAGGGATGCATTAGACATGTAGTGATGGGTGGATCCTGGTTATTGAGAGCCTATCGATGCATTGATATGTATTAAGAGACAAATCGGTTGACCAAATTAAATAGGATTTTGGTGTATACCCACCCATCAATTAAACTATCTTAGCCCAAGGTTTTATGATATATATATGATGATGTCTTAGATCATTATGTCCAAAATTAAGAATTTCTTTCATTAAGAATTAAATTTTTATTATCCATGAGATTTTTTCATTGATATTATCCTTGGAAGCCTTTCGTGCTCATGTTATTGATTAATTGTCACTTATTTTCAGTTATTTACCTTTCCATATTTATTATTCATTATTTAAACATGATAGATTATGTTGTATGTAACCATTACTAAACATCTGATCCCACACTTATTTCTTTATCTTTTCCTTGGATATGAAGAATGAATCTTTCAATGAGTTCAAGGTTACTTTCACTGTGTTTTGTATTTTATGTTTTTAATATAATGTGGGATTATAGTATGTATCTAGGTTACTAAGACTACTAAACTATTCAATCCTTTAAGATGTGATTCCTTTATCTAGTGCCAATGTAATAAAGTAACCATTGACTCTAGGCTACTAGGGTCGGGGTGTTTACATGATCTAATATCAATTGTAACACCCTAACTATAGAAACCTAGAGTTGATTCTTATTAATTATATTGGTACAAGATACAAAGGATCACACCACTCAATATCTACTAGTTTTCAAATCTTGGAAAACTCTATACAAACATGACTTCCATATTAAATTTGAAATTAAAAACATAGCAGAAAAACATTCTTGAATCCTTGAAATTATTCAAATAATACTCTTCATATCATGGGGAAGGGAAAAAATTAAGTGTGAGATCAGATTATCATTAAGGATTATGTACAATGGAAGCTATAAATAGTAGTTAAGGAATAATAAATATGGAAGGGTGGATAATCAAAATATATGTCATTCAATCAGAAACCTGATTTCAATTAACAATCAAGGCTAATATCAACATAACATAAACATGGATAATGGAAAATTATTTCTCAATAAATTAAATTCATAAATCTTGACATTCATGATCCTTCTATCAATACCTCAATAAATTTATCATAAATCTTACCATTAAGGCCTTTTCTAAGACACTTTTATTGTATAGGTTGGTATACAGTAATTATCCAACTAATGTGGCCACCTGTTTTGTCTCATGAGACCTGTCGACGCATTGAGGGACTATTTATAAATGGGACTCACCAATCACTATCATGTACAATGATTACCTCATATATATTGAATGTTCAATATAATCCATTCACAAAATGACTTATAAATAAAACTTATTCGTATTAAATCAAGAATACATGATATTATTCCATTCAAGGAAATAACTTTCTTAATAAAATTCCTTCCAACTGATACTGTATATAAAAATGATATATAGATAAGACATCATCTATGTAATAGAAATGATACAGAATTCATCCGTGATGTTGAAAATGTAGTCATGAAGGATATAATTCCCAATTAATAGAGAAGAGTAATAAAGAACATGATCACAAGAATGTAATGATCTCGAAATAATGTATAATCCTATTATCAATAAAGGATGATATAAGGCCACAAATTCATCAAAAATCAAGGTTTTCTTTATTAAAACTAAGGCCTTATAAAATAAAATTGAATCAATTTTTTAAAAAACTTCCTTTTAACTTCGTGTAAGAATTAATTTATAAATCACCTTTCAAAATTCTTTTCATTTCACTAAGAAAATAATACCCTTTTATTTTGATATAAAAATTCCCAAAATATCAATAAAAAAAATTTATTTTAAAATACCCATAAAATTGTAAATTAATATTTAAATTAAATAATGGATACGATAGTGGGAAATTCCATTCGTTTGGTAAAAATTAACACAAAGATTCCTTACATGATTTTGGTAAAAAATTCAAAAGTACCACACTTGGAAAACAATAAGAAGATCCATATTAAAAATTTGTAAATAAAGTAAAATATGATAGGAAATTATGAAAAATGTTCATTTTAGTTTAAATAATAATATTCTTGTAATATTTAAAACAACATTTTCATTGAAGAAAAAGACTTGAAAACATTTAAAATAACACTTTAAAGAAAAATATATTACGCCTTTAATAACTTTTGAATCAAAACCAAATAAAATAGAAAACTTTAATTTAAACTTAAAATATCTTTAATAGAGATGTATTCATGATATAATATGTCAAAGGGGAATTATATATGTAAATACCCAGAAATTTCAAGGAATTTTTTTTATTAAATACTTTGAAATCTTACAAGTCTGTGATATATGACGACACTTGATTCTGAGGCCCGGTGTGCCCGGAATTAATTTTTGAAGTTTTGTTTAGGTACATTCAGTAAATGTACGAGCGGGTTTTTCTATCTTTTGAACCGGTGCTCGGAATTAAAATCCAAGGACACCGATGAACTCGCAGCGCGAATATTCGCTTAAGGGGAACTTTACTGCAGTTGTGTTTTATGCGGGATGATAGTTTATTTTTGGGGATTTAGAATGAATTAAATAAAAATTATTGTACACAATTTTATTTTATTTTATTTTATTTACAAGAGGAAGTTAAGGGTGTGGCCCACACGAACCCAAACCCTTCACCACCCCTCAACTCCCCATTAATAACCCTTATTTATTACTTTGACAACTCCACATATTTATTATGGTGGAACCTTCCCACCTCCCTCCTCCCATAAATAGTGCCAAATCGTATAATTAATATCAGCGTTAATTTATTGGCACCGCTTTTGAATTAATTATGGCATGTCAATTCTATCAATTGGTGAGCCTCCTTATTTCTTTTGCATTGGAAAATCACTTTTGGGGAAAAGGCTCTGGAGAATTAAAAAAAGGGAGGCGGTCCTTCTTGAACGATGAACACCATTCTTCAACGAAAAACATCCCCAATGAAGAACGCGAATGACTTCTTCCTAAGGTGCACCTCGACGTCAAGGAGACGACATCGCCTACGATAACGACTCTTCCTCCATCGTTGACAGGATGACACCGTTCTTCTACGACGCCCGACTACCGCGATGCTCGTCTTCCGTGGCTCGACGAAGAAAAACGTCAACTACAAGGTAGGGGGATTTTTATATTTCATTTATGTGATTTATACCCTCGAGCATGGCATTTAATTGTTGGGTGATGATTTGAACCACTAACGTGGTGGGTACGGACTAACAAACAGGTCCGAACCCATCTTCGTATCGTTATTGATGCACGGGATGTTGGCAACGATGAAATGGGACCGAAACAGCGATTTGGAGCTTTCACAGTGGAGTTCGGATCCCGAGATGACCGCAGGCGTAGACGGAAGTAAAAATGGACCACCAGAATGACTCCAGTGGCCTGCGGAAGACCGCGACGACGCGGGTCGGCTGCGCGGCGCCGCTGGGGACCGGATGGGGAGGCCGGCACCAGCCGGCTGCCTGGAGGTGGTGGCGCCCTAGCACGCTGCTGACAGAAGCCCGCCGCAGCACCGGCCGCAGCGGCGAGGTGGGGATCCCGCGACCGCGCGGGATCCGGGAAACAAGCGGCGCCAGCCTGGCGCCGCGTTCGTAGAATCGGGGGGTCACGCCCCCCCCACTCAGCCAGCTAGCTGAGCCAGCCCACCCTCCTGGCCGGGCCGCACCATCCTGGGCCGAACCCAGACCCAGTTCGGGTCACCCGGTTTGGGCCGACCCAGGGTGGGTTGGGCCAGGTCGGACCGGGCCTAGACCCCCAACTTCGAACTGTTTTTCAGTCTTTTGCCCTTAACATGAGTAATGAGCCTCTGATCAACGCACCTTCAGGTTTGCAAGAATCCTTGGATCTAGTTAGTCGTTTCGGTATATTACACTCGAGGTTTCGGAAAAGTTTGGGTACGACCGGGTTGGTTCGAACGAGAAACCAACCGGGCCCTTGGAGTGGAAACACTTATAACTAAAGGACCGGATGTCCGATTGACGTGCCGTCAACTACGTTGAATTCCTTTTGATGAGACGGTTCTTTTTTCATAATCCACTTGAGGTTTGGATGTAGCTGTAGTATGGTCGGGTTGGTTGTAGCTTAAAAACAAACCGGGCCCCTGGAAAGGAAAAGCCAATACCTCTCAGACCAGGCGTCCGATTGACGCACCGTCTATCACGTTGGGTTTCTTTTGACGAGAAGGAACTTTGGGATACATCAACTCTGGACTTCATGACAGTTGATGTATCAACCCCCTTTCTCGAGGAGTGGACCCTCCTAGAATTGAGCGTGTTGTGTGCGGGAACACTAGAGCTGGTTGTGACTGCATCGACTACCGTACTGGAAATCCTCCGTGGGTTCGACGACGATGAATAATGTTCTTGTATCCTACATGGGTCCTATAATTTGACTTATGTTCTAGTATCCTAAATGGATCTGACAGAGTGGCTGGTCTAGTATCCTACGTGGGTCCGACAGCTTAGCTGGACTAGTATCCTACGTGGGTCTTCCAGCTTAGATGAATCAGTGACTACATCTGATCATCTTTATCACTTTACGAAAGAATGTATACCTGTGTGAGCTGAGTCTTGAATTTCAATCATTACCATCAGTGTGATTGACTTCTTTCCTGTGTGGACCGGGTTGTGCTTGGGTTCGGGAGTTGGAGCCGAACTGAGATTGATGACTTAGGTATATGTATGGGCATATACCTAAGTATAGTTGGTTGATACTTCGTGATTGTATCTTTCCTTTGTGGTTTATCCTTCGTGGATTCTGGGAGACCTTTGGGGGTCTCGGGGTCCCTGCTGAGTATTGTTATACTCACCCCTACACGGTCAATGCCCGCACTACGTTGTGTTGGTTGCAGATGACAGAGAACAATGATCGTGGTTGAGGCTTGTGGAGCTAGATGGTACCTGGAGGTGGACCACTTGGTGGGACGTACACAGAGCGGACAGACGGACCTGAGGTACCTAAGAGACTATCTGTACCCACCCTTCAGGTGGGATTCCCAAAGGACGACTCGGTGGTTGCTGCTTTACTTTACTGCTGTTGTACTAGACTTTGAGTTGTACTGTACGTTTTCAGTTGAGTTTGTATTCTGGCCCATTTACCTTTCATCACTTACTTGTGTTCAGTATTACTTTGTGCTTACTTCATCTTGCGTACTCTATTGTGTTTTTCCTTTACTATCATAAAGGAAATTCCTTCCATTTTTATCGGGATTTACTGTAAAGACCCGCAAATTTCAAGGAAATTTTTTTTCTTAATTTTCTTTGGAATTTTACAAGAGCGCAGCTTCAGACGGCACCTGATTCCGAGGCCCGGTGTGCCCGGAATCAATTTCCGAAGTTTGGCTCGGGTACGTTCAGTGAACGGACGAGCGGGTTTTTCTATCTTTTGAACCGGTGCCCGGAATCGAATTCTGAGGGCACCGATGAAATCGCAGCGCCGGTATTTGCTTAGAAACGCCTCTTCCGGAGTTGCGTTTGCTCAGACGTGGTTTTTAAATTTTGGGGCTTTAAGTCAGAAATAAAATAAAATTTGTGCGAAAACTTTATTTTATTTCACTTAAGCTGCTTGGAAGCCGCTTGGAAGCCACTTGAACTGAGTTAAAGCGGATAGGGTGCTATCCGGAAATATCCTACCCCTTGTTAGGATATTTGTGCGGTGGGGCCCGCACGAGCCCCGCTGTTTCTTTCGCTAAGTAACGCACCCGCGAAAACCCGTCAAAGTAACTGAAAAGTCAACCGACGCGTTTTCTTTATTTCTTAACAAACCATTTAATTGGGCGGTTTATTTCGTGAATTAAATGGGCTGTTTCGCTCGTTGAATTAATTCAACGAACTGATGGGTCGTTACTTACGCTTTTGCGTTTGTTGGCATGTTTATAAAATAAGACCAACCTAAAAATACTTTGAAAGGATTTGAGAGGACCTTTGTTTCTTCATCTCCCCTCCTCGCGAAGAACGCGAAGAACGCGAAGAACGCGAAGAACGCGAAGAACGCGAAGAACGTCGGCGACCGGAATTCGACGACGCACACCGTGATCTGCGACGTCGACGAGCTCTACCCGCGACGTTCTTCGGCGACACCTCTTCTTCCGCGGCCGATCCTCTTTCGGCAACAAAGGTGAGAATCGAACCTTCTAATTCTCCCCTTTTTATAATTCAATATCAACGGATTTAAATTAATCCGTTTGATCTTGATCCGGAGATTGGCGACGCGACACCGGATACCGCGACGACGCGACGATCTCCTTCATCCGCGACGAGCGATTCCGCGATGACCTCTCGTCCGACGACGACGACAATGTAAGGGTTGATTTGAAATATTTTATTTCTCCCGTGTTTATTCTTTTAAAATAAAGAACCTAATCTCCGAACAATTTTAATTTAATTAAAATTGTTGTTGATTTTTATCTTTTCCTCCCGTTGTTTATGACTAACGCAGAGGGTGCGGGTCTAACGAACAAGACCCGGCAACCCTCCGCCGATCTCTTTTGTTGTGCGGATATGGCGGACGACGACAAACCGCGCGGCAGGGGCGATCTGTTGATCCCGCAGTGAAGGTCGGCCCCCGGGAGGAGCAACGGCGCAGACGGGAGGCAAAACGGGCCACCGGAGCAACTCCGGCGGCCCGCGGAAGGCGGCGGCGGTGCGGGTCGCCGGCGCGGCGGCGCCGGCGGCCGGAGACGGCGGCACCCGGCGCGCCGCCGTGGAGAAGATCCGCCGCGGCTGAAGCCGCGGCGGCGGCGGCCGGTTCCGCGGCCGCGCGGAACCGGGGAGGGACGCGGCGGCCCGGCCGCGTCCGCGTGACAGGCGGCCCCCCGCGGGGCCGCGTTTCCTTCAAGCCGCGGGTCAAACCCGCGGCAGCTTCCTTCGGCCGCTCGGCCGAAGCCGAGCTGGCCGGTCCGGTTCGGGTCGACCCGGTTCGGCCAGCCCAGGGGGGGTTCGGGCCGGGTCGCCCCGGGCCCAGAACCCCCGTTTTCGGGCCCTCTTCGGTCTTTTGCCCATATCATGGGCCTGGGACCTCCGATTGACGAACCGTCAGCGGCTACGCGATCCTTGGATCGAGACGGTCGTTTCGGTATATTATACTCAAGGTTTCGGAAGACTTTGGGTTCGGCCGGGTTGGTTCGTACACGAAACCAACCGGGCCCTCGGAGCGGAAACGCTCATAACTTGAGCTACGAACGTCCGATCGACGTACCGTCAGCTGTGGTAGTTTCCTCTAAGTGAGACGGAACTTTTGGCATACTCCGCCCGAGTATCGGATACAGGCGGAGTACGGTCGGGTTGGTTTTGCCCTAAAAACCAACCGGGCCCCTGGGACGAAAATGCCAATAACTCTCAGACCGGGCGTCCGAATGACGCGCCGTCTGTTGCGTTGAGATCCTGTTGTCGATACGGAACTTTTGGATACATCAACTTCGGACTACGTGTCAGTTGATGAATCAGCCTCTCGGCTCGTGGAGCGGACCCTCCTAAACGAGCTCGCTGCGTGCGGGAACCCTAGCGTTGGCTGTGACTTCGACGACAGAGCAGAGATCCTCCGTGGACTGCGACGACGGCAGAGCAGAGATCCTCCGTGGACTGCGACGACGGCAGAGCAGAGATCCTCTGTGGACTGCGACGACGGCAGAACAGAGATCCTTCGTGGACTGCGGCGACGACTGTGCAGAGATCCTCAGTGGACTGCGTCGACTACTGCACTCAGCGATCCTACGTGGATCAGTGCTGCAGGTTCTGTGTGAGCCCGATCCTATGTGGGTCCTTACTACCGGTTCTGTGTGAGCCACTGCCTACAGGTTCTGTGTGAGCCCGATCCTATGTGGGTCTTTTGCGGGGGTTAGTACCTATCGATCCTTCGTGGGTCCGACGACTTAGATGGATCAGTGATCATCTTTGACGTCATCTGAAAAAGTATACCTGGTTGAGCTGAACCTTATGTTACTATCCTTTGTGGATTTACTGTTACTCTCCTTTGTGGATTGTGTTGAACTATCCTATGTGGATTTACTGTTTACTCTCCTTGTGGATTTGAGTCTTGCTTTCCTTTGTGGATTGAGTTGTTCTTGAGCTCGTGAGCAGAGCTAGAATTGGGGACTTAGGTATATGTATGGGCATATACCTAAGTCGAGTCAGATGTTACTTCGTGATTGCATCTTTCTTTTGTGCTATATCCTTTGTGGATTTCAGGAGACCTTCGGGGGTCTCGGGGTCCTTACTGAGTAGCTTATACTCACCCCTGCACGGGCTATGCCCGCACCTTGTTGTGTTGGATGCAGACGACGGACAGCATTGATCACAGTTGGGGCGTGGAGCAGGACGGTACCTGGAGGTGGACCACTGGGCGGGACGTGCTCGGAGCGGACGTGGGACCCGAGGAGCCTGGAGGCTATCTGTACCCACCCTTCAGGTGGGATTGCCAGTGGACGACACGAGGCCGCCGTCTTTTCTTCAGTTGCTGTTCTTTACTTTTTCAGTTGTACTTTACAGTTGGGCTTGTATTTCCAGCCCCCTTTACTTTTCTGCACTTTGTAGTTACTTTCCGCTTGCTGACTCTGTGGTGGTTTTTACTTTTAAAGGCAATGCCTTCCCTGTTTACCGGGATTTTACGCCTTGGTGCTAGTCGCCAACCCCTGGCCTATGGAAGGCGGGCTTGGGGTAGTCACGGCACGGGCCTCGAGGTCGGGTCGTGACAAATTGGTATCAGAGGTGGTCGGTTCTACCGCAGACTCTGATCGTCTTTTCTTTCTATGTGAAGCAATAGTGTTTAGTGTATTGAGTGTGGTTATCAGTTCAGGGAGCCCAGTGTTGGTGCGGCGGCCGACGTATCCGTACACCAGGACCCTGACTCCTGATTTCCGACTTAATGCATGAAAACATTGATTGCGTGTGTGTTCCAAGTTTTCTTTGTGATTACTTGTGTCAGCTCACCGGGTATACTGATCTGCTTTATGAAAGTCTCAAGTTTTCCTTGTGATTACTTGTGCCAGCTCACCAGGTATACTGTTCTGACTGTGGTGCTCTTGTTCTCCTTTTCAGGATGGCCCCGCGACGACAGCCAGCTAGGGTTCCGAGTGTAGGGCGCGACGGCAGCCCACCGAGCGACGAGGCCTCGGTGCAGGGCCCTTTGCCAGCAGTGGCACCGGCGGTAGCTTTACCCGCCGAGCCACCGATGCTACCAGTACCAGACGCTGACGATGCACGTCGCCTCAGGGCACTGCATGAGTTTCAGAGCCAGCGACCGCCCAGGTTTCGCGGTGAGGCGGACCCCCAGGCCGCCGAGGACTGGCTAGAGGCGGTGGTACGGATCTTTAGGCTAGTGAGGACACCAGCGGATCTCATGGGGATTCTCGCGGCGAGCCTCCTGCAGGCGGCGGCATGACGATGGTGGAGCTTGATGCTCCAGGTTCACGATGAGGCATCCTTGCTCTGGGCGGACTTCGAGAGCCTCTTCCGCTCTGAGTTCGTCCCGGCCACCCTCCGAGCGGTGCGCATCCAGGAGCTTCTCCAGCTGCGCCAGGGTAGCATGACGGTCGCTCAGTACGCGGCGAGGTTCACTGACCTATCTCGCTACTCGACCGACATGGTACGGGACCCCTTCTTCCGGGGCCGGACCTTCGAGCAGGGCTTGCGGCAGGAGATTCGGGCGTCGCTGATCTCCCTCAGTATTCCAACCCAGGCGGGAGTGCTGGAGCGAGCCCTCTTGATCGAGAGCTTCCTGGCAGAGCCTTCTTCAGCGGCGAGACCTAGCGCAGGGCGGCAGATAGCTGAGTCTTCGGCAGCAGGTAGCCGACGGATGACTCTCGGGTCCAGGCAGACCAGACCCCCACGCAGACGGCCTCAGGACACCGGCTCAGCAGTGCGAGGCACACAGCGGAGTGCCAGCCTTCCGAGAGGCAGGCTGTGCTACTCCTGCGGCGGGCAGGGTCACATGGCTCGTGACTGCCCGACTCGCCGACCAGAGGAGTAGCAGACGGTGGAGGGGCCACCCAGGCAGAGGCAGAGGGTCGACCGTGGCGGTCCGCAGGGAGGAGGCGGACGAGGCAGAGGAGCTGGCCGAGCAGCGGGTGGTGGGCGACGCTTCTAGGCTCTACCCCCACCACCACCAGGAGGGCCACCTCGACCACAGGGAGCTGGCGGGCAGGGACAGGCCCAGCTCCAGGCAGTGGAGGCCTACGACCCCGACATGCCAGAGATGATTCGAGGTACGATCTGTGTCTATTCCACCCTTGCTGCAGTACTTATAGACACAGGAGCGAGTCACTCTTTCATAGCCTCTGCCCTTGTTCGGAGCTCGGAGATTCCGACTGAGCCGTTGGCTCGATCCTTACGGCTAGAGACTCCTACGGGAGCAGAATCGACGATTACGCACTGGTGCCGGTAGTGTGAGCTTACTCTAGGAGGCGAGAGCTTCGGCTGGGATCTCCTTGTAGCGGCGTCGAGGCCTTACGACTTCATCTTGGGCATGGATTGGCTATCCACGGTTCATGCCCAGATCGACTGTTTTAGGCGCAAGGTGCGATCTGTTCGCACCGACGGGAGCAGGTTTACCTTCACCGGCGAGAAGGGAACCTTTGCAGCACAGGATGGACTTCCACGGAGGAGAGTGCAGCCCATCTCTCATCAGTTGGCTAGCCTCATCCTAGGAGCAGTGGACGTGCGAAGTCCAGTTTTTCCTGCAGTGGTGGACCAGTACGTGGACGTCTTTTTCGACGACGTTCCAGGGCTACCTCCTCGTAGAGAGGTAGACTTTTACATCGACTTGTACCCCGGGACAGCCCCGATATCTACTCCAACATATCGGATGGCCCCCGCCGAGCTTCGAGAGCTGCGGGTACAGTTGGAAGACTTGCAGAGCAAGGGGTTTATCCGACCCAGTGTTTCACCCTGGGCTTCCCCGATTTTGTTCGCCAAGAAGGCGGACGGGAGCTTGTGACTGTGTGTCGACTATCGTCGCCTGAACCAGGTGACAGTGAGGAACAAGTATCCGCTGCCACGGATTGATGACCTCTTCGATCAGCTCAAGGGAGCACGGTGGTTCTCGAAAATAGACCTCCGGTAAGGCTATCATCAGCTCAGAGTTCGAGACGAGGACGTGCAGAAGACGGCCTTCAGGTGTCGGTATGGCCATTATGAGTTCTTGGTTATTCCGTTCGGCGTAACCAATGCTCCAGCAGTGTTCATGAGCCTCATGAACAGGATCTTCCAGCCATACCTCGACCGATTTGTCGTGGTCTTCATTGACGACATTTTGGTATACTCGACGACTGAGGAGGAGCATGCCTACCACCTGCGAGTTGTGCTAGACACACTCCGAGAGCACCAGATTTATGGCAAGCTCTCAAAGTGCCAGTTCTGGTTACGTGAGGTCCATTTCTTGGGGCACGTCATCTCTGAGGCGGGAGTTGCAGTGGATCCCGCGAAGATCGAGGCAGTGCTAGCTTGGGAGCCACCCAACAGCGTGACAGAGGTGCGGAGTTTCTTGGGCTTAGCCGGATACTATCGGAGATTTGTGCCGGACTTCTCCAGAGTTGCGGCACCACTCTCATCCTTGACAAAGAAGGGGAAACCCTTTGTGTGGTCAGACAGATGTCAGCAGGGCTTCCAGGAGCTGAGACAGAGATTGACCAGCGCACCTATCTTGAGGTTTCCTGAGGAGGGAGTTGGGTACGTAGTTTACTGCGATGCATCAGGGACTGGACTCGGGTGCGTCCTGATGCAGGAGCGGGCCGTGATCGCCTACGGATCACGTCAGTTGAGGCCGCATGAGCAGAACTACGCCACTCATGACCTGGAGTTAGCAGCAGTGGTCTTCGCTCTGAAGACTTGGCGGCACTATCTGATGGGCGAGCGCTTCACAGTCTTTTCTAACCACCAGAGTCTCAGGTATATCTTCTCTCAGAAGGACCTGAACCTGAGACCGCGGAGATGGCTTGAGTTCCTCCAGGACTATGACTTTGAGATAGTCTATACTCCTGGGAAGGGGAACGTGGTAGCCGATGCCCTCAGCAGGAGGACGGGCATTCAGCTACTTGAGGAGGCGACGGAGCAGCTAGCCTCCTTGCAGATATCCTTCGTGGATAGAGACGGAGCAGCCTTTCTTCAGTCTCTCACAGTCTCTCCTCCACTTCTACAGCGGGTCAGAGAGGCTCAGCGTGGGGACGCTGACTGTGAGACCCGGCGTGCACTGATATACTCAGGTCAGGCGCCTGATGGTTTCTCCCTTGGAGCAGAGCACGACATCCTTTTCAGAGGACGTACCTTCGTACCAGTCGCTTTACGAGAGGAGGTGCTGAGAGAGTTTCACACTTCTCCCTTGGCGGTGCATCCCGGAGTGGCGAAGATGTACCAGGATCTCAGGCGACAGCACTGGTGGCCGGGCATGAAGAAGGCTGTGGCAGAGTTCGTTTCACGATGCCTCACCTGCCAGCAGGTGAAGGCAGAGCATCAGGTACCAGCAGGCTTGGTACAGCCCTTGGAGGTCCCGGAGTGGAAGTGGGACGGCATATCTATGGACTTCGTGACTGGACTTCCACGCACTTCCAGAGGTCACGACTCCATTTGGGTGATTGTCGACCGACTCACCAAGTCGGCACACTTCTTACCCATCAGAGAGCAGGGCTCAGTGGAGAGCTTGGGACGTCTTTACGTCCAGGAGATCGTGCGGCTTCACGGGGTGCCATCATCTATCGTCTCCGATCGAGATGCTCGTTTCACTTCCCGGCTTTGGAAGGGGTTGCAGGAGGCGTTCGGGACGCGGCTCCATCTGAGCACAGCCTTCCACCCTCAGACGGATGGTCAGACTGAGAGGACCATACAGACACTCGAGGACATGCTCCGTGCATGTGTTCTCGACTTTGGTCGTAGCTGGGAGGACCACCTACCCTTGGTGGAGTTCGCGTACAACAACAGCTACCACTCCACCATCGGGATGGCACCATACGAGGCGTTGTACGGCAGACCCTGCAGATCACCGTTGTGCTGGACAGACCCTGGGGAGTCAGCACTCGTGGGACCAGAGATGGTCCGAGCCACGACAGAGAAGGTCCAGATCATCTAGGAGAGGATGAGGACAGCTCAGAGCCGGCAGAAGTCATATGCTGACAGGAGGCGGAGGCCACTGGAGTTCGAGGATGGCGACCACATCTTTTTGCGTGTCTCACCTCGACGTGGTTTACGGAGATTTGGCCGAGGCGGCAAGTTGTCTCCACGCTTCATCGGGCCTTTCCAGGTCCTCAGCAGGATAGGAGAGGTGGCTTATCGCCTGGCTCTACCACCTCAGTTGCACCGGGTGCACGACGTCTTCCACGTGTCTCAGCTGAGGAGATACGTGCATAACCCGATGCACATCATCGACTTTGGGGAGCTGGACGTGGACGATGGGGCGACTTTTGCGGAGGTCCCAGTGGAGATCGAGGATCGACAGGAGCGGGTCCTACGTGGGCGGTCGATTCCTCTTGTGCACGTCAAATGGCAGCACGGGAACCTCCAGGAGAGCACTTGGGAGCGGGAGGCTCAGATGCGTGCTCAGTACCCCCATTTGTTCCCTTAGTTTTTGATGTATCTTTACGGGGACGTAAAGCCCTGAGGTGGGAGTAATGTAAAGACCCGCAAATTTCAAGGAAATTTTTTTTCTTAATTTTCTTTGGAATTTTACAAGAGCGCAGCTTCAGACGGCACCTGATTCCGAGGCCCGGTGTGCCCGGAATCAATTTCCGAAGTTTGGCTCGGGTACGTTCAGTGAACGGACGAGCGGGTTTTTCTATCTTTTGAACCGGTGCCCGGAATCGAATTCTGAGGGCACCGATGAAATCGCAGCGCCGGTATTTGCTTAGAAACGCCTCTTCCGGAGTTGCGTTTGCTCAGACGTGGTTTTTAAATTTTGGGGCTTTAAGTCAGAAATAAAATAAAATTTGTGCGACAACTTTATTTTATTTCACTTAAGCTGCTTGGAAGCCGCTTGGAAGCCACTTGAACTGAGTTAAAGCGGATAGGGTTCTATCCGGAAATATCCTACCCCTTGTTAGGATATTTGTGCGGTGGGGCCCGCACGAGCCCCGCCGTTTCTTTCGCTAAGTAACGCACCCGCGAAAACCCGTCAAAGTAACTGAAAAGTCAACCGACGCGTTTTCTTTATTTCTTAACAGACCATTTAATTGGGCGGTTTATTTCGTGAATTAAATGGGCTGTTTCGCTCGTTGAATTAATTCAACGAACTGATGGGTCGTTACTTACGCTTTTGCGTTTGTTGGCATGTTTATAAAATAAGACCAACCTAAAAATCCTTTGAAAGGATTTGAGAGGACCTTTGTTTCTTCATCTCCCCTCCTCGCGAAGAACGCGAAGAACACGAAGAACGCGAAGAATGCGAAGAACGCGAAGAACGCCGGCGACCGGAATTCGACGACGCACACCGTGATCTGCGACGTCGACGAGCTCTACCCGCGACGTTCTTCGGCGACACCTCTTCTTCCGCGGCCGATCCTCGTTCGGCAACAAAGGTGAGAATCGAACCTTCTAATTCTCCCCTTTTTATAATTCAATATCAACGGATTTAAATTAATCCGTTTGATCTTGATCCGGAGATTGGCGACGCGACACCGGATACCGCGACGACGCGACGATCTCCTTCATCCGCGACGACCTCTCGTCCGACGACGACGACAATGTAAGGGTTAATTTGAAATATTTTATTTCTCCCGTGTTTATTCTTTTAAAATAAAGAACCTAATCTCCGAACAATTTTAATTTAATTAAAATTGTTGTTGATTTTTATCTTTTCCTCCCGTTGTTTATGACTAACGCGGAGGGTGCGGGTCTAACGAACAAGACCCGACAACCCTCCGCCGATCTCTTTTGTTGTGCGGATATGGAGGACGACGACGAACCGCGCGGCAGGGGCGATCTGTTGATCCCGCAGTGAAGGTCGGCCCCCGGGAGGAGCAACGGCGCAGACGGGAGGCAAAACGGGCCACCGGAGCAACTCCGGCGGCCGGAGGTGGCGGCACCCGGCACGCCGCCGTGGAGAAGATCCGCCGCGGCTGAAGCCGCGGCGGCGGCGGCCGATTCCGCGGCCGCGCGGAACCGGGGAGGGACGCGGCGGCCCGGCCGCATCCGCGTGACAGGCGGCCCCCCGCGGGGCCGCGTTTCCTTCAAGCCGCAGGTCAAACCCGCGGCAGCTTCCTTCGGCCGCTCGGCCGAAGCCGAGCCGGCCGGTCCGGTCGGCCGGGCCGCGCCCAGGCCGGACCGGACCCGGCCTAGCCGGGTCGACCCGGTTCGGCCAGCCCAGGGGGGGTTCGGGCCGGGTCGCCCCGGGCCCAGAACCCCCGTTTTCGGGCCCTCTTCGGTCTTTTGCCCATATCTTGGGCCTGGGACCTCCGATTGACAAACCGTCAGCGGCTACGCGATCCGTGGATCGAGACGGTCGTTTCGGTATATTATACTCAAGGTTTCGGAAGACTTTGGGTTCGGCCGGGTTGGTTCGTACACGAAACCAACCGGGCCCTCGGAGCGGAAACGCTCATAACTTGAGCTACGAACATCCGATCGACGTACCGTCAGCTGTGGTAGTTTCCTCTAAGTAAGACGGAACTTTTGGCATACTCCGCCCAAGGATCGGATACAGGCGGAGTACGGTCGGGTTGGTTTTGCCCTAAAAACCAACCGGCCCCTGGGACGAAAATGCCAATAACTCTCAGACCGGGCGTCCGAATGACGTGCCGTCTGTTGCGTTGAGATCCTGTTGTCGATACGGAACTTTTGGATACATCAACTTCAGACTACGTGTCAGTTGATGTATCAGCCTCTCGGCTCGTGGAGCGGACCCTCCTAAACGAGCTCGCTGCGTGCGGGAACCCTAGCGCTGGCTGTGACTTCGACGACAGAGCAGAGATCCTCCGTGGACTGCGACGACGGCAGAGCAGAGATCCTCCGTGGACTGCGACGACGGCAGAGCAGAGATCCTCCGTGGACTGCGACAACGGCAGAACAGAGATCCTTCGTCGACTGCGGCGACGACTGTGCAGAGATCCTCAGTGGACTGCGTCGACTACTGCACTCAGCGATCCTACGTGGATCAGTGCTGCAGGTTCTGTGTGAGCCCGATCCTATGTGGGTCCTTACTACCGGTTCTGTGTGAGCCACTGCCTACAGGTTCTGTGTGAGCCCGATCCTATGTGGGTCTTTTGCGGGGGTTAGTACCTATCGATCCTTCGTGGGTCCGACGACTTAGATGGATCAGTGATCATCTTTGACGTCATCTGAAAAAGTATACCTGGTTGAGCTGAACCTTATGTTACTATCCTTTGTGGATTTACTGTTACTCTCCTTTGTGGATTGTGTTGAACTATCCTATGTGGATTTACTGTTTACTCTCCTTGTGGATTTGAGTCTTGCTTTCCTTTGTGGATTGAGTTGTTCTTGAGCTCGTGAGCAGAGCTAGAATTGGGGACTTAGGTATATGTATGGGCATATACCTAAGTCGAGTCAGATGTTACTTCGTGATTGCATCTTTCTTTTGTGCTATATCCTTTGTGGATTTCGGGAGACCTTCGGGGGTCTCGGGGTCCTTACTGAGTAGCTTATACTCACCCCTGCACGGGCTATGCCCACACCTTGTTGTGTTGGATGCAGACGACGGACAACACTGATCACAGTTGGGGCGTGGAGCAGGACGGTACCTGGAGGTGGACCACTGGGCGGGACGTGCTCGGAGCGGACGTGGGACCCGAGGAGCCTGGAGGCTATCTGTACCCACCCTTCAGGTGGGATTGCCAGTGGACGACACGAGGCCGACGTCTTTTCTTCAGTTTCTGTTCTTTACTTTTTCAGTTGTACTTTACATTTGGGCTTGTATTTCCGGCCCCCTTTACTTTTCTGCACTTTGTAGTTACTTTCCGCTTGCTGACTCTGTGGTGGTTGTTACTTTTAAAGGCAATGCCTTCCCTGTTTACCGGGATTTTACGCCTTGGTGCTAGTCGCCAGCCCCTGGCCTATGGAAGGCGGGCTTGGGGTAGTCACGGCACGGGCCCCGAGGTCGGGTCGTGACATTTACGCCTTTGGTGCTAGTCACCAGCCCCTGGCCTATGGAAGGCGGGCTCGGGGTAGTTACGGCACGTGCCCCGAGGGCGGGTCATGAAAAATTGGTATCAGAGGAGTCAGTTCAACCACAGAACTCAGGACTCTGATCTTTTCTTTCTGTGAAGCAATAGTGTTAAGAGTATTGAGTGTGGTTTTCAGTCCAGGGAGTCCAGTGTTGGTGCGGAGGCTGAAGTATCCATACAACATGACCCTTGCCTCTGATTTCTGACTCAGTGCATGAAAACACTGATTGCGTGTGTGTTTCCCTTGAAAAGTTTTCTTTGTGATTACTTTGTGTCAGCTCACCAGGAATACTGTTTGACCATGGCACACCTGTCATTTTTTTAGGATGACCCCACAAAGGCAACCAGCTAGGGTTTTGAGTTACGTGTGAGATGGCAGCCCACCGAGCGACGAGGCCTCAGTGTAGGGACCCATCACAGCAGAGGCACCAGCGGTACCACTACCCGCTGAGCCACCGATACTACTAGCCCTAGCAGTAGAGAGTGCATGCCACCTGAGTGCATTGCACAAGTTTCAGTGACAGAGGCCACCCAGGTTCCACAGAGAGATGGACCCTCAGGTAGACGAGAATTGGATGGAGGCTATCGTCAGAGTCTTCAGATTGGTTGGGACACTATCTGACCTTATGGTGATCCTTTTGGCGAGTCTACAGCACACATCATCAAGTAGATGGTGGAGCTTGATGCTCCAGGTGCATGACGAGGCATCTCTACATTGGACAGACTTTGAGAGTCTCTTCTGCTTGGATTTTGTTCCAGCCACCCTCTGTGCGGTGCGCATTTAGGATCTACTACTTCTGCAGCAGGGCAGCATGATAGTATCTCAATACTCGACGAGGTTTACTGAACTCTCATGCTACTCCACAAACATGGTACATGAACCATTCTTTAGGGCCTGGAACTTTTAGCAGGGACTAAGGCATGAGATGAGGGCTTCGATGATCTACCTCAGCATTCCGACACAGGCGGGAGTGCTGGAGAAAGCCCTTCTTGTGGAGAGATTTGTCACTGAGCCGACACCAGCAGCGAGACCTACCACTGGGCGACACATAGCAGAGTCTTCTACAGTCGACAGTAGACAGATGTTACAGAGGTCCAGCGGACCAAGCCATCAAGAGATCGACCTTAGGATTCTGGTTCTATTATGCAGGGAACACGGAACAGAGCCAGCTATACGAGTAACAGGCAGTGCTATGCATGCGGCAGGCATGGTCACATGGCTCAAGACTGCGCGACCCGCTGTACAGATGAGCAGTAGACAGTGGAGGGACCTCCCATATAGAGGTAGAGGTTCGACCGTGGTGGTCTGTAGGGAGGAGGCAGACGAGGCAGAGGGGTTGGCCAAGCAGCGGGTGGTGGACGATGCTTTGAGGCTCTACCACCACCACCACCACCACCAGAAGGTACACCCCTACCATAGGGAGTTGGCAGGTAGAGGCAGGCTCAACTCAAGGCAGCGGAGGCTTATGACCACGACGCACCTGAGATGATCTGAGGTACTATCTGTGTCTACTCCACCCTTGTTGCAGTTCTTATAGACATAGGAGCGAGTCATTATTTTATTGCCACTGTCCTTGTTCGGAGCTTGGAGATTCTGACGGAGCCATTGGCTTGACCCTTACGGCTAGAGACTTCTACAGGAGCAGACTCGATGATTATGCAATGGTGCCAGTAGTGTGAGATTACTCTAGGAGGTGAGAGCTTCGACTGGGATCTTCTTGTAGCGGCGTCGAGGCCTTACGACTTCATCTTGGGTATGGACTGGTTTTCTACAGTCCATGCTCAGATTGACTGTATTAGGTGCAAAGTGCGGTGTGTCTACACGGATGGGACCAGGTTCACCTTTACCAACGAGAAGGGAGCCTTTGCAATGCAGGATAGACTTACATAGAGGAGAGAGTAGCCAATCACACATCAGTTGGCTAGTCTCATCCTCAGAGCGGTTGATGTGAAGAGTTTGAGTTTTCCTATTGTGGTGGATCAATATGTTGACGTTTTTCCTAACGACATTCCAAGACTACCTCCTCGAAGAGAGGTAAACTTCTACATAGACCTGTACCAAGGGACAAAACCGATATCTAATCCAGCATATCAGCTGGCTCCTGTCGAGATTCGTAAGCTACGGGTACAGCTGGAGGTCTTGTAGGGAAAATTATTCATCCGACCCAGTGTTTCACCCTGGGATTCTCCGATTTTGTTCGCCAAGAAGGAAGATGGGAGCTTGTGACTATGTTTCGACTACTGTCGCCTGAATCGGGTGATCGTAAGGAACAAGTACTCACTCCCAAGGATTGATGAACTCTTTGACCATCTCAAGGGAGAACGATGGTTCTCAAAGATAGACCTCAGGTCAGGCTATCACCAGCTCAGAGTTCAATATGAGGATTTACAGAAGACGACCTTCAGGTTTCGGTATGGCCACTATGAGTTCTTGATTATTCCCTTCGGCATGACCAATTCTCTAGCAGTGTTCATGAGTCTCATGAACATGATCTTCCAGCCTTACCTCGATCGGATTGTTGTAGACTTCATTGAAGACATACTGATTTACTCAACCACTGAGGATGAGCACGCCTACCACTTGCAGGTTGTACTGGATACACTCCGAGAGCACTATCTTTATGGTAAGATCTTGAATTGCTAGTTCTGGATTCGAGAGGTTCACTTCTTGGGACATGTCATCTCAGAGGTGGGAGTTGCAGTGGATCCAGCAAAGATTGAGGCGGTGCTTGCTTGGAAGCCACCCAGGAGTGTGACAGAAGTTCGGAGTTTCCTAGTTCTGGATGGGTACTATCGAAGGTTTGTGCCAAACTTCTCCAAAGTTTTAGCACTGTTTAAATCTTTGATGAAGAAGGGGAAACTGTTAGTGTGGTCAGAAAGATGTCAGTAGAGATTTTAGGAACTAAGGCGGAGATTGACCAGTGCGCCCATCTTGAGGCTACCAGAGGAGGGCGTTGAGTACGTAGTTTACTACGACGCATCAGGGACTGAACTCAGGTGTGTACTGATGTAGGAGCGCGCGATGATCGCTTATGGTTCACGACATTTGAGATAGCATGAGCAAAACTATGCTACCCATGACCTGGAGTTAGCAGCAGTGGTCTTCTCCTTGAAGATGTGGCGGCACTATCTGATAGGTGATCGCTTTACAGTCTACTCTGACCACCAGAGTCTCAGGTACATCTTCTCGCAGAAGGATCTGAACCTGAGACAACAGAGATGGATAGAGTTCCTCCAGGACTATGACTTTGAGATAGTCTATACTCAAAGGAAGGGGAACGTTGTGGCTGATGCTCTCAGTAGGAGATCGGGCATTCAACTACTAGGCGAGGTGACAGAGTAGCTATCCACGTTGCAGATATCCTTTGTGGATATAGATGGAGCAGCCTTTCTTCAGCCTTTCATGGTCACTCCTCTACTTCTTTAGTGAGTTATAGAGGGAAAGAATGGGGACGCTGACTGCGAGACACAACGTGCTCAGATATCCTCAGGGGTGGCACCCAATGGATTTTATGAAGGAGGGGAGCACGTCATCCCCTTCAGGGGACGTACGATAGTACCGGTTGAACTATAGGAGGAGGTGCTGAGGGAGTTCCACACTTCTCCTCTAGCGGTTCATCCAGGAGTGGCGAAGATGTATCAGGACCTCAGATGACAGTACTGGTTGCCGGGTATGAAGAAGGTTGTCACAAAGTGAGATTCATGATGCCTCACTTGTCAGCAAGTGAAGGCGGAGCACTAGGTATCAGCAAGCTTGGTACAACCCTTAGAGGTCCCGTAGTGGAAGTGGGATGGGATATCCATGGATTTTATGACGGGGATTCCATGTACATCTAGGGATCACGACTCTATCTGGGTGATTGTCGACCGACTCACCAAGTCGGCCCACTTCCTACCGATCATAGAGCAGGGCTCAGTAGAGATCTTGGGACGCCTCTACGTTCAGGAGATCGTACGGATTAACGGTGTGCCATCGACTATTGTATCCGATCGAGATGATCGCTTTACTTCCCAGATTTGGAAGGGGTTGTAGGAGGCCTTTGGTACGCAGCTATGGCTGAGCACTGCCTTCCATCCTCAGACAGATAGACAGACTGAGAGGACCATTCAGACTCTCGAGGACATGCGCTGTGAATGTGTCCATGACTTTGGTCGCCGCTGGGCGGATCACCTACCCTTGGTGTAGTTTTCTTACAACAACAAATATCACTCCACCATCGGGATGACACCATAGGAGGCACTGTTTGACCGACCTTGCAGATCAACTCTATGCTGGACTGACCCTGGAGAGTCTACACTTGTAGGACCAGAGATGGTTCTGGCTACAACAGAGAAGGTGCAGATCATCTAGGAGTGGATGAAGACTACACAGAGCATACAGAAGTCCTATGCTGATAGAATACGGAGACCACTGGAGTTCGAGGATGGTGACCATGTCTTCTTACAGGTGTCACCTCGACGGGGTCTATGGAGATTTGGCCGGGGCGGCAAGTTATCTCCCCATTTCATTAGACCATTCTAGGTTCTCAGTAGAGTAGGTGAGGTGGCTTACCACCTGGACCTTCCACCTCAGTTGCACAAGGTGAATGATGTCTTCCATGTACCTCAGCTGAGGAGATACATGCATGACCTGACCCACATCATTGATCACGGGGAGATGGACATCGACGATAGGGCGACATTCTCGGAGGTTCTGGTGGAGATTGAGGATCGACAGAAGTGGGTCCTTCGTGGATGGTCGATTCCTCTGGTGCGCGTTTGCTGGAAGCACGAGAACCTTCATGAGATCACATGGGAATGGGAGGCTCAGATGTGTGCTCAATACCCCTTTTTGTTTCCCTAGTGTATGTTGTAGCTTTACGGGGACGTAAAGCCCTGAGGTGGGAGTAATTTAAAGAAACAAAAATTTAAAAGAATTTTCTTTCTTAAATACTTTGAAAATTTACGAGTCTGTGGATTCTGACGGCACCTGATTCTGAGGCCCGGTGTGTCCGGAATCAATTTTTGAAGTTTTGTTTGGGTACGTTCAGTAAACATACGAGCGAGTTTTTCTATCTTTTGAACCGGTGCTCCGAATTGAAATCCAAGGAAACTGATGAACTCACATCGCCAATATTCGCTTAAGGGGACCTTTACCGCATTTTCCTTTTATGTGGGTTGAAAGTTTATTTTTGGGGATTTAGAATGAATTAAATAAAAATTGTTGTACACAATTTTATTTTATTTTATTTTATTTTATATACAAGAGGAATTTAAGGGAGGGGACCACATGAATCCAAACCCTTCACCACCCCTCAACTCCCCATTATTACCCCTTATTTATTACTTTGAAAACTCCACATATTTATTATGGTGGAACCTTCCCACCTCCCTCCTCCCATAAATAGTGCCAATTTGTATAATTAATATCAGTGATAATTTATTGGAACCTCTTTTGAAATAATATGAATTGCATGGAAATTCTATTAATTGGTGAGCCTCCTTATTTATTTTGCGTTGGCAAATCACTTTTGGGGAAAAGGATCTGGAGAATTAAAAAAAAGGGAGGCGGTCCTTCTTCGACGAAGAACACCATTATTCAATGAAGAACATCCCCGGTGAAGAATGCGGAGGACTTCTTCCTCGGACACACCTCGACGTCAAGGAGCCGACGTCGCCTACAACAATGACTCTTCCTCCATCGATGATGGGATGACACCGTTCTTCCACGATGCCCGACTACCGCGACACTCATCTTCCGCGGCTTGACGACTAACGACGTCAACTAAGAGGTAGGGGGATTTGTATATTTCATTTATTTGATTTATACCCTCGAGCATGGAGTTTAATTGTTGGTTGATGATTTGAACCACTAACGCGGTGGGTACGGACTAACGAACAAGTCCGAACCCATCCCTGTATCGTTCTTCATGTGCGGGATGTTGGCGACGACCAAACCAGACCACAACGGTGATTTGGAGCCTTCGCAGTGGATTTCGGATCCTGAGATGACCGCAGGCATAGACAGAAGAAAAAACGGACCACCAGAATGACTCTAGTGTCCCAGGGAAGACCGCAATAGTGCGGTTTGTCGGAGTGGTGCGACCGGCGATCGGAGGTGACAGCCGGCCGCCTGGAGGCGGCGTCACCCCAGTGCGCCTCCGGCAGAAGCCCGCCGCGGCTCCGGTCATGGTTGTGAGGAGGGGATCCCACGGCCGCATGGGATTTGGGAGACAAGAGGCGCCAGCCTGGCATTGCATTTGCGGAACCGGGGGGTCGTGCCCCCCACTCGTCCAGCTCCCCCCCACCCCCCGCCCGGCCGGGCCGAGGTGGGTCACGCGGACCGGGCCGCGCCGGCCGGGCCGCACCTAGCCGGGCCTGGCCATGCCCCGCCGGGCCGGGCTAGACCCAGAACCGAGTCAGGTCGACCCGGTTTGGGCCGACCTAGGGTTGGTTGGGCCGGGTTGGACCAGGCCCAGACACCCCATTTCGGACCTTTTTTCGGTCTTTTGCCCATAACTTGAGCTACAGGACTCCGATCGATGCAACGCCAGTTGAATAGGAATCCTTGGATTTAGAAAGTCGTTTCAGTATTTTACACTCAAGATTTTGGGGAATTTTGGGTATGGCCGAGTTGGTTCGAACCCAAAACCAACCGGCCCCTTGGAGCCGAAACACTTATAACTTAAGGACTGAACGTCCGATTGACGTGCCATCAACTACGTTGAATTACTTTTGATGAGATGGTTCTTTTGGAATACTACACTTGATGTTTGGAGGCAGATAGAGTATGGTTGGGTTGCCTTTATCTTAAAAACCAACCGGGCCCCTGGAACGGAAAAACCAATAACTCTCAGACCAGGCGTCTAATTGATGCACCGTTTGTTGCGTTGGGTTTCTTTTGACGAGACAGAACTTTGGGATACATCAACTCTGGACTTCGTGACATTTGATGTATCAACCCCCTTGCTCGAGGAGCGGACCCTCCCAGAATCGAGCGTGCTGTGTGTGGGAACCCTAGAGCTGGATCCAACTGAATCGACTACCGTACTGGAAATCCTCTATGGGTTCAACGACGATGAGTACTGTTCTTGAATCCAATGTGGGTCCGACAGTTTGACTTCTATTCTAGTATCCTACGTGGGACCGATAGAGTGGCTGGTCTAGTATCCTACATGGGCCCGACAACTTAGCTGGACTAGTATCCTATGTGGGTCCGCCAACTTAGATGAATCAGTGACTACATCTGATCATCTTTATAACTTTATGAAAGAATGTATACCTGTGTGAGCCGAGTATTGACTTTCAATCATTACCATCGGTGTGATTGACTTCTTTCCTGTGTGGACCGGGTTGTGCTTGGGCTCGGGAGTTGGAGCCGAACTGAGATTGATGGCTTAGGTATATGTATGGGCAGATACCTAAGTAGAGTCGGTTGATACTTCGTGATTGTATCTTTCCTTTGTGGTTTATCCTTTGTGGATTCTGGGATACCTTCTGTGGTCTCGTGGTCCCTTCTGAGTATCTTTATACTCACCCCGGCACGGGCAATGCCCGTACTACATTGTGTTGGTTACAGAAGATGGACAACACTGATCGTGGTTGATGCCTATGGAGCTGGACAGTACCTGGAGGTGGACCACTTGTCGGGATGCACACGGAGCGGACGGACATGCCCGAGGTACTGAGAAGACTATCTATACCCACCCTTTAGGTGGGATTCCCATAGGACGACTCGGTGGTTGCTGCTTTAATTTACTGCTATTGTACTAGACTTTCAGTTGTACTGTACTTTTTCTGTTGGGTTTGTATTCTGGCCCATTTACCTTTCAGCACTTACTTGTGTTCAGTATTAATTTGTGCTTACTTCAGCTTGTGTACTGTGTTGTGTTTTTCCTTTACTATCATAAAGGCAATGCCTTCCCTTTTTTGTCGGGATTTACGCCTTTGGTGCTAGTCGCCAGCCCCTGGCCTATGGAAGGCGGGCATGGGGTAGTCACGACACGGGCCCCGAGGGCGGGTCGTGAAAAATTGGTATCAGATGAGTCGGTTCTACCACAGAACTCAGGACTCTGATCTTTTCTTTCTTTGAATCAATAGTGTTAAGAGTATTGAGTGTGGTTTTCAGTCTAGGTCGTCCTGTGTTGGTGCAGCGGATGACCTATCCATACACCAGGACCCTGACCTCTAATTTTTTGACTTAGTGCACAAAAACACTGATTGCGTGTGTGTTTCCCTAGAATAATTTTCTTTGTGATTACTTTCTGTCAGCTCACCAGGTATACTGTTTGACTGTGGCACACCTGTCCTTTTTTCTGGATGGCCCCATGAATCCAACCAGCCTGGGTTCCGAGTTATGTGCGAGATGGCAGCCCACCGAGCGACGAGGCCTCGGTGTAGGGTCCCATCATAGTCGAGGCACCAGCGGTACCACTACCTGCTGAGCCACCGATAATACCAGCCCCAGCAGTAGAGAGTGCACGCCGCCTGAGTGCGTTGCATGAGTTTCAGCGACAGAGGCCACCCAGGTTCCGTGGAGAGATGGACCCTCAGGAAGCCGAGGTTTGGCTGGAGGCTATCGTTAGAGTCTCAGATTGGCAGGGACACCAGCTGACCTTATGGTGATTCTTGTCGCGAGTCTACTGCACGTAGTAGAAGGTAGATGGTGGAGCTTGATGCTCCAGGTGCACGACGAGGCATCTCTACTTTGGACAGACTTCTAGAGTCTCTTCCGTTCAGAGTTTGTTCTAGCCACCCTATGTGCGGTGCGCATTCAGGAGATACTACATCTACAGCAGGGCAGCATGGCAGTAGCTCAGTACTTGGTGAGGTTTACTGACCTCTCATGCTAATCCACAGACATGGTACGAGACAAATTCTTCAGGGCCCGAACATTTGAGTAGGGGCTGAGGCACGAGATGAGGGCTTCGATGATCTCCCTCAGCATTCCGATGGAGGCAGGAGTGCTCGAGCGAGCCCTTCTTGTGGAGAGATTTCTTGCTGAGCTGACACCAGCAACGAGACCTACCACCGGGTGACACGTAGCAGAGTCTTCTGCAGTCCACAGTAAACAGATGTCACAGAGGTCTAAGCGGACCAAGCCATTAGGAGAGAGACCTTAGGATTCAGGTTCTATTGTGTGGGGAACACGGAAGAGATCCAACTATACGAGGAGCATGCAGTTCTTGCATGTGGCGGGCAGGGTCACATGGCTCGAGACTGCCCGACCCGCTGTACAGATGAGAAGAAGACAGTGGAGGGACCTCCCAGGCAGAGGCAGAGGTTCGACCGTGGCAGTCCGCAGGGAGGAGGCGGACGAGGCCGAGGGGCTGGCCGAGAAACGGGTGGTGGAAAATTCTTTGAGGCTCTACCACCACCACCAGGAGGTCCACCCCGACCACAGGGAGTTGGCGGGTAGAGGTAGGCTCAGATCTAGGCAGCGGAGGCTTACGACCACAGCGCACCTGAGATGATTTGAGGTACTATCTGTGTCTACTCCACCCTTACTACAGTTCTTATAGACACAGGTGCAAGTCATTCTTTTATTTCCACTTCTCTTGTTTAGAGCTTGGAGATTCCAACGGAGTCGTTGGCTCGACCCTTACGGCTAGAGACTCCTACGGGAGCAGACTCGACGATTACGCACTGGTTCCGGTAGTGTGAGCTTACTCTAAGAGGTGACAGCTTCCGCTGGGATCTTCTTGTAGCAACATCGAGGCCATACGACATCATCTTGGGAATGGAATGGTTATCTAAAATCCATGCTCAGATTGACTGTATTAGGTGCAAAGTGCGGTGTGTCCGCACGGATGGGACCATGTTCACCTTCACCGACGAGCAGGGAGCCTTTGCAGTGCAAGATGGATTTACGCAGAGGAGAGGGCATCCAATCACACATCAGTTGGCTAGTCTCATCCTCGGATCAGTTGATGTGCGGAGTTCGAGTTTTCCTGTTGTGGTGGATCAGTATGTTGATGTTTTTCATGACGACATTCTAGGACTACCTCTTCGAAGAGAAGTAGACTTCTACATATACCTGTACCTCGGGACGTCACCGATATCTACTCCAGCATATCGGATGGCTCCCACCGAGCTTCATGAGCTGCGGGTACAGCTGGAGGACTTGCAGGGAAAAGGATTCATCTGACCCTGTGTTTCACCCTGGGCTTTTCCGATTTTGTTCTCCCAGAAGGCTGATGGGAGCTTGCAACTGTGTGTCGACTACCGTCGCCTGAATCAGGTGACCTTAAGGAACAAGTACCCACTCCCGAGGACTGATTACCTCTTTGACCAGCTCAAGGGAGCACGATGGTTCTTGAAGATAGACCTCAGGTCAGGCTATCACCAGCTCAGAGTTCGAGACGAGGATGTGCAGAAGACGACCTTCAAGTGTCGGTATAGCCACTACGAGTTCTTGATTTTGCACTTTAGCATGAACAATTCTCCAGCAGTGTTCATGAGTCTCATGAACAGGATCTTCCAGCCTTCCCTCGATCAGTTTGTTGTAGTCTTCATTGACGACATACTGATTTCCATGACCATTGAGGAGGAGCACGCCTACCACTTGCAGGTTATACTAGATACACTCTGAGAGCACCATATTTATGGTAAGCTCTCGAAGTTCTAGTTCTGGAATCGAGAGTATCACTTATTGGGACACGTCATCTCGGAGGTGGGAGTTGCAGTGGATCTAGCAAAGATTGAGGCAGTGCTTGCTTGGGAGCCACACAAGAGCGTGACGGAAGTTCGGAGTTTCCTTGGTCTGGCTGGGTACTATTGGAGGTTTGTGCCAGACTTCTCCAGTGTTTCATAATCGCTTACTGCTTTAACGAAGAAGGGAAAACCCTTCATGTGGTCAGATAGATGTTAGCAGAGCTTTCAAGAGCCGAGGTGGAGATTGACCAGTGCGCCCATCTTGAGTCTACCAAAGGAGGGTATTGGGTACGTAGTTTACTGAGACACATAAGGGACCAGACCTGGGTGTGTCCTGATACAGGAGAAAGTAGTGATCACTTATGGTTCTGGGTAGTTGAGACAACACGAGCATAACTACGCTACCCATGACCTGGAGTTTGCAGCAGTGGTCTTTGCCTTGAAGATATGGCATCACTATCTGATTGGTGAGCGATTTACAGTCTACTATGACCATCAAAGTCTCAGGTACATCTTCTCGTAGAAGGACCCGAACCTGAGACAGCGGCGATGGCTCGAGTTCCTATAGGACTCTGACTTTGAGATAGTCTATACTCCTGGGAAGGGGAATATTGTGGCTGATGCTCTCAGCAAGAGATCGGGATTTCAGCTACTAGGCGAGGTGACGAAGCAGTTAGCCACATTACAAATATCCTTTGTGGATATAGATGGAGCATCCTTTCTTCAGTCACTCACAGTCACTCACCCACTTCTTCAGCGAGTTATAGAGGTGCAGCATGAGGACGCTGACTACGAGACACGACATGCTTAGATATCCTCAGGGGTGGAACCTGATGGATTTTTTGAAGGAGGGGAGCATGTCATCTCCTTCAAGGGATTTACGATAGTATCAGTTGCACTACAGGAGGAGGTGCTGAGGGAGTTCCACACTTCCCCTCTAGCAGTTCATCCAGGAGTGGAAAAGATGTATCAGGACCTCAAATGACAACACTGGTGGCCGAGTATGAAGAAGGTTGGGGAAAAGTTTGTTTCACGATGCCTCAATTGTCAGAAAGTGAAGGTGGAGCACCAGGTACTAGAAGGCTTGGTAAATCCCTTAGAGGTCCCATAGTAGAAGTGGGATGGGATATCCATGGATTTCATGATGGGGCATCCACGTACATCTAGGGGTCACGACTCTATCTAGGTGATTTTCGACCGACTCACCAAGTCGTACCACTTACTACTGATCAGAGAGTAGGGCTCAGTAGAGAGCTTGGGACGCCTCTACGTTCAGAAGATTGTAAGGATTCACAGTGTGTCATCGACTGTTGTATCCGATCAAGATGCTCGCTTTACTTCCTGGCTTTGGAAGGGGTTTCCAGAGGCCTTTGGGACACAGTTGTGTCTGAGCACCGCCTTCCATCCTCAGATGGACGAACAGACCGAGAGGACCATTCAGACTCTCGAGGACATGCTCCATAAATGTGTCCATGACTTTGGTCGTAGCTGGGAGGATCAACTACCCTTTTTGGAGTTTTCATACAACAACAGCTACCACTACACCATCGGGATGGAACCATACGAGGCACTGTACGAATGACCTTGGAGAACACCTCTATGACGAACTGACCTTGGGGAGTCAGCACTTGTAGAACCAGAGATGGTTCAAGCTATGATGGAGAAGGTGCAGATAATCCAGGAGTGGATGAATACTACACAGAGCAGACAGAAGTCCTATGCTGATAAGAGGCGGAGACCACTGGAGTTCGAGGATGGCGACCACGTCTTCTTACGGGCCTCACCTCGATGGGGTATATGGAGATTTGGTTGGGGCGACAAGTTATCTCCGCATTTCATCAGACCATTCCAGGTTCTCAGCAGAGTAGGAGAGGTGACTTACCGCCTGGCCCTTCCACCTCAGTTGCATAGGGTGCATGACGTCTTCCACGTATTTCAGCTGAGGAGATACGTGTACAACCTAACCCACATGATTGATCATGGGGAGCTAGACATCGATGACGGGGCAACATTCTCGGAGGTTCCGATGGAGATCGAGGATCGAAAGGGCTGGGTCCTTCATGGATGGTCGATTCCTCTAGTACGAATTCACTGGCAGCACGAGAACCTTCAGGAGAGCACATGGGAGCGAGAGGCTCGGATGCGTGCTCAGTACCCCTTTTTGTTTCCCTAGTGTATGTTGTAGCTTTACAGGGACGTAAAGCCTTGAGGTGTGAGTAATGTAAAGATGAGGAAATTTCAAGGAATTTTTTTTTCTTAAATACTTTGAAATTTTACGAGTCTGTGGCTTCTGACGGCACCTGATTCCAAGTCCCAGTGTGCCCAACATCAATTTTTGAAGTTTTTTTGGGTACATTTAGTAAACGTACAAGCGATTTTTTCTATCTTTTAAACCGGTGCTCGGAATTGAAATCTGAGGACACCGATGAACTCGCTGCACCGATATTTGCTTAAAGGGACCTTTACCATAGTTGCATTTTATGTGGGTTGAAAGTTAATTTTTGGGGATTTAAAATGAATTAAATAAAAATTATTTTACACAATTTTATTTTATTTTATTTACAAGAGGAAGTTAAGGGTGGGGACCACACGAACCCAAACCCTTCACCACCCCTCAACTCCCCATTAATACCCCTTATTTATTACTTTGACAACTCCACATATTTATTATGGTGGAACCTTCCCAACTCCCTCCTCCCATAAATAGTGCCAATTCGTATTATTAATATTAGCATTAATTTATTGGCACTGCTTTTGAATTAATATGAATTGAATGGCAATTCTATTAATTGGTGAGCCTCCTTATTTCTTTTGCGTTGGAAAATCAATTTTGGGGAAAAGTCTCTGGAGAATTAAAAAAAGGGAGGCGGTCCTTCTTCGACGAAAAACACCATTCTTCAATGAAGAACATACCCGAAGAAGAACGCGAAGGAATTCTTCCTCGAATGCACCTCGACGTCAAGGAGCCTACATCACCAACAACAATAACTCTTCCTCCATCGTTGATGGGATGACACCGTTCTTCTGCGACGCCCGACCACCGCGACAATCGTCTTCCAGGGCTCGATGATGAATGACGTAAACTATGAGGTAGGGGGATTTGTATATTTCATTTATGTGATTTATACCCTCGAGCATGGCGGTTAATTTTTGAGTGATGATTCGAACCACTAACGCGGTGGGTACTGACTAACAAACAAGTCCGGACCCATCGTCGTATCGTTCTTGATGCGCGGGCTGTTGGTGACGATGAAATGGGACCACAACGGTAATTTGGAGCCTTCGTAGTAGAGTTCCGATCCCGAGATGACCACAGGAATAAACGTAAGAAAAAACAGACTACCAGAATGACTCCAGTGGCCCACGGAAGACCGCGGCGGCGCGGGTCGCCGGAGCGGCACCGCCGACGACCGGAGGCGGCGGAGGCACCCCAGCGCGCCTCCGACATAAGTCCGCCGATGCACTAGCCATAGCAGCGAGGAGGGGATCCCGCAGCCATGTGGGATCCGGGAGACAAACGACGCTAGCCCGACGCCACGTTCACAGAACCGAGGGGCCGTACCCCTCACTCAGCCAGCTGGTCGAGCCAGCACACCCCCCCCTCGGCCGGGCCGGGGCGGGTCATGCAGACCGGGCCGCGTCCCTCTAGGCTGGGTCGGAATTGGACCCGGGATAGGTTGAATCAGTTTGGGCCGACCCAGGGTGGGTTGGGCCGGGTCGGACCGGGACCAGACCCCCCACTTCAGACCATTTTTTGGTCTTTTGCCCATAACTTGAGCTACAGACTTCCAATCGATGCACCGTCAGTTTCATAGGAATCCTTGGATTGATAAGGTCATTTAAGTATATTACACATGAGGTTTCGGTGTCGTTTGGGTACTTCTGGGTTGGTTCAAACCTGAAACCAACCGGGCCCTTGGGCCTGAAACACTTATAACTTAAGGACCGGACGTCCGATTGACGTGACGTCAACTACGTTGAATTCCTTTTGATGAGATGGTTCTTTTGGAATACTCTACTTGAGGTTTGGACACAATTGGAGTATGGTCAGGTAGGTTTTATCTTAAAAACCAACCGAGCCCCTGGAACGAAAAAGCCAATAACTCTCAGACCGGGCGTCCGATTGATGCACCGTCTGTCACGTTGGGTTTCTTTTGACGAGACGGAACTTTGGGATACATCAACGCTGGACTTCATGACAGTTTATGTATCGACCCCCTTGCTCGAGGTGTGGACCCTCCCAGAATCGAGCATGCTGTGTGCGAGAACCCTAGAGCTGGCTGCGACTGCATCGACTACCGTACAGGAAATCCTCCGTGGGTTCGACAGTGATGAATAATTTTCTTGTCTCCTATGTGGGTCCTACAGTTTGAATTCTATTCTAGTAGCCTACGTGGGTCCGACAGAGTGGCTGGTCTAGTATCCTACCTTGGTCCGACAGCTTAGCTGGACTAGTATCCTACGTGGGTCCGCCAGCTTAGATAAATCTGTGACTACATCTTATCATATTTATCACTTTACGAAAGAATGTATACTTGTGTGAGCAGAGTCTTGAATTTCAATCATTACCATCAGTGTGATTGAATTCTTTCCTATGTGGACCGGGTTGTTCTTGGGCTCAAGAGTTGGAGCCGAACTGAGATTGGTGACTTAGGTATATGTATGGGCATATACCTAAGTAGAGTTGGTTGATACTTCATGATTGTATCTTTCCTTTGTGGTTTATCCTTCGTGGATTCTGGGAGACCTTCTGTGGTCTCGGGGTCCCTTTTGAGTATCTTTATACTCACCCCTGCATGGGCAATGCCCGCACTACATTGTGTTGGTTAGAGACGATGGACATCACTGATTGTGGTTGAGGCCTGTGGAGCTGGACGGTACCTGGAGGTGGACCACTTGGCGGGACGCACACGGAGCGGATGGACGAACCTGAGGTACCGAGGAGACTATCTGTACCCACCCTTCAGTTGGGATTCCCAGAGGATGACTCGGTGGTTGATGCTTTACTTTACTGCTGTTGTACTAGACTATCAGTTGTATTGTACTTTTTCAGTTGGGTTTGTATTCTGGCCCATTTAACTTTCAGTACTTACTTGTTTTCAGTATTACTTTGTGCTTACTTCAGCTTGCGTACTCTGTTGTGTTTTTCCTTTACTATCATAAAGGCAATGACTTCCCTTTTTATCGGGATTTATGCCTTTGGTGCTAGTTTCCAGCCCCTAGCCTATGGAAGGCGGGTTTGGGGTAGTCACGACACGGGCCCTGAGGGCTGGTCGTGACAATATACCCCATAAAAAATATATTAGGTGCATAATATAATATAAGTCTCAATGAAGTGAAATCGAGATGAAAAACCCTTACCCCGAGTCTCCTCTTTGTCATACACCATTGGTCCTACTATATAATGAATTTAAATTTATTGAATACTTTTTTAAGAAATTTTTTATATATATTATATGTTTAAATTTTCTTTTATAATTATTTGAAATCCATTAATTTAATAGTTCTTTATTGCATCAACCACTTAGGAACATTTAGTTAATTTTCCCAAAAATAACATTGGTATATTATTCATTGTTAAAGGAGTTATGAAATGGTTCCATCATGTCACTAATGTTAATAATTTCATGAATATAATTTTTATTAATTATATATAATTTTATAATCATCTATTCATGGTGTTAATATAAAAATTATTTACATCACTTTGTGGAGGTGGGTAGTCCACACCTATGCATGAGAAACATTATCATTTTAAAATGAATGAAAGGTTAAGAATTTATATGATAAATTATAATTTTAGAATAATAATTATTTCAAAAATATCATATATAATTAATAATTTCAACTTTATATCCATCCAAGTAAATCAATGATTAAAAACAAATTAAATTTCTACATAGAGATGAAAAGTCATACGTACGCCCGAGCGATATTTTTTTCATAGGATTGAACAGCCATAATTTTTTTTGTAAAATTATAATTATAACATCAATTTATATTGGTGATATTGGATTAATTATGTTAGGATGGATAATAAATATTAAGTGGAAGTATAAAAAGAAATAAACTTTGAAAGAGTTGGGAAAGATGATTGCCTCTTCTTTGAGAGACCTCATTTGGATTACAAATTAATCCCTTGAGGATAATATTAAGGTAAGAAAAAGAGTTCAAGAAATAATGGAAGAATTTAGGAAGTTGTTTTGGTAGGTATTGACATAAAAAACGTCTTAATGTTTGTTAAAAGAATATGAGATGCTGTTTTCTTTTATAAGTGAGGGAAATAACACATTTTTAATTATTTAAAACATTTAAATATAATATATATCATAATAATTTAATATGGAACCAAATAAAACCAAATTCATTGATATGATATGATGGGGTAGAAAAAATCTCATTCAATCATAATTAAACAAGTGTTAGAGACATTTTGAGACTTATCTCTTTGTTAAACCCCCTTTAAACTAAATTTAACCTTAAACGTGATAACTTAACTTTTTATCATGATAAATTAATTATATGCTAGAAAATAAAAGGGGTATACTAATGAAATTTGGAAATGATGATTCTAAAATTTGAATTCATTTTATTATATTCAAAATCTATAATCGATAATAATTACTTTTAATATGAGTATGAAAAATGAACGATTTTATTAAATAAAATTTACAATTAAAGCGTAAAAAAATCATTTCATTGTAAAATCTCGTAATAAATTGATTTACATAAATTTTATTGGTTAAATAATAAAAATTATAGGTTTTTATAATTTTGGATCAGGAAAAAACTGAATGAGACCATCTAAACATATAATTAAATGCAAATACCTAAAAAATAGTTTTGAATTTAGATAAAATATAATCTATGTTCATAAAAGTAAAGAATAGGTTCCAAATTTAAAATAATGTCTTAAAATACATTTTTTAACTCCATAAAAATATATTCGATTAAAAACCACTCCTCCAATAGGATAGAGTCATGTGTTAGAGAGATTTTAATTCCTCACCCCATAGTTTTAACCTAGTTTTACCTATTTTACCCTTACTTAGGAGACAAATCATTATCAAAGTTACTATTCAAAATGAAAAAAGGTATATATTAATAAAATTCAAAAATCCTGATTCTAAATATGGAATCCATTTTCAATATTATGTTGTTATAAGTGGAAAAAATCAATTTTAATATAAATGTAATAAACCAGCCTAGATACCCTGGTACTCTAACACCTGAGCTGGCTTTGACATGGCCTGAAGGGTGTTCCCAATCCACGCAAGTTGGAAAATAACACTAGTAATCATATCAATATAAATAGGGAACCAATTTTACACAAAACAATAGAAGATAAAATATACAAGTTAGCATTATCAACACTCCAAAGGGAGAAATCGCAAGAAACAAACAAGTAAAACAGTACTCAGAAAGAATGGTAAACAACCGAAAGGAAACAAAAATAAAAACCAGACCAAAGTATCAAAATATACTATATAACAAGTGGACAATAGCTCCATCAGTCCCCATTATCACTCCAAAGTCCAAAGGATCAATAATATCTACCACCTACAAGTAGTGCTTTCCCTTTGATTGGACTTGGCATAAGATAATCTATAGATTCCAAAAAGAAAAGCTAGGGTGTGAGATATAAATACCAGTAGGGTACCACAAAGTGTTATATAATCAATTCCATGAAAATTAACCGAATTATCCTTTCATTTTAAAAAATAAAACTAGGCATTATATTTAATTCACATATTTTAAACGAAAACACACTTTTTCATAAAAAAAGATAGTAGAAAAATCAAAACTGAATTAAATGGACATTTTATATAAATTTTTATATAAAGAAGTTTTCATGAATAAAATAGTTCAATACATAATAAAATGTATATCCAAATCAGTAAAATCATAGAACCATGTACAAAATCTGCATGATATGTTAGTTCAGGGAGTAGGATCCACAAACATCTCAATAATGATCTCATCTCAGGATAGGTGTGAACCCTCTAATCAATCTACACCCTAGTCAAGGAACCCCCATGGTACATCTACACTCCCAAATGGGAACCCTGTTGTGTGTTCATGACATAATTATTTAGTCAGAGTTGTCATTATCAATCCATTACTAGGGATTAAAGGTCTTACCATGCTTGTTCGAGTTACCACTAAATACACAGGCTAATATGTGCTCTAAAAAAAAAATCAATCAAACATTGTAAAATCATTAATTTCAAGTAAATTTAAATTACAATTTCCTAATTTTATTTTTCAAGATGCCTTTCTCATTTCAAAACCAAAAATAGAGTTTTTCATCAATTTAGGCCATTTCAATTCATCTTTCACTTTAATAAATTTTTCTCAAGGTCCAACATCAAATAAATTTCAAAATCAAGCCATCATTTTTTCTAAAAATTGCCCCACATTTCAATTTCACTAAAAATTGTTGGTTTTCATCAATCTCATGCCAATATCAAAATCAAACATGAAATCCTTTCAAATCCATACTTTTAAATCAATTAAAAAATCATTTCAATTCAATAAAGAAATTTAAGGTTCCAATCATAGGACAAAGTATTATAGAATAAAATACCTTTAAAGCAAGAGATTTTAATGCACTATGCCTATAGTGGGGAATGATAATGGAGAACAAAGGCATCAGAGATCAAGAAACAAAACCTGTCGGAGACTGAATGCAATCAACAGAGATTCAATCCAACAAGAAAAGGGGTTTCATAAGACAAAAACGCCTCTTAGGAGCCTTCAAGGACCAAGGATTCGAGTTAGGGTCTAAATTGGGTGATTTGGGGTTAAACTGGAGAGTTTTAATATTTTAATGAAATTTTAGAGAGAATTAAAACCCGCAAACATGGATTACTAGGTAGGGCCGCACGGGAAGACAAACCTTTCACCCTAACTATAAACCCGTACTAGTCAGGTGGATGGTTTAACCTAGGAGGGTTCATGATTTTCAATCTATGAAACAACTATGAAAACAATCACTATCTAAGGTTGAACAATTTTTAGGGGCTATCTGCACAGTTTGGATAAACCATGCACCCCCTTCTAGTGGCTCACAATATGGTGCATGGTTTTCTAGGACAAAATGTATGGTTTTTCATAACCTTGCACCAACTATGAATAGCCTCTTGGGATTAAAAAATTATCTATATTTCACCCGAAATAGCCCAAGATAAGACCCAAAAAAATAAGATCAAAACAAGTGTAAAGGAATACTAGAAAAAGGTAATGAGATGTTACAACCTCCCCACCACAAAAACATTATGTCCCTAGAAAGTATGTTAAGAAGGATTCATATCAAAGAGATGATGCCACTGATATATCTTAAATTATTCACTCTCCCATGTCTCATGCAAATAAATACTATACTTCCATAACATATAAAGGTATCATCCTACCATGATGAACCTTTGTCTCAGAATCAATGATCTTGATTGGAAGATTAGTCGTGAATAAATCAAGATCAACATCAAGATACTCTCAAATCAATATATGAGATGGATCATAAAGATACATTTGAAGGTATGATACATGGAACACACTATGTATCAACATCAACAATGGTGGAAGTTCTAAATGGTAAGGTACTTTCCCCAACATCTCAACAACCTCGAAAGGTCCCACAAACCACAGTGTAATATTCCCATTTTCCCAAGATGTAGATGACCCAAATAAGGTGAAACTCTTAAGAAAAAATTGTTACCAATAAAAAACAATGATCTTAAATGATCATCATAATACTTATATTGTCTTGGTGTCATAGCCATTCTCTAATAAATCAAAAAAATCTTCGTTGTCATCTCTTGGACCAACCAAGGTCTAACCAAGGAAGCTTTACCAAAATCCAACCAACACAAAATATATTTTCTCAATATTCTATACATGTACTCAAAATTACCCATATAAATGTGTATTGGTAACTATTATTATAAGAAAAATCAATCATCCCCAAATGGATGTCCCAAACTCCACCAAATTTGAGAACATAAGAATGTAACATGTCCTCAAGAACCTGTATAGCTCTTTCTATCTGAGAATCTGTCTATAGATGATATGTTGTTCTCAAACATACTTGATATCCTAGTGCCTCCTAAAGGCCTCTCCAAAATCTAAAAGTAAAATAAGGATCCCCATCAGATACTATAGCATAAGGGACATATGACAATCTTCTGCACATAGAGATTCCCCATGTCCTCAAATCTTTTTATATACCAAATTGGTATAAATTGATCCAATTTAGTTTTCTTATTAATAAAAAAATGAAGTGAAACTAATTTTATCCTATTTACCATTCAAATTTTATATTCTCTACTAATGTGTATAGTATCACTCGACTCAAATCCTCAGGAATGGTACTATTTTTTAGAGTTTATTATTTTTTTTTATTTGTTATTGATTGGGGGGGGGGGTGTTTCCAAATATTAATTAAATTAATTGATTAATGATGTTTGTTTTAAAAATTTGATAAATATTGGGGAAAGTTCATTGTTTTTCATTTAGTATTATGATATCCTTGATCTTAGTGTTATATTGCAATAAATTAACGTTGACTTCACAAGATGAATTTGATTTGAATTTCCAAGTGTTAAGGATTTGATCCAAGACTTAACTTAACTTGTATTATAATATAAATCAATAAATTTTTATGGTAGTGTATGCATGGTTCTAATAATCAATGTAATCCACATTTTAAAAAAACATTTCATTAATCCATGACATTTTATTTTTAACATACACAATGTTAACCTAAAGAATATTTAATGAGAAAAATATCTCAATTACCTAATATCCCCAAATCATGACTCACAAAAATGGAATATTTAATCATACATTAATGTGTTTGGTAATATGGTTTATGATTTTTAGGTTTATGAGTTAAAAACACAAGTAAAATAATGGGAAAAGATAAGAGTAGTGCTCTGAATACACACACAAATAGTGAAGAAAATTAAACATAAAGTTTTGATTGAATAAGAAAGAGAAAAAATGGAATGGTTTTCAACATGAATTAAAAAAATTAAGAACATTAATTTTACACTATAGAAGTTAGATGATAATAGTATATTTTTAATAGGCTTGAATTAATTTTTAAAAAAAATTAAAATGTAAACACTTACGAGATTAAAAATAAAAGAGAATGAGAAATAACATGAAAAAAAGTGCGAATGAAAGGTATATCAAGTAGAAACATGAGTATTGAAGGTAATCATAGGCCATTATAAAGTCTATATATTTTTCCAATTTATCATAATAATATCTAAAATTAAAACCCCTTACATGGATAATAGGAGAGTGTATTTATAACCCAAGGTGGTGGACTATTTTTATTCCAAAATTTCCCCTCAATATTTTTTGTGACCATTTGACCCTTTAGAAAACTGAATATAGAGAAATAGTATTCTTAAAAGTATTATATATGGATATGGAAAGTTCAGCCTACAGATTTGGTGTCCATTGTACTTTTCTATCCAAAGTCATTGCTTTTTTTCTAAACCACGTGTCACTATCAATTTTTATCCATAATTTTTAAAAGTACACAATGTGAATGAGTTTTAGGATTGGAAGATTCCCTCAAATCCAAAAACTTTATCCTAGAAAAATGGTATCCTAACTCTTTAATTTATAGAAAAAAATTATAGCTTCATTGGATATCTATATTGGTATAAAACTTAATATTTTTGTGTTGTACTGAAATCTTGGATAGAATTGTGGGCTTGATTTTCATGCATTAATTGGGACCCTAATTGGGTGATTTTTACCTTCAAATTTTTATCCAATATTTAAATATATATCCAAGAATATAATATATAATTTCATGAAATTTTTTCTTCTAGACTAATCCTAGAAATTTAATCATCATGGTTGGTCCAGTTTTCATCACATATTCAGTGGGCCTTCATGTGTGGTCCATATTTCCCTTCAAATGGATAACTTATCCAATGATCCATTTGAAATATTTTTACTAATTTTAATAAGTAACCATAAAAAAATAATCACAAAATTTGGATCAGTAGGAATATTTTTTGATTATAATAGTAAACTAACTTGAATTTAGATTATTCCAATAAATGATCACAAATTATATTTAAAATTAAAAAATTTTCATTTAACCCTAATTATGTAAATTTACTTGAAAATTAGAAAGGGTGTTAGATTAATTTTTTAATAAGTGAATAACATCAAATACCCCACACATAGTCTTGTGTATGTTCTCATATACAAAAAACACAAAAACATTAAAAAATAATTTTTACTCACCTATTAAAATTTTATTTTCTCCAATCAGGGGGTCTAGACTAGTTTAATCCACCATAATGAATTCCAATACAATTTTTTAAAATAATAATGTTCCAAAAACAATTCATTATTCATGCTTAAAATTTGAAATGCAAAATATGGACACTCGAAACTCACTCCTATCAAGATGACTTAAATTTATTCAAGGAGTTTCAATCATTCACCAACCAAAAGTGAAATCATAAAGTTTGTAATATTTTTAAGATTACATTACCTATTATAAATTTTACAATAATCAAGAGTTATTTTTAGGTATTTTTCAGTGGATATAGGATGGTACAAATATAATGACCAAAAGACAGGAAAATAGGGTTAAAACACCAACATGGAAAAACAGATGCACATATAGGTTTTTAAATGAGACATGAAAGTAAAAAAGAACATAAATTTACAAGGGAATGAATTTTTAATGGGAGATAATATAGAGAAAAAATTGTAAGGGGATGAAAATATTAAATATTTACAAAACACAAAACTTCTCCTAATGAAACAATAAAAGTTGACGCAAGTGTTTTGTTTCTTTTTTTCATTTTTTTTGGAAGTTTGACATTGAAAAAATATCACAGTAATCTCCCAAACCTTGTTTTATATCCTCAAAACACTAATTTTAATATTTAAAATAATATAAAATGTTGAAAAATAGTGATTTTTTACCTTCCCAGGACACAACCCATTATTTTGTTTTTTTTTTATTTTTTTCATATATTTTTTTAAACAATTTTCAATAACATTTGTAAAAAATGACATAAACGTGAATCAATTCCCAAAAATCATTGAATGATAACGTATCCCCCATCGTTAAATGGGTGATTTCCCTCAAGAATATGATGACACATTTATAATCAAGGAAATGATACCCAAAATGAAATCCATCCCACCCACACTTAAATTTCAATAAATTATGCAATAAAAATACATATAGATATTGGGTGGGATAAGGTTTTGGGATCATAATGTGGATATCAAAAAAGGGGTTTCATTGGCTAAAAGGGTCTTTTAAAAGGATGATCAATGTAATGGTAATGGTAGGCTATTTGGCTATTTTGATTCTCATTTAGTTCATAAAATTCTTCTATCATATTAATGTATGCTAAATTATGAAATTCAACTAGAAGGTCCAAAAACTCAAGAATCAAAATATGTGGTGAAAAACACACAATATGAAAATATGGTCATAGGTTACCTTGGAATGAAATATAATATTGTTCCTCAAAGAGGAAGAATCATTTTCTAAATAAAAAATTGAGCATTCAAAATTTATTGGTCTTGACACAAAATTGCTTATCCAAATTTATGATGAAAATAAAAAAACAATTGAGATGAAAAAAATTCATTAGACTCTCCAAAATGGTTGGAATAAATTTCAAAATTTTATAGTGAGTAATTATGAATCTTTGGATTTTTTGGTATAATGGTTTTTTTGAAAAACACACCCACCCAAAAAAAATGAAATGGTGGATAAAGAAAGTGGTAAAACATTAATAATGGGAGTGATAATGATAGAGGAATAAGATTAAAGAGAGAGAGAAAGAGATAAAGAAATGGAGTATTAAGAGAGGGATGGGGAGTTAAATGGAAATTGGTTCCCCCTAGTTTGGATTTATTGGGTTTCTATCTTCATTCAGTGGTGGGTTGGTGGAAGTTGATATGGTTCCTATGGCATATTTTCTCTCTTGTGATGCATTATAAAATTTCCATTACCTATAATATAATTAAAAATAAAAATAATTATTGATTTAATGAAAACTAAAAATAAAAAAAATCATAAAAATAAAAGAAAACTTGGGTTTCCTCTTAAGAAGCACTGCATTTTGTTTTTATATAGCAGGATAATTATAGTAGACTATCCATAGTCTAATGATAAACAACATATTTTATTAACTCCAGTATGCTTTTATAAAAACTTCTCCTTTGAGAGGCCCCATTGTTCATTGGATAATTTATTCCCTTCATTTTTTTGTGCTTGTATTTCAATGGGGGTGGAAAGAAATGTGGGTATCCTCCCTTTGCTCTTTAACATGATTAATGATGCAGTCCACCGAGTGTTAGTTTACAATTCTTGTAAGTTTAGGAAGAAATTTCAATTTTTATAGTGAATTTATGTGTGGTTCATACAATATGAAATTAGAGTATGTGATCACAATTGTTTTTAATTCATTTGGTTTATCGCTTTATAATGTGGAGTAATGAGGATTAAAGGGGTCATGAGACTCAATATATTTTTAAGATCCTTTATATCAATGTTGTTTGTAAAATAATGGTTAAAATAAACCTCAACAGTGATCAATTTATTAATTAGGGAAAAAATCTTAGAAAGATCACTCTCATTAGCATAATATAAGAACATTTGATCAAGGTTCACATCACATATAATAAAATTTTCAGAATCATGGATGGGAAATTATGAATGCTGGATAATCAGAATTTTTTAAAAAAATGAGCATGCTAGTTCATTTACCTCATTACCATACAATTTGGAGTAGTGGATATCATAGGTGAGATGGTATTCTATATAGTTTTCAAGATCCTTTAGATCAATTAAGTTTACATGTGAAAGGTCAATATAAAATTATCCATTTATGACTTAGTTATGTGGATGAAAAATTCAGAAAATTCTCTATCATTGTAATAAGAAGAACATGATGGATCAAGAATCAAAACACTCTTGGAGAGACTTTCATAAGCACACATATAGAATACATAGTAATTCTCTGATGGTTATTTCATATAATGAAAAATATTGAACATGACCAGTTATTCAAAAAATTCCATGGATAATATTGCAGCATGGAAATCAATTTTGGTTCTAGATTTAATGAGGAAAGGTCTTCCTAGAATTAGAGGATATTGGAAAGAATTTGTCTCACATTCCATGTCAAGGAAATAGAAATCATCTAGGAATATAAGATCATTGAACCAAACAAGGACATTATCAATTATTCCCTCGGGACTAGAAGTTATCTGATTAGATAAATGAATGAAAACACTTAGTAGATAAAGGGAACCTAGACCATGTTTAGAGAATATTGATTTGGGCATGACATTTATCAAGTCTCCTAGGTATATGAGTGCATAATCAAAGTTGGTACTTCTTATTTGGAATGGAATAATAAATGTCCATGGATCTTTTCACTTCATGGGAATGTACTACTGGGTTGAAACATTTTTAATGGTCATAAGTTATCTCTTATAGGTTTAAAACTTCTTATAAAACTTTTCATATGTAGGGTTTTGTTTGATGGAATCCAAGATGGGAATTTCCACTTAAACATGTATAAACATGTTGAGAATTTTAGAATCAATTTCAAAGGGATTATTTAGATTAGAGATAACTTGAGGAAAAGGAATTGGATTCATTAGAGGAGTGGAAGGAGGTTAGGGATTGGCTTCAGGTTCCTTTTATAACCTTTTTTTTTTCTTTTTTCCAGATCAACATTTAATGGGAATTTAGAGGATTCATCATGAGGCCTAGTGATATTATTTCTTGATATAAGTGAAATTTCACTTACATTATCCTTGGGGTTGGGCAATGGTTGAGCCAAGAGTTGGGAAGAATTTGATTGTTGCTGCTGGATGAGGTGGGATGTAAGTTGACCAATTTGGTTTTCAATGCTTTTGAGGCAAGAACTGGTTAAGAAGGAAATATCTTTCACTTAATTTTACCGTGGTTGATTTTAAGAAGATTCATCTCCCATATTAGGATTTCCTTGATTTGGTTTCTTTGGAAAGTGATTGTATTGGGTTGGGAATTTAAAAGGATCGTGAGGATAGTGGAAACCAAGAGGAGAAGGAGGATGTTTTTTTTCCTTTGATGTTGAGGTTAAAAAGGATAGTGTTGTTAGAATTTACCACCACCTTGACAATATTGGAATTATTTTTTATTTTTGGGAGGAAGTTTAGGGGGATGAGAGATAGGATTACCATACCTCAAGATTGGGTTATAGATACAAGATTAGGACTCAGAGTTGTGTTGGTTGGAGTTTCTAATAAATTGACCTAATAGTTGAGGTCTTGTGTTCCACTAAAAATATACTACATTGATCTCCATTAGTCCAGATGAATCTGATGGATCATCTTTTAGTTGTTAACATGTATCAGCTGGATGAGTTGTAGATTCCACAATTTTTGACTGGTCTAGGGAACATAGATTGCGGAGAAGATGATTTTGGGGCTTTGGAAGCCATGGCCAGTTGTCGCATAAGACCTGTAAGCTCACTCATCTACTTGATCATATTTTTGGGAACTATGTATTGATTCTATTATAATTAAATGACATAAGAATGTTATTGAGTATGGAATTGCTGCATGTTTTTAGTTGTGTTTCTTATGAGATCTCATGCAGCTATAGGAGTTTTTTTCAACCGGAGTACCGCTAATTTATCCATCGAAGAGAGTTATATCCATTGAAAATAAGACCTCATAGAAGGTTTGGATCAATATTTGTTTAGGTACTTTGTGGTTTGAAAAAGTTTCCACAAGCTTTTTGAACTACTCCCAGTATTTATGGAGTGATTCGTTAGGGAATTGATGGATACCACTTATTTACTTTCACATAAAAGCGGTTCTGGAAGTAGGGAATAATTTCTCTAATAAGAGTCACTTAATTTCATTCCATGTTTTTATGGAACTAGGAGGGAGGTAATATATCCATGAAATGGTGGAGTCATCTAGGGAGAATGTGAATTCTCTAAGTTTGATTTTTTTCTTCAGAAACCCCTTGAAGCTTCATAGTAGAACATGCCACTTGAAGCTCTTTGAGGTAAAGATATGGATCCTCACCGAATAAAATATGGAGATTAGAAAAATTATGAATCAAACACAATTTTATTTCAAAGTCATACTTGATAGTGGGATATTTAATACCAAGGGGTTGGAAATTTATACTAGGGGTAATGATTTTTTAAGGGGGTTTTCACCAGGATTGGCCATATTAGTATACTATCCATTGTTTATTAAATTATTCAAAGGGAAAACAAAAGAAATGTGAGCCTAAGGAGGCCGGAAGGAGTGGAGGCCAAGGGAATCCCTTTTAAACCAGTTCACCCCCTCAGGTTTCAAAGAGTATACATCATGAATGAAAATTTGATCCAGACTAGTGACGTCAATGGATTGTTTGGGAGGTTATAGGTCATTCAGTGAAATTTTGAAAGGACGAGGAAAGTTTGTTTTTATTTGTTTTTTTTAATTTTTGTTTAAAAAAAAGAATACTAGTTACAAAATCCCTATAAACTATTCCATTTTAAAAATGGATGAATTTATCCTATCAATTTTTCAACGCTATGGTATTCTGCTAGTGTGTATAGTGGTACACAGGTCGAATCCTCGACAATGGTACTATTTTTTAGAGTCAGTTAGTTTTGTTTTGATTTGTATTTTGATTGGGATGAAGAGTTTGTTTAATAAGATTAATTAAATTGATTTATGGATGAATTTTGATTTAAAAATTTGATAATTATTGGGGTGAGTTAATTATTGGGTTTTTTAGATTATGATACCCATGATATTTATATTATATTAAATTAAATTAACATCCACATCACAAGATGTTTTTGATCGGAATTACCAAGTGTTAAGGATTTAATCCAAACCTTAAATTAACTAGGGTTTTAATATAAATCAATAACTATTTATGGTAGTGTATTTATGGTTGAAATAATCCATGTAATCCACAAGTTAAACTAAACATGGCATTAATCCAGGGAATTTTAATTTTAACATACACAATGTTAACCTAAAGAATATTTAATGAGAAAATTCTCTCAATTACATTACACCCCCAAATTATGGATCACACCAATGATATATTTAATTTTACATTGAGATGGGTTTTAATATGTATTATGTTTTTTATAGTGGTTAGTTAAAATTATAAAAAAAATAATGGGACATGATAAGAGTAGGGCACTGAACACACACAAAAATAGTGAAGAAAATTAAACACAAAATTTTGATTGAATAAGAAAGAGAAATAAGTTAATTGTTATAAAATTGATTTAATTTTTTTTAAGAACATTAAAATTACACTACATAATGTGTATGATAATATTACATGAATAAGATACTTTCATTAATATTTAAGAAAAATTAATACTTAAACACCTATGAGATTACAAATGAAAGCAAACAAAAAATAAAATGAAAAAAAGAGAATATGAACGGTATATAAAGTATAAAAATGAGTTTAGAATGTCCTATGAGTAATTTTTAAAGTATATGGTCATGAAAATACATCCTCATAATATCTTCAATTCCAATCCCTTACAAGGATAACAGGGTAGTGTATTTATAGCTAAAGGTGGTGGGCAATTTTCATTCCAAAACTGCCCCAAAAATTTACTCAAACATTTGACCATTTATAAAAATTAATATGGAGAAATAATATTCTTAAAAGTTGTATACATCTATGAGTAAACTTCACACTAAAAATTTTGTGTCCATTGGACTTTTTTAGCCAAAGTTATGGTTGTTTTCCTAAACCATGTGCTATGTCCATTTTTTTCTATACTTTTTCAAAGTCCAAAATGTGAATGGATTTTAGGAGAGGAAGATTCCCTAAAATATGAACCATTTATTATAAAAACATGGGATCCAAAATATTTAATTTCTACCCACAAAATTATATCTCTATAGTATGTTTATGTTGGGAGGAAAGTTCATATATGTGGGTTCTACTGAAATCCCTAACAGAAATGTGGGGTGGAATTTCAATCATTGATTTGGCACATTATTGATTGAGTTGGGCCTTAAATTTTTTATCCTATATTTAAATATATATCCTAGAACATTATATAGAGTTTCATAAAATTTGGTCCTCTATATTAATCCTAGAAATTCAATCATCTTGGATGGTTTAGTTTTTATCATAGATTTAGTGGTCTTCCTATGTGGTCCATATGACCCTTTAAATGGTTAACTTCTCAAAATATACAATTGAATGATTTGTATTAATTTGAATAAGGAACCCTGAAAAAATAATCAAACAATTTATATTACTAGGTTATGATTTATGATAAAAATAATAAAATGACTTGAATCAGTATTATTTCAAACAACGATCACACAACATATTTAATATTAAATCATATTCATTTCACACCAATAATGAAAATTCTCCTGAAAATTATTAAGGGTGGTATATAAAAAATTATTAATAAGTGAATTAAATCATAACCCATATCACATTTTTCTTCTAAGGTTATGCGACAACACAACTGTGAAGTACCTATAGATTTCATGCCACTTCCAAGTCAGAACTAGAAGTGGTTCACACAATCCAAAAGGTTTCCGATGCTCAAATTTGACCCACTGATAGGTATAACAATGAGAAACAAAGTCAGTGATGTCTTATCACATGCCCAACCACCAAAATCATCACTGTATATCTTAAAACATCTTTTTCTTCCTAGGATTCACTTCCTACTAGGAACAATGGACATTCCTAATCACAACCTTTCTCACAAGAAAAGGTACAACATAACAGTTTTGGAAACATAGGATACCCATTGAAGAGAATAAACGTCAACTAACAGTATCCCCACAGAAAATAAATTCCAAAATTCTATGAAATTCATCATCAATCTGGTACTCATAAACAATCATATTGAGAATAGGGGAGGTCCACTGAACTCTTTACAAGATAATCTCAACCTCTTCCTCCCGGACTCCCAGATGCAACTGATCCATCAAGTTCCACTCTTATTTTGATTATTTCACAGTCTAGGATGGAATTTTCCTACTAAAATCATCTTAAAAAACATTACACTTCCCCAAGGTGTAGGAAATAGTGAAATCAAAATATTGTAGATAGTCCACCCAACTCCTCTGTCAGAGGTTCAAGTCTTTTTGAGAGAAGATATAACTAAATATTTTTTTATTCGAATAAATGGTAAAATTTTATTTAGAACGGTAATTCCATCAATTCTTAGGATCATTAATCACAACTGTGAGTTTTATATCATTGGTTAGATAATTATTCTCATGTTTCCTAATATTTCTATAGACATAAGATACCACATGATCATCATTCATAAGAACATAGCCCAAAATCGAACAAGATGTGTCACAAAAGATCACATAGCCCTATCCAGCCCCTAAACAAGTCAAAAGTTGTGTAGAATCTAAAATAAATTTCAACTCATCAAAATAACTATGACTTTTTTTATTCCATAAGAACATTACCCCCTTCTTGGTTGGGGAAATCATTGAAGAAGCAAACTTTTATAAATCTTTAACAAACTTGTAGTAATGCCTTGCCAAGCCCAAGAATCTCCATATATCAAACAATTATATAGTTTCTTCGACATTATAAAAGATTTCACCTTCACAGGATTGACTAAGATTCCATGTGTCTCAAGAACTTCACTTCACATATCCAGAAATCACTTTTTTAAAGCTTTATGTAAAGTCCATTATTTCTCAAGTTTTCTAGGACGGCTCTCAATTGATGCACATGATCCTACTATGTTTTGGATTAAATCAAAATATCATAAAAAAATATCCCCAAAAATGAATCGAGATACTCATGGAATATTCAATTAATAAATTCCATAAAGACCGCAGGAGAATTGGTCAGGATAAAGGGCATAATAAGACAATCAATGTGACCATACCTACTTCTGAAGTTAGTCTTTAGAATATCAGATTCTTATATTCTCAACTGGTGGTAACCAGATCGAAGATAAATCTTTTAAAAACACCTATCCCCCTTTTATATGGTCAAATATATCATCAATATATCGCAATTAATATTTCTTCTTCACTTTAACTTGATTGATTTTCTAATAATAATCACACAGGTGAATTTTTCCATCATCTTTCTTCGCAAAGAGAATAGGCACTACCCAAGGTGACACACTCGGGCATATAAAGACTTTGTATAATAGGTCATCCAATAGAGTCTTCAATTATTTCAACTCTACTTATTCCATATGGTAAGAAGTAATAGACACGGGATAATTTCCAGGTACTAAATCAACAGATAAATCTATATCTCTTATCAGTGGTAGAATAGAGAAATAAGAAGGAAACACATTTAGAAAATCAGCGATGATTGGTGGGAGATCCTCACTAAAATATTATATATTCAATTAAAAACAAAAAACTAATAGTAATCTACCCAAATCTATAAAAGAAGGTTCGGCTCTAACCAACCTTAGGTCCCATTATCCATAAAAGACATGACACACCACATCGGGTATAGTAAAAGAGACCCACTGAAGGTAATAATCAATTCAGACCTTCTGAGAAATCATCCAATATACCCTGAAAATGAAATCATATTGAGAACCATAAAATTATTGGTAAAGTCAATCTATGAGAAAGAGAAAACATAAGCTGGAAAATGGATACCCTTCCCTCTCTTTAGTCCAAGGGGCATAGTAATATTCATCACATAAGACAAAAGCTCTATAGAAATATTTTGTAGGTTCACAATACAAGTCGATATAAAATAATGAGATACATCAATATCAAATAAAGAAGTCAATAAATATAAAGCTATAGTGATTTTACATCTCATAATCATTAGACCTCTATAATCTCCCTCTTGATACTATTCCACTATGTGAAGAATATTTTTTCTAGATTCTTGTAACTAGAACCCCTTGGATCTTTAATAATATGAATTAACTGCAATAAATTTTGGATTTTAAGATCCCATTCTACTGAATGTAGTAGAAAATTAGTGGCATAACTTCTGTAGATATACTAAGTGACCATAAGAACTAAAAGTCTTTATCACCTCAGTACAAACACTTATCGAATTCCCAACCTTAATGCACTAAATGTAAGTCAATGAGACTATTTTGGGCATTGAAGGAGGTCTTGAAGATGATTTATATCTAGAACCACCACAAGACTCATCAAATTTCCTCTTTCCTCTAAAAGAACTCATAGAAAAACTAGTGGGATAAAAAGTAACTCCTTTCAACCCTAGCTTTCTAGTTAGGTTAAGCTCAACCATTAACACCCTTTCCATCACATTAGAAAAAGAATCTAGCTTCAGAAAGAAATCCTAAGATCAGATGTTAGGTCAAAGACCCATCTCCAATATTTATTCCTTCAACTTCTTATTATTCACCATGTTATAAGAAAACTAAACCAGCTGAGTGAAGATGTATTCAAACATAGTTATGATATTTTCACCTTGCTTGTAAGAACCTGGGTTTTTAGAACGGGTTAAAATACCGACCCTGTTTGAATTTTTTACTGGTTTCTGAGGAAACTAGAGAAAACGGGAAGTTTCTGGAAATTTCCACACTACACGCCATGTACTTTTAAGTACATGTCGTGTATATATTAAGCGAGTGTCGTCCATGTGCTCGCTAAGTACATGCCTTGTGATGACCATGCAGAATTTTCTTACTACACGGTGTGTTTAAAAATACATGCCGTGTAACCCCGACCGTGTGGTGGCTATACATGGCGTGTAGGCCTATTGGCCGGGTAGAACCAAGTACACGCCGTGTTCCCCTTGGACACGCCATGTAGTCTAGCCGTGTATGAGGGATATACAATGCGTGTGGGTAAGTCGGTGAGGAAGATAAGAGAAACCCTGTACACGCCGTGTACCCATAGGTACACGCAGTATACTCATGTCGGTAGGTTCAGAAAGTAAGTCGGAGGATTTCCAGCCACCAAATAAACAGTTAAATGATATACACGGTGTGTGGTCCTAAAGTACATGCTATGTAGTTTCTTTTTTTTTTGCGTTAAAATGGGCAGTAGCATCGTATTGAGGCAGAACCTCAATATATCACCCAGTTTCGTGAACCAAGCCGACTAGACCTTGTTCCTTATTCCGATCGTCCATCCAAGACCCATTTCGAACTCTGATTAATGCGTTAGAACCCCCTCGGTAATGCCTCGATTCCTCTTTGGCCGTTTTGTTTGATTGTTGTTCTAGAATGTGTTATAGGTGTTTGAAGGGTATTGAATCTTTTGTATATTTACCGCGTTTTAGACCGAATTGGTGGTTGTTACCAGAGGAGTAGCGTCATATGAGTCTCAAGTAGGTGGTGCATACCTCATTTTTTGTTTTTGTGGTTGTTTGGGTGATGCGGCATTCAGCGCGTTTTCAGGTATTTTGAGAGGGACCCATTTTATCTCCTATTTCTTATTGATTTGCTTGTGGGACCTATGGGATGCCTTTGGGTATGCCCTGTTACCAGTTTGCGTGAGCGGGCCGGGTGAGGGGTCATGGCTCATCCGGGTATTTTGGTCGGGGAATTCCAAAACAGTTTTAATTGAAATATTAATGTGTCAAACTGTTTAGTTTAATTTATTAAAGCCTATTATAAATTGTTAGAGGCATTTAAGACCTCAATGCTGGTATGGGACAACACCTTGCATAGTGAAATTCAACTGTTTAGTTTGTTTTTCCTGGTTATGTTTTCTGTTTGAATATGTTATATATGCAATTGCTGAATTGCATCTACTGGACCCTTTTGGGCTATGTTGGGCTTGGACGGTTACGCTTGAGTGATGCTGATCAGAGGTTGGGGCTTTTCCAGGGTTACTTTGGGTGATTTTGACCACGAGATTGGGCATCATGGACATCGGCTTGAGGCAGTATGACTGTCAAGTTGGGCATGGCCCGAGTTACTAGGATGGCGATGCCATCGGACTTGACCGGCATGGTCGCAGGGACATGAGGTGTCAGATGAGTTGATGGCTTAGGTATTATTTTGGTGATTACTTCTCACCCGTAACATTGAGTAGTGTGCACATAGAGATACTCCGTGATGAGGTGGTTTTGACCACTCGTGTGGGTAGAGGCCCCCATAGTTATGGTTAGGTATTTTTGTTGGGGGTGATTTCCATAGAAATCCATGTGGTAGGTGAGGAGACTTTAGGGGATGGGTGTGCCTTCGGGACGTCAGTACTTGAGACACAAGGTTTCAGGAGGCACATGGTGCCGGGTTACTATTTTTGGGCATGCCTTCGGGACGTCGGTACTTGAGACTCAAGGTGCCAGGAGGCACTTGGTGCCGGGTTACTATTCTTGGGCTTGACTTCGGGACGTCGGTACTTCAGACACAAGGTGTCAGGTGGCACATAGTGCCGGGTTACACGACAGAGATTCCAGCATTGGCCGAAGAGGGTGACACTCCACGGTGGTTGTTGAGCAGTAGTGGATTTTGTGTTTATTTGTGCATTGTACTATTTTCTGCTTTCCTTATAAATGAATAACTACTTAAACACATATATTTGGTGTGCACCGTTGGGTGGTATCCTACTGAGATTTTTCTCACACCGTGCACGGGCCCTTCGGGACGCATGCAAACTTTATGGATCTACGTGCAGGAAAGAGGCCAACATCAGGAGATGGGCTGTGTTAGTTGTTGCATGGAGATGGTATGGACCTCGAGGTCATTCCTAGCTAGGGTTTATTTTGTTTTGTTTTCTTTTCTGTATCGTCATGATTACTCATTGTAGATACTATTGGTTAACCATTGGTGCTATTTTTATATTAAGTTGTGTATAACCTGTTTTGGATGCATGTTTTACTGTTATGTAGTAGTTACATGTTATTAGCATGCTGTTGTGTTTATTTATACTATTGTTGTTATATTTACTGCTTATGTTGTTTATCTATATTGATTGTGCTTCCGCTCTACAGGTCTGGTTCGAGTCTGCTGAGTATTTCTTTCCGCTGCATCTTTACTGTTATACTTGGACCAGTACCCTTATTATGATCCTCCGAGAGGGTATAGCCTCCCCACTATACCTAACAAACCCTTGCTTCTAGTCACCAGCCTTTGGTGTTCAGGGGAGGTGTGCCTAAGGTAGTGACACCCGACCCGTTCGACACTGTTTGGGTGGCTGGCCAGGTCCGGGGTCGTTACAAAGTGGTATCAGAGGAGTTCTTGACAAGGATTTAGTAGTAGTGTTTTTCTGGGTACTAATGAGATAGAGACTTCTCTTCTTATTTCTGCAAGTTTTACTATTTGGGATATGGTAGACTAGAGATAGGTTGTTGTTACTGGAATTGGGTTTCTAGCTTGTGCTTGGGTGCCTGCAGCCCCAGGTATGAAGGATGGACGAAGTTGCCATGGGTGGGAATTGTTGTTTTGCTTTTGCTCAGATTACAGTTTATATGATTTCCACCTTGGTGGCTAACTTGGGGTGTGAGGTTATTTATTTTGATATGTGACCCTTGACCCGGTATGTTAAGGGAGAATTGTACCCTATTCCGGTATGGAAAGGCTACTTTTCTAGGCTTTTGATAGGCACATTTTTTGGTATTTCAATTTCATAATTTCACGTATGCTTTGTGAAGTGATAATTCCATGCGAAAAAAATCAATTTCCATGCTCTATATGATTTGAAATGTGATTTGGTGAAATTCCTTATAGAATTCCTATTTGTTGTAAAGTGATGTGACATGATTTATATATTTGTAGAATTGCATGTTGTAGGATTTTGGGTCTGGCACTTATGAGAGCAGGAAGGTACTATGGCTGAAGCAGTGTAACTGTCAGGATTGGGCGACTCAGTCATCGGTTTTAGGCAACGTGAGTTGTCAGGACAGGCATGGACCGAGGTACTTTTGATACTTGGCTCTGTTGAGGGCGGGTAAGGAGGCCATGTGGTCGGGATGCCATGGAGCATGAGTTGCGGTGAGGGGGAGTAAGGGTAGTTGTTATGCACTGCCTTTTATTGCTTTCCTTATCTGCATAGAATATATTGATATATATATGGGCTGTCTGGATATTTATGGTATTCAGTGGGTTACTCCTTCACAACTCGATGGAGCGTCAGACGGGAGATGGTACAATGTCGCAGGATCAGGGTCAAAATTCGGTATAGGCAGAGCACGAGCTGCAGGCACAAGCTCAGGGACAAGATCAGGTTCAGGATCCAGTACAGGCAGGACAACAGCCGGGTTTAGAAACGTTCTGACCATGGCTTGACGAGCAGCTCCGAGCTAGCCTGGTATGTGTCTTGCAAGGGATTGACAGAGGCGCGCAGGGTATAGAGCCTTCTATGGCGTACCTGACGTGGGAGTTCTAGTCGCAGCACCCGCCGCTTTTTCAGGGTGAGGGTGGTCCGCAGGCGGCTGAGAACTGGATATAAAGTATGCAGATGATCTTCGAGTAGCTTGAGACCCCTCCAGGGTGGAGGGTCAAGTTGGAGACGTACATGCTGAGAGGTCTGGTGAAGCGTTGGTGGGACATACTGGTTCAGGCTCGTAGGCATGAGGGACTGTCTTGGAAGGACTTCGAGGATAGGTTCTTTGAGCACTTCTATCCGGAGACACTGAGGGAGGAGAGAGCTTGGGAGTTCTTGAGTCTTCAGTAGGGGGATATGTCCATCATGGACTACGCAGCTACTTTCACAGAGTTGTCTCGCTTTTCACCTGGTATGGTGAGTGATGACGTAGCTAGGGTGAGGCGCTTCGAGGATGGCTTGAGACATGCCATTCGGGTTCAGGTGAACATCTTCAGGTAGGGTTCCTTCTCCGAGGCAGTGAATCAGGTGCTTATATCCAATGGAAATGAGAGAGAGAAATCACGCTTGGGCAGGGTGACAGCTTCAGGTGATGGTTCAGACAGCAGGAAGCGAGTACGGGATGAGTTCCAGCAGGGCAGTCGGGCTAGGGATTCAGCTAGACCACCTCATGGTGGTTCTTTGGTGATTTGCTTCCAGTGTGGACAACCAGGACATGTTCAGGCGCAGTGAGATAGGCCTCCGAAGGAGTGCTGGGCATGTGGACAAGACAAGCATCTGGAGAGGTTTTGTAGGTAGCCTTCTCAAATAGCCGGCAGGCAGGGACCGGAATAGACTGTAGCGTCTGGAGTTGGTTCCGGTTCGGTACCCAGAGAGGGTAGTCGAGGTTCAGCTCTGCATGGAGGTCATGACAGAAACGGTGGGACCCAACTGAGGGGTTAGTGGCCAGTGACTAGATAAGCATCGCAGGGAGGTCAGGCGGCAGGCGGCCGTGTTTTAGGCTAGGTGCATGATGTGGAGCGACCAAAGGCTGAGCAGGCTAGTGAGTCAATGACGGTTAGAGGTACACCGCGATGTGACCATGATCTCCATGTTTCATTTTTGGCATGACTTGTAGAGGCATGTCTATTTTGAGTGCACGTGGTGCACATGATCTATGTAGACTGACTAAATGCTAGTCAGTGGGATTGGCGCCATATCAGGTGCGTGATATATTCTATATATATACGTGTATGAGATGTGTGGCAACAGGGCATTGAGGATGCAGGTTACTGGAGGTTCCGTGGGCATCGGGGCATCGTGGATGCAGGCTATTTGAGGTGCTAGGCACCAGGACCTCGTAGAGGCAGACACCGATGCGGTGTGGGCTACGTTGGGTGTCGGAAGCAACACATGAGCACCAATGGGGCGCAGGGGTGACAATGCATCACGAGAGGCCTATGCATTTAGAAAACAGGTTAGTAAACCTTGTTTTCTTTGAGTTTTGTTGGGTTGAGACCGGGTTAGGTGATTCCTAAGGTGGGGAACCCCTTGAGGAGTTTATCTAGGACCACTGAGACCGGGGAATTCTGGGTTACTTTGAACAGAGTGGTATGTTTGGTGCCATCTTCGGGTTTTTTTGATAGATTGGGGACGAGCTATGTCATGGTGGGGATATTGTAAGAACCCGAGTTTTTAGAATGGGTTAAAATCCCAACCCTGTTTGAATTTTTGACTGGTTTATGAGGAAACTGGAGAAAATGGGAAGTTTCTGGAAATTTCCAGACTACACGTTGTGAACTTTTAAGTACACTCCGTGTCTATGTTAAGCGAGTGTCGACCATGTGCTCGCCAAGTACATGCCGTGTGATGACCGTGTAGAATTTCCTTACTACACAGTGTGTATTTTTAAACACGCCGTGTAACCATGATCGTGTGGTGGCTATACATGGAGTGTAAGCCTATTGGTCAGGTAGAACCAGGTACACGCCGTATTCCCCTTGGACATGCCACGTAGTCTAGCCGTGTATGAGGGATATACATGGCGTGTAGGTAAGTTAGCGAGGAAGAGAAGAGAAACCCAGTACATGCTGTGTACCCATAGGTACACGCCGTGTACTCATGTCAGCAGGTTCATAAAGTAAGTCGGTGGATTTCCAACTGCCAAATGAACAGTTAAATGATATACACGGCATGTAGTCCTAAAGTACATGCCGTGTAGTTTCTTTTTTTTTCGTTAAAACAGGTAGTAGCCTCGTATTGAGGTAGAACCTCAATATATTACCCGGTTTTGCGAACCAACCTAGCCGGACCTTGTTCCTTCTCCCGATCGTCTGTCTGAGACCCGTTTTGAACTCTGATTAATGCATTGGAACCCCCTCGGTAAGGCCTCGATTCTCCTTTGTCCGTTTTGTTTGATTTTCGTTCTAGAATGAATTATAGGAATTTGAACAGTATTGAATATTTTGTATATTTATCGCATTTTAGACCAAATTGGCAGTTGTTACCGAAGGATTAGAGTCGTACGAGTCTCAGGTAGGTGGTGCATAACTCATTTTGTGTTTTCATGGTTGTTTGGGTGACGCGGTCTTCAGCGCGTTTTCAGGTATATTGAGCAGGACCCATTTTACTTGCTATTTCTTATTGAATTGATTGTGGGACCTAAGGGATGCCTTTGGGTATGCCCTGTTACCAGTTTGCGTGAGCAGGCCGGGTGAGGGGCTGTGGCTTATCAGGGAATTTTGGCCGGGGAACACCACAATGGTTTTAATTGAAATATTAATGTGTTAAACTGTTTAGTTTAATTTATTAAAGCCTTTTATAAATTGTTAGAGGCATTTAAGACCTCAGTACTGGTATGGGACAACACCTTTCATAGTGAAATTCAACAGTTTAGTTTGTTTTTCCTGGTTATGTTTTCTGTTTGAATATGTTATATATTCAATTTCTGAATTACATCTGCTGGACCCTTTTTGGGTTGTGTTGGGCTTGGTCGGTTACGCTTGAGTGATGCTGATCACAGGTTGGGGCATTGCCTGGGTAACTTTGGGTGGTTTTGACCATGGGATTGGGCATCATGGACGTTGGCTTGAGGCAGTACGACTGTCAGGTTGGGCATGGCCCGAGTTACTAGGATGGCGATGCCATCGGAATTGAGCGGCATGGTCGTAGGGACACAAGGTGTCAGATGAGTTGGTGGCTTAGGTATTAATTTGGTGATTACCGCTCACCTGGAACTTTGAGTAGTGTGCACACTGTGATACTCCATGATGAGGTGGTTTTGAACACTCGTGTGGGTAGAGGCCCCTGTAGTTGCAGTTAGGTATTTTGGTTGGGGGTTCTTGCTGTAGAAATCCACATGGGAGGTGAGGAGCCTTTAGGGGATGGGCGTGCCTTCGGGACGTTGGTACTTGAGACACAAGGTGTTAGGAGGCACATGGTGCTGAGTTAGTATTTTTGGGCATGCCTTCGAGACTTCGGCACTTGAGACACAATGTGTCAGGAGGCACTTGGTGCCGGGTTAATATTCTAGGGCATGCCTTCGGGATGTCGGTACTTGAGACATGAGATGTCAGGTGGCACATAGTGTTGGGTTACACGACAGAGATTCCGACGTTGGCCGAAGCAGGTGACACTCCATGGTGGATGTTGAGCACCAGTGGAGTTTGTGTTTATTTGTGCATTGTACTGTTTACTACTTTCCTTAGAAATGAATAACTTCCTAAACAAATATATTTGGTACGCATCGTTGGGTAGTATCCTACTAATATTTTCCTCACACCCTGCATGGGCCCTTTGGGACGCGTGCAGACTTTATGGATCTATGTGCAGGAAAGAGGCCAGCTTCAAAAGTTGGGCTGTGTTAGTTGTTGCATGGAGATGGTATGGACCTCAAGGTCATGCCTAGCTTGGGTTTCCTTTTTTTTGTTTTCTTTTCCGTATCGGCATGCTTACTCGTTGTAGCTACTGTTGGTTAGCCATTTGTGACCTTTTTATATTCAGTTGTGTATGACCAGTTTTGGATGCATGTTTTACTGTTCTGTAGTAGTTACATGTTATCAGCATGCTGTTGTGTTTATTTCTGATGTTGTTGTTATATTTACTGCTTCCACTGTTTATCTATATTGATTGTACTTCCGCTCTATGGGTCTGGTTCGAGTCTGCTGAGTCTTTCTTTCCGCTGCATCTTTACTATTATACTTGGACCAGTACCCTTATTTTGATCCTTCGAGAGGGTATAGCCTCCCCACTATACCTAACAGACACTAGCTACTAGTTGTAAGTCTTTGGCGTTCAGGGGAGGTGCGCCTAAGGTAGTGACACCCGACCCCTTCGGCACTGTTCGGGTGGCTGGCCGGGTCCGGGTCGTTACATTGCTGGAGGTTAAAAAACTATGTCGATTTCTCCAAGATCATATATTATGTATATAATTTATTGGTAAAAATAAATTGAAATTACTTCCATTCCAAACCCTCATGATTATTCTCCATCAACAATGAATCCCGCTATCTTATGATAGACCCGTCTAGCTTAAAGGTAGTACATTTCACTTTAATATCTTTGGGTGTTTCAAAGAATTCAAAAAGACACTCTATCTTTTTTAATGAGTCCTAATCCTCTTGAGGATCAATAGAGACTTGGAAATTTAGTTGATTTTGGAAAATAAACTCTTGAACACAATCATGAGATTCCTCTTATATAGGTTCCACTATCGAAGCCTGAAAAGTAATGAGTGTAGGTACTTGTACTAGATCTTGGATATCCCGAACTGGTATCTCTAAAGGGTTCTGGTCCATTGGAGTATTTTCTCACTATGATTCACTAGTAGCTTCTTATTGGGACTGTTCAAAAATAATTTTGGAGTCATTATGCTATAGAACATCAACATACAACACTAAAGACATAGGAAAGGATATATAGATAAAAGATACAACAATATCAATTCTATCAAGTAGAAATTTTAGAATAGGATCTCAACATACTCAAACCAAAGGCATGGAAAATACTAGAATCATATCAAAATATTACTCAAATACACTTTTCCCAAAATCCCATGGTGACTTAAGGATTATTAAGACGATATATAGTTATGAAATTGCTTGCAACTACCTCCTAAGTCCCATCAAGTCATCCCAAAATGCATACTGACATCAAGTAAAGTTTCTTAACCTGCACATTTGATACCAATTTATAATGAACCAACCTAGATACCTTGGTACTCTAATACCTAAGTTGTCCCAAACATGACCAAAAGGGTGTTCCCAATCTGCATGGGTTAGAGAGTAGCAATAGACATCATATCAAGATCAAGAGGGAATTAATTTTTGATAATAAAATAGAAGCTAAAAGATATAGCTTAGTATGATCAATAGTCCAAAGGGAGAAAGTAACAAAAATAAATAGGTAGAATAATACCTGAAAAAAAGGTAAACATCCCAAAGAAAACATTAACAAAAACTAGACCAAAGTCTCAAAAATTCTTATGTAATAAGTGTAAAACAGATCCAATTGTCACCATCATCACCTCGTGATCATAAGGATCAAGAGAATCCACCGTCTCCAAGTGGTGCTTTCCCTTTTCTTGGACCCAACATAAGAAAATATAAAAATTCCAAAAGGAAAGGTATGTGTGAGATATAAAGGATTTTAGGGTCTTACCAAGTATTCCATAACCATTTCTATGATAATTAACCCAATTATTCTTTAATTTAAATTAAGTAAAACAAGTCATGGCATTTAATTCACATATTTTAAACCAAAACATGCTTTCACATCAAAAGATATGGAAGATAAATCAAAAAATTTATTAAATGAAAATTTTATATAAAAAAATTATATAAAGTAGTTGAAATGAATAAAATAGTTCAATAAAAAATGAAATGTATATCCAAATAAACAAATCACAACACTATGTATAAAATCCATGCTGTATTTTAGTTCATGTAATAAGATCCTCACACAACACAATAATGATCTCAACTCAAGGTAGGTGTGAACCCTTAAATAAATCTTATCCTAATTAAGGAACCCTCAAGAGATATCTAGTCCCCCAAAGTCAAACCCTATTAGGAATTTATTCCACAATTTTTTAGTTGGAGTTGTTATAATCAATTCACTGTTATAGATTCAAGGTCCTAGCATGCTTGTTCCAGTCACCACTAACTACCCAGGCTAACATGTGCTATAAAAAACAACCAATAAAACATGGGAAAATCATGAAATTAAAATCAATTCAAATTAAAATTCTCAATTTCAGTTTTCAACATTCCTTTATCATTTCAAAATGAAAATAAAGGTTTTTATCAATTCATTCCATTTTAATTCATCGTTCACTTTAAGCCATTTTTCTCATGGTTAAACATCAAATTAATTTAATAAAATAATTTCAAAATCAATGATTCAATTTAGTGTCAAAATATAGTGATTAGGGGTTAAAATGAAGGATTTTGGTATTTTTATAAAATTCATGGGAGAATTAAAACCTATGTACATGGTTTGTTGGGTAGGGCCACATGATTATACAAATTGTATACCCTAACTATGCACCCCTACTGGAAGGGGGCACAATTTTTCAAATAATGTGAAAACTATAAAAACACTCACTGTATGAGGTTTTAGGTTTCTAGGGTTTATCCACACAGTTTGTAAAAATAGTGCACCCCATTCTAGTGGCTCATAAAAGGGTGCAAGGTTTTCTAGTCCAAACCACACAGTTTCCCTTGATCGTGCACAACCCCTTGTGCTTCAAAAATTCTCAAAATATCACCCAAACCACCCTAAGACAAGACCCAACCAAAATGATATAAAAATGGTTCAATGAATGCTTAAAATAAGGTAACCATATGTCATAATAAATTCATAAAATGAAACAGAAAATATTTTTTTTTTAAAATGTGTTGTTAAGACCAAAAATGAACTTATACAAAAATAAAGTATAGTGCTGATTCCTCTATAATTAATTAAATTATTTCTAGATAAAGAAGACTTATGTTTCTTTAAGATAAAATTCAAAATATAATGATACTTTTAAATTAATTAAATAAATTATAGTTTTACAAAAATTGATATTTTCACTATTCACATAAATATCTATCTTTTCATAAAAATAAAAAAAATCATCCTCAGCCTGTTATGACATGATGATTTAAAAAATGATATTAATTTATTAAAATAAATTTATAAAAAATGGTATAAATTAATTATAATATCATCACACCAAATATAATAAGAATCATTTATTAACTGACAATGTTTTAGAAGCATAAAACGATTTTACTGAAAATTGAGAACTTATTTATTATATATTAATCAATACAGGCACATTATATAAAAATTTCATACATGTTTTTTCATAATGTGGTTATTATTATCCATACCCATTAACCTAATGACTAGGTTATAATAGTCATATTAAAATAATAATACTTTTATAGTACATCATGGTTCATTTAAGCTCAGTGTTTTAGGTACTATATGATATCAAATGTAGTGTTGTTTTTAAAAGAAAATATAAACTAAAATATCAGGACATTACATTCTCCCCTCCTTACAGAATTTTTTTCCTTGTATGTTTAATTTTCTTTTCTAATTAGAATATATTATGACATAATATTAAAATCAGATATAGATTTTATCATTCAATTTAATTTCTAAGTTATGACTAGGAAACTTATTATGCATGTACCTATATAAGGATCATACTTTCAAATGAGTTTCTAAAAACATACCTTGGTGGATTAGTGTTACTTTCCACATAATACTTGAGAGATTTATATTTTCTTTGCCTATGTTTGAGAAATTCCTTTACCATTAGGATTAAAAAATATGATAAAATTTACTTACTTGATTTCTTCCAATTATATAAGTATGATTTCATCCTTAAATTTGAATCATCAGGAACATGATGAATTTTTCATTTCTAAAGCACTAAAATAAAATTTTAATCGACTATAAGATCTATAAAATAATGAAACATTATTCATTTTTTCTTAAAACTAAAATGGTTAGAACAAGCTAAAATAATAACCAATATGAATAAACCTTCATAAAAATTAATCTCCAAAATCTTAATCGCAACCAAATATAAATATAAAACTCCCAAAATATTCTGGATTAAATTTTAACCCAAAAATCAAATTGGTTTGATGACTTATTCTTCGAAAATCATTTATATTTTTTTATTCCTAAAAAAATTTTATCACTCAAATATATATATGCACTAACCATATATAATCTTTCTCAAATAAAGAATAAAAAAATGTAGTAAAATTCACCATGGTTCACCCTGTTATATCTCATAATATCCTTAAACTTTATTGATAAGTCATCAACATATGTTTCCAAAATTCACATTTCTAAATTTTCTACACAACTAAATATTATTAGAAAAATTCTTTTATGTTTTCTATTAATCCTCATGTTGAATTACCATTGATAAATACCATCACATCATAATCATATATTCTCCAATTTAACAATAGTTACCATAAATTCAAATCCTTAAATGTTGCATTCATCCACAGGGGATATTCTTTTTCTGTATTTTTTCTTATAAATATAAATCAATATTACATACATAGAGAACATATTTCCTAGAAAATAAAAATCCTAAAATTAACATTCACACTCACCAAATTCATCATATAACACCTTTTCCTCAAGAGTGATTCTCATTCTCTTTATAATGATTATATTATTTCATGATATCATCAAAAAATGCCATAATAAAATTATGAGGGTCGTCCTTGATGCTTGGCTAATTGGTTTGAATAATTCCCCAGCTTTTTATAGTTAAAGTACTGGATATTAATAGGTTTTTTCTTTTCTTTTTAATTATGTTCATGATGGACTTTTTCTCCACACTTGTAACAAACTCTCATTCCCTTTAAACATTTACCCAAGTGATTCTTCCCATATTTCAATCATGTGGGATGTTGAATCTTTTACTTTTAATGAAATGTATCTCATGAACTTCCATGAAATTTCATTTTTATGTTTTTTCATGTGTTTGGAAGTTTAGTTAGGTTTTGATTATTTTTCATAACCCAAGATAGTTGGCTGGGAATAATCATAAGATCCTTCACCAAAACTTCCCTCATATTTGGTTGCTCAATATGGGAAATTATATTAATTATAATCTATGTTAGTTTCCCTAATATGTATATGATATTCTCTATAAGAACCCAGATCTTATTTTCAGGTATGTTTTTCTTTTTTCTTGAGTTTTGAGAAAAGAGGAGTTTTTTGAAATTTTTGAAGTACACGCCGTGTACTTTATGAGTACATGCCATGTACTTTATGAGTACACATCATGTATTCGGTTACCGCAGGTAGCCGTGTGCTGGCCGTGTAGTGTCCTTGCACAAGGAACAGTGTGATGACCTGGAGGATGCCTAATGTGGAGTATGGAAATATCAAGTACACGTCGTGTACTCCAAAAGTACACGCCATGTATTTTCTTTTTTTTCATTAAACGCATTGGGGTCGCGACTGACAGACAGAACAACCTTCGTTTAGGTCTCGTTCTTCTAAAGGAGTCCGTACGACCACAGATCTTCGACGAACCCCCAAGCCTCCGTCCGTCCTCCGAATCGAACACCTTTGGTTGCATTGGAATCACATCAGTGAGTTCTCTATTATTCTGGAACCTCATTCCATGATTTCTCTTCTTTTCCAAGTTATCATGGGTTAAACATTTTAGAAGTTTTTTTAGATCTTCTACATTATAAGGATATTCAAGCTTCAAGGTTCACATATAGTGATATCCTAATCCCTAGGTAGGTGGTTTGTGTCTTTCCGTTCAAAGTCTTTGAGTATTATGTGTGAATTCCACCAATACCCTTGAACGAGGTATTGCATGTTTACCGTTTTTCCCTATTGATTGTCTATCATGCTTTTATGCATATGTAGAGTTAATTTGGTATTGAATAGGGATAATTGCTATGATTGGGATGTTTTGCCCTTGCATGTTCTGTTTATGACTGTTTGGCCCTGTTTAGCTAGTTTGGCTGCCATGCCTGTTTTCCATTCCTATTTCTGTAGGATGGAGAGTTTGTATTCTGATATGCTTGTTATGATGTAGACTGTTATCCATGTAGTTCTATAGGTTTACTTTGTCCATATTATACTTCTATGCTCGTTGACCTACACAGGGTCTTGAGAACCTGGTGTAGTAGACTATAAGGGGAATTGACTTGGTGAGCTTCCTCAGAGAGTCTTTGAGCACTAAGGATATATGGGGTATTGACTGAGTGAGCATCCCCAAAGATCCTAAAACCACTTGGGCCTATAAGGGGATTGAACGCGTGAGCTTCCTCAGAGATTCTTTTTTCTAATCCTGAACTTTTTATACTATAAGGGGAATTGACGGTGAGTGCTTCCTCAAAGAGTCTATGAACGAACTGGGCTATAAGGGGAATTGACCGAGTGAGCTCCCTCAGAGAGTCCTAGACCTTGGGGCTATAATGGGAATTAACTGGGTGATCTTCCTCAGAGATTACTTGACTACCCTAGACGATACAGGGAATGGACTGTGTGAGCTTCCTCAGAGAGTATTTCTTTACCTTTTACTATAAGGGGATCGACTGTGAGTGCTTCCACAGAGATTCTTATTATATTTATATACAGAACCAGAGGGGTTAAACTGAGTGTGCTGCCCAAAGGGTTTCTTGTACTATTTTTAGGTAGGACCAGAGGGGATGGTTGTGGGTACATCCCAGAGGGTTACATATTTGAGGTTTAGTTGTTGTTTTGATGTTACTTGTTTTGGAACTGTGGATTGTTTACTACATAGTACTTTCTTGTTTACTACATTATGTACTTTTACTTACCATATATTCACTGAATATTAGGCACAGATCTTTAGGTGGTTGCCTACTAGGATTTAGTCTCACACCCTGTTTCGATCATACTTTTGGGCCACAACAGATTATATTGTTGCAGGTATAGATAAGGGAAAGCTCCCTTCTATTTTAGGTACTTGACCTGTTGTGGAGCCAAAGAGCATGGGACCAAGCATATGCTTAGGATGCCGAGGAGCTATTTATCTTTTATTTTTTACTTTGGTTTAGTACTATTTGTATTCGAGTATTGTGACTTATTTGGAAGCTTTCTTAGACATATGTATCATGAATCATTTATATATGTGCTCCATTTGTTTTATTATTCTAGTCTTCCGCTGTTTACTTCTGTTGGATGTTTACTACTTCCGCTATTGTATGTATTTGTTTGTTTCTTCTATGTACTCTTCCAATAAGGGCATATTTTCCCCACTATCACACCCAAGGCCCTCATTTCTAGTCGACAACCTCTAGCATTCGGGGAAATGTGCTTGAAGCCATGTGACCAACTGAGTACGGGGAACCTCTGGGTGTCTTTCGGAACCGAGATGTTACATTCTCAACTTCAATACCCTCTATATTGACATTCTTAGCAGGGTAATTACTACATTTACCATGGGTTTGGATTCCATTACTTACACCAAGATTCATCCCTAAATAATGATAATCACTTAGTTAGCATAAATTCATCATGAATATTGATCCATGGAATAAAATTCCTTAAAAAAGTCTCAAATACTCTAAGGTATTATCATAATTCTTGTGTTAGAATTTTTTTTCTAAAATATAGTTACCATGGGTTCAATCAAACTTGCTTTAATAAAAACTGTAACATGCTGAATCCAAAATCCTAGAGTCAGTGCTTACTTATTACATGGGTAAAAGATATAAATGATCACACCACCCCAGATTGAAAAGTTTATAATTATTGGAAAACTTGATACATACATGACTTCAATATTAAATTGGAAATTAAAAATATAGAATGAAAAAAATTTCTTGCATCCTTAAAATTATTTAAATAATACTTCTTCATATCCCATTGAATGAAAAATAAATAAATAGTGAGATCAGATGCTTATTAAGGGTTAAGTAGAATGGAATCTATCATGAGTAATTATGAAATAATCAATATAGTAGAGTAGATAATAAGAAAACATTTCATTCAGTAAATAACATGAGTTCAATGAACATCTATGGATAATATCAATATAAAAATCACATGGATAGTAGAAAATGAATTATCAATAAAGAAAATGCATAAATATGTAAATTCATGAACATTATGTCAAGGAATTTTCCAAGTTATCATGAATCATACCATCAAGGCCTTGGCTGAGACACTTTTATTATATTGTTAATTACAATTCAATTACCCAACTAATGTGAACACTTGTTTTGTATCATGATATCTTTCCATGTATTTAGGTTCTCATCCATCACTTTAAAATCCAACGAATTATTCAAATATATTTAATTATCAATACAATTAATTATAAAAATTTATTATAAATCAATAATTATCCTTATTTAATTAATAATATGAACTATTTCCCTAGTAAATGAAAGATCTTTCTTAATAAACTTTATTCAAGTGATATCGTATATAGAATGTTTGAGTTAGTACCCTAGAACTAAATACTTTGTACTTTATATTACATTTATATTCAAAGAATTGAATATTAACCTAAATACCATATCACATATTTATTATTATTCTACATAACATTAATGTGATAATTTCTTGGGGTATCTATTACATGGATATGGTCATAGCAGTTACCCGCTATGATGATAACCATGAAATTCTATGATGATATTCTTAAATATTATTCTATGGTTAGATATAATTCTATGATGGGGAACATAGTTTGTTTACTATCAGGTGTGAGTAATCATATGAATATTAGAATTCATATCATGAAGTTTTTACTTAGTAATCTCTAAGTTGAGAGATTATGAAAACATACCCGCCAGTGGGAATTCTATATGTTTATGTGTCATCGAATATTCTTATATACGATCATGTATAATAGTACTAAGAATTTCATATTAATATTGATGAATATCATGACTTACACACTTAGATTTACTGACCAAAACTATGATTCCATATGTTCATGGGAATTAAGGTACATTGAGTGCTTCATGAATGACATGTTATTAATAGATAAGTAAAGGAAGGATTTTCCATTCCATCTTTATAGAAGTTGATATCTTGTCTTGTTGATTAGAATAAACCATCACATTAAATTCCACATCCATGGTGTAATGATGAGTTTATTTTAGATAGTTAAAGATTGATGTATCAAGCACATAGGTTGATATGGGTGAGAAACCTTATTGATGAGATATTGTGACAAAGGGATTATATTACACAGTGAGAATTCACATATGTTTGTTGACATTGCAATATTAAGTTATTTATCTTGGGTTCCTTGACCCATTTATAGACATTAATCTTAGACTTCAGAAAATCCTGACTAATGTCAATGAGAATGAATCCTAGATGGTCACACACTAACTCTTTTCATTGATCTCGAATAAATTCAATTTAAATTTAATTAGTGGAATAAATATTATTCACAATAATGGGGAATAATTTTATTTATGTTTGATTGATAACAAATATTTATTGATGAATTAAATATTTAATGAAATATTTTTCTAGCTATTAAATATATGTCAAGTAGTTATAACATACCTAGATTGTGTTTGGTGATTAATATTAACTTGAAAGTCAGTAAAATAATATTTATTATTATGTGAGTTAATTAATTCTATATAATAGTAATATTATTATATGTCGTGGGAAACTTGTAAAAAATTTATTTTCCATATTTTTTTTCTTGTCGGTTATTCAATAACTGATGTGAAAAACAGTTTTCCACATCAATTATTTAATAACAGAAATTGAAAATAGAACACCAAAGTTTTTTCACTTCGATAATTCAATAAATGACATGAAAAATAGAATTTCTTGTGTTAGGTATTGAATAACTCACATTGCAAATATTTATATTTTTAATTAGAGATTGGGGATATGGAGGAGTCATTTTTTTATTCATTCTTTCACACAAAAACTCTTCTTTTTCTCTCTCGTGACAAACCATAACCCTTCAATATTCAATTAATGGCCTCTAATATATTCATTATTTGATCTATGGCCTCAAATATATTTATTATTTGATCCTTGGATTTGAATATATTTCATTTGGTATCTAAAACCACCATCCTCCATCACCAATCATTGACTACTACTCACACTTCTTCTCGTTTGTGTCACTTATCCCAGTTCTGATTTCAATTTACAGTTACTGTTTATTGTTCAAATTTTCTATGAATTCTAGATATTTTTATTTGTGGTTTCAATTTTTATTTGATGTCACTTTATCTTTATGATGGAATTTACCATTAGTGTTACCTACTCAATCATCCTGATTCCAATATCAATTTATAGTTTGTGTTTTTTTTTATTTTCTATGCATATAAGGTATTTTCATTTTTATTTTTGGTTCTAATTTTTTATTGATGTCACTTTATCTTCACTATTTATATTTGAAATTTCTATTATTCTCACTTATATAGTTTTTAATTTATGAATGATTTTTTTAGTTTAGTTTTGTTTATTTTACCATTTTACATTTAATTAACTTTTCTATTTATTTATTTTGTATAAAAACAATTATTTTCAATATAATATGTTAAATAAATAAAAAATTGTATACAAGAGTATATTCAAAGAATATTATTTTTGGGGTAAAAAATGGTGCAATACATTGGAGCATTTTTTTACTATTTATACACCATTTTTTCATTTTTTTCATTATTTTATGTCTTTTCATCTATCAATAATGTTTTTATCATTTTAGTTAACTACTCTAATAAATATAAATAAAAATATGTTTAGTTTATTTTAAATTTAGTTGGATAATTTTTCATATATTCAAAGAACATTTTTAAAAAAAATGGTGTAATATGTTAGAGGATTTTTACTATTCACATCATATTTTTTGATTTTTTTTCATTCATTAATTTAATTTAATCGCTAATTAATGTTGTTAGAAATTTAGTTAACTGTAAAAAATATGAATAAAAATGTGTTAAGTTTAGTTTAATTTTTGTTTGGTCATTTTTTATTTTTTATTTACATTTTTATATAACAGTTGGATTTATATATTTGTGTACTAATTGTTTGTTACTTTTAATTGTAATATAATGAAAGACCAAACATATCATCCAACAAAAATGTATGGGGAGGATTATACACATACCTCTGGGGAGTAATGTAGACATTCTCACGTTGATGGGCCTCCTCATCCTTCTGCATAAGAGGAATATACTTCCATGGGGAAAAAATATTTTGAGGGTTAGTAAACCTAGTATAAAACGTTTAACAAAATTATCAGCTTCCCATAGCCGAGACCAGATGATACCAGTTGAATTTGATGATAATGATATTCCAAGGTTTCCAAATTCAAAACAATTCAAGAATTATATTACAGTAAATGATAAACAAAATGTTAGTATTTTGATTGCAGAATTGATAAGTGTTGAAAAATGATGTTATCTCAATTATGGGACACAATTTTGGTAAGATCATTTTTTATTACTTTACTTATCATGAAATATTTATACTAATATAGGTATCCCCCTTCTTATCAGATGACATATTATATAAGTTATACTAGAGGAGTCAAGAGTAAATGTTTAACATTGGATACTAGGAGATGAAGGGATTTTAAATCACCCCTCACGTCTAATTTCATTTTTGGGTATAGACAACATCAAAATACATGTGATATATATAAATTATTATATATATATACCTAGAAGAAAGTTGTTGAAATTATTTGACAAGAAGTATTTTTAGTAAGTGAAATTTTACCTTGTAGAATTTCTTTATATATTAATGATCATATTAATGGTATGTTTATTCTTAATTTGTAGAAAGAGAGATGGATCACATTAGGAGATCCAATCAAGAAACATATACCCTCATACTTTATCTCATGAAGGGTATATGTTATTGGAAGAACAAATTATAGCTATGAAATTTCAAAAATTGAGAGATGAGACTTCAGGATCTATAGAGGTTGACCCTCATTACCCCTATATAGACATAAAAAATGGAAGAGGGCTCAGATGTGAAAAAGGCAAGATATTATGAAATAATAAAGGGTTTTAGTTGAGTGGATTGTATGTTTTTTAACTTTATTTATGTATTTAAGTTAAAACAATTCTTTATATATCATGATTTACTATGAATTTTTTCAAATATTCTATATAGGAATATCTTGAGGAGAAGATAACACATGTGCCTTCATATCCAAGGGTAGAAAGTATATTTTAGCAATATAAATTGGAAATACTGAACACTTGGGTCATTTATAAGGATACCTGACAGTTGTATCGGTATAAAAAGTATTTCCACCTTCTGAATCTTCTTTAACGGTGTATTATTATAAAAGAAAAATTCAATCTTTAGAATATTAAATTAATAATATTCATGAGATGATGAAGGATAGGATCATAGCTTTGGTATATTCAATGTTTGCGGACATGAAAATAAAATTTCAAGCTACCAATACCACTCTTCTACCTCTGCCTACAGATCCCAATCCTCCTACTTATAAAACCCCTAAACCTCCTCCTCTATAGATTCCCATTTGTTGTGAGTTATATTTTGATGATCCCCACCATCATATTTTTTCATATGGGATGATATATTATATTGGAGATACTATTCATTATCTAAATATAGAGATAGAGAATAATTCGGTCACTATACATGATATTATATATAGATCAGCAAGAATACCATTTCTTATAGCCGAAGTTAGTATAATTGAACAAATTATAATCCCTTTTTTACTTTGAACATCTATACCCATTCAAAAAATTACAATATAGGTATGTGTATATTACATGATTTAATTCATTTTTATATTAATTTTTTTAACATTTAAAGTTTATATATTTATCAATTTTTTATAGGAATACTTTAAAGGTCAAGACATACAGTATTGACAACAAAAAATATAGATTTTTACAACTTCAGATAAAATTTCATCTATTCTTGATAGATTGTCAACATGTTCAAATTTTTTGTTGGTTGTTTATGACATTCCAGTGGAAGCTGCCATTTATGGGTGTGCAATGGCTATGAAACTTTTTTAAAAAATATAATAGATATTTCAAACAGATATGAGTTGGTAATTAACAATATAAAAGACTTTTCAATAGTAATAACATGTTAGAGGTTTGTAATGCAGTTCAACAATCATGTTTTCCATAATAAATTTTTTATAACAGATTAAAAAGATATATATTAGTTTAAAGGCATAATATTTTTTTTCAATAACTTAAACATAGTAGTCTATTAATCATTAACACATACATTCAGTCAAACACAAATATCCAGGAATATTACTCCCCCACACTTAAACTCAGACCGTGAATAAAGCAATATAGTATAATTTCTAGTAGCAACATTAGAGTAATAAAGTTAATAAGAATAGAAAAGATAAAAAATAAATTAAATTAATCCATTTATTAAAGAATATTTTTTCCAATTTAGTTTATCCAAAATTAGATCTTCCCTCTTAGTTTTGATTGCAACCCTCTAGTTTTTTATTCTAAAGATTATACAAAATGAAAAATACTAGCATAAGAATTCAATAAATTAAAATCATAAATAAGGAAAAACTAGAGGTAGAGTTTAGGTAATTTTTTATCTAGTGAGGCTCCATCATATATATTATACTTGGATTGAGAACAAAAGTGAACTCTACTATTACTTTGACACTGAAAACCTTCTTAAAGAAAATTGACAAGGAAGATCAAGAATTCAACTCTAGTAGAAATTGAGAAAAAAGAGACAGGGCACAATAATATATTGTTCTTAACAACAAAAAGGTAAAAAAATAAAAATAATGTGGGTTGAATCCCATAAATCACTAAATCTAAATTTTATAATTACACTTTTATGAATAGTAAATTTTCAAGAACAAAGATGACAACCAATCCTTTTGGTTTCCCATAAAAATAAAGTTTGATTATTTGACCATTTACCAGCATTGGTCTATTTCCTTCTCTAATGATTTCAAAAAATTCATTTTTCATCCCAATAAGGACAATGAATGATCCATACCCCTTATATTTCAATTTACTTGGAAAGAGTTCAAGTTAGGAATTAAATAGAATAACCTTCTATCTAGACTTGAATTATCAATTTTAAATGAAAGAATCATTAAATACCTTGGTCTTATTTTTATAAATTCTATTATTGTCTTAATATTATTTCATAATATCATCCAAATCACTATGTTATAGTAGAATCCTCTCTCCAGTAGTCTTACAATCAATGTTAAAATCCTTCACAACACAATAAATGTTTTGTTTCGACTCCACAGGAAAATGACAACATTTCCCAAATAACAGTTTGTATAGAGACATACCAATTGGGGTTTTAAAATAAGTTCTATTATCACATAACGCTTCATCTAATTTCAAGGACTAATCCTTCCAATAATTAGATTTATTTTTATCTAAAATCTATTTCATCTCCCTATTTCAAATTTCTACTTGTTCACTAGATTTTGGATGGTAAGAAGTTCTATTTCTATGAGAACACCCATATTTTTCCATCAATGATTTGAATTTTTAATTATTAAAATGGTTTCCATTATAAATAATGAAAGTTCTTGGAACCCCAAACCTTGATAAGATTTTATTTTTAATGAATTTTATCAAACTACTTGCTTGATTGTTGTGAAATTCCACTGCCTCAACCCAGTTCAAAATATAGTCAACAATTACTAAATTATTCTCATTCCCATGTGATGATGGGAATGGTCACATAAAATCCAATCCTCAATCATAAAAAATATATACTTCTAGAATACTCTTTCCGATCCGGTGCAGTTATAATAGGTGATGAATTGAGTTTTTTCTTAAGAAAATTAAAATATTCTAGAAAATTTTTATCAAATAGGAAGGGTTTATCTTTTAAAATAAAAGAAAAAAGGGATTTTTAATCTTTGAAAAATCTTTAAAAAACCTCTGATAAGAACCAGAATACCCTAAGAAGATTCTAACACCCTTAACAATTTTTTGGAAGGGGTAATTTTTTAATCCCCTCAATATTAGTAGTATAAAATTCTAAACCCATATTTGAAACTTTATGTCCTAACATAATTCCTTAAATGACAAAAAATGGAATTTATCTTAGTTTATAACTATTTTGTTCTCTAAACATCTCTCTAAAACCAATTCCAAATCACCTAAACATCTCTCAATGTTGCTACCAATAATAGAGAAGTTATCCATGAATACCTTAATAACCCTCTCTATCCTATCTCAAAATATATCCATCATATATATTTAGAAGGTAGTGGTCACACCATATAATAAAAAAGTAATTCTCTAGTAAGAAAATGTCCCAAGGGGGCATGTTAATGTAGTTCTCTCTTAATCTTCTAGCACTATAGGGCATTGGTTTTAACTAGAATAGACATCCAAAAAAATAACTCATTGCTAGAAATCCTCTCAATAATTTTATCTAAGAAAGGAATTGGAAAATGATCCTTCCCAGTGGACTAATTAATATTTTTGTATTTAATATAGGCTCTCCAATTTGTATCCCTTTTCACTTGAATTTGTTCATTCTTTTCAGTGGTTACTTCAGTTAATCCTCCTTTTTTGGAACTACTTCGAATAGATTAACCCAAGCACTCCCAAAAATCGGATATATATTAACAGTATCATGCATATTGATCACCTATTCTCTCATAACCTCTTTTATATTTGGATTTAGTCTCCTTTGACACTCTACACTTATTTTGTGGTCTAGTTCCATATGAATCTTGTGCATGTAGAATAAAGGGATAATCCTGTAATTAACCAAAATTTTATCAATGAATTTTAAATTCTTATAATTATTTTATATATTATAAAACACATAAATCCCATAAATAACATAAAAAACGTTTTTTTCATAAATTAAGATTGAAATAATTGTTATTTATAGAAATTAAGGAACCTATACTAATGGAATAATAACTTGACCATTGGAATAATAATGTGACCATTAAGAATAGTAACCCAACCAATAGAATATTAATCTCATCTATGAAAGTGTAAATACAATTTGGGTATCTTATAAAATAAAATATTATATATTTATATCTTGGTATATGTAAATAAATATTTTAAAAATGATAAATTAAGTGTTGGAATTTTTGCAAAGCATAAATGTTTATTTAAAATTTTATAATTAATATAATGATTTAAAAGAAAATTAATTTTCATAAAATAGATTCATAAATTAATAATTTTATTTCTTATTATTTTAAAATTATTTTATGATACCTTAATTAATTTTTCAAAGTATTATAAACTCAGTTATAATTTTAAAATCGCTATTTTTCAAATAAATGAATATTTTAAGTAAAAAATTTAATTTCTCATATTTATAAAATTATTCTCATGAACTTGAGTCCAATTATGAAATATAAAAGTCATAAAATGGTTAGGATTATTTTTTTAGATTTTTCTAAAATAGTTGATTTTTTGGTGAATAGTGAAATACAATAATTTATGATATAAGCTAAATACATGAATTATTGAGTCATGGATGATGCATGGATTAAGTAAGAACCATTAGTTAGAAATGAAATGTACTATTTACTACAATTATTCATAATAATCCATTCTATTAATATTCTTGAGCCAAAATAATAAACAAATGAATAAAATTATCATAAAACACTCCTCTCCTCCCATTATAAATATCGACCCTCATCACCTCTTATCCTCACACTTTCCCATAATTGAATATTATCTCAATTCTACCCAATAATCATCCCAAGCCTCTTACACACATCCAAGAGCTTATGGTCTCAATAAAAGACCAAACCCAAGTTCCTTAAGGAGGTTCTTAAGGAGAAGAAATTCAAGAGGTAAAATCCTCTTTCGTTCTCTTTTAATTTATTTTCTTTTTTTCTCATCTAATTTTATCCTTTATCAAAATATGAATGATAAATAAATTACCTTATATATTCTATAATATTATTTTTTTAATGAAATATCCATCATCAAACCCATTGTCCCATCCCTTTTATTCTAAAAATGAAAACATCGTCTGTGATGTGTCGATTTACTGCCATTGTGGATGATGCATTTTCATTTTCCATTACCACCTTCAAGGCTGGACATAAATCCATTATTATGGTTAAATAATATTTTATTATATATATTATAAGTTATATAATGTTTTTAACCAATATATAAACATGATATTAAATAAAATGATATAATTTTGTGATGGTCGTAAAAATCACGAAAATAAGTTAAATCATTTTCTTTAATGTTTTATCTAATAAATCATCCTCATACCATATAAACAAATGATATATATGAACATTTAAACTTATTTAATTTAATTAATAACATATAATTTCAATTATTAAGAATTATTTACATTTTACCGTAACTTCCATACTTGTATACAAGTGAACTGATCATGAAAACCAAGAAAACGAACACTCCTAGAATGATGAAATTGAAAAACTATAACTCAAAAAAATGTTAATAAATGAAACTAATAAAATAATAATAAATTAAATATATATATATTATATTTTATAAAATAATTAATTAATTGATTTAATTTTATTATCTAATACATTAATCAAAAGTGTAGAACACTTTCATACATAAGGTAAGAGATTCTCTTAGAACCTCCATTTTCCTTCGGGTTATAATTTATATCTCTTAAACCTAATTTAATTATTAATTATTATTATGAAATAATACTAAATTATATGTGTATTATCCAAACATATTTACCTAGAAGAGTTATTCTTTATTTTATGGGTAAAAACATGTTTTATAAGGTTCCCTTTTCAATTCCTCCTGATAACCAAGCCCGATTAAAGGGAACTTCCCAATTTCTTACCCATTTTCAAGTACACTTCATAATATATTTCAATACAACAATATTTTTATAAAATAACTATTTTTATCATGAATTTATATTTTTTCATTTCTGGTTTTATTCAATCAATAATGATTTTCTCTGTTTTAAAGTCACTTTTGTATTTTCCCTTAAACAGCATCGAAGTGGTTGATTTATAAAGTTTCTAAAATATTTTTTTACATGTTTTCACTTTATTTGGACATAATTTATCATTATATATGAATATTTTCCCTTATTAATGTACATGTATGATTTAAATCCATTCTCTCGTGGACACCACTATGATATTCCTTTGGTTAGGCTTTATGACAAGATTACGATACACATTTCTTTCCTTGGGTAACCCTTATGTTTATACCTTATGTTTGATTCTTCATGTAGAACACATATGAATGGAAATTTTAACATGGGTGAATCTAGATAGTTATCCAGTGCATTGGGTAATATTTTAGTCTCATGAGACCTCTTGTTTGTAACGTCCCCAACTCGGAGGCCACTTAACCGCTTCCCTCAGTCGAGTCGCAACATGAACTCAAGTGCACCTCCCTGTATGCCAGAGTCTTTCAAATATAATCAAGGGTCTAATATATAATGTGGGGAGACTATACCCTATTTTTTTATAATAATCCACAATAGTTAAACATGAAATAAATGAAACAAAAAACAAAAAACCAGAAGCATGCATTACCAACCATTTACCAAAACTCAATACAAACCACAATTGAACAATAAATCTATCGTGTCATGATAATAGTGACAAAATTGAAGAAAAAACCAAACAAGTACAACATAATAATCCCAAAAACCGGTCCCACCTCCATGTCTAGATCCCTTATCCATGCACATCTCATGCCCAAATCAGCCATCTAGCACTGGGCCTTTTCCCTTGTCCTGAACTGCAACCATGAAATATGATCAGGTACCAAATAGAGGTCATATAAGGGTGTGTGTACAAATCAGTAGGCCACAAACAACAATGTATACAAAATATCTAGTCCAAATAGATAGCGCATGCATGTACTAAAATAAATACAAGATGAAAAAAGAGAAATCGGGTGCCATTAGTTATTATTATTCACATAAACCATTTCATTATGTATTACATGGGTTTGGCAATTCATTTATTACAAAATGGACTATAATGGATAATTAATATGAATAAGGGAATATTTCAAGTTTCTTATCTCACTAAGGAAAACATTTCATAACAATTAAACCACACTTACCTTGGAGCCTCAGTCTAGGAAGTTTCATCCAATGAAATCGTTAGGGGCCTAGGGACTTAGTCTAACTCCATAACCAATGCATTTTAGGGTGGGGTTTATAGAAACAGTCCAACCTGGCCACTGGGAGGTGCCTCAATCAAATATCACACACATCACCAAGCCATGCTCACATGCTTTAATAACCATTCATGACATAGACTATTCCAATAAACCATAATCAACAAAACAGATATCATTCAAAATTCATAGTTTATATAATACATAACCATCATTATGCCTTGTCTGATTTACAAATTTCTAATAATATACCTTAATTCAATTACATTTTTCCATTATAACCCCTAAGACACATAACAAATTCACCTTAATTCATTTAACACATTCACAATATTCCAAAAAACCCTTTATTCCATGTTAACAACTAGACACAACTACCTTTGTTCCATTTAATAAACCCAATAAATAATTCAAAATATTTTTCAAGGGATTTGCTTCATTACGAAAGAAATCAATGCTTCTAATTACTAATTTAATTGTTTGAGTAATGGAACTCCCCATGGGTGGACCCATAATGGGTTTAGTCAATCTCAGTACATCCCATGGGGCCATGAGGGTTCTAATCCATACCTTAGCAAAAAAATACCAAGTATTACTGAAGAATCAATTTCTCAATAAGAAAACACGAAAGAGAAATCAAATATACATAAAATAAACATCAAGACTATGGTATATAACTTTTAGACCACCTACCTCGTTTCTGAAGACAACCATACACTCAACCCTGGCCTTTGAATTGGATATGAACACCCTTTGAAACCCCAACTTATGATCTACTATAAAAAATGGGTTTAGAGATTTAGAAGAAGAATAGTTACTACACAAGCCCTAATCTAAAAAAGAGAGAAATGTGAATCATTAGAATCACCCGAAGATTGTATTTACACCCAACAACACTCTAAATTTCCTAGAAGCAGTGGAGATCGATATTTGGGAAGCGTTGGTCATTCTGATTTGTCACTAGGGTTGCTGGATAAGAAATGGGGGAAGAAATCAGGTAGAAAAATTAAAATACAAAGGGGGGAAATCGTAAATATCAAATTTTAATGTGGTGTTGGGTTTATCCACACATTTTTCCAAATCGCGTGCCAACTGTGCGCCTTCCACTATCTAAGAGGGGTCCAAGTCGCACAGTTACGTAGGGATCCCACATAGTTTAACAAACAGTGCGCCAACCATGCAGAATTCCTCTATCCAAATATTCATAGTTTGGTCTTCCCCCTTACACGGTTTACATAACTATGAACCCCTCCACCTGGATAGCATAATTTGGGCTCACAATTATCACTAACGGTGCGCAAACCGTGAAACAAACATAGGATGACCCAAATTTATTTTCTTTTGTGTCCCAAACCCTAGATAAACCCCTACACCTCCTAATACTTCTAATAATCATTGGATTAACCATAATTAGGTTATTTATACAAAAATTTAAATAGGGACACACCTCTATGAAGTCTGGGATCTTACAACGTCCCCACCTTATAATGGATTATACTTGAGCCGCACATCTAGGCATCACTGAGCTTCTGAAGTAAATAAATTGGGCCACTAAGACAATATATCTGACTCCATCTCCAAAGTTTCTTCCTGAACATTACCACACATCCACAAAACTTAATCCAAGGGCACAATATTTCCTTGTAATACTATTTCACTACAATCCACAATATGAACTGGATGCTTCTCAAAGGAAACAACAACCTCAAGCTCAACATCCTCAACATCAATATTGTGAGATGGGTTAGGGTGATACTGCCAAATATTTGATGCATGGGAAAAATCTTTCATACCACTATACCACTATGGGAGAGCCAATTATTATGCCACCAGTCTCATACTCATTACAATCTTAAATGGCCCCATGTACCTGGGAGCCAAATTGCCCTGTTTCTGAATCCGACGATGACCCAACCTTGGTGTCACCTGAAGAAACACATGATCTATTACCATAAAATCAAGAGTTCAATGATGCCTATCTGCATAGTAATTATATCTACTCCGATCTATAACCATTTGATTTTGGATTAACTAAAACTTCTCCAATGTCTCCTACGTATGACTCTGCCCCAACAACTTCAATTCCCCAATCTCCATCCAATATAATGGAGATCTACATGGACTCTCATAGAGTTCCTCATATAGTTTCATCTGAAAAACATCTTGGTAACTATTATTATAGGAAAACTCAACTAGTACTAAGTGCTTCTCCAAAAATCCACCAAAAATCCAGAACACATGACCTCAATATGTCCTCTAGAACCTGAATAACGTGTTCTGACTGCCCATCCATATGTGGGTGGAATTCCATGATAAAAAAAACCTAGACCTCGAGTGTTTTCTATAATCCCTTCTAAAAAATGAAGTAAACCATAGATCATGATATGGAACTATGGTTTTTGGAACACCATGTAACCATACTATGTCCCGAACATATAACTCTCCAAACTAATCGACAAAGAAGGTCTCTCAAATTAGTATGAAATGTTCCACCTTGGTTAACCCATCTGCAACCACCAATATTACATCATTCTTCCAAGTCATACTTGGAAGACCCACTACAAAATACATTGTCATGTCATCCCACTTCCATTCCAGAATGGTAAATGGATGTAACAAACCATCTGATCATTGATGCCCTGCCTTTACCTACTGATGGGTATAATATCATGCCATGAAACCTGCATCTTCTTTTTTCATCCCAATCCACCAATACTATCTCCGAAGACCACGATAAATTTGGGTAAAACTGGGATGAAACACCCACTTTTAGTCATGGAACTCATGTATAAACTCTTCCCATATACATGTAGGCACTACAACATGACCACAAACATAAATGATATCATCATCACCAACAATCCACCAAAAAGGTGACTCCCCACCATCAAGAATTTCTCTCAAATCCAAACACTGTTGACCTTTATTCTTCCTCTCCTATAGCCTAAGAGTATGGACTCAACTACCAAGGATTCAAGGGTCATATGGCCTAGGACACCCTGCACCTCCAAGTGCATCTCACCACACAATGCCATCATCTCCCACTCGAAACTAGATTCATGAAACTTATGATTTTGAGTCTTCTGAGTTATGGTATCTATAACACTATTTTTCCATTTCTTAGTGCGTAAAACAACTCAAAATTGAAATACTGCATTTACTCAACCCATCTTCACTATTGAATATTCAAATCACATTGGGATAAAATATATATAAGTATTTTATGATTTTTATTCATAATAAACCTCTATACCAATAAGTAATGTCACCAAACCTTTAATGCATAGATCACCACAACTAGTTCAAGATCATGCGTAGGACAATTTCATTCATGAAGCCTCAACTATCATGACCCATATGCTACAACCTGATCATCTTGCATCAACACTACCAAAATACCAACACCTGATGTATCACAAAACAAGGTATAATCTTTACCAGTATTAGGTAATATTAGAATTGATGCGGGTTTTAACAACTTATTTCATTATTGGAAATAATCCTCATATGATCCAGACAATTTAAACTTGATTTCCCTCTTGGTCAAACCCAGAAGTGGTGATTCCAAATGAGAAAAGTATTTGATAAGAATTCATTAATATCCTACCAAACCCATAAAACTTTAGACATGAGAAACATTATTGGGCTTCTCCAAAGATACAATGGCGTTCACTTTATACGGTTTCACTAACACAACTTATGCAGAGATGATGTGGGCCAAGAAATACACCCTATTAATCCAGAAATGAAACTTGGATATGTTGGTGTATATCCTATTCTCTCTTAGTGTACTTAGGATGGTGTCAAGATGTTTGGAATGATTTTCATGATTCATGGAGTACACCAATATTTCATACACAAGGACAAATAAAAATTGATCTAGGTATGGGTGAAAGATTCAGTTCATTAGGTCTATAAACACTAATGGTGCATTGGTAAATCCAAAAAAAGACAACAAATTCATACAACTCATACCTACTCCTGAAGGAAGTCCGTGGTACATCAGAATGTCTCATCCTCAGTTAACGATACTCTGATCTTAGATCAATCTTAGAGAACACTAAATACCCTCTCAGTTGGTAAAAAATATTATCAGTTCAAGCAAGAGGTTATCTATTATTAATGATCATCTGATTTAGATTCTTATAATTGACACACAACCTCAAAAATCCATAAACCTTCTTATAAAATTGAACCATAGATCCCCAAGTTGACGTAATCGGATGAAGAACCCCTTTATTCTCTATCTCATACAACTATGTTTTAAGCTCCTAGAGTTCTAATGGTTCCATCCTATATAGAGGAATAGAAACTAGTTCTGCATCAACAATAACTCTATTATGAACTCAACATTTCACTCTGGTGGTAGTCTCGAGAATTACTCAAGAAACATATCCTAGAATAGATCCACCCTAGGAGGAAAGAAAATTTTCTATAGTGTCCCATCATCAACCATAAGATAATCCACATGGATTGTGATTTCACCCAACTACTAACAAATTGGCCTTGCACGACCTGCTCAGATATCCCATTCTCCATGCTAAACATAAATATTCCCCTCTAGGTACATAAATGCTAAAATATAGTGGTAACATTTAATATGGTCTTGATACAACACTTTTCAATCCATTCCCAAAATCAGATTGAATCCCTACATATCTAGCAAAAATAAGTTCCGTAGGAAACAGTACCCACCAACTTCGAGAGAACACTCCTTACACTACCATATATTTTATGCTTTCACCCCTAACGTTGTATCAATCAACATGAACCCACAAACATGTTCCACTTATAGGACCAACACACTCACAAAATGGTCATATATAAAAGAATGTGAGGAACCTGTATCAAATGAAGCACTTGAAAGTGTGGAAGAAAAAAGAATCATACCAATAACTATTGATGGTCTTACCTTTACACCTCTACGTATATGATGAACTGCATGAAGCCTCCATGCCCCTATACTATGGTATTTATCCTGATTTCATGGTTCTTCACTACTCTACTGATATGAATGCTCTTGACCCAAATTAACATGTCTATTAACCTGACTAGTATGTTTGGTAGAGTTCCAACTACTTTACTGATATGGGGTAATTGACCCCCTTCTTGTACTCTACATTAGCCTCAATCCTCCATCCATGCCCAATTTTCATGGGTTCATATAAAACCTCTGCACATTCCCCAACCCTCCACATGCCCTACACTCAACTTGTGGTTGGTAAAACTTTCCACACATGTTCCCCAACATGACACACTGATAGTAGAAAATTTGTTCACTACCCTGCGAGGCTAGTTCCCCTTTCTCACTACTCTATCCACCACATACCTATTGTAAACTATTGAAGTTATTCTTTCTACCATCGAAATCCAAACCACTTGATTTTCCAACTGGAACTACATTTCCACCACCAAAAGCCTCTTTGAGGTTCCCTTTTGAAATAAGGGCATCATCCACCACATCAACAACCCTATTTAAATAGAAGATATTTACCTGGGACTTTATCTCATATCTAATTCCATCCTAGAAATATCTATCTGTAGTTACCTCATCCCCTACCAATGCTGGAATGAAGTGTTTCAAGTTAGTGAAGTGTCTATCATACTCCATCACTAACATAGACCCATGGTTCAACCTCATAAACTTCACAACCTTTTACTAAATCAAGTTATCTAGATAGAAATGTTCCAAAAACCATTCTTGGGAATCCTTCCATATCATACCATCAGCTTGCTGGGTCTAAACCAAAACGTACCACTAGCGCTTTTCCTAACCTCACAGCATATAAAACACTAGCTTGAATCTCTTCTCAGGAGGATTCTCTAAGTTATTAGGAATCATTTGAATAGACTCTATCCAAAACTCAACTACATCAGGTCCACCATCTCTAGAAAAAGTCAAAGGGTGTTGTAGTTGAAACTCCCTAGTTAGCTTAAACGTACTCATAAAAACCCACCCTGGGTCCCATTCCATCATCTGAATAAAATGAGTGAAGTTCTCATGGAAATTCTCCTACCCTCGGTTATCTTGGAACAAGGGGTTTTCTTTCTCTGCTACTAGTAGAGAATTTTTTGTGATATCCTCTTATCTCCCAACCAGCACACACCGTCATTATAAAATTCCTCTACAATTCCAAACACAATACATAGAACACATAACATAAATCTTCCATGGTTTATAAGAAAAAGGATCGCCACCATCCATAAACAACCCATTCCATATAAACTCCCCAAGAGGATATCCCCAAACCACTTCCACTACCCATAGCGAACCCTAACTTAAGTCATGGTAAACATGGGGTAAACCAACTAACATAGTTACAAGTATTTCATTAAATACCCTTTCAAACCACTTTAACATCACACCATAATCCTTCTGACTTAGTCACCTTACCCACTTCACAAATTACCACAACCAAATTTTAACCCATTCATAACCTTCACCAAACACAATTATTTAACTATTCTTTAACATTCATTCCATTTACCCATTTGCATCATCTTTATTAGACACAATTTTCTTCAAATTTTCAAGAAGGTAAAATGCATCCTACCCTTCATGTCACACACATCTATCCTGTGTGTTCCTATAATGATGAATTCCACCAATATCCCTAGGTGCCTATAATGTTGCATGAATGAAAAACCTCATTCCATTATGAAAATAAAAAAATATCATAAAAAAGTATCATCACACAACAAGTGTATCAACCAATGGTGAAATATCATTCAATTATAACAACACATATCAAGAATGACAATTCCTACTCTAGGTACTTTTGTTTTCCTTCATACATGGGTCAACTACTCCCATGAATGAGATCATTGATAAGGCCTAACACTTCCTAGTATCATGTCTACCATTATCAAATAGTAAGGCACATAAAATAATCCATCTGATAAAACTTTATGACATCCACAACATAGAGGCTACTAAATCTATGCCCTGAGTCGAGTCGCCACATGACCTCAAGCATGTATCTACGTATGCTAGAGGCTTCTGAATAGAATCTAGGGTCTAATAGATCATAAGGTAAGACTATGCCTTATTTTTTAGAGTAATACAAAATAGTTAAACAAAAAATAATGGAAACAATAAAAAATAAAATAGAAGCATTCATTACCAACCATTTCCCAAAACTGGGCACAAACCAAAATCATATAATAAATATTCTATGTCATGATAATAGAGCCATAAGTGAAGAGAACCCCAAATAAAGAAAATTGAAGAATTCCCAAAATGGTTCCTAACTCCAAATATGATTCCCTCATCCATGAACATACCATGCCTAAATAAACCCTCTATCACCAGGACTTTGCCTCTGTTATAGCCTACAACCATGAAATCTACATGGGTACTGAATGATGGCCCAAGTAGGTTTTGAGTAAAACTTAGTAGCCCACCACTAATGGTGTCTAAAAAATATCTAGTCTAAATAGATAGTACATGCATGTACTAAAATAATGACAATACGATCAAAAGAGAAATCATATGCCATTATTTAATGTTATTTTATTAAACCATTTAATTATGTATTACATGGGTTCAGAAATTAGTTTATTACACAATGAACTATATTGGCCAATTACTATGCATAAGTGGATAAGTCAAGTTCCGTATCTCACTAGGGAAAAAATTTTATAATAATTACATCACACTTACCTTGGAGCCTTAGTCCAAGTAGTTTTATCCAATGAAACCATTAGGGGAATAGATCCTCATTCTGACTCCATAAACAATGCATTCTAGGGTGGGGTTTAGAGCCTCGGTCCAACCTGACCCATGGGAGGAGCCTCAGTACAATATCCCACACACCACAAAGCCATGTGAACATGCTTTAATTACTATTCATTATATAAACCATTATAATAAACCAGAATCAACAATACACATATCATTCACAATTCATAGTTCATCCAATACATAACCATCATTATGCCTTAGCCCGTTTACACATTTCTAATTATATTCCTTAACTCAGTTACATGTTTCCATTACAACCCCTAATTCACATAACACATTGACTGTAACTCATTTAAGCTATTCAAAATATTTCAATCAACCCCTTATGCCATGTTAAAAACTAGAAAAAACTACCTTTGTTCCATTTCATATCCCCAATAAACAATTCAAAAAATTTATCTAGGGATCTAATTCATTACGAGACAATTCATTGTTCATCATTATAAGTTTACTTGTTTGGGTTATGGAACACCCAATGGGTGGCCCCATAATAGGTCTAGTCAATCTTAATGCATCCCACAAGAACTGTGAGGGTTTCAATCCATCCCTTAACCAACCGAATTACCAAATATTTCTAAAGAATCAATTTTCAGCAAGAGAACACCAAAGTGAAATCACATATACATTAACTAAACATCAAGACTATGGGATATAACTTATAGATCACCTACCCTAATTACAAACACAATTTCATGCTCATCCCTAGCCTTAGAATCATATCTGAACACCCTTTGAAGCCCCAATTTAAGATCCATTGGAAAAATAGGGTATTCGGGATTTAAAAAGAGAAGAATGTCTATATAAGACCTAATCCGAAAAAGAGATAAAAAGAGAAGCATTAGACTCACCCAGAGTTTCAATCCACACCCAAAAATACTCTAAATGGCCTAGAAATGATGGAGATCGATACTTGGGAAGATTTTTTCATTTTGGTTCATCACTAGTGTTTTTAAAGAATAAATGGGGGAAGAAATCAGGTTGGGAAATTAAAACCCCAAGGGGGAAATGGTAAAAATTATCTTTTAATGGGACACATGGTTTTCCAAACCGCACACTAACTATGAGCCGACCTCTATCCAAGAGGTTTTTAAGTCACACAGTTTCTGGGGGTTCCCACATGGTTTGGAAAACCATTTTACAACCGTTCAAAATTACTCTGTCAAAAGTTGCATGGTTTGCCCTTCCAACTTGCACAGTTTATATAACCATGCACCCCTCCTCTTTTATAGCGCAGTTTGGGTGCACAATTATCACTAACCATGCAAAAACTATTTAACAATCATATGAAAACCTCATTTCATTTTCTTTCATGTCCAAAACCCTTAGGACACCCCCAAGTCTCCTCATACTCCTATTAATAATTTCATTAACCATTAGTGGTGTATTTAAACAAAAATTTAAATAGAGACATACCTCCACGATGTTTGAGATCTTACATGTTGGAAAATAGAGTAAACCTAATTACTTTATGGGACTTTATCCTCTATGTGAAATGGTCTTAGAAGTTGTACTTGACTCATGCTTATGTCATGTTGTATATTTTTCCACATTACTATGTTTACATGATTCCATGTTCTATATGTTATGCTTCCATATGTTTATTCATGTTCAATACCTTTTTATGTCATCATGTTATGCCTTCTAACCCTTTTGATGTGATTTATTTCTATGTTTATTCTCCTTTTGGGATTTTTAGCTCACACCCTTTGTCTATGTATTCCCTAGGTTATCCTATGTAGATATAAGATCTCTAAGGAAGTTAAGAGCTCATTATGGGAAAATAATATAAAAATGTTTTATTCTAGTTCTATGTTTTTAGTTTTATGCACCTAATTTTCCAAAGACACTAGACTTCATGATCCTTGGTTTTTATTTGATGGTTAATTATGATTAAGATCAAGTAAAAATATATGTAAAAGTCTAGGGTCACTACATTTGGTATCAAATAATGATCTTGTTTTTTAGATATTAGGATCAGAAAACTTTAGTAAGAACCCTAGAGATAATTATATAAACATGGATAACTTAGATTAATACTTGGGGAATCACATATTTGGATATACTTTTCATTTGAAATTTTATACTTCTATGTTCAATGTTTTCTTTTATATTCTTATTAGATAAGTATTCATGCCCCCTAATTGTACTTTCTTTTTCTTAGTTAATAGATGGAAATTGGAGAACTCATTCCAACAATTAATGTGATAGGAAGTATAATGATCACCATAATGATATTCAAAAAATGATGGGAAGGGGAATTAAAACACTCATGACATTACTTGATCAGATGGATCATGTTATGAATAATAACTTGAATAATGTTGAATGACCTCCTACTCATAAGAAAGATCAAGTTACGGTTGAATCCTTCATACATAAAAGGCCACCTATATTTAGTGGATCTCTCGATCCCCTCATTCAAAAATATTCGATTAACTCCATTGAGAAGATATTCTCGGTCCTACAGTTCTCATAATAAGAGAAAGTTGCGAGGACAATCTATATTTTCGATGGGGAATTCATGGTGTAAACTGATCAAGAAGACAAATTCCTAGTAAAAAATTGATTCCATGTAATGGGAATCATTAAAGAATTTTTTTCCAATAAATATTTTCCCCAATCACTACATTTTAAGATGGAAATGGATTTACATAGACTATATAAAAAGGAAGACAATTCTATCAGGGAATAAGAGGAAAAAGATACAAGGCTTGTAAGATACGCCACTGGATTTTTCGTGAACATTGAAATCAAGGTGGATCGCTTCTTTATCAAACTTCAGAAGAGTTTATGAAAAGCATTGGTGAGTTGAGATTTTAAAAACTATGAGGATATTTTCCATTGTTCCCATGATGTTGAAATGTATATTGAAGACTATTAATGGTATCATGGTCCTAATGATAAAAAGTGGAAAGTAGAGTTTAATATGGGAGGATCAACAGATAAATCCCATGATGGATAGAAAACCCAACATATCACATGTTAAAAGTGTGATAATAAGCATCCTATAAACTGACTAAGGGGAACCAGGAGATGATTTAAATGTGGAAAAGAGGGGAATCTTATAATAAATTATAAAGGGATATGAAAAATCCAACAAATTTAGATTAAGAAATAAACATTCATATTAACACTCAGCCTATAGTGTAGTGTTTCAACTGCAAAGAACATGAGAATTTTGTGAGCCAATGCTTTAATCCATGGGTTTTCAGAGGCAATCACCAAAAAAACCTCCAAGGTAGTAAGGAAGGGAATATGCTATCACTACTCCTAGGTTGGCGTCTAACAATAATGTGGTGACAAGTATGCTAGTTATTCATTCAAGAATAGAAAAAACACTTTTTGATTTGAGTTCTACACATTATTTCATATCTTGAATGTTTACTTGAACTATTAAAACACCACATCAAAATATATAGGTTAGGTTATCTATAAGAACAAAAAATGGGGCAATTATTTCATCCAAAGTATATAACTCATCCTTGGTTAATGTTTGGGGACTGAACCACCCAACAAGTCTCATCTTACTTCTTTTGGTGAAGTTTGATTCTATATTGGAAATGGATTGGCTATCATTATACAATGACAATATCAACTCTTGGTAAAGGGAGATTAATCTTCATATCCTAAGGAATCCATTAATTATGTCCAAGTGTAAGGAGGAGGATGAATCTCCTTTAGAATCATCACCTCAACTATGGATATTATTCGCTTATGATCAAGCATATCTAGCTCAAATGATTGAGAAAAATGAGTGAATCATGATCAAATACATACCCATTGTGAGGGATTACATTGATGTATTCCTTGAAGAATTTCCCATCCTTCCTCCTGACCGAGTGGTTGAGTTATCAATTGAGATTATTTTTAGATCTCTTCCTATATCAAAGACACCTTATAGAATATCCACCATTGATTTGGAGGAACCGAAGAAGTAGTTACAAAACAATCTGGAAAAGGGTTTTATACACCTGAGTGCTTCACCATGGGGTGTGTCAGTCCTCTTCTTAAAGAAGAAGGATGGATCGATGCACCATTGAATTGATTATCATAAGCTCAAAAAAATAATGATAAAGAAAAAGTATAACCTTCCATGGATAGATGACTTGTTCAATCAACTACATGGAGCCAATTATTTTTCTAAGGTGGATATTCGGTTGAGTTATCACCAATTAAAGGTAAATAAGGAAGATATTCCAAATACTTACTTTTAAATGAGGTATGGACACTATGAGTTCATAGTGACTCCCTTAGGACTGACTAATGATCCAACAATTTTCATTGATTTAATGAATAGAGTCCTTAGATATTTCCTAAAAAAATTGTGGTAGTATTTATCGATGGTATTATGATATAATTCAAAAGAAAAGGGAAGAATGGTGAGCATTTGAATACTATGTTAAAAATTTTCAAAGAGAGAAACTATATGAAAAGTTTAATAATTGTGAGTTCTGGATAGAGGAAGTATCATTCTTGGGGCATGATATCATCATTAAAGGAATATTTTGGACCATTCCAAGACAATGGAAGCTGAAGAGTGTCCCAAACTAACATTTTTAATGAATATCCATAGTTTACTCAGTCTTGCTGTGTATTACCAAATATTTGTGATGAACTTATCATGATTCTAAAAACCACTAACCAAGCTATATCGAAAGGGATTAAAGTTTATCAAGAATAGTGAATTTTAAGACTACCTCAAGGAGTTGAAAATGAGGCTTATCACTACACTGGTACTCACACTTCCAACAAGTGGGTAACTCTTTGTAATATACAACAATGCTTCAAATAATGGATTAAGTGGTGTGATGATGCAAAATGATAAAGTGATAGCTTATACATCAAGGAAGTTGAAAATTAATGAGAAAAACTATCTAATAAATGATCTAGAGTTGGTAGCTGTAATATTTGCATTGAAAATATGGCGGAAATATCTTTTTTTAGAAGTGTGAGATATATAATGATCATAAGATAATCAAATATATATTCACATAGAAGGATGTTAATATGTGCTAGAAAATATGGTTAGAGATGATCAAGGATCATGACTACTCAATCCAATACCATCCTAGTAAGGCAAATAAAGTGGCAAATTCTCTAAGTATAAAGGATCCCACAACATTATAAAGGATGAGAATTCAGAAGGATCTAATCTTCTTATATTTACAAAGGATGTACATGGGAAAAATCAAGGGAGGAAAATCATAAATCATTTCTCAAATGATTGCTCAACTATCCCTTATTTGGAAAATAAAGGATTTTATAAGAAATAACAAGGAAATTTAGAAAAATATAGAAGTTATCATAAATAGTAAATCCTTAGAGTTTAAAATTGATAAGGAAGGAGTCATAAAATTTGGGTCACGATTATGAGTACCATCCAATACAGAGATAAAGAAAGAGCTTTCGAATGGCGCACATAGCTCAACATTATCTATTCACCCAGGAAGCAAAAAGATATATTCAGATCTCTGAGATTATTATTGGTGGTACAATATGAAGAAGGATATTATTTAGTATACATCAATGTTCTTGGTATGTTAGTAGGTGAAGGGTAAAAGGAAAAACTCTAAGGGGATGATAAAACCGTTAACCATACCTATATGGAAATGGTAAAACATCACCATGGATTTTTTCACCAGAATTCTGAAGACATCTATAGGAAACAATACCATATGGGTTATTGTGGATAGTCTTACAAAGACAACTCACTTTATCTAAATTTAAGAGGACTTATCACTTGACTAACTTGCACGGATATACATCAAAGAAGTGGTGAGGCTGCATGGAGTAACACTATTGATTCTATCTGATTGAGATTCGATATTTACCTCTAAGTTCTGAAAAAATCTTCAATATGATCATCGAGCTGAACTTTAGTATGACCTATAATTCTGAAACTGATGTCTAGTATAATTAGACTATTCAGACATTGGAAGACATGTTGAGAGAATGTTTTATGGAATTAAAAGGAGTATGAGACAAATATCTGACTATAGTTGAGTTATTATACAACAATAGTTTCTACTCGAGCATCCAAATGGATCTATATGATACCCTTATGGGAAAAGATGTAGAACACCAGCTTGCTAGGTTAAAGTTATTGAACATAAGACGATAGGTCCTAAAATAGTCAAGTAAATGGTAGAAAAGGTGAAAACCATTCAACAACATATCAAGACAGCCCAAAGTTGACAAAAGATCTATATAGACAATCATTGATGGGACCTAGAGTTTAAGTTTGGATACACGATATTCCTTCGCATATCTCCATGGAAGAGTATCATGAGATTTGGGAAGAAAGAAAAGCTAAGTCTTAAGTAAATTGGCCCCTTCAAGACTCTTGATCATGTCAATGCTATGGCCTATCAACTAGCACGCCCACCTACCATGTCTCAAGTACACGATGTATTCCACGTATCACTCTTGAGGAAGTACATACCACAACCCTCAAATGTAATGAATCTACAAGCAGTACAACTAGAGAATGGCCTCTTGTATGAAGAGAAACCGATGAAGATCTTGGACCATAAAGATAATGTTATATGCAAAAAGACTACTAACATGTTCAAATTACTATGGAAGAACCATACGTACTAATAGGATTCATGGTAACTTAAGGAATAAATGAAGGAGAAGTACCCTCACATGTTTTCAACTTAGAATGTAAAACAAAATTTCAAGGGAAAAATTTCATAAGGGAGGAAGAATGTAATGAACCAAAATTCTATCAATGAAATTTCCCTTCTTATAATTATTTTATATAGTATAAAACACTTACATCACATAGAGAACCTAATAAAAAAATATTTTCATAAATTAAGAATTAAATAAGTGTTATTTATAGAAATTAAATAACCTATACAAATGGAATAATAACATGACTTTTGGAATAGTAATGTGACCATTAGGAATAGTAACCCAACCAATAGAATAGTAAAATCCCATATGAAAGTGTAAATAAAATTTGGGCATCTTATAAATTAAAATACAGTATATTTATATCTTTTTATAAGTCAATAAATGTTTTAATAATGATAAATTAAGTGTCGGAATTTTTGTAAAGCGTAAATATTTATTTATAATTTTATAATTAATATAATTATTTAAAATGAAATTTATTTTCATAAAATAGATTCATAAATTAATATTTTTTTTATGATTACAATATAATTTTATAATGCCTTAATTAATTTTTCAAAGTGTAATAAAATCATTTATAATTTTAAAATCTATGTTTTTTAAATAAATGATGATTTTAATTAAAAATTAAATTTCTTATCTTTAGAAAATTATTTTCATAAAATGGATTATATATTTTCAAATAAACATGTTCAAAAATGGTTAGGATTAATTTGAGATATTTCTAAAATAGATTAATTTTGGGTGAATAGTGAAATGAAATAATTTACAGTATAAGCTAAATACATGAATTATAGAGTCATGGATGATGTATGGATGATATAAGAACCATTATTTAGAAATAAAATTCACTAGCTAATATACTTAGTCACAATAATCCACACTATTGATATAATTTATCCAAAATAATAAAAAAATGAATAAAATAATAAAAAAACATCTCTCTTCTCCAACTATAAATACCACCCCTCACCACCTCTTCTCCTCACATATTCAAAGACTTTAAGATTTTACAAATTTTACCCAATAATATTCCCAAGAATCTTCCCCAAATCTATGATATTTTGGTATCAATAAAATACCAAAATGAAGAGCCTCAAGGAGGTTCTCAATGTTAATAAATTCAAGAGGTAAAATCCTATTTTGTTCTCTTTTATTTTCTTTTAATTTATTCTCTTTTCTTACCCTCTCCTTACCTACGATATCAAAATATGCATGATAACTCTAGTATCTTATATATACTGAAATTGAATTGTGTTAATGTAATATAAAACATAAAACCACTTCTCCTCTCCCTTTTATTCTAAAACTGAAAACATCACCCGTGATATGTCGATTTACCACCATCTTGGACGATACATTTTCATTTTCCATTACATCTTTCAAGGTTGGTCATAAAACCATTATTATGGTTAAATAAGATTTTATTATACATATATAAGTTATATAATTTTTTGGAACCAATATAAAAACATTATATTAAATAACATGATATAAGTTTTTGATGGTCGTAAAAACAACCAAAGTAAATTAAATCATTTTCATTAATGTTTATCCAATAAATCATCCTCATACCATATAAAAAATGATAAATAAGACTATTTATAATAATTTAATTCCATTAATAAAATATAATTTCAATTTTGGATAATTATTCCCATTTTAAATGAACTTCCATACTTCTATACAAGTGAATCGATCATGAAAACCAAGAAAACGAACACTCATGAAACGACGAAATTGAACTCTATAACTCATCAAAATGACCATAAATGAACATAATAAAATTATAATTGATTAAATAAATGTATAACAGGTTCTTAATTAATTAATTAATGTATTTAACTGGATTATCTAGGACATTAATCATAATTTCATAACACTTTCAGACATAAGGTATGAGATTCTCTCTAAACCTCAATTTTTTTCCTTTAGCTTATGCTTTCCCTCTCTTCAACCCAATATAACTATTAATAATTATTATTTAATCCTCCCATATTTTGTGTGTATGATCCAAAAATATATACCTATCCCAATTATTATTTCTTTTACGTGGAAATACATGTTTTATAAGGTTCCCCTTTCAATTCCTCTTGATAAGCATGCCCGATTAAAGGGAACTTCCCAATTTCTTATTCATTTTCTAGAATACTACATAATATATTTTAATACACTAATATTTTTATAAATTAACTTTTTTATCATGAAGAAATATATTTTTCATTGATGTTTCTACTCAAACAATTATTCCTTTTTCTACTTTAAAGTCTCTTTTATATTCTCCCTCAAACCACACTAAAGTGGATCATTTTAAAAGTTTCATAAACATTTTATTTACATGTTTTCAATTTAGATGTACATAATTTATCATTATATATTCCGAGTTTCCCTTATAAATTTTCATTTATTATTTAAATCCATTATTTTATGGACACCACTATGATATTCCTTTGGTTATGCTTTATGGTATGATTATGATGCCCATTTATTTCCATGGAAAACCCTTATGTTTATCCCTTATGTTTGATTCTTCATGTGGAGCACATATGCATGAACATATTATAATGGGTGCACATATATAGTGCTATAATTCATTAGTTAATGTTCTAGTCTCATGAGATTTCATGTTAGGACATGGAGTAAACCTGATTCCTTTATGGGATTTTGTCCTCCATGTGGAATGGTCTTGGTTGTTAGCCTTGACTCATGCTTATGTCATGTGGTATATTTTTTCCACATTCCTATGTTTACATGATAATATGATCCCATGTTATATATGTTATCCTTCCAAATATTTATTCATGTTTCATTCCCTTTTATGTCATCATGTTATGCCATTTAACCCATGTTCTATGCTTTATTTCTATATTTATTCCCTTAATGGGATTTTTAGATCATACCATTTTTTTCTATATATTCTATAGGTAATCCTATGAATATGTAAGATATAAAAAAAAGTTATGAGATCATTATGGATGAATAATAAAAATATATTTATTCTAGTTTAATGTTTTTAGTTTTATATACCTATTATTCCAAATAAACTAGACTTCACGAACCCTGGTTTTTATTTGATGGTTAATTGTGCTTAAAATCAAGTAATAAGATGTTTAAAAAGAACGAGATGTTATAAATCCATTTGATATCATATATGGATCAACCTATTGGAAATTTTAATTTCTTAATAACACTAAAAAAAATCTTCCCCTTTATTCTCTTTGAGTTAAATGGAAATTCTAAGAGGAAATGTTGAATTATCACCTAGAAATGAGTATTTAATGTGTGTTGGGAGAAATTTTAGCTCCAAATTAGGCACTTATTCACTTTATGTAAGGATCTTGTGCCCAGTAGGTCTAAGTTCTTCAACATGTTTCTTATAATGTTTTAAAAAGTGGAAATATTTTTAATTTCATAACCAATTTTAAAATTTTATTCACTACTTTAGAAAGTGGATAACTCACTCTCATAAGTTTTCAATTTAGAATTCAGAATATTTATCAAAAGAAAACCATTAATTTGTTTTATCAGTTCTCCATCTACTTTATCAAATTTTTCATCAATGTTTGGGGAAGTAGAATCAACCTCAAGTTCTCTAAAAAATTCTTTAATTTCTTATATAGAAGATTTATTCTCAACTTCATCATCACACCTGACAGTGGGAACAATATTGTTGTCCAAATCTAGAAAATTTTCCAAATTATCACTTTTAGTAGACTCAAAAATGTGTAAAACAACATTTTTTTCATCTAAATAAACTTCTCTAGACAATAGTTATTTTTCAGATTCTTCTAATTGAACAAGTGTGTATTCATCTTTAAGGACTCCACTTTAGAGTAATTTTTAAAAAATGTTGGTTCCTTAACATTTTTAAATAATTGAACTCCTCCTATTTCCCACCCAAATTAAAGATTAATTTTCCCTAGAAAACATCTATAAAAACATAAGAAGTGTTCAAGAAGGTTCTACCAAGGATTACAGGGACCTCCTGGTCACACACCATGTCTAACACCAAAAATTCAGCTAGAAAAAACATCTTTTCAACTCAAACTAGAAGATCATCTACCCTTCCAATAAGATTTGTGAATGAATGATCGGTCAACTATAGGACAACAGTGGTGGGTTGAAGTTCACCCAATTCCAACTATTCAAATAGTGATAATGGAATAAGTTTTATAATAGAACCTAAATCACAAATTTATTTTATTTTTTACTATTTAATAATTTTTAGTGAATGAAAATTCTACTAGGATCATCATGTTTTGAAGGTATTTTCTTTTAAAGGACATCACTACACTCATCAATGGGGTAGTATGTGGAAAATTATCCTATATTATTTTTTATTGAAACATTTTAAAGAGATTTTAGAAAAAATGAATCTGGATATATTCTTGTATGAAAGGTATATTCACTTTGATCTTGCTTAAAAACCTATGGAAATAGAGAAGTCCATCGTTGTTATTTTCTTAGGTTTACATTTTTCACGGAAAGGGATTGGGGGGGCATAGTTCTTTAAAATATTATAAATACCCAAAAATATATTAACAATTTTCTTCTTCTTAATCCTCATAAAAGGCTTCTACAACCTCTTAATAAGAACTAGTAATATTGGTTCTCAACTAACCCTTAAATATTTGTGGGTAAAATTTCATCACAAAAAAATTGTACTATGGCATCCCGCCTTTTTATAACATAACTTTTCATTACATTTTAAAAAATTGTGGATCTTTAAGGTTTAGTGTCTTGGAAACCTGGAACTTAAAACATACAAACATAAAACATTCTTCTTAAAAACTTGAAAGGATTCTCCTTATGTTCATCCTAGTTTCATTACTGCATCTCCTAACCTGGGGAAATACATCAAAAGAAAGGGTGAGCAGAAGGCCCAGTAAGGGAAACAAGGGGAAACATTTAACATGTGAACTTGAGATACATCAACAATGTCATGAAAAAGAACTTTAAGGCACGAGAAAGAAATCATGAGGCATATCATAATAAAAATAACGTATTTCATAACTTGAAGATGTGGCTACAACATTTAATATTGAAAATAATTTCCATTTCACAAAGGTCCATCCCCAAGGTGTCATTAAAAATTACCATGGTTATTCACCAAGGCATCGTTAAAAATGGTCATCTCTAGAGATTAAGTCTTTACCCAATGAATTGGAGCGCTATCAGGGAGCACCCTTCATTTTTCTTTATTATCATGTGATCCAAATATATCATCATAAATCATTTAATAAACAACCAATATAGAATAAAAGAAATGGGTTTCATTTCATAATCATAACGTTTTAAAAACTGCTTTAAAGACATGATCTTTATGTCACTTTAAACCCACGGAAAGGGAAATCGGGTCTCATGTATATAAATCACAGAATTTAAAATAGAAAATTTTGGTATATATGTGAATACCCCTTTATAATAAAGAGCTTTGAGTATTCACTTAATAAAATAAATGAATTTGAGAATAAGAGAGAGACATTTTGAGATGGAAATTCTGCAGCATAACGGCTATGTTACGAGGTTTTAGAAAACATTGAAAAGAGAGGGGACAAGGGTCACCCACTCATAAATGATCCATAAAATAGTAGGGGAATAGAATATAAAGGATTAAGAACATGTTAATGAAATTTGAAAGATATACCATATGAAATGAAGATCATGGAAGGAAGACAAAAATAAGATTTTTCTTATGAAAATTCGGCAGCCTAACGGCATCGCTTAAACTTCAAAAAAAGAATTGATGAGATCAAATAGGGTCTTTCATCATATGAACATAAAAGATCAGTATTATAGATATATATATCATACCCCAACATAATAAAAAGGAACTTGAAATAATTGACATGAAAGTAGAACTTTGAAAAATGAGAAAGGTGAACGAATCCCCTAAAAATTCAGCTGCCTAACGGCGTCACATAAACTTCAAAAAAAATGAATTGACGAGATCGAATAGGGTCTCTAATAATATGAACATAAAAGATCAATATGATAGATATAGAGATAATAACCTAACATAATAAAAAGGAACTTTAAAGACTTGACATGAAAGTAGAACTTTGAAAAATGAGAAAGGTGAACGAATCCCTTAAACATTCGGCAACCTAACAACGTCTTTTAAAATTTATTAAAATGAATTGATGAGAGCAAGAGGGGGTATCTCATCATATGAACATGAAAATGGCAGTGAGATGAATATACAATAACATCCTCCAACATAATATCAAGGAGTATAAAAGAAATGACATAAAAGAGATTACTTGAAAGAAAGAGAGAGGTAGGATCCCTTACCTTAAACGTAACTCTTAAAACTCAAAGGTTGGGACATTAAGTGCTTGGGGTCAGCTTGGGAGGGCTCCTTGGGAGGTAAGGAGACCAGAACTTCGTTGAGGATGATTTTGGAGTCGAATGGATGAGAGGATGGCTTGGTATTTAAAGGGAAAGTGAGAGGACAAGACATTAATGGCCAAGGGACACCTCATTGGTGGTTTTCGAAAAACCATGGGCTTTCCCATGGTATTTTCCCATGGTATTGGCCTCTTGGGACACCTCATACCTTATCTTAATATTCATAAGTCTAACATATTGTTTACATACTTAATACACCATTTAATGATGTCATTAAACACCCGTAACTTAAAAACTGTGTTTTCACTATTCATCAAAAATTCAACTTTCTCAGAAAAATCCCAAAATTTCACATTTACCAAATATCGATGCTCTAATTTTAAAAATGAACTCCATTTTCTAAAAATAATTTTCTAAATATTTTAAATTTAATTTTTAAAGAAAAAACTATTCACCGAAAATTCATTTTTTTCAGAAAAATCCCCAAAAATTACCTTAGCATAATATCGATGTTCCAAATTCAAAAATAATGTCCATTTTATAAAAATAATTTTATAAAAAAATTTAAATTTAATTTTTAATTAAAAAACACTATTCACCTGAAAAAACTAATATTTGACCAATAATTTATGAAACTGTTATTTAACCATTTTATTGAATCACATTACTTAATCAAGGTGCCTAGATTATATTAATAATTTCTATAAGTGATATTAATAATCTATTTAGTCACATTACTAATCCTAAGCATAAAATCACTATTCATAACTTACTATTCATCAAAAATTAAGTTGATCTTATTAGACTCTAAATTTCGTACTGAACATAATTGTAGATGACTATTTTTTGAAAATCATTACACATAATTAGTTATATAAGGTTTACATAATTATTTTCAAATATCCTATTTCTAGAATTCATCAACAATATGCATACTATATTTATCCGGACATTTGAAAATTCACAAAATTCATCACAAGGAGAAATCACAATTTTTATATAAAACAAAGGATTACACAAGGTAGTTATGGTCTCCTTACATAGCCCCTTATAACCCCAGCATAGGACCCAAGTGTAAGGTGTGCTAAGGTGAGAGAATCTGAGGGAGGCTCAGCCAACATCACACGAGTAGTAATTTCTATTAGTTTTAACTTCTTGTGAAGGCGATTCTGTTCTAGCTTCACACGATGAAGTTCAGCTTGGGTTTGGTCTAGAGCAGAGCCCAATGGTGCTACCTCCTTCCCATGTTCTGTTAGATGGGCTTCGATCGGTCCAAGACTATTGAATAAGGCCATCAAATCTTCTTTCTATATTAATTAACCAAGATCACTTGTATTTAGAGACAATAATCAAAACGTTTAGTTTCCAGCGGTCATATTGACCAATGGTCATATAACAGTCAAAAACCAACGGTCTAATTTCAATTATACTAATGTTATCAAATGAAACAGTTTTGTTGAGTATAAAAATAAAATAACACACAAAATTAGGAAACAAGATTTATTAAAAATAAAGGGTGAGAAGAAGGCCCAGTAAGGGAAACAAGGGGAAACATTTAACATGTGAACTTGAGATACATCAACAATGTCATGAAAAAGAACTTTAAGGCATGAGAAAGAAATCATGAGGCATATCATAATAAAAATAACATATTTAATAACTTGAATATGTGGCTACAAAATTTAATATTGAAAATAATTTCCATTTCACAAAGGTCCATCCCCAAGGTGTCATTAAAAATTACCAAGGTTATTCACCAAGGCGTCGTTAAAAATGGTCATCTCTAGAGATTAAGTCTTTACCCAATGCATTAGAGCACTATCAGGGCGCACCCTTCATTTGTCATTATTATCATGTGATCCACATATATCATCATCAATAATTTCATAAAAAACCAATATAGAATAAAAGAAATGGGTTTCATTTCATAATCATAACGTTTTAAAAACTGCTTTAAAGACATGATCTTTATATCACTTTAAACCCACGGAAAGGGAAAGCGGGACTCATGTATATAAATCACAGAATTTAAAATAGAAATTTTGGTATATATGTGAATACCCCTTTATAATAAAGATCTTTGATTATTCACTTAATAAAATAAATGAATTTGAGAATAAGAGAGAGACATTTTGAGATGGAAATTCTGCAGCATAACGGCTATGTTACGAGGTTTTAGAAAACATTGAAAAGAGAGGGGACATGGGTCACCCACTCATAAATGATCCATAAAATAGTAGGGGAACAGAATATAAAGGATTTAAGAACATGATAATGAAATTTTAAAGATATAACATATGAAATGAAGATCATGGAATGAAGACAAAAATAAGATTTCTCTTATGAAAATTCGGCATCCTAACGGCGTCGCTTAAACTTCAAAAAAAAAAAGAATTGACGAGATCAAATAGGGTATCTCATCATATGAACATAAAAGATCAGTATTATAGATATAGATATCATACCCCAACATAATAAAAAGGAACTTGAAAGAATTGACATGAAAGTAGAACTTTGAAAAATGAGAAAGGTGAACGAATCCCCTAAAAATTCAGCTGCCTAACGGCGTCACATAAACTTCAACAAAAATGAATTGACGAGATCAAATAGGGTCTCTAATCATATGAAAATAAAAGATAAATATGATAGATATAGATATCATAACCTAACATAATAAAAAGTAACTTGAAAGACTTGAAATGAAAGCAGAACTTTGAAAAATGAGAAAGGTGAACGAATCCCTTAAACATTCCGCAGCCTAACGGCGTCATTTAAAATTTCTTAAAATGAATTGATGAGAGAAAGAGGGGGTATCTAATAATATGAACATGAAAAGGGAAGTAAGAGGAATGTAAAATAACATCCTCCAACATAATATCAAGAAGCATAAAATAAATGACATAAAAGAGATTACTTGAAAGAAAGAGAGAGGTAGGATCCCTTACCTTAAACATAACTCTTAAAACTCAAAGGTTGGGACATTAAGTGCTTGAGGGTACCTTGGTAGGACTCCTTGGGAGGTAAGGAGACCATAAATTCGTTGAGGATGATTTTGGAGTCGAATGGATGAGAGGATGGCTTGGTATTTAAAGGGAAAGTGAGAGGACAAGGCATTAATGGCCAAGGGACACCTCATTGGTGGTTTTGAAAAAACCATGGGCTTGCCCAAGGTATTTGCCCATGATATTGGCCAATTGGGACACCTCATACCTTATTTTACTATTCATAAGTCTAACATATTGATTACATACTTAATAAATCATTTAATGATGTCATTAAACACCCGTAACTTAAAAACTCTGTTTTCACTATTCATCGAAAATTCAACTTTCTCATAAAAATCCAAAAATTTCACCTTTACCAAATATTGATGCTCTAATTTCAAAAATGAACTCCATTTTCTAAAAATAATTTTCTAAATATTTTTAATTTAATTTTTAAATAAAAAACTATTCACCAAAAATTCATTTTTTTTTTCAGAAAAATCCCCAAAAATTACCTTAGCATAATATCGATGTTCTGAATTCAAAAATAATGTCCATTTTATAAAAATAATTTTCTAAATATTTTTAAATTTAATTTTTAATTAAAAAACACTATTCACCTGAAAAAACTAATATTTGACTAATAATTTATAAAACTGTTATTTAACCATTTTATTGTATCACATTACTTAATCAAGGTGCCTAGATTATATTAATAATTTCTTTAAGCGATATTACTAATCTATTTAGTCACATTACTAATCCTAAGCATAAAATCACTATTCATAACTTACTATTCATCAAAAATTAAGTTGATCTTATTAGACTCTAAATTTCGTTCTGAACATAATTGTAGACGACCTTTTTTTGAAAATCATTACACATAATTAGTTATATAGGGTTTACATAATTATTTTCAAATATCCATTTTCTAGAATTCATCAAAAATATGCATACTATATTTATCCGGACATTTAAAAATTCACAAACTTCATCACAAGGAGAAATCACAATTTTTATATAAATCAGAGGATTACACAAGGCAATTAAGATCTCCTTACATAGCCCCTTATAACCCCAGCGTAGGACCTAAGTGTAAGGTGTGCTAAGGTGAGAGAATCTGAGGGAGGATCGGCCAACATCGCACGAGTAGTAATTTCTATTAGTTTGATCTTCTTGCGAAGGCGATTCCGTTCTAGCTTCACACGATGAAGTTCAGCTTGGGTTTGGTCTAGAGCAGAGCCCAGTGGTGCTACCTCCTTCCCAAGTTCTGTTAGATGGGCTTCGATCAGTCCAAGACTACTGAATGAGGCCATCAATTCTTCTTTCTATATTAATTAACCAAGATCACTTGTATTTAGAGACAATAATCAAAGCTTTTAGTTTCCAGCGGTCATATTGACCAATGGTCATATAACAGTCAAAACCCAACGGCCTCATTTTAATTATACTCATGTTATCAAATGAAAAAGTTTTGTTGAGTATAAAAATAAAATAACACAAAAAATTAGGAAACAAGATTTATTAAAAATTTCGGGTCGTTACAATCTCCCCCCTTAAGAAATTGTGTCCTCGCAATTTTTAAAATTGGGTTTTGAAATTTCATTGAAAGTCCCACATCGTAAAAGTAGTCAGTAAAACTATTCCTTTAAAAGAAAGAAAGAGTAGTACAAAGGTCACCCGAGTTAACCCACACTAGGATTCCATGTAGGAAAACATGGACATGGAGGAGAAAATAAAGGGTCAAGTTCTGAGGGAGAGTGATAGAAAACATGATTAGGAGAAAGTTAACCACAAGAAAATCACAAACTTATGATGTGTGTAAACGGTCTTTGATTACCCAGTAGGAAACGTAAACCAACAACGTTTTTTACATTCCTTTTCATAATTTTGAGGAATTCATTTACTACATAGAATTAAAAAATAAGGAAATATACATACCTTCAAGTAGATTTTCATCCTTTAACAAGTTTCTACCAAAACTAATCTTTTCTCCAAACGATGAACATTCAAAACTACTTGGTCTTATCAAAGCACAAGAATTATATTCTAGAGAATCACATAATCTACCAAAGATTAACTATCTATTTCTTCTATCTTTAAACATTATCCCAAAAATAGAAAGGGTAAGATAAAACAAATCTTCAAAAAGAAAGAATCCCATAGGAAGGGAAAATGATTTTAAATCTTCAAAGTTCCATGGTACTACCCAAAGTTCATCATAGACCATTCCATAAATAACTGTCCTTAAAATTCCTTGAAATAAACCAAACTAAGATTGAAACCCAATTATAAGAACGATCTCATAACATAGTCTTCCAAGATAGAATTTACCATTCATCTCCAAACAACCTCAACCACCCATATCATATTATAACAAAAGTAACTAACCTAATCAAATTTTCCCCAAGATAGGTTAAACATTTCCAAATGTAACCTAAATTACTATAATTTCGACTTAAATTCATCGATTCTTCCAAATATAAATCAACCTTTACTCCTCAAAGAAAATACCGTAGTAATCTATTTACCTCGATCAAATAGGGTTCCCAAAATAGTGAACGTCTTCCAAAATAATAATCATCTTTTAATACCTTGATCACCTTTTTTTAAAGAAGAACAACTTCACTACATCAACATGTGGTACATAACAATAGATTTTTTCCTTAATGATATAAAATCATCTTAGGTAGTGACTCGATGATCTTAGATAACATAAAAGATATTCTCATAGAGAACGAACTAAAATACAACATGACATAGACAATTATTGCGAAGAAGTTACATGTACTTCAGTCATCATGATCCATCTTAGCATAGGACTTGTATTGTTCCCTTGTCCTCGAAGATTGTTGATGCTCATCATGCTTATCACCCCTTCCAAGTGTGCATTTCCTTGGATAATGTCTAACTTCTCCACATTTATGACATTGAAATGTATAAGGTACATCAGATCGAACCTTATCTCCATTCATCACATTATCCATTTTTTTAAATCAATTGGATACTTTATGCCCTATCTTCCCACACTTAAAACATATCCCACTTCCTTTGTGACATTCCCCTTGGTGCCTCTTTCCAAACCTTTTGCACAAAGTAAATTGGGTTTTCTTTCCCTTATCAACTTTATCAAATGAACATCCTTGAGACTTCATCTTCTTCTTCCTTAATGAATTTGATCATTAAACTAGGTACCAATTATTAATTGTGATTTTTGATAGCTGGTTTGGCATAATCACAATATGTTCAACATGATATCTTGTCATCTCTATCATATTAATAGGGAAATCGTCACATTTCCTATCGCATTGGTTGTTCGGACATGTTCTTCCATTTCCCGCCATTAACTAAGAAAAGAACATATAATTAGGGGGCTTAAATACTTAGCCAATAATCATTAAAAGGAAACTTTAAGCATAGAAGGATAAACTAGTAGAAGGAAAGTATACCCTAACTTGTGATCCCCTAGGTTACAATCTAGGTTATCCATGATCATATATTCTTATGTCAATCTTTATTTTATTTTATCTTTGTTCCTTTAATAATGGTTCATACTAAGCTTATGAATTTACCAAAGCATATCCCCCAAGAGTGTCGTAACCAAGAGTGTAGCAAGGCCCATTTTCATGTACCAGTTCCCGTTCGAGTCTCTCTCAAAGTGGTGTTTTTGGGTTTTACCCCTATGTACATCTATGTCAGAGCCACCTCTACCTGCTCATATCCAGACAGGGATGTATTTTCTTGGCAATCCCTTACTCAATACTCACCAAAATACCAAGAAGATTTCCTATATTTAAAATTTTCTATAGAGTTCTCCCTATAGTTTTCATATCCTAATTTACACAAATAACTAAATCATCCTTTGATACCAACTATGGCATCCCGCCTTTTTATAACATAACTTTTCATTACATTTTACAAAATCGAGGATCTTTAAGGTTTAGTGTCTTGGAAACTAGGAACTTAAAACATGAAAACATAAAACATTCTTCTTAAACACTTGAAATTATTCTCCTTATGTTCATCCTAGGTTCATTAATGCATCTCATAACTTGGGGACATACATCAAAAGAAAGGGTGAGCAGAAGTCCCAGTAAGGGAAACAAGGGGAAACATTAAACATGTGAACTTGAGATACATCAACAATGTCATGAAAAAGAACTTTAAGGCATGGGAAAGAAATCTTGAGGCATATCATAATAAAAATAACGTATTTCATAACTTGAAGATATGGTTATAACATTTAATATTGACAATAGTTTCCATTTCACCATGGTCCATCCCCAAGGTGTCATTAAAAATTATCAAGCTTATTTACCAAGGTGTCGTTAAAAATGGTCATCTCTAGAGATTAAGTCTTTACCCAATGCATTGGATCGCTATTAGGGCACACCATTCATTTGTATTTATTATCATGTGAGCCACATATATCATCATCAATCATTTCATAAACAACCCATATATCATAAAATAAATGGGTTTCATTTCATAATCATAACGTTTTAAAAACTGCTTCAAAGACATGATATTTACGTCACTTTAAACCCACGGAAAGGGAAAGAGGGTGTCATATATGTAAATACAAGAATTTAAAATAGAAAATTTTGGTATATATTTGAATAACCCTTTAGAATAAAGAGTTTTGAGTATTCACTTAATAAAATAAATGAATTTGAGAATATAAGAGAGACATTTTGAGACGGAAATTCTACAGCATAACGGCTATGTTATGAGGTTTTAGAAAACATTGAAAAGAGAGGGGACATGGGTCACCCACTCATAAATGATCCATAAAATAGTAGGGGAATATAATATAAAGTATTTAAGAACATGGTAATGAAATTTGAAAGATATACCATATGAATTGAAGAACATGAAAGGAAGACAAAAATAAGATTTCTCTTATGAAAATTCGGCAGCCTAACGACGTCACTTAAACTTCAAAAAAAAAGAATTGATGAGATAAAATAGGGTATCTCATAATATGAACATAAAAGATCAGTATGATAGATATATAGATCATACCCCCAACATAATAAAAATGATCTTGGAAGACTTGACATGAAAGTAGAACTTTGAAAAATGAGAAAGGTGAACGAATCCCCTAAAAATTCAGCAGCCTAACGGCGTCACCTAAACTTCAACAAAAATGAATTGATGATATCAAATAGGGTCTCTAATAATATGAACATAAAAGATCAGTATGATAGATATATAGATCATACCCAAACATAATAAAAAAGAACTTGAAAGACTTGACATGAAAGTAGAACTTTGAAAAATGAGAAAGGTGAATGAATCCCTTAAATATTCTGCAGCCTAACGACGTCATTTAAACTTTCTTAAAATGAATTGATGAGAGAAAGAGGAGGTCTCTCATCGTATGAACATGAAAAAGGGCAGTAAGAGGAATATAAAAGAACATCCTCCAACATAAGATCATAGAGCATAAAAAAAATTACATAAATAAGATTACTCGAAAGAAAGAGAAAGGTAGGATCCCTTACCTTAAACGTAACTCTTAAAACTTAATGGTTGGGACCTTGAGGGCTTGGGGGAACCTTGGGAGGACTCCTTGGGAGGTATGGAGGCCAGAACTTCGTTGAGGATGGTTTTGGAGTCGAATTGATGGGAGGATGGCTTGGTATTTATAGGGAAAGTGAGAGGATAAAGCATTAATGACCAAGGGACACCTCATTGGTGGTTTTGGCAAAAACATGGGCTTGCCCATGGTATTGTCCACATGGGACACCTCATACCTTATCTTACTATTTATAAATCGACCATATTGATTACATACTTAATACATCATTTAATGATGTCATTAAACACCCGTAACTTAAAAACTGTATTTTCACTATTCATCAAAAATTCAACTTTCTCCGAAAAATCCCAAAATTTCACATTAACCAAATATCGATTCTCTGATTTAAAAAATGAACTCCATTTTATAAAAATAATTTTCTAAATATTTTTAATTTAATTTTTAAATAAAACACTATTCACTGAAAATTCATTTTTTTCAGAAAAATCCCCCAAAATTACCTTAGTATAATATCGATGTTCTGAATTCAAAAATAAATTCCATTTTATAAAAATAATTTTCTAAATATTTTTAATTAAAAAACACTATTCACTCAAAAAAACTAATATTTGACTAATAATTTATGAAACCGTTATTTAACCATTTTATTGAATCACATTACTTAATCAAGGTGCCTAGATTATATTAATAAATTTTTAAGTGAGATTATTAATCCATTTGGTCACATTACTAATCCTAAGCATAAAATCACTATTCATAACTTACTATTCATCAAAAATTAAGTTGATCTTATTAGACTCTAAATTTTGTACTGAACATAATTTTAGAAGACCATTTTTTGAAAATCATTACACATAATTAGTTATCTAAGGATTACATAATTGTTTTCCAATATCCTTTTTCTAGAATTCATCAAAAATATGCATACTATATTTATCCGGACATTTGAAAATTCACAAACTTCATCACAAGGAGAAATCACAATTTTTATATAAAACAAAGGATTACATAAGGTAGTTACGGTCTCCTTATATAGACCCTTATAACCCCAGCATAGGACCTAAGTGTAAGGTGTGCTAAGGTGAGAGAATATGAGGGCGGCTTGGCCAACATCGCACGAGTATTAATTTCTATTAGTTTAAACTTCTCGCGAAGGGGATTCCATTGTTGCTTCACACGATGAAGTTCAGCTTAGGTTTGGTCTAGTGCAAAGCCCAGTGGTGCTACCTTCTTCCCAAGTTCTGTTAGATGGGATTTGATCAATCCAAGACTACTGGATGAGGCCATCAAATCTTCTTTCTATATTAATTAACTAAGATCACATGTATTTAGAGACAATAATCGAAACGTTTAGTTTCCAGCGGTCATATTGACGAATGGTCATATAATAGTCAAAACCCAACGGTCTCATTTTAATTATACTCATGTTATCAAAGGAAACAGTCTTGTTGAGTATAAAAATAAAATAACACACAAAATTAGGAAAAAAGATTTATTCAAAATTTCAGATCGTTACATGTACACTTGATCTCATTTTTAAAAAAAATCACCTAAACTCAAAACCAGTTTTTTGTATTCCCTTTAAGAAAAAAGGGAAAAAATATAATTCATAATTCATTTTCATTGATCCCTATAAGAGGTAACTATTGCACTATATTGTAGAATTTTCTAATGAAGGCCAATGAGTCTTCATTAGATAAACCATTAAAGGCCGATAGTAGTGATATATTTGATTGGTTTTACTCAAAGGTTTTGTCTCTAGGTGAAAATATAATAAAAGAAAAGTTTTTTAACACTTGAGTTAGTTAAAAATACCTCATCCTAAGCCTCAAATATTCCTCAAGATTTAGTTTCAGTTGAAAAATTTTATCATTATTAATAGGAACTCTCTCCCATAAGTTTTTCATTTTAATTTTTTTTTCTTTCTTAAGGTTCTAAGATGTTTATTTATCTCAGAAATATATAGAAATATCATATAACGTGATATTTATTTATCATAGAGAAATAAATATAACAAATATTACAATAAATAATTAATAAAATAAATTTAGGAGAACAACTATATTGATATATTTGTTTTAAAAAAATAGAAATATTCTAATTTTTTTAATGACATTCCTTTTTTTATATTTTTTATATGTTTTAAAAAACCGGTCACACTAAGACCCTTCCTTAGTAATGTTACCAAAAACCTAACACATACATCATTGAATATGTGAAAATTTAATTATTTTTAACTTCTATTTTCTACTGTATAATAGTACGTAGGGTGTCGAACCCATATGGATGGGAATATATGATTGAGGAGACCAAATATTAAAAATAGTTCTGAAAAATACTATACCATTTTTTTTTGATATTTTTATATTTATGAAATACAATTGATGAAGAAAATAATGATTTAGAATCAATTTAAGGAGAAATGATAGGTTAGTGAGAACAAGTTCTAAGAAATTAAATCAAGATAGAAGTAATGGGAAAATTAATACCATCAGTTTAAAATTATTTCTTCATTTACAAAGATTTTATTGAAAATAAAACCTTAAAATTTGAATAATTAATCTATATTTCCAAGAGAAAAATGACATAGAAGGATAATCCATAAATCCCACCACTTTCTAGAATCATCCAATGATTTAGGAAATATATGAATTTTTCAAAAAATTAATCTCATTGATTGATTATGAAGTTTTGATATATGGGATGGGAGGTGAAAACATTTTTTTAAATTCATAATTTACATGGCCGATCAATTATAATATTTGAATAATTGATATTAATAAGAGAAAAATTTAAACCAGAAGATTAAAATTAATATAGAATATAAGTTTGGAAAAATCATAACTAGTTCATAATTCTGGTTTAAATTACAAAACAATTACAATTGTAATGAAATAAGAAAGGAAGTAGAAAGAAATATACCATATGATGTTTCTGTGAAATAGTGATACACAAGATCTATTATGCACTTCTCTATCATCCAGAACATTAGTCTTGAATCTCTCTAATTGGGATATTTCTATTCTACTCTATATATTCTGGTATATTTCAATTCGAAATATCCCTACCTTTATCCTCTTCCCTCAAACTTATTCTTTGTTATTTATAGTTTCATCACTAACATTTTATACCCACTTCACTTGATCACCTCAAATTACCCAAGCATGCATCATAACAATTTTTATTTTATTCTCCTTTATATGGCATGATTTGAACCCTTCAAAATAATTATGACACAAATTTTAGATGTTCATGGGTGTGTCTCTAGATCAAGTCACTTTTTTAACTATTCTCCCTTAAAAATTCATTTGTCTCGCACCCCTGATTAATAATAAATATGCTTAGGTGACTATTTTTACAAGCTCTTCCAGTTAATACAATCAAATTTACTCTTGGAATTAGTGATTCAAAAATATTCCACCGAAATTTCTTCATCACTTAGATGTCGCATCTTTGACTCAAAATTTGATTTTTGAAAATTATCAAGCACATTGAATGGGTTGATCCTCTACTTCACAATTACTGCATTTGGAAAACATTAAACTACCTTCATCTTAAAATTTTCATCTCGAAAACAAAAATAAATATCCCTAGATTAAATAAATCTCAAATCCAATTTAGATTTAGGTTACGTTTTCAATACTCTTCTTCTTCAATATCACTCATGATGGTAGCAATCCACATCATCTTTATTCCACTACCATATTTGATGCAAACAAGAGCCCATAAAATCACTAGTTATCATCATGATCGGATGATTCCTTTGAATTAAATATCAACACCCAATTATTCTTCTTAAAGTGTGAAACCTCATCCTAAAACAGTCATAGAAAAAAATAAACTTCAACATCAGTTACTATCAACTCAATATTACTTCTTCATGAGGTCACATTCGGTCAACTAATCCTTAACTGTTTGGACTTGCAGACATTCAAATCTCCATCCCCATATGATAATAAAGGTCAGCTCAAGATCAAAGATCCGGATCAGGTAACACTTTCTTCCGGTTTCTCCTAAAATATTCAATGATGTTGTAATCTTCATTGAAAATTATCAAACTCTACTGTTTCAGTTTCAATATTTTTTGATTCATCTTCATTAAACCAAACTCAGTTGGCCATGATCTGATCTTTACCATGTTTGTCTTCTCACTATGTAGATCTGAGTGTCATCCTTGTCATCCACCCAGGTCTCAGTTTAGCTTAGATCAACTTCAAATGATGGTGGCTCTAGTGACTTCTCAGAGGTAGTGTAGATGGTGTCTTCATTAGGTGCCACGATCTAGCTTGGGAAAGCTTCCCCACCAAGTTAACTACTTTTACAAGGCTCTAATGTCTCCACTCATCTGTGGAGGCTTCACATAGGACCTAGATATGAAAAAGGTTTACGTGTGGTATTTCCATTCATAGGAAAGTGGAGAGTTATAAAGTTTCATCCAATAGATTTAGTTTCAATACACAATGGCCAGATTCATACAACACTAGTAGTGGAGAGTTCCCACCATGACAACAATCTTATGCTTCACTATCGAGCATTGATGGTGACATGTCATCTTTGTTCATTGGATTAATATTGGGAGATGATTTCGGTATATTAGGGTAGTGGAAACAATAGTTCTTCCCAATTATTGCCTCTTTAGGGTTTTAGTAGTGTAAATACCTCACAGTAAGAAAGGCTATCGTGAGGTGGGTGAAGAAGAGTTAGCTATGAGAAGATCACATTAACGTACCACATGGTAAGGTGGAAATATACATCATGGTTAGTATGTTAATAGTGAGATGTGGGCTGAAAAAGGGGAATGGTCTATTAATTTTTTTTTGCACGATATAAAGGGGTGAACACACTGTTAATTAACTGACCATGCCCTTCACGCAACCACTATTTAACATGGTAACTTCACACGGTCACTTAAGTGACCGTGATGTGCACAATCAAAACTTAGAAACTAAATAACACCATAGAATCAATTCAATTACCTAAAAATAAAAATAAATAAAAGTAAAACAAAGTTAAATCTATTATTTACACATAAAATAAAAATGAATAATTTAATTTTTTTAAAAAATTTATATTAAAAATACTTATAATATTTTCATTGAAAAAAATAAATAGGAATAAATAAAATAATAAAAGAAAATAAATATTACATAGGAATAAAAGGTAATTAAAAAATATTTATTTATTTAACTAAAAATTAACCACATGACTAAATAAACAACTAAAATGGTATTACAAAAAAATTACGATTTTTAATAATTAAACAACAAATTATCAAAGATTATAAATTATTTAATTCTATGACATTTAATACATATTTAATTAATAAAATAATAAAAAACACAATAAAATGATGTGAAAAAACACATGAATTAATGACTAAATTAATAAGAAACTAAATTAATATTCAAGATAATGGATAGATGTAATTATCATGTACTTAGAAGATCGTTCTAGGGAACCAACACCAACAAAATACCACTTACACTAGAGGAAAATTCTAACAACCTTTAGTAAACCACCACTTACATGATACTCATGCCTATGAAGAGATAAAGCCTTCATTAGGGGTTCTACCACATTTTCCTACTTTGTTACATTGATCACTACAACTTCACCTCATTGAGAAAAATCCATCAAGGGATGAAACGTGTAAAGTACAAGCTTTGTCCTTTAATGTGACCTTGAATATTTATAAAAATACACCATTGTAGTGGTTTCATAGTAAATTATGATAGGATCTTGATTTTTAGGCACCACATCAATATCTTATAGAGATTTGCAAGTCCAAACTACTTTACCAACATCGAAATCCACAATATACTCAAACTTCGCTGTAGAATCTGCAATAACTGGATGATTTGAACTCTTCTAACTCATAGATCCTCCATTGAGACTAAATACATATCTTGATTGAATCATTATATAATTATTATTTGTATACAATCTATAATTTTTATAACCTATGATGACTAGCTCTTCATCTCTTCTATACACAATGAATATATCCTTAGTTCTCCTAAGATACTTAAGAATAGCCTTAACAGCAGTCCAATGTTGTTCCCCTAGATCAGATTAATATATACCTACCATGCTAAAAGAATAGGAAACATCAATCCTAATATATAACAATGTATACATGATATATCATATCCCAAAAGCACAGGATATCTTACTCATTATATCTCTTTCATGTTTTTTCCGAGGAAAACTCTTCTTGGAAAGGTGTATACCATGTGACAGTAGAACCAATCCTATCTTATATTGTTCCATAATAAACCAATTCACTATATGGACAGTATATATACATTTAATTAGTCCAAAAATCCTCTTCTATCTATCACACATTATCTTAATCCCTATAATATAGGCCACTTCACCTATTTCCTTCATGGAGAAATACTTGTTCAACTATTCCTTAACCTCTTGTAAAGTTGGAATATCATCTCTAATTAATAATATGATATCAGCATATAATACTAGTAAAATAACTTCACACACACTACAGAACTTGTAAACACTTGGGTCACATTTCTCATAATTAAAACAAATTTTTTTATAGCTTTATCAAATGAAATCTTCCATGACCTGAGGCTTGATTTAATACATAAAGGGATCTTTGCAACTTCTATATCTTTTTGGCATTTCCTAGAGTCACAAACTCCTATGGGTCTGTCTTATATATATCTTCCTAAAGTCTCACATTAATTAAATCTATTTTTACATCCATATTCCAAATTTCATAGCCCTTTAAATTTGTTATGACAAGTATGATTCTAATGGATTTAAGCACGGAAACTTGATTTTTTTTCAAAGTTTATACCCTATTGTTATCTAAACCCTTTAGCCACTAGTCATGATTTAAAGGTACCAAACTAATCTTCCATGTCTATATTTCTCTTGAATACCCATTTGATCCCAATGGGATTTATATCTACTGGTGGATCTACCAAAATCCACACACAGTTTTGGTACATGGAATGTATCTCAGAATGCATGGATTCTTTCCATTTTGTTTCTCTAATCTCTATACTGCCTTCATATAGGATAGAGTAATTATTTTTTACCAATATTGAGTCACCATATTTTATTACAAGTAAGAAATATATCTTCTATTCTCTAAACACTCTGGTGATCCTACATATTACTTTTGTTTCAAGAACTAAATCTTTCGCAGTGACCTATAGAGTCTATTCTATACCAATTATTATTTATCTTGAGAATCAAATTTAGGGAATTCAATATTTCTCCCACTGTCATTCTTTAATATGTGTTCCCTATTAATGAATACAAATTTCATAGAAACTATAACCTTTTTATTCGAGGAATAATATAGGCAGGATCCCCTCGTTTCTTTAGGGTAACCTATAAAGATACACTTCATTACTCTAGATGTTAGTTTGTTGCTTGAGCTAGCCTTAATAAACAACTCACACACCCATGCATGAATATGTGAGAAACCTAGTTTCTTTCCACCCCATAACTCAAAGGTAATACCATTTACCTCTTTAGTTGGTACTTGGTTTAGTATATATGCTTCCATGTGTAATGTATATCCCTAAAAGGATAATTTAATGATTGTGTTACTCATCACGGACCCTACCATTTATAGTATGGTATATTTCCTCCTTCCACTAGTACTATTACACTGTGTAATATAAGGGGGAGTAATTTGAGATAAAATTATATACACCCATAGAAAGTCATCATGGTTAAGATATTCACAACCTCTATCTGAATGTATTTTTGTTATCTTCTTACCAAGATGATTCTAAAAATAATTATTGGACTCTTTGAGCTTATCAAAGGATTCAAACTTATACCACATCAAGTATACATAACCATACCTACTCAATTCATGGATAAAATTCATAAAGAATGATAATCCACATCTAGTTTCTACTTGAAAATGTCTATAGACATTAGTGTATACCAATTATATAATCTCTATGACCGTTTAACCTTAACCACTAAAAGGTGGTTCAATCATCTTTCATTATAAACAAGTATGTAATATTTTAAGTGGTTAAATCTTAAGACATTATAAGTAACTATCTTGATATATATTCATCAAACAATTCTCATTTACATGACCAAGATGGTGATTCCACATCTGGGTGTGAAATGAATCTTGTGAATTTGATTTGTTATCTATTTCAAATATTTTGTTTTCATAATCTAATACATAAAGATCATTATTTAGCTTTTATAAATCATAATATATGATATATTTATAAAATTATTAGATCTTCTTTCCAAAATTGAAAATAAATTCATTCATGTATAAACAGGAAACATATACGATGTAATTAGTATGACTAAGAACATAATAAAAATTCTTTAAAAACAAAATCATTTATGTATGAAATGGTAGGTTCTAGTCTCTAATGGATAATGTATCCAACCTAACCCTATTAGTTTCCCATATTACAATCTAACCTCTTACAAACCTTTTGAAATCTACTTCATTCCTGTATGTGGATACAAATGTGATCACCACATGTAGTATTTAATACCCAACTTATACATATTGAAATATTGAAATCGATAACAAACTCACCTAAAGATTCCCCTTAATTATTTTAATGGGTTCATTTTCTCTTCTAGTGTCCTTTCTAACCACATGAAAAACACAACACATTCTTCTTCTTCGCTTGTCAGCAGATCTTCTTATTCATGGAAGGATGATACTCTAGAGACTTAGACATGGAATAAGACTTCATAATCTTTTCATTATTATTCATTTTGTTATTCTGTATAACAACCATGGGTTTTTATTCCCTATATCTTTATCAACTTGTAAAATAAGACAAAGAAGTTCTGAAAGAGTGTTCTAACTATTGATTATATTTTAATTCACAATGAAATTGGAGAAGATTTTAGATAGTAAAGAAAAAATTTGATATTTACACAACTCATCAAGGATCATAAAACCAAAGATTTCAAATAATTATATGTATTCAATCCATTAGAGCTGGTGTTCTAAGACCAACTGTTTATACTTTGATTACATGTATATTAAATGTATTGAATATTAACAAAACTTCTTATTAAATATTGATTGTTCTTCTGGATGAATTTAATGTAATAATGCTCTAGAGTATATGTCACATTGATATGGTCATAGAAATTCTCCACTATGATGAGAACCTTGATGTGCTATAAATATATTCTTAAATAATGTTCTGCAGTTGGATGACATACTTTGATGGGACACATAATACATAGACTGTTGGGTGAGAGTACTCGTAAGAATATAAGGCTTCTTCTCATGAAGTTCACACTTAGTAATCTCCAAGAAGGGAGATTATGATAATAGGCCCACTAGTAGGAATTTCACATGTTTTGGTGTTATCGAATATTCCTATCCATGAGCATCTGTGATGGTCCATAGAATTTAATATTATTACTAATACATGTTACAACTCATGTACTTATATGTATTTTGTAAACCATAATGATAATAGTTCATGTAAAAGTTTGATATATTGGTTGTGTCATGAGTGACATGTCATTAATGGATAAGTCGAGGAAGAATTTTCCCTTCCATTTTTATGGAAGAAAATATCTCATACCTTTTATTAGAATAAAATCATCACCCTAAATTCCATTTTATGGTGTAATGATGTGTTTATTTCATATATTCAAAGAAAGATGTATCAATCATATAGGTTGGTTAAAAATATGTGAAACCTACTTGATGAGATATTGATACAAAGGGATTATATTATATAGTAAACATTTTTATTTGTTCATTATCATTGGTGTGACATTAAGTTCTTTATTTTGGGTGAGTTGACCCATTACTAGACAGTAATCATGGACTTTAGGTTAGGCTGACTAATGCTAATGAGAAATAATACTTGAGGGTCACACACTATGTTTTTCCATTGATATCGATTAAATTGAATTTAAATTTTATTATTATAATACATATTATTCTTAAGACCAAGGAATAATTTTATCTATGTTTTATTGATCACTAATATTTACAAGGTAATAAATAGTTATTTTTTTACTAATAAATAATTTATTTGATTACGAGAACATGCATAAAATATTTCTTCTTGGGATTGTGAATAAAATATTTATTTTATTTATTTAATATTTTAATAAATATTTATTCTCTATATTGTGAATAAAATATTGATTTATTGATAAAATATTTATTTGGTTATTCGATAAATACTAGAGGATTTCGAACAGACCAAGACCAGGTCTGGTGACAAATATTATTTAACATGACTGTTATATAATATATGTTATTTTACAAGTTGGTGTACACCACAAAATAATAATAATGATATTATTATTATGTGAAATGAAGATTATTAAAGTTTTTAAATGTTATTTAATGGCTGACATACTATTAAATAATATTTTAACCTAAAACCTATCCCTATAAATTTATGGTTATGTCTATTGTATGTTGAATCTAAAAAAATGAGAATAGAGAATTGTTGTATAAAAGAAATTCTATATTAACTCCTTCTTCTTTATCCCTCTCAAGAACAATAAGCGTAAGAGATATTTCTTCTAGACTGAAGAACAAGAGATCAAGAATGAACAATGCAAGACATTAAATTCGCCATGCTAGCACCTGGAGATCAAGTGTTTTTTCAAAGAGAGATCAAGTGTTTTTTCAAAGAGATCCTTGGATCATATTTGGATCACCGCTAAAGGGATTGTATCCTTGGATCATCATTTCACAATGAAGGAAATTCGAAATGGTTTTTCAGATGATCAAAAATCATCAAAAAATAAATTTCCTTAGCCCAAGTATTTATTTCATTAGATATTTAATAAATTAATTATAAATTTTAAGTGAAAGATATTCAATCATGGTTTCAGGAAATGATTGTTAAAAGAAATATTAATATATTTCCCACCACCACATAATTTCACTACACTTGAAACCAACAAGTGGTATTAGAACGGTCACATTTAATTTTATAACTATTTATTTTATTGTCGATCAATACACCATCGTGGTTGAATTTTCATTTTTTGTTATTTATTCTTTAATCTGATTTGTATTAACATGCTTTAACATGTTAATCATATTCGTTTAGTGTTTATTTTTTCCTAATGGTTTAAGAATAGATGAAGAAAGAACAAATATGCCATCCGGAAGTGCCAAATCTTTTTCGGGTAAAATTGGGTCACACGACATGTAGCCCATGTACACATTGTATATCCATGTGCATTGTATCTAGAAGAACCAAACAATTAATTACATGTGATGCATTTATTGCACACATTATGTTGACTAGAACAACCTGGCACTTAGAAAGTAGACACATGACATGTAGCATGAAAGTACACACCATGTAGCCCGACCAAGTTAACACGTTAAATACCCAAGCATGTGACTTGGATACACAACAACTAAGGTACACTACGTGTATCTGGACTGTATATATTGTAAAGTATCCCATTAAATCATATAATTAAAAATTACATTAAATTGAAAATTGAAGAATTAAAACCTTATTTTATTAATTGAAACACCAATGTGTGTTTGGATGATCATTAAGATGAAATGTAATTAATTAATTAATTAATTAATGAAAGCATGTTTATCTTAATAATAAATAATGAATAAATAAATAAATTCTAGATGGTTACTTTTGTGTATTCATTTCATGTATGACCATTCATGAGCTTGACGAAGACCTATGTATGTGTGGGAATTTATTTAATTTAATTTATTGCATGGGTTTTCAATTATTTAATATTAAATTAAATGATGAATTGTGAATCATCCCTCCCTCTATTATTATATTATACCTGGGTGTCCATGGATATTTATTTAATCCCTTTAACCCAATCCTTTGGTTCCCCTCACCTGCATGTGAGTAATAAACACATGTTATTAATGAAGCATCCAAAGGGCATAGAGGCAGTTGAAGATATAACCATGATGATGCCAACTCAGCGATACAAAATATATAGGTGGAATGATGTAACTAATGTCATGGCCGACAAATGGGGTTATCACCCTAGGTCATAGGTTTATTTAATGTCCACTCATTAAACCAACTATTAGATAATCCCATTGTTAGGTTATTTAACTAATTAATTTATTTCTATATGTGCATTATTTATTTTATGTTTGAAAGACCATAGTCACATAATTAATAAATTAATATTTAAAGAAAAAAATTAAATAAATTAATTATGCATAAATGTTTTATCTAACATGGTTAATTAAATAAATAACATCTAATTAATATTAACAAGAATGTAAAGGATACAATAAGATTTAAGTTATGAATAAATTATTTAAAATCCCTCACCATAATATTACGTCACACTAAGACTTCCATTAAAAGATTTGGAATGAAACCATAGAACTAAGTGTAGTACATGACCAAATTCTAGACACTTACTTTTATCGAGGAGTTCTCATGAGAGTTTTTGGTTGACTCAACCTCCTACTATAACAACCCCAACCATAGTACCCCAGAGCTAGTGGTTACATTATTAAATTGGTATAAGATGAAATGAATCACATTACAAAGGTCCAAATAGTTTAGTAGTTTTTGGAAAACTAGATACATACTTGAATCTTACATTATAGTTGAAAACATAAAAATACAACATATAAATTCATTTAAGAACACCATTATTCCCCAATATTATCCTTGCATATCAATCATAAAACAATTCTTGGAAACTAGGGAAAAAATAAAACATAAGAAAGGGGTGAGATAAAATTCTCATTAAGGGTTATACAAAATTGAAGCTATAATGAATCAATTAGAATAAACAACATGGGAAGAAAATAACTGAACACACATTCCATTTAATCAATAAATTGAGCATAACATGTAAAAAATTAATGATCAAGTAATTATATAGAAATAATCACATGAGCCTGAAACTTAACCATGAATATTCTAACTAATAGAATAGTCACATGGAATATCAATAACTAAGTTCATAATAATTGAATGTATAATTCCATACATTTGAAACTTACCATCGAATATTCGATAAAGACGCATGCAAATAAATGGATAAGACCTCAATCGAAAACCAGTCTAGTTTATCTCATAAAACCCAAACTGATACATCGAGGGGTTATATCAATCCTAGACCATCACTTACTATGTATCATTAATTCCTTATATGAATAAATAATACAACAGAATCAACATGCCTTAACAAAATCAATAATTTTTTATATTAAAAGAACTAGTCGTACAAAATATCAATACTTCCCCAGTCAAAATGATCATAAACCATCCAAGGTAATATGAGGAATAGTATAATTAGAGTACATTCTCAATATAATATTCAAAAAAGGATTTTGAAATAGAATAAAATACATTAAATATATTACTAAAATATTTCTTGAGGGAAATTCCTTTTTTTTACTTTGAAAATAAATTTTTAAAATCTAAAAACTATGCACGTAACAAATAAATAATTTTATTTGAAAATAACCATGTAAAATTCTATAGGAAGATTCAAAATATTAAGGTGACATGATTGTGGGAAATTATTTTCAGGCCTTATAAGTTTAAAATACATTTTATTCACATTTTTGTTAGAAAATTCATAAAGTACCATGTTTGGAAAATAATGGAAAGATTCATTTTAATTTTTTTTAAATAAAAAAGGTATAAAAATGATTTTAAATAATTTTAGGAGAATAGTATAATTATTTTTTATTTTTTAGAACACATGGACATATACGATAAATATTTCCCAACGGATACTTGAACATAAACAATCCCAAATGAGATTGTGAAAGAAACCCTTATCACTTTATAATTAGTCAAATCATATGCCTCGTGAAAGAATAACATTTAACAAAACTTTAAATATCATGAGAATAAATAAATTCGTGATATAACATTTCAAATGGGTGTTATATATACCTTATAAAATATTATAGCTGCACAATATCAAAATATGCCTCAATAAAAGTAAATTTATATGAGGTCCCTTACAAAGATCATATCATTGAAGTAAGAATTAATCAAATGAAATGATTATGTTTATATTATATAAATCCACATAAAAATTGGAAATAAAACATAATATAATTATGATTAATTTTAGAAATAATATTCTCATGACACAATCAATGAAGTATAAGTTTAACCCAATGAATGAAAATTTTGTTAAGAAATCCATTATCTAATGCTTAAATTTAGTTTTGTAAAGTCTAACCTCATGTTTAATAGTTTAAATAATGTTATTAAATTATTAAATAAAAATATTCATATTTATAAAACCTCATATGATCCTTAAATAACATCTTACAACTCATTCACTGATAATATTTCATAATTTTCATTGTTTTTGGTGCATTCGTTTGATGGCTTCATGGCCCGTTTACTTTTGTATAATTATGGATGTTCTTGTAAAATGAAAATAAAACCCTATAATTGAAATGAAATGATATTAATTCGCATCCATGAATTTTAAATGGTACCATATTTAATTATTTATTTTTGATATGAGTATGATTCATTTGATAAAAAGTTAAAGATAAATGTTTAGTTTATTTTGGTGGGTTTTCTAACCATCATGAACTAGTTCTTTTTTATTAAATGTTATGTATATATAATAGTTAAATAACATTAAATAGGTTATAATATAATTTTTAAAATCATATTTAACCAAAATAAAACTTTTATTACCAACATTGAAGGCAGAAATGGAAAATAAAAGAATCATTTTCAATGAAGACTGTTAACCCCTATAGATTGGACAATGGTTTTGTTTGTTTGAATAAGAGGATATAAAATAAGTTGAATGTAGAATACATTCCATAATAAATATAACATTAAAGTATATACATGATAATGTATATATCATTCTTTTATTAATGAATGAGGTAATGAGAATACAGAAGAAAAGAAATTAAGAGAGGTGGTATGAAAAAGTTACCTCTTGAATATCACCTCCTTGAAGAACCCCTTAAGGAACATGGAATTGGTTTTTGAGTGATAATAGAAGCAATTGTAAATGGGGGGAGTGGGTAGGAGAGATTTTGAAAAATATTTTAATATATTAAATCCTTTTTAGGATAAAGTGGGTGGTGATGAGTGGTATTTATACATGATGAGGGGTGGTTTTAGGTGATTAAATAATGATTATTTTATATTTAAAGCCAACCAAATTTGGGTGGAATTAATTAAAAAAATTTGGTTGATAATTTATTTTTTAAGATATGGTTAAGTTGGATAAACATATCAAAAAACCCATTTAAAATTGTATTTTTTAGTAATTTTATTCTTTTAGCATTTAACTTTGGTCTGCTAGGTTATTTTACCTATGATGAAGTAAATCTTTTTTTTACTACGGTAAAATTTTTATGCCTAAAAATGAAAATGACCATATAAACTGATTTTGAACTCATGATTCCAAATATTGAACTCATTTTAATTGATTAAATTTATAAAACTGATAAAAATCAATTCTAAGTATGTTATGTGTATAACTCATAAAATCAGTTTTTTTATGGTTAAAATCATGGTTTTCATAATTGCTAAGCATGTATTTATAAATGTAACAAATTATTTATTATGTCATTAAGTAAATAAATTTTGATGAATAATAAGGTCTAATAAATTTTAAATTATTATCATATAATAATTATTTCATATGAGTTATCGTATTTCATAAAAAATAGTATTTTCACTTTCTAACCCAAAAATGAACTTTTTAAGAAATTTCACAAAAATTTACCCTATTCTAATTTTGAAGTGAAGAGTCAAAAACAAATTTTATTTTTTCAAATAAATTTTATTTAATTATCAAAAATTAATTATAATTATTTTATCATAGAAATAAATAAAAATAAATTTTTGAATAAAACATATATTTGAAGAATAAAATGACTTTATTGAAAGTTATGTGTTTATTTCATAAGAATAATTAAATTTGTATTGAATATGAGCTTCATATTTATTTCATAATAGATTTAATATTATTCACACCATCCAATGTAATGACTATTTTATAATGGCCATGTTAAACTAATAATATTTAGGAGATCGTTTAAGTTCGGTGTTATATGCAATATAAGCTATTGAACATATTGTTATTTTAAAATATTTATATTTTACATTTCCCCCTCTAATAAATCATATCCTCCCAATATAAGCTTATGATTGGTAATAATGGAGTTGAAATTACAAAATACCCTTATGAAAATCCAACATCGTAAAAAGGGTAAATAAAACTTCCTCTTAAAAAGAGGGAATAGAAAATTTAAAGGTCACAAAAAAAATGTTTCTACATATAAGAACATTAGTTGGAAGTGAGAACATTAAAAATGTAAAATAAATATAACTATAAAGTTATGATAGGGAGTGATTGAGAATATTCTCACTAGAAATTTTACAATCAGAAAACCATAAATCTATGATGGGTTAAAATGCCATTGATTTCTAGGTAAGAAAATTAAATGAATAACATTTTTATTCTAAAATACTTTTACTAAAGTTGAAGAATCATTTAAATATCTAGATAAATCACTCAAGAAATAAAATTACTTGATCTATAAGCATAATATCATCTTTTGGTTGTGCTTTGATCTATTTCCACTTCATATCTTACACTAGGAAATGGATATTATAGGTGAATTGTTCAATCCAGAATCACTTTTAATGAATCATAAGATCCAAAATTAATTCATTTATCATCTAAAAATATATAAAAAACAAAATTGTTAGAATATGTTATAAATACATAATAATATCCAAAGTTCAAATTATTCTATTCCATAAGTAGTTCATATTAAGACTTACCCAAAATATGTACGTCCAAATTCAAAGATCAAAATAATTTAGAAGGAAGGCAAATAAATTTAAAAATCAACTTTAACATTAGATTCCCCAAAAAATATGATGTAACTATTAATTTAACATAACAAATAAATTAATACCTTTATCACTATAAAACCTTATTGAAAACATGCATGCTTCCAAAAATAAAATCTCATATTATTGAATATATTCCTTATTCCAATCATGTAGCAAACCCTGAAAAGATAAAATAAACCATCAAATCAATAACCAATTTCATGGTCTCCAATACTATTTCAAATAAATCCCTTTTATTTATTATTTCAACATGACTCACATATTTAGGTTTATCTTCCCTAAATCACGTGTTTTCCAAAAATCGACTTACAATAGAATAACTTATCTTGGTTGTTGGTACTATCCATTACATGATTCTAAATCCTTAAGGAATAAGTAATGGATTAAAATCATGATATATATCTTGATTCATAAAACCATAATATCATTTATAATTTTACAACATATTTCTTAAATCAAAAAACACAAGAACTTAATCATTCCACTTCATTTGTAAACCATTAACTATGATTCATCATATTCATCATATTTATTTTTATTTTTTCATTTGGTGTATCATCATCATTAGTTGTATAACTATTAATCATATAACCCTACTGATTATATTGATTATTTTTCATCTTATGACATATATTTTCATAATTATCATACTTTACAAATTTAAAACATTCAATCGTTGACAATACATTAAGGAGACTATTATTCCAAACATTTCATTTTTCCTTAGAAATCACTTTCTTCATATCCTTATTTATACTCCAAAAACATATTCCTGTTCCTCTAATACATTCACTTATATTTGTTTTCTCACATTATCAATATTTAAAAAACTGAATATTCTTTTCCCTATGATCTCCACCACCCGAGTTATCAATGAACTCTATCATTCTCTTCTTTGGAGAGTCTGAGAGTTGGTGAACGTTCATGTATTTAATCATATATCATGATAAATTATTAGGCATAAAAACAATATCATTTTCATTATTCATTATCACATTTTTTCTCAAACATAAATTTTCAATAACATTCAATGTTAACTTAGTTCCTTCGGGTTTCCACCATTGACTAAAACCAAAAAGCAATCTTTAAGTATCAAAATACACTAATCAGAGTTAGCTAATATTATTTAAATTATTTCTAAATAATGGAAAATTATTATAAATCTATGAGTCTTTAGGGTTAACCTAGGTTATCCAGGGCCATTACAAAATTTATAGGATGATATCCTATAATTAGACTTATCATCAAAGTCAGTCATAGGGTCATTCTCTATATTCCATGCTTTCCTAAATATAGTTCTCAAAGATTCTACTGGAATTTATCTTATACCAATTTTAATGAACCCAAACCTTGTTACCCAGAGTCAGTGGTTACTTTATTACATATTAATAATATACAAGGAATGAAATCTCAAAGGACTAATTAGTTTAGTAGTTTTAAAAAACTAGATACATACTTGAATCTTACATTACAGTTGAAAACAAAAAAATATAATATATAAATTCCATTGATAACACCATTATTACACTAGATTATCCTTGAATATCAAACAAAATAAACTTATTAGAAACCTGGGGAAAAATAAAACTTAAGAAATGAGGGATCTAAAATTCTCAGTAAGGGTTATGTAAAACAGAAGTTATAATGAATCAATAATAATAAATAACATGGTAGGCTAAATAACTGAACACATATGACATTTAATCAATAACATTATCATAATATGGTAATAAAAAATAATGATCAAATAATATCATAAAAATAATTATAAAATCATGAAACTTAGCCATGAATATTCCAAATAATTTAATAATCACATGGAATATCAATAACTGAATTAATATTGATTGAATGAATAATGCTAGTCATATAAAACATACCATCAAGGTCTCAATAAGAAATATGACTATAAATGGATAAAGGATCATCCAAAACCCAGTCTTGTTTGTCTTGTGCGACATAATGATACACTAATGGGATACAATGGTCCCCTCCTATCACTTACTATGTCTAATTCATTACTCAAATAAATAATTAATACAATTGAATGAACATTCCTTAACAAAATCAATAATTGTCTGCATTTTAAGAACTAGTCATATAAAATATCAATACTTCCCTAGTCAAACTAATAATAAACAATCAATGGAAATATGATGAATGGTATAATTAGAGTATATTTTAAACATAATATTCAACAAATGATGTTGGAATAGATGAAAATACTTTAAAGATCTTACTAGAATATTTCTTGAGGAAATTTCCTTTTTTAACTTTGTATATAATTTTAAAAAATATAAAACCTATGAACATAATAAATAAATCATTTTATTTTAAAATTAACTTGTAAATTTTTAAATTAATCTTCAAAACCTTAAGTTGAAATGATGGTAGGAAATTTCATTCATGCCGTATAAGTTAAAAAACAATCTCTTCACATTTTTGTAATAAAATTCATAAAGTATAAAGTACCCTATTTGGAAAACGATGGAAAGATTCATTTTAAAACATTTTTTAAAAAGTAAAAAAGGTATAAATATGATTTTAATTAATTTTATGAGAATAGTAAAAAACGTTTTGATTTTTTTTATATTACATGGACATGGAAGATAAATATTCCCCATTGGAGACTTAAATATAAACAACCCAAAATGATATTGTGAAATAAACCCTTATCACTTTGTAATTAGTCAAATAGTACGTCCAATAAAATAATAACCATTAAAAAACATTAAATATCATTAGAAAAAATACATTCATGATATAACATGTTAAAGGGGTGTTATATACACCTTATAAAAATATTCCTTAACAAAAGAAAATTGATACGAGGTACCTTACAAAGATCATATCATTAAAGTGAGCATTAATAAAATGAATTGATTATATGTATTAGATATAAATACAAATGAAAAAATTAAAAATACAACATAATATAATAAAAATTAATTTCACAAATAATATTCACATGACATAATCAATGAATTAGAATTTTAACCCAATGAATGAAAATTGAGTTAAGAAATCTCTTACCTCATGCTTCCCTTTAGTATTGTATACTTTAACCTAATGTATAATGGTTTAAATATTGTTGTTAAATTATTAAATAACTAAATTCATATTTATAAAACCTTTTATGATCCTTCTATAACATCGTACCACCTTTTCACTAAATATATTTCATTATTTTCATTGTTTCAGGTGTATCTGTCTCGTGGTTTCATGGTCGGTTCACTTTTGTATAATTATGGATGTTCCAGTGAAATAGAAATAAAACCCTAAAAGTAAAATGAAATGGTATTAATGTACACACATAAGTTTAAATGGTCTTACATATCATTTTTTATTTCATTCAATAGGATTATTCATTTGATAAAAAGTTAATGATAAATGTTTTGTTTATTTCTGCCTTTTTTCCGACAATCACAAACTAGTATCATTTTATTTAATATTATGTCTATATATTATTCCATAACATGACATTAGTAATAATATAATTATTAAAATATTATTTAATTATAATAATACTTTTATGAGCAGCCTTGAAATCTCTAATGGAAAGAAAATAATCATTATGCACGGAGACGATTAATCGCCATAATTTGGGAAATGGTTTCGTTTCTTTGAATAAGATGAAATAAGAGAAGGTATGGACATTATATATTAAATTAGAAATATAAAATTATAGTATATATATTATACTGGAGTTTTTATGAATTTATGGATGAATGAGGTGAAGAGAAGGTATAATAAGAAAGGAAATTAAGAGATGTGGTTTGAGAAAGTTTCCTCTTGAATATCACCTCTTTGAAGGATCCCTTAAGGAACTTGGAATTGGTATTTGGGTAATAATAGAAGCCCCTGGATGTGGGGAAAGTAGGTAGGATAGGTTTATTTTGATATTTTAAGAGATTGAAGTGTTTTTAGGAGAAAGGCGGTGGTGAAGAGTGGTTTTTATACTTGAGGAGGGGTGGGTTTAAGTGATTAAATAATGACTATTTTATATTTACAGCTATCCACATTTGGGTGGAATTAATTCCATTGAATTTGGTCGATAATTAACATTTTAAATAATTTTTAAGTTGGATATACACATCAACCACAAATTTAATGTTGTATTTTTTTAAGAATTTTATTATTTTACCTTTTAACATTAATCTGCTACATTATTTTACATATGATGTGGTAATTGTTTTTAACACAGCAAATTTTTAATGACTAAAAATGAAAATGAACATATAAACTAATTTTTACCTCTGGATTCCATATATGTAATCCATTTAAATTTATTCAATTTATAAAAGTGATAAAAATAAATTCTAAATATGTTATGTGTATAACTCTTGAAAACATTTTTTTAGGTTAAAAGTAGGGTTTTTAAAATTTCTAAGCATGTGTTTCTAAATGTAAAACCTTATGTGATATGTGATTAAAAAAATAATGTTCGATTAATAATAATGGATATTAATTTTTAAATAGTTAACATATAAAAATTATTTCATAAGAGTTATGGTATTCATAAAAAACAAAATATTTGCATTTTTACCCAAAAATAAACTTTTTAAGAAAATTACCAAAAACATTACTCTATGATAATTTTTAATTATTGAGTCCAAAAAAGAAGTTTATTTTTTCAAAAAAAATTTCTAAAAGTTTCAAAAATTAATTATACATTTTTTCTCATATAAAGCAATAAAAATCACTTTTTGAAGAAAAAATATATTTAAAGAATAAAATGAGTTTACCAAAAAAAAGTATTTATTTATTCTGTGTAATTAATTTTTTATTGAATATGAATTTAATATTTATTTCATAATATTATTAATATTATTCACACACACTAATTTAATGGAATGTTTATGACGGTCATTTTAAAATAATAATATTTTGGAGTTCGTTTAAGCTCGGTGTTATGTGAGAAATAATCTACTGAACATAGTGTTGTTTTAAAATTGCATTGTGTTACACCTAATAAAAAGGTGAGTGATGAATATTTCATTTTCAATGAAAAAAATCTATGTGATGCGGTCTACATTCAATGTTTGATTCTTTCATCGATGTCTAGTGAACTAATTAAGTCTCACGAAAACATGGATACATATAGCATGCTTGAGAACCTCCTTGGTCCATATTAGGAGAGATCTAGACAATAACAACATGATATTTCCAAGGCAATTTGTAAGAGAAATTTTTGAGAGGGTTCCCCAACTATGCCTCACATAGTTAAACTAGTTGGCTACATTAAGCACCTATAGGTTCTAGGGTTTAAACTCCCCAAAGAACTGGTCATTGATCTCATTCTAGAATCACTAACTCGAAGATTCTCTATATTTGTTTTGAATTTTAATATAAATAACATTGATAAGTGTCTTTTAGATCTTCTCACACTTTTTCTATAAGTTGATAAGGATACAAATTAGGAAAATCCTTATGTCCTTATAGTGAACCAAAAGAAACGTCAAGTGAATAGATCTATGTTCCAAGATTCTTCAAACCCTTCCTCTAAGGGAAATATAAATGGGTAAGAAAAGGAACAAGATTATATCTATTTCATATATGGAAATAAAGGAAAAAAGAAGAAAAATTTTACCTAGTCAAAGAAATAAGGGGAGTCTTCATGTGAGTTTGTTATCAAGTGAAATTTATCTATTTATACAAATAGTGTAGTAGATATAGACTGTGGTGATCACATATGTTTTCAAATATAAAAACCAAGTAGATTCAAGAAGATTTATTGAGTGGAGGTGGATATACATGAAACCAAGAGAGCTAAAATTTCTACTATATAATCAATGAATACCACATCACATTTTCGACTAGAATGATCTTGGTTTTAAAGGGTTGTTATTATGCACCATTAGCTATGAGAACCATTATTTTTGTGTCTATATTAGATACAGATGGATTTATTTTAAATTTTGTGAATAAATGTTCCTTATTTTATAAATATGACATTTTTTATTGTAAGTAACATTTAAATAATGGTATTTATGTGTTTGATTATAGAAATAAAGTAATGGAAATTGATAACAAAGTAACTTCACATGAATCTTATGCACCAAACATTGAAATCACCAGCTTTGTCATGTAAAAGAGAAGTGCTTTACAAAATTACATCAAGATGGATATTTTGATTATTTTGAACTAAAACCACTTGGTTTATGTCACACATGTTTATAAGGAAAACTAAACAAAACCCTATTTAGTGGGAAAGATGAAATGGCTAAATAGGTTCTTTAATTAGTTCATATTGATGTGTGTGGACTATTTCCTATTGAGGAATGGGGTGGGTGATATCGATATTTCTACATAATTAGTAATAATTTATATTATTTTGATGAATTATAGGAATACAAGAATGAAGTTGGGAACCATCTTGGTAAGAATATTAAGGAACTCCACTTAGAACATGGTAGAGAATATCTTAATCAAGACTTCATTGATTATTTACGGGAGTTCAAGATATTATCTCAACTCACTCATCCTTATATGCATATATGGAATGGTGTAAGTTTAAGGATGAACCACACCTTGTTGGAAATGGTGAGATCAATGATGAGTCATGTAAGTCTTCCATTATCCTTTTTGGGGATACGTGTTACAAACAACATCATACCTAATAAACCAAGTGCCAACTAAAGAAACAAATTGTATACCATAACAATTATTGAATGGAAAGAATCATGTGTTGTCTTACATACATGTGTGGGGGTATAAAGCATTTTTAAGGCCTATTTAGATAACAAGATTTCTCCCTGAGGTACAAATTGTATCTTTATAGGATATCCCAAAGAAACAAAGGGATACTACCTATAAAATCCTTTATAAAAAATGTTTTTTTGAAATACATCCCACATTTATTAAGGAGGATATTATATCTAAAAGATATAGTGGGACCAAGATAGACTTCTATAAAGTAAAAACTCAAGATACACAAGAGTTGACAAGAACAAATTACTCAAAGCCTTACGGAAGAATAAATTATTCAAAGAAAAAATTATCACATAAGAATATTAGATATGTTAGACAACCAGAACAGTATAATTTTATAGTCACTGAGGATGGTGACTCATTATTAGTTGATAATAATGATTCTATAACCTAAAAGTAAGAATTAAGTGGAACATATGTTTCCATGTGTAAATTGGCCATGAATTCTAAAATTAATTACATGCACTAAATCCAAGTCTATATTTTGGTAGACCATATTTTAGATATAAATTACATTAGTTGTAATTGAATATTCAAGAAGAAACAAGAACTAGAAGGAAAATTAAGTACCTATAAGGAACAATTGGTTACAAAAGGGTTTAAACAACTTCAAGGAATTTACTATGATGAAATATTTTCACCAGTTTCAATGTTGAAATCCATAAAAATTCTACTTTTAATTTCAAATTTCCATGATTATGATATTAGTAAAATGGATGTCACAATAGTGTTCCTTAATTGTAACCTTCATAAATATGTCTATATGACACAAACCAAAGGGGTTTTGACTCCAAAGGATACCGACAAGGAATAAAAGTTAAAAATATCCATTTATGGAATAATGAAAACATCCAGGTATTGGAAAAATCGTACTTATGAGGCCATAAATGAATTTGGTTTTATGAATAATTAATGTAATCCATGTGTATATAAATGGTTTAGTGATAGTGCAATAATTTTCTTAAAATTATATGTTGATGAAATATTACTCATTGGAAACAAAAATACTAGTCTTATAGTCTGTTAAGGAATGGTTTAATAAATGACTCTCTATGAAGGATATGAGTGAGACTGTATATATTCTTGGGATCAATATTTATCATGATATATCCAAGAGGTTATTCAACCTATGTCAAAGTACCTACATTGACAACATACTGAAAAAAAATTAGTATGGAACAATCCAAGAGGGGACTGTTTCTAGAATCACATGTAATTAATATTTCTAGGAAAATGTGTCATGAGACACATGAGTAAAGAAATTTAATGGAAAGGATTATATATGGATAAGCTATTTTTTCAATCATGTATGATATTCTATGTAATAGAAAATATGTCGCCTATGCGTTATTTGTGGTTGGAAGAATCATGATGATCCAGGTCACCGCCATTGTATGGAATTCAATATTATCCTTATGTATCTAAGGCGTACTAAGGATATGTTCTTGTTTTATAGAGGAGATTAGGAACTATTCATCAGAGGATATGAAAAATCTTGTTTCAAAATTGATCAATATGACATGAAGTTGAAAATGGAATACTTATTCATTTTTAATGGAGGTGATATGAGCTAGAAGAGCTCAAAGTAGGATGTGGTCACAGATTCTACAATATATTCCGAGTATATTGTGTCTTCTAAGGCAGCTAAATAAATAGTATGTATGAAAAACTTTATCTATTATCTTAACATGGTACCAATAAGTAAAGATCATATCACACTCTATTGTGATAATAATGTAATTATGTCTCTTTCAAAAGATATAAGGTCACATCAGTAGACTAATCAGATGCTTCGAAAGTAAAATCTCTTGAGGGGTTTTTATTAGAGAGGTGAAGTTGTAGTGAGTAGTTTTTTCATGAAAGACAATGTGGAATACCCCTTTTCTAAAAACTTGACTCTATAAAAACATGAGTATCATGTGAGGTCTAGTGGACATATGGTCGTACGCAGTTAGCTCTACTCCAAGTGGGAGTATTTTGAAGGTGGTATCCTAGGACCAACTATTTATACTTTTATTACATGTACATTTTATTTATTTAATATTAATAAAACTTAATATTATATATTGATCATTGTTCTATATGAATCAATTGTAATAATTTCCTTGATTATATGTCATATGATGAGAACATTGATGTGATATGACAATTTTCTTAAATATCATTTTGTGGATAGATAATGTACTATGATGGGAAACATAGTACATAAATATTAATGTGAGAGTACTCATAAGAATATGGTGCATCTTCCCATGATATTATCACTTGGTAATCTCCAAGAAGGGATATTATGGGAACATACCCACCAGTAATAATTATTCATGTTTTAGTGTTATCATATATTTCTAACTCCGAGCATGTGTGATAGTCCTTAGACTCTAATATTATTATTAATTCATGCTACAACTCTTGTACTTATATTTATTTCATAAACCATGATGATAAAAATTCATGGAGAAGTTGGATACATTGGGTGCATCATGAGTGACATGTCATTAATGGATAGATTGAGGAAGGATTTTTCCCTTCTATATTTATGGAATCTGATATCTTAGCCATTTGATTAGAATGGAACCATTTACCTAAATTTAATGGCCATGTTGTAACGACATGTTTATTTCAGATATTCAAAGAAATACATATCAATCATATAGGATAGTGAAACAAATGTGCAACCTTCTTGATGAGATATTGAGATAAATATATTATATTACAAAGTGAGCATTTGTATGTGGTTTTCATTATTATGACATTAAGTTCTTTATCTTGAAAAAATTGACCCATTACTAGATAGTAATCATGGAATTTAGGCAAGACTGCCTAATTCCAATGAGAAATAATCCTATAGGGTCAAACGCTTGCTGTTTCCAATAATCATGATTAAATTCTATTTGAATTTAATTATTGGACTAAATATTATTCTCAAGACTGGTGAATAATTTTATTCAAGTTTTATTGATCACTAATATTCACAAGGTAATAAATACTCATTTGTTTATTAATAAATAATTTATTTTATTATGTGAATATATATAAAATATTTACTCAATGGATTGTGAATAATATATTTATTTTATTCATCGAATAATTTAATAAATATTTTTTTGCTAGGTTGTGAATAAAATAATTTTTTATGAATAAAATATTTATTTGGTTGTTCAATAATTTCTAGAGGAGTTAGAACAGGACAAGGCTCAATCCAATGAAAAATATTAATCAACCATAATGTTACATAATATTTTTTATTGTGTAAGTTGGTGTGTGACACAAAAATAAAAATAATGATATTATTATTATGTCGCATGGGGTTTCTTAAAGGTTTTAAAAGTTATTTAACGGATGACATGAAATTAAAAAATATTTTATCCTAAACCCTAACTCTATAAAAAGATAGTTATGTCTATTGTATATTGCATCCAAAAAATTGGGAATAGAGAATTGTTGCACATAATAAATTCTCTCTCAAATACTCCTTCTCTCTCCCTATTTATAATGAGAATACCAAGAGAGATTTTTTGAATACTGAAGAATGAGAAATCAAGAATTAATGACACGATACATTCAATATTTCATGCTAGCATGCAGTGATCGAGTGGTGTTTCTTGAAGATCATTGGAGAACATATGGATCACATCTAGAGGGATTCTATTCTTGGATCCTTAGAGAAAAATGAAGGAAATAAGAAAGGGTTTTATTGGATGATCAACAATTATCAAAGAATAAAGTTCATTATCCCAAGCGATTATTTCATTAGATATTAAATAAAATAATTATAAATTTGACATGAAAGATCCTCACTCATGGTTTTAGGAAATGATTATTAAAATAAATATTAATATATCACCCACCACCGCATGCTTCCACTTTACTCGAAACCAACATAATCATCTTTAACATGTGCTGATTCTATAAGATTACACATGAAAAATGAAATAGAGACCTCATATCTCTCTTTTATTTCATTGTCATGATAAAGATCATGAAGGTGAGATATGATGCTATATACATCCATATTCTCATATTTATTTATAAAATAACTATAAATATAAGACATCATAAAAAATTGGACATACATTGTGTCATACACAAGTTTTTAGTAGAGAGATACTACTTCATTACTAGCCTATTTTTCAAGCGAATTAGGAAGTGAGGTTTCCAACATGTATAGTTTACATTCATTGAATAGTATAATGAGTAAGTTCCCATACCATTAATAGAAGTTTAAGATATTGAGAAGGTTTTTGTTCTCTTTTATACATCATAGTTATATGGTTAAAGTTGTGTGGATATACATTTCTATAAAATTTAAGAGTAGAATATATGTACTTCCTTGATTACAAATTAGTTAAATAATTTTTTAAAATTCAATTTTTTAGTCTCCAAATATTTTTTGAAACCCATTATCCATCACCATTAGTTTCATAATATCTTATTTTATTGATATTATAGTGTCAAGGACCCATATTCCCCTTCCCATAACCCAGAATTCTTCCTGAAAAGTTAATTGAAATTTTTAGGTAATCATAAATTACCAACTGCATCAACTTACTATTACTTGATATGTAGAGTGGACTCCCTAATCTTAAAATTTTTGATAAAGATTTCCTCAAGCCTTTACTATTAGTTACACAAATTCCTAGTTGGGAAGTTAACCCTTGATGTGAGCCAAGTTATGTCACCATAAGAATTCAAGCTAAAAGTTCCTCAGTAGTTGAAAGCACCTCAAATTAGGCTAGGAATGAATTTTGGACTGTAGGTTTGATTCTAACTTAAGTAGTGAAAGACTATAATGACATAGTATTTTAGTTTAAGGATTTTTATCCTGAAATATTTCTTTGTTTTTGTTAAAACATTCCACCACAACTCCTGTGTATTTCCTCGATTGGTTTCACCTCATCTCCGAGACTTGGTTTACCTCCTCTTTCCTAGGAGCTCCATCCTTACATAAAACTTTACTCACACATTAGTGAGGAGATCCAATGGATTTGATAAGGGGGGGTGGGGGTTTACTGAAAATAAACCATGGGAATACATTACATTACATAATAAGGAGTTGGGGATGAAACACATGAAATAATTTAATTAAATAATAAATTAAAAGGAAATCAATCACATACATAGGTCTGTTCAAGCTCATGATCATCCACATAATATGTTAAAAATTTTCATTTGCAATTAGTTATCAATTACTTTTATTCATTATTTAATTAGGATAAAACCCAATGAATTAATATATATATTTAAATATATCTTAATTCCATACAAGAGTCCATGAATTACCATCATCCATAATTTTTTAAAAATTAATTTTATTTAAAATTATTTAAGAACACAAGTGTACTTAGAGTCAATGAAATGTACTCATCTGAACAACCCAACATTATCTTCATGCTTGTGCATTCCCTTGAAATCCCATATACATTTTGTAGTAGGTAAATATATGGTGCGAACTATCTAACAAATGAAAAACAAAAAACATGTGAATTACATTACATGTGATGCTCTTGATCCTCACAGAGTAGGCTATATTAAAACACTATACACAACTTATAGATTTAGAATTTTTCAAGTAAAATAATTTAATATATAATCATTAATATTATTTCATGGTGTTTATTATAACAAAATGATACATGGAACAAATGTGTATAGGTTTAATTATATAATTAATTCCTCTCTTCATATTAATTCAATCACATCGGATGGTGCAGACTAAATACCGTGTACTGGGTTAAAAAACATGTGATCACTTTTACCCATGTATACAAAACATTACAAGGGACTGGTAAAGTTTTTTTAACATGGATATGTATGATTTACATGGTGTGTAATCATTCTATATGATGTGTGGCCCCTAATTTTCATAGTTTTTTAGTTCCTGTGTTATATAGTGGATACGTGACACTCATAGACTGCCCATTTTATCCACTAAAAGAAAATGATAACTACACATCATGTATGTGATTCACATAGTGTATAGTTTTTCAAACTACATGACTTCGGGTCTAGATCTATGTAGATATGATTTTATTGAACCTGATCTAATAACAAATAAAGACACACTCTAGATTCATGGTTACACAATGTGTATTTTAGTACACGATGTGCAGCCTTGTGTTATCCAACTAGAATTATTGGAATATATTGATTTAATTTTCAGATGTATATTGAATTTTATTTAAATATTTTATTGGTTATGTGAGTGATACTGAAGAAAGGGAAGAAAAAACAGTATATTGATTCCAGAAAAAAATAGATTTGAAGTAAAATAATTTTCAAATTAATAGAATTTAATCAAAGATTCATAAATAATTATAACTTAACCATGTGACTACTATGATACAACTTGTATGTTTAGGGTGCAAGGAAATCACCTATTGGATATTAAAAACATGTATTTTTTGTCATAATCATTGAATAATCCAAGATATACACAATGAAATTTAGCGAACAACAAAATAAATTCATGGATTAATTGACACGAATTCTAGAACTAGAGTGGATGATCCTCACATATAATTTATAATTAATTTATAAAAAATCAATAATTACCTAAACTTTTAATTATTTTTTTGTTGAAGATTTGGTTGACTCCATGTCACTATACCATCATTTAATTGAAATATCTAAGTATATAATCTATCTAGAATTGATTCACATGTGCAACATAATCTCTAAACACCATTATAGAATCACCAGGTTCTAGAACGGTCAATCTTAATTGCTTGCGTCATTTATGGTTGATCACAAAATAATTATTTTTGAGGATGAAAATATTATTGGTGTTCTTTAAATTGATTTAAATAGGAGTTATAGAAATCAAAATCTATATCTCTATGACTCTATATAGTGTTTTATAGAGAATATATCTACCCATTGTGTTAAATGAATCTCACATAGGAGAGAGGTATTATTAGATATATATTAAGTTAAGTTTAGGGTTTCCTATTTTCATATAATACCCCTATCAATTCCTTAATTCTTAGTGAAACCAAAGTATTAATAATAATATGATTATTATTCAATTGACATCTGAATCAACTAATAAAAAATAAATATCATAAATATCATTTCCAATCAGGCCATTAAACCCAGTCCACTTATCCTCGACATTTACTGAACCTTGAATAATGACTATTTATTTAATAATTAAATATCACTTCTTTATTCAAAGATAAATATAATAAATATTATATTTTTCAAACCTTTTAAGTAAATATTTATTATTATTTAACTCACATATTCTTTCAAATAACTCGTGATTAAATCATAGAGATCAACTAAACAAGAATAATTATTAAACCAAAATGGAGGAATAATATTTCTTCCAAATTCTTAAATTCAACATTGAATTTAACTAAGATTATGGATACACTTATTCTGTGACCCTCTAGGCATTTTTAGCATTGGAAATAGTAAAATATACCTAATGTATAAGGTTATCATCTAGAAACACGCCAATGACCCCATAGAGAGAGAAGTTAATGTTGTAATGATATACAACCTCCTAAAAATGCCCATTGTTTAATATAATCCATTTATAATGATGACTCTAATAAAGAATATTTCATTCTAGTGTCATCAATCCATGGGATTGATGTCCTTTTTTTTGTATTTCTAGAAATAAACATTCTTGAAGAACACTGTGGCCATGGATTTATCATGGCAGCTAAATTTTCATCAATGGGATTTGGATATCAAATTCAATCAAGGGATAAATCCTTTATTTCATTATCCATTAATATAATATCAATCATGACCCACCCAATGTATCATACTTAACCATGAGATTATGTTGTCATGGTTTTCATCAACATATCAAAGTACAAGACTTATTGTATTCATTAATAAAAATCTTAAATTATAAGGATAAATATAAATATTTTATATAGGAAGATCCAATGACATATATAAATGTTAATTTCCCACTAGCTAGTCTCATTCTCATAATCTCCAAGTATGGAGATTTCCAATGGATCACACTTTGATAGGATTAATCAAAGTCCTATGATTCTCCACCCATGATAGTATATATAATTTATATATTATAAAAATATACCATATAACTATAGAACATATAAATTCAAGAATGATTTCATTGAACATCCAAGTTCTCATCATAATGGGGAACTTCAATGATCTTTAAATGTGACAAATATTCAAAGGAAATTATCATATACTATTTCATAAAGAAGAAGAATCATGATGTTATAATATACTTCATTAATATTCAAGATAATTAATACATGTAATAATAAAGTACTTAAAAGTTGGTTATAGGGAAAAAATCCAATAAGACTAACTTTGGAAGAACCTGCACCGAGCCCAACAATTATTGATCAAATTTTATAAATAGCATCCAAGGGATGTATAGTTTGAATTTGGGTAGGTAGTCATTATTAATCTTGGGCATAATATTCAAACTTTGAAGTGCAAAAAATTATGTCCTATGTTTGATTCTAGGTATTATTGGACTTTCATGGTGTCATATCATTTGGGTGCGAATGCATATAGTCTTTAATTTCCCAATACCTCTTGAATTCATCTTTTTTTCCACATATCTTAGTTAAAGTGTGCAGAGGGTGATTTTTCTATGAAATTAGATCAACCAGCTATTTTGAATAGTAGTAATAGCTTGAGTGTTGAATTTTAATAGTTACTTTTAGTTATATAGGAACTAGGAAGGCCGGACGACCAGCAGATCATTAAGTGGAAAGGGTTTCTAGTTGAAGACTCAACTTGGGAGGATACTCAACACATCTAGGAGAAATTTCAAGAATAACACCATGGGGGAAAAGGTGGTTCTTGGGTAAGTGTAAATAATTAGGCCTCATACAACTATTATACATACTTATAAGAGGATATATAAGAAGTGAGATGGGCATGTGATCCTATTGAGAGTGAGTTGGGAATGTGAGTATGTCATGTCAGTTGGGAAGGGTATTTGGCTACATAAGCTTATATGTGGGCTTGAGAGTTTGTAATTAATCATTTAATTTGAAAATAAATTTTTTTGGAAGTAGTTATAATATAGTGGCAATCTCTCGCTTTAGATATAGACTATCAATATGGAGGCAACGAAGGATATGGTCTCTTTATAGTGTCCCCTTACTATATGATAGTTCTCTTTATACTACTATCATATTATTCGTATTCTTGCAGTATATAATATAAATAATAGAATTTTTTTTATTTACTCTAATTATATTACTTGAAAAATTCTTGTTATCTTAACACCTAACAATAATGGTTTATGTAATCTGAAATATTTCTGTCAAGAATCCACAGACCAATTGTTATACCTTCTTGATTTCTAGATAAAAATAAATCTACAAAGTGGTGAACAATAAATTATTTTATCCCTTTTGAATATGAAATCCATATACCAGTCTATTCATAAATTCCTTTGATTAGATTATGATGCCTAAATTAGGAAGCCTTGGCATGAAATAAATATTCATTGGAATCACCTTCCTTAAGCTAAAGATTATTTGCATGTTTTTGACAAAACATTTCTTCAAAATATATTAAATTACAAGGTTTTCTTAAGAATTATTCAACCAATCCCATCAAATCATTCACTTAGTTCCACTAATTACGTTCCCCTAAATTTTATTTCCCTCATTAACTTTGATGTTAATGGTTTCCTACAATGGACCAATTCTAAAAAAAAGAAAATTAAATGCCTAACTAATTCTCCTTACCACCTCTACCAAACTCGAACAAGGAAATATCCTCTAAGAATCATATACAACCAATTCAAAATCATTACACTTAACGCATAAGTTCTAAAACTATTACCTATGTTTATTAATCACCTAACCCTCTTCACAGACTTAATTACTAAATCTTGGTGTTTAGAAGTCAATTGAGGAAAATTCTTCACCATAAACATCAGAAAAAATTCCTTACACCACAGCATGAAAAATAGACAATCATGGAAAACCATCACATGATCCTCCCATTCCCCCCTATGAAAAATTTAAATTTTTTTTCTCTATGAACCAATATTATCTAAGAAACAAGTAGCCAATGATTCCCTAAACTACATCATTCCACACCAATTACTAAATCTTCCACCAGACCACTCCTCATTCAAAACCACCTCATTAAAGACTATAAAAAATAGACATGGATTAATCCCACCATAACCTAGGTGTCTCAAAATACTCTATGAATATTAATTCATTATAGAGTTCAAATTCCCATAAAAATTGATGAACATACTTTAAACATGCACCTAAGAAGTTTGGACAACCACATCAATATGATACCATGAGAATGATTAAAGGATAACCACAACATGTTGATTCCAACCCAAAATTTGGTCCCCTAATAAACCACTTGACAATGAACACACCTCAAACCAATCTCCTATTTTTAATTTAAACATATAAAACTCTTTGAAAAGTAATCCAATTTACATTATAAAAACTAGATTAGGTACTTCACTCATTTAAATATTGAGAAGTTTATGAATTTTTCAGGGGTTCACAAGGCCCCTACTGGTTCATCTTAGTATTTTAATCATTATCATTAAGACTTAACAATACACTATATCATTATTTGATTAGATAAAATGAGATAAACATTTCAAGATTATAGATTATATAATAATCTATGAGGATCCTCATAAATCCATGGTGAATTAGTCTTTATCACGAGTCATCATTGACCCACTATTTCATGCCATTTGATTTAGGTTGGGTCCGTATTACCTTATCTTTTCTAAAGATAAACCAGAACCCCCAAAATATTAACTAACAAAAAAACTTTATAGTTCACCTTGAAAGAAGTTTTACTTAACCTTAGACAACTCCAACATAGAGGGAGTCCCAATAGTAGGCCCTTAAAATAAAAAACCATGAACTCTAATCGTAATCACTTCTTACCCCCCAAAAATATATATTTATTGGATACAATGATCACTTTACCAACCTTTTTTATAGTCCCTATTACCTATATACTCTTTTTTAATTTCTTATAATCCCCAATATGAGTAATATCCCTAGATTATCCACCAATATCCCTATGCATATATTGAATTAGTTGGGTAACCACACCTGATGAGGCCACCTCTAAACCCAATGAAGCCAAAAGACCCACACATATTTTATCTCAATTGGTTTTCATGCATAAAATGATAAATGGTAATAAAAAAACAATTACCAAAAGGGTTTAATAATGGGATTCACTTCCAATGTGGATGAATACATCCCCAGTGTGTGGTAATTATTATTACACTCACATAAAACTTCTATTTTATTATTAATATGAAACCCAAAAATATGTATATTGTTGAACCTATTATCCTAGAACCAACCATGTAACATGAAAGCACCAAATTATTGTTTTATACTCTAGGACCAACCATGTATTCCTTGATAAAATATAATATTTAATAGGATCCTTTTTAAATTAGGATCACTAGTGTGGGATCATGAATCTCCTATAAAGTATGAATCTAATATCCTTCATCCAATACAAGGAAATATCAAACAACTTCCTATTACACAACAACCAAAAAATGGTTGTCTCAAATATTCTTTATACTTTATGATATAGAGATATCATATGATAAACTAAACACTTATTATTATTTAGTTTATATAAAAATCAACAACTACTATGCATGTCATTATGTCTCTCTCTCATTATATTCTTCTTTAGTGCACAAAGATGATCTCTTATGGTAGAGTTAAAGCTTTACTTAGGCACAAGGAGTATATTCAGTGACAATAATGTCATGTTTCTCTCACATTTTCCATATTCTTCTTCACTTATATATTTATTCTTAGATTTATCACATGGATAATATTTACATATTTGAATATATAAATCCTTTATGATTGGAATTTTGATTTCCACATTTGATTCTACATAATTTTTTATATTCATTCTATCATGATAAATATAATTTTCTAAAATATTAAATATACTAGTAATATGTTATAAAGTTTCTAGGGATTCCTCCTTACCAATCAGTCTTTAAATATTCAAAGAAAACTGTAGACTAATAATAAATAATATTGAAAAATTCTATCTTTTATATCCCATAAATATTAAAATATTACATAAAAACTTGTTCTAAAAAATTCCTAAAAATCTCTATATTTATCATGACATCTTTCCTTCAAACATCCACAATATCTACAAGCCTTTGTTTCCACATGTGAATGATTTTATGCACAAACTATTGTTGTGTGAGGCATCTCTTATAGTGAAATAACCTTCTCCATATCATGAGATTCATCTATACTTGAATACAAATTATCTTGGATAACAATTATGTTTATACTTTGAAGGAACACAATAAGAATTTCATAATTTAAAATTCCAAAATACTCTCATTTTATTAAATTGAAATTAACCAAAATAGAGGGTATTTGAGTTTCTCAAAGGCCTAAAAAACAAGAAACTTTATGAGATACCAATTCCTCCTTAGTATGATAACACTAGGGTGAAGAATCCTTAGTCAACCATAAATTTGTGTGACACTATTCCAAAGGTCTTTATGAATACCCATACAACTAGGAAATTATTTTCCCATGTCCTAAATCCTGAAGCATCACTTCTCCCTAGCATAACTTAGGAGAATCCATCAAACCTTCACCCTATAATCACCTGGGCAAAGCACTCATAATTTGTCTATAGCATCACTTGAGTGAATCCCTCAAACCTTCACCCTAGTATCACCTAGGAAAATCCCTCATCACTTCTCCATAACATCACCTGGGTGAATCCCTCACCCCTTCCCCTAGAATTACTTGGTGGAAGATATCATCTATTCTCCCTAGTGTTATGTGGGTGAATCCTTGTCACTCTATAAATAATTATTTGAGTGAGGTCTTCCTCCATCCCTTTACAATGCCAAAACATCCTTTTTTACTCTTGCACCAAAGCATCATGAACACCTTTTATTCCATGGTATATCACTCCTTTGTCCAAATTTTCCATTTGGACCTACAATTATCAAGTCCACCTCCAAAGAAACCATATATATAGAATCAAGGTATGCACACCAACATTCTCATATTTCTATCCTGCAATCCCTTGAAGAAAGGTGTCTCCCATATATATCGCTCAATCAGCCTAGGATCCTAGTGGATGCCTGAGTCCAATTGATAATATAGGAAACAGTAACTATCATAATCCCTACATCTACACTTCCAACCTTCTATATGGGAGAAGGCCTCCTGCATAATGCTTGAAATTTATAGAATGTACATCTTATGTTTTCCAATCAAACCTGGGTAGTGGATTTTAAGCCCCAATGATGGCATTATTAATGGTGACCACCCTGTAACCTTATATTCTCCACTCCTAAGTATAAATGGTAAGCTTAATGCATAATCCATGAAAATATGTTTGGGATACATGAATCTAAACTACATAGTACCATGTCCTAGTTATACAAAGTAAAAATTCATGACAATTTCTTTACCACATGACATAAAAATGCATAATACGGTTCCATCACATGAACTTAAAATCTTTATCTCTAACTATAAAAGAATTGATTTATGTCAAAAATGATACATAGGATACCTCCTAGACACATAAAATCAACATCTTACTCTAAATCCATTATAATGTGGCCATATTCGTCATGAGAACATTTATGTCCTTTGATCACCAAGCAATATCCCCAATGAGTCTAGATGTACCAATCATTAGGGACATATTACCTATAAACTATCATTTTATTGGTCTATATTCCTGATAATATCATATCCCCACCTATAGGTCCATATTCTTTTTGGGAGGCAACCATATGTGCCTAATTTGGGATATATTCCCAAAGAGATCACACATACCACACAATATTAAACTGCATTGACCAGTCCTTATCACATGACCTTAAAAGGTATGACATTTCGTATTAAGTGGAAATGAACTATGTGGGTTATAATTACTTTCATAAGAATACATATGTCGTCCTTTTCATGTGATCAATCCAAACCCCACAAAAAATTTTCACCTTCCAAGATAATGATAAACTCTTGTGTACCCAACTATGTGGGTTTAAACTGTGGTGACCTATAAATTTGTATCATTAAGTAACAATAAGATAATGATAGAGAACCTCTGATATATAAATATGGTGTCATAAATTAGTTACATATTATATGTATAAAAATTAACATTGAAATATTCTAATAATTGATTATTAACATGTGGGTAACCAGTCTTATAATGGGATTTGGGAAGGATTCACAAAAATGACTTAAATCCCTAAGAGAGTCCAAGAGTAGGAAATAGTTCTATATAATAGGGTTCGATGATCCTAACCTTACATCCTCTCCACCAATGTTAGTTACTAACCATAATTAGTGAGAAAAACCACTAATTTATTTCCTTTAAAATTATGTCTATAGTAATACCCCTGTTACAGATGTGGGAGTTGTTGGGTGTTTCCAGTTTCATGAAAAAACCCATTGAAAACCATCTAAAATAAGACTTGTGACATAATGAAAATATTGTGAATTTATACTCATCCATTCACAATCATTTTTCAGACCACTATGTTTTATGTCAATAAAAAAATGGTGAAACTAATGTAAATCTTTTAATAACCAAGATTACTGAGTTTCCCACACGTAATTAGTTAAACATGTTTCCTTAATTGTTATTCGACATTGATGAGTTCTTTTGTTTATGTTTGTTATTCCCTTATAGGAACTTTATCATCAAGGTATCTTGAATCAAAATTGAATCCGTAAAATAATAAAATTATGCGCCAACAACTACAAAATATGGGGCCTTTTCAAATCAGATGACTTTTCCACCCATCTAGTGCCTTCAGCTCTAGGTGGTGAATGTACTGATTTAGGAGTACCATTAGAACAACATCAAGAGAAGATTTTTGACATATCCTAACTATAACCAGGGGAAGGAATATACTCTCACCCTTATATAGAAATTACTTTGGCACAAACCAAAGGTAACTAGAGGATAAGAGCATGATTGTATCCCATATCCCACTAAGCAATTGGCACATATCTCCATTCACACAACAGAAGCTTGAGAAAACATTTTTGATGTAGTGGATGGTAAGGCCTATATCCCTTCCCACATTTTTTAGATATTCATTATATATTGGTAGAATTTCTAATAAATTGTTGTAAACATACTCAAATAGTTATCAGGGAACATTTCCATACTCCCATCCTCTATAACAGAGAAGATCTTCAACATATAACATGAGCTACCTAAGAGTATGCACACATTCCTACTACAATTTAAGAGGATCATCAGTACATCCCATTGAATAATGAACAATGCGACCTGGTACACATTCCCATTCCAACTAGAGGTCAATGACTCATATCAATGGCCACTTCATGGAAAACACATAATCCTTCCAAATATTTAAAGACATTCCATAATATTTCAATAGTCACCAGGAGTAGACACATATTTCTACTCCCCTTCAGTGCATGGAATGTATTTAGAATATCCTAATGGAAACTAAGTGTTAGAAATATATTTCTACTCATTTTGAATAAGTGCATCAACCCTATACAATGTAATTAACAGGGTCATGCAAGGAAGCTCCCACATATGAAAGTCATTATTCACAACATAAGACTTCAACCACCCAATAGAGAGTATCCAAAAAGAAATCTTTCTATGGGAATCAAACGTCTCTAGAGTAGGACTATACCCCTACTCTGCTTGATGCTAACATTATTAAGTCCCTTGAACATTTATCAATGGAGTCCCAAGATCCCACTGACTCATTATCATATAAAGGAGTCAATAGAATTTGTGAAGGTCCTCTCCACAATATCACTAACAGCAGCTTTATAGGTCCTCCCTAAAGCACCCAACATGAGGTCCCCCCATAGAAGTATAAATATAAATCACATGAAATTTTACCATGAAGAGAACTATGAAAATCATTCTCATTGTCAGAATATAAAATGGTAATAAGCTTATACCCTTACCACTATCCACCCTAAAGTTCCTACCTGAGGTATATTATATAGGAGTCCTTCCTATAGTCAGACATTACACCATAATGGTAGTCCTCCCTATAATGATATTCACTACAAAGTTTCTCTTAATAATAGAATATTACTTTGACAGTATGGTCCTACCCCTATCAAGGTAACTTTGATAAAGACCTTACATTTAATAGAAATTATTGATATTCCTTATCAAATGAAATACAATATGAGGAAATAGTCACTCTCTATGACAGTTTTGGGCCACTTAAATTCTACAACAACATAGAATATTCTACCCAGTTTCACTCTCCAAAATAAGGTAACTGAGAAACAACCACTTCGGTCATAACAAGTAGAGGAATACCTCATAGAATATGAAGAGTAAACCTTGGTTATAAGGAAACATCAAGATAAATAAAATATATTGGTTATGTTTTCTCTCATATCCACCTCCTTGTATAGCATTAAAAAACATTCATAGGGGAATGTATACACCATCTTATGTTGAACCTGTAGGTGACTCTTCATCATTTGAAGATAAAATTTCTTCCTTTTAAAGAATACATAAACCAAACAAAATAAATAGAATAATTTGACCAATAGGGAAATATGGATTTCATTCAGTGAAATGATGCCTAAAGTTGGGAAAACAGTGTGAGAATCTCTAATGTGCATGCCTTGATTCTTTGAGGATTATACGTTAGGAGATTAATAATGCTCCCTAAGATTTGAATATAATAGGATGGGGTGATCAAGAATAATTACATTTCACCCCACTTCCCAACCAATAGAGCCCACTACGAATGACACTATGAAATGTCATTATTTCAAGGAAGGTCTTTGTGCATGATAGTTGGTATATTGAATAGGGTTTTGTTATGTCAAAATCTCATAAACATAGAATGTGAGGAGAGTGAGTTATTAAAATAATACTATATCAAGATTTTGAAAATGTTAAATAAGAATCACACTTAAGAAAGGTCAAAGCTTCTTCTATAATTATTCCTCTGACATTGAGCATATCATTAACATAGCATACACTACACCCAAATCATTCTCGGAAAAATCCCATAAGATCAAGTGGATAGCATATAACAACCCATTATTTTCATATATAGATATTAAATCCTAATTGATGAATATTCATTAAATAACATGAAAAAACCATGCCATAATCGTATGGTTTTAGTGTCTTTGGATATTGGAAACATAAATAATTTGGTTCATAGAACATTTACATCATCTGCATCCTATTTCATCAAATTTAGAACCCCTTTTGACATTTCATACATTATACATTCCTTCACATCCTGGGGGGAAAAGAAACATTAGATAAGGGTGAGATTAGATTATTAGTATGGGTAAAAAAGGGGGATATGAATCATAAAATAAACATAAGGGTATAAGAATATGAAGATAACATTTGAAAATTATACCTTTCATATCAAAGATCATAATCCTAAGTCATAGAATAAATCAAATAAATTCATACAACAAGAACCATAAAAGAATAACATGTCATAAAAGATGGAATTGTGGAAAAAATAATCATAGAAAATCATTTACTTAGTAGTCAAGTCTATTTTACAAGACTATCATACTGGATTGGGTTCACTACTTAAACCATCGTAGTAGTCAAGGTTCACTCCCAAAACTATCATGGTGGAAAAACACTACCACAAAATGGGTTTTCGTAGTGCTACCCTTTAACAGTGCTCATAAAGGGGGGTACATTTATTAGTGCTAAAAAAAGTGCTGATAAAGGGGTACATTTAACAACACTAAAAAACATTGTAAAAAGTACCCCTTTATCAGCACTTTTTTAGAATTGTTAAAAGGGATACCTTTATCAGTGATTTTTTATTAGTGTTGATAAATGGTGGTCTTTATCAGCACATTTTTTTACTAGCACAGATAAAGGGTATATTTAAAAAAAATTATTTCATTAGAAATAACATATAAATATATAAATATATTTTTATTGATATAAATATAATATATATATTGTAAATATGTTTTAGATAAGTATAAATAGACATTTACATTTAATATATAAGATATGTAGTCAAAATGGCTTATAAAACATTTTAAAAAATATTATTAATTAATAATTTTATAATAATAATTGAGAAATAGTCATTTAATAACAATTTGAAGACACAAAAAATCAATAAATTAATATAAATTCTAAAAAGGTTAAAAACATAACTCAAACTTCAAAGAGACATAAGTTTTGATCCGAGCATCTATTTGAGCTCTATAGCATATCAAATCAAATCCTGCAACATTCTCTACACGCTAGAAACCCAAGGGGATCTTCTATTACATCTTTTAAGGAAAAAAAGTCCTAATAAGCCTCAAAAATTGAGTTTTTAGTTGGGATACCAAAATTTTTAACATTTGATGGAATTTCATCCTCATTTCAGGTGGTCTTTTTTCCCTTTTTTAGTGGGGAATGAATTTATTCAGAGGGATTACATTCATATTGATATTATGGATTTGAAATTTTATCATTTTTCATAATTTACTATTATTTATAATAAAATATATAACAATATATACATATTTTTTATATATTCACACATACAAAAATTAATTTTATAAAAAAAAATTAAACTTATTTTCATAAAAAATATATTTCTCACTATATAATCATTATATAAATAAAATACTAATAACCATTTTATTTAAAATACAAATTTATGAATATTTATATACATAGATAATGTGTGTTTGTGTGTGTGTATATTTGTGTGTGTCTGTATTAACAAACTGATATATATTAATATACCAATAAATATACGGATAAAAAAACATTACTAAATTTATATAAATTGATAGATATAAATTTATATTAATATAAGAATAAATATATAGATATATAAATATATAAATATATACATATAACTATACATGTATATATATTAATATATATATATTAATAAACAAATAAATATATATAAATATATTAATATAACTAAATATATATTTTAATATAAATATATATATGTTAATATAAATATATATTATTATATGAATAAATATAACTATATATATATAAATATATATCATTAAATTGACAGAAAATCAATATAGAGGAGTGGTAAAGGGTCCAAGTGCATAGTGGGAGGTCTCAAGTTCGAATATTTGGGGAGGCAGGGGTATGTGCGGTGGTGAAGGGATGTTCTAGAAGGGGGGGGGGTGCTAGCGTTGTTAAAGGGTGGGGTATGGGGCGTGTAGGGGGGGGGGGGTGCGGGTGGGTGGGGTGAGTCATAGCACTGTTGAAGGGGGGGGGGGGGGGTCAAGCGCTATTAAAACCCCCCTCTGATTTGTCGATTTTTTTTAATTTTGTTAATTTTTAAATTATTTTTTAAACTTTTATCAGAAATTTTATAAAAATGATGATAAAAGTGGTCTTTTAACATCACTAAAAAATAACTGATAAAGGACCATTTTATCAACGTTTTTTATCACTAATAAAAGAACCCTTTTATCAATATTTTTTTAGAGTTGTTAAAAGGAGTCTTTATTAGTGATTTTTTAGAACTGTTAAAAGTGACCCCCTTTAATCAGTGCCTTGATTAACAATGATTTTGTAGCATGGTAAATCGTCTTTTCTAGTGCTTTTAAGGGCCATATTTTCAGTATTGGATTCCTTTACTAAAACGATTTCACTTCCCATTCTAGTCATGTCTGAAACAAGTTCAACCCCCATTCCAATAATTTCTATCTCATGAGATATAATATTGTTACCTAATTTATTGGGGGAGATATAGGTATAGTGACCTGAATTTTTGTCTTACATAACTCTTAAATCATTTTAAAAATAAACAACATATTATTGATACAGAACTAGGTTCCAAAGGTTTAGTGTCTCGGGAAAATTAAGACCATACATAAATTTTACATAACTTATCATAATAATTTATTTAATTCCTTATACTATAACTTCTAATTTCCCCTTATGTTCTCCTTAGTGAAAGTATACACCTGAGGATATACATTAAAATTAAGGGTTGAGCTAAAATCCCTGTAATAAGATGTATAAGAAAATAGATTAATATAACATGGGGTGTGAATAACAATCATAATCATATCATAAGAATAGGATCGTCATCATAATCATGAGAGGAATAATTATATTAAGTCATGGAATGTGTCAATTCATAAAAAATGAAACACAATGTCTTAGTGGTCAAATACCACACATAGTTGTGAATAAACCTAGCATCATGTTCATGCATAACATATGTGCATCATCATAATATCATCATTGTGTAAAATTATCTAGCATTATTTTCACACATATTTCACATTATCTCATGATATACATCACTTTAACCAATGAATTGGAGAACTATATAATTATAGGCACACCCGTCACATCATAACATTTACATAATCATGCATGCCACATAGAACATATAACAATACTTTGCATAAAATAACACATGGAATGGAAATAAGTTTCAAGAGAATTTCATGAATAATAATTTTATGAATAATAATTGGGGTTCCAAAAATAAAAATATAATAGTATAAAGGTATAGTAATCATAAATCATGAGTGAAGAAGAAATTTTTTTTGAGTGAAGTAAAAGATGTGTTTTGAAATAGAAAAGTTCTTTTGGAAAAATCGTAGCATTTGTCATAAAACAAGATTGGAAACATGTATATCTTAGAAAAGAAAAGGTAAAGAAAAAAATGATATTGAAGTAACATTAAAGGAATATCCATACTTAAAATAGAGTGAAAGAGGGAAAACCCAAAGAAAGAGAGTTGGGTTTGAGAATCCCCTTACCTTATGTCCAAACACTTTATTCACTTTAATATCCTAGATAATTAAATATGATTCATTAATTAAAAATTATAGAACCTATTATACATGTATTTGATTTATTATAATTTAATTAAGTTTTTTATGGACATTTTGATGAGTTATAGTGTTTAATTTTATTTTTTGGGAGTGTTCATTTCCTTGGTTTTCATGATCGATTTGCTTGTATACATGTATGGAAGTTCATGTAAAATGAGGACAATTTTCCAGAATTGAGATTATATGTTATTAATGATATTCTAGAAGTTAAAATAGTGTTTTATAGTATTTTATTTTCATATATGAGGATGAATCATTATATATAATGTTCATGATAATTGTTTAGATTAATTTTGGTGATTTTTGATCACAATGAACTCGTTTTCCTTTATTATTTAATTATTTTCAAAATCGTTAGTTCAAAAACATTAAAAAAGTTTTAAAATAAAATTTAAAATATATTTCAACCATTATAATGGTTTTATGACCAATATTGAAGGTGTTATAGGAAAATAAAGGTGCATCGTCCATGATGGCGGTAAATCTAGACATCGTAGATGATGTTTTCATTTTAGAATAAAAGGGAGATGAAAAGGGGTTTGATGATGGATTATTCCATTACAATAATAAAAATACTATATATTTAATATAATATAGTCATTATTAAAATTGGAAATTGGTATATCAGGAGAGAATAATAAAATAAAATAAATTGAAAATAAATTAAAAGAAAAGAAATGGGATTTTACCTCTTGAATTCCCCTCTTTGGGATCCTCATTGGGGGGATTGGTTTGATATTTTGGTGAGACTAAAGGCTCTTATAAGTGGGGGAGTGTCTTTGTAAGAGTATTGGGAAGAAATTATAAAATCATAATGGCTTTGGAGTTGTGAGGAGAAGAGGCGGTGATGGGTGATATTTATAGGGGAGGAGAGGGGTGTTTTCACGTTATTTTATTCAATAGTTTATTATTTTCAATCAATAACATGAATAGTTTGAACCATATTACTAAATATATTAAAATAATGAAGGCGCGTTCTAGAGTTTGGGATTATATAAGCATTACATCAACAATGACTCAAAAGTTCATGTATTTATTTAGCTTTTGTCATGAATTGTCATATTTTACTATTCACAAAAATTCAAGTATTTTAGAAAAATATCAAAAATTAACCATAAAAATATTTTTAATTTTTAGAATCCAAAATGTGCTCCATTTTATAAAAATAATGCTTTAAATTTTATAAATTTAATTTTTAATTAAAATCATCATTTACTTTGAAAATACAGATTTTAATATTATAACTAATTTTATAAAGATCTAAACAATTAATTGAGGTCTCATAAAATTATCTTATAATAATAAGAAAAAATGTTAATTTATGAATATATTTTATAAAAATAAACTTTCTTTTAAATCTTTATATTAATTGTAAAATTAGAAATAAACATTTTTGCTTTATACCAACACATAATTAATATTTTTTAAAACATTTATTTACTTATACTATGCTATAATTATATCATTTTATCATTTATAAGATGAATAAATTTTATTTGTAATTTCATATGTGATTTTACTATTTTATTGGATCGATTATTATTCATAATGGTCACATTACTATTCCGAACGTCAAGTTACTATTCCATCGGTATAGGTTCTTTAGTTTCTAGAAATACCTCTTATTTATTTAATTTTTCATTTATAAAGTTTCTATTGTGTTATCTATGTTATTTTATGAGATTTATACTATATGGGAAAATTATAAGAAGGGTTTTTTCATTGATAAAATTTTGGGTCGTTATATTTTCCCCCTTATGATGTTTTTTCCCTCGAAATTTCATTTTGCATAAATATGTGAGGGTATTTACCCTTCATCGCTTCCTCTAACTCCCATGTTGCCTATTCATACTTATGGTTCCGCTGTAGTACTTTGACCAGGTGAGTAGTCTCTTTTTTCTTCGAACTTTATCTATGTGGTCCAAGATCTTCATTGGATGCTCCTCATAAGAGAGAAAATTTTCCTAGTTAACCACCTATGGATTAATTATATGTGAGGGATCTGGTTTTTACTTCCTCAAGAGGGATACATGGAATACATTGTGTACTTGAGACATAGTAGGTGGAAGTGCCGATTGTTAGGCCACAACTCTGACACGGTCAAGAATCTCGAATGGGATGATGTACATGGGACTCATATTTCCTTTCTTTCTAAATATGATGAACCTCTTCCATAGAGATATGTGGTTTAATACCATGTCTCCAACCTCAAACTCTAGGTCCCATCTATGATTTTTTGAATAGTTCTTAAGTAATCTTTGGGTTCTATTGATGTGTTGTCGATTGGTTTTCACCTTCTCGACCATTTCTTCAACCATTTCAGGTCCTAGAAGCTTACGTTCACCGACTTCATCCCAGTGTGTCAGTGTTTTTCATCTTTTCCCATAAAGGAATTCATATTGATCCATTTGGATGCTCGAGTGGAAACTTTTGTTATAGGATAAATTGACCAGAGGCTGATGTTGGTCCCATCCTCCATTAAAGTCCATAAAACAAGATCTGAACATGTATTCTGATGTTTGAATAGTCCATTCAGATTTTCCATCAGTTTGAAAATGATAGGTTGTACTAATGTTCATCTCAGTGTTTAGAGTATGCTGGAGACTTTTCCGGAACTTTGAGGTGAATCTCAGATATCAATATGATATAATTGATAATGGCACTCCATTAAGCCTTACCACTTCTTTGATATATATCCATGAAATTTGATCCAGTGATAAGTCCTCTCTAATTATGATAAAGTGAGCTATCTTTATAAGATGATCCATAATAATACATATATCATTATTTCCTCTGAATGCCTTTAGATTTCCAATGACAAAGTATATGGAAATTTTCTCCCACTTATATGTTCATATGGAAAAGTTTTGCATCATCACTGTAGACTTTTTTCATTTCATCCTTCACTTTCACATGTATCAGACACTTTAATGTATATTCAGTGATTTTCTTCTTCGTATTGTCCCACCAATAGTGATCTCCATGATCTCAATACATATTTTTTCTCCTTGGGTAAATAGAGAAGGTTGATCTATGTGCATCATTCAAAAGCTCCTTCTTTATCTCTAGATTGGATGGCACACATAATCATGACACAAATCTTATAGATATATCCTCATCAATTTTAAAATCTATGGGTTTCCCTTTTTTTTATAGCTTCCATCATTATCCGAGTTTCCCCATCATTTCATTGAGAATCCATTATTTTTTCCATAAGGTATGGGTGAGCAATCATTTGAGAAAGGATTGATGATGTTCTTTCCTTAATGAATATCATTTCTATCCTTTTCAGGTCTAAAAATATTGGATCCTTCTCAATTCTCATCATTGATAAATATGAAAGATCCTTTCAACAGAGAGCATCTGCCACCTTATTTTCTTTATTAGGATGGTAATGGATTAAGAAATCATAATATTTGGTGAGCTCTAACCATATTCTCTAGAGAAAATTATTATCCTTCTATGTGAATATATATTTGAGTCTCTTATGATCAGTATATATTTCACACTTCTCCCCATAGAGATAATACATCCATATTTTCACTGTGAAGATCACAACTGCCAACTCTATATCATGCGTATGATAGTTTGGCTAAGGAATTTTCAACTTCCTTAATGTGTAGTATATCACTTTATCATTTTAAATCATTTTGCAACCAAATCCATTCTTGGAAGCATAATTTTATGCCACAAAGAGTTCCCCACTTTTCGGAAGTGTGAGTACTTGTGCGGTGACAAGACTCTTTTTTAACTCTTTGAAGAAATATTCACATTCACTAGTCTAGAAAAACTTTTCTCCCTTCTAATCCATATTGGTTAGTTTATTTTAAAATCATGAGAAGTTCTTCAAAAATAGTTGGTAATACCTAGATAGACTAAGGAAACTATGGATATCTATTATAGATGTTTTCATGCGTTGCTATTCAATTGAATTTGTCTTTGAAAGATCCAAATATATTTCTTTCTCTGTGATAACATTACCTAAGAATGATATTTCCTCCATTCATAACTCACATATACTATAATTTTCATAAATTTTCTCGCTTCTCAAAGTATTTATAATAGTATTAAAATTCTCCTCATGTCCCACCATTCTCTTGGATTATATCAGAATATCAAAAATAAATACTACAAAAAATATGTCGAGGTAATCTCTAACGAATCTATTCATTAAGTACATGAATATTTATAGAGCATTAGTGAGTCTGAAGGGCATCAATATGAACTCATAGTGTCCATACCTCATTCAAAAGTCAGTCTTGGGAATATATTCCATCCTCACCTTTAATTGGTGATATCCAAACTGAAGGTCAAACTTAGATAAATACTTGGCATGACGTAGTTGATAGAACAATTCATCCATCCATTATAGGGGTACTTGTTCTTTATGATGATTTTTTTCAGCTCACGATAATCAATATAGAGGTGCATTGATCCATCCTTATTCATGAAAAAGAGGACTGGTACACCCCATGGTGAAGCACTCAAGCATATAAACCCTTTCCCAGGTTCTCATGTAACTACTTATTTAGTTCTTACAACTCAATGGTGGACATTCTATAAGGTGTCGTTGATATAGGTCAAGATCTAGGAATAATTTCAATTGAGAAGTGAACCTATCGATCTATATAAAGGAAAAATGATTCTTTAGGGAAAAAATTAGTTTAGTCCCCTACAATGAGCTCATATTTTATCATGATCATCTCATTTATTGCAATCATTTTAGATAGATATGATTTCTCATAAGGAATTAATATCCACACTTGAGATGATGATTCTGAAGGAGATTCATCCTTTTCCTTACACATTTATAGAATTGGATGATACCTTAGGATGTGAAGATTGATCTCCCTTTTTTGATAGTTGATGTTGTCTTTGTATAACGATATATAATCCATGCCTAATATTGCATCAAACTCCACCAAAGTAAGTATGATCAGATTTGGTGAGAGGTTAAGTCCACAAAAAATGACTGGGGAGTAGTTAAATACTTTGGATGCAATAATTTCCCCATTCTTAATTTTCATAGATAACTCAACCTCCATATTTGGAGGTGGAATTTGAATAGTTCTACTAAACTCTCAAGATATAAAATAATGCATATAATAGAATCAAATAGTGTGTTCTCTATTCTTGGATGAATAACCAGCATACCTATCACCGCATCATTGTCGGGCTCAACGTCCATAGAAGGGATGACATAAGGTATCCCTTTCTCCTTTGGGTTTCGTGGCTGCTGACGTTGATTAACCTCAAGGACTCAAGGTTTAGTTCACTATCTTACATAGTTCCCTTACTCCCTATAATTGTAGAATTTAACCATAGGTGGTTCTATTCTTTCCTCCACCACATTATCTGGCTTCCTCGTGTCTCTTCGAAATTCACAAGTTTGGTGGCCTTCACTCCTACACTTGAAGAATTTACCCATCCCTTTGTGGAAATTACCATGATGCTTCTTCCCATAGTTTTGACAAGTGATTTATCACGACCCAACCCAAGACAGGGATCAAGCCACAAATAACCAAATCCTGCCTCCATAGGCTAGGGGGTGGTGACTAGCACCGAAGTAATAACTAAACTCAGGGAGGAATTTTCCTAAGAACCTGTACACATGCACATTGCTAACGCAATACATAAGTTTAGAGGAAAATAAGAAAAGATGGAACACTACTATAATGTAAAATAAGCATGCATGAACCTCTAAAATGTAAATAATTATGGCAGTGTAACTAAAAATTATAGGGAGAAAAATACACGACTAACATGAAATGTGTCCCAAGATGATAGAAAATTGGAATAGTAAATTGCTGAAGAGAGCCCCAGTCCTAAATCCTAAACTATAACCACCATACATGGTCCATGAACCAAGTATCCCTAAGATCCTACGTAGTCATGGTCAACCTATCAATTTCCTACATAAGACATGACACATGTGCGAAATACCCATATAGGGGTGAGTATATACATACCAATTATAACTTCCTAAAAGTTGAGGGGGAGTAGTAAGAGATATAAAAGAAATAGGAAGGTAGTAGATACACATGGTACAATGAAAGAGTATAGCTCAACCCAATAAATAGTGAAAGTAAGATCACCCAAGAACAAGGGGATAAGTAGGGTGAGTAGATGAACTACCCATCAATCTTTCTCCACCTACAGTAGGAGAATAGACTTATCCAATCATGAGAAGGTAGACACAAAAAGCATGTGGCATACACCATGCATCTTTGCCTCTCTGGGAAGGTGAGTAACCAAAACCAAAGAGTGGGTAAATAATAATGATATATATATATATATATATATGCCCAGTAAAATAATCCCAACCAAAAGAGTAAGGGGATCTCCATATCATAGCTCAAACTAAGAAGAATAGTAACCAATAGTTATAAAAGTCCAACCATGATTCCTTTCATCACACACATCTTACCTGAACACATAAGTCTATTTAAATCATTCACCACAGCTTAATACTATCCGCTTTGGGTGGTACTGACTCACCCACATAGTTTTGATCATATAAAAAATGCATTTCAGTGTGGAAAGTTTCCCTCTTCTTCATGAATCCAAATATATGCCAACCCAAGTCTCGTCACTTTTCCGCACAATTGAGGAGCTAAAAATTATAGGTAGAGGAACCATGACCTAGTAAAATATGAGGGTTCTACTCTATTAGTTGATGGAGGACCCATTCCCTTATATGTAAGAGGGTTCCACTCTAATGGTAGATGGCCCATCCCCAGTCCAGATGAAGGGTTTCACTCTAGAAGTATATAGAGGAATCATTCTGTATCCCGATAGGAGGGTTCCACACTAGGAGGTCGAGGACCCATACCCGGACCAGCTAGAGGGTTCCACTCTGAAATTCATCGATGACCCATGCCCATCACAGATGGAGGGTTCTACTCAGGATGTGTAGAGGACCCATTCCCAGCCCAGATGGAGGGTTCTACTCTAGAAGCCATTGAGGACCCATGCCCAGCCCAACTAGAGGGTTACGCTCAATAATATTCATCTGGTTTTTTCCTGATCATTATCTTCATCAAGGTCTCCTTATAAGGCTCCAAAATTGGAACATTTTAATTTATACCTCCAAATCCATAATTGAGAGCACCATCACATTATATGCAGAAAACCACTATGGATAGGCTATTTGCAGGCCAAAATCTGAGTTCGATCGAAGGAGATATAGATCATGGATGTTTCTTGAAAAGGAAGTAAGGGGTACACAATGTGTGAGGGGACCCACATTATGTGTGGACCCACTTCATAGCTTGGTCATGTCCCTAGTAACTACACGGCTCCCTATCTATGCATCAGTATATGCCATGCTGGTGGACTAAATGTTGTATCCATGTAACATGAGACAGGTCCATGTCTCTATGGCCATGTAATTGGAACCTATCGTGTGCCTAGCTATGTGATATATCACATGGATTACTCACACAATAAGGTGATATATGACATGTTAGGGATGTACACACCGTTCCACCATAATGTATTTCCAAAACCCTAGCCATTGCCACTGAATGGTTACACGTCGTGTGTTCATCATTGAACACGGAATATATTCGGGCTTTTGACTGAAATCTAGATCCAAAATCCACATGTTAGATCTATCCATTTCACCCTGTTTTTCTATAGAGATCACATACAATCTACCCATGAACATTATATTAGATCTAGATATGCTATTTCTTGCCCTCTGGTGGCTGGAAATAGATCTCTGATTGAGTTCATTCAATCCCATATACTGTTGCATGCCCTAGATCATCCATGATTTATTTCTCACAATATTTGCATTGAAACAATCTCTTATAACTCATAATCTTTCCATATATATTTACACTTTATCCATCCATTCATATTTCTTCAATCTTCCATGAATATGTGGGTCTGATCAAGCTCCGTACCTCTTAGCAATGTCGAACCAGGACTAAGGGGTCCAATCGGTGATGAACGTGAATAAAAATTAAGGAGAAAGATACAAGAACAAATTTTTAAACATAAATGGGAAATTGTTCTTATTAAATGATCAAGAACATCGATTTGAGGTTAGAAAACAAATGAAAGAAACAAATATGTCAATACTCGATCACATGTAAGTTCTAAAATTTTCGTGGATCCATGAAAGATGATAGATCTACTCAACAATTTAATCAAAAGGGTATAACAACACAAATTGATGAGTCATACCTCAATTTTGGATCCATAGATGATGAATAATGTTCCTACCCATAGTTTGAGACGACCTAATTCATTTATTGCACCATGACCTGCTCGATCATAGAGTTTCATCATCGTTAGAGATGATCCTCCTAAGGAAGGAGGAAGGAGATCTCTCTAGTGATTCTAGAAATTATGGGATAATCTTGGAAAGGTTTTTATGACATTACTTTTATAATGTATCATTTTAGGATAAAAGTAATTAATTAATTAATCAATCAATCAATTAATCCACTTAAACTCACTGCTAATGAAGGAAGGGTATGCACGTTCCATGCAGGCTTATTTTATGTCGCGCCTAGGGTAAACACCATGTTCAGGACCCAAAAGTGGTCTCAAATTTTCAATCTGATCAACTATTTAAGAGTTATCTAATTTTCTTTAGGAATATACATGCACGCAATATAAAATATATTTAGTATTTTTATAAAATTAATTTTGGACACACTAAGCCTAAAAACATCATGTTGTATCAGTGCCTATCTTTGGAAATACATATAGAAAATTTTCAAATTCTTATAAGGAAATAATTGTGTCCCTACATGATTGGTTTAGTTTTCTTTCATAATTTTTCATTATATCACCCATCTTGAAACTTCATCTTTCATTTATTATCACAATTTAGATGATAACACTCTCTAAAGTCCATTTCCACTTTGAGAAAACATCAAACAACCTCTTCATAACTCCCAGTGCCTCTAATTTATATAGCCTTTCAAAGGTGCGGTTTTAAACCAATAAATAATATATCTATTTTCTATAATTATTTATAACAAAACCTAAGGAGTACCTTGAAATTATTGTGAAATGTTCTTTGTATTTCATGATAGATTCACCTTCCTTTTTCTTCATCTCTATGAATTATCTATCCATATTTTTTTAAAGATTTTTAGGGAAATACATTTTAAGAATTATTTTCTTAAAATCTTCCCACTCTATATCTTAAATTTCATCCTTTGTCTTGGTGTTCTTAATCAATAACCAAAATTGATATTACTATCTATATAGATGATAAATGGCCAGAGTCACCCTCTCTTACTTAGAATACTAAAGCACAGAAAAGATATTCTTTATTGAGTTGACCCACAATTCCGTGACTAGTGGATTAGAAGATCCACTAAATATTGGTGGTCATTTCCATATAAATGACTTGATATCCAGTTGCTCCGTATTATGTAAAGGAGTAAATTCCACATTATTCATGTTATTTTTCATGGACTGAGACAATTGGGTATAAATTTATATGAAATTTTGATCACCACCTCCCAAGGAATTAGAGATTTCATTCAGGAAATCACTACATTGCACCTCACATGGGGTTCTATACTAGTTTCTCTTGGATCACACAATTTTGTAAAATAAAAAATATTTGAAAAAAACATAAGTAAACAAGTCATGAATAAATAATTTATTCATTTTTGCAATTAACTCTAAAGGCATATCAGGTGGGATCCCTATGTTTAGCATTTTCTAAAACAATTCATAATGGGTGCTTAAATATACCAAGTCTCATACTAAGGGTTTTCACTAAGGTTCTTTAATTCTAATTCCCAAATTAAATAAACCATGCTCTGATAATAACTATAGTGGCCTGAATTTTTTATTACATAACTATTACATCACATTAAAGATAAAAAAATAATAGTGCTACAAAACTAGGATCAAAAGGTTTATTGTCAGGGGAAAATTAGGACAATCCATAAATTTTACATAATTAAACATAAAATATATTCAATTTCTTCTTATATAGATTTTTATTTTCCCTTGTGTTCTTTTTAGTGCATGTATTCACCTGAGGATATACATAAAAATAATGGGTCAGCTAAAAGCTTACTTAGAGGATAGATAAGAACATGAATCAATATAACATGGAGTGTGAATAATAATCATCATCATAACATAAGCATAGAATCATCATTATAATCATTTTAGGAATCATTAGATAAAGACATGGAATGTGACAATGCATAAAAATGAAACATCATGTCTTAGTGGTCAAATACCACACATAGTTGTGAAAAAACAAGCATCATGTTCATGAATAACATATGTTCATAATAATAACATCATCATTGTGAATAAATCTAGCATCATTTTCATTAATATTTCTAATTATCTAATTAGATACTTCACATTACCTAATACATTAGAGTTCTATACTATTCTGGGTTCACCTGTCAAATCATAACATTTACATAATCATGAATGCCACAAAGAACATATAATAATATTTTCCATAAAATAACACATGGAAAGGAAATGGATTTCATGAGAATTTCATAAAGAATATTATAGATACCTAGGATTAGTATACATGGGTATTACATCATTTTAGATTAATATTTAGTACATTATGAAAATACATGCCTGAGGACCACAATAGTTTAGTTTCTTTGGAAACTTGGAAACAAAATATTTTATCCTAGTGAAAGATATTCAATATATCGCATAATGATCTCCACCTTTAGTAATTAAACCTAATACCTTTCTTCATAACATGGGGAAAAGGAAACATGGAAAAGGTGTGATCTCAGATGCTCATTAAGGGTAAATAAAGGAAATGTGTAAGCATTACATGAAAAAAAGGGTGTGGGACTTGACCATAACATTTTAAGATCAATCCCTGCATATTATATATTATAATAAAGATTGGAAGTTCATAAAACATGAATCATAAGGAAATAATGAACGTAATCCATGAAAGTATAACATAGGAAAAGAACATAGAATTTTGGAAAACACATAATAATATAAAAACCATGTGTCAAGGTGGCCTAACAAGGCCTTTGTAACATGTTAGGCTTTGGTTAATCACCCATGTACCTACTTACGGCTTGGGATTCTTTCCCATGTACCCTCTTATTTCAGGTTTGGGATTTCCACTTGTGTACCCTCTTGTTTCGGGCATGGGATGTCCTCCAGTTTACCCTCTTATTTCAGGCTTGGGATGTCCTCCTGTATACCTTATTTTTTCAGGATTATGATTTACTCTAGTCTGCACTCTTGTTTTGGGATTGGGATGCCCTCTTGTTCACACTTTGGTTTTATTCTTGGGATGTCCTCTCATGTACCCTCTTATTTTGGGTTTAGATGTCCTCTTGTACACCCTCTTTTTTCAGGCTTAAGATTCCCCCTCCCCATGTACCCTTTGATCTCAAAAAAAATTTATCATTACCCAATGCATTGGAGGTACATATAGGTTCCACCCCTCACATGATAAAATCATACATATATTTTCCACAAGATAATAAAACTTCCGTTATACCATGACCTATAAAAAGAGATGGGTATCCTAAACATCATATCTTAACCCATGGAACGAAATGGGTATCATATACATTTAATCAAATAATTACCTACAAAAAATAAATGGGTTTCATAATAATTTTTTCCTTTAATAACCCATGTAAGGAAACTATTTTCATAAGCATTTAACACACAAAATATTAATGGGTTTCATAAACATATAATCCTTGAAAGAGAAACAAGTTTCATAAACATATAACCCATGAAATAGAAATGGGTTTCATAAACATATAACCTGTGAAAGAGAAAGTGGTTTCATAGACATATAACCCATGAAAAATAAATGAATTTCATAAAGACCATGACGTCAAGTATAACCCATTCATAGAAAGAATATGAATGAAACATTTAGATCATTTCCTAGAAAGGCATGAGTAACATCAATAGATGTAATATTGGATGGAAAATAATTTTGGAATATCTTTCAAAAAAATTTCCTGATGAAAATATCATTTCTTCTTTGAAAAAGGATTTTAATGCATAAAACCATTTAAATATTTTTTCTTATAAAATACCTTGAAATCTTATATAGAAGACTTGAAGTCATTTTGAAAAACTGTTTTCATAAAAACTTATAGAATGGGCTTCAAAACATTTTAAATTTTTTTATTTGAAAACACTTTGGAAACTATAAAATAAAGCATGAAAACCTTTTAAAAACCATTTCCTTGAAAATAATTTGAAAACATATAAATAATGTTTGAGAAAGATTTGAATACCTTTTTACTGGAAAACTTATAAAATAATCTTGAAAAAATTTTGAAAACAATTTTCCTTGAAAATTACTTTTAAATACATTTTATTAAAAATTTACCTTTTAAATATGGAAATAAAGATTCAAAAAAATGACGATAGGTAAATCCATACATTTTTTATGTGGTAAAAATTATATTTATTTTTCATGATATAAAGGTAAGAAAAATGAATTGTTTAGAAAGTGATAAGAATATTCATTTGAAAACATTTGTGAAAGATAAAAAGGGTAAACATTTCTTTTAATTAAGATAATAATAGAATATTCTGGGAAACCCTTTTTAGAGAACATGGTTTTGAAAGAACACATATTTCCGACAGAAGAGAGAGGTAAATTAATACTTCCTTAAAAACACTTTATTAACTATCATATGTATAAAATAGTGGAAAAATGATACCAATATATTAATATATAATGAATAACTATATTATAATAAAATTAATTATTTTTCTTGAGATATGGATCATAATATTTCATTAAGGGAAACATAATCATAACAAATATCGAAAAGCAATGAGATTATTTCAAAAAACTTTTATCAATTAGTAAATTTCAACCATACTCCCCATTTTGGAAAATGAAATTACATGAAGCTAAAAATATCATGAATATAAATAGATTCATTATATAACATTTCAAAGGCAATATATACACCTCATGGGAAAATATAGGTGCATAGCATGGCATGTGTCTCCAAGAATGAAAATTGAGAAAAAATCATTTTACCGATTTAGTAACTTTTTAAACATAGTTAGAATGAAATAAATATAATCAAATTGATATGTAAATTAAAATAAATTTAATTATAACAATCATAGAATAAATTCATGGGCATTATACACACCACACAAAAGTAATGGGTGGTGAATAAAGCATGTATCTAATATAAATAAAAAGTGAGTTGAAATTCCCTTGCCATGTGTCTTGAATCTCATCATACTCGTTCAAAACTCATGTACAATAATTATTTATTTATTATAAATATATAAAATAACTATAATATTACTTATAATGCCATACATGTTTTGATTATTTCTTTATATTATTTACTTTTTAAGAATTCTATGTTAAGGTTTCAGTTCGGGTAGTATCCACTTTGTTTTTTGAATGTGTCTTGACTTATTATATCTTTGGTCCTTATAATTATATCATGATTTATAGAATATAAAAAATGATTTAAATATAATTAATATTCTATATATGTGTATTATAATAATCCATAGAATATATAAGTATGAATTAGAATACACTGTTCATGGAGACGGTAAGCCGTACGTACGCATGAAAACTATTTCCATTTAATTGTCTTGTTGAAAGAAAGGGAGTAAAAGAAATATATGTATATATATTTATATATATCATTATTAAAGTGGATTTATTATATCATTTATATCATATAATTTCATTAAAATCATCCTTATTACATTCAATATAGTGTGTGAACAAAGAACAACGCTTTGAGGGGCCGATAACTTTGTGTTCTTATTTTCCACAATCAAAGCAAATTTTTATTCCATTAAGACATTAACTTAGGTGATTATTTTCTCATTTATGAGAAAAAAGAAACTGAATATTCTTTACTCCATGGTCTCCATTACCTAAAATCTTTGATAACTCCTTGTTTCCATTCCTTGGGGAGTCCGAGAGATGGTTAAGGTAAACGTTGTTAATCTTGTTCCATGAAAACTGCTTAGGCATGATCACCACATCTTTAACTCCAGCAATAATCCCACTTGAATGCTCATGAGAAGATTTTCCATCACATTCAACATTAATCTAGTTACTTATGATTCCTTCCATTGACTAAAACTATAATCATAGCGTGATCATTACATATCATAGTAGGAAACCACACTGTCATTAAAATAATTACTTATAGAATGTAGAAATCATGATACCTTCCTTAATATATAACACCCTAGATTAAACTAGGTTTATCATAGATAACATATATTTAAATCCTCCATTATGGTTTATGAATAGTTTGGTGAATTCCCAGAGCATATCCCCTGGGAGTGTCAAAACTAGTATGCAATAAGGCCCATTTACATGTACCAAATTACCCTAAGTCAATCCAGAAACATCTTATCGGAGTTGTTACCCCTAGGAACATATGTTCTATAGCCACATAAACTTGTAGTATTTTGACCTAGATGTATTTCTAGGAAACTATTCACTCTATCGTTTACCAAAATTAAAGGAAATTTTCCTAAATGTTAAGTCATCCTTCTACATATCCTTAGAGACATCCCTAGATATGTCCTTATAAATATACTTAGGGATATCACTAATTTTTTATCATCCTTTTTTCAAAAGGTTGACTAAATATTTACTTTTATACCAACTATAGTGACCCAGGCTTAACATAAATGTATATTACCTTATTTTAGATAAATATTCAATACATTACAAAAATACATTCTCAAGGACCATAATAGTTTAGTGTCTTTGGAAACATGAAAATAAAATCTTTGGTCATGGTGAAATATATTCAATATCTCCCATAAATATCTCCACCTTTATAACTTTAACTAAAAACCTTTATTTATAACATGGGGAAATGAAACATAAGAAAATGTTAGGCTTATATGCATGGTAAGTGTAAATAAAGGAAATATGTAAGCATAACATGAACAAAAAGGTATGGAACTTGAGAATAACATTTCAAGATTATAACCTGCATATCATAGATCATAATAAATATTGGTAGTTCATAATACATCAATCATAAAGAAATAATGAAAATAATCCATGAAATCATAACATAGGAATAAAATATGGAATTGTGGAAAACACATAAGTATATAAAAATCCTATGTCAAGGTGGCCTTCCAAGGCCTTTGTAACATGTTAGTCTTGGGTTAATCACCTATGTACCTTCTTCTAGTTTGGGATACCCTTGTGTGTACCATCTTGCTTCAGTCTTGGGATGTCATCCCATGTACCCTCTTATTTCGGTCTTGGAATGTCCTCCCATTTACCCTCTTATTTCAATTTTGGGTTATCTTGCTGTGTACCTTCTTGTTTTGGGTTTTGGATGTCCTCTTGTATACCCTATTTTATCAGGCCTGTGATTCCCTCCCATTTAACCTCTTGTTTCAGGTTTGGGAAGTGCTTCTGTGTAGCGTCTTATTTCAGGATTGTAATTAACTCTCGTACACCCTCTTTTTTCAGGATCGGGATTCCCTCCCATGTACCCTTTTAAATCATACAACATTTATCATTACCCAATGAATTATAGGGAGATATAGGTCCCACCCTTCACATGACAAAATCATACATACATTTTCTGAAATAAAATAAAACTTTTATCATACTGTGAACCATAAAAATAGATGGATTTCCTAAACGTCATATCATAACCCATGTAATGAAATGGGTATCATAAAAAATTAATCATATCATAACCTATGAAAATATAACAGTTTCATAATAATTTCATCCTTGAATAACCCATGAAAGGAAATAGTTTTCATAATCATTTAACCCATGAAAGATAAATGGGTTTCATTAATATATTACCCATGAAAAATAAAAGATTTTCATAAATATATAATCCAAGAAATAGAAACAAGTTTCATAAACATATAACCTATGAAAGAGAAATTGGTTTCATAAATATATAACCCATGAAAGGGAAATGGGTTTCATAAATACCGTGACGGAAAGCACAAACCATTCCGAGAAGGAATATGAATGGAATATTTATTTTATTACCTATAAAGGCATGAGTAACATCAATAACTATTATATTAAATAGGAAATAATTTTTAAATATCTTTAAAAAATGTTTCCTAAGGAAAATATCATTTCTTATTTGAAAAAGTTTTTTTAATGCATAAAACCATTTGAAAAATCATTTTCTTAAAAAATACCTTGAAAAGTTATAAAGAAGACTTGAAATAATTCTGAAAACATTTTTCCTTGAAAAATTTTAGAATAATATTCAAAACGTTTTAATGATATTTTTGTTTGAAAACATTAAAAGAAAGATTTAAAATGTTTTGAAAACTATTTCATTGAAAATACTTTGAATACTTATAATGAAAACATGAAAAAGTTTTGAAAATCTTTTTACTTGAAAACTCATGTAAGAATATTGAAACCATTTTGAAAAAAAAATCCATGAAAATTACTTTTAAATACATTTTCATAAAAATTGACCTTTTAACCATGGAAAGTAATCTTTACAAAAATAATGATGGGTACATTTGTATATGTCATATGAGGTAAAAAGAATATTCCTTTTGCATGATATAAAGGTAAGAAAAATTCCTTATTCAGAAAGTGATATGAAGATTCCTTTGAAAACATCATTGAAAGAAAAAAGGGAAAAAATGTATTTAAATGATTATATAAGAATATTATAATATTCAAGGAAACCCTTTTTAAAGAACATGGATTTGAAGGAACTCAGATTTCTGACAGAATAGAGAGGTAAATTCATAATTACCTAAAAACAATTTCTTAACTATATTATGTATAAAAGAGTGAAAAAATGGTTCCAATATATAAAGATATCATGAATAACCAAAGGATAAGAAAATTTATGAGTGTTCTTGAGAGACGGATCATAATATTTCATCAAAGAAAACATAATCATAAACAATTTTGAAAAGTGATGAGATTGTTTCAATAAACTCTTACCACTTGGTAACCATCAACCATACTACCCATTTAGGAAAATGAAATTAAATTAAGTTTAAAATATCATTAATAGAAATATATTCATTATATAAAATTTAAAAGGTAGTATATAAACCTCATGGAAAAATATAGGTGGATAGCATTGCATGTGTCTTAAAGAATGAAAATTGAGACAAAATTATTTTACCAATTTGGTAAATTTTGAAACATAGTTCCCATGAAACAAATATAACAAAATAGATATTTAAATACCCATAAATTTAATTATAAAAATCATATAATCCATCTCTGGTTAGTTTACACACCACAAAAAAAGAAATGGGGGGTGAATAAATCTTGTATCTCACGGAAATAGAAAGTGAGGTGAAATTCCCTTACCTTGTGTCTCGAATCACATCGTATTCATTCAAAACTCATATATAAAAAATATAAATTTATTATACATATATCAAAGAAAAATATTCTAATTTATAATTCCATATAGGTTTTTATTATGGATTTATATTACCTGTTTGTTAACAATTCTACGTTAAGGTTTCACTTCGGGTATTATCCTCTTTTTTTCACATGTGTCTTAATTTTTTTATATCTTTGGTCCTTATACTTATATACTTTTTTCCAGAATTAAAACCATGATTTAAATATAATTTTTATTATATATATTTTTACTATAATAATCCATATTATATATAAGTATGAAATTAAATATACTATTCAAGGAGACGGTAAGTCGTATGTATACATTAATGTTATTTCCGTTTAATTATCGCGTTGAAAGAAATAGAGTAAAATACATATATGTATTAATATGTGTGTGTATAAATCATTATTAAAGTAGATATATTATATCATATATATCATAAATGTTCATTAAATACATTTGTAATACATTCCATGTAGTGTGTGAATGAATCACATCGCTTTGAGGGGGTGGTAGTCCACACTCAGTCAAATGAAATTAACATATTTAAACCTAATGGAAAGTAAAAAGATAGATCTTAAAAGTAATAAATAAGATTAAATACATAGTAAATAAAATATATGACATACATAAATAGAGTTTTCATTATAATTTCCACCATGAGAGGTGGTAAATGAAAAATGAACAATCATCATTTAGTGAAGCAGAAGTTCCCCATACACGTAAACAATATGTTTATTACCCATTAGACAGAGATGTGTGTAAGTGTAGGTAAAACCCTTAATAAAAACATCCTAGTATATTGATTATACTAGTTTTTTATACAATCATGTAATAAATAGAGTGGAGGGGGTGGATAAAGAAAGTAAAATAAAGGAGTTTTGAGAGAAGATATTACCTCTTAATCCGGAAACTCTTTTTGGTTTGTGCAAAAAAGATTCCTTGGGTTGATTAATTTCCATGTAGAGGCATATAGGAGTAAAGGATGGATTTTGGTAAGTTTATCAGGTTTATATTTTCTGAAATTAAGTGGTTTGAGATGTGTAAAGAAGCGGAAGAGGTGGTGGCCTTTTATAGGGAAGGGAAAAGACACACTTGGCATTTTTGAAAACAAGTTAGGTGTACCAATGCTTTTACCTTAAAAAAGTCCTGAAAAACCAAAACTACTAACTAATATAAGGTTAATGTATGTATAATGGATATTAAATGGGTTTTGGACAAGTGTATAGGTCTTTTTGGGTCTTAAATTTAGGGTTTAGTACTTTGTTAACCTAATTTTTCTCTTAATCGTTGTAATTAATTCTAATCACATTCACTAATATTTTTAGTCAAAAAGTAAGTGGAGCATATTATACATGTTATATTATTATTATTCCAAATATGGAACCCATTTTTTAAAATTATAATCATAGAAGGTTTAAAAATAATTTAAAAAATAATCCCACTAACAGTATTACACTACGAGTTTTTAAAGTAAAAGCATTCAAAACTTTACAAAGTTTTTATACCAAATTTTAAAGTAAAATTTAATAAAATTAAGTAAATTGGATTAATTTATAAAAATATTATATAATTAAACTTTTAAACCAATTTAAAATATATTTAATCTTATAAATTAATAAGATGAAAAAGCAATTTTGAATTAAAATTCTTTATTTTTATCTATCCCTTAAAAAATGAAACCTTATAGAAAAATGCCAAAAATTTAACATTACCTAATTTTTATGTTTCTATTTAAAATTTTATTTTTATATAGAAATATTAAATCTTATAAGGTACCAAAAATTGTATTTAAAATGGGTTCTCCATTAAAAGGCAGCAAAACAACATTTTTGAAAATTTATATTTTAAGCATAAAATTTGGTATGTTATTATCTTATGTATATCAAATATATTGAATGAATAAAAAAATTTAATGAATATATAAAATATATATTACATTAATATCACTAAATAATTTTATTTATTTTGATTTATTAGGGTAAAATGGATTTGCGAGCATAAAAATAATAATATTTCTTTTTATATTCAATCTATTTTCATATTCATTTATAATTAATTGGTAACCCAGTAATTCATATTATATTTGTGTAAAACAAATATTTTAATAAATTAGTTCATAATATTAATAACATATAATTTAATGACTATGTTATATCTTATTATATTAAATAATAACATTTTAATAATTTATTATAGGTTTGAAAAACTCAATATTGCGTGTTAGGAAAGCCATCGAGGAAAGTCATTACTGTGTATAACGCAAAATAAATTTGGTGTTCTATATAGATTAAGATAATTTTTTTTATTTCATGATTAAATTGGTGTTGTGTATAACACAAACCAAATATAGTTCTTTAATATAAAATAAACTCTTTTCAGTGTTGCATGAAATGAAAAATATCAAAAAGATTAAATTAATTCAAAAACATATTTCACAAAATCTCAGGGAGTTACACTTACCTTCATGAATAAAAATTGATGTTTTCAAAATAAAAAGGGAATAGAATTATGGTATAGGAATCATTAATATTGAGTGAAGAAGAAACAATTTTCAGAGAATTAAAAGATTCATTTTTAGAAACAAGAGTTCTTTTGAAAATATCTTTGCATTCGTAATAAAGCCTGATTAGAAACATGTATATCATAGAAAAGAAAATGTAAGGAAAAAAGAAATGTTATTTAAGGAACATCCATACTAAAAATGTAGTGAAATAGGGAAAACCCAAAGAAGGAAATTTGGGTTTGATAATCCCTTTACCATATATATGAATTCTTTCTTCACTTTAATATCCTGGATAATTAAATTAGATTCATTAATTAATAAATCCAAAACATATTTTACATGAATTTTATTCATTATAATTTCATAAAGTCTGTTTATGACTATTTATATGAGCTATATTGTTTAATTTCATTATTCATAAGTGTTCATTTTGTAGGTTTTCAGAACCGGTTCGCTTGTATACATGTATGGTGGTTCATATAAAATGATAATTATTTTCCATAATTGAGATTATAAGTTATTAATTATCATACATAATTTTTAATGGAGTTTTATATTATTTTTTACATATATAAGGATAAATCATTAGATATAATGTTAATGATAATTATTTAGATTAACTTTAGAGGTTTTCAGTCACAAAAAACTCATTTTATTTTATTATTTAATATTTTTCATATATGTTAGTTCCAGAACATAAAAAAATTTATAACATACATTTTAAAATAATTTTCTACTATTATAATGGTTTGGTGACCAGACTTGAAGGAATTATAGGAAAATGAAAGGGCATCATTCACAATAATGGTAAATTAGCACATCATGGATGATGTTTTCATTTTAGAACAAAAGAGAGAGGAGAAGGGTTTTGATGATGGATTATTTCATTAACATAGTAACATTAAATTATATTTAATATATTGGAGTTATAATGAAACTTGGCTAAGAGGATATGGAGATATAATAATAAAATAAAATAAATTGAAAATAAATTAAAAGAAAAGAAAGACGATTTTACCTCTTGAATTCCCCTCCTTAAGAACCTCCTTAGGGAGATTGGTTTTGGTATTTTGTTGAGACTAAAGGATCTTGCACGTGGGGTAGTGTACTAAGAATATTATTTGGTAGAAATTGGACAATCTTATTGGATTTGGAGTTGTGAGGAGAAGAGATAGTGAGGGTTGGTATTTATAGGGGAGGAGGGGGGGGGGGTCTTTTCTCATTATTTTATTTATTAGGTTATTATTTTGACTCAAGACTATGAGAAGTTTGAAGTTTTTTTCTAATAAAATTAAAATATTGGAGAGTTGGATATTTTATTTCTTACATCATCCTTAGATCAAAAAAGACTTAAAAATTCATGTACTTAGCTTTTCTCTTAAATTATTGCATTTTACTATTCACCGATAATTCAAGTATTTTATAAAAATAAAAAAACTCACCCTAACTATTTTTTGATGTGTATAACTAATAATTGAACTCCATTTTACAAATATAATTTTCTAAATATAAGAAATTTAATTTTTAATTAAAACCATCATTTAATTATAAAATGCTGATTTTAAAATTATAACTGCTTTTGTAGAACATTGAAAAAGTAATAAAGGTATCATAATATTATATTATAATAATACTACAAAACATGTTAATTTAGGAATATATATTATGAAAATAAATTGTCTTACAAATCATTATATTAATTATAAATTTATTAAATAAACATTTATGTTTTATAACAACAAAAATAAATATTATTTATAACATTTATTTACTTATAATATGATATAATTATATCATGTTATCATTTCTAAGATTACTAATTTTTATTTATAATTTCAAAGGTTATTTTATTAATATATTGGCTAGATTACTATTCCTAATGGTCACATTACTACTCTAAAGGTCAAGTTACTATTCTATCGGTATAGGTTTCTTAATATATAGAAATACCTCTATGTGATTTTATGTGATTTAAACAATATGGAATAATTACAAGAAGGGCGTTTCCATTGATAAAATTTCTGGCCATTACATTATTCCCACCTTATGAAATTTTACCTTCAAAATTTCACTTTACATAAACAGTTGAGGGTATTTCTCCTTCATCTCTTCCTCTATCTCTCATGTTGTCTCTCCATACTTATGGTTCCGTTATAGTAATTCGACTGGGTGAGTAGTCTTTTTGGGTAGAACTTTACCTCTAGGACCCAAGATCTTCAATGAATGCTCCTTGTAAGAGGGGTCATTTTCCAATTGTACCACCTTTGGATTCAGTACATATGAGGGATGTAGAAAATACATTCTCGAGATGGATACATGGAATACATCATGAAATAGATACATGGTAGGTTAAGGTTACAATATATAGACCACAACTCCGACACAATCAATAATCTCGAAGGGGGTGATATACCCAGGTCTCAACTTTCCTTTCTTCCCAAACCTGATGAAGCTCTTCCATTGATATACATGGAGGAATACCATGTATCTAGCCTCAAACCATAGGTCCCATCGACGATTGTATGCATAGTTACTCTGTAAAATTTATGCTACCTTGATGAGTTGTTGAAATACTTTCACCTTCTCTACTATTTCTTTAAACATTTCAAGTCCAAGAAGCTTAGGTTCACCTACTTCATCCCAGTATTCTGGTGTTCTAAATCTTTTCCCATAAAGGGATTCATATTGATCCATTTGGATGCTCGAGTGTAACATATTTTTTTAAGAGAACTTGGACAGATCCAAGTGTTGATCTTATCCTTCTTTAAAGTCTATAGAACATGATCTCAACATGTCTTCTAATTTTTTAATATTCTATTCATATTGACCATCAATTTAAGGATAATAGGCCATACTGAAATCCAACTTGGTGTTTAGAGCATGGTGGAGACTTCTCTATAACTTTGAGGTGAATCTCAGATTTTGATTAGATACAATTGATAGTGGTACTCCATGAATCCTTACTACTTCTTTGATATATATTTGTGTAAGTTAATCAAGTGAGCAGTCCTCTTTAAATGAGATAAAGTGAGTTGTCTTTGTAAGATGATCTACAATGACCCATATATCATTATTTTCTCTAGATGTCTTTGGATGTCCAGTGACAAAGTCGATGGTAATTTTCTCCCACTTCCATGATGGAATAGATAATGGTTGCATCATACCTTTAGACCTTTTCCTTATAGCCTTCACTTGATGACATACTAGGAACTTTGATGCATATTCAGTGATCTACTACTTCATATTGTCCCACTAATAGTGATATTAGAGATCTCGATATATCTTTCTGCTCCCTGGGTTAATATATAAGTTGAGATGTGTGTTTCATTTATAATATCATTATTTATATCTATATTTGATGGTACACATAATCATGATCCAAATGATAAGGCTCCATCCCCATCAATTTTGAACTCCATGGGTTTCCCCTTTTTTATAGCTCCCACCTTTTTCTGAGTTTCCCCATTATTTCTTTGTGAATACTATATTTTATTTATAAGTTATGGTTAAACAATCATTTGAGAAAGTATTGATGATGTTCCTTTCTTAATGAATCCCATTTCCAACCTTTTTAGGTCAAATAATATTGGATCCTTCTTAATTCCCATCAATGATAAAGATGTAGGATCCTTTCTACTTAGTGCATCCGCCACATTATTTTCTTTAATAGGATAATAATGGATTGGGTAGTCATAATCCTTAGTGATTTATAACCATATTCACTGGTTCACATTAAGATCTTCCTGTATCACTATATATTTTAGGATCTTATGATTAGTATATATTTTAATATCCTCCCCATATATATAATGATTATAGATTTTCAATGTGAAGATCACAACTGGAAACTCCAGATCATGTATTGGATTGTTTTGATCATGAATTTTCAACTTCCTTGAGGTATAGGATATAAATTTATCATTTTTCATCAGTTTATAGACTAATACCTTATTTGAATCATCATTGTATACCAAAAAGTGTTCCCCACTTGTCAGAAGTGTGATTACTAGCATAGTAATAAACCTCTTTTTTAACTATTTGAAGAAATATTCATATTCATTAGTCTAGATAAATTTTTATCCCTTCTGAGTCACATTGGTTATGGGGTTTGAAAATTGTGATAATTTCTTCAAAAATCATCGTTAATACCCATCTAGAACAAAAAAACTATGAATCATCATTACAAATGTTATCCTATGCCACTCTTTGATTTCCTTTTTCTTAGAAGGATCCACATATATTCCTTTCCTAGTGATAACATTCCCAAATAATGATACTTCCTCCATCCGTAACTCATATTTAATATACTTTTATAATGTTTCTCCCCTCAAAAAGTCACTACCACAATATTAAAATGCTCATCAAGTTCTACCTTGTTCTTAGAGTATATCAGAATATCATCAATAAAGACTACCAAAAATTTGTTGAGGTAATCTCTAAATACTCTATTCATTATGTCAATGAATATTTATAGAGAATTAGTGATTCTGAAGGTCATCACTGTGAACTCATAGTATCCATACCTCGTTCAAAAGGAATTCTTGGGAATATCTTTCTTCCTCTCCTTTAATGGGTGATATCCTGACTGAAGGTCCACCTTAGAAAAATACTTGGCACCACATAGTTGATCAAAAAGTCATATATTTGTTGAAGGGGATAATTTTTCTTTATCATAATTTTTTTGAGCTCATGATAATCAATACAGAGACACATTGATCCATCCTTCTTCTTGAAGAAGAGAATTGGTCACTCCAGGGTGAAGCACTTGGGAATATAAAACCCTTGTACAAATTAAATTGTTAGTGCTTCTTGAGTTTCTCCAAATCAATAGTGGATTTTATACAAGGTGTCTATGATATAGGTAGAGATCTAAGAATATGTTCTATTGATTACTCAACCTCTCAGTCAAGAGGAATATTAGATAATTCTTTGGGGAACAAATTAGTGTAGTCCCCCACAATGGGCATGCCTTCAATCATGATTCTCTCCCTCATCTTAATAATTTTATCTAGATATGGTTGCTCATAAGGCAATAATATCCACACTTGAGATGATGATTCTGAATGAGATTCATCCTATTCCTTATACTTGTACAAAACTATAGGATGCATCAGTATGTAACGAGTGATCTTCGTTTCCCAATAGTTGATGTTGGATTTGTATAAAGATTGTAAATCTATGCCCAATATAGCATCAAACTACACCAAAGGAAGTATGACCAGATTTTCTAAGAGGTTCAGCCTATAAAAATCAACCAGGAAGGAGTTATATACTTTGGATGCAATAATTTCTACATTTTCTATTCTCATAGATAACTCACCGCCATATTTTGAGGCGACGTTTGAATAGTTCTACTAAAATTGAAAGACATGAAAGAATGCATAAAAATAGAATCAACTAGTATATTATCTATTCTTGAATAAATAATCCGCATACCTGTTACCACATCATTGTTTAGATTGACCTCTAAAGTAGTGATGGAATAAGATTTACCTATTTCTTTTTCCTTTGGTGGCTACTGACATTGATTACCCTTGAGGACTCGGGGTTTATTGCACTAGCTTTCATAGTGACCTTTCTTGCTATAATTGAGGCATTAAACCATAGGCAGTGCTCTCCTTTCCACTGCCACATTTTCCAACTTCCTCATGTTGCCTCGACATTCATGAGCTTGGTGGCCTTCTCTCCTACACTTGAAGCATTTCGCAGTCCCTTTGAGGCACTCCCCATGATTCTTCTTCTTACATTTTTCACATGTGAGTGGTTGAGTTTTCTTTCAACCTGCGTGATTATATCCCAAATATTTGAACTCCATATTTAGTTTCTTATCACCATATCCATGGTATAACTCTCCAAACTCCATCTCTACTTTGAGATCACATATAAAAACATTTTAATAACTCCCAAAGTCTTTAACTACAAAATCCTTTCGAAGGTTTGGTTTTAAACCACTAAAGAATCTAACTATTTTTATATCACTATTGGTAACAAAAATCTGAGGTTTACCTTGCAAGTCTTGTGAAAATTTCTTAGAATGACATGATTGATTCACCTTCCTTTTGATTCATCTCTAATAATTATCTATGTATTTTTTTTCTAAAGTGTTTGATGTAAATTCTTGTTAAAAAATATTTTCTAAATGTCTTCTCACACCATGTCTTAAATTTTATCCTTCTTCTTCATGTTCTTAATAAATGTACAGAATTTATTGAGCTCTCCATATAAATGATAAATGGCCAAATCCACCTTCTTCACATTAAAACATTGAAGTACAAAAAAGCTCTTCTCTATTGTGTTGACCCACTATTCTACGACTAGTGGATTAGAAGATTCACTAAATTTTAATTTTTGTTTAATGTATAAACGACTTCATGTAAAATTTCTCTCTCTTATGTGAAGAAGTACGTTCCACATTATTCTGGTTATCATTCATAGAATGATACAACTAGGTAAGCATCATTATAAAATTTTAAACTCCACCTCCCAAGGCATTAGGTATTCCATTCAAGCAATCACTGTATTGCCCCTCGCATGGGTTGTTGGCCTGGTTTCTCCTAGTTCCTACAATTTTCTAAAATAGAAAATGTTTGAGAAAAACATAAGTAAAATTTACAAATAAATAATTTATTCATTTGTGAAATTAACTATAAAGTCATATCTTATGGGATCCCTATGTTTATTATCTTCTAAAACAATGTTTATTGGGTGCTTACATTTACTTAGACTCATACTAAGGGTTTTCACTATAGTTCTCTAATACCGATTCCCAAATTAACTAAACTATAATATAATTCAAACTATAATGACCTGGATTTTTTTCTTACATAACTATTACATCATTCTAAAGATAAAATACATAATTGTTCTATAAAACCAGGATCTAAAGGTTTAGTGTCTTTAGAATATTAGAACCATACACAACTTTTATATAATTAAACACAAACATTTATTTAATTCCTTCTTATTTATATTCTTATTGTCCCTTTGTCTTCTCTTTAGGGAAAATATTCACCTGATTATATACATTCAAATAATGGGTGAGCTGAAAGCCCAGAAAGAGGATAGATACAAACATGAATCAATATAACATAGGGTGTGAATAATCCCAATCATAATAACATAATAATAGGATAATAATAACAAAAATTATAATATTAATTAGATAAATAATGGAATAAAAAAATCCATAAAAATGAAACATAATGTCTTAGTGATAAAATACCACACATAGTTGTGAACAAAACTAGCATCATGTTCATGCATAACATATGTACGTAATCATAACATCATCATTTTGAACAAATAAAACAAAAAATTCATGAATATTTCATATTATATCATGAGAAACGTCACTTTTCCCAATGCATTGGAGCACTATATAATTATAGGTTCACCTGTCACATCATAACATTTACATAATCATGCATGCCACATAGAACATGTACCAATATTTTCTATAAAATAACCCATGGAAAGAAAATAGTTTTCATGAGAATTTAATAAATAATCATTTCATGAATAAACATTAGGGATCCCAAAATAAAAAATGGAATATAATAATCTTATATGAATCATCAATCTTTAGTGAAGAAGAAATAGTCTTGAGAGAAGTAAAAGATGTGTTTTTAGATAGAAGTGTTCTTTTGAAAAAATATTTTCATTTTCATAAAACCATATTGGAAACATATATATCCCAGAAAATAAAAGGTAAGGAAAAATAAATGGTATTTAAGGAACATTAAGTGAACATTCATACTGAAAATGGATTAAAATATGGAAAACCCAAAGGAAGATAGGTGGGTTTGAGAATACCCTTACCTTATGTATAAATGATTTATTCACTTTAATATCATAGATAATAAAATTAGATTCATTAATTAATAAATAAAAAACCTATTCTATGTTTATTTGATTAATTATAATTTCATCAAGTATTTTATGTCCATTTTTATGATTCATAGTGTTTAATTTCATTATTCAGGAGTGTTCGTTTTCTTTGTTTTCATGATCAGTTTGCTTGTATACATGTATGGAAGTTCATGTAAAATGAATATAATTCTCCAAAATTGATATTATATGTTATTAATGATATTTTATAAGTTTAAATTCAGTTAGGTATTATATATTTTTTTTTTCAAAATATGAGGATGAAGTAATAGATATAATGTTAATGATAATTATTTAGATTAATTTTGGCAGTTTTCGATCACAACAAACCCATTTTATTTTATTATTTAATATTTTTATTATATGTTATTTCATGAACATTAAAAAGTTATAGCTTAAATTTTACTATATGTCTCAAAAAAATTTAATTGGTTTGTGACAATCCTTGAAGGAAGTATAGGAAATTGAATTCACATCGTTCACGATAGTAGTAAATCGACATATCACGTGTGATATTTTCATTTTAGAATAAAAGGGAGAAAAGAAGGGGTTTGATGATAGATTATTACATTAACATAATTAAATTATATTATAATTAAGATAAATAAGTTATCATTCAACTTGGATAAGGGTAGATTATGATTGAATAATAAAATAAAAGAAATTGAAAATAAATTAAATGAACGGAAAAGGGATTTTACCTCTTCAATTCTCCTCCTTGAGAATCTCTTTAGGGGGATTGGTTTTGGTCTTTTTTTTAGACCAAAGGATACTAGAAATGGGGGATAGGATTGGGAATAGGTGTGGGAAGAAATTCAAAAATCTTTAAGACTTTGGAGTTGTGAGGAGAAGAGGTGGCGAGGGCTAGTATTTATAGGGAATGAGATGAGTGTTTTCTCATTATTTTATTCATTAGTTTATTATTTTGGCACAAGAATATGATTATTTTGAACATTAACACTAAATATATTAAAAAATTTAGGATAGTTATATATTTTGGTATTACAACAACATTGACTAAAAAATTCATGTATTTAGATTTTATCGTAAATTATCATACTTCACTATTCACGAAAAATTCAACTTTTTTATAAAAATACCTAAAATTCACCCTAACCATTTTTCTATGTGTAGAATAAAAAATGAACTCCATTTTTTGAAAATAATTTTATAAATATGATAAATTTAATTTTTAATTAAAATCATCATTTTCTTAGAAAATACTGATTTTAAAATTATATCCGATTTTACAACATTTTGTAAAATTAATTAAGGTCTCATAAAATTATCTTATAATCATAAGACAAAAAAAATAATTTATGAATCTATTTTATGAAAATAAACTTTATTTTAAATCATCATATTGATTATAAAATTGAAAATAAGCATTTATGTTTTATACCAACACTCAATTAATAATTTTTAAAACATTTATTTACTTATACTATGATATAATTATATCATCTTATCATTTATAAGATTCCAAAATTTTATTTATAATTTTATAGTTGAGGTTACTATTCTATTGGTTAGATTACTAATACTAATGGTAACATTACTATTCTAAAGTTCAAGTTACTATTCCATTAGTATAAGTTCATTAATTTCTAGAAATACCTCTTATTTCATTAATTATTCATTTATAAAATTTGTATTGTGTTCTCTAAGTGATTTTAAATGATTTATACAACATGGAAAAATTTTAAGAAGGAAGTTTCCATTGATAAAATTTTGGTTCGTTACATAGGTCTCACTCATCACATAATGAAAACCATATATATGTGTTCCATAATGACATAAATCATACATCATATTTGAACCTATAAAAATAAATAGTTCTCATAAACTTTTCATCATAGCATAACCCATGGAAAAGAAATGGGTTTCATAAAGATAAATATAAACCAACCATAAAATATTAAGGATAATTTACATGAATAATATCCATAGTAATTAATAATTAATATCAAATGATTTTATCTTTGATGGAAAATAATTTTGAAAGATATTTTAAAAAAATTTCTTGAGGAAAATATCATTTTTTCATTAAAAAAATTATTTTTCAAATCATTAAAATTTTATCATACCATTATCATTTAAAACTAACCATGAAAAATTATAAAGTAAGCTTTTAAAAACCAATTTGAACATCATTGAAATCATCTTCCTTGAAAATTCTTAAAATATCATTTAAAACATTTTCTTGAAAATATTTTTATAAAACATGGTTTTTGAGTGAAAAAACTTTCTAACCGAAGAGAGAATAAAATTACATGAAAATTATTATATCATGAAATTAAGGATATTCATGATAAAAAAAATTTCAAATTTAATTATATATACCTCATTAAAGAATACAATTTCACAACATAACATGACTATCAAAGTCGGAAAATTGAGACAAAATTACTTTATTGATTTGGTTACTTTGGAATCGTAAACCGTATGAAAGAGATATCATAAAATGGATATTTAAATAATAAAAAATTTAAGTATAAGTATCATATAATACATTTATGTTTAGTATATACACCACAAAAAAGAAACAAGTGGTGAATATGTCATAAGTCTCGCAGAAATATAAGTGGAACTAGAAATCCCCTTACCATAAGTCTTGAATTCCTTCGTACCCATCCAAAACTCCTATATAATAAATATAATTTTATTATAAATATATAATACAACCATATTAATATAAATCCTACCATATATTATTTTATTATGACTTTATATTACCAATTTATTAACAATCCCATGTTAAAGTAACATTTCAGGTAACAACCACTTTGTTTTTTGTACATGTTTTGACTTGTTATTTTTGGTCATCTTAATTTGATAATTATTTTATCATTTAAATAATGTAAAGAATTATATAAATATTATATATATTCATTATAAATTTAGTTATAATAATCTATAAAATATAGAAATAGGAAATGAAATACACCGTTCATGGAGAGGGTAGACCATACGTACGCATGAACGTTGTTTCCATTTATTTATCGTATTAAAATACAGAAAAGTAAATATTATATATATATATATTATAATTAAATTATTATTATTATTTCATATATATCACATACATATATTTAAATCATCCTCAATTCATTCCAAGTAAAGTGTGAATGAATCACATCTCTTTGCAAGGTGGAAGTCCGCCTTACACACGAATAATGTTATCGTATTCTCACAAAATATAAATCATGAAGGTATGTGATATATTAAAATTATATAATCATAATAAAATAATAAAAATAAAATATATAAACTATAAATCTGTCATTATCTGCAACCTTGAAAGGTGGTAATTGAAGAATGAAGGACATTGGTTCACAAGATGGTTGTCTGTCGTACACAAGAACGATGATTGCATATCCCATTTGATGGAGGTGTGTGAAGGTTTATGTGATTAAATTAACCTAAAAACATCTAATTATATTTATTATTATGATAATATTATATCATCTAGATATAATAATAATTTAATGAAGTGGAAGAAGATATAAAATAGAAATACTTGATAAAAACGAGACTTCTTCTTCAGGAAATTTCCTTTACTTAAAACCTTAAGACCACTAAGGGTGGTGTTGTGACTAAAATAAGAGATATATAATATTAGGATTTATTATATAATGTTATTTGGGGAAAATTTGGAATAGAAAAATGGTTTTTAAGTGTGAATAAAATAGAATAAGAGGAATCATTTTATAGGAGAGGGGAGGGGCACTCTTGGAACTTCTCAAAATATTAAATTAATATAAATTAATATTAAATTACATATAGATAAAAAGTTAGTTATTTATAATAGAGTATTAGTATGGCTCTAAATCGTCTCATACAATAATTTGGACAAGTTTTATCCATTTTATTATCATTATTATCTAGTTTTAACCCATATTTAACCCCTTTAATTCTTACCATGACAACATGGGTTTTTATTATCTGAGGGTTAATATAGTTACTATAAAATGACAAAATAATAATAAATTTATCATGGATGAAATTTTTAAACTCGTCCAAATAATATTTCTTCATTTAAGTTTTTTAGTAATTTTATATCATTTAATAGAATGTTATTTATTTTAAAATATCATTATGTCAATTTTGAGGTTATTGATTACATTGACTTTTAAAAATATCAAAATAATAAGATAAATTAGAAAAAAATTATTTAATAAAACCATAAAATGTAAAATTAATATATAAAACACTTTTATCACATTAATTATTTGAAATTATATTTATTTTAATATTTTTAATAATATTAAATTTGATATTTTCATTAATAAAATAATTACTACATCACTATTGTGCAAGAATTTATGGTAATTATTTATTCATTAAAAAATTAATACTAAATTACCATGATAAATATAATTATTTTATATTTAAAATTACTATTTATACCCTAACATATCCTTTGGATTACCCCTCATTAAAAAATATTTTAATTATTAAGAATATAATTGTGACATCTTTGTCTTTTCTTTTAATAAAATATTATAAATTTCATAATCACATATAAATAGAAACAAGATCCATATATTCTAAATTTTAGTGCTTAATGAAAAATTTTATCATCTAATAAAATTTTGTCATGTTTAACGGTAATTTTATAATATTTTTCATATTTTTTCTGCCCTTTATTACTCGATTTTTATTTGATTTACCTTTTACCATGGTAACAAAAAGTACCAAAGTTACTATTAATATTGGAAAAGTATAAAAGGGTTATATTTACTAAATTTGTAACATAATATTAAAAATATTGAATCTATTTTTTAAAATTAAATCCATATAAGTTTCAAACAATTATTTAAAATTAATCTGACTGATTCTATGAAACAACATGTTTTTAAAGTAAAATTGTTGAAAAGTTTAAAATGATTCTATATAAAATTTCAATGTTAAAATGATTAAAATGACCTAAATTTGAATAATAGATGTATAATTTATCTAATTTTACTTTAAAACATATTTAAAATATAATTTTTCATTATAAATTATTTAGATGAAAGGTAAGTTTTCAATTAAAATGCCGTATTTTTCTCTATTCATCAAAAAATGAAAGTTATTAGAAAAATAAATAAAGTTCATCCAAAGTAAATTTTGATATTATTATTTTTTTAAAAAAATATTATTTTCTAAAATAAAATTTATAAATTTGTCAAGATTAAGTTGTAAAACAAGTACGCCATTAGAAGGCGGTAAAACAACTTTTTTGAAAAATAGAGTTTTTAAACTGTAAAACTAGATTTGTTCTTATCCTATGACAATATATTATATGAATATCAAAAAATTTAATAACAATGTGTAAAAATAATATAATTATTCCTATTCATACTTACCAATATGAATGTTATGAGATATCTTCCATATTAAAGAATAATTTTTAATTGTTCATTTGAGCTTGATGTGGCGTATCATCACACTATCAAACATAGTTTTTTTTATAAAAAATATCTAGATGTTTCATAGAATTGGAGAAAAGTACCATATAAATCTGAGATAAACCATATACCATAGGACTGTGTAGGTTCTTAGTGCAACAAAAGATCTTTTTGTGGGAATTGTATTAAAATATCTTTTAATATAGTGTTTCCCAAAACACCAAGAGATGATCTTTCATGTTAAATTTATAATTTAATTTATTTATTATTGGAATAATAGATTACCTAGGCTTAGGATACATTCTTCATTTATGATTTTGATCTTCCGAAACCCTTTCATATTAACTTCATTGCGCTATAAGGATTCAAGTGTAGAATCCCTCTAGCGGCGATCGACAAATCCTTTGAACTATGAGCAACACCAATTGATTTCTGTGTTCTGGAAAGGTTAAAAAATTATATTGAATTTTTTATCTTGATCCCTCTAATATTCTTCAGGATTGAAGGTGATCCTATTGTTCTTTAGAGTAAAATAGGAGTAAAATTTGATAGTGAGAAGTTTGTTGTGCGCCATGATTCTTAATTATCAATTTTAAACTATTTACTTAATAGACATAACCATCCATTTATAGAGTTAGGTTTTATGTTAAAAAATAACTATTTAATTTATTTTCATACATTAAATAATATTATAACCTTTAATAAACCATATTCCATATAATAATAATAATAATAACAATATTTTACAGCACACACCAACTTGCGCAAAGATAAATGATATTTACTAGCTTGTACATAAATATTCATCAACATACATAGTCTTGGTCCATTCATCATCCTTAGCATTTATTAAATACCTAACTAAATATTTAATTAAGTATTTCACTCATCAGTAAATATTTTTAATCAATTAAATGTGAATATAATTATTCATCAGTCTAGAGAATAATATTTATTTAATTAATTAAATTCAAAATATAATTTAACCAAGATTGATGGAAACACATAATGTGTAACCCTCTAATGTTCTTTATCATTGGTATAGGCATTAATACCTTAAGTCCAATATTACTTTATTGAAATTGGTTAAGTCACCTAATATAAAGAACATAATGTCGCAACATCGATAACCACATATGAATGCTCATTATGTAATAAAATACCTTTATTACAATATCTAATTAAGAATGTTTAACATATGTGTCACCAACCTATTAGGTTCATATGTGTTACTTTGACTATATAAAAAAAATGTGTCATTACACCATGGATATCTAATTTAATACAACGATTCAATTCCAATCAAAGGGCTGGGAAATCAACTTCAACAAAGATGGAAGGGGCAAATACTTCCTCAACTTATCTATTAATAACATATTACTCATAATGCACCCAACATACCCTACCAAACCAAAAATAAATGGAATCAAATTTTTCATCATAAAATTTAAGTGTGTGAGTCATGACATATATTAATTATAATATTAAAGTCTATGGACCATTACACATGCTCACAAATAGGAATATCCAATGACCCCAAACATATAGAATTCCTACTTGAGGGTCTCTTCTAATAATCTCCCATCTTGGAGATTAACAAGTAAGAAATTCATGAGAAGAAGCCTAATCCGCTTATGAGTACTCAGACATGACATTAATGTTCTATTTTTTCCATCATATAATTTTATCTTACTATTGAACTATATTTAGTAACATCATCATGTAATTTCAAGGTTATCATTATAGTGGGGAACTTATACAACCTTATCAATGTGACCAATATTCTAGGACATTATTACATTAAATTCACAAAGAAAAATGAACAATATGCAATAATATATTTTATTAATATTAAAATCATTGAATATAAATGTAATCAAAGTAAAAAAAGTTGGTTCTTAGACACAAAATTGAACAAATCCCCACTTATACTAGATCCAACTGCATACAACTTTCAAACCGCTAAACCACGCGTAATAATAATTTTTCTAATAAGTTAAGGATTTGGTCAATGGTTCCTCCATGTTTTCTTCCATATAAATATTTCTCATAGAAATGTCACCTCTCTAAGAAAAATCCCTCAAGATTTGATACTTCTGAAGTATGCATTTTTTCTGCTAATGTGACCTTGTCTTGTTTACGGGAGCCAAAACTGCAGTATTATCATAATAGTTCATGATTGGATATTTACTTTTAGGTACCACATCAATCTCTTTTATGAACATATATATATAAACTACTTCTTTATCTTCCTTAGAATCTATAATATACTTGGACTCTGTTATATAATCAACAACCACAACCTACTTTGAGATTTTCTAGTTCACATGACATCCATTAAAAATGAATATGTATCACATTTCATGATTTTATATCATATTGATCTATTTAGAAAATAGCATCTGCATATCCTCCGATGACTATTTCATCATATCCTCAATAGAATAGGAACATAACCATAGTATTCCTTTGGTACTTAAGTATAGTCTTGAAAGGCATCCAATGGTGGTCACTTGTGTCTTCTTGACATTTGTCTACAACACTTAATGTGTAAGTGAAATCTTGCCTAGTAAATAGAATGAAATACATGAATGACAAAATATACAATGCATATGGAATTAATTATATTATTTTTATTTCCTCAAATGTCCTTGGACACATTTTCTTTTAAATACTAATTATATGTGACATTGGAAACAATCTAATCTTGGATTCTTCCATACTGAACATCTTTAGTATTTTGTAAATATATTTACCCTGACATAGGGTGAGAAGCCTCTTGAATCTATCATGATAGATATTGATCCCAATAATATATTATTTCTTTCCTAATCATGGATAAGTATTTATTTATCCACTTCTTAAAAGACTATGTGAGTGTTATTTCATTTCAAATAAGTAATATGTTATCAACAGGTACTATTAAGAAAATGACCACACTTCCACTAAACTATTTAAAGACACAACACTAAAATTGATTATTTATAAAACCAAATTATGTTATGGATTCATAAAATTTAATTTTCCAAACCTATATGCTTTATTTAATCCATAAATTTATTTTTTAAATTTTCATATCTTATTGACATCCTTTGGAGTCACAAGCCCTTTGGGTTGTGTCCCATAGACATCTTCCTGAAGGTTCCATTAAGGAAGGAGTTTTTGACATCCATTTTCAAAATATGTTAGTTATTAAAGGCCATAATGCAAAGTATAATTTTTATGGATTTCATCATTACAACTGGTGAAAAGGTTTCATTATATTAAATAAGATGATGTTGTTTAAACAATTTTTCATCCAATTTAACTTAAAGGTACTATATTTTCCTTATATTTAAAATTTATTCTTGAATACTAAATTATAACCAATGAGATTTACATCCACTAGAAGATCTACCAAAATCCCAGCTTAGTTTTAGTACATGTAATCCATTTTAGAATTCCTGGATTGTTTCCACTTGGAATGATTTGTTCCATGTACTAGATCCTTATAGGTCAGAGTATCATTATTATCAACTAATAATGAGTCCCCATCTTTGGTGACTAGAAAATCACATCGTTCTAGTTTTATAACCTCCCTTGTACTCCTACTCATTACTTGTGTCTCTAGATCAACTTCTTCTTCCATAGGGATTTGTGGAATCAATTCCTATTACAACACTTGTAGACCTTGAGCCTTGACTTCATCGAATTCTATCTCACTCCCACTATCTCTTTAAGATATATAATCCCTCTCAAGGTATATTGGGTATCGTTCCACTATTACCTTTTTATCTAAGGGGTCACATAGGTAATAACCACTTATTTCATTGGGGTATCCTATAAAGGTATACCTCTTGCCTAGCGGTTCAATTTTATTACCTATAGAGCCCTTAAAACACTATTTATAACCCCGCACATGTAAATATGAAAACATGAGTTTCATTCTATTCCATAATTGATATGGTAAATCATTTTCCTCTTTATTTGGCCCTTGGATTAGTATTCATTCCACTGTTTGTAACGAATATACCCAAAAGGATAAAGGAATACGCACATGACTCATCATTTATATCACTATGTCCAACAAAGTTTCATTCATCCTTCAACTTAAACTATTCTACTAAGGTGTATACGGAGTATTGAGTTGAGATATAATCCCAAACTCCCATAAATAATCAGTGAAGTCTTGAATAAGTTATTCTTCACCATAGTCTAAGTGTAATTTCTTAATATTCATACCAAGATGGATATCAACTTCATTTGTGTATTCCTTGAATCTATCAAATGAATATCAATTATTCATCATAAATTAGAAATTTCTACATCTACTAAAATAATCAATAAATGTTATGAATTATGATTACCCACCCATTGATTCAATAGGAAAAGGTTCACAAACATCATTATAAACTAATTCAGGAATATCTTTATCCCTTTCACCTTTTACACTAAATGGGGGTTTGGTCATTTTACCTTGTAAACATCTATGACATATACCAAGTGGTTTTAGTTAAAAAATCTAAAAAATCATCATGGTATAATTTACTCAAGTTATTTTCATTTACATGACCAAGTAAGAGATGTTATAGTTGGGTGTGGTACGAGTGATGTGAATTAGTTTTTTTTATCAATTTACATTACTTGGTTTGTGTAACACAAAAAATAAATACCATTATTTAGATGTGAATTATCATAAAAAAATATATCCTTATAAAAGTAGAAAAATTTATTTCTCATCATGAAAATACCACCATCTGTATAAAGTCTGTATAAAAAAATGATGTTTTTGGTAATAGATGGCACAAAATAAAAATCATAAAAAACCAAGATCATTTTAGTTGGAAAGGTGAGGTGGTAGTCCACAATAGCAAAAATAGAAAGTTTAGATCCATTAGCTTCTCATAAGTATACCCCCCTCGGTCAATTAATCTAAATATACTTGGTTATTTTATTTGAATACATATTTGAGAACCAAAATCTTTATCTAATACTCAATTTGTAGAAATAGATAAATTGCACTCGAGAACTAACACACCTAAAGCTTCCCCTTACTTCTTTGGTCAAGTGTAGTTTTTCTTCCAGTGGACCTTCTTTCCATATGCGAAACAAACTACATTATGTTCCCTAGATTTCACCATGATCTTTCTCTTCTTTGAACGGCATAAAGAAAATTTTTTCTTAGAGCTCTTCGCTTTCATATTATGTTTGTTCACCATATGGACAAAAGAATTTTCACACTTTGTCTCCTTATGTACTTGAAAAAAAATATCAAGATGATTTGGAAGAGACTTTGAAATATTATTCATATTAAAATTAGAAATAAATCAAGAGAATATTTGAGGGAGTGATGAAAGAGTAATATCGATGCTCAGTTATTCAAGGAGTTTAAAACCCAGAACCTCTAGATGATCAATGTAGCTAATGAGTCTGACTATGTATGGCCCAACATGGGATCCCACTCCGAGGTTGCTTTAAAAAAGTGCTGTGGAGATCTCAAATCACTTCTCTCTCTATCTCATTGTATAGGCTATAGAGATGCTTGATCATGCTATAAGAATCCATGTTTTCATGAGACTTCATGAGTTCACTATAAATAGATGAGAACATTAAACATTTAACATTGACCACATAAATAAAATATTTTTATAGGCAAGGAACTCTATATCACTCGTCTCCTTAGTAGAAGGATTGAGAAGTGAGGATTCTAGCATTGATTAACCATGTTTGATAAAAAATTTACACATAATCTTTTTATTTAAATTCCATATTTTCAAATTAATTACTTTATTTATGTGATCATGATCTTGTATCCATAAATTAAAATAATTTATAGAAATAAATTAATTAATTAATGACTTAATCATGAGATTATCTAATGGTTTATTTATTGAGTGGACAATAAATCAACCAATGACCTGGTGGAATAACTCCTTTTACCAGTATTTTCATGAGTCACAATATTTCACCTATCCACATTTGTACCACCTGGGTTGGCATCATTATGGTTTCTTCTTGAACCACCTCCATAGGCCTTGGTAAAATACATTAATTAAAAGTATTTACAACTCACACACATTTGAGGGGAACCAAATGATTGGTTAAATGGGATTAAATAAATAACATTGAACATGTAGGCCCAACATAATAATGGAGGAAGGTATGACTCTTAGGCCTTCAATTTAATTTAATAATTAATAATTGAAAATCCATGCAGTAAATTAAATTAAATAAATTAAAACTCATATATTGGTCTTGGTCAAGCTAATCATCAGTCATACATGCAAAAAATATGAAAAAGTAACTGGATAACATTCATTTTATTGTTTGTTCTTTATTATTAATATAAATGTACTTTAATTAATTAATTAATTAATTATCTCCCATCTTACTGACCATCCTGATTCAATTGGAGATACCCATAATTAATGTAATTCATTGAAAACAAATGGTAGATCCGATATATATAGATATATTAAATAAATAAATTGGTCATTTACATTTCATTAAAACCATTATCAAATTGCAAAATGCAATAGGTTCCAATCAATATAATAATGTCTTAATGCTATAGTTTTCAATTCAATGTAATTTAATTATATCATTAATTGATAGAATACATGGTATATACTTTCTAACTACATGTCATGTACCTCGATTTCCATGTATCCATGTTACATTCCTAGGGATTCAACGCATACCTCATTCGGAATTCATGACATGTACTAACTAGAAAAACTCCATGTGTTCCACTTTTGATGTGCCTGTGATACATGCCTAGGTCTTTGACATGAATCTTAGTAGATTACAAAACATGTATAGGCCAACTATACATCATGTGGTTTGACTTTTTTGTGTTCGATATTCTTGTTGAATCCCTCAACATGTGTTTTTGGATGTGGTAAATAGTGAAATACATGTCGTGTATATTGGATACACATTGAGTATATCACTAATTCTCTTGATGTGAGTCTCACATGTTTTGACCATGTATAGTGACCAAACAGGTTTCAAGAATTTTACTACTAACCCATGTAGACTACACAACGTGTGCACTATATACAAGCCATGTTCCAGGTTGACCCGGTAAACATGCAGTGTGCAATTAATTCACCTCATGTAATTAATTTTTTGGCATGTCATGTATCCCATGACATGTCTTAATTCAATGAACATGGGTAAATGGCATATACTTCAGCTAAACATCATTTAGTCCCATGTTATTCATACAAATTCTTAATTACTTATAAATAACATCTACAGTCATTCTTCATCTATTCTTATAGCTTTAAGAAAATGAAACACCAAATAAACATGATTTATATGTCGATAGCATGTTAATTCAAACCAGATTAAAGAAAAATAATATTAAATTAAAATATAACTAATATTGTGCACACGAGAACAATAAGACAAATTATTATAAATTTAAACACCTGTAGGTTTTCAGAATAAAGGAAGCACCTTTTGTGGGCGTATTATTAAAATTTATTTTAATATAATTTTTTTTGAAACCCCTAGAGGGGATCTTCCATGTTAAATTTATAATTTATTTATTTATGATTGGAATAAATGATCACCTCATTTTATGATCCTTTATTAAATGATGATGTTGATCTTTCAATAAACCTTTTGGATTAGCTTCATCAAATTGTAAGGATTCAAGTGTGGAATCCCTCTAGTGGTGATCCAGACATTCCCCTTTGATCTCTGACCAATTCTAACTGATTTATAGGTTCTAGTGTAGTGGATCAATTATACCGTGTCATTATTCTTAATCTCTCTAAGATCCTTTAGGAATGAGTGCATTTTTCTAATTATTGATAATAAGAGTGGATGGAAATTCAATAGGGAGAAGTCTATTGTGCACAATGATTCTAAATTATCAATTATAAAATATTTATTTAATACAGATAACCCTATATTTATAGAGCTACTGTTTGGGCTAAAAAATATGTATTTTATTACCTCTCGGCCCTTAAATAATACTATAATATTTAATAAAACACATGCCACATAATAATAATAATAATAATAATATTATTATTATTATTTGCACATGATAACCTACATAATGATAAATAATATTTACTGGCTTGTAGATAAATAGTTATCAATGGACACTTCCTTGGTCTATTCATATGCCTTGGAATTTATAAAATATCCAAATAAATATTTAATTAAATATTTCATTCATCAATAAATATTTTTGATTGATTAATCATGAATAAAATTAATCCTTGTTCATGAGAATAATAAATATTTAATTAACTAAATTCAAAAATAGAATTAAATTGAGATCAATGGAAACACTTAGCGTGCGACTCTCTAGAATTATTTACTATTAGAATTAGGAAGGATTGTCTAAATTTCAAGATAATTGTCTATAAATGGGTCAAAGAACCCAATATACGACTTAATGTTGTAATTTCATTAACCACATACAAACTTTGAATGTGTAATATAATACATTTTTCACAATATCACATTAAGCAGGTTACACATCTATGTCACCAACCTAAAAGCTTGATATTTATTTATTTGACTATCTAAAATAAATCCTTCATTACATCATAACCATGAAATTCAATGTGACAGTTCTATTACAATAAAATGGAAAAGATATCAAATTCCATAAATATGGAAGGGACAAATCCTTCATCGACTTATCCATTAATAACATATCTATCATGATGCACCCAACATACCTAACCTCACCACAAACTTATGGAATCATGGTTTGCATCATAAAATCTAAATTCATGAGTCATGACATGCATTAATGATAATATTAAATTCTAATTACCATTAAAAATTATTGTATATAGGAATATCTGATGACACCAAAACATGAAGAATTCCTATTGGCAGGTTTATTATCATAATCTTATATCCTGGAGATTACCAAGTGAGAACTTCATGAGAAGAATCTTCATAGACATATGAGTACTCAAACCTAACAGTAAAATTCTATGTGTCCTCTCATATAAGGTTATTTCACTGTAGGACTATATTTAATAATATCATCATGAAATTTCAAAGTTTCCATCATAGCGTGGAACTACTACGACCTTTTATAATTGTGTTGCATGAATACTATTTAGAGTGTTTTAATGTATTTATTTTTTATTTAATTGAATAATATTTTCAATTTTGGAATGAGTTTATTTGTTTTTTGGAACGATTTATTGAATATTTAGAAAATGAACAAAAGGTGATGGAAATATGAGCTTAAAGTCACGGTACGACACTAGATTTTTTAGAAGGAAGTAGAGCTAGAATAATGGAGAAACACAATTACACGCCATGTAATGAAATTACACATCATGACTTTTTCAAAAGTATTTTACCTCATAGGAAAATTCATAACTTCATCTCATGCTGTGAAATACAATTACACATCGTGAATCCAAATTTCATGACATAAAATTTTTAGATACAAGATTTTAGATAATATTTTGCCAAGATTCGTGATTACTGAAGACCGACGAATTACATGACATGAAACTCCATTACACGTCATGTAATTTTTGATGCGTAGAAAAAATATTTAATGTGCTATGATCAAGGATTTTGATGAAGAAGCCTATAAATACATACCTTGACCACCCTTCTAAGGTATTATTTGACCAGAACGAGTTGGAATGACATCAATGGAGTGCCAGATAGTGGAGTGATGATCTGTGGCCCAAATTCACTATCATTCTTCGCCCACTTTCTTCTTCGAGTATCCATGCTACTCGTTCTCATCATGCCTTCCATGAGTGATTAGACTTCTTAGTGTCGGGTGATGTGATTTTAGGGGGATGTGATTCTAGGGATTATTCTATTTTATTATTCATGTTTTGGATTTATTCAACACTATTTATTAAATCACAATCTCTTTTTTTACAATTTCATGACCATTTCATGTCAAGTGAGGAGTTCTATTTTGTTTCATCAATTAATCACCTTAGTTTTTCTATGAACATTATAAAATCTTGGATGGTTATGTTTAATTATGGTTTTGGGTTACCTAGTTATGCGATTACACCAAGTAGATGACCATTCCAAATGTGAGATCATAGGATTAATGCAGGGTATCCAAATCGAGGATCCCTACTGACCCAATTCAGACACTAAACCTAAATAAATCAATTATCAATAAAATCCCTAGCACACGAACCTGAAAATCTGAAAACCTGTTACGTCTCCCATATCCACTCAAAACCCAATCTTTGTTGTTGTTGTTTCTTTCTTTCCAATAAAATAAAAAAATTTCATTTTGATTTATTTAATTAATTTGGAACATATGGATTGTCCCTGTGGGTTTGACACTCGAACTTACGATGTACAACATTTTTAGTTTTTCTATCTGAGTTTAATAAATTATTTAATATGTGTAGCCCTATAGGAATCAATGATTCCCTACGGGATGTCAACCATATCAATGAAACATATAATCTAGGAAATTATTACATTAAATTCATGCAGAATAATGAACAATATTTAATAAGTATTTTATTAGTATTTAAATCTTCAAATATACATGTAATAAATGTACAAACAGTTGGTCCTAGGAGACCAACTCCAACAGATGGGGGTATTTTTACCACTGCTTCTACCCCCAAGGTTATAAAATCTCTAAAAGATATAAAGTATTGTAGAAATAGAACTAGATAAACCCCACCCCATTTAATTAGAGGTATTTTTACCTAAACCTCCTCTATAGTAGTCGGTCTTTTCCACTCTAAGAGGAATATTACAGGAAAACCGTTAAAAGTTCTTGTCATTCCATGCCTTGTCTTTCTCCTTTGGGGAACATATGAAAAATATTTATAGGGACTCTATCTAGATTACCTTCTACAAATAATTCCTAGGGGTTTTATAGAAGGATATGGTATAGATTCATGGGGGCCACAAACCAAAGCTTCCACTTAAGTGGATAAATAATTAGGGGAGTGGTAACTTACTTCTTGAAAGAAAATTTAAGGTAAATAATTCCCTTTATCTTTATAATGAATACATGATACCAATATCACATTATACATTAGTAAATGTCATTATCATTGGCCCTGTAGATGATTTGGAGTATGAAGGCAGTGAAAAAGAACAAGATTAAGATGTTTCTATTCAGAATACGGTCCACACCAAAATAGTTGAACATGGTGAGTGTACCTGATATCAAAGGAAATAAAAAAATTTGAGAGATCCCTCAAATTCTGAGATACTACCTCTCTAGTGGGCTTTAAACAACGAAAAAGGTAATAGTATGGACATGTCCCACCTATTACCCAAATAATTTGACCCCTACAATTAAGGAAATATTCACTTAGTATGAGGCATAGATGAAGGAGTTACGGAGACTCAACACTGATTTAATCATGGGAAATATATCTATTAGGTATAACCTCCAAGAAGAGACTCATGTTAATATTTCAACAAATATCGCTTAACAATAAGAGCGTATCATACAAACAAGAGTATAACCAATACATCTACCCAATGTGGGATCTAGGTAATAAATTTATATAAATCTATAGTGGAATAATATTAGGAATTCCATCTATTAGGGTGGTAACCAGATAAATGTTAGGAAAACTACTGAAAACTAGCTCACACTAGTTATCAACAAAAAACATTGATAAGACCATTTTTCCAGGCTCCACCTGTCATTTCCCCTACTTAAATTTATCCACAACTACCAGTTACACCAAATCTTATTGACATTATTGATTCATTGAAAAATTTCATGAAATCCATAGAGGGGAGACACACACCAATGAAATTATAAATAAAACCATACCTTGAATGGGAGGACATGACTCCTCCTTCACCAAAATTTGGAAATATAACATTCCCAAAATTCAATAAAAATATATAACCAGATCCATATATGACTCATTTTGTATCTCAATATAGCCCAGTGTTGGGAATACTCAAACAACAAGAGGTAAATAAGCTCATGTTCTTCATGTATACCCTGGACAAACCAATATTATTATCATATAGAAATGTACTGGATAGATAGATCAAAAGATGATAAGTCCTCTATCAAATTTTCTGATATTATTCAACTCCATGATGAGGAAAATGAAATTACAAGACCTATAAAAATTCAAAGAGAATGAAAATGATAGAGCCTTAGAATTTATCACTGGGTGGAAAGATATGACCTATTTATTGAACATACAATCACATCAAGAAGAGTTGATAGGGATCCACATTAAAAAAAATTGAGATGAGTTACATGAACCACTCATCCTAGTAAAATAACCAAGAGGGTTTTGTGAGATTAATATAATAAAAAAATGTTATAATATTCCATGAAACAGATCAATCAGAGTCCTTAACTACTTCCACTAGCTCTATGAAAGAGTACTGAAAAATAAGAAACAAAAACTATTGAACTTAAGCCATCTCTGAAACCATCTCCCACACCTAAACCTGGACAATATTGTGTGGTTCTCCCTCCTGAAAGAATATATATATATATATATATATATATATATATGGGAAAAGATCATATGTTCATTTAATATGAATAAGATAATAATAAAGTATTATCTTTGAAAAATTATAAATTCCATGATATTTCATCACATCTATGAAAAATAATTTTATAATGCTTCCAAAACCTAGGTTTCCTAACAAGTTTATCATCAATGATTTCCTAAATTACTATAGAAACCACTAAATGTTTTGAAACAATATCCATGATTAGTTTTTCATTAAAATCATCCGTCATAAAATAGTCAATTCCGGATAGGTTAAGTTGGGAAATCCATCAATGAAAATGGCTTGCATATTTAAAATCACATTGAAAGAAAAAGTGGATTGATAAGGAGTAAAAAATATGGATACACAAAATTTTAATGATTTTTTAACTAAGGAGATGATCAACTAAGTTCATGAAATCCTCAAGACACAACTAAAGAAACTAGTTGAGTCTCTAGTTTCTTATACAATAGTGTAACTGACTTCATTGAGATAGAAATCATTCAATAACCAACCTTCTAAAAGGCTACGTAATAAAAAAAAAGAATAAATGATAATAAATTTAAACCTCTTAAATTCCTAATCCATTCGAAAAACTCAAATCTTTCATGCCTTTGGTATTGGGAGGATGAGTTCCATCCCAATAATGAAACCCCCATCAGATTAAGGGTATACTTAGAACTCTGTCAATCTGATTCACTTGAAAAATAATTTCTCTGATATGGAAGAATATTCATACAAATATTATTTACCCCCTCATAATTGAGGAGAAAATGGGAGATATCAATGATCCTGATAGGATAAAAGAATAAATGGTTAACATTTATCTCGAAATTCAGACCACATCCCCACTAAAAACATATACACTTCTAAAACCTATAGACAAGTTCTTTAGTGGGCTCAATAGGATCCCCCATCCACCTATGAGTCATCTAGACCTCGATCTAATATGATCATATCAAAATAATGATTATAAAATAAACATAAATCTATTTAGAATCATAATTTGGGAATGGGGGATCAATCTAATTCACAAGTGAAAAAAAGATCCCCAAATTCTGATTAGACAAAACAGGTTCTAGCACATGAAACTTTTCTTTCCAAGCTCCAAGATAAGGAGAATCTTCAAGGTGGGGGGTGAAAACCTGTGGATTAGAAACATGAAATCTTGAAATAGTTGGATGTTATTTTATAAAATGTATCATTCTTTGATTCCATTTATTTATCAAAATACCTTTGAGAAGTACTTTTAGAGTCCATTTTATACCCTTAAGATTTTAATGTTGAAGTAACTACCGCATAAGTATACTACACAAAGACCAATCTCTCTGAATTTCATATATTCATCTCCTTTACAAAAAAATATAATGAGACTATTATACAAGGACACATCAATATCATCTATGTATATATAAAATTAGATGATGTGAAAATCCATCAATTTTTGATTGAGAACAAATTTAGAATCAATCTCATACCTATATGAACACTCCGATGGTTGGGCCACAATGATTACGATTTATCTCCCTCTAATTTTATGATCCATGGGTATGGAAAAAGTGAGAATAAGACTCTTGGATGAATCAATATTAGATATCAATATGGGGATCTCATATCCAACTCTGAGTTTATGATTTTTTGAAAAGTCACAACTTTTGATATATTCTTAGGAATACATTGGTTGCATCAAAATTTGAAAATTCCTTTATTATTTCATTAGTGTCTCAAATACTCTATTAACGGATGAATTAGGACATTGTACAATGATGGAGATCCTTTTAAATCCTGTGAGTCTCAGTACATTGATGTAGGATTCAACCAAAAGAAAGGAAAACAACCCATGACTGATAATGCCACTCAAGGAACTACTATAAATAGTCTTAAGGTGGACCTAGTTAACCTATTCAATGAGATCAAAAATAAATATGTACTAATCATTAATCAAATTGTGGTGGAAACTTTGGATTTAGGAATATTTTCTTTCTTTTCTATGATATTGGTCACATCATTCAAATCTAAATGTGTAGAAGAGATAGGTAATTTTGATAATGAAAAACAAAGGTTCAGATGAACATTTCCCCACATAATCCTAAAGATCTAGCATGATCTTCACATAACTACCTAGATTTAAATATACCTCCACATTTCTAGTCAAGAAGGAAAATTCTCTAAAATATCCTAAATCTTATGATATCGACACTTCTTCTACCCCCAGTGATAATAGATAAGAAATAGAGCATGTTTATAAAGTATTTGATAATGATACCTATATATTGGTAACCTTTGAGTTTAAAAGTTCTTCATTATTAGTGCTAGAGGATGAAAATTCTCCTATATCATCTCTTTAATTAAAGGATGTTAGAACCAATTTTCCCTTGATAACAATAGAGTGGAATGAGGGATTACTAAGAATGTCATTGATAGTGGCACACATATATGCCCCCTTAAAATCTAGGGATTCTTCTTCAACATTCATAAAAGACATAAATGTCCTCACATTATCCTCTAAACTCAAAAATACTCCTTGATCACTCACTTATATTAAGATTGAGGTTGAGGATTAAGAAGAGTAATATCTCAAAGATTCCCCTCCTGTATTTGAGGAAAGAATATTTACTACCATTGATAAACTCAAACGTGTAAATTTGGGAATAAATGAAGATTCATGACATATATTAATCAGTTTAATATTGTCTCTTGAAGAACGAGTGAGATACAGATTTTTCTTGAAAACAAATTTTGTTTTATTCAACTAGATTTTTTTTAAAAAAATCCTAAAGTTGATCCTTATGTGTCCAATCATCATCTAGGACTACCAAAGGATCATCATGGTTATAATCACGCTTCTAGGAGAATCCAACTCACTCATTTTTCCATGGTAGAAGTTCGATTCAACAATGTAACACCCCAAAATTCTAGTGTAAGAACCTTATATTTGATAGCTTGTATAACATGTATCACAAAGCGCATAATGGAATATAATTTCCCAAGAATCTATTATATATTTACTATTTTAAGTATATTAAATACATGATTTTTTTTATAATAAATGAAACACCAAGTTATCTTGCATTTCATGCAAGAGCGGCCTTCCTCGATAGCTTGTGTTACATGCAAGACTGAGTTTCACTAAATGAAAATGTATTATTAAAACATTATTATTTAATATACTATGATAAATCTTATCTGTTATGTTAGCAGTTTTGAATATTATTAACTTAATTATGAAAATTTATTGTCAACAAATATTGAGAAACAAAAATAAGAACCAATTGGATATAAAAAGAAATATTATTACTTATATGCTTCCAAAGGAGTTTTGTCTTAATAAACATAGTTAATTACAATTAGAGAATAATTTTAATAAAATATATATGATATATATTAAATAAAATATTTTTTATATTCATACATTACGTTTTATATATACAAGAAAAGAACAAACTCCATTTTACACATAAAAACCTATATTTTTATAAAGTCAATTTTAAAACCTTTTAATAGAGAACCCATTTAAAATATAAATTTTGACACTTTAATTGATTTAATATGTCAGAATAACCTTCATATTTAAAATATAAACATAAAAATAAGGTTAGGGTGAAATTTTATATTTTTCTAAAACATTTCATTTTTAATGAATACTTAAAAATACTGCATTTTAGTTAAAAAATAATTTTTCATATGATTTATTTATAATGTTAAATTATGTTTTATATTTGTTTTAAAGTTTAATTAAATAATATTTTTACCAATTAATTAAATTTAGGTTGTTATAACCAATTTCACTTTGAAAATTACTATTTAAACATTGAAAGCTTTTGGATGTTTTTACCTTAAAAACCTGCATTGTCATCCTGTTTGCGGGATTAAATTTAAATTAATTGATTCCACTTGTGTGATTGGAATTTAGGAAAATGGATTCCATATTTTTAATCGAAATAATTTATAATTTATAATTATTTTAACATAGTTTTTTATAAAAAAATATTAGTGAAATTATTTAAAATTAATTACAATTATTAATGTAAAATTAAGCATAATAAAGGACTAAACCTTCAACTTAAGGACCCAAAAAGACCTATAAACCTGTCCAAAACCTATTTTATGAACATATCTAGGCCATAAAACTTCCATTATTGAATGTTTTTGGTCTGGTATTAATTTTTTTATGTAAGAACATATACACACCTAACTTGTTTTCAAAAATTCTAAGTGAGTCCTTTCTTTCCCTATAAGAACCAATTGGATATAAAAAGTAATATTATTATTTATATGCTTCCAAAAGAGTTTTGTCTTAATAAACATAGTTAATTACAATTATTGAATGATTTTAATGAAATATATATGTTATATATTAAATAAAATATTTTTTATATTCATCAATTATGTTTTATATATACAATATAAGAAAAAACCCATTTTACACATAAAAACCTATATTTTTATAAAGGAAATTTTATCGCCATTTTAAGGGAGAACCCATTTAAAATATGAATTTTAACACTTTAATTGATTTAATATGTCAAAATAAACTTCATATTTAAAATTTAAACATAAAAATAATGTTAGGGTTAATTTTTTATATTTTTCTAAAACATTTTATTTTTAATGAATACTTAAAAATACTGCATTTTAGTTTAAAACTACTTTTTCATATGATTTATTTATAAGGTTAAATTATGTTTTATATTTGTTTTAAAGTTTACTTAAATAATATTTTTATCAATTAATTCAATTTAGGTTATTAAAACCAATTTCACTTTGGAATTTACTATTTAAACATGGAAACCTTTTGGACGTTTTTACCTTAAAAACATGCATTGTCATCCCGTTTATGGGATTAAATTTAAATTAATTGGTTCTACTAGTGTGATTGGAATTTGGGAAAATGGATTCCATATTTTTAATCAGAATAATTTATAATTTATAATTATTTTAACTTAGTGTTTTTATAAAAAAATAGTAGTAAAATTATTTAAAATTAATTACTATTATTAATGTAAAATTAAGCATAATAAATGTATAAACCTTCAACTTAAGGACCCAAAAGACCTATAAAAATATCCAAAACCTATTTTATAGACATATCTAGGCCATAAAACTTCCATTATTGAATTTGGTTGGTCTAGTGTGACTTTTGTTAGGTAAGAACATATACACACCTAACTTGTTTTAAAAAATTCCAAGTGAGTACTTTCCTTCCCTATAAGAACCAATTAGATATAAAAAGAAATATTATTATTTATAGGCTTCCAAAAGAGTTTTGTCTTAATAAACATAGTTAATTACAATTAGTGAATAATTTAATGAAATATATATGTTATATAATAAATAAAATATTTTTATATTCATCCATTATGTTTTATATATACAAGAAAAGAACAAATCCCATTTTACTCATAAAAACCTATATTTTTATAAAGGAAATTTTACCGCCTTTTAATAGAGAACCCATTTTAAATATGAATTTTAACACTTTAATTGATTTAATATGTCAAAATAAACTTCATATTTAAAATAGAAAAATAAAAATAAGTTTAGGGTGAATTTTCTATATTTTTCTAAGACATTTTATTTTTTAATGAATGCCTAAAAATACTGCATTTTAGTTTAAAAATTCTTTTTCATATGATTTATTTATAAGGTTAAGTTATGTTTTATATTTGTTTTAAAGTTTAATTAAATAATATTTTTATCAATTAATTCAATTTAGGTTATTATAAACAATTTCACTTTGAAATTAACGATTTAAACATGGAAAACTTTTGGACGTTTTTACCTTAAAAACTTGGATTATCATCCCATTTGTGAGATTAAATTTAAATTAATTTATTTCACTTGTGTGATTGGAATTTGAAAAAATGTATTCCATATTTTTAATCAGCATAGTTTATAATTTATAATAATTTTAACTTATTTTTTTATAAAAAAATATTAGAAAAATTATTTAAAAATAATTACAATTATTAATGTAAAATTAAGCATAATAAAGGACTAAATATTTAACATAAGGACCCAAAAGACCTATAAAACTGACCAAAACATATTTTATAGACATATCTAGGCCATAAAACTTCCATTATTAAATTTGGTTTGTCTGGTATGACTTTTTTTAGGTAAGAATATATGCACACCTAACTTGTTTTCAAAAATTCCAAGTGAGTCCTTTTCCTTCCCTATAAAAGGCCACCAACTATCCCCATTCCTAACACATCTCGAAACACTTATGTATAGACAATATCATCCTAAATATATTCCAATACTCCCTCCCCTAAACCTTTAATCCTCCATTAGGGTAGGAATCTTTCCAAGGAATCTTTTCGTGCAGTGGTTTTCTTTGACGGTGAAGATAATTGATGGTGGTGGACAGTGATGGGGCACATGAAGTGGGCTAGAACGTGGCCCAAGTTTGGTGTTTTTTTCCTTTTGAAATTTGAAATTTGAAATCTGGAAATAATTTGGGTGGGGTTCTTTGGTTTTTACAGTGGTGGGTTATTAATTTGTATCTGGTTGGATTGCGTTGGTTTGTGTTGGGTTCACACTTAGCCTTTAAAAGTGTCACTTTAAAATACAAAAATATGGATTGGGTGGAAAATAAGTTACCCGATTTCTCAAGATTTTTAGTTTCATTTCCATTATCCACTCCCTATACTATACTTATTCTATGATTTTATAACCACACAAGTATCCTCAATATACTATGATGTTTTTAAGTAAATATTTTGACCTAAACACACATACACCTCCAACTAATGTGTAATGAACATAATTTTTCTGTGTACGACAAACTACTACCTCATGAAATGATGATTGTTAAATTTTCATTTACAACCTATCATGGTGGCCATTATTATGGAAAAAATGTTTATATATGTTAAATATTATATTTATAAAATCTTTATGATTCTGTAAATTTTTTTAACATACCTTTATTCTTTCCATCTTGAGTAAATACGATAATTTCTTTTCAGGAAGTAGATTACTTCCCCCTCAAAGCGATATTACTCATTCTTACCATACATGGAATGTGTATAGTATGGTTTTAGTAAAACTATATAACATATAATACATATATATGATACTTGAATTATAATATACATATGTATAATTTAGTTTTCATTATTTTAATACAAAAAATTAATGAAAGTAGCGTTCATGCATACGTACGACCTACCATCTCCATGATCGGTGCACTTCATTTCAAAAATCCAAATATTATGGACTAATATAAATAAATATATACTGATTATATATTATAATTAAGTCATTTTTAACATTTTTTAGATGATGATACCATGATCTAAATAATTAAAACAATAAGTAACAAGTTAAAACATGCATGAGATAAAACTAGGCAATTAACACCCGAAATAGTGAAAATAATGAAATATGATTATCAAATAGATAATAAAATAATATAAGAATATGATATATGAAATTATAAAAATTATTATGGGATTTTTTAATGTTATCAAAATATTTAAACTCCACTATATAGGAGGATAAAGGCAACACAACAAAAAATGATGTTAAGGTAAGGGAATTTTGTCTCAATTTACCTTTCATTGAGACCTATTTGTTATTATGAACCAATTCACTATTATTAAGTGTATACGCTTATGTTTTCATTTTATATCATGAAATAACTTATTCTAATGATTTTATAATTTTTATTTAATTTCATACCTTTCTAGATATTTTGATTCAGATGTTTCAAAGTGGTATGAGACACTTTAGAATGTTTACAGATTATTGTCCTCAAGATTGTTCTTAATGATTATATTTCCAATCTCACTTCCTTTTGTGATTGTTAACATTATATTGAAACAATAACAATATTTTAATCAATTTTCATTGTAAATTTACTTTAATATCCATAATCTCATACAATTGATATTAATATTGCCTAAACTGTATACCATTTTACATACAATGTCTTATATGATAGTTACTTGATTATTTTGGGAAAATATTGATAATTCCATATTCTTTATTTAATAAGGATATTTGATAGTAAATATTATTTATTTTCATTATTCAATACGAGGAATGTTTTGGACTGGAAATAACGAGTAGATCCCAACCTTTATATAGCTCCTCGATGCATTGATAGGTTCTCATGAGGTAGATAAGTTGGCCAAATTAAATAGGTTTCTATCCGTGATTTCAAATAGTCTTGTGAAATGTATTGATGGTATAGGTTTTAAGGGACCTTATACATGACTTCCATTAAGAAATAATTTCCCTCATTTCATTTTAGTTGTTATTTATCCTTAAGATTTTGCATTGATATATATATGGATGTAATTTATTCTTAGTTTATTACTTTATGGCATGAATTTCAGTTTCTTACCTTTCCATATTAATTATTCCATATATGGTTGTGTAAATGGAAAGTGTGAATAGTTATTTACCTTTCCATATATATCGATTCATTATTGCTTTCATTTTATTTACCCTTACACAGTAGTTGTGCTCATCATTATTATGTTTCTTTCCCCAGGTTATGAAAAAAGAGAACTTTGAATTAGATTCCAAGGATAGAAGTTATTTTAGTTTATTATGTTGCATGTTTTATTTTGTTTTCCTAATGTATTATGGGTATCATGTATGTAATTTGGATTTCCAAGACTACTAAAATGATCGGTCCTTCGGGATTTGATTCTTTGTAATCATGCTGATGTAATAAAATAACACACTGGATCCAGGATTTTGGGGTCAAGGCATTACAGTTGGTATCAAAGGAAGTTTACTAGTAACCTTGGAAACTAGATTTTCAAAACTAATATTAGGGATAACAACCCTAAGATAGACATGGAGTATAAGTATACAAGAAAATCCAATAATTTTGGTTAAGGTATTGATTATTTGGGTATTCCTAGTAATACATCATTATTCGGATACTATAAGTAGAGGTGGTTCTAGCACAGATGTACCATGGAGTAATAAATCTAATAGTGTGTTTTGGGCCTAACTCAGGGTAACATGGTATATGACAACGGGCCTTACTACACACCTGGTTTGACACTCCTAGGGGATAAGCTTATCATAGTTCACCTTTTATTTACCTATCGTTATGAAGGATTTTAAATTAAAGATTACCCCAAAGAGACCAATGTTTATGATTCTTGGATTCATGATGCATAAATTTATGCTATGTGTTGTACCATAATTAGATTTATATAAAGTTCACTAATTTATGAGAAAATAAAGAGTATTCCATTATTTAGAAATGATACCTGGAAGGAATAATTGTGTCAGTACTTGTCGAAAATGTAGATATTTCCCTATTGAGGAAACAAATATAGCTAGTATTATATCTGAGAAATTTATGGATATATTAGGGTAGCTTAGTTGGGTTATTAAAAATAACATTTAACAAATAGAGAAACATATTCCACAGAGATAATATCCTATTATGGATCGCTTTATATAGTAGAATCCCCCATCATTTAGTGGGACTACTAATCCAATTATAGATGTGTAATGGATTAAGTCTCTGAAGAAGATATTTATGGCCCTGGAATGTAGAAAAAAGAAAAGGTTACACTTGTGGTATATTATCTCTAAGGTGAAACTGACCAGTGGTGGTCTTGGATCGAGAATATAAGGGAGGAAGAATAAATTGAACTCATGTAATGGAGAACTTTTAAGGATAAATTCTTCAATAAATACTTTCCTTGTGATAAACAATTGAGATGAAGAAGAAGTTCCTAGGCTTTAAGAAAAATGAAGAAGATTGTGTTTCAGATTATGAATCTAGCTTTACAAGGTTATCCAGGTAATCTACGGATTATATATGCAATGCAGAGTTCAATATTAACCACTTCTATGAAGTACTTAAGCCAAGTTTTTGAAGGGTGCTAGTGTCTCAAAAAGTTTCTTTATATGATGAAATAGTTTTATGTTCTATCATAATAGAGAATGAATTTCCTTAGTCCAATGGAATTTAAGGAAACCAAGAGAATAAGAGGTCTTTTGAACACCATGAAAATGGGAATGATTCAAAGAAGATGAAGGGAAATAATGATTTTCCAATATGTGATAACTGTGAAAAGAATTACCCTTGTAAATTCTTGAAAGGATTGTGAGATTTTTATAAGTGTGGAGAAAAGGGTCACTAGGAAAAAGAATGCAATGGAAAGAAGTAAAATACATATGTTCAATGATACCACTGTAAGGAGATGGGGCACTATGTTGAAATAGTGGGTGCCCTAGACCCAACCATGCAATAATTTTGATTACCATATCATGTATACAATTAGATGTACTTGATGTTTATCTTCCCATTACAGTGTAGATATTTTTTCATCAGATACTTAATGGTAATGTCTTAGATTAATCATCGTATCAAAAGGTTACAGAAGATCCCAAGCTATAATGATAACCTTGAGATATAATGACATTAATCTTGAATATACCCTATGGTCTAGTTACATCTTATTGAATGGACATAGTATATGTTTGACTATTCGGTATTGGGGGCTTATAAGCATTGAGACTTCTTCTCATGAAGTTCTCATTTGGTGATCCTAATAGTGAGATCATGAGGACAGACCCGCTAATAGTAAAACCACATGTTTTGGGTGTCATTGGTTGTTACTATCTACAAAAATGTGTTTTAGTCTCCTAACTTGAGATCATTACCAGTGGGTACCATTTGATTGCATACTTTGATTCAAGGAAAAATACATGGTATCTAAATTATGGTGAGTTAGTTTGTGTCAGGTACGTTGTTGGTGATATGACATTGGTTGAATGGTCAAGAAGGGGTATTTCGCTTCCAAGTTATGGAAGTTGTACATCTCAGGCCTGGTTGATAAGGATGGTGCTACCCTTAGAAGTCTTTGTCAAAATCAGTATAAAAGAAAATCCATCTAAAATGATCAAAAAATAATAAACCAAGAAAAAGGATGATGACACAAGTGTGCATCCTACTTTTTGATATATTTAATGTCAAAGAGATTATAGTACATAGTCAGTGTTCTTAGGTTGGTTTTCATTCTTATGAAAATCCTTATCTCTTTAGGGGCCATGATGGGTTTCTAGAATCTGATCTTGGTCTGTGGATTTTTTTCACTACTATCGAGATAAGGGTCCAGAGGGTCACACACAATAGCGTATTCAAGAATCATCCCTATTTATTTAAATAGGAATATTGGACATGGTGGTCCCCACAAAGGGGTCTGAGTGTTGTCCAAGATATAGATCACCAAAGAACTAAATAAATTCATTATTTTTTAAGTTATGAATATTTGTGATTGAATTTATTTAATGTATCTACAAGTTTATTAAATACGAGATAATATTAATCAAACGAATATTATTTTAATATTCAAGGTTCGTTTAATATTAAGCAGGATAGCAAGTTGAGTCAAATGGCTCAGTTTTTATCACGTAATGTATTTTATATATACTACAAGTATATGATAAAATAATAAATAATATTTCCACAATTTAGTTCTTTATAATTATTTATTTAGTGGACATTTAAATAAACGGGGGTCGGGGAACCCAACCGGGTATTTTGGAACTCCACAATAAATAGAGTCGAGACACTCTTTACATGAAAGTATTCATTAATTTTATTGATTTAAAAACCAGAGCCTCTCTCTCCTCCCAATCTCTAGAGAGAATCTCGATCCAAGAACTCAGATCTAGATATTTATCAAGCATCTAATGTATCTCAATGCGTTGATCATCAAGACATCGAAGGGATCGTCAGATCATCGCACTAGCACCCAAAATTTGATGATCGGTGCTCCTGTGGATTTTAAAAGAATGTGGGGACAATCTAGAGGGATCCTCTTATGGATCCTTCAATCAATGAGTTGCAGTCAACTATGGATTCAAATCTGAAATTGGTATGTTATTTTTTTTTTCTATTTATAATTTATGTGAGATCCTTACACCTTACCGGGGCTCGGATCGTTGGAAAAGACATGTTCCATCATCCCTTTGATGAAAAATTTTAAAATCCTTAGCCCACCAGCTTCCGCTACGTGCCCGAGAACCTATTAGTTGTATAAAAAGAGTCACATAGATTTTTTGATCCAAATAAAATTAATTTTCATAAAATTATGTAGAGGTTTTGAAATTGGTCAAAACGATTCAAACTGCACATCGATCCGATTTCAAACGGCCAAGTTATGACCATTTTAAATTTTCAGATTGGATCGAATTTGTGGTTTGATCTCAGGTATTAAATTTCATTTATTCTGAAGGACCAATTTTAGATCAGTTCATCGGATATAATTACAATTACATGCAAATTATAAATTTTATAATTTCATAATTTTCATAATAATTATATTTTTATAGTAATATAATAATAATAATAATAAATTATTATTATTATTATTATTATTATTATTATTTAGTATTATTATATTTAAAGGTTATTTATCCTTTGTAAAACAGAAAAGAGGTGTGGTTTTTTATGGGGAGACTTAACTTAAAAAACACTTAATTGGGTTTTTGTTTTTATATGTGTAATTCCACATATGAAGAAAGAAAAAAAGAGCAATAAAAAAAGAAAAGGGGTGCATGCGACACTTTTAAAGTAAAAAAAATGGAATTCACAAGGGGGTTCACCCCCCCCCCCCCACACACACAGTCATCTTCCTCCTGCAGATGGCACCACCACCCTGCTCCCAGCCTACGACCCACGGTCGACCGCTGCCCTCGCCCGCCGTACAGGATGACCTCCTTCAGCGCGCCTCAACGATGCTACCAGATGTCCCCAAGACACCTCTTCACCTCCGCATTTACCAGATCAGGCTGCGTTGACAATGTTCGCGACCTCTTCTTACAATTGGTAGCCACCCCAGATCTGCAGCGCACTAGGAGCACCGACCTCCTTGAGGTCGCCGGTCATCTCCCCTCCGTCCTTGTGCCGTCATGGGAAGTCCCCCCCCCGACTCACCTGGTCACCAAGTTCCTGACCACTGACTCCAAATATATGTGATTGGACACTGCCTCCACGCCGGCCAGATCGGGGTCGACCGATGCCCTACTCTACTCCCCACCAGCGACCCGCAGCTGGTCGCCGCCCGTAACCACCACTTCTCGGTGCCGTCAGTTACTCTTCATGAAGAGATGGACCACACCACCTCCGACTCACCATCGACCAATAACAGAGTACCCTTCTCTCCACACTCTGTGCACAGGCCACCATATCGGCCTCTTCCAGGCCTGCCGTTGTAGACGCATTCAGTTCGGATCGCAAGGTATGCATGCAACGGATCTATCCCAACCGAATCACTCCAAAAAAGGGTATGGGTTGGTCTTCCCAACCAAATTTGGTTTGGGAGGGCCTTCCTAAATAAATTTAGCCTAACACAGGGTTTCTTGGCCCAAAACAGGCATGCGTAGTTTTAGCACGACCCGCAATGTGCCATTACGGGTGTTTCATGACTCGTTTTAATTTAAATTAATATAATTTATTAATTTAATTTAGAATTAAATTATTTTGATTAATATATTATTTGAGATTGAAAATAATAAATTTATTATCCGGGAATATAAATTAATTTAATTTTTCAATTAAATAAAATTAATTAGTTAATTTAATTTTGACGTAAAAATTAAATTAATTAGTATACCGATAAAAAATTAAATTATATTAATTTATTAATTAATTTAATTTAATTATATAACCCTCATACTTATTTAATGCAATTAATTTCTATCGCACATTATTATACCTGCTTACTGGTCTTGAGCACCGACCCATGTATGTTTGCATTTAATTAATTAATTTTTTAATCGTGTACGATGTCTATAATTTATTAATTGATGGTCTGCACAATGTCTATTTGTCTATTAAAATGTATAAGTGTTTGTGCGTCCAATTTTGCATGATGTACATTTATACCCATAGTCCCCTTGCTTGCACATGAGTATGTTTGTAATTCGGATAAAGACAATGCAAGACATGACATGGACCCTGCCAAGATGATGTGGTACTCCAAAACGACACATGGATCCTGCCAAGATAATTCTTTACTTCAAGACATGATGTGGAACCCTCCAATACAAGTTGATACTCTAAATGCAAAGAAGATATATAGGATAGGGGTGATCTGCATCAAGAGTCAAGATTCGACTAAAGTATGATGCCGCTAGGTTGTTTAGATGCTCAAGACAAGTCGGGAAATATTTCACCTTTATGCATTTATTTATTGTTTTATTCATTTTAAAATAGCGGACAAAATATATAAAATAATGAATAATAAAATGCATTAAGAAGTGACATATGTTTTTCTATTAATGTTCAGTTGTGAGAGCTACAACATAGATGAAAAAGATTAATGGAAATGGATTACATTTTTTGAGAAAAAAACATAAAACCCTCAAAGAAATATTAAGTTCTTATCGCCTTCCACTATTCATGTTTGAACAAAACTGAGTATTTGGGGTGTCAGTCATGCCATAACTAAGGGAGCCTCTTACTATTTTCGAGTTGTTATGAGAGTGATGGGTAAACTTAACTAATGTGGTAATGATATTTATACATAGTTAACTTGCTATAATTTAATAGTAAAGTGTTAATTAAATCAAGAAATTATTTTAGAAGCTAGGAATTCACTCAAGAAATCAAGGAACCATGAGTTGATGCAGTTGGTCAGCCAAAATCCCACCTTTAACCCTCTGAGTAGTGATGTAGCCATAGCTTATAGACTATGAGGGGAGGTTTAGAGATTCTTTCCACTAGAATACTCAAGAGACAGAGTATTCCGATTCAAGTAAAGAGGGTTCATAGAAGTTGATAAAGTAGTGGGAGACATTTAATGAATAATTTAATCGGTAATGTCTAATTCGGTAATCAACATAAAAGTACAGTCTTCTTAAGTTTATTTTCTAGAAAATGGAAAACAATACCACAATTAAAACTACGATAAATATTTTACAAAGTTAAATGTCCAAACTAGCATGAAATTCCAATTGTAGTATAGGTGCTTGCACAAATTACTACAATAATAGAAATTCAAGGTGTTGGTATCCTTAACTAATAAACCATCTCAGGAAGCATGGGTGTAAAATTTCTTATAGGAGACTCATGAATCGATCATATGATGGTTTTATCATAGTTATATCATCAACATCTAATGTTAGTTGTGTTCTCAACATCATGACATGGATGATATTACATGGAGTCTCATCTCCAAGAACCTTGTGAGGAGAAAGTGAAGCAAGATTTGAATGTGATGATTACAATGGATTTGTGTAAACATGAAAGTCAGACTATGATCTTTCATGATATCTCATTCTTACACAAACTTACTCCAGATTCATTTAAGAGTACAAACAAATAGTATGGATTAAGTGCTTCTTTACTTTTTAATAAGGTTCACCAAGTAATTAGAAAATTAAAGAAAGTACCATCTTTTATTCTTATGATGAATCAATTAGAATAAAACTCATAAAGGCTAATGAAAAGTTATCTCGAAGGCACATTCATATTTTTCTTCAAATAAGAGAGGTTGGTTATTAAACAAGCTTGTTTTCATCACATATAATGAAATATATTTATGAACATTTAAAAACACAATGAACTGAAATACTAGAAGTAAGTACCCTCTTCACATTCAGGTATATTCATCAATATAAATTAATTTTTCTAACATACTTATTGGGTATTGAATACAATATTCCAATAACATATGTGTATTTAAATATAGTAACAAAGTAATTATAGGAACATTATAAGAAGTAAAGTGTCTTATCCAAGTAGCTGAGAAAGGTGATTCCTAAGTCAGTGGTGAGAAACACATAACTTCTATTTTCCAAGTGAATGATTTTAGTTGAAAATGTTGTTTAGTATAACCAAAACATTTATCTCACATGATATTTTGGTTATAATGATACATTACTCCAAGTTCGGGAGTGAATGTTTTTTGTGGTGTAACATAATCAACAAATAGTTTATACATACTTGAATCAAAGGTAGTACATATGAATATAAAATGTAAGACTTAACTAGTTGTGGTAATATAATTATTTGGAAAGTAAAACTAAAAATGGACATCGAGAATATAACTAGTATGGTATTTAGGCTCGGCACACCTAAACACATTTGGTATAATTTACATATTTATTTTTGGACAAAGAAACATTTTGAAATAAAGGTATGTCACAAGGATTTTAGAATTAGTTCAACAAGTGATTTTAAACTATACAAAGGGAAAGATAGTGGTAAATATACTTCATAAGATTACATTAAGTGATTAATGAATTTAATAATGAATTATTAGTGTGGTAAGAGGATATGAGTTTCTTCAAATTAGGATGTAGAAGAATATCTTGACCAAGCATTCATCAATTATAATAATGTAGAATGGAACAATTCCAAAATACACATAACCTTATCTACATCATGACAATGATGTTAATAAGGAGGATATATGATGAGTCATACATATTAACATTGATCAACAAAATGTAGCATGGAACAATTCCTAAATGCACATTTTATACACTAGAGTCCTAACATAAGTTGTACCAATGTTACAACCTGTAGTAACTTCCATCATATTTCAAGACGTTCTTTGCAAATAACAGTGAAAAACCATAACCTAAATGCCAACTGAAATGAAAAATGGATATCATACGAGTCATAGTATGATGAAGATCCATTATGTCACTGGATATATGTTATATATGCAATGTTTTTGTTAAGATAAAAACAAAAATGCATCAAGAAAAACACATGGTGCATCTAAGTAAATATCCTAACAGTTACTTAGGATATTACATAAATTCCTAATATAGAAAGGTGGTAGTCAAGTGATAGACTACATTTATATATAATGGTTCACATATCTACTTGAGATAGTAGGATAAAGATAGACTTGGGTTTATCCAATGCTTGAGATGCACAAATGGTTGGCATAGGAACAAGTTCCATTGGTGTATGTGGAACTAGAATGTTTCAAAGACATATAATGCATATAAAGGATAATACCATTATGATGGTTTTATATTCATTGTGGTCAGTGATAAATTATTCATTGAGAATAATAATTCCTACAAGTAAGAAATAAAATACAATTAGATAAGATTGACAGGGCCAATTAAAATTCAATAATGGATTCCATGTATCAAATTGAAAAGGGGATTATAAATTGAATACTCTGGTGGGTATTCAAATGAGATGATAAATGGATGGTACAAGACTAGTACCAATAAGTCTCTATTGGTTATACCAAGTCGGTATACCTAAATCCATTAGAATTTTACTTTTCATAGATAAAATTATATGATAATTTTATTGGTCATTGGATGTCAATATAATATTTCATGGAAGGTGTCTATATGATGCAACCAGAAAGGGATGATGACACCAACAAATTCCAATGAAGGTTGAAAGTTACTAAAATAAAATTCAGGATTAAATTAAGCAACAAGATCTTAGAGCATTCATTTCAAATGAATATTTTCCTTGTGTCTACCAAAATTTAATGGGATTTCCAAAGTTTTAAATATAAATATGTTCTATAACATATGGAAAATAGATCTTGTTATTATAGTTAGATAATACTAGGTTAAAAGTAATTATACAGTGATTGACTAAAAGTAGAAACTTGAGTTCTAGGGAAATGGATCTATTGAGGTACATCTAAAAGTTTCTTGGACTTAGTCAATCGTACATATTTTGACATTTTATTGAAAAAATAAAAGTAATAACAATTAAAAAGATAATTTTTTCCAATGTCACAAGGAATAATCTCTCCTGGTTGACATTTTTAGAACATGGGAAGAGAATAAAGTTGTGAGTTGAGTACCATACGCTTTAGTGATGGATCAATCACGTATTACATGTTATGTACAATAATTTACATTTCCAGAATATAATTTATAGTAGTCAGATATCAAATATATCCAAGAGAATTGCAAGTTAAGCAGTTAGAACTATCATCTTATACTTTGACAACTACAAATGATATGTACATGGTATATGGATAAGAGGGTATACTAGTTATGGGGGGACAAAAACTAGTAATCCTTAGATCATATTGATTTAGTTTTGATATTAGGAAAAGGTGATGATCAAGTCAAGATCATAAAATTCAGTGGTATCCATACCTATATATACTGAGTATATTGAAGCTTCTAAGGCAACAAAGAAGCAATTATCAATTGCAATGATTTGTTCCAGTTCTTGGAGTCTCACCAAGTAAGTAAAGTACTATATTACATTAAATAATGTTATTATTACTAGACAAGATGGTATGTTATGATAGTGGACAAAAGATATATACTCAGGGACACCATTTATTGAGAAGTTTTACTCAAGGAGATGTGGTCGCATATAGAAGAATAACCATGCAGCAGAAACATGGAAAACCCAACAACTAAAGTTGTAACTCAGTAGAAACATGATCTTTATCTTGTAAGTATCTAACAAGTATGGTTAGAAAGTTGGCTCTAGTGAAAGTGGTAGTGTTGAAATAGTGGGTTCCCCAGACCCAACTATACAGTACTTTTGATTACCATATCATGTATATAGTTAGATATATATATGATGTTTTTTCTTTCCATTACAATATAGATATTTCTACATCCAATACTTAATGGTTATTCTATAGATTAGTTGTCATGTCAAAAGGTTATAGATGATCCCAGACTATAATGAGAACCTTGTGATACAATGACATTAATCTTAAATATTTCATATGGTCTAGTTACATCTTACTGAATGGACACAGTAGATGTTTAACTAGAAGGTGTTGGGGGCTCAAAATCATTAAGATTTCTTCTCATGAAGTTTGCATTATGTGATCTCTAGTAGTGAGATCATGAGGAAAGAATTGCTAATTGAAACACCACATGTTTCGGGTGTCATTGGTTGTTCCTATTTACAAACATGTGTATTGGTCTCCTAACATGAGATCATTACCAGTGTGTCCATTTGAATGTGTACTTTGATGCAAGGCAAAAACCATGGAATTGAAATTGTGGTAAGGTAACTTGTGTTGGGTGTGTTGTTGGTGGTATAACATTGGTTGAATGGTCAAGAATGGATTTGTCACTTCCAAGTTATGGAAGTTGTATATCTCTAGCCTGGTTGATAAGGATACTGTAACCTTAATAAGTATTTGGCCAAAGAAGTCAAAAGGAAAATCCATTTGAAAAGATCAACAAATAACAAAACAAGAAAAATGATGATGACACAAGTGTTTTTCATACTTTATGAGATATTTAATGACAAAGGGATTATAGTACACAGTCAGTGTTCATAGGTTGGTTGTCGTTGCTATGACAATCCTTGTCCCTTTATGGGAAATTATAGATTTCTAGACTTTTCTCTTGGTCTGTGGATTTTATTCACTACTATAGAGAAAATGGCATGGAGGGTCATACACATTAGCATATTCAATAATCCTCCATATTCAATTGAATATGCATATTAGACATGGTGGGATCCACCACGAGGTCTGAGGGTTGTCCAAGATATCAATCACTAAATAATTAAATAAATTAATTATTATTAGAGTTATGAATATTTGGGATTGAATTTATTTAATGTATTTACATGTTTAGTAAATGTGAGATAATATTAATTGAATGAATATTATTTTAATATTTAAGGATTGTTTAATATTAAGTGGGATAGCGAGTCGACTTAAATGGATCAGTTTTTATCACATAATATATTTTATATATATTACATGTATGTGATAAAATAATAAGTAATGTTAATGTGGTTTAGTTTGTCATAATTATTTATTAAGTGGGCATTGAAATAAACGGGGGTTGGGGAACCCACCCAGGTATTGGGCAGCTCCACTATAAATAGAGGTGAGACTCTCTTTCCATGAAACTATTCATTCATTTTATGAATTGAAATACCAGAGCCTATCTATACTCCTGGTCTTTAGAGAGAGATACTCTAGATCCAAGAACTTGGATCCAGATCTTTCTCAAACATCGAAGGTATCTTGATGCGGTAATCTTTAGAACGTTGAGGGCATTGTCAGATCATCGCTCTAGTACCCTAATTAAATGATCGAAGCTTCCGTTGATTGTAGAAGAGTGTGTGGATTATCTAAAGGGATCCTACTATGGATCCTTCAAGAAACAATCATCATTGATGGGTTGCAGTCAACTGCAGATTCAGATCTAAAATGAGTATGTTATTCATTTTTCTTTTATGGTCCTTATAATTTACGTGAGATCCTTGGACCTTACAGGGGCTCAGGTCGTCGGAAATGACAAGTTCAGTCATCCCTTCGATGAAAAATTTTAAAATCCCCGGCCCATCAGCTTTCGCTGTGGGCCCCGAAATGTATCACACTTTGCAAATGAATGCCCCAAGCATCAAGATAATATACCAAAGAAGAAGATAAGGGATCAAGGTCAAGCATATGTTATTGACACAACCGAATTGGAATTATTAATGTACTTTTTTATTTTGATCTAGGAAATATATTTTAGAAATATATTTTTTTATCATATGATTTATGAAATATGTAATGATTTTACTACAGTGCTTTTTTAATAAATATTTGAGATCATATTCTGAAAGGCGCCGAGAAACGTTATTTAGTATAATGTTATACTTTTGAAAAAAACATGATTGAGGGAATGAAAACCCTTAATATATTCTTGATGTTGAGATAATGGTGAAGGAATTGTTGATTTGGACAAGTTCTAACTACCTTGTAATTGATTAATGAATTTTTGACAAGTGGTCTATTCTATCAATGATGGAGTTTACAACACATTTGGGTTTAAAGAGTATATCCAATAATATATGTATTACTTAATGAATAATTATGAATTCATGTATCTAATAAGTTTATATGGTGATTCGAGTCATTAAGAGGATACATGATGAAGTTATTCACATGTTTGGAATGTGAAAATTTAGATCTACTTCATGTCGATTAAAGGATAATGATAAGTTCATTTTGGAAATTCAGTGACTCACTTTCAGAAGTGATTGGATAATAATCTGTTGGAAAAGTTAAGCATTTATAAAATGGTTTAAGATGATTATTGGATGAGATTTTAGAGGTCAATATATGTTTCCTCACGGATTTCGGGGATGACCTCGTTGATTTGAGATTCAAACGTTCCGATCGGTTTCTAGCGGGTTTGTTCGTAGAACCAGAAACATCCAATGATTCCACATCCGTTTGGACCTACTTTCCAAAGGTAGGCGCTCATTAGCTTGCGGACTGATGAGGATTAGGAATTTGCATTGGTCGAGAGGATGGGAGGTCGGACTCATCACACCTTTTTGAGGGGAATTATTGTCTACTCCGGGACTCTCTTTATAGATTTAAGTTATGTTCATGAATCCTTATTACATTACCAAGTATAAAATGTGCTTTCCTTTAGTTTTAACAATCAATGATTAAATATGCAAGAAATTTAGAGAATCTTTTATATGTATTCGAGGTTCTTCATCAATAGAGAATCATATATATCTGTTTAGAGATTCTTGTTCAATGGTATCCTTCAAAACATTTATATAAAATTCTCTTGGTCATTATGATGACCAGGCTGGTTTTAAAGCCACTCAGTGGGGCACTTGAAGTTTATCCTCATTCATAAGGACATGGATTATTTCAAAGTTGGGATCGAACCCATAAATGGGCTACCTACGTATCCTTTGTTTTGGAAAAGGAATCAGAACCCACGTAGTTCGAGTAATGGAGTATGATGTTTATGATTGATGGCTCAAAGAAGAATGTCATAATTACTTTTACTCTCTAAGCTCACGTGAGTCATGCTCGGTGTGAGAAACAAGAGGTATTGGTAAAAATTAGACAATTGTGCCATGAAAGATGCAATCATAAGAATTTGTTTGGGGATTATGTATGTATGACTGCCCAGATAGATGAAGGTTTAGGATTCACTTTTAAGAAGAAAATCCATGAACAGGGCCCATAAAGTTATATGTGATTCATGGAGATTTGAATACTCTAATCTTGGGGCTTACTCCTAAGGAGGATGCCCAAGTTAGGAGGGGACTTATGATTGGGATTTACTCTTGAAAAGGAAACCCAAATCAAGGGTAAATTAGGACTGGTTAAGAGAAATTTAAGGGGGCTTGGGGTTTACTCCTGAAAAGGAAACCCAAGATTATGACTGGGACTTACTCCTAAAAAGGAGGCCCAGGTTAGGGGACTTAGGGCTTACTCCTGAAAAGGAATCCCAAGATTATGACGGAGTCTTATTCCTGAAAAGGAGACCCAGGTTAGGGATTAAGGTTTGGGGCTTACTCCTGAGGAGGATGCCCATATTTGAGGTTGGGGATTACTCCTAAGGAGGATGCCCATATTAAGGGACTTGGGGCTTACTCCTAAGAAGGATGCCCATATTTAAAGGATTTTGATTGGGGATTACTCCTAAGGAGGATGCCCAAGTTAAGGAATTATGTTTTGGGGCTTACTCCTGAGGAGGATGCCCAAAGTTTGGGAACTTTAAGAATTTGGGGCTTACTCTTAAGGAAGATGCCCATATTAAAGGATTTATAACTGGGGATTATTCCTAAAAAAAAGGAGACCCAAGTTAAGGATTCTCTCATCTTAAAGGATGAGGTTGAATGAATGAACTCTCCATATTTAGTGACATAAGGATATTTAAATCACTAGGTTTTGAGAGATATTCCACAGAATTCCTTTCAGATAAGGAAGTCGAATCAAGAAATCATGCCATAAATGGCTTTGAAGAGTGTCTTGAAGACTGAATCTTGAAAAGGAAAGGTGTAATGGCTTAAGAGGGGTAAAATGGGCAAGATGGGTACCCAAAAAGGTAGGGGCGCGCAAGTCTTGAAAGGCGCACAAGTCTTCCGTGGGCGCGCAAGTATTGGTCGCACAAGTATACTTGCGCGACATGAGGGGTACTTGCGCGATTTTCAACCAGCATTAGAATACTTGAGCGACTCTTTCTAAATCCCTTTAGAATCCTCTTGAGGTTCTTCCAGAAAAGGGACGCGCAAGTTCTATTGAAGGAATAAGGCGGCGCGCAAGTGTTGATGAGTTTCAACACTTAGGCCTTCCTTCTTCTCTTTAAATCTTCCGTTCTAGGTAAGAAATTACCTTTAGAAGTGTTCCGGAAGCTTTGAGAAGAGACTTGGGCGTCGGGAGCTTCAATCCGAGTTTCTAGAAAAAGATCCTCCCGAATGGGGGGCCCACAGGGTCTATTTATAGGCAAAAGAAGACCCCGGGCGGTTACCGGGCGGTTACCACTTAGGTCACGCAAGTCACTTGCGCGACCAAGGGTGTCGCGCAAGTGTACTTGCGCGACAGTGAGATAACTTGCGCGGTGCAGTTTCTGTTGATCCTTTGTTCATGCCTTTGTCGATTTTTGATGTTTTCTTCAAAGGATGAATCACTTTGAGCTCAGATATTCCCTTTTCCGATCTTTATATTCTGTGACGAAAGGAGCGTCAACAAAAGTCCCTCCTCAGAGTTGGATCCGGAGAGAAATGAGGATTTGACTATGAGGAAATCGAATCCATCCAAAGGAAAAGGGGGGCGCGCAAGTCTTCAGTGCACAGAGGGCGGCGCACAAGTTTGCGTCGCGCAGGACTTAAGAGCTCTGGGTACGGCACGCAGATAGGCTTCCTGGCCTATAAATACATGGCCTCACCTCCATACAAGTATCCGTATTTCCGGACTTCATACCTTCAAGCTCTCGCCGCACAAGTATTCCTCGCCGCGCAAGTTGCTCTGTTTTTTCTTGTGTTTTCCTTGATGTCGCGCTACTATAAAGGTAATAGGGCTTGCGCGGTTTATACTTGCGCGTCAAAAACTAGAGCGACACATGAATACTTGCGCGTCATTGTTTAGAATTGCGCGACTTAATGCCTTAGCCATTTTTTTCAAAATTTCTTTCACAAATTTTATGAAAAATAAACCTATTTAAGAGTTAGTTTATTCATCTGTTGTGCAGATTCAGTGGTTCCCAAGGGAATTGGAACGGCTGATGAACTGGCTAGCAAGCGGATTGATGACATGATGAACATCATTGGCCATGATTATTATGATATCTGCAACAGCACTCTCCCAGATTTGGCTAAGTACTTGAAGAAATATCATCTTAATTTCCCACAGAGCATCTACCTGTCTCTATGTGGTCATGGTCACTTGCAAGGAGTCAATGTTCCAAATGCAAACAACTATACACCTGAAATGCAGCTGCGCTGCTACTCCTTTATTTCGGTTATGCTGTGCATTAACAGCAACAAAAATGGTGTGAACTTTCAAATTCTCCTTCCATTCCATTTCCTTGCAGATATGAAAATGGCAAACCCATGGGCTGAAATGTTTTCCACTGCCAGTTGGTGGAGAGAAGACAAACATGGCATTAGAGAAATATCTGAAAAGAGTACTCTCTCCAAATGGCTCTTTACTTCCAATGCTCCATTCTCAAATCCATGTATCCATCTTCCAAGTCTCTTGGACAGAAATAGAGTCATTGTTTGATCAGCAGAAAATTTTCTCAAACCGCACTCAAGAACATCCTTTTACAATTGTTCCAAGAAGAGCTGGTATCACTACATCTCTTATTGTATCCAGTTGAATGAATGAATTCCAGGTGGTTGCTAATGAAGCTCGGGATGCCGTAAATCAAATGAAGTGTTATGTTGAAAGCCTCTTGTAATTCTTGAAAAATAGAAGAGACTCCAGTCTGTGGATGTCCTTCTAACTCTTGTGTATAAATGAAAAACACTTTTGTCTTCAGTCATTTGTACCTGCATTCTTTCATTACCTGCTTCAATTTTACTTAAGCCAATGGGCCTAGTAAGCATAGTTTTATTTTTACTAGGATTATTACAAATAATCCTACAAACTTTGAACCTTTTAATTGCTCAATATTACCTAAATCATACAAAAATGTATATTTAGTGAGCTGGAACATGACTTTTATTCAGAGTTCCTTTGTCTTTTGTGGGAAGTTTAAAGTCATGCATGCTGGACATAAAGGGGCTAATGTTTAAGGTCAAAATAGCTTTGACCGAAATGGATTAAAATTGATTCAATTCCTTGAAAATTTATCTGAAAACAAATTACCATACTCAAGTATGAGAGAAAATATGTAAACTATGGCTTAAGAATATTTGAATCTGAGGAATGATATGAAAAAGAGATAAAAGGCATTAGAAGAAGTAGTTTCCAAGAATGAAGTTACTATTATTTAACAAAACCTGTTAGGGGGTTGAAATATGCAGGGCCACCTATGGGCATTGGCTGCATGGTCAAATAAATAGCATCTTTCGGCTGACAAGTCTGTTATGTGGACTGTTTATCCAAGGCCACCTATGGGCACGTGCTGCATAGTCAGGCAAAAGAACTCTTAGAAATTTACTTTCTTAGTGCTAAAAGCCAGTGAAAGTTTATGGAGATTCAAATTTTCTAAAGTATAGAGTTTGTTGTATGGAAAGAGGTACTTGAATATAGAGAAGATATTTCCGAACAAGAATATCGAAGAACTGGATGAATATCACTCCTACGAAGGTCTGACCCAAACGTAGGGAAGAAGAATAAACCATAGACTTGAATACTTTCAGATCATGAAAAAGGATATGGGACAAATATGTTAAGGATGGATATTTTTTACGGATCCCTACATACTGTCGTTTAAGACAAATAAGGACAAAAGAGGCATTCTTCCCAAGAATGAAGTTACTATTATTTAACAAAACCCGTTAAGGGGTTGAAATATGCAGGGCCACCTAAGGGCATTGGATGCATGGTCAAATAAATAGCATCTTTCGGCTGACAAGTCTGTTATGTGGACTGTTTATACAAGGCCACCTATGGGCACGTGTTGCATAGTCAGGCAAAAGAATTCTCAGAAGTTTGACATTTTTGTGATTAGAAGTCATGAAAAGGGTTATGAAGATCTGAAAATATTTAAGGTTAGGATTATAACACATAAAGATGGGTATTGTCCAATGTATATAGAGATACATAGGTCAATGAAAACCATAATCATGTTGTGGCTGGGTCCTGAATTGAAATTTTTGACTTCACTACGTATCTCATAAGAATGAGAATCAAGCCATACGTAGTTCTTGAAATGCAGTTTAACGTCGTGCAGGACGAAAGTATGAGTGATCTTAGTTTAGGGTCATAGAATTCAGACCATAATAATGAATACACAGTGTGTGTTTTCATAAGGACTTTTCAGCCAAGGGACTGAAAGTGAAATTTGGGGTTAGTCCCAAAAGACTTGGGACTGGATTCGAGGGATACTCGAATGTTCCTACGTATCCCATAAGGATGGGAATCAAGTCCACGTAGTTCTAGAACTACCCTTTGTACAAATTTGGTTCGTACATGTGAAGGGTAAAAGGGGACATTAGTGCAATGATGGTTTAACCTAAGATAAAAAGTTTAGGCATTACCATGTATGCACGTAGTCTTTTGAAATGAAACATGATTGAAAAAATCAATGTCAATAATGGTTCCTTCTCAAATGAGGAAATCAAAGAATATTGTAGTTTATTGTCGTACCGGACAAAAGTGTTGTATAGTTTAACGTCATATAACAAGGACGAAAGTGAATCAATGTAAAGATATTGATTCCAGGGGCGGTTTCACAAATCAACATCATATGAGATGGTGGTGAACCGATGTGAAGAGATTGTTTTTGGGCTTGAACCCTGGGAGGTTGCATACATACCCATCCTGGAGGGCAAGGATCAAAGTCCGTGTAGTTCAATTAAAGAATGAATTAATGATCAAGTTGTTCTTGGGGACAATGATCTAATAAAAAATGTTGTTGGGACTTACACATGGTTAGTGGCCCAAAGGGAGTGTTATGGTTGATGTTCGCTCTAAGCTCACGTGAGTCATACTCGGTGTGAGAAACAAAAGGTAATAACAACCTTAACGATGCACAGTTTAATGTCATGTAGGACATAAAAAAGGGACTATGCAGTTTAAAGTCTTGCAGTTAGGACTATTGGTGCTGCACAGTTTAGTGTCATGTAGCAGGGATAAAATAACAGTTTAATGTCATGTAGGACATATCAAGGACTTTCTGTACAGTTTAGCGTCATGTAGTTAGGACGATGGGGACAATACAGTTTAACTTCATATTGGACGAAAGGGGGATTGTGCAGTTTATTGTCATGCAGTAAGGACAAAAGAGTGTACCATTTTAACGTCATGTCGGAAGAAAGTGCGAATAGTTTAAGGTAATATGCATGGACCATGAATGGTGCAGTTTAATGTCATACTGGACCTTTGAGATTATACAGTTTAATGTCTTTCCGGACGTGAGGGACTTTTATACAGTTTAGCATCATGTAGTTAGGACTTCACAGTTTAACGTCTTTCTAGACATAAGGGATATTCAAATAGTTTATGGTCATATACATGGACCAGGGATGATACAGTTTAAGGTCATGTTGGACGGTTTAGGGAACTTTTTCACAGTTTAATGTCGTGTGGGACGAAGTTTCAGTTTAAAGTCATACTGGACCATTGCTGTATAGTTTAATGTCATATAGCAAGGACGAACTGGTGTTGTACAATTTAAAGTCATGTAGCTAGGACTAAGGTGAACCAATATGAGGATATCAGTTCTGGGGACTTTTTACAGTTTAACGTCATGCTGGACGATGAAAGTGCCACACAGTTTAATGTCATGTTGCTAGGACACAATATAGTTTAATGTCATCTCGGACAAAATATAGTTTTTAATGTCATCTCAGACAAATAAGGAACTTCTGTATAGTTTAATTTCATGTAGATAGGACATAATATAGTTTAATGTCATCTCGGACATAATACAGTTTAGTGTCATGTAGGACATAATATGAACCAATGTGACTATTTTGGCTCTGGGAATAATATTTTGTGTTTATACAAAATACTTCTTCAGAAATCTGGCATTAGTTGGAGTCGTGATGTGTTCTCCATCCATTGAGATTAGAGAATACGCTCCATTGGAGTAGACCTTATGTATTGAATAAGGTCCTTCCCATTTTGGTTCAAGCATGGGAGGCTTCTTTCCTGGTATCATTGGTGCTCTGAGAACCAATACCAATTCTCCCTGAATGAATGAACGAAGACGAACTTTTTTGTTAAAAGCTCGTGCTATTCGATTCTGATAAATTTCCAAGTGGTGCAAAGTGCACAATCTTTTCTCATCTAACTGTTCCAATTCATTCAACCGCTTTTGGGATTGCTCATCTGTAGATAACTGATCACAAATGGCTATTCTGAGTGAAGGAAATTGAACTTCGATTGGCAAGACTGCTTCTGTTCCATATGCCAATGAATATGGAGTTGACCGCGTTGCATTGCGAGTGGTAGTCCTATAAGCCCATAAAGCATGAAAGAGTTTATCAGGCCATGACCTCTTATCTTTATCCACCATCTTTTGCAGTATATTTGAAAGAGTCTTGTTGAAGGCTTCTATCTGGACATTAGCCGCCGCATGATATCGAGATGAATGGTTGGACTTAATGTTGTATTCTTGATACAATTTCTTTACCTCAGAAGAACAGAAGTTGGTGTCGTTGTCCGTAAATATGGTATGAGGGACACCAAATCTAGTAATGATGTTAGACTTGATGAAGCTAACAATGCATTTAGAACTGACTTCTTTGAGAGGTACTGCCTCTGCCCATTTGGAAAAGAAATCAGTAGCAGTAAGAATGTACTTAAACTGGTTGGCCGTAGCTGAAGGGTAAGGTCCCACCACATCCATTCCCCATGTGGAAAATGGACATGATTATTTAGCTGTATGAAGAAACTCTGGAGGTTTATGAATGAAGTTGGCATATACTTGGAATGAATGACACTTTGTAAAATTAACACAATCTTGTATCATTGAAGGCAAAAAGTATCCAAGCCTTCGAATTTGATCAGACAGTCTATGTCCAGACTGGTGGGCACCACAGACTCCTGCATGCACTTCTTTATGACAGCCATTGTCTCTTCACCATCAATACATCTGAAGAGAACTCCATCAAAACCACGTTTGTAGAGAATGTTCTCGAGGTGGTTTAGGCTATCATAAAGAGTAAAATTGACCACACATCACCGAATTTGTTCTTTCTCGGCTCTATCAGGTGGAAGTGTTCCATTTTGAAGGTATTCCCTGATAGGTGACATCCATCCTGTAGTATGACCATACGGTTCAGGAATGGGACTAATTTCATTAATTTCCTCTATTCTAACTTGAACATAAGGTGAAATTGCACGACGGTGGGCAATACAGATGGTTGTCTCGTCCCGATTTGGATCTGCTAAAGCTGTGGCTATATTATCCAGTGTATCAGCTTGAGCATTTTGTGATCTTGGGACATAATAAAATGTCGGTTCTGAAGGGAATTCCGACATTAACTCTCTGACGTAATCATACAAAGGGATTAATTCTTCTTTTCTGATGGCATAATCCCCATTGACTTGTTTGATTACCAGGTCTGAATCACCTTTCACCTTTAAGTGATTCACTTGTGCTTGAAGCGCTAACTCCAAGCATGTAATGAGAGCTTGGTATTCAGATTCATTATTGGTACCACCTTCCCACAACAAAAAAGAATAAGGTAACACTGCCTTATCTGGAGAAATGAGCACAATTCCTAAACCAACTTTGTTGAATTTAGGATTTTCCATTTTCGTCCCTGTTGGACTTCTAGAAGCACCATCAAAATACATTTCCCATGTTTGAGGACTCTCTTGAATAGAGAAAACTTCCTCATCAGGGAGTTCGATATCTGAATACGTGTCTTCCACTGAAGGATGTTCAGCCAGGAAATCAGCCAGAGCTTGGCCCTTAATTTCCTTTTGAGACACATACTAAATGTCGAACTGCTGTAGAATAACCGCCCACCTTGCCAGACGTCCTGTAAGCATTGGACGACTAAGGATGAATTTGAGCGGATTATTACGAGACACCAATTGGACCTCGTGATGTTGCAGGTAGTGTTTCAGTTTCTGAACTGCAAAGATTAATGCTAGGCAGCACTTTTTAATACTTGAATACCGGGTTTCTGCTTCAAGCATAGTTCTACTGAGATAGTAGAGACTATTTTCATTCCCAGCATCATTCTTTTGAGCGAGAAAGGAACCCAATGATCGCTCTAAAGCTGTCACATAGAGGATAAGAGGTCTACCCTCAATAGGTGGCATGAGTACTGGTGGACTCAAGAGGTATTTCTTGAGAACATCAAATGCTTCTTGACATTCTTCAGTCCACTGGTAAGTGACTCCTTTCTTCAATAATTTGGTAAAGGGTAAACGTTTTCCTGCCAAATTGGAGATGAAACGCCGAATATAGGCTAAGTGTCCTTGAAGTCCTCTTAATTATTTCAAATTCTGAGGAGGTGACATACCAAGGATTGATTTGGTCTTCTCAGGATCGACTTCAATACCACGATGGCGTACAACAAAGCCAAGGAATTTTCCTGAGGTTACCCCAAAAGCACATTTTAAGGGGTTCATATTTAAATTATGTTGTCGAAGCTTGTGGAATATGACTTCCAAATCAGCCAAGTGATTAGAACGTTGTTTGGATTTAACCACCAAATCATCTACATAGCATAAAACAAACTTTCCTAAAAGAGGTTTGAAGATACGATGCATGGCGCGTTGATATGTTGCACCTGCATTCTTTAAACCAAAGGGCATCACCCGGTAACAAAACACACCTTGAGGAGATCTGAAGGCTGTATATTCCTCATCTTCTAGGGCCATTCGGATCTGATTATATCCGGAATATCCATCCATGAAAGAAAGTACTTCATAGCCAGCCGTCGCATCAATTAAGAGTTCTGTAATCGGAACTGGGAAATCATCTTTAGGACAATACCGATTAAGATATCTAAAATCAATGCAAACCCTAATTTTTCCGTTCTTCTTCTTTACAGGGACAATATTAGCCAACCACTTGGGATATTGAACTTCTCTGACGAAGTTGTCTTTGATCAGCTTATCCACTTCAGCTTCAATTTTGGAAGCATAGGTTGGGTGTGTTCTTCTCGCGGCTTGTTTAAAACCTCGATGTTCTTTTGGTAAACCCAAATGATGAGTAGCAACATCAGGATCAAGCCCAGGAATTTCTGTATAATTCCAAGGAAAAATATCTTTATTTTTCTTTAGAAAAGAAATATACATCTCTTGCTCTTAAAGGGTCATGGCCGCACTAATTAAAGTGGGGCGTTGATCTTTCTCTGTACCCAGATTTACTTCTCTGAGTTCATCTACAGTGGTAGAGATACCCTCTTTAAATGCTGGAGGAGCATCTCTAAGATCTTCCTCTTCCTCTTCATCATGTGTTAATTCTTCCGTTTCTACTTGCAAAGTAGATGAAAAAACGAAATTCTCATGATCATAAAAGATGTCAAAAAATTTCACATTTTGAAGAAGAAGCTTCCATTTACGACCCTATTGATGATAAAGGGTCTTCTTTGGGAAATAAAGAGGAGATGATGGATTGAGAATCGACATCATTATTCACCTCTGGTGTTGCTATAACTTCTTCTGGACTGATTAGCGAAGTATAGACTTGTTGGAATTCAGAAGATGAAATGAAAACGTCACCACTTATGCTTTCATCACTGCTTGGTAGGTTACCAATTTCTCTCATGTTGTCTGGCTCGATCGCCGTAATTGACCTTATGGATCTTTTCATAAGAGTATTTTGATTTGGGCCTATTTTGTCAATTTGACTGATAGGTAACACATAATCTGTACTCACATGTGAAAATGGATTTATTGGAATTTTCTCCAAACCATATGGAGCATTAACTTTGGTAATTTCCTTCATTGTAGATTTTTCTATTCCTTTCATGTGATAAAATTCTGCCTCAATGTATTGAGACTCACATGTCTTGAACGGGGCCTTATCACCATACAATGTTCCAACTTGACCATCGAAACAGTATTTGAGACATTGATGGTATGATGAAGGAATAACTGCATGCTGATGTAGCCAGGGTCTTCCAAGCAAGATATTGAAAGCTGAGTCTTGATCAACAATCATGAAATCCGAATTGGATACAAGATCTCCAAACTGAGTTCTGAGTGTAACTTCTCCCAGTGGTTCTTATTTATTTTTATCATATCCTTGTAACATCATGGTAGAAGGAGATAAATCATATTCCGTGAGGCCCAATCGACGAAGTGTACGAATGGGCATGAGGTTGACTCCTGAACCATTGTCAATGAAAGCTCTTCGAACATCTATACCATTGAATTTGCCAGATAAGTACAAAGGTTTTATGTGCCCATGCACAACATCATATTCATATTTATCAGTAAAAGATATCACTTCATGGCATTCTGCAGGATTATTCTCTATGTGATAGACTTCAGCTGCAGCAATTTCAGCTTCAAACTCCTAAGGACTTGACAAAGCTTCGATGAGTGCATCCCGAAGATCTTTTGACAGATTCAAAGCATCAAAAATTGATAACTTGGCTGGTAGTTGGGCCAAGTGTTTCAATATATCATACTTTTGATCTACAGGTCTGCGTTTTCCAATAGGAATATGCAGTTTAGCAGGTACCTTGGAAGCAGATGCTTTGGAAGCTGATGCATCTTGTATTGAAGTTGGCAACATCCTTGGTTTTGGAAGATTAGACTGATTAGATCCATTTACTTGCTGAGATAAAGAAGATAGAACCTTTAATCGGTATTCCAAAATAACTGTGCCAAAACTGAGTTGGCCATTGGCAGAAGAACTTGCTTGTTCTTTTTGAGCTCGCTGAAGGGCTCTACCACGAGTTTCTGCTGCATATACAGTGCTAGCAGGGGTAAAATTAGAGTAGTGGCTTCAGAAATATCCACGTCTTCCCCTGTATCCTGAACCTCTAGAACTTCCTCGGATTCCCTTATTTGATACAGGGAATTCAGGCTCATCAAGACTGGAATATGGATCTGTTAATTGAATCATATTAACAGAACCAAAGATTAACTCTTCATCTGATAAAGACTCTGCCTGGTTAGCCTGTTTAGGCTGTTCCGTTTGGTGGGACGGTGCTCGTGGCTTTGAAGTAGATGGCATGAAATCTGCCAGAGTCAAAGACAATTTAGGCTTTGATACATACTAATCTTCTCCTGATTCCTCTTTCTTCTTTGAATTGCGCTGCCCTTTTGAGGATTTTTCTTTTGATGGAGGCTTTACTGCAGCTTTTGTAGGAGACACAATTGGCTTCTTCAATTGTGTTCGCAAAATGGAATGGGTCCGATTGATTGTCTTTCTGACCATCCAATCATCATATTTTTTCGCAGTTTTGCTTTTGACTTCCTGTCACTCGCCTCCTTCCTCTAGATCTGTAGCGGTAATACATGCTACATGAGCTGAAGAACCCTTCAATTTGACTTGTCCCAAGTCTACCAACTTTTGCAGGAGGTCTTTAAAGACAAAACACTCCTGGATGGGATGCCCTAACATTTGATGAAAGGGACAATAATTGGGACGGTCTTCATCTCCTTACTTGTTTGGCCTCTTGGGCACTGGTAATTGAACCAAACTATTTTCCAGAGCTGAAATGAAGTAACCAGGAACTTGCTCACTCCGGAAAGAGTATGTTTTACTCTTCAAATCCTCAAATTGTTTTCGTCGTTGATCTCTTTGATCATTTGGACGAAACAGCCTTTGTTGTTGGCGTTCAGGAGGTAGAGCCCTTCGAGAAGATGAAGGTTTTGAAGTAGAAATAGGTACAGGTGCTTGTTTAAGCATAACTATAGCAGTTTCCGCTTTACCCATTCTCCTTCTTGGAGCTGATGGAATTATATGAGATTTAACCTTAGCCTGTATAAGGTAATCTTCAAACTGTTGAGCGATTGATGTAAGGTCTCGAAACCCTCCTGTGTATTTCACAGGGATCAATGACGTGCGTAATTCGTCACGCAAATTTGCCACACAGATTGGCAACAATTCCTCCTGAGGGAGTGCTAAACTCAGGGAATACGTTAATCCCTTCGAACGAGCAATTAAATCAGAGATGCTTTCATTCTCCCTTTGCTTGCAGTTTTTAAGATCAAAAACTGTCATTTTTGGCAAAGTTGAGCTAAACTGAAGAAGGAATTTTTGACGAAGATCCTCCCATCCGATGACTGACCAGGATTGCAAGCTTGTATACCAGACAAAAGCTGGTCCTTGAAAGGTTCATACGAAGCATCTGAGTTTCACTTCTTCTTGCTGCTCTGGAGTTCCCATCAAACGATCACAACAAGACACGTAATGCGTCAAATGTTGTTCGGGGTCACCTGATCCATTGAAAGTAGGGAAAACAGGGTTTCCAAAACTGGATGGAGGAGAAATTGAATCTACCCATTCAGGGTAAACTTTCTTTTCAGGTTGAACTTGCGCCCGTTTCCCTTCCATAGTTTCTAACCGAGCTGTTAATGACTCAATAGTAGTTATTAACTTTTGAGAAACATCAGGTTGAACTTGGTTTTGGGTAGGTGCAATGAATGGAGCTTGGACAGACGTGGTGGTTGGTGCTGCAACTGATGGTAGTGCTGCCAACCGTTGTTGCGTTTGACCCGTAGGATTAGACCTCTGAGGGTGTACTGATAAAGGAGGATATTCCTGATCCATTTCAGTAGTTACAACAAATTCCTTCGGCTGTCGGACTTCAGCATTCTTAAAAAGAAGACTACTCTGAAGTAGTTCTGCATTCAACTTTCTTAATTCTTTCATTTCTTCCTCCTGTTGTTCAAACCTTTTCTCTAATGAGAGTGATTGACCTCCTTTAGAGGAAGGGTGAGAAGTAACCTGATTCTTTCCTTTCCCCTTATTGGATCCTTTTCGGAGAGGGGGAAGTGGGTTACTTGAAGGAATACCTAGATTTTGGGTAAGCCTTTGATTACGTGTGCGCACACCTTCTTCATTTAGGTCTGTGTGCGCAACTTCTTGAGCAGGAACCTCTTCGTCTGATCCCTCTGATTGAGCCTCATCTGGTGAATCAACAGCAACGACATTGATGACATTAATGGATGCATATTGCATGGAATCCTTTCTATCAACATTTCTGTGATATTGTCTTCTTCCATGTCCATGATGAGACATGGCATTCCGTTGACTTGATCCCTCAGGAATTTCTTGGAGAACCGTCACTTGGAGAGAATCTCCTGATAGCTTGGCTCTTCGTTCCTCTTGAGGCTTATTCCCTAATCGAGAGAATACAGACTTTCTCTGAGGGAGGGATTGAGGATTTGAAAAAGTCCCCAGTCCGGTGGACTGGGGATGTTCCTGCTGCTTCCGCTCAACTCCTCGAATCCCATTTGTTGACTCTGAGGGTTGGGTTAGAGAAGTCCCCAGTCTGACAAGCTGGGGTGTCTCTTGACATGCTATGTCTGAGATCTTCTTAAAATCTCTCTTGATCTTGCGAATCTTAGTTCGGAAATTAGCTGGATGCATTAACCTGTATCCACTTTTATCACCTGGTTCAACAGACCGTTGGATGATTTCTGAAACTTCTGTCATTTGATGACGTGTTTGCTCCAGATGAGAGGCTTGTTCAATATTCTCGTCTGCTTGATGTAGGATCAATTCAACAACTTGTTCTCTATATACTTTATTTTGAGAGGAACTAGTTGAAGCATGTTCTTGAGCAAGCTTTTGATTATGAACAAAGCCCATTGACTGTGGCCGGCCATGGGCAATAACATTGCATGAGACCATTTTCGGCGGGCTTTGCTGACTGGAAAGCACTGTGAAATGTAGTGCTCCGTGAACACCGCATCCTCTGATATGAACATCAGATGGAGCATTGGCAATTAACTGACGCAATTTTCTTGGTGCACCAAGGCATGAACGTTGAAGGGTTCTTTGTTGCTTTTCAGCCTTCGGATACCGAGAGACTGATAGAGATGCCAAATCAATCTGGCATTGTAACCCTTCTATTATTTTAATATGATTTTCATAATCACCGTAATATAATACTTTCTTCTTCAATTGACAAAGAGTCTTCCATAGGTTGAGACGAATATCATGGATTCCATCATCCGTCAACATATTTGGAATATCGTACTGGGAGTCAGCCAAAGGCCAAAACATGATTGGTACTTCACCTTTTTCCAGTTTTTTCCTCATGTTCAGCATTTCTTCTTTATCATTAAATGGATATTCTTCTACCTGTTTTGACCAGAGTTGGTGTTTCCTTGTTGCTTCATCGGATTCAACAATATTGGTAGAGAGATTACTATTCATGCTGTAAGATGAATGACCCAGGGATGGTTCCGAGAATAACCTGAACCCCAGGCTATCTTATGATGGAGAAAAAGTTTCACCTGCCGATAGTAAAGCATCAGACATGACTGGTTTTACGTTTTCAAGTGCCTCGAGATAGGAGGTCTTTCTCGTCACTACATTGCCTTCTGAAGAATTTTCGAGACAATGTGAATCACTACTGCGGAGAGGACTTTCGCAGCGAAGTTCATCACCATGAGGAGGACCGTCATGATGGGTTACAGTAAAAGATGAAATCTCTTGCTCCTTGGTCTTCTGACCACACAGAGGGTTCCTATGGCTCTCATCTGAAGAAGAAACTTCAAGATTGACCGAACTTTCATGAAGCAAGCCTTCATGAGGAAGTGTCTGTTGAAGACCTTCAAAATTAATGTTCCCGTTATTGGGAACTGAGGGAGTAGAATCTTGAATTCCGACAGATAAATGTCTGAGGGCTTCAAGAACTCCAGCATCGAGCAAGGCCTTGTTGCAGATTGGCCTTTGATCTCCTGACTGTGCTGGGCGGATCTTTTTCTTAGATGCCTTCTTACTCACTTTAGAAACCACTTGTTGAAGAAAGTGGTTACTCTGAGCAGGTGTATGTGCCTGATCAGGAAAGATGGTCAGGTTAGGCTGACGATCTCCACTCAAATCAGGTGTATGTGCCTGACTTGGTTGTCCGTATGATATGGGGGAGTATGCCCCATAACCCTCTTGGACTGGAACAGATGTGTGTGTCTGTTCCGGAGTGAATCGTTGATGTGTCACTCCACTTCTAGGGATAGATTTATGTGTCTATCCCTGAGATGATGCTAAAGATGTTATGATATCCTGGCAAGCATCCAGAATATGAGCAGGAATTTGCTTCTGCTCTTTCACCATTGACAAAATATGTTTGGTGACTTCAGCCGCCGGAACGGGGATATACGTCCATTCTGGGCTTGGAGTAGGTGTATGTGCCTGCTCCTGTCCTCCTTTTCCTATCAGTGAATCCTGACAGTACTCAAGTGTGGAGGCAGGGAGTTGAATCTGCCTCCTGTTTGTCGTCGGGGCTTTCCGACTGACTTCTCCGTGCGCTACCAAGAGAGACTGTTGGTAGGCTTGATTAGTATTAGCAGGTGTATGTGCCTGCTGATTACACTTCGCCAAACGCGGTTGAATAGATCCATCATATGTAGTTAGACGAGCCTACTGACTAACTGGTGATGTATAAGCAGGTGCATGTTCCTGCCTATGGTACTCCGCCGGAATTGCCTGGCGGGATTGGCTTGATGCTGCCAGACGAGTCTGCTGGACAGCGGAATTAAAACGGACATGTGTGTGTGCCTATTCATTATTTGCCACCAAGTTAGGTTGGTGGACTTCTCCGGAGATGGCAGGGATGACAACCTGCCCATTGTTAACCGGATTCCGTCTCTGGCGGTTCATCTTGCCTGCTCGGGTTCGAGGAACCTGAGCTGAATGCCTGGAGTCGGTACCCTCATCATGTTGAGGGCGCACTACCGCACGAGTCTGGCGGCGATTGTTGATGGGAGCCCTCGAGAAGGACTCCTGTATTTTTGAATTAAGGCCATGCGGGACCTGCTCATTCACTTCCTCAGAGTAAGGGAATGAATGGAAATTGTGTTCCGGGGATAACGACCCGAAACGGTTGGAGATGGTAGTCAGCACCCCCTGCTTCTTGATCGCTGGCCGCCATTGTCCAGATGACCAGGTAGAGTTGTTAACTTGGAGGGCTTGACGAGCGGCCTCCAGAGTTGGGATAGTACCGTTGCGATGGTACTCCTTAACCAGTGCATTAGAAACCCAGCGTTGAAGACGCTGAGTTGGTGATGTCATCCTCAGAGCGGACGACGTTCCAGCAGGAGTAGCAGCATTGGTTTTCACAGCAGCAGACCTCACAGTAGAGGTGTTCACAGCAGCAGTATTCACAGGGGTGAATTTAAGGAAAGCCATTTTGCAGAACATCTTGAAAAAAGAGTGCCTATTCCATTAACAGACAAAATCAAGATGAATCCAGCCACTTCATCTTTTGGATGAGCACATGTCAATGATTGATTTGTTGGCCCAAGGGTCCTAACAAATAAGAAGAACATCACTTTAACTTGGTTAAGGATTCACGTCGGGTACACCATTTTTTGTTTCGCACGGATTTCGGGGATGACCTCCTGGACGGGAGATTCAAACGTTCCGATCGGTTTCTAGCGGGTTTGTTCGTAGAACCGAAAACATCCAATGATTCCACATCTGTTTGGACCTACTTTCCAAAGGCAGGCGCTCATTAGCTTGTGGACTAATGAGGCTTAGGAATTTGCATTGGTCGAGAGGATGGGAGGTCGGACTCATCACACCTTTTTGAGGGGAATTATTGTCTACTCCGGGACTCTCTTTATAGATTTAAATTATGTTCGTGAATCCTTATTACATTACCAAGTATAAAATGTGATTTCCTTTAGTTTTAACAATCAATGATTAAATATGCAATAAATCTAGAGAATCTTTTACATGTATTCGAGGTTCTTCATCAATAGAGAATCATCTATATCTGTTTAGAGATTCTTGGTCAATGGTATCCTTCAAAACATTTATATAAAAGTCTCTTGGTCATTATGATGACCAGGCTGGTTTTAAAGCCACTCAGTGGGGCACTTGAAGTTTATCGTCATTCAGAAGGACATGGATTATTTCAAAGTTGGGATCGAACCCATAAATGGGCTACCTACATATCCTTTGTTTTGGAAAAGGAATCAGAACCCACATAGTTCGAGTAATGGAGTATGATGTTTATGATTGATGGCTCAAAAAAGAATTTCATAATTACTTTTACACTCTAAGCTCACGTGAGTCATGCTCGGTGTGAGAAACAAGAGGTATTGGTAAAAATTAGACAATTGTGCCATGAAAGATGCAATCATAAGAATTTGTTTGGGGCTTATGTATGTATGACTGCCCAGATAGATGAAGGTTTAGGATTCACTTTTAGGGAGAAAATCCATGAACATGGTCCATAAAGTTATATGTGCTTCATGGAGATTTGAATACTCTAATCTTGGGGCTTACTCCTAAGGAGGATGCCCAAGTTAGGAGGGGACTTATGATTGGGTTTTACTCCTGAAAAGGAAACCCAAATCAAGGGTAAATTAGGACTGGTTAAGATAAATTTAAGGGGGTTGGGGTTTACTCCTGAAAAGGAAACCCAAGATTATGACTGGGACTTACTCCTAAAAAGGAGGCCCAGGTTAGGGGACTTGGGGATTACTTCTGAAAAGGAAGCCCAAGATTATGACTGAGTCTTATTCCTGAAAAGGAGACCCAAGTTAGGGATTAAGGTTTGGGGCTTACTCTTGAGGAGGATGCCCATATTTGAGGTTGGGGCTTACTCCTAAGAAGGATGCCCATATTAAAGGATTGTGATTGGGGCTTACTCCTAAGGAGGATACCCAAGTTAAGGAATTATGTTTTGGGGTTTACTCCTGAGGAGGATGCCCAAAGTTTGGGAACTTTAAGAATTTGGGGCTTACTCTTAAGGAAGATGCCCAGATTAAAGGATTTATAACTGGGGATTATTCCTAAAAAAGGAGACCCAGGTTAAGGATTCTCTCATCTTAAAGGATGAGGTTGAATGAACGAACTCTCAATCTTTGGTGACATAAGGATATTTAAATCACTAGGTTTTGAGAGATATTCCACAGAATTCCTTTCAGATAAGGAAGTCGAATCAAGAAATCATGCCATAAATGGCTTTGAAGAGTGTCTTGAAGACTTAATCTTGAAAAGAAAAGGTGTAATGGCTTAAGAGGGGTAAAATGGGCAAGATAGGCACCCAAAAAGGTAGGGGCGCGCAAGTCTTGAAAGGCGCGCAAGTCTTCCGTGGGCGCGCAAGTATTGGTCTCGCAGGTATACCTGCGCGACATGTGGGGTATTTGCGCGATTTTCAAACCAGCATTAGCTTACTTGAGCGACTCTTTATTAATCACTTTAGAATCCTCTTGAGGTTCTTCCAGAAAAGGGACACGCAAGTTATATTGAAGGAAATAAGTCGACGCGCAACTGTTGATAAGTTTCAACACTTAGGCCTTCCTTCTTCTCTTTAAATCTTCCGTTCTAGGTAAGAAATTACCTTTAGAAGTGTTCCGGAAGCTTTGAGAAGAGACTTGGGCGTCGGGAGCTTCAATCCGAGTTTCTGAAAAAAGATCCTCCCGAATGGGGGGCCCACAGGGTCTATTTATAGGCAAAAGAAGACCCCGGGCGGTTACCGGGCGGTTACCACTTAGGTCGTGCAAGTGACTTGCGCGACCAAGGGTGTCGCACAAGTATACTTGCGCGACAGTGATATAACTTGCGCGGTGCAGTTGCTGTTGATCGTTTGTTCATGCCTTTGTCGATTTTTGATGTTTCTTCAAAGGATGAATCACATTGGACTCAGATATTCCCCTTTTCCGATTTTTAGATTCTGTGACGAAAGGAGCGTCAACAATGTATTAATTCACCATATGGTGCATCATGTGACAAGAGATGAAGTAGAAATAGTTCAATTCATAATAATAGGAAAATATTATGTTTATAGAAACATATATTTACTTATATTATTATAGAGTGAAATAATTACTCAACTCCATGAAAAATGATCATAAAACAATAAATGATATCATAGTGCCTTCATTTCTGAGGAATAAAATTCCCCTTAGATCATCACTAATCTAGGTATTTCTGATTATTAATTTTATCCCTACCATGTTCTCTATCACTCTCCATCAAAACTGTATTGTTATATTTTTCCTCTGTATCCATGTTTTTATTTCTCACCTATGTTCTCCTACTAAGTGACCTATTTACATGACCATTGTACTTTCATTTATCACTTATTGAAAACATGAGATATTAAACATTTTAATATATGGTTCCTTCAACAATAGTTTATTTTCAATCCCTCTATCATTGAGATCAAGTTTAAATTGTGAGGATACAATTTAATTAAGGTGGGGAGTATGTAACACCATGAAATTCTTGACTAAGAACATCATATTCAATAGCGTGCATGACATGCATCACTATACAGGTAAGGGAATATAATATACCGAGACTCTATATTTACTATTTTAAATAAATTCAATACATGATATAAATTTTAATTAACGCAACACCGAGTTAGCTTGTGTTTCATGCAAGGGTGACCTTCCTCGATAGCTTATGTTACACGCAAGACCGAGTTTCACCAAATAACAATGTATTATTAAAAAGTTATTATTTAATATAATATGATATATCCAAGATGTTATTTTAGCAGTTATTAATATTATTAACTTACAAAGATTTATGGTTAACAAATAATGAGAAATGAAAATAAGAACAAATTGGATATAAAGAGAAATATTATCATTTATATGCTTCCAAAGGAGATTTGTCTTAATAAACATAGTTAATTACAATTATTTAATGATTTTAATGAAATATATATGTTATATTTTTAATAAATTATTGTTTATCTTCATCCATTATGTTTTATATGCACAAGATAAGAACAAATCTTATTTTACATGTAAAAACATACATTTTTATAAAAGAAATTTTACCGCCTTTTAATGGTGAACCCATTTTAAATATGAATTTTTAAAAATTAATTAATTTAATATTTCAAAATAAACATCATATTTAAAATATAATCATGATAATTAGGTTAGGATTAATTTTTGATATATTTCTGAATCATTTTATTTTTTAATGAATAGTAAAAAATACTGCATTTTAGTTCAAAACTACATTTTCATCTAATTTATTTATAAGCATACATTATGTTTAATATTTTTTTAAGATTTATTAGATAAAATTGTTATCAATTGATCCAATTTAGTTTATTATAATTAATTTCACTTGGGAATTGACTATTTAACCATGGAAAACATTTAGACATTTTTAACTTAAAACCATCATTGACATCTCATCTACAAGATTAAATTTAAATTAATTCATGCCACTTATGTGATTGGAATTTGGAATAATAGATTACATATTTGGAATAATCATAATTTATATTGTATAATAAGGTCAAATTAGTTTTTGACCAAAAATATTAGTGAAATTAATTAAAATTAATTACAAATATTAAAGTAAAAATTAAGCTTAATAATGGACTAAACCTTTTAATTAAGGACCCAAATGACCTATACACATGTTTAGAACCTATTGTATTTACATATATCGGTAATAAGGATTAAATTATTTAGTTTTTTGGTTTGTTATGATTTTTTATGTAAGAACATGTGCACACCTAACTTGTTTCAAAATATTCTATGTTAGTCCTTTTCCTTCCCTATAAAAGGCCACCACCTCTCTCCATTACAGAAACTCTAAAACCACTTAGGTTCAGAAAATATATATCCAAATAGATTCCCAAAATCACTTCCCTCTACCTTGAATCCTCCATTTGGGCAATAATCATTCCATGTAATCCTTTTGGTATAAACCAAAAGAAGTTACCCGATTACGAGGCATCGTCTTCTCTCAATCTTTTTAGATTATTTTCCATTATCCACCCCCTATACTAATATTATTATATTATTGTATAAAAAACCAGTATACTAAATATAATATTATGTTTTTATGTAAATTTTTTGACCTAAACTTTCACACACCTCCATATAATGGGTAACAAACATATTTTTTATGTGTTCGGTGAACTACTTCTTCAAAAAAGAATGATTGTTCAATTTTCCTTTACCATATATCATGGTGTCCATTTTGATGGAATATATGTTTATATATGTTATATATGATATTTATAATATCATTATACTTTCATAATATTTATTTTGAATAGAACTTTATGATTTCCATCTTGAATAAATATGATAATTTCGTTTGAGGAAGTGTGGACTACCGCCCCCTCAAAGCGATATGACTTCTTACCATACATGGAACATATAAATGATTGTTTTAGTAAATATATTTAACATATGTAACATATATGTGAAATTTTAATTAAAATATACATATTTAACATTTATTTTTAATTCTTTTAATACAAAAAATAAATGAAAGTAGCGTTTATGTATACGTATGGCCTACTATCTCTATGAATGGTGCACTTCATTTCTAATCTCCAAATATTATGGACTATAATAAATACATATATACTAATTATATATGATAATTAATACATGGTTTAGATTCTTGATAGGATTATACCATGATATAATTAATTAGAACAACAAGTAACAAGGTAAAACATGATTGAGAGAAAACTAGGCAATTAAAACCATAAATAGTAAAAATAACAAAATATGATTATCAAAAGTGTAATAAAATAATATTAGAAGATGAAATATGAAATTATAAATAAGATTATGATTTAGGTACAAGTTAATTATGTAACATCCTAGGTAAATGAATAATAATACATATTTCATATTTATTAATATTTTCGAATTAAATATTAATTTTACTTTAAAGGGGTTGTTATGTTCGATAGCATATCTGATATGCAACAACAAGTTTCTTTGGAATCTAACATTGCACACTAATAATATAATATTATTATTTTAAATGGTACTTAACTTCTAGCCATTGTATTGGCGGGAATGAACAAAAACCAAATACAATATGATTATACATTATTGTTAAATGTATTTACATTTATCCAATAAAAGGTTAGAGGCTTAAAATGTGAATTAATCTAATTTTAAGCACAATTTACATTAAAAGGTCAATTTAAAACCTTTTAATGGTGAAATATCTTTAAATATAGTTTCAGTCACTTTAATACATTCTAATTGACCAAATAAAATCCTTCTTTAGAATGGGGACATCAAATTTTACTTTGGGTAATTTTTTGGAATTTTCCCGATAAAGTTCATTTTTAATGAATAGTGAAAAATATTGTATTTTTATTCAAAAGTGACTTTTAATATAATTTATTTATATGGTTAGATTAACTTTTTAATTGAATTTAAAGTGTAATTAGAATATATTTTTACCATTTAATCCAATGTTGGTCATTATAATTAATTTCACTTTGAAATTGGACATTAACAAGTATCAATATTTTGATAGTTATTGTTTCTTAAAAACATGCTATTTGTTTTGATAACAGGAATTAATTTTAAAATTTATTAATCCCACTCCATTGTTTTGAATTTGGAAAAATAGACATAATTTTTGAATTCAGAATATCAAATATAGCTCAGGCTGAATTTTTGGTATTTTTATGAAAACATCAAATTTTTATGAATATTGAAACCACTTAGTGGTAGTTAAAAAAACTGACTTTTTCATTTAAATGAAATTTTACCACTTTTGTGAATTGAATTTCAAAAATATGACATACATGGTTCTTATCAAGAAGTAAAATGTGGTTCAATAAGATGAAAATAATTTTTGGTGAATAGTAACTTTTGACTTTTATTTACCGCGGTTAAATGGAAATAGGGTAATTTAAAGTAAAATAAATATTATAATAATTCAAAATTACCTTAACAGTAGTCCATAATTTATTGTTTTAGTCATTTACGTCCATGGGCATATTTGGGTTGATTTTGGGACCCCATTGAGCCAATTGGGAGTGATAATGACAATTTAGATTAATTAACTTAAAGTAAAGGCAAAAATGACAAAAGAAAATACCTTTTAGTAAATTAATTTTTAGAAGGGGTTATATAAATTATCATTTCCATTATAAATATCCATTAGAAATCTAAAATTATTTCCTACATCATGGACTTTTTTATAATTTTTAGACACCAAATAAATTAAATTGTTTATGACACAGTAATGGTGCAGCATTTACCTCATTAATAAATGATTTAAATAAATAATATTATAATGATTAAAATATTATTCAAAACATTTCCAATTCTGATTTTATGATTTTATTTCGAATATAAGTCATATTATCTTCGACCTTAATGATTTTTGGACCATTAAAAACCGAATATCATTATATAATAAAATAATGTTTTCACACTTTCCAAAAGAGCCCATCCTCCCCCTTATAAAAGGAGACCATTTATAACCAATTCCTCACACCTCTAAAGCCTTTTTTCTCGTCCAAACTCTGACCAATTTAGCCTATTACATCCTTCTACTCCCCCTAGAAGCCTTACCTTAGGCATAATGCACTTAAAGAAGTCATTTGGTTCAAACGAAAGGGAGTTACCCAAATTAAAGGTCACAGTTTCTCTTAAATTGTTTTCTTTTATTTTACTTCTCCAACCCGTAAACTCTTTTTATTACATTCTTTGGTAATAAAATCAGTATCCTAAATATACTAGGATTTTGTTATGAGATGGATTTGAGCTACACTTACACACACCTCCATATAATGGATGAAGAACATAATGTTTCTGTGGATGGAAAACTAACGCCTCACGAAACGATGATTGTTCGATTATCTCCTACCACCTCTCATGGTGGACATTATGATGGAACTGTATTTATATATGATATATATTATTTTTATGTTTTCCTTATGCTTCTGTAATTTCTATTTATATAATACCTTTATTGATTCCATTATGGGTAAATGCGATAATTTCATTTGAAGAAGTGCGGACTATCACCCCCCCAAAGTGATACGACTCGTTCATACCATATGTGGTATGTATAAAGGATAGATTTAATGATATTATATATGATAAAATACTGGAATTTTAATATACCTATGTATCATTATGTTTTAATTCCATTAAATATGAATTTAAATATGAAATAGACATGGAAGTAGCGTTCATTCGTACGTACGGCTTACCGTCTCCATGAACGGTGCCTTTCATTTCTTACCTCTAAATGTTATGAACTATTATAAATACATGTATATACTGGATATATATGATATATATGATATCTGCATCATGATTATGATTCTGGAGTTAATGTATATTTGACTACATCTACAACATGTAATTATAAGAAGTCCATTTTTGACTCAAGTGCCAAATATCGACAAAAAGAATGTTATTAACATAAATGATTACGTAATGTTTATAACATGGTAATAAGTGATATAAAAGGAATGATAAACTTGAAAAAGGTTCTTAAGAAAGTAAAAATTAAATTTAGTTCATTATTCAGGATATTAAAGAACGAACGGGTCAAGTTGGACACGAGGTAAGGGACTTCGTCTCAATATCTATTCATTGAGGCATATTTTGTTTTAATACATGAATTTATTTTATATGTTGTATAAACACCCTTCACTTTTCAAAGGGATGATTTTTCTATGAATCATTTTACTAAACGAAAAAAAATATTTTTCTTTTTAACGTAAGCGGTGACAACGACCTTTTCCGCCACCGCGAGTATTATTTGATCTTTTGCTTCCTCAACAAGCCGTAATGTTTTTAAAAGAAAATAAATACCTTATAGTTTTTTATGTATTTTTGGTATTGAAAATGGTTTTGAATATGGATTTGTTATGTCAATATTTTTAAGTGATATATTGTGATTGAAATGTGGAAATGTTTCCTTTCCTTTATATTTGTTGTATTTGATTTGATTTTATATTGGTACTTCGACATTTGATGGGTGGTTATGTGATAAACCAAATGACGGGTGGTGCCGTGAATACTAGGACAGGTGTTTACGTTATAAACTCCAATGCATTGGGTATGGAAGTCAGTCGTATGGATATTCCATTTAGTGATATGTGTGGAAGTAGACTGTATGGTTATTCCATTTAAGTATGTTTATGTCTCAAGTTACCTTTATATGTTATGTGTTCTTTATATGGGTTTTATGGTAATATTTTGGTTAAAAAAGGGTAAGTAATGATATTTTATTCAGTGAAGAGTATTTACTACTTCAAGGTGAAAAGTTTTACTTATGTTAAAGTATTCATGGTTTACTTGTTGTTTTGAAAAACTAACACTTTTCCTTCTTTGTGTATCCCATACTGAGATTTTTATGCTCATCCCAGGTTTTTGAAATGTTTTTCATAGGACATAATGTTGAATAGGGTTAAGGATGGAATCAAGGAAAAGTCATGTTGTCTTAAACATGGAAATAGACATGACTCTTTTTTTCAAGAGTTCATGTTTTGTAAAAAAAATGGAAACTGTGTAGAAGTGTCTACCTTGTAAATCTTTTGAGATGTAATTGTTATGCCCTATTTCTCTAAAACTATAAACCTGAAAAGATCCTCAATTTGAATTATTCAATTAATTCAATATTATGTAAGGTTTAAGGTCAGGTCCTTATAGTTGGTATCAGAGGTCGGTTTAGATAACTTTAGGAGTTAGGGTATTGTTGAATAAATGTACACAAATTAATTTATCATTATATTGAAATGATATATCATTTACAAATTACCATGTCGCTTCGTCAATGATATTTCTGTGTTCAGAATGGTTTTCTGCAGAGGAAACATGGCAACTCTGTTGGGACGACATCAGGAGGAAGATAACCTTCCAAATCAGCAACCTGAGATGTTCGGAATCGGAACTGAACAGTTTGTTTCAGTGATGGCGTAGTTGACTCAGGCTATAAATGGTGGTGGTATCTATGTGTGACATCAGCTAAATCAACCACAGAGGAACATGTCAGTAGTGGAGCATTTCATGAGGCAACATCCCCCATCATTCAGAGGATCATCTGACCCTGTTCTAGGAGAAGGGTGGATTAAAGCACTGGAAAAGATTTTCGATGTCATGGGTTTTTCAGAACATCAAATGGTTAGTCTCGTTGTTTACCATTTTGAAGGTGAAGTTGATCAGTGGTGTTCTATGGTGAAAAATATCAGGGATAGTGAGGAGATTGATTCTCTTTATTGGGATGAATTCAAAGGTATGTTTCTTGAGAAATATTTTCCTAAGGTGGTTCGTCTTAGGACGGAAAAACAATTCCGAGAATTGAGGCAAGAGGATGACTCAGTTGCTGCTTATGAAGAAATATTCACTCGACTGGCAAGGTATGCACCAAATTTCATCTGAGATCTTGATAGTAAGATAAATCGATTTTACTCAGGACTGAAGCCACAATATCAAAGAGTTTTAGCCTCTCGTGAGTTCAAAAGTTATGAAAAACTTGTTCGATGTGCGGAGAAGGTGGAAATGGAGTTTGTTGATGATCAAGTGTTCTTTGACAAAAAACATAACAAGAGGTCCAGTTGGCAGGAAAAGGGGATGAATTAATCAAAAAATCCTAGAGGTAAGAATATTAAATATCCATCTTGTGAGAAGTGTGGTAAAAATCATCCTAGAGAATGTTTATCAAAGTCTGGAAAGTGCTTCTGGTGTGTTAAGTCTGGTCATATTGCTCATAACTGTAAGGAATATGATCAAGAAGGGAATGAAAAGACATCGGTAAGATGTTTTAAGTGTAATGAAATGGGTCATTATGCAAACAAGTGTCCTGAGAAGAACTCAACTAAGGGAAAGAAGCTAGACTAAAAGTAGAAAGGGGTGGTGAAATCCTTTGCAACTACTTTAGAAGATGTTGGGCCTTCAAATGATGTAGTATCAGGTACACTGTTTGTTTGTTCAGATTATGCCAATGTGTTGTTTGATTCAGGGTATACACACTCTTTCATTTCTGAGAAGTTTTCTAGTGAATTGGGAATTCCATCTCAAGATATGAATACAAAACTTATTGTAAAAACACCTGGAGGAAATGTTGAGACAAAAATAAAACATAAGAACATTCCTGTCCTTGTGTGCGGAAAGAATCTACCTGTAAACCATATTGTTTTTCCTCAAGTAGACTTTGATGTTATATTAGTCATGGATTGGCTTTCTGTTTATCATGCTTAGATTGACTATAGATCTAATGAGGTTTCTTTTCAGAATTATTTTCACTTTGTATACAAAAATGAACCCCTGCTGTTGATAACATATTAGGAAGCTGAGAAACTAGTAAAAGATGGAAATGAATGTTACCATGCACATATTGTTGAAAATAAAGGAACTCTTCAGATTAATGATGTGCCAGTGGTAAATGAGTACCTTGATGTTATTCATGATGAGTTTACTGTTATTATACCTGATCGAGAAGTTAAATTTACTGTTGACTTAGTTCTTAATGATAAGCCAATTTTGAAAACCCCCTTATCGAATGGATGAAATTGAACTTTTAGAGTTAAAGAAGCAATTGCAGGAGTTATTAGATAAAGGTTTCATTCGACCTAGCACATCACAATGGGGTGCTCTTGTATTGTTTTTTAAAAAGAAAGATGGTTAAATGAGACTTTGCATTGATTATAGAGAATTGAATAATATCAATGTTAAGAATAAGTATCCTTTACCTCATATCGATGATTTGTTTGATCAGCTCCAGGGAGCTCAGTATTTTTCGAAGATTGATTTGAGGTCGGGGTACCATCATTTGAAAGTAAAGAAATCAGACGTTCCAAAGACCACATTTCGTACTAGATATGGCCATTATAAATTTGTAGTTATGCCTTGTGGGATAACCAATGTACCTGCTGTATTCATGGATCTTATGAATAGAATTTTCTGTGAGTTCTTGGATAAGTTTGTGTTTGTGTTCATTGATGATATTTTGGTTTATTAAAAATGTATATAGGAGCATAAAAATCATTTAAGGGTCATCTTGCAAACCTTAAAAGAAAATAAACTTTATGGGAAATTCAGAAAGTGTGAGTTTTTGTTACAACAAATTTCTTTCCTTGGTCACATTATTTAAAAAATAGCATAACTGTTGATCCTGCTAAAACAAAAGTTGTTGAATAATGGACAAGACCCACAAATATAACAGAGATTTGTAGTTTTCTTAGTTTGGCAGGTTATTACCGGAGGTTTGTTGAAAATTTTTCCCGGTTATCTAGTCCAATGACTAAGTTAACTAAAAAAGGTGTTAAGTTCATCTAGAAAAAAGAATGTGATGATTGTTTTTAGGAATTGAAAAGAAGATTGGTGAATGGTCCAGTTTTGGCACTACCTTCTAGAAATGGTGAGTTTGTTATCTACATTGATGCTTCGTTGAAAGGACTGGGTTGTGTCCTAATGCAGAATGATCAGGTAATTTTTTATGCTTCACGTCAGTTGAAACCACATCAGTTAAATTACCCTACACATGATTTGGAATTATCTATTGTTGTTTTTTCTTTAAAAATTTAGAGGCATCATTTTTATGGAGTGAAGTGTGAAATATATACTGATCAGAAAAGTTTGAAGTATATATTCACTCTGAAATAATTGAACATGAGACAAAAGAGATGGTTTGAATTAATCAAGGATTATGATTTCACGATCCTTTATCATCCATGAAAAGAAAATAAAGTGGCTGATGCTTTTAGTCGAAAAAGTCATAATTCATTAACCATGTTACGTTTGGAACGATATCCTTTGGTTTTTGATTTGTTGAACTTTGGCATAGAAGTTGTTGTTGTAAGAAATTATTCTGTTTTGTATCAGGTTTCAGTGAGATCATCTCTAACAAACAGAATAAAACAAGCGCAGAAAGAAGACAGTGAGTTACAGAAAAAGGTTGTGTTGGTTCAGAAGGGTAAGTTACCTGATATTAACATTGATAATTATTGTGTTTTGAGATTTGGAAAGAGATTATGTTTGCCTTGTGATTCAAAGTTGAAGAATGAGTTGTTATGTGAAGCTCATAGTTCTTCGTTTTCAGTTCATCCCGGCGGTACTAAGATGTACAAAGATCTTCGGGAGTATTACTGGTGGGATGGAATGAAAATAGATATTTCTAATTTTACTATGAAGTGTTTGACTTGTCAACAAGTTAAAGCAGAGTGGTAGTTACCAAAAGGGATGCTTCAGCCTTTACTGGTGCCAGAGTGGAAATGGAATAATATATCCATGGACTTTGTTATAGGATTACCAAAGACATCTTGAGGTAATAATGCAATCTGGGTTATAGTTGATCGATTGACTAAATCTGCTCATTTCCTTCCTATTAGTGAAACTTGGTATTTTGATCAACTTGCTCAGTTGTATGTTAAAGAGATAGTCATGTTGCATGGAGTTCCCCACTCCATTGTATCTGATCGTGATCTCAGGTTTACTTCTAACTTTTGGAAAGGCCTTCAGAAGTCGTTGGGTACTGAATTAAATTTTAGTGAAGCTTTTCACCCTCAATCAGATGGGAAATCAGAATGAAAAATTCAGACATTGCAGGATATGTTACGTGCTTTCTCGATAGATTATCAGGGATGTTGGGACCAACATCTTTCTTTGGTTGAATTTTCTTATAATAACAACTTTCATTCTAGTATACAGATGGCTCCATTTAAGGAATTATATGGAAAGCGTTATTGAACTCCATCTTTTTGGGATGAAGTAGGTGAAAGGAAGCTGATGGGACCAGAATTGGTAGAAGAGATGGCATAGAAAGTTCAGTTGATTCAGAAGCACATGAGACCAGTTTAGAGAAGATAGTAAAGTTATGCAGATAACCGGAGGAATGATCTTTCTTTTGAGGTAGGTGATCATGTCTTTCTCAATGTTTCTCCATGAAAAAGTGTGATGCATTTTGGTAAGAAGGGAAAGTTGAGTCTGATATTCATTGGACCTTATGAAATTCTAGAGAAAGTAGGATCAGTTTCATACAGAGTGTCTTTACCTACATGTTTATCCTAGGTACACAATTTGTTTCGTGTTTAAATGTTGAGAAAGTATATGCCATATCCATCTCATGTTTTGAGCCCAGAGGTAGTTCAGTTGGAAGAGAATCTCTCTTATAAAGAAAAACCAGTCCAGATTCTTGACCATAGAGAGAAAGTGTTGTGAAATAAGGTAATTTACCAGGTAAAGGTTTTGTGAAAAAACCATATGGTTGAAGAGGCAACGTGGAAATTTGAAAATTCTATGAGGGATAAATACCCCCACTTATTTTGATAAGTAAATAAAAATGGAGAGGATGAAATTTACAAAAGGGGGGAAGGATGTAACATCCTAGGTAAATGAATAATAAGACATATTTCATATTTATTAATATTTTTGAATTAAATATTAATTTTACTTTAAAGGGTTTTCTATGTTCGATAGCATACCAGATACGCAACAACGGGTTTCTTTGGAATCTTACGTTTCACACTAATAATATAATATTATTATTTTAAATGGTAGTTAACTCCTAGCCGTTGTGTTGGAGAGAATGAAAAAAAATAACTACAATATTATTATACATGATTATAAAATGTATTTACATTTATCCAATAAAAAGTTAGAGGCTTAAAATGTGAATGAATCTAATTTTAAATACAATTTACATTAAAAGGTCGATTTACCACCATTGAATGGTGAACCCTCTTTAAATGTAGTTTTGGTTACTTTAATACATTCTAATTGACCAAATAAAATCCTTCTTTATAATGGGGACATCAAATTTTACTTTGGGTAATTTTTTGGAATTTGTTCGATAAAGTTCATTTTTTAATGAATAGTGAAAAATATTGTATTTTAATTCAAAATTTCCTTTTAATATAATTTATTTACATGGTTAGATTATCTTTTTTATTGGTTTTAAAGTGTAATTAGAATATATTTTTATCATTCATTCCAATTTTGGTCATTGGAATTAATTTCACTTTGAAATTGGACATAAACAAGTATCAATCTTTTGATAGTTATTTTTTCTTAAAAACGCGCTATTTGTTTTGATAACGGGAATTAATTTTAAAATTAATTAATGCCACTCCAATGTTTTGAATTTTGAAAAATAGAAATCATTTTTTAATTCATAATATAAAATATAGCTTAGGCTGAATTTTTGGTATTTTTCTGAAAAACTTCAATTTTTGATGAATATTGAAACCACTTAGTGGTAGTTAAAAAACTGACTTTTTAATTTAAATGAAAATTAACCACTTATATGAATTTAATTTATAAAATCCAACATACATGGTTGTTATCAAGAAGTAAAATGTGGTTCTATAAGATGAAAATAAGTTTTCGTGAATAGTAACTTTTGACTTTTATTTACTGCAGTTAAAGGTAAATAGGGTAATTCAAGGTAAAAAGAATATTATAATAATTTAAAATTACCTCTAAACTTGTCCAAACCTTATTGTTTGAGTCATTTAAGACCATGGGAATCTTTGGGTTGATTTGGGGACCCCATTGAGCCACTTGGGAGTGATAATGACAATTTAGATTAATTAACTTAAAGTGAAGGCAAAAATGAAAAAAGCAAATATATTTTCATAAATTAATTTTTAGAAGGGGTTATATAAATTATCTTTTTGACTATAAATATACATTATAAAGATAAAAATATTTCCTACATCACGGTATTTTTTTATAATTTTTAGATATCAAATAAATTAAATTATTTATGACACAATAAAGATGAAGTATTTACCTCATTAACAAATGATTTAAATAAAAAGATTATAATGACTAAAATATTATCCAAAACATGTCCAATTCTGATTGGATGATTTTATTTCGAATTTGAGTCATCTTATCTTTTAAATTAATGATTTTTGGACAATTAAAAACCGAATATCATTATATAATAAAATAATGTATTCACACTTTCCTAAAGAGCCCCTCCTCCCCCTTCTAAATGGAGACAATTTTTAACAAATTCCTCACACCTCTAAAGTCTTTTGGGTCGTCCAAAATCTAACCAATTAAGCTCCTTACATCCCTATCCTCCTCCTAAAAGCCTTAACTTAGGCATAAGGAACCTCAAGAAGTCCTTTTGTTTAAACCAAATAGAGTTACCCAAATTAAAGGTAACAGTTTCTCTTAAATTTCTTTCTTTTATTTTACTTCTCCAACCCCTAAACTATTTTTATTGCTTTATTTTGTAACAAAATCAGTATCCTCAACATACTATTATATTGTTATGAGAATTATTTGAGCTACACTTACACACACCTTCATCTAATGTATGAAGAACATAATGTTTCTGTGGATTGAAAACTAACGCCTCACGAAACGATGATTGTTCGATTATCTCATACCACCTCTCACGGTGGCCATTATGATGGAACTGTAATTATTTATGATATATATTATGTTTATGTTTTCTTTATGCTTCTGTAATTTCCATTTATATCATAGATTTATGTATTCCATTATGGGTAAACGCGATAATTTCATTTGAGGAAGTGCGGACTACCGCCCCCTCAAAGTGATATGACTCGTTTATACCATATGTGGTACGTATAAAGGATAAATTTAATGATATTATATATGATAAAATACTGGAATTCTAATATACCTATGTATTATTATGTTTTAATTCCATTAAATGTGAATTTAAATATGAAATAGAAATGGAAGTAGCGTTCATGTGTATGTACGGCTTACCGTCTCCATGAACGGTGCATTTCATTTTTTACCTCTAAATGTTATGTACTATTATAAATACATGTATATACTGGATATATATGATATCTAAATCATTATTATCATTCTGCAGATAATCGATATTTGACTACATTTACAACATGTAATTATAAGAAGTCCATTTTTGACTCAAGTGCCAAATATCGACAAAATGAACGTTATTAACTTAAATGATTACATAATGTTTATAACATGGTAATAAGTGATATAAAATGAATTATAAACTTTAAAAAGGTTCTAAATCAAGTAAAAATTAACTTTAGTTTATTATTCCGGATATTAAAGAACGAACGGGTCAAGTTGGACACGAGGTAAGGGACTTCGTCTCAATCTCCTTTCATTGAGGCATATTTTGTTTTAATACACCACTTTCTTTTATACGCTGTATAAAAACCCTTGAATTTTCAAAGGGAATATTTTTCTACGAAGCGTTTTACTAAACGACAAAAAATTATGTTTCTTTTTAATGTAAGCAGTGACAAAGACCTTTTCCACCGCCGCGAGTATTATTTGATCTTTGGCTTCCTCAACAAGATGTAATGTTTTAAAAGAAAATAAATACCTTATACTCTTTTAAATATTTTTAGTATTGAAAATGGTTTTGAAAATGGATTTGTTATGTCAATATATTTAAGTGATATATTTTGATTAAAATGTGGAAATGTTTCCTTTCCTTTATATTTGTTGTATGTGATATGATTTTAGATTGGTACTTAGACATTTGACAGGTAGTTACATGATAAACCAAATGATAGGTGGTGCCGTGAATACCAGGATGGGTGGTTACATTATAACCTCCAATGAATTTGGTATGGAAGTCATCCGTATGGCTATTCCATTTAGTGATATGTGTGGAAGCCGACCGTATGGTTATTCTATTTATGTATGTTTATGTCCCAAGTTACCTTTATATGTTATGTGTTATTTATATGGGTTTTATGGTAATATTTTGGTTACAAAAGGGTATGTAATGATATTTTATTTAGTGAAGAGTATTTACTACTTCAAGGTGAAAAGTATTACTTATGTTAAAGTATTCATGGTTTACTTGTTGTTTTTGAAAAACTAACAGTTTTCCTTTTTTGTGTATCCCTTACTGAGCTTTTTATGCTCATCCCAAGTTTTTGAAATGTTTTTCACAGGACATAATGTGGAATAGGGTCAAGGATGGGATCAAGGAAAAGTCATGTTGTCTTAAACATGGAACTAGATATGAAACTTTTTTTCAAGAGTTCATGTTTTGTAAAAAAATGGAAACTATGTAGAAGTGTCTACCTTGTAAATCTTTTGAGATGTAATTGTTATGTTTTAATTCTCTAAAAATCTAAACCTGAAAACATCCTCAATGTGAATTATTCATTTAATTCAATATTATGTAAGGTTTAAGGCTGGGTCCTTATAAATTACATATTTCAATACCACTATATAGAAGGATAAATAGCATACAACAAAAAAGAAAGGTTAAGGTAAGGGAATTTGGTCTCAATTTACCTTTCATTGAGACTTATTTGTTATTATGCACCAATTCACTTTTATTCAGTTCATAAACTTCATTTTTCAGGATATATAATAAATTTACTTATTCTCATGATATTATAAGTTTCATTTAATTTCATACCTTTTTGGATATTTTGATTCAAATGTTTCAAAGTGGTATGGGAAACTTTGGAATGTTTAAATTATCCTCAAGATTATTCTTAATGTTTATGTTTCAATCTAACTTCATTTTGTGATTGTTAATCTTCTCTTTAAAAAATCACTATATTGAAATAATTTTTCATTTTAAAGTTACTTGAATATCCAAATTCTCATACAATGAATATTAGTATTTCTTAAGCTGTATACCATTTTACAAATAGTGTCTACTTTGACAGTTATTTGATTATTTTGGGGGAATTATTAATAATAAAATATTCTTAATTCAATATGGATATTTGATAAGAAATATTATTTATTTTGATAATTTTATATGAGTAATAAATTATATTGGAAATGATGGGTGGATCTCAGACTTTATATAGCTCTTCAATGCATCAATAGGTTCTCATTAGATGAATAATTTAGGAAAATTAAACGGGTTTCAATCAATGGTTTTAAACAATATTATGTAATGTATTGTTGGTATAGGTTTTAAAGTGACTTAGATATGAAATAAATTAAGAAATAATCTCCATCATTTAGTTTCATTTATTATTTATCCATGAGAGTTTTCTTCAACATATCTATAGATGTAATTCATTCTTAGTTTATTAATTTATGGCATGAATTTTAGTTTCTTACCCTACCATATTAATTATTCTTTTTCTATTTGTGTAAATGGAAAGTGTTCTAAGTTATTTACCTTTCCATATTGATTGATTAATTATTTTTTCCATTGTAGTAACCCTTAAAAAGAATTTGAGCTCACCCTTATTGTGTTTCTTTCCTTATGTTATGAAGAAGAGAACTTTTAATGAGCTTTAAAGGATGCAATTTAGTTTAGCTTATTATGAAGAATGTTTTATTTTATTTTACCAATGTATTATGGGTATAATTTATGTAATATTAATTTCAATGACTACTAAAATGATTTATCCTTCTAGATTTTATTCTATTTAATCATTCCAATATAATAAAATAATGCACAGATTCTGGGCTTCTAGGGTTGGGGTGTTACGAACACGTATATCAAATTTGACTTCATTCGGGATGTCCAATACCAAAAATGGATTTAAAATATTTCCCTAATAAAGTATAAGAACAAAAATATTAGGGTATTTTTTAATTTTAGGTATCTCAACCTGCATTTCCCAATAGATTATTTCCTAATCCCAATTATATAACTTCCGATCGATGCAAGTTCTGGCCACTAGGAAATATTTTTATGGATGAATATTTAAGATATAATAAAATTTAAATATATCCTAAACATAAATATTCCACCACTTTTATGGAAACCTAAAGAGTGTACTATTATCGGGTGATTCCCTTTGTATTAAAGAACACGGACACCACAAATCAAGTCTTATACATTGTATTTTTAAACCCTTCATACAGAAGACCCTAGAATGTTTTGTAGATTACTTGGTGGTTAAATAACAATATTTTTGTCACACTATTACTATTTATGAGATATTGTTTCAAAATTTATGGTTTTATAGCCTCAAAATTAACCCATTTAATTTTGTTTCCTTGGTTACATTAGGAATCTTTTTCGACTATGTGGTATGCCATCGTGATATCGAAATAGATCTTGAGAGTAATAAACTGATACCTAAAATTCCATCTCCTCAAAACTTAAAATATTTAAGAATAATTAAATTATTCCTTTCTTATGTCAATTGATTCATAGGAAACCTTATAGGCATGTTATTAACCTTCACCGAGATTATGAAGAAGGGAGTCACTTACTGGTTGAATTAGGATTGTCATGAGGCATTTCACAATCTTAAGAAATACCTCTTGATCCCAATAGGGCTGATGCCATCGATATAGGGGAAACCACAAATATTATATGTTGAATCCCTCGATTGGATACTCTATGTTCGTCTCACATAAAAAATGGTATAGGGAAAAAATAGTATCTAATATCTCATCAAAACCATTCTAGAAAACATGATCTTATTTTTTAATATCGAAAAGAATTTACTTGCATTTATCTTTTCTATTAAGAAATTGAGGCACTATATACAATATCATGGGGTCCATTTAGTCTCTTTTATTGACCTTCCCAAGTATATACTCAATCCTACAATGTTAATTAGATGATTAACATGGTGGGTGGTCATTTTGTATCATTTTGATATCTAATTCATTCCCTAAAAGGTAGTCAAAGGGATATCATTGGAAGGTTTTCTTATAGAAAATACCATCATAAGAAGAACACCAATGGATACTGAATATCTTAATGATGAGTTATTTTACCTTCAAGTCACTCCACAAATATGGGAAGTGTACATTCATTGTGCCTCTATAATCCCAATAGGAAAAAATAATTGAGAACCCAAAACTCAATATGGTTAGTCTAGGAATCAACCTCATTTCCCCGTATAAGGAATTATTTCCCTATTATTTTCTATTTTCATAATGTTTTACAAAACATTAGGTAGAGTACCAAACTATTATTATGGGTTCAGAATTAGTACTGTAGATACCAATGGTCCGCCTAAATATCAAGGGTGCTTTAGAGTTGGTGATTAAGAAGATTAATAGTGAATATGAAATTAATAAAGAGGAATTTATTCCATTGTTAGATTTTGTGTTAGGGTTGATGAAATAATTACATTACAAGTATTAATTGTCTCATTTTCTGTAAACATAAAATGTTAAAGCGATGCATTTGAAAATATATCCACTGCTCTTGAGGATCTAGACCATGACAAGATAGTTTTCAGCATTGCACACCAAATGGTAATGTACCCATTCACTAGAAATAACATGTAATTGATCGATGATATCAACACATCATTTGAATAAGGTGATTTTATATATTCACCCATTAATACCACTATTAGATAGATTCCTCTATATTTAACTACATCCAAAGCGACATTCTTCTATTGGGCCAAGAAAAGAAAGAAAAGATCTAATATCATGTAGTCAATTTTACTCTATATGACGACCCAAATGATAAAAAAATCCTCTCTAAATGGAACTTTAATGGAGTCGTTGTAATTACCCATAATGTTTCAATATAACTTCCATTATGATTAAATAAATGTGTCATATTTTTTGATGTAGTATTATATAGAGCACATGCACTACATGGTAAAACCAACAACATTTTATTATATTGATTTAAAATTTTAATTTGGTGAATAAATATAACCATAATAATTGAATGTGTTCTAATGTTACATATAATTGAAAATATGATAACTATAATATGAAATTTTGGACATGCTTAATCTCTTAGAATGATCTCACTCATGAACATCATTATAGAAACGAAACAAAATATTAGTAATGAAATATTAATTTTTGAAAATGAAAATATATATAACATTGAGATAAAATATAATTTAATTGATAATGAATAAAATATGAGGTAGTTATAGATGGCAGTTAACCCACATGATCATTGAAAATAAGACCATTGGAATAGTAATATGACCATTGGAATAGTAATCTAACCATTAGGAATTGTAACCTGACCATTATACCAGTAACCTAACTTATTTAATTGTAAAATAATATTTATTTATATTATGAAATAAAAAACTAACAAATTTATTTCATGATAAAAGTAAATAAATGTTTAAAAGATGGTAAAATAAGTGTTTGGGTTTTTATAAAACAAATATGTTTTATTTAAATTTTATAATAAATAGATAAATTTAGAAGAAAGTTTATTTTCATAAAATGAGTTTATAAAATAATATTAAGTTAAATTATAAAGATAATATAATTTTATGAGACCATAATTAAATTTTTAAAGGGTCATAAAATTGATCATAATATTAAAATTTGTATTATTCAAATAAATTAGGATTTTATCTAAAAATTATTTTACTTTGATTAATAAAATTATTTTCAAAGTAGAATTTCATTTTTATAATCTTCATTTTGAAAAAATTTAGGGTGAATTTTCAGTATTTTTCAATAATGTTTGAATTTTTGTGAATAGTAAAATATGAAAAAATACAGTAATTTGAATTATAAGAAAAATACATGCATAAATGAGTTTTGGATGATGGAAGTGACTATTGTTTCAAAATTACATACACTAATTACTATATTTAGTCACAAGATTCGTTACTATTGATATTATTGAGAACAAATAATAAACTAAGTAATACTATATTAAAAAAACACCCATCTTCTCTTCTTATAAATACCACCCATCACCTCACCTTCTTCTCACACCTTATAATCCTTGGTAATAACAAAAAATATATACATTTCTCTCCACAACCATAATCCTCTCATCAATGGACTTTAGGTATTACCAAATGATTATTATATTGAGCCTCAAGGGGAGACCTAAGAGGAAACATACAAAAGAGAAGGTAATACTCTCAACTATGAGATTACGCCGCTTGAATCTAAGTCCCCCTATTCCAATCATTATGCATCTCAGTCATAGTATATTCCTCCGTGGTTGGTATTATATCATTATTCACTTGGTTTATGATCATATGGTTTATCAAGATTCTTGAATCCATGAATCAAATTTCTTAATATCAACTTATGATTTTAATCATTTTTTAAAATATATAAAATTATTGAAAATTAACTTTTCACCCAATAGATTTCTAAAAATCATAAATGTTTTGAAGTCATACAAAATTTAGGTGAAGTCATCTGAAAACATGAAGCCATAAAAAATATAGGTGGAGTCATAAAAATCCATTTTGAATGTCTTTGAAGACATATGTTTATGAAATTTAAATTTTTCTTCCTCATAATAATGTTATAAGAAACTATATGAATTAATATAGGAATTAAAATGTATTATGGAATATCTTAATATATTTATTTGTAAAATCGGCACTCATAATTCAGACATCACACTAATCAGCTTTAATCCTCTTTTAATAACTTTGAGGCCTCCTCAAACATCTAAAAAACTCTTCCAAATTTTTAAAAATTTGTGTACCCTAATCCACAAAAACATTATATTATTTCATTTAAGAATATCACATCAAAAATCAAAATTTATAAAAACTTCTGTAGAATCCATAAAAATTATCTAAGCACCATCACATTCTTTTTAAATCAACCAAATATTATGGAATCTCAACAAAACATATTGACATATCCTTCAAAACATTTATTCCTTATTGACATAAATGTAATTCAATCCAATGGAAACAAAATATTTACTTTATCTTGTTATTTTATTCCATATCTTCCATCGATGATAATAGGGTATAAAGTAATAACACATCCACATGTTCCATCCTATTTAGTTCTTCCAATGATTTTAATCAATGATACAAAGGATTTTTTTAATTTTATATCATTCATATATCTCTATATGTCACTATCTTTATAGATACCAATATATTTCATACAGAGAAATAAAATCTAAATATATTAATATTCATTTCATTTTAAAAATAAAATCATGAGGACTGTAAAGGATTAGTGTTTTTGGAAACTTGGATATATAAAAAATTAATTTATAAAAGATCTAAATTGTATCCCACTTAGTTCTCCATAAATATAACCCATCTTATAAACATAATACTTAAAACCTTTCATAATATCCTAGGGAAAGGAATCGTAATAATTGATTATCTCTAACTCTCAGTAAGGGAAAATAAGGGAGATATCAATGATAACTTAAAAATAACATATACTGAAGTGTGTGAGAACATAATAATAAAATTAAAAATCATTAAATTATATATCATTGATCATAAACATGGATAAATGAATAATTATTTGTAGTTTATAATACATGAATCTTAAAGTAATCAATGAACATAATCCATTAGAGAATAACATTGGCATAAGACATAGTTATTTCAAATACACAAAATCATTGAAATTAATTTCCTTAATAGTCAAGGATCAATTTGAAGACTATCATATTGGATTGGGTTTACTCCCCAATCCATAGTATTAGTCATATTTCACTCCTAATACTATAATAGTAAATGAATCCACATACTAAACTCTGTTCACTCCCCATTTCAACCCTGTTTATCACATGAGATATTCATCTTTACCCAATTCATTTGAAGGTTATTTAATTTTGGTCCCACCAGTCACATAATAAAAAGAATAAATATTTTTACCCTCATATCCTAAAAATTTCATCATATAATAATAGGTAATAAACTAATGGGGTTCATAAAAATTTCATTATAGCATAACTCATGGAAGAGAAACAGGTATCAAAAACATTTCAACGTTTTATCATATCGTAACTTGTAGAGAAGTTATTGGTTTAAAATGAATATTGTCATCATAATCATAAATCATCCACATATACAAGAAGAATGGAATAATTTAATTTTTTCCCCATTAATGATTTTATAATATTAAAGGATATCATCTTAAATGGAAATTAATTTTAAATGGTTACACGGAATATTTTTTAACGAAAATACAGTTTTCTCTTTGAAAAAGCATATTTAAAATCTAAAAAATTTCCTGAAAATAAAGAATTCAAATTATATAAAACATTAACTTGGAAAAAAAATTTATGAATATTAATATAATTTAAGGTTCATAATGGGAAATAAGTTTTTTAAGTCATTTAAATTAATAAAATGTTTCATTTCACATTTTCTGTAAAAATTCAAAAGTAAAACATTCAAAAAACTACAATAAGATTCCTCATACATAAAAAAATATGGTTACAATAAGATTAAAAAATAATTTACATAATACTAAAAACATTCTTGAAAATATTTTTAGAACATATGGAAATGGAAGATAATGGATTTTCAATCGAAGATAAAAATAAAGTTAGTTTTACTTAAAAATGTTCTTTTAGTCTCTTAAGTTTTTAAGGTGAGGAAAATAAATGGAAAACATTTAACACTAATAAAAAACTAGACTTCAACAGTAATTGAAATGATCTTTATTATTTATAGAAAATTACTGACTACGTGAGCGATGATAAAATCCCGAGACTTTTATGAGTGTTGAAAAAGCACTGATAAAGGGGAAATTTATCAGTGCTAACAAAATAATAGATAAATGGGATCTTTATTAGTGATATTAAAATAAATGATAAAGGCCCCATTTATCAGTGCTTTTATTTAGTGCCTCTAAGTAAATACTTTATTAGTGATTTTATAAGCACTGATAAAGGACATATTATCAATTCTGTTGAAGCAATGATAAAGTATACCCTTATAACCGCTTTTTTATGTACTGATAAATGTGTCCTTTATAAGATATTTTAAATGTTTTAATAAATTTATTCTTTATCAGTGCTTTTAAATGTGCTGATGAAGGACCATACTATAGTGTGTTGTAGCAACACACTGTAGGACCAGAAGCACAAGAAACACATAAAAACACACTAGAAACACACCAGATATCAACAAAAACAAAAACAAATACCTAATTTAAATGAAATTAAATTTACATCACAAATACCAAAAAAGACATTATATTATAAGAATTTCAACCGTTGGTTTATACAATAACATAAATAAAAATTATTATATACATTCAAAAACAATCCTAGTTTTCAATGTCAGTACGATTTCTATTGACTTTCTTTGTCGAACTACCAACACTGTATGAGTATCTTCAAACAAACCACATCAAATCAAAAAAAGAGTCCACCTGTATAAGAAAAAAATTATTATGAGTAATAGTAAAAAATAAATGAATTAAAAATAAATATTAAATAATACATTAATTTTATAGACAATGATTTTACTGTGCAAATATCAGGATTACCTTTCTATTTGAGTAGAGGAAGTGATGTTTCTATTCTTGAAAATGAAATATAGAGAACTTAAATAAAGTGATAAATTCAATACTATAGGGTTGAAAAGGTTCTAAGAGAGAAGAAGCATGAAAGTTTGACCGAGAACCCCAACTCAAAAAAAAAGAATCCACCTGTATAAGATAACAATTATTACATGAGTAATACTAAAAAGAAATAAATTAAACATAAATATGAAAAAATTCATTAATTATATGGAAAATTATTTTACTATGAAAACATAAATATTACCTCTATGATTGAGTAAAGATAACACCATTTCTATTCCTGCAAAGGCAAGACACATGGGAAACAATATTCTAAAATAAACAAAATGTACAAGGAATAATGAAAATTAAATCAACATTTCATTATATAATCTTTAATTAGAATATAGAATGTGTATCATAACATTACCTTTACATATTTCTAAAGGGTTTCTTTTGTCCAGATATAAGCTAATAACAAAACTAAGGATTCTTTTTTCACTTCAATACTACTGGTTTACTACTACTTAGCATAACATATGACATAAAATTCTTGCCTGGAGTCACCATGATGCTCTCATCCCACACAAGATCACCTCCATCTCTATCAAATCATAATTAATCATTCACTTTTCCTTCTCTTCTTGCACCCATTTACTACTTGTAAAGATGCATGATTCATACAGGTGCATGCATATAGTAAATGGGTGAAGGAAGAGAAGGATAAGTGAATACTGAATATTGATATGATACAGATGGTGGTGAGCATGTATGACATGAGAGCATCCTAGGTACATCAGGAAAGAAGTTCATATCAGATGCTATGTTAAGTGGTAGTTAACCAATAGTAGTGAACTGCATAGAGAGTCCTTAGTTTTGTCATTAAAATTTTTGAGTGATGCACAACTAATCCATGTTTTGGATTTATTTATCGATGGATCCAAATAGACATTAATATTCTTACAACATGCTAAAAAAGTAGAAATATTAGCATAAATGACCAAAAATACATAATATAAATGAACCTGCACACAAGGTACAAAGATAGATTTCTAAAAAAATAGACATCTCCAAACAAGAATGATAGAAATAGGGTAACTAATTCAAGAAAGGATAATCATTTAAAGGTTCAAATTAAAAAAACCATTTGAACTAAGAAAGGATATTTTCATAATTATTTTACAATGAAAGATTAACTTATAATATCCATAAAAAATGAGAAAACTCCAAACATCTTCACCCCAACATGGTAGACAACAACTGAGCCAATGTGTTTATGATTCTTTCACAACAAATAACCCAAAAATTCATCCTCCACCAACATCTAAAAATGGATATCCTTGGAGAAGAGGAATTGCTCCATGATCTCTAGATGAAGACCTCCAATGAAAAGATAATCTTTCAATATATCTTACAGCACTATCTCTGGACAAAAGGAAACCAGCTCTTTGGAGTGTTCAACATAATCCTTCACTATCCACTGAACTTATTGGACACTCATGAGCTCATCCATTTTCTTCATCTTCACCTCCTCATGTATAAACCCTTAGAAAAAGTGGAACATAAAATCTTCCCACATCATCCTAACTTGCATTGTTGGTGGGGAAAATATTTCCCATTCTTCCAAAGATTGACCCTCAAGTAGACCCAGAATAGCACGAACTCTAACAGATTTCGGAGTTCCAAACACTCGAAAGACATGAACAACTTCTTCAAGCCACTTCATTGCCTCTAATGAACCACAATTTCGACAGAATATGGGTAGAAACTGAGGAAAACCAGAAAGAGGGTGAGACCCTGTAGAAACTTTGACAACCATTCTCGGTGGAATATTATAAATAACACAAATATCATAACATCGGGTTTAGAAACAATTTGAAACAAAACCTAATGAAACATATTAGACAAAATCAATTAGATAACAAGACAAATTTCATAAAAAAATAATTATATATTTGAAAACCACTATTTCATTTTCAATTTCAAGACACCTTCTTCTAAGAGTACTTTTTACAAAATAATAACCCACATTTTTAAAGCAAATAGAATTTCTAAAATCATTTTTCCCATTTCCAAAAACCATTTTGGAAAATCAAGCCAAGATGATCCCCAAAAAAGAGCATGAACATTGGACACAATTTATGGGTAATGAGTCAAAATGACACTAATACAATATTTATCCTGGAATACATTACATAGTGGTCATCAATCATCTCTCGTCATGCTTCCATGATGTTAAACTGTAAAATTTCATCCTAGAAGAAAGATGTTAAACTACATAGTGTCACTCATACTTTTTTGATGATGTTAAACTATAAAAATTAACCCTAGAAGCAAGGAATTCAATTTCACATTGTATCTCATCGTTATAGGACATTAAACTACACAAATTCATTCTAGAAGAAATATGTTGAAATTTACAACATCTATCATCTTGGTTGCAGGACATTTAACTGCAAAAATTGATCATGGAATTACGAAGTCAAATCGTACAATGTATCTCATCCTAGTTACATGAAGTTAAACTACAAATATTCTTCTTTTCCACAATACATTAAAATTTATAGAGGAGTCGCACTGGCAGTGGCGAGGAGATGAGATGTAGGGTTCATCAAGGTTAATAAAAACGTGAGAAACAAAATGTAGAACCTAAAAGATCAAACAATGATATAGGAAAAGTAGAGAATAAAATACATTTGATTCTATCCTTGATTTGTCAGATATATCGTAGTGGAGTTTCACCAGTAATAGAGGAGTTTTGTGAGAGATTCAGAATCATGATGAGTGAGTATCAGTTAGGGTACTTTTAAATAGATTCGGAACACTTTTAATAGTTCTTTCAAAAAATCACTCATAAAGAACCCTTTTTTAGGGTTTAAATCGATAATCACTGGTAGAGGGATATTTATCAGTGCTCAAAAAGTGCTGATAAAAAACATCTTTATCAGTTCTATTATTTTAGAACTGATAAAAAAATCTTTTTATCATCACTTTTTAGCACTGATAAATATCAATCTTTATCAGTGCTAAAATTTTAGCACTAATAAAGGATTTATTTTAATAAATTTATTATAAATTTATAATGTTTAAATATATATAATTATTTATTTATAATTATATACATACTTATTTAAAAATAATTATTATTTATGTATAATAATTATAAATTTATAAATTTATAAATATAGTAAATATAAATTTATAAATACATTTATTTATAAATATATATTTAAAAATATATTTTCACATTATTAGGGGATATATAATATTAAATACATGAATTTTAAAAATGTGTGAAATTGAATAATTTCAAATGAGTTCACTTTAAAAATATTGAAAAAATAGATATGTTTTATTAATTAAATATAAATTATTAAAAAAATATTGATATATATATTTAAGTAAAGATGAATATATATTCAAAAAACTAAAACATAAAAAAATATATATAAATAAATAATATAAAATGATGAAATTCAAAAATGGAATAAAAAATAAAAAAACATTAAAAATTAATTCCCTAACTATTTTTTTAAAGGCAGTGTCAGGGCCCCTTAAATAGAATAAAAAACAAGAAAAAAGAGTGAGAGGATGTGGTTAAATAGAACATCACTTCCCTTATTAAAGAAATCAATGACCATGTTATTTCCTAATCTTAGATCCAATCTTTTTCTCTTCTTCTTGAATGTCGTTCCAATTTATACATCATATGTGCCTATGACCCTGACCTCTAGAATAGATCTCTTATAATCTTATTTTTTTTTGAAGGAGGATTTCTCAGAGTCAGATTTAATCAATGGTTTCAAATATTCCTTTCAAGTAGACCAATCCGCATATCCACATCCTCGACCATGAATTCATGGACAACAGACTCACTTCCAAGATTTAGTTTTTTTCCAAGTTCCTTCTGGTTCTTCCATTACTAAATCTGATACATCATTATCAAAGATAACTTTCACATTATTATCATGAACCTCTTTTTTCTTCAAATTGTCTACTCCTTGGTCTATAAGGGATGATTTATCTTCTTGAGAATCCTTTCCAAAATCATGTATATCATGAATGAAGCTGATCATACCCCAAAGATTTTGAGAAAGAGAAGATCCCAAAGAGTTATGAGAGACTTAGGGTAAAACCCCTACATGTAATGGGGATGAAGATCCAAGATCAAAATGTGATGAGATTATAGGTTTATTCATATTTGGTTGGTTCTCACTACGAATTGTAGTTTCATTCATATCAGAATCAAGTATGGGAGATTAAACTAGATCATTTCTATGTGATTGTATAGTGGAAAAAACCTATTTAGGTGCTTCCATTTAAATTTTATGCTTAATAGTGTCATAGTGGGAGCCTATATCTTTATAAAGAGAAGACACCTCCATTTTATTGGAGTCACCAACATTTATATATTCACCTTGCATTCCCAAAGAATACAAAACATAATAATGGTTGATGGCTTTGCACTTTTTTGAAATAACCATATGATAACCATCATTATCAACCACATTGGTCTTACCTTTTCTTTTATAATGGAAAATAAGTTCCTCCCTCATTTAAAAATCCACTCCTTATTGAAAATAATCCTCTAAATCAGATTATTTTTTCTCTTCCACTAGAGCTATGTCAGCCTATGAAGCAGGATCAAAAGATAAAGGACCACCTGTTTTTTTGTTCTATTTTGCAACATGCTCACTAGGAAGTTTTTTGATAACACCATGTCCATGCATTATATGCGAAGTAGCACCATGATGAGTCCCATTTGTATGAGAAGAGATCATACCTTGGACTATTGGTGGATCTCTATTTCCGTCTCCTTATTTGAAAATATTCACAAAGGAGACACTCCCAACATTTTGGAACTTATCAGTAGAAACTTTGCGTTGGTACACTTGGGTTTCCTTCATGGGACCACACTATCTCAATTGATTTGTACCATCCAATCTCCACATTTTAGGAAGATGGACATATTTCAAGAAAATAGAGCATTGTGTGTTCTTTTGATATCTCTCAAAGGAGTGAACAATTTGAAAACAACACGAACATAACTCTGGAAAGCATTCAAAATGGATTGATAGTTCAAGTTTGAAATCACTAGTAGTCAAAAAAAATATTTCAGTAAGATCATTTGATATATCAATTTAAACTAAAGCTATGGCATAGAGTTCATACCGTTCCCTCTCGATTTCGTTGTAAAGTTTTATTGGTCTCCCCAATGCAGCAACTACATCATGAAATATTGAAGGGTGCTAGAAGAACAAATTCAGTCTATTTATTTGAATCCATGCTTGAAAAATGGTGTTCCTAGTGGAGTGATAATCAGTAATAGGATACCATTCTTGTAGGGAGAGATAACCAGGATTCAAATGAATTGGACCGAATCCCCAAGCCAAGAATATTTTTTATTCCAATGAGAAAACAGTGTGATACATGCCCCTACCGATTGAAATCAGTCACAAATATTCAAATCCCCATTGTTGATGAAGCTGAGTATTTAGGTCTTGAAGATTCCATGGAGCATTCTGCCAAGTTGTTAACACTCTAACCAGTAGAGAATGTCGAAATACCTCAATTCAGTCTTCTAGTAATTTAGGGTTGGCTTTCAAAAAAGATATAGAACCATTTCATGTGATTATTTTATTCCAAGACTCTGAATCATCTATTAAATCAATGAAAGATCTATTATATGAGGCCTTAGGTTTCAATGAACCGGGGGAACCCACTGTATTCGGATCAAGGGCTACTTCTTTCCCAGATGATACTAATCTCACCTATGCCTCATTGACGACCCTGGACACCTTCTTTGCAGGAGGGACAAAGACATACTTAGGATCAATGTATCATTCGAGATTTTCCATGGGTCAGAAGTTTTCCCAAGAATCGTCGTACTGTCACCAAGAAGAACTCCCCATCTGTCTCATTGTCATAAAGATCATGAATTCCCTAACTGTAATAGTATTAAAAATAAATAAATAAAAATGACCGATTAAAAACATAATATATTAAATGTATCATGTTAAAAATCAAATTCTTAAATATACTAATAAATTACATAAATATTAGGTATATGTGTTTCTATATATTATGTAAACATATTTGGGTGCGTGTTTTCATATAAACTACATTAATTACATATATATATATACACGAAATCAATGTAATGCATGGCATTTGATATATGTTCAATTGAAAAAACTAACATTAAAAATGAATAAGACATTTATATATTTTTAATTATCATTTAATTCATTTTATATATATTTATATTTAATATATATTATTTATTACTATTTATAATTAATATATATATTATATATATTCATTTTTATTAATAATTTTTTAAATAATTTTGTAATTTATTCATTTTTTATTTTTTATTTAATTATATATTCATTTATATATCTACATTTAATATATACTATTTATGAAAATTTATAATATATATGTATATATATTAAATTTAATCATTTTTATTAGTAATTATTTAACTAATAAAATGTTTAGTATTTTTCTTAATTTACTCATTTTAAAATTTTATTGGTTTAATTATTTAATTTTATTCATTTTACATATATATATATATTTAATATATACTATTTATTCATTTCTAAAATTTATATATATGTTTATTCATTTATAAAAATAATTATTTAATTAATGAAATTTTTAAAAATTTTAAATTTAATTTTTAAAGCTTTATCAGCCCTAATAAACCACTGATAAAGGTTACCATTTATCAGTGCTTTATTATTAGTGCACATAAAAAGTAACTTTTATCAGTGATAAAAATAAAGCACTGATAAAGGTGGACCTTTATCAGTGCTAAAATAAAGTGTTGATTAAGGTAAAATTTTATCAGCAATAAAAACATATGTTGATAAAAGGCACCCATTATCAACACTTTTATTTATCACTAATAAAGGTCCACCTTTATCAACACTTATTTTAGCACTGATAAAGATGGACTTTCTTAGCTCATTTTTCTAGCGTTGATAAATGTTGGCGCTATTAAAGGCCAGTTTTGTAGTAGTGTAATATAAAGAAATAATAATATTAGAATAAAATGTAGGCATTTCATGGGAGTTTTATCAGGGAATTTAATAATTTAATATTTATTGATGAACAATCTTGAAAAATAATGAGATTGTAATATAAATCCCTTATAACTTTGGTAACTTTTGAAATATAAGACCTATGATGAATAAAATAAAAGGAAACAATAAATATAATTAATAGTATGATATTAATGATATTAAATTCAAATGGTGATGTATAAAATCCTAATAATTATTATATCTTCCTAACATAACTTCTCTCCCAAATAAGATAATTTGAACCGATAAACCCTTATCTAGATTTCCAATTGCTACTAAAGTGTTATATTCTACTGTATAACATAATAAATTTATTATATTTCCATAAAATAATAATTTAAATACTTATAAAATATTATATGATCCATTTATAACATTTAAACACCCATTAATAAATAATTTATTTTTTAAATCATTATTTGTGGGTGTTAACTATTTCTTTTTTTCATAAGAGTTTCAGTTCAATAGTTATGGTCCCTGAACATTGATCATTGTTCCATCATCTCAATATTTTAAATCATGACATAAATAAAAAATATATTCATTATATATATATATATATATAATAATCTATAAAAGTTATAGATAGAAAAATGAATTACACCATTCATGGAGATGGTAGGACGTAAGTCTGCCTGAATGCTGTTCTAACTTTTCGACCGATGGAATGAAAGAACGTTCAATAATAATTCACTATTATAGAATCATTATTAAATAATATTAACAATATATATCCATAAAATCCATCATTATAATAATCTATGTATGTAATAAGTTCAAAAGGAATCAAACCACTTTGTTGAGGTGGTAGTTCACACATATACATGAGCGATATTACCATTTTCTAACAGATTAGAAGGTAAGAAAGTAAATATGATATTATTATTAAATAATAATAATTATGTCTTAAATATAAAATTTAAACATTAAAACCATCATAATATCCATTAATAAATTGTGGTCACAAAAAATGAACGACATCACTATGTGGAGACTACAAGTCATACATACACATGGGCAGTATTTTCATTTCACTTTTGACGGGAAAGAGGGAAAATAATGGCTGTTTCATAATAATAATAACATTTAAATTTATTTATTGTGATAAATATATTATTTTATGATAAATACCACATATTTAGTGTAGTTAAATGATGAATTAAAAGGAAAATGACTAGTTAATGTGATTAACTCTTGTTTGAAAGGACTCCTTAAGATCATCTCTTATTTATCCTCTCGTTTGATCTTTTGGGAATACCAACAACTATAGAATGCATAAAATAATTAATAAAAGATAATTATTCAAATATTTATGGATATATAATTATTAATTTTGTGTAAAGAAGAGAAACGATGGTTTTCCTTCTACTAGAGAGGGGGGTACTCTTGGAATTTCATAAAATAGTTAAATACCAAAAGTTTATTCTCTAGAAAAATGATTCAAAATTGATAGATATTTAAAAACAATGACTTTTTTGTATAAATTTCATAAACCAATAAAAAATAATAGTATTATATGGTGTTTTAAACATTATCACTTGGTTTAACCCCTTAGATAACATATTTTAACCTTAATTGGGAAAACATATTTTTCACTCATAAAATGTTATAATTTTACTTATTAGGAAAAAATTGGTTTTTAAATTTACAAGGAATGTCATTTTAGATCATATATTATCCACATAATCCTATTTTAATATTTTTATTATTTTTAAATAATTTTAAAAAAATTCATTTTCATATAATATCATTAATGACATTTGGGACCCAATTCATTTAATTTGACATTTAAGACTCCAAGAAATTGATGAAATTAAAACAAAATCCTTTAAAACAATAATTATATATTATATTCATATATATTTATTTTAATACTATAGCTAAAGAAATTTGTATTAATATTTTTTTTAAATCATTTATTTTATTATTCTATTAAGTGAAAAAATATTATGTTAGCATTGAGTAAGCATTGAAGGTAAGTATATAATCAGTAAAAATTAAAAATAAATTACAATAATGTAAATATCTTTATGAATCTGAAAATAACCATTAATATTTTATAACAACTTTCATTTTTCCCTACATGAACACATTATAGTTATATTTAAAATTAAGAGAGTAAAATTTTATATTTTTCTTTACATTAAATTTTATATAGGTCTTTTTTTGGAAAAGTGTTGCCGGAAAAAATAAATATTTACAAAAAGATGATATGGGTTGAATTAAATTCTTAAAATAATAATTAATATGTATTATCGTGACCTTAATACTTAGAATTTTCCTAGGATAACCCTAGTTACCCTTTACCGAGGTCATAAATTTTACCAAGGCTATTATTCATAATGCCTAAAATTAAAAGGGACTGATTTAAAAAATTTGGACATTGTTATTATTTATAAGAAATAAAATTTTTAAGAACAAATTTATATAAGTATAATGAAAAAATTATAAAATAAAAATCACAACGGAAAAACGTTTTTATAAAAAAATGCATTTTTATGTATAAAAAATATTTTTATAACAAATTCAACTATAAAATTGAGTCAAATGACCTTAATTATATTATTTATAATATAATATAACTAATTTAACTTTTAAGTCATTATAAAATAATTTAACCTTTTACATACATGAAAAAATACAGTTTTCAACAAAAATGAGTATTTTAACTATTCACAGGAAAATCATTCTTGTAAGAAAAATCCAAAACAATTCACCCTAAGAAAATTTGGATACCAATATTTCAAAAATTACTTTAATTTATGAAAATAAATTTTCTAAGTTATGAAAAAATAAATATAATATTTTTATGCATAAATAAATAAAAATTATTTTCGAATAAAATGTATTTTCATTGAATAAATTGACTTTATTAAAAATTTAATGCTTATTTCATAAAAATTAACCAATACATTTTTATTGAGTAGTGACATTCCATAAATTTAATAATGGGGTTAATCCTATTCATAACCTATATTTTAATATATAGTTTAAAATGTAACAATCAAATAATAATATTTCATAATTCATTTAAACATTGTGTTGTGTGTTGTATAGGATATTGAATATTGTGTTCCATTAAAATATCTTGTTGTTTCACTCTCCCCACTTAAAAAAATTTCTTCCTCACAATTTCAAATTGTTCTCATTAATCATGGGTGTTATATTTCAGAATTTCTTATTGAAAACCCACATCATAAATAGGTTAAATAGAACTTACTCTTGAAAAAAGGGAAAGGAAAATACAAAGGTCATTAGGAATAACACGTAACATGGTTTCTAATAATTAAAAAATAATTAGGAAGTGAAAATAATTACATGGATTAAAAGTGATGTACAAATATCATTTATCATAAGAAAGTAAATTATCATGATAAATTTAATTACCAAAAAACTAAAAACAAAAGTGTTGAGAAAAAGGCCATCAATTCATAAGAAATGAAGGTAAGAGAAAAATTTTTTAGTATCAATATTAATTTCCTAGATTTGAGAAATTACTTTACTATATATACTAATAACATAAAGAAATATAATTACTTGATATGTATAATTCCATACAATAATATATTTCTACCACAAATTCATCTATTTCTCTAAATGACGGTTATTCAAAATGAATATAATTTTTTAAAGCACTAAAAAAAATCATAATCCATAAAAGGATACTAAGAAATTACTCCTATATTTAAATAATAACAAAAAATGAATTGTTAGTAGAAGGTAAGATAATATCCAAAATCTATAAACCCTCATATGAATAAAATAAATTTCCCTCCAAAATAACATCAAAGTTTAATCTTTTATCATTCCACAATTAATAACCCTACATTCAAAATAACGTCAATTACCACAATAATATATTATTATTTAACATCAAAGGCCATATCACAAATTTTTATTATATTACTCAAATTTTAATTGTTTTCTTCCCAAATACTCGTTCATGTTAAATCACATGTGAAAAATAAAGGTTGGATATATGTCAATATAATAAAGCATCTCCCCAAATATCATTAATCTCTAACTTAAATCGCTATAAAATATTATAATGTAGTGATATTCAAAAAAATATAATGAATTAAATTTATATAATAACTTGGAAGGTAACCATTTTCTTAACCATAAATATATCTAAACATTTATAATAGTTATTTAATCACTTTTCAACCATCAATATTATCAATATCCCACTATCTAATAGACTATATTTAACTCAACATCAAATAATATATTAACACAATGGATTATTTAAAATTCAATAGATTATAATTCCTAAAACCTAGTAAAATATTGAAACCAACTTATAACCCACCACCTATGACCTTAAAATGGGTGATAAACCCATGATGGTATCCATAACTCTAAGTTAACCTCACATAGAAACATATATGATTTCAGGAATTAACCCACTTTGTATTCCTAAAATAAAACCACAAATTATTTTAAATATTCTCTAAATCAAAAAATAAAATTAATTTCATCAAAAATGGGATAAATCTATTTATAATCAAATAAAAATTTAATTTTAAGGTCAACAATACTATCCTATTTACATAATCAGTATTAATAATCTCTTTATCCCAATAAAAACTTATCAGCATACTAATAAATTACTTTTCTTTTTTATTGGTAAAATTCAAAATATGTTTTTAATTCCTTAAAAAATATTTTTGAAAAATCCTTAGATGTTTCATGATAAATATATCCAAAATATTATTGATATGAATCTTCTAAAACATAATTTCAAAAAACACTTCAATCATTTCACATCAATGATTGGAATTTCATTAGTCCTTCGTTGGGCTAGTAGTTAACCCTTGGATTGGGGTATTGGCTTAGATAATTCCCATATTCCATGCACATGAAACAATAATCTATAAACATGGATGCATGAAAAAATGATTCATTAATGATATAAATTTTTTCCCATGTAGTTATTAATAACTACCACAATTTTAATACATATAATACATAAACACTTTTATAATATCTTAGGGAAATAAATATATGATAGTGTAAGCTCCAATTATCTATAACAGTGAGCATGAGATATATCAATGTTCACTTAAACATAAAATTAACTTAAGGGTATAAGAAAATGAGGAGAACTTTAAATAAACTTACCCTTCATGTAATATTCCAAAAAGATTAATCATGGCATAGTGATTAAAATTTTATAATACATTAATTATAAAGGAATTAGTAAATATAATCCTGGAAATCATAACATTTGAATATGACATATATTTATGGCATATAACTAAGAATAGAAAATAATTTCTATAGTTGTTAAGAATGAAATCCAAGGCTAATATAGTTTATTGGGTTCACATTGAATTTTAACATAGTAGTAAAGTATTATTCCCATGTTTATCATAGAAAAAAATACCCTTATTAAACAAGGTTTTCTCCCCATTCAAGTCATGTTTATCTCACGATATATCCAAATTTCTCAATGCATTGGAGGAAAATATAATTTTGGACCCAATCAACACATAATGGAAACCATAAATATGTGTCTTATAAGAGTATAAAAAATTCAACATATCATAAATTTTGAGAAATAAATTTTTTTCATAAACATTTCATCACAGAAAAAACCTTTGAAAATAAATGGGTTTCAAAATCATTTACTCACAGAATAACCTATAGAAAAGGTTCATGTTTCATAAACATTTTTCGAAAACATAATATATCATCTAGAGATATGATATGTATTTACTCATCAAATAATATATCCAAAAAATATTATCAATCATCAAATGATGTTGTCTTAGATTGAAAATGATTTTAAAATACGTCTTAGAACATTTCTTGAGAAAAATACACTTTTCACTTTGAAACCACTAATTTAAAATGATTTTTTCCAAATAATAACTAAAAATTTTAATTAAGAATAATATTTTAAAAATATAATGTAATAATCAATTAACTTTTTGGTCATCATAGTGTGAAATTATGCACACATTATATATGCTAAAACGATGAATTATTTCAATTTTTTGGTAAAATTCCAAAGAAACACATTCAGAAAATGAAAAAATGATTTAATTTAACCCATTTTGTAAGTAAAAATTGGGAAAAATGACTTTAAAAAAATATTTGATTATATTAAAAATATTATTGATAAAAAAAATTTAGAAAACATATACATGAGAGAGAAAGGATTTTTGGTCGAAGAGAGAAATAAAGTTGGTTTTAATTAAAAAGATAATTTGGATATCATGAGTTCTTAAAGTGAGGAAAATAAAATGGAAACATGTAATATACATAAATAAATATATTAGAAGAAAATAACTTAGATTATTCAGAGGTATATCATGAAATTTCATCATCATAAACTTATTCATAAATAATCTGGACAAATAATGAGGTTTTAACAAAAATCCATCACCACATGGGTAACTTTTGAAACATAACCCCATGAGAGAATAACATAAAATTAAACAACAAATTTAATTTATAAAATGATATTAATATTATAACATGAAAAATTAAATGTATAAATTCACCTCAAATAATATAAAATCCTAATACAACTTGTGTCCCAAAGATTATAAATTGAGATGATAAACTCTTACCTCGAGTTCCATATTAATTAAAAGTGATGTATACTCTTGAATAATAAATTTAAATTTATTATAATTATATAATTGAATAATTAAAATACTTATTATATCATATAAAATCTCTTTATAATATTTCAAAAACCATTAATCAATAATTTCTTATTCAAACCATCGTTTCAGAGTGCTAACGTTTGTGTTTTTTCATTAGAATTTTTGATCGATAATTATTGTCCTTATACATTGATAATGGTTCAATCATATCCATAATATTAATAATGGTAAAAATATCTTACATATTCATTATATATATATTTAGTGTCATCCATAAAATTGAGAGACAAAGCAATGAATTACATCGTTCACAGGGACAGTCGGTCGTATGTATGCATGAACGTTGTTTTCAATTTTCAAATAATAGAAAAATAAATTTTAAAAATATTTCACCATTATAGATTAACTATTATAACATATTCATGATATATATTCATAAAATTATTCCTTGTTACCATCTATGTTATAATGAAATTTAAAATTGACCATATCACTTCACAGAGGTGGTAGTCCACACATACGCATGAGCAATGTTATACTATTATAATGGATTGGAGTCTAAGATAGAAAATATTATATAATTATTATACAAGAATAATTATTTCATTAATATTATGTATATAAATATTAAAACCATTATAACACCCTTTCATAAAATATGGGTGGTGGAAAATGAATGGTATTTCTATTTGTGGATGACATGTAGTATGTACGCATGAGCAATATTTTCATTTCCAATTTTATAGGAAATAGGATTGATAATGGTGGTATAATAGTTTTAATAAAATTTAATTTCATTTATATTAATTAAGTTAATTTTTATAAGTTACGTAGATTTAGTGGAGGTAAAAGAAGATGTAAAAAAGAGACTAGTTAAGGATATTAACTCTTCATTGAAAGAACTCCTTCAAATATCCTTATAAGTGTACTAGGCTTAGAAATTTCAGAATTAAAAAAATAATAAAAAATTTATGTGATATTTTGGTAAGATAATTTATAAGGGTTTGGTTGAGATAGAGGGATAAATGTATTACAAATAATATATATGAGGGGTACCCTTTTATAAGTTGTGTTTGTGTGTGGGGGGGGGGTACTCATATATTTTTATAAAAGATTAAAATATTAAAGTAAATTATCTATAAAAATGATACCAATGTAAAGATATTTTAATCTAATTTTGGATTTGGATTAAATATCATCAACCATTGGACATGTTTATGTAGGGTTTTAAACCTTATCTTTTGGTTTGAACTCTTAACCAACCATTTCTACATAAGAATTGGATTATAATTGGACAATAGATGATATTTTGGAAAATATATTATTCGTCTTTTCCTCTTTAAATATTTTTTATGATTTCAATATTATTTAATATATTTTTTTTATTTATAAAATATCATTAATTTCATATTTGAAACTATTCATTTTATTCATCTTTAAAGACAACAAGAAAGGATAGAATTAGAATATAATTATATAAAAAACACTAATATGTAATATTAATCTATGAAATTATTGTAACACTATAACCCATAGAAATTATATTACTTTTAAAATATTAAATATCTTGTTTTTTATTTTTATATTAATTGAAGAAATATTTTCTCTATGTTGCATAAGAATTTAAAATAATTATCTATTCACTAAAAATTAAAAATAAGTTACAATAATGAAAATAATTAAATTATTCTCAACATTAAAATTAATATTAATTTATATAAATATTTTTTCCCAATGTGAGAAAATAGAGTTATTTAAAATTAAGAGGGTGACATTTTTATTTTTATTTTCATTAAATTTCATATTGGTCATTGTCATGGAAAATTCCCTCTTAAACAATGAAATTTCAATTATAAGGTGATATGTTTCAAATTAACCATAGAAAATAATAAATAAGAAGAAAAATTTTGGCCTTAACACTTAGTTTTAACTACGGTTAACCTAATTTACCCTTTACTAAGGTGATAAATTAACCCATGGTCACTATTCAGAATGCCTAAAAATAAAAACATACTATTTATAAATTTTTTTCTTCAAAAAAAATACTGAATCCATTTTTCATGTTTGAATTTATTTTAATTGAAAAAGATATTTTAAAATTAAAATACAAAATGAAACAAAATACTCTTTCTGATAAACGCATTTTTAGTATAAATTGTTTTTATAAAAAATTAAACCATAAAACTAATAACAATGAAATTAAAAAGAATGTTAAAAATATAATTTATTTAATTTTACTTTCAATCATATATATATAAAAGTGAAACTCTGTACATTTTTTACATAAAAATAGAGTTTTTAATAATAATCCATATTTTCACTATTCATTAAAAATTAATATTTTCATAAAATAACCTAAAAACACTATAATATAACTTTGATATTATGATTTAAAAAATGAAGCTAATTTATTTCCAATATATATTATATAAGTGGAAAAAATTCTGCAATATATTTTCTAATAAAAATTAGTAAATATTATTTTTGAAGAAAATAAACTGACATTAATAAAAATAAAGTTCTTATTTGCAAATAATTAATCAATACATTATTTATTGAGTATTAAATTTATATATATTTTATAATTTGGTCAATCCTATTCATACCCACAAATTTAGTGGAATATTTTTACTATAACATTTAAATGATAAAATTTCATATTTTATTTATGCTCGGAGTTCTTTATTGTATATGATATCAAAAATAGAATTCTTTTAAAATATTGAGGTTTATAATTCTCCCCCCAACTTTAAATAAATTGTTTTCCCTTAATTTAAATATTTTCTTAATAGAAAAGGGTTTGATATTTTATAATTTATGGTTCAAGACCCAGATAGATAGAAAAACTAAATTTTTATTGAAATAATGAGAAAACATGCTCAATAAGTAAGTACAAGATCACGAGGGCCTATAGAAATATAGTCCTAGAGAATCTCCCATTATCATTTTAGTACATCCTGTGGGAAGTGGGTCAAGACTGGAGAATTCCATGTGATGGTGATTTGGTGATGCCTTAGAAGCTTGGAAGTTAGCCACCTAGTTCCCTTATCTCAGCCTATGAAGTAGTTCGACATCATTCAGAATAATAGATTTACTTCTTTGGATTAGATAGGCGATGTCCCATGGGATAGATGAAATATTGTTGATAAAACTCCAGATAATATTTGAGTCATTCTCAATCATCTAAACTGATATATTTTTCTGAAGACACAATTCAAGTCCATTAATCATGGCCTTCACCTCTGTATGAAGAGAGTTATCGTCTCTATAGAAGGAGCTGAAAGTGAACACCATTGATATGTTACTATCTCGAACAAATCCACCACTATGCATGATGACTTGGCTACATGAACCATCTATTTTGATTTTAAAGCCTTTAAGTGGATGGTGCCATCTCAACAAATTACCCATTATAGTGGGAATGGATTGAGAAATAGTAGAACTGAGCATAAAGTAAGTGAGAGAGGGAGAAGCACCTGAATTAGTTAGAAGGCTTCCTAGATCAGCCGTTAAGAATTTAATTCTAACATTGAGATCCAGATTGAAGGGAGAGTTCTTATGGCGAGCAAGATTCTTTTCTTTCCATAAAGTCCATCACCCCATCCATAATAGGATTTAGTACCCCATCTCTTTATGTTTATTGCTACTAAAACCGTGGAACCATTTCTGAAGGAAATATTTGATGGAGTCTAAAACCAATCTAAATCCCATGAAATCCCCCAATATGGACCAAACAAGCCTCGCCCAGTCGCTACCAAAGAAGATATGGGAGGTGTTTTCTTCACGATATGAATTGTAGAAAAAACACCTAGATGCTAGGTGAACCCCCTTTCACTTTATTGAGACTTCATTCATGATTTCAGGGTTACGAATTCTCCAGAATAAAAAGTTGAACTTACAAGAAATTTAATTATACCATAGGAACTTACCCCATGAGTCACTGGTTTGTTGTGGAGAGAGAATCCTATTGTATCCTTTGGATTTAAAACTTCCTAAAGATGTCCCCACTAAAATACATTTGTCTGAGGAGTGTTCTATATGGATTTAGTTAAAATCCTTTTGTTATTCAGGGTTGAGCACCACCTGGATAAACTAGGGGTGAGTAGAAGCTTGATTGAAGGTTATATCCGGTACTAGACAGCTATGAAATACTAGAGTCTCACTAACCTTATTTCGGTCCCAAAATCTATAATTGTTTTGGCCTACGATCAACTAGAATATTTGTTTCATAATGAGGATGTGATTCTATAGGGAAATCAAGAGGGTCGATGGTTTTTGACCAGTAGAGAGAGTTCCCATGACATATTTTTCTTTAATGTCTTTTCTTTAATGGTACTACCCTTCGATTACCTCCCAAGCCAACTTTCCATTGTAAGTGTGAATTACCTCCCACACGTTCCTCACATTAATACGAACAACCTCCATAGGCCTAGAAAGTTTGTTCCAGGAATCCCAATGGCTCTTTCCCTCCCCTTGAGGATCCCATGTAAATGTACACATAAGCCCAATAGATCCTTCCTTCCCTTTTTAAAAAAGGGTAATAAAACATCCTTTTCAAAATAGGGAAATGATTGTGAATAACACATAACTAGGATTTGAAACATAATAACATTACTTGGAAGAGAAAATGTGTACACTGAAAAAAACTAATGTCCAAATATCATTGATCCCAAAAAGATGAATGATAATGAAAATTTAATGATCATAAAACCATAAAAAGTGGGAAATGGTTTGGTAACTTATCCCTACTATGATCCTGATAAAAATGATCATAATGAAAAGTATTTTTATATCCCGATAATCACAAATTTTCATAATTCCCTATTAACTAGAAACTCATCCAATTATAACTTATTAAGTACAATAGATAGTTTATACTAAAATTTTATTTTGTTGATCAATTTATATTTTATATATTTCAATTATTCTTTATGTATAAGAAATATCAAACATACATAAAAATATTGATGTTTGAGATAAATTATTATCACACGATCTTGTGAAATTATATCCATAATCTAATCCCTTCATGAGAGGTTACATTCCACATGACATATGTGGTAATTTGGTCTCTAATTTTTCCATCATATGTTTAAGAATACCAGGTAAATATATATACTAAGCTGAGATTTTTTGACCTCAGAGATCAATATTATTTGATCATGTTAACTATAACATGGTAACCACTTCATATCATTCTTAGATAAATCCATTTTCCAGTCTTAACAAAATTATAAGCCTAAGTATCTATCTTCCATATGTTATTAACATATATATCTTATAAAAATGTATTGGTCCCACTAATATCTTATAGACGCATTACATTCCTTCATTCCAAAAGAATATTCTGTTATCTCCATTACTACCCATAACTAGATTTTTGAAATCTACATATCTTATTATGAATCGTTAGTGTCACCAATCCTTTCAGTTATATTATATTTTAAATTTTCCAAAAGTTCTTCTTTAAGGAAAATGTCCATGGAACCCTACCCACTAGAATGGTCATAGAGTATTTCTATGAAAAGTAAAATTCCAATGGATTTAGTATTGTAATTTGTGTATAGTATTTTTTTCATAAACGATATATAAGAATTTTTTAAAACTTTCAATAATAAATCATTCTTTATAATTTCTATCTTGTACTATAAATGTTTAATTAACCTTGAATACCAATAAAAATATCAAGTCTATAAACATAAAAAATATAAAGATCCTAAATTTTGGTACATGGAACCCATTATTAAATTTATATAATATTTTAAATCCTAAATTATTTCAATTTACTACTTTATTATTGGACTCATTATTATTAAATAATAATAACATAATATATATATATATATATATATATATCACCCAATGTAGTAAACATAAAACCACCCTTTTTGTTACACCCTGATATTTTAAAAAAGAAAATTTATGTTTGATAGCATATATGACACACAAAAGTAAGTTTATAATAGAATGTAACACCCCAAGATTTTATAATATATTTATTTTAAAATAAATTAAATCTATTTTATAGCATTTGATACACACAACTCCGGGTTTAAACAAAACAAGATACTCTATATTATAACAATTATAACATAGTCGTTAAGTTAGCGGGTATAATAGGACTAAATAAGTTATGAAAATTATATGGTATGTACATATATAAAATAAATTCAATGGTTATCTGGTGATTATAAATGAAATAAGAATCGATTGAAAGAAAAAGAAATGGCTTCTGAAAAACTATTTTTTCTAAAATACCGTTTAGTCGTGCATTGCACATATAATTTAAAAAAACATTTAACACTTTTAGAAACATTATTTTAAAACATAAAATTCATTTTTTAAATCTAAATTCCAAAATTATATTTGGGTAAATTTTTTATATTTTTTTTGAAATGATTAATTTTTTTTATGAATAGTGAAAATACTGATTTTTATTGAAAACCGTTTTTTCATTTACATTATTTAAAAAGTTAAATTATATTGAAAATTGGTTTTAAATTAAAATTATTAAAATTATATTAAATTTTAACTAGTTTAGGTCATTTTAATGAATTTAAAATTTAATTCTGATATAATTTTTTTTAAAATTTTATTGAAAGTTTTCCTTTGGAAAACCTGTTTTTTCGACGCATCTATGTGTTTAATTTTAAATTTCATTATAAAAATTTTGTGAATGGAATTTGAAATAATGGATTAAATATTTTTAATTAAAGTAATATATATTATATAATTAGTTTAACATAAATTTGTTTCATAATTTACAGTAAAAATGGTAAAAATTATTTACAGAAGTCATGGCTAAAATGGGTTTATTGGGGGTTAAACTAAGAAGACAGGGGTTATAAATGACCTAAAACATTTCAAAAACATATTTTATGGACATATGTATATATTATCACCTATATGAATTTATAATGGTTCATTTTTACAATTTTTTAATGAAAAAAACATTGGTACACTTTATTCTTTTCAAAAATTCCATATATATCCTCTCTCCCCAACGTATAAAAGGTCACCCCCTCTCATATTCACACTTAAAAAAATTGGATCATACATGAACTATAAAATACAATAATTAATCCTCTACCAAAATAATTGATGTTTTTTTATGTTAAATTCAGCCTAGTAATGATTTTTATGCAAACTTAAAGAAGTTATCCGAAGAAGAGGTAATGTTCTTAAACAAGAATTTTTATTTTATTTATTCTTTCACATAATTAAAATATAATTAAATTATGATAATATATTTACAATATCATTACAAATATATATATATTTTATTATTTTAATTCAATAACCTATTTTAATATATTCTTCCATCAAATGGGAAACAAACCTGTCGATCGTGAGTACAAAAGACTATTGCCTTGTGAACCGATGTAACTTGTTTTCCATAAACTCCTATCATGGTTTGATATAATTATGGATTTAAGATATTTTATTATATTTATGAAATTAATATACATTTTAATTATAATATCACATCTAAATTCTTACCTTCCAACCTATTGGAAAAAACTTATGTCCCTTGTGTGTACGACAGACTACCGTCTCACGAACCGATGTGATGTGTTTTTCTGATTTCCTTTTTTACTTAGATGGTAATAAGGATAGATTAAATGAATATATATGATATTTTTGAAATAATTATACCTATTTAATTATTATATCAAATTTAAATTCTTACTTTCCATTCCTTTTAAAATATTATGAAGTCACTCTTTTGTGCAGCAGACTATCGCATCACGAACTGATGTGATTTGTTTTTCACTAACGCTTTACACAGAAGGTAATAAGGATAAATTTAATTAATATATGTGATAAATAATAAATCATAATTAATATATAAAATATTATATATTATTAAATTAATTTCATTCCATCTGTCCAGAAAAATGGAATCAATGTTCATGTGTACTTACAACCTAATGTCTCCATAAACAATATAACTCATTTTCTATATATAAAATTTATTGATTTTTATAAATATATATATAATGTATATATATGATATTTATATCATGGTTAATATTCTGTATATTATTTAACCATTTTCAATATAAAATTACCAACATTACTGAACCAAAACACATATGAAAAATGAAATAATTATAACCCAAAATAGTGATTTTAACAAAGAATTATTAGTAAATGGGTGGTAAAATACTAAAATTAAATAATTTATGGGATTATATATATTATTCTGGTTTATTAATATATTTATAATAAACCTATTTTTATTATATATGAGGCTCTAACACATACGATTGAAATCAAGCATATGGTATGGTTTTCTCGTCTCAATTTTACTTCTATGAGACACATGCCATATAAACCACATAATTATTTTATGTGGTGTATATATTTCTCTATTGATATTTTATATCATGAATATATTTATCTCAATAGTATTTAATGTTTCATTAGATTTTATTTCTTTTATGAGGAATACGATTCAATAGTTTCCAAAATGGTAAGGCTTTATCTCAAAATCTCATCAGTATTCGGAATTCTTTATGCTTAAGTCTCACTTGGAGGAATTTTTTGATATTTATATATTATAATCAATATATTATCTTATCATCTAGTAATTCATTAAAGTTTCAATTAATTTATCATTTTCCTCTCACTGGTACCTAAAATGATTGATAAAATATTTTTCAAAAAAGGAAAATTATTTCCTTTTTCGGTCAGATATTCTTTATCTCCAAATCCATTTTTTCTAAAAAAAATTCAAAATAGATTTTAGCATTATAAAAATTATTTATTAAAGATATTTTTACCAATTTTATAATTTTTTTTAAAATATTTTAATGGAGTCTTCATGTCATTTTCCAAACAAGTACTATTGGATTTTACTAAAAATGAGAAAGTAAGCTTTATTTTAATGTGTATGGAATGAATGGAATTTCACACCATCATGACCAATCAATATTTTAAAGATAACTTTATAAGTTTCAAATGTTGTTTTCAAATAAAATTATTTTATTAAATGTTTTGTAATCTTTTAATTTGAATTTTTTTTAAAGTGGGAAGGTTATTTTCCTTAAGAACACTTTAAAGACCTATATATAGAAATTCGATTAATCAGTTTCAAAAACACTTATTATACTTATGATACACTAGGAATATATTGTAATTATATCATCATTATTATTTCTATGGATGGTTTATCTTCATTTTGACATGGGATGTTCAATCTTTTTAGCATTCAGCATATTACTCTAGATGTTTTATGATTATGTTTATTGATTGGGCTAATTATTACCATTTTGTATGTTTTTTCAAAAATAATATATATTATGATTATGTTGATCCCATTTTTTATGAGTAATGTATTATAATTATTAGGTGATGGGTGGGGATCAAAATTATATAGCCCCTAGATACATTGATAGGTCTCATGAGACAAATTATTTGGCCAAATTAAATGGATTTTCACCCATAGTTTTAAATTATATTTTGAAAGGTATTGATACTATATATTATATGATTGATATTTTATATTCCCTCATAATGAGATCAGTTATTTATTTCCATGTGATTATTTGATTACTTAGAATATCCATGGATAAGTTTCAAACTCATGTGATTATATATATGGATTTATTTGATCATCATTTATTATTTCCATATTATGATCAAGTTATTTTTAGAATTAAATGTGTTTCATTTATTTACCTTTCCAAATTGATTATTCTTATTAATTCATTATAGCTTCCATTTTATGGATACCCTTAGAGAAAATCTAAGACCTACCCTTTCTTATATTTTTTTCCCAGGATACCAGTATGTGTTTTGTGATTGATATTCCGGGATATGCTTAGGGGAATACAATGTTCACAAATAAAAAACATTGTGTATTTTAGGTTTTCAACTGTAATTTGAATTTCATGTATGTATATAGTTTACTAAGAATAATAAACTATTCAATCATTTGGGATGTTATTCCTTGTATATTATACCACTATAATAAAGTAACCACTAACTCTAGGCTACTAGTGTTGGGGAATTTATAGTTGGTATCATAGGAAGTTTAATTAAAACCTTGGGAATAATATTTAGAAAAACATTGGTTAGAGAATGAAACCCTGTGACTAAATTTGAGTATAAGTCTAAGTATATGATAAGATCCTATAGTTTAATTAAGGTATAAATTATGTGGTTTACCTAGAAATACATTATTATTTGGATACTAAAAGTGGATATGGTTCTGGAACAAATGTACCTAGGGGTGATAACTCTAAAAAGGACGCATTGGGCATGAATTGACTATTGACTCATATACAAAATTGGGCCTTACTGTGCACCAGGTTTGACACTCCCAAGGGATATTCTTTAGTTAATTCACATTTTCAATAGTAAACATTATAAAGGATTTTAATATATGATGACCATTAATGATCTTGGATTAAACCTAAGGTGTGTTATATTGGAAAGATTTTTTCATGATTTAGACTTTATTTTTCATAATTATTTGGTTTCCCACTTAGACTATGGTCGCTTATACTATGTTTTTTAGTACTAGTCAATGGTGGGAACTAGAATGAACTAAATTAACCTTAAATGTGATAGAAAATTTGTTTGTGGGAAACAAAATGGTATATTGAATAGAGTAAAGGATACTATGATTATTCCTAATTAGTAATCACAATATATGATTAACAACATACACATTAATCGACTATCAGACTCACCAAAGAAGAGACAGATAGAGTTCACGGAGATCTCAGGTGGTGTAGACCATGGAGGAAAATAATTATATTTACTATAAATCAATAATGTGGGAGGAAACACCCAAATGAATGTATCATGGGAATCAGTGGATGTTTTGGATATGAAAAATTAGGAAACAAAGCTAGTAATTTCTAAGGAAAATGAAAAGTTTGGTCAATGAAATAGATGGGAATAATGGCATCACCAAGGTATCATTGATGGTTGAATGTTTTAAATGTGTAAATTATGGGAATTATGAAAATTAATGTTCTAGGGCGAAATCTCATGAATTTAATCTATAACGTTGTAGGATTAATGGTTTTACTATTGATGACAAAGAGACTACAAATGACATATGAAAGTAAGGTGGTGTTAAGGAATAAGATTATATAGCATCATTAATGGTTTAAGAATGAAGTGGAATGATTGGAGTATTTTTTAATTAAATTCAATAATTATGTTAATTGAATCATGACATATATATAAGGATTTTTCTATAGAATATTTTCACTAAGGATTTTCAATAATATTTTAAATGTTATTGATGAATGAGAAAAGTGATTTAATCAAAATTTGATCTTTTTTAAAACACATTATTGATGGAAGATAACCATTAATATGTGTTTGATGCTAAGGTAATAATGATAAAGAGATATTTATGGGATAGTATTGGTGGACTCAAAATTGGTTGTGATTTTATAGTTTATATTATATTTACAAGAGTTTTCTGTTTTTTTTGTATTTATGGAATATATTCAAAAACCTGAGAATTAATTTTTAGAAGAATGAATGTTTTAATTAAGGTTTTATGGGGATCAAGGTATTAAAAAATTTATAATGTGACATTAAGAGATACTTTATATTATCTGGGTAATATAATGTTGATTTAGTGGCCTTCTTTCTAAATTTTAAGACATTGCATTTGGTCAAATATATCTTTGATGAGTTTTAGGTTTAACCATTTATAAAATGGATTAAGATTATTTTTTGGAGTATTATTGAGATATTAAAGGCTAATGTATAATACTAGATAACTTGTGCCAACCATTTTGGTTTCAGAAAATATATAGAGATCGGAGGAATAACTTTTCATTATTTTATTTATTTAATGATGTAAAATGTTAATTTTAGTGCTTCTATAATAAACAATACTATTGGATATTCATTTATTTTAGTAAGATATGAAGTATGAATTGATAAAAAACAACCAATGGATGAAATAATTTCTATGAAAAAGAAATTTATAAAGTATATTTTCTTAGTCTAAATAGTAAAAGGATCCCTCAACTCTATGATAAAAGATCTTCAAGAAAATATGTTATCCTATTACCTTCATATAAAATGAATCAATTATTATTTTAACTCATCACAGATTTATGGATTTAGGGTTCTGACATTCTTTTGGTCATTAATTTTATTATTATCAATGATTTCTATCACTCACCACAATTATTTATGTTTTTTTATGTCTATATTTTCAATTCCCACCGATTTTTTCCTTCTGGGAAACCTAGTTACGTGTTATTTTCGTTTAACTTTGAACTTCCCTTGTTCTCTTATTAGTTGTAAGTTTTATTAACCATTTTTACAATGTGGGTTTCCAATAATGATATTTTCAAATTTCAACCCCTTTATTACTGATATCTTGGTTATATTATGAGTAATTAATTTTTTTAAGTGTGGTTGAATGTGACACCATGAGATTTTAAAAGAGAAACATCATGTTCTATAGAGTATATTATATGAAACACTAATATTAGGAGAGAATTTAATACCCTGAGACTTTACAGTGTATTTATTTTTAAATAAATTCAAACTATTCGATAGGTTGTGATACACATAAAGTATAGTTTTATTGAAATGTGATACTCTATATTATTACTATTATAACCTAGTAGTTAAGTTGGTGGGTATTAATGAAGGTATTGGGGCTTGAAACGGAAGCATTTTATATGGTGATTTTAAAAACATTCATCACTGGAGTGACATAACTTCGCCATCTCCAGTGATACTAGACTTTGTATAGGTCCGTGGATCTCATGTGAATTTAATAAGCACAAAATAAATAAACAAACATGTACCTTGTTTGATTCATTGAATTTTTGATAATTGATTGTCATTGATGATCATTTCTTGAAGGATCTGAAGCTGGATCCCTCTAGATCATCCATTCATGCTTGAAGAAACGAAACAAATACTAATTGTCAAATTCGAAGCGCTAGTGCGGGGCTTAGAATATTCCTTATATGTCACGATGGTCACCTTGACTCAGTTTCTATGATCCCCAAATACATACTTGGATCGATTGATTTAACTATGTTGTTCTCTCTCAAGGATATGGAAGGAGGATATAGGTGATCTCAATCCATTATAAAAATAAATTCCCTTGCACACTAGAAATGAGGTCCTTATGAACTTATATAGTGGATGTGCATAAATACCCAGTTAGGGTTCTCGTACCCCGTACATATAACGTCCACTAAATAAGTAATCAATAAATAATTATGATGAAAAAACAACATCATAAATATTATTTATATTTCATCACATACTTGTAACATATTTTAAATATATATTATTTGATAAACCCAAGTCAATAAAATGACTCACGACTCCCGCTAATATTTAATGATCCTGAATATTATATATAATATTTTTTCATATAATATTATTACATATTTTTACTTTCAAAATTGTAAATATATTTAATAAATAAATTCAAAGTCAATTATTCTTAACTTGAATAATATCAATTCATTTATTTCTTTGGTGATCATATATCCTTGGAAAAAACCTAAACCCCAGTGGTGTGGTCCACCATGTCCTATATACCTATTCAACTATATAGGTTACATTATTGTATATGATATTGTGTGTGACCCTCTAGGACCTTATCTTGATAGTATTTAACACAATTCAAAGACCAAGAGTGAGATCTAGCAACCCATCATGGCTCCTAAAAAGATAAGGATGGTCATAATAACAAAAAACAACTTATTTTTTTAAGGTTCAGGCTAAAGCCTCATTTATTATTAAATCAAAGCAATGACCTCTTTTAACTGGGTAGAGGGAGACTCATTACATAGCCTGATGGCCCAGTGGGCATTTATCCCATTACATGGCCCGTAGGGGAAAATTTATTGCCCAAATCCCATTCTGTGAATAGTACTGCTACTCTAACCGCCTACTACAGTACCACATAGTACCCAATCGCTGCTACTGTAACACCCTGACCCCTCTAGACCGGAGCCGGTGCATTACTTGTGATATTGGAATGGTTAAAAGGAATGAAAATCCCAAAGGAACGAACAGATTAGTAGTCTTGAAGAAACTAGATACATAGATGTAGCACAAATTACATTGAAAAAGGTTATAAGATACAATACGTAACAAAACAAAAAACTGCAACCACATGAACTCAATAAATGACCTTATCTTCATCTCCTATTGGAGGTAAAAAATGAAAGGGGTGAGCTCAAATGCTCATTAAGGGTTACAAATAGTGGAAGCATGAGTACAATAATAAGTGAATCATAATCAATCTGACATAATCAATATGGCATAGTGAATAAATGAAAAACTAATGCCATTAATAAACTGAGAATGAAACTGCATTCATAGATTTTGTCATAGTGAAAACCTCATGGATAATAATAATAACTGGTAATGAATAAAGAGAATGCTTATTAATTGGAAATAATGTATCTTCCATATGAAACAATAATACCGTAAAAATGGTTTAGTTCTATGGGTAGAACCACATCTAATTTTTTGGAAACAAAATCGAAGGGTTTGTCACCAAACTGATTTGTCTCATGAGACCTACTGATGCATAGAGGGGCTATAGCAGGCCCCACCCGCCACTTCATGTCCAAATCATTCTTTATACATTGATTCAATACAAGAGAAATAATATCCAAATAGAGTAGAGTATACGGAGTCATCAATATTTCCTTAACTAAAATAACATTCCAAATAAACACCGTATGTAAAATGGTATACGGTTTAGACAAAAAACATATCAATGATATGAGATTATGGATATTTAATATAAATATAATTTCAAATGAATTTTTTTCTTAAATGGGTAGTAGGTACACCACATAAGGATTATTAGGTTCACCATACAATGTTAGTCACAACCAAATAGTAGTTGAGACAAAGTCTCTTACCACAATGTAATCGGTCGAATCATATGACCAGAACATAATAACCCTAAAATGAATCACTAAATAATATGAATATAAATAGAATAATTTTATTATATATCAAATTTCAGTACACATATACCTCATACAAGAAATAAGTGGCGAACAATGAAAATTTCAGAGAAATGAAAGTGAGACGAGAAACCCCTTACCTTTTGCTCAGGTGGGCTCTTTGTTTGTTTTAATGACCTGAATAATCAAATTTATATTCATTAATTAATAAGTTCAGAACCTCCTATACATGTAATTGATTTATTATAACCTTATTAGGTTCATTCATGGACCTTTTAATGGGTTTAAGAGGTTCAATTTTATTGTTTTGGAAGCATTTTCTTCCTTGGTTTTCATGATGCGTTTACTTGCTTTCATGAATGGAAGTTCATTTGAAATGTGGATAAATATATAGAGTTGTTAATATATATTATTAGTGAAATAAAATAGATATAATTAATCTTATAATGATTATAGGTTATATACTTGAGGATGAATCATTAGCTAAAAGTTTTTGATAAACGCTTGGATTTAGCTTGGTAGTTTTGTATACAATGAACTCGTTTTGTATTATTATTCCATATTATGTGTGTGTAAGGATTCCAGAAATTTAATGAGATGAAATACATATATTCCTATTTTCTGAAACCATTAAAATGGTTTCATTTCCAGTAATTAAGGAGAAAGTGAAGAAAAAAACTCCATCATCCACAAAGGTTGTAAATTGGAACCTCAGGGACATTGATTTCGCTTATAAAAATAAAAAGGGGAGAGTAAGAATTTTGATTATGGTTATTCTATTCACAAGATATAATTCCAGTATATAGATGATAGTATAGTTTATCATGGCCATTTGGATAGAGGAGGTGAGAAGATAAAAAGAAAAGAGATGATCTTGAAAATAAACAAAAGCTTGAGAGATCCCTTATGAAAATTCAGCAGCCTAATGGCGTCGCTTAAAATTTCATAAAATAAAATGATGAGAACAAAAAGGGAATCTCATAATATTTAAATCAAATGTAAAGTAATAATAATAAATAAAATCAAACCCCAACATATGAGAAATTAATTTCAAATAGCTAACATAAAAGAAGTGTCGACTTAAAGAAGCGAATGAAGGATTCCCTTACCTTGTAGGGAAACTCCTAGATCTTGAAGGATGGGACCTTGGGGGCTTAGAGACACCTTGGGAGGACTCCTAGAGAGTTAAAACCACCAGAGAATTGGGGATTATGGATTTTAAATGAAAGAAAACGAATGGATGAGTCAGTATTTATAGAAAAAGAGAGGTAATTTTTTAATAATTTCAAAGGGACACCTCATTAGTGGTTTTTGCCAAACCATGGGCTTACCCATGGTATTTGCCCATGGTTTTAGCCACTTGGGACACCTCATGTCATACGTTACTGTAAAAAAGTCGACTATACTTTTATATTTAATTATTACATCATTATGATGTCATTAAACTACCGAAAACTCAAAACTGTGTTTTTACTATTCATGAAAAATTCATGTATTTTTGAAAAATCCAAAAAATTTACCCTAACAATTTTTTGATGTATAGAATTCAAAAATGAAATCAATTTTTTGAAACTAATTTTATAAGTATTTTTAATTTAATTTTAAAATAAAATCATAGTTAATTAAAAATATAATAATTTTAAAGGTATAATTAGTTCTATATCATATTAAAAAATTAATTAAGATCTCATTATCTTATTACCTTAAGAAAATAAAATATTATCATTAGTTACTATTTATAAGGGACACATTAGTATTCATTTTACTATTCATAAGAGTATGTTACTATTCATCAAAAAATCAAGTTGGTTCTATCAAACTCTAAATGACTTACTGGTTACAAATCTAGATGACCTTTTTTTGAAATTCAAAACATAGAAGTGAAAAATTTATGTTTAATGAATAGCTTATAAGTTTCTCCTATAATGTTTTGATTCAAAAAATACATAGTGCTTCATGCAATATAGGCTCTGAATAGAATGTATTTAATGGAAGCATACCATAAAATGTTTGGGGTGTTATATTATTCCCTCCTTCGGAAATATCATCCTATAAATTTTATTTATAAATCCCACCAAAAAGATGTGGGTGGTCATTCTTCATGAAATCCTCTGGTTCCCATGTTGCTTCCTCCATATTCTAGTTTCTCCAAAGAACCTTTACTAGAAGAGTTATTCGATTTCTCAATACCTGCTCCCTTATATCGAGAATACTGATAGGCTTTTCACAGTATGAAAAATCAGGTTCGAGTTCTATTTATTCATATGTGAGTATATGCATTGGGTCTGGCATGTACTTCTTTAACAATGATATGTGGAACACATCATGAACTCTGGAGAGATTTGGCGGCATCGCTAAACGGTAATCTACAGCTCAGATTCGTTCCAGAATTTCAAATGGTCTTATGTACCTATGGCTTAGTTTCCCTTTCTTACCGAATCTCAAGACACCCTTCCATGGAGATACTTTCAGAAATACATGATCTCCCACTTGGAATTCCAAGTCTTTTCTCTGGTTGTCAGCATAACTCTTCTGCCTACTTTGGTTTTCTTTAATATGGGCTTGTATTTTCTTCACCTTTGTCGTGGTCCCTTCAATAAGTTTTGGGCCTATAAGTTTCCTCTCACCAACTTCATCCCAACAAGTTGGAGTTCGACATCTCTTTCCATATAATACTTCATATAGATCGATTTGAATACTAGAATGGAAACTATCGTTGTATGCAAATTCCGCCAAAAATATTCCACCATATCTCTATACATCTTGGTTCTGCCCGGGTGTATAGAGAAATTTGATCTATGGGAATCGTTTAATAGTTCCCTTTTTAGCTCAGGTACTGATGGAACGCATAAACTCTTCCCAAACTTTAAAACTCCTTTTTCATACACGAAGTCATCCAGTCTCCCATCCTTAACTGCATTAATTTTTTTGTGCAGATTCTCATCATCAAAATGAGAAATTTTTATCTTCTCTAGTAAATATGGTTTGGCAATAATTTTAAATAGGAGTTATGTTTCCCCTTCCTTAACAATTCCCATATCCATCTTCAGTAGATCCATGAACATAGGATCTATTTCAATACTCATTTGAGTTAGAAGACCATGATCTTTCCTACTTAATGCATCTGCCACCTTATTCATCTTTCCTAGGTGGTAGTGTATTGAACAATCGTAATCTTTGAGTAACTCGAGTCATCTTCTTTGCCTCATGTTGGATTATTTTTGTGTGAAAATATATTTCAATCTCTTTTGGTCTGTATAAATATCACATCTTTCCCCATAGAGATAATGCCTCCATATTTTTAGAGCAAATATTACAGCTGCTAACTCAAGATCATGAGTTGGATAATTTTTCTCATGAGTCTTCGAATGTCTTGATTCATAAGCAATAACTTTATCATTTTTCATAAGGACGCAACCCAGTGCATTCTTTGATGCATCGCTATATATTACAAATCCATCACTTCCAGATAGAAGAGTCAAAATTGGAGCATTGACCAATATTCTTTTCAATTCATCTAAGAATTTTGTATATTCTTTTGTCAACAAAAACTTAACTCCTTTATGTGTGAGCTTGGTTAGCGGGTTAGCCAGTCGGGAAAAATTCTAAATGAAACTCCAATAATAACCTGCTAAGCCAATAAAACTGCGTACCCCAGTTATGTTTGTTGGAGTGGGATAATATTGGATTTCCTTTGTCTTCATAGGATCAACTAGGATTCCATCCTTAGAGACAATATGTCCCATAAAAAAAACTAATAGAAACTATAATTCGCACTTTCTAAACTTCCCATATAATTTATTTCTTCTAAGAGTTATCAGAATAAATTGTAAGTGATTCTCATGGTCTTCATAGCTTTTTGAGTATATGAGGATATCATCGATGAATACCACAATAAAGTTATCAATATATTCCTTGAAAACTCTATTCATTAAATCCATGAAAACCGAGGGTGCATTTATTTGTCCAAAAGGAATCACTATAAACTCGTAATGCCTATACCTGGTCCGAAATGATGTCTTAGGAATATCTTCCTTCCTCACACGCAACTGATGATATCCGGATCGAAGTTCAATCTTTGAAAAGTATTGAGCTCCATGAATTTGGTCCAATAAATCATCAATCAGGGGCATATGATACTTATTATTTATTATAATATCATTGATTTCCATGTAATCAATGCAAATCCTCATGGATTCATCTTTCTTCTTGACAAAGAGGACAGGGGCTCCCCATGGAGAAACACTAGGTAGAATAAATCCTTTTTCACTCAAATCCTCTAGTTGTTTCTTTAGCTCTACTAATTCCATAGTGTCCATTCTATAGGGAGTCTTTAATATAAGTCTTTCATTTGGAATTAAATCAATAGAGAACTCAACTTCCCGCTCTGGAGGATGCCCAAGTAAATCCTCCAGAAATACATCAATGTACTCTTTCACTATGTGCACATCATCAATTTGAAGATTTAATTCCTCTCCCATTGGTTTATCTTCCTGTCCAAGTATTGTATTCAGTAGATCTACTAGAGGTGGTTCTAGATAAGTATCAGGTGGTGAAGTTTCTGCCCTAAAGACAAGGGATTCTACACCATTTTCAAAAATTGTAACTTCATTATTCTTATAATAAATCTTCACATCATAATTGGACAGCCAATCCATATCGAGAATTATATCAAATTCAGTCATTGGTATGATGATAAGGTTAGCGACTAGAGTACATTTTGGTGTCTGGAGGGGGATTAGTTGGCATGCCTTGGTTGCAATGATACATCCCCTAAGAGTTTTGATTGACAAATACCTTATTAAATCAAATTGGACATATCTAAATTTCTTGGAAAACTGGGAAGATATAAATGAATGTGAGGATCAAGAATCAAATAAAGTGTTGGCTAATTTTGAGGAAACAATAAAGTACCTACCACTACATCATTAGGAACTTCAACCTCCATGATTGTAATTGCATATGCTCTCCCTTGCTCTCTTGGCCTTTTCCAATTCAAGTTTCTTTGATTCTTATGACACTCATTTTTATAGTGTTTCATCTCTCTTCAATTGTAGCATTGAATATCATTGAATTATTTCTTCCCATTGCATTCATCAGATGATGACCCTTTTATCCGCAGTTATAGCAGACTCCCAGGACTTTCAAGCATTTCCTGAGATGATTCTTTCCACAGTTCTCACATAATGGGAATAGCTTTGTTCCCTTGCTCTTATTTGGTGCTTCTACTTTTCCATTTTAATAAGAGTACCACTTATTATCTTGGTTTCATTTTAAAATATTTGATCTAGAAAATTCCCTCTCTGTTTTGATGACACTTGATACAATTTCATCATATGATGAAAATGATTGAGAAGCCAGTGCCCTTCAAAGACTTAGATTAAAACCTTTAAAGAAATGATAAATCTTGTCTGTCGCGTCATGTACATAATCCACAACATACCTGGCCAACATTGTGAATGTATCCTCATACTCTACAAAATTGTCTTCTTCCCTTTGTTTTAAGATAAGGAATTTGCTCTTCATTTCAGTTCGTTTCTCATGAGGGAAATATTTTTCAAAAAATATTTCCTTAAAAGTCATCCATTCCATATCTTCTATTTATTCTTCCTCTGTGGTATTATGAATCAAGGACCACCATTGATCAGCATCTCCCTTGAGACAATATACAGCCAGTATAGCCTTTTCATTTTCATTGCATCTTAATTCCAGGAATATCTTTTCAAGGGACTTGATCCATTACTCAGCAACCACTGGGTTAGTTTTCCCACTAAAATATGGGGGCTTCTACTGCATAAAACGATCCAACACAAGTGTGGAATGGTTATTCATTACAACTTGAGTAAGTTGTCCCAATATGGTCATGATCTAATCTTCTCTAATATTTACTGTGTTGACTTTCTCAGTAGGGAGATCCCTACCATGCCCACGAGTATTGATTCCCCTTCTTCCATTAGACGCCATTTATTAAACGCCTTCATAATGGATTGTAAAGAAAACATGATTTATCCTAAGAATATCCCCCAGGAGTGTTATAACCAAGAGTGAAGCAAAGCCCATTGTCGTGCACCAGTTCCTGTTCGAGTCTAGCTCAAAGCGGTGTTTTCGTGTTTTACCCCTACATACATCTGTGCCAGAGCCACCTCTACCTTCTCATATCCAGATAGGGACGTATTTATTAAAATATCCACATAATCTATTCCTTTCCAAAATACCAGGATATTCTTTTATGTTTATCCTCAAATACTACCTTAGGGCTTTGTCCCCTACTATTAATTTCTCACTCTACTTTCCAAGTTTCCTACTAAACTTCCTCTGATACCAACTGTAACACCCTGAATCCTATAGACCAGAGTCGGTACATTACTTGTGATATTGGCATGGTTATAAGGAATAAAAATACCAAAGGAATGAACAGTTTAGTAGTCTTGAAGAAACTAGATACATAGATGTAACACAAATTACATTGAAAAAGTTTACAAGATACAATACATAACAAAACTAAAAATTGCAACCACATGAACTCAATAAATGGCCTTATCTCCATCTCCTGTTAAAGGTAAAAAATGAAAGGGGTGTGCTCAAATTATTAGTAAGGGTTACAAATAGCATAATCATGAGTACAATAATAAGTGAATCATAATCAATCTGACATAATCAATATGGCATAGTGAATAAATGAAAAACTAATGCCATTAATAAACTGAGAATGAAACTACATTCATAGATTTTGTCATAGTGAAAACCTCATGGATAATAATAATAATTGGTAATGAATAAAGAGAATGATTATTAATTTTACGTCATGTATCTGGCACATGAAACCATAATACCATAAAAATAGTTTAGTTCTATGGGTAGAAACCTGTCTAATTTTTTGGAAACAAACTCGAAGGGTTTGTCGCCAAACTGATTTGTCTCATGAGACCTACCGATGCATCGAGGGGCTATAGTAGGCCCCACCCACCACTGCATATCCAAATCATTCTTTATACATTGATTCAATACAAGAGCAATAATATCCGTATAGAGTAGAGTATAAGAATTCATCAATATTTCCTTAACTAAAATAACATTCCAAATAAACACCGTATGTAAAATTGTATATGGTTTATCAAAAAACATATCCATGATATGAGATTATAGATATTTAATATAAATATAATTTCAAATGAAAATTGTTCTCAAATGGGTATTAGGTACACCGCATAAGGATTATTAGGTCCACCATACAATGTTAGTCACGACCAAATAGTAGTTGAGACAAAGTTTCTTACCACAATGTAATCGGTCGAATAATATGACCAGAACATAATAACCCTAAAATTAATCATTGAATAACATGAATATAAATAGAATCATTTTATTATATATCAAATGGAAGTACACATATTCCACATACATGAAATAAGTGGCAAACAATGAAAATCTCACAAAAATGAAAGTGAGATGAGAAAGCCCTTACCTTTTGCTCGGGTGTGCTCTTTGTTTGTTTAAATGACCTAAATAATAAAATTTAGATTCATTAATTAATAATTCTATAACCTCTTATACATGTAATGTATTTATTATAACCTTATTAGGTTCATTAATGGAACTTTTAATGGGTTTAAGAGGTTCAATTTTATTGTTTTGGAAGCATTTTCTTCCTTGGTTTTCATGATTCATTTACTTGCTTTCATGAATGGAAGTTAATTTTAAATGTGAATAAATATCCATAGTTGTTAATATATATTATTAGTGACATTAAATATATATAATTTATATTTTAATTATTATGGTTTATATACTTGAGGATGAATCATTAGTTTAATGTTTTTGATAAACGCTTGGATTTAGCTTGGCAGTTTTGTATACAATGAACTCGTTTTGTATTATTATTCTATATTATGAGTGTGTAAAGATTACAGAACTTTAATGACATGAAATACATATATTATTATTTGTTTCAACCGTTAAAACGGTTTCATGACCATTAATGAAGGTGAAAGTGAAGAACAAAACTCCGTCATCCACAAAGGTTATAAATTGGAACCTCATGGATGATGATTTCACTTATAAAAATAAAAAGGGGAGAGTAAGAATTTTTATGATGGATATTCTATTCACATGATATAATTAGATTATATATATGATAATGGAGTTTATCATGTTCATTTGGATAGATTAGGTGATAAGAGAAAAAGAAAAGAAATGATCATGAAAATAAACGAAAAGTTGGGAGATCCCTTATGAAAATTCGGCAGCCTAACAACATCGCTTAAAATTTCATAAACTCAAATTATGAGAACAAAAAGGGTATATAATCATTTTTAAATAAAAAGGATAGTTATAAGAATAAATAAAATCAAACCCCAACATATGAGAAAGGAATTTCAAATAGCTAACATAAAAGAACCGTCAACTTAAAAAAGAGAATGAAGGATTCCCTTACATTGTAGAGTAACTCCTAGATCTTGAAGGATGGGACCTTGGGGGATTAGGGACGCCTTGGGAGGACTCCTATAGAGGTAAAAACGTCAGATCTTCAAGGATAAGGGATTTTTAATGAAATAAAATGAATTTATGAGTGGGTATTTATAAAAAAAGAGAGGTAATTTTTTAATAATTTCAAAGGGACACCTCATTAGTGGTTTTTGCCAAACCATGGGCTTGACCATGGTATTTGCCCATGGTTTTAGCCACCTTGGACATCTCATGTAATAAGTTACTATTCCCAAGTTGACCATAATTTTATATTTAATTATTACATCATTCTAATGTCATTAAACTACCAAAAACTAAAAAATGTATTTTTACTATTCATGAAAAATTCATGTATTTTAGAAAAATCCCAAAAATTTACCCTAACCATTTTTCGACGTGTAGAATTAAAAAATGAACTCCATTTTTTGAAAATAATTTTCTAAGTATTTTTAATTTAATTTTTAAATAAAATCATAATTAATTCAAAAAATAACAAATTTAAAGGTATAATTAGTTCTATATCATATTGAAAAATTAATTAAGATCTCATTATCTTATTAACTTAAGAAAATAAAATATTGTCATTAGTTACTATTTATAAGTTTCATATTAATATTCATTTTACTATTCATAAGGGTATATTACTATTCATCAAAAAATCAAGTTGGTTCTATCAAACTCCAAATGACTTACTGGTCACAACTCTAGATGGTCGTTTTCAAAATTCAAAACATAGAAGTGGAAAATTTATGTTTAATGGATAGCTTATAAGTTTCTCCTATAATGTTTTGATTGAAAAAAGACATAGTGCTTCATGAAATATAGGCTATGAATATAATTTATTTAATAGATGCATACCATAAAATGTGTGGGGTGTTATAGCTACAGTACCTTCCACCGTTACAGTAACATGTCACCGTTACAGTGATCGTCGTTGCTACAATGTCATTGTTGCTACAATACGATAGAATACTGATACAATTCCCTAAGCCTAATGGGTTTTGAACCCCCCCATTATTCATGTAGTATTATGGGTTGCTTACCACTAATCCAAACCCCAACTACAACAAAAACCAACTTATGAACACACATTGTGTAATGTAATATATTTGTATTTAATATCTCATAAATTATGACCCACACCCGTGTCGTTGCCATTTTTCTTGCTTCGTTATATTTTGATATAACTGGATGGACTTACCTTCAACCATCGTGGTTGTGGTATTAATTTAGGTACTATTATCTTGATTAACTAGGCTGGGATATCACTTCCTCAACTCAGAAGTGAAAAATTATATCTTGATCATTCATGTAATGTCATACCACCATTGACATACCCAACACAAACTAAATCTCCATGACTTCATTATCACAGTTTTCACATTTCATCAAAGTACACAATCAAATAGCACACATTGCTAATGGTGTCAAGTAAAGAGACAAATACACATGTCTTTAGATATGAAAAACCAATGACACCTGAAATATGGGGTGTTTTTATTGGTTGGTTTGTCCTCATGATCTCACCTACTAGAGATCCCCAAGTGTGAACTTCATGAGAATAATTCTCAATTCTTATGATCCCTAAGCACCTGATGGTCAAAAATATACTATGTCCAGACTGTAAGATTTATCTAGATAGTATGACCTTTGTTTATGATTAATGTATTAATATCTCTAGGTTCTCATTATAGCCTTGGATCTTATATATCCTTTTGAGAAGATAATTAATCTATGAATGTTACCATTAAATAGTAGAAACAGAAATATCTACACTACAACAATAAGTATACATCATGCATATCTAGTTGTACTCGTGATATGGTAATCAAAAGTACTATATAGTTGAGTTTAGGGAAGCCACTATCAATACACACCCACTTTCACTAGATCCAACTTTCTAACTAACCTTTTAGCTCTCACATGATTGAAATCATGTTTTCACTAAGAAAAAACATTATTTTTTGGGTTTTCCACAATTCAACTACGTGGGCATTTTTCTATATACGACCTCAAATCCTTTAATAAAACATCTCAGGAGATGGTATCCTTGATTATTACCTTTTTTCCATTGTTATAACATGACTTGTTATCTATTAATAATATCATAATTTACTTTATGATAATGCATTTCATACTAGGTTTAATTATAAGAACTAGAAAAAATTATTGTATATAATAACAGCTTATTAGTTTCCATAGAAGTTGCAACATTCTTGGTATTTGTAGGTATGGATACCACTGGCCTGAATGAGATTGAATTCATCATTAACTTATCCTAACTTCGACACCAGTTCACATGGATCTAATTATAACTAGTTTATGTCACCTGAAAACTAGTATCCTTTCTTCTCCACATACCAGGTACAAATCCAATATTCTTTCTAAAGTATAAATGGATAGTTATGACTACTTCCCTTGCAGTCCTCATGGATATAACTGATATTATCATACTATAATGTATATATTGGAAATATAAATTTTTGTACATATCATGGAATACATGATTGATCCATAGTTGATGCCTATGGTACTCAACTCACCACTTTAATCTCATCCAATGTCCCAAACATGTCTACCTGGAGAGAGATATGCCACGTGAGACTAGCAATAATTCTAACTCAAATTATTACAACATGTATTTTTCAATACTATGTCACTATATGTATGACTGAATAGGTACAAGCAACCATTATTTCTACATCATCAAATCTCATTCCTTAGAAAATAGGTTTCAACTTTAAGTCAATCATTGGAGAATAAATTTCATCCTAGTCTTAAGTAACTTGAAGACCTGTAGTTTTTTCCCATATGTTTCCAAAAATATTTAACTCAGAAAAAATCTCCAACCCCAGTAAAATCTAGTATAAACATGGATAATATTCATTCCAAATTAGTATTCTATGATCTAGTTTCTTACATCAACCCTAGACATGATTTTAGTAACTTGCAACCATTATTATTATTTTGTGACATGGACATCCCTTTCTTATTGCGTCATATAAACACCTTCTAGGATTTGTGGTCACGATATCCAATGCTCATTAACATGATCATATATATTATCTATGAAAATTAAAATTCTTATTTATTCAAGAATACCAACTTTCACTACCACAGAACTGGGTTTCTGTAGCGCCCCCTTTATCAGCGCTTTTTTTAGCGTTGTTAAAGGGGGCCTCTTTATCAGTGCTTTTTTTTTGTAGTGCTGATAGGGGTGGATTTATTAGTGCTTTTTCTTAGCACTGGTAAAGTTTATATTTCAAAAAAAAATATGTTTTCAGGAAAAATAATATATTTATATATAAGTATATTTATATTTATATAAATATAATATATATATTTTTAAATATGTTTTAGATAAGTATAAATAGACTGTTACATTTAATATATAAAAAATATAGTGAAATGGCTATAAAATATTCTAAAAAAAATATTATTAATTAATAATTTGATAATTATCATTGAATAATAATAATTTAATAACAATTTAAAGAAAAAGAATCAGAAAAACAATAAAAGATTTAAAATAAGTTGAAAATGTAACTTGAACATCAAATGACCATAAATTTTGATCCGTATATCTGTTTGAGCTCTACAATATATAAAATCAAAGCCTGCAATGATCTCTATTCTCTAGTGATCGAAGGGAACCTTATGTTATATTTTTTGAGGCCAAAAAAGGATCAGAAGGCCTAAAAACGGAGTTTTTAGTCAGGATACCTCGATTTTTTTAACATTCAAACAATTATAACATCAGATCTGGATGTCCATTAGGCCTGTACCACATATCATATCGAAGATCATTTCATGTTATTCGATTTTAATGGTTGTGGAGTTGAAACAGGCATCTGGATTATAGGTTATGGTTGTTTTAACATTCTATGGATTTTCAGATACACACACACACACACACATATATATATATATATATTTATTCGTAAATATATATGAGTGTGTGTGTATGTGTGTTGTATATATGTATGTATGTATGTATGTATGTATGTATATATGTATGTATGTATGTATGTATGTATGTATGTATGTATGTATGTATGTATTTATTTATGTATGTATGTATGTATGTATTTATTTATTTATTTATAAACACACATAAAAAACATATTTTATAAATGTATTTAAAACTAATCTTATAAATATATATTAATATATAAATTTATATATATATATATATTAATATATGAATAAATATATATGTATCAATATAACTAAATATATTTATATTAATATGAATCTATATTAATATACGAATAAATATAACTATATATATAGATATATCATTAAATAGAGAAAAAAAACGAAATGACTTGGTGGTAATGGTGCAGATGCGCAAGGGGGGAGGTATCGGGTTTGAGTTCTGGTGGAAGAAGGGGAGTGCAGGCAAGTGGGAGGGGGTTGCGCGGGAAAGTGCAGCATGCGGGGTGGGAGGGAGGGGTCTTCGCCTAACACTGATAAAAGGGGAGGGGGGTCAAGTGCTATTAAAATCTCCATGTAGTAATATATTCTTTTTAACTTTTTTTTTAATTTTCTTTACTTTTATCAGCGCTTAAAAAAAGTGCTGATAAAAGGGGTCTTTTATCAGCGCTAAAAAAGCACTGATAAAGGACCTTTTTATCATCTTTTTTAGTGCTCATAAAATACACCTTTTATTAGTGTGTTTTTAGCACTGATAAATGGGGCCCTTATCAGTGCTTTTCTGACCGTTGATAAAAGGGACCCCCCTTGATCTTCGCCTCGATTAATAGCACTTTTATAGTATTGTTAATGCCCTTTTCTAGCACTAATAAAGGCCAAATTTGCAGTAGTGTTGGTATAACCAATCGAGCCTTATTGGTGATATTCTTGTACTATCCATGTATGATCTCATTTGAATACCCATTGTAGAAATAGAAATAGTAATCCCCATTGCAATTTGATACATGGAATCCATTATTGAATTCTAATTGGTCTTTCCAAAATTTGATAATTTCTATATACTACTTACTCGTAGGACTTATTATTATCACTTAATAATGTATTATCAGCCATGGGGAATATAAAACCATCACCATGATTTTATCATTCCCACATAGTATGTATCTCTAGAACATTCTTATTCCACATTCCCTTATGGAACTAGTACCTATGCCAATTAAATATGCATCTATGTCATTGACTAAACTCAAGTCAATCTAGATGACACTAAATCTAATAGATATGTGCACCCATATATAGAAATTTAGTTTATCACTTGACTACCACTTTTCTATCTTAGGGATTTATATAATATCCTAAAAAACTGTTAAGATATTTACTTAGATGCACAATGTGTTTTACTTGATAAAAGTTTTTTATCTTAAAAAAACTACATGTCCTTATGAAATAATTGATTTTTCATCATACTATGACTCATATGATATCTATTTTCAATTATAGTTGGAATATAGTAATGAGATATCACATTTATTTTCAAACCACATCATGAAATATAATGAAATTTTTCATAAGTCATAACATTGATACTCATTACATCAGAACTATGATGTATAAAATGTGCTTTTATTAATTTCTCTACGCTAATATTTTATCATTGTTAACAAGAAATACTTCATCATCGATACTCCTCATTAAAATAAATTTCATAATGTAGATAAGGTAATTTGTGTTTAGGAATTGCTCCACAATAAATTTTCTTGATCGATGAATGCTTGATCAAGATATTCTTCAGCATATTATCCCAAAGAAACTCATATCTTCTAAAAATTGATACATCATAATTCACATTAATATTCCTTAATGACTTAATATAATCTAAATAAGTATGTTAACCACTAAATCTTACTTGGAATAGTTCATGCTCACTTTCTGAACTAATTTTAAAAGCCTCGTGGGTTACCATTATTTCTAAAGGTTCTTTTGTCTAAAACAAATTCCATACATTGATGATACAAAAAGTGTTTAGCTCAAATAAGTCTAAATACCGCCCTAGCTATATCGTAGATGTCTACTTGAGTTTTTATTGACAAATATTTATATTTCTATAATTGGGTAAATGAGTCTTACATTTATATTCATCACATATTGCCTATGATTCATGTATCACTTGAATTATTACTTGAGTATTAAAAACCACAAAAAACATCTATTCCTAAACTTGTAATAATGTCTCATTATATCTAAAATACATTTGAGATAAATTTTTATGGTTATATATAATAAGAATTTAATAGAATCATTAACTTGGAAATATAGAAGGTGTGTACTTCTCACTACTGACTTAGGAACCCCCCTTTCTCAGCTGCTTAGAGAATACACCTTACTTCTTGTTATGTTTCTTTTTTTTAAAGGTTGGGGCCGAAGCCTCATTTTTATTATTGAAACAAAGCAAAGACCTCTTTAACTGGGTAGAGGGAGACCCATTACATAGCCCGAAGGCCCATAGGACATTTAGCCCATTACATAGCCCGTAGGCCCAATTTTTTGGCCCAAAGCCCATTCTGTGAATAGTACTGCTACAGTACCCGCACTGCTACAGTACATGCCGCTGCTACAGTGCCCCTGCCGCCGCTACAGTCCCCACTTCCGCCGCTACAGTGCCTTCGTTGCAACAATATCTCAGCTGCTACAGTAGCACTACAGTGCTACTAGAGTAACCTGCGCCCAATGGGTTTTGAACCCCCATTTTCCATGTAGAATTATGGGGTGCTTACCACTAAGCCAAACCCCAACTACAAAAGTACACTGGGTTTTCAGGCCCAAGGGGTTACCCGGTATAGGTGGGCCGTCACCCACCACCGGACGCCTCTATGTACTCCCCCAGCCGCAGTCCCAGGTGTAACAGCACCCAGGCTTTCAGGCCAGTTCCACACGGGGTAGAGGGGCCCAGGTGTAACGACACCCAGGCTTTCAAACCTCATTTCTTTGAGAGATATTTTTAAGGTTCCTTTTCCATTGATCTTTCCATTTTCCTTTTCAACTTGTATTTTAACCTGTTCTTTATAATAACAAAAAATGAATCTTTTTATAAGCTATTATTTATTGGAAAACCTTACTTGGATGGTAATGAAGTGTTTACTCCATCCTGTTCATTTTGTAATCTTAAAAACGTGGAATAAATTAGTGAAAATGATATTATAATAAGATATACAGAAATATCATGATCTGAATTTCATATTTACACATGACTATTGTAATTAACACCAATCCATATATCACTTCCCTTTTTTCTTCTAAGCTTATTGAAGATGATACAACGTGTAAAATCATTCATGTCCACATATATTATCCACAACATACATCATACATTGATGATAGAATTATAAAATAACCATCATATGCATCAATCATGAGTCTCCTCTAATCATTTTCAACATCCTTTCTTTCTAAAGTGGCTTAACAGGTATTGGGGATACCATCACCTTGAATGTTCAATGTCGTAGTACTTTTCACAAATGTTTGTACCACTCTTTCGAAATTCATGTTGGATAAGACATTTAATTTTTCCAATAGTTATCCCGGTATTTTATCGAAATATAGAAACCCTATGTACTAGAATCATAATACTCTATCACTTGATTATTATAGTGCCAAGGATCCTTGAGCCTCCCCTCATAGTGTACAAGATTTGACTACATCACTATTTGGAGAGTTCAAGGTAAGTATTCAAATGACCAACCACATTAACTCATGGCTTCTTGATCTATAGAGTGAAGTCCCAAATTCTAAAATAATAAATATGAATTACTCAATGCTTTCCTAAAAACTGGTATCATGCTATATTTGGCTATGTTTTTTGCTACCAACTTTAGTTATGTCAACCCATTACTCTCATAAGAACACCATGATAGTAGGAGGTACCCTAAACTTTGGATGATGATCCACCATGAACCCAGTTTTATTCAAATTCAAATAATGGATGGTGTTTACGACTTAAATTTTATGTGAGGGTTTTATATTATTCGATGAATGTTATCCATTTCTATTAATCTGTTCACATTTCTGTTGTCATGCTCACAACTGAACATTAACAAAACAATATTCATCACATATTTATGAATTTTATTTGTTTATTATTTAATGTGTTCTCATAGTAAATAATGACATGCATAAAATAATAAACATATCATAAAGAAAATAAGTTTTCTGAATACTCTTGGAAATCTAATATTTTTATCCATTAAAACTTAATGGATCTACTATTACGTAGGGGAATCATACCAGAGTAGTGTCATGACTCCGATATGTATCGTCCCTGGTCTAGTGTGCCCACGTCTTGTATGAGGTAGTGCCTCATCTTGGTATAGTTCATGGCTTGTCTGGAGGCCACCTCAACATGGCGTGGGCTTGAGTCTTACTGCGTCATCACTAAATTTACAAGAATACTCGCACACAGGTGAGGAGTTCTCATAATCGCAATATACAACTGATAAATTGGACTCACAAGACCTTATACATATTAAATTAAAATGACGATGTGCATGCCATATTAAATTAACTTCTTATTACAAAAATCACACACAATAATAAAGAATAATTTAAAATTTACCAAAAATAAATTTGTTCAGTTAATTTCTTAAGACCAGTCGGTATTTAAAGTAAATTTGTGATAAAATTAATTTGTAATAAATTTAAATTCAAGAGCTTAAATATAAATTGAATGAATTCATCATTGAAATAATTTATTTTCCTCGGTCCATCAAATAATTTAATTTCTATTCCAATATTAAATTAACCTATTAATTTAATTTAACACAAAAAATAAATAAATTATTCTAAATAATAAAGTGGTAATTATTTTAAACCAATAAATTAATTCTTGGTTGAATTAAATATTTATTGGGGTCTAAAAAATCCTCCCAAACCCATTGCGGGTTTTTCTGAACCTGTGAAGACTCATTCTAGGCAAGGTAGATCCTTCCTAAGTTTTTTTGTGGGTCCTACAGACACAGTGTAGTGCAATTCTAGGTTGGGGGAGACCGATTTTTACCTATTTCAAGTTGGCCCTAAACCATTTGGATCAGATTTTTTTTAAATAAGTTTTTTTAAAAAATATTTTATGCAAAAATCCAAGATCAATTTTTTTAAAAAAAATGCACTCTAAATGCGGCACCGCAGGTGTCGCCTTTACGCTTCGGGCGAAAGGCGGTTGTGTCGTTGCTACCTTTCGGGTTAATTTGAAAGAAGGCAACCTCATTGCCACCTTTCTTCTAAAAAAATTATTTTCTAAAAAAATTAATTTTAATTTTAATTTTTTTTGTTTTGTTTATATATATGTATATATATTTCAGCATAATTTATCTGCTATTTAAAGTTCAGCAGTACTGCCATTATAGCAGTCTAGATTCTGATGGAAGCTCTCACCGAGAACTCCCTTTTATAAGAGATCTTACCCAGAAAATCATTCTGTATTTCCAAATGTGGGTTTTTGGTTCCCCCTTTCCAGCGCAGAACATTCTGCATTTCCGACGTTGGATTCTATTTCAATTACGTGACTTTGAAAGACATTAAAATATAAATTATATGACCAATATAAATGAAACTTAAAAAAATGGATTAAAAATATAAGAAATAGTTCAAAAAATAATAATTTCATAAAAAATGATGATAAAAAATAATTTATAAGCTTTCAAAACCACCTACTTGAAACTTTAAAATGTTTCAAGTACATGACTTTGAATCCCAATAAAATCTAAATGAGAAGACCAACATAAATGAAACTTAATACATGGATTAAACATATAACAAATAGTTGAAAATAAAAATAATTTCTTAAAAAATGTTGATGGAAAATAATTTATATGTTTTCAAAGACACCTATATAAAACTTAAAAATGTTTTAAGCACATTACTTTAAAAGCCTATAAAATATAAACTATAAGACCGATATAAGACCTATATATGCCCCACGCACTTGGCTGTGGTGGTTGGAGGGTTTGGGATTTGGGCCGACGGTCATGGGGTCGAGTCCCCGGACCTGTTTTCTTCTTGCATGTGTTGTACTACCCCCCCCCCCCCTTTATAAGACCAATATAATTTAAAGTTAAAATTTTGATTAAAAATATAATAAATAGTTGAAAATAAAAATAATTTCATAAAAAGTGTTAATGAAAAATAATTTATAAGGTTTCAAAGACACCTACTTGAAACAAAAAAAAGTTTCAAGTACGTGGCTTTGAAAGACTATAAAATATAAATTATAAGAAGGATATAATTTAAAGTCAAAATATGGATTAAACATATAATAATTTATTTAATTATTTAATTAATATTAATTAATTAGTTAATTATTAATTATTAATAATTAATTGTATAAAAGTTAACTAATTAATTAGTAATATAATTATAATGTATATAATAGTTAATTAGTTAATTTTTAATATAATTAGAAATTATATTTATTCATTATAATTAATGATTAGTAATTATTAAAAATTGTTATATAATAATTAATTAGTTAATTGGTAGTATAATTATTAATTATATAATAATTAATTATTTAATTAGTAATAAAATTATAAATTATAATTATTCTTTTTAATTATTTATTATAATTATTTATTATATTTATTTATTTTAATTATTAATTATAAATTAGTAATATAATTATTAATTATATAAATATTAATTGTATAATAACTAGTTAGTTAATTAGTAATTATTAATAATTAATTATATAATAATTAATTAGTTAATTAGTAATATAATTCGTTGATTAGAAATATAAATTATTAATTATATAATAATTAATTAATTAATTAGTAATATAATTATAAATTATAATTATTCTTTATAATTATTCTTTATAATTATTTATTTTAATTATTAATTATTAATTAGTTAATTAGTAATATAATTATTAATTATGTAACTGTTAATTGTATATTAATTAGTTAGTTAATTAGTAATTACTAATAATTAATTATATAAGAATTAATTAGTTAATTAACAACATAATTATTAATTATTTAATAATTAATTAGTTAATTGGTAATATAATTATTAATTATATAATATTTAATTAGTTAATTAGTAATATAATTATTAATTATATAAATTTTTAATTAGTTAATTAGTAATTATTAATCATCAATTATATAACAACTAATTATTTAATTAGTAAAATAATTATTAAATATATAATAGTTAATTAATTAATTTTTTGAGAAAGATAGAGGTGAGACCCTTTTTATAATTAGTAAATTAGTAATATAATTATAAATTATAATTATGCATTATTATTATTAATTAGCATTTATTAAAAATTATTATATAATAACTAATTATTTAATTTTGTAATATAATTATTAATTATATAATAGATAATTAGTTAATTAGTAATATAAGTATTCATTATAATTATTAATTAGTAATTATTAAAAAAATTAGATAATAATTACTTAGTAAATTTGTAATATAATTATTCTTTATAATTATTCATTATAATTATTCATTATAATTATTAATTATTAATTATTAATTATTAATTATTAATTATTAATTATTAATTATTAATTATTAATATAATTATTAATTATTAATTATTAATATAATTATTAATTATATAACTATTAATTATATAACTATTAATTGTATAATAATTAGTTAGTTAATTAGTAATTATTAATAATTAATTATATAATAATTAATTAGTTGATTTGTAATGTAATTAGTTAATTAGTAATATAATTAGTTATTAAATAATTAATAATTATATTACTAATTAATTAATTGTAGTACTAATTAACTAAATAATTATTATATAACTAATTATTATATAATTAATTATTAGTAATTATTAATTAAGTAACTAATAATTATGAAATTATTTGTTATATAATTAATAATTATGTCACTAATTAATAATTAAAAATTAAAAATTAATAATTAATAATTAATAATTAACTAATCGATTATTATATAATTACTAATTAACTAATCGATTATTATATAATTAAGTATTACTAATATTAATTAAATAATTAAATATTTTATTATATATTTAATCCATATTTTAACTTTAAATTATATCGTTCTTATAGTTTATATTTTACAGTCTTTCAAGGCCACATACTTGAATCATTTTTAAGTTACAAGTAGGTGATTTTGAAAGGTTATAAATTATTTTTCATGAACATTCATTATGAAATTATTTTTATTTTCAACTATTTGTTATATATAAGTTTCATTTATGTTCGTCTCGTAATTTATATTTTATAGGATTTCAAAGTCACGTAATTGAAATATTTTTAAGTTTCAAGTATGTGTCTTTGAAAGCTTATAAATTATGTTTTATCATCATTTTTTATAAAATTATTTTTATTTTCAACTATTTCTTATATTTTTAATCCATGTTTTAAGTTTCATTTATATTGGTCTTATAGTTTATATATTGTAGTCTTTCAAAGTCACGTACTTGAAACAGAATCCCACATCAGAAATGGAGAATGTTCTACACAGGAAAGGGAGAACCAAAATCTCATATCAGAAATGCAGAATGATTTCCAAGGTAAGCCTTTTTGTAAAAGGGAGTTTTGGGTGAGATCTTCTATCAGAATCCAGACTGCTGGAAAGGCAGTACTGCTGGATAAAGTTATTGCTTATGAATAGTAAATAATGACATTATTTTAATTTCATAAGGTAAATAAAGTTATTGATTATGCAAAACGATAAAGTTATTGCTTATGCATCAAGACAGTTGAAGACTCATGAATTTTTTTTTCTAACTCATGATCTTGAGTTAGCAGCTGTAATATTTTCGCTGAAATTATAGAGGCATTATCTCTACAGAGAGAGATATAAAATTTATATGGACCACAGGAGTTTGAAAAAATAATTCAAAAAAAAAAAAGAACTCAACATGAGGCAATAAAGATGGCTCAAGTTACTAAAAGATTATGATTGTTCAATACACTACCACCTAGGAAAGGCGAATAAGGTAGCAGATGCATTAAGCGGGAAATATCATGGACTTCTAACTCAAATGAGGATTTAAAGAGACACTACAAGAAAACCGCCGTTTAGCGGCGGTTTTTTCGCGGCTGTTTTAAAAACCACCGCGAAACGCGTTCTCAGGCCGCCATTTCGCGACGGTTTAAAGAACCGCCGCTAAACGGCATAAAAAATTAATTTTTTTTTAATTTTTTTTAATTTTTTTTAAATTTTATTCGAGTATTAGCGGCGGTTTTTAAAAAACCTCTGCGAAATAGCGGCGGTTTCGGTAAAACCGCCGCGAAATGAAATGAAAAAAATAAAAAAACGCGAGGAACCCCGAAATCACTAAAACGACCATAACTTTTGATCTTGGCGTCCGTTGAAGCGCCACGACTAGTCAAATCGAAGGTCATGAACAGATCTAGAGGCACATATAATCAAAACTGTGAGACGGTCTAAGGTGTGGAAGATATTAGAGTTATAAAAAATTTGAAAAAAGTTCTCCATCTTCAAACGGCCATAAATTTCGCTCTGGTGTCCGTTTGGGCTCTACCACATATCAAATCGAAGCCAGTGAAGAGAGCTACGCACTAATTTGACAAAAGCAAGATTCTGTCGTGTTTTTCAACCCCAAAATCCCCTCCGAAGGCCTCCAAAACCCCGTTTCCGTCACCGGTGTCCCGTCGAACTTGTCTTCAAACAGACCTAACTTTCGATCCGCGTGTCAGTTCAGCCTCCTCCACCTGCCAGATCATATCTCGTTCCATGAGCTTCAGTTTGACTGGTTTTGGCGCCCACATGCACTCTTAGATCATATGTTATGGCCTTTTTAGTGGGTATCAGGTTTGTTATGTTTTTCAATGCCTCGTTTCTAGCACCCGTTCTCTGTCATCTTTTTTTAAATGGTCATAACTTCCGATCCGTCTGTCCATTCGGACTCTTTCACCTTTCAGGTTGAAGAGCGTTTCAGGATCTTTGATTTGACAGGTCGCGGATCTAAAACGGACTCTCGGATCATAATTTATCTCCGTTAATGTGAGTCCAATGTTTTTGTCTCTTTATGACTGTTTTGACGGGTTTTAACGGTAGATCCATTTATTACTGTTTATTTGGGTTTCCATGACTTGTTATCTTTATCAATGGTTTTTTATGGGTTATTATGATGATTAAGTTAAATTATTAAGGAGTTTTCTAGAGTTGTCACGAGTTTTCATGCGTTCTCATTTTTTCTAACGCTTCATTCTTCATATGCTTCTCCATCCTTTTTCATGCGTTTTCGTGATTTTTCATCCCTTATCACGTCTTTTCATACTTTTTCATGTGTTTCCATTATTATTTATTTTTTATTATTTATAATATACTTTAATTTATTTATTATCTATTATTTGTAACTGGTTATTTATTATTTATTATTTATTATTTATTATTTATATTTATTTATTAGTTATTATTTATTAATTATTATTTATTATTTATTATTTATTAATTATTAATTATTATTTATTTATATTTATTTATTATTTATTTTTATTTATTATTTATATTTATTTATTATTTATATTTATTATTTATTTATTATTTATATTTATTATTTATTTATTATTTATATTTATTTATTATTTATTATTTATATTTATTTATTATTTATTATTTATATTTATTTATTATTTATTTATTATTTATTATTTATATTTATTTATTATTTATATTTATTTATTATTTATTATTTATTATTTATATTTATTTATTATTTATTATTTATTATTTATATTTATTTATTATTTATTATTTATTATTTATATTTATTTATTATTTATATTTATTTATATTTATTATTTATTATTTATATTTATTTATTATTTATTATTTTCTATTTATTTATTATTTATTATTTATTATTTATTATTTATTATTTATATTTATTTATTAGTTATTATTTATTAGTTATTATTTATTATTTATTATTTATTATTTATTATTTATATTTATTTATTATTTATTATTTATTATTTATATTTATTTATATTTATTTATATTTATTATTTATATTTATTTATTAGTTATTATTTATTAGTTATTATTTATTATTTATTATTTATATTTATTTTTTATTTTTTATTTTTTATTTATATTTATATTTATTTATTTTTATTTATTATTTATATTTATTTATTATTTATATTTATTTATATTTATTTATTATTTATTATTTATTATTTATTATTTATTATTTATATTTATTTATTATTTATATTGGATTATTATTTATATTTATTTATTATTTATATTTATTTATATTTATTTATATTTATTTATTATTTATTATCTATATTTATTTATTATTTATATTTATTTATTAATTATTATTTATTAATTATATTTCATTATATTTATTTTTATTTATGATTTTTATTTATTTATTAGTTATTAGTTATTATTTATTATTTATATTTATTTATTATTTATATTTATATTTATTTATTTTTATTTATTATTTTTATTTATTTATTATTTATATTTATTTTTATTTATTTATTATTTATATTATATTTATTTATTATTTATATTTATTTATTATTTATATTTATTTATATTTATTTATTATTTATTATTTATATTTATTTATTATTTATTATTTTCTATTTATTATTTATTATTTATATTTATTTATTATTTATTATTTTTTATTTATTATTTATTATTTATATTTATTTATTAGTTATTTTTGATTTTTGATTTTTTATTATTTATTATTTATTATTTATTATTTATTATTTATTTATTATTTATTTTTATTTATTATTTATATTTATTTATTATTTATATTTATTTATATTTACATTTATTTATTATTTATTATTTTATATTTATTATTTATTATTTATATTTATTTATCATTTATTATTTATTATTTATTATTTATTATTTATTATTTATATTTATTTATATTTATTTATTATTTATTATTTTCTATTTAATATTTAATATTTATATTTATTTATTATTTATTATTTATTATTTATTATTTATTATTTATTATTTATTATTTATTATTTATTAGTTATTATTTATTAGTTATTATTTATTAGTTATTATTTATTATTTATTATTTATTATTTATTATTTATATTTATTATTTATTATTTATTATTTATTATTTATTATTTATTATTTATATTTATTTATTATTTATTATTTATTTTTTATATTTATTTACTATTTATATTTATTTATTATTTATTATTTATTAGTTATTATTTATTATTTATATTTATTTATTATTATTTATTATATAATATTTATTATTGATTATTGATTGTTGATTATTTATTATTTATTATTCATTATTGATTATTTATAATTTATAATTTATTATTTATTATTTATTATTTATTATTTATTATTTATTATTTATTATTTATTATTTATTATTTATTATTTATATTTATTATTCCTTATTTATTTTTTATTTTTTATTATTTATTATTTATTATTTATTATTATTGAGTTTATATCTATTATTTATGTATTATTTGTTTTTTCAATTAATATATATAATCATATTAAATTCTGTTTATTAACCACATGACGAGCTTGCTGGAGTGGTAGTCTTTGGAAAATATGTAAGAGGTTAGGGGTTCAAATCTCACCAAATGCAGAATTTCTTTATATTGCATGGGTATGCATATGCATGTGCATGTGCATGGGATGTGCATGCATGGATAAATAAAGTAAATAAAATAAAACGAAATAAATAAATAAATAAAATAAATATGAAATAAAATAAATACGAAATAAAATAAATAAATAAATAAATACGAAAAATAAATAAATAAATAAATACTATAAATAGATAAATAGATAAATAAATAAATAAATAAATAAATAAATAAATAAATAAATAAATAAATAAATAAATAAATAAAATAAAATAAAATAAAATAAATAAAATAAATAAAATAAATAAAATAAATAAAATAAATAAATAAAATAAATAAAATAAATAAATAAATAAATAAATAAATAAATAAATAAAATAAAATAAATAAATAAATAAATAAATAAATAAATAAAATAAAATAAAATAAATAAAATAAATAAATAATATATATAAAATAAATAAATACGAAAAATAAATATATAAATAAATATATAAATAAATAAATAAATAGATAAATAAATATATAAAATTAAAAATAAAAAAAAAATTAACAAAAATTAACAAAAATAAAAAAATAACAAAAATAAAAAAAAATAAAAAAATAAAAAAAACTGCCGGTAAAAAACCGCCGCGAAATAGTTTCCCGATGCACGATTTAGCAGCGGTTTTTCAAAACCACCGCCAATCGATTTAGCGGTGGTTTAAACCGCCGCGAAACGAAAAAAAAGCGCCGCTAAATGCCTTTTTTGCCATTGTGAGATCCTATGTTCATGGATCTACTAAAGATGGATATGGGAATTGTTAGGGAAGGGGAAACATCACTCCTCTTTCAAATGATTTCTATACCATCTTTACTAGAGAAGATAAAAATTTCTCAATCTAGTGATGAGAATCAACAAAAGAAAATTAATACAGTTAAGGATGGGAGACTGGCTGACTTCGTGTATGAAGAATGAGTTTTGAAGTTTGGGAAGAGGTTATCTGTTCCATCAGTACCTGAGCTAAAAAGGGAACTATTAGACGATGCTCATAGCTAAAATTTCTCTATACACCGGGGTAGCACCAAAATGTATAGAGATTTGAAGGAACATTTATGGTGGGAAAACAAGAAGGGGGAGATTACTGATTACGTCTCGAGATGTTTAGTTAGTCAATAGGTGAAGGCAGGAATACAACGTCCTAGTGGAGTCATGCAACCCTTTCCTATACCTATGTGAAAATGGGATGATATTACAATGGACTTTGTCACGGGGCTACCAAAGACTTCAATAAAGAATGATACGATATGGGTCATTATTGACCATCTGACAAAATCTACACATTTTCTTGCTATAAGGGAAGATTTACAACTTGAATGTTTAGTTAGAATATATATTAATGAAGCTATAAGACATCATGGTGTACCCTCATCAATTATTTCTTATCATGATCCCCATTTTACATCACGATTATGGAAGATTCTTCAAAAGGCTCTAGATACTAATCTTCGTTTGAGCACTACCTACCACCCACAAACTGATGTACAATCAGAACAGACTATTCAAACATTGGAAGACATGTTGAGGTCTTGTTCACTTAATTTTCAAGGCATATGGATCAGTATTTACCTCTCGTGGAAGTTTCCTACAATAATATCTTCCATTTAAGTATTTAGATGGAACCCTATGAAGCATTATATGGGAGGAGATGTCGTACACCAACTTGCTGGGATGATGTTGGTGAAAAAAAGCTCGTGGGCCCAGAGCTTGTTGAAGAAACAACGGAAAAGGTGAAGATTATCCAGAACCATAACAAAACAACTCAATGTAGGCAAAAGAGCTATGCTGATAACCGAAGGAAGGATTTGGAGCTTCAAGAAGTTGATCACGTTTTTTTAAAGGTATCTCAATGGAAGGGTATTATACGATTCGGTAAGAAGGGAAAATTATGTCCCAGGTACGCTGGACCTTTTGAAATTCTGGACTGAATTGGAGCCATATATTACCATTTGGAAATGCCACCAAGACTCTCCAAGGTTCACAATATGTTCCACAGTTCAATATTAAGAAAGTACATGCCATACACAACACATGTACTCACTTATGAAGTAGTAGAACTTGAGCCCGATCTATCTTATCGTGAAGATCCTATCAAGATTCTTGATACTAGAGAACAACTATTGAGAAATCAGACGACTCCCCTAGTAAAGGTTCTATGGAGGAACCATAAGATGGAGGAAGCAACATGGGAGCCTGAGGAGCTTATGTTAAAGTCATACCCGAATCTTTTTAGGTAATATTTTGTCAATTTCGAGGATGAAATTTTTGTAAGGTAAAATATAACACCCAAAGGTTTTGAAAATAAATATAGAATGCAATTTTATAATCTATCCATTAATCATAACTTTGCCTCTTATATGTTTTTAATTTTGAAAAATGATCAACTAGAGTTAAGTTCAGTAAGTCATTTGGAGTCTGATAGGGAAAAATTGATTTTTGGTGAATAGTAACATACCCTTTTCAATAGTAATATGACCCTACGAATAGTAAATAATGACATTATGTTACTTTCATAAGGTAATATGATAATGTGATCTTAATTAATTTTTCAATGTCACATAAAACTAATAACACCTCTAAGATTTGTATTTTTTTTTAATTAATTATAACTTTTTTTAAAAATTAAATTAATAATATTTAGAAAATTATTTTTGAAAAATTGAGTTCACTTTTGAATTCTACACGTCGAAAAATGGTTGGGGTGAATTTTTTGGATTTTTCTGAAATTCCTGAATTTTTTATGAATAGTGAAATACGATAAAATACCATATATACAAATTATCATTTAAATACACTATTCATGACATCACAAGTGATGAAAGGACACTTGGTTCAAACTCACTGCACTTCTTACTATTAGGGGTCACATTAAACAACATTATTGGTTGTCTTGAGGGAAATAATAAAATAATGAATTAAATATTCAAAATTTACCCCTCTCCTCCACTATAAAAACCCCTCACCTCTCCCTCTTATCTTCACTCCTCTAAGCCTTGAAGGTCCTCAATGTTCTTTCCAATTACCCTTCCCCAGTCTCTCCCCACGTCCAAGAAGTTTTTTGTCTTTCAAAAATACAAAACCCCTTCCCTAAAGGAGATTCTCAAGAAGGTTATTTCAAGAGGTAAAGCACCCTTCTTTTTCATTTGGTTTCATTTCAATTTATCTTCTTTCATTATCCTCTTCTCACCTCCTCTGTACAAATGATCATGATAACTCTAGTATAATCTATATACTATAATTATATCATGTGAATGGGAGAACCATCATAAATATTCTTAATCCCTCCCTTTTATTTTTATAAATGAAATCAACAGCCATGAGGTTCCAATTTATAGCCTTCATGGACGATGAAGTTTCGTTCTTCAATTTCGTCTTCAAAACTGGTCATGAAACCATATTTATGGTTGAAAAAGACTATAATATATTTATTATAACATAATTAATATTCAAGAACCAGAATATGTACACATAATTTCGTTATATGACAAAACTAGTTCATAATAATCCAAACACTGTCAAATAATCGAAGTGGTTGTCATCTAATGATTCATCATCATTCCATGTAACCAAATGATAGAAATGAACATTACCAATTATTTATGTTTATAAATAATATATAATTGCAATTCTGGAGATTTACATCCATTCCAAATACAGAAAAACAAGTGAACCAGAGATGAAAATAAAGAAAATGAACACTCCGGAGCGACAAAAATCAATACAATAACTTATCGATAAGAATATAAATGAACTAAATAGAATTATGATAAACTAAATAAATGTCTAATAGGTTATTTAATAATTTATTAATAGGTATAATTTCATATTCCATGAGGTTAAGTTCAAGAGAAGAACACGTTTGGAGTTAAGGTAAGGGTTTTCCACCTGAACTTTCATTTTCATTCAGGTTACTTTTATTGTCTAATTTCCTCGATGAAATTATAATGTATTGTTATATACTCCTCAAAAATTCTGTGTGAGTATTCTATATATGTACACCAACCAGAATCCTTCCCTATTTTTTGGATAGTTACATGTTTTAAAAGAAACTCTCAATACTGTTTCCAAAAATACGAGCCCGATACAAGGAAATTTCTCAAATTCATATCTATTTTCAAGGGCAAGCTATAATCTAATTTTGGAAACCATTATCCTTCTAAAAACACTAATTTTATCATGAAATACTATATTACATTACATCTGGTTTTATGAAAATAATTTTCTACAATAACTATTCTTTTCAAATTAAAAGAGTATTTATCACAAGAATTCATTAATGAGTTTAGAAGATTATTCTTGTTTGATTCAACACTCTTATTGATTCTTATGTATTTTGGGGGTTAATAATTTATGATGTCATATACCATATTTTATTTAATGGTTTATGACTAACTTTATTGTGGAAGATCTATCCTAAGACCATTTAACATATTATTCCGAATGGTTAGTGTTTATGTTCAATAATTGGGGAAAGATAGTTACATTTCATATGATAGTTTCAATATGAATGTATATGTTGTTAATGTTTATCCCCGCTCATATGAGGAATTCATTGGACTTATTATTTGATGTGTGGGGCCCGCTATAGCCCCTCGATGAATCGGTAGGTCTCATGAGACAAATAGACATGGAATTGGACGAGGCCTTTCCCAATGTGTAATATGGATTTTGGCCGAGGCCATGAAAAAAAAAATCAGAATGTCCAGCATATGCACTTCCCTCATTACGAATCTAGTAATTGAAAGTTCATGGGGTTATTAGACTAGTAGAATACCCATGATTATGTTTTATTATGGCATTATATTCTCAGCTCATATTCCTGTCATAATGTGTGCATGTTTGTTGTTAAAGGAATGTGTTTTCAATTATGCACCATGTCTTATGTTTATGCTATCTTCCGCTGTATTTCTTACTCTTACTGAGCGTTTGAGCTCACCACTTTCTTATGTTCATTTTTCCTAGGATATGAAGAAGTAAATTATGAATGACTTGCAAGCATAATCTAGGAGTCATGGATGTTTCTAATGGAATAAATTAGTGTGGCTTGTCCCATCATGTTGTAATGTTAAACTTATGTATGTAACTTGTTTCCAATAATAATAAACCACTCAGTCCTTTGGGATTCATATTCCTTGTTTTTATGCCAATGTAATCAAATAAGGGGTTTTAAAATAAACCAGCTACTTCTGAAAAACTTCTTTAGTAAAATCCAATACCTGAAATTTTTTAACCAAAAACGTAGGGTGAGCATAAGAATGCCTAGTAAGGGGTTCTAAAATAAACCAATATATCTTTTTGAAAACATTATTTAAATCATTTCGTTAAATAATCTTCTTAAATAAAATCTATAGAACATGTACACATCATAAAGGTTCTCAATTTAAAACATTCTAATAGAATCACAAGCATACACGATTCGAATATATGTATGCTGAATAAAAGAAACTCTAAACATGTATGGCATAAGAAAATGTAAGCACAAATAAAACAGCTAAGTTTAATGAATATTTAGAGTTGTGCATAACGGTAATCACTTCAATTTCATACATCAAATATTAAAATCACTGAGTTCTATACATATGTCCTGCCATAAGATTTTACTTTTCTAATACTCATATGTAATGGCTCTTAACCACGAATATTCTACTAGTCGAATATCCATTAGGTTAATTAATTAAAATACACATGATGTATAATTCAAGACATTCTGAAACTTATTATCAAGGTCTTGGCCAAGACATCTAATGAGTAAGGCCTCAGCCAAAATCCATAATCTCTTTAACTATATATTCTACCAGTTGAATATTTTTCTAGCTAATTAAATTACATAGTCATAATGAGGGATGTGCATATGCTGGACCATGTCAAGGCCTCGTGCCAAGACCTAGGAGATAACTGTAACCGGACCCCAACCCAGAGAGCCACTGTAACCAGACTCTAACCCGGAGTACCTCTAATAACTAGACACCATCCTTGAGTGCCTTTGTAACCGGACACCAACCCGGAGAGTCTATTGTAACTGGACCCCAACCCGGAGGGCTTACTTTTACCGGTCCCCACCCGAAAACATACTAGGTCCAATGCATTCCTCATATCTCTAAATCAAAGTGCACATACCACTTTGATTTATTAATTACTTATCATTCCAAGTACACATATTACATTGTTTCATAATTCACATTATTCAAAGTGTCTCATACCACCTTGAATAATTAAATGCTTATCTCATAAATTATTGATAATAAATTGTTTGATTATCACATAAAATAATAACATTACAAATCTTCCATAGTAATAAACTTTTAATGTATTAAAATACATTCTCATTATTCATGCTCAATTCATGTTCTGATAAAGGAAATGACGTTGGACTAAATTATAATGTGTCAGTTATCATTTAGGTAATAAATTTCTCAACGACATGCATAACATAGTAAACGTTATTTTCACATGTGATATTGATTTAAAACATGCAAGTAATGAATAGATGGGGTTACCACATAAAATGATAGTTCTTTAATTTTCAAATTCCTTGATTTATGGATACGAATATTTATAGTTTAAAATAACTAAGCTTGATTTAAGACAGAAATTATGTAATGATAAATGGTCCCTTCTTATTAAGTTTCCATGCCTTATGTTTCATAGCATATAAGGCCAATTTATTTGCAGCACATCATCTGTTTTATGTAATGCATATATTAAATTAAACATATCAAAAACATACTTTAACCACCGAAGTTTATTTTAGCCAAGTTAATCCGGGTTATGATTAAAACTTATATGTGCATACACATAGCTATATATATATATATGTGCATAAAATATGTACATGTCGCACCGAGAACAGATGTAGAGTCCAACCTCAAATCTAGCGTTGGTCTCAACCGAGCAGGAAACAGATACCGTTAAATGAATACCTAAGTGGCGTCGGCAGTTTTTAGGTGCGATTAGTGTTCTCTAGTGTTTTCGAACCATGCCAATGGTTCAAGTCAAGCATATGTTTTCATTTTCGGTTCTTCTCTAACCTAAATAGGTAGGGTTTTCTTGAAATTGAATGTTTTTAATTTATAAGTTAATTATAAAACTTCAAATTAAAAATACTTGTTATTTATAATTTTCAAATTTATCCTAAAAACAAATATGGTTTTACTTTGACTAAAATATTATTTAGAAAATAAATATTTTTATTATTTAAAAATAGATTTTATTTTATAGATAATTATATTAATAATAATTATGGGGAAAAACTTTTTAAAATGAAAATTATTATTGAATGTGTGCAAATTTATTAGTTTTATAAAATTTATACATATGAATAATTATTTTACAAAAAAATAAATTTATATATGTGATAAAAAATGTGCAATGTTTAGTAAATATATATAGTTATTATATATATATAAACGTGATATTTATGTATATGTTTATAAATATTGATATTTATTGTTTTCTTTTTAAAAAATATATATGTTTTATAGTTATAACTATCCAAATATATAGATTATCATTTATATTTTAACTAATATGTGTTATATTATTATAATAGTGAGATGAAAAAAGGGACATTGGAATGATGGAATTTGGGTCTATGTGTGGAAAATACACAAAAGCAAAATGATTAGTGGTGACTCAAAATATCCAAAGAAAGAAGAAAAAAGGTGGAAAGGAATCAAAGTGCTTCACGTAAATTTATCCTTAAAAAAATGAATAAAAAAATATATTAGAATGAAAATAATAAATAACATGTTTTGACCATGCACACACTAAATGATGCACGAACAAGAAGACAAGGTCATTTTCAGCGCCTAAAAAATAATAAATAAATAAGAGATCAAGTTGGATCGTGACTGAAACCTATATCTTTATAATTGATTGAACTAATAAAAAAAAATAAAACCTCTTTTCTTGTGGGTCATTCTTTTGTTAAAAAAATATATAATACCCATCTTCTCTTAGAATCTAAGTCTCATACCAATTTAATCTCCTCTATTTCCTCCACCTCCTTTTTGTTTTGGATTAATGACCACCACTGATCTGCATCTCCCGATAGACGATAAACTACCATGATGACCTTCTTTCTTTGAAATCACCAGCAATATGGCCTTTATGACCACATTTGTAGCATACTACTTTTCTTTTTAAGGATGCACCTGGGCATTTCCTTCTACAATTGTCACATGGTGGAAATTCAACTCTTCCCTTCTTCCCCATTTCCTTATTTCTTTTTGAAATTTTCTAATTTTATCCAAGTTAATTCAGTTTATGATTAAAACTTATATATATATATATATATATATAAACAAAACAAAACAAAATCAAAAACAAAAATTTAAATATATACACAAATATCATGTATATATATATATATAATAAATATATATATTTTCAAAATATTTTACATTTTTGTATCACATATATAAAAGTGTTTTTTCTTGTAAAATAATTATGTATATGTATAAATTTTATAAAACTAAAACACAATAATTTTTCAAACGTTCAATAATAATTTTTATTTTAAAAAAGTTTTTCCCCATAATTATTATTAATATAATTATCTAAAAACCCTTCTGTATCAGAGCAGTGGATATGTTCCCTTGAGAAGATATTTCTCACCTTGGGATGTAATGAAATAGAGAAGGTCTTCATGGTACTCTATCATCTATCGGGAGATGCGGATCAGTGGTGGTCATTAATCCAAAACACAAAGGAGGAGGAGGAAATAGAGGAGATGGAATGGAGGGACTCTAAGTAAATATTCCTGGAGAAATACTTTCCTAGTGAACAAAGAGCAGATATGGAGAGGCAATTCTTGAATCTGAGGTAGAAGGAAGATGCGAATATTGCAAGGTATGAAGCTAACTTCACAAGATTATCAATACATGATGTGAACTACATACGAAATCCAAGGAGAAAAATTGATCTATTCTTTGATGGCCTAAATCCATTCCTACAGCGGGCACTGGTATCCCAAAGTTTTTCATCATATGAGGATATAGTTTCATGTGCTATCAAGATAGAAAAATCATTCTCTAAGTATTATGACTTTAAGGGAAAGCAAAAAAAGAAGAGGTCTGTTGAAATAACTGGGAAAGGAAACAAGGAAATGGGGAAGAAGGGAAGAGATGAATTTCCACCGCATGAAAATTTTGGAAGGAAACATGATGGTGCATGCTTAAAAGGAAAAGGAGTATGCTACAAATGTGGTCAGAAAGTCCATCTTGCTAGTGATTGCAAAGGGAATAAGGAATCCAATGATGTTCAATGCTATAATTTTCAGGATATGGGACATTATGCTAATGATTGTCCAAAGAGTCAAGGAAATATGCAAAAAAAGGCCAAGGGATCAAGGACAACCTTATGCAATCACAACTGTAGAGATTGAAGTTCATAATGACGTGGTGGAAAGTACTTTAATTTTTTCCTCAAACTTAGCCAACACTTCATTTGATTCTGGATCATTGGATTCATTTATATCTTCCCAGTTTTCCAAGAAAATTAGATATATACAATTTGATTTAATTAAGGAGTTTTTAGTCAAAAATCCTAGGGGATGTATCATTTCAACCCAAGCATGTCGACTAGTCCCCCTACAGACACCAAAATGTGCTCTAGTTGCTAACCTTATCATCATACCAATGACTGAATTTGATATAATTCTCAGTATATATTGGATGTCAAATTATGATGCGAAGATTTATTATAAGAATAAGGAAGTTACAATTTTTGAAAATGGTGTAGAATCCCTCGTCTTTAGGGCAGAAACTTCGCCACCCGATTCTTATCTAGAACCACCCCAGTAGCTCTACTGAATACAATACTTAGAGAGGAAGATAAACCAATATCAATGTATTAGGAAAGAAATCTTCAAAATTGAGGATGTGCACATAGTGAAAGAGTACATTGATTTATTTCCAGAGGATTTACCTGGACATCCTCTAGATCAGGAAGTTGAGTTCTCTATTGATTTAATTCCTAATGCAAGACCTATATCAAAGAATCCCTATAGAATGGCCACTGTGGAATTAGTATAGCTAAAGAAACAACTAGAGAATTTGAGTGAAAAGGATTTATTCGACCTAGTGTTTCTCCATGGGGAGCCCCTGTCCACTTTGTCAAGAAGAAAGATAGATCCATGAGGCTTTGCATTGATTACAGGGAAATCAATGCTATTACAATAAAGAATAAGTATCATCTACCCCAAATTGATGATTTATTTGGCCAACTTCATAGAGGTAAATAATTTTCGAAGATTGACCTTCGATCTGGATATCATCAGTTGCGTGTGAGGAAGGAAGATATTCATAAGATAGCATTTCAGACCAGGTATGGGCATTATGAGTTTACAGTGATACCTTTTGGATAGACAAATGCACCCTCTGTTTTCATAGATTTAATGAATAGAGTTTTCAAGGAATATCTTGATAACTTTTTTGTGGTATTCATAGATGATATCCTAGTATACTCAAAAATCTATGAAGACCATGAGAATCACTTACGGGTTATTTTTAGAACTCTTAGAAAAAATAAATTATTTGGGAAGTTTAGAAAATGCGAATTCTGGCTTCAATCAGTTTATTTTCTGGGCCATATTGTCTCTAAGTATGGAATCCTAGTTGATCCTACCAAGACAAAGGCAATCCAAGATTAGACCACTCCAACAAACATAACTGAGGTACACAGTTTTAGTGACTTAGTAGGTTATTATTGGTGTTTTGTTCAGAATTTTTCCCGAATAGATAACCCGCTAACCAAGATCACATGTAAAGGAGTTAAGTTTGTATGGAATAATGAATGTATAGAATGCTTCGATGAATTGAAAATAATATTGGTCAATGCTCCAATTTTGACTCTTCCATCTGGAAGTGATGGATTTGTAATATACAACGATGAATCAAAGAATGGACTGGGTTGCGTCCTTATACAAAATGATAATGTTATTGCTTATGTATCAAGACAGTTGAAGACTCATGAAAAAAATTATCCAACTCAAGATCTTGAGTTAACAATTGTAATCTTTGATCTGAAATTATGGAGGCATTATCTCTATGGAGAGAGATGTGAGATTTATATGGACCACAAGAGTTTGAAATATTTTTTTCACGCAAAAAGAACACAACATGAGGCAAAGAAGATGGCACTAGTTACTCAAAGATTACAATTTTTCAATACAATACCACCTAGGAAAGGCGAATAAGGTGGAAGATGCATTAAGCAGAAAAGATCATGGACTTCTGACTAAAATGAGGATTGAAAGAGATCCTATGTTCATGGATCTACTGAAAATGGATATGGGAATTGTTAAAGAAGGGGACACATCACTCCTCTTTCAAATGATTGCTTAACCATCTTTACTAGAGAATATAAAAATTTCTCAATTTGATGATGAGAATCTGCACAAGAAAATTAATGCAGTTAAGGATGGGAGATTGACTAACTTCATGTATGAAGAAGGAGTTATGAAGTTTGGGAAGAGGTTATGCGTTCTATCAGTACCTAAGCTAAAAAGGGAACTATTAGATGACGCTCATAGGTCAAATTTCTCTATACACCCGGGTAGCACCAAGATGTATATAGATCTGAAGGAATATTTTTTGTGGTAAAACATGAAGAAGGAGATTGCTGAGCACATTTCGAAATGTTTTGTTTGTCAATAGGTGAAGTCAGGAAGAAAACATCCTGGTGGAGTCATGCAACCCCTTCCTATACCAATGTGGAAATGGGATGATATTATGATGGACTTTGTCATGGGGCTACCAAAGACTTCATGAAATAATGATACGATATGGGTCATTGTTGAACTTCTTACAAAATCTGCACATTTTCTTGCTATAAGGGAAGATTTAACAATTGAACGTTTAGAAGGAATATATATTAATGATTTTGTAAGACTTCAAGGTGTACCCTTGTCAATTGTTTCTGATCATGATCCCTGTTTTACATCATGATTCTGTAAGAGTCTTTATAAGTACCTAGATAATGATCTTCGTTTGAGCACTACCTACCACCCACAAATTGATGGAAAATCAGAATGGACTATTTAAACATTGGAAGCCATGTTAAGGTCTTGTTCACTGGATTTTCAAGGCATGTGGGATCAATATTTAACTCTCGTGGAATTTTCCTACAACAATAGCTTCCATTCAAGTTTTTATATGGCACCCTATGAAGCATTATATGGAAGGAGATGTTGTACACCAACTTTCTGGGATGATGTTGGTGAAAGAAAGCTCGTGGGCCTAGAACTTTTTGAAGAAACAACGGAAAAGGTGAAGATTATGAATAACCATATCAAAATAGCTTAAAGTAGGCAAAAGAGCTATGATGATAACTGAAGGAAGGATTTGGAGTTTCAAGAAGGTGATCACATTTTTTTAAAGGTATCTCCATGGAAGGGTATTATACGATTCGGTAAGAAGGGAAAATTAAGTCCCAGGTACATCGGACCATTTGAAATTATGGACTGAATTGGAGCTTTATCTTACCATTTGGTAATGCCGCTAAGTCTCTCCAAGGTTCACAATGTGTTCCACATGTCAATGTTAAAAAAGTGAATGCCATACCCAACACATATACTCACTTATGAAGAAGTATAACTTGAGCCTAAACTATCTTATTGTGAAGATCCTATCAAGATTCTTGATACTATAGAACAAGTATTGAGAAATCGTACGACTCACCTGATAATGGTTCTATGGAGGAACCATAAGATGGAGGAAGCAACATGGGAGCTCGAGGAGCTTATGTTAAATACTTACCCGAATCTTTTTAGGTAGTATTTTGTGAATTTTGAGGATGAAATTTTTCTAAGGAGGGGAGAATGTAACACCCTAAGGTTTGAAAATAAATATAGAATGCAATTTTATAACCAATCCATTAATCACAACATTTCCACTTCTATGTTTTGAATTTTAAAAAATGGTCAACTACAGTTGTGTTCAGTAAGTCATTTGGAGTCAGATAGAGCGAACTTGAATTTTGGTGAATAGTAACATACCCTTATGAATATTAATATGAAAATTAATATGAAGCTTATGAATATTAAATAATTACATTATTTTATTTTCATAAGGTAATATGATATTGGGATCTTAATTAGTTTTTCAATGTCACATAAAACTAATTACACCTCTAAGATTGTTATCTTTTGAATTAACTATGACTTTATTTAGAAATTAAATTAATAATATTTAGAAAATTATTTTTTAAAAATGGAGTTCACTTTTTAATTCTACTTGTTGAAAAATGGTAGGGGTGAATTTTTGGGATTTTTCCGAAATTCTTGAATTTTTGATGAATAGTGAAATACGATAAAATACCGTATATACAAATTATCAGTTAAATACACTATTCATGACATCACAAGTGATGAAAGGCCACTTGGTTCTAACGCAAATGCACTTCTTACTATTAGGGGTCACATGAAACAACACTATTGGTTGTCTTGAGGGAAATAATAAAATAATGAATCAATTATTCAAAATTTACCCCTCTCCTCCACTATAAAAACCCCTCACCACTCCCTCTTCTCTTCACTCTTCTAAGACTTGAATCTCCTAAATGTTCTTCCCAATTACCCTTACCTAGTCTCTCCCCACTTCCAAGAAGATTCTTGTCTTTCCAAAAGACCAAAAACCCTTCCCTTAAGGAGATTCTCAAGGAGGTTATTTCAAGAAGTAAAGCACCCTTCTTTTTCATTTGGTTTCATTTCAATTTATCTTCTTTTATTATCCTCTCCTCACCTCCTCTGTCCAAATGATCATGATAACTCCTGTATAATATATATAATGTAATTATATCATGTTAATGGAAGAACCATCATAAATATTCTTAATCCCTCCCTTTTATTTTTATAAACGAAATCAACATCCATGAGGTTCCAATTTATAGCCTTCGTGGATGATGAAGTTTTGTTCTTCAATTTCTTCTTCATTAATGGTCATGAAACCATATTTATGGTTTAATGATACTATAATATATGTATTATAACATAATTAAAATTCAGGAACCAGAATATGTACATATAATTAAGTTATATGACAATACTAGTTTATAATAATCCAAATACCGCCAAATAATTGAAGTGGTTGTCATCTAAGGATTAATCCTCATTCCATGTAATAAAAAGGTATAAATGACCATTAACAATTATTTATGTTCATAAATAATAAATAATTTCAATTCTGGAGATTTTCATCCATTCCACATACATAAAAACAAGTGAACCGAAGATGAAAATAAATAAAATGAACACTCCAGAGTGACAGAAATCAATACAATAACTTATCGATAAGAATATAAATAAACTAAACAGAATTATTATAAACTAAATACATGTATAATAGGTTCTTAAATAATTTATTAATAAGTATAATTTCATATTCCAGGAGATTAAGTTCAAGAGTGGGACACATTTGTAGTTAAGGTAAGGGTTTTCCACCCGAAGTTTCATTTTCATTCGGGTTACTTTTATTGTCTAATTTCCTCAATGAAATTATTATGTATTGTTATGTACTCATCATAAATTCTTTGTGATTATTATATATATGTACACCAACCATAATCCTTCTCTATTTTCTGGATAGTTACATGTTTTAAAAGAAGCTCTCAAAACTGTTCCCAAATATACGAGCTCGATACAAGGAAATTTCTCAAATTCATATCTATTTTCAAGGCCAAGCTATTATCTATTTTTGGAAAAGATTATCCTTCTAAAAACACTCATTTTATCATGAAATTATATCTTACTTTAATTCGGGTGTTATACAAATATTTTTCTAAAATAACTCTTCTTTTCAAATTAAAAGAGTATTTATCACAAGAATTACTTAATGATTTTAGAAGATTATTCTCGTTTGATTCAACACAAATGTTGAGTCTTATGTATTATTGGGGTTAATCATTTATGATGTAATATACCAAATTTTATTGAATGGTTTATGACTAAATTTATTATGGATGATATATCCTAAAACCATTCACCATATTATTTTGAATGGATAGTGTTTATGTTCAATAATTGGGGAAAGTTAGTTACATTTCATATGATAGTTTCAATATGAATGTATATGTTGTTTATGTTTATCCCCACTCATATGAGGAATGAATTGGACTCATTATGTGATGGGTGGGGCCCGCTATAGCCCCTCGATGCATCGGTAGGTCTCATGAGACAAATAGACGTGGAATTGGTCAGGGCCTTTCCCAATGTGTTATATGGATTTTGGCCGAGGACTTAATCATTAGACGTCTTGGCCGAGGCCTTGATTTTTTTTTTCAGAATGTCCAGCATATGCACTTCCCTCATTATGAAGCTAGAAATTGAAAGTTAATGGGGGTTATTTGACTAGTAGAATACTCATGATTATGTTTTATTATGGCATTATATTATCAGCTCATATTCCTTCCATAATGTGTTCAAGTTTATTATTAAAGGAATGTGTTTTCAATTATTCACCATGTCTTATATTTATATTATATTCTGCTGTATTTTTTACTCTTACTGAGCGTTTGAGCTCACCCCTTTCTTATGTTCATTTTTTCCAGGATATGAAGAAGTAAATTATGAATGACTTGCAAGCATAATCTAGGAGGCATGGATGTTTCTAATGGAATAAATTAGTGTGGTTTTTCCCTTCATGTTGTAATGTTAAACTTATGTATGTAACTTGTTTCCAATAATACTAAAATACTTGGTCCTTCGGGATTCATATTCTTCTTTTGTATGCCAATGTAATCAAATATATATATATATATATATAATAACTATATTTACAAAAAAACACTTTTATATATGTAATCCAACCAGAAAAAACACTTTTATAAACATATATATAGTTATTATATATATAGTTATTATATATAAAGTAATTTCACTTCATGTTGTAATGTTAAACTTGTGTACGTAACTTGTTTCCAATAACAATTTTATTGTGTTTGGGTTTTATAAAATATATAAATATACATAATTATATATAAATATCACGTTTATATATATATATAGATATATAATGTGATAAAAAATGTGATAAAAATGTGATAAAAATGTGAAAAAAACAAAAACAAAAACAAAAAATTATATATATATATATAAACAAAACAAAATAAAAAATGTGAAATGTTTTTTAAATATATATAGTTATTAAAAATATATATAAACATGTGCAAATATATATAGTTATTATATATATAGTTATTTCCCTTCAGGTTGTAATGTTAAACTTATGTATGTAACTTGTTTCCAATAAGACTTTTATTGTGTTTTAGTTTTATAAAATTTATACATATACATAATTATTTTACAAAAAAAACACTTTTATATATGTGATAAAAAATGTGAAATGTTTTGTAAATATATATAATTATTATATATATATATATATATAAATGATATTTATGTATATGTTTAAATTTTTGTTTTTGTTTTTGTTTTGTTTTGTTTTTATATATATATATATATAAGTTTTAATCATAACGTGAATTAACTTGGCTAAAATAAACTACAGTGGTTAAATTATGTTTTTGATATGTTTAATTTAATATATGCATTACATAAAACAAATGATGTGCTATAAATAAATTGGCCTTATATTCTATGCAACATAAGGCATGTCCACTTAATAAGACATGACTGTTTATCAATATATTCTTTCTGTCTTAAATCAAACATAGTTATTTTAAACTATAAATATTCATCTCCATAAATCAAGGAATTTTAAAATTAAGAAACTATCATTTTATGTGGTAACCTCATCCATTCATTAATTGTATGTTTTAAATCAATATCACATGTGCAAATAATGTTTACTATATTATGCATGTCATTTAGAAATTTATTACCTAAATGATAACTGACACATTATAATTTATTCCAACGTCATTTCCTTTATCAGCACATGAATTGATCATGAATAATGAGCATGTATTTTAATGCATTGAAAGTTTATTACTATGGAAGAGTTCTAAAGTTATTATTTTATGTGATAATCAAACAATTTATTATTAATAATTTATGAGATAAGCATTTAATTACTCAAGGTGGTATGGGACAATTTGAATAATGTGAATTATGAAACCAAGTAATATGTGTACTGGGAATGATAAGTAATTAATAAATCAAAGTGGTATGTGCACTTTGATTTAGAGATATGATGAATGCATTGGACCTAGTATGTTTCGGGGTGGGGGCCGGTAAAAGTAAGCCCTCCGGGTTGGGGTCAGGTTTCAATAGACCCTCCGGGTTGGTGTCCAGATATAGAGGCACTTTGGGTTAGTGTCTGGTTATTAGAGTCACTCCGGGTTGGAGTCCGATTACAGAGGCTCTCTGGGTAGGGGTTCGGTTATAGTTATCCTCTATGTCTTGACACGAGGCCTTGACACAGTCCGACATATGCACTTCTCTCATTATGACTATGTAATTTAATTAATCAGAAAAATATTTTACTAGTAGAATATATGGTTAAAGAGGTTATGGATTTTGGCCAAGGCCTTAGTCATTAGATGTCTTGGACAAGGCCTTGACTATATGTTTCAGAATGTCTGGAATTATACATCATGTTCATGTTAATTAATTAACCAAATGGATATTCGAATAGTAGAATATCCATGGTTAAGAGCCATTACTTATGAGTATTAGAAAAGTAAAATCTTATGGCATGACATATGTGTAGCACTGAGGAATTTTAGAATTTAATGTATAAAATTGAAGTGATTACCGTTATGCACAACTCTGAATATTCATTACACTTAGTTGTTTTATTTGTGGTTGCATATTCTTATGCCATACATGTTTAGAGTTTATTTTATTCAGTATCCCTATATTCTAATCGTGTATCCTTGTGATTCTGTTAGCATGTTTTTAATTGAGCACCTTTATGATATGTACATGTGTTACAAATTTTATTTAAGAAGATTGTTTTATGAAATAGTTTAAAGAATGTTTTAAAAAAGTTATATTGGTTTATTTTAAAACCCCTTACTAGGAATTTTTATGCTCACCCGACATTTTTGGTTAAAATTTTTCAGGTGTCGGATTTTACTAAAAAAGTTTTTCAGAAGAAGCTGGTTTCTCAGAGCCCGAACCGAATTCGATCCTCTGTATTGGTTTTATACATCGGAATATGAGCTGAAAACACATGGGTATTCTACTAGTTGTATAAGAAATACAGTGGAAGATAGCATAAATATAAGACATGATGCATAATTGAAAACACATGCCTTTAACAATAAACTTGAATACATTAATGCAGGAATATGAGCTGAGAATATAATGCCATAATAAAACATAAACATGCGTATTCTACTAGTCGAATAACTCCATGAACTTTCAATTACTAGCTTCATAATGAGGGAAGTGCATATGCTGGACATTCGGAAAAAAAAAATTCAAGGCCTCATCCAAAATCCATATAACACATTGGGAAAGGCCTCGGCTAATTCCACGTCTATTTGCCTCATGAGACCTACTGATGCATTGAGGAGCTATAGCGGGCCCCACCCATCAAATAATAAGTCCAATGCATTCCTCATATGAGTGGGGATAAATATAAACAACATATACATTCATATTTAAACTATCATATGAAATGTAACTAACTTTCCCCAATTATTGAACACAAACACAAACCATTCAAAATAATATGGTGAATGGTTTTAGGATAGATTGTCCACAATAAATTTAGTCATAAACCATTCAATAAAATATGGTATATGACATCATAAATTATTAACCCCAACAAAACATAAAAATTGACAAATGTGTTGAATCAAACTAGAATAATCTTCTAAAATCATTAAACAATTCTTGTGATAAATACTCTTTTAATTTGAAAAGAAGAGTTCTTTTGGAAAAATATTTGTATAAAACTAGAATTAAATTAAGATAGTATTAAATGATAAAATGAGTGTTTTTATAAGGATAATGGTTTCCAAAAATAGACTATAGCTTTCCCTTGAAAATAGATATGAATTTGAGAAATTCCCTTGTATCGGACTCGTATTTTTGAAACAGTTTTGAGAGCTTTTTTAAAACATGTAACTATCTAGAAAATAGGGAAGTATTCTGGTTGGTGTACATATATAGAATACTTACACATAATTTATGAGGAGTACATAACAATACATAATAATTTCATCGAGGAAATAAGACAATAAAAGTAACCCGAATGAAAATGGAAGTTCGGGTGGAAAACACTTACCTTAACTCCAAACATGTTCAGATCTTGAACTTAAGCTCCTGGAATATGAAATTATACTTATTAATAACTTATTTAAGAACCTATTATACATGTATTTATTTTATCATAATTCTATTTTGTTCATTTATATTCTTATCGATAAGTTATTGTATTGATTTACGTCGCTCCGGAGTGTTCATTTTCTTTATTTTCATCTTCTATTCACTTCTTTTTATGTATGTGGAATGGATGTAAATATCCAGAATTGAAATTATATATTATTTATAAAAATAAATAATTGGTTATGGTAATTTCTATCATTTGGTTACATGTAATGTGGATGAATCATTAGATGACAACCACTTCGATTATTTGGCAGTATTTGGATTATTATGAATTAGTTTTGTCATATAACCTAATTATATGTACATATTCTAGTTCCTGAATATTAATTATGTTATAATACATATATTATATTCTGGTTCAACCTTAAATATGGTTTCATGACTAGTAATGAAGAATTAATTGATGAACGAAACTTCACCGTCCACGGAGGCTATAAATTGGAACCTCATGGACGTTGATTTCGTTTATAAAAATAAAAGGGAGGGATTAAGAATATTTACGATGGTTCTTCCATTCACATTATATAAGTCCAGTATATATATTATAATGGAGTTATCATGGTCATTTGGACAGAGGAGGTGATGCGAGGATAACAAAATAAGATAAATTGAAATGAAACCAAATGAAAAAGAAGGGTGTTTTACCTCTTGAAATTACCTCCTTGAGAATCTCCTTAAGGGAAGGGGTTTTGGTCTTTTGGAAAGACCATAAGCTTATTAAGCGTGGGGAGAGACTAGGGAAGGGTAACTGGGCATAACTTTGAGGAGCCACAAGGCTCATAGGAGTGAAGATAAGAGGGAGTGGTGTGGGGTTTTTATATTGGAGGGGAGGGATACGTTTTGAATATTTAATTCATTATTTTATTATTTCCCTCAAAACAACCAATAGTGTTGTTTCATGTGACCCATAATAGCAAGAAGTGAATGTGAGTTTGAACCAAGTGGCCTTGCATCACTTGTGATTTCATGAATAGTGTATTTAACTAATAATTTGTATATGCGGTATTTTATCGTATTTCACTATTTATAAAAAATTCATGAATTTTAGAAAAATCCCAAAACTTCACCCCTACCATTTTTTGAAATGTAGAATTCAAAAGTGAACTCCATTTTTCAAAAATAATTTTCTAAATATTATTAATTTAATTTTTGAAAAATTCATAGTTAATTCGAAAAATAACAATCTTAGAGGTGTAATTAGTTTTATGTGACATTGACAAATTAATTAAGTCTCATTATCATATTACCTTATGAAAATAAAATAAAGTCATTTACAATTCATAAGGGTCATATTACTATTCATAAGGGTATGTTACTATTCACCAAAAATCAAGTTTTTTCTATCAGACTCCAAATGACTTACTGAACACAACTCTAGTTGACCATTTTTCAAAATTCAAAACATGGAAGAGGCAAAGTTGTGCTTAATGGATAGATTATAAAATTGCATTCTATATTTATTTTCAAAACCATTGGGTGTTACATTCTCCCCTCCTTACAAAAATTTCTTACTCGAAATTCAAAAAATATTAACTAAAAAGATTCGGGTATGTCTTTAACATAAGCTCCTTGGGCTCCCACGTTGCTTCCTCCATCTTATGGTTCCTCCATAGAACCTTTACCAGGCAAGTCGTTTGATTTCTCAATACTTGTTATCTAGTATCAAGAATCTTGATAAGATCTTTACAATAAGATAGATCAGGCTCAAGTTATACTTCTTCATAAGTGAGTACATGTGATGGGTCTGGCATGTACTTTCTTAACATTGACACGTGGAACACATTGTGAACCTTGGAGAGACTTGGAGACATTGTCAAACAGTAAGCTACGAATCCAATTCGGTCAAAAATTTAAAAAGGTCTGATGTACCTGGTACTTAATGTTCCCTTCTTACCGAATCGTATAATACCCTTCCATGGTGATACCTTTAAGAAAATGTGATCACCTTCTAGAAACTCCAAATCCTTCCTTCGGTTATCAACATAGCTCTTTTTCCTACTTTGAGCTGTTTTGATATGGTTCTGGATAATCTCCACCCTTTCCATTATTTCTTCAACAAGTTCTCGGCCCACAAGATTTCTTTCACCAACATCATCCCAACAAGTTGGTGTACGACATCTCATCCCATATAATGCTTCATAGGGTGTAATCTGAATACTTGAATGGAAGCTATTGTTGTAGGAAAATTCCACGAGAGGTAAATAATGATCCCACATGCCTTTAAAATCAAGTGAACAAGAACTCAACATGTCTTCCAATGTTTCAATAGTCCGTTCTGATTTTCCATCAGTTTGTGGGTGGTAGGCAGTGCTCAAACGAAGATAAGTATCTAGGGACTTCTGAATACTCTTCTAGAATCGTGATGTAAAACGGGGATCACGATTATAAACAATTGATGAGGGTACACCATGAAGTCTTACAACTTCATTAATATATATTCTTGCTAAATGTTCAAGTGGTAAATCTTCCCTTATAGCAAGAAAATGTGCATATTTTGTAAGGCGGTCAACAATGACCCATATAGTATCATTATTTTTTGAAGTATTTGGTAGCCCCATGACAAAGTCCATCATAATATCATCCCATTTCCACATAGGTATAGGAAGGGGTTGCATGACTCCACCAAGATGTTGTCTTCCTACCTTCACCTGTTGACAAACTAAACATCTCGAAACGTAATCAGCAATCTCCCTCTTCATGTTTTCCCACCAAAAATGTTCCTTTAGATCTATATACATCTTGGTTCTACCTGGGTGTATAGAGAAATTTGAGCTATGAGCATCTTCTAATAGTTCCCTATTTATCTTAGGTACTGATGGAATGCATAACCTCTTCCCAAACTTCAGAACTCCTTCTTCATACATGAAGTCAGCTAGTCTCCCATCCTTAATTGCATTAATTTTCTTGTTCATATTATCATCATCAGATTGAGAAATTTATATCTTCTCTAGTAAATATGGTTTACCAATCATTTTAAAGAGGAGTGGTTTCTCCCCTTCCTTAATAATTCCCATATTCATCTTTAGTAGATCCATGAACATAGGATCTCTTTCAATCCTCACTTGAGTTAGAAGTCCATGATCTTTCCTACTTAATGCATCTTCCACCTTATTCGCCTTTCCTGGGTGGTAGTGTATTGAACAATCGTAATATTTGAGTAACTCGATCCATCTTCTTTACCTCATGTTGAGTTCTTTTTTTGTGAAAAAATATTTCAAACTCTTGTGGTCCGTATAAATCTCACATCTCTCTACATAGAGATAATTCCTCCATAATTTCAGAGCAAATATTACAGCTGCAAACTCAAGATCATGAGTTGGATAATTTTTTTCATGAGTCTTCAACTGTCTTGATGCATAAGAAATAACTTTATTGTTTTTCATAAGGATGCAACCCTGTCCATTCTTTGATGCATCGCTATATATTACAAATCCATCACTTCCAAATAGAAGAGTCAAAATTGGAGAATTGACCAATCTTCTTTTCAATTCATTGAATCATTCTGTACATTATTTTTTCCACACAAACATAAATCCTTTTACGTGAGCTTGGTTAGCGGGTTAGCCAGTCGGGAAAAATTCTGAATGAAACACCGATAATAACATGTCAATCCAATAAAACTACGTACCTCAGTTATGTTTGTTGGAATGGGCCAATCTTTGATTGCATTTGTCTTCACATGATCAACTAGGATTCCCTCCTTATATACAATATAGCCCGGAAAGGAAACTAATTGAAGCCAGAATTCACACTTTCTAAACTTCCCATATAATTTATTTCTTCTAAGAGTTCTCAGAATAACCCGCAAGTGAATCTCATGGTCTTCATAGATTTTTGAGTATATGAGAATATAATCAATGAATACCACAACAAAGTTATCAAGATATACCTTGAAGAATCTATTCATTAAATCCATGAAAATAGATGGTGTGTTTGTCATTCCAAAAGGCATCACTGTAAACTCATAATGCATATACCTGGTCTGAAATCCTGTCTTATAAATATCTTCCTTTTTCACACACAACTAATGATATCCGGATCGAAGGTCAATCTTCGAAAAATATTGTGATCCATGAAGTTGGTCAAATAAATCATCAATCTGGGGAAGATGATACTTATTCTTTATTGTAATAGCATTGATTTCCCTGTAATCAATTCAAAGCCTCATGGATCCACCTTTCTTCTTGAAAAAGTGGACAGGGGCTCCCCATGGAGAAACACTAGGTCGAATAAATCCTTTTTCACTCAAATCCTCTAGTTGTTTCTTTAACTCTACTAATTCCACAGTGGCCATTCTATAGGGAGTCTTTGAAATAGGTCTTGCATCAGGAATTAAATCAACAGAGAACTCAACTTCCTACTCTGGAGGATGTCCAGGTAAATCCTCTGGAAATAAATCAATGTACTCTTTCACTATGTGCACATCCTCAATTTGAATATTTCTTTCCTCTCCCATAGATATTGGTTTATCTTTCTCTCCAAGTATTTTATTTAGTAGATCTACTAGGGGTGGTTCTAGATAAGAATCAGGTGGAGAAGTTTCCGCCCTAAAGACAAGGGATTATACACCATTTTTAAAAATTTTAACTTACTTCTTCTTACAATAAATCTTCGCATCATAATTTGACAGCCAATCCATACCGATAATTATATCAAATTCAGTCATTGGTATGATGATAAGGATAGCAACTAGTGCACATTTTGGTGTCTGGAGGGGGACTAGTTGACATGCCTTGGTTGTAATGATACATCCCTAGGATGTTTTACTAACAACTCCTTTATTAAATATAATTGTACATATATAATTTTCTTGTAAAACCGGGAAGATATAAATGAATGTGATGATCCATAATCAAATAAAGTGTTGGATAAGTTTGAGGAAACAATTAAAGTACCTTCCACCATGTCATTGGGAACTTCAACTTCTACAGTTCTGATTGCATAAGCTTGTCCCTGATCCCTTGGCCTCTTCTGTTGCATATTTCTTTGATGTTTTGGACAATCATTATCATAGTGTCCCATCTCCCGACAATTATAGCATTGAACATCATTAGCTTCCTTCTTCCCTTTAGAATCACCAGCAAGATAGCCTTTCTAACCACATTTTAGCATAATTCTTTTCCTTTTAAGAATTCACCAGTGTGTTTCCTTCCACAATTGTCACACAGTGGAAATTCAACTCTTCCCTTCTTCCCCATTTCCTTATTTCCTTTCCCAGGGTTTTTATCGTACCACGATTCACTGTTTTATTCCACCCTTACACCGCAGTTTTAAACTAGTTTTGTAATGAATATTCCAAATATAATAATAAATTTCACTTCAGGTTTGAATCAATCAATTAATTTTAATCAATATTATAATGGGAAATGTTAATTGTTTTTATTGTTTCAATGTAGGTGGAGGTGATTTGGAGGGCCTTTGATGAAGTGGAAGAAAAATGGGACAAAATTGCATGGATCCATGGACATATTTCCACTGTTTTTCATATTACACGAAATACGTGCATCCAAATGGGCTGAACCTTTGTGGACCTGTCCAAAATTTAATAGGCTACATTTCATATTAAGGAACCCAATGCTGATTCGGCTTCTATGGGGCCCATCCGAACTGATCTGTCCAAGACACCGAATTTGGACCAAGTCGAATGCAGTGTTCTGTAGTTTATCAATATCTTGAGCTGTCATTGTCCAAATGGTGCCAAACCTTTGGTAGAGACAGTCAAGAGGTTGGGATAAAACTTTTATATTTTCTCCAAAGCGAGAAAAGACTGTCTGAAGGCCGAAACGCATGGTCCAAGTGGATTAAAGAAATATGTGTGCCTAAAACCACCTTCCAATTTTCCTATAAAATTGAACCTTGGGATCCCCATTTAAAAGTTCGTCCAAGAGGAAAGGTGATTCCATTTTGGAGTCTCCAAAGAGTCTTCTCAACATCCCTATCAGTTATGGAGGCTATGGTAAGTTCTACCCCAACATCATTCTCTTCCACCTCTCCCATGGGTTTCTAAACCCCTTGTGATCACCCGGGGAGGAACGTGATGTACATCCCGAGCTTCATGTTTGTAATATTTGAATGATCTTTTAAATTACAGGTTGTTGTGTTGTTTTTCATCATCCTATATTATTATTTTATTGAGTTATGTACTGGTATGTCATGATCAACTCATATGATCATGTTTGGGGGTACCCATTCATGTGATGTTTCACACACCGTTCACCACTTTCTTTCCCCCTTCCAATTATGGTGTTTGAGTGGTTTATATTTGTCAATTGAACTCACAAAAGCACTGTAAAGGCCATGTACATTTATGTCATGGTATCACAAAGAAATAACATACAAATCTAGATAGCAGATTGAGTTTTTCATGTGTTGCCTTGGTGAGTTTTGGTTATCAAGTCAAACACTATTCACTCAATCATCGGCGGTGTCCGGTGAATCATTGTTTGTTTTTGACTGAACCATAGGAGGTATCATAGTATAAACATAGAAAAATTATAGTTCTAGGTTTTAAAAACCATTTATTAAAAGATCATAATTTTATATCATGAAGGGATGAAGGATAAACATCATGCGAGTACCCCGGGTTGATCACACTTAATTAATTCTGTTAATCTCTACTTTGTATTATAGCTTCTATTTTCTATTGTCATCTTTAATCATCAAAACCAAGTATTATAAAACCCCATTTTCCTTTTTACCTTCATATTCAAAACCAAATTTTATAATTAATGATCTAAGGCTCCATCGAGAGACGACCTAGGGTTGCTGCTATACTGCAGAAATTCTAGTTAAAAATAAACATCTAATTTGACACGCTCGACAACACGATCAAATTTTGGCACCGTTTCCGAAGAGCCAAGATAATTTTTTTCTTTATTTAATTTTATTTATATATTTTACTTCTTAATTAGTACTCCTTTAAATGCCCCACCATTTGATTGTTTTTGTTTTGGGTTTTGTCTTTATTTTTGGTTGTTTTTGGTGCGTTCTTTATCTCTCTCTCTCTCCCTATTCTTCCACATCTCCCTCTCTAATTCTATAGTATAACATTCTATTATTATTTCATCCTTCTTAAGTTTCTCTTTTATCCATATCAAATAAAAAAACACAACAAACAATCAATCAATCAAACTGGATATCATTGTTGCATGACAAGATCTGGTAAAGGAACACTACTTGAATTTGATCATGAAATTGAAAATTCACTTCACACAAAAATCAAGGCATCTAGATAAGTTAAATCAAGTAACATTGTGGAACCCCATTTAGAACCTCAATTGGTTCTAAACCAACCCAAAATTGAACCCAATGAAACCCAAGAAAACATGGCTGCAAATAATTGAACATTAAAAGAACTTACCACCCCTGATGTGGAGTACCAACCTGCATACATCCAATATCCCAAGGAAGCAGCCAAATTTGATCTTAGATCAGGTCTCATCCACCTCCTTCCAAAATTCCATGGTCTTCCTGTAGAGGACCCTCACAAACATCTAAAAGAGTTTCACATAGTGTGCTCCACCATGAAACCCCAAAATGTGTATGAGGACCTCATTAAGTTTAGGGCCTTCCCTTTCTCCCTTGATGGTGTAGCCAAAGATTGGATATACTATTTTCCTTCCACAATTGGGGGCTAGAATGACCTAAAAAGATTTTTTCTAGAGAAGTTCTTCCCTGCCTCCCGAACTACATCAATTAGGAAAGAAATCTTTGGAATTAGTCAATCACAAGGAGAGACCCTTCATGAATACTGGGAGAGATTCAAGAGACTTTGGTCAAGCTGCCCCCACCACCAGATTAGTGAACAACTATTGATCCAATACTTCTATGAGGGACTTATCCCCATGTATCGTGGAATGATTGATGTTGCAGCTGGTGGTGCCCTAGTTGACAAAACTCCTTCTGCCGCTCATGACTTAATAGCCAACATGGCTAAAAATGCACAACAATTTGGTACACGAGCTATTGCACCAACCCAAGGAGTTCATGAGGTAAGTCATTCATCCCTATAACAAAAGGTAGATAATTAACTTGATGAGATGCATACCCTTCTAAGGCAATTAGCTCAAGAACAAGGTAACTCACACTCTCCTCCCGTTCCATTACATTGTGGTATTTGTTCTGATAATACTCATTTTTCTGATTAGTTCCCACAACTTTAGGATTCATCTGAGTATTGTGATGCAGTGTTCCCTGGGTGTCCATTCCAATAAGCACCACCGTTCAAGCAAGAACCATTCAGGCCAATTCCAAACCCCGAGTGGCAAGCACAACCACAATACTGACAAGGAAGAAACTCAAGCTACCCCAAGCAGAATTGGTATCAACAAGGCCAAGGTATGAAACCTTATTATCCTTCAATATCTCAAAACAATCCTTATCCTCCCAAGTCTGAACCAAGCCTTGAGGATATAGTGAAGCAAATGGCAACCCAGAACCTCCAGTTCCAATAAACCACACAATTAGCTATTCAAGACCTGCAAACTCAAGTGGAGAAATTGGAAAAAACCATCGGTGAGCCTAAGATTCAAGGTTCTAGACAACTACCATCCCAACCCATTTCCAATACGAAGGACAAAGGTAATGTATGTGCAATTACATTTCGTAGTGGTAAAGAAGTTTCTCCTTCTACTGATTCTGCATAGCTGGTATGTCCCCCTCTTGAAAACACTCCTTAAAAATTTCATGTAATGAAAAACAAAATAAAAAGGGAAATCAAATTATCATTGATGATTCAAATGAACAATCAATTCCTCTTCCTTTCCCTCAAAGACTCTCTAAATCTAAGAAAAACTTTGATAATAAAATTGAAAATGAAATAATGGATACATTTAAAAAAGTTCAAGTTAATATTCCATTGTTGGATGGAGTCAAGTAAATTCCCCATTATTCCAAATTTCTTAAAGAACTCTGCACCCATAGAAGGAGGTTGAAGGGGAATGAGAGAGTAAAACTGGGGAGGAATGTATCAGCCTTGATTCAACCAGCAATACTAACCAAATGCAAGGATCCGGGCACATTCACGATACCGTGTACCATAGGCGAGACCTTCTTTTCTAATGCTATGCTAGATTTAGGTGCTTCTATTAATGTAATGCCTCACTCCGTGTATACTTCTTTACAGGTTGGAGAGCTTTAACCAATAGGCATTATCGTGCAACTTTCCAACCGAAGCACAACACACCCATCAGGAGTGGTTTAGGATGTCCTCGTAAAAGTTAAGAATCTCATCTTCCCTGCAAAATTTTACATTCTTGAGATGGAAGATACCCGAACCCAAGGACATTCCCCTCTCATACTTGGGAGGCCATTCCTAAAAACAGCAAAGATGATCATCAACGTTCACAATGGTATGATTTCCATGGAGTTTGGTGGAGAAAAGGTATGTTTTAATATCCTTGAGGCTATGAAACACCCCGTTGAAGAGCACTCCACTCTTCTTATCTATTCGATGTAAGTGCTCTCAAATGATGCACACACACACAATTCTCTCCTCAACCCAAACTCTGAGTCTTTTTTTTCTTCACCCTTGGATGATTTGAGTTTTGGTTCTTCTTTTGAATGTTGTGTGGGTTCATAAAAATGTAAATTTTTTTAGCTTTAATTGATGAGTGTGTTTATTCTGAGGTACCCATGACTATCGATGATTCTGCAAATCTCATTTCAATAGATTCTCTTTCCTTTGAGAATAAACATGAGAAGATAAATAGTTTCATGGACCTAACTCCCTCTAAATCCACCCCCTCAATCCAAAAACAACCGGTGTTGGAACTTAAACTACTTCTTTATAATTTAATATATACATATCTTGAGGGTATTGACCAATTGCCCGTCATTATTTCCAATAACCTCTCTCCACAACAGGAATCGAAATTGCTCAAACTTTTTAGAGAGTGTAAAAAGGCAATAGGATGGACATTGGCTGATATTACCGAGATTATCCCATCTATTTTTATGCACCATATAATTTTGGATGATGAGGCTAAGCCCATAAGACAATCTCAATGCTGGTTGAATCCCACTCTCCTTGAAGTGGTAAAATTGGAAGTCAATAAATTACTTACTGCAGGGATCATTTATCCTATATCTGATAGTAAATGGGTTAGCCTAGTGCAAATTGTGCCTAAAAAAATAGGAATAACAGTTGTGTCAAATGAAAGGAATGAATTGGTTCCAACACGTGTGCAAAATAGTTGGCGAGTCTGTATTGACTACCGTCGACTTAATCAAGCCACGCAGAAGGACCACTTTCCTTTACCTTTCATTGACCAAATGTTAGAACGATTGGTTGGTAAGTCTCATTATTGTTTCCTTTATGGCTATTCAGGTTATTTCTAAATCCATATAGCCCCTGAGGATCAAGAAAAGACAACATTTACCTGTCTATTTGGCAAATTTGCATAAAGAAGGATGTCATTCGGTCTATGTAATGCTCCTGGTACTTTTCAGCGATGTATGTTGAGTATTTTTTCTGAGTAACTTGAGAGTTGTATGGAAGTCTTTATAGATGATTTCACGGTTTATGGTTCTTCTTTTGATGATTGATTGGAAAACCTAGGTTCTGTCCTCCGCCACTGCATTGAAAAAGATCTTGTTTTAAATTATGAAAAATGTCATTTCATGGTTGAGCGAGGGATAACTCTTGGGCATATCATTTCAAATAAGGTAATTCATGTTGATAAATCTAAAATTAAATTAATTGCATCCCTTCCATTTCCAAAATGTGTTCGTGAGGTGCGGTCTTTCTTGGGTCATGATGGTTTTTACCGCCGATTCATTAAAGACTTTAGTAAGATCGCACTTCCCTTATCTCGGTTGTTACAAAAGGATTCTGAATTTGTTTTTGATAAAAATTGCGAGGATTCTTTCAATTCACTAAAAATGAGTCTCACGTCACCTCCCATCATCCAACAACCAATGTGGGATATGCCCTTCGAACTTATGTGTGATGCCTCTAACTTTACAGTTGGGGCAGTTTTATCACAAAGGGTTGAGAAGTCTCCTCATGTCATTGTGTATGCCTCGCGTACCCTTGACCATGCCCAGGTTAACTACACAACCACAGAAAAAGAACTCCTTTCTATTATGTTTTCCTTGAAAAAATTCTGTTCATATCTTCTTGGGTCAAAAGTGATTGTGTTTTCTGACCATGCTGCCCTTCGTTTCTTCCTAAAGAAAACTAAAGCCAAGCCCCGCCTCATTCGGTGGATGATCCTCCTCCAAGAGTTTGACCTTGAGATTAGAGATAAGATAGGAGTGGAGAATGTTGCATCTGACCACATTGGTAGGATTTCCCCACCATTGGACCATCATTTTGACTCACCCCTACCCATTGGATAATTCTTCCCTTATGAGAACCTTTGTGATGTTTTGGACCTTACCCCTTGGTATGCGGACATTGTGAATTTTCTAGCAACATACAGGGTCCCCCTTGATTTTAGCACTTCACAATCCCAGTGACTTAAGCATGATTCTCGTTGGTACATTTGGGATGACCCATACTTGTGGATAATTTGTAGTGACCAAGTAGTTCTTCGGTGTGTCCCAGACCATGAGTTCACCTCTATTTTGACCTTCTTCCACACCTTGGCATGTGGGAGCCACTTTGGCTCTCAACATACTTCTCGAAAGGTCCTTGACTCAGGACTTTATTAGCCAACATTGTATAGGGATGCCCATAGATTTTTCAAGTCATGTAGTCGTTGTCAATTCATAGGGAATATCTCCAAGAGGAATTAAATGCCCCAACAACCCATGTTATTCTGTGAAATCTTCGATGCATGGGGCATTGAATTCATGGGTCCTTTTCCTAATTCATATGGCTTTGTGTACATCTTATTGGCTGTTGACTATGTATCTAAATGGGTGGAAGCAAAGGCCACCAGGACCGATGACTCTCGAGTGGTTGTTGATTTTGTGAGGTCCCAGATTTTCAGTAGGTTTGGTCTACCAAGATTCATCATTAGTGATCTGGGTTCACATTTTTGCAATCGTAACATGAAAAACTTGTTTCGTAAGTATGGGGTTGTTCATAAAGTCTCCACTGCATATCATCCCCAAACTAACGGACAAGAAGAAATTTCAAATCAATAAGTTAAGCGAATCTTGGAGAAAACGATACAACCCAATAGGAAAGATTGGAGTTTTCGCTTGGATGATGCACTTTGGGCATACCGTACTGCTTTTAAAACACCGATCAGAATGTCACCATATAGGATTGTGTTTGGAAAAGCTTGTCACCTCCCGTTGGAGGTAGAAAACCGTGCATATTGGGCTATTAAACAGTGTAATATGAACCTTTCAGATGTTGGTGAGGAAAGAAAGCTGCAGATTCAAGAGTTGGAAGAAATTTGACGTGATGCATATGACAACTCCCAAATCTATAAAGATAAGACAAATGTTATTAATGATAGCATGATTCACCAGCGGAAGTTCCATATTGGTGAGAAGGTCCTCATATACAATTCCAGGCTTAATCACCACCCAGTTAAGCTTCGTTACTGATGGCTCGGTCCTTATACTGTTACTAATGTTTTCCCTTTTGGTGTAATACAGGTTTTGCATTAGCAGAGTGGAAAAAGTATTACCATCAATGGATAGCGACTTAAACACTTCAATGAGGATTTTCCAAAGAATCCGGTGGAGGAAATCCACCTTCTCGATGCATCATACCAATAAAACACACCAGGTTTTATCCTTCCTTCTCACATTCTCAATTATTTCAGTGAGGACACTGCATATTCTAGGTGTGGGGGGTGGATACATTCCTGGGTTAGTTAGTAATTTTCATTGTTTTCTCCTTTTTTTTCTCTTTTTGGCCTTCTTTATGGTATTTTCATTTTTCCCCATCAACAATTTTGAAATTACATGATGTGGCAACCATAAAGTGGGGAAAGTAAAAATACCATAACGAAGGCTAAAAAGAATTTGTGTATGAGTTTACCATAAAGGAGTGATTTTTAGTGAATTGGTATTCTATCAATGATATAAATGGTATTATCTATGTGAAACCTTTGAGATGATTGATGCCCTTTGTATGAGTAGTTTTTTTGGAAAACTGTGTCACTAATATCTCCACAAATTTTTTCACCAAACCACAAAGTGTGATTATTTCTTATTTAATATAAGGTAAATATATGTTGGTTAATATTTTTCCTGCTTTAAATGATATTTCCATACATTCATTCCTTATCCGTTCTATTTCATTACTGTACCAGATTGACCTATGCGTGTGTACCTAATGTCTGACTGTTGTACACCCTCCAAAAAAATTGTTGTGTCTTAGGAAGGTCAAAAACCACTCCTCCTCAACCTTTGATCTTGTTATAAATATTTCAATTATTGTCGTGAGGAGATCAAACAAGGTTTGAGAGATGAGTGTGAGATTTGTTCCAATTGCAACTTAAAAAAAAAAAGAAATAATAAATGAGGGTAGTGATGAAATGTGCAACATATGGGGATATCAAGGTCCGGAGATTATGGTTTGACTTTTGGGAATGCTTAAATGAGTGGGTCTTGAAATATGATTGCGAAGGATGTAGGACAGGTTTGGTGACAAAATCATTTAAGCTGAAAAATGTTAAAATAACATATATTTATTGGATAACAAGTGGAAAGAATAGCATGGAATGGTTTTCACACACACACATGTAGATTTAGTGTCATGGTTTACTTCTGAATTCCTTTCTCAATTGGGTATCATGAATCTTTTTGAATTTCTCTATGATATGATTTATGATACATCTTTTTCTATTTTCACTAGGAAGAACTCCTTGGCTTGGTTCGTGCATTGATCACTTTACTTTAAATAAAATTTCCTCAAATGATAAATCTTCAGGATATTTGAAATATATATATAGGAATCACTGTATTTGGATATGTGACTTTTCCCAGGAGTGAAAATGTTTAGGTTTGGGGGTGTGATCGTACCACGATTCACTATTTTATTCCACCCTTACACCGTAGTTTTAAACTAGTTTTGTAATGAATATTCCAAATATAATAATAAATTTCACTTCATGTTTAAATCAATCAATTAATTTTAATAAATATTATAATGGTCAATGTTACTTGTTTTTATTGTTTCAATGTAGGTGGAGGTGATTTGGAGGGCCTTTGATGAAGTGGAAGAAAAATGGGCCAAAATTGCATGGATCCATGGACATCTGTCCACTGTTTTTCATAGTACATGAAATCCGTGCATAAAAATGGGATGATATTTTGTGGGTCTGTCAAAAATTTAATAGGATACATTTCCTATTAAGGAACCCAATGCTGATTTGGCTTCTCTTGGGCCCATACGAACTGATATGTCCAAGCCACTGAATTTGGACCAAGTCAAATGTGGTGTTCTGTATTTTATCAATATCTTGAGCTGTAGTTGTCCAAATGGTTCCAAACATTCGGTTGAGATAGGAAAGAGGTAGGGATACAAATTTTATATTTTCTCCAAAGTGAGATAAGACTGTCTGAAGGCTGAAACGTGTGGTAGAAGTGGATTGAAGAAATCTGTGTTCCTAAAATCACCTTCCAATTTTCCTATAAAATGGAACCTTGGGTTCCCCATTTGCAAGTTCGGCCAAGAGGCAAGGTGCTGCCATTTTGGAATCCCAAAAGAGTCTTCTCAACATCCCTAGCAGTTATGGAGGCTATGGGAAGTTCTACCCCAATATCATTCTCTTCCTCCTCTCCCATGGGTTTCTAAACCCCTTGTGATCACCCGGGGAGGAACGTGATGTACATCCCGAGCTTCATGTTTGTAATATTTGAATGATATTTTAAATTCCAAGTTTTTGTGTTGTTTTTCATCATCCTCTATTATTATTTTATTGAGTTATGTACTGGTATGTCATGCTCAACTCATATGATCATGTTTGGGGGTACCCATTCATGTGATGTTTCACACACCATTCACCACTTTCTTTCCCCCTTTCAATTGCGGTGTTTGTGTGGTTTATATTTGTTAATTGAACTCACACAAGCACTATAAAGCCCATGTACATTTATCTCATGGTATCATAAAGAAATAACATAAAACCCTGGACATCGGATCGAGTTTTTCGTGTGTTGCCTTGGTGAGTTTTGGTTGTGAAGTCAAACACAATTCACTCAATCATCGGCGGTGTTCGGTGAATCATTGTGTGTTTTTGACTGAACCCTAGGAGGTATCATAGTATAAACTCAGTAAAATTCTAGTTATAGGTGTTAAAAAAATGGATTAAAAGATCATAACCTTATATCATGAAGCGATGAAGGATAAACATCATGCGAGTACCCCGGGTTGATCACACTTAATTAATTCTGTTAATCTCTACTTTGTTTTATAGCTTCTATTTTCTATTGTCATCTTTAATCATCAAACCAAAGTATTATAAAACCCCATTTTAGTTTTTACCTTCATAAACAAAACCACATTTTATAATTAATGACCTAAGGCTCCGTCGAGAGATGACCTAGGGTTGCTGCTATACTGCTGAAATTCTAGTTAAAAATAAACATCTAATTTGACGCGCTCGACAATGCGATCAGGTTTTCAACATCCCTCTTATTTTCTTGCTTTCCCTTAAAGTCATAAGACTTAGAGAATTATTTTTCTGTCTTTATTGCACATGAAACTATATCCTCATATGATGAAAAACTTTGGGAGACCAGTGCCCGCCGGAGGAATGGCCTTAGGCCATCAAAGAATTGATCAGTTTTGCTCCTTGGATTTCGCATATAGTCCACAACATGTATTGCTAATCTTGTGAAGTTAGCTTCATACCTTGACACATTCCCATCTTCCTTCTACCTCAGATTCAATAATTTCCTCTCCATATCCGCTCTTTGTTCATGAGGAAAGTATTTCTCCAGGAAGATTTCCTTAAAGTCCCTCCATTCCATCGCCTTTATTTCTTCCTCCTCCTTTATGTTTTGGATTAATGACCACCACTGATCCGCATCTCCCGATAGACGATAGACTCCCATGACGACCTTCTCTCTTTCATTACATCACAAGCCGAGAAATATCTTCTCAAGGGAACATATTCACTGCTCTGCTACAAAAGGGTTTGTAGATAATTATATTAATAATAATTATGGGGAAAAACTTTTCAAAAAGAAAATTACTATTGATCGTGTGAAAATTTATTGTGTTTTAGTTTTATAAAATTTATACATATGCATAATTATTTTACAAAAAAACACTTTTATATATGTGATAAAAAATGTGAAATGTTTTGTAAATATATATAGTTATTATATATATAAACGTGATATTTATTTATATTTTTAATATTTTTTATTTTGTTTATATATATATACATATATATAAGTTTTAATCATAACCAGAATTAAGTTGGCTAAAATAAGCAAATGGGGAAAGGAAATAAGGAAATGGGGAAGAAGGGAAGAGTTAAATTTCCACCATGTGACAATTGTGGAAGGAAACACCCGGGTGCATGCTTAAAAGGAAAAAGAGTATGCTACAAATGTGGTCAGAAAGTCCATCTTGCTAGTGATTGCAAAGAGAGAAGGTCGTCATGGTAGTCTATCTTCAATGGGAGATGTGGATCAATGGTGGTCATTAATCCAAAACACAAAGGAGGAGGAGGAAATAGAGGAGATGAAATTTGTATGAGACTTAGCTTCTAAGAGAAGTTGGGTATTATATTTTTTTAACCAAAGAATGACCCACAAGTAAAGAGGTTTTATTTTTTTATATTAGTTCACTCAATTATAAAGATATAGGTTTGAGTCACGAGCCAACTTGATCCCTTATTTATTTATTATTTTTTAGGAGTTGAAAATGACCTTGTCTTGTAGTTCGTGCATCATTTAGTGTGTGCGTGGTCACAACTTGTTATTTATTATTTTCATTCTAATATTATTTTTATTCATTTGTTTAAGGACAAATCCATATAAAGCACTTTGATTCCTTTCCACCTTTTTTTATTCTTTCTTTTGATATTGTGAGTCACCACTAATCATTATGATTTTGTGTGTTTCCTACGCATAGACCCAAATTCCATCATTTCAATATCCCTTTTTTTTCATCTCACCATTATAATAATATAACACATATTGGTTTTAAAATATAAACGATAATCTATATATTTGGATACTTTTAACAATAAAACATATATATTTGTTAAAAAGAAAATAATAAATATCAATATTTATAAACATAAACATAAATATCACATATATATATATATAAACTATATATATTTAGAAAACTTTTCACATTTTTTATCACATATATAAAAGTGTTTTTTTGTAAAATAATTATGTATATGTATAAATTTTATAAAACTAAAACACAATAAATTTTCACACATTCAATAATAATTTGATTTTTAAAAAGTTTTTCCCCATAATTATTATTAATATAATTATCTGTAAAATAAAATATATTTTTAAATAATAAAAATATTTATTTTCTAAATATTAATTTAGTCAAAGTAAAACCATATTTGTTTTGAGGTTAAATTTGAAAAGTATAGATAACAAGTATTTTTAATTAGAAGTTTTATAATTAACTTATAAATTAAAAACACTTAATTTCAAGAAAACCCTACCTCTTTAGGTTTGAGAAGAACTGAAAATACAAACATATGCTTGACTCGAACCCTTGGAATGGTTCAAAAACACTGGGGAACCCTAATCGCACCTAAAAACTATTGACACCACTTAGGTATTCATTCACCGGTAGCCAGTTCCTACTCGGTTGAGACCGACGCTGGATCTGCAGTCAGACTCTACATCCGTTCTCGGTGCATATATATATAGTTATGTGTATGCACCTATAAGTTTTAATCATAACCTGAATTAACTTGGCTAAAATAAACTTCAGTGGTTAAAGTATGTTTTTGATATGTTTAATTTAATATATGCATTACATAAAAAAGGATGTGTTGTAAATCAATTGGCCTTATATGCTATGCAACATAAGGCATGGCCACTTAATAAGACATGACTGTTTATTAGTACATGTTTTTTGTCTTAAATCAAACATAGTTATTTTAAACAATAAATATTCATCTCCATAAATCAGGGATTTTGAAAATTAAGGAACTATCATTTTATGTGGTAACCCCATCCATTTATTACTTGTATGTTTTAAATCAATATCACATGTGCAAATAACGTTTACTATATTATGCATGTCGTTAAGAAATTTATTACCTAAATGATAACTGACACATTATAATTTAGACCAATGTCATTTCCATTATGACCACATGAATTGAGCATGAATAATGAGCATGTATTTTAATGCATTAAAAGTTTATTACTATGTAAGAGTTGTAAATTTATTATTTTATGTGATAATCAAACAATTTATTATTAATAATTTATGAGATAAGAATTTAATTATTCAAGGTGGTATGTGACACTTTTAATAATGTGAATTATGAATCCATGTAATATGTGTACTGGGAATGATAAGTAATTAATAAATCAAAGTGGTATGTGCACTTTTATTTAGAGATATGAGGAATGAATTAGACCTAGTATGTTCCAGGGTGGGGATCGGTAAAAGTAAGCCCTCTGGGTTGGTGTCCAGTTATAGAGGCACTCCGGGTTCGTGTCCGGTTATTAGAGGCACTCCAGGAAAGAGTCTAGTTATAGAGGCTCTCCGGGTTGGGGTCCGGTTACAGTTAGCCCCTAGGTCTTGGCACAAGGCCATGACATGGTCTGGTATATGCACTTCCCTCATTATAAGTATGTAATTTAATTAACCAGAAAAATATTCAACTAGTAGAATATATGGTTAAAGAGCTTATGGATTTTAGTCGAGGCCTTAGTCATTAGATATCTTGGCCAAGGCGTTGGCAATATGTTTCAGAATGTCTACCATTATACATCATGTGTATGTTAATTAATTAACCAAATGGATATTCAAATATTAGACTATCAATGGTTAAGAGCCATTACTTTTGAGTATTAGAAAATTAAAATCTTATGGCATGACATATGTATAGCACTAAGTGATTTTAGAATTTGATGTATGAAATTGAAGTGATTACTGTTATGCGCAACTCTGAATATTCATTACACTTCGCTGTTTTATTTGTGCTTACATATTCTTATGCCATACAAGTTTATTGCTTCGTTTGTTCAGCATGCCTATATTAGAATCATGTATCCTCGTGATTCTTTTATCATGTTTTAAATGGACCACCTTTGTGATGTATACATGTGTTACAACTTTTTTTTAAGAAGATTGTTTTACGAAATGGTTTAAATAATGTTTTCAAAAAGTTATATTGGTTTATTTTAAAACCCCTTACTGGGCATTCTTATGCTCACCCTACATTTTTGGTTAAAATTTTTCAGATATGGGATTTTACAAAAGAAGTTTTTTGGAAGTAACTGGTTTCTCAGAGCCCAAACCAAATTCGATCCTCTGTATGGCACTGGCTCCGGGTACTCGAAAGCTGGGGCGCGACAGTTGGTATCAGAGGATTCAGTTTAGATAACTCTGGAAAACTAGAACTGAACAAAGAAAAATTTATTTAAGAATTACTAAGTATGATGTTCTTGGAAAAAAAATATACCAGTCTTGTGTCTCTACAGAGACATTCAATAAAATTAGAACAATACTAAAAACTTGGTTATGTTTTACTAAATGATAGTTTCCTTAAATTTTCAAATGGCTGATGCATCACGCATTCTGTATCTCCCAACAGAGATAGTTGAAACTATAGTGGTAAAGTCATGTTCAGGGGACTACGAGAGTTTCGAAAACCGTAGATTGTCATGTAAACAACTACATCGGGTGTAGAACCGCCCAAAAATTCTCCTTCTTTACCAAGGAAGCAATATTGTCTCTTACCGTATTGAAATTGCACAGTTTGCAACATATAGGAAAATAGGGAAGTTTCAGGAAGCTCTTTTTCTATGCTTCACTTTGGCTGATAACTACCAAGTTGTAGGTAAATTTCTGGAAGCTGCTTTGGATGGTGACCATCGAGCGGCCTACCTATTCTAGGTCCTGAGTTTTCATATGTACGGAGAACTATATGACATCAATATTTTAAGAATTATGTGGTGCGTAGGACTTATAGGGATTTAGTTCACTCTGGAATTTCCGACCTCCACACTTCTCGTGCCTCTCTATGGAAGGCCGAGTGCTTTAGGCACAGGTACGACCACAACTGTTCATAGTGTGTCTTGTCCAAAGAGATCAGTTACCTGAATACGACCTTAGTAATCCACCTGAGGTCTTCAGCACCATACCATCGATGGTATTCCTGGTAAAGGGACTTCAGGAGTGGCGTATGTCTAGCGTTGTTGTGGTTTGTGTATGATCATTTTAGAATTGCGAGGACGCAATTCTTTGTAGGGGTAATAATGTAATGCCCAAAAAACTTGCTTCTCGTGTATTAGTAATATTGAGGTTTTATATTGTTATCCGAACAAAGTACAAACTTCAATGTAAATATTATCGTACTTTGTTTAAAGAATAAAAGTAACTATTATTGTCAAACATAATTTATCTTATCGAATAATTATTTTAGAGAATATTTTAAATAATAACTATAATAACATAACTAGTTTTTTTGTTTTCCAAAATATGATATATATATAGGTATATTGGATTTGAATGAAAATACTATTATAAAAATTAAAATTTTAGATGAAGTTATACATGACATTTAAAATTATTATTTTAAAATAGTGTATGTTGTAATAATGATGTCAAATATTTAAAGTAACATTGTTTTGTAAAAAATACACTATTAATTTCCACACATTAATTTAAACAAATAAATATTTAATTCCAAGTATGAATAATTATATTAAAATTATGTGTTTTTTTATATATTGAAAACATGATATATATATATATATACATAGGGTAATAATTATTAGATTAATAGAATTACTAATATTATGACTTTTTTATAATGGTATAAAAATTTTAATATTAATGCTTAACATGTGATATACTATACCCATATTATAATCTTAATAAAGTGGTAATGATGGGAGAATTGGTCAAAAGCATATTTGAAAAGTGGGCAAAGGGAAACGTGAAAGGAAACACTAATAAAATGAAATGAAAATGGATTAAAAAAAGAAATAAAAAAACGGGATTAGGGTTTGGTCTTGGGGAAATAGGGGGCGTCATCATGAGGGTCTCCTCAAGGGCGATGGGTTCGAGTCGCATGCCGCAGCCGGAGGTGTCGCCCAGGTTGATCGAAACCGAGAACCACTGATGATGTCGCATCGAGAATGGATGTAGAGTCCGACCACAAATCTAGCGTCCGTCTCAACCGAGGAGGAACCGGCTACTGGTGAATGAATACCTAAGTGACGTCGGTAGTTTTTAGGTGCGATTAGGGTTCTCTAGTGTTTTCGAACCATGCGAAGGGTTCGAGTCAAGCATATGTTTTCATTTTCGGTTCTTCTCCAACCTAACTAGGTAGGGTTTTCTTGAAATTAAGTGTTGTTAATTTATAAGTTAATTATAAAACTTTTAATTAAAAATACTTGTTATTTATACTTTTCAAATTTATCCTAAAAACAAATATGGTTTTACTTTAACTAAAATAATATTTAGAAAATAACTATTTTTATTATTTAAAAATAGATTTTATTTTATAGATAATTATATTAATAATAAATATATGGGGAAAAATTTTTTAAAAATAAAATTATTATTGAACGTGTGAAAATTTATTGTGCTTTAGTTTTATAAAATTTATACATATACATAATTATTTTACAAAAAAAACACTTTTATATATGTGATAAAAAATGTGAAATGTTTTGTAAATATATATAATTATTATATATATATAAACGTGATATTTATGTATATGTTTATAAATATTGATATTTATTGTTTTCTTTTTAACAAATATGTATGTTTTATAGTTATAAGTATCCAAATATATAGATTACCATTTATATTTTAAAACCAATATGTGTTATATTTTTATAATGGTTAAATGAAAAAAGGGATATTGAAATGATGGAATTTGGGTTTATGCGCGGAAAACACGCAAAAGCATAATGATTAGTGGTGACTCACAATATCCAAAGGAATTTAAAAAAGGTGGAAAGGAATCAAAGTGTTTTACGTGGATTTGTCCTTAAACAAATGAATAAAAAAAATAATAGAATGAAAATAATAAATAACAAGTTGTGACCATGAACACACTAAATGATGCACGAACTAGAAGACAATGTCATTTTCAGCACCTAAAAAAATAATAAATAATTAAGGGATCAAGTCGGCTCGTGACTCAAACCTATATCTTTATAATTGAGTGAACTAATATAAAAAAAATAAAACCTCTTTACTTGTGGGTCATTCTTTGTTTAAAAAAAATATAATACCCATCTTCTCTTAGAAGCTAAGTCTCATACCAATTTTATTTTTATAATTGAGACCCGAGATAACCCATCCTCTATGGTTAAAAGAACCAAACTTCAATCTAACAAGCCCTCTATTGGTTTCTAGAAACCCGAAACCCCTCTTTCGATCTAAATCATGTAAGGGGGTTTATATATTTAGTTTTCATATTTCAATTTTAATGAATTATTATCTATTTTAATTGAGTCTGCATAAGTGATATTTATTGATTTATTTCAAGTTATACTCCTTATTTTCTGGTTTGCGTAACAGGAATTAAATTTCACTGGTTATTTGATTGGGTGTTTTCATTACCACCAATTTTTTTTTCAATGGTAGTTTGTTCATTTTCTATAATGGATTTTCATAATTATATGTAAGGGATTTATAATTTTCTTGTTTTGTTTCTTTGAGATTATATACGTATATATATATATATATACTCATGAAAGTATAACCTTGCAGTTTATTTTAAAAATTCTTATGTGTTGAATATGGACTTCCGGGTTTTGGGTTCGGATAATATAAAAGATGCAAGGGACTTGCTTATAAATTTATTTGAAAATCCATTATTATTTCAGCAAGATTTTATCATTTATTTAAATTATGTTTAATTTATTAAATCTATGTTTGAAGTAAGGGTTCATTATAATTTGTCTCAAATGTTTATGATGTTATGACTTGTGTGGGTTATGTTTTTATATTTTCATTAAATATATATTTTATAAGAGTTCAATTAATTTGATCAAATTACGGTAGTTATTTGTTTGTACATACATATGTATATATATATTTATGTACACATATATAACTTATTATTTTATGTGTACATAAGTTAAGGGTTATTTTAATTTATAATTATTTTTCTGCTATACACTTAGTGTATATTCGGACATACACACTTAATTCAATTTATCTTTATTTAATGTTATTAAAGATGAATTACAATCTTTAAATAGATACTTGGATGCGAATAACATTTTGGGTTCAAATGGAATGACATATTTAATACACATACACCCATAGAGTTTTAATCCACCCGGTTAATTTGCAAATGATGTAAGGAAAATTTATTTACTTATATTTATACTATCTAATTTTCTAGTTCTCGCAAGTGAGTTCATTTGATTAAAATATGAATTACTTTTATGATGTTAAGGTTGTAATTATTAAGCAAATTACAAGTCTTGTAGGATGTTAATATACATACACATATATATACAAATATATATATACATATATATGTGTGTGTAATTTTAGTTTTTAGAATTTATAAAGGGTGCAACATGTACATATTTTATGTATATATATATACACATATATATATATAATCAAAAAAACAAAAAAAACAAAAATTTAAATATATATATATATATAGTAGAAAGGCGTCGTCGCAGATATCGCCTTTCACCCGGTACCAATGGCGGCATCCGCGATGCCACCTTTGAGGTGTAGTTTTAAAAGAATTTAAACCGAGGCGTTTAAAAAAAATTAAAATGTATCGAATACCGTTACCATAAGGGGTTACCTCACATGAAGGGGTCCAATAACGACCATGGTAGTGTTCACATGTGGAGTTTTTTTAAATACATTTTTCAAAAAAAAATTGAAAAACTGTCTCGGTCAATTGTTTTTTAAAAATACGCAACAAAGGTGGCATCGCAGATGCCGCCTTTGATCCCCCGCACCACCTTTGGCTTGGATCGATGACATGGAAAAGGCATCCAGGGGAGGCCACCTTTTGCCTCAGGGTAAAGCGAAATGTGACTTCTATGATGCCGCCTTTGGTCATATGCAGAGGCAAAAGGTGGCTTCCGCGATGCTGACTTGGCCTGAACTTCCTATAAAAGGGTGGCCACCACCCCCCCTCCTCACTTTATCATTGTATTCCTCTCTCCCTCCTCACTTCCTCTCTCCGAATTTCTCTCTCTCTCTCTAAAAAATTCATTTGCTGTGTGGGTTTTTACGAAACTTCATTTATAGGTATGTTTCTTTATTTAATTTAATGTTTTTATTTAATTAAATTAATTTTTTTAGTTTTAAATATTTCATTTGTTAGGTAGTTTAGGTAGTTCTTATTATTTGGTTATTTAGTTTCTGTAATTAGTTATATATAGTTTTAAATAATTATTTTTAGTTAGTATAGATTAAGTATATATTAACTTAAGATTAAGTATTTAGAAATTTTGGTAGCTTAAAGATTATATGGTTATCTATGAAATTAAATTTCTATATGGATACAAATAAGTGGATGTGGATTTGGCACATATGTACATAGGGATAAAACCCGAAAACACCGCTTTGAGCTAGACTCGAATGGGAACTGGTGCACGATAACGGGCCTTGATGCATCCTGGTTTGAGACTCCTGGGGATTATGCTTAAGATGATTCATATTTTCTTTATAAACTACTATTATATATAAGAGAAGAAAAATCAAGTCAGTATATTTATCAATGATAAATGATAAATATAATGTTATAGAATCAAATAAAGACATACGAATTAATGAATTAACGTTATTATTAGTTAATTATATAATAATAGATTAATTAACGATTAGTTATTATTAGATAATTTTAGAATAATTAATAAATAACATAGGATTAAAACATGGATCCATATAATGATTAGCTAACGATACTGATGAACATATAAAGTGAAATGAAGAAGAACAAACACAGTAAATAAAAAGGCTCTCTAAAATTACATTCTAATAAATATCATATAGTCAAACATCAATAGCTTAGTTTAGGGTATAGAAAGGAACCCTAAAATTACATTCTAATAAACATCATATGGTTAAAAATAATTGTTAATATTTGTTACACTATCATAATTTTGACGAAAGAAACATTTTTGACATAGAGATCCATGTTTTTCTGTGTGTACTATTATGGGGAGATTATTCAAACTAAGAAAGGAGCTTCTTACAGTACACAACCAATTATGGTGGTTAGTACAGTTGATTGTGTTACCATAAGTGACCTTCAAGAGAGAATTCATGTTTCCTTAAATCTGGGACCCGATCAAGAGATCATGTCTATGAGTTATAACATTTACAATTTCTGACAACACTATGGCATATAGCTTGTCCATTGGTTTCTGATGCGCAGTGGGTCCAAGCAATTAATTTATTTTCTCAATGGTTAGATGGTACCATGAAGGAGTTATACGTTGTTGTTCCTACTATACAGCAACAACGTCCACTTGTACGAAGACATAGAATTACAAGAGTTGTTGAAGACAGTCTACCCCATGAAATTGAGCCTATTTCAAATGATGTAGCAGAAGAGGACAACCTAGATGATCTCCCAGATATACGTGTCAATCCAACTTCCGATGAGTAGTTTCGTAATGATGGATTAGATGGCGACAACAGTGCTGATGAGGAGGGACCAACAGAAGATAGAGAGAAGGTTTTGAGAAATACAATTGTTGTACATCACCCTCGGTCAATAAATCATCTTTCCTGACAGGATATCCAAGTTCTCTCCATCTTGGGTTCCAGATCCTTCACAACATTGGATTCTAGAGCTTTCTTCATCTTGGGGTATTGCTCCATCGCATGCTTCGTTCCCCTCTGCGATGGAGGCAGGTCCTTCTACCACCTTAGTGGGAGAAGGATCTGGATGGCAGTACGAGATACAATTGACATCTCCTCTCACTAACACATAGATGGAGGATGCGACAATCGACGTTTCAGTGCCTGAGGATCAGCCTTCTCCAGGTCATCATACTCCAATGCGCACTCGACGCTGACGTCCTATTCGCAGACCACCATGTGGGACAGAATCTCCTCGCCACAGACATATGCATTGATTGTACATTATTGTTTACATGTTTTATGTCTACTTAAATCAAAATACTATTATTACTTGTTGGTCGGAGTGGAATCTCAAGAGGGGGTAAATTAAGTTTTATTTATATATATTTATATAACCACACGAACATAATAATAAAACATTAATAATTAATAATCACCTAATTAAAAATTATATAATTAATAATTCTATTACTAATTAACTAATTAATTAGTATATAATTAATAATTATATTACTAAATAACTAATTAATTATTAAATAGTTAATAATTATATTACCAATTAACTAATTATATTACTATTTAACTAATTAGTTATTATATAAATAATTATTAATAATTAGTAATTAAGTAACTAATTATTATACAAATAATAATTATATAATTAATAATTATATTATTAATTAACAATTAATAATTATAATTAGTAATTATAATGAATAATTATAATTAGTAATTATAATGAATAATTATAATTAGTAATTATAATGAATAATTAGAATTTATAATTATAATGAATAATGATAATTTATAATTATATTACTAATTAACTAATTAAATATTTTATAATTAATAATTATATTACCTATTAACTAATTAATTATCATATAATAATTTTTTAAAATTACTAATTATTATGTATAATGAATAAATTTAATTTATAATTAGATTACTAATTAACTAATTAAATATTATATACTGAATAATTACATTACTAATTAATTGGATAATTGTTATATAATTATTTTTTAACAATATTAATCTAATAATTTAATAATTTATTATATGATTAATCCATGTTTTAACTTTAAATTATATTGGTCTTACAGTTTATATTTTATAGTATTTCAATGCCACATACTTGAATCATTTTTAAGTTTCAAGTATATGGTTTTGAAAACTTATAAATTATTTTTCATGAACATTTTTTACGATTTTTTTATTTTCAACAATTTTTTATATGTTTAATCCATCTATTAAGTTTCATTTATATTGGTTTTGTAGTTTATATTTTATAGGCTTCTAAAGTCATGTACTTGAAACTTTTTAAGTTTCAAGTGTGTGGTTTTGAAACCTTATAAATTATTTTTTATCATAATTTTTTATGATTTTTTTGTTTTCAACTATTTTTATATGTTTAATCCATGTTTTAAGTTTGATTTATATTGATATTATAGTTTATATTTTATAGTCTTTAAAAGTCACATACTTGAAACAAAATCCCACATCAGTGATTATTACAAATATTAATTATAATAATTCATTATAATTATTAATTAGTGATTATTAATAGTTAATTATATAATAGTTAGTTAGTTAATTAGTTATATAATTATTAATTATATAACAATTAATTAGTAAATTAGTAATATAATTTTTAATTACATTTATTCATTACATTTATTAATTAGTAATTAGTAATTATTAATTATTAATAAGTAATTATTTAGTTAATTATTAATATAACTATTCATTATATAATAATTAATTAGTTAATAAGTAATATACTTATTAATTATATAATTGTAAATTATTTAATTAGTAATAATATTATTAATTATATAATAATTAATTAGTAATATAATTATTACATATATAATAATTATTTAGTTAATTTGTAATATAATTAATAATTATAACTAATTAATTAGTAATTAGTAATTAGTAATTATTAATTAGTTAATTATTAATATAAATATTAATCATAATTATTTATTATAATTATTAACTAGTAATTAATAATTATAAATAAATAATTAGTAATTATTAATTAGTTAATTAGTAATATAAATATTAATTATAAATATTCATTAAATTATTAATTATTAACTATTAATTATTAATTATTACTCATTAATTATTACTTATATAATAATTATTTAGTTAATTATTAATATAACTAGTAATTATATAATAATTAATTAGTTAATTAGTAATATAATTATAGTCTTTCGAATTCACGTACTTGAAACATTTTTTAGTTTCAAGTAGGCGGTTTTGAAAGCTTATAAATTACTTTTCATCAACATTTTTTTGGAAATTCCTTTTGTTTTCAATTATTTATTATATTTTTAATCAATTTTTAAAGTTTTAATTATATTCGTTTGATATTTTATATTTTATAGTCTTTCAAATTCACGTACTTGAAACATTTTTAATTTTCAAGTAGGCAGTTTTGAAAGGTTATAGATTTTATTTCATCAACATTTTTGAGGAAATTCCTTTTGTTTTAAACTATTTATTATATGTTTAATCAATGTTTAAAATTTCATTTATATTGGTCTTATAGTTTGTATTTTATTGTATTTCAAAGTCACGTACTTAAAATAGAATCCCACATCGGAAATTCAGAATGTACTGCATAGGAAAGGGAGAACCTAAATCCCACATTGAAAATGCTGAATGATTATCAGGGCAAGCCCTCTTATAAAAGGCAGGACTGAGTGAAGGTTTCTGTCAGAATCCAGACTGCTGTAATGGCTGTAGCGCTGGATCTTTAATAGAAGATAAATTCTTCTGAATTTTTTTGTTTTGTTTATATATATATATAAACAAAACAAAAAATAAAAATAAAAATAAAAATTTTCAAAAACAAATTAGGGGAAAGTCGGCATCTTGGATGCCCCCTTGCACCCAAAATGCAAAGGTGGCATCGACGATGATTCCTTTAAAGCGCATTTTTGAAAATATTTTTAACGTGGATGGTTTTTGTAAATTTGTTTTAAAAAAAAATGCAAAAAAATAATAATCCTTACATGTGCCATGGTGACCCCGCAGTTGGGGTGGGTGCTCGATCGGTCTCGGTGGTTCAAACACATTGGCGGCAAATCCCTAGGTGGAAAACCAGAGAAGAGAGACATATAGTGGGGTCACCAACAGGGCTTGCCGGTGGGGATGTTTGTCACAGGTTGAGGGAACCTGGAGCGAGAGGAGTTTCACCAGGAGATCGCAACAAGGGTGGCATTCCATGTGGAGGCGATGCTGGTTCGGCCGACAGCAGTGAGGTCATGGGTTTAGTCAGCAGGGCGTCGTAGTGGAGGAGGGAGCACCGGGGATGAACTAACGGTGCTAGGGTCTACAGAGGGTGGTAGTGTCGTGCGACATAAGTCGGTCAAGCTCCTACAACCGATGAAGAGGAAGATGGGTGCAGCAGAGTGTGGGATGACTTTCGAAGCTGCTGTGAGAAATGCGGGTAGTTGATCTAGCTAAGAAGAACAATGGATCCAAGCGAATCCCCTTGACCAAGGGCAATGAACTGTGGTCTCATGCAGAGGCTGTGAGGGGTTCACACAGTCGAATAAGAGTTATACAAGGATGTTTCTCTTGTTAGGGTGGGTGGGGCCTCGTTGTAGGGACTGGTGGAGGAGTCCGTGAGGATGGCTGTCTTAGGGTGAAGGACGGATGCTTCCTCTAGAAGAATCCCCTCATTTTTATTATTTTATTATATTTTATTTTATTATTCACGAGAAATCATAGAATGTAGGCCCAATTATCGTGTCACCTCTTGAAAACTTTATTATTATTAACTTTGTAATCAAAACTTCCAACAAGGAAACCCCTTTATTTTTTTTGTCCATGCTTCCTAGACAAGAAACCCCTCACTAGGGAAAAATTGAATCGGTCGGTATGGTCCATCCATTAGATTTCAGTGGAAAATTGACTAGAAATTAAATATTAGTCATTATTAACCTCAAAATCATAAAATGAAAAAATATATAAATATATATTTCTTTAATTTGAAACCATAACATCCACTTTTCAATCTACCCCAGAAACTTCAGATGGTCGTAACTTGGTCATCCAGAATAGGATCATCGCACAATCTATTATGTTAAGACTGATTTAAATCTATCTAATTAATTTAATACAAACTAATTTTTTTTACTCAGAACACTCACACAATCACTCTCATACTAATTGAAGGTATGATGGTGCACATCGAAATCTATGGGGCCAATAATTTTAAAAGCATTCATCACCAGAGTGATGTAACTTCGTAGTCTCCAGCAATCCATGCCCTAATATAAGTATGAGGATCTCATGTGAATTTAATAAGAATAAAACAAGTAAAAAAACATGTACCTTGTTTTATTCATTATGTGTTAGACTACACCTTGTCGTCAGCCGTCGTTGCTTGAAGGATTCGAATCCAAACAACTCTAGATCATCCACACACGCTTCAAGAAACTGCACAAACACCAATCATCGACTTTTGAGTGCTAGTATGAATCTTCGATGATTCCTTCGACATCACGATGATCACCTTGAATCTATTCCCATGATTCACAAAGACTTCCTAGGATAGATTTCTTGAATAGTTTCTTTCTCTCTCAAGGAAGTAGGAGGAGGAGAGAGGAGCTCTCAATCCGTTAGAAAAATTAATTTCCATGCCCACAAGAAATGATCTCCTTATGTACTTATATAGTGGATGTGCAAAAATAGCCAATTGGGGTTCCCGAATGTACTGACATCCACTAAATAAGTAATAAATAAATAATTATGATGAACTAACTACATCATAAATATTATTTATATTTTATCACACACTTGTAACATATATTAAATATATATTACATGATAAACTCGAGTCATTACATCGACTCATAAATCCTACTAATATTAAATGAACTTTGAATATTAAATATAATATTCATTCAAAAAATATTGATTAATGTATTTACTTTAAAACATGTCAATACATTTAATAAATAAATTCAATGTCAATTATACTTAAGTTGAATAATATAAATTTAATTATTACTTTTTTGGTCATGTATCCTTGGACAAAATCACGACCCCAGTGGTGGGGACCACCATATCCTATATACCTATTCAACTAAATAGGGAAGATTATTGAATATTCTATTGTGTGTGGCCCTCTAGTTCCTTATCTTAATAGCACTAAATACTATTCACAGACCCAGAGTGAGATCTAGCAACCCATCATGACCACTAAATTGATAGAGATAATCATAGCAATGAAAACCAACCTACAAACACACATTGTGTAATAAAATATCATTGTATTTAATATCTCATAATAGAGGATGCACACTCCTATCATCACCTTTTTTCTTGATTTATTATTTTTCGATATAACTAAACATACTTACCTTCAACTTCCATGTCCATGGTCTTATTAATGGTACCACCATCTCGATTAACTCATCCAGAGATATCACTTCCCCAACTCAGAAGAGACAAATTCTATCTTGGTCATTCATCCATTTTCATTCCACCAATGACAGACGCAACACAAAATACATTTCAACGAATTCATTATCATGGTTTTCAGTATTCTTTAAATCACATGATCAAATTTTACACATTGATTATGATGTCAATTCAGGAGACCAAAACACATGTCTGTAGATATGAACAAGTAATGACACCAGAAATATGTACTGTTACTATTGGCGGGGTTTTCCTCATGATCTCATCTACCAGAGATCACCAATTTAGAACTTCATGAGAAGAAGTCTCAATGCTTGCAATCCCTTATCACCTGATATTCAAACATATACTATGTACAGTCGATAAGATGTATCTAGACCATAAGGCCTTTGTATATGATTAATTTCATAGTATATCAGGGTTCTCAATATAGAATCAAATCTTCTATAACCTTTTGATACAATAATTAATATTTGAAAATTACCATTAAATAGTGGACACAAAAATATCTACACTATAATGGTAAGCATACATTATGTATATCTAGGTCTATAAATGATATGGTAATCAAAATTATTACATTGTTGGATCTATGACACCCACTATCACAACAATGAATAGTACTGACTAAATTATGAAACTTATATGGTTTAAACATGCATATTATAAATTCAATGGGTATATATTGATTATAAATCAAATAACAATCATTTAAAAGGAAAAGAAATATTTTCTGAAAAACTATATTTTTCAAACACATCGTTTAGTCATACTTTTCACACATAATTTAAAATTTATTTTTACCCCTTCTAGAAGAGTTATTTTTAAAAAACTAAAATTGAATTTTTAAATATATATTTCAAAATTATCTTTAGGTTAATTTTTGATAATTTTATGAAAAGATTGAATTTTTGATGAATTGTGAAAAATAATTTTTATTATTGAAACAGTCATTTTGTTTAAATTATTCACAATGATTAATTAAATTTTCAATTATTTTTGTAGTAAAATTATTTCAATTATATAAAATTTAACTAATTTATTTAATTGGATTAAATTTAATATTGAATCATGATATAAAAATATTTTTAAATTGTTAAAAGTTTTTCTTTGAAAAAACCGTGTATTTGAAACGTTAGAAGGTTTTTTTAAATTGAATCATGCCACTTATGTGAATTTAATATATAAAAAATAATTTAATAATTGGAATTATCATAATTTAAAATTTATGATATGGTAAAATTATGTTTTTTTCATAATGAACAATAAAAATAATAAAAAAATATTTATCATGCTTAATGTTAAAATGAGTTTAAAGAGGGTTAAACTAAGAAGATAAGAGTTAAAAATAACATAAATGTTTTATAAATCTCATGGGATGACTATATTTTGACATTATCACCTATAATAATCTATAATGATATATTTTTGAGGCTTTTGGAATGTGAAAAACATGGGTACACTTTATTCTTTAAAAAAATTCCATTTTGCCCTCTCCCTCACTTATAAAAGGCCACCCCTATCCTCTATTATTCACTCTCCCAAAATCCTTTAGTTCATCCAATAACTTCATAAATACCTTAATTACACTTCTCCAACTATATTATAGGCTTTTTTGTTAGAAATACAACCTATTAAGGCTTTGGGTGCAAACCTAAAGAAGGTTTTCTTGAAGAAGAGTTAATGTTCCTAAATGAGTGTTTTTATTTTATTTCTTATTCCACCTCATTATAATTTTATTAAATCATGAAAATATAATAAAAAATGTATTTACTATGTACTAAGATGCTATTATGTTAATGTAAACAACCAATATACATACCCTCTTCCATCAAATGGAATACAAACCCATCGATTATGTGAATGGAGGACTACCACCCCACGAAGCGATATAATTCTTTTTCCATCACCTCCTCTCATGGTTGGATATAATGATGGATTTAAAATATGTGTATAATATTAATGAAATAAATATAGTTATTTAATTATAATATCACATCTACCTTCGAACATTCCAACCATTTGGAAGACAATAACGTCGCTCATGCGTTCGGCGGACTACCGCCTCAAAAACCAATGTGATTTGTTTTTCCCATTTCTATTATAATTAGATGGTAATAAGAATGTGTTAAATGAATATATATTATATTTTTGGAATAATTATACATATGGATTTATTATATCACATACACCTTCTTACTTTCCATTTTGTTTACAAAATGACAACATCGCTTGTTTGTACGGCAGACTACCACCTTGTGAAGTGATGAGATTCATTTTTCACTACTAATTTACATGGAATGTCACGAACCCATCCCCAAAAAGTGTACCCCTCTTGGGCCGGCTATGTGAGAAGAGAGATAATGACCCCCGAGTCCCGCCTCCAGTAGGCCTCGGGTTGTCGACTAGAACCGAGGGTATAGAAAACACATAGATGGGAGGCATTACCCTCTAAGAGAACACATGAGGAAGAGAGAGATAAGATAGACACCAACCAACTCCAACTCAGATAGAAATATAAATGAAAACCAAAGTACACATATGAAATGTCATGTAAAACCACTCCAACTGAAAGGGGAAAAACTGCAAGTACCTAAAAGAAAGTAAAACAACAGCAACCACAAGCCCGGACAACTCATGCAACCCCAAGCTAGTAAACACCAGCCTAATCTCCATCCTGATCCAAGTGACCTGAAAAATAGTTTATATAACAAAGGGGTGAGTATAACAGTATAATCAGTAGGATCCTCCCCTAATCCTCCCATGAAAATGTAAAGAATGCATGCTAAAGCACAGTTAACAACACGTGAAACTGACTCGTCACCTAAACAGGTATACTAAGTTCCCAAACTCACCATGGCTACTCTCACTAAGCAACTCATACAAGAATATATCATATAATAAAGAAGAGAAAGGGTACCCCTCCACTACTTCCCCACTGGTTTGCTGCTTTTCCCCAACGTCACATGTCCAAAGCATCTGTCTCCAAAAATGCTTTCGTGCAAACACCTTGGAGAAGCACCAAAATATTCACCTCGTGCAACAGAACCACCACATCCATGCAAGAAAGTAACCCAGTAGTTTCGGGAGCCAACACAGCTCACATAACATTTATCATATGTCTGGTGTTATGAATCAAGCCATTACAGCCCATACACCGAGTAAGGATCCACAAGCCATCACAACCTATACACTTTACACCTATAGTAGTCCATAGGATACTATATCCAGAATATATATGTCTGTGAATAACCACAAGACATTACATCTCTCTACACACATATATAGAGAAAAATAATCATTGTTCCTACCAGCATAAGTAACTACCAAGAGAAGAGAGCGGGGCCAAAGGGGTAGTTAACCATCCATCCTCCCATAAGAATGTTGGGGAAAACACCCCCTAGGGCTTAGAATCCCTGAGGTGTTAGTTTCCCTCACTGATAGGGTGAAGTAGTGTATCAAAACACAAAAACTATAGAATACACTATATCTCACAACCAAACTATGGGAATAACCTAGTCTTAGACTCAACTTCAGCTAATGTATCTCGAACTCTGGGATTCTACTTCTAATACTAGGTATCCTATATGCACACAACCACTTAAAAATCTTTCTTTTCTTTCTTCATTCTCTTTTTATCAGTTCCACTTTATGTTAAGGAATTATTTAATAATTAATTAACCAATAAAAATTCCACATTGAACTTCATTAGCATCACTTCCAAAGTACATCTTTCCTTCAAAAATTACAACCTTGTCATTTTTTTCCAGCAAACTCCAACCCCATGGGTTAACATCATTTATTAAATTATTCATTACCAAATAACTTTCCCATATTCCTAGGAATTCTAGAAAAACAATCTATGCTACTAAACACAATGGGACTCAACACAGTGAGTATATGTACTACCCGTTGAGTCTTTTCCGCCTATATCAAGAGCGTAGACCCATCCTACCTTGAGAAGCTAAACACAGAAAGCAAGTGGCATACCCCGCACGTCTTTGCCTCTTTTGGAAGAAGGGTAAGCAAGACTAGCTGCCTTGAGCAGTGGGGAAAAGTAAATGAAATAATCAACCAATAAGAATCAGCAAGAATCCAAAAATCACATCAATCTAGTTTCATCATCCCTAGTGTCCTCCTCGACACCCACATGCATAAACCGATGCATCTTGCCACTCTAGGCATCATCTTCTCCCACAACCAAAAGGACTCCATGCCCCCAAATATCACAATATCCATCCAGGATCACATCACAACACAAGAAACAGGAAAACAAATATCTTACCAATTGGGCTCTTGGACCTTTAACAATCCAGTGGGTAACTCAGAACCCTACAAGGAATTATCTTTTTATCATACATCCGGTTCTTTAATCCATCTAGAATTTAATGATCTATTATTTTTAGGTTCCATCTATGGGTAACCTAAACAACAAGCTATCACAAATTTATTAAACACGCTTATTACATCAATTTGATTAACATCAAATTACAACAAGAAGGACCAGATTCATTTCATGTCTCTTTATCTTTAGCCAAACTATTATCAATTTATTCCCAGCTTTACATTCTTTACCAATTTCCATAAATAACGAACAGCTTAATGAAGCAAGCAGAGATATCACACTATCTAGAAAAACAAGATGCAATAACATACGATTGATATAAATTTATTTATCTAGTTCAAATATTTATTATGTCAATTCCATTGTCATCCCGTTGTATAAAACATGCTAACTATACAGTTGCACATATAAGAAAATAGAAGAAATGATTCCCCTACCTCAAACGGTTCTTGACGTCCTTTATATGAGAACAATCCATACAATGGATCACGATCGCCTCCTCTCGTGACAACTGCATCCACTAGAGGATGCCACAGTACGACCACACCAACTAAAACCCATGAAAACTCCATTAGAAGCATGGAGATCACATGCTATAAAATGGAAAGGAGAAATAGGAGAAGATGAACCCCCAAAAGAACGACGATAAAACATACCTTATTTCTAAGATCAATGGATACTCCTTTGTTGCACTGAAACGGGGGGTGCACTTGCAGCAAGAAGAACGTCGAGGGAAAAAATACATGTGGAAAAGTTTGATCTCGTGATTTCTATAGGAAGGAAGGAAAGGTTAAAGTGTCTCATACCATAGAACAAGGAGGAAGAACAAGGGAGGAATATATCTTGTCCCTTTTGAAGATTTAACAGTGTGATGGTCTAAGATACGCTTGATTTCCCATTAAAAGAAGATCACATTAAACCACATGCTTTGACCACGTAAAAACATCCCAAGCCTTAGAAATAATTAATATAGTAGTTATAGACTTCGAATCCGCCTTAGAGTCCTTAAAAACAAGGATTTAAATGCATTTTATGTCAAAGGAAATGTCAAAGGGGCGAAACTGTAGGAAGATGGAAACACTGTTCACGAACTCCGAATTTGGAAAAGGAAAAAGGTCACCGTTGGATCCTCACCGTTCTGGAAACACTGTTCATGAACCTCACTGTTCTGGAAACACTGTTTATGAACCTCACCATTGGAACCTCACCGTTCTGGAAACACTATTCATGAACCTCACCTTTGGAACCTCAACATTCTGGAAACACTGTTCATGAACCTCACCGTTGGAACCTCACCATTCTGGAAACACTATTCATGAACCTCACTGTTGGAACCTCACCAATGTAGAAACAATGTTCATGAACCTCACCATTAGAACTATTCACCTAATGTTACCGATGCACTGTTCACAACTGCCTACCGTTGGAACTGTTCACAGAAATGTAAATTTCGAAAAGTGTTGGGGATAAGCCACCTTGACCTCTCAGAACACTCAAACACCAGATTTTCACAAAGGAATGGACCAGAGAGGTATGGGCCATTACATCAGTTACCTCTCACAACATTCTCGTCCTCGAGAATTCAAAACCCACCGAAAGGGAAAACAAAACAGGTCCGAAGAACCACCAATTGAGATACCTCTCAAATAGAGAAATCCATAAAAAAACAAAAGAAAGCAATCTCATTAACATGAAAGGTTTATAACCACAAAGAAAAATTCTTTACATGAAAGGTGTTAAACATAAAACAAATCTGGGGACTGATCACATATCTTGACTCACGTTCCCAAGTAGTCTCTTCCATGACACCGTGTCGCCACAAGACACAAACAAAGGGGATAGAACGCCCGCACAGACCTTCTCCTTGCGGTCTTAGATCTCCACAGGTCACTCCTCAAAGGTGGCATCATCATCAACATCGATCTCTCCCCAATAGATGAAATGAGAGTCATTATGAAGATAACGACGAAGCTGTGATACATGGAAAACATCATCTATCTGACTCATCTGTGGGGTAAGTTCTACTCGATACGCCACAACTCCAACATGAGCTAACACCTAGAAAGGTCCGACAAACCGGGGAGAAATCTTACTCTCATAACCAAACCTTCACTTCCCACGATGGAGAGTCACCTTCAGAAACATGTGATCCACAACATTAAACTATAAGGGTCTCCTCCTTTGACTAGCATATGATTTCTGACGATCTTTCACTATCTTCATCCTCTCACGAATCACTTGAACCATCTCTATTGTATTCTGCACTAGTTCTGGTCCGAGAATTGCAGACTCTCTGACCCCAATCCAGCACAACAGAGAATGGAATGGTTGGCCATACAAGGCTTAAAATGGCACCACACCGATGGTGGAGTGAAAAATATTATTTTAAGTGAACTCCACCAAGGGTAAGTGCCTCATCCATGAACCTCCAAAATAAAGAATGCAAGAGCGTAAAATGTATTCAAGAGTCTGGATGGTTTGATCTGTCTGACCATCTGTTTGAGGATTAAAATCAGTTCTAAGTCATAGTTGAGAATCGAAAGCATGTTGGAGACCTCTATACACCCTGGAGGTAAAACGAGGATCTCGATTAGAAATGATCATCCTTGGGACTCCATGAAGTCTCACCACCTTCTCCAGATACTGCCTCGACAAAACTTCCACTGATCTCGACTACTTGATCTCTATAAAGTGGGACGATTTTGTTAAACGATCCACTACCACCGAAATATCATCATGTACTCCCTGGGTTTGAGGTAAACCAGTAACAAAATCCGTTGAGATTTCCTCCCACATCCAGGGAGGAATATCTAATGGCTGGAGAAGACCACCAGTAACACGATGTTTGGCTTTCACCTTCTGGAAGACCAAACATCGAGACAAAAATTACGCAAGTGCACACTTCAGCCCAGGCCACCAAAACTGGCTCCTCAAGGCTCGATACATCTTTTTCATGCCAATATGTAGTGCTAAACATGAACTATGGAACCCTCTGAGAACCATATCGTGCATTGCCAAAGGAACAAAAAGCCTTCCATGATACAACACTTGGTGTTGTTCATCTTCAAACCACCCATCAGGGGCCTTGCCACAAACAACTCGGTCTCTCCAAACCTCCACCTCTAGATCCCCAACTGGGACTCTTCCACTTTCTGCACCAGGTATGACTGTACCGTCATCTGAAAAAGACAACCTCTTCCCCCTACTTCTCCCATATCAATATGTAATACTGATAGCTCTTCCATTACTCTCTAGGAATCACCGGATTCACACACAACATCACTAGGTGACTTTCGACTCAGCGCATCAGCTACAACATTCCCCTTTCTAGGTGTATATTATATCTCAATGTCATATTCCTATAATAACTCCATCCCCCGATGTTATCGTATGTTCAAGTCACATTGGGAGAAAAAATACCTCAAACTCTTATGATCAGTGAAAAACAAAAAGATCTCTCCAATGAGGTAATGTTTCCAAAACATCAGAGAAAACACTGCGGCTGCCAAATCAAGATAATGGGTGGAATAGTTACGTTCATTGGGATGCAACTACCGAGACCCATAAGAAACAACTGATCTCTGCTGCATCAGAACACATCCTAACCCTAAATGTGAAGCATCGCAAAAAACATCAAAATGAACTCCCTTTTCTGAAAGACAATGAACTAGAGAACTTACTAACTTCTCCTTTGGATACTCGAAAGATTCCTGACATAGAGCAGTCCATATGAATGCCTGATATTTCCTGGTCAAAACTGTCAGAGGAGTCGCAACTCATGAGAAATCAGCTATGAACCTCCCATAGTAGCTTGCAAGACCAAGGAATCTTTGCACCTCAGACACTGTCTTGGGGGATTCCTAAGACACAACTGCTTCTATCTTCAATGGATCCACAACTACTCCCTACTGGTACAAAACATGCCCCAAGAAAGGGACTTCTTCAGCCCAAAAATCACACTTCGATGACTTACTAAATAGCTGATGTTGTCGAAGAACTCCCAAAATTCCATGTAGATGCTCTGTATGCTCTTCTTCAGATGTCGAGTACACAAGGATGTCATCGATGAAAACTATAACGAACTTTTCCAGGAACTCACGAAACACAGCTTTCATCAATCCCATGAACATAGATTGAGAATTTGTCATGTCGAACGACATTACAACGAACTCATAATGCCCATGACGACAACAGAAAGTAGTCTTCAGGATATCCTCATCCATCACACACATCTGATGATATCCTGACTGTAAGTCGATCTTTGAGAACCAACTTGAACCCTTTAGTTGGTCGAATAAATCATTAATCTGTGGAAGATGATAGCGATTATTTATTGTCACTTTGTTCAAGCGATGATAATCGACACAAAACTGCAAACTACCATCACCCTTATTCATGAACAAAACTGGTGCACCCCACGGTGACACACTCGGCTGAACAAAACCGCACTGTAACAGACCATAAAGTTGTATACATACCTCTCGTAACTTATAAGGGGCCATCCTATATAAAGAAATAGAGATAGAAGATTCTCCTGGTTGTAGTTCAATCCTAAAACAATCTCTCATCGAGGGGGTAATTATACAACCTCTTCTGGAAAGACATAAGGGTACTCTTCTACAACCCTAGGAAACAACAACCGTTGAACCACTGAAGAGATCAGCATCATCTCAGCCATCATAGATGATAAGGAAGGAACACACCTTTGACCCATCTGAGGATCTCGATCACCAACAAACACCACCAGATCTTCATCCGTATCAATGAAAATGACCCGCTTCCTGAAGAAATCCACGATAACCAACACCAAATACAACAAATCCATGTCATGGATGACACTATATGGTTGTATTTGTAAACATAGGAAATCTCCCCAAGAGAGGTGCTTCCCTAACACTAGATCACAGTCTCTACATACTTCAAACAAGTCAGCTCGACCTCCAACTGGCGTAGTCAACGCCAAGGGAACTTGAAGCCTCTCTACCTCAAGTCCCAAAGCATGGAAAAGTGTAGGTGATATGAAGGAGTGTGTCGCTCCTGAACCAAACAAGGCATGCACCAAGGTAGAAAACAATCAAAGGGCACCTTAAACAATGTCTGGATCACCTGGTGCTGGAAACGCTAAAGCATGAAGCAGACCACGACCACATATATGGTCTTTCAGACCCTGATGAAGATCACCACCATGGTCATGCTCTACTCTCTGAGGACGGGGAGTTTCATGAGGTTGTCCTCTGCCTGCCCCATTTACCCTATACTGATCTAAAGATGGTGCAACCTGGTGCCGCTGCCTCTGCTGGAACTACCTCAATGGAGGAACCTAGAGCAGAACACCTGGTGCACGATGAATGCTCTTATAGGTCGGACACTCTCGCTGCTGATAACCTCGACCACCACAAGAAAAATAAGCGCCTGATCCCTTGGCATAGGCCTAAGAGCTGCTGCCCCCAGAGAAACGAGATGTGAAGTGATGGGACCTACCTCCGGCTAAACGGAAATGCTTCTTCCCTAAAAACTGGGAACCCCAGACCACAGCTCTGCTTCATGAGGAATCACGATGATTCCCCTCTCATGATGATCTGGTCCAAGACAATTCCTTATCGACGACCTCTACCCTTTACATCACCTCAAGATTTGTCTTCAGCATAAATGGGGTGACTTGGAACTGGATCTCTGGATCCAAAGCCTCCTATAAATGCCTCACCCTGGCCTCCTCATCTAGAAACTAGTACAAATAATATCGTAAAAGGTTCCTGAAATGGATTCCAAACTCTCACACATTAGAGCTCCTTTGTCGAAGGGTAAGAAGCTCCTGGCGACTGGACGCCTTCATGGTTGAAGAAAGAAACTCGACCCAAAACTTGTCTCGGAACTCCTCCCAAGATATCGATGACTCCTCATGATCCCCAAGGAAAAAGAATCACCACTACCTCGCTGCTCCACGCAGCATCGTCACAACCAAGGACACTCAGTGATCCTTCTGAGCACGGATCGAACTGAATCCTATCTCGACCTCCTCTAACCAGTATTCCATGACCACATCTGAAATGGAGCCCTCGTACTTATGCAGACTCTGTCACTGAAACTCTTGGAGTTTCCTCCTCCAAGTGTCATCGTCGTCGACCTCTAACCGGCGACGATCAGCTGGCACAGCCTCTTGGACTTCTTCTGCGCAAACCTGATGAGGACGTTGACCTGGAGCCATACCTATAAAATAAAAAATAGGTAGAGCTCCAAAACCTTGAATATGGAAGAATCAGTATTAATTAATTACTTGTTTTCTTTTATTCATATTAGGTTATCCTATACCAAGTTCTACCCATTCAAAAATAGGAACAAAGAAGAATGATGCATGATCCTTTCCTAGGTCTCTACCCTGCAACTAGTATCACCTCATTTAGTAGCCATTGTAAACTTAAAGGCCCATACATTAGATTATAGGGGGCCCTAAATGCCTATGTCTCATCCGGTCTCTAGTGTTTACATCACTTGCTAAACATTAATGACACTGTTTCCCTACCAACCCATGCAACCTCGCTTTTGCCTAACACAAATCTCTATCCTATCCCTCAACCAAACCTCTGATACCACTCTATCATGACCCCCTCCCCACAAAGTGTACCCCTCATGGGCTGGAAATGTGAGAAGGAAGATAATGACCCCTGAGTCCCACCTCCAGTAGGCCCTGGGTTGGTGACTAGCACCGAGGGTATAGAAAACACCCAGATGGGAGGCATTAACCTCTAAGGGAACACATGCGAAAGAGAGAGATAAGATAGACACCAACAAACTCCAAATCAGATAGAAATATAAATGAAAACCCAAGTACACATATGAACTGTCATGAAAACTACTAAAACTGAAAAGGGAAAAATTACAAGTACCCAAAAGAAAGTAAAACAACAGCAACCACAAGCCCGGACAGCTCCTGCAACCCCAAGTTAGTAAACACCAACCTGATCTCCAACCTACTCCAAGTGACCATAAAAACTGTTTATATAATAAAGGGGTTAGTATAATAGTATTCTAAATTGGATCCTCCCCGAAGCCTCTCGTGCAAAAGTAAAGAATGAATGGTAAAGCACAGTGAACAACAAGTGAAACTGACTCGTCACCTAAATAGGTATACTAAGTTCCCAGCCTCACCATGGATACTCTTACCAAGTAACTCATACAAGAATATATCATATAATAAATATTATCAAGGGTACCCCACTACTACTTTTCCACTAGGTTTCTGCTTTTCCCCAACGTCGCACGTCCTAAGCATCTCTCTCCAAAAAGGATTGCCCGAAGACACCCGGGTGAAGCACCACAATATGCACCTCATGCAACAGAACCACCATGTCCATGCAAGAAAGTAACCAGGTAGTTTCTAGGATCCACTGCAGCTCACATAACATGTATCATACATTGGGTATTATACCTCAAGCCATTACAACCGTATACACCAAGTAAGGATTCTCAAGCCATCACAGCCTATACACGTTACACCTATAGTAGTCCATATGATAATATATCCAGAATATATATGTGTGTGAAAAACAACAATCCATTACAGCCCTCTACACACATATATAGAGAAATCTAACCACTATGCCCACTATCACAAGTAACTACCAAGAGAATAGAGTGGGGCCAATGGTGGTAGTCATCAATCCATCCTCCCACTGGAATGTTGGAGAACACACCCCCTAGGGATCATAATCCTTAGGGTGTCAATTTCCCTCACTAACAGGGTGGAGTAGTGTATAGAAACACAAAATGTACAAAATATACTATATCTCACAACCACACTATGGGCATAAACTAGTCATAGACTCAACTGCAGCTAACGTCTCTCAAACTCTAGGATGCCACTTCCAAGACTAGGCATCCTATATGCACACAACCATTTAAAAAGCTTTATTTCCATACTTCATTCCCTTTTTATCAGTTCCACTTTACATTAATTAATTATTTAAACATTAATTAACCAATAACAATTCCACATTGAAATTCATTATCATCACTCCCAAAGTACATTGTTCCTTAAAAAATTACAACCTCATCATTATGTTCCAACAAACTCCAACCCATGGGTTAACATAATTTATTTAATTATTCATTACTAAATTACTTTCCCATATTCCCAAGAATTCTAGAAAAAAAATGCTAATAAACACAAGGGGGATCAACACGATGAGTAGATGTACTACCCATCGAGTCTTTTCCGCCTATAGTAAGAGTGTAGACCCATCCTCCCTTAAGAAGCTAAACACAGAAAGCATGTGGCATACCCCGTGAATCTTCCCCTCTTTCGGAATTAGGGTAAGAAGGAATAGGTTCCTTGAGAAGTGGGGAATAGTAACACAGATAATCAACCAATAAGAATCAGCAAGCATCCAACAATCACACCCATCCCGTTCTATCATCCATGGTGTCCTCCCTGACACACATATGTATAAACTGATGCATCTCTCCACTCTAGGCGTCATCTGCGGCCACAACCAAAAGGCCTACATTCCCCCACATATCACATCTTCCATCCAGGCTCACATCACAATACAAGTAGTAGGAAAGAAAATATCTTAACAATTGGGCTCTTGACCCTTTAACAACCAAGAGGGTAAATTAGAACCCTACAAGGAATTATCTTGTTATCATACATCGATTTAATTAATCCATCTGGAATTGATTGATCTATTATTTGTTGGTTTTGAATATGGGTAACCTAAATATCATACTATCACAAATTTAGTAAACATGCTTTTTGCATCAATTTGATTAACATAAAATTACAATAAGGAGGACCAGATTCATTTCATGCCTCTTTATCTTTAGCCAAACTGTTATCAATTTATTTCCATCTTTATGTTCTTTAACAATTTCCATTAAGAACGAATTGCATAACCAAGAAAGCATAGATATGACACTATATAGAAAAAATAGGTAATAACATACGATCAATATCAATTTATTTATCTGGTTCAAATATTTATTATGTAAATTCCATTTTCATCCAGTGGGATAAAACATGCTAACTATACAGTTACACATATAAGAAAAGAGAAGAAACAAATCACCTACCTCAAATAGTTCTTGACGTTCTTTATACGAGAATAGTCCACACAACGGTTCACGACCACCTCCTCTCGCGACAACTGCATCCACCTGAGGATGCCACAGTATGACCACACCAACCAAAACCCAAGAAAACTCCATTAGAAGCATGAAGATCACATGATATAAAATGGAAAGAAGAAACATGAGAAGACAATCCCCCAAAAGAACGATGATAAAACATACCTTATATCAAAGATCTATGAATACTCTTTGGATGCACCAAAATAGGGGGTGTACTTGCAGAAAGAAGAACATCGAGGGAAACCAATCCATAGGGAAATGTTTGATCTCACGATTCCTATAATAAGGAAGGAAAGGTTCAAGAATCTCGAACCAGAGAACAAGGAGGAAGAACAAGGGAGGAAGATATCTTGTCCGTTTTGATGATTTAACAGAGCGACGGTTTAAGATACGCTTGATTTCCCATTAAAAGCGGATCGCATTAAACCACGTAGTTTGACCACATAAAAACATCCCGAGACTTAGTAATAATTAATATAGCAGTTATGGCCTTTGAATCGGCCTTAGATTCCTTAAAAACAATGTTGTAAATGCATTTTATGTCAAAGGAAACATCAAAGGGGTGAAACTGTAGGAAGATGAAAACACTGTTCATGAACTCCGAATTTGGAAAAGAAGAAAGGTCACCATTGGAACCTCACCATTGGGACCTCATCGTTCTGGAAACACTGTTCGTGAATCTTACTGTATGAACCTCACCGTTTTGGAAACACTATTCATGAACCTCACTGTTGGAACCTCACCGTTTTGGAAACACTGTTTATGAACCTCAACATTGGAACGTCACCATTCTAGAAACACTGTTCATGAACCTCACCATTGGAACCTCACCGTTTGGGAAACACTGTTCATGAACCTCACCGTTGGAACCTCACCATTCTGGAAACACTATTCATGAACCTCACTGTTCTAGAAACACTGATCATGAACCTCACCATTGAAACCTCACCATTCTGGAAACACTATTCATGAACCTCACCGTTCTGAAAACACTGTTCATAAACCGCACCGTTGGAACCTCACTGTTCTGGAAACACTGTTCATGAACCTCACCATTGGAATCTCACCGTTCTGGAAACACTGTTCAAGAACCTCACCATTAGAACCTCACCGTTCTGGAAACACTATTCATGAACCTCACCATTGGAACTATTCAACTAAGGTTACTGATGCACTGTTCACAATGGTCTACCATTGGAACTGTTCACAAAAATGGAATGTTGGAAAAGTGTTGGGGTAAGCCACCTTGACCTCCCAGAACACTCAAACACCATATTTTCACAATGGAATGGACAGAGAGGTCTGGGCCATTACATGGAAGGTAATATGAAAAAATTTAATTAATATATGTGATAAATAATAAATAATAATGACTCTAGAAAATTATATATGTTATTTAACTTCCTTTTGTTCCATCCTTTATGAAAAATGGAAACAATGTTCATGCGCACATACGACCTAACATTTCTATGAACGATGTAATCCATTTTTATCTCTAACTTTTACATATTAATATAAATACATATATAATGAATATATTTAATATTTATAACTAACCAAAAAATACATTAAAGACGAGGGAATTATCACACGAAAGAGTGAATTTAACAAAGAATTGTTGATAAACTAATGATAAAAGAATATATATAAATAATATATGTGATGAAATATATTATTATGGTTATAATAGATTTCTAATAAACTAATATTTATTATACAAGAGATTTGGGCACATATAAAGGAAGTCAAGCCTGAGGTATGGGTTTCCCGTCTCACTTTTACTTCTATGAGACATAAGTCATATTCGCCATTTATTTGTTTTATGTGGCGTATATAATGCTCTATTAATATTTTATATCATGAATCTATTTATATTAATTGTATTTAAATTTTAATTTTATGTTATTCCTTTTATGGGACTTACGATTCATAAGTTACCAAAGAGCTAAGGGTTTATTTCACAATCTCATCCATATTAGAGATTGTTTATGTTTAAGTCTCCATTGGGTAAATTATTTGATATTTCTATATTAAAATAAATATATATTCTTATAATATGTATATTAATTAAAATTTAAGTTAATAGTTTCATTTTTTTTTTCTATTTGGTACGTAATATGATTGATAAAATAATTTTATGAAAATGAAACATTATTTTTCTTTTTGGTAAAAAAATATTTTTCTTCCAAAACCATGTTAGAAACAAATGTTTTGAAAAATGTTCTTAACATTATAAAAATTATTTATTAAAGAAATTTTTACCCATGTATTAATTTTTATAAAAAAAAATTAATGTAATCTTCTTTTTCTTTTCAAAAAAAGATCCTTTTTCTTTTAACAAAAATATGAAAGGAATCTTTATTTTAATGTGTACAATATGAATGACATTTCACACAATCATGAATACACAATATTTTAATGATTCCATTAAAATTTTCCAAGTTTTTTTCAATTAAAAGTATTTTAAACATTTTTTTGTGATATTTTATTTTTTAAAAATCATTTTTCCATGTCAAATGGTTATTTTCCTCAAGAACATTTTAATGATCTCTATATTGATTTTTTATTCACCAATATCAAAAACCCTTATTATAATTTAGATTCATAGGGAATAAATTTTAATTATAACATCCTTATTATTTATATAGATGTTTTTTTATTAGTTTAACTAGGTATGTAAAATTTCATTACCATTCACTATAGTAATCTTGATGTTTTATGATTATGTTTATTGATTGGTGTAAATATTAACATTTCATATGTCAATTTTTAATAGGAATGTTTATTTTGATTGGATTTCACCCCTTTCATATGAGGAATTCATTAGAATTATTATTTTCTGGGTGGGGCAGAGAATTACATACCTGTTTATGCATCAATAGGTCTCGTGAGAAAAATCAGTTATCCAAATTAAATGGCTTTTCACCTATAGTTTTAAACTATCTTAAAAAAGGTATTAACAGTATGTTAAAGATGTCCAAAATAATGAATTCACACATTTTGATATTATTTATTTATATCTATGTGGTTATTTTATTAATTATAATATTCATGGATATGTTTTAAAATTATGTGATTATGTATATGGCTTTAATTGATCGTTATTGATTCATGTCATATTATAATCAAGTTATTTTTTAAATGGAATGTGTTTCAATTATTTACCATGCCATATTGATTATTATTATTTATTAATGAAATATTCTGTTATATTCATACCCTTTCCTAGCATCTAATCTCACCCCATTCTTATGTTTTATTTTCCCTAGGATACCAAGGTCTGTTTTGTGAATTATATGTATAGATATACTAAGGGGACATATGGCATTCTGAAAGAATACACTGTGTATTTTTTGTTTTGAATTTTATTGTGAATTTAAAGTATGTATCTAATTTTCTAAGACTACTAAACTGTTCAGTCCTTTGGTATGTGATTCCTTGTGTCCTATTGTAATTTAATAAATTAACCACCAACTCTGGGTTTCTAGGGTCGGGGTCTTTATATTTTTGGTTTTAACATTCTTACAGAGTATGTGTCTCTTGAAAAACATATCCCACTTAGAAAAGTGTATTTTGTTTTCATATTCCAACCAAGGTGCATCCAGATCCATATTTTTCTAGAATATAAATCTTCCCCCACAATCTCGAAAGTGTAGTGTTTCCTTTAAATAAAAATGTAGTTATTTATGACTACTATGTTTCTATCATAGGTATTTTAATATCATAAGTAGCTATAGGTTTATTAATATAGATTTATCAAGTGTTTTAATTTATATTTGATTGTTTGTGTTACCAAAACATCACAAATAAAAACAATGAAGTGATGACCTAATATATTAATTACCATATTCACATGATATCAATTAGTCAATATTATTATCATTGGGTTAACTGTTTTGATCATATTTAAAAAAACACATATTGTAAGAAATCATTTAAGAGTTGTAATATATATATTAATCATCCCCAATATACATTTTAATACCACATACTATCATATGTATATAAGGTAATTTTTGTTTTGGAATACTTCTACTCTATATTTTAAATAATTCGATTTACACTTGGTGAAGATATCCTCTCAAAAACCTACTCAGAGGATCTAATTAATTTTACCAATTATATTCATTACTTCACTAACCATTACTAAAATTAATTAAATGATCCTCATAATTTTGAGGAAAATATATTTAGCACCATTTAGAATAGTTTATTTGGACTTTCTGGACTAATTCTAAGGATTGGTTGTGCGCCTTTTTTCTAGAGGTTCTTTTGTTTACAAAACTTGATAAGTAAGTTTGTTAGTATACAGTGTGTTTAGCTCAAAAGCGACTACACACTTATTGGATATAAAATCTTAAATAATAATAAATTTTATTTGAAAAATAAGTACGTTACCCTATGTAAGTAATTAATAATTATACATTTTATATTCATTATCATCATGAGTTGGATATTTGTGATTCCAATATTACTAAATTAACATATGCGTATTAAATACCATAAAAACATTATTTGTATAATGAAATGATGTATATTTTTGTGTTAGTGGATACTAAGATAAATATTTAGTAACACTCAATACAAACAAGCATCAATTCACTTTGTAAATTATAAGTTGTGTTATCCTTTTTATTGACATAGGAATCACCCTTCCATGATTTTCAAAGAGTTTACAATAAATCTTATAATTATTTGTATAACCATGAAGTGATACAAAATTTTTATTTACATTAATGAATATACTTGAAGTATAAAATACAACACGATTCATTTTAAATTCCTTTTATTTCATCTTCTAGTGACTTTTCTGGTTACTTGAAAATAAGATAATCACTTGTTCACCCCCACCAAAATCCTATATCTCATTGAAGGATGTTTTCAAAATTTCATTAACTTTAAAATTTCCATTGTATTTTCAACATGGTGGTTCCTTTTTTCACCATAAAGACTAAAGAAATAGATCCAAATCAATACTTATCTGTCTATAAAATCATTAATATAAGATTCTAGGTCAGGTTATCCATATAGTTAATCTAGAAATTCTAGAATATTTTAGAAAAAATGGGTGGTAAGGATGATAATATGAGATTAATAGAAAATTTATCAACCAAACATAACCAAAACGTTTCTAAATGATTAATGTAATCTATCATTTTGAAGGAATGATAACCAGAAAGGTACCCCTCATCCAATTTACACTCGTATATGCAGAAATTATAATGTATCACAAGTCATTCCTTATCCTTTTTAAGTGATATGATATCTGATAACATGGTATAAGAATCTATGTACTCATGTAACTCCATTAAATTTATGAACATATCTGATATAATGATGCATCAAACATAAGAAAAAACCTCTATAAATTTTTTATTGTCTTCCTTTTAACCACCATTCACTTGTTGAGGTGATTGATTTGGAAAATAATTTTTAGGTTTGGAATTTTTATTTTAGGGATTATGTGACTTAAAAATGTTTTTGGTCAAGCCTCACATTCTGAAATAAATTAGGTTATTAACAAATCATGAATAATGTAATTTAAAACATACTTGTTATGAAAAAAATGTGTTTTTACCATTCTCTTAAAAATTGAATTATTTCATGAAATTTACAAAAGAATCACCCATAGAGAATTTTGAAATGATGATTCTAAAATGATAATAATTTTATGAAAATAATTTTATTACATAGGTAATTTTTAATTTTTAATATAGAAGTATTATGTTTTTTATAAAATAAATTAAAATACAATTTAATAAAAAGGTTATTATATTTTCTTTCAGTTTTTAATCTTGATATATATTTTATATAAATATTATATTTATATTTTCTTAAATTAGTTATTATAAATATTATTTATATTGAATTTTGTTATTTTTATGTCAAATTACTATTCCAACACTCAGGTTATTATTCCCAAGGTTAGGTTATTATTCATAATAGTCCGATTACTACTCCAACGATCACATTGTTATTCCAATAGTCACATTACCTTCAGTAAATACAACTTTATTCCTTCATACATTTTTACTAAAATTACTCATAGGGTTATATACTTTTATTTTCTATGAAATGGATTAGTTTCATCACATTCTATTTCTTTAATATAGTTTTTTTCATGGGGGTGATGATTCTAGAATATTGGAAGGATATAAAATTTCACATTCTATTATTCTAATTTTATATTTTTCCCCATTATAACATTTAGCATTTTCATGGGTTTATATACTACCTAATGTAACAATATATATTAATTAAATAAATTTTTTATGGTTTCTCTACATGTATTATATTTATTATACAATATGAAATATAATATAAGACATATTTATTCAGGAAACAAATATCACTTATAATATTTGTTTTGTTACATAACAGTTCATATCAAAGTAATTGTTCAGATAAATATATAGGTTGGGATGATTCATATAGGATATTTTGAGATATTTTAAAACCATCATGGGTTAATAATTATGTGGTTTATTAAATGTTTAAATCTATAAATACCCATTTTGAGGTTTTATGTGATGGTATTTTAAGATGATTAAGGATATATTGGGATATATTTATGGGAATACAACCCTTAGGTTTAGTATGTGTTTTAGTGATAAAGTTATTTGAATAATAATGATCTTATTTTTGTAGACATAATTTTAATGGTACTGATAAACCTTAGGGTTGATAAGATATTTTATTTTATGGTAGTTATAGTTAATTGGATAAAAGGGTTATTACATTTTGGGAACATATTTTTTATCATATAGAAAATAATGGGTTTAAAAATTGATTTTCTGACACTGTAATTAAAGATATTTTTAAGGATGTTTAATATATTGGGAAATTAATATGATTAATGTAAATAAAATATTTTTATCTATGATTTAATTTATTTGAAGAATAATGGTTGAATTATATTTTGGAAGAATACATGATTGTATTATGGATTCATAGTGATTCAAATTATTCATTGGAAGGATTATAATATTTTATAGATTATATGAATAGGTCATATAATATTTTGGTATGTGAATTTATGTGTGGTTAATTTTTTTGGTGATAAATGTTAAATTGATCTCTAAAGAATATGTGATTAAATATTTCTAATTTTTGGGTATTAAACTCGGTCAGGAATATTTTTAAGAGTTTTAAGGTTAGTTACTTATGGAGTGATTTAAGTATAAATTTTGGTGATATTATAGAGTCATTAGATATAAAAGTATTATTTCTTCATATGATGTTTTATTCATATCAAATATTTCTATAACATAGGCTAACATTTTTTAGTTTTGATTAGTAGATTGGAACATGAGAAATAAATTTTCATCCATATTTTTCTCTTATGATATCTTAGAGTTTCAATTCAGTGCTTTAGGCATGTATAATTATTCATGATTATTATGATTCACATAAAGTGACTAAATCATTCTTATAGAAATAAATGAAACCCATTAAGTAAATTTTATAATTTTTTCTATCCCAATGGTCAAGGAATTTTTGAAACTCAATAAAATTGAAGTCAAATATATTGAGTAATATGGGAAATATGATAATCATATATCATGGTATACTTTTATAAACACATTTTAAAGTATAATTCCTATATAGGTACATGAAAAATAAGTTTCCTGATCTTAACCAAGAAACTAATGCCCACTATTAAAATTTATATCATATTTTATTACTATTTTATGATAATTTCATTTTTATGTAATCAAACTCAAATGTTGAGGAAATTTTTTTTGTAAGACTTGGATAATGAAAGACCATAATATTTCAATATGCGTTTATCTCTTAAATAAAAATATGTTCGATAACATGTAGTACATGTAACAATGATCTTAAACGAACTTCAATTTAATATATAAATATTATCATTTAAATATTCCTTTATAACCCAGTTTGACAAGTATGAATAGGAATAACTATATTATGAAATATATATAGAAAAGTTTTCTTAATAAAAATGTACTAAATATTAAATAAGAACTCTATTTTAAATAAAATCATATATTATCAAAGGGGGTTTTCAAAAATGTTATTGTGTGCAATTTATTTCGACCTTAATAGAATAAATTAAATACTATTGATGATGATTCTAAGGAAAAATGTAGATTATATATCCAATTGAATGAATTAAAATTATTTTATTTTTTACTAGACATGTACTGATAATGAAGTCATTTCATTCTTCAAAAACAAATTTTCTTAAAATATAGTTTTTATAGATTTTTGTGCATTGATATTATATTTAATTTCTACCACTTTTAAAAATTATATTTGAAAAAATAGATATGTTTTTTTAAATTAGCATGTCAAAAATATCCTAGAGTTATTTAATATGTTTTATAAGAAATAATGAAAAAAATTAATTTTTTCTATTATAAATATAATGTTAGTTAGGTTACTTCTTTCACTCATTAGTGTTTAATCGAGTTTTTTATAAAACTTGTTCACTAACATTTGGGTTTCATAATTGATTTTAGAAATGATATAGATAAATTAGTTCTAATAATGTTGAATTTTTTTTCTTTATTTTTTTGAGTTTACCTATTTTATAAAAGTATCTTCATGATGAAATTATGGAATTACATGGGAAAATAATAATTTAATGAGGAATATTATTAAATAATTAGTTTTTTTTATTTATTAATTAATGAATTATTTAATGGTGAGAATGTACGGGATAAAATTAATGTTTTGATGTTTATTTAAAATTTTATTTATTTTTCATTTCTATATAAATACATATATTTTATATTTTATATTTAATTAATAATTGAGATACATTCTATAAAATTGTGAGTGTTTGAGTAGATGTTATTGCTTAAATAAATGTCTTTTTTTTTGTGAAATTAAATATAAAAACAGGATTAAACACATGTAATGAATTATAAGTGTTTGTTATAAGTTATGAGGATTTTTTTTTGAAAACCATGATGTTTTATGTGATGTTTTAATTATTGAAATTACAATTGGGGTGTTTTTAAATGATTATGAATTTATTAAATAAAACTTTGTTAGATTACTTTAGAAAAGGATTAAATTAGAATAAAAGTTTTTAATTGAATATTATATTTGCTGTAATTAATTTAGTAAAGTATAAGGTTGTTTTCTTCACTAATGGTGTTTACATATGTATTTTAAAAGTTAATGTGTTATTTTTTTGATAACTAATTATTGAATTATAATGTTATTTAAGAAAGCAATGTAGTGTTTGAGATGTTTGACTCTAAAAGATTTTCTATGGTAATTAATATGAAATTGGACACTTGTAGGGAGAATTGGATTATGAAAAGACATTAGAAAAGGTTAGAAACATGAGAGAAGGTTAACTGTGCTATGAGTTTGGATCAACCAAGAGTTTGGATAGCTCTACATGTGATTCGATGTGTTTGTAAAATTAGATAACATGTTAATGATGTTTTTTGAAACCATGTTCTACATTAGGTATCACAGTTTATACTGAATGTTATCGAAGATGGTATAAAACTATTTTTTGTGTCTGGTTTATCCCCTAAAACACAATTTTAATTATCAAAAATAATATTTATAAATAATTTAAAAATCATTTCAATGTTTTTATATGATCACATTAATCTCCAAGGGATATATGGGGTTACAGTTCATTCTAATGATTTATTATTCTCACTACTATTACATACACACCTCTCATATATATAAATTATATGCATGATATTTCAGTTAGTGGAAAAAAGCCTCATTATCTGGTAGAATATCTCAAATGGAAACTTAGATCCTACTATAGTTTCATTTGGATTCATGTGTTGGGATACCCTTGAATTTTTTATTGCACTTTTTTGTTTCCTTGAATATATACTAATAATATAGTTTTACTTTTGATCTTAGATGTATTAATAACCTATAAAGGTATTTATGAGATATTATAAAGACATACTAAACATGTTTAAATTCGTTTCTACTACTTATTGATACTGTATTCTTAACATCATTTTTTTTGCTATGAACCACCATAGTGTAAATTTCACCCCATGTGATATCCTAAGAACATTAATTATAGTCAGTAGCCTCTGGTTTTGTGGGAGCACACTTGAGGCTAGTCGATGTATTTCTTCAGTAGTATAGTCATTTCATGGTAATATATTACATTTCTAGTGGTGTAGTAATATAGAAACATTACATTTTGGTATTTTTAATTGAATATTACATGACATTCATAATATTTCAGAAAAAAACATTACCTTTGTAAACTACAATGTACTTAATGGTATGAATTCTATAATTACATAGTTTGAAAGGGGTTTTTTCAGTAGGATAAAAAAAGATTGAAATTATAATGGGTAATATTCAAAATAAAAGAAAACTATATTATAATATTACATCCACAACAACATTATTTAGGAAATAGTTTGGAATGTTATATTTCTAAATTATTATTCACTATTCTATTGTAGTGCCTGAATATCATTGGATCACTGAGAGGGGGATAAACATAATTAGTGATCTCATTTATTTTTTTGAGTTACTATCTTTAACCCGACCTTCTAAACCTATTAAATTTATAATTCACTCAATTTAAACTCTCATACTCACCTTGTATGCAGAAAAATATAAAGAGATAATAGTACACAAGGATTTACAATGTTTTCCCCAAAATTACCACCCCTTTTTATGTTGGTTAGACACCTAGACATTGATTAATAACTATATTTTCAATTGATTAAAATAACCATTGGTTGTACACCTCAAAAAATATTCCATAACTAGTAATACAACACAATCACAAATATCCTCTTTAACAATTGGCTATACACCCCAATTTCAAACCATAATTTAGTGAATGTTTATACACCCTAGTTATAAGATCATTGAATGTGTGATCTTACAAATGAAATATATTTTTATAACCATGATTTCTTCTACATATCCATGAGAATTATAGATCAACTTGTATTCATATGTACAACCTCAAGAACCTGAAAAACTACTTGAACAACTCTTTCGGTCTTGAGACTTATTCAATATCGTATATGATATAGATATTCCTCATCATTAATGAATACTTGAGTAAACTTTGTATCCTCCTCATTAGAACCTATGATCTTTGAATCTTTATAATTTATTCAATAGTTTATGTACTGGGGATCTCTCATAGTGCTCAAAAGAACTTTGATTCTTCAAACCTAAATCTTATATATTTTATAAAATGTCACGTGAATATTCTTCTCAATAGTTCACTTTATTGAAAATAAATAAATCCTTCCTCAACAGGAGAATGATTGTCAAGATATTTTATCTTCCAATAGATCCAGTGTAATCATCTATTCAAGTAAAGGTAAGATCCTTGAATTTCCCACATATTTTTTAAAAAGACACAAAAGGTGTAATATCTTATTATCACACATCTTTGGTCATGATTTCTTGAGGTTTCCATGTTTTTATCCTTTAGAAAACTATTTTAACTATATAAAAATTCAGTTACATTTAAGTCCCCTAAATTCTATATGGGCATGAGACTATGATGTGGCACCAAATTAAATGGAGTAGAATATTGGTCCATAGTAAGGATGGTATAATAGAGATGAGGTGCATGAATTAGCCTTTCAAAATGAAATTATATATTATATTTGATAGTTTAATTATAAATTTAGAGTAACTGAAAATCAAAAAGAAATAAAATATTTTTACAGTGGTCTATATCTAAATGATCATAGTACACTCTTCACCCCTCTCACATACTAAGAGAGATGGAACCCACTAAAATAGAGTCCTAAAATGACTTTTTAACACATGGAGTCACATATAAATTAATTTTTTTACCAGGGTGGTTTAAACCCAAACCAAACATACCATTTTATAACTAGGGTCCTAATAAAAACAACCTTCCTTTTTTACACCTTGAAGCATAACCCAGTTCTTGGATTTTTTTAGGAGTCAGAAAGTAGAATACTGCTTTTTAATGGGTATTACAACCCATTAAAAGTACACATAAAGAAATATATAAGAATACATAAATATAAAAAACAAGATGTATGCTTTAATGAATGATTTTAAATGCTGTATGTAATTCTCCAACAATAAAGGATCAACTAGTTAATATTTAGTTTATATCCACAGTTGATCATCAATGTTTGTATCACTTATACAGTTTAAGAAAATCCCCATCCTCATACTCACACTTGTAAAATCATTATCATATCTTCATATAGAGATATTTTCTTACATCATTTGTAAAATTTTAATAAAATGTTTTATTTATTTTTACTGAAGAAATAATTGTACAGGTGAAACGAACGAACAACTTCAGGTTTGTCAAAAATTGTTTCCTAGATAATATTCAATGAATAAATAAAATAATAATAATTTTTTTATTCTTACTTGATATTATATATAAAAAATAAAAACTACACATTAAAACTCATTAGAACAATTAAAATAGTAAAAAATAATAAGTAATAATATCATTTGAGAACTACATGATAATATCCAAGACTAAAACATCATATTTCATCCGATTCAAAGTTGAATATTTCAAGTTCCCAAATTTTCAGCATGAATATAAATATATGAAAATCTCATGAAGAATCATTTAATATATCATAAAACAATTTAAAATATATTCCAATAGATTCTAAATAATTAATAAGTAATTTTAAAACATATAAAACACTAATTATATTCATAATAAACATATAGAAATTGTAAATATGAACCAATATGAAAAATATGACATATTTTGATGTTTAGAACATTATTAAAAATTATTTTTCTACCCTTATGTGAACTGAACAGGATATGTAGGGGTAATATATTTTCCCCCATACATCATGTAATCCCCATACATAGCTATTGGGAAACTTTTTATACCTTTAAGTGAGACCCAAATACCCTTATATGGGATTTGAAAAGATTCTTATGCCTATTTGAATGTAATGGAAACACTTTGGTATCCTTATGTAAGAATCTTGGTACCCTTATGAAGTTACTATAAATATACTAATACCCATACCGAAGTATACCAGTACCATTACTCAAGTATGGTGATAACAAGACAATACTAAAGGATCTTACCTTTATGTGTGGTTCATTTACCTTTAGGAAAGCTTGTTAACCTTTACGTGAAATGATTAACTTTTCAAAAAATAAAGTTTACCCTAAAAAAGGTTTAATTACCTTTACAAAAGATATAGTGTATCCATTTGTAGGTTTATTTTAACAGATATTACCCTTACATAGTTTCAGGTTACCTTTTAGAAACTTTTGAAATTTGAAGGCTACTTTTATGCAACTCATAGAAAGTTATAAATACCTTTATATAACTAAAATAAAGTATTACTTACCATTAAATAACTAAAATAATGTTTCATTTATGTTTATTCATCTTAGAGAAAATGATACTTACCTTTACGTAACCTTTCAAAACTCAATGTTACCTTTACACAACACCATACAAAGTATTAAACCATTACAAAATCCATTTAAACATGATTTTATCATTATGTAATAATTTAAAATATGTATGAATGATATTTAAGTGTCCAAATGAAATAATTATCCTAGTATATAAACATGAAACTTATAGAATATGTTATAAAAAATTTATATATGAAATGTCAAGATAAATTAAATAAGGAATAAAAATATATAACCAAAGTTAACCATACATTGATCAATACAAAATATAACAATCTCAAAATAATAAATACTAATGTTATGAAAATTATTATTAACCGTAATATGTTATTTTAAAATTATCAAAACATATCTAAAACATATGATCTAAGGATCCACTTCAACATTACCCCCATTATTTGATATTTCAAAAGAAAATATAATTTCAAAAAACCCTCCCCCATTTTGAAATTAACAAAATGATAAATTTTTATTGGAAAAAACTATTTATTTGAAATTCAAAAAATTAACTCCCCCATTTATTTAGAATAATGGTAAATTTATTTAAATAGACACTCAAAAATTAACTCCCGTAATTATTTAACAAGGTGGTATATTTCCTTGAATTGATACTCAAAAGTTAATTACCCTTAAATTTAAGCATTCATTAAAAAGGCATTTTATTTTATAACTACATTATTCAAGATAAAACAAAAGACAAGGAGCAATTGTATTATGAGAAGAATGTTAAAATATTCTTATGGAAGGTAATTATAAACCCTTTAAAAAATATCATTTTATGTAAACTTATAGTTTAAACATAAAGTAAACATGATTTAGTATATATAAGAATGATTTAAAAAATAAATATAATAAAAAAATTGTGTAGAATTTAAAAATATTAGACAAAAAATAAAATTTCATTTAAATCATAAAATTAAATCATATAAACACAGTTATACTCCCACAAAATTCATTCTAGATAAAAATGAATTTAAATTTTCATCTTACCAAGTTAAAACTTTATTTTCTTAAACATAGTATTGTATTGGGGCTTAGTTAAACTATTATTAAGATGATTTTCTATAGTAATAATGTCCATACTTATAATTACTTTTTGAAAATGATCCTTAAGAAAAATATATTTAACATTTTTGTGATTAGTCCTATAGTATTTTAAGGAATTTTTATAAATGAAAATATCATAATTATTTCCACATAAAATTAGAATATTATAAAAATAAAAACAAAAACAAAAAAGTGTTTTCTAAATCCACAATTATTGACTATAAAAGATGTAAAACTATATATTTATATTCATAATTTGAAAATAAAAAATAAAAAACTGTTTCTTTGAAGCCCAAGAAACTAAAGATTTACCATGTAAATAAAACTTACCTGATTTAGTTTTTTTATCTCTCACACATCTACTAAAATAAAAATCACTATAGATTGGGAAATAAAATTTAATTTTAGCAGGATAATATAAAATTTGAATAAAAAATAATTTAAAATATCTAATAATCCTCACAACAAATTTAATGTGACTTTCCTTAGGTTCACTATGAAATATAGCGCACATATAAACTAAATACATTAAATCAATCTTAGAAGCAGATAAGTATAAAAAAATTAATATCATGCCTCTATAATTTTTAATATCAATTGATTTTTCATATCATTCTAATTTTAATTTTCAGGTTGTATAGATGGAATTATTTTCACTTTTAGAATAATATTAACCAAATATCTTAACTAATTCTAACATATTTTCATTAATTTAGAAAAATAAAATATTTTTAAAAAATTATTTTCAAATCAAGGAATAATTTTAATTACCCTATCATACTGATATCATATTTTGAAGTCATAAATAATTACAATTCATTAAAAATATTTTCACATGATAATACAAAAATAATATCATCAATATAATCTTTCCCAATAAAGATATCATTAAAAATTTTCTTAGTAAATAAAGTAGGATCACCCTTTCCCTTAAAAAAATTATTCTCCAAAAGAGAACAATTTATTCTTTCATAACAAGCTCAATGAGATTTTCCCAAAAAATAAATAGCTTTAGATAACTTAAAAACATGATCATGATGATTTTATTTTTCAAAAATAGGGGGCTATCTAACATATAATTCATAAAAATTATAACCATTTAGAAAATAAGTTTTGACATCCATTTGAAATAATTTGAATCCATGAAAATCATATTAAGATAAAAATATTATAATTTCATCTATACTAGAAACATGTGAACAATATTCATCAAAATAAATAACTTCTTCTTGATATTATCATTTAACAACTAATGTAGCTTTAATTTTTTACTTTATTTCCAAATTCATCATGTTTTTTTCTTCTAAAGATCCATTTTGTTTTAATAACATGAGAATCATTTAGTATAATATCTAATGTACACAATTTATTTTTATTAAATTGATTTAACTCATGTTTAATAGGAAAAATCCAATTAGAATCATTTGATTCTTTATAAATATTCTTAGGTACAAAATCAAAAATGAAATATTGATAAGAACACATTTTCATGAATGGTTTTCTATACTAGATATTATATTCAACATTACCAATCATAATATCTATAGGATTTCCTCTATGATTCTTCCCATATCTTTCAGGAATAGTTTTAGATTGGGAAGACACATTTCCCCCTCTATGTGCATCTTTATCTTAAATATATTTTTCTTAAAAATTAATGTTTCAAAATTCATCCTCAAGTTGTAAAATATCATCAACCATTTTATTCAAATATTTCTCATCAGACGTAACATGAATTGATTATTCAACTACCAAAGTTATTTTATTCTATACTCTATATTCATTATTATTGTTTGAATATACCAAAAACATTACTTCCTCATATTTTGTATCAAATTCAACCAAATAAAAATTAGTCTTGAGAAAAAAATCTACCTCTAAAAACTCTAAAATATCCAATTTTAGGGTTTTTATCCTTCCAATGATTATATGATTTCTTTTTCAGTAATGGTATCACAATAATTTAATTGGTTACATAATAATAAGTATTCATAACTTCTACCCACAACAAGTTTTGTGAATTCAACACATTTATCATGATCCAAACCATTTGTTGAAATGTTTTATTTTTTCCTATAAACTACACTATTTTTTCTATGTTCTAGGGGACGATTTTTTTTAAAATACCCATTTTTATAAAAAAATAGATAAATTAAATATTATATAATTCATAACCATGATTAATCTTAGTTGATTTAATTAATTTTCCTTTATCATTTTGAACCAATTTACCAGAAGTTATAAACTTAGAAAAAGTTTCATATTCTAGTATATGCAAATGCACCCATGTGTATCTTGTAAAATCATCAATAAAAAAATAACTCTTAGCTCCCAATATAAAAAATTTTATTGAAAAAAAAAATAAATCCAAATGAATAAGATTGAGAGTCATTATAGTTTATACTTATTTATTTTACATGAAACTACTTTTATGTTGTTTACCTTTCAACCAAGACTAAGATATAAAGGTGTTGTCAACTTTATGTTTTTGTAAATCAAGAATAGATTTATTCTTGGATAGATTCTGAATCAACCTGAAATTAGTATGCCCCAAATTCCTTTGCCAAATTTTTTATAAGAGTGTATAACATTCAAACATTTGACATTTTGATTATTTGATTCCATAAAATTAATTGAATAAAAGTCATATTTGTAGTTTTTATAAAATATAGATTTATCCTTAAATATAATGAATTTATCATATTTAAATTTAAAAAACATTCTATAATCACATATATATGATATTACATTTAGGTTAACTTCTATTATATCAATATATAAAACATCAAAAATAATAATGGAATTTTAAATTCCAACCCCATTGAAACCTTTTACCATTTTCCTTTAGAATTATCAATAAAAGTATCATTACCACCATAAAATTTATTTAATGATAGATAATTTTATATTTTTCTAGTAATGTGACATGATCATCCACTATCCATATACTAAAAATGATTTTTTATTCTTCCCATATTTTCTTTCTAGAAAAATAAATTAAATAAAGAATTGGTACCCATGAAAATTTGGGTCCAATGGGATTATAATTTGAATTCATGGGAATCTAAACTGACTTGGAAAACCTTTTATAGTTAATATTAAAGATAAATATTTATAAATGAAATACTTAAAAACTCTATGAGATTTTTGAAATATCAAGGAACACTCATTTTCATAATATCCTTTCATAGGAAATCTAAAACATGTTTCAGTTGACATACATCCACTGGTTCGTTAAAAAATAATTTGTTACACAAATTTTTAAAATTATTATCATAACCACAACCAAAAAATCCTTTTTTTTCATTATATTGAAACTCATCACTTTATCATAATTTTCTCTTCCTTGAACAAAAATGGAAATATTCAAATTTATGCTTCTAATTTAATTTTTGAGTCGTTTATTCTCTTAAATAACATTACAAAAAAAATTCTTTCTGATTCATGTCATTTTGACATGAAGTAAACTTATCTTTTTAATTTTTAATTTTCAACATGAGCAGAATTTAGTTTTTATTAAATAAAAATTTATCTAAATTAGAATAATTTATATCTTCTTGGAAATTTTTCTTCTTCATATTTTCATTTTCTTTATATGAAACTTTATGTTGACAGTTAATATTTTTCTATAAACTATTTATCTTTTCCACTTTATGTTCAAGAATTGAAAATAATTTAATAAATTCCTTTATAGTGGGATTTTCATAATCATATTAATAAGATAAATACTAAGTAGAATCAATTACATGATTTGATAATTTTATTAATAAAAAATTTTCTACATAACTTGATAAACCATTATCTTCATTAGAGCTTTCATCCTAAGTGAAAATCCTTTTGTATTCTGTTTTATTATTTTTATTTATTGTATTTATTCCTTCTATTTTTTCCCTCTTTAATCTCAAGTAATATAGCTTGATCTTCCCCCTTTTCATATACTCATTAAAAATTAAATAATGAGTATCATTAGAAATAAAATTTCATTTATTCTTCTCTATAAAATAGTCTTTAGGATAATGTTTTCTATATCTCCTTGAGTATTCATTCTTTCTTCTATATGCTCCCTTTATAAAATATTTTGTATCATTCATGTCACTACACAATAACATATAATTAGAAGAGTAATTATGAAAATTTGACTTAATATAAATTCCCTTATTCTATGAATTATATTCTGTATCAATATTTATAATTTCTAAATCTCATTTTAATAATGATATTATATGGTCATTAGGTGTATATTTATTGAACTTCTTACTTCAATCTATAGAAGACATTTTATTATTCCACTCTTTAAGAAGTTCTCTAACTACTATTTCAAAAATAAAAGGATTTTACAGATTCTCTCCCAAATATATCATACCATTTACAATTCTATTTAATATATGAAACATTTTATCAATAGTTCATTCTTTCACCCATATAAAAATATTTACATTTAACTCTTAAAATGCCTAACATAGTTATAATAATATTATCAAAGAAAAGATGCATAAGCTTCATAATTTACTAGATATCATGAGTAGTTTTACAAGAGGATACATGACTATACACACTTTTATTTTATTCACAATTTAAAATATTAATCATCTTAAAATTAAACACATACTTTACCACATAAAGTTCACCTTCTAGAAAATTTTAAGGGTTTTCAATGATTTTTCGGTGAGTCAAAATTATGTTTCGTTAAGAAAGATCCCATCCAATATTTATAATAACCATAATTAGTACTAATAAAATAATATGGTTTGTGATGCATCCATCTATCATTTGAACTACTTCCTATTATCTTAAATATATCTTTTCCACTTCATGTTTATTTTCATAAATGGTTCGAACAAATAAATTTATATATATCGATCATGGGTTCATGCTCTGAAACCAATTATTAGTCCCAAATGGATAATGGAAGAATATCCAAGACATGGTTTAATTTTTCATTTAAAAATGAAATTATAGATTATATTAAAGATTTTCCAAGTAAATTAAGAAGAAATAAAAATAATAAGGCACAAGATATTTTTATGGTGGTTTAGATATAAATGATCTATGTTTTATATTCACCCATCTCATGAAATGAAAGGCATGATACCCATTAAAATAGAATCATGCAATGAAATTTTCACTCCTGGAGTGAAAACCCAATTATAGATCCTTTCCCCCTAGAGGGTTAAACAAAAACCGAGCCTTCCTTTTTTATACCTAGAGGCACAAATTGAATAGTTTTCCTTTTCCTTACCTAGAGGAACAAACCAGTGCCTAAATTTTGTTTGGGATTCACAAATCAAAATACTAACATTTAATGGGTATATAACCCATTACAATTACCCACACATAAAATAATAGTAACAAGTAAAAACATAGTACCAGATCAATACATCAATGTCTATTTGTCATGGAAGTAAGAAATTATTTAGAAAAAAACTTATAATATAGTTGAATTTTATTTTATAGAAGTAGTTGATTACTAATGATTATGAAAAAAAATCACGAACCTCATTCCCACACAGGTACTGGTTCTGTAAACTCTATATATAAAGTTTAATTATTCAAAACATCTATAAAATTTAAACAATATTTCTTATTTACATTTCCTGAAGTAGGAAATGTGCATGTTAATCCAAAGAACTACATCAAAGGTTACTATTATGTTTTCCCAGAAGATATTCCATGAGTAAATAAAATAATAATTATTATATGAGTCTTCCCTGAAATTATATAAATTGAATAAAAACTACATGATGTAACTTGTTTTGAATAATTACTATAGTAGTAAATAATATGTATTAATATATTTAGAATAATCATAGACAAAATTCAATACCTACCATTCATATTTTATCCAATTTAAATTTATATATTTCAATTTTAGTAATTTTTAATGTGAACATAAATATATTTAAATCTTATGAATATATCCTTTAATTGATCAAAAAACAATTTATAATATTTTTTAATTGATTCTAAATAATTAATAATAAATTTTTAAATAGATAAAGAAGTAATTATATTCATAATAAACTTTGATAAAGTGTATATATGAATTAGTATTAAAAGAAAATAATATTTTAGTTTTTATAACAATTTGGAGAAATGTTTTCTACCCTTACGTGAACCACACATACTGCGTACGGGTAACATATTTTTACCCTGAAACGACATACAAACCTTACTTAACTATTGGAGAACTTTTCTTACCATCATTTGAGACCCACTCATTTTTATACCCTATCCTTTTACATATATCATTACATGATCTTAAGCATAGTTAAACATCAAATTATAATCCAAGGATCATAAAGTCTAGTTTCCTTGTAAGATTAGGTACACCATTAAGCACCGTGAAACACAAAATAAAAACACCTTTTTATTTAATCTCCATAATTATCTCCTAACTTCTATTCAACTTATTAATATTCATATGATAAATTTGGGAATATATGAACAAAATGGATGCGCTAAAAATACTAGTAAGGAAATAAGCTTTGGAATAAAACATAACACATGGGTTAAAAGTCATAACATGATGGAATTAAGTCATGTAAAACAAATAAACGTAAGGAATTATAACATGTATAACATGGGAATATATAATAATTAAATTGTAAGAATGTGGAAACAATGTATAACATGACAAAAACATGAGTCAAGGCTAACTGCCCTGACTATATAACATGGTGGACAAAGTACTATAAAGGAATCAGGTTCACTCATTATCGTAACATGACATATCATGAGACTGAAAATTACCCAATGAATTAAGGTGCTATCTAGGCACAACCATCATAAAATGTTCAAGAACACACTCTTCACATGAAGAATACACATAAGGGTTACCCATGGAATGAAATGAGTATCATAATCACATCATAAGGCATATAAAATGAGAACATCGTAAGGGTTTCCATGAAAGAATAGATTAAAAACACACATGTAAAATGTAAAATTGTAATAAAACATTATAATTAATGTCAAAATAAAGTGTAATAATTCAAAAGGGTGTTTAAAAACATTAGAAATGATCCATCTAAGAGAGGATTAATAGAAGATTTTAATAATTCCTTAAAACAGAAAAGGAATTGATATTTGTATAAAACCATCAATTAACCAAGAATATTTTCATGATAAAATTAGTGATTTTATAAAAAATAACGGTTTCCTAAAATAGAATACGTAGTGCACTTGAAAATGGGTAATGAAATCGAGAAGTTCCCTTGAAACCAACATACTTATTAGGAATAATTGAAAAGGGAACCTTTTTAAAACATGTTTTACCCTATAAAAGAGGGAATGGTATGATATGGATACATGATTTTGGAACAAATAAATGTAATTTAGAATATGTATAAAAAATAAGCATTACATTGTAGTAAAGAGAGAGAAATAGTAACCTGAAAGAAAAAATAGAGGTTAGGGTATAATCCCTTACCTCATTTTCGAAATGGTCATGCACTTGATCTAAATATCAGGAGTAATAAAATTAAATCCAATAATTAATTAATTTATAACCTTCTATACATGTAATTTTTTTATTATGATTTTATTAAGTTCATTTATAGCCTCTTTGATGAGTTTTAGTGTTCAATATCATCATTCAGGAGTGCTTGTTTTCTTAGTTTTCATGATCTGTTTGCTTATATAACGGTATGAAATTTCATGTAAAATGAAAATAGAAATATAGAATTGAAGTTATAAGATATTAATGAACATCCAGAAGGTTAAATGGTTATACAAATAATATTTTTATTTTTTGTGAGGGTGAATCATAAGATAAGATGTTGGTGATAGTCGTTTGGGTTCTTTTGGGTGGTTTTCACTCACAACAAAATTGTTTTGTTTTATTAATTATGACCATGTGTATATAATGATTATAGAAAATTACATAGGTTGTAAAAAATATTTCATAATTTTTAACCATAAAATGGTTTTATGACCATCCTTGAAGGTGTAAATGGAAAATGAAAATTTCTTGTCCTTGATGGTGATAAATTAACATCCAATGAATAACATTTTCACTTTTTTTGTAAAAGAGAGAGGAGAGGGGTTTAATGATGGATTAATCCATTATCATAAAAAATTTATAGAATATTTTAGGTATTGGAGTTTCCATTAAATTTGGATGAGGTTAGGTGATGAGAGAATAAGAAAATAAAACCACTAGAAAAGAAAATAAAAGAAAACGAATGGGGAATTTACCTCTTGAATTTAACTTCCTTGAGAACCTCATTTGGGAAAAGGTTTTGGTATTTTAATGAGACCAAGGGATCCTGGTCATGGGGGAGATATTTGGGAAGATATTTGAGTATAATTTGGACAATGCTCAAACCCTGAGAGGTGTGAAAGGAAGAGGTGGTGAGGGGTGGTATTTATAGTAGAGGAGAGGGGTGTTTTCTCATTATTTAATTCGTTATTATTTTGGATCAAGGCTATAAATAGTTTGGTAATTATCAGAAAATATATTAAAATAATTAAGGGAAGTTTGATATTATGTTTTATATATCAGTGATGACTCAATGAATATTACGTTTAACTTATAATGTATATATACCATAAATTGCCATATTTTACTATTAAAAAAATTCAACTATTTTAGAAAATTCCCAAAATTTACCCTAAAATTTTTTCAATGTGAAGAATTAAAAAATTAACATCATTTTAGGAAAGTAATTTTATAAATATGATAAATTTAATTTTTAATTAAAATCATTATTTATATGAAAAATATAGATTTTAAAATTATAATTGATTTTGTAACACTTTGAAAAATTAAATATGGTCTCATAAAATATTATTAAAATCGTAAAACAGAAAAATATTAATTTATGAATGCATTTTATGAAAATAAAATTTATTTAAATCCATTATAGTAGTTATAAACTTTTAATTAAATATTTATAACTTATAAAAATACCAACACTTAATTAATAATTTTCAAAAAAATTAATTAATTATATTATGATATAATTGTATCATACATTCATTTATAGGATGCCTAAATTATATTTATACATTCATGGGTGAGGTTACTATTCTATTTTCCAGTTTACTATTAATAAGGGTCATTTACTATTCCTAAGGTTAAGTTACTATTTCATTGGTAAAGGATCATGAACTTCTAGAAATACCTCTTATTTTACACATTATTCATTTATAATATTTGTATTGTGTTCTTAATGTGGTTTTATATGATTATACTATATGAAATAATTAAAAGGAAATTTCTATTGATAAAATTTTAGGTCTTTACATTCTCCCCACTTATGAAATTTTACCCTCAAAATTTCATTTTACAGTCTAAGTTGAAAATAAGTGTGGGTACTTCTCCAAAATAAATTCACTAAGTTCCCATGTTTCCTATTCATACCTATGGTTTTTCCATAGTAATTTTACTAGGTGAATATTCATGTTGTGTAGAACTTTATCTCTATGATCCAAGATCATCACTTGAAACTCCTCATATGAGAGATCATTTTCCAACTATACCACCTCTGAATTCTATACATTTGAAGGATTTAGTATGTACTTCCTTAAGAGGGATACGTGGAATACACTGTATACTTGAGTCATGGTAGGTGGAAGTGCTAGTCAATATGACATGGATTCGAAATGATCAAGGATCTCGAATGGGCTGATGTACCTGGAACTTAGCTTTCCTTTATTACCAAATGTCATGATCCTCTTCCATGGATATATATGGAGGACTACCATGTCTCTATCGTTAAACTCAAGGTCTCATCAATGATTTTCTGAATAGATCTTTTCGAATTTGGGATGCCTTGATGTGATGCCAAATATTTTTCACCTTCTCCACCATTTCATTGACCATTTTTAGTCATAGCAGCTTACGTTCACTGACTTCATCCCAACTTGATGATTTTCTACATATTTTCCCATAGAAGGCTTCATATGGATCCATTTGGATGCTCTAGTGAAAAATATTGTTGTAACAGAACTCAAATAGAGGATGATGTTGCTCCCATAATCCTTTGAAGTCTATAGAAAACACTCTCAACATTTCTTCTAGTGTTTGAATAATCCTCTCAGATTGGCCATCGGTTTGAGAATGATAGGTTGTACTAATTTTCAACTCAGTTCTTAGAGGATTTTAGAGACTTTTCTAGAACATTGATGTGAATCACAGATCTCAATCAGATTTAATTGATAGTGTTACTCCATACTTCCATTCCAATTCTCTGATATATAGTGACCATGGACTTTTACACATATCATTACATGATTTTAATTATAATTACCAATTAAATTACAAGTAAAGGATCATAAAGTCTAGTTTCGTTGGAATATTATATACATAATTAATAATAATGATTTTAAAAATGAAAAAAAATATTTTATTTAATCCTTATAATGAGATCATAACTTTCATTGAGCTTATTGATATGCATAGGAAATCCTGGGTAATACATGAACAAAAGTAATGAGCTAAAAATCCTAGTAAGGAAATAAGATTAGGAATAAAATATAGCACATGGGTTAAAATCCATAACAAGATGACATAAAGTCATGAAACATGAATAAACATAAGGAAGTATAAAATTTCTAACATATAAACATATAATCATGGATTCATATGAATGTGTAAAAAACATATAACATGATATAAACATGTGTTAGGGCTAAATTCCATGACTATATAACATGGTGGACAATGTCCCATAAAGGAATCAGGTTCGCTCATTGTTGTAAAAAGACATCTCATGAGACTAAATGTTACCCAATTAATTAGAGCACTATCTAGGTGCACCCATCATAACTTGTTCATGAATATGTTTTCTACATGAAGAATAAATATATGGGTTATCCATGAAATGAAATGGGTATCATAATCATATCATAAGGCATAAAAAATAAGTATATCATAAGGGTGTCTATAAAATAATGTATTAAAAAAATACATGGACATTCATAAGTGAAAATAATCATAGATAATGATAATTCATTTCAAAATAATGTGTAGACATGAAAAATGGGTGTTTAAGAACATTTATGAACAAGCCACCTAAGTGCAGTTTAAAGGAAAATCTTAACGATTCTTCAATATAGAAAAGTCATAGTTAAAAAAACATAAATGAACCAGGATGGTTTTTATGATAAAATTAGTGATTTTAGAGAAATAATGGTTTCTTAAAATAGATTATGGAGTGAAATTGAAAATAGTTAAGAAATCAGGAAGTTCCCTTGAATCGGGCTTACTTATTAGGAAGAATTGAAAAGGGAACCATTCTAAAACATGTATTACCCCCTAAAATAGGATTGATATGATCTATATATATGATTTTGAAACATATAAATATAATTTATAATATTTATAAAAAAATAAAGAATCATTACATTGCTGTAAAGAGAGAGAAAGAGTAACCCAAAGAAAAATGGAGGTTTGGGTAGAATCCCTTACCTTATACCTGAAACGGTTCTGCACTTGATCTTAATATCCTGAATAATAAGATTAAATATACTAATTAATTAATACATAACCTTTTATACATTTAATTGGTTTATTATAATTTTATTAAGTTTATTTTTGGCTTTTTTGATGAGTTATAGTGTTCAATATCATCGTTCAGGAGTGCTCGTTTTCTTAGTTTTCATGATCGGTTTGCTTGTATAAAAGTATGGAAGTTCATGTAAAATGGAAATAGAAATACATAATTGAAGTTTTAAGTTATTAATTAAAATATAAAATTTTAAATGTTTATGTATTTTTTTGGATATTTTGGGTGAGGAGGAATCATTAGATAATATGTTAGTGATTATCATTTTGATTATTTTGGTCCATTTTCTCTCACAACGAAGTTGTTTTTTTATTATTTATGATCATGTTTATATAATTATTACATAAAATTACATATGATGTTATAAATATATTACAATTTTTTAACCTTAAAAATTGTTTTATGACCATCCTTTAATGATTTAATGGAAAATAAAATTTTTTCATCCTTGAAGGTGATACATTAATACCTCACGAAAAACGTTTTCACTTTTTGAATAAAAGGGAGAGGATAGGGGTTTAATGATGGATTATTCAACTATCATAATAAAATTCTAGTATATTTTAGGTAATAGAGTTTTCATGCAATTTTTATGAGGAATGGTGAGGAGAGAAGAAGAAAATAAATGAACTTGAAAAGAAAATAAATTAAAATGAATGAGGAATTTACCTCTTGAATTTCTCCTCTTTGAAAAACTCCTTTGGGAAAAGGTTTTGGTATTTTAATGAAAAAATAGATTCTAGACGTGGGGGATAGGTTTGGGAAGATATTTTAGAATAATTTGGACAAGGTTCAATGCTTTAAAAGTGCGATAATAAGAGGTGGTGAGAGGTGGTATGCATAAGGGAGCATAGGGGTATTTTTTCATTATTTTATTCATTAGTTTATTATTTTGGATAAAAACTATGAATAGTTTGAGAATTATCACTAAATATATTAAAATAATTATGGGAGGTTATATATTATGGTTCTTTCATCATAAAGGACTCAATTAATAGTGTATTTAACATATGATGTATATATATATATATATCGTAAATTACCGTGTTTTACTATTCATAAAAAATTCAACTATTTTTGAAAAAACCAAAAACATCGCCCTAACCATTTTTTGACGTGTAGAATTCATAAATGAGATCCATTTTATGAAAATAATTTTATAAATATGAAAAATTTAATTTTTAATTAAAATTGTTATTTACATGGAAAATATGGATTTTAAAAATATAACTCAATTTGTAACACTTTAAAATTTTAAATAAGGTCTCATAAAATTATCTTAAAATAATTTGAAGAAAAATATTAACTTATGAATACATTTTATAAAAATAAATCTTCTTTTGAATCACAATATTAATTATAAAATTATAATTAAATATTTATAACTTATAAAAATACAAACACTTAATTAATAGATTTAAAAACATTTATTTACTTATATGATGATATAATTATATCATACTTTCATTTATAGGATAACTAAATTTTATTTATACATTCATGGGTGAGGTTAATATTCTATTGACCAGTTTACTATTCGTAAAGGTCATATTACTATTCCTAAGGCCAAATTACTATTTCATCGATAAAGGCTCTTTAACATTTAGAAATACCTATTATTTTATTCATTCTTCATTTATAATGTTTGTATTACGTTCTTAACATGATTTTATGTGATTATAATATATCAAATAATTATAATAAGGGAATTTCTACTTATAAAAGTTTGGTTTGTTAAAATTCTAGCCTTACAGGGGTTTTGAAAATGTTCTCTTACCCTTATTTGAATAATGTAAGCACTCGGGTGCCCTTATGAAAGTATGTTGGCACCCTTATGAAAGTATTAGAAATATACTAATACCATTACATGAGTATATTGGTACCCTTTTACAATTATGGATATTACCTTATATAAGACAATCCTAAAATATTTTACCTTTACATAATCTCCAGTTAACTTTATGCATGCTCAATGATATTTACTTGATAATGTTACCATTACAAAAAATAGAGAGTACCCTTAAATAGGTTCAGATGCTATTTTTAAGACATAGAGTACCATTACACTAGATTAGTTACCTTGATGAAATATATAGACAACTTTTACATAGGTTTAGGATACCTTTATGAAAATATTGAAATTCTAAGTTTTCATTCACGCAACTCATAGGGCGTCATACTTACCTTTATACAACTAATATAAAGTATCACATACCTTTATGAAACTAATATAAGTATCATTTACTTTTATACAACTCATATAAAATGATAATTACCTAAATGTAACCCTTATAATCTCAATGTTACCTTTACGAAACACTATAAAAAGTATTCCACCTTTACAAAACCCCTTAAAATTTTTATGTTACCCTTAAGTAACACAATAAAAAAATGTATAAATGATATTTTAAAGGTCCAAGTGAGATAATTATCCTAATAACTCAACATTAAATTTTTATAACATATTATAAACAATTAATACATGAAATATAAGGACCAATTAAGTAAGGAATACAAATATATAGCCAATATTACTCATACATTGATCAATACAAAATATAATACGATAAAATTAACACAATGTAAAGTTATAAAAACTATAATTAATAATAATATGATATTTTAACATTATAAAAATGTAATTAAATAACTATGAACAAAGGATACACTTTAACATATAACTCTTATCATCACCCAACACCTCTTAGATGGTCTTCTTTTATTCTCGGTATGAATCATGATTAGTTAATTAATCGTATTTTTTGAATTAATTTTTTTTGTTTGATAGAACTATCTAATTTTTTTAACTATTTTATTCATTATAAATGAATTCTAAAAACTCAACATAACTTTATGCACCCTTTAGTTTTTTATTTTTACCCTTATATATATAGATATGACTATTTTCTAGCCTTAAAAAATTCTAAGTTTCCTTTGCATAAGGTGAGTTTAAATTTATGTAGAAGTGGATAAAAATGATGGAGGTTCTCAAATTAGAATATATTATTTTTTAAAATCCCAAAATTTAACTATGAAAATTAACTTACACAACCCAAATATCATGAACATAAATGAATTCTCTTATAAACACATAAATTATCTTATGCATAAGTAAAATGAACTATCCAATTTTCTGAAATCTCATATGTATTGATAAATTATATTTTGGGATGTTTTTACATAGATAAATTCACTTTTCCATTTCATAAGATTATCTTAAATTAATCCTATGTAACTCGGTTATCTTATATGACTTTAAATCCATTGCATGTTAATAAAATACCTTTTTTATTTCAAAGAATGATCATTTGAGTGGTTTCCAGGTAGATGATCTTACATTTCCATTTATTCAAAAAGACTCATTGTAGATTTAATATCTTATATTCTAGCCTATATAGATGAATTAACATCTAAATTAGGATAAATTCCTTTTAGAAATTTCATATTTGATACTCAAATTCAAGAAATCACATAATTTGATTCCAAGCATCATTAAATCTTTCCAAGGTAACCTAAACCGTCTCAAAAACATTTAAAAAATGATTTAGATAATTATCCATTACTAACAAACTCCATTCATTAATTCCTTTGAATATAAACTCTAAAATTATGATAGTTTTTTTTATATTGGATCATTCCAAGTGTCATCCAATATTTTTATGATAAGTCTCTAAGCTGCAGCCTCAATGTTCCTTTAACACATATCATGTATGTACCTCAAAAACTCATATCTACCAAATAAATATATTTAAATATGCTCAAAACCAATTAATAATTCTGTATTGACTGCAAATATAGTACATGGAGTGGGAACAAAAATTTACCCATTTGGATTTTTTTCAATACTAAAAAGCATTTAAAATATCAATATGTACGATTATTCTCTTTATCCCCTTATTGAAATAAAATAATAAGATAATAATGGGTATTTTATTTTTATATTTCTTCATTATACCACATATTTTTAAGATTACAAGTTGATTTATCTTTGAGAGAAGGATAACACCACATGGTTTCCTCAGCAAAACTCCTTTTGTGAGTACACTCTTTGGGAATACTCAGTGTAGAAAAAAATAATTTTTTTCTAAGAAATAATTGTTTTCTATCAACATATAATCATGTGATACCATGATCATATATTCACGGTCCTCATGTTAGGGTTTTTTTGAAAATAGATTTTTCTTGAAACATTTATTCCTAGACATATTAATAAACAACTCATAAGGCTCAATTTCCTAACTTGTAAATCCAAATTTTTCTATTTTTTTATAAGAAAACACCCCCTTCATAAAAAATATTTTAAAATGGAAAATAAGGGATTAAAGTTTACATGAGTATGTTATTTTCTTGATTTCACGGGAATGTCAATAAATTTCAGATGGTCTAGATTAACAAAGCTTATGATGTTTTGAAAACTCCATCTCATATTTCCCACCCCTTAAGGGATGAAATCACTTTATTCATCTGTTGATAATTAAAATGAACCATATATAACATATTATTTTCTATCATGAAGTGATATATTAATAAAATATATCAATTCCTTGAATGTTATAAAAAATAATCAAGATTTGTTTTTGAGAATTAGGAGTGATCTCTTATTTGATAGAAGTATTTCTAAGGTGGAGAGTTTTGTATCAATATAGTTTTGTACTTCTATTTAATATTAGAATTTGGGGTTCTCTTATTAAATTTAACAACCTTCACAAAGTATATATGTGTACTAATCTCCTGAAATGTTTCAATATTTAGGGTCGTCTCCTCCAACTCATTTTTCAAGGTAACCTAATTACCTTTTTATTTCATTGTAAATTTAATCAATTATTATTGGGTAGGAATGATAATTATAAAATTATTCATACCATGTCCAGACTAACCACATATTTTATATAATTTTTTTGGAACTTAAAGCTCATAATTTATTGAAATATTCTCTTGAATTACATCTTCTTTATGTGTAACCATTTTTTCCTTCAACTTTATAATCTACCTTTGTTTTCTATGTTATCTTGTCAATTTACAATTAATCTGACATGATTTATAAGAACCCTTTCATGACATTCTTATATTGCATATGTTTCTTAGATAAATTATAAATTTTATTCCCTTTAACACCATAGGGAACCTACCCTTTTATCATACTGATTCATACCTCAACTTTATGACCATCTTACCCGTTTCATCCAAATATTTCTTGTAAACATTTAAAACATTTTTGGTTGAATTATTTAATGAATTTATGAAACCAGTTTGCTTCATCTATCAACTTTTCCACAAATATTGAATATAAATTTCACTTGGTTGCTACCTATTTCCTAGAAATGATATATCAAAAAAACAAGTAAAGGATTTGTGACCATACATTCAATAACACCAATTGTTCAACAAACCAACATGGATTAACTTGGTACATATCTCTGGTTATCCCACTAGATAGCCTGATATACTTTCTTGATCACCTAGGGTAAGACTCTATAACTAATGTATCAATGATAAATTAATGGGAATGGTTTCTCCCTTGGAATAAATTAAAACATATAAAGGATTAAACCTAGAAATCCAGCATGGTTTGTTTATACATTGGATGTATACATCGTAAAATAAATATTCACAAAAATATAAATAATTTAAAATAGAGTATAGGTAGTAGAATTATAACTATAAACCTTCATAGATGAAAATATGAAACTAAATATATAACACCCAAGCATTATAAAAAAACATGAGATCCAAGAATATAATCTAGGATGAATTTTCCAATACATAAACAAAATAAAATACTACAAAAATGAAAAGGATCCCAAAATTTATGGTACATTTGTCTCCCCATGTTGTATAGAAACAACCAAACACACAATATAAAAGGTGAAAACACATAAAAAATCCTTTATATGAGAAGAGACTCCTTTACCTTAACCGATGTTATAAAAAACCAAGTCTGTATATATATAGGGTGTGAGGCTAATCCCAGTAGGACACCACCATGAATCTTTCTATCACCTATCACAAAGAAGACCAATGATTCTAGTTCCAAACAACAATATTTTTAAAATAATTTCTTCTAGAAATATTTCATATATCCATTGTCTTTCATAAAATATTCCGTAAAGATGAGTGACATGGAAAAGTAATCATAATTTACAACCGAGGGAAGAAATAGATAATAAATATGATCATAATCCAAAAATTCATTGGAATAATGTAAAAGAATATCACAACACACTAAAACTATATATGAAACATTGGGGATCACTATCCAACATGATATGGGTTTATAGGGCTCAATCAAGGAACACTTAATGAACTATATGAAATTAAACAAGTTGTAAGACATGATCCTATCAACGAATCATCATAAGAAATCCCTATATAGAATTAATCATAAATATAAGGAAAAAATCATCCAAAACCAACAAAACTACATTCTATTATGTTCACTGCACAATCACATTCATTGTTTATAATAAATTACATGATGATTATGTAATAAGGACTCTAACAAAATTACATTTAAAAATATCTTTAAAATATAATATTAAAACAATGGTTTTCTTAGATATATTTTACAGAATATATTATAGTAATAAAGTGATTTTATAAATGGTAATTGATAGAAATAAATTATTTACCAGTAAAATATAATAAAAATTATAAATACATGTATAAAAACACTAAAATAAATTAAATCAATTATAATATGTCCATAAAACATAAAGGTGATCTCAATAAATAAATTATGCCAAAGGAAAAGTTTAGATATGTAAAGACACCTACCCAAGGAATGATGAAATGTGGTTAAATTAAAAAAGAACTATAAGGGAATAATAGGGATCTATGATGACCTAAATATCAAATACATTCATGGAAACACCATCCTAAACCATATGTTTCAACCGCCATGTTTATTGGGGTTATATGGATTAGGAAAAAATAGAAGACAAAGTTATTTGATAGATAATAATATAATAAACCAAGAGAAATGGGAATAATCTCAATGGAATCCACAAAAAACTAATAAAGATCTCCATAAATCAAATGAGGGAGTCCTATAACTCAGAGGAGAAATTAGTTGAGAAAATGGGGAGAAATTAGAGGCTTGAGGGTTATAAAATATGGAGTAAATTTAATTAAATTTCGATTTTTTACAAAATAGGTAAGGGCTCTTGGTTTTTCTCCATAACTTTCCAAACCATGTGCCAACCATGGGGATCTACCCTCTTCCATATCTCAAATCACTTGGTTTTCTAGAATATCCCAAAGTATAATGTCAACTATATAGAGACCATGCGAAATAGATATAGAGGCCACCCCCATTACAATGGTTTGGTTTATTGTTACTACTTACCATGAATTAATCTTCTACATTAGATGTTTCAACCAATTTTATATATTTCATCCCTGAAATATTAGAAAATATAAGATAACATGTGTAATATGTTATTATAAATTTTATACACACTAGTGACAAGGCATGCGAAATAATTATCCACACTCTGGAACTTTATTCCCTCAAAATCCCATAAGTCCCAAATTCTAAAATAGATAATACCACTATTCACTCACTAAGGATTATCGATCACACATATTAGGTATATCCTGTCCCTGATGATAGAACACAAATACTATTAAAATTAATTTATCTTGATTCACTTTAACTTGAAAATCCAAAATATGAAAATGTTTCTCTACTATAGTGGCATCGAGTTCCATATCCAAACTATCCCATTCCAGCATGAGTGATTGGATTGTATATTACTTATTCATATGAGAAAAAAGAAATACCTCATGAATAATAGTCATGTCACGACCCATCCACAGGGCCCGTGCCGTGACTACCCCAAGCCCGCCTTCCATAGGCCAGGGGCTGGCGACTAGCACCAAAGGCGTAAATCCCGATAACTGGGAAGGCATTTCCTTTATAAAAGTAACAAAACACCACAGAGTACAAGCGGAAGTAAAACACTAAGTACAAAAAGAAGTGCTGGAAAGTAAATGGGCCAGAATACAAACCCAAAAGAAAGTACAACTACAACTGAACAAAGTACAATAGAAAAAGACAACAGTTGGAGGGACGGAAGCGGCTCCTGGGTCGTCCTCCTCGAATCCTACCTGAAGGGTAGGTACAGATGGCGCAGCTCCTAGATCGTCCACCACGAATCCTACCAGAAGGGTAGGTACAGATAGCCTCCACAGTGCTCTCGTCCGCCAACCTCCTCCGAGTGTCGTCTCGCCGTGAAGTCCACCTCCGGACACTGACTTGTCATGTATTCCACCTCCGGGTACCGTCCAGTCCTCGAACACTCGTCCTCCGTCAGTACTGCCTCTCGTCTGCAACCAACACAACGAGGTGCGGGCATAGCCCGTGCATGGGTGAGTATAACGATACTCAGTAGGGACCCCGAGACCCTCAAGGTCTCACTAAATCCAACAAGGATAACCACAAAGAAGATCTCAACAGATAACCTCTACTTAGGTATATGCCCATACATATACCTAAGTTATCAAGTAACCCATCTCAATCATGAGGAAACACAAGGATCATGAGATCAGCGGATAACCACTACCCAGGTATATGCCCATACATATACCTAAGTTATCAAGTAACCCATCTCAATCACGAGGAAACACAAAGGTCAAAAGTCTCAGCTCAAACCAGGATTTTCATTATCGAAACCGTAACTACTGAAGAGCTCCATCTCTAGAGTGTACAGTGGTCCTGTCACGACTCCGAGGTACTGCTCACTAACCTAAGACTGCTGAGGTACTCCTCCTGTCGAGTACCGCGGGCCAGCCACCCAAACACAGTAGTGCTTCCCGCCGAGGTATGTCACTAAAACATAGTAGTGCACACCCCCTAGTAGCCTGCAGAGGTACTCTCCGGACGAGTACCGCGGGTCTGCACTATCACACAGGTAGTGCTCCGTCCGCCATGGGTCTGCACCCAAACAAAGTAGTGCTCCGTCCACTGGGCTAGTCGACTCACTCCAAGTCGAGTCGGTCAAGCAGTCGTCAGGTCTCAGTCGGCTACACGGTCTCCGTACTCCGCACGCTCGTCTCTGGGAGGGTCCGCTCCACGAGATGCAAGTCGATACTCCAAGTATCTCAAGGTCCCACGAAGAAGTATCTCAAAGGACCACCTCATCACAGGGGTCTCAACGCAACAGACGGCGCGTCGATCGGACGCCCGGTCTGTGAGTTATTAGCCTTTTCGTCCCAGGGGCCCGGTTGGTTTCGTGAGCGAACCAAACCCAGCCGTATCTCAACTGTACCCCGAGCTCTCATAGGGTATAATCATAAGGACCGTTTCTCAACGTGATCGTCAACGATGCTGACGGTTCGTCAAACGGAAGTCCTGTCTGAAAGTTATCAACTTTTCTGTTCCAGGGGCCCGGTTGGATTTCGGGTGCGATCCAACCCGGCCACTACCAACTGTATCCAAAACTTGGGCGAAGGATTCCAAAAGTTCCGTATCGTCAACAGGAACTCAACGCAATAGACGGCGCGTCAATCGGACGCCCGGTCTGAGAGTTATTGGCTTTTTCGTCCCAGTGGCCCGGTTGGTTTTTAAGGAAAAACCAACCCGACCGTACTCCACCTACGCCCAAACCCCGGGCGGAGTGAGCCAAAAGATCCGTCTCACTAAGAGGAAACTAACAAAGCTGACGGTACGTCAATCGGACGTCCGTAGCTCAAGATATGAGTGTTTCCGCTCCGAGGGCCCGGTTGGTTTCGTGTACGAACCAACCCGGCCGAACCCAAAGTATTCTAAAACTTTGAGTACGATAAACCGAAACGTCCGACTCGCTCCATGGATTGCGTTGCCGCTGACGGCGAGTCGTTTGGAGGCCCGTAGCTCAAGTTACGGGCGTTTGAACGAAATTCGTCCGAAGACGGGGGGTCCGGGCCCGGGCCGACCCGGCCCGACCCCCCCCTGGTTGGCCCGAACCGGGTCGGGTCCGACCTGGTTGGCCCGGCCCGGTCCGGCCAGGGCCGGTCCGGCTCGGCTCGGCCGAGCGGCCGACGCGGGGGAAAGCCGCAGCCACGCGTGACACCCTTGCGGCACCCGCGGGGTGTCGGCCAGACAGCCGGACGTGCCGCGTGACAACCCCGCGACACCCGTGGGGTGCCGGCCTGGACACCCGCGGGGTGCCGCGTGACAACCCCGCGGCACCCGCGGGGTGTCGCGCTGGACACCCGCGGGGTGCCGCGCTGGACACCCACGGGGTGCCGCGCTGGACACCCGCAGGGTGCCGCGCGACAACCCCGCGGCACCCGCAGGGTGTCGCGCTGGACACCCGCGGCACCCGCGGGGTGCCGCGCTGGACACCCGGGGGGTGCCGCCGCCTCCGGCCGCCGGCGCCGCCGCGCCGGTGTCCCGCGCCGCCATCGGCTTCCGCGGGCCGCCGGAGTCGCTCCGGTGGCCCGTTTTCCTTCCCGTCTACGCCGTTGTTCCTCCCGGGTTCCGTTCTTTACTGCGGGATCATCAAACATCCGTTGCGGCACGTTCCGTCGTTTCCCGTCAAATCCGCACAAGAACGAAGAACGGCGGAGGGTTGTCGGGCCGTGTTCGTTTGGCCCGCACCCTCCGCGTTAGATTTAAACAACGGGAGAAATTAAAGTTCAACACATGAACGCATATCCGAAACAATTTTTAATGAAATAAAATTGTTTCATAAAAACGGGTTCCTTATTTGAACGGAAACAACAATTTTAATAATTTTAAAATTGTTCACAAATCCAGTTCTTTAACTTTTTAAAGAAACAATTACGGGAATATAAAAAGAAAAAGGGGGGTAATTACCAAAATAAATCCCTACCTCACCGTCGCTGTCGGATGCGAGGTCGTCACGGAATTGACTGTCGCGGAAGGAGGTGATCGTCACACCGCGGAAGGGCGTCGCGTCGACGATCTCCGAGGACCAAGAACATACGGATTTAATTAATAATAATTAAATCGATGTTGTTGTTGAAATACAAAAAGAAAATAAAAAGAAGCGCAACCCCCTACCTTGGTTGTTGTCGATCGAAGGCTGTCGCGGGGTTGGATCGTCGCGGAAGAAGCGTCGCGAAGGGAGATCCGTTGGCGTCGCGGTACAAGGCTTCGCGTCATCGATCTCCGCAGGTTTGGCGTTCTTCGCGTTTTTCGTCGAAGAAGAATACTTTCCTCCAAATCTTCTCCACGCCACAAGTTTCAACCCAAAATAAAATAAGCTTAAGCCTTATTTTATTTACACAACTAAACATTTGAATTTCAAAAGATAAGAAACGAACCATTAATTCGTAGAATTAATTCAACGAAAGAAACAACTAATTTAATTTACGAAATAAACCGCCCAATTAAATGGTCTGTTAAGAAATTAAGAAAACGCGTCAGTTGACTTTCATAATTATGGGTTTTTACGGGTGCGTTACTTAGCGGAAAGAAACAGCGGGGCTCGTGCGGGCCCCACCTCACAAATATCCTACAAAGGGGGTAGGATATTTATAGATAGCATCCTATCTGGTTCCACTCAGTTCAAGACGCCTTTAAGTGGCTTTAAGTGGTTTCTAAGTGGCTTAAGTGAAATAAAATAAAGTTGTCCAAAAATTATTTTATTTCTTAACTTTAAGCCCGAAAATTAAAAACCACACCCGAGCAAACGCAACTCCGGAAGAGGCGTTTCTAAGAAAATACCGGCGCTGCGATTCCATCGGTGCCCTCAGAATTCGATTCTGAGCACCAGTTCAAAAGTTAGAAAAACCCGCTCGTTCGTTTACTGAACGTACCCGAGCCAAACTTCGGAAATTGATTCCGGGCACACCGGGCCTCGGAATCAGGCGCCTTTAGAAACTGCGTTCTTGTAAAATTCCAAAGAGAATTAAGAAAAAAAAAATCCTTGGAATTTACGGGTCTTTAAAAGTCACATGGGCTGTCAAGTCTAGTTGGTATGATACCTTCCTAAGAGCCTTCACAATGTTGAAAGTTTTGACATAATTTGATGTTAGCTTACCATATTTTCCCAAACGATAGTGTCCCAACTGAGGAGTGACATTAAGAAACACCTCATCACACAAATAAAAATATAGTGGGAAACATCAATTGTTAGTGTAAGATATCTAGTGACTCTAATCCATAACTAACCTTTTTTTGAATCAACTTTACATTTCTCATCATCTCTTGAACACTATGTGTCACCAATAATAAAGTCTCTACTAGCTCATATCGAGAAAGAGGGGACCAATATGGCCATTAGTAAAATTATTCAAAAAGGTAAATTTTTTATTATTAGTTGATATTATTATAGGAATATTTAGACAATGATAATAATTTCTCCCATGATCCACCTTTGTCAATGATGCAATATATGAGTATACCCTTAATAATTTTGATATCTTTCCCAGTTTGGATATTAGTATAGAGATGTGAATCCCTTATTAATTTCAAATTGTTTCTGTAATACTCAAAAATTAATTTCCTAGAATGTTATGTGAGTCACAGGTATTATATAGAAAAAATATCTAAAGGCATGCTAGGAAACTGAGAAACCTCTTGGATGTAATGTCATCCAAAATTATCAACTTTTACTGACTCCTTAATGGGTATGAAATTGGATGGATTTGTAAAAAAATAAATGAATACCTATATATAATTATTACCTCTAAGATGATATGGTAATTCAATAAATAAATATATAAAGATCCAATCCCATTTCCACACTGGGATATGTAGAAGCTATAAAAACCTATCTAGTATTGAGTGCTCAATTTTGATTATACAAAAAAGTGTGGCATCAAGATACTAAATCAATGAATTCATGTTTCATATCTAGACACCATAATTAGTGTTTCATATTATAAAACATATTTTTATCTCTAAAGTGAATGAATGATGCTTTATCATTGAAAATATCAAATTTTATTATTTATATATCCTAATAACTATCTGTATTGTTGTGAGTAGGGGGTCAAACCCATAGAGAAGGATAATTTGATAAGACCAAGAAACAAAAATCCAAACAACAACAATGGCAGATGATTTTTTTGAATTTTTAATTTATAAACAACAATTAAATTAGTTATTCTTGAAATTAAATGATACAAGGAAATATTTTAAGATGATATAGAGATATATAAAAGTAATGAGGACAAGAAAGGGGAATCTCAATTTTTTTGTTTAAAAATAAATTCCTCCATTCAATGAAAGTTAATTGAATTTTATTTCAAAAATTGATTAGTAAAATCCTACTATCGAAGATATTAACCTGATAAGGTATGATTTTTATAGCTCACCACATTCATGATTCATACAATTGAAAATATTTTGAATAAATTTTAATTAGTATAATCTATTTTAAAAACTCTATCATTTTTAAAATAAATCTCTAGAGGCACTAAGAAACATTAAAAAATGATATGAAGATGGAACCAATAAATTTAATTCCTCAAGATTAATTTCCCCATAATTTGTTTTTTCAATTCATGCTTATTTAAGAAATACATTTCAATAAATATCTGAAGAAAAAATGAATAAATTAAATAAATAAATATTCCCTGTTGGATTGATTCACATTACTCCACTATAATATTAATTCTTGATTTCTAAATAAGTTCTCCACTACATCTTTCTGTGTGTCTCTCATATCCTTACATTATAAAAAGTTTAGATGAAATAATATTTTCCCCAATTACCATCTTTCCCCTAATTTATTCTCATGTTTCTGAATTTATTTTATCTTTTCTATTATGAGTTGGCTTAATCATTCCAATGGATGTATTAATTATTCAGTTCATCACTATCAATGTGGAATTGGTCACATTATTTTTATCACCTTCACATGAAAAAAAACAATACCTCCTAACAACTGTAGTATGCCCACATGAATTTTGTTTCAAATTTATGTTGATATGTTCCCAAATTGATGAATTTTCATCATCTTCAAGAATTTCTTCAAGCTTTAGTTCACTAAATCTAAGCTCCAAAATTTATTTTGAATGGTTGGGTTGAATATTCACTAATTGAGACCAAAAATCATTCTTGGATTTGGAATATACAGTTTCCCACATGTAATAGGTCACACATTTGTAAGACATCAAATTATGAACTCACATCCATGGCCATGGAAAGCATGGGACCATTAAAATCTTTTTCATCATTTGGACCTGAAAATAAAATTGAATCCAGTAACATAATATCCAAAATCATTCATAGAACTCCATAATTAGAAAAATTATCTTTATTAATCTATCACAAATTTTCTTTTTTATTTATCTTCAGAATATATCCAGTCACCATATTCAAGAATGGATCAAATTTCACTTAGGAATTTAATTGAAAAAGTTGTGTTCACATATTTCAAACTTTAAAACCACCAAGTTGGAGAGAAATTGAGTCCCCAACATTAATAATTGTCCCAATATAGTGATTAACTAGATCAAATATGGGATTTTTCATCTTTAACATACATTATTACACATGAACTTAGCATTTTTCTTCTATTCTAGTTTAGAATAATGTCAAGACATCTTCAACAAACCAAGATAAAGCTTCAATCATATTTTAGAAAAGTCCAAATATTATTTAGCTTTATTTTTTAATAAAACCATATCATTCAGTATGTTCTCTATCTTAATTCAGTATTAAAGGTTGTATTTGGATCCCCAGAAACGTTGAATGAAAATCAATCATTCATTCTGAGACATGGTCTCATCATCAATGATTTAGCTTGATCAGTTTCTTCATCTTATAATGATAAAGTTGAACAAGTTGAATATAGAATTATTTTTAATCAAGTCATAATGAATGCCTTGCTTGACCATAGTTCTCAATTTTCCAACATCTCCATTTAATTAGGTTTGGGAAAATCACAATAGCAATACTCACTAATTATTCATTCTATATAAGAATTAAAATTTGTAATGGTTTTAATAAACTCAAAACATACCATAATCAACCAAGATTTATGTTGAACATTTATTTTATGAATATAGTTGATTAAAATTCCAAAAAACAATAATTTACACATAAAAAATCATTATAAATTTATAAATATGAATAAAAATCAAAACATAGCACTGTAAGAATATTTCATTAATTTAAATACTATGAAAAAAATGATTAAAAACATATCCAACCAATTACTTTTGAATATTAAAAATATTGTTGTAACATTTTAATCTCAACATTGAACCACAAAAAAAAATTAAATTTTAAATGATGACCTCATGATGGTCAACATAGTATCAGTTATTAGAAATGAATGAAAATTTGAATAAAATATCATCAAATAAAAAATGCACTAAAAACTAAATAATTTTGATAAAATGTTAAAAGATTATAATTTTGACTTGAATAATGAAGAATAGAGTATTTAACCACTAAAATATCATTTAATCTTCAAAAATATTTTCAAAACCATCAAAATGAGGTGGTAAATATGTAACTAAAAAGAGATAAACTTAATCCTCCCACACTTATATTTTTTTTCCTTTAGAAAAGAATTTATCAAATTTATTGGAGGAAATGAATTCTAATGAGTGAAAAAGTTAAGTGCCACTATGATTTCGTATTAAAAAATATTCTTCACCATGTACACTTTTTAGAATAAAAATAACCTCCCTCTCTTGAAATAGGTGATTTAGTAAAATGCTGGTTTTTGTTTTATAAAAATTAGTGGGATTTTAATTTTTTTGAAAGGGTTTAAAGAAACATCACTTTTAATTTAACTGAGACTTCCAGCCATCTCATTATCTCCTGGAGGATAGAAAACATAATTAAAAGTTATAATAATTAGAAAATACATCTCTAAAAGAAAATATAATAATTATAGGAAAATAAAAATAACTCATCAAATGGTTTTATGAATAAAATATAAAAGGAATTAAGAAAGATAAACACTACATGGATTTAGATTTTTGTTTCATGGAGAATTTAAATGAATATCCTACGAATTTAAAACCTTGTAGAAAGGTTCAAAATAAATGATGATTTAAAACCTTAGTAAAAAATTTTAACAAAAAATAAAAATTTTCAAGAAAAAGAAATTAATGAGACATCATAAATCCATGAGAAATAAGAAACAATTATCCTCCTCAAGATGAAAAAACTAATCTCAAATTTAAATAAAAAATTTATCAACTGAATAATAAATTTAAAGGCTAAAAAAATTCAATTTTGAAACAAAATCTATTTTTTATTTGTACTACATTGAAGCACAATTTGACACAAATTAAGACTCCTCACCCACACTTATAATCCCAAAATGTCCCCATTTATGAACATTAATGTAGACCAAATAATTGAAGTTATTATTGTTAAAAATAATTTCAATTTATTAAATTTCAAAACATATTTTCATGTTTCATAATACATTTCAAATAGTATATTTTGAAAAAATAGATTAAAAAGGTACATGCATTATCTTTAAGGCACAAAATAATTATTTTCTATAAAGTTTAGGAGTATATAATTATAAAAATTATGTACAAAAAAAACAAAAATGTAAAACCAAGGAACTTTATTTAGTGTAATCAAATTAGGAAAAAAAAATTCAATTGTACTTCTAAAAAACTAGAAAATAGCATGCTAATCACCCATATAAGAAACTTAGATTCACTTAAAAATTTCCAAGGGGAATCATTACTCCGATATATAATTTCATATTATGAGGAGATTTAAAAATATTGAAGCCTAATTTTTATCTGATAGTCAACATGAAATAGAATCATTGGTATTAAAAAAATTAAATAAAAATGATGAAATTAATACAAGAACTTTTCTTACCTAAAAATATTTATCCTTTAAAGTGGTACTCAAAATTATTCCCTCTTTTTTTTGTGAAAACCCCTCTCAATATTAAACTTTTAGTTCCTAAAAGTTAATAAGATGATAATTATATTACAAAAAGTCAGATAAAACTAAAATGAAACAAAATTTATGGTTTAGGGAATTTTAATCCCAAAACTCCAGAAAGGAACACCTCTTAAAAGTGAAAACAATTGGGATCCTTATATATATTTGTCACTACACAAGGAACCTTATTAAATATAAGAGATATAGATATATAATTAAACCTAAATAGGGAATATAGAATAAAAAATAGATTACAACATCACTTTATTCTTAAAAACAAAAGAAAACACACATAAATGGACATGGTTTAACCTTCATGAATCACTTAATTTAAAGATCTCAGTTTTACATTAAGAAAAATAAATTTTCAAGAGTAAATATGGAATCCAAGAACTCTGTATACCCTTCAAAATAATGTTCGATCATCTGACTATTAACTATAATTGATATATTCTCTTATCCAATAATTTTAACAACTCCATATTAAGAAATCTAATAATGAAAAAGGACCATGTCACTTGAGTTTCAATTTTAATATAAATAATTTATGTCTAGAAATGAGTAGAATAACCTTATGAACAACCTTAAAATCTCTATTTTTAATAACATATTCATGAAAATCTATAGTCCCCTATTTTTTAATATTATAATTTCCATAGGTATCTCTCCTAATTTCATCCAACTCACTATACTTAGTCAGTATACTCTCTCAAATAGTCTTAAAATAAATTTTCAAGGCCTTTAATTCTTAAATAGATTTGTGTCACAACTCCATGGGTAAATGAAATGATTTTCTAAAAAACTTTTATTTGGAGACATATTATTGGGGTTTTGAATGCAGTTCTCTAGGCCTATATAAATTTATCTATTTTCAAGTACCAATACTTCCTATAATTAGATATACTTTTCTCTACGATTCATTTAAGATCCCAATTTTTAATTTCATCATGTCCATTTGATTTTGGATGTAAGTAGTTCATTTACTTTGGGAACAACCATAATTATCCATCTAATATTTAAAATTATAATATTTAATGTGAGGGACCTTATGAGTGATGAAACCTTTTATAACCTGGAAACTTTGAAAGTTTTTATTTTTAATGAATTTTATAACAATAATAGTGTGATTTTTAGGAATTTACACAACCTAATATAACATTGAAACATAATCAATACAAACTCTTATAAACTTATTTCCATAAGAAAATGGAAATGGTCCCATAAAATCCAAACCCTAGTCATGAAAACTTTAGCCTCCAAATTTCCTTTTTATTGAATCTCCTACTTTCTACTAACATTTCTAATACATTAACAATAACTATAGCCATAAACTAAAATCCTAGCATCTTTAAATAAATTATTTCCATAAAATTAATCTTGAAGAACATTTTGGATATACTTTAACCTATATTATATCCTCCCTAATGTGATAAATGATAACTCTCAAGAATAGGGAATATATATATTTTTGGAACACAACCCATAAAAATCACATTATCACACCTCCTAAAGAGAAAAAGGCCATCCCATAGATAATGATTAGTCTCATATAAGAATTTATTCCATTGATTTTGAGAGAAATAAATGGGAATGACACATGATGAATTAAAATTATCAAAATATGCATATAAATAATAATTATTAACTGAAATAATGAGAATCTTTTCATCATAAAAGTAATAATAAATAACTCATGGATATTGACACAGAGTACTAGGAAATCTATAAAATTGAACTAAAAAATTATAACCACCATTTTTACCAAAATAACAAAATAAAATTCCTATAAAAAAATATCTACCTAATTATCCTAGGTTCTTTCTATTTATTTGAAAAATACTTCCAAGAAATGTGGTATATGAAATCCATAAATTAAGAACCTAATAAATACTCTGAAAACTTTTTTAGAGAAAAAAGCAATAACCAATGAATCCTTCTTAGTAGTGGGGTAGTTACTTTGAGAATCATATATCAATATACAAGAATAAGACACCATATATAGTCTCCTATATTTTCTTTTACCTAAAATAGATCTAGTAACAACATCACTAACATCACTAACATCACTAACATTAAAAATAATTTCAAAAGGCAATTCTCAATCTGGTGCAATGCTTATGGTTGATGAAATTATTTTTTACTTATGAAGATTAAAATATTCCGAAAAAATTTCATTAAACATGAAAGTTGTATATTTTTACTAAAAGGAACACCAGTGCTTTGAAATTTTTGAAAATTATTTACTAACCCTCTAGTAAAAACAATAATTCCTGAAAGATCTCCAAACACATATGTCATTTTTGGTAGGGGAAATTTTTGGATTAATTTTATGTTGTAATTATCAACCAAAAAACCCCTCCAAGAAACAATATGTACTAGAAAAATTCTTTTGGTCACTATAAATTAGAATTTATCCCATTTGAGAACATGGCTAGTTTCTAATCATCTCTCTAAAAATAATTTTATATTTTGTAAATAGCTCTTAAAAGTGATTTAAACAATGTAAGAATCATCTATAAAAACCTCAATGATTCTATAAATAATTTCTAAAAATATTTCTATAATGAAACTTTTAAAGGTTCCCAGGGAACCACACAAGGGAAATGACATTTCATGAATAGAACATGTTATAAATGGGCATGTGAATGTAGTATTTCTTGATAATAAACATCTACACGAACCTAGTTGTCCCTAGTATAACCATAAAAAGAGTAAAATAAATCATTTAAAATAATCCTCTCAAGAATTTGTTACAATAATGGAATTAGAAAACAATATTTTCTAGTAGATAAATTATTCTTTCATTAGTTTATACACAAAATCCCTTTTTTCTTTTTCTAACAGTAATTTGATCATTATTTTTATTAGTGAAATACATGAAACCTCTTTTAATATGGACTACATTACAATGATTAGCCCAAGAAATTTTAGAAATTAGGTATATGAATAATGCATAAAATAAGTAAATAAAATCTTCACTGATAACCTTTTTAATGTTGATATTTACTTTGACTCTCAAATCTCAATTTGTAATTTTTATCCATAGGAATTATATTCATGAAATATAAAGGAATAATTCCATCGATATTATCGATGGACTAACCTATTGTAGTTGTTAATTTTTATGAACATTAAATTGTTTTTCCTATTGATTTTCATTGATATTAGTAGAGACAATAACTATTAGTTTTTAGTTTTCACCATGAAATGAATATTTTAAGTGAGTTGGGAGTGTGTTAAGATCGAAGTTGGGTACTTGTTCACTGTAAGGGAAAATCATGGACCATGGTGGTCAATGATCATCAATATTATTCTTATACAGATCTTGAAAGCTAGAAATATTTTCATTGGAAAACCATTTTTTCATTTTTTTCACTATTGTACAAATTTTACAACTCACTTTTATTACTTTTTAGATCATATTTCAGAATGTTTTTCAAGGAAAAATCATCATATTATTGTAAAAACTATAATTACACCTCATTAAAATATTCCTCTATTTTAATAGAGGAAATAAAAGGTCCATAAATCTTGGGAAAAATTCATTATACTCAGTAATATGAACTCAATATTCTAAACAGATCTTTAAAAATGGAATAGGTCTAACAAAAAACTCTGGAAAACTATCAAGACACACTTCCTGAAAACTCTAAACTTGTTGGGAATCACTACTCTTAACTTCCAAAATTGTTTCTTTAGTTGAGTAATATTTATCAAGTTCATCTAAATGATCAATTTTTTCTCCAATTAAAACAACAATACCCTATATTATTTTTCACCAAGTAAAGGATTTTGACATTTTTGAACACATTATATTTATCTTGTTTCTCTGAAAAATATTAAACTAATCGAACCCTTGTAAAGATAAATAATATCACAACCAATGTCTATGAAAATATCACCTATAATGATGGGGAAATGTATTCACACTTCAGGACTTAAATGATAATTGTTTTTGGAAAAAAAACTTACCAACTCCAACTAAGGAGACATAAATTCATTTTATGGGATGAATAAGAGATCAATTATCCAACTGTTGAGTAATAGTGGGGAGTTTAATATCTCATAAAATTAATTATATAAATAATGAGAAAGGAATTAGGTTATCACTAACATTGTGATCACAAAGGCAGTTGAGTTGGATAATATTCCATAAGGTGTATGGAATGATAAAACCCATTAATATTTATGTTTCTGAGAGTTTTTATCATGAATAATAACATTAAATTATTCATTGATGATATATATGGAAAATAAATCAATATTATTTTTTAAAAATTATTATTTTATATATTTATAATATGAAGTAATATAAATTAATTATTTAATTAATGGAATGTTTACTTGGATTGTGGTTAAAATCCCATAGAACATGAGAAAGTTCATGTTATTTGTCCTTTTTTTCTTCCTTTGAGGGAATGGTATTAGAGGGGAAATTTTTTAAGGAAGTGTGAATGCTCTAAAAAAAACAAATTTTCCCTCCACTTATTGTTTTTCATTTTAGAATCTTTTACATCTTATTTTCCAGATAGAGTAGTTTTATTTTCATTCATTTAAATGTTTTTTTTCTTATTCCTCGATTGAGTATTATAAAATTTTGGATTAATTGAATATTCTTGATTTTTCATTTTGTATATTCCTAGTTCTAATTCCTACTCATCCATGATTTTTTAAACAAATTATTATTGTGAATACCATGAAATTATCCCTAGAATTTACTTCAGTTATACAAGGTAGTTTTTCTTTTTATCTACTACAAAACTTCCTATCCATTTGAATGCTTTTCATTTGGATACTATTCATTTCATTTTGGAAAGTAGTTAATTATGATTCTGAAACATATTTATGCCTAGAATCCTAAGAATTCATTCTCAAAATAATTTAGTGAACTAACACCTATTTTTTCCATTAAAAGTTTAAGTATTAAGCTCTTTATTTATTAAAAAAAGTATAGGTTGTTGTGAAATATTAGGGTATCTATAACTAACTAGGATTTATATACATAAATATTATATATTTTAGATGAATATTGAATACATTTTACAAATACAAGAATCATGATCGTAAAGTTTTATAATCTTTGGAGAGTAGGAATAAAATTTTGTTATTTCAAGAATGGTCTTCAACATCTCCCACAATGATCTTCCAATTTATTACACTTCATATAAATACCCTACATAAAACTTTATTTGTTACCAAGGGAAATAAAAAATAAGAAAGTGTGAGTTTAGATGCTCAGTAAGGGTAAACATGTGAGATATAAATTTATGATCATATGAAAGAATAAGATAAGCATAAGGGTATGAGATGATGAATATAAATTACAAATATCATACCCAATCTATCATAGATTGTAAGCATAAGACATGGTATAAAACATTATCATTTGAAAAGACCCGAACTATAAGAGTACAAAATCATCATAAATAAATCATGAACCATTAGTTCATGTCATGTAAGTGTGGAACCATCATAAGTATAGAAACCATTTAATATGTAATTTTTAACATAAAATACCATAAAATCATAATGGATCAGTCATCAAAACATATTTACCATTTTATAACATATCATGCACCATCAGCTGTTTCCCATTTCATAATGGATCTGGCATCGTCACTTTTTTTCACAAAGTTTATCAAGAATATAAAGAAATTTCAAATAATCATATCATGAGATATAATAATTTGTCTAGTGAATTGGAGGGATATATAGGTCCCATCTATCATTGGTTTTAATGTTACCACTATCCACGTTTATAATTTAACCACATTCCTTGGCTATAACGTAACTGCCATCAAATAATAAAAACTATATATATGTGTGCCACAAGATCCTAAAAATTCATCATACCATACCCCATATGAAGGAAATGGGATTTATAAAAAAAATTAATAGCATAACCCATTGCAAGTAAATGAGTTTCATAATCATTTACTCATATCATAACCCATATAAAGGAAATGGGTTTTCTAATCATCATATTAATTCATCATAACATATCCTATGGAAAAGGAATGGGTTTTAGAAACATCACTTCCCTATAATCATAAACCATAAGAAAAGGGATAAAGATGGTTTCAATGGATCATATCCCCAATGAATATAAAGTAACACAGAATTATTTCATCTTATATTGAAAATGATTTTGGAAAATCACTTGAAAGAATTCATGAGGAAAACAACCTTTCCACTTTGAAAATTACCATTTAAATTATAAAAGTTCATAGAACATTTTGAAAACACCTTTACATGAAGATAAACTTTGAAAAAATATTAAGTAATCTTCAAAACATTGAGTAGTCATGAAAGTGGTAAATACCGTTCATATCATACACATTAAAATAAATATTTCTTTTACATTCTTAGTAAAATCCAAAATGAATTTATTTGAAAAATGACATGAATATTCCTTTTAATAAATTTCCAAAAAATTTGAATTTGGGTAAAAATGTCTTTAAAAAAGCAGTGTATAATATTAAAGATTTTCATTAAATCATTTTTAGAAAACACAGACATTAATAAAAAGGGTTTTCGGTTGAAGTGAGAAATAAATTCATTTTCTTGCTAAAAAATATTATTTTTAATTATTGAGTACATAATGGAAGGAAAATGAAATTAAATGGTGTAATTTAAATAAATAACCATAGTAGAATCAATTTCATAAGTTTATTTAAAGGTAGATCATATGATCTAATTTTTCAATGAAAAATCATAAATAATCCCGATAAACAATCAGATTGTAACATAAAACCTTTACCAGTTTGTTATCTTTCAAATCATGAGACCTATGAAATAAAAAAATTATATTGATATGTATATAAAATAATTATCATAATAAGGAAAAAATATATTCATTGGTAGTATATATACTATATAAAAAAAGAAGGTTGTGTATAAGGCATATGTCCAATAGAATTAAATGTGATCTGAAAACCCATTACAACTTTGGTAGCTTTTGAATCATAAGACCCATTAAAGTATAACATAAAATGAATATTTAAATATCATTAAAATAATTATATTAATGATATAAAATTATGAAGGTTCCGTATATACACCTCATAATATAATATAGGTGTATAACATAACATATATCCCAAAGAAGACAATTTGAGACGAAATTCCCGTACAGCTTGAGTATTGACTTCCTTTCTACACATTAAAAAATTCATATTTAATAAATATAGTTTTATTATAAATATATAAAATAACCATAATCATATGTATTGTACCATATATGATTTACTTATGATCATTTATTACTCATTTATGAATAATTCATTGTCCAAATGGAGTTTTAGGAAATACTAACTTCATTTTTCAGGAATGTTTTGGTTTGGTATTTTAGATCCTTCAAATTTAATGTAACAAACCAAGATTTCATAGTATGTTATCTCATTAATGTAATTTAGTAGCTTTTTCTACACACAACATTGAGTTCAACCGCACCACGACTTACTGAACCAGCCGTTTGAAAAGCAGTTATGAATAGTATTAACAACATTTTTAATACTCCATAAAATTTTAAAATCCATATTATGTGTTTCTTATACATAATATAAGAACAAATTCAATTTTTTAGATAAAAGAAGTATTTTTCAAAAAATGAAATTTTACCACCTATTAATGGAGAAACTTGTTTAAATCCGACATTTGACAATTTTATATATTAAATTTGACAAAATAAAATTCTTCTTTAGAATCAGGACATAAAAATTTAGTTTAGATCAATTTATGGTGTTTTTCTGATAACTTTCATATTTTTATGAATAGTGAAAGATACTAAATTTTAATTGAAAACAACATTTTTAATAAAAATAATTTATAGTGTTAAATTATACATTTTAATGGTTTAAAAGTATTATTATATTATATTTTTATCAATTAATATAATGTAGGTCATTATAAGTAATTTCACATTTAAATTCGACATAAACACATGTCAATCTTTTGATAGTTTTTACTTTTAAAAACCATGCTTTCTGGTTTTAACAAAGGTTATTAATTTTAAATTAGTCAATAAAACTTATAGGTTTTGAATTTGGTAAAATAGATTTAATTTTTTAATTCTGAATATCAAAATTAGCTTAGGGTTAATTTTTGGTTTTTTTATGAAAACTTTCAATTTTTGATGAATAGTAAAAAAATACTGCATAGTAAATAAAAACCAACTTTTTCGGTTAAATAATTATTTTTAATTAAAAATTTATCTTAAAACAGATACATAATATACATACTAACACAATTTATTTCATTTGAGTCATTTTATAATAAGATTAGATATTTAAAATTTTATTGAACCATTTTTAACGTCTTTTTACCCACCTTCTAGGCACATTTACCCACTTTCCACGCACATTTGCAAATATGCATAAAACATAATTTTACTAATTCTATGAATTGAATTTCAAAAAACTGAGAGAAACGGTTTACATCAGTAAGTAAAATGTGGTTCAATAGGATTAAAATAATTTTTGGTGAATAGTAACTTTTGAATTTTATTTTCCATAGTTAAAAGAAAATAATGTAATTAAAGGTAAAAATAATATTAAAATTACCCCCAAACATTTCCTAATTATATTGGATAAGTTTATTTAGAAAATAACCATCCTTAAAAAAAAATAAGATCCTTTTGATCCATTTGGATTAGATTATTACATTTATTATATTTTATTTAAAGAAAAGTTAAAAGTGTTAAATTCTAAGTTTAATAAATAAACTATTTTTAATATAGGATTAAAAATAATATCAATTATTCTATAAATATTCATTATAAATATAAAATTATTTCCTACATCATGGTATTTTATTTATAATTTTTAGACATTAAATAATTAATGTTATTTTTGACACAATGATGATGTAGTAATTAACTTATTAATGAAAGATTAAAATAATTGATATTATAAACATAAAAATAAATTTAAATTGAGACTTTTTATTCCATTAACGAATTTTATAGGTGAATATGAGATGTTAGGGTTTATTTAATGTATTTTTTTTGAAGTAATAAACTTTTTATGATTTTCAAAAAAACCAAATACTAAATAGTTTCAAAATTGACATAAATGTGTTTTTAAAACAAATACTATATTATTAAATGATATAATATTCCTAAAAATCTAATATTCATCCAAAAGAAATTATATAATGATATATATGTCATTAATTAACCACTTTATGTTCTCTTTTCTTTTTATTGTAAGTTTATTAACCATTTATTATAATAATACAAGAAGATATGGTAAAGGTTAAACTATTTAACTAAGAGTTATAATTAAAAGATATGGTTAATATGGTGACATAAAATTGTCTAAAACCTATTGGTTGAAAATATTTAGACCCATATACACCTTATACTCTAAATAAATCCATTTGGAGCCATTAGAAACCGAAAATTATTTTATAATAAAATAATATTTCAAGCTTTTCCTAAATTGCCCCTCACCTCTCTTATAAAAGAGTACTTCCCCTTCTCTTAATTTCTCACCTCCAAAGCCATTTTCCTCAGCCAAACCCTTCTCAAATATCCTCAAAACTACCCTCAGTTTAAACTAGAGGCCTTACTTAGATAATAAATACAACTTAAGAATCCATTTTGATCAAATCAAAAGGAAGCACCCGAAGAAGAGGTAATTATTTCATCACCACTTTCAAATGTTCTTTTCTTCTTCTACTTCCTATTTATCTATTGTTTCCATAAAAATAATAATAAACCTAGTAACTTCTATATACATTGATGATATTATAAATATGGTACAACTATATTCATCATTATATCCATCCTATTAATGAAAAATTCACCATACGTGCATACGAACGGCTTACCGTGGCCACGTCGTGGTGTGATTTTTTATTCAACACTCAGTTATTTGGATGGGTATAACAATGAGTATAATTGATGTAAATAGTACATGTAAAATGTTAATTATTCTTTATATATAACATACCATCAAATTACATACGATTTCACCATCAATAAATGACATCATCGCTCGTGCGTACGTACGACTTCACATCTCTACAACACGATGAGATTCATTTCCACATTCACCATTCAATGATGATTATAAAAATATATATTATTGATAAGTATGTAATATAGGACATAATAATGCTACTGGAAATATATATATATACATATATATATATATGTATGTATTTACATATATCTCATTCACCTACTTCCGTTCGATATGATATGAAAACGGAAACAACGTTTATATGTACGAACGACCTACCATCTCCATGAACGGTGTTTTCCATTTCATATATCTATCTAGTATACATACCTATATTCTGAATATATATGATAAATAAATAATGTTTTATATTCTTGAATCAATTAAGTCCTGATATAAGTTATATGATCAATAATAACAAGTTAAAACACATATGATAATGAAAGCGATTATTACCTGAAATATTATATTAACATAGAAATTATTATTAAATGGGTAGTATAAATCCATAAATGAATAAAGTATGATATTATAAATATCAATATGGTTCTTTTATAATTTAATAACATACTATGGTCATTATATAGAAGGTTAAACGTACCCTCGAATAAAGGAAAGAACAAGGTAAGGGTTAATTCCTCAATCTCATTATTATCCAAGATTCTTTATGTGTAAGTATTTACTGGAACATATTTTTCATCCATGTCCATATGTAAAAAATGTTTTCAAAAGGAATCTTTTAAGGGTTTATGTAAGGTTATATTTAACTATATCATCATTTTAAATGTTTTAATGATTTATTTTTCTAAATCTTTTTAATTAATGTCCATACTTTCAAAATGATTTTAAGGATTTATTTACATGGACATCATTATTTTAAAATGTTAATTACTTTAAAAAGATTCAAAGTTGAATGAGACACTTTGATTTAAAAATATATATTAAATGAATTCCTTTATAAATTTCTGACTTTTAAATGATTTAAAAAAAGGATATTTCTCTCAAAGTGTTTTACTAATCATTTTCAACTATGTCAACATCTTTTACTGAATATTATTCTTGATTTAGGTTGATTTATTATAAAAAATTGTTCTATATAATATTAAATGAGTTATTATATGTTTTACTGTGGATGTTATATTTTTATACCATTCATGGTTTATGGTTAATGTATTGACATTTCGTATTCTAGTTTTAATACGAATATTTATGTTATGTTTCAACATTTTCATATGTGGAATGAATTGGACTTAGTAAGTGATAGGTGGAGCCTGCTATATCTCCTCAATGGATTGGTAGGTCTCATGAGATAGACTAGTGTCTCGGCACAAGGCCTTGACAAAATTTATATTTGTATTCTTGGCAGGAGGCCTTGACTATGTGGTTATGATGTACGACATTATGCATTCCCTCATTATGAAATTAGTTATTACATGTGATTATTCAACTAGTAGAATATCCATGTACATGTTTATATGGTAATGTTAAATTTATTTTTTCCATATTATGTTCAAGATTGTGTTTAAAAAGGCTTTTGTTTTTATTACACAACTTTCTTTAAAAGTTTATAACTTCCGCTAAATTATTTAACCTTACTGAGCATCTGAGCTAACCCTGTTCTTATGTTTTATTTTTCCCAGGATGTGAAGAAGTGTATTATGATTGATATGCAGGGTTAAGATAGAGGAATAATGGAATTTTCAATGGATTAATTATGTTGTGTTTTATTTTAGAAATTGTAATGTAACATTCATATATGTAATCTATTTTCCAAGACTGCTAAACTGATCAGTCCTTCAGAACATGATTCCTTATAAAAATTCCAATGTATTAAAATAATGCACCGACTCTGGGTAACCAGGGTCGAGGAAATATAGATGGTATCATAGAAAGTGTAGTAGAAATCTTGGAAACTAGATTTAGAAAAAGTCTGATTAGAGAACATTACCCTAAGATAAACTTTGAGGATTAGTATAGAAGAACTTCATAAAATTTTGGTAATGAAGATATTTTGTGTTATTTCTAAGCAATACATCCCTGTTTGGATATGATCAGGTAGAAGGGGATTTGGAATAGATGTACCTTGGAGTGAAAACTCAGACAAGAAGTTTTGGGCTTGACTCGGGGTATCCTGGTACATGACAATGGGCCTTTCCACACTCTTGATTACGACACTCCTGATGAATATTCTTAGGATAATTAAAATTTTCTCTAAAAACCATTATGGATGATTTATTAGTAAATATGTTAACAAAGAAACTATTTTTATGATTATGAGACTAGATGTGTGTAAATATTCAATTAATACTGAGAATTTTTATAGTTGTTTAGATTATAAATTGTGATATGATCTAACCTAGTGTATGTCGTCATTTAAAAATGGCACCCAGTAAAAGGAATGAGAACTCCAACAATACACATGTCCCAATGATTAAGAAGGATCATATCTTTCCTGGACTGAAGCCAAAATTTCAAATGCAAATAGCCTCCTATATATTATCATCATATGAGGAAATAGTATCATGTGTTAATAAGATAAGTAAATAATTCTCTGAGTCCTATGGCTTTAATGGGAAGCCAGAGAAGAAGAGGATATTAGAGAGAAAGATGGATAAAGGGAAGAAAATAAAGAAGGATTTTTCCATATGTGATAAATATGGAAATAATCACCATGGTAAATTCTTGAAGGGAATGAGGGTTTATTATAAGTTTGGAGAAAAAGGACACTAAGTACGTGATTGAAAGGGTAAGAAAAAGGTTTCAAATATACAATGCTTCTTGTATGGAGTTGGGACACTACGCGCATCAAAGTCCCAATCACCATAGTATACCCCAAATGATGCTATTGTATAATAATCAAGTTATGATACTACTACATATGAAGAAGAATAATTAGTGTTATTATATTTATTAATGAATTATGTCATTTGAGTATTGTATCAATGATGTAATGGTTATATTAATTATTAAAATAGATAAGGATTGTACTGCATTACTATTTTATTGAGGATTTGAGATTATATAGTACTAAGAAAAGTGAATCAATAGCAAGTTATACTTTTTGGGAAATACATGGTTGAAAGAAAGATAAACCTTAATATGGTCCTGATACTGAGGTAGTGATTTAAAAATAAAAGATGGTTGATTTGGAAAAAGTATATTGGATATTCTTGAATACCTTGGAACTGATTAATTGGTTTTTTATTGCATCATTGTTGGAGTATTCAAAAATTTTGGATTTAAGCAGTATATCTAGTATTCTATAAGAAATAAGAGAGTATGATTGTATTCAATAATGTTTTATGGTAATTTAGGGTGTTACCATGTTTTAAGAAAATATATGATGAAGGTATTTCACATGTTATTATGCGGAAAAAGAGATCTTAATTATGTTTACATTATTTATAAATTTTGGACTGTGAGTTTAGAAAAAAGTATTTTGGATAATTCTAAAGGTTGGAATGAATTAAGTTGAACATTGGACACTATTGTTTAAGGTTAAAAAATTTCTTAAGATTATTTTTGGATTGTTATTAGAAGAGAAACCCAGAGGTTGGGTGACAACCTATCACGTCTGGCAGGGTTGTGTGAGTTGAACCCGCAACCCAAGGGTGACAAGGGTGCATCACCTACCACTAACTTACGTGATGTCCTAGTTTGTATAATGTATTTTTTTGATCTGATAGATGAATTATAAATTCATTTCTTTAAAACTCTATACGACTAGGATAAATATAATATTTTTAAGTTCTATTATCTTTTGTAGTGAAAGATGAGTTTGTGGTAGAAATTAGTTAATGTATGGAACTGTACATGTCAAGTATTTTTTTCCTTATTATATGAAGAAATTAATTCTTAAACTTTAGGGATATGATCTTAAAGAAAAAATGTGTTATCCTAATATGTTTTTATATGAACCAATGATATTTTAAGTCATCATAGATGTATTTCTTTGAGGCCCTCAATTTTCTATTTATTGATCACTTGGATGACCTCAATCACTCCCTATAAATATTTATGTTTTTCCTCCCACTGTTCGTTTATAATTTCCCCCAATTTTCTCCTATTCACAACAATAATTTGGTGGTGAATTTTTCATTTCACTTTCCCTCTTATTAAGAATAAATTTTATTAACACTATTTCCAATGTGGAGTTTCCACAGAAGTATTTTCTATTTGAAACCTTTTATTTTGGAAGAACAATATCAAATTTCAAGGATTCAATTTTTTAAAGGAGGGGAGAATGCAACACCACAAATTTCATAGTACGTTTTCTCATTAAAGTATTTCAATAACTTGTGCTACAGGAAACATCGAGTTTGAGAGCACCACGACTTACCAAACTAGCCATTAAAAAGGTAGTTATGAATAGTGTTAACTTCATTTTTAATAATCCATAAACTTTTAACATCCATATTATGTGTTTCTTAGACATAATATAAGAACAAATTCAAATTTTCAGATAAAAGGAATATTTTTCAAAAAATAAAATATTACCACCTATTAATGGAGAACCCTTTTTAAATCAAATATTTGTTACTTTTATATATTAAATTTGACAAGATAAACTTATTATTTAGAATAAGATGATAAAAATTTAGTTTGGATAAATTATTGGTGTTTTTATGATAACTTTAATATTTTCATGAATAGTGAAAGGTAGTAAATTTTAATTGAAAAAAATATCTTAAATCAAAATAATTTATATTGTTAAATTATAAATTTGAATGATTTTGAAGTACAATTAGATTATATTTTATCATTTAATATAATGTAGGTTATTATAAGTAATTTAACATTTTAATTGGAAATAAACACATGTCAATCTTTTGAGAGTTTTTAATTTTTAAAAACCCGATTTCTTATTTTAACAATGAGAATTAATTTTAAATTAATTAATGCAACTTATATGTTTTTAATTTGGTAAAATAGACTTCATTTTTGAATTCTGAATATCAAAATCATCTTAGGTGTGATTTTTTGGTATTTTTCTGAAAGCATTCAATTTTTGATGAATAGTGAAAAATACTGTATAATACATAAAAAAAAATTTTCATTTAAATAATTATTTTTAAATAAATATTTTTCTTAAAATAGATACATAATACATATATTAGCACAATTTAAGTCATTTGAGTCATTTTATAATAATATTAGATATATAAAATTTTATTGAACCATTTTAACGTATTTTTACCCACCTTTTAGGCACATTTACCCACCTTCTATGCACATTTGCAAATTTGCCTAAAACGCAATTTTATCGCTTTTATGAATAAAATTTCAAAAATCCAGGAGACACAGTTGAAATCAGTAAGAAAAATTTTATTCAATAGGATTAAAATAATTTTTGGTGAATAATAACTTTTAAATTTTATTTACCACGGTTAAAAGTAAATAAGGTAATTAAAGGTAAAAATAATATTAAAATTTCCCCAACACATGTAATAATTCTATTAGATAAGTTTATTTTGATGAAAATCAACCTTAGAACAAATATATGATCCTTTTTATCTATTTGGGTTAGATTAGGACATTTATTATATTTTATTTAAAGAAGAGTTAAAAGTGTTAAATTAAAAGTTTAATAACTAAAACATTTTAATATAGGGTCACACATAAGATAAATTTGACTATAAATAATAATTAAAAAGATAAAACAATTTCATACATCATGGTATTTTATTAATAATTTTTAGACAGTAAATAAATAATGTTATAAATGACACAATGATGAAGTAGTAATTACCTTATTAATGAAAGATTAAAATCATTGATAATATAAATATAAAAATAAATGAAAATTCAGACTTTTGATGACATTAATGAATTTTATAGGTAAATATGACATTTTAGGTTTTATTTAATGTATTTTTTTCTAAGTAATGAACTTGTTATGACTTTAAAAAAAAACCAAATACTAAATAGTGTCAAAATAGACATAAATGAGTTTTTAAAATACATACTATATTATTAAATGATATAATATTCCTAAAAATATAAGATTTGGAAAAAGGTCATATATAATGATATATATGTCATTAATTAACACTTTATGTTCTCTTTACTTTTTATTGTAAGTTTATTAACCATTTATTATAATAATACAAGAAGACATGGTAAAAGTTAAACTATTTAACTAAGAATTAAAACTAAAAGATAAGGTTAATATGGTGACCTAAACTTTTCAAAAAAATATTGGTTGAGAACATTTTGACACATATCTTAATTATCCTCAAAATAATTTGCTTTTGATCTATTTTAAAAAGAAAAATATTTTATAATAAAATAATATTTCAAGCTTTTCCTAAAGTATCCCTCACCTCTCTTATAAAAGGGTATTTACCCTTCTCTTAATTTCACACCTCCAAAGCCATTTGGATTGGCCATAACCTACTAAAATATCTTCCCAACTACCTTAAATTCAACCTAGAGTCCTTAGATTGATCATAAAGTCATCCTATGGAGCCCTTTTGATCAAATCAAAATGTACCACTTGAAGAATATGTAATTATTTTATCACCTCTTTAAAAGTTCTTTTCTTCTTCCACTTCCTCTTTATTTGTTGTTTTCATACGAAAATAATAACTCCAGTACCTTGTAAAAACTATGATGTTATTATAAATATGGTCCAACCATATTTATTATTCTATCTATCCTATGAATTACAAAGTCACCATATGTGTGTACGTACGACTTACTGTCTGCACGTCGTGGTGTAGTTTGTTATTCAAAACTGCATTATTTGGATGTGTATAATAATGGGTTTAACTAATGTAAATAATAAATATATCATGTTAATGATTATTTATATATAATATACCATCCAATTACATATGATTTTACCATCAATAAAAATATATCATCGCTTGTGCATACGTACAGCTTACCGTCTCCATGACGCGATGAGATTTGTTTCCATTTTCACTATTCAATGATGATGATAAATATATATATTATTAATAAGTATGTAATATGTGACATAATAATGCTAATATATATATATATATATGTATGTATATATATCTCATTCACTTCTATTCAATATGATATGAAAACGGAAATGACGTTTATGCGTACGTACGACCTACCATCTCCATAAACAGTGTTTTCCATTTCATATATCTATCTATTATACATACTTATATTCAGAATATATATGATACATAAATAATTTTTTATATTCTGGAATCAATTAAATCATGATATAAGTTATACTATCAAGAATAACATATTAAAACACATATGATAAAGAAAGCGAATATTACCTGAAATGTTATTTTTACATAGAAATTATTATTAAATAGTTAGTATAAATACATAAATGAATAAAGTATGATATAATTAATTTGAATATGGTTCTGGTATAATTTAATAACATACTATGGTCATTATACAAGTGGTTAAACATACCCTCGACTAAAGGAAAGAACAAGTTAAGGGTTAATCCCTCAATATCATTAGTATCCGAGATTGTTAATGTGTAAGTATTTTCTAGAACATATTTTTCATACATGTACATATTTTATAAAAAAAATTCAAAAGGAATCTTTTAAGGTTTTATGTAACAATATATCTAATTATATCATCATTTTAAATGTTTTAATGAATTATTTTTCTAAATATTTTTAATTAATGTCCTTGTTTTTAAAATGATTTTAAGGATTTATTTATATAGACATCATTGTTTTAAAATGTTAATTAATTTCAAAAGTTTCAAGTGTTATGGGATAATTTGATTCAAAAATCTATTTTAAATTATATCCTGTATAAATTTGTGAATTTTAAATGATTTCATAAAAAAATAATATTTCCCTCAAAGTGTTTTACTGATCATTTTCAACTATGTCGACATCCTTTACTGTATATTATTCTTGATTAAGTTTGATTTATTATAATATAATATTAAATATTATATTGAATTATTTTTGATATGTTTGACTATGGATGTGATATTTCTATACCATTCATGATTTATAGTTAATATTTTGACATTTCGTATGCTGGTTTTAATACGAATGTTTATGTTATGTTTCAACATTTTCATATAAGGAATTCATTTGACTTAGTAAGTGATGGGTGGATCCCTCTATAGATCATCGATGCATCAGTAGATCTCATGAGACAAACTAATGTCTTGGAACAAGTCCTTGAAAAAATTTATATTTTTAGTCTTGGCATGAGGCCTTGACTATGTGGTTATGATGTCCGACATTATGCATTCTGTCATTATGAAATTAGTTATTCATGTGATTATTCGACTAGTAAAATATCCATATACATGTTTATATAGTAATGTTAGATTTATTTTTTCCATATTATTTTCAAGATTATGTTTAAAAAGTATTTTGTTTTTTATTACACTAATTTCCTTAAAATTTTATAGCTTCCTCTAAATTATGTACCCTTACTGAGTATCTAAGCTCACCCCTTTCTTATTTTTTTATTTTTCCCAGTATGTGAAGATGTGTATTATGATTGATATGCAGGGTTAAGCTAGGGGAGTAATGGAATTTTAAAAGGATTAGTTATGTTGTGTTTTATTTTATAAATTTTAATGTAACGTTCATATTTGTAATCTATTTTTGAAGACTGCTAAACTGACCGGTCCTTTTAGAATTGATTCCTTGTAATCATTCCAATGTATTAAAATAATGCACTGACTTTGGGTAACTAGGGTCGGGGCATTACATTTAAACATAGTTAAATCATATATAGAAAATTATAAGCTATATAAATATATTATATACTGTTTATATATTTATTTATAGTAATTCATTAAATTTATAGATTGAAAATGAATTACACTATTCCTAGAGATGGTAGGTCGTACATATGCATGAATACTGGTTCCATTTTCTGAAAGGATCAAATAAAAGAATGGTAAATAATTTATTACTTTTATAGAATAAATTTTATGTAATATACATCACATATTTTTATTAATCCTATCTTTTTTACCTTACATTTAAATTATAAGTGAATAATAAATCACATCTCTTAGTAAGGCGGTAATCCACCGTACACACGACCGACGTTATCATATTCCCATAGAATGGAATGTAAGATGGTTTATGTGATATTATAACTATATATGTAAAATTATTTCATAAATATCATATAAATATGTTAAATATATCATTATATCAATCCATGAGAGTTGCTGATGGAAAACAAATTACATTAGTTCATGAGGCAGCAGTCCACAACACACATAGTTGGCTGTTTTGTTTCCCAGTTGATGAAATATTATATAGATATAGGTAGTGCCATTAATACAAAAAATATAAGTATATGGAAGATGATTAATTTTTATAATCATTTTTTATTAATATTTTAAGGATTTATAGGATGAAATAAAATGAAAACACATGGTTAAGGACTAAACCTCTTCTTTAGAGAACCCATTTAGGTTTACACCTAATGACTTCTTATAAGGGTTTAATAATAAAACAATGGTATATAGGACTTGGTTAAGAAATTAAGAAATTTATTTTGTTAGGACTTGGGAAGATAAAATTGTTTCAAAATTGTAAATATGTGAAGAGGGTGGGTGGCCATTTATAAGTGTCGGAGAGGACACACATGGAATTATTGAAAATAAAAAGGTGTAATGACATTTTAAGCATTTAAAAAAGCTCAAAATGGCTCATTATAGAACCGTATAGTATATAAGGTCTCAATATTTTCATAAAATTGGATTGTGAAAAGTTTTTAGGTCATTTTACCCATTATCATTTTAGTTTAACCACCAGTATACCCATTTTGTCCTTAATTGTGGTAATAAATTTTTACTATTCTTATTATTCATTTGACCATAAATTAAGTGAAAAACTATTATGTAAAATTAATTAAGAATAATATAAATAATTAATCAAATTTTTGAAGTTCAAATCATATAGGTTAAAAATTGTAAATTAAAATTAAACCCATAGACGCAATGAAAAATCTGTTTTCCAAAGAGAAAATTTTCATAAATAATTAATGTTTAAATATGAAAATTCAAAATAAAATTGATTCCAATAGACTAAATTGGATTAATAACTATATATTTTAACTAATTTTACTTTTAAAACCATCTTAATGTAAAATCGATCTTTTAAATTATTTAAACAAAAATGTAATATTTGATAAAAATCATTGGTGAGGGGTACTTTAGAAGTATTGTAGCGTACTCTAGCAGTGGCAACACTATAGTAATGGTGGGAACTGTAGAAAAAGGTCACTATAGCAGCAACATGGTATTGTAGCAAAGGCGAGTATTGTGCAGGATTATAGCAGCGCGAGTACTATAGTAGTACTATTCACAGAATGGGTCTCGGCCCAAAAAATTGGGCCTACGTGCCATGTAATGGGATAAATTCCCACTGGCCCTTCAGGCTAAGTAATGAGTCTCCCTCGACCCAGTTAAAGAGGTGTTTTGTTTTCTTTTATAATAATTGAGGCTTCAGCCCCAACCTATAAAAAAATTATTCATCAAAAATTTAATCTCCTCTAAAAATTATCAACAATTCACTCCAAGATAATTTTTAGGTGATTATTTTAAAAATTAGATTAATTTTTTAAAATAAATTTTCTAAAAGTAGAAAAAATTAGTTTTATAATATGTTTACAGAACTTGAATAAACCTCTTTTTAGAAAAAATAATTTTTTTAAACATAAAACATGATTTATTCTTATCTCATGCTTAGAAAAAATATTTTATGAATGATAAAAAAACTATTAAATAGATAATATAAAAATTTGACTAAAATAATTACCCTATATTGACTAATTTAATTTATTTAGATAAAAAAACTTCAAACAGATAAAAACACTTTTCAGAAATACATTTATTTTACTTTTAAATGGCATTTATTTTCATTTCTAATCAATTGAAAAAATGCATTTATTTTATTAATTTGTAATCAATATACTCTAAATAATTAATTTATTACTATTAGTAATCACTAATTTAACATCTATGTTATATGGCCTTGTTTACATAATAATATTAATAGTATTTTATGGTTTATAAAACTCAGGGTTGTGTATAATGCAAGAAATTAAAGAACTTAAATTCATTTGATTTTTTATAAAATAATAGGGTGTTACATTATACCACCTTAAATAAATTTTAATCTCTCAATTTAAAAATTATCTTGGTAATAAATGTTTTGAAATTTGAAAATTACTTTATTGAAAATCAACATTATAAAAGGTTTGAAAAATATTTATCTTTAAAAGAGGGAAAGAAAAAATATGAATTCTATCTGAAATAACTCAAAATTGGGTTTTGATATAGTATACAATTATTATTAAATCTAAATATGGACATTAAATAGAATACTAAAGCCTATGTATTAATAGTGAGTGATATATAACACGATCATGCAAAAATTAACCACAAAAAACCATAAATCTCTAATGAGTTAAATGACCATTGATTCAATAGAAATGAAAGTACCAGGGCAACATTTTTTCCCAAGGTATTTTCCCTAAATATTAGGTAATGTTTACCATCAAGATAGATAACATGATAAAATATAATTACTTGATTTATTTATATTTCAAATGTACAATCGTAGCCTTTGATAGTGTTTTGGTCAATTTCCATTTCATATCTCTTTCTATGAAATGAGATTGATTTTTTATGCTTGAATATCTAAAAAATCATAATACCAATAATAGAATAATAAATCATTCCTTCTATCTCTAGTTATCATCAAAACCAAAATGGTTAGCATACTTTGACCAATATGCATAAATCCTTATATGGTGAAATAATATATTAATCTCTAAAACCTCATCCATTGTTCAACTTAAACCATTCCATTAAAATTTAACCATATGACCCTTCCAAACTTCAAAAATATATAAGTAAGGACATATATTTTCACAAAATCAACCTAACATCAATCCACCATACATCAAAAAGTATCTCTTAATTGTCACATACCAAATATGTGAATACCTTGGTCATATTTTCTCTTGAAACATGGTAATAACCAAAATTACCAAAAAATATCAATAAAGACATACATTATTTTTCATTTCCTAAATAAAACCATAGATTATTTAATATATTCCTTAAATTCAAAAAATATGTAAACTCTAACAATGATAACATAAACTACTTAGTCATCAAATCCTTAATGAGTTCCAAGGTAATCAATACAATCCAATTTACTTTATCCTTAATAATTATATATTTATCCAAAATAAACACCATTATCTCAACATCTAGATCATATTAATGGTTATATTTCCCTTAATCTTGTTTTTTCTATAAAATATTACCTTTCCATTAAATCACTTTTCTAGTTCATTAGTATAATTTAAAATATTCTTGAAAGTCATTAATGAAAAACATCTATAGAACAATTCTTATATATTTTTCATGATTTATATAACACAATTCTAGAATGAAAACAAAAGAACACTTCAATTATTCCACTTAATTCTTAAACTATTAACTAGGATTCATCATCTTATTCCTTAATAACTCATACATTTTAGATTCCATTTGTAGTCTCTTCATTATCAAAAAATAAAACCCATACTCATGAAACTATGCTGATATTCTTCTTGAGATTTCCCCATAGGACCTTAATTTTAATAATTACGACAATTTAAATATTTAAAACATGCTATAATTGATGATGAATTAGGAAAAACATTATTCCCATCCATTGAGTCAACTGAACATTTCATTTTTTCTTGGAAGTTACTTACTTGGACCCCTTTTCTCTATACATAAAACATCTTCACATCCATTTGAGGCATTCCCCCACATGATTATTCTCACATTATATATATATATATATAATACCAAGTCTTCATTTCTCCTTGGTATCCACCACCCGATTGATTAGTGAATTATATCATTATCTTCTTTGGTGTGTCTGAGATTTAGTTAAGTTGAATGTTTTTAATCATATATCATGATAACTGATTAAGAATAATCATAATATATTTCACTAGAGTATTCATACCACTTTATTTCTTATTTACTCATTATCTATCACATTCAATGTTATCTCAGTTCCTTATGGTTCCCTCCTTTGAATAAACACGCAGAGTTTAACTAACATTAATCATAGCGTAAAACCACATAATCATGAAATATCATTTATAGGATATCAAAAACATTAGACCTTATTTTCAATCAAATATACCTTAGTTTTAACCTAGGTAATTCATGGTCATCATATATTCAAACCCTTTATGATGGTTTATAAAGAGTGTGTGAATTTCTAAAGTATATCCCTTGGGAGTGTCATACCAAGTGTCTCTCAAGGCCCAAATTCATTCACCAGGTGATGATCAATTTAATCTTAATGCAACATTTTCAGAGTTATTACCCCTAGGTGAAACTATACTAGAATCAAATCCACTTCTAGTATCCATATAGGGATTTAATTTCATATAAACCACTTGCTCTATCCTTCACTAAAATTCTATGACATTTTCATATACTATAACTTTTACTTATACTTATCCCTATGGATCTCACTAAATTTGTATCATCCTAGTTTACAAAGGATAAATGTACATATAATCTTATACCAAATATAAATAACTAGGCTTTTCTTACATAAATTTTAAATCTTTTTAGATTAATATTCCACATATTTCCCAGATACACATTTAGGGATCATAAAGGATTATAATTTTGGAGAATAGGCACACAATATTATTTTTTCAAGAATGATCATAAAAATTTCCCTTAAATATATTCCCATTTAGTAATCTTCATAGTCACACCCTACTTAAAAATGTCTTCATTACATGGGTAAATGAAATATAAGAATAGGTAATCTTATATTCTCTATAATACTAAACATGAGAGATACCAATAGATTGTCTTATGAAATCATAAGATAACCATTAGAGGATGAGTTGATAAAAAAAATTAAAACGTTTATACCAAATCTATCATGGATCTTAAGCATGATACATGTCATAAAACATTATCTTATCAAAAGACATGAAACATAAGAATGAGAGATCATCATAAAAAAAAAATTAACAAGAGGTTCATGTCATATAAGTGTGTCAAAAATATAAGTATAGAAACCATTTTACATGATTGAGTCAACATCCAAGAATAGAAAATCGAAATGAATCAGGAATCAAAACCTATTTCCCAATTCATAATATATCAGACATCATCACATGTTTCCCATTTCATAGTGGATTTGAAATCATCACATGTTCGTCATAGAGGATCATGTACATACACCTGTTTCCCATCATAATCTCATGAGATATTAAAATTTAATTAATTCCTTGGAGGGATGTATATATCCTATCCATCCTTATTTATAACTTAACCACCATCCTTGGTTGTAATGTAACCACCTTCACATAATGAAAACCATAAATATTTTTTCCACGATCTCATAAAACATTCATCATAACATAACCCATAGAAATGAAATTTTCTTCATTAACATTTCATCATATTATAACCCATATAAATGAAATGGATATCATAATCATTTCATCAAATCATAAACCATATAAAAAAATTGGTTTCATAATCATCATATCAATTCATTACAATATATCCAATGCTAAAGAATGGGTTTTGTAAATATATCTTTATAATAATCATAAAATAAATATAGGAAGTATAAGCATTGTATCATTGGATCATATCCCTAGTAAAGATAAAGTAACATCAAAGGATGTCATCTTATATGTAAAAAGATTTTGAAAAATTATTTGGAACGTTTCTTGAAAAAATGACCTTTCCACATTGAAAATTACCTTTTCAAAACAAAAATTATAGAAAACATTTGTATAATAAGTCTCTTTTAAAATTAACTTTAAAACTTATAAATAATGATTTAAAACATTCTATGCTCAAGACGTAAAGAAATATAGTTTATTTTGTATACGTTAAAACAAATATTACTTTTACATTCTCCATAAAAGATAAAAGGGAATTCTTTGGAAATTGATAGGAAGATTCCTTTTAAACCATTTTTTAAATTCAAATTTGTATAAATATTTACTTAAAAAATCATTGGATAATAGTAAAAACATTCTCAAAGAAAATTTTAGAAAATACGGACATGGATGAAAAAAATAATTTTATAGAAGGGAGAAATAAATTTAAGTTTTCAGAAAAAGTATTATTTTGGCATATTGAGTACATAAATAGAGGAAAATGAATAGAAAAAAATGAAATTTCAATAAATAACCATAGGATAAAAACTTTCATCAATTTATTGAAAGATAGATCATACAATGTCATCATTGGAAGCATAATCATAAACAATCCTGATACACAATGAGACTGTAACATAAAACCATTACCACTTTGGTATCTTTTTAATTAAGAGATCCATGAAAGAAAAGAAAATTATATGGGTATTTATAGCCCATAATTATTATGATAATAATCATAAATTACATTCATGGGTAGTACATACATCACAAAAAATAAATAAATGGTGTATAAGTCATGTGTCCCACACAAATAAAAGTGAGATAAACATCCCTTACTACATTTTTAAATTTTGAATCGTAAGAACTATTAACAAATATAATCAAATGAATATTTAAATATCATGAAAATATTTCTATTCAAGATATAAAGTTTAAAAGTTTCTTTATATAATCCTCATAAAATAAGATAGCTGCATAACATACATATGTTCTAAAGAAGATAATTTGAAATGAAATTCTCTTATCGCTTAAGTCTCGACATCAATCATACATGTTCAAAAATAATGTATAATAAATATAAGTTTATTTCAAAAATATTATATAACCATAATCATATGTATCGTACCATACATTACTTTATTATGACATTTTATTACCTGTTTATCAATGATTCCTTGTAAAAAAATCATATTTTAGTTAATAACTGCTTTGTTTTTCATGTATATTATTTTGGTATTTCTAGTACTTAAAAATTGATCATGGTTCCATAATATAAAAGTGGTTAAAAATTATATAAATATCATATAAATTCATTATTTATATATTTATATTAATCCATTAAAGGTTGATAATGAAAATGAATTACACCATTCGTGATGACATTAGGTCGAACATACACATGAACTTTGTTTCCATTTTCTTGGAGGATGAAATAAACGGAAGGTAAATAATATATTACATTTATAGAATAATTTTAATTTCATATATATCACATATTTTTATTAAACATATTTTTATTACCTTCCATGTAAATCATAAGTGAAGAACGAATCACATCTCTTCACAAGGTAGTAGTCTGCTGTACACATGAGCAACACTATCATATTCTCACAGAATGGAATGTAAGTATTTTTATATGATATTATAATTAATGAAATATAATTATGTAATAAATATAATATAAATAGGTTCAATCCATTATTATATCCATACATGAGATATGTTAATGGAAAACAAATTACATCGGTTCATGAGGTTGTAGTACGTTGTACACACAGTCGATGATTTTGTTTCTCACATGATGGTAGATGATATAGATTTACATAATAAAATTAAAACAATAACATCATATTATATTTAATGTAATTATTTTATTATATATTTATGTTTGAAAAATATTTTAAGGATTTATAAGAAGAAATAAAATGAAAATGTATGGTTAAAGACAATATGACCCCACCCAGATGGCTCTGTAATCCCCTGGCTCCCAGATATCTCCTTCATGATCGCTCTGCTAGGGTTCCTTCTCCCCACTATACATTAGACTAGAATTGTATTCTTCCATTATTATAGATATTCAAGGATTTTAACCCCAATTCTCTCTAGCAGTTGGTTCGCTCTGGTATACTCTCGGGTCTTTTTCTTCTTTTTGGATTTAGTGTCAGCACATTAGTTCCTTCTCCGACCGCCTCTTATACTCTCTAAAGTCTCGATCAGCTGCTCTATTCCACTTTGAATTGGTAGCAATGGATTAAATGAGTTTTTGGGCTTTACAGTTCAGCGATTATGGATCTCCTAGCATCTCATTCTTTTTCTTTTAGGGTTTCGACCCCCTTTTCCTCTTCACTTTCTTTTTTCAATTTTTTTTTTCACAGTTTCTCATTAGGTTTTATTCTGGTTTCCTTTTTTTATAGTTGTATTTAGAATTTAATACCCAATTCCATCTATCAATGGTTCATTCTTTGATGCAGTGTTCAGTCATTTTTTGGAAGTGTTTTGTGATGGGTTTGGTCTGATGTGTTTTATGCGGCCAGTTGTTCACTTTTGGTGTTAGTCATCAGTGTAAAGAATGAGGTGAAGAGTTTCTTTGGTGGATCACTGTTTCTTGGATTATGTATTCCCTATATATAGTGGAGGGATGTTTCTGTGATGTGGTGGGTTTTGGTGGACATCATAGATATCACCTACGTGCTATTGGTTTGGGCTAATGCGATTGGTGCATCTGGGTGAGAAGTTTGAGTGGCTCCTATTCATGATGTTTGATGGCCATCAACAATGGTGTTGTGGTGACATCTATAGCATATTTGTAGTTACAAGCTTGTATGTGGCAGTGGATAGAATTCTGTCTTTATTTAGAGTTGATGGTTCCATGAGTTTTTTTATCTATTTTTTAAACCTATAATTTCATGATTTTTTCTCTTCTCTAGTTCCAATATTCCACCATTACCCATGAGGTGGAGCTACATAGTGGTCTTCAAGGTTCTTTGGGAAGTGAGTCTGAGTTGGAAGCTTCGAAAGGTAGACAGTGATGATGAATTGGTCATCAATGATGAGGATGTGTTTGGATCCAGTGACGATAATGATGGTGGTTGGTAGTGATGGGAAAGATAGTGAAAACATGTAATGGGATGCCTCATGGTTTGAGAATGGTGGTGTTGATGTACTTTTAAATTTTGGAAACATGAAATTTAAGATCATGTGCGGTCCTTTGAAATTTTATATTTGAATTGGGTAGGGTAATTACTGTGGGTGGGATATTGAGTTTACTTTTTTGGATTTGTAACTATTTGGATTTGTTTTTGGTTCACATTTACCCTTAAAAAGTGTCATTAGAAAATAAAAATATATGGATTATGGCCATGGTTAAGGAATAAAACTCTTCTTTGAAGAACCCCTTTAGATTTGAACCTAAATACTTATTAGGATTGTTTCATAATCAAAATAAGTGATATAATATTTTTTTATGGAATTAATGAATTTTTTTATGTCATGGAAAAAAACTATTCTAGAAGTGTGAAGAGAAGAAGAGATGGGGTGTCAATTTATAATTGTGGGAGAGGACACACTTGGAATTATTAAAAAGAAAAAGGTATACCCACATTTTAAACTAAACAGAAGGATTCAAATTGTCTTATTCACAAACTTTATATGAGATAAGATAAAAATATGTCCATAAAACAATACGTTTAAAATTTTATAGGTCATTATACCCTTTATCGATTTAGTTTAACCCTCAGTAAACCCATTTTAACCATAACCACATTAATTATTTTTACTGATTTTTATATTAATGTCGAAAAAAATTAATTAAACCTTATTATATAATATAAATTATTATGATTAAAAATATGAAATCCTTTTTTTTAAGTTCCATCCACTAAAGTATAAAATTTTAATTTAAAATTAAACCCGCAGACGCAACCTGAAAGAATTTTTCCAAAGAGAAAATTTTCATATGTAATGAAATTATAAATATAATAATTCTATATCAAATTTATTCTAATGACTTAAATTTTATTAATAAATATATAATGAAACTAATTTTACTTTTAAAAACATTTTAAAATTAAATGGGTCTTATAAATTATTTAAATGAATTTTCAATGCTTAATAAAAAATTGTATATGTTTACTATTCATTGAAAAATTAATCCCTTATGAAATTTTTCAAAAACATAATCGAAGATAATTTTTACATGATTATTTCAGAAATGAAATTAATTTTTTAGAATATATTTTCTTGAATTGGAAAAAATTATTTTTAAAATAAGTACATAAAACAAGATCAAACCTCTTTTTATAAAATATTTATTTTTAAGCATAAAACATGATTTATTCTTATCTCATGCTTATAAAAAATATTAGATGAATGATAAAATATATTATTGAAGAAATAATATCCAAATTTCATTAAAATCGTTCACCAATAGTTAATAATTTAATTTAATTAGATAAAAAACATTATGTGCATAATAAATGTGTTGAAAAAATACATTTATTTATCATTCCAATGTCTTATATTTTCATTCCTAAAAAAATTAAAAAATGAATTTATTTCATTAATTTTTATACCATATAATTTTAATAATTTAGTTAGTTCTATTCATACCCACTAATTTAATGGCCATTCTAGAACATCCAAGTTTAAATATTAACATTTTAAAGACCCGAAAATTTCTAGGAATTTTTTTTTCTAAATACATTGGAATTTTACGAGTCTGTGGCTTCTGATGGCACTTGATTCTGAGGCCCAGTGTGCCCGGAATCAATTTTTGATGTTTAGATCAGTTACGTTCAGTAAACGAATTAGAGTGTTTTTCTATCTTTTGAACCGGTGCTCAGAATTGAAATCCAAGGGCACCGATGAACTCACAGCGCCGATAATTGCTTAAGGGGACCTTTACCGTAGTTGCGTTTTCATGGGAGGAGAAGTTATTATTGGGGTTTAATTAAAGAAGTAAATAAAATTGTTTGTACAATTTTATTCTATATCTAAGGAGGTTAATTCCTCCCATGGGATGTTTTTTGTGGGGACCACACCCACCCTACTTCCCATTTGTGGATAATTGAAAGGTGGGGCCCACACGAGCCCCAACCTTCCACCTTACCCTAAACTCCTTAACCCTTTTAAAACCCCCATTAAACTCCCATGTTAATGTTGACAACTCTCCCAAATTTGTGTAACTCTTCACCTTTCCCTTCCACCATTAATTCTTGCCAACATGCCTTAATTAATGAGATGAGTCACTTAATTTAATTAATTAAGTGGTTTGGTTTTGGATTTTAAAATCTTTGTGGTGTGAATAAAAATAATATCATGAGATATTATTTTGAGGGGGAGATTTTGGTATTTGGAGAAACTTTGGTGAAGTTCTTGAGTTTTGAGAGAACTCTTTTTTGAAGAAGAAGAGAACTTCTCTCTCGACTAAGGACGATGCCTCTTCAATGAAGAACATCGGTTCCATAAAGATCGACGACAGTTCCTTCCCGACGTTGACGGAGTGGCAACACATTCCGCATCTATGACGAACGAACCATATTCGTGTTAGGGGTATTGTTTTGAATTTCTCCTTACCTTTTTGAGGAAGGAATGACGAGTGCGGACCAACCTTTTCCCGGTTGATCCGCGGATCACTCGTGCATACAGGTTGGATGCGGGGTTATTTTTTGGGTTTGAATTTCAGTTTGAATTCTTAAATCTTAATTGAAAACTTCTAACGCAGTGGGCTCAAGCCGAAGAACAAACCCGACCCTCCACAGATTGTTTGTTTATGCGCGTATTGACGGGCGACGATGAAACAGGACCGCAATGGCATATGGAAGCCATCCAAGTGAAGAACGGGTCCTGGGAGAGCCGCAGGCGCAGAAGGCGGGAAAATCGGACCACCGAAGCGCGTCTGGTGGTCCGTGGAAGACGCTTCCAGCATGCCGCCGGAGGAAACAAGCCGCGTCAACAGTCACAGCAGCGGTGCAACGGACCCTGCGGCCGCGCAGGATCCGGGACGCCCGAGGGGGGGGGGGGGGGGGGGGGCGCCAGCTGGCGCCACCAGTGTCAATCAGTGGGGAGTTCGCACCTCCCCCAGTCCACGTAACGCTCATCCTGGTTGTCCAAGTTGTGGCCAGCCACGGGCCGGGCCATGGCAGTCGGTTCGGGCCGACCCAGGGGGTGATGGGCCGGGTCGGACAGGGCCCAGACCCCCTATTTCTGGACTGTTTTCGGTTAAACTGACATATCTTGAGCTACGGACCTCCGATCGATGCACCGTCAATTGAGTAGGATTACTTGGACTGAGACGATCATTTAGATATATTACAGTCAAGGTTTTAGAAAAGTTTGGTTATGGCCAGGTAGGTTCGAACCCGAAACCAACCGGGCCCTCGAAGCGGAAACACTTATAACTTAAGGACCGGACGTCTGAATGACGTGTCATCGACTACGTTGGATTCCTCTTGATAAGATGGTTCTACTGGAATATTTCACCCGAGGTTTGGGTGCTGTTAGAGTATGGTCGGGATGGTTTAGCTTAGAAACCAACCGGTCCCCTAGAACGGAAAAGCCAATAACTCTCAGACCGGACGTCTGATTGACGAATCGTCGGCGGAATTGGTAATCTCGTTGTGAAACGGTTCCATTGAGTATACCCCATGGGAATTCGGGATACAGTTGAGATATGTTTGGGTTGGTTCATACACAAAACCAACTGTTCCCTCGGGACAAAAAGGCTAATAACTCACAGACCGGGAATCCGATTGACACGTCGTCTATTGCATTGAGACCTCTATGATGAGGCGGTCCTTTGTGATACTTCTTCATGGGACTTCGTGACACTCGGAGTGTTCACCAGTGGATCGTGGAGCGGATCCTCCCGAAGACGAGCATACGGAGTACGGTGACCTTGTAGCTGGTTGTGAACTGATGACTGCTTGTCTGATTTGATTCAGAGTGAGTTGTATAGCCCAGTGGGGAGAACTACTATGTTGGGGTGGTAGAACGATGGTGGAGAGCACTACTGTGTTGGGGTGGTAGACCTGTGATACTCGACAGGAGGTGTACCTCTGTAGGCTATGAGGGGGAGCACTACTTTGTGAGTTGGCAGACCCATGGCGGGGAGAACTACTGTGTTGGGGTGGTAGACCCGCATTACTCGACACAAGGAGTACCTTAGCTGTCTAATGTTAGTGAGTGGCACCTCAGAGTCATGATAGGACTACTGTGCTCGATAGAGGGGGAGTTCTCCAGCAGCCATGTTTTCATCATCGTGAATAAAAATCCTGGTTTGAGATGAGTCAATGACCTTTGTGATTTCCTCATGATTGATATGGGTTACTTGATAACTTAGGTATATGTATGGGCATATACCTAAGTAATGGTTATCTGTTGAGATATTTCTTTGTGGTTTATCCTTTTTGGTTTTAGTGAGACCTTGAGGGTCTCGGGGTTTCTACTGAGTATCGTTATACTCACCCCTGCACGGGCTATGCCCGCACCTCATTGTGTTGGATGCAGACGACGGACAATTCTGATCGAGGCAGAGTGTACGAGGACTGGACGATACCCATAGGTGTACTTCATGACGAGTTGGTACCCGGAAGAGACGGACGGACGGACGGACAAATGTGGAGTGTTGAGGAGGACACCTGTACCTACCCTTCAGTTAATAACCCGGAGGATGATTCAGGAGATGCTTCCATCTTCCAGCTATTGTATTTTCAGTTTTACTTTCTTCAGTTATAGCTGTACCTTTCTTTTGGGCTTGTATTCCGACCCCTTGTACTTTCAGCTCATTTGTTACATTGCTTTACTTAGTGTTTGCTTCCGCTTGTACTCTGGTTGTGCGTGTGTTTACGTTTTATAAAGGTAATGTCTTCCCAGTTATAGGGATTTACACCTTTGATGCTAGTCGCCAGCCCCAGGCCTATAGAAGGAGGGCTTGGGATAGTTACGACATGGGACCTGGGGGACGGGTCATGACAAAATTAACAGTATATTGTTGTTTACTAAAACTCAGAGTTTCGTGTAACATGAGATATATAAGTAATTAAATTTATTTAAAAAACTCATAAAATATCAAGGTGCTACATTCAACACCCTTTAATAAATTCCATCCATCCAATTTGAACTTGATCTTTGTAATCGAGGTTTTGAGTTTTGAAAATTATTTAATGGGAAACTCACATCGTAAAAGGGATGATAAAACATTATCTTAAAAAGTGGAAATGTAAAATTATAAAGGCCATCTGAAATAACAAAAAATTTGGTATAAAAATAGGATAACATTAGTGAGAAGTAAAAAATATACATAGAAGAGAATACTAACACCCAAGGATTAATATATAGTGATAGAAAATATGGTCCTTATAAATTTAACCACCAAAAATCCAAAAATCTATGATGAATTAGAAGACCATTGATTCAAGATAAATAAAATTAATAGAAAATTTATTTCTCAAGATATTTTTCCAAAATCTGAGGTACTTTTTACCATCAATATATATAACATTATAAAATATAATTACATGATTTATTTTTATCTCAATAGAAAAATATATTCATTTGGTAGTGATTCGATCATTTTATGATTCATATCTCTTTACAAGAAATAAAGATGAAATTATTTCATGCTTCTAGCACTAATGAATCATAAGAACCATAAAATAATGATATGTAATTCATTCTATCTTTGGTTATCATCAAAACCAATATGGTTATAACATGTTATATAATATTACTAAATATTAATATAGTGAAATAACATATTAATCTATAATACCTCATCAAAATTCCAACTTAAATAATTCCATAAATTATTGACCTTACGAGCCTTAAAAAAATAAAAAAATTATAAAGAAGGTATCAAATTTTCAAAAAATCATCTTAACATTAATCCCCCAAATATCATAAATATATCTTAATTGTCACATACCAAATATGTGAATACCTTGGTCAAATATTCTCCTAAAACATGGTAATAACCTGAATTACCATAAAATATCAAAAAATATAGACATGCTTCCTCATTCCATAAATAAAACAATAGATTATTGAATGTATTCCTTAAATCAAAAAATTCTGTAAACTCCAACAATGATAACAAAAACCCCTTAGTCATCAAATCATTAATCAATTATAAGGTTATCAATACTATCCAATTTAATTTATCCATAATAGTCACCTATTTATCCAAACTAAACACCATTATCTCAACATCTAAAACATATTAAGGGTTATCTTTACCTTAATCATTTGTTTTCTATAAAATATCACTTTTCTATTGAATTGATTTTCTATCTCATCGGTACCATTTCAAATATTATTCAATATCCTTAATGAATAATATATGAATAACAATACTTATATATTTCATGATTCATATAACATAATTCTTTAATTCATTATACAATTAGTTCAATCATCCCACTTTATTCTTAAAACACTAACTGGGCTTCATCATCTTATTAATTAATACATCTTTCATTATATATTTCATTTTTCAACTCTTCATTATCAATAGAAATACCCTTTATCATTCAATTGTGTTGTTAATATTTTTGATCATCCCCCTTAAAAAATCAATTTTTACAATTCCCATAATTTATACATTTTAAACATTTTATTATTGATGATTCCTTAAGAAAACCATTATTATCAATGATTATGTTAATTGAACATTACATTTTTCCTTGGTAATTAATTAATATATTCCCATATTATCCATACATAAATCATATTCTCATCAATTAGAGGCATTCCCTTTGTGATTCTTCCCACATTCTCTATATATAGAAAACTAAGTCTTATTTCTTATTTTATCTCCACCACCCAAGCCCTCAGTGAACTCTATCCTTCTCTTTTTAGGTGTATTTGAGAGTTGGTTAAGATGGAAGTTATTAATCATATATCATGATAACTGATTACTAATAATAGAAATATTGTTTACTATAGTAATCATCCCATTTGGGTTCTCATTAAAAAAAATTATATTATATTCAATGTTAACCCAATTCCATCTTGTTCCCGCCATTGACTAAAAACAAAATACATAGTTTGATAAATATTAATCATATTTATAAACCACATAATCATGAAAAATAATTTATAGTATGTATAAATCATGAAACATTATTTTCAATATAAGAAACCCTAGGTTTAACCTATTTCATTCATGGGAATCATCTATTATAATTATTCATGATGGTTCATAAAGAGTTTGTGAATTTAAAAAGAAAATCCCTAAGTGGTTTAAACTAGGTGTGAAGTAAGGCCCATTATCAATCACTAGGTGATGATCGAGTCTACATAAAATTCTTTTTTTGGAGTCATCATCTTAAGTGAAACAATTCTAGAAGATATCCAATTGCATTATCAATAAAGGGATGAAATTTATTGGTAACCCGCTGGCTCTATCCTTCACCAAAATCTTAGTTAACTTTCTTATACATTAATTATTCTTAAACTTATACATAGGGATCTCACTAAAGTTTTATCATACTAGTTTCCAAAGATTAACTAAACCGATCCTCTATTACCAACTATAACAACATAATATTTATATACATATACATTAAATCATTTTAGATGAATATTAAATACATTTAAAAAATAAACACATGAGGATTATAAAGGTTTAGAGTCTTTAGAGACTAGGCACACAATATTCTTATTTTATAAAATATCTTCAATATCTACCATTAAGATATCCCCCCTTAGTACTCATAATTTACACAACAAACATAAACCTTTCCTTATAACCAGGGGAAAGGAAACATAAGAAATGGTGATCTTAAATTCTTTGCAACATTAAACATGGGAGATATAAATCAATGGTCATATGAAATCATAAGATAAGCATAAGGTTATGAGTTAATAATATAACATAAAAATTTCATACTCAATATATCATGGATTACAACCAAGGGTCATGGAATAACACATTATAATTTCATAAAACATGAACTATAAGAGTGAAAAATCATCATAAATAAATTATGAACCAAAATTTCATGTCAAATAAGTATGGAACCATCATAAGTATATAAACCATTTCATTTGTCAAGGTTCACATCCCAGACCATTAAATCACAACGAATCAGGAATCAAAACCTATTTCCCATTTTATAAGAGATCAAGCATTACCACATGTTTCCCATTTCTTAATAGATAAGTCATCATCACCTATTTACCATAGAAGATCAACTACATCATCATGTTTCTCATCATCATCTCAAGATATATAAAAAATTAACCAATGCATTGGAGGAAGATATAAGTTCCATCCATCATTGATTATAACATGACCACTATCCTTTTTTATAATGTAACCAACATCCTTATTTATAACATAACCACTATCACAAAATAAAAACTATACATCTGTGTTCTAAAAGAACATAAAAATTTCATCGTAGCATAACCCATATAAAGAAAATGGGTCTCAAATTTTTTGTATCATAGAATAACCCATATAAATAAAATTATTTTCCAAATCATTTCTTCAAGTCATAACCCATAAAAAGGAAATGGGTTTTATAATCATCTTATAAATACATCACATTATATCTTTTTTAAAAGGAATGAGTTTTAAAAACATCTCTCTATCACAATCAAAAATAATCATGAGAAAGGAAATTAATGTTATCATTGGATCATATCCAAACTAAATATCATGTGAAATAAAAGGATTTCATCTTTGATGGAAAATGAGTTTGAAAAATCACATGGAATATTTATTGAAGAAAATAACCATTCCACATTTCAAATCACCTTTTAAAAACTAAAATATAAAAAACTTTTTGAAAATAATTTTATTTGAAAATAAACTCTTAAAAATTGTAAAATAATATTTAAAACAATTAGTGTCCATGATGGTTGGAAATACCATTCTATTCGTACACATTAAAACGAAGATTAATTTTACATTCTTAGTAAATGGAAAAAGGGACTTGTTTGGAATATGATATAAATATTAATTTTAAAATTTTTTAAAAATTTAAATATGGTTAAAAATATCTTTAAAAAATCATTGGTTAATGTTAAAAATTTCTTCAAAACATTTTTTTTAAAATATTGACTTGAAAGAAAAAAAAATTTCGATCAAAGAGAGAAATAAATTCTGTTTTTCCCTTAAAAACATGCATTTAAAATATTGACTTCATAAAGAGTGTAAAATAAAAGGAAAAATGTAATTTAAAGAAATAGAAAATATTTTAAGAAAATTATTGAGTTTTTTTAAATTTAGATCAAAATATCTCATCATTGGAAGTATAATCATAAAAATTTCCAATAAACAATGATATTGTAACGGAAAACCATTACCACATTTGTATATTTTGAATCATGATCCCCATGAAAGAAAGAACATTAGATGGATATGTACAAAAAAATATTATTATTATTATTAGGATTATAATATACATTTATTCACATTATATACACCACAAAAAAGAAACAAGTGGTGTATAAGGCATAATTCCCACAAAAATAAAAGTTGAACAAAAATCTCATACCACTTTGTTAACTTTTGAATTATAAGACCCATTAAATAAAAACATAAAATTAATATTTAAATTTAATTAAAATAAGTATATTAATGAGAAAAAATTTAAAAGATCCTATATATACACCTCATAAAATAATACTGATTCATAACATAACATAGGTCATAGAGAAGAAAATTTGAGATTTAATTCCCTTACCACTTAAGTCTCAACTTCCTTCACACGCATTAAAAATTCCTATATAATAAAAATAATTTTATTATAAATCTATTAAATAACCATACTAATATTTATAATACTATTTATTATTTATGTGTGACCCATTAATACCAATTTATCAACAATTCTGTTTTAAAATCACGTATTGGGCAATAACTACTTTATTTTTCATGTATGTTTTAGTTTTTCATTTCTAGTAATTCTATATTGATCTTGGTAAAATTTTCCTAATAATTTTATCCTTGATATATATATCATATATATTTATTATATATTTATTTTTATTATTCCATTAAATATGGATATATAAAATTAATTACATCATTCATGGAGATAGTAGGTCATATGTAAGCATGAACATTTTTTTCCATTTTCTCGGCGGATGAAATGGTAAAAAGGTAAATAATATATAAAATTTACAGAATTACTTTTTTTTGATATATTTCACATATTTTTATTAAACTCGTCATTATTACTTTCCATTTAAAGTGTACGTGAAGAGCGAATCACATCACTTTATGAGGCGGTAGTTCACCTTACACACGAGCGACTTTATCGTATTCCCACATAATAGAAAGTAAGATGGTGTATATGATATTATAAATTCAGAAGAATAACTATGTCTGAAATATAATATTAATATTCTTAATCCATAATTATATCCATCTGTGAGAGGAGCTTATGGTAGTCGAATTTTATTGATTTGCGAGGCAGTAGTTTGTCATACACGATCCACAGTTTCACTTCCCACTTGATGGAAGATGAGAGATATTTAAACCATTCCATTAAAATAATAAAATATAAGTATTTTGTATATTCTTATTTTTTTTATATCATCACGTTTAAAGAATATTTTATGGAGTTATAGGAAGACATAAAATGAAATCCCATGGTTATGGACTACACATCTTCTTTAGAGAACACCATTAAGTTTACACCAAAAGAACTAATAGAAGGGTTTACTAAAATTAATAAGTTCTCTAGGATATGAGGAGTAATGTAATTAATAGATATGGACTAGTATTGGTTGAAATAAATGGGGTTTTATGTGTTAATAATATATGATATGGGGTTCCCTTTTATATGTGGGGGATATGACACACTTGGAGTTCTGGAAAAGAAAAATTCATACCCATGTTTAAAACATGTAAAAGGATACCAAACAGCTAATTATAGAAAAATATATTATTAATGTAAAAATATGTTCATAAATTGGGTGTTTTACAAGTTTATAGGTCATTTTTAACCCCTATCATTTTTAACCCACAGTAATCCCATTTTAACCTTAATCACAATAATTATTTACTACTTATTTTACAATTTATTTAGAAATAAAATAAAGTTATCCATATTATAAATTTTTTATTATTTATATTAAGAAAATCGAATCCATTTTTACAATTTCCAACCATAGAAATGGAAAAAATTAATTAAAATTAAACTTAGAGACGCTATAAAAAAGCAGTTTTCCAAAGATAAACTTTTGAAAATTATAAAAAGTTTTAATATAAAAATTCAATATGAAATTAATTAAAATTACCAAAATTGTATTAATAAAACTAATATTGAACTGTTTTTTACTTTGAAAACCATATTTAAATAAATTTTAACTTGTAAATTCTTTAAATGAAGAGGAAACTCTTAATAAAAATTTGTATATTTTTAATATTAATTGAAAATATAATCTCTTCTAAAAATTTTCAAAAATAAACTCGAAGATAATTTTTTCATTATGATTTAAAAAATGAAAAAAATTATAATAAATTATCTAAAATTGGAAAAATTTAGATTTAAAATAATTACACAGAACGTGACCTAACTATTATTTATAAAAAATACATTTTTTAAACATAAATAATGATTTATTCTTATCCCATGATTTGAAAAAAATATTATATGAATGATAAAATTTTTTATTTTATATAAAATATATAAACTTCATTAAAATAATTCACCAATAATGAATTATTTAATTTCTTTAGTTAAATACACTTTTTGCACATAAAATTTTTTTTTGATAAAAACATTTCTTTTACATTGAAATGATTTTTATTTTTATTTCTCATAAATTCAAGACAAATGTATTTATTGTATTAATATGTAAACTATATACTTTTCATAATTTAGTTATTCATATTTATTACCTCTAATTTAATGACTAGTTTATAATAGTTAGGTTTATATACCTATATTAATAGGATATTACTGTTTACTAAAACTCGATGTTGAATGTCACACAAGTTGTTGAAAATTTTAAATTTGTTTTAAAAAAGAATTCATAAAATATCGAGGTGTCAAAATAGTTGTGGATCTAAAAAAACCATGGACCACCCACGAATGTTTGGGATGATTCCCATAGCCTTGATTATAACTATTTGAAAAATTATCATCTTTTGTTTGATAATGATGACCATAAATAGAAAAATTTATAACTTGAATAGGTTGGGAAGGAAAGTTAATGCTGTGACAAAAAGAAAAATAATTTCAACAACTTCCACAATGTTAAAATTTCTCCATATGTGAGTTTTCATGATTGACCATATAAATTCCAATTAAAATAAAATTATAATTTTTAATAGAATTCATTTCTCTCTATAAAACGACCCTCCTCCTATAACATTTATGTTGAGAATTTCTTCTCTAAAGTATTAAAAATAAATTTAATTTCTCAAGCTATTTTGTTTTATAAATCCTCACTAGAATATTGATCAAATAATGATTGGTTTTAAGTGGTACACCCATCGTAAAAATTTACCATTAATAAATGTGGAGAAAATGGTGATTAGATCATTATTTAAGTAGACTCTGAAATAAGTCCGAAGTATCATGTAACAATTCACTATATTATTCAATAAACTAATTTATTTTATTCCAAATATTTGTGTTCATTATAAAAGGATAAAATTTAATGATTAATGTATTAAACACTTAATCCCATGTTTCAAAAATATTTCTTATAACTGCTGGAACCATGACCTATAATTTCCCTTGACGAAAAACAGAATAATCATCTATTTTAACTATTACTCACTTGATCCTCTTAATGGATGTTTATGTACACACTATAAAAGTCATAAATGACGTGGAAAAAATATTCATTGGGAATACCATTAAAATATTATAACATTGATGTCAAGGATTATTTGATCACCTAATTTCTTAGGTGATAAAGTAACCTAATAATTGAAGGGTTGCTAAAGAAAATTGGTTATTAAAACTCTTTCAAGTTGTGTCTCTCACCCTTGAGTTGTCTAATTGGTGGTGGAACAAGATTCTCTATTTTTCCTAAAACCTCCCTATTATCTCTATTTTTTAACACATATAGATGTCACTAGATTTTTTGGGATAAAATATTATAATTTATCAGAATATGATAAAGTTCACAATAAGAATAATTTCAAAAACTACATTGAATACAACCAAAAACAATAAACAAAAACAACCATATTTAAAGAACGTATTTTTTTAACAACAATTTTCATTTTATTTATTTTTTTCAAACATGATAACATGAAGAGATTCCCAAGAAATGGTGGCAAAAACATTGGATCATCACATTAAAAATGATAAAATTTTATTATTATTATTTCCTACTAAATATTTTTATAACCACGAATAAGGTGTTGAGCACATAGGAAAGAAGAATTTATGATAAACAAGAACGAAAACTCAAAACAATAACAATATTGGACATTTATTTTTTAATTTTCAATTTTCAATAATATAAAATTTGAAATGTGATTCTTATATTTAAATTATTCAAGTAAAATAACTATGAAGTAGTCAAGTGTTGTAACAACAATGAGGATATACAAGTGGATTTTCAATTTAATGGTTTAAAATAAATATATTCTTTCACAAAAATGTAATTGCATGCACTTCTATAAAATGATTAGACCAATCTCCCTCACTAAAAAATTAACCAGTAGAGGTATTGATCTTGTAGATTGTCACATAATATTAATTAACTTTAAATAGTTTGAATAAATAGAATTTAGAAAAATCTCACCAAAATATTTTCATGTTTTGAAAATAAATATCTTGAGGTGCTATGCAAATTTTTAAAAAATGATGTGGAGAAGAAAAAAAGATAAAACCTAAAAATTTAATTACCTAGGAAAAATTTACCAATAAAACATTTTCAATTAAATATTATCAAAGATGTACGTGTCAAGAATAATTAGAAGCAAAAAATGTATAAAAATTAGAAAGAAATATTCTATATTGGTAAGATTCTCATTACTCTACTCCACTTAGAATTCTTGATTTCTCGCTATGTTCTCCGCTAATGAGACATCTGGGTCTCTCATCTCTTTCCTCTTCAAAAATATCAGATAAATAAAAATGTTTCCAAAATATATTATCTCCGATAATTTCCCCTCTTTTTTCTACGATTATTTTTTTCTTACTGTGAGGCGATAAATGCATTTCATCAACTAAGATTATTCTTCAACTAATTACCTTTCATTTGACAATGTCCATTTTAATTTTATTACCTACCAATGACTCAAATAAATACCAATTAACAACTATATCTACTACACATGAATTATTTCCAAATTTATCATGAGGCATTCCTAGAGTGAGTATGTTTTCACCATCTTCCAATTTTTCCTCAACCATCAGTTCACTACATAACCCATATAAAGGAAATGAGTTTCATAATCATCATATTAATTCATCACAACATATCCAATGGAAGAGGAATGAGTTTCATAAACATATATTAATCACAATAATAAACTATACAGTGAAATGATATGGATAATATCATTGGATCATATCATTAGTTAATATGATGCAATATCAAAGGGTGTCATATTAAATGGAAAATGATTTTGAAAACATTTCTTGAGGAAAATAATCTTTATACATTGAAAATTAAAATTTCAAAACTAAAAGTTCATAAAAAAGTTGGAAAAAAATTTACTTGAAAATAAACATTAAAAAAGTATAAAGTAATCTTTAAATCATTCCATGGTCAAGACAATGTAGAATATAATTTATGTTGTATATGTTAAATTGAAGATTCCTTTCACATTCTCTATAAAAGCTAAAAGGGACTTGTTTAGAAATTAAAATGAAAATTACTTTTAAACCATTTTTTAAAATATAAAATGTGGATAAAATTGTCCTTAAAAAATAATTAGATAATAATAAAACCTTTTTTAAAACATTTTTAGAAAATATCGACATGGATGAAAAAGGTTTTTTGACTGAAGAGAGAAATAAATTTATTTTTTCATAAAAATGTAATTTTGTAATATTGTGTACATAAAGAGAGGAAAATGAATGGAAAAAATTAATTTCAATAAATAACCAAAGGATAAGAAATTTCAGGATTTTATTGAAAGTTAGATCATATGATCTCATCATTGGAAGCATAATCACAAACAATTTCAGCAGAAAATGAGATTATAACATAAAACCATTATCACTTTGGTATCTTCTGAATCGTGATCACTATAAAAGAAAAAAAATTATATGGGCATGTATATCCCATAATTATTTTCATAAGAATCATAAAATACTTTCATGGGTAGTACATAAACCACACAAAATAAATAAGTGGTGTATAAGTCATGTGTCCCACATAAATATAAGTGAAATGAAAACCCCTTACCACTTTGGTAAATTTGGAATCGTAAGCCCCATTAAAGAATAAAATAAAATGAATCATTAAATATCATGAAAATAATTATATTCAAGATATAACCTGTAAAAGGGTCAGTATGTAATCCTTATAAAATAATGTGGGTGCATAACATAACATATGTCCTGAAGAAGACAATTTGAGATGAATATCTCTTACCACTTTAGTATCAATTTCATTCATACATGATAACAACTATTGTATAAAAAATATAAGTTTATTATAAAAATATTATATTACCATAATTATATGTCTCATTCCATATATGATTTAGTTATGACCTTTTATTATTCGTTTATCAACAATTCCTTGTTAAAATCATGTTTCAGGTAATAACTGCTTCATTTTCATGAATGTTTTTGTTTCGTATTTCTATTCCTTCAACTTTGATCATGGTTCGATAATATCCAAGACATTAATCATGATATAAATATATTATATATTCATTATATATGTATTCATAGTAATCCATTAATTTTTTAGATAAAAAATTAATTACACCGTTTATGACGACGGTAGGTCGTACGTACGCATGAACGATGTTTCCATTTTCTCGAAGGATGAAACGAAAGGAAGGTATATAGTATATTAAAATTCTAGAATCATTTTTATATCATATATATCACATATTTTTATTAAACCTATCTTTATTACCCAGCATGTAAAGCATAAGTGAAGAACAAATCACATCGCTTCACAAGGCGGTAGTCCACCGTACGCATGAGAAACGTTATCGTATTCCCAAGGAATAAATATTAATAATTTTTATGTGATATTATTATTAAATAAGTATAAATATCCAATAAATATCATATAAATATGTTAAATCCATAATTATATCCATACTTGAGGGGTGGGGATGGAAAATGAATTATATCGGTTTGTGAGGCAGTAGTCCCCTGTACACACGATCGATGATTTTGTTTCCCACATAATGGAATAGTAGATATGTTTAGGAAATGAAATTAACATAATAACATCTTAGTATATTCAGTATACTTATTATATTATATCCACATGGTTTAATAATATTTTAAGGAGTTATAGGAAGAAATAAAAGGAAAACGCATGGTTAAGGACAATAACTATTGTTGAAAGAACCACTTTAGGTTTACAACTAAATCCCTCTTAAGATGAATTCATTATGAACATAAGGATTATAGGATATTTTTATGGAATTAAGGAATTGTTTTTGTTATGTATTGAAAGAAAAGGTTTTATAAGTGTTAATACGAGAAGAGTGGCAGTGACCATTCACTATGGGAAAAAAGACTTTTTACGACGGACTTTTTGCGAGGGGAATAAATACCATCGCAAAAAGTCAGTCCAAGAGGTTATTTGCGATGGGGGTAGCGACCTGTCGCAAATAACCAATTATTTGTGACGAGATTTCGTCTCCCGTCACAAAAAGTTTGGCTCGGATAGCACGCCAAACCACACCAAACTGCACGAAGATTTTTTGCGACGGTGGGATCCCACCGTCGTAAATAGTGAAGTATTTGCGATGGGGCCCGTCACAAATACCCAGCGGCAGTTAATAGCTTTTTGTGACGGGATGTCGTCCCGTTGCAAAAGGTGTGTCGGCAAGACCTACTTGCGACGAGTCCCATCACAAATAACTTTTTAACCGCCGACAGTAATTAATGCGGGCGTAGGTATTTGCGACGGGTCTCGTCGCAAAAGCTATTATTTGCGATCGGATACCGGTCGCAAATAGTCATGTCGCAAATAATCTAACCTATATATACCCCCATCCGTTTTTCTCTCATTACCCTCAATTCTTAGATCCTGTTTCTCTTTGAACTCTGATTTTAGAGGGAAAATTTTTCTAAGTTAATTTTTTTGTTCACGAGGAAGTTGTGAATCTGTCTACATCAATAGAAAATAAAGCTTAAAGGTTTTTATGTTTTTTAATTTATTTTTCATTTCATTTTTTATGTTAATTTTTAATATTTTTGATTAGTTGTAATTAAATTAAATTTAAATTGTTTTGTCACGAGTATTTATTTGTACTAATAAATTGAAATTTTTAGTACTAGTTTTTAATAATTAGTAATAATTAATAATTATTAATGATAATTAGTAATGTATATAATTAATTTGTAGTAATTAATAATAATTGGTAATAAATAATAATAAATACTAATAATTAGTAAAAAATATTAATAATTATTAATAAATAGTAGTAAATAGTAATAATGAGTAATAAATAGTAATAACGATTAATAAATAGTAATAAATTGTCATAAATAGTAATAAATTGTAATAATTAGTAATAAATTGTAATATTTAGTAATAAATTGTAATAATTATTAATAAATTGTAATAATTAGTAATAAATTGTAATAATGAGTAGTAAATAGTAATAAATTGTATTAATTAGTAATAAATTGTAATAATTAGTAATAAATTGTAATAATTACTAAAAAATTGTAATAAATTGTAATATTTAGTAATAAATTGTAATAATTACTAATAAAATGTAATAATTACTAAAAAATTGTAATAAATTGTAATAATTAGTAATAAATTGAAATAATTAGTAATAAATTGTAATATTTAGTAATAAATTGTTATAATTACTAATAAAATGTTATAATTAGTAATAAACTGTAATAATTACTAATAAACTGTAATAATTAGTAATAATTAGTAATATTTATTAATAAATACTAATAATTTGTAATAATTTATAATAATTAGTAATAATTAGTAATAAATACAGATAATTAATAATAAATTTTAATAATTACAAATAAATTGTAATAAATTGTAATAAATTGTAATATTTAGCAATAAATTGTAATAATTACTAGTAAATTGTAATAATTACTAATAATTAGTAATAAATTATAATAATTAGTAATAAATTGAAATAAGTAGAATAAAGTGTAACAATTAGTAATAAACTGTTATAATTTGCAATAAACTGTTATAATTAGTAATAAACTTTAATAATTACTAATAAATGGTAATAATTTGTAATAATTAGTAATATTTATTAATAAATAATAATAATTTGAAATAATTTGTAATAATTAGTAATAAATATAGATAATTAGTAATAAATACAGATAATTAGTAATAATCAGTAATAATTAGTAATAATTAGTAATAATTAGTAATAATTAGTAATAATTAGTAATAATTAGTAATAACTAGTAATAATTAGTAATAATTATTAATAATTAGGAATACATAGTAATAAATTGTAATAATTAGTAATAAATTGTAATAATTAGTAATAAGTTGTAATAATTAGTAATAAATTGTAATAATTAGTAATAATTAGTAATAAATTGTAATAATTATAATAAATTGTAATAATTAGTAATAAATACAAATAATTAGTAAAAAATACTAATAATTAGTAATAATTACTAATAATTAGCAATAATTAGGAATAATTAGCAATAATTAGGAATGATTAGCAATAATTATTAATTAATAGCAATAAATAGTAATATTTAGCAATAAATAACAATAATTAGTAATAAATAGCAATAATTAGTAATAAATAGAAATAAATAACAATAAATAGGAATAATTAGTAATGAATATGAATAATCAATAATAATTATTAATAATTAGTAATAATTAGGAATAATTTGTAATAAATAAAAATAATTAATAATAATTAGTATTAAATTTTAATAATTAGTAATAAATTGTAATAATTAGTTGTAAATACTAATAATTACCAATAATTACTGATAAATACTAATAATTAGCAGTAATTAGCATTAAATAGGAATAATTAAAAATAATTATGAATAAATAGGAATAATTAGCAATAATTAGGAATAATTAGAAATAATTAGGAAAAATTAGAAAAATTAGTAAAAATTAGCAATAATCAACAGTAATTAGTAATAAATAGCAATAATTAGTAACAAATAGCCGTAAATAGCCATAAAGAGGAATAATTAGTAATAATTAGGAATAATTAGGAATAATTAGTAATAATTAGAAATAATTAGTAATAATTAGTAATAATTAGTAATAATTAGTAATAATTAGTATTACTTAGTAATAATTAGTAATAATTAGTAATAATTAGTAATAAATATGAATAAATAGGAATAAATAGGAATAAATATTAATAAATAGGAATAAATAGTAATTCTTAGGAATAAATAGTAATAGTTAAAAATAAATAGGAATAAATAGTAATAGTTAGAAATAAATATGAATGGTTAGTAATAATTTGGAATATTTAGTAATAAATAGGAATAATTAGTAATAAATAGCAATAATTAGAAATAATTAGCAATAATTAGAAATAAATAGCAATAATTAGCAATAAATAGCAATAATTAGCAATAATTAGCATTAATTAAGAACAATTAGAAATAATTAGTAATAATTTGCAATAATTAGCAATAAATAGCAATAATGAGCAATAAATAACAATAATTAGTAATAAATAGCAATAAATAGCAATAAATAGCAATAAATAGCAATAAATAGCAATAAATAGCAATAAATAGCAATAAATATGGATAATTAGTAATAATTAGGAACAATTAGCAATAATTAGAATAATTAGTAATAATTAGGAATAAATAGGAATAATTTGGAATAAATAGGAATAATTGGTAATAAATAGGAATAATTAGTAATAATTAGTAATAATTAGTAATAATTAGTAATATTTAATAATAAATAGGAATAAATAGGAATAAATAGGAATAAATAGGAATAAATAGGGATAAATAGGAATAAATACTAATAAATAGGAATAAATAATAATAGTTAGCAATAAATAGGAATAGTTAGGAATAAATAGGAATAATTAGGAATAAATATGAATAGTTAGTAATAAATAGGAATAATTGGTAATAAATATTAATAATTAGTAATAAATAGTAATAGTTAGTAATAATTAGTAATAGTTAGTAATAAATAGGAATAGTTAGTAATAAATAGTAATACTTAGTAATAAATAGGAATACTTAGTAACAAATAGGAATAATTAGTAATAAATAGGAATAATTAGTAACAAATAGTAATAATTAGTAATAAATAGGAATACTTAGTAATTAATAGTAATAATTAGTAATAAATAGTACTAATTAGTTAGCAATAGTTAGGAACAGTTAGAAAGAAATTTTAATAAATTTTAAGAACTTGGCACAATTTCCAGTGGATTGACGACACTCCTTTTGCTCGATGAATTTTCTCCTTTCAACTCTCACCGACTCAAAACATTGTGAAAAATGTGCTACTACATAGGCATATTCAATCTCGTATACACGAGATTGGATATGAATTCGTAGGATCATATTTTTTATAATGTTTTCAGGCGGTGACAATTGGAAGAAGACGATTCATTGACGAAAATGGTGCACTTTTGTCCGACGGGTCCTTTACTTGCATCTTTCTCACACTGAAATTAGAATGAAAAATCTGATCAGAGATAGGCATATTCATTCTCATTTATACGAGAATGAATATGTGTACCTCCCACCAGATTCTTCATTGATATTTCAGTGTGATAAAGATGAAAGTAAATGAGCCGTCGGACAAAAGAGTAGTCGTCAATCCACTGGAAATTGTGTCTCCATTAATTAATGGTAATTATTAAGAAGTAGTAATAATTATTTATCTTCTTATTTCAGATAGTGTTTTGATAATTTCAAATTATTCAAAAAAGTGATGATTTTATATTTTGTAGAAAAATATAGAACAAGGAAGTCGATATTAGTTATTATTAGATGATCGTGCTTGGATAAATCTGTGCAGAAATCCGAATGGCTCTGGTTTAAATCTTGTATATATTGAGGGTGTTGAAGCTTTCTTAGCATCTGCATCATCAAAACCATAATATGTTTCAGAAGGCACAATTAAGTGTCCTTGTAAAGAATGTTCTCTGAGAATGTTTGACACATTTGACAAGGTTGGGGGAAATCTCCTGCGGTTTGGTTTTCAACCACATTATGTTTTTTGGTATCAACATGGTGAAAGTAGTTCTATAGAAGATACTAATAACTTGATTCCATATCCATCATGGTTCCAAAATTTAGTACATGATGTTGTAGGTCCATCTGTTCAACAAACTGAAACTCACGATGATATTGATTTAACTCCTGAGTTGTCACCATCCGAATTTTATGAGTTGTTGAGGTCTGCTGAGGATGAATTATATCCTGGTTGCAAGATAAGAAAACTAGAAGTGGTTGAAAAATATATGGCTATTAAATCAGATAAAGCAATGTCAAACAACTGTTTTGTTCAGATATTTTCTTTGGTTAAAACACTGGTACCTGAATGTAATATGTTGCCTTCAAATTACAATAAGAGAAAGTGGTTGGTTCATAATCTAGGCCTTAGTTATCGGAAGATTCATGCATGTAAAAATGATTGCATCTTATATTCTGGTGAAAATGTGTCGTTGGATAGTTTTCCCAGATGTGGACAATCGAGGTATAAAGAAGCTCAACCAAGGAATTCTGGATCGATTCCTTTAATACAGTTGAGATATTTACCGCTTACACCTAGTATGCAACGTTTATTTATGTCGCATAACACAACTTCAATGATGTCATGGAACAAAACCAATATTTCAACCCGTAAAAGCTTGGATCATCCATCTGATGGAGATTCATGGAAACATTTTGATCGTCTGCATCCGTCTTTTGCTTTAGAAGCCCAAAATGTGCGATTGGGTCTTTCTACTGATGGTTTTTATCAGTTTGGTTCTTATGGTATTTAGTATTCATGTTGGTCTGCCTTTATAACTCTGTACAATCTACCTCCATGGATGTTGATGAAAGTTCCCTATATCTTTTTGACCTTATTAATCCCAGGATATCCGAAAAAGAATATTGATGTCTATTTAAATCCATTGATTGATGAGTTAAATGAATTGTGGAGTAATTGTGTTAGTATATATGATGTTGCTGCAAATCAAAATTTCTCATTAGAAGATTCATTGATGTGGAAGATTAGTGACTTTTCAGCATATGACATGTTGTATGGATAAAGTACACATGGTCCGAAATCATGTCCTTACTGTATGAAAGACAATAAAGCTTTTATGATCATTAGTGGAAAAAAAACCTTGCTATTTTGACTGTCATCGCAGATTTCTTCCAAATGATCATCCTTTTCGAAGGAACAAATCTCATTTCAGAAAAGGCACAATTGAAAGGGATGAACCTCAAATAATGATCTAAGGTACAGAGTAAAAATCAGTTGTATTTTCATTACCTCCCATAAAATTTGGGCCAACAGTAAACCAACAAGGAATTCAGGGATTTGGGAAAGAACATAATTGGATAAAACGAAGCATTTTTTTGGATCTACCATATTGGTCTGATTTGTTAGTCTGCCACATGTTGGATGTCATTCATATTGTGAAGAACTGTTTTGATAATTTATTTCATATTTTTTTGGATACACCAGGTAAGACCAAAGATATTATAAAAGAACAATTAGATCTTGCCCAAATTTTCAGGCGACCAGAACTTGAACAATTTGAAAATGTCAGATCACGGAGGTTAATGATGGAAAAAGCATCTTATACACTATCCAAAGAGATTCGCTTATTATTTTGTTAGTGGATTGATGATTTGAGACTTCCAGATGACTATGCTTCTAATTTGGGCATATGTGTTAAGAATAGTCATATTACCAGATTCAAAAGTCCTGATTGTCATGTTATAATGGAAAGACTTATGCTGATTGGATATATAGTTTTATTGAATTCTATGATTTGGGATTCGATAACAGACATATCATATTTTTTTCGAGACATTTGTGCAGCGACAACAGACTACGATGCGCTAAGAAAACTGGAAGAATATGTTGCTGTAATTATATGTAAACTAGAAAAAATCTTTCCTCCAAATTTCTTTAACTTAATGAAACATCTGATATTACATTTACCACATGAAGATAAAAGTGTAGGTCTAGTATAGTTTCGATGGATGTAACCATTAGAGAGATTCATGAAAAAATTGAAGAAAAAAGTACATAACAAACCATTAGTTGAAGGCTCAATTGATGAAGCTTATTTTCAAGAGGAAATTGTTTTTTTTTCTGATCTCACTATTTTGAATCTAAATATCCCTCAAAATAAAACCGCATGGTATGAAATGAGGAAAAATTTAATGATGAAATGGACAATAAATTATCAGTTTTTAATTAGCGAAATCTTCGCTTCGGTGGAGTTCAAGAAAAATGGATTTCAGACGATGAACATCACCGAGCTTATACATATGTTCTACTCAACTGTGAATAAATGACAACATTTGTACTGTGAGTGATTCTATCACTTATTCTATAATTTTTGTTATAGTATGTAACCTTATTTTATTTGTAGGTTATATGATAATCATATCAATAAACAACTTCCACAAATTACAGCAGCTGATCTTGAAGAACAAAAAAAAATTCTCAATGGTTTCAAAAACTGGTAACATAAATTATTGATGGTTTAATATCAATTCAATTTACTATTTATTATATTGATAATTGTTTTATAAATTTTCAGGTGTCACAACATGCTAATAAAATTGATAAGCGACTCTGTATATTGAGTAACCCACCATCCAAATGGTTAAATAATATAATGCATATGTGGTGAATGGTTTTCTATTTTATACACGTGCAGATGGGGATTAAAAAAAACAACGAAAAGTGGAGTTTTTTTGAGAGGATCACATCATAGAGAAACTGAAGTTGACTTTTACAACATTCTAGATGAAATTATTGAGCTTTGTTATCTTAGATTGAATTACATAATGGTGCATAAATGTCAGTGGTTGGATACTGAGAGAGGCTTGCATGTTCATCTGACTCATGGAATCTTCGATATTAAATATAAAAATCTTCTTGCAGTAAATGAACCATTTTTACTAGATCAACAGGCACATCAAATTTATTACGCAAAGTACAGTTATACTTCAAGAGACTTGAGTGATTGATGGAGCATAATAAAAATGAAATCTCGGGAAAATCAATTTACTCAAACTGAATGTGGTTCCGCTGAAGTCAAAGGAATTGAAATTTTTGAAGAAAATACTCAAAATCCATTTTTTTCACAAAGAAACGTGAATATCGATGAAGAAACCCCACAATTAAGGGTCGATGGTGAAGAAGATGTTAATGATGTTACAAATGAATTTTAAATGACAAGGGATTGTGAAAGCGAAACTCATATGGATATTGATGATGTCGAGGTGGAATATGAAGACATTAACATCGTCATATATGAAGATGATGATGAAAGTGAACATTGACATAGTTAAATGCTGGTTATGATCATAACTAATATATATATATAATAGTTATTTTAAACTATATTCTAACAACAATAATATTTTGTTTCAGATGGACTCCGATCTATTATGTGAGTTAGAGGAGGCTGAGCTACCTTTGGATGAGGGGGATGTGGGATCATCTGACCCTCATCCTACTGGTGGTTCAGGAGGAACATAGAGGGGGTGTAGTCTTGCACGACTGGTGATTCCTAACCCTATCCTTGAGCGACTTCCATGTATTGGCTTCGATACACGCACACATATGTATGTTAACCTATATATTTTAGCTAGCTTTCATTTATTAATTTATATATATACTAATTGTTTGATTATTTATTCTTTTTTCATAGTTTTGTGCATGTAGCTGTTGGAAAAGGGAGCGTTATCTTGTGCAATTATTTTTCTCAGTCATGGATCACATGGGAACAGATTCCCGTTGATGTGCGTCTCGACATGTATAATCATTGGATGGTATGTAAATAAATAATATTTATTTTGAAATTTATTTTATTAATAACATGATATTATAAATTATTTATAGGGTTTATAGTATCCCATCAATGATAGCATGCTTGGAGATTTCTATGCAGCATGGGAGGGGGCTATGCATGAGCGTTTGCGTCAGTTTTTACACAATTTGAGAAAGATGACCATTAAAAAGTAGGAGAGACAGTATTTGATGAGTCGTGTAGAGCCCACCAACAAGAGTACATTTCATCTTAGGTTTGGGATGGAATATGTGTACAATGGTTGGGTGGTGGATTTCAGAGGAGGTCTTCATTGGGTCGGCAGAACCGGGGGATACTGTAGGTGACACATCGAGCTGATATCCATACATTTAGTACGCATAGAGAGCATCTGATAAGTATTTTTTTTAAATATTTTATATAACTTCAAATATAAAAAAATTATTTTATATTCATATAGGAATTCGAGCATCCCGATATTATAGAGTATGATGTTTATCGGAGGATGTATAATGATCCAGCCACCAGAGAGATTAGAGGTGATCGCCAGCGTCAGATTTTGGTTAGTCATATTTTTTTCAGTTTGAAAATTAACTGCATATAATATTTTCACTATTTTAATTTCAAATTGGAATTAAAGGAGTCATATGAGGCTGCGACCTCCCAAACACAGACTGAGGGTCAGGACAAGGTGACTGATCAGACCAGTGCCCACTATTTCGACGAGGCGACATGGATACAGGCGACTCAGTATGGCTTTGAGAAGGTCCGAGTAGTTGGTATCAACTCTCACATGACTCCTGGTATTTATTATGGTACTACTACGATGTTGGAATACAATTCAAGTGGAGCTCGTGGAGAGGCATCATCTTCTGCCTCACAATATCAGGAGCAGTTCTGAGCTCAAAATGACCTTATAGAGAGTTTGCCGAAGCATCAAGAAGAGATGCGTCAGCAGCAGCAGCAAAAGCAGTAGCACGAGGAAGAGATGTGTCGATGGTAGTAGCAACATCATGAGCATAGGGAGTACATGCGCCGTCTGACTCATTGTTTAGGGATGGAGTTTCCTCCACTATCTCCTTTAGCTCCTCCCCCTCCTCCAGAAGACGACCCCGAGTGATTTTTTTATGTTAAAAACAATTGAATTTAACATTTTTTGTCATATGAACTATTTATAGTTTCTGTATTTTATATCGATGCGAATATTACATAATTTAATTTTAAATATTTAATTATTTTTTTCTGAATATTGAGAATTTTAATAATTTTTATTTTATTATTATTTTAATAATATTAATATTATTGTTTCATTAATCATAATTTTATTAAATATATTTTTTTAGTATAATATTTTTTAATGCTTTTTTATTTTACTAATAAAAATAAAAATAAAAATATTTAATGATTTTTTTTATATTTTTTTGTGAATATTGAGAATTTTAATATATATATTTTTTATTATTTTAATAATATTAAAAATAATTTTTCAATAATCATAATTTTATTAATTTTATTTTTTTTAAAATTTATTTATTATTTACGACGGGATTTGTTGCGACGGATTCCCGTCACAAATAGCCTAAATAAATTGTTTTTTAAAAGTATTTGCGATGGGATTACGAGCCCGTCGCAAAAAGTATTTGCGACAAGATTACGGGCCCGTCACAAAAATTATTTGTGATGGGCCCGTTAGAAAAAAGTTTATATATATAAAGTATATAATAGGAGACTTATTTACTATGGTGAAGTTTCCTGTCACAAAAAATATTATTTGCAACGGGCCCGTAGCAAATAATATATTTTACGTCTCCATTTTCTTCAATGGGGTAAATACGATGGGACCTTAACGCTAAATATTTTTTGCGATGGGATCCCGTCGCAAATAACTCGTTGCAAATACCTATAATTCTAGTAGTGATTTATAAGTGGGCGAGATGGCACACTTGGAATTCAAAAAAAGAAAAAGGTGTACCCGAATTTACAACATTCCAAAAGGATCTAAAATTTCTCATTTGAAAAATTTATATGAGATAAGGTAAAAATATTTTAATAAAATAGGCATTTTACAATTTTATAGGTCATTTTACCCCTCAACATTTGAGTTTAACCCCCTTGTAAACTTCTTTTACCTTAACCACGATAATTAATTTTTACAGGTTTTACTATTCATTTTGAAAAAAATTAAGTTAACCTTTTTATATAATATTTATTATTTTTATTAAAAATATAGAGTCTATTTTTTGAAGTTTTATCTACCAAATTGGTAAATTTGCATCTAAAATTAAACCTGCAAACGCGACCTCAAAGCGGTTTTCCAAAGAGAAAATTTTAATAAGTAGTGAAATGATAAACATAAGAATTCCATATGAAATTTATTCCACTGAACTAAACTATACTAATAAATATGTAATGGAATAAATTTTACTTTTAAAACTATATTAAAATAAAATGGGTCTTGTAAATGCTTTAAACAAATTGGTTGTTTATAATAAAAATTTATATTTTTTACTATTCATTTAAAAATTAATTTCTTCTGAAATTTCTCAAAAATTCAATCCAAGTTAATTTTGACATGATTATTTCAAAAATTAAGTTAATTTTGTAAATTATGTTTTTTAAAAGTGAAAAAATTAGTTTTAAAATAAGTGTGCAAAACACAATGAAACTTATTTTTTTGAAACATATATTTTTAAACATAAAATTGGATTTATTCTTATCTCATGCTTCGATAAAATATTAGATGAGTTATAAAAAATTATTGAATAAATAATATATAAATTTCATTAAAATCATTCACCAATAGTTACTAATTTAATTTATTTAGATAACAATAATTTATTCTCATAAAATCAAATTTACAAAAATAAATATCTTTTACATTCAAATGTATTTTATTTTAATTTCTAATCAATTGAAAAAATAAATTTATTTTATTAATTTTTATACCATATAATTTTCATTATTTATTTTTTCATATTAATACCCTCTAACTTAATTTCTAGGTTATAAGATCTGGGTTTCAATATCAATATTAACAATATATTGTGGTTTTCTAAAACTCATTGTCGCATATAACTCATGCCACATAAGAAATTAAATTTATTTTAAAAAAGTCATAAAATCTCAAGGTTGTAAATTCTACCACCATAAATAAATCTCATCCAACCAAATTTAAATTTATCTTGGTAATGGACTGTTTAAGATTTTATATTTATTTTATAGGAAACTCACATCAGAAAAGGGATGAAAAAACATTCTATTAAAAATTTAAAAAGGGAAAATTTAAAAGTCATTATAAATAAAACAATATTTGGTGTCAAAATAAGAGAACATTAGTCGGAAGTAAAAAAATATACATGCAAGAGTTTACTAATTCCCAATGATTAATAGAGAGTGATAGAGAACACAGTCATGAGAAAGTTAACCACCACAAATCCATAAATCCACGAGGAGTTAAAAGACCATTTATTCATGATAAATGAAAGTAATAAGAATTTGTTTCTAATGATATTATCCCTAATGTTGAGGTAATTTTTACCATTAATATAAATAACATGGTAAAATATACTTTCATGATTTCTCTCGATCTTTGTAGCATAATATCATCCTTTGGTAGTGATTCGATCAATTTATGATTCATATCTCTTTCCAATAAATAAAGATAAATGTTTTTCATGCCTGATGAACTAATGGATCATTATATCTATAAGATAATGATATTTCATTCCCTCTATCTCTTATTATTATGAAAAACAAAATGGTTATCACATGTTATCCAATATTCCTAAATATTCAACTTTTGATATAATACATTAATCTCTAAAACATCATCCAAAATTTAACATAAACCATTCCATAAATGATTGACCTTAATATCCTTATAAAAATCAATACATTTTAAAGAAGGTATCAAATTTAGACAAAATCAACTTAACCTTACTCCCCCAAATATCATAAATTATCTCTTAATAATCACATACTAAATATGTGAATACCTTGGTCAAATATTCTCCCCAATATGGTAATAATAAGAATTAACATAAAATCTTGATGAATACATACATGATTCCTAATTATATAAATAAAACTATTTATTATTGAATATATTACTTAAATCCAAAAATTCTAAAAACTACAACAATGATAACATAAACCACCTAGTAATCAAATCATTAATTAGTTCCAAGGTCATGAATACTATCCAATTTAATTTATCAATATCACTAACCTATTTATCTAATCTAAACACCATTATCTCAACATCTGAAACATATTAAGGGTTATCTTTCCCTTAATCATGTGATTTCCATAAAACATCACTTTTCTATTAAATCGATTGTCTAGATCATCATTACCATTTAAAACATTCTTCCAATTCCTTAATAAATTTTTTTATGGATAAATACTTATGTATTTAATGATTCATATAAAATAATTCATAAATTCATTAGATAAACACTTCAATCATCCCACTTCATTCTTAAACCATTAACTAGGGTTTATCATTTCATTCCTTAATACCTCATAATTTTTATATGTTATTTATAGACCCTTATTTATAAATAGAAAAAACATTACTCATTCAACCATTTTAGTCTTATTATTGAGCTTTACACCTAGGAAATAAATTTTTAAAATGCCCATAATTTCTATATTTAAAACATTCAGTCGCTAATGATTCCTCAAGAAAAAAATTATTCCCAACCATTGTGTTAACTAAACTTTTAATTTTTCTTTAGTAATTACTCACTATGTGCACTTCATTTCCATACATAAAAAATATTATCTTCCTTTTTAGGCATTCCCTTATGTGATTCTTCCCACATTCTCTACATATATAAAACTGAGTCTTATTTCCTCCTTGTTCTCCACCACCCAAGTCCTCAGGGAATTCCATCCATCTCTTCATTGGTATTTATGAAATTTTGTTAAGGTGAATTTTTTTTTATCATATATCATTACAACTAATTAGTAATAATCACAATATTCTTTACTCAAGTAATAATCCCACTTGTTTTCTCATTGAAAAATTATTATAAAATTCAATGTAAAGAAGGTTCCTTCTAGTTCCCTCAATTAAATCAAAACAAAAAACATAGGTTTGAGAAACATTAATCATAGTGTTAAAACAAATAATTATTAGAAATAATTTATATGATGTCTAAATCATGACACATTATTTTAAATATAATATAGCTTTGGATTAACCTATTTCATCCATGGGAATAATATATTAAACTCCTTTATGATGGTTCGTAAAAAGTTTGTGAATTTCAAAAGCATATGCCTCAGGAGTGTCAAACCAGGTGTGCAAAAAGGCCCATTATAGTTTACTAGGTAACAATCTAGCCTAGATCAATGTGCATTTTTTAATTTATCACCCCTAGGTGAAACCATTCCAGATCCACATCTACTTTTAGTATCCATAAAGGGATTTAATTTCTTGGAAACCACTTGTTCTATTATTTACAAAAATTATAGGACAGTTTCTTATACTTTGATCATCCTTAGACTTATACCTAAGGATCTCACTAAAGTTTTATCATCCATGTTTCCAAAGGTTAACTAAACCTATAATATAATACCAACTATAATAACTTAGGATATACATATATATTTATAATAAATCTTTTTAGATGAATATTCAATACATTTCACAAATACAAACCTGATGATCATAAAGGTTTAGCATATTTGGAGACTAGGAACACAATATTCCTATTTCATGAATGATCTGAAAAATCATCTATAAATATCCTCCACTTTAATACTCATAATAGAAATACCCAAATTAAAATATTCTTTATAACATGGTTAATGGAAACATAAAAAGGTTGAGCTCAGATTCTCTCTAAAGGTAAACATGGGAGATATCAATCAGTGATCATATGAAATCATAAAATAAGTGTACAGTTATGTTAAAATAAATATAACTTACAAATTCCCTACCTAATATATGATGGATCTTAAACATGGTTTATAAAAAAACATTATCATTTAAAAAGATGAGAACCATAAGAGTGAAAAATCATCATAAATAAATCATGAACCAAAAGTTAATGTCATAAAAATGTGGAACCATAAAAAGTATTGAAACCATTTCATATGTCAAGTTTAGCATCCAATAACATAAAATCAAAATATATATGTAATAAACACTTATTTCCCATTTCATAATAGTTCAGGAATCACCACATGTTTACCATTTATTAATAGATCAAGCATCATCACCTATTTCCCATATCAAATCAAGCACATATTTATGTTTCCCATCATCATCTCATGAGATATAAAACATTACCCAATGACATGGAGGGATATATAAGTTCCACCCATAATTGATTATAACATGACCACCATCCTTTGGTATAACATAAACACTGTCCTTGGTTATAACATAACCACTATCACATAATGAAAACAATAAACATGTTTTCTATAAGATCACAGATAATTCATCATAGAATAACCCATATAAATTAAATTGGTTTTATTAAATTTTTATCATATCATAACTAATGTAAAGGAAATAAATTTCCTAATCATTTATTCATAACATAACTCCATATAAAAGAAATGGGTTTTAGAATCATCTTTCAAATACATCCTAATATATCTCGTGGAAATGGAACAAGGTTTATAAAAATATCTTTATGATAATAACAAATCATCAAATCATAATGATGTTATAATTGGATCATATCCCCATTAAATATCATGTATCATCAATGTTTGTCATCTTATATAGAAAATTATTTTGAAAAATCACTTGGAATATTTCTTAAGAAAAATAACATTTCTACATTGAAAATCACCTTTTCAAAACTGAATGTTCAAAAAACCATTATAAAATTCTTTTCTTGAAGATAAACATTGAAAAACTATAAAATAATCTTTATAAAATTTAGTATCCATGATGGTGGGAAATACGGTTCTTGTTATACACATTAAAACAAATATTACTTTCACAATCTCAATAAAAGTCAAAAGGCCATTATTTGGGATATGATATGAATATTAGTATTAAAAAATTCTTAAAAAATTAAAAATTGGTAAAAAAATTTCATGAAAAATTCATTTTTAAATATTAAAAAATTTCTTTAAAACATTTATAGAATGAATGGACAAGGCAGAAAAAACGTTTTCGATCAAAGAGGGAAATAAATTAAATTTTCCTTTAATTATTTTTGGTATCTTGAGTACATAAAGAGAGTAAAATGAAAGGAAAACAGGAAAAATAAATAAATAAAGAGATTTCAATAAAAGTGTTTAGCTTAATTATGGTTAGATCAAACTATATCATCATTGTAAGTATAATCATAAACAATCCCCTTAAGCAATGGGATTGTAACAGAAAACCTTTACCACTTTTGTATCTTTTGAATCATGAGCCCCATGAAAGAAAGAACATTAGATGGATATGTATATCCCATAACTATTATTATTATAAGTATTATAAAATAAATTTATGCACATTATATACACCACATAAAAGAAACTATTGGTTATAAGGCATGAATCCCACATAATGAAAAGTGAGATGAAAATCTCTTACCGCTTTGGTAACTTCTAAATCATAATACCAATAAAAGAACAATGTAAGATTAATATTTAAATACCATTAAAATAATTATATTCTGGATATATCATATAAAAGTTCCTATATATACACCTCATAAAATAATATAGGTGTATAACATAACATATGTCCCAAATAAGACAATTTGAGATTTAATTCCCTTACCGCTTAAGTCTTGACATACATCATACAAATTAAAACATCCTATATAATAAATATAATTTTATTAAACATATATTTTAGAACCCTAAAAATATTTATCATACTATATATGATTTAATTATTACCTCTAATTTCTTATTTATCAACAATTAATTTTTGAAATCACATTTTTGGTAATAATTGCTTCATTTTTCATGTATGTTTTGGTTTTTTATTTTCTATACTTATATAATGATCATGGTTCAATTTTATCCAAAATTTTAAACATGATATATATACCATATATATTAATTATATATTTCTGTATAGTCTTCTATTAAATATGGAGATATAAAATTAATTAAACCATTAATGGATATAGTAGGTCACACATAAGCATGAATGTTATTTCCATTTTCTCAAAGGATGAAATGATACAAAGGTAAATAATATTTTACATTAATGTAATAATATTTTTTAATATATATATATATATATATCTCAAATATTTTTATTAATCCTATCATAATTACCTTCCATGTAAATCATATGTGATGAACGAATCACATCGCTTTGTGAGGTGGTAGTCCACTGTACACATGAGTGATGTTATCGTATTCCCACAGAATGAAAATTTAGAAGGTGTATAATTTTTTATAACTATAAAAAAATAATTATGTACTAAATATAATATTAATATTATAAATCTATCATTATATCTATATGTGAGAGGAGGTTATGGAAAATTAATTACATCGATTTACGAGGCAGTAGTCTCCGTACACACGATCGATAATTTCGTTTCCTACTTGATGAAAGAAGAGAGATATTTAGGATATACCATTAAAATAATAACATCTAATTATTTTTGAGATTATTATTTTTATATCATCATTTTTGAAGTATATTTGAAGGAGTTAGAGGAATCAATAAAATTAATGTGCATGGTTAAGGACTACACCTCTTCTTTGGAGAATCCCTTTTGGTTTACAAACAAAGCCTTCATAGAAGGGTTTTCTAATTTAAATATGACTTATAGAATGTGGGGAGGAATTTAAGGAATATATTTGGGCTAGTATTTGTTGAACTAAATGGTTTTGGAAGTGTGAAGAGGAGAGGAGGGGTGACCTTATATAAGTGGGGGAGAGGAAACCCTTTGAATTCTTGAAAAGAAAAAGGCATACCCATCTTTAGAAAATGTAAAAGGACTAAAAAATGAATCATTATAGATACATAGATGAAATAAGTTTAAAATATGTGTATAAAAGTGGATTTATACAAGTTTCTAGGTTATTTTAACCCATATAAATTTATTTTAATCCATGGTAAATCTGTTTTAACCTTAACTATGGTAATTAATTTTTACTCATTTTACATTTAATTTTGAAAGAAAATTCAGTTCAAATTACATTAAAATTTTAATTATTATAATTGAAAAAATTGAATTCATTTTTACATGTTCTATCCACAGATGTTGAAAAAATTAATTTAAAATTAATCCCGTAAATTCTATGAAAAAGTTGTCTTCCAAAGAGAAACTTTTGAAAAGTATAAAATGTTTGAATATAAAAATTAAAAATTAAATAAATTAAAATTAACAAAACTGGTTTAATATATATATAATTTAACTAGTTTTAATTTCAAAACTATATTAAAATAAAAATGATCCTATAAACTCATTAAATGAAAACGAAAATTCTTAATAAAAAGATGTATATTTTTAATATTCATTGAAAAATTAATCTATTTCAAAAAAATTTAAAATTTAATCCATGATAATTTTAACAATTTGATTTAAAAAATTATAATATTTTTCCAACTAAATCATCTAAAAGTGTACAAATTTAAAATAGTTGTGCAGACCATGATGAAACTAATTTTTATAAAAAATACATTTTGTAAACATAAACGAGATTTATTTTTATACCATGATTTGAAAAAATATTAAAAGAATGATAAAAATTTGGATTTAATATATAATATATAAATTAAATTAAAATAATTCACCAATAGGGACAAATTTAATTTATTTAGTTAAAAACACATAGTGCGCATGAAAATAGTTTCCAAGAAAAATATTTATTTTAATTTCAAATGATTTTTGTTTTCATTTCTCATCCAATGAAAAAATGAATGTATTTTAATGTGTAAAAAAATTCATATTCATAATTTAGTTATTTTGATTTATTCCCTCTTTTTTAATGGTTATGTTATAATGTTCAGGTTTAAATAATAATATTAATAGTATACTGTAGTTTGCTAAAACATTTTGTTGCATGTCACACAAGCTATCAATTTTTTTTAATTTATTTTAAAAAATAATTCATAAAATCTCAAAGTGTTATAATAGTTTTTGATCTAAACACAACTTTCTCCTTCTAGGAAAGGTTGGAATGATTCCCATATCCTTGATTATAACTATTTGAAAAAGAATCATCTTTTGTTTGAAATCGAGGACCATAACTAGAAAAATTAAAAACATCAATATGTTGGGAAGGAAAGTAAATGTTTCTATAGAAAGTAATATAATTTCCATAACCTTCACTTTGTTAACATTTCTCCATAAGTGAGATTTCATGAATGACTTTATAAATTCTAACTGCATGAACATTAGAAGTTTTAATAGAAGTTGTTTCTCTTCTACATAGGTCCATCCTCCTAGAACATTTTTATTGATAATTTTTTGCAAGAGAATTAAAATATGTTTTTAAGTTCTTCATCTGTTTTTTTATGTTAAATACACACTATAAGATTGATCAAATAAGTATTTGTTTTAAGTGGTAAATCTATCTTAAAAGGATACTATTAAGTAATTTAGAGAAAAATGCTAATTAAGACATTATTTAAGAATAATCCTAAATAAGTCCCAAGTATAATGTAACAATTCACTCTATTATTCAATAAAAAAATTATTTTATACCTAATATTTTATTTCATTATTCTAGGATAAAATTTCATGATTAAAGAATTAAAAAATTAATCCCATATATTAACTATATCTTCTTATAACCATTGGAACTATTACTTATCACTCCCCTTGAGTAAAAAAAGAAAAACCCATAGTTTAATCTCTTCCTCACACGATACTCTTATAGTAATTTTATGTACCACACTATAAAATTCATAAATGATTTCCAAAAAATATTCCATGGGAATACCATTAAAATATAGTAACACTGAAATCAATGATTGTTTGATTGAATCGTTTCTAGGGTGAGGAGATAGCCTAATAATTTACGAGTTTCTAGATATAATTGGTAATTAAAACTCTATAATGTGGTGTCTATAATCCTAAAGTTCTCAAATTGTAGGTGGAAAAATATTATCAATATTTCCTAAAACATTCTGATGATCATCCTTTTTTCAACACATAGATGTGTCACTAGATTTCAGGGATAAAAAATTCTAATTTATCAAAAGATGATAAAGTGAACAATAAGAATAATTTAAAAAATAAAATAAAATAAGAAATAATTAACTTCACTAAATACAAACAATCATATTTAAAAAATAGTTTTTGTTTGAAATTAAATTTTTCAAAAAATAAATAAAATTTTCAATGTCTTAAAATTTGATCACATGAAGCACTTCCCCAGAAACAGAATGAAAATAATTGATGCATTACCTTAGAAAATATCATTTTTTTATTTCATGATAACTATTTTTTAGCTATTAATAAGTTGTAAAACTCATAGGAAGGAAGGATTTGTGCATAATAATAAAAAAACACAAAACAACAAAAATATTGGAAATTTATTTTTTAATTTTTAATTTTCAATGGCTTAAAATGAGAAAGGTGATTCTTGTATTTAAATGATACAAGGAAAATATTTATGATGTTGGTGAGTGTTTAAAAAAATGAGGTTGTGCAAGTGGATTTTCAATTGCTTGGTTTAAAGTAAATTTATTCTTTCATAAAAATTTAATTGCATGAAATTCCCTAAAATTATTAGACCAATCTCCCATTCCAAGAAATTAACCTACATAGGGTCGGTTCTTATAGATTTTAAATTTCAATATTCATAAAATATTAAAAAGTTATAATTAATTTTAATTATAATAATCTCATAAAAATATTTTTTAATTTTCAAAAGTAATCTCTTGATCCACTATGAAAATTAAAAAAAATATGTGAAGATGAAAAAAGACAAAACAAAAAAATTTAATTCCCCACAAAATATTTAATCATAAAACATTGTCAATTAAAGATTATTAAAGATGCATATTTCAAGAACAATCAGAAATAAAAATTTATAAAAAGAAGAATGAAATATTCGGGGTTGGGTTGATTCTTCTAACTCTACTCGACTCAACATACTTGATTTCTCCCTAAAATATCTACTGCTAGTCTGTGTATTTATATCCTATCTTTCCTCTTAAAGAATACCCAATGAATAATCTTTTTCACAACTATCACATCTCCTATAATTTCATATTCTGTTTTTATGATTTTTTTCCTGTTTTGAGGTGATAAATTTATTCCATCGACTAAGTTAGTCTTCAATTAATCACATTCCACATGGAATTGTTCACTTTATTTTTATCACATAAACATGACTCAAATAAATCCTTCTTAACAACTATATTTAGTCAAAATTTATTATTTTCATAATTTATCTTGAGGAATTCCAAGATTGATTGATTTTTTATCATCTTCCAAATTTTCCTCATGCATCTGTTCACTACATGTCTATTCTAGAATTAAATTTTGATGGATTGGGAAAAAATTTGAGTTTAGTTCAAAGACCATTTTCATCTTTGGAATCACCAATGTCTCCCATATAATAGGCCGAACAATTGGTGGGAATCCAATTATAAACTCAAAACCATGTACATGGGATTAATGAGGTCCATACTATCATTTTATTTCTTTAAACTTGATAAAAAAAGTAATTATAAAAAAACATCTGTTTAGAGAATTCCATAAGAAGAATAATCAAATTTTTTAATAGAGATTATATCTTCTTCATTCTTTATCTTTGAAAGAGAATTAATCACCATATTTAGTAATGGTTTTTTCATTCACTTGGGAATTCAACCGAGTGGGTTGTGTGCACTTAATTATAATTTCAAAAACATCATGCTATACATCAATAAAGTATGTAGTATCTTATAATACCCCCTGTATAGTGATCAACCAAAAAAAACAAGGTATTTGTCATATTCATCCCATATTAGTACACCCAGACTTAGTGGGTGTCTATTTTTTCTAGTTTCTAAATTAGTAGAAACATCCTTATCAAGAAAATATTGAGTATCTATCATATATTCAAAATTTCAAAACTCTTCTCAACTCTGAATCAATACAGAACCATATTGATCGGTATGCTCCCTATCTTAATTTAACATCAAAATCTTGCTCTAGATCTTTACTCACCATTATCTACACTCATTTAATCATTCCAGGTATGGGCTCAACATCCATAATTCGACTCAATCAACTTTTTCTACTTATAGTGATAAATTGATAACTAGTACAGCTTGAAAAGCATGTTCATCAGGCCAAAAACATTACCTTACACCTCCTTTGTAATCAATTTTCCAAAAGATTCGATTAGATTTGTTTCAAAATAATCTCAATTTACATATTCTAGAATTATTCATTCTTAATTAGATCCAATACTAAAAATGGTTTTAATGAACTAAATACATACCATCATCTACCAATCCTTGGTGAGATTCAAGTTTATTTTCATTAGGCTTTAGTTTTAATCTTAAAACATTTACCAAACTTCCATTTCACAAGATTTTAATTGTTGGTTGATCTTGGGAGGTATTTATATAAATTTTAATGGATGGTACCCATCCAAGGATCTCATTAATCACAAGCTATGAATAATACTCATATTAGAATTGATTTAGAATACATATGTTATTTCATATTTTAATTCTCATAAGAGGCATAAGATAAATTTAATTTGGACATTATCTTACACAATTGTATTTATTTTATGTGATACCTCCTGAATGTAGTTTTCTTACTCAGCTAGATACAATAAACCTATGTGTGACCAACATTACACTTATAGGGAAGTGATTTCATAAATTATTTTTCTCTACTACCGTTGAAATTGTTTCATGGATAATATTTATGAGGAGAATTTATTTTATATGGACAGTAGAGTGAATTTTCAAAAAATGGTGTACATACAAACAAAATCATTATAAATTGATAAATAAAAATAAAAATAAAATGAATCTCCATAAGAATATTTCATTAATTGAAATATACTGACATTGGATGATTAAAAATTTATCCATCCAGAATAGATTTGAAAATAAAATAAGAGGTTATATCATTTTAATTCTATGCTCAAACAAAAGAAAAATTAAATTATTTTTTAGATGTTAACCACACCAAGATAAATTGTGTATCAGTTCATAGAAAATTAGGAAAATTTGAATCAAATAACATAAAATAAAAAATGAACCAATACTTAGAAATTATGATAAAATATTATCAAAATAATAATTTTAACCAGAATAAATATGAATAGATTGTTTAACTAATGAAATCCCAATTAAGCATAAAAAATATTTATAATTTTTTTGAAATAATGTGGGGAACATTTAAAGAGAACGATCCCCCTCAACATCCCTACTAGAGTGGTGACTACCACTCATTTCATTCTTCCTGAAAGCTAAAGGGACTACTAATTACATCTATAAGTGTAGGGTTCCATTTGGAGACTGAGAAACAATGCTTGATGTCCCCCACTATTCATGTTTCTTATAATCTACTAGTATTATTAGCCTACATTTTGTCCAAAGAAAATCTTATAATAAATAGATGATGTGACCTATATAATAGATAAGACCACTCATTCACACCCCTTACCCTCTTCTACCTCTAGATGAATCTAAAAAAATAACCTCTTCATACCAAATTCTTCCTCATAATCATTTAGTGATAGGGTTGGTATTTTCATGCTTAGCACTTTTTCCACCACACTCCCCATTCCCAAAGTGTAATCCATATAAATATTGACATACTAAAGTACTCTACCCACCAAATTTATGAATGATTTATATTTCATTAGGTAAAGATATACTTCATACTTGTATGATCTGAGTACACCATAAGAATATCATTGAACAAGTAGTGGTTAAATGTTTTCAGATCTTATATCATCATTGCTAATTCGAGATTGTAATTGTGGTAGTTCTTTTCATGATGGTGTAACTAATGTGATCCATAGTCTACCACGTTGTCATCCTACATCAAGACACACCACAAAACCTTGCATAAGGAATCATAGTACACAATATAATATTTCTAACTTCAGGAGGTACAAAATAGGAGTTGAATTCAACCTCACCATTAAAAACCCAAATGATTCTTGGAATTTCTCACTCCATTCGAATTTAAAATGATTTTGGGAAAACACTATCGAATGAGATTCTTTCCAAGAGAAATATTGTCTAAAATAAATGTAATATCCACCAAAGTCGAAGACAAATTGTTTCTTGAATATGTTCTAGGTACTCTTGTAATATATCATAGCCAAGATCATGTTTAATTTCTATAAAATTCGTCTTTCAAACAACACATGACCCATAAATTTCACTTCTGAGATCCTAAACTGTTATTTTAATAATGTCTTAAATAGATGGTGATCTCTCAAGGTTCATAGGACAAAATTAAAATTTCACCAATCCGCTAATGTTTTCTTATAGAAAACCAAGATGTCATAAATGAATACCACTAACAAGGAGTTATGATGCAAATAGAATATATGATTCATTATGTCCATAAAGACCATTGGGGCATCAGTGAGACCGAACAACATAACTAGGTACTCAGAATTTATAAAACATCTTATAAAGGAAGGATTGTGAATTTCCACCTACATCATTCTCAATTTATGGTACCCCAACAAAAATTAAATCATATAAAATCACTGATCACCCTAGAGAAGATGAAAAAAATCATTGATCTATGGTAAATAATATTTATTCTTGATCATCACCATGTTGAGATTATGTTAGTCAATTCAAAGGTAGATGACCCCATCTAAATTATTTTCAAAACTCACAGATAATGACCATGGTTCCACATTAGGGTGAATGGTCCCCTTATTCTTGATATTATCTATCTTAAATTTTACTCTTTCAATTAATTAAGGGCCATTGGGCAGGATGAAAAAGAAAAGTGGCATATCCTATGGAGTAGTTTGATGGTAAAATTTACTTATTTATAGAAAGGAAACCCAGAGAAACAATTAGGGAAAATATTAGGGTACCTATCCAACACCAATGGAATCTTATCACCATATCCCCATTATAAGCCATCAAGAAGAATCTCTAATAGAAAACTAGACTTTCCACTAGAACTATCAGGACTGCCCTACCAAACCTTGGATACCACTCACTCTGAAATTCATGAGCGTTACCATAAGGAGAGATAAATAAAACATTAAAGTGGTAGTAGTGAATATTATATTTAACTGTCATTATCCATTCCATGCCAAAGACAAGAAAAATATGTCGAGATCTAGAACTAAGAGTCCCAAATAGACTCAACATCAATGATGACTGTATGACACTGAGTGAATTATAAAACATACTCTGTCTTTTTTCATAGTGGATTGGAGATATCTATAAGATAAGAAATTAAATAAAATCATATTTCCATGGAATAAATCAATATAGAATTGATAAATTAATTGTATACACCTATTTAAAATAAATTCAAGTCCATAGATGAAGTAGAAATCACTACACCTATAATAATTGCTGGTCGTGTCACTAATTCCTCTAGATCTTGACCTTTCATATATAATTGTCAATATTTGGACACACACTTAGTATTATTAGAGGAATGCGAGTCCCCTTTCACTTAGGAATATTTTCCCACACCCTTGATTATAACTAATCAAATCTATGAACCCTTGGTATAAGAGGAACCCACTTTGCTTCCCTAGAAGGGGTACCAACAATATCATTGAAGATATCCCCATAATACACCCAAGTGAAAGGTCATAAGATATTATTATAAGTACTGCTTGTGATTCCATGCCTTTTAAAATGGATAAAACACAATTGGATTCCTTCCCAAGGAATCCCCTATAATGAGGTTAAATGGATGCTACACACTCTCATTAGTGCATTATTACAACTCATCACACATACTATATTTCCCAAAAGTGGATCTTTAGCTCCCATGCATATTAGTTAGGGAATTATTTATACTATCTATTTCTTTTATATGTTCCATTTACAAATACCACTTTCCCCCCACTTTATCATAGTTTGGAAAACATAGAATATTAATCAAGGACATGATTTTTTCATTGAATCTCATTTCAAAATGGCATTCCTTAAACTTGTATTTCTAGTAAATATCAGGTGAAATATACTACAACTTGAAAAAATGGGTGGAATACTCTATCATAGATTATTACCTATACTAAAAGGTCATGAACTCCCTGTACATCACCAATTATAGAGTATCTAGGTAAAATTCATTATTAAACATCTACTTGAACTTGTTCTAAGTAAGATTTTCATGAAGCATAGAAAACAACAATGATTCCCACCATATTTAGCTCAACCCTTCCAATATATAGGTAGAAAATACAACCTTTTACATCTTATGGGTAAAGATGATTAATTAGATATATAAATTATTCAGTCTCTTAGGATCCTTGATCACTATACAATATAGGTAGATAATGTTTTCTGAAATATTGGGAATGATATTTTGATAGTACATTAACTGGGTAAATAATTTTCCTAGTAGAAACATTTGTTCTTATCACTGATTCCATGTGATGGGGTTCGATAGGAGGATTTCTTGGAAGAGTTTCCTCTATATCTATTTCCCTATGATTCTTAGAGGACCTTGTCAAATTCATGATCTAAATATATAAAAAAAATATTAAATAAATAAGTAATTCATTTAAAAAATATTCCAATAAAATTAACTTAGGGAACCATCCCAGAACATATAATAGAAATAAAAAATCTCAAAATCCATTAGGTTACTCTTAATAAAACTCATACAAAAATAGAATCCCCAACCACCCTTGTAAGACAAGGTTGGGCATTATGAATAGTTGGTAACACACTATGCCACACCCTCACTAAAGTCTCAATGATATTACATTATACTACCACACTACCCAAATATCAAGAAGTTATGTGATACAATTTTTTAACAAACCAACCAAGGTAAACCTACCACGTCACCTAGGTCAGCTCGCCCTATGGTCCAAGGCATGTTATTGATCATCTTGAGCTAGTGAATAACACTAGGGTAGCAATGATAAAATAATAAGAATTACTTCACCCTTAGAATGAAATGAAACATTACATACATTCCACCCTAGAATTCAGAATGAATTATTTTGAACCCAACATTTCATATATAGATATTACATCTCATTACATGAATATTCATTAGATAATTTAATGATCCATTCCAAAATCATATAGGTCTAGTTTATTTAGAAACTTAGATACCTAAAAAACTAGTTCATAGTTGAAATGAATAATCTCTCATTAATTTCTTAATAACTAGAACCATTCTTAGACACATCTTACATTATACCTTTCTTCAAAACCTGGTGAAAGGAAACATAACAAAGGGTTAGCTCTGATCCTCAGTAAGGGTAAAAAGGGAAAAATCAATCAACACTAAACCATAATATGATCATATGAGTTTGAGAAAATGATAATAAAATTTGAAAATGGTATACTTCATATAATATGTTATAATCACGAGTAATGTAATGAATCATGGAATATCATATGACATGAATAATAAAGGAATCAAAAAACAAAATCCATGAAAGAATAACATTATTTTAAGACTTAGATGTATGTAATAAACATAATCATAGAAAATAATTTTGTTAGTATTCCAGGATTACTATTGAGACTATAATAGTTGATTGGATTCACTCCCAAATCTACCTTAATAATCAAGGTCCACACCCAGAACTATCATTGTTGGCATAGAATCATACTGAACTGGGTTCACTCCCTATTCTTATATTACTTATCTCATGTGATATCTATATTTACCCAATGCATTAGAGGATATATAATTATAATCACACACTAACATAATTAAAATCATACCATATTTTTCCACAATATCATAAAACTTTCATTATATCATAAACTATGAAAAGTAATGGGTTTCATAAGAATTTCATCATGGAATAACCCATGGAAAAGAAATGGTCTTCATAAACATATTTTCATTATAATCGTGAACCATCCATAAAAATAAAAACGATGGTATCATTAAATAATATTATTATTAAATTTTAGGAAACAAAAAAGGATGACACATTTTTTTTGGAAAATTCTTTTAAAATATCACTTGAAACATTTCTTAAGGAAAATAAACTTTTCATTTTGAATTTATTTATTTTTCTTCTAAAAATTTCCCAAATAATAAAGAATAAAATTTCATTGAATGTAATCCAATAAAATTTTAATATGACATTAAATTAATTAGTGGTCATTAGGACCAAAAATTAAATTTATACCTTGTACATTAAAACAAATATCCCTTTCACATTTTTGGTAAAAAGTCAAAAATACCACATTTTGGAAATTGAAAATAACAATAATTTTAAAATTTTAAGTAAAAAGTAAATAAAGGGTGAAATTTACTTTAAACAATCATAAAATAATATTAATAAAATACATAAAACTTTTTTATAAAACATGGTCATGGAAGAAAATAGATTTTTTTATAGAAGATATAAATAAATTTGGTTTTCCTAAAAATGATTGTCTGAATATCTTGAGTATATAATTTAAAGAAAATGAAAGGAAAAACTGTATCATCAAGAAGTAAATAGGGTAGAAGAATAATTAGATATATATTTTTCCAATAAGGATCATATAATTTCCTCAATGGATATTTACGAATAAAAATCTTGATTTAAAATACAATTGAAATAAAGAACACCTACCACTTTGGTAAAATTTGAATAATAATACCAATCAAATAAAAAACCTTATTTGAACATATAAATGTAAAAAAATTCATAATAATAATAATAATAAAATAAATTTATAGGAATTATATACACCATATAAAATAATCAAGTGGTGAATATGACATGTGTCTCATAGAAAAAAACGTGAGATGAAATCCCTTATATCGAATTACACTTTCTTTGAAAGTTCTCTATCCTATTGTATAGTAAAACTAAATTTGTTTTACATATTTACCATAATAAATTGTACTTATAATATCATAAATTATCCATGTATATTATTTCAACATCCATTTATTAATAATTCCTTATTAAAATTATCATTTCCTCGTGTCAACTATTTCATTTTTATGAAAGTTTTAGTTTAGTAGTTTAGGTTCATGTAATTTGACCATGGCTAAATTATATTATTAATGATAATAATGATATAAATATCATATATATATATTAATTAAATATTTATAGTTATCTATAAAGTATATATATAGACAAAATTACACCGTTAATTGAGAAAGTAATACATGCGTATGCATAAAAGTAATTTTAGCTTTTTAACGAATGAAATGAAAGAAAGGGAAGAGTTAATTTTACTTCACATAATAATTAATATATAACATATATAATATATATTCACTAAATATATCTTTATTAATATCCATGTAATGTATAAATGAAAAATGAATCTGATAGCTCTGTGGAGGTGGTAGTCCACATGTACGCACTAGAAAAATTATTGTTTCTAACATATTGGAAAATAAGAAGTAATACATGATATTAAAATTTAATAATTATAAATATTTAATAAATATGACATATATAATTTTTATACATCATTACGTATATCCATGAGAGGAGATGATGGTACACGAGGTGGTAGTTTGACGTACGGATGAACAATGGATTTGTTTCTGGGTGGAGGCATATTTATGGGTTACTGTAGCAGTACTGGAGAATGCACTATTCGCTACTGCAGTAGCCAGAACTATTCATCCATCTGGGCCTTTGGGACACCGGTTTGGTCCTCGGGTCCTGCAAGGCTTTCAGGCCACCCAAGGCCTTCGGTCCAGTTGATTCTCAAGGCCTTCAGGCCACCTTAAGGTCTTAGGGCCACCCCAAGGCCTTCAGGCCACATGAATGCAGGCCCCAGACAGACTACAAAAAAGGAGAAGCCCCAGAAGAGGATTCAGAGTAGGTGCACTCACTTGAGTAGATCCAAATGGTTTGTCAGAATGAGAGGGTATGGCTATGCCATCAGTACCTGCTTGTGATTTCATACGAAGCCTAGCCAGACGGTCATGCAAAGGTGGAGAGCTAATATCAGGATGCAGATGCTGGGGAGGGGCAGTTCCTTGTAGATAGTATTGTTGAATTTTATAAGACCATCAGGTCATATAATCTTCTAAACCTACGGGCCATGTAATCTCTAAGCCTACATGCCTTGTAAGGGTTCCCCCTCATCCCTTGAAAGGGGGGTTATCAAAAATCAATAAAAATGAAGGCCTTCAGGCCATTTAGGAAAACATATTAGTATACATGAGATAATATTTTAATTATTTATTCATGGTTGAAGAATATTTTAAGGAGGTGTAAGAAGAAATAAAATAATAATACTCGGTTAATAATGATACTTCTTTTTGGGAAAATCTCTTTAGATTTACAACAAAATCCTCTTATAATGGGGGTTTAACAATCCCAATTCCTATAAGATCTTTTAAGAGAAGTAAAAATGGTATTTTAATAGGTATTTTATGAAAAAAATACCATTGATGTGTGAATAAAATAGGATATGCGGTTTCCTTTTATAAGTGAGAAGAGGGGCAATTTTGTAATTTCATAAAACATTTAATTTATATATATTCATTTTAATAGAAAAAACTGAAAACTGATATTATTAGAATATGGTACTAGTATGTGTACAAATACTATCATACATTAAAAATTATACAAGTTTATATTATGGTTTTACCTTTATCTCTTTGTTTTAACCCACATTAACCATTTTTGGAAATTACCATAATAACAAAATGTTTACTCTTTAAGGGTCATGATAGTTACTTTAAAATAATAATTGGTCACTAAATGCACCATTAATGATATTTTTATTCATATTCTAAATTTTTTTATGAATATAGGATTTTTAGGAATTTTAAATCATTAAATAAAATGTCATTTACTATAAAATATTATTAATATCATTTTTAGAACAATTCATTTAATTTGAATTTGAAAACTGCATGAAAGAATTTGAATCTAAACATAATAATTTAAAAATAACTAAAATGTCATAGATATATAAAATATTCATTTAATTGAATAATTACTTTAATTTATATTACTTTTACTATTTTTAATATCATTTACTTTATTTTTTTATTAATTGAATAAATATTGTGTCAACATTGCAAAAGAATTTAAGGTAATAATTTTATTACTAAAAATTATAAATGAATTACAATCATGAAAATAATCTTATTATTCTATAAATAACCTTTCATATTCATTCAAAACGTTCTATTTTTCTTATGTGAACACATAAGATAAATTTTAAAACAAGATAATAATATTTATACTTTTTTTATATAAAATGTTATATATGTCACTATTATAGAAAGGTGTCCCATAAAAAGTAAATATAAACAATAAGGTGATATGGTTATAAATAAATTCATCCAATAATATTTAATATTAAAAATTGTGGCATTATCACTTACTTTTAATATAGGTTAACCATATTTACCCTTTTACCATGGTAACGAATTTTTACTATTCATTGTGACAAAAAAATAAGTTTACCTAAATAAATATTATTAATAGTAATAAATACAAATATGGAATAAATATCTCTATATTATATTTCTATAAATGTAATAAATAAATTTTATATGTGTCTCGAAAAGCGTGATGAAAAACTTTTTTACAAAAAAATGCCTTTTGAAGTTCAAAAGTCTTTTTATACCATGATCACATATAATGTTGATTAATATGTAATTAATTATATTATCTATGAATAAAGTATAAATATACTGATTTGTGGCCAAATTAAAAATATTATAGACAATTTTCCATGAAAATAAATGATAGTTTTATAAAAATAGGAATTTCTGTAATCATTAAAAAATCAATAATTTCATAGAAATATCAAAATTTCACCCCAAGTTAATTTTAACATGCTTATTTATAAAATTTATTTATTTATTTTTAAATATAAAATATAAGTTTGTAAGAAATTAATTATAGGTTGGACACAATAAATTTAATAAAAATACCTTTTGAGAAAAATGCATTTTTGAATAATAAAATGTTTCACTAAAAATTTAGTACTTATTACCTAAGAATTAATTAACAATTTTTTTATAAATATTTCATAATGTGTTTATTTCTCTTCATACTAACAAATTTAATATCTACATTATAATCATTATAGTTTAAATTATAATATTTTAATAGAATATTGTGGTTTGTTAAAACTTGGTATTGCGTGTAGCACAAACCATCAGTGATAAAAAATTTATTTATAGATAAATATATTCTATAATCTCTGGGAGTTCCATTATCTTTACTTTAATTAATTACATAATTTTATTTTGAACTTTTTCTCAGTAATCGAGGGTGGTACATTTGAAAAGTCCTTTATGAAATACCCACATCGTAAAAGGGGCCAATAAAACATCCTCTTAAAGAGATTTAAATGGAAGTATGAAGGCTATGTAGAATAAAAAACTAAGTTTAAAAATAGGATAATATTATTAGGAAGTGGAAATATGGACATGGATGATAAAACTAATGCCCAAGGAAAAATAGGCAGTGATAGTGAATATGGTCAAGATAAATTTAACAACTATAAAACCATAAATCTATGATAGGTTCATATACCATAAATTCATTTGAAATGAAGGTAAAAGTATAAAATTTTAGTTCAACATCATTTTTATAAATTATAGGGATTCTATTACTATTAAGATATCCAACATGATAAAATTTACTTACTTGATCTATAAGAATAATTTCATCCACTGGCTACACTCTGATCAATTTCTACCTCATCTATTACTCTAATAATTGAATATTTGAGATGAATTTTTCTTGATTAAAGTATTAAAATTAACTTTTAATTGACCATATAATCCATAAAATAATTAAAAGTCATTATTTATATATCTAGTTATCATCTAAACCAAAATGGTTAGCAAAAGTTATCCAATCTAGATAAATACAATAGATTAATCTCTAAAATCCCAATAATAACACCCAAAGTTCAACTTAAACCAACCCAGGAGTAGTTAACCTTAAGACTCTTCAAAATATATTTATAACTAAATTAAACCCCATAAATTTGTATGATTTGGATATATATTGTTTTCCAAAGATCAACTTTAACACTTATCACTAAAGAGTACAATGTTTCCCATAATGTCCATACCCAACATGTGAATACTGTGATCATATATTCTCATGAAACATCTGAATCCATTCTCAAAATAATAATAATCTCCATATAAACTTTATGAAAACATATATTTTCTATAAAAATTATATGTATCTTTATTCCTCAAATAAAATCCTAGACTGTAAAAATATTTCAAAAATATAAAAATGAAATAAACTTCATCAAAAATTAAAGTGTCATCAAATAACTAATAAATTTCAAGGACAAAAATATTGTCTTATTTAGTTTATCTATATCAATAATCTCATTATATGAACAAAACATTATTAACTCAATATCAGACACATATTAAGACTTATATTTCCCTTAATCACATATTTTACAAAAAATATCACTTTAACGCCCAATCCATTTTCTAGGTTATCAGTACCATTCAATATATACTTCCAAATACTTAATGAAAAAATTATTTAGAATAATACTTATTTCTTTCATAATTTTTATAACCAGAATATCATTGATAAAACACTTTTATAACATAGTTCTCAAATACTAATACATAAGAACTTAAATCATATCACTTAATTAATTGGTATAATATAGGTCTATACTTGGTTTATGAGTTAAACCTTAGAGTATGGAATTAAATTAGATAATTCTCATGTTCCCCCACATATAAGAAATTGAATTCCATGGAAATTAATTGATATATCATCTTCATTTTAATCATTCTCCATAGTACTCATTCCTATATTATTAAAATGAAGAAAATTGAAATTTCTTTCATCTACGTTCATTACCACATGATCATTCATAAAATTACATATTCATATTATTTTACATGTTAAGAGTCTCAATGATGATTATATTTTGTATCATATATTATGATATATGATTAGTAATAATCATAAGTATTATCATCTTAGTACTTATTTCATTTAGTTTTTCATAAGGAAAATAACTCCACTGTCTATCACATTCACAGTTAAAAATAATCCTCTTGGTTCTAGCTTTATTAAAAAATTAAAAACCATGGTGTGAGTAACAATAATGATATAGATTCCTCACAAAATAAAAACATTTATAAAATATCTAAATCATGACACCTTCTTTCCAATTTATAACACCCTTGGTTTAACCTAGTCTATATTTGGTTATCATATATTAAAATCATTCAAGATGGTTACTAAATAAAATGTGAATTAACCTAAGAATATCCCATAGATGTTTCTAACCAAGTGTGCTATAAGGGAAAACTAACTGTGCACTAGAATTATGTATGAGATATATGAGACTAACCATTTTTAGGGTTATTATTCCAAATACATCTATTCCAAAAAAGTCCACTTATTGTATCCAGATATGGATTTTTCTAGTAAAACCAAACTCCTTTATTTACCATATATTTGGAAGCTCTCTAATTCATAGGATTATCCTACTGGTTCTCACTCAAAGTTTCTCATCATAATTTTACAAGGTTAATTAAACCCAAATTCAAGACTAACTATAAATTCCCATAATTTTTATACGTAGATATTACAACTTATTTGATGAATACTCATTATATAACACAACTATCCAACCCAAAATCATATAGGTCTAGTGCCTTTAGAATATTTGATACATAAAAAACTTTTTCATATGATAAATACATTATCTCCCATTATATTCTTCAAAACTAGAACCCATATTAGTCATATCATACATAATACCTTCCATCATAAATCAGGGAAATGAAACATAATTAAGAGAGTGATCTGATGCTTAGTAAAGGTAAACAAGGGAGACATCAATGATCACTTAAATAAAACCTGATCATAAATTCTTGATAATATGGAAATATAATGTCAAAACAATACCCTACATACCATATATCATAATCATGATTCATGGAATAAACATTGTAAGATCATAATATATGAATCATAAAGGAATCAAAGAACATAATCTATGAGAACATAACATTAGAATAAGACTAAGATTTGTGCATAAACATAATCATAGAAAGTAATTTCCTTAGTAGTAAATTCTTACTGATGAAACTATCATAGTAGATTGGGTTTACTACCCAAACCATCATAGTAGTTAAGTTTTACTAATAAGGTTAGTATAGTGGGAAAAGTTCCATACTTAAATGGGATCACTCCCTATTCTAGTATTATTTTTCTCATGATAAATCCATAGTAACCCTATGAATTGGAGGGATATATAATTTTTGGAAAACCCACCAAATATTGAAAATAATACTTATGTGTTCCACATGATCATAAAACATTCAACATATCATACACCATGAAAAGTAACAGGTTTCATAAGCATTTCATCATAGCATAACATGTGGAAAAGAAATAGGTATCATAAATATGATTTCATCGTAAACATAAACCATATAGAGAAGTAATATGGATTTTATCATTGAATTATATCCCAAGTAAATATTATAAAACATTAAAGGATTTTTTTTAAATAGAAAAATCTTTTAAAACATAACTTTGAATTTTTTTTGAGGAAAATAAACATTTCATTTTGAAATCACTTATTTCAAATTTAAAAATTTCCCAAGTATTAAATAAAAAATTTTCTAAAAAATGAAAATTGTAAACATGTAAATAAGTCTTCAATTTATTCATTGGTTATGGCAGCCACAAAATTGGCTCATATTTACTACGTTAAAAAAATATTCCTTCGACATTCTTAGTAAAATGAAAAAAGTACATTATTTTGAAAAATGAAAAGATAATTTAATTTATATTTTCAAATAGAATCATGTGTAAAAATGATTTTAAAAAATAATAGGATAATTTTAAAATCACTATTGAGAACATTTTTATAAAACACGGACATGGAAGAAAAATGATTTTTGATATTGAAGAGAAATAAAGTCATTTTTCATTAAAAACTTTATTTTGGTTTCTTGAGTACTTAAATTTAGTAAAAAGGAGTATAAAAATATATTCTAAATAAATAAACATAGGATAAGACAATTTAAAGTCATTTATTAGATAAGGATCATACAATATCCTAAACTGAAATTCAGGCATAAACAATTACGATTAAAAATATGATTGAAACATAAATCCATTACCACTTTTGAATCATATGCCCCATGAAATAAAAAAACATATATTGATATGTAAATCCATAAAATTTTCATACTAATTTTCAGAAAATAAATTCAAGGGAGGTATATACGCCACATAAAGTAAATAAACAATGAATATAACATGTTTCTCAAAAAAATGAAAGTCAGACGAAAATCCCTTACCTCGAGTTCCACATTCTTAAAAAGAAATCTATCCCAGTACATAGTAAATTTAAATTTATTATAATTATATAAAATAAAAATTTAAAAACTTATAATTTCATAAATTATCCACTTATTCCACATCAACATATATTAATTAATAATTCCTTATAAAAATCATCATTTTTGTATGTTAACTATTTTATTTTTTTTATGAGAGTTTCGGAGTCAATAGTTCTGATATTTATTAATTTATCATTATTAAATAATTTAAAGTATATTAATAATTATATACAATCATATATATTCATTGTATATATATTTATTTTTATCCATAAAGGATAGATATATAAAAATGGATGACACCATTAATGGAGATGGTAAGTCGTTCATACGCATGAACAGTTTATTCACTTTTCCATGGATGGAATAAAAGAAAGGTAAATATTAATTCAACTATAAAAAATAATTATTATATTATATATATAATATATATTTATTAAATGTATTTTTATCACTTTCCATGTATAATGGAACTGAAAAACGAATCACATCATTTCGTGGAGGCTACAATCCACACAAACGCACGATCGACATTATCATTTTTCAGAAGATTGGAAGGTAAAAAGAAAGATGTGATATTATAATTTAAGAAGTATAATTATTTCATAAATATAATATATTTAATTTAAATCCATCATTATATAAATTAGTGGAAGGCGATGTTGGAAAACAAACTACATCGTTTTGTGAAGGGGCAGTCTTCCGAACACACAAATGCCAATTTCATTTCCCATTTAGTGGAAGAGGAGATGAATTTAGGTTATGAAATTTAAATAATAATATCTAATTATATAATAGGTTATTGGTTTATAATTTCATCATGGTTGAAGATCATTTTAATGACGTTGAAGATGAAATAATACAAATATGGTCATTTTTGAATAATACCTCTCCTTCTGACAACCTCTTTAGTATTACACAAAAATCCTTAACAGTTTAATTTTATAATAAAAAACATAATATATGATATTATAAGGGAATATATAAAGGTATTTGGTCATGTATTATCTCAACTAAAAGGGTTTTTAAGTATTAATAAAAGTGGATAGTAGGTGAAATTTTATAATTAAGGGGAGGGGTGATTTTGTAATTTCATAAAATATTAAATTAATATAAATAAAATTGCATTTTAAAAAATATCAAATCTAATAAAATTATAATATATAATTATTATTGGTCTCAATAATATCATAAAATATAATTTTTCATTTTTAAATTATGTTTTTACCCTTAAATATTTGTTTTTACCAGCATTAACCCTTTTGAAAATTTCTGTGATAACAATGTTTTTACTATTTTGGGGTAAAGAGAGTTACTATAAAAGGATAATTTGATAATAAATGGAAAAAAATTGATATTTTAAACTAGATCAAATTCAATTGGATAATGATGGGTTTTGAGTAATTTTAAACCATTTGATAAAATATTATTTGTTATAAAATATCTTTAATTTCATTTTTGGATCTATTCCATTAATTTAAATTTTAAAATAACATGAATGAAATAGAATATGAATAAAATAATTTAAAAAATAACTAACTTGTTATATGTATCTACAAAATTCTTAGATCATAGCATTTAATTAAATTTAAATTACTTTTAATATTTTGAAAATCATTTATTTTAATTTTTTTTTATTAATTTAATAAATAATGTATCAACGTTGTATATGAAATAAAGGTAATTATTTTTTTAATAAAATTAGAAATAAAATACCATTAGTAATATTATTTCAATATTATTCACATAGACATTGAGATTCATTCACAACTTTCTTTCGTTCATATGTGAATAAATAAAAGATATTTTAGAGTAAGGGAGTGATATTTTTTTCTTTTTCATTACTTAAAATATTATATAGGTCATGGTAATTTTTTTTAATTTTAATTGTAACCAAAATTTTTGTTGAACTTATTTAATAATATTATTTTTAATAATTCCAAATATGTTATCTATTTTACCTAATTCTATCTCTATAAATGTAATAAATTCATTTTGTTCCCCGTAAAGAATGATGAAAAATTGTTTTCTAAAAAATGGATTTTTATGTATAAAATTATTTCATAAAGTGATCATGTATAATTTTAATTTATAGGTAATTAATTATATTATTTACAATTGAAAGATAATTTTATTAATTTAGGATAAAATTCCAAATATTATGTGACTTATTTAATTAAAAGAAATGGATTTTTTTTAAAAACTGGCATTTTTCAATTTTGAATGAAAAATCAACATTTTCATAAAATTCCGAAAACTTAACACCAAGTTATTTTTAACATTGTTATTTGTATAATTAACTTCATTTTAGAAAATAATAAATATATATTTGGAATAAATTTATTATATTTTGGATGCACAAAATTAAATAAAAACCATTTTTGAAGAAAATGTTCTTTTGAAGAATAAAATGACTTCACTGGGAGGACATTATACAAGTTAGGAGACTAATTTTCCATCATGCGTTTACGGATAATCCATGATCATTTATAATCATCATGGTGATTCATGTGTAATGTGTGATTATTGGTTTTATCATATCAAGATAATGATATAGCTGCTTGTTTTGAGTAGTGAACATTGTAAACATATGATGTGAGTGTTATGTTTGAGCCTTAGATTGTGTGTGGTTTATATACTATGATAATTTTCATTCAATTTAAGAGGTTTAAAAGGTTTTTTGAATGAGAAACATAAAAATCTAGTAATTCATAGAATTATGTCACTATTAGTGAAATCTCATTATATGCGAGGGTCCTTTCAATTATAATTATTATTGATTTGATTGTGTGAAATTATATAGTCATACTTTTTAAATTGGGAGGGTATCATGTAATCCAAATAATAAGAAATAAGTATATATATTGATAACAAATATATTTTTTGAGCCTCAATTGAATGAGTGTGAGTGGCATATTTTTTGGATTGTTTGGGGGTGTTAGTTGATTTTATGAAGTAAACTGTTTTAAATTTTTTGAAAATTAATGAAAAAGAAATTTGACTTAATTAGAATTTCAAGTGGATTTAGTTTCATAGATAAAAGTTGTTTTTAAAGGTATGTTGATGTGGACTTAAGAACACATGTTTTTCACATCTTTTTAATTAATTTTTATTAATTCAATGATGCATTTCGACACTTTTTAATAAATAATGGAATGTTTGTATTTTTAACACTAAATATGTTAATTAATATTTTTTTATAATTAAATATGAATTTTTAGTCTTTTTATTTAGTTATTCTAGTTATTATAATTTTATTATATTACTTTTTAGTATACTAATCTTAATTTTCTCACCTTTTAATAACTTGACATTAATAATAAATAATCATTTAATTTATTTATTTGTGTTCTAATTAATTTAGACAATATTTTAATATTTTATCCTTTAATTAACATTTAGTTGAAAAAATTTACTTTGTTAAATAATCTGTTTAACCATCTTTCTTAATAAATAAGTTAAGAAATAAAGTTAATTATTAATTAAATAATGTCTTTTTTAATTTTATGTTTAATTTTTTCATTTAGTTATTATACATTCTTGTTTTATTTCTTTAGTTAATTTTAATTATTTTATTTTCATATTTACAAATATTTATTTGTAGTTGTTCTGCATTTATTTAGACATAAATTTAATTAAACTTAACATTTATATTCTTAGTTAATAATTAAGTTACCTTTATTTTTAGTTTGTTAAATAATTTAGTTAGTCTTTGGTTACAGTTAATTATTTAATTTTAAACAATTTAGTTAATCTCTCTTTTTTGTTAATTGATTAATGCTATATCAGATTATTATATGTTTTAAATTAATTTTTATTGTTGACATCTCATTTTGTTTTATCGGTGAGTTGGCACACCGATGCTGTGACACACTGATCTTTTGTCACACTGAAGATTTTTTTAACTATCAGTGAGTCGTGACTCACCGATTACTTTGAAATATAATCGGTTTCTCACCTCGCACCGATGTTTAGCATCGGTTTCGGTTTCTCATTGCAATGGTTTTGATCTCTCTTTTTGAGCATTCAACGACTCATTTTTATTATTATTATCGGTGAGTCATTAACTCACTGTCTAATTTCATTTCATCGGTGAGTTCTGATTTTATTTTCATCTATCGGTGAGTCACTATCTGACTAATGTTATAAATCCTCATCGGTTTCACATCGCGCCAATATCTTTTCAATATTTTAATTATCGATGGGTCGTTTATTTATTTTTCTTCTTTCAGTGTCTTTTTTTTCAGTGAGACAATTTGTTAAATCTATCGGTTACTTATTGCCAACGATCTATTATTTTTATTTTATCTTTCAGTGAGTCATTGACTCACCGATTCCATCCTTCTATCGGTCTCACCCCTAACATCGACGCACCGATTCCGCTGTTCACTTCACACACCGATAGCTTCACTTTTTTTCACACCAATCATCACACATCCACATTTTCTCTATTAGAAAGTTCTTTTTTTCCTCTCCTTAGGTGCGTCAACACATTCCCTGCAACCTTGTTCTCACACCAGTTCCCATCACAATCTCAGACCAGGACTGGCCTTTCTTCTTCTTCACGTCGGTCTCTGTATTAACCTACCCAGTACCTCAACCCTTCTTCACTTCTTCACCCTACCACCATCAAACCCAATGACAATGATTCGAACCAGAATTCACATTCTATCATGGAACCGAATCCTAGTGTTGGGGAGATTTGCGGCGATTCTGATTTATCTATGTTAGCGACCTTTTCGAACCTCTACCATCACCTAGATTTCAATCTCCTGCAATGTCGATCCTGAACCGTGATGCTTGGTTGAAGAAGAAACTACGATCCGGGGGTTTTAGGGAAGAGAATTGTCACTGTGCCGAAGGCAGAAATCAGAGTCGTCGCTGGTCACCGCTCAAGCTGGTGACCCACGAGGAGGAAGACCGGAGTGCTGCACTATGTTGTTAAGAAGGGGAGCTGCTCTTCTTGTTGAAATAGAGACACCTTCCATAAGGGATTCATGCTGCCACTGTGCTTTGTCGCACTACCGTGGTTAGAAGAGCAGGGCTGCGCCTACTCGCAGCTGCTCTAAAGCAAGAATCCATTCCGCCACAAATTGCCTGAACTCGAGCTACGCCGCTGGACCATAAGCCGCTGCTTGACACCGAGGAGAGGTGTCGTGCCGCTGTTGAGATAAGACATTCTTTGTCTTGGAGGAAGAGGAACCCTACCCTCCTGCTACGCCGATTTGGGGTGGGGGAAGATGGAATAAGTTATAAAAATAAATTATAAAACTAAATTAAAAATTAAAAATTACAAAATTAAAATATAAAACAATTTTAATTATAAAAAATTAATCAATACAAGATAATAAATTTATAAAATAGAATAAATAAATTAATTAAATTTAATAAAACATTAATTAAGATAAACTAATAAATTATATTTTCTTAATTAAATTTAAATTAACTATAATTTAATGTGGCGTGTAAAATAATTATTTTCTAATAAAAATGAAATACTTAATAATAATTTATTAAAAGATAATTTAATTAACTAAAAATATTAAATGATTAAATTTTCTTAATTGATGATAAATTTTCTAATTAACATCAATATCTATAAATTAATAACAAACGTAATACTAACATTATTAAATCTATTACGATTCATTATTAATCAATGTCTGTAATTATTAATTATTTATTCTTTGATTGTGTTTTTTTCATGAGCAGGTTCATTCATGGGTCTTAAATGCGACCAAATTCATTCAACTAACTATCCTAGAGTTAGTTACATGGAAAAATATAGTGCGATGTTCCAGTCAAGAAAAAAAACATGTGTGCGGTGCACAAGTGAAGGATTTCTAAAGTCGGTGGAAGTGTGCGGTGACAGGCAGTAGGTGACAGTTGATGTAAAAAGTAGAGCAGAGCATATAGTGAAAGGATGAAGACTCTCATTCATTCGACGAACAAACCAGACATAAGAGCAGAGCAAGAACCTTAGAGGTGAATTTTGGAGCAACTCTCAGAGAACCATTCCTTGGAGATCCAACGTCCAGGAACAAATATTCATGTGAGCAGAGGGAGTTTTCTTCCTCTGTTCTCTTTAAATTATCATCCACTGTAATTGAATGAATATAGTTTATGAAATAGAGCTGATGATAGGATAAATACTTCCAGTTCCAGGTTAAAAATAAAATCTACTGGCTCTTATATTTTTCTTTTCTCACTATCATTTTTAATGTGATCAGAATTGATCAGTGAGATCAGCTTTGATTGCATTCAATTGCAACATACCTCTCGGAAAAAAACACACGTGTGTGGTGCACAAGTGAAGGATTTATAAAGTAGGTGGAAATGTGCCGTGATGTACAATAGATGATAGATGATATTTTAAGCAGAGTGGCATCATAATTTCAAGGGGATGCTCATTCATTCCACGAACACACCAGACCTGAGAGTGGATACTTGGGAGAAACACCAGAGATGAGCTGGAGGATAAGGTGCCCGAAGGCAGAGCATCACTTGTGGAGTTTTTTTATTCCCTCTGTCCTTTATCTTTGTACTCTGGGTTTGGATGTTTTCTGCTGCTTTAAAATATATGATCATAGTTTGAACTTTCTCAGATTGAAAATTTTAAAACCTTCTAGTTATGATCTTTAAGTCTTCATTTGCTTATCTTTTTTCGAAATTACATTTAGTTGGTGAGACTGATTCTGTTTCTAATATTTTGATTATTCACACTTCAATGTTTTCAATTTCAAACTTCAATATTGACTGGAAAGGTTGATCTTGAATGCATTTTTCAAATCTTTAACAACTTAAACTTTGGAAATTTATTCCGAGTTCATTTCCAAATGTTATCTTTTAAAAACATCTCGCAGTTGAATTAGGGTTTGGTGTAGCGAACTCCAAGACTTAATCCTCTGCCTATTGAGTTTCCTAGCGAGGGAAATTCTTCAATATTTCTTGATGTGTGATTAAATTGTAAGATGTGTAGAGAATATTCATTCGTACCAGAAGTTTAAAACTCCTGAGTACTTTGTTGATCTCGCTTCTTGTCTTGGTGGTTAATAATAGTATATTGTATTTCTCTAGTTTATCATACTTATTGTTAATTTTAGTTTTTTTTATATTAAAATACTTGTTTCATCACCTTGTTTCCACTTAATTATATAATAAATAATAAAAAATAATAATAAAATATAAGAAGATGTTTTCCCATGCTGAAAACAGTGGGAGTTTAAAATTCAAAACCCTTATAATTCACTCACCTACCTTCTCTGTGGATCGACCATACACCACTGTGCTAGTTTAAGTTATTAATTATAATTTTGAGGGTCGTGAAGACCTTTGGTATGTATCAAAATTTGGCATTGTTTCTGGGGAAGGCACGCACTGAGAGTCTAGGGTTATAAGAAAAAGTAAAAAAATCAACAAAAACAAAAAGAAAACATAAAAATTATTATAAAAAAATCTGTAAAAAAATTATTGTGAACATTTTCTACTTGTGCTGCCTATTTAAATTCTGCATGACTTTGAGTGTGTTTTTTAATCTAATTTTTTTTAAAAATAGATGAATTAGGACCACACTGTGTTTGTTGTGGAGATTATGGACATGCTACTTGGCAGTGTGTTTATAACCAACCACAACAGATCGTTTATATTGAAGAAGATGAAAATTTTAAATCTAATTCTGAATTCCTAGATAAACTTAAATTAATTGAAAACAAACTAGATTCTAGAGAGAATAATTGGAACACCTGGTCTAACCAAACCCATGAAAATCAAATTAGATATTCTCAAGAGTAATATAAAAGAATTAAAATATTAGAAACCATGCTTTTGGAATTACAACAGAAGGTTAAAGAACAAGAAGAATTTGAATAAATTGGAAAATAAAATGTTTATAAAATATTTGAAAATCAAATTGACGAAGATAGTTATAGTGAAACTAGATAAGAAACCATTCCCTTTGAAAAATCTGATTCTGTTGAACTAAATCTTGAAATAACCAATTCAAAAAAGTCAAGAGAATAACATCGAAAATCAAATAAAGAACTTTAATGTTGTTGTGTTGGAAAATTTTGAAGATGAATTGAAATAGAATGAAATAGAATGACTAGTTCTCCTCATAATTTCTACATTTTTAAAAAATCACTATTTTAGAAGTTTTTAAAAGGAAGTCACTCAGGTAGAAGAGAATTTTGATAATGAACATATAAATGCTAAAAAATCTTCACCCAAATTTTCTGAATTTGAAAACAATAAGTTTGAACTTGATATTGGGTACACTTTAGATGAGAAAATTATACTGGAAGTTAAAGAATCTGAAATAGTTTAACCTCAATTGAAGACTTCCCTTCCATGTCTTGAATCTATAAACCCAATAATTTCTGAAATTTTGTTGGATGACGTGGATGAGGGAATGATATTTGATGAAAAACTAACTGATGAGTATTAATTTCCCTATTATTATACTAATCACTTTTCTGAGTCATTGTGAAATGAAATGGAAATCATTGTTAGCTAACTTGAGGAGAATTGTCTTAATTTGAACATTTTGGAAACTGAATTTATTGAAACTGAATTGTACAATTCTTCTCCAGAAATTGAATTGCAACACTCAAATGACATGGTTTTATAAAGTGAGCCTTTTGAATTTGAACATGAAAGAGTGGTTGATCACACACTTGAATTAGGCAGAACATATTTGATAGAAGCAGTAGACGTTCAGTGTTTATTAATAGATGAGGATCTTTTGGAAGAGATTTACAATATTGTTAGTCCTGACCCTTTTTGTGATAAAATATATTCTCTTCCCTATCTGTCACTCTCATCCTCAACTGTGAAGGGTTTTGAGTCTTCTATTGATACCAATAGTAGTCCATAGGGGAAATTTCACTTGAGTTCCAATGTTCATAATTCTAATCATCACTTTATTGAATCCCTTATTGAACCTACTATTCAGTATTTATCCATAAGCACCCTTGTATTTGAACATGTTAGTGTCGAGTTTAAGAGATATATTTATAAGGTCAATGCCACACCCTTTGAAGTATCTAGTACTATGTTGTCCCTTGATGTGAAATCAAATCTTGATAACTCTGAAACAATTCTGGAAGTGGACAATATTATGATCGAAACTGTTAAAGGGTGTTTCTTAGGGGTTATTTCAGGCTATACGAATTCAGTTTTTGTTGTGCTGAGTCTTTTTCCCCCCCAATTCTAATCTTTCTGTTAAAAATAATTAGTCCAAACACATGTGGTGGTTTCTATTAAGGAAACCACATCCAACTAGTGATTATGGTTAGTTTCTAGTTGAGTCTAGCTAGAGACTATAAACCTAGCGCTGCATGGGAGGCAACCCATGGTTTTTGTTGTGTTAGTAAATAATTTTTTTTAATTAAATAATGTCTAACTAAGGACTTTAAATTTAATGCTTCATGGGAGTCAACCCATGTTCTTTCTTTTGTGTTTAATTTTATTTTTGTTCTTGTTTTACTTTGAATAAAATCATGTTGTGATGCCTCCTGTATGCACTGTCTATGCTTGTTATTTGTCTGTAGTTTTCATGTTTTTTGTTTTTAGGATGATGTTATTGTTGTCATCTAAGGAGTGGAATTCCCATGATCATCTCTAGAAAAGAACCTAGTCAGGGAAGTAATTCAACTTTTTGCATTTATTTCAACTCATATTTTTCTAATAAAATTCTGCTCACTAAAAAAAATTCTTCTTGTTTTAGAAAATCAGCTACATATTTCATAAAAATCTGCTGCATGTCTTTCATTAAAAAATCTGCATGTTACTATTTCTTTGAACTGAAATTCATAGTTATTAAAATATTCTCACTATTTGAAATTAAGTGTGGGGGGGGGGTACATGTTGCTGGTCTTTTGAATCTACTTTGGTTTGGGGTTTTTAGCTTGAACTTTGTCTGCTGTGTTGATTACCCAACTGAATTAATTCTGCGAAACTTTATTCCACCCTAATTCATAGGGAACTTATACTTCACATTTACTTTTGAGATATATTGAAAATATTTGTCACTAGAAATAAATTTTAATGCATATACTTACCAATAAACCTACTGTAAATTAATCTTTGTGGAATTTTTTTTGAACTTCAATGTGATATTTATACTTATCTTCAATCTACTAAATTGAAAATCTATTTTGAACATTAATTGTTAAATTGTTCTTCTCCACTTTAGAAATCATCTTTGGGGACAAATTTGAGTTTTAAGTGTGGGGGAGGGGGTCAATTCTTGACTGTGCTTAATTGAGAGCTCATCAATTCCTACTGTAACTTAAATATTTTTTTTTTAAATATGGGTAAATGATTTTCAAAATTCTTGAACAATTTAAGGCTTTACAATATACTCAATTAGGTTTTGCCTATGGAAAAAACTCCTTGGTGGTAGTTAATATTTGTTTTGTGTCTGAAATTAATGATAATGGATGATTGCTTAGTGATTTAATTTAGTGATTTGATGGAAATGTTTTTTAGGGACCACTTCTAAATGTGATATGGGAACACTTTTAATGGAATTATGATCATAAATCTTGGAATTAAAAATTTTATTTTAATCATAGGCAACTTGTTTTTCTTTAATTTAAAAAAGTAATTGCTTTAATGATCCAATGTAAATGATTTTTTTATATTAATCTTTTTAAATTAGAGTAATTTTGGCATCTAGGATCCCACGGTGAGTCTCTGAGACCTTAGATGTTGGGTGCGTTTCTGTTTACTATAATCCCTCTGTACACTTTGAATAAGTGCATTGCACAGTGATAAGCACATAATACATGGCTTGGGAAAAATTAAATAAAGTGTCTAGGGTTAAAAATGAGTTCATTAAGGTGAGGGGAATGATAAACACCAAATAAAGAAGGGGTCAACTGGTTTATATGGGAGTCATTTAGGTTGTATGATTGAGGTCATTCACAAAAAAAATATAATTATTTTTGGAACCTAGGTGAAAAAGTAAAAGTATAATGTTCCTACTATTGAGTTCTTAATTCCACATAAATTTTACCTTTGTTAATTCTTGGACTTTGGACTTGAGCACGGATTGAAGTTAGTCACTAAGAAGTACCACATACAAGGCATGACACTTTTATTTCTAGTTGATTCATTACTCTCTTGACTACGAGTGATACTTTTTTCTAAGTAAGATTCATATGAGAAATTTATTTTCTAAAAGCCTAATGAAAGTCTTGAAGTCCTCTGCTAAAAGTTATGGACATGTTACCTTTTGAGAAATTCAATAAAAAAAAATTTCTATTTCAAATGATAATGAAACATGGGTATGTTTGAGGTCAAACAATGTTTAAGTGTGGGGGAATTTGACGTGACCTTAAAAACAGATGTTTTCCACATCTTTTTAATTAATTTTTATCAATTCAATTATGTATTCTTACACTTCTTAATAAATAATGGCATGTTTCTATTTTTTTATTAGAGATTTTAATTAATAATTTTTTATAATTAAATATGTGTTTTTAGTATTTTTTATTTATCCATTCTAGTTAATCTAATTGTGTTGAATTACTTTTTGGTATACTAATCTTAATCTGCTCACCTTTTAATAACATGGCTTTAATAATAAATAATCATTTAATTTCATTATTTGTGCTTTAATTAATTTAGACTATATTTTAATATTTTATCCTTTAATTAATATTTAGTAGAATAAATTTACTTTGTTAAATAATTTTTTAACCATATTTCTTAATAAATAATTTAAGAAATTAAGTTAATTATTAATTAAATAATGTGTTTTTTAATTTTATGTTTCATTTTTTCATTTAGTTATTATACTTTCTTGTTTTATTTCTTTAGTTAATTTTAATTATTTTATTTTCATGTTTGCAGATATTTATTTGTAGGTGTTATGCATTTATTTAGACATAAATTTAATTAAACTTAAAATTTATATTGTTAGTTAATAATTAAGTTACCTTTATTTTTAGTTTGTTAAATAATTATTTAGTCTTTGGTTAAAGTTAATTATTTAATTTTAAACCAATTAAGTTAATCTCTCTTTTTTGTTAATTGATTAATGTTATATCATTTTATTATTTGTTTTAAATTAATTTTTATTGTTGGCGTCTCATTTTTTTCTATCGATGAGTTGGAAAACCGATGCTGTGACACACCGATATTTTGTCACATTGAAGATTTTTATAACTATCGGTGAGTCGTGACTCACTGATTACTTTGAAATATCATCGGTTTCTCACCTCGTACCGATGTTGCAATGCACTGATCTTTAGCATCAGTTTCGGTTTCTCTTTGGATTGGTTTTGGTCTCTCTTTTTAAACATTCGGTGACTCTTTTTTTATTATTATCGGAGAGTTGTTAACTCACTATTTAATTTCATTTCATCGGTGAGTTCTGATTTTATTTTCATCTATCGGTGAGTCACTGTCTCATTGATGTTCTAAATCCTCATCGGTTTCACATCGCACCAATATCTTTTCAATATTTTAATTATCGGTGGGTCGTTTTTTATTATTCTTCTTTCGTTGTCTTATTTTTCTGTGAGAAAATTTATAAAAGCTATCGGTTACTTATTTCCACTGATCTATTATTTTTATTTTATCTTTCTGTGAGTCATTGACTCACAAATTCCATCCTTCTATCGGTCTCACCCATGACATCGAAGCACAGATGCCGTTGTTCACTTCACGCACTGATAGCTTCACTTTTTTCACCAATCTTCACACATCCACATTTTTTTTATCGGTGAGTTCTTTTTTCCTCTCCTTCGGTGCCTCAACACATTCCCTACAACCTTGTTCTCACACAAGTTTCCCTCACAATCTCATACGAAGACCCACCTTTCTTCTTCTTCACGTCAGTCTTTGTATTAACCTACCATGTGCCTCAAGCCTTCTTCACCTCTTAACCCTACCACCATTAAACCCAATGACAAGGATTCAAACCAGAATTCACATTATATCATGGAACCAAACCCTAGTGTTGGGGAGCTTCATGGAGATTCTGATTTATTGATGCTAGCGACCTTTTTGAACCTCTACCATCACCTAGATTTCAATCGCCTGCAACGTCAACCCCAAACAGTGATGCTTGGTTGAAGAAGAAACTATGATCCGAGGGTTTCAGGGAAGAGCATTGTCACTGTGCCGAAGGGAGAAATCAGAGCCGTCACTGGTCACCTCTAAAGCAGGTGACCCGCGTGGAGGAAGACCGGAGTGCAGCACTATGCTGTTAAGAAGGGGAGCTACTGTTCTTGTTGAAATTGAGACACCTGCAATAAGGGAGTCCTGCTGCCACTGAGGTTTGTCGCGCCGCCGTGGTTAGAAGAGCAAAGCCACACCTACTAGTTACTGCTCTGAAGCAAGAAGTCATTCCGCCACGAATTTCCTGAACTCGAGCTACGTCGTTGGACCATAAGACGCTGCTTCACACTGAGGAGAGGTGTTGTGCCGCTGTTGAGAGAAGTCATTATTCACCTTGGAGGAAGAGGAACCCTACCCTCCTGCTACGCTGATTTGGGGGGGGAGAGATTGAATAAGTTAAAAAAATAAATTATAAAACTAAAAGAAAAATTAAAAATTACCAAATTTAAATATAAAACAATTTTAATTATAAATAATTAATCAATACAAGATAATAAATTTATAAAATATAATTAATATTTAATTAACTTTAATAAAAATTTAATTAAGCTAAAATAATAAATTATAATTTCTTAATTAAATTTAAATTAACTATAATTTAATGTGGCGTGCTAAATAATTATTTTCTAATAAAAATGAAATAGTTAATAATAATTTATTATAAGCTAATTTAATTAACAAAAAAAGAAAATGATTTAATTTTCTTAATTGATGATAAATTTTATAATTAACATCAATAACTTTAAATTAATAACAATCCTAATAATAACATTATTAAATATATTACGATTCTTTATTAACTAATGTCTTTAATTATTAATTATTTATTTTTTGTTTGTGTGTTTTTATTTAGAAGGTTCATTCATGGGTCTTAAACGCGACCACATTCATTCAACTAACTAACCCGGAGTTAGTTACATGGAAAAAGATAGTGTGATGTGACAGTCAGGAAAGAAACACGTGTGTGGTGCACAAGTGAAGGATTTCTAAAGTTGGTGGAAGTGTGAGGTGATAGGCAGCAGGTGAAAGTTGATGTAAAAGGTAGAGCAGAGCAAGAAAAGTAAGGATAGAGATTCTTATTCATTCGACGAACACACCAGACATGAGAGCAGAGCAAGAACCATGGAGTCCAATTCTGGAGCAACTCTCGAAGAACCATTCCTTGGAGATCTGAGGTCCAGGAGAAGATATTCATGCGAGAATAGGGAGTTTTCTTCCTCTGTTCTCTCCCAATTATCTTACACTATAATTGAATGAATATAGTTTACGAGATAGAGATGATGATATGCTAAATACTTCTAGTTCGGGGTAAAAAATTGAATATACTGGTTCTTATATTTTTCTTTTCTCGCTATCAATTTTAATCCGATCGGAATTGATTAGCGAGATCAGCTCTGATTTCTTTCAATTGCAACATACCTCTTGAAAAAAAAACACACATGTGCGGTGCACAAGTGAAGGATTTATAAAGTAGGTGGAAATGTGCGGTGACATAGATTAGATGACAGATTATATTTTATGCATAGTGGCACCAGAATTTAAAGGGAATGCTCATTCATTCCAGCAAAACACCAGACTCGGGAGTGGATACTTGGGAGCAACACTAGAGAAGAGCTAGAGGCTAAGGAGCCCAAAGTCAGAGCTTTACTTGGGGAGTTTTTTATTCCCTCTTTCCTTTATCTTTGTACTCTTTTTTTGGATGTTTTCTACTGATTTAAACAATATGATCATAGGTTGAACTTTCTCAGCATGGAAATTTTAAAACCTTCTAGTTATGATCTTCAAATATTCATTTTTTTTATCATTTTATGAAATTAGAATCAGGTGGTGAGACTGATTCTGTTTCTAATATTTTGATCATTCACACATCAATGTTTTCAATTTCAAAATTCAATATCTACTAGTGAGGTTGATCTTAAATTCATTTTTCAAATCATTAACAACTTAAACTTTGTAAATTTATGGTGAGTTATTTTCCAAATGTTATATTTTAAAAACTTCTCGCAGTTCAATTAAGTTTTGGTGTGCTAAACTCCAAGACATAATCCTCTGCCTGTTGAGTTTCATGGCAAGGGAAATTCTTCAATATTTCTTGATGTGTGATTCAATTGACAGCCATGGAGTGAACATTCATTCGTACCAGTAGTTTAAAATTCCCATGTAATTTGTTGATCTCACTTCTTGTCTTGATTCTTAATAATAGTATACTATATTTATCTAGTTTATCATACATAGTGTTAATTTTAGTTTTTTTTATATAAAAATACTTGTTTCATCATCCTGTTTGCACTTAATTATATAAAAAAAAATAAGAAGATGTTTTCCCCACTACTGACAACAGTGGGGGTTTAAAATTCAAAACCCTTAGAATTCACTCACTTTCCTTCTCTGTGGATCGACCCTGCACCACTGTGCTAGTGTAGGTTAATAAATGTAATTTTGAGGGTCGTGATGACCTCCGATCTATATCAAAATTTTGCATTGTTTCTGGGGAAGTCACCCATTGAGATTCAAGGGTTATAATAAAAATCAAAAAAAAATCAACAAAAACAAAAAGAAAACATAAAAAAACATATAAAAAAATCTATAAAAAAATTACTCTGAACATTTGCTGCTAGTGTTGCCTATTTAAATTCCATGTGACTTTGAGTGTGTGGTTTAATCTGAATTTTTTTTTAAAAATGGATGAATTAGTACCACATTGTTTTTGTTGTGGAGATTCTGGACATGCTGCATGGCGGTGTGTTTATAACCAACCACAACAGATCATTTACATTGAAGAAGATGAAAATTTTGAATCTAATTCTGAATTCCTAGATAAACTTAAATTAATTGAAACCAAACTAGATGCTAGGGAGAATAATTGGAACACCTGGTTTAGAAAAACCCATGAAATTATAATTAGATATTCTCAAGAGTAATATAAAAGAATGAAAATATTAGAAACCATGCTTTTGGAATTACAACAGAAGGTTAAAGAACAATAATAATTTGAATAAGTTGGAAAAGAAAATGTTTATAAAATATTTGAAAATCAAATTGAAGAAGAGAGTTATAGTGAAACTAGATAAGAAACCATTCCCTTTGAAAAATCAGATTCTGTTGAACTAAATCTAGAAATAACCAATTCAAAAAGTCAAGAGAATAACATTGAAAATCCAATAAATAACTTTAATGCTGTTGTGTTGGAAAATTTTGAAGATGAATTGAAATAGATTGAAATGGAATGACCAGTTCTCCTCATAATTTCTACATTTGAGAAAAATCACTATTTTAGAAGTTTTGAAAAGGAAGTCACTCAGGTAGAAGAGATTTTTGATAATGAAAGTTTAAATGCTAAAAACTCTTCACCCAACATTTCTTAATTTGTAAACAATAAGTTTGAACTTCATATTGGGTACACTTTAGATGATAACATTAGACTTGAAGTTAAAGAATCTGAAATATTTTAACCTCAATTGAAGACTTCCCTTCCATGTCTTCAAACTAAAAACCCAATAATTTCTAACATTTTGTTGGATGATGAGGATGAGGGAATGATATTTGAAGAAAAAATTACTGATGAGTTTTCATTTCCCTATTCTTATAGTAATCACTTTTCTGAATCATTGTGAAATGAAATGGAAATCAGTGTTGGCCAACTTTAGGAGAATTGTATTTATTTGAACATTCTGGAAACTGAATTGTACAATTCTTCTTTGGAAATTGAATTGCAACACTCAAAAGAAATGGTTTTATAAATTAAGATTTTTGAATTTGTACATGAAAGAGTGGTTGAACACACACTTGAATTAGTCTGAACTGATTTGATAGAAGTAGTAAATGTTGAGTGTTTATTAACAAATGAGGACCTTTTGGAGGAGATTTAAAATATTGTTAGACCTGACCCTTTTTGTGATAAAATAAATTATCTTCCCTATCTATCACTTTCATCCTCAACTATGAAGGGTGTTGAGTCTTCTAATTATACAGATAATTTTCCAGAGGGGAAATTTTACTTGAGTTCCGATGTTCATAATTTTAATCAGCACTTTATTGAATCCCTTCTTGAAACTACTTTTTATTATTCATCCACAAGCACCCTTGTATTTGAACCCATTAGTGTTTAGGTTAAGAGAGATATCTATGAGGTCAATGCCACACCCTTTGAAGTATCTAGTACTATGTTGTACCTTCATGTGAACTCAAATCTTGATAACTCTGAAACAATTCTGTAAGAGGATAGTATTATGGTCACAACTGTTAAAGGGTGTTTCATAGGGGTTATTTCAGGTTATGAGAATTCAATTTTTGTTGTAATGAGTCTTGTTGCCCAAAATTCTCATATTTCTATTTAAAATAATTTGGCCAAAAACATGTGGTGGTTCCTATTAAGGAAACCACATCCACCTAGTGACTATGGTTAGTTGCTAGGTGAGTCTGGATAGGGACTATAAACTTAGCGCTGTATGAGAGGTAACCCATGGTTTTTGTCGTGTTAGTAAAAATATTTTGTAATTAAATAAATTATAACTAAAGACTTTAAATTTAATTCTTCATGGGAGTAAAACCATGTTCCTTCTTTTGTGTTTACTTTAATTTCTGTTCTTGTTTAATTTGAATAAAATCATGTTGTGTTGCCTCCTATATGCACTGTCTATGCTGGTTATTTATCTGTAGTTTTCATGCTTTGTGTTTTTAGGATGATGCTACTGTTTTCATATAAGGAGTGGAATTCCCATGATCATCTCTGGAAAAGAACCTAGTCAACGAAGTACTTCATCCTTTTGCGTTTATTTCTACTCCTGTTTTTGCTAATAAAATTCTGCTCACTAAAAAAATGCTATTTTTTTAGAAAATCTGCTACATATTTTCTGAAAATATGTTGCATGTATTTCATTAAAAAATCTACATGTTCCTGTTTTTGTGAATATAAATTCATTGTTATTAAAATATTCTAACTATTTTAAATTAAGTGTGGGGGGGGAGGGGGGTACATGTTGCTGGTCTTTTGAATCTACTTTGGATTGGGGTTTTTAGCTTGAACTTTGTCTGTTGTGTTGATTACCTGACTAAATTAGTTCTGCTAAACTTTATTCCACACAAATTCATAGTGCACTTAAAATTCACATTTACTTTTGATCTATATTGAAAATCTCTGTCACTGGACATAAATGTTAATGCATATACTTACTAATGAACCTGCTGTAAATTAACCTTTGTGGAAAACAATATTTTTGAACATCAATGTGACCTTTATACATATATTCAATATGCTAAATTGAAAATCTATTTTGAACTTTAATTGATAAATTGTTCTTATCCACTTTAGAATTCAACTTTCGGGACAAAGTTAAGTTTTAAGTGTGGGAGTGGGGGTCAATTCTTGACTGAGCTTAATTGAGATCTCATCAATTCCCACTACAACTTAAATCTTTTTGTTTAAATATGGGTAAATTCTTTTCAAACTTCTTGCACAATTTTAGGCTTTACACTGTACTCAATTAGGTTTTACCTATGGAATATATTCCTTGGTGGAAGTTAAGATTTTTTGTGTCTGAAATTAATGATAATAGATGATTGCTGAGAGATTTTATTTAGTGATTTCATGGAAATCTGGTTTAGGAACCACTTTTGAAAGTGATATGGGTACTCTTTTAATAGAATTATGATCATAACTCTTGGAATTGGAAATTTTATTTTAATCATAGGTGACTCTTTTTTATTTAATTTATAAATGTAATTTCTTTAATGAGCCAATGTAAATGATTTTTTATATAATTATTTTGAAATTGGAGGAATTTGGGCATCTATGATCCCACAGTGAGTCTCTGAGACGATAGATGCTGGGTGCATTTCTGTTTACTATAATCCCTCTATACACATTGAATGAGTGCATTGCACCGTTCATAGCACAAAATGCATGGCTTGGGAAAAATTAAATAAAGTGTCTAGGGTCAAAAACGAGTTCATTAAGGTGAGGGGAATGATGAACACCAAATTAAGAAGGGGTCAAATGGTTTATATGGGAGTCATTTAGGTTGTGTCATTGAGATGATTCAAAAAAATATATATTTATTTTTGGAACCGTGGTGAAAATGTCAAATTATAATGTTCCTACTGTTAAGTTCTTAATTCCACATAAATTTTACCTTTGTTCATTCTTGGACTTTGGACTTGATCATGGATTGAAGTTAGTCACTAAGCAGTACCACATATGAGGCATGACACTGTCATTTCTTATTGATTCATTACTCTCTTGACTACTAGTGAGAATTTTTTCTAATCTAGATTTATATAACCAATTTATTTTTTAAAAGCGTAATGAAAGTCTTTATGTCCTCTACTGAAAGTTCTGGACATATTACATTTTGAGCAATTCAATAATTTTTTTTCTATTTCTCAATGATAATAAAACATGGGATTGTTTGAGGTCGAACAATGTTTAAGTGTGGGGGAATTTGATGTGGCCTTAAAAACACATATTTTTCCACATCTTTTTAATTAATTTTTGTCAATTTGATTATGTATTTTGACACTTTTTAAAAAATACTGGCATGTCTCTATTTTTAACACTAAATAAGTTAATTAATAAATTTTTATAATTAAATATGCGGTTTTAGTCTTTTTATTTAGTCATTCTAGTTATTCTAATTGTATTAAATTACTTTTTAGTATACTAATCTTAATATTCTCACCTTTTAAAAACTTGTCATTAATAATAAATAGTCATTTAATTTCTTTATTTCTGTTTTAATTAATTTATACTATATTTTAATATTTTATACTTTAATTAATATTTAGTAGAATAAATTTACATTGTTAAATAATTTTTTTAACCATATTTATTAATAAATAAGTTAAGAAATAAATTTAATTTTTAACTAAATAATGTGTTTTTTAATTTTATATTTCATTTGATCATTTAGTTATTATACTTTCTTGTTTTATTTATTTAGTTAATTTTAATTCTTTTATTTTCATGTTTGGAGATATTTATTTGTAGGTGTTCTGCATTTATTTAGACATAAATTTAATTAAACTTAAAATTTATATTCTTAGTTAATAATTAATTTACCTTTATTTTTAGTTTGTCAAATAATTTAGTTAGTCTTTGGATACAACTAATTATTTAATTTTAAACAATTTAGTTAATCTCTATTTTTTATTAATTGATTAATGTTATATTGTTTTATTATTTGTTTTAAATTAATTTTTATTGTTGAAATCTCATTTTGTTCTATCGGTGAGTTGGAACCCCGATGTTGTGACACACCGATCTTTTGTCACACTGAATATTTTTATAACTATCAGTGAGTCGTGACTCACCGATTACTTTGAAATATCATCATTTTAACACTTCGCACCGATGTTGCAATGCACCGATCGTTAGCATCGGTTTTGGTTTCTCATTGCATTTGTTTCAGTCTCTCTTTTTAAACATTCAGTGACCCATTTTATTTGTTATTATCAGTGAGTCATTAACTCACCATTTAATTTCATTTCATCAGTGAGTTCTGATTTTATTTTCATCTATCGGTGAGTCATTGTCTCACTGCTGTTCTAAATCCTCATCGGTTTCACATCGCACCAATATCTTTTCAACATTGTAATTATCGGTGGGTCATTTTTTTTATTTTTCTTCTTTCGGTGTTTTATTTTTAAGTGAGACAATTTATTAAAGCTATCAGTTACTTATTGACACCGATCGATTATTTTTATTTTATCTTTCAGTGAGTCATTGACTCACCGATTCCATCCTTCTATCAGTCTCACCCCTAACATCGAAGCACTGATGCCTCTATTTACTTAAAACACCGATAGCTTCACTTTTTTCACACCAATCTTCACGAATCCACATTTTCTCTATTGGTGAGTTCTTTTTTACCTCTCCTTCGGTGCCTTAACACATTCCCTGTAGCCTTGTTCTCACACCACTTTCCCTCACAATCTCATACAAACACCCACCTTTCTTCTTCTTCACGTCAGTCTCTGTATTAACCTACCCAGTGCCTCAACCCTTCTTCACCACTTTAGCCTACCACTATCAAACCCAATGAAAAGGATACGAACTATAATTCACATTCTATAATGGAACCGAACCCTAGTATTGGGGAACTTCGTGACGATTTTGATTTATTGATGCTAGTGACCTTTCAGAACCTCTACCATCACCTCAATTTCAATTGCCTACAACGTCGAGCCCGAACCGCGACACTTTGTTGAAGAAGAAACTATGATCCGGGGGTTTCGGGGAAGAGAATTGTCACTGTGCCGAAGGGAGAAATCAGAGTCGTCGTTGGTTTCCGCTCAAGCTGGTGACCCGAGAGGAGGAAGACAAGAGTGTTTCACTATGCTGTTAAGAAGGGGAGCTATTGTTCTTGTTGAAATCGAGACACCTTCAATAAGGGATTTCTGCTGCCACCGAGTTTTGTCGCGTAACCATGGTTAGAAGAGCAGGGCCGCTCCTACTCGCTGCTGCTCCGAAGCAAGAAGTCATTCTGCCACGAATTGCCTGAACTCGAGCTATGCCGTTGGACCACAAGCTGTTGCTTGATCTTGAGGAGAGGTGCCGCACTGTTGTTGAGAGAAGTCATTATTTTCCTTGGAGTAAGAGGAACCCTACTCTCCTACTATGCTGATTGGGGGGGGATATATAATACATTATAAAAACAAATTATAAAACTAAAATAAAAATTAAAAATTACAAAATTAAAATATAAAAAAAAATTTCATTATAAATAATTAATAAATACAAGATAATCAATTTAAAATAAATAAATAATTTAATTAACTTTAATAAAACATTAATTAAGCGAAACTAATAAATTATAATTTCATAATTAAATTTAAATTAACTATAATTTATTTTGGTGTGCTAAATAATTATTTTCTAATAAAAATGAAATAATTAACAATAATTTATTATAAGATAATTTAATTAACTAAAAATAGAAAATGATTTAATTTTTATTAATTAATGATAAATTTTATAATTAGCATCAATAACTTTAAATTAATAACAAATTGAATAATGACATTATTAAATCCATTACGATTCTTTACTAACTAATGTCTTTAATTATTAATTATTAATTATTTGTTTGTGTGTTTTTCTTGAGCAGGTTCATTCATGGGTCTTAAACACGACCACATTCATTCAACTAGCTGACCCAGTGTTATTTACATCGAAAAAGATAGTGTGACGTGCCAGTTGAAAAAAAAACACACGTGTGCGGTGCATAAGTGAAGGATTTCTAAAGTCGGTGGAAGTGTGCAGTGATGTGCAGCATATGACAGATGATATTTTAAGAAGAGTGGCAGAAAAATTTCATTGGGATGCTCATTCATTCCATGAACACACCAGACTCGAGAGTGGATACTTGGGAGCAACACTGGAGATGAGCTAGAGGCTAAGTAGCCCAAAGGTAGAGCTTCACCTGGGGAGTTTTTTTTCTTCCCTCTGTCCATTATCTTCATACTCTATTTTTGGATGTTTTCTGCTGCTTTAAATAATATGATCATAGGTTGAACTTTATTTGCTCATAAATTTTAAAACATTCTTGTTATGATCTTTAAATCTTCATTTTCTTATTTTTTTAAGAAATTAGGATCAGTAGGACAGACTGATTCTGTTTCTAATCTTTTGATCATTCACACTTAAATGTTTTCAATTTCAAACTTCAATATTGATTTGAAATGTTGATCTTGAATGAATTTTTCAAATCTTTAAAAACTTAAACTTTGGAAATTTATGGATAGTTCTTTTCCAAATGTTATCTTTTAAAAACTTCTTGAAGTTCAATTAATTTTTTGTGTGGTAAACTCCAAGACCTAATCCTATGCCTGTTGAGTTTCATGGAGAGGGAAATTCTTCAGTCTTTCTTTATGTGCAATTCAATTGTATGTTATGGAGAGAACATTCATTCATACTAATAGTTTAAAATTCTTGAGTACTTTGTTGATCTCGCTTCTTGTCTTGCTGCTTAATAATAGTATACTGTATTTCTCTAGTTTATCATATTTAGTGTTAATTTTAGTTTTTTATATAATAATACTGGTTTCATCATCCTGTTTACACTTCATTATATAAATAATAATAAAAAAATAATAAAAAAAATAAGAATATGTTTTTCCCACCGCTGACAATAGTGGGGGTTTAAAATTCAAAACCCTTAGAATTCACTCACCTTCCTTCTCTGTGGATCGACCCTGCACCACTATGCTAGTGTAGGTTAATAAATGTAATTTTGAGGGCCATGATGACCTCCATTTTGTATCAGATATTGTCTTTATATATGAGCCAATCCATCATGTGTTCCCTATAGAAAGTGATTTGAACAGGGGGACTTGTATTTTGAGATAATGATTGGAAGGCTTGTTTTAAAAAATGATTTGGTACATTTAAATTTGTGATTGATATGAACTATTTTTATAAATCTTGTTTGAATATGTGATACTGTTTTTATTAGTTTCCTTTTTTATGTTACCACATATTATATGATAACATAGGAACCATTAGATAAACCTTGCCTTTGGTGATGAGTTGGTTGGGTTGTATTGAGATTCATTTTGGGTTTACTTTTAATGTACATACATATTAAAAATAGTTTTTCTTCTGTATAAGTATGAGTCTTAGATATTAATAGAGTGAGGCAAATTTTATTCACCATTATTGTAATTCCCCAACCCTAGTAACCTATATTCGGTGCATTATTGCATAACATTGGCATGATCACAAGAGATTAAGTCACAAAATACTGATTAGTTTAATAGACTTAAAAGTAATTGATACATTCATAAGTTTTACATTACATCATGAAAGAAACAACATTATGTCTTCATAGAACACACTCATATACCCTATCATATCCTTGCAGGTCAGTCATAATATACTTCTTCACATCTTAGAAAAATTAAAATATATGAAATGAGTGAGCTCAGATGCTTAGTAAGGATAAAAATATAGCGGAAACTATCATAAATAAGAATAAACATTTATAGCAATGTATAAGACTAAAACACAATCCATTTAATCATAAAATTCAGCATAATATGGCAATGATAAATCAAATAATTCCATTTACTTATTAACTTGGATATTTTACTAGTCGAATAATCACATGTAATATCAATAGCTAATTTCATAATGATGGAATGCATAATGCCGGACATCATAACCACATAGTCAAGGCCTCGTGCCAAGACTATAAATAATATTTTTTCAAGGTCTTGTCCATAGACACTAGTTTGTCTCTTGAGACCAACCGATGTATCTAGAAGCTATAGTGGGCTCCACCCATCAAATACTAAGTCCAATGCATTCCTTATATGAAAAAGTTGAAACATAACATAAATATTTGTATTAAAATTAGCATACGAAATGTTAATTCATTTACCGTAAACCGTGAATGGTATAAAAATAACACATCCATAGTCAAACATATCACAAAACCTTCAATATAATATTTAATATTGTATCATAATAAATCAACTTCAAACAAGTGTAAAATCCATTAAAAGATATTGACATAGATGAAATCAAAACTATTTGAGAGAAATATTTCTTTATATTTTGAAATCATTTAAAAGTCACATTATTATAAAAGAAAACATTTATTTTGAAAATATTCTTATATATTGAAAGTGAATCTTCGAAGATGTTATAATGGTATAAAATATCTGCACCTGCCGTATATGTTAAAAAAAATTCTTACCTTAATTTGTCGAAAAGTTCATAAAGTACCTTATTTGGAAAAAGACGGAAATATTCCTTTGATTTTTTTTAAAAAGTAAAACAATGGTATAAATCACTTTAACCCATTGTCTCAGAAATAGTAAAAATGTTTTGAAATGCATTTTTAAGAAAAATGGACGTGGATGAAAAACAAGCCCCAGTACATACTTACGTATAATGAAAACCTAGGATAAATAATGATATTGTGAAATTAACTCTTACCTTGTACTTTTCCTTGGTTGAGGGTATGTTAACCACCATGGAAGCTTGGGGTGTTACATTCTCCCCTCATTTAAATAATTTTTTCCTCGAAATTACAATAATATTACCGCATAAAAGGATTTGGGTGGTTCTTCATCATATGTTCCATAGGTTCCCACGTTTCCTCTTCTATATTATTATTTCTTCATAGACCTTTTACTAGACGAGTCATCCGGTTTCTCCGTACCTATTCTATAGTATCAAGAATCTTGACAGGATCTTCACAGTAAGACAGATTAGGTTCTAGTTCTATTTCCTTATAGGTGAGTACATGTGTTGGGTCTGGCAAGTATTTTCTCAACAATGATATGTGGAACACATCATGAACTTTGAAGATACTTAGAGGCATTTCCAAACGATAATCTATAACTACAATTTGTTTTTGAATTTCGAAAGGCCCGATTTACATGGGACATAATTTTCCCTTCCTACTGAATCATATAACACCCTTCCATGGAGATACCTTCAAGAAAAAATGATCTCCTACCTAAAATTCCAAATCCTTACTTCAGTTATTGGCATATACCGTTTTCCTACTTTGAGCTGCTTTGATGTGTATTTGGATAATCTTCACCTTTTCTATTGTTTCCTCAACAAGTTCTCGGCCTATAAGTTTTCTTTTACAAACATCATCCCAAAAAGTTGGTGTGCAACAACTCTTTCAATATAACTCTTCATATGGTGCCATCTAAATACTTGAATGGAAGATATTGTTATAGAAACATTCTACCAGAGGTAAATACTGATCCCAAATACAATGAAAGTAAAGTTAGAATGATCTCAACATGTCTTCTAAGGTTTGGATAGTTCTTTATGATTGTCCATCAGTTTGAGGGTGGTAGGCAGTGCTCAAATGAAGTTTAGTATCCATGGATTTCTAAATAATTTTCTAGAATCTTGATGTAAGACATGGATCACGATCAGAAATAATCGATAGGGCTACACCATGAAGTCTTACAAATTCATTAATATATAATCTTGATAAACATTAAATTGGTAAATCTTCTCTTGTAGAAAAGAAATATGCTGACATGGTAAGACGATCAACAATGACCCATATTACATCATTCCTTCTAGGAGTCTTTGGTAGCCCCATGACAAAGTCCATCGTAATATCATACCATTTACACTCAGGTATATGAAGTGGTTTCATGACTCCTCTATGATGTTATCATCCATCCTTAACCTGTTGACAAACCATACATCTTGACACATAATCAGCAATCTCCCTCTTCATGTTGTCCCACCAAAAATGTTCCTTCAAATCTCTATACATCTTAGTGCTACCAGGGTGTTTAGAGAAATTGGAGCTGTGAGCATCATCCAAAAATTCCCTTTCTAGATCAGGTATATCAGGAAGACGAAGTCTCTTCCCAAATTTCAAAATTCTATATTCATATACGAATTCAATCAATCTCTCATCATTCATAGCTTGAATTTTTTTTGAAACTCATCATCATCAGTCTGAGAACTTTTTATCCTTTATGGTAAATATGGTTTTGCAACCATTTGAAAAAGTATTGATGTATCACCTTCCATTATTATTCCCATATCTATCTTTACTAGATCCATGAACATAGGATCCCTTTAAACACTCATCATGTTCAAAACTCCATGATCCTTTCTGCTAAAAGCATTTGAAACCTTATTTTCCTTCCCTGAGTGGAAGTGTAGAGTGAAATCATAATCCTTGAGTCATTCAAGACATCACCATTGCCTCATTTTGATTTATTTTTGTGAGAAAATATACTTCAAAGTCTTGTGATCAGTATATATCTCGCATTTTTCACCATAAAGATAGTGTCTCCATATATTTAGAAAAAAGAATACATTTTCTAACTCAAGATCATGAGTGAGATAGTTTTGTTCATGAATTTTTAGCTGTCGTGATGGATAGGAAATAACTCAATCATGTTACATAAGGACACAACCAAGTCCTTTCTTTGAAGTGTCTCTATAAATAACAAAACCATCATTACCCAATGGTAGAGTCAAGGTAGGAGCATTGACTAATATTCTCTTCATTTCTTCAAAATATTCTTCATACTCTTTTGTCCAAACAAATTTAACACCTTTATGTGTGATCTTATTTAATGGGTTAGCCCATCGAGAGAAATTCAAGATGAAACGCTGATAATAACCTGCTAAACCAATAAAACTACGTACCTCAGTTATAATCATCTGTGCTGGCCATTATTGTATTTCTCTTGTCTTAGAAGGATCAACAATGACTCCATCCTTAGAGAAAATATGGCCAAGAAAAGAAAAATATTGAAGCCAGAATTCACACTTTCTAAACATTCCATGTAATTCATTTATTCTGAGAGTTTTCAGAATAGTGAGCAAGGTATTTTCATGATCATCATAGATTTTGGAGCAAACCAAGATATCATCAATAAATACCACTAAAAATTCATCAATATATTCCTTGAAAACTCTATTAATTATATCCATGAAAATAGAGGGTGAATTAGTCAGTCCAAAAGGAATTACTGTAAACTCATAATTCCCATACATAGTATGAAATGTTGTCTTTGGAATTCTTCTTTATTCACGCAAAATGATGATATCCAGATCGAAGTTCAATATTTGAAAAACATTGATCTCCATTAAGTTTATCGAATAAATCATCAATACGAGGTAGGTGATACTTGTTATTTCTTGTTATAGCATTGACCTCCTTGTTTTCAATGCACAACCTCATAGATCCATCTTTCTTCTTAACAAAAAGAATATGGGATCCCCATGGAGAAACACTAGGGGCAATAAATCCTTTATTAATCAACTCATCTAGTTGTTTCTTTAGCTCCACTAATTCCATATGGGACATTCTATAAGTGCTATTTGATATGGGCCTTGAACCAGGAAGTAAATAAATGGAATACTAAATTTCTTGTTTTGGAGGATTTCCAGGAAAATCCTCTGGAAACACATCAACATATTCTTGCACAATGGGTACATAATCTATTTTTACATTCCTTTCCTCACCCATAGTTATTTCATTATCTTCCTCCCCAATAATTGAATTTAGTGGAGCTACATGGGGTGGATCTAGATAAGAATCAGATGGTGACATTTCTACTCTAAAGATAATGTATTCCTTATCATCATCATCAAAATTTTAAACAACTTTCTTATTTCAATAAATTTTCGCATCATGGTCCGAAATCCAATCTATACCATGGGTTTTATCAAATTCAAACATGGGTATGACAAGGAGATCAGTTGATAAATCATGTTTTAATACTCTAATGGGAACTGATTGACAAAACATTGTTGCAATGATACTTCTCTTAAGAGTTTGGATGGACAACTCCCTTGTTAAATCAAATTGGAAATATCTTATTTTCTTAGAAAACTGGGAAGATATGAAACAATGCAATGATCCAGAATCAACTAATGCATTATCTAAATTTGAGGAAACCATTAAATTACCTACCACCACGTCATTTGGAGTTTCAATCTCAAAAGTAAGGATTGCATAAGCTTGGCCTTGCTCCCTTGGCCTTTGCTGAGGTAAGTTTCCTCGGTTCTTAAGATATTAATTTTCATAATACCCCATTTCTCTATAATTGTAGCATTCAACATTGAAAACATATTTCTTTCCCTTGCAATCACAATCTTGATGGCCCTTTTTTGACACACTTGTAACAGACTCCCATTCCATTCAGGTAAGTATCATGGTGTTTTTTCCCACATTTATTATAGGATTAAAATTCAACTTTTCCCTTCTTCCCCTTATTTACATTTAAAGAGTGTTCAGCAGATCCCTTCTTCTCCTACTTTGCTTTAAATTTGTAAGACATAGAGAATTCATTTTCTATCTTGATAACACATGAGACAATATCTTAATACAATGCGAAGGATTGTGAGAATAATTCTCAATGGATAAATGGATTTAACCTATCAAATAATAGATCAATATTACTCCTTGGGTTATGTATATAATCTGAAACATTCCTTGATATCCTTGTAAAGTTAGCCTCATATAATGCGACATTTTCATCCTACTTTTTCCTCAGACTCAGAAATTTACTTTCCATATCTTCTCAATGGTCATGAAGAAAATATTTTTCTAAGTAAATATCTTTAAAATACCTCAATTCCATATTTGATACTTCTTCATCATCCTTTTTTTTGAATCAATGACCACCATTGATATGCATCTCCTGTGAGGTGATAAACTACCATGATAACTTTTTCCCTTTCACTACTCCTCAATGCATGAAATATTTTCTCTAATGAACTTATCCACATCTTATATACAAATGGATTTGTAGTCTCATTTAATGTTGGTGTTTGTTTCGTCATGAAGTACTATAACATTGATCCTCAATGTTGTGGATCATGGTGCTCCACACAGGTAAGGTTATTATTCATAACCTAAGTTAGTTGTCCCAGTATGGTTATAAGCTGTTCTGCACCAGTTTCATCACTAGCTCCATTATAATTATCCAGAGTAGGAGGGAAATCCCTACATGGATTACATGTGTTGATACAGTTTCTATTTCTTCCATTATGAGTCATGTCTAAATAATGTCATAAACTAGATTAGTTTATGAATCAAAACACATAATTCCAAACTAGTAAAATACCTAACATAAATTGATCAATTTAGGAATAGAATCCCTAATCATAAAATAAATGGTTTATTTGAGGAATTATTTACTCATAAATCCTTTATAATGGTTTGTAAAGAAAATGTGAATTATTCTAAGCATGTCCCATGGGAGTGTCATAACCAATAGTGCAACAAGGCCTATTGTTGTGTACCGGGATACCCCAAGTCAATCCCAAAACGCCTTGTTGGACTTTTCACTACTAGGTACATCTGTGCCAGAGCTGACTATACCTGCTCGTATCCAGACATGGATATTTTTCTTGTAAAATACACAAAATCTCTACATTACAAAAATTATAGGAAGTTATTCTATATTAATCCTAAAAGTCCATCTTAGGGTAATGTGCTCTAACTAGAGTTTTTCTAAATATAGTTTTCATGTTTGTAATAAAATTTATCTGATACGAACTGTAACACCCCGACCCTAGTTACCCAGAGTCGGTGCATTATTACATAACATTGGCATGATCCCAAGAGATCAAGTCTCAAAAGACCAATTAGTTTATTAGCCTTGGAAGTACTATATTAATTCATAAGTTTTACATTACATCATGAAATAAAAAAACATTGTGCCTTCGTAGAACACACTCATATCCCTTAGATTATCCCTATAGGTTAGTAATAATATACTTTTACACATCCTAGGAAAAATAAAACATATGAAACGGGTGATATCAAATGCTCAGTAAGGATAACAATATAGTGGAAACTATCATAAATAACAAAAAACATTTAAGGAAATGTATAAGACTAAAACAAAAGCCTTTTAGAAATAAAATTAAGCATAATATGAAAATATAAATAAAATAATTCTCTTTACATATTCACATGGATATTATACTATTTGAATAATCACATATAATATCAATATCTAACTTCATAATTATGTAATGTTTAATGTCGGACATCATAACCACATAGTCAAGGACTCGTGCCAAGACTACAAATAAGATTTTTTCATGGCCTTGTTCCAAGACACTAGTTTGTCTCATGAGACATACTGATGCATCAAGGAGCTATAACACCCATAACATACTAAGTCCAATTCATTCCTCATATGAAAAGGTTGAAACATAACATAAACATTCTTATTAAAACTAGCATACAAAATGTTAATACTTTAACCATAAACCATGAATGGTATAAAAATAACACATCCACAATCAAACATATCACAAAACTTTCAATACAATATGAATGATTGCGTCATAATGAATCAACTTCAAACAAGTGTACAATCCATCAAATGATGTTGACATAGATGAAATCAAAACTATTTGAGAGAAATATATATTTATATTTTGAAATCATTTAAAAGTTGCATTATTATAAAAGGTAACATTTCTTTTGAAAATATTTTTATAATATTGAATGGTAAGATTCATAGTTTTTATAATGGTGGAAAATAGTCGCACCCTCCATATACGTTAAAAAACATTCTTACCTTAACTTGTCGAAAAGGATATAAAGTACCTTGTTTGGAAAACTATGGAATGATTACTTTCAAAACATATTATAAAAGTCAAACAATGGTACACATTAATTTAACCCATAGTCTAGGAAATAGTAAAAATGTTTTGAAATATATTTTTTAGAAAAATGGATGTGGATGATAAAGAATTCCCAGTAGATACTTGTGTATAAACAACCTTGGATAAATAAAGAGTTTTTACAATTAACACTTACATTGTACTTTTCCTTGGTCAAGGGTACATTAACCTCCGTGGAAGCATGGGGTGTTACAAATATCCTTTTCTAAATTCATGAAAATCTTGTGATGATTTTATAAGAATTGTAGTTTCTTGTAAGAGAGCCTCTAGATTATCCTCAATGGATGAGGTAGAACTTTTCAGAGTTTTATTTGATAGATGGATTATTATAGGTTCATGGGTATCATTCCATGTATCTTTTTAATCAATTTTATTGATCTATATATAGTTTGGGAGATGGAAGATACCTCTTTTTTCTATTAATAGGAGGATAATGGTTTCCCTTATGACTGATATTAGCTTATGTTTTATGTGACTAAGTGAATGGGCACATAACATGATAGGTAGTGAGATTAGTTTGATAATACTCTTGATTTAATTTAAAAAATTATTGGGGGTTACTTCAAGGAATGCCTCTAGGTTTTATGTTAATCTTTAGGATCATGTATACATTTTTTATGAGGCTGGATATTTTTTTTTCTTTTCCTAGTTTTCATATGATACTCTCTAGATGTCCCATGGAAATATAGATAATCATAAATTTATTAATAGGCACTGGGTGGGATTGTGGAAGAATATTCTGAGGTGATTTATAGATGTATAAACTAGTGTTGACTCACAACCTCTAAGGGATTCACATGACATAATAGCACATCCATGTAATACACTTTCTTTGTTTGATGATAATGATATAATATCTAAGTGATCATTGTGTAGTCGAAGAGAAATTAAATCATAAAGTGGGAACCAATCCCTATAACAAATTTTGATATGAGGGATTTTCCTAGTGTTATTATATTGGTATCCTATAAAATAGATTTGTATAGGACCAATGAGCTTTGATAGTGTAGGTCTTAAGAACTAGGATTTCTATTTCAAGTTTTTGTTCCCCATTATTTAGTTTACCCATTTTATTTTATCATGGGGTTGTTGTAAATATATTATTTGATACTTTAGGAAGTCTTTTACTACTATTTTGGGGTTTTTATATCATTTTACATTTATGGTTGGGCCCTTTTTGACATACCTTTATTAATATTATAAAACTCTAATTATTTCCCTTGATATTTTGGGTTTTTTTATTTATGTGTAGTGAGATGACTGGTGGGTCTGGTGGGAATATGAAGAGTTATTTGTGGATATAATTTGTCCTCATAACGATCACATCCAAGGATATGATATGGATGTGTTTGCACATCACTGGATCATGATGGTATAAAAATATATAATGGTAGGATATTAGGTCATGTCCTTAGATGGTTACTAATAAAATTCAAGTCTTTGAGAGTGTGAATATTTTTTCTATGCCTGTGAATAGGTATATCTTTTTTGATCATGTAATATTTATGTTTCAGAGTTGGTGTATTATACTGAGCACCAACTTTCACTCTTCTAATGTTTCAATCCACATCTATAAAATCACTAGCACTAACTTTGTTATGTAATGTAGGGGAATCCTACTATATTATTGGATTCAACCCCTACACTTGTAAACAGATATGGTTTTAATCTACATGGGTTGAAATTCAATCTTCATTTAAAGGGAATGTATTTCCTTATAAATTTATGCATGTATTGAGATGAGTATCATGTTTGAGGCTGATTATTGTTTAGTGGTTGTTCATTTTATTTAAGGAAGAGGGCATTGTATTTATTTTATTTATTTTATTGTACCATATATATATAATCCAAAGGTCCAATTGTATTATACTTAGTATTAAATTATTTTTATTTGAATATCTAATGTTTTGAAAATATTAAATTTATTGCATCTTATATAATATTTTTACCTTTCATATTTTTTATTATGTGGGCCCTATTGGATTCCTGTTATATATTTAATTTTTTTTATAAGTCCATTATATAGATAGGTCATGTCTAGATTTAAAAATATTTGGGAATTACCATAATATTTTATACTTAAGGAAATAGTCTCTGTATGTATATATTAGGCCCTCACTAGAAGATTGTAACATATGGCATACAAGGATGTCTGCCTAAGGTCATACAGTGTGATTAACTCAATATTTATTTGGGCAAGGTGAGCCAGGTTCTAAAAAAATGGCAATAAAGAGTTATTTTTTCAAGAAAACATTTAGTTAGATATGTAGATATTATGTCATAAATTGGGAGGTATATTGGGAGAATTCATTGTCCAAATTGCTTTAGATAAAACCTATGTTACAAGGGTATTTCCAATGTTCATGATTTGGAATAATAGGTAATATGAGGTGTTAGTCCAAGAATCCCGATATGGGAAAGATGTGAAACATGATGTTTCCTAGGACATAACTTTCACTAAGTGAGTTGTTTATGTATCATGGTGTTTTATTACTTTTGTAACGATGAACATTCCTATGGGTGGTGATGTATAACCTAATTACTTTTTAGGATCCAATTTTAAATGAAGCAACTTATAATCTATTTGATGTTTCATTAAATAGATTATTCAGGGTGATTATATTTATATAGATTAGAAGTGATTTTTTGTGAGGTGATTATTTATATTTTTTTTTGAAATTTCATAGGCCAATGATTTTTAGAGGGTTTTAATTTTTGATAAAAAATATTTTTTAAAGGAACACTCATGTGATGTAATGATTCATGTGTGAAATGGTTTTTTAAATATATTGAAAATGGGTTATTTAAAGGAAATCTATTTTGAAGTTAAATAATGGTTATTCTAGAGATTTGGGGTTTTTTAGGTTTTGTAAGAAAAAAAATTGGATGTCTAGGGTTGATTTAAAAAATAATGTGAGTTTTGTTATGTGTAAGGTATTTTATGGTTTTTTTTAAAATAAGAAACTTGATCATGTGTAAATTAGGTTTAATTAGTTTTTGGTATTTAGACCGAGAGATACCCAATATCTTTGTATGTGTTTTGAATTATATTTCCTGATTGATTGGAGAGATGTTTATATAGATTAGGCTCATTGGAGGGCGGTTTAGTAAAAGGTGTCCATAATCGAATGTGATCTCGATGGTTTCATTATTTAGAAAAATTATATTGAGTTTCATTATGTGATTCCAATACTATATAGAATCATCATATTAGATTATCCAAGATTAGTTGATGTTTATTTTTATGTGAACCATAAGCCTAAGGATTTTTTAGTTATTGAATTTTTTATTGTTTTGGAATTGGTGGGTGATATTTTTAATCTTCTCAATGTTTTTGTGAGGAGTATGATAAGCATGATCAAGTCACCATTATTTGATATAGAGTGTGTTGATAGGCTAGTCAGAGGAAAAACACACTAGTATGGTGATGTTGATTGTGGAAATTCAATTGAGAGTATCAGTGATCAGGGTGGTGAGGATTTCAGTAAATAGTTTATTATAGTATTGGAGTTGTTAATTAAGAGAAAAATTATAATTCATAGATATAGCATAGTAAGTCTGTATTGAATTGATGACTACGGTGGATCTATATTTATGGAAAAATAAACATTAATTATTCTTAGGTACGAGAATCATTATGGTTAAGAGTTTATAATGGCCCATGGATTTTTTGTGGGTGAACCAGGATTTTGTCAGTCTTCCATCATTTTAGTGTTTGGGTGAAATTGAATTATTTGATTTAGAATAATATATTGAAACATTATTTATTATTCACTTATGTATTTGGATACTTCATAAGTGTAAATTTTGGTTGACGGGGCCTACAAATAATTTTGAGGTTCTAAGTGGAGAAAAGGGGAGAATTAGGTTGTAGATATAGATATTTGTTATCTGATCTAACATAATTTATTTTATAATGTATGTTCATTTAGTAAAAAACTATTGACCAATCCACTTTATTGACAATGTAATTCCAGTGGGTACCTAGTGGTGTACTAGGTACCCAGTGGAGACCTAGTGGATTCTTAATGGGAAATGATTGGTTTTTTTCATAAGGGAGAATCTCAGTCTTTTTAAATTATTTCATTTTAAATCCCCTTTGGGATTATTGGGTGTCATTCATCCAAATGGACAAGGATTCAGTCCCCTTGGATTTCCCATCTCTCTGTTTTCCCCTTCTAATATGGGTTGTTCGAGAGTGTTTATTATCATATATCCAAGGTAAACCTTCTCCCTCCCTCCTCCCTTATTATTTTTTCTCTGGTTATCATATTTTTTTTTTCATATTATAGATTATGAATAAATTCCACTAGATCATGGTCTGTCCACTTTTTAATGAGTGGTATTTCTTATAAGTAACATAATGAAGGATTTGGAGGTTCATATTATGGTTGTTGCAGAGGTATGTTGTTCGATTTTTTGGATTTTGGAGAAATTAGATTAAATTGACTATATATTCAAAATAATAATTTGGGGATTTTTTCAAAAATAGTTTTGGAGGTGAATCATGAGTTGACCATACATCATCTTCCAAGGTTACAACATTATAAATCATACCTGATATTTTATAATTTATTATAACAAAAATGGATTTTTCTTTTAAATAGTTTGTTCCTTAAATTGTGATTGTTTATAATGTGATAAGTTCTATTTATAGTTAATATTTCATGTGTGATATTGAGATTAATTATTGATAGAATGATTATGATATGTGTAAATTACATGATTGAGAATATTGATCATTTGGTGTTATTGTATTTATGTGATTTTATTAATTTTGTTGTTAGGATTGTGTGATAGGGTTTAATATTCATTCTTAAATTAGGATGGTCCCATATCACTCTAATAATTTATAATGTATTTATATATTTATAAAATTTTCATTTATTATTTTTTCATTAAATGATTTTCGGCGGCCCATTGTGTAGTTTTTTTTTTGTGTGATTAGGTTTTATAAATATAATTTATTTTCCGTTTTAAAATATGATTATAAGACTAGTTTAGTTTAAAGTTAATGTCAAAGTAATATAGTTTTATAATTAAAAATTATTTTTAAAGGAAATATTTATTTTGTAAAGTTATTTCCTATGAAATAATGATATAGAAATGGAATCTTCAAATAAATTTTTAATGTTGGTATCTAGGTAGGTTATTTAGATGAAATTTCACTAATTTTTTACAAGAGAATACAATGAGTTAAACTGGAATGTGTTTCCTTTTGAAAGAAATTTGAAAATTGTATTTTAATAATATTTTAAATTAAAATAATAAAGGATAATATTGACATAGGATTTGATATGTTTGTATGTTAGAGATTTATTTAATTATTTTCTAAAGAATTTTGTAGTTATGTGATACCTTTTATCACTATTTCCTCTTATCTCTTAATATGTGATAACATAGAACTATAAGAGAATCCTTCCCTTCAGTGATGGGTTGGATTGAGATTCATGTTGGGTTTCATTTTAAAATAGTTCCATAAGAACTTAAGTATATATTTGAGATGTGTGCAATTCATTTATATTAATTGAGTGTTGGATGAGTTGGTCATTATTTGCCTTTTGGAAATTCTTGAAATTTTTATGATAATTTTTTAGCCTCATTTATTTGAGGTAGGATATCAACATAACTGATCTCAATGGTTGATGTGGGAGTTTCATCAATGTTATTTTATTGAAAAATTAATCCAAATTCATAAGTAGTGGTCCTAGTGACATTTCAATGCTTGGTATGGATCTAGATATGAGATTGAAAATATGAGATAGATCACTTTTCCTATTAATAGATGGATAACGGGTTCCATCCAGATGGATGTTGTATTATTCAATATAATATGGAGTTAATTATCATGTATCTTAAGAGGTATAGAGACTCGTGTGACATACCAATTGATTGAGTTTTAATAATTATGTTAGGTGACATCAAGAAAGACAACTCAATTTAATGTTTAAGTCATGGAGTATGTGTAATTTTGTTCATGAGGATTTGTAATTTTTTCTTCACATAGTAGATATATGACTCTATAAATATGTTCTTTTAACTGTTTTTGTATAGGTGTAGAGTGGTGGAGGAAGAAGAACTAGGCAGGATATTGGAAGTGTCACAAAAAAAACATTGGGTCACCCTTGAACTGGGCACCTGGGTCAGCTTAAGACATAAAAAATGCATATTATTGACCACCTTGGGATAAAAAATAATGTAAAGGTATCATATATGGGATTAGGGGAAATTGTTTTCCTAATATATAATAAGTTAAAATAGACATACACCAAGAATCCTTACATGAACACTTCATGCATCAAAGATCCATTCTTAATAATAATAAATCTATATAAAGTAAAAGTAAACCGAATAATATATAACTATAATAAAGAACAACTAAAAATAAATAAAAATATATATAGTTAAAAATGGTACACTGAAAAATGAATATATGGTCATCATGGCCGATACATCCATTAAAAAAATGAAACTGCTAATGAAACTCTATGTGGCCTCTAAGGTCACCATCCATCCTCAAAACCAAATCACTCCATGAGTTTTCTTATATTCTAAACCAAAATCCACATAAAAGAATTAGGTTTATTGATATAAAGTGGTATAACTATTGTTTGAGCATAAAAAATATCAGTAGGTAATCACCACAGAGTATATACATGTCCTTTTTCAAAAGAATCCATAAATTCTTATTTGAAAATACAAGTAGAAAAAAGGTCGTTATATTTTAAATAAAAAAATAGTCTTTACTAGAAAATAGGTCATTAAATCAATAAAATTGAAGAAGAAATTAAACCTTTCTTTTCAATTGAAATATAAAATTTTAAAGTCCTCTTAAAAACCACCTTCAAATCATACCAAAGGAACCCAACTAAAAAAAAAGTAATATTAAAGTTGGGATAGTAGATCATAACAAAAAAGGATCATAAATTAGTGGAACATTAATATGAAAATATATAGTAAAAATGGAATAATAAAGGATATATAATAATTGGAAACTCCTAAATATCCCGTTAGGTGACCCTAGATATACTTTGGTTAAAAGAATATTTAGGCCTAAAAATGCATTCCTAAGTCTATAACAAATTGAGTGCACTAAACTTGCCTCACTGATGGAAGTCCCCTTTAGACTCAGATTCCATAGTGGATTTAGTTCATCTAATCATGGTAGATAGTAACCATATATCATCTCTCACCAAGACACATAGTTCCCTAGGATGGTAGTCAAGGGAGGTGATGTGGTCTGTACATAAAACATATAAATTGAGAATCAACATAATCCAATCAAAACTTCTCAGTTATACTCCCTATAATAATTTATGGGAAAACCCTCTTTATAATCAAATAATAAAATTTAAAAATAAATATAGGAGTGGGGATTCCATGAGGGTTCACAAATTTCATGAAAACTATTTCCAATTACCAACCATGCCTTAGAATTTTAAACTAGTGAGAATTTTCTAAGAAAGGATTGCTATGTTTAAACTCTATTAAAATAATCCAAGGATAGGTTCAACCCACTTTCTCAAACTTTAAAATAGGCCTTTAAAATATGATTTAAAAAATGATCATTTAAAATCTTATTTGGAAGCCATCTGAGAACACAAAAGACCATTTGAGAAACAAAGTATTAATAAAGAAATCCTATAAACATTCTATTTACATATATACATGCATATATATATATATATGTGTGTGTGTGTGTGTTTTTTGTTTGTTTTTTACTAGAACATACATAAACATACACACACACACACACGCGCGCGCACACACACACACACACATTAATATGGAGTACCAAGGTATCAAATAAAGAGAAATAATTCAATTCACTCATCCAAATATATGAATTTCCATGTAAAAATACTAGAGAAAAAAATAGTTATGACCCACACTAATAAAAATTCAACATCAAGTTATAACCTATTTAAAATATTAAAGGCTATTGATGTTTTAAAAAATAATTCTATGAAAATTACTCTTAGAAAATTTATGAAAAACATTGCATACATATGCGTTTAATAGAAAAACATAAACATTCCAAATTTGGGAAATCCTATTCTAATCAAATATTTAACCAATAAATCCTTCAAAATTAATTTATAGATTAAAAAACATTAGAAATTATACTAACTAAAATTTATAAAACTCCAAAAATATCATTGAATGACATAGGAAGGAAAAGTACCTACCTAAATAGTGTAAATATTTGATTAAAACCTCAATTATTGAAACGGAAAGGCCCAATGAGGTAACTACACACCATAACATCAATAGAAACAATATATTTTCATCAAAAAACACCAATAGGGTTCTACCAACGTGATTCCAAGGAAACAGAGATTAAAAAACAACAAATAATGGAATTAGAGAATAGAAATAAACCTTACATCCATGAAACCTCTATGGAATCAATGTGTGGGAGGCCAAAAATTAAAAGGGAAGAAAAGGAGGGAACACCAATGGGTTCCTTAAGCATGTTCATCTGAATAGAGAGAGGAGATATCCCAAATGGGGTTTCAATTTTTAATTAAAAGGATGGATTTAAACTTTTTAATAAAACTAGATAATTAATATTATTTAGATGGACAATATATGAATCTATACACTAACTATGTGTCCCTCACTAGAATAACATATAAGTAAGAATGGTTTAGAAACATGGTTTGGTAAACTATGAAACAACTATGGAAAATGTATCTTGTAAAATTTTAGATCCATAACATGGTTTCTTCATGGATTAGCTTAATAATGTTCAAGTAGTTCTCCATAAAACACTCATGTAAAGGTTAGTTTCATGGATTCTAGTTGGTCTCACATGGTTCTACATAAACAATGTGTTACATGTGTACTCTAAATCATAACAGAAAAATAAAACTAGAAAAAAATGTTTATCATTACCACATAGTTTATAGTAAACCATGAATAAAAAACATTTTACCAGAGGGATACTTGGTCATGTTAATTTGTTCTGTTTTCCAAGCCACATTGTGACAATGAAAATAATATAAGTATATCAAAAATTATAATAATTCAATATTTTAAAGGTTAAAAAAATAAAATTTGAAACTAATAATCATAGGGAAGATTAAAAATTAATAACTAAACTAAATGATATAGAAATTAAAGGCCCAAATATTAAATTTATTCCCATAGAAACACATTATGCCCCAAGAATTCAACTGAGCTCAATGTAGTCATAGAGAGGATTATCAATGAAAATGGGAAAATCCCTTACATGATCTCTAAATTCCCCCATAAAAAATCCAACATAGGGGAATGAATATCCAAAATTAAAAACATATTTAAATCATGAATGCACAAATAAAACATTATCAATCAATTGGAAATGTTTGGAAATGGTGGAAATTAGTGGATCTCCCCATTATTTATGAAACTGTAATAATGGATCAACAAGACAAAGATATTCTAGAAGAGTCATTGAACCAAAACTCAAACTCTCAACAAAAGAAACTCAAACAAAAACAATTCATCAATCACACATTCTTAAACTCTTAAATTGTTTATTTACTCTCCAATTGAAAATAATCATGACGTATTCTTAAATAAAACATCACCTTAGAATAAACCCAAAAAATATCACTAGATAAAGACTATTAATCCACCCTTGACATTCCACTAACTAAGGATAAAAATGTAAAATGAATAAACCAAAAACATATATCATTAAAACAATTTTTCTTCTACTTGTGGGTCAGAAACAAGGAATAATAAGTTATGACCTCACACCTAGAACACTATTCATGGTATTACCATCAAAATAATACAAACACAACTAGTGAATAAACCATATTAGTTATACATCTATTATAGTAACCCAATAAACAAACCCAAGGTTTTACCCATACCCAATAATCCTGAAATAAATTTGACTATAACCATAGCATCACATTGGAAAGGCATAAGAAAAACCACAAAGTATGACAACCTAAAAGGAGAAACTTGGTAGATACTTAAGGAAGCACACCCAAATAGACTTATAACAATAACAATCAAATAAAAACCTAAAATATGAAATCTTATATAAATGAAATCACTTAACACCTTTTTAGGAGGAATAATCTAAATAATATTTAAATATGAGACATATTCAATTACATACCAATCCGTAAACCAAACATATCCTAAAATAAAACTCTATCTCAAAATAAAAATCTAATAGAATAATCTGAATCACAATCCAAAGAACCAAAAAGGAGAAAAAATCAAAAGCCTCATTTTAAATAAACCTAACATTCACTCACTTTAAATTTTAAAGTCTAAAAATCCCACATGATATTTTTTTAAATACCACATGTTATTTAATTAAAATCAATAAATAAATTTCAAACATAAAACCCATTTTAATTCATCTTAGAACTCCCTTTACCAAATTTTAATGATTACCTTTAAAACTAATTTCCTTTCATAAAATCCCTTTAAAAATTTGTAAAATGAAATTCATTATTATTTTCATTTGAAACCAACTTTCTCGGTACCAAATATACCCAAAATAGAATAAATAATGTTTTATAACTCCAAAACATCCCTATTAGGGACTAGTGTCTATACATGACTTGGCCACATGGTTTAATAGAATGTATTATAATTGTGAAACATCCACTTGAGGCCATTTTGAACCATGCCCTCAAACTCCATATAGTTAACTAGGACATATGATCTCATTGTGTGATTCAAGTTAAACTCCCATTTTCATCCACTAAAACAAATAAATACATTAGTCAATCTTATATACAATCAACATGAACTAAAATATACCAAAAATTAATAAGGGAAACTTTAAATTAAAGAAAAACAAAAAATTACACATAATTTTTTTTTGTAAACTCTATGAATCTCATAGAATTCCATGGAAACGAGAAAAATGGAAACCCTACCTCAACTATGTGTAGATTATGTGAAACCCTTGGCTATGAAAGGAACAAATCCCAACGATCCAACTAGACAACCTAAAATCAAGATAAATAATGGATTTCATTAATAACACCACCCTAGGGAATGGGAAACATGATGAAATAGAAACGTATAAAACACAAGAGATAAATGAATAAGATTAGAAGAATAATTATCACATCTAAGAAAACTCTATGAAACCCAAGTGGGAGAGGCCAAAAAAATAAAGGGAAGAAAGTGAGGGTGAACCCAATGATCACTAAATCCTATGCATGAGAATTATGAAAAAAGAGACACCAAATAGTATTTTATTTTGTTAGGGATAAATTGGTATTTAAATTTTTTAATAAATCTTTATAAGTATTAAGGTATAGAAACATAGTTTACCAATCTATGTTCTAACCCTATGCCATTCACTGGCCTCGCCTGGAAGGCTACATAGTTTAGTATCATGGTTTTGTAATCCAAGAACCAAATATAAAAAAATTTCTATCAAAATTATAGACACCTTTCATTATTGATGCGTGATTTATCGTAACCATGTTCAAGTCATGCACGAGATAACTCTCTTGTATGGGGAATTTGAACGGTTTCCCCAAGGATTCTCTTAAAACAATGTACTACCCAAGAAGTCCAAACCATGAAATAATAAAAATAATTAAAGACATTATTTGTGTATAGATACAAAGCAAGTAATTTTATACTAAATTGTGAGAAATAAACTGTGTACTAGACGGAGCATGTGTAAGGGTCATCCACATAACATTCCAAGTAGTATGGTAACCATGCAAAGACTATGTATAGAAAAAATTACAAAAAATCAAACTTTCAGGACCGAAATATTAAATTTGAACCCAAAACTAAAATAAAAGATTAAAAATTAATAAATAAATGAATTTTATGGAAATTAATGGTAGCTATGTGATAGGAAGTCACATAGATATTTTTTTTCTTCTATATGAAAGAGTGTTGACCTCAATCCCCTATGAAAATAATTAAGGTAAGACCGTGGACATGCAACACATATTTTTTGTTTGATGACATGCTATATGATTTGAGTGATTATTGGATAGATGGAGAGATGTATGACCATATAGTGGGAGTCAAAACTATGATTAATTATAATATATGATATTTATCTAGTATATCTCAATGAGAATTTTGGAAAAAAGATCAAGTAACTAGTGAGATGATATACTGGAGAGCTTGAGCACTCATATTATTATTTCATGTGGTTGCACCTTTTTTTGTAACTTTTCCTATTTATTTTATTATTCGATTTCAATTAAATTATTTTTTTATTCTTTATACCCTTATTAACTACTTGTTTTAAATTTTATTTTCATTTCCATTTTAAATTGATGTTTGGACCCTTTTTTATTTACCTTTATTAATATTTCAGATACAAACATTATTTCTCATGATATATTAGTTATTTTATTTAGCAATAGTGATATGGATGATGATTCAGATTGGACATTTTTAGTGTGTTTTCTAGATACAGTGAGACCCTTATTTTATCATATTTTATGAGATGACAGAGAATTATTTACATGTAAATTTTTCATGAGGGTATATAATTATATAATGAGGGGAAGATGGAATTATCCTGAGTTATGTAATAGTATGATTCAATTCTTCTAGGAACGTGAGTTTTCTATCCATAATAGAATGCAGGTTTGTCCTCTATGATGACACATAAGTTTTGTTTCAAGGTAAGCGTGCTATTTTTTATACCAACTTTCACCCTCCACATATTTTCATGCACATCTACTTGATGATTATCACTCAATGTATCGATGTGAGTGGGGTAACCCCACATGGTCATTACACTCACCCCTACCTATATACATGACATGGGTTTTCCTATACATAGTTTGAATTTCATTTTCCAATTTAGGTATATATATTTCCTTGTATTTGGATTCATGTTTTAGGATGAGCATTATGTTGGAAGATAAGGATTACATAGGAATTGACAATGTTATTTAGGCAATAAGACGTTTTATTATTTTGTATTCCATATTTTACTTAAAATGTATTATACTGATGGAATCATATATCAAACTATTTTCATAATTAATTTTATCTTTATATCTATATATTCCCCTCTTTTATATCTAATGCATCATAAAGACTATTCACATCTTTTATATTCTGGTCTATGAGGGCCCTCTTAGATCCATGTTTTATTTATAAAGGATTTTGGTATGTCTGTTATATTGATGGATCATACCAAAATATAATTATATTTGGGGATAGACATTATTATATATATATATATAGTGTGATAATCCCAATAACATTTTTAGAACCACTTCACCAGTTGGTATCAATTTTCATATGGTGATGCATGATTGATGTTATTCAACACCACTAATTCAATTATTTTTGAAGTTGTACATGTCATGGAATTATAGTTTATAAAATTTAAAATATTTATAAATAACAAAAATTGAAGAAATTATAACCATATTATCATTGTTTATATTTATGGATATCATTAAATTCAAAATTATTTTCTTAGCCTTTGATCAATGGGTATTTGAATAAATTACGCTTAATCGTATCTGTAAAAGGATCATTACTCAACCCATTATAAAACACAAATCATATTTTTTTTTATCTCTCTACAATATGATTGATTTATATCTATAAAAATACTTATTCACATTTAGGAGACTTAGGTCCCCTGTAGGATTATTAATTCCTTCCTTACAATGATTTTTTATAAGTAAAGATCCAACTTCTACAAATATGGTATTTAAAAGTTTACTACATTTTTATTTTGTATTCTCTTTCTAACTATTTATAAATAAAAATAAACACTTTAATAAAATAAAAATAATATCAATACACCTCTATAATAAATTTATAAAAAAATATTAATAGATTGATAACCATTAATTCCTTATAGAATGCTCACATTTGGTTCAATTAACCACCAACATGAAGGGAGATACCATATTTTCATTTTTATAATAATATAGATTTTATAAATAATAAAAGATAGATATATATGGTATTCAATATAAGTTTAATATTATTTTATAATTCTATAATTTAAATAATCACATTTATTTTCTTTACTAAGTAACCCATTATGATTGTTAATGTTATTCAAATGAATGAATTTTTAATGGTTTCCTTTCAAATTATACTTGTACCATCTATAGAATAGACTCGGGGCTTTTGAAATCATTATAAAACTATGATTATATTACATTGATAATTATATAGGTGATAAACTCATGAATATATAATGGTTATTCATACTATTATACGAAAATAAACATTGAATAATTAAATATAATAACATTTGATGACTTATATAAACTATGACTGACAAATAAATAAGTTGTAAATGAATTTAATTGTTTCATATTAAATTAACATATATATAATTAATGTAGTTTATTAATTTATTAAAAAACAAAATTTTATTATATAGGGGATTAGATCATATATTAATAACTTAAGGGAAAATATTTGGGTAACCCACCTTTTTAATTACTCTTACAATAGGATATTTAATCTTCCATATTCATTTTCTTGATATTATATATATATATAATTGGAATATTTTTATTTATAATAATTTTGATTCATTATATTTCTTTTGTACCATTATTTATTTACATTATTTTTTTATTTGAGGGATATTTCATATACTAGAAAAATGTAAAAAAAACATTTATTCTAAATTTATATATATATATATATATATTATTTTCAAAAAAACATATTTAGTGAATTTATATATTATAAAATTATATTCACTAGTCATCCTTAATACATGTTTTTTAGGAATAATTTTTATCTTAAAATTTTTATTTAATAGAGTGTTTTTATTATTGTTTAATATTTCAATGTCAGAAAAAACCTAAGGAATCTTCTTTTTCAATATTTCAAAATTTATTCTATTTCTCTAAAGAGATTTAATATTTATGTAATTACCCATTTATATTGAACCCTTTAAAAAACCATTATGTTACCTTTTATCTCTTTATTTGGGGATTTATTGTCATGGTGTGAACCACTCTGTTTCTATGGGTTATATATATTTCTCATGAAATGGTTTTGTAACATAATTTCATTTCTTGGGATAATCCAGATATTACTATTAGTTATTCTATGATTTTTTCATTTTTATATGGAATTAATATGTATGTATTAATTTTTATATATGGTCATCCTGGATCAAATAAACCTCTTATGATTTGGGTAAAGCATATATATGGTGATATCTTTATGTTTGGGACATGCCTATTGAAACTAGTATAATATGCTATGATTTTCTTGGAAGTTTTCTTAGACTTTTGTTTATGACATAATATGACTATGAATATACCAAATTATTTTGTAATGTATATTGATTCATGAATTATGATTATTCCATTTTGATTTCTATGCTCTTATATCATGTATCGTTTATATGTTTTTATATCAACATGGTTCTAATATATCCATTCTATAACGTTATACCTTATAATAAACATATATCTCATATTTATATCCCTTATACCATCCCCTTACTATGTTGGTTTCTCACCCCATTATTTATTTACATTCTCAATATTTCTGAAGTATTGAAATCGATTTTTATATAAAGATATTTTTAAAAGAAAGGTATACTATTCTATTTTAAAGATAAAATATATTGATAATATCTAAATATTATAAACCATTGTAGTTTGAGTGTGGGTGTTAAATATGGATTATTATGTTTAATCATATAATTTTTTTTAAATATACTTAATTTATGTATCAGTTATCATTAATGGTATCAAACATGGTTTATTTTTTTTGATAACGTTTAGAAGAATAAGAGTATAAAACTTAAAATAATATAGGTTGAAACAAACGTATTGTAGTTTAAAATATATTAAGTTATATTTTTTAGATACATTTTATTATTAACTTGAAATTTTATAGAATATATTTATTTATTATTCAGACCAATCACATGGGTCTTACTAAATTACTATATATCAGAGGATGTGAGTGAACACCAAATAATATGGATAGTAGAATAATGTTTCTAATGAAAAACCTAATATAATAGGAGTTAATGTAAAAAATATCAAGGATACTCTTACCTATCTATCTTATTTCATGAAAATTGACTTAAACTATATTGAAATCCCTTATCCATTATATAAAGAACAATACATTACGTAGTCCTTCAGGAAAAAATGATTGTTTTCCATTGATAGATATTTAAATCCACAAATTATTGAATAATGTATCAATATGAAAGAGAATATATTTTATGTTCTTAAATGAACTAAAAATGAAAATTTGTTGTTAGATTATCTTTTTAGGTTGAAGTAGATCAATAGTGAATACTTATCAAGAATATAGTGCAATTAACGAAAATTTACTCCTTAGAAAGGGAGGATTTAAGTAAATATTTTTCAATAAATATTTTCTTTGTACTTTTCACATGAAAATATAAAGGTAATTTTTCAATTTTAAGAAATAAATATGGAAGTACTTAGTCTTATAAAGAAAAAGTCACAATAAATTCATAATATAATTCTTATTGTATCACTTATCCCAAAAGAAAAAAAAATCAATAATTTTGTTTTTTAAAACCAAATCTCAAAAAATATATTAATAATAACAGAATTTAACATTTATGAAGGGATATTTTGATGTGATTTTAAGGATGAAATGAAAATTAGAAGATCTAATTGAACTCATGTATTTTTGGAGATGAAGATAATAATGATTTTTTATATAAGTTTAAGTGATAAAGCTTAGGGAAGAAAGAACATATCACCACCTACACACTAAAAAATTGGATAGAATAAGCTAGTTAATTTCCTCTAAGGAATATAAAATTGTAAGGCATAATATAAAAATTAAAATGGGTTAATGCAGCGATTAACCACACCCACATGGAAATGGGAGAACACCACCTTATATTTCATCATTAATCCTCCCAAGACCTCTAAATTAAACAACTAAAATAAATTTTTAGGGGATTAGTTTAAAAAATTACATTATGAATTTATATTTAGAAAAATATATAACTTATTAAAATTTACAAGACATAAATAAATTAGTAGATAAGGTTTTATAAAGAACTAATTTACTTATATTTAAGTCCTACCTAAAAGTTATGGATAAATTTTGACCACACATTAAACACTGAAATAAAATATAGCATCGATTATCATCCTCAAATTAATCATCAATCTGAAAAGACCATTGGAGAATTAAAAAATATTCCTAGAACCTTCTTAATAGATTTAAAATTATTTTAGTATCAATAACATTCATTAGTTGAGTCATCAAACCACAAAATGTTGCACTTCAGTATATAAATATCACTATATAATGCTTCAAATAAGAAGAGATATTGAACTCTAACATGTTAAGATAAATGAAAAGAGTAAAATCCATTGGCTCCAAAACCTACGTAGTAAAATACAAAGAATATATAATATATTAAAAAACATATTAATATTGAAAAAAGTTCATGAAAGAGTTATGTTAATAATTATGAATGATATCTAGTGCTCAATGTTAAATAAACAGTTTTCCATTAAATATCACCATGGGATATGCTTATACAATTTAGGTAAATTAAGAATTTAAGAACTAAATAAATTATGATCATAGATATTTTTATGTCATTGTAAAGATATATTATTGATTGGAAATTACAATGAACCTCTAAAAAGTTAAAAAAGGATTCATGTATCACTTTTCTGTAATTACATACATGATTCATCACTTTTTTTGAATACATAGGTTGTCTAAATAGAGAATGGTCTATCTTATGATTAATAACTATATAAGATATTGATTCACAGAATAATGTATTGTGATGTGATACCATTCACATTCCCAATATTCTGTAGTCATGTCATGGGTACAAGAAAGTGATGTGGGAACTCAGTATATAATGAATCAAAAGTAGCCTCATGTATTCTCCTTTTAGTAACATAATTTTAAGGGAAACAATTTTGTAGGGAAATAAGAGTACTTAATATTTTAGTATGTGTTTTATTTTTATAACTTTAAGGGTTTATAATTAAATAACATGTTTCAAATATAATATGGATATATAATGAATAATACTATTTTTTCATTGACGTAGAATTTAATAACATAAAATCAACATTATTATAAGAAACTTTTGAGGAACATAATAATTAAAACTACAAGGGGATAAAAAAATATAGGTAAATCAAAAGAGAGTATGAATAAAATATTCTTCCCTATAATCACTCATGAGAATCATGCCACTGAGTGAAACTATATAAGATACTACATGTTATAGAAATGTGATAGAAATTTAATAGATGAAATTTGTTATTAATTTCAGAAGTTGATAAAAAAAATTTGTGGGTATATGTATATATAATCAATGGATACATATAGTCATTGGTTTATATAGACAAGAATATATATATAGTTATTGGGTAAAAATGATATATTAGATATGGTATTTTACTATAAGGATGGTTAGAGAATATTGGAAACTGAAATTAGTTAATTATGAGAAGTGATTGTTATAATTAATTCATTGATATTTTTACTCAAAATATGAGTAATTGATTTTTATAATTTATATATAAATGGAGATATTATGGTATTATATATTATAATCTTTCCATTTGAGAAAATTTTTGTTTTTTAGATTATAAAGGATGTATAGTCACTCAGGTTTTTCATTGATTAATCATATAATGATCTTAAAAAATTGATGTTATAATGGAGTCATTTGTGGGAGAAGTTCAACTTAATTTAAATCACTACAATATCTATGCTATATTAAACACCACATTATAATACCAAAATTCATTATATCAACCTTAGAGATTATTTTTATGTCATGAGGAGTTATATAAGTAGATATTAGGTTGTTATCAAAATATAATTATAAATAATATAAGTATTCTTAATGTATTTTATTATGAGTTTTATTAAGTAGTTAATATTTATAATTACTTAGAATTCTAATCAATTTTTTTTTATAAAATAAAATAAGAAATTAAAAACAATGTATCAATTAAAAATGCTAACAAATAAATATACAAACATATATTATTAAAGAAATTAATTTTATTTAGAATATTTCTTTTCCTATATATTATATTCTTTTTTAATGTCAAATTTATCATATTCAAAATTTTAATTTAAGATAAGGGATTTCATAAATTTATTCTAGATGATAAAATTAGGAATACAGGTAAATAATAATTTTTTATTGGAAAAATATGTTTTCCAAATAGTAAAATATATTATTAAATATAAATATAATTAATATATCTTATATGGTATAAATAAATTATAAAATTTTAAAAATAATCATACATCCTAATAATTGAGAATGTAATAACCCAAGTTCTATTTTTTCTATTTTTTATTACTTTTATTTCAATGTTACTTTTCATAACCGTTATGTAATGGGTATTCTAAAAATTATAATTTAATCCTATCTATAAAAGGACTATGTTGTAATGTCACTAGACCAATACCACTCACCGGTTTCTAGAACAAAGATTCCCCTAGAGCCTCAGACATATCTCCCCATATTCTAGATATTTTTGACTAGTGGTGGGGGTCTAGTGTAGTATATAGGGGAGACCGTACCCACCATATATAACTTAAAATTAGTATTAAAATAATCCAAGAATCATCCATAATAATAAAACATCCATCATTGTATTCCAAATCAATGACAAGAATAAAAATTATTAATTTTCAAATAAATCATTCATATAGACTCATGGATATCAAGCATATATACAACACTAATTGAAAAATCGAATTATCACGTAAACAATGCATAAAATAATAAATTAAACTAAGGATATACTTCAATTATTTAGACTTACCTCATATAATTATCCAAAATCATTTGAGATGTCCAAGTTGTTCAAGTTATCTTAGGCCTCTTCACCATATAAACTCGCAAACCGTGGGATATTTTTAGGTACCAAAATTTCATGGCCTCCTAAGTAGCATTTTTAAAACTCTATAGGTCAGCACCAATGAGGTCCCATATATAACCAATAATATCAGTGTACACATGAGATATGATCATAATAAATAATATAGTGAAAAAGAATTAATAAATAGCCATTTTCGATCCATAGGTTCTATTTTTAAACATAGGATTAAACCAAACCTAATTAATCCCATTTTAGAGTGTCTCTAACTAAATCACTCATTTTTTATTACCAATACTACCACATAGATCTAGAGTGTAACCAAACCATTCTAAAAAATCCTCATCCAAAAACAATATGGAGTACCATATCATGAATCCATTACTTAGATTAAGAGAGTACCCTAAAAGGAATTCAACCACCAAGAGTCCGTGTATAATCTTCTAGTAAATCTCCCACTTGGATCTTGGGGTGATTCTATCCCTTCCAAGAATCACATCATTAATATCTAGGCATATATTTCTAGAAAATAAATCTCTGTAATGTTGGGGGATTTCCTTTTAGGAATTTATTTCCTAAATAACAGGATAACCCTTCCAAGGAAACACATTATTTGAGTCTAGGGGTGTGTCCCTAAACTACCAAAAAGCACATTATAAAATTACAAGCTTGTGTATCCCCCAGCTGGATATCACCATGTTAGAGTAAAGGGTGTGTCTTCCCCTAATGAATAACACATCATCTTGATCCAAGGGGCATGTCCAATGAATCTCAAACTATAGTATCTGCATCTTAGTGGACTATGAATCCAACCATATGGATCAAAGAAGTGTGTCCAAGGAATCCCAAAAATATTTCATGTAAATCTTTATTAAAATTGAATTCACCATAAGGATCTAAGAATCATGTCTAATCTGTCCCAAACATATCTAACCATGCTTATATGGGCAGTTCATCCCCTCCAAACCATGTCATAACTCATCTCTATATATTTTTCATCTACTGAAACTAGTCCCACAAATCCATGGTTGTAAACTCAAATAAACAACCAAAAATTTCCAAAAACAATGTCAGGATCCAATATTTATCTTGAGTTATAATGCAACACGCACAATCATTTCTACACATTACTTGTAAATTCCCTCTTTAAGTCAACATATCACCGGTCACCCAACGATGTCACATAAGACTCATCTCTATCAGGACACCCCAAATGGGATACTCTATAAAGTTAACATATCTTGAGTCAATGTACACCACATAGAGGGAATAATGTTCCTTGGCATAGTCAGAATCACATCACAACCTCATAAGGCTCAAGTTAATCATATATCAGTATCACATGAGGGAAATGGACACAAATCATTCCAAGTCACCCTATTTCAATTCTAAGACCAAACTAATCAATCAATATATATAGGGTCTTCCCAAATAGTTATCGTATTCTAGTTGTGTGGGAACACTCACCCCATATGTTTCTCAAGTAGCCTAAAGGCTATAAGGCATCTCATGATTCCCAAGTGAAAAACCATAGACCATCCATCATAGTCCCACACTCTCATATATGAGGAGTAATATAATGGAAACTATAATAGGGACACTAAATTACACTCATTTAATTTAGTAAACACCCCTTAGGGTCCGAGTTTATCAAGGAAACAAATTATAAAATAAGCCTAAAAAATCAATGGATGAAGCAATCAATCTAGTGCACAAGGGTCCATCGTGGCCCATGGTGATTTGTTCATTCTAGATATTTCATTTTAATGAAACAATCCATCTCAAATAAAAGTTTCAAATATTCTTCAACAATGAGACAACATACTATATTCCACTAATAAAACAATTAATACCATAGGGGAATATAAGTGGGACTACAGAAAGTCAGTCCACCTTCGTCAAAATGAAGTTATTCCATTTTAATTCCATATACTAGATATCACTACACATGATTTCACAAAAAGAACATCGACCCCTGAGTTCCTATATTCAATAAAAAGACATGATAATTAATTTTCACCAATATATAATTAATAATTGAATTCATTTTAAAAATTTATAATTAATTTAAGAAATAAATGTGATTAGTCATAATGCCTGAAATCCCACTATATTCTTACCACTCACCAAAACCTTGGGAATTGGTACATGGTTAACTCTCGTCACACACTAGAACATTGGACAACCAAAATATATATCACTCACTAAAAATTCATCCATCAATTTTATCAAATTTTTAAGAATGCTAAAATAATTCATATAGTGACATGCCTCCCTCAAAATTACATGTGATGATGTGTAGATACCATCTCACATAATCCTTTAGGTGCACCATATTAAGGACTCATAAAAAATGGACAACTTCACCATGATCTAGTAAGATCATCAGCAAGACTTAACCCAAAATATAACCAAAATTAAGGGACAACATGTAGGAATAATAAAAACAAAAAAAGGGATTATCATACCTTATATAACTATTAAAATTAATCCAAAATTACCCTAAATATATATTAACTAAGATAGGGAATGGGGAATAAGGACCGACCAATGTAACCTCCTCCCATCACTTGAAGAACCAATATCCCCCACAGCTAACAAGAAAATGATGGTTTTCCCCTGTTTAAAAACACACCCAGACACTTATTCATGTCATAAACCCAGGTTTACACCTTTAAATCCTTGAGTAAAATGGGTATACCTTATTCTAATCAACTTTTATGGAATTTACCTCAATTCATAATGTGAATAGTTCATGTAAGGGTCCCCATACATTCATGTAAGGGTCACCGTCATTCTAAGAATTCCCCATTCATGAACTAAGTTCCCTTTGTTAGTGTCTTTGACCTATATAAATGTTATTCCTTGATGAATTTTTTCTTTATGATGATAATGGAATTAAACTATATAAATTCAGTATCCAAGCCATCCTAACTTTTCTAACACTCACCTGAGAACTTATACCAACAAATGGATCATAAACTATGTTTAAATACCTCTATTTGAGATGTTTCAACCACTAGAATAATAATCCAAATCCTCGTTCTCAGAATGAGACTCTCTCAAAACCAAAAAAAAAACATATTCCCTAATGAATTAACACCTAGAAAAAGAATGGGGGTTTTACAACCTCCACATTAAAAACATCTAATATTTAAGAAGCCTCGTTGATCTTTATAGTATTAATCATGACCTAACCTAGTCATCAATTAGAAATTAGTTCCCTAGGTTCTACCCCCAGAATAGGAATGATATTCTTCTACAAAACTCTAAACACGAGGAACACTATTGATTAAGAACCAGAATACCACAATTCACACATAAAAAACACTAATAGGAAACTTACATAGACCTTTCTAATCCAAGAAATCATAGTTTCATAATTCAACACACCATAAATCGTATGGTTCTCTACAGTATACGACTCAAATCATATAGGAAGATTCCAAATCCATAGTTCTCCACAACAACATAATATACTTACAAAATGAATTCTCAATGGTAAGATAATGTTCTCTATTATATTAATATCTTACTACACCCAACCATATGAAAACAATTCAATTGAGATCCACTACCACTAGTATTTTTGAATATAAAAAAGAATCAAATGAGTCTCTATAATCCACAAAAATGTCCCAAATAATTCAACCTTTCCTCTAAAATACTCATCCAAATCTCAAAAAAATTATTTTATGCTTGATGTGGTTTACAACCCACTATATTAAATTACATGAAAAAGAACCAATCAAACATCCTCTTTTAGAAATTTCATAAAAATGTCTAAATACACCCACTGACACAAAATCACATCATAAAATCCTAGGGAATTAATTCCTAAATAAATACCATGATCGTTCATATACCCACACTAAATTCCATACCCAATGTTTGGTGTAATTTTACAGTGGGAACCTCAACCCACAAAACTCTAAATCATACTCATATCATAATTAATGACACAAATCCAATCTGATACATCCTTAGATCAAATAAAAACCATCATGAGCATGGTTTCAATTCACAAACACCATCCATAATAACATATGAATCCCAATTATGGTATCTTACAAAAGATAAAATGAATCAGATTCACCAACATGGAAATACCAAAATTCCAGCTCGACCATCTTATGAAAAGTATTTCCATTATATAACCCTTCTTACATAAGGTTCATGCCTCTATAACCCTGATCCATCCATAACCACATGTAATTAGTAGATGTGACTATTCTAATCATACTTGATTGCCACCACAAAGCACAAACCACCTATCATTCACAGCCCACTAGGAGTTCCATACTTTTCATCCACAAAAATTCATCTATAACAAGGGTCACACCCTCTAACTAATTTTTTTGATCATGACATATGAATTGACTCATACATATTCCCAATAATAATATAAACTAGTTTTATAATCACACATGTGTCTATCTTATTGATCCATGCTCATCTTATCCCATGTAACACCTATCTATAATCATTTCACGAATCAACCATCCCACCACACCTGATAAATTTATAATAACTACAATCACCATAGGGGATGTTTCTAATTTTCATCAAACCACAGGAAACAAATCCTAAAAACACCTCACAAATTCCATCAGTCCTCAACTCACACATGGACACTAACCAATAAATCTTTAAACATCACCATGCATCACTAGTGCATACTGCCTCAATCTCATTCAAAATTTATTAGAATATTATCAAGTATAGATCAATCAAAAAATACCACACATTTTCCATGAGTCTCAAGTTATTAATTCCAATATCATAGGATTAACCATTGATCATTATCAAGATATGTCAAAAAAATATATCAAGAGAACCCCTGATGCTCCTCTTCAAAATTAGTCATTTTATCTATGACAATGTTGAATTCACAATTTACCACTAACTCAAAACATTTTAAAGTTTCCACTATCTACCCTAACTCTATCCATCCTATATCTTAAAATCTATGAACAAAATCCTCCATATTATCATGAACATTCTGAAAAAATAGGGCCATACATCCTAGTAATCTGTCCATTCAAAACAAAACCATGATACCAAATACCCAACACTCATAGTTCTCATGATCACATGTCCCTATGCATCCTCATGCCTATACCATATACTTGATATCACCTCACATGAATAAACCACATCCTAGAACATCTACACATTCTTCATAACTTTAGAGAATTCACAATACTTGGTAGACCTCACACTAAGGTTACCCTCACTTATATAACATGTTTTCTAATCCATATCACCAAGCCCACCTTTCCTAATTTGTATCTCAAAATCACCAGGCTGTCTTTCATAATCCATAAACCATATCTCACATACATTACAACTCACAAAAGAACCTCATTACTCCTATATCAAGAATCAAAAAATGACTCCTACACCAAAATACCTACACTAGGGTCTCATATAATGATATCCATATATGGAATCACATTCCAAATCACCACCTATTAGGGAACTAATTCTCATTGAGAACCCACATACAAGACTACCCCTCAAGAATTAAAAATTTCATATTGATCCTCACAGGGCCTCTATATAATAGATCCACCAACTCGGGGATCATATTTTAATCCATCAGGAAACACATATAGAATAGTATCTTCTTACCATGATTTGTATTGATTATACCATATACATATGGTTTGGTTATATAAAATTATGATACAATTAGATATAGAAAAAACCATATAGGTTGTTACAAACACTTTAAATATATGAACATAGTTTCCCAATAACTCCAAGGGGTTCATCCCATGGCATCAAATTCATGCACGAGTCAACTAGTTTCATTACACATCCCTTACACTAAGGGACTTCATAGTCATCATCAAGGAGTATCTCATTATAGATCAACATAACCTATCATTAGAATAATCATATGTTGTGGTACAATTGGGTATAATTATACCAACCAGTTATATAGGAAAACACAATAAAATTTGGTACTAAAACATTAACAATAGAAACATGTCATTAGTGACACAAACTCACTCACGTCCAAGAATATTTCATGTGAATATTATGTACTTAAAATAATTTAAGAACATCATCCTATTTCCAATTGGATAAGATCCAAAAATATAATAAATAATAAATCTAAAAAATTCAATCATTCCATGCAATTTGAAACCATATAATAATAAAATTGAATACTAACAACATCATTTGTAATCCCTAGGTACCTAAACTTCAAATCTTGAAAATGTGTTTATGACTCACCAATCTAATATCCATAACAGGCATTGGAACATTCTAATGTTTCCTATCTATCATCTCCCTAAATAGTAATAAAAAATAATACTATAATAATATTTTTGATATTATTCACACAAAATATCGATACCACTTGGTAATGTCCCCTTCTCGAGATCACTCATCAATGTCTGTACTAGAGATGCCACTAGGACTTCATGTGGGCCTACTCATACACAAGAGTCTCTAGACTAGCAGTGAGGGTATAGGGTAGTAACATGGGGAAACTATACCCCCAAACAATAGTGATCAATAATAGAAAAATTAATAAATCAATATCCATAACAATAAAACACCCATCCAAGTAAAAATGATTAATAATATGAATAAAAAATAAATTAATGTGGAAGTAGTAATTCATACTGACTCATAGTTATTCTAGCATATATAAAACACTTATATCCTCCCAATCAAATAATATATATAATATTTAAAATAATAAAATACATTTAATCTCTAATTATATCCCCAAACCTCACCTCATCCTAATATCCAATATTGTATTTGTTCTACCACTTGATCAAGCTACCTCACACCTATGTGTGACTTAAACCTGCAAATTGTGAGATTTTCTTAGGTACCCAGTTTTCATGGACATATATGAATGTTGTGTGTAAAATTTAGTAGGTTACCAATAATATGGTCCTATACATAACCCGTAAAATCATTTTACATATGTGATATGGTTAGAATAAATACTTTAATGTCAGAGTACAAATAAATAATCACAATTGATCATAAGTTTCTATCATTAAAACCAATATTGACCCAAACCAGATTCAGTTAGTACTAGAGTGTATCTAAGTATTTCACACAACCAGGACTTCCATTTTCAACCCCTAGAGTTAGGACATAATATCACCCTTCTAGGAAAACCTCATCTTGAAACTCATGGGAGTGCCCTTTTGGGAATCTATCACACCCATATCTAAATATATCCCAATGACATGTTCATCCCACCTAAACCATCTCATAACTCATATAAATGAGTTTTATATCTTCCCAAACATATCCCAAATATATGAGGCTTACCTATAAAGTTAACAACTTAAATTAACCACTATTAATGTCAGACACCCATGTTTGATTTTGGTTATAAAGATGACACTTGAAATCATCACTACCAATTTCCTACACACACCCTTTTAAGGTCAATTTATATTTGGGTAACCCAATGGGTTCCCATGAGTATAATCTCTACCAAGAAACACCACATGGGATCCTATATCTTTCTCTTATCTCTCATGAAAGCTACCACCACCTAGAGAGATTTTCATCGCTCAACGTAATCAAAATCACATAACAACTTGATTGGCCTCATAGGTAATATTGTTTTAATATTATATTTTGGAGAAGGACTGAAGACCACCCAATTCCAATGTCACCCTAGGTCAGTACTCAAACCTAACCTATCCATTAATATCCATAGGTTATACCCACCCATAAATCACTTCCCAGTGGGTGAGAAAATATTTCCCCATAGCCATCTCAACTAGATCAAATCTTACACAGAATCTCATGGTTCCTATAGGGAAAATCCCAATACCATCCATATAATTCTCCCAATATCCTATACCATAACCTATCTAAGGTATCCTATACTAGGAATACATTATGATCATTTAATTTAATTAGTACCCCTTATGGCCCAAGTGCCTCAAGGAAACTGATTATAACCATGGTCTCAGCTAATAGTAGCTAAAGAAACCCAGTTAGTATAAAAGATTCTTTTATGGACCTTGGAACATTGTTTAGTCTATATATTTCAATTTAAAGAAAAAATTAACATTAAATAAATGGATTTTGTCACCTTTAGTAGAAATAAAACATACAATATGAAATAAATAAATTACATAATATTATAGGGTAATTCTTGTGGGACCACCTACCTTGAAATAGATTTATTCCCTTTTCATTCAATAGCCCGAACATCACTTCCTAGGCACATCCTAGCATCATGTTGACTTTTGAGTACATTCTTCCAATCCCAACATCGAATAATCAATTATCACTAATTATTAATTAATTATTCATTTCATTTTAAAAAATTTATTATTAATTTAAAAATTAATTTTATTTGTAAAATTCTTTGAATTACAATAGATACCATCCACTCACCAAAACCTCAAGAAATGGGGTGAAGTATACTTTGGACAAGTACCCAAAACTAGAACACATAAAATCCCCATCACTCACTAACAAATAATCCATCTGTTTTATCCAATTTTTCTAAAAACCTTATAAATTTTATATAGTGACATACCTCCATAAAAAAGATGTGTGACAATGTGAATGTATGGTATTTGGACATCCTCTAGCTTTGTAATATGAAATCCCTATCAAACACATATGATTTTAGCATGCTTTAATGAAATCTTCAACAATACCTACCCTAAAACCAAACCAAAATCAATTTATAGAAATGTGGAACAAAACAATAAATAAAAATAAAGATCATACCTTAGATTTATGTTAAATGGAATCTAGAATATCTATAAATATAGGGAAAATAAGAGGGGTGGGGGAGTACTGGTTAAAATATACTCCTTCCATCACTTGAAGCCCCTAAAATCCACACAAGCCTTATATAAATGGGATTTTTTTTCCTACACTTAAAAAACACCCATACACTAATTCATAACCTGACCCACTAGTTTATGCCAGGAAATATTTAAGGTATAGTTTTTATCATCCTCATTAAATCCTCTTTCACATTTTGAACCATAGTTCATTCCATGAGTAGCCCACATAAGGGTTCCAAACCCTTTATATAAGGGTCATCATCATTGAATGATTTCCCTAACCATGTCGATAGTTCCTTTTGAATGTTTATTGGTACTACATAAATGTCATTTGTAGTGTGAATGAATTATTTTATTTATGAATAGCCTAAATCTGGGAAATTTTAGTTTCCCAACCTCTAAACCCTTCACCAATGATCACCTGAGTACCCATACCACCAATTGGGTCTTGAACCATATCTAAAAACATCTATTTGATATGTTCCAACCACTATAATTATGATCAAAATCATGATTCTTAAAAAACCATCTCACTGAATGAAAAAATCGATTTCACTTAAGAATTCACACCCTTAATAGGTTCACAGTTTAAAATGTTATCCACCCATTACAATCAACACCCAATGTTAGGTTTTTATTCAAAAACATTCCAATATATCACCCCTAAAATTAGTATTCATGTTTGAAATACTTGAGTAACAAGGAGTCCCAAATACTTTATTACAAATAAGGTTCATAAGTGAATATCCAACATCCTCAAAATAGGTAACAACATGTCCATTAACTGTTAATTTTATTTTATCATTTTCAATATTTTAGTATATGAATAATAACTTTAATAAAATTGAATTAATATTAGTATATTTATATATTAAATATATAATTCCAAATCATTAATATATTTATGATTATTCATTTATTGTATCATGTACAAGTTTGGGATAGATTCACCGCTATCATTAATGATAAAAATATACATTAATATTTATAATGATGGGTGTTTGGAAACATAATATATATATTTATATATATATATATATATATCTCACTTTGTGTGTGTGTAATTTAATAATAATTTCAGTTGTTTTTATATTTATGGAATGAAAATATGCAAATGATTACTCTTTATTATGCAACCCCTTATGATTTATAAAGTAACAAAAATAAATACTTAATTATTTACATGAAAAACTATTCTAGACCTTATTTATAATGAAAATATGATTTTATAAATCATTATAACAATTTCATACTAGTACTTTGATTGTTGAATAGCTTATGAACTCATTGAAAAGTAATTGTTTTTATGTTCTCTATAAATTATCAACCAGGAAACAATTGAAATTATTAAAATTTGATAATCAATACAAACTATGAATAACTAATAAATAATTAATAAATGAATTTATTTCAGAATTATTTAATCAAATTAATATAAATAATATTTTAAAATAGTTAATTAATTAGAAAATGTTGATTAGAGGGGGTTAGAGAGTGTTTGGTCAATTATGGAGTTATGGTTAGGGGAGCCTTCATCTTGATTGATATTTCGATTATATATTAATATTCTATACACATGTTCCTTATAATTATTTATTTATATATATATGGACTGTTTATAAGTCTGTTTCTTTGGAATCATTATATTTCTTTGATTATTTTAATATAATCCATTATTTTCCTTATTTCCATGATATTTCATATACTATGAAAATGTTTAAAGGGTTTCCTTGAAATTTTCTTATAATTTCATCTATTTATTTTTATGATTACTCATGATTGGCTTAAATTTTTTAAAATGTTCTAATCATTGTTCATGTATTAAATAATTTTTCTTATAAGAATATTCTTAACATTAGTATATTGTTTCAAATAGTATTATATATATTATTTAATATTTCAACACTATAAAAAAACTAATAAATTATCTTTTTAAATCTTATATAATACATTTTATTACTTTAAGGTATATTTCATCTATATCAGCACCTTTTTTATTTTTCACCCTTTGAACATATCTGATAGTACCTTTTTCCTTTTCCATATAGGATTAAAATTCATAGTTGTATCCACTCTCCTTATACTAAGGATTTAAATTTATCATGAAATGGGTTTTAACCCATATCAATATCTTGGATTATTCATGATATGAATTTTAGTGATTATATTTTTTTAAATTTACTCATGGAACACATATGTACGAATATATTCTTATGTTCCATGTGGGCAAAAAAAATTATAACCCTATAATGCATTGGGTAACATTCATATCTCGTGAGATATTTATATATGGGACATAGGAAGTGAAGCTATTCCACTATGTTTTGATTATCATGGTGATCAAAATTGACTTTTGTTTATTATATCATATGATTATTATATTCCACATTCTTATTTTATGTTTATGTTTCCATTTTTAGTGATTATTACATTATTATTTCAAAACTCTAATACAATTTATAACATTAATGTTTTAATACCTAAATTTTTATGATATATTCATTCTATTTACCATAAATTATAATCATTCATGTATCTCTTATTGACACCCTATATGAGTTTCACCTTACTATGTTGTTATCTTACCCTTTTCTTTATTTATTCTTTTCCCCATAATATTCTATGTATCGATATGTTTAGAGGGGATTAATATATAAATATGGTGTATGAAAGATATATATTGTCACATAAATGAATTATTTTAAAGAAAAATTTCATTTAATTTCCATTATTACTTTTTTGTTGGGGTTTCCAATGCATTTTTGGAGAAAAGGGTGAATTTTCATGATTTGGGTCAAACCGTGAGGCCATTTCTAGATTTATAAACCAATTTTGTTTCTTTTATAACTCATTCAGTTTTAAATATTTTTTTACCCATTCTACTTCCAAAATGGCCTCCTCTGACCTATTAACACCACCATTTCAATGTGGACCCTTTAGGAATCCATAATAATGGTGGAGTTGGGTTTTTATTTAAGGAATTGGGCCATCTTGGAAACCCATATCCAGTTTAAAAAAAATTGATTATTTAATATCATATTCAATTTTTTTATTTTTCAGTGATTCTAAGTCTCACCCGTGCTCACTGAACCTAGGCGCGACCTAATTCTCTTTCCCCCCTCTTTAGATCTTGTATTCATTTTGAATTAGGGTAGAACTTATTAGGCTTTCTCAAATCGTCTAGATTTTATAAGCTAACTTATTTCCTTCATAACGCCTTCAATTCTTACTCTTTTCCCCTATTTTAGTTCTCACATGATCTTCTTAGACTTATTAAAAACTCAATTTCATTTTTCTTCTATTTGGAAATTCAAATATTGGTTTTTTTGGTAGATTTATTCAAGATCCCTCAAGTAATTGGGTCTCCTTCATTCTTCCTCCCATTTTCTTAGGGTTTTCCCTTTTTCCTAGGGTTTATTCCAATTCTTCTTGAATTTTATAATTTCCAGAAATTGGAGATTATAACCTAGGGTTTGATCTTGGGTTTCTTGTTCTACTATTGTGGTTTTAGGCTTGATCTAAGTCTCTTGTTGTGTGGCGGTGGTGCGTTTGAACCTTTACACAAATATTCAATGGTTTTAAAACTTATGGTAGGTGATTCAATGGGTAATCAATGATAGATGAGTTAGATTTGCGGAATTTATATTTTCAGCACACTTATCCTCCATTATCCTTGGTTCGTAATCTGGTTTTGGTGACATTTTTTAAGAAAATGATTTTTAGGTACCAATTTTGTTCTAAATTGGGTGTTTTACATGTTTATTTTATGTTATTCCCAATGGGTTTGTTTTATAACTCATGTAATGGGATTATAGAAATGTTTTGGGTGGTGAAAATTCTTTTTCAGTGAATATGGGTATGCATATGGTGTTCAAATTGGGGTTTAAAGATATTTTGTGTGAAAAACATTGTTTAGTTTCGTGAAGTTATTTTATTGAAATCCTGAAGGATTTATTGGGTGGTGTAAGTGGTGAAAAGCATGTATAGCTACTATTTTGAGTTTATTATGAACATAACTAAAGTTTTTATGTTATAATTTCTTTTTTTATCATGTGATAATGGTTTGAGAACAAAGGGGGAAGCATGAGTATATAGGATGGAGGATATGTACTAATACGCTAGTGATACGGATGGGTTTTATCCCTATTTTATGATTGGGGACCACTAGGTTTTGGCTATGTTTTCTACTAATGGCTCGTGCATGAGAATGGATTTTTTCTATGGTTACTTAACACCAAGGTACGAGGCACATGGGGAACGAGTCTAACTAGTGCCTAGGGGTGTTCTTGGGATTAGTTCTCATTGAATCTTTAATAAATATATTTGGAATATGGTGGGTTTTTATGGAGTATACAGTATCCTACATGTTTTACTTAAATGTTCTCACTCATGGAAAATTCCCTTTTAAAACTGTTTACATTTAAATGTATCATTCTTCAAAAATTATTTCCACCATTTAATGCTTATCAAAATAGGAATGCTTTTTATATTTTATTTTTTACTCAATATAAATTCTTGGTGTTATCCTATTGGTATTAGGATCACACCCTACTTACACCCCTTAGGTGTAAGTAGACTTGATCATTTTTGACACAGGTAATGGAAAGGCTTTGGGTGACGGTGGTTCGGGTTGTTAGTTCCCTTCCATGGTGCAACGTTTTGGAGACAGCTTGTGGGTGATGACCCCTTTTTACATGGATTCCTTGGGGAGGTTTTTATTCTATTTTTATTTGTCATTTTACCTCTTGTATTATGTTTAGACCTATGTATTTTGTTTTCTATTTTTTTAAAATCTAGTATTGTATGAATTATTCAAATTCTATTTGTTGATTGGTTTTGATGTTTTATGTTTATATATACGGGTAAATCATTCTAAAACCAAAATATATGATACTTGGGACCTTGTTCTAGTCCGTGGGGATAGGGAACACCCTTCTGGCCTTGTCATAGGCTAGGTTTGGCACCCGTTTTGATGGTGATCTGATTTGGTTCATGACAAAATGATATCAACGAAGGTTAATGTTTTTTGGTTATATTATTATTTTGTGACGATTCGATCTATACATGAGATAGGAATTTCAAGACTCAATGTTTTGGTCATGAGTTGGATTCTTGTCCTGCACCTCTCTTAGCAGACCTCGAGTAACCATGGGATATTGGAATTATTTTTTTGACTTCACTTCTAGGTGAGACATGTGGGCTGCAGACTACACGTAGACATCAGGTGGGGGTGAGGTAGTTGTTTCTTTTATCCCTGTAATGTGTTTGTATTATTTATATTTGATGTTATTTATGAAATTTTCCAAATTTTTGTACTGATATTTGTTCTTGTGATTGTTTTCTTTGGTAGAAACATGCCTCCCCAGAAAGCTTACATGCAACCATGGGAGGAAGTCGGAGAGTGTTCTCCCTCACCGATTGATCAAAGGATAGTAGAGGTAGTGGTTTGGGTTGTACAAGATCTAGAAAATGGTACTTATCCTGTTCCAGCTTCTATTAGAGAAGATGATACTGGTCCTAGGAAGTACAAGGCATACGAGTTTCTGAATTATAACCCTCCTACATTCCGAGGTAGCATAGAACCCCATGAAGCAGGGGAATGGATCGAAAAGATAGAGCACATGTTCGAGTTCCTAGACACACCTGAGGAGGTTAGGGTGAAGTGTGCCTATTTTCTGTTGGAGGTTCCCAGTCGTAGGTGGTAGGAATCATTACTTCAAATTGTAAAGAATCAACAGATGCATTGGGAATATTTCAATGTTGTCTTCAATGAACAGCACTGCACTGAAGTCCTTGAATACGCTAGATCTCACGAGTTCATAGATCTTGTTCAGGGGGATCTTTTTGTGATGGATTATGCCAACCTTTTCATAGATCTGGTTTGGTATTCTCCTAAAATCCCCTCTAATGAGCAAGTGAAGGAAGAGAGGTTTGAGAAAGGCTTACGACCGGAGATATACTCAAAGGTTTTCTAGTTTAAACTCAGGAGATATGCTGAGGTGGTTGATCGGGAGGGTATGGTGGAGATTGACCAAAAATGGAAGGATGGTTTTTCTAGGATAGTATCGGTAGTTGGTAGTGGTAGATCTTCAGAGAATAAAATGAAGCAAGAGGAGCATGGGAATAAGTGAGGTGGTAGTTTAAGCCACTCTTCTAGGCAGTTTTCATCTGTGGATTCTGATGCGAGATCTATCGTGTGCAACCAGTTCGAGAGGCCAGAGCACATCCGACCATCATTCCCATTTTCTCCAAATCACGATTATCAATGTGTAGGTATGGGTAACTTTCAGCACTTTTACAGGGTGGCACGTCCACTTCAGAGTTGGGTAGGATTAGTGGCTTCAAGTGGAGTGATAGCTCAGTCAGAGCCATCAAGGACAGGGGGATCTCGATTTGGTGGATGTGGTGGTAGGGTTGGGTCATCTTCTGGGAAGATTTATTTTAGGTAATAAGCACATACTAGCAGTCATCCTCAGGAAGAGTCTGGACATCTCCATGCGGTGGATCAGACACCAATAGGATCTGAGGCGGGACTATCAAAAGTTTGAGGTACTGTTTTGATTGATTCTTCTATATCTTATTCTCTTCTTGATACTGATCCCTCTGTTTCATTCACTTCTTTCCATTTTTTGAACACAATGAATTTTTTTAACTGAGCTTTTGTCCTTTTCGATGGAGTTGGTGACACCACTAGGAAAGAAGAGGGAGCAGGGTCTCAGGTGCCCCTTGTGTGTGATTTTCGTGTCAGGGGATGAGATGGAGTGCGACCAATTAGTATTAAATATGGATCTATTTTACATAATACTTGTCATGGATTGTCTAGTAAACTTCCAGGAACACATCTATTTCTATAGGTGACGAGAGTGTTTCATGGAAACTAATGGGATTCATCAGGTTTTTCATTGGGAATGGGATCCTCAGTCGAGTCATGCGAGACCTCCACTCCCAAAGTTGGGAGACTTTGTTTTTTAGTTATTGTAGTTCGTGATAGAGAATGATGATCATGATCCTAATGGTGGAATACCCCAATAGTTGATGAGTTTTCGAAGGTATTTTCTAGATGATTTTTCAGGTTTTCCCCTGGAGTGGGGGTGGATTTCAGGATTGATCTGGTGTTGGGAACACAACTGATATCTATTCCCTTATATGGCATAGACCCCACCAAGATGATGGGATTAAATATAAAACTATATGACTTAGAATCTAAAGGATTCATTCACCCGAGTGTCTCTCCTTAGTTATCTCCTATGTTGTTCGCAAAAAAGGCTAACAAATCCATCTGGTTTTTCATTGACTATCAGAAGTTTAATAAGGTAAAAATCAAGAAAAAATATCCTTTGACCTGAATAGATGCCTTGTTCGATAAATTGAAGGAGGAAATATGGTTTTATTAAATTGACTTGTGTTTGGGATATCATCAACTCAGGGTGAAATAGGCAGATATCCCAAAGAAAACCTTCTGAAGCAGGTACAACTACTTCGAGTACTTGGTCATGTCCTTTAGATTGACCAATGCTCTAGTGGTCATTATGGCACTCACAAACAGGGTGTTCCATTTGTATCATGGTTTTTTTTCGTGGTATTTGAGGATGAAATCCTATTTTATTATGTATTAGAGGAGGAACATGAGCATCACTTACAGATCATTCTAGGCACTTTGCAAGAGCATCACCTTTATGAAAAGTTGTCCAAGTGCAATTTCTAGATTAGGGAGGTGAAATTTCTGGGGAATGTGATATTAGAGTAGGATTTTAGGTGGAACTCAAGAAGATAAGCGTGGTTATTTTATGGGAGCATCCAAAGAACATGTTCTAGATCAGGAGTTTTCTTAGCCGGGCTGGTTAGAATATGCGATTTGTTCGGTATTTCTCTAGGATTGCTTCTCCCATGACCGTGATCACCTGGAAAGGGATGCTATTTGTATTGGGCCCAAAATGTTAGGCATCCTTTGAGGAGCTGAATATGTGGTTGACTACTGCCCCCGTTATGATTTTTACAGAGGCTAGAAAGGAGTATGTGGTGTATTGTGATGCTTAAGGTATGGTTCTTAGTTGCGTTCTTATACAAGATGATCATATGGTGGTGTATGGATCTCACCAACTCCGACCACAAAAATATAATTACCCAACCCAAAAATTAGATTTAGTAGTTGTGATGCACTCTTTAAAGACTTAAAATCACTACCTCTTTGGGGAGAAGTTTGTGGTCTACTATGATCACAAAAGCTTGGCCTATATCTTCTCGCAGAAGGACCTCAAGATGAGGCAACGTCATTGGATCAAGTAATTGAAGGGGTTTGACTTTGATATTTTCTATAACCCAGGAAAGGGTGATGTGGTGGACGACTCTATAAGAAGAAGTGTCCCAGTGCAGGATTAGAGGAAGTCTAGTGATGAGTGGACTCTGATGGCACTCTTTACTCAGATGCATTTGTAGACAAAGGAGCACAATGGAGGTGTGTTCTTGGTGAGCATTCAGTTGACTCCTTCTCTTTTGGAGTTTATTATGCAGGAAAATCCTAGTGAGGAGCTTTTACAGTGGTAAAAGTAGTTTCTTCATGGCAGGGATACATCTTCTGAATGGTTGTCATCTCCCGAGGGCATCCTATGCTTCAAGGGTTGTTCAGTAGTGTCGTTATCTCTATGGAAGGTGGTGATGTAGGATAGCCAACAGTCTCAGTGGTCTGTCCATCTGGGTGCCACCAAGATGTATTATGATGTTCGCAGACAGTTCTGGTGGTGTGGTATGAGATGAGACATCTCAAAATTTGTGTTGAGATGCTACAAATGCCAATAGTTGAAAGAAGAGCATCAAAGGCCCTCCGGTTTGCTCCAGCCATTACCCATTCCTACCTAGAAGTAGGACAAGGTTTCCATGGAATTTGTTGTTGGATTTCCTCATACACTTTGGGGTAATAATTCAATTTGGGTGGTGATTGATTTCCTAACCAAGTCATCCCACCTCATTCCAATCAGAGATAGAGCTAAAGTGGATGAGATGAGTCATTTTTATATTCAGAAGGTGGTAAGGATTCATGGTGTACCATCAGTAGTGGTCTTAGATAGAGACCCCCCGTTTCACTTCTCGACTTTAAGAAGGCCTTTTGATGGCATTGGGCCCTAGGATTAATATGAGAATGGCATGCCATCCTCCAACGGATGGTCAGACAGAGCGAGCGAATCAGATTTTGGAGGACATGCTCCGTGCATTTGTTCTAGAATTTATAAGTTCATGGGATATTCATTTGGGATTGGTTTAGTTTTCTTATAATATCAGTTACCAATCCTCGATTTGAATGGCTCCTTTTGAGGATCTCTATAGTCATCCATGTTAGTCCCCCTATGTTGGGATGAGGTAGGTGAGACCTCAGTACTAGGGCCGAGTCTGGTGAAGGCGATGTCTGAGAAGGTAAAATTTATCAGGAATCACTTATTGAAAGCTCAGAGTTTCCATAAATCATATGCTGACTAGAGGAATTATGACCTAGAGTTTTCTTTGGGTGACATGGTATTCTTGAAAGTGGCCCCTCGTCTGGGCCATCATCGATTAAGAAATAAAGAGAAGATGACTCTATGTTATGTCAGGCCTTTTTAGATCACTCAGAATATTGGAAAGGTGGAATTCAGGTTGGCCTTACCTTCTCATTTGACATCCATCCATGACATCTTCCATGCCTCCTAGTTGAAGAAATACAACCTGGATCCATCCCATGTACTGAATTGGGAGGAGTTGGATATAGTGCCTGATTTGTCTATTTTTGAGCAGACGGTGTGAATATTTGATTCCTAAGATAAATATCTTCAAGGAAAGTCTATTACACAAGTTTGGGGTCATTGGAAGCATGGTAATGATACACATGAGACTTGCGAGCGGAAGTTGTGGGTCAAGAAGGAGTACCCATTCTTGTTTTCCGATCAATCTTTACGTTGACTTTATGGGGTAAGATGTCTTTCATGGTGGGGAGAATTGTGACATACATGAGTTATTTTAAATTTAAATTTCATTAAATTTCATTTCTTGTATTGTTTTTGGGGTTTTCTATGCATTTTTGGAGGAAAGGGTGAGTTTTCATGATTTGGACCAAACCGTGAGCCCATTTCCAGATTTAAAAACCAAATCTATTTATTTTAGTACTCTTTTATTTTATAATATTTTTCACTCATTAAACATTAAAAGTGGACTACCATGACCTATTAACACCACAATTTCAATTGTGACCCTTTTTGAATCCATAATAATTGTGAATTTGGGGTTTTATTTAAGGAATTGGGCCATCCCAGAAGCCCATTTCTAGTTTTTAATTTTTTATTTGTTTATTTAATATCTTATTAAATTTTTATGATTCTTAAGTGATTCCAAGTGTCACCTGAGACCACTGATCCTAGGAACTCCCCCATTCTCTTTACCCCCTCTTTGTAGATCGTATGCATTGAGAATTAGGGAATAAAGTCTTATGCTTTCTCAAATCGTCCAGATTTGAAGAGGTGACTTCATTCCTTCATAATGCCTTCAATTATACTCTTTTCCCCCATTTCAGTTCCCACATAACCTTATTAGACCAATTCAAAAGTCACTTTCATTTTTGTCTATTTAGAAATTTATCTACTGGTGTATTTGGGGTGATTTCATCAAGATCTCTCAAGTAAGTGGGTCTCCTTCATTCTTCCTCCGATTTTCTTAGGGGTTTTTCCCTTTTTCTTAGGGTTTCTTCCAATTATTCTTGAATTTTAAAATTTACTGCAAGTGGGGATTCAAATATAGGGTTTGATCTTGTATTTCTTGGTCTACTATTGTGGTTTTAGGCTTGATTTAAGTCCCTTGTTGTGCGGCGGTGGTGCGGTTGAACTTCTGCCCAATGATTCAAGGGTTTTGACACTTGTGGTAGGTGATTCAATGGGTAATCAATTATATATGAGTTATATTTTCATAATTTCTATTTTCAGCACACTTATCCTCTATTATCCTTGCTGGAAAATCTGGTTTTGGTGACGTTTGTTATGAAAATTATTTTTAGGTACCAATTTGGTTCTAAAATGGGTGATTTACATGTCTATTTTATGTTTTTCCAAATAGGGTTGATTTATTACTCATGTAATGGGTTTATAGAAATGTTTTTGGTGATTCAAAATGTTTTTTGGTGAAAACGTTTATGCATGTGGTTGTCAAAGTGGAGTTTTAAAAGGATTTTGTGTGCAAAACATTGTTAAGTTCTGTGAAGTTATTTTATTGAAATCCTAATGGTTTTTTTGGGTAGTGTAAGTGGTAAAATGCATGTGTAGATACTATTTTGAGTTTATTATGACTATAAATGATGTTTTTTTTGTAATAATATATTTATTTATCATGTGATAATGGATTGAGCACAAAGGGGGATGCCTGGTTATCTAGGAGGGTGGATATGTACTAGTACACTAGTGATTTAGATGGGTTTTATCCATATTTCACTGAGAAAATGGATAACAAAAACACTAAAAAACTATGTTTATGATGATTGGGGACCAATATGTTATGGGTATGTTCCCTACTATTGGATCGTTCACAATAATGGATTTTTTCTATGGTTACCTTACACCGAGGTATGAGGTACATGGGGCCCGAGACTAACTAGTTCCTATAGGTGTTCCCGATATTAGTGCTCATTGACTATTTTGTAATTATCTTTGGAAGATGTTTGTTTTTAGGTGAAATAAAGTACATTACATGTTCTAATTAAATGTGATCGCTCATGGAAAATTCCCATTGAAAACTATTTACGATTAAAAGTTTCATTCTTCAGAAATGATTTCCACAATTTTCTACTTTTCAAAACAGGAATGCTTTTTATCGTGTATTGTTTACTCTATAGAATATCTTGGTGGTATCTTATTGGAATTAATAACACACCCTAATTTCACCCCATTGGTTTAATTAGACTTGATAATGTTTGACACAAGTAAATGAAAGACTTTGGGTGATGGCGGTTCGGGTTGTTAGTTCCCTTCTATGGTGCGACGTTGTGGAAACGACTTGTGGGTGATGACCCACTGTCATGTGGAGTCCTTGGGGATATTTTTCTTCTATTTTTATGTGTCCTTGGACCTCCTGTATTATGTTTATACCTATGTATTGAGTTCTGTATTTTGTTTAAATCTTGTTTGGTATGAATTTGTTAGATCCGTTTTATCGACAGGTTTTGATGTTTTAGGTTTCTATATATGAGTAAATCATTCCCAAACCAAAATATATGATTCCCAGGCACTTGTGAGAGCCCATGGGGATAGGGAACACCCTTCGGGCCTTGTCATGGGTCTGGTTTGTCCCCAGTTTTGATGGAGACCATATTTGGTTCGTGACATATATACTATTATTTTGTAACAAAGCTAAAACTTGATTATATTATCCAAAGATAATAAACATTTGGATTTTGGGTGTGCATTTTTAATTTTACATATTATGTATAATCATATAAAATGCTATAAATCCTAGTATGGTATGTATGGGTTTTCATAAAATTTAATAAATATGTAGGAGTTTTGAATAAAATATAATTTATACAATATAGAGCGTATTCCCAGATTAAATGAGTTAGAATACACGAGACTTTTCTCTAGTATTAAGATTAAATAAATAAGGATCTTCCTAGCCATTTTTCTAAATGGTGAGTTAAAAATAATAAACATAGATATCAATTTAGTGTTTCTCAATTTTTTTATGGAGTAATATGTCTATATTGATCATTTTTATAAATATGTGCTCAATAATGATGAATAAATGATGTGAACACTTAAGAAGACATTTTATAGATTTAAGTAATCTATAATAGATTGGTACTCAAGGATTGATTTATTCTTGAATTTGGGATTAACATGAGGTAAATTTGATCATAAATTTTATATAAATAAGACCCAAAGAAAGGCTCATGGTATTATATATCTCAATAACATAATTTTTTGAGGTTCAGGGGATTAAAGTTGAAAAGATTTTATTGGACTAGTGAAGAATGATATTGAAATATATATAATTAGAGAAGGATATTTTTTTTGTATTTAGGTTCCCCAAAATCCTATTGGAAATTTTATTTCACAATCTAAATATGTCAAAATTAGATATGAACAATGGTCAGGGGACCCACCCATATAGATATTCCTGAACCAATAAATATCTATATCTGGTCCTAGTTTTTTAGGCTTTATTATTAAATGCGCCTAAATTTAGAAGCCTGATTAATAATATTGTCAGACTTGGGAATTAATTAGTTACTTGATAAAAATTATTCCTAACCCTATTAGGTTATATTATAATTATTATTTTAAAATGTTATTGAAATTTATATTTATTAGAGATTATTATATGTAAATATTTTTAATAATAGCATTTATAAAAGAAAGTTAATAATAATTTTTATATATATATATAATTTTTTTATTTTTTATTTTATCTAAAATGTATTGAGATTTATATTTATTTAATAGTATTATATATAATTTTTCTTTTATGTTAATAATAAATTTAGGTTCAAAAGGGTTATTTTCAAGGATCAATTATTAAATTGACTTTTTTTCATGGTTAGATTAATAAAAAAGTCAGGTTATGGCCTCTCATTTCTCTCCACGTGAACCTAACATGTATGAAACATTTATAGGTGTAGTTAAATGAGTGTTTAAGATATCTCACATGCTGAATAGAAAACCCATGTCCACACCCATTACAATATAAATTATATTTCCAAAATACGAGGGTGTAAAGTCTATCAAAATAATATAGTTTAGTGAAATCAATATAGTCTTACATTATTTAATAGAGAAATAATCTGATATTGTGTTTTCACCATGTCAAGTAATAAGGTATAATAGTGATACCAAGAAAAATAACTTATAAAATAAACAAGGGAGTCAATGTGGCTCCAGCTCAAAACAACAACAGTTTTGTAAGTACATAATGCCCCGAGTGAGCTCTACATCTCACATCGAAGATTCCAATGGTTTCACACTACTAAATAAGTAAAATCATAGAATACACCACCTAGAACACCATGTAAATGGGGTAATAGTTCCCACATAAACTCACTCATGCCCAAATGGAACTGTGTCAACACACATTGGACAACCACGAGACATGGCCCATACATTGTACATACTCGTCCCTGCATGGCCTGCTTGCCTCTATGCTTCTCGATTTGTCCTTCTCTATGGATATATTGGATGGAATAACCTACTGTGATAGATATATATCTTGTTTTCCTTGTTTGGGGGCTATCATGTGGCCATAATATTTTTACTAAGCCCTCATTTTCCATTCCTAAATAGCACACACAACACATAGAAAAAAATGAAAAGTAAAACATGCATTTTATTTCTTTTTATTTATCTTTAAAAAATATTATACAATTAATATAAATACCAAAAAATGAATATTATCAACAAAACAAGAACATTATAAATTAAAATAATTATTTTAATTAATTAAAATTTTAATATTTGTATGAAAAATGCGAACTCGTCAGTGATAACTAGCCTATACCCAAGTGGTAAAGGATCCTTCTTGGAATCCAAAAGGCTCATGATAGAATCCAGTATAGAACAATTTATGGGGTACTATAACATCATTGTAGAAGGCCATATTAGTAGCACTGTAGCAGTGGTGGGACTGTAGCAGCGGTAAAACTGTTGCTGTAGTGACACTATATCCGAAGAGGTACTATAGGAGGAACTATAACAACAGAGTTATTGTAACAGAAACTATTGCAGCAACTGTAGCAGACATGGTACAATAGTAGTACTATTCACTGATGGGTCCTTTTGGAGAAAAATGGGATTTCAAGCCCTGTATTTGGGCTTTCATGCCCCCAACCTATGGGCTATGTAATGGGTCCCACTCTACCCAATCAGAAAAATAGGTCTTTACTTTAATAAAAAAACTAGGCTTCGACCCCAACCTTTAAAAAAAATATTAACTCGTCAGTTACGCTGATGGCCAATCTTCTTCTTGGAGAAGAAATTGGTTGTAATAGTACCAGAAGATGACACAATTATGTTGATTATGCATGATGGGTTTGGAAGATATATACCACCAATGCTTTTTTGTTATCTAGACTCCCTTATTAAGTGGTATAGAATAAAAATTATCAAATGGTGTGAAATTATTTCTTGGATAGGACCCCTATTGATAGTGGTCCTAGTAGTGAGTCTTATCCAAGATTCATGAGTCCTTAGTAGAGTCTCTTGTTAGTGATGTTTGACATGGATTTAGACACACATAGAAGATAGACACTTACCCCACTGAGAAACATCCTTGTGATGGGATCTAAAACCATGCAGGCAGTTGGTGTCACCCAAAGAATATAGTGTTGGGGTTTGTTGGATGAGTACCTTTGACTTGCATATTTGAGGTTTTCTGATGTGATAAGGGGTCTGAGTGGTACCTGATTAAGAGGATAGTAGGGAAAGGGGAAATAAGGAATCAATAAGTAGAGTTTTGTGACCACAATCTCTAAGTGTGATCTATGTATGACTTTTTTCTTCATTTATTTAGTTATAGTATTTTTATCTGATCGTAAGACACTTATATACGGAAATTCATTTCAAGGCCTAGTATTAACAGTGGACCCTTTTTAGCCTGAAACTTGTTTTTATAGGATCTTAAATAGAGGATCAATTATTTAAAACTCATAATGATAGTGTGACCTGTCATTGGGAGGGGATATAGAAACATGTGAAATATTGACATTGCAGGCAGTTGGGCCCTATGTTTTTCCCTTAGTATGTGTTGGATTTCTACCATCCATGCTCAATTGACTATTATTAGTGTGGGACCCGATGTACCCAAGTTGATGGGATATCTTTTACCCTTTCTTGTTGAGAGGGAATCGTAGTAAGAGAAGGATGCACTCATGTGTAGGATGATACAATAGATTTATTATCGGTTATCTAGCATGACCCTTAGAGCAGAAAATGCTATGTGATTTTGGTTCATGTGATATGGTATAGTTACAAGGATTTATTCCTTGAGTATGTTCCTAGTTTACCTCCCCATCCAGAGTTCAGTTTCAGTATGGAATTGCACCATGGGTGGCCTAATATCTATGCTAGCATATTAGATGATCCTATATAGTTACGAGAGATGAATGTGATGTTGGGGAGTCTACAGAGTAGGGAATTGTTAAGCCCATTGTTTCCACTAAGGTATCCCTATGTTGCTTTAATAAGATTAAAATGAGTGATATATGTTAGGTGTGTATTTTCATCACCTAAATTAGGTGCATTTTAGGAGGAAGTATCCACGACCATGAACTAGTGACCTATTCGAGTAGTGGTTTGGGGAAAAGTGTTTCTTAGAGTATTACCTCAGGAGATGTAATCCCAAGCACTATATGTGAGAGGAGGATGTACTATGTAGGGATTTCTATAACCTTTATAGTTTTGTTGAGATCTTGGTGATACACTTTTCTTGTTGAATGTCCCAACAGAGTTCATGATACTTATGAAAGGAATCCTTAACCCCTCTTAAATTAGTTTATTGTAGTCTTATTTGGTGACACCCTTGTGTACCCATCAACATGGGAGGATCACACAAAGTACCTATGTATGGTTTAGGACATGCTCTGAGAGTACCATATTTATAGAGATCTCTTGTAGATTCAATTACAGATTTAGGAAGTCCACTTCTTCTGATATTTCTTCTCCAAAACCAGGGGGAAAGTGGACCCAACAATTTTTTAGGTGGTTCCATCATGAGATCCATTCAAGGACATGTTAATAGAAGCAAACAATACTACAAAATAGGTCTTTAATAGTGCTAAAAATAACCTTTATTAGTGATAAATAAGCACTGACTACATGAGTGAGGTTAAAAGCCCTAATCCTTTATCAGTGCTTTCTGAAGCACTCATAAAGGGGAATACTATAGTGTGATGTTACAACACATTTCCCCACCAGTGTAGTGTACTTTAAAAACACACCACAAAACTTAAAACACCAGAACATCATGAAAATAAAATATGAATAAAAAATTTAAATGAAAAGAAAACAATCTAGGATTTTTTTTCTCAGTTTTGGAGTTATGATGCACATTTTAAAATAAAATGATACTTATATATTGAAAAAACGCACATGGAGTTAAACTGATCACACAATGTATTAGATTGAGGTGCGTCTAATTATTACCCATCCCAAATCACATATTGATCAATTTCCTAAATAATAAAAACAATTCAAATGTGTTTGCCCACTTTTGAGTACTTCACTTATCTTATTTACTAAAATATCATTTTAAACTATAAACACGCACTTTGAATCATACTAGTCATATCGTGTGTCAGTTTGACATGATAACAATTCCTACAAATCATAAATTAATTATGAACCATTTTACAAAATTATAAAAATAAACTTAGTGTGTTTTCTTAGTTTTGAGTGAGTGACACTTATTGAACTAAAATGTCGATTTTAAACTAATAAAAAACACATTGAATCATAACAGACACATCATGTTTTAGATTGATTTGAGTATGATTCCTGCATGTCAAAAATTACTTTTGTACCATTTTCTTAAATTATTAAAACAATATGAATGTGTCTTCTCTGTTTTCAGTAGGTGATCTGTCCTTTTTACAAAAATTGATTTCAATTTTAAATACAAAAGAAGCACTTTGAGTAATATTGGTCAAACCGTTTGTAGAATTTAGGTGAGGATAATTATTACACATCAAAAATGGATTTTGGATTTTTTTTATAATGTATCAAAACAATATGAATTCATTTACTCATTATTGATTATGTCACATGTTTTTTTAATAAAATGTCATTTAAAACTGGAAACATGAACTTTGACTCATTGATGTGCGAGAATTTGTCGCAGATCCCCAATAAAAATATTATTTACCTAATAATACAATATAGTGCACTCCCAAGGTCAGTCTCAAGGAGGAAACTTACACAACACCAAAATTCTATTGTCACTATTTATTTTATAGCTAATATATAATATAAAGATGAGTTTGAAATATGCATAATATATATATATATATGTAATTAAAACAATATGATGTTAAAAATAAGAAAGAATACATTTTTTCTTGGGGGATCATAATGGTTGATATAATTGTTTATTAAAATATTCTCAATAGCAATTCAATGTATTGATCAAGATCTATCACACTACACCCTCTTATTCGAAATGTTATTTTTCTAACACCGAGATCTCTGCATGTGGAGAAATATCTTTTCTAAATTCGACTAGGATATCTCTTTGTCGACCATCACTACCCAAGCCATACTCCATCATATGCATGACTTAGATAGTGAAGGGAAGGATAAATGTTGAATGAGAAGAAGAACTCAGTGGTAGAGAAAATGGGGCAATCACACAACATTATCAATTTAACCACAACATAAATCCTCAGAATTAAATAAAGTGATTAAAATTTAAGTACAATGAAACACAATCAACAACCATTCTCCCCCTCGATCAAAAATCGAGGTTAGTTCCCCATTCTCAAGGAGTTAGAAGAGAATAGGGTGGGAGAAACACATAAAAGTAAAAATGGAATAATGAGGTATGAATAAGATGAATAATATAAATTAAAAAATTATAAATATACTATGGAAGAAAATAAAATATAAAACTACACAAAAATGGCAACTACTTTTCCCACACTTTGGAATGAAGAGGGGGTACATTTTTATTGGCAAGGGGGTCAAAATTTGGCTCCAAAATATTCTCCGAATGTTGGTGCGTTAAGGACCTCCTTAATGATAGAATTGGGAAATTGTTCCTTCCTAAATGTTGTTCCATTAATTCCTCTCTGTCGATCCACGAAATTTCAGCTTCATTGGACATTCCTAGAAGGAGTTATGAACTTATTATTGATAGTTTCTTTTTCTATATATACAGGTTCGAGAAAGGTTCTGTCACAAATATGTCATTCAATGTCTCTCATAATGGATTCCAAACGCCATGAAATTTATTTTATACACGCTCCCTTGAGTCCTCGTACATATCCAAGTGGAATCATATAATTTGGATGTGTGTTGATCGAATGAGATTTCCATTATGAAAGTGGGGTCCACAGAGTTCGCTCGAAAAAATGTCCAACTTCATTGAATTTTTAGGCCCTTTAGATGACCGAATCATCTCCTAGTCCTGAAGAAAAAGTTGAAGAAACTAAAATCATGATTCTAAAAAAAAATTAATCACAAAATTTGAAAAAATATATAATGAGAAATGACCAAAATACCCTTGATGTAAAAATCTGTCTAAAATCCAGAATTATGCGTTTTTCACATTTAGGCTCATAATTACATTAAAACCAAAAAATGTGACAATTAACCATACAATAACACTATGGTGGGATTATAAAAAATGAATTACAGTATTAAATATATGAAAATTTGATCTTAATCACTCCACCACACTTAGACATTGCACTCCTGGACAATCATCTTACATCCAAATCAAATTCCACACAATAATAAAAAATGAGAAAATATCAATGATCTTATCCAAAATAGAAGTCCATCATGTATCATATATGAAAAACAATCCTATCTCATTTTCATTTCAATAATTAAATTTTTTTCAACCTAATAAATCAATCTATGACCCAATCACAACCCACCTCACATTGAATGTTATGTCACTCTTCACTCATAAGAAATTGAATATAGAGTTACACTCATTCTTGAAAATTGCATGTATCACCATTGGTTTGTGAAAATTCACATTTCTCAACTGTGTGAAACATGGATATGAATTTATTCCTGAGGGATTTAATTAAAGGTTCAAATGATTCTGTGGCTTAGGGTTGGTGGGAAATGATTGAAAACGTTTGAGGCTAAAAAGAGGAGGTTTGACTTTTAAGCACAGTGCATGATTAAATCAAGTGAAAACACAGAACATTCCTCACTCAAACCCGCTTGAAAATGAGAAAAACAACACCACACCCTATTATGACATGGTAAATGAGCCAGAAAGTGATTATAATGAATGCTATCATCTATGTTCTTCTTTTTTTCAAAGCTCCAGAAAGGCACAACATTTTTTTTTTAATTTTTTTCATGGAGGATGAGCTGAAAATTAAATAAAATCAATGAATGAAAATTCATGCCCTTGATTTTTGAGAGGGAAATGAGTCATAAAAGAATGTAAAATGATGAATTCAAGCTCATCTCTATTTTTGTTTCTATTTTTTTGAAGGAGAAATGGATGAAACAAATAAAGCACAATGAAATGACGACACATGCCCAATTCTCTTATTGTCCACTGCCCGAAATATTGACACACACTTTACACCACCCTTAAATGATACAAATCCCAATGAACACACACAAAAGGCCCTTCCCCCACAATAAATCAGGAAATAACCATGCAATAATACTAAAAGTGTGGGTAGGTAAGGAAACATTGGCTTGTAATGTGGCTTAAACCTATAAGGCAATTCATGGAATCTAAGGAATTACGAAGGATAAATTTAAAGGTGGGTCTCAAGATAAAATGGGGCTAGACAAAGATATGCGTCAATCATTTCAAATACATTCCATGAAATCCAAAGATTTGAAAGACAATTATTCACAAATTTTGGTTCTCACACGAAATTCAAGTTTCCCTCAAGAAAGTGTGGGTATTAGGAAGAATATGTAAAAGTGGTTTAGAATACCTCATAGGATTGGAAAAATATTTTGAGTCAGTGTTTCATGGGGATGGATTTCAAAAATCAGTCTAACTCATTAAAATGCTTGAAAATCATTTTCAATGGAAAATAATTCATATCAACAATCGTTTAAAATTCATTATTTCAAAAATCATTTCAACTCTTTCAAAATAAATTTATGTGTGAAAAGTGATAAGAATATTCATTAAATCTCAAAAAGCCTAAAAATATAATAAACAAAAATGGAAAATACACAAGAAAAACTAATCATGTTGACACTCCCCCACACTTAAATTTAACTACCCCTTATTTCAACACAACAAAATATAAATATAAAGGTATAAAATCAAAGGGAAGGAAAGATACAACCTGAAATTATTTTAGAAGTGGATGCCTTAAGTTAAGCTCCTAGAAGCAACCACTTTAAGACTATAATAAAGTAAAGAAAATACATAAGAAAAATAAGTAAAAAAATGATAAAGGTAAAATAAAAGAGATAATGCTTGGTTTAGACCCCCAAGAGGGCGCTAGGTTTTTACTGCCCCTAGTCAGGAAGTTTCAGTGGATTATCCACAATCAGAAGGTGGGTTAGGTTTCTTTGACATGAACCACCACATGTGAATTTTCCCAATTTCCATGATATAACACTGAAATTAGAGAACCCCAAAGAAGATAATAATGTTCCCAATCCCCGAGAAAGAATAAAGACGAAATTTGAGGATCGAAGTGGGAGGGAATAAAAGATAAGGGTGCTCCCTGTTAACTTCGGTGGTGTACTCATCCATATGGTATGAATTTTTTTGTTGAGGAGGTAGTCTCACCACCATCTTCTCTGGCTATTCTTCTTCAATCACCACCACATGAGTGGTCTCTTCTTTAACATGAATAGTCTGATCTATTTTTCATGTATCAGAAATTTCAAAGGAAGAGATGTAAGAAAAAAATTTAGCTTGAATAAGATTAAAACATGAAGAATTAATAATGAAATATTCCCTTTCATGTAATTCAGCTTATTAATTGATCTCTTCAATCATGACCATTGGAAACTCAATCTCTGTAGGTTCATATTCTTCATTATCTTCCAAACCAAGAGAGAGGTATAAAGTTTCTGATGTTTCATCATCAAGGATGGGAAGATCATGTTTCATGTTATCTTTGACAATGTTATTCCATGATTCTTCCAAAAAAATGTTGACCTCCCATCAGTGCATCAGTTGGAATTTGTACTTCTGGGACCTCCTAGAGAAATGGTTGAGTGCGAGATGATGTGATTAATTCCTTTAGTAGATCTTTCTCACCCACCTCAGGTTATTTAAAATAAAAAATTATTTGTGAAATCAATTCCACCACCCATTCTGGTTTAGGTTCGGGATCAGGTTCAGATTACTCTTAGGATGTGTGTACATATTCAGCAATCCATTCTATTTGGCTCTCCAGTTTTTGAACTTTATCACTAATCCTATGAAATTCAGCATCAAGTTCATTTCAAAAATTTTCTTGCACTTGAGATAGGTTAGTCCATGCACAATAATCACAATTTGAATACATCATGAGAAAAGAAGATTGTTTTACTTTTTTTTTGAAATTTATGCTTTTTTTAAATGAAAGGAAAATTATTTACACAATGTAAATAAAAATAGTGAATTAAAACAACTTGGCTCCCTGGAAACAGTGCCAGTTTTCTACGTGAGAATTTGTCACAGATCCCCAATCAAAATATTATTTACCTAAGAATACAATATAGTTTACTCCCAAGGTCGGTCTCAAGGAGTCAACTTACACAACACCAAAATTCTATTGTTAATATTTATTTTCTAACTAATATATAATATTAATATGAGTTTGAAATATGCATAAAATATGAATATATATATATATATATATGTAATGAAAACAATATGATGATAAAAATAAGAAAGAATAAATTTGATCTTGGGGGATCATAATGGTTGATATCATTGTTTATTAAAATATTTGCAATATCAATTCAATGTAGTGATCAAGATCTATCACACTACACCCTCTTATTCAAAATGCTATTTCTCTAACACCGAGATCTCTAAATTTAAAGAAATAATATTCCTAAATTCGGCTAGGAGATCTCTGTGTCGACCATCACTACCCAAGCCATAGTCCATCATATTCATGACTTCGATAGTGAAGGGAAGGATAAATCTTGAATGAGAAGAAGAAATCGGTGGTAGGGAAAATGTGGTAATCGCACACCATAATCAATTTAACCATCACATAAATCCTCAGAATTAAATAAATAGATTAAAATTTAAGTATAATTAAACTCAATCAACCACCATTCACCCCCTCGAACAAACATCGAGGTTAGTTCCCCATTCTCATGGAGTTAGAAGATAATACGGTGGGAGAAACACATAAAAGTAAACATGGAAGAATGGGGTATAAAGGAGAAGAATAATATAAATTAAAAAATTATAAATATAATAAAGAATAAATGAAAATATAAAACTACAAAAAATGTCAACTACTTTTCCCACATTTTGGAATGAAGAGGGGGTACATTTTTATAGGCAAGGGGGTCAAAATTTGCTCTAGAATCTTCTCCAAATGTAGGCGCGTTAAGGACCTCTTTAATGACATAATTGGGAAATTGTTCCTTCTTAAATGTTGTTCCATTTATTATCCTCTTTAGATCCATGACATTTAAGCATCATTGGACTCACCTAGAAGGAGTTATGAATTTATTATTGACTGTTTGTTTTTCTGTATGCAGGTTCCAGGAAGGTTCCTTCGCAACTATGTCATTTAATGTCCCTCATAATGGATTCCAAACGCCCTGAAATTTATTTTATAAATGAGAACATGAGTCCTACTACATCTCCAAGTGGAATAATCTAATTTGGAAGTGTTTAGATCGAATGGGATTTCCGTTATAAAAGTGGGGTCCACACCGTCCGCCCGAAAAAATGTCTAACTTCATTGAATTTTTAGGCCCTTTGGATGGCCGAATCATCTCCTAGTCCAGAATACAATGTTGAAGTAAATACAATCAGGATTCTAATAACAATTTAATCACAAAATTTGGACAAATATTTAATGAGAAATGATCAAAATACCCTTGACATAAAAATCTGTGTAAAATCCCAAATTAGGCGATTTTCACATTTAGGTAAAAAATAACACTAAAACCTAAAAATGTGACAATTAACTATACAATAAAACTATGGTGGGATTATAAACAATGAATTACATTATAAAATATATGAAAATTTTATCTTCATCACTCCACCACACATAAACATTGCACTCCTGGGAAATCATCTTATATCTAAATCAAATTCCACACAACAATCAAAAATGAGAAAATATCAACGATCTTATCCAAAATAGAAGTCTATCATGTATCATATATGAAAAAAAACTCTCTCATTTTCATTTCAATCATTAAATTTTTTTCAATCTAATAAATCAATACATGGCCCAATCACAACCTACCTCACATTAAATTTTATGTTACTCTTCACTTAAGAGAAATTGAATCTAGAGTTATACTCATACTTGAAAATTGCATGTATCACCATAGATTTGTGATAATTCTCATTTCTCAACAGCGTGAAACATGAAAATGAATTTAATCATGAGGGATTTAATTAATGGTTCAAATGATTTTGTGGCTTACGGTTGGTGGGAAAATGATTGAAAACGTTTCAGTCTAGAAAGAAGTGGTTGGACTTTTAAGTACAGTGCATGAATAAATCAAGTGAAAACACAAGAAATTCCTCACTCAACCCCACTTGAAAATGTGAAAAACAACACCACACCCTATTATGACATGGTACATGAGCCACTGAGTGATTATAATGAATGATATCATCTAAGTTCTTCTTTTTTTTCAAATCTCCAGAAAGGCACAACTTTATTTTCTTTTTCTTTTTTATTCATGGAGGATGAGCTGAAAATTAATTACAATGAATGACTGAAAATTCATGACCTTGCTTTTTAAGAGGAACATGCATCATAAAATAATTTAAAATGACGAATTCAAGCTCATATCAATTTTTTTATTCTTTTTTTGAAGGAGAAATGGATAAAACAAACAAAGCACAATGAAATGACGACATAAGCCCAAATATCTTATTGTCCACTTCCCGAAATATTTACACACACTTACACCACACATAAATGATATAAATCCCAATGAATGCACACGAAAGGCCCTTCCCCAACACTCAATCTTGAAATAACCATGAAATAATATTAAAAGTGCGGGTAGGTAAGGAAAAATTGGCTTGTAATGTGGCTGAAACCTATAAAGAAATTCATTGAATCTAAGGGATTATGAAGGATAAATGTAAAAGTGGATCTCAAGATAAAATTTTTCTAGCCAAAGAGATGACTCAATCATTTCAAATACATTCCATGAAATCCAAAGCATCAAAATATAATTATTCACAAATTCTGGTTCTCACACAAAATTCATGTTTCCCTCAAGAAAGTGTGGGTATTAAGAAGAATTTGTAAAAGTGGTTTAGAATACCTCCCAATATTAGAAAAATATTTTGAGTCTGTGTTTCATGGGAAAGGATTTCAAAAATCAGTCAAACTCATTAAAATGCTTGAAAACCCATTTCAAAGGAAAATAATTCATATCAACAATCATTTAAAATCCATTATTTCAAAAATCATTTCAACTCTTTCAAAATAAATTGATGTGTGAAAAGATATAAGAATATCCATTAAATCTCAAAAATCCTAAAAATATAATAAACAAAAATGAAAAACACACAATAATAACTAAGCATGTTGACACTCCCCCACACTTAAATTTAACTACCCCTTATTTCAACTCAACAAAATATAAATATAAAGGTAGTAAATCAAAGGGAAGGAATGATACAACATGACATTATTTTAGAAGTGGATGCCTTGAGTTAAGCTCCTAGAACATCCACTTTAAGACTAAAAGAATGTAATGAAAATACATAAGAAAAATAAATAAAAATAATGATAAAGGGAAAAAAAGATAATTCTTGGTTTAGACCCCCATGCGGGTGCTAGGTTTTTACTGCCCCTAGTCAGGCAGTTTTAGTGGATTATCCCTAATCAGAAGGTGGGTGTGGTTTCTTTGAGATGAACCACCACATGTGAGTTTTCCCAATGTCCATGATATAACACTAAAAGTATAGAACCCCAAATAATATTAGAATGTTCCCAACCCCCGAGAAAGAATAAAGAAGAAATTTGAGGTTCGAAGTAGGAGGGAATAAAAGATAAGGGTGCTCCCAGTTAACTTCGGTGGTGTCTTTCTCCATATGGTATGAACATTTTTGTTGAGATGGTAGTCGCAAAACTATATTCTCCAGCTCTTCTTCTTCAATCACCACCACTTGAGTGGTCTCTTCTTTAACATCCATAGTCTGTTCTATTTGTGCTGTATCAGAAATTTCAAAGGAATAGATATCTAAAAACAATTTATCTTGAATAAGATTAAAATATGAAGAATTAATAAATAAATCTTCCCTTTTAAGTAATCCATCTTGGTAATTGATCTCTTCAAGCACGGCCATTGAAAACTCAATCTCTGTAGGTGTATCTTCTTCATTATCTTCCAAAGAAAGAGATATTTAGAAAGTTTATGATGTTTCATCATCAAGGATGGGAAGATCATGTTTCAAGTTATCTTCAACAATGTTATTCCAAGATTCTTCCAAAAAATGTTGACCTCCCATCAGTGCATCAGTTGGAATGTGTATTTCTGGTACCTCCTCAAGGAATTTTTGAGTGAGATATGTTGTGATTAATTATTTTAGTAAATATTTCTCACCCGCCTCAGGTTCTTTAACATAAAAAATTATTGGTGAAATCAATTCCACCACTCGTTCTGGTTCAGGTTCTAGATCAGGTTCAAATTTCTCTTAGGATGTGCGTACATATTCATCAATCCATTATATTTGGATCTCTAGTTTTTGAACTTTATCACTAATCCTATGAAATTGAGAATCATGTTCATTGAAAACATTTTCTTTCCCTTGAGATTGGTTAGTCCATGCATAATAATCACAATATGAATACAACATGAACAAAGAAGATTTTTTTAGTTTTTTTAGAAATTTATGATTTTTTTTAAATGAAAGGAAAATTATTTACAAAATATGAATAAAAATAGTGAATGACGACCACATGGATCCTCGAAAACTGTTCCAATTTTATGTGCGGGAATTTTTCGCAGATCCTCGATCAAAATATTATTTACCTATGAATACATTATAGTGAACTCCTAGGGTCGGTCTCAATGAGGCAACTTACACAACACCAAAATTCTATTGTCACTATTTATTTTCTAACTAATATATAATATAAAGATAAGTTTGAAATATGCATAAAATATGAATATATATATATATAATTCAAACAATATGATGTTAAAAAGAAGAAAGAATACATTTGTTCTTGGGGGATCATAATGGTTGATATCATTGTTTTTTAAAATATTCTCAATATCAATTCATTGTAGTGATCAAGATCTATCACACTACACCCTCTTATTCGAAATGTTATTTCTCCAAAACTGAGATATCTGCATGTGGGGAAATACTCTTCCTAATGTTTTCTAGGATATCTCTTTACCGACCATCACTAACCAAGCCATACTCCATCGTATGCATGACTTAGATTGTGAAGGGAAGGATAAATGTTGAATGAGAAGAAGAACTCGGTGGTAGAGAAAATAGGGAAATCACATGACATAATCAAATTAACCACCACCTAAATCCTCATAATAAAATAAAGAGATTAAAATTCTAGTACAATGAAACTCAATCAACCACCATTCTCCCCCTAGAACAAACATCGAGGTTAGTTCCCCATTCTCATGGAGTTAGAAGAGAATATGGTGGGAGAAACACATAAATGTAAAAATGGAAGAATGAGGTATGAAGAAGAAGAATAATATAAATTAAAAAATTATAAATATACTAAAGAAGAAAAGAAAATATAAAACTACACAAAAATTGAAACTACTTTTCCCACACTTTGGAATGAAGAGGGGGTACATTTTTATAGGCAATGGGGTCAAAATTTGGCTCCAAAATCTTCTCTAAATATAGGCACATTAAAGACCTACTTAATGACTGGATTGGGAAATTTTTCCTGATTAAATTTTTTTCCATTACTTATCCTCTTTCGATTCACGAAATTACAGCTTCATTGGATGCGCCTAGAAAGAGTTATGAATTTATAATTGATGGTTTTTTTTCTGTATGCAGGTTCCAAGAAGGTTCCTTCACAAATATGTCGTTCAATGTCCCTCATTATGGATTCCAAACGCCATGAAATTTATTTTATACACAAGAAATTGAGTCCTAGTACATCTCCAAATGGAAGCATCTAATTTGGATATGTGTAGATTGAATGGGATATCCGTTATGAAAGTGGGGCCCACACAGTCTTCCTGGAAAAATGTCCAATTGCATTGAATTTTTAGGCCCTTTAGATGGCCGAATCATCTCCTTGTCTAGAAGATAAAGTTGAAGGAAATAAAATCAGGATTCTAAAAAAATTAATCACAAAATTTGGACAAATATTTAATGAGAAATGACAAAACTACCCTTGACGTAAAAATCTGTCTAAAATCCAGAATTAGGTGTTTTCACATTTAGGCTCAAAAAAACACTAAAACCTAAAAATGTGACAATTACCCATACAATAAAAATATGGTGGGATTATAAACAATTAATTACAGTATAAAATATATGAAAATTTGAGCTTCATCACTCCCCCACACTTAAACATTGCACTCATGGGAAATCATCTTACATCCAAATAAAACTCCACACATCAATCAAAAATGGAAAAATATCAATGATATTATCCAAAAAAGAAGTCCATCATGTATCATATATGAAAAATAAGCCTCTCTCATTTTTATTTCAATCATTAAAATTTTTTCAACCTAATAAATCTATCCATGGCCCAATCACAACCTACCTCACATTGAATTTTATGTCACTCTTCACTCAAGAGAAATTGAATCTAGAGTTATAATCATACTTGAAAATTACATGTATCACCATAGGTTTGTAAAAATTCTCATTTCTCCCCAGCATGAAACATGAAAGTGAATTTAATCACGCGGGATTTAATTAAAGGTTCAAATGATTCTATGGCTTAGGGTTGGTGGCAAAATGAATGAAAACGATTCTATCTAGAAAGAGGAGGTTGGACTTTTAAGTACAGTTCATGATTAAATCATGTGAAAACACATAAAATTACGCACTCAACCCCACTTGAAAATGTTAAAAACAATACCACACCCCATTATGACATGGTACATGAGACACTTAGTGATTATAATGAATTATATCATCTAAGTTATCCTTTTTTCTCAAATCTCCATAAAGGAACAACATTATTTTCTTTTTCTTTTTTTTCATGGAGGATGAGATGAAAATTAAATACAATGAATGAATGAAAATTCATTACCTTGATTTTTGAGAGGTACACGAGTCATATAAGAATGTACAAATAGGAATTCAAGCTCATCTCAATTTTTTTCTCTTTTTTTTGAAGGAGAAATGGATGAAACAAATAAAGAACAATGAAATGACGACAAATTGCCAATTCTCTTATTGTCCACTGCCCAAAATATTGACACCAAATTTACACCACCTAGAAATGATACACATCCCAATGAACGCACATGAAATTCCCTTCCCCCACACTCAATATTGAAATAACCATGCAATAATACTAAAATTGCGGGTAGGTAAGGAAAAATTGGCTTGAAATGTGGCTTAAACCTATAAGGAAATTCATGGAATCTAAGGGCTTACGAAGGATAAATGTAAAGGTGGGTATCAAGATAAAATGTGGATAGCCAAAGATATGCCTCAATCATTTAAAATACATTCCATGAAATCCAATGCTTCGAAACAGAATTATCCACAAATTCTGGTTCTCGCACAAAATTCAAGTTTCCCTCAAGAAAGTGTGGGTATTAGGAAAAATATGTAAAGGTGGATTAGAATACCTCACAGTATTGGAAAAATATTTTGAGTCAGTGTTTCATGGGCATGGATTTCAAAAATCAGTCAAACTCATTAAAATTCTTAAAAATCCATTTCAAGGGAAAAGAATTCATATCAACAATCATTTAAAATATATTATTTCAAAAATCATTTCAACTCTTTCAAAATCAATTGATGTGTGAAAAGTGATAAGAATATTCAATAAAGCCCAAAAATCCTAAAAATATAATAAACAAAAACGAAAAACACAGAAGAAGAAGAACTAACCATGTTGACACTCCACCAAACTTAAATTAAACTACCCTTTATTTCAACTCAAAAAAATATAAATATAAAGGTAGAAAATCAAAGGGATGGAAAGATACAACCTGAAATTATTTTAGAAGTGGATGCCTTGAGTTAAGCTCCTAGAAGTAGACACTTTAAGACTACAAGAAAGTAATGAAAATACATAAGAAAAATAAATAAAAAGAATGATTAAGGGAAAAGAAAAGAGATAATGCTTGGTTTAGACCCCCAAGAGGGTGCTAGGTTTTTACTTCCCCTAGTCAGGAAATTTCAGTGGATTATACCCAATCAGATGGTGGGTGTGGTTTCTTTGAGTTGAACCACCACATGTGAGTTTTTCCAATGTCCATGATATAACACTGAAAGTATAGAACCCCAAAGAGGATAAGAATGTTCCCAACCCTCGAGAAAGAATAAATAAGAAATTTGAGGTTCGATGTGGGAGGGAATAAAAGATAAGGGTGCTCCCTGTTAACTTCAGTGGTGTCCTCCTCCATATGGTATGAAAATTGTTGTTGAGGAGGTAGTCACACCACCATCTTCTCTAGCTCTTCTAATTCAATCACCACCACTTGAGTGGTCTCTTCTTTGACATCCATAGTCTGATCTATTTGTGATGTATAATAAATTTCAAAGGAAGAGATGTCAGAAAAAAATTTATCTTGAATAATATTAAAACATGAAGAATTAATATAGGAATACTCCATTTCAAGTAATTCAACTTGGTAATTGATCTCTTCAAGCATGACCATTGGAAACTCAATCTATGTAGGTGCATCTTCCTCATTATCTTCCAAAGCAAGAGAGAGATATAAAGTTTATAATGTTTCATCATCAAGGATGGGAAGATAATATTTCAAGTTATCTTCGACAATGTTATTCTAAGATTCTTCCAAAAAAATGTTGACCTCCCATCAGTGCATCAGTTGGAATGTGTAATTCTGGGACCTCCTCAAGCAATGGTTCAGTAAAAGATGATGTGATTAATTATTTTAGTATATCTTTCTCACTCGCCTCAGGTTCTTTAACATAAAAAATTATTGGTGAAATAAATTCCACCACTCATTCTGGTTCAGGTTCAAGCTCAGGTTCAGATAGCTCTTGGGAAGTGCGTACATATTTAGCAATCCATTCTATTTGGCTCTCTAGTTTTTGAACATTATCACTAATCCTATGAAATTGAGCATCAAGTTCATTGTAAACATTTTCTTACACTTGAGATTGGTTAGTACATGCATAATAATCACAATTCAAATACATCACGAACAAAGAATATTTTTTTAGTGTTTTTTGAAATTTATGATTTTTTTAAATGAAAGGAAAATTATTTACACAATGTGAATAAAAATAGTAAATGAAAACCACTTGGCTCCCTGACAAAGATGCCAATTTGATGTGTGGGAATTTTTCACAGATCCCCGATCAAAATATTATTTACCTAAGTATACAATATAGTGTACTCCTAGGGTCGGTCTCAAGGAGGCAACTTACACAACACCAAAATTCTATTGTCACTTTCTATTTTCTAACTAATATATATTATAAATATGAGTTTGAAATATGCATAAAATATGAATATATGTATATATATATGTAATGCAAACAATATGATGTTAAAAATATTAAAGAAGACATTTTTTCTTGGTGGATCATAATGGTTGATAACATTGTTTATTAAAATATTCTCAATATCAATCCAATGTAGTGATCAAGACCTATCACACTACACCCTCTTATTCGAAATTTTATTTCTCCAACACCAAGATCTTTTCATGTGGGTAAATAATATTCCTAAAGTATTCTAGGATATCTTTTTTCCGACCATCCCCACCCAAGCCATACTCCATCGTATGCATGACTTAGATAGTGAAGGGAAGGATAAATGTTTAATGAGAAGAAGAACTCGGTGGTAGAGAAAATGGGGAAATCACACTCCATAATATATTTAACCACCACCTAAATCCTTATAATTAAATAAAGAGATTAAAATTTAAGTACAATAAACCTCAATCAACCACCATTCTCCCTCTCTAACAAACATCAAGGTTAGTTCCCCATTCTCATGGAGTTAGAAGAGAATACGGTGGGAGAAACACATAAAAGTATAAATGTAAGAATGTGGAATGAAGAAGAAGAATAATATAAATTAATAAATTATAAATATAATACATAAGAAAAGAAAATATAAAACTACACAAAAATGTCAACTACTTTTTGCACACTTTGGAATGAAGAGGGTGTACATTTTTATAGGCACAGGGGTTAAAATTTGGCTCCAAAATATTCTCCAAATGTAGGCGCGTTAATGACCTCCATAATGAATGAATTGGGAAATATTTCCTTCTTTAATGTTGTTTCATTACTTCTCCTCTGTCGATCCACGGAATTGCATCTTCATTGGATGTAGCTAGAAGGAGTTATGAATTTATTATGGACGGTTTTGTTTTGTGTATGCAGGTTCTCGGAATGTTCCTTCACAAATATGTCATTCAATATACCTCATAATAGATTCCAAACGCCATGAAATTTATTTTATAAACACTTCCTTGAGTATTATTACATATACAAGTTGAATTATCTAATTTGGAGGTGTGTATATTGAATGGAATTTTCTATATTAAAGAAAGGTCCACACAGTCCGCCCAGAAAAATGCCCAGCTTCATCGAATTTTTATCCCATTTAAATGGCTGAATAATCTCCTGGTCCAGAGGAAAAAGTTGAAGGAAATAGAATCAGGATTCTAAAAAAAATTTAATCGCAAAATTTAGACAAATATTTAATGATAAATGGCCAAAATACCCTTGAAATAAAAATCTGTATAAAATCCAGAATTAGGCGTTTTTCATATTTAGGCTCAAAATAACACTAAAACCTAAAAATGTGACAATTACCCATACAATAACACTATGGTGGGATTATAAACAATGAATTACAATATAAAATATATAAAAATTTGAGCTTAATCACTCATATAGATCACATATTGTATCATTTTAACATGAGATAATTTACTATACATCAAAAATGACTTAGGAATCAATGTCATAATCTATAAATAAAATATGTGCACATTTTCTTGGATTTCAGTAAGTGACATTACTTGGAATTAAACTGTCGATTTTAGTCTTATAACAGACATATTGAGTCATAATGGGCATAATGTGTATCTGATTGAGGTGAAGCTAAATTCTATACATTGAAAATGAATTATGGATCATTTTACTGCTGTAAAAAAATATGAATGAGTTTTATTTATTTTGAAAAGGTCAGTAGTCCTTTTTATTAAAATTGATGTCATTTTTAAATAAAATGATGCACATGGAGTCATACCGGTCACACCGTGCATCAAATTGAGGTATGGATGATTCATATATGTATTAAATGAGTTATGTATTATTTTCCTAAAGTATCAAAAAAATACAAATTCATTTTCTTAGTTTTGAGTACATAACTCGTTTTCTTACTGAAATGTCATTTTAAACTCAAAACACACACTTTGACCTATATAGACCACATAGTGTATTGGTTTTATGTGAGAAAAATTCCAACATGCCATAAAAGACTTATGAATTTGTTGACAAAATTTTCAATACAATCTGAGTGTGTTTGTTTTTTTAGTGAGTGAATTTTTTTGAATTAAACTGTTCATTTTAAACTTATAACAGACCCATTTATTCATTTCGGGAAAACCGTGTTTCATATTGTAGTTATGATAATTCATACCCATAAAAAATTTCTTATGGATCATTTCCAAAAAGTATCTATGAAATAAGAATGCATTTTCTCATTTTTGAGTAGGTTGGTTGTCATTTTTATTAAAAATGATGTCTTTTTTACAAAAGAAGAAGAACTTGGAGTCATACCGGTCAAACTATGCATCATATTGAGGTACGGATAAATCCTACACATCTCAAATGACTTAATTATTGTTTTCCTAAATTATCAAAATAATACGAATGCGTTTTCATGGTTTTTACCACATCACTTGTGTTTTACTAAAATGTCATTTTACACTGGAAACACGTACGTTGACTTATACTAATCATATCATGTATTGGATTTATGTGGTATTAATTCCAACAAAAAATGACTTATAAATCGATGCCATAAATTATAAAGTTAATATGAGAATGTTTTCTTTGTTTTTCGTCAGTGACATTTTTTAAACTAAACTGTCGATTTTAAACTGATAACGGACACATTGAGTCATACCGAGCACACCGTGCATCAGATTGAGGTTTTTTGGATTCCTACATGTCAAAAAATGACTTAAGGATCATTTTTTTAAAGTATAAAAACAATATGAATGCGTTTTCTTGGTTTTGAGTAGGCCATTTGTCCTTTTAATTAAAATTGATGTAATTTTTAAATAAAAAGACACACTTAGAGTCATACCGGTCACACTATGCAACATATTAAGTTTTAGATTATTCTTAAGCATCTTAAATGAATTCTCTATCATTGTCTTAATGTATTAAAACAATCTGAATGCGTTTTCTTAGTTTTGAGTTTGTCACATGGGTTTTTACTAAAATGTCATTTTAAATTGGAAACATGAACTTTGACCTATACCAATCACATCATGTATCGGATTGATTGGAGACATATTCGTACACATAAAAAAGGACATATGAATCTATGTACTAAATTTTCCATAAAATATGAGTGTTTTTTATATATTTTCTGTGAGTGAAATTTTTTGAACTAAACTATAAATTTTAAACTAATAACGGACACATAAAGTCATAGTGGTCACACCGTGCGTCGAATTGAGGTGTGGCTGTTTCATAGACATATCAAATGACTTATAAATAATTTCCCTAAGTGTGAATGAAGTACACACCTCTATCAACCTCATTTTACAATCATATAAAATTCTATAATTTTTTAAAAAATAAAACATATTAAAAAAACTAATTTTTATTGAAAAATATTAACAAAAACCCCCAAACAATTATTTTATTAATGTTTTATTTGGATCATTGTGGATAATTTAATGGATAAAAATGAAATTAATTCATTATTAACTCATTGTACACATAAAATCAAATAAATTAATTTCAGTAACATACACTCGTGAGTTGAAATTACACTATAGAAACCCAAGACCCCCGGGCTACGCAACACTGCATTTGCATATTCTGATTCTTCCATCTCTACCCTCTCTATTTCTTTCCCTCCCATTACTCTACCATTTATCTAGTTTTTTGGATCTTTTATCTCGAAGGAGTTCATGGAAATGGATTCCTAGAGTTAATAACTAGTGTCAATGGTGTAATTCTTACAAATGGGAGGCATTGACTATTTAATAGAACACAATGAAGTAAAACATTCATCCTCATCAACTCATCGATTGAACATTTATCATTTCATTTTGTTAGTTGACACAAATTCCCCATATCTTATGGGCATGTACCTATGTTTCTTGAAATAATCTATGTAGTATTCATCCTTTGTTTGACTAATTCTTAATGTAGTACAAGAAACATGAAAGAGGTGGGGGATGAGTCTCAATGGAAAAAATGAAACAATAACTATTTAGGAGATGAAACTAATGAGGATAAAAAATTTACTTCATTATTTTATCTAAAAGGGTAAATGCCTCCAATTGTTTAGAATTATACCATTAAAACTAGTTATTAACTCGATTTCTCCACTACCACCAACACCTTCTAGAGAAATGCTCCACACAACCAATGAAATGATAGAGTTAAGGGTGGGAAAGAAATAGAGATGGTGGAGATGCAAGAATCATAATACACAACTACAATGGTGTGAAACCCAATGGTTTTGGGTTTCTATAGAGTAATTTCCACTAATGAGTTTATGTTACTGAAATTAATTTATTTGATTTGAGGATTAGGCAGAGTTAATGATTAATTAGTTTCATTTTTATCCTTGAAATTATCCACAACGATACAAATAAAACATTAATAAAATATTTGGTCGAGGTTTTGTTTAATATTTTTTTTGATAAAACTTTTTTTAATAGGTTTTATTTTATTAAAAAATTATAGGGTTTTATTTGATTGGAAAAAGAGGTCGATGGAGGCGTGTACTTCGTTCACACTTTCCTCGATATGCAATAAACCTAAATGGAGTTCACGCCTTCCACCATAAAAAACTATAAAATGGAGGTCACTCGTCACTTGATACAGAGATAAATAAATTTATTCTACTTAAAAATTACATATATATGTTATATGTATATATATATATATATATTATTAGTAACTTTATTTTAATATAATTATATATATGTATATTATTTATCATATTAAAATTTTTTTAAATATACAACATATTATTATATATGAATATATAGTACAGTTTTTTATAATGAAACTAAAAAATACTAATAAAAATAATTTTTAAATTATATTAATTTTAAATAATTATTATTTTGAGTAATTTTATAAAACATATAATTATAAGAAATTTGGAAATTTAAATTATTTCAAAATAATGTATATATAGTTACCTAATTTTATTATTTTGAAACTAACATGAGTTTACAATATTTTATTGGTTATTTAAGTATAAATTATATTACTTTTGAGTAAATGTATATAGAGACCTAAAAAGAATATATTGACTGAAAATGATGAATGCCTAAAAATAATTTCTAATATATAGAATTTGATAACTTCTATACTATTCTATTTTTGAAACAAATAATGTAGCAACATAAAGATTCTAGGGAGACCATATAATACACATTGAACCATCCTTGAAATTCTAGGGAGGTCTATAAAGAAGCTGGTATAAAGCAATAATACACATCAATAAGATATATCACAAAAAAGGAGAAAAACACACCAACCCTTACAACGTCTATCCCATACACATCTAAATCAATTTGATCATTCATTTATGGGTTTTATATCCAAAACCTATACTATTTATATAGTAGAATAAATATTTATTTAAATGGTTTATCTTTAGAATATATATGATTCACTAAGATTTCAAAACAGTGAAAAAAGTAAGCTTGTTGAGGAAGCTGGGGTATAGATATAGACAACAAAGAAAATTGATTCAAAACAAAAATTTAAAAAGCCACAAACAGGATATCCCAAATAGTATTCAACCAAATAAGGGATCTTATGAAAATCAAAATATTATACAATAACTAAAGAAAAAATACATAAAGAAAATTGAAACTTACAAAGGAAAAGAAGAAACCATCATATCTATATCTTGAAATGAAAAATATAGAAAGAACATCAGAACCAACAAAGGAAAACACAACCCTACCTCACTAGGATGAAGAAAATATGAGACCCTCAGATCCAGATCTTATTGTTTTCTTCAGAAAACCTAACTAAAACCAGTTGTTGGACGATGTTAAAGAAAATCAAGGTAGTGGGTTTGTCTGATTTGAGTTTTGATTCAATGAGGAGATTCACCCCCTGAGACTCAAATTGAACATTTTTTTATTTCACGAGTCAATAGAAAGTTACAACTAACTCTACCCAATCTTCCCGTCACCAACACCAGGCTTAAATCCCTTACCATTATCTCTAGAAACTGAAACCTTATGTTGTTCACAGTTCTTGGTTCTATGCCTATAGACAGGTGTATATTAAACCAATTTCTTACAAGAACCACAAAAATCAACCCATGATTCAAACCACATAGCCTACTTGCACCAAAATTATTCTCCCATTGTAATCCAAATATAATCTGTGGGAAATCTCAAGACATCATCTTCCAGACAATTGTGAGGTGAAACAGGGTGAGAAACTCACTGAGTTCTACTATCAGAGCAGAAATGTCTATAAATTTGATTCCCAAGCATGTGTATAATCACTTTATATTGAAAATGTAAATGGAGATTGGGGAAACTAACCCAAGTCCCTTATGTTGGAATGTCGTGCTTTATATAGAAGTTATATACTTACTTGAAGAGATAGAACCATAATTTGTTGCAACTACGAGGGGCACTGGACCAAGCCCTTACCACTCTTTCTGATAATCAAAAAGTGCATGGAGTGGTTCCTAAGGATGTTGTCAATCCTATAGTTGAAGAGGAGGGTGATAAAGTATGTATCACACCCAATATCAATGCCTTGACTTCTGAGAATACGTCAAAGTCATGGGCTTCCATATTTTTTTGAAGAGATGAATTTACAGAATGTGGATACTAATTATGAAGGAAAAGGTGTTTCTTTGCAACATATTCAAATTTCATCGTGTTCTCAAATGTATGGTCATGATGAAGACTACGAATATGGTAAAGAAAAAATGGTTGCTTTGGATATCCAAAAGGGTGAGAAAGTTTTATAAAGTGATCCAAGAATTTCTAAACCTTATCATGCTTCTTCAAAACTCATTATGGACAATGAAGGCTTTCATCATGTTTCTTACATGAAGGCAAAATCTACTGCTAGGTTGATTATAGGTAATCCTTCATTTGGTCAATATATTCAGGATACCACTAAAATGTAGGATACCACTATGGGCCCTCCTAATGATACTCAAGAGATCCTTTCCCAGGATACTGTAATTAAGGGAGAAACTTCTCTTGGAAAAGGCAAAGATCATGAAGAAATCTCTTATTCTGACAACACTGATGTTGAGACACTTTTAGAAAGGCTTCAAGCTCTTCCTACAAATCGAGGAAGATCAAGAGGTCGGGGGCGTGGTCGTGGAAGGGTTGTATGGAATGAGATTCAAGAATAAGAGAGAAAGATAACTACTAGATTGATGAAAAAGATTGGTGGATAGACTTCTTCCTCGTTTCCCATACTCTTTTTGGATTCTTTCTTTTGATTTCTTTTGAATAAAATGCATAGGTTTTTCTATTATAAAAAAATATTAACCTATCAAAGGTGTCCACAGAAGGGAAACACCACATAAAACAAAAAATCAAGGTGAGATAAAGGAGATCTAATGTCACGTTTTACTCCTAGTTCAAGATCGAAAGATTTGAAACACCATTGAACAGATTTGGGACCTTAGGGTGAAGCAATTGAGTGAAAGGTGGTCGAAAATCAAGGTAGGAGGAAGGAGAGAATGAATGAGAAGCACTCTCATTGGGTTCAAAATAGGTTAGATTTTTTTAATTAGATCGTGACACTTTTATCAGTGCTTATTATTTAAGTGCCAATAAAAGGAATATTTATCTGCGTTTTTTAGAGATGATAAAGATTTCATTTATCAGTGATAATTACTTAAGCACTGATAAAGGATTTATAATTATAATTATAAAAAAATTTGTATATATTTATATACTTAATAAATATATATAAATATAAATATAATAAATATAATCCTTATTTAAATATATTTATTACTATTTTAAAATTATTTGAATATATAATTATTTATTCATAATTATATAATTATTTTTAAAAAATAATATTTGTATCATTATATATATTTATATAATTATATATAAATATTTAATATATATATATATATATATATATATAGAAAAATTATTCATTATTAAAGTAAATTTATTGTAAATTTAATAATTATTTAAATATATATAATTATTTATTTATAATTATTAAAATATATACAATTATTTATTTACAACTATATAAATACTTTTAATTTTTTTTATAATTATAAATATAAAATTTTATAAATATCGTATGTATATTTATAAATATATTTATTTAGAAATATTTTTTTAGAAATATTATTTTACAAATATTTTTTTAACATTATTAATAAATATCTAAATTTAAGTGCATTCATGTTCAAAATGAGTGAAATTTAACAAATTTGAAATAATTAAACTTTAATAATATTGAAAAAATGGATATGTTTTGTGTGTGTACATTGTAAATAAAAATTCCTTAATTATATATCTATGAAATTAATATAACACAAATTTAATCAATATTAAATTGAAAAATCAAATGACATTAAATTATATGTCCATTACTCTATGAAGTCAGTCAGTATTTTTAATTCATATTATTTTTTAATTATATAAAATTATTCATTAAATATAGCACATAAATATTTTGTAATATATAAATCATATTTGTGAACATTAATATATACTATTTATTAACATTATCAATAATCAGCTAATTAATAAATATTTAATAATTTTCTCAATTTAGTTATTTATAATTTTAATTTGTTTAATTTTATATTTTCATATCTATATACTTAATACATACTATTTTTTACTATTTAAAATTTATGTTTAGTGTAATCAATTTATTCATTTTCATAAATAATTATATATTCAATAAAATTTTTATATTTTTTTAATAAACTAATTTCTTATTTTTATTTATTTAATTATTTCATTTTATTTATTCAGACCTTTATCAATGCTACACAAAAGAACTGATAAAGGACTCCTTTATAAATGTTAAAAATATTACATTGATAAAGGGTATCCTTTATCATTGGTAAAAATAAAGCACTCATAATGGGTAGCCTTTATTAGCTGTAAAAATAAGGTGCTGATAAATGTGACCTTTATCAGTGCTAATAAAAGCATTGATAAATTGTTAAATTTATTAGTGTTTTCTTTATCACTGATAAATATTCCATATATCAACACTTTTTTCTAGTTCTAATAAATATCAGTGTTGTTAAACACCAGTTTTGTAGTAGTGAAATGCTCACAACAATGTTTTTCATTCACTATTTCTGAGTGAGGTGATAGAAAAGTTGTCCTCTTTTTGTTGACCGATTAGGATGGGGATAGTGTTTTGTACAATCATTTGATGGTTTTTATCCCTCATCTTCTTAGAAAGGTTGGGAAGCACAACTTGGGAATATCAATTCTGAGCTTTTTCCTAACCAAATAACCATTGGATATGACCTTAATGAATTTCATAAAGGTGGGGATAAAATCATCCTTATTCATGGAAAAATGATGGCTCTATTAATTCTACAAGAGGAGTCATAGTGGAGGTTTGTTTCCACTAATAATATAGATATGAGAGGTGTAGTGGTATGAAGAACCTTTGGCATTAAGATAAGTGGAAAAGGATGTTTTAGCATATTACCGAGTTTATATCTTGATGTCTCACCTGTTTATAGGTAGGGAACGAGGTGCCTATATGGAAGTGAAAATGGAATGGTATATTTTTAGTTATTGTGATAGGGGATTCCATGATTACAATAATTCAATTATTCCATATAATAGTTTGTAGACTACCTCACTATGTTGTCCTACATCTAAACCATTTTAGAGAAGATCTTAGCAAAGATTCAAGATTTATTTTCATGTAGTAGGAAGTACAGATTCATTGAATTCCCCCAATGATCATTTTAGAATGTGGTGATCACTTCACATCATGATTTTGGAGAAGATTCATGAGGAATTTAGAACTTAGAGTAAGTTGAGCACAATATTTTTACCTGAGGAGAATGGCAAGGTAAATTAGATCGTTTGAGTTTTGGTGGAAATGCTTCAGGTTTTCATGTTGGTTCTAGGATATAGCTTGGAGGATACTATACAATCTATGGAGTTTTTGTATCCCAATATACACCACTCCACCATTTTGTAGAAACATTCAAGACATGATTGGGGTACCCTAAGGGTCATTGTTTTTCTGGCCATATCCAGTGGGAGACAGTACTTGTGGGCTTAAAATTGGTGCTTGTGGTGGTAATGAAGGTTCAGTTCATCCTGGGGTAGATGAGAATAATCCAAATGTATTCATAGTCCCTTCAATACCAACAATAATATCCATTGTTGTTTGAAGAGAAGAGTGATGATGTTGGTGGAATTTATAAACCAACAGGACAATACCCTTTGGGGGAAAGTGAATCCCATGGGTGCATGTTTTTTAGCCATATAGGATCCTCCTAGAGAGCTCTTAGGAGTGGGTGACCGAGATGAGAGCCCAATATTTTCACTTGTGAGTACATTTTCACTTTTTGGAATGAAAGTACTTGAATTTGGGGAGTGTGTAATGGCTATGTTTTCTCAGTTTTAGACATTGAAATATTTTGAGGATTATTTTTGAAGTTAGGAAATATATGAACATAGGATTCTAGGGTATGGAGAGCCTCAATGTGGATATATTATAAATATTAAGTATATTTTATTACATATGTTTTCTTTAAAATAATAGAATAAATTTTGAATGATGTATCTTAAGGGGTTTCTGAGACCTCCATTAAATCAATAATTTGGCTTTTTCTTGAGGTGTGATATAATCATTATCAGCATCAGGTGTTTGATTAAAATGTGTTCACAGGTATATTAGTAAATTTAATAAATAAATAAATGAATTTCCAGTAACTAGATCCTCCTCCTAATTAAAAAAAGTTATATGAAATTCCTATGGTTACCTGAATAAACCTAGAGAGTTGAGGAGGATCTGTAGAGGAGGGATTGATGGACAATGATATAATTTAAGATTATATCGGTTTATCTTGGATCATATACCCCAATGAGCTTAGGGTATCTTGATAATAACTTCAATGTGCGAAGGTTCTTCATCAGTGATCAATCAAAACCTATGGTAGGGAATTTGTTTTATATACATTTATCCCTATAATTCCATTTCATGTTAAATGTGAATCAGACCCCCTAAAAAGTTTACTCGAGGGTTGATCATTGATTTTCTAATTTGGATTTATCTTATTTGATTTAAAATTGGTGATACATTTTTTATGTTTATAGGTTCTTAGTTTTTCTTACTAATGTAAATGAATCATGTCCAACCAAAAAATGGTTGATATTACATACCCTTGAGTGTTTCAAGCATTCATCCTAACATTTATCACTCATTCATCATCGAAATTTCCTTTGGAGTTTGATTCAATAAATACCCATTAGGAAATCATTTTCAACCATTATTGATGCAACCGATCTATACAGTCTATTTTGGATCAAGATCTAGAGATTGATCGAGGTGTTTTATAGTGTGAAGCATGAGATAAGATAGAATAGATGTAGATCTAGAGACCCTAATTTGTGAGTTTCTATGCGTAGAAGAGCGATGTGATGGGATTGAATAGTGGGTACCTCTGGTGGTTGAAATTTATAAACATGAATGAAATCCGACATATTTGACACTAGGTTAAAAATTGCCAAGATAATTTGAGGTTGTTTTAGTGGTATTAGTGGAATGAAAGAATGACCTGTGATGTTTAATGTTTTTTGTGAAAATCTCATCTACATGGTGTGTACTCTAGAAGAACACACATTGTGTAGTCCCCTCTAAGAAGTGGCTAGGGTTTTTTTCTTAGATATAAATATTACATGCTATTTGGTGGCCCCACACACTGGGTGACCCTTATCTAGGTAGATCAAAAGGTATAGGTAGTACATGCCCAAGAATCCATGTTCTTATCCATGTCATGTATCCCTTGGAAGATGTCTTGGTGTGTATAGTGTGTAAATTATCAACAGAACTTGTGGACCACACACCATGTATGGCATGACACATGGCATGCACTTTAAAAAGAACCCAGGAAAGGTTAGTGAACACGAGATCTCCCAAATTACACAAGAACATTCCACTGTATATGGGCTGAACCGGATGGCATGTTTAGTTCCAGACTAACCTCTACACACCATATTCCCCAATTGAACATGTTTTATATCGAGAGGAAGGAATATTTTGTGAGATAAAAAGACACATGCAGGGATAGAAAGAAAGAGACACTATATGTACTCATTCATGCTAACCGTGTAATCTATCAAGGAAACTCTGATGCCTTGATATCCGACCATTGGTATATCCCCCATCAAGAAATGGATTTTGACCCATGTGTAGCTTATCCAAAGTAGTTTTCCATGTATTATGTGATGATGGACTTTGTTTCAAAAATAAAGATAAGACACATGGTGATTCTATAGGTACACTTATCTCAGTGAAACTTAGTAGGTGTAAGTGATGAAGTGTGATCATTAGAGTGTTACCAAGGTTGTATATAAACCATATTTCACAAGGAGTGGTTCCCATATCTATGGAGGGGAACCCATATCTTCAAGCTCCATTGGGAATGGTTCCTCCATTAGAGTTTGCGCTCCCTTTGTTTTAGGTTGTAGTGGTGAGGTGCATGCTCTCCAAAATGATTATTGAGAGGCCACATTATATACTATGGTTGGAAACACCCCTTTTATAGCAGGTTGAGAGTCCTCTATACACCGTTTATATGTAGATTCAGTTCCCCCATAATAAAGTAGGTTTTATATCCTCTATCTACGACGTGGGACTCCCCTATCATCGGGTTCTTGTGATGAGTAGGTCCTATACTAGAGTGAGTGATCCATCAGTTGTGAGTATATTTTCATTGAGTGGGCCCATATACATAGATTCTCAAGTGGTTTCACATGATGATGCGCATCAGAGATAATAATATATACCAGAAGGAAGAATCATCATTCTTAACTAGGATGAGGAGATAGGGATCCCCTTTATTTCTTCATTTGGGGATCCTGATGAGAATATTTGGGTTATTATTATGGTTGTTTCCTTATATCCTGATTGACATGAATTTGTTGTGATGAGATAAATACTCTCTCTTGACAATTTATTCTTCTTTATTATAGGGTTTCATACTGGGTATGTATATACTCACCCATAGATGTGATTTTCTTACACATTTCATGTCTCGTGCATATGACAGGAAGATTAGTGGAGACTTTAGTGGATAAACGCGGTACTTGGGTGCATTGATTGTGTCCATTGGTCATATTTAGAGATTAGGAGTTGGGTTCTCTTCAATTTCCCCTTTTTTCTAATTTTTTGGGACTTGAATTCATTTCATGTTGGGTGTTTATTTTTTCCCTTTATGATTTTAAATTTATATTTTCATACTTCAATGTATTCCCTAGGAGTTATTACATTCTTGGTTATAATATAGAAGTTTTAATATTTTATTATTACTATGAACAATTTCATGGATATGTATGTGTGTAAACATACATGTACATTAGAAAAAGGAATCCTATTATAGTTTATGCCATCCTAGAGATTATTTTAATCCCCTGACCTATTGGATGTAGGTTTGTGGTGACACACTCAACTTCTCACTGGCTAGGAAGCCCTAATGGGCTAGATCATGACATAATGCTTTAGGAGAATCCTCTGTGACTTGGGTAAGAGAATCCTATATGGGTATATACATCGTTGGTTTTGTAATTGGTGTCTAACTTGTGAATTTGTTTTGGAATGAATTTGTGAGTGTTGATATTGGGAAATCAGATATCCCTAAAATTGGGATGTATTGATGGGAAAGGGAGTAGGGAACCCTCTTTATCCTATAATACATATATTATGTGGATGGTAGGTATTCATAGAGTGGGTAAAGGGTGTAACCAATCATCTTGGGAGTGAGTGATGGCACTAGAAATAAATAATGGGAATATTATTTCTTAGGATTATTTAAATCACTTTGAGAGAAAAATTAGGATACATTGGAGATGAATCATTATTAAGAAGTCTTGCGCATATTAGTTACTAAAAATGACCTTGTTTCCTTAAAGTGGGTGGGATGATTATTTATTGTTGGGATTTACCCACAAGACTGTAGCATATTTGTTTGCAAATTAGTGTTTTTATATGAGGAAAACCATTAAATTTTAGTTCTAGATTTTGTAATAAATTATAATTCATGAGAAAATTCTTTTATACAAATTGGATTTTCCTTGTATGAGACTAGATTATTTATTTGATTTTTCATGGTGTGAGAGGTGAATTAGGTTGGATAGAGTTATCATATCCATTTAGATTTTTAAATAATTAAATTTAATGTTTTTAGGTATAATTTATGTGTTGATGTTTTATTTAGGTTAGATGAAGTAGTAAAGTTTTTTTTATTGATATCCTTCAATATATCATGAGGAATTGTGGGGTTAAAAATTGAGAGTAAAGATGTATGATATGTTTTTTTTGTTGTTTTATTTTTCATAACTATATTAATGAAACATATATTTTGAAAACTTGATTGATGGGATAATATGTTAAATGTTGATAATTTTAGGTGTTATTAAACACTATTTTGATATTCATATATGAAGGTTAGGGTATGTCATGAACTTCCATAACATGTTTCTTATTTAGTTTTTATGGTAGGACAAGAAGATATTTCAATACAACATCTAGAATTTTTTATTACCCTTGGTAAAACTGGTATAGATCTTGGAATTCCCTATAGAATAATTTATCAATCATGGACAGACTGGGAGAGATTATGATATGCCATCATGCTTTATTTAGGGATCACAGTCAGATAATCATAGAGCTTGGGAAATAATATAGAATTATTAATCACCCATCATCTGACTAGAAAAGAGACTATGATTCCATATATCATTTTTTGGAACTGATGGTAAGACTGGAAAAGATTTGTTGATGCCGTCAAAAATTCCTTAGAGACATGCATAGGCCATCAAAATCGAAATATTTCATATGGTGTCTTCTATTTACCAACCATTGATATACTAGACATGTACCTTAGATACCATGTGGTTCACATTATTCTATTGAGGGATAATATAAGAGATATATTGGAATTGATCAAAACATGTGGGGTCAGGTGTTTTGGTGGCCAGGTTAGAACATGATGACCAGACTAGATTGATGTCATTTTTTATGTAACAAAATTATTTATTTTATTTGCATATATGAGTAGATATTTTTATATAAATAAGGGAACTTATTTGTGGTTACCCAGTGAGATATATTTCTCACACATAGAACATTCACCCGGGTGGATATACAAACATAAATATATTATTTTAAGGTAATACGTTTTATGAGTGATTAATATGGGATAAGTTGATGCATGTTGGGAAACTGGATTGAGGGAGACATGGGTTTTGTAGTGATTTATTCTTATATATTTTTCCATGTTTAATTTTGGGGTAGACCATTCCAATAGGTGATCCTTAATGTATGTCAATTTTTTACATGGTCTTAATTTATTTCTTTTTTATTATTATTATAGGTGGGTGGAATTCATTTGTAATTTATTATAATAACTCTAAAGTTATATTATTATTAATTTATTATCCATTATTTAATATAATTATTTATATATTATAGTTACCAAAAAAATATTTATATACTCTATCTACTACATAATAGATTTTGGAATATAAGGAGGAATGCCTGAAGTCATGTTGCATCATAAGCTAATTTTTTTTTGGTTTAGACCGGGTCATGGAATTATAAAATGATATTAAATAATTTTTTGGGTTGAAATAATATTTTGGGACATTGTAGATAATTCTATAACTAGTTAGATCGTGGAATCAATACAGACCTTGTGTGTAACAAAAACCGTTACATTGGAAAACCATAATTTCAGGGGAATGAGATTGTTTATTATTGATTTTTCTTCTAGGGTTGAGATAGTTATATAAGTATGATGTGTTTCATTGAATTTTTTTACTATTAGTTATAGGTGGGAATAGAGTGTGCGTTCATGATTCATACTATTCACATACCTAATATGTGCATGAATTCATGCGAGTATGAAATATTTTTAAAAAATTCTAAATGGGTTTAGAAAATCTTTTGGAGAAGTAAAATTTTAAAATAGTTTTGGAAACAACTTTTTGACTAATTAAAACCACATAAACTGGTTATTATTTTTTTCCTGAATAACATATTAGTGGAAAATTAAATAATTTAAATTTTTGTGGTAGATTTTATATGTTCTTATTTGGGTGACTTGTTTCTAAATTCATGTTCATTTTTAGACAACGAGCCTATAGTGTGTTAATTTGGGTATAAGGTGTCATAAGAATGGTCTTAAATATGATATGGGTATCACTAGAATATTTATAGTTGATTTAAATGTCTTTATTTATGATATTTCATTGGGAGTGTCATGTTTATATGAGATATTATCTTAGAATAGTCATATATAACTCTTGTGGTATGATTCATGATGACAGTAGAGGTATGATTGATGGTTGTGTCTATTAAATAGTTGGTTTGGTGTGGGATAATATTGTGACAGTAAAACTTTTCATGCATTAGAGGTATATTAATGTATATTTCTTATTATATATAGTTTATGGGTTGATGTGATAAGGTTTTAGAGGATTGTGGGGGTGGATGTTTTATAGAGTTACGACCGTTTGTTGAGTATCTTAGAATCTATAAATAATGCCTTGAAGAAAATCACTCAATGAAATTATCCTATTGGTACTAACATTGTAAAACTATCCTTAAATTTTTAAGTGAAAGTCATAATATCTCTTAGTAGAGTAGTTGGTAAAGAAGATACATGGTAGGTGTATAGGCAAGGTTTCTATAGAAAGAATTCCAAATACTTGAAGGATTGTGGGATTTTGTATTTGAATGGTAGGTTGATCTATAGTAAAGTCAATTGATTTTTATAGATGAATGATAGTATTATGGGATGGATAAAAACGTAAGTGAGACCTCTATATGGTGAAGTGAAATCAATTTGTAATTAATAAAAGGTAATGTATTAGATAGAGTGAAATGGTATGTTAATCCTTTTTTGAAAGGTTATCTATAGGGTGGTGTGAAGCTTGTAATCAGTATTGAATGGTATGTTGAAAATAGAAACTATTGGTTTCAATGATAATAATTTTATAATTATATAGGTGAATTTTATGTTTCCTAAGGGACTCAATCATGTGGATGGTTGGTAGTGATGACTAGTGGTTAGAAAAAGTAGGTGAGGGTTCTTTAGAGTTGGTACAGAATTATATGAAATGAGAGTAGGGATCTAGGGTTGATATTAATATGTTTGATGATTGAGGTTCATGTGTGTAAATAATTATTAATTTTAGTATTCAATAAGTATTGAATTCATATGATGGTGATATGGTTAATTTATTGGGGGGAGAGTTATGGGTGTTTTATTAATATATCAGGGTGCAATATGATACATTCCATCTGGTTTCTCAATATATACTAGGATATGGATCCATCATTGATTATTAGTAAAGTTAATGCACCAAGGGACTCATGAAAAATGTGATTTTATGGATATTATAAATATGACTTGGTGGTTGAATAGAATTTTTCTCTTGGACTATAATATCTTTACGGTATTGTGGAATTGGGGGGCTATTAAATAAATAAAACTAGGTTCCAAGGTTATTCACAGAGGTAGGTTCATGGGAGTTTAGGGAAGGCTCTCTGGTGGAGGGTTTATGGATTAAGAAAGGTAATTATGTGTTACAGTGAGTGATCCAAACAAATTCTGAAGTAATATGATGTTATGCATGTTTGGTTGATGTTTTCATGAAATATAAAATATTATGTGGTGGTGGAGACTCCAAATATTTTATATGGGATGTGATTGATTAGTGATATGTGTGTGGTCTTGGTTTTCGATAAAAACCGAGTTAGTTAGATTGGGTTGGTGGATGATTTGATGAAATATAGTTAAATTTAAAAACTTGTAGTATTCTTGGATTATAGTATGTGAGATAGATGTTATGGAAAATTATAGGAACTACTCAGGGATGATAATTGATATAGTGGGTTTTTTAAAGACTCACACCATTATAGACTAGTGATTTTGGAAGAAATTTATATTTTAACAAAATTGGTAGAGTAGTATTCTGTGTTTTTGATTGAGTTTACAAGATATGTGTATTAAATTAAGGATTTTTTAGAAAATTATTAAGATTTATCATGTTCCTTTCGGTAATCATGGATGGGTTGGGTGGCCTTGGTACTTAATTCAAGTAGTGTGAGACTACCAGGCACCCATTTTAGGTACACTAACTTCCATGTGGAATACAAAGGGGGGCCCCCCTATCTATGCCATTGGGTAGTTTTTGTAGGTGCACCGAGTGATACTTTATGAATTTCCTCTATTTTAAAAAGGAGATTCATGGCCATATTTTATTGGTATCCCTATCTAGGTTTTTAATAGGAAAGAGGGATTAGGGAGACCATTTTTGTATGGATTCACCCCTCTACTTATCTAATTTATTATCATCAAATATGTGTGGATCCTAGGTTTTTATTGCTCAATATTAGATTTAATCTCTCCCTATATACTATTTTATCCTATTTAAGGACATTATTATATTATTGTTTTCTTATATAACTTGGTATTTGATGATGTATTCCACCAGATCATGGTGAAATCCATCAAGAATGATGTGGTTTCTTATTATGATTGATAAAATACTCCGTCATAAGAAGAATGTGACATATTTATCATTATGTCAGTGAATTTAAGTTTTCTAGTGAGATTCTCTTGGGATATTTTCAAATTATATTTTAATTTTAAATAATTTATTTATTTATTCATATTTATTTTTCTAATAGGCATGTTATAGGCATGTATTGAACCTTCTATAAACCATTGGTCACAATATTTGTGTCGAAGGGATTCTCGGTGAGTTTTTAGGGATTATAAATCATTTTATTAAATTTTGAAATTAATAATAAATGTATATAATTAGTATTTAATGAATTTAGGTTTTAGATTAAGTCCCATGAGTTTATTATGTCATGATACAATCTTAGTTTTGGATGGAGATCATGGATGGAGGAGATACAACTCTAATATTGAGGTAGGTGGTCCCATTAATATTAAGCATTATGTGTGTATGTATGTGATTTTTTATTCATGTTAAATGGGTATAATTTTGGTTTTTTAAGGTTATGGGTGATTTAAATTTGTAATTGAGTTAAATGATAGAGAATATTTAGATAAAATCATGTATTCACATTGTGGTTCATCAATTGTATGATGAGTGGAGACTATATCACTACGGTACATTGTGAATAGTTATATGTGATTAATACCTAGATGGTATTGGATTAAGTAATGAACCATGAGGATTTTTGTATAATATTTATTGGAATATGTAAGAAAATTCAATGTGGAAAATCTCTTTATTAGTGTTGTTCTTAGTGTCTAACTCTTGAAGTGATTTAGAAGGAATTTGTGACTATGGATTTGGGGCCACAGATGGACTAGAATTAAAGCGGGTAAAGAACCTAGGATATCCTATATGGATTAACTTATATTGAAGTATTTTTTTATTAGTTTGGTTTGATGATATAACTCTTTATCATGGGAGTGGATTATGAAACTATGATAAATACGTGAAAATATGAATTTCATTGGTTATTGTTCTCTCTTTAATAAAGGAATTCAGATATGTTTGGAATGGATCCTAAGTGGTAACATATGTGTGGAATTTATTATATGGATGATAATGTTGTATAAACTTCAGTGGAATGGCTTATCAATGATTGGTTTTATCCACAATCCAAGGGAACAATTGAGTGGAAAGTGTTAGTTGAATGTGGGTATCATCATGGAGTTGAAATTTTGGGATTGGTAATAAAATAGAAACCACGAGAAGGTCAGTTTAGATTAATGGGACATATCCATGTACAATACTAGTTTAGTTTATTGATTTGGAAAAGTGTGAGTAGTTGATCGGGGTGAATTTATTTATCATGTATATAGAGAATAATGAATCATCAATGGTTTTTATTTTATCTATAAGTTATGTGTGGTGGTTTTATTTGAGTGAGATGGGTAATGATTGGTGTTCTTATTTATATAATATTTTGGAGAGAAATTTACCAATGTGTTTCTAACTGGTAGATAATATATGAACCAATTTTTTATTCATTTTTTACTTGTTTATCCTAAATATATTGGTGTATTTTCCTTCTAGAAGGAATGATTAATGAGATGGAGTCTTAGAGTCCTAGATTTTAGGCGGTTATGCTACACAATCTAGATTTTCATATATGTTGTCCTTGAAATGTTATGTATTTCCAAAATTTTTCTCCTATTTAGTTACCATGGTTATACTTGAAGAGATAACATTACAACATTGAGAATTATTTATAACCCAAGGTCAAAATAGTATAGAGCCTAAGTTGTCATCTAGTATTATTATGTGTCTATGTTCAAACTAGAGGAGAGCCTGGAATTCCCTCATGAATAATGTATCACCCCTGATCAGACAAGAAAATAGCATAACCTTTCATCTAGAATTAGTTCCAATGGTTTAACTGATATAGATTACATGTTTCAATATAAAATTATTTTTTCACCCATGATCATACCATTAAAGAGCCAAAATACTATTGGAAATTCCTAAGGACCTATGGTAAAATCTAAAAAGGCTTAGAGATTTCATCTAGAATCTTCCAAGTACCACCCATGGTTATACCAGTAGTGATATTTTATATTTATGTGGTTAAAATTATCACATTGAGTGATTAAGGAAAATATATTCTGGTATTTTCTGAAGTAGGTTGGTTCAAAAATCATGGTGGTCTGTTTAGAATGTGAAGGCCTAACATGATTGATTATGTGTTGTACATTATAATTTTTTTTTATTTTCTAAATATAAATATATGGATATGGTGGTTTATATAAAGGAACTCATTAGTGATTCCCAGATAAGAAAACATTTCCACTAACTACAAGTTCACTATAGTGGACCTAAATACTTATATATCTAGTATTTATTTAACAGATTGTATGATAGATCAAGATGGAGTATCTGGATTGATATTTAGAGACTTTACTGAGGGATAATTAAGCTTCGTTGTGATTTACTCATGTATTTTTTTCCCTAATTTATTTTTCAACCTGATCTTCTTGATGGGTAGTCCTTACCATGTATATAATTATGATTACTACGATCCCATATTTTTATAACATTATTTATAGTTGTTTATTATTTATGGTTCCTCTTAAGTTATAATTGAATTATATTGAAATTATATTATATGAAATATATATTATTTTCTATTATTCATTGTGATGATACTAAGAATATATTATCCCTAACATTGGTTACAAATGCTCTCCCCTAAAAATTATCCTTTGGAATAAATATATGGATGACTAAGTTAAATTTTTGTATCTGGATCAACTACCATTTAGTCTAGACATGATAAGGGAATTACTCAAGTAAAGTAATTAATAAAGTTGATTTTATTAATTAATAAAAGTTGAAGAATATTTTATATTGACCTCATGGTGGTATTTAACCATTTTCATCAAAAAGGTAAAAGGTTCAATGAAATAAAATATTAGTAATAAAGTATGTCATCATTTCACAATGCTAGTAAATAAATGGTATGTAACTTCATTCCATGAAATTTCCTTGATTCGTATCATGGAAATTCATTTCAATCTTTTTTATGATTGTGACATTGAGTCACAAAGAGTTTGAGTGATTATTTATTTTATATAAATTTATATGAGACTTTTACTCACAAATTTATGTTATTGTTAAAAAGTGTTTCTAAAATTGTTTGTAAAATTGGTATGGTATTTCAAATAGACCCAAAGAGAGGATTTTTATCCAAAAAAGTGATTAAAATTTTCGGTAGGGTTTCTTGAAAAAATATAAAATTAAATTTCTCAAATGAAATTTGAAGACTCATTTAAGAAGTATCATGAATTTTTTAGGAAGATAAAGGAAAATCTATATGAAAACCAAAACTGTATTGTGGTTTATTATACCACACCGTAGTACTTGTGTTTTTGAATTTGTTATTTAACTAGAATTTATTTAATAAATGATCATGTTTTTGGTAATTTTTGTGACGTCATTGGGTACCCTGACCAAGGGAACATGCCTTGGTTTTTACCTTTTTAATTGTCGATATATTACAAGATACCTATCTAAACTTGGATGAGTAACAAAACATATCATGGTAGATGGATTTTTAAATGCAGGGTTTAGGTAATCTATTGTCCAAAATTATTAATTTTAAAAAATATTCCATGGAATGGACATTAAAGAGGAATAACTTCTTAATCATTCCCACCCAATTTGGGCTGTTACAAAAAACATGTTGTGGTGTGATATATTTTGAAAGAATTATTTTGGTGGTGTGCCTATACAAAATGAGGAATTTCACTAAACTAGGTAACATTTTTTGAGTTTTCAATTTTTTTTATAATATCCCTGTAAAAAACATGGGGTTAAAGGTTTGATACTAATTGTTTACCTTATATTTGAGAACTCAATATATGGATCTCGAATACTACACATTGGAAATGTGTGACTATGGAATTGTGGATATGACATATCAAAACAGAAAATATAGAAATTTGATACAATTTAAGAGAGAAATATCTTTATTTATTAGATCAGGTACATCAAATCATTTACAAATAAAACATATCTTAGTAAAGAGAAACCTTATAATGGTTTTGGTGATAAAATATTAAATTTTAATATACATGCCTCATTAAAAACATGAATAGTGAGTGATTTTTGGGAATCATTATGATAAGGGTTTAATTATAGATTTAATAAATATTTTTATATAAAAAATATTCAGATAATATAAAATAATAATATATTTATGATCTATTTTAATATATACATTTTTATAAGGAATATAGAGGGGAGGGGATAAAAATGAGATAGAGTGGATGGATGAATTATTTAATTGGATAAATTTGTTTGTATAAATTCTTCTTTATATAGAATATTTTTACAAAAAAAATGAAATTCCATTAGTCATTCCCAGGGGAAAAATAATTTTGAGTATAATGTTACACCAACCTATCAAAGGTTTAATATTTCACTATGTGTTTGAGAAAAATATTATAATTCTAGTGAGCCAACCATTTTTTAGGAATGTGACCATTGAGTGATAGTAAATCTACTCAAAAAATATCTAATTAATAGTTAATTATGGGGAATTTGTGTGAGAATATATTGAGTCATTTATACTCCCTTGGATGCAGTTTTTGCATCAAGGGTAAATAATGTAAAATTTCCTTTAAGAATATTATTTTTTTTTACTTTATTTTGAAATTAAATATTTAGATATATCCATCTAATTTAACTAACTATGTGATAAGAAATTACAAATAAAACAACAATGTGAAATGGATTGCTCTCATTTCCCAATTCACCCATACCCACTGATATATTCCCCTATTGGAATAATAATTTATTCATTCAAAACTACATGATGAACAATTTAAATTCTTGATATAATATTTTATTTTTTGATATCTCAATAATATTCAAACCTTTATTTCTTATATTTCAATGTGACCCTTGTTCCTCATAGCCTATCTAGTATCACTTTCATTAATAGGATTAATTTTTAAAATTCAAGATTTAAATAATCTTTCTAAATCATCTTATGTTTCATCAAAATGATTTATAAAATTATTAATATTTAATAAAACTAGATATATATTTTCTTATAATGATATATACCCACTTTTACATCAATAATTGACCATCCAATTTAAAAAAATGAATCCATAATATGGGCGGTTTTCCATCTTCTTCTTTATCAAGAAAAAATTTACCCAATGAAAATTAAAATTTTTACACTTTAACTAAAACATATATAATAAAGAATCATGGATATTTCATCCTTTGATACACTAATTGATGATCAAATCATGTGAGAGTATATTATAAACATTCCATGAAATTATTTTGGAATTATTTTTTTAACAAATGTGGATCAAAATCTATAAATTAGTATGTATTAATATTCATAAATCATTATAACAAATTTAATGAATTTCATGGAATGATACAATAATTTTTGGGGTATAGTGAAAGATCATATTATTATTTACATTAGAACATAATGGCGAGTATTAGTGATATAAAAAACAAATGGAATATTGAATTGAAGTTTTATTTTTTCAACTAAATATTCATAGGTACAACTATAATTTATCATAAATAAATACCACACTCATTATCCTTGTCATTACTAAAAATATAAATTTTAAAAATCCTATTTTAATAGGGAAAATAATGAATTACATCATGGTTTAAAAGGAATTTTAATGTTTGATAAGGAAAAGGAAAGTTAGATAGAAAATAAATTGTAATGTCCTAGAATTTCAGGGGATAGATTGAATAGAGCTTTGGTCTAGAACGAATCAAATAAATAAACCAAACTATAGTGGATGTTGTGATAATTATTTATTATTTATAAAATACTTATTGAAAATGGGGATTCACCAGGGATATATTGATAGTTTAGTATTTTTAACTAGATTATTTAGCTAGTTATATCATATTAGTAAGAAATAAGTGGCTAGAATAATACCAAATTATAGTGTGTTGAAGATAAAAACTTAAAATTATGAAAAATAGATTTCATATTGGAAAAATTATTTCATTTGTAGTTTTTTGTTTTCAAATCTTGATCTTAGTTACAAAATTCTAGTAAAAGGCACCATATTGTGGGTTGAATGATATTGGTTTAAAATTAAAATTTTAAATCTCATCCAAATTAGAAAATATTGTTGATTTTATAAAATGGATTGAATTTTATTTTAATTATTATTTTGGATGGTATTGAACTACTAAAAAACCCAATGTGAATATGTTACTTATAATAAAAATGAATATTTTTGTGTATTAGTGTATTCTATTAAAGATCAAATATTATATTTTTAACAATATGGAATTTTAAATATAGAGAGATCTATTGGTAGTAACTGATATAATTTTCCTAAAAGAAGAAAACGAAGATGGATATATATATTAAACTAACTCCATCAGTGTAACTCTTTTTCGTATTTGATATAAATTTCATCATATAAATTCAAATATAGTTGACACTAAAAAAATATTGAGAGATAATTAAATGAAATTTCATTATAAGTTCCATGAAACAATATACATATTTAATCCACTCTAAATTATAATGAAATTAAGTTGCGGATTTTGTAACAGAAAAAAAATCAATATGAGATTTTATTTCTTAATATATGTGTTTAATATTTAGTATAATATAAATCACATGTTCCACACAATGAAAAACAAAAAAAAATTATAACATTGATAATAAAAAAATATATGGATAATAAATGTAATCCAAAACATTAAAAAATATTACAATTGGATAATAAAAATATATAAAAAACATAAGTAAAATATTAAAATCCATAGGGTTGTAGTCTCTTACAAATATCACACCCATGAATAACTTTATAAACTAAAAAATAGACTTTAAAAATATGATTTGAAATTTTTAAATGGTGTAGAAGTTTTTGAATAAAATGAAGAAAATGATTATTGAATAAACTACAAGGTATTTATATAAAGTTTAAAGGAAATAAGACTTTCAGAATTGTAAACTCCTTTTTAATTAGTAATCAGAGAAATAAGATAGTAAATTGACCATTAAAATCATAAAACAACATGTAAATAGTATTTTCTAGGATTAAAATATGTTAATTTAAATATTATAATGCTAAAAAATAAGGTAACTCAAAAAATGTATAAGATTATATTTTTAATAAGCTACACTTGAACTTATTTTTATAAAAAATAATTTTAAAATAAGTAATTAAATATTAAAAATAAATAATTTATATTTTTTTCCTAAAAATGTTATAATTTTTGTAATAAATGCATTTATATTATCCAATGTTTAATTTTTAATAAATTGTTCAATAAAACATGATTTTTAGCTAAATAATAACAATATAGTTTTACGAATATCTTATATTTTATAGAATAATATTGATATAATAATAGTATAATAAATTATAAAATATATTTACCAAACCAAAATTAGTTTAATAATATACCTAATGTCCTTAAAAACAAAAAATTCAATTGTAAAACCAAAATAGTAACTTCTAAAGTTTTAAATGATAATGTAAACCTTTAAAAAATATTTTTCATTTTTTTCTTCATTTTATATAAAAATAATAAATTGGGTCAAGAATGGAATTAAAGTCAAGAAAATAAATATTTTTGATACATTACTATTATTCATAGCCTAAAATTTGACAACTATTGAAAGTATTAGTCTGGGAATAATATTGTATTCAATAGTTTAACCCAGAATACCCCTCCACTTCAAGAATAAATACCACCTCTCACACCCATGGAAAATAACATACCAAATAATTCTCATTGAAAATATCTTTATAAATATCTACACTTAATCCTACTATGATCCTTATATAAAATCATAATACACCATAATAAACTCATTCAATGCCTTAAGTGATATAGTAGGGGAACGAATTCAAAAACAAGGTTATGCTTTCATATTTACTTCCAATATTCGTCTATTCCCATTCCCAATCCAAAATAAATACTTTATAACTAATTAATGATTATTTAAATATTAAAATAATTTTATACTATTGGATAGATATTATAAACTATTTATAATATGTATATCATCAACCTCACCCTTTTTTACATGTCCTGTTAAGGGTTAGTTTTATCCACTTATGTGAAAGTAGTCAATTCATTATGTATCATCTCCTTTATGATTAGTTATGGTAAATTAGATATGTGTATATAATTTTTAATATTATTATCAATAATGATTATAATATATTTTTAATGTATATATTTATTTCTTTCTCTAGTTGACAATGCATCGTTAACATTCAATTAAAACTCTGATGGGTATGTTATCAATTCTTTAATTATCACTTACCCCATGAATGGTTACTATAAAAAATTTATAATATAAAAATATTTCTTCTTATGTATTATAAGAATTATTTAGGTTATTTAACTAGATAAAAAATAAAAATGATGAAAACATCAATATTGGAATGAAATTGGGAATAATTCAAACCAATATGTCATCATACCATTTATATTTAATTAAATATTAATAAAATATTAAAAATATTAAAATTGATCAATAATAACATCAATTAATTTAATAAAGTTTTATATAAAAGTTTTAATTGACATAATTTTGTTATATAGGAGCTATAGAAGTGATGAAGAAGAATAATTCTTAAATTAAGGTGACTCTCTAACACAAATATTTTATTTTGGATTAATCATCTCTTCATATTTCATTCAAAATGTTTATTATAAAATACTATCTAAATTATTTGAATTTAAATTTTACAATATTTCGTTTTGGGACATGTGATTCCTTATTTTCTTATTATTCTTTATTAACTAACACAAATGATTTGGACAAATACTTTATTTTTGAAACATCTTATGGATTATCCTAATGTTTTTTATTAGTCTCTTCATAGTCTATGTTCTTTTATTTGATGCTACACTTGAATTTATAAAAATTAATTTTCCCTGATTATTTTGGGAACCTTTGATATTATTCATCACCATATTTTATACTACATCAGTATCAAACCAATTCACTTTTCTTGTGTTTATTTTTATTTTTATGATTGATGTAAAACTTATTTACATATAGAAGAAAATATTATGAGCATTTTATGATCTAAAATGTTGACCTAGAATTATATATCCATCCAATGAATATGATAAATTTTTATTTATCATGAGATCATTTAGTGTGGTCATGATGTAGTCATATTTGTCCATAGTGTTATGCATGGACATGATACTATTTTCTCTATACATATTGTTGTAATATCTTAGAAGAAATATCCACTAAAATACTTGTAGTACCTAAAATCTTGAAAAAGAGTGGATTCATATCCACTAAAGTGCCTTTATATGGTGTGTGAAAAATTACTCAGCAAGTGACCACCGAATGTTTCTTACAAAAATGGTAATAAAATAGGTTTATGAAGCACATATATACATTTTTGTGTTTATACGATAAAAAACTTAACAAATAATGTCAAGTTATTAGCAGTAAATAGAGATAAATATAGTTTATATATATCTACAACATTAATGAGATAACCTTCTATTTTGAGAGGGTTCCTAACTATATTAACTAATTTAGGTCAAAAGTATAGATTTTAAATTATAATCAAAGTCACCCCTTAGGGGAGGAAAAACCAATACCTATATATTTTATACATGTACTTATATTCACCCACACATATGGATAGATTTGTAAAAAATGTAAGGGTCCTAGTGACCCATCCCATTGGTAAATGAGAAGGCCAAACATGTTAAGAAAATATTTAAACTCATCTTTGGGAATATGGTAATGGGTAAAATGAATCAGGGTAATATTTTATTGCATATAATTAAAAATAATAAATTCATACATAGTAGGGAATTGCATCCCTTTCTACACTTTTCAACCATTCAATGATAAAGTGTACCATCTTATATTTTTTTATAAAAATAATTTACAATATCCCTATGATTTCCATGATCATTATGAAATCAATAACCATAATATACAAGAAGAAAAAGGCATGATCAGTTCAATACTGAGTATAACAATACACATGATAAAGAAAAAATATGTGATGACATGAGTATCATAGAAAATAAGTATCCACACTTGATATGCCATAACACTAACATTTATATCATATTTATACATATATATGATGGATATAATAAGAAAACTATGTTCTTATCATAAAATTCAATGATTCTATCTTAGGGCATCAGTAATGAGTATTAAAAAATAATTATGGAAAATGTGGACATTTTCAACCTGAGATCCCCTGAGAGGGGAGGGGAAAATCCAAATTCGAAATATTTACTTTGTTATATTTTTTCTCTTTACTATGTTACTATGAACCCATTAAACGTTTTTTATCTAAACTCACATTCACCAAAATCATTAATAAATAAATTAAAACATGAAAAAATATTACTTGGTTCACTACTAAGGGATAATATTAGGAGAATGAACTCAATATTATGTGAGTGAATCTAAATCCACTATGCTTTGGTATTATTATGGATTGATTTTTTTTAATTGTCACACTGTTCCAAGATCACTACCTTGACATTTTGATTCTCGAATTAACACATTACAACCACTGTAAAACTTTCCCTAACTCCTCTTCTATATAATACTTTAAATGGATGTCTCATATTTCTATCAACCTAAAGGTCAATTCTATATCATTAATATTTTTTTGGGTGTCTCTTATAATGGTGACCAAGTAATGATGCTCAAATTTAATTCAGAGTTTCATGAAAATACATAAGAAATAATTCACTCAAATACTTAATTTCAACCAAGTATCTTTGCTCAAGGTTTACTAAGAAATGTTCTATCATGTACTTTCTCCCAATTACCTTTTTTAGGTATGGTTCACTTAATTCCATTCATGTAAACTCATTCACCTAGGTGTGTTCACTCAAGTGTTATTCATGGAACACCTTTCACTAAATGATTTCTCCCAATTTTGTTAAATATACTTCCTTCACTCACCTATATTTTTGAAATTTTGTTTGTAAACCTACTTTTTTTACAGCCTCTATTCATTAAATATACTTTGTATAAATCACTTCACATATGTATGTTATCCCACTTACCACTTATGTAATTATATTTTTGTAATGACCTTCACCCAGATAAGTTCACTGAAGTCTAGTTTTCAAATGTAATTTCACTCAAGTGATCATTGTGTGAAGATAGAGTCTCTAATACTTCTACAAAATATTTTTTAGTTATTAACAAATGGGTTAAAATAATATTTTTAGGATAACCCAAACATTACATAAAACTAATGTGTCAATAATTTCTTAGTACATTGTTCATACAGCTCGACTTCAATGGAACCTGGCTATCATGAATCATTAGGCGTCTATGAAACTGATTAGTGCTAAAATGCATGACTAGAATGAAAAATAACTCATAGTGTGACAAATTAATATAATGAAGTACCTATAATATAGTGTAAATACTTTGAATAGTTGATAATCTTTCCTTTATACCTAAATAAAAATTTCACTTCCACCAATAAGCCTTTATCTTGAAATTTCTTAACAACATCTTCGTTTTTCTTTAACCACAAAGTACCTAGAAAAATTGCGGAAAAAAACACAAGAAAACCTAAATATATAACATTCATCACCTTGGATCCAATATGAATTATAATCAAGAAAAATAAATTATAATCATGTAGTAGTAAACTACATCAGTCTTATCCCAAATTAAGGATAGGGGTAAAACCAACCAATTCTAAACACACACTAGTAAACTTAAGGTAAGGTAATGGTATAACTTTATACTATAAAACACTCCATGGTATGTTAAAGCTATTTAAATTAGAATTTAGAGTAAGGCCTAATCATATATGGGATAAAATACAAAATTTAGTTTCACATTTTATTGAAACACATATAATCATTACTTACTTGAGTAAACAATGGTTCTAGAGTAAGAAAGTTGATTTTCATTGGTAAAAAATAATTTTTTAATTCATTTTGAAGATGGTATTAATAAAGGTAGAGATAAATTTTGTTATGAATTTTTTTTCAAGGGATCACATTTTAAAATATGGTATTTATAAAAATTCTCACACTTTAATCAATTTTATGAAAAATAACAGTGATTTTAAAAATTATACGGTAGGTGGATACCTAGACTAATAACATTTTTAATACTAAATCACCTCTCCCCACTTTGGAAACCCAGACACCATATAACTAAAAATTAACATTCTTATACATAGGATATGTTTGGTTTGTTGAGTTGTTGTTTATTTAGTTTTATATGGAAATAGATAATTCCAGCATATAAGATAATTAAGATTCAGTGGGAATAATTTTATCTATATCATAAAACCATGAGTGTTTAGGATGAAATGAATCCTTCGGCTTATTAACTATCAACAAGAGAAGATGACACAAAATACATTCCAAAGGTGTACATACCATCCTAATTTTTACATTACAAATGGTAAAAAAGGATTTAAGACATGATGGTTATGTGGTATAACTCTGACATGGATCATACAACTCTTATTCAATGGATAACTCTATAAACCAAGTTAAAGTATCCTAATATATTATTTAGGGAATAGTTATTATAACCAGGCTCCTAATATAAGTAAGGGGAAAATATTATCATGGAAAAGAATAAAATTAACTACTTGACAACATCAAAATAATTATACAATTTTTTTTAAATCCATTTATTTATATTTATAATAATCTCACTTAATTGTTTTAAAAGGTTTTGGAAAATATAAGGAAAACATGCTACATGTATGGCCTAAAAAACTAAAAGGGTCAACAACACATACCAATTCATGTTACTTGTCCTAAAGGAACACTATAATCCCTTAAAACCATTAAACTGTAATTCCATATTGATTTACAAACAATTTCCCTATGAAAAAACTTCCCTATAGAAAACCAAATTAAAAAGAAGTAATAACCAATGAGGAAAGTATTATAAACCCATCATATAAGCTTCATTTAGCTCAAAAAATATGAATACAGAACTTTATAAGGTATTTGAATATGAATTTGGAAAAATATCAAATTAGGGGATTCATTTTCAGCAAGGTAGAAAAATAAAAATAACTGGAAGAGAGTATAGAATAAAAGTAATATCTTACCTAGCCTTAGGCTTGGAAGAATACACCAAAAAATTGTTTTTAATCTCAAAGGGTAAATAAGTGGACTTGAACGTAGTGAGGGAGATCCTAGGGAGGGAGTTAGGTCACCAGGAAATTAGAGGGTTGAGGTTATTTTGAGGGTTTAGGGAAAGAAAAAAAATAAAAAATACAAAAATTATATTAATGAATGATTTATAAAAACATACCAAGTGGCCGCCTAATATCTGAAGGCCACCCACTAGTGATTTGGTGGTACCAAGGAAAAAAAACTACCTTTTTGAATCATCATCAAAATTCAATGAAACTCTTATATAATAAAAAAACCCTCTTACAATACCTCAAACCACATCGAAAACACACCTTATATCCATGCTTTATCCTTTAAAATTAGATTTTAATCCTAAAAAAGACTTGTCGACCAGACCTCAATGATTCCAATAAACCTAAACATAAACCAACTAAAGTTACAACCAAAGATCCCAACTAATTATTGATAAGATACAGACCATTATATTTGGTATGAATTTATAAATATTATTATAGTTCTCCATAATAATTATAATAAAAATTTAATGTATTCATATACCTCTCCCACTTTTTGACATTGTGATGTTAATAGTCAGTTACACCACCAACATAGATGTTGTTAATTCCATAATTTTTACCTCATTCAAAGATAGTTTATATATTCAATATATATTATTTAAATATCTAATTGTATATATTTTTTATTCCAGATGTAATTTAACTAATTAATAAATAAAAATGACAAAAAACTATAGTGTTTAATGGGGAAAAGAGGAAATTCAAGAAACCATATCATTTAACCATTTATTATTGATATAAATTTTAATAAACATATTATAAAGATTATAATTGATTAATAAAAACATTAATTATCTTAATATACTTATATATCAATGTTCAAATAAATATTTTTTATTACATAGGAGGTGTAAATATGATGAAACAAAAAAATACCTAAAGGGGAATAGAAAAGTTATTTCATTTCTTTTAGGTTTATCTTTTATTTACCCATAATTCTCTATAATTCTTTTCAAATCCATTCTAAATAACATTTATTTGTATTTCCATTTCTTTCTTCTAGGAATACACATGCCCATACCTGTGATAATTTATTAGCCACCTTAAATGATTTTATTAAAATATTATCTTCAAAATATATCCTTGATTCTTAATATATATATTATTTTTATATTAATATACTATGATATTTTAATTTATTATAACCTTTAATATACTAAAATAATGTTTTTACTTATTATTTTTTGAACCTTCAAGATTATTCATCAATATATTCTTTATTTCATAATTATAATACCCATTCTATTTTCCTTGTATTATTTTATTATTATGATTGATGCATGAATCCTTTATTCGTAGAATGACTGATTATGAGATTATTATAATGTGATGGGTAGGACCGAAGTTATATATACCTTTAATATATTAGGTAAATCATTGAATCTCGGGATATAATTATGAATATATATTATGAAGTTATAATTGACTATAGTGTTATACATGGGTTTTAGTTGCATTCTTCTATAATGGTGTAATAAATTTCTAGTATTCATTGACTTATGTTTTTTAAGTTTCATTTTAATAAATTTCTAAAATTTCACGTCTTTTTTAAATTTCTTTCATATTCATGTGATTATGATCATAAGATTTTGATTTTATAATTATTATTATATTCACCCATATACTTACTTTGATCTATATCTCACGTTACATCCCATTATTCCTCATCTTAGTGGGATATTAGGGTGATTATGAAATTCATTATATCAACTATGAAGAAGGATTAAAATAATGTTTTAAGGTTTATGTGTTTTATTTTTTGAGTTCTTAATTTTCCCAAGACACTAAAACTATCAATTTTTGTAGTTGTGATATTTTATATTTACCTTGGATACGATGTAATAACCATGTATGTAAGGTATGGGTTATTATATATTTATTAAACCAACACATCATTGAGTATGTTATACTTATATATAGAAACAAATTGGTTCAACTAGTTCAATATCTTTTGTATCCAATATTAAAATTCTTATTTAAAAATATAGGAGTAGAGAATATATTTTAGTTTACCATAGTTACAAGTTCACTAAAAGGGATAGTTTTAAATTAACATTTCATGACTCAAATCCCTCCACCTACCCTCTGACTCATGGTATATTTCATTAGTGGGTCCCAAAAAGAGGTGTTAGAGATAAATTTTTTCCCAATGGTTTTTTCATAAACACTAATTGTGGTATTAAACCCCAATTATAATGGTCTTTTAGTCTTCAAATGACATAATTTGCAATTACTTAATAGTAAGATTAAATACTAATTATGATCCCTTGGTATAAATATATACCCAACCATGGTACATAGATTTGTTTTAAAAATGAAAAGTGGGTCTCTCTTATTGAATGATTAAAAGAGATGTATATAATGGTTAAAAATATCAGTTCACTAGGGGGATCAATATCTAGGACTGTTTACACAAACGTAATATCATTTATGAGACAACCTAAGAACATAATATGTATATAATACATCATTTTACATGATTAATATCTATATAACACAACAACTCACACCCTTGGGCCTATAGGTTTGGTGAATTTTGATATTAGATAAATAAAAAACTTATTTCACATCTTTAATATCCCCTAAAAGTATTTTTCTCACATGATAAAATTTTAGATATTTCATACTTAATATTATTTTTCTTATCATATGAAATGAAAACATGAGAAAGAGTTATCTCGAATGATTTATAAGGGTAAACATGAGAGAAAATATTTTAATATCATAATTGATTATAATATTTTCATATGGGTATGAGAACATAATCAAGGTTCATAGAAATAACAGAAGGGAATCATACCCTCTAAAATATAGAACATAAATAATGATTTATGGATTTGTTTTCATATATTTGTACATGATTAATTGTAGTGTGAAAATATGATTCAATAATCATGAGCCAAGAAAACATACCATATACATAATAATTTTGAATAAGAATAAGTATTTAAAATCATTTACCATGCGAAGACTCACTATTAAGATCTTCATCACATAGTGAAAAAATTAACTTAATTGAATGATTTTACTCTTTAATCCTATAAATTTTACCTAAACAGAAATAAGGATTTACCAAATGTATTTGAGAGTTATTTAATTCTATCCCCATCAATCACTTACTGTATCATGTCTCTTTAGGGTTTGTAATTACTCCCCATTACCAATCATATCATGAGATATGAAACCTTTCAAAATGAATTTGTGGGATATAATATAACCACCCTTAAAAAATGAAAAACAATATATATATGTGTGCTATATTAATATGAAAAAAATAATAATTCTATCATAGATTAATCAATCCACGGGAATGAAGGGGGTTTCATAAAAACTTTCACATGACATTGTAATTAGTTTTCTAGAGAAAGAGGGTGGATGGTATCATTAGGGAGTATTCCCAGAAATATATAAGAACCATTAAAGGAAAATAACATTAATGAAAAAATATTTTTATATAATTAATAATTACAATGAAATATAATAAGAAAGACTCTTTACATTTTTTAAAACATTTGATATAAAAAATATTTTTAAAAAAATGAATGGAAGATAATTTTGAAAACATGGATAATATAGAAAGGAATATTTGAAAATGATTTTGATAAAGTGTATGATAAAATTAATTCATGTAGAAAATGATTAAATTAAATATTTTTCCTTACTTTTTAAAATAATTTCATGTCAATAAGAAATGACTCGTAAAAAAACTATTAAAAATATTCCAATAAAACTTTTGTGTTGATATTAATTATTAATAAATAATTACCTTAAGTAATTATAGAATTATATATAAATACATCCATAAAATAATATATAGAATGTGGATGATTAAGAGAAATGTTATCAAGAAATATTGTAAGAGAAGGCTAGTCCCATTTATAAACATTATTTTAGTTATATTATGATAAAATATGGTAATAATACATATAATACCCAATAATTAATAGTTTATTAGAAAATATATTTATTTTTAGATATAAATCACATTAAATTTCCCTAAATATACATTAATCCAAAGATAATATTGATTTAAAAGTGATATTTGAGATGAATCCCTTACATGTGTGGTAGCTTTTTAATCAAAATCCGTTGAAAGTGAGAAAAAAAAATGGATGCATAAATAAATTAAATTTTATGAAATATTTGATAAAAACATTCATGGATTATTATATAGACCACACAATGGGGAATAAATTTTAAATATGGGGAGCATATTTATGAATATAATATTTAAATGATAAAAACATACATTTACACATAATTTCCATAAAGGAACTTTAACCTGTTGTATAATAAAAATTACCATATTAGTAATTTTTTTTAGAACATGATTAATCTGTTTTATATTTTATACTATTTAATTATAATAATTTGTACATATTTTGTAATTAGTTTTTTTTATTTTGATCATTAGATGTTAGTGATTTTTGTTGTTTTTTACATATTACATAATCGAGATGTCAATAATAATTATTTGATAATAATTTAATAATTCACATATTCATGAAGGTAGTGTCATTGTTTTCCATTATATACTCATTTACATGTTCATTTGATTTATAATATGGGTGTGCTTAGTGAGAATGGATCCATGGAAAGCATGTTTCAAGAAATTTACCGATAACAACAGGTTAATTTATAATGACCATTCATATTTTTATATCACACTTCTAAAAAAATATTCATGATAGCAATTAATATTTAATATCATATATCATATATTACCATAATTAATGTCTTGATGCTTATTCATGACTAAATGATGATGTTATTTTATGATAATTCATGTAAGTTGTTGAACCAAGCCAAAAAATAACATGTTAGACTAATGAATGAGTACGAGTTTAGAGTTATATAATAGTAGTATAATTTTATAAAAATTATAATTATGTTAATATTAAATAATTATATAGGATAATATTATTTATAAAGATTGATTATGGGAAGGTAATTGAAAAATATAGTGAAGAACATGGTACTTACTTTGATGAATTTTCTCATTCTCAACATGGGTTCCTTCAGAATGAAGGATTTATGTCTCATTATAGAAACCATAAGCTATCCAACATATAATAAGGTAACAGAAAAATAAAAAATTTCTAGAATTCAATATATAATAAAAGGTAAAGACTTTTTTTCTAGGTGAATAGGAGACCATATTTTATATGTGATTTTTGAGTTTCATTTCCACAAATACTCATTAATTAATATATAAGGTTGTAATTTTTAAATAAAATTGAATAAAAAACTGAAAAAAATAATGGTTATTGGCCCTGAATACTCTATTAAAAAAATTTATAGGAAAGATTTTTTGATATATTATGTTCAACATATTTATTTTAACCTTTTTTGCCTAATTTTACCATTATGGTGGTAACTCATTTTTTACGTCGGTAACTTATTTTTATGCCTAAAAATGAAATTTAACTTCTTACCTAAACATTAAATTCTAATTAAAAAATTATATACAATTTAATTTAATTTAATTTCTAAATATGGTAAATTTATCCTCTAAATGGAATAAAAATTTATGGAAAATTTTATTTATTCAAAAAATCTTTTTTACTCTTTAATTATTCATAATAATTTTTCAAATAAATTAGTAATTAAATGATTGTGAATATTTTTTTTTATAAATAGAAACATTTTATTATAATCATCATTTAAAATTTATCAATTTAATATTTTATGATAAAAAATACACAACTCATAAAACAAATTCTTTGAAAAATATAGCCACTTTAATATTAAATGATTTTAATCACATCCCCTTAAAATTATTTAGTTATCTTCCAACCATTAAATTTTATCATTTTACTGGTATTATAATATTTAATTTAATATTTTAACACATAAAATCATTATTTTTAAAAATAAATATAATAATATGTAATAAAAATAAATTCTGTAATAAAATATTTTAGTTAATTGTTTTTATTTCATTATAGAATTATTTATTATTTTAAAATTATTTTAACATTAATTTTTTACTAAAAATTACAGAACATAAATTTACCTATTGGATAGAATTATATAAAATTATCATATATCCAAAGACGATATATTCAACAACTATATATATAAAAAACTAATTAACTTCCAATATATAGACTTACAAATCCACAATCATTCATCTTATTCATTTACTTCACTCTCAAAATTTATATTTTATTTATAATGTTTTCCCTTCTATCCATAGTAATAATTATAGGTATGATCATCAATAAAAATCATGAGGACATATATTTCATGTTTGTGGTATTTTTATTTAATTATGGGTTTATTCATCTTGTAATTTTCTTAATTATGATTCATATTGAATTATCATAACATATTTATATTTATCTTTTATGGTAGTATTTTATATCCGTAAAATATATCAAGGTTTATTTTAGTTGAGTGTTTCATGTATTATAGGCTATTAGATACATTATATTTTTTTAAAGGAAAAAATAAACAAAACTTTTAGGGTTTTACATTCTGCCCTACCAATGACTTTAGCATATGTGAAGATTTTGGTATGTACTTCCTCAAAATCAATACATGAAAAACATTATTCACTTTGTAGTGGTTTGTTTGAATTGTAATATGGTAAGATATTTTCCCATAATAATAAAATATTGGGAAAGGGATAATGTTTCTAGAGGTTAACCTTACTATTTTTGAAAATATCATAACCATATTCTATAGTGATATCAAAGAAATACCTTGTCTCTGACTTCAAATGCTAAATCTCTTAGATGATTATCAATACTGGTTTACTGTTGAATTTTGGTAATTTTAATAGGACTCTAAAAAGTTTGAATCTTTTCAGACATTTGTAATCCAGATCGATGAGCTTGTGCTCTCCACTACCTCCCAACTTATTTGAGTTAGTAAAATTTTCCTATAAAGAGCCTCATATTGTGATATTATAAATATATAATCAGAACAATTATTATATGAGAACACTATTTGGAGAATATGATAAACCCAAACTCCTTTGCAATATATTAAATAGAATCTTTGAATATACTCTAGAGTTTGAATGGTCCATTTAGATTGACCCTCATTATAAGGATGATAAGGATTGTTGCAGATGAACTCTTTATCCAACACTTATTGAAGACTTATCTAGAACCTCAAGGTGAACCTTATATCTCAATTAGATAAAATTGAGAGTGGTAATTCATTTTTTCTTACCACTTCCGTCATATATATATATTTCTAGGTTTAATGAGTAATAAATATTCTAAACAATTTATGAAATATGTGATTTCCTAAGTTGATCAACTACAACCCAATTATAATTATGGACATTATAGGTCTTAGGAAGACCTATAATGAAATCCATGGTGTCTTTCTCCCATTTTTATAAAGATATGGGTAATGGTTTCATGATCCCCCTATATTCCTAATGTTCCATTGTAAATTTCCAATATACTAATCATTGAGATATATACTCCACATTCACTCTCTTCATATTTTCCCACTAAAAGTGATTCTTGATATCTTTATATGTCTTTTTCTTTCCATGATGTATAGAGAAAAGTTAGGTATCACATCATCCCATAACACATTCTTTAATTATATTATTGATTGAACACATATTAATTTCCATAATCATATAATTCCATTACTATCAAAGTCAACCTTTAGAATATTTTATACCTTCTCCTATAGCATCATAATATCCTTTTTCCCTCATTGATCTTTATGTTGATGGATAGTTGTTGATTAATTTGGGAAATAAATGATTTATCCCCCTCTGTTAGGATTTCAAGGTCTATAGTTTAGAAATATACTAGTATTTGTTTTCCTTAAATACTTATCGTGGATAATATATCATGATACTTTCTTTCTAGAGTATCATCCACCTTTTTGACCTTCCTAGGTTGATAATTTATTTTTCAATCATAGTCCTTCATCAACTCCAACTATTTCCTTTGCACATGTTAAACTTATTCTATGTGAATATATAATTTAATATCTTATAATAATTATATATTTATGACTTTTCTCCATATATATAATCACTCCATATCATTAATGAAGACATTACCACTTATAGATTTAAATCTTATGTTGAGAAATTTTCCCATGAATCATTAATTGGTGTGAGGAATAAGCTACCACAAAGTCATTTTTGAATGAGGAAATATTCAAATACTTTTACTAAGGCATCAATGTATATCAAAAACCATACTCCACTATAGGGTAGTGTGACCAAAATCCTTTTTAGATACTTGAATTATTATTCAAATTCATTTATCCAAAGTAATGTTACTCCCTTTTTAGTAAACATGGTTAGTAGATTTGATAGTCATGAGATATTTATCATAATCCATTGATAATATCCATCCAATACAAGAAAAATATGGTTCTCCATTATAGTGGTTAGTTTTTTATGGATCCACAGATATACCCTCGTTTTTAATTGCATAAACCAAGAAGGATAACTTATCATTTCAGAGATCACAGAAGTTAAATTTGTCATATAGTTTATCTATTCTCAGTGTATTTGTCTTAATCTTGAAACTATATTCATGATCCTAGAATATATGATAATACCATCTATAAATAATACCATAAAATGATCAAGGTAATATTTAGAGGCACTATTCGTTGGATCCATTAAGATATCAAAGAAATTTGTAAGTTTAAATGGAATAAATATGAATTCATGTTGTATATATCTTATATGAAATGTTTTCTTGTCTCTATCCTCCATTTTTACCTTCAATTGATTATATATTGGTTTAAGGTAATTCATTGAGAATTATTGAGAACCTTATAGTTTATCAAACAAGTCATCAAAATGTGTTTTAAGATACTTGTTCTTGATCATAATATTATTAAGTATGTGATAATAATTACAAAAAGGCATTGATTATTACTTATTATTAACAAATAAAATAGGTGCACCACATGGTGTTGTGCTTGGTAATATAAAACCGTAATCTAGATTCTGAAAGAGTTGTTTATTAAATTTACCCAACTAAATTGGGTTGATTATATAATGAGTCTTTGATATAGGAATAACACTCGATATGAGATCTATAGAAAACTCATCCTTCTCATTTGGGGGAAGTATAAGAATGAAACACCCTGACCCCAATAGCCCAGAGTCGGTGCATTATTTTTTTACTTTGTCATGATTACAATGAATCAAATCCTGGAAGACCAATAACTTTACTAGTATTTGAATACTATATTACATTCATTATTCCCATAATATAATGGAAAATATATAAAATACAAACATGATAAATAATAAAATGTAACAAAGTGTATCCTTGAAATCTTATTCAATGTTTTGTTCCTCAAAAAAATGGGAAAATAAAACCAAATAAGAATGAAATAAAATGATCAGTAATGGTTATACGAAATAGTAATATTAAAATTAAGTTCATCAAGTCATATACACTATGGCAAGGTAAATAATCTAAAAAACACATTCCATCAATAAACTAGGAATGAAAATGCATCCATTGATTTTGTTATAGTGAAAATGTCATGGTATGTATTGATTGAACACTAAATGAAGAAAATGATTATTTATTGTGTGTCATGTATTTGGAACATAAACCATTATACCATAAACAAGGTTTAAGTCTATTGGAATAAACCTGATTAATTATATTTGGAAACAAACCTGAAGGGTTTGTCCCCAACTCTTTTGCCTCATGAGACCTCTTAATTCATCGAGGGGCTATAACAGACCCCACCCTTTACTAAAAATAAAAATAATTATTTTTACATAGATTCAATTAATAATAAATATAACATATAAAAATATTCGTATTGAGTAGAGGATACATATTCATCAATATTTCCCAGTTAAAACAACTTTCAAAATAAATACTATAAGTAAACTGGTATACAACTAATGTAATAATCATATACACGATACAAGAATATGGATATTTAATAGAAATATAATGTCACTTGAAAAATAATCTAAAAGGGGAATTAGATACACTTTATGAAAATAATTAAGTGAATGATACCAAGTAAGTCTCAATGAAATAGAAATGGAGATGAAGTCCATTACCTTATATCCAAACATGTTCTACACTTGATCATAATTTCTTGGATAATTGGATTAAATAAATAAAATAATTAAATAAAAACATTTAGAACATTTATTTTATTTATTATAATTTTACTAAGTTAATTTATGTCCTTTTGATGTGTTTAAAAATACAATTCATCGTTCGGGAGTGTTTGTTTTCTTAGGTTTCAGGATCGTTTCTTTTGAAAATGAGTATGGATGTTTATGTAGAATGGGTATAATTTTCCAGAATTGAAATTATATGTTATTAATGATAATACAGGATGTTAACTAGTTATAAAATTCATTATGACTTTTGGGGTGAGTATGTATCATTATATAAAATGTTAATAATAATCATTTAGATTTATTTAGCGGTTTCTTGATCATCTCAAACTAGTTTTGTTATATTATTTAATATCATATATATATATAATAGTTACAAAACTTTTAATAGGTTGTAAAACATATATTATAATTCTTTTTAACCAAAATTTTTTTATGACCATCCTTGAAGATGGAAATGAAAAATGAAAATACGTCTTCTATGATGTCGGTAAATTGACACATCACGGGCGACATTTTTATTTATAGAATAACAGAGAGAGAGAGAGAGAAAGGAGTTTGATGATGGATCTTCAGTTAATATGATATAATTCTAGTATATAGAGGATTATGGAGTTATCATGCCATTATTATAAATAGAGGTGGGGATATAATAATAAATGAAAAGAAATTGAAAGAAAGTGAAAGAAAAGGAAATCGTTTTTTACCTCTTGAATTTTTTATCATTGAGTTCCTCCTTGAGGGACTTGATTTTGGTATTTTATTTAGAAAAAAGGATCTGGAACATGTGGGAGAAACCTATGAAGAGTATTGTGTATAATTTGGATATGGATAAATTCTTGGAAGGAGTGAGGAGAAGGGGAGTTGAGGGATATTATTTATAGTGGAAAAGAGTGGTGATTTCTTATTATTTTATTCATTAGTTTATTATTTTGGCTCAAAACAATGACTAGTTTTAGAATAAGAAAAAAAAATATTGAAATAATTATTTAGAGTTTTATATTATGGGTTTACATCATCCATACACCATATATGTCTCAGTAATTCATGTATTTAGCGTTTATCGTAAATTATTTTATTTTATTATTCACTAAAATTCAATTAGTTTGGAAAAATCCCAATAAATCACCCAAATCAGTTTTTGATGGATAGAATTCAGAAATTAACTCCATTTAATAGAAATAATTTAAGAAATATGATGAATTTATTTTTAATTAAAATAATCATTTACTCAAAAAATACATATTTTAAAATTATACCTATTTTAAAAACAATATAAAAAATTGACTAAGGTCTCATAAAGTTATCATAAAATCAAGAGACAAACAAAATATTAATTTATTAAAATATTTTATTAAAACAAATTTTATGTTAACTAATTTTATTAATTTTAAAATCATAATTAATTATTTATGAGTTACAAAAATATTAACACTTAATTAATAAATTTTAAAATATTTATTTACTTATACTTTGATATAATTATATCATAATTTCATTTATAGGATGCCTAAATTTTAATTATACTTTATAGTGTTGTTACTATTCATTTGGTCTATTTACAATTCATAAGGGTCATATTACTATTCCAAAGGCGAAGTTACTATTTCACCGGTATAGGTAACTTCACTTACAAAAATACCTTTTATTTCATTCATTCGTCATTTAGAGAGATTTTATTGTTTTATCTATCTAATTTTATATGATTAAAATATATGAAAACAATTTATGTAATGTAAGCTATCGAATAGATTGAGTTTATTTAAGAGGATACATACCATAAAATATTGGGGCATTATATGGTAACTATTCCGGAAAAACATCAAAGTATTCATTCATAATTTGTGTATAATAAATATTCTAGAAATCATGGTTTCATGTAACTAACCCTCACAACAAAATATTTTACTTTTTGCAAAAGGGACAAATTTTTTGGTAAAAGTGAATTTTTATTGGTAAAACGTTTTAACAACATATATGTCCCTCTCACTAAACTGTTGGTAAAAACATTGTCGCTAAATGTTTTTGCGATAGAAAAAACAGTTCTGTTGAAATTATAATAATACCAAAAGATATTATATATGTTGGTTAAAGTGTTAGGAACAAGTTCTGGTGACAAATTTATCTATAGGTAATTATATAACAAATATATAACAATTTTTTATAAAATAAATTTAAATAAAAAATATAAATTTTTATTTCTAGAAAAAAATTATATTATATTTATTAATTTATTATATATAATTCATATGTTTTAATTATTAAACCAAATATTATTTTAACACATGTTAAAAATTAGACTAAAATTAATTATATTAATAATGAAATTCATTACAAACATAACCTCTTAGATCCCCACAAGGATTTTTCAACAATTCTATCCAAAAAATCTAGACAACCCTACCCCCCACTGGATCCCCCCCAAAAATGATCAACCATCATAGCAGCTCCAACCCATCATCGTCAGAAACTCCAGCACCAGCAGCTCCAACTCATCCATGCCATCTTTAGTCCCAGCCCATCCATGCTAGCTCTAGCCCCATTCATGATAGTTTCAGTATATTCCAGCTCATCCAACTCTAGCCACATCCATTTCAGCTCCTATCCATGCCAGTCCATGCCAGCTCCAGCTCCAGCCCATCCATGCTATCTCTAGTCTATGCTAGCTCTGGTCTATGACCCATCCATGCAATCTCTAGTCTATGGAAAAACATATGAGAAAATAAATAATATTTAATTGGTACACAACAAAGTGACAAAAATATTATTACATGATAGAGATAAAGTTATTACCTACACAACATGGAAATAAACATTCAAAGAGATCCTTTTATTTTGATAAAATATAAAACATGGCATTAGGTTTTAAATAATAACGTGAAAAGTACTCATGATATTATATTTTTCTAGTTAGTAGACCTAATGTCTGAACACAGTTCCAATCATCACTGTCAACATCCTTTTCCCATATCTTAATAGTATAATTATAGACTCAATAGGGTAAAAAATAAACAAATTGGTGAGAATGAACCATTTTAATAGACAAACATTGAAGAATCCATTAACTGGGTAATTGGTATACCTGCTCTTTCCAGAAACAGGATCATTAATGAGTGAATCAATGATAGAAACATGGATGAAGTCACAAGTTCATGGATGTGTTTAGAATGGTTCACAACTACAAAAAATTAACATGTGAACCTGCATATTGTAAGGTTTTTAGTTCATAGATGAACCTACATATTGCAAGCTGAAAACATGTAACCTAAAATCCTGAAAATCAAAAAACATTAATTGAAAAACCTATAAAATAGTAAACATATACACCTAAACAATAAAACCTATAAAACTAGAAACCACTAATCAAGATTATTTTTACCTACAAACATGTAAACAAATAATCATGGAACCTATAAACCTCTATCATACCATCCTATGAAACCTCATCCTACAAACAGTTAAATTTTAACTAGATGACATACAAACTAGAAAACTTATAATTTTATAACCTGTAATATAGAAACCCATAACCAAGAAAAATATAATCCTACATAACTGTTTGTGAAATATAAAAACTATTGAACATAATTTTTTTAGAACCATGTATTCTGGGGGAGAATCAGATTGTGAAAACCTGTTTTTGAAAACCTGTTTGTGAAAACACAGACATACATGTTATACCACAAAATAAAAATATATTTGTGAAAACCTGAAAACCTATTTATGCAACCCTATTTTTGAAAACTACAATCCTACTTGTGAAAACATATTTGTGAAAACCTATAAAACTATTTGTGAAAACCTGCAATGATATTTATGTATACATGGCCTCCCAAAAACTACAAACTATTGAACATAAAACATAATATCTTGTAAACCCAACCATCAATTTACAAACCTGGAACCTGAATCCTAGAAACCAATATCCTAAAAATTAGCAAAATAATCAATATCAAAACCTGTAATCCTATAACATGAAAACATTGAAATCTATAAACATTGAAACATTTGAATAATAATCATGCATACCTAAAAAGGGAAGTCATATATGATCATCCACAAAAGTGTTCCACAATTTTTTTTATTTTTCTTACTAATAATCTCAGATACCCTGATAAATAGAAAATGATGAAATCAGATAAGTAGAATTATGTAAGGGACAAAACAAAAACCTATTTTAGTATAACAAGAACTAAATAATTCAATAACACAAGATTAAAAAAACATATACTTTCATAAATTCCAAATGACCCATTACAAAATTGCAATCATTTTTATTATTGTTCTTGTTCTTATAATGTTAAAAAACACATTATTTCAATCCAAAGAGACTTCTTGTAAGACTATGACAACTTTATGTGTGTGATTTTGTAGATTTATGTGTGTGCATTCATAGTTGTTTTTGAAAACCATAAATTAGTATGACTATAATGGATAAGTGAAATTATTTAATTGATATATATCTATTTTTAGTTTAAAAAATTAAAAAATTAAAAAATATTATCAAATTGGAATGAACATCTTTTACACATTTTCAAATTGATTAGATTTCTAGAATTCTAACTGTATAAATATAATAAGAGTTAATACACAAGCCTCAAGAAGATAGATCAATAAATAGGATGATGAGAATCATCTTCCTTGATTGTAAAATCCTCGTGAAAGATGTGGAGTTTTAACCCAATCTCAAAATAAAGTATCTTGAGAGTTTAGAAACACATCAGCAATGGTAGTTCCTCCTTTATACAGGCCTAGATTTTGATTGATGAAGCCTATTCAATTATATATACACTAAATCCATAAGAAAGTGAAATGTGTCAATTGAAATATACAATATCAAATGCTCTATTGGATAGAAAATAATATTACTTTCTATGTAATAACTGTAGAGTCAAGGTAGTAGAATAATCATATTACAGTCACTTATCATATATCTTGGAAGAGTAATACAGTCTGTATATTACTCTGCTACCAATATATATAATGTACTATAGTCTATGTGACTGCTATTACATAGAATTTTGTGTGTGACTACAACTATTACATACTTTTGTGTGTGTAATAGCATCAGATTCATCAATCATTGTGTGTATGACTAAGGCTATGCACACATGACTTCTAGAAGCCTTCATTTCTTAGAACAATAAGCATGCATTCATGAACCCACTACAGAACCTACACAAGCACACCAATATGGAAGTCTTTCAATATATATATATTATAAATTAAATATGAAAAAAATATTCCTTTAAAAATATACATTGTTTTACAATAAGGGATTGTGTGACCACACTTTCAACCCATTCAAAAATATATATATATAGTGCAATTATTTAACTCTAACTTGTGGTACCAAAGAGGAAGATCTGATGAGATAAAAAAATTATATGATTTCATCAATATATACACTAGTCATCCATGTGAATAAAAAATTTAAAACACAAGGTATGTTTTCATTATAAATCCATCCTTCTCCAAACCGATCCTTTGTGATTATATACTTCTCATGAAAACTGGCCACACAAAAACAAAGTCATAGAGAAGAGTTTCCATTGAAGTCACAAAAAAATTACTTGCACTTCACAACACAGGTTTGGTCCTTATTGACAATTAGGATAGAAAGGTATGATTTCAGTCTAAGGTAGGTCCATGAAAAATGAAGGTAAATAATGAAGGAAAAAGATGAAGATGACTACTAGTGTAAAAATAACAAGACATAAAAATCGGTGGCAGCAAGTCGATAGAATTAGAAGATTGGGAGGCTATTTGTTATGCCCACTACCATTAGGATTCTGAGAAATCCCACTTACTGACTCCATGTAGAGTTGAAGAATTGATAAAGAGGTATCCTTAGATTCATTTTTCTCCAAATAAGAAATCATGTAGAACTTCATAGTCCTTCATGATGCTATTATCAAATACTTTACCCAACACCTCGTTTGAGAATGATATAATGTTCAATACCTAACCACATATGTATCCGGTATCAAAGTCAGTATAAAATTTGTGAACACCGATGAGAACCATCACACCCCGCCCGATCTCTAATACGAAACACACTTCCACCTCTATGCTAGTAGATGAAACTTGCTGAACAACGACCCCCATTGCTGAAATTAATCCTCTGAATATTTCTGTACAGTACCCTTCCCAACCCTCATAGGTTTTGGTCCTTATTAGTAAAGTAAAACATTCAGGTGTAAAACTTAACATCAAATTTACATCAATTCTATTTCAAAAACCTCAGCACCTGGTTGCAATTGAGACTTCTGATTTAACAATAAAGGGGAAATATGATCAAAGAAACTCATAATCATGGATTGAATCATCATTCCTGGAAGAAGAGAAACAACCAAAATAAGACATCAGTTTCCCTACATCAAGCTAATCAAGTAAACAAGAACATAGTATAAAATATAAATATTCATATCAAGTGATTTTAAATAATGAAGTACACAGAGCAGCTTTAAACATTCAATTCCTACAAAACAGCTTCAAATAGAAGCCTCTCCTAAAATTAGGATATACATTGTAAAACATTGAAATCAAATAAAAACAAAACATTAAACAATGGACCCTTTAAACCACCAAATACATAGATGGAAAAAACATTGACGACATTTCAGGAATAAAAGTGAATCAAATTAAAAAATTGGTTATCAGATATTAAAATATGAGACCAAATGATCATCAACTAATGTAGTTATGGTATATTTAAAGTAGCATGATAATCAGCAAATCAATCACAAAAGAGAAAATAATATTTGTTATTGAAATCCAACATCACTTTTAATTACTTACCATATTAGGAAAAAAATTACGTTGGCTCATATCAAGAAGTTCAACCATTATAAATCCTTGTACATCATAGAAACTCCTTAGAAGCATGAATATATATATATATATATATAAGACCATCTCCAAGGAATCATTAAAACAGAGTGCAACTCTATTTGAGCATTCAAATTTCTCTCCAAGGCATCATTAAATAAAACTCCAAATTGAAGAAAACCCACAGTTGAGATCTATATTTGTAATACATGTGTTAATTAATGATCAAAATTACCTCAAGATCCAAACCTTCATAGGACTAAAAAATGAGGGAGTCTAACTCATAAACATCCAGTGGTTCACATGTTGGGATGCTAAAATGATAAGTAACCTTTTCTAGTTGGAAGAGTTCGCCAAACACTTCTGACAACATAGGATGTGCATGCACTACAAAACATTCTCTAATAAAATGTCACTCAACACATTAACTATTATTTGAATTATATGGGCCAAGAGTATCAAAGGCACAAACATTTTAAATCTTTTAAAAGAAAAAAATTAAATACTTGTACTTCACTATTTTAACTAAAAAATGAAAAATGTTAACTTGTGTGGAAGGTGTTTTCCATAGTTCATTTTAACCTCTACGTGAATAAAAACACAAAGAATTGAAAATATAACCAACTAGAAAAATACAAACTCTAAAAGTATAAATAAAACCCACATGAAAAATCTATAGATATATAGTAGTGTACATACAACTAATTTTAGAATTACCTTCTAGACCCATTTTTTAGTGTATAGAGAACCCAATACACAAACCATTTAAGATGAATTACTTGTTAGTGTACATACAACCCAATAATCCTGAATCAATACTCTAACCCCAATAATGATTAAAAAACTCATTTTAACTTGGATTGTGATTATTCAATGAAATTTAATTCTGTAGGGAGAACCTTTATATAGATAATACCAAGAATATCCTAGATTTGAGTATCGACATATTGGTAACCATACCATTAGAGTGTCTATAATGATAAAAGACTGTGAACCTTGGATTTTTTCCTCATGTGTCTGATGCTCCATGCTACTGAAATAAAGATCGAAGAATGTCCCCTTCCACTAATCAAGATATTGATATAACAATAAGTATGGGATGGATCATAACATAGGGATAAGATAGGATGGGAAATTTTCAAATGCCAATCTATAATTATGTTTTTATACGCATAACAACACAATATCTTACAAAAAAATAATCGAGGGGGTGATGATTCAAATCATTATCCAAACATCATCTTCAGGCTCCTGGATCTTTACAGTGCTTATAATCTTCGTGAGTGATTTAGAATTGAATCCACAGAAGCTGGAAGGAGATCAAGTGCATGGGGAGCCATTGATCGTCTAGGGAAGGAGTTAGGATGGTGGCAGGGGCAGATTTTGGATGGCAGCGAGGGCAGTTTTAGGATGGTAGTGAATGGGTGGTCAGAAAGTGGGGTGGTGGGGAGGCAGAATGACAAGGAGTTGGGGAGGTGGAATTGTTAAAGCGGAACGACAATTTCGGAATGATAGGGAGATGGGGAGGCGGGGAGGTGGAATGATGAAGGTGGGGTGGCAGAACGACGAAGGTAGAATGACGAAGGTGAAACGATATGGAGGTGGGGAGGCGAAATGGCGGAGGTGGGGAGTTAGGAAAATCACTAGGGTTAATACCCTATTTTAATTTTTAGACATTCTTTTATTGTTGAAAATATATTTTAAATTCATTCCAAATGTTAATATTTCTAAACTGATTTTTATTTATTGTTTTGAAATATTTTTTAAAAAAGTTTTTTAAAAATTATTCAGAATTGATTCGAATTTCTCTTGTATTTGTTTTTTTATGATAAATGATAGTATTTAAATTATATTTATAATGGTTCCTTTGTACTGACACTAATACCCTTCGTTTCTTCCACCATTAGTAAGTTGAGTGTTAATCAGGTATGATGTTCAAAAAATTAGGTAACATGTTAATAGATACACAGAAGATATATATATATATATATATATATATATATATATATTTCTATGTATGTTTTTATTCATTCCAAACAATTTTTTTCATTTTATAGTCACTTTAATTTGATGTTTATATATATATATTTGTATTAAAAAATTAGTTTTTTTCATACATATATATTCAGTTATATGTATAACATTTTATTATAAAATAATTTATTGTAAATTTTTTTCTAATGGTAAAATATCAATTGGTAATAATAGTTATTAATAAAAAATTTATGTGTTGATAAAAATATGTTAGTATTAAAATGAAAAGATGACAAATTTAACTGTTAGTAAAAGTAGTGTTGGTATTAAATAGTTAATATGAACAGATACACTTGGCAGTAAAAACAAATGTTGGTAATTGAAATTAATACTAACAACATCAAATTTCTATTGTAATTAATCATTTCCACCAACACATATATTTTTTGTCAATAATTTTATTTTGGTAAAAGCCACGTTTTTTTATTGCCTTTATTTATTTATTATATATATATAAAGTTTTTGGGTTATCTTTTGGATGTTTGGGAGATGTTTTGGAATGTTTTTGGGGGATTTTATAGAGGTGAACGGTTTGAGAATGGTCAATAGAAACCATTAAATACTTCCAAGAGATTGTGAAGGTGAAATAGGGTTTACTGTGTATGTGCACAGTTGGGGCATGGTTTGGCCAAACCATGTGGTCACCCTGTTGAAACCACGAAAATTGGAATAGAGTGGAAGAGACTGGTTGATGCACAATTATTCTAACTATGACATCCAACCATGTGATGGGTGGATTACAGCAGTAACACCTACAAGGTTGGTGCGTGGTTTTCCAAACCGCATAGTAAACTGTGTGGTGTACAGGTGACCATCCTTAAATTTTAGATTTAATCCAAATTAGACACTTAAACTATAATTTTCCCGATAAAAAGAACATATTTCTAGATCTACTTCCTCCCAAGTATTGGGAAACCTTTACCTTTAATTCGTGAGCAATGTATTGTCGAATGTTGGTGTGTTGGATACCGAATTACTTGGTAAGTTCCCATTCTTAGTTGTTTTCTTTATCTTTATTTATATTACCTCTTTTAGATACATGGATCTATTATATTGGGGATAGATCCATATTGTGTGATTCCAATCAGGATGATATATGGTTCAATTAATGTTAGGGAATAAGATATAAAGTGGGTTCTAGAATATCTAAGCCATGTTTTGAATATTTGTGTTGTTATTTGTTTTCACCTAAGTTTGTGAGGTTGGTGGCTCCACTCTTGACTAATATTGGTTATCACTAGAAGGTTTTATTTTAGATTTATTGAATTTATTGAATTAAATTGTGAAATTGAAGTGCAATTCTTTATGAAAAACCTCTTTAGTGATGGTTTTTAAATTATTGAAAGTGATGGTTTGTGGAAAGCGTAAATTGTTTCTTAATTTTAAAATTATGTTTTAAAATTTTTTGTTGGTTTTGATTCATGGAAAATTGATATTAAATTTTTTTAAATAAAATAATATTTTTATTGAAATGGATTTACATTTCTGAGTTGGAATGGTATTTGTAATATATAGTTAGTGTGAGTTCATTTCATTAATGCGACCATGAAGTAGGTGTATGTTCCATTGGGGTACAATTGTGAGACCCTATAGAAGGGAAATGTTACATAGGGTCACTTGATATATGTTTACCATGTGATGAAATTTTATATCGCCAATAGACCACTCATGAGTATAGAACAATCACCGGAGCATGAATGTTTGGGTGTGTGGATCATGTATGGGGTATACCAAATGGATATATAAAACTCTTTAAGGAGTTTTCTGGTTACATTCCTTGGAAGTTGTTTTGTTTTTAAATTTTTTGTTTTGGATTTTTTTTGGAAAAATGTTTTGGATTTGATATAAACTACTTTAAATTATTTGAAATTGTTTTATATAAATGTATTAACATGCTATATCCTAGTGGTGTGAGTAGGGAATTAATTTTATGAAATTATACTAAGTTTTATACTCAACCCTTCCTTGGGAACTTTTTTGAATTTTGACGTGTTGTATATCAAGACATAGGTAAAGGAATGGTATATAATTTATTTAGTGACTCTTCATGATACATTTGGAATAGCTTGTGGAGTTGGAGCATGGAGCATGTTCGGAGTTGTTGTTGGATGTCTTGGTTATCTTGAAGTTTAGTTGGTTTTAGTCTCTTCTTTGTAATCTAATACGGTTTAAGGTTTTAGTTTGGTATTATTATATTTTGGTATTACTTTGAGTTGTATTACATTTTACTCATGAATCATATAGTGATTTTGTGTTATGTTTATACTGTATTAGTATTTTTATTTTCAAAGGGAAAATCATCCTCAGCCATTTATGAATTCCTTGACATTTATTTATATCCTTTTGTGTCTTGGGGGAGTCACCTAAGGCCTTGTAATTTCATACCCTCTTCCTAATCCAATGGGTGAGGGGCAGGATGTTACAAATGATATCAATGCTAGATGGTTCAAATACCTTATATTTTGGGACAAACCATATTTCCTTATTGATCTTTGAGTTGGAATAACATTCTGGTTTAATACTTGAGTTTGAATGTTAAAAACGTGTTGGATCATTAGAACATGAAATGTAGAGCATAAACAGGCATATCTGACCTATTTAAACATAATTTCAAGTTACCATAGTGTTCGGGTACATGAGTGTTTGAGACACTCCTAGGAGTTGTAACCTCATTTTCATTGGTATATCCAATTAGAAGAGCATGAAATGCATTTTTATAAATGACTTCCCACTAGGAGTGAATATTTTATTTTTATTAATGAATTATGATTTGGGTAAAAAGTTTTTTTTAAATAGTTGAAAATGGTTCGATTATCAAAAATCATGGTGAAATTTTCAAAAATGGTATGAATGAGGATTTTTTTTGAGTTTTGGTAATACTTATTTTGATAAATGTGAAGTGGTAAATTTCAAATTTCAATGTCCTCAATTTATATTGAGTGATTATTAATGGTGTTTCTTTGTTATAGAAAGTGGCACCTGATAAACATCCAAGAAACCAACTTGAAGAAACTAATGAGATTGTGGTCTAACCTGAGCCATATCAAAACCAACAGCTAGTTCAAATTTTATTCCATAAATTTCAATCCTTGTATTGAGGTCAAAAAACAGATGAAGCAAGGTAATTGGATTATTCCATTCCATTCCAAAAGCAAAATGCAACCATCATTTGGGGTGATGCTGAACTAGAAAAAAGGAGAGGTCCGAATAAATATGATGAATTGAATTTTATATTTCTTAGTCACACCATTTGAGAAGAAAGTTAAAATGAAAATGTACATACTAGAGGATTTATCATGCTATTGGTGGGATTTAGAAATTCAATGTAAATTCGAATAAGGAATTTTATGTGGGGATTTTGAAGAATTGGTCCACAAAAAATATTATCCTCACATGTTTAGGATTTCATGAAAAAAAATATTCATCTTGAAGTAAGATAACCACATAGTGAAAAATTATGAAAATAAATTTCTGAATTTAGTCCATTATTCACCTAATGTTCCGTCAAATGTGTCCTTGAAGGAATCCATTTTTTAATTTGGGTTGATGAAATAAATACACTCAATTATTTTCATAGTTTGTATAATGGATTTTACAAAGATGATCAATAGTGTCAAGGTGGTAGAAAGGGACATCTCAATAACTACATGTGGAGGAATCATGTTGATACCTATGAGAAATGGTGGGAACTCTAATGATTGAAACAAGCAGAAGAGGGGAAACTATTTCCAAGGTAATGGTATGAATCAGAATTTGACAATTGGATTAGTGAATCTTCCTTCTAAAATAAAGTTCAAACCTAGATGTTTTAATGTGGTTATTTAGATCACTTGAAATGAGATTTTATTATAGAACCTATTGCATTCAAAAATTACAACTAGTTGGGGAATCTTTAACTCTATTGTCAATGTGATATATGGTTGGTGGATTGAGACACATCTCACGTTTCACAATCGTCGTATGCTTCAACGAGACAAGGGAATCATGATACCAATCATTAGTAGAACCAAGATAACAATGGTGATTTTATAAATACCATAACTCCTTCATATGGAAAATACCAATAGGGTAATAAAGACCAAAGTAATGTGAGTAAGAAACTGTATGGAGATAATAAAGCAATTTTGGATGATCAACCTCAACCATCAATGGTGAGAGGTGTGATTATTTTGAATTCTAACCTTATGAAATCTCTATTTTATATGGCCATATCCCATTTAATTAGTTCTCATTATGTTTTTGATATTCTGTGTTTACATGTTGAGATAATGCCTTCTATTTTGAAACATCAAAGTCCTCCTGGAAAAATATAATATCGACCCTTTATGTGAAAACCATGTTCAATAAAAATTGATTTTGATGAATTGAGTTTGGAGATATTTGTTCTTGAGATTGATTTATATGAAATAGTATTGGGAATGGGTTGATTGGAAATGTTCAAATCCCACATAAACTATTATTTCATAATGGTTATTTTTATAATTGGCAATGGTGTCGATCATCTATTTAGAGGTGACCAGAATGTAAACATAGGTGAAACATGATTTTTGGCACAAGAGGTTGGAACTATCTCACATAAGTTGGTATCATTGACTTTGGAATCGATTGATGAGTTCAATAATATAATTTTTCCAGCAATTTTTTATTTGTTTTCGAATGTTTTTCCTAATAATTTATAGGGGTTCCACCCATAAGAGAAGTAGATTTTACCATTGATTTGTTACTGGGGACTAGTCCTGTATCAATCCCATCTTATTGGATGTCACCAATAGAGTAAAAGGAAATGAAATTATAGTTTAATGATATGAAAGGAAAATTATTCCTTCATCCTAACATATATCAATGGGTAACACCAGTCTTGTTTGTGAAAATGAAAGATGGAACTCTAAGGGTTTGTGTGGGTTATCATTAGATTGACCTAGTTATTATAATGAATCAATAACTATTTCTACACATTGATGATATTTTCAATCAATTGAGGGGAGACTAGTGGTTCTCTAAAATTAACATGCGGTTAGGATATCACTAATTTTGGGTTCGGAAGGTAAATATTCCAAAAATAGAATTAAAGACTAGATATGGCCATGAGAATGTGGTTATGAATTTAGATCTAAAAAATGAACCATCTTTATGTATGGAATTCATGAATAAGATATTAAAAATCTATCTAGAGACTTTTAATGTGGTGTTTGTAGATAACATATTGGTTTTTTCGAGGAAAAGGGCTAAGGATGAGCTTAACTTGGTGACAGTGTTGGGAATTTTTTAAGATCATCATTTGTATACCAAACATTCAAGGTGAGATTTTTTATACAATAGGAATGTTTCCATAGAAAATTTGCCTCTAAAAGGTTGTTTCTATGGATCTAAAAAAGATAAGGGATGTGATCTCTTGGAAACGGACAAATAATGACTTTGAGATACTCAACTTCTGTAGCTTGGCTAGTTATTATTGAAGTTTTGTTCATGAATTTTAATGACCATCTTTACCAATGACATATTTGACAATGAAAAATGTTTCATTCAAATGGAATTAGTGATGTGAAAATTCTTTTCAATATCTTAATGTTATCCTTACATTAATACTGATCTATATTTTTTCAGAATCAGGATAAGGGTATGTGGTGTATTGCGATTCTTCAGGATCAGGAATTGGTTGTGTTCTTCTTTAGAGATATCATGTTGTTTTTATGGAACATAATAGTTACAATTACAAGAAAATAACTACCCAACACAAAATTTGGAATTATCTACTATAGCACATGATATGAATACTTAGTATCATAACCTATTTGGTGAGAAATTTATGGAGTTTATAGATTATAATATCTTGAAATACATCTTCTCACAAGGAGATATTAATATAAAACAAAGAATATGGATGTAGAATCTACAAATGTTTGAATTTTACTTGATTTATACACCAAGTAATATAAATTTGGTATAAGATTCATTAAGAATAAATTCATATGGTAAGTTATAAAAAGAAGCATCAAATCAATGGTAGTTAGTGTCGGTGATAGCCTATATACTATTATAATGTGAAGACTGAAGTTGTGTAACTATTTTCTTCCCCGTTTCTTGTATTCTTGATTCGGTTGATAAGGTTAAAGGGGCACATAAATCCAATTCAGAGTGTGTTTCTATGAGGTAAGAACTCAATGGTGGGGATATCATTGAATTATGGAATCTAGATAGTAGTTGAGTATTATGGGTTTAAGGTTAGATAGATGCAACTTTTTCTTGTTAAGAACAACTTCTTCATGATTACCACCATTCAAGAGGGTTTGTTAATACTAGAATACAAAAGATGTATAAGTTATTGAAAGAAAAATTTTTATGTGTTGAAATGAAAAGGTAGGTGGATGAGTTTATCTATTAAAATAGATATACATATTAAAATATTTGGGTGTTACAATATAACTCCACAAAGACCATTTGGGAGAAGATATTGAAAATCTATAATGGTTATTAAATATTTAAGGAATCCACATCTCATGTTTTGTTGAGAAGATATAAAGATGTGAGGATAAATAAAATAGTAATTGTGGATTCATCCATTAATTGGGTAAAATATATTATGGAATAAATGTGGTGACATAGAAACTCTCATGAAGATGTGAGAATTGTGAAGATGATTTTGTGAATTATTCCTCCCAATATTATTTTAAATTTATCTGTAAAAGGGAAATGATATCCAATGATATTATACTAAAAAATTATTATTTCATTGAAAATGAGGATAAATGATAATGATCTGATGAAATAAGAGAAATAAATGGAAATATATTTCAAATCAATAAAATATATTGAAACAGAGGTTGATCTAGAAATCCAGGAGGTCAATGAGGAAATCTGATTCTTTACCCCAAATCTCAAATGTGTAATAGTAAAGTTCAAGGTAAATATTTTACTAGACGTTTTTAATTGGTAAAGGTTTGAAACCATAATACAAAATATCCAAATATGTTTTTTGATGGTGAGGGGGGTGATACCAATGAACCTGCATAAATATACTAAAAATATATTAAGGTAAAAATAATTTAAAATGCATAATTCATTTAGTAATAGTAAATAAATAAAAAAAATTACAATCTAGACATCAATAAAGTTGTGAGAGTCATTTTACATGGTAAATCAAGAATCTAGAAGGAAAATGATAAAAAAATCAAATTTATGGATTTTTTTGATTTAATAGTGTAGTTATAGGGTTATATTATTGAAACTAATGTATATGTGATGTGAACTATGAGGGATAATTCAATGGTTCATAACAATAAATTTTATATGCAATACAAATAAGAATAGAATTGTCTGTTGAAAGTAAACTGAGAAAAACATGAGATAAAAACACTAAGATGTTAATAAACACTATTAAAATAAATCTCAAATTTAATTGAGTAAAAATATTGTTAATTAAATAACATCAACGGTAAATTAATTTGGTAGAAAAATAGATAATATCAATGGGGAATTCTTCAACATGAGTAGGAGGATAAATGATGAAGAAAGATAAATGAGACATTACATGGAATTGGTAATATTGTTGTATTTATAGAATATTCTAGACGGTAAGTAAATACATTGATTTTGATAGTCAGTATGGAAACATGATGAACACCTAAAAAAGTGATCACACTTTGAAGGAATAATTGGATTGTAATTTGATGAAAAATAAAGGAACACAAGATTTGAAGTGAATAACCAAACTACTACTATATAAGGATGATGAATTTGAGTAGGACCCAATGAATATAATTCTATAAAATAATACTCACATGAATACACCTCAATTTATTTATTTATATAATGAAAATATGGCACATAATTATATTTTTTGTTATATAAAAATCAAACCATAAGGTACAAGATAAAAGGTGGCAATAAAGAAGAATAAAAAATCTTAAAATGATTCCCATTGATTCCAATTTTATTTTATAGGTTATGGATATAAGGAATTTTATTTATTTTAATTAATTTAATTTATTTTTCCAATGAAACATAAGAATGGTAAAAATAAAATGTTTAATAACTCATCAATAAAGTTACAAACAAAAAAAAATAATATTTTCAATGTTATAAAGATAATTAATATAAAAAAGATGATTTTGATTCTGAAGAGTCTTTGGATATGAAATAATGATTATATATCAATAATATTTAGGATAACAATGTTGTAATCGAAGTAATTTCATTGAAGTAAATTTATTTATTTTAAGTGTAGATTCTTGATTGAGAATGACCTTCACACTTTACAGAAAATAAAACATTTATTGAATAATGTTAATTTTGAAAAAAATGAATATTATATTTTGAAAATTATAAAGACATGAATATTATTTCATTGGGGAAGAAAAAATCATTATAATAAAACTTACAAAGATGAATGTTTTAGAGTTGAAGTTGATAAGTCAAAATTTACTTTGTTTAAGTCATTTGTGTTATATAGACCATGAAATCAAATTTTTCAAGAATGTTTTTTTTCGTTGAATGGAAAGATGGATAAATTTTTATTTAAGGAAAATAAATAAAGGTAAATATAATAAGGTAGTGAATATAGTGTTATGTTCCTCCTTTCTAATGTAAAAATGAAAAATAAAAGTTACGGAATAAGAAAGTTAGTCACATGAGAAAACATTATATATAATATTTAGTGAAGTATGGAGTTTCCCATGATATTACCACATTGAAATGATATTGATATCATATATGTGATGTTTTATAAGAAAAAAAATTATAAGTAATGACTCTAATCTAAAATAAAATCAGTCAAATTGGTTTATTTTGTTTGTGAACATTTATATGTGGAAATATAGTAACTCCAAAATTCATTGATGGGAAAATGTATTATGTTATCCTAATGGATGACTGTAGTTGTATGGAATGGAAAATTGTGATCACGTAGAAAATCAAGGTACTTAATTTAATTATAATATATTGAATATTAGTAAAAAATACCATCGGGTAGAAAATTATCAAATTTGGAACCGATAATAAAACACAGCTCAAAAATAGAAAATTTAACGAATATATTTATAAGAAGGATATAATCATCCATGATTTTTTGTAATAATATTTTAAAAAGTATAGTTATTATATAGAAGAACTAGAAATTAAATAACATGTATTGATGGATGTTAATTGAAAATATATATACTACATAAATTATGGAATGAATAATTATTGGAAATGGTATATTTCACAAATAGATCCTTTGTGTGTCCCAAAAAATTGAAGACCTTATGTGAGATGTAACACGAAAATAATCCAATGTTGAAATATTTCTTATTTTTTGAAAGAAATATTTTTACTCTAAAAAAGAATAAAATTTATAAAAATATTTAGTTTTGAAGGGATGAAGGTATTTTTAGCTAATCCTATAAAAAATATAAAAATTATTCAATAAAACTTATGATAATATTTTTAAAATAAAAGATGTTATATTCTGGAAAAAAAGGAAAATTTATCATTAAAATAATGATGGGATTGTCGAATAAGATGATTATAGTGTAAGAAATTTAGTGGGACCACCATATTAAGGTTCTTATTTTGACGTAAAGATTATTAATTATGATGTTTTGTTAGGTCCTTTAACTCTTAAAAATAATGAATAAGGGATAAAATTACTGAGCACAATTCTATGGGAGAAAACTCTACTCTAGAACAACCATATATTATGAATACTCCAAATTAAATAACAATAATATATCTTATGGAGTAAAAAAATATCGAAGAAGATTCTAAATATGATATTTAGGTTAATTTTATAAACAAAAATATTGGATAAATAATAAGAATAAAATGGAGGTTTTTTTCCTAATGTTGCTGGATAAATTTTTTTCTAAATAAATTATTTTTATAAAAAGTTGAATATATATGAAAAGTTGATTCAAAAAAGTAAAAACCATTGTAAATTGGAGACTCAAAAATCAAAGGAATTGATATTTATTAGATGTTTTCTCAAATATAAAGGTTAGAGATGATCCCACCATTATTGTCTATAGTAGTATCAAAATTAATTTAAGGTATTATAAATGGATATAAAAGCATCATTCCTCAATATATAACTTTAATAGGTTGTACACATTGAACCAAAAATTGGATTTATATTAAATAAATATGAGGAAAAGTTTTGAAATTATAAAAGTAAATATATATCTTGAAATAAGTTCCATGAGAATAGTTTTTATTGGTGGATTAGTTTTTAATGAAGCTCTAATTAAAAATGGATGGAATTAATCACAATATTTACATCAAAAAAGATTATAAAGATAGGTTTGTGGTTCTTATTTATATAGATGAAATTATATTTATTAAATAAAATTTTTATTAATGTAATGAATTCATTGAATTCATAATGATATGGTTTACAATTCCAATGGTGGAGGTTTTTATAAGACATTTTTTGGAGGATACAAACAAATTGTTACAATAATTATTACCAAGATAAATTGTAAAATGATGAGGTTGAAAAGAAACCATAATCATTAAGTGTATAAAATCATTGGAATCATATTATATTTTAGAGTTTCATTAAAGATACATATGTTTTCCACATACAAAATCCTAAGATATCAAAGTGATCCCAAGTAAATATACTTTGTGGAGTTTAAATAGATACTATGGTATTTCAAAGGTATGGTTTAATTTGGATTTTTTATATTTGTTCAAAGGTGTAATAGATTTTTAGATTTATTGATATTGGTTGAGTTGGTTTGTTAAATGATCTAGAATTAACTTCAATTGGTAAATTATTTCTTAAAATATCATTTCTTAGAAAAAAATGAGATATTTTTTTCATTAACTATTACTAAATCTTTTAATGATCTAATAAATATAAAAAAACTTGTTTACATGAGTGATAATGAGGTGTTTTTAATTTCTATAATTTTTTATAATTCGTATTACATAAATTTAACCATTAATATAATGAAACATTCAATAACAGAGCAGATTGAGAGGAAATACAAATTAATTAAAGAGTATGTTGACCAAAGAGTTATAATATTAGACTGTTTAACTAAAAAAAATTATATTTATAATTTTATTATTAAGTCACTTTAAAGGGAAATCACTGAGAATCACATGTTGAATCATGGAGTGAAATCATTTACATCCACTTGATAATTTGAAAAAAACCATTAATACCCTATTATTTTTTGTGCATACAAATTAAGAACGGAGCACAGCTTTTTTATCTTTTAACAAAGAGTCATCCATGAGTTCATTGATTCATAAATGTCCATGAACAAGTGATTTTTTTATTCATTGAAAAGGTGGATATAATTACTATGGTGGATATAAATCCAAAAGGGGAATAAAATAAAGAATGTGGGGTGGTAAAATAAAAACTCTAATAGGGGATAAGCTAATAATATTATGGAATAATGATTTTAAGGGAATCCTTAAGATATGTGAAATCAGTTTAAAGAATAACATAAGTAAAATGGAGTGTTTATTCCTGACATACCTTCGTTTTACTCACGTTTCCCTCAATGGGAATGAAACTTATTGGCATAGAGTGAATGAGTGGTTATTAATTTAAATCATAATAGAAAAAATGCTCCGAGAGTTAGGATTTTTCCAATAAAGGTATTTAAGGCATTAAAGTAGTAGTAGGTATTTCTAACAAACACAAATAGATATATTATTGGAGAAAAGTAAATAAATTATTTTTGGGAAGAATTTGATAACAAATGTTAATGAAGGCATATGAAATTAATCATAATGATATTGAGAATACTTTAGAAGGGTTTTTAATAAGTTTAAAGGATTTTGGAGGTGTTTTTTTATAATAACCAAAACCATGTTTGAGTGTTTATTACTATGTTGTGGTGAGTGCTAGTGGTTTGCGAAAATAGTAAGAATTATAAGGTGAAGATTTATATGGGATTTTAGATATTATTTGGTGTATCTATAATCTATAACTACAAATTTTGATGTTCATGGTTCCCTCCATAATGGGGAGAGTACTCTACAAAAAAATATATCCAAAATTTTATAGAAAAGAATCACATCTTGGTTTGTATTTCATTTTTAAGAGTGGTAAAAATGGATAATTTAATAATAAACTATTACATGGTAGCCTAGTTTTTTGAAATAATGAATGGGAAAATCTATTTTTTAATATATATTTAATGATGAAACCGTTTCACAGGGTATTTAATTATAGAAAATAGCATTATCTTTATTACTTGTTTGAAATTATGAGTTCCCATAGACAATGTTCGAGTGAAGGCCATTTTCAGAGAGGAATATACTGGTTAATTCATATTAATAACCATAATATCACCATAAAATGACAACATTATGGAATATTAATGGTAAAACTTTCACATTATGGAAATAATGATATTTTTATGTGGAAGAAAGATTCCATCTTTGGTTTTGAGAAGTAAATCTTTGACCTATAAAATAATACCATAATGAAAGGGACCACATTATGATTTGGTAAGTATTAATTCAAATATCTAGTTTTATATCTCATCTGAAGTAGGAAATACTTAGAATTTATGGAATGGTTTCACATAAATTTTAATCCTTATTTTCAACTATTTTGACCTGAAAATTTCATGGTATAAAGATATAATTTATTTTTAATACACATTGATCTCTTTTATTTGAGATATTGATTGGAGAACAAATAGAGTATTTTTCAGTATATGAAATTCAAAAAGATCTAGATACTAGAATCTTTTAATATAGTTTTTCTGAATTAGTAATACTACGAATATGGATAAATTGGATGTATATTTATCAAGGGTTTAGTTTTTATTCTTCATAATTATATCCCATTATGGAATAAAACTATATATAACTCAATGTTCTAAATCCCTAACCATCATTTATTTGGATTGACGTCACAAATGAGTACTGTTATAGGTAATATGTTTTTATTGAGTCTTTAATTAAATATTGTAGTCATTTATTTTTTCAATTTCACCATATTCATTAAGGTCACCTATGAGATTCGATCAATCCTATTTTACATATTTTTAATGTTACAAAGGAAGAAACTAATGCTATTATGAATAAAGATATAGATTCACATATTTCATCATGATTTCAGACAACTACCTCTACTTTTTGTTTCACCCATTGATTTTGAGTCTTCTTTGAATGAAGTGGTACCTCCAAATCAATTTTGAATGAGACATGGTGAAGTGTTTGTCCCATTATCCTTATAGGATAGGGTTTTCAATGGGGAACCAGTTCATCCAAGATATTTGTTTCTTGAAGGTAAAGGTCAAACAAAACCTATATAAATGAATCTTAAAAGAAAATTAGAATTATAAATTATATAATGAATTTTGATAAAAATAATAGATCCAAATATAAGTTTGAAATGAGTAGTGGAAGGAAAAAAGTAGAAAACAATATATTCTGATGGAAACAAAAAATGTTCGAACTAGTAATTTTAAGAGCCTCAACAATGATATACCATATTAGTTACCTACAAAAAATGTTCAAGGTGGGTTAGATTTATCATATGATTTCATTATTCAATGGGTAAAAATACTGAAAACTTTATGTGAATTATTTTAAAAATTTCCCCAAACAAGATTCTTTTTTTTCATTGATTTGTTATTATAGAATTCTCTAAAATATTTGTAACTTCAATAAAAATATATATCAGATTTTCCTATATAACATAAGTATTATCTTCCATTCTTTTGTATTTCCTAATTTTCACATACTTCGTTAAGAATAATTGTTTATAATTTTATTACATTCTACTCATCATCACACAAACCTTCTTTTTTAAAAGAAAAATTTGTATATCCACAATTTCAATAAAATAAATTAATTTAATATCTCAATTTTATTTATGTCCTTATGATTTTTATTGAAAACTATTATTTTATATTTTATCCAATATTTAATATTATTCATCAATAAGTTTAATTATAAAAGATCATCTATCAATAGTGACCATAGTCAATATATTACATTGATAGAAACCTTTATAGTTTATTTGTAGTTGAAACCACATATGAGGACCATGATAAAATAAATTTAAAAATTATTTAAGCCTACCTAATTATTCATAAATTTAATCTATGTTAGCTTGATTAAAATCTATAATGAAAATATTAATTTCCAACAATTTAGATAGAGAAAAAATCAGGTTAATAAAAGTTCTACTGATTTATACAATGTTATGATGGGATGTGGTCAAAATATCTAAATCCTTTCATTAAAATTATATATCAATGAATATTTAATAAATTATAATAATTCACAATTATAAAACCATTAAATTAAAAATTATCAAAATATTTATTCTTATATATTTATTACGATTTAATAAATTTTATTACGAATATGGTTCATCAATTGATGTGTTGGTGAAATAAAATATTGTTACATTTTTTAATTTGATTAAAGAATGTTACATTTAAGGTTACACAATTTCTTTGAGTTAGATAATTTTTTGGGAAGAGTAATTTTTAGTGGGATTTAATTTATTGATATTGACATGGAATTATGGATTAGAAATATTAATCAACTACCTTATCATTGATGGAGGAATTGTTTATTTAGTTAGGATGATTTTTTGAGGGTTTATTTTTTTATTAATTATATAATATTGATGAAGATTGTAGATTATTATAAAATGAGAATCATTTGTTCTATTATATGGTTGATATAATTGAAATGAGTTTTTGGTTAATATGTAAATATTTGACCTTATGATATTATTTTTATTATTGGGGTTTTCATAGAGGACTAGATAACTAATTTAATGATATTGAGGAATTAATGTGTGTAATATTCACCGAGAATATTCCTCAATCAATTGATATAATTAGAGGAACTTATAGCCTATTGAAATGAATTATCTTATGAAATTCATAATGGAAATATTATAAGGTTTATTAGATTTAAAATTTGTCTGTCAGCTAATTATGGAGGCATTCCACTACTAATATTAATATGGGGAAAATAAATTAGATAAATTAATTAAAGGTAAATGTTTATAACATGATTGTGGGATTTGTGATAGGGTTGACTTTTTGGTAAATGAGCTCCATAATGGTTGAATTATAATATTAGAAAATATTTTCAATAACATGGATACTATTATAAATAAATAAAATAGTTGGTTATATTAGAGTGATAAAGAGAATTATTTTTTGGGAAATAATATATAATATTTAGATATGAGTTGACATTGGAAAATTATGGTTTTTTACTCTGTAATTAATTTCAATGATGGGATATTGGATGGTTATATTTACTACTCTATAAATATAAGTGTGTGTTGACTCAATATTATTTTTGATATCTCTCGATTTTATTCCTTATTAATGGTGTTGAAAACATAGGAAATAATTATGATATAATATTGGAATTGATGAAATTATAAAGGAAAATAGTATGAATTATTTTTACATAATGTATTTAAAATATTCAAACTCTTCAAAAAAAATTTGGTATCATAAATTAAAAATTACGATGATCTCATATTTCGATCATTAAATAGTGATTTCTCAAACATAGAATTAACCATGTCGATGTAGAATGGAGTCATGCTACTCACTAGATAATTCTCATATATCCTCTTTTTCTTATATACCTTGAAATAAATGAGTTAACTGATGTATGGTTATGTTTCATGAGGTTCACACCTCTCTCTATAGGATATTCATTTTTATATCAAAAGACACATGGGTACCATGTCAAATAACATGTGGCATACAATAATGGAAAAGATGTCATGCCAAATGTTATAGTTCCATACAAAAATGAAAATGAAGGATTTTTTTCATTTTGTTTGTAAATTATGATTATTAGAGGTATCTCGGTGATAGATCATAGTGTTTCACCATATAAGGATCACCAAATTTATTGTTCTTGAAAATTAAAAGGATCGTGCAATAAGGTAGGTGGATCTAAAATACCCTAATCTTGGGTTATTATTTATATTTAATTTTAATGGATTTTAAAATATGCATTGTTGTACATGATTTGAGATAAATCACTATACATTGTTTTTGAATCATTATTTTTTTTAAAATCACAATTTAAAATTTAATAGGGGTTTTGATAATCATATTGATTATTTTTTAATAGTTTATTTTTCTCTAAAATATATAATAATTATTTTTAAACGGTGGATTTAAAAAATAATTTCAAACGGGGGTTGTGTTCTGTAGTTTTAGAATAATCACTACAAAATAATTATCTTTTTACAACAGGGGTATATCTATTAGTAAAAGTGAATTTTTTGTTGGTAAAACGCTTTACCAAAAAAAAATATCATGTCACTAAACTATTGGTAAAAACTCTGTCACTAAATGTTATTGAGACAGATAAAATAGTTCTGTTGCAATTATAATAATACCAACAAATAATATATGTGTTGGTCAAAATGATTAGCAACATATTTATATGAAATATTTATTTATTGGTAATATTATTATCAACATTCATAACCAATACCAGTAATTAATATATGTTTGTAATTTTTATTTTAAATAAGATAGTATATTTGTGTATTTTAATATTTATTGCTAAAATTTTATATTATATTTATTAATTTATCATATACAACATCTATTTTAATTATCAAACTGAATAATATTTTAACACATTTTCAAACTCAGAAAAAGATTAATCATATTAATAATGAAATTTAAAACAAAATTAATTGATACATAGTTATGTTTATTGATACCTAAAAAGATCATAAAAACACAAAAATTAAAGATGCACCTATGTGACCACCCCCAAAATGAAAATGGTAATGCTTTGTCTTCACTCCAATCCTCTGACGCCCATCATGGTAGAAGAATAGTTACTCCCGCAAAAGATCTTTCATCACCCCCAAGTAGGTCATTAGAAGAAATAAGCCAAATCAGCTCCAATACAAGTGTGGAACCTAATGTCGTTGTTCTTCTACACCCTTTAGCTCCAAGATCTACACCACACACAACCAAAGATCATTCCCACAAATCATTGAAAAATATATGTATGAATTGAAAACAAGAGAAAAAAAATGAAAATATAAAAAAATGATATGCATATAATGGGAACATTTCCTTCATAATATTTATTAACATTTCAAAAAATCAAGTCATATTCAGTACTAGTGAGGAACCTCAAGTCTATGTTATGCAACTCTCTTAAGCTCCAAGATCTACACCACACTACCAAATATAATACAAACAAATCCATTCAAAATATCTCATTGAAACAAAAATATAAATAAAAGAAATTATAAAAAAAATGAAGTGAAGGTGAATGAAATAATAATCCTGAAAAGATTATAGAACATTTTTAGTTTCCTAATTAAAATTATTTATCAAGTTGGTGGATAAAAGAATGAACTGACTTTGATCATGAATTTCACAAGGAAGTTAACCAGAACAACAACAACATACCTTGTGATGCACTACGGCTGAGAGTTCATTTTAACTGAAATAACCATCACATGGCCCCAACAAGCTTCCCCTATAATTTCTCATCCAGAAGCTTCAACAGGGACCTCCAAACTTGGCACTCGACCTACATCGTCATGCCTATTTTACACACTAATCTCATTTGGATTTTATCCGGCTATTACATAAAGTATTTATGCATCCGGTAACCCAACAGTCACTACTGAAACTTGAGGATTAGGACCAAGGACTGGAACCCGGTGGGGTGACCACATATAAAGGACCCCTGTTTGCTGAAATGCATCCTATTATCCATACACTTCCAAGTGATGCTGATGGGATTGGGATAGGAGTTGTGTATTTTCCATCGGGTTGGTAGTGAGTTATTGAATCCCTCTATATCAGTGACCCAATCCAAATTTAAGAACGAATGTGAGAAAAATATATGAGATACATGGTTGAACACATTGAAAATATTTTTATCTAATGGAATAAAGTAGAAACCATGAGACAAAATTTCATGAGGTTATTTGTAATATTATATTAATTGAAAAATATATGAGATACATGGTTGAACACATTTTCATAAAATGTTTGTACAAAAATTTCATGAAGTTATATTTAACATATTTTTCATAAAAAAATATTTTAACAAGTCACATTTGTAAATCAGTATTCATTCATTCATCTATGACTATTCAAAAATGATTAGAACATGGTTAATGGGGGATTGATATATTACAAATCTAAGTGGGTGGTACCACATGAATTTTTAATGGAATCCTAAACTCTAGTTGAAATATCAACTTGTAAAATTGTAATTAAATTAGTGGAACTGAAAGCTAGTTTAAAACTAATGATTTTAATCTTGTAATGATTATTGTATACATAAAAAATATTATCAGTATTTTGATTACAATAAATATAACATAATGTTTAGACAAGTACCTTTGGTACTCCACTTAGAGAATATTCATTGGTCCTGGAAAAAATATAATTATTAATTTTATTGTAAGAAATATATTCTAGATTTGAGGAATGTTACCTCTGGTATTCCATTTTGAAATGATATATCATCCAAGAAGTTTTTTTTGAATATTGTATTTGAAGTTTCACTATATCAAGGTTCCTACAAGTAGTATATAAATAATGTAAAATTAAAATTAATGGATATTGTAGACAGTGGTGATGGAAAACAATGATATTGATTTATAAGTGTGAGTGTTTTTTAGAAACAGAATAGACAACACTTATCTAGAATATGAAATAGATTTATCATTATTGTGTAGTAAACAATTATAAATAACCACTACCAAATAGTTATTATAATTTCATGTTTATTATAACATATGGAAATAATGGTTGAGTGATCACCAATAAAATTATGGTGATGTAATATCCTTAAATATAAAATGTATAATGAGACACATTGAGAGATAGGGTGTAGCTGCATTTATTTAGTTGAACCAAAATCTTCTCATTTACTCTATTGAATTATGATTTCTTACACCTGAATTTTAAACTAATTATTGGAAACAAAAATGATCAGTAATGTGTGGTGCCACATTATTTTGTTTTTTATATTTTATTTTTAATATAAGAATTCTCTCCAAGATCACAATATGTTATTATAAGATAAACAGTATCATATATACATTAAACATACATGAAATGAAATTAATGTAATCATATATAAACAATGACCATTCATTATAATGATGTTTTAAGTAAATAAATATAAGGAGTTTGATAATGAAAAAAAATAAAACATTAAGAAAAGAATTAAAAACAAATGCATATGCAGTATTATAATCCATTAGTTCTATTAACTTATATAGATTATATTTCATAGAATTTGTTTGAAATAGTAATATTAATATAAAAATTTTATAGTTAACTTTATGATGTTAAACTTGTTTGAGAAGTTTAAACTAATGTATCTGCTATTGAAATAGGTCCTAGAGTGATGTTATTAGAAAATAGGCATGTTGAATATGAAAAAAATGTAGAAAATATAAATTTAGAAATATATATTAGAATGTAATTATAAAGGCATGTGTGATTGAATATATAAATTCTTATCAAAGTTGATGAAAATAAATATATCAAAACATATATGTAATTTAATGGTTATAATTTCATAATATAAAAAACCAAAATTATTTAACTAAAACTTGTGTATATATTAGAAACATATAATTAATACAAGTAAAAAACACATACACTTAACATGTATACAGAATAATATATTTTATATAATTATCACATACAAGAGTGTATAGGTAGACCAACTGAATCTATCACTACAACCAAAATATGTAGTGAACAATTAGCATTATAAAAAACATAAAAAAATATGAAACTGTTTCAATGAGCCTAGGTTATTGGACATCCTAAATTAGATTGCTGGGAATAAATTATGGAAAAACAAATATAGGAAAATTATAAATGAATTAGTAAATATAAAATATAAATGTTCACATTACAGAAAAAAATTCAGAACTATAACATCCTGTATATTTCTAAACAGTTTTGAAAAGTTACGCAGACTATGATTATTAGAGACAAAACAAAAGATTGAATTTTAGGATGAATTAAAGGATATTCATTGAATATTACCTTGAATAACTTTTGAAACTATAATCCTTAATGTAAATATTTGTTGGACGGAGGTTTTATGCCTGAGTGTGGGATTTCTGCCACAATAGAGTCATTTAGTGTGATTGGAAGAAATCAATATAAGGGAACTGTACGAGGTTGATGAATTGATTGATATAAGGGAATTGAACCTGTAAAGGAGTCCACTTAAGAGGTGATCAGTTGATTTGGAGGTTATTAATGGTTGATGTTGATCTAAGATGATCTCCAAAAATTCCATGGTGAATCCTAGCTAAGATGAGTAATAGATAGACCTGATGGAAAGCGAGAATCAGATATGGTATGAGGGGTCATAATAATTGGGTGATACTGATCAACTGATAATGTGAGAACCTGATTGCAAAATGACGATTGAATCATGAATAATGAACCAACATTATTAGGGTTAAGAGAAAGGATGATGAATGTGGAAGGATCAATGAAGAGTACGGTTGTTCTTGAGTGTTGTCAGCAGTTGATGAGGAGAGGGAACCCGATTAGGGTTTTGAAAAACTGGAGATATTCTAAACCTTGGTTGAAAGGAAGAAGATGATACCAATAGTGGAAAATCAGTTTAACGGAAGGAGACTGAAGATTCATAGAGGATTAAAATAGAGGACTAAAGAGAAATGGACGTCGAGACGGGTAGCCGGGAAGGTAGGGAGGTGGAGGTAGAGGCGAAGGGAGAGGCGAAGGGAGAGGCAGAGGCAGAGCCAGAGGCTATAGATGTGGGTAGTCGGGATGCCGAGGGACAGAGAGGCGGATAAGTTGAGGAGGAGGAGGGAGAGGAGATGAGGGGGATAGAGGAGACACGTGTAATGGTAAAACTTATTAGTATATAGGTAAATATACAAAATATTATAATAATTTAAAATATTTTTTATAAATATTATTTAAATGTTTATTAAATGAATAACATTGAAAAATTCAAAACACCATTTCTATTTAGAGAAAATTCAAAATTAAAATAAATTGAATAAATATTTTTAATAAAACCCCATGAAATTAATATTAACATTTAACGTAAAAATTATATATATATATATATAACTTGTTTCTCTTAATTTTTTATTGGTAAAAAATTAGTTGTTATTAAATGGTTTATTGTAATAAATTTTTATTAAGGAAATAAAATTTTTTAGTAATTGTTTTTATTAATAAAAGACTCTTGTGTTTGTAAAAAAGTTGGCATTTGTATGATAAAGAAATATATTTAATTGTTGCTAATTTTTGTGTTAAATGATCAATATAAACTGATATAACCATTGGTAAAAACAAGTGTTGGTAGTTGAAACTAATACCGGTAAAACATAATATCTGTTGGAATTTTTCACTTTTACATACAAATATTTAATCTATCAATAAATTTTTGATGGTATAAGTCATTTTTTTAAGTGAATGGGGGTTTTTATATGACTCATGTATATTAATAATATTAGAGTTTTTCAAATATGCATGGAAATTATTTATAATGAAGATTTATATAAAAGGGATTTTATGGGTTATGTTTTAGAAATCCATTCAGGGTAGTATAAATACTATTTTCCCTTTATTTAATTATTAATATATGGGTTTTTTATTTATCCAATAAAAAAGTTTTATTTTTAATAAAAACATACCTTTATATTTTAATTTTATGGGTTTAATAATTATTAGATATTGTTTTGTGATATTTTTTTAAAATTGATAACATTGTCTCTGATTAGGTGCTCATAGATAGGCTCGATAGTATTCTAATATGGGTTTTGATTTTGGATGGTACTGGTGTGCGATTTTATGGATGAGCAATGAGTTTTTCAATTTGAGAGAACTGGGTGGGGGTGGTCTCTAACTCTAACATACTAGACTTAATGTACATAGACATTACATTTCTTTTATAGAATACTTAATATATTACACAAATATATGCCCAAAGACCATATTCGTTTAGTGTATTTAGAAACATAGAACATAATATCATAACATGGTAAAATATCTTCAACATCTCTCATAAAGATCATCCCTTATTTTTCCTACCTAAAACCTTTATTTATATCATGGGGAAAAGAAAAGATAAAAAGGTTGATCTCAAATGCTCAGTAAGGGTAAACATAGAGAACATAAAAAAACCATAAACATAAGAATTGAAAAACATGAACATAATGTTTAAATATCAAAATATTGAGTCATGAACTAAATCTTGGTAGTTTGTAAGACATAGATCATAAAAGAACATTAACTATAATAAAATAGAATTAGAATAAAACATTGAATTATAGAAAATAAATAACCACATAATATGATTTCTGTAGTAGCCAAGACATTGCTTCCAATACAATCTTAGTGGACTAATTCCATTATTGAAGTTGGTTTACTTACCGTTCAGCCATGTACTACTAATCCAGATATACTTTAGATTTGAGCCTTGAATTACAAAAAAAAGATTTACCTGATGTTCCAGCCCTGTAATACTGATCCAGATTTACTTGTCATTATAGTAATGTCTGTCTTATGAGGTATAAATCATTACCAAATTCATTTGAGGGAGATATAGGTCCCACCAATCTCATAATGAAATCATTCTTACACGTTCCACAAAAACATAAATCATTCATCACAGCAAAACCCATGAAATAAAAATGGGTTTCTTAAACATCATTCCATTATAATCCATATAAAATAAATAGATTTCATAAAAATAATTTCATCATAAAGAAAAAAAGTCAAAGTAATATTAGGTATATAAACATAAACCAAGGTCATCTTAGATATATTTTTTTGATAAAACACTTGAACTTAATTCTTGAAGAAAATATCATTTCTTTTTAAAAAAACATTTCATTTCATCAAAATACCACAAGATTTTATAAGAAAATAATTTAGTTGAAAATAAACTTGAAATTTTTTAGAGTAATCTTTATGGAAATAAAGTTTCTTGAAACCATAAAAATCCATTCATGTTGTATATGTTAAAAATATTATCCTTGTAATTTTTTCAAAAAAGTCCAAAGTACCTGAAATCAAATAATGAAAAAATATTATTTTCATACCATTTAATAAACATTCACCAGAGGGTAAAATTAACTTTAAAAAATAGTATAATAGTATAAATAATATTACATACTTAGTACGTAACACCCCGAGATTTTATGAAAAATATTCTTTCTAATTTCATTAATGTATTGTGTTATACGCTACACCAAAAGGATCTTATAAAACATGCATCCCTGACTTGGCTTTCATTACACGAAATTGTGACCTTCCACGATAGCGTGTGTTGTACGCAATACCGAGTTTCGCTAAACAACGATAGGTTATATAAACTAGCCATTATGAATAGTAATACCCACTTTTTGAAATTTTATAAATTTTATCTTTCAAAATGGACTTCATTTTTTGATTCGGAATATCGAAATTAGCCTAGGGTGAAATTTTGGTATTTTTATGAAAACTTTCAATTTTTGATGAATAGTGAAAACACTCGGTTACTATTTAAAAAAACGACTTTTTATTTAAATAATTATTTACTTTATTTAAATTTATTTTAGGTCAAAATTGATACATAATACCTATATAAGTTCAAAGTAATTCATTGGAGTCATTTTATAATAATTTTAGTTATATAAAAATTTTATTGAACTTTTCACCGTCTTTTACCCACCTCCTAGGAGAATTTGGAAATTCACATAAAACATAATTTTACCACTTCTATGAGTGGAATTTAGAAAATTTGAGAGACACAGTTAATATCATGGACTAAAATATGGTTCAATGAGATGAAAATAATTTTTGGTGAATAGTAACTTTTTACTTTTTTTTACCACAGTTAAAAGTAAATAGGGTAATTAAGGGTAAAAATGATATTATTATTACCCTAACACATGTACTAATTTTATTGGATAAGTGTAATTCGACTAAAAACAGCCTTAGGAATAAAATATGACCATTTAGGTCCACTTGGATTAGATTATGACATTTATTATTAATTTATTTAAAGAAGGGTTAAAATAGTTAAAATCAATGTTTAATAACTAAAAAATTTTAATATAGGTTTATACATAAGATAAATTCTACTATAAATATTCATTATAAAGATAAAAATATTTCCTACATAATGGGATTTTATTTATGATTTTGTGACATTAAATAATTTAATTTATTTATGACCCAATGAGGATGAAGTAATTATCTTATTAATGAAATATTGACATAATTAATGTTATATATACCCAAATAAATGTAATCTGAGACTTTTTATAAATTACACTAATTTTATAGGTTAATATGACATGTTACTATTGATTTAATTAAATTTTTTCGAACTAATCATTCTGTTATAATTTTCACAAAAATCAATTACCAAAATATGTCAAAGTTGACATAAAATAGTTTTTAAAACAAATATTATATTATTAATTGTTATTTTATTCCTAAAAATATAAGGTTCAGGAAAATGATCTAGATAAGGTTATATATATTAATAATAAACAACTTGGTTTTCGTTTGTCTTATTATAGTAATTTTATTAACCTTATAGTGTAAGAAAACAAGAAGACACAGTACAAGTAAAATTATTTAACTTAATGTTAAATCTAAATGATAAGGTTAAAATACAAACCTAAATTTGTCTAAATTCTATTTGATGAGAGGATTTATACCCATCCCCACCTTAGATTAAAAATAAATCAATTTGGAGCTATTATAAACCGAATATGATTTTATTATAAAATAATATTTTGAGTTTTTCAAAGGTGCCCCTCTCCTCCCTTATAAAAAGGGCTCCCCTTCCCTCTTCTCTTAACACCCTTTTTATCCTTGAAGCTCGGCCAAACCCTATCCATTTCTCTTATATAATTCCCTAGAAACATTATGAAGGTTCTGGTAATCTCAAAATACCAACTCTACTTCTTTAAGAGAAGGCTTAAATGAGGTGCGTTGAAGAAGTGGTAGTCTCTTCTTTGGATTCTCTCAAGTTTCTTTCTTCTTCAACGTCTTCTTATTTAGTTGTTTCATTATAAATTAATAACATCAGTATCACTCATATATATATATGTTATTATTAATATTAAATAACCCTATTTCACCTTCTATCCGTCCTACGGAAAAAAAATCATTGCGCCTGCGTACGTACGGAATACCTCCTCAATGTCGTGGTGTAATCTATTTTTCCACCAACAACTTACATGGATGAGTATAATGGTGTAAAGAATAACTATATACTGTTATTATAACATCATAATAATTCTGATATATTATACCATCCACTCCAATTCTATTCAATAATTATGGGAACGATATCATCGCTTGTGCGTACGTAAGCATTACCGTCTCCACAACGCGATGAGATTCATTCTCCATGTTAACCATACATGAATGATTATAAAGTTTATATAATGAATAATAATGAAATATATGACATAATAATGCTACTGGATTTAGGTATATATATTATATATTTATGTCATCTATTTAGTATCATTCTATTCAATAAGGAATCAAAAACAGCGTTTATGCGTACGTACGGCCTACCGTCTCCATGAACGGTGTATTTCATTCCATTTATCAATATATAATATATATGTATATGATGAATATATATTATATATAAATAATGTTTTACATTATGGAATTATGTAAATCAGGATATAAGTAATAATATCAAGAACAACAAGTCCAAACATGTACGATAAATAAAACGATTTTACCCAAAACGCAGCTTTAACATGGAACTTACAAAATAACGGGTAATATAAAGTCATAAGTTTACCATATATGATATCATAAAAATGAATATGATTCTGTAATAAGTGAATGAAATTATTTAAATCATTATACAGGAGGTTCGAATACGTACGAAGCATATCGGACCTTAGGTAAGGGATAACCTTTCCAATCTCATTCTTATCCGAGATTGTTTATTCGTAAGTATTTGCTGGGGTTATTGTTATCATCCATGCCCATGTTTTTCAAAAAAAATTCATATATTTTTAAAGTCCTTTTTACCCATTTTTGAATTTTACCACATGTTATGAAAGGAATCTTACTTTTGTTTACCACACGAGGAACTTTCTGACTTTTCCGACAAAAGTACGAGGAGAATGTTTTTGTTTAACTTATACGGCATGAATGGATTTTTTACGGTTTCATAAATCCTTATTTTCATGAAGATTACTCCACAAGATTTCATGGTTATTTTCAACAAAATCCTTTTCTTTTAAAATTTCATGGCATTTTGTGAAAAGAAAATGATTTTGAAAAAGAATAGATATTTTCTTCAAGAATTCATTTCAAGTGTTTTATCAAAACCATTTTCCATCCAAGATGAAATTATTTCATATGTGTATGTTTCAAGTATAATGTCTTTATGATTTACATGTTTTCACTTTTCTTATTATGAAACAATATAAATTTATTTTATATGGATTATGTGATGATGGGATGATGTTTTTGAAACCCATTTTATTCATTGGGTTATTATAAATGATGTATGTTTATTTTGTGGCACAACTAAGTATGATTTCATTATGAGATGGGTGGGACATATATCTCCCTAAAATACATTAGGTAAAGATTTATATCCCATGAGATAGACATAGCTAGAATAGTAAGTTAATCCGGTTCAGCAATACAGGACTAGAACGAGGAGTGAACTCAATTCAGAAAGGGACTTTGTCCACTAAGATGGTCTTGGCAGCAATGCCTTGGCTGCTATGGAAATCATATCATTTTCTTAATGGTTTCCAAAATAACATGTTTTATTCCCATGCTATTTTATCATGATTAATGTTTCATTATTATCTATGCCTTATGTACTGCCATGTTTTATGTCATTTCTCCAGATTTTGATGTTTAAACATTATGTTCATGTTTTTAAGTTCAAATGTATATGATTTGTTTTATTTTATCCATGCTTACCCTTACTGAAAATTTTATCTCACCCTTTATATTTTTTCTTTTTCCCAGGATATAAATAAAAGTTTTAGGTAAGAAAACAAAAGGGGAAGATCTTTCACCACGATTAGAAGATTACGTTCCGAGTTTCCAAAGACACTAAACTATTATGGTCCTTGTGTGTCTATTTTGTTATGTATTAAGTATTCTAAAAAAGTAATGTAATGTCCATGTACGTCATGATTTGGGTCTCTACAGTTGGTATCAATGGAAAGGTTTAGTCATCCTTTGGAAACTAGGATGCAAAAACTTTAGTGAGATCCCTAGAGATATTTCTAAGGTATGTCTAGGGATGTCCCTAAGGATAAGTATACTTATAGGATATAGTCCTAGAACTATGGTAATGATCTTAGAATTTAACCTAAGATGTTAGATATTGAGGGTACTCCCCCTTTACTATGTTGTTTTCCTTAGAATGATTTTTTCCTCTCACACTATTCTTTTTGGGTTTTAGAAAATCGCTGGAAACAGGAAGATTCACGATAATGGAGGATATGATGGACAATAGAATGATATTCTTCATGAGAAACCAAATGAAACAGTATTTGGATGTCCAAACATCGTTATTATGTCTAATCAGCAATCTCATAATATGATCAATAATCTCAACTTTGGTAAGTTTCCCGACTCAGATAATAAAAGAAATATGGAGTTTCATGATGATCATAGAGGAAAGAAAGTTCAATTTCCCTCATGTAAATCATGTGGGAAAAGTCATCAGGGAGATTGTTTCAAAGGAAATTGAAGATGCTTTGGGTGTAGAAACGAATGAAACAAATCTAGTAAGTGAATTGTAAAAGGTTCCGTTAACACCATGGACAAAGATAATGGTATTTCTACGACATCAACAACGATTAGATGTTTTAAATGTGGAATGTATGGGCATTATGAAAACCAATACCCTAAGTGAAAATCTCATGAAGAGAATCAGCATGGTCATATGAGGATGATGATGAAGAGACTACAAATGAAATATGAGATGAAATAAATGATGAAGCTCAGCTAGTGGTTTAATAAGTTAGTGGAATGATTGTATATTTATCAAGCAAAATGTATGGTACTATGGAATAAAGAATCATCTAAGGATTGTTACACTATTGTTTTTCCTAAAGTATTTGAAAGTATATGTTGAATGGTACTGGTAACCATGAAAAGTTATTCAGATATTTTTGGAAAGAAGATGATATGCGCATAATGAAGGGATAAAGAGAAAATAATATGTTTGATAGTATTCATGAGATCATGGCTGATAAAAGGACAAAGTGATATCATTATTTGAGTATATAGATTTTATTTGGGATTTGTGTATGTGGAATGAGTTAACTTTTGACAGGATTCATGTTTTCACTAAGGTTCTATAGTAATTCATGTTTCAAAAGAATGCATCATTAAGTTATTCACATGTTTGTAATGTGACCAAAAAGATATATCTTATGATATATGGGGGACAAATGAAGGAATTCACATCCTCGGTAAATGAAATTTCTAATAATCAGACAGAAGTATTTTTGATAAGCCTAATGGTTGGAATGGACATCATATAGTATTGGTTAAGGATATAACTTTTTATTTCTGAAATGTTATGATAGTATAGTTTTAGAAAATGGATAACCTGCAGGACAGACGACAACCCGTTGCGTCGGACAAGGCTGTGGGAATCGAACCCACAACTGAAGTGCGACTGGCCTTTATCGCCTACCACTGGCCTATAGAATGTCCCTGGTTAGTAGAAACTAGTTTTATTTTATTAAGAGGTATGATATATGAAGAATAAGTTCATTTTTGGAATCATATATGATTAACCTCACTATAGATGTACTTATGTATATTTGATAACTTTTGCTAACCTTTTGTTTGAAATAGATGGAATGACCCATCATTTTATCACATGACCTGTTAACAGTTGACAAATAACAAATTCAACTTCATTTCTTTAAGAGATAAAGTGGAAATTGTTCAAAGCACGAACAATAGTGATATTGTACCAAAATCAAGCAAGTATTTCTTCTAATTTCAATTTCATCAACTTTATGGAAGTGATCTTGAAAACAAAAAAATGTTGTCCTAGTGCCCTTATATCCGATGAATCAGATGGTACCTTAGATAATCACAAATCTATGGCTTTTTGATGGTGGGATTTTTCATAGCCATGTTCTCTACCACTCTCCATCAGAACATGATGGATAGATTTCTCTTCCATATTAATATTTTCATCTATGTTCACATATGTGGAAACCCAGTGATTAGTTAATTTGGGTAACCCTTACGTTTCATACATTAGTTTTTAAATATTGGTTTTGGTATTCCTTTTTACTATGTGGGTTTCTATTAAAAAAACTTTCTAGTAGTAAACCATTTATAACCCCGACGAATTTCGAGGGAGAAATTCATTTTAAGGGGGGTAGAATGTAACACCCCGAGATTTTATGAAAAATATTCTTTTTAATTTCATTAATGTCTTGTGTTTTATGCTACACCAAAATGAGCTTGAAAAACATGCATCCATGACTTGGCTTTCATTACACGCAATCACGACCTTCCACGATAGCATGTGTTGTACGCAATACCGAGACTCGCTAAACAATGATATGTTATATAAACTAGCTGTTATGAATAGTCGTACCCACTTTTTGAATTTTATAAATTTTATCTTTCAAAATGGACTTCATTTTTGGATTCCTAATATCGAAATTAGCCTAGGGTGAAATTTTGGTATTTTTATGAAAACTTTCAATTTTTTATGAATAGTGAAAACACTGTTTTACTATTTAAAAACCGACTTTTTTTTAAATAATTATTTATTATATTTAAATTTATTTTAGGTCAAAATTTATACATAATACCTATATAAGTTCAAGGTAATTAATTGGAGTCATTTTATAATAATTTTAGATATATAAAAATTTTATTGAACTTTTCTCCATCTTTTACCCACCTCCTAGGAGAATTTGGAAATTCACATAAAACTTAATTTTACCACTTATGTGATCGGAACTTCGAAAATCTGAGAGACACGGTTAATATCAAGGACTAAAATATGGTTCAATGAGATGAAAATAATTTTTAGTGAATAGTAACTTTTTACTTTTTTCCCCACAGTTAAAAGTAAATAGGGTAATTAAGGCTAAAAATGATATTATTATTACCCTAAAACATGTCATAATTATATTGGATAAGTTTAATTCGACCAGAAAAAACCTTAGGAATAAAATATGACCATTTAGGTCCACTTGGATTATATTAGGACATTTATTATTAATTTATTTAAAGAAGGGTTAAAATAGTTAAAATCAAATTTTAATAACTAAAACATTTTTAATATAGGTTTATACATAAGATAAATTCTACTATAAATATTCATTAGAAATATAAGAAGATATCATAAATAATAGAATTTTATTTATGATTTTTAGACATTATATAATTTAATTTATTTATGACACAAAGATGATGCAGTAATTATCTTATTAATGAAATATTGACATAATTAATGTTATAAATACCCCAATAAATGTAATCTGAGACTTTTTATGAATTACACTAATTTTATAGGTTAATATTACATGTTAGTATTGATTTAATTAACTTTTTTCGGAATAATCATTCTGTTATAATTTTCAAAAAAATCAATTACCAAATAGTGTCAAAGTTGACATAAAATTGTTCTTAAAACAAATATTGTATTATTAATTGTTATTTTATTCCTAAAAATCTATGGTTCTACCAAATGAATTAGATAAGGTTATATATATTAATAATAAACAACTTGAGGTTCCTTTGGCTTGTTATAGTAAGTTTATTAACCTTATAGTGTAAGAAAACAAGAAGACATGGTAAAAGTAAAATTATTTAACTTAATGTTAAATCTAAATGATAAGGTTAACATACAAACCTAAAATTGTCTAAATTCTATTTTATGAGAGGATTTCGACCCATACCCACCTTATATTTGAAATAAATCAATTTGGATCTATTATAAACCGAATATTACTTTATTATAAAATAATATTTTGAGTTTTTTCAAAGGTGCCCCTCTCCTCCTTTATAAAAAGGGCACCCCTTCCCTCTTATATTCACACCCTTTTGATCCTTGAATCTCGGCCAACCACTGCCCATTTCTCTTCTCCACACCCCTAGAAATATTATGGAGGTTCTGGTATTCTCAAAATACCAACTCTACTTTCTTAAGAGAAGGCTTAAAGGAGGTGCGTCGAAGAAGAGGTAATATCTTCTTTCGATTCTCTCAAGTTTCTTTCTTCTTCAACTTGTTATTATTTAGTTGTTTCATTATAAATTAATATCATCAGTATCACTCATATACTGATATGTTATTATGAATATTAAACAACCCTATTTCACCTTCTATCCATCCTACATAAAACAAAATCATCGCGCGTGCGTACGTACGGAATACCGTCTCCACTGCGTGGTGTAATCTGTTTTTCCACCAACACCTTACATGGATGGGTATAATGGTGTAAAAAATAACTATATATGGTTATTATAACATCATACTGATTCTTATATATTATACCATCCACTACAATTCTATTCAATAATTATGGGAATGATATCATCTCTCGTGCGTACGTACGGATTACCATCTCCACGACGCGATGAGATTCATTCTCCATGATAACCATACATGAATGATTATAAAGTTTATATAATGAATAATAATGAAATATATGACATAATAATTCTACTGGATTTATGTATATATATATATGTATGTCATCTATTTAGTTTCATTCAATTCAATAAGGAAACAAAAACAGCGTTCATGCGTACGTACGACCTACCGTCTCCATGATCGGTGTATTTCATTCCTTTTATCGATCTATAATATATATGTATAGGATGAATATATATTATAAATAAATCATTTTTTACATTTTGGAATTAAGTAAATCAGGATATAAGTAATAATATCAAGAACAACAAGTCCAAACATGTATGATAAATAAAACGATTTTACCCAAAACGCTGCTTTAACATGGAACTTACAAAAGAACGGGAAATATAAAGTCATAGGTGAACCATATATGATATCATAAAAATGAATATAATTCTCTAATAAGTCAATGACATTATTTAAATCAATATACAGGAGGTTCAGATACGTACAAAGCATATCGGACCTAAGGTAAGGGATAATTTTGCAATCTCATTCTTATCCGAGATTGTTTATTCGTAAGTACTTTCTATGGTTATTGTTATCATCCATGCCCATGTTTTATAAAGAAAATTCATGTATTTTTAAAGTCCTTTTTACCCATTTTTTAATTTTACCACATGTTATTAAAGGAATCTTACTTTTTTTACCACACGAGGAACTTTTTAACTTTTCCGTCAAAAGTACGAGGAGAATGTTTTTGTATAACTTATTTGACCTGAATGTATTTTTTTTACGGTTTCATAAATCCTTATTTTCATGAAGATTCCTCCACAATATTTCATGATTATTTTCAAAAAAATCATTTTATTTTAAAATTTCATGGAATTTTGTGAAAAGAAAATGATTTTGAAAAAGAAAAGATATTTTCCTCAAAAATTCTTATCAAGTGTTTTATCAAAAACATTTTCCATCCTAGATGACATTATTTCATATGTGTATGTTTCAAGTATAATGTCTCTATTTTTTACATGGTTTCACATTTATTATTATTAAATGATATCCATTTATTTAATATGGATTATGTGATGATGTGATGATGTTTTTGAAACCCATTTTATTCGTTGGGTTATTGTGAATGATGTATATTTATTTTGTGGCACAAGTAAGAATGATTTCATTATGAGATGGGTGTGACCTATATCTCCCTCAAATGCATTGTGTAATTATTTATATCTCATGATATAGACATGGCTGGAACAGTAAGTTAATCTGGTTCAGTAAAACAGGACTGGAACGAGGAGTGAACTCGATTCAGAAAGGGATTTTGTCCACTAAGATGGTCTTGACAGCAATGCCTTGGATAATATAGAAATCATATCATGTGATTAATGGTTGCTACAATAAAATGTTTTATTCCCATGCTATTGTATCTGGATTAATGTTTCTTTATGATCTATGCCTTATGTACTTCTATGTTTTATGTCATTGCTCATGATTTTGATGTTTAAACATTATGTTCATGTTTTTAAGTTCAAATGTATATGAATTGTTTTATTTTATCCATGCTTACCCTTACTAAGAATTTGAGATCACCCTATATATGTTTTCTTTTCCCCAGGATATAAAGAAATTTTTTAGGTAAGAAAATAAAAGGGGAAGATCTTTATGGGAGATGTTGAAGATATTTCACCATGATTAGAAGATTACGTTCCGAGTTTCCAAAGACACTAAACTATTACGGTCCTTGTGTGTTTGTTTTTGTTATGTATTAAGTATTCCGAAAAAGTAATGTAATGTCCATGTACATCAATACTTGGGTCTCTACATAGTAAACATGGATGTGGATGATAAATGTATCCTAGTAAATACTTACATATAAACAATCTCATATAAAAATGATATTGTAAAATTATCTCTTATCATAGGTCCAATTTCTTCTATATGTTTCCAAAGGTACTGTATAATGGGTTTAAACATATTATTAACTTATTAAATAAGAATAATAATATTTATAATATCATATATGATTCCCTTGGGACTTTATATTACCCATTTATTTATCAATTAAATGTTTAAGCAATGTTTTGGGTAATAATTGTTTTATTTATCGTACGTGTTTTTACATGTTATTATTAATATTATTAATTTTCTTGTTATTTAATTACATAAAAGATATAAAAAATTATTTAAATATTAAAAATATTCAGTATATAAATATATATAATAGATTGATAAATGAAATGGAGCAAACCATTCATGGAGACGGCAGGTCATACGTACGCATGAACACTGTTTCTGTTTCCTTATTGAATTAAATGGAATAAAGTAAATCAAATATATATATATATATACATCCAGTAGAATTATTATGTCATATATTTCATGCTTATTTATTTTATTCTTTATAATCATTCTTGAATGGTTAACATGGAAAATGAATCTCATCGTGTCGTGGAGACGGTAAGCTGTACGTATGCACGAGAGACTATGTCATTCACTTAATGGTTAAATTGTATTGAATTGGATGGTTTATTAATTATAATGAATAATTATAATGTTTTATTAATTATTTAAATCCATTATACTCATCATTATACCCATACAAATTATTTATTGTCGAATCACAAATTACACCGCAGTGTGGAGATGGTAAGCTGCATGTACACACGCATAGTGATATTTTTATTTGTAGGATGGATGAAAAAAGATATAATGTTGTCCCATATTTATAAAAACATCTTATCATTTATAAGATATTGCATTTATTACTTTAGTATCGAAAAAACAGAAGAAGAGTAAGTAGAATAGGAAAAGAATATTTAAAGAGGTGATAAAACAATTACCACGTTTTTGAGTATCTCTTACTGATTTGCACAAAAGGTATCCTTTGGAAGGATTTATTCCCAAGGTTTGGCCTCAAGGATTATGTTAGGGAAGTTTGTATAGGAAATGGGAAGGTTTTGTCTGAGAAAAAAGGCTTTATAGTCATGATTAAAAGAGAAAGATAAGTTCCATTTTATAAAAGAGGGGAGGGGCACGTTTGGAAATACCAAAACTGTTAAATTAATATAAATTAATTTTTTAAATTAAAATCCCTCAAATGTAGATTATTTAAAATATTAGACGATTATGGGATGAAATTATCTCAATAAATAAAATTTAGAAATGTTTTGATTTTATTTTAAACCTTATCATTTTTATTTATCCATATTTAATCTATTTAATTTTAATTGTGGTAATAATATTCTAAATATTAAATTCATTTAAATATTTACTTATGTTTTTTAAAATATCCATAATTGGATAATTTATAAAATTTTAGACCTCATAATTTTCAATTTGTAAATTTTAAATATTTTAGTGATTTTTCAATAATTTAATAATATGTTATTTTTATAAAATATCAATAGTGGAAATTTTGAAACTATTCATTTATTTCATAGTAAATAAAATCCACATAGAAGATAAATTCTAAATAAAATAATTAATAAACTCCTAACATGTTATAGTCACCTAGAAAATTAGCAGAACACATTAATTAGTTAATATGATATATTTTTTTAATATTTTTAAAACAATTTTTTTGATATTTCTATTAATAAAATAATTTCTACATCACTATTGTGTTTCATTAATGGTAATTATTTATTCTCTAAAAATTAAAAATAAATTCAAATAATATATAAAATTTTATTATATTTAGGGAGAAAATTTATTTTTGAAGTTTTATCTGGTTTATCACTACATTAAAATTATTATACTTATAAGAGATATGAGAGTGACATGTTTTCACTTTATTTTGTTATAATTATAATTACATCACTTTAATGGAAAAAATTCCATTAAATGAATATACTCCAACCCTTAAGTAATATTTGTTGAATTTGATTAATACAATAAGATTTTTTAGGTATTAGGGTAATTTTATTATCTTTATCATATTGTTTGTTACCCTAATTTACTCGATTTACCTTTAACTATGGTAAATAAAAATTATCACAACTACCATTCATTATATCTTTAAAATATAAAATTAACATATTAAAATAATGTATACTAACTGATTACAAATCTAGAATCAATTTCCCCAAATTCAAAAGACATAAGTTTCATTAATTAATTTAAAATTAATTTTTGTTGTCAAAACCAGAAAATGAGTTTTTAAGAAGTAAAACCTATCAAAAGAATGACATGTGTTTACGTCCAATTTAAATGTGAAATTACATCCAATGAAAAAAATTATATTAAATGAATAAATTAATCTAATTACACTTTAAAATAATAAAAATAAAATCTAACTATATAAATAAATTAGACAAAAGGCAGTTTTGAATTAAAATGCAGTATTTTTCAGTATTCATTAAAAATAAATTTTTTCAAAAAAATACCAAAAATTAATCCAAAGTAAATTTTTATGCCTAGATTCCAAATAATAAGTTTATTTTTTCAAATATAATATATAAAAGTGCTAAAAATTAGATTTAAAATTGGTGTTCCATTAATAGGTGGTAAAACTCTATTTTTTGAAAAATAATTCTTTTATAAAAAAATTGAATTTGTATTTATTTCATGTTATTGAATATACATAATATGAATGTTATTTTTATATAAAATTTAAAATGTGGTTAATACTATTCATAATGGCTAGTTTATATCACATTAAATAATGATATTTTAATAATATATCGTTGTTTAGGGAAACTCGGTATTGTGTACAACGCAAGATATCAAGGAAGGTTGATCTAGCGTGTAATAAAATATTATTAAGTGTTGTGTTTATCAAAGATTACATTGATGTTGCGTATAACGTAATCCAAACATAGTACTTTTTACATTGAAAAAAATCTATACTCAGTGTTTCATGAAATGAATTCTATCAAAACAACGTGAAATTGTGTGCAACATAACCAAGAATAGTGTTGCATATACTGCAAGCTAATATAGTGGTGCGGATAGCACAAGATAATCTTAGTGTATCACACTATACAAGACATAAAAAAATTAAAAATAATCCATCTCATAAAATATAGGGGTGTTAAATTATAACCCTTAAAATTAATTTCTCCCTTGAAATTCGTCAGGGTTATAAAAGGTTTACTACTTGAAAATTTCAACCATAAAAACCCACATCATAAAATGAAATACTAAAACTTAATTTTAAAAAGGAAAGTTAGAAATATAATGGTTACCCAAAGTCTCTCATCACTGGGATTCCACATAGGATAACATAGGGAGGAAGTAAAAACATTGATATGGAAGAAAAATCTAACCATCAAGTTCTGGTGGATAATGATAGATAACAAGGTTTAAAGATATATAACAACTAGAAAGAAATAAATCTATGATAATTTAAGGGATCATCAGATTCAATATATAATAAGGTACTAAGATAACATTTTTTGGTTTTCTTGATCCTTTCCCTAAAGTTGAATAAATTTTCCTGATAATAAATACTTACTTGATTTTGGTAAAATCTCACAGTTGTTCATACCTTGAACAAGTTCCACGTCATATCTTATTTGAAGAAATGAAGTTGAATTTTTCATTCTTGAATTTCCAAAATATCTTTTGATCGAATGATAGGTCATTCCATTTTTATCAAAAAAGAAAGGTTATCACAGGTTATCAAATATGAATAAGTCCACATATATGGAGATAATTTTTTAATATAACAAACTTCAACTAGAATATAACTTATACTATCTATAAATGGATTACCTTAAAATCCTTTAAAAATTGAAAATATAAAACTTTAGAAAGAGGTGAAATAAATCGTCGTAACATTACCATATCTCATTAGGTAGTTCTTGGTTGCCACATTCCAAAAATGTGAATACCTTAATCATGTATAACATTAAATACCATATAATATTAGTGAAAACATGCATTCTGTCACATTTAACTCTTTCCACAAACCAAAAATACCAAAAAATTATATTTACTCAAACCATGATATAACTTTTTCCTTCTAACAGTCATGAGGTCATTAATACTATCAAACATCTCTTTATCTCTTTATCTCATCATTTTGTGCATATCATATTCTTTCCAAAAACATTTCAATCAATTTTCATGGTTACTGATAGCATATACTTAAGTGAAACCACAACAGATCTACTCATATATATTCCAATATTTTATAATACTATAAAATAGATTCTACAACACTATTTTGGATTCCCATTACCTAAACACATAATCATTCCATGACTTTTTTTTCATACTCAACATCACCAACAATGATCACATTTGATTTGCTTTTGTATTTGGCCTTAAGAGGTTATTGACATTGATAATCATCCATACCCCTTGGAGTATGGTATTTGTTAGCATAATTCCCCATTTCCTTTCACTTCTAGCATTGAATTGTGGGTGGTGCGTTCTCTTTAGTATTTTCTATATTCACATCATTTTCAACCTTTTTCCCATTAATTCAGCACTCAACTGCTCAATGACATTCTTTTCCACACTTAAAACATTTATTAGTACCCTTAAGACAATTTCCTTTATCTACCCTTCCACAATTTGTGAATAAAGAAAATCTAATATTATTTTCTCTATAATTTCTATAGTTTCTATTGAATCATATCCTTATTTTCTTATCATGGCCATGGGATAGATTAGAAAATACAATCTACCTATTTGTAAGAATAATACGAGGAGGGTATATAATAAAAACATAAGATCTTGAACTCATCTCAATCCATAGAATTACTTTTATATGGTTGCCTCATCTTCTTGATAAAGTTCCTCCATAGAACTGCTTTACCTTAAAATAAATAAATACTCAACATAAACATTTCATGTTTTGAACAACAGAGAATAAAAAATATCATTTCAATAGTACAAATTCATTTTTCAACAACTTGTGGATTGGTTGTTCCACTAAAATAAGGTGGATGCCACCTTAAGAATGATTCCGGAGAACGTTGTTCACACCTTGGTTCATTTGGATGCCTAACAGGATTTACAGTCATAGAAATAATATTCCTCAGTCAAGATCTCATAAAATTTTATTTTTAAGAGGAAAATAATTTCATTTCCCATCACATCCAAAATTAATGTGTTTTTTTTGAGTACTAGATATTATCTAAAACACAAAAATAATAGTGTTAGAGGAAAAATCATACTATGAAAACAACATAATCAAGGGTGTTTACTATCAATTTATATCACCATAAGTTTAATCCTAGGTTATTATTAGGTCCACTAGGATAGATACCCTGAGAGGGGGGGGGGTGAATCAGGGTATAACATATTAAAACAACAGCCACTTTTGATCTTGTTTTGTTGTTACACAAAACCCTCTTCTCTCTCCTTCCAGTTGCAGAGTATGAATAAACCTTAAATTATGGACATGACACAACAATTTTTTCTTGGGTCACTTTCACTGGGCTATGTCCAAGGAGCATACACCGACAATGTTCCGATGTACCAATTCCACTATAAACGCACTGCTGTTTACAAGTTCAAAGTGGACTCACTATGACTTCTGGTTTACAACCACTCACAATTTGAGAACTTACTTCTCTCTCAACTCAAGTGATATCACTGCTTCTTCAAAAGATCCACTCACAATTTAGTGACTTGTGGGTCTCTTAATTATCACTAATGAATGCATCCAACACTATATGTAGAGGCTCTATTGAAGTCCAAAATTCATCCACTGATGAATATGCCTTTTCCCCTGAACACTGGGCAACAACCTTTGGAATATACCTTCGAAAATCACCATACTTCGCGAAGCTCCCAAATTCTCAATGCTCAAAAAATACTTCTTGAAGCTCCTTCTTTTTCATGAATATCCCACCTTCGCAGAGCTATTTTCATCACAAATCTCAAGTCGTCGTAGAGAAACTTCCCTCACGAAGCTCACTAAGCCAACACAGATCACACAAATTTCACGGAGCTAGATTATCCGCAGAGAAGATCCTTTGTTTCGTGAATCACACTGCCTTTCACAAAGCTAGAATAGCCGCTGTGAAGCACCTCTCTTTCACAAAGCACACTACCTTTGTGATCTACCATTGCATGATAAGAGTAAAACATTTTCTGCAAAAACTCTCTCTCTTCTCTCAAGGGGGTTGAGGCCTATTTATAGGCGATTCCACCGACCATCGAACCTTCCCTGTGAAGTCAGTGCAACTTCATCACAAATCTTAAAGCTCTGAAATTCAGTCAATATAGCCAATCACCACGGAAATTTTCTGATCACGAAGCTCATCATAGTCGTGGAGCGTTCTGTTAATTACTTCATGCCGCCATCGTGAATCTCCCTCGCATTTCCCTTCAACTCTTCCATTTTTGAAGCTCATCGTAATCATGAAGAATCACCGCCAACATTCTTTCGGTCTTCAAAAAATCCAAACCTTGAAGCCTATCTTCGCGAAACTCATGCCTTTTCCATATTTAAATTAGATCTTAATTGAAATCCAATTTTTGCGATGCTTACCAAACTCCAAATTTTGGACCCCAAAAATTTGGCAAACACTGGGAAATAGTGCCACCTTGTATCTGTTCTTTTTGTACCGCCTATAGACCATATCTTCCTTTTTCATGGTTCTTTGTCAACATTGACTATCAAAAACATCTCTGGAACTTGACAATTCACCATGTAAACTTACTTTTTCAACAAACATAATCAACCTAAAAATGCTGCAATGTTACCTTGATGGATTTTTCCCCAATAGTTATTCATGACTGTTACCATAATTCAAATATTTTAACCTATACTTAGACTTAACATTTAGGACATACATATTCATACCTTATAAATATCTCCAGGGATCTCCCTAATATTTTTGCATCCTAGTTTCAAAAGGTTGACTAAACCTACACTCTGATACCAACTCTAACGACCAAGTCCTGACATACATGGACATTACATTTCTTTTTCGGAATACTTTATGAATTACAAAAATATATTCCCAATGACCATATTAGTTTAGTGTCATTGGAAAAATGGAACATAATATTCTAACTTGGTGAAATATCTTCAAAATCTCCTATGAAGATCTCCCCCTTTTGTTTTCCCACCTAAAACCATTTTTATATCATGATGAAAAGAAAACATAAAAAGGGAGAGCTGAAATGCTCAGTAAGAGTAATCATGGAGATAATAAAAAAACATAAACATAAGATTGTAAAAACATGAAAATAATTTTTGAATATCAAAATCTTGAGTCATGAAATAAATCTTGGTATTACTTAAGGAATAGATCATAAAGGAACATTAGTCGTGATAAAATAACATTGGCATAAAACATGGAATGGTGAAAAACAAATAATCAAATATTATGATTTCCATAACAGTCTAGGTATTGCTAGAAATACCATCATATTGGAAAAATTCCATTACTGAACCAGGTTTACTTTCTATTAAATACTTTTATTATTGAATTGGATTTAAATTCTATTCTAGCACTATATTACTGCACTAGATTTACATGTCATTCCATCCCTGTATTACTGAACCATATTTACTTTCCATTCCAGCCATGTCTATCTCATGAGATATAAATCTTTACCCAATGCATTGGAGGGAGATATTGGTCCCATCCATCTCATAATTGAATCATTCTTACATGTTCTATAAAAACATAAATCATTCATCATAACTTTACCCCTGAAATAAAAAAGGGTTTCTTAAACATCATTCCATCATAATCTATATAAAATAGATGGATTTAATAAAAATAACTCCTTCATCAACACACAAAAAATCAAAGTAATAATATAGATAGAAACATACCCCAATTTCATCTTAGATGGAAAATAATTTTGACAAAACACTTGAACTTAATTCTTGAGTAAAATATCCTTTTTTTTCAAAAAGGTTTTATTTTCTCCAAATGACACACAATTTTAAAAGAAAAGAATTTAGTTGAAAATAGCATTTAAATGATGTAGAGGAATCTTTAAAGAAATAAGGTGTCATGAAACCGTAAAAATCCATTCATTCCATATAAGTTAAAAAAACATTCTCCTAATACATTTGCAGGAAATGTCAAAAAGTACCTCAAATCGAATAATGAAAAAAGATTATTTTCATACCATTTAATATAAATTCACCAAAGGTTAAAATTAACTTTCAAATATTATAGAATAATATAAATAATATTATATTCTTAAGAAACATATATGTTGATGATAAATTTACCCCAGTAAATACTTACATATAAACAATCACGGATAAAATTGAGATTGAAAAACTATCCCTTACTTTAGGTCCAATTTTATAGTTATGTGTCTGGAAATCCAATATAGTGGGTTTAAATATATTATTAACATATTATAGAACCATAATAATATTTATGATATCATATATTATTCCCTTATGACTCTATATTACCTGTTTATTTATCAATTTCATATTAAAGCAACGTTTTGGGTAATAATTGTTTTATTTATCATACGTGTTTTGACTTGTTATTCTAGATGTTATTACTTAGATCATGATTTACTTACTTCCATAATGTAAAACATGATTTATATATCATAAATATTCAGTATATTAATATATATAATATATAGATAAATGAAATGGAATACATCATTCATCGAGACGTAAGTCGTACGTACGCATGAACGTTCTTTCCATTTTCTTTATTGAATTGAATTGAAGAAAGTAAATGAAATATATATATATAAAAATTAATTAAATAAAATTATTATTTAATATAATTTATGATTATATAATCTATATAATTTATAATCTTTCTTTAATGGTTAACATGAATAGTTAATCTGATCGTGTCATGGAGACATTAAGCCATACGTAGGCACGAGCAGCGATATCATTCACACAATGGTTAAATGGTATTGAATTATATGGTATATTAATTATAAAGAATAGTTATCATGTTATATTCATTATTTACTTCCATTATACTCATCATTTTACCCATCCAAATTAGGTATTGTTGAAAAACAAATTACACCACGACGTGGAGATGGTAAGCCGTATGTACACATGCACAGTTATATTGTTATTCATAGTATGGATAGAAGAAGGTATAATTTTGTCCCATAATTATAATAAAATCTCATCATGTATAAGATAATTTATTTATTACTCTAGGTTGGAAACAACATAAGAATATGAAGTAGAAGAATAAAATAATTTTAAAAGAGGTGATAAAACAATAACTTCTTTTTCGAGTATCTCTTATTGATTTGCACAAAAGGTATCCTTAGGATCGATTTATTCCCAAATTAAAGAATCTAAGATGAATTTAGGGAATTTGGTAGAATAAATGGGATGATTTTGGTTGAGAAAAAGGAATTTAGAGGTTTTATTAAAAGAGAAAGAGAAGTGCCCTTTTATAAGAGAGGGAAGGGGAACCTTTGGAAATACCAAAACTGTAAAATTAATATAAATTAATTTTTTAAAATAAAATTCCCCCAAATTGGATTAGTTCTAGGATTATATGAGGAAGGGTTAATATAAACTCAAACAAAAAAATTTAGACTTCTTTTGATTTTATTTTAAACCTTATTATTGATTTATCCTTATTTAATGTATTTAATTTTAATTATGGTAATAATATTCAAAATATTAAATGGTTGTAAATATTTACTTATGCGTTTTCAATTGTCCATAAATGGATACTTTATAAAATTTTAGACCTTATAATTTTCACTTTAAATTTTTAAATATTTTTGTGATTTTTAAATAAGTTAATAATATGTTATTTTAATAAAATATCAATAGTTTTAATTTTGATACAATTCATTTATTTGAAATTAAATAAAGTACATGCAGAATATAAATTAGAACCAAAATATTTAATACACTCATAACATGTCATAAACAACTATAAAATTTGTGGATAACATTAATAAGTTCATATGATATTTCTTTTAATATTTTTAAAACAATTTATTTGATATTTATATTAATAAAATAATTTCTACATCACTATTGTGTCAAATTAATGGTAATGATTTATTCTATAAAAATTATAAGTAATTTCAAATTATGTAGATAATTTAATTATATTTCTAGAGAATATTTATGTTTGATGTTTTATCATGTTTATCAAGAAATTTCAATTATCATACTTATAATAGATAAGAGAGTGTCATGTTGTCACTTTCTTTTTTTTTAATTATATTTACATTACTTTCATAGAAAAATGTCAATTAAGTGAATCAATTAATACCATTAGGTGATATTGTTAGAATTTAATTCACCAATATTATTTTTAAGTGGTTAGAGTAGTTTTATTATATTTATTATATTGCTTGTTACCCAAATTTACCAAATTTACCTTTAACTATGGTAAATAAAAATTATCATAGTTACTATTCATAATATCCCAAAAAATTAAAGTAACATATTAAATTAATTTGTACCCACTGATTCCAAATATAGAATAAATTTTCAAAATTCAAAATAAAAAAGTTTCATTAATTAATTTTAAAATTATTTCTTATTGTCAAAACCGGAAAGAGGGTTTTTAAGAAGTAAAAAATATCAAAAGATTGACATATGTTTATGTCCTATTTAACTTTGAAATTACTTAAAATGAAAAAAATTTCATTAAAATATAAAAATATAATACAATTACACCTTAAAAATAATTAAAAAAAATATAACTATATAAATAAATTAAATGATAATATACAGTATTTTTTTATTATTCATTAAAATATGATTTTTTTCAAAAAAAATACCAAATATTCATCCAATGTAAATTTTGATGTATCACTTTAAAAGAAAAGGTTTATTTTTCAAATAGAATATATAAAATTATTAATAACTAGATTTAATATTGGCATGCCATCAAAATCTGGCAAAACTGCATTTTTAAAAAAATACTTCTTTTATCCGAAAAATTGAATTTTTTTTATATCATGTTCTATAAAATACATAAGATGAATGATAATGTTATATAAAATTAAAAATATTGTTAAAAATATTCATAACGGATAGTTTATATCACATTAAATTATAATATTTTAATAATATATCATCGTTTAGGGAAACTCGGTATTGCGTAAAACTCAAGCTATTGAGGAAGGTTGCTCTTGCGTGTAATGAAAGCCGAGCCATTGTTGGGTTTAGTGCAAGGTTACTTTGCTGTTTTATATAACATAATCCAATAATAGTTTTTCTTTTATTGAACAAAATCTATACTTAGTGTTGTGTGAATTTAATTCTATTAAAAGAACTTGAAATTGTATGTAACATAAGCTAAGAATAGTATTGTGTATACTACATGATAATATGGTGTTGCGTATAGCGCAAGATAATATCTGTGTAGAGTATAACACAAGAAATCAAATCAATTAAAAATAATCTATCTCATAAAATCTCAAGGTGTTATAATCACTTTGAGAATAAAATTCTAGGAAGAATATTTCCTTATAGTTATTAATTATCGTAACCAACGGTGGTAAACATATAGTTTATTTATATAATATTTATTATAATTACTCAATATTTTATTATATAGAGATTTATTTTTATCTATTATGGATATTAAAGTTGACTATTATTCTCAATTTGGTTCATATATTTTATTTAATATTAAAGTAATGAGTAAATTTCATTAAAATTAATATTATATTATTTATTTTTTGAAACAAATTATTCTTTATTTTAATTTTTTTGATAAAATACTTATGATAATTATTTATAAAACAATACATTCACCATGCATGTTTAGATTACTCTTTCAAGGTTTTTTTTAGAGTATTATGGAAATGTTATTGAGTTTAAACTAACCCACTACTTTTGAAATTCGGTGGACTTATCGATGTCATTATAAATGATATAGGAAAATTAAAGACCTCATTATTCATCAATTTTAAGGCTTAGATACAAGAGGAATATATGAAAAATAGAGTTTGGTTATATATACAATGTGTTGTAATAGTATATTCTTGGTTTCATTTTATCAAATTTTGTTGTTGATTGTGAAACTCAATGATTTTCCACTACAAGATATTTTTTTCCATTTTTCATATAAGTGTGTTTCAAATTTTTTATTAATTGATAATTATTATTTAAGGGAATATCATTCCCAAGTGGTTTATTTTATCCCTTGACACTAGTTTCCCCCCTCTAGAAATTGGGGGTCATTCTTGAGGCCTTGTGATAGTTTGATTCAGGTCTTAGAATTTGGGTACTTAGGATGGATCCTTATAAAAATATTATCATAATAAGAATAATTTGTGGGATGTTTGATATGATTTTAGAAAAGGATGTCTATGATTCATAACACGCCCATAAAAATATATATCCGACATTTTTAGGGAGAACATTGAGTTATCAAGAGGTCCAGGTAGAATAAAGGTTAGTGGAAAACATGTTTCTCTTTATACTAAGGGTCTTACTAATGGAAGTTAAAGATTTAAAAGTATACATCGATCATTATATTTATGACATAGTATCATAACATGAAATTAATTTCAAAGATATTTTTTTGAAAATGGATTTATAAATATTGAATTATCGTTTCTTTTTTAATGATATTTTAAAATACTGTGTAAAAATAGATTTGATTTTGTTGTTTTTGATAGCCATTGAGGATATAGATTATTCAAGTTGTATATTTGAATAGATATATTGATAATTAGTAAATAAAATTATTTGGGGAATGTATAACAATGATTCCATAAATTATTCCGACTTAATAGGGACTGTATTGAAAGGGAAATACTTTTGTGGATTCTAAACTTATGGTTTTTTTTATAAGTCATTTTCTGGTAACTAGAAATTAATATAATCTATGTTTGCCAAAATTTATAAATCGGGCCTTAGGGTGTAAAATGAAAAATATACCAACCTCTTTATTTAATGTATAACCTCATAAATCTATGTAATGGTTATAGAATATGGTTTTTAGTTTTCAAAATTTTAAAAAAATAGTAGGCATTGATAGATATTATTCCATTATGTATAACCACACTCACAGAGTTTTTTTAGTAGGGTAGTTTTGTATTTTCTAATCAACAAAATATATATTACCTTCCACTCATAAACAGATAGATGGAATAGATCTTTTATTTTTCTTATGTTTAAGTGGATGTATTTTCAGAATGAATTTTAAAATTTACCTGCATGTTCTACATGATGTGGAAATCTAATAATGGAATACCAATGTTGGAAAATAAATATATTATAATTCATTACCCTATTACACATAAAACATTACATAATTATTTTAGTAAAGTTTTTTTAAATAAATTTTATAAGTATTTATCTCAAATGACAAGTGGAGGGGTGTCTTATCTTGAGAAGGGTCGTGGATTTCAGCAAATAAGAAAATTTATTTTGGTGAAATAACTAAAGAAACATCAATATACATAAGAATAGATGGATTCTCTAAGATGAGAACGTTTCCAAATAATTCTGTGTCATGTCAAGAACATCAATTATTAAAGATAAAATAATTTCAACTGATCTTGATACAATGAAGGTTATGATGTCTTGAGAGAGATCTAATAATGTATTTGAGATCAATATCATTCTTTTATTTTATAGATATTACATGAGTGTTATAAAATTATTCTCAAATTTAGTTTCCCTACTGATGTAATTTGATCATGTGGAATTTAATTCAAAATGAGATGATAAACTCAAATAATACTTTTAATATCTTAAGTGAATACTTACCTCAGTACATCATCTTATCCTACCAAAGAAGGGTAATGGATACAAGGTATATTATGATGCTTTTGGAGTAGGTATGGGATGTGTTCCTATAAAAGAAGGTATTTCCAATGTGTAAAAATTGATATTGTTAAAACCACAATAAAGAAACTATCTTTTGAATTATTTAGAATTGGACATGATATTCCATGAATTGAAAAGCTAGAGGAACTATATCATTAGTGATTAGTTCAGCATATTTACTAAAAATAAAAATTTGAAATATAAATTCTAACAATATTATCTCAGTTTTAGAAAACCTTGTTTCACATAGTATATTTAAAACATTGATTCTAAATGTTTACATATACATGGAAAATATAATATTGTAGTTGATTAATTTAGTATGATGACTCAAACGAAATCAATTAAGGATGTTAATGTGAAATGGAAAGTAATGGGTATTTGGTCCAATTTTCTCTAAGAGACAAATAAAATATGAAGTGTTTTAGTTCATCTCAAAATTAATGTAACTTATATATTATTACTGGAATTGGGAGAGTTAAAATTATATTACCCAAAGTGTAAGGGGATGTGAGACACCATTTATAGTGGGAGACCACTAATTGGTGGAGGTTTTCATTGAATTTAACTCTTTATTATAAATAGATAATGTATTTTCTAATTAATTTGTGGAATAAAGTGATGATGATCTATCATTATTCGATTTTTTCGGTTCACCCAACGACTATATGAAAGACTATGGTATCATGTGGGAGATTAGTTAGTTGAAAACCAGAAGGATATTACTAAATTTGTTTCTTAGTTTTTGATTTCTAGTTGGTAAAGGAATAACCCCAACAACAATTTTGTTTGTTATAAAGATTACCTATAAATACATGGAATTTAGGGGACATTTCAATGGTATTAATTCTAGGTTTCCCTAATACAGTTTTAAATAATGATTCTATTTTGGTTGTGGTGGATTAAATCACTATTTTGGCACACAATATACCCATTCTGGAAAAAACATTCCTGAGGGCCTTGGAAATTTGTATGTCAAGGAGACTATTAAGCTTCATGTAGTTCCCAAGTATAACATTTGTCATACAGAAATTTATTATACATAATGATTCATCAAGGGACTTAATAAATTCTTGGTATACTAAATTATTGTCAAGTATAGATTACCATCCTTAGAGCGTTGGGTAAACATTGTGAATTATTCAAATTTTAAACAATGTGATTTGATCATGTTTTTATAAATAATGGGAAGTACATTTATCCTAGGTGAAATTTTACTATAATAATAGTTTAATATCTTTAATATATATAGAAAACATCATGATACTTTGTTTTAGACCTTTAATACCACAGTTATAGTAGGTGTAGATACAGGAAAGGTGTCTTATTGGATTCATTCTTTTGTATGAAACAACATACTCAAATAAAGATATTTAGAAACTATTAAGGATTGAACAAAGTATATATAATTCATATATGGATCATTGATTATAACCCTTTGTGATAAATGTGGGTGATCTTAATTATTTTAAAATTACCTCAATATTTTAGAAATCTGGGAAATGCTAATAAGAGGAATCTTACACCAAGATTTTTAGGTTCATTTTTTAATTATGAAGAAGATTAGTTAAGTAGAATATTTTTAGGAATTAACTATATAGTATGTGGTAATTCAAAATTACTTCCATGTATTTTTGTTTATGAAATATTTTTAGGATATGTATGATGTTTTTTAATCTGTGGAGTTGAATCCCAATAAAATTTTCATTAAAATACTTATCTAAATAGTGTAGATAAAATATATGGTGTTAAGTGTTAAGTATATTCCTTTTGTTTAGGTGTTGTATAAATAAATAACTATTAAAAAAAGAAACACGGGAGAAGAAATATCACTTGTGGTAGTAATATAATGGGTATTTTTATGAAATCAAGTAGCTTTCTAGGTCAATAATTTTTTATAGTGGGGGAGAACTATAAAAAAAGTGTTTTTATAATTATTTAATAATATGTATTATGAATTAAATTCACATATTGATGTTTTGGTGACATGGATTGTGGTTAAAGTTTTATTGTTTAATTAAGGACTCTTACTTTTTATATGACATGATTTATAATAGTTATATAGGTATGTCTGTTAAATAATCATTTTATAGGATTTATTATATAGATATTAACACGAAGTTATATCCAAAAAATATTAATATGTTGGAATTTAATTTATGGAATATATATTTATTTAATTAGGATTATATTTGGAGGGTTTAAATGTTAGTTTAAATGACATATGTTTGATATGGCCTACACCACCAGAACCCCACAGGGGTTAGTGGTAAGATGAGTGTGTCACCCTAAGCCCACCTCCAATAAGCCAAGCGTTGGAGACTACCACCAATAAAGAAATAAAATATTTGGTAATCCTATCCTATGATAACCTACATCATATATACCGTATAATATTTTAAATATAACAAACAAATACCATCAATATAAATAGATAGCTTAATATTGTCATGATACATGTATGGGACAATAACTATTTAGTATAATTATATAATACAAGACCCCAATAAGTGAATAAAAATTTAGAAGATAAAAACTATTAGGTACTAATGACTATAGGAAGAAAAAAACACCTCCACTCTAGGTGGTCTCCTAGAACGATTTCTTCATATAACTATTTTTACCATGAACCTAAAGTGACTACTATAAAATATCTTCTCCAACTCCACTACCTCCATCAATGTAAGGGTCATCCCAAATTATGATATTTCTACACAGACACAATAGGATTGGGTAATTAGGCAATGTAATATTGAGTATAAATATACCCATGATGATTTGTTGGAATCATATAGGTATAGATAAATAAATAAAAATCAACTCAAACCCAAGACCAAGGAAAACAATAAGAAGGAGAATCCTATGGAAAATCATATATACTCTAAGGACAAGGATTCAATATAAAATGGGGAAAATAAATCTTTGTAGATCATAATTAAAAAGGATAACATCTATAATAAACCAAATATACTTGAGTAAATAGTATTGTAAATCATGTATCCAACACCATATGGTAAGCTATCTCAAGAAGGATGGTAAAAAGACTCCATATGTCAATATTATCTACATCCAAAAATACCGATACATCATAAGACACACAACAAATAAACTATATGGAATTCATAAAATTTAAATAATCACTAGGTTGTATTTGTAATGGAGTTCACATGCATTGATAAATACACCATTTGAGTGGGCTATTGCCCCCTATAGAGGACTTTCACCCTACTATGTGTAATGTGAATCAATCAAGAGAGTAACCTACACCGTGAGGGGATGACCGACACCCCATCACTATGAGAGGATTAAATACACCATAAAGTACATAAATGATCCCACCTTATATATAATATACTGCTTGGAGGGTTCTAACCCTATGATTTATCTATAATTTTCCACCCACACATGTCATCATCTCTATATTGATATGAAACTAAAACTTTTAAAAGAAAACCAATATAAACCCTAAGTGATAAAGATATATAAAAATCCGCATTATATATTAAAAAAAATCATTGAATGAGGTACTCAATCATTAAAATATATCATTGAGGTGAAATTATATGAAAAATACTTCACACAACCATGTAAATGGTGTGTGCAGGTATGGTACTGAGTGTGTAGGTCACTTGTAGAAGGTAATTCATAAACATTCTAGAGTATATTTTTCATGTTTTAAATTAAATGACATGTATATAAGGGTATATACAATGTATAACTACTCAGGTTGGAAGGAGTGTACTCTAGTTAGAGATTGAGTCACCTCACCAAGTGTACATGATGTCTCTATGGAATACAGGATGTGTAGGTCTTATAGGACTTATTGAAATGTATATATAGTACATTCCATATCACTCTATCAAATAAATTTTACATGTGTGAGGTGGAACATGACTAATGGGTCTAATTCATTAACTTATCATGGATTTTGAGTATATATTAAGTCACATAGTCTTGTGATACATAGCAAGCGACCCAAGGATACACAACTTGTGACATTTAATTCTTCATGAAATACTAACTTCCATGGTTACTGAAATACATGATGAGTATCTCAGAGGTATTTTTCATGTGGAATTAATAAATATTACAGAATCATAATTAGTCACTTACATGGAATACAATGTAGAACTACATGTATTGAAGTCATAAAAAATAATATACTTACAAAAAAATCTATTTCATGATGTTAACACCATTGTTTCCTCCATCCCCAATCATTGATCTACTGATTAAATAACCCAAAATCCATTTTACCTTGTGAATAATTCCATTTACTAATCTCATTAGTGGTCGTAATTTGATTTCAATTCATTGGTTAAGAAATATATAATAAAATTAAAGAATGGTGGTGAGTTAAATATTTGACCCGACCAAAATAATTCATGAACTTATCTAATAAAAAATAAAAATACATTGAAAGGAATAAATTTATATATTAATTATAAAATAAAAATATTTATTCCTATAATAATAAATTAATTTATCAACATTAGATAATTATCTATAAAAATTAAGAGGCATCATTTGAAATTATTTCCATGAAAATTAGTGAAATAAAAACTTATATAAAAAATAGGGATTCATTCACATGTTATTCCCATAAAATAATCATTTAATTACCAAATATTCAGGATCATATGATGAATATATAACATTTAAATATTTAAATCAATTATTCATGTGTCGGGATGACAATCAAAACTAATAATTCATTCTAATAATTTTTTTCTTTACTATTTGAGTAATTAAAAATCCATGAATTTATACATAGTCCATCGATAGGAAAAAACATAAATTTCATTATACATAAAAATAATCCTCATAAAATATTAACTTTTATAATGAAATATATTATCCTTAATAACTATAATACTATTATTATCTCTATAAAATATCTATTGTGTTTATCATTGGAAAAATCAATTTTTGGAAAAATAATTTTAAAATGAAAAATAATTTTAAAATGAAAAATAATTTCTTTATTCAACATAAAACCATTATCATAGAAATACAATAAAAACGATTTCTAATCTTTTTATGCCCAAAATAATTATAGATTAAATTATCATCAAATATTTGATAAATAATCATATTTTAATCATATTAAAATTTTAGTCATTTTTCCTTAAAATATGAATTGATCAATCATGAGAAGAAGAGAATTGAACAAGTTAATATAAGTGAGGCATGGAATTTAATGAAATAAATATTCCTACCTCATTGGAGAATAGTTATTTTCATTGATTTTTTCTTGATATTTTTTTTAACAACACCACCTTAAATAATGTGAGAATCATAAAGAATGTTTCTTCAGTGTGCTAATAGGGAGAGAAAATTTCTCAATGGTTTTCTTCTACTAATAAAAAATGAGAATAACTTTTCTCTTGAATTTCTTATGAAGTAAAATTAATTTTATTGTGAAACTAATACTACCTAAAACATCATTAACATAAATTCAATATTAATTCACATTAATTATTTCCTCTCATAAAGGTCAACAACAAAATATACCTGGAACCAAAAATATCTCTAATAGACATTTCATTATCACATTTACACATCAAATCTGTGTTACCAAGCCCAAAAATAAAAATATTAATTTATAATTATTTATATAATTTTTGATTAAAAATATTGAAAAATACTAGGACCATGGCTCAATACCCAAGCATATAATATATAACTCTCCTAATTAAAACACATAATACAACTATGTTGTCAAAAATGTTATAAATTCTTTTTTCAGGATGTCGCTTTTCACCCTGAGTTCCACTCAACAGTACCTTGAGGTGGTTGGCCACATGACCTGAAGTGTATATCCCCATAATAAGAGAGGCTACGAGCTAGAAATAAGGGCCTCATGTGTGTATGTGGGGATACCATGCTTTCATATATCAAGTATGTACATTGGTAGACTATATATATTAAATAAAAAAATAAAAATAAATAATAGAAAACATTATAAGATAATATAAAAAACATTTAAATATGAATAAGAAACTGGATGAAACAAAATAAAAATAGTAGATACAAAGGATTCTCATGATGTCATATGTCTATAAAAAATATGAGTGTAGGGGAACAAGGGTACAAGAATATACAATATGCTATTCTAAAAAATAAAAGGTCAAAATATGAAAAACAACATCTCAAGCCTAGGATCCATCCTTTTCCCAAGATCCATCTCCATATGACATATCAATCAAGAATTAAAAGTATCACACTTCCATTTATCCATACCGAAGATCAGAAAGTCTACTTGAGTACGAAACAGCTCTTGAGTAGGGTATGAGATATAAATCTCTATAGGTCGGCACCCAAAGGATCTAGGCCAATCCATTTTTTGAAACAAATGGAAGGTAGTGTGCCATATATAATTTATGCATGGAAATAAATAAATAAAACATCAACTCCTTGTTCTAGGTTCTTAAATGGTCACTCATCCCACACCACATATATAACAACCATGACCTTTATTACACACATAAACATGATGTATTACATAACCTCATCACTTGATAAAACATGTAAGATATATAGGTATAGTGTATTTGGGAATTAGGAACATTACATAACAACTTAAAACATAAAATACAACATCTTTATTAAAAACATACTTTACTTTACCACTATATTCTCTCATACTTTGCATTGCATAGGATAACCTGAGGACATGCATAAGAAAAGGGTGAGCTATAAAGACCAGTAAGGGAGTAAAAAATGAATAACATGATGATTAAAATACATGTTAGGAAATAGGAATATAAATAGATCCTAATATAAACATGAACACAAAGGGATGATATAGCATGATTGTCATAACATAGAAATGTGGCAATAACACTTAACATGGTATTTGCATGAGCCAAGGCTCATTGTACATGGAGTATGAGTCTACCCTCATTGTAATTGAATTAGCATGAGTAAATCCTCATTTCACTTGAATTATCATGAGTAAAACCTCATTACACTTGATGTATCATGATACTAATCTTTACACAATGCATTGGAGCGCTATTAGGGCACACCCTTCATAAACATTTCATTTCATGCATAAGTGTGCCACATAGATCACAAAACATGAAATCATTCATCATTATTTATTCCAGGTTAAAGGTATGAAGAATACATACATGAATCATTATAATAAATAAGTAAATTTTCCTAAAGTTTAATACCCTTGATAGAGAAATGGGCATGATATTCACAACATAATGACATTGGATTGAAAAATCATGGTGCAATTTTGGCAGCGTAACAGCGTGACATAAGAATTCATAAAAATGGTTGATGAGAAAGAAAGGGGTGTATCATAATATGTAATGAAATGTACAGTAAGGGGGTCATATAAGTACATGTCCTAACATATTTAATGGAATTTTAATTCATAATAAAAAAGAATTTCTTGAATGTAAATGAGGAGAGAGAAATTCCTTAAGGAATTTCGGCATAGTAATGGGTGTACATGAGAGGAATTAATGAAAGATAAAGGGGTATCACATCATTAAAACATTAATAGGGAAGTATGGGGGAGGTGTGAATTCATACCCCAACATTTATAATTTAAAACAAAAGGGCATAACAATATTAAGAAACTTGGATAAAATGAGAATGAAAGGAATACCTTACTTGGAAGTGTGTTCCCAATGTCTTGGGAGAGGCTTGAGTGAGGCTTCTTGGGATCTTTGGGAACCTTGGGATATTTCTAGAGAGAGGAGGGAATGGGTTGGATGAACTCCAAAGGCTTCGAGTGAAGAGGATGTGGGAGCTTGGGTTGGTTTATATAGGAAAGGAGAGGGAATTTTTATTTTTTACGTTTGGGACACCACACATTAAAATAATCAAAACCACAAACCAAGAAAATGGTTTTTACTAAAGTGGATTGAAAAATAATATTTTATAAGTCTGATGGTAGAACTTCTTAAAATAATTTGGTTTCTTATGTGGAAGTGAGTCACACTCACAAGGAAATCAATTTAAAAAGCTAAAATGTTTTATAAGTCTTGGAGGGTCCACTAAGGCTTTGTAAAAAAATAAAACAAATATAAAATCACATTATCTTAATGGTAAAACATATATTGGCCAAACATAATGTTTATATTATTTTATTACATCACTATTGATTCATTATGATGTAATAAAAAACATTATATATTTAAACGGTATTTAATTTTTACCCAAAATTTCGAATGTCTCAGATGTAAAGGCACGGAAAATTCCTGGTAATTTTTTTAAAATTATTTGGGATTATTCGGAATTTAAAAAAATTTGAAGCGTGTGATTCCAAGGCCTAGTGTGCATGAAATGATTTTTGAAAGCTTTTTAATGTACGTTCAGTAAATGTGTGGGTGTCATTTTCTATCTTTTGAACTTGTGCTCTGATTAAAAACTAGAGGGTACCGTTGAATCTGCAGTGCCAAGATTCTCTTAAGTGAATCTTTACTTCAATCACAGTAGGTCGAGAGAAAAAGTTAAATTTTGGAATTTTCAGAAAAATAATAAAATAACATAACAACTTATTTTATTTCTTTTTCTCCAGCGGTTGAGTGGCGGTGGTGGGGACTAGTGACTTGTCAAAACAATTAATGGCATGAATCTCCTTTATTTTTAACCACACCATTCGGGAATTAAGAGGTTAATTCATTTAATTAACCTCATCAATTCTTCTGTGCGTTACTAACCTTTACCCCCTCTATGTAAGAGAGGCTCAGGGTGGAGTTTTGACACGGATTCACCAAGAAAGGAACCTCTGGTGAAGTGATGTGACGTCTTCCACCGACAGATGACAAAAGAATGTGTGACGATGACCCAAGATCGAAGAACACTGATGACCTCACTTCGACGGGGAATATTCTTCCACCAATGACCACGATACCTCTGACAGTTCACAAGTTATGGGTTTTCATTTAATTTAATAAATTCCCATGATTTCTTCTCCTCATTCTTCATTTTCTTGGTGGTCATTTCAGAGGATTTGAATTGGGGTTTTCATTATTTTAATATAATGTATTAACTACCCCGACTTGTTATACTGTTAACATGGAGGGTTCGGGCCAAATGAACAAGTTCCAGACCCCCCGCCTCTTAATTTTTCATTGTGTTTTTCAGAGGTAGGTTTTCCAAAATGATAGAACTTCGAAACCAGGAGGTTCACAACAACTGAGACATCCCGAGAGGGCTGTAAGAGCATCGAGAAGAAAGAACGGACCACCAGACCTCACCCGGTGGCCCAAGGAAGAACCCGCTGGTGCTCGCCGGCCACAGAATAGGGTGGCGCTGCTTGGTGTTGTGGTAGTCCTGAAGGGATGGCTGATACCCAGCCGATTGCGTTTGTGGGGTAGCGTGCTATCACACACTGTGGGGAAGAGGGCCACGACATAAAAGTTGAGAGAAGAGGGAACCCACACCCCGCGGGTCTCGTGGGCCATGTGGAGGTTCCACATGGAACCTCTAATTGAAAAGTCGAATGACTCTTCTTGAGTCATTAGGGGAGCTGGCAGCCACCTGGTTGGCGAGCTGCACCAGCGCACCGGGCCGCATTTCCCAACAGGATATGCCCCTCCGATGGGTCAGCCCGGTCCGTGGACCAATGGGCCGAGCCCGCCGTGACCCCTCCCATCCAAGGAGGGTCGGGACAGTCCACAACCCAGTAGGCTAAGATCGTTGCAGCCTAGCCCAACCGGGCCGGGATAACCAGACCCGGGTCGGGTCAGCCCGACCGAGTTGGACTGGACCTAGACCCCTCTCAGGCCCAGATACATTTTAGTGACCATTACATGTGAACCATAAGTCCATTTAACGAACCATATACAGAGCTGAGATACTTGGAGTGATACGATCCTTTTGAGATTCTCCACGAGAGTTTTGGAGAAAGTTGGAGTACGGTCAGGTTAGATCGACTCTGAACCCAAACGGGAACTCGACACTAAAATGCCAATAACATACAGACCAGACGTCCAGTTGACACGTCGTGTATTGCATGTAACCCTTAGTACATGACATATCATTTAGTTACTTATTCTTGTGACTTAGTGCTGGTTGAAATACAATCTATGGCTTGAGGATAGGTTCTTTCTGAGGTAAGCGTACTATGAGCAGGAATTCAATGCCTGGGAATGAGGTGGAGGTTAGAGATAGATCGTACAAAGGTTAGTATCGAGCGATCTTGTGTGGTTAAGCACCTAGATATCCAGTGTGGGTCAACACTGAGAAATCCTATGTGGATCAGAACCTAGCGATCCCGTGTGGATCAGCAGTACACGACCCGAAGAGGACTAACCTTAGAGCAGCCCATTGCGGATCAGCGACATGCCAATCCTGTGTGGGTCAGTACTCAATGATCATGTGTGGGTCAGAGCATACCGATATTATGTGGGTCATATCCTCTATGGGTCTTGAGGGGGTTAGTAACTACTGATCTTGTGTGGGTTAGACTCTGCATGGTCATCTGTAGTGCCTCTCTAGAGAATAATATGATCTAGCTTCTCAACTAATCATTTGTACTTATGTTATTTAGTTATACCTAGTTTGAGAAGTTTATATTTATTTGTGCTTTGTGAATGAGATCATGCTAGGTGATTTTTTCTCTGTGGATTTATGAGAGACCTTCAGGGGTCTCAGGGTCCCTACTGAGTATTTTTATACTCACCCCTGCATGGCCTTCGTCCACACCTTGTTGTGTCTTGTACATGCGATGAGCAGCTTGGATGACTCTAGATGGAGCCAGGACTAGGTGATAAATGGAGGAGATTGGCTGACATGGAGATAAGTAGAGATGAGATGTACCTACCCTTCAGGTAGGATCCTCGATGGATGATTCCATGAGCTATTTTATGTTTTTCAGTTGTAGTTTTACCTTCCAGGTGGTCTTGTTTTCCATCCCCCTTTACTTTCAGTACACACTATTACTACTATAGTTTTACTTCATGGTTGCATCTTGTTGTGTTATTGGGAGGCGTGTTTGTAAAAGTTTAAAGTCAATGCCTTCCCATTTTAGGGATACACCTTTCTGGTGCTAGTCTCCATCCCCTGACCTATGGAAGACGGGCTTGGTGTAGTCACGACATGGGCCCCGGGGGACGGGTTGTGACATCAGAAAATTATGCAAAATTCACCATTGGATAATTTTGACATCATAATTCCAAAAATAATATTATTTTTATCGAAATAATTTTCCAAATATTTGAATTTTCACTTTTAAAATAAAAACTGACATTTATTGAAAATTTATGGGGATTGAAAAACAAACATTCAAACTATAATAAAAATTAAAATTGTCTTCGTAAATCTTATATGATCATTTATACTTAATAAAAAGTAATTTAATATAAATAATATTTTATTATTAAATATTATTTAACTCAAAAATACATTAATTTTCAAAAATTACTTCCTTAGTTGAATATTAACTAAAAATAATATTTTTCTGTAAAAACTATTTACAAAGTAATAATAATAAAATGAATGTATATTATTTGTTCTATACAAAAATAATACATATAATCATAGTGGTAGGGTCTTGTTACATAACCCCTTATAACACCCACATGTGACTGAAGGGTAAGTTGTGCGATGGTGACATACTCTTGGGGTGTCTCATATAACTTCGCTCGGGTGGTAATCTCTATCAACTTCCACTTCTCCCATAGGTGGTTCTGCTCGAGATTAATGTGTTGAATCTCGGCTTGGGATTGGTCAAGATAGAATCATAATGATGCCACAACCTTTATGATCTCTGAAAAATGGTCTTTATATGGAGAAATTCTACTGGATGAGTCCATCACTTCCTTTGTCTGAGTAAATTGGATTTGTTAAAGCCCCATATTTATACTAATCATGTAATCACTATTTAACGACTATATTAGAAACAGTAAAAATTCATAATAGTATTTTGAAATCCAAAAACATAAAACCAAATAAGTGAATATATTTTTATATATGCATAATAAGACATTTATTTTGATCAAGAGGAATTTTTATTAATGAATGTTTGGGTCGTTACAACCTACATTGTGCTAAGATGAATGTTTGAATGTCATACCTATGAAAGGAATAATATGTATACAAGGGCCAAGTAAACATGGTAACCCAAGGGGGAAAACCCCCAAGATTGTTCTTTGCCTTGGGATCTCACATTCGAATTCACCAAATGAGTGAACTCACAAGAAAAATGATGATGATTATGATGACAATAATAATAATAATAATAAGAGATGTGTGACATATGAAAGGAGGAAACAAATCCATTAATTTCAAGGTGGGGTCAGAGCCCATCTATGTAAATCTAAGCATAATCCCAAGGGTCACTATAGAACATCCATAATAACCAACATCATCAATTCCATCCAAGGCAACCCATATGATGTCCCTTGTATCAATCAAGACACGATGACTCTGAGTCCATACAAATTATTCACATAGGGGACCGAGTATCATCCTAGGAATGTCATAACCATCTTAACAAATGGGTATATCCTTGTTTTCTCCCCTGGGGAACTAGCCTAGATCATGAATATAAGTAAATCCTCCCGTAAAGCCTAAACATGGTAGGACTAAGTATCACTCCGGGAATGTCAAGAGTATCCAACCAAACAAGATGATTCCATCAATATAATCTTTAACTAGGGACCCATGTTCACTATAGTCCCATCTCAATTGATCCATATCAATCACATACACATGGAAAAGAATTTATAAAATTTCATTATATCCAATGAACATGTCATTCAAAATTTAACAAGCTATTCACATGTCACAATTAACTATAAAAAGAAATAATGAATTTTACACATGATTAAAATCTAGGCTACAAGATGTGATCACTAGGAAATATAACATGAGTAATGGAATACAAGTATAGGTATAAGGCATCAACATTCCTCTAATCACATGTCATGAGTGACATCTCAATAATCCAAACTATCAATCTTGACCAAGAATGACATATAATTCAATCCATTCACTTAAGGTAAAAATAATTTGTAACATCCCAAAATTCTAAATTAAAAATTTTTATTCAATACTATATATAACATGTTACACCAAGTATTAAAAACAAATATAATAAGGTTTGTGAATTCTTTTGGTATTTTTATGTGAGGTTTCATTTTTAATGAATAGTGAAAAATATTGAATTTTAGTTCAAAACTCCTTTCCATATGATTTATTTATAAGGTTAAATTATATTTTAAATTGTTTTTAAAGTTTAATTCGATCATATTTTAATAAATTAATCCAATGTTTTTCATTTTAAAAAGTTTCACTTTGAAATTTACAATAAAAAAAATAGAAAACATTCAGACATTTTGACTTTAAAAACCCATATCGTTGTCCCATTTGAAGGGTTAGATTTAAATTAATTCCTTCCAATTATGTAATTGGATTTTAAAAAAAATGGATTCCATATTTGGAATAATAAGACTTCATAATTTATAATAAGTTAAACATAGTTTCTGACCAAAACTATTAGTGAATTTAATTAAAATTAAATACAATGATTATGGTAAAATTTAGTATACTATGAGAATAAACCCTAATCTTCAGGGCCCAAATGACCAAAACAATTGTCCAAAATCTATTTTATGGAAATATTTAGACCCTATACCAACTTTTATATAATGATTACTATTTTTGGATCTTGTTTAAATATAAAAAACGTGGATTGAATTCCTTTGGGAAAATATTACAAGAGTGCCACTCCTCCTCCGCTATAAAAAGATCTCCCCACCTCCCACTTCCTCACACCAATCAAGAAACTTTGACTCAAACTATATCTTCCCAAATGTATATTAAAAATCACTCCCATAATATTAGAATACTAAATTTTGTCATAAATCCATCCATTAAACCCCTTTAGTATAAACAAAAAAAAAAGTTACCTAATTAATAGGTAACATATTTCCTTAATCTATTTTGTTTTATTTACATTATCCAACCCATAAACTCTTCTTATTATATGATTTTATCACAAAATTATTATCATAAATACACTAGGATGTTGTTATTCTATGTTTTCAACCAAAAATAATGAAAAATTACTTTTAATGGGTAACATACATACTGTTTCTATGTACGAAAAACTACTACCTCACGAAACGATGATTGTTCATTTTTCATTTACCACCTATCATGGTGGACATTGTGATGGAAACTATATTTATATATGCCATATATCATATTTATTATTTCATTATTATTATTTAATTATTTTAAAACACAAATCTTTATAATTTCCATTTCATGTAAAAATGATAACATCGTTTTTGGAAGTGTAACTACCGACCCCTCAAAGCGATGCGATTCGTTCACACAATACATGGAATGTATAAAGTATGTTTTTAAATAAACATATATTCATATAAAACATATATAGTACATTAATGACATAATTAATTTTCTGAATATATATATTTATATATATATCATTATCTTTACTACCCCATTCACACACTAAAAAAGTCATAACGTCATTTGTAGATATGTGGACTACTACTTCCTCGACACGATGTGATGAATTTTAAATTAATTATAAATATAATTATATATTATTAAATATAATTTTATTTATAATAAATTTATCATTATGTAATGATATAATGTTACTTACATTCTTTCCATAATGATCATTAATAAATGGGAATGTTACTCATGCGTATGTACGACCTACCGTCTATATGAGTATAACATTGATTCAATTTACATAACCATATATAATGATGGGTTTTCAAAGTATTATAGTTGCATAAATATAATAATTATATAATAATAAATTTTTTTTATTTGTTACATAATGACCCCTTTCAACATAGATGATCTACCAAAGTTGTTTTCAGCACACAAACCAAATTTCAACAAGACTCCCGACATAAACTTAATTTTTTAAGTAGTTGTATAGGAAATGGAAAAAATTGAATTAAAATTTATGATAAATATGAAATTTTTTATAAATAAACTAAATAATTAGTATAAGTTTGTAATTCAGGAATATAAAGACACATCAGACAAGTCGGATGTGGGATAAGGGATTTCATCTCAATTTATATTCTATTGAGAATTATTTGTTGTTATACACCTAGTTTATTTTATATGGTTCATATAATTCCATTTTACATGATATATAAATAATATTATTTCTCTAATGATAATATAAAATTCATTTAATTATATTACTTCAAGATTATTATTATTTAAAAGGATTCAAATTGTTATGGGACACTGAATGTTTAAATATTATTTTCCTCAACAATAACTTTAATGATATTTCAATGGTTGTTACATTCAAGTCAATTATATTACCATTATTCTATAAAAAAATTTATTTTCATCTCATATGGTTATTGGTGACCATTTTCAAGTATTAGTACCATTTTCCACTCTTTGGTACTCAAGGTGTTTTCTAAAATGTTTTTAAGAAAACCTGGCGTTAGATTTTTCTTTAGTATGTGAATATATTTTCATACAAAAACCATTTATTATTAAAAGGTTTTCAATTTTTTTATAACAATTGGTATACTAATTTTTTCCTTTTTTTTCTTTTACCAATGATTTCAAGGGAATCTTCTTATCGCTTTCTGAATAATAAAATTTTCTTACCTTGTTACTATGTGAAAGGAATGTTTTTTTACCTTGTACGATATGTATAGATTTAATCATTTTCATTCCTTAGAAGATTCCTTTTCATGTTTAAAGAGTTTATTTTTAAAATATCTTTTTTTTAATATTTTCATTCAACAACAACTATAACCCTTTATATTACATCACTTGGGGTATGTTGTATTAATACCATCCTTATCCTTCCTCTGGATGATTGTTGATTGATTTGGTCAATGATAGTATTTATATCCATATTCTTGATTCATTTTTTAAATCCCCTTGAAATATTAGATCTCCTATGATTATTTAATTTCTTCTATTTATCTATATCATCTATCATGAACATTAATATTGCCTAAACTGTATACCATTTTACATATAGTGACTAATTTGATAGTTATTTGATTATTTGGGGGAATATTGATAATTCTGTATTCCTTATTTAATATGGTTATTTTATGAGTAATATTATTTATTTAAATTATTCAATATGAGGAATGTTTTGGACTAGTAAGACACAGGTGACCCTCAATTATAGATATCCATCAATGCATCTGTATTCTCATGGGATGAGTGATTCGGTTAGCCTCCTTAAATTGGTTTTTACCCGATATATTGTAAACTGTCTTGTGAAAGGTCTTGATGGTAAATGTATCAGGATTCTAGGAAACATGGTGTCTAATAATCAAGAATTTCCCTCACTTAGTTTCAATCATTATTCATCCATGAGATTTTATATAGACATTTCTATGGTTACATTTCATTTTTAGTTTTTTATATGGAATTTTATTTCAATTTTTTACCTTCCCATATTTTTATCTAGTTATTTGAATGGAATGTGTTTTCAATTATTACCTTTCAATTTTTTTACACACATCCATTTATCGTATTGATTAAATGGAATGTGTGTTTAGTTATTTACTTTTCCATATTGACTATTCTCATTGATTCTTTATTTATTCTCTTATATTTCACCTTAATAAGAATTTGAGCTCACCCTTATTATGTTTATTTCCCCATGAATTCAAGAAGGGTAAAAGGAAATATATACATGTATTTACTAGATGGATTAGAGTTATCCTAAAAGTTATTTATTTATTTTGAAAAAATATGTTGTAATTAGGGTTTTCATTTATAATACCAAACTCATTTATGTGTCTATTTTACCAATACTACTAAACTCTTAGTCCTTTGGCATTTTATTCCTTGTTATCATGCCAATGTAATTGATAATAGAAACTAGATTTCTGCTATATACGGTCGGGTCACTGTAGTTGGTATCATAGAAGTTTAGTAAAAACCTTGGGAACTAGATTTAAGAAAACACAGGTTAGAGAAAATAACCCTAAGGTAGAATTTGAGAATAAGTATAGAATAAAATTGATGAATTTTATTAAGTAAAATATTATGTGGATCTTCCTAGAAATACATCCCTAATTGGATAATAAAAGTGGACATGGTTATGGAATTGATGTACCTAGGAGTAATATCCATGAAAATTTATTCTGAGCCTAACTCAGGGTAGCCTGGTGCCTGACAATGAGCCTTACCGGGCACCTGGTTTGACATTCCCAGGGGATATTCATTGGAAAATTTACATTTTCTTTAAAACCCACCATTAAGTATTTTTACAGTGAATAACATAGGTTAAACCTAAGGTGTTTTAGATTAAAGATAAGGTGGCATGATTTATAAATCCTATAAATTATTTTAGAGATAATCCCTATACCAAGGAAGGACCAACGTAGAAATAAATGGATGAAATGTTTTCTATATGGGTTGTAATGAGAACCTTAGTTAAAACCATATTTTGTGAATAACATTATTTCATGGATTTCTATCATATTAATTTTTGAAATTATATTAATTTGGTTTTAAAAAAGGACAACCTGTAACATGGGTGACAACCATAAAATCCAGCAAGGTCGTGGGTCTTGAACCCATGAAAAACAGATAATAAGGGTTTCATGCCAATCACTAACTTACGCAATTTCCTGGTTAAAATTTCATTATATTTTGTTAAAAAATTTCATGAATAAATATTAATGATAAACTGTTTTTTTTTTCAATTAGGTGTAGAGATTTATTTCCTAACCATATTAGTTATGTAAAAAAGGTAATGAAAAATAGTTATACTTGTCACTCTTTTATGGGACTTATGATTTGATAAAAGATTAATTTTGTTCTTTAGGCATCAAAGTTAATTTTTTTGATATCCATTTATTGAAGTAAGTGATAAATAAGAATTTGATTGAAGAATAACCAAAAGATGAATTATTTCCTATGAAATTGAAACCTATGAATTAATTACATTTTATTTTATTCTTAAGTAGTAGAGAATTACCCAAAAATAATAAAATGATAGAAATAATTTTTTTCCTAATACGTTGATTTTTTTTTGAACCTATGATTTCTATATCATAAATGATTTATGTCATTGAGGCCCCCAACTTTCTATTGATCAACACTTCATTGTGATTGATGACCTCAATAACTCCCTATAAATATCGATGATTTCCTCAATGTGTATATCTATACCTACCACCAATGTTATCCTATATAGAGACATATTTACAAGTTAGTCCATGAAACCTTTTTAATTCCCATTCTCCCTTTTATAGAGGATGATTTACAAACCCTTCTCATGATGTGGTATTTTTAACATTTGAAATATCAAACAATTTATTACCAAGATTGAGTTTAAATTGTGAGGGCATAATTCAATTATGGTGGGGAGAATGAAACATCCCAAAATTATAAAGCACAAATTTGTATGAAATATTGTTTATTACACGCAACACAATGTGTAAAAAGGTAATATAATAACCCTATACTTTACAATATATTTACTATTTTAAATAAATATAATACATTCTATATCTTTTAATGCATGAAACACCGAGTTAGCTTTCATTACTCACAAGAGATACCTTCCTTGATAGCTTGTGTTACACGCAATAGAAATCTTCCATGATAGATTTAATTACACTTAAGACCTACCTTCATTGATTTTTTTCGTTACATTCAAGAATGACCTTCCACGATAACTTGCGTCACACGCAAGACAATGTTTAACCAAATAACATTGTATTATTAAAATATTATTATTTAATATATTATGATATAACCTATCCATAATCTTATTTTTTATGAATAGTATTGACTAACTTATCAAAATCTATGTTTTACATAAATATAAAATTAATTCATTGGTTACCAATTAATGAGAAACAAAAATAATAACCAATTTGATATAAAAAGAAATATTATTATTGCTATGATTCCAAAATATTTTTATCATAATAAACATAAATAATTACAATTAGTTAAGTATTTTAATTAAATACATATTTTTTATGTTCATCCATTAGGTTAGATATTTAGAAGATAAGAACAAACCCTATTTTACACATAAAAATCAATATTTTTTAAAGGCAGTTTTATAGCCTTTTAATGGAGAACACATATTAAATATGATTTTTGAAACATTAATTGATTTAATATTTCAAAATAAACTTTATATTTTAAAAATATACATATGAATTAGGTTAGTGTGATTTTTTGTATTTTTCTATGAAGTTTCATTTTTAACTAATAGTGAAAAATACTGAATTTTAGTTCAAAACTTCTATTTCAAATGATTTATTAATAAGGTTAAATTATATTTGAAATTAGTATTAGCGTTTAATTAGATAATTTTATATCAAATAATACAATTTTGGTCATTTTAATTTATTTTACTTTGAAATTGACTATAAAAATATATCAATATTTCATTCATTTTTACTTTAAAACCCCGAAATGCCATCCCATCTATAGGATTAAATTTAAATTAAATTCCTCCTCTTATGTGATTGAAATTGGGAAAAATAGATTCAATATTTGGAATATGAAAAAATTTATAATTTATAATAAGTTAAAAATAGTTTTTTACCAAAAATATTAGTGAATATAATTAAAATTAATTACAATGATTAAGCTAAAATTAAGCTTTATAAGAAAATAAACCTTAATCTTAAGGGTCCAAATAACCTTGAAACTTGTCAAAAATACATTGGATGTCCATATTTAGACCCTATAACCACTTTTATAGAATTTCTACAATTATCTTATCAATTTTCAATTTGAAAAACGTGAATGGAATTCCTTTGTGAAATTAATAAATGAGTGCCACTCCTCTTCCACTATAAAAGGACATCCACTCCTCCCACTTCCTCACACCTATCAAAACACTTTTTAATGAAAAATATATTATCAAATGGATCCTAAAAAATAAATCCCATAATCTTAGAAGCCTATAACTTGGAATAAATCCATACAAGGAAGCCTTTTGGTAAAAACCAAAATAAGGTACTCGATTAAGATGTAACATCTTTCCTTAAGCTATTTAGTTTTATTTCCATTATCCAACCCCTAAAATATTCTTATTCTAAGATTTTATAAAAAAAAGCATCCTAAATATACTATGAAGTTTTTATGATATGTTTTATACCTACACTTACAAACACTTCCATCAGATTGGTAATGACCATACTATCTCTGTGTACGGAGAACTATTACCTCCCAAAATGATGATTGTTCATTTTTCATTTACCACATCTCATGGGGGCCATTATGATGGAAAACATATTTATATATGTCATATATTATATTTATTATGTATTTAATATTATTTTATTATTTTATAACACATATATTTAAACCTTTCAATTCTTGTAAAAATGAAACATCGTTTGTGGAAGTGTGGACTACCACCCCCTCATAGCGATGTGGTTAGTTCACACGATAAATGGAATGTATAAAAGATCTTCTTGATTAAAAATTAGTACATAAAAAATATATATGATATTATTAACATAATTAAATTTTTATAAATATAATTTATATATTTATATTTATATATTTATATATATATATATATATCATTTTTGTATTACCCTTTCACACACTTAAAAAGTGATAATGTCATTAGTTGACGTGTACATTACCGCCTCCTCGACAAGATGTGATTACATTAAAGAGAATTATAAATATATAAATATATGATTAAATAAAATTCTATTATGATATAACTATCATTATGGAAATATATAATGTTACCTATCTTCATTCCATAATGGTAATTGAAAAATGGAAATGTTACTCATGCGTACGTATGACCTACTATCTCCATTTGTATAACATTGTTTCATTTTCCAAAAAAAATATTCAATGATTTTTTTAAACGTATAATATATGTATAAATATAATAATTATTTCATTATTATTATTCTGTATATGTTTCACAACGAACCCTTGGACCACATATGATCTACCAAATTTGTTTCTGACACACAAACTGGATTATGTCAAAACAACCAATATAAACATAATTGTTTAACTAGTTTCATATTAAATGGTAAATAGTGAAATAAAAGTCAGAATAAACATTAAAAAGGTTATAAATCAATTAAAAAATTAACATATATTTTTTATTTAGGAATATGTTGGCCCACGATACAAGTCAGATGCAAGGTAAGAGATTTCATCTCAATTTACATTCCTATGAGACTTATTTATTTCTATACACCTAGTTTATTTTATATAGTGTATATAATGCCTTTTTAATTCATATATCATGAATATAATTACTCTAATTATATTATAACTTTCATTTGATGCTATTCCTTCTTGAGGATTATGATTTAAAATGTATGAAAGTGGTTTTGGGACACTTCGGAATGTTTAAACATTATTTTATTCAAAAATGACTTTAATGATCTTAAAATGGTATTTAAATTCAAAGAGATTATATGAAAATTATTTAATAAAACCTTTAATGTTTATCCCATCAGGTTATTTATGACCTTTTCAAGTATTAGTACCATTTTTTCAATTTTGGGTACTCAAGAAGTTTTAAAAAATGATTTAAGAAAACCCAACTTTGTATCCCTATTTAGTAGGAGAACCAATTTTATTTTAAAAACTATATTACAATAAAAAATATTTCAAAAATGTTTTAATTTTTTTAATTCATTTTTACCCTTTTTTCCCTTTACTAAGTTCTTCAATGGATTATTCTTATCGCTTTTCAAACAAGGTATTTTTATTATATTTTTGCCATTAAAATGGAATGTTCTTTTTAACTTTTACGACATGTACAAATTTACCCACAATAATTCATTAAAATATTCATTTTCATGTTTAAACAGTTAATTTTGGATGAAAAGGTTTTTAATATTTATTTAAAAACAATTTTGTTTTTCAAAAAAAAGTATATTTTCCTTATGAATGTTCTTAAAAGATATTTTAATATTATTTTCATTCATCAATGATAACAACCCTTCATTCTACTACCCTTGGGGTATGTTTTTTTTATACCTTCCATATCCTTCCTCTAAATAATTTTTAATATATTTTTTCTAGGATATTATTTATATTCACACCCATGATTCATTTTCAAAATTCCCTTGAAATTTAAAATCTCATATGATCATTGAATTTCCTCTAATTATCCAAATCATCTATCATGGATATTACTATTTCATAAACCATATGCCATTTTTCATATGCTGTCTACTTTGAGAGTTTTTTATTATTTGGGAAAAAACTAATAATTAGTTATTCATTATTCAATATGTTTATTTTATAAGTCATATTATTTATTTCCATTATTCAATATAAGGAATGTTTTAGACTGATAAAACATAGGTGGGGTCCAGTTATATATATCACCTCGATACATCAGTAGTTTCTAGGATGAGTCATTTGGATAGCTACCTTAGATGAGTTTTTACCTGATATTTTGTAAACCATCTTCTGAAAGGTATTTATGGTAAAGGTACCGTGAACCTAGGAAATATGGTGTCTAATAATCCAGTATTTCCCTCATTTACTTTCAGTAATTATTCATCAATGAGATTTTGTGTCGACATATCTATGAATACATTTTATTTTCAATTATTTAGATGGAATGTGTTTTAGTTTCTTACCTTGACATATTTATTCTCCCTTATCTATTTATTTTAATGAAATTCATTTTTAATTATTAACCTTCCAAATTGTTTACGCACTTTTATTATATTTATTGATTATATAGAATGTGTGTTCAATTATTTACCTTTCCATATTGAATATTATCATTGATTCTTTATTTTTTTCACTATATTTTTCCCTTATAGATCATTTGAGATCACCCATATAATTTTTCATACCCATGGAATCCAAGAAGCATACTATGAAATATATTTAGGTATTTTTTAGATGGATTAGAGTTATCCTCCATGTTATTTATTTATTTAGAAACAAATATGTTGTAATTAGTGTATCATTTTGTAATAAAAGACACAATTATGTATCTATTTCACCAATAATACTAAAATAATCTTCCTTTGGGATTGTATTCCATGTAATCTTGCCAATGTAATTGATATAAGACACCGACTTTGGTCTATCTAAGGTTGTGTCACTACATCATTAGGCACAAAATTTTCCATAGACAAAAGGCTCATAGAATTCCATTGGATCATAAAGTATAAAACATTAAAATGTATGATCTGAGTCATAAATATCAATGGATACTCTCATAGACATCGAATCATTCCAATTAAATTGAAATTATAATTTAATACTTTTAATCAAGGGGAAAGACACACACCAATGGTAGTTCATAAAACAAACATGGGAAAGATAAGCCATTAAGGATAAAACAACTAAACTAGTAAAAAAGACAATGAGAACACCCCAAAATGGGTTTCCCCATAAGATAAGGTCACTATGAACATGGTAAACCATTTTAATTATTTTAATATGAAATAAGAAGGCATCATTCGAAGGATTTGGATATCGACAAAACAACACCAAATCTAAGATGGAACGAAAGATGGGAAAGATAATATAACCCTACCTCATGGTAGTATCACTCCATGGGTCCGTTATCATGACTTAATTCAAGCTAAAATGAGATAAATAAAAGGATTTAACAAAACCGCCAAAATAGGGAAAAACATTTCGCTCTAAAATAGAGAAATCGCTGGAAGAGAAACTAAGAGATATAAGGGTGAGGAAGCTAGAGCCTACTAAGGGATTTTTAGCTTCTGCTGGAGAAGGAATTTTATCACAGAGGAAGAATATATCAAAAACCCTATAAGATGGAGGAAGAGGCCACTACACACCATGGAGGAAACCAAAATCCTAAGTGAAGGAGGATGAAGGAGGATAAAAGTGTCCAAACACTCAATAAGGTAGAAATGGAATTTCACCTCTAAAATACACTTCACATGGTTTGGCTGTATGGTATGGACAAACTGTACACTAACCATGCACCATCAACTAATATATAGAGAACTTCATAGAGTAACTCACATGGTTTGACTAATTATTTGCAAACCATATGGAGCCTCTCTGCCCAGAAAATTGAACAGGGTCGCGCGACCGTGCACCCTTGGTTTCACGATTATTAAAAAAATATTAATCTCCTAGGTGACCACTACCATCTACTGCACATTTTAGTGAAACCATGCTAGCTAGGCAGAACAGTTTCCTCTAACCATTCATCCTAATATTCTTCCTCCTATTTCAAATATTCGGGCTTCGAAAGAGCCCCAGACTCCACAAATACCACCATTAATTGATTTTTCATAAAAATGATGATATTTTTATGAAATTTAATCAAAATATTTAATGGTATATACCATTGGATAAATATAGGATGTTAAAAACTCCCCTTCTTAAAACAACACATCCACAAGTTTCCCTTTCGATGGTTGTACAATATCATACGAGAAGAGTTTAGGCCACTGCGTAAACACATCAGCCTCCCACTCCCAAGTCTCTTCCAGAACAAGTCCATGTTTCAATTACCCCCAAATTAGAAATATTAACCTTCCTTGTAGAAATTTTGTGATGCGGTCAATGATATGAATTGAATGCTCCTAAAAGGACACATACACCTCCAACTCAATATCTTAGGGATCAAATGAATGATAGGGGTCTGGATGATACTGTTAAAGATGATATATATAGAACACATTTTTTAGGTCATGGTTACTCTAAGGTAACATCAATTGATAGGCTATTGGTTTTACTCACTCCACTATCTCGAAGGGCCTGAAATATCTTGGTAATAACATACCTAGTCTCCCAATTCATCCCTGACCCAAACAAAGTGATACACACTGACAAACTTGATTTACCACCTCGAACTCTAGAGGTTTGTGGTGATGATCAGTATATTACTTCTTCCTTGACTGATTTGTATCAATATGATTCATAATCATCTAACCATTTTATGAAGACTCCTAAATGAGATGGGGACCCAGTAGAGCTGTTTCACTAACCTCAATCAATAATAGTGCTTAACGACACGATATACAATATATGGCCTCATACGGAGGCATATAAATTTTTTCCTAAAATTTTGTATTGTACTTAAACACAAATGGAGGAATTTTATTTTCCTAATAACCTCCAAAATCAAGTATTCAAGCCCTTAGTATATCATATTAAACTTAAATCATCTACTTGGATGACCCATTGATCTGAGGGTGATATGCAGTACTCAAGAGTAATTGTGAACCCAGTTCCTTCTAAAACCCTTTCCAGAAATGTGATGTGAATAATGAATATTGGACTAAAATGATAGAATGTGGAGAAGCATGAAGTTAAAATATCCCCCATATGTAAATCATACCTTAATCATTAATAGAGTCGGGTTACCAGATTGACAAAAAGTGAGATAATTCGGTCAGCCTATTGATGATCACCCATACAACATAACTATATTGAGAAGATATCAGCAAGACTATCATGAAGTACATGGTTATGTCATTCTATTTCCACTCATGAATGGAGAGATTTTGTAGAATTCCATCAGGTAAATGGTTCTCTACCTTCACCTAATGAAATGTGGATCATCGAGTGATGAAACCTATTATCTGACTCTTCTTACACAAACACCATTACTAATGATTCATATCTTCATAAATATTGTTAAGAATAGGATTAATTTCCCAAAAATATGCATGATATTCCCTCATTATCTCTTCCAACATATCAGTGGGCACCTAAACATTCCCACAGTAGAGTAGGGTATCACTACCACCAACAACCCAACCAGTAGGTGGGATCTATCTTATGAAGATATCCCTAAGAATGAAGTTATATATATCTAATAACTGATGCATCTGAAAAAATTATAGAAGAGAGTATTTCACTTCTAGAACTATTAATATTGGTTGCACTTACTATTCCTGAACATCTAGATGCAACTCAGAAAACAAATCCATCATCTTTCACTCACTGTTGGTCACCTGAACGGTTTATGTCTACATTTTTTATCTCAAGGAATTAGATATGATATTACTCTAACTAGGTGATTAAGGGAGATGAAAATTAAAGGATTGTATGTATTCTACCCTCCCACACAACCTCATATTATATTCTCATTGTGTGGAGATATATTTGAGACTATTGTAATCCATTTAATCAACAAACAGCTAACCCAACAAGTAGTGACTCTAACAATAAAAATAATAAACCATGGCCACTAGCTCAAGTATTTGTTTAGGATATTTTCACTCGTGTGGCCTCATATGGTTAGATCCATATGCGACAAATTGATCAACATGAATCATAACTACCCCCACCCCAATTCCTGAAGCATTTAAGTAGACTCTATAACTTCTTCTTGACTTAGGAAAAATCAGAATTAGAGATGAGGTGAATATTCCCTTTAACTCATTAAAATACTCCGCACAAACTTTAGACCATTGAAACTAAACACCCTTCTTATTTGGGGAAGGAAGAGGTGATTCTATGTGGGATTCATATTGTATGAATCAACTGTAATATCCAAATATCCCTAAGAAGCTATGTATATGGAAAATATTATTGGGATTCTCATAAGAAACCTTGATGATCACCTTATCTAGGCCAACTGATACTCCTACCTAAAATTTGATATGACCCAATAAGTGAACATTAGTAATCCAAATGTGTCATTTTCCTATCTTCATGTATATATTATTCTCTCTTAGTGTACATATCTTGATCTCAAGATGATTGGTATGGTCATGTCGGGTGCGTGAGTACACCAAGATCCCATCTATGAAGACTACCACAAAAGAATCAAGGTAAGTGTGGAAAACCTAATTCATAAAATATTAAAAGATTTTCGTTATATTCGTGAGAAAGAACGACATAACCAAATACTTGTACAAGTCATACTTTCTTCAAAACATTATATGTTTTATATTAGATTTCATCTCATGAACATGATGATAGCCTGAACTAAAATCAATTAGGGAGAAAATCATTACACCTTGGAGCTGGTTGAAGAGTTCATCTATATGAGGTAGTGGAAAATAGTTCTTCACTGTGAGAAAGTTCAGCCATCTATAATCCACACACAATTATAGTCTACCATCTTTCTTCTTTCTATAATGGATTTCCAAACCCATGGTAATGTGCTGGGTGAGATAAAACCATTATCCTCAAGTTCATCAAGACGGTTTTTGTCTTCCTTGAGATCTGTAGGTTCCATCCAATATCGAGTAATGGACCATAGTGCTGCACTTGGAACTAGATGTATTATGAAATTAACCTCTCTCATAGAATTTTTTCTATATAAATCACATGGTAAGATGTCCCTAAAATGATTCAAAACTAGAGGTAACTCTACTAGATGCATTACTTGATCGCTCATAAAGAGACTTGAAATCTGATTTGTGACTCTATCAAGACATGTTCACTTAGGTCTAGATTGATCTTCCTAGATATTCTATTCACCCTTGTATATATACATGTTGAACTTAGGTGAAATGAAGGACCCTCAACAGTGATATAAATACACTAGGTCATGATAAGGAATGACCTAGTCCATAATGAGAATGATGTTGAAGACATTCATCTCAAGGAATAATAAACTAAAGATGAAACGAAACCCACCTATTTCAAGGGGGAACTCCTAAAACTAACATATTCCCTCTTTTCTAACCCCTAAGGGTGTGTCGATAGTCCTAACGCCACAAAATTACTCGATAGAAAGACCGAGACTCTACACAACATAAACATGTGTCAAAGAGTGAAATGCACCTATATCAAAAAGGGAAGAAACTAAAGTATAGGTCACCAGAATAATACTTCTTACCATATATGGCCTTGGACTCTGATCTTATGGTCCTGGATATACTTCATACATATGGCTTGAACCATGACCTTGAGGTTCTTCCTGACTAGCATGAGTAGATCCACTCCGATGATATTGAAGCTCTAAAACCTAAATACCTCGACCATGACCACTACTTACTTGAACTAATCATCTAGTATAAGACTAAATCCTAGCTTGAATAGGAATCCCAAATCCTATACCTAACAGATGTTCTGGTATGTATTATCTACCACTCTATGATAGAGGAAAATAATGGCAGAAGCATTTAAGATAGCTTATCCTTCTGCAAGATCAGCATTCCATCATGTTTCTCATATATTGATGCTTCATATAGCCTACCCTACCACACTATTTACATAATATATAGATATCATTATATTTCATTGTGTTGGCACCTCCCCCACATGTACCTTCAAAATGTTTCTTCTTACTTCCAAAATAACCATCACCCTGTTTCGGAACTGAACCACCCTCACTCACATGACCCGCTTATTTTTCATTTTGTTCCATGATTAGGGTTGGGTTTAATATATTCATCATGGTAGTAAAATAGAATATTATCACCGATGAGTAGACAAAATTCCCTATCCCATCCTCAAAGTGCCTATCATTCATCAATTTATCACCCTTTAGAAATGGATCCAAAATGATGGAGCTCAGTGAAATGAGAAGAATACTCAAGCAATGTCATAGATCCCTACCGAAGATGAATGAACTATTAGGCTTGATCTTCTCTAAATGTATAATGAATAAGTGATTAAAGAAATATATCTATAAGGATACCCAAACTATATATTGGTAACACTCTAGCTGAGCGATGACATCCCACCAACGCTTGGGGGAATCGCGTAACATGTTGGTAAAAATATTGACCCTCTACTCTGGAGGCACCATTAGATGTTCAAACATGGATTCCATGGATTATAACCATGAATTTATAGTATTATGTTCACGGTCCCCTTAGAAGGTGGGAGTATGTTGCTATTGGAAGTCACATGTAAGATTTTCCATAGTCGAGGAAGAACTGGGAGCACCATGAAATGACCGCATAGACCAAAGGAAACCATCACAAAACTAAGTGATGATGCCTAGTGGAGTAGGATCAGTAGGATGTTCCTAGAGTGGAACTAGAGGAGGTATAATATATGACTCATGGATCACCACCTTCAGAGCATTCCCATCACAACTTTATTGGTGTGTATCATGAGGACATCATGGTGGCATAACTCTACAATTTCCAAGAAAACTCCACAAACAAGATTTATAACAGATAGAATAAAAAATACATGAATATGATAGGGAAATAAATAAGGTAGGGAAGGTACAAGGCTTCCACAAAACGTGTAACTACTGACAAACTACTCATAGATCCATGTATATAAGATCGGAAACATAAACGTATCATAAGATACATGACCTACATCCCATTTCCAAGGTAAAGTCAAGGTCAAGGTCTCACATTTCTACACAAAGTGTCCATTTAATTTTAACAGGTAGTATTTATTTTAATTTATTTATGTATCAATCCACATTAGATGGTAGAATTAAGTGGATAATCATTACAATTTATATGGTCCCATACAAATTATAATTTGAAATTGAGATTCCACTAAATCCAACTTCTAACATTCTCCGAAAAAGAAAATTGGAACATTTATTTACTTATAAAAAACAAGTACAAAAAATCAAAGAAACTAGGTACAAAAATAGTAACATTAGAAAAAGGAAGATACACATTTAACCTTAGATATGGCTTGGAAATATGCTTGACAGTTCATTTTTGATAATGCCTAGTGCGGTGCATGCAATGGAATCCCCTCATATCATCGGGATTAAGTAATAGAAATCATTATTACAATCATATAAATATTAGTAATACCATAAGACAAGTGTGTCACCCAAAAGTGAAGTCGTATCAACCATAAATGGAATAATAAATAACTAAAATTCCCATCCTAGGTAATTTGGGTTTCCATTGAACATGGGTTAGCAACATCCAATCATAGGGTAAGATCCAAAATACTGTATCCTTGTCTCCTTTATAATCCCAAATAGAAACACAAATGGAAAAAATGATCTCAAATACCAATTTGTATCATCCTGTCATAGATTGCACTAAACAATCCCCTAATGAAGTTTCCCACATGGCCTCAAGTGCGTCTCCTTGAAAGATAGAGGATTATGACGAGCAATGATGGACTAGTGTGTGTCTATGGGGAGACTATTCCCTCATTGATCTGGTATGTACATCGGTAAATGATAAGTAATAAATAGAGGAAGCACAATAATTAACAGATGAATCTGAAAGAAAATGTAAACAACCATGCAATAAGAATAAGTAACTATATGAAAATGAATAATAATAATAGATACAAAATATGGTTATGATGTCACTTGTCTATACAAAAAATGATACTTTTGGGGAATAGGGGTATAAGCATATCCAACATGCTATAAAATACTAAAAAAGGAAAAAATATTCTAAAAAATATCTCGAACAAACACTCAATCCTCTTCCCCCAATATCCATCCTAAGAAGCAATATCAATGAAGCATCAGAAGTATTATTCTCCCCTTTATCCATACATATGATCATAAAGTCTAATCGGGCACCAAACGGTACCTGAGCAAGTTGTGGGATATAAATTTTAGTAGGCTGGCACCCAAAGTGTCTAGTCTGATCCATTTCAAGAACATATGGAAGAAATTGTTCCATATATAGTAAATGCAGAGCAATATATTAATAAAACATTAACACCTTGGTCCACGTTCTTAAATGGACACCTTTCCCAAACCACCTGATTCGGCCTAAGTCAGAAGTCCAGACATTGAACCTGTGTAAGTAATATTATGTATACAAGGGCCAAGTAAACAAGGCAACCCAATATGAAACCCCCAAGGTTGTGATTTGTCTTGGGTCTCACTTTCCATCTCACAAAATTAGTGAAATCACAATAATAATTATAATAAGAGATGCATTAAATATGAAAGGAGAAAACAAACAATCCATTAATTCTAAGGTTGAGTCAGATCCCATCCAATATAATCTTAGAAGAATCCCAAGGGTTTCTACTGAACATCCAATATAATCAATGCCAACAACTCCATCCAATGAAACCCATACGACCAATATTATATCACTCAAGACACAGTGAATCTGATCCCATACCAAGTATCTCACATAGGATACCAGGTATCACCCAATACATAACATATCCATATTTCCAAATAGTTCCATCCTCAATTTCATGTCTAGGGAACAATCCTCACTCACAGGTATGAGTAAATTTGACCATAAATCCCATTCTTGGCAGTACAATGTATCACACCTGGTGCTCCAAGAGTATCCAACCAAGAATTGAAATTACATCCATGGAATCCTTAACTCGGGACCCATTTTCACTCTCATCCCATATTAAATGATCCATATCAAGCACATACAAATTATAAGGCATTTATAAAATATTATTCTATCCAATGAATATCTCATCCCAAAAGATCCAACCTATTAATATATCAAGATTCACTAAAAAAGCATAAGGCATTTAGAACTTGGATAAGCTCTAGGCTATAAGATGTTATCACTAGGCAATATGAATTAAACATGAGAAATAGAATACAAGTATAGTCACAAGTAATTAACATTCCTCTAATCACATTTCATCATTGGAATCACAATAATTCTTGCTATCAAGATTGACCAAGTATGACATTTAATTCAATCTATTCACTTAATTCATAAATCAATAGGCACAAAATGTGACATATTCTTAAAGAAGATGGAATTAAAGTAGAACATCACTCCTTAAATATTAAAATGTATGGTATGAGGCATAAAGATCAATGGTTTATCTCATGTCTATCTAATCATTTCAATTCAATTGAAATTATAATTCAAGACCTTTAATAAAGGTGAAACACACACACACACACCCAAGTTGGATCACAAAACAAGCATGGGAAAGATAGGCCATTAAGGATGGATCACCAAAAGGGGTGAAAAAAAAGGATAAAACCATATAAATGGATTTTTACATTATGAAATGTCACTATGGTATTGTAAAACCATTTCAATTAATTAAATATGAAATAAAAAGGAATCACTGGAAGGTTCTGACTGACAAAACAAGGGAGAGACATCTAAAACCCAACGCAAAAATTAGAATGATTATAAACCCTCTACCTCAGGGTAATACCAATCCACTCATCAGTTATTGTACCTTGATTCAACCTAAAATGATAGAAATCAAATGATTTAAAACCCCCCCCCCCCCCAATAAGGAAAAGGGTTTTTAGAACAAAATAACACAATAGATAGAAGAGAGAATAATAAATAAAAGGGTGAAGAAGGTAGAGCTTATCAAGGTATTTTTGTAGCTTTCAACAATGAAAGAATCTGACCATAGAGGTGGAATATGTCAAAAACACTATGAGAGGTTGGTTGAGGCCACCACATGCAAAGGGGGAGACAAAACTCATATGTCGAGTAGGAGTAATGAGGAGAAAATTTTTATAATATTAATTAATGGAAAATAGGTAATTTCACCCTTATAATAAACTGCCCAATGTTTAGACACCCAATTTGGCTAAACTCTGCACCAAATGTGTTCCATCCACTACTATAAGTGGTCCTCACATAGTTAGGAACATAGTGTGGATAACCATGTGCAAACTGTGAGAAACCTCTCTTTCTATAAATTTCATAGGGTCACACAGTTTCAGAAAAACTGTGTGTTCCATAGGTACCCACTACTATCTACAAAATGGTTTAGAGAAACCATGCGGGTTGGCCGTCACAGTTTCCTCTAACAATGTGGCCTAGTCTACTTCCTACGATTTTTGAGATTTAGGATTCAAATGATCCCAAACGACCGTGAGACCTCCATTAATTGATTAGGCTTCAAAATTAAGGGAATTTAAGTAATTTAAACAGAACATTTAACGGTCTTTACCTTTAGAAAAAGCCAAAAAGTTACAGTGGGTATAATTACATCCACACTCATGAGATAAATAAATAAATATTTAATAAATATTAAATATCTATTAAAATTACACATGATTATAATTTCAGTAAAATTCATCCAAAGGGTAAATATTTCATTCTAAGTTCAACAAAACCATCTGAAAATTTTTATGAGGTAAACCTCCAGGGTATGTTTACTATTTTACACCCTTAAAGGATCAAACCTTTATAACATAGAAATAATGTTTTCCATGATAATGATAAATCAAGGTCACTACATCCTCTTATCCTTTAACCCTTTTAATCCATGAAAATGAAAATACTTGAGATGGTAAATAAAGAGGAACATTAAATAACCTCATATAAAACAAAACCAAAACTCATGAAAATTCAATTCACATCTAGAGTTACATGAACTAAGAATACCCAAGACATAAATACTCTAGGAAATATCCTTCACATTCTCATAGGAATCATTCAACTCAAGTGTATCACAAAAAATCATTAGAAAATGTGATAAGCTCATAGTATACAGTTGCTATCAAGAATTTGTATTGATGACATGTCTATCCAAAGGTCCCTCATCTATATATTATGAAGAAAAAATCAAAAACCATTAAAATAAACCTAAAATTTTCTCTTTTTCAAGATCCCATTCTGTGAGAGAATTAATCACTCCATATTTAATGATAAATGTGAAATCCTTCTCAAGAGAAACCACATAATCACTCCTCTTATTCCCCAAAATATCCCATTCACTACTAAAGATCACCAAATTGGGTTTTGGTTACTCTGTGTGAAAGTGATTAATGAGCACACAAAGACACGATGTTAGTCTCCTCAAACCACCATGAAAAAAACATATCTCATCAGAGACCCATTATACCACAATTCAAATAAACAGGAATATATCATTCATATAGCATTGATCTATCTTATCTAGACCCCAAGATAACTCCTAAACAATAATGTGACTGAAACTACAAACCATACAAATAGATATTTTAGAGAATAAGTAAAATATCATAAAAATCACTAATTATCTATTATACTTACTAAACCAATGTTATATACACACTGGTGATCTATTATAAAAAATTTATCATCACAACTCCCAATATGTGTCTTACAAAAACACCACTTCCCAATCCTAGAGAAATATATAATAATTCCCATATTTATGGGAATAATTTAGGTAAACTATCTAATAATACTATATCATGAATAATTCTTAAATAAAATCCTTTATAATAGTCCTATCACATTCATATATGTGTGAGACATATTCTATTTGAAAAAATTCGTGAAACATATTCCATGAAAACTAATCATATCAATGATAGTTCTTTAGATATATCCCATATTTATTGATCATAGAGATTTTCTTTAGTGTATCAATTACCACTTCATCGTTACACTAATATAATTTCATAATCCATTATAGCCATGTTCATTAATTTAAATGAGACATTAAGTCTCTATATTGAATATTACCCTAGAAATAATAGATTTCCTAAATCCATAACTCAAATCAAGATACTACTACAAAATTGGTGAACTAAAAAATGGTCAAATAGAACATAAAATTAATTGGGATTATTCACCACATTTTAGTTAAAATGATTTTATAATTAGTTAACACTACAAAAAACAATCTCTAGGCTATATAATCTTTACACATCATGTGTTATACCAAAAAACATCATCATGATATTTGAGGTGTCCCTAATGATTATTGAATTATTCCCATGGATCATCATTTTCAAAAAAAATATGACTAATGAAACCTAATACAAACCTTTAGAAACCATAAGTCAAAAAGGTCACACATAGATAATCAAACACATTCTTCTAGTAGGTCTACCAATTAATTATCGGATACCTGAGTTAATGTTTCCTATTTGATAAATCATCATAAATATCAGTGAAAACTCCAAACTAAGATGATATTAAATTTGAAATCTAGATGAGGGTCATCCTGGTATATCATCCAATTTAGCTCTCATGATTTTAAATATCCATATGGGTAATATCTCTATTATTGTTAACCAAAAATGGTTGGATAAAATAGAAAATCGGGGGATGAATAATTAAGATTGCTAGAATGTCATCTCTAATCTTCTGAATATAAATTAAAAATATCATAATATAAACCACACCACGAATGGTGACAATGGGGTTTATCATGACATACAAAAATACAGGAAAATTCTTTCATTATTAGGTGAACAATTTTCACTTTTTGTAGCTGTAATCAAAGGACATCCACCATCAATAGGAGTTTCAAGTTGTAAAGGTCATTGTAGGAGATCTTCTGGAATCAAAAACCCTTAAAAACAATGCTAGAAAGAGAAATATATCACTAAAAAATTAATTAAAATTACTATATATAATGAATAAACAATTCATAAATAAACCCATGTTAGTTACTACCTACTCCAACCCATCTACATCATGTAACCACCCATGGACTATCCTTCAGTCAAACTATATCAGTCAAGGATTACAAACATTTTATGGAATATAAGGGCCAAAGCATCATATGTTTCTCGGTCCTTATACACCAAAACTCTCTTGTTGGAATGAAATCCAATAGGATATAAAGTCTATAATAGTTAAATGTGTAATCTCAAATAAATATTTATCATATAGATTTATCGATGAAATCACTTCCTCAATCTATAATGAGGAACTATCATGTCCCAAAAAACTAGGGAGAATCAAAAGCTGGTGATATCATCCTATATTACTCACTCTGAGTATTTATAATAGGTGGGGAATATAATAAGGTAAAACCCAAACTAGAAAAATCTAATTGAAGGCCTTCATTGAACTCTCAGGTTCATAAAAATAAATTTTAAATTGGGTCTTTGGAGTACTGTCACAAACCAAGATAGTTCGTCATTCGAACCAATGCCCGACTCGGTTTGTGGTATGGTCTGAAGGGATTTTCCCAATCCCCACTGGCTAGAAAAAGTGCATAGGTATCAATGATTCAACATGTTAATGATTTAACCAAATTTAAAAACATAAACCAAACTACTAGATAAACAAACTGAGACTAAAAATTCAAAGCCAAACAAGGCATACATAAATTCCATATTTGAGTTACAAGGTTAATACAAACCCCCAAATGGATACAACCAGAAGATAAACCAAAAACCAAATCAAAAATCACCACATGACATGAGGACCATCACCCTCAAGTCACCTCCACAACACCATGCCAAGGAAGACCGCTAGCAACCCAAACAACTATCACCAAAAACCATTCCTTTACCTATGTCCAACATAACCAAGTATACTAACACAAACGGTGTAAGTAGGTTTTGAGATAACTCACAATAAGATAAAACCCAATAAGGATTCCATGCTATAAACATTATATTATAAATAACTTGCAAGTTTTATAAAATATAACTAGAAACATTTTAGGGAAAACAATATTGAAAGAAAACTACATTAAAAAAATCATGCTTTCTTTTGAAAAAACTGAAAAATCATACCGTATACTGATGGTAAGTTCAATATAATCAAAGAGCACCAGTCATAGAAAAAACCCTCTAGGAACTATCTAAAAATGGGACACTATAACCTCACATCTTGGTCAAACACAGATTTTAAATGACAACTTACAGTGTTCTCATGAATGATCCACTATGAGGGGACACCCCAAAGGCCTTGTGGTCTCCAATCATCATCAATATTTAGTTAGATTTGTTATCTTCAATCCCAATAAGTGAAACCGACCCAAATCCACTTAGGTATCACAATAACACTAGTCCATGACTTCCCACCTAGTTACCTAGGCTTCCCCTTTTGTGCTCAAACAAGTTGCAAGTTCACACAACACACTACATTCACAGTTCAAGTTAAACAATGCAATACACACAAAAAATGTCCTTAATTGCACACCAAAACCCCATTTTTAAAATCATATGAAGAACAAAAATATTTAAAAAAAAATATTATCTTCACGTTTTTTATTTAATAAACCATTTAAAAATTTTATAAAACAAACATAAGGTGAACCACAAGGCTCAACACATGATATACACCCAATTTCATATCAAAAAACCAAATTTAGACAAAATTCCTTCCAAATACTTTAAAAAAACACGTTTTAACCACACTCATAAATCATAGAACATGCTAAAATACACAAGTAAGAAATATAAATTTATCAAATAATGTTTAAGCATGGAATCACCTACCTTGGGTGTAAAAATTCCCAAAATCTGGTGTGAAACTCCAACCACACTTCAACCACACCACAAGGCATCGAGATAAAACCCTAATCATGCATATTGAACCCAAAAGGTCAAGATTGTACCCCCAAAGATAAAACCGTAGTTGTTGGAGAGGGGAAACCCTAAGAAGAAGGAATGAAAACCCTATAAAGAAGAAGGAAACCAAGAAAAAACTCACTTAGTTGATGAATGGTAAAGATCTCTCATGAAATCTGAAGGACCCTGGGACACCCTGATAGGGGAGGGGTGAATCAGGGTGACAAATTTTTTTTTTAATGTGATGGATCTTTTTCCCACATTGGTAGGAACTTGTTGAACCTGTATGCTGAATATGATTAGAAAGAAAACATCCACATGCATAGAGAAGACACAACACTTTTTACTTGGTTCACCACTAAGGGCTATGTCCAAGGAGCATACGCTGACAAGTTGTCAGTCGTACCAAATTCCACTAATCTTCACTAGTTGTGGATTACAAAGGTTTGGGCACAATCACTCTGTCCCGGGATCACTGCCTTTACAAAGGTTTAGGGATAGCTCACTGCTTCCCTTGGGTCACTCCCGTTGACTCCCCCTGGCTCACTGCCGTTGGTGAAGTCCCAATCAGTTTATAGACGTGAATGTCTCTTCATAATTGATTAAGAATGCATCCTTTGTCGTATGTAGATGCTCTGTTGAAGTCCAACTCTCACCAGAAGATGAATCTCACTTTGCGCTGAGGGTATCGGGCGATCTTTCAACTTTCGTGTAGCTTCAAAAGGACAGATGAACATTAACAACCTCGGCGCGCTTAACCAAACCCAGCGCGCAAGTCACAATCCCGGTGCACAAGTCACTTTCACGGTACAAAATCGGCATACATGTGACACCAAAAAACTTGCGTGAAACTGACTCATTTAACACCAAACTTGCGCGACGTTGCGCCTTTAACTCCCCAACTGCTTTGGTTGCACAGCCAGCAATTAGCGCACAGCCTTTACTTGCGCGACCCAACAACCACTTGCGCGACTCAACCACTTGCGTGACGAGAGCTTGAAAAATCTCTTAGTCTTGAACTTCGTTCACAATGAGGAGGGGGGCCCTATTTATAGGAAAACTGGATCCCCTACGCGGTGGTGCGCAAGTGTTCCCTCGACGCGCAGGTTCTGACACGCAGCTCATCCTCCCTAGCCTTTGTCGTGCTACTCACTTGCACGACCTACAAAAATACTTGCATGACCTTCATTCCTTTACCATATTCTAAAGTTATGATATTGAAAAACAATTAGTGCGCAAGTTTCCATTCTTCCTAGGTATCGACTCCCAAGTCTCTTCACAGCGTGCAGGTCACTTGCGCGACCAGCACAAAACATCCGCGACCATTTTCCCTTTGTCATTTTCCCATGTTCTGATCTTGAAAAACATATGGTGCGCAAGTTTCCTCTTCATCCAGTACACAACACGCAAGTCTCTTTGCCAAAAACACTTTTCTCCATTTGTGGATTTTCAGGCCCAAAAATTTGGCAAACACTACGAAACGGCGCCACCTTAAATACTGTTGTATGCTTGAACTGTATGATATCTTTATGGGTACACATTCTGAACTTCCACTGTTGATTGACAAAAAACACAAACCATACTCCAAATCATGCATAGAATACCATGGTTCTAACAAAATCCACCTCCAAAATGGAGGTCGAAGGGATAAAGTGGAAGGTTTTTATGCTTCTGGAGCTGAAACTCCCAAGTGGGGAAGGATAGCAGTGAATTTGGGGTTAAATTCGAGAAGTAAAAAAGTGTAAAATCCACATTTTTAATGAATTGGATAGGCCACATGGTTAGTCAACATGGTTTTCCAAACCTTGTAACAACTGTGCTCCCCTTAATATCGAACCAATACATGTTGCATAGTTAGCCCACATGGTTTAAAAAAAGGCACTAACCGTGCGATAAGCCTCTCTCCAAAAACCCCACTTCGCAGTATAGTTACCTTGGTAGGGCACATAGTTACTACTAACTATGAGCCAACTGTGTACTAGGTTCTATCAATGAAAAATTTTCCATTTTACTCAAAAACATAAGGGAAATTGAAGGGGAAAAGAGTAGAATAAAAATAAATAGAAAAATAACTAAAAATAATACAACAGATGTGACAATTCTCCCCACCATGAAAACTTTTTGTCCCTAGAAAGACTACTCAAAGCTTGACTTGTAAATAATAATGGGTACTCATGCTCAACCCACTACTTCCTCTCCCATGTTTCATGTATATCTTGACCATGGTACCAAAGTACATGGACCAATATAATAGAATTCCACTGAGGCACCATTCCTTGAGAACCAACTATCCATAGTAGCCATTCATACACAAATAAATCGGGCTCTATCTCAAACACATCAAAATTTAACACAAGAGATGGGGTTGGATTATATTTCTTTAATTGGGAAACATGAAACACATCGTGAATTTACACCAATTGATAAGGAAAAGCTAAGCTGTAATCCACCTTGAAAATCCACTATGTGATTTCAAAATGGTAGACATAACTCAGTGTTATATTTTTCTTCTTTTCCAAACGACGATGACCCAAGCGGGGTGACACATTCAAGAACACCTAGTCACCCACAAAATACTCAATATCTCGATGTCAATAATCGGAATATGATTTTTGGTTAATCCTAGTTGTTGATAACCTCTTACGGATTAACTTGACTTTCTCAAAAGTCTCTTGCATAAGGCTAGGTCTAAATAATGAATTCTCTCCTACCTCATCTCAACAAAATGGATACTGACAATGCTTTCCAAAGAGCGCCTAAAAAGGATCTATTTGAATAGAGGATTGGTAGCTTTTATTATAAAAGAACTTGACCAATCCCAAATGGATATCCCTTGATCCTATGAAATCCAAGACATATGCATGAAACATGTCCTCTAAAACCTGATTTTCGTGCTCTATTTGACCATCTGTTTGAGGATGTCATGCAATAATCATCTTCATTTGTGACCCCAATTCCTTCTGAAGGCCTTAACAAAACCGAGAGGTAAAATAGGGGTCCCAATCAGAAATTATTGCTAATGAAACACCATAAAGCCTTACCACTTCTTGAATATACAACCGACCAAGCTCATCCACTTTTATAGAATCCTTGATTGAAATAAAATTAGATGATTTGGTCAAACAACCAATTACCAACCAATTGAAATTCCCTCCCCAAGGGGTATGATTCATGCCAATAATAATATCCATGGAGACCTCGAACCACTTATAGGTAAGAATTGGAAATGGATGAAGCAAATGAGAGGGCCTATGATTCTATTCTTTTACCATTTAACACATTTAACACATTGATAAAAAGTCAGCTTTGTCTCAGATCATACCTAACCACTAGAACTGCCGAAGAACGTTGTAGTACTTTTTCGTTTCTCCGGGATGAACTACCCATCGAGACGGGTGGCTATCCTACATAACAACCTTCCTCAGAGATAGGGTCACCAAAATGTCCAGTAAAGCACAAGATCCCCTTGGGAGACAATAAAAAATTGCAAAATGTCTCCCCACCATGAAGTAACAACATAGATTGTTGGTATACATCATCACTAGGATACTCGAGCTGAACTATCTCTAAAAGTGGAATCAACTTGATACATTCTAAGAATACACCACCATTGTGCTCCTCGGTATCCAAGTGCATCTTTACAAAGAGCTGCATCAACATCCACTCATCACTGGATTTCATTAATGCCTTTACCAGCACTTTTCTACTCAAGGCTTTAGCCCCTAAAATACCCATTCCTAGGCTATAGACAAAGTCAACGTCGAACACCAACAAATACTTGATCCACCGATGCTTCCATAAATTGACATACTTTTGGGAGAATATGTAGACTAACCTTTTATGATCATAATAACCAATAAATTTTCCCCTAAAAGATAATGATGCCATGTCTTCATGGAATGCATAATGAATACTAAATAAAAGTCATGGGTTGGGTAATTCATCCCATGTGGTTAGATTTAGAGAGTTCCTTATGACACTACATGATCATCTTACATGATAACACACCATAGACCCATACCCGAAGCATTGCAATAAACCAAATATCCCTTTACTGACTTTGGAAAGATCAATACAGGTGTGGTAGTCAACCAACACTTCAACTCCTCAACGGATACCTTACATTTTGGGATCTATTCAAACTTTTTTCCATTCTAGGTGATCAATGTCTTGAAAGAAGGATGCCATGTGGAATCCTAAACAAACCGCCTCTAACAACCTTGCAGGCCCGGGAAACTCATGATTTCAAACATGTTCTTTAGTATCTCCCATGAAATAACTACTCTAATTTTCTTAGGGTCCATCAAAACCCCATTCTCTGAGATTCATGGCCCATAAACTTAACATCACATATCTAGAAAGTGCACTTAGAAAACTTTTCATAAATAATATGATCCCTTAATGTGCCCATAATGTTCCAAAAATGATGATAATACTCTTCCTATGATCTATAATAAACTAGGATGCCTTCCATGAATACCCCAATAATGGAGTCAAGATACTAGGGGAACACCCTACTCATGAGTTCTATCAATAATGTTGGAGAATTCATCAATATTAATGGCATGATCAAATACTCAAAATGGTCATTCCCGCTTCAGAAATATATTTTTAGAATATCGCCTCTTTCACCGTGACATGGTGGTAACGTGGATGCAAGTCTATCTTGGATATCCACTTTGTGACTTTTGACTGATTTAAAAATTCATCAATTCGAAGTAAATGATACTTATTCTTAATGGTTACCTTATTTAGATTATAGTAATTGACACACAACTGGAAAGATCCATCGACCTTCTTCACAAACAAAATTAGGGAAACCCAAGCAGAGACTCTTAGGAAAATTGATACTTTGGATTCAAAATCATAAATTTTTATCTTTAAATCCCTCAGATCGGGGGGGTATACAATATTAGGGAAATGATATTGGTTGTGTCCCCACCACCAAATCAATCAAGAAATATGCATTCCACTCTAGAGGTCGACCTGAAAAATCATCTGGGAATACCTCTCAGAACTCATCAACTAAAGGAGGTAACCTACCCTTAAGAGCACAGCCAACATCCTTCATCAAGAGTGGAAAAAGTTGAAAAATAATATTTCTTAACTCTGGGAGTGGAGGTCCATCACGACTCGATCAAGGATCGCATTCCCCAATAAAAACCTGAGAACTCCCATTAGGTTCTACAAAACATACACACCACCTATAATAGTGAATGTGCACCTAGAATCACATATTTCAATCTATAAAAAGGATTATATAAAAAAGGTACATATCTAAGACCAGGAAGTCACATTCTAGCTCAACCCCCTAACACAAATATGACACAAGAAGGGCACCTAAGACCCTGATCATTCTTCTTACCCAAATATGTTACCAAATACATCACTAAATACATGAGCTCAGTTGGAAAACTCAACTTATTCACAAGGTAGGTAGAGATAAATGAAATAGATGAACTAGTATAAAAAAATAAGTATAAAAGATACAATCAGAATGGTATCTCGAACTGTCATAGGCCCTGCATCTGGTCCCACTGGTTTTTGGTCCACTACAAGAAGATGCATGATCTATACTGAGTCCGAATATGACCACATGAATGTTTCTCTACCCTAAAATAACTTTGAGCAGAATAAGATATGTTCCTTCCTCCATGACTACCAAACCAAGATCCCACAGTCTTAGACAGTTCTGACTGAGATGTCATCTCCCTAGAAGCCATGGATCGTGCACCACTATGATATGGGTGAAAACTCTTGGAAAAACATTGTAGGTTCCCTATAACTCCACACTGATGCAATGGTTTAATAAGAGAGGTACACATTGGTCGAATGTGACTTGCATTCATATACTGATTGTATACTACTGACCCAACATAAGATTCTATAGATAAAGTCTTTCTGGAAGGATGGCCTAAACTACCACTCCCTTTCCCCCTGCTCATCTTGCTTCCTCTTCTTATCAGATGAACTACCTCTTTCCATTGCTGAAATAGAACTAGATGAACTAGACCTTCCCTTTTAATCAATCTCCACCATAAAATATTGATCAACCACTTTATCATAGGTCTTCAACATAAATAGAAAAACCTGGGAAAATATATTCGGCCAAATAACTCTTTCAAACCTCTGATCCTTCATATTATCAATGGAAACCATTTCAGGATCATTCCAAACTAGCTCGTAAAAATGGTATTACTAAATGATCCCCCTTAACAAGATCCATAAACTCACAAGATCTAGCATACTCCAAGACCTCAAGACAATATTGGTCATTGAATAACACCTTTAAGTCCTTCCATCTCATCTGTTCATGCTTACCTATTTGGACCAATGAGTCCCACCACCTTCAACTGGGACCTTATAGTAGGAACAAAGAGAATTTGACCCTGACCTCCTCAAGAGTGTCAAGGAATTAAAACATGTTTTCAATCTTCTCAGGCCACTCCATCGCTTCCTAAGGCTATGTGATTCCTTAGAAAGATGGAGGTTTGTTCTTTATAAACTCTTGGGATTTTTCCTTTCTAGGAATACATTAATCTTCCCTGACTGGAGAAGCAGTAGGACCTGCTCTCTACCATATATCCCTAAGATCACATACCACATCTTCTACCAACCTCTAATCAAGTAGCGTGGGATAAATTTCTTCGGAATATTCCCACGAATGTAGGGGAATTATCTGTGGAGTCATGTTCCTAAAAAAATAAAAAGTCACAAGCAAAATCATTAATACATCAGATATGAAAATTTTCAGCAACCAAAAAATAATAATAATAAATCAAAGTCATTATGAAAACATAACGACCAAACTATTTCACCGCCACCTAGTTTCCACGTATAGCCTGTAGCCTATACATCCTACATGGAGGAGAAGTTAAGAAGAAATCCCAACATCCCATGGTGACTCGAGGTCTATCATGAGGTGTTCGGGTCTGCCACCCTACTCACATCCAGAAATTGAAGCCTTGATACTCATAGCTATAGACTATACTGACTCATCCCAAATAACATGACCTGAAGTGAAACCTGCCTCTGATTCGATTTTGTCACAGACTAAGGTGATTATTCATATGAACTAGTGCTCGAATTGGTTTGTGGTAAGGCTCGAAGGGAGTTATCAATCCACATCGGTTATTATTAGTGTAATGGTATCATTTATGTCATATGGGAATTATTTACCTGAATTTATAAACATAAAAAGACCAACAAAATAAATCATATGAGACTGAAATTCCAAAACCAAACAAGGAATACAAAGATTTTAGATTTTAGTTACAAGGTTAATAAAAACCCACAAAAGGATAAAACAAAAATAGAGACCAAAAATCAACTCAAAAAACCACCACATGGCTTGAAAATAATCACCCTAAAGAAACCTCCAGAACACCGCACCATGAAATATTGTTAACAACCAGAACCATCATCACCAAAAAAAACTTCTTTTTATTTATGCCAAACATAACCAAGTCTATATACACCCAAATGTATAAGTAGGGTGTGATCTAGTGATCAGTATGATTCCACCTAGCAAGGATTCTATGATATAAATTTTAGATGAATAATCACTTGAATGTTTTGCAAAAAGGAACTAGAAACATTTCATGGAAAACAACATTGAAAGAAAAAATCTTTAAAATAAATCATGATCACCTTAAAAATAACAATCAAATAATATCATATGACAATGGTAACTATGATATAACCAAATAGAACCATTCATGGGAAAAATTTCTAAACACTATCTTGCAATGTGATGCCATAACCATGCGTCTCAATAAAATGTGGCTTAGAAACCATGACTAACAACATTCTCATGCATGAGCCACATGGAGGAGACACCCCAATGTCCTAGTAGTCTCCAATCATCATAAATATTTAATTAGAGTTGTCATATTCAATCCTAGTAAGTGAAACCGGTCTGAATACACTTCTATATCACTAGAAAACTAGTCCTAGTTTGATCATATAGTTGCCTGAGCTTTCTCTTTTTTGATCAAACAAGATACAAGTTCACATAACACACCACTTTCACTATGCCAACCAAAAAAATGTAATACACACGCAAATGTTTCTCACCTGAACACCCCAAAACCCTTTTTAAAATCATACTCACATTGAAACTATTTTATATAGTGATTCTCATCAACTATGTAATTTAATAAAGCATTAACACATTTTATAGAACACCCATAAGGGAATAAAAAGTCTCTACACATGAAATACACCAAATTTCATATAGAAAAACAAATTTCAAACCAAATTCATACCAAAAACTTTGAAAACCCACATTATCACCACACATATATATAATAGAATATGATAAAATATTGTAGTAAGAAATATAAATTCATCAAATAATTTTTAAGCACTGAATCACCTACCTTTGGTGTAGAAATTCCCAAAATCCAGTGAAAAAATTCAACCGCACATCAACCGCACCACAAGGAATCAAGATAGAACCCTAATCATGGATATTGAACACAAATGTCAAGATAAAACCCTCCAAGACGAATCCCTAGCCACTAGATAAGAGAAAACCCAAGAATAATGAAAGAAACCCCTAGAAGGAAGGAAGAAATTAAAGAAAAAATCACTTACATGAAAAAGTTTGAATACCTCCTACAAGATCCACCTCAAAATGGAGGTCCAATGGAGAAGTATGAAGGTTTGGAGGCTTCTAGGGCAGGAAAACTTGAGTGGGGAAGGCGAGGGGCAGATTTGGGGTAAAATCTGAGATGGTAAAAAGGTAAAATCCACATTTTTAATGACCTAGACAAGCTGCATGGTTAGAACGCACAGTTTTCCAAACTGTGCTGGAACTATTATCCCTTTACTATGTAAGAAATATATGCTTCACAGTTAGACCATATGGTTTACAAACCTTGCAATAAGCCTCTATCAAAAACCCCACTTTTCCACATGGTTACCTGGGCCAATCGTGTTGTTACTACTAACCATGCGCCAACTGTGCGTCAAGGTCTATCCACACAATATTTTATATTTTAAACCAAAAATAAAGTTAAATCTATGGGGAAATGTGTAAACCAAAAATAAATAAATAAATAACTAAAAATAAAACCACAGATGTGACAGGTACCTTATCCATGTACCAAAACAAGTACATGGTCATGGTGCTCTTAAAAAGGGTGTAACAAAATTTGATATCAAGGAACCTAAAATATCAAGGAATATTAATTTAAAAGTATAATATTTAACTAAAATAATTGGAAGATAGTACCATTATGAGTTTGGATAAACATAAAAAAAATTATTTACTACACCATGAAGGGTAAATCAAATGCAATAACAACTATCTGGTTAATAGTTTTCCAAAATCAATGAGAAGCATAAATATCAATCTATAAAAAAATACTCTACTATATATTGATTATATTATCCTTAAAATCATATGATGAATCCCTTATAAACCCACAAAAATAACATACTAACTAGTGGAATTCTTATCCAATCAATGGAAACTACCATTTACTCTACCAGTAAGATTGTAATTAAGAATAATCAATGGAGGAATTATCATATACTCTAAGGGAAATGCATACCTCATAATATATCTCTAAATTGATACATCATTTCCCTACTAGACATTAATTATATGATCAATCACTAGCATGGGTATGTCATGAACCTAACTCTAAATATAAGCTAGTCATCTATGGAATACGTCTTTTATTGGATTGGATAAAACCTTTGTTACTATATCACATATGGGTGACATGAAACAAAAAGAAAAATAAATATCATGATAGAAAACTAAATAAAACGATACTAATTTGTACCCCTCAATTGGTTCTTTAGATTCATTTGTTTAGTAAAAGGTAATAAAGGTCCTTGTGAAAATATATGTTCAATACCACACCAACACTGGTATCCCTAGTCTAATAACTGAACTCAATACCCCCTTATCATTGTTAACCTAAATACTAAATATAGTAATCACAAGAAAACTAACTGAAAATTCTGTCTCTATGACTTAAATCTCTCGAATTCCACTATGATAAGACCTAACCCACTAGTACCCCACATGGTCTAGTAATATATTGAGTATGCAACCATATGCCAACCTTTAATAGTGTTGGGGCTGGGAACTAGCACTAATAGGGCACAACATATATGGTATGAATTCAAATATGATAAAATATAATAGATTGGAAATAAAAATTACACAATATAACAAACAACCACCACCAATATAAATAGTATGTTAAATTGAATAATAATACATATATCGAAAAATAGTTATTGTGTTTAGTGCCAAAAAAGAAAAATCCTAATAAGGGAATAAATATTCAGAAGAAAAAACCATCAGGAGCTTCCAAATCATTGAATATGATAACACTTCCTCATCAATAGATCTTCAAGAATGAAATAAATCTATAATAGTCTCCATGATAAACCTTCATTAGCAACAATATAATTACTCCCCTAAATCTAGTATCTCATCATCTATAAAGTTCATCCCTAAACTGAGAAATGTCTACACATAAACAACATTTGGGGGTATAAGGCATGGACAACTATGAGAACAAATATACCTTTTAATACACCTAAAAAACACAAAGGTAATTTTAAATCAATAATTCAGATTAAACCATTGACTAAGGAAAAAACAGGAAGGATAATCCAAAGGCAACCCATATATTATATAAGATTATGTAAACCATATAAAAAGAAGAAATGAAATTTTCACAACATATATTTAATAAGGATCATAACTCACAACAATCAAAGAGATCAGTGTAAGTAGTCTCATAAAGCTCGTAGTAAATACCCAAGTATATGCCAAATCTTTAGGTTATCTACAAAGACTCTGAGTACCATCATTATCCTGAAGGAATCCAAAAATATAGATACATCATAAAAACAATAGCAGTATAAATATATCATATATATCTCATACAAATCATACCTATATAAAAACAGTAATATCAGACTCATGCCTAACTAAATAGATTTGTTGATAGTGTCACTAAACCCTATGATGACATGTGGCCCACCATGTGTAATGTCATTCAGTCGATATGGTAACCTAATATATGAGACAATTTCTCACACCTCTTTAATATTAGATGGTTACTTAAAGCACTAAATATAAGTACTATCCACACCCTAGATACAATATGCTACCAAATGGGACCCAATCATATGAATCTATAATTATTCAAACATCCTTGTCATTATCTCTACCAATATATGAAAATACAACACAGAACACACCAATAATATAAATCATGTGATGAATATATACATACTTATTCATTATAAATGAAAAAATGCTCATAATGGACAATATATATGTCCAAAACTACCACCGAATAGAAAATATATGAAGAATACTGAAAGATAAATATTATATAGATTGTCTCTATAGGGTACATATCATGTAAGTTACTCGGGAAAGGTTGTTCGAATCAATATTGGTATGGGATTTTAATAATTAGTTCATGATAATTAATAATGTTTTTTGGGGATGAAATACTTGACATGAATTTTTGGTTTTCTGAATAATACTTGGAGTTATTGATTATTTTAATTTGTTGCCAATATTTTTTAGAAACATTATAGGTTAGTTTACTTTTTTTGAGTATTTATGATTTTTTCTAGTTTTTTTTTGAAGATCTGAGGAGAATCCAAAAAGATTTGGAATTCTAGTTAAAGATGTTTTTTCATTATATCATTCTTCATAGTCATTATTTTCTATCAATGAAATCATGAATCTTCTCTGCATAAATATCATAGGAGAGTTTATAAAGATGATAAAATACGATGTGAGCTGAATACATGTATGCATAAACGTAATAAATATTTTCCCCTAGGATTTATGGTTGTAAAACTATATTTGGGGGGAATTGTAGTTTATAATTTTAATTAAAAATTTTCCAACCCAAGGGTTTTATGTTCATTGATTTAAAAAATACCTACTAATTCAAATATCAGATTAAGAATAGTTCATGTAGTGGAAATTCGAAATGTAATAAATATAATTATCATAGTGGAAATAATTATGTCATAATTTTATAAAAATACGGAAGTAGAAAAACTAATTAGTGGATGCGTGAAAATTTAAATTAGTACTAATACATATATTAATACAACAATAATTCAAAAAATAAACACAACAGAAGTTTTAAACAATACAATGAGTATTAGTTAGGAAACCAGATACACCATTAATGGATCTATTAAAAATATAATTTAAAATAAAATAGTAAGGTCGATATATAGAGTGGATCCAAGGTATCTAGAACATTAAACCTTCCCTAAGGTATCATTGATTTTATACATAGTGGAAGGTCATTATTCCCATCCCTAGAATATAATTACTAAATATGGTGTAAGGTATTATAAAAACCCATATATTTAGTATACCTTAATTCATGATTTATTACATAAATATACAATTAATACAATCCCAAAAGATCTTTTGGCCTATTTTTTGGGTAATTAGATACATATAAAAATAACTAGAAACATGGTTAGAACAATATTATTTAAGAACTCCAAAACATTCCCTTATATTCCATCAATATTTTATTACTATATAGGATAACTCAAGGATCTACATAATAAATGGGTGAGCTGTAAATCCTAGTAAGGGAATAATAAAAGAATAAGATGATTAAAGTAATTCATGTGAGTCAATATTCATATCGTGGTGACATAAATGGGGTGATAATCCTAAAATTGAACATCAATGTATGATATAATATGAAAAATCAAGGAAATATAGGAATGTGACAACAATATAATATATGAAATTAAAAGATTAAGCCAAGAATAACATTCAAGACATAATAATATAGTGTTCTTAGGATGATCTACCATGCATTACACATGGTATCTCATTAGGGAAAAAACATGAGAGAATTCATTATAGGGCCATATAATTCTTGTCCCAACAGTCATATTCATATCATGTACATGCATTAGTGATCCACATAGATCATACAATATGAGGATTTATTTCATCACTTTTGATCCCATGATTATAGAGTGTGAGTTACATAAACAAGAGTCCCAAAATAATTAATGATAGGTAAATATAGGTGAATAACCTTGATTTGAAATGGGGATGGGTATAGGGAAGACAAATGTTTGGCATGAAAAATAGCAATATAATTTCAGAAAAATAACAAGTGTACATAATAGTTGATGTAAGGGTTAAATAAAAGTGAAATGTGGTATATAATTACTTTGGAGTCATAATGAAAATAAATGGGTGTGTAAAAAGATATTCAAACATGAAAATTTTGAAATAAAAAGGCATAAGTCAAACAATGTTCTTGAATAAAGAGGATGATAGGTTCCCTTACCCAGAGAGGGAGAATCTAAAAGATTGGTTAGATCTTATTAATAGCTCGGAAACACCTTGGGAGGGATTTTTAGAAGAAGTGTGAGAGTAACTTCATGATCAATGGGTTTTTAGTGAATGTGAGTGGGAGGGTACGTGAGTATTTATAGTAGAAGAGATAGAGATTCTTTATCAATTTCTAAACATAGGTTTTGGAATCTATATAATAAAATAATTAAAAACACAAACCTTCCCATGGGTTTTCCCATGATTTCTACCAAATAGGATTTATTTTCAATATTTTATAAGGACCTTATTCAAAGAAAATAATATAATTCCATTGGTTATGTGTAAGTGAGACATGTTCATAAAGAATTGATTTTAATCCCTTAATATAATATATGTTTTGGGGGATTCATTATATTTTTATAAAATTAATAAAAAAACATAAAGAAACATTTTTAAAGGAATACATTATTTTTGACCATGGATTCCATTTATATTATTTACTACACCATATTTGGGATATTATAATGTCATAAACTGTATATTTATACTATATTTAATTTTTACCCAAAAAGAGAGCTATTTTAGAAAATTATGAAAGATTGCCCGATGGATAATTAGGATGTAATGTTTCCAAAAATGATATTTATTTTAACAAATTATTTTATATATAAAATAATTTAAACTTTTTTAAAAATTATTTATTAACTTGAAAATTATAGTTTTTATAACACTAACCACTTTATGACCCTTATAAAAAATATATTAGACTTTATTATATTATATTATAATTTATATTCCAATAAGTATTATTTAATAATAATAATTTAGGAAAATAAAAATTTATTTTAAAGATTATTGAATTTATAAAATAGTGTGTTTTAATTGAAAATATATATTTCCCAAAAATACTATTTTAATTTCTTCATATCAATATCTAATTTTTATCAAACTCATTATTCAAAGATATATATACTAATAAAAAATGGATAAATATAATAATTTTTTTATATAGAATAAAATATAAAAAATCATACTACTAGAGTTTGGATACATAGTACCTTATTACACCAGTGCACGCTGTAAGGTTAAGGTACTATTGTCCTTCAAAAAAAGGTCAAGGTTTTCGATGGTGTCACTTTATTGGGGTGCTTCAATGAATATGGTTTGGATGTGGTCAAAATAAACTTCTACTTCTTCCACAAACTATTCTATTTTTTTAACTATTATTTTCATATTGGTATAGGTCAAGGGAAAATCCCAGTGATACAATCTCCCTTGAAGTCTGATATAATTGCATTTCATTGGGTACAATCCAACTGGTTGAGGACATCACTTTTTCTATTTATTTAAATTTTAATTTATCATACCCCTTAATATTTAAACTAATATTAATGATCAGTATGAAATGGCTATATTATGAATGGTGAATATTATTTATGTCCTTTTAGACCTGACAAGATATATTTTATAATTTTCTAAAATAAACAAAGTAATGCATGTTTTTATTAAACTAAATTACTAAATAATGAATTTAGTCAATAAACAATGGAATCTCATTTATAAAAGTTATATAAATTAAATTATCCCCCTTTCATAAATTTAACCCTTAAAGTTTCATTTCATACACTAAAATAGATTATGGTACTCATAATTCATTACCTCTTCTAGTTCCCATCATGCTTCCTCAAACTTATGGTCTCACCACAACAATTTGACCATATGAGTTGTGTTGTTTTTTTATAACTCTGTCCATATGATCTAAGATATTCACCAGCTGATCCTCCTATGAAAGATTATTCACCAAGGGTACCACCTATAGTTTTATTAAATGTGAGAGGTATGGTATTTATATCCTCAAAAGGGATACATGAAACCCATTATGTACTTGGGATAAGTTAGTTGGGGATAATAGATAATAATTAACATCATTTATGTAACCAAATATCTCCAACGGAATGATGTATCTTAGAATAGTATTTCCCTTTTTACCAAACTTCATTAATTTCTTCCCTAGAGATATAGGAAGGAGTACCTTATCTTTGATCTCAAACTCTAGGTATCATCGACGATTTTCCACATATCTTTTATATCCAAATTGTGTGGATTTTTTATTTCATTGATAGTTTTGAACCTTCCATATTATCTCATGGATAATATTAGGTCCTGTAAGAATCATTTCACTAACATCATCCAATAATGTTGGATTCTAATAACTCTTACCATACATAGCCTCATAATTTTCTATTTGAATACTAGAATGCAAATTGTTGTTATATGTGAAATCCACATGGGGAAGGAATTTTTACCAACATCCTTTGAATTATATTGAAACATGATATCATCATGTCAAATAGAGTTTTAATGGTTTTTTTAGAGTTACCATCCATTTAAAGGTGATAAGTAGAACTAAAAATCATCTATGCATTCAAATATTTGTGAAGTCTTCTCTAGAAATTCTAGGTAAACATAGGATATTGATAAAATTCAATGGACAGTGGAACTCCATATTTTCTTAGTAGTTTCATTATGTATATCTTGTCGAGTTGTATAAGAGAAAAATCATCCTTAATAGTAATTAAATCCACTAACTTTGTAAGGTGATCAACTACCAACCATATAAAATTATTTTATTTATTTTTTCTCATGAGTCCTATGACAAAATCCATGGTTATTTTTTCAAATTTAATTATTGGAATGAGAAATGGTTGCATCATACCATTAGACTTATTTTGTTTGATCGTAACTTAATAGCATAACAATAATTGAGATAAAAATTATACATTATCAATATTTATGATATCCTAGTATAATATTTTACTTATATCTTTATACATCTAAGTTGTTTGGGTATGGATATATAATTTTGGGGAATTTTCATAATCCAAAAGTTCCCTCTTCTTTTCTAGTTTGGATAGGAAACATATTTGGGTTCCATACCTTATAAATCCATCTTTACCAATGTTGAACTCAAGTATTTTCACTACCTTTATTTGTAGCACCATATCATTTTTTGGGCCTCCTTGACCCCATCAAGAATGTATGGTTGAGTAGTTATTTGATCCAGTTTTGATAATGATCCTTTTAATATTCCCAGCAACATTATTTTCATGTATAAGAATATTGGATCCCTTTTAATCCTCATCATGGTCAGGGTTTTAGGTTCCTTTCTACTCAAATAATATACTACTATGTTCAACTTATGAGGATGGTAATGGGTTTGACAATCATAATCTTTGATTACCTCTAACCACTTTCATTGGCCCAAATTGAGATCCTTTTGTCAGAATATATACCTGATGTTTTTATGATTTTAATATATGTAACACTTTTCACCATAGAGATAATGTCACCAAATCATTACTTTTAATATCACAATAGATAGTTTGAAATCATGCTTTGGGTAGTTATACTAATATATTTTTAATTTCCAAGAGGAATATGATATAAATTTTTAATCTTTCATGAGTACAAAACCCAAGACCTTTTTAGACACATCATAGTAGAAAACAAATCCTTGACCACCGGTGGGTAATGTGATCCTAGATGATATGATTAGCTTCTCATATAACTCTTCAAAGGCCTAAAAATATTCATATACCTATAAAAACATAATTCCCTTCAATGTTAGATTGTTTATGGGGATTTATATCCTCTATAAGTGTCACAAAAAACGATGATAACACCCAACTAATCAAATAAAACTATGAATCTTGATCACATATGTTCATATAGTATGTCCTTAAATTTATTTTGTTTTTGAAGGATCCCTAAATATTCCATTTTTAGTGATAAAATTACTAGTAATGTTACATTATCTATCAAAAAATTACATTTTCAGTACATTGCAGATAAATGGTTCTTTCAAAAGGTCTTTAGTATATCATTCAAATTATTTTCATGTTCCTCATTTATTTTAGAGTATATAAGAATATTTTCTTTAAATAATACGAAATTTTTTTTCAATGTCATCTGTAAAGACTTTTTTTATTAATCACATGAAGATAATTGGAGCCTCAGTGAGTCCAAATAGAATCACTATGAACTCATAGTGAATGTAAATTGTAAAAGAAGAAATATTTGAGATATCATCCTTCTAATCCTTTTCTTGATAATATCTTGAACAAAGATCCACCTTATAGAAGTGTTGGTATCCAAATTGATTACCAAACAAGTTATCAATATGTTTCATAGGATGCATTTTCTTTATCATGATATTTAAAACTCATAACAATCATTGGAGTGGTGCACGAAGTAGTCTTTTTTCTCAATGAAGATGATCGGCACACCCCTTGGCGAATCACCTGGGAATATAAACCCTTTATCCAAATTTTCCCTATTGTTTACTTTTAAACTCTCCTTATTAAACAATTTATATTCTATATGGATTCATGGATATTAGAGATTATATTGGTATAATATTTATTGATAACTCAACCGCACAATTTGGAGGAAGACTAGGAAAATCTTGGGAAACACACTAGCATATTTCCTTACAATGGGAATGTCACCAAGGATGATATTTTCCATAGTTTAAATAATTTGATCTAGATAAAATTAACCATAAGAAAATAATATCGATTATTAAGTTGATTACTATATTAGAGATTCATTCTCCTCCTTGAACTTGTATAGAATTAGAGGCCAATTCATGATAATATGGGTGATTTAATTTTCCCAAAATTTATGTTAAATATATATTAGTAAAGCTAATACATACATATAATTTTACCAAAATCCTCTAAAGGGAGTATTAAAAGTTTCATTAGAAAGTTTATCCTGAAAATATGAATAGAGGAGTAATATACTTGTGCCTCAATAATTACTGTATTTTTTATTTTCATTAAGGGGTCAACTTCAATTTTTTAATGTGGTATTTGAATATTTCTACTAAACATGTAACATAATAAAGAATACATAAAACCAAAATCAAATAGTATAACTTTTTTATTCTTTAATGAATGACTATGGTACTTATCACCATGTCATTTTCGGGATCCACTTCAGTAATTATGATAGAATACGCTCAACCTTTCTCTCTAGGCCTTGGAAGTTGTTTTCGTCGGTTATCGTCATCAACCCTTTCCTTAGTTCATTATTTCACATAGTTTACCTATTCCTTATAGACGCAACATTGGACAATATATTGAGGTTTTAATAGTTTATTTCTTTCTTCCATCGTATTGGTATATTTCTCCCTTCAATATTCTCTAGCCAGGTGCCCTTAACTTCCAGAACTATAGAATTTCCTTTCCACCTTTAGTAAATTTCCAGGATTATTCTACTTCCAATTTTTAATAAGTGTGATATTGTATTTTTTTTCCCTGAGATTTCTCCATTTATCCCCTTGATTTAAACTCCATCCTCCATATCCTATCCCTATGATTATGAGACCATTAGAATTCAATGACCACCAGTTACACTTTTAGGGATCATCAAACAATTTTCTCATTGTTATCAATGTATTTATTCACCAAATATTTATGTATACTCTGATTTAACCCACCAAACAAGAGGTCAAATTTAATTTCAAGGTTAATGAAAAATGTAGATGTATATCATGAAAGTCTTATCATTTTCACCTCGTATGCCTTGATAGACTAATCATCCTTTTTATTGAGGATAAGAAAACATCTCTTCATTTTTTTGGAGGGTAAGAAGAAAATATGTATCAATTAATAATTTTATAATTTTTTCCACTCCATCATATCAATATCCTCTTTAGGATTCATATGTTTTATCAACATAACCTACTGGTCAACTTATCCCTCCATTCAATAAATATCCAGTATGACCTTATCTTACTTAGAGAATTGTTGGATGGATAAGATATATTCAATAGATTTTATCAATTTTTATTTGATTAAAGGATCATAATATCCATTAAAAGTTATATGAATTTTTTTAATGAATGTATCATTTGAAACTTTCTCATTATTAGGGGGATATGGGTTCTCCTCTGATTTAAGTCTCTCTTAAAAGCATGAGTTAAATAAGAAAGTATTTTTAGGAAGTTCATGAACCCTACTTCTATTAGTTTTTAGAATCTAATTTGGGTAGTCATTACGTTTCCCATCACATTTTTTGTCAACTCACTTCCTCAAATTTCTATACAATAACTAAAATAAATAAAAAATTTAGGATGATAATTTTCAAGATATTAGTCTCATAAAAGGAAAACTATAAAAATTTAAGCGATAACTCATAAATAACAGAAATTCCTTAATCTATAAATTTATAATTATTAATCTATGTTATCCATTGTCTATTTACAATCATTAAAATTTTATGGGAATTTTTATTCCCTTCATGATTATTCATAAAGATCTTGTGAATTAACCAAATTATATAGCCTGGTATTTTTAAAATAGGTATATAACAATACTTCTTTATCATTCATTAGATTATGATCAATTTAATACCCAATGTAAATTTTTTGAAGGTGTTACCCATAAATACACCTACTATATAGCCACACCCATTTCTAGTATCTTGATAGGGATTTTTTTCTTTAAATCCAATTACTCTATACTTTACTATATTTTAGGGATGTTTTCCTATGTTTAGTATTATCCATAAGACTTTCACAAAATTTTTATAATCCCAATAACCAAAAAATTTCAAGACCTAGATCTGATGCCAACTATAAAACCACATATCTTTAATTCACCTTAACTCGTGATTTATTATATAAATATACACTTAATAAAATCCTATAATTTTTTGAGGCCTAGTGTGTTTTTATTTATTATAATTTGAATCATGGGTATAAAAATATTATTTAAAAACAATAAAACATTCCTTTATGTTCCACAAATCTTCTATTACTGCATGAGATAACCTTGGGATGTATATAAAAAGGGGTGATCTATAAATCATAGTATGGGAATAATCAATGTATTACATCATTAAAGTAATAAATTTGAATAAAGAGTCATATTAAGGTGACATAAAATGTTTTAAAATCATAAACATGAAAATCAAAGCATGATATGTGAAGACCACTTCATGGAAATATAGAAATGTAGAAAAAACATAAAACACGACATCATAAGCCTAAGTCAAGAAACAATACCAAGACCTCCTATCATAGAGTTATTAGGATAACCTATCATGCACCATATACTTAATCTTATGAGATAAAAATTTTTCCCAATGAAATGGAGGTATATGTGATTTTTCTCCAACCTATCACATTCATATCTTGTACATGTATTTGTGTACCACATCGATCATAAAAAATAAGGATGGATTTCATAAATTATAATCCCATGATTGAAGAGGGTGGGTTATATTCATGGGAGTCAAAAATAAATGGGTGATATGTACATATATGTTAGTATCCTTGAGTGGAAATTAAGATGGATATACACAACCAAAATGTTTGACATAGAAAATCACAAAATAATTTCAGCAGAATAATGGGTGTATGTAATGGTTTGTAGAAGGGTTTAGTGAGAATAATAAGTGGTATCTCATTACTTGGGTATAATATGGAAATAAATGGGTGTGTAAAAACATATTACAACCTGAATAATTTGAAATAAAAAAGAATAACTCAACAAACGTTCCTGAATAAAGAGGAGGAGGAGAGAATCTCTTACTATGAGAGGGTGCTTCTAAAATCTTGGTTGAATATTCTTAAGTCCTTGAGAAAACCATGGAATATATTCTGAGATGTATATGGAGAGTAAATTATTTATCAATGGGATTTGAGTGAAGATGAGTGATAGGTTTCATGGGTATTGGTAGAATAAGATAGGGGAATTTATCATTGATTTCTAAACATAGGTTCTGGACACTATATAATAAAATGATCAAAAACACAATGCTTTGCATGATTTTTACCAATGTTTTCTACCAAATATTATAGAATTTAAATATTTTGTATGTTATATAAACTAATATATTAAAATAATAACATTGGTGATGTGTAAGTGAGTCATGTTCATAAACAATTGATTTTAAAAACAAAAAATATAATATTGGTTTTAGAGTATTATTAATGGTTTATAAAATTAATAAAAAAAACAGTGAAACATTATTTTTATTTGGGAAATATATTTTTGGTTATGTATTTAATTTATAGAATTTATGAAATCACTTTGGGGATATTATGATTTCATAATACATATCATATATTTACATCGTATTTAATTTTTACCTAAACATTTGATTGTCTCATAAAATTATGAATAATTCATAATGATATAATTTTGATATTCTAATTTGAAAAAAGATATTTATTGTTAAAAAATAATTTTATAAATATGAGAATTTATAATTTTAAATAAAATTATTATTTTCATTAAAATGATTGATTTTACGACACTAATGAAGTTATAATCCTTATAAAAAATATATCAGACTTAATTAAATTATAATATCATTTTATTCAAATAAATTTAATTTAATATGAATATTTACTGCAAATTTAATTTATTTTAAATATGTTTTAATTTATTAAAAGGAGTGTTTCTATCCAAAATATATATTCCACAAAAATATAATTTTATTTTCTTATTATAAATATATAATTTTCATTAAACTAACTTTTCGATCATATATATCTATTAATAATAAAAAGGGATAAAAATAATCATTATTTTATTTACAAGAAAAAATACAAATTCATACTGCTTGGATTTAGATACATAACCCCTTATTGCACCAGCATACGCCCTAAGGGTAAGGTGTATGATGGTGGCACTTTCTTGTGGTGGTTCAATAAACATGGGTCAGTTCATGATCTTGATAAGATAAAACTTCTCCCTTAAATGGTTTTATTCATGTTTAAGTTTTTGAATTCCATCTTGGTATTAATCATGTTCAAAACATAGTGATTCAATCTCCCTTAGAATATATGGTATTTGGGTTCATATATAACGAACCATAATTTTAATACATGGATATTAAGTCTAAATTGATGAAATTCTTTACATATCATAATTATTCATTCCATAATCGCTTAGTTTTAGTATCTTTCAAAATTTAGAAACATAAAAAACTAGGTCATAAGATTTCTACATCATCTCCCACTTATTTTTATATAACTAGAACACTTTTTTGACATTTCATAATTAATAAATTTTTTCATAACATTGGTAAAACAAACATAAAAAAAGGATGAGCTTAGATTCTCAATAATGGTAAATAAGGGAGATATAAATGATCATATACACATAACATGAGAAAAAGGGTATCTCATAAACCAAACTGGTGATGCCATCCAACCCGACACCTGACCCAGCCCGTGGCATGACTTAAGGGTGTTCATAATCCCCATGGGTTGGTAACTAGTGCCTGGGTATCACCACATACATTGGGAACAATTTCAACCACTTAAAAAATCATAAATAACCTAGATAAATAAATTACACAATGATAAATAACCAAATCCAAACATGGCATAATAGTTTTTTATTTAAGGTGTTATAACTTTAGACAAAAACCAACAAGGAACAAAAAATGAGAACAAAAACTATCCCAAAACCACCGTATGACAAGGGGGACGTTACCCTAAAGACACCACCACCACCAACACCTACATGAGGAAGACCACTATAAAATAAAACCACCCCCACCATTCAAATTGCCTTTACCCATGTCTAACATAACCAAGTCTACATACACCCAAAGTTGTATTAAGGGTGTGAGCTAAAGACCAGTGGTATTCCACCCAATAAAATAAATTCCATGATAAAAATATTACAATACAAATTAACATGAATGTTTTATAAAAGAAAATCTAGAGTCAGTTTTATAGAAAATATTTTATAAAGGAAGACATGGTTTGATTTTTTAAATAACCAACAATGGGAACTGTATACCGATGGTAAGTAATATATCAAAAAAGATAACTAAGTCATTTGAATCCCTATAGGCACTAGAAATAGTGGAACACTTGATACCTCATATCTTGGTGAAACGTGGTATATAAACCACATTGAACATCATCCTCATGCAAGATCCACTAGAGAGGAATATATCCAAAATTCTAGTCGTATCTAATCATCGTAGTTTAGTTAGTATTGTATCTTCAATCCTATCTAAACGAACTGGGACTCAAACCTGCTGATCAAACTAGAATACTAGTCTTAGTCCAACTACCTAGTCACCTAGGATTCCCTTTATGCTGAATTTCCATTCTCATGCCATATATGTATCACCACATTCACATGCACACACATGAAATGTGAACACACAAATAAAACCATTGTTTATCATAAGAAAAACATCTTTCAAGTTCACATGCACACCTATTTCACTTTAAATCATGTTTCATGCCACTTTCAGTATTTATTAAACAACTTTCACAATTTATAAAACACCTTCAAGAAGCACAACAAAGGAACAAACTTTAAAACAACCAATTTTCCATAGAAAATACACTTTCTAACCATATTCAACATAAAAAATTTCAGAAAAATATTTCCCATGTCATACATAATTCATAGAACACAACCAAGATGCAATGAAATCATATCAAAATCCATAAATAAAGTTTAAGCATGGAACCACCTACGTCAAGTGTATAATCATATGGAAATCATTTCCAAACCACAACTGAACCACCAAGGGATCATATAAAGGCAAGATCAATCTATAAAAATAATTACCAAACCACAAATAAAAATATCCAACCATAAATAGGTCACCCAATCCACTGAAAATGGGAAACCCTAATAAATAAGGAGAAAAACCCTAGAATAGAGGATGAAATCAAGAGATGAAAGACTTACATGGATATTCTTGGAGAAACCAAACCAAAATCACCATAAAAATGGAGGTCCAAAAGAAAAATAGGTATAAGGGCGACACCTATGGGTGAGAATCTCGAATGGGGAAGAAAATTTGGGATTTGGGGTTAAAACATGAGAGGGCACAAATCCCATTTTTAAATTTTTAATTACATAGACAAGTCACATGATTTTCTTGAATGGTTAGTGCACCTGTGTGGAAACCATGCAACCCTAGTTTCCTAAAAGGATCATGTCACATAGTTTACCTATACTATTTACAAACCATGTGGTTACTCGCCATAAAGAAATGGCACTAGTCCACATAGTTTCAAAGGCAATGGATAATGGTATTAAAAACAGCATTCCACCTACTATTAACCTAAAAAATCCCAATTTTTACTAAAAACACAAAGGAAACCTAATGGGAAAATGATAGAAAAAAGATAAATAGAGAAATACCTCAAAATTAAAAAATGGATGTGAAAATTCTCCCAACCACGAAAACATTTCAACCAATAAAAGTTACATTAAATCATGATTAGAGAATAAAAATGGATACTCAACCTCAACCCAAATATTTCTCTCCCAAGATTCATGTACATAACTTCCATGTTTCTAATGAACCTAGAAAAATGGAATTGAATTCCCATGAAGAAATTTCTCTTGGAAATCTAAAATATACGCTGGCCACTTAAACACTAGAAAATTAGGCTCCAAATCCAACTTCTCCCAGTTCAATAAATGATATGGATCTGGGTTACACATATCCAGCTGAGAAACATGGAATACATTATGAATTGATATCAACTGTGAAGGAAAATATAACTTATATGAAACGTTACCAATTCTATTGTTGATCTCAAATGGTCCAACATAACTCGGTTCTATCTTTCCTCATTTCCCCAAATGAAGATGACCTAAATAAAGGCGATAACTTTAGGAACACTTAAGGAATGTCTTCCAAAATCTGATTTACATGCCCCGTTTTACCGTCTGTTTGAGATGGTATGCCATAATAAACTTGACATGTTACCCCATTGACTTTTGGAGTCATTACTATAACCTTGAGGTAGAATGGGGGTCATAGTAAGAAATAATTTCTAATGACTCACCATGGATCCTCATAAACATCAGAACATATAATCATCCAACCTCATCGACCTTCAATGAATATCTAATTAGAATGAAATGGGATGATTTTGATAGACTATTAATAATTACCCAATTAGAATTTATTCCCCAGGGTGTACAAAATAATCCAATAATAATGTACAGGGAGATCTCATCCCACTTCCAGGTCAGAATAGGTAGTGGGTGAAGAAAACAAGAGGTTCTCCAATGCTATGATTTTACTTGTGACAGTTATAACACCACAATATGAAGAAAACTATATCCCACCTCATACATGGCCACCAGAAATGTTGAATCACATCATAATACATCTTGGTAGCACAAGGATGAATGGACCACTAGGAATGGTGGCTATCCTACATCACCACCTTCCTTAATGATGAAGGGAGAACAAAACAGTCCTTAAAGAAAAAAATTGGCTTCGGAGAAAACAACCAATCACAAGGCATCTCCCCACCATGAAGAAACTACATATACTGCCTACATTTCTCATCATTAGGATGCGACCGCTGAATCAATTCCATAATATTGGGTCGTTGGCCCCACAATATGGACATAGGAAAGGGACACAAAGAGGAAAACAATTCCAAAGGGGCTACCTCGTGAAGCCTATTCGGGAAGCCCCCCCAGCACTAGGGAATTTGTGGATCCTCACAACACAGTGACTGAAGAGAAGCTGATGTCCCTCTGTGGTCATTACGGAGAAAATAGGTGGGAGGATTTTTGGTTTTGACGCAATTGACAGAAATCTTTGTGCCATGAAGGGAGCTAAATCGACCTCCGCCATCCTGTCGAGCTTGACTGAAACCTCTGTGAGTTCCATGAAGAGAACTGAGTAGATCTATGTGTCGAGGATGGGGTGACAGTTTAATCTACAGTTACGATGACCATGATGTAATATGCGGCCAATTATAAAGCACCACGTGTCTTTGCACTGAGATGTCCCTACTTCGCACCTTCCCAATCATTTCACCTTCTCACCTCTCAAATCAGGAATCTCATTCTGTTATGTGAAACATAGAAATAAAATAATCTCTTCATAGTACTTGAGCTTTGAGAAGCACCTTTCTCTTATCTCAAATACAACCCCTCTTCAAGTATAGATTCCCTTTGTAGAGCCCACGAGACATCATGATGGAGGGAGAACCCTAAGGGGGGTCAGATCTTCTCAAATCACTCATGCTTCACAAAGTACCCTCCATGCACATGTGAACCATATTCTAAGGCAGGATCACTATGCGTCGCGAATCACATTGCTTCATAGTGCAATACATTACAAGGTAATCTTACTTCGCGAAGTCATACTATAATAAATCCTTTCTTCTTTTCAAATAACCCTTCATATGCTTCCATACCCTATGCCTAAGCTAGGCCACCCCACTTTGCAAAGCATGTCCCTTCCCGAAGTCCCTCCACTACATGGAGCACTAGACCTTCAAAATGTCCCTCTCTATGATCCTATTTTCTTTAAAAAACCTTCTACCGTATGACCCTCCAGGTTCATACAAAGTTACTTCAAGGTCCCTTAGGTGGTGCCAAACATTGATTTGTTGAGCCTCATGCTTCTTCACATAGTCACACTAATAGCTATTACTTCTTCATAGAGCGACGCAAACATGATCCCCTCAATGGATCACTCCAAAACACCCCAACACTATGACATTTCGAGTGCCTTCCCTTAACCATGGGTTAAAGCGTGCCAATTATGTAAGTCCTATGGGTGAGGAGTGAAACATCATCGTCTAAGATTTAGGATGTTAAACTACCAAGCACCCTCATCCTCATCACATTACATTAAACTGTAGCCTCTCCCTGTGCAATATACAGGGGGTGACCCATCTAGAACATTCTCTACACCTTCTCCTCTCCACGGGAGTGAGATCTTCTTCATATAGAATGAGATCCTCTTTTTTAGAATGGTGTCTGCCTATGGGGAAGGGAAACCATCCCAGTTTAAGCCCCTAGATTTTCTTGTAGGATGCAAGACCCCTTCTCCCCCTTTCTTCATTATTTCCAAATACTAGAAGAGATATGGGTATCAGGACCTTTGTTACCCCGTCCCTCTCCCTCTGGTATTTTTCACTATTGGGCCTCTATCCTAGAGTAAGTCCCAATCTCCATCTACTTAGGCCACTAACAATGCATAATCCCATATTTCCTCTTTGATCTTCTAACCACATATATTCCCCCACTTCATTCCCTAATTACAGACATTTCGCAACGGGATCTTCAGGTCTTTGCTGTCTATTGTTTTTTAAAATGAGCACGAATCATGTGGGCTTAGAGTAACCATTGACCATGGAATCCTTCCCAGGACACCCTAGAGTGTAAGTCTCAAATCCCATTACAAATTGCATGGACTTTGATCCTTTTATTTTCAATAAAAGGTATGTAGGAAGCCTCCCTGAGGTTCAATCCCATCATCCGTCAGTCGCAACCACTTCACGTCGGTCCACCTTCTTCCAGCATGATGTAAAATAGTGTTCCCTTACAAACTACGTGGAATTTGATCCTTGTATTTTTCAAGAAAGGAATGTAGGAATATTCCCTCAAGTTCAATCCCATCATCTGTTAGTCCCGACCAATTTATGTCAGTTCACCTTTGTCCCACATGACATCAAACTATATCCCTTATAAACTACATGGACTTTGATCATTGAATTTTCCAAGTAAGGTACGTAAAAATCCTCCATGAGGTTTAAGACTATCATCTGTCGGTCCTGACCACTTCATGTCAGTTCTCTTTTACCCCGCATGACATTAAACTATATTCCCTTACAAACTATGTGGACTTCAATCCTTGTCTTTTCCAAGCAAGGTACGTAGGAAGCCTACCTGAGGTTCAAGCCCATCATCCATCATTCCTAACCACTTCACGTTGGTTCACCCCGTCCTACACGACGTTTAACTGTACGCCCCCTTTTCGTCTAGCATGACATGAAAATATACCCATTCAAACTACATGGGATTTGATACCTATCTCCTAGACATGGTACGTAGGAAGACTCCATGAGATTCAACCCCATCCAGTGGTAAGACATTGTGATCCCCATCCAGTAGTAAGTCGTTGTGATATCCCTCCAGCGGTAAGCAATTGTGATCCCCATCCAGCTTTAAGCCATTGTGATCCCCCTCCAACGGTAATACATTGTGATCCCCATCCAGCGGTAATCCATTTTGATACCCATCTAGCGGTAACTCATTATATCCCTATCCTGCCATAATCTATTAAAGTACCCTATATTGGGACCCACATATCTAGTCCCCCCTAGGTGGAAGACCAACTCTCAAGACACTAACCCCACGAGATCCCTGACATGTCCTCAAGTCACTGTCCTCTACACACACCCCAATTCTACACCCCTTCTTGAACTAATTGGAAATTTATTCCCTACCACAGTGATACATAGTAAGCCTCCTTGAGGTTAAAAACCATTAACCATGTCTCGGCCTGGTATCTCCCTTGAGCCTCTATGTTTTGGGAAGGTCATTCCCCAACCCAGAGGTTCCACTTCCTTCATATCCCATACATGCATCCATTCTTATGGGCGGCCTCCTAAGGTGTCCCAACATCCCACCGAACTACATGGACTTTGATTTCCTACCACGAGGATACGTAGGAGGTCTCTTCAAGGTTCAATCCCAATGTCACCATTTTTCTAACGTCGATTCCATCTCATTTTCCATCCAATTATCTTAGCCATCCATATCCATCCTGATTCTAATCAAGGCCACCACATCCCGATGAAATCATTTCATCCACCCCTCACTACTACTAGCACTACCCAGACCGCTAGCCACATGTAAGTATCGACACCATCTTTGGGTCACTGTCCTCTGTGCACAACCCAATTTATCACCCATTTGAATTACATGGGTTTGATCCCTGTCTCTCGAGACATGGTACGTATGACACCCCCCCCCCTGAGGTTCAATCCTAGTGAATGGAAAACCCTAGAATCCCTCTTTATTGGGACCCAAGCACCATATCCGGATCCATCTTCATTGGACATCATGATCCACCAATTTAATAAGACCCCTTACGTGCTCCCTCTTGGGGATATACCCATATGATCCAATCCTATTAGTGTTCCAATCAGCCTGATTCATCTCTTCTAGACATTAAACTCACAGCATACCATGTGTTAATCATGGGGAGCTAAAGAAAACCTCAGATACATGCCTACAGAATATAATTCCTCGCACTCAAAGTGGGATGCTTCGGGCTTCCGTGCCCCCAAGAATCCCTATCACAAGGGGAAGAAACCCAGACACCTTCGTGTTCTAGCATCAAGACATGCCAGTGATGTACAACGTGACTGATCCCCTGAAAAAAGGTTTCTTCCCTATCCTGAATTCTTGGAATTTCCTGACAGAAGTAGTGTAATTAACCAGCATCCATGAAGACATGGCACTGGGAAGAGTTTCACAAACGAAGTCTTAATATTTAAGGGATACCTATACTATGTGATGAGTTATGAGTAGGAGTCCATAGAATTAGGAACCAACATCCCATCACCCCATTTCAATTAAGGAGTAAACATCCCTGAATAAGAGATTGATACCACCCTTATTTTGAAAGCAGTAATGCGGGGCAAAGGATCACCGCATCCTCCAACAGATGGATGTGCGTTCCAATGAAGGTGTTAGAAACAGAAATGGTGAAACAGACATGAAGTTCTTATCCTAAATGTGGAGATTAGTATCATTAGATATATCAATGTATTATCATGACACCATATTCATGTATCTGGCTCGAGGTCCCTCCAAGAATAGAGTGGGCCTGACATGACACTCACCATGAATTTGGGGTAGTAGAACATTGGACATCCCGATCTTTGATGATGTTAGTGTAGATCCTTCTTATCAACCATGGATGACAGAATGACACTGGGGAACTAGAAGTCACTTTCCCTATCTCAGAACTAATGTTTGAATCTCCTTTCTTTGTAGGACCCAAGATGCTACGGTAGGAAACTGATCACCTCCCACACACTGATAGAGAGTAAGGGGAAATGACAACTCAGTAATTCTGAATGGCCTACTCCCTTCCATGGAGAAATCTACATCCACGGACGTAGGGTGACCATGCCCCATCTCCCCATCTAAAATTTTTCAGATAAGGGTGATAAACAACCTCGTTCATTAATACAAGAAAGAGGGGATTATCCCAACCTGGGATATTGCTCGAAGAGACCTCGAGGATTCTTTGCCTCGCCGCCACTACTGCCCCCAAGGGACACGTAGGGAACCACTGCTTCCCACTCCAACCTACAATCATTTTAGGAGCCTCTCCCCAGAATGCTTCGATGACACCCTCCCCTACGCCAATGAGGTGAGGGATGTCCGGGAAAGCCCCACTATAATACCTTCACAGGGGCCACAAATGAGGGCACCCACCAGGCTGCATCAATGCCACCACCAAGACCCATAGGTTGAGGATCATGTGATTTATGAACTTGTTCCACTGGTCCCAGTCTAGTTAACCTGGTTCTAGTATCAGGCCTAAGCTGAGGAAGATGCATGTCGGGGGGCGTCATCATCAATGACTCCTACGGCCTATGCCACTGCTGACGCGTACCATCAATCTCCCGTTAATACTATGTAGGGACATATGTATGCTCGACTTGGATAGATACCCTAATCACCCCACAAACAGGTTGGGATGTTTTTATTTGTTGCCAACACAGGTGGAGTCCGTTACGGGCTGACTTGCGGCATCGACATCCAGCATGGAGCTCCTCCCTGTGTCACCACCAAAGAGATCATAGGTCCAACCCACTCCCAAACATGGCATGAAGGTCCTCCCAATGCCACCATGAATTTGAGCGAAGCTCCTCCCCACCACATTAACACCCCATTTGTAGGCCCTCCTCGTACTACCACTACTAAGGAGAATATGCATGGAGGCACTATTCATGCTCCCACCAGCTTTAGTGGAGGTCCTACCCCCTCTAGAAATTCCCTACGTAGATTCTCTCTACACGTCAGCCAATAGACATGGAGGTCCTCCCCATTTTCCCTTTGAAATTTTCTAGGTTCTCCTAACACCCCATATTACCCTAGTAGAAGTCCTATCCACCTAGCACATGTTCGGCCGAAGGTCCTCCTCATGCCAGGAACCTACCCTGTCCCAAAGAACTAGCCCGACATAGGAGGGCAGGTTACTACCGCAATAAAAGGAATGCCGAGAAGATTCAAACTACACTTAAACCTACCTTCTTCTAAGATTCCGAGGTTAAATGCGATTCAATAATGGAACTCTCACCCTGATCATTTCTGTCAAGGTTTGGGGTGGGAATAAGGAGTATAATCCTCATCCTTCCGGAATGCAAGGTCCATCAGATACCCACCTCCCAGCAGAGATATCTAGGAGGAAGAAGATTTGTCGTCTTTCCAGGGATTAGCCATGCAACCCCCCCTGTCATCACGGAGAGCACCCTCTGCCTCAACCAGAGATCACATAGAGTTTTTCTCAGGACTGACGAAGGAAAAGAATCAGTATGTCCCACCACCAGAAACTGCGTTCCCTGTGCTGGAAACTGTGGTCGCCATCCCATCTTATCGAGAAGGTGGCTAAGTCACTGCATTATTGATAAGACATCCCAAGAAGCAGTGTCTTGTTAGCCCATTCGTCATATTATCCACCGACCAGCCTACCATCTCAACAATCTACTTCAGTGCCACTACCAGTTCCCCAGATGCCCCCAGTCAATGAATAGGGCAACCATGGGCCAAACCTAAAGTCTGAACTGAGGAGCTTGTGGGACATCCTTGCAACAGAGCATTTCCCAGGGATGTTTTTGCCACTTGCAATAGCAAAATTTAGTGTGCCGGAATCGCTTACCCTGGAGGAAGTTGCATGTTTCTGCCAAACCCTCTAGACAACACACTTATGTATCCATTATTGGCAAGTATCTTACCCCAAGAGTTAGGAACACTTTGAAAACATTGTCCAACAGTGACATATGGTTGACTTATCCGCGATCCCTATGGGTCAGTGCCCCGAGTAACCCAGTCGCCATCATACCACCCAACAATGATACGTCTATAGATTTAATGTGATCTGAAGGATTATCCGGAAGGATTCTCCCCATGTGAAGATTTGTGGCTGGGGGTAGTACACTGTCCTTCATTTCAGCCCTATCTGGCACCAACTTGACTTGCCCAGTGATATTGAGAATATGCCTCCAAGAAGGGTCACGATTAATATGGCCAATCTAGAAGAGGGAGGGAAGGAGCTAGAGATCCTCGATGACGACATACCCCCCCCCCTGAGGGAGTGCCACACCTATTGGATCCATTGGTAGTATCACTCACCAATAAAGAAGTTTACTAGGTATTCCAATACCTACCGAGTCGTTATCCAACAACTGGAATCCTAATAAGGGAAAAGAGCATCTTGGGGCTGTTAAACCCTCTGACCCATTGAGATAAATTTAGAAGATAGAAGATGATCCTAAAAAGGCTACAATGCGTGAATAGCTCGAGGAGCATAAAAATATTATCGGTGACCTCCTCGAGGAACATACTACAGAGCGACGATCAGACTATGGTGATCCTCGACTGGGGAAGTATGGGTAGATACAACTTCCCCCTAGTGAGTTACCTTTGAGTGACCCTGACCATCCTACACACATAGACATGATAGAGTCCGGTGCTTATGGGAATAGGGTATGATACGCCTCTCCAAATCCACCCAAATTGCATGGAAACCCCCTCTACACCCGGCTCGGGTTCCCCCAGCCGTTCCATAGGTCATCCCACCAATCGCTCCACAAGACATTGATCCTGCTTATCACGTTGAAGAACAAGCCAACACACTGGTCGTCAGGGAACCATGTCAATTAGGAATACTCACCCAGAGGATCCGATGGAGATGCTCATTTCTCACCTCGAGGCATTGGAAAATCGACATGTAGCAATTCTACTTGATGGTAAGCCATATGCGGTATGGGTGGATGATATGCCAACACCCCCAGGTTTTGGAAACCCCATATTTTCCCCCTTTAATGGGATGGGTGACACATTATAGCATCTAGCTCAATTCATCTTGAGGTGTGCACCCATGCTGGGAACTCCAGCGCAACAAGAGGCCACCAAACTCTAGTCTTTCATACAAACATTGGAAGTTACCACATTTGTCTGGTACAACCAGCTACCCATTGGTTCAGTAGCAGGATGGAAAGATCTTTGTAGACAATTTATTTACCATTTCTACTATACCACCTAGAAGAAAATTATTGAACACCTCTTCAAGTGCAAGAAGAGGCCTGACGAGCACGTTATGGACTTCGTTGCCTGGTGGAATGGCCTTACCTATTCACTAGAAATGCCACTGACTTAGGAAACAATTCTGAAAATGTGTGTGTGTAATCTCAGAACTAAGCTGGTCCCCTCTCTTATCACCAAGAATTACCCCTAGGGATTCCAAGATTTCTCTGATAAGGCCCAGCACCTAGAGGAAGCCTTGAAGCAGGCCAAATAGGCATGTTTGTTGCCACTTGTAGTCCCCACAAGAGGGGCCACCAAGGCTGAGCCTTCCATGGTAGCATAGATAGATCACCTAGGAAACTGGAGTTATTACCAATTGATCCACCTTCATAGACTCTTAGAGGTCTGTCACCTTAGGCACAAACTCCGGCCCAGTAGAGATCACCCCTGAACCGGCAGGTGCCCCTGCATACTGCGCCGAAACCACCTGAGTGAGATAACCAGGTTCCACCTCCTCCGAAGGATCCTCCAGCCCCTCTTCAGGGCCATTCACGAAGAGGCCCCTTCCCGGATAGATGAAACGGAACCTACGCATTCAATAAGAATCAGGTCACTGGTTATTTCTAAAGTACATTGAAATAGGGACTCCTGTTGTTTCCAGAATACAGTAGGCCCGAAGAGGCAGATCTCACAGAGAACCCAAATTACTTTCCCTATCACCAGATCCTGGGACACACCCTCAAACAATGCTATGTGTTCAAATACTGAATTCAATACCGGTTTGATACCAACATAGTTAGATTGGGTCCAACTCCTGCACAGGTGGAATGTGTGTCCATACAGCCTGACAATGACAATGATAGTGGAGGAGGGTGCCAGCAGGTTCCTAACTAAAGGTCCCAATATTATTATAACTGGATGGATTTTAAGGTAGTCTCTTGTGCCCATGGCATTATCCATGCATGTCTGAATCAACCCAAGCTTTTAGGAGCCATTGCGTCATTTCCAACTACTATTTAAGTTTCAACGTCCCAGCCTTCCTCCTCCCAGAGGGGCCATCATCGGCTGAGCAAGGGAAACAATGTCCCACACCAATGCCATCATCATCCTGTATGCTCAGCTACATCATGACCCTAGAGAATAATATTACCCCTAGGATCTGTTGAGTGGTGGAGGACTCTTCAAGTGATAGCCAAGGGTATGATTTAGTTAACATCGTGGAGCTGGAAAACCCCTACATAATTCCTAATGAAAAGGAGTTCCAAACATATCCTCCCAACATCCATAGCCATCAGCGGCATTGTTGGGGACTTGGTTATGTATGTCATCAGAATGCCTTGGTCAAAACTTCCAGCCAGGCAGTGCATGCCACCAAAACTAGAAAACAGACCCAGCGTAGAGCTAACCATGCATAGTCTTCTTATCTTATTTAACCAGTTTCACATTCACCTCTATTTATGATACTCGGTCAGGAGGAGTCACCAAGACCACGCCATGACCATCCACATTCTATTATGGACTGGACTCACCCGTCTAGCCCTCATATAGTGGTTGCTCAATGAATTTTGACTAGGGAGAAGCAGGATATTCCTAGCACCAATAGGTCACTGTTCCAGACAAAAGGGCCTGCAATACCTCCTGCCAAAGAGCGTCCTCCTATCAATAGAAGTTCACACTTGGCATGGATGTATTATGTCATTAAGCATATGGCTAGAATCTGTATGAAGCTCTCTATCCTCTAGGCTCTTCGCCTATTGCCAGACATGTGTGAAGCCCTTGTCGAGGCTTTAAGAATCCCCTCCGATTAGAGACAGAGTAAGCTGCTATAAAATCTTTCCATGTTGATGTAGTCGAGCATGTAGAATTTCAATCCATCATCTCTTTCTTTAGATTAGATGAAGGATCTTCCATACATGGTCTCATCTTCCCACTGCACATCACTGGCCACATTAATGATGTGGAGGTCTGTCGTTGTCTTTTTGACCCAGGTTCTAGGATCAACCTTATCCGAACATGGACACTCCATAAAATGGGGATGTTCAAGGATGATCTGAGTCCCTTTGACCACAAAATTAAAGGTTTTGATAAGAAGAAATAGACACTAGTCAGGAAGATCCACCTAAAGACCAAGTTCAGTGGTCTAGTAGCCAGCACTGAGTTCATGGGTTTTTTTGAAGGAAACCCCCTACAATGCGTTGATGGGTAGGACATGGCTCCAATAGCACATGGTAGTTCCCTCTTCATATCACCAATGCATGAAGTGCTCCCTTAATGGTCGAGTAGATGTAATCCAAGGTGACACATCACTCTTTTCCTCTTGTAAAGCCAGTTACATGGATGCAAACTATTATAATAGAAAGGAAAAATAGATTAAGTCTAGAGAGGTTGAACTCTCTACAGATATGACAGACCTGTGGACAAGCCTAGATGATGCCTAAATATTCCAAATCCACCGATTTGAAGCCACGACTCCGGATTTTGGGAAATGTTTTATTGTCTCTAGAATGAGGGGGAAGCACATTCCAAAGTCTAAGAAATGCCGAAATATACCTCATATTCATATACAAATCAGGCTCAGGTGATCCCAGAACCCCTAATCCCATATGGTATCAGGATGTCATTCCCATAGAAACGAAAATACTGCATACTTTCTTGTTTCTCCGGGTCGGGATCAACCAGATCAAGCCAATGCACCACTATTTCTTTTATATCATCAAGTGTGGACACTTGGGACAAAGGAAAGATGGGATCATGTTGACAGATTTCATTGCTATGGTTTATACACCACAAAATTCCCCCGATGCAGTGTCTATCGCCGCTCAGGCTGGCACCAATGCCCTATCAGGATCTGTCAACTCAGAATAATCATCTCCCATAGAGGATCACTCCTCTAAAAATGAAGAAGAGATTTGGAAGATTCTCCTCCCTCCTTCGAAGAGGTTTTTTATACCACAGTCGAGGAATTGGTATAAGCGAACCTCGGTAGCGAGATAGATCTGAAACGAACATTGATCAGTGCCTATATGCCCATCTAAGAGAAACAACGATACATGGAATTCCTGAAGCATCACTGTGACATATTTTCCTGGAGTTATGATGAGATTCTAGGACTAGACCCTCAGGTCTCCGACCACGGCCTCAGTCTTCTAGTGAATCATCACGAGTTCAAATATCCTCCCCAAAAGATGCACCCTTCTTATGGTGACATGGTTGAGGCATAGGTTGATAAGCTCATCAGACCCAACTTCATCAAAGATGTTCAATACCCCAGATGGTTGGCCAACATTATGCCCATCTGGAAGAATAACCGATAGATCAGAATATGCATTGACTTTAGAGATCTCAACCATCACTCTCTAAAAGATGATTTTCCCCTTCTTATGACATAACTGTTAATTAATTCCATTATGGGGTTCCATGATACTTCCATCATGGATGGGTACTCTAGATATAACTAAATATGAATGGCCCCCAAGGATGAAGAGTCTACGGCCTTCAAGGAAACACATGGTACTTTCTACTACTAGGTAATGCCCTTCGGTCTAAAGAATGCAGGTGTCACCTATCATTGTGCCATGTATTTCAAATTTAAGCTGATATAGAGACATTGTTGGAATTCAACGTGGATGATCTGGTGGTATAATCTTGCCTGCCCTAGGACCATATAAAATATATTGAGAAATTGTTCGGATTCATCCGATCTCACCATCTGAATATAAGCCCCTTGAAGTGCACCTTCGGGGTCACTTCTAGAAATTTTCTTAGCCTTTTTTCAGATACAGGGGCATCGAGATCGACTCAGAGAAGATCAAGGCCATCAGCCAGATGTCTCCCCTGAGAAACAACCTAGATCTTAGTGGCTTTCAAGGCTAATTAAACTATATATACTGAATCATTTCAAATCTGGATAGATAGAGTAAGCCCTTTTCCCGACTCATGAAGAAGGGTGTTGATTATCAATGGGAGGAGTTTCATTCTACTTTTGAGAAAATAAATTAGTACCTGTCACGGCCTCTGGTTCTGATGTCACCCATTTCTATAAAGTTTCTAGTCCATTATGTGACAACTTTATAGCGATCTCTCAGTGACCTTCTCACCAATAAAAACAACGAAGGTATAGATAATAGTCTATACTATCTTAGTTGAATGATTCTTCGTACAGAGACCATATATTCCTATATCGAGAAGAGCTAACTCATGTTGGTATTCACTGTGCCAAAATTGTGAAACGACTTGCTGCATCATGAGATACAGTTAGTGTCCTGAGTGGATCCTTTGAAGTACATTCTGAATTTCTCTATGTTGATAGACCATATATCTTGCTGGGTAGTGATCCTCCAATAGTTTGACATCAGGTTTGTCCCCCAGAAGTCCATCAAGGGACAACCATTGGTAGGCTTCCAAGATGCTCATACATCTCTTTCAGACTAGTCCCTGGATCTTGATTTTCTTGATGAGGAAATATTTTCAATATACGAAGTGATTTCATGTTGGAAAATTCACTTTTATGGTGAATCTTGGAGTCCTGCTGATAGAAGAATAAATTATCCCAGACTCAATGGGGTGGGCCTGGGTATCATCTTTATCACCCTAGAACTATTTGTTCTTCCATATTCATTATTTTTGTTCAAAGGCTATACCTACAATGAGGTAGAGTACCAGTCTCTCATCACTGGTCTCGATTTGGCCCTCAAGATTGATTTTCCCCACTTATATGTGAAGGGGGACTCTGAACTAGTCATCAAGAAGATCAACGGTGACTATGTCGTCAGATATTTTGAGATCGTACCACTTTTGGAACGTACTCGCCAGATGATGTCCTAGTGCCCATCTTGGCCAAAAGTTACTCATGTTCCTCAGTCCTAGAATGGATGGGTCGATGCCTTATATAGCTTGGTTATATCTCTTGCAGAACAACCAAGATAATTTGATTATTTATGTGTCACACTGGAGAGTCATCTCTCCCATCGCTTCGGATGATGAAGATAGCTCGCAGTTAAGCCACCTTACCTTCAATACCTCCACGTCAAGAACCCCAGGTCCTCTAGCCAAAGTGCTAGAAGTAACTCCTGACTGGAGGACCCCCTTTATCAAGTTTCTCTAGTAAAACAATCTTCTAAAATATCGAGCCGAGCGTGAGAGGATCTGATGTCATGCATTGAATTTTACAGTCATGGGTGGTCCCAATTTTGAGAAGATCCTCTATAGATGTGGGTTTGATGGGGTTTTCCTCCGTTTTATACAAGGAGGTGAGATTTATTAGGTCATACAGGAGGTGCATGCCAATTCTTACAGGGCTCATCAGACCTGGCTGAAACTATCTCACCAGATCTAGAGGTTGGGTAATTTTTGGCCCTCTATGATCTATGACTCTATTGAGTTTCCCAATAGGTTCCATGTGTCCCAAATCCCTGATAATTTTGTTCATCAGTTTCTATAAACTCTCCACACTATCAAGTACTCTTGGCCCTTTTTGGTCTAAGGACTCGATGTCATGGGACCCTATCCACCAGCGGCAGCTTCCCAGTGTAGGTTCACCCTGACTGCTATAGATTTCATTTCTATGTGGGCAGAGGCAGTTCCGCTCGAGGAGTTTAAGGCCCATTATATTGTTGACTTTGTGATATCCAGTATCATCTACCATTTTAGAGTCCCTCACACTATCCTCATTGATAATGACACTAACTATCAAGAGTCTGAACTGAAGAAGTTGTACTGCAAGTACGACATCTATTCTAACCATGCCTCCCTCTATCATGTGCGGTAAAATGGGAAGATTTAGGCATTCAACAAAACCCTCTCTAATATTATATGAAAGATGGTTGGTTAGAACAAGAAGAGTTTTCTGGATAAACTCCCCAACGCTCTATGGGCCGATCAGAAAACGACCCGCAATTCCACTCAGGTAACCCCATATTCACTAGTGTAAGGAACAAAGGTAGTCATTCCCATCGATATATAGATTCCTTCATTGCACACTGAGGTATATGATCAATAGACACCAGAAAAGGTGGTCAAAATCCATCTGGATGAAATGAAAGTGCTTGATGAGAACATGCTTTGTGCCCTACACAATCTGGAGAGGCATCATAATGAGATATCCAGAGCTTTCAACATGAAAGTTCACCTCCGCTATTTCTTACAAGGTGACATGGTGTTAGACCTGAGAATTCCAATGATACATGGTAGGATACCACCCAAATTGGATCCCAAATGGGAAGGACCTTACATCATTCACAAGGTTTACCCCAATAGTGCATACCCTCTAGTTACCATGGATGGTGAGTGTATAACTCCTCCCACTAATGAAAAATTCTTCAGTTAATACTTTTCCTGAGTAATCCATGATCCTATAAGACCTTAAACTATTACATCCTTCATGACATTAAACTTCTTTTTCGTCCCACATGACGATAAAATGCAAAACGTTCTGAGCTCTATGACCATAAATGAAGATCTATCTGGTCCTACATGACCATAAATTGTGACATCTTTACTGCATGACGTTAAAATATCTAATATGTCTGAGCTAAATGATATAAAACTACTCGGTAACTGTCCCACATGACATTAAACCGTATATCGTCCCTCTAGACGATAAGCTATATCTAGTCCTATGTGGCCTTAAACTGTTCTATCACTATTACATGACGTTAAATTGTACAACATTTTCTATAACTACATACGTCTTGATTCCCATTCACATAGGATACATAAGAATACCCATATGCTTTCTCTTAGGGTCCATCACCAAATTATTCTCTTTGACTACCCCTAGGTGTAGTTTCCTTGGAATATTGCACACGGTAGTGAGTAGACTTCTTTAGCCCCATTGGTTCCATGTTTACGAGCGTTGCACCACGTACCCCTCCCGTTCTTCTATCCTCCCACATCATCATCGCCCGACGTTAAATTGTGTGGCCCTTTCAAAACTACATATGGATTTATTCCAATCCTTATGGGATATGTAGGAGTGCCCGGATATTGTTTCCATGGGATGAGCCCCAAACATCATGATCTCCCCTTTGGTCTGGTCCTTGGCACGAATAATTCCCAAATTGCATGGTGTGGTATGGGCTCATGTCCTCGTTCACGTCAGCTTTATCACGACCGCACCATGTGTCCCTCTCCTTGGAGAGACCCACATTCTTCTTCCTTACTGCATGTCATTAAACTACATCGGTGTCTTCACACTTTATGCGCCCAGTCATTTGGGTTTTCATCATCTTTCACATCCTAAAGGACCCCTTGAATGTCATGGATACTAGGCCCCTGGGATCTCCAACCATTTCGGCCTAATTTCCCCGAGGATTCTGGAAAACAATTTGATACTGGTCCCATGTTGCAAATATGGTATGTGGTCGATAGTGATTTTTTGTTCCCATTTCCGGTCACACGATTTGGTGGATATATTTTTAACATGGTCAACAACCATCCTCCATCGTGGTCAACACCCCCATACGTCCCAAATATCGGGTTCATTGATTCATTTTGTCCTGATATCCATTTTAAAATTTATGTGCCTCGAGAAAGGATGTTGGTCTAGGTGGGATCGACCCTTCTTGATCACTTTCCTTTATTTTTGTTCCCTTATATGCGGGGTAAAACCCGATCCCATTCCATGTTTCTCACACTGAGCATTGCTCATGTGGGAATATGAGATTTGGTAAGGCCATATCCCCCATAAAGGGTCATATGATCATGGTCTGAGCTCTATGGCCTAAAACTAAGACTAAAAACCGCCTCATCACATGATGTTAAAATGCACGATCTATCTGGAATAAATGATGTAAAACCACTCTTCACCCGTCCCACATGATGATAAACTACAAACTGGCTGTGAAATTTTGTCCATGGCCCAGCCTCATGTCCCTCAACCGTTTTTGGGCCCTTTAACCATGTTCTCACCTAGGATTGTGTGGTGTGGTGTAGAATCTATATCCATGTTCACATTGGGGAATTTTTTCCACGCCGCATACATCCCCTTGAGACACCCATCCATCCATCATCCTTACCGCAAGATATTAAACTGTATAGGTCCCATCACTCTTTTTGCATCTCATCATTTGGGTTTTCACTATCTCTTACATCCAAAAGGACCCCTGAACGACATGGATTCTAGGCCCCAGGTCTCTCCTACCATTTAGGGCCAACTTCTTCGAGGATTCTGGATGAAAATTTGATACGAGTCCCGCATTGTGAGTATGGTCAATGGTCGACATGCATTGCCTGTCCTCATTCCATGAAATTATATGGATATTATGTTGCAAATATGGTCAGTAACTATCCTCAGTCATATTTTCCATTCTATGGTCTCCCATATGATAGGCACAATGATTCATCCTTTTTCCCCATCTATCCCACACACATGACATTAAAATATGCATTTATGGTCTGATCTCTTTGACTATAAACTATGATCTTACACATCCTTATCGCACAACGTTGAACTGAACGTACGTTTGGATTTATTTGCATCCTCATGTGATAGGTAAGAAACCCAGAAATTTTTCCTTCATATCTAGCCCAAGTTCATTTATTATTTATCTTGGCATTTTGGCCCAAATTCTCTCCAAGAATTAGGTATGGTGTGGAGTATGTGGGCTTATGCCCTCATTCACGTCGGGATATTCTCTATGACATACACATTCTCCGTCGAGATTCCTCCCTCTATTCGTCTTTACAGCAAGATTTTACACTACATGCTATCTCTGAGAACTACGTGTAGATTGATTCTTGCCCCCGCAAGATACGTAAGAACTCCCGAACAATTTCTCGGGTCTGTCCATGTTTACCTCCTCATCTCTATGGCCCATTGGCTTCAGTCCTCTTGGGGGTATGCAGTGTGGTATGGGATTATGTCCTCATTCACACTAGGTTTGTAACAACAACGTCACATACCTCTCCCTCATAAAAGCTCTACCTCCCCATGATCTCCATTCGTATTTTCAAGTCAGTTTCTCTTGAACCGGACCCCTCGACCATCTTTGGATATTCACGAAGTGTGTCCAGGAGCACTCTGGATTAGGACTAAGAGTGTTAGATTATACATAGAAATGTTCTCACCCATTTTCGTTCTTCATGTTCCCCTTTATTTGGGCTTCTATCATCTTTCACATTCAAAAGGACCCCCTAACAACATGGATGCTAGGCCCCAGTGCCCTCCTACCATCTTGGGAAAACATCCTCTAGAATTCCGAGTGAAAAATTGATACAAGTCCCACGTTGTGAATATGTTCAGCGGTCGATGCTCATTTGTTTTCCTTATTTCAGGTCACATGATAAGGATGATGTTTTTAGAACACTGTGAATAGTCATCCTCCATCCTCATGCCACCCCCATTAAGCCCTAAATGTTGGTATCATGATTCAAATATTTTTCCATTCCAGCATGTCCAAGTGAAATTTTGATACTATTGGTGTTATCCCACAGTTCACATTTTCACGTTAGGAGGATGAAGCCATGGGGAGGCATCATTCAAGGCTTCACACTACTTCCACCTCTCCCTATATTCCATGTATTCCAAAGTACTTCTCCTCCCTTGTTTCCCACACTGATCTCAGCTCATGTGGGCTAATGGATTTGTCCAATGTTTACACCCAATTGGAAGAGTCACGCCTCTGTGGTCAAAGCTCTATGACCTTAAACTAATATTTCCATAACGTCCTTACCACATGACATTAAAATTCTTGTCCCCTCTTATAAATACATACAAATTGATTCCCATATTTATGGGATATGAAGGAATTCCCAAACATCTCATCCCTGGGTATAGCTTAGGTTCCATTAATTATCTCTTCTGTCTGTCCTTCTGGCCTCATATTTTACAGGACTGCATGGTGTGGTGTGTGTGGGATCATGTCCTCATTCACATCTTGTTTTCAATACCCTCTCCACAAACTCCCCTTTTAGGTGAAAGTTTCTCCCTCCTCTCATCCTCCATGACGTTAAACTGTAGTCTCAGAACTACGTGTGGCTTGATTCCCATCCTCATGGGATACATAGGAATACCTAGACTTTTTGTATTCAGGTTCATCTCTATGTTCTATAACCTTTTCTATCCCATTGGCCTGAGGTTTCTTCCAAATAATTTCACGTGGTGTGGTGTGAAAATCATCCTCATTCATGTCAGGTATGCTTTACCACACCATACACATTCTATTCAAGACCTCGCCATTTTGTATGCATCCATTCCATATGATGTTAAACTATACTACCTAGTCCCACATGACTTTAAACTATTGTGTCTGTATTTCACGACATTAAAATGCATTGGTTGTCCCTATCACACAACCCTAAACTATGTCATTATCGTCTTGTCTGTATGATGAAAAATGGCACCACATTGTGGTATCCTCACTCGAGAGAACATCATGTTTGGTATCATTTCTCCTCCATGCCATTTTTCAAGGCCTACAAATGGCTTGATTCCTATAACGATGCCTGTATTATTCTTCATAAGTTTGTTGCATCACAAAAAAACACACATCCATCCGAAATAACAAACAAGATTGATCAAATGCTGCTTATTTTGGTGTGTGGGCTAGACTCGCACGATAGTATTTTCCCTGGCATTGTTACCCTAACATTCCACTTATTGAACTATGTACAGATTGATCCCCATCATAATGGGGTATGTATAAATTTCCCCACCCACATTTCCTCAGGCCTATCCCAGCTTCCACTTTCAGTCCCTCGACCTAAAATCTCCCCGGGAAGAATATAGTGTGGTATGGACTCCTACTTTCCTCATGCACATCAGGTTTTTTAATTATTGCACCATGTGTCTCCCTCACTCCATTTCATTTATGGTCCGATATCTAATACCTTAAACTAATATCCCTCTACATCCTCACCACAAGATTTTAAACTACATGACATCTTCCAAAACTACAAGTGACTTGATTGCCATCCTCATGGGATACGTAAGAATGCTCGGACCTCCCTTTTGTGGTTCCAGACCTAGGAGTTTTAAATCATGTTCCTTTCTCATCCCCTAGCCAAAAAAATTTTAGGGGCATGTGGTGTGACAAGTTCATCTTGGGTTCTCATTCATGTCAGGTTTTTAATCAATTGTACAATGTGTCTCCCTTGTCCCTTCCCAACCTAGTCTGAGTTCCATGATCCTAAACTAAGATCTAATTATGTGAACTATGTGTCAGGTTTGGATACTCTTCCACCCTATACACAATCCATCAAACCAGGTCCCCTCTTAATGGTCTACTCTACGACCATAAGCTAGGAGCATGAGACCTCAAGAACCTTGTCCTCGGAAAGGGATTCATCTTCCTCTATCTGACATGTCTCATTGGTGTACTCAAATATGGTGTAGAAAAGAGTCAAAGGGGTAGAATTTTCATATAAAAATCCCCTCATTTCATGTCCATGCTTCATGAGCCCTTTATTTCGATCACCATCCTCTTCGACATCTGAAGATACACCATTTATGGACTGGTCTCATGCCATATTGGCTCACATAAAATCTTGGGCCAATGCCCTGGTTACGGCCTGGTCTCATGCCACCTTGGCTCACCTACCGTCTTTCCCAACACCTCAGAAGACCACAGATGACATTTTATGATAGGTCCCATGTTTTTAACATGGTTAGTGTTCGACCCTCATTTTTCTATCCCCATGCAAGGCTAATGAAAAACAGATGATGTGTTTCAAACGTGGTAAAGAATTATTCTTTATCATCATGCTACCATCATTGCAATCTAGATCTCAGATGCTAGGACTCACATCTTTCCACTCCCTTATATTTTAGTGGAATTCCATCACACTCAGTTTTACACCACCACACATCTATGTGCGTTAAGCATGAGGGTCAATGATTTTTGGAAGTAATTCATCATGCATCCCATTTCCTGTAACGTGTGCCTCCCTATACCAAGAAAGTCTCACCACTACTCCTTGTTTCCCACATCGATCGTGAATCATGTGGGCTTAATAGTTTTGGTAGGAAAAGTACTAGCACATCCATAACACACATACCTTTCATCCCACATGATGTTAAAATGCACTCTCAGAACTACGTGTGGCTTGAATCCAATACTCATGGGATATGTAGGAACACCCATACAACCTGTCTTGGGCCCCGTGTAGTTTTCACCTTTGGTCCCTCGACCTAAGGATTATCCCAAGAGCGTATAGTTTGGAATGAACTCTTATGGTCCTAATTCACATTGGGGTATGTAACAAACCACACATTTCCTTTCTGGGTATCCATGTCCTTGATGCATGACTTTAAACTATGGCCCCTACCCTGAACAAGTTTAGGATTCCCCCTGATAAATATGGGATGCGTCAGCTTCCTCTCTAGAGAGGAAGTCCCTTACCATCATTGGTCTCTTACCACGTTGTTCTCAATAACTATGTTTGGATTGATTACTATCCTTATGGGATATGTACCGATGCTTAGGAAATTCACCTTAGGCCTAGCCCGGGGTCTACTGTCCACCTTGACATGGAATAAAACGATAAGTAATCCTCGGCTTTCACTAGAGAGGTCCTGTTCAGAAGTAATTTTGATCCCTGATCAGATTGATTTGCGTACATAATGTGTTTTCTACACAGTGGCATAATGTAAATAGTGTTGGACTAGATTTGAACAACCCATCACTCCACCCTTCACCATTTGTGTTCCCTTTTTTAGACCCTAGTCCTCTTTCACGTCTAAAGGAACCCCCTAATGGTACGGATTCTCATCCTATTGCTCGCCTACTATCCCAGGATAACATTTCAAATGACTAATGGATAAAATTTTGAGTCAGGCCCTTTGTTTTGAATATGGTTTGCGGTTGGCCCTCATTGTTTATCCCCATTTCAGGATAATGTAATAGGGATCTTGTTTTTTGAATATGGTCAACCATTATACATCATTGTCACGCCATCCCTACAATGTTCCAAATTTTGAGTGTCGTGATACAAAATTTACACTCCCCTATGTTCGTATCTACTTAATGCCCCTCACATTACTCCACTCGTTCACTATAACACATTGGGATAACAAAAATTTGACAGTTCTGAGAACTTCATTCTCCAGTCAGGGCTCCCTCTTTCTTCCAAGAAATCCAGATTGGTTGTTCAAACCCTAGATGCCCAAATCTTGGTTGGAACTCTCATATTCAGATGGAATAATGAAGCAGTCATCCCTTGTTTCTCACATCAGGCATGACCCCGGTGATCTTCAAGAATAATTGCTAGATATTTCATGAATGTGATGGAAATGTAGTAAACCAAAACAAATAACGGAACTCATGCATGAAACTGACATAACCAGTTAAATAATGAAAGTACGTTTATGAGTTTACACACATTACAGTACCCAAGGATTGGCCCCTCCCATGGATGGGTTGACCTCTTAAATAGAGCATTCCAGCTCTACCACTCTCTGGATTGTGGCGTCTAGGGTCTATTGTCACCTGTTTATCTCATGATCCTCCTCGGTGGTGATGAGGTTTAGTTCGTCATTCGTGATCTAGACCCACTCCTCGTTAGTTTGGATGATGGCCATCTCTTCAAAAGCTCACTTCATCCATTATTCAGCCTCTTCCAGATGGTCCATTAGGTGCAAAACGAGCTCTGATTCTATGTTGAGTAAACTAGAGTAATCACTCACTCATCCTCACAATCACTGAATCTCACTTTTGAACTCCTAGAGCCTCTTGATTTTCACCAATTTCCTCAGTTTCCAGCCCACACAAAGGCCATGATCATGATCTCAGATCTTCTTTGACATGAATTTTTGGATGAGCATATGAGGATTCTAGGAATCCACTCCCCCAACACATAGATCGTGCAGCCAGGAACGAAGCCTCCCCATATGGTCTATACATTGTGCTAGAGGAGTCTCCCCGATGAAGTGCTTGATCAGATTCTATGACAAATGATGGATGATCTTGCAGTCCTCTTCATTATAATCCTTCTTCTCTCGGTCCGTGGGGTCAGTGGGTTCGTATGAAAAAAATGCCTCTAGGAATAAATCAACAGGGTCTTTTCCGGTGCCTAATCGGGTAGGTTAGGACCCATGTCATCTTATTGATCCTCATCGTTGGATTCCACCTCGATAACTTCAGGCTCTATTCATCTAATGGTCTCACATTTTATCAGCAGTGTTGCGGCTTGGTTAGTTCAGATGTCCACTTCCACAACACTAGTGCTCCCCTAGGAAAGGCAGTGTGATGAGCTCTAGACAACCTCACCAATTCATCCCATGCCATTTGAAGAAATGCACATGTGAGAGATCACATATGTTGATTGTCCTGTTTCCATGAATGATAATTACAAGTTCTATTAACGAGGATTACATAGATAAAATAGTTGGTATCTACCCTTAGTTTTTCCCATCAATACCCTAAGGTGTGGCCCTCCGTATATGATTGGGAAATCTAAAGACTCTTGGGGAGACACCCTAGGTATCACGGTCCTGCTTGGAGAAATGATCTCCATCATCGTGGGTGTGGATTCTGAAGTTCCCACAGTCATATATATTATTGCATGAGAGATGGTCTTTTATATGAGGCCCTTCTTCTTGGGTTAAATATTAGTGGTGAAGTGATAAATGACATGGATGATGACTACATGATAGTGGTTTAGGGTTAACCTTAAGAGCCTTTGTAAAATCTTCCTATTCTGAGTCTGCGACCTCACCCTCCTCTAGAAGGCTCCCATCACTAGCCTCTTCCCCCTAGGAGGACCCTTCTGATTCTTCTAATGTAGGGAAGATTTATTGAAACTCAGTGACCGAAAACTAAGGAGGTGTAGTTCAATCAAGAACACCTTTACTCAATATGTCATTAGATGCAGAGCACCCTGATAGTTCACAAAGTATTCCATATTGGAAATGTAATGCTCCCCCTGCACCTGGGATACCACAAAGCTAGCCCTGACAGGGCCTATCCCTAGAAAATCCATCCTGAGATGGTTCAGATGGTTCCACATCTAGGAAGGGTTGAGGAATTGTCTTTTGATATCCTAGATGTCCCAAGCCTTTGGGAAGACAACATTCTCATGCATGTCTATATATCTTAGCCACATCCCTAGAGACTGAGTGGTTATACTACGGAACCCCATGGGTGGCCACCCCTCTGGATAGCATTTCTCCCCCTAGACCGCTGGTTCCATTGCTATTGCCTTCCTCTCGGATAGTGCGGGTCGTGTCGCCACTATAGCCCCACCACCACGAGATGTCCTCACCGCCTTCGGACCCCATCCTCGAGGTTGAGGGGGACCCCATCACTAGTACAGATAGTCTGCTGCTTCAGCATCTCCCCAAGTTAGGCCACCTCCCAACTCTTGGCATACTCTTTAACCAACCCATAGGTAGTTGTGTGCGGAGGCAGCTCATTCTGCATCATCCCATCCTACCGTGTGAACATGAGCCAAAATTTCCGCATCACACACGGGTGATCCTCGTGGCGCACTCCCAAGTAGACCCACATGATCAGCCTCTGCATGCCCTAGAATAGTCTTGTGAAATGGTGTGTGGTGTACGTTTCACAGAAAGGCTTGTGGTCAACCTACACCACTAGGACACCACCCCAAATGTCCATGAGGTAGGACTGATTCTCCTACGTTTCTTATTCCTCATCAGTGAACGCACCTTTTGGAAATGAGAACAGGTGGATGTTTAACTTATCTTTCTTCCATACCCGGTTCAGCACCTGTGGTGGGTTCATCTTGGTCAGGAAACTCCCCACCACATTCAAAATGTCTGGTCGAAAGTCCGACTGTGGAGGAGAAATAGGGTTTGGATATTCATAGATGCCCCTAATATGCGCTTCTATCCACCCATATTGAAGATGGAATGTCCCACATACCCTCAGTGGATTCTTCCTTTCACTGATGTGCCATAACACCTTATACATCTTGGAGAGCATTGAGATCCCTAGGTTGATGCACTCCCATATTTCCATTGTGGATGCCATGATGAACGTGCTCAGTCACACGCCCATGTTTGTGTCCTTTATCGGTATAATCTAGCCGTAAATAAGTGTCAAGATGAATGCAACCCACTTAACCACTGGTTGTTTCTTAGTAATGATACCAAATCCCCATTTCATCCACTTATTTCCTCTAAGAGTCTCTAATATGGGTTCTCATTTCTGTGTGGAACCCCCTTCAGGCGGGTTCGAGGCCTCACAGGAAACTATCCATCATTAGGGGAATTCTGAAACGGCTAGAACCACCACTTAAAGTGGACATCCCTCACCAAATTCTTGTCCTCCCCTGTCACTAGGTCCATCAATTACATTTACAACAATGGCATCTGCTCCATATCCTCCCATGTATTCATCGTGGGGAGGAACTCATCATACATCAACTCCAGTATCAGCTGCTTCGGCAGGTAAATGTAAAATTGGAAGGCTCATACCACCTCATACTGGCCCACTTTTCTCATCTCTACCCCAAAATCATCACATGATTCACATACCCAGTAGGCCCAGGCCCAATCATCTGTGATGTTGCTACCCTGGAAGAAATTCCACTCATTGGTCCACCCCTTCTCCGGGTTACCCAATGTCGCCTTCAGAATGGTGTGGTATTACGGAGGGGATACCTCTAGTTTCAACACCTTCCCATCGACATTGTTAACATGTTTATATAAAAAACTGGCATTGATAGGTGTGAAATCCTCATATGTATGATTATCACCCACCCATAACCACTGGTGCGGGCATGGCGTACTCCTGAACCAGTAGGTAGGCTCGTCCTTGCTCGCTTTAGGAATAAATACATCATCCCTTAGACCGAAGCCATATATATGTAACCTCTTGCACAAAGGGTAGTTCTTCTGACTCTTCAATAGTAGCTCCTCTAGGGACACATGGTCTGGGTGACTCAGCACATACTCCCTGATGCCCAGGTTGTCATCCATCTCAACCCTCTGGGTAACATCTGCAAGGACCCCCTGGAAACTCTTTTATGGGACATTAAGTCTTACAATTTTAGATTTTTTGTTCTGGTTTTTAGAGATCAATCACAGAGCTCGATCATAGAGCTTAGTCACAAAGATAGATCGTAGAGCCCTTCCACAGACCTCGCAGACACAAGCCACATAGTGCACACTTGTAGAGTCGAAAGACTCGTTGTGTGCCTTATAGCAGAATTGATCCAATTATTAAAGAGAAGTGGAAGATCATGCAGAGCTCTAGTAATTGAGATCTCAAACATGAGAATACAAAGATGATAAAGGAAAAAAGAGAGGTCATCCTCCCCAATTTATAGGTGAGAAACCCTTTTGCTTCATAGCGTGTTTGGCCACGGTGAGCCTCATGGCATTCCCGACCCACACGTCGCCACTCCATATCTCAACCCTTCTTTGCAATATGGATTTTCAATTTGCCTCAAATTTTTTTGATTTACCCTCATACATAGACCCTCATTTTCTCTGCTGCTTCATGTCTGAGGGGGAATTTGTTGGCGCCAAAATATGGGAACGGGAAAGGGATGCAAAGAGGAAACCTATACCAAAGTGGCTGCCTCACGAAGCGTATTTCCAAGCCTGTAGAACTTGACGGAAGCCTCTGTGATCATCGTGAAGAGAGCTGAGGAGAGATCTGTGCCGAGGAGGGGGTGATGGTTGACTCCATAGTTACAAAGAACATGACACAATCTGTGGCCGATCGTAAAGTGCCACAAGGATTCGCACCAACCTATCCCTACTTTGCACTGCCCCTCGCCTATAAATACTAAGCTCCCCTCGATCCCAAAGGAGGGATACCCCAACCATTCGCCTTCTCATCTATCAAATCACAAAACACCGTATGCTCTGTGGAACCTTGAGAAAAACGAGCTCTTCAAGGTACTTGAGAGTTTCGAAGCACCTTTCTCTTAGCTCAAATACAACCGCTATTAATAGTGGGATGCCTTTCGCAGATCCCACAAGCCAACACGAAGGAGGGATATCCTTAAGGGGGATCAGGTCTTTTCAAATTACTCATGATTCATGAAGTACACTCTATACACATGTAAACCATATGCTAAGGCAGGATCATTTTGCTTCACGAAGCACATTGCTTCACAGTGCAATACTTTGCAAGGTACCCTTACTTTTCAATGTCCTACTTTGCAAAAGCCTTTCTATTTTACGAAGAACCCTTCGTATTATTCCATACCCTATTCTTTATCTAGTCCACGACAGTTCATGATTCATACCACTTTGTGAAGCCCCTCCACTATGTGCAGCAACATAACTTCACAAAGTCCCTCCTGTGAACCCATTTACTTCACAATCCCTTCTCTTGTATGGCCTTCTAGGGTCGTGCGAAGGGAATCCAAGGTCCCTTGTGCGGTGATACACATTGAGTTGATGAGACTGATTAATCTTTGCATAGGAATGCTAATAAATATTGCTTCTTCACAAAGCCACTCTAATGTGAACCCCTCAATGGATCTCTCCACAACACCCCAACACCATAGAATTTCTGGTTCCTTCCCTTCACCAAGGGTTAAAGCATGCTGGTTATGTAAGTACTAGGGTTGAGGAGTGCATCTACATCATCTGAGCTATACAACATTAAACATTCAAGAACCCTCATACTCTTCACAGGACGTTAAACTATAGCCTCACCCTGTGGAATATACATGGGGTTCCCCATATGGGACATTCTCCATGACTAATCATCTCCACAAGAGTACGATCTTCCTCATATGGAATGAGATCCTCCTTGTTGGAATGAAATATGTCTTTGGGGAAAGGAAACCATCTCGGTGTAATCCCCTATCATTTCTTGTAGGAGGGATCACCCCTGATCCTTTATTCTTTGGTGCTAAAGACTAGAAGAGAGATAGGCACCAGGACCTTCGTTACCCTATCCCTCTCCCTCTATGCTCTGTTGCTATCGGGCCTCCATCATGGAGTAAGTCCCAATCTCCATCTACATGGTCCTCCAGCCAGGAATAATCCCATATTTTTTCTTTGGGCCACTAATCACATGTAAGAATCACCAAATTCCATGTGTACTCACCTTTCACCATGTGATTTTCAGGTCTTTTATGCCTCTTGTTTCTCACATAGACCACTACTCACATGGGCTTAGAGTAAGAATTGACCATTTCATCCCTCCCGGGCCACCCTATAGAGTATGTACCAAATCCCATTATAGTCTATGTGGTCACTGATCCTTGTAGTTTCCAAGAAATTTATGTAGTAATCCTCACTGAGGTTCAAGCCCATAATCTTTCGGTCCCGATCACTTCACTTTAGATCCCCTTCACCCCGAATGACATTAAACAGTATTCCCTTACAAAATAAATGGACATTCATCCTTTATTTTCCATGAAAGGTATGTAGGAAGCCTCCTCGATGTTCAATCCCATCATCTATTGGTCCCAACCACTTTATGTCGGTTCACCTTGGTCCCACATGACATTAAACTTCATTCCCCTATGAACAAAGTAGACTTTGATCCTTTTCTTTTACAAGAAAGGTACATAGGAAGCCTCCCTATGGTTCCAGCCCATCATCCATCATTCCTAACCACTTCATGTCGGTTCACCCCATCCTACATGAAATTTAACTTTATACCCCCTTTTCATCCAGCATGACAGGAAACTGTACCCATTCAAACTATGTGGGCTTTGATCTATATCTCATAAATAGGGTAGGTAGGAAGCCTCCATGAGTTTCAACCCCATACAGTGGTAAGACACTATGATCCCCATCCAATGGTAAGCCATTGTGACCCCCCTCCAGTGCTAAGTCGTTGTGATCCCATCTAGAAGTAATCCATTGTGATCCTTATCCAGTAGTAAGACATTGTGATCACCATCTAGTTGTAAGTCATTGTGATACACCTCCAGCAGTAAGCCATTGTGATCAAAATATAGTGGTACGATTTTTTAATACCCATCTTGTGGTAAGCCATTGTACCCCCTTCCAATGGTAATCCATTGAAGTCCCCTCTATTTTTACCCACATCTCTGGTCTTCCCCCTTGGCATCATAGCAACTCTCGGGTTGCTAACCACGTGTAATTCCAAGCATGTCATCAGGTCGATGTCCTCTACATACACCTCGATTCTATGAGCCCTCATGAACTACATGGACTTTGATTCCTTGCCATGGGGATATGTAAGAAGCCTCTCTGAGGTTCAATCCCATTAACCATATATCGACCTGGTCTCTTCCTTGAGCCTCTGTGTTTTTGGAAAGTCATTCCCCAACCTAGAGGTTACACTTCTTTTGGATCCCATCCATTCATCCATTCTCATGGGCCGCCTCCTATAGTGTCCCAACACCCCACCAAACTACATGTACATTGATTCCCTTCCATGGGGATACATAGAAAGTATCTTTGAGGCTCAATCCCAACATCACTGTAATTCTCACCTCAGTTCCATCTCATTCTCTATCTACTTCTCTCAACCATGTATATCCTTCTTGATTATTACATGGGTAGCCACATCGCAATGAAATCATATCATCCACCCCTCACTGCAACTAGTACTACCCAAGCCACTAACCATGCGTAAGTCCCAACATAATCTTCGGGTCATTCTCCTCTACGCAATGCCCGATTTATCACCCCTTTGAACTTTGTGGGGTTGATCCCTATCTCTTGAGACATTGTATGTAGGAAACCTCTCTGAGGTTCCATCCCAGCTAATGGAAAAGTTTGGCGTTCCCATTTATAAGGACCCAAGAACCATCTCCAGATACGTGTTCATTGGACGTCTTGATCCCCCTATTTAATAGGACCCCTCGGGTGATTCATCTTGGGAATTCACCCATCTGATCCACTCTTATTAGTGTTATGATCAGTCTTATCTATCCTTTTGAGACGTTAAACTCACAACATACCTTGTGTTAAACATGAGAAGCTGAGGAAAACCTCAGAGACATGACTATGGAATATAATTCCCCGGACTCAATGTGGGATTTCTCAAGCTTCCATGCCCTCGAGAATACCTATCCCAAGGGGAAGAAACAAATATGTCTTAGTGTTCTAGTTTCATGAAATTCCAGTGATGTCCAATTTGGCTACTCCCCCAAACAAAGGTTATTGTCCGACTTGACCACTAAGAGTGTTCTTAAAGATGCAGTATAATTAACTTGTGTCCAGGAAGACATGGAACTTGGAAGAGTTCCACAAACAATGTATTAATCTTTAAGGGATACCCAGACTAGGTGACGTGTTCCAAGTAGGAGTCCACGTTAGGAGGAACTGACATCTCATCATCCTGTTTTGATCAAGGAGAAAATATCCCTGAATAAGCGACAGATGCCACCCACCTTTGGAAAGAGGGAACGTGAGGAAAAGGATTAGTGCGTCCTCCAACAGAAGGATGCATGCCCCAGATACCCCTTCAAGATTCTGGTAGGACTAAAATAGGGGTGGTGGTTAACCGCCTCTTAAGCTCCTCAAAGGAAATGTGGCATTCATGGATTCATTAAAACTTCACCCATTTTCAGGTGAGCACCGTCATGGATAATTGAAGTCGAGAAAATTATTGAATGAACTACCTATAATAAAATTCCTGAATATAAAAGGTTCTAATCTCAAACATATTCTTCAATTTCTCTCATGATATTACAACACTTTTATTTTCAGGTTCCACTAAAAACCCATGTTCTGATATCACATGGTCTAGAAACATTAACTCTTTAATCTATAAGGTACTCTTAATAAAATTATAGAGAAGATGGTCCCAAAGAGTGCCCAACATGATTCTCAAATGTTTCTCATGATCCACTTCAATCCCAAAATAGACTAGGATTTCATCCAAAAATACCAAAACAATGGAATTGTGGAACTTGTGGAACACTCTATTCATGAGCTCTATGAAGACATATAGATAATTCATCAACCCTAAAGTCATGATAAAATACTCAAAATGTATATACAAACTTTAGAAGTATATTTTTAGAATGTCTGCATCTCTCACTCTAACTTGGTGATACCTAGAATTCTAGACAATTTTAGAAAACCACATTTCCCCATAAGCTGACTGAAATGATCTTCAATATGGGGAAAATAGTACTTATTCTTGATTGTTACCTTATTCATATTTCAATAATCAATGCATAACCAAAGAGATCCATTATACTTCTTTGAAAATAGAACTGGGGTGTCCCAAGGTGAGATACTTGAGTGAATAAATCCTTAGGATTTAAAATCATCCATATTTACCTTCAATTACCTTAACTTGATGGGCCCATATATTATGAGGGAAGAGATATTAGATTTGTTCATGGCACAAAATATATAGATAACTCCACATCCCTATCTAGAGGAAAGCCTAAAAATTCATTAGGAAATACCTCTAGGAACTCATCCACCATGTGAGATAATCTACCTTCATGAGTACCACCATCTTCCTCTAACAAAAGTGATGATAAATAAAAAATTAGTTTTCCTAATTCTGGAAGTGGAGGTCTAGCACAACGTCATTGAGTATCCCATTCACTATAAAGAAATGTGTACTATCATTAGGTTCCAAAAAACTCAATCAACTCCAATAGTAATTGATGTGTGCCTAAAAATGCACCATCTAATCGATACTGATGATCACATCGAATATGTAAATTTATAAAATCATAAAATCCCATTCCAGCTCAACCCCTGACATAATGAGTGCACAATATGTAAAATTGACACCCTTCTCTCTATTCTTACAAAAAGGAGTTACCAACTCCATCTCATACAGCATAATATTGGCTAGTAATTTCAATAAAAAACACTATTATAAGAGATAAATGAAACATATTCACTAGTATCAAACCAAATTATAGCCAAGGATTATGAAATAAAAATTGTACCTCAAATTGTCCCAAGTACTATATCTGATTCCTCTAATTCTCTGTCCACCACATGAAGCTTCCTTGTCTCAGCCTCCGCTTGATAATTACGACTAGCCTATGGCTCCGCCCTAATTTAATTCTTCCAAGAAGATGACCAGGCCCTACTGCCACGACCTCCAAACTAAGATCCCGCTACCCTAGATGGCTCTTATTGGGATCACATTCCTCTGGAATATAAAGATCATATGCCACTATGATAGGAATGGGTAGACCTTAAAAATTTATACAATTTTCCAATATGTCTTCACTGATGGTGAGATATGGGTGGGGCTAGACATGTCGATCACACATGCCCCAACATCCCACAATAATGGTACAAAAATGATCCAACCTCTGAAACTACTAATGATGACAGTTAGTAGGGATGGCCCGAAATATGAATTACCTTCCTCTCATACTAATCCCACTTCCTCTCATTCTAAGATGAACCACCATTTCCCATTGTAGACACTACTCTAGAGAAATTGTGATTTCCCTTTCGATCAATCTCTCTAATCATGGAATGATCAACCACCTCAGTATAGGTCTTCATCTTAAATAGAAATACCTAAGAATAAATCTCTACCCTTACCCCTCGTTCGATACCCCGATCCTTCATATATTAATTAGAAATGTCTCGGGTGCATATCATACTAGTTCCACAAAGAAATTGGCATACTCCCTCACATTAAAATTTCCTTGGGAAGGATCCATGAAACCCGAGGACATGGTGTAGGATAAAACCTCAGGACAATACTGCTCATTGAAAATGATCTTGAAATATTTCTAACTCAAATGCCCGTTCTTTCTAGTTTGACCCACTATGTCCTACCACATCTGAAGAAGACCCTCTAACAAGAATTATGAAAACTTCACCCCGATCACCTTAAGAGTGTTAAGAAATTAAAACATTATTTTTATCTTCTCAATACATTCCTCTACTTCCCGAGGTTCTTTTTTTCCCATAAAGAAGGAGTATTGTTTCTGAGGAACTCCTAATCTTTGTCCTTTCCCAGACCCTACTCAACTTCTCGAAACAGAGCACGGCCAGAGATTGTTCCATATCTAAAATCATGGACATAACATAACATATATCCTACTAGTCTCTAATAAATTTATGAGGGAGAACTCTCTCTGACCTCTTTCCACAGGTTCAAAAGAACTCTCCAAGGAGTCATTTTTCTTCAACAAATAACAACCACAAGGAAAATATAGCAACCCAACCTTTTCTTAAATTACTATTACATCATTTTAAAGATAAAAAACATGATTGTATTACACATAGAGGATCCAATGGTTTAGTATCTTGGGAAAACTAGGACCACTCATAACTTTTACAACATCAATCATAAACATTTATTTAATTTCTTCTTCTCTAGCTTATTATTGGAACTTGTCCTCGCATTAGAACATGTAGCCACCTAAGGATATACATCAAAAGGGGTGATATAGAAGCCCGATAAGAGGATAGATAAGAAAAATATATCATGGGGTGATAATAATCATAACATGGAAAAAGATCATCAACATGAGAGGAAGCATAAATATAAGACTTGAAATGTGGAAATGCATAAAAATGAAACATCATGTATTAGTGGTTAACTACCACACATACTTGTGAACCAAGCTAGAATCCAGTTCACACATCATTTTAAATTTAATCATGGGATTCATCACCTTACCCAATGCATTGGAGCATTGTATAATTCTGGGCGCACACGTCACATTCAAACATTCATATTACGCTATATAATTCTGGGTGGACCTGTCACACAATAACATTATCATCATCATGCTTTCCACATGGAACATATATCAAAAGTGGACGTAAATAACCCATGGAAAGGAATGGGTTACATTTCATAATAACACATTCATAAACATTGGGTTCCCAATACAAAGAGGGAATAACATACTTGATACAAGAACCATCAACCTTGAACGAGAAGTAAAAGATGAATTCTTAATAGAAGAGTTCTTTTGGAAAACATTTTGTTTGACATAAACAGTAGTGGTAAACATGTATATAACATAAAAGGAAAAAAAATGATGAAAAAATGATTTTTAAGGAGTAACCATATCAAAAATGGAGTGAAAGAGGGAGAACCTAAAGGATGAAAAATGGGTTCGAGAATTTCCCCTTACCTTGTATCTGAATGCTTCCTTCTCTTTAATTTCCTGTAAAATGACATTATATTAATTAATTAGAAATAAATAACATTTTTTACTTTAATATTGTTCTTTATAGTTTCATTAAGTGATTTTATGTGCGTTTGGATGAGTTATAGAGTTTAAAAACATTTTTCAAGAATGTTTGTTTTTATGGTTTTCTTGTGTGGTTCACTTGTATTCTTAAATTGAAGTTTCGGTAGAACATGGGTAAAAATCCAGAAATGATATTACATGTTATTAATGATATTACAGGATTTTTAATGATTTTATATTGAATTATATTAGATCCATGTGGATTAATCATTAGATAAGAATTAAATGATGATTATTTGTGTTAATTTGTGCAGTTTTTCAATCAAAACAAACTTGTTTTAACTTATCACTTAGTAATATGGACATAGGTTATTTCCAGATCTTTAAAAAGAAAATAATACATATAACAAATTCTGGTTCAAAAATAAAAATGGTTTCATGACCTGATCTGAAGGTAGAAATGTAAGAAGAAAGCATGTCGTTCTTGAAGGTGATAAATTAACACCTCACGAACAACGTTCTCTTTAATAAAATAAAAGGAAGAGGGAAAAAGGGTTGGATGATATAATATCCCATTAGTATCATAAAATTCAAGTAGATGTATAATAATGGAGTTACAATACCATTTAGATGAATATAGGTGGGGAGAGATCAAGAAATGAACTTGAACTTGAATGGAAATTAAAGGAGAAGAGGGAGAGAAATTACCTCTTAAATCCTCCTCTTGGGATCCTCCTTAAGAAAGCTAGGTTGGGTCTTTTCATGAGACCATCAGCTCTTAAACGTGGGAGGGGGATAGGGAGGATGTTTGGGCAGAGTTTAGAGAAGGATTTGATCTTTCGTGGTGTGAGGAAATGAGGGTGTGAAGGGTGGTTTTTATAGTGGAGGGGAGAGGGGTTTCCTTAAAATAAAATTCATTAGTTTATTAATTTCCCCTAAGATAAGGAATAGTGAGTGTTGAATGACCCTGAATAGTAATTGTATCATGTGATCTCGATCCAAGTGGGCTTACATGAGCAGAACGTCACATATGACTCTATAATTAGCTTATTTAGCTTATTTTGTAAATTATGGTATTTCACTATTCATCAAAAAATTCAAGTATTTCAAAAAAATTCCAAAAAATTACCCCAACCAATTTTTGATGTTTAGAATACAAAAATGAAGTCCATTTTTCAAAAGTAATTTTCTAAATATTATTAATTTAATATTTAATTTAAATCATAATTTACTTAAAAACAGTTTTTAAAATTAAAACTGATTTTATAGTGTTTTCAAAAATTACGTATGGTCTTATCAAATTATCTAAAAACTATAAGACATTGATTTGATAATTAATTAACACATTTTAAGAAAATAAGTATTCTTTTAAATTAATTAATTAATTATAATTAATTAATTAGGACTTACAAAATTCAAAAACATTTACTAAGGTCAAATTGTCACTTTCTAAGATGTCTAAATTATATTTAATTGTTCATGGGTATGTTTACACTTATGTTGGATGATTTACTATTCATAAGAGTCATATTAATATACGTAAGAGTATGTTACTATTCATAAGGGTAGGTTACTATTCACCAAAATTTATTTTTGTTTTATTAGACTTCAAAAATCATCTTGAACACAATCGTGTATGTCAGATTTTCAAAATTTCAAATACAGAAGTGAAAAAATTATGTTTAAAGGTAACTTAGCACTTATTAGTTCATTATGTTGTGTTTTAATGTGATTTTATGACATAAATATAAGAAGGTAATTTCCATTGAAAACCTTTGGGTCATTACATTCTTTCCCCCTTAAGAAATTTCACCCCCAAAATTTCACTTTATGCAAATAGGTGAGGGTACTTCTCCTTCATTTCCTCTTCTAGTTCCCAAGTTGATTCCTCAAACTTATGGTTTCTCGACAACACTTTTACAAGATGTTTTGTCTTGTTTCGTAGTACCTTATCTCTCCGATCCAGAATCTTTACTGGCAACTCCTCATAGGAGAGATCATTTTCCAACTGCACCACCTTTGAGTTTAGTACATATGACGGGTCTAGTATGTACTTCCTCAGTAGTGATACATGGAACACATCTTGAACTTGATCCATATTCGGTGGAAGTGAAAGATGATAGGCCATGGCTTCTATGTGGTCAAGGATCTTGAAGGGGGAAATATACCTTGGGCTTAACTTCCCTTTCTTCCCGAATCGCATGACTCTCTTCCCTGGAGATATTCGAAGGAAGACTTCATCTCCAATGTCAAACTCCATGTCCCTTCGACGGTAGTTAGAATAGCTCTTTTTCCAACATTGAGTTGCTTTGATGTTTTTCTAGATGACTTGAACCTTCTATGTCATCTCTTGAACAATATCAGGTCCAAGTAGCTTTCTTTCTCAAACTTCACCCCAACAGGTTGGATTTCTACTTCGCTTTCCATATAGAGCATCTTATGGAGCCATCTGAATACTCGAGTGGAAGCTATTGTTGTATGATAACTCAACCAATGGTAGATAATGATCCCATCCACATTTGAATTCTAGAGAGTAGGCTCTTAGAATATCTTCAAGCATTTGAAATGTTCTTTCAAGCTTTCCATTAGTTTGGGGTGATAGGTTGTGTTGAAATTTAATTCAGTACTCAAAGCATGTTGAAGGCTCTTCCAGAATTTAGATGTGAACCTTGGATCACGGTCAGATGTAATTGAGAGTGGAACAACGTTCAGTCTCACCACTTCCTTCACATATATCATTGAAAGTTGTTCAAGCGAGATATCTTCCTGAATAGCGATAAAATGGGCAGTCTTGGTGAGTCGATAAACCACAACCCATATCTCATTATTTCCCTTTGACGTCTTCAGGAGACCCGTGACAAAGTCCATAGTAACGTTTTTCCATTTCCACATGGGTATAGGCAATGGTTTCATCATGCCTTTGGACTTTTTTTGCTAATATTTAACTTTCTAACATACCAAGCACCTTGATATATATTCTGCAATCTCCTTCTTCATGTTATCCCACCAGAAGTGTTCTCAAAGATCACAGAACATCTTGGTACTCCCAGGATGGATAAAGAAAGTTGAGCTATGTCCATTTTCCAATATCTCCTTGTTTATCCCGAGTGATGAAGTCACACAAAGTCATGTTCCAAACCAAATCACACCATCATCGTCGATATGGATCACTTGCACCTTCCCTTCCTTTACTGCATTCACCCTCTTTTTTATCTTCACATCATCCCTTTGTGCTTCCTTAATCTTATCTTTGATGGATGGTTGCACAATCATTTGGGAAAGGTAGGATGTATCCCCTGCCCCTATGATTTCCAAATCCATTATGTGTGTATCCAAGAAGATAGGGTCTTTCTCAATCCACAGCATGGATAGAGTAGCAGGTTCTTTTCTGCTTAGAGCATCAGCTACCTTGTTCACCTTTCCAAGTTGATAGTGAATTGAGCAATTGTAATCCTTGATTAGCTATAACCATCTCCTTTGACACATGTTAAGCTCCTTTTTTGTGAATATATACTTTAGGCTCTTGAGGTCGGTGTATATGTCACACTTTTCACCATGAAGGTAGTTCCACTAGATTTTCAAAAGAAAAACTCATGGCTGCCAGCTCTAGATCATGTGTCGGGTAGTTCTGCTCATGGATCTTCAACTGTCGTGAGACATAGGCTATCACATTATCATTTTGCATGAGTACACAAAACAAGCCTTTCATTGAATAATCACTGTATATCACAAAACATTCTCCACTTTTTGGTAGTGTGAGTACAGGTGCAGTGATTAGCCTTCTCTTTATATCCTTGAAGATTCCCTCACATTCTTCCTTCCAGACATACATTACCCATTTCCTTGTTAACTTAGTTAGCGGGCTTGACAATCGTGAGAATTTTCTCACAAAACTTCAGTAGTACCCAGCTAATCCAAGAAAACAATGGATTTCAGTGACACTAGAGGGCCTGGGCCATTCCTCAATCGCTTTTGTCTTTGAAGGATCCATACAAATTCCATCACTTGTGACCACATGTCCCAAGAACGTGACTCGCTTCATCCAAAAGTCACACTTTCTGAACTTGGCGTACAACTTATCCTTTTTTAATATTTCCAACACAAGTCTTAGATGTTCTTCATGTTCCTCCTTGCTCGTGGAGTAGATGAGAATATCATAAATAAACATTACCACAAATTTGTTGAGGTAATGTCTAAAGAATCTATTAATCAAATCCATGAATATTACAAGGGCATTAGTAAGTCCAAAGGGCATCACCAAAAACTCATAGTGCCCATACCTTGTACAGAAGGAAGTCTTCTGAATATCTTCCTTCTTCACATTTACCCGATGATATCCAGAACGAAGATCCACCTTTGAGAACTATTGAGCTCCACTTAACTAATCTTAAAAGTCATCAATCGTAGGGAGATGATACTTTTTCTTTATGGTGATCTTGTTGAGTTCCTGATAATAGATACACAGCTGCATTATTCCATCCTTCTTCTTCACAAAGAGAACTAACGCACCCCAAGGTGAGGCACTAGGGAATATGAACCCTTTGTCCAGATGCCCTTGCAGCTGCTTCTTTTACTCCTCCAGTTCAATAAGAGCCATATTATAGGGACACTTTGAGATAGGAGTAGCTCCAGGTATGAGTTCAATTGAGAACTCTACCTCACGATCTGGGGGGAATTTTGAGTAAATCTTCAGGAAATACATCATCATATTCCCTCATGATGGGAATTTCCTCAAGGTTGGAACTTTCCTTCAACTCAATCATTTGGGCGAGGTATGCTTCTTCATAGGGAATCAACACCCACACCATTGAAGGATTTTCAAAGGAGATTCATGATCTTCCTTGCATTTTTAGAGGAGCATGGGATGGTTAGGAATATGAAAATATATTTCCTTTTCCCGACAGTTGATATGTTCTCTATATAACGAGAGCCAATCCATTTCCATTGTAGAGTCGAATTCCACCAAAGGAAGTATTACAATATTATCTAGAATAATCTTCCCACATATGCCAACAGGAGAGGAGTCAAACACTTGGGCTGTAATGATTGCACCACTTGGTGTTTTTACAGATATATCTACTTCAAGGTTTTGGGGATTCGATTCTATAGTTCTAGAAAACTTGCAGAATATAAAGGAATGCGTAGAACTGGAATCAAATAAGACTTTTTCCATTATTGAGTGAATAGGAATTGTACCTTGTAAGACTTCATTATCTTTCTCCACTTCTGTAGTAGTGATGGCATAAGCCTTACCTTGTTCCTCTGGCTTTGGTGGCTGCTGATGCTGATTACCCTTGAGAACTTGAGGTTTAGTACACTGGTTTACATAGTGCCCTAGCTCCCTACAGTTGTAGCACTGAACCATGAGTGGTTCTCTCCTTTCATCGGCTACATTCTCTTTCATTATCATGTCTTTTTGTCACTCTTGAGCATGATGTCCTTCTTTCCCACACATGAAGCATTCCCCCATCCCATTGAGGTAGTTACCATGGTGAAACTTTCAATATTTTTGGCATATGGGTCATTGAGTTTCCATCCCACCCATATCATTAGATCCATTGGCTTGAAACTCCATCTTTAATTTCTTATCCCCATAGCTGTGAGACCATTCTCCAAACTCCATCTCCACTTTGAGGGCACATCGAACAACTTCTTCATAACTCCCAATGTCTCTAATTTTAAGTTCCTTTAGAAGGTGTGGTTTTAATCCACTAAAGAATCTATCAATTTTTCTATCATTGTTGATAAAGAAACCCGAAGCGTAACTTGAAAGCCTTGTGAAATTCACTTCATAGGTTGTGACAGATTCTACTTGTTTTTGATTGAGCTCTATGAATTCTCTCTCCATATTCATACTAATATTTCATGGGAAATACTTATTAAGAAACTTTATCTTAAAGTCTTCCCATTCCATCTCTTCAATTTCCTCCCCTAGTTGGTGTTCTTAATCAAATCCCACTATTGATCGGATTCTCCATCTAGACGATGAACGGTTTCGGTCACCTTCTCCATCTCAGAATAGTGAAGAACAGAAAAGATCTTCTCCATGGAGTAGACCCACATTCCCTCAACTAGTGGATTGGAAGATCCACAAAACGTCAGTGGTCGTTGCAATATAAAACATTTGATATCCAGTTTCTCCCTATTTGGTGAAGGGGAATGTTCCCCATTATTATGGTTATTGTTCATAACCTGAGATAATTGGGTAAGCATCAAAATGAAGTTTTTAACTCCACCTCCCAAATAATTGGGGTTTTCGTTTGGGAAATCGTTTCATTGGACCTCGCATGAGTTGTTGGCATGATTTCTCCTGGTTCCCACCATTTTCTAAAATAGAAAAGGTTAGAACAAAACATAAGTAAACAAGTGATGAATACATAACTTATTCATTTGAACAGTTTATACTAAAATCATAACATATGGGATCCCTTTGTAAATATTCATGTGTTCATATTTTTACTTAGTCTCATGCTATAGGTTTTATCTAGGGTTCACTAATCAAAATTATCAAATTAACTAAACCTTTCCACTATTACCAACTAAAGAGACCCAAACTTTTCTTAAATTACTATTACATCATTTTAAATATAAACAATATGATAGTATTACACATAAAGGATGCAAATGTTTAGTGTCTTGGGAAAACTAGGACTATTCATAACTTTTACAACATCAAGCATAAACATTTATTTAATTTCTTCTTCTCTATCTTCTTATTGGAACTTGTCCTCTCCTTAGTACATGTAGCCACCTGAGGGTATACATCAAAAGGGGTGAGCTAGAAGCCTAGTAATAGGATAGATAATAACAATATAGCATGGGGTGAGCATAATTATAACATGGAAAAAAGATCATGAACATGAGAGGAAGCATAAATATAAGACTTGAAATGTGGCAATGCATAAAAATGAAACATCATGTTTTAGTGGTTAACTACCACACATACTTGTGAACCAATCTAGCATCTTGTTCACACATCATTTCACATTTACTAATGAGATTAATCACTTTACCCCTTGCATTGGAGCGCTGTATAATTCCAGGTGCACCCATCACTTTCAAACACTCATATTGCGCCATATAATTCCGAGCACACCCGTCACATCATAACATTATCATCATCATGCTTTACACGTGGAACATATATCAAAAAGTGAACATAACTAACCAATGGAAAGGAATGGGTTACATCTCATAAGAACACATTCATAAACATCGGGTTCCCAAAACAAAGAGGGAATAACATACTTGATACAAGAAACATCAACCTTGAATGAGAAGAAAAAGATGAGTTCTTAAAAGAAGATTTCTTTTGGAAAACATTTTGTTTTACATAAACAGTAGTGGTAAACATGTATATACCAGAAAAATAAATACAATTATGAGAAAATTGATTTTTAAGGAGTAACCATATCAAAAATGGAGTGAAAGAGGGAGAACCAGAAGGATGAAAGTTGGGTTTGAGAATTTCCCCTTACCTTGTATCTGAATGCTTCCTTATCTTTAATTTCCTGTAAAATGAAATTATATTCATTAATTAGAAATCCATAACCTTGTGTAAATTTATACGGTTCATTATGGTTTCATTAAGTGATTTTATGTTCCTTTGGATGAGTTATATAGTTTAAAAAAATTATTCGAGAATGTTTGTTTTTATGGTTTTCTTGAGTGGTTCACTTGTATTTTTAAAATCAACTTTGGGTAGAAAATGGGTAAACATCCAGAACTAATATTACATGTTATTAATGATAATACATGATTTTGAATGATTTTATAATGAATTATATTAGATCCATGTGGATTAATAATTAGATAAGAATTAAATGATGATTATTTGGGTTAATTTGGGCGGTTTTTCGAACACAACGAATTTTTTTTAACTTATAACTCAGTAATATGGACATAGATTATTTCCAGAACTTTAAATAGGAAATAATACATATAAAAAATTATTTTTCAACAATAAAAATGGTTTCATGACCATATCTGAAGGTAGAAATGTAAGAAGAAAACATGTCTTCTTTGAAGGTGATAAATTAACACCTCGCAAACAACGTTCTCTTTAATAAAATAAAAGGAAGAGGGAAAGGGGGTTGGATGATATAATATCCCATTATCATCATAAAATTCTTGTAGATGTATACTACTGGAGTTACAATACAATTTAGATGAACATAGTTGGGGAGAGGTCAAGAAATGAACTTGAACTTGAAAGGAAATTAAAGGAGAAGGGGGAGAGAAATTACCTCTTAAATCCTCCTCTTGAGATCCTCCTTAAGGAAGATAGTATTGGTCTATTGATGAGACCAGAAGCTCTTGAACGTGGGATAGGGGATAGGGAGGATGTTTGGGCAGAGTTTAGAGAAGTATTGGTGTAACACACCGAGATTTTATGAAAAATATTCTTTTTAATTTCATTAATGTCTTGTGTTATACGCTACACCAAAAGGAGCTTTCACAACACACATCTCTGACCTGGCTTGAATTACATGCAATCGCGACCTTCCATGATAGCGTGTGTTGTACGCAACACCAAGTTTCGCTAAACAACGATATGCTATTAAAATATTATTAAAACTAGCCGTTATGAATAGTAATAACCACTTTTTGAAATTTTTTAAATTTTATTTTTCAAAATGGACTTCAATTTTGGATTCAGAATATCGAAATTAGATTAGGGTGAAATTTTGGTGATTTTCGGATAACTTTCATATTTTGATGAATAGTGAAAATTACTAAATTTTAATTAAAAACAACTTTTTCAATCGAAATAATTAATAGTGATAAATTATTAATTTGAGTGGTTTTAAATTATATTTAGAATATATTTTTACAATTTAATACAATTTTGGTCATTGGATGTAATTTCACATTTAAACCAGACATAAACAAGTGTCAATCTTTTGATAGTTATTATCTCTTAAGAACACGCTTTTTGTTTTGACGACGGGAATTAATTTTTAAATTAATTAATTCAACTGATATGTTTTGAATTTGGTAAAATAGAAATCATTTTTGAGTTCATAATATCAAATATAGCTTAGGCCTAATTTTTGGTATTTTTCTGAAAACTTTCAATTTTTGATGAATAGTGAAACCACTAAGTGGTAGTTAAAAAAAACTGAATTTTTCATAAAACGTAATTTTACCGCTTCTGTGAGTGTAATTTTAGAAATCCGAGAGACACGGTTGATGTAAGTAAGTAAAATGTGGTTCAATGAGATGAAAATAATTTTTGGTGAATAGTAACTTTTTACTTTTATTTACCACGGTTAAAAGTAAATAGGGTAATTAAGGGTAAAAATGATATTATTATTACCCTAACACATGTCCTAATTCTATTGTATAAGTGTAATTTGACCGAAAACAAACTTAGGAATAAAATATGACCATTTAGGTCCACTTGAATTAAATTAGGACATTTATTATTATTTAATTCAAAGAAGAGTTAAAAGAGTTAAAATCAAAGTTTATTTAAAAAAAAAAATTTAATATAGGGTTATACATAAGATAAATTCGACTATAAATATTCATTAGAAATCTAAAAATCTTTTTCTACATAATGGTATTTTATTTTTAATTTTTAGACATTAAATAATTTAATTTATTTATGACACAACGATGATGCAATAATTATCTTATTAATGCAATATTGACATAATTGATGTTATAAATACCCAAATAAATATAATTTGAGATATTTTATGAATTCCACTAATTTTCTAGGTTATTATGACATGTTATTATTGATTTAATTAACTTTTTTCTAACTAATAATTCTGTTATGATTTTCACAAAAATCAATTACTAAATAGTTTCAAAATTGACAAAAAATAGTTTTTAAAACAAATATTATATTAGTAATTGTTATTTTATTCGTAAAAATCTATGGTTCGGCCAAATTACTTAGATAAGATTATATATATTAATAATAAACAACTTGGGGTTCTTTTGGCTTGATATAGTAAGTTTATTAACCATATAGTGTAAGAAAACAAAAAGACACGGTAAAAGTTAAATTATTTAACTTAGAGTTAAATCTAATTGATAAGGTTAAAATAATAACCTAAACTTGTCTAAATCCTATTGGATGAGATAATTTAGACCCATCCCCACCTTAGCCTTGAAATAAATCAATTTGGAGCTATTTAAAACCGAACTTGACTTTATAATAAAATAATATTTTTTGTTATTCCAAAGGTGCCCCTCTCCTCCCTTATAAAAGGGCACCTCCTCGCTCTCTTCCTCACACAACTTTGAGCCTTCAATCTCGTCCAAACCCTGACAAATTCTCTTATACACTTCCCTAGAAACATCTTATAGGTTCTGGTCTTCCTCAAAGACCAATTTTAGTGCCCTAAGAGGACGTCTCAAAGAGGCGCTTCAAAGAAGAGGTAATTTCCATTACCGATTATTTCACCTTTATTTCTTCTTCCACTTCTTCTTCTTAGGTTTTTTCATTATGAAGTAATAACATCAGTATCACTCATATACTGATATGTTATTATAAGTATGAAACAACCCTATTTCACCATCTATCCATCCTACGGAAAACGAAATCACCGCACGTGCGTACGTACGGAATACCGTCTCCACGCTGTGGTGAAATCTATTTTCCACCACCACCTTACATGGATGGGTATAATGGTGTAAATAATAACTATATATTATTATTTTAAAGTTATATTGATTCTGAAATAGTATACATACACTCCAATACAGTCCCACGATCATGAGAACGATATCATCGCTCGTGCGTACGTACGGACTACCGTCTCCACGACGCGACGAGATTCATTCTCCATGTTAACCATTCATGAAAGATTATAAAGTATATATAATAAGTAATCATGAAATATATTAAATAATAATGATACTGGATTTATGTGTATATATATGTGTGTCATCTACTTAATTCCATTCAACTCAATAAGGAAACGAAAACAACGTTCATGCGTACGTACGGCCTACCGTCTCCATGAACGGTGTATTTCTTTCCATGTACTGATTTATTATATATATGTATATTCTGAATATATATATATAAATCATGTTTTATATTCTATAATTAAGTAATCATGATCTATGTAATCATATGAATAATTACAAGTTAAAACACGAACGACAAATGAGACGATTTTACCCAAAACGCTACTTTAACATGAATTTACAAAAGAACGGGTAATATAAAGTCATAAGTGAACCATATATGATATAATAACAATGAATATGATTCTGTAATAAGTCAATGACATTATTTAAATCATTATACAGGAGGTTTGGACACTTACGAAGCAAATCAGACCTAAGGTAAGGGAAATATCACAATCTCATTTTTATCCGAGATTGCTTATACTTTGGTATTTACTGGGGTGTATTTTATCATCCACATCCATGTTTCATCAATATGTAATATTATTTCCATCCACCTACTATTTTTTTAAATCCAATTTTACCTTTCGGTGAGATTTTACTAAAAGATATGAAAGGAATCTTTTTTCGTTTTTTCGTACGAGGTACTTTTTTGACTTTTCCGACAAAAGTACGAGAAGAATGTTTTTTTAACTTATACGACATGAATGGATTTTTAAAACATTATTTCCAAGAAGTTTCCTTTACAAGTTTTCAAGCTTATTTTTAATCGACTTCTTTTAGATTAAAATTGTATGACATGTTAAGAAAGGAAAAATGTTTTTAAAGTAGAAAGGATATTTTCCTCAAGAATGAAGTTCAAGTGTTTTATCAAAATTATTTTCCATCTAAGATAATAAAGGGTTATGTTTCTATCCCTATTTTTACATTGAGTTGAGTATGTTGTGATGGAATTATGTTTATGAATTCCTTTATCTTATATGAATTGTTTTATGATGTCATGATGTTTAAGATTCCCATTTTTATTACATGGGTTATGCTATGATGTATGATTTTTGATTTTGTGGCACACATAAGAATGGTATCATTATGAGATGAGTGGGACCTATATCTCCCTCCAATGCATTGGGTAAAGATTTTATATCTCATTAGATAGACATGGCTGGAACGGTAGGTTATACCGGTTCAGTGAAACAGGACTGAAACGAGGGTGACTCGGTTTAGAAAGGGACTTTGTCCACTAAGATAGTCTTGGCAATGAGTCTTGACTAACAAGAAATTATTCTATATGATTATGTGTGTATGCCACAAAGTTTCATGTTTTATGTTATAATTATTGTGATTACATTTCACTGCCATGATTTATCCCATATTATGAAATTATGATCTCTTTTGTAGGTTAAGATTTCCAAAAGTTATGTGCTTATGTATATGATGTGATTGATATTTCTTTTGTTTACCCTTACTGAGCATTTGAGCTCACCCTTTTATGTTTTCTTTTCCCTAGGATATAAAGAAAGGTTTTAGGAAAAAAAAAAGCAAGATCTTTATGGGATATGTTGAAGATCTTTCACCAGGATTAGAAGATTATATTCCGAGTTTCCAAAGACACTAAACTATTACGATCCTTGTGTGTGTGTTTTTGTTATGTACTAAGTATTCCGAAAATGTAATGTAATGTCAATGTACGTCAAGTTTCAGGTCTCTACAGTTGGTATCAGAGGAAATGTTTAGTCAACCTTTGGAAACTAGGATGCAAAAATGTTAGTGAGATCCCTAGAGATATTTCAAAGGTATGTCTAGGGATGTCCCTAAGGTTAAGTATACGTATAGGTTATAGTACTAGAATTATGCTAACGATCATAGAATTAAACCTAAGAAGTTAGATATTGAAGGTAATCCCCCTTTATTATGTTGTTTTTTCTAGCATGATTTTTTCCTCTCACACTATTCTTTTTGGGTTTTAGACGATGGCTGAAACCCGAAGGAACCGTGTTGATCAATGCAATGGAAAATGCAATGATTGCCCTCCTGAACAAACAAATGTTATGGGAGATGGAGTGCAAAATCTTATTTCTATACTTACACATGCTATGAATCATTCTGGACTTCCAAATGAGAAGATAAGGGAACAATATTCTATTGAGTCCTTCATGAGGCAACGTCCACCTTCTTTCAGTGGGACTTCCGATCCACTTGTTGCTGAACAATGGATCAGTACCACTGAAAAGATATTTTCAGTTCTTCAATGTTCTGAACATGATAAAGTCATCTTAGCAGTATATCGTTTGGAAGGTGAAGCTGATCAATGGTGGAATCTTATCAAGAATACGAGGCCAAGAGATGAAATTGAGTCCATGGAATGGGACGAGTTAAAGAACTTGTTTTTCAGTAAGTACTTTTCTTGTATTCTTAGAAAAAAGATGGAAAAGGAATTTCTTGAGCTGAAGCAGAAGGATGATGAATCTGTTGGTATATACGAAGCGAATTTTACAAGACTTGCAAGGTATTCATCTGGCATTATCATGCAACCTGAAAGTAAAGTTGATCGATTTTTCAGTGTCTTAAAACCAAATCTTCTAAGGGCATTATCTATAAGAGAATTCAGTAGCTATGAAGAAATTGTGCGTTGTGCTATCAATGTAGAAATGGAAGTTGGTGTTACTTATCCATATCATAGTTTTCACAAGAAACGAAAGATGGAGTTCAAGGAGAAATCTCAAAATAATGGTGAAAAGAAGATGAATGTTTCCTTATGCACAAAGTGTGGAAAGAAACATGGTGGAGATTGTCTTAAAGGGACTAGAAAATGTTTTAAGTGTGGAAAAGAAGGTCATCGAGCAGCTGAGTGTCGAAGTAATGGAAAAAGGGTTTCTAATGATGTGAATAAAGAAAACACTACAGAGAACGCACCACTAACACTTCAATGCTTCAAGTGCAAGGAAATGGGGCATTATACTAATAAATGCCCTAATCCAAGGGTTAGTGATGATCGAAATGAGCAATCTCTTAAGGAAAAGGACAAAGGGAAGTCACATGCGATCACTATTGGCGATGTTGAATATGACAACGATGTGGTGGAATGATTAAGTGTTTATGTAATGGGATTCCAAAATAATGTTGTATCATGGAGTATTGGAATATTTATGTATTGGTCTAATGTGGTATTCAAAGTGATTGAGATATTTTTGGAAATAAGATGATATGCGCATAATGAAGGGAAAACGAGAAAATGAAATGGTTAACAGTATTCATGAGCACATGATTGATATAAGGACTAAGTGATATCATGGGTTGAGTATATAGAATTTTGAGGATTTTGGTATGTGGAAAGTGTTAACTTTTAACTGCATTCATGTTTTCACTATGGTTCAATGGGTATTCATTTTTTTTCAAGATAATACATGATTAAGGTATTCACATGATTGGAATGTGACCAACAATATATATATATGGGGGATAAATGATGGTATTCACATGCTTGGTTGATGACATTTCAAGTAATCGTTTTCTTTATACTATGAGCTTGGACCGAAGTATTTTAGATAAGCCTAAATATTGGAATGGATTATATTGGACATATGCTAAGTATTGTTTAAGGATAGAAATTTTTTTGATATTACTGATGGAATTTTATAGTAATGTAGTTTTAGAAAAAGGACAACCTGCGGGATGGGCGACAGCCCATCGCGTCAGACAAGGCTGTGGGAATCGAACCCACAATCGAAGTGCGACTGGCCTTTATCGCCTACCACTGGCCTACAGGAAGTCCCTGTTTAGTAGAAACTAGTTTTATTATATTAAGCAGTATGATATATGAAGTATAAGTCCATTTTAGGAACCATATATGATTAATCTCACTATAGATTGACTTATGTATATAACTTTTTCTAACCTTTTGTTTGAGACAGATGGAATGACCCGTCATTCTATCACATGATCTGCTAACACTTCACGAATAACAAAATCAACTTAATTTATTTAAAAGATGAAGTAGAAATTGTTCAAGGAACGAACAACAGTGAGATTGTACCAAAATAAAGTAAGTATTTATTCTAATTCAAATTCTTCAACTTTAGGGAAATGATCTTGAAAACCAAAAATGTTTTCCTAGTGCTCTTATATCTGATTAAACAGATGGTACCATAGATCGTCACAAATTTATGGATTTGTGATTGTTGGATTTTTCATAGCCATGTTCTCTACCACTCTCCATCAGAACATGATGGTTAGATTTTTCTTCCATATCCATATTTTCACCTATGTGGTAACCTAGTGATTAGTTTATTTGGGTAACCGTTACGTTTCATACTTTTGTTTTTAAAGATTGGTTTTGGTATTCCTTTTTACGATGTGGGTTTCTATTAAAGAAACTTTCGAGTAGTAAACCATTTATAACCCCTGACGAATTTCGAGGGCGAAATTCATTTTAAGGGGGGTAGAATGTAACACCCCGAGATTTTATGAAAAATATTCTTTTTAATTTCATTAATGTCTTGTGTTATACGCTACAACAAAAGGAGATTTCACAACACACATCTCTGACCTGGCTTGAATTACACGCAATCGCAACCTTCCACGATAGCGTGTGTTGTACGCAACACCAAGTTTCGCTAAACAACGATATGCTATTAAAATATTATTAAAACTAGCCGTTATGAATAGTAATAACCACTTTTTGAAATTTTGTAATTTTATTTTTCAAAATGGACTTTAATTTTGGATTCGGAATATCGAAATTAGCTTAGGGTGAAATTTTGGTGATTTTCGGATAACTTTCATATTTTGATGAATAGTGAAAATTACTAAATTTTAATTAAAAACAAATTTTTCAATTGAAATAATTAATTGTGATAAATTATTAATTTGAGTGGTTTTAAAGTATATTTAGAATATATTTTTACAATTTAATACAATGTTGGTCATTGGATGTAATTTCACATTTAAACCAGACATAAACAAGTGTCAATATTTTGATAGTTATTATCTCTTAAGAACACGCTATTTGTTTTGACGATGGGAATTAATTTTTAAATTAATTAATGCAACTGATATGTTATGAATTTGGTAAAATAGAAATCATTTTTGATTTCATAATATCAAATATATCTTAGGCCTAATTTTTGGTATTTTTCTGAAAACTTTCAATTTTTGATGAATAGTGAAACCACTAAGTGGTAGTTAAAAAAAACTGAATTTTTCATAAAACTTAATTTTACCGCTTCTGTGAGTGGAATTTCAGAAATCCGAGATACAAAATTGATGTCATTAAGTAAAATGTGGTTCAATGAGATGAAAATAATTTTTGGTGAATAGTAACTTTTTACTTTTATTTACCACGGTTAAAAGTAAATAGGGTAATTAAGGGTAAAAATCATATTATTATTATCCTAACACATGTCCTAATTCTATTGGATAAGTGTAACTCGACCAAAAACAAACTTAGGAATAAAATATGACCATTTAGGTCCACTTGAATTAGATTAGGACATTTATTATTATTTAATTCAAAGATGAGTTAAAAGAGTTAAAATCAAAGTTTATTTAATAAAACATTTTTAATATAGGGTTATACATAAGATAAATTCGACTATAAATATTAATTAAAAAGCTAAAAAGATTTACTACATAATGGTATTTTATTTTTAATTTTTAGACATTAAATAAGTTAATTTATTTATGACACAACGATGATGAAATAATTATCTTATTAAAGAAATATTTACATAATTGATGTTATAAATACCCAAATAAATATAATTTGAGACTTTTTATGAATTCCAATAATTTTCTAGGTTAATATGACATGTTATTATTTATTTAATTAACTTGGTTCGAAATAATAATTCTGTTATGAATTTTACATAAATCAATTACTAAATAGTTTCAAAATTGACATAAAATAGTTTTTAAAACAAATATTATATTAATAATTGTTATTTTATTCCTAAAAATCTAAGGTTCGTCCAAATTACTTAGATACGATTATATATATTAATAATAAACAACTTGGGGTTCTTTTATATTGATATAGTAAGTTTATTAACCATATAGTGTAGGAAAACAAAAAAGAAACGGTAAAAGTTAAATTATTTAACTTAGAGTTAAATCTAATTGATAAGGTTAAAATAATAACCTAAACTTGTATAAATCCTATTGGATGAGAGACTTTCGACCCATACCAACCTTATCCTCGAAATAAATCAATTTGGATCTATTTAAAACCGAACTTGACTTTATAATAAAATAATATTTTTAGTTATTCCAAAGGTGCCCCTCTCCTCCCTTATAAAAGGGCACCTCCTCCCTCTCTTCCTCACACAACTTTGAGCCTTCATGCTCGGCCAAACCCTTCCAAATTATCTTCTCCACTTCCCTAGAAACATCCTAGAGGTTATGGTATTCCTCAAAGACCAATTTTAGTGCCCTAAGAGGAGGTCTCAAAGAGGCGCTTCAAAGAAGAGATAATTTCCGTTACCGATTATTTCACTTTTATTTCTTCTTCCACTTCTTCTTCTTAGGTTGTTTCATTATGAAGTAATAACATCAGTATCCCTCATACACTGATATGTTATTATAATTATGAAACAACCCTATTTCACCATCTATCCATCCTACGGAAAACGAAATCACCGCGCGTGCGTATGTACGGAATACCGTCTCCACGCTGTGGTGAAATCTATTTTCCACCACCACCTTACATGGATGGGTATAATGGTGTAAATAATAACTATATATTATTATTTTAAAGTGATATTGATTCTGAAATAGTATACATACACTCCAATACAGTCCCACGATCATGAGAACGATATCATCGCTCGTGCGTACGTACGGACTACCGTCTCCACGATGCGACGAGATTCATTCTCCACGTTAACCATTCATGAATGATTATAAAGTATATATAATAAGTAATCATGAAATATATTACATAATAATGATACTGGATTTATGTGTATATATATATATGTCATCTACTTAATTCCATTCAACTCAATAAGGAAACGAAAACAGCGTTCATGCGTACGTACGGCCTACCGTCTCCATGAACGGTGTATTTCTTTCCATGTACTGATTTATTATATATATGTATATTCTGAATATATATATATATATAAATCATGTTTTATATTCTATAATTAAGTAATCATGATCTAAGTAATCATATAAATAATTACAAGTTAAAACACGAACGACAAATGGGACGATTTTACCCAAAACACTACTTTAACATGAATTTACAAAAGAACGGGTAATATAAAGTCACAAGTGAACCATATATGATATAATAACAATGAATATGATTATTTAATAAGTCAATGACATTATTTAAATCATTATACAGGAGGTTCGGACACTTACGAAGCAAATCAGACCTAAGGTAAGGGAAATATAACAATCTCATTTTTATCCGAGATTGCTTATACTTTGGTATTTACTGGGGTGTATTTTATCATCCACATCCATGTTTCATCAATATTTAATATTATTTCCATCCACCTACTATTTTTTTAAATCCAATTTTACCTTTCGGTGAGATTTTACTAAAAGATATGAAAGGAATCTTTTGTCGTTTTTTCGTACGAGGTACTTTTTTGACTTTTCCGAAAAAAGTACGAGAAGAATGTTTTTTTAACTTATACGGCATGAATGGATTTTTAAAACATTATTTCCAAGAAGATTACTTTACAAGTTTTCGAGCTTATTTTTAATCAACTTCTTTTAGATTAAAATTGTATGACATGTTAAGAAAGGAAAAATGTTTTAAAAGTAGAAAGGATATTTTCCTCAAGAATGAAGTTCAAGTGTTTTATCAAAATTATTTTCCATCTAAGATAATAAAGAGTTCTGTTTCTATCCCTATTTTTACATTGATTTGACTATGTTGTGATGGAATTATGTTTATGAATTCCTTTATCTTATATGAATTGTTTTATGATGTCACGATGTTTAAGATTCCAATTTTTATTACATGGGTTATGCTATGATGTATGATTTTTGATTTTGTGGCACACATAAGAATGGTATCATTATGAGATGGGTGGGACCTATATCTCCCTCCAATGCATTGGGTAATGATTTTATATCTCATGAGATAGACATGGCTGGAACGGTAGGTTATACCGGTTCAGTGAAACAGGACTGAAACGAGGGTGACTCGGTTCAGAAAGGGACTTTGTCCACGAAGATAGTCTTGGCAATGAGTCTTGACTAACAAGAAATGATTATCTATGATTATGTGTGTATGCCACAAAGTTTAATGTTTTAATTTATGATTATTGTGATTACATTTCACTACCATGATTTATCCGATCTTATGAAATTATGATCTCTTTTGCGTGTTAAGATTTCCAAAAGTTATGTGCTTATGTATATGATGTGATTGCTATTTCTTTTGTTTACCCTTACTGAGAATTTGAGCTCACCCTTTTATGTTTTCTTTTCCCTAGGATATAAATAAAGGTTTTAGGTAAAAAAAGGAAGATCTTTATGGGATATGTTGAAGATATTTCACAAGGATTAGAAGATTATATTCCGAGTTTCCAAAGACACTAAACTATTACGATCCTTGTGTGTGTGTTTTTGTTATGTACTAAGTATTCCTCAAATGTAATGTAACGTCAATGTACGTCAAGATTCGGGTCTCTACAATTGGAGCTTGAGAGGTGTGAGGAAATGAGGGTGTGAAGGGTGGTTTTTATATTGGAGGGGAGAGGGGTTTCCTTAATATAAAATTCATTAGTTTATTAATTTACCCTAAGATAAGGAATAGTGAGTATTGAATGACCCATAATAGTAATTGTATCATGTGATCCTGAACCAAGTGGCCTTACATCATCAGAACATCACACATGACTCTATAATTAGCTTATTTAGCTTATTTTGTAAATTATGGTATTTCACTATTCATCAAAAATTTACGTATTTCAGAAAAATTCCAAAAAATTACCCCAACCATTTTTTGACGTGTAGAATCCAAAAATGAAGTGAATTTTTCCAAAATAATTTTTAAATATTATTAATTTAATATTTATTTAAAATTGTAATTTACTTAAAAAACAATTTTTAATATTAAAACTGATTTTATAGTGCTTTCAAAAATTACGTAGGGTCTTATAAAATTATCTAAAAACCATAAGACATTGATTTTATAATTAAATAACACATTTTAAGAAAATAAATTTTATTTTAAATTAATTAATTAATTATAATTAATTATTTATGACTTGCAAAATTCCAAAACGTTTACTAAGGTCAAATTATCACATTCTAAGATGTCTAAATTTTATTTAAATGTTCATGGGTAAGGTCACTCTTATGTTGGATGATTTACTATTCATAAGAGTCATATTACAATTCATAAGGGTATGTTACTATTCATATGGGTAGGTTACTATTGACCATAAATTATTTTTGTTTTATTAGACTCCAGAAATCATCTTGAATAGAATCATGTATGTTAGATTTTCAAAATTCCCAATACAGAAGTGGAAAACTTATGTTTAAAGGTAACTTATCACTTAGTAGTTAATTATGTTGTGTTTTCATGTGATTTTAAGACATAAATATAAGAAGGTAATTTCCATGGAAATACTTTGGGTCGTTACAGAAAATTATCAACACAACCGTCAACGCAAAATATAAAAATTCCCCATAATAATAACAAATATCAAACACACCTGTGAATTTAAACATATTCAAATCCATATAAAAAATAATCCAAAACAACCAAAACAATACACCACCACCTAGTGTCCATGTATAGTATGCAACATGAATGTCTCACCTAGAAGATAAGTTAAATAAAATTCTAACGACCCATAAAGATTAAATATTTATCAGGAGGTGTGTAGGAAAATCACCCTACTCGCAACCAGAACCTAAAAACACGACAATACAGGCTCCACTATATCCAGAATCATCCCAAAATAACTTGAGCCAAAATATTGTATCCTTCCCCAATACTAATTTTTCATGAACAATGATGGGGATTCCATCCAACCTAACAACTGATCTAGCCTGGGGTATGGCCTAAAGAGCATTCCTGATCCCCATGGGCTGGTAACTAGTTCCTATGTATCACAACATGATTTTGGAATGACTTCTCCAATTTATATAATCATAAATAACCAGAATAAGTAAATAACACTATGGTAAATAACTAAATCCAAACAGGGCATAACGATTTTCAGATTTAAGGTGTTACGATATTCTCCAAAAACCAAAACTCAAAAAAATGGCAAAACAAAATATCCCAAAACCATAGTATGACAAGTAGGACGTCACCCTTAAGTCCCCATCACCACTGGCACCTGCACGAGGAAGACCACTAGCAACCTAAACTACCATAACCAAATATCTTGCATTTACTTAAGTCAAACATAACCAAGTATACATACACCTAAAGGTATGTACAAGGTGCAACAAAAATCCTAGTAGGATGCCACCCAATATAAGAGATTCCATGATAATACATTATCAAAAAAATTAACATGAATGTTTTATATAATAAGATTTAGATACATCTTTATAGAAAACATTTTATCGGAAAACTTTCTTTTATTTTGAAATAACCAACAAAATTCATTATATGTTGATAAAAATTAAGATATCACAAAAGATAACTAAGTCATGATATTCTCTATAGGAACTAGCTATAGTGGAAAACTAGGTATCCTATATCTCAGGGAAATGTGGTATAGAAACCACAATATTCATTATCCTCTTGCACGAGCCAATATAGAGGAATTTATATAAATTTCTAGTGGTTTTCAATCATCCTAGATTAGTTAGTTTTGTATCATCAATCCTTATAGAAATAACCTGGCCTTATCCCAACCTATCCAACTTTCATAGTAGTCCTAGTCCACCCATCTAGTCATGCAAGATTCCCTTTATGATCAATTTTCATTCCCATGCCACATATGTATCACCACATTCACATGTACACACAAGTAATGTGATCACACAAATAAAACCACCATTTATCATTATAAAAACCCTATTTAAAGTTCACACACACAAATCACACTTTAAAACATGTTTCTCACTACATTAATAATTTATTAAACCCCCTGTAAAATTTATATAACACCTTCAAGAAGAAGAATGAAGGAACATACTTGAAAACATTAAATTTCCAATAGAAAAATCACTTTCAAACCATACACATCTTAAAAAATTTCAAAAACACATTTTTGACATCATACACAATGCATAAAACAAAACCAAGAAGTAAAGAAATCATATCAAAATAACCAAATAATGATTAAGCAAGGAACCACCTACCTCAAGTGTATATAATTCCATAAATTAGTTCCAAACCACAAATAAACAACCATGGGATCCTATAAAGGCATTATCAAACCATAAACATCAATATATAACACTAAATTACAAGGTCCATCCCTAATTAGGTCACCTAACCCACATTAAATGAGAAAATCTAAGAAAGAAAGGGAAAAAACTAGAAAATAGTAAAAATTAAAGAGATGAAGGACATACATTAATAATGTTGGAGAAACCATACCAAAATCACCACCATAATGGGGTCTGAGGGAGCAAGAGGACTGAGGGGAGGCACCTAGGGTTGAGGATCACAAATGGGGAAGAGAATGGATTATTTATGGTTAAATACATAGAGGACATAAATGTCAGTTTTAAATTTTTATTGACCAGAACAAGTCGCACGATTTTCGCAAAAAGTTTGTGAAACTGTGCCTCAATAGTGCACCCCTCACTTCATAAGAGGAACATTTCACATGTTTAGCCCATAGCCCGAATGGCATGAAGGCCTTCTATTTTTATTTTGTTATGGATAATCCCCCTTTTAAGTGTTAAAGGGGAACCAGTACATGACACGTAGGCCCAAGGCACGAGGCCCAACACACCCACAATACATGACCCGAAGGCCCAGAGGCATACCATACCCAATACATGACCCATAGGCCCAACCCACTTGAACTTATCCTCCCCAGATTTCTGCATCATTGATCACCTAGCTCCCCACCTTGCATTGCTGATCGACTAGCATTGCCCCATATAAAGCTGCACAGTGCATGGTCCCAATAGCGGCTGCATACCCTCTCATTCTTCCAATCCTGTTAGCTTTGCATCTGGTGGCTACTACTCTTGTTACTATGATCATCTTCTGGGGCATGTTCTATGTGAACTGGGCTACTCCATGATCTACGTGACCCGAAGGCCCTGTGGCCCGAAGGCCTTTGATGACCCGAAGGCCCTGGAGACCTGTAGGCCCAAACCGGTGGCCTGAAGGCCCAAATCGTGTGAATAGTTCTGGATGCTACAGTACCGAACAGTAACTACTACAGTAACTACTATAGTAACGAATAATAACTAATACAGTACCAAAAATTAATGCTACATTCCCTGCTATTGTACTTCTACAGTACCCTAGAAAATTTTCCTCCACCCGGTTTTTAACCTGGGTCTCTTAGATGCCTCCTATTGTTAACAAAAAACTACAATTTTTCAATAAAAATACAAAGGAAACCAAAGTTTAAAATTATAGGCCTAAAATAAATAGAAACATACCTCAAAATGAAAACTTGAATGTTACAAGGTATGAGAAAATGAGGTTAAATTTTTAAAACTATACCTTGTACATCATAAATCGTAATCTTGAAGCATGATATAAATCATGGAAATTTATAAGACATGAATCATATATGAATCAAAGAACATGAGACATGATATCATAACATTAGTATAGAATATGTGTTTATGGAATGCACATAATAATAAAAATCCTTTCATTATTAGACATGGTTCATTTTGAAAACTATAATGGATGAATGGCTTCCATCCTCGGACAATTGTAGTATTCAAGGTTTACACCAAGACTACCATAGTGTATAAAGTCCATTGTTTAATTGGGTTCAGTCCCAATTATAGTAATACTTATCTCATGAGATATCAATAATTACCCACTACACTGCAGGGAGTTATATGCCCCACCCATCTATAGCTATAATGTGACCACCATCTTTGGTTATAATGTAACCACCATTCTTAGTTATAATGAAACCACAATAACATATTGAAAATCATAGATACGTGATCCAGAAGATCATAAATCATTCATCATATTATAGCCCATGAAAAATTTGGTTTCATAAACATTTCATCATACCATCATCCATGGAAATAATATGGGTTTCATAAACATCTTTTCATCATACAAATAATTCATATAGAGAAATAATGAGGATGTTATTCGTGGATTGTATACCCAGTAAATCTTAAGTAACAAAAAGGTTGTCATCTTGTATGGAAAATGGTTTTGAAAATTAACTTGTACTAATTCTTGACAAAAATTATATTTTCATTTTCAAATCACGTCTTTAAAATATAAAAATTTCAAAAAAAATATTGAAAACATTTTATTTTAAAATAACCATGTAAACATGTAAACTAATATTCAAATAAAAGATTATTCATGATGGTTTGAAATTCTATTCTGGTCATCTAATTTAAAAAAGGATTTCTTACATATTTTTAAGGAATAATTTTATTTATAGGTAGATAATAATATTTAATAATTTTAATCATAGTCAAAAAAATCCCAATAAATAACGAGATTGTAACATAAAACCCTTAAGTCGAGTTTTCCTTCTTTCAAAATCACTCTAGCCTCCTCTTTTTTGAAATGACTCCTTTAGATATCTTATAATGGGTCCTAGGATTGGTATTTTGAAAAAAAAACTTATATAATGTGTAATGGGATGTCTATAATGTAATGTGTATGAGTTTGGTCAAGTTATTAGGTTTAACATGATGTAATGAAGCGAGGGAGGATGTGCCCTTTTATAATTGAGGTGAGGAGCACTTTTGGAATTTCTTAAAAGATTAAATTATAAATAATCAATTATCAATAAAAATTACTCGAAATGACTAGGGATTCAAAGATAAGTTATAATAGGGTTTTAATTTCATTAACTCATAGAATTTTGACAATTATTCATGTAATTTTAAATCTTACCATTTTGATTAACCCTTAGTTAAACTATTTTAATTTTAACTACAATAATGTTTTTTTAAAATTAAAGGGTTTAAATTTTTTACTTTTAAGGAACAAATTGGACCATAAATGGAAAATTTATGAAATAGTAGACCATATCATATCCACCATGTCTTATTTAATGTTTTAATTATTTTTTAATAATTTAATGAAACACTCTTTTGATTAAATATCATTATTGCAAATTTTGTAATTATTCATTTAATGTAAATTTAAATACAACAATAAATAGGATTAATTTAAGTATAATACTTTAAAACATCCCAAATATGTCCTATATATGTATAAATTCTATGGACACATTGACTCGTTAAAATTATATCAATTTTAATATTCTTAAAATCATTTATTATATATTTTTTTAAATGGAAAAATATTGCATCTGTGTTGCAAAATAAATTAAGTTCAGTATATAATTAATAGAAATTAAAAATAAAATTATATATTGAAAATAATTTTAATAATCTAAAAATATAATCTTATATTCATTTAGAACTTACTTTTGTCCCTATGTGGACTTATAAGAGATATTAAAAACAAAGAGAGGGATATTTTGAATCTTTCTTTGATTTCATTTCCATGGAAAAGTGTCCATTAAACAATTAAATTTCATTCCTAAAGTATTAAGTGTCCAATTAAATTCATTCAATAAGTATTATTATGAATAATTATGGTCTTATTACTTATTATATTCTAGATTAATCCAATTTACCCTTCATTGATGTAATAAAATTTATCAAAATTACTATTCATTTTGACAAAAAAATACAAGGGGCATATTTACCAAATTTTAATATATAGATATTAAATATGTAATTAATTTTATCAAATTCAATACACATAAATGGTAGAAATTAATTTTAATGTATGTGTGAAAAATGCGACAAATATTACTTTTTAGAAAAATACATTGTATGGATAATATTAAATTTATTTGTATCCAAGGTCCAAAAAGGTTTTTTTAAATGTTTAAAACATTTGAGTAGTTATAAATTTAATTAAAATAATTCAGTATAAGTTATTAATTTAAATTATTAATATAAAATTATACATAATGAATAAAAATAAATTTTCAAAATAACATCACTTTTATTATAATTTTTTTTTTGTTTTTAATTCCAATAATTTGATAAGTAATAAATTAATTTCATAAAAGCTTAGAAAATAAATTTTTCATAATATTATTAATTATATAAATACCCACCAAAGAAAAAACTATATAATAATAGACACATAATATTTTAATAATTTTATGTAGTTCGTTTAAACAAACTATTGCGTGTAGGGAAAACTATCAAAGAAATAAAATTATTTAAAGAGAAATATTTCATATAAATCTCGGGGTGTTACATTATACCCCCATTGAAATGAGTTTTCCCATCCAAATTAGTCACTTTTATACAAATATATGTGGATAATTATACCACATCACAACCTTAGGTTCCCATGTAATTTCCGCAAATTGGTGGTTTCACCACAAAACATTAACCAAGAGAGTGATATTTTCTTCATATAAGTTTCTATATTTGATCTAGAATATCCACTAGTTTTTATTAATTAAAAATCTATTTCTCTATAAGTATGACCTTTGAGTTTTGTACATGTGAAGGATTAGGTATATACTTTCTCAGGAGGGATACATGGAACACATCGTGAACATGAGATAGATTTAGTGGAAGAACCAATTAATAAGATATCGTAGTAATATAATAAACAATTTAAAAAGGGTCGATATACATAGGGATTTCCTTTACATTATTTAAAAATATTTTCATTCTCTTCAGGGTATAAATTAATTAGAAAACCTTTTCACTGACATCAAACTCTAGATCTTTTTTATTATTATCAACCTTACTTTTTCGTCTCTAATATTCTCTTATGTGATGTTGAATGGATCTAACCTTCTATACTATTTCGTAAATTAGATCAGGTCCCAATATCTTTCATTTTATAATTTCATTCCATCATGTTTTATCTTTTTACGTATTACCATATATGACTTCACATGGTATCGTCTAAATGCGGTAGTGAAAGCTATTTTGTAAAAATATTCCTTAAAAGGAAGGTGTTGGTCCCACCCACCATTGAAATATATATTATATGTTTTTAAAATGACTTATTTAGTACGAATAGTCCTCTTATACTGGCCATCTATATGAGAATTATAAGCAGTTAAGAAACATAACTCTGTATCGAATAGATGTGTAAGAATTCTCCAAAACATTAAGGTAAACCTCAGATCCCAATTAGATACAATTGATAGTGGTACACCGTAAAATATTATCATGACTTTAATGTATTACTGAGTAAGTTTATCATAATAGTAATAATCTCTAATTTCAATAAAGCATGCGGACATTGTATGGAGTTTGACTACAACCAATAGATCATTATTCATTTTAGTTGTTTTTGATATTTTGACGACAAATTCCCTGATGTTGTTTTCCCATTTCCATTGTGGTATGGGTAATGGTTGTACCATCCCTTTTTTAAATATTTATGTTAGCCTTAACTTGTTGAAATACCATGAAATGAGAATCATAAGCTAAAATATCTCACTTCATTCCATCCCACAAAAAATACTTTTCCAATTCTCTTTACACCTTCATACATCCCGGATAAATAGAGAAAAAAGTATGAGATTCATCTCATAACTACTTATTCAAAACTAGTACCGAAGGGACACATACACGATTCCAAAAACAAATTATTCCATCAAAATCAAGGTTGAACTCAGAAAGATTCATCGCCTTCTTTTTCCACTTTTTATCTTCCTTTTGTGCCTCTTTAATATTAACTTGGATGGATGGATAAACACTCATTTGAGAAAGATAAGAAACCTTGTTTCAAGATTTTAAGATCAATCCTTTGAAACTAAAAAAATAGATAATTTTTAATCCTAATCATAGATAATTTAGAATGATCTTTTCAACTTATAACATCTATCTCTTTGTTCTCTTTCCCAGGGTAGAAATCTATCGAGAATTCATAATATTTAATAAGCTCCAACCATTTTCATTGTAACATGCTCGTCTATTTTTGATAGAAAAAATACTTTATATTTTTATGATCAGTATATACTTCACAACATTCTCTATAGATATTATTACTCAATATTTTTAATGAAAAAATACCATAACTAACTCTAAGTTGTGAGTTCGGAAATTGTTATCATCGAAGTTCAATTGTCATGAGTCATAAGGAATAACAATATTGTTTTTCATGAGGACACATCTTAGTCCATTCTGTGATGAATAAATATATATTAAAAATAGTATCTATTATATCTTAGTGTAATAACGAGTGAAATAACTAACCTTCTCTTCAGTTTATTAAATCATTCCTCATATTCATTGGACCAAAGGAACATGTCTCCTTTCCATTTTAACTTGTGAGTGGATCTGATAGCCTTGAACATTTTACCACAAAACACTGATAATATCTAATAAACCATGAAAAATATTGATACCAATAATAGTGGGTTGTTTGGGAAAATTCTTCATAAATTATACCATTAAAGGATCGACTGATATACCCTCAAATATGATTATATGACCTAGGTATGAAAACTTTCGAACCAAAATTCACAATTGGTAAATTTCTCATAAATTTTATCCTTCATTAGGGTATTCATTAAAATTATAAAATAACCTCCATACTATTCCTTGATATTTGAATAAATAAGAATATAATCTATAAATACAACAATAAACTTATCAAGGTAATATCTAAATACTCTATTGATTAAATCCATAAACATAATAGGGGAATTAATAAGACCAAATCATGTCACTATAAATTCATAGTGTCCGTACCTTGTATAGAATGTTGTCTTGTGTATATAATCCTTTTATATCATTAATTATGATATTAAAAATAAATATCAATCTTGGAAAATTATTTAGATCTTTGTAGTTTATCAAACAGATAATCAATATGGGGTAGTAGATACTTGTTCTTGATAGTGATATTATTATGTTCTTGATAGTCAATTTATAGTCAAATTGATATATCTTTATTATTTAAAAAAATAATTTCACCCTAAAGTGATGCCTTATGATTAATTATACCCTTATAAAGATTATCCTAGAGTTTCTTCTTCATTTAATTCAACTCAATCAGATTTATTCTATATGGAGTATGCGAAATTGGTGTACCACCAGATATGAGTTCTATCGAAAACTCAATTTCATGATTCCATTGAAGACCATGAAACTCTTCTATAAAGACATCAATAAACTCTAGTATAATTGTAATATCATTGATATTGACTTTATACCCAACCATTTTATAAAAAGACCAATTTTTTATAGAAATAATTACCCATAAAATGGATGTAATTTCCATAGATAGTTTATATTTTTCATCACACTAATATATGATCGTAGGATGGTTTATAATATCAAAAAAAAATTCCCATCATTAAAAATTTATGTCAAATTTATGGTATGAAATCCATTCCATTCCCAAAATAAAATTGAATTTAACTATTGGAAGTATATTGATATTTTCAAGAGGCACATTCCCACAAAATTCAATCATATTAGGAGCATAAAATTGAGATGTTCTCATCATACCATTAAATATTTTTACTAATAACTCAATATCTAATCATTGAGGTGGTATTGTGACACACATATAAAATTATTCAGATATAAAAGAATAATTAGATCCAATAATAATAAAGATATTAGAAATTTTGGAGCGGATAATAAGTGTACCTTTAACCATGTCATTCTCATAACCCACTTCAGTAGTTGTGATTGCATAATATTTCACTTTTTCTTTGTTATTAGGAGGTTATTGATACCTATCATCAATTGTTTTTGGATTCATGCACTAATTGTATTAATTCACACACTTTGTACATTTGTATCATTAAATTGTGGGTGGTGCATTAGTTGTAATCTTTCTTTCCTCCATATAATCAACTAGCCTTTCACTAACGTTTGACATTAACTAGCTCTAGGACTGGCCTTACCAAATCTAAAACACTTATTGGTTCCAATCAAGAAAATCCCATGATGTTTCTTAGCACATTTGATGCATTTATGTCAATAAAATTTCATTCCACCATGTGATTTATTTGAATTCTCATGAGACTAGATCTACCTTTTCCTATCAAAATCATAGGAATTATAGGAATATAATATTTCTTTTTTTACCTTGAATGAACATCAAATGATTTCTTAATTTCTACTAAAGTCTCTTATAGATAATTTATTTCACTTAATTGGTTTTAATCCACCAAATAATTGGTCAATTGATATTTTAATGATGATTATTAAACTATAAAAATACCTTTCGAGTATTGAAAAATTAGATACAAAAGTACTAATAGATTAATCATACTTATTCTTAAGTTTAAGAAAATACTTCTTCATTTCTTTTTGTAGAAGAAAATGTTATTAAATACTAAAAAATATCTCACTAAACTCATCCCACTCTATAGAGTTAATTTATTGTACTTATATCTTATTATTGATAAGATTCAACCACTCATTTTCTTCACCATCCAAATGATAAACATATATACAAACTTAATAATGTTGTGAACATAGGGGAAATGATAGTTTCTTTTCAATAGTAATGATACATTGATCAGAAAATAATGGATCAGTGGACCTACTAAAAGAAAAGATGATGTTTCATCATGAAGGAACCAATAGAATATTGTTCCCTCCTTTGATAATTTGGAATCATATCATGATTCATAGATTGAGACAATTTTTTTTTCATAATAACAACTATATTTTTCATTCTATAACTCATAACATTCAATTTTTTGGGAGAAAAATCATTGAATTTTCTATCACATTCTTCATTAAAATTATTCCTTCAAGATCAATCTATTGACTAAAACCAAAAATCAAAGTGTGTGTAACAATAATCATGGTAGAAAACCACATAATCATGAAAAACATAAAATATATGCTTAAATCATGACAACTTCTTCTATGAAACCATTGGTTTATCCTTGGTCATTTTTGTTCATTACTAAAACATTAATATTGTATCCTATGCTAATAATTATACCATGAGTTTTTGTTAAAGATTTATTGTCATAGTGACCAATGTTTTAACAAACCTTTCTCTAATATAAACTATATTGACCCATACTTTTCATACATAGATATTACATCTAAATAGATGAATATTCTTTATAAAACATAATTATCCACTACAGAATTTTTTAGGACTAGTATATTTCAAAAAATGGAAACATATAAAACTGGTTCATAAAATTTATACACCATATCCCACTTATTTATTCAATACTAGAAACCATTTTGGATATATCATACCTGATACCTCTCTTTATAAAATGGGGAAATGATATATAAGAAAAGGGTTAGCACATATTCTCTTTAAGGTTAATTAAGGGAGATACCAATGGTCATATAAGTATCATACTATAAAAATGTGTATGAGAACATGACCTTTACATTTGAAAACCATACCCTTCACATAATAGATCATAATATTTAATCATGGAATAAATCATAGAAATTTATCATACATGAATCATAACTAAATCAAATAACATGATACATGAGGCTATATATTAAGCGTAGAGTAAGAGTTCATGGAAAAAACTTATCATAAAAATAATTTCCTAAGTAGTAATGGATTATTTTCAAAACTATAATAGTTGAATGGGATCACTCCTCAATGTATTTCATTAGTCAAGGTTTTCTCCCAATATTATCATAGTGGACAAATCCCCTTACTAAAATATGTTCACTCCCAATTCCATTCACATTTATCTCATGAGTTATCAATCATTACCTAATTAATTCGAGAGAGATATATGTCCCACCCACCCTTGGTTATAATGAAACTATCATCACATATTGAAAATAAAACCCATGTGTTCCCCAAGACCAAAAAGAATTCATCATATCAGAACCCATGAAAAAATGGGTGTCATAAACATTTCATCATAGCATAACCCATATAACATATATATGTTTCATAAACAAATTGTTATCATAAACATAAACAATCTAGATAATGAATGTTGATGAAATCGTTGGTGCATATCCAAATAAATCGTAAGTTACATCAGAGGATTTCATCTTATATAGAAAATTATTTTAAAATATCACTTTGAATAATTCTTGTGGAAAATAACCTTTCCATTTTTAAATCACTTATTTTAAATATAAAAGTCATAAAAATATTATATATTTTTTAAAATAATCATGTAAACTTATAAAGAAACATTAAAAGTAAATATTATTCCTAAATACAATATAATCCATTCATTTCATCTAAGTTAAAAAAACATTTCTTCCATTTTTTATAAAAAATGTAACAAAGTAACTTGTTTAGAAATGAAAAACATATTCCTTTCTAACTATTTTGTAAAAAGTAAAAAAGGGTAAAAAATGACTTTAAAAATCATAGAAGAATAGTAAAAACCTTCTTTAAAACATTTAGATAAAATATGATATGGATGAAAATTTATTTTCTTCCAAAGAGATAAATAGAGTCAATTTTCCATAAAATAATATTTTCAGTATCTTGAGTGCATAATGTAACACACCAATATTTCATAGTACCTTATCTCTTTAAAATAATTTAATAGTTTGTGCCACAAGCTACACCGAGTTTGAGCGCACCACGACTTAACAAACTAGTCGTTCAAAAAATGGTTATGAATAATATTAACTAAATTTTGAATATAATATACTCCATATAATTTTAACATATATATTATGTGTTTTTTAGACATAATATAAGAAAAAATTCAATTTTTTATATAAAAGAAACATTTTTCTAAAAATGCAATTTTACAGCCTTTTAATGGAGAACCTTTTTGAAATCCAATATCTTACACTTTTATATATTCAATTTTTCAAAATAAATTTATTTTTTAGAAGTAGGACATAAAAATATACTTTGGATAAATTTTTGTTGTTTTTATGATAACTTTCATATTTTAATGAAGAGTGAAAAATACTAAATATTAATTGAAAAAACATTTTTAATCAAAATAATTTATAGTGTTAAATTATAAATTTGAATGGTTTTTAAGTATAATTAGATTATATTTTTATCATTTAGTCCAAGGTTAGTAATTGGAAATAATTTTACATTTAAATTTGACATAAACACATATCAATCGTTTCTAGTTTTTACTTTCAAAAGTCCATTTTGTGGTTTGGACAATGGGAAAAAATTTTAAATTAATTAATGAAACTTATATGTTTTTAATTTATTAAAATAGACATCATTTTTGGATTTAGAATATCAAAATTATATTAGGGTTAATTTTTGTTAATTTTCTGAAAACTTTCAATTTTTGATGAATAGTGAAAAACATTGAGTTATTGTTTAAAACTGACTTTTATTTGAATAATAATTATTTTTATTTATGTTTATTTTAAATTCAAAATAGATATATAATAGCTATATTAGTTCAATGGAATACATTGAAGTCATTTTATAATAAGACTAGTATAAAAATCTATTTAACTTTTTACTTTCTCTTACCCACCTTCTAGCCACATTTGAAAATATGCATAAAATATAATTTGTAACACACCAAGATTCAATGGTACGTTTCCCTTTGAATAATGCAGTAGCTTGCGTTGTACGAAACATATAGTTTTAAAACACCACAACCAATCAAACTATACATTATGAATAATAATACCAACTCTTTGAAATTTTATAAATTTTATCTTTCAAAATGTACTTTATTTTTGGATTTGAAATATTGAAATTAGCTTAGGGTGAATTTTTGGTATATTTATGAAAACATTCAATTTTTTATAAAAAGTGAAAAACACTGACTTATTATTTAAAACTGGCTTTTAATTTAAGTAATTATTTATTTTATTTAAATTTTTTAGGTCAAAATAGATATATAATACCTATATAAGTTCAATGTAATTCATTGGATTCATTTTATAATATGTTTAGATATATAAAATTTCTATTGAACTTTTTACCGTCTTTTACCCACCTCCTTGGAGCATTTGAAAATTTGTATAAAACTTAATTTTACCACTTCTATGAATTTAATTTCAAAAATCCAAGAGGCACAGTTGATATCATTATGTAAAATTTGGTTCAATAAGATGAAAATAATTTTTGGGTAATAGTAACTTTTGACTTTTATTTACCACGGTTAAAGGTAAATAGGGTAATTAAGGGTACAAATGATATTATAATTACCCTAACACATGTCCTAATTCTATTGGATAAGTGTTATTCGACCCCAAACAACCTCAGTAATAAATTAGGACCCTTTAGGTCCACTTGTATTAGATTAGGACATTTATTATTATTTTATTTAAAGAAGATTTAAAAGTGTTAAATTCAAAGTTTAATAACTAATTTTTTTTAATATAGGGTTATACATCAGATAAATTTGATTATAAATATTAATTATAAAGCTAAAAATATTTTCTACATAATTGTATTTTATTTACAATTTTTAGACATTAAATAAATAAATTTATTTATGACACAATGATGATGTAGTAATTACCTTATTAAAGAAAGATTAAAATAATTAATATTATAAATATCCAAATAAATTTAATTTAAGAATTTTGATGAATTAAACTAATTTTATAGGTTAATATGACATGTTAGGGTTGATTAAATGAATTTTGTTCAATGTAACCTTGCTGTTATGACTTTAACAAAAACAAATTACCAAATAGTGTCAAAATTGATAAAAAAGGGTTTTTATAACAAATATTATATTATTAATTGATATAATATTCTTAAAAATATAAGGATCAGCTGAAGGACTTATATAATAATAGGTATGAAATTGATGAACCACTTTCGGTTCTCTTGGAATTTTATAGTATATTTATTAAAAAATTATTATAATAATACAAGAATACATGGTAAAAGTTAAACTATTTAACTAAGAGTTAAATCTAAAATATAAGGTTAATATGGTGACCCAAACCTATCTGAATCCTATTTTTTGAGAGGTTTTCGATCTATCCCCACCTTATCCTTGAAATAAATCATATTTGAGCCATTAGTAACCGAAAGTTATTTTACTATACAATAACATTTTAGGCTTTTCCTTATGTGACCCTCACATCTCTTATAAAAGGGAACTTCCCCTTCTCTTAATTTCACAACTCCAAAGCCTTTTTTCTCACCCAAAACCTACCTAAATATCCCCCCAACTTCCATCACTTCACCCTAGTGACCTTATTTTGATCAGAAATCCAACCTAAGGAGCCCTTTTGATCAAATCAAAAGGAAGAACCCAAAGAATAGGTAAATATTTCATCACCTCTTTCAATGTTCGTTTCTTCTTCCACTTATTATTTCTTTTTTGTTTCAATTCTAAAATAATAAATCAATTATCTTCTATATAATGTGATGTTTTTGTAAAATGGTACAACCATATTCATTATTCTATCCATCCTATGAATGACATGTCACCATACGTGCGTACGTACGGCTAACCGTCTCCACGTCGTGGTGTAGTTTTTCATTCAACACTTCACTATTTGGATGGATATCATAATGAGTATAATTTATGTAAGTAATAAATATAACTTGTTATTTATTCTTTATATATGATATACTATCCAATTACTTTTGATCTCACCATCAATGTAATGATATTTTTTCTTGTGTGTACGTACGGATTACCGTCTCCACGAACGTGATGAGATTCATTTCCCAATCGTAACCATTCAAGAATAATAACATTTGATGATTAAAAATGATGTTTAAAGAACTTAATATCATTGTAGATATAAATCAAATACATCCTATCAATAAGAAACATGACTTAGGTAACAAAACTAATAAAGGAAAAAGAATCTGTTAACACCCAAAACGACCATAGTACTAATATTTTATGATCAAAGAAATATTAGAATATCATATATGATATCATATTTTTGTATATGGTTCATGAATAATTTAATAACAATAATTTAAATATTATACAGGAGGTTAATTTTCCCTCAACTAAGGAAAAGTACAAGGTACAGGTTAATTCTACAATCTCTTCATTATCTGAGGTTGTTTATACGTAATTATCTACTAGGACCTCTTTATCATCCACATCCATGTTTCATCAAATGTATTTCAAAACATTTTTACAATTTAATAGAATATGGTTTAATGTAATTTATACCCATGTTTAACTTTTTATGAAATGTTTTGAAAGGAATTTTCCCTTCGTTTTCTAAACAAGGTACATTACGACCTTTTCAACAAAATTAAGGAAAGAATATTTTTTTAACTTAGACGGCGGGTGTGGCTATTTTCCACCATTATAACACCTTCGTAGATTCCATTACAAGATTATAAGAATATTTCCAAAATAAATGTTTCCTTTCAAATGGTTTCAAAATAGAAATAGGTAATTCTTTCAAATAGTTTTCATTTCATCTATGTCAACATCCTTTAATGGATTTTAAACTAGTTTGAAATTGATTTATTATGACACAAATCTTCCATGTTGTATTGAACGTTTTTTGATATGTTTGACTATGGATGTATTATTTTTATACCATTCATGGTTTATGCATAAATTTTTGACATTTCGTATGCTAGTTTTAATAGTAATGTTTATGTTATGTTTCAACCTTTCATATGACAAATGCATTGGACAAAGTAAGTGATGGGTGGAGCCCTCTATAGCTCCTCGATGCATTGGTAGGTCTCATAATAAAAACTAGTGTCTTGGCACAAGGCCATGACAAAATCTTATTTGTAGTCTTGGCACAAGGCCTTGACTATGTGGTTATGAAGTCTGGCATTATGCATTCTATCATTATGAAATTGGCTATTGATATTTCATGTGATTATTCGACTAGTATAATATCAATGTGAATAATTAAATGAAATTATTTTGATTTATATTTTCCATATTATGATGAAGTTTAAGTTTAAAAGGCTTTTTTCTGTCTTATACATTGCCTTAAATGATTATGCTTATTTATGAAAGTTTCTGCTATATTGTTATCCTTATTGAGAATCTGAGCTCACCCCTTTCTATGTTTTATTTTTCCCTGGATGCGAAGAAGTATATTTTGACTATCCTGGAGGGATAGTATATGGGATATGAATGTGGTTAATTAAGACAATATTGTCATTGTTTTTCATTTTATAATGTAATGTAAAATTTATGAATGTATCTAGTACTTCTAAGACTATTAAACAGATCAATATTTGGGGACATGATTTCCTTGTATCATGCCAATGTTATGTAATAATGCACCAACTATGGGTTACTGGAGTTTGGGGATTACAGTTGGTATCAGAGAAAGTTTAGCAACAACCTTGGAAATAGATTTAGATAAACTCTGATTAGAGAACATTAAACTATGATAGACATTGAGGATTAGTATAGAAGAAGTTCCTATAATTTTGGTAATGTTGAGATTTTGTGTATTTTCCATGAAATACATCCCTGTCTAGATACAATCGGGTAGAGGAGTCTCTATCACAGATGTAACTAGGAGTGAAAACTCTGACAAGGAGTTTTGGGCTTGACCCGGGGCATCCTGGTTACAAAAACAGGTCTTGCATCACTCTTGGTTATGACACTCCCGGAGGATATTCTTATAACAATTCATATATTCTTTACAAAACATTATGAAGGATTTATGAGTATATACCTCCTTAAAGAAAACATTATTATGATTATATATTATATCTATAAACTGTTCAATTTGTGTTAAGTGTTTTACAAGTTTGTAATTATGTAATGTGATTCATAAACTAATATAGTGAATGCCATTGTTTAAAAATGGTGCCTAGTGTAAGGAGTGAAAGCCATATCAATGCACGTAATCCATGTATATATTTCCCCCCTACTCAAGATAATTATAGTGGAGCTGGTGATGCAATAGGTGCTGATTATCTTATCACCATAATAGGACTACTCACTCATGTTATGAATAATAACCTTACCCGTATGGAGCACCCTGATCCACAATGTGGAGGATCAATATTAGACCACTTCAGGAGGAAACAACCACCAACATTAAATGGGACTACAAATCCATTTGTAGACAATAAATGGCTAAGTTCCTTAGAGAAAACATTTCATGTTTTGGGGAGTAGCAAAAGGGAAAAAGTTGTCATGACAGTTTAGCACCTCATAGGAGATGTACATCAGTGGTGGTTATTGATTCAAAACAAAAAGGAAGATGATGAAGTATCAAATATGGAATGGAGGGAGTTTAAAGAGTTATTATAAAAAAAATACTTTCCTCATGACCATCGAGCAGATATGGAAAGACAATTTCTGAGTCTAATGAAAAAATAGGATGAGAATGTCGCAAAGTATGAGACTAATTTTAAAAAATTTGAAAGGCATGTTTCAGATTATATATGTAACCCAATGATTATGATTTATTGATTATTTAATGGGTTAAAACCATTTCTTTGTCGATAATTAGTCTCACAATCCTTCTCATCATACTAAGATATTCTCTCATGTGATGTCAAGATAGAAAAGTAATTTTCTAAGTCTTCATACTTTAAAGAAAAGAATGAGAAGAAGATATCTACTAAACACTCTATAAATAGAAATTAGGGGAAAAAGGGAAAAGTTGAATATCCATCCTATAGTAAATGTGGGAAGAAACACCCTGGTACTTGCTTGAAGGGAATGAGAGTCTATTATAAGTGTGTTGAAAAAGGCCACCAATCTCGTGATTGAAAAGGAAAGAAAGAGGTTGTCAATGTTGAATTATACAATTATAGAGAAAGATGGAATTATGAAAATGAATATCCTAAGCACCAAGGAAACTTACCTCAGAAAAAGCCAAGGGAGAAAGGCCAAGTTTATGTGATCACTACTGCTGAGGTTAAAGCTCTGAAAGACATGGTGGAAGGTAATTTAATGGTTTCCTCAGGTTTTGCCAATGATTTATTTGATTTTGGATCATCGCATTGTTTCATATCTTCCCAGTTTTCTAAGAAAAATAGATATTTCCAATTTGATTTAACAAGAGAGTTTTCAGTCAAAACTCCCTAGGGAAGTATCATTGCAACAAATTTTTGTGAATCAGTCACCATTAAGGAATTTAAATGATATTTATCTACTGATCTCATCATCATAAAAATGATTAAATATGATATAATCCTTAGTATGGATTGGATTTGAGACCATGATGTAAACATTTGTTGTAAGAAGAAGGTGGTTACAATTCTTGATGATGATAAGGAGCACCTTATCTTTAGAGAAGAAATGTCACCATCTGATTCTTATCTTGATCCACCCCCAGTAGCTCTACTAAATTCAATTATTGGAGAAGAATAAAAGGAAATAACTATGGGTGAGGAAAGGAATGTTGAAATATAGGATGTACCTATTGTGAAAGATTATGTTGATGTGTTTTAGAGGATTTACCTGGACATCCTTCAGAATGAGAAATTGAGTTTTCCATGGACTTAATTCCTGGTTCAAGGCCCATATCCAAGACCCATTATAGAATGGATAGTATGAAATTAGTGGAACTAAATAAAAAATTAGAGTAAATGATTAATAAGGGATTTATTCACCCTACTGTTTCTCTATGGAGAGCCCCTATTCTTTTTGTTAAGAAGAAAGATGGATCTATGTGGTTGTGTATTGACTACAAGGAGATCAATGCTATAACAATAAAGAACAAGTATCCCCTACCACGCATTGATGATTTATTAGTCCAAATTCATGGAGCCAAATAATTTTCTTAAGATTTACCTATGATATTGATACCATCAATTGTGTGTGAAGAAGGAAGACATTCTGAAATCAGCATTCCGAACCAGGTACATGCATTATGAGTTTATAGTCATGCCTTTTGGATAGACTAATGCACCCTCTATTTGCATGGATCTAATGAACAGAGTTTTCACAGATTACCGAGATGACTTTTTAGTGGTATTTATTGATGATATATTAGTATACTCCAAAATCTATAAAGATCATGAAAATTACATGCACATTATCCTAAGGACTCTTAGAAGAAAAGAATTATATGGGAAGTTTAGCTAGTGTGAATTCTAGCTTCAAGAGATTTCTTTTTTTGGCCATATTGTCTTTAAGGATGGAATCTCTGTTGATCCTTCAACAACCAAATCAATCCATGAATGGAAAACACCAACGAGTATAAATGAGGTATTCAGTTTTATTGGTTTAGTAGGTTTTTATCAGCATTTCATCCAGAATTTTTCCCGGTTGGATAACCCATTAACCAAGACCACATGTAAAGGGGTTAAATTTGTTTGGAAAAAAGAGTGTGAAGAATGTTTTGGATAACTGGAGAGAAGATTAGTCAATGCTCCTATCTTGAAATTACCATCAGGGAATGATGTGTTTGTTATTTATAGTGATGCTTCAATGAAAGGAATTGGTTGTGTCTTTATGCAGAATGATAGAGTTATTGCATATTTATCTTGACAGCTAAACATTTATGAACAAAACTATCACACTCATGATTTTGAGTTAGCAGTAGTAATCTTTTCTCTAAAGATATGGAGACACTATATATATGGTGAAAAAATTTTGAGATTTATACTGCTCACAAGAGTTTTAAGTATATTTTCTCACAAAAATAAGTCAACATGAGGAAAAGTCAATAGCTTGAACTACTCATGTATTATGATTTCACTATACAATACCACCTGGGGAATCCATATAAGGTGGAAAATTCTTTGAGCAGAAATGATCATGGAGTTTTTAAAAATATGAGAGTTGAAAAGGATCCCATATACATGGATCTAGTAAAGATGGATATGGGAATAACCATGGAAGGTGAAACATCAATAATTTTTCAAACGGTTTCCAAACCATCTTTACTAGAAAGGATAAAAAGTTCTCAGACTGACGATGAGGAATTTCAAAAGAAAATTAAAGCTGTGAACGATAGAATGTTGATAGACTTCGTATATGAAGATGGGATTTTGGAATTTGGGAAGAGACTTTGTGTTCCTAATATACCTAATCTGAAAAGGGAATTGTTGGATAATGCTCATATCTCTAATTTCTCTATACACCCTGGTAGTGCTAAGATGTATTGTGATTTTAAAGAATATTTTTGGTGGGAAAACATGATGATATAGATTGCTGATTTTGTGTCGAGATGTATGGTTTTTCAACAAGTGAAAGCTGGAAGACAACATCCTAGAAGAGTCATGCAAACTCTTCCCATACCTGAGTGGAAATGGGATGGTATTATGATGTACTTTTTCATGGGGCTACCAAAGACTCTTAGATGGAATGATGCAATATGGGTCATTGTTGATTGTCTTACCAAGTCAGCACATTTTCTTGCTATAAGAGAAGATTTAACACTTGAATGTTTATAAAGAATAAATATTAATAAAGTTTTAAGACTTCATGGAGTACCCCTATCGATTGTTTCTGATTGTGATCCCCATTTTACATCAACATTATGGAAAAGTATTCAAAAATTCCTGGATACTGAACTTCATTTGAGCACTACATACCACCCACAAACTGATTGACAATCTGAACGGACAATCCAAACCTTAGAAGCAAAGTTGAGATATTTCTCAATTGACTTTAAAGGTACACATGATAAATATTAAAATCTATTAGAATTTTCCTATAAAAATAGCATCCATTCAAGTATTCAGATTGAACCGTATGAAGCGTTATATGGAAAGAGATGTCGCACATCAGCTTGTTGGGATGATATTAGTGAAAGAAAACTTGTAAGCCCAGAACTTGTTGAGGAAACGATGGAAAAGATGAAGGTTATCCAAACCCACATCAAAGTATCTCAAAGTAGGTAAAAGAGATATTCCAATAACCTAAGGAAGGATTTGTAATTACAGGTTAGAGATCATGTTTACATGGAGGTATCTCCATGGAAAGGAGTTATATGATTCGGTAAGAAGGTTAAATCAAGTCCCATACACATCAACCCCTTTTTATATTCAATAACTAATTTGGGTTATATCTTACCATTTGGCAATGCTGCCAAGTCTCTCCAAAGTTCATGATGTGTTCTATGTATCATTATTGAGAAAATACATGCCTGACCCAACGCATGTACTCATCTATGAAGAAATTGAACTAGAACACAATCTGTCTTATTGTGAAGAGCCTGTTAAGATTTTGGATACCAGAGAACAAGTGTTGAGAAACTAGAAAACTCGTCTCATAAGAGTTCTATGGAGAAATCATAAGATGGAAGAGGCAACGTGGGAATATGAGGAACTTATGATGAAGACCCACCCAAATCTTTTTATGCAATAATATTCTAAAAATTTCAAGGAAGAAATTATTTTAAGGATGGGATAATGTAACACCACAAGCTTCCACGATATGTTTCCCTTTGAATAATTTAGAAACTTTCATTGTACGCAACTTGGAGTTTTAACACACCACAACCAATCCAACTAGCATTATAAATAGTAATTCCCACTTTTTGAAATATTATAAATTTTATCTTTCAAAATGGAATTCATTTTTGGATTCGGAATATAGAAATTAGTTTAGGGTGAATTTTTTGTATTTTTCTGAAAACATTCAATTTTTGATTAATAGTGAAAAACACTGCGATATTTTTGAAAACTGTCTATTTATTTAAATAATTATATATTATATTTAAATTTATTTTAGGCCAAAATAGATACATAATACTTATATATGTTTAATTTAATTCATTGGATTCATTTTATAATAAGTTTAGATATATAAAAAGTTTATTGAACATTTTACCGACTTTTACCCACCTCCTTGGAGCATTTGCAAATTTGTATAAAACTTAATTCTTCCACTTCTGTGAATTGAATTTCAAAAATATGACAAACATGGTTGATATTAGTATGTAAAACTTAGTTCAATAAGATGAAAATAATTTTTAGTGAATAGTAAATTTTGACTTTTATTTACCATAGTTAAAAGTAAATAGGTTAATTAAGGGTACAAATGATATTATAATTACCCTAACACGTGTCCTAATTCTATTGGATAAAATTTATTCGACAAAAAATACATTAGGAATAAAATATGATCCTTTAAGTCCACATGGAATAGATTAGGAAATTTGTTATTATTTTATTTAAAGAAGAGTTAAAATTGTTAAATTCAAAGTTTAATAACTAATTTTTTTATATAGGGTTATACATAAGATAAACTCGATTGTAAATATCCATTAGAAAGAAAAACTTTTTTTCTACATAATGGTATTTTATTTATAATTTTTAGACATTAAATAATTATATTTATTTATGACGCAATGATGATGCAATAATTACCTTATTAATGAAAGATGAAATAATTAATATTATAAATATAAATATAAATCTAATTTGAGACTTTTGATGAATTCCACTAATTTTATAGGTTACTATGACATTTTAGGGTTGATTAAAACAATTGTTTTCAAAGTAATCATGGTATTATGACAAAACAAAACAAAATACCAAATAGTGTCCAAGTTGACATAAAAGAGTTTTTAAAACAAATATTTTATTTTTAATTGAGATAATATTTTTAAAAATCTAAGGTTAGGCCAAATACTTATATAATAATATATATATCATTAATGAACATCTTGAGGTTCACTTGGAATTTTATATTATGTCTATTAACGAATTATTATAATAATACAAGAATACATGGGAAAGGATAAACTATTTAACTAAGAGTTAAATATAAAGGTTAAGGTTAATATGGTGACCCAAACCTGTCTAAAACCTATTTTTGAAATGTTTTTGACCCATCCCCGCCTTATCATAGAAATAAATCATTTTGGATCCATTATAAACCGAAAATTATTTTATTATAAAATAATATTTCAAGATTTTCCTAAAGTGACCCTCACCTATCTTATAAAAGGGCACTTCCCCTTCACTAAATCTCACACCTCCAAAGCCTTTTGTATTGGCCAAAACCTACCCAAATATCCTCCCAACGTTTCTCACTTAAACCTAGTGGCCTTATTTTGATCAGAAATCAAACCTAAGGATCCCTTTTGATCAAATCAAAAGGAAGAACCCGAAGAAGAGGTAAATATTTTTTCACCTCTTTTAAGTTCTTTTCTTATTCCACTTCTTCTTTATTTGTTGTTTCAGTTATAAAATAATAACTCTAGTATCTTATATATACTGTTATTTTCTTATAAAAATGTTACATCCATATTCATTATTCTCTCCCTCATATGAATGACATGTCATCATACGTGCGTACGTACGCCTTACTGTCTCCACGTCGTGGTGTAGTTTGTCATTCAACACTTCACTATTTGGATGGGTATAATACTGAGTATAATTGATGTAAATAATAAATATAATGTATTAATGATTATTTATATATGATATACTATCCAATTCCATATGATCTCACCATCAATATAATGATATTGTCCCTCGTGCGTACATAAAGATTATCGTCTCCACGAACGCGATGAGATTCATTTCCCCATTGTTACCATTCAAGAATAATTTTCATTTGATGATTAAAGATAATGTATAAATAACATAATATCATTCTGGATATGAATCAAATACATTCTATCCATAAAAAATATGACTTACATAACAAAACATATAAAGTAAAATGATTCAGTTAACACCTGAAATGATGATAATACTAAAATCTTATTAACAAATCAATATTATAAGATCATATATGATATCATATTTATGTATATAGTTCTTGTATAATTTGATAACAATTATTTAACTATTATACAAGAGTTTAACGTACCATCGACCAAGTAAAAGTAAAATGTATGGGTTAATTCTACAATCTCTTCATTATCCGAGGTCGTTTATACATAATTATCTGTTATGAACTCTTTATCATCCACATCAATGGTTCATAAAATGTATTTAAAAACATTTTTACTATTTACTATAATATGGGTTAAAGTTATTTATACCTTTTTTTGAATTTTTATGAAATATTTTGAAAGGAATCTTTCATTCTTTTTCCAAACAAGGTATTTTTTGACCTTTTCAACAAAATTAAAGAAAGAATATTTTTTTAACTTATACAGCAGGTGCGGCTATTTTATGCCATTATATCACCTTCTAAGATTCCCTTATAATCTTATAAGAGAATTTCCAAAAATAATGTTTTCTTTTAAAAGGTTTCAAAATAGAAAGGGTATTTCTTTCAAATAGTTTTCATTTCATCTATGTCAACATCCTTTGATGGATTTTAAACTTGTTTGAAGTTGATTTATAATGATACAAATATTCTATATTGTATTGAAGGTTTTGTGATATGTTTGACTGTGGATGTATTATTTTTATACCATTCATGGTTTATGGATAAAGTATTGAAATTCCATATGCTAGTTTTAATACTAATTTTTATGTTATGTTTCAACCTTTCATATGAGAAATGAATTAGACTTAGGAAGTGATGGGTGGAGCCCGTTATAGCTCCTTGATTCACCAGTAGGTCTAATGAGACAAAATAGTGTCTTGGAACAAGGCCTTAACAAAATATTATTTTCTATTTTGGCACAAGTCCTTGACATTGTGTTTGTGAAGTCCGGCATTATGCATTCCATAATTATGAAATTGGCTATTGATATTGCATGTGATTATTCGACTAGTGGAATATCCATGTGAATAAGTAAATGGAATTATATTGATTTATAATTTCCATATTATGATGAAGTTTAATTTTAAAAGTATTATTTTAGTCTTATACATTGCATTAAATGTTTATGCTTACTTATGAAACTTTCTCCCATATTGTTATCCTTACCCAGCATCTGGGCTCACCCCTTTCTATGTTTTATTTTTTCCAAGATGAGAAGAAGTATATTATGACAAACCTGTAGGGATATTATATGGGATATTAATATTGTTAATGAAGATAATTTTGCTGTTGTTTTTCATTTTATAGTTTAATGTAAAATTTATGAATGTATCTAGTACTTCCAAGGCTACAAAACTGATCGGCCATTCGAGACATGATTTCCTTGTATCATGCCAACGTTATATAATAATGCACCAACTCTGGGTAACTGGGGTAAGGGTGTTACATAATTTTACCTCTTCTGTGAATTGAATTTCAAAAATCTGAGAAACATGGTTGATATCAGTAAGTAAAATTTGGGTTAACAGGATGAAAATAATTTTTGGTGAATAGTAAGTTTCGAATTTTATTTACCACGGTTAAAAGTAAATAGGGTAATTAAAGGTAAAAATGATATTATAATTACCATAACACATGTCCTAATTCAATTGGTTAAGTTTATTTCGACCAAAATCACCTTAGGGATAATTTATGATCCCTTTGATCTACTTGGATTAGATTAAGACATTTACTATTATTTTATTTAAAGAAGAGTTAAAAGTGTAAAATTCAATGTTCAATAACTAAAACATTTTTAATATAGGGTTATACATAAGAGAAATCTGAATATAAATATTCATTATAAAGATAATATAATTTCCTACATCATTATAGTTTATTTATAATTTTTAGAAATTAAATAATTAAATTTATTTATGACAGAATGATGATGTAGTAATTACCTTATTAATAAAATATTAAAATAATTGATATTATAAATATTGTAATAAATGTAAATTGAGACTTTTGATGCATTAAACGATTTTTATAGGTTAATATGACATTTTATGTGTTATTAAATAATTTTTTTCGAAGTTATAAAGTTTTTATTACTTTCAATAAAATCATATACTAAATAGTGTAAGAATTGACATAATTGAGTTTCTAAAACAAATACTCTTTCATTATATGATATAACATTTCTAATAATTTAAGGTTTAGACAAAGGACTTATATAAGGTTATATATGTCAATAATGAATCACTTGAGGTTTTCTTTCAGTTGGTAGTATGTTTATTAACCATATAATATAAAAATACAATTTAACATGGTAAATGTCAAACTATTTAACTAAGAGTTAAATTTAAATGATAAGGTAAATATAATGACCTAAACATGTCTAAAACCTATTGGTTGAGATTATTTCTACATATACGCACCTTATCCTAGAAATAAATCCACTTTGAGCCATTATAAAACAAAAATGATTTTATAATAAAATAATTTTTCAATCTTTTCCTAAGTTTCCCATCACCTCTCTTATAAAAGGTATCTTCCCCTTCTCTCAAAATCACACTTCCAAAGCCATTTGGGTCGGCCAACCCCTGATCAAATATCCTCCCAAATACCATCACATAAACCTAGAGGCCATAATTTTATCAGAAAGATAACTTAATGAGACCTTTTGATCAAATCAAAAGAAAGCACCCAAAGAAGAGGTAATAATTTTCTCACCTCTATTAAATTTCATTTCTTTTTCCACTTCCTCTTACTTTGTTGTTTCGATACCAAAGTAATAACTCAAGTAACTTCTACATACTAGGATGTTGTTATCAATATGTTAAAACCATATTCATTATTCTATCCATCCTATGAATGAAAATTTCATCATATGTTCGTACGTACGACTTACTGTCTCCACGTCGTGGTGTAATTTGTTATTCAACACCTCGTTATTTGGATGGGAATAATAATGAGTTTAATTGATGTAAATAATACATATTACATGTTAATTATTCTTTATATATTATATAACATCCAATTAAATATGATTTACCATCAATATAATCTTATTGTCGATCATGCGTACGTACTGATTACCATCTCAATGAACGTGATGAGATTCAGTCCCATCATAACCATTCAATAATAATTTTAATTTTATGATTTAAAATAATTTTTAAGAACATATTATAAGTCTGGATATGAATCAAATACATCCTATCTATAAAAAACACAACTTATGTAACAAAACATATAAAGTAAAATGAATCAGTTAACAACCAAAACAATTCTACTACTGAAATATTATTAACTATGAAATATTAGAAGATCATATATGATATCATATTTGTGTATGTGGTTCTTGTATAATTTAATAAAAATGATTTTACTATTATAAATAAGGTTAACATACCCTCAGCCAAGGATAATTACCAGGTAAGGGTTTTCATCCCACTTTTTATTCCCGTGAGATTCAAGCTATATTGGACCCTATTTCCTTTTGTGTAGTGTATGTACTGAACATGATTATATTCTTTGTGTCATAAAATTTAATTTATGGGTATTTAAATATTCATTTTATGATTCGTCTTTCATGGGTTGTATGTTTCGTAAGTTACCAAACCGGTAACAGAATTTTAAATTTGAATTTCTAATCATTGGGTTTTATGAACACTTCATTGATTATTTAACTCCAAGATTATTTGTGGAATCAATATTTCTTATTTATGTAGTAATTTACACTCCCCTTGGTGTTGATATACTTTGGATACACATAATCACTTCATTCAAAAATTCTCATTCCATTGATATGAACTTGTTAAGGGAAATCTTTACTCAATTTCCATTCATTGAGTTAAATATCCAAGTCATTGGTTTTGTTTTTGCAAGAATTTGTGTGAATGTAATTGGATTGATTTACACTGAATATACAATTATATTGAGTGTATTTATATTTTTTACACATAATCATTTCATTTATTCAACCTTAATCTAAGTACATTATCTTTATAAGGTGTTTCGCCTCAATTTACATTCCAATGAGACCTCTTTGTTGTTATGTGTCAATTCACTTTTATATGGTGTAAATACTATCCATTGAAATATTATATGATGAATCCCTTTATTCTCATGATGTAATAATGTTTTTATTAATGTTATTCCTCAATTACCTGTATCCAAGCGTCTCTCATTTGGTTAAGAACTCCATAACTAAAATATCATTTTAAATGTTTTAAGTATTTATTCTTATAAATCTTTCTCATTATTGTCCTTGTTTTAAAAATGGATTTAAGTATTTATTTATATGGAAATTAAAGTTTTGAAATTAAAATTCCTTTAAAAAGTTTCAAATTGGTATGGGACACTTTGATTCAAAAATCTCTTTTAAATTACTTCTTTGATGAATAGTGAATCTTTTAAATTTTTACAAGAAAAAGGGGGTATTTTATCAAATAGTTTTACTAACTATTTTCATCTATGTTAATATCCTTCATTGTATTTTATTTTTTATTGAGGTTGATTTATTATAATAAAATCATCCATATTTTATTGAATGAGTTATGTTTCACTGTAGATGTGCTATTTTTATGCCATTCATTGTTTGTGGTTAAAGTATTCACATTTTGTATACTAGTTTTAATACAAATGCTTGGATTATATTTCACCCAATTCATATGAGGAATGAATTAGACTTAATAAGTGACAGGTGGATCCCTCTATAGCTCCTCAATGCATCAGTAGGTCTCATGATAAAAACTAGTGTCTTGGAACAAGGCCTTGACAAAATTATTATTTTTAGTCTTGGCATAAGGACTTCACTATGTAATTATGATATCCAGAATTATGCATTCCATCATTATGAAAATAGCTATTGATAATAAATGTGATTATTCTACTTGTAGAATATCCATGTGAATATGTAAATGGAATAATTTGACTTATATTTTCCATATTATGCTGAAGTTTATGTTTAAAAGTCTTGTGCTTTAGTCTTATACATTTCCTTACATTTTCATGATTATTATGAACGTTTTCACTATATTGTTATCCTTACTGAGAATCTTCTCACCCCGTTCTTATGTTTTATTTTTCCCAGGATGTGAAGAGGTAAATTATGAATGACCTTTAGGGATGAGAAAAGGGATATGAGTGTGTTCTACGGAGAAACAATGTTTTTTTATTTCATTATATAATGTAAAACTTTTGTATGTATCTAGTAATTCCAAGGATACTAAAATGATCAGTCTTCCGGACTTGATCTCTTGTGAACATTCCCATGTTATGTAATGATGAACTAACTTCGGGTAACTAGTGTCGTGGTGTTAGAGTTGGTATCAGAGGAAGTTTAGTACAAACCTTAGAGGCTAGAATTAGAAAAACTCTGATTAGAGAACATTACCCTAAGATAGACTTTTAGGATTAGTATAGAAGAACTTCCTAGAATTTTGGTAATTCATGTTTTTTACAAACTGATTTGAATGATTCTGATATAAGATGAGAATAAATAACCTTGATTAATCCACAAGTTTTTTAGATTGAAAATAAGGTTTCATGATATTCTTTAAAATATTTTATTACTATTGTTACTCACACTATGCTTCTTAGTTATAGTCAATGGCTGGATTCCAAGGAAGACATAGTAACATTGAACATGATGTACAAGGTGGTCATGGGTGTGGAAATGAGAAACGAAATGGAATGTTGATATGCATAAAATATATCGTGGTCATGCCATATCAGTTTTACAAAAATATTATCAACAACATATACATTAACCAACTCTCGAACTCAACAAAGAAAAATACAAAGATTGATAAGAGATCCAGTAGTGGAGACTATAGAGAAAAGAAATCTCAATTTCCATCATATAGGAAATGTGGAAGGAGATACTCATGAATGTGACTCAATGAAACAAAGATATTCTTTATGTGTGGGAAAGAAGGGAATAATGTAAATAATTGACAAGAAAAAATGAAGAGTACTATGAAAAAATAAAAAATGCTCATAAGAATCCATTTACAGTCTATTTCCATAAATTTAAGGACTTGGGCATTAACCGACTCAATGCCCTATTCTATAGGATAGCCTCTGGGTCAAGAGAGAACCTATGTGAAATAAATGGATGGAGAAATGTTTAAAAGTATTAATTCTCTTTTTTGATGGGATTACATTGGAAGACATTTCTCTTGTATGTGTAACACTGCAGTTTGTTATGTGAAAACACTATTTGAGGAAGAATTGTCTTTTCTTTAGTTGATATGGTTATAAAGAATCATTTGGGTTTATATGATACTTGAATTTGAGTTAAATACTGGTTATTACTTTTTGGGATGAAAATGAGAGGTATGAGATATCATTTTTGGTTAAAATATGTTATGGTTATTTTTGAGGAATTTATCTCATTTTTTGGATTGCTATAAAATTATATAGTTTTTGAAAAATGAAAACAAGCAGACCGTGTGACAACCCGTTGCATCGGAAAAAGATGCGGGAATTAGACCCAAAACCAATTTTTGACTGGGATTTATCCCCTACCACTGGACTATGTGAAGTCCCCAGTTAGTATGACTAATTATTTTTAGTTAAATGATTTTATGGATCAAGAATATGTTGATTTTTGGAACTTATGATTTATCAATTGGATATCCTTAGTATAGGAAAATGATTTGGTGATTAAGTGATACATTTTATTTTGGAAGATGTTCGCTCTTTCGGTAACACTATATGCCTAAGGAAAATGGAATATAATGGGATTTAATTTGAGGAGTAATGGTGGACTTTTATTTTGGAAGAATCTGTATTTTTATAGTGTAATTATAAAGATTTGGGTTATTTAAGAAAATGATTTTCCTATCATAGAGAATATGTGATTAGGTTAATTACTTTTAAGTTTGACTTTAAAAGTAGTCAATGTTATTTGGAGATAAATGTTAAAATTTATCATGGAAGACTATGTAATAAAATCCTTATAAATTTTGGGTTTCAAACTTAGTTTGGATTATTTTAATGAATTTTAAAGACAATTGTTTATTGAACGGTCCTTGTTAAAGTTGGGAATTGTTCGTTTAATTTTGGAGATTAAGAGTAGTATTTCTCTCTATAATGAATCATCCTTTTTTGGGATCATCTGATCTTGTACCAACCATTTTGGTATTTGTTAATGTATAAAGACAAGGGAAATATATTGTTAATCTTTTGTAGATTATTTGATTCTATATAAGTTTATTTTAGCGCTTTAGGTGTGACCAAGTCATTTTTATTACTCATAATTTGTAGAAAAGACAAGTTTTTGGTAAAAATTTATTAAAGGGTGATAATTTACATGAAATGTAAGTATATATTCTTATGTTCTTAGTTGATATCATAAATAAATTACCCAAAATTATGAAAATGAACTTAAAAAAACATTGTCTGTTTACTCTTCCTACTGGGTAATCAAAGACCGTTTAACATATCACAAGTTTATAGCTTTCAGATTGTTATATTTCTCCTAATAATATTCTCTATCACTATCCATCATAACATGATGGTTAGTTTTGTCTTCCATATCACTATTTTCCTACATGTAACCCTAGTATGTGTTATTTCTGGTAACCATCACACTTACCTTTCATTATTTTAAAATAGAGGCCTCATTAATCCATTTTTTCGATGTGGGATTTTAACTAAGTTGTTTTAAAATGTAAAAACCTAGTTTTCAACCCTGAGTTTAAATTGCGATGAGACAATTTTTTGAAGGAGGGGAGAATTTAACACCCCATGATTACATAGTTCATTATCTCCTTAAAGTAATTCAATAGCTTGTGCCACATGCTACACCATGTTCGACCGCACCACGACTTAGCAAACTAGCCGTTCAAACAACAATTATGAATAATATTAATTGTATTTTGAATTTTACATACTCCATATAATTCTATCATCCATATTATGTGTTTTTCAGAAATAATATAAGAACAAATTCAATTTTTTAGATAAAAGAAGTATTTTTCAAAAAAAAATGCAATTTTACAACCTTTTAATGGTGAACCTTTTTGAAAACAAATATTTTACACTTTTATATATTCATTTTGAAAATTTAAATTTATTTTTTTGAAGTGGGACATAAAAATTTAGTTTGGATAACTTTTTGGTGTTTTTATGATAACTTTCATATTTTGATAAATAGTGAAAAATACCAAATTTTAATTAAAACAAACTTTTTTAATCAAAATAATTTATACTATTAAATTATACTTTTAATGGTTTTCAAGTATAATTAGATTATATTTTTATCATTCAGTCCAATGTTAGTCATTGGAAATAATTTCACATTTAAATTTGAAATAAACACATATCAATCTTTTGCTAGTTTGTATTTCTCCAAAACCCATTTTATGGTTTTGATAACGGGAAATAATTTTAAATTAATTAATGAAACTAATCTTTTTTTAATTTGGTAAAATATAAATCATTTTTAGATTCATAATATAAAAATTATCTTATGGTGAATTTTTGGTATTTTTTTGAAAACTTTCAATTTTTGATGAATAGTGAAAAACACTGCGTTATTATTTAAAACTAAATTTTATTTAAATAATTATTATTTTTATGTGAACTTATATTAATGTCAAAATAGATACATAATACCTATATTATTTCAATTTAATTCATTGGAGTCATTTTATAATAAGATTAGATTTTTAAAATTTTATTGAACTTTTTACCATCTTTTAACCACCTTTTAGGCACATTTGCAAATTTGTAAAATATGTAATTTTACAAATTCTGTGAATTTAACATCACAAATAAAAGAGACACTATGGATATCAGTAAGTAAAATTCTTCTCAATGGGATGAAAATAATTTTTGGTGAACAATAACTTTTGAATTTTATTTACCATTGTTAAAAGTAAATTGGGTAATTAAAGGTAAAAATGATATTATAATTACCCTAAAACATGTCCTAATTGTATTGGATAATTTTATTTCGACCCAAATACACCTTAGGGATAATTTATTGTCCTTTTGATCCACATGTATTAGATTAATAAATTTAATATTATTTTATTTAAAGATGTGTTAAAAGTGTAAAATTAAAAATTTAATAAATAAAACATTTTTAAAATAGGGTTATACATAAGATAAATCTGAATATAAATATTAATTATAAAAATAAATTGATTTCTTAAATCATGGCATTTTATTTATTATTTTTAGACATTCAATAATTAAATTTATTTATGAAATAACGATGATGCAGTAATTACCTTTTTAATAAAAGATTAAAATAATTGATATTATAAATATCAGAATAAATGTAAATTGAGACTTTTTATGCATTCAAATAATTTTATAGGTTAATATGAAATTTTAGAGTTTATTAAATAATTTTTTTCGAAGTGATAAAGTTGATATGACTTTCACAAAAATCAAATACTAAATAGTGTCAAAATTGACATAATTGAGTTTTTAAAACAAATACAATTTTATTAAATGATATAATATTCCTAAAAATCTAATGTTCAGAAAAAGTACTTATATAAGGTTATATATGTCAACAATTAACCACTTTATGTTCTCTTTCTAGTTTATAGTATTTTTATTAACCATATAATATAAAAATACAAGGAAAACTGGGGAATGTCAAACTATTTAACATAGAGTTAAATTGAAAAGATAATGTTAATATGGTGACCTAAACTTGTCTAATAATCAATTGGTTGAGAGTATTTATACAACTACCCACCTTATCCTCCAAATAAATCCATTTTGAGCCATTAGAAACCGAAAATAAGTTTATAATAAAATAATATTTCAATCTTTTCCTAAGGTTCCCCTCACCTCTCTTATAAAAAAAACTTCCCCTTATCTCAAAATCACACCTACAAATCCCTTTGGATCAGCAAAAACTTGCTCAAATATCCTCCCAACTACCCTCAATAAAACATATAGGACATACATTGATTATAAATCCAACCTAAGGAGCCCTTTTGATCAAATCAAAAGGAAGCACCCGAAGAAGAGGTAATAATTTCATCACCTCTTTCAAAGTACTTTTCTTCTTCCAATTCCTATTTCTTTGTTGTTTCCATACCAAAGTAATAACTTCAGTACCTTCTAAATACTATTATGTTATTATAAAAATGGTACAATCATATTAAAAATTCTATCCATCCTATGAATGAAAAAGTCACCATACATGCCTGCGTACGGCTTATAATCTCCACATCGTGGTGTAATTTGTTATTCAACACCTCGTTCTTTGGATGATAATAATTATGAGTATACATTATGTAAATAATAAATATAACATTTTAATGATTATGTATATATGATATAACATCCAATTACATATGATTTTACCATCAATAGAATGATATTATCGCTCATGCGTACGTACGGATTGTCGTCTCCGTGAACACGATGAGATTCATTACCATAATAACCATTAAAGAATAATTTTCTTTTTATGATTTAAAATAATGTTTAAGAACTTAATATAATTTTGTATATGAATAAAATAAATCTTATCCACAACAAACATGACTTATGTAACAAAACATATAAAGGAAAACGAATCAGTTAACACCCACATCAATGATACTACTGAAATATTATTAACAAAGAAATATTTGAAGACCAGTTATGATATAAAATTTATGTATGTGTTTCTTTTATACATTAATAACAATTATTTAACTATTATACAGGAGGTTAAAGTACCATTAACCAAGGAAAAGTACAAGGTAAGGGGTTTTCATCTCACTTTTTATTCTCGTGAGATTCATTCTATATTGGCCCCTATTTCCTTTTTTGTGATGTATGTACTACCCATGATTGTATTCTTGGGGAAATATAATTTAATATATGGTTTTTTACATCTTAATTGTATGATCAATCTTTCATGGGGTGTATGATTCGTAAGTTACCAATTTGGTAAGGGAATTTCAATTTTCAATTTCTACTGATTGGGCTTTATGCATACTTCATTGATTTTTTTCACTCCAATATTATTTGTGGAATCACTATTAATTACTTATGTAGTAATTTTCACTCACATTTGAGTGTATAAACTTATGATACCCATAATCACTCCATTGATAAATTCTCATGCGATTGATATGAACTTTGTTAAGGGTAATCATAACTCAATTTCTATTCATTTAGTTAAACATCCAAGTCATTGGTTTTGTTTTTAAAAGAATATGTGTGAATGTACTCTGATTTATTTACATTGAATATCCAAATGATTTAACTGTATTTATATTTTTAAAACATTATTATTTCATTTATTTATCGTTAATCTAAGGATACCGTCTATATAAGGTATTTCTCATAAATTTACATTCCATTGAGAAATCTTTGTCGTTTTGCACCAATTAAATTGTATATGGTGTTGATACTATCCTTTGACATATTATATCATACATACCTTTATTCTCATGATATTATAAAGTTTTTATTAATTTTATTACTCAATTACTTGTATTTAAACATCTCTCATTTGGTTAGAAACTCTTTAACTAAAATATTGTTTTAAATGTTTTAAATATTTGTTCTTCTAAATCATTCTCATTAATGTCCATGTTTTTAAAATGGTTTAAGTATTTATTTATATGGACATGAATGTTTTGAAATTAAAATTTCTCTAAAAATATTCATAGTTTAATGGGACACTTTGATTCAAAAATCTCTTTTAAATGAATTCATTGATAAACAGTGAAACATTTAAATGTTTTCCAAAAAACAGGGGATATTTCTCTCAAAATGTTTTACATACTATTTTCATCAATGTAAATATCCTTATTTGTATTTTATTCTTTATTGAGGTTGATTTATTATAATAAAATCCTCCATATTTTATTGAATGAGTTATGTTTGACTGTGGATGTGCTATTTTTATGCCATTCATGGTTTGTGGTTAAAGTATTGATATTTCATTTTCTAGTTTTAATAATAATGTTTGGATTATGTTTCACCCATTTCATATGAGGAAAGCATTAGACTTAGTAAGTGATGGGTTGATCCCACTATAGCTCCTCGATGCATCGGTAGGTCTCATGAGACAAACTAGTGTCATGGAACAAGGACTTGAAAAAATTATTATTTGTAGTCTTGGCATGAGGCCTTGACTATGTGGTTATGATGTTCGGCATTATGAGTCCCATAATTATGAAAATAGCTATTGATATTACATGTGATTATTTGAATACTAGAATATCCTTGGTAATAAGTAAATGGCATTATTTGATTTATATTTTCTATATTATGTTGAAGTTTAAGTTTAAAAGGATTGTGATTTATTCTTATACATTGCTCTACATGTTTATGCTTATTATGAAAGTTTCCAATATATTATTTTCCTTACATAGCATCTGAGCTCACCCCTTTATTATGATTTATTTGTTCCCATATGTGAAGAAGAAAATTATGACTGACCTGCAGGGATATACTAAGGGATATGAGTGTGTTCAACAGAGACACAATGTTTATTTTATTTCATAATTTAATGTAAAACTTATTTATGTATCTAGTAATTCCAAGGCTACTAAACTAATCGGTATTTCAGGACATAATATCTTATTATCATGCCAATGTTATGTAATAATGCACTGACTCTAGGTAATGAGGGTTGGGGCATTACACATAAGATGAGGAAAATGAAGGGAAACTAAGTATTTTAAAGGGATAAGTTTCATGATAAGTATAAAATAATATTTCATCATTCAAAACATATTCATAAAATATCTTGATAAATAATGATATTGTAACATAAAATCCTTACCTCATGTTTTCCTTGTTTTGAAAGAACTCTAGCCTCCTGTTATTCGAAAAATATCCTTTATATCTATGCTAATGGGATCTAGGGTTGGTAATATTTCAAGAACATCACATATGTTATGTATCTGGTGAAGTTGAGGAAAGAATCTGGTAGATTTTTCATGACCTAGAAGGCTCAAAGTAGTTTAAATAATTGAGGGAGGAGTTACCTGTTTATAATTGAGGTGAGGGGAACTTTTTGAATCACTAAAATATTAAATTATAATAAATAAATTCTAAATTAAAATCCCTCCAAATGAATAGGGATTTGAATATATGTTAGGATAGGGTTGTAATACCCTCAACCAATAGAATTTAGACAAGTTATTTTTGTAATTTTAAACTTTATCATTTTGATTAACCCTTAGTTAACCTATTTTAATTTTAATCATGGTAACAAATTTTTCAATAATAAAGAGTTGTAAATTTTACTTATAGGGTAAAAATTATTCCATAAGTGGACAATTTGTGAAATTTTAAACCATATCATATAAACATATTATTATTTAATAATTTTTATGATTTTAAATAATATGATAAAATATTATTTTGATAAAATGGAAATGTTTTTAATTTCCACACTTCATTTAATTTATCTTCAAATACATAAATATAAAGTTAAAATTCCAACATAATTCTTTAAAACCTCACTAATATATCATAATGATCAATAAAATTCTTAGGACGCATTAACTCATTCAAATAATATCTATTTCATTACTATTAAAATAAATTATTATATATTTTTATTAAATGGAGAAATATTGTATTGGTGTTACATAAGAAATTAAAGAAATTATATAATTTCTAAAAATTGAAAATAAATGAATATCATAAATATAGTTTTATTAATCTAAAAATAGTAACTCATATTTGATCATAAATTACTTTTGTCCATATGTGAACTCATAATAGATATTAAAAACAAATAGATGGTATTTTGTATCTTTCATTGATTTAAATAATATACAATTCAATTTTAGGGAAAATATTACATTAATAGTATAAATTTTGTACCAAAGGTGTTGAGGGTCAGATGAAATTCTTCTAATAAGAATTAGTATTAATAATTATGGACTTATCACTTATTTTTAATCTTGAATAATCTGATTTACAATTTACCGATGTTGTAAATTTTACCACAGTAACTATTAATTTTAACTAAAAAAGGGGTATATTTACCAAATTTGAACCTATAGATTCTAATTATGTAATTAATTTTATATAAATTGATACCTATAATTGGAAAAAATTAATTTTAATTTAAATCTGTAAATTTTGACAAAAATTGATTTTTAGGAACAATATATTTTTAAGAATAATAATGAATTTACTCTTATCTGAGGACAATAGAAATATTTTAGGAAAGTTTGAAACAAATTATCAATTATAAATTTCATTAAAATCATTTAACAATAGTGAAAATTTTTATTGATTAATATAAAAATACCTTTCATGTATAATTTTTTTCCCAAAATGACATCTTTTTTATTTTCATATATATTATTTTTATTTTCAATTATAATAAATTGATAAATATTGAATTATTTTTATAAATATGTAGAACAAATATTTTTAAAAATTTTGTTATTATTAGTACCCTCAAATATAATGGCTATGAAATAACTAACACAAAATATTTTACTAATTTTACATTGTTCTTTTAAACTCATTGTTTCTTGTAATGCATACTACAATGAAAATAAAATTATATAATAAGAAATATTTCATATAAATATTGAAATGGTACATCATAGGGTACACTAATACTAGATTAGTTCATCACTTCATAATTCTATTTCAATTATACATTATAAAAAACACTTAATATATACTAATATTAATGATCAGTGTACAATGGTTATATTATCAATGGTTAAGATGCATAAGAGACAATTAAAATTAACTTTATGCATTTTATAATGATACAAAATAACCAAATTAGTACATGTGTTTTATAAAACTAAATTACTTTATAAAACAATAATTCATTCAAAAAATGAATTTCATTTATAAAATTTCTGGTTGTTACGTGTATCCTCTATTTTATACATATTTAAAGGTATGTCATCTGATCCATGTAATCCCTAAAATAAAATAATTACAAGAATCTCTATCATGAACATAAGAAGTACCTGATATCAATATTCATATCCTTCAGAGACCATGATAATATTGGTTTAGTTATATAACTGTTTCTGATGCTTTCATCGGGGCGCACATGCGTCCGTCTGATTCGAGGATGAAGATGTTGTTTGTTACCCCAAATTCCCAATTTCCAAAGGCAGGAGACATCCATTCCTTGTTCAGGGATATTTTCTCCTTGATCAAAATGGGATGACGGTATGTCGGTTCTTCATCCTGTGGATTCCTCCTCAAAACTCATCACCTAGTCAAGGTCTCCATTATAGATTTAAGAAATTGTTCATAAAACTCTTCCCTGTGAAATATCATCATGGACTACAGTTAATAACACTACTTCTTTAGGGACATTCTAAGGGGTCCGGCCAATGCAGTAACTTCCGGTCAGGGGAGTAGTCATGTTGGACATCACTGGCGTGTCTGGACGCTAGAACATTGGCACGTTTGGGTTTCTTCCCCTTATTGTAGTTATTCTTGTGGGCACGGAAGCCTGAGGTGTCCCACTTCGAATGTGGGGAATTATATAATATATGACTGTATATGAGGTTTTCCTCAGCTTCCTATGTTTAACACAGGGTATGTCGTAGGTTTAACATCCAGTGGAGACAGATCGGGTAGATCAGAACACTGACTAGAGTGGATCAGATAGGTGTAACCCCTTGAGGGAACACTGATGTCGGGGATAACATGTGGTTAGCTACCCAGTTTTTTCTATTAGAAGTGAAGAGGTGAATTGTCATGATCTCATCGGAATGTGGAGGCCCAGGTAAAAATCAGGATGGATGATGGGTGGTTAAGTGAAGTGGATGCAGAATGGGATGGAGTCGACTCGGGGCGACGATGATGGTAGGATTGATCCTTGAAGAGACCTCTTACATATCCCCGTGGAAGGGAATCAAAGTCTACATAGTTCAGGAAAGGGGTATAGGATCAGGGTGTGCGCATAGGATAGCGACCCGACGATATACTTGGGCTTACATGTTGTTAGTAGCCCGAGGTTGGTCTGATGCCACTAGGATAGACCAGAGGTATGGGCTCTGACAAAGGGGATGACAAGGGCTTACCGCATCTTGACAACGACTTACCGCTAAGTGGGGATCGCAACGGCTTACCGCTAGATGGGGCACAAAAAGGGGCATACAATTTAACATCATGCATGATGGGTGTGGATCTACGTGAAGTGGTCGAGACCAGTGGTTGTTGGGATTGAACCTCAGGGAGGCTTCCTACTTACCTTGCCTTGGAATGGATCAAAGTCTACATAGTTCGGGATGGTGTTTGGTGAATTGACGTGAAGGGGGTCAGAACCAGTGGATGGTGGGCTTGAACTTCAGGGAGGCTTCCTATGTACATTTCCTTGATAAAGATAAAATTCCATGTAGTTCGGGTAGGTGTGTGGGGATTACACTCTTGGAATCCCATAATGGATGTCATGGTCGATGCTTAATATAATCCCACATGATTCATTCTCGGTGTGAGAAACAACAGGCAACAAAGACCTGAAAATCGAATCATGAAAGGTACATCCGTGTAAAGTGGAAAGGGGCTTACACATTGTTAACAGCCCAAAATGGAAACATGGGGGGGCTTACGCGAAGAGTGTCCCAAAGAGGAAACTTGTGAATATGTGTGGAGTGGCCTAAAGAGGAAACAGGGGCTTATGCATGGAGTGGCCCCAGGGGGATGGAGACTGGGACTTACTCCAGGGTGGAGACCTGATGGTAACAAAACCTAAAGGGAGAGGGATTTGGAATCAGGGAAGAGGGGGCTCCGGTGCCCATCCCCCCTCTCTGGTCCTTGGGAGTGAAGAAGAAATGATGAGCAAGGATGATGCCTCCTACAAGAAAGGCTAGGGGATTACACCAAGGTGGTTTCCCTTTCCCCATGGACAGACACCGCTCAAATAAAGAGGGCCTCATTCCATGTGAGGAATGGTCACACTCCCATGGAGATGAGTGGGCACCCAAAATTCCCAAGGAGAGATACACCACGTAGAGTGTACAAGGTGATGCAACATTTTAACATAATGTGCTGAGGACAATGGTGATTGGTAGTTTAACATAATGCAGCTCGGACGAGGTGGGTTCACTCCACACCCCTGGGAATTACATGAATGGTACCTCCCACCCCTTGGGGAAGGGAAGGCATCAGCAATGCTAGGATGAGGTGGTGTTATGAAGTGATCCATTGGGGGGGGTACACATTAGTGTGGCTATGTGAAGAAGCAATAGCCATCAGCATGCCTATATGAAGAAGCATTAGGTGAAGCAACACAATGGAAGGTAGTGTCCAAGGGACTTTGAAGTTACTTCATGCAAACCTTGAGGTTTGTGCGGGAAAAGAGGGTGTGATGTAGATATTTTGGGATCAAGAGGCACCAGAAGAGGATTTCCAGAAGAGGGAAATAAAATAAGGAATACCCTATGAGGTAGATTCGCGCACAAATGGAGTATTTGCGTGGAAAGGGAAGGGGTGAGTGGTCCTGGATGGTTGTGTGCAATCTGAACAGTTGCATGAAAGAGACCAGGTGTGCGTGAAATCTGAGAGATTTACACACAAAAGGGATTCAAGGCCTTGCACGCAAACTAAAGGGAATGCGCGCATGGATGGGTGTGAAAACGACCGGTAGAATTGTGCATGAAAGGGGAATGAATTCCCTACAAGGGAGGGAATTGGGCACAGGGGAACCAGAATGTAGGAAAAGCCTGTGATTTAAAGGGATTTGGGAAAGGGTTAAGCCCGAGTGGTCCCACATGAAGGAGGACCCCTGAGAGACCTGTCTCGAACAATCCTATACCTGAAATCTATTTTTTACACGCTAAAGAGGTTGATCCCATGCATGGGAGGCGGTTCAGATTCTTCAGCTATCAGAATTTGAAGGGGTTCCCTTCTATTTATAGGTGTTCGGGGTCTTTGCGTCCATGCGAACATCGGCCGACGCAAAATATTTCACACCCGGGTCGGCGGTGTGAAAGAATGCGTGCCTCGGTGGCCAACATGAAAGAATGCACACCCATGTGGCCAGCGTGAAAGATGGCGCAATGGCACGAAACCCTCCCTCGGATCCCTCTTTGTTTCCGCGCGAGAAACGAGTTTTTCTCCCACCACTTGGATTTTTCTCACAGCACTTCTGGCCCTCCCGCAATAAACCACTGAGTCAAAATATGCCTTCTCTTTGTCTGAAAAGACCCCTGTTCTAGGATTGTTTTTTTTTTCAGCATCTAAAAATTCCCCCTCAGAATCGGATCAACCAGTAGATGAAAAGGTCATATTCTAAGGGAAATGACGAGCTGTACAGCCTCCAGGGGTTGGTGCACACATAAGCCCCCATTTCCTCTTTGGTCCACTCCACGCGTATGCCCCTATTTCCACATTGGGCAACTCCATGAATAATCCCCCTGTTTCCATTTTGGGCCATTAACCACGTGTAAGACACTTTCCACTTTCCACGGATGCTCCTTTCATGATGTGATCATCGGGTCTTTGCTGCCTCTTGTTTCTCACACCAATCATTACTCACATTGGCTTAGAGTAAGCATCAACCATGACATCCTTTACGAGCATCCAAGAGTGTAATCCTGGCACACCAACCCAAACTACGTGGACATTGATCTTTGCCAAGGCATGGTACGTAGGAATCCTCCCTAAGGTTCAACCCCAACACCGATTGGTTCCGGACCCCTTCACCTGGGTTCCCAAACACCATCCCGAACTACGTGGACTTTGATCCTTGCCAAGGCTAGGTATGTAGAAATCCTTCCTGTGGTTCAAAGCCAATAACCACTGGTCTCAACCACTTCATGTCGGTCCACCCCTATCCTGCATGACGTTAAATTTTATGCCCCTTTTTGTGACCCATCCAGTGGTAATCCATTATGATCCCCACTCAGCGGTAATCCATTGTCAGCCTAGACCCAGCAGTAATCCGTTTTCATACCCTCTGTTATAACGAATACCTTCGGTCCGTCCTAGTGGCGTCAGACCAACCTCGGGCTTCTAACCACACGTAAGTCCCAGTATGTCGTCGGGTTACTTTACTCGACACACACCCCGATCCTATACCCTTTCCTGTACTATGTGGAATTTGATTCCCTACCATGGGGATACAAAGGAGGTCTCTTTAAGGCTTAAGCCCACCAACATCATCGCCCCGAGTCGACTCCATCCCATTCTCCATCCACTTCACTTAACCAACCATTATCCATCCTGATTCTTACCTACGCTTCCACATTCTGGTGTGATCATACCAATTCACCTCTTCGATGATCCTAGCAATAACTGGGTAACTAACCATGTGTTAGTACCGAAATCAGTGTTAATTCAAGGGGTTACACCTAGCTGATCCACTCTAGTCAGTGTTCCGATCCGCCTGATCCGTCTCCGCTGGATGTTAAACCTATGGTATACCCTTTGTTAAACATAGGAAGATGAGGAAAAACTCATATAAATTCCTATGACATATAATTTCCCAAATTCGACATGGGATTCCTCGGGCTTCCACACCCTTGAGAATCCCTGTAATAAGAGGAAGAAACCTAGGCACGCCAGTGTTCCAGTGTCCAGACACACCAGTGATGTCCAACATGACTACTCCCCTGACCGAAGGTTACTGCCCTAGCCAGACCCCTTGGAATGTCCCGACAGAAGCAGTGTAATTAACCAGTGTCCATGAAGATATGGCACTGGGAAGAGTTTCACGAACAATGTCTTAAATATATAAGGGAGACCTAGACTAGGTGACGAGTTCTGAGGATGAATCCATATGAGGAGGAACCAACATCCCATCATTACATTTCTATTAAAAGAGAAAACATCCCCAAACAAGGAATATATGTCGCCCGCCTTTTGAATGTGGGAATGCGCTAAACAAACAATGTCTTCGTCCTCAAATCAGACGGACGCGTGTGCACCCCGACGAGAGCATCGGAAACATAAATGGTGAACCCAATGTGAATTAGAGAGGAAGCCGACACAACATCATGTGTTCAGACTTGAGGAAAGATTTTGGAGTTTGGGATGGGTCAAAAGACACAATTTCTGGGCGTTCCTATGTATCCCATGAAGATGGGAATCAAAGCCACATGCAGTTCTGGAAGGCCATGTGGTTTAGCATCGTGCGGTGAGAACGTGGGAGAATAAAAGAACGAGAAGGGAGAACATGGTGTGAACCTCCTACTCCTGACATGGGTGGAGCTAAAGAATCTTGCACTTCACCATGGTCCTCTAAGAGAACTACACCCAGGGGAGGAATAGTCTAAGAAAAGAGTATGGGGGTAGGACTCCAGACGTAACATCTGATCATTCCTACGTATCCCATGCAGATGGGAATAAATCCATACATAGTTCTAATGGTGCAGTTTAACATCTTTCAGGACGATGTACATCTTAATGTCATGCGGGACATGGCAGTTTAAGGTCTTGTAGGACCAGCAGTTTAGGGTCATGCAGGACCCGACAGTTTAGGGTCGTGCAGGACCATGGAGTTTAAGGTCATGTGGGATCGTAGAGGGCTTAAGAAAAGTATTGATTGAGGAACATCACATTGGTGGGAAGAATGTTTTCTCACCATCAAGGGTGACTAAGGAGTATGCTCCATTGGAGTAAATCTTGTGAACAATGTAAGGTCCTTCGCATTTGGGCTCCAACTTGGGTGGTTTCCTACTAGGTATCATTGGTGTCTTGAGGGCCAATACCAAATCAACTTACAGGAAAGAGTAGAGGTGAACCTTCTTGTTGAAGTCTCTAGCTACCTTATTTTGATACCTTTCTAGATTTTGTAGAGCACGAAGCCTATTCTTGTCAAGTGCTTCCAATTCGACCAGACGGATTTCAGCTATCTTATCTGGCACCTAATGGTTATAGACCATTGTGCGTAATGAAGGCAACTAAATCTCGATGGGCAGAACAACCTCAGTTCTGTACACCATAAAATATGGAGTCACTTGGGTAGAATTACGAGTCATTGTCTGATAATCCCAAAGGGTGTTGGGGAGATTTTATGGCCAAATCTTCTTGTTTTGACAAACCATTTTCTATAAAATTTTAGAGAGGGTCTTGTTAAATTACCCGATCTGTCCATTTTTTTTTGCGTGGTAGTAGGAGGTATGGTTAGAACGGATGTTGTACGTGGCGTAAAATTTCTTCAGATCATCTGCTCAGAATTTGGTGTCGTTATCAGTGAGGAGGACATGATGGACTCTAAATCAGTATATGATATTGGAGCTCATGAAGTCAACTATGGAACATACCTTGACCTCCTTGAGTGGGACCGCTTCTGCCCACTTGGGAAAAATCTGTAGTGGTCAGGATGAACCAGCACTAGGGAGCTGTCGTCGGTGGATATGGTCCCACGACATCAAGTCCCCAAACTGTGAAGGCCCAAGAGTACTTCATAGTGTGGAGAGGCTTCGGTGGATGATGCACAAAGTTGGCATGAATTTGGCATGAATGGAACCTCTTTCCGAACTCGATGCAGTCACGGATCATGGAGGGCCAAAAAAATACCTTGGGCTTTGGATTTGACGAGACAACTTCAGCCTGGTCTGATGGGCACCACAAGAACCAGCATGAACCTCTTGCATGACCTGGGAAAACTCGACTACTTGGTTGCAGCAGAGAAGAACACCATCGAACTTGTGATTGTAGAGGATCTACTAAAAACTGAGACCACTTTGGAGGGTAAACTGTAATGCATGGAGTCGGATACACTCGTGCTCAACCCTATCTACCGAGAGGTTACAATGTTGGAGATATTCAACCAAGGGTATCCTCCAATAAAGATTTACTTCACTCACTAAATCAGGGGGACCTGAGGGTCCTAACATGGAGGCACCGGTGGTGAAGTTTCTTACATGTGGGTTCCCATCGTTATCTAGAGAAATATGAGCTATGACTCTCTGGTGCGCCACATGGATAATCAGATCATCCTGCTTGGGCACTGCAAGTGACGCAGCTAGGCCTGCCAAGGCATATTCTCTACCATTCTGTGACCAAGGGACATGGGTAACCTCCGACCAAGATGGGAACTTGTCCATTATCTAGAGAGTGTGCTCCAACAATGGAATGAGCTCTGGATTTCTGATGATATAATCACCATTGATTTTCGTGATGACTAATTCGGAGTCCCCTTTCACATGAAAATGGGTCACGTCAATCTCGAGGGCTAGCTCGAGGCCAGTAATGAGGGCCTGATACTCTTCCTCATTGTTCTTGTAGCCTTCTAAAAATAGGAATGAGTATATCAGAATGACCTGTGTTGGGGTAATGAAGATGATACCTATTCCTACTCGATTGAGTCTGGGGTCATTGAGCCTTCTACCGATGGGGCTTCGGGAGGGGCTATCAAAGAGCATTTTCCAACACGGGATGGAATGATCCATAGAGAGGATTTATTAATCGGGAAAATCTAGGTCCAGAGACTAGTCCGTGAGGGTTGGATGGGAGGAAAGGAAATCTACCAATTCCTACCCTCTGATAGCCTTCTAAGGCATGAACCTGATGTCAAACTGTTGGAGGATTACTGCCCACCAATCTAGGCAGCCTATCAACATGGGGTGGTTCAAGATGAACTTCAATGGATATACCCGGGACAGTAGTTGTACCTTGTGGTGTTGCAGGTAATGTCGCAACTTCTGTACTCTGAATACCAGCGTGAGGCATCTCTTCTCGATAGGGGGGTATCTGGTCTCCGTATCAAGGAGAGTATTACTAAGGTAGTAAAGGTTGTACTATATCACCTCATTGTTCTTCTGGGTGACGAGGGCACTGAGAGATCATTACAGGGTAGTCACATAGAGGACCAACGACTTTTTGGAAACGCGAGGCATCAAGACCAGAGGCTAGAGAAGATACTTCTTGATCTCTTTGAACTCACTCTGGAACTCTTCATCCCCTCATAGAGTGTGCCCATATTCATTAGAAAATAAAAGGGCTTACACTTTCCGGCCAGATTCGCAATGAATCAGTGTATGTAGGCTATGTGGCCTTGGAAACCTTGAATCTCATGGATATTGCTTGGGGGACACATCTAGCTGATGTCCTTGATCTTCTCTAGGTCGATCTCAATACCCCAGTATCTGACAATGAAGTTGAGAAACATTCTAGAGGTGACTCTCAAATCACACTTCAATAGGTTCATCTTCAGGTGATGGGAACATAGGAATCCGAACACTTTCTCAAGGTCTTTGAGATGGTCTCAGTGCTGGAGAGATTTGACCACCAGATAGTCCGCAAAAAATTCCACCAATGTTCCGAGGATTGGCTTAAATATGCGATGCATGGCCCACTAATAGGTGTCACCTGCATTCTTGAAACTGAAGGGAATGATTTGGTAACATATTGTACCTTGTGGTGCCCTAAAGGCTATAGAATCCTCATCCTCGGGGGCCATTCAAATCTGGTTGTACCTAGAGTTCCCATCCATGAAGGAGAGGTCTTGGAACCTATCCATGTTGTCAATCAAGAGTTCTGTCATAATAAGGGGAAAATCATCCTTCGGATAGTGATAGTTGAGATCCTGGAAGTTGATGAAGACTCGTATTTGTCTGTTCTTCTTCCTGACTGGTACAATGTTGGTTATCCATTTGGGGTACTTAACAAAATTGGATATGATGATCTAGTAAACTTCGGCCTCGACCATGGCACTGTGATAAGGGTGGATCTTTCTGGGAGGCTTCTTGAACCTGCGATGATTTGTTGGGAGACCGAGGTGGTGGAAATATACCTAAGGATCTAGTCCTGACATATCATCGTAACTCTAGTAAAACACATCATTGTGCTATTTAAGGAAATCTACAAACTGCTATTGCTCCTCGGGGGGCATGGCGGCACTGATCAACATGGGTCTCAGGTCTACCTTGATACTGAGGTTCACTTATACCAATTCGTCGACTGTAGTAGAGATTCCCTCTTCAAAGGAAGGGGAGAATCCTCTAAATCCTCTTCTTCACTTATGTATTAGAGGTCCTTAGTGGGAGGAGTTTCTTTTGATCTGATAGACCCCGATGGGGGGATAGTACTAGCCTGAGTGGCAATGGATACTATATCGGAAGACTCATGTAATGCTAAAACCATAGTGATGAAGGCTGTCGATCTGATCCCATCTGGTCTTCAGCCCAAGCGACCATGCTTGATGATGACAAAGCAGTAATGGCGCTTTAACTTGAGCCGGTTTATCTCATCCGGGTTAAACAAGCAAGTATGACATATTTTCGTTTCCATGGGGAGGACATCCAAATATCATATGGGAGTAGGAGGCTCCGGGATCACCTGAGTCTGATTTCTATAGTAATACAAGGTGATTTTTCATCATCTCTTAGACTTGGGAATGTGTTCCCCCCTCATTCAAGACACAACGAAGAATTTTCCCATGTCTGGGGTTGTAGCCTCCAATCGGTGGTTTGGAAATACATAGGCATCATTTATATCTATCCACAGGTTAGTTGCAGCCGTGGCATGCTCGTCCTCATTGTTCTGAATCTACTTGTCCTTGCTCTTGTAGTAGTTGACATCAAGATAGTGGGCTTCACAAAAGGCAAAGGGAGATTAATCACCTTGAAGCATGCCCACCCGACCATTGAGGGAGTACTTTAGGAACTGGTGATATGATGTGGGAACTACCGTATATAGGTGGAGCCATGACCTGCCCATCAATGCATTGTAGGATGTGTCCTGGGAGACAACCATAAACTCGGTGCTGGAAACTAGGCCACATGACTGGGTCTTCAAGCGGATCTTACTGACTAGTTTCTATTACTTCCTATCATAACCTTGGCTTATTATGTTAGAGGGGCCCAGATCATCTACAGAAAATATCATTTTTCACAGTTTTCAAGTCGGAATTAGATTGATCCCAGATACTGTGTCAAAAATAAAATGGTGGACCTCAAATCCATTGAACAGACCAGTGATGTACAGTGGGAGAATGTTCCCCGGTATGGGAGATCCTTTATCTTCTCCAGAGAAAGAGATAATATCCTGGCATTCAAAATTATAAATTGCCTTAGCATGAAAGGCTTCTGCGGCTGCTACTTTCATCTCAAACTGGAGGGGGCTTCTTAAAGTCTCGGCGAGGGCCTCACTCAAGTCTGACGATAGGTGAAGAGCCTTGAGGATAGAGTGTATTGAAGGAATTATGATGAGATGTTTGAGGACATCATACTTCCATACCAAGAATGAAATTCTTCTTAAAGTAGGTCACTCTATGACAAGAGGTATGGTGGGCCCTGCCGACTTGACTGATGGATGACTGGTGCTGGGAATGTCCCGCTGCTCACTAGTCGAAGCATGTACAGTGACTACCATATGAGGACCCGTCAACTCTAACTGGTCTGTGGGGAAGTGAGACTGATCGTGACATGGTCTGGGCGGATCTGCCTGATCTAGCATCACGAATAGCAGCGAAGGAAGACCTGATGTCACTAGATGAGAAGGTTGCACTTGTTGAGCTCTACACTGAGCCTACTGACTCGTTTTGGTAGCATGCAAAGCCTGGATTGAAGTACTGACTAAAGAACTTCGACAACGCAAATAGCCACAACTTTGTCGATACTGATGACTGTTGGGGGCATTGTGAGGGTTTTCCTAGCACTCCTTGTCGTCAAGAGTCATGTAGGGGTTTACCAGCCCTATGGTATTAACCAAGGTGTACCCATGAATATCACTTGAAGATTCATCCATTACTGGGTAGATTCTGGGAGTAATCTCCATATTTGGGGGCATGAAGTTTCCAAGAGTACAGGATGATGATGGAATCGGCGGGGGACTTCATTTTCCCTTGCGTTGTCGACGCTTTATCTTCTGGGACGAGGATGGCTATGACGACGAAGGAGATGTAGTGGCTGCATTTTTTGAAGGCTCTGACCAATTCAGGCGTGCATGGATGACACCATGGGCACACGAAACCATTTTACGAGCCACCCAGTCATCGTACTTCTATGACCTATGGTCAGAAACCTACTGACACTCACCCTCATTGTCACTGCTGTTGTCTGGCCTCACGAAGATGCATTCCACTTGTGCCGAGGATGGGCCTAATTAGACTATATTGTTATCCACATTATCTTGGAGCCAATATTTGAACACATAGCAATGTTTGAGAGTGTTCCCCAGGATCCAGTGATAAGGGAAGTAGTTAGGGAGATTAGTGAGGTTCGCCTCTTCTAGCCTTCTACACTCAAGAAAACGTATGATCCCCTACTTAAAGAGCTGCGGAAGTTACCGGGGACCTAAGCCTCATTAAATGAGTAGGTCCGATTTCTCCTATCTGGAAAGGGGGACTTGGAGCCTGACCCTAATGAGGAGCTGGAGGATCCTGTCAAGGTGGTGGTTCCTGTTTATCTCGCCTAGGCTATGGTGGTGTATTACATGGGGGGACCTACTGATTTAGAGGCGGACACTACTAGGCTGGAGGTTTCACCTATTGTGGTGGGCCTCTGAGAGGCTATGGATCCGGCTCTACCGGTAACAATTCTATTTGTCTGGGGGCCTCTATTTGGGCCACTATGGTGGGCTCAGACCTGGCGGCCCTCCTCACAAGAATTACAGGAGGCAACAGACTTGCCTATCTAGCCTGTTATAGTGATTCTTCTAGGAACTAGGCCTTATCAGAGAAGTCTCAGAATACCTTGGGGTAGTTTTGGGTGATCAAAGAGGGGACCAGTTCAGTGTTGATGTTCCCTACGCACATCATCAGTAGTTTCTCCTGATTTAACTACATGTCCAGAGAGTATGTGAGCCCATTCCACTAGGCGACAAAGTCTGCAACGCGCTCATCAAGACTCTACTTACACTTGAATAGGTCTGAGATAGTAGTCTTTTGAGTGGTGGAACTGAACTGGTAGAGTAATTTCCAATGGAGGTCTTCCCAACCGTCCACTAATTTGATTGGGAGATGGTTGTACCAGACGAACTCCAGTCCTTCCAATTTCTACACAAAACACTAGAGTTTGGTGGCTTCCTACTGCATTGGGGTTCCCAACATGGGCCCACACTATGAGATGAAGTGCGCTAGGTGCTACGGTGGGTCCATTTTCCCATTAAAGGGGGAAAAGGTGGGATTCTAAAAACTCGGGGGTGCTGGAATATCATCCACACATGCTGGATACCACTTTCCATTGGGTGGGAGTGCCACCATTCATGTTTCCCATGCCTCGAGGCGGGCAATGAGTGCCGCCATCGGATCACCTTTGCGGGGGTTCCTGTCTTGACGGGGATCCCTGACTACCAATGCATTGGGGGCTTCTGCAACATGATAACGCCACCTAACGACTCTTGGAGTGGCTGGCGAAACAAACTGTGGGGTAGTTGGGGGAGCCTGAGCTAGGTTCTGGGGGTTGTTATGCCGTTCAGGAGGATTTGGCGGTATGTACCATTTCCTCTTGTCGTATGCTCCAGCTTCAACCATGTCTGCATGAGCAGGATGAGCAAGGTCACCTGGGGGTAGCTCACTAAGAAGAAGTTGTGTCTGCCCCTACTGTCCTAGCTGAGGATTACCGTAGTCTAGCCATTGCTCCACAATGCGTTCATTCGGGAGGTCGTTGACCAACTTTTTCTATACGGCAAGTTGCTGATGCAATGTGACCTTTCTAGATCTTCTTCTGTCTTCTGCACTGATGTAGAGAGATCGGAGGTCTTGGAAGATTCGAGAGGTTCTTTTTACTTACTGTGATTTCGGCTAATAATTAATGGCTCGGTGGGTGCAGGGAGACCCAATATGTTTCTCTGTTGGTGAATAACCCTTCCCGATGGATCCAATAGTGGTGGCACACCTTAGGGGGGAGGTCCCAGACATGGATTTCTAGCTCATTCTCCTCTTTCGATAGGCTGGTCATGTCGACCACAACTCTTACCAGGGCGCATTTCCTCGATATCACATGGTAGGTCAGGCTTCCTCCAAATAGAACTGAAGAGGAGCGTAGCGTATTGCACCCAACTATTGATCTACATGTGGTGGGAAGACTCCTTGTTAATCTTGCAGAGTACCTTGAAACTCTGGACGCATCTTTGCTGGAGGGTCTTATGGTGACCTGGTGACTCAGGGCGCTGGGCCACGATGAGTGCAGCCAGATCAACCAGATGACATTGTTCGCCGATATCCTTGAAATATGCTTGGATCTTAGGGTAAAACACTCGCTAATAATGAATATGGAAGTGTGTCTCCCAGAGGGTTTGACGGAAACACTGGACTTCCTCTAGGGTGAGGGATTCTGGAGCACAAAAATTTAGTGTTGCAATGTGTAACACCCCAAGCTTCCTCAGTATGTTTCCTTTCGAATAATTCAATGGCGTGCATTGTACGCAACTTCGAGATTTTAACACACCATAACTAATCAAACTAGCCGTTATAAATAGTAATACCTAATTTTTGAAATTTTATAAATTCTATCTCTAAAAATGGACTTCATTTTTGGATTTGGAATGTCGAAATTAGACTAGGGTGAAATTTTGGTACTTTTCGGATAACTTTCATATTTTGATGAATAGTGAAAATTACTAAATTTTAATTAAAAACAACTTTTTTATTCAAAATAATTAATAGTGATAAATTATGAATTAGAGTAGTTTTAAAGTATATTTAGAATATATTTTTACCATGTAATACAATGTGGGTCATTGAACATAATTTCACATTTAAACCATACATAAACAAGTGACAATCTTTTGATAGTTATTATCTCTAAAAAACACGCTTTTTGTTTTAACAACGGGAATTAATTTTAAATTAATTTCTGCCACTTCTGTGTTTTGAATTTGGAAAAATGGATTACCTATTTGGAATCAGGATGTTCAAATTGTTTAAATAGGTAACTTTTATTTTTAATCATTTTGGATAATTACTTCGGTAAATATTTTATTTACCATGGTTAAAGGGTAAATCCGGTAAACAAGGGTTAAAAAAATAATATTATAATAACACTAAATTACCCTAAAACGTGTATTAACCCTATTGGTTGATACATGGTCGACCATGGGTATCTTTGGGTCGATTTTGGGACCCCATGGATCCACTTGTAAGTGATAATGACACTTTATTTTAATTAAGTTAAAATAAATACAAAAATGACACAAGAATATATCTTTTAACAAAACAATTGTTACAGAGGGTTATATATGTTGGAGTTTAGATTATAAATATTCTTTAGAAAGATAAAAATATTTCCTACATAATGATATTTTATTTATAATTTTTAGACATTAAATAATTTAATTTATTTATGACACAATGATGATGAATTAATTACTTTAATAGTGAAAAATTAAAATAATTGATATTATAAATCCCCAAATAAATATAATATGAAACTTTTAATGAATTAAAATAATTTTATAGGATAATATGATATATTAGTATTGATTTAATTGACTTTTTTAGAAGTAATCAATCTGTTATGAGTTTCAAAAAAATCAACTATTGAATAGTGTCAAAATTGACATAAAAGAGTTCTTAAAACAAATATTATATTATTAATTGATATTAAATTCCTAAAAATATAAGGTTCGGCCAATAGACTTATATCATGATAGGTTCATTATTACTGGACCACTTGGGGGTATCTTGGATGTTTATAGTAAGTTTATTAACCATATATCATAAAAATACAAAGAGACATTGTAAAAGTGAAACTAATTAACTAAGAGTTAATACTTAAAGATAAGGTTAATATAACGACCCAAACCTGTCTAAAGTCTATTGGTTGAGTTGTTTTCGACCCATCCCAACCTTAAAATTTAAATAATAAACTTTGGATCCATTATAAACTAAATATGAATTTATTATAAATTAATATTTCTAGCTTTTCCAAAGGTGCCCCTCACCCCTCTTATAAAATGGAACTCCTCCTTCTCATTTCTTCACACCTTAAAAGCCCTTTGGTTCGGCAAAACCCTTCCCAAATACTATATCAACTTCCCTCACTACAACCTAGAGGCCTTATGTTGATCAGAAAGCCAACCTATGGAGCCCTTTTGATCAAATCAAAGGGAAGAACCCGAAGAAGAGGTAATATTTTCACCACCCCTTTTCAAGTTCCTTTCTTCTTCCACTTCCTCTTTCTTTGTTATTACCATTATAAAATAATAACTCCAGTATCATATATATACTGTGATGTTATTATAAATATGGTACAACCATATTCATTATTCTATCCATCCTTTGAATAACATGTCACCATACGTGCATACGTACGGCTTACCGTCTCCACGCCGTGGTGTAATTGTTATTCAATTTATTATTATTTGGATGGGTATAATAATGATGTGTAACTCATGTAAATAATAAATATAACATGATAATTATTCTTTATATATGATATACCATCAAATTATATATTATTTTAATATCAAAAGAATGATATTGTCGCTCGTGCGTACGTACGGACTACCGTCTCCACGAACGCGATGAGATTCATTCTCCATCATATCCATTCAAGTGTAATTCTAATTTTATGATTTAAAAATAGTATCTAAGGACTTGATATCATTCTGGATATGAATAATATACATCCCATTAATAATGAATATGGCTCACATAACAAAGAATATAAAGTAAAATGAACCCGTTAACACCCAAAATGACGATAATTCTAAGATATTATTAACAAATCAATGTTAAAAGATCATATATGATATAATATTAAAGTTAATTATTCTTTTATAATTCAATAAAAATTATTTCACCATTATACAGGAGGTTAACCAACCGTCGACCAAGAAAAAAGTTCAATGTAAGGGATTTTCTTATCTCACTTTCAATTCTGTGAGATTTCCATTGTTCACCACTAAATTATTGAAAGTGGTGTATTGTGTACTACCATTTGATATATATTATCATGATTCTCTTTATATTCATGTTATTCTGTAAATCATTTGGTGGTTATTAACTTTTGTCCATACGACTCAGTTGATTAATGTGGTAAGTAGTTTCTTATCTCACTCTTAATTTCGTGAGAATTCCATTATTCACCACTTATTTATTGCATGTGGTGTGTGTGCTTCCCATGATTGTATTCATTGTGTAATATACTTTAATTCATGTATATTTACATCATCATTGTGTTATAATTCTTTCATGGGTTCATGTTTCATAAGTTACCAAATCGATAAGGGAATTTGAAATTCCAATTTCCATTTATTCGACTTTACGCAAACTCCATTGATTATTTTACTCCTAGATTATGTGTGGAATCTCTATTCATTTGCTTATGTCATAATTTCCACTCCCCTTTTCTGTGGATATAATTTTGATACACATAATCACTCCATTGATAATTTCTCAAGTCATCGATATGTATTTGATAAGAGTAATTTTAACTCATTCTCCATTTGTTGAGTTAAACATCCAATTCATTGGTGTTGTTTTTAAAAGATTATGTGTGAATGTACTTTGATTGTTTTACAGTGAATATCCAATCATATTTAGTGTATTTATATTTTTCACACATAACTATGTCTTTGATTTATCCTTATCCTAAGGGTACGGCCTTTATGAGAGATTTCATCTCAATTTACATTCCATTGAGACTTCTTTGTTGACATACACCAAATCGATTTTATGTGGTGTATATAATTTACTTTGACATAGTATATCATGAATCCCTTTACTCTCATGATATTACAATGTTATGATTACCTTAATTATTTTTATCCAAGTGTCTCTATTTTGTTTAGAAACTCTAACTAAAATACCATTTTTAAATGTTTTAAAGACTTATTCTTCTAAATCTTTCTCATTAATGTCCATGTTTTAAAAAATTGGTTTTAAGGAATTATTTATATTGACATTATTGTTTTAAAATTAAAAATCCTTTTAAAAGTTTCAATGTGGTCAGGGACACTTTGATTCAAAAATCTATTTTTAAATGGCTTCTTGACAAATAGTGTGACTTTTAAATGTTTTCAAGAAAAGGGGGATATTTCTCTCTAATAGTTTTGATGATTATTTTCATCTATGTCAACATCCTTCATTATTATTGATTAAGGTTAATGTGATACAATACAATCTTCCATATTGTATTGAATGAGTTATGTTTGACTGTGGATGTGATATTTTTATACCATTCATGGTTTGTGGTAAAATTATTGACATTTCATATGCTAGTTTTAATACGAATGTTTATGTTATGTTTAAACCTGTTCATATGAGGAATGAATTGGACTTAATAAGTGACGGGTGGAGCCCGCTATAGCTCCTCGATGCATTGGTAGGTCTCATGAGACAAACTAGTGTCTTGGCACAAGGCCTTGGCAAAATCTTATTTGTAGTCTTGGCACGAGACCTTGGCTATGTGGTTATGATAGTCTGGCATTATGCATTCCATCATTATGAAAGTGGTTATTAATATTGCATGGGATTGTTCGACTAGTAGAATATCCATGTGAATAAGTAAATGGAATTATTTTATTTTATCTTTGCCATTTTATGCTGAAGTTCAAGTTTATAAGGCTTTTGTTTTAGTTATAAACTGCCTTAAGTGTTTATGCTTATCTATGAAAGCTTCTGCTATAATGTTATCCTTACTGAGCATCTGATCTCACCCCTTTCAATGTTTTATTTTTCCCAGGATTATGAAGAAGTAATTTATGAATGACTTGCAGGGATAGTATGAGGGGATATGAAGACAATATGTTTTTTTATGATGTAATGTAAAAATTTATGGATGTATCTAGTTATTCCAAGGCTACTAAACTAATCGGTCTTTAGAAACTTGATCTTTCTCGTGATCATGCCAATGTTATGTAATAATGCACCGACTCTAGGTAACTAGGGTCGGGGCGTTACAGTTGGTATCAGAGGAAGTTTAGTAAAAACCTTGGAAGCTAGATTTAGATAAACTCTGATTAGAGCACGTAGACCTAAGATGAATTTTGAGGATTAGTATAGAAGGACTTCCTAGAATATTTGTATTGTAGAGATTTTGTGAGTTTTCTGAGCAATACATCCATGTATGGATACGAGCAGGTAGAGGTGGCTCTGGCACAGATGTACCTAGGGGTAAAACCCGAAAACACTACTTTGACCTAGACTCGAACGGGAACTGGTGCACAACAACGGGCCTTGCTGCACTCTTCGTTACGACACTCCTGGGGGATATGCTTAGGATAATTTACATTTTCTTTACAAACCGATTTAAGTAATATATATATAAGATGATAGTAAATGACCTTGGTTAATCCTAATTTGTTTCAAATTGAGAATATGGTGACATTTTAATCTCTAAATGATTTTACGACTACTGTTACTCACACAATGCTTTCTGGTTTTAGTCAATAGATGGAGTCCAAGGAAGTCATAATGACTTTGATAATGATGTACAAGGTGGGAACGGTGGTGGAAATGAGCAACAAAATGGATTGTTGATAGGAGTAAAAGATATCGTCTTTATGCCAAATCAGTTTTCCAAAAATATGATCAACAACATATATATCAACCAACTCCCAGACTCAACAAGGAAGAGAAAGGTGATAAATGATAAGAGCTCCAGCAATGGAGACCATGGAGAAAAGAACCCTCAATTTTCATCATGCAGCAAATGTGGAAAGAGACACCCAGGAAAGTGTCTCAATGGGACAACGAAGTGTTTTACGTGTGGGAAAGAAGGACATAAAGTGAAGAATTGCCGAAGAAAAATGAAGAGTACTATGGAAGAAGATAAAAATGGTCCCAAGAGTCCATTTATAGTCATTTGCCGTAAATTTAGGGGACCTGGCCATTACCCAAGTGAATGTCCTATTCTATAGGATATTTTCTTGGTCAAAGAAGAAGCTATGTGGAAATAAATGGTTGGAGAAAAATTTAAAAAGTATTAGCACTTCTTGTTGATGGGTTTACATTGGAATAATTTTCTCTTGTATTTGTAACCCCATAGTTTTCCATATGAGAATGATATTTGAGGAATAATTGTCTCTTCTCTTGTGTATATAGGTATAAATAACCATTTGGTTTTATATGATCATTGGGGTTTGAGAAAATTATAAGTTATTATAATTTGGGATGAAAATGCAAGGTATGATATAACATTTGTGGTTAAATTATGTTATTTTGAGGAATTTATCTCATTTGGTAATATTATAAAATATAGTTTTTGAAAAAGGACAACACGTAGACCGTGTGACAACCCGTCGCGTCGGACAAAGCTGTGGGAATCGAACCCACAACCAAAGTGCGATTGGTATTTATCGCCTACCACTGGACTACGTGAAGTCCCTGGTTAGTGTGACTTTTTTTAGTTAAATGATTTTATTGATCAATAATAAGTTGATTTGGGTTCTTATGTCTTATCAAATGAATACCCTTGGTATAGGAAAATTATTTGGTGATTAAGTGATAAATGTTATTTTGGAAGATGTTCGCTTTGTTGGGAACACTATATACCCAAGGAAAATAGAATACAATGGGGTTTCATTTGTAGAGTAATGGTGGATTTTTATCTAGGTTTTTATTGTGGATTTATAGTGATTTGGGTTATTTATGGAAATGATTAGCCTATAACAGAGAATATGTGATGATGTTAATTACTTTTAAGTATGTGACTTTAAGAGTATTTGATGTCATTTGGAGATACAATTTAACATGGGAGACTACATAATCAAATTCTTCTATGTTTTGGGTTTCAATATTAGTTTGGATTATATTGAAGGATTTTAAGGACAATTTATTATTGAATGGTATTTATTTAACTTTGGGGTTATATTGGTTTAATTTTAGAAATTAAGATTAGTGCATATTTATCTCAAGGAATATAATTTTGGGGTATCATTATATCATTCACTAACCATTTTGGTTTTGATTAATCTTCAAAGACAATGTAAATGTATATTTTATCCTACATGGATCATGTGATTCTATAGAAGTTTATTCTAGCTCTTCCAGTGTGACCAAGTCTTCTTGAATACTCATCGTTTAAAAACAATTGAGTTAGTAGTGGAAATTTATTAAACAATGAAAATCTACTTAAAATGTAAGTATATCTCTTAATGTTCCTAGTCAATATCATAAATGAATTCCTCGTCCTTATGTAATGTAACTTAAAAAAAATGTTGTCCGTTTACTTTTCTACTAGGAGACTAATGGTCGTTTGTCCCAACACAAGTTTGTGGTTTTCTTATTGTTAACTTTCTCCTGATCATGATTTCTATCCCTCTCCATCAGAACATGACACTTAGTTTATCATCCATATCCATGTTTTCCTACATGGAATCCTAGTATGGGTTATCTTGGATGACCCTTATACCTCTCTTTCGTTCTTTTAAAATGATAGTTTTATTGACTCTTTTTCCGATGTGGGACTTTCCATTATATTCCCAAGAAAAATTTTAAAAATTGTGAGGATGCAATTTATTGAAGGAGGGGAGAATGTAACACCCCAAGATTCCTCAGTATGTTTCCTTTCGAATAATTCAATGGCGTGCATTGTACGCAACTTCGAGATTTTAACACACCATAACTAATTAAACTAGCTGTTATGAATAGTAATACCTAATTTTTGAAATTTTATAAATTCTATCTCTAAAAATGGACCTCATTTTTGGATTTGGAATATCGAAATTATCCTAGGGTGAAATTTTGGTACTTTTCGGATAACTTTCATATTTTGATGAATAGTGAAAATTACTAAATTTTAATTAAAAACAACTTTTTTAATCAAAATAATGAATAGTGATAAATTATGAATTTGAGTGGTTTTAAATTATATTTATAATATATTTTCACCATGTAATACAATGTGGGTCATTGAACATAATTTCACATTTAAACCAGACATAAACAAGTGACAATCTTTTGATAGTTATTATCTCTAAAAAACACGCTTTTTGTTTTAACAACGGGAATTAATTTTAAATTAATTTCTGCCACTTCTGTGTTTTGAATTTGGAAAAATGGATTCCATATTTGGAATCAGGATGTTCAAATTGTGTAAATAGGTAACTTTTATTTTTAAACATTTTGGATAATTACTTCGGTAAATATTTTATTTACCATGGTTAAAGGCTAAATCCGGTAAACAAGGGTTAAAAAAATAATATTACAATAATACTAAATTACCCTAAAACGTGTCTTAACCCTATTGGTTGATACATGTTAGACCATGGGTATCTTTGGGTCGATTTTGGGACCCCATGGATCCACTTGTAAGTGATAATGAGACTTTATTTTAATTAAGTTAAAATAAATACAAAAATGACACAAGCATATATCTTTTAACAAAACAATTGTTACAGAGGGTTATATATGTTGGATTTTAGATTATAAATATTCTTTAGAAAGATAAAAAGATTTCCTACATAATTATATTTTATTTATAATTTTTAGACATTAAATAATTTAATTTATTTATGACACAATGATGATGAATTAATTACTTTAATAGTGAAAAATTAAAATAATTGATATTATAAATACCCAAATAAATATAATATAAAACTTTTAATGAATTAAAATAATTTTATAGGATAATATGATATATTAGGATTGATTTAATTGACTTTTTTCGAAGTAATAAATCTGTTATGAGTTTCACAAAAATCAACTATTGAATAGTGTCAAAATTGACATAAAAGAGTTCTTAAAACAAATATTTTATTATTAATTGATATTAAATTCCTAAAAATATAAGGTTCGGCCAAGAGACTTATATAATGATAGTTTCATCATTAATGGACCACTTGGGGGTCGCTTGAATGTATATAGTAAGATTATTAACCATATAATATAAAAATACAAAGAGACATTGTAAAAGTGAAACTAATTAACTAAGAGTTAATAATTAAAGATAAGGTTAATATAATGACCCAAACCTGTCTAAATTCTATCGGTTGAGTTGTTTTCGACCCATACCCACCTTAAAATTTAAAGAATAAACTTTGGATCCATTATAAACCGAATATGAATTTATTATAAATTAATATTTCTAGCTTTTCCAAAGGTGCCCCTCACCCCTCTTATAAAAGGGCACTCCTCCTTCTCATTTCTTCACACCTTAAAAGCCCTTTGGTTCGGCCAAACCCTGCCCAAATACTATCTAAACTTCCCTCACTACAACCTAGAGGCCTTATTTTGATCAGAAATCCAACCTAAGGAGCCCTTTTGATCAAATCAAAAGGAAGAACCCGAAGAAGAGGTAATGTTTTCACCACCCCTTTTCAAGTTCCTTTCTTCTTCCACTTCTTCTTTCTTTGTTATTACCATTATAAAATAATAACTCCAGTATCATATATATACTGTGATGTTATTATAAATATGGTACAACCATATTCAGTATTCTATCCATCCTTTGAATAACATGTCACCATACGTGCATACGTACGGCTTACCGTCTCCACGTCGTGGTGTAATTGTTATTCAATTTATTATTATTTGGATGGGTATAATAATGATGTGTAACTCATTTAAATAATAAATATAACATGATAATTATTCTTTATGTATGATATACCATCAAATTATATATTATTTTAATATCAAAAGAATGATATTGTCGCTCGTGCATACGTACGGACTACCATCTCCACGAACGCGATGAGATTCAATCTCCATAATATCCATTAAAGTATAATTATAATTTGATGATTTAAAAATAGGATCTATGGACTTGATATAATTCTGGATATGAATAATATACATCCCATTAATAATGAATATGGCTCACATAACAAAGAATATAAAGTAAAATGAACCCGTTAACACCCGAAATGACGATAATTCTAAGATATTATTAACAAATCAATGTTAAAAGATCATATATGATATCATATTAAAGTAAATTATTCTTGTATAATTCAATAACAATTATTTCACCATTATACAGGAGGTTAACCTACCATCGACCAAGAAAAAAGTACAAAGTAAGGGATTTTCTTATCTCACTTTCAATTCTGTGAGATTTCCATTGTTCGCCACTAAATTATTGAAAGTGGTGTATTGTGTACTACCATTTGATATATATTATAATGATTCTATTTATATTCATGTTATTCTGTAAATTATTTGGTGGTTATTAACTTTTGGCCATACGACTCAGTTGATTAATGTGGTAAGGAGTTTCTTATCTCGCTCTTAATTTCGTGAGAATTCCATTATTCACCACTTATTTATTGCATGTGGTGTGTGTGCTGCCCATGTTTGTATTCATTGTGTAATATACTTTAATTCATGTATATTTACATCATAATTTTGTTATACTTCTTTCATGGGTTCATGTTTCATAAATTACCAAATCGATAAGGGAATTTGAAATTCCAATTTCCATTTATTCGGCTTTACGCAAACTCCATTGATTATTTTACTCCGAGATTATGTGTGGAATCTCTATTCATTTGATTATGTCATAATTTCCACTCCCCTTTTATGTGGATATACTTTTGATACACATAATCACTCCATTGATAATTTCTCAAGTCGTCGATATGAATTTGATAAGAGTAATTTTAACTCATTCTCCATTTGTTGAGTTAAACATCCAATTCATTGGTGTTGTTTTTACAAGATTATGTGTGAATGTCCTTTGATTGTTTTACACTGAATATCCAATCATATTTAGTGTATTTATATTTTTCACACATAACTATGTCTTTTATTTATCCTTATCCTAAGGGTACGGCCTTTATGAGAGATTTCATCTCAATTTACATTCCATTGAGACTTCTTTGTTGACATACACCAAATCGATTTTATGTGGTGTATATAATTTTCTTTGACATAGTATATCATGAATCCCTTTACTCTCATGATATTACAATGTTTTTATTACCTCAATTTGTTGTATCCATGTTTCTCTATTTGGTTTAGAAACTCTAACTAAAATACCATTTTTAAATGTTTTAAAGACTTATTCTTCTAAATCTTTCTCATTAATGTCCATGTTTTAAAAAAATGGTTTTAAGGAATTATTTATATGGACATTATTGTTTTAAAATTAAAAATCCTTTTAAAAGTTTCAAAGTGGTATGGGACACTTTGATTCAAAAATCTATTTTTAAATGGCTTCTTGACAAATAGTGTGAATTTTAAATGTTTTCAAGAAAAGGGGGATATTTCTCTCAAATAGTTTTGATGATTATTTTCATCTATGTCAACATCCTTCATTATTCTTGATTGAGGTTAATGTGATACATTACAATCTTCCATATTGTATTGAATGAGTTATGTTTGACTGTGGATGTGATATTTTTATACCATTCATGGTTTGTGGTAAAATTATTGACATTCCGTATGCTAGTTTTAATACGAATGTTTATGTTATGTTTAAACCTGTTCATATGAGGAATGAATTGGACTTAATAAGTGACGGGTGGAGCCCGCTATAGCTCATTGATGCATCGGTAGGTCTCATGAGACAAACTAGTGTCTTGGCACAAGGCCTTGGAAAAATCTTATTTGTAGTCTTGGCACGAGGCCTTGGCTATGTGGTTATGATAGTCTGGAATTATGCATTCCATCATTATGAAAGTGGTTATTAATATTGCATGGGATTGTTCGACTAGTAGAATATCCATGTGAGTAAGTAAATGGCATTATTTTATTTTATCTTTTCCATTTTATGCTGAAGTTCAAGTTTATAAGTCTTTTGTTTTAGTTATAAACTGCCTTAAGTGTTTATGCTTATCTATGAAAGCTTCTGCTATAATGTTATCCTTACTGAGCATCTGAGCTCACCCCTTTCAATGTTTTATTTTTCCCAAGATTATGAAGAAGTAATTTATGAATGACCTGCGGGGATAGTATGAGGGGATATGAAGACAAGATGTTTTTTTTATGATGTAATGTAAAAATTTATGGATGTATCTAGTTATTCCAAGGATACTAAACTAATCGGTCTTTCGAGACTTGATCTTTCTCGTGATCATGTCAATGTTATGTAATAATGCACCGACTCTAGGTAACTAGGGTTGGGGCGTTACACAATGGGTCAAAACATCTCAGGAAAGTGGTCTGTTGCGAGGATGTTCCACAATATCCTTGGCTCGGATTCAGGGTCTGGACCTTCATTTCCCCACTCATCAACTAGAGGCGACTGAAGAACCGATAGTGGTACCAAAGCAGACAACTATGATGGTAGGCTAGCCGGTGGAGAATATGGTGAGCGAGCTGAAAAATCGCCGCATCTCAGTTTTTCCTCCGAAGAGTGTAGTGACATAGACACCACATAAGTGTAGGGCAGACTGACAGCCACAGTTCCTGGTGTAGGGACTAGGGATACTGGCGATGGACCCCACTGCTAATCGTCCACCATTGGTCCCCAGAATAGCTCTTCGTGATCTCTAGTCAAGGTATAGAGTGGTTCTGGTGATGATGGTGGTGATTGAATGATCCTAACCTATGGGGTTGCCAATTTTTCTTCCTTCTGGATATACATGCGGAGGGAGGCGGGAATTCGGTGTAATTTTCATTCCGAGAGTACGAGGATGATGTGCTTCGTTCCTGAACTGACCCTTGACATAGATGACAAAGGGGAGGGTTTCGTCGCTGGGTCATACTCTGCTTCGGAATCTGAGAAGCAAACTGGATTTATCTCAGTCTAAATCTTATCAGTGCTCTTTTTATGGTTGTGATGACCCGCCCTCCTGCCTCGGGATGGTTCTTTAGGCCAGGTATATCCTTGGCACAAGGACGACCTTCGGCCATACTGGTAATGGGGTGGAGAGGATTTCCAACTGAGTAAGCTGGGATGTGAGTATCATTGGGGAAGATATCGAAAGAGACAAGGGGAGGTATTCTGTCGGAAGTGATGGAGCGGGTAGGACCTCCACTGGAGCTGATAGGAACACGGGTAGGACCTCCATGCTTAATTCCTGGTCGATCCGAACATGGGTAAGACCTCCATGTTGGGTGATGGTGAAGTGAAGCTGTATTCCACCCCTATGATTTCTAGGGTGAGGAGGATTTCTACCTGCTGTTATGAGAACATGGAGAGGGCAACATGTTAGAGAGTGACCAGATGTGCAACATCCCCACCCCGGTGGTTTTTGATAGGATAAATGACTCCATAACTGGTGTAATGATCACAGGAGGGACTCTCATACTGAGTTTTGTCATCATGGGGAATACCCTCATTTGGGTTGAAGGTGGAATGGGGTGGACCTCCATGCCGATCTTGGATGTAGGGAGTACCTGCTCTCTCTATTGTGGAGGTACGGGGAGGACCTTCGTACTGGGTGTCGTTGCTACATATTGGTCCACAACGGCCACTGTCAGTGCCAGAGACCAAGAGAGTTGACCCAGCCTTCTCCTAGGGCATTTGGGGTCTCGATCCAAGTCAGGATTATAAATTCCCCAGCTCCGCACATGCAGGGGTCTCGTAATATACTTCGGCAGTGGTTCGAGACATAGTAGCCACAAACAATGATTCCCCTTGGCAGGCATCCTCTTAAGATTGCGCCCAATGATAGCGTCTAGTGAGATGTACTGAGGCTAGCGGTGCAGGTACATAGCTTACCTGCTCTTAAGATCAGAGAACCAGATGGCAGCGCTGGCGCAGCCTAATGGGGTCCCTCCTTGGGGGGCCCCTGAAACATGATCCCGATTGGGCTGGCCCAGGCATCCCCAACCTCGTCAGCATAGGGGAGAGAGAGTTATTGAGGAATTCTGGTTAGAGGCTCCAAAAATGATTGTACATTTGAGTGGGGAGCAGTGGCTCCTTGTGCGGTCCTTGGGGGTGGCGGTGGTGACGAGGCGCTACCACCTCTAGATCATAGCAGACCATATCGTGAGTCAGGATAATTCACTCCTCCTCGTACCAGGGTATGAGGTCGTTGATCACCCTTTTGTGGATGAATTAAGAAGGGGGAAGGGGTGTGGGTGCCCAGTAACCGTTGTGGTGGAAGTCATAGTATAAATGGAAGAGCCACACAGGGTAGCCGTATTGGTGTTGCCCCTACCCCTGCATTGGAGGGAAGGTGGCGATTGGGCTCCTGGTGCAGCAACTTGGTTTCTGAAAAGCAGGGAGATTGGTTCATTAATGCTGAAACAAAGAAATAGACGTCCAGTGCCCTAATGCCATTCTATATTCCATGGCTGGTAAGAGAGATCCACACAGACAATGTCACACACCAAGATTCCCAATGTTTTGACTGCCCCAAATTCTGCTGAGTTCTATGCCAGACCTGCTATTTTCTTGGCGGGACCTGGTGCCGGATAACTGGATCTGGTGACACGCTAGTATATTGATGTCTCTAATGCTACTAATCTCCCCATTGTGGAGAAGAGTTCACGTAGGGTTCACCATTTCTATTTTTGATGATTTTGCCGGTGCGCGGGTGCGTCCATATGATTTGAGGATGATAATGCTGTTTTTTTCCCGCATTCCCTCTTTCCAAAGGTGGGCGGAATCCATTCCTTGTTCGGGGAAGTTTTTTCCTTGATAAAAACGTGTTGATGGGATGTCGGTTCATCATTCCGTGGATTCCTCCTCAGAAATCATCACCTAGTCCCAGTCTCCCTTGTTTATTTAAGGCGTTCATGAAACTCTTCCCAATTCCATATCATCATGGACGCCGATTAATTACACTGCTTCTGTCGGGACATTCCAAGGGGTCCAACCAGTTCAGTAACCATCAATCAGGGGAGTAGTCAAGTTGGACATCACTAGCGTGTTTGGATGCTAGAACACTGGCGTGTATGGGTTTCTTCCCCTTATTATTGGGCTTCTCAAGGGCCTGGAAGCCTGAGGCATCCCACATCAAATGCGGGGAATTATATTCCATAGGCATGTATTTGAGGTTTTCCTCAGCTTCTTATGTTTAACACAGTGTATTCCATAGGTTTAATGTCCAGTGGAGATGGATCGGGCAGATCAGAAGACTGACTAGAGTAGATAAGATTGGTGTAACCCCTTGAGGGAACACTGATGTCAAGGCTAACGCATGGTTAGTTACCCTGTTATTGCAAGTAGTAGCAAAGAAGTGAATTGGCATGATCTCACTAGAATGTGGGGGCCCAGGTAAGAATCTGGATGGATGATAGGTGGTTAAGTGAAGTGGATGGAGAATGGGATGGAGTCAACTCGGTGCAATGATAATGGTGGGATTGAGTCTTGAAGAGACCTCCTATGTATCCCCATGGTAGGGAATCAAAGCCCACATAGTTCAGGAAGGGTTATGAGACTGGGGTGTACGTAGAGGATAATGAACCGATGATATACTGGGGCTTACGCGTGGTTAGCAACCCGAGGTAGGTCTGACACCACTGGCATGGACCAGAGGTATGGGTTTTGATAGAGGGGATGAAAACGACTTACTTATGGGTCTAGGTTGACAATGACTTACCGCTGAGTGTAGATCACAATGTCTTACTGCAGGATGGGGCACAAAAAGGGGCATACAGTTTAACGTCATGCTGGACTGGGTTGGACTGACGTGAAGTGGTCGGGACTAGTGGTTGTTGGGATTGAACCTTAGGTAGGCTTTTTATGGACCTTTCTTTGGCAAGGATCAAAGTCCACGTAGTTCAGGATGGGGTTTTTTGAACCGACGTGAAGGGGGTCGGTACCAATGGGTGTTGGGCATGAACCTCAGGGAGGCTTCCTACGTACCTTGCCTTGGAAAAGATCAAATTCCACATAGTTCGGGTTGGGGTGTGGGGCTTACACTCTTGTCTTCTTGTAAAGGATGGCATGGATGATGCTTAATGTAAGCCCACATGAGTCATGCTCGGTGTGAGAAATAAGAGGAAGCAAAGACATGATGATCACATCATGAAAGGTGCATCCATGTAAAGTGGAAAGGGGCATACACGTGGTTAACAGCCTAAAATTCAAATAGGGAAGGCTTATGCGTGGAGTGACCCAAAGAGGAAACAGGGGCTAATGCGTGTAGTAGCCCAAAGAGGAAATAGGGGCTTACACATGGAGCTGACCCAGGGGGATAGAGACTAGGGCATACTCCAGGGTGGAGACTCGATGGTAACAAATCCCAAAGGTAGAGGAATTTGGCATCATGGAATAGAGGGCTCAGGTGCCCATCCCCCCTCTCTGGTCCTTGGGACTGAAGAAGAAAGGAGGAGTAGAGATGCTGCCTCTTGTAAGAAAGGCTAGGGGATTACACCAAAGTGGTTTCCCTTTCCCCATGGAGAGACACTGCTCAAATAAATAGGACCTCATTCCATGTGAGGAATGGTCACACTCTCGTGGAGACGAGTGGGCGTGCAGAATTCTCAAGGTGGGGTACCACACGTAGAGTGTACAGGGAGAGGCTACAGTTTTACATCATGTGATGAGAATGATGGTGCTTGGCAGTTTAACGTCTTGCAGCTCAGACAAGGTTGGTTCACTCCACACCCTTAGGACTTACATGACTGGTACCTCCCACTCGTTGGGGAAGGGTAGGCATTAGCAACACCGTGATGAGGGGGTGTTATGGAGTGATCCATTTTGGGGTACGCATTAGTGTGGCTATGCGAAGAAGCCATATCCATTAGCGTGCCTATGCGAAGAAGCATGAGGAAAAACAACAGAACAAAAATTAGTGTCCAAGGGACTTTGAAGTTACTTCGCGCAAACCTTGAGGGTCGCACAGAAAAACAGGGTGTGATGTATATCTTTTGGGCATGAGAGGCACCCAAAGATGATGTCCGGAAGAGGGACATCGAAAAAGGAATGCGACAAGAGGGAGACTCGCACGCAAATGGAGTTGTTTCGCGGAAAGGGATGGGGTGAGTGGTCTCGGATGGTTGCACGAAATTGCAACAGTTGCGTGAAAGAGACCGGGTGTGCGTGCTGTCTTAGATATTTTCACGCAAATGAATTTTGATGCCTTGCATGCAAACTAAAGGTATTGCATGCAAGGACGGGTGCACAAAATACCCGTAGAAGTGTTTCTGCAAGGTAAATGAATTCCAGGAAATGGAGGGAATTGTGTGCAAGGGAACCGGATTGCACGCAAAGCCCGTGATTTAAATGGATTTGGTCTAGGGTTAAGCCCAAGTGGTCTTGCATGAAGGAGGACCCCTGGGAGACCTGTCGCAAAAAATTCCGCACCTAAAAGCCATTTTTACGTGCTGAATAGGTTGATCTCATCCATGGGAGGTGCTTCAGATTCTTCATCCGTCAAAAGTTGAAGGGGCACCCTTCTATTTATAAGTGTTCAGGGTCCTTGCGTCCACGCGAATGTTGGCCCGCACGAAAGATTGCGCGCCCGTGTCAGCGGTGTGAAATAATGTGTGCCCCAGATGCCGATGCGAAATAATGCGCGCTTGATTGGCCAGTGTGAAAGATGACACTCCGGCGCGGAACTCTCCCTTTAATCCCACTATTTTTATACTCAAGAAGGTATTTTTTTGTGAAACAGTTGGATTTTTCACGCGGCACTTCTGACCCTCCCGAAATAAACCACCGAGTCGAAATATGCCTTCGCTTTTTCCGAAAAGACCCCTATTTATGACTAGAGTATTGTTCGGCGTCTACAACAGCATTTAAAAAGGAAATACTAAGATCATTGCAAGAATCCTCACATGATGTAACTCTTAGTAAGTGCTCGAAATTAATAATAATCATATGTATATTAAATCACTAGGGTTTTGTAGACTTCAACTAATTGAAGGATTTTAAATATAATTTTTTTCTTATGAAGTTAATGGCAGAGGTTCTATTTATAGAAAACATTTTAAAATACCTCAAAAATTTATTTATTGAATATCATAGTCAGTTGTAACAACATCAACAATAATTTTTTATCAATCAAGGAACTATTTATGTTTATTCCTTTACTGATTATTTTAATAGTCACCAATATAGTGATATTAAAAGAAGATAATATATTATATCTGGAATGTTTAGACAACTAGATTCTCACAAACCTTATTTTAAACTCTGGAATTTTATTTAGTAGAATTTCAATATACATACAGCAAGAAAATAAAAAAATATTAGAATAAATAAAATTATTATGATGTGTAATATTATTTCTAAAAATAAATAAAATACGTGATACACTTACTAAATAATATCCCTCTTTTTTAATTCATAGAACACATATCGAAAAATTGAAAATATCAACTAAAACTAAAAGAAAAATCCCTATGAATATTAACAGTTAGAATTCCCTCATATTTTGTTTAGGTAACTTCAAAACATCAATTAATTTGTGTTAAAAATATAAAAAAACATAAGATTTTTACCCTTTAATTTATCCCACTCCAAAATATAATTTGATGCATACAAAGATCTTTAATGATTAGTTAAAAGGTTTAGAATCATATAGTCTACAAGTCATTCAAATCATATCAATAATTTTATTTAAATAATTGAAAATTTTATGTTCCTTATTCTCTATTGATTTACTAGATAACATTATCTAGATATTATGATTTTAGAAACATGGAAGTTGTAATTTTATGCTTCGTGGATGGATTTTTCCGATATACTCTCCTAGGTATACATACGTTGGAATTAATTTTTCTGAAAAATAAAAGTAGAATGATATGAATTCTTGTGAAAATATTTTTTTATTGTAATTACCAGACCCTAGAAACCCATAGCTAGTGCATTATTTTAATACATTGGCATGATTACAAAGAATCAAGTCCCAAAGTACTGATCAGTTTAGCAGTCCAGGAAAATAGATTACATACATGAACATTACATTAAACATTCATACATAAAACGCAACATAAATAATCCATTGAGAATGCCATTATTACCCTAGCTTAACCCTGCATATCAAACATAATACACTTCTTGGAATCATGGGAAAAACTTAAGGAAGGGGTTAGCTCAGATGCTCAGTAAAGGTAAATAATTTAGTTTAAGCTATAATCTTTTTAGGCAAGATGTGTAATAAAAAACATCATTTTAAAAACATAAACATGAAAAAAATCTGGAGAAAATAAATCAAACATTACCATATAAACATACACAAGGATATTCTACTAGTCAAATAATCACATGTAATAATTAATTTCATAATGAGGGAATGCCTAATGTCGGACATCATTTCCACATAGTCAAGGCCTCGTGCTAAGAATACAAATAAAATTTTTATCAAGCCCTTGTGCTAGGAAACTAATTTGTCTTATGAGACCAACTAAGGAATTGAGAGGCTATAGTGGGCCCCACCTGTCACTTACTAAGTCCACTTCATTCCACATATGAAAATTTTGAAACATAACATCAACATTCTTATTAAAACTAGCATAAGAAATGTCAATAATTTAACCATAAACCATGAATGGTATAATAATAGCACATCCATAGTCAAACATTTCATAACTAGTTCAATAAAATATGTAATATTGTATTATAATAAATCAACCTCAATCAATAATAATATCTAGTAACAGATGTTGACATAGTTGAAAATGATCAGTAAAACATTTTGAGAGAAATATCTCTTTTTGTGAAATCATTTAAAAGTCATACATTTATAAAGGATTTCATTTAAAAGATATTTTTGAATCAAAGTGTCCCATACTAATTTGAAACTTTTGAAAGGAATTAAAATTTTAAAAAAACATACCCATATAAATAAATCGTTAAAATCATTTTGAAAACATGGACATTAATTAAAAAGATTTAGAAATATAGTTATTTAAAACTTTTAAAATGATGATATAGTAAAATAGTACCTTCAACAAAACTCAAAAGATTCTTTTCGGAATTTTTTATGATACATGGATATAGATGATAAATATGTCGCAGAAAATACTTACAGATAAACAATCTCAGATAATAATGAGATTAAGGAATTAACCCTTACCTTGTAATTTACTTTAGTCGAGGGAATATTTGACCTCCTGTGTAATGACCATAGTGTGTTATTAAATTATACCAGAACCATATTTATATTTATTATATCATATATTATTCATTTATGACTTTATACCTCCCATTAATAATAATTTCAATGCTAAAGTAACATTTCGGGTAATAACTGCTTTCATTATCACATGTGTTTTAACTTGTTATTCTTGATCATATATCTTATATCATGATTTAATTGATTCCAGAATATAAAATAATTTTTATTTATCATATATATATATAGAATATAAATATGTATAATAGATAGATATATGAAATGGAAAACACTATTTATGGAGACGGTAGGCCGTACGTATGCATAAATGATGTTTTTGTTTTCATATCATATTGAACGGAAGTAAGTGAATGAGATATTTGTGTATATATATATATATATATATTTCTAGTAGAATTATTATGTAATATATTACATACTTATTAAATATATATATTTTTATAATTATCGTTGAATGGTGAACATGGAAATGAATCTCATTGCGTCGTGGAGACGGTAAGCCGTACGTAAACATGAGTGAAGATATAATTTACTTAATGATTTAAAGGTGTTCAATTTTATATTATATTAATTGTACAGAAACATTAGAATGTCATTTTCATTATTTTTATACATATTACTCATCATTATATCAATCTAAATAACATAGTGTTGATTAAAAAATTACACCACGACGTAGAAATGATCAGCCGTATGTTAGAACACATGGTGAAATTATTATTAATAGGATGGATATAATAATGAATATGGTAATACCATATTTATAATGACATCACAATATGTAGAGGTTAATGGAGTTATTATTTTGGTATGGAAATAACAAAGACAGAGAGAGTGGAAGAAGAAAACAATTTTGAAAGCAGTGATAAAATAATTACCTATTCTTTGGGTGTTTCCTTTTGATTTGAACAAAAGGGATCCTTATGTTAGATTTCTTCTCAAAGGAAGGCCTCTAGGTTGAAGTGAGAGAAGTTGGGAGGAGATTTGGGTAGGGGAAGTAACCTTTTATAAGAGAGGTGGGAGTCACTTTAGGAAATGTTTGATTTATTATTTTATTATAAAATCATTTTCAGTTTCTAATGGCTCCAAATTAATTTATTTTTAAGATTAAGTGGGGATGAGTTGAAATACCCTCAAACTATATGTTTTATACATGTTTAGGTCACCATATTAATGGAATATTTTAGATTTAACTCTTAGTTAAATAGTTTAACTTTTACCATGTCCTCTTGTATTATTATAATAAATAGTTAATAAATTTACTATAAAAAGCCAAGAGAACCCCAAGTGGTTCATTATTGACATATATAATCTTATCTATGTACTTTTTCCGATCCTTATATTTTTAGGTGTATTTTATCAAGTAATAAATTAGTATTTGTTTTAAAAACTCATTTATGTCAATTTTGACACTATTTAGTATTCAGTTTTTGTGAAAGTCATAACACCATTATTACTTCAAAAAAATTCATTTAATCAACCATAACATATCTTATTAACCTAGAAATTTTTTATAATGCATCAAAAGTATCAATTTACATTTATTTTTATATTTATAACATCAATTATTTTAATATTTCCTTAACAAATTAATTACTGCATTATCATTGTCCCATAAATAAATTTAAAATTTTAATGTCTAAAAGATATAAATAAAACACCATGATGTAGGAAATATTTTTATATTTCTAGTGAATATTTATAGTCTAATTTATCTTATGAATAACCCTATATTAAAAATGGTTTAGTTATTAAACATTGAATTTTACACTTTTATCTCTTCTTTAAATAAAATTATAATAAATTTCCTAATCTAATCCATGTGGATTAAATGGATCATATTTTATTTCTACGGTTGTTTTTGGTTAAAATAAATTTTTCCAATAGAATTAGGAAATGTGTTAGGGTAATTCTATTATCATTTTTACCTTTAATTACCCAATTTAATTTTAACTATGATAAATAAATTTTAAATGTTACTATTCCCCAAAAATTATTTTCATCCTATTGACTCACATTTTACTTACTGAAATTAACCCTATCTCTTGGATTTTTTAAATTCAATTAACAGAAGAAGTAAAATTACGTTTTATGCAAATTTGAAAATGTGCCTTGAAGGTGGGTAAAAGACGGTAAAAAGTTCAACAAAATTTTATATATCAAATATTATTATAAAATGACACAAATGAATTACACTGGACTAATATAGCTATTATGTATCTATTTTGACTTAATATATGTTCAGAAATAATTAATAATTATTTAAATAAACAGTTAGTTTTAAACAAAAATGAAGTGTTTTTCACTATTCATCAAATATTGAAGTTTTTTAGAAAATTACCATAATTTCACCCTAAGATAATTTTGATATTCTAAATCCAAAAATTAATTCTATTTTACCAAATTCAAAACATAAAAGTTTCATTTATTAATTTAAAATTAATTCACGTTGTCAAAACCAAAAAGCAGGTTTTTAAAGAATTAAAATCTATCAAAAGGTTGACATGTCTTTATGTTAAATTTAAATGGGAAATTACTTATATGACATACATTATATTAAATGTTAAAAATATAATCTAATTATAATTCATAACCATTCAAATTTATAATCTAACACTATAAATAATTTTTATTATTTCAATTAAAATTTAGTATTTTTCACTATTCATCAAAATATGAAAGTTATCATAAAAGTACGAAATATTTATTGAATTTTTTTTATTCCCTGATTATAAAGAAGAATTTAATTTCACTAAATTTAATATATAAAAGTATCAAATATTGGCTTTAAAATGGGCTCACCATTAAAAGGCATAAAAACGGAATTCTTTTGAAAAATACTTCTTTTATTTGAAAATTGAATTTACCCTTATATTATGTCTAAGAAACACAAAAGTTGAAGTTTAAAATTATATAAGATATATATAAAATGTAAAATGTGGTTAATAATATTCAAAACCACTTTGTGAATGGCTAGTTTGGTAAGTTGTTGTGCGCTCGATCTAGGTGTTGTGTGTAATGCTAGCTATTGAATTACTTTAAAGGGATAACTACAATGAAATCATGGGGTGTTACATTCTCGCCTACTTTAATAAATTTTTTCCTCTCAATATGAAATTTTTATTAAAAAAATAATAAATAGAAAATAGAAAATACCTTTGTGGAAAACCCATATGAGAAATAGGGTTAATAACATTTAGTCTTAATAAGAGGGAAAGAGAAATGAAATAGTCACCATCAAATTATGATCCCGATTTAGAGAACATTAGTGGAAATTAGAGACACATAATTGGAGGGAAATGTAAATATTTATACGGAGTGATTGAGGTCATCAATCACAAACAAGTGTAAAATTGAGGGCCTCAAAACCTTCAATCTACGATGATTTAAAATATCATCGGTTCAACAAAACATAAGGTATTAGGATAACACATTTTTGGTTTTTATATCCTTTCCCTAATGTTTAAGAATTAATTTCTTAAAAAAAATACTTGACAAGTAGATTTCCATCCATTAACTAATTTCTACCACAAACTCATCTTTCTCTCAAAAAGATTATAGAACTCAAAAATATTCTATGAAAACTAATCGTATATGGTTTAAAAATAAAATGAATTTTTAATTAATATATCATGCCATTTTAAAAAAGCTATATTATACAAACCATGACATCACATAGGCCAGTGGTAGGTGATGTACCATCGTCACCCTTTGATTGCGGGTTCAAGTCTCGTGGCCTTGCCGGACGCGACAGGTTGTCGCCCGACCTCCGACTTGTCCTTTTTATAACAATCCAAAAATAATCTTAAGAAATGTTTTAACCTTATAAAATAGTATCCAATGTCAAACATAATTTATTCCTAAATTTAGACTTATCCAAAATACTTCTTTCCAAACTCACCGTCCAAAATTTATAAGAAAGGTCAACATAACATAATGAAGATCTCTTTTTTCCGCATAATATCATGTGAGTACCTTCATAATGTATGGTAACACACTAAATTACCATAAAAACTTATATATTATATTCATGATCCCTTATTCCTTATAGAATACTAGGTATATTCCTTATATCCAAAAATTTTGAATAATCCAACGATGATGGAATAAACAAACCATTAATCAGTTCCATGGTTGTCAAGAATATCCAATATAATTTATCCCAATAAACCATCTCTTATTCCAATATCACTACCTTAGTATCAGAACCACATTAAGGTTTATATTACCTTCATCTATGTATTTTTCAAAAAGATTAACTTTCTTTTGTGTCACTTTTGTTAGTACCATATAATCTCAAATCCTCAATGAAATTGTACTGCAGTACAGTCCTTATTTATTTACATAATTCATATAACCAATACATCGTTGATACAACACTCAAATGACATAATTATATAATAGAAACATAATAACACTATTTATTAATCTTCATCTGCGGTGCTATCATAACTTGATTATTATCTAATAGTATCATTTTGGGCATACTCTGATGATTTGGACATTAATTCAATTAGTGTCTGAAATCCTTGAAGATGAAGCTTTGTACATTTGAAACTTTTTCTTACCCTTGAAATCACGTAATTTGTGTCCTTTTTCTCCACACTTATATCAACCTCTTATTCTTTTCATGCATTTACCAGGGTGATTCTTTTTACAGTTATCACATATGGGAAAATCCTTCTTTCCCTTCAACCCTTTATTCATCATTCTCTTTACCATCATTTTCTTCTATGGCTTCCCTTAAAAACCATGGGAATCAGAGAATTATTTAATAATATTATTAACACATGATACCATTTATTAATATTATGACAATACAAGGGAGACTATTTCCCTTCTAATTTTTTCTTAGGACTATGAAAGATGGGATCCTTCTTACTCTTTGGACCATGGGTATTGCTGGAGTTCTCATTCCTTCTAGTGGGAACCATTTCAAAATAATGGCATACACTAGGTTAGTTTATGAATTGAAATAAATAATTCTAAATTTGTAAAACAGTTACCATAAATTGAATAGTTTATGGATATAATCCATAGTCATAAAATTGTTTTCCTTGAGGAATTATTTACTCACAAATCCATCCTAATGGTTTGAAATTAAAATGTGAATTATCATAAGAATATCCCCTGGGAGTATCGTAACCAAGAGTGAAGCAAGGCCCATTGTCGTGTACCCGGATACACTGGGTCATGCCCAAAACTCCTTATAAGAGTTTTCACTTTTAGGTACATCTATTCCAGAGTTTCCTCTACCTTCTTGTATCTAGACAGATATGTATTTGGTTGGAAAACTCACAAAATGTCTATATTACAAAAATTCTAGGAAGTTATTCTATACTAATCCTCAAATCCATCTTTGGGTAATGTTATATAATCATAGTTTTTTTATAAATCTAGATTCCAAGGTTTTTACTAAACTTTATTTGATACCAACTGTAATGCCTGACCCCAGAAGCCTAGGGAAGGTGCATTATTTTAATACATTGGCATGATTACAAAGTATCAAGTCCCGAAGGACCGATCATTTTAGTTGTTATGGAAAATAGATTACATACATGAACATTACATTACACATTCAAACATAAATAATCCATTGATAAGGCCATTATTACCCTAGCTTAACCCTGCATATCAAACCTAATACACTTCTCGGATTCCTAGGTAAAAAAAACATAAAAAAGGGGTGATCTCAGATTCTCAGTAAAGGTAAATAATTTAGCATAATCTAAAACATTTTATGGAAAGATGTGTAATTAAAACAATAGGCTTCTAAAAACATAAAATTGAACATAATATGGAGAAAATAAATCCAACATTACCATATAAACATGCAGATGGATATTATACTAGTCTAATAAGCACATGTCATAATTAAATTCATAATTTGGGAATGGCTAATGCAAGATATCATTTCTGCATAGTCAAGGCCTCGTGCTAAGACTACAAATAATTTTTTTGTCAAGGACTTGTTCCAAGACACTAATTTGTCTCATGAGACTTACTGATGCATCGAGGGTCTATAGTGGGCCCCACCCATCACTTTCTATGTCCACTTCATTCCTCATATATATGAAAATGTGGAAATATAATATAAACATTTATATTAAAACTAGCATATGAAATGTCAATACTTTATCCATAAACCATGAATGGTATAAAAATATCACATCCACAGTCAACCATATCATAACTCATTCAATACAATATGTAAGATTGTATTATAATAAATCAACCTCAATCAAAAATAATATCCAGTAAAAGATGTTGAAATAGTTGAAAATGATCAGTAAAACTTTTTGAGAGAAATATACCTTTTTATGAAATCATTTAAAAGTCAAACATTTATAAATGATGTCATTTAGAAGAGATTTTTTAATCAAATTGTCCCATACAACTTTGAAACATTTTAAAGTAATTATCATTTTAAAACAATCGTGTCCATATAAATAAGTCCTTAAAATCATTTTGAAAACATTGACATTAATTAAAAAGATTTAGAAAATATTTATTTAAAACATTTAAAATGATGATAATGTTAAATATTACCTTCCATAAAACATAAAAGATTCCTTTTGAAAAAAACATTATGATAAATGGACATAAATGATACATATGTCCTAGAAAATACTTGCACATAAATAATCTCATATAATAATGAGATTGAAGAATTAACCCTAACCTTGCACTTTCCTTTAGTCGAGGGTACATTTAACCTCTTGTATAATGACCACTGTATGTTATTAAACTATAACAGAACCATTTTAATTTTTATTATATCATACATGAATTATTTATGACTTTATATTTACCATTAATAATAATTTCCTTGTTAAAGTCATATTTCGGGTAATAATCACTTTCTTTATCGTACATGTTTTCACTTGTTATTCTTGATTGTATCACTTATATCATGATTTAATCGATTAAAGAATATAAAACATTTTTTATGTATCATATATATATATATAATATAAATATGTATAATATATAGATATATGAAATGGAAAACATCGTTTATGGAGACAGTAGGCCGTACATATGCATAAACGCAGTTTTTATTTTCATATCGTATTGAACGGATATAAGTGAATGAGATATATGTAAATACACACACAAAAACACACAAATATATATAAATATATATATTTCTAGTAGAATTATTATTTCGTATAATACATACTTATTAAATATTTTTTTATAATCAGCGTTGAATGGTGAATGTGGAAATGAATCTCATCGCGTCAAAGAGACGGTAAGTCGTACGCACACATGAGTGACAATATCATTTCCTTAATAATATAAAGGGGTGAAATTGGATGGTATATTAATTTTAAAGAAACATTATAATGTTATTTTCATTATTTATATACATATTACTCATTATTATATCCATCCAAGTAACATAGTGTTGAATAACAAATTACACCATAACGTGGAGACGGTAAGCCGTACGTACACATGCATGGTGACATTATTATTTATAGGATGGATAGAATAATGAATATGGTCTTACCATATTTATAATAACATCACAGTATGTATAAGTTACAGTATTTATTATTTTGGTATGGAAATAACAATGAAAGAGAAAGTGGAAGAAGAAAAGAACTTCGAAAGAGGAGATAAAATAATTACCTCTTATTTGGGTGTTTCCTTTTGATTTGAACAAAAGGGCTCCTTATGTTGTCTTTATGCTCAATGTAATGACTCTAGGTTGAAGTTAGGGAATTTGGGAGGAGCGTTGGGCTAGGGTTGGCCGAGCCAAATTCCTTTGGAGGTGTGATTTTGAGAGAAGGACAAGTACACTTTTATAAGGACTCACTAGGTGCATCCAAGAGACCCGAGATCAAATCCAGGTGGAGGCATATTTCCGAGTACTGTAGCATGCACTATTCAGTAATGTAGCAGCTAGAACTATTCATCCATCTGGGCCTTCGGGCCACTGGTTTGGTCCTCGGGTCCTGCAAGGCTTTCGGGCCACCCAAGGCCTTCAGGCCAGTTGATTCTCAAGGCCTTCGGGCTACCTTAAGGCGTTAGGGCCACCCCAAGGCCTTATGGCCACATGAATGCAGGCCCCAAACAGACTAAAAAAAGGAGCATCCCCATAAGAGGATTCAGAGAAGGTGCACTCACCAGAGCAGAGCCAAATGGATTGTCAGAATGAGGGGTTATGGCTATGCCATCGGTACCAGCCTGTGCTTGCACGAGAAGCCTAGCCAGACGGTCATGTAAAGGTGGAGAGATACTATCAAGATGAAGATGCTAGGGAGAGGCAGTTCCTTGTAGATATTCCGGTTTAATTCCATAAGACCTTCAGGTCATGTAATCTCCTAAGCATACGGGCCATGTAATCTCTAAGCCTACGGGCCTTATAAGGGTTCCCCCTCATCCCTTGAAAGGGGGTTATCAAAAATAAATAAAAAATGAAGGCCTTCGGGCCATTCAGGACAAAATTGATTCATTTCGAAGCTGAGATGGTGATGGGTCTAAATCCTCTCAACCAATAGGGTTTAGACAAGTTATGTCACCATATTAACCATATTTTATAGATTCAACTCTTAGTTAAATAGTTTAACTTTTACCATGTTCTCTTATATTATTATAATAAATTGTTAATAAAGTTACTATAAAAATCCAAGAGGACCCCAAGTGGTTCATTATTAAAATATATAATCTTACCTAATTCTTTTGGATGGACCTTATATTTTTAGAAGTATTTTATCATTTAATAAAATAGTATTCGTTTTAAAAACCCATTTATGTTAATTTTGACAGTATTTAGTATTTGGTTTTTGAGAAGGTCATAAAAGAATAATTACTTCGACAAAAATTCATTGAATAAACCCTAACATGTCATACTAACAAATAAAATTTGTTAAATTCACCAAAATTCTCAATTTACATTTATTTTGATGTTTATAACATAAATTATTTTAATCTTTCATTAATAAAGTAATTACTGTATCATCAATGTGTCATTAATAAATTTAATATTTTAATGTCTAAAAATTATACATAAAGTACCATGATGTAGAAAATATTTTTATATTTATAATTAATATTTATAGTCAAATTTTTCTTATGTATAACCCTATATTAAAAATGATTTATCTATTAAACATTGAATTTTATACTTTTAACTCTTCTTTAAATAAAATAACAATAAATATCCTAATCTGATCCAAGTTGATCAAAAGGATCATATTTTATTCCGAAGATTTTTTTTGGTCGAAATACACTTATCCAATAATATTAGGACATGTGTTAGGGTAATTATAATATAATTTTTACCTTTAATTACCATATTTACATTTAACCGTGGTAAATAAAATTCAAAAGATACCATTAACCAAAAATTATTTTTATCCTGTTGATTCAAATTTTATTTACTAATATCAACTGTGTCTCTCATATTTTTTAAATTCAATTCATAGAAACGATAAAATTACGTTTTATGAAAATTTGCAAATGTTCCTAGAAGGTGGGTAAAAGGCAGTAAAAAGTTCAATAAAATTATATATATATTTATATATAATCTTATCATAAAATGACTCCAATTAATTAAATTGGAATAAAATAGGTATTAGGTATCTTTTTTGACTTAAAATGAGTTTAGATAAAATAAATAATTATTTAAATAAAAAATATGTTTAAAAAAATATTGTTTTTCACTGTTCATCAAAAATTAAATGTTTTAAGAAAAATACCATAAATTCAAACTAAGATAATTTTGATATTACAAATACAAAAATTAAGCCTATTTTACCAAATTCAAAACATATAAGCTGATTAAATTAATTTAATATTAATTCCCGTTGTTAAAACCAAAATGCGGATTTTTAAAAAAGTAAGAACTATCACAAGATTGACATGTGTTTATGTTCAATTTAAATTTGAAATTACTTATAATGACCTAAATTATATTAAATGAAAAATAATATAATCTAATTGTACATTAAAACTAATCAAATGCATAATTTATCACTAGAAATTATTTTGATTAAAAAATTTGTTTTCAATTAAAATTTAGTATTTTTCACTATTCATCAAAATATGAAAGTTATCAGAAATGTACCAGAATTTTATCGAAACTATATTGTTATGTCCCGATTATAAAAAAGAGTTCAATTTCACTAAACTGAATATATAAAAGTGTAAAATATAGTATTTGAAAAGGGTTCTCCATTAAAAGGTGGAAAAACTGCATTTTTTTTAAAATAATTCTTTTATTTGAAAATTCAATTTGTCCGTATATTATTTTTAATAAACAGAAAAGTTGAATGATAAAATTATATAGGACATATATAAAATTCAAAATGTGGTTAATACTATTCATAACTGCATTTTTAACGAATAGTTTGGTAAGTTGTGGTGCGCTCGATCTTGGTGTTGTGTGTAGCGCAAGCTATTGAATTACTTTAAAGAGATAACGTACTATGAAATAATGGGGTGTTAAATTCTCCACTTCTTTAATAAATTGAGTCATCGAAATTTGACATTGTTCTTTGAAAATAAAATGTTTAAAATAGAAAATACGTTTGGGGAAAACCCACATCGAAAATAGGGTTAATAAAATTTAGTCTTAATAAGAGGGAAAGAGAAATGAAAAAGTCACCACCAAATTATGATCTCTATTAAGAGAACATTGGTGGAGATTAGAGACACATAATTTGAGGAAAAACGTAAATATTTATATGGAGTGATTGGGGTCATCAATCACAAACAAGTGTAAAATTGAGGGCCTCAAATCCATCAATCTATGATGATTTAAAATATCATCGGTTCAACAAAACATAAGTTGTTAGGATAACACAATTTTGGTTTTGAGATCCTTTCCCTAATGTTTTAGAATTAATTTCTTAAAAACAAGAATACTTGACAAGTAGAGTTCCATCCATTAACTAATATATACCACAAACTCATCTTTCTCGATAAAAGATAATAGAACTCAAAAATATTCTATTAAACCTAATCATATAGGGTTTAAAAAAATGAATTTATAATTCATCTATCATACCATTTTAAACAACTACATTATAAAAACTAGGACATCGTGTAGGAAAGTGGTAGGTGTGTATTGTTGTCGCCCTTCGGTTGCGGGTTCAAGTCTCGCGGCCTTGTCGGATGCGACGGGTTGTCGCCTAAACTCTAGGTTTTCCTTTTTATAAAGATCCAAAAATAATCTTAAGAAATGTTTTAACCTTATAAAATAGTATCCAATTTACAAATTAATCCATTCCAATCTTTAGACATATCCAAAATACTTCTGTCCAAACTGACAATCCAAAATTTGTAAGGAAGGTCAACATAACATAATGAAGATCTCTTTTTACTACATAATAACATGTGAGTACCTTCATGAAGTATTGTGACACCTAGAATTACCAAAAAAACTTTATTTATTAGATTCATGGTCCCTTATTACTTATAGAATACTAGGTATATTGTTTATATCCAAAAATAATGAATAATCCAACAATAATGGAATAAAAAACCATCAATCACTTTCATGGTAGTCAGGAATATCCAATATAATTTATCCAAATCAGCCTTCTCTTATTCCAAAGTCACTACCCCAGTATCAGGACCATATTAAGGTTTATCTTACCTTCAACCATGTATTTTCCAAAAATATTATCTTGCTTTTGAGTCACTTTTATTAGTACCATACAATCTCAAATCTTCAATGAAATAGTACTATAGTACAATCCTTATTTATTTCTATATTTCATATAACCAATAATTCTTTGATACAACACTCAAATGACATAATTCTACAATAAAAACATAAGAACACTAGTCATTACTCTTCTTCTGTGGTAGTATCACAACTTGATTGTTATCCAATTACATCATTTGGGGAATGCTCTGATAATTTGGAAATTGATTCGCATAATGTCCCCAATCCTTGAAGATAAAGCATTGTACATTTGAAACCATTCTCTTACCCTTAAAATCACATAATTGGTGTCCTTTTTCTCCACACTTATAAAAACATCTCATTCCCTTCAAGAATTTACCAAGGTTATTCTTTCCAAAGTTATCACATATTGGAAAATCCTTCTTTCCCTTATTCCATTTATCCATCTTTCTCTATACCATCCTTTTATTCTCTGGCTTCCCTTCAAATCCATAGGACTCAGAGAATTATTCAATTATCTTATTAACACATGATATTATTTCTTCATATGATAAGAATATGTTGGAGACTATTTCCCTTCTAAATGTTGGCTTAACACCATTAAAGATATAATCCTTCTTACTCTTTAGATCATTTGTATTGTTGGAGTTATCATTCCTTCTATGGGGCACCATTTTTAAACAATGTCATACACTAGGTTAGTTTATGAATCAAAATAAATAATTATAAATTTAAAATACACTTAAAATGAATTGAACAGTTTATGGATATAATCCATAATCATAAAATTATTTTCATTAAAGAAGTATTTGCTCACAAATAATTCATAATGGTTTTTAAATAGAATGTGAATTATCTAAAGCATATCCCCTAGAAGTGTCGTAACAAAGAGTTAAGCAAGGCTCATGGTTGTGTACCAAGATACCCCAGGTCAAGCTCGAAACTCCTTTTCAGAGTTTTCACTCCTTAGTACATCTGTACCAGAGCCGCCTCAACCTACTCATATCCAGTGATGTATTTTTTTGTAAAACTCACAAAATCTCTATATTACCAAAATTATAGGAAGTTCTTCAATACTAATCCCCAAATTCTATATTTGGATAATGTTCTCTAATTCGAGCTTATTTTAAATCTAGTTTCTAGGGTTTGAACTAAATTTCTTCTGATACCAACTATAATTCCCCAACCCCATAAGCCCAGATCCGGTGCATTATTTTAATACATTGGAATGATTACACTAAATCAAGTCCCAAAGGACCGATTAGTTTATCATTCTTGGGAAATAGATCACATACATGAATGTTACATTACAAATTAAAACATAAAACACAACATAAATAATATTTTTATAACACCATTATTCCCCTATATTAACCCTTGATATCAAAAATAATACACTTCATAGAATCTTGGGAAAACAAAACATAAGAAATGGGTGATCTCATATGCTCAGTAAGGGTAAATAATTTAGCAGAAGCTATAAAATTTTAATGCAAGATGTGTAACAAAAAAAACATCATTTGAAAAACATAAAGATGAACATAATATGGATAAAATAAATAAAACATTACCATATAAATATTCACATGTTTATTGTACTAGTCTAATAATTACATGTAATAATTAATTTCTTAATGAGAGAATGCCTAACACCGAACATAATTCCCACATAGTTAAGGCCTCGTGCATAGACTACAAAATTGTTTTTTGTCAAGGCCTCTTCCAAGACACTAATTTGTCTCATGGTACCTACTAATGCATCGAGGGGCTATAACATGCCCCTCCCATCAGCTACTAAGTCCACTGCATTCCTCATATGAAAATGTAGAAACATTACATAAACATTCATATTAAAACTTGCATAATAAATGTCAATAATATAACCATAAACCATTAATGGTATAAAAATAGCACATTCATAGTCAAACATATCATAAATCATTAAGTACAATATGAAATATTGTAATATAATAAATCAACCTCAATCAAGAATAATATCTAGTAAAGGATGTTCACAATGTTGAAAATGATCAGTAAACCGTTTTGAGAGAAATATCCCTTTTTGTGAAATCATTTAAAAGTAACAACTTTATAAAGGATTACATTTAAAACATATTTTTAAATCAATTTTTACCATACCACTTTGAAATATTTCAAATGAATAAACATTTTAAAACAATCATGTCCATATAAATAAATCTTTAAAATCATTTTGAAAAATTGGACATTAATTAAAATGATTTAGAAAAATAGTTCCTTAAAACATTAAAAATGATTATCTAGTTAAATAGTACCTTCCATAAAACATAAAATATTCATTTTGAAAAAAAAATTGATACAATGACATGGATGATAAATATTTCCCAGAAAATACTTACATATAAATAATCATAGATAATAATGAGAGTGAGGAATTAACCCTTACATTGTACTTTCCTTTAGTCGAGGGTACGTTTAACCTCCTGTATAATGACCATGGTATGTTATTAAATTATACTAGAACCATATTAATATTTATTATCTCATAAATGATTTGTTTATGAAATTATACTTCCTATTATTAATAATATCCATGTTTAAGTAACATTTCGGGTAATAATCACTTTCTTTATCGTACGTGTTTTGACTTGTTATTCTTGATCATATCACTTATATCATGATTTAATTCATTCCAAAATATAAAGAATTATTTATGTATCATATATATATATATGTAGAATATAAATATGTATAACAGATAGATATATGAAATGGAAAACACTGTTTATGGAGACGGTAGGTCGTACGTACGCATAAACGCTGTTTTCATTTTCATATCGTATTGAACGGAAGTTAGTGAATGAGATATATGTAATTACCCAAAAAAAACACACACACATAGATATATATTTTACAGAAGCAATATTATGTCATATAATAAATACTTATTAAATATATATTTTTATAATCATCGTTGAATGGTGAACGTGGAAATGAATCTCATCGCGTCGTGGAGACAATAAGTCGTACGTACACACGAGCGATGATATCATTTCCTTCATGATTAAAAGGTGTGAAATTGGATGTTATATTAATTTTATAGAAACATTAAAACGTTATTTTCATTATTTATATACATATTACTCATCATTATATCCATCCAAATAACATAGCGTCGAATAAAAAATTACACAACGGCGTGGAGATGGTAAACCGTACGTACGCACGCATGGTAGCATTGTTATTCATAGGATGGATAGAATAATGAATATCGTTATACCATATTTATAATAAATCAATGTATTTATAAGGTACTAGAGTTATTATTTTAGATTTTAAATAACAAAGAAAGTGGAAGTGGGAGAAGAAAAGAACTTTGAAAGAGGTGATAAAATAATTACATCTTCTTTTAGTGTTTCCATTTTATTTGAACAAAATGGATCCTTATGTTGGATTTATGCACAAAAAAGGCCTATAGGTTGAAGTGATGAAATTTGGGAGGAGATTTTGGCAGGGTTTGGCTGATCCGGATGGCTTTGGAGGTGTGATTTTGAGAGAATGGGAAGTACTCTTTTATAAGAGAGGTGAGGGTCGCTATAGGAAAAGTTTTAAATATTATTTTATTATAAAAGAATTTTTGGTTTCTAATGGCTCAAAATTAATTTATTTCAAATATAAGGATGGTATGGGTCTAAATAATCTCAACCAATTAGTTTTATACAAGTTTAGGTCCCCATATTTACCCTCTCTTTTAGATTTAACTCTTAGTTAAATAGATTAACTTTTACCATATCCTCTTGTATTATTATAATAAATTGTTAAGGAAATTACAATAAAAAGACAAGAGAACCTCGAGTGGTTAATTATTTACATATATAATTTTATCTAAATCTTTTGGATGAACCATATATTTTTAGGAGTATTTTAGCATTTAATAAAATTGTATTTGTTTTAAAAACACATTTATGTCAATTTTGACACTATTTAGTATTTAGTTTTTGTGATAGTCAAAAAAACATTATTACTTCAAACAAAATTAAATGAATAAACCCTAAAATTTCATATTAACCTCTAAAATTCATGAAATGCATAAAAATTCCGAATTTACATTTCTTTTGATATTTATAAAATCAATTATTTTAATCATTCATTAATAATTAATTACTACATCATCATTGTGTCATAAATAAATTTAATCTTTTAATGTATAAAAATTATAAATAAACTATAAATATGTAGTAAATAATTTTATATTTTTAATTAATATTTATAATATAATTTAACTTATGTATAACCCTATATTAAAAATTCTTTAGTTATTAAACATGGACTTTTACACTGTTAACTCTTCTTTAAATAAAATAATAATAAAGTTCCTAATCTAATCCAAGTGGATAAAAATGATCATATTTTATTCCTAAGGTTTTTTGGGGTCTAAATACACTTATCCAATAGAATTAGGACATGTGTTAGAGAAATTATAATATCATTTTTACCTTTAATTACCATATTTACTTTTAACCGTGGTAAATAAAATTCAGAAGCTACTATTCACCAAAAATTATTTACATCCTATTGAATCAAATTTTACTTACTGATATTAACAATGTTTCATAGATATTTGAAATTCAATTCATGGAAGTGGTAAAAATATGTTTTATGGAAATTTGAAAATGTGCCTAAAAGGTGGGTAAAAGACAGTAAAAAGTTCAATAAAATTTTATATATCTTATATTATTATAAAATGACTCCAATTAATTAAATTATAAAAATAAAGGTATTATGTATATTTTTTTACTTAAAATAATTTTAGGTAAAATAAATAATTATTTAAATAAAAATTCAGTTTTAAACAAAAATAGAGTGTTTTTACTATTCATTAAAAATTGAAAGTTTTCAGAAAAATACCAAAAATTCTCCAGAAGATAATTTTGATATTCTGAATCGCAAAATTAAGTATATTTTACTAAATTAAAAAAATATAAGTTTAGTTCAGTAATTTAAAATTAATTCCCGTTGTCAGAACCAAAAAGTGAGTTTTTTAAAAACTAAAAACCATCAAAATATTTGCATATGTTTATGTTCAATTTAAATGTGAAATTACTTATAATGATCAAAATTATATTAAATGATAAAAATATAATCTAATTATACTTTAAAACCACTTAGATTCAAAATTTTACACTATAAAATATTTTCATTAAAAAAGTTGTTTTCAATTAAAATTTATTATTTTCCACTATTCATCAAAATATGAAAGTTATCAGAAAAGTTCCCAAAATATATCCAAACTAAATTTTTATGTCCCGATTCTAAAGAAGAATTTAATTTCACTAAATTAAATATATAAAAGTGTCAAATATTGTATTTAAAAATGGCTGCCATTTAATGGTGGAAAAACTTCATTTTTTTAAAAATTATTCTTTTATCAGAAAATTGAATTTGTCCTTATATTATGTCTAAGAAACACAAAAGTTGAATGTTAATATTATATAGGGAATATATAAAATTCATAATTTGGTTAATACTATTCATAACATCTTTTTGAATGACTAGTTTGGTAAGTCATGGTGCGCTTGATCTTGGTGTTGCGTGTAGCGCAAGCTATTGAATTACTTTAAAGAGATAAAGTTTTATGAAATCATGGGGTGTTACATTTATATTTATATAGGAAAAATATTTTTATATTATAAAATTATTTTTACATTATTTTACATCTGGTCTGAAAATATTCCCAAAAAAATTATGTTCAAAATATATGTCATATATGTTTTTTAAGAATTAAATTCATAACTTTTTCACAAGAAAATATCAGTTACCTTCTAGTAAAATTAAAAAAACTACAAAAATAATAAACAATGTCCCTATAAAAATTTAATAAAATTAATAAAAATCTGAGGAAAAATACCTTTTATGAATTTTTAACATCCCCCTTTGATAATAAAAAAAATTATAGGACATGGTTATATAAAAGAAATAATTTTATCAAATAAACATCATTTAAGATATCGACCAAAAAATTTTGTGATATTCTTCTTTTGAATTTAAGGAAAAATTCTGACGTGAATCTTAATCCTTCACCTAAATTAAAATTTATTCTAATAAAATATTTTATGCATTGTTATAAAAAAATATAAATCTGATAAAAATATAGATGATATTCTAATTATTTGAAAACAAAAAAACAGGCAGAAGGAAAAAAATAAACCTTACCCAATCTCACGTAGTTTTTAATGCAATAAGATTTGTTTAAAAAAAATTATATTGGGGATCAATTTAGTTTGATCAATCCCAAATTCTATTAGATGTATTAAGAAATATCATTATTTAATATTTCTGTAAAAATATATGGAATATTAATTTGAGTTCTAATAAATTCAAAGATTATATCTCCTTTTTGTGTGTGATATACAAGAAGATGGTGTCTTACATATATCTATTTTTCTTATGTTTTTATATTTAGTTTCATAAAAAATATTATAATACTAGCATTATAATAGTGGATTGTTTTTTGGGTGAAATGAAAAAAAAATAATGAGTGTATGCTTCATCCAGAACACTTAAGCATAAATTAATCTAGGTGATACATATTCTATTTCAGTTGTAGAAAGTGATACATAATTTATTTTATTGTATTACCATGAAGCTAAAGGTTCTCCTAAGAAATGAAATTTTCTAAAATTATATTTTCTCTCTAATATAAAACCTCCAAATCCATCATCTAAGTAACTTTTAAGAGTAAAATCATTTCTAGAAGACTAAATTAATCCATGTTCCGAATTAAATTTATGTGAAGGGAAAATAAAATTTACCACTATTATGTGTGTTTCCTTTGGGTTTTATTAACATATCAATCATAAACATACTAGAAACGTAATATCTAGTTGAATAGTTATTAAATATATTAACCATTTAATCATATTTCTATAAATATTTGGGCCTACCATTTTATCAGATTCGTCAAGATCAAGTTTGATAAATGCTTCTACATGATTACTTATACTAGATGCATTTTAAAGACAAAATAAGTTTAGTAAGTCTTTGATATATTTCTGAAAATTTATTGTTTTACATTATAAATTATTGAGGAATTTAGAAACAAAGGATAAAGTTGGAGTTCTTCCACAACGATCATTTACAACACATTTTTCATAAGTTTAAAAAAACTATTAGAAATAGATATTTTTAGTTGAAAAAAAAAATTTCCAAATAAATTTTGACAATCGTGATTCCTTAAAATAATTTCATTTTAAAAAGACTTAGATCTTCACTTTAACAAAATTATTTTGAATTTAATATCTAGGACGTCTACAGTTCCAATCTCTTGGAAATTGTTTAATCCCATAGAGTTTCTTTTTTAAGTTTAAAAACATTTTCTATAAATTTAATGTCTTAATATCCATAAGTATTTTCCACATAATCATCCTATTGAAAGCATCAATTAGGAAAATAACATTTAATATCCATATAAAATAAATTAAAAATAAAATATGGAATAAAGGCTAGTAATATTTGGATATATTATAGTCTTTCTACTTGCACAAATGTTTCACTATAAGTTATGAATTCCGATATCTCGTGGGGCATTGTTAAGTCTTACGAGGCTAACCAATTTTAGTAATTTATATTAAACTCATACAACCTACTAAAATATGTATTATCTAGAAATTTCGAGTGTCAAACACACAAGTATAGATCATATGATGTAAATTAATTAATGAAACTGAAATTACAATTTTTTAATTCATTTAGAGAAAATGGAAATAGAAGCAAAGATTGGGGGTTTAAATCAATGGATGGGGCATGTCAGGTTTAGTGACTTTTACTTTAGTGTGATAGGTATTTAATTGAAATTGAGTTTATTTAGTTTCGTTCAATAATTGGTTCAAAAAGGACCCATGTTATGGGCACCCTTACCTAATCATATGTTTTCACCTTTGGAATGGTTATCTACATAGTGTGAACACAAAAATAGTTGACTGAAAACCTTGTTTAAACTTAACTGACTCGTGTTTCATAATATTCTTATAAAAAATTGTAGCAATTAATTGATTCAATGAAAATTAAACTTCAGAACATAGTAAGAATCATGAAATATAAAAAAGATGGAGAATTAGAATTGAATAAATGGTTTTCAACAATCCAAAACATGAATATAATGTGAAAAATAAACCCTTAGTGCACATATTCATCCAATCACATCACCCGAAACTAATGGACTACTCTATCATGATGAGAGTGAGTGAAATGTATACCTGAGGAAGACTAATAGAGAATAAATGCTTCAGATAATCACCCCATTGTCTGGAGTATGTTCCCTGGGATTTCTTGGCGTCCACTAGTCCCATAGTGTCTTAGAATGGCATCCAAGGACGGTATTTATATGCCAAAATTATAGAATCCCATGGCCCATCATCATTATTTTTTTATGCATCTCCATCATCATTCTGTGTACCTGGAATACATTTAGTGTAATTCATATCTAGGTTTTTTTCCACTGCATTGAATCTGTGGAAACTTCATACGCTAGTTCGACTCAGGTCATGTCATGTACTGGAGACTCATGATGTGTACTTTAGGTTCACAGCTTGTTACATCATCATGATGTGTTCTACATGGTCTTCAGAATTCCATGAACTGAAACTACACACCTTTTACTCTCAGTACATGATGTGTACCGGTTCTACTCCATAATTTCCATCTTCCTTCTCTCTCAAATATACGGTGTTTCACCACTTTTCTTCGCTCGCGATGCAAAGGGACTTTTATCTTGCAATTTCACCACTTTTAATTAAATTTTAAAATAATCATCATTTACTTTCATAAAACATAAAATAAGTAAATTTATTCCTAATTGGAAATATTATGAAATTAAAAAAAATCTTTATTAAAACACCGAAAAATGTATGCATGAAATTCAGTTATCAACTTCTTATTTACATTAACATTTAGCAATAAGTCTTTCATTATTTCTAACAAGAGTTCAATTATCATCAAAAAGTTTTCAAAAAAACCATTTTCATCCAATTATAGGTAGATATTTAGGTAATTCAATTGGGGTTCAAACTTGATTCATTTCCAATTGATTGAGTTTTTTTTACATAGAATTTATTCGACATTCATCAGCTAAGGAATATTTGATCATTTTAGTTTCAAATTTTGATAAGATTTCAACATAATTACATTGTTTTCATAAGGAAATTCATGTTTTAACCAGTTGAATTACATCAAGAATAAAATTATCAACAGGATGAATCCTTAATATCAATTGGTATTTAGGTATGGAAGTAATTTATTCTAGAAATGGTATATATATATCCTCTATTGATGTTAATTCTAGATATTTAAAATCTAAAATTATATATTCTGGTAGATTGACTATCAGTATTTGTGAATCGGATTCTATAAAACTAACAAGATCATTTAAAAAATCATTCAAATGAAAGTCATAATGTTTTTCAAAAACAAAACAATCAAATTTATAAGAAATTTCATGAACCATTTATTCAAAACCATCCCTTCTTTTGTAAAAAACTCTATAATCCTTAATAGTAATATAATAATAAATAAAAATTCCATCATCAGATTTATAATCAAATTTATATAATTTATATCTAGTATCCAAGATGAATACTTTACACTCAAAGACTCTGAATTTATATTATTTTGGATTTCTTCTAGTTCATTGTAAGAACCCTGTTTTTCACTCAGGTATGGATCCTTTTATTTTCAGTATAAATCTTTACTTTGGACCTAATATAGATTCCTAATGAGTTAGAAATGGTTCTGAGGGTGTCTAGCTCTTTTTTGGAGCTTGGAACACCTCTTTTAGGGAAAACAGTTCATGTCTCACGGTTTGTGCGTGGTTTTTGCACAATTTTCATAACCGTGTGGTTTGTATTCTTTTTGGAAAGTGGCACCTCACATGGTTGGCGCACGACCGTGCAGCCAAATCGTGAAAATTCCCCTTTTTCCTAGGTTCGAGAAAAACCATCTTGCACAGTTTGTGCACGGTTTGACAAACCGTGCAGATAGACTATGCACAGGCTAAAAACCATTGTAAAGTCTAAAATACCCTTAATGATCTATTAATCCTCCTCCTTCCTCCCTAATTCGAGTTTATGTGGAATTAACCTATTTCTCTCTAAATTTTGGAGGATTTTGAAGATCCAAATGTGTAATAAAGAGATCTCCTTCATCCGACATCCGATCGAGCTTCCGTTTCTCACGTTGGATGCGCAACGGTAAGTACTCGAGTCCTCTTTATTCATTCTTCTTCTGTTTCACTCTCGACCTAGATATCACCAAGTGAGAGTTTTTCATCTTTTCTTATATCTACTCTGATGCAAGAAAAATAAAGGGTCGATACCAGAGGAAAAGGCTTGTACAACCCTATGGTTGGTGGTCTATAAATCATCCCTAAAGTTCATTGATTTTGGGATATTCCTGTGGGGCCCACTAGTTTCATTGGAAACAATTTCTTAAATTAACATGCCATGATTATACTTATTATAATTTTATGGTTATGATATTTCTAAATATGTGATTACTTGTTAGTTTTTACACCCACAACTCAATCAGCCTCATGTCGAAGGTTATTCCATAATTGGGTTTTTAGTGTTTCAGCATATTTGAGCCACCGTTCAGGTGTGACTTTTCTTGAAATTTCTAAAGGCGAGACACCTTATAATAATTGTCATGTTGTTAATTATAATTTCATAATTTCACATACCATGTATGCTCACCACTTGACACACCTAAAGTAACTGCTTACAAATTTTTATTAAATGTGAAATATGAAGTGTGAAATGGAATGAATACTAAGTATATAACTTGGCCTTATTAAAAGAGATTGAGTAAAGGTTACATGTCTACAACACTCATTTCCTTGTTGATGGAAGGTACTGGAGTGGACTTAAATAATTGATTGTGCCTTACGGGCTAAATAATACTTGATGAAATGGTTGCAACGCTACTTGGTCGATCTATAATAATGGAAGAAAAGGCTTGGACCAATGGGTTCAACTCTACTTGACCTATCCACAAAAATAGAAACAAGACTTGAACTAAATGAATTATTATATGATTACAGTATCAAATAGGAATGGACTGACTCGAGATCGCCTTGGATTCTAAAGGAGAATACCTTGGGTCTCCAGAACCCCATTCTGATTCAAGGATACAGTTTTCTTAGGTTGATACCCACCAAGACTCCAGTTCTTGTTTATTTCTTGGATGACCAGCATACTACTGTTGGGTCCCTTTCCTTATTAAAGGATACCTTGGATACATTCCTTGGATCCAATATTGACTAGTAGGTGCCATGGTGAAAGACAACCGGGCCCATGTCTTTTCTTAGATGTAACGCCCCGACCCTAGTTACCCGAGTCGGTGCATTGTTACATTATGTTGGAACGATCACAAAGAAATCATGTATCAAAAGACTGATCAGTTTAGTATTATTGGAAACAAGATTCATACATAAGTTCAACTTTACAGCTTGAAGAGAAATACAACACAAATATATTTCATTAGAAACATCCAAGCCTCCTAGAATATTCCTGCAGGTCACACATAACTAATTTCTTCATATCCTAGGAATATAAAACATAAGAAAGGGGTGAGCTCAAATGCACAGTATGGGTAAGTAATACAGCAGAAAATGAGAAAAATATTAAGCGTGGTAAATAATTGAAACCACATTCCTTTACCAATAATAAACATGAATACTTTTATAGAATGAATATGAGCTGAGTAAATAATTCCATAATAAAACATAATCATGGGTATTCTACTAGTCGAATGACCCCATGAACCATCAATATTATTTCCATAATGAGGGAATGTATAATGCTGGCCATTCGAAACATTTGGTCAAGGCCTCAGCCAAGACGTCTAAAAATGATTAAGGCCTCGGCCAAAACCATAAATCAAATTGGGAAAGGGCCTCGACCAATTCCACGTCTAGTTGTCTCATGAGACATACTGATTCATCGAGGAGCTATAGCGAGCTCCAACTGTCACTTACTAAGTCCAATACATTCCTCATATTAAAAGGATTAAACATATCCTAAACATTTGTATTAAAACTAGCATACGAAATGTAAATACATTAACCATAAATCATGAATGGTATAAAAATAGAACACCCATAATCAAACATATCACAAAAATTTCAATACAATATGGAAGTTTTGTATCATAATAAATCAACTCCAAATAAACTTAAAATCCATCAAAGGATGTTGACATAGATGAAATCAAAACTCTTTTTAGAAAAATAGCTCCTTCTATTTGGAAATCATTTAAGATTCACATAATTATAAAATAAAACATTTGCTTTGAAAATATTCTAATAAACTTGTAAGGGAATCATCGACGAGTTTATAATGGTAGAAAATAGTTGCACCCTCCATAGAAGTTAAAAAATACATTCTTACCTTAATTTTGTCGAAAAGGTTAAAAGGACCTTGTTTGGAAAATGACGGAAAGATTCCTTTATAAACATATTCTAAAAACTCAAACAAGGGTATAAATGACATTAACCCATATTCTGTAAAATAGTAAAATTTGTTGAAATACATTTTTAAGAAACATGGATGTTGATGACAAAGAGGTCCCAGTAGATAATTATGTATAAATAACCACAAATAATGAAGATATTGTGAAATAAACCCTTACCATGTAAATTTCCTTGGTTGAGGGTAGGTTAACCTCATGTATAATGGTGAAATAATTGTTATTTAATTATATAATAATCATATACATTAATACGATATCATATATGATCTTTTAACATTGCTTTGTTAATAATATCTTTGTATTATCATTATTTCAGGTGTTAACTGATTCATTTTCCTTTATATGCTTTGTTACGTAAGCCGTGTTTGTTATGGATAGGTTGTATCTTAGTAATATATAGAATCATATTAAGCCCTTAAACATTATTTGTAATCATCAAATGATAATTAGACTTGAATGGATACGATGGTGAATGAATCACATCACGTTCGTGGAGACGATAGTCCGTACGTACGCACGAGCGACAATATCATTCTTTTGATATTAAAATAATATATAATTTGATGGTATATCAAATATAAAGAATCATTATCATGTTATATTTATTATTTACATCAATTAAACATCATTATCATACCCATCCAAATAATAATGTTTTCAATAACAATTACACCACGACGTGGAGACGGTAAGCCGTACGTACGCACGTATGGTGACATGTCATTCAAAGGATGGATAGAATACTAAATATGGTTTTACCATATTTATAATAACATCACATTATATAGAATATACTAGAGTTATTATTTTTTAAAGGAAATAACAAAGAAAGAAGAAGTTGAAGAATAAAGGAACTTGAAAAAGGGTGGTGAAAACAATACATCTTCTTCGAGTTCTTCCTTTTCATTTGATCAAAAGGGCTCCTTAGGTTGCATTTTTGACATAAATAATTCCTCTAGGATGAAGGTAGGATGGGTGAGAGGTAATTGTGGTAGAATTTGGCCGATCCAAAAGGATTTTAATGTGTGAATTAGAGAGAATGGGGAGTGCCCTTTTACAAGAGGGGTGAGGGGAACCTTAGGAAAATCTAGAATTATTATTTTATTATAAAATTATATTCGGTTTCTAATTGAATGAAAGTGGATTATTAAAAATTTAATGTGGGTATTGGTCTAAAAACACTCAACCAATAGAATTTAGATAGTTTTGGGTCACTATATTAACTCTATCTTTTTTATTTAACTCTTAGTTAAACAGTTTGACATTTACCATGTCTCTTTGTATTTTTATATTATATAGTAAATAAACTTACTATAAACTTCCAAGATACCCCCAAGTGGTCAATTAATGATAAACCTATCATGATATAAGTCCTTTGGCCTAACCTTATATTTTTAGGACTAGAATATCAATTAATAATATAATATTTTTTAAAAAACTCTTTTATGTCTATTTTGACACTATTTAATAATTAATTTTTGTTAAAGTCTTAACAACTTTATTAATTAAAATAAAATTAATTCAATAAATCCTAACATGTAATATTAACCAATAAAATTCTTGTATGTCATCAAAACTTTCAAATTATACTCTTTGTAACATTTATAATACAAATTATTTTATTGTTTCATTAATAAGGAAAATACTGCATCATTATTGTGTCAAAAATAAATTTAATTATTCAATGTATAAAAATTATATTTTAAAATAAAATTATGTAGGAAATCATTTTATCTTTCTAATGAATTTTTATAGTCTAAAATTTAACATATATAACCCTATATAAAAATTGTTTTTCTAAAAGCTATATGCTTATGTCATTTTTGTATTTACATTAACTTAATTAATATAAAGTGTCATTATCACTTACAAGTGGATCCATGGGGTCCCAAAATCGACCCAAAGATTCCCATGGTCGGACATGTATCAACCAATAAGGTTAGGACACGTTTTAGGGTAATTTATTACTATTATAATAATATTGTTTACCCTTATTTACCTGATTTACCCTTTAACCATGGTAAATAAAATATTTACCGAAGTAATTATTAAAAATGACTAAAAATAAAAGTTACATATATACAAAATTTGGACCTCTTGATTATAAATATGGAATCTATTTTTCTAAATTCAAAACACAGAAGTGGCAGAAATTAATTTAAAATTAATTCCCGCTGTATTAAATGGTGAAAATATATTCTAAATATACTTTAAAACCACTCAAATTCATAATTTATCACTATTAATTTTTTCGATTAAAAATTTTGTTTTTAATTAATATTTAGTGATTTTCACTATTCATCAAAAATTTAATGTTTTTAGAAAAAATACCAAAAATTTACCCTAAGATAATTTCAATATTCAGAATCCAAAAATGAAGTCCATTTGAAATGATAAAATGCATAAAATTTTAAAAAGTGGGTGTTACTATTCATAAAAGCTAGTTTGATTGGTTGTGGTGTGTGTTAGAACTCGAAGTTGCGTACAACACACGCTACTATATTATTCAAAAAGAAGTGTACCGTGGAAGACTGTGGTGTTTTATTCTCCCCTGCTTCAAATAATTTCATCCTCAAAATTTCTAGAATACTACTACATGAAAAGACTCGGGTGGGTCTTCATCATAAGTTCCTTGGGTTCCCATGTTGCCTCTTCCATATTATAGTTTCTCCATAGAACTTTTATCAGACGAGTTTTCCAGTTTCTCAATACTTGTTCTCTCGTATCAAGAATCTTAACAGGCTCTTCGCAATAAGAGAGATTGGGTTCTAGTTCTAATTCCTCATAGGTGAGTACATGCATTGGGTCAGGCACATATTTTCTCAACAGAGATATGTGGAACACATCATGAACTTTGGAGAGACTTGGCGGCATTTCCAAATGGTAAGCTTCAGCCCCAATTCGTTCTAGAATTTCGAAAGGTCTGATGTACTTGGGACTCAATTTTCCCTTCTTATGGAAATGTATAACACCCTTCGATGGAGATACCTTCAAGAAAATATGATCTCCTACCTGAAATTCCAAATCCTTCCTCTGCTTGGTTGTGGTTTTGGATTACCTTTACGTTTTCCATCGTTTCCTCCACCAGTTCTGGGCCTACGAGTTTTCTTTCACCAACATAATCCCAGCAGGTTGGTGTGCAACATCGCTTTCCGTATAACGCTTCATATGGGGCCATCCGAATACTTGAATTGAATCTATTGTTATATGAAAATTATACCAGAGGTAAATATTGATCCCACATACCTTGAAAGTCAATTGAGCATGATCTCAACATGTCTTCTAAGGTCTAAATAGTTCGTTCTGATTGTCCATCTGTTTTGGGGTGGTAAGCAGTGCTCAAATAAAGTACAGTATCCAGGGATTTCTGAATACTTTTCCATAATCTTGATGTAAAATGGGGATCACGATCCGAAACAATTGATAAGGGTACTCCATGAATCCTCACAAATTTATTTATATATAGTTTTGCTAGAAGTTCAAGTGATAAATCTTCCCTTATAGCAAGAAAATGCACTGACTTGTTTAGACAATCAACAATGACCCATATTGCATCTTTCCTTCTAGGAGTCTTTGGTAGTCTCATCAAAAGGTCCATCATGATATTATCCCATTTCCACTCAGGTATGGGAAGAGGTTTCAATACTCCACCAGGCTGTTGCCTTCCAGCTTTCACTTGTTGACAAACCATGCATCTTGACACAAAATCAGAATTCTCCCTCTTCCTGTTGTCCCACAAAAAATGTTCCTTCAAATCTCTATACATTTTGGTGGTCCCATAGTGTATATAGAAATTGTAACTATGAGCATCATCCTATAATTCTCTTTTTAGATCAGGTATATCGGGAACACAAAGTCTCTTCCCAAATTTTAAAATTCCATCTTCATACACAATGTCACTCAATCTACCATCATTCACTACTTTAATCTTCTTTTGAAACTCTTCATCATCGGTCTGAGAACTCTTTATCTTTTCTAGTAAATATGGTTTGGAAACCATTTGAAAAATCATTGATGTTTGACCTTCCATGGTGATTACCATATCCATCATTACTAGATCCATGTATATAGGATCCTATTCAACTCTAATCTTGTTCAAAAATCCCTGATCCTTTCTAATCAAAGCATATTCCAACTTATATTCCTTCCCCGGGTGGTAGTGTATCGTGCAATCATAATCCTTGAGTAGTTCAGGCCATCTCCTTTGCCTCATGTTGAGTTCTTTCTGTGAGAAAATATACTTCAAACTCCTGTGATCAGTATAAATCTCACATTTTTCACCATAGAGATAATGTCTCCGTATCTTCAAAGCAAATATTACAGCAGCTAACTCAAGATCATGAGTAGGATAATTTTGCTCATGAATTTACAGCTATTGTGATGCATAGGAAATAACTCTATCATTCTACATAAGGACACAACCAAGTCCTTTCTTCGATGCAACACTATAAATAACAAACCCATCATTCCCTGATGGTAGAGTCAATATACGAGCATTGACTATTCTTATCTTCAATTCTTCAAAATATTATTTACACTCTTTTGTCCAAACAAATTTAACCCCTTTACGTGTGAGCTTCGTTAAGGGTTAGCCAATAGGGAAAAATTCTGGATGAAACGCTGATAATAACATGCTAAACCAATAAAACTGCGTACCTCAGTTATACTCATCGGGGCTGGCCATTCTTAGAATGCCTTGGTCTTAGAAGGAGGAATAGAGATTCCATCCTTATAGACAATATGGCCAAGAAAAGAAATCTCCTGAAGCCAGAATTCAAACTTTCTAAACTTCCCATATAATTCATGTCTTCTCAAAGTGTTCAGGATAATGTGCAAGTGATTTTCATGATCTTAGTAGATTTTGGAGTATACCAAGATATCATCAATAAATACCACTATAAAGTCATGAAGATATTACTTGAAAACTATGTTCATTAGATCTATGAATACAGAGGGTTCATTATTCAATCCAAAAGGCATTACTGTAAACTCGTAATACCCGTACCTGGTTCGAAATAGTGTCTTCGTAATGTCTTCCTTCTTCACACACAACTGATGGTATCCAGATCAACGTTCAATCTTTGAAAATTATTGAGCTCATAGATCCATCTTTCTTCTTAAAAAAAGGATAGGGGATCCCCATGGAGAAACACCAGGGAAAATAAATCCCTTATTACTCAATTCCTCTAGTTGTTTCTTTAGTTCAACTAATTCCACAGTGGCCATTCTATAAGGGGTCTTCGATATAGGCCTTGAACCAGGAATTAAATCAATGGAAAACTCAATTTCTCATTCTGGAGGATGTCCAGGTAAATCTTCCAGAAACACATCAATATATTCTCTCAAAATAGTTAATACTCTATTTGATTATTCCTTTCCTCACCCAAAATTATTTCATCCTCTTCCAAACCCATAATTTAATTAAGTTGAGATACTGGGGGAGGATCTAGATAAGAATCGGGTGGTGATGATTCTGCTCTAAAGATAAGGTGTTCTTTATTATTATCATCAAAAATCATAACCTCCTTCTTCTTACAATAAATTTTTGCATCATGGTACTAAAGCCAATCCATACCGTGGATTATATCAAATTAAGTCATGGGTATGATGATGAGATAAGCAGATAAAGAACAGTTATATGCCCTAATGGGAACAGATCCATAGAACATTGTAGCAATGATACTTCCCTTAGGAGTTTTAACTGACAACTCCATTATTAAATCAAATTGGGAATATCTAATTTTCTTAGAAAACTAGGAAGATATGAAACAATGTGATGATCCTGAATCAAATAAAGCATTTTCTAAACTTGAGGAAACTATTAAATTACCTTCCACCATGTCTTTCAGGGCTTCAACCTCAGCAGTAGTGATTGCATAAGCTTGGCCTTGATCCCTTGGACTTTTCTAAGGTAAGTTTCCCTTAGGCTTAGGAGATTCATTTTCATAATGTCCCATATCTATGCAATTGTAGCATTGAACATTAGTAGTGTCTTTCTTTCCATTACAATCACCAGCTAGATGACCTTTCAGTCCACATTTGTAGAATTCTCCTTTTCCTTTTAGACAGGAACTAGGGTGCTTCCTTCCTCAATTATCACATGGTGGAAATTCAATTAGTCTCTTCTTCCCTGATACCTTATTTCCTTTCCCATAGTGTTCATCAGATCTCTTCTTCTCTTTCTTTGATTTAATGTCATAAGACTTAGAGAATTCCTTTTCTGTCTTGATAGCACACAAGACAATATCTTCATATGATGAGAAGGATTCCGATACTAATTCTCGACGGAGAAATGGTTTTAACCCATCAAAGAAACGATCAATCTTACTTTTGGGTTACGTATAAAATCTGTAACATGACTTGCTAACCTTGTAAATTCAGTGTTTTCGACGCTTTCGCCGGGGCGCGTGCGTCCGTCCGCCGGGGGGGGGGGGGGGGCGCTGCTTGTGGCCCTGTATTCCCGCTTTCCAATGGCGGGCGAAATCTGTTCCTTTTTCAGGGACGTCTGCTCCTTGATCGAAACCGGGATGATGGGATGTCGGTTCTACCTTCCGTGGATTCCTCCTCGGAGCTCAATACCTAGTCCGGGTCTCCCTCATAGATTTAAGATGGGTTCGTGAAGCTCATTCCCGGTGCCATATCTACATGGACGCCAGTTAATTACGTTGCTTCCGTCAAGATGCTCCAAGGGGTCTTTTCGGGACAGCAACCTGCGGTGAGGAGAATGGTCACGTTGGGGCATCGTCGGCATTTCTTTCTTTTGTCCCTCATCACAGGGCTTCTCGAGGGCGCGGAAGCCCGATGCATACCACATCGAACATGGGGAATGTGTACCATATGAGGTTTTCCTCAGCTTCCCATGTTTAACACGGGGTATGTCGCGAGTTTAACGTCTTGCAGAGACGGATCGGGTTAAAGGATCCCTATGGGGAACACCGATGTTGGGACCAGCACGTGGGTGGCTTCCCATATATCATGGAGTGGGGAAGGGTGGCATGATCTCACCGGGATGTGGCGGCCCGGGTAAGGATCAGGATGGATGGTGGAGTAAGACATGGGGCTTACGTTCTGAGACGACCCAAGAGGGGGGACACAGTTTAACGTCATGCGGGACGCAATACAGTTTAACGTCATTCGGGATGGGATACAGTTTAACGTCATGCGGGACGGAATACGGTTTAACGTCATGCGGGACGGAATACGGTTTAACGTCACGCGGGGCGGAATATTTGGGGCCTACGCTCTGGGGCGGCCCAAGAAGAGGAACACAGTTCAACGTCATGCGGGACGAGGGAATACAATTTAACGTCATGCGGGACGAGGGAATACAGTTTAACATCATGCGGGACGAGGGCATACAGTTTAACATCATGCGGGACGAGGGCATATGGGGCTTACGCTCTAAGGTGGCCCATTGTGGGCAGTGAACTGATGTGAGGAGGTCGGAACAACTGGGTGGTGGGCTTGAACCTCGTGGAGGCTTCCTACGTACCATGCGTTAGCACGGATCAAAGTCCACGTAGTTCGCTTTTATGGGGCTTATGCTCTGGGGCGGCCCATGGTGGATGTCATGGTTGATGCGCACTCTAAGCCCACATGATTCATGCTCGGTGTGGGAAACAAGAGGCAGCAGGGACCATAAGATCACTTTGCAAAGGGTGCATCCATGAGAAGCGGAATGGGGCTTACGCGTTGAGCGGCCCAAAGAGGAAACAGGGGCTTACGCATGGTTAGAGGCCCTTGGGGTCGGGGATTACTCCAGGGTGGAGGCCCATGGTGAGACAAAGCGTAGTGGGAAAAGGACTCCACTGGCCTTGGCAGGGGGGAAGTATGGAGATGCATGGGTACAATCATCCGCAAGAAAGGCTAGGGAATTACGCTCTGAGGCAGCCCTTCCCCTGCAGACAAACGCCGCTCCGACAAGGAGGATCTCATTCCATGTAAGGAAGAGTCCATTCCTGTGGAGACGAGAGGCGTAAAAAATGTCCGAGCTGGGGGGACCCTGTGTGCGAAGCACGGGGTCAGATAACAGTTTAACGTCATGTATTGAGGACGAGGTGCTTAGCAGTTTAACGTCCTGCAGCTTGGACGAGGTGGGTTAGCTCCACACCCCTAGGGATTAAATGCCCAACGCCCACTACCCCTTGTGGAAGGTGAGGCATCAGCAAGGCTATGATTAAGGGGGGTCACAGGGCGAACCACCGGGGGGTCCACGTTAGCGTGGCTATGCGAAGAAGCAATAGTCGTTAGCGTGCCTATGTGGAGAAGCATAAGGAAAAGCAACGCAACGGGAAACACGTCCCAAGGGACCTTGAGGTTACTTCGCACGAGCCTGTAAGGCTGTGCGGGAGAACAACGCATGGCGCGCATGCCCGGCAGAAGATACATCAGGTGCCAGTGCAGGGGGCAACCAAGGGGCGTCAAGGTGAGGGGTCCTCGGCTTTGCATGAAAAAGGGACGATTTGCGCGCAAAACACCAGGATGGCGCACAATTGGAGTAATGGAATTGCGCGCGAAGCAGGATATTGCGTGCATGGACCACAGATTGCGCACAAGTGGGGAAACCGGGGGAAGGGGAAAATTCACTGAAGCCAGTGGAATTGCGCGCAAAGGCGAACTCCGGGGCAAGGTTGCGCGGAATTCGGGATTACCTGGATGTCATCTTTTGCATGGGGGGAGCCTAATTGCGCGCACGAGAGTTGCTTCGGATTCCTCAACCCCCAAACCGTTCGAGGTTACCTTATATTTATAGGTGACCTCCGGCGCGGAATCCAGGCGGCGCGTGAAATTTTCCGCGCCGGGAACCGCTTGCGCGCAAAATCTCGCCGCGGAGAACCGCGGCGCGCAATTATTGCGTGTAGAGACCCGAAGCCTGACTTACATGGAAATTACATTACATTTGCGGAATACTTAGTATATAACAAAAACACACACACAAGGATCATAATAGTTTAGTGTCTTTGGAAACTCGGAACGTAATCTTCTAATCGTGGTGAAAGATCTTCAATATCTCCCATAAAGATCTTCCCCTTTTTTTTCTTACCTAAAACCTTTCTTTATGTCCTGGGGAAAAGAAAACATAAAAGGGTGGGCTCAAATGCTCAGTAAGGGTAAACAAAAGAAATATCAATCACATCATATACATAAGCACATATCTATTGGGAATCTTAACCTGCAAAATATATCATAATTTCATAACATGGGGTAAATCATGGCAGTGAAATGTAATCACAATAATCATAACATAAAACATGGAACTTTGTGGAATTCACACATAATCATAGATAATCATTTCTTGTTAGTCAAGACTCATTGCCAAGACTATCTTAGTGGACAAAGTCCCTTTCTGAATCGAGTAACCCTCGTTTCAGTCCTGTTTCACTGAACCGGTATAACCTACCATTCCAGCCATGTCTATCTCATGAGATATAAAATCTTTACCCAATGCATTGGAGGGAGATATAGGTCCCACCCATCTCATAATGATACCATTCTTATGTGTGCCACAAAATCATAAATCATACATCATTGCATAACCCATGTAATACAAATGGGAATCTTAAACATCATGACATCATAAAAAAAATCATACAAGATAAAGTAATTCATAAAAATAATTTCATCACAACATGATCAAATCAATGTAATAATAGGGATAAAAATAGAACCCTTTATTAACTTAGATGGAAAATTATTTTGATAAAACACTTGAACTCCATTCTTGAGGAAAATATCCTTTCTTCTTCAAAAACATTTTTCCTTTCATAACATGTCATACAACTTTAAAATAAAAGAATTTGATTAAAAATAAACTTGAAAACTTTTAAAGTAAGCTTCTTGGAAATAATGTTTTAAAAATCCATTCATGCCGTATAAGTTAAAAAAAACATTCTTCGTACTTTTGTCGGAAAAGTCAAAAAGTACCTCGTATGAAAAACGACAAAAGATTCCTTTCATACATATTACTAAAAACTCACCGAAGGGTAAAAATGGATTTAAACAATTGTAGGTGGATGGAAATAATATTACATATTGATGAAACATGGATGTGAATGATAAAATTCACCACAGTAAATACTTACGAATAAACAATCTCGGATAAAAATGAGATTGTGATATTTCCCTTACCTTAGGTCCGATTTGCTTCGTAAGTGTCCGAACCTCCTGTATAATGATTTAAATAATGTCATTTACTTATTACAGAATCATATTCATTGTTATGATATCATATATGGTTCACTTATGACATTATATTACCCGTTCTTTTGTAAATTCCACGTTAAAGAAGCGTTTTGGGTAAAATCGTTTCATTTATCGTAGGTGTTCTGACTTGTTGTTCTTGACATTATTATTACTTATATCATGATTTACTTACTTCCAGAATATAAAATATGATTTTTATATCATATATATTCAGTATATATATATATATATAATAGATAGATAAATGAAATGAAAAACACCGTTCATGGAGACGGTAGTCCGTACGTACGCATGAACGCTGTTTTCCATTCCTTATTGTCTTGAATGGAAGTAAGTAGATGACATACATATATATAAATAAATCCATTAGCTTTATAATGTCATATATTTCATTATTATTTCTTATATATACTTTATAATCATTCTTTAATGGTTAACATGGAGAATGAATCTCATCGCGTCGTGGAGACGGTAGTCCGTACGTACGCACGAGCGATGATATCATTTCCATAAATATTGAATTGAATTGGAGTGGATTATACAATATATCAGAATCAATATGATGTTTTAATAACTATTTATAGTTATTCTTTACACCATTATACCCATCCATGTAAGGTGGTGGTGGAAAATAGATTACACCACGGCGTGGAGACGGTATTCCGTACGTACGCACGCGCGGTGATTTCTTTTTCCGTAGGATGGATAGATGGTGAAATAGGGTTGTTTCATACTTATAATAACATATCAGTATATGAGTGATACTTATATTATTACTTCATAATGAAACAACCTAAGAAGAAGAAGTGGAAGAAGAAATAAAGATGAAAGAATTGGTAACGGTAATTACCTCTTCTTTGAAGTGCCTTTTGGAGACCTCCTCTTAGGGAACTAAAATTGGTCTTTGAGGAAGACCAGAACCTCTAGGATGTTTCTAGGGAAGTGAAGAAGAGATTTTGGCAGAGGTTGGCCGAGCTTGAGTGCTCAAATTGGTGTGATGAGGAGGGGGAGGAGGTGTCCTTTTATAAGGGAGGAGAGGGGCACCTTAGGAATATCTCAAAATATTATTTTATATTAAAGTAAAAATCGGTTTATAATGGTTCCAAAGGGTCTTATTTCGAAGATAAAGTGGAGATGGGTCGAAATCCTATCATCCAATAAGATTTAGACTAGTTTAGGGTATTATTTTAACCTTATCAATTAGATTTAACTCTAAGTTAAATAATTTAACTTTTACCGTGTCTTTTTGTTTTCTTTCACTATATGGTTAATACACTTACTATAACATGCCAAAATAACCCCAAATTGTTTATTATTAATATATATATCCTTATCTAAGTCATTTGGACGAACCTTAGATTTTTAGGAATAAAATAACAATTAATAATATAATATTTGATTTAAAAACTATTTTGTGTCAATTTTGACACTATTTGATATATGATTTTTGTGAAAGTCATAGAAGAATTATATGTTCGAAACAAGTTGATTAAATCAACACTAATATATCATAGTAACCTATAAAATTAGTTTAATTCATAAAAAGTCTCAAATTATACTTAGTTTGGTGTTTATAACATCAATTATGTCAATATTTCATTAATAAGATTATTACTGCATCATCTTTGTGTCATAAATAAATTAACTTATTTGATGTCTAAAAATTACAAATAAAATACCATTATGTGGGAAATATTTGTAGATTTCTAATGAATATTTATAGTCTAATTTATCTTATTTATAACCCTATATTAAAAATGTTTTAGTAAATAAACTTTGATTTTAACTCTTTTAACTCTTCTTTGAATTAAATAATAATAAATGCCCTAATCTAATCCAAGTGGGCCTAAATGGTCATATTTTATTCATAAGGTTGTTTTTGGTCGAATTACACTTATCCAATAGAATTAGGACATGTTTTAGGGTAATATTAATATCATTCTTACCCTTAATTACCCTATTTACTTTTAACCGTGGTAAATAAAAGTAAAAAGTTACTATTCACCAAAAATTATTTTCATCTCATTGAACCACATTTTACTTACTGACATCAACCGTGTCTCTCGGATTTTTGAAATTCCATTCACAGAAGCGGTAAAATTAAGTTTTATGAAAAATTCAGTTTTTTTAACTACCACTTAGTAGTTTCACTATTCATCAAAAATTGATGTTTTTCAGAACAATGCCAAAATTTCATCCTAAGCTATATTTCATATTCCGAACTCAAAAATGAAGTCTATTTTTCCAAATTCATAACATAGAGGTTGCATTAATTAATTTTATAATTAAATCCCGCTGTTAAAACAAATAGCGTGTTTTTAAGAAACAATATCTATCAAAAGATTGACACTAGTTTATAACTGGTTTAAATGTGAAATTACATCCAATGACCAACATTGTATTACATTGTAAAAATATATTCTAAATACACTTTAAAACCACTCAAATTAATAATTTATCAATATTAATTATTTCGATTAAAAAAGTTGTTTTTAATTAAAATTTAGTAATTTTCACTATTCATCAGAATATGAAAGTTATCCAAAATGTACCAAAATTTCACCTTAGGCTAAATTCGATATTCCGAATCCAAAAATGAAATCCATTTTGAAAAATAAAATTTACAAAATTTCAAAAAGTGGTTATTACTATTCATAACGGCTAGTTTTAATAACATTTTAATAGCATATCGATGTTTAGTGAAACTCGTTATTGCGTACTACACACGCTATCGAGGAAGGTCGCGATTGCGTGTAATGCAAGGCAAGTCAAGGATGCGTGTTGTGCAAGATCCTTTTCGTGTAGCGTACAACACAAGACATTAGTGAAATAAAAAGAATATTTTTCATAAAATCTCGGGCTGTTACATTCTACCCCCCTTAAAATAAATTTCGCCCTCGAAATTCGTCGGGGTTATAAATGGTTTACTATTCGAAAGTTTCTTTAATAGAATCCCACATCGTAAAAAGGAATACCAAAACCAATCTTTAAAAACAAAAGTATGAAACCTAACGGTTACCCAAATAAACTAATCACTGGGTTTCCACATAGGTGAAAATATGGATATGGAAGAAAAATCTAACCATCATGTTCTGATGGAGAGTGGTAGAGAACATGGCTATGGAAAAGCCAGTAATCACAAAGCCATAAATTTGTGACGATCTAAGGTACCATCTGATTCATCAGATATAAGATCACTAGGACAACATTTTTGGTTTTCAAGATCGTTTCCCTAAATTTAAAGAATTTGAATTAGAATAAATACTTACTTTATGTTGGTACAACCTCATTGTTGTTCGTTCCTTTAACAACTTCAACTTCATCTCTTAAATAAATGAAGTTGAATTTGTTATTTGTGAAGTGTTAGCAGATCATGTGATAGAATGACGGGTCATTCCATCTGTCTCAAACAAAAGGTTAGCAAAAATTATATATATAAGTCGATCTATAGTGAGATTAATCATATATTGTTCTTAAAATGGACTTATACTTCATATATCATACGGCTTAATATAATAAAACTAGTTTCTACTAAACAGGGACTTCCTGTAGGCCAGTGGTAGGCGATAAAGGCCAGTCGCACTTCGGTTGTGGGTTCGATTCCTACGACCTTGTCCGATGCGATGGGCTGTCGCCCGTCCTGCAGGTTGTCCCTTTTTCTAAAACTATATTACTATAACATCCCATCAATAATATCGAAAAAACTTCTATCCTTAAACAATACTAACTTATGTTCAACATAATCCATTATAATCTTTAGGCTTATCCATAATACTGCAGTCCACTCTCATAATATAGTGAAAACGATTAGCAGAGATTTAATACTATCGTTAATCCCCATATATATGTCTTGTTGGTCACATTCCAAACATTCAAAGGCCTTAATCATGTATTCTCTTGAATACCTTAGTGAAAACATGAATGCAGTTTAAAGTTAACACTTTCCACATTCCAAAATCCTCAAAATTATATATACTCAAACCATGATATCACTTAGTCCTTATATCAATCATGAGCTCATGAATACTATCAAACATATTAGATTCTCTTTATCCCTTCATTATGCGCATATCATCCACTTTCCAAAAAAAATATCTGAATAACCTTTCATTGTTACTCATACCATTCATCATAAACTTTCAAAACTTATGGAAAGACAACAGTGTAACAATCCTTAGATGTCTTTTTATTCTATAGTACAACATTACACTTGATAAACATGTAATCATTCCACTACCTTCTTAAACCATTGACCGAGCTTCAATAATTCTTTCATCTCACATATCATTTGTAGTCTCTTCATCATCATCAACATAAATACTTCCCATACGACCATACTGATTATCTTCATGAGACTTTCCCTTAGGGCATTGGTTTGCATAATGCCCGTACATTCCACATTTAAAACATTTAACCATTGTTGATGTCGTAGCAATACCATTATCCTCACCCATGGTGTTAACTGAACCTTTTCCTTTGCACTTACTTGCTTTGTGTCCTTCTTTTCCACACCCAAAGCATCTTCCAGTTCCTTTGAAACATTCTCCTTGATGCCTCTTCCCACATGATTTACATAGGGGAAATTGAACTTTCTTTCCTCTATGATCATCATAAAACTCCATCTTTCTCTTATTAGCCGAGTCAGGAAACTTACCAAATTTCACTTTATTGATCATACTATGAGATTTCTGATTCGGCATAATAATGATTTTTGGACTTCCAAATCCCATTTCACTATGAAGAATATCATTCCATTGTCCATCATATCCTCCATTATCGTGAATCATCTTGTTTCCAGCCATTTTCTAAAACCCAAAAAAGAATAGTGTGAGAGGCAAAAATCATGCTAGGGAAAACAACATAATAAAGGGGGAGTACCTTCAATATCTATCATCTTAGGTTTAATTCTATGATCGTTAGCATAATTCTAGTACTATAACCTATACGTATACTTAACCTTAGGGACATCCCTAGACATACCTTAGAAATATCTCTAGGGATCTCACTAAAGTTATCGCATCCTAGTTTCCAAAGGTTGACTAAACCTTTCCTCTGATACCAACTGTAGAGACCCAAAGCCTGACTTACATGGACATTACATTACATTTGCGGAATACTTAGTACATAACAAAAACACACACACAAGGATCGTAATAGTTTAGTGTCTTTGGAAACTCGGAACGTAATCTTCTAATCGTGGTGAAAGATCTTCAATATCTCCCATAAAGATCTTCCCCTTTTTTTTTCTTACCTAAAACCTTTCATTATGTCCTGGGGAAAAGAAAACATAAAAGGGTGAGCTCAAATGCTCAGTAAGGGTAAACAAAAGAAATATCAATCACATCATATACATAAGCACATATCTATTGGGAATCTTAACCTGCAAAATATATCATAATTTCATAACATGGGGTAAATCATGGCAGTGAAATGTAATCACAATAATCATAACATAAAACATGGAACTTTGTGGAATTCACACATAATCATAGATAATCATTTCTTGTTAGTCAAGACTCATTGCCAAGACTATCTTAGTGGACAAAGTCCCTTTCTGAATCGAGTAACCCTCGTTTCAGTCCTGTTTCACTGAACCGGTATAACCTACCATTCCAGCCATGTCTATCTCATGAGATATAAAATCTTTACCCAATGCATTGGAGGGAGATATAGGTCCCACCCATCTCATAATGATACCATTCTTATGTGTGCCACAAAATCATAAATCATACATCATTGCATAACCCATGTAATACAAATGGGAATCTTAAACATCATGACATCATAAAAAAATTCATACAAGATAAAGGAATTCATAAAAATAATTTCATCACAACATGATCAAATCAATGTAATAATAGGGATAAAAATAGAACCCTTTATTAACTTATATGGAAAATAATTTTGATAAAACACTTGAACTCCATTCTTGAGGAAAATATCCTTTCTTCTTCAAAAACATTTTTCCTTTCATAACATGTCATACAACTTTAAAATAAAAGAATTTGATTAAAAATAAACTTGAAAACTTTTAAAGTAAGCTTCTTGGAAATAATGTTTTAAAAATCCATTCATGCCGTATAAGTTAAAAAAACATTTTTCGTACTTTTGTCGGAAAAGTCAAAAAGTACCTCGTATGAAAAACGACAAAAGATTCCTTTCATACATATTACTAAAAACTCACCGAAGGGTAAAAATGGATTTAAACAATTGTAGGTGGATGGAAATAATATTACATATTGATGAAACATGGATGTGAATGATAAAATACACCCCAGTAAATACTTACGAATAAACAATCTCGGATAAAAATGAGATTGTGATATTTCCCTTACCTTAGGTCCGATTTGCTTCGTAAGTGTCCGAACCTCCTGTATAATGATTTAAATAATTTCATTTACTTATTACAGAATCATATTAATTGTTATGATATCATATATGGTTCACTTATGACATTATATTACCCGTTCTTTTGTAAATTCCACGTTAAAGAAGCGTTTTGGGTAAAATCGTTTCATTTATCGTAGGTGTTCTGACTTGTTGTTCTTGACATTATTATTACTTATATCATGATTTACTTACTTCCAGAATATAAAATATGATTTATATATCATATATATTCAGTATATATATATATATAATAGATAGATAAATGAAATGAAAAACACCGTTCATGGAGACGGTAGTCCGTACGTACGCATGAACGCTGTTTTCCATTCCTTATTGTCTTGAATGGAAGTAAGTAGATGACATACATATATATACATAAATCCATTAGCTTTATAATTTCATATATTTCATTATTATTTCTTATATATACTTTATAATCATTCTTTAATGGTTAACATGGAGAATGAATCTCATCGCGTCGTGGAGACGGTAGTCCGTACGTACGCACGAGCGATGATATCATTTCCATAAATATTGAATTGAATTGGAGTGGATTATACAATATATCAGAATCAATATGATGTTGTAATAACTATTTATAGTTATTCTTTACACCATTATACCCATCCATGTAAGGTGGTGGTGGAAAATAGATTACACCACGACGTGGAGACGGTATTCCGTACGTACGCACACGCGGTGATTTCTTTTTCCGTAGGATGGATAGATGGTGAAATAGGGTTGTTTCATACTTATAATAACATATCAGTATATGAGTGATACTTATGTTATTACTTCATAATGAAACAACCTAAGAAGAAGAAGTGGAAGAAGAAATAAAGATGAAAGAATTGGTAACGGTAATTACCTCTTCTTTGAAGCGCCTTTTGGAGACCTCCTCTTAGGGAACTAAACTTGGTCTTTGAGGAAGACCAGAACCTCTAGGATGTTTCTAGGGAAGTGAAGAAGAGATTTTGGCAAAGGTTGGCCGAGCTTGAGTGCTCAAATTGGTGTGAGGAGGAGGGGGGGGGGAGGTGTCCTTTTATAAGGGAGGAGAGGGGCACCTTAAGAATATCTCAAAATATTATTTTATATTAAAGTAAAAATCGGTTTATAATGGTTCCCAAGGGTCTTATTTCGAAGATAAAGTGGATATGGGTCGAAATCCTATCAACCAATAAGATTTAGACAAGTTTAGGGTATTATTTTAACCTTATCAATTAGATTTAACTCTAAGTTAAATAATTTAACTTTTACCGTGTCTTTTTGTTTTCTTTCACTATATGGTTAATACACTTACAATAACATGCCAAACGAACCCCAAATTGTTTATTATTAATATATATATCCTTATCTAAGTCATTTGGCCGAACCTTATATTTTTATGAATAAAATAACAATTAATAATATAATATTTGATTTAAAAACTATTTTGTGTCAATTTTGACATTATTTGATATATGATTTTTGTGAAAGTCATAACAGAATTATATGTTCTAAAAAAGTTGATTAAATCAACACTAATATATCATAGTAACCTAGAAAATTAGTGTAATTCATAAAAAGTCTCAAATTATACTTAGTTTGGTGTTTATAACATCAATTATGTCAATATTTCATTAATAAGATTATTACTGCATCATCTTTGTGTCATAAATAAATTAACTTATTTGATGTCTAAAAATTACAAATAAAATACCATTATGTGGGAAATCTTTTTATCTTTCTAATGAATATTTATAGTCTAATTTATCTTATTTATAACCCTATATTAAAAATGTTTTTGTAAATACACTTTGATTTTAACTCTTTTAACTCTTCTTTGAATTAAATAATAATAAATGCCCTAATCTAATCCAAGTGGGCCTAAATGGTCATATTTTATTCATAAGGTTGTTTTTGGTCGAATTACACTTATCCAATAGAATTAGTACATGTTTTAGGGTAATATTAATATCATTCTTACCCTTAATTACCCTATTTACTTTTAACCGTGGTAAATAAAAGTAAAAAGTTACTATTCACCAAAAATTATTTTCATCTCATTGAACCACATTTTACTTACTGACATCAACCGTGTGTTGACGCTCCTTTCGTCACAGAATCTAAAGATCGGAAAAGGGAATATCTGAGCTCAAAGTGATTAATCCTTTGAAGAAACATCAAAAATCGACAAAGGGATAAAAAAGGAGAACATTGCCCATATATCGCGCAAGTTCCCTCTTGGTCGCGCAAGTACACTTGTGCGCCGCCTCAATACTTGCGCGACTCCTCATGTTCGTGCAAGGGACTTGCGCGACATATCTGGTAACCGCCCGGTAACCGCCCGGGGTCTTCTTTTGCCTATAAATAGACCCTGTGGGCCCCCCATTCGAGAGGATCTTTTTCCAGAAACTCGGATTGAAGCTCCCGACGCCCAAGTCTCTTCTCAAAGCTTCCGGAACACTTCTAAGGTAATTTCTTACCTAGAACGGAAGATCTAAAGAGAAAAAGGAAGGCCTAAGTGTTGAAACTTATCAAACACTTGCGCGCCTACTTAATTCCTTCAATATAACTTGCGCGTCCCTCTTCTGGAAGAACCTCAAGAGGATGGTAAAGGGTTTAATAAAGAGTCGCTCAAGCATTTCAATACTGGTTGAAAATCGCGCAAGTACCCCTAATGTCGCGCAAGTATACTTGCGCGACCAATACTTGCGCGCCGCCGCAGGACTTGCGCGCCTTTCAATACTTGCGCGCCCCTAGCTTTTTGGGTGCCCATCTTGCCCATTTTTACCCCTCTTAAGACATTTCACCCTTCCTATTCAAGATTCAGTCTTCAAGATACTCTTCAAAGCCATTTATGGCATGATTTCTTGATTTGACATCCTTATCTGAAAGGAATTCTGTGAAATATCTCTCAAAACCTAGTGATTTAAACATCTTTATGTCACCAAAGATTGAGAGTTCATTCATTTCAACCTCATCCTTTAAGATGAGAGAATCCTAACCTGGGTCTCCTTTTCAGGAATAAATCCCCAGTTATAAAAACCTTTGATCTGGGCATCTTTCTTAAGAATAAGCCCCAATCAAGTCCTTTAATCTTGGGCATCCTCCTCAGGAGTAAGCCCCAAACCTTAATCCCTAACCTGGGTCTCCTTTTCAGGAATAAGACTCAGTCATAACCTTGGGCTTCCTTTTCAGGAGTAAGCCCCAAGTCCCCTAACCTAGGCTTCCTTCTCAGGAATAAGTCCTAGTCATAAATCTTGGGCATCCTTCTTAGGAGTAAGCCCCAAGTCTCTTAAAATTTCTCTTAACCAGTCATAAATTACCTTTGATTTGGGTTTCCTTTTCAGGAATAAAACCCAATCATAAGTCCCCTCCTAACTTGGGCATCCTCCTTAGGAGTAAGCCCCAAGATTAGAGTATTCAAATCTCCATGAAGCACATATAACTTTGTGGAACCTGTTCTTGGATTTTCTCCCTAAAAGTAAATCCTAAACCTTCGTCTATCTAGGCAGTCATCTATACATAAGCCCCAAAACAAATTCTTATGATTGCATCTTTTATGGAACAATTGTCTAAATTTTACCAATACCTCTTGTTTCTCACACCGAGCATGACTCACGTGAGCTTAGAGTGTAAAAGTAATTATGACATTCATCTTTGAGCCATCAATCATAAAACATCATATCCCATTACTCGAACTACGTGGGTTCTGATTCCTTTTTTAAAACAAAGGATACGTAGGTAGCCCGTTTATGGGTTCGATCCCAACATTGAAATAATCTCTGTCCTTCTGAATGATAATAAACTTCAAGTGCCCCACTGAGTGGCTTTAAAAGCAGCCTGGTCATCAAAATGACCAAGAGACTTTTATATAAATGTTTTGAAGGATACCATTGACCAAGAATCTCTAAACAAATATAGATGATTCTATATTGATGAAGAACCTCGAATACATATAAAAGATTCTCTAAATTTCTTTCATATTTAATCATTGATTGTTAAAACTAAAGGAAAGCTCATTTTATACTTGGTAATGTAATAAGGATTCACGAACTTAACTTAAATCTATAAAGAGAGTCCCGGAGTAGACAATAATTCCCCTCAAAAAGGTGTGATGAGTCCGACCTCCCATACTCTCGACCAAATGCAAATTCCTAAGCCTCATTAGCCCACAAGCTAATGAGCGCCTGCCTTTGGAAAGTAGGTCCAAACGGATGTGGAATCATTGGATGTTTCCGGTTCTACGAACAAACCCGTTAGAAACCGATCGGAACGTTTGAATCTCCCGTCCAGGAGGTCATCCCCGGATTCCGCGCGAAACAAAAATGGTGAACCCGACGTGAATCCTTAACCAAGTTAAAGTGATGTTCTTCTTATCTGTTAGGCCCTTTGGGCCAACAAGGCAATCATTGACATATGATCATCCAAAAGATGCAGTAGCCGGATTCATCTTGATTATGTCTGTTACATGGAACAGGCACTCTTTTTTTCAAGATCTTCTACAAAAATGGCTTTCCTTAAATTCACCCCTGTGAATACTGCTGCTGGGAACACCTCTACTATGAGGTCTGCTGCTGTAAAAACCAATGCTGCTACTCCTGCTGGAACGTCATCCGCTCTGAGGATGACATCACCAACTCAGCGTCTTCAACGATGTGTTTCTAATGCACTGGTTAAGGAGTACCGTCGCAACGGTACTATCCCAACTCTGGAGGCCGCTCGTCAAGCCCTCCAAGTTAACAATTCTACCTGGTCGTCCGGACAACGGCGACCAGCAATCAAGAAGCAGACGGTGCTGACTACCGTCTCCAACCGTTTCGGGTCGTTATCCCCGGAACGCAATTTCCATTCACTCCCTTACTCCGAGGAAGTGAATGAGTAGGTCCCGCAGGACCTTAATTCAAAAAGACAGTAGTCCTTCTCAAAGGCTCCCATCAACAATCGCCGCCAGACTCGTGCGGTAGTGCGCCCTCAACATGATGAGGGTACCGACTCCAGGCATTCAGCTCAGGTTCCTCGAACCCGAGCAGGCAAGATGAACCGCCAGAGACGGAATCCGGTTAACAATAGGCATGTTGTCATCCCTGCCATCTCCGGAGAAGTCCACCAACCTAACTTGGTGGCAAATAACGAGCAGGCATACACACCTGTTCGTTTTAATCCCGCTGTCCAGCAGACTCGTCTGGCAGCATCAAGCCGATCCCGCCAGGCAATTCCGGCGGAGTACCATAGGCAGGAACATACACCTGCTTATACATCAGCAGGTAGTCAGCAGGCTCGTCTGACTACATATGGTGGATCTCGTCAACCGCGTTTGGCGAAGTGTAATCAGAAGGCACATACACCTGCTAATACTAATCAAGCCTACCAACAGTCTCGCTTGGTAGCGCACGGAGAAGTCAGTCGGAAAGCCCCGACGACAAACAGGAGGCAGACTAAACTCTCTGCCTCCACACTTGAGTACTGTCAGGATTCACTGACAGGAAAAGGAGGACATGAGCAGGCACATACACCTACTCCAAGCCCGGAATGGATGTATATCCCTGTTATGGCGGCTGAAGTCACCAAACATATTTTGTCAATGGTGAAAGAGCAGAAGCAAATTCCTGCTCATATTCTGGATGCTTGCCAGGATATCATAACAGCTTCAGCATCATCTCAGGGACAGACACATAAATCTATCCCTAGCAGTGGAGTGACACATCAACAATTCACTCCGGAACAGACACACACATCTGTTCCAGTCCAAGAGGGTTATGGGGCATACTCCCCCATATCATACGGACAACCAAGTCAGGCACATACACCTGATTTGAGCGATGATTGTTAGCCTAACCTGACCATCTTTCCTGATCAGGAACATACACCTGATCAGAGCAATCACTTTCGTCATCAAGTGGTTTCTAAAGTGAGTAAGAAGGCATCTAAGAAAAAGATCTGCCCAGCACAGTCAGGAGATCAAAGGCCAATCTGCAACAAGGCCTTGCTCGATGCGGGAGTTCTTGAAGCCCTCAGACATTTATCTGTCGGAATTCAAGATTCTACTCCCTCAGTTCCCAATAACAGGAACATTAATCCCGAAGGTCTTCAACAGACACTTCTTCATGAAGACTTGCTTCATGAAAATTCGGTCAATCTTGAAGTTTCTTCTTCAGATGAGAGCCACATGAACCCTCTGTGTGGTCAGAAGGCCAAGGAGAAAGAGATTTCATCTTTTGCTGTAACCCATCATGAAGGTCCTCCTCATGGTGATGAACTTCGCTGCGAAAGTCCTCTCCGCAGTAGTGATTCACATTGTCTCGAAAATTCTTCAGAAGGCAATGTAGTGACGAGAAAGCCCTCCTATCTCGAGGCACTTGCAAAAGTAAAACCAGTCATGTCTGAAGTTTTACTATCGGCAGGTGAAACTCTTTCTCCATCAGAAGATAGCTTGGGGTTCAGGTTATTCTCCGAACCTTCCCCGGGTCATTCATCTTCCAGCTTGAATAGTGATTCCTCTACCAATCTTGTTGAATCCGATGAAGCAACAAGGAAACACCAACTCTGGTCCAAACAGGTAGAAGAATCTTCATTTAATGATAAAGAGGAAATGCTGAACATGAGGAAAAAACTGGCAAAAGGTGAAGTACCAGTCATGTTTTGGCCTTTGGCTGATTCACAGTATGACATTCCAAAGATGTTGACGGATGATGGAATCCATGATATTCGTCTCAACATATGGAAAACTCTTTGTCAATTAAAGAAGAAGGTATTATCTTACGATGAATATGAAAATCATCTTAAGATAATAGAAGGGTAACAACGCCAGATTGATTTGGCATCTCTATCAGTCTCTCGGTATCCGAAGGCTGAAAAGCAACAGAGAACCCTTCAACGTTCATGCCTTGGCGCACTAAGAAGATTGCGTCAGTTAATTTCCAATGCTCCATCTAATGTTCATATTAGAGGATGGGGTGTTCACGGAGCACTACATTTCACAGTGCTTTCCGGTCAGCAGAGCCCGCCGAAAATGGTCTCATGCAATGTTTTTGCCCATGGCCGGCCACAGTCAATGGGCTTTGTTCATAATCAAAAGCTTGCTCGAGATCAAGCTTCAACTAGTTCCTCTCAAAGTCAAGTATATAGAGAACAGGTTGTTGAATTGATCCTACATCAAGCAGGCGAGAATATTGCACAAGCCTCTCGTCTGGAGAAAACACGTCATCAAATGACAGAAGTTTCGGAAATCATCCAACGGTCTGTTGAACCAGGTGATAAAAGTGGATACAGGTTAATGCATCCAGCTAATTTCCGAACTAAGATTCGCAAGATCAAGAGAGATTTTAAAAAGATCTCAGACATAACATGTCAAGAGACACCCCAGCTTGCCAGACTGGGGACTTCTCTAACCCAACCCTCAGAATCAACGAATGGGATTCGAGGAGTTGAGTGGAAGCAACAGGAACACCCCCAGTCCACCGGACTGGGGACTTTTTCAAATCTTCAATCCCTCCCTCAGAGAAAGTTAGTATTCTCTCGATTAGGGAATAAGCCTCAAGAGGAACGAAGAGCCAAGATGTCAGGAGATTCTCTCCAAGTGACGGTTCTCCAAGAAATTCCTGAGGGATCAAGTCAACGGAATGCCATGTCTTATCATGGACATAGAAGGAGACAATATCACAGAAATGCTGATAGAAAGGATTCCATGAAATATGCATCCATTAATGTCATCACTACCGTTGCTGATGATTCACCAGATGAGGCTCAATCAGAGGGATCAGATGAAGAGGTTCCTGCTCAAGAGGTCGCGCACACAGACCTAAATGAAGAAGGTGTGCGCACACGTAATCAAAGGCTTACCCAAAATCTGGGTATTCCTTCAAGTAACCCACTTCCCCCTCTCCGAAAAGGATCCAATAAGGGGAAAGGAAAGAATCAGGTTACTTCTCACCCTTCCTCTGAAGGAGGTCAATCGCTCTCATTAGAGCAAAGGTTTGCACAACAGGAGGAAGAAATGAAAGAATTAAAAAGGTTGAATGCAGAACTACTTCAGAGTAGTCTTCTTCTTAAGAATGCTGAAGTCCGACAGCCGAAGGAATTTGTTGTAACTACTGAGATGGATCAAGAATATCCTCCTTTGTCAGTACACCTGCAGAGGTCTAATCCTACGGGTCAAACGCAACAACGGTTGGCAGCACTACCATCAGTTGCAGCACCAACCTCCACGGCTGTCCAAGCTCCATTCATTGCACCTACCCAAAACCAAGTTCAACCTGACGTTTCTCAAAAGTTAATAACTACTATTGAGTCATTAACAGCTCGGTTAGAAACTATGGAAGGGAAACGGGCGCAAGTTCAACCTGAAAAGAAAGTTTACCCTGAATGGGTAGATTCAATTTCTCCTCCATCCAGTTTTGGAAACCCTATTTTCCCTACTTTCAATGGATCAGGCGACCCTGAACAACATTTGACGCATTACGTGTCTTGTTGTGATCCTATGATGGGAACTCCAGAGCAACAAGAAGCAGTGAAACTCAGATGCTTCGTGCGAACCTTGCAAGGACCAGCTCATGTCTGGTATACAAGCTTGCAATCCCGGTCAGTCATCGGATGGGAGGATCTTCGTCAAAAATTCCTTCTTCAGTTTAGCTCAACTTTTCCAAAAACGACAGTTTTTTATCTTACAAACTGCAAGCAAAGGGAGAATGAAAGAGTCTCTGATTTCATTTCTCGTTGGAAGGGATTAACGTATTCTTTGAGTTTATCACTCCCTCAGGAGGAATTGTTGCCAATCTGTGTTGCAAATTTGCGTGACGAATTACGCACGCCATTGATCCCTGTAAAATACACAGGAGGGTTTCGAGACCTTACTTCAATCGCTCAACAGATTGAAGATTCCCTTATGCAGGCTAAGGTTAAATCTCGTGTAATTCCATCAGCTCCAGGAAGAAGAATGGGTAAAGTAGAAACTGCTACAGTTATGCTTAAACAGGCACCTATACCTATTTCTACTTCAAAACCTTCGTCTTCTCGAAGGGCTCCACCTCCTGAACGCCAACAACAAAGGCTATTTCGTCCAAATGATCAAAAAGATCAACGACGAAAACAATTTGAGGATATGAAGAGTAAAACATACTCTTTACGAAGTGAGCAAGTTCCTGGTTACTTCATTTCAGCTCTGGAAAATAATTTGGTTCAATTACCAGTGCCGAAGAAACCAAACAAGGAAGGAGATGAAGACCGTCCCAATTATTGTCCCTTTCATCAAATGTTGGGACATCCCATCCAGGAGTGTTTTGTCTTTAAAGACCTCCTACAAAATATGGTCGACTTGGGACAAGTCAAATTGAAGGGTTCTTCAGCTCATGTAGCGTGTATTACCGCTACAGATCTAGAGGAAGGAGGCGAGTGGCAGGAAGTCAAAAGCAAAACTGTGAAAAAATATGGTGATTGGATGGTCAGAAAGACAATCAATCGGACCCATTCCATTTTGCGAACTCAATTGAAGAAGCCAATTGTGTCTCCTACAAAAGCTGCAGTAAAGCCTCCATCAAAGGACAAATCCTCAAAAGGGCAGCGCAATTCAAAGAAGAAAGAGGAATCAGGAGAAGATGAGTATGTATCAAAGCCTAAATTGTCTTTGACTCTGGCAGATTTCATGCCATCTACTTCAAATCCACGGGCACCGTCCCACCAAACGGCACAGCCTAAACAGGCTAACCAGGCAGAGTCTTTATCAGACGAAGAGTTAATCTTTGGTTCTTGTTAATATGATTCAATTAACAGATTCATATTCCAGTCTTGATGAGCCTGAATTCCCTGTATCAAATAAAGGAACCCGAGGAAGTTCTAGAGGTTCAGGATATAGGGGAAGACGTGGATCTTTCCGAAGCCACTACTCTAATTCTACCCCTTCTAGCACTGTATATGCACCAGAAACTCGTGGTAGAGCCCTTCAGCGAGCTCAAAAAGAACAAGCAAGTTCTTCTGCAAATGGCCAACTCAGCTTCGGCACAGTTATTTTGGAAGACCGATTAAAGGTTCCATCTTCTTTATCTCATCAAGCAAATGGATCTAATCAGTCTAATTTTCCAAAACCAAGGATGTTGCCAACTTCAATACAAGATGCATCAGCTTCCAAAGCATCTGCTTCCAAGGTACCTGCTAAACCGCATATTCCCATTGGGAAACGCAGGCCTCTAGATCAAAAGTATGATATATTGAAACACTTGGCCCAAGTACCAGCCAAATTATCAATTTTGGATGCTTTGAATCTATCAAAAGATCTTAGGGAAGCACTCATCGAAGCTTTGTCAAGTCCTCAGGAGTTTGAAGCTGAAATTGCTGCAGCTGAAATTTATCACATAGAGAATAATCCTGCAGAATGCCATGCAGTGATATCTTTTACTGATAAAGATGAAGATGATGTTGTGCATGTGCACATAAAACCTTTGTACCTATCTGGCAAAGTCAATGGTATAGATGTTCGAAGAGCTTTTATTGACAATGGTTCAGGAGTCAACCTCATGCCCATTCGCACACTTCGTCGATTGGGCCTCACGGAATCTGATTTATCTCCTTCTACCATGATGTTGCAAGGATATGATAAAAATGAACAAGAACCACTGGGAGAAGTTACGCTCAGAACTCAGTTTGGAGATCTTATTTCCAATTCAGATTTCATGATTGTTGATCAAGACTCAGCTTTCAATATCTTGCTTGGAAGACCCTGGTTACATCAGCATGCAGCTATTCCGTCATCATACCATCAATGTCTCAAATACTGTTTCGATGGTCAAGTTGGAACATTGTATGGTGATAAGGCCCCGTTCAAAACATGTGAGTCTCAATACATTGAGGCGGAATTTTATCACATGAAGGGAAGAGAAAAATCTACAATGAAGGAAATTACCAAAGTTAATGCTTCATATGGTTTGGAAAAAATTCCAATAAATTCATTTTCACATGTGAGTACAGATTATGTGTTACCTATCAGTCAAATTGACAAAATAGGCCCAAATCAAAATACTCTTATGGAAAGATCCATAATGTCAATTACGGCAATCGAGCCAGACAACATGGGAGAAATTAGTAACTTACCAAGCAGTGTTGAAAGCATAAGTGGTGACGTTTTCATTTCGTCTGCTGAAATACAACAAGTCTATACTTCGCTAATCAGGCCAGAAGAAGTTATAGCAACACCAGAGGTGAATGTTGATGTCGATTCTCAATCCATCATCTCCTCTTTATTTCCCAAAGAAGACCCTTTTTTATCAATAGGGTCGGAAATGGAAGCTTCTTCTTCAAAATGTGAAAATTTTGACATCTCTTATGATCATGAGAATTTCGTTTTTTCATCTACTTTTCAAGTAGAAACGGAAGAAATAACACATGATGAAGAGGAAGAGGAAGATCTTAGAGATGCTCCTCCAGCATTTGAAGAGGGTATCTCTACCACTGTGGATGAACTCAGAGAAGTAAATCTGGGTACAGAGAAAGATCCACGCCCCACTTTAATGAGTGCGACCATGACCCTTGAAGAACAAGAGATGTATATTTCTTTTCTAAAGCAAAATAAAGATATTTTTGCTTGGAATTATACAGAGATGCCTGGCCTTGATCCTGATGTTGCCACCCATCATTTGGGTTTGCCAAAAGAACATCGAGGATTCAAGCAAGCCGCGAGAAGAACACACCCAACCTATGCTTCCAAAATCGAGGCTGAAGTGGATAAGCTTATCAAAGCTAACTTCGTCAGAGAAGTTCAATATCCCAAGTGGTTGGCTAATATTGTCCCAGTAAAGAAAAAGAACGGACAAATTAGGGTTTGCATCGATTTCAGAGATCTTAATCGGTATTGTCCCAAAGATGATTTTCCAGTTCCGATTACAGAACTCTTAATTGATGCGACGGCTGGCTATGAAGTACTTTCTTTCATGGATGGATATTCTGGATATAATCAGATCCGAATGGCCCCAGAAGATGAGGAATATACATCCTTCAGAGCTCCTCAAGGTGTGTTTTGTTACCGGGTGATGCCCTTTGGTTTAAAGAATGCAGGTGCAACATATCAACGCGCCATGCATCGTATCTTCAAACCTTTTCTAGGGAAATTTGTTGAATTCTATGTAGATGATTTGGTGGTTAAATCCAAACAACGTTTTGATCACTTGGCTGATTTGGAAATCATATTCCACAAGCTTCGACAACATAATTTGAAGATGAACCCCTTAAAATGTGCTTTTGGGGTAACCTCAGGAAAATTCCTCGGCTTTGTTGTACGCCATCGTGGTATTGAATTCGATCCTGAGAAGACCAAATCAATCCTTGGTATGTCACCTCCTCAGAATTTGAAAGAATTAAGAGGACTTCAAGGACACTTAGCCTATATTCGGCGTTTCATCGCCATTTTGGCAGGCAAAAGTTTACCTTTTACCAAATTATTGAAGAAAGGAGTCACTTACCAGTGGACTGAAGAATGTCAAGAAGCATTTGATGTTCTCAAGAAATACCTCTTAAGTCCACCAGTACTCATGCCACCTGTTGAGGGTAGGCCTCTTATCCTCTATGTGACAGCTTTAGAGCGATCATTGGGTGCCTTTCTCGCTCAAAAGAATGATGCTGGGAATGAAAATAGTCTCTACTATCTTAGTAGAACTATGCTTGAAGCAGAAACCCAGTATTCGAGTATTGAAAAATGCTGCCTAGCATTAATCTTTGCAGTTCAGAAACTGAGACACTACCTGCAACATCACGAGGTCCAATTGGTATCTCGTAATAATCCACTCAAATTCATCCTTAGTCGTCCAATGCTTACAGGACGTCTGGCAAGGTGGGCGGTTATTCTACAGCAGTTCGACATCCAGTATGTGTCTCAAAAGGCAATTAAGGGCCAAGCTCTGGCTGATTTCATGGCTGAACACCCTTCAGTGGAAGACACGTATTTAGATATCGAACTCCCTGATGAGGAAGTTTTTTCTATTCAAGAGAGTCCTCAAACATGGGAAATGTATTTTGATGGTTCTTCTAGAAGTCCAACAGGGAAGAAAATGGAAAATCCTAAATTCAACAAAGTTGGTTTAGGAATTGTGCTCATTTCTCCAGATAAGGCAGTGTTACCTTATTCCTTTTTGTTGTGGGAAGGTGGTACCAATAATGAAGCTGAATACCAAGCTCTCATTGCAGGCTTGGAGTTAGCGCTTCAAGCACAAGTGAATCACTTAAAGGTGAAAGGTGATTCAGACCTGGTAATCAAACAAATCAATGGGGATTATGCCATCAGAAAAGAAGAATTAATCCCTTTGTATGATTACGTCAGAGAGTTAATGTCGGAATTCCCTACAGAACCGACATTTTCTTATGTCCCAAGATCACAAAATGCTCAAGCTGACGCACTGGCTAATATAGCCACAACTTTAGCAGATCCAAATCGGGACGAGACAACCATCTGTATTGCCCACCGTCGTGAAATTTCACCTTATGTTCAAGTCAGAACAGAGGAAATTAATGAAATTAGTCCCATTCCTGAACCATATGGTCATACTACAGGATGGATGTCACCTATCAGGGAATACCTTCAAAATGGAACACTTCCACCTGATAGAGCCGAGAGAGAACAAATTCGGCGACGTGTGGTCAATTTTACTCTTTATGATGGTCCAAACCACCTCGAGAAAATTCTCTACAAACGTGGTTTTGATGGAGTTCTCTTCAGATGTATTGATGGTGAAGAGACAATGGCTGTCATAAAAGAAGTGCATGCAGGAGTCTGTGGTGCCCACCAGTCTGGACATAGATTGTCTGATCAAATTCGAAGGCTTGGATACTTCTGGCCTTCAATGATACAAGATTGTGTTAATTTCACAAAGAAGTGTCATTCATGCCAAGTATATGCCAATTTAATTCATCAACCTCCAGAGTTGCTTCATACAGCTAAATACTCATGGCCATTTTCCACATGGGGAATGGATGTGGTGGGACCTTACCCTTCAGCTACGGCCAAGCAGTTTAAGTACATTCTTACTGCTACTGATTTCTTTTCCAAATGGGCAGAGGCAGTACCTCTCAAAGAAGTCAGTTCTAAATGCATTGTTAGCTTCATCAAGTCTAACATCATTACTAGATTTGGTGTCCCTCATACCATATTGACGGACAACGGCACCAACTTCTGTTCTTCTGAGGTAAAGAAATTGTATCAAGAATACAACATTAAGTCCAACCATTCATCTCGATATCATGTAGCGGCTAATGGCCAGATAGAGGCCTTCAACAAGACTCTTTCAAATATACTGCAAAAGATGGTGGATAAAGATAAGAGGTCATGGCCTGATAAACTCTATCATGCTTTATGGGCTTATCGGACTACCACTCGCAATGCAACGCGGTCTACTCCATATTCATTGGTATATGGAACAGAAGCAGTCTTGCCAATTGAAGTTCAATTGCCCTCACTCAGAATAGCCATTTTTGATCAGTTATCAACAGATGAGCAATCCCAAAAGCGGTTGAATGAATTGGAACAGTTAGATGAGAAAAGATTGTGCACTTTGCACCACTTGGAAATCTATCAGAATCGAATAGCACGAGCTTTTAACAAAAAAGTTCTTCTTCGTTCATTCATTCAGGGAGAATTGGTATTGGTTCTCAGAACACCAATGATACCAGGAAAGAAGCCTCCCAAGCTTGAACCAAAATGGGAAGGACCTTATTCAATACATAAGGTCTACTCCAATGGAGCGTATTCTCTGATTTCAATGGATGGAGAACACATCACGACTCCAACTAATGCCATATTTCTGAAGAAGTATTTTGTATAAACACAAAATATTGTTCCCAGAACCAAGACTCTTACATTTGGTTCATACAGCAATGGTCCAGTATGACCTTAAACTACAACTTCGTCCAACATAACGTTAAACTGTGTCACCTTCAATGTCCGAGATGACATTAAACTATAATACGTCCAGCATGATGATAAACTGTACGGTCCATGCATATGACCTTAAACTATTCGCACTTATGTCCCTGCAACATGACACTAAACTGGGCAGCACCAATAGTCCTAACTGCAAGACTTTAAACTGCATAGTCCCTGATTTTGTCCTACATGACAATAAACTGTATAGAAGTTCCTATATTTTGTCCGAGATGACATTAAACTATATTGTGTCCTAGAAACATGACATTAAACTGTGTGGCACTTTCATCGTCCAACATGACGTTAAACTGTGTCAGTTCCCTTATCGTCCAACATGACGTTAAACTGTCACATTGGTTACTAATATGTCCTACATGACACTAAACTGTATATGTCCGAGATGACATTAAACTATATTGTGTCCTAGCAATATGACATTAAACTGTGTGGCACTTTCATCGTCCAGCATGACATTAAACTGTAAAAAATCCCCAGAACTGATATCCTCATATTGGTTCACCTTAGTCCTAGCTACATGACTTTAAACTGTACAACACCAGTTCGTCCTTGCTATATGACGTTAAACTATACAGCAATGGTCCCGTATGACTTTAAACTGCATCATCCCTGGTCCATGTATATGACCATAAACTATTTGCAAATATGTCCAGCAAGACGTTAAACTGTGACGTCCTAACTACATGACGCTAAACTGTATAAAAGTCCCTCACGTCCGGAAAGACGTTAAACTATATAATCATCAAAAGTCCAGCATGACATTAAAACTGCACAATCCCCCTTTCGTCCAATATGACGTTAAACTATATTGTCCCCATCGTCTTAACTACATGACGCTAAACTGTACAGAAAGTCCCTTTTTTTATGTCCTACATGACGTTAAACTGTACATCGTTAAGGTTGTTATTACCTCTTGTTTCTCACATCGAGTATGACTCACGTGAGCTTAGAGCGAACATCAACCATAACACTCCCTTTGGGCCACTAACCATGTGTAAGTCCCAACAAAATTTTTTTTAGATCATTGTCCACAAGAACAACTTGGTCATTAATTCATTCTTTAATTGAACTACACGGACTTTGATCCTTGCCCTCCAGGCTGGGTATGTAGGCAACCTCCCAAAGGTTCAAGCCCAAAAACAATCTCTTCACATTGGTTCACCACCATCTCATATGATGATGATTTGTGAAACCACCCCTGGAATCAATATCTTTACATTGATTCACTTTCGTCCTTGTTATATGACGTTAAACTATACAACACTTTTGTCCGGTACGACAATAAACTACAATATTCTTTGATCTCCTCACTTGAGAGAGAACTATTATTGACATTGATTTTTCAATCGTGTTTCATTTCAAAATGACTACGTGCATACATGGTAATGCCTAAATTTTTTATCTCAGGTTAAAACATCATTGCACTAAAGTCCCCTTTCACCCTTCACATGTACGAACCAAATTTGTACAAAGGGTAGTTCTAGAACTACGTGGACTTGATTCCCATCCTTATGGGATACGTAGGAACATTCGAGTGTCCCTCGAATCTAGTCCCAAGTCTTTTGGGCCTAACCCCAAATTTCACTTTCAGTCCCTTGGCTGAAAAGTCTTCATGAAAACACACACTGTGTATTCATTATTATGGTCCGAATTCTATGACCCTAAACTAAGATCACTCATACTTTCGTCCTGCACGACGTTAAACTGCATTTCAAGAACTACGTATGGCTTGATTCTCATTCTTATGAGATACATAGTGAAGTCCAAGTTTCAATTCAGGACCCAGCCACAACATGATTATGGTTATCATTGACCTATGTATCTCTATATACATTGGAAAATACCCATATTTATGTATTATAATCCTAACCTTAAATATTTTCAGATCTTCATAACCCTTTTCATGACTTATAGTCACAAAAATGTCAAACTTCTGAGAATTCTTTTGCCTGACTATGCAGCACGTGCCCATAGGTGGCCTTGCATAAACAGTCCACATAAAAGACTTGTCAGCCAAGAGATGCTATTTATTTGACCATGCAGCCAATGCCCATAGGTGGCCCTGCATGTTTTCAACCCCCTAACGGGTTTGTTAAATAATAGTAACTTCATTCTTGGGAAGAATGCCTCTTTTGTCCTTATTTGTCTTAAACGACAGTATGTAGGGATCCGCAAAAATAGCCATCCTTAACGTATTTGTCCCATATCCTTTTTCATGATCTGAAAGTATTCAAGTCTATGGTTTATTTTTCTTCCCTACATTTGGGTCAGACCTTCGTAGGAGTGATATTCATCCAGTTCTTCGATATTCTTGTTTGGAAATATCTTCTCCATATTCAAGTACCTCTTTCCATACAACAAACTCTATGCTTTAGAAAATTTGAATCTCCATAAACTTTCACTGGCTTTTAGCACTAGGAAAGTAAATTTCTGAGAGTTCTTTTGCCTAACTATGCAGCACGTGCCCATAGGTGGCCTTGCATAAACAGTCCACATAACAGACTTGTCAGCCAAAAGATGCTATTTTATTTGACTATGCAGCCAATGCCCATAGGTGGCCCTGCATCTTTCAACCCCCTAACGGGTTTTGTTAAATAATAGTAACTTCATTCTTGGAAACTACTTCTTCTAATGCTATTTAGCTCTTTTTCATATCATTCCTCAGATTCAAATATTCTTAAGCCATAGTTTACATTTTTTCCCTCATACTTGAGTATGGTAAATATGTTTTCAGATAAATTGTCAAGGAATTGAATCCATTTTAATCCATTTTTGGTCAAATCTATTTTCGACCTTAAACATTAGCCACTTTATGTCCGGCGTGCATGACTTTAAACTGCCCACACAAAAGACAAAGGAACTCTGAATAAAAGTCAAGTTCCAGCTCACTAAATATACATTTTTTGTATGATTTAGGTAATATTGAGCAGTTAAAAGGTTCAAAGTTTGTAGGGTTATTTGTAATAATCCTAGTAAAAATCAAACTATGCTTACTAGGCCCATTGGATTAAGTAAATTTGAAGCATGTAATGAAATAATGCAAGTACAAATGATTGAAGACAAAAGTGCTTTTCATTGATACACAAGAGATAGAAGGACATCCACAGACTGGAGTCTCTTCTCTTTTTTTCAAGAATTACAAGAGGCTTTCAAAATAACACTTCATTTGATTTGCGTCATCCCGAGCTTCATCAGCAACCACCTGGAATTCATTCATTCAACTGGATACAATAAGAGATGTAGTGATACTAGCTCTTCTTGGAACAATTGTAAAAGGATGTTCTTGAGTGCGGTTTGAGAAAATTTTCTTCTGATCAAACAGTGACTCTGTTTCTATCCAAGAGACTTGGAAGATGGATACATGGATTTGAGAATGGAGCATTGGAAGTAAAGAGCCATTTGGAGAGAGTACTCTTTTCAGATATTGCTCTAATACCATGTTTGTCTTCTCTCCACCAACCGGTAGTGGAAAACATTTCAGCCCATGGGTTTTCCATTTTCATATCTGCAAGGAAATGGCATAGAGGAAGAACTTGATAGTTCACACCATTGTTGTTGCTCTTAATGCACAGCATAACCGAAATAGAGGAGTAGCAGCGCAGCTGCATCTCAGGTGTATAATTGTTTGCATTTGGAACATTGACTCCTTGCAGATGACCATGACCACACAGAAGCAGATGGATGCTCTGTGGAAAAATAGGATGATATTTCTTCAAGTACTTAGCCAAATCTGGGAGAGTGCTATCGCAGATATCATAATAATCATGGCCAATAATGTTCATCATGTCATCAATCCGCTTGCTAGCCAGTTCATCAGCCGTTCCAATTCCCTTGGGAACCATTGAATCTGCACAAAAGTTGAACAAATTAAACTCTTAAATGGGTTTATTTTTCATAAAATTTGTGAAAGAATTCGGAAAAAATGGCTAAGGCATTAAGGCGCGCAAGTATGGAGATGTCGCGCAAGTGTCTTGTGTACCGCGCTAGTTTTTGACGTGCAAGTATAAACCGCGCAAGTACAAATACCTTTACAATAGCGCGACATCAAGGAAAACAGTGGAAACAGAGCACCTTGCGCGGCGACGAAGACTTGCGCGACGAGAGCTCTAGAAGGTATGAAGTTCGGAAATCCGGATACTTGTACGGAGGTGAGGCCGTGTATTTATAGGCTCGTAAGCCTACCTGCGCGCCGTACCCAGAGCAATTAAGGCCTGCGCGACGCACACTTGCGCGCCGCCCTGTGCGTACTGAAAACTTGCGCGCCTCCCTTTTCCTTTGGAAGGATTCGATTTCCTCAGAGTCAAATCCTCATTTTCTCTCCGGATCCAACTCTGAGGGGGGACTTTTTTTGATGCTCCTTTCGTCACAGAATCTAAAGATCGGAAAAGGGAATATCTGAGCTCAAAGTGATTAATCCTTTGAAGAAACATCAAAAATCGACAAAGGGATAAAAAAGGAGAACATTGCCCATATATCGCGCAAGTTCCCTCTTGGTCACGCAAGTACACTTGCGCGCCGCCTCAATACTTGCGCGACTCCTCATGTTCGTGCAAGGGACTTGCGCGACATATCTGGTAACCGCCCGGTAACCGCCCGGGGTCTTCTTTTGCCTATAAATAGACCCTGTGGGCCCCCCATTCGAGAGGATCTTTTCCAGAAACTCGGATTGAAGCTCCTGACGCCCAAGTCTCTTCTCAAAGCTTCCGGAACACTTCTAAGGTAATTTCTTACCTAGAACGGAAGATCTAAAGAGAAAAAGGAAGGCCTAAGTGTTGAAACTTATCAAACACTTGCACGCCTACTTAATTCCTTCAATATAACTTGCGCGTCCCTCTTCTGGAAGAACCTCAAGAGGATGGTAAAGGGTTTAATAAAGAGTCGCTCAAGCATTTCAATACTGGTTGAAAATCGCGCATGTACCCCTAATGTCGCGCAAGTATACTTGCGCGACCAATACTTGCGCGCCGCCGCAGGACTTGCACGCCTTTCAATACTTGCGCGCCCCTAGCTTTTTGGGTGCCCATATTGCCCATTTTTACCCCTCTTAAGACATTTCACCCTTCCTATTCAAGATTCAGTCTTCAAGATACTCTTCAAAGCCATTTATGGCATGATTTCTTGATTTGACATCCTTATCTGAAAGGAATTCTGTGAAATATCTCTCAAAACCTAGTGAATTAAACATCTTTATGTCACCAAAGATTGAGAGTTCATTCATTTCAACCTCATCCTTTTAGATGAGAGAATCCTAACCTGGGTCTCCTTTTCAGGAATAAATCCCCAGTTATAAAAACCTTTGATCTGGGCATCTTTCTTAAGAATAAGCCCCAATCAAGTCCTTTAATCTTGGGCATCCTCCTCAGGAGTAAGCCCCAAACCTTAATCCCTAACCTGGGTCTCCTTTTCAGGAATAAGACTCAGTCATAACCTTGGGCTTCCTTTTCAGGAGTAAGCCCCAAGTCCCCTAACCTAGGCTTCCTTCTCAGGAATAAGTCCTAGTCATAAATCTTGGGCATCCTTCTTAGGAGTAAGCCCCAAGTCTCTTAAAATTTCTCTTAACCAGTCATAAATTACCTTTGATTTGGGTTTCCTTTTCAGGAATAAAACCCAATCATAAGTCCCCTCCTAACTTGGGCATCCTCCTTAGGAGTAAGCCCCAAGATTAGAGTATTCAAATCTCCATGAAGCACATATAACTTTGTGGACCCTGTTCTTGGATTTTCTCCCTAAAAGTAAATCCTAAACCTTCATCTATCTGGGCAGTCATCTATACATAAGCCCCAAAACAAATTCTTATGATTGCATCTTTTATGGCACAATTGTCTAAATTTTACCAATACCTCTTGTTTCTCACACCGAGCATGACTCACGTGAGCTTAGAGTGTAAAAGTAATTATGACATTCATCTTTGAGCCATCAATCATAAAACATCATATCCCATTACTCGAACTACGTGGGTTCTGATTCCTTTTTTAAAACAAAGGATACGTAGGTAGCCCATTTATGGGTTCGATCCCAACATTGAAATAATCTCTGTCCTTCTGAATGACAATAAACTTCAAGGGCCCCACTGAGTGGCTTCAAAACCAGCCTGGTCATCAAAATGACCAAGAGACTTTTATATAAATGTTTTGAAGGATACCATTGACCAAGAATCTCTAAACAAATATAGATGATTCTATATTGATGAAGAACCTCGAATACATATAAAAGATTCTCTAAATTTCTTTCATATTTAATCATTGATTGTTAAAACTAAAGGAAAGCTCATTTTATACTTGGTAATGTAATAAGGATTCACGAACTTAACTTAAATCTATAAAGAGAGTCCCGGAGTAGACAATAATTCCCCTCAAAAAGGTGTGATGAGTCTGACCTCCCATCCTCTCGACCAAATGCAAATTCCTAAGCCTCATTAGCCCACAAGCTAATGAGCGCCTGCCTTTGGAAAGTAGGTCCAAACGGATGTGGAATCATTGGATGTTTCCGGTTCTACGAACAAACCCATTAGAAACCGATCGGAACGTTTGAATCTCCCGTCCAGGAGGTCATCCCCGGATTCCGCGCGAAACACTGTGTCTCTCGGATTTTTGAAATTCCATTCACAGAAGCGGTAAAATTAAGTTTTATGAAAAATTCAGTTTTTTTAACTACCACTTAGTAGTTTCACTATTCATCAAAAATTGATGTTTTTCAGAACAATGCCAAAATTTCATCCTAAGCTATATTTCATATTACGAACTCAAAAATGAAGTCTATTTTTCCAAATTCATAACATAGAGGTTGCATTAATTAATTTTATAATTAAATCCCGCTGTTAAAACAAATAGCGTGTTTTTAAGAAACAATATCTATCAAAAGATTGACACTAGTTTATAACTGGTTTAAATGTGAAATTACATCCAATGACCAACATTGTATTACATTGTAAAAATATATTCTAAATACACTTTAAAACCACTCAAATTAATAATTTATCAATATTAATTATTTCGATTAAAAAAGTTGTTTTTAATTAAAATTTAGTAATTTTCACTATTCATCAGAATATGAAAGTTATCCGAAATGTACCAAAATTTCACCTTAGGCTAAATTCGATATTCCGAATCCAAAAATAAAACCATTTTGAAAAATAAAATTTACAAAATTTCAAAAAGTGGTTATTACTATTCATAACGGCTAGTTTTAATAACATTTTAATAGCATATCGCTGTTTAGTGAAACTCGTTATTGCGTACTACACACGCTATCGAGGAAGGTCGTGATTGCGTGTAATGCAAGGCAAGTCAAGGATGCGTGTTGTGCAAGATCCTTTTTGTGTAGCGTACAACACAAGACATTAGTGAAATAAAAAGAATATTTTTCATAAAATCTCCGGCTGTTACATTGCGCGCCTCGCCGGTCCAATTCTGCGAATTCCGGGAGTACTTCGCGTGCAAAACATTTTTCCGCGCGGATCCTCATTTATTTCACGCACCACTTCCCAGGCCTCCGGATCGGGCCTCTGACTCCGAATATGACTTCGCTTCGTCATTTCAAAACTTCCTCCGAGAGTTACGGGATTTTTTCGGCGTCAACAAATGACCCCCCTTGGAATTGGATCAGAGAGAGGTCGCAATGATCGGATTCCAAGGGAAATGCCGAAACACCGGAATGCTGAGTCCCCTGATCCAGTTGCGCGCAAAATTTGGATGGGGTGCGCAAAATGCCGAACTCGCGCGGAATCCTCTTTCCACGTGGCGCGAAACCCTGGCCTCGCCTATAAAAAGGGGCACTGGGTCCCAACTTCGTACATCCGCTTTTTCCGTGCGATAAGCTGTTCGCTCTCGTGCGCGAAATTGCTCCGCGGCTGCGCGTAATAACGCACTGGCATCGCGGAATTCCTTCCGAAATTTGGCCGTGATTTTGCGCCAAACCGGGATCTTCCGCGCTTCGTGTGCCGATTGCACGCGCATCTCCAGGATTTCGCGCAACTCCTTCATATTTCGCGCCGAACTCTCCAATTCCGCGCACTGCATCCTGATTTCGCCCAACTCCCGAAAAATTTGAGATGGCCGCAAACCGATTCGATGAGGGGGAAGTCGCTGCCCGTAGGACAGAAATGGTGGCAAATGAGGAGGTTTATGGCGCCAAGGTGATCGTCTCCAACAATCTTACCTTGTTCAATCTGCTGACTCCGGACCAGAAGACGTATCCTCTGTCTGACAACCTCCCGCTTTGGAACTTTGGCATCCTAGAAGAGGTGCCACTGCCGGGCTTCGAAGTGGACATGCCGCGGTCTTGGGTGACTCGGGAGGACGAACTTCCTCGCTAAAACATCACCAACAATGGCCGTCCTGCCAGGGAAACTAGACACATGGATGTATATGTCCTGAACCCGAGGACTAGGACCATTACCGGGGACGAGCCAGTGGCAGAGGATTCTCCGGCCCTCTACGCGAGCATGTTCCGTCAAAGCATCATGGATTAAACGAAGGGCTGGCTGAAGGATTGGGACCTGCGGTCCGGGGGTAACTTCACCAGCGAATGGGCCTGGGCATTCTGGGTTCGCCATACCTGTGACCAGTTCGGGGACGAACAATGGTATATCGGCCTGTTCGAGGCGGTATGGACATCGCAGTTCCATTTCCACCGTCAGCCTGAACTCGGACCGGAGCTATTCACCCGGTGGTCTCCAGACACCAACACGTTCCACCTTCATCATGGGGAAGTCGACATCAGTCTCTGGGACGTTCACTGCATCGGCGGTATCCCACTAGAGGGTTACCAATACGACGAGTTTGTTCCTCCAAAGAACACCTGGGGAGATAGGTCGCGGATGCCTATACTGACGTGGCACCTTCTGCAGCTGGCCAAGGAGAGGCTGGGGGTCAAGGACTTCCTGAAGGACATCGCCAACAAGGGCTGGTTCAGCCTGTTCCTTGAGAGGGATCCCGCCGTCAAGATGCCGGGATGGGGAAAACGGTGCCCAACCGCGACTCAGAGGAGCAAGGACGGGTCATACTGGAAGACCCTAGAGGCAGGGCAATACCAATCATGGGGCTACCATGTCATTGAGGCCCGAGACCCGAACGTCCGGTATGTCGGGTTCCTTGCCGCCTTTCTGAGCGGGTGGCTCCTGCCGGTGCGGGGCGCAAGGATGGGCATCCGTCCAGTGACTTTGGTGATGGCGGGATCCATGGCCGCCAACAAACGGTTCAACTTGGGAGTCCCTGTGCTGGCCATGCTGTATACCATCCTGGGGCGCATCTCACGAGGGGGTCACCTCGGAGAGTCTGTGGTCCCTTCCAGATCTTCCATGGCTGGGTGGCGGCTCATCTCGACGGGTATACTTTCCCAAACACCGTCCGTCCTCCGGGCAATGGCTTGCGACCGTCCTTGCTAAACATTGCAGGGTTGGCGCCATTGACGCTCAATGAGCAGGGCGTGAGGATCCGCATTGGTAACCATGTGAACTTCAACTTCAGCCCGTTCCCCACCCCGGTTGGCCAGCTGGTCGACAACGGGCGAGGCCCTCTGGAACAGCAGGAATATTTCCAGAGCATTCGGGGTGGGGTGCTCGTGGCTCGGATCGACGGGAAGGTGATCTGCGAGCCGTACGTGCCATCCCGATTTTTTAGGCAGTTCGGGAGCCTCCAGCAAATGCCGAAGAAAGTATTCACGGCTGTCTAGCAGGAGAAGAATCCATGCATCTTGCGCCAGATGTGGTTGATTTTTACCACCATTGGCTCTAGCGACGTCGTTACTCTTCCTCCCACCGGGGTCGATGTCGGCCTAGCAACCGAATATGCCGAAAACTGGACCATTGCGTACCCTGAGGGGCTATTATGAAAGTGCATCTAGCAACTCTAGGTTACTCGAGCGGAAACTGGGCGACGGGAAAGAAGGCCCGGTGCCGTCGAAAGGGGGGAACCAAGGGCGCGTCAGGCGGCGAGGCCTGCACAGGACGGGGCTTCGCCAGCGGGAACATCACATGGCACTGCCACGTCCTCATTACCCGCAGGTGGGTCACATGAGGCAGCCAGGGAACTGCCCAGGAAGCTGATAAGATATCTGCTCGAACCTTCCCAAGACGCAATTCTCCCGGCACTATGGTCGGCCTGGATGACCCTGCGGCAATCACTGAGCATCGAAGCCATCTGGAAGAAGATAATGCAAAATGGGATCTAACTGCCGGAGGTCGAGCTCGTTCGGATCACCAACCGAGTGAACTTCCATTGGCGGCATGCTTATCTGACGGCCATGGACGCATACGCACGCCAAAGGGGGTGGCGTGCGGAGCCAACTTTCCTAGTGGAAGTGATGCTCCACTAGGAGCATGATCCGAAAGCGATGCCGCCAGGAGAAGGCGTCAGTGATAAAGAGCCGGAGGGGGAGGAGGAAACCGGAGAGGACGAAGGCGAGGGAGAAGACGAAGAAGAGGAGCCCGAAGGTGAGGGTTCGCAAGGGGCGACCTACCAAGGGAGTCTCCGAGAGAGCGGCGAGATTTCCGAATTCGATCTCGACATAACCGAGATTCTCGAGGTTTGTATCTGTCTTCATTCATTTCCCTCATTCACCCATTCTACTTTCCAACTTCTAACTCACTTCCCCATCCTACTCAAAAGAAGATGAGCGGTGGACGGGTGTCCCCACCAGGGGAGGGTGGAGAGGAACCAGTGGGACATGATGGGGATCCGACACCCATCATTGAATTAACCAGCGCAGAGGGGTCTCCCCTTATGGCGGCTCCTGCAGCGGCCGGAACACTGGAGACCGATGCTCTGGATTCCTGTAAGTCTCACGCTTCACTACTGGTGCTTGGTGTCAAAAGATCCCGTCTGACCAGCGTATGCATTGCGCAGTGATCTCAACACTGGAGGCACGTTAGGCTGCGGAGCCCTGGCCGTCCGTGAGTGGACCAGTGGCGGACATACCACCTCGTTCGGAACATGCTCTCTGCACTGAGTTGGCCCCTTCAATTGATGAACAAGGGGTGGTGGACATCAGCGGAGCTATTCCTGAGACAAGGTCAAGAGCTGGTGGAGGCATCATTGCTGCTGGGGTGAGAGAAGGTCACCCGGACGTCGTGGATTCTATCCCTCATGAAGAGATGCCTGGGGCGGATCCTGCTGCCGATCTGTTGGTGGTCTTCCCTATATACCGACCCGCTGACCCTGAGGAGATTGATGACTCAGACTCAGAGGCGGCCAAGGAGAGCCGGATGAAACGGCCAGGGGGTGGAAGTGTATCCAGCGCTTTCTCAGGAATCCCCAGTCTGATTGGCTGAGGCTGATGGGATCACTTCAGACCTGGCTGCGCTTCCTATGCGCCTTCATCTGACGGTCAGTGATTACATGGCCGAGAAGATACATGAGAGCAGCCGGCGCACCGACATTTCCCAGTGCCAGGAAGGATCGTCGAGCGCTCAAGCACTGCTAAGGGCAGAGCAGGAAGTCCAGCACCTTGAAGGGAAGGCGGCAGATAAAGAGACCTTCATCGCAACATGCTCTGAGCTTGTGGAGCAACTGACGGCCCAGTTGGCTGATGCGTAGGAACAACTGGTGGAGGCGAGTCACCAGATGACCGTGCTTCGAAGCGAGCGGGCGCAGGCATAAGCTAGGGCTGATGAGCTGCGCTCTATGGTGGCCGATTAAAAGAGAGTCTTCGAAGAGCGAAAAGCGGTCCTGGAGGCTACCAGCCAGAGGGTAGCAGCGCTGGAAAGATCGCTTCAGCACGCTAAAACCTGAGGGCTTTGTTTTTGACATCTCATGAACTTTTTGCTTGTACCACTCATCATCTCAATCCAACACATGGACAAATCCACTCTTTTGTACCCCTGGTTTAATGCACTCAACCATAGTTTCAAAACGAATAACAACTCACCCCCAGGCTCCCACGGGACGTGCCCAACGTGAGTATCGAGAGATGCTCGTACCATCATTAAGTTCAACTGTGGGGCATTGACCAAGCTTCAGGCATCCCAAGATCGGGCCTGGAATTTTGAGGAGACCCCGGGCCGATTTATTTGTCGACTTCTCAATGTTCCTTAACACACGAGCGGGGCAATGCCGTGGGCATTGAAATTCATCTGAACATAGGGGGATGGAAAGAAAGGGCGCATCACGCTGCCCAAGTTCGGAACCCAATGGGGCGCAACCATGGAGGATAACTGTCAACCGTGGCGGAAACACAACACCCATATCACGTTGGCCCGGAATGGGAGGACAATAAATGAGGGCTGACCGCTGACCATGTTCGCAACACGGGGCCTAACTCAAATATCGTTGGTCAGTTTTTTTTTGGAACGTTGGCCCAGGACAGTAGGAGGACCATATTTCAAGCATCCATACCATTAGGGGGTCCTGTTAAACATGACCTGTTCTCCGGAATGTTGGCCCAGGACAGTAGGCGGACCATAGGTCGAGCATCCATACTGTTAGGGGGTCCCGTCAAACACGAAAGGAAATGAGGGTCCGAACAAAGGGGGACGCAAGGCGTGGAAGGTGGAGTGGTGGTTTGTTCTAACAGAGTCCAACACTCCCGAAATTGTGCCACCATGGCGAAGGTGCATTAGGTGGACGTACCAACCTGATCGCGGGTTGTCCCAATTTCCAGGCAGGACCTCTTTGGAGAGAGAACTGCCGCTTCCCATTATTACCATGGGGCATCCTGAACATGCTTGGGGTAGATATCCCGATTACACCACTCCTCATGAAGTCAGACTGAGGGGCCGAGACTAAGGAAGGATAGGGTTTAGCTATCCCTGGGTCTGGACCCAAGATGAAATGTCTGGGCGGTCCTACGTATCTCATTAGGATGAGAATCAATCCACACGTAGTTCTTAAAACATAGTTTAACGTCATGTTGGATGAAATACAGTTTAACATCATGCGGTAAGGAATACAGTTTAGCGTCATACAGGACGAAATACAGTTTAACGTCATGCGGGAAAAAATATGGATCTTAGTTTTAAGTCTTAGAGCTCGGACCGTAAGGATCATAGTTTTAGGTCTTAGAGCTCGGACCGTAAGGATCTTAGTTTTAGGTCTTAGATCTCGGACCTTAAGGATCTTAGTTTTAGGTCTTAGAGATAGGACCATAAGGATCTTAGTTTTAGGTCTCAGAGCTCGGACCTTAAGGATCTTAGTTTTAGGTCTTAGAGCTCAGACCTTAAGGAAAGGAGAGAAACGGACACATGGCCAGGCGGTTACAAAACCCGACGTGAAGGAAGACCTAAGCCCTACTTAACATGTTCTCTCTGGGAAAATGCTCGAGTCGAGGGACCAAACACGGAGGTAGGCTGGACCCACGGGGAAGTGCCCCAGGCATTCCTACGTATCTCATTAGGATGAGAATCAAGCCAGACGTAGTTCTGAAACTGACATGGTAAGATTCTAGTGCCAAGGGAAAAGGGGAGTACGGGCGTGGCCCTTGCACTAAAAGAAGCGGCATCTAATAAATGTTTTTTGTCCTTTAAGGTGAGTGGTTTTTTGGTTGTGAAGTGATAGACCTAGATTAGCAGGCCATGGTGTCGTCACAAGCATCAATCCGTGATAGGAATTGACAAATGGCATTGCATAAAACCAATACCCAACGTGATTTCCTCTACAACGAGGTCACCACAATGCAGTGTCGTTTTTCGTCGTGCGGCCGGGACGATAATGTCACAGTTTAGGGTCGTGTGATAGGACCAACAGCACAGTTTAAGGTCATCTGGTTTGGACCAACAGCATAGTTTAGGGTCATATGGTTTGGACCAACACCACAGTTTAAGGTCATATGATTTGGACCAACATCACAGTTTAAGGTCATATGGTTTGGACCAACAACAGAGTTTAGGGTCATATGGTTTGGACCAACAACACAGTTTAAGGTCATATGGTTTGGACCAAAAACACAGTTTAGGGTCATATGGTTTGGACCAACAACACAGTTTACGGTCATATGGTTTGGACAAACAGCACAGTTTAAGGTCATATTGTTTGGACCAACAACACAGTTTAAGGTCATATGGTTTGGACCAACAACACAGTTTAGGGTCATATGGTTTGGACCAACAACACAGTTTACGGTCATATGGTTTGGACCAACAGCACAGTTTAAGGTTATATGATTTTGACCAACACCACATTTTAAGGTCATATGGTTTGGACCAACAACACAGTTTAAGGTCATATGGTTTGGACCAACACCACAGTTTAAGGTCATATGGTTTGGACCAACACCACAGTTTAAGGTCATATGGTTTGGACCAACAACACAGTTTAAGGTCATATGGTTTGGACCAACAACACAGTTTAGGGTCACATGGTTTGGACCAACAACAGAGTTTAAGGTCATATGATTTGGACCAACAGCACAGTTTAAGTTCATATGATTTGGACCAACAACACAGTTTAAGGTCATATGGTTTGGACCGACAACACAGTTTAAGGTCATATGGTTTGGACCAACAACACAGTTTAAGGTCATATGGTTTGGACCAACAGCACAGTTTAAGGTCATATGGTTTGGACCAACACCACAGTTTAAGGTCATATGGTTTGGACCAACCGAGAGAGGAGCCTCGGGCAAAAGGGCCTACGAGGGTTCCACAATCAATGAGGGGCAGCAGATGCTAGCTCCCAGCTATGCTGGGCCTGAAAATCAACGTTTGGGAGACTCCTCACTCCCCCAAGGGGATGAAGGTCAAGCGGCACACAACCCGTAAAGAAGAGACCCAAGCACATACTCTAGCGCTCAGATCGCGAGAGCCTCGAGAGACACCGTTATGAAGCTCGGACTGTCGGATGTGCGGGGGTGTACTGAGGGTTCGTACAAGGAGTGTCGAGATTCCACCTTGACACAGCGGGGCGGAACATGACATGAACCCTGCCACCAACATTCAGGGCCTGGGGAACCAGCGTGACGACTGAGGATTACTGTTGACCATGTTCGCAACACAGCATCCTGTCGTGTTAGACATGGGGACAAACAAATGAGAATCAACCGCGGACCATGTTCGCAAGGCGGGATTTGTATCAATTTGTTGTCTGAAACCCTCGAGGGCGTTGGCCCATGATGGTAGGAGAGCCCTTGGGCGTTGTATCCAGGACGTTCTTGGGGGTCCTTCCGGGTATGAAGGATGACGGGGGCCCGAATGAAGGGGAACACGAAGCTTGGCAAGTGGATGGAACTTGCCTAATTCGAATATGGCACTTCAAGTTCTAGACCAGAGTGCCTTGAGCACATTAGCAGACCACTGGCAAGGGTCAGAGGGCTCAATCCGAGAGCAACCAAGAGCTGGCGGATCCCTTGGCAAAAGAGGGGGCGTAATGCCAAACACCCTGGGCACTGAACGATCGTGGGATCTCCTAAGAGATGGGGCTGGACCTGACATCTAGGTGTTCAGGTGGTCGTACGTATCCCATAAGGAAGGGAATCAAGCCACACGTAGTTCTTGATATGCGCCTTTAAATTCCATTGGACATAGGAGGGCTCAACCTTGAGGACAGGGTGCGCGGGGTGCAGCTATCGCAAACCCGACATGAATGGGGACATACTCTCACACCACACCACGTGACCCTGTGGTCGAAGTCCCAAAGGCAAAACAGACGCGACAACAGACCTCAAGATGGACCCAAAGATGAAAGGTCTGGGCGTTCCTACGTATCCCATTAGGATGGGAATCAAGCTAGACGCAGTTCTGGAAATATAGTTCAACGTCATGTTGGACGAAATATAGGTCTTAGTTTTAGGTCTTAGAGCTCGAACCGTGAGGATCTTAGTTTTAGGTCTTAGAGCTCGGACCATGAAAGGAAAGGGCGGAGTTTGGTCACTCCTGGGCTAGAACCAAGACGAAATGTCTGGGCGGTCCTACGTATCCCATTAGGATGGGAATCAAGCCACATGTAGTTCTTGATATACAGTTTAACGTCATGTTGGGCGAAATATATATCTTAGTTTTAGGTCTTATAGATCGGACTGTGAAATGGGAAGAACCAAAAGAGGATCTTAGTTTTAGGTCTTAGAGCTCGGACCATGGTGCCCAGATGCAGGGAATAGTGTAGTTTAAAGGTTGTGCTGGACCATACAGTTTAAGGTCATGCTGGACCATAGAGCCCAAATGTAGGGAGAAATGTAGTTTAAGGTCATGCTGGACCGTACAGTTTAAGGTCATGCTGGACCGTAGAGCCCAAATGTAGGGAAAAATGCAGTTTAAGGTCATGCTGGACCGTACAGTTTAAGGTCATGCTGGACCATATAGTTTAAGGTCATGCTAGACCGTAGAGCCCAAATGTAGGGCGAAATGCAGTTTAAGGTCATGATGGACCGTACAGTTTAAGGTCATGCTGGACCATACTGTTTAAGGTCATGCTGGACCGTAGAGCCCAAATGTAGGGTGAAATGTAGTTTAAGGTCATGCTGGACCGTACAGTTTAAGGTCATGTAGGACCGTAGATCCCAAATGTTGGGCCAAATGCAGTTTAAGGTCATGTTGGACCGTACAGTTTAAGGTCATGCAGGACCGTACCTGTTTAAGAAAAGTACTTCTTGAGGAACTAGGCGTTGGTGGGAGGAGTGATGCGCTCACCATCCATAGTCACCAGGGAATACGCACCATTGGGATAGACCTTATGGACAGTAAAAGGTCCCTCCCACTTGGGTCCCAACTTGGGTGGTTTCCTACCGGGAATCATTGGCGCTCTGAGAGCCAACACCAGGTCACCTTGCAGGAAGGAGCGGAGGCGAACCTTCTTATCGAAATCTCGAGCCATCCTGCTCTGATGCCTTTCTAGGTTATGTAAAGCGCGAAGCCTACTTTCGTCCAGCGCTTCTAATTCGGCTAGACGGATCTCGACAACTCTGTCCGGCGCTTGTTGTTCGTAGACCGCCGTGCGCAATGAGGGCAGTTGGACCTTTATTGGAAGGATGGCCTCAGCTCTGTATACCAGGGAATACAGGGTCACCTGGGTGGAATTATGAGTCGTCGTCCTATAAGCCCAGAGGGCGTTGGGGAGCTTGTCCGGCCAACTTTTCTTATTCTGACCAACCATTTTTTGCAGAATGTTAGAGAAGTTTTTGTTAAACGCCTCAATATGTCCATTCGCCTATGCATGATAGTGGGAGGTGTGGTTAGAGTGAATGTTGTACTTGGCGTACAATCTCCTCAGCTCGGCCGCTCGGAAGTTGGTTCCGTTATCCGTGAGGATAGCATGAGGTATTCCAAACCGGTGAATGATATTGTAACTCACGAAGTCGGTGATAGAACCAGACTTAACTTCCCTAAGCGGGGCTGCCTCTGCCCACTTTGAGAAGAAATCCATGGCAGTTAAGATGAACCGGCACTGGCGGGCCGTCGCCGGCGGGTAGGGCCCTACGACATCCAACCCCCAGACTTCAAAGGTCCAGAAATACTTAGTAGTATGGAGAGGCTCCGGTGGATGATGCACGAAGTTAGCATGAACTTGGAACACATGACACCTATTGGCGTACTCGATGCAGTCGTGGATCATGGAGGGCCAGAAGTATCCCAGTCTCCGAATCTGGTGGGACAACTTCAACCCGGCCTGGTGGGCGCCACAGGAGCCAGCATGCACTTCCTGCATGACCTGCGGGATCTCAACTCCTTGAAGACAATAGAGGAGAACACCATCAAACCCACGCCTGTAAAGGAGCTGCTCCCGACTGGGACCGCTTTGAAGGGTGAACCGTGGCGCGCGGCGCCGGATTAGTTCCCGCTATGCTTGGTCCATTGGAAGATTTCCGTGCAGGAGATATTCAACCAGAGGTGTCCTCCAGTCAGGAACTGTCTCGATCACCACGCCTGGAACCCCGAGGGGTCCTGACGCGGGGGCACCAGCGGTGAGATGGTTCACTCGCGAGCCACGACCGCCCTCTGGGATAACAGGAGCAATGACTCTTCGGTGCACCACGTGGATGATTAGTTCATCCTGTTCGGGCTCCGCGAGTGATGCAGCCAGGCTATCCAAAGCATCTGATCGACTGTTCTGCGACCGGGGAACGTGAACGACATCTGGTCGGGAGGGGAACTTAGCCATTAGATGGAGGGTGCACTCCAGCAATGGCATGAGTTCTGGCTTCCTAACAGCATAGTCACCGTTAACCTGCTTGATGACTAGCTCAGAGTCCCCTTTTACATACAGGTGGGCTACGCCAACCTCCAGAGCCAACTCGAGGCCGATGATGAGGGCATGATATTCTGCCTCATTGTTGGTGCAGCCCTCTAACAATAATAAAGAATATGGCAGAACGGCTTGCTCCGGGGTGATGAGGACGATACCCAGGCCCACTCGGTTAAGCCTAGGATCATTGAGCATTCTACCGATAGGGCTTCGGGAGGCGCCATCAAAGTGCATCTTCCAGCATGGGGTGGCGTGATCGACTGAGAGGATTGCCTCATCAGGAAAGCCCAAATCCAGCGGATAATCCGCAGGGGTTGGATGAGCAGCTAAGAAGTCTGCCAACGCCTTTCCTTTGACGGCCTTCTGAGGTATGAACCTAATGTCAAACTGTTGGAGGATCACCGCCCAGCGTTCCAATCGGCCGGTCAACATAGGCCGACTCAGGATGTATTTCAACGGGTCTACCGGAGAGACCAGCTGTACCTCATGGTGCTGCAAGTAGTGCCGCAATTTATGTACGGCGAATACGAGCGCCAGGAAGCTCTTCTTGATGGGATAGTATCTATCCTCCGCATCGAGGAGCATGCGGCTGAGGTAGTAGAGGCTATTCTTCGTTCCCTTGTTGTTCTTCTGGGCGAGAAGGGCGCCGAGGGATCGCTCTAGGGAGGTCACGTAATGGACCAGCGGTTTTCTGGGAGTGGGTGGCATCAGGACCGGAGGTTGAAGTAGATACTGCTTGATTTCCTCAAAAGCGGTCTGGCACTCTTCATCCCACCCATAGGCGACACCTTTCTTCATGAGCTGAGAAAAAGACTTACACTTGCTGGCCAGATTCGCAATGAAACGGTGTATATAGGCTAAGTGGCCTTGGAGGCCTCGAAGCTCTCGAATACTACTCGGGGGAGGCATCTGACTGATGGGCTTGATCTTCTTGGGGTCGATCTCGATGCCTCGATACCTGACGATGAAGCCAAGAAACTTTCCGGAGGTGACCCCGAAGGCACACTTCAACGGGTTCATCCTCAAGTGACGAGAACGGAGCAAACCGGACACTTTCTCAAGGTCTTTGAGATGGTCCTAACACTGACGAGATTTAACCACCAAGTCATCTACATAGCACTCCACCAGTGTCCTGAGTATCAGCTTGAATATACGGTGCATAGCCCGTTGATAGGTGGAACCCGCGTTCTTCAGGCCGAAGGGCATAACCCGATAGCAGAAAGTGCCCTGGGGGGCCTTGAAGGCAGTGAACTCTTCATCCTCGGGGGCCATCTGGATCTGGTTATACCTGGAGTACCCATCCATGAAGGAGAGGTCTTGGAACCCGGCCGTTGCGTCGATCAATAGCTCTGTCACCGGAAGGGGAAAGTCATCCTTCGGACAGTGGCGATTAAGATCGTGGAAGTCGATGCAGACCCTGATCTGCCCGTTCTTCTTCCTGAAGGGAACAATGTTGGCTAGCCACCTGGGGTCCTTAACTTCCCTGATGAATTTGGCCTTAATGATCTTATCAACTTCGGCCTCAACCATGGCACCGTGAAGGGGGTGCATTATTCTGGGAGGCTGCTTGAACCCGCGATGGTTTGCTGGGAGGCCAAGGCGGTGGATGGATACCTGGGGATCTAGTCCCGGTATCTCATCATAACTCCAGGCAAACACATCACGGTGTTGTCTGAGGAAGTCTATGTACTATTTCCATTCCTCGGGAGGCATAGCGGCGCTGACCAATGTGGGTCTCAGGTCCGCCTCACTACCGAGGTTCACCTGTACGAGCTCGTCGACCGTGGTAGAGACGCCCTCCTCAAAGGCAGGAGGAGCATCCTCTATGTCTTCTTCTCCACTTGGGGAAGGATCATCCACGAGGGGAGCCGTTTCGGGGCTGCTCGACCCTGATGAGGAGATAGCACCGACTTGGGCGGCAGAGGTCATCACGACGGGAGACTCATGCACTGCGGAGACCGCAGCGACAAAGGCGATTGATCCAATCCCATCCGGCCTGCGGCCCAAGGGGCCACGCTTTACGACATCGAAGCAGTGGTGTCGCGTTGGCTTGAGCCGGTCGATCCCAGCTCGGCGAAATAGGCACGTATGACGTACTACCGTTTCCATAAGCCCAACGTCCCGATATCGTACGGGGGTAGGAGGCTCGGGGATCACCCGGGCCTGGTTGGTGTAAGAGTACGAGGTGATTTCCCGCCGTCGCTTAGACCAGGAAATATGCATTCCTCTAGTACCCGAGACAACAAAGCACTCTCTCATATTGGGAGTCGTGGCCTCCAACCGATGGATTGGGAAGACATATGAGTCATCCAAACCTGTCCAGGGATCACTCGCGACAGCGGCGGGCTCAACCTCACCTGCCAGGATCTGCTTGTCCTTGCTCTTGTAATAGTCAGCGTCCAGGTAACGAGCTTCACAAGAGGCAAACGGGGATGCATCTCCTTGGAGCACACCCACTCGGCCCTTAAGGGATTATTTGAGGCACTGATGGTATGATGAGGGAACCACTGTGTGAAGATAGAGCCACGACCTTCCCATCAACGCATTGTAGGCAGCGTCCTGAGAGACAACCATGAACTCAGTATTGGCAATCAAGCCGCCGAACTGGGTCTTCAGGCGAATCTTGTCGAGTGAAGTTTGCCCGGTCCTGTCATACCCCTGGATTCTGAGGTTGGAGGGAGTTAAATCATCCTCGGACAACCCCAGTTTTCGTAGTGTCCGAGTTGGGATCAAGTTAATCCCAGAACCCGTGTCGACAAGACAGCGACGAACCTCCACGCCATTGAACTGGCCGGTGATGTATAGTCGGCGGATGTGCCCCTATATGGGAGGGTCTTCATATTCACCAGAGAATGAGATAATCGCCTGACATTCGGCATTCTCAACCACCTAGGTGTGGAAGGCTTCTGTGGACACTACCTCCGTTTCAAACTGGAGGGGGCTCCTTAGAGCCTCGGCGAGCGCCTCACGCATTTCAGATGACAGGCGGAGGGCCTCAAGGATGGAAAGCCTCACCGGAATGCCGGCCAGATGCTTCAGGACATCATACTTTCGCGCCAAGCGCGAGCTTCTGCTTACAGGGGGTCGCTCTGCGGTTGGGGGCATGAAGGGCCCTGCTGGCGGGACCGGTGACTCACTGGTACTAGGCACGTCCAGCAGTTCACCAGCTGAAGCCCGGGAGGTGGCTTCCATGCTAGGACCGGAAGGCCGTGGCCGGCCAGTGGTAGGGCTGGGCTAGTTGCGACGCGGGCAAGGCGGTTCCCTCCGATCCAGCAACACAAACGGCGGTGGAAGGGAACCTGTTGTCACCGGGTGAGGGAGCCGCGAGTGCTGCTCTCTGTACCGGGCCTGCTGCCTGGTCTCGGTAGCGTGCACGGCCTGACTGAAAGTGACGACTGCCGTGCCCTGGCGATTCACGTAGCCACGGCTTCATTGGCGTTGGCGACGGCTGGGGACATTGGGGAGGTTCACCTAGCGCTCCTCATCGTCGGGAACCAAGAAGGGATTTACCAACTCTACAGTGTTAACCGAAGCGTACCCCGGGCTCCCGGGGAGGTTCACCCGGCGCTCCTCATCATCAGGATCCAAGAAGGGATTTACCAACTCTATGGTGTTAACCGAAGCGTACCCCGGGCTCTCGGGGAGGTTCACCCGGCTCTCCTCATCGTCGGGATCCAAGAAGGGATTTACCAACTCTACGGTGTTAACCGAAGCGTACCCCGGGCTCTCGGGGAGGTTCACCCGGTGCTCCTCATCGTCGGGAGCCAAGAAGGGATTTACCAACTCTACGGTGTTAACTGAAGCGTACCCCGGGCACTCGGGGAGGTTCACCCGGTGCTCCTCACCGTCAGGAGCCAAGAAGGGATTTACCAACTCTACGGTGTTAACCGAAACGTACCCCGGGTTCTCGGGGAGGTTCACCCGGCACTCCTCACTGTCAGGAGCCAAGAAGGGATTTACCAACTCTACGGTGTTAACCAAAGCGTACCTCGGGCTCTCACTCGAGGAATCATCCACTACCGGACGGGGTCTCGGAGGGATCCCCATTTCTGGGGGCATGAAATCGCCAAGCGTGCGAGAAGATGACGGCAATGGAAGGGCGCGATATTTCTTCTTGCGCCGCTGCCTGCTCTTCTGGGAAGACGTAGGCTGGGATGACGATGCCGAAATGGCGCTCGGGGATTCCGAGGGCTCTAGCTGGTCCAGGCGGGCACAGATGATGCCATGGGCACGGGCGACCGTCCTGCGGGCCATCCAGTCATTATACTTCTGGGACCCACGGTCAGAAACCTGTTCCCACCCATCCTCGTCGTCACTACTGCCATCCGATCCCACGAAAACACCTCCACCTATGCCGGGGCTGGGCCCAACCTGACTATGTTGTTGTCAATTTGGTCTTGAATCCAGTCCTTGAACACATAACATTGCTGGATGGTGTGTCCCAGGAATCAGTGATAAGGGCAGTAGTTAGGGCGATCCGTGAGACACGCCTCTTCTGGCTTTCGGAACTCAGGCAGCCGCACGATCCTCTGCTCCAAGGCGCTACGGATATAACCGGGGACCTGGGCCTCGCCAAATGAGTAAGCCCGATTCCTTCTGCCTTGAAAGGGGACTCTTGGAGGCTGACCATGGCCAGGGACAAGAGGAGCAGGCTGAGGAGGCGGAGCCGGATTACCTCACCTAGGTGGTGGCAATGGGTTACACGGAGGCGCCTGCCGATTTTGAGGTGGTCGTTACTGGGCCGGAGGCTATGGGGGTGGACCCCTATGAGCCTGCTGAGCTGGCCTCACCGAAAGAAACTCTAGCTGTCTGGGGGCCTCTATCTGCGCCACAGAATCGGGCTCGGCTCTGGAGACTCTCCTTGCAGAGATCACAGGAGGCAGCGGGCGTGCCTGACCGGCCTGTTGCAGGGCTTCTTCGAGGCGCTGAGCCTTGTCCGAGTAGTCCCGGAACCCTCCAGGGTAATTCTGCATGATCAGGGAAGGAAACAACTCCGCCTTGACGTTCCCCACACACATTGTCAATAATTGATCCTGAGTCAGTGGCATGTAAAGGGAGTACATGAGCCCCTTCCACCGGGCGATGAAGTCCGCGACTCGCTCGTCGGGCCTTTTCTTGCACCTGAAGAGGTCTGCAATGTTCGTCTTCCGGGTTGTGGAACTGAACTGGTAGAGGAACTGTCAGCGAATTTCCTCCTAGCTAGTCACTGATCCAATAGGGAGTTGGCTGTACCAAACGAACGTTGGTCCTTCCAGTGTCTGAACGAAGCACCGGAGCTTGGCAGCCTCCTACTGCGCGGGATTCCCCAACATAGGCTCGCAACTCGAATTGAAGTGGGCCAAGTGTTGTGGCGGGTCTTCGGTCCCGTTAAAGGGGTAAAAAGTGGGGTTCCCAAATCCCGGTGGGGCCGGCATGTCATCCACCCGTGCGGGGTACGACTTTCCATCCGGTGGGATCTCCACCTTCCGAGTTTCCAGGGCCTCCAAGAAAGCGATTAGAACTTCCATCAGATCATCCGGATGCGGATTAATGTTCTGACGGGGATCTCTAACCACAAGCGCATTGCCAGGATCTTCGATATGATAGCCGTGCTCAGCGGCTCGGGGGGCAGCTGGCGGAGTGACTCTCGGAGCGGCGGGAGGAAACCGAGCAGGGTCTCCTAGGTTGCCTCACTTCTCGGGAGGGTTCGGCGAAACATATCGCGCCCTCTTTCCATGGGCTCCAGTGTCTTCCCTGTCGGCGAACACGACACGGTCACGGTTGCCCGGGGGGAACTCAGTAAGGGGTAGATGCTCGTACCCCTGCTGTCCTGGTCTAGGGTTTCCATAGACGGGCCGCCGCTCTGCAATGCGCTCGGCCATGAGCTCATCAACCAGCCTCTTTTGCTGGGCAAGCTGTTGGCGCAGCGTGGCCTTCTCGGGATCTTCCTCTACCTTCTGCACTGAGGCAGATGGGTCGGCGAGTTTGATAGACCCGACGGGGTCTTTACCCTTGCCGATGTTTCGGCCCAGCGCCAGTGCCTCTGTGGGTACAGGAAGTCCTAGGAGGCTCCTCTGTTGGCGAGTAATCCTCCCAGATGGGTCCAGTAGCAGCCTGTCCTCAGGGGGTGAGTCCCCGTCAAGGGGCTCCACAATGTTTCCCTCATCTGAAAGGTTACCCATGTTGACAGTGACTGCCCTTGGCGACGTTCCATCAGGGCCTCCCAGTGGATCGGGCTGCCGGCGGATCGCACAGAAGAGGAGAGCAGCGTACTGCCCCCACCCGCGGATGTGCATGTGGGGGGTGGGCTCCTCAATAACTCTACAGAGTAATTGAAAACTCTGGACACATTGTTGTTGAAGAGCCTCGTGGAGGCCCAACGACTCGGGGTGCCGGACCGCGGGTAGTGCTGCTAGGTCAACCCGGCGGCAATGCTCACCAATCTCCTCGATATGCGCTTGGCTCCTGGGATAAGGCGCTAACTGATGACGGAGGCGGGAGTGAGTCACCCGATGAATCTGGCGGAAGCATTCAAACTCTCCTAGGGTGAGTGACTCTGGCACATCAAAACCCGATTCTGCGACCAGCCAAAACTTCTCGAGGAAGTGGCCTGCTGCAAGAATGGTCCAGAAGCTCCATGGCTCCAGCTCGGGGTCCGGAACTTTCCGCCCCTTCTCGTCCACTGAGGAAAGTCAGGGAATTGGAAATGGCACCGAGGCAGGCCGTCGGGGCGGTGGGCTGGCCGGCGGGGAATATGACGAACAGGCCGATTGGCCACCGATCCATGGGTCATCCTCCCGGGGTTGCAGTGCCCTGGCCGCCATGTCGCGATAGGATGGGCCGGTGGATGGGCCTCCTGTCACAACGTCGGTGCTCGCAGAGGGTGTGTCTCCTCGCGATCCTTCTGTCGGTCCCTAGATAAGCTCCTCACCCTCCCCAACAGGGGCAGGAGGTGCTTCCGAGAAGATCAGCGGCAACCGCGGGCTTGATCCCTGACGGTACGCCAAATCCTCATCTTCCTGGATATACCTTCGAAGGGAGGAGGGAATCAGACGGATCTCGCATTCGGGGAGTACGAGGCTGACGCGCCGCGTCCCCATCCCTACCCTCAACTCGAAAGGTTGGGGGGGGGGTTCTATCGTCGAGTCGTACTCTACCTCAGAATCCGAGAAACGGACTGGTCTGATTCCTGTCTGGACTCCCCTGACATTCTTCCTACGACGACGACGCCCGGCCTTCCTGCCCCTGGGTAGCTCCTCAGGATAAGGACGACTTCCTTCATGGGGTCCCACGTCCACAATAGAGCTGGGGCAGAGGGGATCGAAGGCCGGGGTGCGAGCAGCACCGGGACAGATGTCGAAAGGGACATGGGGAGGACCTCCATGTGAGTGAGTGACTGGATACACAACGGCTCCATGCTCGCGACCGGCGGTAGGGGGAGTGACCTCATACCCCATGCAATGGGTGCTGGAAGGAGTCATACCCGGAGCATAGCCGTCACGAAGAAGCTTTCGGCTTCCCAGATCGGTGGCACGGAATGAGCCTTCATGGTGAGTGGCACTACCACAGATTGGTCCGCAGTGGCCATTGCTAGTGTCTGCGACCGAGAGATTCGACCCAACCTGCCTGCAGGGCGATCGGGGTTTCGATCCCAATCGGGCACGCGGCTGCCCCTGCTCAACATGTGCAGGGATCTGGGAACATGAGTCAGCAGTGGCTGGGGCCACAATGGCTGCTGATTCTGGTGCCCCAGGATGGTCCTTCTCCCCCACTCTCTCCCGACGCTGGCATCATGTCAGATGGTCCGGAACCGACGACGCGGGCCTGAAGATTGCATGGTGCTCGGCTCGGGGAGTTGGGCGGCGGCGTCGACGTAGCCTGGCGGGGGTTCTTGCCGGTAACCCCTGTGATGGATCGCCTATCGGGTGGACCCGGACATCCCCCACCTCATTGGCGTAGGGGAGGGATGTGTCACAGCGCTCCAGGGATAGACTCCCGAAGCGGTTGAACGTCGGCGTGGAGATCGGCGGCTCCCTGCGCGGCCCTCGAGGGCGGCGATGGTGGTGAGGCGCGGCCGCCTCTAGATCCAAGTGGGCCATACCCCTGGTGGGGATGACCCCTTCCTCGTCATACCTACGAACCAGGTTATTGATCACCCTCTGTTGGATGATTTCTGACGGGGAGAGGGGGCACAAGCACCTGGCTGCTACGACGGTCGAAGCCGGAGCGACCGCCAAACAGGTGGGACCGCGCGGGGTAGACGCGTCGGTACTGCCCCTGCACCTGCGCTGGCGGGAAGGTGGCGATCGAGCTCCGAATGCAGTGATCTGATTCCTGGAAATAGGGAGATGAACCCATTAGTATCAACAGGAAAGGAGATCAACAACCAAGGCCCGACATCATTCCATCTTCCACGGTCGGCGATAGGGATCCACGCTGACGATGTCACAGAACGGAGTAGTCAACGCCCTGACGGCCTCGACCCCTGGAGGGTTCACATCCCAGTGAGGGTTACTTGGACCTGGTGACATGCTATTCTTCTGATGCTCCAACGGCTACCATTCCCCGTGTTGAGGAGAAGAGCTTCACGTCGGGTTCACCATTTTTTGTTTCCGACGCTTTCGCCGGGGCGCGCGCGTCCGTCCGCCGGGGGGGGGGGGGGGGGCGCTGCTTGTGGCCCCGCATTCCCACTTTCCAAAAGCGGGCGACATCTGTTCCTTGTTCAGGGATGTCTGCTCCTTGATCGAAACCGGGATGATGGGATGTCGGTTCTTCCTTCCGTGGATTCCTCCCTAGAGCTCATTACCTAGTCCGGGTCTCCCTCATAGATTTAAGACGGGTTCGCGAAGCTCATTCCCAGTGCCATATCTACATGGATTCCAGTTAATTACGCTTCTTCCGTCAAGACACTCCAAGGGTTCTTGTCGGGACAACAACCTGTGGTGAGGAGAATGGTCACGTTGGGGCATTGTCGGCCTGTCTGTCTTTGGTCCCTCATCACAGGGCTTCTCGAGGGCGCGAAAGCCCGAGGCATCCCACATCGAATGCGGGGAATGTGTACCATCTGAGGTTTTCCTCAGCTTCCCATGTTTAACACGGGGTATGTCGCAAGTTTAACGTCTTGCGGAGACGGATCGGGTTAAAGGATCCCTATGGGGAACATCGATGTTGGGGCCAGCACGTGGGAAGGTTCCCATATATCATGGAGTGGGGAAGGGTGGAATGATCTCACCGGGATGTGGCGGCCTGGGTAAGGATCAGGATGGATGGTGGTGTAAGACATGGGGCTTATGTTATGAGACGGCCCAAGAGGGGGGACACAGTTTAACGTCATACGGGACGCCATACAGTTTAACGTCATGCGGGACGGGATACAGTTTAACGTCATGCGGGTTGGAATACGGTTTAACGTCATGCGGGACGGAATACGGTTTAACGTCACACGGGACAAAATATTTGGGGCTTACGCTCTGGGGCGGACCAAGAAGAGGAACACAGTTTAACGTCATGAGGGGCGAGGGAATAAATTTTAACGTCATGCGGGACAAGGGCATACAGTTTAACTTCATGTAGGATGAGGGCATATAGTTTAACGTCATGTGGGATGAGGGCATACAGTTTAACGTCATGCGGGACGAGGGAATATGGGGCTTACACTCTGAGGCGGCCCATGGTGGACAGTGAACCGATGTGAGGAGGTCGGAACAACTGGGTGGTGGGCTTGAACCTCGTGGAGGCTTCCTACGTACCATGCGTTAGCACGGATAAAAGTCCACATAGTTTGCTGGGATAGGGCTTACGCTCTGGGGTGGCCCATGGTGGATGTCATGGTCGATGCGCACACTAAGCCCATGTGAGTCATGCTCAGTGTGGTAAACAAGAGGCAGCAGGGACCAGACGATCACGTCGCAAAGGGTGTGTCTGTGAGAAGCGGAATGGGTCTTACGCGTTGAGCGGCCCAAAGAGGAAAAAGGGGCTTACGCGTGGTTAGAGGCCCTTGGGTTCAGGGCTTACTCCAGGGTGGAGGCCCGTGGTGCGACAAAGTGCAGTGGGAAAAGGACTCCACTGGCCTTGGTAGGGGGGATGTACGGAGATTCATGGGTGCAATCATCCTCAAGAAAGGCTAGGGGATTACGCTCTGAGGCATCCCTTCCCCCACGAAAAAACTCCGCTCCGACAAGGAGTATCTCACTGCATGTGAGGAAGAGTCCATTCCTGTGGAGACGAGAGGTGTAAAAAATGTCCGAGCTTGGGGGACCCTGCGTGCGAAGCACGAGGTTGGATCACAATTTAACGTCATGTGTTGAGGACGAGGTGCTTAGCAGTTTAACGTTCTGCAGCTTGGATGAGGTGGGTTTTCTCCACACCCCTAGGGCTTACATGCCCAATGCCCTCTACCCCTTGTGGAAGGGAAGGCATCGGCAAGGCCATGATGAAGGGGGGCCGTAGGGCGAACCACCGGGGGTCCACGTTAGCGTGGCTATGCGAAGAAGCAATAGACATTAGCGTGCCTATGCAGAGAAGCATAAGGCAAAGAAACTCAACAGGAAACACGGCCCCAAGGGACCTTGAGGTTACTTCGCACGAGCCTGGAAGGCTGTGCTGGAAAACAACGCATGGCGCGCATGCCCGGTAGGAGAGACATCAGGTGCCAGTGCAGGGGGCAGCCAAGGGGCATCAAGGTGAGGGGTCCTCGACTTTGTGTTCAAAAGGGACTATTTGCACGCAAAACACCGGGACGGCGTGCAATTGGAGTAATGGAATTGCGCGCGAAGCAGGGTATTGCGCGCACGGACCACAGATTGCGCGCAAGTGGGGAAACCGGGGGAAGGGGCAAATTCACTGAAGCCGGTGGAGTTTCACGCAAAGGCGAACTCCGGGGCAAGGTTGCATGGAATTCGGGATTACCTGGATGTCATCTTTCACGTGGGGGGAGCCGAATTGCATGCATGAGAGTCGCTTCGGATTCCTCAACCCCCAAACTGTTCGGGGTCACCTTATATTTATAGGCGACCTCCACCGCGGAATACAGGCGGCGCACGAAATTTTCCGTGCCGGGAACCGCTTGTGCGCAAAATCTCGCCGCGGAGAACCGGGGCATGCAATTATTGCGCACCTCGCCGGTCCAATTCCGTGAATCCCGGGAGTACTTCACGCGCAGAATAGTTTTCCGCGCGGATCCTCCTTTATTTCACGCACCACTTCTCGGGCCTTCGGATCGGGCCTCTGACTCCGAATATGACTTCGCTTCGTCATTTCGAAACTTCCTCCGAGAGTTACGGGCTTTTTTCGGCGTCAACAGTCAGCCTCATACTTTGCAAATTTTCATCCTCCTTTTGTCTTAAACTCAGAAATTTTCTTTCCATATCCACTCGATGGTCACAGAGAAAGTATTTTTATAAGAAAATATATTTGAACTCCCTCAATTCCATATATGATACTTCATCATCTTCCTTTGTTTTTTGAATCAATGACCACTATTGATTAGCATCTCTAGTGAGGCAGTAAAATGCCATGATAACGTTTTCCCTTTCACTACTCCCCCGGGTCTGGAATATTTTTTCTAAGGAATTTATCCATTGCTTAGAAACTAATGGATTTTTACTCCCATTGAATGTCGGTGGTTGTTTCCTCATGAAGAAATCTAACATTTATCCTCCACATTGTGGATCTGGGTGCACCATACGGGTAAGGTTATTATTCATAACCTGAGTGAGTTGTCCCAGTATGGTTATTAGCTGATCAACACCAGTTTCATCACTAGTTCCACTATAATTATCTTGAGCAAGAGGGAAATCCCAACATGGAGTGAGTTCATTGATATGGTTTCCATTCCTTCCACTAGGCGCCATTTCTAAACAATGGCATAAACTAGATTAGTTTATGAATCGAAATATATAATTCCAAACGTCTAAAACACTTATACAGTTTATGGATATAATCCATAATAATAAAAGAAATTATTTCTTTTAGGACGTATATACTCATAAACCCTTCATAATAGTTTGTAAAGAAAATGGGAATTATCCTAAGAATATCCCCCAGGAGTGTCGTAACCAAGAGTGCCGCAAGGCCCGTTGTCAGGCACCAGTTCCAGTTCGAGTCTAGCTCAAAGAGGTGTTTTCAGGTTTTACCCCTAGGTATATCTATGCCAGAGCTACCTCTACCCACTCGTATCCAGAAAGAGATGTATTTCTTGGGAAACTCAAAAAATCTCTACAATACCAAAATTCTAGGATGTTCTTCTATACTAATCCTCAAAGTCTATCTTAGGGCTATGTGCTCTAATCAGAGTTTATCTAAATCTAGTTTCAAAGGTTTTTACTAAACTTCCTCTGATACCAACTATAATGCCCCGACCCTAGTTACCCAGAGTCAGTGCATTATTACATAACATTGGAATGATCACAAGGAAATCATGTATCGAAATACCGATCAGTTTAGTATTATTAGAAACAATATTCATACATAAGTTCAACTTTACAACTTGAAAATAAATACCACACAAATATATTTCATTAGAAACATCCAAACCTCCTAGATTATTCCTGCAGGTCACTCATAACTAAATTCTTCATATCCTGGGAAAATAAAACATAAGAAATGGGTGATCTCAAATGCTTAGTAAGGGTAAGTAATACAACGGAAAATGACATAAATATTAATCATGGTAAATAATTGAAACCACATGCCTTTACCAATAATAAACATGAATAATTTTATGGCAAGAATATGAGCTGAGTAAATAATTCCACAATAAAACATAATCATGGGTATTCTACTAGTCTAATGACCACATGAACCATCAATATTATTTCCATAATGAGGGAATGTATAATGCCAGACATTCTGAAAAAATTTGTCAAGGCCTCGCGCAAGATGTCTAAAAATGATTAAGGTCTCGGCCAAAACCATAAATCAAATTGGGAAACAGCCTCAGCCAATTTCACATCTAGTTGTCTCATGAGACCTACTGATGCATCGAGGAGCTATAGCGGGCTCCACCCATCACTTACTAAGTCCAATGCATTCCTCATATGAAAAGGTTTAAACATATCATAAACATTCGTATTAAAACTAGCATACAAAATGTCAATAATTTAACCATACATCATGAATGGTATAAAAATATCACATCCAGAGACAAATATATCGCAAAACCTTCAATACAATATGGAAGTTTTTTATCATAATAAATCAACTCCAAATAAACTTAAAATCCATCAAAGGATGTTGACATAGTTGAAATCAAAACTCTTTTCTGAGAAATATCTCTTTCTATTTTGAAATCATTTAAGAGTCACATAATTATAAAATAAAACATTTAATTTGAAAATATTCTTATAATCTTGTAAGGGAAGCTTTGACGAGTTTATAACGGTAGAAAATAGCCGCACCCACCATATATGTAAAAAAAGACATTCTTACCTTAATTTTGTCAAAAAGGATAAAAATGACCTTGTTTGGAAAACGACAGAAATATTCCTTTATAAAAATCTTATAAAAAGTCAAAAAAGGGTATAAATGACTTTAACCCATATTCTGTAAAATATTAAGAATGTTTTGAAATACATTTTTAAGAAACATGGATGTGGATGATAAAGATGTCCCAGTAGATAATAATGTATGAACAACCTTGGATAATGAAGAGATTGTGAAATAAACCATTACCTTGTACTTTTCCTTGGTTGAGGGTAGGTTAACCTCCTGTATAATGGTGAAATAATTGTTATTAAATTATACAAGAATCGTATTCATTAATATTATATCATATATGATATTTTAATAATATCTTTGTATTATCGTTGTTTCAGGTGTTAACTGATTCATTTTCCTTTATATGATTTGTTACGTAAGATGTGTTTGTTATGGATAGGTTGCATCTTATTCATATATAGAATGATATCATGTCCTTAAACATTATTTTTCATCATCAAATGAGAATTAGACTTGAATGGATATGATGGTGAATAAATCTTATCGTGTTCATGGAGACGGTAGTCCGTATGTACGCACGAGCGACAATATCATTGTTTTGATATTAAAATAATAAATAATTGGATGGAATATCATATATACAGAATAATTATCATGTTATATTTATTATTTAAATCAATTACACATCATTATCATACCCATCCAAATAATAATGTTTTGAATAACAATTACACCACGACGTGGAGACGGTAAGCCGTACGTACGCACGTATGGTGACATGTCATTCAAAGGATGGATAGAATACTGAATATGGTTGTTCCATATTTATAATAACATCACATTATATAGAATATATCAGAGTTATTATTTTAGATAGGAAATAACAAAGAAAGAATAAGTTGAAGAAGATAGGAACTTGAAAAAGGGAGGTGAAAAAATTACCTTTTCATTGGGTTCTTCCTTTTGATGTGATCAAAAGGTCTCTTTAGGTTGTCTTTATGAATAAATAAAGACCTCTAGGATGAAGGGAAGATAGTTGAGAGGGTATTTTTTCAGTGGTTGGCCGAGCCAAAAGGCTTTGAAGGTGTTAATTATAGAGAAGGGGGAGTGCTCTTTTATAAGAGGGGTGAGGGGCTCCTTATGAAAAACTAGAAATATTATTTTATAATAAATTCATATTCAGTTTCTAATGGCTCCAAAGTAGATTATTTAAAGATTAAGGTGGGGATAAGTTGAAAACCACTCAACCAATAGATTTTAGACAGGTTTGGGTCACTATATTAACTCTATATATTTGATTTAACTCTTAGTTAAATAGTTTGACATTTACCATGTCTCATTATATTTTTATATTATATAGTCACTAAAATTACTATAAAATTCCAAGAGACCCCCAAGTGGTCCATTAATGATAAAACTATCCTGATGTAAGTCCTTTGGCCGAACCATAGTTTTTTAGGAATAGAATATCAATTAATAATATAATATTTTTTTTAAAAACTCTTTTATGTCAATTTTGACACTATTTAATAATTAATTTTTGTTAAAGTCATAAAAACTTTATTAATTATAATAAAATTAATTTAATAAATCCTAACATGTAATATTAACCAATAAATTTCGTGGATGTTATCAAAAACTTCAAATTATATTTATTTTAACATTTATAATACCAATTATTTGATTCTTTCCTTAATAAGGAAAATACTACATCATTATTGTGTCATAAATAAATTTAATTATTCAATGTATAAAAATTATAAATAAAATACCATTATGTAGGAAATATTTTTATATTTCTAATGAATATTTATAGTCGAAAATATAATATATTTAACCATATGTAATTTTTTCTTCTTCTAAAAGATATATGCTTATGTCATTTTTGTTTTTACTTTAACTTAATTAATATAAAGTGTCATTATCACTTACAAGTAGATCCATGGGGTCCCAAAGTCGACCTAAAGATGCTCATGATCAGAAATGTATCATGAAATAGGGTTAGGACACGTTTTAGGGAAATTTATTATTATTATAATATTATTTTTTACCCTTATTTACCAGATTTACCCTTTAACCATAGTAAAAAAAATATTTACCGAAGTAATTATTCAAAATGTCTAAAATTAAAAGTTACCTATTTACAAAATTTGGACATACTGATTCTAAATATGGAATCCATTTTTCTATATTCAAAACACATAAATGGCAGAAATTAATTTAAAATTAATTACCGTTGTAAAAACAAAAAGCGTGTTTTAAAGAAATAATAACTATCAAAAGATTGACACTTGTTTATGTCCTATATAAATGTGAAATTACGTCCAATGAACAAAATTGTATTAAATGGTAAAAATATATTCTAAATATACTTTAAAACCACTCAAATTCATAATTTATCACTATTAAGTATTTTGATTTAAAAAGTTGTTTTTAATTAAAATTTAGTGATTTTCACTATTCATCAAAAATTGAATGTTTTCAGAAAAATACCAAAAATTCACCCTAAGATAATTTCGATATTCTGAATCCAAAAATGAATTCCATTTTTTTAAAGATAAAATGTATAAAATTTCATAAAGTGGGTATTACTATTCATAACGGCTGGTTTGATTGGTTGTGGTGTGTGTTAGAACTCAAAGTTGCGTACAAGACACGCAACTATATTATTTAAAGAGAAGCATACTATGGAAGATTGGGGTGTTACATTAGTCCAGTTTTACCTTGGTCAATCACCTTGGACACGGTAGGCACCTTATTGAGGAATGCGTTGGATTACACTCTTTGTATTACACTCTTCTCCATTAACTAGACTTATATACTACTGAGTTAGCTTTCCTTGAGTTTACATTACCTTAGATTTTACCTTGGAACTCCCTCACAAGATATCATTGTCTGGTTCCCTTGTTACATCTTAGGTCCTTCACTACTTATTTTATCATGAGGTGATGTCAGTGTTGGCTATGCCTCACATGACCTATTGACATTAAATGGTAATTGATTTATTAATGAAATGGTTACATGTTATGACACCATCTGAGGGCTCAAGAAGGTTGATGAATCTAATATTTTCATATATTTTATACTGTAAATCATTGTTTATAATCCCACCATAGTGTTATTGAATAGGTAATTGTCATGTTTTTAGGTTTTAGTGTTATTTTGAACCCAAATGGAAAAAATGACTAATTCTGGATTTTTGACAGAATTTTACATCAGGGGTATTTTGGTCATTTAAGGAAAAATAAAATTCCAAATTTTTTGATTAATTTTTTTTTAGAATCCCTATTTTATTTCCTTAATTTTTCTCTTCTGGACCAGGAGCTGATTCGGTCATCTAAAGGGTCTAAAAATTCATTGAAGATGGGAATTTTTCCGTGCGGACAGCGTGGACCCACCCAATGTAACGGACATCAAACTCGGCCTACGCATATCTAAATGATGTTTTTCCACCTGGGATACCACTAGGCAAGATAGGGACGTTTCTAAAATAAATGTGGTGGATGTTGGAGGACATTAAGGAGGCAATTTAATGACATACGTTTGGAGGAACCTTCCTGGAAGCTTCTTCCTGAAACAGAAACTGAGAATGAAATATTCATAACTCTTACATACGGTTTCAAATATAGCTGCAATTTTTAGGAGAGACGGACAACATATTTATGAACAACATTTATGAAGGGTGGAAGACGTGAAGATGTCATTAATATGGTCTAAAACGTGTCGCAATTTGAGGGACAAATTCTGCCTATAAAAGGAGGCCCTCACCTCCTTCCCAAATCATCCCATTCTCCATCCATTCCTTCAAGGCACCAAGGAGGAGATCTCCACCGAGGGAGGCCGACCACAAATATTCCCCATTTCATTTATTTTCTTTATTTTAGTTTTAGTTTTCATTTGTAATTTAGATTTCTAATAAAATCTATGCATTGTTTTTATTTTTGTGTCCACCCATCCTCCCTATTTTCTTCTTCATCTTTTCTTCTTTTCTTCTTTTATTATTCTCATATTTTCCACCGTGACCTCTTACCCTCAAATACGAGGGGTTAACCCAAGACTTGGCTTGGGGGAGTAATGTGGAAATTTTAATTATTTTGTTCTTAAATTCCTATGTTTTATTAAGTTTGTGATGAGTAATAGTGATGTGCACGGGTGTGGCGATCGTCCACCATGCCACTGATCTCAAACTCATTTCTATTCTTTTATTAAATATTTTCCCTCCCTTCTACTGGATACAAGCTCTTCATATGATGGAGTTGAGCCATTTAGTGGTTGAAATGGCATACGATGGAGCCAGGTCTTGGAATATGACACACTATCGATCAAGGTGTGCCATCAACCATTATTATAGGAGGAGGTGAAGTTAAGATTGCCAAATGGATTCAAGATTTCACACCAATAAATAAAATAATTGTAATTCATAAATGTGATCTCATAATTGAATTATCAAAATTAATTTAAATAGAAACAAGGAGAATGATGAAACCCACAAACCAACCCATAAAGGCCAAGTTCTTTCTCAATTAATTTAATTTTCTCCTTGCATGTAAGTTTTATCATTTATTTTAATTTAATTGTTTTCAATTACCAGATAATATAAAAACTCAAAAAAGAAGTAGTTTAGTTAAATTATAATAAGTAAGTAAACGATTGAGAAAGCTCCTCAAGTGAGACGACCCTTGTCAGTCTCTATGTTGCACTAGGAAAAATTAAATTTCTTTTGCCACGCCCTACGACAGGCGTGCGTCAAAACTGGCGCCGTTGCCGGGAATATAATCATTTGTTTACTTTACTTTTTCTATTTTTAAATTTTAGATAGATTTAATTATTATATTTTTTAACTAAAAAAAACGTTTTTCCATGATCCATTCAAATTCAAATTATTCTGCATGGAACAATTACTCACTGGTGCAGGAGGAAGAAACTGACTACACTGAGGAGGCCCTCCAATGAAGAGCCGATGCACTGATGATAATGGTCAAGAAAGTGGAAATAGACATAGAAACATGGATCTCATTAGAAGATTTGATGGCTATGGTCGATGAACTCCAAGATGACTTAAAAATATTCAAGGCCAAGAAGAAAGTACCACTATTCTTTCCTGATTTCACTGAAGATATCCATGATGTTGAATCCAAACATGAGGTGGAGGAGCCCGACTACCTACCTCCATCCAGTGAAGATCAATTCCAAGAGGCACATTCAATTGAAGATGAAATTAAATTTGAACCGACTCCGGGAGATGATACAATCTTAACCTCAAACTCTTTTAATTTTATTGAAAATAATTTGAGTATCACCCCTAATAGTTTTGAATTTTCAGATTCAGCCATTTCATATTATGCCTTGGAGGATGATGAGGGAAAAGAAATTGCACCTTTTAAGGAACATTTAAAGCTCCCTGAACACACTGAATATTTACTAGGTGGAGCACAAGAAGGGAAAGGTAATGATGCAAAAGTAACAACAAATGAAGAAGAGGTTCCCTACTTCATCCAACCCCCACCATGCAAGCTGTACCAAATTGCGAAGGGGGCGGATCTGGTATACTATGTCTATGGAGTCCTCCTCAATAAGAACAAAGATTTTCAAGCTGGGAAGAATCACATGTGGTTGTTCAAATCAAAGAAGCTTCACGCACCAACAGATTATGGATAAAAGATGGTACTTCCCTCTAGAGGTAGTAAAAGAATCCAGGGCCCACTTTGTGGATCATACCAAGATTTATCCTTTACATTCTTTATAGTAATTTAATTTTCAATATTAGGAATTTAGATTTCAAATTTAGCATTAGGAAATAGTCTACCATGTGGCCCCCTCCCTCTTTTCATTTTGAGCTTAAAGGAAATGATCCTTGTGATTAATTGAGTAATTTTCTTTTGTAGGATCATGAAGGTAGAAGTAAGCCCTGATAATTAGAGGAAGAGGACCGAATCAATATTTCAAAAGGGAGTTAACTTTTTACGATTATCATTTAAACTCCTTCCATTTTTTGGTCCAAAACATATTTTGATCTTTAATGAATATTCTTATCACTTTTCACACATCAATTTATTTTTAAAGAGTTGAAATTATTTTTGAAATAATAGTTTTTAAATGATTTTTGATATGAATTATTTTCCCTTGAAATGGATTTTCAAGCATTTTAATGAGTTTGACTGATTTTTGAAATCCATGACCATGAAACACTGACTCAAAATATTTTCCCAATCCTGTGAGGTATTCTAATCCACTTTTACATATTCTTCCTAATACCCACACTTTCTTGAGGGAAACATGAATTTTGTGTGACAACCAGAATTAGTAAATAATTCTCTTTCGAATCTTTGGATTTCATTGAATGTATTTAAAATTATTGAGGCATTTCTTTGGCTAGCCAAATTTTATCTTGAGACTCACCTTAACATTTATCCTTCAAAATCCCTTAGATGTCATGAATTTCCTTATAGGTTTAAGCCACATTACAAGCCAATTTTTCCTTACCTACCCGTACTTTTAGTATTTTTGCATGGTTATTTCAAGTTTATGTTTGGGGGAAGGGCCTTTCTTGTTTGTTCCTTGGGATGTGTATCATTTATTTGTGGTTTGAGGTGTGTGTCAATACTTTGGGCAGAGGATAATAAGAGAATTGGGCATGTTTCATCATTTCATTGTGTTTTATTTGTTTCATCCATTTCACCTTCAAAAAAAATAAAAAAATGGAGATGAGTTTTAATTCATCATTGTAAATTCTATTATGACTCATGTCCCTCTCAAAAATCAAGGTCATGAATTGTTATTCATTCATTGTATTCAATTTTCAGCTCATCCTCCATAAAAAAAAGAAAAAGAAAATAAAGTTGTGCCTTTCTCGAGCTTTGAAAAAAAGGGAAGAACATATATGATATCATTCATTATAAGCACTTATTGGCTCATGTACCATGTCATAAAAGGGGGTGGTGATGTTTTTTTTACATTTTTAAGTGGGATTGAGAGAGGAATTACCTATGTTTTCCCTTGATTTTATCATGCATTGTACTTAAAAGTCCAACCTCCTCTTTCTAGCCTGGAACTTCTTTCAATAATTTTCCCACCAACCCTAAGCCACAGAATCATTTGAACCTTTAATTAAAGACCTCGTGATTAAATTAATTTTTATGTTTCTCGCTGTAGAGAAATGATAATTTTCACAAAACTATGGTGATACATACAATTTTCATGTATGAGTATAACTCTAGATTCAATTTCTCTTGAGTGAAGAGTGACATAAAATTCAATGTGAGGTAGGTTGTGATTGTGCCATGGATTGATTTATGAGGTTGAACAAATTTTAATTATTGAAATGAAAATGAGAGAATTATTATTCATATATGAGACATGATGGAATTCTATTTTGGATAAAATCATTGATATTTTCTCATTTTTTATTGTTGTGTGGATTTTGATTTGGATGTAAGATGATTGCCCAGGAGTGCAATGTTTAAGTGTAGGGGAGTGATGAATCTCATATTTTCATATATTTTATACTGTAAATCATTGTTTATAATCACACCATAGTGTTATTGAATGGGTAACTGTCATGTTTTTAGGTTTTAGAGTTATTTTGATCCCAAATGTGAAAAATGTCTAATTCTAGATTTTTGACAGAATTTTACGTCAGGAGTATTTTGGTCATTTTAAAAAAAATAAAATTCCAAATTTTCTGATTAAAATTTTGTTAGAATCCTTATTTTATGTCCATCATTTTTTTGCTTCTGGACCAGGAGCTGATTCGGTCATCTAAAGGGTCTAAAAATTCATTGAAGATTGGAATTTTTCCGGGCGGATAGTGTGGACCCACCCAACGTAACAGACTTCAAACTCAGCCTACACATATCTAAATGATTTTTTTCCAACTTGGATACCACGAGGCCAGATAGGGACGTCTCTTCAATAAATGTGGTGGATGTTGGAGGACATTAAAGAGGCTATTTAATGACATACTTTTGGAGGAACCTTCCTGGAAGCTTCATCCAGAAACAGAAACTGAGAATGAAATATTCATAACTCCTACATACGGTTTCCAATATAGCTGAAACTTTGAGGAGAGATGAAAAAGATATTTATGAACAACATTCATGAACGGTTTAAGGCATGAAGATGTCATTAATATGGTCTACAATGCGTCGCGATTTGAGGGACAAATTCTGCCTATAAAAGGAGGCCATCACTTCCTTCCCAAATCATCCCATTCTCCATCCATTCCTTCAAGGCACCAAGGAGGAGATCTCCACCGAGGGAGGCCGGCCAAAAATATTCCCCTTTTCATTTATTTTCTTTATTTTAGTTTTATTATTCATTTGTAATTTAGATTTCCAATAAAATCCATGCATTGTTTTTGTTTTTGTGTCCACCCATCCTCCCTGTTTTCTTCTTCCTCTTTTCTCCTTTTCTTCTTTTATTCATCTCATATTCTCCACCATGACCTCTTACCCTCAAATATGAGGGGTTAACCCGAGACTTGGCCCGGGGGAGGAATGTGGATATTTTAATTATTTTGTTCTTAAATTCCTATGTTTTATTAAGTTTGTGATGAGTAAGAGTGATGTGCACGGGTGTGGCGATCGTCCACCACGACACTGATCTCAAACTCATTTCTATTATTTTATTAAATATTTCCCCCCCTTCTACTGGATACAATCTCTTCATACGATGGAGTTGAGCCATTCAGTGGTTGAAATGGCATACGATGGAGCCAGGTCTTGGAAGATGACACACTCTCGATCAAGGTGTGCCATCAACCTTGACTATAGGAGGAGGTGAAGTTAAGATTGCAAATTGGATTAAAGATTTCCCACTAATAAATAAAAGAATTGTAATTCATGAATGAGATCTCTTAATTTAATTATCAAACTTAATTTAAATACCAACAAGGAGAATGATGAAACCCACAAACCAACTCATAAAGGCCAAGTTCTTTCTCAATTAATTGAATTTTATCCTTGCATGTAAGTTTTATTATTTATTTTAATTTAATTGTTTTCTATTACTATATAACATAATAACTCCAAAAATAAGTAGTTTAGTTAAATTATATTATGTAAGTAAACGATTGAGAAAGCTCCTCAAGTTAGACGACCCTTGTCAGCCTCTATTGTGCACTAAGAAAAATTAAATTACTTTTTCCACACCCTACGACAGGCGTGCATCAAAACTGGTGTCATTTCCGGGGAGCTAATTAGTTGTTTACTTTAATTTTTCTTTTTTTAAATTTTAGATAGCTTTCATTGTTATTATTTTTTAGTAAAAAAAACATTTTTCCATGATCCATTAAAATTCAAATTATTCTGAATGGAACAATTACTCACAGGTGCAAGAGGAAGAAACTGACTACACTGAGGAGGCCCTCCAAAGAAGAGCTGATGTGCTGATGATAACGGTCAAGCAAGTGGAAAGAGGCATAGCAACTTGGATCTCATTAGAATATTTGATTTCTATGGTCGATGAACTCCAAGCTGACTTAAAAAGATTCAAGTCCAAGAAGGAAGTGCCACTAGTCTTTTCTGATTTCACTGAAGACATCCATGATGTTGAATCCAAACATGAGGTGGAGGTGCCCGACTACCTACCTCCATCTAGTTAAGATCAACTCCAAGAGGCATATTCAATTGAAGATGAGACTAAAGTCGAACCGACTTAGGGAGATGATACAATCTTAAACTCAAACACTTTTAATATTATTGAAAATAATTTGAGTATCACCCCTAATTGTTTTGAATTTTCAGATTCATCCATTTTATATTATGCCTTGGAGGATGACGAGGGAAAAGAAATTTCACCTTTTGAGGAACATTTAAAGCTCCCTGAACACACTGAATATTTACTAGGTGGAGCACAAGAAGGGAAAGGGAATGTTGCACAAGTAACAATAAATGAAGAAGAGGTTCCCTACTTCATCCAACCCCCGCCATGCAAGCTGTACCAAATTGTGAAGGAGGAGGATCTGGTATACTCTGTCTATGGAGTCCTCCTCAACAAGAACAAATATTTTTAAGCTTGGAAGAATCACATGTGGTGGTTCAAATCAATGAAGCTTCATCCACCATCAGATTATGGATAAAAGCTGGTACTGCCCTCTGGAGGTAGTAAAATAATCCAGGTCCCACCTGGGGGATCATACCAAGATTTATCCTTTACATTATTTATAGTAATTTAATTTTCAATATTAGGAATTTAGATTTCAAATTTATCATTAGGAAATAGTCTACCATGTGGCCCCCTCCCTCTTTTCATTTTGAGCTTAATGTAAATGATCCTTGTGATTAATTGAGTATTTTTTCTTTTGTAGGATCATGAAGGTAGAAGGAAGCCCCGAGAATTAGAGGAAGAGGACCAAATCAATATTTCAAAAGGGAGTTAACTTTTTACGATTATCATTTAAACTCCTTCCATTTTTTGGTCCAAAACATATTTTGATCATTAATGAATATTCTTATCACTTTTCACACATCAATTTATTTTGAAAGAGTTGAAATTATTTTTGAAATAATAGATTTTAAATGATTGTTGATATGAATTATTTTCCCTTGAAATGGATTTTCAAGCATTTTAATGAGTTTGACTGATTTTTGAAATCCATGACCATGAAACACTAACACAAAATATTTTTACAATTCTGTGAGGTATTCTAATCCACTTTTACATATTCTTCCTAATACCCACACTTTCTTGAGGGAAACTTGAATTTTGTGTGAGAACCAGAATTTGTGAATAATTCTCTTTCGAAGCATTGGATTTCATGGAATGTATTTAAAATTATTGAGGCATCTCTTTGGCTAGCCAAATTTTATCTTGAGACCCACCTTAACATTTATCCTTAAAAAGCCCTTAGATTTCATGAATTTCCTTATAGGTTTATGCCACATTACAAGCCAATTTTTCCTTACCTACCCATACTTTTAATATTTTTGCATGGTTATTTCAAGTTTGAGTGTGGGGGAAGGGCCTTTCGTGTGTGTTCCTTGGAATGTGAATCATTTAATGGTGGTTTGAGGTGTGTGTCAATACTTTGGGTAGTGTACAACAAGAGAATTGGGCATGTTTCATCATTTCATTGTGCTTTATTTGTTTCATCCATTTCACCTTCAAAAAAAGAAAAAAAATGGAGATGAGTTTGAATTCATCATTGTAAATTCTGTTATGACTCATGTCCCTCTCAAAAATCAAGGGCATGAATTGTCATTCATTCATTGTATTCAATTTTCAGCTCATCCTCCATAAAAAAAGAAAAAGAAAATAAAGTTGTGCCTTTTTGGAGCTTTGAAAAAAAAGGGAAGAACATAGATGATATCATTCATTATAAGCAATTATTGGCTCATGTAACATGTCATAAAAGGGGGTGGTGAAGTTTTTTTTTCACATTTTCAAGTGGGATTGAGAGAGGAATTACCTATGTTTTCCCTTGATTTTATCATGCACTGTACTTAAAAGTCCAACCTCCTCTTTCTAGCCTGAAACTTTTTTCAATAATTTTCCCACCAACCCTAAGCCACAGAATCATTTGAACCGTTAATTAAATCCCTCATGATTAAATTAATTTTTATGTTTCATGCAGTAGAGAAATGAGAATTTTCACAAACCTATGGTGATACATACGATTTTCATGTATGAGTATAACTCTAGATTCAATTTCTCTTGAGTGAAGAGTGACATAAAATTCAATGTGAGGTAGGTTGTGATTGGGCCATGGATTGATTTATGAGGTTGGACAAATTTTAATGACTGAAATGAAAATGAGATAATTATTATTCATATATGAGACATGATGGAATTCTATTTTGGATAAAATCATTGATATTTTCTCATTTTTTATTATTTTGTGGATTTTGATTTGGATGTAAGATGATTGCCCAGGAGTGCAATGTTTAAGTGTTGGGGAGTGATTAATCACATATTTTCATATATTTTATACTATAAATCATTGTTTATAATCCCACCATAGTGTTATTGAATGGGTAATTGTCATGTTTTTAGGTTTTAGTGTTATTTTGAACCCAAATGTGAAAAACGTCTAATTCTGGATTTTTGACAGAATTTTACGTCAGTGGTATTTTGGTCATTTATGGAAAAATAAAATTCCACATTTTCGGATTAAAATTTTGTTAGAATACTTATATTATTTCCTTCATTTTTGTCTTCTGGACCAGGAGCTGATTCGGTCATCTAAAGGGTCTAAAAATTCATTGAAGATGGGAATTTTTCCGGGAGGACAGCAGGGACCCACCCAACGTAACAGACATCAAACATGGTCTACACAAATCTAAATGATGTTTTTTCATCTGGGATACCACGAGTCCAGATAGGTACGTCTCTAAAATAAATTTGGTGGATGTTGGAGGTCATTAATGAGGCTATTTAACAACATACTTTTGGAGGAACCTTCCTGGAAGCTTCATCCAGAAACAGAAACTGAGAATGAAATATTAATAACCCCTACATACGGTTTCCAATATAGTTGAAATTTTGAGGAGAGACGACCAAGATATTTATGAACAACATTAATGAAGGGTGTAATGGGTGAAGATGTCATTAATAGGGTCTACAACGCGTCGTGATTTTAGGGACAAATTCTTCCTATAAAAGGAGGCCCTCACCTCCTTCCCAAATCATCTCCTTCTCCATCCATTCCTTCAAGGTACCAAAGAGGAGATCTCCACAGAGGGAGTCCATCCACAAATATTCCCCATTTAATTTATTTTCTTTATTTTAGTTTTAGTTTTCATTTGTAATTTAGATTTCTAATAAAATCCATGCATTGTTTTTATTTTTATGTCCACCCATCCTCCCTGTTTTCTTCTTCATATTTTCTCCTTTTCTTCTTTTATTATTCTCATATTCTCCACTGTGACCTCTTACCCTCAAATATGAGGGGTTAACCCGAGAATTTTCCCAGGGGAGGTATGTGGAAATTTTAATTATTTTGTTCTTAAATTCCTATGTTTTATTAAGTTTGTGATGAGTAAGAGTGATGTGCACGGGTGTGGAGATCGTCCACCACGACACTAATCTCAAACTCATTTCTATTATTTTATTAAATATTTTCCCTCCCTTCTACTGGATACAAGCTCTTCATACGATGGAGTTGAGCCATTTAGTTGTTGAAATGGCATAGGATGGAGCCATGTCTTGGAAGATGACACACTATCAATCGAGGTGTGCCATCAACCTTGATTATAGGAGGATGTTAAGTTAAGATTGCAAAATGAATTCAAGATTTCACACCAATAAATAAAAGAATAGTAATTCATGAATGATATCTCAAAATTTAATTATCAAACTTAATTTAAATACCAACAAGGAGAATGATGAAACCGACAAACCAACCCATAAAGGCCAAGTTCTTTCTCAATTAATTGAATTTTGTCCTTGCATGTAAGTTTTATCATTTATTTTAATTTAATTTTTTTACATTACTAGATAATATAAAAACTCAAAAAAGAATTAGTTTAGTTAAATTATATTAAGTAAGTAAATGATTGAGAAATCTCCTCAAGTGAGATGACCCTGGTCAGCCTCTATGCTGCACTAGGAGAAATTAAATTACTTTTGCCACGCCCTACGACAGGCGTGCATCAAAACTGGCGCCGTTACCGGGGAGCTAATTAGTTTTTTACTTTAATTTTTCTATTTTTAAATTTTAGATAGCTTTCATTATTATTTTTTAACTAAAAAAACTTTTTTCCATGATCCATTCAAATTTAAATTATTCTGCATGGAACAATTACTCACTGGTGCAAGATGAAGAAATTGACTACACTGAGGAGGCCCTCCAACGAAGAGTTGATGTGCTGATGATAATGGTCAAGCAAGTGGAAAGAGGCATAACAACATGGATCTCATTAGAAGATTTGATGGCTATGGTCGATGAACTCCAAGCTGACTTAAAAAGATTCAAGGCCAAGAAGGAAGTACCACTAGGCTTTTTTGATTTCACTGAAGACATCCATGATGTTGAATCCAAACATGAGGTGGAGGAGCCTGACTACCTACCTCCATCCAGTGAAGATTAACTCCAAGAGGCACATTCAATTGAAGATGAGATTAAAGTCGACCCGACTCTGGGAGATGATACAATCTTAAACTCAAACTCTTTTAATTTTATTGAAAATAATTTGAGTATCACCCCTAATAGTTTTGAATTTTCAGATTCAACCATTTCATATTATGCCTTGGAGGATGATGAGGGAAAAGAAATTTACCCTTTTGAGGAACATTTAAAGCTCCCTGAACACACTGAATATTTACTAGGTGGAGCACAAGAAGGGAAAGGGAATGTTTCACAAGTAACAACAAATGAAGAAGAGGTTCCCTACTTCATCCAACCCCCGCCATGCAAGTTGTACCAAATTGCGAAGGGGGCGGATCTGGTATACTCTATCTATGGAGTCCTCCTCAACAAGAACAAATATTTTCAAGCTGGGAAGAATCACATGTGGTGGTTCAAATCAAAGAAGCTTCATACACCAAAAAATTATGGATAAAAGCTGGTACTGCACTCTGGAGGCAATAAAAGATTCCAGGGCCCACTTGGGGGATCATACCAAGATTTATCCTTTACTTTCTTTATAGTAATTTGATTTTCAATATTAGGAATTTATATTTCAAATTTAGCATTAGGAAATAGTCTACCATGTGGCCCCCTCCCTCTTTTCATTTTGAGCATAATGGAAATGATCCTTGTGATTAATTGAGTAATTTTTCTTTTGTAGGATCATGAAGGTAGAAGGAAGCCCTGAGAATTAGAGGAAGAGGACCGAATCAATATTTCAAAAGGGAGTTAACTTTTTACGATTATCATTTAAACTCCTTCCATTTTTTGGTCAAAAACATATTTTGATCTTTAATGAATATTCTTATCACTTTTCACACATCAATTGATTTTGAAAGTGTTGAAATTATTTTTGAAATAATTGATTTTAAATTATTATTGATATGAATTATTTTCCCTTGAAATGGATTTTCAAGCATTTTAATAAGTTTGACTGATTTTTGAAATCCATGACCATGAAACACTGACTCAAAATATTTTTCCAATCCTATGAGGTATTCTACTCCACTTTTACATATTCTTTCTAATACCCACACTTTCTTGAGGGAATATTGAATTTTGTGTGAGAACCAGAATTTGTGAATAATTCTCCTTCGAAGCTTTGGATTTCATGGAATGTATTTAAAACTATTGAGGCATCTCTTTGGCTAGCCAAATTTTATCTTGAGACCCACCATAACATTTATCCTTCAAAAGCCCTTAGATTCAATGAATTTCCTTATAGGTTTAAGCCACATTACAAGACAATTTTTCCATACCTACCCGTACTTTTAGTATTTTTGCATGGTTATTTCAAGTTTTATTGTGTGGGAAGGGCCTTTCGTGTGTGTTACTTGGGATGTGTATCATTTATGGGTGGTTTTAGGTGTGTGTCAATACTTTGGGCAGTGGACAATAAGAGAATTGGGCATGTTTCATCATTTCATTGTGCTTTATTTGTTTCATCCATATCACCTTCAAAAAAAAAGAAAAAAATGGAGATGAGTTTGAATTCATCATTGTACATTCTGTTAGGACTCATGTCCCTCTCAAAAATCAAGGGAATTAATTGTCATTCATTCATTTTATTCAATTCTCAGCTCATCCTCCATAAAAAAAGAAAAAGAAAATAAAGTTGTGCCTTTCTGGAGCTTTGAAAAAAAGGGGGAGAACATAGATGATATCATTCATTATAAGCACTTATTTTCTCATGTACCATGTCATAAAAGGGGATGGTGAAGTTTTTTTCACATTTTCAAGTGGTATTGAGAGAGGAATTACCTGTGTTTTCCCTGGATTTTATCATGCATTTTACTTAAAAGTCCAACCTCCTCTTTCTAGCCTAGAACTTTTTTCAATAATTTTCCCACCAACCCTAAGACACAGAATCATTTGAACCTTTAATTAAATCCCTCATGATTAAATTAATTTTTATGTTTCACACTGTAGAGAAATGAGAATTTTCACAAACCTATGGTGATACATACGATTTTCAAGTATGAGTATATCTCTAGATTCAATTTCTCTTGAGTGAAGAGTGACATAAAATTCAATGTGAGGTGGGTTGTGATTGGGTCATGGATTGATTTATGAGGTTAAAAAAAATTTAATGACTAAAATGAAAATGAGAGAATTATTATTCATATATGAGACATGATGGAATTCTATTTTGGAAAAAATCATTTATATTTTCTCATTTTTTATTGTTGTGTGGATTTTGATTTGGATGTAAGATGATTGCCCAGGACTGCAATGTTTAAGTGTGGGGGAGTGATGAATCTCATATTTTCATATATTTTATACTGTAAATAATTGTTTATAATCCCAAAATTGTGTTATTGAATGGGTAATTGTCATGTTTTTAGGTTTTAGTGTTATTTTGAACCGAAATGTGAAAAACATCTAATTCTAGATTTTTGACAGAATTTTACATCAGGGGTATTTTGGTCATTTCTGGAAAAATAAAATTCCACATTTTTTGATTAAAATTTTTTTAGAATAATTATATTATTTCCTTCATTTTTGTCTTCTGGACCAGGAGATGATTCAGTCATCTAAAGGGTCTAAAAATTCATTGAAGATGGGAATTTTTCCGGTCGGACAGCGTGGACCCACCCAACGTAACGGACAACAGCCTCGACCTACACAAATCTAAATGATGTCTTTTAACTTGGGATACCACGAGGCCAGATAGGTCCGTCTCTAAAATAAATTTGGTGGATGTTGAAGGTCATTAAGGAGGCTATTTAAGGACATACTTTTGGAGGAACCTTCCTGGAAGCTTCGTCCATAAACAGAAACTGAGAATGAAATATTAATAACTCCTACATACGATTTCCAATATAGCTGAAATTTTGAGGAGAGACGGCCAAGATATTTATATACAACATTAAAGAAGGGTGGAATGGATGAAGATGTCATTAATATGGTCTACAATGCGTCGCTATTTGAGGGAAAAATTCTGCCTATAAAAGGAGGCCCTCACCTCTTTCCCAAATCATCCCATTCTCTATCCATTCCTTCAAGGCACCAAGGAGGAGATCTCCACAGAGGGAGGCCGGCCACAAATCTTCCCCATTTCATTTATTTTTTTTATTTTAGTTTTAGTTTTCATTTGTAATTTAGATTTCTAACAAAATCCATGCATTGTTTTTATTTTTGTGTCCACCCATCCTCCCTGTTTTCTTCATCATCTTTTCTCCTTTTCTTATTTTTTTCTTCTCATATTCTCCACCATGACCTCTTACCCTCAAATATGAGGGGTTAACCCAAGACTTGTCCCGGGGGTGGTATGTGGAAATTTTAATTATTTTGTTCTTCAATTCCTATGTTTTATTAAGTTTGTGATGAGTAAGAGTGATGTGAACGGGTGTGGTGATCGTCCACCACGACACTGATCTCAAACTCATTTCTATTCTTTTATTAAATATTTTCCCTCCCTTATGCTGGATACAAGCTCTTCATACGATTGAGTTGAGACATTTAGTGTTTTAAATGGCATACGATGGAGCCAGGTCTTGGAAGATGACACACTCTCGATTGAGGTGTTCCATCAACCTTGATTATAGGAGGAGGTTAAGTTAATATTGAAAAATGCATTCAATATTTCACACCAATAAATAAAATAATAGTAATTAATGAATGAGATCTCATAATTGAATTATCAAACTTAATTTAAATACCAACAAGGAGAATGATTAAACCCACAAACCAACCCATAAAGGCCACGTTCTTTCTCAATTAATTTAATTTTGTCCTTGCATGTAAGTTTTATCATTTATTTTAATTTAATTTTTTTCCATTACTAGATAATATAAACTCCAAAAGTAATTAGTTTAGTTAAATTATATTAAGTAAGTAAACGATTGAGAAAGCTTCTCAAGGGAGACGACCCTTGTCAGCCTCTATGCTGCACTAGGAAAAATTAAATTGCTTTTGCCACGCCCTACCACAGGCAGGCGTCAAAACTGGCGCCATTGCCGGGGATCTAATCAGTTGTTTACTTTAATTTTTCTATTTTTAAATTTTAGATATATTTCATTATTATTATTTTTTACTAAAAAAAACTTATTTCCGTGATCCATTCAAATTCAAATTATTCTGCATTAAACAATTACTCACAGGTGCAGGAGGAAGAAACTGACTACACTGAGGAGGCCCTCCAATGAAGAGTCGATGCGCTGATGATAACGGACAAGAAAGTGGAAGGAGGCATAGCAACATGGATCTCATTAAGAATATTTGATGCCTATGGTCGATGAACTCCAAGATGATTTAAAAAGATTCAATGCCAAGAAGGATGTGCCACTAGTCTTTCCTGATTTCACTGAAGACATCCATGATGTTGAATACAAACATGAGGTGAAGGAGCCTGACTACATACCTCCATCCAGTGAAGATCAACTCCAAGAGGCACATTCAATTGAAGATGAGATTAAAGTCAAACCGACTCCGGGAGATGATACAAACTTAAACTCAAACTCTTTTAATTTTATTGAAAATAATTTGAGTATCACCCCCAATAGTTTTGAATTTTCAGATTTAGCCATTTCATATTATGCCTTGGAGGATGATGAGGGAAAATAAATTTCACCTTTTGAGGAACATTTAAAGCTCCCTGAACACACTGAATATTTACTAGGTGGAGCACAAGAACGGAAAGGGAATGTTGCACAAGTAGCAACAAATGAAGAGGAGGTTTCCTACTTTATCCAACCCCCGCCATGAAAGATGTACCAAATTGCGAAGGGGGAGGATCTGGTATACTCTGTCTATGGAGTCCTCCTCATCAAGAACAAAGATCTTCAAGCTAGGAAGAATCACATGTGGTGGTTCAAATTAAAGAAGCTTCATCCACCAACAGATTACGGATAAAAGCTAGTCCTGCCCTCTGGAGGCAGTAAAAGATTCCAGGGCCCACTTGGGGGATCATACCAAGATTTATCCTTTACTTTCTTTATAGTAATTTAATTTTCAATATTAGGAATTTATATTTCAAATTTAGCATTAGGAAATAGTCTACCATGTGGCCCCCTCCCTCTTTTGATTTTGAGCTTAAAGAAAATTATCCTTGTGAATAATTGTGTAATTTTTCTTTTTTAGGATCATGATGATAGAAGGAAACCCCGAGAATTAGAGGAAGAGGACCGAATCAATATTTCAAAAGGGAGTTAACTTTTTACGATTATCATTTAAACTCCTTCCAATTTTTGGTCCAAAACTATATTTTGAGATTTAATGAATATTCATATCACTTTTCACACATCAATTGATTTTGAAAGAGTTGAAATTATTTTTGAAATAATAGATTTTAAATGATTGTTGATATGAATTATTTTCCCTTGAAATGGATTTTCAAGAATTTTAATGAGTTTGACTGATTTTTGAAATCCATGACCATGAAACACTGACTCAAAATATTTTTCCAATCCTGTGAGGTATTCTAATCCACTTTTACATATTCTTCCTAATACCCACACTTTCTTGAGGGAAACATGAATTTTGTGTGAGAACCAGAATTTGTGAATAATTCTCTTTCGAAGCATTGGATTTCATGGAATGTATTTAAAATTATTGAGGAATCTATTTGGATAGCCAAATTTTATCTTGAGACCCACCTTAACATTTATCCTTCAAAATCCCTTAGATGCCATGAATTTCCTTATAGGTTTAAGCCACATTACAAGCCAATTTTTTCTTACCTACCCATACTTTTAGTATTTTTGCATGGTTATTTCAAGTTTGAGTGTGGGGGAAGGGCCTTTCGTGTGTGTTCCTTGGGATGTGTATAATTTATGGGTGGTTAGAGGTGTGTGTCAATACTTTGGGCAGTGGACAATAAGAGAATTGGGCATGTTTCATCATTTCATTGTGCTTTATTTGTTTCATCCATTTCACCTTCAAAAAAAAGAAAAAAAATGGAGATGAGTTTTAATTCATCATTGTACATTCTGTTATGACTCATTTCCCACTAAAAAATCAAGGGCATGAATTTTCATTCATTCATTGTATTCAATTTTTAGCTCATCCTCCATAAAAAAAAGAAAAAAAATAATGTTGTGCCTTTCTAGTGCTTTGAAAAAAAATGGGAAAACATAGATGATATCATTCATTATAAGCACTTATTATCTCATGTACCATGTCATAGAAGGGGGTGGTGAAGCTTTTTTTCACATTTTCAAGTGGGATTGAGAGAGGAATTACCTCTGTTTTCCCTGGATTTTATCATGCATTGTACTTAAAAGTCCAGCCTCCTCTTTCTAGCCTTGAACTTTTTTCAATAATTTTCCTACCAACCCTACGCCACAGAATCATTTGAAACTTTAATTAAATCCCTCATGATTAAATTAATTTTTATGTTTCACACTGTGTAGAAAAGAGAATTTTCACAAACCTATGGTGATACATATGATTTTCAAGTATGAGTATAACTCTAGATTCAATTTCTCTTGAGTGAAGAGTGACACAAAATTCAATGTGAGGTAGGTTGTGATTGGGACATGGATTGATTTATGAGGTTGAACAAATTTTAAGGATTTAAATAAAAATGAGAGAATTATTATTCATATATGAGACATGATGAAATTCTATTTTGGATAAAATCATTGATATTTTCTCATTTTTTTGTTGTTGTGTGGATTTTGATTTGGATGTAAGATAATTGCCCAGGAGTGCAATGTTTATGTGTGGGGGAGTGATGAATCTCATATTTTCATATATTTTATTCTGTAAATAATTTTTTATAATCCCACCATAGTGTTATTGAATGGGTAATTGTCATGTTTTTAGGTTTTAGTGTTATTTTGAACCCAAATGTGAAAAACGTCTAATTCTGGATTTTTGACAGAATTATACATCAGGGGTATTTTGGACATTTAAGGAAAAATAAAATTCCAAATTTTATGATTCAAATATTTATAGAATCCGTTTTTTATTTCCTTCATTTTTGTCTTCTGGACCAGGAGCTGATTTGGACATCTATAGGGTCTAAAAATTCATTGAAGATGGGAATTATTTCGGGCGGACAGCATGGACCCACCCAAAGTAACAGACATCAAACTCGGCCTACACAAATCTAAATGATGTTTTTTCACTTGGGATACCACGGGTCCAGATAGGGACGTCTCTAAAATAAATGTGGTGGATGTTGGAGGTCATTAAGGTGGCTATTTAACGACATACGTTTGGAGGAACCTTCCTGGAAGCTTCTTCCAGAAACAGAAGCTGAGAATGAAATATTAATAAATCCTACATACGGTTTCCAATATAGATGAAATTGTGAGGAGAGACGGCCAAGATATTTATGAACAACACTAAAGAAGGATGGAATGGGTGAAGATGTCATTAATATGGTCTACAACGCGTCGCGATTTGAGGGACAAATTCTGCCTATAAAAGGAGGCCCTCACCTCCTTCCCAAATCATCCCATTCTCCATCAATTCCTTCAACGCACCAAGGTGGAGATCTCCACAGAGGGAGGCCAGCAACAAATATTCCCCATTTCATTTATTTTCTTTATTTTAGTTTTAGTTTTCATTTGTAATTTAGATTTCTAATAAAATCCATGCATTGTTTTTATTTTTGTGTCCACCCATCCTCCTTGTTTTCTTCTTCATCTTTTCTCCTTTTCTTCTTTTATTCTTCTCATATTCTCCACCGTGACCTCTTACCCTCAAATATGAGGGGTTAACCCGAGACTTGTCCCGGGGGAGGTATGTAGAAATTTTAATTATTTTGTTCTTAAATTCCTATGTTTTATTAAGTTTGTGATGAGTAAGAGTGATGTGCACGGGTGTGGCGATCGTCCACCACGACACTGATCTCAAACTCATTTCTATTCATTTATTAAATATTTTCCCTCCCTTATTCTGGATACAATCTCTTCATATGATGGAGTTGAGCCATTCAGTGGTTGAAATGGAATACGATGGAGCTAGGTCTTGGTAGATGACACACTCTCGATCGAGGTGTGCCATCAACCTTGATTATAGGAGGAGGTTAAGTTAAGATTGAAAAATGAATTCAAGATTTCACACCAATAAATAAAAGAATAGTAATTCATGAATGAGATCTCATAATTTAATTATCAAAATTAATTTAAATACCAACAAATAGAATGATGAAACCCACAAACCAACCCATAAAGGCCATGTTCTTTGTCAATTAATTGAATTTTGTCCTTGCATGTAAGTTTTATCATTTATTTTAATTTAATTGTTTTCCATTAATAGATAATATAAAAACTCCAAAATAAAGTAGTTTAGTTAAATTATATTAAGTAAGTAAACGATTGAGAAAGCTCCACAAGGGAGACGACCCTTGTCAGACTCTATGCTGCACTAGGAAAAATTAAATATCTTTTGCCACGCCCTACGACAGGCGGGCGTCAAAACGGGCGCCGTTGCCGGGGAGCTAATCAGTTGTTTACATTACTTTTTCTATTTTTAAATTTTAGATAGATTTCATTATTATTTTTTAAACTAAAAAAACTTTTTTCCATGATCCATTCAAATTCAAATTATTTTGCATGAAACAATTACTCACAGGTGCAGGAGGAAGAAACTGACTACACTGAGGAGGCCCTCCAATGAAGAGTCGATGCGCTGATTATAACGGTCAAGCAAGTGGAAAGAGGCATAGCAACATGGATCTCATTAGAATATTTTATGGCTATGGTCGATGAACTCCAAGCTGACTTAAAAAGATTCAAGGCCAAGAAGGAAGTGCCACTAGTCTTTCCTGATTTCACTGAAGACATCCTTGATGTTGAATCCAAACATGAGGTGGAGGAGCCCGACTAACTACCTCTATCCAGTGAATATCAACTCCAAGAGGAACATTCAATTGAAGATGAGATTAAAGTCGAACCGACTCTGGAAGATGATACAAACTTAAACTTAAACTCTTTTAATTTTATTGAAAATAATTTGAGTATCACCCCTAATAGTTTTGAATTTTCAGATTTAGCCATTTCATATTATGCATTGAAGGATGATGAGGGAAAAGAAATTACACCTTTTGAGGAACATTTAAAGCTCCCTGAACACACTGAATATTTACTGGGTGGAGCACAAGAAGGGAAAGGGAATGTTGCATAAGTAGCAACAAATGAAGAGGAGGTTCCCTACTTCATCCAACCCCCTCCATGCAAGATGTAACAAATTGCGAAGGGGGCAGATCTGGTATATTCTGTCTATGGACTCCTCCTCAACAAGAACAACGATCTTCAAGCTGGGAAGATTCACATGTGGTGGTTCAAATCAAAGAATCATCATCCACCAACAGATTATGGATAAAAGCTGGTACTGCCCTCTGGAGGAAGTAAAAGATTCCAAGGCCCACTTGGGGGATCATACCAAGATTTATCCTTTACTTTCTTTATAGTAACTTAATTTTCAATATTAGGAATTTATATTTCAAATTTATCATTAGGAAATAGTCTACTATGTGGTCCCCTCCCTCTTTTGATTTTGAGCCTAAAGGAAATGACCCTTGTGAATAATTGTGTAATTTTTCTTTTGTAGGATCATGATGATAGAAGGAAGCCCCGAGAATTAGAGGAAGAGGATCGAATCAATATTTCAAAAGGGAGTTAACTTTTTACAATTATCATTTAAACTCCTTCCAATTTTTGGTCCAAAACATATTTTGAGCTTTAATGAACATTCTTATCACTTTTCACACATTAATTGATTTTGAAAGAGTTGAAATTATTTTTGAAATAATATATTTTAAATGATTGTTGATATGATTTATTTTCCCTTGAAATGGATTTTCAACCATTTTAATGAGTTTGAGTGATTTTTGAAATCCATGACCATGAAACACTGACTCAAAATATTTTTTCAATCCTGTGAGGTATTCTAATCCACTTTTACATATTCTTCCTAATACCCACACTTTCTTGAGGGAAACTTGAATTTTGTGTGAGAACCAAAACTTGTGAATAATTCTATTTCAATGCTTTGGATTTCATGGAATGTATTTAAAATTTTTGAGGAATCTCTTTGGATATCCAAATTTTATCTTGATACCCACCTTAACATTTATCTTTCAAAAGCCCTTAGATGCCATGAATTTCCTTATAGGTTTAAGCCACATTACAAGCCAATTTTTTCTTACCTACCCGTAATTTTAGTATTTTTGCATGGTTGTTTCAAGTTTGAGTGTGGGGGAAGGGCCTTTCGTGTGTGTTCCTTGGGATGTGTATCATTTATGTGTGGTTTGAGGTGTGTGTCAATACTTTGGCCAGTGGACAATAAGAGAATTGGGCATGTTTCATCATTTCATTGTGCTTTATTTGTTTCATCCATTTCACCTTCAAAAAAAAGAAAAAAAAATAGAGATGAGTTTGAATTCATCATTTTAAATTCTGTTATGACTCATGTCCCACTCAAAAATCAAGGGCATGAATTTTCATTCATTCATTGTATTCAATTTTCATCTCATCCTCCATAAAAAAAAGAAAAAGAAAATAATGTTGTGCCTTTCTGGAGCTTTGAAAAAAAAGGGGAAAACATAGATTATATCATTCATTATAAGAAATTATTGGCTCATGTACCATGTCATAAAAGGGGGTGGTGAAGTTTTTTTTTCGCATTTTCAAGTGGGATTGAGAGAGGGATTACCTCTGTTTTCCCTTGATTTTATCATGCATTGTACTTAAAAGTCCAGCTTCCTCTTTCTAGCCTGGAACTTTTTTCAATAATTTTCCCACCAACCCTATGCCACAGAATCATTTGAACCTTTAATTAAATCCCTCATGATTAAATTAATTTTTATGTTTCACGCTATGGAGAAAAGAGAATTTTCACAAACCTATGGTGATACATACGATTTTCAAGTATGAGTATAACTCTAGATTCAATTTCTCTTGAGTGAAGAGTGACATAAAATTCAATGTGAGGTAGGTTGTGATTGGAACATGGATTGATTTATGAGGATAAACAAATTTTAATAATTGAAATGAAAATTAGATAATTATTATTCATATATGAGACATGATGAAATTCTATTTTGGATAAAATCATTGATATTTTCTCATTTTTTATTGTTGTGTCGATTTTGATTTGGATGTAAGATGATTGCCCAAGAGTGGAATGTTTAAGTGTGGGGGAGTGATGAATCTCATATTTTCATATATTTTATACTTTAAATAATTTTTTATAATCCCACCATAGTGTTATTGAATGGGTAATTGTCATGTTTTTAGGTTTTAGTGTTATTTTGAACCCAAATGTGAAAAACGTCTAATTCTGGATTTTTGACAGAATTTTACGTCCAGGGTATTTTGTACATTTCAGGAAAAATAAAATTCCAAATTTTCTGATTCAAATTTTTTTATAATCCTTATTTTATTTCCTTCATATTTTTCTTCTGGACCATGAGCTGATTCAGTCATCTAAAGGGACTAAAAATTCATTGAAGATGGAAATTGTTCCGAGTAGACAGCATGGACCCACCCAACGTAACAGACATCAAACTCGGCCTAAACATATCTAAATGATGTGTTTCCACTTGGGATGCCACGAGGTCAGATAGGGACGTCTCTAAAATAAATGTGGTGGATTTTGGAGGTCATTAAGGAGGCTATTTAGCGACATACATTTGGAGGAACCTTCCTGGAAGCTTCATCCAGAAACAGAAACCGAGAATGAAATATTCATAACTCCTGCATAAAGTTTCCAATATAGCTGAAATTTTGAAGAGAGACAGCCAAGAGATTTATGGACAACATTAATGAAGGGTGGAATTCATGAAGATGTCATTAATATGGTCTACAACGCGTCGCGATTTGAGGGAAAAATTGTGCCTATAAAAGGAGGCCCTCACCTCCTTCCCAAATCATCCAATTCTCCATCCATTCCTTCAAGGCACCAAGGAGAAGATCTCCACCGAGGGAGGATGGCCACAAATCTTCCCCATTTCATTTATTTTCTTTATTTTAGTTTTAGTTTTCATTTGTAATTTATATTTCTAATAAAATCCATGCATTGTTTTTATTTTTGTGTCCACACATCCTCCTTGTTTTCATCTTCATATTTTCTCCTTTTCTTATTTTATTCTTCTCATATTCTCCACCATGACCTCTTACCCTCAAATATGAGGAGTTAACCCGAGACTTGGCCCGAGGGAGGTATGTGGAAATTTTAATTATTTTGTTCTTAAATTCCTATGTTTTATTATGTTTGTGATTAGTAAGAGTGATGTGCACGAGTGTGGGGATCGTCCACCACGACACTGATCTCAAACTCATTTATATTCTTTTATTAAATATTTTCCCTCCCTTATACTGGATACAAGCTCCTCATACGATGGAGTTGATCCATTCAGTGGTTGAAATGGCATACGATGGAGCCAGGTCTTGGAAGATGACATACTCTCGATCGAGTTGTTCCATCAACCTTGATTATAGGAGGAGGTAAAGTTAAGATTACAAAATGCATTCAAGATTTCACACCAATAAATAAAAGAATAGTAATTCATGAATGAGATCTCAAAATTGAATTATCAAACTTAATTTAAATACCAACAAGGAGAATGATGAAACCCACAAACCAACACATAAAGGACAAGTTCTTTCTCAATTAATTGAATTTTTCCCTTGCATGTAAGTTTTATCATTTATTTTAATTTAATTTTTTTCCATTACTTGATAATATAAAAACTCCAAAAAGAAGTAGTTTAGTTAAATTATATTAAGTAAGTAAACGATTGAGAAATCACCTCAAGTGAGACGACCCTTGTCAGCCTCTATATTGCACTAGGAAAAATTAAATTGCTTTTGCCACGCCCAACAACAGGCGTCGCCTGTCGTAGGGCATGGAAAAAAAAATTATTTCCTAAGTTAAAATGTAGTAATGTGGTTGACCTAGGATGTCTCCCAAAGAGGAGTGCACACAAAACGGGTCGTCACATTAAAACGGGGGTAAAAATGTTGTGAAAGGATATTTGAAATTCAAATGATTGAAAAACTATGAAATTAAAAGGGTGATTAGGTCGGGGTTGGTTTCCTAATTATAATGATATCCTTGTTCAATTTAATTCAAACCTCTTCTTCTTAGTTGATTAAAGTGAGTTTCCATAATCGTTTCCTCTCACTTCCTTGGTGAAATTATTATTGTGAGAGAAAACTTTACCAAGATCTTAGTTTGGTCAACTCTCCTTCCATGTGTAAAATAGTTGTATTGAATTTCCTTAATTTAAATGGGCAATACCTGATCGGGTTTTCTTTATCCCAAAAAATCAAGAACATTCACTACATCTTTTACACGTACTGACGATCGTCGAGTACTTCGCCACTAATTCCTGGTTTAATCCATCGTATATAAACCTGAAATTAGAGGAGAGAGATATTGATTATTTTACCAAGGCAAAAATAAATAACTGAATTAATATTCAAGAATGATTGAAATTGATAATAAAATAGTTATATGAAATTGAAAACAACTTTGAAGAAGAAAGAAATTTATTCAATTGCATCCAAGAACTCAAGCATTACAATGTAGAAAACCAACCCTTCTCCAATCACTCCAAATGTTTACCCCACCATGGTAAGGGTAATCGAGTTGAATGGGGAAGAATAAGACATTAAAAAAACTATGAAAAAAATAAAATAAATAAAAGAGAAAGCTTAAAAGTTCTCCTTCTTGGTGTCCCAGAAGGAATGAGATGGAGAATGGATGATTTGAGAGGGTGGAGCTCTCCTCCTTTTATAGCCAGAATGATTCCCCCGAATGTTGATGCGTTGTAGCTCCATTAAATGACATCTTCACGCGTTGAGCCCTGCTTGAATGTTGTTTATAATCCCCTTGGACGTGTCCCCTCAAAATCTCAGCAGATTTGGACATGTATTCCGAGAGTTATAACTGTTTTACTATGAGCATTTATTCTGTCCAGTCAGACTCTCCAAAACGAAATCCTCCGGATTAGGGTGATTTAATTACCCCATAAACGGTGAATTATATCAGTGATTCCTTCATACATGATGCTCCCAAACCCCTTTAGCGTTAACCCAATGAATTTCACAACATTTGGGCCCACCATGGATGAGTTATGGATCCCACACCAAAACTAGGCAGAACTACAAACAGTTTTCTTTCTCCCACATGTGAGCTTCTTTTGAGCTCCCATATAGGCGATTCAGCGTTTAGTCAAAAAATTGTAAATGAATCCCTAGACGTTTAGAAGCTGTAAAAGAAAAAAAAATTCAATTTGGATCATTGTAGATAATATTATGGCCAAACTATCGAAATAATTTAAAACTGTTAAAAATCCAAAATGGCCAATTTTTACTATTCAGCTCAAAATAACACGATTATCATAAAAATGAAACAATTCATCTTAGTGGAACAATTTTGTGGGTTTAAAACAATGATATTAAATATAAATTAATTGAAAATATTTTCTCTATAAATTCCCCCACAATTATCACTTGGACTCCTGGACAAGTAAAAATCAAATCAAATCAAATCCAAAACACATATCAATGAGATCTATCAAATCAATTTCAAGAAACAAAAAGATATAATGCCTCATCAAAAAATTGTTATTTCAAGTTCTCCATTTAATATTTTAATAAATTTCCACTTCATTTGTTATCCCATGCACACAAAAAACCTATCTCACATGAATTTTCTCTCATCTCACTAATGTAAAGGCTGAACAAGACTTTTCTCATCCAAAATCACACAAGAGTCACCATAGGTTTGATAAATTCCTACTTATCCACCCGATGTGAGTCAAGGACATGTGTTTCTAATGAGGACTTTTTAGGTTTGTTCTATGGCTTCCGGTTGGTAGGATTTAGATGTTAAAAGTTCTGAGGCTGAAAAAGGAAGGCTTGGCTCTTATTGAAGCAAAATTGAAAGATTCTAATTTTCACTCAAATATGGTCTCCTTCACTTCCCCTTTGTTGAAAATAGGCTCCATCATTATTCAATCAGCTCAGCAGCAAACATTTCAATATTTTCAAACAAGATTTTTTTAAAGCTCCAAATAGGCACAACTTTCTTTTTACATTGGAAGCTCCAGAAAGGCACAAATTCTCTTGGCATAAAAGCTCCAGAAAAGGCACAACTTTCAACAGAATAATTTTTCAGCATCACACACATCTCTTCCACAATTTATTTTCCACCCAATGTATAACCAAATGAGGTAGTACACCACAAGAAATCTTCCCCCACACTTAAGTTCAACTAGATCATGCAATTTTACTTCAAGAGTAGGTAGGATAGGGAAAATTGGCTTGTAATGTGGCAATCTTAACAGGAAATTCATGGCTACTAGGGGATACAATGAAGGATAAATGTAAAGGTGGGCCATAATGAAAAGGATTATTTTGAAAAGGGGGCTTCAAACCAAATAAATGCCTCAATCGTTTAAAACACACGTACCCCAAACCCTCTTGTTTTGAAAGGAATAAATCAAATTCTGGTTAAAGCAAGCATGGTCTGGTTCTCTCAAGAAATGGGGTGAATTAAAAGAATATGACAAAAATGTTTCAGAAGCCTCACATGAAAGTTATTTCAAAGATATAGACAGTGAAATATGGCATGGGATTCAAAAATCAGTGTACTTTTCATGAAATTCCAAAAAATTGAACTTGAAACAAATTCATTTCAGCATTCATTTAAGCTCAATTTCATGAAATAGATTGGTTCAATCATTGACATGGGTTTCAAAAATGGTATTGATAATCTTTTCAACTCAAAAGTTTCAGAAACACACCAAAAATTGAAAATTAAACACACAAAAATTTGAAAACACACAATTTTTTTTATTTTTTTGTGAAAACAAACATCAAATGAAAATCCTATACTACAAAGGTTCCCTCCCCCACACTTAACTGATGCAGTGTCCTCGATGCATTCAAGTGGATTTAACATGTAAGTATATTTCTGATTGAATCACAACAGCAAGAAAATGTGAAGTAGAGGTACAACCTGATGGATCTTATTGATAAATAGGTTGGAGGAGCGTGATCTCATCCACTGGATCTGATGACAGGGTCCCAAGGAATTTCTTCAACCTATGTCCATTCACAGTGAATTGATCCTGCTCTCCATCCTTCATAATCTGCACAACACCAAAAGAATATACATGAGTAACTATAAATTGACCTTCCCATCTGGAATGAAGTTTACCTGGAATTAGCTTGAGTCTTGAGTTGAATAATAACACTTTGTCTCCAGGAGAGAAGTATTTTGGTTGGATCAGCTTGTCATGGGCCACTCGTGTTCTTTCATTTTAAATCCTTGTTTTTTCAAATGCTTCCCTTCTTATTTCATCCAGCTCTTAAAACATCAATCTTCTCTCCTTCCCAGCACTTTTAAGGTCCAAATTCATTTTCTCACAGCCCAATACGCCTTATGCTCCAATTCTACAGGTAGGTTGCAGCTTTTCCAATAAATCAGCCTACATAGACTCATTCCAATCGGGGTTTTGTAGGATGCACTATAATCCCATAAGGTATCATCCAGCCTTTGGCTCCAATCCTTCCTATTTGGATTAACGGTCTTTTCCAAAATTCCCTTGATTTCCCTGTTTGAAACATCAGCTTGCCCATTAGTCTGTGGATGATAGAGAGTTGATGTTTTATGATACACCCCATACTTCTTCAGAAATGTCTCCATTCTAAAATTGTAGAAGTGAGTCCCTTGATTAGTAAGGATTGCTTTGGGCACTCCAAACCTACAAAATATGTTAGACCTAACAAAATCACAAACAACTTTAGCATCGTCAGTTATGGTTGCTTTTGATTCCACCCATTTGGAAACATAATCAACTGCAAGAAAGATATAAGAATTTCCAAATGAAATTGGGAAAGGTCCCATAAAATCTATCCACCAAACTTCCAAAATGTCACAAAAATTCAATGGCATTTGTGGAATTTCTTGTCTCTTTGAAATATTTCCTGAAAACTGACATTTTTCACATATTTTGCAAAATTCATGAGCATCTTTAAAAATGGTGGGCCAATAAATTACAGATTCTAAAACCATCCTTGCTATCCTCTATGGTCCAATGTGGCCTCCACAAGCTAAAGTGTGACAAAAATCAAAGAGAGATTTAACTTCACTTTTAGGTAAACATCTTCTTATAACTTGATCATTGCAAATCTTCCAAAGGAATGGATCATCCCAAATGTAATATCTAGATTTAGCTTTTAGTTTTTCAATTTGTTGAGAATTGAAATGAGATGGGACCTGAGATGTTACCAAAAAATTGACTATGTCAGCATACCAAGGCACTTATCCTTCAATCAAGTACAACTGCTCTCATGGAATTTGATCATTCAGTGGGTCTCTTTTTGGATCTTCAATTTCAGAAGTGTTTGGCAGTCTACTTAAGTGATCAGCCCCTTGGTTCTCAGATCCCTTCTTATCCTTGATTTCTATATTGAATTCCTGCAGTAGTATCATCCATCTCACTAGCATTGGTTTAGCATCAGCTTTCTTCATCAAGTACCTCAAAGCTTCATGATCAGAAAACACAGTGATTTTAGTTCCAAGAATATATGATCTAAATATTTCTAAAGCAAAAACAACTGCAAAGAACTCTTTTTACGTGGTTGTATAATTGAATTGGGATGCATCTAAAGTTCTCGAGGCATATGAAATTACTTGTGGTCTGCCCTCAATTCGCTGAGAAAGGACTGCTCCAACTGCTTGGTTAGAGGCATCACAAATTAGTTCAGATGGTTCTTCCCAAATTAGAGGCTGCATCACGGGTGGTGAAATCAATCTCTTCTTCAAGTCATCAAAGTATTCCCTACATGCACCATTGAAATCAAAATCAGCATATTTCAAAATTAATCTATAGAGAGGGAGAGAAATCTTACTGAAATCTTTGATAAACCTCCTGTAGAATCCTTCATGTCCTAAAAATGATCTAACATGTTTCACACAAGTAGGGTAAGGTGATGAATTTATCACTTCAATTTTTGATTTATCCACTTCAATTCCATTTTGGGAAATGACATGACCAAGAAAAATTCCTATTTGAACCATGAAATGACACTTTTCAAAATTTAAAACAAGATTTTTGTCAATGCAGGGTTTCAAAACTTTTTCCAGATTTTTCAAACAATGATCAAAAGAATCTCTAAAAACTGTGAAATCATCTAAGAAAACTTCCAAAAAAAATTCAATGTGATCAGAAAATATACTCACCATGAACCTCTGAAATATAAGTGGATCATTACATAATCCAAATGGCATTATTTTATATGCAAAAGTACCAAAAGGGCATGTAAATGTCGTCTTCTCTTGATCCTCAGGAGTAATGGGTACCTGGAAGTAACCTGAAAATCCATCCAAAAAGCAATAATGAGTTCTCCCTTCCAATATTTCTAACTTGTAGTCAATGAAGGGGATGGGAAAATGATCTTTTCGAGTGACCTGGTTCAATTTCATAAAATCAATGCACACTCTACAGCTGTTTTGAATTCTTGTAGGGATTAACTCATTCTTTTCATTCCTCACAGTGTCCTGGCCAGTTTTTTTGGAACGACATGAATAGGGCTGACCCACTTCGAATCGAAAATGGGATAGATTATCCCAGCTTCCAAGATCTTCTCGATCTCCTTCTTCACAACCTCCATCAAGGTGGGATTCAGTTTCCTTTGGGGCTGTCTAACAGGTTTGGAATCTCCCTCAACAAAAATTCTATGTGAGCATATTTTTGGGTTAATTCCTGGGATATCACCTAACCTCCATCCTATTGCCTGGACATTCTCTCTCAAAATCTCAATCAATGATTTTTATTAGGTTTTAGAAAGATTATTAGCAATTATCACTGGTAGTTTCTCTCCCTCTCTAATGTATACATATTTCAAATCAGTGGGGAGTGGTTTGAGTTCTAGATTAGGGGGATGCGCAAGGGATGAGACTGAATTGACGTGTTCCACTTCCAAATTTTGGACCTCCTGTATACAAGAAACCATATCATCTTCCTAATTATTTAACAAATCATCAAAGAAATCAGATTTTACCTCTTCCTCCCACATGAAGTCAGAATCTCCAATATCTTCAGCATCCACATGTTCAATGATATTTTCAAGGGAAGAAGTCTCTCCTAAGTATAATAATTCTAGAGCATACCTGATTCTTCAATTGGTTCTACACCAACTTCATGGGAAAGTGAAAAAAGGGAGTGATCATCTAATGGATTCCTCATGGATTCAAAAATATTGAAGTGGACCATGCTCTCTCCAAACTCCATGGTGAGTGTTCTCTCGTGGACATTGATGATGGTTTTGGCTATCTTCAAGAAAGGTCTCACCAAAATGATGGGTGAATGTGACAGGCTCCTATATTCTTCCATATTGAGCACGTAGAATTCATCTGGGAATAAGTGATCTTTGACTTTCACAAGGACATCCTCCAAAACTCCTACAGGAAAAACTGTGGATCTATTTGCAAGCTGGACCACAACTCTTGTGGGCTTCAATTCTCCCATCTGTATAGAAGTGTATACTGAGTGAGGCAATACATTAATTGAATCACCTAAATCACACAATGTATTAGTGAAATTTAATGAACCAATGTTTCATGGAATGTAAAATGTCCCTGGATCGTGACATTTGGTTGGAATCTGCGGCATGATAAGGGCTGGGACACTTCTTCCCAAGTTGATTATTTCATTCCCATGAAGCCTTCTCTTTTTGGTGCAAAGATCTTTCAAAATTTTTGCATACCTTGGAATTTTTTTAACAACTTCAAGTAGGGGAATATTGATTTCCACTTTCTGAAAGGTGTCCAAAATTTCTTTTTAAAGTGCTTCTTCAGGCAATTTCTTTGATTCGATCATCCTTGTTGGAAATGGTGGGGGTAATTCTTTCTTCTCCCTTTGTTTTCTTTGCATTGGTGTTTCTTGTTTCTTATTCTGTGGCCTATCCTTCTCCTCCTCCTCTTCTGTTTCATCTTCTTGGTGGATTCTCATAAGACTTTCTGAATCATTCTCCCTCAGAATAGGTGGTATTATTTCATGTTCAGGGTTGGATGGAGGTGGGATTTATTTTCCACTTCTTGTTATGATTGCACTAACATTCTCTTTAGGATTTGGAACAATATGGGATGGAAGCTTCCCTAGATTCTTGGAAATTATTTCAACAAGACTTCCCACTGTGTCTGCTATCTTTTCAACCTTATCTTCTAGGCCCTCATAATTGGATTGTAGCTGTTCCACAGAAGGTTGTGTGCTGGTGGATGGTTGTTCATATGTCCTTCTTTGGAATGGTGGTGGCTGAAAATATTTTTGTTGTTGGAAGGGCTGTTTATAATATTTTTGGAAGGGAAGGGGTTTTGGTATTGATGCTGGTGGTAAGGAGGTTGACTGGGGTGATGGTTAAATGTTCTCATCTGGTTTTGTTGGTTCCCATATCCTTGTTGGGATTGCAGTTGATTTCTTTGGAATTGTCTTGGTTGAAAGGCCGCAACACAGTATTCTGTCCCCTGTATCTCAGGGCACTGGTCAGTATAATGAGTGGAAGAATAACATAAACTATATACATAAGCTAAATCTTGTTGTCCATTTTCTTATGTTACATCCATTTGACGGACTAATCTTGCAAGGTCATCAACTTTGGTTTCAATCAATGTAGATGAATCATATGTTTTTACCTCATGTATCCCTCTGGTTCCTATTCCTCTTAGTCTAAATTGTTGTGAGTTTTGAGCAATCTCATTAATTAGTATTCTGATATCTGCAGGAGGCTTGTCAATCAGGGACCCCCCCTGATGAGGCATCTATAAGATTTCAATCATTATCCATAAGTCCTTGGTAGAAGAACACAAGGAATTGATGTTCCTCCATTTCTTGATGTGGGTATCTGGAACATAGCTTCTTGAAGCGCTCCCAGTACTCGTAGAGGGTTTCTCTAGTTGATTGTCGTATGATGTAAATATCCTTCTTGATGGTAGTGCTCCTCGATGTGGGAAAGAATAGTTTCATTAAACTTCTTTTTAAGTCTTCCCAATAACTAAGCTCCCCTGGTTGCAGGTTGTACAACCATTCTTTAGCTGTTCCTTCAAGTGAGAAGGGGAATGCCCTCCACTGAAATTGGTCTTCGGGTGCTCCTCTTGGCCTAAAGCTTGAGCAAGTGTATCTGAATTCTTGTATGTGCCGATTTGGATCTTCTCCTGCGAGACCATGAAAATTTGGAAGCACAGGAATCATATTGACACGTAATTAAAAATCATTTGGTTCAGTGGGTGCAATTAGTTGGTTATTTTGAATGGAAAATTGTGGTGCACATAGATCACGCAGGGTTTGGTTGGGATTTCTAGCCATGATTTCAGGTTCAGAGAGAACACTAAGAGTTTCACTTGAATCTGAGAGATTTATTTCTTCAAATATTTCTGGTATATTTCTTTTTCTTAGTTGGGATAATGTTCTTTCAATTTCTGGATCAAATTCAATTAATGGTTCTTTTGAGGTGCGGGTCATTCAATTTTGTGTTTTTTGTTGCACTGGCTCCCTGGCAACGGCGCCAAGTTTGACGCACGCCTGTCATAGGGCATGGAAAAAAAATTATTTCCTATGTTAAAATGTTGTAATGTGGTTGACCTAGGATGTCTCCCAAAGAGTAGTGCACACAAAATGGGTTGTCACTTTAAAACGGGGGTAAAAATGTTGTGAAAGGAAATTTGAAATTCAAATGATTGAAAAACTATGAAATTAAAAGGGTGATTAGTTCGGGGTTGGTTTCCTAATTATAATGCTATCCTTGTTCACTTTAATTCAAACCTCTTCTTCTTAGTTGATTAAAGTGAGTTTCCATAATCATTTCTTCTCACTTCCTTGGTGAAATTATTATTGTGAGAGAAAACCTTACCAAGATCTAGGTTTGGTCAACTCTCCTTCCATGTGTAAAATAGTTGTATTGAATATCCTTAATTTAAATGGGCAATACCTGATCGGGTTTTGTTTATCTCAAACAATCAAGAACATTCACTACTCCTTTTACACGTACTGGCGATCGTCGAGTACTTCACCACTAATTCCCGGTTTAATCCATCGTATATAAACAAGAAATTATAGGAGGGAGATATTGATTATTTTACCAAGGCAAAAATAAATAACGGAATTAATATTCAAGAATGATCAAACTTTATAATAAAACTTCTATAAGAAATTGAAAAAAACTTTTAAGAAGAAAGAAATTTATTCAATTGCGTCCAAGAACTCAAGCATTACAATGTAGAAAACCAACACTTCTCCATTCACTCCAAATGTTTACCCCACCATGGTAAGGGTAATCGAGTTGAATGGGGAAGAAGAAGACATTAAAAAAACTATGAAAAAAAGAAAATAAATAAAAGAGAAAGCTGAAAAGTTCTCCTTCTTGGTGTCCCAGAAGGAATGTGATGGAGAATGTATGATTTGAGAGGGTGGAGCTCTCCTCCTTTTATAGCCAGAATGTTTCCCCCTAATGTTGACGCATTTTATCCCCAATAAATGACATCTTCACGCGTTGAGACCTTCTTGAATATTGTTAATAATTCCCTTGGCCGTGTCCCCTCAAACTCTCAGCATATTTGGACATGTATTCCGAGAGTTATGGTCATTTTACTATGAGAATTTATTCTGTCCAGTCAGACTCTCCAAAACGAAATCCTCCGGATTAGGGTGATTTAATGACACCATAAACGGCCAATTCACTCGGTACTACCTTCATTCAAGATGCTCCCAAACGCCTTTCTCTTCCACCCACCGAATTTCACAACATTTGGGCCCACTATGGATAAGTTATGGATCCCACACCAAACCTAGGAAGAAATGCAAACAGTTTTCTTTCTCCCACATGTGAGCTTCTTTTGAGCTTCCATATGGCCGATTCAGCTTTTAGTCCAAAAATAGTAAATGAAGCCCTGGATGTTTAGAAGCTGTAAAAGAATAAATTTTGCAATTTGGATCAGTGTAGATAATTTTATGGTCAAACTACCGAAATAATTTAAAACTGTTAAAAATCCAAAATGGCCAATTTTTACTATTCAGTTCAAAATAACACCATTATCATAAAAATGAAACAATTTATCTTAGAGGAAAAATTTTGTGGGTTTAAAACAATGATATTCAATATAAATTAATTGAAAATATTTTCTCTATCACATGTACTTGGTTATTTAGTTATATTGTACTACTTGTTTTACTTTATATATGCATGCTTGCACACTGTTATATTCCATTACACAGCCCGGATGCTATAGACACCGTTGGTGGTGGCCCACTGATATTTATCTCACACCCTCTCCGGGCGCTGTTTGTTACTCATAGTAGATTAAATGGTTGTAGGTATTGACAAAGGTAAGCATACAGCTTCCAATACTTGATTTTGTACTAATAGGATGGAGCTTGATGGCAGATTACTGAGTAGGATCTTGAGATTCTTTGTGTAGACTTTGTTTTTATTTTACCATTTTGAACATGTTATTCTTATTGTCTTGTAACCATGCTTTCCATTTTTCTTATGACATGACATTACATCATCACTATTCAAGTTGATATGGTTATTATTTTTATTTTTATCTATTGCTTCATTTTTCTTTCTCTATTTATTCATATTAGTTCCATTGTTTACTATTAATTTTTATCTCTTTTGTTGTGCTACACTCTGCAAATGATGGCATAGTCTTCCCATAGACAAATACTAAGCCCTCGCTGCTAATCGAAAGCCTCTGGAGTTTTGGAAGATACGCTTGAGTCCATGTGGCCCACCAAGCTCGGGGCACCGTTAAGTGGCATCCAGGTCCGGGTCATCCCAAAGTGGTATCAAAGGTGGTTTATTTTCATTCATGACTAATTGGAGACAATAGATTGAAGAATAGGAACACTTGAGACTTGGTCACAATTTGTTCTTGGGCGTCATGAACCCTTGTTTGGTGTAAAATCCAAGTTATCCATAATGAAATTATTGTTCTATTTTTCCTATTACAGTTGATATTATTTCACCGTTAGGTGACTCAATTTGTTTTGGTGTGGTTGATTATAACTCTTTGGAATTTATTTCATCATTGTCTCAATGATATGACGGCAAGGAGTACTTCTACATTTATCATTATAGGATCTTAGAATTCACATGTCATGCATATTTCCATGCCATATAGATGCATTTCACAACTTTTTGTTTCTTGATATGCTTGTGATTATTGTGTGATGTTGTGATAGTTTATTGTACTTGTAATACTTTATCTTTGATTGAGTGATTTATTATCTCAATTCATGAAGATTATGGTCCCTTAGGGGTTGGGATGAATAATTTACTGAGTCAAGGTGTTATGTTATAAGTAAATGGGTATCATTTTTTGGTGATAGGTGTATGGGAACTGATTCATCGGAAATGAAAATAAATTATAAAGTTAATCCTAAAATCTAAAATGAATTGGTTGTACATACTTATCCCTCATTTTCAAGATTATGTAAGGTAAAAGAGTGACCTTGAAATTAATTGAAAAGTTACATGAAATTTATACTTGACCACTTACTAATACCTAGCCTTCTAAGTTGGTGGTTTGGGTAGTATTCCTTGGGTAGTGAGTTTTCGTACGTTCATCTTACCTTAGTGATTCTATCTCCCTGCTTCTAAGTTTGTTATAAGGTGTGTTCTTGGAATTTGTAGACTAATTCCACCACTAAGTCCTCGTGTTATTCACCACGAATTTGGTGACGACCATGCTCCAGACATGGTGGGCCCTAAGCCGTTAGTCTTACTTCAAGGAGTTCCACATGAGGCACTGCCTGATGAACCTAATCAGTTCCCCTTGAGGAACCACCTTCAAACTCTTTTATTCCGGTATCTATCATAGAACATCTTGGACTAGAGATACAATATCACTATGGTGTAATGACCCTCGATACACTGTTAGGAATACAGATATAGGGAATACTCAAATCCAGGGACTGTCTCTTTGAGTTTGGTAGTTACCATTTCTTGTGAAATCTCTATTTTCTCGAGATGAAGAGCTTCAATGTCATTATTAGGATGGACTGGTTGGTCCACTATCATGCCTTTTTAGACTGTTATCACTGAAGGGTTTATTTTACATCACTAGAAGGAAAAAAGTTATCTTTTTAAAGGCGAGTGGAATGTCCGAGCTGCAAGAGAGGGACTAAAGAATCATGGCCTAGGTGGGGTGACTGCCCAGATTGTAAATCATTTATTGGAGGATTGGAATCTTCTTAAAACTATTTTCCCTCCATTGGTTGATCGTTTCAGTGAAGTCTTTCATGATGACTATTCTAGATTACCTCATAAAAGAAAGGTAGAGTTTACAATAGATCTTATTCCATGAGCAGATCTAGTATCTATTCCTCCATATAGGATGGAACCTATAGAGCTTAAGGAGCTCAAGCGGCAGATAGAGGACTTAGAGGCCCAAAGAATTATATGGCCTTGTACATCCTCTTGGGGTTCACCCATGATTTTTTCTAAGAAGGCGGATTAAACTCTTCATTTATATGTGGATTATAAAAGGTTGAACCAGATAACAATCAAGAACCAATATCCACTTCCTTGAATAGATGATCTCTTTGACCACCTCCGAGGAGCAAAGGTTTTATCAAAGATCGACCTAAGATCGGGTTATCATCAGGTGTGAGTCAGGCCGTCAGACATACATCATATAGATTTCTATAGTAGGTATGGTCTGTATGAGTATCTTGTTATGTTGTTAGGTATTATAAATGCTCCTTCCATTTTCATGGCTTTGATGAATAGGGTCTTCCATCCCTATTTTGAATCTTTTTTGATGGTATTTGTGGACGACATATTGGTATATTCGCACACTCATAACGACCATTCCAAACATCTTGAGATCGTTCTGAGTACACTGATGGAGAACCATCTTTATTCCAAGCTTTCAAAAAGAAACTTATGGATTGAAAAGGTCCAATTCCAGGGTCATATGATTTCACAATCTGGAGTATCTATTGACCCTAAAAAGGTTAGTGTTGTAGTCTCCTAGGAGAATCCTAAGAACGCGATTGATATCATGATTTTTTTAGGGATCGATGGATATTACAGGAATTTCGTACAAGACCTTTCTCACCATTATTCACTTCTTACTGGACCTACAAATAATGGTGTCAAATTCACATGGTCGGAAGCATGTGAGAAATACTTTCAGGATCTAAAATGGAGGCTTGTATTGGAACCTATTCTGATTCTTCCAGAACTTGGTAAATGTTTTATCATCATATGCGATACATCAGGAATTGTCATAGGAGCAATGTTGATGTAGGAAGAAAAAGTCATTGTGTACAGATCTTGGAAGTTGAGGCCTCACTAGAGAAATTACTCGACGCACAACCTTGAGCTTACAGAAGTTGTCCATGCCTTATGTTACTGGAGACATTATCTCTTGGGTGAGCACTTTGCGGTGCATACCGATCAAAAGATCCTCAAGTATATATTTTCTCAGCATGACTTGAACCTCAAACAAAAAATTTAGATTGAATTTCTATAATCCTTTGATTTTGATCTTGCCAATACAAATGGAAAATACGATGTGGTTGCAGATGCACTGTGTTGGAAAACTCAAATGCTGGTCATACAAGAAGATAGTGATGAATGGAAGTCAATGTCCCTCTTTTCTAAACGTCATTTAGAGTTTCACAACAATCATGAGCATTCTTACCTCTCATCCTTAACAGTTACCACTTCCCTCCTTGAGAAGTTGAAGAGAATGCATTGTTAAGATCCTAAATGTTTGGTTCTACGTGAGATTATATTAAGAGATAACCCACCTATGGATTGGTCTGTGGATAGAGATGATGTACTGCCTCTACATGGATGTATCTGGGTTCCTGCAGAAGTGAGATATGAGTTGATGAAAGAGTATCATGATTCCCATTGGTCATTTAATCTAGGAATCTTGAATATGTATTGAGATATGTTATTCTAGTATTGGTGGCCTGGGATGAAATGTCATATTTTAGGCTTCATCACTAGGTGTTCCACCTATCAGCAGGTGAAGGCAGAGCACCAGAGACCTACAGGCTTGTCACCACCACTTCCAGCCCCAAAATTGAAATGGGAAGATGTTTCTATGGATTTCGTAGTCGGCTTACCTAGGAATCTGAGGGGTAGAAATTCTATCTGGTTAGTCATTGACTGACTAATGAAGTCATTCCACTTCATTCATATTCAGGATACTTTCTCAGTTGATGAATTGGGAATACTGTATGTCTGTGATATCATACAACTACAAAGGGTTCTATATACTATCATTTCATATATGGATACTTGTTTCACTTCATGATTCTGGAAGGGTTTTTAAACATCTATGGGAACTCTGGTTTTTTTAAGCACAACTTTTCACCCTTATAATGATGGACAATCGGAACAGACAATACATGTTTTAGAGGATATGATCTGAGCATGTATCCTTGATTTTGGCGGTTCTTGGGAGAAGAATATACCTCTCGTCGAGTACTCCTATAATAATGGTTTTCAGGATATGATTTAGATGTCCCCTTTTGATGCCTTATATGGTAGGTCATACCATTCACCCTTGTGCTGACTAGAGGAAGCCGAGGCAACCCTACTAGGTCCTCATCTCATTTAGGCTACTTCAGAACAGGTCCAGCTGATCAGGAAGCCTATGACCACTACTCAGTCTAGACAAAAATATTATGATGATTGTTGTTGACGAGATCTTGAGTTCTAGGTCGGGGATCATGTTTTTATTTGGGTATTGCTCAGGATAGGGCATATATGGTTACGAAAGAAGAGAGAGCAGTCTCCTTATTACATTGGGACATTTGATATTCTAGAGAGAGTCAGGCCGATAGCTTATCGGTTTTTACAAACTCAGAGGAACCGTTCAATACACTATGTCTTTCATGTCTCACAACTTCACCAATATCATACTGACCCATCTCATACCATTGATCCCAAGGAAGTTCAGTTAGATGCTGATGCTACCTTTTAGGAGAATCCAATACGCATCATTGACTGAATCAAAAAGTCTATCTAAAGAAAGTTTGTCCCACTCGTAAGGGTACTATGGCAGCATGACCGAGTACAGGATGAGACTTGGGGGATGGAAGCCGATGTACATGCTCAGTGCACATAGTTATTCTCAGACATTATTTGTTTAACCTTGGAAGGAGAAATTGGGGGGGAGTTCTTTTAATGGGGTTAGACTATAAGATCCCGGTTTTTCACTCAGGTATCGATCCTTTTATTTTTGGTCTAAATATTTAATTTGGACATAATATAGAATCCTAATGATTTAAAAAAGGTTCTGAGGGTGTCTGGGGCTTGTTTAGAGCTCAAAACACCTCTTTTTGGGGAAACATGCCAAGTCGCACGGTTTGCGCATGGTTTTCCTAACTATGCGGTTTTTGTTTTTTTAAATAGTGGCTCCTCAAACAGTTGGCACATGATCATACAACCAAACCATGCAAATTCCTCTTTTTTTGAGGTTTGGGCATAACCATCTCGCATGGTTTGCGTACAGTTTCACAAACCATGTGGAAAAACAGCGCGCTGGCTAAAAACCTGTGTAAATGTCTAATGCGTCCTTAATGATCTATTTATCCTCCTCCTTCCTACCTATCCATATTTGGGTAGGATTAACCTATTTATCTCACAATTTTTGATCATTTTGAAGATCCAAACTTGGAATCAAGAGATCTCCTTCATTCGGCATCTGATCAAGCTTCCATTTGTCACATTGGATGCGCAACTACATGTAATCGAGTCCTCTTTTCCATTATTCTCCTCTTTCACTCTCAACCTAGATATCTATATGTGAGTGTTTCTCACTTTTTTTAGATCTACTCCGATCCATGGGAAATCAAGGGCTGATATTGGAGGAGAAGGCTTGTACAACCCAAAGGTGGGTGGTCTATAACTCATCCCTAATGTTTTTTGATTTTGTGATGTTCATCTGGGGCCCACCTGTTTCATTGGAAACTGTTTATTAAATTAACATGCCATGATAATACTTAATAGAATAGTATGGTTATGCTATTTCCAAATATGTGATTAGTTGTTAGTGGTTACATCCATAACTCAATCAGCTTCATGTCAATGTTTATTCCATAATTGGGTTTTTACTGTTACGACATATTTGAGCCACTATTTGGGTGTAACTTTTCTTGACCATTCTAAAGGTGAGACTCCTTATAATAAATGGCTTGTTGTTAATGAAAATTTCATAATGTAACATACCATGTACACTCACCACTTGACCCACCAAATTTAATTTTATATTAATGCTTATTAAATGTGAAATATGAAATGTGAAATAGAATGTATAATAAGTATAAAATTGTCCTTATTAAAAGAGATTGAATAAAGGTTACATGTATGTATCACTCCTTTTTATGTTGATATAAGGTAGCAGAGTGAACCTCAATAATTTACTATTCCTTAATTGATAACTAATTCTTGATTAAATGGTTGCAACACTACTTGGACTATCCACACTGATGGAGGACAATGTTTGGACCAATGGTTTCAAATCTACTTGACCTAACCACACTAATGGAAGGAAAGACTTGAACCAAATGAATTATTACATTATTACAATATAAAATAGGATTCTACCTACTCAATCTCACCTTTGATTCCGACGGGAGAATACCTAGGGTCTCAAGAACCCCATTCTAATTCAAGGATACAGTTTTCTTAGGTTGATTCCCACCCTGACTCCGGTTTTGTCTATTCCTTGGATTTCAAGTATACTACCATTGGGTCCCATTCCATATTACAGGACACCTTGGATACCCTCCTTGGATCCATCATTGACTAGTAGGTTCCATGGTGAAATTCCATCGGGCCCATATCTTTTCTTAGCCCCTTTTTACCTTAGTCGATCACCTTGGACTTGGTAGGCGCCTTATTGTGGAATGCCTTAGATTGAGAGCCTTGAATTTCACTCTTACCCCATATCTAGACTCAGATACTACTGAGTAATCTTTCTGAGAGTTTACATTACCTTGGTTTTTACCTTTTAACTCCATCACTAGATATCATCATCTGGTTGCCTTGTTACGTCTTGGGACCTTTACTACTTATACTATCACAAGGTGATTTCAGTGTTGGATATGCATCATGTTACCTATTAAAATTAAATGGTAATTGATTAATTAATGAACTGCTTACATTTTCACTCACCAACAAAGGGTTTAAGTAGGTACTTGGTTATTAAGTTATATTGTACTACTTTTTTTAATTTATATATGCACCCCTATAGACTGTTATATTATATCACACATGCCATATGTTATAGAGAACATTGGTAGTAGCCCACTGAGATTTATCTCACACCCTCTCTAGGCCTCATTTGGTACCCAGATTATATTACATGGTTTTAGGTATTGACAAAGGGAAGCATGTAGCTTCAAATACTAGATTTTGTGCTGATAGGATGGAGCTTTATGGCAGATGACCTACCAGGATCTCAGGATTCTGGAAGTAGACTTTGTTTTCTCTTTTACCTTTTTGGAACAAGTTATGATTATTGTCTTGTGTTCATGCTTTCCATTTTTCTAGTGACATGACATTACATAATCACAGTTATAGTTGATACTGTTATTATTATTATTATTATCTATTACATCAGTTGCTTCTGCTATTTATTCATTTTGCTTCCCCTTTTAACTATTAATTTATATCTCTCCCGTTGTTCTACACTCTGCTAATGATGGCATAGTCTTCCCACTGACACACCCAAGACCCTCACTGCTAGTCGGCAGCCTCTGGAGTTCGGGAAGATGCGCTTGAGGCCATGTAGCCCACTGATCTCGAGGCACCATTTAGTGGTATCCAAGCCCGGGTCGTCACATTCATAACCCATAAAATATTTTATTAATAGAAGGTCTAAATACAAATCTATTTATAGTATATAATTTAATAATCACATCATAAGCCCAAAAAAATTCGCAACATAAAAATCACTTAAATTTTTTAAGTTATTTATTAAAAAAAATTCTTCATTTGACCACACCATTTGTCTATCATTTTATATGTGCTAAAACATTATTCTTTATTCCATTATTACTAAAAAGGTATGAATATATGATTCTATACACTCACCACCATGATCACCCTCGATATAAATCAAATGTAGATTTGAATCGTTTTTAATAGAAGTATGAAAAACTATAAAATGATTAAGATCAAAAGATTTTTTAGAGATAATATCAACACATGTACACCTAGTGTAATCATCAAAAAATACATACTCATAGTGTTTTCCACCAATTCCTCTTGTATGTTTCAGACTAAATAAATTCTTGTGCACAAATTTTATAACTTCAGAATTTGACACTTCACTTTAAGAATTAAAACTATTCTTATTTTTCATAACAATTTTACATTGATCACATACACTGGTTAAGATTAACTTATTTTCTCGATGATCCCAAACATGCACTTTTCTATAAATTTGGAATAAATTTTTAATGTTATAGTTTCCAAGTATTTTATTCCATATCCAAGATAAATATTCAATTTTCCCTAAATAAGGAAAATTCTTTTGAATAATATCCTTGAGTTCATTGTATAAATAGTCTCATTCCAATCACCAAATGGAATGAATATACCTTTATAAATTTAAAATATAAATTTATCATTCCTAAGTATAACATGATAACCCTAATTTCATAATTAACTAATGATTATAAGGTTTTGGGAAAAACATTAATACTTATAAAAAATTTGAAATTAATTTTTTAGAAAATAAACACAACCTATTATGATGGTTTATCTATATAAATTTTCTACAAATGTGACTCATCCTACAATAAATTTTTCCAAATTTCATATGTTGGCCTTGTTTCTGATCTTGTGTCAAGAAAAACAACTATTTGTATACCACTTGTTTCAAATATTAGTACATTCCTTTTTCATGAAAAAATAAAACTACGTTCTTGGAACCCAAAATTTCATAGGTCCATTTATGCAAGAAAATATGATTTTAAGAACCCATATTTTCCCAATAATTTTTGTTTTTTAAAGCTTCTAATTCATTAGAAATAAAATAATTTAGAAAAAATATTGAACATTATTTAGAGAGAAATTTTTATTCTAGTGACCTCCACATTTCAATTTAGTACAAAAGGGTGATCTTTTAGGTACACAATTGTTGGGACCAAGTTGGACGGATAAAGAAGTAATAATATTTTTCTGTTATAGAGTGTTTTTGTTGTTTTCAAAGAAGCTAAATCAACTAACTTTGTAAAGGACATTTAAACTATGATGATGCTTTACTGATGTGTATTTCACAAATATCATAAGTTTGGAGAACTTGTGATGAAAGCCTTATGAATTATATGGAGAGTAAAAGAAGTGTTTTTGGAAAAGGAAATAAAGTGGCGTGCAAGTCAAAAGTGGCGTGCAAGTTAAAGATTGGTGAAAAAGTCAAAAACGGTGCGCAAGTATATGTGGCGCGCAAGTGTGTGTTTCACGCAAGTCATATTTCAACATCATCATATCAAAATATGATTAAGGGAAGAAAATTTCTTGCAAATGATGGAGCGGCATGCAAGTGATGGAGCAGCGCGCAAGTGCTGGAGCGGCGTGCAAGTGCTGGAGCGGCGCACAAATGATGGAGTGGCGCGCAAGTGCTGGAGCGGCGCACAAGTGTATGTGGCATGCAAGTCACAAAAATTCCTATAAATAGATGACTATCCTCCTCATTTTTTAATGCTCAATACTTAATAGAAAATTATAGCTCTGATCGCACAAGTAGTGGAGGGTGCTCTGATCGTGCAAGTAGCAGAGGACGACACACGAGATGAAGTGGCGCGCAAGATGAGGGTTATTTATAAGGCGCGCAAGTAGGGTGTCATGCAAGTTTTGTCGTGAAAGTTTTCAGAGTCACGTAAGCAGGTAGGTGCTTTCAAGAAGTGGGATGTGTATAAGCCAAAGGTAGCGCGAAAGTTGTGAGCTGTGTTCAATGGTGGCACGCAAGTAGTGAGTAGTCGCGCAAGCAGTGAGGCGTGCAAGCAGGTTGCATGCAAGTAGGGAGGCAGGAAAGCAGGGAGTGGCGCGTAAGCTATCTTCACCAGGAGGTTCTTACCAGCTTCTGGGTAGGAAAGTGAAAATTTGTTTAGAAATATTTGATTTTTTAAAGTTCATTAAGAAACACATATTCATTACATTACCCTATTTGTGCTAAGAGGAAGCTCACACACTATTGTATTGTTTTAAAAGTGCTACACGAGTGTAAGGGTATATCCTACTCATTGTATTCTATATCAAAGGATTGTTTTCTAGTGGATTGTGTGGTACTGTATTGTTTCTGTACCATACTAAGGATGTAGTTACTCTTGTTGAGTAGTGAACCTTCTAAATCTTGTTTTCCTGAGGTTGTGTGTGTTCAGCAGGGAAGAAACTCTTTAACAGGAGGCAAATGTTGTTTCAAAAAAGGGGAAACTTAAAAAGAAAAAGATATCACTGATTCACCCCTCCCCCGCTCAGTGATACTTGGATCCTGACTGGGAACTTCAATTGGTATCAGAGTGATGAGTTCCCATCGTTTATTCTTTACTGAAGTGGTTTAAGAGAAGTTGTGATGGAGAGTCTAAATTGCGTGAACAGTAAAGGGATTCTAATTTTTTATGGAAAGAACTATCACATCTGGAAGGACAGAATGATGCCTTATCTTATGTCTCTTGGATATGAAGTTCTTGAAACTACAACAGATGGATTTCCTGCTATTGATGATAAGGTTCCTCTTACTCCTATCGATAAGAAGAATATTGAGAACGGTGGAAGAGCTAAAAATGTGTTATTCTCATATCTTTTTGAGAGATAATTTTTAAGAGTGAAAGGTGTTTCTACATCCAAAGGAATTTTGGACAAACTAAATAAAATCTATGAAGGAAATAAAAAAGTGATGAACGACAACCTATAAATATGGAGACTGAAGTAAGAAGACTTGAAAATGGGAGAATCTGGATCTGTTGGGGATTTCTTTACCCAGATAAATGATATTTTTAGTACAATCAGATGTCTTGGTGAAACGTTGGAGGATTCTACAGTTGTCGAAAATATCTTGAGAATTCTACCTATAAAGATTTATTCTAAAGTGTATTCATTAGAATATAGAGACCCTGAAACATTATCTTTGGATGATTTTCATAGAACTCTCATTACATATGAGATGAGAAGGGAGACTACATTGAACGGAAAAACAAAAGATAATAGAGAAATGTTATTCAAGGCTATAAATAGAGATAAGTTAAAGAAGACACTTATTAAAGATGATGCTGTGAATCTGATTCTGAAGATGGGGTATGTAAAAATTTTGATGAAACTTTATCCTTGTTTTCTAAGAATGTAAAAAGAGGATCAGGGAAATACAAGGGCAAACATCCCTTGAAATGTTTTGAGTGTGGAGCTGTTGGTCACTTTGCGGATAATTGTCCTCAAAATAATAAAGAAGAAGACAGTGATGATGAAAAAAGAAGGCTAAGAAGGATGTCGAAGAAACAAGATGACAAAGATAAATATTTTTCAAAGGGAAAGGATAAAAAGTTCTTCAAATAAAAAAGAAGAATATTTTTATCTAAAGAAAAAGATGAAGAAGACAACGAATATAAATATGAGAAATTATATTCTGAAAAAACTAGAGAGAATACCTTTATTACAGTAGTGAATAATGAAGAGTATGAGAGTAATAGTTCAGAAGAAGAAGAAACTGAACTTTAATATCAGCTGAAAGAATGAGTTGAAAGAATGCCTATGGAAGATCAGAATACATGAGAAGGAAAACAACAAGATATAAATGAAAATTCCACATTAAACAATCATGAAGGTTTTACTGATGAGGAAATCAAGATGAAAAAGGAGATTGATGATCTGAAAAATTCTCTTGAGAATACAAATAATCATAATGATCATCTTGAAAATAAAATTGGAGGAAAAAGAAGAAGGGTTGGAACTTGTCCGACATAAACTTTATAAATCTAAAGAAATGAATATCAGTTTCTAAAATTCTATCTCAAAAGTTGGTGAATGTTCCAATAAGAATGAACAAAACAAGGATCCCCAAAAGTTACCTTCAAAGGTTGAAATAAAATAAAAAATTGGTTCTGATAAGAATAAGGATGGAAACATCATGTATGTGGTCAAATTCAGCAATGATGAAAAATCAGAAGTGCATAAAAATCATGAGTCAAGAAAGACTTATAATACTTCTAATGCTGTTAAATCTGAACTGAGAAAGGGAGTTACAAATGAAAACATGAAGGTTAATGGTCAGCATAGTTCTATTATAAAGGTTGTTGAGATGCATGTTCACAAATCTGGTCAGTATAGAAGTTTTAGAGGCAAATATTATTTCTATGGTTACTGCTGGTATTGTGGTGGATTCAGACACATGAAAAATATGTGTTGGTTCAACCAACAACATTAAAATTATTCCCCATGTTTTGAAAGATAAGGATTGGGGGGGAGTCGACCCTTTCAAAATAGAAAGTCTCCAAATAAACTTTAGAAGCTATTTGAGAAGACTGGTGTGAATGCAGAGAATAGGTTCCAACCAATGGAAACTATTTGTGAATGATGTGATCGACCTGGACATCGTTCCAAGGGTAGCCTTTTTGTGTTACCAGAGCATCAAAATATTCTTAATAATTCTCAAAAGCTAGAGTTTTTAAAAGCTAAAAGGGATAGGTCTAATAAGTCTGAAAAGAAAGCATGAATGGTTGTCTGGCTAGAACACATTGACTTGGCTATGAAATTGGAGGAAGCACAACATGAAGTGAAGGAAAAGGAAGAAAAAAAAGCTCTTGTTGTCGAAATTTCTTTGAAAGCTACAAAAGGATAAAATCCATGGATTCATGATAGTGAATGTTCCTCTCATATTACAAAAGACTTAAAGCTGATGAAGAATGTGAAAGACTTAAAATAATGAACAGTGACATTTAGAAATGATGAATCTCTAAGGATAAAAGGTGTTGGATTGTCCATCATTGGAAATGAAAAGATGAAATCCAGGAAAACACTATATGTTGATGGGCTGATACATAACCTGCTTAGTGTGTCACAACTCTGTGATGAGGGAAACAAAGTTATCTTCAGAAAAGATGGATTTTTTGTGAAAAGTGAAAATTATGGAAATATAGTTACAAGCGGCCAATGTACAAGAGGGAATTTGTTCCACATTAGTGAGGTGCAAAAACTCTTGTTACATGGGTGTAGTGGATGAAAATCAGTTATGGCATAAAAGGCTGGGAAATATGTGTCAGAGAAATATGTACAAGTTATCAACACGAGATAGTGTCCGAGATATTCCTGATTTATCAAGAAGAAGAGATTGGTACTACACTATCTGTGAAAAGGGGAAGATTACAAACTCTTTTCATAAGAGAGTTGGAATTCGTTCAAAAAACCCCTTGGAACTTATACATTTTGATATATGTGGACCAATGAGAAAGCAATAAAAAAACGGATATAAGTACTTCATTACTTTCATTGATGACTTTACTCGCATTACTTGTGTTATGTAAATGAGACATAAGTCAGATGCTCTGAAAATGTTTAAGAGTTTCAGGAGGAAAGCAGAAAAGGAATGTGAATATTCAGTGTAGAAGTTGAGAAATGAAAATGGTGGTGAGTATAATAATGAATAGTTTGAATGTCATCTTGAGAAGCATGGAATTAGGCATGAGTTCAGTTCATCATACACACCTCAAAAAAATGGGGTTGCTGAAAGAAAGAATCGAAGTTTGGTGGAAATGGGGAGAACTATGTTGCTTGAGCATAGTCTTTATCATTTTTATTGGAGGCAAGAAATGAGCACTGCTGTGCATATTCTGAACCGATGCTTCTTTAGACCAAACATAGATATGAATTCTTATGAAATGTTCTATAAAAACACTCCAAGTCTGAAACACTTAATAGTTTTTGGGAGTCCAAGCATTATAAATAAGAAAGGTGGAAACCTTGGAGTGTTTGAGAAAATAGGAGATATGGGAATTTTTCATGGATATGATTCATAAGGACGATGATATAGATGCCACAACAAAGAAATAGGAAGAATTATTGATTCTTCAGATGTAATAGTTGTTGAAAATTTTGAGAAAGAAATGAAATCATATGTTGATGTGGAAGTTGAGCAGGATAGGGAAACTTTGTTAAATTTTTTGATAATGCTGAAGACTATGTTAATCCTACTCAAGAAGACGAATCCGACTCAGAAATCTCAAGTGATGAAGATGGAGTTCAAATAACTTATCCTAGGTTGCGGTAGCAGGTGGAGGCTCAGAACATTATTGGAGATAAAAATTAGAGGGTTCAAACAAGAAGAACAATGAATGCTATATCACATACATCTCCTTATTCAAAAGTTGAACCAAATAATGTAAATGAATCATTTGAGCATCCCGAATGGGTTCATTCCATGAATGAAGATCTTGATCAGATAGAGAAGAATGATACTTGGGAACTTGTACCCAAGCCGGAAAATAAGAACATCATTGTTACAAAGTGGGTTTTCCGGAACAAGCAGATTGAAGAAGGTAAAGTAAAAAGAAACAAAGAAATATTGGTTTGTAAAGGGTATTCACAAATTGAAGGCATTGATTTGGATAAAAACTTTTCTCCTGTGGCAAGATTAGAAATAATCAGAATCTTTCTTGCTATTTCTGCACAACGAGGTTACAAAATCATTCAAATGGATGTAAAATCTGCATTTTTGAATGGTGACCTTGACGTGGAATTCAAAATTGATCAACCTTGTGGATTTGTTATTGGAAAGGATGAAAGTTATGTGTGCAGGTTGAAGAAGGATTTGTATGGGCTAAAACAGGCTCCGAGAGCATGGTATTCTAAATTAGATACCTGTATAAAGAAGATGAACATTAAGAAAGGGAGAGTTGACAACAATCTCTACATTAAGGAATGTCAGGACTTTTCACTGATAAGTTTTGGATATTGATATATCACTTTTCTATAAAATCCAATTTTTAAAACTAAAATTAAAATAATAAATGGAAAGAGGGGTTTTCCTTGAATAAAACATCAAATATTATAAAGGAATCAAAACATAAAATCATATTTATATAAGTGTAAAAATTCATTGTCCAAATATATGTTAAGATGTAATATTATTTTTTTATTTTTGTAATGAAAATCAACACATTCTCTATGTAATATCCAAACCCAAATTACTATGAAACCAGAATCCAGACTGGTCTTCATATGGCCTTAGGTAATCCTCCTCATAAACTAAAGGCTTATGACTAGCAGTGAGGGTTCAATAATTATATGGTGGGGAGACTATACACTCATGATCAACGTATCACAACAATCCAGGAGATATAATTTATTAGAAAACAGTAGGAGTCTTAAAAAATACAGAGCAACCGAAGATAAGTATAATAAATGGTAAGAATTTACGTCGCCAAATACATATAACCATTCATGAATATCCAGATAAATACATATCAAAAGAATTAAAATAATGATAGGTAATAAGAAAAAATACATGAAAAGTATAAAAATGAAATAAAATTCCAAAGGCTAACTCCATGAGCATCCTGAGTACTGACTTAGTGAAGTGCTACTAAATCCCAGGTACAGTGCACACTACAAGAAATAATCCACATACCTATAAACATGAGATATTCTTAGGTACCCCAGTGTAATGGTGACCTAATTAGGGTGTGAAATATACTTACTAGGACACCTCTAATAGTGTCTAAGCATAATACAGTCTGTGAATATATATTATAGCAGTGTATAAGAATGATAGTTAAAGCATTAAATAAATAAATGTAAGTAAGTTAGATTAGGTTCCTAAGGGAAACTTGGCCGACCTAACTACATTATTCTATGTTGTAATTCCTCTAATACTTGGTCAAATAGTATAAATGCGAAATGTTTTCAATGAAAAAAATCACCATTAAAACATGTATCATGAGATAGAAAAAACCAACGTATGTTATTTGTCTGGGAAGACATGTCCATGGATAATAGCTGTGCACTCTTGGTTTCTATTATAATAAACCCTAAAAATTTAATAAGAGACACCATAAACCCATCCTTGGAAATACGAAATGGATTCCCAAGTTTCGATCTAGGGCACTCCAAATACCCAATACCATAAGAGTCCATCCAAATTGATCCATCAATGGAATCCCAAGTGTCACTCTCAAAATGGTGTGAAACAACCCTATGAGCCCATCCCTGGTATTTCACATAAGGGACCAAGTATTTATCGAGGTCTAGTATAACCTTCTATCCAACAAGTCCATCCAAGGTTTCTACCATAGGGAATCAGTATCACTCATGCAAAAATAGTAAAATTCATAGTGAGATCATCCAAGGAATACCAAGTATCACACATAGTGTATATACAAATCAGGTAACCTATAATCCTGTCTTTTGAATTATATAATTCAGAGACAAAAGTATCTCTCAATTTGAAACGAATTTCATTTAATAATTTAAACACTTGTGCAGAAAACGTTATTTACATCAGTTATTTTTCATTTTTTACGTCGGTTTTTAGCCGAAGTTATAAATAACATTTTTTACTTCAGTTATTTAAAAACTAATGTAAAAAACATAACATCGTGGTGTTTATCACGTCAGTTAATTAATAACTGACGTGAAAAAACCGGGGTGGGGGGGTTTATAACGTCGATTATTATATTACAACCGTGATAAACCGGGGGGGGGGGGGGGGTTATCATGTCAGTTATATAATAACCGACGTTATAAACCCGTGCGGGGGATGTTTATCATGTCGGTTATTAAATAACCGATGAGATAAACCCCTGGGAAGTGGTGTATCATGTCAGTTATATAATAACCAATGTGCTAAACCAGTCCGTAGGGTTCTATCACGTCATTTATTAAATAACCAATGTGATAAACCATTTACCAGGCCTTTTATCACGTCAGTTATTAAATAACCGACGTGATAAACCATTCCATAGGTGTTTATCATGTCGGTTATTAAAAAACCGACATGATAAACCCTTCTCGATTTCTTTATCACATCGGTTATAAAATAACCGACGTGGAAGACAATTTTTTAAAAAAAATCGAATGCAGTCCTCTTCTCTCCCCCAGAAACAACCAGAAACGAAATCAAGAATTCTTACCACAAAAACAGAAGTAGATCAAATCAAGAACTAAATCAAAATTAAGCATTTACATTGATAACATATAAAACTTACCCCACTTGATAGCCCCCACCACACCCCTGGACTGCCCCCGACCCCCTGGACAGCACCAAACACCCTGGGATAGCCCCAAACACCCCGAGACAACCCCCCCCCCACTGGACTCCCACCAACCCCTAAACAGCACCCCCTCACCTCACTTGATAGCCCCCACCACAACCCTGGACTGCCCCCCGACCCCCTGGACATCCCCAAACACCCCGGGACAACCCCCCCACCCTCTTGAACAGCACCCCCTCACCCCACTTGACAGCCCCCACCAAACCCCTAGATGCCCCCCGAACCCCTGGACAACCCCAAACCCCCGGGGACAACCCCCCACCCTCATGTATACCCCCTCCCCCACACCCTGGACAACCCTCCCCCCCCCATTAGAGCCCCCACCACACCCCTGGACTACCCTCGACCCCCTGGACAGCCCCAAACATCCCTGGACAACCCCCACCCGCATGTATACCCCCACCCCTAGACAGCACTTCCACACCCCTGGACAACCATCTCACACCCCTAAAACAGACCAAAAAGTTACCAAAAACAAACCAGAACCCCCTCACCCCACTAGACTGCCCCCACCACACCCCTGGACACTCCCCCCACACCCCTGGACATCACCACCACCCCTGGCCATCCCCCACCCTCTTGTAGACCCCCCACCCCTAGAAATCACTCCCACATCCCTGGACAGCCCTCCCAAACTCTTGAAACAAACCAAAACGTTACAAAAAACAGACCAGAACCCCCCCAACCGACAAGATAGCCCCCACCACACCCCTGGACTGCCCCCATCCCCATGGACACCCAGGACCCCACCACTGGACAGCCCCCCACCCTGGAAACCCCGCTCACCCAACAAGACACCCCCCACACCCCTGTACACCCCTTGGACAGCCTCCGACTCTCTTGGACAACCCTTCCAACCTCCTAGAAATGCTACCACCCCTTGGACTGCCCCCACTCTCATGGAAACTGAGGACCCCCACCCCACCAGACATCCCTCCCAGACCCCTGGACACCCCCGCCCCACTGAACACCCCCCATACCCTTGGAACTCCTCCCCCCCAGACTAGAATCCATACCATAAAAACCATCATAAGTAGACCAAAACGAAAAGTACAGAAAAATTAAACATTCACATATATAACATTCAAAACATACACTGTCAACTTCAAAAAAAAACTAAATCCAACCTAAAAGACTACCAAATACACAATTACAACAACAATATTAAAAATTAAATTTTACATTACAAACAACTAAAAAACAATCAAACCTATCAAACAATTTACCACTCCACTTGTAAGTGTTTGATGTCTTCAGAAGTATAGGGTTTAGGGTCATCAAAAAGATAAAAATGAAAATGATAGTAGTTAATGTGTATAATGAATAAAGCAAATTGAAATATTATGGGCAAGTTTAAGAGGAAATCTTACCAGGTCAAAATTCACAACTGTCCCAGTTGTTATTATTTCATACATAATTCTTAACATATAATATCTGCATTCGATGACGCCTTACTGTTCATGAAAATTCTATTTGAATGAGTATATAATCAATATATTATTTTTATGTAATAATTCAGAAAGTACAGATTATAAATGGATATTTACCTTCGCATTTAGATATTTGATCTTTTCACTCCTTTTCTTTGTGTTTTTAGGAAAGTAGGCACATGGCCTGTTAGAAAATAATATGAAAGGGGTAAATTTAAAATTCATGATAATATATAAAACTATTGAGAAATTGAAACTTAATTTTCCAATATATTCTTAAAACTTTCACTCACATCATCATGGATAGAGCATATCAAATAAAGTGCTTTCTCCCTTGGGCAAAAAACCCCTAACATCCAATGATCACTGATAAAAGGGAATTTAAGGTTAGTGGTTTTTTATGTTAAAAGATAATGAACTCTTTGAGAGAGATGTGTTTCATACCTCTCACAAAAAGGCATCATCCAACATTGGGTTACTATATTCTTTTCAAGTCTTTCAGCAATATAAAGCATTCTTTGTTCCTCATCCAATGCACATGATTCATGGGAAATAAATTGTGGGTCCATGAATCCATATACATATTTCAACTCATTCCTCTAAAAAATTTTATAAATATACCTAATACAAAACAGACATAAGTATACATTTTTAATAAATATAACGCATGGAAAAGGTGTTAAGACTTACATGGAAATTTTTTTCACCAAGTTGATGCCCAACTTATCTCCAGTAACAAGCACCGTGATATCAGTTTTCATAATCCCCACACTTATTGCACGTCCAAAAACATGATCGTCCATTAGAAACTCATAATGACCCACCAACAAATTTGAATATCTTGAAAATCTGTCAAGACTATTAGAATCGGTATCTGATGTCATAGCCATTTGTCTTTGTTATTGTCTATACAGTATTTCATTACCTTTGAAGTATTCCTGTAAAAATAAATAGAATAATATATTATTTTTCAAATGATAAAACAACTTTAATAAAAAAATAAAATAATATAAATAACATTCACACCTCTATGGTAATGAGTCAAAGAAGTCTTGAGGCCAAATTAAAAAATGGCTGATACTATGTCCAACAATCGTCACCTCATCTGTAGGTAATGGTACTTGAGCTGATCTATCTATAATATCCTGTACTGTGACCCTCTGATTCTCTAACTCTAATTATTGATGATGAACAGTATCTCTTATACAATATACCAACCCATATGCAACTATATTACGTTTAGGATCATAAACATACAACTCACAATAAGTAGGAAGTTTTGGTAGAGGAGTAGGATAAAAAATGGGGTCCTCAAGCTGAGGTGGGGGAGTGGGAGCTACTGGCGGAGTTGGAGGATAAATAATGGGGTCTTCAGGGGGAGGTGGAAGAGTGGGAGCTGCAGTCTGAAATTGTCTTTGCATCTCTACAAACATAGACTACACCGATGCTCTAGTCTTTTCCTCCATCATCGCATTAATATTATAAACTTCAGCCTCCAAGGATTCTATATTTTTATAAACCCCCTTAATGTTAGAAGTTGAAGAACGTGGAAACAATTTTCTTATCGATGAACCTTCCAGATATCCTCTTACACGGCCAGGATGTTTGGGCTTTCCCAATGCTACAGATAAAATATCTTTCTTCCCAGTAGCTTTAAATGCCCCCTGTGAACTCTGCTCCTCAAGAGAGTCCTCTATTAATTAATTGAACATTTCTGTAATGATTGAAATTATATGAAAAAAATAGTTAACTTAAATAAATAAAATAGATATCTTACAATCCTCTTAGCTATGATTATCTATTCTTCCGAAATATATTTCCCTTTTTCCCCTTCCGAGCTCTCTTCCATTTTTCATGTCTAGATGGAGGGGATGGTGGGGCGACCTCTCCAGAGCTTGAAGACCCAGCTCTTAGTTGTTGAAATTTTTCCGCCATCATTTGTTCTTCCAATAATGCATACCCTCCCCGAGATAAACTTTGAGGGTATACATTTTTAGATTGGATCTCCTGATGAGCTTTCCTTGTTTGCTGTAAATTAAGAATAAGAAATCATTAACAAAACATTAATAAGATCATTTATATAAGAATTCTTATAAAAGTTTATATTACCCTTACCAAAAATGATGCTTTTCTTCTACCTTCATAAAACACTCTCCATGTGTCTTCATCTATAAAAGGATATATATTGCATGGATTGTCATGACTGGTATGACCATAAATGAAATCAGATGAGAGGGTTGATTTGAAATCCCTCCATCTCGTGGCAGCCAATGATAAGCATTTCTTCCTGACTCCTCTAGTGTCAGGAATATCAAATGTCATCTGATAAATAAGAGGTTAAACATATTATATATACTAAAAACATTTAAAGAATAGTCCAACAATAGAAAAAGATCTTACCAAAATCATCTCCCACAACTGAGAGATTATCACATTATCCACACTTCTCTAGTAATTATACAGAATGCTTACTTTACTCTTAGCCTCAGTTGATACAAAACTCTTAAAATATTTTTCATTTGGACCTCTAGGAATATCATCATCATCAAACTCAATGAGTATCCTCCGATCCTGCGTGCGGGCAAGTGATAATTTTTGGTAAACATGTGCACCCACGTTTACCAACCTTTGAACTCTTTTTCGTAATAGGAGCACATGAGGAAGATTGGGGAACATCAAGAGGAGCATGTGAATGTTCCTCCCCAGACGTATGACCAATATGCTCATCTTCAGAATCTTGTGGTGGATCAATTGAATGATCTATCATTATATTTCAAATCACAAAAACAAACATTAGTTCACAAATATACAAATTCAAATATTACAATAATATTGTAATCAGAAAATAGAAAAGTGTACTAAGTTACGTAATAGTAAACATTGGTATTATAGTAAGCATGTTAAACAATGGTAAAGATAGTCAAGATGGTCAAGATGGTAAACATGGTAAACATGGTAAACATGGTAAACATGGTAAATTAATTGTCACCGAACAAAAATAATAGATATATAATTCATGTAATGGTAAACAAGATAAATTAAACTAAACAAACTTAAAACAAACAAAAACATATACTTATTTTGTTTTAATACATCTTTTAATAAAGAAAAAACTTTCAATATATAACATTTTATGAAAAAAATAAATGTAAAAAAGAAATAAACATATGTTACCTGTAATTTTTGGAATGTAAAAATGGATTGTTTTCCCAAATTCCATCTTCGTGATCGTTCCTTATGGCATAAACCATGTCTTTAACATGCTCATCATTATGTTCTATAAATCTTTCCATGGAAGTAGGGATCTCACATAAATCAGCATCTTCATCAAGTTCATCCTCACCAACATATTGTTTTTTCCCTTGTAAAACAATAGCCCACTGCATATCTGATTGATCTACTACATAGAAAATTTGTTTTGCATGTGTTGCCATTATAAAGGAATCAGCTGTGTCTTCCAATCTATTCAGATTAAAAAGTGTCATTCTAAATTCATCATGTCTGACACTGTTGTTACCGATAAACCATTTAAATTTAAAAACGGGAAATTTAATTATAAATTAATCGACCTCCCATATGTCTTCAATCACTCCATAATATGCACTTGATGCAAAAATTGGGTTTTTTTCCTTAGCACTCGAAAAATGCATTGCTTCTGCAAACACCAATACACCACTATTCTGAACTGCACTTCTGTTGTCCTGAGTGTTCGTATGAAATGTATAGCCATTAATTGTCATAACTGGACCATGTTATCACATTTAAACATGGACCACCCACTATCCATTTTAATGTCTCTGATACATTTGATCTACCAAGCAAGGTCTTTTTAAACCCTAAGAAAATAAATTTGTTGTACTCATTAAAAATCCACATTTCTTTCTTCTTTAGAAGAAATTGTTTCAACTCATTAACATGCAATGTGATATATGGTTGAGCATCAGCTATTTTATTCAAGATGTATGATTCTAACTTCTTCATCTATTCAGCTGACAAGGATTTGACTTTCAAGCCACAAATCCCCTTTCCCTCATTATTAACATGTTCATGGAGAGATGGAGGCAAACCTATGTATTGCACCGTAGCCAAGTAGCTCGTACAAAACTATGCTACCTCCTCAGAAATATACTTTTCAATAATTGAGGCCTCAAGTCAATATGGATTTTTAACATGCCCCGTTAATATTTTCATATAATTTTCAAAAGGATACATCCAACGAAGATATACAGGTCCACAAAGCTTTATTTATTGAACTAGATGAATCATTAAATACACCATTATATCAAAAAAAGTTGGAGGAAAATACATTTCCAATTGACAATTTATAAAAATTGAATCCTTTTCCAAAAATGGTCAAAGCATTCACATCAATCACCTTGTTACAAATTGAATTGATAAAATAACACAACTTCATTATAGTCTTTCTGACATGGATGGGAAATATTCCACACAATGCAACTCGTAGAATTTGTTGCATCATGACATGACAATCATGTAATTTAATACCTATCAACTTCAAGTCCTTCAATGAGAATTTTTTTTACATTTAAAGAATTACCTTGAGGCACTTTGATATCATGAAGACACTGACAAAATCTAATTTTCTCCCTCTTTGATAATTTATGACAAGTTGGGGGAAGAAATGTTCATCTTCCATTAGGAGTGGGAGCTAAATCCAAACGTATTCCAATTGATAGTAAGTCTAATATTGCATTCAACACATCTTTTGTCTTTCCTTTAATATCTAACAATGTTCCAATCAAACAATCACATATATTCTTCTCCACATGCATGACATCAATATTATGTTTAACTTCGTGATACCTCCAATATGGTAGCTCAAAAAATATTTACCTTTTCTTCCAAATATGTCTATCATTACTAGATTTCTGTGTCTTTCCCAATGTCACATCAAGGTTTTTCACCCTATACAAATACAGATCAGGGGATAAAGGTTTTGGAGCAATATCAAATTCTTGTGAGCCATTAAATAACTTTTTTAGTCTTCTATAAGGGTGACCCATAGGCAAAAACATTCGATGACCCATGTACACTGTTTTCCTCCCATGATGAAATTGACAATATGAAGTCTGTTGTTCGCAAATTGGACATGCTTTATGCCCTTTAACACTGTATCCAGAAAACTTTCCATACGCTGGGAAGTCATTTATAGTGAATAGAAGCACTGCATGTAGTCGAAAATATTCCATTTTATAAGAATCATACACCCTAATACCATCAGCCCATAACAGTTTCAAATCATTAATAAACAGTGAAAAGTAAACATAAATATCATTATCAGGTTACATTAGACCAGAGATCATTATACTCAACATGACATATTTGCACTTAATAAAAACTTCAGGAGATAGGTTGTAAATTACCAATAAAACAGGCCATTAACTATGTGTGCTACTGAGGGTTCAGTATGGATTCATTCCATCTGTGCACAACCCTAGTCTGAGATTTCTAATTTCATTTCCAAATATAGAATACTGCGCATCGCTTTTCTTCCATTGTGGACAATCAGCTGGATGACGTATTTTTCCATAACATACCCACTCATCAGCATGACATATTAACCTTTTTGCATCATGTGAATTAGCAAATAAACATTTGAAACGATGAATTATAGGAAGATAACAAAATACCTTTGAAGGGATCTTTGTAATCTCTACATCAGCCTGTTATTTTTCCTTCACCTTATACCTGATGTCCCACATTTAGGACACTCTAACAGAAATTCATATTCCTTCCTATATATAATGCAGTCATTCAAACATTCATGTATTTTCTTGTATCTCAATCCCATCAGGCATAATAGTTTCTTGGCCTTATAATGTGAATCTAGAGGATCATTATCTTTTGGAAGAATGTCTTTCATCAATTGTAGGAGCTCTATAGAACTTCTGTCAATCCATCCATGTTTCGCCTTCAGGTTAATCAATGTTAACACCGCCGACAAAACTGTAAAATCTGTACAACCATGATATAATGGGTTTTCAGCATCACCATATAGACGCGCAAATGTCGGTTCTATCTCAATTTGTTCTGCTACAATATCATGAGTCATTTTTCAATTCCAATAGAGTTACTATCTTGCGAATCATCATCATCAGTGACATTCTGTCCAGTTTCACCATGCCAAATCCAAGGGTTGTAACTCCGATTAAAACCATGACAAATCAGATGATCTTTTATCTCTCTACTTTTCAACTTCTTTATATTCAAACATTTATGGCATGGACAGAAAAAAATGTCACTACTTCGAACATTTTGTTTAGCAAATTCCAAAAAGGCATCAACACCTTCCTCATATTCATTTCTCATTCGATGTGCCGTAATCCAACTTCGAATCATTATTACCTATAACAAATATAAAAAATTTATATATTTTTAAGATACGAAAAATATATGTTTCTATGAAAAAAATCATAATTTGAATGTAAATTTTTTTTGAAATATAAAAAAATTCTATGCGTATTTAAAAAAATATGCTTGAATATTATTTTAAAACCAAAATATAGTTAGATATAACAATTTTAAATTCCATTTAATCAACGAAAACCATGGGGGCTATAATGGTTGATAGAAAATTGGAGAAAATGGAGTAAACCTGAGAATCAAATCAAATTTGAAATAAAAATTTAGATGGATAAAATCAAAATGTAAAGCCAATCATCACGGCACAATCATCAAGTCATAATATCAGAAACCACAATGCTGTAGTCAATCCCAATGAACACTTATCCCCCACCCCCTTGGACACCCCCTGGACACCACCCCCACCCCCTTGGACACCCCATGGACACCACCACAGGCTTGGAACCCCCCCCCCCCACCCCTCCTGGAGACCCCCACCCCCTGGACAGCCCCCACCCCTCTAGAAAGCACCCCACCCCTCCTGAACACCACGCCACCCCCTACCCCATTAGACACCCCCTGAATATCACCCCACCCCTCTAGACAGCACCCCCACCCCTCCTGGACACCACCCACACCCCTAACCCCTTGGACACTTCCCCAGACACCCCCAACCCTTAGGACATCTCCCACCCCTGGACAGCCCCCACCCCTCTAGACAGTACCCCTACCCCTCCTGGACACCTCCCCCCACCCCCTACCCTCTTGGAAACCCCCCTGGACACCCCCAACCCTTTGGACAGCCCCCACCCCCTGGACAGCCCCCACCCCTCTAGACAGCACCCCCCATCACTCAAGGACACCACCCCCACCCCATACCCCCTTGGACACCCCCTAGACACCCCTAACCCTATGGACAACCCCCACCCCCCGGACAACCCCCAAAACCCTCTGGACAGGACCCCACCCCCTTGGACAGCCCCCCACACCCACCCACCCCCTTGGACACCCCCTGGACACCCCCACCCTCTGGACAGACCCCACCCCCCGAACACCCCCCCAAACCCTCTCGACAGGCCCCCACCCCCTTGTACAACCCCTGCCCCCCACACACCCACACCCTTGGACACCCCCCTGGAAACCCCCAACCCTCTGAATAGACCCCACCCCCTGGATAGCCCCCCACCCCTCTAGACAGCACCCCCACCCCTAATGGACACCACCCCCACCCCCTACCCCCTTGGACACCCCCCCAAACAAGCCCCAAAACCCTCTAGACAAGACCACCCCCTTGGATAGACCCCACCCACCCCCTTGGACCCCCCCCACCCATGGACTACCCCCCCCCCCCCCCCCACCTCCATGGACACCCTGGACAACCCCCAACCCCTGGAGAGCCACCAACCCTCTTGACAGCCCCCCAAAACCATGGAATTTTAACCTCAAGCTACTAGTTTTGGCATATCTAGAGATTTTAACCTCAAGCTACAAGTTTTGGTATCATGCCATTATTCAAAATGAGAACCATGAATTGTATCTCCTACTAGTCTAAAATGATCTATTGTGTAATGAATCAGTGTTTAATAACATATGAAGACTTATAATAGTCCACGAAAATAAGTGACGTAAATAGATTATGGAACAACAAAAAGTGATACCCAAAATAGAAACAACCAAGGATCCAAAACAAACATTCCACCATGAAAAATCATATATATAATTATAAAATAAATCACACTGGTACACAGAATGGGTGTATCACAATGGTTTACATATAAATTTCAGTAATATAGGTGAATGAGATCATTAGTTATCAATGACAACAAAAATTACCATCAATGTCGGGCATTCGCGAAACAAAAACAAAAGAAATAGAATTAGGTGAGGCTTACATGAATAATGCGAGTCGATCTAATAGATCTAGGGATAATAAATAATATGATGATTGAAAAACGAGGTAAGAGGGTTCGAAATCGAAGAATCTTACCTAGTTTAAACAAAAAAATCACAAAACGTAAATATAGACTATCCGAAAAAAAATGAACGAAATAAAGTCATGGGAGGATTACCTGAGTGTTGTGAGTTGAGATGATAGATCCGAGGAGAGTAAAGATGATAAACGATGAAGGAAAAATGAGTTTTACGCAAAGAGATCGACGAGTCGATTAGGGTTTACCGCGTGAGAGAGACGAGTCACCGGACTGTCGATCGAAAAATCCTAAATGACAATCCACGAGGCACGTTAATTATTTAAATGTTTTATAACGTTGGTTATTTAATAACCGATGTTATAAACTATTTTTATTACATTTATAATGTCGATTATTATAATAACCAATGTTATAAATGTATGAGATATGGATTTTTTACGTCGGTTATTTTATAACTGATGTAAAAAATTCAGCGTGTTTGTTTTTTTACGTCGGTTATAGAATAACCGACGTAAAAAATACATCATAAATCATATTTTTTTACGTCGGTTATTTTAAAACCGACGTAAAAAATTCTTCAGGTTGTTTTGTTACGTCGGTTATGAAATAACTGATGTAAAAAATGCCTCAAAAGATGCTTTTTATAAATCAGTTATTTTATAACCGACGTAAAAAATTCGTAGATAACTTGTTTTTTACATCGGTTAACAAATAACCGACGTAAAATATGCCGCGCTTTGGGGTTTTACGTCAGTTAATTTATAACTGAAGTAAAAAATGAACACGCTCAATTTTTAACATCGGTTATTAAAATAATCGATGTTAAAAATTAACTCACCGCATTTTTTATGTCGGTTATAAAATAACCGACGTAAAATACCACATTTCACAGATTATCATGTCGGTTATATATAACAGAAGTCAAAAATAGTGATGTAAATAACATTTTCCGCACTAGTGAAACATTTAAATTTTATCATGAAGGAGGTTCAATCCCATTAATTTCCAAATTATAAAATAAATGATGTCATGAACTTAAGAATTTGATTTGTACAATTCCATTTATAACTAAAAATAAATTCTTGGCTCGTAAGAAGACCATCTATCATGATAACGTCACTAAAAGTAGGACATGAACATAAAAAATTATTTATTTGATTAGGTGGTCCTTTTCATTAATATGGAATTCTGGGAATTTAATAAATGTATCGAGGTTAGGTGGAATGCACATGGATGATAACACCATACGTGAAAATGTATAAGGTATGTCATGGAAACATGCATGTGACCACAAAACATCAAATTTAAACTTTTTAAGACAACACACCTCGTCGATTGGTTTCTTAGAAACAAATTAATTAACTAAAAATACATGGGTTACACCAGTAAGGGAGGTTCCAAAATTGAGGTTTACGACCATCAAAAACAAAAAAAAAATAGCACACAATGAGTACTATAATTAAGGCATTAGTTTCAGTGAATTAGATACCATAATTAATAGGTTTTGAATACAAATACCAACACATGGAACAAAAATTCAATTTATAAAACACTAATATTTTACGGAAAAATATATAGACCACCCACATTATTCTTAGTATGCTTTACACCACAAATATCAAAGATTGATTTGGTTTTATTCGGTTGAAAATGAAGGAATTGATGAATTACATGTAAATAGGGTTAAATAGATTTTACCATGATATAATTTTAGATGAAAAAAAATATTAGAGGGAAGGGGAGTTTTATAATCTCTAAGGGATATCCAACACACGTGACAGTTCTCAAAATGGAAGGCGTATGTGGGATATCTCCTCATACAGAGACAATGGGAAGGAGAGATCCACGGGAGCTGTTGTACATAGGTAGGAGGAGAAAATATAAAGAGAAAAGTAAGTATGGCTGGGGAAGAAAATGGTAAGTTTACTAACATTAATGAGTCACATAGTATGGTTCCATGGTTATCCAAACTCTTCACCAACCATGTTGGATCACCTGCCCAATGAACCCTAATCCATGGGATGACCGCATAGATTGGCTAAACCTATGAATCCCATGAAAATACATGTATAAGAGATCTGCAACAAACCACGTGGTCATGAAGGTCCACCCAAATAGTTAGATCAATATTTTTGGGACCTCTAGCTTTACTGGATGAAAAAATGGTTTCTTTAGTGGGGGTGTATAGTTTTAGACAAACAGTGCGCCCATGTCAGCTTGTCCTGGATTTCGAGGGTTTGATGTAATGTGCTCCCAAAACTAGAAAGAACACTCAAGACACCTATAGGGACTTAAATAATTTATAAAAATAAATTATTTGAGTGTTATAACTTTCACAATTTATTGTTTAGGCTCATTTTACAATTCATTGCATCCACCAAACTAAAAATTCAAGTTCCTTTAGAAACTTTCAGCAGATCCAAAAACACGGGATGATACAATCTCCCCACCTCAAAAATTCTCATCCCCAATAATTATTGGAAAAAAACTACACCTAAAATAATTTTTTCAGGAATTCATATCCAAAAGTTCATGTTGTATTTCCAAATTCCCAACACATCTCTAAGAACAAACTTAGGCATGCAGTACATAATCCATTAAAACTTGATCCAAAACTCATTTTCTGAACTGAAGCATTGAGATGGAGCTTTCTAGATCTTGTCTAACCCGATACATGATCACAACCTAATCCATTTAGTCATCCAACCTACCACACTCCCCATTATTTTTTCTAGTATTGAATTGATAATTATGAGTCACCACATCACCATGGTCTGAATTGTTTATCTATGCATGCCCATATAATTCTAACAATTCTCACAACATGATTCATGGTCTGTTTGAAGGTTTGATTCCAAATTGAACTCATTTAGTCTGGTTGAGAAACTCTTTCAAGGAAAATACTCATATGATATTCAAATTTCACCCATTTGAACCTAAAATAATGCACAATATGATTATTCATCCATTATATTCATCAAAATAGAAAGAAAATAAGTTGATCCATGCTCAACCAACCATTCTCTTAAATTATCATCTTAGATGGCCGATGTAACACAACCTAAACATGATTACTTCCTCCAAATAGCCTCATTTTTGCTTCAAGAATGTCCACTGAGGCCCACACTAGACTTTTGATGATGTCTCAAGGAAAATCATCAATTCTTGATTCCATGTCCCTTCACGAACATAGGCGTATACTCAAACTAGCACAAAAAGATTGTAACCATTTACACATATTATATGAGCCCAAACGATGTTCATAAAAACCTCTCAATATTCTACTACTGTACATTAAAATCATCTAAGGCAGCCTATACCCAATTTTTCACAACTGAGACATTGGTACATTGTTGAACATCCACATATCATGAATATTAAATGGCTCTAACGATAGTCAAGTAAAAAAGAACAACTAGTTTTAACGAGTCCTTCCAAGGAATTCCTACATGTGAATCCCAATATAACTAATGAAACCACACTCTTCAACTTACCTCTCTTCAGGAGAGAAACTTCCATCGAGTCTTTTTTACCGAACAAATGGTCACATGAATTTAGCATGACATATAACTGAAACTCCCATAGTGTTCCCATGATGATGTCAAGTGAGAGGGCATGATCATCACTATGAAAATTGTACACTAAGAGGATATTAAGAATTTATAATAATACCCGAATCACAACCATCATAAACAAGGTGAAGTGTCTAGCATGGTTTTTGACCAAACATACACACATCTATAGGCAAAGAGAGTAGTCAAACCATGATTTTATGAATTCTTTTAAAAGGGATCGACAACACCCATCAATGTATCGTCGCTATCAATCAACCAAAATTCCTTTATAACTTGAGGAATCTTATAATTAATCAATGAAAAATAGTGGAGTCTTGATCTAACTAATGATGTTTCCAATGGTAGCATACCAAGACAACTATTCCCACATCATTCTATCTCATAAGAACCAACACGTTTCTACCTTACTAGCCTCGTGGGAACTCAAAATCAATACTAACCATTTCAAAATGGGCCTCCTTGGTTTTTTTTCTTCTACATGGATTGAAACATATTACCTAGTTGACACAACTCTCCCCACCTTAGGATTTACCTAATCATTGTATTTACTAAAAACATGAACTCATCTCATGACACATTTTTCAATGACTAATAACTGTGAGTCCTAGAGTTGTCCAACATGCTTTTACCAAGAATTAAACCAAAAGGAGAGACATAATACCCTCTTATAAGTGAATTAAGAAAAATTAAATTATATGTACATGTGATAATACTCCAATGTTATGTCCATGAGAACTATAACTTCTGTCATAAAAACTAAAACCAATTGACCAGTAGCTCAAAACACCTGATCATCTTTAAAACATCATCCCTAGAATTGGGATGAGTCAGATTTTCTCTTAACACCAAGGAAAATCTATTGTATATATGACCCATGAGACAAGTGTAAAATATGAATATTAAATCATTAACACCAAAATCATACTTCATTACACCATTTATCAACTCAATAGATACAAAACATGTTGACGCATACAACCATGAGATTTCACAAGAACAATGGAACACCCTTAATACTATACATAGGTTTATAACCCCTATGAATTCCATTATCTGGTGGTCTATAAAATGAATTAGTCCTAAGAAGCATTATCCCATATGATTTTTAATCTGGATGGTGACCGCCTAAGTCACCCAACACTAAAGAAGAAGAAGAATGGTTGTATGACCTACTAAGTGGATGAACATGCCTTATTAATGTTCATCCCACTAAAACTGATAATTAAAAAATTCATGTGCATGTAAAAATGGTGAGTCATTTTCATGAACACAAATCTAGATGAAGGTGTCATTTTAGAAACTAATGGTCCTACATGAGACTATGAAACGTGAATAGTACCACATGCCTATAAAGCTATATAATCATTTAGAAAGGTTTTAAATGCTCTGAGGGAATTACCTACCCCAGAATATCATCTTACTAAAACATAATGAATTGAACTTGTTTGGGGGGTGTTATGCCTATAAGGTCCCTAGGGTTAAGGCCCTATCCATTATGTTCAAACTATCAAGGAATAGGACTATGGGTAATGCTAATGTTCTCATTTTAAGGAATGACTAAGAAAACATTTAATACACCCTTACAAGAGGGTTAATACTAAGGTCACCACTTAATGCTCCATTTATTAATTCATTATCATAATTAAAATTTAATTATTTAATTATATTAAAGGCTTGAATTAATGTCACATACAATTTAAGAAAAACATTTAAACAATGTACTTTATTTAGCTAAGGTTACAAAGCAAACAAAATGTTTTATCAAACCTCTTTTTAAACTTTTATTATTTAACTAACATCCTATCATAAATAGGAAATTATCACACAAACTCCTTTTTAATAATTTTTTCTATAATATTAACACAATTGGGATTAGTTAAAGAAAATTTTAATTTCAATCTAGAGAGAAAAACACACTTTAGGTGGTAATTTCAATTTTAATTAAGAAATACCTCATGTTAGTATTGCTCAAAATTAGGTAAATGGTCTTTTATTAACTAAGTATAGGACTAGTAATGAGATATTCCACCATTAGATTATATTTAAAAGAATATAAATGGTTACAGAAACTTTAAATAACCATCCCTATACAGTATAAACATACCCCCATGAGATTAAATATTATGGAATAAAAAAGACAAACTGACCTGCAAGGGTCCCATTAAACCATCCTTGGTTCATCTAAATGAAACCGCATTTTATTTAAAATATTTATTTTTTTAACACCCTTAATGGATTTATCTCATAAGCACAAAGCATCATGATCGACCGAGTAAGGATGAGTAATTTATATCTCATAAATATCATGCCCCAATTGACCTACCTGGGCATAATTGTGCATTAAAAATTTAGTTATATGGGTCATCATGCCTAAGTGACCGAGTTAGAAATCTTGATAAAGTCAATAAATCCATTTTAAATTCAAAATTTAATGGAACTTTTATTTAAAATAGTATCTAGGTGTATCAAGCTCTTATATAATGGTGCAATTAAATGGGTTTCCATTTCCCAATTTATAAAGAACCCATAGACTTTATAGATTTGAAATTATCTCCCATTTAATTGCAATAATAAATGATTCATCCCATTTACCCAATGCTAACTGGATTAAACCTATTAGGATTGGTTATCTATAGTGTCACCATTGTTCTATTTGGGAAAACACCATTCAAACTATTGCAGGAACATTAATAACCAATTTTATATTTAAAATTAAAACTATACATATTCCCATAAGTAGTAAATAGAGGTAAATATGCTAAATAAGAATACAATAATTAAAAAAACATGTAATCACACTATATAAGAAGAGAAATACCCAAGCATGGTGTACAATTAAACTTGATTAACATAGCACTCAGATCACATATTTAGGTTGTACAGACAAACAAACTAAATAAAACTCACATTGGGTTATCAAAACAGATTTATAATGAAATAACTAAGTAGGTATTAAACTAATCATGTTACTAAAATACCTATATTTTATATAACATGCATTCTAATAGGCATAAATCACATCAACAAATCTCAAATATCCTAGTAATGAAATATGCATTCCATGGCATTTTCATGGAAAGTAAATCTTTATGTGAATATAATTATGCATGTAGTTATACTTCCCATCCAAACCAGGACATGGGTAAAATATCCTAAATATAATAAAATTAGTTAGGAGAATAAAGTACACCATTTAATCAAAGTGAAATCATAATCAATTATAACAATGAACTACATGAACAAAAATTATGTCCTTGGACACTTGGTATTTTCCCCATACATTGGTTGATCATTGCAATGAATGACTATTTACCAAGAATAGACACATTACTAGTCAACTTTCAATAAGACTAATATAGTGATATAAAGGAAAAAATGATACCACTTTGTAACATCCCGACCGGACTGACTAGGAAACTAGTAGCCGAACTGGCCACCACATAGACTCAGGCATGCCTCCTTTGACACTAAAGTCTACTAACTAGCAGTGAGGGTCTAATTATGGTATGGTAGAGAGACTATACCCACGTGATAAGTCTAGAATATTGTTATAGGAGATATAAATCATCATAAAATGGTAGAAACATAATTGAAAATAGAACACTGGAAGAGGAATATAATAACTGGCATGAATGGATATCACTAAATACATATAAAAATGCATTCATGTCTGGATAAATAAATATCTAAATAATTAAAAGTAAAAAATACAACACAATACAACACATTAATAGTAAAAAAATTAAATGAAAACCTAAAAAGTAACTCCATGAGCATCTTGAGTACCAGGTCAGTCTTATGCTCCCAACTCCTAGGTAAAATGAACAACATAAGAAATAATCCATAGACCTATTAACATGAGATCTTCTCAAGTACCCCACCATAAAAAAATCCCTAGAAGGGTGTGAGAAATACTCTGTAGGCCACAAAAAATGGTGTCTAATCATACCCCAATTGATGGGTATAAATTATTTCAGGGTGTAGGTATGACAGGTAAATAAATAAATAAATAAAATTAAATAAGTCATATTAGGTTCCAAGGGACATGTGGATGATCATGCCTACTTTAACCTAAGACATGATGACTTTGAACTAGGTTTAACCTGTACAAATGTGATAGGATTGAAATAGGAAAAATCACCATGGAACATCTATCATGAGATAGACTGAACTCAAGCATGTGATTTTTCATGGAAGACACGTCCTTAGATAATTGTTATGCACTCTTGGTTTTTATTATAATATATATCATGATAATTGAACAATATGAACCTTGAACTCATCCAAGGATTTTTGAAAATGAATCACAAGTATCACTCTAGGGAAATGAAAGTGCCTAATACCATAAGAGTTTTTCCATGGTGATTCATACATAAAATCCCATGTATCACTCTCAGTATGGCGTGAAATACCCCTCTGATCCCATCCTTGGTATCACACATAAGAGTCCATGTATCACTCAATTGTTATTGTAACAATCTCACCACAAAGACTATTAACAATGTCTCACCTATGGAAATGGTGTCACACTTTTTTAGGTAGGAAAATACATAGGAATCCCATCTAAGGTATACCAAGTATTTCTTACATATTATATATAAATCTGATAACCTATAAGTACATCTTTGGAGTTTTGTAATCAGGAGACCCATGTATCACTCAAGTTGTAATGAATTTAATTTAATCATTTAAGCATTTAAATTTTATCAAGAAAGAGGGTCAAACCCATTAATAATTCCAATTATAAAATAAAATAGGCCATACAAATAATAATTCTTTTCACAAAATTCCATTTATATCAAAAAGTGAACACTTGTAGAAAAATACCCTATACTAATGATTTGAAAAGGTTTGTATATGTCTCCAAATCATTTGTATAGCTTGTACCAGTAGTTTGGAGGATCGTTGGATGGTTTAGTGTAGGGATAGGTCTATACCAATGATTCTGGGAAAATCTTTTGTATAGACTTATGCCAATAGTTCGAAAAACTGTTGGTATAGGTCACATGAAAATCCTAAACCAATAGTTTCATAAAACTGTTTGTATAGGTACTTAAAAAAACCCATCTTGGTTTTCATCCAAGAACCTCCCGTTTATAATCCAATGATCTTAACACTAACCACACATGACTTTTGTGAACATAATTATATATATATATATATTCATAATTATTTTAACTTTTATTTATTTAGTATTATTAGAAAAATATTCCATAAAAAATGTGTACCTTTACCAATGGTTCTCAAAACTATTGGCATAGGTTTTATGATGTTTTGAGCTATACCAATGGTTTTAGTGAAACTATTGGCATATGGTGGACCTATACCAACAGTTTTGGTAACAACGCTGGTATAGGGTAACTATAATGGACCTATACCAATGGTGTTGGCCAAAAAATTAGTAAAGGTCCATATAAGTGACCTACACCAATGGTTTGGTCCAAACCATTGGTATATGTCCAAATTAGTGACCTATACTAATGGTTTGGCCAAAAACATTACTATAGGTCTTATTTCTAAAAGTGGAAGTCAAGTATTATAAGCATACCATCACTAATTATAGGGTCACTAAAAGAGGGTCAGTCTCACAAACAAATCATTTAATCAATTAAGTGGTACTTTATATTTTTAAGTAATTCTAAGAATTTAATAAATGTATTAAGTCTCGGTGGACTACACATGAAAGATAACACCATACATGAAAAGGTATGTGGTAGGTCATCCCAACTTGAATGGGACCAAAAAACAACACATTTTCATTTTTTAAGAAAACCCACCTCATCAAGTGGTTTTTTTAGAAAAAATAATAATTAATTAATGTATTCAAGGGATAACCCTTAAGGGTGGTTACAACATTGAGGTTCATGGACATCAACAACATCCAAATAACATGGAAGGGATACTAGAATTAATGCGTTAGGTATAGTGAATTAAATACCACATTTAAGAGGTGTCACCTAGAAATAAAAGTGTGTGAAAAAATGATGTAATTTATAAAACACTAATAATTTGAGGGAAAATATATTGACCACCCACCTTGTTTTTTTGGAATTTATAGTCATCCAATATTATGTCTTGATTTAGTCTGGTTTTATAGAAAAAAAGGAATATAAGAATTCCTTGAAACTATGGTGAATTATCTCACACCATGATAGAACTTAAAAAAGGGAAAAATGTTAGAAGTAAGGGGAGTTATAGTCTCAATGAGGTCTATCCAACACATGTGACAATGCTCAAAATAAGGGAATTACGAGGGATATCTCCTCATATGTAGAGGAGGAGATAGAGATATCTATAAGAGTTGTTACACATGGATAAGAGGAGAAGAGGAGGAGGAGAAAAGAAAATTAGGATGGAGGGAAAAGGGTAAATTTACCCCCTTTAGTGAGGTACATGGTTTGGCTATATGGTTGACCGAATTATTCACCAATTGTTATAGAGTCACTGCCCATGGAACCCACATGCATGGGTTGGCCACACTATTGGTCTAACCATGCACAAACCATGTAAAATAACTCTTTCAAGTATCTACAAAAAATCACACAACTATGACTCTTCTCCCACATGATCTGAACAAACCTTTTAAGGATTCAAACTTCACTGTATTAGTTGCACATTTTCTCTTGGGGGCTACACAGTTTTAGACAAACCATGCACCCATGTCATCCTAGCTCAGATTATGTGGGTTTAGTGTTTGAAACTCCTGAAATTTGACATGAAACATGAGGAACCTATAGGCCTTAAACGAATATCTAAAAACAGATTTTAGTGTTATATCTATCATAATTTCATTCATAATCTTAGTTTACAACTCATCCGGACCACCAAAATAAAAGTTCGAGTCCCATTATATGATTTCATCTTATCCAAAAACATGGGACACTACATTGTAATGAGATTAATTTTTAATTACATTTAATTAAATTCAAAATAAATATAAAAAATTCTTTAAAATTAATTTATATATATTTATATAAACAATTATAATATATATTTAAAAATAGGTACATGGATGATGAAGAGTTTTAAGGGGAACATTAATATTGTATTTTTAAAAGAAATCCTCTTTCCATGAGTCTGCCTCATAATGTATATCCTTTATCATGATGAATAATAAAAATAGTTTAATTATTTACATTCTTAATAATAGTTTCCAATTTATTTTTCCTTTTATTTAACTTAATTCCATGTTATACATAATGAATTAATCATTTAATTCCACGTCAGGAGTTTGGATGATATTCAGTCAAATGTGAATTTGGTTAGTTGATTATGGTAATGTAGGTCATTACCTCACCATCTTCAGAATGATAATAATGAAATAACTATCATTATTATATATCCAATATTCTTTTATAACCAATCATAAATGTTTTTATGAAAAATTATCTATGTTACAATCCTCAAGATGGTAGGTCGTATGAACGCTCGAGTAACGTTTCCATTTTTCAACGATCATTACAGAAGATAAATAATTATTGTTATATCTTCATATAATTATTATAATATAATAAATATCACATAATTTCAATAAATATAATATATATATCATCTATATGATGTGGTGATGAAAAATGAATCACATCACTTCGTATAGGTGGTGTTCCCATGTACACACAAACAACATTATCATTTTTAGTGCATGAAATGAAAAGAAAATTGGTGTTATATTATATTTATATAATGATAAATATTTTATGAATATAATATATATAACATAAATATATCATTAAAAACATATATGGGATTCAGGGAAGGAAACCAAATTACATTAGTCTGCATGGTGGTCGTCCATCGTACACATTAACGATGGATTCCATTACCATTTGATGGAGGTTGGAGATGGATATTGGTTATGTAATTAACATAATAACATATAATTATATGATATATAATTATTTTATTATATAATCATGGATATTTAATATTTTTAGGAGGTGGAATAAGAAATAAAATGAAAACATGTGGTAAAAAACTATACCTCTTCTTTAGAAATACTTTATTACTTAACACATTGACTACAACATTTGAATAAGGGAATCAAAGAGAGGATATAAGGAAAATAAATTATAAAAAACATGGATGGAATTAAAGGACATATTTATAGACTATATGGACAACACTAAATGAAATGGGATGATGAAACTTTTGTGTCTTTAGTTTAGAAACATAATTTATCCATAGAAAAAAGTCTCGAAACAGAAGGAGTGTGGAGGAAAAAATATCGAAAAATTTGGATAAAAGAGGGGGATAGGAAAACATATTTATTTTAGTAATGAAGTAAATAGTTTAAGGTTACCAATAAACTGAATCTTAAATGGTTTGACGGGTCATATAAAGCTTATATTGAGGGGTATGAGATGTTTTCTCCATATCACATCATGGAGATTTTGGTAGATTAGAAGAAACGAAATTTCAGAATTTAATATAGGGAAGGTGGGTAAGAGTCCTTCATTAATTGAATCTTGAGAATGGTTGAATCCTCAAACAAGGATTTGTTATAGGTAATTCTAGATGAAATAGAGATCATGGAGCTATTGTGAAGTAAGAATCCAGAGAGTGTTCTTGGGCTGTATGCTTTTCCAGTATCATTTTTTGTTGATTCTTGGGATATTATTAAATATTATGTGGGGGTGTGGTTTGGGACTACTTCATTGGTGGTAGTCCGAATATGTTAGTTTTTTCATCCAAGGTGGTTCTCATAAAAAATGTAATAGAACCCAATACTCTTAATTGGTACAGGCCAATTTCCCTCTACAATTTCACTAAAAAAATCATCTCTTGCCTTATAAATTGATGGATGAATCATGTTATTCTGAGGCTAGTCTTAGGGTTTAATCATGGATTTGTTCAAGGGAAAATCATCCATGGAGTGATTGGTATATCCAATGATATATTTGATGAAATCAATAAAAAAACTCCCAGATTTAACATCATGGTCAAAGTGGATATGGATAAATCTTATGACATATTAGAATGGAGGTACATTGTTTGAGTTATGGGATAGTTCATATGTAGGGAATGGGTTTTAAACACTTCTTTAGATTCTTCTCTTCCACATGTCTATCCATTTTAATGATGGGGAGGGGCTTCTATTTCTTCCAAAGTATTAGAGGATTATGGTAGGGCGATCCCATGTCCCCCAAAATTTTTATCCTAGCACATAAAGCTCTATTGAGGAACATCAATTGAATCTTGGATGAGGGAATGATAATATATTTTAGAAATAGGTATGGGATTTCTTCCATATCTCATCTCATGTTTACTGATGACATCCCATTTTTCACCAATAGTAGGCTAAAATATATCAGTGGATTCAATAATTTTACAGATGATTACGTTTAATGGAGTGGTGAAAGGGTCAACCAAAGTAAAATAAATGTATTTGTCTCTAATTGGTGATACAAAAGACACATTAAGCTTATTAAATATAATTTAGTTATGAATAAGAGATATCTTACAATGGTTTATCTAGGAGTGCAAATATCAGGAGGAAAAATAAAATAGATTTTGTTCAAATACATTATCGATCAGATTGTGGGGAAAATATTCAATTTCAAAAATGTTTATCTATCCTTTTTATTTAGATTTATTTTTGTTAGAAACATTTTATCAACCATACCAATTCATGTCCTATTGATAATCAAGGCCCAAAATGGAACTATTAATATGATTGAAAAAAATATTTACTCATTTTATATGGGATTAAAACCAAGCTAGGAAGTTTCATTGGAAATCATAGAAGAAAATGGACATGATTATTACATAAGGATGGGCTAATATTTTAAGCATTTCATAAACCATGAATGCCATAAATGTTTGGTTGGCATGGTAAATCATTTATGGGAATACTTTATAATAGAATTGTATGAGGAACTAGTATGGAGACAATTAGAAACATTGGATGAAATTTAATAAGATAACCTCAAGCCTGAATAAATGCATGATCAATTATTTGGAGTTGTTGAAGGTTGAGGTTTGATGGGTAGTGGGATGTAGAGATATCAACTATTAGGAGGAAAATTGGGCTGGGATGGCTCTCTATTATCTAGGATACCCTATTCTAGGAATATCATTCAGGGAATTAATCTATTTTCTAATATTTATTAGTACCACTCCCAATCAGAAAAAAAAATTATTCATGATAATATCTACATGAATGAATAACTATATATGTGTGTTATTTAAAGATTAGCGGACAACCATTTAAATATTTGGGATTTTCTAGCGATGACAAACAACAACCACAAGCATGATGAATGGCCATAAAAATGGTGCAAGGAGATTCAGATGAAGATGAATTTTCTAGTGTGAGGAGGATGAATTAGGATATTTCCACTGATGACAATGTGAAAAATAAATGTGTCAACATGGACTATTGATGTAGATGTTGTTCTTATCTAAGGCTGAAAACTATCTGTCACTTTTTATTCCAAAGAAAATAGGAAACAGAAATCTATAATTCCTTATTATAGGAGCTAGTTTTAAATGTAGTTGGGGATACAATTTCATAATTCATTTTTAACAGGTTTCATGGGGAAGAAAGTTAGGGGTGGATAATAATTTTCATAGGATTATTTTCATTGTTGTGTGTTAGGTTCTATGGGATGATAGGAACATGTAAAGTAATGGAAAAAATTTCACTAATATTTTATTAAATGTAAATGTGAAGTTATTCATGAGGAGATAGGACATCTCTTCAAGGTTGGATAAGTATTAGTGCTTCATAGGAAAATTATTACAAAGACAATATTAGATATGGGAGGAGTAAAAGGAACACTTGCAGATGGGTCAAATGGATTCCACCATGCTCAGGGTAAAAGTTTAATGTGGACGGATCTTTCTTATATAGGGGCATAAGGGGTGGAGGATTTTCAAGATAATAATGTTTTGATGATCATGGGTTTAATATCTTTCTACAAATCTTCTACTTCCTTGAGAGTAGATGTTAGATCAATGTACACATGTATTTCTCATTGTAGGCTTTATAATATCAATCTGGAAGTGATGGAATAGGATTCAATTGTGTTGATTGGGATCCTCCGAGGAAAGGTTGGCTATCCAAAGGATCAAACTTATTTAGTTAGAAGGTGCAGAAGTCTCATCATGCATGGTATTAGTGCTAGTCACACAGGGAATGAAGGGAATTATGTTTCTTATTCCTTGGTCAGCAAAGGGATTCCATGTGAATCTATCATCATTTATCATTGTACTGGATCTATACCAAATGAAAGATACCTTGATAGTAGGGGGATTTTCTCAAGATTCACCATTTCCTACCCCCTTAAATATGATCTTATGTTTTCTCTCTTTTGATAATAATAAAAAGGAAATCTGAGTTAGAATAAGAGGTTCCATTTTATAAGATATGGGAGGGAAAATCATGAAATTTAAAAAATTATTAAACTAATATAGATATATTTTGATGAAAAATATATATAATTTGATAAAATTTGAATTTAAAATCAAAACAATTTTAAATACTCTCAAAAAATTAAATATGGACAAGTTTAGATCACATTTTTACCCTTATCTTTTTTTTAAATCATCATTAAAGATTTTTATAATTATTTCAATATTATATATTTACACAATTTAAGAATTATTAATGTTACTATAAAATGAAAAATGAACCATAAAAGGGAAAAAATTATTTCATTAACTATATCCCATTAATTTGGATGAATCTTGTATTTTTGTAATTTTTAATCATTTAATATACAATAATGTATTATAAAAAATTCATTAATGTCAATTTAAGAACTATTAACTACATTGAATTGAATAACAACAATAAAATAAAAAAAATTGAAAAAAATTATAATAGATCCAAAAAGTTTAATATTCAACTATATAATATTTGGATCTTGTTTATTATTTCAAATTATATTACTTTTAATATAATTTTTTTATATTTTCCAATTAATTTAATATTTATTATATCGAAGTTGTGTAAGATTTTAGGATAATTATTTATCAACTTAAATTAAAAATAAATTACAATGATGAGTAGTAATCAAGTTTCATTCAAAATAATATATATAACTAAATTTATCATCTAATTATACCTATTATAAATTTATTGTATTTATTAAAAAAAGAGCGAAACATTTTTTACTTTTCATGACATAAAACCTTATAAAGGATATAATCACGTCCAAATGGAATCAAAAGGCCATATAACTGAATCTTAGATGAGTATGTATTAAATGTAATCGTCCCGTGGTTTTAGATAAGTTTTGATGACATTTCCTAGTCCTTATATTTTTAACATTAATTATCAGATTTACCCTTTACCGTGGTAATTATTTTTTCTAAGATGGTTATTAAGGTTGAAAAAACATAAAAAGTAACTATTTACCAAATTTGGACCTATTGATTCAAAATATGGATTCCTTTTCTCAAAAGTAAAATCTTAGAAGTTAAATAATTTAATTTAAAATTAAATTGTAAAATTTTGATGAAAACCAGTTTTCCTACCTTTTAAGTATAAAATATTTTTATACTAAATTCATGTATAATATTCATTAAAAAATAAAATTGGGTTATGATAAGTATAAAGAAAAAAAACTAAACGTAAAAAATAATCCAAAATAAAATATTAATTTAAAAATACTTTTAAAAGAAACAAACCTTTCTATAAAAATAGTATTTTTCACTACTTGTTCAAAAATCCAACATTTGAGAAAAATATAAAAATTTCACCATAGGATAATTTTGATATACTGATATCAAAAAATTATATTTATTTTATCAGACACAATTTTTAAAATTTCCATATAATAATTATATTATTCACTCATTAAAAGTAAATCAAAAACTATTTTTTATTAAAACATAAATTTAAGGAATAAAATGGTATTAGTATTACTTGAGTTATTTTTTTCTATAATTTTAATCAATAATTTTTTATTTATTGGAATATATATATATATATATCAAAAATTAGTTAATCATATTAATACTCACTAATTTAATAGCTCGGTTATAATCACGATATTTTGTGGATCGTTTAAGAATTATGTTATGTGTTGCACATGTTACTGAACATAATTCCCTTATTTTAAAATATTGAAATATTAATGTTAGATTATATGATAAACTACTCACCCATAAGGTAATTTGGTCACATATTTTTTCCAAATCCATCACTCATTGATAAAGATCATGGGTTGTGTGGTTCTTATCATGGGGCCCCAATGACCAGGACCCATAGGAAATCGGTGTCTACCTCTACATAAAAACACTTCAAATCCTAAATCTATAGGCATCACAAAACACTATGTACTGAAAAACATCCTCGGGAAATCTCAAGGTGGGGGGTCTCGACAACCTCTACTGGGACTCCCTAAAATCCTATTGGAATCTGTCTATCAATCAGAATGGATTCCTCTTTTGGTATAAAGAAACCATGGGCATAGATATCCTATATAAATTAGGTAAAAATATTGGATACTATCCAGCCAACCCAAAGAAGCTTCACACCTTAGTCACACTCTTGGGTAGATCCCATGATAACACTACCTCAACCTTTACCGAGTCCACTGTTACCCCCTTTTGTGATATTATATATCTGAGGGAGTGGAAAATTTGAATCCATAACTGACATTTCAAGGGAATACCATAATGGTGGTGCTATCAATGTATATCAAACACCATCATCAAGTGTCTCATGTGCCCTTCCTCTAATGTCAAGTACACTTGGAGGTCATTGATGAAACTACCACAAATCGTTCTAAGAAGGGGGAAAATATGATTCATGAGTATAATGAACATTAATAGGGAACTCATCATGTTAAAAAGAATAACCAAGTAGTTTTTGTGACTAGAGTGATATCATAATGATGTTTTTGGTATATCCTCATCTTAAACTCAGAGCTTCTAATAGCTTGACTTGTGTTCAGTTATCAAAGTTATACTTTCCCCATTCAATTTATTAAAGTGGTCCTAAATTCTAGATAGTAGACACTTATTCTTAACTGTCACATGATTTAGGTGATAGTAGTCCTCATATACACTGAAAATCTTGTCTTCAATCTTATAGAACAACATTAGGGATTCCTAGGTGGAAACATTAGGATTGAAAGAACCCTCCATCTGTAACTCCTCCAACTTCACCTTCATCTAACCAAGAAATACAAGAGACATCTGGTATGATGGTATAGATATCGAGGAATTACTTGGATAAAATTATATATATAAGTCTATCTCTTGGTGGGGAGGAAAGCCCAGTACGTCCTTTGGAAGGACGTCCTCAGACACCACCAACACTATAGGAAGCTAAAACCTCATAGTGTCTATTTATCTAAGGGTAATACTATCCATATAATGACCAATATATTTTATCCTCCTATGTATGATTCTATAGAACGCTACCTAGGTTCTCGTATCATTTATAATGAAAAAAATCATCATGTCAATGCAGAAGCACAACATCCTCATAAAAAAATAGTCAATATTTACATAAAATATGGAGAGACAACTCACAAATATAATTACATTATAAGGCCTCATCAATAATATAAATATATCCCAAAAGAATTTATCTCCTCTAATAGTTAGATTACACTATTGATAGAAGTGTGTTATTTTTGAATAACCTCGGATCAGAGTCTTTAATTATAAGGGTCATGCCAAAGGCTCACTTGGAAAATCTAAATTTTGGAAAAGGGAAGCGAAAGGAAATAATGTATCATGCCTATGTTAATCAATATTGTATAAAAGGTATAAAAACATATATAATACTTGGAATCATCCCTGTAGCCTCTAGTTTAAAAGTCTCCAGAGCCTAAATCTTCTCATGACACTGATCAATAACTCACTAAGCATAGTGGAGACCACTAGGGTGTGATAGTGGAAATAGATCATATCATCACCTACCTAAAAATTCTCTATCAGCTCGTCTAATTTGTACATATCCATGAAAAACTCCCTTTTATAGGTATTTCCTATACCTAGGTTCACCATCAATAATATTCTTGTCAGCTGGAAGGTAGTTAAGACAATTCCATGATAGATGACCCTTCTTATCACACGAGAAACACTACTTATCCCTCAACTGAAAAAACCATCATGAGATCCAAGAACTATGGATCCTTGGTCCTAAGATTATATTTATAGACTATTAACTTTATCATATCACAAAGTATGATTTCAATTACCAGCTACTGAAGTCTCATCTTTATGGTGCCCACTGACTTCAACAACTACTGGTGATTTCTCTTCCAAGAATCTCTCCATCACCAAAGTTCCCTCAGGCACTCCATATGTATTTCATGTGGTTAGTGACACATGATGAATAGTTTTCCGGTATCATGTTGATCTACTAATGATCTAGAATCTCTTAGATTTTTACTACTCACAACATGGATGGATATAACTTATATTTGAAGATATAATCACTAAAATAATAAGAAATAGTTTCCTCATCATATGCCTGAGTCACAGACTTCACTATATCTCTACAGATCCATGAATAAGACTCACTTGTAGGACCACCATCTAATCTGGAGGGGTCATAACATGGAATAAAACTCATGTAACTACCTCGATCTAGTCCTCATATACATGTTTTATGGTTCACCCCAACATGGGTAGTCACTACCTCTAAAACTCATGAATTCATGTTAGACTGTACAAATCATCTATAGTTACCGTCTGTGAAAACTTCCTCTCAATGAATGGTTGTAATACTGGAAAACCACCCAGAGGTACAACATATTTTATAGTTCTTTGTAGTGAATCCTCATCACTAAGATTGTCATCCTCAAGATAATGTGGTATCCTAGTAGGATTTCATCATGGAGGAATCTTAATAATTCAAGACACACCGTGATAAAAAAGTATATTTGGGGAGTTGACTCGATAAGGTCATGGAAACCACAACCAATTCCTATATGTTAAATATACTAATGTCTTTATTACAACATATTACTAGATATAACGAGTCTATAAAGAATTTATCAGAGTCCTGGTTAATGGATTTGTTGGACACCATGCTAACACTAGATTCTGTGGCCTAATATTTGAACTCAAAACATGTTGACATTATTTACCTAGTTCCCTAACCTGAAATCCTACAAAAAAAATTCTCCAAACTTGGGTCCTAAGATAAACTAAATTTGATACTTCTCTATCATGAACCAACCCATCGGGGCCTGCCTAGCTAGTGGAAAGCTAAATGTTACTCAAAAATCCTGGCCCTAGTAGGAAAGTGGATTGAACCTAGCACTGATTTGGTATATCACACATATGGTAGGCCTTAGCCTATGGGGCCTATACACATGCACACATCTCTAAACATAAAAAAAATTTGAAAGGTAAAATACAGCTGATACGAAAATGAATCCATATGTCTATATACTAAATCAGAGTGCCACACCATTACTGATATAAAGGGCCAAAAAATCCCCCCAAAGCTGTAAAATGATCCCAAACAGATATGAAGGAGGGGACTACTTACTAATAAAACATTGTGTATATACCAAAGAATTTGTACCTCAATTATGCTCCACCTGCTCTTGGTCAACCTAAGGCTTTATCAAACGTCCTTCCATTTGAATAAGATATGAAATGTGTGTGAATATCTAATTTAGGGGTGAGTATATACATACGAAGAAGGAATCCTAGAAATCACGCAACATAAATCATCAAGAGAGTAGTTATCCAACCATTAAAAAGGAACATCAATCAGAATTTGAGACAAAATAATAACCAAAAACCATGATATACTCAAGATATACACTAAGTATCATGGTGAGGACACAACAATAAAGTCATCCTATGATTATTCTAGAGGATTTAAGGTAACACTCAACTGAGAGAACACATTCCATAAATTTGATAACACTAATAGAACATGTCCAATAGGTTGTTCCTATCATGATTTGAAATAAATAAGTACATAATATAAATCTAAAGATATAAATAAAATGATTGGGTATCCCACCTAGGGTGTGTGGGGTATATGTGACTGTATTAAGAATAACCCACTAAGTAGGGGATCTAATGACTAGGTATACTAGTCCCATTATTCCCAACCCTACCCAGGTAAGAAGAAAGATGATAAAGGGTCACACCCTGGGCCACATAGAGGAGTTCGTAAAATATATTTGATACTAATACAATTGATGGGATCAAATCATTTTCACAAGATATAATTCCTCACTATACCCTCATAAGGATTGACCAAGGGAATTTACCCTATAAATATTGGTTTATACTGAAAAAAACAGGGTCCAAAACTCACCCTAATAAAAGTACATTTCTTGAACTGGGAGTACACGGTGTGTTTCAAAAAGTCTTAACTTACCTGTGTCTATTCCCATATTTATCAACCATTTCTAGTGTACTCTTCCTATACTACTGTACAAATTTTTTGCTCATGTACTTGGCCATGTACATGCACTTATACCTAGGCATGGATAACAAGTCTCCCTTCACAGGTCAAACGGTGTGTGGTAGGTCCCATATGGGGTGTGATATTTTATTTCTTCAAAACCCTATCCACCAAAAGCAGAAGATGCTACGAAATGAATTCTTTAGAATACACATTTTGTATATCAAAATTTTATAGAATCCCAAATATTTCATACACCTATGTCCCGCACCAAAAATTCCTCTATACCAGCCTTGAAACTCTCTAGAGAGCCCAGATCTGGGTTAACCAAACTCTGATCAATACCGAGGGCCAGATTTGGGCCACTAAATCTTCTCACAAGAATCCATATGGAACCACATCAACCAGGATTCCAAATCATAGAAATGGGTTCTCTTGATCCGATCCCAATCCTCCTATGTGGCTACACACCACAAATATTCCACTGATCCCTAAATCAATCTCAAGGTAATGATCCATTGGGCCAATGAACAATTGTGTAAGAGTTATCTACTTGGTATTTATCGAACTATTTTCTAAAGGTAATGTTAATAATGAATGTATAGAGAATGATGGGATAAATGAGAGAAACACAAACAAGAGGAAAAAACCTCAGTCATTGTTTTTGTTTAGACTCAATCTGTTTCTTTGAGAATGACAAAATAAGAAAAAAAAGGTGGTATCAATAAATATAAATTCCGAATTATTGTAAGATAAATTCATACCCATGATTCAATGATTGACCTGTAAATGAATTAATTATAAATATTGATTCATGTTTTGTATAAGATAATCAAATGGGGATAAAATTCACCATAAAAAACACCATAACTCATGTTTATATCGATTACTAATGAATATATGGTGTAAATAATTATCGTTGGTGATATCCATCAACTACATTTTAGAATAATAGTCCTTAGAAAATCAATCTCTTGTCCTAAATCTCATTTTTTACCAAACTCTCATCTGAGACCTTATAATGAATGCTAGATTTGTGTGGTTAACTCGAGGTATTGGATATAACAATGATTTTATATAAGTTTATTTGGTCATTGAAGTTTAATAAAAAATAAAAAATTTATTAATTTATCTGCTAATTTGTGGCCTCGACTATACCTTAACAACATGACTGATGATGAAAAATATTATGTCACAAATAAGGTAAAACCTAAATTCCATATTTAAATTCAAGCTACGATTTCCAATCTGAGACTCAATTTGGGATTTATTACATTATTTTAGAAAACTATGCTCATGTGATATAATATATATAATATTTTTATTTTATCAATATCATGCCTCCCGGTCCCATAACATGCACATTGACTAATCACTTATATTTCAGAATATTATTTAAAAAATTCCTAAGGTTGATAAGTAAAAAAGGAATGCCATTAATTTATGAGGTATCCTTGTAAATCAGAATAATTTTTTTCACATTTATATGACCACTAAATTTATGTTAATGTTTTCTACAGTAAATAATAGAACTAAGATATTTATCCTTAACCACATACATAAGGTTAATACATACCCTATTAATGTTCTTTGTCTTAGTTTTCATTTTTACAGAACTTGGTCAACCTCTTGATTTTGATCAACATCAACAACGTTTATTTCACATAGTTTTATATTAATTAATCTCTTGATCATGTGTTTCAAAAAAGGGTTGTAATGACCAGATTTGTTGTCAATTATATGTCAATTAGATGTAATTTGATGTATGTAAATATGTTTGGATGTTTGTTATGGATCTTGGATATACATTTTGGTGAATCTAGTAAAGAAATAACCTTTAATGCTTTGAGTATACAAGTCATGTAGTGGATGATGTTTAAGTATAAAAATTGATAATTCTTTTTATGTGGAAGATTTTAATTTGTGGCTTTAAGAGTGATTAAAATCTTTCATTATAGTCATGTATGAGGTTCCTTAATTTATCAAATCTAAAGAACCTATGTCATGTATTGACATAGTGGGAAAACCTTGAATATGACTTGGTGGAATTCAGTAAATGTAAAAAATTCAATGATGCTCATGCCATGAAATGAGTGTTTCTATATGATGGGTTCAACCATAAAATATTATTGAAGGAATCATGCCATGGATTCATATAATTGAAATACCATAGTGCTTTGATTGTTAAATATTAATATCCTCAAGTCATTAAATCATGTTATAGTGTATTTTAAGATTGTAGAAATCATTAAGGGACTGGACAACGATTTCTTGGTGTGAAAAATGAGAAGGAGCTATAATTATTATGCTTCATACTGGTTAATAAATTAAAATCAATATCTCCCTATTATGACTTATGTTTCACCATGAATCATATAGTAATTAATGAAAATTATGTAATAAACCAATTGATTAAGTCATAAACTAATATATCCGATAATAATTTATAAAAACTAGTTAATATAAATAGGTACAATTACTTGGATCTATTGTAATGATTTTTTTCTTTTTAGATAACTAATTCAATTTGAATTTCTGTGGTTCATATTCACTAGGTAACAATATAGTGGATTTATTTGAATCGATGTAAGTTTTATATAGATATTACTTTGACTTTTAAATATGAAATTTCAAATTTCTTGGATTAAATAGATTTTTTTGTACTGAAAGAAATACATGGTATAACTAGAATATTGAAGGTCTGTAGGAAGAGTGTATCCGAAAAAGAATTTATTGAATATCTAATATTGAGAAGTGAGGTTGATTGAATTTAATTACATTGAAGATGACTTCTTGAAGATAGGATTATAGTGATTATAATTAATGATATGGAAATGGATAATAAATTGACATGAAGAACACCCATTGATATTTGGTGTTTGATCTGAATTTTCTTTTGTTGTGAGCTCAACATGTGTATTAATATTATTCTATGTAGCCATTTACATAAGTAGTGAGTAAAAGATGGTAATTTGTTATGAAAATTAGATAATTAGTGATATTATCCTATAGATTTATATCATAAAAAATTTAATAGTGACTAATTTAAAAATCATACAATTTTGATATGTTCTCATTGTATTTAGACAAATGTGGGTAAATCAAGTAAAAATATTAGTGTTATTTATTATTTATAGTACTATATTTGGTTTTGGTTATGTTTTTTTGATGATAAAAAATCAAGGATTCATTTCCAAAATGAATACAATATCATATTATGATAGAGAAAAAAAAGAAATTTTATGTCACCCTAACTCAACGCCCCTTTTATGGTGATCAGTGAGCATAGGTTACAATAAGTGGTATCAAAGCCACTGGTTATATCTCAATTAATATATCATAATAACATTTCATCATGGTAGATTTAATGAGTTATTAGGTAGTTACAATATTTAATGGTTGAAATAATAAATTATGGAAGAATATAATGAGGTCACATGTGCAATATCTTGGCAAGGGTTTTAAATCACTAACATCTCATGGAAATAAAGTAATTTATCCATCTGGAAGATCAATGTTGAAAAACCAAAAAGTTATTGATGAATAATAATGAAAAGGAATATAATAATTTGGGGGGATAACTATCTAATTATATATATATCAAAGTAATAAACTTTCGAATAGCTAAAGTAATATGGGACAAGATTGTTAATATCTATGAAGGTGAAAAAAGTGAAATAAGTAAATATATAGGTACTTCATATTATATTAGATGACAGTGGAGATGGTTTAAAGTGATGATTTTTATATTTTCATTAATAACATGATGTAATGGGTTGGATATATTCATGGACTAGATCTTGAGATGAAAGATACTGATATAGTGATGAAGATTATATGGATAATATCAATGATTTACAATCCAAAAGTGTTTATATTTTAATAAATAAATCTTTTACAATTTTCTATTGAATATCTACATAAATAAAAGTCATATATTAAATGTTAGTGAAACTAGAAAACTCTTAAGAAAATTAATATAAATAAATTCTATTTAGACCCATAGACAAGTAAGATGTTCATGAGGATGAAATAAAAGAATATTTAAGTGGTGATTTATAATAACTTGTGGAAAATAAATTTAAAATAAGACAAGGATGATTTTAGTTGAATTTAACACTATCATGATTTTATTTTGTAAGTGTTGGGTACATAGGATCCATGTGTTAAAAAAATTATAAATTATGGTGAGTTTGAATGCTCACAAAAAAGAATAAGTATCCCCTTAAAAGGAAAATTATTTAGAAAATGAATAGGGAATGAAATTCTAGTGAAGGGTGATGGACATAATAGAGGAATAAGAAACCAAGTAAGATCTATTAGATGGTAAAATGAGTTTATCTTGTATAATGAAAATTTCGTGATGGATACAGTTGGTAAATCAAGTGCTAAAGCATACATGGATGATTAACCAGAGGGATATTTTGAACTCTCGAAGGAATTAGGACTACATGAGGATATTGATCAATAGATTAAAAAAATAGTAATATTATAGAGGATTTGGAAGCATAACCTAAGGAGTTTGATCTATAGAGAACAAAAATAGAAATATTATAAGATTAATAAAGTAATCTTGGATTTATGTTGATTATATTGAAGTATACGTTTACTTAATTCGAAAAAATTTAATAAAAATTAAAAGGTTCAAGTGAATCCTAAAGATGCAGTGAACTAGACGGTAGAGATTGAGTAATAGACTAAGATCATTAATGATATTAATAATTATATGAAGGAGAGAGTTAACAAGACTGAAACATACAAGAAAAAAGTCATATCTTTGAGAAGAATGATTGAATTTGGAATAAAAAAATATTTCTCAAATAATAATAATCTATATTTTGGGAATTTTTTAGATTAATTAATAAAGTAAAATGTTAAATGAGGAATAAGAACATTTTAGGAAGTTATGAACTCTTAATAAAACAACTATATTGATTAAATTTGTTAAGGATTTGATGTTTGAACATAGAATTTTAATGAGAAAATGTATAAATATAAATGAAAAATATATGAAATGATAATTTCCTTTATCATTGATAATATACTAATAATTGAGGAGTTATTCAAAATATGAGACTATGTGGTGAGAAGGAAGTAACGAGATATTTCCTCTAATTAATATCTAATTTTCTAGTTACTTATATCATATAGTTTTTTATTGTGGTGAATATAAAAGTTATTTTAAATTATAATCCCTTATAATCCCATAAATTAAAATAAACACATATCCATTATGACAAAATAAAAACACATTTAATGGATATTTTTCTATCTATTTTTACATTGGGAATAAATTTATAAATTTTTGGCAAATTCTATATAATTAAAAGAAGAGTGAATATATAGAAATATAATTCAATTCTATTGAGGATTGTATTTTATCTTCTAGAGGAAGGAGAATCTATTTTTTTCTTATTATAAAGAAATTAAAAATAAACTATAACATATCTCAACTCATTAAGGATTATTTTGGAAAGTTAATAATTTATTGATGAAATAAAAATTTATTATTTATGATTTAGCTTTCAAGGATACCAATAATAGTAATAATTGGATTTTTTATATTGGTTACTCATCCCACAAGACATGTAATATAAATATAACCAGGAATGTGAATGTAGGATTTGATAAAACTATTCAGTTTGGAAATAATACAGATTTTATGATAAAAGGGAGTGGAAATACTCATATATATAATGATGAGGTTAATAAAATTGATGGCCTTTTTGTTTATGGCCTATAACAAAATTTTCTGAGTGTAATTTAGTTATGTTACATGGGTTTGGAAATAACATTCAACTTGAAAGGCTACAATATTAATTTAAGGAACTAAATTCTTTAATACAATGATGGAGAACAAATGGGAACCATTATTAGGTTGAAACCAAGGATAATAATTTCTTATTAAACATAGAAAAAGATAAAATATTATGGAATTGTATTCATTGTCACATTAATCAGTAGAGTAAGGTGAATCTTTCAAGTATGAGAACTGTAATTAACATTCCTTATGTGAAAACACACAGAGAGAGAATATATATTCATGGTTAAAGGGAAAATGTCGTGAGAAATCCTTAAAATCAAAAGAAGAGGCCAACATCATATTGGTTTAATATTGTTCACATTGATGTGTGTTCTCAAATTGGTCAGTCTAGAACATATTTTGAGAATAAAAAACCTCTATACTTTATGGTATGTCACTTTTTAAAGGTAATATTTTCAAAAAGCTTATGTTTCATGAAATTCCTAGCTTTAATGAACAGTGAAATAGTATTATAACCTAGATATTAAATTGGTGGTAATTAATAGTATTAACCAAACTATGAAATTTTAAAAATATATATTTGATCAAAAGTTTTCAAATTAATCCAAATGGTTTTATATATATAATATAAGATTGAATCCAATTTTACACATTAAAAGCCTATAATTTTCTAAACAAATTTTCTTCGCCTTTCCTTGGTGCACTTGTTTTAAATATAGTTTTTGAAATTTTTTTAAATTCTATTTTATAAAATAAAATTCTTTTTAGTTTTGGAGTTTTTGTGACGAGTTTCGTGTTTTGGTGAATAGTAAAAAAGTATAAAATTTTAAATGAAAACGACTTTTTCATCAAAATAATATTTAGTGTTATATTATATTTTTAATTGGTTTAAAATTACAATTAGATCAATGTTTTATAATTTAATATAATTTAGGTAATATGATTTAATATAAAACTTAATTTTTCTATTAGAACATTTCAATCGTTTGAACATTTTTACTTTAATAAATTGTTTTCACATTCCGTCAATGCGATTAATTTTAAATTAAATAATATAGATTATGTGTTTTGAATTTTGAAAAATGGATTCCATGTTTGGATTAAGTGGGATGAAATTATGTAAATATGTTCCATTTATTTTTATACATTATGAATTTTAACTTTAGAAATTTTTTATTAGCATGTTTAAATATAAATCAAGTAATTAAGGGTAAATATAATATTATAAATATTATAAAATTACCATATCACTTGACATAATTTTATTGGATGAGTAATTATAGACCAAAATCATCTTTGGTAAAATTTTATCACCTCTTGGATCCATTTGGATGACTTCATTACTTTTTTAGTATTTTATTCCAAGGAATGTCCAATATGCCATACCCATGTTTTTAATAAGTGTTACATTTTTTATATATAGTTATTCATATGATATCTTTGAGTATAAATAGTAATTTGAAATATAAATTGGTTAAATTCATATTGATAATTTATTTTTAAAATTTAGGGGATAAGTAATTCAAATAATGGCTTATACAATAATGATGCAACAATTGTTTAATTAAAAGAGATATCAAATTAATATTATTAAAAATATTAAAATATATATAAATTTATATAATTAATGCCATCCAAGAATTTTTATGATTAAATTGATGTATTGTTAATTAATTTAAGGTTTTTTTCAATTTTATCTTGTGTATTGATACTTTTGAAAAGTTAACATAATTAATAGTGTCAAAATTGATATTAATTATTTTTAAAATAAATAATATTTTATTAAATTATATAAATTATATAAAAACCAAATATTTGTCCAATTTATATTTATAATGTTTAAAATTTCATCAATTATTCATTTATGGTTCGTTAGTAATTTTATAGTAACTATATTAACCCCTAAGAATTAAAAACACATGTTGTCTTGATAAGAGTTAAAGAGATTAAATAAGGGTTAAACCCAAAAGATAAGGGTACGAATGTGACTTAAACAAGAATAAAAATTATATTATGAATATTATTTGACCAATATTAACTTAATATATAATTTTAGTAGTTTAATGAACACTTTTTCATAGAAATAGAGTATTTATTATTTAAATCAAAGATAGTTACAAAATGTCACTCTCTTTGCATTTAATATATTTTAAGTTTTCACTAAGGGAAAAAACAATATATATAAATGTAAAAAAATTTATATGTTTATCTTAATGAAATAATTTTAATGAAATAATTTTATTTTGAATTTTTATAAATTATATATATGCCCTAAATTTTTATTCAATGCTAAAATAGTAATTATTTGATTAACAAAAAAAATAATTTATTTTAAAATTATTATGTTTGATGTATTTGGGATAAGTTAATGTTTAAAATTATTTTTATATATCTATAAGATATATTTAAAATATTTTAATGTATTATTTTTTAATTCCTGTTTTTTAGATGTATTTAATGTCAAATTAAATGAATAGTATCAAATTTCACAATAATGATATTTTATTGATTATTATTTGACTAATTTTTTTAAAAATAATAAAAATATTAAATAATAAAAAATTGGATAAAAGATGGTATAAAATATATCCCCATATTCATTTATAGGACATTTGGAAGTCTTTGGCTCTATAATTGCCTTATTATAATTTAATATTTTGAGGATTTCTAAAAGTTTCCCTCATATAAATTATAAAAGGGAACATCATCCCTCACTTACTCACACAACATTGAACATTATAGCTCAAAAACCCCAAAAAAGTTTTCATAAAAAAAATCCTTATTCAGTTTATGGAGGTCCTGGTCTTCCAAAAATATAAAATCTATATCACTTCAGAAGATATCTAAATAAAGTCCATCGAAGAAGAGTTAATTGTTTTACGAACTCATTCAAGTTCATTTATTATTATACTTAATTGTAATTGTTTTTCATACTATATTAATAAATATAGTATTATATATATGATTATATGTTATTATTATTTTAGTATAACCATATTCTACATTTTATCCATCCTATAAAAAATAAAAGCCTCACGCGTGTGAACGTACGACTTACCATCTCCACGCTATTGTGTAATTTTTTTCATATATACTTTATTTAGATGGGTATAATGATAGATATGATGGAAACACATAATAAATATGACATAAAATTTTTTATTTATAAATAATATATTATCTAATTCTTTACCCTTTCACCATTAAGGAAATGATATTGTCGCTCATGCGTACTAACAGTCTACCGTCACTACAACACGATGTGATTAATTTTCCATGTTCACCAATAAATAATTATTATAAAAATAAATATAATGAATAAATATTATATTTACATCATCTTTTACATTATGGATATTACTCAATATTGATCTATGTGAGATGAAACAAAATTAACAAGTCAAAACATACTAAAACAATGAGGTAATTAACACCCGGATTAGAAAAAATATTGAACAAATATTAACAACCAAGTGATATGAGGATATAATAGGATCATATATGATATCATAAATACAATTATTATTATGATAGAAATTAATAACATGCTATAAACCATTATACATGAGTTTAAATCATGTTCAATAAAAGTATAGTGCGATTTAATAGATTATATTTCAATTTCCTTTTATTGAGGAATTTTTTATGTTATAGACCATTATTATTTTAGGAGGTCTATATATAGCCCATTTGACTTGTCATTCCATTAATTTTATTATTATATACTTATTTAATATTTTTTAAATTTTATTATATCATGGGGCTTATGATTTAAAAGGTTAATGTTTTATGGGACACCTTGAATGTTTAAATATTTAATTATCTATTATTTTTCTCCATGTTAATATTATTGATATTTTTATATATATATTTTATAATTTTTTAAATAAAGGTAATATTATTTATATTTTTAATTTCATTCATTTGTTTTAAAAAATCAATATTTTTATGTATTTTATACAGAACTGTTTAACAAATGATAAAAGGAACGATCAATTATTAACGTATACGATGATAATGAATTGTATACCATTGTGACCGTTATTTTATTTTCACCACCATTTCCATGATTTAATGCTTCATTAAATGAAAAAAATATCTTTTTGGGTATTTTTTTTATTGAAAATGGGATTTCAAGAAATGTTTTTTTTGGTATTGAAAATTTGTTCTTAATAGAAAAGAGTATTTTTATATGAAAGTGTTTTTCATATAGGTTTAATAATAGTTTTCCACAATAAATTTTTTGGGATATCTTTTAATGTATTTTTATCTATGTCAATATCCTCCGTTAAATCATGTACTCAATTTGGGTTTATCTCTTATGATACCATCTTCCATAATTTAGTAAATGGTTTAATGTCAATTTTACTAGGGAAGTATTGATATACCATATGACTAAATTTTGATTTTATTAAGAAGAATTGATGCAGTTATATTATTTATTAATATGAGGAATGAATTAGACAAGAAATAATGGATGTGGATTGTATATAGAAAATACCCTCATTGAATAGGTAGTCTATTAAGATGAAATCAGTTTGAGAAAAACCCTTCTCACTTGATTCCAAATTTTTTTAAATTATTAGGAGGATATATATTGACAAAAATTAGATGAGTTTCTACCCATATACTTAAACAATATTTTTGATATATCTTGATAGTAAATATCTTAAGGATTGATCTTGATAGTGAAAACATCCAACCTTATTCATTCCTTTATTATTATTATTCCATCTGAGGATTTGATTAGTTATAATATTAATTGTCATGTTTAAGATCATGTGATTACTTATATTTCATTCTTTGATCACCTTTTATTATTTCCATATTTATTATACATTACTTGTTAAATTTTGGTTTCTTCATATATTATCCTAACCGAGCACTTGAGCTCACTATTTTCTTTTGTTTTATTTTTCCCCAAGATTCTAAGATGTCTATTATGACTGATATGAATTGTTAAGCTTGGAGAATAATTTTTTCTCAAAGGAATCATAATGTTTTATTTTATAGTTTTAATTATATTGTCTGATTCAAGTATGTTTGTAGTTTTCCAAAACTACTAAAATTTTCAGTCATTTGAGATGTGATTTCATTGTATAATATGCCAATGTAATAAAGTAACAATCAACTATGGGTTACTGTGGTCGGGGTCTTTACAGTTAGTTTTAGAGGAATATTAGTATAAACCTTGGAAACTAGATTTAGGGAACATATATTAGGGAGTATATCCCTGTAAATGAATTTGAGGATAATCCTACGTATATAATATCATCATATTTGTTTGGTAATGATAATTGATAACCTAGGTCAAACCTAAGGATTTATAGAATGAGAAATTTTCAAGATTTAGACACCATATAAAAGATTACTTATGATTATATCATTATGATTAGTGTTTCTCACATTTCTGAATGGCCCAAAGGCATTCTTTTTTATTAATTTTCTGATAAACCCCATTTAAAGTGATGAGGGGGAACTCTTACATGGACCATAGGCTTAGGAAATACATTTCATGTAGTATTTAGAGACATTACATGACCTATAGGTCTTAAAACAATCATACAGACTATGACTACATGAAACCGCTCATTCCCCAGCATCTACATCATGATCACCTCTCCCCCTTTGCATGACTATTCAGCTAGCATGTCCATGTGTAGAGGTGCATAGGAATGGTACTGATGGAAAATTCCATACCCTCTCATTCTTCCAAAGTCCATTTATCCCTGTTATGGTGGATGTATCTTGCTCTTTCCTCTTATGGAGTGGTTCCTTGTAGAATCTGTTTGTGCAACTGCAAATCAGGTGGCCCTAAGGCCTTGAGGGACATGAAGGCCATGAAGTGGCCAGAAAGACTTACTGACCCGAAGGCCTTGGGTGGCCTGAAGTCCTTATGAACTCCAATCCCAAACAGGTGGCCCATGGTGTATATTCCCAGCTGCTATAGTACCGAACAGTACCTGCTACAGTACTGCAATAGTAATTGCTATAGTTCCTGCTTCAGTTCCTGCTATAGTACCGCTACAGTGCCCCACGAATTATGCCTCTTCATGGTTTTGAACCTAGTTCACATGGATGCACTTAGAGAGACCACACCAATGTGTTTCTCACATTGTGCTTTGAATTTTTCTCAGTGGTTAGAATCAGAAAAGTAATACAAGTAATGGTTATATTACTGATGATGAGGAGGGTACAAAAGAAAAATTAAAGGAATGAGGTATTATGGAATAATATGATGAAGAATATTATGTGGTTTATGATTGAGTTTAAATAGTTAATGTTCTTATGTATTTGGATTAACCAATTATTTCATCAATGGTTCTATGATTATATGAATCATGAGATATATAACGATTGTGTTATAGTATTTCTTCCTTAAGTATTTGGAAGCATGAATGTTTTAAATAATTTTATTAAGGTGACAAAAGTATTAATATATGTGGTATGTGAAAATAAGAGGTACACCTAGTGGTTTGTGGAATCTAATTTTAAGATTTATTTTCTAAATTTAGAGTTTTTCTGGACTGTTAATTTGGGAAGATATATTTTGGATGAGTCTTAAGGTTGAAATGGATTAAGTTGAACATTTTATATTATTATTTGAGGTTAAAATATAAATCATTATATTAAATTACCTATGCTAAAACTTTTAGTTTCAATTAAACTTTTATAGCTGAAGTAATAACTCTTGTATCTTATGATTCATAAAATTGCTTTACATGTAAATAATTTATCTTGAACATTCATTTCTAGTGGCCAGGGATGAAGTAAAATTTGATTGAATCATAATCAAATGATTATATTATGCTTATGGAATATTAATTAATGAATAAAGTTTGTTTTCTCAAGTTATTATCTAAATATTAAAATAATACCTTGACTTTATGAAAAAGGACTTTGTAACAAAAATTTTCTCCATTTACTTTTCTTACTAAGAAATCGATGGTTTTTTAATGAATTGTTTTTACAGTTTTTTGACGGATAACTTTCTAATAACCATGTTCTCTATAAATATCCATCAATAAAATGATAATTATATTTCTCTTCCATGTCCATTTCTTCACATTTTAGTAAATCTCTTATATTATAAAGGCTATGTTTTTTTAACCATCACATTTCCCTTTCCCTTTTATTAAAAGGGTGTTTTATTAAACCTATTTCTGATATGGATTTCCCACAAAGGAATATTCATGCATCAAACTTGTTTTAAGTGAAATTTCAAATTTAAAGGATAAAATTTATTGAAAGATGGGAGGGTGTAATGCCAAAAGATTTTATGGAATGTCTCTTTTTAAAATTAATCTTTTTTAAATCTTACATTGCTCACAACACCCAAATTAAACTAATGACAAAATATTATTATAACCTAGTTGTTTATTTGAAAAAATGAATTGTATTAATGAAACTATGAAATTTGTACATTATATATTTAATATTTTTTTTAAATTCATTCAAATGAATTTTTATACCTAAGATAAGAATGAATCAAATTTTACGCATTAAATGACTATATTTTTCTAAAGGAGGTTTTATCACCTCTTGATTGTGCACTTATTTTAAATATAGTTTTTGACAAGTATGTAATTTATATGTGATAAAATAAACTTATTATTGGAAAATAGAAATAAAAAAATTACATTTATCTATTCTTTGGTATTTTTGAGACAAGTTTCGAGTTTTGATGAATAGTGAAAAAAATATTGAATTTTAATTGAAAACGACTTTTTCATCAAAATAATTTATTATGTTAAACTATATTTTTTTATCAATTTTAAAGTTTAATTAGATTAATTTTTTATCATTTAATCTTATTTAGGTAATTATAAAAAATTTCACAATTAATTTGAATATAAAAAAACTTCATTCTTTTGAATGTTTTCACTTTAAAAACTCATATTCACATTCGGTCAATGGGGTTATTCTAAATTAAATTTAATAATTCTATTTTTTGAATTTTGAAAAAAAAAGATTCAATATTTGGAATATATTGTTCCTAATTATGTTAATAGGTTCCTCTTATTTCTTGACGTTATGAATAATAACTTTAGTAATTTTTTATTAACACGGTTAATGGTAAATCGAGTAATTAAAGGTTAAAATAATATTATAAATATTTGAAAAATATCATAAAACATGACATAATTTTATTTCACGAGAGATTATCGACAAAAATATTCCATGGGATGATGTTATTTCATCTTAGAGACACTTGGATGACTTTAATCCTTTTTAGTATCTTATTATAATGAATTTTCAATATGTCATGCTCATGTTTTTAATATGTGGTATATTTTTTATATGAGGTTATTCAGAAGATATCCTCGATAATAAATAATAATTGAAAATATAAAATATTTATCTTTATCATAATAATTAATTTTAATTATTTAGGGAATAAATAATTAAATTAAATTCTTGCACAATGATGATGCATTGATTATTTAATTAATGGAGATATAAAATAAATATTATTATAAATATTAAAATATATATAATTTAATATTATTAAGGTAATCCATGAAATTTTTATATCACCTTTATATAATAGGGATTCATTAAAGGTTTTGGATTGAATTTATCTTGTGTATTGAAATTTATTAAAAGTAAAACTATTGCATAGTGCCAAAATTGATATTAATGATATTTTAAAATAAATAATATTTTATTAAATGATATAAAATTTATAAAGACAAAAAATTATTCTTAATGATTGGGATAATTTTGAAAAATTTATCAATGATCCATTTATGCTTCATTTGAAATTTTATAGTAACTATATTAACCTTTAATATATGAATACACATGTTGTCATGATAAGAGATAATGGGAAAAAATAAGGGTTAAATCCAAAAGATAAGGGATATTTTTTTAATTAATCCTATATATAAATTATTGGATTAATTTTATTTGACCATTATCATCTTAATATCGAATGAGAGTTGTTTAATAGACACTTTTCCATGAAAATAAATTATATATTATTTAAATCAAAGATAGTTACAAAATGTCACTCTTTTTGTATTTAATATATTTTATGTTTTCAAATAGGGGAAAAAATAAAGTTATTAATGAATCAAAATTTATATATAGATCTTAATGAAATTATTTTTATTAATGAAATATATTTTAAATTTTTAAAAATTATATAATTACCTTAAATTGTTCTTCAATGTTAAAATATTATTTATTTAATTAATATAAAAATGAAATAATTAATTTTAAAATTATTTATAATTAATTATATAGATTTATAGGATATATTAGAGATGTATTAAACCATTATAATCTAATTTTCATTGTTTATTTATGTCTTTAATGTCCAATTAAATGAGAAATATCAAATTTTACAATAATGATATTTTATTGAATTATTTTTTTATAAAATTATTTAAAATTAATAAAAATATTAAATTATTGCAATGGGGATAAGATATGGTAAAAAATACCTCTTCCTATTAATATATAGGTCATTTGGAAGTCTTTGAATCTATAATAGCATTATTATATTTTAATATTTTAAGGATTTTAGAAAGTGCCCCTCACCTCAATTATAAAAAGGAACCTCCTCCCTCACTTACTTACACCACTTTGAGGCTTATAGATCAAAAAATAACTACCAATATCTCTTATAAATATCCATATCAAATTTAATTTGGTCCTCTTCTTTCAAAAATACCAACTCTAGATCCCTTAATAAGAGTTCTATAGAAGATTATCGAAGAACATGTAATTGTTTTACCAACTCATTAAAGTTAATTTATTCTTCTATTTACTCTTCATGTGTTGTTTCCATGATAAATTAATAACTATAGTATCAGATATATGATTATATTTTATTATAATTATTAAGGGATAAATATATTCACACTTTTTTCAATCCTAAAAAAATGAAACCATCTCCTGTGTGTAAGTACGACTTACCATCTCCATACCATGGTGTAATTTATATTTCATCACTACTTTATTTGGATTGGTATAATGATGTATATAATAGATATAAATAAAAAATATGACATTATATTGATATTTTATAAATAATATATCATCCAATTCCTTACCCTTTTACCATTAATGGAATTATACAATCTATCATGTGTACATACGGGCTACTGTCTCCACAATGCAATGTGATTAATTTTCCTTTTTTACCATTCAAGAATTATTATAAAATTATATATAATGAATATATATTATATTTAAATAATTTTTTTAATTATATATATGACTGAATAATTATTTAAGTAAGAGGAACCAAAAATTACATGTTAAAGAATACTTGAAATCTATGCAATTAACACCCTAATCTGTAAAAATAATGAACAAATATTAACAAACGGCTGATAATATGGTATAAGATGATCATAAAAGATATCATCAATATAGATATGGCTCTGGTATAAATTAATAAAATTATTCAAATCATTACAAATAAGGATAAATCATGTTAAAAGAAATTAAATTGCTATGTAAGGGACTTCCTCACAAAATCCTTTCATTGAGGAAATTTTGATGTTATACACCATAATTATTTTATGAGGTGTATATATAGACCCTTTGACTTATTATTTCATTAAATTAATTAATATAATGTTATTTAATGTTTTTTAAAATGTTATTCTACCACGTGGATTAAGATTTAAATGTTCAAAGTGGTATGAGACACTTTGAATGTTTAATGCTTTAATTATCAAATGTTTTTATCCATGTCAATATTATTGATATTATTTTACATTTTTTTATATAACATTGTTATAATGTATCTTTTATTTATATTTTTATTTTCATTCAAAAAATTTCAAAAAATTAATCTTTTATATGTGTATTATATAGAACCTTTTGACAAACAACAAAAGGAATGTTATATTCTTAATGGATATAGAAACAATTACCTTTCCAATATCATGGAAAATATTTTATTTTCATCTTTAATTTCAAGATTTTATGTTTCATTAAATGAAAATTCATATTTATATTTTTTTGTTATTTTGGTGTTGAAAATGTTTTTTCAAAGAAAAGGGTTTTTAGGTATTGAAAATGGGTTCTTAGATAAAAAGTGTATTTATAAATGAAAGTATTTCTCATATGGGTTTAAAAGGTGTTTTTCCTCAATAATTTTCTGTGATGTCATTTAATGTATTTTCATCTATTTCAATATCATTTCTTTGAATCCTATAATTAATTAAGGTTTATCTATTCTTATACCATCTTCCATACTTTAGTAAATGGTTTGTTGTCAATTTTATTGGGGAAGTATTGATATACCATATGACTAGTTATTTATTTTGTTAATACATATTGATTCATTGGTATTATTTATTAATGTGGGAAATTCATTAGATATGAAATTATGGGCGAGGAACAAACATATAAATCCCCTCAATGAATCATTTGTAACAACCACGACCCCATTATCCGAAATTCGGTGGCCATTTTATTACAATGGAATTGATATAATAGATTACATAACAAATTATCGATCAATTTTGTAGTATTTATGAACTATATACAAACATGGTTACCTTATTACATTGGTAATTAAATATAGAATAATAATATAAAAAACTTCTGGATTCTTATGGAAAGTTATATAATATGAAAAAATAAACATTCCATCAATTCACTAAAAATAAAAATGCATTAATTGATTTTGTTATAACCAAAACCTCATGGAAAGTAAAATTTGAATTCTGAATGAAGAAAATAATTATTTATTAGACATCATGTATTTAGAACATGAATAATTATATCGTCAATATGGTTTATTTCTATGGGTAAAAACCAATAAAATTGTATTTGGAACCAATCACAAAGGGTTTGTCACCAACTATTTGTTCTCTTGAGAAATGTCGATGCATCAAGGGGGTATCTATAATCGGGCCCTACCTATAATTGAAAGTCCAAATCATTATTTATACATATGTTCAATTCAACAACAACACTATATTTAAAATGGTATATGACATGAAAATAATCATATCCATGATACAATAAATATGGATATTTGTCGGATGATGATAATAAATAAAAGGGAAATATACAGACACCACACACGGGGAATATATGGTCAAAGGGAATATCATAATTTTTTACATGACAGAATGTATGTAAAGAATAATTATAAATTTAAATGGGAAAATAATCTAATATAATGAAAAATTATGTATAACTAAACTGAAGACATCTGAAATTATTTTTAAGAAACTTTACAAAAGGGCCTCTTTAGTGTGATTAAAGGAAAAAATATAGAAGATTTTCTAAAGGGAGAAAAGGAATCATTCTTATCATAAAAATGAATGTGCAAAGGATAGTTTTCATGATATTAAAACAAATTTTTAAAAAATACATGTCTTAAAATATATTATAGGGTGTACTTGAAAATAGGTAAGAAATTGGAATATTTCTTAATTCGGGCTTTCTTATCAATAAGAATTAAAAAAGAGATTTATTAAATATGAATTTAACTATAAGAGGAAGAATAATTGAGGTAGGAATTTTTTTGGAACATTTACACATAATATAGGAGTATTAAATATGAATAATTAATAATAGAATTAGGGTAATGAGAGAGAAGTCATAACCCGAATGAAAAATAGAGGTTCGGAGAGAATCCATTACCTTATGTCTGAAAGTGTTCTACACTTTCAGTTTATGTTGTAGATATTTAAATTAGATTAACTAATAATTTAATTAATAGCATCTTAAACATTTATTTTATTTATTATAATTTTATTATGTTCAATTATGTCATTTTTAATGAGTATTAAGATTCAACTTTGTCGTTCAGGAGTTTTTGTTTCCTTGGTTTTCAAGATTAGTTCACTTGTATACATATATAGAAGTTAATGTAAAGTGGGATTAACTATAAATAATTTAAATTAAATGTCATTTTTGAACATAAATAGTAAGAAATTGTCTTAAATGTATAATTTTCCATATATGAGGATGATTAATTAGATAAAATGATATTGATGAATGCTAGTTTATTTTGGTGCAGTTTCGATTATAATGAAACAGTTCTGTTTTATTAATTATTATTATGTATATATATAGATTCATCGACATTATATGACTTATAATATGTATAATAAAATTATATTTAACCATAATAATTGTTTTATGACAATCCTTGAATGTGGAAATGTGAAATGAAAATGCATCGACCATGATGGCGATAAATCCGCACTTCACAGATGATATTTTCATTTTTAGAATAAAAGGGAGAGGATAAGTGGATTAAAGATTTATTTACCATTAACACAAAAAAAATTCCATTATATATAAGATAATAGAGTTGTCATGCAATCTTTTATAGAGTATGTTAATGAATCATAAAAAAAATTAAATGAAAAAGAAAATAATGGAAAATGAAAGAGGGTTTTACCTTGTGAATTTCTTATCCTTGAGAAACTTCTTAAGGGGATTGGTATTTATAAGTTAGTGAGACCAATGTTCATAGATGTGGTGAAGAGACTTGGGAAGAGAATTTTTTAGGAATTGGAAGAGCCTCAAAGATTAAGTGGTGTGAGGGGAAGAGGTGGTGAAGGGTATTTTCTCATTATTTTGTTCATTAGGTTATTATTCCCACAAGATTATGAATATATTAAGAATTATCACTAAATTTATTAAAATAATGAAGGATATTTCGAGATTATTTTATTACATAATATATAAATCATCCATGACTATGTAATTCATGTATTTAGCTTATATCATAAATTATCATATTTCATTATTCTGTACAAATTTATCTATTTTAGAAAAATACTAAAAAATCATTGTAACCTTTTTCCAATGTGTAAAATTAAAAAATTAAATTAATTTTATTATAATAGTGTTATAAATATGATAAATTTACCTTTTAATTAAAATAATAATTTACTCTCGAATTATAAATGTTAAAATTATAACTGATTTTATAACACTTTGAAAAAATAATTAAGGTCTTATAACACTATCTTATCATAATAATACAGAAAAATGTTAGTTTATGAATAAATTTTAGAAAAATAAATTTTCATTTAAATTATTATATTATTATTAAATTGAAAATAAACATTTGTGTTTATAAAATTATTAACACTTAATTAATAATTTATAAAATATTTATTTAATTTTACAATGATAAAATTATATCATATTACCATATATAAGATGAATAATTTTTATTCACACTTTAATAGGTGAGTTCACTATTCTATTAGATTTATTAATCTTTCTAAGGGTCACATTACTATTCCAAAGGTCAAGTATCTATTTCATTAATATATTTTCCGTAATTTCTAGAAAAAACCACTTATTTCATTAATTATTCATTTATAATGTTTTGTGTTCACTATGTAATTTTATATGATTTATTCTATATAAAATATATTTTTTCAATGTAAGCTATTCAATTAATTGAATTTATTTAATAGGATACAAATCGTAACATCATGGGGTGTTATATTCTTCCCTATTTCAGAAATTTAATTCTTGAAACTGTTCATGAATATTTCTATCTAAAACGATGTGGGTGGTTATTCTTCATTACATCCTCAGGATCCCACGTTTCTTCTTACAATTCATGGTTTCTCAAAATAACCTTTACAATTTGAGTCATCTGATTTATCAATACTTTCTCTCTAGTATCAAGAATCTCAATATGCAGTTTTCAATATCAAAAATTAGATACCGGTTCTATTTTATCATATGTGAGTACATGTATTGGGTCTAGGATGTACTTATTTAATAATGATATGTGGAACACATCCTTAAAATTGGAAATAATTGGTGGTATTTCATATTGATAAACTAAAAATCCAATTATTTTTATAATTTCAAATGGTCTGATGTACCTATGGATTAGTTTCCTTTTCTTACCAAACCTTAAGATCCCATTTCATGGATATACATTCATAAATATATTATCTCCAATTTGAAATTCAAAATCCTTTCTTCAGTTTTCATCATAACTCTTTTTTTCTTCATTGAGATACTTTAATAAAATATTGGATTATAGTGAATGATTATTGACATAGATTAACAATAGATAACAATTTTGGAATAATTAACACATTACACAAATACATTCCCAAATACATTATTAATTTAGTGCCTTTGGAAACATGAAAACATAAAAACTGGTACATAAGTGAGCTACATTATCTCCCACTAGGTTCTTTTTTTACTATCACCCTTCTTAATCACAACATACATAATACACATATTCATAACCTAGGGAAGGAAACATAAAAATGGGTGAGATAAATTCTTAATAAGGGTAAAAATGGGGGAAAACAAAGCATAAACATGATCATAGGGGTATGATAACGTGATCAAAACATTAGAATATCATACCCTGCATATCAAAGATCATTAAAATAAATCATGGCATAAATCATGGAAGTTCATAAGACATTAATCATAAGAAAATAAATTACATAATCCCTAAAATAATAACATAGTATTAAAATATTGAAATGTGGAAAATACATAAGCATAAAATATGATTTCCATAATAGTCAAGGAATCAATACCAAGGTCATATTGGTAGTATGGGTTCACTCCCCATACCATCTTGGTAGTCATAGTTCACTCCCACATCCATTTTAATAGCCTTATTTCACTCCAAATACATTCTTGGTTATCATGGTTCACTCCCCATTACCATCTCAGTAGTCTAGGTTCACTCCCAAGACTATCTTAGTCTATCTCATTAGATATAAATCTTTACCCAATACATTATAGAGAGATATTATTACCACCCGTCACATAGTGATATCATACATACATGTTCCACAAGATTATTAAAAATCATATCATAACCCATGAAATGAAATGGATATAATAATAATGTAATCATATCATAACCTGTGAAAAAAGATACAGGTTTTATAATCATTTTATTAAAAGAATATCAACTAAAAATAAGAATGTTTCAAATGAATATACCCATGAAAGGGAAATAGGTTTTATAAATATCATTCAATCAAAAAAAATAAACAATTTAGATAATGAATATGATTGGAAACTGTGAATAATTTCACTAAAAATGCACGAGTGACACAAAAATATATTGCCTTAGATGATAAATAATTTTTTAAGTTACTTTAAAACAATTTATTGAGGAAAATATCATTTCATATTTTGAAAATACTTTTCAAAACATAAAATATCATGAAACCCATTTTCTTTGAAAATACCATGAAAGGATGAATGAAATCATTTTGAAAACAATTTCCCATGAAAACTTAAAAAAGAATATTGAAAAAAATTTGGAAACCATTTTCCTTGGAATCTTATAAAAGAATATAAAACATATTTTGAAAATAATTTTCCAAAAAAATTTATAAAATATTCTTGAAAATGTTTTGAAAACCCTATTCCTTGAAAAAATTTAAAATAATCATGAAAACGTATAAATAAATATTTAAAAAATTTCAATACTTTTATTTAAGAATTTCATTTTTAAAACACATATGGGAATATTTTAATACCAATTAAAAAAAATTTAACAGAAAACATTTTTTAATGCATTTAGAAAACATGTTTTTAAAAGGGTATAGATTTCTAACCGGAAGGAAAGATATAGCCACATTTGTTTGAAAAAATTTTTAATTATCTTAAATACCGATGAGTGGGAAAATGGTAAGAAAACATAAAGATATCCTAAATAATGAGACAATAAGAAAATTAATGATAGTTCTTAAGATATTTATCATAACATTTCATCAAATTAAGAATAATAAAAAAATCTTGAAAAGTGATGAGAATACTTCAATAAGGTATTAACACTTGGTAATTTTGAACCATAGTACCCATGTATGAAAATAAAAATACATGTACCTTAAAATTAATTGAAATTAATGATAATCAGGATATAATTTTTTTTAATTCATTATATACACTTCATGTAAAAATATAGGTGCCTAACATGGCTTATGTCTCAAAGAAGATAAATTGAGACAAAATTACTTCACTGATTTGGTAACTTTTGAAACTTAAAAACCATTAATGAAATATCATAAAATTTATATTTAAATACCCATAAATATTTCTATAACAATTAAAGAATATATCCATGGTATGTATATATACCACTCAAAAGGAATTGGTGGTGAATAAAACATGAATCTTATATAAATAAAATGTGAGATGAAATTCCATTACCTTTGTGTCTTGACTCCCATCATACTTGTAAAAAATTACTATATGATAAATATAAGTTTATTATAAATATATAAAATAACAATATTATTATATCTAATACCATATATTTTCAGACTATGACATTATATTACTAACTTGTTAATAATTCTTTGTTAAGGTTTCACTTCGGGTAATATTTGTTTTGTTCTTCGCAAGTGTCCTAATTTGTTATTTCTTTGGTCCTTATACATATTTCAAAACTTCCATAATTTAAACCATGATATCAATATCATATATATTCAGTATATTTTTATTATATTAATATATAAAATATATTATTATGAAATGCAAGACACCGTTCATGGAGACGGTAGGCGGTACGTATGTAGGAACATTATTTATATTTTATTATCGTATTGATAAAAAATGAAAATATTTTTTTTATATTTGTATATAATATAAATATACTATAATTTCTTTATGGAATATATATCATATAATTCTCTAAATACATCCTTAATACATTAAAATTAGTGTGTGAATGAATCATATCGCTTTAAAGGGGCGGTTGTCCACAATTCCTGAAATGAAATTATCGTATTTACACCAAATGGAAATTATAAATATATGTGTTTTAAAAGGATTAAATAATATTAAATACATAAGAAATATAATATTTAAAATATATAAAACTATTTTCCATCATAATTTCCACCATGAGGTGGTAAAGAAAAAATGAATAATTATTGTTTGGAGAGGTGGAAGTTCGATGTACACAAAAACAGTATGTTAATTACCCATTAGATAGAAGTGTGTGTAAGTGTATGTAAAAATATTAGAAAAAAATTCATTTTATATTATGGATAATGGTTATGTTATTAAATATTATAATAAAAATATTTGAGGTTGTGAAAAATGGAAATAACATAAAAGAACTTGAGGAAGAATGATACCTCTTATTCGGGTAACTCCTTTTGGTTTCCATCAAATAAATTCCATGAATTGGTTTCTTCACAAGGGGAGGATTTTAGGATTTTGTGTTGGATGTTGAGGATATATGTTTTTAGATATTGGTCAAGCCAATGTGGCTATATAGGTGTGAGTAAGTTGGAGGAGGGGAGATTTTTGTAGTGGATGAGGAGTTGCACTCTTGTAAATTTTTGGAAATGGAATTCCACCAAAATATTTCCAATGTAAAGTGTCTCCCATAATAGAAAACATTCAATAAAATGGATTATATTGTCTAAATATGGCAGGAAAATGGATCTTTTATAATTTTACAGGTTATTTCGGCCATGGTTTTGTCCCTAATTATGCGTAATTTGTCCTTAAAAATTGTAATTAATTTTAATTGCATTCACTAATATTTTTGTTCGAAAAAATAATTTTTCTTTATTTTAATTTATAAAAATTTATGAATAAAAATATTTAATAAATATTTCTAAATTCTAATCATATAAGTGAAAACAATTAATAAAAATTTAATCATGTAGTCGGGTCGACAATGCGAGTTGTTAAAGTAAAAACATCCAGACGTTTTTATGTTTTTATTGTTAATTTCAAAGTGAAATTGATTACAATGACCTAAATATGATTAATACATACAAATGTTATATATTTAAACTTTAAAACTGTTTTAAAATAAAACTTACCCATTTAAATAAATTATATGAAAATGAATATTTGAACTAAAATTCATTATTATTTAACATTTCATTAAAAAATGAAACGACACAAAAATATAACAAAAATTTACCCTAACCTAATTTTTATGTTTATATTTCATATAGGTTGCTTATTTTAACATATATAGTCCATAAAATATTCAAAAATTGGATTTAAAATAGGTTTTCCTTTAAAAGGCTGTGAAAATATCTTAATAAGAAATATAGTATTTTATGCATTAAATTGGGTTTATTTATATATTAAGCCTATCAAATATATTGGATGAATATCCAAAATATTTGATTGAATAATATATATATATATATAACATTAATTTGACCCACTAATTGTTATTAATTTAATTTATTAGGGTAAAATGCTTTGTGGTATAATAATATTTTCCATTATTTTCAATGGTTTTTCATATTAATTTCTAATTAATTTATAACTAATGGATTCATTTTATATTTGGGTAATCCATATATTCTAATAATTTATATAACTCTTTTCATATCTAATTATATAGTGTATAGGTTATATTAAATAATATATCTTTATTCAGTAAAACTCGATATTGCCTGTTATACATGCATCGAGGAAAACCATTATTGAATGTAATGCAAGCCAACCTTGCTGTTACACGTAGAGAAATCTAAAATTTATGTTGAGTGTAGTGAATTATTAACTTGGTTTTTCATATGACTCAAGCCATACATAGTTATTTAATATAAAATAAATTATTTTTAGTGTTGCGTGAAATAAAAAATATCAAAAAGATTAAATTAATTTGAAAAACCATTTCCAAAAATCTCTTGGTGCTACATGAATACTATTATCTTTTATCATTGTATCTTAAATAATTTTTCTTCATATAAGTTTCCTATCACAAACTTTAACCAAACAAGTTGTAGATCAAAATATCTTTCCATATAATTCTTTATATGGTGCCATTCGAATACAATAATGGAAACTATCATTGTAGGAAAATTCTGCCAAAGGTAAATACTAATACCATATATCTTGAAAGTAAAATAAGCATGATATCAACATGTATTAAAATGTTTTAATAGTCCTTCGATACTATCTATTAGTTTGAAAGTGATAATCCATACTCAAATTAGGCTATTTATCCAAATCATTCGGAATAATCTTCCAGAATTTTGATGTAAATCGGTGATCATAATCATACACAATCGATGTAGGTGCACCATGAAGTCTTACATTTTCATTAATATATATTCTTTCTAGGTTCACAAGAGTTAAATTTTATCTTATAAAAATTAAATGGGCCCATTTTTTAAGGTAATAAAAGACAAACCATATTTCAGCATTCCTTCTAGGTGTCCATGGTAGTCTCATGACAAAGTCTATCATAATTTCTTCCCATGCCAACATAAAAACAGGTAAAGGTTACATGACTCGTCTAGGATGTTTTCTATCAGCATTTACATGTTAACAAACTATACACCTTGATAAATAGTCAACAATTTCTCACTTCATTTTATCTCTCCAAAAGTACTCTTGCAGATCTATATATATCTATTTTCTACTATGGTGTATAGAGGGAATTTTTGATATGAGAATCTTCTAATAGTTTTATTTTTAGCTCAGGTATTTTTGGAACAGATAACCTATTTCCCAATTTCATAATTCAATCTTCATACATGATGTCTTCCAATATTCAATCCTTAATGGATTTAATTTTATTTTTAAAATTCTTATGATTGAATTGAGATCTTTTTGTCTTCTCCAGTAAAATGGTTTAGCAATAATTTTAAAGAGGAGTGATGATTCCCATTATATAAGAATTACCATATCCATCTTTACTAAGTGAATGAATATAAGATCTTTCGCTCTCCTCATTTGGGTTATATTTCTATGATCTTTCCTTCTTAATTCATCTTCCACCTTATTTGATTTTCCTGGACTGTAGTGTATTGTGAAAATCATAATATTTGAGTAATTAGAGTAACCAAATTTTCTTCATGTTGAGTTATTTCTGTGTAATGATGTATTTAAAAATATTTTGATACATATATACCTTACATATTTCACCATATAGATACTGCATTGATATCATCAGAGTAAAGATTATGTCTTCTAACTCAATATCATGGGTTGGATAATTTTTTTCATTAGTTTTCAACTGCCTTGATGCATATGTAATAACTTTATAATTTTGAATAAGGATACACCCAAGTCCTTTATTTGATGCATCCCTATATATAAGATACCCATTGTTTCCTAATAGTAGAGTCAAAATCTGATCATTGACTAATCTTCTCTTCAATTCCACAAAGAATTATTCAAATTATTTTGTCTATACGAACATAACCCCTTTACATGTTAGCTTGGTTAACGAGTTAGACAATCAGGAACAGTTTTGAGGAAAACACTGTTAGTAACCTGCTAAACCAATGAAACTATGTATCTTATTTTTGATCATTGAAGTATTATATTCTTGGATTAAATTTTTCTTGAAAGGATCAACTGATATTCTATACTTAGAGACAATATAGCCAAGAAAATAAATTTTTTGAAGCCATGATTCACACTTTCTAAATTTACCATATAAATCGTTTCTTATAAGAGTCTCAAGAATAATCTTCATGAGAATCTCAAAGTCTTCATAAATTTTATAATACACAAGAATATCATAAATAAAAACTAAAAAATATTAAAGCTACTACATGAATACTCTATTCATTATATCCATGAAAATAGAGGGTTCATTAGTCAATAAAAATGGAATTACTATGAAATTGTAATGTCTATATCTCTTTTTAAAAGACATCTTTAGAATAACATCCCTATTTACTTACAAATATTGAGACTGAGAACAAAGGTCAATATTTGAGAAATATTGAGCTCCATGAAGTTGATCAAATAAATCATTAATGTGGGGTAGATGATACTTGTTATTTATTTTAATAGCATTGATTTCTCTATAGTCAATTCACAGCCTCAAGGATCCATATTTATTCTTAATAAATATAATAGGGCATCCCCATAGAGAAAAACTTGGGAGAATGATTATATTATCACTAAAATCCTATATTTTTGTGTTCAAATCTACTAATTCCGTAATTTCCATTCTATAACAAGTCATTTATATTGGTCTTTCATTGAGGATCATATCAATGGTAAATTTAACTTCAAGCTCTGGGGGGTGATCGGGTAATTCCTCCAGAAATACATCATTGTATTCCTGAACGACTAGTACATCTTAAATTTGAAGATGATTTTACTCATCCTTAAATATTTTTTTCTCTTCTTCATCAATAATTTTAATATATTAGATCTAATGGGGGTGGATCTAGATAAAAATGAAATTATGAAGTTTCTTCTCAAATTATTATATATTATATATCATACTCACAAGTCATAATTTCTTTCTTTTTATAATAAATTGTTGCATAATATTATGAAATATAACCTATTCCAAGGATTATTTCAAAATAAACTATTGTTATAAGGATAAGGTCAGAAAGTAGAGTATTTTTATCTTCCATTATGGTAAATGGACGACACATTTTTATTTTAATGAGTCTTCCCTTAGGGGGCTTGACTGAACGAATCAAAAGGGAAATATCTAATTTTCTTAGAAAATAAGGTTTATATAAAATATTTTGATGATCCGAAATAAATTAACGAATTTGATTTATTTTAAAATAGGATTAATATACCTACCACCACATCATTAGGGATATCTAATACAGCTATAGTGATCGTATAAGGTTGGACATCTCCCATTGGCCTCTTCTTTGGTAGATTCCCTTAAAAATAGATACATTGATTTCAATAATTCCTCATTTAATTATAATTGAATCATTTAAATTCATTGATTTGTTTCTTTACAATGTAATAATTATCTTGATGATCCTTTTCTCTACACATATAGAAAACTCTCATGCCTTTCAACCATTTACAAGGATGATTCTTTCCACAATTCTGCATAATGGAAATTTATTCATTACTTTCTTCTTCTTTGATGCTTCACCTTTTCAATAGATATTTAAATACCTCTAATTATATTGATTTAAATTTAACATATAAGATCTAGAAAATTTGTTCTCCATTTTGATGGCTCTTAATACTATTTCATCATATTATAAAATAGTTTTAAAAGCTAGTTCCAAACTAGGAAAAGACATAAGTCCTTCAAATAAATGATCCATCTTGCCTTCAAATTCATGTGTGTAACCAATAGAATAACTATATAGTATTATAAAGGTATCCTCATACTCTACAACACTCTCTTCTTACCTTAATTTAATTTAAGGTATTTTCTCTTCATTTAAGTTTGTTTCCCACATTGGAAATATTTTTTAAAGAACATTTCTTTAAAATTTATCCATTACATGTATTCTATTTTTTCTTCCTACTTAGTATTATGGATCAAAGAAAAATATTTATCAAAACCACTATTGAGACAATAAACATCCAATAATACATTTTCATTTTCATTCCATCCCAATGCCGGTAATATATTTTCAAGGGACTTAATCCACTAATCATCTACCAATGGATTAGTAGTCTCATAAAAATATGGAGGATTTTCCATTTTAAATGATCCAAAATATGTTCATTATGGTTATTCATGATAACATGTTTATGTTTCCCTACAATAGACATGATTTTCATAACTCCAATAAAAACTGTATTGATATTTTCAATTATGAAATCCCTACATTGTTTGCGGGTATTTATTCTATTCAACATATTAGGCTCCATCACTAAATATTGGAACACACTATGTTATCTCCTAATCATCAGGAGTTTTGAGAAAAAAATTCTCTATAATAAGTGATTAAAATTATCATGTTTATTTAATATCTAGTTTCCAGGTATTCCACTAAACTTTCTCTGATGCTAACTATAACATCCCCGACCCTAGTAGCCCAGAGTTGGTGGTCATTTTATTATATTGTTATAGATACAAGGGATAAAATCATTTAGGATCAATAAATTTAGTAGGTTTGAATATCTAGATACATACATGGTTCCCTTATTACATTGGTGCATAAAAAATGGAAACAAACTACTTTTGGTCACTAATTCAAATAGTTCATCATCATAATCTGGGGATAGAAAACAAAAGAAATGTGAGCTCAAAAACTTAGTAACAATGATGTGATATAATAATAAATGAATAAAAGTCAATAAGGCATAGAAATTTTATCAAGGTAGATAATCTAGAAAAAAAACATATGACATTTGTTCATTAAGAATGAAGATTCATCCATAGATTTTGTTATACTAAAAACCTCATAGAAAGTAATAATTGAATACTCGATTAAGAAAATTATAATTTATTGGAAAAATTGTATCTTGAAAATGAAACATTATAAAATAAATAAGGCTTATGTATATGGGTAAAAAACCCATCATCACTTGTTTGGAAACACACACGAAGGGTTTATCAGCAAATTTGATGTCTTGTTATACATATTGATGCATCGAGGGGATATCTATAAATGGGCCCCACCCATCACTTCAAGTATAAATCATTATTCACATCTATATTAAATATAATAACAAAATTTTATTTAAAAATGATTTAGATATAAGATATTAATAATATTCATGATACAGTAAATTTGGATATTTGATGTAATATGATTATAAATTAATTGGAAATATACATACACCACACACAAATAATAAGTGGTCAAAAAAATGTTAAAATGATTACCAGGAAATAATGAATTTACTTAATTATTAGAAATTAATAAGGGAATATAGGAACATACCCTGATAAATGTTTTTCAAGTTAAGTAAAAACATGTGAAAATATGTTTTAAGAAAAGTTAGAAAAGAGTCTCTTTAGTGCGATGAATGGAAAAATATAAAAGAGTCTCTAAAGTGGCCAAACACATAATTTTTTTCATAAAAATTGGAGTGAAAAATATATTTTTCCATGATAATAAGATTTATTTTAGAGAAATATTTATTTGGATTAAAATATATTATGGAGTGTACTTGAAAATGGGTAATAAATTTTAATGTATCTTTAAATTAGGCTTGTATATCGGGAGGAATTGAAAAAGAATCATTATAAAACATAAGTTTCACCATAAAGGTAAGAATAATTGAGATATAAAAATATGTTTGGAAAATAGAAAAATAATTTAGTATGTTTTTATAAGAATAATTATGAATTAAATTGGGTTCAATAGGGGGAAAGTGTAACCCAAATGAAAAATGGATGTTCGAGGAGAATATGTTAACTTATGTCTAAATGTGTTCTGAACTTTCGCTTAATGTCATGGATAATGAAATTTAATGCAATTATAATTTATGTAATAACATTTTAAACATTTATTTTAATCATAATAATTTTATTATGTTCATTTATGACATTTTTGATGAGTTATAAGATTAAACATTGTCATTTGGAGTGTTCATTTCCTTGGTTTTCATGATTTGTTCACTTGTATACATGTATTGAATTTCATGTAAAATGATATTAATACTAAATAATTAAAATTATATGATAAAAATGAACTTATATAATATTAAATGTACTAATATAACATTTTTTCAGATATGAGGAATATTCATTAGACAAAACTTTATTGATGAATGTATGTTTATTTTTGTGAATTTTTTATTATCACAAACTAGTTTTGTTTTATTAATTTATATTAAGTATATACACTAGTTATTGAACATTATTAAAATCTTATTATATATAATAAAATATTATATAATCATAAAAAAATTTATGACCGTCCTTGAAGGAGATAATTGAAAAAGAAAATTCAACGTCCACAACGATGGTAATTCAGCACATCACAGATGATATTTTCATTTTTTGAATAAAAGGCAGAGGATAGGAGGATTGATGATTTATATTCCATTAGTAAAATAAAATTATAGTATATATAAGATAATATATTATCATGCATCTTTCAATATATGAGGTGAGGTAAGGATAATAAAATAAATGAAACTAAAAAGAAAATAATGGAAAATGAAAGCGTATTTTCCCTCTTTAATTTATTCTCATGGATAATCTTCTTAAGGGGTCTGGGATTGTTATTTTAGTGAGGCCAAAGGCTATTAGATGTGGTTAATATTCTTGGGAAAATTATTGGGCTATAACAATACAAGATTATAGTCATAAGAGGTTTGAGGAGAAGATGTGGTGAGAGGTGGAATTTATAGTGGGGGAGAGGGGTGTTTTCTCGTTATTTTATTCATTAGTTTATTATATGACATTATGACTATAAATTTTTTGAGAATTATCACAAAATATATTAAAATAATTAATTATGTATCTGTATTATGGGTTTACATTATCCATAAATAATATATGACTCAATAATTCATATATTTAGTTTATATTGTAAATTACCATATTTCACTCTTTACAAAACAATCAAGTATTTTAGAAAAACCCCAAAATTTCACCCTAACCATTTTTAAAAATGTATAATTATAAATGGAACTCTATTTTATGAAAATATTTTTATAAATATGAAAAATTTATTATTTAATTAAAATAATCATTTACATGAAAAATACCAATTTTAAAATTATAAATGATTTTATAACACTTTGAAAATTTAATTAAGTTCTCATAACATTATCTTATAATCATAAGACAAAATAATAATAAGATATGAAAGTAAATTTTCTTTTAAATAGTTTTATTTATTATAAAATTTAAAATAATCATTTATGATTTTAAAAAAAATAATCACTTAATCAATAATTTCTAAACCATATATTTACTTTTATTATGATATAATAATATCATATTACCATTTATAAGATGCCTAAATCTTATTTATACTTTTATAGGTGAGGTTACTATTCTATTGGCCATATTACTATTCTTAAGGGTCACATTACTATTTCAAATGTCAACTTACTATTTCATTAACATATATTCCATTATTTCTAGAAAGAAACCATTTATTTTATTCATTATTCATTTATAATGTTTTTTTGTGTTCTCTATTTGATATTATATGATTTATATTATGTGAAATAATTTTCTATGCAATGTAAGCTGTCAAATGAATTGAATTTATTTAAGAAGATATATACTGTAAAATATTAGGGTGTTATATCAGTAGTCTCTTGATACGAAATCAGTTGGGGAAAAATCCTTCATGTTTATTTCTAGGAAGATTGAAATTGTAAGGAGGATATATCATGAAAAAAAAAACATACATGTTTGTACCCATAAACTTAAAATTTATTAAGGATAGATCCTGATATTTACTATCGTGAGGAAATATCTTGATAGTGAAGACTTCTCTCATTTTTCATTTCATCATAATTATCATTCCAGGGGATTATTTGATTAGTTAAGAAACCAATGGTCAAGTAAATATCATGTGATTATTTATTTGGAATTAATCAATCTTCTTTTATTGTTTCCAAATTTATTATACATTATTAGATCAAGTTATCTTCCACTATATTTTACCCTTAATGTGAATTTGAAATCACCCTTTTCTTATGTTTTATTTTTCCCTATGATTCCAAGATGTCAATTATGACTGATATGTAAGGTTAAGCTAGGTGGATAATGGTGTTCTAAAAGGAATCATTATGTTGTTTTTTGTAGTTTGAATTTTAAAATATATTTAAATTACATATCTAGTTTTCAAAAACTACAAAATTATTTTTTTATTCTGTCCTTCTTGGTCATCAAAGAGATAAGTATTTGAATACATCAATTTTTTTGAAGAATAACACAAAATAAACTAGGAATAACCATTAAGATTTTATTATTAGAAAATGGAACTAAATATACATCCATGGAACATAAAATTATCTAAAAATAGGTGATAATGTATAATGTTTTGATGGTGATGAATCCACAATAGAATGGAGTTTTGGAAAGGAAGAAACACAAGATAAATAAATTTTACAAGATGTTATTTATATAAAATATCATTTATCACCACTATTTAAAATTCATGGTGAATGGTCATATGTACAATTAGAATTGAGTGTTTCTCAGTATTGAATTAGAGAAGATTCTATATGGAATGTGGCATAATAGTAATTCACCATTGAATTATCTTAGAGTATTTGGAAGAAAATGTATCATTTAGTGTATTGAGCAAAACCAGTAAAATCATAGTGATTTTTTTTGATGATGTTATATTTTTAATATACCTAGAAAATAGTAAAAAATATATATATTTCAACAAATGGATCAAAAAAATAATTGATATAAATGATGTAGAGGTTGATAAACATCAAGATATAAATAATTCTATAATTTTTTTGATCAATTTAATGATGAATAATAATATATAATTAAAGATTTAATATTATATTATAGTATTTTAAATAATGAATTTTTAGAAGTTAAATCAGAAGAACAGAATGGTAAAGGAGGTAATCAACATATGAATGAAAAAAGTAGTATCATTGGAGTTGATTCAAGAAATGTTATTGGAGATAAAATTTAATCAATATTGACCCATAATTTGAGAATAATAAATAATACTTATTAATAATTATAATTTTAAATAATTTTTTTTAAAGAAACAGAAAATGACGAATCATGGGTGAGATCTATGAAAGATTAATTTGACCAAATTGATGATAACACAAATTTGGATATTATATAGATAACTATAAATAATAATGTGATTAGTACCAAATAGTTTTATAAAAATTACTTATGAACATGCAAGAGTGATTTAAAATAAAGAGAGGTTTGTGTATAAAGGTTATGCATTGGTTTAAGGTGTTTATATTGATGAAATATTCACTCCATTGATGGAATTTATCATACTCTTTTTATCAGTGGATATTTAAAAAAAGTTTATAGTCCTTCAACTTGATGTGAAGATTTCAGTTATAATTGGGATCCTAAATGAATAATTTTATATTAAATAATTCTAGAATGATATCTTAAATAAATAATTCTATATCAAAAAACTTATAGGATTTATTCAAGGAGATGATGCTTCAAAAGTGTGAAATTTATAAGAAGTATTTTATGGCATAAATAAAACACCATGTTCTAGGTATTCAAGAATAGATACTTATCTGAGAAAGATAAAGTTCAATAGACTATGGGTTTATCAAAACCTCCATGTAAAGGTCTCTAATAAAATGTTGTTTATGATGATAGTGAATGGGAATTATGTTATATTCAGGGGAAGCTAGTAGAATTCATTTGATAAATTTTCATAGTTATTGTGTTTAAAATTTTAGATTACAGTTAAAGTGTTAACTAACTTTGTATGGATACAGGTATGTCAAGAATGAGGGAGTAAATTTACATAAAAAGTGAAATTTTCAATAGAATTGTTAAATAAGTTATGAATTAATGGATGGACACTAAATTCAAATTTAACTAATGTTAGAAATTAATTGGAATACATAAGGGAAGAAATGGACTATAGACAACTTTTTGTAAAAGAATTATTTGAATTTTAATTTATCATACATCAATATGACATGATATCCTCTATGAAAAAAATTAGAACTTTTTCGATGTATTCCAAAGTAAGAATATCATATGAAAGTGAAAAGAATAATGATCTATGTTTAGGAAATAGTGAAGTATTTTTTTGTTTTAAAGGATAGATAAGATCTTGATTTTTTGGATTATTTAGATGCTAACTATGATGGTGTTATTAGTGATAAAAAATAAAAAAGTTGAAACTATTTCTTTAATAGTAGATATTGGATGGGATGGTTAAGTAAGAAACAAGATTGTATGTCATTAAATATAAAAAAGGTGTAATATATTTCTTCTACTAAGGCTAGTACACAATTGATATGAATAGATCAATAGTTTTAATGTTTTGGAGATCCATTAAAACAATAAATTTCAATTAAATGTGATAAAAAGAGTGATATTGAATTAAAAATATATGGTATAACATAATAACATAAAAAATATTGAGATTATATACCATTTTATAAATGAAAATGTGATCAAGAATCTTATAAAACATGAGTTTTTTGGATCATAAAAAAAGTCTTATATGTCATTACTGAAAAATTGGTGGAACATGTGTTCAAGAAGAACTATTTTAACCTTGTATTTTAACCAATCTTCTCACCCCAAATAAGTTCAGAGATCCCTCTCCACATTTTATATAATTACTTACTAGGATAATGTTGGTTCATGTAGAACTTTATCTTAATTTTGGTAAAAATAAGTTTGGTGGAGACACTATATATAGGGACTTAGAAGTACAGTGGTGGTTATATATATAATTATGGAGAGAATTTAAGTGAATAATTATTTCTCCTATTTCCTAGATCAATATTTGAACCCAATAGGCTCACAGAATTAATTAATATCCTATCTTTATTTTTAATTTAGTAGTAATTTTAATACTACTTCCAATAAATATAACTTGAATATAATGACCTTTATATTTTATTTTCAAAGGTAGAGAAAGAGAATACCCAAAATATTGGGAGAAATATTCCTCAATATCCATAGGGATGGAAGGGGAGTAAATGGGAATGTCACTTATATGTGAGTTTCGGTATTATGATTGAATATGGTGGAAATGGGGAGGTTTGAAAATTATGGAGGATAGAAAAAAATTAAAAGGGGAAGAATATTGAAATAAAACATTTTAATGATGGAATGTTTTTATTTTAGAAGTTAATTATGAGTTATATGATGTATAAAAATATGTTTGGAGATGAGATGAGAATCTTAGAGATATATTCTTATAATTCTAGAGAAGAAAAAATTTGCATACCAAGTACATATGGGGTATGTTTAAAATAGAGTTTGAGTCTAAAAATTTGGTATTCAATTTAAGCATAGGACTTTTATTTTGGATAATAATGGTAAAGAAAAACTTATATGAGGTTCAAGTGTGATGTTTTTTACTTTCCCAAATCCAATAATCATGTGTTTGATTTTAACAGAGTAAAAAACCCATGAAGAATCCTTTGGTAAATTCCGTAGATTTGGGTATTTGAGATTTCTCATGTCATGAATGGAGTGGCATTCCATTAATTAATTAATCATAAAATATTACTGAAGTAATTGGATTGTGAATTGTGAAAATCAGAATGCTACAAGTTCAATATTTATGAGTTTTTATTTGGTTTTCCCTACGTCATAGGATGAATCTAGGAAGTATTTAACCACACAACGACCAATTTAAGAATCTGAAAGTCCTAAAGGGTCCATTTTGTGATATCTTGGCATGAAATATATGTTGAATCCATGATTATTAGGCTTCAAGATTGTTTAGAAACAAAATTTTGGATCAGGACATGAAGACTTATGTCATTCCATGACTCATAAGAAAGTAGAACAAAACTAATGAAGAAACTAATAAGTCAGGTCATGAAGTAAGTTGTTTCTTCACTATTTAGGTAAACTAAATAAATATAATAAGAATAATGAGTTTGATATGTCATAATTATTTATTGGTTATTATGAAAAATGATAAATACTTATTTTTAGTTTTTATAATAGAGTTTTGTTGGGTGACAATAAAACATCTATATCTCAATTAAAAGAATTTATTTGATGGTTATAGTTTTAATTTTTTAATAGGAAATTAAAAATTCCCCATATTTTATAAAAGTTGTTTCGTATGAATAACCATATAGTATATATAGAATATTGACGATATAGAAGAATAGTGAATCCGAAGGGGAATTTAGTTAATATCTAATATTGAGAAGTAAGGTTGATCAGACTTAATTAACATGAATATCATGTTTAGAAAAAAGAAATGGTAAGCATATCATGAAAAAATATGGTAGGTAAGAAGAGAGTATCAGGAAAAATACCCATTGTTGTTTTTTTGTTTGTTTGAAATTTTTTTATTTTGAATTTGACATTTATATAAATATTAAACTTTTTCACCCTCATGAGAAGTAATGGGTGTATTAAAGAAAGAGGATGTATACATTGGATAAGTAGTGAGGTTATCCAAAAAATAATAATAACAAATATTGAAGAAGTTATTAATTGAAATATCAGTATAATATTGATATGTGCTCCTAAGAAGTAGCCTAGTGTGGGTGAACCAAGTGAAAATCTACATGATAGAGCTTATTTTCAATTCAGGTTCAATAAGACATATTAATTATTTCTTTTCCAACAAGAATACATGATCCTATTAAGATTGAGAAAAAATTTCAAGTCACCCTAATTCACCCCTCTCTCTTAGGGGGTTTGGTGTGGCTTTAAGGTAAAACATCTTGATATAAAAAAACATATTCTTATTTTTTATTCAATGATTTTATCCAAAGTTAATGGTTTGTGCATCAAAAATATGAACCTATAATTTACAAAACAAATATATAAGAATAATAAAAAAAGAATAAAAACTATAAAATATAAAAGAGTTAAGAAAATAATTTTCCTAATATGTCAAATGTATGGTTCATCCATGTTCAACTCATCCCCCAAAAAAATATCCATAATTCACAAGTCTACATACATAAGTAATTATAATAATTTTACAAATTTATAATATACCTTATTATCTAATAAAACTTGAAATCATAGTATAATGAATATCGTGGTGTCAATTCCATGGAGAACATTTTGGTACTTATAGTATTACATTTATTTAAAATCATAGAATTTCATACTTTGAGAATTATATTATATTATTTTCAAAAATAATTAAAACTCTATAAGAGAACCTTCAAAAGAAAAAAACATTTTGAAAATTTTAATTTTTGGGATGTTGAGCTATGTTTATATATAATATTTCAAAAAATTATTTATTATTATAAAAACTGAGTATAAATAAATACTTATTATGGTATTTCTACTCAAATTATCAAAATAATATTTTCTGTTGATATAGTACTAATTATATTTGAAAAAAATATAACTAAAACCCATTTATATAAAGAAATTATAAATTTATTCAATAATCTTTAAATAACAAAATCATTTGTTTTACACATTAAATGGTAATTATTCCACCAACAACCAATCATTATGATAATGAATATAGTAAAATATAATAATGAATAGTATATATGTTAACAAAAAACAATTATCAATAAAATAAACTAAAATATTTATAAATTAATCACCTTTCTATTATAATTCCAATATATAAGAACTATCCTTCATTTTATCATAATTTATATATGAAATAATTGAGGGATAGTACACAATGTATTGAAGGATAATAGAATAAATCCAAAATTAATTAATAAAAACTTTAATAATTCAAAATCTTACCACAACCTATATAATAAGTGTCTAATTCTTTATATAAGAAGTATTATCAGGATTAATATTTATAGAGTAGTTAAATTGAGTAAAAATTAAAATGATTTTTCAAAACCCAAATATGTTTTATCTTTATCCTCTAACTAGACCCACTCAACCCATAACAATGTCTTGACTATTTTTATGAAGTAAATATAAAAACTAAGGTGTGTGAGAGTTAAAATGGGAAAGAAATTCTTATCTTCTTTCTCTACACTTCAAAATCAAACCCTATAAACCCCATCTTCATGAAATTTTCCACTTATCTCAACCTACGATGCTTAATTTTCTATTCCATCACCACAAAATGATAATAATAAAATGATCATTTTCATTTTACTTTATTTGCAGTGAAATCAAATTCATGCACCAACTCATTAAAAATTTAATGGTTACGTTGTTCATCATCCCCATACTTGTTGTACATAAGACTAGGTAACCAAAACCACATTAAGGAATTCATAAAGGATATTCAGCTCCTCAATTTAGAATGGAATTTATTTACCATTATACCAATTTTAAATAATTTTGTTATTTATTCTAATTCTATTCCTTTTGGATAGAATGGGTCATTTTCATAACAATGATCTGATTTATTATTTCATTATACATGTTTCTTCTATCACAACCTATGATTTTATTTATTATTATATTTCATTGTGTATCATGGACAATGATCCATCATGTAATTCTATATGATACACAATTGCATTGCAGTATAATATTTACCAACACTACCTAGAATTCATCATTATCTTGATATTTCAAAATCCATGAATTGACTATCAAGGCCTATATTGGTCTTCTATTCATCCAATAAAAAGTAGACAAATAAAATAAACAATTATATGGATAAAAATTTATACTTTAAATATATATTAAAAATAACTATTCCATCTAAAAATTAAAATAAAAAAACTACAAAATAATTAAAATAATGATTTTTACTAATTAAAATATTTTTTATAATATTTCTATATATTTTCTATTTATATATAAACATTTAGATTATATGTAAAATATTATAATATCTATATAATTTAAATAATATTATGAAGTATAATTATTATACTAATAAATATTAAAATATATGGTAAATTAGAGTAAACATTATATAATTAAATTCATTTAATTATTATATTATTATTTTATTTGGATAAATACACTCATAATTGGTAGACCTAGTCAATAATGTTCCTGTTTTAATTTTAACACTAATGAAAATTTTAGATTCTTTTCTATCAAACTAGTAGAAACATTCATTGACCATCACATATTTCATTGGAATATATTTTTCCCTCAAACCATTAATACATAATACAAAGTTATATTGAATTACACAATCATAAAATAAATACCCAAAAAATTTTAGTGAACATATTATTCTATAATATTTCTTATATATATATATATTTAAGAATTTTATAATGACATGTCCTAGGGTTTTCTAAAATATCGATATTGTAATCTTTGTGTCTACTACGTAGAATTACCTTTTAACTTACCATCATAGGGGAAGTAATTTATGATTAAAATTGATCTATTATTTCATTATTTTGCAAATCTTTTAATATAATTTATTATTTAAATAAATACAATTTTCATTAAATATATCTTTAGGAATCCATTTTGAAATAAATATCTCTTTATTTTTCTGGAATAAAAACCGCAGGGAGTAATGAAAATATTATATAAATATAACACCAAATTTATTCATGGTAGAAAGTTTATTATGTATGATCAACATATCCCACTTTCTGTAAACCGTATTAGTCTCCAATAAGTACTTTTTCCAGAACAAGATTTATAACTGAGTCTACTAAATCATGTAAAAATGGTATTTTAATAATATTTTCCACCAATATCAATCCATTATTGGTAATAAAATCATTTGAAATGATATATAATTCACATACTATGTTTTTATCAACTAAAACGATTTTCTCTAACTCCTTTAGTCATATCACTATCTTGTTGGACACTAAACCTTCATATCTTGAAAACTAATATAATTGAAATGGTTTCAACGAAGGACTCATTTTTTATCATATAAGAATATCCTCTTATAATAATAATAATAATTATTATTTCATCAGTATAGGTTAAAGGTTTTATTGAAAAATTAATTGCATAAATATAAAAATATTATAATCCAAAAAACACATAACCACTACAATTCCACTATTTTGACCCCATTATAACCAAATCCAAAGTGGAAATTCTCATTGATCCATACCAAAAAATAAAATTATATCAATACATGATTGGTTACTATTTATCTAGAAACCATTAAATAATGTAACATGAAATAATTATAAATTGTACATTAATATAGATGCATGATCCCTTACCTACCTATGTATCCAATTAAAAAACACAATTAACCCCTTGATATAGTTAGAATACATTAATGAAATTTATCAAGGAATGCGTCTACATCCATATTCATTTATTGGGTTCCTTGATTTTATTCTCATATAAATATTAATTATAATCATTTTGAAATATTCATTGTATGTTCCTTCTTGAAAATGAATCCTTATAAAGACAATTATCTAATACCAATTCTTCAAAGAAAATATTTTATGAAAACATAATTGTGTTGGTTATAAAATAATTGATGAAATCCCAATACCTCGTCATATTTCCTAGGGGATGGCCTCTACGGTCAGGTTTATGGATTACTCAAGTAGGAGGCATTACCAACTAAATACAACCTAAAACTCAATTTATTAACAAAATTCAATCCTGAATCATATAATAATTAATAAGACAATAAATAATTGATATAGTATTATATGAACCTAAAGGGTTTTCAAATATAAAAATAATTTGATATAGGATAAATAACATCATCATATCCTCAATATGGTCCAACGACCTCCAAATAAATTTTTATAGATCCAAAATAATCAAAAACTACATTCCAACCACAACCACTAGCTCTACCAAATACTAAATACATGTTAACTTAATATTATAAATAATAATATATGAATAGTTGTGATTATATAGAATATCAATTGGTTCCTTCATTGAAAGGATGTTATACAACCATAATTTCTACCACCAAAATGAAACATTACATATTATACCCACATTAAAAACATAACATATTGAAAATTACTTCACGATATATAATTATTTCTAATTCCCTCTAGAACATTCTTTTCATCATAGTTCAATCCTACTAGCTAGGATCCCAATCCAAAGGTAAATCCATGTTCTTAAAAAATGGATACATATGTTATGAGGAGGAGATATTTTCACACAATTGAATGATATTTAAACATTTTATTACATTCATAATATTCTTTAGTTGGAAAGCTTTATCTAGAATCAATTACCCAGGAACTGATCACTCAAAACACTATTTATGGGTTGAGATGTTCCTATATAGTATAGTGAATAATTACATTCCAAACTAATAACCACTAGTTATCCTCTATTATTCTAAGAATAATAATAAATTGTTACTTAATAATATCTATAACATTATTAAAAGATATAACTATATTATTATCTTGGAAAACAACTAAAATAGGCGGTGTTTGCGTATCCTTTTTAAACATCACATTAATGGTGTATTTATTATTCATGTATCATTATCATCAAGTAATGAAAAATTTATAATATATTTCCTACAATAACCTATAAAATTATTCCAAACATTTTTAACTACAATTTAATCATATTTTTATGTTATCACTATTTATTTTGAATTTATTTACATAGTTAGCTCTATTTTTTTCAAGGGTTGGTAACTCTTTATATTCCATGAGCAGTTTTGTATATTTTATTAATTTTAAAATATTATATAAAATTACTTATTATTTTCATGATTATTTAAACTTCATTCTCGTAACCTTTATTTAATTAATTACAAATTAATTCCTTATGATATTATTTTTGAGAAATTACCCATTTATTCATACATTTTTCATTTTATGAATTGAAATCGAAATAAAAATATAAGAATAATTTACTTATGTTTAGTGAACATAATTTTTGATATATTTCCAAATACAAATTTGGACCTGAATTAAATATAACCATTATAACCATTATATTTTAACCTTTTACCATGGGTAAAAAAATTCTTTATAAATGAATAATAAAAACATTACTTTAAATTTTCTTACATCAAACCTCCTTAACGAAATGCATCTCTGTAATCATCATTCATTGGTCATTATTATTCTATAATATTTTTTTGTGCTAGATTATGTTAATTTATAATTGAAAATGCGGAATATATAAATATAATATATTTGTATAAGTTGATTTATCTAAAATATTTTTTGAGAGATTAATTGTTCTTCTTCTCTATAACATTAAAATTAATAAAATTTTAACATCTTATTTTTAAAATTCTTGAATGTACCATAATGAGTAATATTTTTATTGGAAACCTATAAATAATTACTTCCTCTAATTTAATTGACACACATAAATAATTTAATAGATAATATTAAATAAATAATAATATACAAAAATAATATTTACTAATTAAATAAAATAATGATGTTATAAATACAACAAAATCTCTAGTCATCTTGGATTCTCAAAAAACAATATACCTTTAGATAAAAACATATTCAAATATTAGTGGTTTATGAAAATTCATATTCTTAAACTATCAAATATGTTAAAAATACCATTTCAACCTTCTATTTTTGAAAGACTAAATTAGCCTGCATAATTTTGACATAATCTGTGAAATATATTAATAATATTTTGATTAAATTTCATAATTAATTATTTTCAATTATATTTGTAGGTATTTATATTATCAACTCTTTAAAAAAAATTAATTAATTAAATATAATTTTTTATATAGATTTTCACCTTTCTCATCGGGTTAGTAATAATTTATCTTCAATGGAATGATTTTTTAATCTTTTATTATAAAAATATGAATCATATATTATTATTATTATTTGGGGATTCACTTGAAATTATATTATCATATCCTTGATATATTCTTACTCCATACCTTATGAAATTATTATGTTAACCATACGACATTTTCTATAGGGAAATAAATATATTTTTTGTTGACTTTTTTCTATGTTATCATTTAAACACATTTTTTTTAAAATTATTGATTATTTTATTTTGGTTCTTAAATAATGTATACAATAAATTATTTTATTTATGTTTTCATAGTTTATTTTGAATTTATTTACATAGGTAGTTCTGTTTTTTTCAAGGGTTAGTAACTCTTTATATTCCATGAGATGATTTGTATATTTTATTAATTTTAAAATATTATATAACATTACTTATTATCTTCATGATTATTTAAAATTCATTCTAGTATCCTATATTTAATTAATTACCAATTAATTACTTATGGTATTATTTTGAAAAATCACAGATTTATTCATAGATTATTTATTTTATGAATTGAAATTGATATAAAAATATTAGAATAATTTACTTATGTGTAGTGAACATAATTTTTGATATATTTCCAAAATAAATAGGGACCTAAATTAAATATATCACCAATGCATAGTGTAATTATTATATATACTGAGATATTATATAATAACCAATGATATAGATTGATGTTCAATATGTTATGATGACTTCATAGTGAACCTTATATAATTATTATGATATACATGTATTATTGGTTTTACTCATTTTTATAATATGATTCATTATTATTATTTATTCTAGATTCTATTGAAAGACCATTTATATTTATATACAACATGATTATTTTGTTTGATTAATGTTATGATAATTTTTATGCCATTATATTTACTATGATGTTATCTTAACTGCTTTTACTTTTCAATATATATATTTGAAGGTTCCATGAATATTTAAGTTTATGTAGACGGTTGGAAGATAATAATTTCCATGTTTTTATGATTAAATAAAATTATATTACACTGATTGTAAAGATATTACACCTTTCTATTAGGGGGAATTCGAAGAATTTATTAACTATTTTGGAAATTTTTATATTGATGGTAAAATTTACATTTTGACCTATAAAATGAACTTTTATCAGAATAATGATTAATATATTTGATTTTATAATAGGATCTTTACCCCGTGGTGTGATTCATGAACCATTCTAATGTAGTAAATGTTCTTGTTTATTTTTTTGGAAAATTTAATTAAATAAGTTCTTTTAAATATAATTTTTAAAGGAGATAAACCCTAATCTTACATATTATTATTGTATTTAGATAGATAGAACTTTTGGGGTGTTCATTAGAGGCCCTCACATTATATTATAATGATCAAAATTCAGTTAAAAAAATACAGGTAACTATAAAAATATATACTCACTATTCCTACAATTTTAATTTCCATGTTTTCTTGAAGTGATTTATCATTTAAAATCCTTAAAAACTTAATAATTCATTAAATATTACGTATTTTGTTATATATATAAAATTTATCACCGTATCAAATTGAGTAATTTTCTTGACTATTAAAAATTCATATGAAATCAATTTTCCTCAAGATAGAAAGTTTGGTATATATTTTTACACACTTTGATTCATGTTTGTGACACTAATTAAATGAAATATATTGAAATGAAAATTATAACATTGTATATTTATCTTCATCTAGATTCATGATTAATTATAAATATATATTTTTTGATTTTATGTTGAAATTATTTTAACTGTGACTACTTTCAAATGTATTGATAATTTGGTCCTATAATTGAAGATAAAATTATAGATTTCGTTGAAATGAGTATATATATAAAATTAATTTATTTTTTGATTTTGCATCTTTAGGAATTTCATATGGGAATACTCCCCCTCATTATATATATATATATAATTAAATTAGTAATATTACCCCCAAACCCCCTTTATAAATCACACCACGTGGAATGATTGTATCACACTATTTGGTTCCACCCACTATTAATCTTTAATTAATTTAAAAAATATTATTTGGATTATATTTGGGGACCATAAAATCTAATATTTTCTCATTTATTATAATTTTTATTATATGAGGGTTTTGAAAAAAAATGAGGTTGTTTAGAACAAATTCAAATTTAAATTTGAAAATTTATTTTAAATTTTGGAAAAAAAATACTAGGCTTAAGGGATAAAAGAATTAAATATGCAATTTTGGATGAAAAAATGATATTGTAAAATATTTTTAGTTCATGTTTGATTTCATAAGTACAATGATCACATAATTTGATTATAATTAACATTTATTCATTGAATACATTTCCTTTTTACAATGGTTAACAATAGAGAAATTGTTTCAAAATAAAAATAACACTATATTAGTATTTATTAACCAATTATGATATTAATAGAAAGATATTGATAGAATGGACTATAATTTCAATATTGTTTGTGTGATTAAAAAATATTGTAATGTTTCTTTTTTTTCTGACTATAGTTAACAATGTTTTATAAGAAAATGTATAAAGTATCTATTTTAATATACCATGTACTAAAATTTTCCAATTTTATTATATATAAATATAGTTTTTAGATTAAATGATAGAAAATAAGAAAATATACGATGAAGAGCATATATAAAACTAAAAGTACAATTAAACATTTATTTTCAAAATATTGAATGTTCAATGCATTTTATGATTATTTATGATAAATTATATATTTATTGTTATAAGTGGATCTATTGAGACCCAGTTATTTATATAATTATTTAATCGCATAGGATTGTATTAAAATACATATATTGATAGTTCATAGAATAATAGAATACCCATGATAACACTTATGTTTTTATTCATTTGATGCATAGTATGTTTGGTTTATTAATATCCTTCTTATAGTATTATTTATATTGTTACTTTTTTTTAATTCTATTCTTTAGTATATATTTTAGGCACATGATATTGTATGTGGGAAAAATTGTTCTACTGACATATCTATTGAATAAATCATGGTTTTGTGGAACCAAGGTGAAAAGTTGGGAGTTATTACATGTCTACTAGGAACATCATGACATATAAATTTGGTACAGTCATTAAAATAAAATACCATTTTTTGTGAATTTATATTCAATTTGTATTTTTATACTTGGTACTATAGTGAGAGTGTTTTATCATACTATAATTAACCATTTTGTAGAGAAGTAAAATAAATGAACATCATTTAAAAGATGCGGTGATTCAATTATATTTTGGATGAATATGATAATTGGGAATTGAGAAATTTTTGAAAAATAATGAATGAAGAGTGATGTTGAAGTGTTAAATCCCACTCTATTTTTTAGTTCATAAATATTAGAAAATTTATTTTATTCTCATTATAAAATTCCCAAATATATGTATGTAAATAGATAAAGGGATTTAGTTCACATTATACTGAAGATTCCTGGCCACGTAAAATCAATTTCACATTATTGATTGGGAATATGTTTTTAGAATTATTAACAATGTATATGATTGATAATTCACTCAAATAAATTCATATATGACAGTTAAAAATAGTATATTCTTAATAAAACTTGTAAAAATCATTTTAACATTGAAAACTAATTATTTACAAACCATTTGAAGTAATATATTTTAGTTTCATCATACCTTCGGCATCAGATGTATTCTTCATCCATTAATATATCTAAGAGTGATGAGATACAAAAGTAATTACTGAATAAACCCATTCTTCCCTTCATATAAATACTTTCACGAAAAAATAATGTTTTTGGTGTGTTCCTTCTTCCTTTGATTGAATAATCTCCAAAACTAAGATACATGATGTGTATTAAATAAAATACTCCACAAATTATCAATTTAATTATTTTTTCAAGGGTTTGGAGAAACTCTATTCCAATTTTTCACAACCCCATTAATAATTCATTAATTTAAATCAAAATAATTCATCTTTTAATTCTATGATCAATTGTTGAATAATGTGATTTTGTGTGGTATGTGTAATAATAGAACAGTACCCATATACTTCACTACCCCCTTTAATATTCCTTCACATTTTATATGGTTGTATTGTAAAAGTATACTATGGATCAGTATCCTATTACCATAATGGAGGTTTTTTATAATCCCAGTACTTTATGGGTATTTTTTGAAAAGAATAATAAAACAAAAAAATTACATACTTTAGTTTATAAAATTACATGAAATAACTTAAAAATATATAAAATTAATGAAAAAACTAATTACATTATATTACACCACATATAAATTGTATCAATACCAAAAAAAAGACACCTAAAAACACAACAAACTCCATGGGATAATCCAAACAAAAAAAAACTACAGTCCATGGATTATTGATCTACTCACCTAAAAATATATTTTCTCTTCTAAAAATGTATTTAATTATAAAATAACTAATATTTTCCATCTCTCTAAAAAAATCATTCATTAATGATTTATTTTGATATATCATCCCATTATATTATCTCTAATGATAGAAATTATGTTAAATTTATTCTCAATTATTTGAAAAAATGGGGTTAACATATTATTATAATATATTCAACATCTCACCGATGAAAATTTATATGAATATAGTAAATGATTAGAACTATTCAGAACGTACTATAATTTCCTGAAATTGTGGAGTGGAGTATTTTTTTCATTGGTGGACAATCATTAAATATAATATAAAACGTCATTGATTTCATAATGTCTTACTCTACTACATATAAATCTTTTCTGGTCCAAATTTATACAAAATATTATTTCCAAGATCCCATAAAAAGAAATAAAAATCTCATTTTTTAATATTATTTATATAACTCTTCTTATATTCTCAAGTAACGGGTTAATACATTAATATATATTACTAAAATTATTTGTTTCATATAATTAAACACATTATGTACTTAATAGTTGAACTAAACCGACATATTCTTCTTACATAATTTTAAATACTTGAAATGAGATTTTGTGTACATGAATTCTTGGTATGAAAAAAATCACTCATTTAACCTTGAATAGCCTTTTTATGAGGAAATTTTCATTCCCGTATTTTTAAATTGGATATTTTGCGTAGAAGTGATTGCCAGATATTTATTTTTTTAATGAAATTTTTTGATGGATTATAGGGGGTTATATTATTTGCTCAATTATTAAATAAAATATTTATTATTTCCAGAAATCATTGTAGAAAAATCAAATATTATTATAAAAGAGATATTTTTGTCTATGATTATATTAAGAATGATATGAAAGAAAACTATGATAAAGCACAAGAATCCTTCAAGGTTTTAATTTTGATTTTATTATAACATGGAAGAGTCTGAATATTAAAATAAGTTATAAAAATATATAAATTACCGAAACAATTTTCAATGACATGAATATTTATCATTAATAATTTATTAATAGGTAAGAGGATCATGTAACCATGTTTAATAAAAAATAATAATATTTTCACTTATAAACATTACTATAGAAATTTCCTATATTATATATAGGTTCTTTCAAATATTTAAAAAATAATTTTCTTTTTCTTATTCTTCTAATTTATTAGAATTTATAATTAAGAAACATAAGTATTAATAGAAATTATAATTTATTTAAAAGAAACAATAATAATACAATCCCTAATTCACCTACTTTCCTTCTCATAGATGATCATTCTGATGGCAGAGGTTATAGTTATCTTGGATATCCACATATATAAAATTGAAGGTATATACACATCATGTTGAATTGTGTGTAAAAGTCAAGATAACTTTCCTTAATCCTCTATAGTCATAGATCTATGTGGAGGGTTTCTCCTCCCAATCCATGGATCTCATGGATAATGAAATCCTTTATGGACCAATAAAGATTTTCCATCAGTGTTTACTAGGGTGTAGGTTGTAGTAGAAGGATCAAACTCTCCATATTGAAGATGCTATTTGTGTTTTTAAAAGATCATAGTACAAACCACGATTGTTACGTTGGTTCCTCATGCCAAAAATGTTACTCCTATAATTTTGGAATCTTCTAATTATGAAAATTTTCTTCCTCCTACTAATATTTCTTAAATGGTTTAGGGAAAACATGCAAATAAATCCCATATCAATGCATTTTCAATTGACTCTATTTGTTAGATGGGATTGAAATTCGACATTGTATCCTCATACCGTAGTGTATTTTCTGTGTAGGTGATAAACCCTCAAATATAGATATATCCCTGATCTGGTGCTTCCATTCTAAGTATATTCTCTAAAAATAAAAAGGATGTAATGATTGGGGTACCTCCCTCCCTAAACTTAAAAAATTAAATCCCTTTGAATTTGAAAACTCTAGAGTAATCCCAATTTGAGTACATCATCACCATCATCATCATGAGAATAGGAAGGTATCGATGTGATGGTGATATCAACCTATACAGTTTCACCTTTTGGGATTGTACACGACTTTATTAGTAAATATCCATATAGTGTTTTGAAAAATAATATTTAGAGGTACGTAGATCATCCCTCTATGAGTTAAATTAATCGTATCTATGAATTCATTCATTATGAGTGTGTTATCATCACTAAATGGTTTTAAATTCAATTGTTATGGTTGTATAAAATTCACCTCCATCTCTTATTTGTCTTCATTAACCTTAGTATTGTCATCTTATGTATATAAATAGATCAAAAAAATTAATTCCATTATATAATATAATCACTAAAAAAACATTGTGAATTGAATTTTTCATAAATAAGTGATTATAGGAATGAAAAATTCATGGCAACTAAATAAAGCGATGATCGTGAGATCAATATAGCACAGATGTCCCACCAGTCACATCCTTATCATATAGTGGTTCACTCTTTTGTTTTAGTTATTGATTATTGAGAATTTGTTTTCCAATCACCAGTATTCACCATCTAAAAATAAATAAAATAAAATTAATTGATAAAGGTATAAAATACAAAAAATAAATAAAGATAAAAGAAAAGAATATACTGGAATAGAAATGGGATGGAATTGAAAAAATGAAAATAGAATAAATTAAATTTAATTAATATGAACAAATTAAAATTATATAAATTATATAACTCACATTAGAGTAGAGAATTTTGAAACAACATTTCCATATAAAGAAAGGAAAGTAGAATACTAAGTGTTTTTTGTGTTTGAAATGATGGTGTCACCTTATTTTATCGACTGCATGGTTTTAACAACACATACATTTAATATAAAAATATTATATATTATTAGATGTTGATTCACTACATAACATGATGATCCATGCAATGATCATATATGCATAGTATCTTTGTAAACATGGATACATAAACAACTTGTTCATAAGTGAACAACATCATCTCCAACTAAGTGCTTCATAACTAGATCACTTTTTAGACATGTTATACATAGTACCATTCTTGATAACCATGGGAATTCAAACATATTTAAGGGTTATATCATATTCTTTGTAACAATAAATAATGAAGGTTTACTCAAAACATGATCATAAGGGTTTGAGTACACAAGAATGAAATTTTAAAACCATACCATACATATCATAGATCATAATATTAATGCATGAAATAAATCATTGGACTTTATAAAACATAAATCATAAAGGAATCAAATAACATGTTCTCTGTGAACATAACATTGGAATAAGACATAGAGTTTTAGTATAAAAATAAGTATATAATTTTTTTCCCAAGTTTTCAAGGCTTAATTCCAATACTATAATAGTGAATTGAGTTCACTCCCAAAACCATCATAGTAGTTGAGGCTCACTCCCAATACTATCATAGTGGAAAGTGTTTATGTTCGGTTCACATTACCATCCTATTTATCACATGATATATCCATCTTCACTTAATGATTTAAGGGATATATAATTTTGGTCCAACCCATAACTTAATGAAAATCATATATACATGTTCCATGTGATCATAAATCATTAATAATATCATAACCCATTGTAAGGAAGTAAATTTAATAAATATTCCATTATACAATAACTTCTAGAAAAGAAATGCATTTCATAATCATTTCATCAATTCATCATAGAATAACCCATAGTAAAGGAACATGTTTTATAAACATATTTTCATCATAATAATATACCATATAGAGAAACAATAAGGATGTTATATGGGATCATATCCCTAGTAAACTTCAATAATATCAAAGGATGCCATATTGGATGTAAAGTGATTTTAAATGACCACTTATAAAAATTATTGAGAAAAATGTCATTTTCTCATTGAAATCACTTATTTTAAATATAAAAAATTAATGCATATTATGGGAAACATTTTTAATTAAAATAACACTGGAAACATTTAAAGGAAAATTTTAATAATTCATTGGTCATGAATAAAGAAAAAAATGATGTCATGTATTGTAAAACAAATATTTTATTCATATTTTGAGAAAAAATTCAAAAGTAACTCATTTAGAAAATAAAAATATGATTCCTTTTAAACCATTTTGAAACAACCCTGAGTCTAGTAACCTAGATCCAGTGTGTACTTAATTACTTTAGAAAAGATAAAATGGTTTAAATACTGAAGGACCGATAAATATAGTAGTTTTGGATAAATGTATGAATACATGATGCCCATTTTAAATTGGGAAAAGAATATAAAACATAAAAAAGTAAATTTTCAGAATCCTTGAAACTCATTCAAATTATTCAACTTCATATCCTTTGTAAAGGGAAAAAATAAGGGTGATGTAAAATGCTCAGTAAGGGTCACATAAAGTGGAATATTTAAAGAATAAATAAATAATAGTCATCATGGAAACATTGATAAATGAACAAAAAAAATTATTTAATAAATGATAAGACTATCATGATTAGATAAGGAATAATAAATATGGCATGGTAAATAAAAACACATGATATTTAATCAATAAATTTAGAATAAAATGAATCCATGGATAATATCGATATAATAGATAATAATAATTTAATTATAAACTAATGAAACTATCAAAATGATACATCCTGATGTCAAACATCATGATGTTTATTCCATGAATACCTTACACTATAAATATTTAAAACAATGGGTAAAATCCAATTTAATTTGGAAAAGATGTTTTCTTATGAGGCCTACCGATGTGTCAATGATATATATAATACTGATCCCCACACATTACTACATGTACAAATAATTCTTCATATATTTCATTAGTACTTTAATTCATGAAAAATATGCCCTATAAAAAATATCCATATTGTATAAATAATACTAATATATCAATATTTATCCAGTTGATCAAAAATGAAACTAAACACCATTTTTAAAAATTGAATATGTTGTAGGAAAAATCATATCCATGTTAAATATAATATTAATATTTAAGAGAAATATAATATACATTAAAAACATGTCATAAGAAAGTGATTTCCTATATAGAAAGTTAACAATCAAAAAATTAATTATGAGATGAGAGGTGACCATCACTTCATTAAGAATATAGTTTTTTGAAATAAAAAAATTTCCATTGTAAGATTAAAGGGAATGTAAATGAGATATTAAAATAAGTTCTCATATAATAGTATTTTTTGAAAATCCATTAAAAATATGTATTATACGATAAATATTTAAAAAATAGTTATGGTGGTAGGGAAGTCTGATATCTCCATATACATTAAACAAATTTCTTTTTTAATTTTAATTGAAACTTCCCCTTTCGTGAAATAGTATAAATATTACATCAAAATAATTTAAAATTAATGTAAAACTAAAAAATTCCATGAATCATTTTTGAAAAAATGAATTATGTTCAAAAATTTAGAAATATATGGACATGGAAGAAAAATATACCTTATTTAAGGATAAAACTTGGTATTTCTTTGAAATTTTTTATTTTTTGATTAAATAACCCTGTAAATGAAAATTTGGAATAAAATATAAAAAATCCCTAAATATATAGTGTATAATAAAATTATTGGATCTTATGATGGACAAATTCTAATAATCTTTTATTGATATTAAAATCAATCCCAGGAGAAAATGAGATTATAAAATAGCTTCTTACATATTTCATAAAATTTAATTTTTAACCCCTTGAAAGAATAAACTTGTGTTTAAATGTTAAGAACCATGAATAATTAGGTATTTGTGTTAAATATGAAAAATGGGAAGTATATACACCACATAAAATTTAATTGGTGTATAATAACAAATATGGATTAATGAAATAGAAAAAGTCACGAAATCCATTAACTCAAGGTTCCCTTTAGTTGAATGTGATTTAAATTCATATATAATGATTTTAAACATTGTATTAACTTATTAAAGAGACATATTGATATTTATAATATCATATACGATCCTATTATAACATATTACCCCTTTTTCATTAATAATATTTTAATGTTACAATATTTTGGGTGTTAATTGTCATGTTCTCACATGCATGCTTTGTCATTAAGGTTCTAGTTATTTAGGATAGGTTTTAGTTACATAATCTCCAAAATAATATTAATGATATAAATATCATATTTAATCATTAGAAACATTTTTATAACCATTAATGAAATTTATATGTGTAAACTAAATCGAATCACTTCATGGAGACGGTAGTTTGTCCAAATGCAAGAGCAAAGATATCATTCCCTTTATGGGTTCAAGGGTAAGGAATTAGATGATATATTAATCTAAAATAATTAATATCATGTCATGTGAATCTTATATATTCATTACATTCAACTTTATGACTCTCCAAGTTAGTTGGTGGTGGAAAAAATTTACATCGGTTCGTGAGGCGGTAATCCTCCATATGGATGAGTGATGGATTTGTTTCCCATTTGATAGGGAAAAAGATAGATAAATATTTTTTAAGAAACATAATAGAATCTTATTATGTGGGATATATTGGTGTTATTATACTGTAAGGGTGAAAACATAATTGAATTTTGTAAAAGAAGAAAGAATAAGAAAGATCTTTTTTAAGATAACTACATTCTCTTAGATATACCACTGTTAGATCTCTTCTTAAGGTCCCTAGGGTTGGAATTTTTTAAATACCATAAGATATAGAGTAATTATAATGATTATTGGGAGTGAGTTTGGTAGTTTCTGGTTGATCCAAATGTATTTAGATGTGCTAATAAGTGAGGGGAGGGAGTTCTCATTTATAATCGAGGAGGAGTTACATTTTAATAAATATCCAAAACTATTCAATATTAGGAAATAAATTTCCCCCAAAGTGCCTCCAAAAAAGCTAAATAATGTATGGTATGGATTATATTGTTGATAAAAAACTCCAAAAAATAAAGTAAACATGGTTTAAACATGTTATTTCTTTTACCTCAAAGGTTACTTACTTTTACCATTATAGTTTTCACCGCATTATCTTGTTTTTTATCCTCGATAGTTTATCCATTGACCCAAAAATAAAATTATCATTATTATATAGTCTATAGTCAATAAATATGAATTTAAAATATAATTAAAAAATTAAAATTCTATGTGTGTGTAAAATTAATTTCAACACAAATAGATGTAACACACAAAAACCTATTTTATCCTTAAACTCGTTAATGAATTTTTACATCCTTTTCTAATAATTATGAACGAAAATTAAGTTGAACTTATTAAAAAATATTAATAATGGTGATTAAAAATATATGATCACTTTTATTATATACATTTAACATAAGTTTTATAAATTACTTTTAAAAAAACCCAAAAATCGTGTAGAAAATGGTTTTTTAAGAAATGCATTTTTCATGAAAGCATGATCTTAAATTAACTATATAAATAGTAGTCTTCATTGGATGGATTTAAATTTTTATAGTTATATTTTAAATTTTTAAATCTTACTTAAATCATTTATCATCAAATATTATTTTTATTAATTATAATGGGAAAACATTAAATCTTTTTAAACAAAAACGGTTTTCTAAAAAATAGTTCTCTGAAAAATAATTATTTTATTAAATAAATTGTGAAATTGTCAAATACTACATTTTATATTATTAATAAAAGATTATTTCTATGGGGAAATTTGAAAAATTACTTCTAGGCTTATTTTGACCGATTAAGTTAAAAATCAATATTCATTCTATAAATATAAAATATTTATCCAATGAAATATTAAAATGTTCTTTGTATTATAATTTTATTAAAATATAAAGTTCACCTAATATAATTAATTCTTTGGTGTTACAATATTATAAAAAGAAAAAAATTAGTAGAAATGAATTTAAAAATAATTATTAATGAGTAGAAAAAATTAAGAATTTGTTTTTTCAAAAAAATGTAATTGGAAGAAAAATTATATTGAACGGTAGATAGAAATAAAGTTTGTTTTTATTAAAAACATTATTTTTGGATCTTGAGTTTATAAAAATATGAAATTGAAATGAAAGCATGAAATTTAAATAAATCACAATTAGAGGAAAAAATTAATGTGTTTATTGCGATATAGATCATAATACTTCTTAATCAGAAACATAATCATAATTAACCTCGATAGATAATGAGATTGTAACATAAAACCATTACCACTTTGGTTAATTTTTAATTGAAATAATAATTAAATAAATAACTAAAGATTTATTTATAGAGATATAAATATACATTCCCTAATTTTCATAATAGGAATCCAGAAATACATTCATTGGAATTATATACACCACACAAAAGAAACAAGTGGTGAATAAGACATACATCCCACGAAAATAAAAATTATATGAAAATCCCTTCCTTCAAGTATAGATGTTATTTGTATGCATTATAACCTCATCCATAATAAATATAGGTTTATTATACATTTACTTTAAAACCATACTCGTATTTATAATATCTTATTCGATTTAATTAAAAAAATATTATTATATTTTTATTAATAATTATTTATTAAAATCCCCTTTTTAGGTGATAAATACATTGTTTTTCATGTTTATTTCAGTAAAATAGTTTCAATCCTTGTAATTTAATTATGTTTCAATGATATCATAAAATTTAATCATGATATAATTATCACCTATGTTAATTATACACATATTTAGAGTCATAGATAAATTCTACAATTGGTGATATGAATTATATCATTCATAGAGATAATAGGTTGTACATACGCATTAACATTTTTGTATTATTTTATTTATGGAATAAAATAATGGTAAATATGAATTCAAATTTCAATAATATTTTTAATATCATATATATTTATTAAATATATTCTTATTCCCATCCATGTTAAAATAAAATGAAAAAATATCAAATCATTTTATAGAGGTGATAGTCCTCATGTACGCATGTGCGCCGTTATCATTTATCAAATAATTGGAAGGTAAAATGGTAGATGTGATATTATATTTAAATAATTATAAATATGTCATAAATATAATATTTAATATTTAAATAATTAATTATATCCACCCATGATAGGTGGTAATGGAAAGAAAAATTCATCACTTAGGAAAGCTGAATTATTTCGTACACATGATCGACAGTTTCATTTTCCATTTGATGGAGGAGGCTGTGGATATTGGTCATTATATTAACATAATAAAATTTAAATATATGTAACATAATTATGTTATTATTTAATCATTGTTGAAGAATATTTTAAGGAGGTGGACGTAAAAATGAAACAATAATGCTTGGTTAAGAACGATACCTCATCTAATGATTGCCTCTTTAGGATTGCACAAAAAGCCTTCTTAGGAGGGTTTCCTAATTTAAATAGGGACTATAAGAAATAGTTAGGTAATTTATGAATATATTTTGTCATGTTGTTTTGAAAAAATTCTTGGGAAGTGTAACAAGAAGAAGATGGGTGGTGACCTTTTAGAAGTAGGGGAGAGGACACACATTGAATATTTGAAACGAAAATGATATACCCATGTTTTAGACAAACCAAAAGGAATAAAAATGGATTTTTATCTAAAATTATATGATATAAGGTTGAAATATCTTAGTAAAATAGGAATTGGACAAAGTTTTAGGTTATTTTAACACTTAAAAGTTTAGTTTAACTCTCTAGTAAACTCGTTTTAACCTTATCCGTAGTAGTTAATTTTTACTGTTTTACAATTTATTATAAAAAACAATAAGTTGAAATTATTATATAATATTAATTATAATAATTCTAAACATGTAATCCATTTTACCAAATTCAGTTCATATAAGTGGTAAAATATAATTTAAAATTAAACCCGTATACGTGACAAAAAAGTGGTTTCCCAAAAAATTCTTTCATAGGTAAAAAAGTTTTTAAAATCAATATTCAGCATAATATTAATTCCTATATACTAAATTTGATTAATAATAATATTAATGAACTAATTATAATTTTAAAAATAATTTAATATACAGTTTAACTTTGTAAATACTAAAAATGAAAAGGTAGTTTTGTATAAAAAACATTATTATTCATGATTCATCGAAAAAATTAATATTTTCATAAAATTATCTATAATTAAATCTAGGATAATTTTGAAATGATTATTTAAAATAAATTTTTGAAAATAAGTAAAATTAATTATATTATATTCTAATAAAAAAATAAAAAACATCTATAATAAAAAACATCTATAATAAAAAACATATTTTTGAACCATATAAAGTCATCACTAGAAATAACCCCCTAAATGACACCAACCTATATTATTAGAGGAAATACCCTATAAATGAAATAATATAAACTATGGGACACTATAAAGTGATGCAGTATAAGTTTTTATAGAATAAAACTAGATACCCCACATAATTACCCTATGTTCCCATAAGATAGACGAAGTAGAGGTGAACAAATAACAATCCACATTATAATTATATAAGCTAATCGTAAATCATAATAAATAGACCTAATCATACCTCTAAAACACTCTCAAGAAAAAAATCCATTCAAAATATTCAAAAGCATCACATAATAATTCATTTCACATCCAATAATGGAAAATATCCTATATGAGATATAACATAAGGGGATCACAACCATAGTTGTACACAAATAAAATAACTCATTTTCTAATGTTTTAATATGAACTTGTAAAATAATATATATAACCAAAATATAAATCACACTTATAAATCTAAATAATATTCAGAAATTTTAAACCATTTTTTATTACCTTTTGATTCAATTGAAAATCAAACACCTCATTAATGGAAAAAAACAATTGAAACACAGGTTACATCCTTTGAAAAACAAAATAGGGTCAATCCCTTCTTTTTAATTCAAATTAAACATAAAAAATATTCATATAAATTTTCATAGACACTTGGATTACATAACATTTTAGATCAAAACGAATAATGGGAATAAATTGAAAATTCACTATACTAGTTGAAGAAAATTTTGAATAAATTTCATAAAAGCATATCACTGTTATCATGCATAGGTGTAACTTGATATAAAATGAATATATCAAAACTAAATAATCACATGATATGTTAAATAAAATAATTTAACAAAAACACTTACATTGATGAATATAAACAACTTAACCACAATATTGAGAGCTAAAACATGGAATAATAAAGCCTCTATACGCCATAGAAAATCAAATCCCCAAGATTAAACCATATCTAACTATAGGTTTGACCACCATGGAAAATAAGTTTCATGAGAGAAGAAGAAACCAAAATTAAAGAAAAAATTGAAGAGGGGATATATCAACACAATTTTTATTACATGACTATTACATAAATTTTTACATAAAAAAAATTATGGTAATACATTATAGGAAAAAAAATGTTTAGTATCATAGGAAAATTAGTTTCATACTTTATGTTCCATGCACATCGGAAGCGTAAAATGGGTCATGCCCAAATTTTCCTTTTTCTATGATCGATGATCGATCTGATATTTACACAATGATAAATGTAATGATATAAGGAACTTAATCAAAGAATATAAACAAGGGGTAGAATGATGGTTTCATGAGTGAGTATCATCACACATTATTTATAATTAATTTAATTTAATAAATAATTACCTTGATGGAATTATTTCTTCATTGATGGATCTGACAACAGATTTGCATTGTTTCTTTATTGCATTGTGGAAATCAATGTTGATTCCCTTTAGTGGTGATCCACATGTCTTCCAAAAATCACAAACACTTCCATAGGAATCTATAGGTGCTGGTATGTAATATATTTCAACTTGCGTCATCCACCTTTGATCACAACAAGATCCACTTCCATAGTGCTATCCTAAATCTCTCTTTACTCAAGATTGGGTGGAGGAGGAATATCACACTCTGTTTTGGTAGAGTTATTAGATAATGGATCACTCTAGGTCTTGAGAGGATTCTCTAAATCTGTTGTGCACAACCAAAAAATTAATTGGATTATTTAGAAAATAATTTAATTGGGTTTACATATCGATAGGGTTAAAATAAAAATAATTTCACAAGTTCCCTTTATTATTTTTTAATCCTCATAGAACCCCATGTCAAATAATAATAATAATATTATTATTATTTATCTACATGTGCTGAACAAGTGAATTACATTAAATATTATTTAATCAAATAATATTAAATATTTATTATTTTACACTATACCGTTAAAATCAGTATGTAATTCCTCCATAATATTTATCGAGCCTTGAATAATGACTATTTATTTATTAACTAAGTATCACTTCATTATTTATTCGCTAATAAATATATAAATATTATATTCACTAAATAGAAAATAAATATTCATATGCCATCAAGCAAGCCCGAATAATTGTTTAAACATATCCGGGAAAAATATATATTAAACTTGTTAAATAATAAATAATAATATATTATTTAACTGATATTCTGGATACAATTAGTGTGTGATCCTATTGGTATCCTACTTAGATCCATTAAGCGAAGCAACCTAAAGTCCATGGTTAGCTTATGGGAAAATTCCTAGGCTCCCTAAGAGAAAGAAGGTAATGATGTAATTACATGATACTTCACACATATGCTTACTATATAATATAACCCCTTTATCACAATATCTCAAATCAAGTAGTTTTTATGTTCATTTCATTAACCTATGTGCTCGATGTCTCTTTCTTTGATTTCCCAGAAACTGAACTTTCCTATTATACACCACACCCATGGATTTATCTAGCCTATATAATTTTCATCAAAGCGCTTGAGGTATAAACTTATGTTAATGACTAGAAGGTAAAACCATTTCTCTCTTTATTCATTAATGAAATTTTACTCATGACACACCCAAAATATCCTATCGTTCCCCAAACATTTGTCACCATTGTTTTCATCAATATATCAATGTATGCAACTCATAATAATCATTAATAATAATCTTCTTATATGAGTAAAAATATGCATGCTCACGGATAGGAACATCAAATGACACATAACTATTTGTGTGAATTTCTTACTGGTGGGTCTCATTATCATAATATCCTACTGGATATTACCAAGAGAATACACCATGAGAAAAAGCCTCAAAGTCTTATGAGTCTCCACACCTGGTAGCCAGTATCATTTTTTTCCATCAAATGATATCATCCTGATATAGAATATATATTTAAAAATAATATCATAGAACTTCTTGTTTCACATCATAGTGGGGAACTACTATAAACTTTTAGTTATATAACTACTCTTTAGACATTATCACATACTATGTTATATAGAATAATAATCATTATGTTATAAGAGGTTTGATGATATCAAAAAAACATGAATCAAAGTTATCATAAAGTACATATAAGTTGGTTCTAGGGATCCAAATCCAATAGAATCCCACATTCACTAGGGACAATAGCTAACAACATTTATTCTGTAATCTTTTACATGATACTCATTCTTCTGCTGAGATAATAATTTTGTAACTCCCTGAGTTTTTATGGACCTTTTTTTTCTAGAATAAATTAAATTTTCATTTATGTCTTGCAATGTTATAATTAGAAAATTTCATTAACTTGGAACCTAATCAATATAAGATAGAAATAAAATCAACTTGGAATAATTTAAATTAAAAATAAACTTTTAATATCTTACACGCAACACCTACTTGGCGTACATTACATGCAACACTGATGTTTTTATGAAACATCATTTTATTGTTATAATTATTTAAAAGATATTATTATAACCTAGGAATTACAATTGTTTATATTAATAGTAATAACTAATTTCAAATATTTTTTATAATTGTTTTAGATAAATAAAATATATTTATAATGAAATTTATAATTCTTGGTAAATTCATTATATGTTTAAAAATATTATTTTCTCAAATGAACTACTTTTAATGGCCTTCTATGAGAAATAATAAAATTAATTTTAGACACAATAATAAAATTAATTTGATAAAATAAACATAATTTTTTAATTTATAATGTGAAAAATAACTTAGCATGAATTTTTGGGACTTTATGAGAAACATCATTTTTGGATGAATAGTGAAAAAAATATTGAATTTTAATTCAGAACTATTATTTCATCTAACTTATTTACATGTTTAAATGATATTTTAATTTGGTTTAAAAGTTTAATTATATCATATTCTTATCAATTAATCCAATTTAGGTCATTGGAATCTATTTCACTTTCAAATGGTGTATAAAAACATAACAAACTTTTGGAAATTTTCACTTTAAAAACTCGTAGTGTCATCCCATCAGCGGGAATATTATTAAATTAATTACTTACACTTATGTGAATATAATTTAGAAAAATGGATTCTATATTTTTAATCATAAAAATATATATTGTATAATTTATAACAAGATCAAAATATTTTTTTTCAAATATATTAGTAAAAGTGATTAAAATTAATTACAACAATTAACAGAAAAATTAGGTTAAGAATGTACTAAACATTAAATTTGTGACCCAAAAAGTCATATAAACTTGTCCAAGAGACATTTTATGGACATATTTCCACCCTATCCTCTTTTTTTTAAAATTGTTTTGAAACGCCCTGACCCCAGTTATCCAGAGTCGGTGCATTATTTTAATACATTGGAATGATTACAAGGAATCATGTCCCGAAGGACCGATCAGTTTAGCAGTCTTGAAAAATAGATTCCATACATGAACTTCACATTAATGTTTCTAACATAAAATACAACATAAATGGTTCTTTGATATCTCTATTATTCCATTTAGTTTAACCCTTCATATCAATCATAATTCACTTCTTGGAAATCATGGGAAAATAAGACATAAGAAATGGCTGAGCTCAGATGCTCAGTAAGGGTAAATAAATTAGCGGAAGCTATAAAATTTTAAGGTAAGATGTGTAATAAAAAAATCCATTTAAACATAAACATGAACATAATATTGAAAAAATAAATCAAACATTACCATATTAACATGTACATGGATATTCTACTAGTCGAATAATCACATGTAATAACTGATTTCATAATGAGGGAATTCATAACGTCGTACATCATTACCAAATAGTCAAGGCCATGTGCCAAGACAAAAAATAATTTTTTTTTCAAGGCCTTTTGCCAAGACACTAGTTTGTCCCATGAGACCTACCGATTAATCGAGGAGCTGTACAGAGATTTACTCATCACTTACTATGTCCACTACATTCCACATATGAAAATGATGAAACATAACATAAACATTCATATTAAAACTAGCATATGAAATGTCAATACATTAACCATAAAAATTGAATGGTATAAAAATATTACATTCACAGTCAAACATATCATAGCTCATTTAAGAAAATATTGAAGATTTTATTTATAATAAATCATCCTTAATCAATAATAATATCCAAAAAGGATGTTGACATAGTTGAAAATAATCATTAAAAACATTGTTAAAAATATCCTTTTTGTGAAATCATTAAAATTTAATGCATTTATAAAGGAATTCATTTAAAATAGATCTTTGAATCAATGTTTCCCATACCAATTTGAAGCATTTGAAAAGAATTATCATTTCAAAACATTCATGTCCATATAAATAAGTCTTTAAAATCATTTTCAAAGCATGGACATTAATTAAAAATATTTAGAAAGATAAATCTTTAAAACATTTTAAATTACGATCTTGATAAAGAGTACCTTTCAGAAATCCTTTAAATATTAATTTTGAAATAATTTTTATGAAAAATAGACAAGGATGATAAAAATGTCCAAGTAAATACTTATACATAAACAATCTCGGATAATAATGAGATTGAGAAATTAACCCTTACCTTGCACTTTCCTTTAGTCAAGGGTACGTTTAACCTCTGGTATGAAGATCGTATTATGTTATTAAATTATACCTGAACCATATTAATATTTATGATATCATAATTTATTCATTTATGACTTTATACTACCCATTTAATAATAATTTCCATGTTAAATTAACATTTTGGGTAATAAACATTATCTTTATCGTACGTGTTTTAACTTGTTACTCTTGATTGTATCACTTAAATAAAGATTTAAATACTTCCAAAATATAAAACATTATTTATATATCATATATATTTTGAATATAAATATGTATACCGGACATATATATGAAATGAAAAACACAATTTATGGAGACGGTAGTCCGTACTTATGCATAAACGTTGTTTCCCTTTTCATATCGTATTGAACGGAACTAAGTGAATACGATATATGTAAGCACACACACATATATATATATATATCTCTCAAATAGCATTATTAGGTCCTATATTACATACTTATTAATGATATATATTTTTTAATCAACGATGAATGGTGAACGTGGAAATCAATCTCATCGCGTCATGGAGACGGTAATCCGTACGTACGCACGAGTGACAATATCATTTACTTAATGATTAAAAGGTGTAGAATTGGATGGTATATTGATTTCATAGAGACATTATCATGTCATATTCATTATTTATATACATATTTCTCATCATTATATCCATCAAAATAACATAGTGTTGAATAATAAATTACACCACGGCATGGAGACGGTAAGCCGTACGTATGCACGCATGGTAACATTATAATTCATAGGATGGATAGAATAATTAATATGTTTGTGCCATATTTTTAATAACATCACATTATGTATAAGGTAATGGAGCTATTATTTTGGTATGGTAATAACAAAGAAAGAGAAATTGGAAGAAGAAAAAAACTTGAAAGAGGTGATGAAATGTTTACCTCTTCCTCATGTTCTTCCTTTTGATTTGATCAAAAGGGCACCATAGGTTGGATTTATGACAAATTTAAGGCCTCTAAGATGAATGGAGTAATGTTGGGAGGATATTTGGGCTGGGTTTGGCTGATACAAATGGCTTTGGAGGTGTGAAAATAAGATAAGGGGAACTTCTCATTTATAAGAGGTGTGAGGGTCACTATAAGAAAAGATTAAAGTATTATTTAATTATACAATCATATTCGGTTTATAATGGCTCCAAATGAATTTATTTCAAGAGTTAGATGGTTATGGGTCTAATTACTCTCAACTAATAGGTTTTAGACAAGTTTATGTTACCATTTTATCCATGTATTTTATATTTTACTCTTAGTTAAATAGTTTGACATTTACCATGACTCTTTGTATTTTTATATTATATGGTTAATAAACATACTATAAAATTCCAATCTAACCCCAATTGATGAATTAATTTCATATATATTATTATATATGTCTTTTGGCCTAACCTTAGATTTTTAAAACTATTATATCGATTAATAATATAATATTTATTTTAAAAACTATTTTAGGTCTATTATGTCACTTTTTTGTATTTGTTTTTAATAAAATAATGACAGAATTATTACTTCCCAAAAATACATTTCATGAATACTAACATTTCATATTCACCTATAAAATTCGTGGATGTCTAAAAAACATTGAAATTATAATATTTTAATATTTAGAATACCATTTATTTGATTCTTTCATTAATAAGGTAATTAGTGCATCATCATTATGTCATTAATAAAATTAATTATTTAATCTAAACAAATTTTAAATAAAATAACATTATGTATGAAATATTTTTATCTTTATAATGAATATTTATAGTTGAATTTATCCTATGTATACCATAATATTAAAAATGGTTTAGTTATTAAACATTGATTTTAACTCTTTTAACTCTTCTTTAAATAAAATAATAATAAATGTCTTAATCTAATCCAAGTGGACCTAAAGGGCCAAATTTTTTTCCTAAGGTTGTTTTTGGTCGAACTAAACTTATCCAATAGAATTAAGTCTTTTTTAGTGTAATAATAATATCATTTTAACCTTAATTACCATATTTACTTTTAACCGTGGTAACTAAAAGTAAAAAGTTACTATTTACCAAAAATTATTCTTATCTTATTGAACCAAATTTTAATACTTGATATTAACCATGTCTCTAGTATTTTTGAAATTCAACTCACAGATGCAGTAAAATTATGTTTTATGTAAATTTGCAAATGCTCCTAGGATGTGGGTAAAAGACAGTAAAAACTTCGATAAAATTTTTATATATCTAAGATTATTATAAAATGACTCCAATTAATTACATTAAATTTATATAAGTATTATGTATCTATTTTGACCTAAAATAAATTTAAATAAAATAAATAACTATTTAAATAAAAATTCGGTTTTAAACAATAACTTAGTGTTTTTTTACGATTCATCAAAAATTGAAAGTTTCCAGAAAAATACCAAAAATTCACCCTAAGATAATTTTGATATTCCGAATTGAAAAATGAATTATATTTTACCAATTTAAAAACATAGAAGTTTCATTAATTAATTTAAAATTAATTCCCATTGTCAAAACCAAGAAGCTTATTTTTTAAGAGATAATAACTATCTAAAGATTAACACTTGTTTATGTTCAATTTAAAAGTGAAATTACTTACAAGGACCATCATTAGATTAAATAGTAAAAATATAATATAACTATACTTACAAATCATTAAAATGTATATTTCAACACTATAAATTAGTTTGATTAAAAAATTTGTTTTCAGTTAAAATATAGTATTTTTCACTATTCACCCAAATATGAAAGTTATCGGAAAAACACAAAAAATTTATTAAAACTAAATTATTATGTCCCGATTATAAATAATAATTCTATTTTTTCAAATGGAATATATAAAAGTTTCAAATATTGGATTTAAAAATGGTTCGCCATTAAAAGGCGGTAAAATTGCATTTTCTGAAAAATACTTCTTTTATCTGAAAAATTGTATTTTTTCTTACCTTATGTCTAGGAAAATCAAAATATGGATTCTAAAATTATAAGGATTAGATAAAGTTTAAAATTCAGTTAGTATTATTCATAACCGCTTTTGAACGGCTAGTTTGGTAAGTCGTGGTGCGCTTGAACTCAGTGTTGCGTGTAGTGAAAGTTATTGAATTACTTTGAAGAAATAACATATTATGAAATCTTGGGGTGTTACATGTTTCCATTATTTGATATACATTATACATGAAAAAATGTATGGAATTCCTTTGTTAAAATATTACAAGAGTAGAACTCCTCCCCCACTGTAAAAGGCCTCCTCTCCTCCACTTCTTGACACCTATCAAAGCACATAGGTTCAGTCAAGATATGCTAAAATATACTCCCAAAAATCCTAAATTCCTCCAATAATCCTTACATAGAATAAAAAGTAGCTTAAGGAAGCCCTTTGTCACAAACAGAAAGGATGTACCAGATTAAGAGATAACTTATTCTCTCAAGCTTGTTTCTTTTATTTTCTTTCAACACCTAATACACTCTCCTAATTGAATATTTGTACAAAAAACAGTATCATAAATATAATAGGATTTACTTTTTCTATTTTATTACTTAAACTTACACACACATCCATCTAATGGGTAATGAACATACTGTTTATGTTTATGGAGAACAATCGCTTCACGAAATGACGATTAATAATTTTTCCTTTACCGCATATCATGGTGTACATTACGATGAAAACTATTTTGATATATGTTATATATTATATTTATTATTCCTTTAATAATATTTCATCCATTTATAACAAATATCATTATACTTTTCATTTGGTGTAAATATGATAATTTTGTTTGAAGAAGTGTGGACTACTACTCTCACAAAGTGATGAGATTTGTTCACAAACTATGTGGAATGTATTGAGGATGATTTTAGTTAAAATAGATGATATACATGATATAGTAAATCTAATACAATAATTATATATCTATATATATATACATATATCATTTACCTTCTTTCTTTCAATATGACAATAAAAATGAAAATAACGTTCATTCATACGTACTGCTTACTGTCTCCTTGAATGGTGTATTCCATTTCATACTTCTATATTATATATATTTTTTTAATAAAAATATAATGAATAAAATGATATTTATATCATTTTTTATATTATTTAAATCATGATATATGTATAAGGATCAAATATATAACAAATTAAGACACATGTGAAGAATAAAGCGACTATTACTCGAAGTGAAACCATAACAAATTATTGTTAACTAGATAGTGATATAAGGAAATAATAAAACCATATATTATGTTAGATATAATCATATTATCCAATAAATATTTATAATAATCACACTTTTACTATATAGGAATCTTGTATGAGTGTAAGGAGACTCAAGACACAAGGTTAGGGAATTTCATCTCACTTTTTATTTCCATGAGATACATGATTTATTCACCACTCATTATTTTTTTGTATGGTGTATACATTTCATAGATTTATTATATAATTATTATAATTAATTTATGGATATTTACATATCTATTCTATTATCTTTATTTCATGGTTTTTATGTTTTAAAATTTACAAAATTAGTAAGATAATTTTATCTCATTTTACCTTCTTTGAGATATGTGTCATGTTATGAATATAAATTTTTATAGGAGGTCTAAATAATTCCTTTGACATATTATATCATGAATATCCTTCCTTAAATGATATTTTAATCATCATTAAGTTTATGATTCTTATATGGGTATTATGGTTCAAAGTTTCCATGTGATATGAGTTTATTGAAATAATCTCATCGCTTTTTGAGATAGTTTATGATTATGCTTTCTTTGTTGAAATATTATAATATGTATCTTATGAAAATTCATTAATTTTATTATCCCCTATTTATTAATGATATATCCATCTATTAGTATCATTTTCTACTCTTTGGTACATAAGATAATTATGAAAATATTTTTAAGAAAATATGACTGTATTTTTCTCTTTGTTAGAAAATCTATTTTATTTCAAAAACCATGTTTTAAAAAAATCAAATGATTCTTGAAGATAATTTTCATGAAAAATAGATTTTAATTTTTATTACTATTTTAAAATTTTCCTTTATATTATTTCAAATCTATTTTTAATGAAAATGTTTTTCAAAAGGTTTTATGTTTCAAAAATCTTTTTTCAAAGAAGAAAGGATATTTTCCACAAGAAATGTTATTAAAAGAACATTCAAAATGGTTTTCCATATAAGATGACATATGTTTATGTTACTCTTGAAATTTTAGGAAATGATATAATGGTTCAATACACATTCTTTCTTGGAATGAATTATTCTTTATGTCATGCTCTTTATGAAACCCATTTCTCTTTCATGGGTAATATATTTATAATGAACGTTTCTTATTCACAACTTATATGTTTATAAAGCCCATTTATATTTAATAGTTTATTTGTTTATGAACTATAATTATCTTTCATGGATTTGATTTATATGAAATTATTATTAAACCTGTATCATTTTCCACAAGTTATGATATTATTAAATTTTTATGATACCTATTTCATTTTATGGGTTATGATATAATTTTTAATGATCTTGTGTAACATGTATGTATGATTTAATTTTTATATGGGTGAGACCTATATCTACCTCTTATGAATTGGGTAATGATTTATATCTCATCGGATAAACACGACTGGAGTGTGAAATAAAATTGGTTCAGTATTACATGGATGGAATAGGGAGTGAACTTGGTTTGGTAATACATGGATGGAGTGGGGAGTGAACATATTTTAGTAAATGAATTTTTCCACTAATATGGTCTCAAAATCAATTCATTGACTACTATGGAAATAATTAAATGTTCTTATATGTCTTTCACAATTCCATGTTTTATTCCTACGTTATACTTTCTTGTCTTATGTTCAATATTTCCTTATGATCTATGTCTTATGAGATTCAAATATTTATTCCATAATTCATGTTTATGATCTTTGATATGTAGGGAATGATCTTCTATTTTCATGATAAAGTTTTCATACCCTTACACTCATGATTATCCTTATGTATCTCCCTTTTTTATCCTTGCTGAGCATCTGATCACACCCCTTTTTATGTTTGCCTCCCCCAGGATATGAAGATATGCATTATTTTTTATGTATATAGGAAGGTAACTAGTCAAGAAAAACATTGTGGGAGATGATGTAGATCATTTATATACCATTTTTTATGTTTCTATGTTTCTAAAGGCACAAGAATAGTATGGCCATTGGGTGTTGTTTTGTTTATTGTATTAAGTATTCCACAAATGTTATGTAATGTCAATGTATAAAAAGTGTGGGTTTCTATTTTTGGTATCAGTGCAATGGTTTAGTTATCCTTTGTAATCTAGATGATAAAACCATAGTGAAAAACCAAAGGACATGTCTAAGGATAAGTCTAAGGGTAAAAAAAGTATAGGAAAATTTACTTCAATTTTGGTAAAGGATAGAGTGATTGGTTTCCTAGAAATACATCTATTTATAGATACTACAAGTGGATGTGAATCTGGCATAGATTTTTCTAGGGGTAACAACTCTGACAAGATGTCTCCGGCCTTACTCGGGATAATCTGTTACACAATAATGGGCATTGCTTGAATCATGGTTTGACACATTTGAGGGACATTAATTGGTAATTCCCAAAGTTTTCACGAAACATTATGAAGGATTTAAATATAATGTTATTATGAATAACCCAAGGTAAACCTATGGTGTCGTACATTATGGAAGGTTTCATTACATAAACTTCATATAATTGAATTTTCATGATTATGTGGTTCCAAACTATGATAATTATTTCTAACTCTATGTTTGTTGGTTTTATTCAGTGGTTGGAACCGAAAGTAACTATGTTAATGGTGAGTGTGATGGAAAATGCAACAATTTTCCTCCTGATCAACCAAATTCTATGGGAGCTCGAATGAAAAACATCATTGATATGATCACACATCTTTCTCAATATATAAATCATGATGGACTTCCAAATGAGTAAATAAGGGAAATTTTTTTTTCAGACCTTCATGATGAAACATCAACCTTATTTCTAAGGGTCTTATGATCCACATGTTACTAAATAATGATTCAATACCATTTAAATGATATTTTCCATCCTTCAGCGTTCAGAACATTAGAAGGTTATTCTGGATGTTTATCATTTAGAAGGTGAATCAGACTAGTGGTGGAATATATTTTGGAATATGAGGAATCAATATGAAATTGATTCCATGGAATGGGATGATTTCAAGAACTTAGATTTCAATAAGTACTTTCCTCAAATTATTCATACCAATATGACGAAGTAGTTCTTTTCATTGAATAAAAGGTATATTGAATCTATCGGGACCTATGAGGCTAATTTATAATAATTTCAAGGTATAAATTAGTAATTATTATCCAACTTGAATGTAAAGTTGATAGGATCTTTTGTGGAATAATGAAAATTATCATATGGGAACTATCCATAAGATAATTTAGTAGCTACGAATATTTAGTGTGTTCTACAATCTAGGTTAAAATGGAGGTTTGAGTCACATATCAACCTCATGTTTTAGACAATAAAAAAAATAGAGTTCAAAGGAAACTCTAAAAAACATGGATATAAGAAGATGATTTTTCCTTTATTCTTTAAATTTGGGAAAAATAAAGGAGGGATTTTTTTAATGGGTATAGTAAATGTTTTATGATCATAAATTAAGGTTATTGAGAAATTGATTTCTGAAATGATGGGAAGAATTTTTCTCAAAATAATAACGGAGAAAAATATTCACAAAGTGCACCTACTTTGATTTAGTGCTATAAGTGTAAGGATAATGGGAATTATTTTTACCACTACCCAAACCAAAGGGCTGGTGATGATGATTCGTGTCAGAAACCTCTTAATCCTAGGGATAAACGGAAATCTCATGCAAACTCTATTAATGATGAGGGGTATGATAACAACATGATGAATGGTACACATACCATCCACTCTAGAACAACTAATTTTAAATTTTATTCTAGATCTACCCACTCTTTTATATGTAATGAATTTTATAATAGTGTTAAGATTCCACCAAAACAATTATATGTGGAATTAGCAGTGCAAACCCCTAATGGTATGATGAATGCATCCCAAGAATATGATTATTATATGGATGAATTTTGTGAAAATGTTCTTCTAGTAAACCTTGGAATTTTTCTTTTGGTTGAATTCGATGACATCTTAGGCATGGATTGTCTTTATCTCCAAAAATCCCACATCAATTATTAAGAAAGGGAAGTTGTGTTTAATATTTCAAACCCTCCCATGATCATCCATAATTGTGATGATAAGCATGATCTTCCTATGTAGATTACTTATAGTGTATGGGTATTAATTCCCATTAAAATGGGTTATTTATCCCAAATTTTTTGGGACAAAATCAACATCAATGATATGACTATTTTTCAACAATTTGTGGATGTATTTATAGAAGAGTCTCATACTCCTCCAAAAAACATGATTTTGATTTCTTAATATAATATATAAAATTTCCACTCTAATTTCAAAGAATTATTATAAAATGGCCCCGATTGAGTTGTATATTTTGAAGAAGCAACTCCACGAAATCCTTTATAAGGTATTCATTCGTCTAATTGTGTCACCTTTAGGTGAAGTTATTCTTTTTTTGAAAAAGAAATATGGATTAATGTGACTCTACATTGATTATTGGGTGTTAAAAAATATCAGAATCAAGAAAAAGTATCATCTTCCCCATATTGATGACTTTTTTTATCAATTATGTGAAGATAAACACTTTTCCAAGATTTAACTTGATTTTCGATATCATTAACTGAGGGAAAAGAAATAGGTTATACACAAGATGAAATTATGACCAAGATATAGACACTATAAAAATATAGTTATGCCTTTTGGTCTTACTAATTCCCCTACTATCTTTATTTATTTGATTAATAGAGTCTTTAAAGTTTACCTTGATAGTTTTATGTTAGCATTTATAGATGATATTATTTTATTTTAAAATAGAAATGAAGATTATGAAGATCACTTAAAAATTGTTCTAGATAACCTAAAGAAGGGTAAGATATGTAAAAAAAATCAAAGTATAAATTTTGGATGCAAGTGGTTTCATTTTTGGGTCACATAATCTCAAGTGATTGTATAGCAGTAGATCTATCAAAGACAGTGCCTACTGAATGCTATCCTAGAACAACCATAGTGACTAATATTATATCAGTTTCTTGATTTTTCTAGATAATATTTATAGTTTATGAAGAAATTATCGTGAAAATAAAATCCTCTAACAAAGTTAACTCAGAAGGGTTTAAAATTCTCCTAGATAGATGAATGTGAGGAAAATTCTGAGGAACTGAAGAGAAGGTTAGTGAGTTCACCTGTGCTTACATTACCCTGTTGTAGAGAAGGTTATTTAATATTTAGTGATGCATACAATAAGGTATTGGGATGTGTTCTTATGAAAAATGGAATCGTTATTACTTATGCCTCCTAGAAGTTGAAGGCTCATAAGCAAAATTACCCAACTCATGACTTGGAGTTAGAAGAGGTAATTTTTGAATTAATGATATGAAGGAATTATTTTTATAGAGAAAATTGTGATATATATACCAATCATAAAAATATAAAATAAATTTTATCATAGAAGGAGTTGAATATGCACTAGAGAAGATGGTTAGAGTTGATAAAGGATTATGAATGGTAAATACATTACCACCCTAGGAAAGAGAAAAATGGAGCTAATGCTATGATTTGGAAGAAACATGCAAGATTATAAATGATTTGTATAACAAAATATCTAGTATTTTTGGATTTGGAAATGATGGATCTAGAAATCCTAATGAGAGGAGAAAATGTTATCTTTTTCAAATGAATGTTAAAACCTCTTTCCAAGTGAAGATTAAAGAGGAACATAAGATATATGAAGAGATGTAAAAGAATTTTTGAAATGTTAGTGATTTTAAACTTTATTAGGATAGAATGATAAGGTTATGGAACCTTGTATGTGTTCTTTCCAAACAATATTTGAATAATGAGCTGTTAGAGGAAGCTCATAGTTCTTCACTCTCTATTTGTCTTGGAAGTATGAAGATGTATTGGGACATGAAAGAAAACTACTATTGGGATAGAAAAAAGATAAATATCATATATTTGGTATCCTGATGCATGGTATTCTAGCAAGCTAAGGCTGAATGAAAAAATTCAAAGGGTATATTGCATATATTACCCATACCATAATGGAAATGGGAGAACATCACAATAGATTTTGTCATTGGACTATCCATGACCTCTAAAGGATTTAATTCTATATGGGTGGTAGTTGAGAACCTTAATAAGTCAACACACTTTATCAATATCAGAGAATACTTCTCTCTAGACTTTCTTTCTAGGATATACATTAATTAAGTGGTAAGGTTACATAGAGCACCACATTCTGTTGTTTCATATCGGGATATGAGGTTCACCTCAATGTTTTGGTGAAGTCTTCAAAAATCAATTGATATAGAACTGAATTTCATCACTGCTTATCATCCTCAGAAAGATGGTAATTCTGAAGAAAAAATTAAAACCCTATAGGAAATGTTGAGATATTATTCATTATATTTCAATGGTGGTTCAGATCAATACATTCCTCTAGTAGAATGTTCATATAACAATAACTTTAAAAAAATAATTTAGATAGAACCCTATTAATCCCTCTATGAGAATAAGTGTAGAGCTCCAACAAGCTAGGATCAGGTTGGACAATGAAACCTATTGGGATTTGAGATTGATAAAAAAATGTTTGAGAAGGTTAGAACCATTTTTCAACATATCAAGATAGATCAAAGATGGTAGAAACATTATGATGATGACCAATGGTGCGATCTAGAATATAAAGTAAGTGAAAATGTGTTTCTATGAATCTCACTCGAGAATATAGTTATAAGGTTTGGAAATAAAGGGAGATGAACCCCTTGGTATATCGATCCCTTTGATAATCCTGATCATATCACGAGAGTATCCTATCATTTGGAACTTCCTCCAAATATCTATCAAGTCCATGATGTGTTCCATGTATCTCTCCTAAGTAAGTATATTCCTAACCATTCGCATGTACTAAACTCAAATTCCATACCACAGAATAAATATATTTCTTAACAAGAACAACTAGTTGAGATGCAAGGCCAATCAAAGAAAGTTCTTCAAAATAACACCACTCACCTCCACATGGTTTTATGGAGAAATAACTAGTTAGATGAAGCTATTTGAGAACTTGAGGATATGATGAAGAAAATGTTTCCTCATTTTATTACCTAAGCAATGAATATTGAGGTCAAAATTCATTTTTATGGGGGGATAATGTAACACCCTGAGTTTTTATAGGCCTTTTTCTCTCTCAAATAAATTAAATTTTCATTTATGTCTTGCAATTAACTAAGTAAAACATTAATTTCACATGAAACTAACTCAGTGTACATTACAAAAAACATCGACTAGGTGTATGTTACACAAAACATAGAATCAGCATATGTCACATGCAACACTAACTTGGTATACGTTACACAAAACACCAATGTTTCTACAAAACATCATTTTGTTATTATAATTATTTAAATGAGATAATTATAAACTAGACATCAGTATTTTTTATATGATTAGTAATAGCTAAATTTTAAATGTTTTTTATAATTTATTTATATAAATATAATATATTTTTAATGAAATATATAATTTTTGGTAAATTCATTACATGCTGAAAAATACTATTTTCTCAAATGAACTATTTTAATGGCCTTCTGTAAAAAAAATAAAAATAATTTTAGAAAAATTTAGAAATATAATTTGATAAAATAAGATTCATTTATGAATTTATAATTTCTAAATTATCTTAGGGTACATTTTTGGGATTTCTTTGAGAAACTTCATTTTTGGATGAATAGTGAAGAAATACTAGATTTTAGTTCAAAACTTCCATTTTGCAAAAAAAATTATAAGGTTACATTATTTTTTAATTTGGGTAATGAACATATTGTTTAGTTGTATGGCGAACTACCACCTCACTAAACGGTGATTATTCATTTTTCATTTAGCACCTATCATGGTAGAAATTATAATGAAAAATATATTTATATATTCTATATATTATATTTATTATTACTTTAAGATTATTTAATACTTTTACGACACATATCTTTATAATTTACAATTGGTGTAAATATGACAATTTTGTATGAGAATGTATGGACTACCGCCACCTCAAAGCGATGTGATTCGATCACACACTACATGGAATGTATTAAGGATGGTTTTAGTGAAAATATATTATATTTATTAAATAATAATTCTACGTTAATAATATATATATATATAAATGTTCTATTTAATTTCTTTCTTTCAATATGACAATAAAAAAAGAAACAACGTTCATACGTACGTATGGCATACCATCTCCATGAATGGTGTATTCCATTTCATTCATCTATATTATTTAGATTATTATAATACAAATATACTAAATATACATGATATTTATATCATGATTTACATTATGGGAATAATTATATAAGTATAAGGACTAAATATAGACGAAATTAATACACATGTGAACAACAAAGAGAATATTACCTGAAGTGAAATCTTAACATATGATTGTTAACAAGAAGGTAATATAAGATCATAATAAAACCATATATGGTATTATATATAATAATATTATTCTTAAAAATTTGTATAATAAACTTTCATTAATTATATATAAATATTGTACAAATATGAATAGATTCAATACGCAAGCTAAGGGGATTTTATCTTGCTTTTTATTTATGTGAGATACATGCATTATTCACCACACGTTCCATTTATTTTGTGTCTATAATGTAAATGGATGTATTCTATGATTATTATAATTAAAATTATTATTATTTAAATATCCATTTATTTATATTTATTTCAAGGGGTTTATGTTTCAAAAGTTTCTAAATCGGTAAGAATGTTTCTCAATTTACCATATTTGATACATGTGCCATGTTATGAACCTATATTTTTATATGACATGTAAAAACTTCCTATGACATGTTATATAATGAATATAATTAATTTGAGGATATTTTAAGATTCATGTTGTTTTATTTTATTAATATTTTAATATGGTTCAATGTTTCCAAGTTATATGAGTTTTTTAATCAATCTCGTCACTTTTAGAGATTGTTTATTATTATGCTTCCTTTGTTGAATTATTATAATCCATATCTCAATAACATTCATGAATTTTATTCTCCTATATTTATTCATGATATATCCATGTATTCATAATATTTTCCACTCATTGGTACTTAATATAATTAAGAGACTATTATTAATAAAATCTTACTCTATTTCTATCTTCAGTCAAAAATCTGTTTTATTTAAAAACCACATTTTGAAAAAAAAATTAAAAAATGTATTCAAATGATCCTTGAGGGTAATTTTCAAGGGTAAAGAATTTTAAAAACGTTTTATTGTCATAAAATATGTCTCTATAAGTTTTAAAATCTATTTTCAAGAAAAAGGTTTTGAAAATGTTTTATATTTTAAAAATATTTTTTCACGAAGAAAATATATTTCCCTCAAGAATTTTTTTTTAATTATTTTTCAAAATTATTTTATATATAATATGACATATTTTTATGTTAATAATACCTTTATAAAGAATTTATCTAAATTTTTCATTCATATTCTTTCTCTAAATGGGTTATTCTTATTGACATGTTCTGTATGAAACCTGTTTCCCTTTCACGAGTTATATTTTTATGAAACTCATTTCTATTTCATAGTTTATATGTTTATCAAATCCATTTCTATTTCATGGGTTATGATTTTTATGAAATTTTTATGAAACATGTATATTTTTACACAAGTTATGATATAATTACATTTTTATGATACCCATTTCATTTCATGGGTCATTATGTTGTTTTAAATGATCTTATGGAACATATATGTAAGATTTCATTATGAGATGAGTGTGACCCAAATCTACCTCAAATGCCTTGGGTAAAGATTTATATCTCATGATATAGACATATATGTAAATATAAATGAACTTGATATAGTAATATAGGTCTGGAAGGAGAATTGAACTTGATTAAGTTTTTTAGGGCTGAAATGAGGAGTAAAATCAATTCAATAATACATGGATTGAATAAAAATTGAACTGGTTAAAAAAAAGAATTTTACACTAAGATGGCCTCTACAAAAATTCCTTCAATACTTTGGAAGTCATTATATATTATTATGTGTCTTACAAAATTCCTTTGTTTTATTCCTATGTTATGCTTTCATGGATTATGTTCATTATTTCATAATGATTTATATCTTATGAACTACCAAGCATTATTTGTAATGCCCTAAACCCAGTTACCCAAAGTCGGTGCATTATTACATAACATGGCATTATCACAAAAGATCAAGTCTCGAAAGACCGATTAATTTAGTATCCTTGGATTCACTAGATATATTCATAAAGTATAATTTACATCATAATGTGAAAACTACAACAACATCTTGTCTCCACACTCATATCCCCTTATAATATTCCTCAGGCCATTCATAAAAAACATCTTCACATCCTGGGAAAAATAAAACATAGAAAGGGGTGAGCTCAAATGCCCAGTAAGGATTACAATATAGCAGAAACTTTCATAAATAAGCACAAAGATTTAAGGAAGTGTATAACTAAAACAAAAGCCTTTTAAACTTTAACTTAAACATAATATAGCAGAAATAAAATTAAATAATTCCATTTAATTATTCACATGGATATTATACTAGTCGAATAAACACATGAAATATCAATAACCACTTTCATAATGATGGAATGCATAATTATAGAATATCATAACCACATAGTCAAGGCCTTGTGCCAAGACTACAAATAATATTTTGTCAAGGCCTTGTGCCATGACACTAGTTTGTCTCATGATACCTACCGATGCAACTAAGAGCTATATCGGGCTCCACCCATCACTTATTAAGTCCAATTCATTCGTCATATGAATAGGTTTAAACATAACATAAACATTCGTATTAAAACCAGCATACGAAATTTCAAAAAATTCTCCATAAAACATGAATGGAATAAAAATAACACATCCATAGTCAATCATATCACAAAAACCTTCAATACTATATGGAAGTTTTGTATCATAATAAATCAACTTCAAATAAGCTTAAAATCCATCAAAGGATGTTGATATAGATGAAATCAAAACTATTTGAGATAAATATCTCTTTTTTTGAAATCACATAAATGTCACATAATTATAAAAGAAGACATTTACTTTGAAAATATTCTTATAATCTTGTAAGGGAATATTCGACGATTTTATAATGGCAGAAAATAGCCGCACACGCCGTATAAGTTAAAAAGACATTTTTAGCTTAATTATTCCAAAAGGTTAAAAAGGACCTTGTTTGGAAAATGACAGAAAGATTACTTTATAAATATCTTATAAAAAGTCCACAAGGGTATAAATGACTTTAAACCATAGTCTATAAAATAGTAAGAATGATTTGAAATACATTTTTACGAAACATGGATGTGGATGATAAAGAGGTCCCTGTAGATAATTACATATAAACAACCTCGGATAATGAAGAGATTCTGAAATAAACCCTTACCTTTTACTTTTCCTTGGTTGAGGGTAGGTTAACATCCTGTATAATGGTGAAATAATTTTTATTAAATTATAAAAGAATCATATACATTAATATTATATCATATATGATCTTTTAACATTTCTTTTTTAATAATATATTTGTATTATCGTTGTTTTAGGTGTTAACTGATTCATTTTCCTTTATATGCTTTGTTACATAAGCTGTGTTTGTTATGGGTAGGTTGTATATTATTCACATCCATAATGATATCAAGTCAATGAAAATTATTTTTAACCATCAAATGAAAAATATTCTTGAATGGATATGATGGGGAATGAATCTCATCACGTTCATGGAGACGGTCGTCTGTACGTACGCATGAGCGAAAATATCATTCTATTGATATTAAAATGATCTATAATTGGATGGTATATCATATATACATAATAATTATCATGTTATATTTATTATTTATATCAATTATATATAATTATTATACCCATCCAAATAATAATTTATTGAATAACAATTACACCACGACGTGGAAATGGTAAGTCGTACGTACCCACGTATGGTGACATGTCATTCAAGGGATGGATAGAATACTGAATATGGTTGTAAAATATTTATAATAACATCACAGTATATATGAGATACAAGATTTATTATTTTATAATGGAAATAACAAAGAAATAAGAAGTTTAAGAAGAAAGGAACTTGAAAGAGGGTGGTGAAAACATTACATCTTCTTCAGGTTATTCATTTTTATTTATATCAAAAGGGATCCTAATGTTGGCTTTATGAGTAAAGTAAGGCCTCTAGGATTAAGTGAGGTAAGTTTAAGGAATATATGGTCAAGGTTTGTCTGATCCAAAAGGATTTGAATGTGTGAATTAGTGAGAAGGAGGAGTTCACTTTTATAAGAGGCGTGAGAGGCACCTTAGGAAAAGATAGAAATATTATATTATAATAAATTCATATTTAGTTTATAATGGATAAAAAGTAGATTATATAAAGTTTAAGGTAGGTATAGATCGAAAAAAACTCAACCAATAGGTTTTAGACAGGTTTGGGTCACTATATTAACCATATCTTTTAGTTTTAACTCTTCGTTAATTAGTTCGACATTTACCATGTCTCTTTGTATTTTTATATAATATAGTTAATAAACTTACTATATAAATCCAAGAGACCCCCATGTGGTCCATTAATAATACACCTATCATTATATAAGTCATTTGGCCAAACCATAGATTTTTAGGAATAGAATATCAATTAATAATATAATATTTGTTTTAAAAACTCATTTATGTCAATTTTGACACTATTTAATAATTGATTTTTGTTAAAGTCTTAAAAACATTATTAATTCACATAAAACTCATTAAAAAATTAATAACATGTAATATTAACCAATAAAATTCTTGGATGTCATCAAAACCTTCAAATTATATTTATTTTAACATTTATATTACCAATTATTTGATTATTTTATTAATAAGAAAAATGTTGCATCATTATTGTCTCATAAATAAATTTAATTATTAAATTTCTAAAAATTATAAATAAAATACCATTATGTCAGAAATATTTTTATCTTTCTAATGAATATTTATATTAAAAAATATAACATATATAACCATGTAAAAATTGTTTTTCTAAAAGATATATGCTTATATCATTTTTGTATTTACTTTAACTTAATTAATATAAAGTGTCCCTATCACTTACAAGTGGCTCCATGGGGTATCAAAATCGACCCAAAGATTCCCATGGTCGGACATGTATCAAAAAATAGGGTTAGGACACGTTTTAGGGTTATTTATTATAATAATAATATTATTTTGTTTACCCTTATTTACCGGATTTACCCTTTAACCATGGTAAATAAAATATTTACCGAAGTAATTATTCAAAATGTCTAAAAATAAAAGTTACCAATTAAAAAAATTTGGACCTCCTGATTCTAAATATGAAATCCATTTTTCTAAATTCAAAACAATGATTTGGTAGAAATTAATTTAAAATTAATTCTCGCTGTCAAAACAAAAATGTGTTTTTAAGAAATAGTAACTATCAAAAGATTGACACTTGTTTATGTACGGTTTAAATGTGAAATTAGGTCCCATGACCAAAATTGTATTAAATGATAAAAATATATTCCAAATATAATTTAAAACCACTCAAATTCATAATTTATCACTATTAATTATTTCGATTAAAAAAGTTGTTTTTAATCAAAATTTAGTAATTTTCACTATTCATCAAAATATGAAAGTTATCTGAAAAGTACCAAAATTTTACCCTAAGCTAATTTCAATATTAAAAATCCTAAAATGAAGTCCATTTTGAAAGATAAAATTTATAAAATTTCAAAAAGTGGGTATTACTATTCATAACAGCTAGTTTGATTGGTTGCGGTGTGTTAGAACTCGAAGTTGCGTACAACACACGCTACTGTATTATTCAAAGAGAAGTGTACCGTGGAAGCTTGGGGTGTTACATTCTCCCCTACTTCAAATAATTTCATCCTCGAAATTTCTAGAATACTACCACTTAAAAAGACTTGGGTGGTTCTTCATCATAAGTTCCTTGGGATCCCACGTTGCCTCTTCCATCTTATGGTTTCTCCATAGAAATTTTACCAAATGAGTCGTCTAGTTTCTCAACACTTGTTCTCTGTTATCAAGAATCCCGATGGGATCTTTGAAATAAGACAGATCGGGTTCCAGTTCAAATTCCTCATAGGTGAGTATATACATTGGGTTAGGCATGTATTTTCTCAACAGAGATACATGGAACACATCATGAACTTTGTAGAGATTTGGCGGCATTGCCAAATGGTAAGATACTTCCCCAATTCGTTCTAGAATTTCGAAAGGTCTGATTTACCTGGGACTCAATTTTCCCTTCTTACCGAAACTTATAACACCCTTACATGGAGATACCTTCAAGAAAACATGATCTCCTACATGAATTTCCAAATCCTTCCTTCAGTGGTCAGCGGAGCTCTTCTGCCTACTTTGAGCTACTTTGATGTGGGTTTGGATTACCTTTACCTATTCCATCGTTTTCTCCACCAATTATGGGCCTACGAGTTTTCTTTCACCAACATCATCCCAACAGGTTGGTGTGCGACATCTCTTTCCGTATAACGCATCATATGGTTCCATTTGAATACTTGAATGGAAGCTATTGTTATAGGAAAATTCTACCAAAGGTAAATATTGATCCCACATACCCTGAAAGTCAAGTGAGCATGATCTCAACATGTCTTCTAAAGTTTGAATAGTCCGTTCTGATTGTCCATCTGTTTGAGGGTGGTAGGCAATGCTCAAACGAAGTTCAGTATCCAAGGCCTTCTGAAGACTCATCCAGAATCTTGAAGTAAAATAGGGATCAAAATCAGAAACAATCGATAGGGGTACTCCATGTAGTATCACAACTTCATTAATATATAGTCATTCTCGACGTTCAAGTGGTAGATCATCTCTTATAGCAAGAAAATGTGCTGACTTGTTAAGACGATAAAAAATGACCCATATTGCATTGTTCCTTCTAGGAGTCTTTGGTAGTACTATGACAAAGTCCATTGTGATATTGTCCCATTTCCACTCAGGTATGGGAAGAGGTTGCATGACTCCTCCAGGCTATTTCCTTCCAGCTTTCACTTGTTGAAAAACCATACATCTTGACACAAAATCAGAAATCTCCCTCTTCATGTTGTCCCACAAAAAATGTTCCTCCAAATATCTATACATTTTGGTGCTCCCAGGGTGTATAGAGAAATTGGAACTATGAGCATCGTCCAACAATTCCCTTTTTAGATCAGGTATATCAGGAACACAAATTCTCCTCCCAAATTTCAAAATTCTATCTTCATACACAAATTCACTCAATCTCCCATCACTCACAGCTTTAATTTTATTTTTAAACTCTTCATCATCGGTCAGAGAACTCTTTATCCTTTCTAGTAAATATGGTTTGGAAACCATTTGAAAAAGTATCGATGTTTCACCTTCCATGGTTATTCCCATATGCAAATTTACTAGATCCATGAAAATTGGATCCCTTTAAACTCTCATTTTGTTCAAAACTCCATGATCATTTCTGATCAAAGCATCTGCCACCTTATTTTCCTTCCCCTAGTGGTAGTGTATCATGAAATCATAATCCTTGAGGAGTTAAAGCCATCATGTTTGCCTCATGTTGAGTTCTTTCTATGAGAAAATATACTTCAAACTCTTATGATCAGTATATATCTCACTATTTTAACCATAGAGATAATGTATCCATATCTTCAAGGCAAGGATTACAACAGATAACTCAAGATCTTGAGTAGGATAGTTTTGCTCATTAATTTTCAGGTGTCGTGATGCATAGGCAATAACTATATCATTCTGCATAAGGACACAACCAAGTCATTTCTTCTATGCATCACTATAAATTACAAACCCATCATTTCCCGATGGTAGAGTCAAAATATAATCATTGAGTAATATTATCTTCAGTTCTTCAAAACATTCTTCACACTCTTTTTCCAAAAAAAATTAACTCCTTTACGTGTGAGATTTGTTAATGGGTTAGTTAATTGGGCGAAATTCTGGACGAAACGTCAATAATAACCTACTAAACCAATAAAACTGTGTACCTCGGTTATACTAGTCGGTTCTGGCCATTCTTGGATTGATCTTGTCTTAGAAGGATCAACAGAGATTCCATCCTTAGAGACAATATGGCCAAGAAAAGAAATTTCCTTAAGCCAGAATTAACACTTGCTAAACTTCCCATATAATTAATGTCTTCTTGGAGTCTTCAATATATTGTGCAAGTGATTTTCATGATCTTTTTATATTTTGGAGTGTGCCAAGATATCATCGATAAATAACTCTACAAAGTCATCAAGATATTCCTTGAAAACTCTATTCATTAGATCCATGAAAATACAGGGTGCTTTTGTCAAACCAAATGGCATTAATGTAAACTCATAATGCCCATACCTGGTTCGAAATGATGTCTTCAGAATGTATTCATTATTTACACACAACTAAGGATATCCAGATCGAATTCCAATCTTTGAAAAGTATTGAGCTCCATGCAGTTGGTCAAATAAATCATCAATGTGAGGTAGGGGATACTTGTCCTTTATTGTTATAGCATTGATCTCCCTGTAGTTGATACATAACCTCATAGATCCATCTTTCTTCTTAACAAAAAGGACACGGTCTCCCCATGGAGAAGCACTAGGGAGAATAAATCTCTTATTACTCAATTCCTCTAGTTGTTTCTTTAGTTCAACTAATTCCACAGTGGCCATTTTATAAGGGGTCTTCGATATGGTCCTTGAACCTGGAATTAAACCAATGGAAAACTCAATTTCTCATTCTGGAGGATGTACATGTAAATCTTCCAGAAACACATCTACATATTCTTTTAGAATAGGTACATCCTCTATTTGAACATTCCTTTCCTCACCCACGGTTATTTCATTCTCTTCCTCCCCAATAATTGAATTTAGTTGAGCTACTGGGGGTCGATCAAGATAAGAATCAGGTGGAGATGATTATGCTCTAAAGATAAGGTGTTCTTTATCATCATAATCAAAATTTGTAACCTCATTCTTCTTAAAATTAATGTTCGCATCATGGCCTGAAATCCAATCCATATTGAGGATTATATCAAATTCAATCATAGGTATGGCGATGAGATCAGCGGATAAAGAACATTTATGTGCTCTAATGGGGACTGATTCACAAAAATTTGTTGCAATGATACTTCCCTTAGGAGTTTTAACTGACAAATCCCTTGTTAGATCAAATTGGAAATATCTAATTTCTTACCAAACTGGGAAGATATGAAACAATTTGATGATCCAGAATCAAATAATGCATTTTCTAAACTTGAGGAAACCATTAAATTACCTGCCACCACACCATTCAGAGCTTCTACCTCAGTAGTAGTGATAACATAAGCTTGTCCTTGACCCCTTGTCCTTTTTCTGAGGTAAGTTCCCCTAACGCTTAGGAAATTAATTTTCATAATGTCCCATCTCCCTGTAGTTGTAGCATTGAACATCAGTAGCTTCTTTATTCCCCTTGCAATCACGAGCTTGGTGGCCTTTTTCACCACACTTGTAACAGACTCTCATTCCCTTCAAGAAAGTTGTGGGGTGTTTCTTACCACATTTAGTGTAGGATGGATATTCAAATTTTCTCTTCTTCCCCTTATTTCCATTCCCAGAGTGATCGGAAGATCTCTTCTTATCTTTCTTTTCATTAAAGTCATAAGGCTTAGAGAATTCTTTTTCTTTCTTGATAGCACATGTGACAAAATCTTCATACAACGAGAAGGTTTGTGAGACTAATGCTCGATGGAGAAATGGTTTTAACCCATCGAAGAAATGATCAATCTTACTTATTGGGTTACATATATAATCTACAGCATACCTCACTAACCTTGTAACGTTATCCTCGTACTTTGAGACATTCTCATCCTCCTTTTTCCCTGGACTCATAAATTGTCTTTCCATATCTGCTCAATGGTCACGAGGAACGTATTTTTCTAAGAACAGATCTTTGAACTCCCTCCATTCCTTATTTGATACTTCATTATCTTCCTTTTTGTTTTGAATCAATGACCACCATTGGTCAGCATCTCCAGTGAGGCGGTAAACTGCAATGATAACTTTTTCTCTTTCACTACTCCCCAAGGCATGGAATATTTTCTCTAAGGAATTTATCCATTTCTCAGCTACTAATGTATTTGTAGTCCCATTGAATGTTGGTGGTTGTTTCCACATGAAGTGATCTAACATTGATCCTCCATGCTGCGAAGTAGGGTGCTCCATACGGGTAAGGTTATTATTCATAACATAAGTGAGTTGTCCTAGTATGGTTATTAGATGATCAGCACAAGTTGCGTCACTAGCTCCATGATAATTATCTTGAACAGGAGGGAAATACCAACATGGAGTTCGTGCATTGATTCAGTTTCCATTTCTTCCACTAGGCTCTATTTCTAAAAATGGAATACACTAGATTAGTTTATGAATCGCAATACATAATTCCATACTTGTAAAATAGTTAACATAAATTGAAATATTTATAGATATAATCCATAATCCTAAAAAAATGTTTTCTTTGAGGAATTATATACTCATAAACCCTTCATAATTATTTGTAAAGAAAATGAGAATTATCCTAAGAATATCCCCCGGGAGTGTTGTAACAAAGAGTGTAACAAGGCTCATTGTCGTGCACCAGTTCCCGTTCGAGTCTATCTCAAAGTGATGTTTTCAGGTTTTACCAGTAGGTATAACTATCCCAGAGGCGCCACTACCTACTCATATCCATACAGGGATGTATTTCTCAGAAAAATCAAAAAATATCTACAATACCAAAATTCTAGGAAGCTCTTCTATACTAATCCTCAAAGTCCATCTTAGGTCTATGAGCTCTAATCAGAGTTTATCTAAATCTAGTTTCCAAGGTTTGTACTAAACTTCCTCTGATACCAACTGTAACGCCCTGACCCCAGTTACCCAGAGTCAGTGCATTATTACATAACATTGGCATGATCACAAAATATCATGTTTCGAAAGACCAATTAGTTTAATAGCCTTGGAATCACTAGATACATTCATAAAGTTTACATTACATCATAAAGTGAAAACTATAACAACATCTTGTCTCCACACTCATATCCCCCTATACTATTCCTACAGGTCATTCATAAAATACTTCTTCACATTATGGGAAAAATAAAACATAGAAAGGGGTGATCTCAAATTCCCAGTAAGGATAAAAGTATAGCAGAAACATTCATAAATAAGATTAAACATTTAAGGCAATGTATAACTAAAACAAAAGCCTTTTAAACTTGAACTTCCACATAATATGGCAGAAATAAAAAGAAATAATGCCATTTAATTATTCACATGGATATTATACTAGTCGAATAATCACAAGAAATACCAATAAATACTTTCATAATGATGGAATGCATAATGCCAAACTATCATAACCACATAGTCAAGGCCTTGTACCAAGACTACAAATAAGATTTTTTCAAGGCCTTGTGCCAAGACACTATTTGTCTCATGAGACATACCTTCCTGGAATCCCAAATCAATTCTATGAAAAAGAATCTAGAGTTGTTTCCGTTATCTATTGTGCCACCACCCCATCCTACCCTTGTAATGAAAACTCAATCAAGTGAAATGTGTGGGGGTCACACTCATAAAAAGAATATAGGTAATGTATATAATAACCCATATATCAATATTTTAATTATATCAATTTCAATAAACTAGTAAAATAGTACCATCATCCCTTATAGTATCGATAAAAAAATTACCATCATCGGCTAGATCATGTGTAGTAGAAAAACCAAGGATATTTTTAGTAGAGGAGTAGATAGGTACCACCTACATACCCTCCACATAGTCTAGATCCTTATCCTCCTAAAAAATTCCAACAACATGTTTCTAGAACATTGTTGTATTTACCAACATAGTAGAAATAAATCCATTATGCTATATAAAGAACACCCCAAAAAACCCAACCAATCAAAATCAATATTGAAAACTAGCTCAATATATTAATGAATAAACAATAATAAAGGATTCCAACTAAATATATGTAAATAAAAATCCAATGATAATCCATGTGAAATCTTGATCACCATATGTATCAAATTTTAAAAACCTTATCAGACCAACTACCAAGTAAATTTTTAGTTACACTGTAATAAACCCAATAAAACAAGAAAAGATAGTGGTTCATTGGAGTTTGAAAATAATAGAATCTGAAAAACCATGAAAATAATATAAAGATAAGCCATAGTAACCTGAGAAATGTGTGACTAATATCATTTAAGGTGATAATGATAGCATTAAGTAAGTGGTTAAAGAAACGAGTCTATAATCAGAAGATTCTACAAAACCCCAATAAATGAGCATCCCAAAAAAGAAGAAACTTATATAGGCCAACCTGTTTACAAAACCCCTCTTCTATTCCTATAAATAATGAGACAATTCATGATTTTAAGAACAAAAGAAAAATATTCTATAAACATTCAAGAAATTTCATATGAACATCCCATTTTTTAAATCTATTTCCCAAATGACTGCCTATGAGAAAATTATTAGTGGAACTTCACTCCAATAATATTATAATTTATGAAATGGGAGTAATATCCCTAAATAAAGAATTATATTCCATTTTTTAGAAAATTCTTCTACCTAAGATGTGAGACCTAGGAAGTTTCTCATTCCCTTTCACCATAGGTTCATTCAACATTGGAAAAGATTTTTGTGATCTAATCTTCAGGATAAATCTCTTACTAATGAGTTTATTAAAGAAATTAGGATTAAAAGAATTAAAATCAAAAAGAGTATCACTTCAACTGCCTGACCAATTATTCGAGTATCATCTAGGACTTCTTGAGGATATCTTAGTTAACGTTGGAAATTTTATCCTTCCTTTAGATATACTAATTTTAGGCATGTAAGAAGATTGAGACATTCCAATTATTTTAGGATATCCATTTTAGCCACTATAAAGGATTTAATATATGATAACCAAGGGAGATTTATATTCAGATTTTGGGAAAATAAAATTGTCTTCGACTTAGAAAATGCTACCAATTAAGGTAATGATTATTCTTACTATCAATCTATCCTTTATAATGATGAAGGAGACAAGTTTATGACCATTGAGGATAACAGAGAGATCCTTCCCCCTGATGAAGACAAAGACAATGATCATGAAAATGAAAAGTACTTCAAAACACTGAAAAGGTATAGTATCCCACCATTCATACGTTATGTCATTAATACACTATCATTAGAATTAAAACCTTTGTCGAGCACACTAAGGTACTCATTCCTTGAGACCTAAGAAACACTACCAGTCATTATCAACTAAGAGATTACCCAAATATAAGTGGGAAAGTTGATTCTAGTCTTGAAAAGTCACAAAACATCAATATCTTATGTATTGGTTGACCTTAAAGGGATCATCCCTACATTAATCTCACAAAAAAATTCCTTGTGAGAAGGTGTTAAACCCAAATTCCAATCCCAGGGGTGAATCCCCCCCAATGAGAGATGTGGTTAATAAATATGTGTAGAAAATTATAGATGGTGTTATAATATTTTCAATAATTCATAGATAATGGGAAAGTCATATGAAATTCATTCCAAATAAGGGATACATATATGTTGTGAAAAACAGTGAAGATGAGCCAATGTCTACTCGAACCATCACTAGATGAAGAGGATGCATCAATTATATGAACCCAAATAAAGAAACCTAAAAATATAATTTTCCACTACCCATTAAGGATCAAATATAATAAATAATAGTGTGGCATGAATTCTATTATTTCATAGATAGATATTCAGGATACTATCAAGTTGCAGTCAATCTAGACAACCAGTCCAAAACTACATTCACTTGTCTCTTTAGAACCTTCTCTTATCATCACATGTTGTCCGGTTTGTGTAACATGCCATAAACCTTTCAATGGGTCCTGAATCAAATATTCCATGATATAGTTAAGGAACTCTTGGAGATAATCAAGGATAACGTTTCAGTATACGGAAGAATATTCAGGGTGTGCCTAAGAAATTTGGGAAAACTCTTGAAAAATTGTGAACAAAAATAGTGGGTATTAGATAGGTAGAAGTGTCACTTCATTTTTCAAGTAGGAATATTCCTCAAACAGAAGATATCAAATCAAGGCATAGAATTCAATCCACCTAAAATAAAAATGATTAAAGACTTATCTAAGCCTACATAGGTGAAATAAATAAGCATATCTTTAGGATATACAACATTCTATCATCTCTTTGTTAAAAACATTTCATAATTATTCTAAACCTCAATATACTTATTGTCAAAATACACCATTGTTTAGGTCACCAAATTGTTTAAATAGACATTTCATACCCTAAATAATAATTTTATGGCCACTCCTATCATAAATATACCAGATCCAGACAAGGATTTTGAATTGATGTGTAATTCAAGTGACTTTGTTATTTCCATTTTCCGAAGCCAATGATTCATAAATATCATTATCCCCATTTAATATGATATTCACAAACTAAATAGAGATCAGGTAAATTATATGTTGACTAAAAATTATCTTTTGTAGTCATCTTTTCATTTGAAAATCTTCACTCATACCATACACTGTCAAAAGTTATGGTCTATGCTGACCATGCATCACTTAAATATATACCAGAAAATATATGTTAAATCATGTATGATATGATGGATTATTTTAATATAATAGTTTGACATCATAATCAAGGACACAAAGGGAACTGATAAATTCATCATGAACCATGTATCTAGACCTCCACTGGACAACATCAACCATAAAAATAATATGCAATCAAGGACAAATTCTCTAATGAAACTCTTTTCCTGATAAATATCCAAAAACTATTGCGGTTTTTAGATATTGTAAATTATCTCACCACAAGATCACTCAAACCAGAATTTTCCTTTCAATAAGGGAAGATTTTTTCAGTTAAATCCTCATATTAATACTAGGATGAGCCACTACTTTTTAAGCATTTTTTTGATGGATTAATGTGGCACTACATCCCAGAATATGAACAAAAAAGTGTTCCTTACATGTGTCATATGTCACCAGCAGGAGAGTTTCATGGACCTGAATGTTCCAAATATAAAATATTTCAAATTGGTAAATTTTGACATATGATTCATCAATATTCATGGAACTTTTTTCAAATAAGTGATCAATGCGATTATATAGAGACTAAGAAAAAATAAATGAAATTCCCCAAAATACCATAATGGAAGCAGAAATATTTGGAATATGGGAAATTGATTTCATGGGAGAATTTCCAAATTCTTATGGAAATATTTACATCCCAGTTAGTGTTGAATACATCTCAAAATGTGTCGAAGTATAAGACACTACTCATGAAATGTTAATATTGACAATGAACATTTTACAAAAAAAAAAAAATTTCCTAATTCGTATTTCCCCAATTACTCATTAGTGATTGGGGAACTCATTTCGCTAATAACATTTTGAATTGTCTTTTTGAAATGTATAGAATTCAATATAACACTAGTAATCCCTACCTCCCATAAAAAACAGTAAATTTGAAGTTTCAATCAATAAAATTAAATAAATCTTAGAAATGATAGTGATCCCCAAAAGAAAGGATTAGAGTGTGAATCTTGATGATGCACTTTGTGCATATTTCAAAGCCTATAAAACACCTATTGGAACTAATCCATTTTGACTAGTGTATGAAAATACCCACCATATTCAAGTGGAATTTTAGAAAATCTATTTTTATTCATTAAAAAATTTATACATGGATGATCATAAAACTGGAGATGTACGAATGATTGTTGAAGCTCCTTTCGTCACAGAGTCTAAATATTGGAAAAAGGGAATATCTTAGTTCAAAGTTATTCAACCTTTGGAAAAATATCAAAAATTAATAAAGGAAGGAATAAGAAGAACATTGCGCAAGGGTCGCGCAAGTTCTACAATGGTCGTGCAAGTACACTTGCGCGCCGAAGTTGGTTGCAAAAGTACACTTGCACACTGAAGTTGGTCGTGCAAGTCACTTGCGCAACCTAGGTGATAACTGCTCGGGGTCTTCTCCAGCTTATAAATACCCTCGGTGGTTCCCCCATTTCGGAGAAGGAATTTTTCCAGAATTCAGATATAGAGCTCTGAATGCCCAAGTCTCTTCTTCAGGTCTTCCGAAAACTTCTAAGGTAATTATTTACCTATAATGGAACATCTAAACAAGAGGAGTAAGGTCTAACTGTTATAATTCAATAACACTTGTGCACATAAGGTGTTTTACCCTTAAGGGAAATGAACATAGTTGCACGCCGCCCTACTTCCTCACCAAAACTTGTGCACCTTTCTTCTGGAAGTACCTCCAGATAATTCTAAAGGATTTGGTCAAGGATCGCCCAAGTGTTACCCTACTGTTTAACAATCGCGCAAGTACCCATGTGTCGTGTAGGTATACCTGCGCGACCAGGACTTGTGCGCCCATGCAGTACCTGCACGCCTGCTAGGACTTGTGTGCCCCTGCCTTTTTGGGTCCCTTTCTTTCCCATTTAACCCCTATTATGTCATTCCACCTCTCCTATTTTAGATTCAGTCTTCAAGACACTCTTAAAAGCCATTTATGGCATGATTTATTGAATTGAATTCCTTATCTGAAAGGAACTCCGTGGAACATTTCTCAGAACCTAGTGATTTATACATATTTATGTCACTAAAGATTGAGATTTCATTCATTCAACCTCATCCTTTAAGATGAGAGAACCACTTAACCTGGGCCTCCTTTTCAGGAATAAGCCCCAGTCTTAATTCTCAAGACTGGGTGTCCTTCTTAGGAATAAGCCCCAAGTCCTCATTAACTTGGGCCTCCTTTTTAGGAATAAGCCCCAGTCAAAATTCTCAAATCTAGGCATCCTCCTTAGGAGTAAGCCCCAATTCCTCATTAACCTGGGCCTCCTTTTCAAGAATAAGCTCCAGCCATAATTCTCAAATCTGGGCATCCTCCTTAGGAGTAAGCCCCAAGTACTCATTAAGCTGGGCCTCGTTTTTCAGGAGTAAGCCACAGTCTTAATTTTGGGCATCGTCCTTCAGAGTAAGCCCCAAGCCCCCTAATCTAGGCATCCTCCTTAAGAGTAAGCCCCAATCATAAAATTCCAAAATATGGGCATCCTCCTTAGGAGTAAACCCCAACCATAATTCTCTTAACTTGGGATTCCTTTTCAGGAGTAAGCTCCAGTCTCAAATATGGGCATCCTCTTCAGGAGTAAGCCCCAAGTCCCTTAATTTTTCAAGTCCCTTAACCTGGGCCTCCTTCTCAAGAATAATCCCCGATCTTAATTTCTCTTAACCAGTCCTAATTTACTTTTTGATCTGGGTCTCTTTCTCAGGAGTAAAACCCAATCATAAGTCCCCTCCTAATTTGGGACTCCTTTTCAAGAGTAAGCCCCAAATTAGAGTATCCAAATCTCCATAAAGTACATATACCTTTATGGATATCGTTCCTGGATTTCTTCCCTAAAGTAAATCCTAATATTCATCTATTTGGACAGTCATACATACATAAGCCCCACATCATTTCTTATGATTGCATATTTTATAGCACAATTGTCTGGTTTTACCAATACCTCTTGTTTCTCACACCGAGCATGACTCACATGAGCTTAGAGTGTAAAAGTAATTATGATATCCTTCTCTGATCCATCAATCATAAAAATCATATTCCCTTACTCGAACTATGTGGGTTCTGATTCCTTTTCCTAAACAAAGTATACGTAGGTAGACCTTCTGCGGTTATGATCCCAAATTTGAAATAATTCATGTCGTTCAGAATGACAATAAACTTCAATTTCCCCATTGAGTGGCTTTAAAACTAGTATGGTCATCATAATGACCAAGAGAATTTTATGTATCAAAGGATACCATTGACTAAGAATCTCTAAAAAATACAGGTGATTCTCTATCAATGAATAACGTAGAATACATATAACAGATTCTATAAATTTCCTACATATCAATCATTGACTGTTAGATCTAAAGGAAAACTCATTTTATACATGGTAATGTAATAAGGATTCACGAACATAACTTAAATCTATAAATAGAGTATCGTAGTAGACAATAATTCCCCTCAAAAAGGTGTGATGAGTCCGACCTCCCATCCTCTCGACCAATGCAAATTCCTAAGCCTCGTTTGTCTACAAATAATGAGAGCCTACATTTGGAAAGTAGGTTCAAATGTATATGGAATCATTGGATGTTTCCGGTTCTATGAACAATCCCGTTAGAAACCGCTTGGAATGATTGAATCTTAAATCAGTGAGATCATCCCCAATTTTAGAGGCAAACAAAAAATGGTGAACCCGACTTGAATCCTTAACCAAGTTAAAATGATGTTTTACTTATTTGTTAGGACCCTATTTAAAACTCAATGAGAGGGACAACAAAAACAATCATTGATATATGATCTCATCCAAAAGATGTAGTGGCTGGATTTATATTGATTACGTCTGTTATATCAAACATGCACTCTTTTCCAAGATTTTCTGCATTCTAAGAAATAGATGCTCTCAAGTTCACTTTTGTGAATACCGCTGCTGTGAATGCCACTGCTGCTACTCCTGCTGGATCATCGTATGCTCTGAGGACGACATCACTTACTCAGCGTCTTCCACACTGGGTATCAAACACGCAGGCTAAGGAGTACCATCAAAACAGTAGTATTCCAAATCTGGAGGCTGACCGACAAGCCCTCCAAGTGAATAATTCTCCCAAGTCATCCGGACAATGACGACCAGTGATTAAGAAGTAGGCGGTGCTAACCACCGTCTCCAACCATTTCGGGTCGTTATCCCCGGAACGTAATCACCATTTGCTCCCTTATTCTAGGGAGGTGAATGAGAAGGTCCCTCAAGGCCTTAATTCAAGGAGACAAGATTCCTTCCAAAGGTCTCCCATCAACAATCACTCCCAGACTCGTGAGGAAGTGCGCCCTCAACATGATGAGGGTACCGACTCCAGGCGTTCGGCTCAGGTTCCTCAAACCCGAGCAGGCAAGAAGAATCGCCAGACGTGAAATCCGGTTAACATTGAGCAGGTTCTCATCTCTCGCATCTCCGGAGAAGTCCACCAACCTAACTTGGTGGCAAGCAACGAGCCGACACACACACCTGCCCGTTTTAATTCCGTTGTCCAGCTGACTCGTCTGGCAGCATCAAGCCAATCCCACCAGGCTATTCCGGTGGAGTATTATAGACAGGAACATACACCTATTTATACGTCATCAGCTAGTCAGTAGTCACGTCTGACTACATATGATGGATCTCATCAACCATGTTCGGCGAAGTGCAATCAGCCGGAACATACACCTACTAGTATTAATCATGTCTACCAATAGTCTCGCTTGGTATCACATGGAGAAGTTAGTCGGAAAGCTCCAGCGACAAACAGGAGGCAGACTCAATTCTCTTCCCCCACACTTGAGTACTGTCAGGATTCACTGAAAGGAAAAGGAGGAAAATAGCAAGCACATACACCTACTCCAAGAACGAAATGGATGTATATCCTTATTCCGGCAGTTGAAGTCACCAAGCATATTCTATCAATGGTGAAAGAGCAGAAGTAAATCCATGTTCATATTCTGGATGCTTGAAAGGATATTATAACAGCTTCAGCAACATCTCAGGGAAAGACATAAAATCTTTCCCTAGTAGTGGAGTGACACATCAACAGTTCACTTCGGAGTAGATACACACATATGTTCCAGTACAAGAGGTTTGTGGGGCATACTCCCCCATATCGTACGGACAACCAAGTCAGGCACATAGACCTGATTTGAGTAGAGATAGTCAGCCTAACCTGACCATCTATCTTGATCAGGCACGTACACCTACTCAGAGCAGCCACTTTCATCAACATGTGGTTTCCAAGGCGAGTAAGAAGGTTTCTAAGAATAAGACCCACCTAGCATATTCAAGAAATCAAGAGCCAATCTATAACAAGGCATTACTCAATGCTGGAGTTCTTGAAGCCCTCAGGCAGTTATTTGTTGGAATGCAATATTTTACTCCATCATTTCCCAATAGTGGGGACATTAATTTCGAAGGTCTTCAACAGACACACCCTTATGAAGGCTTGCTTCATGACAATTCGGTCGATCTCAAAGTTTCATCTTCAGATGAGAGCCACATGAACCCTCTGTGTGGTCCGAAGACCAAAGAGAAAGAGATCTCATCTTTTTCTGTAACCCACTATGGTGGTCCTCCCCATGATGATGAATTTCACTACGAAAGTCCTCTCTGCAGTTGTGATGCACATTTCCCAGAAAATACTTCAGTGGACAATGTAGTGCCTAGAAATCCTTCTTATCTTGAGGCACTTGCAAATGTGAAACCAGTCATGTTTGATGCTTTATCGCTAGTAGGTGAAATACTTTCTCAATCGGAAGATAGCCCAGGGTGTAGGTTATTCTCCAAACCACCCCTAAGTCATGAATCTTCTATTTTGATCAGTGATTTCTCTACCAATCTTGTTGAATTCGATGAAGCAAAAAAGAAGCACCAACTCTAGTCAAATCAGGTAGAATAATCTTCATTGAATGCTAAAGAGGAAATGTTGAACATGAGAAAACAACGGGTGAAAGGTGAAGTGCCAGTCATTTTTGGCCTCTGGCTGACTCTCAGTATGACATTCCAAAGATTTTGACGGAAGATGGAATTCATGATATTCATCTCAATATATGGAAAACTCTTTGTTAGTTGAAAAAGAAAGTATTATCTTATGATGGATATGAAAATAATGTTAAGATAATAGAAGGGTTATAACGTCAAATTGACTTGGCATCTCTATCCGTCTCTCGATATCTGGAGGCTGAAAAGTAGCAGAGAGCCCTTCAGCATTCATGCCTTGGCGCACTAAGAAGACTGCACCAGTTAATTGCCAATGCCCCATATGGTATTCATGATAGAGGATGGGGTGTTCATGGAGTAGTACATTTCACTGTGCTCTCCAGTCAGCAAAGCCCACCAAAAATGGTCTCATGCAATGTTATTGCCCATGGCCGGCCACAAATACCTGGCTTTGTTTTTAATCAAAAGCTTTCCCAAGAACAGGCTTCAACTAGTTCCTCTCAAAATCAAGAATACAGAGAACAAGTTGTTGAATTACTCCTGCATTATGCAAATGAGAATATTGAACAGGCCTCTCGTATGGAGCAAGCACATCACCAAATGATAGAAGTGTCAGAAATCATCCAACGGTCTTTTGAACCGGGTGATAAAAGTGGATGCAGGTTGATGCATCCACCTAAATTTAGGACTAAGGTCCGCAAGATCAGGAGAGCATTTAAGAATGTCTCAGACGTAGCATGTCAAGAGCCACCCCAGCTTGCCAGACCGGGGTCTCTTTTAAACCAACCATTAGAATCAGCAAATAGGATTCGAAGAGTTGAGCAAAGACAGCAGGAACAACCCCAGTCCACCGGACTGGGGACTTTTTCAAATCATCAATCCCCTCCTCATCAAAAGTCGGTATTCTATCGATTAGGGAAGAAGCCACAGGAGTAATGAAGAGCCAAATTATCAAGAGATTCCCTCCAAATTATGGTTCATCAAGAAGTTCCTGAGGGATCAAATCAACAAAAGGCAATGTCTCATCAAACACATGGAAGAAGACAATATCACAGAAATGATGATAGAAGGGATGTGATGCACTATGAATGAATCAATGTCATCAATGTTGTTTTTTCTGACCCACTAGATGAGGCTCACTTAGGGGATTAAGATGAATAGGTTCCTGCTCAAGAAGATGTACGCACAGACACAAATGAAGAAGGTGTGCGTACATGAAATCAAAGGATTACTCAGAACCTAGGTAATCCTTCAAGTAACCCACTTTCCCCTGTCTGAAAAGGATCCAACAAGGGGAAGGGAAAGAATCAGGTTACATATCCTTCCTCTGGAGAAGGCCAATCGCTCTCACTAGAGCAAAGGTTTGCACAACAGGAAGAATAGATGAAGGAATTGAGGAGGTTGAATGAAAAACTACTTCAGAGAAGTCTTCTTTCTAAACATGCTGGAGTCAGTCAGCCAAGGGAATTTGTTACAGCTACTAAGATGGATCAAGAATATCCTCCTCTATCAGTACACCCTCATAAGTCTAATCCTTTGGGTCAAGTGAAACAACGATTGGCAGTGCTACCATCATTTGTAGCACCAGCTGCCATACCTATCCAAACTCCAGTTAGTGAACCTGTTCAGGTACAAGCTCAACCGGATTTTTCTCAAAAGGTAATAACTACCATTGAGTCATTAACAGATCGGTTAGAGACTCTGGAAGGGAAGTGTACGTAGGTTCAACCAGAAAAGAGAGCTTACCCTGAATGGGTAGATTCAGTCTCTCCACCATTAAGATTTGGGAACCCTTTATTCCCTATTTTCAATGGATCAGGCGATCCTGAATAGCATTTGATGCATTATGTGTCTTGTTGTGATCCTATGATGGGAACTCCAGAGCAGCAATAAGTAGTGAAACTCATATGCTTCGTGAGAAACTTGCAAGGACCAGCCTTTGTATGGTACACAAGCTTGCAATCCTAGTTAATTACCAGATGGGAAGATCTCCGTCAACGTTTTCTTCTTCAATTCAGCTCAACATTGCCAAAGACAATAGTTTTCGATCTTACAAACTGTAAGCAAAGGGATAATGAAAGAGTATCTGATTTCATTTCTCACTGGAAGGGATTAACATATTCCCTAAGCTTAGCACTTCCTCAAGAGGAACTATTTCCAATATGTGTGGCTAATCTGTGTGAAGAATTACGCACGCCATTGATCCCTGTGAAATACGTAGGAGGGTTTCGAGACCTTACTTCAATCGCTCAACATATTGAAGATTCTCTTATATAGACTAAGGTTAAATCTCGTGTAATTCCATCAGCTCCAGGAAGGAGAATGGGTAATGCAGATACTGCTACAGTTATGCTTAAGCAGGCACCTTTACCTGCTTCTACTTCAGAACCTTCATCTTCCCGAAGGGCTCCACCTCCTGAGCACCAACAACAGAGGTCGTTTCATTAATATAATCAAAGAGATCAAAGGTGAAAACAATTTGAGGATTTGAAAATAAAATTTTACTCTTTCCGAAATGAACATGTTCCTGGTTATTTCATTTCGGCTCTAGAAAATAATTTGGTTCAATTGCCAATGCCCAAGAGGCCAAACAAGAAAGGAGATGAATACCATCCCAACTATTTCCAGTTTCATCAAATGTTGGGGCATCCCATTCAGGAGTGTTTTGTTTTTAAGGAACTCCTGCAAAAAATGGTCGATTTGGGACAAGTTAAACTGAAAGGTTCTTCAGCTCAGGTAGCATGTGTTACTGCTACAGTTCCAGAGGAGGAAGGCGAGTGGAAAAAAGTTAAAAGAAAAAATGCACAAAAATATATTGATTGGATGGTCAGAAAGACAATCAACCAAAATCATGCTATTTTGCAAACACAATTGAAGAAACCAATTGTGTCTTCTGACATGAATGCCACAGGAAAACCCTCTTCATCAGAGGGAAAATACTCAAAGAAACAGCATAATTCCAAGAAAGATGATCAATCAGAAGAAGATGAGTTTGTGTCAAAGCCTAAGTTGTCTTTGACTCTGGATGATTTCATGCCATCTACTTCGAAGCAACGGGCACCGACCCACCAAACAACATAGCCTAAATTGGCTAGTCAAGAAGAGTCCTCATCGGATGAAGATTTAATCATTGGTTCTGTTAATATGATTCAATTAACACATCCATATGCCAATCACAGTTTCAATTTCTATGTGCCTGAATTCCCTGTATCAAACAGAGGAATCTGATGAAGTTACAGAGGCTCTGGATATAGGGGAAGACATGGATCTTTCAGAATCCACTATTCCAATTCTACCCCTTCTAGAACTGTGTATACAGCAGAAACTCGTGGCAGAGCCCTTTAGCTAGCTCAACAAGAACAACCAAGTTCTTCCACCAATAGAAAATTCAGTCCTGGAACAGTTATTCTAGAAGACTGGTTAAAGGTTCCAACTTCTTTTTCTCAGAAATTAAATGGAACTAATCAGTCTAATCTTCCAAATCCAGTTATATTCCCAACTCCTATCCTGATACAAGATGCATCAGCTTCCAAAGCATCAACTTCCAAGATACCTGCTAAACCACATATTCCTATTAGGAAACGCAGACCTTTGGATCAAAATTATGAGGTATAGAAACACCCGGCCCAAGTACCGGCCAAGTTATCAATTCTGGATGCCTTGAATTTATCAAAAGGTCTTCGGGAGGCACTCATCAAGGCTTTGTCAAGTCCTCAAGAGTTTGAAACTGAAATTGTTGCAGCTGAAGTCTATCACGTAGAGAATAATCATGCGGAATGCCATGCAGCAATATCTTTTACTAATGAAGATGAAGATGATGTCGTGCATGGAAATATTAGACCTTTGTACTTATCTGGAAAGGTCACTGGTGTAGACGTCAGACGAGATTTCATTGATAATGGTTCATGAGTCAACCTCATGCCCATTCGTACACTTCGTCGATTGGGCCTCAAGGAATCTAATTTATCTCTTTCTACCATGATGTAACAAGTATATGATAAAAATAAACAAGAACCACTAGATGAGTTTACACTCAGAACTCAGTTTGGAGATCTTGTATCTAATTCAGATTTCATGGTTGTTGACCAAGACTCAGCCTTCAACATCTTTCTTGGAAGACCCTGGCTACATCAACATGTAGTTATCCCTTCATCATACCATAAATGTCTCAAATATTGTTTCGATGGTCAAGTTGGGACATTGTATGGTGATAAGGTCTCGTTCAAGACATGTGAGTCTCAATACATTGAGGTGGAATTCTATCACATGAAGGAAAAGGATAAATCCACAACAAGGGAGCTTACCAAATTTTATGCTCCATATGGTTTGGAGAAGATTCCAGTAAATCCATTTACACATGTGAGTACAGATTATGTGTTTCCTATCAGTCAAAGTGACAAGATAGACCCAAATCAAAATACTCTTATGGAAAGATCCATAATCTCAATTACAGCAATCGAGCCAGACAACATGGGAGAAATTGGTAACCCACCAAGGAGTGATGAAAGCCTAAATGGTGATGTCTTCATCTGCTGAAATACAATAAATATATACTTCTCCAATCAGGCTAGAAGAAGTTATAGCAACATCGGAGGTGAATAATGATGTAAATTCTCAATCCATCATCTCCTCTTCATTTCCCAAGGACGACCCTTCCTCATCAATTGGGTCAGAAATGGAAGCTTCTTCTTCAAGATGTTAAAATTTTAACATCTCTTCTGATCATGGAAATAATGCTTTATCATCTACTATGCAAGTTGAAATGGAAGAAATAACACATGATGAAAAAGAAGAGGAAGATATCAGAGATGTTCCTCCAGTATTTGAAGAGGGTATCTCTACCACCGTGGATGAACTCTGAGAAATAAATCTGGGTACAAAAGAATATTCACACCCCACATTAATCAGTGCGGCCATGACTCTTGAAGAACAAGAGATTTATATTTCCTTTTTAAATAAAAATCGGGATATATTTTCTTGGAACTATACAGAGATGCTCGGGCTTGATCCTGATGTTGCTACTCATCATTTGGGTTTACCAGAAGAGCATCGAGGATTTAAGCAAGCCGCGAGAAGAACACACCCAACTTATGCTTCCAAAATTGAAGCTGAAGTGGATAATTTTATCAAAGCTAACTTCATCAGATAATATAAATATCCCAAGTGTTTGGATAATATTTTCCCTATGAAAAAAAGGAATGGACAAATTAGAGTTTTCATTTATTTCAGAGATCTTAATCGGCATTGTCCTAAGGATGATTTCCCAGTTCTGATTACAGAAATTTTGTTTGATGAAACACCTGGCTATGAAGCACTTTCCTTCATGGATGGATATTTCGGATATAATCAAATCTGAATGGCTCTATAAGATTAGGAATCCACAGCCTTCAGAGCCCCTCATGGTGTGTTTTACTACTGGGTAATTCTCTTTGGCTTAAAGAATGCCGGAGCAACATATCAGTGTTCCATGAATCGTATCTTCAAACTCTTTTTAGGGAAGTTAGTTGAATGCTATGTGGATGATTTTGTGGTCAAATCCAAACAACGTTCTAATCACTTGGCTGATTTATAAGTCATATTCTGCAAACTTCAACAATATAATTTGATGATGAACCCCTTAAAATGTGCTTTTCGGGTAACCTCGGGAAAATTTCTCGGCTTTGTTGTACGCCATCGTGGTATTGAAGTCAATCCTGAGAAAACAAAGTCAATCCTTGGTATGTCACCTCCTCGAAAATTGAAATAATTAAGATTAATTCAAGGACACTTAGCCTATATTCGGCGTTTCATTGCCAATTTGGCAGGCAAAAGTTTACCCTTCACCAAATTGATGAAGAAGGGAGTCACTTACCAGTGGACTGAAGAATGTCAAGAAGCATTCGATATTCTCAAGAAATACCTCTTGAGTCCACCGGTACTCATGTCACTTTTTTATGGAAGACCACTTATCCTCTACGTGACAGCTTTAGAGCGATCATTGGGTGCCTTTCTTGCTCAGAAAAATGACGTTGGGAATGAAAATAACCACTACTACCTTAGTCTGACTATGCTTGAAGCAGAAACCCGGTATTCAAGTATTGAGAAGTGCTACCTGACATTAATATTTGTAGTTCAGAAGCTGAGACACTACCTGCTACATCACGAGGTCCAATTGGTATCTCGCAATAACCCACTCAAATTCTTCCTTAGTCGTCTAATGCTTACAGGACGTCTGGCAAGGTGGGCAGTTATTTTGCAGCAATTCGACATTCAGTATGTGTCTCAAAAGGTAACAAAGGTACAAGTTCTGGATAACTTCCTGGATGAACACCCTTCAGTGGAAGACACATCTTCAGATATTGAACTCCCTAATGAGGAAGTCTTCTCTATTCAGGAAAGTCCTCAGGCATGGGAAAGATATTTTGGTGGTGCTTCTAGAAGTCCAATAGGGAGGAAAATGAAAAATCCTAAATTCAACAATGTTGGCTTAGGAATTATGCTCATTTCTCCAGAAAAGGCAGTGATAACTTATTCCTTCTTATTATGGGAAGGTTTCACCAATAATGAAGCAGAATACCAAGCTCTCATCGCAGGCTCAGAATTGGTGCTCAAAGCACAAGTAAATCACTTAAAGGGGAAAGGTGATTCAGACCTGGTAATCAAACAAGTAAATGGGGATTATGCTATCAGAAAATAAGAATTAATCCCTTTGTATGATTACTTCATAAAGTTAATGGCGGAATTCCCTTCGGAACCAAAATTTTCTTACATCCCAAGATCAAAAAATTCTCAAGCTGATGCACTGGCTAATATAGCCACAGCTCTGGCAGATCCAAATCGGGACGAGGAAACCATCAGTATTGCCCACTGTCATGCAATTTCAACTTATTTTCGAATCAGAACAGAGGAAATTAATGAAATTAGTCCCATTCCTGAACTGTATGGTCATACTATAGGATGGATGTCACCTATCAGGGAATACCTTCAAAATGGAACACTTCCACCTGATAGAGCTGAGAAAGAACAAATTCGGAGACGTGTGGTCAATTTTACTCTTTATGATAGCCCAGATCACATAGAGAAAATTCTCTACAAACGTGGTTTTGATGGAGTTCTCTTCAGATGCATTGATGGAGAAGAGACAATGGCTGTCATGAAATAAGTGGATGCAGGAGAGTGTGGTGCCCACCATTCTGGATATAGATTGTCTGATCAGATTTGAAGGCTTGGATAGTTTTTTCCTTCAATGATACAAGATTGTGTTAATTTCACAAAGAAGTGTCATTCATGCCAAGTACATGCCAAATTCATTCATCAACCTCCAGATTTGATTCATACAGCTAAATACTTGGGCCCATTTTCCACATGGGGAATGGATGTGGTGGGACCATACCCTTCAGCTACGGCCAAGCAGTTTAAGTATATTCTTACTACTACTGATTTCTTTTCCAAATGGGAAGAGGCAATACCTCTTAAGGAATTCAGTTATAAATGCATATTTAGCTTCATTAAGTCTAACATCATTACCAGATTTAGTGTCCCTCATACCATATTGACGGACAATGGCACTAACTTCTGTTCATTTGAGGTGAAGAATTTGTATCAAGAATACAACATCAAATCCAATCGTTCATCTCGGTATCATGTAGCGGCCAATGGCCATATAGATGCCTTCAATAAGACTATTTCAAATATACAACAAAAGATGGTGGATAAAGATAAGAAATCATGGCATAGTAAACTCTTTCAGGATTTATGGGCTTATCAGACTACCACCAGCACTACAACGCGGTCAACTCCATATTCATTGGTATATGGAACGGAAGATGTCTTTCCCATTGAAGTTCAATTACCCTCACTCATAGTAGCTATTTGTGATCAGTCACCTACAGATGAACAATCTCAAAAGTGATTGAATGAATTGGAACGATTAGATGAGAAAAGATTGTGCACTTTGCACCACTTGGAAGTCTATCAGAATTGAATAGCACGCGATTTTAACAAAAAAGTTCATCTTTGTTCATTCACTCATGGATAATTGGTATTAGTTCTCAGAACTCCAATGATACCAGGAAATAAACCTCCCAAGCTTGAGCCAAAATGGGAAGGACCTTAATCATTACATAGGGTCTAATCCAATGGAGCTTATTCATTATTCTTTATTGATGGAGAACTCATCACTACTACAACCAATGCCATATTTTTGAAGAAGTATTTTTTATAAACACAAAATATATCATCATTGGTCTGGTATGACCTTAAACTGCACCACCGTCCTGCATGACATTAAAACTACTTATCTTGTCTAGATAACATGACATTAAACTATATCCCTTTCATTGTCCTTGCTATATGACATTAAACTATACAGCAACGGTCCATGCATATGACCATAAACTATTTTCACGTACCTTATATCCAGTATGACGTTAAACTGAATCATCCAAGGTCAATGCATATGATATTAAACTATTCACACTTTCGTCCAACATGATGTTAAACTGTGTCCCCCTTCATTGTCCTTGCTATATGACGTTAAACTATATAGAAGTCCCTTACGTCTAGCAAGAAGTTAAACTGCATTAACCAACGTTCCATGCATATGACCTTAAACTATTGGCACTTACGTCCAACATGACGCTAAACTGTATTTCCCCTTTCTCATCCAACATGACGTTAAACTGTGAAAAAGTCCCTAATACGTCCAACATGACGTTAAATGGTGTACTCTTTTGTCCTCATTGCATGACATTAAACTACACAGTCCTCTTTTTTTCCAACATGACATTAAACTGTATTTCCCCCATCGTCCTAACTACATGACGATAAACTGTACCGAATGTCCTTTAATACATCCAACATGAAGTTAAACTGTATTTTGTCCCTACTACATGACACTAAACTGTACAACACCAATAGTCTTAACTGCACGACTTTAAACTGCATAGTCCCTTCATATGTCCTACATGACATTAAACTGTGCATCGTTAAGGTTGTTGCTACCTCTTGTTTCTCACACTGAGTATGACTCACGTGATCTTAGATCAAACTTCAACCATAACACTCTCTCTAGTATACTAACCATGTGTAAGTCCCAACACTATTTTTTAGATCGTTGTCCCCAAGAACAACTTGATCACTAATTCATTCTTTAATTGAACTACGCAGACTTTGATCCTTTCCTTCTCGGATGGGTACGTAGGCAACCTTCCAAGGATCAAGCCCAAAACCAATCTCTTCACATCGCTTCACCTCCATCTCATACGATGTTGATTCGTGAAACTACCCCTAGAATCAATATTTTTTACATTGGTTCACTTTCGTCCTTGCTATACGACGTTAAACTATAGAACACTTTTGTCCAGTATGACAATAAACTACAATATTCTTTGATACCCTCACCTGTGAGGGAATCATTATTTACATTGATTTTAAATCATGATTCATTTCAAAGACTATGTGCATACATGGAAACACCCAAATATTTTATCTTGGGTGAAACCATCATTGCACTAAGGTCCCCTTTCACCCTTCACATGTACGAACCAAATTTGTACATAGGGTAGTTCTAGGACTACGTGGGCTTGATTCCCATCTTTATGGGATACGTAGGAAAATTTGAGTATCCCTCGAATCCAGCCCCAAGTCTGTTGGGCCTAACCCCAAATTCCTCTTTCATTCCCCTGGCTAAAAAGTCTCTATGCAAACACACACTGTGTATTTCTTATAATGGTCGAAGCTCTATGACCCTAAACTAAGATCTCCAACCCTTTTGTCTCACACAACATTGAACTGTAGTTCAAGAGCTATGTATGGCTTGATTCCCATCCTTATGGGATATGTAGTGAAGTCCAACATTTCAATTCAGGACCAATCCACAACATGATTATGGTTAGCGTTGATCTGTGTATTTTAGCATACATTGGATAATACCCATCTTTATCTGTCATAATCCTAACCTTAAATATTTTCAGATCTTCATAACCCTTCTCTTAACTTCTAATAGAAAAAGGCTTGAAATTATGAGAGTTCTTTTGCCTGACCATGCAGTATGTGCCCTTAGGCGGCTTTGCAGAAGCAGTCTACATAACGGACCTGTCATCCAAAAGATGCAATTATTTGACTATGCAGCCAATGCCCTTAGGTGGCCCTGCATAATTCAACCCCATAACGGGTTTGTTAAATAGTGGTAACTTCATTCTTGGGAGGAAACCCTCTTTTGTCTTTATTTGTCTTGATAATATGTAGGGATCTGAAAAAATAGCCATCCTTAACATATTTGTCCCATATCCTTTTTCATGATCTGAAAGTATTCAAGTCTACGGTTTATATTCTCCTTCCCTACGTTTGGGTCAGACCTTCATAGGAGGGATATCCATCCAGTTCTTCAATAATCTAGTTTGGAAATATCTTCTCCATATTCAAGTACCTCTTTCCATACAGAAAACTCTATACTTTGGAAAATTTGTTAAATAATGGTAACATCATTCTTGGGAACTACATCTTCTAATGCCTTTTAACTCTTTTTCATATCATTCCTCAGATTCAAATATTCTTAAGTCATAGTTTACATATTTCCCCTCATACTTGAGTATGGTAATATGTTTTCAGATGAATTGTCAAGGAATTGAGTCAATTCTAATCCATTTGGTCAAAGCTATTTCGACCTTAAACATTATCCTTTTTATAGTCTAACATGCATGACTTTAAACTGCCAAATCCTTTTAGTTTTCTTCTTTTCCTCAGTGTCACATCTTTATTCATTCAGATCCAACTCTGAGGGGGGACTTTTGTTGATGATCCTTCCATCACAGAGTCTAAAGATTAGAAAAGGGGAATATCTTAGTTCAAAGTGATTCAACCTTTGGACAAATATCAAAAATTGATAAAGGATGGAATCAGAAGAACACTGTGCAAGGTTCACACAAGTTCTAAAATGGTCTCGCAAGTACACTTGCGCGCCGAAGTTGGTCGTGCAAGTCACTTGCACGCCCTAGGTGATAACTACTCGAGGTCTTCTCCAGCCTATAAATACCCTCGATGGGCCCCCCATTTCGGAGAGGAAATTTTTCCAGAATTCAGATATAGAGCTCTGAATGCCCATGTCTCTTCTTCAGGTCTTCCGAACACTTCTAAGGTAATTCTTTACCTATAATGGAAGGTCTAAACAATAAGAGTAAGGTATAAGTGTTAGAATTCACTAACACTTGCACGCCTAAGGTGTTTTACCCTTAAGGGAAATGAACATTATTGCGCGCCGCCCTACTTCCTCACAAATACTTGCATGCCTCTCTTCTGGAAGTACCTCAGGATAATTCTAAAGGCTTTGGTCAGGATCGCCCAAGTGTTACCCTACTGGTTAACAATCACGGAAGTACCCATGTGTCGCGTAGGTATACCTGCGTGACCAGGACTTACACGCCCATGCAGTACCTGCGCGCCTGCCAGGACTTGTGTGCCCCTGCCTTTTTTGGTGCATTTTTCCCCATTTAACCCCCTTATGCCATTCCACCTCTACTATTCAAGATTTAGTCTTCAAGACACTCTTCAATGCCATTTATGGCATGATTTCGTGATTTGCCTTCCTTATCTGAAAGGAACTCCGTGGAACATTTCTCAAAACCTATTGATTTACACATCTCTATGTCACTAAGGATTGAGATTTAATTCATTAAACCTCATCCTTTAAGATGAGAGAACCACTTAACCTGGGCCTCCTTTTCAGGAATAATCCTCAGTCATAATTCTCAAGACTGGCCATCCTTCTTAGGAATAATCCACAATTCCTCATTAACCTGGGCCTCCTTTTCAGGAATAATCCCCAGTCATAATTCTCCAATCTGGGCATCCTCCTTAGGAGTATGCCCCAAGTCCTCATGAACCTGGGCCTCCTTTTCAGGAATAATCCCCAGTCATAATTCTCAAATCTGGGCATCCTCCTTAAGAGCAAGCCCCAAGTCCTCAATAACCTGGGCCTCCTTTTTCAAGAATAATCCCCAGTCTTAATTTTGGGCATCCTCCTTAGGAGTAAGGCCCAAGTCCCCTAATCTGGGCATCCTCCTTAGGAGTAAGCACCAATCTCAAAATTCCCAAATATGGGCATCCTCCTTAGGAGTAATCCCCAACCATAATTCTCTTAACCTGAGCATCCTTTTCAAGAGTAAGCTCTAGTCTCAAATATGGGCATCCTTTTCAAGAGTAAGCCCCAAGTCCCTTAATTTTTCATGTCCCTTAACTTGGGCCTCCTTTTCAGGAATAAGCCCCAGTCTTAATTTCTCTTAACCAGTCCTAATTTACTTTTTGATCTAGGTCTCTTTCTCAGGAGTAAAACCCAATCATAAGTCCCCTCCTAATTTGGGCCTCCTTTTCAGGAGTAAGCCCCAAATTAGAGTATCCAAATCTCCATAAAGTACATACACCTTTATGGACCCTGTTCCTGGATTTATTCCCTAAAGTAAATCCTAATATTAATCTATTTGGGTAGTCATACATACATAATCCCCACATCATTTCTTATGATTGCATCTTTTATGGCACAACAATCTATTTTTACCAATACATCTTGTTTCTTACACCGAGCATAACTCACGCGAGCTTAGAGTGTAAAAGTAATTATGACATCTTTCTTTGAGCCATAAATCATAAACATCATATTACCTTACTCGAACTACGTGGGTTATGATTCCTTTTCCTAAAAAAGTATTCGTAGGTAGCCCATCTGCAGGTATGATCCCAACTTTGAAATAATTCATGTCCTTCTAAATGACAATAAACTTCAAGTGCCCCACTGAGTGGCTTTAAAACCAGTATGGTCATCATAATGACCAAGAGACTTTTATGTATCAAAGGATACCATTGACTAAGAATCTCTAACAAATACAGATGATTCTCTATCAATGAAGAACCTTGAATACATATAAAAGATTCTCTAAATTTCCTACATATCAATCATTGATTGTTATATCTAAGAGAAAACTCATTTTATAATTGGTAATGTAATAAAGATTCACGAACATAACTTAAATCTATAAAGAGAGTCCTGGAGTAGACAATAATTCCCCTCAAAAAGGTGTGATGAGTCCGACCTCCCATCCTCTCGACCAATGAAAATTCCTAAGCCTCATCAGTCTACAACTAATGAGCGCCTACCATTGGAAAGTAGTTTCAAATGGACATGGAATCATTTTATGTTTACGGTTCTATGAAAAAACCCATTAGAAACGTCTTGGAATGTTTCAATCTTAAATCATTGAGATCATCCCCAATTCCAGAGGGAAACAATGATCTAACTAGATGATCTAGAAGAAATCAAGAAGAATACCTATAAAAATGAATTTTTTTTATAGAAAATACAAATAAGTGGTATGAAAAATGAATCATACATATAATATTCTTTCCTGGTGATAATGTTTTATTATTTAATTGTCAATTATGATTATTCCGTTGAAAGATGAAATCCTATTGGAAGGGTCCTTTTCAAGTCATTACAGTTTTACCTTATGAAGCTATTGATATTCATACATGTGAATAACCACAATTCATGTTTAATGGGGAGAGGTTAATAGTTTAACTAGAACCTTTCCTCAAAGGTTTATTTGTCACTATCAAGTTCTCCAAAAAATTAATTCACCTGGATAAACATGAAATTATTAGCACTTTATGTTAGGAAACTCGTATTTGATTATTTTTTCTTTTATTTCAGTTCGGTGTTTGGGATTTGTTTTCTTTTTAGTATCATTCTTGTTAATAAGACATTCATAAACTTCATTATAGTTACATATCTAGATTTATGTATTCTTTTTTTCTTCACATTTTACTGCTTACACCTACCGATTTCACTACTTTAATTTTATTTATACCCTTTGAACGAAATTTTTATCTAGTTTTTTTTATTTGTAACAAATTATGCAGTTATCTCAATTTGAAATCATCATTTACTAATTTTAAGCATGTCCTATAATTCACGATAGGGAGACCTATATTCCCTAAATTCAATTTCGTGTTTCCATTTCATTTTTTCTAATGATATATGTGATATCGTTTCCATCATACTTTCCAGGTCTGTGTGGACAATGTCACAGTTTAATGTGGGGGTAGAATTTCATGAGATCTATTATTGATACACTTGGATTATTTTTGTTTTCATATATCAAGTATACATTTCAATTTAAATAATTTGTTAAACCTGAAAATTATATAAACCAATATAAATAAAAGACAATTTTAGGTTAGAAATTATTGAAATCCAGGTTTTCCTCCTATATACATTCTTACCATGATTGCAGATTTTATTAACTTAATTAAAGGTTTAAAAAATTAATTTATTTTGATTGACATATTATTGGATTCTATACCCTGGGATATTTCTAGTTATTTTTGTATACTCTCATTTCTGAGAGGATTCTAGACCCATTATTTCATATTATTTTTTGAGCATATTTCTTGAGAGACACCTAGGGAATATAAACCTAACATAATTTTCATTGAGATATTTATTCAGCTATGATTGACCAAATGAAATTTCAATATTATTGATGTAATTTTTGTTGAGCCACTTTTTCCTAAGACCCGCGTTTCATTTTCCCTTCTTTGTCCTATAATTTCAAGGAAAACCCATTTTAGGGTGGATCTGTTTGATGAAAATTATCCCTTCCTACCCTGATATTAGTATTCTACAAGATAATCCTTTGAACAAGTGTGGGGTAATTTTCACTAATAATAGACACAAGATATTAATTTTTGGAGATGTACTGTGAAATTTTCACCATAAAGATATGATGTAGTCCATGATTACTTTTTTATTTTCTAATCTTACCTTGTTCCTTTAAAAAATATAAAGAAATAAAAATAAAAAAAATACTTACATATGTATTACATGGGTCAAAATAACTATTTCCTGAATGATTAATACTTTAATAGAGAATATGTGGTTAGTGGATGGATGTGTGTTCTTGAGTAAACATGAACATTAAAAAATAAATAAAAATAAAAATAAAAATAATTGAACATGGTACCTTTTTTAAAAATACATGATGTATCCATTGATCCACCTTGAGCTATTTGGAGCATGAACACCATTTGATCTTTGAGGATCCACTTTATTGCAATATTTACATATATCATGATTTATAATTTATATCTTACCATCCTATTAATCTGGATTTTTTTACCTTCTTCTCACATCCCCTTAGCCATAGAGTCATTTGAACCCTTTTTTATGAATCCCAAATGATTGATATTGTATTTTTCATTATGATTTGGATATGATTGAAGCAACACAAACCTATGGTTAGGAACATGTATTCATGGTATGATTATAAATCCATTTAAATTTTACCTTGAGGGATGAGATAAAATTAATTTTTAGATTAACAGAAAAATGTGTATAAAATTTGAACAAAAATTTTGAAATTTCAATTAAAATAATAAAGAATCATGATAAAGAACTGAACTTTGAGGAATGACAAATTTTCTCAGCTAGATTGATTCTAGAGGATTGACTATTTCTACTTGAGATTAGTTTTATTTTCTAATTTGTAATGAATGTTTCCTATTATAAAAATTGCTTCTTTTTAAATCACGGTGGATATGTTTTTTTCTTGAGGAATAGAAATTGCTCATGTGTGGGGGAATTTGATAAGATGAAATTATATATATATTGGATACGTTTATTTAATGTTTATTCCTGATTTATTAAATAATGTACTGAGTTTTTTCTAGATGAATTAGGAATTATATACATAAAGGAATAAATTATGAAAAAGTTCCAAAATAGGTTTTACATAATGTGTATCTCGTACACGTTGTGTATCCCTCATTCACAACATGACTAGAGAGCCACAAAACATCTCGTGAAGTAATTCCATATAGTTATGATATTACATGTTGTGTACCATCATTACATGATGTTCATATTTCAAATATCAAAATCACATTCAATGTTAATCACATACATGATGTGAAGATATTGCACATCGTACAAGTTTTGAAGGCTCATCCAGACAAAGATATAAACTGATTTACTAGTGGGAAAATTTGATATCAAATACACAACACGAAACCAACTTACATTAAGTGTAGATTTGAGGAAAGAAGTCACTTAATCCATTACACGGTGTTCATGAATTACACACCATGTAATTCTTTAGATTATCATTATTCTGAGCACTCCTCCACACATATAAACGTTACACAATTCTCTTTTCTCCCATTCATCTTCTGCCATTTTCATTCATTTTTTTATAAACTCGATTTTCTTTATTCCTTCCATTGTTTTACTAAATCCTTTTGAGTTTATAATCATTATTGATTTGTTTCTATCCTTTTTCCATTCCTCATATACGTTTCCAATCCCTATTCCATTCAACATAAAGTCTTATATCATTATTTAACATTTCTTAATTGGTAGTGAGTTCATGATTGTTTTTTTATTCTGGATTTATAGTTATTCATTATTTCACCTTGAAAAGTTATATTTTGATTGGATTAATATATCTTTAAATTATTAAATCTATATTCTTAATTTTTTTAATATTATATTTCTTACTTACAAACTATTTCTTGATTATGCATACCTTGTTTGTTATCTCCTAGATTTTGATCATCCCCACCATGCTCAGATAATCCGCCTAAGGATAAGGGTTGAGAGTAGGGGTGTTTCTAAACCTAATGACTCCCTATATCAAACCTTGTAACCCTTTTTATAGTAATTAGGTTAATAATAATTTTTTATAACATTATTTCACATAACCTTGACCATGGGAAGTGTGATTGAATGAACATAACAAAATTGGATTTGATCATGACTATGTGTATTAGCATGTGATACTTTTTTGCACAGAATCTAAGAATAATACACATAGGTTTTCATCTATACCATGAACATGTGATAATTTCAATATAAGTAGATCAAATTGGTTTCACCAAAACCAATAGGTTATATTTTCACTCCTTAAAATCATAATCCATTGAACTATTTAAGGTTAAATCTTGGATTATATTTTTTCAAGATCCTCAAAATTGATCTATACCCCTTAATTTTTATCTGAATTAATATACACACTTACCAAATTTAGTAAAAATAAAATATGAATAGTTATCATGAGGATTCCTTCTAAAGGATTTGTTCGATTGGCTACTGACCAGCTAATAGTCCTTATTGGATCAACCTCACACTTCAACTTTACTACACCCTGGTAGTAATTGTAGTTTTGGACTATAATATTTAATCTGACCATAGCCTATGTGAATTCAATGACACTCATGGGTGAGTCCATTTGTAAGGTGATTTAATACAATCAAAATATCATTATGTCCTCTCAAAATTTTGGTGAGTCTAATGAGAAAATCCAAGGATATGTTTTTCCATTCCCACTCTGGTATGGGTATTGGTTGTAACATGCCCTTAGACTTTGGTCAATCATCATTAACTTTATGATATACTATTCCCCAAAATACATACTCTAAAATATCCCTTTTCATGTTATCCCATTAGAAATGCCCTTTTATATCTTTATACATATTCCTACTTCAAGGATGAATAAAGAATGATGAATGATGAAATTCAAAAAATCTCTCCTTATTCAATCATGGCATTGATAGGACACATTCCTATTCAATAAAAATTAAATTTCTAGGATGGTCATGGTTGAAATTATTGTCATCCCTCAAATTCATATAAAATTTCACATCTTCTTTATTTTCCTTCTTAATGCTCTTGTGGATGGATAGATGCACATTCATCTAATAATGACAATATCATTTCCCTTTCCTCATGATTTCAATATTCATATTATATAAATCCATAAAAATTAGATCTCTTTAAATCCACATTAAGGAAAACCTAGCATAGTCTTTCTAACATAGAGCTTTAACAACATTTTTTTCCATCCCAAGGTGGTAATGAATTAAGAAATCAAAATATTTGATCAACTCTAAATATCTTATTTGGTTCATATTCAACTCTTAGAATGTAAATATATACATCATTATTTTATGATTAATATATATATCGCACCTTTAACTATACATATAATACATCTATATCTTCATTGTAAAAATTACCACTGAAAACTCAAAATATTGATTCAGTTTGCTTATGAATTTTTAATTGGAGAGAGGTATATGTTAGCACCATTCCATTATACATGATGACTCATCTCTATAAATCATAAAACATTCTCCATTATAGGGTAGTGTATCATAGGGACACTAACCAACCTTCTTCTCAGTACTTTTAAACTCACTTCACATTCATTTTTACATAACAACATAATACCTTTTTGAGTAAAATTGGTTGTTGGATTAGATAATTATGATAAATCTCTTAAAAATAATCAATAGTATCCATCCAAAAAAACTATGGATTTTAGTTACCAGATTTGGTCTGGACTAGTTCTCAATAACTTATTTCTTTGAAGGATAAATCAATATATCCTCACTTGAGAATATATGACCCACGAATGAAACATTCTAAATAAGAAAATCAAATAAGGTAAAATTTTAATATAACTCATCCTTCCTAAAGAAATTCATAACAATTCTCTTATTTTATTCATTCCCCTCAATTATATTTTAATATAAAGACTACCAAAACAAATTATAGTAATATATGAACAATATATTCATTAAATATTAGAATATAGCATGTGCATTAGTAATTTCAAATGGAATTACTATAAATTCATAATGACCATACCTCATACAGAATGTTTTCTTAAGTATATCTTCCGTCTTGAACATTATCTGATGATATTCAAAAAAAATCACTCTTGGAGAAATATATAGATACTCATAATTGACAAAACATATCATTGATACAACTTAAGGATTCTTTTTATTAAAAATATTTTTTATTTTCTCAATTATCAATGAGAAGAGAGGTTGAAAATTTTTTATTCTAAATAAAAAGGATAGTTTCACTCCATGGTGAATGACCATATCAAATTAATCCCTTATATATATCTCATGGGATTTTCTTATTCAATTCATACAGCTCAATATAGACTATTAATTATGTACTCTATCAAATAAGTGTATCACATGGTATGATTTATATTGAAAACTCAATTTCATGATTTACGGTAAGACTTGTAAATTCTTTAAGTAATAAATCCATATGTTCCCTAAAAGTAGGCACATTTTAAATGTTCAGTTTCTCCGAAACTATTTAAGAAAAATAACCCTCATGAAGTTTTAGAAAAACCCATATGATTGAAGTAATTTACAATGGGTTTTTAGGTTAATCCTAACACTAATAGACAATTTAATGTTGGTTTAGAATATCAAATGTAACATCCCTTCCATAAAAATTGATTTGGGATCTATACTGAGAGAGAAAATCTACACCCAAAATTATATAAAATTTAACTAGATAATGAATAATGATATTTACGAGAAAAAATTATCATAAACTTATATCAGAGAGGATTTATATAATTGGGATGTGGTCACCAACCATTAAGAGTTTTCACCACAAACTTAATATAAAATCACTGCGGTGGTGATGAGGTACCCTTAGAAACCTTTTCAGATATAAAATAGTTGGTAGATTTAAAAACAAATAAAACATTTAAAATATAGAAATGGATTATAAGAATACATTTCACCACATCTCCAGGAACATCCACTTAATTTATAGTTATCCTTCTACATTTTTCAAATTTTAAGTTAAATTCCCTTGGTATGTGGGAAATCCATTTGAATTGTGCCCCATATATTTACAGTTAAAGCATTGTACCTTTATAGATTCTAAATTTCCAGTAAATTGATGATAATTATGTAAATTTTCACCATATTTGAAGCTAACTCATTTTTTTGTCTTGTACCAATTTTTTTCCTTCTACAAGCATCACATGTTTTAAATTTACCCCTTAACTTCTTTACCTTATCCATTTTCTAATATGTTTTCCTCTTATTATCTTGATTTCCTTCAAATCCATAAGACTTGGATAATTATTTCTCTAACTTGATATCATGTGATATTATATCCTCATATAATGATAATACTTAGGATACTATTTCCCTTAAACGGATTTTTGTAAATCTGATTAGAGAAATAACTAATATTAGTCTTTTAAATATATATGTTTTTTATAGCATTACTTATTAATTTTGTAATGTTAGCTTCATAAATTAAAACATTTTCCTCTTAATTTTTGTTTCGAACTTAGGAATTTTCTCTCCATATATTCTCATGGTTCTTTATAAAATTATTTTTTCCATGACAATTTCCTAAAAATCCTTCCACCCCATGCTCACTATTTCATCCTCATTCTTAGTGTTTTGAGTTAATGAACACCATTGATCCATTCCATTGAGAGAATATATACTACAATAATAATGTTCTCTCTTTAAATACTTCCCAAAGAGATAAATATATTTTTGAGGGAACTAATCCATTCTTCTTATAAAAATTTATTTCTAGTTCAATTGAATGATGGATATTTTTTCATTTGAAATTTTCTAATATTGTTACACCACATTACGGATCAAAAGGCTACTCCTTCTGCTCAAGGTTATAGTTCATAACCAAAGTCATCTTTCCCAATATTGTATTTATTTATTCAGTTCCAAATCCAACTCCTGCTTCATTTTCATACCCAAGATGGATGTTTAAATATAGATTACATTCTTTTATACAAATCCACTTACTTCTGTGATACAACATTTCTAAAATAATCAATACACAATATTAGACCATAACATTATGGAACATAATGCATAATTTTTAAATAAGTGAAACAATTATGATAAATAGAAAATTTATGAATAAGAAAACTTAGAATCATAATCATTATTTCATTGGTAATATTCTCAAATCATAAATATATATATTTATAAAAAAATTTAAATAAAATTTAAATTAACAAAATCATATCCCATATGAGTATCAAACCATGTGGGTAAGGGAACACTTTTCATACAACAAGATGTTGGTCAAGATATACTTGACTAACTCTTTTTAAGGTTGTTATCCCTAGGTGAATTTTTCCCCAAACCATGTAAACTTGTAGTATCCTAAAAAATTTGTATTTCTAGGAAAAAACATAATTTACAACTTAACAAAACTTTTGGATGTTATCTTATACTTATTCTTATCATCAAATTTTTATATGGTTATGTTCTTTAATTAATGTTTTCCAAAATCAAGTTCCCAAGGTTTATACTAAACTTCCTCAAATACCAAATATAAATACCTAGAACCTAGTGTCCTAGATCTTTTAGTTACATTATCACATTGGTATCATATATAATAGATCACATCATATGGCCCTGAATAGTTAAGTAGTCTTCGAAAACTAGATACATACAATATTTTCAAATTATATTTTACAACATAAAACACAAAATATTATTTTTATTAATAAAGACAGTATTCCCTCTATCACATCTCTTAATACAAATTATAATACATTTCATGGTATCGTGGGGAAAGAAAAAAAAATTACATGGTGAGATCGGATGCTCATTAAAGGAATGTATAAAGTGGAAGCTAACATGGAATAAGTAAGGCCTTAATAATATAGTAGGAATAAAATATTATAAAATAATGACATATAAATAATCAATTGATCTTGAAACATATACATTTATATCATAGAAATTAAAATAATAACATGTATATAAACAATTGATTTCATAATGATAGAATCCAGAATTCTAGACATCGAAATCATACTACCAAAGCCTTATTCTAATATATCTATATAAATGTGTAAGGTCTCAACCAAATACCCAAAATAAAATCCTCATGATACCTACCAATTCCTCGATGGGATATGTAATTATAGGCCCCAAACATCACTTAACATGTCCAAATCATCAATTATATGAATAAACAAGGAAACTTATCATCATGAATTAAAAATCAGTAGCATTTCATATTGTATGTTCAAACATACGAAATGTCAACACATTCACCAGTCAAGAAAATCATAATCCATATAGATAAATATAGTGTATATTATAATTATATAATATTCTCATAATAATATTCAATAATGTATGTTTACATAGATGAAAATACTTTAAATATGCCGTTGGAAAATCTATTGGAGAAAATACACTTTTAACATTGAAATAAATTATTTAAAATATAAAAAATATAAAAATAATAAAGAAAATTTTTTATTTGAAAATAACCTTGAAAAAATTTAATGGAATAATTAAATCATTGATTTTTAATTATGAAAGGAAATTGTATTCATTACATGTATATTAGAACAAATATTCCTTTTACTTTTTTAGTAAAATGGTCAAAAGGACCGTATTCGGAAAACAAAACAAGATTCATTTTAAACCATTTTTTAAAAATTTAAACATGGAAAAAATATTTAACAAATAATTTTATAAAATTAAAATCATTATTTAAAAATTTTAAGTAAAATATGGACATGGAATGAAAATATTCTCAACCAAGTTGAAAATAAAATATGGTTTTCTTTAAAAACATTATTTTTTTTATCTTGTTTACCTAATGAGCGGAAAATAAAATGAAATATTTTAATTTAAATAAATAACTAAATTATAAGAAAATTTATTTGTTTTAATATATAAATATAAAATATTTCCCCTATCGGAGACATAAACCTAAATAATCTTTAATGATGCTGAGATTGTGAAATAAACCCTTACCTCATTTTTGAATTCCCTATTATGTGTTAGAACCTCTTGTATAATAAGTATAGATTTAGTGTACTTGTAATTAATAAAAAATAATATATATATATATATATATCATATGATATATTATTTAATTATAACCTTTTATCACATATTTATTAATAATTAAATATTTAAATCATTGTTCCGGGTGAAAACTGTTTCGTTTTTCTTGTATGTTCTGGTTTGGTAGTTTTGGGCCTACTTTAATCATTTTACATAATATATTGAGTGATAAAAATGATATAAATATCTTATATATTCAATATATATTTATAATATTTAATAAATGGTGCAGATGTAAAAATTAATAACATTGTTCTTGGAGATGATGGGTCGTATATAAGCATAAACACTGTTTTTACTTTTTGATAGATGGAATGAATGAAATGTAAATAATAAATAAAATTTATATAATAATTATTAAATATTATATATAGAAATATTACCATCCATTTAAAAAATAACTTAAAAATTAATGACATTTCATCATGGAGGTGGTAGTCTACACAAACACACGAGTGACATTATCATTTTTCATTTAATGGAAAACAGTGTGGATAATGGTGATTTCATATCTAAATTAAATTTTAATTATATTTAGCATACGAAATTTATTGTTTTATGATAATTAAAATATATTTATATTTGGTAATATAATAAGTAAAAAAATAAAGCAATCAGTTACGGCGATTACCTATTCTTTGAAAGAACGCCTTTAGAAATACTCTTAAGGACCCTAAGGTTTGTCTTTTGAGAAGAATATCACCTCTATAATGTGGATAAGGATGATGGGGAGTGATTTTTTTATGGATTTTCCAAGATATATTCCTCCATATTTTATATATAAGAGTTAGATAAGGGGACCACTTTGATAAGAGAGGAAATGGACGCACTAGAATTTTAAAAAATTAAAATATAATTAAGCCATTATCAAGACAAATGATTGACAATGGACAGATATTATAATAAAGAATATCTAGTCTAAATATAATCACCATTTGTATATTTATTAGTTTTTGTGTCATTTTAAACCATATAATTTGGTCTAACCCCTTGTTTAATCAATTTTAGTATTAACTATGGTAATGACTTTTTAATATTAAAGCGTATAATTTTACATATAAGGTAAAAATTGGATCATAAATGAAAAATGGATGCAATTTTATACCATTTATCATCCTAATTTTCCTATTTAAATATTTCTATGATTTTTATGTAATTTCATGAAATATTTTTATCAATAAATTCTATTAATGTCATTTTAAGAACTTTTCACATAATTTGACTTTGAAAATAACATAAAAGAAAAATAATTTGAATATAAAAAATTCACACTACAATAGCATGTTATTTTATCTAAAATATTTACATATTACGATAATTAAATCAAATTTTATTACATTTAACATTTTTTAAATCATTTATTTTATTTTTCTATTAATTGAATAAACAATATATTGGTGTTGCTTAAAACTTTAAGGTAATTATACGATCAGTAAAAATTAGAGAAAATTACCATAATAAATAAATGGATCTATTTTTAAATTTAAAATTATTAACATAACTTATCATATTTTTATCCTTATGTAAAAAATCTTGAGAAATTAAATTCAAGAGAGATACATTTTGCAATTATTCTTTCCTTAAATTAATATAAATGTCATAATCAAAGAAAAATGGTAAACATTGGCCATATATTTGAGATGTAGAAGAATATTCCCAAAATTAACTCATCTAATAGAATAAAATCATGTTTCAGAGAAATTTTAAAGCCTTATCTCAATATTGTAAGCTGTTTTTACCTACTTTACCCTTATCACTGTGAAAAATATTTATCAATGTCACTATTCATAATGACAAGAAATAAGAGGTAATTATTCATCAATTTGATCCTCATGATTATAAATATGGAAATAATATTTCAAGATTTAATTTCTCTAAGTTACAAAAATTGATTTTCAAATAATCACATAAAATGCGATGAATACCACTTTTTGGAAGAAAATATTTTTAATCATCAAATTGGATTTATTTAAAACTCATGCCTAGAAAAAAATATGTCTATGTTAACAAATATTATTGAATATAAAATATTTATATTTCCTTAAAATCATTCACCAATATTGAGAAATTTGATTTATTAAGAAGAAAATACATTGAACACATATAAACAATTTTTTACAAAATCTCTTTTACTCTAAAATGATTTTATTTTTATTTCTATTCAGTTGATAGATAATGAATAAATCTTATATATTACTGAAAAATATTTTTTATAATTTAGTTAGTATTATTCATACCCTTTAATTTAATGGATATGTTATAATGGTATACTATATTATGGATGATTTAGACATGGGATTGTATATGTCATGATCTATCAAAGAAAATATTTGAATAGAAATACTTTATAAAATATTAATGTGTTACATAAATAATTTATTATAACTATCCATAAATGTGTTGGAATTTAGAGAGCTCGAAATGTCTGCATGGGTAGTTAATCAACCATTGATGGGACATTGTCAAAAGTTGTGGTGTGGGATTTATAATATATGCTAATATTATAAATAATATATATACTAGAGATTAACATAATAATGAGCATGTAAAAATATTATTTAATATTTTTATGAATGTTTGTATTAGAACTAAATTGGAGAGTATGAAAATAGTAAATAAAAAAGAAATAAAAAAGACAAAATGATCTTTCCTCTTTCTTGAAGTTGTACCTTCAATATGACCCTTAAAGTAAAAAATTGTCCAAGATGACCTTGATAAACTGATACCCAAACCTATCTACTATAAGTCCAAAGTGCATTGTCGATCCCGAAAAGCTGGTGACATGCACTTTGTAATTATATAATTACCAAAGTGAATGATTTCTCCCAACTATAAACAAGATACATGGAATATATATACACAAGAAAATAGAACAATAAAAGAGAATAAGAAGATAATGTTTCTACAACAAAATAAAATAGCACTAACAATACAACATGAAGCCAGATCAAACCCCAAGAACATTTATAGCTTCAAAGTACTACTAAAATGAGATCCAACTACTTAGTGTGATAATGTAGGCAACATAGTATCATCTCAACTCTATCCACCCATATCAAGATAACATAAATATGATCACCTCACTATAGAACCTTGCATGTTCCTGTATCAAAAGATAATACCAGGGCTACACACCACCAAAGGGGTGTGCAGGGTTTGAGAAAAACAATACTAGTGGGATACCACTAAGGTGTTCCATATCAAGTCCATGTACAACAAATCCAATATGCTCATTTTAAAAAAAACATGGCATGATAATTAGTAATTTATTTCATTATCAAAATCATAGTAAAACATTTCCCCCTTTTCCAAAATTCCTAAATAAGACAAGTGAAAACATTCAAAGAATAAATTCATCAAAACATTTCTATTTTCATCAAAAATAAGTATTTAAAATCCAAAACAATACAAATCTAAAGAAAATTAGTAAAATACACCATATATAATATCACAATCCAGTTAGATAGGTCAATCATATATCAATATTTACTGGTGCACACTAAAAGTCCCTAGAACCCATGAATCCAGGTCTAAGGTATAGAGGAACACCCTATAATGTGAACCCACATACAATGTCAATTACAATCCTAGAGGAAAATGAACATCACTAAGGAAACATGATGAAACCTCATAAATTAATCCCTCATACAATACAAAATGGAAATTCCCAATACCACACCTTCTACATAAGTACCCCAGTATCCCATGTGCTGTATTTAAAATCATTTTAGAAGGGGTTACACATTTTAAAATACAATTTAAAACACTAGTTCCCATCAAAAACTTCTATTAAAACACTTTTAAGAATCTATTTCATAATAGTCTAAAATTCATCTTTCTTTTACCAAAATGAAGGGACCCCATATTTTCTTTAAAAGTAAATTTACATTCACAAAGAAGTAAATCATTCCATTTAATTTAAAATTTTGTTAAAGAAAATAAGAAAAATCAATTGTTTACATAAAATCTGTTTGACATGAAACCAACCGCCTAAAAATTGGGTCGAACACCACCTAAAAATGGATCCACCAATGTTGAAAATATTATAACGACAATGTTGGAGGTCCTAACAATGATACTCACTTCTTAGAATCAATACCATGAACAAAATTGTCAGAGTAGCTGATAGATCACAACATATATTTAGAAACACACTCACTTCACCACAAATAACACATGGATTAGGCCCTAGAAGATGATCATACAATAGATCTAAAATGAATGAAGAAGAAATATCATCATGTGATCAATATATCATATAAACATAGCCCAAAGCTACTTCTTAATCCAAGAGAAATGAAGATGAAGAAATATCACATTCCCATAGAGAATATACACTACTAAGACATAGATTGATCATTAAATGAAGTGATACTAAAGAGGAGGATACACCCAAAATCGGCTTTAATGACATTAGGGTTCAAGGGAGGTAGCTACATAAAGAATGAAAAAAGGAGTTACACGATAGATTCCTAAAAACTGCTATGAATAAGTGCAGAAAACCTAATCCTAGTACCATATACCCAATTTATTACTTATTACATTTAAATAAGATACATAGAATCACATCACAAAGTAATTAATTGTATAGTATTCCTGGTAAACTACATACACACATGAGTCTTTCATTACATTTGAATATACAAATTACAAAAAAAAAATTAGAATGAAAATATTTTTTATAGAATATCCTTGCATACCAATCACATTACACTTCATGTATTCCTGGAAAAGGAACAAAAATAAGGGTTAAGTAAAGTGGAATCTATCACGAATCAATATGAATAATCAATATGGAATGGTAAATAACTGAACACACATTCCATTAAAATAAATCGATAACGAATAATCTATATGGAAAGGTAAAAAAATAAAAAGAAAATCATTTAAATAACTGGATAAGGAATAATCAATATGGTAAGGTAAATAATAGAAAACACATGTCATTTAATCAACAAACTGATAATAGAAACATACAAAGAAAATATCATCGTTAAAATATCATGGTAATAATGATAACTGAATTATTTAAGAAGTAAATTATTAAATATTGGACATATTTTATTATGAAAAGGAGACCAATACCATAAATACCATTCACAATATAGTTTAAAAAAATTTGGTACAAACTCATCTAGTTTTTTCAAATGATTTAAAACTACTTGGTATAATCTCTTATAGTTTTTCCAACTAATTTTCCTCACGAGACTAATTGATGCATTGAGGGGATATATATAACCAGGCCCCACCCATGTGTATATTTATAAAACATTCATCCTATACTAAATTGTCTATTTAATTAATAAACAATTTACCTTACAAAAAAATACATATTTAATAAATGATAAAGATTTATCTATATTTCCCCAGTTAATCAAATGAAATTCAACGTAAATAGTGTACGTAAAAATAGTATACTATTTAAGAAATAATCATATCCATCATTCAAGAATATTAAAAATTAAGAGAAATCTAATGACCAAAAAAATTGTCACAAGAAAGATATCATTTCAAGTGAGAGAAAATAATCACAAAACTAAGTGGGATTGTATAATAACTTTTATCTCTTAAAATTTTTTATTTAAAATTCCCATAAATGAAATAATTATAATTGATAATTAAAATAAAATTCATTTTTAAGGAGTCATCATATTCTATTTCTAAGGGGTTTTATATACACCTTAAAATATAAATTAGGTGCATAACATTACATTATTCCTTAATGAAGTTAAATTGAGATGAAGTATCTTACCTCATGCTTACTTTTGGTTGAATATGATTTAACCTCATGTATAGTGGTTTTAAATAAGTTATTAACTCATAAAAGAACTATATTAATATTGATAATATCATATATGATTCTTTTGTAATGTCTTATCACTTGTTCGTTAATAATCATTCTTTATTTTGTTTTAGGTATTAATTATCTTGTTTTCTCATGTGTGTTTTATAATTAAAGATACAGTTAGTATACATATTACATAGTTTTATCATCTAAATAATAATAATATGGAAATATTTATCATATTTTTATATCAAGTATACTTTTAAAACCAATCATGATAGATTATTTTGAAAATTTTAGTATGTTATGATCATGAAGATGATAGGTTGTGCATACACAAGGGTAACACATCCATTTTTCAATGATTAATATGGAAAGTAGGTAAGAAATATTGTATAATTCTACAATGATCATTATATCATATTAATTTCTTAAATATACTTATATCTATCATTAATGTGGTGTGGTGATGAAAAAAGAGTAACATCGCTTTGTGAAGGCGATAGTCCACGTGTACACGAACGATGTTATCATCTTTAAGTGAGTTAAAAGGTATGAAAAGAAGATGATATATTATATATTAAGAATAATAAATATGTAATTAACATGATAATTATGTAATTAATATCACATATATTCAATTTTTTTATCCTTATCAACTTTTATGTAAAGTGTTAGTGAAAGATGAATCACATCACTTATCAAGGCATTAGTCCACCATACACATGAGTGAAATTATCATATCCCTTTCAGAATTCAATGAAAAAAAGGTATTTATGATATAATGAATCCATTGGTATAATATATTATAAATATTGTATATATATCCTTTGCAGAATTGAAAGAAAAAAAGGTATTTATGATATAATGAATCCATTAGTATAATTATATTATAAATATTATATATATATACTTTATATCCATCTTCATATCCAACTATGATAGGTGGTAATAGAAAAATGAATGACATTTGTTCATGAGGTAGTAGTTTGTTGTACACAGAATGATGATTCTATAACCCATTCGATGGAAGTGGGATGGTTATAGACCTTGAACTTATTATAACAACATATTTATATTTTTAATATAATAATTTTATAATATTTGAATATTTTAAAAAAAATTATTGAGTTTGAGGAAGAAATAAAATAAATACGCTTGTTGAGGTACGTTACCTCATCTTCGGGTAAACTCCATAGTTTTACACCAAAATAATTACTAGGTTATATTAATTCTAAAAAAACGATTATAGGTTGAGGTTATGGAATATAAGAATTGATATGGGAATTTTTTTTTCTAAAACAAAATGGTTTTAAGTTATAAAGAAGAAATGAGAAGGGGCGTCGTTTTGTAAGTGAGGTGAGTGAAACACTTTTAATTTTTGAAATGAAAAAGGTGTACCCACATTTTTCACATGAAAAACTGTAAAAATAGAGTATTATCAATACTTATACATTAAAGGTTATAAATATTTCTATAAAATATATTTCAGACATGTTTTTGGATAATTTTAAACCTTATCTTTTTTGTTTAATCATCGGTAAATCCATTTTAACATTTACCACAATAAATAATTTTTACTGTTTTCACTGTTTATTTTGGTCCAAAATTAAGTTAACCTTATTAGATAATATAAATTATTAAGAATCTAAATTTAGAATATATTTTTTTTTCAAAATTCTATTTTCATTATTGGTAAAATTAAAATTAAAATTAATCCCCCAGATGCAATGAGAAAGCATGTTTTCAAAGAAAAACTGTTAGAAGTGTAAAAAAAATTATATCTAAATTAAATATTAAAATGATTACATTTACATAAATTGGAATTATATATATACATATATATATATATATATAATTGAACTAATTTTACTTTAAAAACAATTAAATTATTATTTTAATTTCTAAATAATTTAAAAGAATCATTAGTTTTTAATTAAAATTCAGTATTTTTCACACTTCATCAGAAAATAAAACATTTCAAAAAAATAAAAAAAAATCATCATAAGATAATTCTGATATGATTATTTGAAAAAAAAATTATAAAATAATTTTTCTTAAATTGGTAAATATTAATTTTAAATTATGGGAGAAAAGGGTGACTAAACCGTTTTTTAGAAAATAAATAGTTTTTTTAGAAGACATTTCCTTTTTATTTTAAATGATCCTTATTTTCTTTCTAATCAATAGATAAACATAATTTTCATAATTTATTTATTACTATTTTTAGCGTCTGATTTAACTACTTGATTATAACTATATACTATATTATACTTCATTTTGACTCAAGGTTTCATGTTCCACAAGTTATCAAAGAGATTAAATTTAAAGAAATATGTTACATGGGTAATTTAATCTCAATTTTTATATATCATACGATATATAATTCAATGTTATTTTTCTTGTAATATTCGTGTGATATAGTATCTCTACATTAAATAAATTATATCCTCGAAATAAAATCTTGTTCTCAGTAATCAAGGGTTGACATTTGGAAATACAAATGTTGAAAAACTAATATCATAAAAGGTCTAATAAAAATTAATTTTAATAAGAGATATTGGGATGTAAAATGGTCATAAAGGAATAACACAAAAATATTCTTCTAAATAATAAAAAATTGGTAGAAATAAAAGATATATACATGGAATAAAATCATAAATAATTATAGAGAGTGATATGGGTCATTGATAACAAGAAAGTGAGTAATCAAAGGACTGATAAGGAACTCAAAACTGTAAATCTGTGATGATTTAAAATACCATATGATTCATAAAATATGAATGTTATGGGATATTTTTTTATTGTCCATTTATAAAATTTTAGGAGCTCTTTTTCTATCTTTGATTATTAGAAAATATATTTGATATGTTTCAATTTCATAAGAACAATTTCATATTTTGGTTTTGATATGATAAATTTATAATTCATCACTTCTTCCAAGAAATGAATTTCCAAAACTGAATTTTTTATGCCTAAAGCACAAAAATTCAATTTTAATAGATCATAGGATCCATAAAAAGTGACAAGTCTTTCAATATTTCACTAACTATTTTCCAAAACCAATATGGTTTTCACAAGTAATCAAATATAATAAATTAATGTTTAAATTTTAATAATAACACCACTGGTTCACCATTAATATCAAATTTTATAACTAAAAATAATTAAATCTTAACCAAAAAATAATGTAGGCAAATGGTTGGCATTAAACCATTTTCATCCTTTGGTTGTGGGTTTATGGCCCACAAACTTACCGAATGTGATGGGTTGGTACTCAACATATGGATTATCGTTTATCTAAAACTATATAAATATAAAATTCTCATAATGTTCCCTAAAAATATTATGCACATCCTTGAAATAAAATTAATCAAGGAATAACCATTTTTCAAATATTAAAAAAACATATTTTTTCCCACAAAGTATAAAAATCTTATTTTACTATTATTACAATGTAATTAATGTTCTTATTCACCTTAAATTTTATCAATACAATTAAACTTATATCCATAAAATGAAAATTAATTATTACTAAAATAAATTTTCCACTAAAACATATACTTACCAAAAATTTCTACCAAAATATCCTTAATCAATGTAGAATGAGATCATATAAAACCTAAAAAGGATATTTAAGACATTGAACTTATGATCAACTGTAAAATCATAAACTCATTATAGTATCCATAACTCTTAAGTTAATGGAGATACATATTCTTATAAAATTTAAAAAAAAATCCTTAGATGTTTCATGATTTTGATAAAAAAAATATCATTGGTAAAATACTTCTACTATTTAGTTTTTGAATCATGTTACGTAAATGCATCATCAATTTTATGTCAATATAGACCCTTTATTAATCTAAGTGTTAACCTTTTGAAGAAGTAATTGTCTCATATAATGTCGAGGTTCTTCAAATATAGGATTGGTAAATATTAATGGATCCATAGGATTATGTTTTTTTCCTTACATCATACTCTTCATTTTTTTATCAAAAATTAATTACTTTGTAACCTTTTTTCCACACATAAAAAAATTTCCCATTACTTTGAGACACTTTATTTTCAATATAAGACACCTTAGGTTTAACCTATTCCATTCATTATCATCATATATTAAAATAAATCCTGATAATTTGTAAATAAAATTTGAAATATCAAAATAATATCCTTCGGGAGTGTCAAACTAGGTGTGTAGTAAGTCCCATCATCAAACACCCAGTGATGATAAGGAGAATACCAATCCACTCTTTTTGGAGTTATTACCCATATATTCCTCTATTGTAGAATGACTCCCACTTTTATTATCTATATATGGATATATTCATATGAAAAAATACATAATATCTTCCTTACCAAAACATTAGGATGTTCTTCAATACTTACCTTCAAAGACTATCATAGGGTTATATTCATTAATCTATTTTTTCTTTAATCTAGTTCCCAAGGTTTCTACTAAAATTCCTCTAATACCATATATAGTTTCATTGAACCTGTAATCCTAGAGTCGGATTCTAAATTATTATATTGGTATAAGATACAGGGAATCACATCGCAATGGACCATATAGTTTAATAGTATTAGTAAACTAGATACATATATGAGTCATGTATTACATTTTAATATACATATTATAACACTTTTTGAAAAACAATATTACCTCTAGAATATCATTGAATATAAATCATTGTACACATCATGGATTAATAGAAAATGAAATAATATAATGGTGAGATCAAATTCTTATTAATGGTTAAGTATAGTAGATGCTATCATGAATCAATAAACATAATCGACATAGAAAGGTAAATAACTGAACACACATTCCATTTAAAAAACTATATATAGCATAATAAATATATAAAGTTAAATAGCATAAAACAAATTCAATCAATATAAATAGATAAATCATATTTAGTATGACAAGGTAAATAACTAAAAATCAATTCCATTTAATCAATAAATTGGGAATGAAATGCTTCTAGAGATAACATCACTTTAAAAATATCATGGATAATAATAAAACCTGAATTATTAATAAATTAAATGATTAATTATTAAATTTCATGTCTTTAAAATATGATTAATATATTTTCAAGACCTCTTACAACATGGTTTAAAAATAAAAGGTACAAACTCATCTGTTTTAGATAACTCATTAAAACTACTGGGTACAAACTCATTTAGTTTGTCCAACTCATTTGTCTCATGAAACATTTCAATGCATAAAGGGGCTATCTATAATTAAGCCCCACCAGTGTATTCATGTCCAAATTATTCATCATATATCAAATTATTTATTTAATTAAGGAACAATGTACTTTATCAACAAATATCTATATTGAGTTATGGATATGAATTTTTCTATATTTATCAGCCAATCAAATAATTTTACAAGTGAAAACATCATGTAAAAATGTTATATAGTTTAAGAAATAATCATTTTAATCATATAAGAATACATATATTTAAGATAAATGTAATTACCAATGAAATATAGTCACATTAAAGATATTGTTTCAAGAGAAAGTTAACTATCACCAAAGAAAGTGAGATTGTACAATAACTTTTATCGCATGATAATTTTCAATTCAAATGCTATCAGATGAAATAATTAAAATGTATACTTAAAATTCCATGAATTATTAATACATCTTAACATTACATGTATAATGGGAATTATTTACACTATATAAAATAAATTAGGTGCATAACATTATAATATGCCTCAATGATGGAAAAATGAGATGAATTCTCTTACATCATGCTTCATTTTGGTTGAACAAGTTTTAAACTCCAATATAGTCATTTTTTACATGTTATTAACTTATACCAGAACCATTTTAACAATTATAATATCATATATGATACTTTTATAACATATTATCACCAGTTTGTTAATAATATTTCATTATTTGCATTGTTTTGGGTGTTAATATCCTTATTTTATCATGTTTTATTTTCATTAAAGATCTTTTTCTTGTGAATATTATATAGTTTAATCATATATAGAATAATAATCGTGAAATAATAATCATATTTATATATCTATTATACTTTTAAAAACAATTATAAAATATGCTTATGAAAAATGAAGTACATGGTGATCATGGATAGGGTAGGTCATAAAGATACATGGATAACGTTTCCATTTTTCAATTATAACTATAAAAAAGAGGTAAGTATTATTTTACATTTACATAATGATCATAATATCGTATTATTTCCTTATATATATATTTATATATGACATCCATGATGTTTGGTGATAGAAATAGAGTCACATTGCTTCCTGAAGGTGGTAGTACACTCGTACAGGAATGATGTTATCATATTTAAGTGAGTGAAAAGGTAAGAAAAAAAATTATATATATTATATTTTCATGTTGATAAATATTTCATTAATATCATAATTATTTCATGTATATCTAATATATTTATTAACTATATCCTTATTTGTAACACCCCAAGACTTAACAAGATTTTCCTTTTAGAAAAAATTTAATTCGTGTACTATATTGATTTATAAAATACAACAAGATATGTTTATGTTATATAAAACATAAATTTTATTTTTATCTACATAAAACACTAATATTTTCTTACATTACCAACAAGACTGACTTTCCTCGACGGTTTGCATAACATGAAAGATCGAGTTTTATCAAACGATAATATATTATTAAAAATATTATTATTTAATATAATAAAATACAACCTAGCTTTTAAATCTATTTTTATTAATTTCATTATCTAAATTACGAAAATATATGGTTTAATTCATTGGTAAAAAAATAATTAGAAATGGATTTAAGAACCAAATGAATATAAAGAAAATGTGTTTATAATAAACTATTTTTATTCTCATGATGTCATTTTATCCTAATATATTAAATTAATTAAAATTAATTTGTTTTATTAATTTAATATATATATATATATATTATACTCCATCAAATATTTTTTTCATTCATCCAATAGATTTGATAAGCATAAGATAAAGAAAAACCCAATATTATGCATAAAAACCTATATTTTTATAAATACTATTTTAACACCTTTTAATAGAGAAAAAACATTGAATACGATTTTTGAAACTTTTATGAATTTAATTTGACAAAATAAACATCAATTTTTAAAATTAAATGTCAAAATTTGGAATTCAATCACATTTCATTTTTTGTTGAATAGTGGAAAATACTAAATTTTAATTCAAAACTGCAACTTCGTCTAATTTATTTTTAAGGTTAAATTACATTTTTATTGGTTTGAAATATTTATTAGATACTTTTTACATATATTTATATAATTTATTTCATTGTAATTAATTTCACATTGAAATTTGATATAAAAACTTAGCAAAATTTTAAATTTTTTTACTTTTAAACCAACCATTATCGTTCTGTCTATGAGAATAATTTTAAATTAATTTATTCCAATTATGTGAGTATAATTTGTAAAAATGTATTAAATATTTGTAATAACCATTATTTAAAATTAATAATAAGTTCAACATAGTTTTTTCCAAAAATATTAGTGAAAATAATTAAAATTAATTACAGTGGTTAAGAAGAAATCTAGCTTAACAAGAGACAAAACCTTAATTTTAAGGCCCAAGATGACCTAGAAACTTGTCAAAAAGACATTTTATGTTCATATTTTGAACTTTTATTCTATTTTCTAAATTGGTTTAATTATTTTAACAACTTGACATGGGAAAATGTGGTTGTAATTTCCTTTTGAAAAATTTTCAAAAATTCCACTCCTCCACTATAAAAAGGAACTCACTCCACCCCTATATTAGCACCTTTAAATAATTTTAGATCACCAAAAATATACGAAAATAATATTCCAAAATCCCTAAAAAATCATATAATCTTCCCTTTTGTCATAAATTCATACAAGGAATCCCTTTGGTGCAAACCAAAAGGAGTTACCCAAAGAAGAGGTAACATTTTTCCTCAATATCTTTGGTTTTATTTATATTCTCCACCCCTGAAAATGTTATTATTACATTATTATATAATAAACTAATTTACCTAAATATACTCATGTGTTTTTATATTAATGTTTTTATCGAAACTTACATACACTTCTATTTTATAGGTAAAGAACATACTGTTTATGTCTACAGTGAACTGACACCTCATGAATCGATGATTGCTCATTCTTCCTTTACAACCTCTCATAGTGGTATTTATGGTGTACATATTATTTTTATATTCTATATGTGATATTTATAATTTATTTATACTTCTTTAATTTTTATATAACACATACCCTTATTATTTTCATATTGTGTGAATATAATAAGATCATTTTTGGACATGTGGACTACCACCTCCTCAAAGCGATGTGATGCGTTCATACATTACATTGAATGTATTAAGGGTTGTTTTAATTTAGAATATGTTACATAAATAACATCTATATGATATAGATTACATAATTACATTTCTAGGAATATAATATATCATTTTCATTATTACCCTCTCACACACTGAAAAAGTGATAACATCGTTCATGGACCTATGGATTGACACCTCCTCAACGTGATGCGATTCCTTTTCCAATAAAATAATTCTATATAGACATATATATGAATATATAACATTATATTTATTATATAATTATATTTATTTAAAAATAACTCTTACTTACAATTTTTACATAATGATCATTGAAAAATGGGAACGTTACTCAAGAATATGTACGACCTACCATATTTATGATTGTAACGTTGGTTCATTTTTCATAACCATATTTAATGATAGGATTTAAAATTATAATTGATGTATAAGTATAATAATTATTTAATGATTATTATTTTGTATATTTTTATATAATGACCCCTTTTTCATATTTGGCATACTAATGTCATTTTTGACACATAAACTAAATATAGAAAAAAACACCTGATGTAAACTTAATTTTTTAAGTATTTGTTAAAAAAATTATAATAAGTGAAAAAGTTAATTATAAACATGAAAAAGGATATTAATTAAGTAAATAATTAATAAAATTTTATAATTCAGTAATATAAAGACACACCTGACAAGTCAGACCCAATGTAAGGGTTTTCATCTCAATTTACATTCCATTGAGACTTATTTTTTACTACACTAAAATTCATTTTATTGTGATGTATATAATTCCTCTTTGTAATTTAATATCAGGATTAAATTATTATTCAGGTTATTTTATGTTTTAATTTCAATTATTCAAAGGGTTTATCTTGAAAATTACCATGTGGTAAAAGTTACCTTTTCAATCTTACATTCTTTTGTGATTTTCAACCTTCTCCTAATACAATCAATTTATTATAATAAGTTTTCATTTAATATTTCCTTAGATATTCACATTATTGATTGATAGATATTATTATTTCATAAAATATATACCATATTTACATACAATTTCCACTTTTATAGTTATTTGATTAACTAATGAGTTATTGATAAATCTTTATCTTCTATTCAATACAGATATATTTTGAAAAGGAATGTTGTTTTTGAATTAAAAAAATTATTCAATATATGAGGAATTATTTGGAAATGAAATAAATGTTTTTATGACTATTTAATGGAATACATGTGTTTTGGGGATTCGTTAATGAAACCCCCTTGATGCATAGGTAGTTTTATGTGATGAACTTGTTTTCCAAATCAGAATAGTTTAAACTTTATTATCTTGATGGTAAAGATACCATGTGACTACAGCACATTACTTCCAATAATTAAACATTGTATTTATTTATAATTAATTTGTTATTATTATCCTTGATATTATTTCATCGACATATCTTTGGATTCATTTCATTCTCAGTTTATTGGCGAAATTCCATGTGTTTCAGTTTCTCACCTTTCCATTGTGATTATTCCTTGTCTAGTTTTTTTGAAAGGAATGTGTTATATGTTATTTAGATGGAAATGTAGATATAATCTCATAAATCCATTATTTATTCAACTTTACTTACCCTTACTGATCATTTGATCTTTCCCTTTTTTTTTTCCTTTCCCCAGGATATGAATAAGAAATATTTGAATAATATTTCAAGGATGTACTTCATTTCATTTTATTATGCATCATGTATTATTTCCTTTTCCTAATGTATTTTAGGTAATATGTATGTAATTTGTTTTTCCAAAAATGCTAAACTGTTCAATCCCTTGGGATTTGAAGCTTGTATGTATGCCAATGTAATAAAGTAATTCACTAGCAATATGATTTTTAAGGTCATGTTATTATAGTTGGTATTAGAGGAAGTTTAGTAGTGACCTTGGAAACTATATTTATAAAACCATGATTAGAGAACATAACCCTAACACAGACATTTAGTATAAGTATAGAAGAACAACCTTTAATTTTGGTAAGGTAGTGATTATGTGAGTCTTCCTAGAAATAAATCCTCATCTTGATACTAAAAGTGAGTGTAGTTCTAGAATAGATGTACCTAGGGGTAACAACTCCGATAAATTGCATTTGGCCTGAACTGAGTGTAAATTGTTACAAAATAATGGGCCTTACTATGTGCCTAGTTTGACAATCCATGGGGATATACTTAAGATAATTTATATTATATTTACAAACCATTTGTAAGGATTTAAAAGTAAAAAATGTCCCTAAAGAAACCATGTTTAGGATTATCAGATTGGTTATGAATAATTTTTTCAATTTATGTTATGTATTTTACTAGTTTAGGTATTATAAAATATTTTTTCTAATGATATGAACTCTTTTAGTGTATGTTGTCATTTAGAAATGGAACCTATTAGAAGTATTGTGAACCTCACCAATGTACATGATCCAAAGAGTAAGAAAGATCATATATTTTATGGAATTAATCCAATATTTCAATGGTAAATATTCTCCCAATAATTCTTGTAAACTAAAGACATTTCATCATTTGACAACGAGATGGGAAAGAAATTCTGTAAGTCTAATGGATTCTAAGGAAATAATGGAAATTAGAGGATGGTGGGTCAAAATATATATAAATGGAATAAGGGAAAGAAGTAATTTCCTATATGATCTACTAGAAAAATGACCTATAGCCATGGATCTATAGCCATATTTTTTTTGATCTGTGTCTACAGCTTAGTTTATAGCCACATTTTTAATTTAAAAAGTGTTTATATGGTTGTTTAATACCATGGTGGTCACGTGACTATATCATCTCCCCAACCCAACTCGTGACTCCAACCATACCCTCTCAACCTCTCCTCTTCATGTCTCTCTCTTTTTAGTTGTGACCTCCTTTCTCAACGACCCTCCTCTAGCCTCATGAACGCCTCTCTCGGTAGAAACCTCTCCTCTTGGTGGAGACCTCTTGGCGGTGAACCTTCTCCACACTTGTGACCTCCTCTCTCAGTGCCACTCCTTTGATGGTGGCCTTCGTGACCCTTCCTCCCCAACGATGGCCTTCACAACCTCTCATCTCCCCAATCATCCTCCCTCGATAGTGCCCCTCACGACGATGCCCCTTGCTGCCACCAAAGACGACCCCATCATAAGATCTCATCTTCAACCCTCCTCCCATGATGCTTCTATTTAACATTAGGCACCTCACCTACCCCCATTGATGATTCTATTAGGTAGCCTACCCACCTTCTTCTCTGTCGCACGTCCAACGTAGCCACCCCCTCCCAGTGATCATCATCATCCTTGATTATAACTATTTTATAGATAACATGAATATATTTTTATGGTCTTAGGGTCTCATGAAGGAGGAATATGGTTAATAGGGATCCTCATCCTAGGTGATATGTATCATGAATTATTGTTAGAAACCAACTTCATGGGGGGTTTAGAGTAGACCCTTTTGCTGGAAAAGGAGATTCTACTGGAATTGAGATGGTAGGGACCAGGTGGTGTGCAAGTGGGGATAGAGTAAGGGGTTTATAGGGGTAGGGTCTACAGGGGTAGGGGAAGGGGGAAGTGGGAAGGGGATCTATAGGGGGTGGAGAGGGTGCAGTTGGGGTGAATGTGTGGAGGGTACATGGGGTTTATATGGGTAGGGTGAGGTGGAGGGTACATGTGGGGTAAAGGGGGAGGGTGTAGGTGGGGTGAAAGTGAGGAGGGTGCAAGGGGTTTGCAGGGGAAGGGAGAGGTGGAGGGTACATGTGGGGTGCAAGGGGGAGGGTGCAGGGGGGTTTGTAGGGGTAAGGGGGAGGAGGTCTGTAGGGGAAAGGGGGTTGTTGTGTTTTCAGGGGCTTCTAGGGTTGTATTTATTTCTAGGTGTCACGTTGTATTCTAAGTATCAAATGTGGTAATTTATTTAGGATTCCTCTATTTATTTTTTTATTTATATGACCATATAACACATCTACACTTCATTAGAGTGTCATTGTGTGAACCTCATCATTTTTAGGATTGGTATTCTAAATAAACACCTGACCTATGTTTTCAAGTGTAATTGTTTGTGGTAGGAGGAAAAATAAACCTCTTGAGTCATTCAAGCATTGAGATTGTGTTTTAGTAGGAGATTTAAATGATGGGAGTCACTGTGGATTTGTACTGACCCATATAAGTTGATCTACATGATGGTGTGTTCTATAATATTAGATAAATACTTATTGAAGACAACATAGTGTTTTGGGTTATACGGGAATGAGTGAGTTATTTTTTAGTGTTTTAGTTATAGTAGCGAGTGATGGATTGATTTTTAATTAATACTGTGAATCCTGTTTTGAGTTGTGAAAGGGATGATTTTTTGATGTTCTATGATAGACCACATCGAATTTCTCATGAATTAATAACCTTGATAGGATTAGTTAAATGGTTGAGGACTGTTGGGTATTCTTAGGGACATGTAGTGTTATAGAAGAGATGTTGGAATACCCCATGATTTTTTTGGGGACTTGTGGTTGAATTTGAATTTTCAATTTAGAGTGAGTTCATTTTTGATAATTAAGCATGGGCATTGGATTATGATTGTTGTTATATTTTAAAAGTGTTTATAGATGAGGTCTGAGTCTCTATTGATTCCAATAGGGCTTGTGTGGATGTCGGTGTAGTGGCTAGATGGTTGGGATGTTGAACTTCTGTTGTAGTAGGACATTCACAACATAAGGGGACACTCATATCATATGGTGTCCATAAAGACCTTTCATGCTATTATTGTGAATGGATGAGGGTGAGGCCATTTTTCTATTTTGTATTTCATGACATGTACCATGTTTACAGTGTGAATTGTGTTTTCCTAGAGGGGTATCCCCTTGTCATAAGTCTCTCATGAAATGAACCTTATGGTCACACCATGAATGGTGTGTAGTGTGTGTTGTTTTAATTAGGGAAATACCTTTTTTCGATTGGGTTACTCAGGATTTAGGGTATATGGGTGCATAGAAGATGCCATTTCTTATATGAATAATTACTTATATGGCCCTCATTTAACCCCTTCATTTATTGATATTTTTGGTTGTGTTTCAGAAATGAAACAGTGTATATATTTTTAGTTATTTTATCAATTATACCATTAAATTGATGTCCAATGATTCTAATTAAATTTCAACAAGGGTTTGGTGATGTCTTCCATTGTATTATGGTGAAAATAATCAAATATGTGGGGGATTTTATATATCATGGTGAGGGGATTTCCTGACATATTACATGTTTTCCATCACAAGTCATTTTGATGATGGTGTATAATTGTATAAATTTTAATATATATTTAAAAAAATAAATTAGATATAATTGATGGATTAATTATTATTGAATGGTGATAAGTTTGAGTTCTCTATGATCTGCTACAGGTAGAGAGTATACTGAACCTCATTTCTCATGTTTTTGGCATGACATGGTTACCTAGTAAGATTTTGGAGAATTATTCTTCTATGAAATTCATTGGAAATATTATTTTTAATGATTTAATTCAATATAAATTTATTATAATTTAAAAAAAATGGAATGATTTATGGGATCATCTGGTTGGTAAAATTCTTTTGGAATTGAATGGACTTGGGAGAGGACTATCAAGATGAAAATTAAAATGGAATAAATTTGAATTTGTAGCAGGAACCTCATTCATACCCCTTTGTTATTATAAATTATATTTATATGGAATAGTATGTGGGGTATGTCTGCCATGGGAATTTGATCCTTTTTAAATTATGTTTTTTGTTTAATTTAAAATAATTACAATGAAATGGATTCTGTGTTTTGGACTTAAGAGATCATAGACACTAAATTGATTCCTTATCTAATGATGGTCATGGCCTCTCCTATAATTTATTTCATTAAGATATATAGAACCAAATGGGTGAACCTAAAATGAACATAATGATTGTAATGGATATAGATTGGTTCCTTATCCCTTGGTTTCATCATCTCCCATGAACCCTTGGGGTTTATAGGGTTGTATTTCAAGGTTTAGGTGGTTTAACAATGGGGTATTGGGTTTCTAGGGATTATAAAGGATGCAACTTTAATGAATCATTATTTATGATATAATAATGATTTCTAATCCTGTATTTAATTATTATATAGAAGCTATTTGTGATTAGGTTTTATTCAATACCCACATGAATTATTATATAATAAATACTTGTGATTTATATTTGTTTAGGATCCCCTTCTAATAATGATTTGTGTATACATTTTCCCACATAAGCATTTTGTTATTCTTTTCTCACATATTTGAATATGATAATACTTATGTCTAGTGCTTTCAAATTTATAAATTTGGTTTCTTCTAAATTTATAATTGTTTCCTTCCACTACTATTATGGTATTTATTCTATATTTTGATTTTAAACATACATAACTGAATTAGAAAATCATTTATCACTCCTTTGACCATATTGATTACAATTGAAACTAATGGTCTTCGTGTTTTCAAAATTCAAGAGGCCAAACTTCACAGAACATCATCATGATTATATTAATCATTGAAAAAGGTCTAATTCTACTCAATTTTTTCTTTTTTGTATTAAAGGTATGAAATATTGTCAATATGTTTCCAAACTTGCAGCAATCAATGTGGGTTTCCACAAGATCGTGAAGTTTCAATAGAAAAATGCAATAAGCTAGATATGTAATTCTTTACAGGAAACATGTCTATTGTTGTTTAGTTTTTATTTTATTTTCCTTAACTCATCAGCTAATTAGGCCTTCTATAACTTTCTACATATGAAGGATATTTATATTCTACGAAGGGGGCCAAAAGTTCACTTGAGGCAACTACGCAGTTTTCTTTATAGGGGAAGGAGATCGGGTAAAGTGGAGAGATTAATTTGTGTGTTTCATTTTTTTCTGTCTTTATAAAGTGTTGCTTCTGTTTTCTTTTCCTTGTACATGTATGTCCAATGTACGAATGAGTCATGATGAAATTCTACTATTGAACCAACCTTTCCATTTGGATTCATATGTTTAGTTCAACATCACTTAGCCTTTTTAAGGCCACTCATTGTCCACTATTTAATAAAAATTAAAAGAGCATGGGAGAAGTTTATATTCTAGATTTAGATATCTAATTTATAATGAATGTTCTAGAGATTGATTTTCAGCACTCAATGGACTACCTCGAGCCTCAAGCCCATGTAAATCCTTACCTTCCAAAATAGAAATAGTCCAATTCCCTCTCTCTCAAACAAACTCATACTTATAATCCATGTCTAACAACACCCTTAAATGTGAATAATAAGATACTTACATAGATATTACCATCATATTCCTCTCTTGACAATATATCATTCCCTAAAGGTTTTTTATAATGAAAAGAATTTAAACATCGTTTTCTTAGACAATTTATTCTTGGAGTTAGACCTTTGTTTTTTATATTGAATCCACTCTTTCTGATTCAACCTATATTAAATTTTTTCTTCAATGCTCAAACACTTAGCTTCAGTACTAATCGTTCCTTGCTTTTTAATTTCATTGGAAAAAAATTAGACTTAACAGCTTCTAGATTTAGAGAGTCTCTACCATGCGTCATCGAGTCCTTGATAGAAGTATAATACTCATACAATGACGTTAAAAGAATTATTTCTTGATCCACATCCCCTATTTTAATTTATATGTTATAAATATCTAATATAATTGAATTAAAATCTCCAATATGAGTCATTAATATAGTTCAAGGGTGCATCTTGAAGTTGTGAAGTCTAATTTTATTAAACAACCATACAACTAATTGATTAGTTATATATTGGGCTTCCAATATGAACCAAATACCAACAGAATAATAATCAAAGTTTCCATCCCTAAAAACCTTATCACCTAAATACAACAAAATAAGTCTAAATGATTTTATAAAAAAATCCATAGAGACATAAATTGAAGTTTAAGTGGTATTTCTATTAGGGGATAGAGAGTTATCCTTTTTCTTATAACCATTGAAATCATCTATAAGATATTTGGGATCCATCAATGAATTTGTCCAAATTATCCATAGGCTAAAATTATTTTCCCCATAAAAGATTTCTATTTTAAATATCATATAGCACATTGTAAACATTTAAAATTGGTTTGATACTAGTTTTTGGGGTAGCGTTGAAGTGGTTGTCCTAAATAATAGTGAATATCTACAGATAAATTTTATATGAGTTACGAACTGATCATAATATTTTATTTATTACAATATCATTAATTATATTAATTAGATGAATGATTATATTTAAAAAAGAAAGAAAAATAAAAAATAATCCTGATGTAAGAGGATTTGAATTGTATTGATTCTATATTCATTCCAGGAACTCCACCCTATGAAATATTATTATTGAAGAAGAATAAAAATAAATTACAACCACATTTTTAAGAATGAAAATACCAAATAAGCAATTATAGAATGAAAAAAAAGATAAATTAGATGGCAGTGATGAACTGATTCATTAGGATTTATAACAATCCACTCTTGGATAGACTCACACACACACACATACAAAGGATACAATATCAAAATGAAAATGTAAAATTTATTATAGTGATGAACATTATTACAAAATAATAGTTATGGTTTGGAATAAAGAATCTATAAACACTATATTTTTTTGAGAGATATCCATGTTCTCATTATAATATGAATAAGATTCCACTAAATCTACACCAGACAAGAGATCCAATTTCAGGGAATCAAAACATTAGATTCCAAAGAATGGTTATCATAATTTGGGACCAAAGATATATTTCCTTCTATCAAAATCTCTCCAAAAAACTAGATGGTTTCACCTTATATGATGCAAGAAGAGCCCTCTCCCTGAGCTCCCAGAACTCTACTAATTGAATAATGAATGAGATAGACACTAGGGGAAACCAAATGATCATAGCATGTGCAATGATAGTTGTTCGGGAAACATTAGGTAGCAAGGTTAGAGACCATTGGATGCATGCCACATCGATGTCTAAGATGAAGTCAGCCATTCAAAAAAACTAAGTATAACATATAGAAATGACATGTGGGGTGACCAATTAGATTTATGGAAGAATCATAGATCAATCCAAAAAAATTAACATAACTAAATCAATAGATGTTCATTATATCATTAGATAAAATTGGACCATGTTTATTCCTCGAATAAAGAAAACATTACAGAATACAACAAGGTTAAATAAAATGGGTAATTAAAATTCCACATGAATTGGAAAATGAATTCATGTAGCAAGAATAATAAAAAATGGACTTTAATTATAATATAAAAAGTAAAAAAGAAGAATTAACAAAGTTTTAACCAGAAATTGTTTTGAGTTAAGAATATCCCATAACTCATTTATTTTGTAATTATCTCACCCAAAATAAACATAATCAATGTACGACTACACAAACTGGGTTTTAACATGGTTTACCACTTTTTGAGGAGTGTCTAGTCCTTGTGGGGAGTGGATGATGTCCCACTTATCACAATATTTGTTTCTTATGACTCTAAATCCCAAGATGTGGGGAATTATACTTGAACATTGACACATAATATGTGTCTCTCTTGACACAATGTTATCTCAATGAACTACACAATACAGAAGATAATGACATCAAAGACATGATAACAAAATAATTAAATTATCATAATTAGAACTATGATCGTATGGGTTTTATAGTGATCAACAATCCTTCTTCACATGAAGGTTGTCATTATTCTCAATCTCTTCAAATTAAGATGTATAAACTATATGTGAATACAATATCTCTTTTTTATACCTTAAATTCCATGAATTTCTCAACTTTCAAATGAAAAAACATGGTAAAAAAGTGATAATAATTTTCTTATTCCTTTATGAGTGTCAAATAATCTTCAATAAAGATAACCATTAAAGAGTTAAATGAATAGTGAATACTATGATTATAGACAACATACATAAAAAAACTATCTTATTCATCTTTAATTGTGTGTATAGGTCTTTAAAAGAACATAAAAATGTCCAAGACTCCATTATCAACCTCCAGTATGTTCATAAAAATTTTCAAAATTGGTGGAATCTATCATAAACATATAAGAGAAATTTTCCACAAAAATTAGTGAGATATAAATATACCCTTCAGAACAACCTCCCTTATTCTTCTTTTTGTGTTAATGGATCTTAAAAAATGGTATGAACACTTTATACAGCTTTCTCAGTACCCATCTATTAATGTTTATCTTGGATCATGCCATCTAATTAGATCATAATCTTTCAATATGTGGCATATTTTATAAATATATCTCATTTTCACTTTTGCATAATCAATTTCATATAATCTTTAATGGAATGGGTCTAACCTTGATCTCAAAATGTTTAAAAAACAAATAAGTAAATAAAGGGTTTATTAATGGTTGTTTATTATCCCCTAAAATCAACCAATATAATTAGGGAATAATATATTCAAGACCCACTAAAAAATTTTACAAGTGACTATAAAATTTTCACAAAAGTATGTTTTGACCAGAAGGCTGGTAGTTCACCACCAAAATAGAATAATGTTAACTTCAAAAAATTATCACAATATTTATCTTAGAAAACATATTTAGGTGATGTAACATGTGTTGGAAATCTTAATTCCATTCCCACTTTTATTTATTAATTTTACAAATCTATATTTTCTTAAATGATGCTTTAAAAAAACATTATCATTACTCAATATAAATATGCAACAACAAAGAATATGTGTTTTTTATTGTTTCATCTTTTTTTGGGATCCAAACACCATAACAATATATCAAAAATTTCTCCAATGTCCATTATACTCCTACATAATATACAAGAAACCATAAATTCATGTTTACCTATATTCTTCTTAACACACCAGGGGGAGGGGGTCCAGGAAGGGGGTTCAGGAGGGTGCTATCTTGGGGGGGGGGGGTCTATCCAGGTAGGGGTCTATCTAGGGGGTATTGGATGGGGGATTTTTAGGGGGTGGGGATATAGGAGGAGTGGGGGGGATTTTCAGGGGGTGGATACTACAAGGGGAGTGGGGGGTGTACATAAGAAAGGGTGGGTGTGTTTTTTTATGAAATTAGTGGGGGAGGGGGTTGTACATTATTCTTTTGTATATGAACATTTTTTATAAATGTTTAGAGTTAAATATTTAGATTAATCGTATGTAGCTAGAAAACATCAAGGATTCATAGGGTTTTGGATCTAGAGTTTTCTATAAGGATTACATGTGGTTTTCTAAACATTGATACTAAACAAGGCGAGCTGCCATGTTTTATAGAAACTTTTTTGAAATGAAAAGAGTAAACCTAATCAATTTATTCCAACTTTGGCCTAAATGTTCCCCATTATATTTTTCCAGATCATCTAGGAGCCTCCTCCTATATTTTCCCATTATCTCTTGTATTTGCTATGTATATCTTCTATCATTGAGGATGGTTCTTCAAGATAAGTCCCTCAAGATATTCCAATCATATCTTATTCTCATGTGTCTTATTTTTCATTCCCTAATATGGTTTTAGTCACGCATATGGATGTTTTTCAACTACTGTTTTGGTAAATTATATATCATGGTTTACTTGATGATGTTATTAAGGTTATTTTGTTGTACGCAAAATAGGTTCGCAAAGAAGTGGAGCATGATTTGGAAAAGCTAGGTCCTACTATTCTTGGTGTAAGGTATGTTTTTTCTCATATAGTGGGTCATACTGATGTGATTGAATTGAATGGAAATGAATTTTATCTTAAAAATATACATATATAAAGATGGATAAATGTACGAATTCACAAAAACAACTGGAATCCTCTAATGAACAATGGATCAAACATGAAAACTAAGGAATTTGACTTTGGTACACTATACGTCCTACACCATCTTTTTTACTGAAACATCCACACCTGAACAAATATACACTAGCTGAACACCATAAGATGCACACTAAATGTCGTCCATTACTTTCTAATGTTAAGGGATAGGATGGATGATATCTTTCTCATTCCAGAGAGGGATGTTGTTTTATATACTATGATTCATTTGATATATTTTTTGTTTTAGTATTGATTTGATACTTTTTAATGATTTTAATGCATTTAATTACTATCATTAACAACCTATAGGTTGGGTTGATATTGAATATACGAATGATCCTAATGATGTCAAAACAGAGGTATAAAATTGATGATCTGTTTCTACATGATATTGGTTTGTGTCATTGTCAGTATATAAGGTCATCATTGAGGAATGTTTTTTTTAGAAAGGGATATGATTCACTTCCCGGGAAAATTCTAGATTGTACTACTAAATAGGTTGGCCTAATGGTCATGACTATAGTTTTTTTTCTATTCCTAGTACAAAATTATCAACGTCTTATGATTTTTTACATTTCTAATGCATGATTATTTATTCAATAACATCGTTTCTAGTACTTGTATTCCCTAAAATTTTCTATCTACCAATGGTCTATTTGATCGGCAATTATCTAGTTATCTGACTAATGGAGTGCCAACCACTGATGTTTGTGAGGGTCTCCAGGGGGGTGTATATAAGGGGTAGGGGGTCCAAGAGGGAGGGGTCTGTCCATGAGGGAGGGGAGGGGTGTCAAGGAGGGAGGGTGGGGTAGGAGGTGTCCAGTAGGTCGGAGGTGTCCAGGAGGGTGAGTGGGGGAAGGGGTGTCTAGGAGGGAGGGTAGGGTGTCTAGTAGGGTTGAGGGAGGGTGGTGTCTTGGGGGTTGTGTCCAAGAAGGGGGGTTTCTAGGGCGTGTGTCTTGGAGGGGGTGTCCAGGATGGGGGGGGTGTCCAAGAGGGAGGGGGTGTCTAAGAGGGAGGGTGGGGGGTGTCCAGGAGGGAGGGGTGTGTCTATGAGGGGGTTTCACAGAGGGAGGGGTGTGTCTATGAAGGAGGGGGGATCTTTGAGGGAGGGGGTGTGTCCATGAAGTAGGGGGAATGTAGGGGGTGCAAGGGGGTCTATATTGAGGAGGGGTGGGTGTGGGGGATGTGCAGGGGGTCTGTCTAGGGTGGGGGTGGGGTCTGTCCAGGGAGGGGGTCTATCCATGAAGGAGGGGGGTCTGTCCAGAATGAAGGGGGGTGTCTATGGGGGTCTGTCCAGGAAGGAGGGGGTCTAGAGGGGCGGAAGGAGGATCTGTAGGGGGTGCGGGGGTGTGTAGGGGGTCGGTCTAGGGCGTGAGGGTGGGGGGGGGGGTCTTTCTAAGAAGGAGGGGGTCTGCAGGGGGTGCAAGGGGGTCTGTAGGGGGTGGGGTGTGGGTGTTTTCTAGGGGGTCTGTATAGGGAGGGGGTAGGGTCTGTCTAAGGAGGGGGGTCTGTCCATGAGTGGTTCTACCTAGGAAGAAGGGGAGAGGGTTCAAGGGGGTCTACAGGGTGGTGAAAGGGGGTCTGTAGGGGTAGGGGTGTGCATGGGGGTGCAAGGGGTATGTAGGAGGTGGGGTGTGCAAGGGTGGTCTTCCCATGGAGGGGGGGGGGTCTGTCTAGGGAGTGGGTTCTCTCTAAGAGGGGGTCTGTTCGGGAGGGGGGGTCTACCCAGGAGGGGTGGGGGTCAATCTAGAAAGGGGGTCTGTCTAGGAAGGAGGGTGGGGTCTGTCCAGGGGGTCTGTCTAGGGAGGGGATATCTAGGGGGAGTGGAGGGTGGGATTTATAGGGGAATGTGGGCTGTAGGGGGAGTGTGGGGGGCTTTGGGGGGGCTGGGCTACTGCAAGGGGAGTAGGGGGAGGGTTTAGGTGCTTTATGAAATAATAATGTCTATACCCATGGTTTCAAAGAGTGGATATATCCCTATAGACACAGTACCAACTCATGCCAATAAACCTTGTGTGGATTAAGCTTCTTCCATAGTTTCAAACATTGGCTATAGGGCCTTAGCCACAGTTTTAACCATGGTTAAAGGGTTTTAACTATATTTTGAAATCATGGTTATAAACCTTGACCTATAGCCACAACAATACCATCCATGGTTCATTAAACTGTGGTTATAACCTATAACCGCGGCTTTTGGTATTATAGCCACAGTTCCAAACCATGTCTATAACCTAAACTTCTAGTAGTGATTTTATAATTTTGGAAAGACACACCCATGTAATTTTTTGAAGGGAACTATATTTTGTTGTATGTGTGGAGAAAACGTTCATCGAGTTCATGGTTTCAATGGAAATAGATAATATTATAATTTTAAATGCTTTCACTATAAAGAGATGGGAAACTTTGTAAATAAATGTCTCATGTATGAAAATAATATACCTCAAAAGAGTATAATATATCAAGGTCAATATTATGCTACTAACACAGATGAATATGAATGATTAATGTTCTTTTATTTGGATTCAATAATTATGTAATTTGATTATTTTATCAATGATATATTGGTTTTAATAATTATAGAATATATGTGTATTTTACTTTAGTACTTTTTTGTTAAGGATTTGAGATCATATGGGAAATGGTTCAAGAAAATGTATTCATTGGAAATAAAACTTTTTGGAAAACAAATGGTTGAGGGAAATCTAACCATTAATATGTTCCTAATTTTAAGATAATTATGTTAGGATAAATAAATGATTGGTCGGGATAACATATATTAAATAATTTGTTATTACCTTGGAACTAAGTATTGATTTTGGAAAAAAGTGGTTTGTTCTATCATTGATGTATTTGCATCATTATTTGACTTAAGTAATATATCGAATAATCTATGTTCTATTTAAGGATTAATAATAATTCATGTTTTCAACAAGGTTTTATGGTAATTCAATTTATTACCATATTCACATGTTTAGTATGAGATAATTAAAATCCACTTCATGTTATTTTATAAAATCATTTTGGAAATTCGATGACCTTCCTTCCAAAATGTTAGATCATATTATTTTGTAAAATTTAGCTCTTTATGAAATCATTTTAGTTGATATTTCGATGATGTTTTAGTGGTTAATGTATTACTTTACCATATCATGAATCATGTGCTAAGAAATAAAGTAGAAATAGTTAAGGAAACAAACAATAGATAATATTATGTTTATGAAATAGAAACGTATATTTACTTATATTCTTATAGAGTGAAATAATTATTCAACTATAGGAAAACTGGTCTTGAAACAAAAATGTTGTCTTATTAATATCAATTTTTGATGATATCAATGATCTTTTTCATAATATTGGTTTAAGGATTTCTGTTCATCAAATATTAGTTGATTATATTCTCTATAACTTTCCATCATAATGCTATAGTTATATATTTCTTTCATATCCATGTTTTTGTTTCCCACCTATGTTCTCCTACTCAGTAACCTAGTTATGTGACCATTGTAATTACATTTTTCTCTTATTAAGAATATGTGTTATTAAACTTATTTATGATATGAGTTTTCAACAATAGTTTATTTTAAAATATCAATCCCTTGATTGGTGAGATCAATTTTTAATTGTGAGGACACAATTTATTTTATGTGGGGATAATGTTACACCCCAAGAATTTAATTTTTTTTAAGAATAAATTTAATTTTTATTCCTACATTACTTTATTTGAAACAATAATTTTATATTAGGTAACCCAAAACATAATATTTTTATTTCTCTACATGGAACACCAAGGATAGCTTGTGTTACATGAAATATTGACTTTCCTTGATGGTATTCATAACACACAAGACTGAGTTTCACCGAACAAGAATATATTATTAAAAATATTATTATTTAATATAATAAGATGAAACCTAGGAATTAATTTTCTGTTTATGAATAATATTAATTAACTTATTAAAAAATATGGTTGAATTCATTGCTTACAAATTAATTAGAAATTAATATAAGAACTAATTGAATATAAAGGTAATGTTTCTTATAAAAAATATTTTTAGGATCATAAAGTTATTTTATCCTAATAAAATAAATTTATTACAAGTAGTGCGTGATATTAATTTAATATATGTATATATATATATATATATTATATTCAATAAAATATTTTTAACATTCATGTAATATATTTGATAAGAAAAAGATAAGAATAAACCCAATATTATGCATAAAACCCTATATTTTTATAAAGGAAATTTTACTACCTTTTAATGGAGAACCCATTTTAAAAATTAATTTTGAAATTTTTATGAATTTAATCTGAAAAAATTAACTTTTTTAAAATAAATATTTTCAAATTAGGTTTGGTTAAATTTTTGTTATTTTTTGTAAATTTCATTTCTTGATGAATAGAAAAAACCTGAATTTTAATTCAATACTCTTTTTTCATCTAATATATATGTAAGGTTAAATTATATTTTTATTGTTTTTAATATTAATTAGATATATTTTATATCTATTTATCAAATTTAGTTTATTTTAATCAATTTCAAATTGAAATTATATTTAAAAACGTAACAAAATTTTTAATGTTTTTACTTTAAAAACCCACATTGTCATCTCATCTGTCAGATTAATTTAAAATTAATTTCTTCCACTTTTGTGATTTTAATTAGGAAAAAAGGTGTCCATATTTATAATATCCATAATTTATAATATCTAATAAGGTTTAATTAGGTTTTTACATAAAATATCTGTGAAATTAATTAAAATTAATTACAACGATTAGGAGGAAATTTAGATTAACAATGGACTAAACCTTAAACATCAGACCTCAAATAACCTAGAAACTAATAAAAAAACCATTTATTATTCCTATTTAGACCCTATCACATCTTTTATCAAATTTGGTTCATTATTAGATCCACTTGATATAACATCCTTGTTCTTTATTTCACATAAATACATAATTTATTACATTAAAGTACACATTATACAACATGGAAAATCAAGAAGTCTAATGACTTTGGGAATTAGGTACATATAATAACATCTTTAACATGGGATACAACAAAACTATTGAAAACTTCCTTAATATGATTCTAAAATTCATGGCTTTTAAAAGTGCACGGGATAATATAGGGACAAACATAAGAATGGGGTGAGCTATAATGCCTCATAAGGGAATAAACATGGCATAAGGTGATAAATGTTATACAATATGCATATTAATTGGGGAATAATAATAATGTAAATCATAAACATGAACAATTATATAGGATATATCATTAGAATCATAAAATTGGAAATGTGACAGTAACTTAAAACACTATATCATAAACATATTCAAATACTTAACCTCCAAGACATCATGGTTGAAAAAGTCCTACAATGGAAAGAAGTTCACTCCCTATCCCAAAATGGAATATCATGATACTAAAAAATACCCAATCCATTGGAGCACTATATAATTTTGAGCACACCCTTAACATTCATTTCATTATTATGCTTACGTGTGCCACATGGATAACAAAACACGTATTCATTCATCATCATAATTTATTCCACAATAAAGGAATATGGAATAAATATATATAATTCTCAAATTAAGATTTATATATTCATAAATATTAACAGCCTTGATTGGAAATGGGTATGGTATTCACTACATAATTGTATTGGTATGGAAAATCACGGTTAAATTTTTGTAACAAAATGACATCACTTATAGATTCATAAAAATGGGTTTATTAGAGATAAGAGGGTCTATCGTCACATAGAAATAAAATGTAAAGTAATAGGGACATGAAAAAACTTAAATCAACAATAGAAATTGGAAATTTAAAGCCTTATTTAATGAAGAAACATTAATAAAGAAAAAATCCTAACTATATTTCGACATGGTATCAAGTTCACATAAAAGATAATGGGAGTATTAATGATAGTGAAAGAGGTATATAATAATTTATAAATTAGATTTATAGTAAGGTGAATATATAATAACATATCCTAACTTATGTAAATGGAATTTAAGAGACAAAACATAAAATAAGTTCTAGAATGGAAATGAAAAGAGATAAATACCTTACTAAATTTTGGCATAGTAATGGCTTAGGTAAGGGTCAAAATGAGAGAGGATAAATGGTATCTCATTAAAATAAAATAAATTGAACATTAATTGAATTTTTATTCATAAATTACAATTTAAAAAATTTAAATAAAAAGATTAATTTCAAAAAGGTTCATAAATTGAAAGCATGAGAGGAAGGTCGCTTAGTTGAGTGTGTGACTCCAAATGTTTGGGATGAGAATATTGAGGGAATTGGGGTTCATTTAGAGGACTCTAGAGACTTTTGGTAAAAGTATGGACCTAATACAAGAAGTTTGAGTAAAGAGAAATGGGATTTTGGGTGGGTTTATATATGAAAAGAGGGGGGTTTCTTTATTATTTAGGCTTTGGACTCTACATAATAAAATACGAAAAATAACAAACCATACCATGAACTTTTACTATGGTTTCTGAAAAATGGAAGTTTTTTTCATTATTTTATAAGGCCAAGGGACAAAAATATTAAAATATTACCCTTTATTATGTGTAGGTGAGTCATTCTCTTAATGAAATGATTTTAAAACCAAAAAATATATTAATTTTTTTGGAGAGTTCACAATGGATTTGTAAAATTAACCAAATAAACATAAAATATCATTATTTTAATTGTAAAACATAGATTTCTTCTTGAATACCTTTTATAGTGTTTATTATATCTCATTTTGGTCATTATGATGTCATAATACACAAAGTATAATTATACAATATTTAATTTTTACTGAAAAATTTGAGTGTCTCATAAAATTATGAAAATTTAACCATTAGATAATTTCGACATTATGATTTGAAAAAATAATATTGATTATCTCTAAATAATTTCTAAATATAAAAGTTTTCACTTTTAAAATAAAATTGATATTTATTAAAAAATGTTGGGATTTGTTTATAATAACAGTTTTCGAACACTTATAAAAACCACATTTTACTTCATTAAAATTATATGATTAATTATATTTAATAAACATTATTTTATAATAATATTGTATTAAAATATTATTTATTTCAAGAATCCATTAATTCCTCAAAATAAGTTCCTTGATATAATTTATATGTTCGTGAAAAAAATACTATTTGTGTTTTATTAAAAGTAAAAATAATTATAAAGTAACAATAATAAGATGAAAATATATTCATTATTATATAAAAAATAATATACATACTCATATTTATAGGTTATTGTTACAAATATATTTAATATACCGGAAAATTCCCTAAGTGTATGGTGCACGAAGGCGTGAATTTCATGGGTGGTTCAATGAACGTGGTCTGGGCCACGGTCTTGATGGTCTTGACCTTCTACCATAAACAATTTTGATCATACATAAGATATTGGATCTCAGAAAGGGATTGGTCAAGGTTAAAAACCATAGATGTTATCTCCCTTGGAATCTTTGATAAATTGGATCCATAATGTATGATCCTATTGGTTAAGGTTATCACATCCTTTGTCTGTGTCAATTGGATTTGTTAAAACTCTTATATTTAAACTAACCATGTGATCACTATTGAATGACTATATTATAAATTTTAATGATAATTAATAGTATTTTAAATAAAATTGAATATAATAAAATAACATAAGTTTATGTGTTTTCCATAACCATATTTCATAATAATACATTTAATTAAATCATAAGGGGAATATTATTTATAATAGTTCAGGTCTTTACAATCCCTCCCCCCCACCTTATGAAATTTTTCCCTATAAATTTTAATTTCCCATACTAAAATAGATGAGGGTAACTCTATTTAGTCACCTACCGCATTTCCAACATTTCTTCTTGAAACTTGTGGTTTCTCCACAACACTTTGATAGATGGAATTGTCTAATTTCAGGGATATGTTTCTCTAAGATCTAAGATTTTAATTGGATTCTCTTCTTAAGAAATGACATTCTCCAATGGTACCAGCTATGGATTGAGTAAATGTAAGGGTTCGGTTATGTAATTTCTCAATAGCAATACATGGGATACATAATGTACTTGAGAAAGGTTAGGTGGGAGTTCAATTGAGTAGGATACCTCTTTGATGTGATCAAAGATCTCAAAAGGGTCATTGTATCTTGGACTAAGATTTCCCTTTATCCCAAATCTCATCAATAAATTCCATGGAGAGATATAGAGGTATACCATGTCTCTATCATCAAACTCTATGTCTCATCAATAATTTTTATCAAATCTATTTTGTCGAATCTCAGCATCCTTGATGTTCTGTTGAATGGTCTTATCCTTTTCCACCATTTAATCAACCATTTTAGGGCCTAGTGGTTTTCATTCTTGAACTTCATCCCAATATGCATGTGTTCAACAATTCTTCCCCAAAAGATCTTCATAGGGATCTATTTGGATTCTTGAGTGTAAACTATTGTTTTATGAGAACTCGACGCAGGAAGATGTTAGTCTCATCCCCCTTTTAATTCAATTGAAAATTCTAAAAACATAAACTCTTGTGTTTGGATATAATGCTTAGAGTGCCATCAGTTTGAGTATGATAAGTCATGATGAAGTTCAACTCATTTTTTTTTGCATGCTGGAGACTCTTCCAAAATATACAAGTGAATCTTGGATCTCAGTCAGATACAATCAATAGTTTTACCCCAAGTATCCTCACTAATACTCTGATGTATATCTTCCCATGTTGATCAAGTGAGAAATCCTCTCATATCGTAACAAATTTAGATTCTTTTGGATGGTGATCTACAAAAACCCATAGAGAATTACTTCCTATGGATTTCTTCATATGTATGGTGAAAAATTACATGGGGATCTTTTCCCATTACCATGTTGGTATGGGTAATTTTTGCTTTATCCAATTATAATTCTTCCTATCATACTTTACTTGCTGAAATACTAAACACTTTGATGTATATTTAGTGATCTCCTTCTTCATATTGTCCCATTGATAGTTCTCTCAAATATCTCAATACATATTTGTACTTACTAGGTGGATGGAGAAGGTTGAACTATGTGCATCATACAACAATTCATTATTTAACTCAGTATTTGATAGAACATGTAGTCTTGACCTAAATCGCACAACTCCTTCTTCATTAAAATTTAATTATGAGGATTTCTATTTCCTTATAGTTTTCACTTTCTTATGAATTCCCACAACATTTCTTTGAGTATCCTTTAATCTCTCCAGATTAGATAGTTGAGAAATCATTTTTGATATTATTGATGATGATACTTTATTTATGATTCACATGTTCAACCTTTCCAAATATTAGAAGATAAGATCCCTATCGATTTTCATCAATGAAATAATTATTAGTTCATTTTTTTCATAGAGTTTCGTTTACATTATTCACTTACCTAGGATAATAGTGAATTGAGCAGTCTCAGTCAGTGATCAGCTATAACCATCTTTTTTGGTGCATATTCATATCTTTCTATGTGAATATATATTTGATGTTTTTTCTGATACATATATATTTCTCACTTCTCCCCAAATAGATAATTCCACCATATTTTCAATGTGAATATCACTACAGCCAACGCGAGATCATGTTTTGGGTAGTTTGTTTCATGAAAAATCATTTTCCTTGATGCATAGGCTATGAATTTTTCATTTTTTATTAATACACAACCCATTCCCTTCTTCTAATCATTGCTGAATACTATGAAAATAACCCCACTTGGGGGTAGTTTCAGCATAGGGGTAGTGATAAGAATCCTTTTTAGATCCCTTAATTTCTATTCACATTCATCATTTAAAAAAAACATGAATCTCTTTCATGTTATCTTGGTTAAAGGTTTCAAAATATTGATATCGTTCATACAAATCGACAATATTACCGAGCTAATCCAAAAAACCAATAGTTATATTTCACAGATGATGGCCTCGACCAATCTATAATTGCTTCTATATTTTAATGATCCATAAATATCCCATTTCTTATGATGATATTCCCCAAGAATGATACCTAATTTAACTAGAAATCATATTTGATGTACTTTTCATATAACTTCTCCTTTCTCATGGCCTTCAGCATAGTGCTCAGATTCTCCTCATGATCATACCTGGGTTTGGAGTACATTAGAATATCATCCTTATGTACTATAACAAATTTTTATAGTTAATCTCTAAAAAAACTATTCATTCTTTTCATGATGATTGATGGAGAATTATTTAGTTTTAAAGGCATCAGTATGAAATCATAGTAATCGTACCTTGTATAAAAAGTAGTGTTGGGGATATCCTCCTTCATCACCCTAAATTGGTAATATCCTAACCATAGATCAGCCTTGGAAAATTATTTTTCTCCTCATAGTTGTTTGAAAAATTCATCAATCTATGGAAATGGATACTTTTTCTTTATCGTGCTCTTGTTGAGCTCACGATAATCAATGCTAAGACACATTGAAACATCCTTATTCTTGACGAAGAGAACTACTACAACCCATGGTAAAGCACTTGGGCATATGAACCCCTTTTCTAGATTCTCCTATAGTTGTTTCTTCATCTCCTCAAGTTCCACAATAACCATTCTATACAGAGTCTTGGATAATGATAGCACCATGGGTATAAGCTCAATTGAAAATTTATCCTTTTGTCTAGGAGGAAGAATAAGAAAATCCTTGGGAAACACATCAGTGTATTCCCTAAAAATAGACATCTCTTCAAGGATTTTTTTTCCACAGACTCAATCATTTTAGCAAGATATACTTTCTCATAGAGAAATAATATCTATTCCTGATATGTTGGTGAAAAATAAAATTAATCATACAACCCATACATGTATAAAATCGGGGGTCGATTCACAATATTGAGAGTGATTTATTTCTCATGGGAATTTATGTTGGATCTATATAGGGGAAGCCAATCAATTCCTGGAATTGCATCAAATTACATAAAATTTTGTATGATAATGTTCTCTAGAATTTTTGACCCACAAATTGTGACTGGGGAGGAGTTATATATTCAGGATGCAATAATTTCCCCACTTTTCATTTCACCAATAACTTTACTTCCTTAGTTTGTGGTGGGGTTTTAATAGTTGTAGTACACATATTTGGTATGAAGTAATGTCCAGAAGTAGAATAAAAATGTATGTTTTTTATCCTTGAATGAATAACTAGTGTACTGATAACCAGTTAATTTTTTTATCCACCTAATTTGTTATGATAGAAAAATATTACCCTTGATACCTTTGGGTTTTTGTTGTCTTCGAAAACCCTTGGATTAGTACATTGATTTTCAAAGTCCCCTAGTTTCTTGTATTTAAATTAATGAACAACACACTGATGGTTGATGAAAGCATTCATTTCCTCCATCACATTAGTTGTTTTCTCTTTATTTAAATCACTAGATGGGTAACCTTCCTTCCTACACCTAAAAAATTTCTTTATCCCTCTTAGGAAATTTCTGAGTTTCTTCATTCGACACCTTGGATAAGTGAGAAGTTGAAATTAATTGGAGCCATTATATTTCTCCATCGAACCACTTGAATTAAACTCCACTTTCTTCTCCTTATCCTCATGATACCCTGGATATTTGTTGATCCCTATTTCAAATTTGATGTAACATCGAACAATTTCCTCATAACTATCAAATCCAAGGATCACCAAGTATTTTCATGGAGTATGTTTTATCCCACCAAATAATTGGTCAACCTTGAAATCGGGGTTACAAACAATGTCAGACGAATATCGTGCAAGTCTTGTGAAGTTTTCTTCATACTAAATGATAGATTCATCATCATTTTCCTTGAGGTTATAGAAATACCTTTATATTTTAAGTCAGATAGTGTGAGGAACATATTTATTGAAAAATAAATTCCATAATTCCTTCCACTCAATATCTTTGATATCATCCTCAAGCTTCATATTCTGGGTCAATTTCCAACACTGATCAGTTTCTACATCAATATGATAAACAACTAGTAAAACCTTATCTTTTTTTGGAATATTGAAGGATAGAAAATGAATTCTTAGTGTAGTTGATCCATTGTTCTGTGATTAAGGGATTAGATGAGCAATTGAAAGTTAGAGGCCTTTGTTGCATAAAGCTCTCAATCATAGCTTGTTCTCTCTTAGGGGAATTTGGATGTTATTCATAATCTATGTTTCTATTTAGAACCTGAATTAGCTGAGATAGTTTCGTCATGAAGTTCATGATTCTTTCTTCCATCAGGTTGGGCATCTCATTGGGGAAGTCATTACATTTACATTCACATTGATTGTTTATATGATTTCTCAGATTTCAGGACATTTGTTAGAATAAAAGTAAAAACATTGATGAGTATTTTATTAAACTATTAAACACCTAAAAGGGAATACAATAGCATTAATGTGATAACATATAAATTACAATTATTTATTGACTTTTTAATTTCAAATCTTAAATATATGTTATCCATGATCTGTTTCTTAATATATAATCGTATGGGAATTTTTTTCCCTTAATAATTGTTCATAATTATCATATGAATTTACCAAATAATATCCCATAAGAGTTTCAAACTAGGTGTGTCGTACATCCCATTATCATGTACTAGGTTACACCAAGTCATCCCTTTCACACCTTGTCGGGGTTGTTACCCCTAGGTATATTTGTTTCAAAACCATGTCTACTTTTAGTATCCATAGAGGGGTGCATTTTATTGAAAAACAAATTATTCTATACTTACCAAAATTTATAGATGTTTTCTTATACTTAGTTTCATCAGTATGTGTTTTCTTATACATAGTTTTATCCCTATGACTTTTTCTAGAGTTTTTATAATCCTGATCCCAAAAATAACTAGGCTTTTCCTTTGATTCCAACTAGAACAAACATGTTATTTATATCACATTAATAGATGATTTATTACATTAATGTACACATAATACAAAAAAAAATAAGGATAATTCTATTGTATTTAGTAATTAGGTACATATCATAACATATTGAACATGAGATATAACAACACTATTAAAAAATTCCTTAACATGCCTTAAAAATTTCATAGATTTAAAAACTGCATGGGACAAACTAGGGACAAACATTCAAAAGGGATTATCTATAAAGGCCAGTAAGAGAATAAATGTGGAATAAGCTGAAACATGTTATAAATAGACATATTAATGGGTCATAAAAATATTAGGAATCATGAACATGAACAATGACACATGATATATCATGATAATCATTACATGGGAAATGTGGAAACAACTTAAAACACTGCATTACAAACATATGTCAAGGCTAAACCATCAAGAAATCATGGTGGAAAAGTCACATAAAAGAATTAAGTTCACTTTGTATCCCAACATGGAGTATTACGATACTAAACATTACCCAATGCATTGATGTGCTATATAATTTCGGGTGCACATATCACTTTTATTTCATTCTCATACTTAAGTGTTCCAAATGGATCATACAACACGGATTCATTCATCATAATAATGTATTCCATGGTTATAAAGTGTGAAATAAATATATTTAAGTCCCCAATAAAAAAAAATATGTGTATAAATGTGAACATTGCTGATAGGAAATTGGTATGGTATTCACTAAAGAATTGTTTTGACATGGGAAATTGTGGTGAAATTTCAGCAACATAACGACATCATTTAATGATTCATAAAAATGGGTTGATGAGATATAATAGTGTCTATCATCACATATACATGATATGGACAGAAATAGAAACATGAATAAACATATCCCAACAATATAAATTTGAAACTGAGGGTCATATTTAATGAAGAAACGTTAATAAAGAAAAAAATAATCCTAACTATATTTCGACATGGTAATAGGTATACGTAATGGATCATTGGAGGATTAATTATATTGAAAGTGGGGTCTAATAATTTACACATTAACTATTTTTTAATGTGAGTATGTAATAAAATATCCCAACATAATTAAATTTAATTTAAGATACATAACAAAAAATAAGTTCTTGAATAGAAATAAAAACAGGGAAACCCCTTACTAAATTTTGGCATAGTGACATCTTAAGTAAATGTCAAAATGAGAGTGGATAAATGGTATCTAATTAAAATTATATAAATTGGATAATAAGGTAATTTTTATAAATGAATTAATACATAAAAAATTGAAAATAAAAATACTAATTTCAAATAAGACTCTTGAATTGAAAGGATGAAAGGTCACTCACTTGAGTCTGTGACTACCAATGCTTTGGAGGGGATTATTGAGAGCTTGGGGGTCATTGGGAGGACTCTAGTGATAAGAGGGATGAGTATGGACTTGATACAAGGATTTTTAGTAAATAGAAATGAGATATTTGGTGGTTTTATATAAGAATATAGGGGATTTCGTTATTATTTAGGTTTTTTACTCTACATAATAAAATAACAAAAACCAAAAACCACCCCATGGTTTTGCAAATGGATTATTCCAAATGGGAGTGGTTATAATTATTTTATAAGGATAGGGTATAAACATAATAAAATGATTCCCTTTCTTATGTGGAGGTGAGTCATACTCTTAATGAAATGATATTAAAAGAATAAAATATATTAATGGTTTTGGAGGATTTATAGAAGCTTTATAAAATTAACCAAATAAACATAAAATTTAATTATTTTAAAGATAAAACATACATTTGGTCGTGGATACCTTTTATAGTATTTATTACACTTTAAGGTCATTTTGATGTCATAATATGAAAAGTATATTTATATGCTATTTAATTTTTAGCTGAAAATTTGACTATTTCATTAAATTATAAAAAATTATCCTTTAGATAATTTATATGTTCTAATTCCCAAAATAATATTTATTTTATCAAAAAAATTTATAAATATTTTAATTTTCTCTTTTAAAATAAAATCTATATTTATTAAGAAATTTTGGATTTTTTTACAATAACAATTTTCGAACCCTTATAAAAATTAAATTTGACTTCATAAAAATTATATGATCATTTATATTTAATATAAAATTATTTAATAATAATATTTAACTAAAAATTATTTATTTAAAAAATTACATTAATTCATCAAAATAAATTCCTTATTTAAATTGAACATTAACCAAAAATATTCTTTGTGTTTTATTACAAATAAAAAAATGTTTTAAAGTAACAATAACAGGTTAAAAACATATTCATTATTCTATAAAAAATAATAAATCTACTGATATTTCTATGGTCTTAATACATATCCATTTAATAAATCATGAAACTAACTATCGGTATTGTTTTTGATGGTGGGACTTTCATGGGGTAGTTTGGAAAACATGGTTTGGGTTGTGATCTCGGTGAGATTGCACGTATCATGTCCATAGTTTTGCTCATTATTAAGTTGTTATATATCAACTTGGGCTTCGTCAAGGTAAAATAATAGTGAATCTATATCCATTGGAATCTTCGATGAGTGGGATTCATAAGGTAAAATCTTACTGGTTAAGGCCATCACTTCCTTTTTCTATGTTAATTTTATTTTTTTAAACCCAATATTTATACTAACCATGTGATCCTTTTTCAATTTCTATATTATCAATGGTGATGATACTTAATAGTCTTTTGAATCAAATTTTATATAATAAAACAAAATAAGTTCATGTGTTTTCTATAACCATATTATATAATAATATATTTAATTAAATAAAATGGGGAATTTTATTTATAAAATTTCGGGTCATTACACTTGACATAGGAAAAGCATGGGTGTAATCCACTTTTTCAAACATTTATAAGAATGTAACCCCTCCCCCACAATAAAAAGGAACTCACCCCTACCCTTTATTCACACATATTTAGCCCTTTATCTTACAAAAACTCTTCTTGAATAAGCTCCTAACATCCCTCCCCTCATCCTAGAATCCTCCCTTTGGGCATAAATCTATCCAAGTAATTATTTTTGTGCAAACCAAAAAATGTTACCAAAGAAGATATAGCATCTTTCCTCAAGTTATTTTGTTTTATTAACGTTTTCAACCACCTCCAATATTCTAATTCTAGGATTATACAATACCCCTAGTATCATAAATATACTTGGATGTTTTTATGTTATGGGTTAGACCAACACATACACACACATTCATTTAACGGGTAATGAACATGCCATTTATGTGTACAGTGAACTACCGCCTCACGAAGCAATGATTTTTCATTCTTCCATTAACACCCCTCAGGGTGGGAATTATGAAGGGAAAAATATTTTTATATGTTATATATGATATTTATAAAGCCTTATTTCTTCTGTAATTTTTATATAACACATCACCTTATGCTTTACAAATTGTGTAAATATGATAACATTGTTTATGGATATGTGGACTACCGCCTATCTCAAAGAGATGTGATACATTCACACTTTAAATATAATGCATTAAACATTGTTATAATTAAACATATGTGAAATACATAACATATATATGACATTCATGACATAATTACCTTTCTAGAAATATTATATATCATTTTATTTGTATCCCTTTCACACACTAAAATATTAATAAAGTCATTTGTGTAAATGTGGAATACTACCTCCTCGATGTGATGTGATTCTATTTACATCACAATAATTATCTATATAAGTATATATGATTAAATAATATGGTATTTATTATATAATGATCATTCTAGAAAGATACATTTTATTTACCACATAGAGACCCTAGCCTTTATCACATATTATTACTTGCTTTAAGCATAATTAAACATAAAATTACAATCCAAGTATCTAAAAGTCTAGTTAATTTGGAAGGCAATGTACATAAACTGAAAAAATGGGGCGGGTTATTTATTTAGAATAAATTATGAGCTCCTTACATCCTTCGAGCACTTACATCAATATATGATACCCCAGGGAATACATTAACAAAGGGATGAGGTAAAAACCCCACTAAGGGAATAAACATAAGAATAAAGCTGAGCCCATGGGTTTGATGGCATAACATAATGATATAAAAAGGCATGGAACATTAGGAATCATAACATATAGAACATGGGATATTATCATCATAGAATCATAGTAATGTGGAAGCACCATAAAACATGACTTAGCATGAGTCAAGGCTCATCTCACATAGAGGATCACAAGTAAAGGCTTGTTACACATATAGGATCATGATTCAAGGCTAACCACTATGATCGTTGCACTTGGTGCACGCGTCAAGGCTAACCACCAAGACCATTACAAATAAAGTATCAGGAGACTAAAATTTACTCAATTCTTTGGAGAACTATATGGAAATAACCATTATTTAAATTTCATGAATATGTGTACCACATAAAAAATCAAACATAAGGAATCAAACATGAACATAATGTTAACCAATGGAAATGAGTGGGTATCTTAATCAAGCCATAAAACATAATAAATGGGTCTAACATAAATGTGTCCATCAAATAATGGAAATAAATCATCAATGGAAATTAATAACTAATAATAGGAATATATCATTATCGGTGATGTCAAGAAAAAGTTGTAACATGTAAAATTTGTATTTAATAAACTTTACAATTAAAACTTTTTAGTGTGATTTTAGGAAAATATCAAAGATCATTTTAAATGAAAAAAGAAAAAATATATTATATAAAACAAGAAGTGAACCATGAATGTTTTCATAATAAAATTTATTGTTTTATAAAAATAATGGTATCTTAAAATGGTTTACGTATTGCACTTGAAAATGTGTAAGAATTTGGGAAGTTCCCTTAAATCAGAATTTCTTATCGGGAAGATTTGAGTAGGGAACCTTTTAAAAACAAGTATATACCTAAAAACAAAGGACGATTAGATATTGGTACATAATTTTGGAAAATATACACAACATTTAAAATATTTACATAATAAAAACTGATAATATCAATCGGGTAAAATAGAGGAAGAGAAACTCGAAGGAATAATGGATGTTCGGGTAGAATCCCTTACTTTATCTTCGAAATGGTTCTGCACATTATCTTAGTTCCCTGAATAATAAAATTAGATTCATTAATAAATCATTCCATAAATTTTTCTATAAGTAATTATTTTATTATAATTTTTATATATTTCTTTTATTCCCTTTTTATGAGTAATAATGTAAATTTTATCATTTGTGAGTGCTTGTTTTCTTAGTTTTCATGATCATATTAATTATATAAGAGTATGGAAGTTCATATAAAATAGACATTGAAGTAATGAATTGAAGTTAAAAATTTTTAATGATAATTTTTATGGTTAAGTTTTCATATAATTTATTTTTTTATTTTGGGTGAGGATGAATCATTAGATAAATCTTTAATGATAAATTCTTGGATTTTTTAGAATGGTTTCACTCATAATGAATTTGTTTTGTTTTATTATTTTTCATAATTTCTGTAAAATGATTCCATAACATTAAATAAGATAAAATACATATATTATTATATATTTAAAACATTAAAATGGTTTCTTAACCATCCATGAATATGGTAATAGAAATTTAAAACTCGTTGTCCTTGAATGCGATAAATTAAAACATCTCAAAAGGTGTTTTTATTTTTAGTATGAAAGGAGGGGAAAAGATATATGATGTGGAATTATTTAATTATAATAATACAATTATAGTTTATTTAAGGTATTTGAGTTATCATACCATTTTTATGAGGGTAGTTTAGGATACAAATGAAGATAAAGGAACTTTAAAAAGAAACTGAAAGAACACAGAAGAGGGGTTTAACTCTTGAGAACCTTCTTAGGGAAATGGTTTTGGCCATTTGTTAAGACCAAAAGATCTTTTATGTGGGGAAGGGGATAGTTTGTATAATTAAGTATAATTTGGACAAATATCAATGATTTAGAGGTGTGAGGAGAAGAGGTTGTGAGGGGTGGTATTTACAGTGGAGGAGAAGGGTGTTTTCTCATTATTTTACTCATTATTTTATTATTTTTCACAATATAAGAAATAGTGATGATTATTGAGACTAAATAAATTACTTATTTCATTTGATTTATAACCAATGGTCACTTACATCATCCATGACTCAATCACGACACAAAAGGTTTATATTTACTTATACAGTAAATTACCGTATTTTACTATTCACTAAAAATTCATGTATTTGAGAAAAATACCAAAAATTCACACTAAACATTTATGGAAATATAGAATTAAATAGTGAAATAATTTTTTTGAAAATAATTTTCTATTTATGGTAAATTAAATTTTTAAATAAGATCATAATTTACTAAATAACATAGATTTTAAAATTATAACTTATTTTATAACACTTTGAAAAATTAACCAATGTCTCTTAAAATTACTTTATGAACAAAAGACAAAAAATAATAACATATTAATACATTTAAGGAAAATAATTTTTCATTTAAATTATTAAATTAATTATAAAATTGTAATTAAATATTTATGACTACAAAAATAAAAACAATTAATAAATATTTTTAGAAATATTTATTTACTTATATTATAATATAATTATATCATATTGACACTTATAAAATGGATAAATTTTATTTATAATTTCATTGGCGAGTTTACAATTACATTGGATGGTTTACTTTTCATAAGGGCCACATTACTATTCGAAAGGTCATGTTACTATTTCATCAGTATGTGTTCCTTAACTTCTAAAGATGCCTTTTATTTCACTCATTCATAATTCCTAAGGTTTGTATTTCTTTTTTAATATGATATTTTGTGATTTCAATATATTAAATTACTATAAGAAGGTAATTTCTATTGATATAACATTGGGTCATTAAATTCTTCCCCCCTTATGAAATTTCATACTCAAAATTTATTTTTAAATTATAAGATGAAAATAGGTGAGGGTACTTCTCCTTTGTCACTTCATCAAGTTTCAATGTTTTCTCTTCATACCAATGGTTCTACAATATTACATTCTCCAGGTGAGTTGTCTTATAGCATAGAACATTATCTCTATGATTTAATATCATCACTAGATACTCCTTGTAAGAAAGATCATTCTCCAAATGTACCACTTCGGAAGATAGTACATGTAAAGGATCTAGTATGTACTTCCTTAAGAGGGATACATGGAATACATCTTGTAATTTAGACATGGAAGGTGGAAGTGAATGTCGATAGGTAAAAACTCCAATGTGATCAAAAATATCAAAGGGTTCGATGTACCTGAGACCTATCTTTCCTTTCTTTCCAAATCTCATGACCTTCTTCCATGGAGATATGCAGAGGAACACAATGTCTCCAACCAGAAACTCAAGGTCTTTTCAATAATTATCTTCATAGCTCTTTTTTAACTATAGGGTATCTTGATGTGCTGTTGAATTTTTTTCACCTTCTCCATCATATCTTAGACCATTTTAGATCCTAATATCTTATGTTCACTGACCTCATCATAGTATATCGATATAGTAAATCATTTCCCCTAAAGGGATTTATATGGAGACATTTGGATGTTGGATTGGAAACTATTGTTGTAACAAAATTCAACCAGATCCAAATATTGTTCCCATCCTTCTTTGAAGTCCATAGAACACACTATCAACATTTCTTCGAGTGTCTGAATAGTTCACTTAGACTATCCATTAGTTTGGGGATGATAAGCCATAATTAGTTTTTTCTTAGTGCATAGAACATGTTAAAGACTTTTCTATAACATTGATGTTAATCTAGGATCTTGTTCAAATACAATCGATTATAGTAATCCATGTAGCTTGACCACCTATTTGATATATATATTTTTTTAAGTTGATCAAATGATAATTCCTCTTGAAATATGATAAAGTGATCTATATTTTCAAGATGATCCACCCTGACCCCTATAGCATTGAATCTTTATGATGTCCTTGGAAGTCCAGTGATAATGTCCATAGTAATGTTCTCTCACTTACATGTTTGTATGAGTAGTGGTTTCATCTTCCTATTATACTTTTTTCTTTTAGCCTTAACTTGTTGACACACATATCACTTTGATGTGTATTCATCAATCTCATTCTTTATATTGTCACACCAATAGTTCTCTCAGAGATCTTGATACATTATTGTGCTCCCAGTGTGAATAGAGAAGGTTGAGCTATGTGAATCATTCAGAATATCCTTCTTTATATATGGATCGGATAGTACACATAATCATGATCAAAGTAATACAACTCCTTCCTCATCAATATTTAACACAGAGGATTTCCCATTTCTAATATCTTCAACCGTTTTCTGAATTCCCATACATTTTCATTCAGAATTCTTTATTTTCTCCATTTGGTGTGGTTGAATAATCATTTGTGAAAGGACTGATGATGTTCCTCCCTTAATGATTCCCATTTCCATACTTTGTATTTCTAATAAGATTGGATCCTTCTCAATTCTCATCATTGATAAATATGCATGATCCTTTTCACTTAGAGCATTCACTGCCTTGTTTTCCTTACCATGATGGCAGTGGATTGAGAAGACATAATACTTGATGATCACTAACCATATTCACTTGCACATATTTAGCTCCTTTTATATGAATATATATTTAAGGCTATTGTGATCAATATATATCTCACACTTCTCCCCATAGAGATAATGCCTCTATATTTTCAACATAAAGTTCACAACTACCAACTATGTATCATGCATGGGATAGTTTTTCTCATATATTTTCAACTACCTTGAGGTGTAGGATATTAATTTATCATTTTTCATTAGTACACAGAGTAATCCTTTCTTTTAAGAATCACTATATTCCATAAAGAGTTATCCACTTGTCGGGAGTATGAGTACTGGAATAGTGATAAGCCTCCTTTTGAGCTCCTTAATGATTTCCTCACATTATTTGGTACATAGAAACTTCAATCACTTCCATGTTAGATTGGTCATTGGGTTTTTAAAATCATGATAAGTTCTTCAAAAATTGTCAGTAATACCCAACTATGCCAAGGAAACTACAAATCTCTATTACTGATGTTGGGTTGGGCCACTCTTTTATTGCCTTTGTCTTAGAAGGGTCCGTAGATATCCCTTTCCTCATGATAACATGCCCCAAGAATGATACATTATCCATCTAGAACTAAAATTCAGTCTACATTTCATATAGTTTCTCCCTTATCAATGTCCTCATCATAGTATTCAAATGCTTCTCATGTTACTCCTTTCTCTTGGATTTTATCAGAATATCATCAATAAAGACTACCACAAATTTTTCAAGGTAATCCATAAAAAATCTATTAATTAAATTCATGAACATTTCTAGAGCATTATTGAGTCCAAAGGGTGTCAATTTGAAATAATAGTGTCCATAACTCATTTGGAAGCCAATCTTGGGAATATCTTCCTTTATCACCATTAATTGATGATATCCTGATCGAAGATACACCTTAGAGAAATAACTATCCCCACATAGCTGATCAAACAATTCATATATCAATGGCTAGGGCTACTTGATCTTTATTGTGATTTTTTTGAGCTCACAATAATAAATGTAGAGATGTATTGATCCATCCTTCTTCTTAATGAATTGGACTGGTTCACCCCATGGTGAAGCACTTAGACATATAAAACTCTTCTCTAGATTCTACTGTAACTACTTCATTAGCTCATCCATCTCTACAATGGTCATTATATAAGGGGTCTTTGATATAGGTAGAGATACAACAATAATTTCAATGGAGATCTCAGCCTCTCGATCATGAGAAAGACTAGAAAACTCTTTAGGGAACACATCAATGTAATCCCTTACGATGGGAATGTATTCGAGCATAATTATCTCCTTTTTATCAATCATTTGAGCTAGAAATAGATTCTCATAAGAAAGTAGTATAAACACTTGAGACAATGATTCTAAATTATATATATCCTCCTCCTTGAACATGTATAGGATAGGAGGATTCTTGAAGATGTGAAGATTGATCTCCCTTTATGGATAATTAATATTTTATTTGTATAGAGATAGCCAATCCATGCGCAATATAACATAAAAATCTTCCAAATGGAGTTTGAAAAGATTTACTGTAAGGTTCGGGCCAAAATCATTTACCATAGATGAGTTACAAACCTTGGATGAAATAATTACCCCATTCACTATTCTCTCAGATAAATCAACATCCATATTTTGAGGTGGTGTTTGAATAGTTTGACTAACCATGCAAGATATAAAAGAATGTATAGAACCAGAATAAAATAGTAATTTCATTATTCTTAGATGAATAACAAACATACCTATCCCCACTTTGTTTCTTGGATCCACCTCAGTAGTAGTGATGGCATAATTCCTTCCTTTTTTCCTTGGAGGTTATTGTTGATTTCCTTAGAAAACCCTTGGCTTAGGGTCATTGTTCTCATAATGACCATGTTCCTTTTAGTTGAAACATTTCACTACTGGAAAAGAATTGATATGAACCCTCATTTATTCTTCCACATTAAGGGAATTATTTATATATCTTCAGTAGTTATTATCCAGATGTCCCATTATTCTACATTTAAATCAATTCTTATTCCCTTTACACAATTACATGGATTATTCTCATAAAAATTCTAGCATGTGGGATATTAAATATTCATTCCATCCAAGGATTTATTTTCTAAACCACCCATATTAGACTCCATTTTCCACTTTTTTTTCATTAGACCCACAAGACCATTGAGAGTATTTGATCTCCATTTCAACCTTGAAGGAACAATAGACACTATACTCATAAATGTTGATGTCATAAATCACCAACTCTTTTTATAGACTCAGCTTTATCCTAGTAAAGACGTGATCCATCCTACTTTTAGTGTTCATGAGAGATTTAGAAGTATATCTGGCAAGCCTTGTGACATTTTCTTCATATTTATTAATAAACTCATCTTCCTTATGCTTAAGTCTAAGGAACTCTATTTCCATCTTGAGATGAAGGGTTTAGGGAAAATATTTATTGAAAAACAATATTTTAATTCCTCCCAATCCATGTAATAAATTTCCTCCTTAGACTTTATATTTTTTATCAATATCCACAATAGATTAGCTTCCCCATCAAAACAATAAACTCCTTTCATGACATTCTATTATATTGAGAACTAGAGGATAGATAATATCTTTTCAATGGAATTATTCAACTATTCCTTAAGGAGGGGATTGAAAAATCCACTAAACATGGGAGGACTTTACTGAATGAAGTATTTGATGGAAGCTTCCTCTTTCCTTGGAGAAGGAGGGGGTTCCATGTGATTCAAGTTATTATTCATAACATGATCCAACTAAGCAAGTATTGTCATAAAGTTATGAGCACCTATTCCCATCATATTTGGAATTTCATTTGGGAAATCATCACATTCCCTATCCCATTGATTATTGGAACGTGTTCTTATATTTCCCTCCATTAATAAAGAAAAATAATCTTCAATTAGTGGGATTTAATAGTTAACTAATAAGCATATAAATGGGACTTTAAAAATAGAAGGATTAACTCTTAAATGAAAATTATATCCTAACTTTTGATTCCCTATATTTAAATCTTGGGTGTCCATTATCTGTTTCCTAACATATATTCATAAATGAACTTTTTCTCTTAATAATGTTTCTTAATGAGCTTATAAATTGACAAAAACATATCCCCCAGGAGTGTCAAACTAGGTGTGTAGTATAGCCCATTTTCATGTACCATGTTACCCCAAGTCAAGCTCAAAACACCTTGTCAGAGTTATTACTCATAGGTAAATCTATTCCAGAACCACGTTCACTTATAGTATCGAGATAGGGATGTATTTTATCGATAAACAACTTAATTCTATACTGACCAATATTTAGGGATGCTTTCTTATACTTAGTCGTATCCCTATGGTTCTTACTAAAGTTCCCTATTCCTAATCTTTTAAAAAACAAGACCTTACTTAGATACCAACTATAGAAACCAAGTCCTTTATCACATAATATTACCTGATTTTAAGTAAAATAAAACATCAAATTACATGACAAGCATCTTAAATTCTAATGTCTTTAGAAGACTAGGTATATAAACCGAAAACATTGTATAAAAACATTTCTTTATTTACCATCCATTATGAGCATCAAACTTCCTTTGAGCCCTTACATTAAAATAGGATACCCTGGGGAATACATGAAAAAGTTATGAGCTAAAAATCCTTGTAAAGGAACGACAAAATAATAAAGCTTAGCACATGGGTGATAAGGCATAACATAATAATATAAAAAGCCATGGAACATAAGTAATATTAACATATAGAGTATGAGATCTTATAATCATGGAATAATAGTATTTTGGAAGTACTATAAAACATAACATTAGAATGATTAAATCCTAATCTAACAAAAAGAATCATGATTCAAGGATCATTCCCCAAAGAGGAGCATGAGTTAAGACTAACCACCAAGACTGTTGCACATGGATCAAAAGTCAAGGCTAACCACCAAGACTGTAACACATAACGTATCATGAGACTAAAAATTATCAAATTAATTGGATAAATATATGGGAACACCCATAATAACATGTTCTTTAATTTCTATGCCATGTAAAGAAACATACGTAATGACTCAAATATAAACCTAATGTTTACCCATAGTGAGAAGTGGGTATCTTAATCATCTCATAAAGCATAATAAATGGGTGTAACATAGAAGTGTCCTTAAAATGAAGGAATTAAATCATACATGGACATTCATAAAAAACAATAGGCAAATATCATGTTAGGTTATGTCAAACTAATGTGATAAAATGTAAACAGAGTATTTAAGAAAGTTTAGAATTTAAAAATATTATTGCAATTTAATGAAAATATCGAAGATCATTTAAAATGAAAAATGGAATAATGTTTTATGTAAAACTAGAATTGAACCAAAAAGGTTTTCATAATAAAATGATTCATTTTATAGAAAAATTGTAAATTAAAATAGATTATGGAGTGCGCTTAAAAATGGGTAAGAATTTAGGATGTTCCCTTAAATCAAGCTTGCTTATCAGGAAGAATTGACTAGGGAGCCTTTTAAAAACATGTTTATACTAGAAAAAGAAGGATGATTGGATATTGATACATGATTTTGAAACATATATAAAACATTTATAATATGTACATAATAGTAACAGAGAATTTCATTTGGGTAGAAATAGTGGAATAGAAACCCAAAGGAATAATGGATGTTCTGGAAGAATGCCTTACCTTATCTTTGAAACTATTCCTTAATTGGTCTTAATGTCCTGAATAATAAAATCAGATTAATTAATAAGTAATTATAGAACATTTTATACATTTAATTGATTTATTATAGTTTTATTTAGTTCTTTTATTCACTTTTAATGTTTTATAATGTTCAATTTTATCATCTGTGAGTGCTTGTTTCTTAATTTACAGGATCAACTAGTTTATATAAGTGTATGTAAGTTCAAGTAAAATCGAAATTGAAGCCCTGAATTGAATTTATAAGTTATTAATGATAATAAAAAATTTTAAGTGATAATATAATTCATTTTTTTTATTTAGGGTGAGGATGAATCATTAGATAAATCTTTAATGATAGATTCTTGGATTATTTTTGAGCAGTTTCACTCACAATGAACTTGTTTTTTTTTATTATTTTACAACATGTGTACATAATGATTCTAGAACTTTAAATAAGATATAGTACATATATTATGATCAGTTTAAACCATAATATTTTTTCATTACCAACCTTAAGTATGGTAATATAAATTTAAAACCTATAATCCTTGAATGCGATAAATTAACACAAATCAAACAGTGTTTCCATTTTTAGCATAAAATGTGGTGGAAAGAGAGATGACGAAGAAGTATTAAATTTGTATAATAACAATATAGTATATGTATGTTAATGGATTTATCATACCATTTGTATTACGGGAGGTTAGGATAGAAAATAAAATTAAGGATTATGAATGAAATTGAAAGAACATGGAAGAGGGGTTTACCTATTGATTCCTTCCTATTGAGAACCTCCTTAGGAAAATGGTTTTGGTATTTTGTTCAGAAAAAAGTCTCCTGGAAATGGTTAAGGGGATAGGTGGGATATTTGAACATAATTTATACAATGTTCAAGGCTTGATATGTTTGAGGGTCAGAGATTATGATGGGTGGTATTTATAGTGGAAGAGAGGGGTGTTTTCTTATTATTTTACTAAATATTTTTTTTTCTCAATATATGAAATATTGATGATTATTTAGAATAAATATATTAGTCTGTTAATGTTATTTTTAACCAATGGTCACTTACATAATCCATGAATCAATCATGACCCAAAAATTAATTTATTTACTTATACTGTAAATCACTGTATTTTATTATTCACAAAAAAATCATGTATTTCATAAAAATCCAAAAAATTCACACTTACTATTTTCCGAAGTGTATAGATAAAAAAGGAATTTCATTTTTTGAAAAATATTTTCTAAATATGGGAAATTTAATTTTTATGTAAAATCATAATTTACTCTAAAAATACAGATTTTAAAATTATTTCTTATTATATAACACTTTGAAAAATTAACCAAGGTCTCATAAAATTATATTATGATCATCCGAAATCAATATTATAATTTATGAATACATATTATTAAAGTAAATTAAGTTTTAAATTATGAAATTAATCATAAAATTTTAATTAAATATTTATGACTACAAAAATACCAACACTTAATAAATATGTTTTAAAATACTTATTTTCTTATACTATTATATAATTATATCACATTGACACTTATAAGATAGATAAATTTTATTTATACATTAATTGTTGACATTATAATTACATTGTTCAGTTTCTTATTCATAAGGGTCACATTACTAGTTCAATGTTCCAGTTACTATTTCATCGGTATGTATTCCTTAACTTCAAGAGATGCCTTTTATTTCACTCATTCATCATTTATAAAGTTTTTATTGTGTTATTAATGATATATTATGTGAATATAATATATGAAATAACTATAAGAAGTTAATTTCCATTGATAGAACATTGGTTCATTACATACATTCATTCTGTAACGATCATTGAAAAATGGGAACGTTACTCATGCATACGTAGGACCTACCATGTTCATGATTGTAACATTGGATAATTTTTTATAACCATATTTAAGGATTGGTTTTAAAAGTATAATTTAATTATAAATATAATAATTATTTCAATATTATTTTTCATTATATATTTATATAATGACCCCTTTGACCATAATTTACCTACCAATGTCATTTTTGACACATACAATAAATATGGTCAATAAACCTAATGTAAACTTAATTGTTTAAGTAGTTTTTTAAAACATTGAAATAAATTAAAGAAATGTTATTATAAACATAAAAATGTTATTAAGTATGTTAATGATTAAAATAAAATTATTATTCAAGAATATAAAGACACACATGACATGTTGGACTCAAGGTAAGGGTTTTCATCTCAATTTACATTCCAATGAGGCTTATTCATTACTATACACCAATTAACATTATTGTGGTGTATTTACTTCCAATTTGTCATTTAATATCATGATTCACTCATAATTCGTGGTATTTTATGTTTTTCTTGTAATAATCTCACCCACGGTTTTTTGAATGAAAATTTCTATGTGGTAAAAGTTATTGTTGCAATCGTACTTTATTTTATGATTTTTAACTTTCTCTAGAGTCAATCACATTATTATAATTATTTTCAGTGGATATTTCCTAAAATATCATAATACTTGGGTGATGGATATTATTATTGAAGAAAATGTATACCATATTTATATACAGTGTTCAATTTGATAGTTATTTGATTAACTATGGAATTATTGATAAATTATTATATTCTATTCAATTATAGATACATTTTAAGAAGGAGTATTGTTTTTTAATTAAATATATTATTTTATATATGAGGAATTATTTGGACATGTAATAAAAGGTTTGGGGATCATATAAAGAAATCCATATGGGATGGGGATCGATTAATGTAAGCAAATTGATGCATCAGCAGTCTCATGAGACGAATCAATTTGGGAAATCAGAATAGTTTAAACTATGATATCTTGAAGGTAAATACATCATGTGCCTAGGAAACATGATTTCCAATAATTAAGAATCTATTTTATTTATAATTCCATTAATTTTATTATCCATGATATTATTCTGTCAACATATCTACGGGTTCATTTGATTCTCAGTTTATCGATTAAATGGAATGTGTTTTAGTTTCTCACCTTTCGATATTGATTATGCCTGATCTATATATTTTAATGGAATGTGTTATCAATTATTTACCTTCTCATGTTGATTTACTCTCATTAATTCAATATTGCTTCTACTAACTTTCTGAGAATTTGAGATCAACCTTATTGTTTTCCTTTCCCCAGGATATGAAGAATCCTTGACTGAGATTTTAAGGATTCGGTTTATTTCATTTTATCATGTATCATGTTTTATTTTCATTTACCAATGTATTATGGGTATCATGTTTGTAATCTAATTTCTAAAACTACTAAATTGTTTCATCCAACGGTATTTGAAGATTGTATCTATTCTAATGTAATAAAGTAATGCACAAGATCTGAGATTTCTAGGGGTTAGTTACATTATTACCTTCCATGTAAAGAGTTAGTGAAAGACGAATCACATTGCCTTGTGAGGCAGTAGTCTATCTTAGACCTGAATGACATTATCATATTCCCTATGGAATGGAAAGTAAAAAAGGTATATATGATATAATGACTCCAATTGTATAATTATGTTGTACATATCATATATATAGTTTTTATCCATCATCATATCCTACCATGATAGGTGGTAATAGAAAAATGAATGGAAACAGTTTGTGAGGTGGTAGTCTACCATACACTAGAATGAAGTTTCATAACCCATTTAATGGAAGTGTTGATGGTTTTAAGTCATGCCCTTCTTATAATAAAATCTATGTATATGGAAGATATTGAGGTTATTTTATCATCATGGTTTAATAACAATTGGGGGAATTGGAGGAAGAATTAAATAAAAACACACATTGAATAACATTACCTCTTCTTCTGGTAAACTCCTTACGTTTCCACTGAAATCCTTCCTAAGTTGGATTTCATCCTAAACTAAGGCTTCTAGGATGAGGTTATCGAAGTTGGGAAGTTATTTATACAGGTATTTGATGATAAAATGGTTTTAATTTGTGGCTATTTGAGGATAGTGGTGGACTTTTATATGTAAAATGAGTGGAACAATTTTAATTTTTGACAAGAAAAAGTTGTACCTATATTGTTCACACTTCAAAAGGGTCCAAAATAGAGTTTTCTCAATCCTTTGATGTGATAGGGTCTAAATAAGAATGAAAATTTTATTTTATTAATATTAATTTCATTTTAACTATTATCTTTTTAGGTTAAACCCTTATTAAATCAATTTTTACATTAAATGTGATAAATAATTTTAATTATATTCACTATTCGTTTCTGGTAAAAAATTAAGTTGACCTTATTAGAAATTTTAAATTTTTATCATTCAAAATATGGAATCCATTTTTAAAAATTACATGCATATAAGTGATATAATTTAATTTAAAATTAATCCCACATACAATATAAGAGAGGGGGTTTTCAAAAATAAATTTATGAAAATGCAGTTTTCAATTAAAATTACATATTTTCCACTATTCATCAGTAAATGAAACATTTCACAAAAATAAAAAATATTCAACATAAGTTAATTTTAATTTTATTATTTAAAAAATGATTCTTATTAAATTGCATAAATTTAATAAATGTGGTAAATATTATTTATAAATTATATATGCAACGAGTGAGTAAATCATCTTTTAGAAATATAATTTTTTTTATAAAACATTTATTTTTCTTTTAAATGATTATTATTTTATTTATAGTTTATAGATAAACTTAACATAAATAATTTTGTTAATACTAATTGTATCCACCAATTTAACGGCTATGTTATAATGTTATAATATAGTATGGTTCATTTTGACTTTGGGTTACATGTTCTGTAACCTATTGAAGAGATTAATTTTAAAGAAATATATTTCATGGGTTTTTTAACCTCATGGTTATGTTTTTAATATTATATCAAATATTATGTCCTTATATTAGAATTTTTGGTTATTAAAATGAGGGGTTTATATCGTAAATCATAGTTTTATAGTATAAATTCCCCATTATTCATGCATGCTGAAAGAACTCATCACCCTGAGTTAAATTATCCTGAGAAACATATTTATAATGAAAAAATTGGTTCCCAAAGAAAATTACACCTCAAATCATTTTAATGGATTTTTCGCATCACATAATTTACAACATAAATAATACTTTTATAATGTAATTGGGACCTAAAAGAATATCCTGGCACAAGTTCTATAGAAACTCCCAAAATGACTCATATATCCTCTAAACCTGTGAAATATGATCTTAAAAACGTGTGTATCATTTTTAACCTGTATGGTATAGAATCCCCACTATAATAATTTTTTACCTTAAGAAGTCCCATGGAAGAAGGGTGCTCTAGAAATAAGTGGGGCCACTACACACTCATTGATGATTCACACTCCCACATCTTCTAATAATTTGTTCCATGTTTCCATAACACTCTAAAAAATAGAATTAACCTCCCACCAAAGATTTTCACCTAAGAATCAATGATCTACACTGGTTGCTCAACAAATGAAACATTCAGTCCCAACTCAATCTATTCCCAACTTAGAACATGATAGGGATCATGAAGGTGTTTACTAAGTTGTGATATATGGAAAACATCCTGGATACCTATCAACTAATGTAGAAACAAAAACCAATATCACCCTTTCCCAACACTTTGAATGACCTAAAACAGTCCAAAATAACTCAGATCCATATTTTCATACTTTCTAATGTGACGGAAACCCAACAGAGGATAATATTTCAATAATACCTAGTCACCAATAGAAAACTCCAAAGGAAAATGCTAAAAATCCTCAATTGATTTTTGATAACTCTGAGTTGTGAATAGAAACTAGTATATATCTTGAATCCTTTATGATGTCACCTTAGTAATACTTGGTCCCATGAGAGAGGCCTCACCCTACTCTACCCAACAAAGAGGTGATCTTCATGGGTGGCCATATAATTCCTCGAATAGATACATTCTAATAAATGATTGGTAACTACTGTTATATGGAAACATGACCAGTCCAATATAGATATACCAAGATCCACCAAAATCTAAGACACAAGACCATAGAATATCCTCTAGGATCTAAACGGAACACTCTGTCTAACCATATTCTTATGGATGACAAGCACTACTCCACCTAACATGAGTCCCCATTGACTCTTTGATACTCTTACACAACCTAGATGTAAATCTAGGATCCCTATTTTATACAATGGAAGAGGGAACCCCATGTAACCTCCTTATCTCTTACATGTTCAACTTAACCAGATCTTCAACTTTATTTGTGTCTCTATTCAGAATAAAATGGGGTGATTGTTTCAACTATCCAATCATCGTATAGATAGAATTATTATAATGAAGATTCTATGGTAATCCAATGATAATGTCCATGGACACATCATCCCATTTCCAAAATGGAATCAGAAGAGGATATAACAGAACAGAAGGATTCGGGTGATCTACCTTTATTTGTTAGTAGGTGTAACAATGAGATACAAAATCAGAAATGTCTCACTTCATACTGGGATACTAGAATCACTATCACTCATAGAAAATTATCATTTTTATTATCAAACCACTTTTAAGGGAAAAAGTGAGAAACTGTAAGAACCAAACATTGCAAACAATTAAAACAATGAAATATGATAACAGAGATCAAGCCTACAAGATCTACTACCCCTCAGTGACTGCATCATGATGACAAGTCTTCACCACCACTAGACTTCTTGGCAAGTTGTCTCGTGCAGGGTTATACAGGCATGGTACTGATGGATGATCCATACCCTCTCGAACATTGCCAAAATCATTATCTCATGTTGTAATACATCTTCATAGTTCCATGGTGAATGGACAATAAATAACTTTCTTAGTCAAATGAAACTAAATTACCTATAGATGATGGGATGAAAACCCAATTTTAAAAGTAGAGAATATTATATTAATTGAGATAGAAAAATCAAAACAACATCCCCATTATATAGGGTTTCTTTAATTTTTCTGAAATCATCATCATAAGATTGACTCTACATAATAGACTCAAGGATAGAAGATGATAGTTGGACACTAGTCAGGACCATACTCAAATCATCCTCTTGCACATATAGATGAAACTGAGTAAAGAGTCTCATCAATATCAACTCTTTCTTAGATTCCAAAATAGAATGTAGTCGAACTTTCCTACTGAGAAAATCAACAAATATATTCCCCATCCTCATAGTTTGGGTGATAATGAAGTCAAAAATATAATGATATTCCACCCATAATATATGTTTTTTATTCATCTATTTTTGAGAAAAGATGTATCTCAAACTCTTTGGTCTTGAAAAGACTGTGAACCACTCCCCAAAAAGATAGTTCCACAAACATTTAAGTGGATGAATAATAGAGGAAAGGTCCAAATCATGAGTGCAATGATTATTCTTGTATATAAAAATGTTTTGAGATCCATAGGCCACTACATGATCAAACTATATAAACACACAACACAGACCAATACCTGAAGCATCAAAGTACACCACATACCCCTTTGTTGCATCATGTAATATTATAATTGGATAAGATGTTAAAAGTAATTTAAATTCATCAAAAGAAGCCTAAAATTTCACATCCCATGTGAACTCAACCCATTTATTAGTAATCGTTTTCAAAGGTGATGCTAATTTTGAATATTTATAGAATATCCAATGATAGTATTTAGAATTACCTAATAATCCAAGAATCATAAAGACATTGTATAGGTCCGATATTCGCAAGAGAACATTAAACTTCCAAGGATCAATAAAAATTTCATGTTCATACATCATATTCCTAAAGAAATTAACTTTATGGATATATAAATTACATTATAAATGTGTCCCACATAAGCAATGACTCCCCAAGCTATAAAAAAACTAGATTTAGATGGTGATATCTCTCATTCTCAAATCTCGAGTAAACCAAAATATCATCCACAAACACTGTGATAAAATTAAAGAGATTCTAATGGAATATCTGGTTCATCAAAGACATAATAATGGTAAAAGAATAATTATAACCAAAATTAATGAAAATATATTCATAATGGACATACCTTATCCTAAAATAAGTCCTCTAAATATTAGACTCCCAAACCTTGAGTTGATGATAACCCATCAGAAGATAAATTTTCAAAAACCACTTCATCCCATTTAACTAATCAAATAATATATTCACATTAGTAAAATGGTACTTATTGTTAACTATAACATAGTTAAACTTTTTATATTCCACACACACAAAAATTGAACCATTATCCTTATTGGAGAAAACCTCATGGGCTACTAATTGTGAAACACTAAGGATAACAAATCCCTTCTCAAGCAGATCATCCAATTGAAACTTGATATCCTTCATATTAGAAGGTTCTATATGATAAAGAATATTAATAATATATTTTTACATTACACTAGTTCAATCATAAACTTTACATACCTTATTATAGGGATACTTAAGAAATCTTCTAGGAAGACGTTGGGGAAATCCTAAACAACCAAGGTAAGATAAAAAAATAAAAGGTACATCACCAGGCTCAATTGAAAATGGTAGAGAACAAAATCATTATCTTTGGATGAAAATGTCCGGAACTAAAAGAACTCAAATATAAATATCCCTGAAACACATGATGTCTCTCATTGGTAGAAGATAATTAAAATTGTTGATGATAATAGTTAATATCATCATAATGATAAATAAGAAAATATTTCCCAACAATGACATCAAATAGATCCATATCGAGAATGATAAAATCCAAGACTAATTTGATATCATCTAGCAAAGGATAAAAAGATGGACATAGAAACCCCTATTCTTTCTTCTTTTCTAGAGGTTTCATCAACTCCATAACTATGGATATGATCTCTGTTAGGTGTTTTATCACATAAAAAATGGAAAGATATATATGAGGGAGAGGTACCGATATCAAATAAATAGTTTCTATAGAATATTCAACAAATATGGTACTTATCACTCAAGATGGGCCTGGATCAACCTCCATTAGAAACTCATCCACTATATAAAGGTGCTTTACTCTGTAATCATGTTGTTGGAGTCCTATTGAATTTAAAGAATCAGACTATAGTACATTGACCTTTGGAACTGATGAACCCTAAACATAATGAGGCATTGACATATCCTCTAAGGACCTCTATGGATTATCTCAAAAACCTAAATCATTTAAAATATCTTTAGGGACAAGAAATGTATGCTAGGTGTTCCCTACCATTCCACACTAATAGAGAGTCAATGGAACCCTACTAGATCTTACTAATGGTGCAGAGGAAGCCTCTAGTTGTGAACCATCTCCACCACCCATTGATTATCTTGAAACATCCTCTTCTTTCCCATATCACCACTAAAACTACCACTAGGTGGAATAAATGAGGGATAATAACCAATATTACATGTCATATCTATCTATACTATCATATCTATGTTAAATGTCTCAGCCAAAGTATAAAGAGTCATTATATAGACCTGTGATCGAATTTCTGGTCAAAAACCCTATAGTTTTTTTTCAGAATTAAAATGGTTATTAATCAACACCTTCAAGGAAAAAATAACTAGATCCACATAAATATTGGTGTATTTTTACTTTGAACACTCTCCATGCTATAAATAGAGGAACTCCAAAGTCATTTCCATCATTATAGACTCTAGGTAGAAATATTCAAAGAAGAGGGTCTTCAAACCCTACCAATACAAGCCCATGTGAATATTATCCTGCACCATGTAATCCCATCATTACATACTAGGAACCTCAAGTTTGAATGTCACATAGTTAAACTTGATATCCTCATGCATATCTAGAAATTAAGAGACTATATTGATCATGAACAATCATTCCTACACCACTTAAGGTTCTTTGATACCTCTATAAGATGGGGTCTTCTCATGTATAAACTCTCAAGATCTATCTATATCATTTCTAGTTATAATTATTGGCTCCAAAACTATGTTTTTAACTCATTGTATGTTTTTGGTCCATGACATGAAATACCCAAATGATATCCCTATAATATTATGATCTAGAGTAGAATTACATTGAGAAGAATCTCTCATTACACCCTAATGTGGAACCAATGGAAGAAATCTCAGAGGCATATTTATCTATATTGGAAATAGAATAATTAATTAGTTAATAGGATAATATCAATTTAACCATAAAATAAAATGATGAAAATGGGATTAAGATCAATAACCCAACACATGAGACACACACCCCAATATCCCATGGTAACATTAAGCTTGTCATGAGAATCGCTAGTCAGGATCTCACTACAACCTACCTTTCGATTCCTAAAAATTATATATTCTTTATACTAGACATCCCAAGACATAGAAATTTCAAAATAGACCACCTCTAACACCCATCTTGAATGAATTGATTAGGTTTACCCTTAAAAACGTTACCTGAACTGATCATCCACATACGTGAATGGAATTCTTGATCCTCATGGGCTGACAACAAGCACCTGAGCATAAACAATTGGAGGTAATGATTTTTTTGAACCTAAAACATGATGCATGGAATATATATATACAAAAAATGGAATAGTGGAAGATAAATACAAGATAAATATATGATAAGCAAGGGAAAAAGTGGTTGTGATACAACTCAAAGCTAGATCAAACCCAAAGAACATGTCTAACTATAAATGACTTCTACAACAAGATCCAACCATTCCATGTGATAATGTGAGAAAAATATCACCATAATCTACCCATACCAAGATGACATAAACTTGACCATATCACTATGGAACCATCTCTTTTCCATCAAAAAGACAATACCACATCTACACACTATCAAAGGGGTGTGCAGGGTGTGAATTAAACTGGCTCAATGGGATCCCACCTAGGTGTTATATATCATGTCTCCCTAAAAAAAATTCAATGTGATCAATTTATTGAAAAACATAGAATGATGAGTAGTAAATAATTTTTTTATAAAAATTATGGGAAACATTTTCCCTCTTTATATAATTTCAAAATAAGAAAGGTAAAAATAGTTTCAAAGAATAAATATAGAAAATAATTTTTTTTTCATAAAAAATATATATATCAAATCCAAAGAAAAATACTAAAACACACCAACGATAGTATCATGGTCTAGTCAGATTGGTCTCACATACATCAATCATAACTATTGTTCACTACAAGTCCCTAGAACCCATGAACCATGTTCTATGGAATAAAGGAACAACCCAAAAATAAACCCTCTTACAAGGTCAATCAATTCCTATATCCAAATTCATCTCTCTCTAGAAATGTGAGGACACCCCATAAAGTGAACCTCATTACAATATAAAAAAGGAAGAACCAAAATATGATAACTTCCACCTTAGTACTCATGGATCCCATATGTTACATTTAAAATCATTTGAAAAGGGATTACTTGTTTAAAAATAAAATTTCAAACAACACTTTTTTTATTAAATCCTTCCCTGAAAATAAATTTTACAATTCATTGAAAATCTTCACTCTTTTACCAAAATTATGGGAAAATAATATATTATTTAAAACCCCACTTAAAAACAAGAAGCAATAAATCATTCCATTTAATTTAGAAAACTTTTTAATAAAATAAGAGAATTCAATGGTTCACATAACATAGGCTAGATAAAAAACCACCCAACTCAAACGTGGGTCAAACACTACCCACAATAAGATCCACCCAACACCAGAAGTAACAAAGAGGAACAATTGGGACCTTAAAAATGATTAACACTTATTAAAATTGATCATAAAAGAAAAGTGGGTGGAGACGATAGATCACAAGGTACCTCAAGAAACACACATGTCACACCACAACCAACATAAGGGATGGCCCCAAAAGAGGACTGGAGAATAAATCTACAAGGAATAAAGGAGAAACACCATCACATTATCAAAAATATCCTATAAACACTTCCCAATACCACTACTGTTACTAGGATTATTGAAGAATCCTAAAGATCTCTTACCCAAATATAATCAATGAAACCAATTCATAGATTAACCACTGAACAAAGGGATATATAAGAGGAGAAAACACCTGAAATTTCATAGAAGTACCCTAGGATTTGAGGGAGTTAAATTCATAAATAATTAAAAGGGATTTATATGATTGCTGCCTAAAACGAAGTAGGAATGAGGGGTTTATGTTGTAAATCATAGGTTTACAACAAAAATTCCACATCATTCATTTACACTTAATAACACATTTTCTTAGGTTAAATTATCCTAAGTGATATATTTACAATGTAAATCCGATTTATGACATAAAATATTTTATTCCCTAAACTGTTTTCATGGATAGTTCCTAATGAATAATTTTCATCATAAATAATAATTTTACAAAATAAATATTCCCTATATGAATCACCTAGGATAGGTTTTGTAGAAAATCCCAAAATGATCATGCATCTACCAAATCAAAAAAATTATATTAAACCCAAAAAGAGAATACCTTTTTAACTAGGATGCTACACTTAATATCTTAAAATATTGTAGTTGTATGACTCAAGACCATCCCTAAGGATTATAAAGCAATTAAGAAACAATAATTGGATTGATATTTTTGTTGGTAAGTGTAAAGGAATTGTTCCTCCAAGGGGTGGTAGAAGGTATATTTATACTTGATGAGAGGGGTGTTTTAGGATAAAATAGTGGATAAAATATAATTTCCAAGGTAAATCATGTAATAGTGATATTTTTTAAATTATGAATTATATTTTATCAAAAATATTTTTTAAGACATTAAAATCCTTTATAAACGAAATTCATTAGTTTATTAATAAAAAAATGGAAAAATGAATTTTTTTAAGGGAATACATTAGAATTTAAACTTTGTAAAATACTTTTTAGGATTATAATATGATTTTCATGAACTATTTAATTTATTAAACATGTTTAAGATTTATAATAAAATTATAAAATTGGTTATGTCACTCTTACATCATGAATAATTCAATTTAAAACATATAGTATATGTAAAATTATATTTTTAATATTCACCTAAAAATGACATTTTTATAAATGTTACCAATAAATAGCCCTTATAAAATTTAATTATTTTGATTATAAAAATGGAATTATTTTTTTCAAGATAATTTTCAAACATGGGTGATTTTAATTATTAACATTAAAATATGATTTTTTACAAAACACATTAAAATATTTTTTATTTAAAACATGTATATTGTTTATTTGATGTTTTAATCTTAATGTTTATATTATAGCATTAGATATTTATATTTTCATAAACTAATCAAGTTAAATATTATTTATATGGAATTGTACTATTTTTAGGACAATTTATTACTCTAATAGTTAAATTATTATTCTTAAGGGTTATGTTACTATTCATAACAACCATATTACTATTAAAATAGTTATATTACTTCATGTATACCCTTTAATTACATAATTAATCATTCTCTTAAATTCCTATAAAGGATCTATGTTCTTCATTTCTAAAATTTCAATTAGATTAATGATGTTATGTCACATTTATATAGTGTAATTTTCATGTGCAATAATTTTTGGAGATTATTGTGATCTATATTTTCTCATTCTACTTGTTTTATTTTTTGTCATTATTATCTCATTGTAATAGTTTCAATTTGAATGGATATGTTTATTCTATAAAATAATTATCCCCCATTAAATAAATAAATTGTTATGTGTTTCTGGTGTTTAAATTATACTATATTCCAAAACACGACAAGAATTATTTATTCGGAAGGAAAATTCAATATATAAAAGTTTGGAATGCTATATTATTCCCAATTTATAAATTTCAACATCTAAATTTCAATGCATATAAAATTTTGATAATAGATGAGTCCACTTATGTTTCATTACCACCTCAGGTTACTAGGTTTCTTCGTCATACTTATGATTCCACCAAATCACTTTAATGATTTGATTTTTCTTATTATAAAGAAATTTATATCTATTGTCAAAGATATTAAATATATGACACTTATAGGAGAGGTCGTGATCCATTTTTACAACCTTTGTATTCCGTATATATTATTGATTATGGATAAACTTTGTGAGGAGATACATGTTGAACACATCATAAACTTAATCCATGTTTGATCGAAGTGTTATCCAATAGATGACTACTCCTATGTGATCATGGATATTAATGTGGTAAATGTGATTAGGGATCAACATTCATTTCTTTAAAAAAACTTGAATCTCTTCCATGGAGACAATCAAAGGAACTATTTTCCTCCAAATTCACATTTGGAGTCCATTAAATGATTTTAAACATAACTCTTCTACCGAATATGAGAAACATTATTGTATTTTTTAATGGATTGAACCTTCTTAGATTTTTTACAAGATTAGGTCTAAATATATTTCATTCAATAACTTTCTCCAAACATTTATGAATTCTATATTACTTCTTATATAGAGCTTCATCTGGGTCCATTTGTGTACTCAAGTGTAAGTTGTTGCTGTATAAGAACTCAACCAATAGAATATATTAATCCCATGATCCTTTAAATTCTATAGAAGAATCACTAAAAATGTCCATCAGTGTTCTAATGGACCTTTTAGACTTTCCATCAATTAGGGACTAATATGTCAAATTGGAATTCAATTCAACAATCAAATCATATTGAATAATTCTCATGAATTTTGAGGTTACCCTTAAATCATGATCATATATGATAAAAATTGGTTCCCTATATAGACTCGCTACATAATATTAATACATCTTGTAAAGATTTTAAAGGGTAATATATTCATAAATATTGATTATATTGGAATTCTTACTCAATCCAATACAATGCAAATCACATTTCTTCCTTTTTTTGTATTCAAGGGACCAGTTTCAATGTTATTGGTGATGGTCTCTAATGTACATATAAGGGTAATGGTTTCATCATCCCTTTGATCTTTCATATCTATGATTTAACATTTTGACATACAAAACCCTTTATATTGTACTCAATAATCTCTTTATATATAGTTTCGTACCATTAGTGCTCTCAAAGATAATGGTATATCTTGGTACTCCTAGTATGGATGTAGAAAGATGAGCTATGTGCCTTATCCAATAGTTATTTCTTTATCTTAGGTTATAGAGGAACAAAAATTCTTGTTCCAAAACTAAATGAAACCATCTTTATTGATGTATAATTTTTTATCCATTGATCTTATAACATTATTTTAAATATCAAAACCATCATTTTGTTCATCCTTGATCATATCTTAGATAAATGGAAGGGAAATCATATGGGTAAGGTAATATGTATTATATGTCATTATGATTTCTATATCCATCATTTTCATATCCATGAATATTGGATCTTTCTAAATCTGCATCTTGGATAGAATATTAGATTCTTTTATAAAAAAGAGCATCAACTACCTTATTCTTCTTTTTTGGATTATTGTTTATAAATAAATAAAAGTCATAGATTAGATCTAACCATATTCACTTAGACATGTTGATCTATTTCTATTTTAATATATACTATCAAATATTTTGATCCGTATATATGTCACACTTTTCACTACTACGGTAGTGACACAAATTGTTTAGAGAAAATATCATATCTTTTAACTCCAAATCATGTGTATAGATTTTATAATCATGGATATTTAAATATCATGATCCATAGGCTATCAATTTATCATTATGAATGAGTACACATTTAAAGAGCCACATTTCACTATATACTTATTTTGAGGAGAATTTTAATGTTTTGGTAATAGAGGCTTATGTGGGGTAAAATGGTAATTTTCCCATAGTATATGATCTTGTATAATATTTCCAACCACTCTTTTAGTAATAGAATAGGGAATTTACCCTAGGAAAGAATTTTTCTAGGATTCCAAGAAATTAAAATTCTGTTAGAATATTTTATATTTAATAAATTGAATATGAAAGTTTCCAAGTGAGTTCGACTTGTGATATCTTTTGAACAGAGCATCTGACTTAGATTCAGACTACACATTTGAGTTTAGAATGGGGTTTTTTCCTAGGTAAGTAATAAAACTTATTCAGGCACTGGGATTCAGTATGGATATTCAATGACCATTTAATTAATTAAGTAAAACACCCCCCCCCCCACACACACACACACCACAACCACCACCACCATTTGTGGATTCCTACAAATGTATGTAGGGGAGATAGATTACCTTGAATGTAATGGATAGAATAAGAGGAGAAGGATATTCTGCCTAAATTCATCTATGCTTGATATTAGGACATAATTCAGGTTCAGGATCTTCCAGGAGAATATTTGGACTATAAGCTTTAGCGTGAACACCACGTGGTAGGATGATTTTTGATTTTTATGCCTTGATCCCCATATTTTAGTTATTTTCTTATTTTCGAGCCATATTATTACTGATAAGGACCCCATGGTGGTTGATGTATGATTAATCAAGTAAAACAATGTTTTTGGGAGGTTTTTAGGGGTTACCTATTTGGAAACCATGACAACATGGTGTGTGGTTTTAAGAACATGCGTCATGTGTTCTTCCAATTCAGGAAAGATAAATTTTTTGAAGGTATATTCCATGTACTTCAAGTACACAATATGTGGTATTAAAATTTTAAGTACCTGGCCAGGGGGTAGTGTACCTGGTTTGACAATTTTTTGAAAAGTGAACATCATGTACTTTAGGTGCACACCAAGTAGTGGGACATGACCATGAATTTAGTCGGACCCCCATGTGAGGGATACATAGCTATTCAGTAAGTACACGAGTAGACACCATGTATGCCCAAACTATATATTAGAACATTATAAAACGTTGTATTTCTCTATCCATGTATGATTACAAGGCTGATAGTTGATTTTAGAGTACACATCATGTGCTCAGAAGTACAAGTCCTGTACTTTTCCTAGAAAATGGATTTTTGTGTATTTTGTTCCCCAGAATCATAACTGGACTTTTGACTAGTTTGTTATGAGTATTTTTTAACATAGATACCTATGGTGGAATGATTTCATAATTTATAGGTTGTATGAATGATTTTTTGGATGAATGTAGTTCAGTAGAAGTATTTTCGTGTGTTTTTTATTTAGGATCCTCTAGTGGGTGGCATTGTGAGATATGAGTTTGGAGTGAGGGTTGTGAGCTTGGTTATCAGGATGGCCTGAACATTCCATGGAATTTTTGGGGGGTTTCTTGTATATATCCCCTATTGAGGTATCAAGTAGTATATTATAGGAAATTATGGTTGTTCCCATACATTCGGTCTTGTTTCTCGAGGTTAGATAAGTTAAGGTTAATCTCCTTAGTTTGAGGACTATAACTATTGAAGCCTTTGGGCTGGGTTGATGTTATTAGATTGTAATTATGGAAAGTTATTTCCTAGTTGTTGATATGGTTATATGATACTTATTATGATACCCTAGTTGGATGATTATTGATCGAGTGATCATTGGATTTCATGGTTAACTGTTGAGAATACCCACATGGCATGGACTTTCTTTTGGATTCCTTTTTTGTGTATTGTTTATTGAGGATTAGTTGGATGCCACTAAGGGATTCATAAAGATATTTCTTTTCCTGGTATTGGACCAATTCTCTATATGATATTTTGCAACACTGCATTGGGTTTCAAATTATTATTTTGTCCTTCAGTCCCTTTAAGGATTTTACTTGATGGGCATGGGTGTTCGATCATCCATTGTTATAATTTATCTAGGATGTGAATATTGAGACTTGGTTTATGCCAATAGGGGTTTTATGATACAATTAGGTTTCTATGTTTGGGATCCTATTTTACTAGTAATATTTATGATGGATGAGATATTTTGATAAATGATTCATAGGTATGGTTCTAGATATCTGAAATTGAGATTATTGTACATGACACTACATATCGGTACCGACAGTTTATTTATGGTTTGAGTGATGGACTGACCTTCCAATAATATTTTTGAGTATAGTAGATGTGACATAAAATGTATCTGTTGAGATGTTGGATGGATGTTCTATAAAGTGATATTATACTATATATATTAGATGTCAGACTGATGCTCTAGACAAACATAGTATACATTGTTGTTTATGTGCCAAACTGACTCTATAGGAAATGATGGTATACCAGATGGGATGGATGTTGGATTGATGCTCTGTATCCATGTTTTAAAAGATTTAATGATGCTACATGAATGATTTTCTTGATATATGGTTTATATTCTAGAATAATGATCTATGAATGACTGCATTGATATATGGTTTATGTGCTAGAATTATTCTCCAGGAATTCTTGTTTTGATATATGGTTTAGGTTCAGGACTAATACTCTAGGAAATATTGTTTATGATATAGAGTTAGGAGTCAAACTAATAGTATGGGTTTGGCAGTACTCTTATGAACTACCTGGGATAAATGTGTCTATGTTTTAATAGTGAGATAACGATTGGGTTTGAGAGGACATGGTATGGGTTTTACTTAGATCATCCCCACCAATTATAGGACTATTATTGGATGGGTCCACATAATTTTTAGGATTGCTTATGGATTCTATGGATATGGATACTATAGGTTTCTTGAGACAAATGTTCATAGAAATTTTCTCTACGAAAACCTAACATTGGCCAAAGAAGGTATGCTTGATCAAAGTCTTGGACATAAGGATCAACAGTTGTTTTTTAGTTATGTTTCCACTATGATAAGAATATTGAAAGATCGTGCACTTATGGTAGTCGTTTATAGGTTCACCCTTGGGGTATCCTATAGAGATTCATCTCTCACCACCTATACATGAACCTCGGTGTACATGAAAAACATATTTCTTCTTTTAGGTTGATAAAGTATGTATGATAGATAATGTTTAGGCTCAGAGTTTCATGATCGAGAGGGTTTCTCATGTAGAGTTTAATGACTAGGCTGGAGTAGCTCGATTGTGTACAATATAATAGGTATGTGATATGGCTTGGAGTTGGTAGTAGATCATAATTTATTTATTTATTAGTTTTCTATTATGTATATGTGATAGTCCTTGTGGGAGATTGATGTTGTATGTATGGAATGGTTATTCAGACCTTTATTTTATTTCATTTATTTATAGAAAATATTAATATTAGTTTATAAAATCATTCATAATACTATTATGTATATGATATTTGGTTATTTACTTTTGGTTTTTCACTCTTATATGTGGGTATAGTCTCCTTATAGTACCACCTTTGGAGCCAGTTGTTAGTTGATAACCTTTGGCATACGAGGATGTCACGACCCATCCTCAGGGCCCCATCCATGACTACCCCAAGCCCTCCTTCCATATGCTAAGGGTTGGAGACTAGCACCAAAGGCGTAATTCCTGATAAAAGGGAAGTCATTGCCTTTATATAAGTAAACAGACACAACAGAGTACGCATGTTGGAGTAAACACAATGTAAACTGAGTACAAAATTATTTTTTTCAATGTAAGTGGGCCAGTATAAAACCCAAATGAAAGTAGAGTACAACTGAGAAAAGTAAAGTACAATAGCTGAAAAAGTAAAGCAGTAAGCACCGAGTCGTCCTCCAGAAACCCCACCTGAAGGGTGGGTACATATTGTCTCCTCATCTCCTCGAGTCCGTCCATTCGCTTCGTGTACTTCTTGCCTGATAGTCCACCTCCGGATACCGTCCTGCTCTTCAATCCTCAACCACAATTAGCGTTTTCCATCGTATGCAACCTACACAACGTAGTGCGGGCATAGCCCGTGCAGGGGTGAGTATATAATACTCATTAGGGATCCTGAGACCCTCAAAGGTCTCCCATAATCCACGAAGGATAAACCACAAAGGAAGGATACAATCACGAAGTATCAGCCGACTCTACTTAAGTATATGCCCATACATATACCTAAGTCAACAATCTCAGTATGACTCTAACTTCCAATCCCAAGCACAACCAGTACACACAGGAAAGAAGTCAATCATACCAAAGATAATGATTGAAGGACAAGACTCAGCTCACACAGGTATATTTCTCACAAAGAGGGGTGGTGATTATTAGATGTAGCCTCTAAATCATCTCCTCTATCGAACCCATGTAGGATCCAAGTACAGAAGTCGTCGCTGCTGAACCCACGTAGTATCCATGTACAGTAACCATCACTGCCGAACCCACGTAGGATTCGAGTAGAGTCGTCATCGCTGTCGAACCCATGGAGGATCCAAGTACAGCTGTCCTCACTGCCGAACCCACGTAGGATCCATGTACAGTCGTTATCATCGTCGCAATCGCTGCCAGCTCTAGGGTTCCCGCACACAGCACGCTCGATTCCAGGAGGGTCCACTCCATGAGCCAAGAAGGTCGATACATCAACTATCAAAAAGTCCAATGTTGATGTATCCCAAAGTTCTATGTCGTCAATAGGAACTCAACGTGACATACGACACGTCAATCGGACGCCCGGTCTGAGAGAAATGGGTTTTCCGTTCCCGGGGCCCGGTTAGAAATATGATTGTTTCTAACCCGGACGATACCCAAAGTTGTCCAAAACTCATATAGAGTATCGAAAAAGGACCGACTCACAGAAAGAGTCATAGTTCCACAGACGGCGCGTCGATCAGACGCGCGGTCTTTAAGTTATTCACATTTAAGTGAATAACGGCCCCGACCCGTTTTGCCCAGTGGGCCGACGGGTCGGGTTAACCCAGTTTGACGGGTCCGACCCGGCCTGGGTGTTGAACCAGCTTGAAGAAAATACACAACTCGGCCCGAAGGGGCATGGAGAGGCCCAAAATGGTGCGGCCCTACCCGAAGTGGCGCGGCCCAGCGGGGCGCGGCTCGGTCCGGCCTGGCGTGGCCCGGCTCGGCTTGGCCTGGCACAGCCCGGCTCAGCCAGGCACGACACGGCCCGGCTGGCCGAGCGGGTTCCCAGGGGGGTGCCCCCCCCACCCCACCCCCCAGTTGTCCGTACCAGCAGCGCCGCCCTTCCCCAAACCAGCCGAGTAGACTGGCCGGTCTTCCAGAGCGGTGCCCTCTTGGCACCGCAGTCCAGCTCTACCTGGCTGGATGATGGGCCGACCGGTTCCTCGGTGCCGCACCCTCCTGGTGCCGCAGTTCGCCTCCGCCCGGCCGGCCAATGGGCCGACTTGTTCTTCCACCGAAGTGGCCCGTGATGCGGGCTGCAGTTATTCCCGCACATCCGGCGTGATGACGCCGGATTTCTTCGCCATGTTTAAGGCATGGCGTGATGACACCGTTATTTCTCCACCTCCAGTTTCCAATTTCAAGAAGATCTAGAAAAGGCAGAGGGTCTTCGGGTTGTGTTTGTTCGGCCTACGCCCTCTGCGTTAGGTGGTAACAATCATCTGAAGATGAAGAAGGTTCCACGAAGGACAACAAAAACTTTTTTTCAAATAAAATTGAACAATTCACCCTACCTCGAAAAGAAGTTCGCGGTTGTCAAGCGCCGTGGATGACGGCATCATTTCCATCGTCGTTGGTGTGCACCTGAGGAAGTGACGTCTCCTCTTTTATCACGGGGAGAAGAATAACAAGTGAGTCGTTTTTGGCGAGTTCCTGCATCGGTGTCTCCTCCCTTGTCGGGAAGGAAGAAGAGAACGGAGAAACTGAGTTTTCCGAGTCGATGGTCTTCATCGGAGAGTTAGAGTTCTTCCAAAATGGAGATGAACCGTTCTTTTAAACTCAAGAGATCTCTCCAATTTCTTCCCTACACAACAATTGCCAACCCCAAATAAAATAAGTCTTATCCTTATTTTATTTAATCTTGCCAAGAATTCAAAATTTAAATTTCAAAAACTTAATTAATTAAATCAAGAGTTGTTTAATTAATTAAATGTTTGGTTTTCAAGTTTTAATGAAGTGAGAGAGAGAGAGAGGAAGGTTCCTCATTAATTTGGGGGAGTTGTCAAGATTAAAGGGGGAGTTTATGTCAGTTAAAAGAGAGTTATGGGGATGTAAAAGGTTGGGTCTACTCTGGGACCCACCTCACAAATATCCTTACATAGGTGGTTAGAAGCTTGTGGGTCCCATACCAACTCCCCCATATAGGATATAACCACTTTAGATATAAAAATAAAATTTTCCCACAATTTTATTCACTTCTCATTTAATCCACAAATTTTAACTTCTCCTCCCGTGCAAAAGAAACTGCAGTAAAGGTCCTCTTAAGAAATTACCGGCGTTGCGAGTTCATCGGTGCCCTCAGATTTCAATTCTAAGCACCGTTTAAAAAGATAGAAAACCCCACTCATTCGTTTATTAAACGTATCCAAGCTAAACTTTGGAAATTGTATCTAGGCACACCGGGCCTTAGAATAATGTTCCTTCAGAAGCCACAGACTCGTAAAATCCCAATGTATTTACGAAAAAAATTTCCTTGAAATTTCCAGGTCTTAACATTACTCCCACATTAGGGATTTACGTCCCTGTAAAGCTACATCACAAACTAGGAAAACAAATGAGGGTATTGTGCCCACACCGGAGCCCTTTGCTCCCATGTGCTCTCCTGGAGGTTCCCGTGCTTCAAATGAATGCGCACAAGAGGAATCAACCATCCACGTAGGACCCGATCCTGTCGATCCTTGATCTCCACTGGGACCTCCGTGAATTTTTATCCTTCATCGATATCCAGCTCCCTGTGTTCGATGATGTGGGTCGGGTCGTTCACGTATCTCCTTAGTTGAGATACGTAGAATACGTCATGCACCTGGTGCAACTAAGGTGGAAGGACAAGGTGGTAAGCCACCCCACCTACCCTGCTAAGGACCTGGAATTGTCCGATGAAGCACGGAGATAACTTTCCACCCTGGCCAAATCTCCATAATCCACATCAAGTTGAGACCTGAAACAAAATGCGGTCGCCATCCTAAAACTCCAGTAGTCTCTGCCTCCTATAACCATAGAACTTATGTCTGCTCTGTGCAATCCTCATCCACTCCTAGATGATATGCACCTTCTCCTTCGTAGCCTGGAGCATCTTTGGACCTATAAGTGCTGACTCCCCAGGTTCTGTCGAGCACAAAGGTGATCTACAAGGTCGGTCATATAGTTCCTCGTATGGTGCTTTCCCGATGGTGGAGTGATAGCTGTTGTTGTATGCAAACTCCACCAAGGGTAAGTGATCCTCACAGTTGTGACCAATGTTAAGGACACATGCACGAAGCATGTCCTCGAGAGTCTGAATAGTCCGCTCAGTCTGGCCATCCGTCTGAGGATGAAAGGCGGTGCTCAGGCGTAGCTGTGTCCCAAGTGCCTCCTGCAACCCCTTCCAAAGCCAGGAAGTAAAAAGAGCGTCTCGATTGAAGATGACAGATGATAGAAAACCATGAAGCCGTATGATCTCCTGAACATAGAGGCATCCCATTCTCTCAACTTAGCCCTGCTCTCTGATCGGTAGGAAGTGGGACGACTTGGTCAGTTGGTCTAAGATCACCCAAATGGTGTCATGTCCTCTGGAAGTATGTGGGAGCCCCATCACTTAATCAATGGATATCCCGTCCCACATTCACTCTTGATCCTCTAAGGGTTGTACCAAACCTGCCGATACCTGGTGCTCCACCTTCACCTGCTGGAAGGTGAGGCATTATGAAATGAACTCTGCCACAACCTTCTTCATACCCGGCCACCAGTGCTGCCATTTGAGATCCTGGTACATCTTCACTACTCCTGGATGTACCGCCAAAGGGTAAGTGCGAAAATCCCACATCACTTCCTCCTACAGTGCAACTGGTACCATGGTACGTCCCCTAAAGAGGAGGATGTGCTCTACTCCTTCAGAAAATCCATCAGGCATCTGCCCTGTGGAAATATGAGCACATCGCATCTCACAGTCAACATCCGCATGTTGTGCCTCTCTGACCCACTGAAGTAGTGGAGGAGTGACTGTGAGGGACTGTAGGAAGGCTGCCCCATCTCTATCCATGAAGGATATCTGCAAAGCGGATAACTTCTCTATCGCCTCTCCAAGTAGCTGAATGACCAACCTCCTTCTGAGAGAATCATCCACAATGTTCCCCATCCTAGGAGTATAGACTATCTCAAAGTCATAGTCCTGGAGGAACGCGAGCCATCACCGTTGTCTCAGGTTCAGGTCCTTCTGCGAGAAGATGTACCCAAGACTCTGTTGGTCAGAGTAGACTGTAAAGTGCTTTCCCATCAGATAGTGCCACCACATCTTCAAGGAGAAGACCACTACTGCTAACTCCAGGTCATGGGTAGCGTAGTTCTACTCATGATTCCTCAACTGTCATGAACCATATGCGATCACTGCCCGCTCCTGCATCAGGACACACCCAATTCTGGTCCCTGGTGCATCACAGTAAACTACGTACCCTACGCCCTCCTCCGGCAGCCTCAAGATGGGTGCATTGGTCAATCTCTGCCTCAGCTCCTAGAAGCTCTGCTGACATCTATCTAACCACACAAAGGTTTTCCCCTTCTTCGTCAAATCTGAAAGTGGTGTTGCATCTCTGGAGATTTCTGGCACAAATCTCTGATAGTACCCAGCCAGACCTAGGAAACTCCGCACCTCCATCACGCTCATGGGTGGCTCCCAAGCAATTACTGCCTCGATCTTCACAGGATCCATACCAACTCCCACCTCTGAGATGACGTGCCCCAAGAAGTGAACCTCTCAAATCCAGAACTGGCACTTCGAGAGCTTACCATAAGGGTGTTTCTCTCATAGTGTGTCCATTACGACTCGTAAGTGGTAGGTGTGCTCCTCCTCAGTAGTCGAGTAAATCAGTATGTCGTCGATGAATACTATGACAAAAAGATCGAGGTAAGGCTATAAGATCCTGTTAATGAGACTCATGAACACTTCTGGTATGTTGGTTACACCAAATGGCATAACCAAGAACTCATAGTGGTCATACTGACACCTGAAGGCCGTCTTCTGCACATCCTCATCTCGAACTCTGAGCTGATGATAGCCTGGCCTGAGGTCTATCTTCGAGCACCATCGTGCTCCCTTGAGCTGATCAAAGAGGTCATCAATACTCGGAAGTGGGTACTTGTTCTTTACGATCACCTGATTCAGGCAACGGTAGTCGACACATAGTTGTAAGCTCTCATCCGCCTTCTTGGTGAATAAAATCGGAGAATCCCAGGTTGAATCACTGGGTCGGATGAATCCCTTGCCCTGCAAGTCCTCTAGCTATATCGGCAGCTCTTGAAGCTCAGTGGGAGCCATCTGATATGCTGGAGTAGATATCAGTGTTGTCCCAGGGTACATGTCAATGTAGAAGTCTACCTCTCCGTGAGGAGGTAGTCTTGGAATGTGGTCAGGAAAACCGTCCGCATATTGATCCACCACAACAGGAAAACTTGGAATACGCACATCAACTGCCTCTAGGATGAGAATAGACAACTGATGTGTGATCGGCTTCCCTCTCCTCTACATAATTCCATCATGTGCTACAAAGGCTCCCTTCTCGCCGGTGAAGGTGAACCTGCACCAATCTATGCGGACACCCCACACTTTTTGCCTAATACAGTCCATCTGGGCATGGATAGTAGACAACCAGTCCATAACCAAGATGCTGTCGTAAGCCCTCGACGCGACTACAAGAAGATCACATCCAAAACTATCACCTCCTAGAGTAAGCTCACACTGCCGACACCAGTTCTTAATCGTCGAGTCTGATCCCATATGAGTCTCTAGCCGTAAGGATCGAGCCAATGGCTCCATCAGAATCTCTGAGCTCCGAACAAGGGCAGTGGAAATGAAAGAATGACTCACCCCCGTGTCTATAAGAACTACAACAAGGGTGGAGTAGACATAGATAGTGCCTTGAATAATCTCAGTTGCACCGTGGTCATAGGCCTCGACAGCCTGGATCTGAGCCAGCCCCTATCTTCCAGCTCCCTGTGGTCGGGGTGGCCCTCCTGGTGGTGGTGGTGGTAGAGCCTCGAAGCGTCATCCACCACCTGCTGCTCGGCCAGCTCCCATTCCTCGTCCGCATACTCCCTGTGAACCGCCATGGTCGAACCTCTGCCTCTGCATGGGTGGTCCCTCAACCATCTGATTCTCCTCTGCATGGCGGGTTGGGCAGTCACGAGCCATGTGGCCCTGCTCGCCACATGCATAGCACTGCCTTCCTCTCATATGGCTGGCTCTACTGCGTGTTCCCTGCACATCCAAACTAGTATCCTAAGTTCTCCCACCTGATGGTCTGGTCCTCTTAGACCTCTGCAACGTCTATCTAATGCCGGATGCAGAAGACTCCCCTACATGTCACCCTGCGGCAGGCCTCGCTGCTGGCGTCGACTCAACAAGGAATCTCTCCATAAGAAGGGCTCACTTAGGTACTCCTACTAGTGTCGGAATGCTGAGGGAGATAATCGAAGCCCTAATCTCATGCCTCAGGTCCTGCTCAAAGTTTTGGGCCTGAAAGAATGGGTCTCATACCATGTCCGTGGAGTTGCGTGAGAGGTCGGTAAATCTCACTGAGTACTGGGCTACTGTCAGGCTGCTCTGCCACAGCTATAGTATCTCCTGGATGTGCACTGTACGGAGGGTGGCTAGAAAAAACTCTGAGCGGAAGAGGCTCCCAAAGTCCATCATAAGTAGTGATGCCTCGTCGTTCACCTAAAGCATCATGCTCCACCATCTATCTACTGCGACATGCAGGACACTCACCGCAAGGATCACCATAAGTTCAGCTGGTGTCCCTAATAATCTGAAGACTTTGACGATAGCCTCTAGCCAATCTTCTACTTCCTGAGGGTCTATCTCTCCACATAACCTGGGAAGACTCGGTCGATGAAACGCATACAACACATTCAGGCGGAGTGCACTCTCCGCTGCTGGGACTACTGCTATCGGTGGCCCAGTAGGTAGAGGTATCGTCGGTGCCTCCGCTGTAATGGGGCCCTGCACTGAGGCGTCGTCGCTCGGTGGGCTCCCATATCACACAAAGCTCAGAACCCTAGCTGGATTCCTTCGTGGGGCCATCCTGAAATGTAACAGGAGCGCCACAGATAATACAGTATACCTGGTGAGCTAACACAATGTAGTCACAATGAAAACTTTTGAAACACACATGCAATCAGTTTTTTCAAACACTGAGTGAGAAATTAGAAGTCAAGGTCCTGGTGTGTGGATACGTTGGCCGCCACACCAACAATGGACTCCCTGGACTGAAAACCACACTCAATACTCTTAACACTATTGCTTCACAAAAGAAATTATCAGAGTCCTGAGTTCTGCGTTAGAACCGACTCCTCTGATACCAATTTTTCATGACCCATCCTTGGGGCCCATGTCGTGACTACCCCAAGCATGCCTTCCATAGGCCAGGGGCTAGTGACTAGCACCAAAGGCGTAATTCATGATAAAAGGGAAGGCATTGCCTTTATATAAGTAAGAAAACACAATAGAGTACACAAGCTCGAGTAAACACAAAGTAAACTTAGTACAAAAGTAAGTGCAGGAGTGTAAGTGGGCCAGTATACAAACCCAATTGAATTTACAGTACAACTGAGAATATTAAACTACAACAGCTGAAATAGTAAAGCAGTAACCACCGAGTCGTCCTCCGGAAACCCCACCTGAAGGGTGGGTACAGATGGTCTCTTCAGCTCCTCGAGTCCGTCCGTTCGCTCCGTATACGTCTCGCCTGATAGTCCACCTCCGGATACCATCCCGCTCCACAAGCCTCAACCACGATTAGCGCTATCCGTTGTCTGCAACCAATACAACATAGTGCGGGCATAGCCCGTGCAGGGGTGAGTATACGATACTCAGTGGGGATCCCGACACCCCCGAAGGTCTCCCAGAATCCATGAAGGGTAAACCACAAAGGAAGGAAAAAATCAGAAGTATAAACCAACTCTACGTAGTTATATGCCCATACATATACCTAAGTCAAAAATCTCAGTACCACTCCAAATTCCAAGCCCAAGCACAACCAGTCCACATAGGAAAGAAGTAAATCATACCAAAGTTAATGATTCATGGTCAAGACTCGGCTCACATAGGTATACTTCTCACAAATAGGGGTAGAGATGATTATATGTAGCCTCTAAATCATCTCCTCTACTAAACCCACATAGGATCCAAGTACAGAAGTCGTCACTACCGAACCCACGTAGGATCTAAGTACAGTAACCATCGCTGCCGAACCCACGTAGGATCCAAGTACAGTCATCATCGCTGCCGAACCCATGGAGGATCCAATTACTGTTGTCCTCATGGCCGAACCCACGTAGGATCCAAGTACAATCGTTATCATCGTCGTAGTCACAGTCAACTCTAGGGTTCCCGCACACAACACGCTCGATTTCGGGAGGGTCTGCTCCATGAGCCAAGAGTTTCGATACATCAACTGTCACAAAGTCCAGATTTGATGTATACCAAAGTTCTGTCTCTCAAATAGGAACTCAACGCGACAGACAGAGCGTCAATCGGACGTCTGGTCTGAGAGATAATGGCTTTTCTGTTCTAGGGGTCAGGTTAGAAATACGCTCGTTTCTAACCTAGCTAATACCCAAAGCGATAAAAAACTCACTTAGAGTATCGCAGAAGGACCGTCTCATAGGAAGAGTCCCAGTTCCGCATATAGCGCATCAATCAGACGCGCGGTCTTTAAGTTATTTACATTTAAGTGAATAACGACCCCGACCCATTTAGCCAAGTGGTCTGACGGGTCGGGTTAACCCAGTTTGACGGGTCCGACCTGATAGGGGTGTCAAATCGGCCTGAAGGAACTACAAAACTCAGCCCAAAGAGGCACAACGCAGCCCGAAGTGGCACGGCTTGGCCCAGCGCGGCCCAGCAGGCTCGGCCGAAGGCCGAGCGGGTTCTAAGGGGGGGGGGTTGCCGTACAAGCGGCACCAAGCGGCACCACCCTTCCCCAAACCGGCCAGCTAGACCGGCCGATCTTCTGCACACGTGGCCTGTATGGGTGGGCGGTCGTTCTTCCAGTGCGACGCCCTCCTGGCACCATGGTCCAGCTCCGCCCGGCCGGCTGACGGGCTGGCCGGTTCCTCAGCGCGACACCATCTTGGTGCCGCAATTCGCCTCCGCCCGTCCGGCCGACGGGTCAACCGGTTATTCCACCGAAGTGACCCATGATGCAGGTCGCGGTTCTTCCTGTATAGCAGTTGCGACGACACCGGCTTTCTTCACCATGTTTCTGGCATGGCACGACTGCACCGTTCTTTCTCCGCCTTTGGTTTCCAATTCTAAGAAGATCAATAAAAGACAAAGGGTCTTCAGGCTGTGTTTGTTCGGCCCGTGCCCTCTATGTTAGGCAGTAACAATCGGCTGAATATGAACAAGGTTTTACGAAGCACAACAAATAATTTTATTCAAATAAAATTGGAAAAATTCACCCTACCTCGAAAAGAAGTTCGTGTTTGTCAAGCGTCGTGGTTGACGACGTCGTTTCTGTCGTCTTCGGTGTGCACCTGAGGAAGTGACATCACCTATTTTATCACGGAGAGAAGAATAAAAGGCGAGTCATTATTGGAGAGTTCCTGCATCGGTGTCTCCTCCCTTGTCACAGAGGAAGAAGAGGATAAAGAAACCGGGTTCGCCGAGTCGATGTTCTTCGTCAGAGAGTTGGCGTTCTTCAACAAAGGAGATGAACTGTTCTTCGAAACTCAAGAGCTCTCTCCAATTTCTTCCCCACACAACAATTGCCAACCCCAAATAAAATAAGGCTTATCCTTATTTTATTTAATCTTTCCAAGAATTCAAAATTTAAATTTCAAACACATAATTAATTAAATCAAGATTTGTTTAATTAATTAAATGTTAGGTTGGAAAGTTTTAATGAAGTGAGAGAGAGAGAGGAAGGGTCCTAATTAATTTAGGGGATTTGTCAAGTTTAAAGGGGGAGTTTATGAGAGTTAAAAGAGAGTTATGGTAATGTGAAAGGTTGGGGCTCGTGTGGGCCCCACCTCACAAATATCCTTACATGGGTGGTTAGAATCTTCTGGGTCCCATCCTAACTCCCCCATGTAGGATATAACCACTTTAGATATAAAAATAAAATTGTCCCACAATTTTATTCACTTCTCATTTAATCCACAAATTGTAGCTTCTCCTCCCATGAAAACGCAACCGCGGTAAAGGTCCCTTAAGCAATTACTGGCATTGCGAGTTCATCGGTGCCGTCAGATTTCAATTTCGAGCACCGATTTAAAAGATAGAAAAACCTGCTCGTTCGTTTTCTAAACGTACCCAAGATAAACTTCGGAAATTTATTCCGGGCACATCGGGCCTCAGAATCAAGTTCTATCAGAAGCCACAGACTCATAAAATTCCAAAGTATTTAAGAAAAAAATTTCTTCAAAATTTCTAGGTCTCTATAAAGGAGGGGAATTTGAGGTCATGTGGAAAACTGGCTCAGGGAACTAGATTAGTGTCATCTGGGTTAGGATGTTACAAAGTCGCATCAGAGGATTTTAAATTCCTATTACTTATTATTTTGGTATTTTTTAGATAAGTGATATAGGAATGTGTCATAGCTTGTGATGGATATCATCCAGTGCATTGCAAACACCTATTCGGGTAGGAAGTCTATGTTATTGGGTGTAGAGTTGATGTTCTATTCTATGATGTCCAGATTATATGTGATTTTCTCTTTGATAAATTCACACACTATTTGTATGTGATAATTTATGACGGAATTAGGGTTTTTGGTTTGTTGTAAATATGCATGTGATTTGGTTTTAACTCTTAGCTTGTAGAGGCAAGAGGCCTCTCGTGCATCATGATAGGAACATAAGATCCCTGTGTTATAGTCCTTCTAGATTGTGAGTTTATGTATTTTTTTGATGTAAATTAATTTTAATCAACGGTGGATCACACAATGAATAGGAAGTTGATTTAGTCCTTGTGCACGAAAGGTGCATTGACCCCGATGGGTCATCATGGTATGGGTGTATAATAGGTAGAACCATGTGGGTGGTTTCTTCTTGAAAATGGTTATGTGTAATGGTCCTCCATGGAGTGGTATGATGTGCATATTCTTAGAGAGAATGGGATCCATGTATATGGGTGGTTGGTTTGACCTGAGACACATTTCAGGTGTGAGACTCTAGGGATGGAAATTTTTGTGTGATGATGTGGTGTGATGCTGAGACAACAACATGTTTGATTCTCCATTAGTATTTTCCTTCTGTAATTTGCATAGACCTAGGTGGTTGGACCTATTTACTAGATAGGTGATTTAATCAGTTGGGCTAGGTGGGAGAGCCTAGTTTCCTTTTTGATGTGACCCCATATTAGGGAGTCAAATCTATTTTACATTCTCGGGTGAACATTGAAAGGGGTTAACCGAGTTATGAGTTCTTTTGAGTGTATGAGGAATAGATAGATTCTTTGGGATTTTGATAATGGTACATGAAGGGTGCAGTTGCGTTTGCGGTTTAGGGACATTGGATGCCTTTTGATTTGAGAAGAAGCACTTATGTTCAAGTGTATCAACCATGAAGTTGGTTTTAAATGGGGAAGATTCGTTCTAGTTCCTATAATTGGAAATGGTTTTTTAGAAATGTTGATACTGGTGGCATTGAGTTGGATATAGTTAAGAATAACGGATCATGTTTTCATGGTTATGCCTCGTGAGATGAGTTTTAATGACATGTGACTCACTGGAGTCAAATTTGGTTTTTTGGTTTGGTTACACAAGGGTGTGGAATAGTTATGTGATAGAGGAATCTTGGAGATGCGAGAACTGGTGAAATAGTATTTCATCTTAGTTGTGGATGAAAAATTATGGGAGAGTACATATGAGTTTTATGAGTTGGTCAGATAGTCATCATTAGGTTAAAAATCATTATGAGTGTGATGAGAGTCTTGTGGGAATAGTGACATTAGGCCCTTCAAATAGAACTGTGATTTTCCTAAAAGTATAGGTTGTGGTTGTATTCTTCAATGACGTATTTTCATACTCATATTTTAGAGGATATTATTCCCAAAATATTGACAACATATAGAGTATTATTAGAGAGAATTATCTAGATTTGATGCTTTTTATTTGTTTTTTTGGTTGATGAGGGACTTCTGAGAGATTGTGCTTATGGAGCTATGTGATTGAAGTTTAATGGTGGGGAGTGAATCATCATATCTCTATTAGTGAGGTCCCTATAATATATCATATGTTAATAAAACCTGTGGGTGTCATTCTTGAATAGTAGGAACATGTGATAGTTAATGATTCATTATTTCACTTTGGTGATAGAAAGATGGTCATGTCCAGTTCCAATGTTTGTTTCTGATCAGGGAATAGTCCATCAAAAAGATGTTTTTTATGAGGTGACAATAATGATAATCCTGTGGTGGGGAGTACCAAATCGGTCATGGTGATGTGGCCCATATGTGGGTATGGTAAAGTATGTAGTGACGACCACATCGAATAGGTTGATAGACTCTAGATGATGTTTTTTTTTGAATTAAGACTTTGATAGTGGGAAGTGTTGTGGATCATAATTGGAAGTTGTGGGTTGAGTTATATAGTGGGGATAACCATGGGGTTGATGATTAGTTTTAAATGACATTATGAAGTCTAACATTATACAGGTGATGTTATGCACTATTTTAGTGGTTTGTTTATGATGGCAAGAAGTGGATTGGCCTTTGATGTCTTTTACACACTATCTTGGGGTTATGTAGTGGAACACATGGGTCATATTTGAGTAAAATACATCAAGTTGAGTATGTGTTGATGACTGTGGTGGGTCAAGATGTGTGCATCCAAGACCACTAAGGATTCTAGAGGCTGAGAAGGCTTATGGTGGGGATATTGTAAATTCCTACATTTCATGGGATAATGATTTTATATAAAATTTTTAATTTCTATTATTAGAGGCTCTTAAAATGTAAAATGGACATTTTTTCATAGAATATGATCTTTTATAATTTTTATGACCACTCTTTTGACCCAGAATAAGGTGTTTACACTATAATAGATTTTTGGTGGGATTACAAGTAGTTTGAGTTTTGGATGAGTATTCAATGATTATGAAATTAAATATTAAAGTATCTGTATGAGTTTGGGTTGCGATATATTTTGAATGAACAGTTGTATTGAGATTATAATTACATGGTTTAGTTTAGAAAATGGGTTTTTCCTATGTGAGGTATAAACCCATTTCAGTTTCTTGTACTTGGGAGGGGAATTAAATCGAAATATAATATATACTTAATTCATTAATTAATTAATTAAATTAAGTAAACCCCCACCCATTTTAGGCTTCCTATGAATAGAATGAGAGGGAGGGAACCTCCCTTGTGTGTGAAAGTTGGAAGAAGAGGATAAATAGAAGGATATTCTATCGAACTTCATCTAATGCGTATATTGAGACCAGATTGAGGTGCATCGACTTCCATTAGTAGATTTGTACCTGAATCATTACCCTTTACATCATGAGGTTGGCCAGTTTTTTATTTTTGTTCCCTAATCCCCATAGATTATTTTTTTCATGGTTTGGAGATGTATTTTGACTATGAAGAACCCCATAGATGTTTATTTGTGATTAATGAGGTAAAAATGGTTAGTTAGGGAGTTTTACACTGGTTTCATGTTCGAAAATAGTGACAACACATCATTTTATTTTAAGAACACACACCATGTGTTCATCACATTCGGGGAAGGTGGAATTGTTTTAAGTACACACTGTTTATTTTAAGTACACTCCAAGCATCAGTACATGGTCTTCTACCTATCTATGTGGAAGACTACATGGGAAGACCATGTTTTGAAAATTAAACGCATTTTCCTTTATGTATGGACCATGTAAATGGAAAGGGACATGTACTTAGGCAGTCACCATGTGTGAGGTCAGATGGTCTTGTAGTAAGTAAACAAGCATACACCATGTATGTGCTGAGAATGTAGTGGGACATAGTCAGACCCCATGTTTCATTTTCCTTTTATACGTACATTTTCTAGAGTAGAGTTGAGAGTACAGGTCATGTACATAGAAGTACATGTCGTATATTGTTTCCAGAAAAAGGTTTTTTCTGTGTTTTGTCCCTTAGATTTAGAATTATACTTGTGAGTAGTCCATTTTATGAATTTTTTTATATAGATCAAGATGGTAAATTTCATTTGGAATTTAGAAGCTATTAGTATGGTGTTTTCAACCAATGTAGTTCATATGTAGTATTTTCTTGATTTTTGGATATAGGATCCTTTAGGGGGTTGGGTTGTGAGCTAAAATGTCCAATTAATGGTTGAAAACTCAGTTATTGTCCTGGCCTGAGCATGGTATGGAAATTTTCTTGAGGTTTCTTGGATGGATCCCAGAAGGAAAGATCGAGTAGTATCTCTAAATATATTTTTATTGTTCCCACATTTTGGGATTAGTTACTCAAGGGTAGAGTTATTGAGAGTCATATCCTTGGTATGAGGACTAGATCTGTTGAAGCTTTTGTGATGGGTTGATGTTGTGGGATTGCAATTATCGTAAGTATTTCGGAGTTGTTGAGAATATTCTAAGAGAATGGTGAGAGTACCCTAGTTGGTGGTTTATTGATCGAGTGACCATTGGATGTCGTGGTCAGCTATTGAGAATGTCTATGTGGCATGGGTTTTATTTTGGATTCCTTATTGGCTGGTTTTTTATTGACTATTAGTTAGAAGTTACTGAGGGTTGTTTGATGATGTTTCTTATTATGGGCTTGTCCTGAGTTCTTGTTTGATATAGAGGAACCCCTCACAGGTTTTCCTTCACTTGTTGTGGCCTTTGGAATATTGAGGATTTTCTTTGATGGGAATGGGTGTTCAACTAGATGTTGTTATGTTTTCTCTGGGTTTTGGATGTTGAGACATGATTTATTCTTGGATGGATATTTTGATATAGTTTGGATTCCGTGTTTTGGAACATAGTTTACTAGAAATAGTTTTGATGGTCAAGAGAGATGGACATAAGATATATAGGTATGGTTTTAGAAATCCATAATTGATATTTTTTTTAAATGATGCTCTATATCGGTATTAATAGTTTATTTTGGGATTTTGTGTTGTATAGAGGTTCGAGAAATGTTTTTGGGTAAAGTTGATGTGATGTCACATGTTTGTGGTAATACACTAGAATAATGTTCTAGGAATAGATAGTATACAATATGGATTTTATGTCAGACCAAGGCTCTAGACACAGATAGTATACTTTGTTGTTTATGTTTCACAATAATTCTATAGGCAATGATGGCATGCCAGGTAGGATGGATGGTGGAATGATGCTCTTCATCCATATCTTTAGTTATAGGCTGATGCTCTAGGAATATTTTTTTTGATATATAGTTTGAGGGATGTACTGATGCTCCAGATATGGTTTCTTTATATACAATTTAAGTGATGTACTAATGATCAAGGAATTATTGTTTAGATATTTGGGTTTAGTTATGGACTTTTTCTCTAGTATTTATTGTTTATAATAAATGAGTTAGATTTCGGATTGATGGACTAGGTTTTGTTGTACTTTTGTAAGGTGCTTGGGGATAGATGTTTCTAGGTTCCAACTATGAGATAATGATTACAGTCTTGAATATATGGTAGGGGGTTGACATATATTAATCATCCAAATGATCAGACTATAATAGGATGGGTCCTTGTAATTTTTTGGTTTGGTCACAGCTAGTATGGATATGGATCCTACTTGTTATTGGGGATTCACGATCCTATAAACATGCTCATATATACCCCGACATTGTAAAAAACATGTATAATTGATCGAGGACTTAGACCTAAGGATCAATTATGGTTTTGTTTTTATTTAATTTTAGTTATGTTTTATCTAGGCTAAGAATTTTGAAGATCATGAACTTATGGAAGCATTTTATTGGTTCACCATTGGTGGTGGCCTATTGATATTTCTTTATCACCCCATATATATGATCCTAGGTGTGGATGAAACCATTATTTATTATTTCATGTTGAGAATAGATTCATGACGGATAGGGAGAAGGTCTAGGGTAGTATGATTGAGCAGTTTTCTCATGTGGAGTCTAATGATCAAGTTGAAGTATCTCGACTGAGGATTGGATATTGGGTGTGTGATATGGTTCAACGTTGGTAGTAGAGCTTGATGAATTTATTTTTCAGTTTTTTATTTTTTATATTTGATTATATTATTGATCAATCGATGTTTTATATATTTCATGGATGTTCTGACCTATGTTTTATTTCATTTTTTAAATATGACAATTCATTTTTAGTTAATTTATTCATTTCGAGTACTCTGATTTATATGATGTTTGTTTATTTTATTCTATTTGCGCACTCTAATATGAGGGTATAGTCTTCTAAAAATTCAACCTCATACCCTCGCTACTAGATAGCATCCTCTATAATATAAGGAGGCATTCTAGAGGTCTTTTGGTGAATCAGATAATGGCACCGATTTAGTGCCATCCATGTCATGAGATTACAACACGGCCCAAGCCTTTCTTTGAATCATCACTATATATCATAAATCATTTTCAACTTGAGTTTAGTGTGAGTATTAGTAGGTGTAGTAATTAGACTGTTCTTGGAGATAATTTCTATGAAATCATAGTGTACATGTATTTCATTAAAGGTTTTCTTTTGGATACCGTCTCTATTCACCTTTAGATGATATTATCCAAAACAAGTTTCTACCTTTGAGAAGTACTATGATCCTTGAATTTCATGGAGAAAATTACCAATACATGGAAGGGGATACTTGTTCTTTATAGTGATCTTAGTGATCTCTTGGAAATATTTTCACAACCTCTTGATCTATATTTTTTCCTAATAAGGAGAATTGGTGCACCCTATGGTGATGGACTAGGTTGTATAAAACCTATATCCAAATTCTCTTGTATCTACTTCTTTAACTCCTCTAATTATATCTGGGATATCCTATAAGGGAATTTGGAGATAATCGTGTCATCATGTATAAATTCTTTTGAAAATTATGCCTCATGATTTGGGGGAAATCCATGAAACAACCTAGTAAATACATCAGTATATTCCCTCGTTATGGAAATTTCATTAAGGTTAAGGATTTAATTTTACATACAAATTTGGGAAAGATATGATTCTTCACTTGGTATCAAAACCCACACCATTGAGGAATTTTATAAATGAGATTTATGATCTTTCTTTCATTTGAATAGGTGTGTGGTATTGTTATAGATATAAAAACATATTTCTTATTCCTCAAATAAGATGTGATCTATATAAAATGAGATCCAATCCATGCCCAGTATAGAATCAAATTCCAATAAGGGAATTATTATGAGATTTGTTATAATAAAATTTATCTATAAACAAATAAGAGTAGGGTTCAACACATGGATTTAAATGATATCACCATTGGGTGTTTTTAATATATCTCTACTTGAGGGTATCAGGGATGTTATTCAATAGTTTTAGAAAACTTATAGGATATAAAGTATTGAATAAAACCATAATCAAATAAAACCTATTCCATTCCTGATTGAATAGGTTGTGTTTGATGTACAGCTTCAATTTTACTTATCCACCTCTATGATGGTGATATCATAATATTTACTTAGATCCTTCATCTTTGATGGTTACTGATGCTGATTACCCTAAAAGAAACTTGGTTTATTGCATTTACTGAATAGTTCCACTTTTCCTTACATTTTAAGCATTAAACCATGGTTGGTGAATTTGGTAGTGCCTTCCATTATTTCATCATATTGGTTATCTTCTTCCTATCTCTTTGACACTCATGAAATTGAGGTATTTCTATCCCACACTTAATAAATATTTTCACTAATTTTAGTAAATTCCTATAATTATTATTTCTATATTTTTTATAGGTGTGTGTTTGCATCTTCTTTATTCCATTATCATTCAATCCCCTACCCTAAAACTCCATTATTCTTTTATTATATCCATATCCATGGGACCATTTTCCAAACTCCATCTCTACTTTGAGTGTACATAGAACTAATTCTTCATAACTATAAAATTATTGAATAACTAGATCTTTTCAATGATAAGGTTTTAAACCACTAATGAATCGATCAATTTTATTATCACTGTGTATCCTTTAATACTTGTGAAATTGTTCTCATAAGTTGTGATATATTCACTCCCCTTTTTCTTAACCTCTTGAAATTATCTATCTTCATAATTATTCAAAGTGTTTTAGGGGAATTATTGTTATGAAATGTCTTATTAATATTTTCTCATTCCATTTATTCCATTTTATCTTCAATATTTATATTTTTTATCATTTACCACCATTAAGTAGCTTCTCTATGTAAATGATAGACAAAAAAAGTAACTTTCTTCTTCTTGGAATAGTGGATAATTGAAAATATATTTTCCTTTGAGTCAACCCATTGTTCCATGACAAGTGGATCATAATATACAATTATTATAAGCAGTCGTTTCCATATAAAGGACTTGATGTCTAGTTACTCTTTTGGAGTAGGAGGACATTCCACATGGTTCAAGTTATTATTAATAGCCACCAGTGAAAATAATTTTTTTTCATGTAAGTTTTTATTAATTTTTACCATCGGTTAATAGTAAAAGTTCTAACGTGGGATGTTTTAAATAAGTTTATAACACCAAACATAAATAAAATATGTTTTAAGTAATTTTGTGGATGTTTTTCATGTCGGTTTTAAAATAACCGATGTAAAAAATGTTCTTCCACAATAGTTATATGAAATAAACAATGTGTAATAAACATTTTTATGTCATTTATTTCATAAGAAATTTGAGATAGAGTGATAATTAATTTCTCAAATTAGTTATTAAATAAATTACATGAAAGATATAGAGATTAAATCATTTACATCCATTAAAAAATAATAGACTTGAAAGAGGCAGAGAGATACAATTATTCTTTCATGTTAGATATTTATATAACCGATGTGAAAACCCCTTTGAGAAACCTTCTCCCACATTGGTTTTATAAAATAACTAATAGGGAAGTATTTTTATCACCTCAGTTATTTAATAAATGATGTGTAAAACTGAATAAATTATCTTTCACATCGATTACCAATTAAACAATGTGAAAATAGGTTATTAAATAAATAAATATATATATATAGTTACATCTTTCCACCCTAATCATAAAAAATAAACAAAAATTAGCAGAAAACATAATACATTAGAACCATCCTAAAAATTGAAAATTATTTAATATTTTAACATTAAATTTTACAATATATATTACAGAAAAATAAAATTGAATCAAACCTATGAAATTATTAAACCATTCATTTTGTAAGTGCCTCAGAGACTTTTTATGATAAGGGAATGGGTCACAAAAAAACTAAAAATTATGAAGAAATAATTTAACTTGTTTTTATGTTGAATAAAATGAATGAGATATCAAGTAAATGATTATAATGAAATCTAACATTATTAAACATTGAAATCATCATAGTTGAAATTATTTCATACATAAATCATATAGTGTCCAAATTATTTTACTTATTTTTTATGTAATTTATGTTTAAATGAATTTATCAATTGTAAATGACATTTATTAGTAATATATCTATAATTTAGTAACTGTAAATGATAATTGACCATTTATTTTACATATTTGATCTTGGCGGTCTTCTATTATGTTATCTCTCTATAGAACATTCATTCCTTGTTTGAAAACTAATATGAATAAAATAAATTTAAGTCATTATAATATTAATAAGTATTAAAATAATCAAACTTACATGTTTAATAAATTCATAAAATTTAATCGCTCTTCTTCGTGGACCAATCATAGCTAGTAAAGTGTCCTCTCTCTTGGACAAAAACACCCAAAATCCAATTTCCACTAATATATAAGAAATTTTAATATGATTGGTCAGTATGTTAAGATATATAATACACTTTTTAAGAAATATGTTACATACTCCTGAAGTTAAGGAAACATCCAACACTGAATAATTTCATTCTCCATAAATCTTTCAGCAATATAAATATTCCATTATATATCATTCATTGTCTAAGATACACGTGAAATAAACTATAGATCCATAAATCCTTATACACAACTATTTTTATGATCTGTATAAATTTTATAGAGATACTTAATACAAAACAAAAATAAGTATAAATTTTTAATAAATTAAACAAATAAAAAAAGTTACAAATAAACTTACATGGACAAAATGTAAATAATTTTGATGCCTAACAATTCTCCATATACAAGATCCATGATATCATTTTTCAAAATCCCCACATTCATTAAATTCCTAAAAACATTAGATTCCATTCGAATATCATATACATCCAATAACAAATATGAATATCTCAAAAATCTATCGGAACAAGTAGAAATTTTATTTTATGTCATAACAATTTGTATATATTGTTGCCTATATAGTATTTATATACCTTTAAAGTATTCCTATAAAAATAGATAAAATATGAACATTATAATGATAAAAAAATTATATCAAAATGAAATAAAAGATGAAATTTACACATACCTCAATATAAATATGTCGAACAAGTCTATTTGTCCACGCTAGAAAAGGGATGATACTTGGTCCAACTGTATTCACCTAATTGGCAGGACATGGAATTATTGATAATATATCTGTATTATCTTGTACAGTGACCCAATAATGATCTATATCTTTCTGTTGATGATGAATCGTATCGTCAAAATAACATGTCATCCCATATGCAACAATATGTTGTGGATCATCAGCATATAACTCTCAATACCTGGGAATATATGGAAGAGTGGTTTTGTAGTAGGATGATATGGAGTGGGTTATATAGGTAAATATGTATATAAGGAGTGGGATCTACTGGGGGAGTTGGGGATGTGTACGAGTTAGATCAATAGTCTGAAACACTTTTTTCAGGTCTGAACACATCGCATGTATGAAATCTCTAATCATATCCTCCATCATTATGCAAATATCCCAAAATTTATATTCCAAAGTTTCTATTTTTTTATTAACATCCTCCTTTGAAGAATATTAATAATGGGAAAATTATTTTTTACAAATACAGCTGCCAGGTATCCTTGTACAGGACCCGAGTGTTTATGATTTCATAATACTGCAGATATATATCCTTCTTACGCTCAGCTAGAAATACACCCTCTTTATTCTACTCGTCAAGTGTATCCGTTATAAAATATTTGAAAAATACTATAATGAATCACAAAATATAATAAACTGATTTAACATAAATAATTATTTACAGTAAATATCTTATGATCCTTTCAACTATAACCCTTGACTCTTTTGTAAGATATTGTCCTTTTTTCTCATCTAATCCCCATTCCATTTTTGATATCTTGTGGGGGGAAGGACGTGCATCTTCTGTTGAGCCGAAAGACCCAAACCTTAGTTTTTTAAAACAAATCCATCATTTTCCCTTCAAGTGAAGTATACCCACCCCATGATAATGTATGAGGGTATACAATTTCTTATAAAATATCATGATAAGATCTCCACAGTTTCTGTAAATTAAGAATTAAAAATCATTAGTATGATCATTAATATAAAAAAACTTCTAAAAGGAAAAATTGCACTAACCAAAAAAAATTATCCTCATATTCTTTCAGAAAATTTATTATTGGTATCTTATTCTATAAATGGATTTATATGACCTGGATTTTTATGTAGTCTATCCCTAAAAATGAATTCTGGTGTGGGGTAGATTTAAAATCCCGATATCTACTAGCGGCCAATGATAGAAATTTCTTCCAGACTCCTCCTATATTAGGTATATCATATTCTATATGATAATATTGGTGAAAACATATAGAACTATAAACATTTCAATACAAGTAAAATAATAACATACAAGTTTACCAAAATAGTCTCCCACAAGTTAGATATGGTCACTTTTTTGGCAATTCTCCAATTATCTATCAAAATACTAACTTTACTTTTAGCATGTACTGATATAAAAGTCTGGAATTTTTTTTCATGTGGACCTTTTTGGAATATTATTATCATTAAAGTCTATTGATATCTTCAGGTCCGGACTAGGAGTAATAAATAATTTTAATAAAGGTGTGTTTTCACATTTACTAACCCTACAACTCTTTTTCCCATGGAAGTTATTGTCTGCTATAAAGAATAATGAGGAGACTCATCCATAGGAGAATGTGAGTGTTCCTCCCCAGAGGTATGAGAATGATCATCTCAAAAAGTATGTGTTGTATATACTGAGGGATATTTAATTATCATGTAAATCAAAGAAACAAATAATTAGTAAACAAAAATACGAATACAACTATTATATTCAAATGTAAACTAAAAATCAAAATAAAAAAATAAAAAATTATCAAACTAAAATTAAACTAAACTAATTATAACAAATTTTCATTCATATTTATTATAATTAACTAAAATTATAACAATAGAAATTTTAGATGAAATGAAATAAATGAATGAAATAAAATCCAAAAATGTTATGTTAATAGAAAAATGGTTCAACCTAATAAATAATTTTTTATACAAAAAAGTATATTTTTTGAATATACTCTTATATAATATTATTTTTTTGATTTTATCATATTAAATTTAAAATAATAATTTTTTTCAAAATAAATTAATGTTTTAGTTAATTAACTTAAATAATGGTAAACTAAATAAAATAAATTTAATATAAAAACAATTTAACTTTTTTTTACAATATATTTTTTAATAAATAAAATAATATTAAAGTGTCTATTTTTTTGAAATTTTATAAATTAAACAATAAAATGTTACCTATAAAATTAGGAATGTACTAAAGGATTGTTTTTCCAAATTCCTTCATTATGATCATTATGTTTAGAATAAACCATGTCTTTAACATGCACATCTATATTATCTATTAACATTTCTATGGAAGTAGGGATCCTACATAAGTCAACATCATCCTCAAGTTTATCATTTTAAAAATACTATTATTTTCCTTGTAAAATAATATACAACTACATATCTAATTGATCGATAACATATAATTTTTTTTCATCTGTCTCCATGATAAAAGGATCATTTTTATATTCCAGTTTATTCATATTAAATATGGCATTCCCAATTTATTATGTATTGAACTGTTTTCATGGATAAAATATTTTCATTTAAAAAAATATAACCTAAAATTCAATGTAATCAAACTCTCAAATTTGTTTGACAACTCCTTAATATGAACATAATATCGATATTTATTTTTTGTCTTTAGAACTCAAAAAAAGAATTGTTATGAAAACACCAACACAGTACTATTTTGAACTTTACTTATGTTTTCCTGATCTTCTATATGAAATGTATTGACATTAATATAATACTCAAACAATGTTATCAAATTTAAACTAGGACCACCCACTAACCTTCTCAATGTGTTAGATTCTCTAATCTACCAAGCATGAACTCTTTAAACAATGGAAAAAATGTTTTGTTATGCTCATTAAAAGTCCACAAGTATTTTTTTTATTACATCATTTCAACACTTTAATATGAAATGTTATATATGGTTGATAATAATCTATGTTATTAATGATATATAAATGTACATTCTTTATATATGAACATGTAAATGAATTTACATTCAATCCACAGATCTCATTTCCCCCATAACTAACTCATTCGTAATGAGATGTAGGGAAACCGATGTACTCCACTATAGAAAAATAACTTGTAGAAAACTTTGAAACCACTTTAGAAATATACTTCTCAACAATAGAGGATTTATGTTGATATGGATTATTAACATATACCTTTAATATCTTCATATACCTTACAAATGGATATATCTAATATAGATATATATGTTCGTAAAGATTTATTTCTCACACAAAAAACCATTAAATGAACCATGTTTTCCAAAAAGGATGTTGGAAAATAAATTTAGAATTGAAAAAGTATATAAACCACTTCATTATCCAAGTCATTAAAAGTGTTTAGATCAATCACATTATTATAAATTGAATTAAAAAAATAACACACAATCATGATAGTCATTTTGAAATGGATGGTAAATATTCCGTGAAATGTAACAAGTAGGAGTTTTTACATCATGATGTGACAATCATGATATTTCATACCTATCAACTTCAAACCCTTTAAAGACACAAAAAATAAAGTTTAAGAATAACTTTGTAGCACTATGACAACATAAACTAACAAAAGAAAATTTTCTCCCTCTTTGATAATGTATAAAAATATAGGGGAAGTAATGTTCTCCTTCCATCAGGAGTGAGAGCTAACTCTAAATGTATTTCCATTGAGAGTAAGTACAATATTTCATTCAACCCATATTTAGTATATCCATTAATACTTAACAATTTTCTAATCAGGTTGTCCCAAATATTATTTTTCTCGTTAATGAAATCAATGTTATGTTTGACCTCATGATATCTCCAATATGGTAGCTTAGAAATTATTGATTGTTTCTTCAAAATATTTCTATAATTACAAAATTTATGTGTCTTTACAAATGTTAAATCAATGTTTTTTAACCTCTCAAAATTGTGATCAGTGTAAAACATTTTCGGATTAATAAAAAATTATTTTGATCCATTAAAATCTTTTTTTAATATTCAATAAAAGTGATACATAGACAAAAACATTTAATGACCCATTTGTAATATTTTTCACTCATGATTCAATTGATAATTCGAATTCTATTGTACACAAATTGGACAAGATTTATGACCCTTAACATTGTATCCATACAAATTACCATTGTTTGGAAGTAATTTATATTGAACATAGGAATCACATGATGTTGGAAATATTCCATTTTATAAGAATAATTCACCTTAATATATTCCTACCTTAAAATTTTCAAATCATCAATTAGTGGTCACATTAAAGCATCAATATCATTTCAATGTTGTTTTGGCCCTCATATCATTATGCTCAAAATGACATATTTTTGCTTCATAAAAAATTCTGGATATGAGTTGTAAATTACCAATAAAATAGTCTACAAACAATGTGTTCTACTAAGAATTAAATATGGATTCATTACATCAGTGCATATTCCAAGCCTATGATTTCAATGTTCATTTATAAATTTAGGAAAAAAGTGATCAATTTTTTTCCACTTTGGACATTCAATTTGATGCCTTAATTTTCCATCACATATCTACAAATCTATATGTCATCCTAAACTTTTTTATCAAGTGGAAAATAAATGTTTGAAATGATAAATTATTGTAAGATACCAAAATGCCTTGGTAGGGGTCTCCATAACCGCTAAATCAATATGTGATTTTCTTTTAACTTATAGAATGATGTCCCACATTAGGACACTCTAATAGATATTCAAATTCTTTAAAATATATCACATAGTGATTCGGGAAAACATGTAGTTTTTTACCCCAATCTCATTGGGAATATAATATTATTCTCATTATAATTTAAATCTAGAAGATCATTATCTTTATGAATAATGTCATTAAATAATTATTCTAACTCTGTAAAACTCTTGTCACTACATCCATGTTTTTTCTTCAGGTTAATCAATCTTAACACCATAAATAAAATCTTAAATTACATACAACCTGTATATAATTGTTTTTGGGAATCACCATATAGATGTTTAGTTGTTAGTTGTTTATTAATTTCCTCTAATTCTATATCAAGAATCATTTCATCAAGTTGATCATATCTGTCATCTTGAAAAGCACAATCATCAATAGATATGAAAGTCTACCCAGTTTCACCATGCCAAATCCAAGGGTTGTAACTCGAATTAAAACAATGATAAATTAAATGATCTTTTATCTAACTTCTTTTTCGCTTCTTCAAATTTAATCATTTAAGTAACAGAAAGAAAAAAATGTTTTTTTTTTGAACATTTCTTTTAGAAAATTCCAAAAAATCATCAACACATTGCTCATATTCATCACCTATTTGAGTTGAAATAATATAAATTCAATTCATTTTTTATAACAAATATAAAAAAAATAAAAAACTATATCTTGTAAAAAGAATACACTTGTGATAAAATTGATTCAGATGGGGAAATAGTAGATTATTACAATGATAATCAAGTTTTTAAAGTAATACAAGGTAAAATTATCTAACCACATAAAAGATAATAGGATGTTGAATAAACTAATAAAGTTCCAATACTTTGGAGGTATATTATACATTCACCAATTAAATAATGATTAAAGTTACATATCTATAGAACATAAATGTGAAAATAATCACAATCCTAACATATCATATTGAACACATGATAAATAAATTGAATTAAAGAAGATTTAAAAATATTTTATCACAATCCATATCAAAAAATAAGTTGGGGGGTTTCATTAGAATATATATCTTGTAGATAAAAAAACATTAAAGGGTGTTGATGTTCTTGAAAGATACATTATAATAGCATTATAAAGTTACATTGTAAAATAAAAAGAGGATATATTGAAATTTCTTATTAAAATTTATTAAAAACGGGTAATTTATAAAATATTAATATTATAAATAACATTGAAAAATATATAAAACCAAAAAGGGAAACATAAGAAGGAAACTAGAAAATTTGATGAGAAAATTCATTAATGCGGAAGGAATTACATAATTGATTCCCTTAAAAATTTTCTAAAGTTAAAATAAATTGATATAAACATATGAAATTATTAAATATATAAATATATATATATAATGATATCCATAATATATATATATATATATTATAGACATTGGGAAGATTTATTCTAATTTGAAAAAATTCGATTAATAAGGGTTAACATACATGAAACAATTAGTTTGTGACTACAACATAGAAAGATGCCACATCCTTTAAAATTAAGGATGATATAAGTTGGGATATGGATATTTATATATATCAAGAACTATTGGATTTTTCATATAACTATCTCTTTATAAATAGATGAAACTTCAAATATTTTATATGAATATTATTTCCCTTCTTTTTTATTTGAATATTAAAATATATATATATATATATATAAATGTATAAATGAGCAAAATACTTTCATTACATGTTATATAAAATAATTTTAAAGTAGTAAAAACAAGGGAAAAGATATTTAATTGGAAAAACTAATTCATACTATAAATAAAATAAAAATCTATTAATTCTCACTTTCTAAATGATATTTGAACCATCAAGAAAACTAATTGGAGATGTTCAGATCTATAATCAAATATATAATGTGGAAGCTGAAAAAAACTGAGGGTGTATGAAGATGGTAATTGAAGAATTAATTGTACCAGATTGAACAAACGTAGGTTAGGGATCCCCTGAAAAAATATGAATGAAAAGTTATAAACGATAATGTGTGAGGCTTAATTCAAATATGATCAGATCTATCTTTGATGCATAAGAAAAGGTTGATGAAACTTGAGGGCGTATTAAGATTGAAATTCAAGATTAGTCCATTGGATCGAATAAACAAGAGATTTAGGGCTGGGGTGAGAGAGAAACAAGACCTGCATCATGATAATGGAAGACTGTGAATTGTATCATCTTTCAAATCATTAAATTTTAAAATATATATAATGTCAGTTATCATATAACCAACATGAAAAATTGATCATTCAAACCAGTTAAATTATAGAAATGAATTGAGTGATAGGTGAACATGTATTTATTCAAGTTGGTTTTTATATAGTTGATGTGAAAAATGGATTTTCCACATAGGTTTATGTAACAAAGGACATTAAAAAAGCAATATTCATAGATTTTCAAATCAGTTCTAGAAAACATATGTAAAAAATATGTCATTATAAATATTTTTTGTTCTAGTGAGCCGAAGATAGTTGGGTTTATATTAGCATAAATTTTTGAACTCCACCCCCCATGGAATTGGTAATGTCGTTCTGACAATATTTTTAATATATATTACATAGCGTACTCGTCGTGTTTATCCTAGTTCCCATAATTTTCTAAAATAGAAACGTTTTGAGAAAAATGTAAGTCAATAAAGAATGAATAATTAATTTATTTTCATATTCAAAAAAATTATCAAGTAATATATTACATGATACTGAAGTTTATCCTAACATTGCTCTCAAATTATGATTTTAGGATCACGTACTTTAATTTTTTCTAAGAAAAATAGAAATAATTACTTTATTTATATATCCTTCATAATGGATTTTAAAGAGAATGTGAATCTATCAATGTGTATCACCCAGGAATGTCAAACCAAGTGTGTGGTAAGGCCCTCTACTCATTCTCTAGGTGAATATCATTTTAATACTCAACCATCACTTTTGGTGTTATTACCCCTAGGTGAATCTTCACCATAACCACATCCACTTGTAGTACCTTGAAAGGGATGTCATTCCTTATATACCACACACCCCTTTTTTACTAAAATTTTGGATTATTTCTTATATTTAGAATTGTACCTAGGGTTTCTTACTAATTTTTTTAATTCCTAATTCACAAAATAACTAATTTTATTTATTGATACAAACTATAGATACTGTAAATTTTCTTACATTACTATTACATAATTAATAATTTAAATAACATAATATTAACACCTTCCAACATCAAAAGGTTTTGGATATTGGTAAAATTAGGTTCATACATCACTTATACATAATAAAATAGAAACATTATTTAATTATTTATTCACATTCCTACTAAAGCTCTAATATTATGTTCACTACATATATTAGCCTAAGTATATACATCAAGAAGGGGTGAGCTAAAATCATAGTAAGGGGAGAAATAACATGGAAGGAATATAATACATGGGATAGCATAAGCATCATTGTCATAGTAATTGTATCATAATAATAATAATGAAAAAAATTAGGAAAATTAAGGGAATGTGGCATATTAATAATAATGAAATATCATAACAAAGTGGTCAAATACCACAAATAGGTCTGAACAAATCTAACATCATGTTTATGCTTTATATATGTTCATACATCCTAACATCATAATTATTAGAAAAATAGCTTAATTTTCATTAATTTTATAGATAAAATCATGATAAATATCACATTTACAAATGCATTTGAAGTATATATAATTATAGACTCCCCTATCATATCATAAGATGACCATAATCAAGAGCACAAAAAAATGAAATATATTGCAATGATAAACATGAAATAAACAAACAGAAAAATAATGGGTTTCATAACAGTATTTTGAATCACATCTCAATGAATAACCATTGAGGTTCCCAAAATAACAAGTGAAAAATATTTTTGAACATAATATTATTTTATAAAATATTATGGACATGGAGATAAAATAAGTATTTTAAAATGAATCAATGAGATGTTTTGGATGATATGGTCTTTTTGGAAAATAATTATAGGTCACTTTGAAATAATCTCTTAAAAGTAGAATAATGATTATTACCAAGAAATAAATAAGGAAATAATATTTAAAGGAATTATTTTATGGAATTTATAAGATTACACGTTGAAAATTAATACAAAAAATTGATAAACCAAAACATAATAAGTTGATTTCAAGATTCCCTTTACCTTAGATCTCTATTTACTTCATCGCTTTTATGCCTCCTATATAATAAACATAAATTTATTTTAACATGAAACTAGTAGTTAATTATTTTCATTTATGTTACTCTGAATCAATTATAATCATTTGTTTTTATTTCATTATTTTCATTGTTAAAGGTGTATGGTTTTGATGTTATGTTTTCCCTAAAATTAACCAATCTTTTTTTATTTTATCCTTTTGATTATTTCAATTTATATATTGTTAAAATTAACTCTAAAAGATTATAAATATATATAGTTATACATTTATATATTATAAATAATTTATTATAACCGTCCATAAAAGTGGTGGAAAGTATGGATTTGTAAATTCTATCATGGGTGGTTAACCAGTCATTAATGGGACACTATCAAATGAGGGGGTTTGAGATATATAATGTATACTTATATTATAAATAAATTTATGAAAATAGATTACCATTATCAATATTGGAATATCCTTTTGATGAAGTGTTAATTAACACAAAGAACTTATCTTAAAGTCAAAATAGTTTGTAAGAAAAAATGGTATGGGAGGCTATCTCATGTAAATCACTTAGGGCCATGTTAATAAAGATTAAATATTTTAATTCCCCAAATAATTGTACATAAGTCCACATAGGTATAATTGGCATTCTCTTTGTGATATGATAAGAGTTGTTCATGAGTCATCACTATGGATCATTATAAGTGGAGACATATCATTCTGCAATAATAATTAGGTTAGATCCAATTTTAAATTCTTGGATGCCCAACTATGGAATTAAACTTGAGGTAGGTTTCTATCCATCCTTAACTCATGGAGTATATTCTCAATTTCCAAAAATAACAACTCTTCAACAACATCAACCCATTTGATTAACCAGATAAATTCTACTTTCCTTATTCGATTTTGGGATTTTACACTAACACATACTTAATTGACCTCACTCATTCTTATCCTCAACAATACTCCCTGGTCAATCTCCTTTTGTGTAAAAATATTCCTATAAAACTCAAATTTTTGGTTTGGTGTATCAGGAATGAAATTATTCCCACTAATGATGTTGTGAAAAAAATGGGAATTCATCTTTCTTCTTAATGTGTGTGTTAAGTGGATGTCAAGTCTGAATGTATTATTCATCTATTATTTAATGGGAAATGGTTAAAAAATTTATGATATTTACTTGGAGGTTCCTATTAAGGTTTTAATTTTTTGGACCGATACATTTATTCCTACTTCAATATTCATACTGGTAGTGGACCCAACATTAAAGGTCTCTAAATATTAATTTTAGCAGGTTTTAATGTCATATGAAACTATAAAAATATAGCTCACCGGTAGATTCATTCCCTTTAAAATGGTTATTACAATATATTTTCTTGTCATAAGTTTTTAATATCATTTCCTTGTGTAAAGAAGCCACACTGACATCATATATCATGATTTTACTTATACATCGTTTTTTAAATGAGGGTGTATCTGCTATATAGATTGTTTGAGAATGGGTGTGTCAGAAGGCTCCTCAACAAGGTTTTAAGTTTAATACCAATGGTTCATACTTGAGTGTGTTAAAATGAGGAGTATTCCATGTGTTTGATGGTAGAATTCATGTTATTATGGAATTTTCATCCTTTTATGGAAAGAGATCTTCCCTCCAACTTGTAGAAAACTCCATGCTTATTGGAGTTATTCTCTATAGGTATGATAACAATAAACTAGATTCAATTGAATATGATTAATTCCTACTCATAAAATACTAACCTAGAAACTATTCCTCTCACTAGATCATAGAATACCCAATCTGGAAATGTCATAATCTGATACACTCGAATGTGGAAGTCCTTCGCACGTGGAGTAAGGGGAATAAAGAAGTATACCTCCTTATCTATAAAGGAATTAATCTTTATCCTATTATAATTTAGACAAATTTTTTTATTTAACCTTGTATTTTAATATCATTATATAAGGGTATTCCCTTATATTTCACTACTTTTGGCCACTTTGAGGCTCCGGTTTTCTCCTCTCTTTCTCCCTTCTCTCTTTTACCCTTTTATTATAATAAAAGTTTGGATTTAATTTATTCAGATCATGTTAACAAACTATTTTATTATTTTAATAATTTTTATTGTAAAACAATAGTATGATATGAAATTAGTAAATAATAGTGAAATAAAACAAACAAAGGACCTTACCTCTTTTTTAATGTTAATCCTTCTCAACAACCATTAACTTCTTAAAATATTGGATCTCTATGACTCCAAAACATACCTATGGATTTTATGTGGATTAAGGTAGGGTAATTAAGTATATATTTGTCTTTGTAAATTTTAGGTGAAGTGGTTTTCCAATGGGTGGGAGAAGGTACATTTATACATGAGGAGATATATTTTTTAGGATAAAATATTGAATAAAACAAAACATCCAAGGTAAAATTTTCACTAGTGAAATTTTTGAATGTATGAATTATATTTGTTTAAAAAATATATTTATATATTATACATTAAAACAATTTATAAATTAAATTCATTTATTTATTAAAATTTAATGTGGAAAATCAAAATTTGTTTTTTAATGGAATACTTTAGAATTTAGACTTTGGAAAATACATTTTAGTTTACAGATTTGAATTTCATAAATTATTTAACTTATTATACATGTTTTTGGTTAATCATAAACTTATATAATTAGTTATGTTATTATAACATCAAAAATTATGTAATTTTAAACAAACTAGTTATATAAAAACTATATTTTTACTATTCACCTAAAAACAAAGTTTTATTGAAGTTACCAAAAATCACCCTAAGAAAATTTCAATGTTATTATTCCAATAATTAAATGAATTTTATCAAAATATTTTTATAAATATAGAAAATTTTAACTATTAACATAAATATAATTTTGTTTTTTGAAACACATTAAAATACAGTTTATTAATAATGTGATGATATTTTATTTGAGTTTTAATCATGATGTTTATTTTATATAATTAAAATATTAATATTTTATTATATTACTAATGATAAATATTATTGATATGAAATTTTACTATTTTGAGGTTGATTTATTATTCCAACTATCAGGTTACTATTCTTAACGGTCATATTATTCTTCCAATGGTTCATATTACTTCAATATATAACCTTTAATTACTTTATTCATCATTCACCTAAATTACTATCAATGTTTTATATTATTAATTTTTAAAATCTTAATTGGATTACTGAAGTTCTATCACATTTTAATAGTGTTATTCATGAGTGTGATAATTCTAGGATATCAATGTGATCTATATTTTTCGTTTTTACTTTATTTTATGTTTTTTTATTATACCATGGAACTAGTTTTCATTTTCATGGATATATTTATTATTTAAATTTTATTTTCCCCCATAAATATTTAATTTGTTTTCTGTTTAAAATTTATTAAATTCATAAATATTAAAAAAAATTATTTATTCAGAAGGAAAATTCAAAATATTAAATTTTGGGATGTAAAAAAGGAGGGGGGAAACCCTGTTAAAATATAGTTTTACCCTCTAAATCCACTAAAAATATATAATAAAATGGATTGGATGTAAGGATGAAGAATATGTGAAGATCCATTGATCTCTCTCCCTCTATCTCGGTGGGATGTGGTAATAAAAATGGTAAGAAGTTGGGGTTTCAATTCAAACAAGGGTATATTCATTTTAGAAAATTTCAGTTCTAGATAGCCTACATGGTTTCGATACACAATTTACAAAATTTTTTCCAAACCATGCATCCCCTACTGAAATCGAGATAAACCCCTCTTATGGATATTCAACATGAATATCCAAATCTTGTCCAAAAGCGTTCACAATCAACTATAGGAACACCCTATTTATAAAAATAACCTACATGGAATATACTAAACCGTTCACAGTCATACACTAACTATACACCACAAGAAAACCCAAACATAAGTGTATCTTGAATAACTCACCCTAATAGTACTAAATATATGTGTCCCAAATGTATGATTTAAACCACATACATAAGGGTAATTTACAATGTTCTCTAAAATGTGCACTAAATGTGAACCTCTAAGTGAAAAAAACATACGTAAGGGTAACTCACACAATTCCCCACTTATGTAAAATTTATCTATATGATTCATCCACAAACATAGGGTTTTCCTCATGATTACTACTAACCATTCAAAAACCATTCAAATTGCAACAAAGGAAATACTTACATATGAAAAAATGAAATACATGAATACTACTAACCATATGGTAATTGTTAGCCTTGAAAATTATTTATAATTTGAAATCCTACATCCAAAACACCCCAAAAATGTAATTAATGAAAATTATATAATATTTAAAATAACTATTTCATGGGTATTTCATTATTCCCTCCCCACATTCCATTATCTTCCTCCATTAATTCATTGGAAAGGTATAAATAAATGAGTAAAAAACATCTTCACCCATTCAAGGGTTTAATAGAACCAAGAAAATAAACTAAGTGTGTAGACACCGATAATTCAGATAATGAAAGAATATTCCTTTTTTCGACTTACCTATTGATATCAGTAATAATTATACACAACCATCAACTTATATTTGGATACCTGAGGTCGAATGGTCAGAAAAACTCAAAGTGGTACAATGAAAAAATATAACGTTGAAAATACAAAACTACTCAAGATTAATGAGACAAATACTAAAACTTCATCAAACATGTCTAATCCTAATACAAATCCAAATTAAGGAACATGATACCCAGTGATCATGGAGACTAATAATAGGTTTCAAAAATATTTTGAATTCACCTAAAATGGTGATATAAAAGAACAGAGATTCCTACCAACAAAATATTACTAAAATAAACATGTTTCCTCAAATCACCAAGGAAAATAATAATTCTCCACTAAACACAAGTATTTACTCAGTAAATCAACTCCAAATTCCATAAATGAATAAACACCAATGGATAACACACTTTCCATAAGACTAGGTCATCCAATTGATAAAAATACAATAAAAATAATTATGTAATATATATTTAAATCCTCAAAATGTATCACTATAAATGAAATGGAATTTAACCTTGGGTTATGAAGACATAGAGAAAATAACTTAAGACCATACTAAACATTAGTGTGTGAGACACATAACCATAAATAGAACTTGGAACCTAACATGTCCCATTCGACTACCTCTTATTTTCCTATTATATCCTCAAAAGTTCATCAAATGTGTTCAATGATGTTTGTAGTGATCTTGAAGTGGAAAGATGCTATCTTGATTGTTTCTGGGAATTTTCTTTGTTATATAAGACTCATGGAATTTGTAATAGTGTATGTAATCCCTATATAGAAAAATTTTATGTACTATAACTTATTTGAGTGGTACCATTCCATCATAGGATGATGAGTATTAGGATAAAATTCTCTTTGAGGGATCCCTCTTAGTGGATGGTTAGTTCCTCTATGGATTAGTGCATAGATCATAGCCTTGTTATGAAGAGGTGGGTAGGGAGTCATCCCTTTAAGAAGTGGTGTTGTTCAATTAGTATTAGGGTTTAGTTGGGGAATATGATTTCCTTATTGTATCTCCAGATACAAACCCTCTTCAACTAGTATTTTAGTAGAGGGGTATTCAGATTTAGGAATCCAATTCCATTATTCCTAATATAAAGGAAGTGGCTTGACATATCCCTAAATCTGGTGAGGTGATGGGTAACTCATTTCAGCCAATTTCTACATTAGTAGAATAAACTTTTATAACTCCTTGATTTTGGATAATAGGTAAGAAACAATTCACCTACATGGGAAAAATAATGGGATTTTATCACAAGGTTCGGGTCTTAGAGTAATGAATTTATTATTCCATCTTAACCCACGTGTCTGATTTATATGGCCAAAAATTCCTCTACTTATCTGATTTAATTTTTTAAATTAATATATATAATTATAGATATATCGAATCTCCTAAAAATTCTGATTTTGTATATTTTAAATCAAAATCTAACCATGCCTATTTTCTTTGTGTATAATAACTAGAACATTGGGTGGAGCATATCAAAGATTGTGCTCATAGGTAATGGAAGAAACACTCTTTGTATGAAAAACTATGAAATAAAAAAATAAGGTTCTTATTAAATTATTCATTTAGATTTAATTCATCATCAATCTTGGTCAAAAAATTACTATTAGGGATACTAAACATGATTAGATATTCTACATTTCAGTAGTGTGTGTGAAATTTGATATTGAGAAAAGAGAAGTGTTATAGAAATAATTTGGTATTTTTTATTCATATGGCCCCCTTACTCAATGTGGTAGATTTAAAATCTATTTTATAGTCCATAGGGTAGATATTTGGATGAATATTATTGAATAAATCTATTTAGGTCTTTAGTAATCCTTTAATTATCAACCTATTAATCAACCTGGGATACTCAGTTGATCTCTTTACCATGTGTAATAATAGGAAGTGTAGTAGGAGATCCTAATTTTGTATGGATGCAATCCTATAATTATTTAAGGGATCTATATCTTTCCCAATTATATGGTTATACATCTAAATCATGCACTTTAAAACCATTCTCTTCTCATAATCAATATTGGAAGATCCTATAATGGTAGTGATTCATTCTTTTTTTCTCAAGTGATTTTCTCAATAAAGAAGAATTATCACTAATTTCGGAAATATTTATGAGGTTTCTAGTTCAAGGGAATCCATGGGACATCCTTTAAAGGAAACATAGATGCATAAAAAAATAAATTATTTCAGTATTCAAAAGTAAAATAAGATAAATAAGTTATCCTTGAGAAACATAGTGATGAAATTTATCAATTAGATAATATATTATAGGTCTGATAGGAGGATACAATTAACCTCAATGTGATGAGTATTTAGTGACTTCTAAATGTGCCTCTTCTATTATAAGAGAGGGTAGACTAGGAAATAAATTAATTTAGGTGGCTCAAATATGGGGATAAAAATAAAACTTTTATTTACACATTCATTCCATAATGTAAATTTGTTGGTAATATTTATTTAAATCTTTATAATTGTGCTTTTTCTTATGATATTAAAATTATAGGGCATCTTTTATTGGATCGCATATCTAAATAATTGAATGGGTCTTGGGTAAGAAACATTTAGGGCCACCTAGTAGGTAGTGACATTTATTCTCTCTTCAAATCCATCTAAAATGACATTTATGATCATGATAATTGTTTCATCATATATTTTCCAGAGGAGAATGAAATACTTGTAACTATGAACAACCTAATCCAAGATAGTACCAACACCAAGATGTCTTCTTCAGATTAATCTATATATCTTCTAGGGTAATTATTAAACATTAATTCATCTTAGATATTTAGGATTTCTATAAAATTGATACCTTAAATAACATGTCTGATTCGACATCCTTGGTTTTCAATATTAAATTTAATCATCCCAATTACTTATATCAATTTTTTGGATAAATTAGTGAAATTTATACTAAATAACTATAGAACATATTCTTAATTACATACTTAATTTAATCCCTCTAAGGATCATCTCCAAATACTAACATGGTTTTATCAAAGAAAAAAATTAAATTTTCTATATACCTTTCTTGAGAAATGGATATGATCATTAACATAAAGATTAAAATAAACAAGATGATCCATATTTATATGGAAAGGGTAAATAGAAAATTGAGTGGGACATAATTCTTTAGACCATGAGGATAATGGTCTTCTAATAGTGGTGTCCTAGAATATTCATCCACTTATTTACCTTGTCCTATTTATAAGTTTATATTTTTTTTAATAATTATTATCTTATTTAAACCCACTTGTGGCTTGAGCCAAGGTAATCAAATTTCACTGAGCCTCTTCATCCTCTCTCAATGTTATCTCATTATAAATCTTAAATAAAATCTATACAAGAGAGATTAACCCATTCAAGGGGAATTGAAGAACCATTGGGGTGCCTCGACTTTTTTTCACTGATTACATGACAATTTTCCTTAATGCTATACAATGGTTGATAAAATAATTCAATGAAATTATTAGATGGAATGAGGGATAGAGTAGTAAAAATTGAATCCCATAAATAGTAAATTGAATGTGTCTGATAAATTCTACCAGAGATTTCCCCTACAGATTGAGACATGGCTTGGGATAAAAACAAGTAAGCTTCCTTTAGAATATCATGGTTCCCCTTTCCATTGGGAATATGTTGGTTCATCTCTTTTATGTATTATTGGGAAGTATCTAAGGGAGGATAAACAATTGGAATATAAAGTTTATTCCTTTTTATGGTAGTATTACTCTAATAAATATCATCTGTAATTTGGTCCCCATGAATGTATTTTATTCATTAAATCCCCCATATAAAGTTCTTCAAAACATAGAGAAGGTCATGTCCATATTCATGTTAAAAACCTACTCAGAGGAATATTTGGATTGGTTGAGTTGGATAAGGTTATAATTTATATTTATAGAGGGAGACATTAATTGAATAAGTATTATGGAGATCATGCATTATTTGTTAGAAAATTGGATTACAATTTTATAGGAGGTAAACATTTTTGGGAACATTTCTCAAAAAATAAGTACGGTAAGGTACCTAAATCATTAATAAAGCTAAATTATTCTTCATATTTTCTTTGGATAAATCTTCATGACCTTTTGAAAGATCTTTGGGAAAAGTCCTTGTGGATTATTGAATGGTGTGACACTCATTTATATAAATATATCTGTATATGAGAGGATTAATTTTTCCATGGATACCCCAACACTATACATTAGATTCAAAGAAGCGAGGGAGGAACCAAAATTTACTAGAGTGGTCATGGATTTAGAATTGTGGTAGGTATTTAAAAGCATCCACATTCCAGATGAACCAGATTACTATATTATTTCTTTATCAGAATCTAGAATGTTCAAAGTGAAGGATTATTATAACTTCAATCACACTTGGTAAGGAGTATAGATCAGGGAAGATGTTCTTTAGGGTGAGAACATCCTACCTATGTTGATCTTACTTGTAATTCCCAAAACCTAAAATCATATATACGATGCTAAAAATACATTATTTATTCAAATCATTTGATACCAAGTGAGATGAATCATGAAAAACATACATATATTTATATAATTTCAAAATTGCATCTCCCAAATACTCACACAATCCCAGAACCATAATATTGTAATTTATTTGGAGATTAGATATATAAAAATATTATTTTACTTATCTATGATAATTTCTCTATAATTTCACCATACTAAATCCTCTTCTATACATTTATAATAGTTTAGCCATCTTCTTAACTAAGGTAATATAAATCGTATTAAAGGAATGATATCAAATGCTCGGTAAGGGAAAAACTAATCAATATGTCTTCAGGAATTGGGTACTAATCATGATAATGGGTTAAATAAATTATTAAAAAGGACATGAATAATATGAATTGTTCATACAGAATAATAGAATGAAACATAATCCCAAATGATCAAACATATTATATGGAATAATAGTGTTGAATAAAAGTGTGGCACAAATATATTAATAATAAATCATAATATAATGGAGTAGGAATCACAACCGGATTCTCATAATATAGTAGAGAAGTTATAACTATATGATTCCCAAAATATAGTAGACAATGTCCCATAATGGATTGTGTTCATTCCCCAATCCATGACATGTTATATTATGAGGAATAATTATTTTCCCAGTGCATTAGATAGGTGTATAATTTTCACCATCCCAATACATAGTTTACTAGTCCCTTAGGGGTTTGGGTTCACTCCCTATTCCCTTTAATATTATCTCATGAGATACCAATCATTACCCAATGTAATTTAGGGCTATAAAATTAATGGATCACCCCTAAAACAATTAAAACCATATATAATTTTTCCTCAATATCATACAAACTTTCATAATTTCATCATTGATTAATTAACCTATATGAAAGAAAAAAGTTTCATTAAAACATCATCAAAACATAATCAATATAAACAATATAGAGAAAGTAATTGGATGGTATCATAATATCATACCTCTAGTGAAGCATAAAAATCTGTAAATTATTTTGACCAGGATGAAAAATAATATATAAAATCCATAGAAATATAATTATAAAAAAAGAGAAAATAATAGTTTCTATTAGTAACTCTTAAAGACTAAAAATTAAAAAACAAATGGTAATATAATTTTAATTATAAAAACATGGAAACTTGTAAAGGAAATATGATATCAAATAATGGCCATGGCATTTGGAAAATATGATCGATCCATAAATACTAAAAAAATTGATACTTTTATATAAATGGGAAAATTTTATTATTATGGAAAATTTTTAAATATAGTTATTTTAATAATTTTTAAATATATTAAATTTTTTTATAAAAAACCTTACTTAAACTTTTTGATATAAATAAAATCTTGTCTAAAACATTTTCAAGAACGTGATTACAAAATTGAGAGATTCCCAACCTAAAAGAAGACATTATGTAGGTTTTATTAAAAAAACATTATTTTTATATTTTTAGTCCCAAAGAATGGGGAAATACAAATAATGCTTGAAAACACCATAAATGACCTTGTAAGAAGAAAATTTATGGGTTTTAGGAAATAAATTACATATAATTTCCCATAATGGAAATTTAATCATAAAGAGTCTTCATAAAAATTGATATTGTAACATGGACCCTTACTGATTTCTTAAATCCTAATAATTTTAATGAAAAGAACCATCAAAATATTATTATGTCATATATATAAAAAACAAAATAAATAATGCTCTAAATATATAATATATGTTACTAAAGTGAAATTAAGATGAGGAAACCCTTAAAACATTGGATTCTTTAAATTAGAATCCCATTAAATATATAACTTGAGATACATTTTTATATCCCCTCAATTCCATTATATTTTTGTAAAAAAATCCTTAGGTTAGTAAATACACTACAGAATAAAAAACAATTTTTAAACATGATATATGTCTCAAATAAATAGAAGTGAGTTGAGAAACCTTTTCTATAACTCTTTCCATCCATGAAAGTTCATTAAACTCCTATATAATAAAAATAATTATTTTAATAAATAATTTTATACCATTATTCATATATATTAACCTAAAAACACATTAATTATGTTCATTCATTATAAATTTATTAGTTAGCTATTGTTTATATTTATTATCGGATGTTTGAAACCTTGATTCTATTGTGTGAGTTTCATAATGGTGATGTGGAACCCTACAATTTGATAAAACATTCATCATTAAAAGATTATTTAAGGTACTAGAATATATGTTTCGTGATTATTAATAATATTCAAATTTCATTCCATGAGTTTTTAGTTACTATTCATGAATATGAAATCAGTAACAATCTTGTTTCTAGTAATTTACAAATATTAACGGATTATATTATAATGATCACTAATTTTTTTGCTTTATACTTTCAAAAACATATGATTGAACTATATTCATCCTTTTTATCATATATATATATAATATTTATTAATCATTCATTTATTTTGGTGATAAAAAATGAAACACATCACTCATGGATGTGGTAGACCGCACGTACACACATGCGATTTTTTCATTTTTTACAATTGATGAATGAGAAGAAAGGTAAATAATAATTTATATTTATAGAATCAAAATTATATCATATAAACCATATATATTCATTATATTGTCTATATAAACATCCATGAAAGGTGATTATGAAAAATGAATTATAACATTTTGTGGTCGTGGTAGTCTATATCTATACATGAGAGAAATTTCCATTTTTTATTATTTGGAAAGGAGAAAGAAAATAGTTGTAAAAATAATATAATAAAAATTTAGTATAGTAAAGATACTTATTTCATTATTTTATGATTGTAATAAGAAGTTTTTAGTACTATTGACATGAAATAATCTTGGAAATATAAATGAGAACATATACCTCTTCAATGGATAATCTCCCTTGAGAAACACTTTAAGGATTCATGTATGGGTATTTTGGATAGAACATTACCAATAGGTCATTTATAAGGGTTCTGGGAATGAATATTAGTATATCGTGGTTCATATAAGGTTATATAGTTGTTCCAATTAGTGAAAAGATGAGGTTCCCTTTTAACTGAGGTGAGTGGAACCCTTTTAAATACCCTTAACTTTACAATAATATAAATCCATTTTCATTGAAAAGTGGAACAAAATCATTAAAATTTAAAATATAGTATAATAAAAATTTGAAATCCACTCAACTAATCTTATTTACATGAGTTTTAGTGAAAATATTCCTTATCTCTTAGGTTAACCCCTCCCTACAACCCAAATATTTTTACATGATACTCTTGTGGAAAACATTTTCCATGGTAACTTTTTTAAGAACAAAAATTAAGGTCATATTATTAAATAATATTTATACTTTTGATTCCAAATATAGAGTCCATTTTTCAATATTAAATTTCATGATTTTGTACAAATTAAATTAAACGTAAGTAAGAATAATGAAATTACAATAGTTTCATAAAAATTTATTTTTACGCATAAAAACATTTTTACTCCAGAATATTGTTTATAATTCATTCTCCTAAAACTTATTAATATATGAATAGAAAGTGGATATTTATGTGGATTTAAAAAATCAAAAACCAAATGTAACCTTTTAAGTACTTGATTAAATAAATGGATTAAAAATGGTTCTTTTATTTGAATAAAACACCACATATGTTCCAAAGTGTTAAACATATATTTTAAAATCCAAAATAATACTTTTAAATAATTTATTTTAGTAATTTAAATAAATATATTATAAATACAAAGGTTTAATAAATTTTACATCACTATTATATCATTATTAGTTCTTAAATGTGATGGTATTTGTAAAAATGGTATTTTCATTATTCACCTAAAAATCATCCCTTTAAAGGAATCCAAAAAAAATTCTCCATACAATAATTTTGACATTATGAATATAAAAATAAATTTAATTATTTTAAACTAAAATTATCGAATTATCAAATTTATATTTTAAATAAAATAATAATAATATATAATGAAAATAACATTTTTAAACAAAATAGTCCTGTTTAACCAAGAAATATTATATTATATTTCATTATCATTAATCAGCCATTTTATATATGACAATAATTGAATTTATTAATTATTAATTGGATTATATAATTAATTTTTATTGATATCATTCCAAAAAATAACTAAATTTAATAAAAAATCATTATTCTTAAAAACAGTTCAAAAGAGTCTCTTTAGAATCAATTTTATTTTTTTAAGAGAATTCAGCCCCTTTTATTTTATAAATTCATTTATTTTTCAATTTCAATAAACTATATTATAATTTATTCAACCATGTATTATTGAATCATTATTGAATTAAATTTTATGTTGTGTGAATCAAGAGATACCAAATGTATCTAATTTAATTTGAATGAAAATATATTCTAATGTATTGGGGTGTCACATTATATCCTCTTCAAGATATTGCCTCTACACCATTTTTATCTCTCTCAATTATGCAATCGTCTTAAATATATTCATGAATAAATATATAATTTCTAATGAAATTGAAACCTTAATAACTTGGGGAATACTAGGAAACTCCTCTCATGATTCGTTATTAAGACTTGTATAATGGAATTAATCTTGCTTAGGATTTTACAGTTATACTTTAACTATCAAATGACCATAGGTTGATATAAAAGGTGACTTCCTTGTTATGGAAACTAGTTTTACCTCTAATTATAGGGAAGTAATTAATTATCAAAATCATTAATAATTTAACTAAATAGAGAATAATATTATTTTCAAGAAGTGTGTTCCCACAATTATTAACTTGGGATACAATAATAAAACAATTATAAGTTTTCTTCAATAACTCTATATCAAGCCATTGTGGTGGTTATTTAATTCTATTAGAAAAAATCCAAGATATAATATTGTATCTAAAACTAGAATCTATTAATACATCATCATATTTATACTTGATAATAAGTGTAATTTAATTATAACTAGTACTTACCCGTGCATTCGCACGGCAATACCTTCAATGATTATTTTCAAGAAGACAAAACTATATTTAAAAGTTAATAAAGAACATGAATATTGAATATACTGAAAAATTTGTGATACTTAATATTGAACTATAATTGGATAAAATATAGAGAATTGAAAACATAGGAAAATAAGAATAAGAAAATAACAGAAGAGAATATGTAAGACAATATTGATAGCATATTAGAGAATATATGAAAATATATAAGAAAAAGACAAGTATACCATCATTGTACTAAATAATCCATCCTTTCTTAATACAACCAAAACCTGTGAAATTGAACCATCACCAAGGCATTTCATCTATGCCTAACCAATATGATAATGGATGGAATCATCCTTGTCTAACACATCATAAGAATACCCGAATAGGCAGCATAAGAATACAACATAAGAATATATACAGCATAAGTATACAACATAAGAATACCTGAATATGCAGAAGAAGTATTAATTTCACCGAAAAATGGACATGGATGAAATATCCAACTGAAAAAGAACATTCAAATGGACATGAAGAAAACAACATAAGTATATACAGCATAGTATATAAATGGACATGAATGAAAAGAACATTCAGAGTGGCACATAGGATGGGCGTGATCACATAAAATAGCTCCATGGATGCATCAAGGCCTCTTACAATCCCAAGACCTGCAGAGGTAATTCAGACAGAAATATGAATATTAATATTGAATATATTTAAAACTAAAATGATTGGTACGTAATAATTGAATAGAATTTAGAGAAATTGTTGAGAAATCATAAACATAGTAGAAAAAATTTAGTTGAATTAATAAAGAATACATATTTATATTTGGAATTCATGACGGAGAAATCAATTACATGAATGGAAAAATGATTCAGATGGATAATTCAAATTAGATCATTATAATATTTAATGTTGGAAGTAAAAGTCATGTAACTAAAAATAATGAAATCAAAGGGCTAGATAATCAGGTTGGATGATGGTGAGTGAGGCTGAAGTAAAAAAAGAGGTGAAGGGCCTAACATCACCATGAACATCACTCGAGCACCTTTCATGCAATATCCCGATCCCAAGCCATAGGCTACAACTTAGAAACTCCATTTGTCTCCACTGATGTGACATGGACTCCCCAACAGACAACTGTAGTGGTACAATAGGGTCATGGACCATAGAAAGAAATTCCATTATGAATTGGAATATGATGAAGAATATTAGTGGACATTGATTGATAATGGAATGTAATTAACAATGACCAAGAATTAAAATGGACCTTGTTGCATGAAACCCTTTTAATTCAAGCCTTCCATATATGTATTTTTTCTGCAGCAAAACACCATTCAAAATAAATAAAAGGTTTACGACACTTCCAAAAAAATTGTTAGTCATTATTTTTATTATGATAATAATTTTTAGAAATATGAACAGTTGCGATGGACTAAAGTTAATGCAGAAACAATGTATAATCACAAGAGTTAAAACATACCAATTGAAAATGAAGGCATGGAGGAACCTATGTCACTGAAATTTTTTAAATATAATTGAAAATAGGTTATGCCACTTGCATGGAATTTCATGGTAGGAATATGGGAAATTTTTAAATTGAATTGATGTATTACAAGAAGGAAACATAATTTAACACGTTAATACATTTTCTAAAATCAAGAATAGTTTTTCCCTTGTTCGAGAGTTGATTCAATTCCCAAAATATGAGCTACAGTAAAATAATTTCAGATTAGCACAAGATTTCAACAAAACATGTTAAAGAAAAAGGGAGAACAGTTGCCTTTTTTTCTATCATGTACATGTCTTTCATGGCCTGATCAATATAATACTAAAAAGTCGAATCCATTCCAGGGAGTGCTGTAGATATTTTCTCATTGACGTTCATAACAGCAAGACTCATCAGTGGTCAAATAGATCTATATTTATATAATATTTTTTGGATCATCGGTGCTCGAGAGTTGATTCAATTCCCTTGGTGAATTAGGAATATCCTTCCTATGTGATACAGAAATCAAGATTAGTACTAAAATTGACTACATAAATACACACTTCAAATATATAAGTCATTATCCTCTACACATAATAGTCACCTGCAACTAGATGAGCATCTTTATGTCAGCATACAACACAGAAATTAATTAGTCACTACAATTAACTCAAATCCCATTCATTACATGAAAAAATAGTAAAGATGATATGAAAAGGAGAAGTATTTTCCAAACCTATTTATGGGATTCATTATACAAAACAGGAGTGTAATGTAATGTATACGTTTGTATAAAAGAGTGTAAAGTATATAGTACTATATACTGTTGAAGTGTATGGAACATTCATTATTTCTAACATTTGAATATAGGATTCAAATGTAGGTTTAAAAATTCATTATTTCTAACATTTCTTCGTCGGTCACATAAAGAAAGATAGTACCTGCAATAACACACGTCCAGCGATGGTTCCTCTGCCTGATATCATAATCCCTATGAGACTGAGACTACATCTACTGCAATAGAGATTTCATCATAATGAAAAGTAAGTTAGATAATGAGGATAATGCACGGACGAACGTACCGATTATAGAATGAATAGTGTAGTGGAAACACCTATGAAAATCCCAAACAAAACCCACTTGGTAGCTCTAACCAGGTCCTTTGATTTTCTGTAGATTGGAACTCAAAATAAAGAAAACAAAAAATCATCTCATACTAGTTACCTTGTTTCAATTACTAACCTGAAAAGGAAGGCATTTCTATTATGAGTCTTCCATCCAAGTAATATTTTAATTGTTTGACCATAGAATGTACTTCATTATGGTTGAGAATCTTCTGTTTAACGAACCTTTTCATGCATTGCTACTCTAGACTTCTATTTCAATAGAAGAAACTACACATCAATGTAAACACAAGAACCGACACTACAAGTCAACCTGTAGTTTTTCATAAATGGGAACATAAAATCACATATGGGTAAAATAAGGGAAAAGGAAGAAAAAAATGAGGAATAAATGTTGCTAGCTATGAAGGAAGATAAATAATGAAAGGAGAAAAAAATAAAAATATGAAATTATAAATTGTCCCATTACCATGGATTGGGGATGTTCTTGACTATCTTATTCCAGTAAAGAAACATATGAAATCAAATATAGTGAAATATGTTTTAGTAGAGAAATATGCTTAATAAAAATATGGATAATCAGTTTAACTGGAAGCATGCATAATATTCCAGAATATTGGAGTTATGTTATACAGGAAAAAAACATCATTATTCTGATAATGAGTAATATGTTTTAATGAAAACAAACTTGAAAACTCCTTAATTGGGAAATGTGTTTTACTGAAAAAACAATGGAAATTCCTAGAATAGTAAATCTGTTCATGTGGAGAAAAAACAGGGGAATCATAATATGGGAAAACTAAATTTCTGGGAAGCATTATTACATATTAGAACATGGATTATCTGTTTTAATGTATATAATTTTCCCATCAAGAGGATAAATCATTAAAAAAATAACTATTTTTAAATTTCATTAAACAGAAGTTCTTAAACAGAAATTGTTAAACAGAAATTACTAAACATAAATTATTAAACATTATTTATTAAAACAAATAACCATATGTTTTGGGAAATGTGTTTTATTGAAAAAAAAATAATGGCAATTCCTCGAATGGTAAATATGTTCAAGTGGAGAAAAAACTGGGAAATCATAATATGGAAAAACAAAATTTCTGGGAAGTATTATTACATATTAGAACATGGATTATCTGTTTTAATTTATATAATTTTCCCATTAAGTAGAGAAATCTTTAAACAAAATAACTATTTTTAATTTCATTAAACAAAAGTTATTAAACAAAAATTGTTAAACAAGAAATTGTTAAACAGAAATTAGTAAATAGAAATTATTAAACAGTATTTATTAAAACAAATAACCATATGTTTTAAACAAATAACCATATGTTTTAATGTTTATAATTTAATTAATCACATATTATTAAACAAAAATTAAACACAAATTATTACACAGAAATTAAACATAGATTATTATACATAATAACCATCGGTTTTAATGTATATAATTTTACCATCATATGGAAAAATTATTAAAAAGTTTTTATTAAAATAAATAAGCTACTATTTTAAGAAAATAACAATCTGTTTTAAACATAATAACCAACTATTTTAATGTATATAATTTCATTAAATACAATCTGTTAAATAGAAATTAATAAATAGAACATGGGTTATATGTTTTATGATTTTAAAATTTCATTACAGTGTAATAGTAAACTACAATATAAGTATAAATAACAGTGGAGAAATTATTTGTAACATGCCATTTGAAACATACATATTGCCAAAAATCCATTCCCAAAATGGATAAGTACTACAAGACAAACCTGTAGTTGACTTTGTCTAGGATTTTTTTTGAAGTTATCCTTTATTCAAATAAGAAGATCAGTGGCATCAGTTGATGGTGGTGTGGAGTAACCAGTCAGTGAGACATTGTGTCTGACTGCATCATCAGCATCGAAGTCAGTCAACATATTTATCTACAAGTGAATGAAACTATTAAATGGATCAAAATAAAATCACCCACTTCTCAATTGATAACCTTTATAATGATAAACCACAGTCCTTAAATTGGGATATGAGAAATGACTTCATGATTATATTATACAATTCATAGTCTCATAAACATAAAATATATGTTGTCATATAACACATTGAAAATGATGAAACCTACTCACCATACTCCGTGATGGATGGAAGGTCGTGTAAAAGTGATGATAAACTGTTATCTTCCACATAATCATTTCAACAGTCAAATTTTGTAAATATGCATGCATATTCTTTAAAATGTTGCAATTAAACTAAGGGGATTATTAGGATGCAATGGTTACCACACAATGTCATCTAACATTGTAAATCCACAAAGTACCAGAGACCCACAATAGTTCGGGAGTGACATCATCCAAAATCCCCTTACCACCTATCTTGTATCAGACCTAAACAAAAAATGCTTCCCAATACATAATTCTCCACCTTAGAAAAAAATAAACGATAGGAAAGCAGTAGAGGAATATAGAACAGATTGCTTACCCATTTTATTATACAAAGCAACATGGGTTAACCTAAAAATGGTCACCGCGAGGACGTAGTTAGGCAGAATCGTCGACATGGAGTCCTGTAGAGGGGGCACAAAAATTCTTAGGATGAGGTTGATCAATTTCATCATCATTCGAAATGAATCAATCAATTGGTCATCATGGTTGCTGGTGATGGATAAGAAGTAGCTGAAAAAACACAATTTTGTATAAAAAACACAATTTCATATAACACTTTTAATAACATACAGAAATAATGTATAAGTGACACTTGAACACATGTAAATTATCTTTTTATTAAAGTTGAACATTCCATGATAATATTTTTTTCATAACTGACCTTCCTCCTTTTCAATGATTTTGATTGCAGCAGTTTGAAGGACAGAAGAGAGTATCTGCATTCCACCAGAAATATGTTTGAAGGAAATTCGAACAGCCGAACATAGTAGAAATTAATTTTTTCCAAATAAGAAATGTAAATTCAGACAACGAAATGTGCAGTTGGATATCAACATGCTAAAAAATGTAATCTAAATAATTAGCTCAGGAAATTGTACAACAAACCATAGAAGAAGTTCAATTTATTCAAGGGGTAAATGAAAATTCAATCAACAGTAAATAAACCTGAATTTTTATAGAAATGAAATGATACCATAAAAGCAGTTGCAAGGATTTATGTTTTCCAGCAGGCAGTAAAGGTCACACCTGGTATGTGAAGATGATGTGGGAGGGAATAGGATATGCATGATGCATACAGAGAAGTCAAGCTGTCATCGGTTGAAATTCCAAACCCGAAAATCCCTTGAATAGCCGTCTGATGGAGTACAGGGAATCCGGGAGGAGGATGACGGCATTGTCAGGAGTTTACAGGAACCATCTGTCATGAAGAGATGAATACAGACCATGAACAAGAGAAGGAAAAACATGTATCACCTATGATAAGTAATTGATTTTTCTATATTTTCTAGAAAATTATGGGTGTGGAACATTTAAAACCATGAATATTATTGTTTCATAACATCAACATAAAGTTGGAAAATATAGAAGAAAAAGTGGGAAAACATAGAAGAAAGACATGCTATGGAGATGAAAATCTGATGTTCCAAGAGGAATCGTGTCCTGATTTTGGAGCTGGTAGTCGAAGTATCATTGCTGAGATTAGAGCTCCATTTCAGTAGAAAATATGTATCAAATCTAAAAAACCCCTAAGAATAAACCAAAAAACCTAAGAATAAACCAAACCTTGTGATCTAATATCAGCATATCATGTTCAATATTGTCTTGTAAATCTCTACATAGCATTAATAAGATGTTTCAGTATAAGTTTTATTGCTATTATACACCAAAAAATTACATCACATGATCTAAGTATTTTTTATTATCAAAGAATTCATCTCGTAGGTGAATGAAATCACCATGAAATAAAAGGAATGATAGCAGAGTCAATACCTAGAAAGTTGAGAATATTTTATGCCCAGTGTAACCTGTGAAGACCTTTATCAAATATATGTATACAATATCGATGTTGGTAAAATACTGGGAGTTCATTGATTATCAATGCTTGATGACGAGGATTGAAATGAAACATACCAGAACCTAAAAATAACTTAAAATATATTATAAATGGGAGGAGGAGTACCTTGTCAAAGATGAAGTACAAATTGGAGGTGTGGGAATCCAAGAAGATTACTGGAGTTTGAATCCAGTAGTTGAGGACTTCATTTTATAGGAACCGTAGGTTTACTGGAGATGAAGCACGGGCGGGATGACAGTGTGGGTAAAACTGTATATGAAAGAGAGATGGAAGGAAATTATTCGATTGAGATGAAGGTAAACGATGAGTACCTATAGCGCGATCCCTATATTGACAAATCGAGTGGAAGAAGATTGCGATGGGAACTTAGAGGAGATGATGTCAGAGGAGCCGATGTCGGAGGAGCCAATGTCGGAGGAGCCGATTGTGATGGGAACTCGGAGAAGCTAAAATTCGAGGATCCGATGTCGAAGGAGCTGATGTTGGAGGAGATGAAGGTGAATCATGCGGAGGTTTAGTCGTGGCTGGAGAGAGGATTCAGGGAGGGGAGGGAGTGGGAAACTGTATTATGGGATGGGGGAATCATTACGGGGTGAGGGAACCTAGAGCATGGAGAGGTGAATCAGGGAGTGGGGTGAAAAACTGAAAAATCCCGATCGGTGTCGAGATGGCAGGAGGTTTTTTTGGGTTTGGAGTGATGGATTTTTGACGTGGTAGCGTGGAGAGGTGACACATAACCAAAAAAAATCCAATTTTAGAAGATATATAGATGATACACTTTTGGGGTTGTCATTGTAAGTTTTCTTCCTTATTCCCATAGTCTTTGAGGTTACTGATGCTTATTATCCTTGGTAGTATAAGGACAGGGTATTGAATTGAATAATTCCCCAACTCCCAAAATTTAATACATTAAACTATTAGTGTAACCATGGTATTAACATATTTTCCATCCATTGTGTTAATAGAACACTTCATTTTTCCTCGGCAACTTATTTCTCTATTCTCTGCTTTTCCACACATAAAATGTCTTCTAGTTCATTATAAGAGATTCTCAATGTGCTTCTTATCACATTATAGACATGCATGAAGTTGAATCATCATTATTTTATGGTCATTTTCACCTAAAATTTACAAAAACTCTATTTTTTATTTTTATTGGATATTCCACTAGGTTCACGTTGTTAATAATAATTAGATATAGCTGATTAGATAAAACCTAAATGTTTCTCATTATAGATCCTAACCAAGTTGGTTTACCATTGGGGAACTCATTTCATTTTCCTCCAAACCTACTATTAACTCATTTCCTCTAGATTCCATGAATTTACTAAAATAAAGGAAATTTAGGGATGATAATTATTATAAAAGGAAAACTTTGAACATAGAATAAATAATTTATAATTAATGTGTTTATCCTAACTTATAAACCTATAGGATGAAATCTATGTTTCCCATGATCATTTTTTTTATAAAAGGTGGTGCCTTAGTCAAATACCAAGGCACAATTTATTGATCAAGAATGAAAAGGAGTTACAAAAGTCTGAAAGATAGAATCTTATTACAATCCTTATTAAAAAACAAGAGCAAATCACCAGGAAAATCATCCAGCCTGGTAATATCCCGGTTGACCCCCTTGTTGGCAAGGCTCTCAGCAACCTTCTACGCATCATTGAAAACATGTGTGGCGATGAAGTTGAGATCTGTGAGCGATGCAAGACAATTCATCCATCAAGAAGTGAGCGTCCAGGCAAGGTGCACTACCCCCTTCCAGATAGCATGGATAACAGTGGTTGAATCACTTTCAATCCATAGATTGTTTCATACTTTTTGTTTAGAAAAATCAATAGCATGAATCGCTCCCAGCATTTCCGCTTCCAGGTCCAAGGCTGTACCACATCCGCTGAGGAAGCAGCCTTGGAACCTCCCAAGATAGTCTCTAAAAATGGCACCACAACCAGCCATACCCGAGTTTCCTCCTGAGGCACCATCGACATTGACTTTGATCCATCCCGGAAGCAGATCCTGCCAGAATACTTCAAAGGTGCGCCGAGGCTGCCTGTAAGATCCCGAAATCCTAAGACAGCAAAGTATCTCAAAATCACCAACAGTGTTGTCACAATGAGATTTCTGAAGAGAGGAAGCATCCTTGATGTCAATAAGAATGCGTGTTTTACCTACAGTGAGACTGAAGTATAAATTATTATGAAGAAAGTTATTTCTATCATACCAAATCACATGCAAGAGTTCTACCACCACAGTTAGAAAAAGGTTATTAAGTTGAAACGAAGAACCCCAATTAACACAGTGCTTTAATTTAGAGTTGATAGTATAAAGAAGAGACCATCTGCAACCAAAAATGTCAAGAGTGTAATTACAAAGAGCTGAAGCTGTAGCACAAGACAAAAACAAATGATTGGCATCTTCACAGTGTTGGTTGCATAGATGAAATCTAGAGCAAAGAGGTATCCCAAAAGATTTAAGGCACACATTGGTGGGGACTATATTATGAGAAATACGCCAAATAAGAGTAAATATGGAGGGCTTGATCCAAGGTTTGTTGAATGATTTCAACCAACTAAGGCTAGAATTTGAATTACTGAAATTGTTATTGTAGAATATTTTTGAGTCAATGACTACATTTAAAGCAAGCTCCAAAATGAGAAAATCATCAGTGTTGGAGAAAGGATAATTTTTAATGACATGACTGATATTATTAAGATGGGTGATATCATTAGAGCTAACGACATCCCTAATAGAGGAGTTGGTGGTGCAAGGGGGAGTGGTGGAAGTCAGCATGGAGATTAAGGGGACACTCGTCCAGTTATCCAACCAGAAATTCATTGAAGATTTAGTTCTAACCATCTATCTAGAGTTATTCATGATGTTAATGAATGAGTTTCTACTGGAAGTCCAGATGGAAGATGTGATGTAGATCAGATTACCATTATTAAGCTTGGTAATGAATCTTTTCTTGAGAAAGGCAGAGGAATCATTGTTGTTATGAACCGACTTCCAAGTCTTCTTAGCCAAGAGAGAGTTGTTAAAAAGCTTAAGATTTTTGATACCAAGACCACCCTTCTCCAGAGGTTTACAAAAAGTGCTCGAAGGTGTGATCATAAGCTTTCTTTAAATCTTACTACCAGTACAAAAAAAAATTTATGTAAACCTTGATTTCCATGAGAATACTAGCAGACCAATTGTAAACCATCATCGAGTTGACCATTTTGGAAACAATAATATATTTAACATGAAAAATTCTACCAGCCATAGAGAGAGATTTACCCTTCCAAGTCAAAAGTTGACTGGTAATTTGGTCAACAATGCTTTGAAAGTATCTAGATTTGGGCCTTCCCCAAAAAATAGGAACACCATGATAAGTGAAAGAAAAAGAGCCCTCCTTGATTCCTAAGTATTTAATGATATAAATTTTTCTATTGGAGGAAAAATTATTCCCAAAGAACACAAAATATTTTCTCCAGCTTATAGCTTGCCCTGAAATTTCCTCATAACGAGCCAGGGAAATTTTGAGGTTTTGAATGTTCCTTATATCACCTTTTAAGAACAAAATAATATCATCAACATATAAAAGATGGGTAGGAACATTTAAATTTACAGAGTCCGGAATGTGGTCAATCTTGTTTTTATTCACAAGGTTTATGAGAAGTCTACTTAAGTAGTCCTCGTCAATGGAAAATAGTATAGCAGAAAAAGGATCACGTTGCCTTACCCCCTTGGTTCATTTAAACTAACCTTTGGGAGCCCCATTGAGTAACACAGAAATGGAGGCCGAGTTGAATAAGGATCGTATCCTATCAGTAAAATAATCATTGAATCCAATGTTTTTGAGAACCATTAAGATGAAACCCCAATCCATTGTGTCAAAAGCCTTCCTGATGTCTAATTTAATAGCAACATTGCCTCCCCTAGTGGTTTTATTCATAATATTAGTGCATTCCGAAGCAAGGTAGATACAATCATGAATAGATCTTCCTTTAATGAAGCTAAATTATTTACAAGAAACAATTTTATTATAGATTGAATGGAGTCTGTTATCAATGAGCTGGGAGATGATTTTGTAAATTGTGTTGATTAGGGCAATAGGTGGGAAGAGATGAATCTCCACAGCATTTATCACCTTAGGAATAAGAGTAAGAAATTTAGCATTTATCCCATGTGGGAGAGCACGAGTGAAGAAAAAATATTTGACTAGTTTTCAAACATCCACATGAATGTTTTCCCAGTAGTGTTGGAAGAAACCATTATTAAAACCATCAGGTCTTGGGGCACTATCCGGGTTGAGGCTAAAAATAGTTTCCTTGATTTTATGATCCAGGGGTATACTTAAAAGATGATCATTGTCTTCCTCAGTAACCATGTTTGGAATGATATCTGGGAGAAGATCTTTGCAAATCTCCAGACCATTGAAACAATTATGAAAATAATCAACAACATGACTAGAAATCGGATCCTTATATTCAAGAAGGGTGTATTCTCTAATAAAGGCAAGTGGCCTATATACTTTTTTGATTTTTTGGAGAGAATTGTAGAACATGGTATTATTGTCTCCATTTGAAATCCATTTGGTTTTGAAATTTTTTTTGAGCATGTTATCTTTGAGTTTCAGAAGGGGGTTGAGCTTCAAGGAAATAGTAATTTCAGTTTGAGGATCTAGAGACAAATCAAAGCAAGTGTTGGAGCTTTGAATGCGAATGAGGTCATTCTCCAAGAAGGATATTTCCTTGTCAAGTTTTTTTGTTTTAGAGCTACACCAACCATTGATACATTGTTTAAGAAGTTTTAGTTTAATAATCCAAGAAAAAGAATCATTTTGATGAGTCATGCCGGCCCAAAAATCTTTTATCATGTTAGAGAATTTAGGATCCTCATCCCAAGAATTGTTAAATTTAAAAGGAGTGGGAAATTTAAAACCCATGGTTAAAAGATTGACAAGAATGGGGTGATGGTCAGAATTGATCTTGGGCAAGGTAGTGCTAGATTTGGATTCACACTTATTGAGGGTAGCATGATTTGTGAAAGCCCTGTCAAGTTTTCTTCCCACAACTCTATTGAGAAACATTCTATACCAAGTTTACATAGCTCTAGTGAGGTTGATTTCTATAAGATCACAGTTCTTAATAGAAGATTTGAATTCTCTTGAGGATATAGAAGAGTGTGATGGCCCAGTATTAACACTCGGAGAGAGTATGGAATTAAAATCACCTATCAAAAACAAGGGTCCCTGTATAACTCTAGAGAGAGAAAGAAGGTCATGCCAAAGGGATATTCGCTCTTGATATCTGTTCTTAGCATAAAACATAGTGGAAAAAGCATGAACATCATCCGAATAAAATTCACAAGTAAAAATTTGATCTGAAAATTTTACAACATTAACAGATTGTAATGAAGAATGACAAAAAATCCAAATGGTTTCATTAGAAATTCCCTCCTTGCAAGCACCAAGGAAATTATATCCAAAAGAGCACAGATGAAAATATTTTGAAGAGAAACTGATTTTAGGATTAGCAATAGAAAATAATTTTGTTTTATGAGTCATAAGAAATATTTTAAGCACAATAAAAGTTTCAGAGTTTTTTATACCCTGATAGTTCCAAAATAAACAATTCATTTAAACCTGCATTTGGAGTTATAACACCCTTTTTTGGAATCACCTGAGCCCTTCTTCCTTGCTGGCCTTCTGGGTTCCTGAGAGGAGGTTGGGTTGGATTTATGTCCCTTATTAATTTTAGAAGATGTAATAGAAAAATTAGAAGCACATTTAATATCAGCATCTTGATTTTTTTCAAGGTGATTTCAGACACATGTGGGGTCATTGGAAAATCTCTTGGAGGTAGAGAAACATGTTCAGAAGAATCAGTTGTGCCTAAAGAGACAATCATAGTGGTCATAGATCCCACTGCCACTGTCAGGTCATTTAGACTAGCACATTGGAAGTGTTAGATATTTCATTGGCAGACAGAACCTGATCTGGAGCATCACAATTTAGTTTTTCAGTTTTAGTATTAGAGTTAATATCCATATAGGAAACCATTAAACTCAAATTAGGCTGGTCAGGATGGGCATGAGAGCCACTAGGGGGATCAACAGCCATGGCAGTGGATTGTGAACCAACTATCTTTGTCAAATCTATGGCAACACAGGGGTATGGTTTTGGAGAGTTACATGTACCAACATCCATGCAGTGGATACCTATATCATCAGGAGCATCCTTAAGAGTCTCTGCCTGCAGGCCATCACCCAAGGATGCGTGATGACATGATACAGGATCTCCAAGAGCTACCTGCGACTATTTGAATAAGCGTCGCACCATCTGTTCGATTTTATCCTTTATACTAACATCAATGTTAATAGATTCCTCCTCCTCAACCATATCATACCATTTAGCACTAGAGGATTCTCCCAGTTGAGGTAGTTTTTTCACCCATTTTCAGCTTTTTTCACGGGAGCTTCAAACTTTGCGGAGGAAGAAACCAGTTACTTTTTCTTTCTTCTAACTAGCGTCCATTCAACATCCTTCGATTGATCCTCCTAGCATTTCACATGTTTCTTCATCGCGCAGCAATTCAGCAGAGAATGTCCGACTATTTTTCACAGTTCGCAGAATGGTGGATGGTTCTCATACTCGAAATGAACCTCAGTTTTGTATTTGATTGTGCTAAAAGCTACTGGACTTAGTTCACTCTTTAATTCTGGACATGTTATCTCTTGATTTATAAGTATTTACCTAAAATATTTTTGGGTTTTATAACTTCAAACCCACCCATCACTTAATAGACATAGTCGCTTATGGGTTTGGGTTTACCCCATATTCCCTTTAATGTTATCTCATTAGATATAAATCTATCACTAGTGCAGTATAGGGATATATAATTCAGGTACCTGACATTAATTATTTTAAACCATACATAAGTGATCTATAATATTATAAAAACATTCATTATTTCAACATAGATTAATTAACCTATGGGAAAGAAAAGGTTTTCATGAAAAAAATTGTTAAAAATCATCATCATAAACCAACAAAAAAATTTAGTGCATTGTATTATAAGAACTTATCCCTAATAAATAAATAAAACTTTAAAGGATGTTGATATAGATTAATAACAATTAAATAAAATTCTTATAATTATAATTTTAAAAACAAGAGAAAATTTCCTTTTCATTTGATAAAATTTAAAAACTAAAAAACCAAGAAAATGGGAATAGTATTTTCTTTATAAACCGACTGATAATTTTAAAGTAATATTAAAAAAAATAATTGTCATGATGGTAGAAAAATATAGTTTAGTTGTAAATAATAAAATTTATTATTTTTATTCATATGTATAAAAGGTCAAAAGTGAGTCCTATTTAAAATTCTTGAAAATATTTATTTTAAAATTTTATAAATAAATTATAAGGTAGTATAAAATTCATTTATTAAATATATATATATATATAAAAACTTCTATAAAATTATTTTAAGTATTATGGGAATGGAAGAGAAATATTCTTGACCAAAAAGAGAGAAATAAGATCAGGTTTTCATAAAAACTTATTTCAGTATATTTGGGTAGAAAAGAGGTAGAAATAGAAATAATATTTTAAAACCCTAGAAATAATAAAATAAAAATAAAACATAAGGGTTTCAAGATAGAAATAGGATATAGTTTCCTAAAAAGTTAATTAAAACACAAACAATTTTAATAAAACATGAGATTGACACATAAACCCTTAAATCTATAGTAACCATTAAATTTAAACCTCATATAAGATAGAAAAATTTCTAGAATTTTAAAATTATCATAATTTGGATAAAAATAATCATTAAATAATATCATGGGAAGTATATGCACCATAAAAAATAAATAATGTAGTGAATATAAAACATATCTCAATAAAGGGAAATTGAGACGAGGAGACCATTAGAACATTAGAAAATCGTGAATCATAATTCCATAAAATATAGAACATGATATGTAATTTTAAATCCTGTTAATTTCCTAAAATCATGATAAAAACTCATAGGGAATTATATAACCACACAATACAACAAAATGGTGAATATGGAATATGTCTTAAAGAAATAGAAGTCAGATGAAAAACCATTACCTTAACTCTCAGCTTCCAAGAAAGTTCTTTAACCTACCATATAAAAAAACTAAATATATAATAACTCCTTTATTATCCTTATTTATATCTATTAAATTTACAAAACATTAATTATAATCAATAATTACAACATTATCTTTTAGTTATTATTTATTTTCATCATCAGATGTTTGTATCCTTGATTATTTCATGCAAGATTCGTAATTTTGATGTTGGAACCCATTATTTCATTGAATGTTAATCATTACTAAATTTTTTAATATAATTTAATATGTGTTACATTATGATTACTATTTTTATATTTTCATTCAATGATAGTTTTAGTGATGATTCTTGAAAAAGAATTGTGTAACGACCTTGTTTTATATAATTTACCAATATCAAGAAATTACTATATAATGATCATTGATTATTGTGTCATATTTTCATAACCATATTCATGAATTATATAAATACTTATTAGCATATATATTAATCAAATATATATTACAATCATCAATATAAGGTAGTTATGAAAAAATAAAACATGTCATCCTTAGAGTTAGTTGTTCGAACATACGCATGGGAAACATTTTCATTCTTTAAATGGAAAAAATAATAAGAAGTTGAATATTAATTTACATTTAAAAAAATAATAATATTATTATATATATATATATTCATTTTGTCTATCTATATAACTATCCATTTGAGGAAGTGTTGAAAAATGAAGGGTATCGCTTCTTGGAGTTGATAGTCTGCTCATATTCCCAAGCGACATTTTCTTTTTCAAGTAGATGGAAATGAGATATAAAATGGTTTTACCATTAACATATAAAAAATTAATTATATTTGATATATTTATTTATTTATGTTAATATGGTTACTGAATTTTATAAAGAGGTTAAATTAGAAGGAAACATGAGAAATATTGATAAAATCATATGCATCTTCCTTGGATGATCTCATATGAAAAACACTTTAACGATTCTTATATTGGTATTTTGGGAAGACAATATACTATAGGTCGTGAATAAGGATTTTTTATGTTATTTAGGTTGATATAAGGCTCTCTACTGGTGTGTACAAGTGAGAAGAGGATGTTCCCATTTATAAGTGAGGGTTTGGTAACCTTATAAATACCCGTGAATTTAAAATTATATAAATTCATTTTCATGTCAATGTCGGGAAAAGTGGAAAAAGTTTTGAATATGGGATAATATATGGTAAAAAAATCAAATAATCAGATTTATAAAATTTTCTGTGATAATAGAGGCCTTATCTCTTAGGTTACCCCTTGCAACCCTTATTTCCCTTGACTATAGTGAAAAATAATGACGATAGTAAGTAATTTCAATGGTAAAAAATTAATTTTACTATATTAACTAATATTTATTATGATAAATACAAATAAAAAACATTTTTATAATATTAATTTTATATATTTGGTAAAAATTAATTATAATATAAGTTTGTAAAATGTGATGGAAACTATTTTGAAAAATATTTTTACGAATACAAATTATTTTACAACAGAATAACGTATATTATTGATTATCATGAAAATTATTGGTTTATGAATATATAAATTATATTTATTTAATTTTAAACAAATCCAAAACTGAAAGTATCCATGCAAATAATTATTTAATTAAAATGATCCAAAATAGTTCTTCTATTAGAATAAAATAGCACTTATGTTCCAATGTGTTAAACATATATTTATAAATCCAAATGAATACTTTTAAATATTTTTCTCTCCTTTTAATACATATTTTTTCAACATAAATGTTTTAAAAATATTTAATTCATTTTTATATCATGATGATGTATTAAAGGTTATGGTATTTTTAAGAAATTTTATTCTCATCATTCACATAAAAATCAACCATTTAAGAAGAATACCAGAAAATAATTCTTCTATAATTTGGACATGATGAATTCAAAATGGAATTAAATTTTTTAAATTTAAAATTAATTTCTTTTAATTTAAATTTCAAATTAAATATATACAATAAACAATAAAAACAATATTTTTAAACATAACATTTTTTATTTACCAATAATTATTAGACTACTCTTCCTTAACATTACATAACCATTTCAAGTATGAATGTAATTGATTTTATTAATTATTACTTGAATTTTATTGATATCATTCCCCAAAATTATTAAATTTTAAAAAAATCATTCTTTAACATAATAATTAAAAATGGTCTCTTTAGATTCAATTATATTATCTTATGTGATTTTCACCCCTTTTATTTTAAAAAATCATTTTTCTGTCAATATAATTTATCTATCTTGTAATATATTCCAAATTTTGTAGTTTGGAATCATTATTCACTCATTTTCAATATTATTTTCATTACAAGCTATCAAACACATCAAATTTATTTTAGAGTAAAATATATTCTAAAATCTTGGTGTGTTGCAATAATTATTTATAGGATCTAATTTAGGGATTTAATAACAAAAAAAATGTGGCCTGACATAAATGTATCTCGTTTTCTTCTGTATTTAAATGTTTCTATAAATTATAACAAAAAACTAAAAAAATGTATTTTATATGGGTTTGAGGCATGGGATTTATGGAAAATACATGCAAACAGGTTGGGTATCCCATTTTATTTCCTGACCTTTGACCATATATTCATAGAATGATTTCAGAATCTAATGATTTTCTTCCTATAAATAAGAGTTTATAATGTGATTGAGGAAGTGGTATATAGGTTCTTATTGAAGTCACATAACCAATCTATATAAAATGAAAAAAGTCATAATGCCATCCAGATTTAGATTAGAATGCTAAAGTTCATCAGTTATATGGATATTAGTGGAGAGGGGTACTAACTCATGGAGTCCTAGAAAGAGAGATGCGGTTGATGGCAGGGTGGTCTTATGGAAAAAGGTGGCACACACATAATGACTCCATTATTGTGTGGGCCATGGGGTCATCCGATTTTAGCTATATTGTGGGTATACATGCATGTTTCTAAGACTTTGTGGGTCTCTAGGCCTCTCTTGGCCATGTAATGGGCCCCATGTTCCTAGAAAAAGTGGTGATTCCTGGTTTAATAAAATAATGAAAGGATTCCCTAGAACAAGTTAAAAAAATTAGCAAGATGGAATTGGTCTAAAGGGTATCAAGCAGATCATGTTAAGGGCCTTATATATAATCATACTTCCAGACACATATACAGATATGTTAGACCATGGATGTTGGGAAAATTGGAAGGTGCCTATAAAATGTTTCTAGATTAATTTTGATGATGCCTAATCTCATGGGACTATATGTGGAGGTGAGTCTAGTGGATGAAGGGGTTCAGTGAATATGGAATTCATTATATTTTATGGTTACGATAACCCACTCATTTTAGCGTAATGCATGTTTTAGATTATTCTAACCATTTTCAAAGATTATTATATCATCCTATAGATGTAAGATATTGATTCTACATTAGTGGTTAGGTTTTTAGCTAGAAATTACCACATTCACTAGTTATCCACCTACACTTATAGAAACTGTAGGATCTTGTTAGGATCTAATACCATTGTTCATCATGAATATTGTAGAAGAAACTTTGTAGTATATTTGACGCCATCAAATTGATCCAGGAATAATCATCACAATGTGTTCCTCTCTTTTAGTTGTCTTTCTATATAATATAACAAATAAATCTATAATGATTCACTTCAAATAAATTAGTTTCAATCCCAGTGATGTCTTTCATAGTGATATTTTCCTCTTTTTAATAAAAAATTATTTTGGATAACAATGTATTCATATTTCATAATGATATGTTATATTTTCCCTAAGCCTAGTTATATGGTGACATACTATGGAAAACGATTAATGGAGGTTCCACAATGTGACACTTTAATCAAATGAAAATAATGAGTCATGAATACAAGAATGAGAAATTCATTCCACTCAAAAATTGTTTCATGTTGTTGGATAAATATGATGTGGGAAATCAATGGAGGATAGCTCAAGTATTATTTATGGGCTATTCACATCAAAAATCATGGAGAGGAAAGAATAGATTTATTTTTTGTGGAATTATTGGGAACAGTGTGTATGTGTGTGTAAATTCCAAGAATATAAACATTCAATGAAGAAAAATTGTTATATCTCATCCAAGGAGACCCAATGAATGATATGATTTGGGTATGAGACATTTTTTTATAATAAATATTGTAAAAAGAAAATATTTTCTAAAAGGAATGAGACAATAGATAATGGTATGAAATGTATTAAGGAAAATACTACAAGAAATCAAAATATAAAATAATCTATATCCCTAGAGAATGAATTCATGGATTTGGATGATAGTAATAAAGGAAGAAAATAGAGAGTACATTAACCACCAAATCTTGTTAACTCACACCAACCCTCCAAGAAAGAAACAAATAAATCATGGAGAGAAAATAAAAACGAATATATTTGTTTCATGGTTAATAATGAGGATCTGATAAAAAGACCATTGCAACAGAAGATGAAGGTGGTTGTTCCCATAAAAAATAGTGGACGAGTGTCCAGTGAAATGTTAATCAAGGATAAAAATTATTAAGTGGGTTTAATTTAAATCAAAGATAAAAATCAAGAAGCATTTATAAGTTCTTTTAAAAGTACCAGTAAAAGGTATCAATGAAAGATTGGTGGAGTAGATATTTTATATAGAATGAATAATAGACATGAAAGAATCATAAGTGGAATAAAAAATAAAAAACATTACATATGTTTGATTAGTAAAACTTTTTAAATGGATTCCCAAATAAATTATTTAGATTATTTAAAATAAAATACTCTAATGGATGTGTTTACAAGTTGATAAAATAATATGAAAATCACCATGAATCCTTGGATGAAAAATAGAAATAAAGGTTTAATTTTTCTTATCAAAAAAGATCCATCTACTTGTGGATGTTGACTATGTAGTCATAATGTGAATGATGAATAAATTATATAGAAAAAACATAAAGGAATAATTGATAAATGTATCCAATATTTATATGAGAATTCATCTTATGAAACTCCCCCACAACTTCACAATTGTTTTTCCTAAATAAAGCAAACATCTCAACAGGGTTTCCAAAAGAAACAATTGTTATAACATGAAAAATTCATTACAAATAGAAAAATAAAAATATGTTTGAGAAGAAAAAATCAGTCCTCTATAATTAATCCTATAGAGGAAATTAACCATTCCTCAAAGTTTATTTCATTGTCCAGATTCCGTCTTCTTTTAATTAAAAATTTCAACTTTTCCTTAAATTCTATAGCCATTTTTCATTTTACCTCACATTAAATTTTCTCTTGTCACTCAAGTTAAAATGTAATTGGAGTAATGTTCATACCATTAATATAGGTTACTAACCATAATCATTCAATGGTACTATCATCTACACTTAGTAAATAAAATTGTGAAATTAATCATGATGGCTTCAGAAATAGAATTAAAATTTGTCTTAAGATGAGTGTAGGTGGGTAGAATATAAAAAAAATCAAAATAAGTGTAAGATATAAAGTAAAATTCCTGAAAATCATGAATAGTTACATGATGTAGCACCTCATAACCAAAACGTGTCCATGGTCTAACAGTTCAATTTGGGTCCATTAATATATCAAGTAAGTATCAAGATTGTACCCTTGTTTCTTTATTTTTTTATTTCTATTGATTTCTCAAAAATATTGTTCAGACCAGGTCTCACATATTTCCCCTAACCACATATGATCCATAATAGGATTCATCGGTCTGGTAATTGTGATTTTTTACCTTCCTAATACAGAACCAGATATCCTTTTTTTATTTTTCTTTGTTTTTTATATTTCTTTTTTCAAAGGAACAAGGTAAGTATAAAAAACTTCAAATGTAATTATGGACAACATTATATAAATATGATGAAAGTTCCATCATACATATCCTTAATTCTAGTATTATGTGTCTGTAGATAGTGAAAATTCCCCCACACTTGTTCACAGGATAACCATGCATCAGACCATGATAAAGGTATGAATGAATAATCCTGTTAAAATATATCCATCTTGGAAAGGTTATTTATGGATACTACATGCTAAAGAATTAAAGATATAAAAGTTGTTCTTAAGAAAAAGAGGATCATAATGTTTTCCTCAATCATTCTAAAAATGTATTTGTTCAGTCATAGCATTAAGAATATCATAATGCAAGTCTGATAGGATTAAATTCCCTAGGTTTCTCTCAAGAAATAATAAATTATGGGACTAGAATCCTCTTGGGAATGGAATTATAAAAAATAAATTGAAATAACTCAATGAATATAATCTAGTAACATTTAAATAAATATTAATTTAGTGGAATTAAAAATTATAATTAAATTACTCAACTAATAAATCAAGCTAAAAATTCTAAATAGGACTAAAAATGGATTTCAATAATATCTAATAAAACATTTACTATTTTTTAAATGGGTATAATGAGATTCCATGTTTATAGTATGATTTCAATGAAAAATGTCTCCACAATAAGTGAATAAGGTACTAATACATGTGTATCAACAATAAGGATCAAGAAATACACCCACACACTTAAAATCAGATAGTTTTTACACTGTTATTAAAATAATAGTGGGAGTGATTGAAAGTAAGGAAAAGAATAAAATAAATTGATAATTTGAAATTAAAATTAGGGAATTGAGAACTCCCTAAATTGAATTTCATGGAATGGGAAAACTTATTGGATGGTAATGTTGAATAGGGATACCTCTATAAATTATTAGAAACAAAATTTTTGAACTAGATAAAACATTAGTACACATGGTAAAAATAAGATGGAAGAAGAAAAATGGTAGCTTCACATAGTTGACATTAAGAAAATTCATCTAAGATAAATGAAAGAAGATATATTTAGTTAATTTTGAGATGCCCTAGAAACCAAAATGATAGAAAAAGTAAAAACAATGATCCTAAGAAAATGAATAAAATAAAATAAGCACAAATATGGGTTACATCACTTAAATAAAAAACAATAATATAATCATCCAGATGGATGGAAAAAGGGATCAGTCAGTGTCTTACATCTTGTCATAGGTCTACTACCTCTTATAATAACTGGTTGTTGTGTCATCGAGATCATGAGTATGATTGGAGGGATTAACCACCTCAACATGGTACTGAACATAATCCTCATGTGGTTAGAATAGAATCAAGTAAATTCATGGAGGGTAACCATATTGAGTATGGATCTAAATTGAGAGCTCCTAAAATAGGTGTTCAAAATTTTCTATATACTTTGACATCAAATATTGGAGAGAAGGTAGTGGTGGGATAGGTGCATCAATAACCAGGGGAGGAAGAAGATCAAGACATGGATAGAGTAATAGAGTAGTTAAATGAAAATAATCCAACAACTAGTGAAACCTAAAAATAAATCACATCCATATATTAATCAATGCTACAATAAGGAAAATGGAATATAAGTAGTATAAAAATGACCACCAAAACCGATTACAAAAAGGGGTAGGGGACCAGGGAATAAAAAATTGTAAAATCAATGTTGTCTAGATCTAGATCAAGATTCTACTACTAAACAGTGGGTACCTACAGCTGGCCCACCCTATCGATATTATCTATGGATGAATGGGGTTAAGGATCGACCATTAAGGTGGGTTTCGTGGTGCTAGAAGCTGGCTCAGTTGAGGATGAATAAGGTGAGGTGTCAATTCATACTAATATTTTGTGTCTAGTAGATAAATCGATGAAGGGTATCTAAGATGGAGATGTAGATGGTAGGGACATTTCCCTATCTGACCTTCTCTAATAGGTACTCATATTGGAATATAGTGTCAGTAATCTCGATATGTAGGTTGGTCGGGTGGGTTGTGGTGTGGGCATGGATGGAGAAGCAATGTTAGTAGGTGGGTGTTGTTGAGAAGATGAAAACAATGCTATTGGAGGGTTAGGGAAGATGAAGTGATATTGGTTAGCATATGGAACTTGTATACAATGACAAAGATTACATTTGTTCTCTGCGATGGACTAGATAAATGGGAAGCAATTTTTTTGGAATGGGTGAATGGGGTGTAGATACAGTAAGGGGAGTGGTGGAAATGGTAAAATCAAGGACAAGGGGATTGGTGGTGGGTGGGATAGTGGTGGTAATAAATGTGGATATTGTAGAGTAGGTGGTGGTAGCGGTGGTTGTAGGGATATGAATAGGAGAGACTAGGTCAGGTGTATACTGATATGATGCCTCTTCAGTATCCTCGATATAATCCATCACCCACCAGTAGATGCTCCCACTCTTCATTAAGAAACACAAATTATGTAGAAGAATTAGGCCAATACTCTCTATCAATGCACAGTAAGTGAGAGTTTGGGAGGAATTGAAGGCACTGAGATGCCTGGACAAATGGTTAATGAATGATCCTCTCATCAATGTTCCTCAATTCATTTGCACTAAGGTCTTATAAAACTCACTGGACTACCTATCCATGTTGACCGCTGGGTCGCCCATAGATGAGATAACAATGATTACCTCGATCTATCTCACACTCCCATGAGTATCACCTCGATCCAACCAGGATAGAGTAAGGTTCCAGTGAAGGATAAAAATATTTTCACCATAGAGTTGGGTTCTCTTCATCATTACATGATCATAAGGGTTTCATGATTCAATAGAGATACTCACCCAAAATGCTACAACACCAGCCCTATTATTCTTGATCTATAATTTCGACAATATTAGGTAGGTGACGAAGTCGTCCGAGTAGATGTTGAGATCAACAGAAAAATCACCAAGGTTGGCTCCCATGGCCTACCTATGAGTCTGAATCGAACAGAACCAATGACCATCTCAAATGTGGATAGGAACTCGAGGAAGATATTTTTGAATGACTCCTCACACACCTAGGTGATGGAAGAGAGTTTAATTCAATTTATGGGGTCAAGGACCACTAGGTGGATCTATATATTCTCAAGAACAATGATGTTCGGTATCTTGTTGGTCCCCAAGGCTTCACCTAGAGGTTGGCCGACCTGAACTGGTGCTCTAGTGAAGATACAAATAGGCATGGGTGGAGGTATAGGTGGCTAATTCCCTATGACCCACTAGATTTTAAAAGAAAATCTTTAGAGGTGAAATAGAAGTTAGGGGAATTGGAAGAAGAGTAGGTTGAGGGGTTTTCAGGTGGTGGAAGATAATCTATCAACTTCTTCAGTGGTAGAGGCATCTCATCATTCTGAAGTGAACTTTTGACAAGATGGGTATGGATGGTTTGGGTTCGTGACATTCGGGATAGTAGGAAACAAGAAACAGGTAGGGGATAGAGTGATCAATGAGTAGAGGAAGAGGGCATATTAGTGGATGGTGGAGCGGTGATGGTCAGTCATAAATGTAGGAAAGAAGAGGAAAAAATTGAGATATGGTGGGGGGTAGGAGAGGATTATGGGGGTGGTGGTAGTGGACCTAAGGTTCAGGAGATTAAAATGTTCTCCAAAGTTACACATAGTGTATGGGATACATGATGTGTAAATATAGTTTTTTTTATTTTTTTCGAGCCTTCTACATTTTCATGTCGTGTAGGGGTTAATGGTCATGTATTTGGCATTTTCTGCCCATTTTTGACCTAATTCCTATTAAAAGATTCTAATAGCTCTAAAATTTACTAAAGACTAAACTAACTTATTATAGCCTATTGAACCTACCTTTGTTGACTCCTAGTCACGGATTTATTTATTTTATAGAATTATACATATTTTTATGTAGAATAAATCAACTGTGAGTAAATACCCTTTGTAGAATGATTCTTGAAAACATAGGGAATGATAGGTGGGATTGTCTTCTTTATCAGAGGTGGAGTGAAATTTTCATTCTTCTGATCACTAGATCCCTTATCAATAAGAGGTAGTTTCTTATTGTCATTCTTACTCATTACATGATCATATTTCTTATTATTAAGAGATATGTCTTGAAAATTCAAAAAATCGTCACTTTTATTAGATACCTTCACTAAATTTAACACAATGTGTTCTTTACCAACTCTAAATATCACTCTCTCTTGGTTAACATCAATTATTTTTTCCCATTGGAGAGAAATGGTCTTATTAAAATGACGTTAATATCTATATCATCTATTATGTCTAGGATAAGGGAATTTTCCTGAAAAAATGAATTTTCCAACCTTTACTAAGAATCCATTGAGAAATCCTTGAGGATTCGTGACTAAAAATCCAGCATGTTGGAGTGCCACTCTTGTTGGTTTTAGTTTTCTGAGCCCCATATTATTGGTAAAACTCATAAGCATGATATTTATAATTTTTTCTAGATCACACAATGTTATCTCAAATTTTCATCTCCCTATGATTAAATGAATTTATAAACTTATAGGGTCCCACATTTTTTGATGTGGCTTCCACTAGAAAACTATGGATAATTATTTATTAAAGGAGATGAATCATAAGTACAATATATTTCTTTTACATAAGAGAAACTCATAAAATAATATTTTATATATAGGTATTTGAGAAATTGTATATTCAAATAGAATGTTGATGTGAATTTATTTAAACATTTTAAGTAATTTTTTATATTATCCCTCTTTTATATCATGTTTCATCCTTTCATGGAAGGGGAGATGTGACTCGTATGGTGGTGTTCCGCATAAACATTTTTATTTTTTAGAATGATCCTTAACTTGAAGTTTCATAGTTGGTTCTAAATATATTTTTTCCCATTAATGAGATTTATCTAATTTTTGAGTCATATTTTTCTGAACTAATCACAATTTATAAAAGTCCAACTTCTTTCCACTCCTGAAAATGATCGATCGAGCCTCCTCCCTGGGATGAGTTTTAGTATTATTGGAAAAAGTACCTGGTATTCGATCAGATAAAATCTTAAAGATCTTCCCAACTTGGTTCTTAGGTTTGTGTAGGACTACCTTGTGGGTATTCATTTTAGTCTCTTTTTTTCATCCTTTGGTCTTCTTTCTAAAAAAATGTAGTGAGAAAGTTTTCACATTTGGATTAGAGAAGTAGCGCTTGTTTCAGTGGTATTAGAAGAGATTGTTGATACTAGTGCTTATGAGGTGGAAACTATTGATATATAGGAAACATTTATGGAAATTATTATTATGGTTTAGTATATGGACATTGTGTTGTTTACCTAGGTTGTCCCTAATTCATTGGCGATAACTTTCCACTCCTCTGATAAAAATAATCTTGGTTTTGTATTCTCACCTACTAATTAGGTCTCTGCTAATATTTTTTTGTTGATATTGATGGGGATGTTGGTTTTCATGATTTTAGATAATTTAATTACAATATTGGAATTGGTATTCCACCATTTCTATATTCTAGTCATGGTACGGGTTCAGGCCTCCTAACATTTCACAAGATTGTATCTCCATTATAGGATCAGGAGGGTGTGGTGCTGTAAAAGGTAACTGGAAAGACTTATAATTATTTTTCATGGATTTTAATTGTGTTGTTAGGTGGGTACTATCTCCACTTGTAATATTCTATGTTATGGTGGTCTTTTATCACTCTATCATAGACTAACAATATAAGATACTTCTCCTACAATGGATTACCCCACCTCGAGTGTCTTATGAATGAGTATTCCATCAATAATGGCATCCACAACAGTTCTTGTAGCATGCTTTAGTCCTTGATAGAACATCTTAAGATGAAGTAACTCATCAATTCCCTATTGTGGGAACATTAGGGCGATCTCCTTAAGTCTTTCATATGCCTCCCAATATAAATCTTTATTCTCTTGTGAAAAGTTTTTAATTTCATTTAGGATCATCCAAGTCTAAATTTGTGGTAAGTACATATCCATAAACGTTGTGTCAAGATCATTCCAAGTCGTGATCAACTCTAGTTCTTGGATTTTGAGAAATCCTTATATCTTTCATGAAAATATAACTAGAATACATGGATCTTTATTACATCACATGACACGCCCAATTAATGAAAGGAATTACAAACCTCTATTAAGTTAGAAATGTGCTCGTGGGAATCTTCACTTTAAATCCCACTAAATTGATCCATGTTATGGAACATGTGGAATAGTCTAGGTTTGATCTCAAAAGTGTGCATGTGAATGGGAGGGTGCACAATGCTTTGTGAAACACCACTTACATATGGAAATCTGTAGTCTATAATTGTGAACTCTTCTAGCAATGGATGCTCTACCTAAATGATAAGTGGAACATACTGTGTATTTTACTAGTTGGGATGGGTAGAATTTATATTATCATACATTAAGAATAGGTAGTGTACAATTAAGTACAGATCGATCTCAATATCCAATAAAAGTAGTTATTGATCTTGAACTCTATTTGGAAGAGTTTGAGGGCCCTGAGACAAGAACTTTTCGGGTGTTAGGGGATGTAGGTTCTAGTCCATAAGTAGAATATTATAAAATAAAAACGGGATAAATAAATAATAAAGGGGGGTGTGAGTTAATCCAAGGTTCGATCCAAAGGTTACTGTTCCTAGGAAATAATGATCCCCGATAACAGTTCCAAATTTTCATTCTCCCGAACGTGTTGTTGAATTCATGTGAGAATTGATCATATTTGAAATTTATAGTTCCGATCTTGACTTACTACTAGGTTTTAGTAAAGTGGAAGTGTAAGGGAGAACCAACATGAATCAAAGGAAATAAGTAAACCATTATCACAAACCCTTTTAAAATTATTTTTCAAATTCACTCATTGATTTGTTTCTTTAGAATAAGGTAGTTTAGATTTAATTTACATAACTAAGAAGGTATCAGTGTTAATTGCAAGGCTATTGTTAGTGTATAATCCTAAATCTAGATTAGAATATTCCTAAAACTTATTCATATAATTTTTTTAAGGGTCACCAATTGGTTTTAGTTAAACTAATTGAATCTACATATGCTACAACTAACCATTATTCTTGTTATAGATAAGAGCCTAGAATAATCATGCTTTGCTTTTATGAAGAAAGTGTTACAAGATAATGGTCATAACCTAAACAACTCTAATTAGGTCATTCTCATTCAATTTTACCTCCCATGGTCAATATTGTGCAATATAATGTGATGAAAACAAATTATACAAATTACTAGCTATAAGGTTACCAAGGTTTAACTCATGGATTTTTTAGGCTCTGAAACACCCCTAATCTCAACCCCTAAACTTAATAGAATTGATCACGCATGCCGGTATTGATCAAAATAAAAGGAATATAAAACATTCTTATCATAATCATGAAATGGTTGATAAATAAGAAAGCCATAATTTGGATCAATAAATAATAAATAAACATAATAAATAATAAATATAAATTTAATCAATCACTTACTCAGAATGAAGAAAATCAATAGAATGGAAAGCATTGATGAAGAATGGAAAATGGAATTGAAAATTATCGTCGAAACAAAAGAGGAATCAAAAAAAATTAAGAATTGATATAAGACAGTTAATAAATCAAAATTATTAGATAAAACAGTGAAAGGAATGCATTAAAACTGATTTTGGATGAGAAATAAATGAAAACAGAGAAATAAAAATCACGATAAATCATAGGTCAGAGAACTGATGTGTGTGGCAAAGCACTCAAAAATAAAAAGTCCCAAAATGTATATAATGTGTAAAGACTTCACATTGTGTGATGTATTTAAGTTTATTTTCCCTAAAATCTACAGGTTATGAAAGTAGGTTGCACGTTGTTTATTTTAGATCAATAATCTCATATGTAAAATCAACTCGTATCTTTGACTGGGTCATCTCTTGAACATGACTCGTCATGTAAAATCTACACATCATGTATTTAATTCACATTTAGTGGGATTCCAAAATTCAAATTTTCATTATGTGTAATAAATATACACTTTTTTATGAGATTTACACCATTAAAGGTTTTAATGGTTTGGTTTGTGACTATGTAGGAATTCTATGAATGAGGATTGTATGTCATGTATGTTATACATGATGTGTAATGCCTATTTTTCTTCTTTTTAGAATTTCTTACTTTGATCCCAAAATTAGTAATTCCTATGAAAAAATACCAAAAAAATTCCATTATATAAAAAATCATTAATAAACCTTAGACAAATGTATCCAATGTGTATATGAAAATATTTCTTATCATATATCTAGAGTTAACCCCATCTTAAGCACTAAATTATTATTTATTGTTGTTGGTGTGATGCAGTTTTGAGGGGGATATATGATATGTGGGTTTTATACATTAAAAGTATATAAAATCATTAAGATGTATATATTACAATTTTAATGGATAAAATGAAATAATTTGGGTAAGAAGCAACCACTATAGATATAAAATAATAAATCTAAGGTAATAAAAGGGTTAAGAGAGTTTGAAATGATAACCTTTCTAAATCTAGTGATACCTGAAATTATGAAAAAACTCACAATGTATCAAATAAAACATCAAAAAAATATCAATTTTCAACAATGAAAATTCATAAATTAATTTAGTTGTACACGTTGAGATGATTTAGTAAAAGTGGTATAAATCCTGATTTAAAGTGAAACAAGTGTCAAAACTATATCTTTGTTTTTTAAAATGGTATCAAGAAAATTTCAGAATTTAAAATTTATTATAAATCCTTTATCATGTAGAGTAAATCCCAAAAGAAGAAGCTTGATGGCTCCATGGATTAGTAGCTAAATCTCTAGAGGAATCTATGTTCTTTTTTTGAGATAACAATGTGGTATCATATATTTGTTTTATAGCATACTAAAATTTTCTAAAAAAAAGTATTAAGACAAATATGTGGTTTCCCAATTCTAATTACTATCACAATATCTATTGTCTAAAAATTAATAAGTTAAGAGGAGTTAGTGATAAGCAGTCAAAGGAAGATTATCCATATCTAGGAAGAGAGAAGTTATGTGAAAAAAAGAAAGATCATGGATATCAAGAGGTATCATAATTTTATCATGAAAAGTGATATCAATTGGTTAATAATGTTTAATGACCAAAAAAATTCTTTATTAATTATATTTTGATAATCTTATTCATGTTTGATGGAGAACTTAGGAAATATGTGAGTGACATGGACATCATTGAAGTTATTTACTTAGAACCTCATTTCCAACACTGAGTTATAACTCAATAGGCTTAAAGGATTTTCTTGTGAAACCAATTAAGTAATTTTAGAGTTTATTTTATGTTATTTTATGTTTTTTTTGTTTTCTGTTTACTTATAGTTTCATATTGAAACATAGAAATTCTGGATTTTTCCTCTTGTGCTCATTTTTTATGCATGGTTTTATAAAAACCGTATAGTTACGATTACATGGTGTAATTTTCAGTTAAAATTATTTTGGAATAGTTAGTCGGCTTGGGTATCGCATGGTTGAGTCAAACATTTTTGGATCCAAAGGAAACAATTAGAGGAACTTTGGTGTATTAGGGTTAGGGTTAGGGCTGGCACACAGACTGGTAAAACCTGTAAAAAAATGGGAATATGATTTGAAATTTGAAAATTCCATTTAGCATGGTTGGAATATGTTTTTTCCAATCCCAAGTGAAACATGTGAGTGGGTTTGGTTTAGGGATTGGTTTGATAATGGTTGAAAAATGGTTTGTAAAATAGTGTAACCAAGCTGTGCAGCCTTCCCATATTCATTGAAATTGAATTTTTTTTGTTTTCCCCTACCCACTATGGTCTTATTTCCTCTATCTCTTGTTTTAAAGGACCATAATCCCTTAAATACAATCTCCTCCGAAAATACCTTTGATTTTGGTGGTCCTCTCCTTGTTTTCATGTGGTTCCCTTTTTGGTAAGTCCCTCTAAACCCATTATTTTGTTTCATTCTCTCTTTTCCATGAAGTCTAGTTCCCTACATAAATACAAATATAGGTGTGGGATGATTTTTGAGTATGTATTTGTCTAAAACATGGGGATTGTTTCCTGAAGGGGTTATAAAGGGAACTTCTTGGATTCTTGGTGTGTCCATAATCATAAACAATGACTTCTATATTATTTATTATTGAACTGAGTATTTTATTTCTCTATTGCTGCTTTGTATTACATTATATTAAATGTTTAAGGGTTTTTTAATGGTTTTCTATTCATGTTATGGACCTAGATATATGAACCATGAAGGTATAAGATTGATTAAAATTGGTTTTAACCCTTGTCATGGAATGGGATTTCATTACAATAAGATATGATAATTCCTAAAAGGGTTTTAAAGGATTTATTCATTTTTGAAAGTTATAGAGATCACTAACATGAGGTATAATAAATGTGTTCTTTTAAACATCTGATTTTTAAATCATGTTTTTATGTGTTTAATTTTTAATAAATAATATAAATCAGTTGTTTCATTTTAAATGGATGTGTTATCCCATGATTACAAAGTTTTTAAACCTATTGGTGGATTTCAAATGTTTTAAAAGGTTGTTTTAAGGGAAGTGTGATTTCCTGCTATTGTTTCAAAACATATTAAGAAATTCATGTCCCAAGATTTTATTATGATGAGATTGAAATAGTGTGAGTTATACATGGAATTATAAGAACATTTTTAAGTGTATATACTCATTTATAATATTATTAAAAATCTGTTTCATTGGACTAAGAGAGTCCATAGAGGGAAAATTTCCATTGGGAATGAGAAATACCATGTAGAGGTTTTTTCCAAGAGACCTTGTGAGCTCTTATAAGGGTGAGTTTAGGGAATAATGAGAGAGCTTACAATTTTTATTATTAACACATGGTGATTATTTAACCTAGAGTTATTTAATTCACATTATCTCCCATTAGTTAAATCCAATGACATTAGAATATAATTTAAGGTTTTATAAGGGATTTATCATTTGCTTTAGATTTTATCCTATTAGTATTGTATTATTTCAAAACACCTATGAACTTTTTGTTTGTTTATCATAAGTTTGTGAATTTGACATAGTAGTATCTATTAGTTTTATTTCATCCTATTTTACATTATGTTTTACTTTTCAAATGTTTTGAAAAATGATTTGAATAGGGTTTTCAAGATGGATAGTGAAAGTGTGTTAGCATTGTCCCCTTAAAAAATTATTTATGAGTTTTAAAGTCGAGTTCATTAAATGTTAAAAAAAATTAAATATTTTTTGAGTGTTTTTTATGAGAAATTATAAATGGTTTGTTTTTTAAACTTCAATGTGCTTGATTTTTAGAAATATGGTTTTCTGACAATGTTCTTAGTTTTAATTAGAAATTGACTTTGAAGTATGTTTTGGATTTTTTTTTGAAATTACAAACATATTTTGTTTTTTAAAATTTTCATTTTATAAGGTGTATTTTATATATGGTTTTAAAGTGAAACTTTAATATAGTTTTTTTTTGGAAAGTAAGCTTCATCTAGGGAAAGGTGTTTTCTAAATTATTTTTTTGAATTAATAAAAAAGATATTTTAATATAGTTATGATGAGTTTATTTTTTATTTATGTAAAGTGTTATGAAAAATGTGTATTTTTATACTATAATTTATTTATAAATTTTTAGGATGTAATATTAAAGTGACTACAAAGAATTGGTGTGTGGTGACTGACATGGTTGTTTATCTCAAAATATTTTGGTCTAAGTTCATTCCATTTTGATTCTTCCATACTTGGATTCAAAATGGAAATGTTTTATTTAGATGGTGATTTTGGGTCACATGGGGGATTATGAGAGTTTTTGGGGATTTAGTTTAACTTTGTGTTATGTATTGGTTGTTTAACATGTTTTATTTTAAGATTGATCTTTATTTTTATCTCCACCAACTATTGATTTATTTATGTATCAGTTGTATATTCCTTTTTTTATGTTTATTTATTATTGTATCATACTTTGTAGCTTTATTCCATTTTATTTTTTATTCTTATTTATATTTTTGTATGAGGGTTAAATCATTACCAGGGAAGTTATATGATACCCCCTCACTATTTTCCATATTGTGGAGATCGAGAATACCCTTAAGGTTGTGTGAAAATCGGGTAGAGATCAATATGTGATAGCAATCTAGGTCGGTTCACTACAAAAAAGGTATAATAGGCTATGTTATCAGTGGTACCTAGGTTTTGGGATTCCCTTTTGTTATTTGTGAAGTTGTTAGTGTGGATATATGGTGTATCACCACCAATTTCATGTAAGTAACCCTTTATTTATGTATTTTAAGTATGAAATGTTTTTGGGTGTTGTTTGGGAGGGTATGGAGGAATTTTGTAATGGTTTTTACACTTTTCTAGAGGTTCACTATTTGAGCATGGTTAATAGAAACTATTCTACTCCTACAAGAAACCTTGAAAATTAATACAAAGTCTATGGGGTAGGTGCGCAGTTAGGCTCATAGTTTTTCAAAACTATGCATTCACCCATGTGTAGAAGTGAAATTGAAAAAGGGGAAAAAACATGGTCGGTGTATAGTTTTTCTAACCATGTGATCCAACCATGTGAAGGGTATTTTGAGGTAGTGGATGGTGCATGGTTGGTGCATATATTTCCTATCTATGTGACCCAACTATTCACATATAAAAAATATATCCTAATAATGGTGTATCTCAATCATGTTTACCCTAAGATCACTTGTTTTTCCTCCATTTGGTGTTAAATTGGTTTTTCCTCCTCCCAAAGGTTATGGAGACTTTCCCCATTGATACGAGAGTGATCTGTTGGAAAATATTTACATGTTGAAGGTGATATTTCTTAGTAACTATTTTCTCTTAGTGGGTTTCCTTAGATTGATTATTATTCAGTCGATTAGATTCATATATCAAGTCCATTTTGGATAGATCTATGATAGTTTATTCCAATCATGATGCAATTCGGTTGTGTGGATATTAGGGAAATTATCTAAGGAGGGTTTTTGGACATTCAACCCAATTTGTTTGAAGAATTTGTGTCCTTATTTCCATAGTTTCCAAGGTAGTTGTCTTTACTATCAAATCCTCTTATAACATGAATTATTAGTTTCAAATTGATCTAATTTCATGAAATTTATTGTGAACGTGATATGAAAATGTCATTATAAATATTATTTATTTATAGTTTTTGTAATTGTGGAAATTTGTTGTTGTTTAATGTGATTTGTTTATGGATTTTAATGTGATGATTTTAAAATATATATTTTTTTGAGTCATGGAAGTCCTTTGATTGAATATTTTTCAACAAAAATGTGGTTTTATTTAAATGTATTCAAATGATTGATTTGACATGGTTCTAAAATACATGGGTTGCTATGAGTTCATGCTTTCAACATGACCCTGAATAAGGGGTGTGTACCACTATGGTACAAGGGATGTGGCTTTAGATAATGGGTGTGTGCCACTGGGGAACAAGGAGATTGAACACTTTTTGACAACTTTATGGATGGATGAAAACCCACTCATGAGTATGGATCTATCACTAAAGCCTCCATGTATGGGTGTGTGTGTGTCAATGAATCATGGATTTAGTGTGCCAAAAAGGAATTTGAAATTATTTAAAAGAGTTTTTTGGGTGATTTATTATGAAACTTTTTTGGAATGGTAATTGTACTATATTTTGATATAAATTATTAGATTATTTTAATGTTTTATATATAATTTGTTTTATATAACTGAGATAACTTGTTATATCTCAGTTTTATGAGTAGGGAAGTCATTTGGGGAAACCTACTAATTTTCATTACTCACCTCCTACTTGGGAACTTTGGTGCAGTTTCAAGTATTGGTTATCAGGAAATAGGTAAAAAAAATGTATCACATTTATTTATTAGTGCTTTATGATAATTGGGTAGATATTGTGGAGTTTGATCTTGGAGATTTTTGGGAGTTGATGAGTAGGTGTCTTTTGAGTCTTTGAGATTTTCTTGTTTGGTCTTCCATTTGTAGTCATTGTTGATCTTGGAATTCATTTAGTACCCTAATTTTTGTTATGGAGTAGTTTGGAATTGTTGTCTTTTAGTATTACTTTTTGTTGTATTACATTGTTATCATTAATTATATACTGGTTTTGGTTATAGTATGCTTGGTTGTGGTTGTTAGTATTTTCAAATGGAAAATCATCCCACAAATGTATTAAATCACCTAGAATTTATTGATAGCCTTTGGTGTATTGGGGATGTTGCCTAAGGCCATGTTGCAATTCTACTTTGACTCAATCCATTTAGGAGAGGTAGGTTGTTACAAGGGGTATCAGTCTTGATCAGTCCAAATCATTTGGGAAAAATCATATCATTTTGTTCGATTCTTGAGTATTGGTTTTGTTAGTCTTGGAGATGTAAAATCATTTTTAATTAGTTATCATGTTGGGATGGCTGCAAGGAGTAGGATTTTTGGACCATGAAATATACAACATAAAAAAGGCATAGATAACCTATTTATGATGAAATTCAGGTTACCATGGATTTGTGTAGATAAGTGTTTTGGAGACACTTATATGAGTTATAATCTGATTATTATGGGCTTATACAATGAGAAGATCATGGAATGCATTGGTAGAAATGACATCCCCCTAGTACTATATATTTCATTTTGGTAAATGATTTATTTTTATTAAAAACGAATTATTTTTTGAAAATTTATGAGATTGTTTTCAAATGTGTGATTTTGAAAAGGTCATGAGTGTGGAACTTTGAAATGGTTTGATTTTCAAAAGCATGGTGTAATTTTTAAAAAATGTTGAACATGGAAAATTCTGAATTTTAAAATGAAATGTTGTTATATGTGATGTGGTAGAATTTGAAATTGTAAAGCCTTTAGTTTCTAAAGAGTGAGACTTAAGGAGTTCTATTTTGGTTATAGAAATTGGAACCAGGTAGTTGTCATAGAAACCAATAAAAAGAGGCTGTTGAGAATTTGGTTGCACATGAGCCATAGGTGAACCAAAATCTGATTCAAAGTACATTCCATGATTTTCAATCTATAGATAAAGGAAACTAAATGGATGAACCAAAGAAATTTGACCAATCTATTCAGTTTTAGTAGTAGAATCCTCTCATCTTTTAGAGTGATTTAGAACCAAAGAAAGAGGAGGTGTGGCTGAATATGATAAATAAAATATTCAATTTCCATAGCACTCAAGTAGATCTAAAATTCCATATGGTGATGTATATGTTGGAGGATATTTCATTCTAATGGTGGGATTTAGCATTTCATGCTAAATTGGACCAAGGAATTTCATCGGAGGATTTTGAAGTATTTTTTAACAAAAAAATCTATCCTCGTGAATTAAATATTACAATAATTGTATTATTTTTCAAATTGACATTGGTTAATGTATTATTAATAGATTATGTGGCTAAATTTATTAATTTAGACCACTTATGCCCAAATTTTCTGTTAGTGTGTCCTTTAAGACGTGTATTTTTTAATCGGGTTGAGGAAAGAGATTAACTAGAAAACTGTCGTAATTTGTATAATGTATTACACAAATATGGTTAATAGAGATATCAAGGAAGAAAGGGATATATCAGAAGATACAGTTAGAGGAAGCATGTTGATACCTTGGGGAAATGGTGGGAACTCTAATTTTGGGAATAAATAAAAGAGGGAAACCTATTTCCAAGGTGGGAGTATCATTCAGAATCACGCATTTGGATCTATGAATCTTCTTCAAAACCCTAATATTAAAGCTTTATGTTATCAATGTGGATATTTTTATCACATGAATTTAGAGTGTATGGAACCACCTATACTGTGCCACAATTGCAACCATATAGAACTTCTTTAGAGTTATTATCACAGTGCTCAAAGTTTGGGTGTTCGGGGAACATCTCATGTTTCAAAAACATTGTATGCTTCAATGGGACATGGGAAATAGAATAATTCCCATCATGGGAAGATATATAACCATGGTGATTCTAGAAATACTATGAATCCACATGAAGTGAAATCTCAAAAGGGCAATAAAGAACAGACTATAGTGAGTAAGTGGTTATATAATGTTGATAAGGTTATTATGGATGATCAATCTATACCATTGATAGTGAGAGGTATGATTCTTCTGAATTCTACCATTATGCATGATTGGTTTATTATAGTTGCATCCCATTAATATATTTCTTCTTTTTCAATTGTTTTTCTAGGTTTTCATTTTGAAACGATGTCTTCTATTTTAAAAAATCAAACTCAACTTTTTAAAGGGAATTTCAATCCTTTTTTCTGAAAATGATATTCTATAACAATTGATGGAGTTGAGTTGATATGGGACTTCTAAATGATTTAAATGGAGTTCAATGACCTAATCATGGGGATGGATTGGTTGAAAATGTTAAAGGCTCACATCTATTGTTATAAAAAATGGTTAGTTTTACAACTAAGGATGGTGTCGAGCATATCTTTAGAGGTGAAAAGATTATAAAGGATGGTATAATAGGTTTGTTAGAACTATTAGTTGGATTGATATCATACCATTTTGTAGTGTTGACCTGGGAATCAGTGGATTATATTGGTAATATAAATTTTCCAATAGCTGTTGATCAATGTCTATATGTTTTCTCTGAGAATTTCTCAAGGTTTTCACCCACAAAAAGTGGATTTTATGGTTGAAATCCATTAGAGGACCATTCCTATTTCCCTTAAATATTATCAAATGCAACCAACAGAATAAAATGTAATTAAAAATGAAGTTTGAAGTTCTAGAAATCCAAGGGTTAATTTCATCCTAACACATCTCCATTGGTAGAACAAGTCTTTTTTGTGAAGAATACATATCTAACTCTTCTATTGTGTGTGGATTATAATAACCTAAACAAAGTTATGATAAATAATCTATCTCTACTTCCACACATTTATGATCTATTTTTTCAAATTGAGAGGAGCTCACTGGTTCTCTAAAATGGACTTTCAATCAGGATATCTCTAATTGCAACTTCGAATAGATGATATTCCAAAATTGCCTTTTAGGAGTAGATATAGCCATTATGAATTTGTGGTCATGTATTTGGTTATACGAATTCACCAATAGACTATATATAATTGATTAATCAGATATTTTAGAAATATTTATATTCTTTTTTACTTTGTTTTTGGATGACATATTTTTGTATTCTATTATAATGGTCGAGCATGACAAACACTTGGAGTCAGTGTTAGGAGTTTTTTATGATCATTGTTTGTATTACAAATTATCAAAGTGTGATTTTTGGACATAATAGATACATTTCCTTAGCCATGTAATCTCTGTAAGGGGTATTTCTATGGATCCATAAAACATGAAGGTTGTTATCTCTTGGTTACCAGAAAATAATTTCCTTAAGATACACAGTTTCCTTGGTTTAGCTTGTTATTATCGATTCTTTGTTCATATTTTTTCTTGACTAGTTTCATTGATTCTATATTTGATAATGAATAATGTTCCATTATAATTGAATGAGAAATGTCAAAAGTCTTTTCAAGAGCTTATGGTTCAACTTACATTAGTACTAATCTTGATTTTCTCAGCATTAGGATAACGGTATGTGGTGTATTGTGATTCTTTGTGGTGAATATTGGGATGTTTCCTCATCATGGTAGATCATGTGGTTTCTTATGGATCACAATAGTTATGGTTTCATAATAATAACTACCCAACTAATGATTTGGAGTTAGATGATGTAGAACATTCTTTTAAAATCTAGCATCTTTACTTATTTGGTGAGAAATTTATAGTTCTTATGGATCATAAGAGTTTGAAACAAATTTTCCCATAGAAGGATGTGAATCTGAGAAAAATAATATGGATGGTGTATCTCCAAATTTTATACTTTGACTTGATGTATACACAAGGAAAATGGAATTTGATGGTGGTTGCATTAAGAATAAATTCATATAGTTAGTTGAAAAAATAAGTATCAAATCAATGGTAGTTTATGTCAATGATTGCTAACATGAACATAAATTTTGAAGAATGTGGTAGTTTTGAGGTTTTATTTTTAGTTTCATTAGTTCCTAATTTGGTGGAGTGGGTTAATGAGGCGCAAACATCTAATTCATAATGTTTTACAATGAAGTCAAAACTCAATGGTAGGGACACCATTAAGAGATGCAAGCTGGATGGGAGTTCAGTTTTTTGGTTTCAAGATCAGGTTGTCATACTTATTGCTTGTTAGGAACAACTCCTTTATTCTTATCACCATTCGAGATGGGCTATTCATCCGAGAATTCAAAATATGTATAAGGAATTGAATGAATAGTTTTTATGGGTCGACATGAAAAGGAAGGTGGATAATTTGGTTTCAAAATGAATCACATATCAGAAGGATAATGAAAAAGAATCAATGGTTATTAGGAATGTTGTAGTCTTTCCTTAATTCTATTTTGAAATGGGAATAGATATCCATTGATTTTGTGACATGTCTCCCAATAACATTTCAAAAACACAATTTCATATTGGTGATTGTGTACCATCCCACAATGTCATTCCATTTAATTCATATATGTGAATATCATATGGTGGAGGACTTATCTAAAATCCATATCCTAGAATTTGTAAAGAGGCATGGAGTACCAGTTTGGATAGTATCAGGAATACATTTGAGGTTTACAAATCATTTTGGGAAATCCTTAGAGTAATAACTTGGAAATTAGTTGACTATGAGTATAGAATATCATCCTCAGATGGATGGACAATCTTAATGGATTATAAAAGTTATGGAAGACATGTTTCTGGCCTATATAATGTATTTTGGAGTCTCATGGGAGGATCACGTACTATTAGTGGAGTTATCATATAACAAGAGTTATCATGCTTAAATACCTATAGATCCTTTTGAATAATTGTGCGGGTGTCCTTTCCGTTCTCTACTTTTATGGCTGGAAGCATGTGATACTTTACTAGTTCAGCTGAGTCCCATCCAAGTGACAATTAAGAATATTCATTTGATCTAGAATAGAATAGATATAGCCTAGATTCATTAGAAATTGTATACAGATATTTTCCTATGGTCATTTTTGTTCAAGGTGAGTGATTATGTGTTCTTGGGAATCACATCAAGGATAGGGCATCATCATTTTAGGAAGAAAGGATTGTTATATCCTCATTACATGGTCCCTTATGAGATTATTGAATGGGTTTGTGAGGTGGAATATCAGTTGTCTTTTTAACACACCTGAATTTTGTGATTTTTTAATTAATGTAATCTTTTTATATTTTATAATTCACAGAACATTGAATTTAGCTTTTGTTATACGGTAGAACTATGTGTGTCTTGCATTATATGCAAAACCTTGTCAATATTCCATTAGATAAAACACTTATATTATCATTAGGTACATGAAACAATGTGCTTTTCCTCTATTACACACAATTCTGAGTCCCTTTAATAGCTTGGGTTACATGAAATGTCGAGTTTTACAGAACTATAAGATACTATTAATAATATTATTATAGATACTACCTAGTAATTAGAATGGAATTAATGAATAAGATTAACTAAATTTTGAACAAATTATTTATACTATTATATAAAATTAATCCTTATGTTTTCAATTAGTATAACTGAATATAATAATTATTTTAAAATAAAGAAATTACATTCCTAAGAATACTATAATTCTATATAAAACACAATTTTATCTCAATAAATAAAAATCCACTTCTGATTAATGTTTTCAATAAAATTTATGTATTATATTTTCAATAAATATTTCTGACACTCATTCAATATATTTTATACGTATAAGATAAGAATAAATCCAATTTTTTGAATAAAAAAGAATTATTTTTCTAAACGGAAATTTTAACACATTTTATTGGAGTTCCCATTTGGAATATTATTTTTGATAGTTTTAAATTTTTTATTTTAAAAAATAAACTTTATTTTTAAAATTATAATATAAAAATTTACATTGGGTGAATTTTTATTATTTTTTTGAGAAGTTTTATTTTTTGATGAATAATGAAAAAACACTAATTTTTAATTCAAAACCATATTTTCGTCTAATTTATTTATTAAATTAAATTATTTTTTTGATTATTTTTAATGTTAAATTATATCAATTGTACAAAACATAATATGATTTATGTAATTTTAATCAATTTCACTTCGAAATTGGATTTTAAAACATACCCAACTTTTGAACATTTTTTCTTTAAAAACCTAGTTTTTCATCCACTCTGGAGGATTAAATTTGAATTAATTTATTATAATTATGAATTTGGAATTTGAAAAAATGGATTCCATTTTTTTAATAAGTATAATATACATAATCAAATAAGTTCAACATATTTTTTACAGAAATACTAGTGAATGTAATTAAAATTAATAACAAAAATTAAGAGGACAATTATATTAACAAGGGACAAAACCTTATACATTAGGGTTAAAATAAATTAAAAACATGTCCAAAATCCATTATCTAGAAATATTTCTACCATATCCTACATTTTATCAAATTAGGTTCATTATTGGTGCCACTTTTCAGAGTGAAAACATTTCTGGAATTCCCTTTTCAAATAGTAACAAGAATGCCACTCCTCCTCCACTACAAAAGGCACTCAGCCCTCTAATTTATTCACACCTCCAAATCCATTTTTCTCAACCAAAATCTTGTAAAATAATCTCCTAACATCCCTCCCTAAATCAATTAATCATCTTTTTTGGAATAACTCTAACCAAGGAATCCCTTTGATGCAAACCAAGAGGAGTTACCCAAAAAAGAGGTAGCATCCTTCCTCAAGCTCCTTTGTTTTATTTTCATTCACCACCCCATGAACTATTATTATTCAACAATAATATTGTAAAATCAGTATCATAAATATACTTATATATTTTTATTCTAAGTGTTTGACCTACACTTATTCACAGTTTTATCTAATGGGTAATGAACTTACTGTTTATGTGTACGACAAACTATCGCTTCCTGAAACGATGTAGTTCATTTTTACTTCACAACCACTCATCGTTGGGAATTATGATGGAAACTATATTTTTATTCTATCCATATATATATATATATATTATTTATTATTTATTTATTATTTTTCAATTATTATATAAATCATACATTCATGCATTCCATTTTGTGTAAATATAATAACTTCGTTTGTAGACATTTGGACAACCACCTCCCCTAAGCGATGTGATTCATTCCCAATTTACATAGAATGAATTAAGGATGTATTTAATGAATTTTTATTATATATATTACATATTAATTATAATTTAATTATGTTAAATATATATATATATATATATATTTCAATTGATTTATTTCATTCAATACGACTAGAAAACAGAAACAACGTCCTTTTGTATATACGGCCTACCATCTCCATCAAAAGTGTATTACATTTCATATACCTATATTTTACGGATTATTGGAAATATTTATATAATGAATATGGATGATATATAAATCTTGTTTATAATTCTTTAAATAAGTAAATCATCATATATGTAAGAAGATCTAGAATAAAAATTCCAAACATATAGGAAAAATAACGTGGATATTTCCCAAAATGTAACATTAACATAAAATTGCTAATAAACAGATAATATAAATTCATAATAAAATAATATATGGTATTATATATATATATTAATATGGTTCTTTTTTAGATTCATAATGAAATTATATTTACTTGAAAGGATTTTTGAACATGCATGAATAAATTCAAGACTTAAGGTAAGGGATTCCTTATCTCACTTTTATTTTCCTTGAGACATAAGTCATGATCACCTGCTATTTATTATATATGGTGTGTATACTTCTAATTAATGTATTTAATGATTATTATAAATAAATATATTGGTATTTATATATCAATTTTATTAACTATATTTCTTGGGTCTTATGTTTCAAAAATTACCAAATTAGTAAAGTAATTTTGTCTCAATTTGCCTTCTTTGAGACACAAGCCATGTTATGCACTATATTTTTATATCAGGTGTATACACTTCCATTTGTTATTTTATCTCATGATTATACTTATTTCAATGATATTTTAAAATAGTTTTATTTCATTTTATTACAAGGTTAGTAGGATTAAAATATACTAAGTAGTAAGAGTTTATTTCAACAGTCTCATCATTTATCGGGATTGTTTGTGATTATGCTATAGTTGATGAAACCTAGTCATCCATATTTAAAGAACACTCATGAATTTTCATGTAATATATTTATTAATTATAAATTCACGTTTTAGTACCATTTTGAAACTCTTTAGAACTAAATAAAATTGAAAAAAAAATTTCAAGAAAATATAAATTTATCTCCCTCTTCAATCAGAAATATGCGTTCTTTCAAAAATATGTTTTCTAAAAATGTTTTAAAAAATTTTATACTATTATTCTATGATAAATAAAAGAAATTTTTTCCCATATATTACCTTTTTATACAAAATGGTTTTTAAAAAGTAATCCTCTTTTCATTTTCTGTTCGAGGCACTTTTCTAAACATTTTATAGTGTATAGGGAATGTTTTGCATGTACACATTTATTTTCTAGTATAACTGTCATTCATTGAATATTCATTTGAATTTTTAAAATATTTAAATTTTAAATATTATTTTTTTCCTAATATTTTACACATTTATTTTTTTAATGTATTTTAAAATAAAAAAATTTCTAAAATGTTTTTATGTTTAAAATGTGTTTTAATTGATTTTAAAATCACCCTCTATATGTTTTAAAAATATTATTTTCAAATAAAAGTATTTAAATGATTTAAAATATTAATTTATAAGTCATCAAATATTTTTAATATCAAAAAAATATCAAAAAAATCAAGCTGCCTTTTTAATGAATTGGTTTTCAAAAAAAATTCAATATCCTTATATATGTTTTCAAAGAAATGGTTTTTAGAAATGTTTTCAATATTATGTTTTAAAGGAAAAAAAATTTCAAATTTTTTCATGTTTATTTTATATTTTTTCAAGGAAATGTTTTTCTAGTTTCATTTGTTATTATTCATGTTTATTTTAAAGTTAAATGGTTTTTAATAGTTTTTTATGTTTTAAAAATCATTTTTTTCAAAGAAAAAGGATATTTTCCGGAAGAAATGGTTTTAAAAGATAGTTCAAAATTATTTTCCATCTAATATGAAATCCATTGGTGTAACTCATTCCTTTCTAGGGAAAATATCCAAATATTCCATCCACATTATTTTGTTGAATGCTTTTAGTTTTCATGGCATGATGTTCATGAAACCTATTTCAATTTCATGGGTTTTATGTTTTTGAAGCCTGTTTCTCTTTCATAGGATATATTCTTATGAAACCAACTTATTTTTATAGTTTATTATTTGTTGAAATGATTATGAAAGATGTATTTTTTTCATAAGTTAATATATGATTACATTTTTATGACACCCATTTCATTTCATGGGTTATGATATTATTGTTTATGATTTGGTGACACATGTATGTTTAATTTTATTAAGTGGTTGGGACCTACATATTCCTTTAATTGATTGGTTTAATATTTATATCTCATTAGATAATGATGGGAATAGATTTGATGGGATTGATCCAATATGGAATATGGGGAAACCTGATCAACAATAGAAGATAGGGAAACTCAATCCACTATGGGAATATGGGGAGATCAGATCCACTATGGGATGATGGGGAAACCTAATCCCATACAAGTAAAGTATTATGACTTGAGATAGTGGTGTGTCCCGCAAAGTAGTTGTAATCCCCATGAAGTTCCCTGATATGTTTTTTGAAATGATCCTTGAATTATAAGTAAATGTATTACATGTTTATGTGATTTCCAAAAATTATATGATATGCTCAAATAATTCATGTTCTTGATTATATTATGATCTTATGAACTTCTAATATTTATCCCATGTCTAATGTTTCTAATCTTTCATAAGCAATTTATGATCATAAAATGTTATGTTCATATTCGTGTACTTTTATGTTCATGTTATACTTATGTATTTACTTTATTTACCCTTACTGAGCATTTGATCTAACCCATTTATTATATTCCTTTCCCTAGGTTATAAAGAAAGGTTTTAAGTAGAAGAAATGAAGGGGTATATCGTTATTGTAAACACTGAAGATCTTTCACAATGTTATAATATTTTGTCCCATGTTTCTCAAGACACTATACTATTATGGTCCACATGCATGTGCTTTTGTAATGTGATGAATATTTATAAAAAATGAAGAAATATCCATATATGTTAAGTCGGGTTCACTATAGTTGGTATCAAAGGATAGGTTTAGTAAACCTTTGAAAACAATGATGAGGAAACATTAGTGAGATCCCTTGGTATATTTCTAAGGATCTATATATGGATATCTATAAGGATAAGTATAAGGATGAGTTAATGTTTAGGAAAATGACTTATAGTTTTGGTAAATGATAGATTAAGTGGTTTCCTAGAAATAAATATTTTTCTGGATACTACAAGTGGATTCCTATCTGAAACAAATCTTCGTATGGGTAACCCGAAAACAACATATTGATCTAAACTCGATCGGGAACTAATGAACTATAATGGACCTTGCGGAACACCTCGTTTGACACTCATGGGGGATATTATTTGGGAACTCAAAAAATATTTAAAAACCATCACAAGGATTTAAATAGATGATGGATATGAATAACCTTGGATAAACCTAACGTTTCGTGGATTTTTGAAGTATTTCTCATGATTTATACATCCTATAAGTAATTTTTTCATGATTATATAGTTTTTCGATATGATAAGTGATGATCACACTATTATTTTATGTTTTATTCATTGGAAAGAACCATAGGGAACTGGATTAACATTGAATCTGATGTAAAATGTTCTAGGTATCATTCAAATAATATGATCACTAGAGTGAGGGATGTTAAGATCATGCATACTCATTTTTCAAGGAACATGATTAAAACATTATACCTTATTCATCTCTCAGACTCACCAAGGAAGAAAATGAAGGAGTTTTCTGAGAGTTAGGGTAAGTAATACCATAGAGTAAAGGAGATTTAGTTTCCTATCTATTAATAATATGTAAATAATCACCTAAGTGAATGCCTTGTAGTAATAAGAATATTTTTTGAATGTGGAATGTATGGAAACAAATAAAATAACTACAAATAAAAAATTTAAGGGTTTAGCTAACGTAATGGATGTGAATATTGTACTCCATAAGTCATAATTGAAGATTAAATTCTTTAAGTGTGGAATGAATGGTCATTATGATAATTGATGTCCTAAATGGAAATCTTCCGAAGAGAACCAGAATGGTGGTATGATTAATTTTTATATTTATGATGATGATGGTCCTATATGTAAAATGTGAAATGATAGAGGCATTAAGTAATAGGATGAGGTATCCTTCTTATGAATTAAGGATGAAGGGAAATAATCCATGTTATTGTGTATTTGGATTTAGAAATTATTTTATATGAATGATGAAATATATAAGGATTGTAAAATTTATGATCTTTTTTATAATGATTTATAAGAATCTGTTGAATGGTTCTAATGGACTATAAAAGTGATTTAATGGAAAGATGATGTCTATGGAAAAAAACATTATTAAGGGAAATATGACCCTTAATATGTTCCTTATGTTACGTTAATGTTGTTTGGATAAATATATGTTGGATATGAATAAGTAAATGAAACGGTGTTGATTACTTTGGAAGTAATTACGGACTTTAGACAAGTTTTTTATGTTATCATTGAGTAATATTACACCATTTTTGGATTTAATAAATTTGTCCAATAAACATAGGAATAAGGAAATATTCATTTTTTCAATAACTATTTTTTATTATTCAGGTTATTATAATGTTTTTATGGAATACATGATGAAGGTATTCACATATTGTTTATTTGAAAACCAAGAGCTACTTTATGATGTATTGGGGTTCAATTCGAATCTATTTTTGGGAAATTTAGTGACCTTATTTCTAAAGTTTTGGACTTCCATATTTCATAAGGTTTATAATGTTAACCATTTATGTAATGGTTTATGTTAAATTATTATCTCTCTTTATTGGTATTTGTGAACATTTTATAAATTGTGTTAACATTTCTATTATGATAAATACCTATGGAATGACCTGTCATTTTATTTATGGATCTCAATATCTATTAGTGCCTTGGGAATGAAAAATTCACCATCATTTCTTGGATTATGAGATGAAGTGAAAGTTGTTCAAGGCACAATAAAGGGTAAGGTTGTCCTGAAATCATGTAATTATATCTATTAATGAAAATTATTTAACTTTAGGAAACATGATATTGAAACCAAAAAAAATTATATTAGTACTTTCATTTTATGATGAATCAAATGTCCCCTTAGATCATCATAGATTTATGGATTTTTTATTATTAACATTTCCTAAACATATTATGTATCACTATCCATAAGAACTTGATAGTTATATTTCTATTCCATTTTTATGTTTTCACTTCCCACCTATGTTCTTATATGTGGGAAACTAGTTATACGTTAATTTGGGTAACCATTATGTTTCCAACTTCCCCTTTTTAAAGTAATTTTTAGTATTAATTTTTACGATGTGGGTTTCTAAGAAAGAATTTTAAATTATTAAACCTTTGATAACACAGACAAATTTTCAGGGATAAGTTCATTTTAAGGTGGTATAATGTAACACCCCTATATTTTTTGAATTGTTTTTATAATTAATTTAATATATTTAAATTTTATATTTCATGTAACACTAAATATATCTTTTTTACACGAAATCACTATGTGTGGATTTCATTATACACACTAAGTAAATCATTCATAATAAGAAACACTTACATCAACTTTTGGTACATGAATCACTATGTTTTACTTTTATTATATACAATTTTTAGACCCTTCAATAGCTTTTGTTACACTCAAGGTCAAGTTTTACCAAATTATAAGATACTTCTAAGGTTATTATTAAAATATTATTATTAAAATGCTATTACAGATACCACATTGTCAATGGAATAGATGTTATGAATAAGACTAACTAAATTTTGAAAATAAAATGTACACTTTTATATAAAATAAATCCTTTGGATATAAATTAGTAGAAGTAAATTTAAGGACTATTTTAAAATGAAGAAATTACCTTTCTAAGAAAACTATTTTTCTATGTACAAACATAATTTTATCACAATAAATTAAAAAACCACTTTTGATTAATATTTAAAATAAAATTTATATATTATCTATTCAATAAATATTATTGACACTCATCCAATGGATTTTATAGGTATAAGATAAGAATGAATCCCATTTTTTAATAAAAAGATGTATTTTTCTAAAAAGAAATTTTACCGCCTTTTAATGGTGAACCCATTTTAAATTTCATTTTTAAAACATCCATATTTTATATTTGAAAAAATAAACATTATTTTTGGATTCTTAATATCAATATTTACTTTATTTTAATATTTTTTATTTTTCTAAGAAGTTTCATTTTTTGATGAATAGTGAAAAAACACTGAATTTTAAATCAAAAATATTTTTTCATATTTTTTATTTGTAAGGTTAAATTGTGTTTTTTTATTGGTTTTAATGTTAAATTATATGATTTATACATAAATTAACCCAATTTATTTCATTTTGAATTATTTCAATTTAAAATTTGATATAAAAACGTACCCAACTTTTGAACATGTTTACTTTAAAACCCTGCTTTGTCGTCCCATCTCTGGGTCTAAATTTAAATTAATTTGCTCCAATAATGTTCTTGGAATTTGAATAAATGGATTAAATATTTTAAATTTTGATAATATATAATTTCAAATAAGTTCAACTTAGCTTTTTACAAAAATATTTGTGAATGCAATTAAAAATAATTACAACAATTAAGAGGAAAATAAGATTAATAAAGGACTAAACCTTACACTTAAGGGAACAAATGACCTAGAAACTTGCTTAAAATACATTTTATGGACATATTTATACCCTATAATTCAATTTATTTAATGTTTTTCACTATTTTAGTCATGTTTCATAGGAAAAACAAGGATATAATTCCCTTTTCCAAAAATTTCAAGAATGCCGCTCCTCCTTCAACACAAAAAGAAACTCATCCCTGTCATTTATCAAAACCTATAAAGACTATTTTTCAACACAAATATTTATTCAAATAATCTCCCAAAATCACTACCTTCATCAAATATTACTCCCTTTTTTCATAAATCCAACTCTGGAAGCTCGTTGGTGCAATCCAAGGGGAGTTACCCATAGAAGAGGTAATGCCCTTCCTCCAGATTCTTTATTTTATTTTCATTATCAACCACCTAAAGTATTATTATTACATGATCATATAAAAACATTATTATCCTCAATATACTAATATGTTTTCATTATATTTATTCTAACTATACTTATGCACACATCCATCTAATGGGCAGAGAACTTACCTTTCTTTTGTACGGTGAACTACCGTCTCGTGAATAATGTTGTCTGTTTTTTTCCATTACAACCTTTCATAATTGAGAATTATAATGGAAACACTGTTTTTATATTATATGTATGATATTTAATATTTTTTATTATTATATAATTATTATATAAAACATACCATCATGATTCCTATTTTTTGTAAATACAATTACTCTGTTTGTGGATGTGTGGACTTACACCTCCTCAAAGCGATGTGATTCATTCACACTTCACATGGAATGTATTAAAGATGGGTTCAGTGATATTATATGAAATAATAAATTAAATTAAATTAGTATATACATAAATATATTTTAATTACATTCTTTATTTTAATTCAATGAGAAAATGGAAATAGTGTTCATGCGTACGTAAGACCTATTGTCTCCATGAATGATGTATTCCATTTTGTATACCTATATTTTATAGATTATTATAAATATTTATATAATGAATAAACGTGGTATATAAATCATATTTTACATTATTTAAATATGTAAACAATGAACTAATTAATATGATCCATAATAACAAGTCAAAACATATACGAAAAAAATGCGGATATTACCCAAATGTAACGTTAACATGGAATTTTTAATAAACGGGTAATATAAAGACATAATAAAATCATAAATGATATTAGATATAATAATATGGTTATTTGGTAGATTTATAAATAAATTTAGTTTATTATACATGATATTTTATCATGTATGAAGAAATTCAAGACTTGAGGTAAGGGTTTTCACATCTCACGTTTATTTTACGTGAGACAAAAGTCATGTTTATATACTATTTATTATATGTGGTCTGTATAATAACCATTGATATATTCTGTTATTTTTATACTTAAATATATGGTTATTTTCATATCCATTTTAGGATCTTTCTTTTATGGTGTTTATGTTTCAAAATTCAGTAAATCAATAAAGTAATTTTGTCTCAATTTGCCTTCTTTGAGACACATGCCATGTTATACACCTATATTCTACTATATGGTGTACACACTGCACTATGATATGCTATCTCCTGAATATAATTATTTCAATGATATTTTTAGATTTATTTAATTTTATTTTCTTTCATGGGGATTATTATTTAACAATACCAAGTGGTAAGAGTTTATTGCAATAATCTCATTATTTAACGAGATTGTTCATGATTTTTTTTTCATTGATGAAACCTAATGATACATTTTTAATAACAATAATCAATTTTCTTATCCTATAGTTAGTCATGATAAATTCATGTTTTAGTACCATTTTACACTCTTTTTTACTAAATATAATTGATAAAGTGTTTTGAAGAAAATACAACTTTATCTCCTCCATTGGTCAGAAATATGTGTTCTTTCAAAACCATGTTTTCTAAAAAAATGTTTTAAAAAACGTTATAATATTATCTTATGATCTATAATATACATTTTTACCATTTTTTTACCATTTTAACAAAAAAAATATAAAAGGAATCTTTTAATCATTTCTTAATCAAGGCACTTTTCAAAACATTTTATGATGTAAAGGGAATGTTTGTCATATAAATATTTATTCATCTTTATGACCATAATTCATTAAAGATTCCTTCTAAAGTTAATAATGTTTCTTTTTTTTAACAAAAAAATTCCCTAATATTCTGGAAATTAATTTTTTCTAATTGGATATTCAAAGAAAAATGTTTTCAAAAAATGTTTTTACGTTTAAAAGGTATTTTAATTTATTTTCAAAGATCCCTTTAATTGTTTTAAATTAAAAGTATTTAAATGATTTAAAATATCAATTTATTAGTATTCAAAGTATTTTCATAGAATATGTTTTCAATTTTTTTTCAAGATTCATTTTCAAATAAATGGTTTTCAAAAATGTTTTCAAGATCCCTTTATATGTTTTTAGAGAAATGGTTTTTCAAAATGTTTTCAATCATACGTTTTCAACAAAAAATATATTCAAAATTTTGTCATGTTTCTTTTATATTTTTTAAATTAAAATATTTTTCTACATTACTTTATATATATTCAAGTATATTTTCAATATAAATGGTTTTCAAAACGTTTTTATGTTTTAAAAGGAATTGTTATTCAATAGAAAATTAATATGTTCATCAAGAAATTCAATAAAGAGATATTTAAAAATAATTTTCCATATAAGATGAAATATATTTGTGTTACTCATGAATTTTTGGGAAATTATCCCATGTTTCCATTCATATTATTTTTCTAAATGTATTATGTTTGGATTGTATAATTTTTGTGAAACTTGTTTCTCTTTCATAGCTTATATGTTTGTGAAATACATTTATCTTTCATGGGTTATATGCTTATTAAACCATCTTCTTTTCACAAGTTATGATTTGATGAAATGATTATGAAACATCTATTATTATACATTTTAATATATGATTAAATGTTTATGAAACCAATTTAATTCCCTGAGTTATAATATGACTGATTATGATTTTGTGGAACATGTATGTATGATTTTATTATGTTATGAGTGGGGCATATATCTCCATCCAATGCATTGGATAATGATTTACATCTCATGATATAATTATGCGAATCATGTTAATGGGCTTGGTACCCTATGGAATATGGGGAAACTTAAACTAATATATAAGATATGGAAACTTGGTCCACTATAGGGAGATAGGAAAACTTGATACACTATAGGAATATAGCGAAACAAAATCCCTTACAAAGAAATGAATATGACTAGGGACAGTGGTGTGTCCCTCTTAATTTTTTTATTCCCCATGAAGTTCCCTAATAGGTTTTTATCAATGATCCCTGAATTGTAGTGAAATATATTACATGTTTATGAGTTTTCTATAAATTTTATGTATTATGCCTATGATATAATCACATGGTTTATCGTCTTGATTATATTATGATTCTTGGAATATGAAATTCCAATCATTATTCCATGTATCATTTTTATGATCATTAATATATAGGGTATGATCTCCAAATGTTATGCTCATGTTCTTGAACCATTATGTTCATGTTATGCTTATGTATTTCCTTTATTTACCCTTATTAAGAATTTGAGATCACTCATTTATTATGTTTTCTTTACCTAAGTTATAAAGAAAGGTTTTAAGTAAAATTAATTAATGGGAAGATCTTTGTGAAAAAATGGAAGATTTTTCACTATGTAAGAAGATTGTGTTCCAACATTCCCAAAATACTAAATTATTATGATCCTCAGACATGTAATTTTTTAATGAACTGAATATTATTTATAAATGATGTAATGTCTATGTATATTAAGCTTGGGTCACTATATATTTTCCACCTCATTTCAATGTAGTGCATAATGTGTTTCATGTATCTTAGTTGAAAAAGTATCAGCCTAATCCGGACCAAGTGATTTGATGGGATCACATTAACCTAGAGGCGAATTCTTTATTAGTTCATATCATAGTATGGATTTTTGGATAGAAAATCAAAATTCTTGGGTGGTAAAATCATGGTTATAGTGTTGGTTTTGTGGAAACATGGTCATTTTTAGAAAGAAACATGGGAACGGGGGAAGTAAATGGTCAAGGAATGGCCCGAACTCTTTCAGAAAAATGGTGATTTTATACTTTCTAGGGATGGAAAGGTCAATGTAAGGGAGAATTTACCACCCTTAGTTACATTTAATTAACCCTTTATTTATTTATTTTCGGTATTTTATGTTTTTAGGAGAATTTTTGGAGGGTTTTTTGGAATTTTTGAATATATTTGGGGATTGTTTGGAGGTGTGTGGCTAGTAGAAATAGTGAAACTCCAATAGGAAACCTTGAAAAATGAGACAGAGGATATGGGGTATGCACATAGTTTGGTTACACTATTCATCTGCTCAAGAGTAACCATATAAATATGAAAATAGGGGAAAACACAGTTGGCTCTTGGTTTGTTTAACAGTATGAGCCAACCATGCGAAGGGTGTTGGGATGTAGTGGCTGGAATATGGTTGGCACATGGTTTGCCTAAACATGCGACCCAACTATGCATGGTTAAAAATTAGATCAAAAAAATTAGATCTCACTCGGTTTTACCCATAAACCACTCTATTTTCCTCAATTTTATCCTTAACTCGGGTTTTACTCCTCCCAAATTTTGTGGGGACTATCCTTTGATCTGGGAGAAATCCAGTTGAAAATCATAGTGCGTTGAAGACTAGATTGCTTGCTAAGAATATTTTCTCCATGTTTCTCCTTATATATATATTCTTCTTCCCTATCTTGGATTAATTTATCAAGTCCATTGTGGATGGATGAATGATATTTTATTCCAATCATGATTATCTTTGGTTGTGTGGTTATTATGAAATAATACATAAGGTGGTTGTTTTGAGATTCAAACCAATTTTTTTTTTGAATAATTTTGGTTGTTCTTCATTTATTCCATAGTTTGAGAGGTATGTTTATTCACTCTTGACTCATTTTACTAGAACATAAAGTATTAGTTTCAAATTTATTGAATTTCATGATATTTATTGTGAACTTAATGTGAAAATATTGTTATAAAACTTCTTTATTAATGGTTTATGGAATTTTGGAAATTGATTTCTGTGAAAAGTTATTTGCTTATAGATTTTAAAGTGATGATTCTAAAATTTGTATTTTTTTTTCTTGCAAATTGATTGATTGAAATTTTTTCAATAAATGTTTTTTTGTTGAAAGAGATTTAAATGAATGGTTTGACATATTTTTCACATACACAGGTTTCTGTGAGTTTATACTTTCAACATGACCCTAAATTAGGGGAATATACCATTGGGGTACAAGGTACATGGCCCTGGATAAGGGGAATGTGCCATTGGGGAATAAGGAGATTACCCACTTAGTGATGACTTTTTGTATAGATGAAATACCACTCAGGAGTATGGAACTATAATTGAAGCATGCATGTGTGGATGTGTATATGAATCATGGATTTGGTATCCTGAAGAGAAATGTAAAATGGTTTAAAGAGCATTTTGGGTGGTTTCCTCAAAAACTATGATTTGTATAATTTTTTCATGTAAATGTGTTATCATGTTCTATATTAGTGACATGAGAAGGAAAGTCATTTGGGGAAACCCTACCGAGTTTCATTACTCATCCCATGCTTGGGAACTTTGATTCATTTATAGATATCGTATATTGGGACATAGGTAAAGGGAAAGTATTTCACTTCTTCAGTGATATGTTGTGATACTTGGTCACAGATTGTGGAGTTGGAGCTTGGATCTTGATGGGAGTTTCTGATTTGGGGTCTTTAGTGTATTTGATATTTCTTGGTTTTTTATTCTATTTTTTTGTCAATGTTGTTCTTCATTTTTGATTGGTACTCTAATTTATGTTATGGTGTATTTTGTCACTGTTGTATTTTGGTATTACTTTTTGTTGTATTACATTGTGTTCATGCATCATATACTGTTTTGGGTTATGTTATTATTTTTTTGGTTACTTTTATTTTCAAAGGGAAAATAATCCCCCAATTGCATTGAAGATATTTGTATTTATTGTTAGCCTCTATAATCATGGGGATGTCACCCATGTCCAAGTAGCAATTCCTCCTCGAATCAATCTAATAAAGAGGGGTGAATTGTAAAATATGGTTTTCATAACTCAAAAAGTTGTCATGCGGAGACTGTTATAGGCCCTTTCTCATCCTAAGCCTAGAGTTTCCATGGGTAGTTGGGATTTTTTCTTTAATGTTTGATTTTTTTTAAATAGAATTTTTAGATTATGGTTTGATTCTTATAGTGGTGGTGATTTTATCCTCAAAGGAATGGATTGAGTTCCCTGTGGGGGATAGTGTTTGGTGTTTTGGATGGATATGGAAAACGGGATTAAAGCATGAGATTGGGTTATAATGACTAATAAACCATACAAAAACAAAAATATTGATGTCTGGTACATTTTAGGTACCAATGAATGAATAGAATATGGTCACCAAGTTTGTGGCTATATCAGTCATGGTTCTACATTACTATTAATTTCTCTATTTATACCCCTTAGTGGATGGATTTCCTAGTTTGTTAGGGAAATGTGAAAATAATCAAGATTTCTTTTCTGATATATTGGCATCATTGGATTAGATTTTTGGGTGAGTTTTGTATTATTCCTTTATTCATATGATTTTATATTTGATGTGAAGTCATTTTTTTATGAAAAAATTAGATTTTATGAAAAAATTATTTTGGAAATTAAAACAAATCCTCAGGGATTATTTGTAAATGAATATTTTTTAGTAAATGTTTTTCAAATGGTTGTTTTAATTTTGAAATATGGAAATTGGTTTTAATTTTTAATGAGTTTCTAATGAATTTCATATGGTTTTTTAAATATGGGTTTCTTATATTAATGAAAATTGATGGTTTCTAAATATTATATTTTTGTATTGTTTCATTTTTCCCCTTGGTATGTTTTTTGGAAATTGGTTTTTGAAACATTTTAAATTGACCGAGTCAGGTTATGGTTTTGGGTTGAAATTTTAAATTGGTTTCCATTTGATTTTATGTGAAATTAGACACGAATTTAATGGTTCCTTTGTTTAAAAATTGGGATGTTTTTCTTCTTTTTTATTGGGAATATAGTATTAAAAGAGGTGTTTTTTCAAATATCTTTATTTGTTTTAGAAAAATGTGTGATTTAATTTATCCCTCATGTGATTTTGGGACCTTTTAATATGATTTTTGATATGTGATCAAATTGAGTTCATGTCTCCTGTTGTTTAGTGCAAGCCCCCCAGAAAGGTATAGTGTGAAGGAAGAGAATTGGCCATTAGGGTGTTTAACTTTTTTTGTTATCCCCACTACCAAGTATCTGAATAGAGTGGAATGTGTCATCTTCTCTTTTTAGTAGTGTTCCTTGTATTTATTCAAGGTCATGTTTATTAAGTGAGTTTTTTTGGAATAGTTTAATTCAATTGGATTAGTTTGTGAGCCTTAGTTTTATGGTTGAACCAGAGAGGGTTAGTTTTCTTGGACACTCTTGTGTGATCTATAGTTAGATATATTTATTTGATTAAACATGGAGATGTCTGAGGATAATGGAGTGGCCATCAATTTTTACATCCTATGGGTTATTTGATATGTCTCTTTCATATGAGGAATCATTTTATGGGATTTATGCTTGTTGAGTTTAGAATAGTTGTGGCTTGATAAATCTATTTAGTGTTTTTATTTGGTTGCACATTTTGTGAAATGGTTATTTTGATTAATGTTCATTCCATGTGGTTCGATGATGTTTTTCATTACCCTTGTATGTTATAGACCACGGACAAGGTTCTATTATTTGATTTAGATAAGGAAAACCTAGGGTGTGTGCATGTAAAAATGGGTATGTAGTTTTGTTTTCGATTGGACCATAGATATAATTTGAATGAGTTTTCTATTGGAGTCACCATAGGAGGTTATTTCATAGTTTTTCATTTAGGAACACTTATATGTATTATGTGACCCTAAGGTTAAATCAATCTCATTTCTTAAGGAGGAATGTTCCCAATTTTTATTATCTTTGGTTTTGGGATACCATGGGTTTGCTGATAATGTTTTGTATTTTGGATGTTTTGAGTTCTAGATTATTTCATTGTTTATTTTAAGCTAGTAATTTATTTTTTGAGTTTTAGAATGGATTTTTTAACATTACCATTAGATATTTCAGGAGTGTGTTCATTTGGTGACATTTTCTTATTTTTGGAAAATAGGTTGACTCTTGTTCCACTATTGTAGATAAACTATAAATGGTGGGAAGACCTATGCTAGTTTTCAACCATCTTAGAGATTCTATTTGATCAGTTTTTGGTCACTTATATTTGTGTATGTTTATATTTTTTTGATTAATTCATATGGTTTTTTGATAATTTGTCTTTTATCTTAGGGGTTCACTTTAGTTTTCAACTTCAATTATCCTTTACATGGTCCAATGATTTTCTAAGGGAAGAAAGTGGCATGGTGTGGAAACCTGTGATTTCCACCATTTTAGTTAATATTATTTTATGTTATTAATTGTTATTTTCAGTTTCCATGAATTTTCGGCCTAAAAATTAGAAATTATTTATTTTTCATTATATGCATGGATTATATGCACTATTTAGCGAAAATCGTGGAGTTTTACTTATGTGGTGTACTTTCTAGTAAAAACTATTCAAGAATGGTTATTTTACATTGTAATCACAAGGTTTAGAAAAATCCATGAAGATCCTAGGGGAAACTGTGTGTCACTTTTTCTATGTATGGATGAGGGAACACATCCTTCACACAGGACGGTAAACTATTCGACCAGTATATGAATCAACTATGTAGTTTAATAATGTCATTTAGCATGATTGGAAAATGGTTTTTTCAAAATTAAAAAATACCAAATGAATCTTGTGAGTGGTTTTGGTATAGATAGTGTCATGTTCATAGTATTGACAAACCATGTAGCCAAACCATGAGGCCAAATTAGATTTATTAATGGTGGAATTTCCCATTTTTACATGGTATGATTTTAACCCTATAACCCCTCCTTTCATCTCACTCTCATTTTAATGGACTATGAACCCATAAGGAGATTATTCTCCCTTCTCCCCTTTGATTTAGGTGATCCTACTCATTGGTTTCTATTGGTTCTCTTCATGGTAAGTCCCTCTAAACCCCATCGTATGTTATATTCCCTCATTTCAATGACTTCTAGATCCTTTCATAAAAAATAATATAGTTTTTGGCTGATATTAGGGTTGGGATTGGTCTAACTTATGGGAATTTTTTCATGTGGGTGTGGTAGAGGGAACACCTTGGCTTGTTGGGGTGTTCACCATCATAGGTGAAAACTTATAACTAGTTTTCCATTGAAATAATGTAATTTTTTCTTTACTGTATGCTTTTATTACATAACATTAAATGATTAATATTTTTTAATGGTTTTAATTCATGTTAAACACATATTTATGACCCATGAGGGGGGAATATTTATTTCAAGTGGTTTGAACCCTTAGTAGGGAATGGAATTCAATGAAAAGTGGATGGAAAAAACCTAAATGGTTTCTAAATGATGTATTTAGTTTTAAAATTTATGGTGAGCATACTTTTGAGGTTTTTTAAATGTTTTATTTACAATAATTGATTTTTAAATATATTTTCTAAGGTGTTTAATGATTATTAAATAATATAAATGTGATGTTTCATTTTATAATGGCGTGTTATCTTATGTGAATGATGTTTTGAAACTCATTGGTCACATTAAATGTTATTGAAGGTTGTTTTATGGGATGTGTGAGTTCAAATTTGGGATTAAATTTTTTTTAATTAAATTTAGTCCGAACAGTTTAGTAGGATGATCTAGAAATAATGTGATTTAGGTTTGTCATTCCAAGTGTGTTTTCAAACAAAAATGCTCATTTGAAGTTTTAAATAAAGTTAGTTTTGATAAAAGGTGTGAGACCCTATTAATCCCCATGTGATTTATTTATACTCATGGTATTTTTTGATCCCATGTGGTAATGTCTTGTATAGATACATATTTATATACTAATTGAGCTTTGTTATATTTGGGGACATTTCTTGTGAGGGTGTATAAGGTGAGTCATGAGTTATCTAAATTTTTATCTTTAATTTATGTGATAGTTTACTTATGCTCACCTCTATTTGAATTTTCAGGGGAAAACATAGGGATTGAGGTAGATGACTTAGGTTGTTGAATCCTTGACCTAGGTTTTTATCTTTTTAAATTACATTTTCCAAAGGACCAAGAGAGATCATTGATGGGATGTTCCCAGTGGGACCTAGAAAGTTAATATAGAGATTATTTCCCAATAGATCAATTGATATCTTGAAATTTTGATCCTAGGGAAGACTGAGAGATATTTCTAACATTTATTGTGCAGAAATAGTGATCATTAAACCTAGAGTTACTTAAGTCATTCTAGATCTCATTGGTTATATCCCATGACACAAGGACCATATTTTTTATTATTCTAAGGTATTTCTCCTTTGGACTAGATTGTAGCCCATACTTCATGTATTACTTCTTGGAACTAATGTACTTTTGTTTTATTTCTCCTTGTTATGTAAAATTGACATAATGGTTCCTTTATGTGTCTATTCATCCTTCTTTACTTTGTAGTTTACTTTTAATATGTTTTCAGAATTGGATTTAAGAGGGGTTTTGAAATATGAAAAGTAAAATTGTGCTTTTAATTTTCCTTCAAAAGTATTTTATTTTTGAGTTTAAATGGTTTTTTATTTAAATGTGGAAAGTTTTTCACCAATTTTTTTTGAAATGTTTTTTATGAGAAAGTGTAAATGGTTTGTTTCTGAAACTTCATTGTGTATGGATTTTTGAAAAATGGTTTTAGGCCATTGTTTCTAGTTTTACTTATCAATAAATTTTTAAATAGTTTTTGGAAAACCGTTTGAATTTGGAACATATTTTCAGGTTTAAAATGTATATATTAAAGGTGTTATTTATGAAAATGTTTTGAAGTGAGTCTTAAAATGGTATCTTGGAAAGGTAGGGTTTTATCATGGAAATTTTTTTCTAAGAAACTTGTTTCATTTAAATAAAATAAATAAATAATGTTTAACATAGTTATTATGTGTTTCTTATTTCTTTATGTAAAGTAATATGAGAAATGGATTTTTTTCTCTATTTTAAATTAGTATTTTTAGGATGTAATATGAAAGATAATGTCCAGATTTGGAAGGTGAGGAACATTAGGATATTTTCCTGAAGGCTATATTTTTAGAGGTAACTGTTTCCTATAGTTTGAGTATTCCGTACATAGATTCTAGAAGGAGATGTTTTATTTCGATAGTTATTATGGGTCATGTGGAGGATAATGAGAGTTCTTGGGATTTTAATTCATATTTAAGTTATGGATTTTAATTCATCTTTAATTTATGGATTTTTCACTTGACAACTTTTTTTCTATAATTCACCATATCTTAATCTTATCCTACTATTGATTGTTTATGTATTAGTTGTATATTCTATTTTGGATATTAAGTTAGGATTATCTTCATCTTAGTTGATTTTTTTTACAGTTCTTTTTATAAAAATTTAATGATTGTTAAACCATTACCAACATATTTCTATGATTCCTAAAAACTATTTAATAGCCTAAGGGGATCTAGAATTATCTTCGGGCTATGTGGACGGCCAGGTCGAGATCTATGTGAGATGGAAAACCAGGTGGTTCCAACAAAACGTGGATGACTCATTTCTGAGTGGTATATTCAATGACTGGAATTCTTTGAGAGTATTGAAAAAGAAAATTAAAGTTAGTTGAAATTAATGTTTTAATTAAAGGATGGTTATTATAATGTCAAAGGATATTATGGTATTCAGTAAAAGGTTTAAAGAGTCTAATGTTTTGAAGATGAAATAAAGTGAATGAAATTTATGAAGGTATGTGTCATAAAATGGGTTATTTTAACCCTATAAATTGTGTAGTTGTTGGTGTAATGACATCATAATGATATTTATTAAAAATATTATGAAGTAATATTATTGAAAAATAGATTTTGAAGATTCTAAAGAAACACAGGTACCTATTATGGAAAAATTGAAAAAATAAATGAAGTATTTGGTAAATATGAATACATTGAATTTTATTCATAGTGGAGGAGGAAATTATTCTATAAAATTCCAATTTTTGGAGGATCATGGATTTAGTGTGAAAGGGTGATATATTATCTATATCTCTTGATGGTTGTTTCATTTTATGGAATCATTTTTAAAAAAATCCAAATTTTGGATTTTTTAAACCCGGAGGTTGAATGATATAATTATTGATTATAATTGAAGGTTAATGATGATTTTGGGTTTTTAAGATTGTATTTTTACATAATTTTTTATGAGTATTGTTTTACTTTATAAGTAATATATCATAATTAATTCACGAAGAAAATAAATTTCAGAATTCATGAATTTATATAGAATTAACCAAAACGTTTTCTAGAAGTAATGATATTATTTAATTTATGAGTTTATTAAGAATTAATGATATTTTAAATAAGTTCTGGATTTTTTTCTTAAAATTGAATAAGGTTTAAAGAAGTTTGAAAAAAGTTTATATGGTTAGATATATATTCTAAGTATTTATAAGTTGAAAGAAAAAACCAAGACATGTAAAAAATGATCATGCCATGAATGAAGTTGAAAATTACTAAGAATTTGATAAGTAATAAGTATACATAGGGTTTTTAGATGATGCATAATATATTCTTTCATGATGTAATTTCTAAAAGATAAAAAACATTCCCTTTGTATATTTTAGGTTTTTAGAGTTGAATATTTATGTAAAATGGAAATGTATTTGATATATAAGGTTTTAAAAGTATCATACATAAGATTATTTCGATGCTGGAATATCAGAAAATGGAAGATGTATCATATGAATGGTTTTTTATCAATGAAAAAAATAGTATAGAAGATCATATATAATGATACTATAGATATAGGTCCCATATCTAAGGAGTTCATCCTTTTTCTTTTGAGAAAAATGTAAGAGTTTTTATATAATAATTCATCGATCAACCATAGATTACTATATATAGTATATCATAAAATATGATTGATATATATTCCATGCTATAAGAAAAATTTATATTATATGGAGATAAATAGGTGAATTTTATTTGTTTTACCTCTTTGATTACACCTAAACAATTGAAATAGTTAACATAGTAATAGGTTTGGAGTTCAAGAAGACATGGAATTTAGTAACACTACAATACAAAGGTAAATTGATGATTAATGGAACCATAAAATGATGTTAAGATCATGAAGAGAAAATATGTTTTTTAATTTAGGATCTAGTATCTTTAGATACATAAATCAAGATTTCACTGTGATTAATCTTATTATTCTTTGATGCAACTCGAAGTTTAAGAAACATAAAGAATGAACCAACCTATCACCCTACAATGTAAATTGTCACAATATGATTTTTGAAATATATAGAATTCAAATAGAATTGATCTTCTAGAACTTTAAAATAATTTATTAGTTACATTGAAAACATCAATAAAGTAAATGGAATTCAACAGTAGATATTTACTTGAAGATAACTTGATAGATGAATTTGAATTAAAGTAAGTTCAAGTAAGTTAATTTATTGATTTTAAATTTGAAATTAAAATCATAAGAACTTTTTGAGGGATATTAATGGAATAAAATAAGGATAAAAATTATTGAAAACTTTAAGAAATATAATAGAGGAAAGGAATATAAAGCTTAAAGATAATTGAGAAGGAAGAAGAAATAATGTATCTTATATAACACTATAAGTTTTTAGTATGCATTTTAATTTAAATAAATATTGTCTGTTTTATATCTTGTGAAAAATAGAATAATAAAAAAACAATGATTTATTATCATATAATATGACAATAAAAAATTAAATATATTACAATAAAAATAGATGAAACATTATTAGTAATGATATATAATGAATAAAAAAACATGTAAATAAAACTACTATGTGGTTTAATTTCCTATCATAATAATATAACATGAATATCATACCATTGATGATAACTATAGAAATAATACAACACATTTGATATATGAAAAACATGTTTATAAATAAATAAGTGAATGTGATGAATGAATTTAGTGAAATATGTAAAGCTATATATAGGAATGTTATATGAATGTTAAATATATAATCATTAGATATATAAACATTGGATCTATGGTAGTTGGATATACTTTTATCTAATAGGGACATTAATTTTGTGTAACAAATAGTAAAAAAAAAAATTAACTCACGTATAATAAATAACTCTTGGATGGCATAAAATGATAAAAATTTGTCAAAATTATTTTTCATACAAATAAGTTTTTTTATTCATAACATATTATTGTTATTATTATTATTAAATAATTATATTTTGTGTGTATAAAATTCTAATATTGAATCTTATAAAAATGGATTGATAAAATTGAATAAATAATGGCATGTGATTAAAATAATTTAATGTTAAGAAGGGTTATTTTCAAAGAATGATTTTTTCATTGTGTTATATATTTTTTATATTAATAAAATAAATTTACCACTTTGAAAGGATTATTATAAAAAAAATTATTTTTTATATTAATAATAAATATATTATCAATAATTTCATTATTAATTGACATGAAATATGATTCAGAACACTAAATGTTTAAAAATCTAATTTTTATTTAAAAATTGTTATATATATATATATTTTCAATAAAAAGATGAATTTATCATAATTAAAAATTGAATTAAAATAATTGAGTCCAAATTCTCAATACTAATGTCAAAATTAGGTAATAAGGACAATTTGGTTAGGCATAAAAAAGTTACTAAGGAAAAAGTATGTTATCATGTAATGGTAAAATTAGTTAGATCGTTTAGTTTAATGGATGTCATGAAATTTCATAACAACTTATCTATAAATGAGTTTATGTGGAAATAATAGACCTCACCTCGTCCATTTTCAATTATGTTTCCCCTTTGGATCCATTTTCCATGTAAAAAAAATCCTTACAAATTAATGAATGGGTATTTGTTAAAATGGTACTCAAGATCACCAATAAATGGACCTCTATTATCCTAAATTTAACCCAATAATTTCTTTATATTTCATCTTAAATATGTACCTAAATTTTATTCCAAATAATATTATCCTATATTTTAGAACCTCTTATAATAAAAATGTGTCCAAAATAACTTATTTCCATGAGGATCTCTAAGAGAATATTTGTGTCTTCAAAATTAGTGTTATACTCTCCTTAATCATTATTATTTATCTTCTTCATCCAACAATTCTAAAATATCATTTAAAAATATAATAAAATGTTCTCGAAATAATAAATATTCAGTAAAAGTGATATTATTACTATACAATAACATGTTCTTCTTTATCTAGTCATTATAACAGGTTCTTGTTTTTGTCTATTTAACCACCTTTATTAATGATTTTATAATGATTACATCATTAATGAGTAATAAAACATAAATATTGGTAATATATTTGAATAATTATTATTTTTTATATGTTTTAATAATTAAGTAATGATAATATTACAAATTAAATTCACCAATAAATTCAATTATTTTATTAATTTAATCATCATGGAAAATAAGATTTTTTAAACATTCCTTGAAAATCATCACCAAATATTCCTTAAAATGACATTGGAAAATAAAATAATAATAACATATAATATATATTAATGAAAATTATGTAAGTAATGAAATAATGATTAAGTAGAATGGATAAGATCCATAAAACTGATGAAAATGTTGAAAAAATTAACACTTAACACCTGAATATTATTTTTCACTATAAAAAATTAATATGTGTGTAATAAGGAATTATAATTGAATTTTATTAAGTAAAATTGATATGAATAATTTTCTTAAACATATTAATAATAAACCTAAATTCATTATATATGGAGTTAGAGTGTGTCTGAGTAATAGAAAGTTCGAGGTAAGTGTCTCTTTTCTGATCTCATATTAAAATGAATATTATTAATGTATAAATTCATAGTTGGAGAAATTTAATGTTCTTACTCAATAAAACACAAAAACGATTCTCATAATTTGGTTATTTCTATGCTTTAAATGTCTAATAACCATTTTATTTCCATTTGGTTCACTATTTAAGAAAATGGTTTCTTTTCAGTGGATCCAACCATATCACTTATTTTCAATCGGGAATATTTATCTACTATGTCCATGTTTTTAATATATCCTTATCCCTAAGGATATAATTTCGTATGTTCATTTTCCAATGACTTTGGATTTCAGTAAAAACGTGTGAAATGAATCTTTTTTAAATTTCTTTGTATGATCACTTTATTTCATTATTTTCTTCAGTTTTCTTTTTGAAGTTTCCTTTTAAAGTTATAATAATTTTATAAACTATGTATTATATAATTTATCATTATTTCTCTAAAAAATTATAAAATATATACACTTTTGAACAAAGTTTATCATAAATTAAAGGATTTTTCTTCATACTTTTCAAATAATTTTACTAATACTTTTATAAATTATTTTTCATCTTTGACAATATCCTTTAATGTCTCTTATAAATTACTAGACTGATAGGCAATTTAAAATTTGTATTTCTAAAAAAACATTTTTAGGGAAAGTGATAATGAAAAAAATATAACAAGAAGCACCAAATTTCAAAACTCATAGGATATTATGAATCTATATTAAAATATATTTAAAATGTTTGAAATAATCACCCTATATAAACTCCATGTGATAGAGAATACCTTCTTATTTGGATAATCATTGATGATATCCTAAAAGGGACTAGCCAACTTCTCCCAACCCAACTTATATGGGAGTGGGGAGTGAACCAAATCCACTATGGGAATTAATACATTTTCATGGGATTAGGTAGCAAACTCAATATACTTTGGGACTATCTACATTGTGTTATGATGGTATTGGTAGTGAGATGTGATATAATAAATGATTTTATGTGATTATGTATGTTTCAAATTCTTTTTCCAAAGCATTATGTTATAAATCATTCCTTTGTAATATTTAGAAAGCTTATAGTTATTAAGTCGTGTTTCCATAGTCATATAACTCAATTCTTATGCTATTCCAAAAAAACCTATATCTTGATTCGTTATTTATGATATATTTTTTATTGGGTATGATTGTTTTCTTTTATATTTGGGAACCTTGACTATGTTATCATACCCACATGTTCATATTATGCTTACATACGATCTTAGATTGTTATCTCTTATGTTCACCCCTAACTAACCACCCATGATCATCATTTATTTTGTTTCTATTTCCTATGGTTATAAATAATAGAATTGTATGTGATAAGTATAGTAGGGTATCATGTAACAAAAATTATTATCAAAAATATTGAATAATGTTTTCATAAAATGAATTGGTTATGTATCTAATTTCAAAAAACACTAAACCTATGGGTTATAGGGTGTGATTTATTGTAATATATAATTAATATTCATATAAAATGATTTAATATATATATTATGGTTAGGATTTATCAATTTTTATTTAATTGGGGTTCAATTTATTTTTTGGATTAAGTGATAAATGATAAGAGGATATAACTTAAAACAACCTATATTGAACCAAAAATATTATAGGATGAATTTAAGATATAATTGAATGAAATGAAGGTTTCATAATTTAGAACATATTATGATTTATTTTCCTTTTAATATGGTTACATACTCTAGTTATTATTTCTTCAAACTAAAATAATTCTTTTAGTTAATGGTTAGAACAAAAAATATTTTATTTAATAAAAAGTGCAATCAATGATATAATTATTGTCTGAATGAGAAACCAATTGAGATTGGACTTTGAGTGAAATTTTTTTTGAGATGATATCCAAACATTCTCAAGCTATGATAAATAATGTGAGCTATACTAAACTCCAAAATACTCCAATGAAGGATTAACTCTATATTAGTTCTTTTATTTGGAAACATATACCCTCTTTTACTTGGTCTTCTAATCCACTAATTTCCAAGAAATGGATTAAAAAAACAGAAAAGATATTTTTTGTTCTCTGATGCTTGAAGAATGAAAATTTTTTTCTTTCAATTTGTAATTTAGAAGGTGAGTCAGATCAATCATAGACCCTAATTTAGAACACGAGTTAAGGGGAATAAATTGAATCTACGTAATAAGATGAGTTTAAGAATATATTTTTTAATAAATATTTTACTCAAAGTATTCATACTAAATTATAGAGAAAATAACTTAATCTGAATAAAAAGTAAGATTAATCCATCAACACCTATGATGAACAATTGAAAATACATTCAATGTATTATTCTAGATTTATCATTGACCATGAAATAAAAACTGATTATTTCTTTAGTGGATTAAAACCAAGTCTATGAAAATAGTTAGCTATAAGAAACTTTGGTAGCTATGAATAAATGTTTAATGTGCTCCCAGGGTGGAAATAGAAATTTATGACTGCCAATATTCTCTACAATTTTTGAAAAAGAAGTGAAAAATGTAGTTTCCTGGAAAATAAAATGGCAAACCCTATGGATAAAAAAGGTTTAACATCTTACATATTGAAAATATAGGAAAATCCTAGTGTAATTACCTAATAGGAATAATCAAATTCAACAATTTTAAGGATTGTAAACATCATTCCAACCAATGTACCAAAACAAGGGTTAATGACAACAATTGATGTTAGTAACCTCAGAATCCAATAAAATAAAATAAAACCTATACAATCACAACTAATGAAAAAGGTCATGAAAATGAAGTGCTGAAAGGTACACTCATCATCCACTAATAAATTTCCTACAATCCCATTTTTTTGATATTTGAAAACCACACTTTTAATGAAAGGTTATGTGTGAACCAACAAAGAACCATTTCTTGAACATGGACCGAAAAACATAAAGACTACCCCATGAAACCAAATACTAAGAAAATATAAAATTACATCAAAATATTCTAAATTAAAATCATACCACTGCTGACCAACAACACCAGCATCACCAAATCAAAATGTAGGATCTCCTCTAATGGTAGAATCAATGTACAATAACATTATCAATCCATTAATACAGTTGGTAACTTATGACCCAAACCCATCAACCCATCCATTCATATTATTAACAGATCACCTCTGAAATCATGAACACCATATAGAGCTAATAGAACTTTTCCAATGTCAAACACCGCAAAACCCAAAAAGATCACATCAAAAAACTATCTACAGTCATTTTTTCATCATCATTATCATTGATGACGAAACACCATAATTTTAATAATAAAACAATGAGATGACCATTATCTAATTCCATTAAAACTGCAACATAGAAAAAATATAAATCCACCCCAGACTAAGTGAGTGTTGCAACTCAGAAACGATTGAAATTTTAACATCATCATTATCAATTAGGATAAACCCTCAAGAATGCACTCAGACTAACCATTATGGAAACCTTGTACAATAAAAATCATATCCTACAGAAGAATAGACACCAAAAAATCTGAAACCATAAAAAATAAAATGAAAGCCCCAAACCAACACCAATAAATGAGAATGAAATTTCAAGGAAAAAATAGAACCAATACGGGGTTCACTTTCCATATTACCAATGAGATATCATAACAAATTTCCCAAAACCCTATGAAAACCACTCCATGAGATAGAAATGTGGACAAGTTAAATATATTTGGTAACAAAAAAAGTTTGAGTTGAAAAAAGGATTTAGTAATGTGTGAAAACTCTAGGTAACCTTGGTGAAGATAACCCCAATCGTGAACACCATAACATATCAAGTCACCAAAAATGATCAAACAAGACTATAAGTGGGTTATAGAATGATTGGTCTAGTTTACATAGATGAAGTAGTGAAATAATAATGTCCCAATAGTATTAAATGCAAACCCAATGAAGAAATATAAACAATTGTGAAAACACGCCGAGAAGGGGATAGGGTGATTTTGAGAGAGACTCTGAGAGAGAGGGAGAGTGGGAGAATGTGTAGAGAGGTGGAGATAGTGAGATAGAGAGAAAAAACTGGGGGATTGAGGCACCATATCCCCATTCCAATAAATAATTGAAAATATAATATTTGATTTTATTTTTATCCTATTATTTATATCTAAAAAGTTTGTTAATAGTATAAAATCACTACACTAATAGATAAATATTAAATTATAAATGAAAAATACTTTTGTTTCTATGATTTTACCCCAATTATATAACTCCTCTTAAAAAATTTTTGTGGTAACAAACTTCCTGAATATTTTATTATTATCCCTTTAGTTGAATTTGATTTGATTTTTGGAATGTATTTCCTCTCTCTATATAAATACCATATTAATTTTCAGAATTAGAAATTCACATTTCATATACCAAATAAACGCATGATCATCTATATGTGTAAGGTTGAATATGAACTCCCTATGAAAATTAATTCCATTATATCGGTATAATACCCATTCATGGGGATCATTTTTCCCAAATAGTCATGGAGAAACTCAAAATTGAGGATATATTGATTGTGAGTGTATATACTAATTTTTTCTATAAATGGTTACATGTTCTTCCTCATATTGTGAGCCTTCATTTTCCATAAAACTCATAGTGGTTTCTATTCCTATATCAAATAGTTTTTATTGAATCCCCCTAATTGAATTTGGAGAAATTAGTGGATAAATTCCTAAAAAATATGGATAAGGGTTTTAGAAACCCAAGTGATTTACTTTTGCTTAATCCAATCTTATTTTTTATGTATATGGTTTTACCAATTAATCTGTATATTGATTATCATTAACTTAAAGTATCATGATCAAGAATTAGTATCATCTTCCCTATATTGATGACATGTTTGATCAACTGTGAGGGGATTGATACCTCAGAAATTTTAACCTTCAATCTAGATATCATCAATGAAGGGAGAAAAGAGTGGATGTACCTAAGACATCTTTTTTTATAAGATGTGGAAACTATGAATTCAAAGTGATGTCATTTGTACTTACAAATGACCTTCTATCGTTGGAGATATAACAGATAACATATTTAGATATTACCTTGATCATATTTTGGTATTAATTATAGATGATATTATAATATATTTAAAGATCCAGGAGGAGCATGAAAATCATTCAAATATTTTTCTGATGACATTGAAAAATATGAAACTGTATGCCAAATTTAGTATTTGTGAATTTTGTATACAAACAGTGTCATTATTATTTCATGCAATCATACACGAGGGTATATCTACGAATCCTTTAGAGATAGATGTGATTGAAGAATGACCCAAACTAGCCACTATTATAACTATCTATTTTTTTCATGAATTGGTTGGATACTATTAACACTTCATGTAAAATTTCTCATAACTATTAAATATACTAAGAAATTCAATTTAAAAGGAGTCATGTTCTTGTAAAAAGATGAAATTAAGGAAAATTTCAAAGATCTAAAGAGAGGGTTGTTCCCTAAACATGTACTCACGCTACCCTTTTGTGTAAATTGTGTTGGAGTTGGTTCCCTAAAAAAAATAAATTTTTATTGTCGAACACCAGAATAATTTATTAATAGAATATTAATAAATATATTATCACATAATGAATATTATTCATTGTAACATTAATGTGATAATTCCCTTAGAGTATTTGTCGCATTAAAACAGTATAAAATTTACTCTTTATAATGAGTGAATGTATGTACCATGACAATATTCTAAAAACATATATCATATTTTATATATTAAATCTTATAACACAACAAAAATAATTTTTTGACAATTGAGTGTTAGATATTGTTAAGTACATTGGGCTTCCACTCATGATATTCCACACTTGTTAATCTCCATGATGGGATATTATGAGGACATACCAGCAAATACCAATTCCATATGTTTTATGTTTCATTGGAAATTCATATCTACATATGTGTATATTGGCCTTTAGATTTTATATTATTATTAATATATATGATAAATCTCATACTTTGATATATTGGTGAAAACTATTAAAACCTATTCTCATGGAGAGGTTGGATATGTTGGTCACACCATAAGTGAAATGACATTAATTGAATAATTCAAGAAAGGATCTATCCATTATAAGTTATTAAATGTGATATCTTATGCCCTTTATTGGAATGCAATTGATTGATTAAATTCATAGCCATTGTAGTTCATGGACATGTTTATTTTAGTTAGTCTAAGAAATATAATCAACCATATTAGTTGATGACATAAGTACGTAACCTTCTTGATGAGATATCGAGACAACGAGATTATATTACACATAAAGAGTTCATATTAAGTTTTTATTATTGTGATACTAACTTATTTCTGTATGGGTTACATGATGTGTTGTTAGATGAAAATCATGGACTTATGAAAATTCCACCTAATGTCACTAAGAGGCCTAAAAAGTCACACACTAAATGTATGAAAAATCTCAATTAAATTCTACTTTGAATTAAATATTTTGAATTAATATTTTTATCAGTATGTGGAATTATAATTATACAAGTTATTTGATTAAATGATTTCTATGACCATTTATTTGAGTTTAGAATATATGAGAGTTGAATGTTAAATAAATATTTATTTATGAGTTAGTTAATATAATATTTATTTATCTATTATTTATTTTTATAAAGGTACTAAATAAATATTTATTTAGTTATGTGAATAATAAATAAATACTTATTCTCTATTTGGTAGTATAATATTTATTTATTGAAAAAATAATATAATAGTATATATTTAATTATTTATATTAATATTTATTATTCAAGGTTTGATAAATGATGAGGGGGATTGACAAGTTATGTTAAATGTTTGAATGAAGTGATGTTTAAATATCTCGAGTTAGCGCATGTCAAAGAATATAATATTATAATTATTGTTATTTGAAATGCGGAATATATTAGAGATAATATTTGATAAAGGTACTCAATTAAATTATCAAATATTAAACCCTAACTATATATCTCATCTTATAGTTTTTTCTAGTGTGCATGAGAATTGTTGTGCACAACATTTTATCTTAATAGAATTCTCTCAAGATCGATAGAATATCTTTAGAATTCTCTAAATAAGGAGATAAAATCCTCATTATCCCTCTCATGATCAAGATAATAAAGGAAATAATTATTTTAAGATACATAATAATTCATTTAGTGGTCAACAGTGAATGATATAATAAATTTGGTTCCTTCACGCTATCACCCATAATACAAATGGCAATGTTTCGATAATTGTTCATTGTGTGAAGATACTACTGTAGGAATTAATTTTTGGAATCTTCTCTATAAGGATGATATTATAGAATCTATCAAATTAATTATCAATAAAGAAATAATTATCAAGACAACGTAATTATTTTTTAAAAATTAATTATAAATTATATTTTGAAAATATTCTCTCTATGAATATTATGGGGTTTTATTCATCTAGTTCTAAGGATTTATCTAAAGAAGAAAATGAAAAAAAAAATTATTGGATTTTTAACTAACTACATATATTATGCCTTGAAACATTAAGGTTTAATTAAATTATCCACATATTAATTTATAGTTTTCTATTGTTTTTTATTAAATTATGGTATTTTAGTATGATTTTATTTTAATTTTTTGTTATTTAATCTGACTGTTTAGATAATGTGATCGTTCAATTTCATATGACCAAGAATGGGTCTAGAATAGTGTTTGAACACTAAAATATCATAACTAAAGGTGATGAGAATTTGAGCTAGAAGACATTGATACATGATGTGTAATATGAAATCACACGTTGTGTACCCCTGGTCAACCTTAAAAGGAAAATTCAAACAAATCACGACATGTCATGTGAGTGTTTGACATGAAGAATAATTACACATTGTATATTGACTACAAATTCGAACACATTATGATAGCGAGTACAAAGTGTGTAGTTGGAATACATGTTGTGTAACTCCATAAGGTTTGACCCCATATGAATTATGAATATTGTGAGGTCAGGGAATGGAGAATGTAATTTATACACACCACATGTTGACTGTTAGTTAATCAGAACAAAATTACATAAAGTAAATAATATATAGTGGGTTTTACATGCCATGTAATGCATAAAAACTATGTGATATACAAGACGATCCCTAGGAGTGTATTACTAGTGTCTAGTAATGAATTGCAAGTTGTATATTTGGTTGTAAACATTGTGTTACCCGAGAAAACTCATGAAAGGTATTAATCAAGATAGGTGAGTTATTTTAGTCAAGAAGATTAAAAGAAAAATTAATAAAATAAAAACTCAAACTACATAGAATATAACTGGTTGTACACATAGTGTGATAGGGTTTTCTACACGAATTACACACCGAGTGATTTTGGTAGGTAATGGGATATATTAAATTATTTATTAATTATTTTCCATGTAATTATATAGATACATAAAATTTATTTTTATCATTCATGTCATGTACTTCATGGGAATTTCTAGTATTTTGTGCCAAGAATATAACGGTATGTTGTGTCTTCAAACACATCATGTAGACTACACGACCTGGCCCAAGGAATAACACACTATGTATATCATGACACGCTATATAGGCATACATTCAATGAAAGTACACAGTATATGAAAAACACCACACACAGAATTATTCAAAAGCTGTGTCGTGTGACTGTACACATCATCTAATAGTTAAACTCTAAAAAAATATTTTTTTAGATTCAAAAGGTTACACATCATGCAACATTTAATAAAAATTATATACCTAATAATTTTATATTAAAATTAATTTATTTAATTTCTTTAATATTACATAGGATTGGTATCTCAAAGACTATTTGTATTCTTAATTAATGTAAGGGATAAAATAATTAATCAGATAAAAATATTATTAATTTAATAAGTTTATATTATTAAATAATTAATTTAAATGAATGTTTCAAATAGTTGTTTCATGATTAGAATGATTATGAGCTTGATCAACCTATGTATACATTGGGTTTATATTTTATATATTTATTTTTTACATCGGTTTTTTCTGACAAATTCATTATTAAATTAAATATTATGATCTATGTATCATTCATTTATCTTTATTATGTATCTGTTTATAAGTCCATGGTTTATTTATATAACCCTAAACCCTTGGTCCCCAAACCTATGAGTCAGTAAGTATATATAATGTCAAGAGCTCTTAGTATAGGGAGACAATTAAAGACTGAGTTGACATGAAACCAAACAAGGAGATACACAGGTTAAATGTGAAGTGGTAAAACTTGATCCAATCCTTGATCAAGGAGTTATTCTCATAGCCACAAATTTTGGTTTATTATCTGCTTGATAAACTAACTTGTAGATAAAATCTCATGATCATAACACATTTTTATTTTACTTTTTTATTTTATTGTTATTTATTTATTTTTTCTATTAAATTTTCATTTTATTTTTAAAAGTGATCACATAAATTAAATGAAAAAAATTAATTCTAAGATATAATAAAATAAATGTATTATGGATAAATTATTTTACCATAAATGGTTAATTAATTATAAAGAATTTATATAATATTAAAAATAATATAATGGATATAATAAATAATATTTATATATAATATAAATAAAATTCCTTAGTAGAATATTAAGTCAAACATTTCCTTCAATTACATGAATTATAATGAAACCATAGATCAATGTGTTAGTCTTGACCTCATCAAGACAATTTCATTTATTATGTAATTATATTAAAAATTTTGGTTTGACTTAATCAATTTAGAATCAAGAGTATTCTCCCTCACTAGACATGGTGTAACTCTGAGGAAATTGTTAGAGAAATTGGAATCATTAATTTTAGGATTGGGGACTCCACTTAATGGATCATGTAACTATGATTTAATATAGTTTAAAATAATTCCTATTGAAATACCTTTGAGTGGGTTGACTATGACCTCATGTGGGTTATAATAATGGAATATAGATCATTAGACTAAAATATCCATGATACAATATATTCTGAATCCAATGGTGGGTATTGTGGAATTTGATAAAAAGTCGGAGACAACTAAAATAAAATGTATTATATTACACTAAATAGTAATGATAATTTATAAAATATATGTTTTATTATATAAAATTTAATTAAACCCCACAATACCATTTTTATCATTCCTAAAAAACCATTTCCTTTCCAATATAAATTTCCTAGAGGTATATAGTCATTATACAATGAGATGCAACAGAAAAAATTTATATTATGTGTCGGTATTCTCTATTCATATCCATCAACCTCACTGAGAGGGTGAGAGATGAAAAGATGTTTATATATTATATATGAAGGATGCTTCAAATTTATATTTCATCATTCTATAATCTATGTTGAGAGATATGAATGTTAAACATAAACACATGACTGTATACACCATGATAACTCATCTCCTTGGATGTGAAAGGAAGAAAGAGAGGATTTAGATAAATGATATTGACACTAAACTATACCATTGTACACTATAATGATATAACCTAAATGGTGATATTTTATTAGTGATATTGATTTACATTGATTAGTTAATTAATTTTTTCTTCCATGTAGATAATAAATTATCTATTAATCACATATTATCATTATTACCACTAAGATTATTTATATTCATCAAGAATTATAGTATCAATAGTATTGATAACCATTATGGGAATATTTTAACTTTTATTCACTAGAAAGATATGAATGGGTGGTAAAATATTTTTTCACCCATTATAATGAATGAAGTGAAACAAAATGTTAAAAATACTATAACCAGGTCAGATTCAATGAATCCTTTACAAAACCCTTCAAAAATTAAAAATATCTAGAGGCAAAGTTGTGAACATGAGGTCATATACTTCTTATATAGTAGGAAATGTCAATGTAATAAGTACTGCAATGAATTTAACTTTCACCAAGAATAAGATTCTACTTTAGTTATAATCATATCTTCATGAAATATTTCTATTTTAATTCTTAGGTATTAAATACAATATAGAACTCACTTATTTTTATTCAAATATAGGAACCATGAAATTTCATAAATAAATAAATACATAACATGAATTCTACAAGTTAATAAGAAAGGGGGATTCTTAAGTTATCCAAGGGAAAGACATAAATTCATATTTATAGGTGTATTTATTCAAGTCAAACTATTTTTTTAGATTTTTACCAATACATTTAAAGCAATGTCAATTTATATACAAGGATACATTATTTCATGTTTGAAAAGAATTTTGTTCTAGTATTCCATATTTAAATAATATCTTAGTATTACATAGATCATAGATATTAAAATTCACAAAGAATAATGTATATAATATATAAGACTCATACCATATTATGTAAAGATAATTAATTATTTTGAAAAACTAAAATGAATCATCGAGGATATACCCAGAAGGGTAGTTATACTTTTTGAAATTAATACTTGAAGTTATTTGGCATACATAATTATTATAGTTTTTTTAAGTAAACCTTAAAATATAGATTTAGGACACAAATATTATAGATTTAGTTTAATAAGATATGCTTGAACTGTACTATAGAGAAGATAAAGGTAAATTAATTTACCCCATGAGATTCCTTTAAGTGATATTTGAAATTTAAATTGGAAGTGATAAATACACTTGGTAAAAGATATAATTTATTATTGGTATATTATTCATATAATATATTATCAAAGTATTAATTGATCATTTAAATTTAGATTGGATCCATTATTAAAATCACACTTCTTTATACACATCAATGATGTAATGGTGCAATAAGGTGGATCGATGATGAGTCCTATATATATTGTAAGTGTTTTATAATTCATTTCATGATATTTTTCACAAATATAGCCTAAAATATAGTCATGTGAAACCCATATTGACTAATTGGAATAACATATGTTACAATATGATGGGGATCCATTATTTCATAACAAAAAGTTTTTTATGATAATTATTTTTAAAGATGGGTTTAGCTAAAAACATACATCAAGTAAAAAACGAATCAAATCTCGGTTAATTATCCTATACCTATTAAATATATTATAATCCCAAATATATAAATTTATTAGTAAATTATATATAAATTAATATATAAGGGAATGATATTTATTTTGAGAATGTGGGAGAAGACATAGAATCCATTAGGTTAAGGCTTTGAATGTGCATAGGTTGGAATAAGACCACTAAACTCCATAGGATTTTATGGGAGTAATAGTTATAGAGAAAAATATTATATAAGAAATATAAAACCAAATATTTTGTTATATATTTACTAATTTAGGGGATATATTATTTAATAAGACCATTGAATCCTATAAGAAATAATTAAATGTAAATAAGTTAAGATTGGAAAGTTTATATGAGTTCAGAGATGGATTCCATATAAAAAATCTAGATAAACACATTATAAGATTATCAAGTTAATGTAAATTAATTATTGGGTATTTAATAATAATACATACATGGATGGTACAAGATATTACCAATAAGACATGATTAGTTATTAAACGTTTCATATAATGTCTAGAAATTTTCTATGATGAACACTTTTCACTAATTGTCATGAAAAATACATAAGAATTTGTTAGAATCCTATGTATGATAACACCATAAGAGGGGGTGAATAAGTTTATAGTATATTATTTCTTTAATTATGATATTTTTCTCTTACATTTAGTAACTCTCTGATTTCATTCTCAACTAATGATTAACGACGTAAATGACATAGAGGGTTTTACTTAGTTCATCACATTGGGCTACATTCAAGGAGCATGCATGACCATGTTCATGTGCACAAAATTTACTAGAATCCCACTTCTTAAAGTATAATTTTTAGTGGAATAACTATACATCCTAGTTCATTTCTATGAAAAAATAGAGAACTCACTACTCTCCATCAATAAATAACCCACTACTCTATTTGTTTTGATCTTCATTCATTGTGTGAAAATAATCATGAACATACATTTATGAGGGTGTTTTATCTTCAGTACAGCAATGTCGATTTATAGTGAGGATGAGGATATATAAATTTTTTCTTTGGAAATAAAAATTTTAGATGAAATCTGGAACAAAAACATTTGAGATATTATCCAAGAAAACCTCTCTACTCTCCATTTATTTTTCTCTATTTTTTATCTTTTTTTTAGAAATATTATCACCCTATTTAAAATAAATCCAAATGACAGAATGAAACCTCATGTTTCATTGATCATTCCAGGTTTCCCCTATAATTAATGAGGTAAAAATTAACAATTAATTCTAAGTTAACTACAAAGGGTTCTAACTCATAACATCCTCAAACTAGAATTGTTAGTAGATAGGGAACCACCTAGTGGTGGAATGGTATGAGGTAATACAATGTAGAACATTAAATTATTTTTAATGTCCCCCGGTACTATGGTGAAATCATGATATAATTCATTATATCTACACAATGGTCAAAAAAAATATGGTGTGGAGACCTGTTATTCACCATATTTACTTATCCCGATGAATTAAATTCTCAGCACTCCCCGTGATCAATGGCATGGACTCCTCTACATATTCTCACATTGAAGTGGTTATGGTTAGGTAAATGATAATGTGGCATAGCTTCTTGTAGGATATAAAATCCCCAAAACCACACATATTCCAATTTTGGACCCTCTAGGTTTAAATATCAAGATTTTGTGTGGACTCCTAATTCAACTGGGGTTGTAGCGTAAACCTCCGAATTTTTAGTGGAACTGAGATATGTTTACCAACATTCTATATTATGGTGACCTTGGATGCAATATTTCATGAAACCTCTCCTTTCAAACAACAAAAATGCATATATTTTTCTATTGGAATATAACTTAACAAGATACACTACTTATCATATGTGAGTAATGGAGTCCAATCCCGTCATTCTCTACAGTATTACCCTATTTCATGGACCACTACCTATGCACTATCACCCCTACGACATAGACCACTATTCTAATAACATAGTGAACCATATCAGTTCTATCATATCTCTTTGGTGTCTCTTGTGGATAGATGTTCTGGGTGGTTCCCCTATGTGGTTGAGTGTGCTTCCACATGTGAGGGGTTGAGCAGGCTTGGCTAGCCAGCCCCTTGTTGGCATTCTTTTCTTGGTACAAGAAACAGGGTTGTGTCATATCCCATGGACTAAAAAAAATTTCTTTCACTATAACACATTAATCCTTGTTAATTTTATTAAAAAACATAACAACTAAACCTTCAAATGGATTTGGTCCTATAATATCCTTATTTGGGTTTGTTGACAATCCTTCAAACACTCCAACCATTCTATATTTCAAAAAATGTAACAATGAGCAATCAATAAAAAAATCATCTCATGTCAGTAATTTCCAGTATGAAAAATAATAATTGAATGAAAATTTTTTAATGACCATATTTTAACCATTTCAACAATAAACAAACTAAAATCTTTATGAGGTTTACATTAACAAACTCTTCCCTTCTCTTTATATTTTTATCCCACTTTCTAACACACATGCATATTTATTACCCCATTGAAAACAAAACCAAATAGTTTATAATTATGAAAATATTTAAATTTTGGGTTAGAAAACAAAAAAATGGAGGTGAGATGACATACCTTGCTTCTAAAACAAATAATGAGAAATGGGGGTTCTGTCTCATCTCAATTAATTAGATGGATGTGGTTAGACTCCAAGAGCTAACTGAAACTTCTCAAACACTAATTTTGGTAGGGCCTTTATCAAGATGTTTTCCAATTGATCATGTGATGAAACATGCTTCAAAGTTATAACTCATTGATCCACTTTCACCTTTATGAAGTGATATTTGATATCAATGTGATTGGTCCATGAATTATGTATATAATTTTTGATAATATTGATTTTACATGAGTTATCACACATTATTAGAATAGGAGAAGGCACCTCAAATAATCATAATGCAATAAATTAGTTTAATTCATGTGGTGTTATTTAAAAATTTCAATGATTCCTTGGTTTCCAAATTATACAATGAAGGAATGGAAAATTTATTTCCCAATCCAAAAATGATAAGTTGGGTCTGAGAAGGTTTAGAATATGGTATTCCTAGTCGATGACTTTTTTCTACCTATATTAATTTTTCAGTGTATGATTATTAAAAAAAAATTGATGTGATGAAATATAAGAAAATCATTAAGATCCTACAATACTCAACACTAAAAATACCTAACATTGTGTTTTCCACTTATAAAATTAAAATTCACCAAAGTTATCCCTAAGAAATCCATATAAAATTAGTTAAATGAATATTATTATATTTCAAGTGCATGATGGATTTTAATTTTTTCTATAATGAATATCAAAGTAAGAGTAATTAGGATTTATGAATAAAAATTGGTACTATTTGGATGATGATAGGAATTATATAGTTGGTAAAGAATTTTATCACAGAAATTTACATATTTAATGGAAAAAAAGAATCATTATTGCATATCATTGGAAAATAAGGAAGCTGAATACATCATGAAAAGTCAAGAATGTACAAATATTTTACGGATAAAATAACAGAATAAGGATATTAGATTTGAGATGAAATATCCCATTTCAATCAAGTATTATAACTCAAGTGATGTTAATATAAGAAAACAATCATGTCTATTTCTCAAGGGAAAAGAATATAGAGATGAAAAATAAATTAATTAAGGTAAATTCCGATCAAGGTCTTGTGAAGTTGTGTTATGTGTCCACACAAATTCATGTTATGTATTTCATGAATAATTCAATATCAAAGGAACTATTGGGAAGGTATTGGTTGGATCTTAGATTTTAAACATCTTTATCAGTATAGATAATTTAGTAAAGGGTCCCCCACTTCCATAAGTTGTTTTCCATATGATCAATAAGAATTGTTTTTAAAGAATGGTATTTTTATGAAAAGGTATGTGATCCCTCATGTTTTGATTGAGTTATATTATTATATCTCTATTTTAAATTTTCAAAAAAAAATTATTTGTTTTTATTTAGAAATTCATAGATATGGGAATGTTGTTCCTTTAAATATGGAGGTTTAAACTGAGTCAATAATATATTACACAAGGAAACATGATAAGTATTATCCTTTATTATTAACAGATGATGAGCTATATAATTATAAAAAATGGCGGAAATGTGTTCTTTGATAAGGTGTTCTGGGAGATCTGGTGAATGGTTTTCAAGGGGAGTTCATTAAAGAATGATCAACATACATAATTCTCACAATAATTGGTATCATGGAAAGTGATGTATTGTCACAAAGAAGAAGTTTACGAGTGTTTATCATTATGAGTAACTTTTAATTTTACTCTTTTTTATCAACAAAAAAAGACTCATCTAGTATTAGAGTGAATAATCAATTAATCATTGATTACACTAGCATAAGATATGGGTTATAGCTGATAAATAGTGTGTTGAAGAAGTGAATAATTTTTTTGTGTGTTTTCAAAAAACCTGAAAGAGGATATTGTTAAAAAAATACTCTTGAAAATTTTTAGGCTATATTTGTTTCCAAATAGTTTTTTATATCCTCTAAAATGATTCATAAAATTATTATGGACAACTTTCATGGACTTAGGATAATTATAAAGGAAAATTCATGATATTATATCTTGAAGGATAGAAATTAGGCCATGATGATTTATACTACACCATGATGTTGAATACCACACTACAAGGAGAACCCCATGAAAATTTGGTCTGGGGATATCTGAATCTTGAAGAGTAATTTCTCCAAAAATTGGAATATCATATCATAATGTTCTTCATTAGGAGTAAAACTTTACTACATATGAATAGTTATAGAGGAATCATATCATAAGGTTTTGTGACATGCTATAATAGATATAACATATAAATAATTGGATCTAATTTCAGTTGAACCATTTCACTGTAATGAAATAAATCCATACCATAGTACTGCTATATAAGATTAAGGTTACCCACTGAAACATAGAGGCTATAGAATTTTTTTCTTCACTAAAAATTAGAAGTTGAATAATGAGATATGGATTATTTCATAGGGTGTTAATTAGAGATGTATTATTGAATAATTTACACATCACAATGGTTTTCAATTTTTGATTCTTAGAAGAATGGATAGGTTGATTTTTGAAGGTGATGGTTATGATGTGAAACTGTCAAGTAAGATAGATTACCCAGTTTTCAAAGTTCATATCTTTCAAAGATATTTAACTGAACAAAATCAATATAATTTAACTTGGATTTTATGGGTGATTTTAGATGAATTTTCCTACCATTATTAAGGAAAAATTAAAAATTCATATAGTTGAAACATAATGATTCTCTTAAGAAAAATAAGAGGTATAACTATACACAAAAGGAGGAATAATATCATAGTTTGATAATGGATCCAGAGAGAATGGAATTATAGATATTACGATATAGTTATAGAGGAAGATTTAATACTTTTTCTCATAGTATAATGATATTGATCATGTAGATAAAGGAGGTTAAAATTGGTACACCAACATTAGTGTAATTTTTATTATTGGTTCATCAAAGACCAAGATTTCACATGGAAAAGTACTTAGCATTCTAATTTAAGGAGAGTGGTGGGTTATATATAATTTCTAGGGTTTTAAACACATAGGTTTAGTGAGGTTTCTCTAAATTGTAAATAAACAAGTAGTTCACTTAGTGTATTTTAGTACATATTCACACCAATGTTGTATACTCCTTATAGCCCACTGTGGGACAACCAGGTAAAAATAACTTATCTATATCTATTATTAATTATAAATTCCATATTTCATTATGATGGATCAAATAGTGTTTTGGATAATCATGTAACAAGATCATTAGGGAGGGTTCTTTTAAATCAACAAACCCAGATTCACCCTCCCACCCTCCTCCCATCTTAGGGTATCTTCCTTATGTGGGGCCAACATGAATGAAATAAATAAATAGAAAATTTAAATTTTATATATGAGATAAACATTTAAAAATAATTTTTAAATAATGAATTTATAATTTAGGCATGATATATGTTCATTACATAACATATAAATATAATCATTTTATATTTTCATTACAAACCTGAATACTTCTTATTTAATTATTTTCATAAATTTTTATATGAACTTGTTCATATTGAAAAATATGTAATATTTAAAAACATTATAATGATAAAACATTTAATATTTTATGTAAACACCTTACATAAACTAAATATCATATTTTCACTTTATTTATCCATTTATCAAATCCACCAAAACATATTTTGGAATTGATTTAATTATATTCCAAAATAATAAATTTAAATATAAAAATTTCATGTTATCATTAATTTATATTATATAATATAATATGAACTCATTTATATTATAAATTATTTTATAATTTATAAATACATTATAATTTGATAAACCAAGAAAATCCCCTTTCAACAAGATTATGTCCAGAAAAACATTTTTTGAATAGTTTAAAGCCACTCCAACCTCATTGCGGTGAGGATTTTTTAGATTTTCAATCGGAAAAAATCTTTGAAATTAATTAAACCATAGCCAATTTTTCTTTTAAAAAATGATGTGTTTTATCTCTAATAACAATAATCCAAATGAAATCCATGAGTGTTTTCTCTTTGTCAATTTCTTTTGGAAAAATCTTTCATAAGACCTACTTAAAAAACCAGGAAATTGTTCCCTCCACCATGTCATAGTTATTTAAAAAAATATCATTTTTATAGTATCCATAATCATAATTCTTGAAACTATTTCATTGAGTTATCATTTTATAATGATTTGTTTTTTTTTTGAAATGTTTATCATTTCAGTTTTCAAAAACCCAAATGTACTATTGAAATTTTTATTAATCTGTGTTGTTTTATTCTAAAATCACATAATTATTATGAAAACATTATGAACCAAGACAATTTTTCTCAAAAAACTCATGGTTTTAGAAAATCATATTTTCCCAGTTTCATCATTGACTCAAAAACTCAATCAAAATGTTAGGGAAGTGGATTTGAACCCATTAAAGGTTTTCAATGGGAATCCAATTATTAAAACGTAGTATAAATAATAGAAAAAAATTTGATTTATTCCACAACATCAATCTATTTATTTATAATAAATAAAATAATTAAAGAATGTGTACCTATTATCTACTGATTATTCCAATTAAATTAGGATAGAGATCACTAAAAATTAAGAAAAAAGATCCTTAATCTAAGGGTATTATGATTTTTTTTATCTTTAAACCCTTATAAATTATTTTCTTCAATCCATGACCTACTATAACCTTTAGTTAAAGTCTCGAAGAAAATGAGACTGATGGTGTACTTGGTTTTATGGAGTTCAAATGGAATATCAAATAAAAATCACATGAAACTTGTTATATATGTTTTGATTATCATTTTATAACCAATAAGGACACTCCTTAGGATTCAAAACATTTCAAAAAATTTTGGTCTATTAGTGAAACATTTCAAACCATTAAAACCATTTATAACAAGGGGTTTTATTCCTCAATTGTTTATTTAACATTTAAAAACTATTTGGGATGTTCAAACTAGTCTATTCACCATCAAATGATTATTCAACCAAAAAATATATCTTATAATAGGATGATGATAAGTCATTGCATAATGTTTTTATATATTTGACTAAACCAATATATGGTGACATTCACTATGACATGATTTATCCCATAATAAACCATGTTGTGTTTCAGACCACTATGACTTGGTTTTAGATTTATTTCATATTTATAACACGTAAACCCAATAATAATATGAAATAATAAAAATAAAAATAAAAATAATACCCAACTTAACCATCTTCAAGTTGAAACTAACACTACAAATACCATTTTTATAGTAATGGTTCCAAAATTTATTCATACTCTCATCATAGGGAACTTTCAATTTTTAAAGTTATATTTTTTCCTAAAACTTTCACTAACGTGGTAGTTTATGAATGTAAGGGGTCAATCATATAGATAGAGGGTTTTTTATATTGTTATTAGGTTATGTTTAGGCTAGTTATTTTGGTGGTTAGATTGATAAATTTTGGTGAAATCATAAATAATTTAATTTATATAATCTATTTAATAAAAATATATAGAGGTTATAGAAATGAAAATATGTAAATAAAAAGAAATTTATCTTTATAATAGTATTATTAAAATTAACAGTATTAATTTCATTAATTTATTATAAATATGATATTCATGGTCAGACAAAAATCGTATAATAATTCGAATATCATGTATTCATTGGTAAGATATTAATTATATCCTTGAATATATTATGTAATTTTATTGGAAAATGGATATCATAACATTATAATGCTCATACGCTTTTAGACTGGGAAATTTTTGGTTTTATCCTCTATAAATAAACTAGTTCCATTTATTTAGAGGTGAATGGTTTTTAAAAAGGTGCATTAAAAATACAATAATGGGTAAATTAAAACAATCCAAGATAAGGAGAAAAATTACATATTAAAAGACATCATAATTTTATAACCCCTATACTTTACTTTTTATCCATTCATGATTATAGAGGCCCCAACAAAGATGAATAGTTGTTTACTCCTTCCTAGGGTTAGAAGTGATTTATAATTAAGCTGGTAGGTAATATGTGAATAAAATAAAATAAATAAAAACCAAAATCAAACTAGGAATCGATAAAAATTAATTGGACAATATCTCTAGCTTCTTTTTCTCTTTTGAATCAATTTTCAAGGCCTATATTAATAGAAATTTTTAAATACACATTGTTTACATAATTATATATCATGTATTAAGTCAACAATCACTTTTATAGTTTTTATATGGTTATGCCCTCATATTTTACTTTTTTCAATTTTCAGTTAGTGGGGTAGGTGGTACAAAACATGTCTCTTTCCACCCACATGACATGTAGTTTCAAATTCCACCACCAATCACAAAGTGATAGGTCAGGTTACTCATGTGGTCATGGCCACTAACAAGTATGTAAGTCCAATAATAGTTATATATGGGTATTATCTTGAGCCTAGTCATGTGTTCTTCTTAGTATGTGGTATGTAACTATGGAAATATTTATCATATATTTATTAAAATTTTATATATTTTTTATTTTTTTGTATCCTGCTCCAGATAATGATCAATTTATTATTTCATTCATGAATACATAATATTTGATCAATTATCATAAATTCCATAGAAATAAACACAAAATAATAAAAATTAAGAGTAACAGTAATCATATTTAAAATAAAAAAAAAATTAAAATAAAACACAAATTGATGATCATCAAGGGGACCCCCACTTCCCAAGGGTGATGAACATATCCTTAAATTAGAATTAAAAAAATTAAAAATTGGCAAAAAAATACATGAAATTTATATTCTACAATATGTATATTTTCTGATCATTTAATCGGATTTTTTAATGAATAATTTATGGTGGAATGTATAGCCATTTTACTAAAATAATTCCAATTTTTTCACCACCTTGATATAGTTTTATTAATAAAAAAATAGTATTCTAGGACCAAGATTTTTTCCCATGGATGAATCACATAATTAGACTTAGATGTTTGATTCTTTATTAATATTTATATAGGTCTAAAAATATTATATTATAAGGATATGACCAATTGTGTACCCCCGCTTAAATTTTTGTTATTATAGACTTATTATATATATAAAATACAAGTATTAATAGCTGACACCAAAAATTTGTGAGCTAAAAATAAATATATATTCATAGAAAATATTTATTCCTATTATTTTAATATTAATTAGTTTTATTATATTTTCAAAATTTTAGAAAATATATAATAAAATTGCTTACTTAGTTTACATAACCAATTGTCTCGGATATACCTCCATGTTGGGGGATATTTATCATTTGAGTATTATCTCTATGGATTAACATATAAATTTAAAAATCATCCTCTTTAATAATTTAGGAGTACCATCATAAACAGTTTCATATGAACACCTATTAAAATATTACACCCTCAATCTACAACATATCACCCAATATCATATAAAGAGTAAGCTCTGTAGAGACTATGACCATTGGGATTATTTAGTATATCAAATCATAAAAAAGACTTTTATTTTATCTTAATCATATATAGTTATTCTATTAGTCTACTGTTATGTATTTTAAAATAACAATCCAAATATTTATAGTCTTATAAAAATCTAAAAAACTATAGCTGGAATTTAAATTTGAAATAATTTCCAAAATATTTAACATAAATAATGGGAAAGAATTCATATCATATGAATAAATTTAATAATGTAAAATAACAGCTCTTATGAAACATATAAAATTTATGGGAACTCCATTATAAAATTAAATGATAGAAATATTTAAAAAGATAACTTTAGAAAGTGTTAAATTTATTTTTTCTTGTTATTAAATAAAAAAAACTTTTTGGTAAAATGGCTATCATGATTTTTATCCCCCTAATTAGTAAACACTCATAAATATCCATATAATTTAAGGCATCTAAAGAAAATTTTATTGATATGAAATATAGTTATTATTACCTTGCATTATTTGGGTGAGTAACTTATCCAAACATTAAAATTTTAATATTGAATGAAGGGTTATAAAAGATAAATTTATAGTTGTTTTGAATAGGTTAATTGATATTTATATTATTAGAGGATTAATAGGGTTATTCATGGTATATAATAAGAAAATATATAATATTTAAAGGAAATTATATATTTAGTAAAAAATTCATAAATAATACTACTAAAATGTAAAACATAAGGAAGCAGTATATGGTATATAAGAACATTATTCTTCTTAATAAACTGATATATATTAATCCCCATATAATTAATATTCTCTAAAGATATTTCACATTTAAAATAATAATTTTTATTAACATCTATATACGAATTTATTTATATAGGTAATTAGGCTTGTGATAAGTTCTAAATATGATAACATGGATATTTATGCCTTTTTATTACAACTGATGTAAAACCTAAGGAACCTAAGTTCTTCAAATCAACCAAAAATTGGAATTTACATGAGAAAATTTATCAAATCCATAAATAAATAAATAAATATAATCCATAGGGTAACCAGTGAGTATTTTAAAGGGGTGTTTCATCTTCTAGATTGTCCTTAGGGTAGCTAGTGGACTATAAATGAGTATCTAGAATGCTTTAAGGTAAACAGTGGTCTATGGACCATAATTTCAATAACGAAATTTTGGTAATTTTATATAATATTCAATAAACATGTCTCATATTCCTCTCTTAGGAATTAAATTTATAGTGATGCCTCCTCCCTTTTTTTTCTTATCATAGATTAATCTCAACTTTACATCTGGTGTCAAATTCCCGAATGGATGGTGGATATGGTATTTTATTAATGATTTTAATGTTAATTTTTCTTATATCACTATTTTTTCATCATTTGGATATGCTTTTCTATAAGTCCATAATTTTTAAATTTTTCATAAGAATTGAAGTATCACTCGATTGATGATAAACCAGGTAATGATGTTTAATTATTTGTATCATTTTGAATGATAGTAGATGCTTCTTAAAATATTTCATGGTTTATTGTTAGTTTTTTTTGAAGTATATTATGAATCCATGGGTATTTTTTCATGAGGGACTCAAATGGGAATTGATAGGGTTTGGAATTATATTGAATAATAAGTATATTTAATTAGAACAATGAAGAAAATTTCACATTTGTTATTGATAATTTAGGGTTACTCAAGGACCATTTTGAATTATAAGTAATGATATATAGTTATGTGAGGAATATAGAATGGGTATTCGGGTATGGTATAAATTACATGATCCCTCATGAGGTCTAGTGTAACTATTATATATGGTCTACTAAGTGTAGACAAGTTTTTTTACTGAAAGGTGGTCGGTTTTCTTAATTTGTTGATATCAATAAAGGGAAATTTATGGGATACTAGTGATGATATCTTCTAATAGTTATTTCATGAGTGTGCTGAGTTATGTTTAGGATAGATTATATCTAAGTAGGGAATGTTAGGATGCATGATACATAAGGTTTGATGGGTTATTTTTTAGGGCTAGAAGATAGGTTTTTATGATTCTATATAGTTATTATTAGTTATTGGAACTTGTGATATGACCTAGTGTAGATGTTACATAGGCTAGGGGTACTGGTATGATACATATTATTCTCTATATATAGATAAAATTTTTGGTAATTGGTGTTTTTATGATGATGCACTCCACATTGGGGATGTTAATTTAGGGGGGCTATTATGAAATAATAAACCCCTATATTATGGATTGTTACTATGAATTGGGTGGTTGTATATTAATGTACCTTGTAGTGTGGATAGTACTCAAGCTAGGGGGAATGGTATAAGACATGTACTTGGGCTAGGCATGTTATGTTTAGTCTAGAAAAACAGTATCACGCTTATTAATCATATAGGAGGTGGGTTAGTCTTGACTCAAATCCTTTATTAGTCAAACCTTTGAGAAAAAACTCAGGCCCATACTTTTTAAATAATATTTAGCGAATTATTTAACCAGAATTTAAAATATAGATCTATATTACAATTGTTTTTAAATAATAAATGGATTATATTATTTTTTTTAAAAAAAAATATTATTATAATATAACATTATCAGGGGACTAGTCATGGGTCAGTCATAAATTAACATTTAATCCCAACCCATTTATTAATTTGGATTTTAAAAATGGTCTATTTCTTATTCAATAAAAAAATCCCAGTAATGCTATTATTTTAAGTCGATCATATTGGGTGGAATAGGTCCCCAGGTTCATGTACCTGCCTAACTATTATTATTCAGCATACTCCCAATATGTGGATTGTTACTATTGTTAGGAGAAGATATATAATGATTCACCCCACTATGTAGATTGTAATGGGTAAGTTTGATTCATCAGAATTACTGAAATAAAGTGGCATCAATATAATTTTTTATATATTTTGGGTTACCACTTTACATATTTGACAGTAAGTACACTTATATTAATAAATTTTGGAATATCATAGGGGATAATTGTTGGTGGCTAACTATGTTTTTTACTCACACACTACACATTGACTATTTAATAATGTGTACTAAATCATAAATCATGATGTGGTGAAAGTCACCACACCATGGTTAGTGTATTCTTGTGGTTATTAGTTCCATGTTGTGATGTATGTGATAATTGATATATGATATCATTTAGTTATTTCTCCCACATTTATAATCCTGGTCATCAAGTTTATTGAATCATAATATGACAATGTGCAGCTAAATTTTTAATTATTATAGTAGTTTGACAATTTGATTAATCAATGTTGTTAAATCTAAATTATTTGTCCTTTTTATAACATATAAATTATTTAACTCCAAGTGGATCCTTTATTCAATGAAGGAACTCCATAAATTGGATATCATGAACCATATTCAGTGTGAGAAAATATTTTATTCTCTATTAGTTGAAACTCTCCCTTTAGTTATATTATATCTTTTTTATTTTAAAGATGAAGTGTTCACATGTAATTGTGAATAAGAGGTATTTCTAAAGTGTTCAATGATTCCCATTGTTGTAGGATACCTTCATAGGCAAGAACCAATTGGTTTTTATTGAGGGATCCCGATCAAACTCACTTCCATTGATGATTTAAGACATATATAGTGATGATGAAAAATGTTATGGTTATTCTAAAACATATTTTTTATTCCATTATAGGTAGATATTGGCTTGGGTTTTATGTTTTCCCTTATCACATATGTGCATAGAGATATCCTATGAATCCCATCAATGGAATCAGAGAAAGTGTTGGTGATGAATCAATAAGATTAAATCAATATTAGAAAACGTTTTTTGGGTGTCTCTTTAAAACCATGGGCATGGTTATAAATAAAATCATATCATACAATGTTTTTACAAAAATATCATGTTGTTTCAATCACTATATCATTATATGAAAATATTTTCAATGAAAAAAACATGACTTAAGGGAAATGTGTTGTTTTTCTCATCATAAAACCAATCATCATTTTCAACATTACAATGACATTATTAGATGACCACTATTTCATGGCCACATTCACTATGAAGACTAACCATATTATGCTGGATGATAAATTTTCATGGTTCTTAGTGACACTGAAGAACCCAAAAGGCTTGTTCTTATGAATTATAGCATATATAATTTAAGCTAAATGATTTCCAAATTTTTTGTATAGTTCCATAATAACATGGTGGAATGACATTATCTTCATAAAACTATTAAAAAAATTTCCTAAAAACATTCATTTGACATAGGCTTGAAGAGTTTAAGGAAATAGTTACCAGTTAACATGGTTTGAACATATTAATTTTTTGGATGGAATAGGATTACAAAACTAAATTACAAGAACTGTGTATATATCTAGGGATTACATGAGATGAAAATATTTTATAGGATGAAATGGTTATGTATAATATGCATAGGGTGAATGTGAGAATATTGATACTAATAAAACCCTACAAAACATTAAATGTATGATTACATCCAAATAAAACACTTATTAAGACCTCTATATTTTAGTAAGAGTAACCCTTACCATTAGTTTCTTAGAAATGATGTATGATTTGTGATACATTTAGATGGGTGGACCTAATCATTATGTTCCTCGAGAAATATAGTAAAGAAAATTCAAAATTATGAATTAGTTTATGAGTCTTCCACCTAAATGTATGTGAATCATAGATGATATGATTGATATGATTTTATATAAGGTATATTCATAGAATAAGTTATAATATTAGTAGGGTTAATATATAATGAAGTGTGGATCTTGTCCTACTAAATAGATATGAGTTATTGGGTCATCATTTTTAATGAGATTACATGCATTAAAAATATATCATGAAATGATATAAAACATGATAGTCACCCATAGATATGTCTTTGTTATAGATTATGGAATACATCATGATTATCATTTTTAGATATCTTATAGGTATAACCTATATGTATCTAAAGTTCATAAGTGTTTTAAAGAGAATCATTCAAATAATATGGATGTTATTGTTATAGAAACTAATTTATCTAATTATAAATCACGGGTATTATATACCAAGGGTGTATGTAATGACTCGAACTATTGTAAATAGAATTCCCATTTTGATTTAATTAAATGTATTATTATATAATATGGTTATAAAAACACATGAACTTATTTTTTATTATTATATCCAATTATATTTTAATGATCATTAATTAACTTTACCAATGATAATATAGTCTTTGAACAGTGATCACATGATTAGTATAAATATAAGGTTTTAAGAAATCTAATTACTTAACAAAAGGAAGTGATGGAATCAGCAAGTAGGACTGTACCCTATGAATCCCATTTATCATAGATTTCATGGGAGATACCATTTCTAGGATTTTCCCTAGACCAATCCAAAGTTGAGATCCAATAACTTAAGCATGAGAGAAACCGGTTATGGGATAATTTCAAGCACATTGAGACCATGGCCCAAACCATGTTCACTGAACCACCCAATGAATGTCTCACCATATCAAACCTTACCCTTAGGGAGTTTCATGGTGTATAAAAGGGATATGTAAAAAGGACATAGAAATATTATTATGTATATTATTTTTTATATTATAATGAATATATTTTCATCCTATTATTTTTACTTTATAATTGATTTTTATTTTGAATCAATAAAACACAAATAGTTTTTATGTTAAAATTAAAATTCAATTAAGGAATCTATTTTGTTGAATTAGTGGATTTTTGAAATAAATTATATTTTAATAAAATATTTTTGTTTAATATGTTTTTATCAAAAATAAAGGATCATATAATTTTTATGAAGTCAAATGTAATTTTTATAAAGGTTAAAAAATGTTATTGTCAAAAACCTATCATTTTTTATAAATGTTTGATTTTATTTTAAAAGTGAAAATTCATATATTTTGAAAATTATTTATATACAATGAATATTAATTTTTGAATTAGGATTTCAAAGTTATCCAATGGTAATTTTTTCCCAATTTTCTAAAATAATCAAATTTTATGGATAAAATTAAAACATTTATAAATATACTTTGTGTTTTATGACATCACAATGACCCAAAATTGATGTAATAATTAATATAAATCGGACCAATGACCAAATATATGTTTTCCATTTGAAATGATTTTATTTCAAGTTTATTTTATTTACTTTTTAAAGTCATTATGAATCCTCCAAGGGTTATAATATATTTTAATATTTTAAAATCATTTCTTTAAGAGTGTAACTCACCTCCACATCAACAATGGTAATATTTTAAAATGTTCAGACCATGGAATTACAAAATAATTTAAACCACTCCATTTTTTTGAAACCATGGGAAAAAACCATGGTATAGTCTATGGTTTTTGATATTTTATTATATAGAGTCCAAATCCTAAATAATAAATAAATCCCCCTTTTATCCTATATAAACCCACCCAATCTCCCATTCATATGCACTAAAACTCCTTATATAACTTCCAAAATATTCCCTTCACTACCAAGTGTTTTCATATGGTCCCCCAAGCTTTCCATAAATCATTCTAAATCATTTGAATTCACACATTCAAGTAATGGAACCTCATTTTCCACTCGCCTCTTCTATCAATCACTCCTTTTGTGTTTTTGTATTTTACTCTTCATTTTCTTATAATGGGATTTGATATTTAATATTCCCCTTAATATAAATTATATATATAAATTAGTATATCTTCCTTTCTCTCTCATTAAGCTTCTCATTATCCTTTACATACACCTGTTACAATGCCCAAATTTCTTAAGGGTTATTTTTTCTACTAATGTCTCTTATTTTCCTTATGCATTATATTTCAAAAAAATTAATGTTGGGATATAATTTTACATGTATAAATTGCTGATAATTTTATGTAAAAATAATTATAGATATATTTATCTCTAATCAACCATTTTTATTAATTTTTATGTAACGTTGTTGCGCTACAAAAATTTTACTGATAGTTTCCATGAAAAAATAATTTTTTAGTGAATACCATACTCATTTATCTATCAAGGGTATTCACATTTATGCAAATATACTTATTGATTAGGGAATTTCATATATTTATTATGCATTCCTTAATCGTGCAAAAAATTATGATGTTTAATGAATCCATGTTGTATGATCTATGTGGAAAATTTATGAATGAGAATGAAATGATTATGAGGATTGTGCCCATCTATCACTCCAATGCATTCGGTAATGTTTACTATCAAGATATTTCATGTTGGTATAGGGGTGTACCTGATTACTTTATGGTACTTTGTTCACCATGAAATCTTCGGGGTTTATCATTTATAGTTCACCCCTTTATTATTTAGTTCTGTAGGTTTTCTGATGTAGTTTTATGTTCAAAGGAGTATTTAGATCATGTTAAAGACGTTTTTAATAAAGTATAGTAAAAAAAAACTTGATAATGTTGTTGTATCCTTTGTTCAAGATGTTATGTTATGTACCAAATTCCAAGAGGCACTATACTTATCAATATTTTGGGTTGTATTAAGTGTAATTTTATGTAATAAATCTAGCATCAATAGGTAATAAAAAGGAGGGTTGTTATAGTTGTTATCAAAGCCAAGTTTTAGTTATTTTTTGGATTAGAATTAGAAAAATCTTGAAAATCCTTAAGAATAAGACAAATTATATGAAAAAAAACCATAAATTTAGGTCAGTATAGAGTAAGTGGATTATTAATAAAATACATCCATATCTTGATACTACATGTGGACATGGTTCTGGAACAGATGTTCCTAGGAGTAAAAACTCTAACAAGATGTTCCGGGTCTGACTCGGAGTAATTTTGTACAAAAAATAGGACTTACTAAAAAAATTGTTTGACACTCATGGGGGGATATTCTTTGGTAAATTAATAATCTCATTATAAACAATTATTAATGAAAAAAATTCCTATAAAGATATCTATTAGGAAATTGAGCATGGATAACATAGACTGATGCCTAGAAACTCCTAAGTTAATGATATAAATGTAATTTATAAGTTATCCCTTTAATTTCATTATATTCCCATTTATGTGTTTAATTGTTTAAGATAATCATTTCTAATTTTCCTTTCATTCTATACAATGTCCATAAATAGGGGGAATCGGGTTAACAACTGATGTAAAGGGCAGTGTGATGACTGTCCCAACGATATGCCCAACCAAATGGGAGCTATAATCAAAAAACATTATCATGATACTCACTTAGCTAACTCATGTTTTGAATAGAAACCTAGATCAAGACGAGAACCCAAACCCCCTATGATAAAACTTGCAACAATCGATAGTTTCATGTGAGAAAGGCCTCCTACTTTCAAGGGATCATTTAATCCCTTAATTATGAAACAATAGATCAAATCCATTGAGAAGATATTCTTCATCCTTCAATGTTTTGAACAAGATATGTTTATTTTGGTTATTTATCATATGGAGGGAGAAGCTGATTAGTGGTAGAAATTGATCAAGAATATGAAACATGAAGAAGATATTGAAGCAATGGAGTGGAATGAATTCCATAAAAAATCGATAAATATTTTCCTCGCACTCTCTATATTAAAATAAAAATAGATTTACTTGTACTTAATAAAAAAAGAAAAAAAATCTATTGGGGTATATGAGGAAAACATCACAATACATTCATGATACACTTCATGTTTTGTCATTACCCCTGAATTTAAGGTTTAATGCTTCTTCGGTGGGATAAAACCTAGTCTACAAAACTCCCTAGAAATCTGTAACTTTGATAGCTATGATGAATTTTTTTGATGTGCCACCAAAGTAAAAAAGGAGATCGAATAATCACAAGGGTATTATGGGGATAATATGCAGAAAGTGGAGTTAAATTATGGTGGTCTGATGTATAAATATAATGGTGTAATGAAATTTCATTATCCACTTGTCAAAGTTTCTGAAAGAAGAAACATATAAATTTCCTAAGTGGAGAAGAAATTGTTTAGGTGTGGGAAGGATAGACACCTAGATAATAAGTATTTATAAGAGAAACCCTTGAATTCAACAGAGGAAGGGAAGGATCTGGTCAACACTCAATGCATTTTTCACTTCATCAACTACAAGGAATCATGGCACTTTTCTAATGAATTCCCTAAGCCAAGGGTTTTTGGAGACAACAAACAACCTCCAAGGAAGCATGGGTGAGATTTTTCCATCACTACTGTCAAAGTGAATCCTAACAACTAAGTGGTGATAGGTACGATAATCATTAATTCAAAATAGATAAATTACTTTTTGATTCTATATATACGCATTCCTTTATATCACAAAAGTTTAATAGAAATATTAAAATAACACCAAAAATCATGGATGCAGAAATTTTTGTGAAAATAAAAAATGGGGAAATTATTTAATCCCAGGTATATAAAACCTCCCTTATCACAATTTTTTTTATGAACATCCCAGTGAACCGTATAATATGTACTTTGGTGGAATTTTAGGCAATTATAGGCATGTATTGGCATTCCCTATATAGATCCAATGTAAATTTCCATGAGAAGGAAATAACACTCTGTATGGTGAATCGACCTCTAATTCTATACATGTGCAAGGATGAGGATGAATCTTATTTATAACCATCATCTCAAGAATGGATATTTTTTCACTATAAGAAAGGGTGTCTTGCTCAAATGATTTAGTCTAAGTAAATACTCATCCTAGAATACATGCCTATTGTGAGAGAATAGGTTGATGTGTTTCTCGAGGAATTGATTTGTCTTCCTACAAGATAAGAGGTTGAATTTTCAATCAATCTTATACCTGGGGAATTTCCAATATCCAATACTCCATATAGGATGGTTTTTGTAGAACTTGATGAGATAAAAAGACAACTATAGTAGAATATGGATAATTTTTTTATATCCTTAAGTGCTTCCTCATGGGATTCACAAGTCCTCTTCATCAAGAAGAAGGATGGGTCACTACGGCTTTGCATTGATTATCATGAGATCAATAAAATCACAATAATGAAAAGGTATCATTTGAAACAGATTTATGACTTGTTCAATCATCTACATGGAGAAAAATACTTCTCCAAGGTGGATATGAGTTCGGTATAGTAAAAATTTATCATAAATAAGGAGGATATCCCCCAAACTGATTTTTGTACATGGTATGGGAACTATGAGTTCATAGTAATTCCATTTGGTCTCACTAATGCTCCATAAATCTTCATGGACTTATTAATAGATTCTTTAGAGATTACCTTGAAAAAAAATTCTATTATTTATAGATGATATTCTAATATACTCCAAAATAAAAGAGGAGCATGAGGAGCTTCAGAGCACTTTCTTAAAGACCTTGAAAATGGATAAGCTCTATGAAATGTACAAAAAGAATGGGTTCTTGTTGAAGGAAGTCTCATTCTTGGGACATATCATCACAATAAATGGGATATCTATGGATCCTTATAAGAAAAAAATAAATTTAAGCATGGATGAGTCCAACATCCATGAAAGATATCCATAGTTTCCTTTGATTAGCTAGATATTATAATCGATATTTGAGACATTTATCATGATTGTCAGACCCTCTTACTAAGATGACTCATATGGGAGTTAGGTTTTCATAGAATGATGAATGTCTATAAAGCTTCATGGAGTTTAAAATGAGTCTTATCACTTCCCCTATGATTACACAACCCAAAAGTGGAGAACATTTCACCATATTTAGTGATTCCTTTGAGAAGGGATTAGGCTATGTGATATTACATAATGAAAAATCCTTATCATATTCTTCAAGTAAATTGAAAATTAATGAGAAAAACTATAACAAAAATGATCTAGAGTTGAAAGCTATGATCTTTGAATGGAAAATATGGAAAAATTATCTATATGGTGAGGGGTGTGATATATATACTGATCACAAAAGCATCATGTATATATTCACATAGAAAGAGCTTAATATGCACTGGTGAAGATGGTTAGAGCTCATAAATGATTATGACAGCTCCATCCACTACCATCCTAGTAAATAAAATAAGGTGGTGGTGTTATAAGTATAAATTACCCAACAATTCTGTAATTAATGAGAATTAAGATGGATCTTCTCTTCTTGGAGTTGAAGAAGATGGGAATGGGAATCATAAATAAAGGAACATCATTAATTCTTTTACATATGATTTATCAACTATCTATTTTGGAAAGGTTATAGGATTCTCAAAAAGATGAAGTGTGAAATCATAAGCAAATAGAAACTATAATAAATGGTGAGTCATAGGATTTCAATGTTAATGAAGAAGGAATTGTGATATTTGGGTCAAGACTATGTGTTCTATAAAATCCTGAGTTAAAGAAGGAACTAATGGATGATGTAAATTGTTTGAATTTCTCTATTATCCTAGGAAACACAAAGATGTATTGAGATCTCTGAGTGAAATATTGGTGGGACAACCTGAAGAAAGAGATCGCTCAATATACATCAATGTGTCTGGTATGTCGGAAAGTGAAGGCTAAAAGGTAGAAGACTATCGGTATTATGAAACCATTATCCATAACAACATGGAAATGGGAAAACATAACCATAGACTTTTTCAACGGAATTTCGAAGATATCCAAAGGAAACAATGCTATCTGGGTTGTTTGGTATCATCTTTCTAAGGCTTCACACACTGTTGAAATTCAAGAGGATTTATAACTAGATCAACTAGAAAATATTTACATGAGAGAAATGATAAGGTTTCATGGAGTACCACTGTCGATTGTATCCAATTGAGATATAAGATTCACCTCCATGTTCTGGAAAAGTATCCAAAATGATCTAAACACTGGGCTAATTTCAGTACATCTTATCATCCTCAAACTGATGGTAAATTTGATTAGAATATTCAGACACTCGAGGACATGTGGAGAGCTTGTTCTATGGGCTTCAATGTCATATGAGACCAACATCTACTTTTGGTTGATTTCTTTTCCAACAATAATTTCCACTCAATAATATAAATGACCCCCTATGAATCCATTTATGGGAATAGGTGTAGAATTCCCGCATGTCATGATGAAGATGGTGAATGAAAACCTCTAAGCCCTGAAATGGTAAACGAAATTTTGGATAAGTTTAAGACCAATCAGCATCAAATAAAAGCTTTTGAGAGTCGAAAAAATATTCTATGAAGACAATTGTTGATGAGACCTAGAGTTTGATGTTAGATACATTTTATTCCTCTACATATCTCTATGGAAGAAAGTGATGAGATTTGGGAAGAAGGAAAATCTTTTTCAAATGTACATTGGCTCTTTTGAAATCCTTGATCTCATCGGAGCGGTGGCCTATCGACTATCACTCTCAACAAACCTATCTCAAGTACATGACGTATTCCATGTATCCCTCATGAGAAAGTACATACCATACCCCACATATATACTCAATCCATAGGTGGTACCATTGTAAAATTACATTTCTTATGAGGAGAAGGTAGTGATCATCTTAGATCAAGAGAAATATTTCTAGGAAATGAGATAATACCCCTCATCAAAGTGGTGTGGAGAAACAAAGAGTTAGAAAAGCAATGTTGGAACCAGAGGAAGTGATGAAGTAGAGTTACAATCATCATTTTAGTGTTGATAAAGAATATTTATAAAGGGGTAATATTGTAACGACCCAAACTGTTATAAATAAAATTCCCCTTTTGATTCAATTAAATGTCTTATTATATAATATGGTTATAAAAAACACATGAACTTATATTGTTTTATAATATCGAAGTGGATTTTAATGACTTATAAGTATATTTAACATTTATAATATAGTCATTAAATAGTGATCACATGATTTGTATAGATATAGGGTTTTAACAAATCAAATTTATACAGACAATGGAATTGATGGCTTCAACCAGTAGGATTATACCTCATGAAGCTCATTTATCAGAGTTTCTGAGGGAGATATAATTTCTAGGATTTTCCTTAGACAAATCCCAAGTCCATATCTAATAACTTAAGTATGAGTCAAACTGGATATGGGATAATTTCAAGCTCATTGAGATCACATCCCAAACCACGCTCACTGAGGCACCCCATGAAAGTCCCACCAAGGCATGTCTTACCATTTGGGAGTTTGATGGTGTACTAAATGGATGTGTAACAAGGACATGCCATTATGATTATTTATATTATTTTTTATTGAATAATTAATATATTTTCATCCTGTTAGTTTTCACTTTATAAATTATTTTTATTTTGACTCAATAATACATTAATAGTATTTTTGGTTAATATTCAAATTCAATAAAGAACCTATTTTAATGAATTGATTGATTTTTTTAAATAAAATATATTTAAAAAAAATATTATTAAATAATTTTTATCAAAATAAATGATCATATAATTTTTATGAAGTCAAATGTAATTTTTATAATGGTTCAAAAAATGTTATTTTTAAAAACCTGTTATTTTTAATAAATGTCATTTTTAATTTTAAAAGTTAAATTTAACATTTTTAGAAAATTATTTAGATAAAATGAATATTATTTTTTTAATTAGAAAATTAAAATTATCAAACGGTAAATTTTTCATAATTTTCTAAGACAGTATAATTTTCGGGTAAAAATTAAATTCCGTATAAATATAATTTGGGTTTTATGACATCAAAATTACCAAAAAGTGATGTAATATTTAATATAAATGTGATAAACAAACAAATATATGTTTTAAATTTAAATTTATTTTATTTTATTTTATTTTATTTATTTTTTAAATCCATTATGAATCCTCAAAGGCTAATAATATATTTTAAAATTTTAAAATCCTTTCTTTAAGAGTGTGACTCGCCTCCACATCACCAATGGTAATGTTTTAATAAATTTCAAACCTTGGCCTTATAAAATAATTTAAACCACTCCCTTTTGTTAGAAACCATGGTCAAAATCATATGATGGTTTTGGGTTATGTATATTTTATTATATAGAGTCCAAAACCAAAATAATAATTAAATCCCCATGATATCCTATATAAACCCACCCAATATCCCATTTCACTTTACTAAAACTTATTATAGAATATAAAAACTCTTCCCTCAACTACCTATATCCCTCCTAAGTCACCCTAAGCTCTCAATAAGTCCTTACCAAGCCTTTGGTGTCACATATTCATGTAAGGTAGCCTCATCGTCCACTCTCCTCTTTTATCAAGCACTCCTTTTATGTTATGTATTTTTCTTTTAATATTTTTATGATGGGATATTATATTCCATATTACCCTTGTTATAAATTTTACATATAAATTATGAGATATTACATTCACTCAAATTAAACCTCCCATGATCCTTACATACACCTGTTATGATGCCGAAATTTTATAAGGATTCTTTTCTCTATCTGTGTTTCTTCATTGCCTTATGCCTTATATTTCCAAATTTCCAATATTAGGTTATGATTTCCCATGACACTATTAATCCCCATCTTATTTAAAAATAATTAGAGACCCATTTATCTCTCATCAACCATTTTTATGAATTTTTATATAATGTCGTTATGTTTCCCAAATCTCACCGTCATTTTTTCATGCCAAAATAATTGTGTAGTGAATACCATAAATATTTTTATATAAATTGTTTTCACATTTATGCACATATCCTTAATCATGGAAAAAATTATTATGTTGAATGAATCCATTTTTTATTATCTATGTGGCACACATAAGCATAAGAATGAAATGATTGTGATGGGTGAATCCTGATAGCACTCCAATGAATTGGGTAATGTTTAGTATCATGATATGTCATGTTGGGATAGAGGTGTCCATTATTATTTTATGATAATTTTTACACCATAAATTATTGGTGGTTTAGCCTTGAAAGATGTTTAATATTTATTGTTTTATGTTGTTTCCACATTTCCCATGTTTTGATTATCCTGTTATATCATGCCTTATTATTGATGTTCCTTTTATTCCTCATTGATATGACTATTTTCTAACTTGTATCACTTATTAAATTTTTACTCCCTTACTAGGATTTTTAGTAAACCCCTTTCTTATGTATTTACCCTAGTTATCCCATTAATATTTATGTTCGAAGGAGTATTTTGGGAATGTTAAAGAAGTCTTCAATAAATCTTGTTAAGGATGTTTTTAATAATATTATTGTATCCCATGTTCAAGATTTTATGTTATGTAACTAATTCCAAAATAAAATATAATTATCTACCTTTTGGGTTTAATTAAGTGTAATTTTATGTAATAAATAAAGTACTAATGTGTAATAAATAGTAGCGTTGTTATAGTGAATCGTAAATTTTTTTCTGGAAAACCTGGTCTCAAAAATCTGAGAGAATTGATTAATGGTGAAGTACATCGATGTGTTTGTAATTGGGAAAATGTTTCCAATTTAGAGGTTGGAACTTATGAAATAAGTCTACCTATTAGATTAATTAAATAATTAGAAAGTGTTACTATGTACCAACCATAAATAGAAATATGATTCCTATATCATGTTTGGACAATAAGATATATTCATTCATTATTAATAAAACTATTTTCTTTATATACATGAATGAAATTTTTTATGGAATTGGTAATATAGTAAATGGTTTATATATTATTGATATGGATAATATTATCTATAACATTTAGTAGAATAAGGTCAAGATTGATTATAACAACAACTACTTTAGAATATCACCTTGAATATAATAATGAGAAGCGTATCCAAAGACTCCATAAAGACTGATTAACGAACTCGTTAAATTACAAATCATTTGATATTTTTAAATTTTTTACTATTAAAAATGACTAAATCATAGTTTAGAGGAAAATTTGAGAGTAAAACTAAAATAGAGGATCTTATTTAGTGATATATGTGGAATAAAGAGTACTCAAGTAAGTCATGGGTATAGGTACTTTATAACCTTTAATGGTGATTTTTGTTGGTATGGTTATGTTTTTCTTATCATAAATTTGATTTAACCCAATGAAAAGTTCAAGTTATTAGAAATTGAACTACATAATCAAAAGTAAAAAAGTATTCTAACTCTTTAATTATATTTGGTTGGTGAGTACCTGAGATAAGAATTTATAGATCATCTAATAGATTGTGGAATTATTTCACAACTCAAACCACTTTAAACACCATTGTGTAATGTTTTTTTAATAGGATAAACCATTCGTTTTTTAAATAGTTTTTTGTATGATTAGTCGGTGTGACCTAAATACATAATTCTTGGGAAATTTAATAGAAACTATAAAATTATTACTTCACATTCTATATAAAGTAGCTGTAATTATAAAATATAAGATATGGAATTAGAAGTGTCCCAATTTGTATTTTATGGGTATTTTGGGTTATTTATCAATCATATAATATTTTATCCTGATAAAATTGGTCCTAAATTAAAGAAATTAATTTTTTATTATCCCAACGATCTATATAATATTAATTTTATAATCCTACTAAAAACATAGTTTTAGTGAAACCATTAGAAGTTTTACTTCAAAAGGATCACATTCCTCATGGAGTTAATTGTATAAAGTTTGAGATTTGATAATTTTGAAACTAAAAAAATAAGAATTATTCATCATAAGAAAATTTATTTGGTTCCATAAGTGTTTATGTAAAAATAACCAACTTGGGTTATAAAAAACCATAAAGGTATAGAAGGATATGTTACGACCATGAGAGATATTTATTTCTTGTAGAAAATTATGTTGAGTTTATGTTCATAAATGATAGACTCATTACCAATAAATAGGAAATTGAGATTTATTATTCTGGGAAATGGTTAGACCCCATGAAATTAAAGATATAATCCATGTAAACTAAACATATTTAGAACTTAGTGGATTAACCTTAAGGGGTGAGACCCACATGGTACAAGTGAGTTGTTTTCAAGAAAATAATACGGATGGTATAGTTTCTACCTGTAAAAATACTCTTTTAATAGCTAAAGTTTATAAAAAATCATAGTAATGACTATGAAGATACACTTTTTCCATTTTAATTGATAAATTAATTTTAGATATTAATTTCTATAGTAGTTTTTTATAATTAATACATATATCAATTTAATGTAAACCCACTTTACTTAATGATAATTTAGTCACATATGTGTATATAATATAATATATCCCAAAGAATTTAAGGTAGCTAGTGATTTTTATGGTTTAAATATACAATGGATTATTTATGGATTGAAGAAATATTCTTAGAGCTAGAACATCTGGTTTTATAATGAAATCAAGGAGTTTGGTTTCATAAAAAATATAGATGATTCTTGTGTATATAATAAAATTAGTGGTAGTTTTTTAGTATTTATGGTCTTATATTTGTATGTTATACTAATCATTAAAAATTATATCCTAACTATCAATTCTATAAAGTTTTTGTTTGAGAGTACTTCTTGACGAAATATATAGGTGAAGTAGCCTACATAATATGTATAAATATATATAGATATAGCTTAAATAGGTTTATTGAACTAATTTAAACCACATATATCGGTAAAGTGCTCATGAATTTTATCATATAAAACTCTAAATAATTGGTCTTTAATGATTTTTTTATTGAAAATATATTAAGAAGAATCACGATCCTTAAAAATGGTTTGAAATTATAGATAATATAATTTATAAATCTACCATAGGATCTGTCATGTATAAAATTTTATATACATAAATCAATGTCACCTTTTCTATCATATTAATAAGAAAATACCAACCCATTCTTGATGAGAATCAATAATTTTTTTTCCCAGAACATCCTTATGAACTTGGGAAAAAGTAAGGAAATGTTATTAGTATTTGGATGTGATAATTATATCATTGTAAAGGGTTATATTTATTCTAGTTTCCAAACCAAAAAGTATGATATGATATCTCAGTATAATTTCATGTTACACTTCAATGGTAGAGTTATCTATTTGAATAGTTATAAAAACTACACCAGTGGGATGAAAAACAATGGTAGAATATATCAATTCAGTAGATACTATAAATGAATATATTTTAATCTAGACTATTATCACTGAAATTTGAGTGCTCTCAAAAATTGATGGATAAATTGAGATTTAATATAATAGAAATTGAATTATTTATCAATAAAATTATCCCTGGTATCACTAAATATTAAACACATCCTTCAAAAATACCATCTAATTTGAGATATTGTTGAGAGGGTCACTATAATAATATATTAGGTGGATATATAGGATAATGTATTAGATACATTGATGAAGTCATTAAAACACAAGAAGAGTAAGGGTCATGTAAAGTATCTAGGTATTAGATAATTAAGATATTAAATGAAATAATTCTTTTCAATTGGATTGTATCATGATTTTATAATAATGTAAACATTTATTTGTCAATAATTCATGTTTGTTTCATATATTATATGAAGAGTAGAATGATATAATCATCTCAAACTGTGATGTTGAGATTTCCCCAATCAACCATTAACATGGAGTATTATATGTTATAATGATTTATTAATATTAGAATTAGTATTATATTGTTTGTGATATAGAGTAGACTCATTATATACGAAGTAGAAACTTATTATCTGGACTTACCCATGAAAATAGATAACATAGAATATTATATGGTCAATAATATACTTACTATTGTATTTTTAATATGAATACCCATTACTTGAGTTAAACAAGATACTTAGCTTGTGAATATTTATAATTTGATCCCTTTTATATGTTTTCTATAAGGCAGAGTTAATTACGGTACGTTTGGGTTTATTAATAATCATTTTATCAGTTGATTTTAACTAAGATAGAACTTTATTATCTTATATGAAAAAAGTAATATATCAGCCAATGATTTAATCAAAATGAAGAAATTCAAGACCATTCTTAGGTTAGTGACTTGTGATGTTCTCAACATATTATATAAATTACATATGATGTATTTATTCGATATGTTATATCTGCTTTGGAAAATCAAGTATATATGAGGTGGCTTATTCTAGATTGATATTTTCTATGTCTATTGGTCAATTAATTTCTTAGAAAACAGGATTATATAAGAATGTATATAATATATAGAGATACATCTTGTGATTGATTGGATAATATGGAGATATGATTGTGTTTTATTAATATAATTTCAGTACCATTTATAGATTTTTTATCATTTATTTAATTCTAGTGGTGTATCCTTTTCTTACAAATATGAATTATGGAATTTATAATTTTCTATACGGGATCGTGGGGTCACTCACAATTTCCTAGAATGAGGATTTATTTTGGTACAAAGTATTTATCAAAATTTTTAAAGAGTGTATAATAATTATATTCAAATGAGTTTGGACGGACTCATTATAACACCCCGACCCCATAATCCCAGAGCTAGGGAATTATTTTAATACATTGACATGATTACAAGGAATCATGTCCTGAAGGACCAACCAGTTTAGAAGTCTTGTAAAATAGATTACATAAATAAACTTTACATTAGAATTTCTAACATATAATATAACATAGACAATCCTTTGATAATTTCATTATTCTTCTAGATTAAACCTTCATATAAATCAAAATACGCTTCTTAGCATCCTGGGAAAATAAAATATAATAAAGGGGTGAGTTCATATGCTCAGTAAGGTTAAATAACTTAGTAAAAGCTATAAACTTTTAAGGTAAGATTTTTAAAAAAACAACCTCCTTTTTAAACATAATATTGAACATAATATGGAAAAAATAAATCAAACATTACCATATAAACATGCACATGGATATTCTACTAGTCGAATAATCACATGTAACAACTAATTTCATAATGAGGGAATGCATAATTCCAGACATCATAACCACATAGTCAAAGCCTCATCCCAAGACTACAAATAAAAATATTGTAAAGGCCTTGTGCCAAGACTCTATTTTGTCTCATGATACCTACTGATGCATCTTGGAGCTAGAGGGGGCTCCACCTGTCACTTACTAAGTCTAATGCATTCCTCATATGAAAAGTGTGAAACCTAATATAAACATTCATATTAAAACTAGCATACGAAATATAAATAATTTAACCATAAACCATGAATGGTATAAAAATACCACACACACAATCAAACATGTCCTACCTCATTCAATATATCATGGAATAAATAAATCAACCTCAATCAAGAATAATATCCCATAAAGGATGTTGAAATAGCTGAAAATGATTAGTATAACTCTTTGAGAGAAATACCCCTTTTTCATGAAAGAATTTAAAAGTAGCACAATTTATAAAGGAAGTCATTTAAAAGATATTTTTGAATAAAAGTGTCCCATAACACTTTGAATGTTTTGAAAATAATTTATATTTTAAAACATTTATGTCCATTTAAATAAATCCTTAAAATCATTTGGAAAACATAAACATTAATTAAAGAGATTAAGAAAAATAAATCTTTAAAACATTTAAAATGATGATGTAGTTAAATATAACATCCCAAAAAACCTTAAAGTATTTCTTTTGAAAATAGTTTTATGAAACATGGATATATATGAAAATATATGTCCCTGTAAATACATACATATAAACAATCTCGAATAATAATGAGATTGAGGAATTAACCCTTACCATGTACTTTCCATTAGTCATGGTTACATTTAACCTCCTGTATAATGACTATATTATGTTATTAAATTATAACAGAACCATATTCATAATTATTATTTCATACTTTATTCATTTATGACATTATACTACTTATTTAATAATAATTTCCATGTTAAAAATAACATTTCGAGTAATAATCGTTTTCTTTATCGTACGTGTTTTAACTTTTTATTCTTAATCGTATCACATATATCATGATATAATTTCTTCCATAACATAAGATATTATTTATCTATCATATATATTCATAATATAAATATGTATAATAGATGGATATATGAAAATTAAAACACCGTTTATGGAGATGGTACGTTGTACATACTCATAAATGTTGTTTTCATTTTCATATCGTATTGAACGGAAGTAAGTGAATAAGATATATCTAAATACATACTTATATATTTTTATAGTAGAATTATTATGTCATATATTTCATACTTATTAATAATATACATTTTAGAATCATCATTGAATGGTGAACGTGGAAATGAATCTCATCGCGTCGTGGAGACGGTAAGCCGTATGTACGCACGAGCGATGATATCATTATTTTGATGGTGAAATCGTATGTAATTGGATGATATATTATATATAAATAACAATTTACATTTTATATTTACTATTTACATCAATTATATTCATTATTATACCCATCTAAATAATGATGCGTCGAATAATAAACTGCACCACGATGTGGAGACGGCAAGCCATACGTTCGCACGTATGGTGACTTTTTCATTCATTGGATGGATAGAATAATGAATATGGTTGTACCATATTAATAATAACATCAAAATATGTTGAAGTTACTGGATTTATTATTTTATATGTAAGGAACAAAGAAATAGTAAGTGGAAGAAGAAAATAACTTTGAAAGAGGTGATTAAATAATTACCTCTTCTTTGGGTGCCTTCTTTTCATTTGAACAAAAAGGATACATAGGTTGGATTTCCGATCCATGTAAGGACTCTATGATGAATTGAGTGTAGTTTTTAGGATAGTTGAGTAGGCTTTGTCCAAGACAAATGGATTCAGAGGTGTGATTTTGAGAGAAGGGAAAGTACCCTTTTACAAGAGAGGTGAGGGTCTCTTTAGGAAAAGCTTGAAATATTATTTTATTATAAAATAATTTTCATTTTACAAGGGCTCCAAAAGAATTTCATTCTAGGATAAGGTTGGTATGTGTCAAAATACTCTCATCCAATAGGTTTTAGACATGTTTGGGTCACCATATTAACCCTATATTTTATATTTAACTCTTAGTTAAATAGTTTAACTTTTACCATGTCTTCTTTTATTATTATAATAAATGGTTAATAAACTTACTATAAAAAGACAAGATAACCCCAAGTGGTTCGTTATTAAAATATATAATCTTATATAAGCCCTTTTTCCAAAATTTAGATTTTTAGGAATATTATATCATTTTATAAAATAGTATTGTTTTTTAAAATCTCATTTATGTGAATTTTGACACTATTTAGTATTTGGTTTTTTTGAATGTCATAAAAACTTTATCACTTATAAAAAAATTATTTAATCATCTCTAACATGTAATATTAAACTATAAAATTCTTATAATTTATCAAAAGTCTCAATTTATATTTATTTTGATATTTATAATATCAATTATTTTAATCTTCCATTAATAAGGTAATTATTGCATCCTCATTATGTCATAAATAAATATAATTATTTAATGTCTGAAAATTATAAATAAAATACCACGATGTAGGAAATAGATTTAAATTTATTATTAATATTTATAGTTGAATTTATCTTATGTATATCCCTATATTAAAATGGTTTAGTTATTTAACTTTGAATTTTACACTTTTAACTATTCTTTAAATAAAATAATAATAAATATCTTAATTTAATCCACGTGGATAAAAAAGGATCATATTTTATTCCTATGGTTGATTTAGATAGAAATAAACTTATCCAATATAATTAGTACACGTGTTAGGGTAATTATAATATCATTTTTACCTATAATTACCCTATTTACTTTTAAACGTGGTAAATAAAATTCAAAAGTTATTGTTCACTAAAAATTATTTTCATCCTATTGAACCATATTTTACATACTAATATAAACTGTGTATTTTTTATATTTTAAATTAAAATCACAAAAGTGGTAAAATTACGTTTTATGTAAATTTTCTTATGTTCCTAGAAGGATGGTAAAAGACGGTAAAAAGTTTAATAAAATTTTACACATGTAATATTATTATAAAATGACACCAATGAATTAAATTGAAATTATGTAAGTATTATGTATCTATTTTGGCTTAAAAAAATTTAAATAACATAAATAATTATTTAAATAAAAAGTTGGTTTTAAACAATAACGCAGTGTTTTCCAATATTCATCAAAAATTGAAAGTTTTCAAAAAAAATACCAAGACATCACCCCAAGATAATTTTGAAATTCCAAATTCAAAAATGAGGACTATTTTGCCAATTTTAAAAAATAGAAGTTACATTTATTAATTTAAAAATAATTTTCGTTGTCAAAACCAAACATTGGGGTTTTTAGAAGTTAAAATTATCAAAAGATTGATATGTGTTTATATCTAATTTAAATGTAAAATTACTTCCAATGACCTAAATTATATTACATGATAAAAACATAATATAATTATACTATAAACCCACTCAAATGTATAATTTAACAATAAATTATTTCTATTAAAAAAGTTTTTTTTAATTAAAATTTAGTATTTATCACTATTCATCAAAATATTAATGCTATCTGAAAAACACCAAAAAATTATCCAAACTAAATCATTATGTCCATATTATAAATATGAAGTTTATTTTTTCAAATTTAATATATAAAAGTGTCAAATATTTGATTTAAAAAGGGTTCTCCATTAAAATGTGGTAAAGTTTTTTTTTGAACAATACAACTTTTATCTAAAAATTGAACTTGTTCTTAAATTACGTTTAAGAAACACATAATATTAATTTTAATATTATATGGATTATATAAAATTAAAAATAAAATTGATATTATTCATAACTATTTTTTTACAAGCTAGTTTGGTAAGTTGGGGTGTGCTCGAACTCGGTGTTGCGTGTGGTGCAAGCTATTGAAATACATTAAAGAAAATAACTTACTATGAAATATTAGGGTGTTACATTATACCCTCCTTAAATAAATTTCATCCCCAAAGTTTGAAATTGTTCTTCAAAAATAAATATCTGAAAATAGAAAATACTTTGGAAAACTCACATCAGAATAAGGTTAATAAAATATATTCTTAAAAAGTGGGAAAGGGAAATAAAATATTCACCACCAAATTAGGGTTTAAAATAGGATAAAATTGGGTGTAATTATAGACACAAAATTGGAGTGAAACCCTATATATTTATATGGAGTGATTGATGTCATTAATCGCAAACAAGTAAACAATTAATGGAAAATTGTGGGCCTCAAAGCCATAAATCTATGATGATTTAAAATATCATCAGTTCAAAAAAAACATAAGGTATTAGGATAACACATTTTTGGTTATGAGATCATTTCCCTAATGTTTAAGAATTAATTTATTAATAGAATTAGAAGAAAATTTAAATAATACTAGAAAGTATAATTCCATCCTTTAACTAATTTTTACCACAAACTCATCTTTCACTTTAAAAGATAATAGAACTCCAAAATATTCAATTTATCCAAATTGTAAAGTCTTCCAAAAAATGAATTTATAATTCAACTACCAGAACATTAAAAAACTACACTATACAAATCAATACATCATGTAGGCCAGGGGTAGGTGATGCACCCTTGTCGCTCTTCAGTTCAGGGTTCAAGTCTCACTGCCTTACCAGATGCGATGGGTTGTCACCCGACCTCTAGGTTGTCCTTTTTATAAGAATCCAAAAAATAATCTTAAGAAATGTTTTAAACATAGAAAATATTATCCAATGCCTAAATCAATCCATTTCAACCTTTAGAATTATCCAAAATACTTCTGTCCAAACTTATAGTCCAAAATTTAAAAGGAAGGTAAACATAACATAATGAAGATCTCTTTTATCACATAACAACATGTGAATACCTTCATCATGTATTCTATTAAAACATGGTAACATAATGAATTACCATAAGGCCATATTGAGTACTTTAATTCTTTCTTATTCCTTTTATAAAACATAAAATACTTGATATACTCCTTAAATCAAAAAAATTTGTGATCTCCAACAATGATGGAATATGAAAATAATTAATCAATTTCAAGTTAGTAAAGAATATCCAATTTAATTTATCCAAATCAATAATATATTATTCCAAAATTAATACCTCAGTATCCAAACCATATTAAGGTTTATATTTCCTTCAACCATGTATCTTCCAAAACATTTAACTTGCTATTGAGTCACTTTACCTAAAACCATATAATCTCAAATCCTCAATGAAATAGTAATTTAGTAAAATCCTTATTTATTTCCATAATTCATATAACCAATACATAATTGATAGAACACTCAAATGACATAATTATTTAATCCAGAAACACAAATACATTAGTTATTCCACGCCGATCGTAGTTACATTCTATGCTTGACCTTAATCCCTTTGATTATTCTGGGCTATATTTCTATGATGCTTAGAACATTTATTTGTGTATTTACCCATTTAAATACAGTTGAAACACTGAATATTAGTCTTTTCTTTATTACCTTTTCATTATTTTTTCTGATAACCCTTTTTTCCACACATATAATAAACACCAAGTCCTTTCAAGCACTTCCCAGTGTGATTCTTTCCACAATTATCACATATGAGAAAATATTTCTTTCCCTTCTTCCCTTTATCCATATTTCTCTCTTCTATCCTCCTATTCTCTTAATTACCTTCAAAGAAATAGGACTCGGAGAATTATTTACTTATCTTATTAACACATAGTACTATTTCTTCATATGATGAGAATACATGGGAGGATATTTCCCTTCTAAATATTCGCCTAAGACCATGAAAGATATGGTCCTTCTTACAATTTGGGGCATGAGTATTGCTGGAGTTATCATTCCTTCTATGGGGCACCATTTATAAATGATGTCATACAGTAGGTTAGATCATATCATAATGTACAATCCAAAAACTAGCTAAAATCTCAACATTAATTGATGATTTTCACACATCTAGTCTCATAATGAAAAAAATGGCTTCTTTGTTGAAATATTTTCTCATAAATCCTTAATAATGGTTTGTTAATAAAATTTGAATTTTTCTAAGAATATCTCTTGGTATTGTCAATAACAAGAGTGTAGCAAGGCCCATTGTCATGTACCTGGATACCCCGAGTCAAGCCCGAAACTCTTTGTCAGAGTTTTCACTACTAGGTACATCTTTTCCAGAGCCGCCTCTACCTATTTGTTTCCAGACATTGATATATTTTCTTGGAAAATCCATATAATATTTACACTACCAAAATGTTAGTATATTATTCTATACCAATCCTCTAATTCTATCTTAGGGTAGTGTTTTCTAATCAGAGTTTTTCTAAATCTAGCTTCTAAGTTTTGTACTAAACTTCCCTTGATACCAACTGTAATGCCCTGACCCCAGAAGCCTAGATTCGGTGCAATATTTTACTACATTGGCATGATTACAATGAATCAAGTCCTGAAGGAAAAATCAGTTTAGCAGTCTTGGAAAATAGATTACATACATTAACTTTACATTACAATTTATAACATAAAATACAACATATGTAATAATTTGATAATTCCATTATTCTTCTAGCTTAAACCTTCATATAAATAATAATATACTTCTTATCACTCTAGGAAAATAAAAAATAAGAAATGTGTGATCCTAGATGTTCAGTAATGGTAAATAATCTAGTCGAAGCTATAAAATTTTAAGGTAATATGTGTAAAAAAAAGAATTCTCCTTTTAAAAATAATATGGAAAAAATAAATCAAACATTACCATATAAAAATGCACATGGATATTATACTTGTCAAATAATCACATATAATAACTAATTTCATAATGAGGGGATTCATAATGTTGGATATCAGAACCAAATAGTCCAGGCCTCGTTCCAAGACAACAAATAAAAACATTTACAGCTGTTATGCCATGACACTAGTTTTTATTATGAGACCTACTGATGCATTGAGATCTATAGCAGGCTCCACCCATCACTTACTAAGTTCAATTGCATTCCTCATATGAAATGGGTGAAACATAACATAAACATTCCTATTAAAACTAGCATACTAAATGTCAATAATTTAACCATAAACCATGAATGCTTTAAAAACACCACATCCACAGTAAAACATATCATAACTCATTCAATACAATATGGAAGAAATAAATCAACCTTGATCAAGAATAATATCCCGTAAAGTATGTTGACATAGTTGAAAATGATCTGTATAACGCTTTGAGAGAAATATCCATTTTTTCATGAAATCATTTAAAATACTCATAATTTATAAAGGAAGTCATTTAAAATATATTTTTGAATCAAAGTGTCTCATACCACTTTAAAACATTGGAAAATAATTAACATTTTAAAATATTTATGTCCATATGAATATATCCTTAAAATCATTTTGAAAACATGGGCATTAATTAAATAGATTTAGAAAAATAAATATTTAAAACATTTAAAATGATGATATAGTTAAATATTACCTTCCATAAAGCCTTAAAATATTACATTTGAAAACATTTTTATGAAACATGGACATAGTTGATAAATATGTCCCAGTAAAAACATACATATAAACAATCCCGGATAAAAATGTGATTGAGGAATTAACTGTTACCTTGTACTTTCCTTTGGTCGAGGGAATGTTAATCCTCATATATAATGACCATAGTTTGTTATTAAATTATCCCATAACCATATTCATATTAATTATTTCATACTGGATTCATTTATGACTTTATACTATTTATTTATTAATAATTTCCATGTTAAAATAATATTTTGGGTAATAATCACTTTCTTAATCGTACATGTTTTAACATGTTATTCTTGATCGTATAACTTATATCATGATTTAATTTCTTACAGAATATAAAAAATTATTTATGTATAATATTTATTTAGTATATAAATATTTATAATAGATTGATATGTGAAATGGAAAACACTGTTCATAGAGACGGTATGTTGTACGTATGCATAAACATTGTTTTTGTTTTCATATCGTATTGAATGGAAATAAGTGAATGAGATATATGTAAATAAATACACACACACACAAATATATATATTTCCAGTAGAATTATTATGTCATATATTGCGTACTTATTAATAATAAATATTTTATAATCATCTTTGAATGGTGAACGCGGAAATGAATCTCATCGCTTCATGGAGACGGTAAGCCGTACGTACGCACGAGCGACGATATCATTATATTGATGGTGAAATCTTATGTAATTGGATGATATATTATATATAAATAATAATTAAATTTTTTTTATTTATTAGTTACATCAATTATACTCATTATTATACCCATCCAAATAATGAATCGTTGAATAACAAACTACACCACGACGTGGAGATGGTAAGACATACGTATGCACGTAAGGTGACTTTTTCATTCATAGGATAGATAGAATAATGAATATGGTTGTACCATATTTATAATAATATAATAGAATGTAAAATTTATGAGAGTTATTATTTTTATATGGAAACAACAAAGAAAGAGGAAGTAGAATAAGAAAAGAACTTTGAAAGAGGTGATGAAATAATATCCTCTTCTTCGGGTGCTTCCTTTTGATTTGAATAAAAGTGATCCATAGGTTGGATTTCTGATCAAATTAATGCCTCTAGAATGAATTTAGGGTAGTTAGAACGATATTTGATCAGGATTTGGTCAATCCAAATGGCATTGGAGGTGTGATTTTGAGAGAAGGGGAAGTACCCTTTTATAAGAGAGGTGAGGGTCACTTTAGGAAATGTTTGAAATATTATTTTATTATAAAATATTTTTCCGTTTTTAAAGGCTCAAAAAGGATTTATTTCTTGGATAATGTGGGGATTGGTCAAAATACTCTCAACCATTGGGGTTTAGATATGTTTAGTTCACCATATTAACCATGTCATTTATATTTAACTCTTAGTTAAATAGTTTAACTTTTACCATGTATTATTTTATTATTATAATAAATGGTTAATAAACATACTATAAAAATCCAATATAACCCAAAGTGGGTTTTTTACATATATAATCTCATATAATCCCTTTGGATGAACATTAGAGTTTTAGGAACATTATATTATTTAATAAAAAATTATTTGGTTTAAAAACTCATTTTTGTAAATTTTGACACTATTTAGTATTTGGTTTTTGTGAAAGTCATAAAAATTTATCACATAGAAAAAATTTATGTAATCATCCATAAAATGATATATTAACCTATAAAAATCGTATAATGCATCAAAAGTCTCAATTTACCTTTATTTTGATATTTATAATATCCATTATTTTAATATTTCATTTATAATGTAATTACAGCATTATCATTGTATCATAAATAAATTTATTTATTTAATGTCTAAAAATTATAAATAAAATACCCTGATGTAGGAAATATTTTTATATTTCTAATTAATATTTATAGTCAAATTTATCTTATGTATAACCCTATATTAAAAACGATTTAGTTATTAAACATTGAATTTTATACTTTTAACTCTTCTTTAAATAAAAAATTAATAAATGTATTAATCTAATAAAAGTTGATATTAGGGATAATATTTTATTCATAAGGTTAATTTTGGTCAAACTACACTTTTCTAGTAGAATTAGGACATGTTTTAGGGTAATTATAATATCATTTTTTCCTTTAATTACTATATTTACTTTTAACAGTGGTAAATAAAATTCAAAAGTTACTATTCAACAAAATTTATTTTCATCATATTAAACAAAATTTTACTTAATGAAATCAACCGTGTCTCTAGGATTCTTTAAATTCAATTCATAGAAGCAGTAAAATTACGTTTTATGCAAATTTGCAAATGTTCCTAGAAGGTGGGTAAAAGACGGTAAAAAGTTCAATAAAATTTTATAAATTTAATCTTATTATAAAATGACTCTAATGAATTAAATTGAACTTATATAGGTATTATGTATTTATTTTGAATTAAAATGAATTTATATATAATAAATAATTATTTAACTAAAAAGCTGATTTTAAACAATAACGCAGTGTTTTTCACTATTCATAAAAAATTTAATGTTTTCAGAAAAATACCAAAAGTTTATTCTAAGCTAATTTTGATATTCTGAATTAAAAAAATGAAGTATATTTTACCAAATTCAAAACATATAAGTTACATTAAATAATTTGAAATTAATTCCCGTTGTCAAAACCAAAAGGTGGGTTTTTTAGAAGTAAAAAACTATTAAAAGATTGATATGAGTTTATGTCCAATTTAAATGTAAAATTACTTCCAATGACTTAAATTATATTAAATGATAAAAATATAATCTAATGATACTTTAAAACCACACAAATGTATAATTTAACACTATAAATTGTTTTGATTAAAAAAGTTGTTTTTAATTAAAATATAGTATTTTTCTTTTTTCATCAAAATATTAAAGTTATCAGCAAAACACCAAAAATTTATCCAAAAAAAATTTTTATGTCCCAATTCTAAATTTGAAGTTTATTTTGCCAAATTTAATATATAAAATTTTCAAATATTAGATTTAAAATGTGTTCTCCATTAAAAGGCAGTAAAATTGCATTTTTTGGAAAATACTTCTCTTATATGAAAAATTGTATTCATTCTTAAATTATGTTTAAGAAACACGTGATATTGATGTTAAAATTATAGGGAGTATATAAAATTCAAAATTCAGTTGTTATTATTCATAACTGTTTTTTATGGCTAGTTTGGTAAGTTGTGGTGCGCATGAACTCAGTGTTGCATGTAGTCAAAGCTATTGAATTTCTTTAAAAAAATAAATTAATATCAAATCTTGGGGTGTTTCAATAATAAAGATTTATGAGGTTTTGTATAAATTATATGTGGTTTTAGTAAAAGTGGGAGATTGTGGAATATTGTTCACTAATTCATAGACCACAATATGGTGAAATTCAGTATTTCATGGTTAGTTTCTTATCATGTTTCATAGTGTCACGTAATGATGTCTGTGATAAATAATAAATCATATCATTAATTAATATCCCATAGGTTTATTTAATTATTTTTTATCTTATTGATAAATGTGTAGATAAATTATTAATTTTTAAAGGAGTTTAATGATCAAAATAATTAATGGCATGAAAACCAAATGGTTTGGCCATTTCAAAGTGTATGAAATTTTATAACTCAAATAGGATCCATCATTAAATAAATTTTCCCAATAAATTGGATATCATTAACCTCATTAGATTTGAGAAATAATTGCATTACATATTGGTCGAATCTATCTCATTATTCATCTTCTCTCCTTTTTATTTAACGGTGATGTGTTAGCATTTCCTTGTGGAGAATAGGTCACATTGAATTGTTAGGAAATTTTAGTTATTGGTGGATACTTCTTAAGGTAAGAACATGTTGTTTTTTTCTAAGGTAGATTAATCAAAATCACTACCAATGATTATAAAATACATAGATATTGTGGTATTTATATTTTATGGTTATTATATTTTATATTTTTTATTCCACTCACATTCAATCTTTTCATGGGTTTTATGTTTTTTCACTAATTGTGGGAAACATATCGGCCAATAAACCCATCATGAACTTCATTTCATGTAAAAACATTATGATCCATAATGTGGGTAGGGGTAAGGGCCCAATGGTAGGTGGTTGAGTGAGAGTAACTTTATAAGGAGGTGGAGACATTACTGATGAATGGTCAAAAACCTTTTGGTGATGGAATCTTAAAGCATACTTTTGTTTAAATTTTTTATTTTCATATATTTCATTAACCAATATAAGGTAATATTTAAACTATGATCTTTTATGACATTACATGTGTTACATATGATATTTCATGTTGATAAATTATTATGTATGGTTGGACTTCAATTTTTATTTCATATGTGTACTTAGATATTTATTTATTTATTAGCATTGGATGGTTATGATATCAATGAAATATCCTTCTAATGATTGGTATAATTACATCACCACTATTCCACAGCCTTTAGTGTTTGTAAATCATGCCTCAGATTATGTTGCACACCGTAGATTGGGAATACATATTTTGACTAGGTTGGAAGACATTACAATTAAGGTCAAAATTTATTTATAAAATAAAGAGGAAATTATATAAAGTGGAGAATTAAAAACAAAGTAATATATAAGAAAAATTGATTTACTCAAATAGAATTATATTATTATAATAAAAAAATTAACATTTAATGAAACATAGCTTCATAATATTCCTATTAAATTTCATAAGTACTCTTAATATTCATTTAAGATATTGGTATATATTTCTTACATGGAAAATTAGATAACAATTTTTTTTAAATACTATAATGGGATTTTAAAAGTATCCTATATCAAGGTATTCCTTTAAATAAAATTAATTTACAATTTAAAAAATTCCAATAGTATAGAAATTTTTATCTATACATGTTTCAAAATAATTTCATTATATGTTATTTTAAAGTTGTATTTTCTTGAATAACTGGGTCACTGTATGATAAATTTAATTTTATTTGTTTTTTATATACTAATTGGTGATAAATCTTGAATTTACTAACCACGTAAACTATTTATTAAATTATTAATTTTAAATTAAGTATTTAAGCCTTATTAAATAAATTTTAGGATTAAAAATTCATATAAAATGAAGAGAAATATATATACATATATGGTATTTTTATTTAAAAATAATTTCCTATTAAATTTCATCAGAAAATATATAATTTGGAATATGAAACCAATCATCACTACTTAAAACCAACAATTTAATTTTTTATACTACTCAAATTATTTCAAATGAAAGGGAAAAATAATTTACAGATTAAATATCTTATGAAAAAATTGATAAATATTTTTTATTCTAATTAAATTAAATTTTTATTAGTAGTATAAGAAATAATATCATAAATATATGGATAAATGAATTTAAAATCATTGAAGTGGTTATTTTATTGTATAGTAAGTGTTTGGATTGGTGTAAAAACTATTTTAGCGATGTTTTATAATCTCCATTAGGAGTGATTCTAAAATAATTTTAAAGAACATGTGGTAGTGGACATACAAAACCAATATCTAGATGTATTAGTATTACCACAATTATAGAATTTTGGAAGGGTATATAGATGATTTTTGACCACATTAACTATTAAAAATATGTTGTGGGCGATGTTAGAATGTTGTGCATGAAAATTTTTGTATTCTTGATCAAGTGATGTACGATTTTAAAGATCAAGTGGTGGTGGAACATAATGAATTGACTGGATATTATAGATACTTGTCTATAAATATACTGGTGGTGTTTAGTTATTATAAGTTTTATTTTATTACTTTGGGTTAGTAATAAATTTTGAATCTGTTTCTCCTGGGTAGTGTTCTTTTCTTGGGAACATGGAAATAAAAAAGTATTTCTCTTGTTCTTCTATAAAATTTGTGGTGTTTCATATATCATAGGACTTATTTTGAACCACGTTAATTATTGGTTTTATATGTTGAATTCTTAATTCCATTTTTTATAAGTTCTATTTTAGGAATGAGGAAATGGTTTTCCTATAGTTATTTAGTGGCTAGACGGGTATGATAATTTTTAGTTCGAATGCACAGGTTCATAGTTCCATTTTGATTTCATATCTTCTGTAACCATGTTCTATATTTTTCTTTCAAAAATTTTGTTTCATTAATTATGGTTAGGTGGAGAAACAAGGGGTATTGGATCTTGTTATTGAGTTTGGTTATTTCATGATAGATTCAGCTAAATACTATTGAAAAGTAGTGACTCATATCCTTTATGATTTTCTTTTTTATTTGAAGTTTCCTAATTTATACATATTTCATTGGAAGAGGGAAATGTGTGTTTGAATAATTTTGATGGGTCAAATTTCAAATTCTAGAGGATAAAGTAGATGAATATATATTATAAAGAGAATTGGATATTCTATTGATGAGGTTCAAGAAAAAAACAATAGAAAAGGGAGAGTAGTAAAGCTTGTACTAGAAGGTTTTGGGTGTGTTTTGGATGATATTAGAATGGAATGTGGCCTTCAAAATCCAAAAGTTAAAAACCAATATAGAGTCATTTTCTATGTTATATAATATGAGTGTTAAATATTTCTCAATAAATAATGTGTTTTTAATGCGATAAATGTTTTTCAAGAAGATTTCATAAGCAAGGTCAGTATATAGTCTTATGAATGACTTAAATGTGATTCAGATTCAATTAGAATCAGTGGACATGATGTTCAATGGGTAATTGTGGCCATTGATCCTTCTTTTATAACATAGTATCATGGGATGTGATGGTTATTGTGTAAGTAACTCTATAAGTAATAATTACTTAGTGTTTGAGGATATTAGGGATATGATTCTTAAAGAATATATACAAAGGAATAAATATCTAGTGTTATTATAACTATTTTTTGTGTATTGAGAAAGGGTTGTTAAAATCAAAGGAAAAAACAAAATTCAAAAGGAAAAGTGTGAACATAACATAAAAGAGTTGGGGAAAATAAATTGGGCCAAATGATTCCACATGTTGACACTATCAAACAAAAGTTCACTTATTAAAAGAATGTTGGGAAAGATGAGTTAATTCCAAATATTATTCTTATGTTCCATTTGAAAACACCACAGATGAGGAATATGGAATTTTGATTCTAAGGGTCTTGAAATCATTAGATTGATTCAATTAAAAGTCTAGAAACAAATTAAGGACAACTCACCATACCAAAAGAACCCATCAACCTCAATATTCTAGGAAATATGTAGATAAATCACCCTAAATCCCTGCACTAACTCAACAGTACTCACACAATACAAAAATGGAAACTCAAAAGAACAAATAATCAAAATAAATAATAAATTATGTAATTGAAAAATAATTTATTTAGTTCATATAATAAGTAACACATCTATGGGAGTAAAATGTTGCACTATTTTATTAATCAATAGTTACAATATTAAAACATCAATTTACAATTCAGTCAATTTTGACATTTCAAATCAATAATAAAAGAAATTTTTTCAATGGTCTCACACCACCTAAATAATAGGGTCTAGTCAGTCAATCTATTCCACCATCCTCCAACATTTATAAGGTACCCACCATTGGTCATCTTATCCTCTGATTTATTATATCTCCCCCTGAATTGATTTCCTACTTCTGGTAGATCATGAAAGTGACTCTTATTTTTGAACAACTAACTTTTAAGTATCACATATTTAAATCATATGTGTTATCCTTTCCCATATAATTGTTATTCTAAGTACATTTACATATCATCATTTGTAAACCTTACATAAGTCATCACTTCCGCTCATCATCTTCCAAAAAATTGATTATATGTACACCTTCTAGAGAAAAACCTTTGTATTCCCACCCCCATTGGTCTTCTACTACCATTGAATGAAAATTAATCCAATACTATATTATAGTGTTCCTCCTTCCAGTAAATTGAGTCAGATGAATTCACCTGTAACAACCCAATATTTTGGAATATAATTTTATATAAATAAATAATATATTATATTTATTGTTCCACACACAAAAATGTACCAAAATGAGTCATAACATAAATTATATGATTAATAAAACCTCTATTAAATAAAAATAAATAAATTAATTAAAAATTATTACATTTAAAAAGGGATTGTTTCTCAATTAAATATTTAAAGTCTTAATCAATTAAATCAACTAAATTAAAATTATTATTTTTATAATGTATGTTAATATAATATATAAACAAATATATTAAAATTATTTAATTTAAAAATTGTTATCAATAGCACTTAATGTTTAAAAATTATATTTTTAATAAAAGTATTTTTATTTATATTTTGTATAATCATTTAGAAATTGTATTTATAGGTTTTATAATTTGAATTAGATAAAATGAATATAGTTTTTCAATTTATAATTTCAAATTTACCTTATTATCAATTTTTGTAATTTCTATAAAATAATTGATTTTTAGGTGAATAGATTACAACTCATTTTTAATTAAAATCATAACATTTATTCCTATAACAAAAATTAATAATAACCTAAAAACTTATAAAACATTTTTCATGATAAAATATTTATTTAATGAGTAAAAATTTATATTTACAAATACTATTACAAATTTGTAAAACCTATTTTTAACAACTTATGTAAAATTTTCCAATAAAAAATGTTTTTGTTATTCCCTTTTAATTAAATATTATTTTGGTAAAATTCAGTTTTGGCTTAATTTGAAACCCACATAAATTTTCTAAAAATAAACCAATTTATTACCTAAAAATAAAATACAATGATACTATTATCCTATACATAAATTTAAATATTAAAAATAAAAATTCTAAAAATGGGTTTTTTATGCAATACATGCGCTAAAGTTAAAATAAAATTTTATTACATATAGAAATTTTATTTGATAAAATGGATTTCTTATTTATAATCATTAAGTAAGTTTTTTTAATAATGACTATTTTATTTTTAGCCATTACAATTAAATTACTAAGGTCAAAATTAGTTACCAATGTAAAACAAAAAATGGTTAAAGTTAAAATTCTAAGAGTAAAAAACATTAAAACGTGTTTAAAACATGTGTTCAAATGAATAGTTGAGATATCATCAGCTTTATATCATCCCCATATCTATTATTATGCATTAAATTTTCTTATTTAAATGTGAAAAATTTCTTCTCATTATAAAAAGTAAGAATATTTTCAAAAATGATTTTCTCACCACTTATAAAAGGGGCCTCTCACAACCCTTTCAAGATCACACTAAGAATTAATTTTCCTAGTAAAAATATACCCTTTTTCCTTCCCCTAGAATCTTATTCCTTGTCATTGATACTATTTTAATAGGATATTATTGTATGAACTCTATTTATAATTTTTATTCAAAGTTAAATCTCATGTCCTCAATGAGATTCAAGAGCTTTAGTTGAAGTTTTCAATTAAGGTAAGGGTTTGTTGTATCATATTTTCACCAATTTAGATAAATTTATTATTATGCATAATTTTTATTTGGAATAGGGAATTTAATCCCCCTATAATATTTTTTGTTATTATCCTTTACTTAATCATGATATTTAATGTTTCATTTGGAATCATATACTTAAAGGGTTTTTTATTCGAATGTTTATAATGTCAAAAGGGGGTTTTGTGTCTCAAAATTAATTTATTGAGACATATTTCTTATAGTGCACCATTGAATAGTTTATATGGTTTTATTAATACCTAATGAATGTATTTTACCATATTAATATAATTCATGGGTCTTTAAGATCCATATTGTGTTCTTTATTTAACTGTCTATTTATTCAAAGGATACCAAGATCATAAGGTTCTATGTTAATTGAAAACTTTTTATTGAGTTAAAATTATTTTTCTTGAAATTATTTCTTCTAATATATATTTATTCCTCCCAAATATTCTATTTTATTATACCTTATCTTCCTATCTATAATAAAATTACTTTTAAATACAAATCCTTTACCTTGATGGATTTTTCTCTTAATAAGTATATCATTTTTAAGTGTAAAGAACCAACTCAGGTTAACCTGACATGTCACCCAAGGTAGCCCACCACAAGGTATAGAGAAAAAATAACCAAAAAAATCTCATGAATAACTAGAATTATTCAAACCAAAAGTGTATAAACCATAAGAAATAGTAAAAATCCATGAGACATACAATGTTAATCCCAAATGGATAAACATAAAATTAAATCAAAACAAGATAAATGTTGACTCTATATGTAACCATATATTTCTAGAGAAACTATATCACTATGAAGGAAATAAAAAACCAATATAATTTAGTGAAAAACATGAAACTATTCCCTTTACCTGATCATGGAAAACCACATCTAAAAATTCCCAAAGAAAATAAAAGGATGTGAGCACCAATCCTAATAGGATTTCTCCTAAGAATATATAAAAATCATAATATCATGAAAATTTAATATATATATTTTGAAAAATTACATTTTAAAAGTAATTTAAAAATATAAAACATTTTATAAATAATCCTTTGGTTTTCATATAATCATTTCATATTCACACAAACAAGGAATATGGGAAGTGATTTAAAGAACTCGTGACTTTATTAGAAAAACCAACCCTAGAGACAACATTAAATAAGAAAGTCATAAATCATCCATGAAATATACCATACAGTGTAAAGCCAATAATATATGAAAAATTACAATCTTGGGCTATAGCCTATTGGAATATATACTCTGACACATAAAGAAAAAACAAATCCATGCATTATGTGAATCCAACTGATATTGTTTCATGTCACAATCCATCGATAGAAAACCTCAAGTGGGGTTACACAAAATAAAGTGACATGTGTCTATTTATTAACGCACCCAAGGTTCCCATTGTGCAATGCTTTACAAAAAACCATTTTAAAACCATGTTTAAATTTTATAAAATATTTTCACAACAAATAATTATGGATTCATTTCTGAAAAAACCCATTTTTGAACAAAATCAACATTTAAGGCATTTAATTGAACACTTAGTTTGCACAAATATATCTCTAAATAAAACCATCTATAAAAATAGAGATTTCAGGAAGAAAATAATCCTTGATATAAAATCCACAATTTTATAAAATAATCCAAAAAAATTGTATAGGATCATAAGGTAAATCAGGAATTTAAACTTTTATATAATGACACATGCCTCAATAACAGAAGAAAATCAATCTATTTTAAGAAAGAAGAATATAAAAAAATAGAACTCATCTCCATAAGCCTATATTCTCAATAAATATAATCAATTCACCCATAAAACCCACTAGATCCATCATTCAAATCCCTATCAAGTTCCAATGATATAAGGGGAAAGAGATCATGTTAGGATCTAATAAGAGGAGAGAAAATTGGATAAAAAATGAGACATTCCTTGAAGATATCCATCAAGATTTATGGAAACCGAAAAATAATCAAAAGTAATAATCCACTAGAGCAATGGATAAGGTTTATTTCAAGACTAATGAGGATTAGGAGATGATTAGACATATATAAAATCATAGAAAAATAGGTAAATATCAACTTTTAAAGGTTTAAATCAAATTTAAGGATTATAAAAATCATGTAACAACTATGTGTGGATTATATCCCTTTGAAAAATAAGGTAAATTAAAACCTAGTCAAAACAACAAGATTTAGAAAAGCCATTCTCAAGTTGTGAAACGTATCTGGATAACAACCTAGACCCCCACATGGTTTACTTGGAGAGCCACATAGTTTGATAAACCATGCTCGAATCATAAAAAATACTTATAGAGCCTCACAATATCATGTTGCATTGTTAATACATTGTTATTTTTAATTGGGAACCTTAACTATGAACGTGGCATATTTTTACCAAAAAAAATGTCTTTAACCCCCATTTCTTGAAAACCTCTATAATGACCCAAAGGATAAAATAAGATTAAACTAAGAAATACATATGACCTAAAGGGTGTCATAATTTTCCCCACTATGAATGATTTTTGTCCCCATAAAGTGCTAAAGATTATGAAATCAAAAAGAGAGAAGGCCAATGGTAACTCAAGAATCATTCCCATACCCACATCATGTTTCTATCCTAATTTAAGTGCATTAATTAAAGTGAATGTTTAATTTTATTACCATGTATTACCTTTTATTTGAGATCCATAATCTAAATTAATTGTTAAACTAAAGTGGTTTTCGGTTTAAGATCAATATCTTCCCATTTGATCACATAGTAATGGTTTGGTTGATACCACCGTAGATAAAAAACATGAAAATTGTTGTGAATAATTTCCAAGTGAGATATAATTTCTAGCTGATACTCCACCTTTACAATCTATTCAACAATCTCAAAGGGACTAAAAAACCTTGTTGCCAATATACCATGCTTTCCCACCTCATGGTGTCCTAAGAGAGATAAAACTACTATGAAAAATGTATTCACTAACCAAAAAACTATTATATATGATGAAGATGGTATTCATAGGATTTATTATGAATTTTTTCCATGACCAACAACTTTCATATCAACTACACCGTGTTTTTCATCTTCGGAACAAGTCTTGGTCCAACCAAGGACCTTCCTCCCAACTCGGCCTAGTATATGGAAGATCTACCTGGATATCCATACAATGATTTTAATGGAACCATATTAATAAAATTATGGTATATATTTTTATATTAAAATTATACTAGAGCCATATTTCTTTCCCATTAACCACAATAATCAAGTACACATTCCTTGAAAATATCCTTATAACTTTGATAGCTTCCTCGGTCTACCCATCTGTTTGTGGATGATATTTCATGTAGAATTTCGACATATAACCCATCACCTCATGAAAACCTTTTTAAAAACTAGATAAAAACTATGGGTCCCTATCAAAAACAACTTTATATGGAACCTCGTGAATCTTTAAAACTTATATGATGTAAAAGTTCCTAAGGTGCTCCACCTTTTTCATCTCCTTGATATGGATGAAATGTACTAATTTCATAAGTTGATCATTGAACACCCAAAACACATACTTCACAATATAATTAAATTGTTAACTAATGATTAATTAAATAGATATATCTTCCCACTAAAATACCAAAATGGGGAAATTTTGCAACAAACCAATAGGTCTCTATTGTTTCACCTTAATTCACTAACAAGTAAGGAATCACAACACAAAGTATGTAATTGGCTGCCTCATTCCTAGCCACCCATATTGAAATATTGGATCATGATACATCTTGTTATTCCTAGGGTCTATGGATATACCCGAACAATGTCTATAATCCATAAATTCATGTATCATAGGTATAGAAACAACCAACTGATTTGGAAAATAGAAATCGCTAATGGGAGATCAAGACCACACACCCAAGGTCTCCTCACCAATTAGGATTTTACTAAATTGATTTCAATTAGTGTATATTACTTTTTATTTAGAATATATGGTACTAAAATGACGAGTCGTCCCTAAAAAAGGTTAAGAACACCTTTCCACCAGCCACTTCCACTGCCAAGATCATCTAAAAAACTCATCAGAGACCACTCCTCCACCAATTCCATTAAGTCTTTACTCAGTAGTTTCCAACAACATGAATCAAAAATCATATTCCCCTTCCAAAAATTATAATAAATATCAAAATCAAAATTCTAAAGAAACTCATCCCAACATCATTGTCACAAGTTCAAATCCCATTGAGTAAAAATATATTATAGGCATTTATGATCATAATATATTATAAACTACTCCCCAATGAGATAGTTCCAATCCAATACTTAATGTATTGCAATGAACATCATAACCCAAAATATCTTCTGAAAGAATCAGAACAATTTTCTAAGTCAATGTATTATTAACTTCCTCAATATATATATATATATATATATATATATATAATTTTTCATTCCACTAAAACTTAACACCCTTTTGAGTCAAATATTTTATTGAAGATTCATTTCAGGAGAAGTCCTGAACAAACTACTTATAATAACCTGTCGAGAAAATACAAATTTGAATCTCAAATTCATTTTTGAATTATTCACAAGACATTAATGCCTTAATCTTTTTATGATCCATTGAGATTACCCTATCATATATATCATTCCCTAGAATCTTTACTTATTGGATCCTAAATTCAATAATGGAAATCTTACCATACAAGTGACGTTCTCTCAAAGTCTTAAGGATGATTTTCAAATGATCTATGTGTTCCTCCTCGAATATGGAGTACCCCATAATATCATCAATGATAAAAACCATGAAAGAGTATAATAAAAAATGGAAAATCCAATTCATAAAAACCATAAATACCATAGTAGAATTAATGATAAAAAATTTCATAAATAGGAACTTGAAATTCCTATATCATCTCCTAAATTTTGTCTTAGATATATCCTATTCTTAGACTCTCAACTGGTATTATATTGACAGTATTTCAATCTTAAAAAACAAGTATACCCTATTAATTTATCAAAAATATCATAAATCTTGAAAATCGGTACTTGTTCATAATGGTCACCTGATTTAACAGTCATTAATCAATGTAAATCAAAATATTTTCATCTTCCTTCTTAGTAGATAGGGTAGGAAAAGCCCCATGTGACATGCTAGGATGAATAAAATCCATTAGCCTCGCGATTCAAAATATTTACATTATACTCTTTTAATAAAGTATGTTACATGCAATAAGATGACATAGAAATGGGTATCATACCAGGAATTAGGTAAATAGTAAAGATGACCTCTCTCTGTGGTTTCAACGTAGAAAAATATCCAGGAAGGTCCTCACGATACACACTCAACACTATGGGAAGTGAAATGTCCAAGTTGGAGTCAATGGAATCAAGTAACATTTTTGAAAACTTGCATAATATCACTGTTGCATAAGAAAAAATAGTCTTGAATCTCCCTTATCTAGAATCAAATTTTCCCTGAAACACAAGAGAGACTACATAAGAGGATATAAATTTAAATTGATGATGATAATATCCAATTTGGGCCATAACTTTGAACATACAATCCATGCAAATAATAAGGTCAATGTTATCAAGGTTTAATACTAAGAATTCCCACACCACTTCATGTTTAAATATCATCACCCGACACATGGGTCATTTAAAATCATGATCAGAATTTGTTCCCAAATGCATAGAATGATCCAAAAGAAAATAATAAGTTCTAAACAAAATCACAACATTTAAATTAAATTTTATTATATAAAAAATTGAGTAGCACCAGTATAAAATAATATTATTTCCATAGATATAGAAATAAACATCATACCTATAATAGTAGTTATCCCTGCCTAAGATTCCCTTTCTATATACTACACTGTGAAAATACTTCCATTATCTAATCCTCCATATTCTTTCTTTGATTCATGAAAATTACCCTTATCATAAGGATAAGACCCACCACCCTAGGAAGCATCAGAAGGAACCTTAAAATCATTTGTGAGAGTGGATCATTTCTTAAATACCCAGGACATCCTTCTAAAAATTCCTGAGATTGCCAATTTTATAAAACGGTGATAAGTATAAAAAAATTCCACATATTTATGCTTGGTATTACTAGGACTTCTACACTAATATAAAATAACATGTTGCTTCCCTAATGAATCCCATAAATTTTTTTTTAAAGAAAACTAAAAAACATTACATTTCCTTTTCTGTCCAAAAGATATACCCTAACTTACAACTGCAATAATTGAAACTCCACATAAACCTATTTTCAATTTATGTATAACTCAATCATAACCTCTTGTCAAATACCTACAGAGTGGTTTTAAAAGCATAAGAGAATCATCATTATCTGAATATCTACCCTTAGAACCATCTCAAACTTCTAAGATTTTAGGTAATCATTAGTGACAATCACAAGTGCTAAGTACACTAACTTGGTGAAATGGGTGGAATAATACAAAAATAATTGTTCCCTTTTCTCTATGGTCATAAATTATTAGGTAGTTTCCCCATGAATAATTTTAGGATAAAACTACGTATTGAAAATATTATTGAAATAAGACAAGGTTAGATCCTCATTCAACTTAGATTTCATAATGGAATGCCACCATCTTCTTACTGGTCCCTCAAACATGTACGGTTCAAAACCCACGTTACAGTCTTCTATGTATTGTAGTAAATTCAATATCTTTCAATTCACTCATGTCACTCTTCAAATTCTTGGGGTCCTTTTTAACCATGGATGATGGGTGGATTATAATTAGTAAATTCCAAGCCTTGATACACCACACAATCATAGTTTCCAACACCCACTTAACCCATAATATAAATATTTTGGATCATAGATTCCACCAAATAAGGGTCCAATGGAATATTTTCATGATTAACTTTTCTGTTCGCTTCCTCATTATAATTTTGATGAGCTCTTCTAGGAGGCATGTTCAAACAACCATAAATACAATCACAAATTGAACTAAGATAAATTCTATAATCAAATACTGGCTTCAATAATCACAATAAAAACATTTAAATGAAAACATTTTAATGAAATACTAGATTATTATGGATGAAATAAAAAAAATTAATGAAATATATTATTTTAAATAAACCCCAAAGTCTATTTCATTGAAAAACCTCAACCACCATATTTTAATATTTTAAAAAATTCCTAACCACCCATGGTAACTCAAGTTTATATAAAGAAGTGAGAAGCCTAGAAACCCTCCCACACTTAATATATGAATTTTGATAGTCCTAAATCATATCTAAAAATGTTCTTGAACCAAACCTAGGATATGTCACAACACTTCTAGTTGGGTAATGCCTTTGATAGAATATTGTAACAAACATGATCTGGTCAACCTGACTTGTCCCCAAAGTAATTCTGACCCAAGTTAGATAGAAAGAAAAGAACCAAATAAAGTTCCATGAATAGATAGAATGATTCAAACCAATTTAGTCCAAAATATAAAAAATAGTAAACATCCATGATATATACAATATCAACCCCTAATAGATAGACCTAAAATTAAAACTAGATTAGCAAAAAGCTGATTCTATATGTGACCATTCATCAGCACCAAATTGTCCCACTAAAAAGGTGACGAAAACCAATAGAATATTATGAACTACCTGACACCCTTCCCCATACATGATTCTTAAAAACCACATTTACAAATTATAAAAGGAAAAACTAGGGAGTAAGCACAAGAACTGTTAGAATTTTAGTAAATAGTCTTTAAAAAGTATAATATCATGAAAACATTATCTATATATTTAAAAAAGTAGAATTTATATATAATTTTTAAAGATAAAATATTTTTTAAATCATACAATTTTTTTATAAAAACCTTTCATATTATCACAAATAAGGAATACGAAAATATCTGAAATAAGAGATAAGTTTTTAAGAAAAAAACCATGGATACACTCTAATATAAGAATGTGAGAAATCAACCATAAAATATACCATCATGTGTAAAACCAAGAATAAATGACATATCATAATATTTAGATTAGAATATGGGAATACATACTCATATAAAGAAAACACTAATAATGGAATTATGTGAATCTAGCTGATATCAAGTCATGACATAATATGTCGACATCAAACCTCTAGTGGTGTTATGTACACTAAAGTGAGATATGTATACTTACCAATCAACTAATAGTTCACAATGTGATATGATTTATAGAAAACCATTTTAAAATCATGGTTATAGTTTATAAAAGTAAATTCCCTTTAAAACATATATTTCATGATGAAAATAAACCTTGATATAAAATCCTATATTTCTTAAAAACAAGGTAAAGGAATTGAATAAAAATATTAAGTATTTCATTAATTAAATCCTTTTTATATGAACACCTAACTAAAGAACAGAGGGAAAATAGATTTTGAGAATATGGATTGGAAATAAGTAGATCTTATCCTCAAAATCCAAGATTCTCAATAAAAATCATAAATTCATTAAAAACCCACTAGATCTGGAATCAAAATCCCAATATAGTTCCAAAAATACAAGAGGGGAAGAGTTCAAGAAAGTACCTATGAATATGAGAGAAAAGAAAATAAAAATGAGAGATTCCTCAAACTGATCTATTAAGTGTTTAGGAAACCCATAAATAATCTATGGTAACAAGTGTCTAGAAAACTGGGGAAGGTTTAGTTTGAACCTAATAGGGGTTAAGATGTGATTATACATATAAATGATAAGGGGGAAAGAGGTAAATTACAAATTTTTTTAAGATCATATTGGGGTATGTAGTTAGACTGCACAGTTAGAAAAACCATGCACCAATTGTGTGTTCCCTCTTCCCTTTGAAAATCAAGGTTCTTGGATGCCTTGGTGGAGCTGTACGGTTTGGGAAAACCATGATCAAGTTGTGTGATTCCTCTGGACAACCACCCAAAAATCTACAAGGCTCCTTGGTGAGTTACATTGTTTTGGAAAACCTTGTTCAAACCATTAAAAAAAACATTAGTGCCTCATAATTCCATACCATATGGTTAGTACTAACCATGCACCCTAACCATAATAAAGGCCTATTTCTCATAAAAATATGAGTTTTCAACCCATGTTTCCTAAAAACCTCTAGAATGTCCTAATGGTAAAAACAAGATCACAATAAGGAATACCTATGACCTAGAGGGAATCACATTAAGAAAAATTAAAATCCTATTTAATTATGGTTTCTACTCCATGTCTATGTTTTCACTTACCTCCAATATTCTACTTTATATTTGGGATCCTAATTATGAGTTATCTCATTTGAAATTCATATTTACCTTCTCCCCTTTTTAAAAGTTAGTTTTGTTACCATTTTTATTATATGAGTTTTCAATAATGGTATTTCAATATATTTTTCCATCCCATAAAAATAAAATGGTTTATCTTCTGCTCCACATTTATTTTGATAAACCTAATATTGTTTCTTGGTTATATTATAGAATTTTATTTTTTAAAAGAAAGTGGATTTTAAATATTTCACTTCCCATTTTGAAACCTTAATGTATTTTCCAAGGATTCTTTATTGAAGTTTCTTTTCAAAAAATAAAAAACATTAAAATTTGTTCACTTTACTTTTTTGAAAGCTTTTTTTTCATTTTCCAGACACCATTATTAATGATTATTTTTTAAAGTAAAATTTTTCATAGTATTTTTACTTCACCTTTTTTTGGAAACTTTATGTCTTTTTCAAGGGTCCACTATAGAAATTCATTTTTTAAATGTATATACTTTTTAAAAAATATCTTCATCTTTTCAAAAATTACTTTTAAAAGTAATTATTGATTCTTTTTTATGATAATGAAAAGAGAATTTTATAAATGTTATTTTATGATTTCACCACCATTTTATTTTTTAAATATAAAGGATAAATTTCCTTATAAATTATTTTTTATGAATCGCCTTCTAAATGTTCTTATGAAATACTATTTTGGGGTTATTTAATTTTGTTTATCGACCATTTACATTATTTGGTTAAATTTTGATGATACCGTTAGGAAATGTTTGAAAATAATATTTCTTTCCCTGGGTTCTTTATGATATTATAGAGGATTGTTTTTCAAGTTGCACACATATTCCAAGATTATTGATAGTTTTAATCCATTAAAGACCTCAAATGCATTGGTTAATGATTTATTTCTCTATGGTAATCAATTATTGATTATCTATCCACTATGACACTAAGGAAGGGATACCCAGTCCATAAGGTTTACGGGAATCAGGTGGTGATTCCTTATTAACTATGATTATGGGAATCCGGAATTGATATATGATCCACTATGTGGATCGGTTAGTAATTCCTTATCCACCATGTTATGGGAATCAGGTAGTGATTCCCCCTCCCCTATATTATTATTTATATCCCTATATTTTTTCCAAAGTTCCTTGTTTTAAAATTATCCAATTTTATGTTACTTATTCATTTCATATTACCATGATTATTCTCTAAGGATATTTTTTATTATCTCTTGATCCCTTAAACACATTTACTATTATATATGTTTGTTCATTTGAGATCACAAGTCCTTCTATCATGACTTTTAAAAAACTCTTTACATTTTATATTATTTTTAATAATAAATTTCTCTCTAGTCATGTTTTCTCTCATGATTATGATCCAACCCATGATTATATGTTGATGAGTTTTTTTTTCCTTTCTCAAAATTTGAGCTCACACCTTTCTTAAATTTTTCCCTGGTTTATAATGATTAGTGTAACTGATGATAAGTTTGGAAGTGATTCTAGTATGGTTCGATTATCAATAAATGGTAATAGGTTTTATAAAAATAATTTTCTAATATAACTGGTCCTCAAATACACTAAACCAAAGGTGCTCCATGTTTTGTAATATTATTGTGATATGTAATTCTAATGTGAAATTTGTGAAAGTTTAGTTTGGGTCATCTAACTTTTTATCAAATATAATTTTTAAAATTAGGTGTTTTTAGTATTTGACATGGGAATATGGTTCTGGGGTGCCTCAATTTGGTATAAAAGGATTGTTTAGTTATTTTTCAAAATTAGTTTTGATATATTAGATGAATTTAGTAAAATCGCTATGGTTAAACCTAAAGGATAAGTCTAAGTATAGGATAAAATCATATATATTTTTGAAAAATTAGTATTTTTTGTGGTTTTTCCTAGTATTAACATCTTTATCTAGATACTAAAAGTGGATACAAGATCTATAAAATGTGTACCTAAGGTTAATAACCCTAAAAAAACAGAAAGTGGGGTACTAAATCTATTTTATTCTATTGCATGAAAAGGATGTCTCACTACACACCTAGTTTTACATAATCAAGGGAAATGGGTTCTATGATTATTCATAATTTAATTCATATGTTGGCCTCAACCACATGGCCAATCATTTAAGAGATGCTGAGATGTAAGCCCCTTTAGAATAACCAGGTGGAGGTAAAATACACATGGTGTTAAGGTAACAAAGTGGAGGATTTTCTTTCTTCTCATTTTCTTCTTTATAAAAAATTATTTTCCTTCTCTAGCCTTAGTATAATTCCCCCTAAATGTGGTAGTATTGTTAGGGTTAAAACCCTTTGTTTACATTATTTTCTCAATCCTTGAATTTTTTTGGGCTTGTATATTTTTTAAAGATAATAAAAATTGTATACTTTTGATGATGATGATGATGATGATAGTATTGGAAACCCTAGAATTGATAATTGATTCATCATATTTTTTGTAAAGTGTATTGTATTTTTTAGATTTTGGTATATCTGGTCTAGTGATTGATTTTATGACCAAGTGATTAATATCTTTTAAGGGTTAAATATAATTATAATTTCTAGAATAATATATGGTTTCACTATCATTTATTATCTTAGAGAATAAGATGGCTTTCTAAAAGGTATATTTTTGGAGAATATATGATTAGGGTTTATACATACTTGAGTATATTATTAATATTGTTTGAGGAAAGATATGTAACTTAATATAAGCTAAGATAGTAAGATATATATCATATTAGAAGTTATATACTAAGGGTTTAATATGTTAATAATACCTCACCAACTTTAATGAGTGAGTAATAATTAAAATTTTGAGGATGAAATTTATTTTAAGGGTGTAGAATGTAACGACCCAAGATTTTGGAGAATATTTTTATCTGAATTAATACTATATTTGATAACTTGTTTCACACAAAAAACTAAACCAAAAAAACTGAAACACATCATATGAACACTATTAATACATTATAATATGAATAAAACCATTAATAAAATAATTAATTAATTAATTAAAAATTATTACATTTAAAAAATGGATTTTTCTTTCTCAAATAACTATTTAAAGTGTTAATGAATTAAATAAGACAATTTTAAATGATTATTATGATAACATATGATATGGAAATATAAAAATTAATATATATTAACAATATCAAAATTATAAATTTTTATTAAGAACATTTTATGTTTAAAAAGTATATTTTTTAACAAAAGAAAGTTTTTTGCATTTTTTATATTTTCATTTAAAAAATAAACTTATAAAATATATAATTTAAATTAAATGAAACTAATATAATTTTTTATTTTATAATTTAAAAATTATCTTATTATTATTTTTTATAATATTTATAAAATAATTTATTTTTATGTGAATAGTAGATAATACAATTTTTAGTAAAATCATAGCATTTGTGACTATATCAAGAAGTAAGTGTAACTTAAAAAACATATAGAAACTTTTAATGATAAAATTTGTATTTATGAATTAAAAAAATATTTAAAAATATTTTTATTAATTTAAAAAACATATTTTTAATAACATAACTAATATTTTCCAAAAAAAATGTTTTTGGAATTTTATTTTAATTAAATATTATTTTGGTAAAATTACGTTTTTGATTTATTTTAGAACCACATAACTTTTATTTTATTTATAATGAACTAATTTATTTTATAAAAATAAAATATAAAGATAATTTTATACTACATATAAATTTTAATATTAAAAATACACTTTTTCTAAAAACAAGTTTTTATGTGTTACATGTACTAATGTTAAAATTAATTTTTATTGTATATAGATATGTTAGATGATAAAATTTATTTCATATTTGGAATAATAATTTTCAAATTATTTAATAAGTACCATTATATTTTTAATAATTGAAATTAAATTATTTAGGTAGAAATTAGTTTCCATGGTAAAACCAAAAATGGTAAAAGATAAAATTCTATGACTAAAAGACATAAAAATATGTTAAAAACCTATTTTCAAATGAATGGTTGCAGGAATATAGACCTAATATAATCAATCACTACATTATTTACTGTTTTTTAGTCTTCATGACATGTGAAACATGTGATCTCATTATATTAACTATAAATATTTACCTGAATGTCATTCTCATTAGCTATAAATAGAGCAACTTACCACCCCTTCAAGAACACTCAAAGAATTTAGTTTCCTCTTGAAAATAAACCCTTTCTCTATAAACTATATTCTTATTCCTTATCCATAAGCCTCCAGTAATGAGGAATTGACCTAATACCCACATTTCCAAGGATTCTTCTACGGGAAATCCCAAGTCCTCGGTGAGATTCAAGTGATTTAATAGAAGTTTATAACTAAAGAAAGGGTTTCTTGTATCGAATTTTCACCCCTTCAGAAATATTTCTTATTATATGCCATGTTTTCTTCATAATTAAGTACCTACTTCACCTTTAATATTTTTTTCATGGTCATTTAATTATTCATTATATTTAATAAAAAGAAATCTTATCCATGAATAGGTTTTCATTTCAAAGTTTCTAAATTTGTAACGAGTTATTTATCTCAAATGTAATTTCTTCAGACATATTCATTGTTTTTAAAAATGACATATTTGATATGGTTTTATTACTACATAATGAATTTATTTTACCATACTCATGTAATTCATGGGGTTTGAATATCCATATCCTAATCCTCCTTTAAACGGAATTCAATTCAAAGAAAACCAAGGTCTTAAGTTTATTTGTTAACTCAACTACCTTAATTGAGTAAAAATTATCTTTATTAAACTTATTTATTACAAGATTTATTTCTTCCAACCTAATATTATATTTCACTATACTTTCTTCTCTTCTCTAGAGGAAAATGAATTTAAAATACTAATATTTTTTCTGGATGAATTTATCTCTCAAAAATTATATCACTGTTAAGAATAATTATCATTCTATTTAACAATAATTTATCATCTATGTCCACATTCTCCATTCGCACCAGTATTCTTCTTTATATATGGAAACCAAATTATGTGTTATCTGATGTGACATTAATATTTCCCATATCCTATTTTCAAAAGTATGTTTTTTTACTCTTTTTATAAGGTAGGTTTTCAACAAAGGTGATTTAATAAATTTTTTCATCCATTTAAAATAAAATGTTTTATCTTCCACTAAAATTTTATTTCGATAAAATTTATGTCATTTAGAAGATATATTATTTAATTTTCTTTTTAAAAATTAAGAGTTTCCCAAATATTTCACTTAAATTTTGAAACTTTTATGTGTTTTTCAAAACTAATTATGGAATTTTATTTTTCTAAAGTAAAACTTTTTCAAATATATTCACTTTACTTTTTGAATATTTTATTTCATTTTCAGTGCTCCATTATTGAAGATTATTTATAGAATTATTTTTTTTCAAAAAAAAAATACTTCACCTTTGTAACCCTTTATTTATCTTTTAAGTCTCCACTACACAAAGTTATTTTTTAAAAGTAATACTTTTTCAAAAAAATTCACTTAACTTTTTCAAAAATTTATTTTTGACTGTAATTTTTTTTTTTGCATTTTCAAAAAGTTGCATTAAGGTCGAGTGGTAACCATGTGAGGGATACAAACTCACATATTCTAAATATGAAGTTTGAAAATTAAAAAACCAAAATTATCACATAACCCAAGGAGATCATAATCCATGAGTGACCCATATCGGTCAAAGTCATGTCATGTCACCTACAATCATCATCGTGAGACACTGATATCATCATTGTCATCCAATCACCACCATCATTTTAGTCATCCTATCACCACCCAGTTTATATGGAAATTGACCATAAAATTCCATCATCAACACTATAAAACACACAATCATATCACCATAGACCCTCATAACCATGATTTGAAGGCTCTAAAAAATCTCTATTAAGAAACAAGCCCAGATGGAACCAAATAATAGAGATTAAGTCACCATGTGACTTGTACCGCCCTTTACCGCTCAAACTACACATCCCAAAACACCTTGAAAACCACCATGCAGGACCAACTAGTAGAAGAGTTGTGGGATCTAGGAGCAAAAGAAGAGTATATGAAGTCTTAGTCATCAACATTAAGTAATATCATCACCATGACCACCAAACTATGACAACAGATCCACTACTTGGAGGACATTACCAGGAACCATCATAATCATCATATAAGAAACACAAAACAAATATATACACCCAGTAAATACGAATGTGAACCAAAATAACCAAAAATCCATAAAAAATACATCAATCAGAAAATAAATGAGTGGGATCTGGGTCTGAAGGACAATATCTAGTAAGAGACAAAGATAAAAAATACCAAATGGCATGAGTTGAATAAAAAGGTCAAAGACAAACTAAGGAGAGAAGACACCTCATGAAGGACCTCGTAGTGCACAACTCACACCACGAAAATCCCAAACCAGCCTAAAAAAACTAACACACCTGACCAAGATGGGGTTTTGTGTGTCAACATAGGCTAGTAGAGTAGGTGTGAAAGAGAAGAAATTGGGGCCACTCTAGAGAGCTAGTGAAAAACAAAATGGGGAGAAGCATGAACCAAGGGGTCAAAGGTTCTCTGTAGTGAACTACTACCAACACACCCAAAGTAGTCCAGTTCACCATCATTCCTAACCAAAAATGGGGTCAATCATGGTGGGAGAGACCAAAAGAACAAAGAAAGCGAACCATGATAGCGATCACTAGATAGAAGAATTTATCCACTATGATGAGAATCCAAAAGTGTCATGGAATAATAATTAATTATATTTTCTATGCCCAAATGATGTATTTTAATAGGACATAGATGATATATGTTATTATTTTTAGACACTCATAATACTTTTAACCACATTCTCATAGTGTATTCCCTCGGTAATCCTTCGAATGTGAAATTATGTGAACATGACTCGACAATAGAAATTCAACATTTATATGTTTAATTAGATTTTCCTATATGTGGACATGTTTAAAGTCCCTTAAACTTAAATAATATTATTAATGCATATAATGAGTCATGTAGTTGGATGTATTAATGGAAACAATGAGACATATGCTCCTGGAGAGGTATGATAAATTGGGTGTGTCCTGAGTGATATTGCATTAATGAATAATATGATAAAGGATTTGTCTCTTCTATTCAATAATGGAATTTGATATCTTAGGTACTATTATGGGAATGGAACTTCATAATTAAATCCATATCCATGGTTTTCTATAGTAAAGTTCATTTTTTGGAAAATAAAAGAAAGATACATTAATCATATAGGTTGAAATCATCAATATGCAACCTGCTAAATTACAAATATAATGGAAAAGGGATTATATTACAAAGTGTGTGTTTGTATAAGGTTTTATGTCATTATGAAATTAACTTCTATATTTATAGGAGTATTAGTGTATTACTAGATGCATAATTTGTAATTTAGGTTGTGTAACCTAATGCAATTGAAAAAGGTTCCTAAGAGTCACATACTATGTTTATTCATAACCTTAGTTAAATTCAATATAAATTTAATATATAGAATATATATTATCTCCCTACATGATTTAATAATTATTCATTTTTTGTTGATTGAATATATTCAATCTCTGGTTATTTGAATAAATATTATATGATTTAAATATTAAATAAATATTTAAATACCAAGGAATTATTTATTTAATTACTTGAAAATATAATATGTATTTTCTATGGTATATTCTTAAGGTAACAAATATTTAATTGGTTACATGAAAATAAAAATATTATTTATTAATTGATATTATGAATATAATATTTATCCATTTATCAATATGTTATGTAGTGAAATTTATTTATTCAAATAAATAAACATTATTAAATATCTAATAAATATTTAGTAGAATTGGAAGACTGAGATTAATGGACTAGTGATATATGATATATAAAAATATTATTTTATTTAATATTAATTTATTTATTCAAAGATGTGTTTTTTTATCCTTGAGATTAGTGCATTTCAAAATAATAATAAAAATAATATGATTATTACTTATACATGGGATTAATTGATGATTAAAAGAATAATAAGGTCTCATGTTTAATTATTTATTCTCGAGCCCTAGGTCTATAAATATTTATTTATATCATTTTCTATGCTAAAAAAACTATTGTTGTGAAAAAATAATTATAAAGAGAATCCTCTCAATCCTTAAAGGGATCTTCTCATGAAACACTCTCGAGAATGAAGATCAATGCACCACTATTACCTTATCGATGCTAGAGATAGCCAGGGTAATTCAATTTCACCTCAAAGGACTCTACTATAATAAAAACGATCAACTCAAGCATATGAATCATTCATACTATCACCTAGGGAATTATTTGATGATTATAAAAGGTTTGGGTAACATGTGTGTATCACTTCTAGCAGGGATATACCCTTGATTCATGTGATGTAACAATGATACAACAAGAGGTCTCAACCCAATAATCGATTAAGAAAGTATTCTAACAAGAGGAAATTCTTTATCTTGACTAAACATAATTATAAATATTATGTGATAATCCACTCTCATAGATTTTAGGGGTTTCTATTTCATATAATTCTATGGATAAATCTAAAGGTTTTCATTTAAAACCATTGTTTGGAATATCCCTTTCCACATTTTCTGTTCCCTAGAAATTTTAAGTGGTATCATATCTAGGTTAAATAATAGTTTATAATTATTTGTTTTTTATAGATTATATAATTTCTTGTCAGTTTTTCACTTTTATATTATTATTATTAATCCATAATTTAATTAACATGTTTTTGAAATATTAATATGATTCATTCAAATTAGATTTCATAAAATGTATTTTAATAACAAATGTAGAATGATCAAAGATTCCACTGGGAGGTGCTGAAGATTCTGGCCGGTAGACAAGAATACACAACATGTGGCTGAGATTATATGTCATGTACCCAAATTCGCATCCCTTAGATAGGTCTTTGGATACATTATACATCAAGAATTAATAACACACAATGCATTTAATCCACATCACTCGTTTATTGGGCCATCCTAGAATACAGTCTGTTGGATGATATAGTGAATAGTTTGCATACATGTTGTGTCATCTACATGGTTTAGAAGTGAAATTAAAACTAATTGTGTAGTAAAATACATAGTTTAATGATGTGTGATACTGACAGGTAGTATTGTTAATGAGATACATAGTGTGTAGCTGGTGTACACATCATGTGAATCATTATTTCCCATGTCTTAAGAATGCTTCGAGCCCAAAGGCATGGAATATGGGCACACAGCAAGTAGAATACATAGTTTGTAACATATTATTACATTTCATGTAACCCATTAGATAATCACATCAAGTCCATCAATATTTATCTTGAATAAAAGTAAAGAATAAAAAATTACTTTTAGCTCATTAGTACACGCTGTGTAGACTATGTGATAGAGGTTTGTAAAATTTCATAAATTATCAATTAATTAGAGGTAATTATCTTTAATTATTAGTCAAGATATTTATTTTCTATATTAAATTTAATATGGGTTTCTCTATGAGACTTTATATGTTAATTAAGAAAAAGAAAATTGATTAATTAATTAATTCAAAAATATTTATCTTGAAAATATAGAATGAGTTGAAGTGAATGGTATCTAGTGTAATTTTACTTATTCATTTAATGTTATATGAATGACCATGATATTATGTTAGCTTGTGTATGTGATTGGTTTATTTAATTTAAAATTAGAAGGTTTTTTAATAATTTATTAAATTAAATAATGGGGTATGAGTCATTTCTATCCTCTCATTATGTAAGGGACTGTGTGCCCATGTTTTTTATGTAACCCCCATTTAACCAATAATTTTATTCCCCTTGCCTATTTGTGAGTTAAATTATATAATAGATGGAGCTCACATGGGAGTAGAGGCGGTTCAAGTTCGAAGTCAACGTGAAACCAATCAAGGAGGTAAAAAGAATCATAAGTGGAATGCTTCTAATCGAACCATGCTTGGATCCAAAATTTATTTCCATGGTGTAAGGGGTTAGTTTATCATATTATATATAAACTAACCACAATATAATCTCATGGTCATACCACTTTATTTAATTTATGTCTATAAATTCCATGGTGAATTGTTTATGGATGTTTAAATCATTAAACTAATTAATTAACAATCTTGCAAGATTTAATTTAAATAAATATTATAACATGTGTAAATTTTATCCACACATGGTAAATCACTTAAGTAAAGTCTATTAAATGTTAAAAATAATGTGAAAAAATATAATGGGTAGTTTACATATAAATATAAAAATCTCTCAAATTAAATATTATGTCAGTATAGACTTCCACTAACAGTGTTAAAATATACCCATAGTTTAAATTTCATGACTGGCCCAAGTCAGAGTGCATTCAATTATCGAGGAATCTAAACGTTATTTTTTTGGTTTGACTTAACTTTATTCACATTAATGGTTGAATACCTATGTAGGACTTGGTGTAACTAATAGTCGAAACATTGATGAAATTCTTATCCTGAATTTCAAGATTGGGGAGTCTACTCAAAAGATTATGGAGTTATGATTTAATTCAGCTGGAAATTTATTCCTACATAAAACCCTTTAAATAACTTGATAATCCTAATTTTGGGTTATGAGAAGGGGAATACGGATCATTACCACTAGAATATCCATGAAACAAGATATTCTGAAACTAATGATGAGAGATATTTGGTTTCAATAAAATAGTGGGAAACTTATAAATAAAATTTATTATGTCATATTTTTGGTAGTAATGGTAAAAATTAAAATCTTATTTTATTATAGGAATAATGGAAACTAAAACCATAAAAATGCTATGCATATTCCTTAACTCAATGTATATCCTCAAAAATGTTTTTTTATGGTTCAATATCTTGTGAATTATTATCAAAAAATTTGTATTGTGAATTGCAATCTCTTATTCTCATTCTTCAACTCCGACATGTAAGTAAAGGTTAAAAGGATACCTACTGGACATATGTAAATGATTTTTACTGTATCTTTTTTATTATACTATCAACTGTTACTAGAGAGTGGATGATACAATATAAATACATGGATTTATACACCATTATATATCATATTATATGTCTTGAGAAAGAGAAGGAAAGTCTTAGTATAAAAATGATTTTCAGTGCACTGTATCAGTGTAAAATAGAATAAGGGATTCTAGTTACTGATCATGGTTTCAAAAAGCTATGGCATATTGATCAGTTATAAAAATTTTGGATTCCATTAGGATTAGAAGATATACATTAATATTATTCTTTTATCATTATGACCAAGCTTATCCTAATTCATTCAAACATGAAGAAATAAAATGGATAATTCTCTGAGGAATATTCTGTTTGTAATTCAATAAGAAAATAAGAATTAGTTGAAACTAATTTCTCCATCCCTTTTGGTGAAAATATTAAAATATAATGGTGAAGATCCCATAGATAATATAAATATAAAAGATATGTATAGTGTCCTTCAAATATAAAAAGGATTGAGATGTAAAAGAATGAAAAAAAATCAATTTCTTCTTATATGGGAAAAATGAACACTATAAGAAAAATCATTGATTTGGGAAGAAAATAGATGCATCCACTTCATGTATATTCATAAAGTTTCTATTAATCACTTGTGTATTAAATTACAATATTATTACAATATATATTCATTTAAATTAATTAAATGATCAAGAATAGAAAGGTTACAAAGTGAACTCTAAAAGAGATGAGAATGGGGGATTCCTATATCAGCTAAGGGAATCACATAACATATGATTTCCAAAATGAAATTATTGTAGGTTTTATTGTGTTTTCTCCAAAATTTACCTAATTGTATGTTTCTATACAATGATCCATTTTTTCATTTATGGAATAATTATAGTCATGTTTCTCAATAAATTTTAGTTAATTAAATTATACTGGAATATTCCATATCCTACTTGAAATAATAATGAATATAAACTATAATATTCATACCTAGTTGTAGTAAGATAATTATTTATCCACAAAAGGTAAATTATATTTTCAAAATATATACTTAAAAGAGTATTTGGTCTCCTAATATCTAAAACACTTTTGGTATTATCAGCAAATATACTTATTGAGATTGAAATTAATAAACATTTATAAATAAATTTATTCAACAATGATTTTAGAATTTATTAAACTACATAGAAGGAACAACTCAAGGTGAATCTAGATTTAAATTCTTACACTTCATTAAATTCCTTTAACAAATTTTATGAATGATAATTAAATGTAATGAACACACTTGGAAATAGATACAAGATCCTATAAGATAATATTTTTTAGACTGTCTTAACAAAGTATTCATTAATCATTAATTATAGAGTAAAGTTTTTCCTAGACTTAAATCACCTTTTAACTTCTTAATGATGGTGATAGTATAAGGGAGACTGATTAAGAGACATATAAATATTTCAACTCTTCCCTAATTAAATTCTAGATATGTTTCAAAAAATTGAAATGTAACCACAAAACACGAATAACTATATTGAATAAAAGATATTTAAATATTTTATGATATAAATTAAATCCATTATGTCATATCCTCGGGTATGTTTTATGGTATCTATTTGTAATGCTAGTGAAAGATTCAAATTTACATCATGAAAAAACAAGGTGGATCTCAATTAATATTTCTATTCCCACAAACAATATTAATATCCCCAAGATATAAAATGTATTATTTATAAAAATATATATGAGGTAAGTACATCTCCATTGAAATAGTGGGAGTAACAAATAATTTATAAGAATATTGGCTCTAGATGTACAAGTTGGAATAAGAACATTAAACTCCACAAGTGTTGGTAGAAAAATTATTCAATTGAGATATACTATGTGGGATAGTTAAAACCATATTGGTTTTTTTATATTTGTTGAGTCAATAAGGTTTTCCTTATGACTTTTCCATTCCTTCTTGTTTTGAAAATCACAAACACCTTATCTTTAAGGAAAATATTTTTTACCCCTACTTTGCTTTTATAAGGAAAATTTATTTTCTAAGAAAAATTATCCTTATCATATTTTCATTATCTATATCCACATATTTCTTAAGTATAAGAATCAGATTCATTTCTATATTCTTAGAATCTTTTAAAACTTTGATATGAAGCATTCTATTTTCCACTCTGAATTCTGGATACGAACTCTAATAAAGTTCCACTCAGAATTCTGGATGAAAACTGTAACGAAGTTCCACTCCGAATTCTGGATGAGAACTGTAATGAAGTTCCACTCTAATTTCTGGATATGAACTCTAATAAAGTTCCACTCCGAATTCTAGATACAAACTCTCATTAAGTTCGACATTGAATTCTAATGACGAATTCTGATTACGAATTCTCATTATGAATTCTAATGATGAATTCTGATTACGAATTCCCATTACGAATTCTGATGACGAATTATGATTACAAATTCTCATTCCAAATTCTCCTATTAAACAGAATCTCATTATCTTTTCTTTATACAATCTGAATTTATTTAGACTCCGAATATTATTTTTGCTTAGACTCCGAACTTTCATTTTTCTTACACTTTTATAATTTGTCTACTCTTTGATATTTTTCTTACACTCCGAACCTTCACTCCAAACTTTTTAGCTAATCTTAAAATGATGTCGTACTTTCTGTTACACTTGTTTTGTTATAAAACGATTCCGTCTATTTCGTTATAAACTAACCATTGGCTAAGTGACACGTATACAAGTCCCTCTTAATTTTAAATAAGATGTGACCATTGGAGGAGGGAGCCAACCTTGCCTATAAATAGGAGCTCATTTGAAAGAGCTATGTACTACTTCTTCGACATTTGTTCACACATGCTGTTGAAGTGATTTCTAGAGAGAGAGGCTCTTATTAACTCTCAGCTTCATGCATAAAGATTGAACTGCTTGTTCAATCTTTTCCTTGTGCAGATTTGCTTCGTGCGACTTTGATTGTTGGTGATCACAATCTAGGGCTTCCAGGGATAGGAAGACAGAGGTTTCTAACACCTTGAAGTTGAGGGCTTCCTTGCTGAGGAAGATAGAGGTTTCCAACTACCTTGAAGTTGAGGGCTTGCGGGGATAGCAAGATAGAGACTCTGATCTTCGTATCAAGGGATTACCTAGGTGTGGGTAAGATAGACTTTCATGAAAGTATAAATCAAGGTACCTTTTGTTGGATACCCTTCTCTTTGGGTTAAAAGATTTATATCTTGTTACTGTTTTTGTTACAAGTTTATTTCCTCTATGTTTTGTATATTAAGGAAAGTATTACCATATTGTACTTCCTTACTTTTGTACTCTGTTAAATTTAAATTCTATACCCTTTAAGGTATAATCTCTTTTTGTAATCTTTTGATAAGATTAGAGGTGTTCTGAATTTGCTTAAGTTTAACTTTGTTAAACTTATCTATTTCCTTTGTTTAAGGAAATCCTTATTATTTGTAATCAACTTTAAAGGTTCCAAAGGAATTTTTTAAAGTATACAATTCACCCCCCCCCACTTGTATTGTATGCATATTCGATACTACATTTTATATAGTTTAGTATATCATACTCACATATCATCTCACAATATTCACTATGTTGGGTGATATATTTGATAAGAATAATAAATCCTACATTGATCAATAATTTATAACTAACAATAATTGGCACGTTCTTCTGAAATCAATGTTTGATTATATGTATCAAAATTCATTTTTTATCTTGACAGTTGAAGTAAATTCATTGGTAGGTATTCAATATAAATAATAAATTGATTGTATAAGAAAGGAACCAATAAGGCGTGACTAGTACACTAATCTTTCTTGATTAAATCCATTTAACCCATAATTTCCATAGCTTTTATGACCATTATATGAGACATAAAATGATGAGGCCACCTCCTTTAGAGGTAACTTTATAAAACATGTCTATGTGATGTGACCAAAAAGGTGGAAGACATCAAAGAAATCCAATATATATTGAAAGTTTCAATGATCCATTTTTTGAGAAAAAATAAGTATAATTTTCATAGTATAATTGTTTGAAACAAAATGTATCCAACTTTCTTTAATATTTTAGTGGTAGAGTTATAGTTTTAGTGAAATATATGTTTGATAACATATGGAAAATAAGTGATTAGTATTATGGTTATATATTACTAAATAATTTCTCTAAAAATGAATGATGTTGAAACTCAGGTTCAAGGGAACATGATCTACTACCTCAGATCCAGAGGATTTTAAATCCATGTCCTAACACCTATTTGACAAGGTATTGAAAAATATAAGATAACATAATTCACATAAATTCTTTTTAGTGTCACATGGTATTATTTTGATGTAAAGACTAAATATTCCTAATACTAATTTGGAAATATATCTCACATTCCATGATAGTTAAACAACATTGATCTTACTTATGTATAAAGTATATAATGAAAATATCAAATGAGACTTGGAGAACTACATTGGATGGAAAATTATCTAATAGATCTTGAGGAAGAAAATGTGGACAAGTTCCTAGTAATTGGAGAAATGAGAATACTATTTTTTATGGAATATAAAAGTAGTCTTATTCAAACTAGTTTGATATAGTATCATAGTTTAGTTAAGAAAATATGAAAAGGGTAAACCATATCACATGAATAGTTTTCCATATTTATATTATACTGAGTAAATTAAGGAATTTGATGATACTAAAGAAGCATGTTCAGATATGATTTGTTCTAAATTTTTCAGTTTTTCTCAGATAGTGAAAATTAATTCATGACATGATTAATTATAACTATATAATTATCCAAGATATTAGTAATGGTTGAGTAAAAGAGATATAAACACAATAATATCATCTTATGAGGTATTTTATTAGAGATATAAGGTCTTAGTAAACAAAAAACCCATGGGTCTTGTGGGGGTCTTAGCAGCTATATCTATATTTTATCATAACCATGTGTATCATATGATGCTAACCAGTTAAGTCATTATATATTTGATCTGGTGAAAGTGATAGTTTTTTTTATTTTTTCCCCTATAACTAACTAAAATTTATTATCATATTTTTCAATGTTTTTAAAATTAATTTATATCTTGTCACATGATGATTTTTCTTCTATGTGATATGAATTCGATAATGTCGTAAGGGTATATGTCACACTAAATGGAATTAGCAGATCTCTACAATAATGAGAACCCAAAAGTTCCATGACGATATTCGAAAATATATATTCTTTATCCAGATGTTATATTTTATTGGGACACAAATTATTTAGGCAATTATGGTTGGGGACTCATAGGACGTTGAGACACCTTCTCATAGTTCACGCCCTTGGTAATCTTCAAAGTAAGAGATTATGATAACATGACCCACCAATATGAAGTACAAATTTATATGTGTCATTATATTTTCATATATAAGGATGTTTATAATGGAACTTGAACTTAAAGAGTACTATTAATACAAATCTTCAGCCATATAATTTGATATATTGATGAAAACTATTTTGACATATCCTCACAGTGTGGTAGGATACATTGAGTGTGTCACAAGTGATATTTCAATAATGAATAATGGATGAAAGGATTTTTTTCCTATTTTATTATTTAATGGAAGTTGATATCTCATTCTATTTTATAGTAATGGGACTGATTATTTAAATCTAATACCATGGTATTATATGGTAAGATCATTTTTAGAAATTCCAAGAAAGAGAAATCGAGAACATAGGTTGATGACACTAGTATACAACCTACTGGATTAGAGATTTCTTGAAAAATAGATTATATTACATGATGTGCATTTGAATGAGGTTACATGTCATTGCGACCTGAAATTCTTTCTCTATGGGATCATTATCATGTTACTAGATGATAACCTTGGACTTTAGGTGGTGTAACTTCATACCATTGATAAGGGGTCCTAAATAGTCACATTCCATGTGTATTCAGAACCCCAGTTAAATTCAATGTGAATTTAACATATTTAATATATATTATTTCAATGCATGATTTAATAATTATTCATGTTTAGTTGATAAAATTTTATTTATTCACCATTTATTTGAGAGAATATTATGTGATTTGAATAATAAATAAATATTTATTCACCCAATGATTTTTTGTTTATTTAAATGAATATATAATATTTATTTTTATCTGGTATATTCACAAGGTAAAAAATATTCATTTGGTTATATAAATATTTATTTTATGGCATAGTGAATATAAAATTTATCTATTTGTTGGTATAAAATGCAGTGAAATTTATTTATTTAAATAAATTGTAGCCACCTGTACTTTTGCACAGGGTAAAATACCAAAGGAATTTGAATTTTTCTATTTCCCGGATAGGTCTTTTTACAAACTAAGGCTCGTAATAAAATTACAAGAGTTTTAACACTTTAATGTGTTGTTTTTAGACTTTGTTAAAGGCATGAGGGGTGACTTGGGTGCTCCGCCAAGTTTCAGGGGTGTCGATATTTAAGACCTCAAGTAGAGAGGAGAAGACAAGGGCTCATGGTTTGTCTGAAACTGTGCTGTCCAATAGCTATAACCATGTGGTGTGTCAAGAGGGACTATGGTTTTTTCATAGTTTTCTCAAAACCTAAACTTTGTGCCATATGTTTTTGTGCCTTATTGTAGGTTTTGAATAGAGGGAAATCACAAGGTTTGTGCATGGTTTCTGAAATCATGCGCAATGAACTATGAAACCCCTCTCTTTAAGTAGTAGAACCTACACAATTAGTGTGTGTTTTGGAAGACCATACATCTAAACTATGTGCCTCATTTAATAGGTGAATTTTTTGTTTTTACCCTTCCTCTTTATTTATTTCTTCCTCCTTTATTTCTCCTCTCACCCATGTGCAACTCCTCCCTCATGGAACTCCTCCCTTTATCCTCTAGGTATTGTGGTATCTACCTCATACGGCCTTTAATTCAAGTTATTTCAAGTAAATTTTATATACCTAGGTAATCTTATAAATCCTCATTACTCTTTTATTCGTTCATCTTCTCCTCATCTTCACTATTTTTTTAACTAATTCACAATATTTTTAGGGAATTTGTTCGTTTATATGATTTCTATAAAATTAGATATAATAAAGGATCGATATTAGACATGTGGGTCATCCTATGAAAAAGGTAGGTAGTCTATATCATTTCCCTCATGGTTTCATTAATTATAAAAAAATGTCGCTATTCCACATGCCTGACTTATTAGGTGTCACCTCTAAATTATCAATTACCCAATTGATTTAAATAAAATTATTAGACCACCTTACAATGTAATTTAGACTACTTTATAGGGGGTTGGAGGTTATGGCTTCGAGCTGAACCACACCTTCGGGTGAGTTTGATTTTTCTATATTAAAATAGCATGCATGCCTTACTACTAGACCACTGTTGGGGAGTATGAATTAAAATGAAATGAATTAATTGGTTTCCTTATGTTTTAATTTACCTTCTTGGGTATTTTTAATTATTTCATCTAATTATATGCATGAATTTGAATAAATTAATTATTTAAATATAATATCATGATTTTTAATAAAACCCCTTATTGAGGTGTGTTGTCTTATAAGAAAAAAATGATATGCTTACTGGTACATTTTTAGATTGACGACAAGCCTAGTACAAGGGCCTTATTATTTGGTAATTTAAATATATCAAAGGTCTTGGTCCTATCCTTTAGTATTCATGACATGTGATGTGGCTTAGTTATATACATAGCCCTACTACCTTGCACTTTGTTTATGATAAGGTATGTTTATATACTTGGGATCCCTAGTGATTAAATTTAAAAAGGAATGAATGTATTATTTACACCTCGAACAATACTCTAATTCTTTTTTATGGAATTTAATGAATATGATCATGGATCGTTAATGATTTATAAACTAGGAGTGATACATGATATATCTTGGACGGGGTCACCATGCATGTTATAAACCTCCATATGAGCAATCCCAGTTCCCAGGAGATCACCCATGGATGGGCTACATAAAAAGATGGTTACACAATGCCATGAGTGAGTCTTGAACCCATTTTTGAGATGTCGGGGATGGTCTTGTAGGGGACACGATTTACCTTATGCTAAGAGTGATACTTGGAATTCCATAAATATATTCCATTGATGGACTCCTGCAGTTTTTATAATCATTACACTCTTGGTATGATACTTACATTCCTTTATGAGGTCCGCCTTGGATGAGGCTAGGATGTCGTTTAATTGAATACATGAGAGACCTCTATTAATTAAATAAAAAATTATAATTATTTAAAATAGAGGATGTGTCCTCCATGTGAAATTAAATGTTAGGGATTGGTCCATCTTTTCAACTGATTTGGGATGACCTATCATTGACTTATACCAATTGGTACACATTCACCTTAGTCAAAGACATTCCAACTTAGGTCGAAGTAGGTATGGTCAGCTAGGTGTCCTTGAGTAACCTAAGCTAACTTATTATATTATTTACTAATCTATTTATTTATTTCTATCTTTTCACTATATCATCACATTGTAATAATTTATAATCACATACTAGATTGTGTTTATACACCATTTTTTGTGGCCTAATGAGTACATCTCACACCCTTCTTAGACTACGATTTCACTAGGGTGCCCCAGAAGATATTCATGTTCATAGGTTTATGTATTATTTCTTGGGTTTTGAATTGTACAAGGGATTTTAGGAGAATAGGATTGACCTATCACTCAGGATGCTTGTGGATATCTCCCTTAGGCATTTTTACTCTTTTCTTATTCCATTTAGTGCATTGTGTTTCATTACCTTATGTACGTATACTTATTATATAGGTAACATAAATTTACAAGCATGAATTATTACACCCATTTGGAGGAGGCCATGTTTATTCAAATGTTATACTTATCTTTTGATTCTCTGTCATTTATTACTACAACATTCTCTTTTTCTATTAATATTTTTAGCTAATATTATATTTTTCTACTCTAGTGAAGAGGGTATAATCTCCCCATTATACAAACATCAAACACTCACTGTTAGTTGATAGATTTTGATGTGTGGGGAGGCGTGATTATAGACATGTGTTGACTGTTACAACTACTAGTTCCATAGTCTATTGAGTTGGAATGTTACATAAATAGAAATTAAGTCTGATAAATATCAAAGAGGAATGGAGGACCGAAATTAATGGTTCGGTTAGAAATGAGTTTTATGATATTTCTCTAAGATATAAAACTAATTTGAAATTTTTTCTTGTTTAGTTGGATCATATCACTTGGTATCAAAACTAATTTTTAAATTTTTTTAGAACCAGACTTGGGAATATAGGTACATGGAACATCATAACTATTCCTATTAATCTCCCACTTAAAAATTTATTTCAAGGAAACCATGTTAAAAACCAAAACTTAGGTAAAAAAATTAGTTTTCCATATTCTGTAACAACAATAGTTTCTACACCACCTTCTAGTCACCTATGTCCTATTTAGGTGCAATGTTTCCTCATAATTTCTTGGACTATAACCTTAAAAAATTAGTCTATTTTTGAATTCCAACTATCTTTCATTTATATTGAACTCTATCCTACAACATCTTTTGGATGAAATTATCTTTTAGGTCAATGTGTTTTTTCCATGAGTGAAATACCAAATTCTTTCCCAAGTGAATTTTTCTCTTACTATCATAGTAAATCAAATAATTTTAAACATAGATAACCACAATCATGTTTAAACACAAATTTCTGCTCACGGATAACCAAAATCATACCCATTTATAAACATTTGAACATAACTAACCAAAATAATGATAATGCAAAACTTTCTAAGTAAACACAATCCATGTTAAGCATAAAATTGTTATCTCATGATATATAAATATTTGAACAATGTATTAGAGTGATTAAATGGACCAAAACATCTCGTAACAATGAAAAAACATACATATTTATGCCACATAAAATCTATTATACATCATATTATGACAAATCCATGGAATGAAAATTGGGATCATATCATTTCCAAATGATATCGAATAACATAGAATCAAGAGTAGAACAGTTGATAACCAAAATTAAATCTCCCAAAAAGAGTATAAAATAATTTATAGGATAATCATGAACATTAATAAAAATACTTCTTTATTTTTAGGTATATTTGAAAATGAAATAAAATTCATGAAAAAAGAGTTTTCAAAATCATTTTTTCTATTTCCATAAATGTCAAGGTTATAAGTCACTTTCAAAATTCATTTTCAAGAACGTGAAAGGAAAAATTTATAAAAAACCACTTTAAAAGAATCTTAAATAAATTAACCTTGAAAATAAATAAGGTTTTATGTAGAAAAAATTGGATGAAAATATAAAAATGTATTTGCCTGAAAAAAATTCTTTTTAGCTTTGGGGCATTTTAAAATAAAAAACCTACATTGAAGAAAGAGCTAAAAAATTAATTTTTGAAAATACATAAATAGAAATAAAAAATAGAATATAATACATATTTGGATTTCATAATAATAAAATAAAACATTTTTATTAAGTAATAATATATACATGGGGGAAAAGATCAATTAGAAAGGATGAGAATTTTTATTAACAACACCATATATTATAGAGAATGGAATCAATAAAAGAAGAATATTTTGATATAAATAATCAATTTACTTGGATATAAAGAAAAAATATTATATATATAGATAAATTGAATAATAAAAGTAACTTATAAGATCATAGTCAGGAAATAATATTTATGACCCAAATAAGGAAATTGAGTTGAGAAAACCCTAATGATTTTGTAAATGTATAAGGAAATTTAAAATATGGATAATGGAATTGAAATATAGATTTAGATAAAAATAATTTAGATAATATGATAAAATATATATCATATTTATTTTTTAAACTATATAAATTAAATTATGTATATAATACAAAACATGTCTCAAAGAAGGAAAATTGAGATAGAAAACCCCTTATATACATCTTAATTTTTGAATTAAGAATCCTTTGGAAGGGATTTTGTGAGACTGATATTTAAATATATAGAAACTAAATAGGGAATAAAATAGAATATAATAATAAGGTATATTAAACCAAACTAATAAGTATGAAGATCAAGAATAAAGGTTATAATTCAAAGAAAGTAAATTAAGTTAACAAAAACCTTTAACATGGATTCCCACTTGGTCAGACATGCTCTAAAATCCTGTATAATAGTAATAGATTCATTAAAAATATTTTTTAAAATATTATTAATATTTATTACCATTTTCATTAATAATATATATTCATTTATTTCATATTTAATACTTATATTTAGTTAATATTAATCATCAGTGTATGTAGTTTTAACCATTCTTTATCTCTTTCAATATAATGGTTGTATTAATCACTCCATATTTATGATTTAATTATCTATAGAATAGTATTGTTACTATAATTGGAGTTAAAAAATTATTTTTGAAGTTTATGGTACACCCCATTAGATTTTTGGGTATAATTCATCAAGATAAAATCCATAATGCATTTTTTTATGTATTATTTAACTAATAAATGGTAGTATACTAATAATGAGTTAAAAATTAATATTTCAATTCTAGTTAAAAAACATCATTTGATTATTAATATCCAATAATAATGGTAATTATGTTTTGAAAACCATCCATGTTATAAATATATAGCATTTTTCATGTAGGCGGTTTAAACTAACCCAAATAAGAAAATTTTATAATCATAGGATGAGTATGATTATGAATTGATATTATTCAAATTCCAAAAAAAGTAACGATATTATTTAGATGTTACTTAAGAGATAAATTATAATTAAAATTAGTTTAATGAATAATATAAATGAAATCTGAATTATTATAAGTTATTAAATGCAAATAAAAAATTGTATTTCATATTGGAATCATTCTTGTTTTTCAAGAAATTTGGGAAATCACTTGGGAAGAAAATAAGGATATAGACTAAATCATTCTATAAATTGATTATTTAGGGAAGAGTTAATTTTCTTATGCTATTAAAGATATTTTATGATTATATTTTTTTAGAATTAGGTTATCACCCTACTATAAAGAAATATTACATCATAAAGTGGACACTACCAATCAATGTCCATTTTTTCCACAATACAAAAAAATTAAAATAAAAGAAGTCTTATTTTCATGAAATATCTTCAAATTTTTCATATAAAACTCAACATTATCCACATTCATCCTTAAAAAATTATGAAAAAAATTGAAAATATCAGATGTGAAAAACAATATTAGTCATGGATTAATAAAAATAAAAAAATAAATTCAAAACTCTATAAATACTCTTGGAAATTTTCACTTTTTAAAATAATATTTGCAAAAAAATAATCATTTTCTTACACACGAAATCAAATTATCTGCCTTAATATTTCTATAAAACATTCCATAATAAATATATATGTCAAAATAAAAAATGTTTCTTTACAATCATGTAAAATATAAAACGAATTATACATTTCAACCTTAAGAAGTGACATAAAATTATCCATAAACATAAGATAATTATATTACCTAGTAAAATCATAAGATTTCCATGAAACCCCATATAAATCAATAATTAATTATGTAGGTAACATGAAAATAATTTTCATATAACTCTCATAATCACTCTTTCAAATCGAATAACATACCTAGTAAATTACAATAATCTCTTAGGAGAAACCTGACTAGTTGTCTTCATCCCTTTACCCAATGAATTAGAGAGTTATATCAGGCTCACCCATAATCATAAAAAATACCCAATAACCATAAAAATTCTTGAACAAAGACAGAATTCCATCCAACTCAACACCCGACCTGGTTCATGGCATGGACTAAAGTGTGTTCCTGAGCCCCATTGGATGGAAACTAGTGCATGGGTATCACAATATTCTTTGGGAATAGTTTCACCCATTTAAATAAGTATAAATAACTAATATAAATAAATGACACAAAGATAAATAACCAAATCCAAACAAGTCATAAAAAACATTTGATTCAAGGTTTTATAAATTTAGACCAAAACCAAAAGAGCTACAAAAAAATGAGAAAATCCCAAAACCACCATATGACAAGAGGGATATCACCCTCAAGCCACCACCACCACCAACACCTACACAAGAAATACCACTAGCAACCCAAACCACCATCTCCATACATCCTTCATTTACCTGAGTCAAAAATAATAAGGTATGAATTCACCCAAAGGTGTATGCAGGGTATGATCCAAAGTCTAGTAGGATTTCTCCCAATACAAGAAATTCCATAGAAAAAATAGTATAAGATAATTTATATGAAAGTTTTATGAAAATAAAATCTAGAATCATTTTTATAGAAAACACATTAAATAAAAGAATGAATTTATTTTGAAATAACCAAAAATGTATGTTGTATTCCAATAGTAAGTATGATATCACAAAAATATCACTAAGTATTGGGATAACTCTATAGACACTTGCTAAAACGGGATAGTAGGAACCTCATATCTCAGTGAAATGTGGTATAGCAACCACAACTAACAACGTTCTCATGTACATGCCACTATGATTGAACATCCCAAGGGCTTAGTGGTATCTAATCATCATTATAATTTAGTTAGTGTTGTGATCATTAATATTATTAAGTGAATCTATGCTTTTCCACATTTGAGTCAACTAGCATCAACCTCTTAGAAGAATCTGGTCTTTCCACTTCTTAATCTCTAGAATACTAGTTCTAGTATACCATCCTAGATACATAAGATTCCCATTTATGCTCAATTCACATTTCTCATGCCATATATGTATCACCACATTCATATAAACACATAAGAAATGTTAATACACAAATAAAGACATCATTTTTCATAAGAAAAATCACTTTAAAAACCACACACACACCAATTCTACCTTAAAACATGTTTCTCACCACCTTAAAATTTTATTAAACCACTTTTAAAATTTATCAAACACCTTCAAGAAACAAAATAGAGGAACACACTTGAAAACATCCAATCTCCCTTAGAAAAACAACTTTCAAACCATACGCATCTTAAAAATTTTCAAAAGAAAACTTATCGAACCTCTTACATAATGCATAGAACACAACCAAGAAGCAAAGAAAGAATATCAAAATCACCAGATAATGTTTAAGCATGGAACCACCAAAATCATGTATAAAAACATCCTAAAATTAATGATAAACCATAATCACGCCTACAAGGAACCCTATAAAAAAAATATTGAACCAAAAACATCTACATTGAACCCTATGAATTGAGATCTAAACCTAAATAAGTCACCCATCCTACTAAAGATATGAAAGCCTGTGAAATAGAAATAGAATCCCTAGAAAAGATGAATAAAACAAGAAATTAAGAACTTACCTGAATTTTATTAGATATTTACCACGATATCCTCCACAAAAATGGAGTTCAAAGGGAGAAAAGAGGAGGTTTAGAGGCACCTAGGGCGGGAAATCACAAGTGGGGAGGAAAATGGGGGATTTGGAGTTAAATCCCAAGAGGACACAACCCTCATTTTAAAAACTTTAATTACATGTACATGATTCATGGTTTTCCCTCATGGTTTTCCAAACCATGTAGAAACCATATTATCGTCACTATATAAGAGGGACAGGCCACAAAATTTGACCACATGTACTTAAACCCATGTGCTAACCATGCGGTTCATCTCTATCTAAATATCAAACTTGGATGCATGGTTTCCTAGGAAAGGGCACATAGTTTTCTAAAATGTATTCCAATCGTGTGCCACTTACTATTAACCCAAAACTACCTTTTTTCACCAAAACACTCAAGAAAACTCAAGGATAAAAGATCAATAATAAATAGAATAATATCTCAAAACAAAATCATAGGTGTGACAATAACGTAATAAAAATACAAAAAATATTTCATTTATGTCAAAATAATCATAAAAATAATCTTATCAACCATAAGAAAGTAATTCTGGATATAAGAATATCCATTCAATTTAAAAATCTTTTTAAAAATACCCTTAACTAAGGAAATAATAATTTTTAATTTAATAAAATATGAAATATTTTAATGTAATAAAAATATAAAATAATGGTTACCACTATGGAAAAAGTCATGGACATTGTATATATTAACATTGAACACTCATTTTTTATCTTTATCAAAACATATCTTATAAAACACGTGAAAATATTCTTTTTTAAAAGCATTGAAATAAATTCAAAAGTGACATAAAATTTCCTTTATAATTCATTTATGTCCATATAAATAAATCCATAAAATAATTTTAATAATATGGACATGGAAGAAAAATATTTATAAAATAAATCTTAAATAATTAATACAATGTATTTAAGGTAAAGTGTCTCTTACCTCGAGTCAGACTCATCACGTACGTTATTTATCTTCCTAAATAATAAACTTATGTTAATTATTTACTTGTTTAAACACATTTTTTTAGTTTATTATTTCTTTTACTTTATTTATTACCATGTTATATTCAATTACTTAATCATTTAAGTTCATGTAGGATGTTTTGATGATATTGAGCTCATATTTCCAAACTGAATTTGGTATGTTTAAATTAGTCAATGATTTAATTATTACATAATATATATAATAATAATAATGAAATAATTTTAATTTTTATATATTAATTATAATTACAAAACCAACTATGAAATATGATTATAAGAAATGAATTATGTTACAATCATGGAGACAGTATGTCATATGTATACATGAGTAACATTTTCATTTTTCAAAGAGCTTGACGGAAAGGATATAAATTTGATTTTATATTTCAAGAAATGTTATTATATTTTAAATATAATATTATTTCTTTAAATATACTTATATATACCATACATGTGATTTGGTCATGAAAAATGGATCACATCACTCCATGGAGGTGGTAATCCACTGGTACGCTCAAACGACTTTATCATTTTCAATGGATGGAAGCATAAGAAATAAGAAGATATATTATCGCCCAAAAATGAAAAATATTTCATGAATATCATATATATATATATATATTAAATAAATCATTATAACTCACTATTAGAGGTGATGATAGAAAATAAATTATATAAGTTCTTGAGGTGGTAGTCCACTGTACATACAAATAATGGTTCTATTTCCCATTTGATGGAAGAGGGAGAACTATATAGGTTATGAAATTAACATAACAACATATCATTATATGTAATATATTTTAGTTATTATTTCATAATGTTTGATGATGATTTTAAATATTTATATGAATAAATAAAATGAAAACACTCAGTTAATAAATATACCTCTTCTTCAAACAACCTCATTAGGTTTATTACTAAACCTTCAAAGGTCGGTTTTTTGATAAATATAGGGCCTATAGGATGTGGTTAAGTATTTAAGGAAAGTATTTGGGAGGTATTTATTAATCAAAAATGAAATTGAAGTGTCAATATTAGAGGAGAGTGAGTTTCATTTTATAAGTCGAGGAGACACACTTGGAATGTTGTTTTTTTTATGTTTATTAATTTATTAATTAATCTAAATGAATCTAAAATGGATAATTATAAAATATTATATAATATAGGGTCTAAATAGTTTCATAAAATATAATTTAATAAATTTTATAGGTCATTTAAACCCTTATTACAAAATTTCATCCCCCTAATAAACCAGATTTAACCTTATCCATGGTAACAAATTTTTACTATTTTTACTATTCATTATGATCAAAAAATAAGTAAACCTTATTACATAATAACAATTATTATGATTAAAAATATGGATATTTTTATCAAATTCAATTCATATAAGTAGAATAATTTAATTTAAAATTAAACCCGTAAAATAAGATGAAAAACTATTTTTCAAAAAAAATATCTGTTAAGTATAAAATTGTTTTTATATCAAATTAAAGTATAAAATTAATTGTAAAGATCATATTTGGATTATTTATAATATAAATGAACTAATTTTTCATTGAAACCATTTTAAAAAAAATTAGCTTTTTTAATTCTTGAAATAATTAAAATGTAGTTTTGAATAAAAATCGGTATTTTTTCTATTCAATAAAACATAAAACTTCTTAGAAAATCCTCCAAAATTATCTTTAGATAACTTTGACTTGATGAATTAAAATATGAAGTTTATTTTTTCAAAAATAAAATTTCCCAAGTTGAAAATAAATATTTTAAATAAAATCATAAAATCCATGAAATTCCAATTTAGTTAGAAATAAATCTTATTTATTTGGACTGAAAACCACCACATATTATTATAATGAACATTACACCATAAAATTTAAATAAAAAATTTTAATAATAAATGAAAATAACTTATCATAACATTACCTAGAATTTTATATTATACCTCCCTTTATTAAATGGCATCTTCTCAATTTTAGTTTCCACTTAAAGAAGTGGGGATATTTTTGCATCATATCATTTTCTCATTACTATGTTTATTATTGAATCGTATCATTTTTTTTCAAAACACATTAATATGTTTAATCACTTTATTCCATGATACTTTCTCTCTATATTCAATAATTTGTAGTAGTCTTTCCTCATAATAGTGGTTTTTTTCAAACTTAATTACTTCAGGGATCAAAACATGAGATGCATCTGATATATATTTTCTTAAAAATAAAACATGAAATACATATTATACCTAAGATAAAATTGGATAAAATGACCCTCATTGAGTAAATAATCTAAATTTATCCCATATTTAAAATGATCTAAAAAATCATGGAGTTAACATTCCCCTTTTTCCAGAATTAATAACACTTTCCTATAGAGATACTTTAAGAAAACATGATCATATAACCTTAATGAAATATATTTACTTAGGTTATCTTAAAAATTCTTCTTCTTACTCTGAGTCGTTTTCATGTAATACTAAATCATATTCACCTTCCCATACATTTCTTATACTAATTCTTATCCTAATAACTTTATTTCCTTGTCTTTTTCCCAATAATCTACGATCTGATACTGATTTCCATATAATTCCACAAAGTTTTTCATTTTTATTCTAGAATAAAAATTATTATTATAAGAATAATCGACTTAAGTCAAATGTTGATCCCATATTCCTTGTTAATACATTGAAAAATCTTAAACCATATCTTACAAATCCTGAATTATTTTCTCTAAATATCTATTGGATTGTGGATGAAAGGATGTACTAAAATTTAATTCAATACCAAAAAAATTGAATACTTTTTCAAAAATTAGAGTTAAACCTAGGATTACAATGAGGTACAATTGAGATACGTAATCTAAGAAATATAATTGTAACATTAACTAAAATTTGAGAAATTTGATCTAAATACATTTCATATCTATTGGGAAGAAAATGTAAAAATTTATTAAAATTATAAATAATAACCCATATCAAATTATGACTTTGAGATGTCTTTAGTAATAGAACCACAAAATACATAGATATATACTCTCCTTTCCATTTATTAACTCAAAAAAGGATAAACCATTTACTTCAGTAATTGTTATTTATATTCAACTTATTGGAACATCAAAAATTTCATAGTAAAATCGATAATTTCATTCTTCATTCATTCCGACCATGAAAATTCAAAAGTTCTCTATAAATTTTTTTACTACTATGATAAATATAAAACAGAGTAATATGATCCTTACTCAATGATTCATTCATCAAATGGTGGTAACATGAAACACATAAACTTTTTATGAATCTCATAACACCTTATTTTTTAATATTAAATTCAAGAAACTTACCTTTCATAATAAATTAAACCTTTTAATGTAAAAAATTGTCTTTATTGAGAGCATGATAAATTAAATTTAACAAATACAATTTAACTGACTCCTAAAAATAGAGGGAGTTTCTATATGCACACTTTCTATGAAAAAATTCATCAAATAATTAAAGAAAGTATCTTATTTCAAGCATAACATATTTAATGAAGTAATATCTTTTCAACTCAAAGCATTGGATACTCTATTTACATTTCATGGATGGTAAATAATTGTGTAGTCATAATAATTTATCAATTCCAAAAATCTCATCTATATCATGTTCAACTATTTCTGAGTGAATATATTTTTCAAAATTTTATGATCATTACATATTTCATATTTTACTCCATATAAATTATGTCTCTAAATTTGTAAAGCAGAAACTATAGTTTCTATTTGAAGTATTATTTATGATACTTTTTATCATGAGTTCTTAATTAATGTTAATAATAAGAAATTACCCAAACATTATTCATTAAAACACAACCCATTCCCTAAAATAAAGCATCACAATATATAAGAAATTCATTATTTCTTGATGGAATGGGAAAAATAGGGGCATTCACTAATATTCTTTTCAATTATTGGAAACATTAATTTCATTTCTTTTTCTTGATAAAACTAACTCATTTTCAGGTTAACATGGTTTGTGTGCTAGAAAACCAAGGAAATATTTTAACCAATCACCAGAAATAACCTTTTAATATAAGAAAACTACAAATCTTAATAAAATTTGTATGTATTTACCATTAATAAACCACTTTAGTTTTTGTATGATCAATAGTTATGGATTCTTTATTTATGATAAGTATAAGTAATAAAATATGTTATAACTGAAAATCATATTTGATAAATTTTATATATAACCTTTTTTAGGGTTTATATGAAAATACTTATTTGTTTTTTATTATCCTCATGAATTTTTGAATAAATCAAAATATCATCAATAAACACAACCACAAACTTATCAAAATATTCATAGAAACTATAGTAATAAGATTTATTAATAAAGCTAGAGAAATCACCAAGATAAAGGGAATAACCACAAACTCTTAATGTTCATACCTAGAACAAAATAATACCTTAGGTATATCGTCCACCTTTACCTTCAGTTGATGGTATCTGGACATGTGATCACATTAAGAAACTACTAAACTCCCTAACTATAATCAAACAAGTATTCTATATGAGGTATTATATACTTATTCATATCTGTATAATTATTCAATTCTATGTAATCAATTAAAAGTATCATTGAACTATCATTATTTTTGACAAAAAAAAGGATCACCCCATGGTGAAGTTTTAGTGAAAATAAAACCTTTATCCAGCAACCCCTGTAATTGATTTTATAAAATCTAGAATATCTACTTGAGTTATTTGATAAGGGGTTTTTGAAATTGATTTACCATCAAGAACTAAGTAAACAATAAATTCAACTTCTTGATTATGTATAATATTAAGTAACTCATTGAGAAAAACATCTAGATGTTATTTTAATATTGGCACATCATTAATCTAAAGAGTTTTCTTATTTGAACCACTTGAGCATGGTAACTTTTATTTATATATCTTAACAATTTCTAATTTAATTGATATATTTTCAAAGGTATGAATTGATTATTATATAAAAAATGAATATAATTTTTAAAATAACTTATTTGGTTCTACAATCTATCTTAGCATAATAAACAGAAATATAATCCATACTCAGAATAAAAAAAATTCCACAATGGTCAAGATAATAAGTTTTTCAAGGAAAACCTTCCAAAAATGATAACATGAATATATTGGTAAATTATTATTTCCTTAATACTACCCCATTTTTTATCAAAATCCATGACTTTATTTCTTGAGGTGAAAATTTCATTTTAATAACAAATTTATCAAAAATGAAAGAATGTGTAGACCCTAAATAAAACAATACATTAGCATAATATGAATAAACTTGTAATGTATATGTTACCACTTCATTTAATGTCCCAATATATTCTAAAGTAGTTAAAAATTATTTCACCATATCCTTCAATTAATATTATTTTTTCCCAATCATTCATGCTCTTCTTCATACATGCATCCACATGATAGACCATCTCATTACATTTAAAACACATTAGTACCTGATTAGAAAAATTGGTCTAACCACTATGAATATGTTTTTCTTTCCAATCATGATCTATATTACCAAACTTACCACATTGAAATCAATTCCCATATTTCATAATACATTCTCCTATGTTCTTTTTACCACACCTATCACAAACTGAAAATTTTATTTTCTCACCTTTATATAACTTCGAAGTATTCTTCCTATTTTCGAGCCACCCAGATCTATTTTCTCTTTATTTTAATAGAATACATTAATATCAAAAAACTCCATTTATACTATAAGGCCCCAGCTTTAAAACTTACTTAATCTTGAGTTATTACAAGATTACACATTGAGAATCTTTTCAGGTTTAGAGTTTTAGAGAATTAGATCATGAAACTTGCTTTACATTCCACATTTAAACAAAGTGGTTACATAAAAGACAATATTAATTCTTCCCATCAACGGAAACATATTTAAAATAAAACACATATTCTTTCTTGACACATCCTTAACACTATCATCACATCATGTACCTTTCCCTTGACCTGTGAAAAACATTTCAAAAACTTGGGATGAGCATAAAAAGCTCAGTAAGGGTTATAAAAATATGGAAAGGAAACATGAGTTCATATATACATAAGAATGAAATCATACTTTACCCATAAAACATAGGCACTTTTACATAACTCATCAAACCATGAATAAATCATAGAAAACATAAGACATAAAGGTAACTTGAGGCATTCATAACATTATTACGTAGGGAGTAATCATCTTGGTTATGTTTGGAATACCCATCACAATATATTCCATAAATCTCTTCGGAGAAACCTTAACATTTCACTCCTTCGTGTTACCCAATGCATTGGAGAGCTATATCGGGCTCACCCGCCCTTAGTTTATCACGGAACCAACCGTCTTCATAATAATGCCCAAGAACCTCAACATAATCGTATCACATAAAACATGCATAAAGGAAACATAAAATTTCCACCTTTCAATCACAAGATATCAATATAACACATTGATATAAAAACATTATGAAAACCATTTTCAATACCAAAATAAAATAAAATTAAAACATGGTATTTATTTTTCTTTTAAAAATAAGGTATGGCTTGTAGAGGAAGCCGAAACTCAAATAACGGTCACGGCGGCCTAGAAGTCGTTGTCGCCGCATACGTACGACAAAAATATTCCCTTTTGTCGTTTAGAAAAATGCTTCTTATAAAAAAGATTCCTTTTGGATAAACGTAAAAGTCAAAGGGGTCTAAACACCGTATAAAATAAGGTTGTGTATAAAATAAAATATGCCTCAATGAAAGGATATTGAGATGAAGTCCCATACAAAGACGATATCCTTGGTTTAAGGATAAATCAATTACATAATTATGTGTGACAAACGAATACACCAAATATAAGTGGATATTAAGTGTAAAATAATCAAAGGTCATTCACACATATTCAAAGGATGACATATTCAATAACTACATGTTGAACCCAAAGAAATCGAAATTGGGTTAAGAAGTTCCCTTGACAGCCTAACGGCGTCACATAAAAATGAGTTGATGAGAGATAAAAAAAGGATATCTCATCACTTGGAAATAAAATTTACATCAATAAGGATATATTAGAACATATCCCAACATAACAATATGTAAAATAAAAGACCCAACGAAAGAAGTCTTTTAAAAAGAGGAGGGTGAAAGGTTCCCTTACCGACATGGGTATCTTTCAAAACATACGCCCCGTGAAAGAAGAACAATACAACATTGATGTGAATACTCAGAAATGAAATAATATTACACAATGAGTAAAATAATGGTCAGTACATACACCACTCAAAGGAAATTGTGGCAAATGTAGCATAAATCTCAAAGGAATAAAAGTGAGATGAAAAATCCCTTACGAAAACTCGGCAGCCTAACGGCGCCACTTAAAACATCCAAAAATGGATTGATGAGATAAAATAGGGTATCTCATCACATTAAAATAAAATTTACAGAAATATGAATATAAAAGAACATCCCAATCATAAGAAATATGAGCTTAAAAGGAATGACAAAAAAGAGTGTACTTAAAAAGAAAGAGAGGTGTAGGATCCCTTACCTCGGGTCCGACTTGACTCGATCGTTCTTTAATCTCCTGAATAATAAACTTGAGTTAATTTCCACTTTATTAAGAACCTTTTTCTAGTTCATTATTACTTTTAGACCACTTATTGAAATGTTATAAACATTATTTAATCATTTAAGTTAATAATTATTTTTTTGTCGATATTTGGTTCTTAAGTCGAAAGTGGACTTCTTACAATTACATGTTGTTCGTGTGGTCAAAGGTTCTTTATATCCAGAATGGAATTCCTGATTTGGATAGAATATATATCATATATATCCAGAATATACATGTATTTAAAATATTACATAATCATTTAGAGGTAAGAAATGAAATGCATCGTTCATGGAGACGGTAAGCCGTACGTACGCATGAACGCTACTTTCATTTCTTTGTCATATTAATGGAATTAAAACTAAATGATAGGTATGTATATTTTAATTCAAGAATTATATTCATAATTTATATGTATAATTCATCATATATATCCATTATATACATGTACTTATAATAGTACATTACATTTGGGGATAAGAAATGAAATGTACCGTTCATGGAGACGGTAAGTCGTACGTACGCATGAATGCTACTTTCATTTCTATCTCATACTTTAATGGAAAGAAATAATAATGATATATAGTTATATTATAATTCCAGTATAACATCATATATAATAACATTAAATTCATCCTTTAAACTCCCCACGTATGGCATTAACGAATCACATCACTTTGAGGGGGCGGTAGTCCGCACTTCCTAAAATGAAGATATCGTGTATACCCATAATGGATTCAATAATGGTATTCCATAAATGAAAAATACAGAAGCTTAAGGAAAGAATAAACATATTATATATCATATATAAAAATAGTGACATCATAATGGCCACCTTTGAAGGTGTTAAATGAGTATTGAACAATCATCGTTTCGGGAGGCAGAATTTCGCCATCCACGGAAACCTTATGTTCTTTAACCATTTGATGTAGTTGTGTGAGAGTTTAGCTCAAATAAATCTTATAAAAAACATCCTAATATATTGAAGATAATGTTGTTGTTACAAAAGAAGTAAATAAAAAGAGTTTAGGGGGTTGGAGAAGCAAAATAAAACAAATGAACATGAGAGAATGAATTACCTTTAAAAGTGTAACTCCTTTTGATTTGAGCCTAAAGGCTTCCTTTGAAAGGATTCTGCCCAAAGGGAATCCTCTAGGATGAGGATAGGGATGTGGAGAGAGTAAATGGGTAGGGTATGGCCGATCCAAAGGCTTGAGGAGTGTGTGTAATGAGGTAAAGGTGGGGGCTTTTTATAAGAGGAGAGGAGGGGAACTTTTGGAAATCATGAAACTATTATTTTATTTTCAAAAGTGTTTCGAATTTATAAGGTCCCACATTGATATATTTCGAAGATAAGATGATACGTCTTCTAAATATTCCCATCCAATAGTTTTTGGACAAGTGTAGGTCTTAGATTTTATATTATCGTTTCATTTTATTTAAACTGTTCATTAATGAGGTCATCGTTGCATCATCATGATGCCATAATTAAATTAATTTATTTAATGTATAAAAATTATAACAAAAATATCATGATGTATTAAATCTTTTTATATTTCCAAATAGTATTTATAGACAAAAATATGATTAGTATAACCCCTTCTAAAAATTGTTTTAGTAAAACAATTTATGTTAGTGTCATTTTCACCTTTATTTAAAAAAAGGCATTAAAGTCATTATCTCACCCAAGAGGCTCCATAGGGTCCCCTAAATCGACCCATGGTTTGTCTTTGTCGGCCCTGACTCATCCAATAGGGGTAGGACAAGTGTCACGGTGTTTTCATATTTTTATAATATCATTTTTACCTTAAATTACACTAATTACCTCTAATTGCGATTAATGAAAAAAAGTTACTATTCACCAAAAAATTATTTTCATCCCATTGAACCACATTTTACATACTAATGACAACCATGTATGTCGGATTTTCAAAATTCAATACACATTAGTGGTAAACTTTCATTTAACTGAAAAATCAGTTTGCTTGATTACCACTTAGTGGTTTCACTATTCATCAAAAATTGGAGTTTTTCAGAAAATTACCAAAAATTCACTTTAAGCTATATTCGATATTCCGAATTCAAAAATGATGTTTATATTACCTAATTCAAAGATTATAAGTAGAATTAATTAATTTAATAATTAACTCCTGCTGTTAAAACAAATAGCGTGTTTTTAAGAAACAATATATATCAAAAGATTGATATTTGTTTATGTCGAATCTCAAAGTGAAATTAATTCCAAAGTCCACCATTGAATAAAATGGTAAAAATATTTTATGGTTTCACTTTAAAACCAATTCAAAAGATAATCTAATCATATAAATAAATTATATTAAAATAGGTTTTGAATTAAAATACAACATTTTTCACTTATTCATAAAAAATGAACTTTATCGGAAGAATAACAAAAACATACACAAAGTAAATTTTGATGTCCCAATTATAAAGAAGGATTTTATTTGGTCCAAATGAATGTATAAGAGTGACCAAAACTATATTTAAAGAGCGTTCGCCATCAAAAGGTGATAAGTGAACATTTAGTGAAAACTAGGGCATATACGCCTAAAATTGAATTCTTTCCGTATTTTAAGCCTTTATCTTTTTTTGGATAAATGTAAAAACATTTAAAAACATATATAATAATATTTTAGTTATTTCTATCCATTCTCACCAATAAAACGTCTAAATGTTAACTTCCATTTAAAATAATAGTATTTTATTATTAGAGTGAAACGTAAGATTCCCAAGAAACTCGTTGTTGCGTGTTGGGTACGCCATCGAGCATAGCGTCCCCTTTAAAGTCATATTAATATTTTATTCAAAAATATGGATAAATATGAAAATTTCATATTCTTTATTTACCAGGGGTATTACATCCTTCCCCCCTTTTGGGAATTGCATCCTCGCAATTTTAAAATTGGGCTTGGAAACATCCTTGAAAGTCCCACATCGGAAGAAGAGTCGGTAAAACAATCACTTTAAAATAAAGAAAGATAAGTACAAAGGTCACCTGAGTTAACCCATACTAGGATTCCAAGTATGAAAACATGGACATGGAGGAGAAAACATAGGGTCATGTTCTGATGAAGAGTGATAGAAAACATGTTTAGGAGAAAGTTAACCATTTGAAAATCACAAACTTGTGATGGGTTAAACGGTATTCGATTCCCCAGTAGGAAAAGTTAATAGAAAACCTTTTTGTTTTAAGATACTTTTTATAGGGGAATTTATTCATAAGGAAACATAATCACTTATCATGTTGACTTTCAACTTTTATTAGATTCCTTACACAAACTCATATTTTCTCCAAAAGGCGAGTATTTAGGAAGACTTGTTCACATTAAGAGTACTATAATCAACTTTTAGAGAATCACCTAATCCACAAAAGAGAACTACATACTTCCCATGTCTTTATACTTTAACCAAAACCAATACCAAAAAGGCTAGTACAAGACCAGATAATCTAGAAATGGATAACCCTTTATAAAAAAAAATCTATTCTTAACCTCCAAAATTTGTCCAACAAAACCCAAAGTTCAACGAGGACCATTAGATAAATAATTTGTCCATAAAATTCTTCAAAGTAAACCAATCTAAGATTGAAACCCAAATATTTGAAGGATTTAGTCACATAGTCTTCCAAGTTAAATCGTAACATTTATCTCCAAACAACATCAGTTGCTCCTAAAGTCTCGTATTGAAAAGTAATTAACCTAATCACATATCCTCCATGATAGGTTAATCATTTTCATAAATAACCCAAAATCAACTTACTCTTAATTCATAAAATCATATAACTATAAAGAATCAGTCAAACTAACCATGGACTTCACGTAGTCTAGTGGTAGGTGATAAATACCAGTCGCACTTTGGTTGTGGGTTCGATTCCCGCAACATTGTCTAACGCGACAGGTTGTCACACGGTATGCGTGTTGTCCTTTTTCCAAAACTATATAATTCTCAAAACATTTCCCAAAATGAGATAAAATCTTCAAAAATAAACATAACATATTTTAACCTCAAGTTTATCTCATGCCATTCATTTTCCATCATAACATATAATAACCCATAATTACCTCAAAAGTAAGGATCATATAAACCCTAATGGTTACCTTTTTAATTATTACCTGAACTTCCACATCGATTGGTCATCTCGTACATGATGCATTATAGAACATACCAAGGTTCACGTGGTTGATCATGACTCCTTGATAGTTGGTTTAGAACAACCATGAGTTTCCTCATTGAATACCCCATTTCATCGAGTCTCTTAATCAGAGAACCACCACAGTTTCCTTCAAACCAATTGTCACTTTGGTGCCTGCGAGATCCAGCCATTCACTAAAAACAGAAAATTCAGTGTGAGTATATCAACAAAACCACCATGTACTAATGAGGAAGGTAAACACTAAGATATACTTACTCATTCACTTTATCTAAAACTAGGACTCTTTCTGAAATCCTAACCATTATGGTAATGTCACTTATGCTTAGAGAATACCCTAACCTCTAAATTTATCTAAACCTCCCTTTGATACCAACTATAAGGCCCCAGCCTTAAACCTTACTTAATCTTGAGTTATTACAAGATTACACATTGAGGATCTTTTTAGGATTAGAGTTTTAGAGAATTAGATCATGAAACTTGCATTACATTCCACATTTAAACAAAGTGGTTACATAAAAGACAATATTCATTCTTCCCATCAATGGAAACATATTTAAAATAAAACACGGATTCTTTCTTGACACATCCTCGACAATATCATCACATCATGTACCTTTCCCTTGACCTGTGAAAAACATTTCAAAAACTTGGGATGAGCATAAAAAGCTCTGTAAGGGTTATAAAAATATGGAAAGGAAACATGAGTTCATATATACATAAGAATGAAATCATACTTTACCCATAAAACATAGGCACTTTAACATACCTCATCAAACCATGAATAAATCATAGAAAACATAAGACATAAAGGTAACTTGAGGCATTCATAACATTCTTACGTAGGGAGTAACCCTCTTGGTTACGTTTGGAATACCCATCACAGTATATTCCCTAAATCTCTTCGGAGAAACCTAAACATTTCACTCCTTCGCGTTACCCAATGCATTGGAGAGCTATATCGGGCTCACCCGCCCTTAGTTTATCATGGAACCACCCGTCTTCATAATAATTCCCAAGAACCTCAACATAATTGTATCACATAAAACATGCATAAAGGAAACATAAAATTTCCACCTTTCAATCACAAGATATCAATATAACACATTGATATAAAAACATTATGAAAACCATTTTCAATACCAAAATAAAATAAAATTAAAACATGGTATTTATTTTTCTTTTAAAAAGAAGGTATGGATTGTAGAGGAAGCCGAAACTCAAATAACGCTCACGGCGGTGGAGAAGTCATTGTCGCCACATACGTACGACAAAAACATTCCCTTTTCTCGTTTAGTAAAACGCTTCGTATAAAAAAGATTCCTTTTGGATAAACGTAAAAGTCAAAGGGCTTTATACACCGTATAAAAGAAGGTTGTGTATAAAACAAAATATGCCTCAATGAAAGGAGATTGAGATGAAGTACCATACAAGGACGATATCCTTGGTTTAAGGATAAATCAATTACATAATTATGTGTGACAAATGAATACACCAAATATAAGTGGATATTAAGTGTAAAATAATCAAAGGTCATTCACACATATTCAAAGGATGAAATATTCAATAACTACATGTTGAACCCAAAGAAATCGAAATTGGGTTAAGAAGTTCCCTTGACAGCCTAACGACGTCACATCAAAATGAGTTGATGAGAGATAAAAAAACGGATATCTCATCACTTGGACATAAAATTTACATCAATAAGGATATATTAGAACATATCCCAACATAACAATATGTAAAATAAAAGGCCCAACAAAAGAAGTCTTTTAAAAAGAGGAGGGTGAAAGGTTCCCCTACCGACATGGGTATCTTTCGAAACATACGCCCTGTGAAAGAAGAACAATACAACATTGATGTAAATACTCATAAATGAAAGAATATTACATAATGAGTAAAATAATGGTCAGTACATACACCACTCAAAGGAAATTGTGGCAAATGTAGCATAAATCTCACATGAATAAAAGTGAGATGAAAAATCCCTTACGAAAACTCGGCAGCCTAACGGCGCCACTTAAAACTTCCAAAAATGGATTGATGAGATCAAATAGGGTATCTCATCACATTAAAATAAAATTTACAGAAAGTGGAATATAAAAGAATATACCAATCATAATAAAGATGAGCTTAAAATTAATGACATAAAAGAGTGTACTTAAAAAGAAAGAGAGGTGTAGGATCCCTTACCTCGGGTCCGACTTGCCTCAATCGTTCTTTAATCTCCTGAATAATAAACTTGAGTTAATTTCCACTTTATTAAGAACCTTTTTCTAGTTCATTATTCCTTTTATATCACTTATTGAAATTTTATAAACATTATTTAATCATTTAAGTTAATAATGATTGTTTTGTCGATATTTGGTTCTTAAGTCGAAAGTGGACTTCTTACAATTACATGTTGTTTGTGTGGTCAAAGGTTATTTATATCCAGAATGACATTACTGATTTGGATAGAATATATATCATATATATCCAGAATATACATGTATTTAAAATATTACATAATCATTTAGAGGTAAGAAATGAAATGCACCGTTCATGGAGACGGTAAGTCGTACGTACGCATGAACGCTACTTTCATTTCTTTGTCATATTAATGGAATTAAAACTAAATGAGAGGTATGTATATTTTAATTCCAGAATTATATTCATCATTTATATGTATCATTCATCCTATATATCCATTATATACATGTACTTATAATATTACATTACATTTGGGGATAAGAAATGAAATGCACCGTTCATGGAGATGGTAAGCCGTACCTACGCATGAACGCTACTTTCATTTCTATCTCATACTTTAATGGAAAGAAATAATAATTATATATAGGTATATTATAATTCCAGTATAAAATCATATATAATAACATTAAATCCATCCTTTATACGTCCCACGTATGGCATTAACGAATCACATCACTTTGAGGGGGCGGTAGTCCGCACTTCCTAAAATGAAGATATCGTGTATACCCATAATGGAATCAATAATGGTATGCCATAAATGAAAAATACAGAAGCTTAAGGAAAGAATAAACATATTATATATCATATATAAAAATAGTGACATCATAATGGCCACCTTTTATGGTGTTAAATGAGTATTGAACAATCATCGTTTCGGGAGGCAGAATTTCGCCATCCACGGAAACCGTATGTTCATTAACCATTTGATGTAGTTGTGTGAGATTGTAGCTCGAATAAATCTTATAACAACATCCTAGTATATTGAATATACTGGTGTTGTTACAAAAGAATTAAATAAAAAAAATTTAGGGGGTTGGAGAAGCAAAATAAAACAAATGAACATGAGAGAATGAATTACTTTTAGAAGTGTAACTCCTTTTGATTTGAGCCTAAAGGATTCCTTTGAAAAGATTCTTCCCAAAGGTAATCCTCTAGGATGAGGAGAGGGATTTGGAGGGAGTAAATGGTCAGGGGATGGCCGATCCAAAGGCTTGAGGAGTGTGTGAAATGAGGTAGAGGTGGGGGCTTTTTATAAGAGGAGAGGAGGGGCACTTTTGGAAATCATGAAACTATTATTTTATTTTCAAAATTATATCGAATTTCTAAGGTCCCACATTGATATATTTCAAATATAAGAAGATAAGGATTCTAAATATTCCCATCCAATAGTTTTTGGACAAGTGTAGGTCTTAGATTTTATATTATCGTTTCATTTTATTTAAACTGTTCATTAATGAGGTCATCGTTGCATCATCATGATGTCATAATTAAATTAATTTATTTAATGTCAAAAAATTATAGAAAAAAATATCCTGATGTAGTAAATCGTTTTATCTTTCCAAAGAGTATTTATATACAAAAATATGATTAGTATAACCCCTTCTAAAAATTGTTTTAGTAAAACAATTTATGTTAGTGTCATTTTCACCTTTATTTTAAAAAAAAGTATTAAAGTCATTATCTCACCCAAGAGGCTCCATAGGGTCCCCAAAATCGACCCATGGGTTTTCTTGGTCGGCCATGACTCGTACAATAGGGGTAGGACAAGTGTTATGGTGTTTTCATATTTTTATAATATCATTTTTACCTTAAATTACACTAATTACCTCTAATCGCGATTAATGAAAAAAAGTTACTATTCACCAAAAAATTATTTTCATCCCATTGAACCACATTTTACATAATAATGACAACCATGTATGTCGGATTTTCAAAATTAAATACACATTAGTGGTAAACTTTCATTTAACTGAAAAATCAGTTTGTTTGATTACCACTTAGTGGTTTCACTATTCATAAAAAATTGGAGTTTTTCAGAAAATTACCAAAAATTCACTCTAAGATATATTCGATATTCTGAATTCAAAAATGATGTTTATATTACCTAATTCAAAGAATATATGTAGAATTAATTAAATTAATAATTAACTCCCACTGTCAAAACAAATAGCGTGTTTTTAAGAAACAATATATATCAAAAGATTTATATTTGTTTATGTTGAATCTCAAATTGAAATTAATTCCAAAGTCTACCATTGAATCAAATGGTAAAAATATTTTATGGTTTCACTTTAAAACCAATTCAAAAGATAATCTAATCATATAAATAAATTAGATTAAAATAGATTTTGAATTAAAATACAACATTTTTCACTTATTCATAAAAAATGAACTTTATCGGAAGAATAACAAAAACATACACAAAGTAAATTTTGATGTCCCAATTATAAAGAAGGATTTTATTTGGTCCAAAAGAATGTATAAGAGTGAACAAAACTATATTTAAAGAGGGTTCTCCATCAAAAGGTGATAAGTGAACATTTAGTGAAAACTAGGGCATATACGCCTAAAATTAAATTCTTTCCATATTTTAAGCCTTTATCTTTTATTGGATAAATGTAAAAACATTTAAAAACATATATAATAATATTTTAGTTATTTCTATCCATTCTCGCCAATACAATGGCTACATGTTAACTGCCATTTAAAATAATATTATTTTATTATTAGAGTGCAATGTAAGATTCCCAAGAAACTCGTTGTTGCGTGTTGGGTACGCCATCGAGCATAGCATCCCCTTTAAAGTCATATTAATATTTTATTCACAAATATGGATCAATATGAAAATTTCATATTCTTTATTTACCTGGGGTGTTACATATACCTTCTTACAACATCAAATAGGTTTCTCATAACATTTAAATTCATGAAAGGCAAAAAATGTTCAGTATCTTAGCTTTAATCCTAAGTCAAAATTATTTATTTTACAATCAAGATCCTGAATACAATATGGTGTATACCTTACTAATCAGGTGAAGTTTAATTCATATTAATCCACTGAATATTAATACTTCTGCCTATATTTTAATAATTTCATTTCAAAACTAATTTGAATTACCTTAGGAAAATATTTATCAACGAAAATATTATTACATTTACCTCATTCAATGGCATAAATCTCTACTATTTCTCTATTATTATTAAAAATTAACCACTATTGATTAGATTCACCATAAAATGGTAAATGGAAAAGTTTGATTTTATAATCATAACAACCCATTATTTCAAATATCTTTTTCATAGATTTAATACATCCCTCATCTACCACTGATTTCGAAGTTCCACTAAATGTTGGAGGGTGTTATCTAACATTTTTAAATAATAATATCTCCTTTAAAATCCATATAAGCATAAATAAATCGTAGAGGTAACTTGAGAAATCATTTTTATATCACTATTATAATCACCCTTGCCAATGGAATAACTCACCTAGTAAATTAAAATAATATCTTATGAGAAACCAAATCGGTTAAGTCTATCCATTTTCCTAATGCACCAGAGAGCTATATCAGGATCACCCATCATCATGAGCCATATCATTCTCACCCATCACCATGAAATATATCAGGATCACCTATTATCAAAAATAATTCCAAATAACCATAACATAATCCTAAAAAATGAAATATTTCATTTCCATTATCATACTCATAATAATATTTTTTACACCCATAGGAAAACATTTCTAGATATTAAAATATCCATTCCAATTAAAACTAATTTTGAAAATAACTAGAACAATAAAATGAGGGGTTTTTACTTGAATAGAACATTGAATATTATAAATGAATCAAAATATCATATAATACTTATAGTGGTGGAAAAATATTTTGTTGTTGTATATGTTAAACTAGAATATTCATTTTTCATCTTTTTCAAAACATTCTGTATAAAACAGAAAAAATATTTATTTTAAAAAACATTTAAATAATGTGAGAATTTTCATATAATTTAATTTTTAACTCATTTATTTATATATAAATATATCCATAAAATTATTTTAAGATTATGTACATGGTAGATATTTTTTTGAAAATAAATATTTAAAACTATTAAAATGTGATTTTTATGGTAAAGTGTCCCTTACTACGAGTCTGAATCATCACGTAAATTCTTTATATTCTCAAATAATAAAATTATTTTAAATATTTAAATTCTTAATAAACTTTTAAAGTTTATTATTCCTTTTATTTTATTTATTATAATGTTTATTAAAATTATTTAATCAATTAAGTTTGTGTTCGATGTTTTGATGATATTCAGCTAATATATCCAAAATGACATTGGTAAGTTGAATATGGTCACTGAGGTAATTATCCCCTAATCTCTAAAATAATAATCATGATATAATTACGATTTTTATGAATTAATTATACTTTAAAAGCCAAACATTAAATATGGTTATAAAAAATTAATTACATTACAATCATGGAAATTGTAGGGCGTATGTATGTATGAGTAATGTTTTAATTTTTAAAAGTGAATGATGGAAATAAGGTAAATATAATTTTATATTTACATAGTTATCATTATATAATAAATATAATATTATTTCTTTAAATACACTTATTTATATAATCCATGTGATGTGGTCATGAAAAATGAATCACATCGATTCGTGGAGGTTTTAATTCATACGTACGCACGAACGACATTATCATTTTTCAATGGATGGGAATGTAAGAAATAATATTTTATATTATATTAAAATAATGATAAATATTTCATAAATATCATATATATATATATAAATTAAATCCATCATTATAACTATTCTTGAGAGGCCGTAATGAAAAACGAATTACACCGATTTACATGACGTTGGCCCGCTATACACAAAAATGATGGTTCTGTTTCTCATTTGATGGAAGAGGGGGAAGGATATAAGTAATGAAATTAACATAAAAAATCACAATATATGTAAGATAGTTTCTTTAATAGTTAATCATGTTTCAAGAATATTTTAATGTTCTGTAAGAATAAATAAAACAAAACTAATTGGTTAGGAACTATACCTCTTCTTCAGACAACCACTTTAGTTTTATACCTAAATCCTTCCGATGAGGGATTTATGATCAAAACAAGTCCTATAGGATGTCTGTATGGATTAAAGTAATGAATTTTTAAAATGATTTTATGAACCAAAATTCTATTGATGTGTGGATGTGATGGGAGAGGGGGTTTTCTTTTATAATTATGACAAAGGACACACTTGGAATTTTAAAAATAAATAAAATGTTTTCATGTATTACTCAAGAAAAATGTATTAAAATGGATCATTTAATAATATTAGATGAAATAGGATATAATTTTTCCACCAAATAGAATTTATAAAATTTTATAGGTTATTTAAACCCATATCACTTAAGTTTTACCCATGTTAAACTTATTTTAACTTTATCCTTGGTAACATAATTTTAATATTTTTATTATTCATTATAACAAGAAATTAAGTCAAACTTATTAAATAATATTAATAATGATTATTAAAAAAATTTAATTCATTTTAAAAAATTCAATTCATAGATGTGGAAGAATCTAATTTAAAATTAAACCCAGAAAATTGGATGATAAACAGTTTTTTATAAAAATGTATTTCAAGTATAAAAATGTTTTTATACCAAATTCAAGTATAAAATTATTTCTAAATACAATAATTTGATTATATATAAAATAATTTCACTAATATTTCTTTGAAAACATTTTAAAATAATAATTAACTTTGTAAATTCTTGAATGAAAAAGATAGCTTTCAATAAAAATCATTATTTTCACTATTCACTGAAAAATCTAACTTTTCATAAAATTATGAAAAAATCATCCTAAGATAAATTTGACATCATGAATTAGAAAATGAAGTTAATTTTTAAAAATTTAAATTCTATAATTGAAAAATTAATCTTTCAAATAAAACCATATAGTGCGTGAAAACCCAATTTGGTTAGAAATAAAGTATTATCCTTTTGACTAAAATTTTTACTAATATTCTTATAATGATTATATCTATATAAAATATAATTAATGAATATTTATAGGACATGAAAATATTTATCTTTACATTACTTGGGTTGTTACACTAAAAGATGCCCAACATTATAGAGTCTTATTAGGGAATTAAATATAGCATAGTATGGATGAGAATTATAATTTTAATTGGGTCTTTAAATGTGTGGTGGAGGGTTCCTTTTATAAGTAAGAGGTGTGGAATTTTGAAAATACTTATTACATAATGTAAAAGTAAAATTTATTTCCAAGGAAAGTGGATTCATGTTTTTCAAATAATTAAGATAATATTAAGAGGGTTTGACTGATCCCTCATCTACTTATATGAAGATAATTTTTTATGATATTTTAGGTATTTTTTCCTTGATTTAACACCATTTATTTATTTTATTCATTACTATGGTGAATGACCTTTAAATTGGTAATGTGTTTTTATACCAAAAACAATTAAATTAAATTTTTTCATAATTTGAAAATATTGATTCAAAATATAAAATATATTTTATCTGATTCTATTTCTTAAAGTGATAAAAACTATTTTCAATATAAAAATGCATAGTGCAGAAAAAAAAAATTAGAAAAAAAATTAAGCATAAAATAAATTTATTCTTATTCATTGATAAGAAAAAATAACTAAATTAATTTTAATTTTTATATATACATATATACATTACTAAATATATTCAGTAAATTCATTATTAAATAGTGATTAATTTAGTTTATTATGATAAAAATTCACAACATATATAAAAAAATTAAATTATTTGAAAAATATATTTGTTTACCATTAAAATATTTTAATATTATTTTAAATTAAATAATTATCAGTGAATGAAATATTATTAATTTTTTTAATTTATATAAACCATTAATTTAATTATATTTCAAATTTATTAGATGATAAATTTAATTTTTCAATAAAAACATATAATATTAAAATTTTAAATAAAATATTTCTAATTATCCATGAGTAATAAAATTAATATTATTTCTAATTACTTAATTATTTATTATATTTAATTTAATTTTTATACAAATCACTAATTTTATTTCATAAATCCTTTTTATTAAAAACATTCTTTCAAAGTAATAAATTTTATTAAAATTTTTAATTCCCCAAAAAATAGAATAAATGTAATGTTCTCAATGAATTACTATACATTTTTATATTCTAAACTCATTTATTTTATTTAAAATAAATTATTTATAATATAAATAAATATATTTAACATCTAAATAAAATTTATATATATCAACTACATATTTGTAACTCTAAACTGGTAATGTGTTTGTTGGTATTATACCCAACGACTATATACCCCGGTTTAATGGTAAAATACTAGCTATATTACCCATGTTATATTCTCTAAATTAATTCAATTACAACTTTTCAAATCACACATCTCATTCCATTAATTTTCATTTCATATTTAAAAATTATTTCTTTATTCATGATTTTTTTATTATAAGTTCAGTTCTAATGATAGTAATGTATATGGGTGAAGGTGATCTATTGTATTTTATAATTATAAAGTATTATTCTTTACTATTTATTATCATATTTTAATTTATTCTAATTTAAGTTATGTAATCATCCATATAATTTAGTAATCCATGGTATGTATATCATAGATTCAATTACCTTTTTTGAAATTTTTTAGTATGAGGGAATGAAGTTTCTTTAGTTTGATTCATATCTTGAATAGATTATTTTTTAACTTCTCAAATCACACATTAAATTTCTACTTATAAAAATTATATGTTTATACATATCTTTTAAAATGATTTTCACCAAGAATTAAATTTTTTTGTTGCTTACAAAGGCTCAATAGTGTATCAAGTTGAGTCCATGAGTTGACATAATGCATCATAAGGTTTCTCAATTCTTTAAATTCATGTTCTCATGTAAAAAGGTAAAATCATTATTGAGATGAATGTGAGAAATAATAGGTTGCAATATTTAGTTTTTGAATTAAAATATATTGTTTTGTTATATCATTTCAAACTTGATTTCCATAATATTTCTAGGCACGATATGAGTGTAATACTTGAAGAAATGGTTTGTTAAAAAAATATTTAAAACTTCCTATAATTTTTATTATAATATAGATATATACTTTTTGTATATCACCCTCCTCCATAGATTTATAAAGGACTATAATACCTTCTTTTGAATGTGATATGGTGAAAATTTGATGAAGTCCCTTATGTTAATTACCTAATTGAGTAACTTGGAAAAGTTGTGTCTTTAAAATATGAATGAATGATTTGAAAGACCTGTAATAATATTTCAATATATAAGTAGAATTTGATATGTTGTAAAGTAGTTTGAAAGTGGTATAAATTTTAAAAAATGTTGAAGGATCACTTGATCTATATTTCTCAATAATGATTGTAATTAAACCGTCTAAGATTCATAAGATATTCATGAAAAAATATATCCCTTCTATATTGATAAATTTTCTTTAATCAACTGAAATAAACATAGTTAAACATTAAATGAATGTTATACTAAAAAATTATAACATGATTAATTACCTTATAACTTTAGTCATAAAAAATATAACCCAAAATATATAAAATTTTCTTAATTATTCTTACATGGTTCTCTCTAATTTCAACCATCAATTAAAAACAATTCTAGTGTGAGTAATAATAGTAATATCAAATTCTTCCATGATATGAATAAGAAAACTGATCATATGATTTCTTAACCAATGTAACCTTCCTGATAGTCTATAATACATTTAGTCCAACCTATGTCACTTATGGTTTAACTAGGTATTTTTTAAGTTGGGTTCTCTTATAATTATTAACTTAATCGAAAAATATATATAAATCCAAAATTATCACAATATTTTCTCACTATATTCCAAACCTAAAAATCCAAGAATCATATTCTATGAAAATTAAACTAAACATTTTTCCCATAAAAACATTAAATATGTATAAAATCACACATATAATATAATAATATAATAATATTTTACTAAAATAATCTGAATTACCTTATCATGAATCACTTTTTAATACATAAGGTTATCTATACTACTCAAATTATATTCCCAAAATCAATTAAATTTTTTTCCTAATTAGAAATAATTTCCTCAACATCAAATCACATACTTATTCTAATGGTCCTCAATACCCCAGCCATGCATTCATTCTAATACCCATTAAACTCCTCCAAAATATCATTAATCACTTTAATTCCCAATTACATAATACATTAAAAGAGAATATATACCTTTTAATATTTGATAAAACATAAACTTATAAACCCATTATAGTAATTAAAACTTTTAAATAATCCTCAACTTATAACATCCTAACTTTTAAAATTATATAAACTCTAATTTTATATCAATTGTAACACTCAAACCCACACCCCCATATTTGGTGCTGAAAACATACTTGATTTAATGAAAACTATGATATCCAAAACATAACTATCCCATTATGACATGAATTATAGAAAATATGTTATCACCTACATACCTGATACCATTTAAGTTTTCATGTTGTAGGGAATTAAGAAAAACTATTTCATAACAATTCTCATATTTCTCTACTAAATGGATATTTTCCCACTATACTAAGAACACATTATTTCTAAAAAGGTTTTCAAACACTCAAAAAATTCCCCTATATAATACTTCCTTCTAAACATAATCTAGAATAATATTTTCAAGGAAATGGTGAAACCAAAGGAGTTAGCTCAAATTCTTAGTAAGGGAAATCTTATAAACATGTCATAAAGAAGTTAGGTCATAAAAATGTAAGAAAACATGAGCTTGTAATATATATATATATATATATATATGATTTAAATAAAAATGGAATCATAACTGTCTTCCATATATCATAAAATGAAATATTAGATAAAAATATCAAATATATATCATTCTATAATAAAAGGGATACTTAAGATAATAATCATCATCCATAGAGTATAACATAGATATGTGATATAAAATAGGAATTTTGAATAATAATAAGCATATGAAATCATAACATTGTGAACATAACTAACCAAAATAATTTTTATTATTAAATTTCTGAGTTTAGATAAATGAAATCATTTTTATGCATAAAAATGAAAACATAGCTAACCACAATCATGTCTATGCATAAACTTGTCAGAAAACCCAATCAATCTCATACATAACAATATTATATAATGAGATATAATGCTTTAAAAATGATTTAGAGAACTATAATAGAGCCAATTACCATATCATAATGTTAAACCATACATATGTGTGCCATATGAAATCAATCATATAACATATCATGAAAAAACACATGGAAATAAAGTAGGTTCTACATCATTTCCAAATAGTGTCATATAACATGAAATCAAGAGTATATTAGTTTATTATTGACATTAAATCTCCTAAGAGGAGTATAAACTCATTTATAGGATGATCATAAATATTAATCGATAGGATTTATATCATATAGAAGTATAGATAAAATGTAATTTAAGTCATGAAAAAGATTTTTAAGAAATAATTTTCCATATTTTTATAAAATTCAAAGTTAAAAGTAACTTCCAAAAAAATATTCAAGAAAATTAAAGGAATACCTTATAAAACATCCATTAAAAAGAATACCAAATTATGGAAACCTAAAAATAAGTAAGGTTTATGTAAATAAATGTAGAATGTAAGATAAAAATATATAAGTGTGAAAAGTAATTCCTTTTTATATTTTTGGTGGTTTTAAAAAATACCCATATTGATGGGGTTGAAATTTTTATTTTTGAAAATTGATAAAGATAAATATGAGCAATATAGAAGATAATTCATATTCTGATTTCATAGTAATAAAACAAAAAAATCAGTAATAATTAATATATGTATGGAGGAAAAGATCCATTATAAATAATATGAATTATACTTAACAACATTATATTTTAAAAATAATTATATCCATAAATGAATACGATTTTTATGTAAATATGAAATTTCAGATCGTATAATTATAAAATAACATATATAGTAGATAAATTGTGGAATAAATTAATCTTATAAGATAATATTTACGGAATAAAGTTCATGACCTAATGAAAAGGAAATTCAGTCTACAAAACACTTATAATTTGGGTAATGAATAAGGAGATTGAAAAATGAAAGAGGGGAATTGAAATAGATCTATAAATATAATTAAAAAAGATAATTATGTAAAAAAAATATGAAATATTTAATGTATAAACCATACAAATAGAAATAGGTTTGTAATATAAACATGTCTCAAATAAGGGAAAATGAGATGAAAACCCTTTATGAGCATCACGATTTTTGAAGTAAGAATCCTGTGGAAAAGAGTTTATGAGAAATAAATTTAAATCCTGATTAAATAAAGAAATAATTTAATAAAATACAATCATAGGGTGGAAGAAAAAAATATTATAAGGATGAAGTACATGAATAAAGGTCATAAATCAGTGAAATAATATTAAGTTAACAACAACCATTGACTTGGATTCCACTCGGTCAGGAATGCTCTAATATCTTATATTGTCACGACCCCCTCCCACCAAAGATGACCCTCCTGAGCTGGCAATGGTGAAAGGGAGATAATGACCCCCCGAGTCCCGCCTCCAGTAGGCCCCAGGGTGGCGACTAGCACTGAGGGTATGAGTTTTCACAAATATGGGAGGCATTACCCTTTTATTATTTTAAGATCAGGAAATAGGACAAGTCAACCACCAAAAGGGAAAGAACAAGTGTATAGAAATAAACCCAAACCAAGCCCACATGCATGTTTAAATAATTTTATAACAAGGTGCAAGTACAAGAAAGCTCAAAGTACAATACCAAAAGAAAACAAGAGTACAACCACAGCAACAACTCCAACTGCCCAACTAGTAGGGTCCCACACGGCCCTGGTAGTCCTCCTAGAAACCTAAAAGTAAATTTAGGGTGATCATACAAGTATACTCAGTAGGGAAACCTAAAGCTCTCGTGCACAAGTGGGGAGACATTCTAATGTCCCGTGAGAACAACAGAAGAAACCTATAAAGGAATTCTATCCACCCAACATCACCAGCCACACTCACCAAAACACAATCACAACAGGTAGTAGTATATAAGAATAAGAGTATTGGGTACCCCGCACCATTTCCCTTTAGTTAGCTGCTCTTCTTAATGGCGAACATCCTGACGTTGCCACACTCTCCCCGCCCGCACACACCTGGGCCTCACAACCATGTAACCCGCCCCCACACACCTGGGCCTCACAACCACGTATCCCGCCCACACACACTTGGGCCTCACAACCACGTATCCTGCCCGCACACACCTGGGCCTCACAACCACATATCCCACCCGCACACACCTGGGCCTTACAACCACTTATCCCACCCGCACACACCTAGGCCTCATCCCAAAGATTCTTGGGAAACAGTAAAACCTGCCCGAAGAGTCTTGGTCTAGAACCACCCCAATCAAAACCTACCCGAAGAGTCTTGGGTGTAAGGTCACCTCAAGCCATCACATCCTAGGGAAGAAGGAGCAGGAAGGAGCTAGTAACTATGGGAAAACACCCTCTACCATGAAATGGGAGTGTTCGACACTAAGTTCTCAACATGGGTGGGGTGCGTCAAAACACAAAGATACAGTTACATATATGTATCCCAAACACAGAGCCTAACCTATGGCTTCTAAACAGAGAAACTGAGCACGTGCCTCGACACTGCTACTATGAAGCATGCATACAAAAAACAACCCCAATCCCATTTAGGTTTTCACGTTTCAGTAGAATTATTTTATTAATTCCTTAACTACTAGGAAACTATCCACAACCAACCACATCGATCGTTCATAAAACATATCCCTGCCATCCACAAATCAAGTTAGAAAAACACAAGAAACACAACCAAGTGCCTCTCATTAACCAACCAACCCCATTGATTATTATTCCCTTTCCATTACCATGCCCCACCATTCATTAACTCTTCCACTTTTATTTATTATTCACAACCCATAGTTCGTTCACATTTAAACCCATCCCTGCAGCTCTGCTGCCAACCACCATAACCACAACCACACCGAAACCCGTACATAATTATCCATTTAATACAATTTATCATAGCCCTGCTGCCCATAACCAACATAAAATTCACACCAACCCACAAAAAAGTCAATCGCATCCCCACTGCTCACCCGATCCACAACAACCCACAAAACACCCCCATCACATGCCACGTATCCAATCCAACACCCACATGTTCATTATTCCATTTTGTTTAACCGAGGTGATCACACAAGGGTTCCAAATTTTAATCATCTGACTTTACGTGATTCACCAAATTCCACATTCAACAAAGTTCCATTCACAAAAACGGTCTTGAAAGATAGGGCAACATTTAATTGCGCAAGCAAAGGACCCCAACTATCGTGATTTTTAGTAGGCATAAGACTATTCAATTCACAACATAATATCATAGGATATAAATAGAAATAAACATAAAAACTTCCCCATCCCCGTTCTTTAACCAGTTATTATCTTTATTTGATGGTTCAACTGTTTCATATGAAAACAGGAGGTTACCCACCCCGCATGATGCACAAATTAGAGAGACGAAGGTAAGATCCCTACCTCAACAGGTTCTGATCACAATGCTCCCCTGGATCAACTTTAGAAGACTTCCGTCGGTGACCTTCACTTCTGTCGAGTCCCGGAAAAACTTCCTCAGGTGGAAGTCGGAAAGTAAAGGCTTAAGGAAAGACAATGGTTCCAAGCTCAGATGTTCCGCCTCATCGTTACGATCCCGTGGCCGCTGACGGATCGTAAATCAGAGCTCGAACGAAGAAGTTATGGAAGAAAAGGACCCTTCGAGTCTCTTGGGAGAGATCTGCTCAGAGGAATGGGGAGGAGAGGGATGAGTTGAAAACGAGGAGGGGACCCCTCCTTTTATATGCGAGAAAATCAAAAGTACACAACGTATAATTTATGGTACACGGCATATACTCGGCTGTTTCACACGGTCACCACGCGGCTTCCAAAATGGCCTTCAATGCGGAACACGACTGTTGACTGGTCAACACATGGCTTGAAGGTAACGCATACGCGGGGAGAGACTACACGGCATGTAGTATTGGATACACGGTGTGTACCCATTTATTTCACACAGCTAGGAAACTGCTCCATCACGGAACACGACCATTGACTGGTCAACACACGGTAACGCGTACGCGGGGAGATACTACACGGCGTGTAGTATTGGATACATGGAGTGTACCCATTTATTTCACACAGCAAGGACATGGCCTTCTACACGGGGTATACCTGGAGAGGGGGTACATAGCGTGTACTCACACTACACGGCGTGTAGTTTCAAAATTCTGAAAAAGTGTGGGAAAATTCCATTTTACCCTCCAGAACACTTCGTGACCTTATTTTTGACAAAGGTATGGGCTGAAGAGGTTTGGGCCATTACATTAGATACCTCTTTAAACATTTTTGTCTTCAAGAATTCAAAAACCAACCCAGAGGAAACCCAACAAGATACCTCTTAGGGTTCTCGTTATAACAGGAACCCAACCAACAACCCTAATCATATGTGTTAGGAATTCCTTCTCCTATGTCAAGATATTATCCTCTTTAGGCGGCACTGACTCGTCTGCACGGGTTTAATCCCCGAACATGTGGTTTGGGGAAATTCATTCTCCTATGTCGAGATATTATCCGCTTTAGGTGGCACTGACTCGCCCGCAGGAGTTCAATCGCATCCGCATTAATTCATCTCGATTAAGGATCAGGTTTTCCCTTTTTCCCACACATCCGAACATGTTACACACTTGGAGAGAACAAGGAAAACAAAACGTCTCACAACCGACAAGCCAAACATTCCATATATCAAAGGTACAGAGTATAACATCAACAAAAAGCTCAGAATAACAAGGAAAAACACAGGTCAAAACAACTCCAAGTACTGAGCGTGCATTTGGGTCTCCCACTCCCAAGTGCTCTCCTCGAGGCCGCCATGCCTCCACAACACACGAACCAACAGAATGGTTCATCCACGGAGCACCTTCTCTTTACGATCCTGGATTTTGACTGGTCGTTCCTTGAAGGTCTGGCCGTCTCCCATATCTAACTCTCCCCAGTCGATAATGTGAGAGTCGTTGTGCAAGTACTGACGAAGCTGGGAGACGTGGAAGACGTCATGAACCTTCTCCAACTGAGGTGGTAGGGCCAGCTGCTATGCCACCTTGCTGACTTGCCTCAGCACCTCAAAAGGTCTGATGAACCTAGGGGAGAGTTTACTCCCCTTCCCAAACCTCCGCTGCCCCCGTCAAGGGGAAACCTTCAAGAACACATGATCTCCCACCTCGAACTCCAAAGACCTCCTCTGACGATTAGTATAAGACTTTTTTCAGTCTTGAGCCACTTTCATCCTCCCACGTACAAGCTGGACTTTCTCTGTGGTGATCTGCACTACCTCTGGCCCAAAAGAACCTGTCTCTCCAACCTCTACCCAGCAAATGGGTGAACGACATGGTCTTCCAAACAAAGACTCAAACGGTGTCATGCCAATAGTAGAGTGGAAGCTGTTGTTGTAGGAAAACTCTACTAAAGGCAAGTGTCGTACCCATGATCCTCTGAAATCCAGAACGCATTCTCGTAGAATGTCCTCCAGCGTCTGGATAGTTTGCTCTGTTTGTCCATCGGTCTGGGGGTGCAAAGCATTGCTAAGGCATAGCTGGGTGCCAAAAGCATGTTGTAACCCCCCCCCTAGACTCGTGAGGTAAACCGAGTATCCCAATATGAGACGATAGTCTTTGGGACTCCATGCAACTGCACAACCTCGTCTACGTACCTCTGTGCTAAGGTACTCACTGGGCCTAACTCCTTGCTAAGAAGTGAGCTGATTTTGTAAGTCGATCCACCACTACCCAGATAGCATCATAACCACCCTAATCTCTAGGTAGTTCTATGACGAAGTCCATTGATATTTCATCCCACTTCCACTTGGGGACATCTAAAGGATGCAACAAACCACTGGGAACACGGTGTTCAGCCTTCACTTGCTGACACACAAGGTATTTAGCCACAAACTCCGCCACTCCCGTTTCACCCCGGGCCACCAAAATTGTTCCCTCAGGCCTCGGTACATTTTTGAAACTTCTGGATGTACTGCCAAGGCTGAGCTATGGGACTCATGGAGAACTCCCTCATGCATTTCCGCTGGAACAAACAACCTTCCATGGAAAAGCATCTGATGTCGGCTGTCCTCTGACCATCCTTCTGGAGCGTTCCCCTGATCGAAACGATCCCGCATCACTTCCGCCTCGGAGTCCCCCCACTGAGACTCTTCCACCTGCTGAAACAAGGAGGACTACACCGTCATCTGAAACAAACAGCCTCTAACACCTTCTACCCTTGCATCCAAGTGCAAGGCGGCCAACTCTCCCATCACTTTCTAAGAATCAGTGGATTCCCGAACCACTTCCTTATGAGACTTCCTGCTTAGGGCATCAGCCACAACGTTTCTCTTACCTTCAGTGTAAGAGATCTCGAAGTCATAGTCTTGGAGAAACTCAAGTCCCATATTCACTGCTGTAAGTTCAGTTCACGCTGGGAGAAGATATATCGCATGCTCTTGTGATCTGAGAAGACAACAAAGTGCTCCCCAAAAAGGTAATGTCGCTACAACTTTAGTGCGAACACTACTTCTGCATGCTCTAGGTCATGGGTGGTATAGTTACACTCCTGAGGGCGTAACTTCCTAGACCCATAACAGATCACTCCCTTCCTCTGCAACAGCACACACCCCAGAACAAGGCCAGAAGCATCACAAAACACCTCATACAACAACCCTTCCTCTGGTAACCTGAGTACGGGAGCACTGACCAACTTATCCTTCAGGTAGTAGAAAGCTTTCTGGAACTGCTCGCTCCATAGGAAGACCCGGTTCTTCTTAGTCAAAGATTTCAATGGAGCAGAAACTCGAGAGAAGTCTGAAACGAACCTCCGATAGTAACCTGCTGACCCCAGGAAACTACGAACTTATACCACACTCTTGGGTGCTGCCCAAGAAAAAACTGCCTCTACCTTCGATGGGTCCACTAACACTCCATGCTGAGACACCATGTTCCCAAGTAAGTGTACTTCTTGCATCAAGAACTTACACTTCGTCAATTTCCCATAAAGATGGTTGTGTCGAAGGACTTCCAATACTGCCCTGAGATGCTCAACGTGCTCCTCCTTTGATCTTCAGTAGATCAGGATGTCATCGATAAACACAATTGATGAACCGGTCCAGAAACTCTCGGAAGAAAAAGTTAATAAGTCCCATGAACATGGCCGGTGCATTCGTAGCTCCAAACGGCCTCACTACAAACTCGAAGTGCCCATACCTACACCTGAAATCCATCTTCGAGATGTCACTGTCCTTTACCCTTAGCTGATGATATCCATATCGTAGATCAATCTTGGAAAACCAACCTGCTCCGCTCAGTTGGTCGAAGAGATCATCTATCATTGGAAGGGGGTAACGGTTCTTGACCGTTACCTAGTTCAACCTTCGATAGTCTATGCATAGCCTGAGACCACCATCTGCCTTCTTCACGAACAAAACTAGAGCTCCCCATGGCGATACACTGGGTCAAACAAAACCCTTCTCTATCAGATCATCAATCTGAATCCGCAACTCCCACAACTCTGAAGGTTCCATCCAATAAGGGGTCATCGAAATCGGATGGGAACCAGGCTGTAAGTCTATCCCAAACTCAATGGGGGGGGGGGTAGAGTCACAACCTCATCAGGAAAAACATCAAGGAACTCCCCAACAACCTCTGGGATGTCCATCATGTCTCTATCAGTGGGAACCATTGATAACCATCATAACAAGGAAAGTAGAGGCTTCACATGCCAGCTTCCTACCTGATAGCTCCTCTCGCCAACAAAAGATATGCGCTTCCCATCCACGTCGGAGAACACGACTTTTATCCAGAAGCAGTCGATAACGGAACTAACAGAAAACAACCAATCGATGCCTAGGATGACATCATATGGCTTCATCTGTAACAGAAGAAGGTCCCCCCTAGATCGATGTTGTCCCAACGTCAGCCCACATCCCCGGAAAACACTAGATACGCTGGTCTGGCCTCCAACTGGTGTACTCAGCACTAGTGGTACAGAAATTATCTCTACGTCTAGTCCCAAAGAATGGTCTAGACTAGGGGCAACAAAGGAGTGTGAAGCTCCCAAATCGAACAAAGTAGAAACAAGAGTGTTGAACAGAAAAATCATACCTCACACCACCTCTAGTCCTGCTAGAGCTGCCAACTCTGCTGTGTGAAACTGTCGACGCCCAGCTCTTCTACCTCTCTGATGTCGACCACCTCCCCGACCACTCCCTGGTCGAGGTCCCTGAGGAGCACCCTGAGGTCGACCCCCTCCTACAAAGTCTTCCCTCGGAGGGGCATGGTCCTGCTACTACTGGAAGGGCCTCGCCGGCAACTGGTGCTGCTGAGGTGGGCGCTGAACCTGCCCACCTCCACCGTACTAAGCATAGGTTGGGCACCGACTCTGAATGTACCTGAAACCTCCACAAGAAAAACACTTTAGTCCTAGGCTCGTGAAAAGGGGATGAGGACCTGAAGATCTGAACTGGAACTGCTAGGGCATGCTCCCCACTGGCCTGAACCTGGAAGGTCCCGTCGTAGGAGACCTACTGCTGACTGCCTTCTCCTTCGACGAGCCCGGCTGGATCCCCTCTCATGGTGCACCTCCCAGCGAGTGCATAATCTCTACAACCTCTGACTTCTTCTATACTTCCAATTACATCGGAAGGGTGAAGGGGGTAACAACATACTGGAGTGAAGGACGAAGTGCCTCCTCCAAACGTCTCGCCCGAGACTCCACATCTAGAAAGAGATCTGGAGAAAATCACAGGAGATCCTTGAACTTGATCTCCAAATCTCATACTGACATACTCCCTTGCTGAAGGGAGAGTAACTCCTGCCACTTCTCCACCTTGATCATGGAAGAAAGGAATTCCTCTCGGAATTCCTTCTCAAAGTCAGCCCAGAAAACCTCTGCCTCTATCCTCTCTCTGAGTTAGAGCATCCACCACTATCACGCCGTACCTCTCAGCTGACTGACTGTTAGGGGAACCCAGTACTCCCTCAGAGCACGAATCAAGGTAAAAGTGATCCATAGCTCCTCAATCCACCCCTCTGTCTCCGTATCCGAAGTACTACCATCGTACTTCTTGAGGGTTTGCCGCTGGAAAGAACGGAGAGTCTTCTTCTACTGGCTATCTTCCTCCTCTCAGTCAATCCTCAACTGATTGACCACCTGAATCTGTTGGGCCTCGGCTATCTGATCCACCCGGGGAAAATGTCCAGGTGCCATATGTATATAGTAAACAAAGATTTCCTAAGACCAACTAGTAATGAAATTTCTCAGGGTTTCATTTTTTTATTTTATTTCAATTTATTTCCCAGAACACCAAAATCATGTAAAACACAATCACGATGATGCATGTACCTTCCCTAGGGTCTCTACCCTACAATCAATGTAGTCTCACTTGGTCGTTCGGTAGGCTCAGAGTCCTTGCATCGGATCACGGGGGGGCCTAAAATCTGGTGTCCTACCCGGTCTTCCCTGGCCTATGTCACGCACCAAGATTAACTAAAATTGTTTCCCTACCATCCCATGCAATCCTCATTGTGCCTAACTCCAGACTCCATACTATATCTCAACCATCACATTTGATACCATTCTGTCACGACCCCCTCCCACCAAATATGCCCCTCCTGAGCTGGAAATGGTGAAAGGGAGATAATAACCCCCGAGCCCCGCCTCTAGTAGGCCACGGGGTGGCGACTAGCGCCAAGTGTATGAGTTTTCACAAATATGGGAGGCATTACCATTTTATTATTTTAATATCAAGAAATAGGACAAGTCAACCACCAAAGGGGAAAGAACATGTATATAGAAATAAACCCAAACCAAGCCCACATGCATGTTTAAAACAATTTTATAACAAGGTGCAAGTACAATAAAGCTCAAAGTACAATACCAAAAGAAAACAAGAGTACAGAAACTACAAAAACTCCAACTTCTAGACTAGTAGGGTCCCGCACAGCCCCGGTAGTCCTCCTGGAAACCTAAAAATAAACGTAGGGTGAGAATACAAGTATACTCAGTAGGGAAACCTAAAGCACTCGTGCACAAGTGGGGAGACATCCTAATGTCCCGTGAGAAGAACAGAAGAAACCTAGAAAAAAATTCTATCCACCCAACCTCACTAGTCACACTCACCAAAACATAATCACAACAGGTAGTAGTATATAAGAACAAGAGTATTGGGTAACCCACACCATTTCTCATTAGTTAGCTGTTGTTCCTAATGGTGAACATCCGGACGCTGCCACACTCTCCTCGCCCGCACACACCTAGGCCTCACAACCACGTATCTCGCCCGCACACACCTGGGCCTCACAACCACGTATCCCACCCGCACACACCTGGGCCTCACAACCACATATCCCGCCCGCACACAGTTGGGCCTCACAACCACGTATCCCACCCACACACACCTGGGCCTCATCCCGAAGATTCTTGGGAAACAGTAAAACCTACCCGAAGAGTCTTGGGCTAGAACCACCCCAATCTAAACCTACCCGAAGAGTGTTGGGTGTAAGGTCACCACAAGCCATCACAGCCTACGGAAGAAGGAGACGGAAGGAGCTATTAACTATGGGAAAACACCCTCTCCCATGAAATCGGAGTGTTTGGCACTGTGTTCTCAACATGGGTGGGGTGCGTCAAAAGAAAAATATGCATATACATATATTTATACCAAACACACATCCCAACCTATGGTTTCTAAACAGAGAAACTGAGAACATGCCTCAGCACTTCTATTACGAAGCATGCATACAACAAACAACCCCAATCCCGTTTAGATTTTCACGTTTCAGAAGAATTAGTTTATTAGTTCCTTAAGTACTGGGCAAATATCCACAACCAACCACATTGATTGTTCATAAAACATATCCCTGCCATCCACAAAACAAGTTAAGAAAACACAAGAAACACAACCAAGTCCCTCTCATTAACCAACCAACCCCATTGATTATTATTCATGTTCCATTACCATGACCCACCATTCATTAACTCTTCCACTTTTATTTATTATTCACAACCCATAGTTCGTTCACATTCAAACCCATCCCTGTAGCCCCGCTGCCAACCACCATAACCAAAACCGCACTGAAACTCGTACATCATTATCCCTTTAATACCATTTATCGCAGCCCCGATTCACATCACCAACATAACATTCACACCAACCCACAACCAAGTCAACAGTAGCCCCGCTACTCACCTGATCCACAACAACCCACAAAACACCCCCATCACATGCCACATATCCAAGCCAACACCCACATGTTCATTATTCCATTTTGTTTAACTGGGGTGATCACACAAGGGTTCCAGTTTTTAATCAGCCAACTTTACGTGATTAACCAAATTCCACATTCAACAAAGTTCCATTCATAAAAACGGTCTAGAAAGATAGGGAAACATTTAATTGCGTAATCAAAGGCCCCCAACGACCGTGATTTTCAGTAGGCATAAGCCTATTCAATTCACAACATAATATCACAGGATATAAATAGAAATAAACATAACAACTTCCCCATCCCCATTCTTTAACCAGTTATTATCTTTATTTGATGGTTCAACTGTTTCTTATGAAAAAAAGTGGATACCCACCCTGCATGATGTACAATTTAGAGAGACGAAGGTAAGATCCCTACCTCAACAGGTTATAATCACAACGCTCCCCCAGATCAACTTTAGAAGACGTCCGTCGGTGTCCATCACTTCTGTTGAGTCCCAGAAAAACTTCCTCGGATGGATTTTTGAAAGGAAAGGCCAAAGGAAAGACAACGGATCCAAGCTCAGAAGTTCTTCCTCGTCGTTATGATCCCGTGGCCACTGGTGTATCATAAATCAGAGCTCAGACGAAGAAGTTATGGAAGAAAAGGATCCTTCGAGTCTCTTGGGAGAGCTCTGCTCAGAGGAATGGGGAGGAGAGGGGTGAGTTGAAAAGGAGGAAGGGACCCCTCCTTTTATAGGCGAGAAAATCAAAAGTACACAGTGTGTACTTTATCGTACACGGCCTATACTCGGTCATTTCACACGGTCACCATGCGGCTTCCAACAGGGACTTCAACGCGGAACGTGGCCGTTGACCGGTCAACACACGGCTTGAAGGTAACGCATACATGGAGAGAGACTACACGGTGTATAGTATTGGATACACGGCGTGTACCAATTTATTTCACACGACAAGGACACAGCTCCAACATGACACATGGTCGTTGACTGGTCAACACACGGTAACGCGTACGCTGGGAGAGACTACATGGCTTATAGTATTGGATACACGACATGTACCCATTTATTTCACACAGTAAGGACACGGCCTTCAACACGGGGTATACCTAGCGAGGGGGTACACAGTGTGTACTCACACTACATGGCGTGTAGTTTCAAAATTCTGAAAAGTGTGGGAAAAGTCCATTTTACCCTCCAGAACACTTCGTGACCTTCTTTTTGACAAAGGAATAGGCTAGAGAGGTCCGGTCCATTACATATATAGTTATAATATACTCATTAAAAATATTTTTTAGATCCTTATTAATATTTATTACCTTTAACAGTAATCATTAAAATTTATATATTATATATAAATTACTTATTTTTAATTTATATTGATCATCAGTGTTGGTAGTTTTAACTATTATTTTTCAGTGTCGATGTAATATTTTTGGTTATCATTACATTTTCATGATTTCATAATCCCTAGAATAGTAAAGGTACTATAATTATCTCCCCAACCATCCTAATAAATACCACATCTCATTATTCCTTCTCCCCATATCTTATAAGACATGTAGATAAACCAAACTATACTCATTTCTCCCCAACACTCCTCCCCATATCCAAGGAGTTTGTGTTTTACCAAAAGACAATTACATGGAGCCTTATGGGGTGCTCCAATAGGATATTCCCAAAGGAAATAGAAGTACCCTCTGCTGAGATTTTTTATTTTTCAACCTCTTCATCCTCTAAAAAAATTCCATCCAACATGACATAATGACTCTAGTATCATAAGTAAATAATATTATTATTATTTTAATGGTATATTAATTATAAAACCTATTATATTTTCATTCTAAAACAAAAACAATGTTCATAATATAGTTGTTCCACCACTTCCATAAACAACGTACTTCATTTTTCACCACCTCCTTCAAGGATGGTTTTAATTAAGTTATTATGGTGAAAATTTATCTAAATAATTATTTTATAGAATATTTCACATTTTTTATTAAATATATATCCATAATATTAAATTAAACCCAACATGTTCACTATGGTTAGAAAAGACAACTAAATGAACTAATTGTATATAAATAACACCTATAATTTATGAATCATTCTTGTTTTTAAATAAGGTTTGATACTAATAATCTTTTTAACATCACTAAACACATTAACTCCATAATATTACACTTTTAGAGTTATGAAACCATTTCATAAAAAAATTCTATAATTAAACACAACTGATGCGACCTTGGAACCATGAAACGTACAACAATGGGATGGTGATTACAGATTTAGTATCTCAATTAAATAAATCTAAACTAACATAAAATCTTAATAATTATTAAAATATATTTTAATAAGATTATCAATCATTTATTTAAAAAACTAGATTTGATTATTTAGGATGTTAAGTTAGATTTCAGAGCGAATATGGACTTAAGGTAAGGGTATTCTCTGAACTACCCACTTTTCTTCAGGTTATGTGTTTTTTTCTATACATCACTTTATAAATTTATTTAACATTATGTAATGTTTATAAATTCCTTATATATATATATATATTATGTTTGTACATATCTTATTCTTCTTTACTTTTTTGGAGTTTTACATGCCTTTCATTTATTTCTCAATACCCTCTTTAAAATAAAACTCGATTAATGAAAACTTTTCTATCCCTTAATACATTCATGAAACACTCTATAAAAACATTTTAACTAAGTATTATTTATTAAAATAAGAACAATTCTGCATTTTACTAGTTTTATTTACCTTTAGTTTCAAATAAAATTGTATATTATTTCCTTTAATAAAATTATTTCACTAATTTATTAAAAACATTGTTTTAAGAGGGTCATTTTTATACCCAATTATATACCCCTTTCTTATGAATTTTTCTTCAAATTAACTCTATATTTTAGACCCAGTCTTACTGATTCAAATATATACATATAAAACATGTAATTACTTTCACTCTTTGGAATCTATATGAAATATTTTTTGTGTCAAAATTATGTAACACATTAATTTCCATGAGTATTTATTATTTATGTGCCTTGTGTTTGATTACTATATATAGAATAAATATTCATGTGCATGTTATGATGGGTTTTTTCATATAGTGATCCAATGAATTTGGTAAATTTTATATCTCATGAGATGATACTTATAGGTTTAGTGATAAAACCTAATCCCTGGAGGGAATTTTTCTACTACGTCATGTTTTCTTGGAAGTGGTCCTTGACTTTTTCTTATTCTAGATTTTATGTTGTTTCCAAATTCATGTTTGTTCATGACCTTATGATTCAATCTTATTTATGTCCACACTCTATATTATTATTCATGTGACTTTACTCTTATGATATCATGTTATTTCATTTGACTCATATGTTATGGCTTGTATGATGCTCATTCCCTTATGGTAATTTATAGACTACCCATTTTTTTATGTATTCCCCATGTTATACTATATTGTTTTAGGATATCAAAGGGTCTAGGATAACATTATAGAGATTAAAATAAATAATTTCAATTTTAGAATCATGTTGATGTTTTATGTACCCAGTCAAATAAAGTCACTAGGCCTATCGATCCTTGGGTTATGTTTATCAAATATTTATGTTTAAAATCATGTAATCATATGTGTAAGAGGATTTGGTTTCTAAATTTTTATTTAAAGAAAATTTCTTATTATTTTTGGGTTAAGAAAATAATACAGTAGTAAAAACCCTAAGAATAATTCTACATATAAGAAAACACACTAACCCTAAATAATTCCATATTTTTATATTTTCAAAGATTCATGTTGTCGATAAGTTATAACCTTGCAAAATTCAAAACACCCAATACAAAATTCAAATAAAATCACCTCTCAATCACTTCAAGAAACACTAAGGATTAAAATTTCAAAATCGTGTAGTTCAAATTAAAGTATAAAGACTTCAAATCCTTGGGATGCAAACTGCCTAGAGTTACGCACCCTTACTATCACCTTCCCAAGTGATTAGTTTCTAATAAATGAAATCCTTTTATAGATACTATGAGTGGATGTAGCTTAGAAACAAATGTACCTAGGGTTAGAAAATTTAAAGGGGTCATTGGGTATTAACTTGACTTATATGTGGTTCATGAAAAAGTGACCTTGTTTCCCCCCTATTTTGACATTCTTGGGTTATATATTTTGATAAATTCACAAAAAAATTGTAAACCACTTTTAAGGACTTAAATATATTTTTTGGTTTGAAAATCCTAATAATAAAATTACTATGGATAATGTAGATTGATGTCTAGATACTCTTAAAATAATATATACATGTCATATTTTAAGTTATTACTTATAATTTCATAGTGTCCTTGATTATTTGATTTTTAATTTAAGTATTATCATCTCTAAGTTTCCTTTATTTTAGTTGATAGATGGAAATATGGGGAATCATTCTAATAACCAGTATAATAGGAAATGTTATAATTTCCCAAATGATATTCCTAACATGATGGGAGTGGGAGTCAAAAACTTCATGGAAGTACTAGATCAACTAACTCAAGTTATGAATAATAACTTGAATAATGTGAAACTCCCTCCTTCTCATAAGAAAGAGAAATTTTAGTTGAGTCCTTTATGCAGAAAAGGCCTACTACCATTACTGTATCTTTTAATCCCCTCATCGTGGAACAATTGATTAACTCTATTGAGAAAAAATTAATTTCCCTACATTTCTCAAAATAATAGAATGTTTGGTTTTCCATTTATCACTTAGAGGGAGAATCTGATCAGGGGTATACATAGATCAAGACCATGAAGCACAAGGATAAAATTGAATCCATGTAATGGGAAGGATTTAATAAAATATTTTTCAATAAATATTTTATGTGAAATCTTTATCTTAAAATAGAGAGTGATTTCCTTGGACTAAATAAAATAAGAGATGATTATATCGGTGATAATAAGGAAAACATCACAAGGATTAAATATTATGCCTCAATATTTTTCATCAATACTAAAAATAAGGTGGACCACTTATTTAGTGTATTAAATATAACTCTATGAAAAACTTTTTTGTTTTGATACTTTGATATCTATGATAAGATTTTTTATTTTTCCATTAGGTGAAGAAGGAGATTGGTGATTCTCAGTGGTCTTGAGGGGATGAAGATAAAAATGAAAAACAGAGTCTAATTCAAGAGAATCAATGGATAGATACCATGAAGGAAAGAAAATCCAACTACCCACATGTAAAAACTGTTAGAATAAGAATCCTGAAAATAGTCTCAAGGAAATAGGGAGATTATTGAAACATGGAAATGATAGACATCGTGCTAATGAATTTTAATGGCCAATGAAGAATCCCACAAATGTGATAAAAGAAAAGAAAGTTATAGTCAATACTCAGCCTATAGTACGATGTTTCAATAGAAAGAAACATGTACATTATACAAGAAAATTCCCTAAGATAATGGTTGTCAGAGGGAATCAATGAAAATAACCTTTAAGTCCTAGAGAGTAAGGAAAGGATTATGTTATCACTACTGCTAAGGTGCATCTTGGTAATGAAGTTATGATGGGTACTCTAGGTATTCATTCAATAATGGTGAATATATTATTTTATTTTGGTTCAAAATATTTTTTAATATTATGTATGGTTAGTATAACTGTTCAATCATTGCCTAAAAACATAGAGGTTAAGTTATCTGTGAGAATAGTAAAAGGGTAAATTATTTCATCCCAATTATATGCATCCTGCCCGGTTAATTTTTATAGAATAAACCTCCCATCAAATCTTTTAAAACTTTCTTTAGTGGAATCTAATGTGATAGTAGGTATGGAATGGTTCTCCTTATATAAATCTAGCATCAAATATCAGGAGAAGGAAATCACTCTCTATATCTTGATTCATCCTCTGATTATATATAAGTATAAGGAGGAGGATTGATATTTTTTGGAATCTTTCTCTCAATCAATAATATTATTGTTTTATGAGCACGAATATTAAGCATAAATGGGTGAGACAAATGAGATAATGATGCTAAAATACATTCCCACTATAAGGTACTATACTGATGTATTCCTTAAAGAGTGTCATCGTTTTACCCTAAACAAAAGGTTAATTTCACAATTGAACTTATACTAATATCTCTACCCATATCCAAGACCCCCTATAAAAAGGGTCACCATTGAACTCAAAGAACTGAATAATTAGTTAAAAAAGAATATAGAAAAGGGTTTTATATTCTATAGTGCTTACCCACTTGGTTTGCTGGTCCTATTTATCAGGAAGAAGGTAGGTCATTACCCATCCATCCATTAACCATTATTTATTTTATTAAAAGGTACTGATGGCCCCAATGAGATCAGGGAGGTCTAAAGTAATGTAACCCTATATAATCTTCTCTAACAAGACCCAGACACTAAGGGGGAAGGTATCCCATTCTAGGGAATGAAATAAAATAATTTAACTAAGATGACAAATAATAAAGAAAGAACAATACATTTTTTCCCCTAATTCCATGTGTGAATAATGATCACCCGATTGTTTATGAGTCTCTTATATTTGTAGACATGACAACCAATGTACCAATGGATGGTGGTTTCCTTCTGAAGATAGTTTTGAGTAATATAAGAATAAATTTCTATTGAGGAAATCACAATATGAGGGGAGTGCCATATCTCTAACCCATTGGGAATGGAACAAGATTCTTCTAGTAGAGAGTCCCCCTATATATAGAATCTATTGAAAGAAAAAACCAATGATCCTTTGTAGCCCCGAACAACTCCCCCTCCCACATTAAATTGAGGTTTCTATAACCATTCACATTGAGTTTGAGGCCATTTTTAGGGGAATCTAGTGAACCCATCTCCCTTCTGTGGAAGGATTCTGAAAAGATAGGGTTGTTCTACTTCCATCAAAGAACATCATCAACGAGGAGAGTGCTCCCAAAATTTAAAAATAGGGGTTAAGTCATCCACTAATCTTATAAACCTAACTACTGAAGATATTCATGAGCTAGAAGAACCTTTAAACTGAGCATTGTTTCTTATATTCAAAATGCGCCAGTATCTAGCCACCAAGAATATCACATGAACCTTCGACTATAGAATATTTCCTCCTGTGGTATGGAACCAAATATGGTTTAAATATGCACTATTGGACTGCTAAAAATAATTCCTAAAGAATTATATAAATTTGTTCCACACTGTATCCACCAAATCTACTTTAAAGAATATATGATCAGTTCTTTCTAATTTATATATCTAAAAGAAGATGAATCTAGAATAAATAATGATCTCTTTATTCCTAACATCCTCATCGCTCGAGATGGTATGATTTTGAATATTCCAAACGAGGAATTTATAATTTTATGGAATGTCTTTGAACCATAGAGAGTCACCCCATTCATCTTGAACACGATTTTCATGGACAACATGATAATAAAATTTCATAGATAATTTCCTTGGTGAAGTGTATATGAAAATGAACCTTTCTTATTTCAAGGTCATAATGATGCTACTGAAGGTATCATATTTTATGTGATTGGGGATGGTCAGAATGAAATATTGATTCATACTATCCTAATCAAATGATAATTCTGGGGTCAGGAACCTAGAGAATCCAAGAGTATTTCCCACCAAATTATGCTTCCGGAATTAATCGTTCTATTTCCAAAAATCCATAATGAGCAGTACCATAACATGGGGATGTACATGAAAGGCAGCTACCATAAACAATATATTTTACCCCTCATTCATTCTTGTTCGGCCTTGTATTCTCTCAAAATGATTTTATCCCAAAGGTTTCAACCTTACATGACCTCACAATACAACTTTACTTCAAGTCACTACGTGTTTTCCATGACACTCCTCAGGTTGATACCACCAACCTATGTCTTCTTCCCCATCTTATCCCATGATGGCCAATGAAACCTCCCTTCTTTGTTAGAATCCCAAATGAAGTGTCCCATTATGTTTTCAATATTATTCAGAACTGTATTCATCACTTTGAAGATGGATAGGACATGCATGGGGATGGATATGAGAATGCAGTTGACAAGGGAGATTCAACCTCCAAAAGAGTGAAAGTGATTATTCCTGTTGAGGGTACAATTAAATATTTTTTCAACAAATCCTTCAAAATGATAGACAAATAGCCTACCTTGGGATATTAGGGCTCCCATGTAGTCCATGGTAAGTGTATTATGTGAACTCATAAGAAATCCTCTATTTTTTCCTACATCATTTTGAGAATATTTTCAAAATAAACACATTGATCATCCCCTAAGTTGACATCTTCCCACTTACTATATTCATCCAAAGTCCTATTGGGTTTTTGGATGGCTCTACTACTTCCATTGATATAGAAGGTCAAATTTTCCATGAAGAGGAGATGCAAGACTCCATTTAGATGTGGCCTATGAAAAAATGGTTGGATGATAATTTTTAGTGTGTATCTAGCTAGATATTTTCTAAGGGTATATTAAATCATAATGAAAAAACTGGGGGGAAAGTATCCCCCTACCTCAACCCTTGAATATATTTCAAGAACGCTTAATTATTCCTCAAAAAAAATTTATAGAACCTAGGGAAGCTATAGAATTTTGAAAATAAGTCAATAACCTAGACGGAGAATCCCATTCAAGGCATCACCATGATTATGAATCCCTGATATAGCCTATCATATTTCTTATCCATGTATATTTTGATGTCTATGTTGGATCTAGGAGTATTTTTATTAATTTCATAAATACTTTCTTAATACAAGACTATAGCCTCTTTAGTGGGCCTTCCCCTGATAAGACCTCGCTTCTCCTCAGAGACACATTTATGAAGATGAACCTAGAGCCTTATATGGATAATAATTCCAAGTGCCTTGTTGGGAAAGTTAAATATTCTAATGGATATGTATTTATTTTGATAAGATAGACCCTTAAATTTGGAATGAGGACTATGGTGGTTTTTAAGTCTATTAGAAGTATGTTTCCTCGTCGAAAATAGGTTTGAGAAAATTTGACAAGATCTCTATTAACGAGGTCCTGGGAGGATACATATAATGAACAAGGGAAGTTTTCGGGGCCAGGTGATCATTCAAGTTTTAATGAGAAGATAGATTCCCAAATATTTTTCACCTATAGAAGGTTTAAAAGGGAGATATTTGCTAGAAGTAGACACAACATGAGGAATAGAGTCATAACTTTCTACACGTCCCCTTGGGTAAAAATCAAGCATGCAAGGATTAGCTTCCATGATTAAATTTTTAAAATGATTCTTGGATATACATCTTACCACTTCAATATCATTAGGGATTTTACCGTCCTCCAAGAGGATGTTTGGGGAAATTTTTTGTTTCTTATCTTTGATTAAGGCCTAAAACAATTTAGTATTTTTATTCCCCTCCTCAAGACAGGTAGATCTAGACTATTTGTGTGATGATTAGTCGGGATCCAAGATAATATTAGAGAGTTCATTTTTTAGAAAAAGTTATAGAAGATCTCATCATCCCAACTATCATCATGATCTATTTAATTTTTCCCAATATCATATTTGATGGTGTCTAACTCTAGAAATATAGACAGTTTCTTGTTTTTTCAAGTCTAGAGGTCCCTATTTAGATGTTTGAACTTGTTAAGGAAAATGAACCATGAATGTTCCTATATGGTTTTGTACTAGGATGTGTGCACCATAAGGTTGTAGATATAGTTAGACACCCACCAGATAATGAAGAAAAAATGATCAAAACCCATTATTCTAGGGTCTAAATTAATGAGAATTATATAGTAGTTCAAGAGGTCTAGAATGAGATGTCATAATCATACCTTCGAGTAGGTGGAGATAGACTAGAGGTTGGAATCGATCAAGTCAGAACCAGGTTCATCGAATACCCATATGATTATTGCACCAAGTGTACTAATACTCAGTAAAACCCTTGTCTAAGTTCCCATTCTAGTATGAAAATTATTTCAAATCATGTTAGTATTTTCTGGGGTAGACCGCTCTTCCATTTTTCTCCATTGAAACCAGAATGGTTTTAAATTCACCTCCAATGAGCTAAGCCAAGTCTCTCAAATTGAAGAAGACTAGGTAATAACATAGAAATTATCTAACTCATGCTTCAAAATTTGAATAGAAAAAATAAAAAAATCAATAAATGATACCAAAACTAGGCTTAGTTAAGAAAAATTGGTTCAAAATTTTAAACTTTTCCACTACAATAGCTTCATTCTAGAAAAAACATATGTGCTGGATTGAGGTTTTACCACACATGAAGTTGTACATCCCAAAATGTTTTCAAACTTAAAAATATTATAAGGATGGTGTTTTTTATCTCTGTAACCAGGGAGGCCTCATTATAAAGAATATCATTAGAAAACAATTTTGTATTCACCTAGGCTCTCAGTCCTTGGGTGTTCTATATGATTAGATTGATCGTTGTAGAGGGTGACACCTGGATATGTCCCCAAATGTTGAATAGATCCTTGTTTATAAAGATGATATATACAAGTCAGGTTTACAATGGGATCTGTTGTGGAAATTTAAGGAAGGATATGTGATGGTGTTATATTTCAGAATCGGGTCATTTAGAACATCTAATAATACACTTTATACATTAAAAGTGGGTCTAGTTGAGATACTAGAGGGATATGGGTATCTAGTTTTGGAACCTAGGGAGGGCGCTGAGGGGAAAGAAACTTCCTTTCTTTGTAGAATGGACTTTTCTGGACTCATTAGGGGAGCCTGAGATAGAAAAATTGAGAAATGGGGGGCCATCCCTAGTCTATACAACACTAAGTATTAGAAAGGGATTTCCTTTCCAGTGTGGGGAGACTGAAGTGAAAATCCAGCTCAGAAGATGAGACTAGCTTAGGAGTCCGAACTAGAATCAATAGGGAGGGAGGAAAAGGATAGATAGAAATGTTTTCCCCAATAGTAATAGATACAGCAAGATGATCGAAACTAGAGAGATTATAATTTGGTGGGGATGGAGATGAACTAAGAATAGGAAAATTTTTAGTTTGTGGAGTGGTGAACCTGTTGAATTTCATTCTACATGCTAAAATAGAGTTCCCTTGAATGTGAATTCTAAAAAAACACATTACAGAAGGATAAAATAAATTTTTCCACTAGTAGACAATACCCCATTCCTAGAGAAGAATGTTCTCCAAGAGGGGTCGGTAATGGTCTATTTCTATGAAAAATTGAGATTGTGTGTCATCTTGGAGATAGAGTGTATACTCATCTACATAGATTAAATATCCAATCAGATAAACTATTCCATAAAAAAATAATATATTTTTGAATGGAAGTGGAAGACCAGGAATATTTATCCACACTACCACCTGGCAGGAATCATGCCTAGAATGAGCCTATGTCAACCATTGATAGATATTGAATTTCCAATTTCCAATCAATTGAGATATTCAAGAACAAGAATTCATGAATTTATCCCTAGAGGAAAGAAACACTAATAACTCTTTTTAATTAAAAATCGATACTCTAGATATAGGGTATAATCCCTGAGATCTAGTGAAATTCTTGAAGAGTGGGAGATGTGGCTTGTCAGAGCAAAAACTTGACACTAGCATCCACCTTTGAAAGGCCACTGCCACCTCAAAAGGATGTGATGGAAAATTTGAGTGTTGGGGAACCATACACTAAGGATGGGAGGATCTCTCCCAATGAGAGCTTTGGAATCTATGGATGGGAAGCCTACTAAGTGGAAAGAGGGTGGATGAGACCCTCTTTGAGGGAAGGGTTATCTTACACTACCCTACTAGGTGGAAGGGTTGGAAGCCTCACAAGGGGGACCAAGATGACCTGCACCAAACATGAAGGAAGTGGGGAAACAACCAGCCACTATTTTGAAAAAAAGAACCTCCATAGTTGAGGTAGAAAATTTCAAGGCAATGGTCGAATTTTTTTCAAAAATAGGGGGAATGTTCTCCTAAATCAATCTCATTTCACTATTTTCTTCTTTATTATGGTAGTAAAATGTACCACATCATTTATTATCATAAACTCAACAATATCATGATAAAGAACATGTATCTCTTTCCACAGATTGATGACTTGTTCAATCAGATATGTGGGGCCCATTAATTCTCTAAGGTGGTCCTTGGGTCGGGATATCACCAATTAGAGGTTAAGAAGGATGATATTCCTAAGACTGCCTTTTGAATAAGGTATAGACACAATGAGTTTATGTTGATTCCCTTCAGACTCATTAATACTCCAAAAATATTCACGACCATAATGAATAGAGTCTATTAGGTAAAAAATATAACACTATTAACCTAGTGATGGTGTCTACATTATTACATTGGAATGGTTGAAAGAGATCTAATCCCAAAGGACCGACCAGTTTAGTAGTCTGAATGAACTAAATGCCTAAATGACTTCCATATTACATTAAGAATATAAAGTATATATCCTAAAAAGTATTTCTTTTATCCTTTATATTATACATAATACCCTTCTTCATATTTTGTGTAAAATAAAAAAATAAAATGGTGTGATTAGATTCTCAGTATGGTTTACATACAGTAGAATCTATCCATATTAAATAAGGAAAAATTAATATATAAAGGTAAATAACTAAAAATACATTCCATTTAATTAATAACATAAACACAAAATTCACCCATGTATAATATTGATGTGGAATTTATTTCATTCACTTTTCCACATATTTTGTTGCATTTGAATTGTATTTTAATAGTTAAAATAATGTATTTTTTCACAATTATCAATTGTTGTATCTTTGTATCAAATTGATAAAAATTTGATTTTGTATCCGAATTATGTATTTTAGTGTTCAATTTTTACATTTTTAATAATAGTAAATCAATTAACTAATTATTTTTTAACTACCGTTTTTCTATTCTTCGATTTTATTTTAAATTATTATTATTTTATTTATTTTATTCTTTTTATTCTTTTATTTTTTCAGTAATTATTTTTCCATTTCTTATGTTTTCATTAAATTTTTATTAATTATTTAATTTAATTAATTCATCATTTTTTAATTTGTTCACAAATAAATATAATTTAATTTTTGCATTTTGAATAATTATGTTTAATTAGTTAATTATTTGATTATTAACTTTGTTAATTAATTAACTATTTAAATAATTTAATCTAATTAACTTTAAATTTTTATTGTTTTAATAAATTACTTTTATAAATTTATTTTGTTTAAATGTTAAAATATGTTAACAAATTTAAATGTGAATTAAATTATGTATTAAATAATGGTAATAAAGATAATTTTATTTTTAAAAATTTTAAATATAAATTTTTATAGATTAATTTCATTGTTAATTTAGTTAATTTATTTATTTATTAGTTTATTTAAATTATTGATTTATTTTTTTTTTACTAAAGTTTTCAAATGCACCCACCATCAGAACAACCAGTAGTGACTCCTTTGAGTCACAGGCAGTATCTATCAACGGTGACTCCCTCAGTCATTGTTCCACTCCACCCACCGCCAACATGATCCCAACCCATTATTGCACCCCCCCCCCCCCTACGGTGACTCCCTGAGTCACTGTCGACCTCATCATCAACAGTGAATCTCTTGAGACACTATCACTTATCACCCATCATCATCAAAAGTTTAAGTCATTGGTTGCAGTTGCTACTTGCCAATAGTGACTTGGGGAGTCACTGCTAGCACCGACCCACCATTGACACTCCATCACCAGTACCCTTAACTCGCCACCAACAAATCAATGATGACATAAACAAGATCTCAATGGAAGCACCACATATCCACTTTCCTTGCTCCCAACACAGATCAATAGAGAAACAAAATTGAAGAAAGAAATCAAGAATCACAGATGTAGGATGAATAAATAAATGAATCAAACCTCAAAAATAAAACAATAACATAAATGAAGAATACAGTAAACAGAATCATCTCTTAAATTCTCCAAAATCAGAACTAAGTCTAACCCACCATTAAATAAACAACCATCGTGTACTAAACATTCTTCCAATGATCTTTATATCCTCTGCCACTAGCACCAATCGAACTGCCTCTACTCCTCTCTTGAAGCCATCAGATACAGATGTCGCTGTCTGTCACTACCCAAACTACACCAAACCCACTTTCAGTGTCGCCACAAATATAACATTTCCACTAAACCTATCATTCTTCATTGATCAACCCCATCCTCTTTTCTTTCAGCCACCAACCAACCTTCCCTTCTCGCTCGAGCACTCGGCTTCCCAAATGTTAAGCCCCTACTTCCCAGTGTTTTCTGATCACCCTCCTTCTTAATGACCATAACCCCCTCCCCCCATTCACCTCTTCTCCCTAGACCAAAACCCCTCCCCACCTCTTATCTCTTTTCTTTTCTATTTTTATTCTTTTATTTATATAATTATATATAATATATAATATAATATATAATAATAATAATAATAATAATAATAAATTAGATATAAATTGTTATATAATAATTACTAATACATTTATTTATTAATACAAAATAATATATTTTTTCTTGTAAATAATTATTTTACTTTTATTAATAATAATAAATATTACATTAAATTATATTTTTATATCATTTATGTATATACTATTAACATTAAAATCTATTTAAATTTATATAAAAGTTGTATTATATGTATATATAATAATTTCATATGGTAATTTTTATTTAATAAGTAGTTATATTTTTATTTTAATATTGTAACTAACTTTTAATGTGTAGAAACTAATAGACATTTTAAATAAGTGTTGCATGATGTAAAAATGTGAGCAGTGGTGCATTCTGTTAGAGTTGAACATGACTCATTATAGGGGACAATGGATAGTGAAGGTGCACCACACAGAGGTGAGAGAGACCACCCATGAAAGGTTACATGAGAAATCAAAGAAAAGAACATTCAAGAAGAAGTGGGAAGGGGTGAGACATTAGATAGACATTCCTGATCACCATAGATAAGCATAGGTAGGGAGAACCCATCCATTCCACACACCTTCAAGATCCTTCCATACGATTCCACTGAATCATCCATTCCAGATCCATCCATCCATCCTCCTAGATCATTCACTCACCATCCATTCACTAGAACAAAGAACAGAGAAGGTAACTGAACAGGACCATAATTTGGAGTTGAAGCTGGAAGAATGAAAAATATCATGAGATATGTTTCTTCACATCTTTTCTTTCTCTTTTATTATTTCTTCTTTCATGTGTATCTAAACTAATTATGGAAATAGGGTTTTAATGAGCTGGTTATATTTTTATTCATTATTCTTTGTTAATGTGATTGTTCAGTGAGCATTTTTAAGTTTGAGGATCTTTTCAGTTTATTTTTCAACATTGTTTTCACATTACCCAACAACCGATTGGAGAGGGTAGTGAAATATTTCACCTTGGATCATTGACTGAAGTAGTGTAATCCAGAAAAGGTCAATGAATCTCTTCTCTATAAAGATATTAATTCGAGGTTCAAGATAAAAATATTGTGGCTCAAGAAGGTTTATTGAGATTTTGAAATTCACTAAAGCAATATCTCTGTGAACCTACACCATTTCAAAATAACTAAATGATTGAATTAATTAAAATAAAATAATAGAATATATTTTATTAGTTTAAAGCACCCTAAGGACACTAATTCATCTATTGATTTCATCACTCTATTTTATGTTCTCCTGAAACCATTTTACACTACACTTTCAACATAGAAATCTATTTTTACTATTTTTATTTTAGTTTTTTTATTGTTTTTGTTTTTTAGCTTTATTTTGGTAACATTCACATATTAGTTCTTCTCTATGGTTTGACCCTTCTTACCATAGTACTAGTAGTAATTAGGTTTTATAAATTTTAAATTTTTGTCAGTCCAATGACCATGCGGTCAAATTTTAGCGTCGTTGCTAGGGAAGGCATGTGAGACTAAGTAAAAAACAACATGAAAATAAATATAACAAAAACTAAAAAAGGATAAAATCAAATAAAAATAAAAACATTTAAAAAAATATTCAAAAATTTCTCAAATCTAATTCTGTTGAAACTGCATGCACAAAAGAACATCTAATTCAAAACATGTAACTCTAATTTAAGAGATCGTTCAATATTGTTTTCTACTTAGAAAACAAAAGAAAACTAAAATAGAAAATCTATAAAATAGATCTGAAAATAAATATTTAAATGTTTTATAACCCATTTTTCCTACCCCTGAGAGACCTAGGATTAGAGATTTCTGAATTCAAATACTTTCAAGAAATCCTTCTTGCATCATATTATCCAATAGGTCTAAGAATTATGAAATTATGTAATCTCATCCCTCTCAACTTCCATCTTTCAATTGCCTCCCTACAGAGGATTCAATTGAGTTTATCAGATAATTTTATAGGTATGTCCAGCAATTTTATCAGATAGATCTATGTGGGGATGAGTTTATTTTGATATTGTTCCCATTTTGTCTTAAGGGGAGGGTTAGGACATGGTTCCAAAACATTGATGTGGAAATATTCCAAACCTAGGATGAGGTGTTCACTACCTTTGTACCAAAATTCTACCCTTGGAACACCATCGTTGAGGTTAGGCATAATATCAATGTCTTTGTCTAGGATGAGAGAGAGTTATTTCACGAGGCATGGGATAGGTTTAAAGGTCTTCTTTAGAAAAGTTCCAACCATTAGTTAGCTTCCCATTTTCTCATGGACACTTTTTGTAATTCCGTCACCCATTACAACCAGAAAATAGTTTACTGATCATGTTGGGGTGACTTATATGACTCCACTATTGATGAGCTTAAACAATTGTTTGAAAAGCTTGTTCAAAATTCCAAACACAAGGTCACAAAAAGAATGTCACCCAAAAGGCTGAAACAAACCCCCAGGATATTTTTTTTGTGATAGAGTTATTAGGGGGAAGGTTTTTCATTGTGGGTTGTTCTATCACACTCAAAGTTGTTTCCTGAACATTGAAGTCGTTGTCCAATATGATGAAAATAACTAATTAATTTATTATAGATAAAATAACCAAGGGTAAAAATATAATTTTTCAAATCAGTACAATGAAAGTTACAACAATCATCCAAACCATTCCTATAAATAGAAGGGTTTCATTAAAAACCCCACTTCCTAAAATTACCAACCACATCCTAACCAATTTTATGAAAATAAATATTGTGATAGATCATCTAGTTTTCAAGGAGAGTTAACAGGGAGGTTAAAGTAGGTGTTGGGAGAGATCATTTGACTGAAGAAATATACAGTTGCCATGGTTCACAATTAAAAACATAAAATGGGTCAAATGGATAGACACCTGGTGGTATGGACAAGGGAAAGCTTCCTAGGACTATAATTCATAATCCAAGAGAGAATGTCATGGTCATAACCACTAGACCCATCCTTCAAACCCAAGAACAAGTAAAGGAACCACCTGGAGAAGTTAAAAATGATGAGAAAGTTTAATTTGAGAATAAAAACCAAGAAAATGAAAAATTTTAAAATATGGACAGTAAGTTCAAACCAGAATAGAATATCCACCCCACACCTGAAAACGCAAAAGAACTAAACAAAATTAAATGGGAGTTTATTAAAGAAATAAAGAATAAGGTTGGGTTTAATGAGTAGGTGATAAATCAGACCATTTTAAAACATTATTCCCCTCTCATTCCCTTCCTAGAAAGAGTAAAAAAGATTGATGAACCTGAATATATGAGGTTCCTAAAAATGATTTAAAGCCTTAGCATTAACATTCCTTTCTTAAAATACTTGGATAAAATATGATAATATGTTAAATTCACTAAAAGATTTATTACAAAAAAAATTATTGGGATAAAGTGGATTTCATCGACCTCAATGAGAAATGTAGTGTGATTATGTTGTGGAAGTTACCTCCAAAATTGAAGGATGTTGGCGGCTTTATTATTCAATACCTAAAAGGAGGAAGTAGGACACTCAATTATTTGTGTGATTTATGAGAGAGTATAAATTTGACTCCTCATTCCTTGTTCAAAAAGTTGGGCGTTAGGGATATTCAACAAATTTTTATTTCACTTTAACTTATTGATAGGTCACTCGTTCATCCTTATAGATTGGTCAATGACCTATTTGTGAGTATATGAATAACTCACACTAACCACTAATTTTATAATCCTTGATATGGAATGTGATGAAAATGTATCAATAATATTAGTCAGACCCTTCCTTGATACTAGTAGATCTATTAATAATGTGTCAAAAGGGAAACTTACCCTAAAAATAGTGGATGGTTTGGAGGAGATTTTGGTTTTTGAAAAACCTAAGCATGAGGCTCGTAGTGGCCTGATTGATGTTTCTAAGAATTAATGTTTCAAAATTGATGTATAAAATTATTATGGTTCATTCTCACTTGAGGTTATAGAGATAAGGATTCCCCAACTCATCAAGAATTTCTCTCAGGTTGCTGGTCATTCCCCCCATCTATCCATTGATGAAAATATTTGTTCCTTGGAACCCATTTTGGTGTGTGAGTCAAAAAATTTTCCTGAGTTATGTAAGCCTGTTTATGAAATTTTTCCATTTTAAATTGAATGTCTGAAAGTTCTAGAAGCTGGATAAAGTTCTAGGCTAAGTCCTGTTGAAAAAAATTGGTTTTGATCATTATGAACAAGATAATTTCCTTGAAAACTTATTTCCTTATCAATATATTATTGTGTGTGATGACTTATAACCAGAACATGAAAATTTCACATCATTTAAATCCTCATTGGACATTGGAAAGTTTCTTTTGGAAGCTAATTATGATTTATTCATATGAGAGTTTTCTGATTTTTCTGAAATGAAATTTATTTTGGGACACTTTTCTAGAAATGATGAGAAATTTTTTGCTGGATTTTCTTATGGGATTATACAATACTATAATTGTGGGGAAGATGAGGAAGAATTATTTATCAATTAAGTTATTTTTTGGGATGTTGTTTAACTTTTTTAGAGCCAAAGAAGTGGGTTTTAGAGTCAAGATGATCAAAATAGCATAAAACCTCTTATTGTTCTCCATGAGTTTTGGAGAATTTTGTTTGTTGCTGAAAATGTGAATGTCTTGGAAGGTCCTGTTATCATTCCCTAAACAATAGTAAAGTCAAAACCATTAATAATTATTACCCATTAAATGATAATTGTCAGAAACTTTTTAGGGGGATAAACTCTAACTAGGGACTTTAAAGCTAGAGCTTCATTGGAGGAAACTCATGGTGTTTTTATTTTCAGTTCTAATTTTTAATTTGAATAAATAATCCTTGCTCAGTTGTGTGTCTCCCAAAAATGGTGAACCATAATTGGTGAAATTAATTAACATATTTTTTTCTCTTTTTTTATAGTTGTTTTTTTATAGTTCTTGTTAACATTTATCATGAGGTGTAGGTGGTATGATGATCTTGGTCACTTGTGTGAATTTTTACTATTGGAATACTCATTTTGAACATACATGCCGAAAGGAATCTACTAGTTGAAGGACATTGGATAACACTTCCCTCAGATCAAACTCTGGTAAATTTCAATTTTATTATTTAATTATTCAATATTGTGTCTATATTTTTATTTTATAAGTACTTCAACTTTTCAAATAGATGATAGTTTTATTACTGAAAGGGAGGTTTTAATACTATTGTTCCACATTGAAAATATATTATTCATATTTGGGGACTAACTAGTTTTACTTATTTCTATCTATTTGTATTGATCCTACCAGTTTCATTTAATTTCATTTAATGTTTCATTTTAATTTATGCTACACCTTTGAAAATCATATATTAACTCGTACGTTCCATGAAACCTATTAGAAAATAATTTTATGTTCTTGATTTTTGGTGGTGATCGACATTTTCTTTTGTGTATGATTTTTGTTTTGTTTTTTTTTTGTATGGAAAACAACTTGTTGAACATTCCTGAAACTCCTTCCTTAATTTTTATTTCTGAATTACCTTTTTTTATTGAAACTTTCTTCCACCTAGAGCCTCATTATTGAGTATAATATTGTGAATTAATTGTGGGGGAGAGGGGTTTAAAATTATTTTTAAAATTTTCTTCATGGATAACACATAATAATCCCAATAATTTCTTTTTGAATTTCCTCCCATTCAAACTGTAAATACATATATTTTTATAAATAGAAAAAAATCCAAAAAACAAAAAAAAAAGAAACAAAAGAAAAAAAACAAAAAAAACAACATGTAAATAATCCATTGTGTCTTACCTACGAAAAAAATTTCATGATTATTTTAAAGGTTTTCACTGGTTCTAAAATTGTTTGAATTGATTGATTAGTGAGTGATGTCACCCATTGTTCTTATAGAAATTTAGTTGATGAGATAGGAAAGGGAGTATGATATGAGAGATCTTTGTGGAATATTGATTTTTACTAGAGAAACCATGGAATTTGAACTCAAACATGGGTGTCTCACTTTTTTGAACAATCACCTAATTGAGCATGCTCAAATGATAATTATTTAAGACCTTTGTAACTAGAGTAAAATGAGAAAATGGGATCCCACTATGATTCTATAAGATAAGGGTATTGGATGAATTTCTGTTAATAAATAAAATACATTTTAAATTTCAATAATTGTTATGCCTAGTGCCTTGTATAAAAAATATGGCAGAGAAAAATTAAAATATAGTACCTTGTCAAAAATGAACTCATTTTGGTGAGGGAAATTTTAAACCCAAATGAAGAAGAGAAAAATTTACTTAACTAAAAATCATTTTAGTTGAATAAAAATGGTGATAAAAATTTGGACCTTTAATTTTTGGGAACCTAGGGGAGAGTGATATTATCAAGTGTCTTTTGTTAAAATCAAATTTCCACTTCTTTCTAACCTGTTTTATTCTTATAACTGTAACTTTATTTTGAAATGGAAGTGAGATACTGAGTGACATTCACATAGGAGGCATGATAATTTTAATCAGTGAAGGAGTTTTTTATTTTATTTAGTTCAGATATGTGTATTTTAATTGGATGGGATACTAATTTTTTATTTTTAGGAGCCTTTGTTAATAAATAAAACACATTGAATTTCCTGGGAGTGCAATTAATTAAGTGTGAGGAAGTTTTATGTGGAATTTATTTCATTCACTTTTCCATAACTTTTATAGTATTTTAATTCTATCTTTATTATTAAAATAATTTATTTTATTTCATAATTATGAATTATTTTATTTTTGTATCAAATTGTTAAAAATGTGATTTTGTGTTAAAAGTATGTATTTTAGTGTTCAATTTTTGATTTTGAATAATTGTAAATTAATTAATTAATTTTGTTTTAAATATCATTTTTTATAATTTCATTTTATTTTAAGTTATTTTTTTTCTTTTTTTCATTATTTTTATTCTTTTATTTTTTCAATAATTAGTTTTTCCCTTTCTTTTTTTCATTACTTTCTGATTAATTATTCAATTTAATTAATTCAATATTTTTTAATTTGTTATTAAAAAATCTCATTTTAGTTTTTAATTTTAAATAATTAGGTTTAATTTGTTAATTATTTGATTTTATTATTTCTATTAATTAATTAATTTAACCTAATTGAATTTGAATTTTTATTATTTTAAAAAAAATACTTTTATGAATTTATTTTGTTAAAATGTTAAAATATGTTAAAAAATTGAAATGTGAATTAAATTATGTATTAAATCATTGTAACACATATAATTTGATTTTTAACAATTTCAAATGTAAATTTTAATATATTAATTTCATTGTTAATTTATTTAATTTATTTATTTGTTAGTATGATTTAATTATTGATTTAATAGATTTTTCTTTTTTATTGGTTAATTTTTTCAGGGGAAACCACCACTAGCAAGTCAACCACTACCAGACCAGCGAGTGATGACTCCTTTGAGTCACCATCAACATCTCCCAATGGTAACTCCCTGAGTCACCGTTCCACTCCTCCCATCACAAACACACTCCCAACACATTTTTGCACCCCACCTCTAGTGGTGACTCCCTGAGTCACTGTCAACCTCATACTCAACGGTAACTCTCTAAAGTCACCATCACTTCTCACCCACTATCACTCAGGGTTGCAGTTTCTTCTTGCCAATGGTGAAATTGGGAGTCATCGTTAGCACTGACCCACCATCACCACATCATCACCTCCACCCTCAACTCACTGGAAACCAATCAATGATGCTAGAAACAATATCTCAATGGAAGCACCACGTATCCACTTTCTGTGCACCCGCCAGAGGTCAATAGAGAACCAGAATCAAATAAATAACTCATGCAGCCTAGATTAAAGAATGAGAAACCAACAAATCAACCACCCAAAATAATACAGTACTACAGATAAAGAATAAAATCAACAGAACCTGTCGATAAAATGTGATGAAAACCTATTTTTTAGAAAACTATCTTGTAATTATAAAAATGATTTTATACAAAATTGTACTATAAAATTAAATAAAAAGGATAGAATTATATTATTTTTAATCAAAAGGAACTAAATAAATTTTAAAACTAATAAAAAAATATGATTTTACTTTGTAAATACTTTAAATTAAAAAAATATCTTTCTGTAAGATTCGGTATTAATTTACTATTCATTTAAAAATCAAACTTTCTAGAAAAGGCTAAAATATTTAACAATAAGATAATTTTTATAGGATGATTTAAAATATTTCATCCTTTTATCAAATAAAATTACCAAAATATCTATAAATTAATTATAATATTTTCTCACAAAAATAAATAAAAACATTTTTGAAGAAAATGCATTTTTTGAAGAATAAAATGTCTTTACTAAAAATTGATTAATTATTTACTAATACTTTTTAATTAAATTTATATTGATTATAATATTTATATATATATATATATGTTTAATAAGTTATTTATCTTATTCATACCTTCCAATTTAATGATTCTGTTATAACAGTCATATTTAAATAGTAATATTTTTTGTTCGTTTAATCTCGGTATTGTGTGTTGTATACGTAATTAAACATAGTGATCATTTAAAATATAAATGTCTTGTATTCTCCCCCTTCAAAAAAATTTCCCTCGCAACTTTTTCTAAATAATGAAGGGTTTTACATTTAAAAATACCTTATTTGGAAAACAACATCGTAAAAAGGGTTAGTAAAACTCACTCTAAAAATTGGGAAAGGTAAATATGATGGTCATCAAAAAACTAGGTTTCTGAATATGAGAACAATATCTGAAAGTGTAAATATGGACATGGAATATAAAAATAACTCCCAAGGATAAATATAGAATGATATATAGAAATTCAGTAGAAAGTTAATGTTAAAAAATCCTTAAATATTTGATGAGTGGAAAGACCATCAATTCATCGTAAAAGATAATAATAGAATAACATTTTTGTTTCAAAAACCTTTTATTAGAGTTGAGGAATTCCTTTACCATCTAGACTAATAAAATAAGGAAATACACTTAATTAAAAAGTATAATTTCAACCTTTATTCAATTTTCACTACAATTTCATCCTTTCTTCAAATGGGGGGTGTTTTTGATGAATTATTTTATGGATAAAGAAAAAAATTAATTTAAACAGATCATAAGATCTATTAAAAATGATGATTTATTACTTACTTATAAGTATTTAACAAAACCAAAATAGTTAGAAAAATTAATCCAATAATATATTCAAAAACATCCTCTAAAGTTAAACTTAATCAATTTCATAAATAGTTAACCATAATACTACCCTAAAATATATTTGACCAAATTCAAAACCCCAAAAAATAAAAATATTTTATCAAAATTTTATCCCAAAAAAATATGAAGTATCCCATAATGTCACATAAAAATCATGTGAATACCTTGATCACTTATTGTCCTAAAATATACATTTAACTTGAATCTGCATAAAACCCTAACGAAAACATAATTACTTCCAAAAAATAAATTTATCTTTATTCCTTAAATAAAATACTACATTATCAAATGTATACAATCAATACAAAAATGTAGTAAAATGCATCATAAATTACTTTTTTATTAAATCACTAATCATTTTAAAGGTTACCAATACTATCCCATTTACTTCATCAATGTCAATATTCTCTTTATCCCAACTAAACATTATTAACATGAAATTAGGATCATATTAGGGGTTATCTTTCACTTCTTCATGTGTTCTCTAAAAATATCACTTTACCACTAAAACACTTTTCTTTGTTATCATTACCATTCAACATATGATTGTAAACCATTAAATAAAACTAATGTATCACAACCCTTATATTTTTTATGATTCTTATAAAAAAATATCATTTATTAAATACTTATATATAATTATTCAATAAAAATACACAAACATGTTAATCATTCCACTTCTACTGTAGTAATATAATAATAGTGTCTTCTCCCCTTATATTCTCCCATATTATTCCCCATTTACACTTAGGGAACTATTTTGAATAATTCCCCATCTCTTTATAATTGAAGCACTAGATAGTAGTGGTTTCTTTCTTTTCCTTATAGTTTTTATACAGATAACCCATATCTACAAACCTGTGACAAACTCTCATTAGTGTCAGAAATTTTCTATGATGTTTATTCATAATCATTTTACACTATGCAAATTGCTTCATCCCATTTTCTTTAATTGGTGTGTTCCCTTTTTCATAGTACTCAACTAAACTCTTATTCTCTTGACATCCCTTGAATATATAGGATATGGATAATTCCTTCTCTATATTAATGTAACTTGATATTATATCATCATCTGATGAAAAAAAATTTGAAATTAGTTCCCTTTGGGGAATCAACTTAAGCCCATTAAATAAATTACCAATATTAAATTTTACATTATGTATATAGTTTGAAGCATACTTGGATAGTATTGTAAAGTTATCCCCATTCCCTGCTATACTTTCTTATTTTGTATTCTTTAAATGGAGGAAATTCTTCTCCATTACAGCTCGTTGTTCTCCAAGTAATTCTCAAAGAAAATAAGTTTAAAATTTATCTATTCCAAAATTTCTATTTCTTCATCCTCATTATTATTTTGGATCAATGAACGCCATTGATTGGAATCTCCTTTCAAATAATAAACTACTAGAATAATTTTTTCACATTCATTACATCCCATATCTAGGGATATATTTTTTAAAGATTTAATCCATTTTTCAAATACCAATAGATTAGTGGTTCCAGTAAAAGATGAAGTATTTGTTACATGAAGCGATGAAACATAGGAGAATCACATTGTGGAAAAATGGTTGTTCCATATGAGCAAGGTTATTTTTCATAACATGGGTCAGTTATCCTAATATAGCCATGATTTACTCAGTTCTAACACCATATTTATTGGTTTTCTCAATAGGTCAATCCCAACATTGTCTACGATTATTGATTGCATTTCTTCCATTAGGCACTATTACTAAATAATGGTACACACTGATTTAGCTAATAACAATCGTGACTATTTAGGCATAAAATAAAATCCCCATAATAGTTAATGTTCTAAAATACTATAGAGGATTATCATAATTCTCATGTTAGCTATGTTCATTTAAAATTTAGTTTCCAAGGTTTCTACTAAACTTTTGTTGGCACGAACTATAACAAACCCAACTCTAGTAACATAGAAGTGGTATCTAATTTATTGTGTTGGAATGGATACATGGGATATAATCCTGAAGCATCTATCAATTTATTATTCTTAAAGAACTATATACATACATTATTTCCATATTACATTATAAATATAAAGTACATAGGATAAAAAGTGTTCTCAAAGCCTTGATATTTTTCATAATATCCTTCTTCATATCTTGGGGAAATGAAAAAATAAATAAAAGGGTGAGAATAGTTGCTCAATAAGGGTTTCGTACAACAGAATCTATAATGAGTAAATAAGGTATAATCAATATGGAAATGTAAATAACTTAAAATGCAAACCATTTAATCCATAACTTGAGGAAAAAATGCTTCCATGGATAATGTCAATGTGTTAATCTCATGTAAAAATAATAACAAAATTATCAATGAAGTAAATTCTTTACATTTTATGTCATAATTTCATACACCATTATATCTATACTGTCAAATCCTTATGTTAATATTGTTTAATCGATGGGTAGGTATTCACCAAAAACACATCTAATATTTGGTTATTGATTTGTTGCATGAGATATATTGATGCATCAATGGGATATATAATTCTATGCCCCACCCTTCACAACATTTCCAATTCATTCCTCATATATTGAATGGTCAATTGAATTCATAAACAATATTCCTTATCAAGAATTATCTTTATTGAGTAAAGAATATGAATTTATTAATATTTCACCAATAAATAAAATCACTATATAAGAAATGGTATATTTTTTAGGAAATATTCATATACATGATACAAAGAATGTTATTTTTTTATTAGAAATGTAATGTCCAATGATCGCAAAAAAAGTGAATGCTTCAAGGTATTATTAATGTTCACAAAATCAATCCCGAGAGGATCCATGACTACCAGAGAAGTATATTTTATAATAATTTTAAATATTTTAATGAATAGAAGAAAATTGAAATGAAACATTTAATATAAGATTTCATAAATATTTTCCTTTTAAAAATAATTTAATTCTTATAGAATAAGATAAATGTATAAAACTGTTATAATGATGGTAATTTTTTATAACACCTTATACATTACAAGACATTCCTTTTGACTTTTTATAAAAAAAAGTTGAAAATTAAATCTTCAGAAACCATTATAAATTTTCCTTTAAAACCTTTTAAAAATTCAAGGATAACTTAAAATTTTCTTAAACTCTCATTTGAGTAATAAAAAGGTCTTCTATGGAATAATTTTAAAAATATGGATATTGAAGAAAAATATTACCGATCAAAAATATAAATAAGATCAGATTTTATTTTAAACATTAATCTTGAATTGAATCATTAAAAATAATTAATAAATATTTATTCATGTCAAATACCTCAAATGGTTATTATATACACCACATGGAAGAACATAGTGCATAACATTAAAATAAGCCTCAGTGAAATGGAATTGAGATAAAATCCCTTACCTAAAGGTCAAATTTTCTCATAGGTTCTCTAAACACCTATATAATAAATTTAAATATATTATAATTTCATAATATAACCATATTAATATCTATAATATCATTTATGATCTACTTATAATATTTTATCATAAATTTGTTAATAACATTTTATTATTTCCATTATTTCGCATGTTAACTACTTTTTTCTTCAAGTATGTTTTGATTATATAGTCTCAATACTTGTATCTTTATCATGGTTATATCATCTAAAATATTTAATTCAAGATATAAATATCACATATATTCAATATATAGATATTTATAATCATCTATAAAATAATTAGATAGAAAATTTAATTACAATACTCATGGAGACAGTAGGTCGTACGTCTGCATGAATGTTGATTTAATTATTTGATGGATGGAATGAAAGAAAGTTAAATAGTAATTAACATTCAAGAATCATTATTATTTCATATATATAATATATATTCATTAAATATAACCTTATTACCACTCATGTAAAGTGTAATTGAAAAATGATTCACATCACTTTATGGAGGTGGTAGTCCACACATATATACGAGGGACATTATAGTTTTCCAATGGATTATAATATATGAAGGTATATATAATATTATAATTATATTAGAATAATCATTTCATAAATATCATATATAAATATCAGTTCTATATTTATAATCACTTAAGTGAAATGGTTATGAAAAATGAACTACACCGCTGTGTGGAGACAGTAAGTCATACATACACATGAGCGGTCTTTTCATTTTTCATAGGATGGAAAAAAATTGAAATTTTTTGTAAAATAATCATAATAACGTATCATTATATTCATTATATTGTATTTAATATTTAATTATGTGTAAAAATTATTAATAGGAATCATAAGAAGAAATAAACTTGAAAGACTTGATAAAGATGATTGCCTCTTTTTGGTATACTTCCTTTAGATCTCTTCTTAATGGGATTAGGGTTAGTATAATGAAACAAAAATAACCTCTATAACTTGGATATTTCAATTTATTATATAAATAGTCAGGGTTTCTTTCAGATAGATGGTCAATATGGTGTGAATAATTGAGAGAAATATATGTCCTTTTATAAATGAGGGGAGGGGTATCCTTGTAATTTCTTAAAGTATTAAAAAAAATTAAATTATTATTTTTTAAGTAGATTAAAATTTATATAATTAGAATATAATATGATTATGTGTCCAAATACACTCATCCAGTAAAATGTGGACAAGTTTTAGTTTTGTTTTCACACATATCTTACAGTTTTAGTCCCATGTTAATCCTTTTGATAATTACTGTAATGTTATGTTTTTTCATACTTTAAGGTTAAAAATGTTACCATGTGTGGAAAAACGACCCATAAATGGACCATGGTTTATTTTTTCAACCTTATCCATTTAAATTTTCAAAATATGATATTTTTTTGAATTTAAAATCATTTAATAAAATATTTTTTATTATAAAATATCATCAATGTCGTTTTTAAAAATATTCATTTAATTTGAATTTAAATACATAAAGATAAATAGGGAATTAGAATCTAAAATTAAAATAAATATATGATATGTCATGTATACCCATAAAATTTGTGGGTCACTATAACTCACTCAAACAATATTTTTTAAAGTTTTTAATATAGTGTTTTTCTATTAATTGAATAAAAATTGTGTCATGGTTGCATAAGCCGTTAAGGTAATTATTTCACCACTAAAAATATAAAAAAATTAATGTAATAAAAAATTATTTTTCTTCAAAATAACCATTTATAAACAAACATAACTTTTTTATCTCTATGTCAAAAATTTAAAGTTAATAAAACAAAGAGAATTACATTTTTTACTTTTCTTTACATAAAATATTATAATGGTAAAAAACATGGAAAAGGTAGAAAAGGTCATATATTCAAAGTTTGGATGATTATTTATAATATAGTATCATATAATAGAAGTCACAAAAGTATTAGGCTAACTTTTTATTCCTTGTCACATTATTTTTACCATTTTTTAATTCATTTTACCATTATCATGGAAATAAAATTTACTATGATTATTATTCATAATGGATAAAAATAAAAGGGTTGTATTTATAAAATTTAGACCTTCTTATTTCAAATATTAAAACCGTTTTTCATGATTAAATTTACAAAAGAGGTAGAATTTAATTTAAAATTAAACCCTCAAAACGTGATGAAGAACAGTTTTTTAAAAATAATTTTTAAGTATAAAAATGTTTTTATACCAAATTAAAGTATAAAATTCATTTTAAATAAAATAATTAGATTAATTTAAAAAATACTAAATAAATTTAAAAAATATAACAAAAATATAATTTCACTTTGTCAATAATTTAAAATAAAATACATTTTCAACAAAATTAAGTAATTTTTTACTATTCATTAAAAAATCAAACTTTTCAGAAAAATATAAAAATTTCATCATATTATAATTTTGAAAGGTTTATTTCAAAAATTATGTCCTTTAATCAATTAAGATTTCTAAAAGATTTAGAAATTAATTATAATATTTTTCACAAAAAGTAATGAAAATCCTTTTTGAAGATAACACATTTTGTAAAGAATAAAATAATTTTTCTAATAATTGACTAATTATTTTCTAAGAATTTTGCAGTAGATTTATATTGAGTCTGACTATTATATATATTTCATAATATATTAAATCTTATTCATACCCACTAATTTAACAGTTATGCTATAACAACTATATTTAAATAATAATATTTTCAGGTTCGTTTAAGCTTAGTGTTATATGTTGTATACGTAATTGAACATTGAGTTATTTTGAAATATTAAGTTGTTACACATTATAGATTACCATGAAAAATTTTTGGTAGTATTTATAGTTTATGTTCTGATATACTTCAAAATTGATGAGTAGTAGGAGGTGTAATTGAATATTATGATAAATACTTTACAAGAAGGGAAGTTGTATTAAAAATGAAGTAAATGTGAGTTTTAAATGTAGGAAGTATTATTATTGGGGTATTTTATCACTAACAAAGGGATATATATCGATTATTTTAAGATAAAGGTGATTGAGGATTGGATAAAACCAACATATGTGATGGATATCTGTTGTTTCATTAGACTAGTTGGTTACTAATAATGAGTTATGATAAACTTTGTGTAATTTTTAATCTTGCTGGCCAAGACAAATCAGAAGGAAGTAAATTTTTTCTAGACCAATGAATGTGAAGAGAGCATTAAATAAATAAAAAATAGTTTTATCACTTCACTAATACTCAAACAATCCTCAAGTGGGTACCTTTTTATGGTATACAGTGATGCTTTAAATAAGGTATTGGGTGGTGTACTGATGCAAAATGATAAAGTGATAGCCTAAGACTCAAGGAAGTTGAAATTTCATGAGTGGAACTATACAACAGATAATATAGAGTTGGATGAAGTGATATTTTCATTGAATATTTCAAGGCATTATCTCTATTGATAATTGTGAAATATATATAGATCATAAGTGCCTCAAATATATATTCACATAGAGGAAGATTTATACATTAAAGTGAAGATGGTTGGAACTGATAAAGGAATATGACTTCTCAATCCATTACCATCCCAAGAAGACAAATAAAGTGGAAGAACCTCTAAGCAGAAAGGATCATATAACCTTATCAATATTTAAAAATATGGAGTTGTATGATTTGGATTATGACTATGTGTACTATAAAATCCAGAGATAAATAAAGGATTTTTTAATAATTCACATACATTGATAGTCTCCATCCATATAGGGAGAATGGATATGTATATATATCTCTGACAAAACTATTGGTGGGAAAATATGAAGAAGGATATCATGGAATAGATATCAAAGTGTCTGATATGTCAAAAAGTGAAGGGATAGAAGAAAAGGTCTAAGGGATGATGTAACAATTGTCCATACCTATATGAAAATAAGAAAACGTCACCAAGGACTTTTTCACTAGACTTCTAAATACATATAGAAGAAATAATGTTATATGGTTTATAGTGGATCATCTTACAAAGGAAGATCACTTCATTGCAATTCTAGAGGATTTCTCAAGATATCAACTTTAAAGGATATACATCATGGAAGTGGTGAGGCTATATGTACCACCATTATCGATTGTATCTTATCAGGATCCAAGGTTTACCTCCAAGTTTTAGAAAAGTCTATAACATGATCTAAACACTGAGTTGAATTTTTGTATGGCTTGTCACCACAAAATCATATCAAATTTGAGAAGACTATATTGACACTTGAGGACATGTTGAGATCATTCTCATTGTAATTAAAAAGAGGACTGGATAAATATTTTCCTATGTTGAGTTATCATACAATGATTTATTCCAATCAAGCATCCAAATAGATCTATATAAATCCATTTATAGGAAGATATGTATAACACCTGTGTCATTGGATGAGTTTAGTGAATGTAAGGTATTGGGTTTCAAAATGATTAATGAAATGGTAGAAAATGTCAATGTCATTCAATATCACATCAAAGCAACTTAAAGTCAATAAAATATGTATGCTGATAAACATCAAGTATTCCTATAGTTTAATGTTTAATATAAAGTGTACTTCTACATATCTCCATAGAAAAGAGTCATGAGACTTTGATAGAAGGTAAATATGAGTACTAGATGTATCATACCCTTTGATATTATTGATCACATTAGAGTTGTTTCATATCGACTGGCACTCCCACTGACCATATATTAAGTACAGGACATGTTTCATGTATTCCTTATGCTAAAGTATATACTAAATCCCTCACATGTACTGAATCTGTAGGTGGTACATTTAGATAATGATCTCTCTTATAAGGAGTAACTAGTGAAGATCTTGGACCATAGAAAAAACGTTCTATGCAACAAGACTATGGATCTAGTCAAATTGTTATGGTGGGACCATATACACAAGGAGTAAACATGGGAATTGGAGGAAGAAATGAAATAAAATTACCCTAATATTTTTTTATCTTAGTGGGTGAAATTAAAATTTGAGGGTGATATTTCTTAAGGGTGAGAATGTAAAGGCCCAAAATTTTATCAAAGAAATTTCCCTTCTGATTATTTTAATGTGTCCTATTTATTAATGTAATATTATATAAGGCACATTAAACCCATGATATAACTAATAACATTTTATTATATTGACTTGAGTATTACATTTATAGAATAAATATATTCATTATAATTATAATTGTTACAATGGGACTAAAATATAAGATAATATAACCATAATATTAAAATTTGGATCTAATTGATCCACTAGAATGATCTCACTCATGAACAAAATTATAAAATTTAAATAAAATATTAGTAATGAAATTTTTATTATGAAAATTAAAATAAATATAACCTTGATAAACACTAAAATTGAATGAATAATGATTAAAATATGAATTATTTATAGAAGGCGGGGTACCCATATGAATATTAAAAATATGATCATTGGAATAGTAATCTAACTATTGTAATAGTAATCTGACCATTAGGAATAGTAATATAAACATTATATTAGTAACCTAAACTATGTAATTGAAAAATATTATTTAATTGTCTTATAAAAGAAAAATATAGAAAATTAAAATCCTAATAAAAAATATTTTAAAAATAATAAAAATAAATATTTTGATTTTTATAAAACACATATGTTTTATCTAAATGTTTATGATAAATATAAAAATTTAAAAGAAATTTTATTTTCAAAATGGGTTTATAAATTAATTTTAAGTTTCATTATAAGGATTATTTAATTTGATGAGACCATAAGTAGTTTTTCAAAGGTTCGGAAAATTGGTCATAATATTAAAATTAGTATTTTTCAAATAAAAAAGAATTTTGTTTAAAAATTAAATTTCAATTATTTATAAATTTATTCTCATAAAATTAATTTTATTTTTGGAATTTATACATTGAAAATTGTTATAGTTAATTTTTTATATCTTTCTAAAATAGTTGAAGTTTTTATCAATAGTGAAATAGGGTAAAATACACTATTTAATATTATAAACTAAATACATGAATTAATGAGTCAAATATTATTTAAGAAACCATTATTTCCAACTAACATGCACTAATTACTATATATAGTCAAAATATTTATCACTATTGTTAGTCTTATTCCAAAATAATAAACTAATCTATATTGTATTTCAAAACACCCCTCTCCTCCCCTTCTAAATATCACCTATCGTCACACCTTATACTCACACCTTATAAGACTTGGAGATAACCTAAAATATACCAATTTTTATCCCCACATCTAATTAGTTATTTTATTACCGAAAAACTATTCTAAGGAGCATTGATGGGTTCCCTGATATGAGACACCTAAAAGAGATGGCAGTACCCTCAATTGAGATTTTTAATTTTTCTTCCTCTTCATCCTCCATAAAAATTACATAAAACTAGAAATAATGACTCTAGTATCATAAATATACTATAATGTTACTATTTTAATTTAATATCCATTATCTAACCTCTTCACTTTTGATTCAAAAATAAAAACTTTGTTCATAGTATGGTTGGTTCACCACCACCATAAACAACATACTTTGTTTTCACCGCCACAATTAAGGTTGGTTTTAATAAATTTATTGTGGTGAAAAATTATCTAAATAGTTATTTTATATTTTATTTCGCATTATTTATTATATATATAGACATAATATTAAATGAAACCCAATAAGTTTATTATGGTTAGAAAACACACCTAAATGAACTAAGTTTATGGAAATAACTCCCATACTCTATGAATCATTCTTTTTTTGAATAATATTTGATAATAAAAACCTTTTGAACTTTTTTAAACACATAAAATATATACCATTATACTTATGTGTTTACTTAACCATTTTATAAATTACTTCCATAATCATCCACATGGGATGCAACCATGGAACCATGAAAATAATGACATTAGGACTATGAATACTAAACCAATATCTCAATAAAATGACTATAAAATATCATAAACTCTTGATAATAAATAAAATATATTTTAATAAGGCCATATATAATTTTTTTATAAATAAAATTTTATTAATTAGTATGTTACGTGAATGTAATGAACAAATCCAAACCTATGGTAAGGTAACTCTCTGAACCACCCTTTTTTCATCATGTTATGAATTTTCAATATACATCACTTTATATCTCTATATAATGTTATGAAATGATTCTAAATTTTTATATTTGTCTCTTAAATATATAACTATCTTATTTTATTTTTCTTTTTTGGGTTTTTACATTCCTTACATTCATTTCCCAATACACTCTTTAAAATAAAACCTGGTTATGAGGAAATTTTATATCCATTATTCCATTCATGAAACACACTATTAAAATATGTTACCCAATAATTATTTCATAAAATAAGAACTATTTAGGGTTAACCATTTTGGATTACCTCTATTTCCACAGAAAATTATATATTCTTTTATTCATTAAAAGTATTTTATTGATTATTTAAAAACACACTTTTAAAAGGGTCATTTATATACACAATTCTATTCCATTTCTCATTAATTTTTCTAAAAATAAACTCTATATTTGAGATGCTTACTTATTTATTAAAATATATGTGCATCCAAAATATATAATTCCTTACTCTCTATGGAATCTTTATAAAATTTCCTTTTAAAACACTTTGAGTAAATATTATATAACTCATTACTTTTCATGAGTATTTATTATGCTAATTATTTATGTTTTATTCCATTATTTAGAACACATATTCATGTATATGTTATGATGTGTATGAATAGATATAATTCTAATTAATTGGGTGAGTTTTATACCTCATGTGATGAATTTTATGAGATGATGGAGTAAACCCAAATCATGATGAGACTATGTCTACTATGTTATGTTGTCTTGGTAGAGGGCCTTAACTTATGCTTATATCGTGTTTTATATTGTTTCCAAATTCCTATTTTTCCATGATATTATAATGTAACATTATTTATTTCATTATTCCATGTGATTATTCCAAAGCCTTTCCTTTTATGATATCTTGTTATTTCATTTCACTCATATGATATTCTTCGTTTTTATTCCCATTCCCTTATTAGGATTGATAGCTCACCCATTTTTTTATGTATTACCTAGTTTTTTTAATATAATTTTATAATATAAAAGGGATATAGGAGAAAATTATGGAGATTAAAATAAATAATTTTTATTTTAGTTTTATGTCGATGTTTTATGTAACTAGTCATCCAAATACACAAGGCATCTTGATCCTTAGGTTGTGTTTATCAGATATTTTTATTAAATATAATTTTATCATATAAGTGAGAGGATTTGGAGTCTATATCAATGTTCATGAGTTAATAATCTTGATATAAGTATAGGTAATATAGTATAATTTTTATAATTATTTATTAAGTTCTAGGTTTACTCCATGGGATTTTTGTATACATTTATTCACGATGAAATCCAAATTATGTTTCTTTCAGTAAATTTTAATGAATAAAAGGTGTTATATTAATAATGAGTTATGTATTAATATCACCATTATAGAACTAAAAAAGTATTATTTACTTATTAATATCAAATAACACTAGTAATTAAGTATCCATAACCATCCATGATAAAAATTTATAGCATCATTTAGGTAGGTGGTTAAATCGAACCAAATAAGAACACGGTATAATCATTGAATATGTATAACTGTGAAGTTATTTTAATACATTTATAGAAGAATAATGATATTTTTTATATTTTATTAAATATATAAATCATAATTGATAATATTTAAAAGAATAAGATGAATGAAAAATAATTATAATATGTTATTATATACAAAGAAGAAATTGTATTTACTTATGGTAACCTTCTTGGATTAGAAGGAATTTGGGAAATCAATAAGAACCAAAAGATAACCAACATAGGATAGGATTATTAGGGAATTAAATATGGAATATTATGCAGGATAATTATAATTATAGGTGTGGCTATAAAGGGGTTTTGTATGGATCCTTTTATAAGTGAGAGGAGTGTCATTTTTATAAATACTTATTACTTAATATAAAAAGAAACTTCATTTTGAAGAAAAGTTATTTTCAAGAAAAGTGAATCAAAATTTAATAAATAATAGATATAAGACGAGTTAAGGTGTATAAAACCCTTATGAAATCATTTAGAAATATTTATTTATTATATTTTAGGTATTTATCCCTTGATTTAACACCTTTACCATATTTTAGCCTTTTCTATGGTGACTAACTTTTACCTTGATAAATTATTTTTTTGCCTAAAAATGAAATTTACATCATTACATAATTTCTTCATTTTGATTCCAAATATTAAGTGTATTTTATTTTATTCAATTTATTAATGTGATATAAATTAATTTTAATATAAAAACTCATAACATAGAAAAACAATGTTTAGAAAAAAATGTATTTTTAAGAATAAAATAAATTTATTCTTATTCCTTGCCAAGTAAAAAATCATTAGACAGGTGTTAATTATTTTTATATATTTTAAATGAATTTCATTAAATTCATTTTTAAAAAGTTAAAAAAAATAGTTTATTATGATAAAAATACACAACATATAGAAAAAATAAAATTATTTAAAAATATATGTGTTTAAAATTAAATAATTTTATTATTATTTTAAACAAATTAATAATAAATTAATAAAGGATTATTTATTTTATTTATTTTATTTATTTATATAAACCATTAATTTCATTAAATTTGATGTTGTATATATGATAAATTTTACTTAAAAATGAAAACATAGATTATATAAATAAAATTTTTTAAAACAAATTTAATTATACATGAATAATAAAATTAGAATTCCTTATAATTCCTTAATTATTTCTTGGATGTTATTTAATTGTATAAATAATATTTTATTTTATTTTATTAATCCATTTTATTGAAAAAAAAATCTTTAAATGTAATACATTTAACAACAATCTATAATTCAAAAAAAATATTATTAATAAAGGGCAATATATAAAATGAATTAGTGTCCATTTATATATTATAAAATCATTTATTTTACTTCAAATACATTTTTTATGATGTATATATATATATATAACATAAAAATAAGTTTTATGTATGTCAACTACATATCAGTAACTCTGAACTAGTGATATATTTATTCGTATTATACCTAATTACTATATTCTAGTTTATAATGGTCAAATAACAGTTATATTACCCCTATTACATTCTATAAAATCATTTCATTCCAAATTATCAAATCATACTTCTCATTCCTTTAATTTTAATTTCATATTTATTAAAGGATTTATTTATTTATGATGTTATTTTTTATTATTGGTTTAGTGCTACAGATAGTGATTCTAATGAGTGAAGATGATATATAAGATTTTTTAATTGTAAAAATATTATATTTTTATTTTTATTTTCACATTATAATTTATTACATTTTGATAATTTTAATCATCCATGGAATGTAATAATCCATGGTATGTAGTACACGGTTTCATGTGCCTTTTTTGAAATGATCTAGTATGAGTGAATAAAGTATTTTTAGTTTGATTTGTATCTTGAATGACTTATTTTCTACTCATGTTTAATTATTTTTAAAGAATAAAAAAATATTTGTGAAATATAAACATGTATTTTAAGTAATAATGTTTCCAAAATCCTAGGTTGTTACACTGCAGCCTTAATATCTCTCTAATTATCATTCCTATGGGCATAAATGCATAATATATGGAATTATTATTTTTTATTTTGATATCCCCGAAAAATTTTACATCCACATAACCTTTCAATGGATCATCTATTTGAAATCACATAGATATATTTTTTAATCCTTTGAGATACTATAGAGTCCACTTCGTGACCTCCAAATTGTTTCCCCTATATTCTTCATGAACTAATCGATGGCTCCAACTATAAATTGAATGTACAGTCTTGTACATACCATGGCATGAATCAAGCTACCTATCACTAATGTAAATGAAGAATTCATCATGTACATCACATTATATTTCATTCTTATCTCATTACCTTTGGATAGTTTAATGTTTTTAACTAATGGGGTTGAAATAGGTGTACATCTAGTTATACTGAATCTCTAAATGACTATTCATATATAATAAATCTAATACAAAATAAAACATCTAGTTTTCTTATCTATATCAATCTATATTACCAAGATTTTATTGGCCTCAATGAGATCTTTCATCTCAAATCTTCCAGAAAAAGTCACTTTCCACCTCTTGAATATCTTTAATGTTCATACCTTCCAAGAGAATATTATTCACAAAAAATAGTAAGTTGATAAATCTCTCACTTTTAAATTAAATCTAGGAAAAACCATGATCTAGGTTTCTTTAGAAAAAAACCTTTATTTTCCATGAAATAATCATACTTCAAGTTCCCCCACATTAGCATCTTCTTCAAACCATATAGTCTTCTATTTATATTATACACCAAGTCCATGTTCTGATGTTCAGTGATATAATCTTCTTTATTTATGTAAAATTACTCCTCTAAATTACTATGAAGGAATTATTCCTTTATATCCATATGCTCTAAGTAAAAAAATTAAAATCAAGAAGACTAAACACTATCTAGATAGTGGGGTGTTTAACTATAGGTGAATTGTTTTTGGAAAACTCTACTCTTTTCAACTAAAATCCTTTAACTACCAAAATTTCTTTCTATATTTCTTATCATTAAATTATTCTTTCAAATAGATAACTCACTTGTTATGTATAAATTTCTTCATATTTGGTAGTTTTGTTGGCTCCCATGTTCTATTTGATCCCAATGAATCCAAATAATATTTTATATCTAACTCTCACTTTTTAGAATCACTAAGACTTACTGATTCTTCTAATACCTCAGGATCTCCTCCATATTTAAGAAGCAAGAAATGAAAGTTAGCTCCAAAACTCTAAACTAATATCATGACTCCATTAGATATATAAAAATTTAACCTATATCCCTTCTCCTTCCAAAATTGTAACATCCAAAACTTCACCTTCCAAAACACTGATTTGATCTTCCACCACCCTTCATATTTTTAGTATATATTCCACTGAACTAACTAATGAAATTTTAGTTACCCATGAAATCTCCAAAAAAAAATTCCATATAAAAAATCATTCAGGTCAACTTAGATCTAGCTAGCTAATTCTCTATTATTAATACCGTTTTTTACCAAGTTATTATCTTTTCATAAGACCTTATCATTGAAAAGAGCATTTGAATATCGTCTATCATTCGATTTTCATCACACCAAATTTATAATCCAAATTTTTCATCATAGTATCCCATAAATAAACATGCGTGAGACTTAGCTTTGATTTTGTATCGATCCTTTGAATCCACATGAACAAAGGATAAACTTCTTAAGACTTTTTAGTGGATAACTTTCACTATTTTTTTAGTCCACAATTTCGCTGGGATCTCTTACCTTGTATAACATTCTGTTACCTTGGACAGGTAATTTTCCTTTCTTTTTCTAAGTCCCCATTTGGTTAAAAATCCTTTTATGTGATTTTTTTGGGGTTTACTGCAGACTTGAAGTACACATCGTGTACTGGGAGTTGGTTTCAGGTCGGGAATGGGGAGGTCATTCCTTGAGTTGGTACACGAAATATACCTAAATTACATGTCGTTTAGGGGATAAATATCTAATTTTTAACCTGAGGGGATGGATTTTTGGCATACTTATCCCGTGTTCCCCATACATCGTGACCCCAACATATAGGTCATGACTCAGCCCACGCCTATATTAAAGTCACGCATTTGGATATTTCACTCAGTCATTTTCATTTAATACTTCATGTCCCTAAAACTAGAGAAGTTATGGTGCATTTTTTGAGACTCAATTCCTTCCAGATCAAAGAAAACCGCTTGGGATATTCATTATTCTTGCAGTTCAATTCCCAGGTAAGTGTTCCCCCTTGTTATTCAAGTTTCTCTCTTCTTCTCCTCTTGGGTTTTTAGTGGATTATCTTTGGACTGGTGGGTCCATGTCTTGTGGTGTTAGATCTTGCTACTAAATAGAGTTTTTAGGTCTTCTACACCTTCATTCTCATTGAGAGGTTCCATTACATGTGAAGTTATTTGGAAAAGAGGTAGATGGTTCTATCCGGATTTTCCAAATTGATTACCATCTAATTGTTTGATTTATTTCAATTGATTATTTAAATTCAATTTCTTAATCTTTCTTTCCATTGCTGATTTAAATTCAATTACTTAATCTTGATTTCAATTTTTTTGATAGAAACCCAATTTCAATGAATTGGAGGATTTAAAACAGGTTTGGCTAGAAAATTTAGAAAAACTATAATTGCATTGAATTGGGGAGATTTTATGAAAATTGGATGATTTAAATTGTTTAATTTAAATTATGGATTTGATGGAAATCGTTTCAATTAAAATTTAAAATTTAATTGTAGAAATTAATTGTGAAAAGTTTGGAATTAGTTTTGAATGGATTTAAAACTCATGAAAATGTCTTAAAATGATTAGATAGAAACCTAGTGGTTGTATCTAGTGAAAAATGAATGTTTTAGAATAAAATATATTTTTTTAAATGGAAATAAATTGGAACATTTTAAATGGAAGAATGGGATTGATCATATTTTAACCAGTCTTAAAATAGTTCTCCCATAATGTAGAAGTGCATGCAAGCCTTAGGTAGTTAGTGAGTTATGTGGATACACTTTATGCTACGACAACATTCTAAAACATACTTGCGGTGAGTTACATCCCTGATGGGTTGGTGATGAGTCTCCTTTGGCCAGTTTCATCGGGATGTGTGTATACATATTTTTCTAAGTTCACATAGATATTGTGGAATCCTATAGTTGGTTAATACTATTGTACCTTTTGTCAGATGACCATGTTTCTTGCTTGTTTATTTATATTTGAGATATAAATGTATGCTAGTGTTATTTGAAATGATTTACATTCCTATTGAATTTATATAAACTATTTTATATAAATTTTTTACTTAATCCATTGTTTTTGAAATATTACATCTCTTTTAAAGTAAATCATGTGCTTTAAATGAATTTTCCATCATATCAAAACCATTTAGCATGTTTTATTTAAATATGATTTGTAATTTCCAAGCCTATTTATTTTAAAAAATTAAATATTTTATTTTGGTAATATATATTTGGAATCAATTATGGAATCTTTGGTGGTATCCCACTAGGATTAAACTCTCACCCTACTTTTGCCTTCGGGTGTTTGTAGACATTATTTTTCCAGGCTAGAGCAAAGGGAATGGATCTCTTGTAGGTGGATCCATCTATTGCGCCTTGGAAGTGTTGAGTTGTGTCCTTAGGGACTTTTGGGATTTTTTCATGTTTAGTACTCTGGGTTTTTTGTACTTTGGATTTTATTCCTCTTTTTGTTATGGTACTTTTTCTCCCAGTGGAGTTTTTCTATTGATAATCAAACTTCCTTTTATCTTTCGCTTCCACATTCTTGTGGAAAAATTGTACCCACTTGTATGTTGTAATATGTCAGGTGTTAGTCTCTAGCATGTGGGGATTGGGAACACCCTTTGGATCGTGTCAGTTCCGGCTTGGTTATTGGGTTACCAAGGTACCCAGGTTGGTTTGTGAAAAATTGATATCCAAGGGAGGATGTTGATCTTCCTTTTTCCGGAAGTCAGTATGCTTTTTTTTGAAATATTTTTGGGACTTAGGAGGTTGTTGCGATTGAGTTCTTGACTATCTCTCACTACAATGAACCTTAAGACACATGGTGTTGTTATGGAAATAAGTCCTGTGGATTTTTTCTAGTATTTTCACTATAGATTTTTGGATAAGTTAAATTCAAAATCTTGTTTGTCCCTTATGTTGAGAATATTTTATCTCGTTACTCAGTTTTAGTGTCAATTTAATGTTCTCCTTTTATCTACTGATGTTTTGTAGCATCATGCCTCTGAGGATATATTCGAATCAAATATAGGAAAAGGATGCTGCTGAACCTCAGCAAGAAAATCTTGTTGTCGACCTGAATTTGGTTGAGCTAACTATGCCCACTGTCCAAGCTCTAATACAAGCACCACCTCTAGTTCCCACTTAGGCTCCAACTATATATCCTCAAGAGGATGTTCTTCAGAATTTTTATCTAGATTTCTGTATCTATAATCCACCAGTCTTTAAGGTCTCCACTAATCCTCAATATTTTGACGAATGGTTGGGCAAGATAGAATGTATGTTTGAGTTCATAGAGACACCAGAAGTGATCAGGGTGAACTGTTCCACCTTCATGTTGGAGGGACCTAGAAGGATATGGTGGGACATGATGGTGATGTTATGGAAATATGATATATTTGAATAAAAATACTTCAAGGTTCTTTTTACCAATAATTTCTATCCAGAGTGGATTGTGTTGGCTAAGGATATGGAGTTTTTCAAGCTTGATTAGGCCAATAAAACCGTGACTGAGTATTCAAATTTCTTTTCTGAGATGGTATAGTTTTCTCTTAAGATTTTATCTATTGAGAGGATTAAAGTTCGATGGTCTGAGTTGGTACATTGATCAGATATCTATTCTCAAGTTTTCTTGATGAATCTTCCCACATATATTGATGTTTTGGATAGGGTGATGATGTTTGAAATGGAATTTTATGGTAATTTAGGGTTAACAGAATTTCCTTTTTCTCCCAGTGGAAGCATTGTTTTATTTAAAGGAAAAAAGGAAGTTTGATGATCCTCATGTAAGTTCTTAATGGTAGAGTCATTCCAGGCCTCCTACAACTCTAGGAGGAATTTCATTGACTTTCTACCAGGGTGGAAATCTTGGACATTCTAGGAGGGTTTGCACTTAGGCACCCAAGAACTATAGCTCTTACAAATGTTCAGGACATTGACAGAGGTTCTTCCGTCACTTCTCCACTCTGCGTAGTTGGAAAGGATCATCATCTCCTCTTAACCCTGCAGGGAAATAAAATGATTCACATTCAAAATGTTTCCATCCACGGGCATCTAAAATGAGTCTTCTTCACGCAGTGGAATAGTCTCCCAAGGAAGCAGACACTGGTCCAGTGACTGTGAGAGGTATCATTACCATTGCTTCATCATTAGTGACTACTCTTTTTGATACCAGTGCATCTCACCCTTTTATTTCAACCTATATTGTTAACCTACTTAATCTTCCTATGGAGAAACTATCTTATGCAATGGATATTACTACACCCCTTTATATGAAGAGAGAGAATGGTCTATGTAGTCCTACCTATTTCTTCTCTCTATCAGAAGTTGAGATAGCTTGCATTTTTTTGGTTCTTGATATGAAATCCCTTGACATCATATTTGGGATTGATTGGCTCATTTCCATCAAAGACCGAATTGATTTTTATCTTTGATAGTTCTAATTTTTTACACCCAGTGGTGGGAACCTTGTTTTTCAAGGAGAATGTGACCTAAGGTCAATCAGATCCAGAACATCTTATCCAGAGTAGGGAAAAGATATATCAGATTTTTCTTTTGACCTGGAGAAAGATTCAATGGTTTGTGATCTTCCTATAGTTGTCTCTGAGTTTTATGATGTGTTCTATTCAGATTTATCAGGTCTTCCACCTATGAGAGATGTTGAGATTTATATTAACTTAATTCCTAACACTCAATCGGTATATATACCCTCATACTACATGGAACCAGCTGAGCTAAAGGAGCTGAAGTCTCAGTTGGATGACCTTCTTGAGAAATGATTTATTCATCAAAGTGTGGCACCTTGGGTAGCACTGGTTCTCTTTTCTAAGATGGCTGATGGTTCTCTTCACTTATGTGTTGATTATCAAAAGCTCAATCTAGTTATGATAAATAAAAAATATCCATTTCCAAAGATTGATTATATGTTTGATCACCTGAAATGGGTGAAGTGGTTTTCAAAGATCGAACTTCGATTTGGTTACCATCAGTTGAGGATAAAAGAATCTAACATTGATAAAAAACGCCTTTCAGAGCAGTTACGGGTTCTTTGAGTTTTTATTCCATTTGGATTAATAAATACTTCTTCAGTTTTTAGGGATTTAATGAATAAGATTTTACATGAGTATCTGCATACCTTTTTGGAAGACTTTTTGGATGAAATTCTTGTCTACTTCAAGTTTGAGGAGGATCATGTGTAGCATCTGAGAATAATTCTGAATCAACTAAGAAATCACCACCATTATGTCAAGATTTCAAAGGTTGATTTTTTGATTAGGGAACTTAAATTATTGGGACACATGGTGTCTAAAAAGGATGTATCAGTTGATCTAGATAAGTTTTAGGTTTTTATGACGTGGGATTAACCATGAAATTTCTTTGAGATACAGAGCTTTTAGGGCTTAACTAGATATTATCGTTGCTTCGTAAAGGACTACTGTGTCAGTGTTAACTCTTCCAGAAGTCAGGCAGGGCTATGTGGTCTTTTGTGATGCATTATGTTATATCTTAGGATGTGTTCTTATGCAGGGTGATCATGTAGTAGCATATGGATCTTGTCATATTAGGCCACATGAGAAGAATTATCTTACCCATGATCAGGAACTTGCAGTTTTGATTCACTCACATAAAATTTGGAGGCACTACCTTTTTTATGAAAGGTTTATAGTGTATTCAGACCACAAAATCCTATGTTATATCTTCTCTCAAAATTATTTGAATCTTCTGCAGGGGTGTTGGGTGGAGTACCTTTAGTCTTTCGACTTTAACATCACATATACTCTAGGTAAAGGAATGTCATTGCTGATCCTTCAAATAGGAAACTTCCAACCCAGGTAGTGAAAGAATATTCGAAAGAGTGTAATTTTATGTCTCTCTTTGCACAATTACATATTGGAGATGAGGAGGAAGGGGGAAATGTTTCTTTGGCCAGTGTGCAGTTGAAATATACTCTTCTTGAGATGATTCTTTAGGATCAAGTTCTTGATGATGAGTTTCATAGCATTATAGAATGCCTTTATAGTGGGGAGATAGTTACCAAATGGTCTTTCTCCAAAGAGGGTGTTCTATTCTATTAAAATCGCTTTGTCGTGCCCTTAGTGGAAAGAAAGGCAGTGATGGTGGTTTTCTATAATTCTCAGTGGGATTTTCACCCAAGAACCACTAAGATGTTCTATGACATGAGGCGGTAGTTCTGGTGGCCAGGTATGAGACAGGACAATTCTTAGTTTTTCTCTCATTGCTATATGTTCCATCAAGTGAATTCCAAGAACTAAAAACCTTCGGGTTTTCTTCAACCGCTTCCATTCACTACTTGGAAATGGGATGAAATCTCTATGGACTTTGTGGTTGGGTTGTCTTGTACTCAAAGAAAGAATAATTCAATATGGTTTTTGATTGACAGGCTAACCAATTCGGCTCACTTTATACCCATTTGTGATAAGGTCAAAGTTGAGGAGTTGGGCAATCTCTACATGAAAGAGATTGTTCATTTTCATAGATTTCCATCTTTTTTAGTCTCTAATAGGGATCCCCAGTTCACTTATCACTTTTGGAGAGGTCTTTTAGAGGCACTGGGATCTCAAGTCTGTTTGATCATGGCCTTCCATCTGCAGTCGGATGTCCAGATAGAAAGAGCTATACAGATTCTTGAAGATATACTTCATCCCTATGTTATCAACTTCGGCGGGGCTTGGTATGATCACTTGGTTCTAGTTGATTTCTCTTATAACAAAAGTTACTACTTCTTAATTATAATGGCACATTTTGAGTCCTTTTATGGCCAAATTTGTAAATCTTCATTATGTTTGTGAGAGTTTGGTGAAAGTTCTTTGGTTAGACCAATCTTGGTGTAGGAGACGACAATAAAGATTTACTTAATTTGTCAGAGGATGTTGACAGCACTAATCCGATATAAGTATTATGTTGATCGATGTCGTAGAACATTGGATTTTTCAGTTGGTCATTAGGTGTTCTTAAATTTTTCACAACGGTTGGGTAATCGATGACTTGGGAAGAAAGGGAAACATTCACCTCTCTTTGTGGGACTTTTCAAGGTTGTTATGCTGGTGGGGAAAGTTGTGTACTTCTTGGAACTTCCACCATAGTTAACATCGATACATAACATGTTCTATGTATCACAGTTGAGAAAGTATCTGTTTGATTTATCTCATGTTTTGAGCTGGAGTGATCTTAAGATCGAGCCTGATTTATCTTTGACTGAGCATCCAGTCAAGATAGTTGATTCTGAGACCAAGGTAATTCATGTGAGGACAATACCTTTGGTTTCTGTGCTATGGGATCATGGTTTTGATTCTCATGAGACATGGGAGAGGGAGCCACTGATGAGAGAGAAGTGACCTCATCTCTTTGGCATGTATGATTTTTCATAGGCTTTCCAGGGATAGAATGTTTTAATGGTTGGGAGGTTGTAACATTTTTTTCCTTGAATAGTTAATTTCCCATTCTTTTTCAAAGTCCCCATTTTGTTAAAAATTCTTTAATGTGATTTTTCTGATTTTACTGCTGACTGCAAAATAAGTACATGTCATGTACCTGAAGTACACACCGTGTACCTGAAGTGCACACTGTGTACTTGGAGCCAGTTTTAGGTCGTGAATGGGGAGGTCACGTCATGAGTTGGTACATGCCGTGTAACTAAAGTACATATTGTTTTTGGGATAAATATTAAATTTGTAACATGAGGTGATGGGTTTTTCGGCATAATTATCCAGGATGGCCTACACGTTGTGACCCTAATGTACATGGAATAACTCGGCCCGCGTCCAGCTTAAAGTCGCGTGTTTGTCTATGTTTCTTGCTCCTTTTCATTCCAGACTTCATGGTCCTCTACCTAGATAAGTTCTGGCACGTTTTTGAGAGACTCAACTCCTTCCAGATCGAACTAAATTGTTTAGGATATTCATTCTTCTTGTGGTGCGATTCCTAGTTAAGTGTTCTCCCTCATCAAGTTTCTCGCTTCCTCTCCTCTTGTGCTTTCAATGGATCATCTTGGGATTGATGGATCCATGTCTGGTGGTGTTGGATCTTACTACTAGGTAGAAGTTTAAGGTCTTCTACACCTTCATTCTCATGGATAGGTGTCGTTGCGAGTGTCTTTCTTTGAAAAAGAGGTAGGTGGTTCCATCCCAATTTTCCAAATTGATTAACATTGAATTGGTTGATTTATTTCAATTGTTGATTTAAATTCAATTGTTTAATTGTTCTTTCAATTTATTTGATAAAAACCCAAATTCCAATGAATTTGAGGATTTGAAATGGTTTTGAAAGAGAAATTTGGAAAACCCCCAATTCCATTTAATTGGGGTGGGTTTATGAAAATTGGATGATTTAAATTGTTTAATTTAAATTACAGATTTGATGGAAATTTTTTAAATTAAATTATTGAATTTAATTGTGGAAATTAATTTCAAAAAGGATTAAATTTTTTTTAAATTTCTTTCAAAATCATGAAAAAGGCTTAAAATGATTTGATAGAAACCTAGTTGTTTTATCTTTTGAAAAAGGCTTGTTTTTTAATAATTATTGTTTGGCTTAAAATTGAATGAAATTGGAAATTTTGACATGGAAGAATGGGATTTATCATATTTTAATCAGTCTTAAAATAGTTTACCCATCATGTAAGAGTCCATGCTAGCCTTAGGTAGTTAGTGAGTTATTTAGATACACTCTATGCTACAACAACGTTCTAAAACATACTTGTGGAAGACATCCTAACGAGTTGGTGTCAAGTCTCCTTTGACCAGTTTCATAGGGACGTGTGTGTATACACATTTTTCTAAGTTCACATAGAGAGTGCGGAATCCTATGCCAGTTAATACAATCGTACCTTTTGGTAGATGACCATGTTACTCGCTTGTTTATTTATATTTGATATATAAATTTATTCCAATGTTTTTTCAACAAATTTTCATGCCTACTAAATTTAAATAAATTATTTTATATATATGTTTTACTTAATCTATTGTTTTAGGAATATTCCATATCTTGTAAAGTAAATCATGTTCTTTAAATTAATTTTCAATCATATTGAAACTGTTTAGAATGTTTTGTTTAAATATGATTTCGAATTTCCAATCCTGTTTATTTTGAAAATTTAATGATTTTGTTTGGATAATCTATATTTTACATCTATTATGGAATCTTTGGTGGTATCCTACTGGGCTTAGGCTCACATCCTACTTTTTCCTTCGGGTGTTTGTAGGCATTCCAAACTCGAGCAAAGGGAAGGGGTCTCTGGTAGGTGGATACAACTATTGAGCTTTGGAAATTGTGTGTTGTGTCCTTAGGGACATTATGGTTGTTTTCCTATTTATTACTTTGGGTTGTAGTACTTTAGATTTTATGGATCTTTATGTTCTTGTACTTTTACTCCCAGTGGAGTTTTTCTATTGATAAGCATACTAACATTTATCTTTCACTTCTGCATTCTTGTGAAAATATTGTTCCCACTTGTATGTTGTGAGATGCCAAGTTGTAGTCACTATCCCATGAGGATTAGGAATGCCCTTCATGTCGTGTTAGGGTTGACTCATTTATCATGTTACCAGGGTATCCAGACTGGTTCCTAACACCCTGATAGTGTGGAAGGACTACTATTAACAAGGTATGATGCATAATTAATTATTCCCTCCCAAATCTATTTGGACTTTTAGGAATTAAATATCATGATATTTTCCTTATCTATTAACATTTGATTCATACGTTTTAATATACCATTATACTCTAGTGTTCTAGGTATTTTTTTAAACTGATTCTTTTTCCCCAACAAAATTCCTTGAAACTATTTCTACTATATTCAACACCATTGTAGAACCTTATGTATATTATATTATTTCTAGTATCTTCCTCCACCATGTTCTTCCATCCCACATGCACTATAAACACCTTATACTTGTGCTTCCTGAATTAAACTTATACTTTAATTTAATTAATCATCAATGAACTTGATAATGTAAATTGATACACCAAGATAATGGCCTGGTTCTACCCCCCCCCCCCCAACATCTATGTGAACAAATTCTAATCCTCAAATTTTAGCTACCATTTTATTCATATTGAATAAAACCCTATTGTAATACCCAAGTATATAACTCTCACAACCTTTGAATTTCATTTGATCGAGCTTCAGTGTACCTTTTTTTCGAGGAAAATCATTTTCTTCTAACAGAGGTTTCTAAGAATATAGTACCATAACTATAATCTTTTTAAAGTTATCATATTGAAAATTGTTTCTCCGTCTAACTTTTTAGAAATAAAAAAAACATTTCCTTTATATCTATGGACTTAGACATAGAACCCTATGTAATATTACATACTCTATTTTTGAAGTTTTTTCTAAATCATAGTTTATCCTATTTGCTAATAGAAATTAGGTTCTTTTGTAAACCTGGTATGTACCAAATAATCTTCAATTCTAAGAAAATTTCACTCTTCATTCAAACTCTCACGTCACCCTTCCCCCACAATCTCAAGTGCATCATCATCAGCTAATTCAACCTTAATGAACCTTATAAATATATAATTTATAATATATCACTTATCTCACATGGAATGAAATAATACTTTAGAATCAATTATCCATAATTACACTAGAGCATTGACATTCTGTAAAAAACTTCTGCTACCTTTAGACACTGAATTTAAAAAAATGAACTTTCAAAATATACCCTTCTATAATTCACCCTTAAATCCCTAAAATATTTCTTGGTGTACCCTATCTTCCAATAATTATAACATGTGGTTCCATGCTTTATTTATTTTCATTTAATTCTCTCTCTAGATCTATATTCTGATTTCTTATGACTTTTCCGCTAAGAAGACTATACTCTACCTTCAATATTCTATACACTTCTAATATATACCTAAACCTCTATCTATGTAAGATCTTCATTTAGAATAAATCTTCTAACATCCTTAAACATATGGTCATATTAATTTTCAAGAGTAACTCATGGAAGTTTCCATCGTGTCCCATGTTTTTGGTAGATATGACAACAACAGTAGTTCAACATCAATTAATTTGATATGGCTTAGAATCGTGTTAATTTAATTCACATGAATGTTCATAGGTATTCCTTATACTTATGTCAAATAACCACTACATAATAAATTCTTTATTGATTTATATCGTCTTTACATGTCTTCCATAGATTTCATCAACTGAATAACAGCATTCACTTATTGGATGTAAGAGGAAACACTTCATACTAATGAAATATAAATCAATACATGTATATTTTTATCCAAACTTTACGATTTCACTTTTTTCACTGTTCCAAGTTAAACATCAATTAATAGATTTTATAAGTCCTTTTGAATTATATAGTCTTCCATTTTTATCCTCAAGAAACTAAATGCCTTCCCATTAAACCTGTATATACAAACCTTTACTTATTCTAATTCCATAACTTCTGATAATATTAAACTCTCATTATATCTAAATAACATTAAGAAAATAATGTTTCTATATTTGTTGTCAAGTTTTTTATAGATCTCTTGAAAACCAGGTTCAAATCCCACTTAATGGGATTCACTAGCCACTGATCATCAGAAGTTAAACAACTAGAACTTAAAAAGGTAGAAACAACATACTGATAACACCATTGACCATAATAAACCCTTTAAATCTATGTACCATAAAATAGGAATAAAAAACACTATAAATAACCATACCGAGTTGGCACTCCACACACTCAAAAAATAAAAATCCATGACAAAAAATAATCAAGATAAATAATAAAGAAATTAAAGGGAACAATAATGTACATGGTTTAGAAAATAAGTTCTATATCCATGGGATAACATTGTTACTCCATTCCATTAATTAGGAGTTATATTATTATAAACTCAGTTAATAGGACATTAAATTTTAAAATCACTAATCAATAATTACAAGACATGTGTTAAATGGTCTCACCTCAACTAAATAGTGTGGTCTAACCAATAAAATAGTTCTACAACCCTCCGACATTTGTGGGGTACTAACCATTGGCCATGGTTCCATTCAATTTATTTTATATTCCCCGATATTCATCACAAACTTCCAGTATACCATGTATGTGACCCTTATGTTCAAGTAAGTTACTCTTACATATCACTCTAATTAATCTTTCATACCATCATTTTCTATATAACCAATCTCCAAATAACCTTTATATATCATCATCCATGACCCATACATATTCTATAACTTTCACTCATCATCTTTTCAATAACTAACCATTTACATGCCTTCTAGAGTCAAGATTTTGATGTCTTCCTCCACTAGTCTTTTATTGTTTATGTCTTAACATCAAGTCAACACTAGTTTTCGAAACTACTCATTTCAGTAAACTATGTGGGAACTTGAAATTATACTCCACCATTCCTAGCATTCTTGATTTTGGGAAATATTTCCAAGAAATTTTTAAGAGGGAATACATATGAAATAATGTATCTAGAATTTTCATTAAGGTTCACATTATGGATGGAGAAGTGCTTATAATAGTTAAAAGAGGTTATACAAATTTAAGGATGAATAATGGATGCATGTTGAATTTTTAGAGTGATTTTTCACATCCTAGGATTATGTAAGAATATAATATTTGTTATTTAGCTAGATGGTACGAGTTTTTGTATGAGATTTTTAGAAAGTTTGAGGACAATCACACATGGTTTAACAATGGTGGCACAAGTTTTTAAGGATGTAACATTATATCTAACCAAGAATTATAAAGGATACATGCATGTCAGAATGACAACTTCCAGAACTACAAAGTCGTTGAATGAAATCCATGGACATATTGGTGAGAAAGGAATAAGGATATTAGCTATGAGAGGAGTCCTAAAACAATACTATCTGAATTATGGAACATCTGAATAGTGTATCATTAGAAAGTGGTGGAAGGTTTAATTTGAATGGTTGGAAAATAATTTAAGGTTAAAGTTGGTTCGTATAGATTTATGGGGGAAACATTGGTTAGATCCATCAGGGGTACACTGTTCTAAATTACCTTCATTAAAGATTCCACATGTAAAGTGTGGGTGGTTTTTCTCAAACACAATTTTGATGTTTTCAGAACAGTAATCGGATTAAGAGTATTGGTTTAAACTATGAAGGGTTTAAATATTAAGTGATTCGGGTATAATAATTGAAGTGAATATGGAATCAAAGAGTTTCAAAAGTTATATTGCATGATTTTTTTCCTGATGGAGAGTATTTTACTTGGGACACTAGAGAAAAATTGTAAAACCCTGATCGAGTTTACCCAAACCACATTGTTCCATGACATGGCCTCATTCAGGCCTCTCCATACACTAGAGGTTTTCAACTAGTGATGAGGGGCTAATTTATATGGTATGGAGACTATGGCCTCAATTTCAGGTTACTATTTATGATAAAACTATAAGAAGTCAATATAAATAAATAAGCAATAGAAATAAAACATAGAGATATCATAAAAGATAACCACATCATATGTAATATTAAAATTATATAAAATAAGTTTTTTCCAAATAAAAGGATCTCCACATATGGTGGAAAACTAAATGTAACTTAATAAAGAACAAATTAACAATAAATGAATAATATTAAATGGATACTATTGTATTCCCTGGAATCACCTCAAATCCATAATAAACTCTTCCTACTCAGAAACAAGATATAGGACACTTTCCCTTGGATAAAACCCTAAAAACAAAATTTTCATGCACACTAGAGTGCCCATGCAGGGTTTGAGTAATAACCATGTAGGACACTACCAACATGTCCTTAGAATAAATGTAGTAGATATATGTGAGTGGATGCATGGGAAAAATAAACAAATAAACAATTAAATCATAGTAAAACATAAACCATAGTTGGGTCATCATGTGATAATAAATCCACCATGAACCTCGACCATGCATGAGGCAATAAATGATGGGAAGAATAAGTCACCCTTAACAAAAACCCACCACTAGTAACCATAGAGTGATTTGAGGAGGGAATCAAAATATCCAACCTCCCATGTAAGACAAACCTTCCCTGGGATAAGGTATCATGGCTAAGTCCCATGTCCATCGAACATCATTGAAGCTATTTTATGATGGAATCTGTATATACGACATCCCATACATGATGAACCATCACACTCAAGGAAAATTCACATGGTCACACATCAAATTTCTATGTTGATTCATCCCCCACCAATAAGAGGGTCCCATGGCCACACCATAATTAAATCCTCAAGGAATAGGTACGAGGAAGGAATTACTATATCCAAACTCCCAAAAAAATTGAACGATCTCCCCCCCCCCCCACCCCCCACCCCCCTGAGAAAGGTCTCATGGAATTCCCTTAGGGAAAGGTACCATTTCCACCTCACACACAATCTATCATATATAATATGTACCAATTATTTAGTATAAACACTGACTCACACATATAATTTTATCTATATCTAGTCATGTATTCTCACTAATAGCCTTTACAAAGAGAGGGGTCTAATACACTCATGTTACCTTACTCCTACCTGTCCTTTAAGAACTCATGTACTTTATTTTAGACTTACTTGACAATTTAGATACCAAATAGAAACATTACAGGGTCAACTCATGTAAAAACATGAAAAAAACCATACAACAACATTTGAGTGGCATAATATGTTAAGGACTTCCTACCTCAAGATTAATGGATCGAACTTTTCATGTTTTGTTCTCTTATTAACACTCGATCTACAATGTAACATCATTCAATCTGGAACTCTCTCATGTGGCTAAAAATGGTTGATCAAGAGACCTCAAGCGTGCCTCCCTATATGTCAGAGGATGTCTTCTAGTAGTGGGGGTGTGAAATGTATAGTGGGGAGACTATACCCTCTGGTATGAAGTGTCATAGCATAAGAATTTAATCATATAAATAAAATAAATCAAAGTAAAAAACATATTTTAGACATCAATAAAGACAAATGAATAATCCAATAATTAATAATGGAATAATGTAATAATGTGATGGAATGTAACTAAATGTCCTGATAGAAACAATACAAGTAAAATAATAGCAGACTCAAAATTCCCTAGTCATTATCCCCATGTCAGTCTCATCACTAAACTACATCCCATTAGTAAACAATCAATCAATAGCAAGTTCCTTTTCCCTTTTCCATACCTTCATCCACATAATTTGCTTGGGTACAAGTAAGCGGCCCAAATAGGGTGTGAGTAAAACTCAGTAGGTTGAAACCACCATGTATAAACAAACCAATCTGATAAGAAGTTTTTGAAATAAATTGATAAACATATGTATTAATTAATTCAACAATTTATGAAATATAACAACCACCTACTTTGGATTTGTGATGGAATATCTCTGATCTTTTTTAACGATAATGTCAACCACAACCATATAACCAAGGTAAAATCACCTACTTGGTTCCATATCAGAATATATCATAGTATGTCTTATGACCATGCCAACCCCCACCATATTACCATAGTATATTCACAACAATATGGGTAAAATACATATGAGCATTACAATATTGGAATATGAATAGCTTACTCTCTATAAGCATTAAATCATTGGACTAGGTCGTGCCCACTCAAGATCAGCATTTCAGCATATAAGTTCGAAAGTTCTAGGGCCGAACCCAATATCTATGCATTTAAGCATGAAACACAAGCCCTTTCATACAACATGGATATCACAATATCACATCATATATCTCAATGGTTATTTATGTGAATTTCCATTTATATTTAAAATACCACATTCAATTTATATCGCAATTGATTAATAGTTATATCAATAAAAAATAAGCCACAACTTAGGGATTCTATAATAAGAAATCACCTAAGGTCACATGTCATGCTAGACACACATTAATCCATCATCTAATTCAATTATTTTCGTGGTTTTCTCACCAAATGGTTAGTCATAATCTAGGTCAGAAGAAAATTGGAACCAAAAGACATAAAAGCATAATCTATTCTTTCAATTCATTGATTTGGGAACATGATACATTTTCACAATCATAATATTTCATAAACATGGAAATTAGAAAACCATAGGGTTAAGATTTATACCCCTTAACTTTAACTAGCGATATAACAACACTTCCAATCCGAAAAATCCCACAAGGAAGAAGGTGGATATGATTGAAAAGAGGTTCCTAGATAAAAAAATGATCAAGGAAAAAACCAACAACACAACTGGTCAAAATATTTCACCATAAAGGTTGGAATAAGAGTGGATATAACAAGAATCCTAGACAAAAGGACTTAACAGGGATAACTCACACAAACAAGTTGTCCATAGTGGAGTTTATCACTCTGAATTCACCTGGAAGATTCCCTAGGGTTGAGAGTAGAGTATTTGTAGTGGATTAGAATGAAAATAATTTCTACATCATGTTTAAAATAGTAGGTCTGGGAATTATATGGTGTGTAATATAGTTACACATTGGGTAAATATTTTTAATGGAATATGCTAAAAACACATATCCACATATTTATTTTATTAAAACATCTGAATAATTACATGACATGTAATCCATTTACATGATATGTAAATTTTCTAAAGTTATTTTTTCAAACCATTTCCAATTTAAAATACCTAAACCCCTTTTATATATTATCAACATACCAAGAACCCATGTTAAAACTTAACCAATTTATACTCAGAATCCATTAATTCAAATGAACATGCATCCTTGAACTTGAGTTCATTTTACCCAAAAAAGTTCTCCACATTGATCTGCTCAGATTTTCTCATGTTTTCTCGCAACCAAAGACTATATTTATTCAAATGATAATAATATGAAATGAAAATTAAATTTAAAGAAAATATTAAAGTAAAACTCAGGGAGATACATACATAGAAAAATATGGGATCTTACATCTTCTCCACCTTATAATAGCTCATCCTTGAGCTGCTCCAAGAATCATTGTGAGTTATCAATAAACAAGTCTGTACACTATGTTATCTTATCATACTCTCTATCCAAGTTCTCCTTTTTTACTCACCCATACTGCCACTACGCTTGAACCAACAGTATAATCCTAACCCAAAGATATTTCTCCCTACAATCTATAATTCGTATTGGATTCTCATCAACATATGAATTAGCATAGAGCTCAATGTTTACTACATCTATCATATGGGAAGGGTCTAGTTGATATATTCATAGCTATTACATATAGAACACATCATGCATGGAACACTAGAATTGTGGAAGGGATAAAGGGTATGCTACTAGACCGACCCTTACTACTATCTCAAATGGCCTGACAAACCTGGGTGCTAGCTTTCCTTCTTTCCTAATATGATGTTTCCCAAACCTAGATGACACACAAAGAAAAACCTGATGACCAACCTTGAATTCCATAGGTCAACTTTAATGGTTAGCATAAGATTTCATCCAGCTCTATAGGGTCAATAATCGCTATCTAATCAACTGAACATGATTAGATGTATCCAACATGAGACAAGGACCAACAGGTGCTGACTTACTTGCCTCCATCCAGAAAAGAGGTGAACAACATGGACTTCCATACAAAGCCTCAAAATGTACCATTTGATTAATTCCTAGAAGCTATTATTATATACAAACTCAATGAGTTCCATATATTTGTTTCATGAACCACCAAAATCCAAAACACAACCCTATAACATATCCTCTAAAACCCGAAGTGTCTACTCCAATTGACCATCAGTCTATGGATGATAGGTTGTGCTCAAAATCCACAATCTTATAGCCTTCTAAAGACCCTACCAGAAATGTGATGTGAAATAAGTATCTCTTTTTAAAATTATACTCCTTGGAACACTTTGCAAAAAAACCACCTCACACATGTAAATACTTCCTAGATCATCAATTGTAAAGGTTTCTCTAATTGGATAGAAGTGGTATACATTAGTTATATGATCTACAACAACCCATAAAGTTCCATTATTATGGTTTGTAATAGGTAGTACTATCAAAAAATCTGTTGTGACATCATCCCATTTCCTCTCAGAAATGAGAAAAGGATGAAAATTCCCAACTGGCCTCTGATGCTCAGCTTTCACCTGCTGAGAAGTGAAGCATCTAGCCACGAAACTTTACACCACCTTCTTTTTTCTTGACAACCAATATTTTCTATGTAGATCACGATACATATTTGTTAAACTTGAATTAACAACCCATTTAGAAGCATCAAACACCCTCATCATCTACTCACATAAGCCTATAGGAACCCATACTCATCCATTGAAAAGAAGATAATTCCCACTTCTGAGATACCATCTTGATTTTGTCTCCACACTATATAATTTGTCTCTTAGAACTCAACCCTTTGGATAAGACAACTACATGGTCTTAATTCGGTCCAACAATATGGGTATAACAGTTATCGAAGTCAAATATATTCATCCCTAATACTATGAAATATCCAGATGCATGTCTGCAAAGAGGGCCATTTTCCTCTACTCATCACAAGAATCTTGTACTTCCTATGTCTGTGTATTTTGGATCAAAGTGTTGAAAATGATGTTTCCATTGCCCGGTGTATAAACCAATTCAAAGTCAAAAGACTACAGATACTAGACCCAACTTCTCTACCAAAGGTTCATGTCTCACTAAGAAAAGATGTACCTATGTCTCTTATGGTCCTTGTATACCAAAAACCTCTAACCCATGAGATAGTATCTCGAATATCTCAGGGAATATACCACTAATTATAGCTCTAGATCATGAGTTGGGCAATTCCTCTCATGAGGTCTCAGCTACTTGGATCCATATGCAGCCACTCAATTCTTCTATAATATAATTGCTTTGAGTCCAAATCAAGATATGTCATAGTACGTGGTATACTATTTACTCGGCATAGGTAAAGTGAGGTTAGGTTTTGAGTTCATCTTTCATTTCATATCCTGAAAATATATCTCAAAAGCATTATACTAAAAAAACATCACCCCTTTCATAGTCATCCTAGAAATCAGTGTTGTCAAATGGGAGAAATCTTGGATAAATTATTGATAATAACCTATTAAACCCATGTTCTTTGAATTTCAAAGATGTTCTTGAGTTGTTCCCAATATTCAATGACTATGAATCTCTCTGGATTCACTAACACTCCTTCCTCAAAGATGAAATGGCCTAACAAGTGCACATTATTAATCCAAGAATAGAATTTGGATAGAATGGTGTAAATCTGATGCTCGCTAAATGTACTCTGGATGATGTGAATATGTTTCGAATGATTTTCTACCAAGTGGGATTACACTAAGATATTATTGACAAAAACCACCAAAAACTGTTCTAAAAAAGGATGAAATATCATATTTATTAAGTCCATGAATACATTCAGTGCGTTTGTCAACCCAAACGGTATCACTACAAATTCATACAAACCATACATGCTCTTAAAAGAAGTTAGAGGTATGTCTATTAGTCTTGCCCTCAACTAGTAGTAACCTAATATCAAATAAATCTTGGAGAAGATATTATCACCTCTCAAATGATTGAAAATATCATCAATGCGTAGAAGAGGATATCAGTTCTTGATCGCCATCTAGTTTAACCTCTGATAATCCACACATAAGCGCAAATACCCATCATCCTTATTGGAAAAGAGAACTAGATAACCCTAAGGAGATGTACTAGGCTATATGAAGACTTTAGATTCTATATCTTATAACTAAAATCTCAACTCCCAAATCTATTTTGGTTCCATTTTGTAATGCAGGATAGAAACCGGATCTACTCTCATCACCAATTCAATATTTAAATCGATATCTCACTCAAGTGGTAAGTTGTAGAACTATTCAGGAAAGACATCCTAAAAACTATCTAACACTAGAGGAAAATAATCCTACAACATTCCCTCATTTTCTAGATCAAGAAGTGAAATCTGAGCTGTGAGATAAGCCAATCTGCATTGAATTAGTCCTGCATGACCAGCCTGAAAATCCCACTCACCCTAGTGAGAATTGTTCTCTCCTTATGGATATAGAAAGGTGTATATCCTCCTGTAATAGGTGTTATGATATTGATGTGGAACTAAAACATTTATTCCAAAAATCAAGTCAAATCCTATTATTTCCTACACAAACAGTTCTGAAAAGAAATGATAACCACCAATATCTAGGGAACACACCTTACAACTTTTGATATTCGCTGAACGCACTCCCAATGGTGTGTCAATGGTTAAAGAACCATCCAATATTTCCATATACAACCCCAAACAATTTGAAAAAATAGGTGATAAAAAATAATAGGATACTCTGGTGTCCAAAAAACCAATCTAAGGTAGATGATACAATAATTGTACCCTTGATTGTAGATAGTCATGCATCCACGATAGTCAAAGTAGTTTTCATAACATGAAAATAAATTTTCCATCTGTTCTAGGATTTAGTATAAATACCTTGAACTATTTCCATTTCCTAGTACTATTTATCATGCACTAGGGTACCACGACCCCTGACTCAGCCAAAACGGCCAATAGAACTCCATCTAACAGTCGGCTGAGGGGTAGTTGAGCCCCTTCTTGACTCAGGTGCACGTTATGATCCCTTGCCACTAGTCTACTATAGAAATTTTTTATAGAACCTATAAATATGACCCATTATTCCATAGATACGGCACTCAACTATGGGATAACCATATTTTGGGCAATCATGACCCAACTTTACACACTGATAGCACTAGAATGGAACCTGATCTTGAGATGGTTTTACACTTCCCTAACTTCTCTTCCTACTATTACCTTAGAGGAAACTATCATATATACACTTTATTTCACATGAAGAATGTATCCCACATCGCCCTTATAAAATAGCCTATACATTTCTTGGGGCCTCTCTCAGATTCCATTTTGTTATGAGTGTCTGGTTCATCATGTCCTCAAATCCTCTTAAACAAAAAATTTATCCTACGACTTGACCTCATAGTGAATACCATCCTAAAAATATAATCTCCCTGGATATCTCATCATCTACCAAAGATAGTTTAAATCATTATAGGTCATTGAAACACCCATCACATTACAACACGAACATTCCCTACTTTATTAGATTCATGAACTCATTATCTTTCACATCCCTCAACGTCTCTGGATAGAAATAAATTAGTAACGTTATCTAAAATCTCCTCCAAGATAGATCATCCTATTTCACATCTTCCTCCATAATATCCCAAAAATTATTGGAAATTCCACGAATCATATATGTATCAAGATTTACCCTTATATCCCTAGGTGTCTTGATATGCATAAAGATTATCTGGACAGACTTTATTCAAAACATGGCTTCTTTGGGTCATCCTTCCATAATAAATGTTGGCAGATGATGCATCATAAAATCTTTTTTTCAACAATGAAATTGAAGGAAAAATATGAACAATATCCCTTTCTATATATTTCACGGACCTTAGGAAGTTTTCTCAAAGATTAACATCTATATAATCTTCATAAACTAAAGTAATATTTGGTTCATCTATGTTAGGTGTGTGATGATCTCCACTCTCCTGAAAATCAAGGCTTAGATGATGAGGATGCATTTTGTCTAAAAGGCACATGCACACCTTAGAGAAATGGCAAGCAACAAGGTCAACCTCAATAGGTCAATACAACAGAGAACCATTGACTCCTGGTCTCTCTAAATATAGATTTAAATTGTTTTATCATGACACATAAATTAATTTCAGTTATCCAGTGAAACAGATATCTCATATCATAGTTCAACAGGAATATATATATCACATGAAAAAATAGATATTCCCCTATCATGAACAATGAATCTCAATATATCCTTATATTCCTATTATGATGCATGTATTTTCAACTCACTCCTTACCATTCCATGAGTATAAATCTCAAGATACAGTAAAATAATAAAAACAATTACCTCACACAACATGTGAATCACCCAATGTGAAATAACATCAAATGTAACAACAACACAACATAAACAACAATCCCATCCCTAGGTAATTAGATTTTCCCACATAAATTGGTTAGCTACTTCCATGTACAAGCTCATTACCAAGTCCCAACACATCCTAGTCTTCTTTATTCCTTCCCCAAATAGTAAAATAGACGAAAAGAGAACATGATCTGATAACACTTTATAACATCCTGATATCTAGAAATATCTCATGTGGTTGAAAAGGGTTGTTCATGTGACCTCAAGTGCGCCTCATCATATGTTCGAGGATACCGAATAGAAGTGGGGGTGTGAATTGTATAGTTGGGAGACTATACCCCCTAGTATGATGTTTCACAGAATAATAATTTAATCATATAAATAAAATAAATCAATGTAAAAAAATATAGAGGAAGACAATAATAAATCCAACTGAATAATCCAATAAATAATAAAGTAATAATATAATGATATGGTGGAATGTAACAAAATATTATTCTAGAAACAATACAAGTAAAAGACTAGAAGTCTCAAATAAATATTTAAAATTCCCCAGTCTCAAACCCCATGTCATTCGCATAACCAAACTATATTCCATCAACAAACAAGAAATAAACAATAAGGTCTTTTTCCCTTGTCCATACCTGTATCCACTTAATCTGCCCAGGTACCAATCGATGGATCGAATAGGGTGTGAATAAAACATAGTAGGTCGACACCACTATGTCTAAATAAAATAGTATGATAATAAGTGTGTGAAATAAAGTAATAAATGGGTGTATTAATTAATTCAACAATTAATAAAATACAAAAACAACCTTATTTAGCTCCGTGTCAGAATATCTATTAGCATGACTTGAGACCATGCCAACCATAATATTACAACCAAGGTAAAATAGCCTATTTCAGAACCATTCCATAATATCATAGAGCATTTCTTATGACCATGCCAACCACCACCTAATAACCATTGTATAATCACAACAATATAGTTCAAAGCCCAATAAGAATTACAACATCCATTCAAAACCCTATAAACATTACAGCATGGGAATGGGCACAGCCCGTGCTCTATAATAATTATATCATAGGACTAGGACAAGTCCGATAAATATTATCCTTATAGTATATAAGTTTTCAAGTTCTATGGATGAGCCTAATATATAATCATTTCAGCATGGAACACAAGTCATATAATACAACATGGATATCGCAATATCACATCATATATCTCAATGGTTAATTATGAAAATTACCATTTATCTTTAAAATATTTCTTTAAATTTATATCAAAATTAATTTACAATTATATAAATAAGAAAATAAGACATAACTTAGGGATTCTATAACAAGAAATCACTTAAGGTCACATGTCATGCTAAACACACTTTAAGCAATTATCCAATTCAATTATTTTCAAGTTTTTTTCACCTAATGGGAAGCCATAATCCATGTAAAAATAAAATTTAAACCAAAGGACTTAAAATAATAATCCATTCATTCATTTCATTGATTTGGAAGCATTCTATGTTGGCATAATAAAAATATTTCATAAAAATTTAAATTATCAAACCATAGGGTTACGATTTAGTCCCCCTACCTTTAACTGATGATCTAACAATACTTCCAATTGGTAAACTTCCAGGAAGATGAAGGTGAATACGATCACAATGAGGTTCCAAGATTAAACCTAGTCAATATCAAAACCAACAACACAACCAGAAAAAGGATTTCACCGTAATAGTTAGAAGAAGAGGGGATAAAAGGAAGAAACATAACAGAAAGGACTTACCATGGATTAATCATACAAACAAGACATCCATACGGATGTTTGGAACTCCAAATTCACCATGGATATTCCCTAGAGTTGAGAGGAGAAGATATTGAGTAGATTAAAATGAAAACCATCCACACATCATGTTTAAAACAACAGGTTAGTGAATTACACGGCGTGTAATATAGTTACACACATTGTAATTGTTTTAATGGAATACACTGAAAAATACATTGTCTCAAAAAAAATTTAGAACACCTGAAAAATTACATGATGCATAACCCCTTTAAACGATGTGTAATCCCTTTACACAATGTGTAATCCCTTTACATGATGTGTAAATTTTTAGAAGATAGTTTTTCTTCCCATTTTCCTTTAAAAAACTCGAACCCCTTTTAATGATTATCAAATTACCAAGAACCAATGTTAACAATTGTCCCATTTATACCAGGACACCATTATTTCAAAAAATCATAAATCCCCAAACTTCGCATCATTTTTCCTAATAAATCTCACCAATTGAATATGATCTAATTTTCTTATGTTTTATCAAAAACCAGGACTGTATTTATACAAATGACAGACATCTATGTTGAAAATACAACCGAAAGAAAATATTAATGAAAAATTCAGAGAGAGACATACCTGGATCGAGATGGGATCTTACACACCCTAAAATTAAATCATCCTGAAAACCACATAATTAGGGATTTAATATAGTAAACAAATAAATACTAAAAGAATAAACAGCCTAGAGAATGATTGTGTTAGACATTACATGAGGAAACTTCTATAAAATATCCTATATTAAATAGATAATAATTGATGGAAATGTCTTAAGAGAGGAAAATTAATAATATATAGCATATAAATAGGGTGTAATCATTTTAATTCTCACTAAAAGTGTAAAATTCCCCCTTTCTATATTTATTAAATTAATCTATACATATTTTGTAAAAAATATATAAAGGTTCATCACCGTCATTTTTGGAAACCACTGGGACCCTTATGTATAGGGACCCTTATGTATGGGACCCTTATATATCATTCTTGAGGACCCTTACTCATATACGAGAGTTTTCCAAATTTTTTTGAAATCTAACGCAACTCCCAAATTAGTTATATTCTATGATATACAACAGTCATACGCTACAATTGAAAACCTAAATTTTTTATAATTTCTCAAACTTCTTTAAATACCTATATAATTTCAATTTGAAAAAACATGTAAAAAATGATCTATAAAATTCATACAAAAAGAAAACAAATGCTATATTTTTTTAGTTACATAATTCCATTCATGGGATCATGATACCTCCTGAGACTCGATTCTTGGACTTCCAACACCCTCAATATCATGAACTCATCAAGATGAACAAGATTAAATAAAATGTAAACATAAATCACTTTAAAATTATATGGGTGTTATAAACTCCCCCTCTAGGTGATTCTTATTCCAAAGAATCATCTTTAGGGGTCCTTATTGAATATATTTGGCAACTGGACTCACATATTTGACTATCGCTCCCAAGTCTCTTCCTGGATATACCCCAGTTTTTCTATAAAACTTGGACAAGTGACACCATATTACCCTATATCATTGTATCATTATATTCAATTATACACACCAAGAATTCCTAAAATGATATATTAGTATCCATCTCAAGATGTTCACTTTTGATCACATGTGTAGGGTCTAGTTTGTACCTCTGTAGCTGTGACATATGAAACACATCATGCATACCTGAATGTCATAGAGGAAGATCTAATTGCTTAGCCATAACTCTAATTTTCAATATAATCCTGAATATACCGAAAAACCATGGTGTGATATTTCCCTACCTACTCCGACATTTATATCTCAATCAATATAATACAAATAAGAATACTTGGTTACTCATAGTTAATTCCAACGGTCACTCCCTATTATTAGAATATGGTAATTTCCTACACTAAGTAGTAACTAAATTCTTCTGTACTAACCACACCTAATAAATGGTCTCTTGTATAAATATCGAATTGATCACTACTGATTCAACTACCTCTAACCAGTAAAATGATGAGTATTATAGTTTAACATAGATATACTCAAGGGAAGACATCAAGATCGAATCCTAAAATTTATTGTTATATAAAAACTATTCCAAATCCACATTTTCATACTAAACTCATCTAAAATTAAACACCATGCCCAAATAATATATTTGAGTATCTGGATCATCCACTCAAACTATCCATCTATTTTTCAATGATATTCTATACTCAGTTTTAGCTGAGACCCCATGGACTTCTATTGGACCGGCTATAATATCTAGGTGAAACAAGCATACTAATATGATACTTTTCTCATAGTTACCTCATGAAACTATGATATCTCGCACACATATATCTTTCCCAACTCATCCACTAAATGAATCTCTATATTAGTCAACAATTAGATGAATTTAACTAACCGTTCAACCAACACCCATAGTATGGAATATCCCCTCAAGGTCCTGGGTAGTCCCATGAGGAATTACAAGGTCATCTCATACCACTTCCATACTAAATCCATAATGGGTTGAATTAAACCACATAGTCATTGATAATATAACTTTATACCTTGATAGGTAAGTTAGTTAGAGAAAAACCATGTGATTTCCCTCTTCATACTCGGTCATTATAAGCATTACCTAATGTCATGACACATCTAGGTCAACCATGGATGTATAACCGATCATGAGTAAAGGGATTCCCTCACTAGTTCCTCCCATATATAAGTGTGTACCACCATTATACCATGGACATAAATCATGTTTCGGCCATCCTAAGAACATCTTAGGAGTGGATCATCTCCCATGAGATTTTCTTACATCATAAGAAAATCAAAATCATGATCTTGGCTAGCCTTCATCCAATCTACCAATAAGGAGGTAATGAAAGAGGGAGTACATGCCATCACCTATCAACCCTCCAACACCTCAATATTCAATTCAATGATAAATGTAATCATCTTTCACTCCTCACCAATCATCTAAAATACCTTATTTTAGTATTCCTACTAAGATCTTATGTGATGAAATTTCCCTTCCCAAGGGAATATTCCATATTAAATTTTAATTTAGTGAGGTAATCTACCCAACACATCTACCACAAGTTAAAGTTTCAGAGTTATATTATGTATCACAAGCTCTTGTGCTCTATTTATATGTAACATATCTCATAAAATAGATAATAGTTCAATAAAATTAAGGAGTAAATCAGAGTAGATAGATCCAAATAATGGGCAGGGTAGTTCTGATCATGAGTTCATTACCAAATACACCCATAAGTGACCACCAAATCTCCCTACATTATAATACCCTTGATCTGTCACAATAAATGAAAAAACTAATCCTAGTATTAGTAAGATTCATTATTTGAGTGGACATAAATCTCTTCTTCAATTCCGAGAAAGCTTCTTCACACCGATCATTTCACTCAAACATTACTTTCTTCTTGGTTAGATCTATCCTAGAAAATTTCAAGTGAGATAAGTCTAGGATTAACAAAATTTAATACACTTCCATCCCAATAAAAATCATACCAAAAATATATTCATGTGTCATGACTAAGAAATAATGGAATCCACCTTCTCTAGATTAACCATGATCTATGCTACAATGATTATTTTCCCAAGTTCTCCTTATAAATCCAAAAGTGACACATTTTATACATATAATATAGTTTATGTGATCAAATAATACTCAATACAATCTAAAGGTTCATAGCATACAAACAATATCTTTTTAATATACTGATATCCCATTCATGAACATCGCATTAAAGGATTCTATATAGGGATGGAAAATATAGTAGATGAGATCAATGAACACATCCAGTGCATTTATTAATCTAAATTCTATCACAAGGTACTCATATAACCCATACCTATTCCTAAATATTTTCTTAGATTCATCCTAGTACATTACCTGCTACTGATGGTAACCTAATCACAAGTTTATCTCAGAGAACCATCAAGATCCCCTCAACTAATCAAACAAGTTATCTATCCTTTTAAATAGATACTTATTATTCATTGTAACCTAATTCAACCTATGATAACATATGTGAAATTTGAGTCTACCATTATCCTTCTTGGAGAATAAAACTGTATCAACCCATGGAGAGGTACTGGGATAAAAAAATCCCTTCACCTCAAGGTTATTGAGTTTTACATCCTACTCTCTCAACTTGACCATTTCCATATGATAAGAAGGAATCTATATAGCCTCTGTACCTAGAACAAACTCAATTGTAAAATTAATTTATATTATAGGAGGAAAATCTAATAAATAATCTGGGTAAACATCATGTAAATGATCCACAACTAGAGTAAATGTAATTGTAACCATCACATGTTCCACTAAAAGAACTATATCTACCACTAGTATCGTAATAGTCCTTATCTAACTTAATATGGGTCACATTCTACCTACCTCTATGTCCAACTCTCCTATAAGAATTTATTTATCTCCCCTATGGTGGGTAAGAGACACCCACCTCAAGTAGAAATAGATTTGATATTGAAAGTGAATCAATTAATCTATACTTAAGGAGATATTGGAACATGCCATATCTAGAATAAAAAAATCCCACAGGTGTTCATAGTCTTCAACAACCACAAAACATGTTAGGAACCTCTGAAAAAATAAAACCTATTTTTTATATGTGTATTAAGATCCATCACCCTAGGGGAGATGTATGAAACCAATACCAATCCCAAAATAAACCAGAAAGAAATAAAATAATGATATTCCCTTGTATTAAAAAAATAAAGTAAAAGCATTAATGTAAATAGAATCATACCTCTGCCATTAGAAGTTCCCTTTTCTCCAATATCTTAAGCTTAAATCCAAATTGTATAATATAGATGTATTGGGCCCACATACCTGACTCCATGATCTTTATCTCACTCGAGGAACTAGGCCCTAAGGTGTATGAAAGAGCCTCCAACCCCTAAGACCCTTATCTAGTACCATAACCTGACCTTCGAGACATAGTGTTGCTATCAGTCTAAGGTTCCCCCGACTAATCCCTTAAATCATGTGTATGAATCGGTCCTCCATTTAGTCTAGAATATGAATGAGTAAAATAGAACCATTGTATATTCCCTATCCCACCACATGTTTTTCACTACCTTTGTTGTATAGTTTATGATCTATAGTGAAGGTATAGATACACACAATAAAAACACATGAGGGAATATCCTCCCAGGGAAGGAAGCGGTGAACTTATCCCCTTACTAGACTGTCTCTCTCCATCCTGGAATATATCATTTGACCTCCTCTTCATATGGATGAAAAAGGCATCAACATATCCACTAGAAAGGCCACCACTTAGCCTAGTGAATATGGGGAGAAATCATACTGAAAAATCCTCTATAAATCTATTCTAAATAGTGAGGGACTTGAGAAGAACATTCAATTGACAATTTATTTTGAACATCCTAGACTAATTACTCACATATATTTATAGTAAAATATAAAATTTAAGGTACTTATAGACCTCATTCCCTTCAATAAATAGTGCAAAGTGAAATATCTTGATGAAGCGAGAAACATATTATGTCACTAAGATCATCCATAATTATACCTCCATGAACTTATATGATCAGTATGGACTTAGATATTTAGGGACTAAGTTATAAAATAATAATTACTTAAATTCCTCCTAAGATAATAAATCACGCCTCTTAGTATATACCATAACACCCTAGTATTTCATGGTGGTTCCTAGAAGCATATAAGCTAATAACATCACTTTTCATTCATCAGGTGTCTCTACTAACTTGAATATCCCCTTGATGATCTCAATCCAATCCTTAATGTTCTAAGGACAACTCATGCCCTAGAAATTTTCAGGGTGGTGAAACTAAAATTCCTAAGAAAAATCTACCATAATAGGTCTTCATTGATGTGGACCACCCCCTCCCAATTGTACTAGATGAAACAACCCTACCCGAGGTGTCCCTGATGCCAAAACTGCTAGAATAGCCTCAGGATGAAGCTCATCTCCACCCTATTGAACCTCTAGAGGTAAAAAAAGTGTTTCATACCTTGGGAACATCCTCGACCTAAGCACTAGGTGGAACCATGATACATCATCGAGGCTAGATTTGTTTTCTAAAATTACAATGTAAACACTCATAAATATCTTGAATATCTTAAATCTTATAAAATTTTAATTAATTTATAGGTTCATAAACACACAAAAACACTAATATACATGCCCAAAGAGACAACCATCAACCACTAAACATAACCATCAACTACTAACATAAGGCCTAATTCTGTACCACTTGTTCCTTCATGTTATTTATAGTCAAATAAAATCAAATTATGAACATACCTTAGTTAAGTTAATTAAATGTCACTACTAATGTATTTAGAAAAAACACTAAATAAATTATTATTGGAATTTAATTAATTTAAACCTATAAAAACCATATGAAAACAATAACATGACATACAAACATATGTGACCATCTGTGATGCATGAACTCACTCACTCTCACCACCAAGGGTAAAATGGAAATCCCATAAACTATAACTATATAATAACACTTATAATTACATGAAACCATAATAGTGTAACCATTAAAATCAATCCCACTACCCTAGAAACTTGAATGTCCACTAAAATGGTGTTGGATAGACACATGCATATATACCCACTTTATTTATGACCAACATACATCAATTTTACCAAGAAATAAATAATAATAGAAGATAAATGGATTTGGTATAATTTTTTAACACTGCTTCCTAGTTTACATAGATCAAAACAGTGTTCTATATGATCCCATGTGTGCCTATCAATATAAAAGAGGTTATTTACTAGTGATTTTGGCCTAATTAATTCATTGGGGAGGATATTCCCTTGATATTAGGTAATCATCTGGGATAAAACTAGTGTGAGTAGTAATAAATAAATTAACATAAAAAACATATTGGATTCCTAAAAGATAACCACACTAAATGAAATATAATTTGAGGTACAACATTTCATGTCCACGTTAAAGGACCCCCAAATGTGGTGGACTAATACATATAAGAAATAAAAATGAAAAATAATGTGAGAGACATAATATCAAAAGGATCTTAGAGTATATCCGAGAATCACCTTAGATATTTAACCAGGTACATCTACTTAGTAGCCTGAAAAATGGCCCTTTCCCTTGGCTAGATCCCCGATAAAAAAATCTTCGCGTGTAATGGGGTTCCCATGAAAGGTGTGGGTAATAATTTAGTAAGACCTAACCAATGTGTCCATAGAAAAAATTTAGTAGATATATTTCAGTTGATGCACTAAAAAAATACGTAAATCATAGATAAACACACACCTGATTTGGGTCATCATGTGTTAATCGGGGCACCATGAACCTCGTATATACTTGATAAAATAAATGATGAGAATAATATGCCCCTTTGGATCATGATCCCATCACTGGTTACCATTAATTGATCTTAGGAGTACTTTACAATATATAACCTCTTGTGTGACATAAACCTTTCCACAAATATGGTCTCACAGACAAGTCATGTATCCACTGAACATCATTAAATCGGTCTAAGGAGGAAGTATTTATATCTAACCTCTAATACAAGATGAACCATCTCCCTCATTTAATGGTCCTAATGATACCCCTAACATTTCCAATCTAAAACATTCCCCTATTGAGGTAAGGTCCTATGGCTATATTTCACATCCATTCTCATGGAAATGGTTCGAATACAGAATTTTACTAAAAAACCTATTAGGTAATACTAACCACCCCCACCCCCTTCTTGGGGAATGCTCTCATGTATACTATTTACATTTTTAAGTAAAAACATACCCTTGGGGAAAGGTTCCATACACACCACACACAAAATCTATTACACAAAATAGATTGTAAGTATTCAAGATAAAACAACTCAAACTGATAATTTTCTCCCTATCTAGCCATGTATTCTCAATAATTATCTTAACTAGTGGAGGGGTTTAAAATACCCATGATTCTCTACTCATACCAAAACATAAAGGGTTTAATTAATTCATTAATTATTTAATAATTAGTTTAGACACCAAACAAGAATATCATAGGGAAAACTCATGCACTCATAGAAAAAACAAACCATAAAACTACATATGATTATAATAAAATGGTAAGGACTTACTACCTCAAAATTAATATAGCATAATTTCTAATCCACATTCATTTATTCATGAATAATCTACTATACCCCTAAATACTCCCCAAACCCTAATAATTATGAATTTAATAGGGAAACTAGGAAATTGTGAAAGAATTAATGTCATGGGGAATAGATGTAATTAGACATACCAAGAGTAAGATTTCGTAAAAAACCATACATTAAACTGACAATAATTGGTCAAGATCTCTCAAGTGGGAAGAAGGAATGAGTGAGAGAATAGAAATAGGGCATACTCATTGTAATTCTCACTAAAAAGGTGTAATCCTAACCTTTTAATATTTATTAAATCAATTAATAATCATTTTGGAAAAAATCAAAAACAAAGTTCATCAATTTCAATTTTTAGAAAACACTCAGACCCTTATATATGATACACTTATATATCATCTTGAATGACCCTTATTAATCATACATAAAAATTAACAATGTCTAGGACCATTATATATTATTAGAAATTATCCTTACATATCAATTGTTATCAAACAAATACCCTTGCATAAATTCCACCAATATTTATAAAGTATGGCTTTAATTTTTAGAAATAAATTTATACTTCAATAAAAAAGCCTTATAAAATACTATTTACTTTTAGAAATAATCTTCTAAGACTTATTAGTATACTATCCTTTTGGAAATAATCTTTTGAAATAACTATGCTAACCTTCTGTAACTACTTTTACATAAGTTCTAGAAAATTCTAGTTAATCTTTACGTATTAGAAAGTTACCCATCTGTATAGAAGTTTGATAATTATTTTATAAATATGATGAAACTCCTAGATTAGTTATACCCTATGATATACAAAAGTATTACCCTATTAATAGGTACCCAAATATTCAAAAAAATTTAAAACATTTATAAATACCTCTAGACATCCAATTTATCAAAAAATTAAACTATAGGACCTCTATAAAATGTATACCAAATAAAAACACATGTAGAATTATATTAGCTATGGAATTCAATATCTAAGCTTGAGAAACTTATCAAGACTCAATACATAGCATACCAAAACCTCTGATATCCCAAACTCATCAAGATACACATGATTAAAAAATGTAAGCAGTGAATACTCTAGAATGAAATGGGTGTTGCAAAAATGGTGTGGTGGAATGGTTGAATCAAAATTTGAATGAGATACCTAGGAAAATTAGTTTAAATTTTCTATTATCAAAGGTTTTAGGAAAGAAAAGGCTAATTGTTTGGAATATATTGTTAATTGTAGTCATTATATACTAATGGAGAGAGCACTTCCTATAGAATTTGGATCGGGAGTATGATCAATATGTCTCAACTAATTTTTTTTAAAATTATAATGTAAACCAATTTGGATGTATATTAAACGGATAATTTTCAATAAAAGTCATTAATATGGGCCTTTATTGGATATAGTGGTTAAAACTTTGGATTTTCTCTCTAGTATAATAATTAGTGAAAGTTATTAGAAGGTGAAATTTCCTCTTTGATAAAGAGATCCCACAAAAGGATCATAACATATAAGAGCATACACTTGGGAGAAAATAACTAATAGAGAACATACAATTTTATATAAATGGAAGTATTATGGTTCTGGATTTATTAGGGAGTATGTGATTTCAGAAGGTACAAGTAATTTTTGAAATGGGAGATATTGACCAATTTCTAGAATTATAAAGTCTCAATATACCAAAATTCACTAGGATTGAAGAAGCTTAGAGAAGAGTTTAAAAAATTTACGGTCCATAAATAGTTAATCCACTATAGTAAAATGCGTCTACCAAGGTTAGGTGACCAGTGAATGGGTTTTATTCTAATATGCATTATCTACTTCTTATGGACAGTAGATAATTTGAGAGCTTGAATGAGGTGATAAGTCTGAGTAACTTAGAATAGTGTGATTTATCAATGATGTAGGATATAGAATCCTTATATGATTCTAGAACATGGGATTTGTTATAATTAACCCTGGGTAAAGGATTGATATAGATAAAATGCACCCACCAATTGAAATAAAAATCATATGGTAGTAAATGATAAAAAGAGAAGTTGATTATAAGGGGGTTCCAACAAACAAAATTAGTATATTTCAATGAAATATTTTCTCTATTTCTAAAGTATACAATTATTATAAGGGAGATCAGAATAATTTCTATGGAAATTCTGTTTTTGAAGGAGTTAGATGTCAATATATTGTTCTTTTATAGTGATTTAGGGGAGAAAATCTATATGAACCAGCTATATTTTTTCATTTGGATAGGGATTGGAAGGGACTTGAAGACCGAAACAATATTTCTATCTCATTCATAATATATCAACAAGATTTTTGAAATATTTATAATGAGAAATTCTAATCCTATGTCGACCTCCTAGGTTGGACACTTACATTTATTTAATTAGAAGGCACCTAGAATGGAATATAAGGTTGTATTCATGACATGGGTTATATGTGCATTGACTATTAGAAGATTAATATATCTTATATTTTATATAAGTCTTAGAACCATGCATTTGATGTGAGTAGTTATGAGAATCAATTATAATCTAAGGAAGGAACACGAGGATTCTATGAAGTGTATTCTCTATTATCTTAAAGGCTGAGTGGATCAAGAAATATATTTTGTAATGGATGATCCATTACAAGGATTTTTGGATGTAGAATTTAGGACAGATACAGAGGATTGGTACCATTGTCTTTGAGTGTATATTTGGTGGGTGTTAATGAGTTGTATGTCTCGACTAAAACCTATAGTAAAACTATCAACTACAGAAGATGATTACATTGTACAGTAGGGAATGGTTTGATCCAGATGAACTGTTTTTTATATGGACTCAAAATATGGTAGGAAAATGGAATTTTGGCATGTCACAATCAAAAAGTGATTCATCTTTCTATGAATATGATTTTTCACTCATGAAAAAACACATTTAGGTGAAGAATCACTTCATATAGAAGCTTATGAAGGATTGGGTTCTAAATCCATGAAGGTTATTGGGAGTTATAATTCGAAGGACATGATTAATAAATTAGTAGTTTTATAAATTCTAAGATGATATTGTTCCTCAATGGATCTTGGGTAACTAATTCTCAAAAGACTGTGGATGTAGTATGAGAATAAGAGATGTTTGAAAGTGTACTGGTAGACATGGTGAACTTTTGTGGAAACCTTGAAAACATTTATTAAGTGGGAGATTATTAATATTGGTGTGAAAACATTATTTTCGATAAATTTAACAATTTAAAGAAGGAGATATTATAATATTTTGTCACATAACTAGTGATAGTTGACATAAAAAAAGGTTTGTATGAAATAATAGAAGTAGTAGTAATATAATTATAGAAGTGCAGAAGGGTGGGAAAATGATTTTTGGTTATAGAAATTACTCATTGGGAGTTTTGGGTGATGTTTCGGAACTTGATCGAGTGAGGGATGAACAAAAATATCGAAATGTGGTAGATTTGATTGAATCAGATGGTTGTAGTGGAGACTTTTCTATAAATAGAAAAAAAACCTATTCTAGGATTTTTTTTAGTACTTTGGGTTCATTATAAAAAATTTTCCATTTATCATAGGTAGTGTTACTAACATGGGAACTTTTAACTTAGTGAGTGTTTCTCTTATTCGTCTATTAAATATGTGTTGGTTACAATAATGTATGAATTTTTCTTAACTAAGTTATTCCTTTTTCTCTATGTTGAGCGTTTACTTCCATTTTTTATTGGTTCTATTTTGGGAGGGAGAATAGGGTTTTTATATGGTGATTCGATGTCTAGTTGGGGTATGATGCTTCTCAGTTTGGATACACTAATTCATTTTTCTATTTTGATTTCATAACTTCTAAAACATTGTAAATGTAATATGAAATATTTTTTGAATTTATTCAGAATAGAAATTGAGTTAATTACACTGGAAAAATCCCAAAATTATGCTTTACGGATCAAAATCATGGTAAGTGAACTTCAGTTATCCAATTCATAATTTATAGTATATTGTGGCAATTAAGTAAAAATTCAGTTAACTAAAAACCCAAGTTTTCCCTCATTAATCATTTATAATTACTATTAAGATTTATTTTATTTTAGAAGTTATTGATTCTACATAGGTTTTATAATTCTCATAACCTTGGTCTTCTAAATTCAATTGTTATTTATTATATGGTAAACAATTTTCAAGAGATGGCATACCAATATCGAAAGTTTAGTAGTATTTAAGAGACTATATACTTATGAATTACATTACATTACAAACTTAAAGTTCATGTTACATAATACATCATTAAAATAAAGAATATTATTCCTTATTGAAATCCTTTGAGTTAGTCATATGTAATATTATATTTTGTTACCTAGGGAAATATAGAAATTATATAAAAGGGTGAGATCAGATGCTCAGAAAGGGATAACATATCAAATGAAATACATATCCATGTCATACATAATATGGAAGAATATATCCTCAAAATAGTCCCATTTAAAATATTATATGAGTATAAAGAATAAAAAATGAGATATAATATAATGAATGGATAATAAAATAACAGTATTTTATAATGTTGGACATCATAAACATATCATTGAGTCATTGTGGCAAGATATCATATATAACTGGTATGGATGTTCCCATTACCTAATCTTATTTATCTCATAATACCAACCAATACATTGAGGGGACACATAATTTTATTCCTCACCCATCACATAAAAGTCCAATGCATTCCATCATAGAAGAAAATGGCATACATAATACTTGTAATAATGTTTATTAGTGAGAAATATAAATATTTGGAAAAAAATTCATTAAGTATTTCGTTAAAATGTTTTCCCATGGGAAATAAAGTAATATATGAAAATATCAATAAATTTCACATATCAATAAAATGGTATATTTATCTATGTTAATACCCTTAAATATGAATAATTAAGTATAGAGTATTCAAAATGTGGAGTATATGATAATCAATATTGTTACAAAAGTTTCATATAAAAGTATTATCAATGTAATAAAAAAATGTATTTCTATGGATGGAGAAAAAAGGAGATCTTATCGAGGGATCCGTAGAGAATTAATAGGATATAATATCTTGTTATACAAATACACAAAGGTCAAGTAACATCCTAATAACCCATAATTACCCTTTCGAACTACAATACCTTAATATCATTCCATAGGGAAATTAAAAGACCATGATGAATAGTGGATTTTCTTATAAATGGAGTATATGAAAAAGAACTACAAAAATTTGAATTTAGTCACATTTATATTTAACATTAGTCATGTTTATAAACGTTTCAAAATTTGTTACCCATGTTTTTAAAAACACAATTAAATGACGTGTTTCAAAATTAGCACCATTTCTAACCAGAATCATATATAATTTACCCATGTTTATAACTTACCTTTCTTATCCCACACGTCCTGCAAAAAACCCACCCCATCCTATTAGAGATTAAATTTTCAAAAACCATGATTATATTGGAATTTGGATAATGATTCATTATATATTTTTATTAATCATGGGATTATTTTGGCATCAACACAACTTATAAAAATGGTATGATGAGAGGTCTTGGAAAATATCATATGGATAATAAATCAAATTAATGTTACTAAAAATGATATATAAGAATAATTGCTTAAAATGTAAATTTAAAACATATTATAACATTAATTTATAATATGAAAAGAAAGAGATAGGGATAAAAACTCTTATCTCACTCAATCTTCCAAGCATGGAATTGACCCTTAAAACCTCCAAAACTCTTCAATATTGAAGATATATATGGTATATAATCTTTTAAATATATATAAATAGGTAAATTAAAAATTTTTGTATGATAATTTAGAGAAACGTAGAGAAATTAATGGTGTCTAGAGTGTAATTTTAAGAATTTATAATTGAATGTTTTATTTTTCCATTATATAAATTTCACCTCTACACTCCATAGTGACCAACTACACGCCTTAGTACACCAATAAACCCCTTTAATGATATAATCATTCCATTATCACAATGATAATCAAATATTGGTCCTGATTTCATATTTAGGGTATCATATTTATTGAATTCTCTCATATTTCACCATTTTTACCATATTTTACTCTTTTTATTAAAAATTATAAAATTTCAACCCTTTAATAATTATAATATCTTGATTCCAATTATGTAATCCATTTTATAAAATTCATCTTTTAATTTTGAAAAAAAAAATATTTTAAATAAGGGTGGTGTAGTAAATAAAAAATGTAGCATTGGGGTAAATTTAATTTAATTACTAAAAGGATTTATTCATAAATACCACCTAAAATATAAAAAACATAGACCCTTATTACATTATAATAATACCTAAGGGTAAGGTAAATAATGTTGGTACTTTCATGGGGACATTCATCCACCATTATTCTTATAGTGATTTCCACTAGCATTAACTTTTTTCAAAGATGATTCCATTCAAACCTTAGTTATATAAGTTTGGATTGAGATTAGTTTAGGAAAAAAAGTTCTGTTTACAACTTCTGACCAATATTGGATAAATTTAATTCATAAAATATGGTCCAACTATTCAAGTTCATGATTTATCCATTCTATACAAACAAACTTATGAAGCTTCCATCGTTAATATACACTAATTATAATAGTGACCTTATAACACCTATATTACCAACAATTATAATAACCAATGTCCATATAACCTCTTTACTTATTATAAATTCATTTTATTCTCATTATCATCTTTATTTCTCCCATTATATTCATTTTTTGTATTATATTGTTATACTTTTAAATTATACTTTTTATAATTGTGGTGTTTATTAGAAAATATATTCTATGAGTGTTTTATATTATACTTTCATTATTCATGTTTTTCTATTATTCATTATTTCTTATATAAAATTTTGGAAAAAATTATTTAATGTCATAATACATAATTATATAGTAATAAATTATTATTTATTTTATTACTGTAATTTTATAGCTTTTAAATTCCCCCATAAAAATAATTATTTTCTTCAAAATTAAAATTAAATTAATTAAAAAATATGGATAAGTATAAATCATCAAATTATAAGTTTCACATAAACCCTCCTTTAGTTTTTTACTCCTCCAAAGAACCTCCATAAGTAGATTCGTCAAATTTCACAGCACTTTAAATTTTATATTGAGAATCTAAATTGATCCTTCATCATATGATAAATAAATCTCTAACTAAACATGATAAAATATTAATACATTTTATTAATATGAAATATATGTCTTTAAAAGTGATATATCGGAGAATTCATGCACTTGCTAAATGTTGACATTCATGGATCAACTATAACATCTATGACCTAAATACACAGATCATATCTATATCACATTATCGTAACACCTTAGGAAGGCCTCTGAGTCATTAAAGGATAGTGTAAACAATGGGGGTTTGATAAAAAAATGGGTGGAATTTTCCCCCTTAAAAATATAGATGACCCAAAAAAGTTTTGTACAGAAAGTTTGGAATGGATCCAGGGTTCACCAAACATATAGACTAAAATGACATAATTTCCCATTGATGTACCTATTAAATAGACTATAATTATAACACATGGTGCAATGTATATATGATTTATGCATATATTTAAAATGATAGCTTTAATTTCAATGTTCTGATTTCTCCTTCCAGAAACAATCCTTTTAAAATACATTTTTCTTTTGTAAATCATCTTCTTAGTATACTCACCTTTTTTAAATAATCTTCTAGAACAAATTTTCTATCCTTAGGAAACTAATTTTATAAAATTTATAGAAAATCCTAAGTATCCTTTACATATTAAAAAAAATTCACTTATGTATGGGATTTTCCTAAAATAATTTATAAATTTGATGTAACTCCTATATTATCTAATGCCTATATTATACAAAAATCATACCCTATGACTAAGCACCCAAGTATTCCAAAATTTACAAAACATATCTAAATACTTATAGGAATAAAATTTTATATAAATTCACACCAAAAACCTCTAGAAAATATACACCAAAAGAAAACCATTCATACTTATTTTAACTATAAAATTATAACTCTGAGATTGATCCACTTTTTAGGACTCGATTCATGGACTACTGACACTGTTGATATCCTGAACTCATTGAGATACACATGATTAAAAAAATGTAAAAAAAATATTTGGAATTCAAGTGGAATTACAAAAATGGTGTGGTGGAATAGATGAATCAAAATTTGAATAAGATACCAATAATAATTAGGTTACATTTAAATTTTCTAAAGGTTTTGGGAAAACAAGATAAATTGTATGGTGAAAATTGTGAATTGGAGTCCTTATAATCCAATGGGGAAAGAAATTATAGAGGGACTTTAGACATAAATGTCAGTTAATATGTATCACCTAATGTTTTTTAAATTATTGAGTACACCCATGTTTATTTCAAATAAAGGGATAAATTGTAATTTAAGTCCCAAAATTTTTTCTTTATTGGATTTTGTGATGAACACTTTGGATTTTATCCCTAGGATAATAATTAGTGGAATGTTATCAGAAGGCATAATTTCTTCATCAATAAAGAGATCATGTGGAAGGATCAAAACATATAGGAACATACACTTGGGATAAAATAGCTAACGAAGCACATCCAAGTTGATATAAATGGAATTCTTATATTTGTAGATTTTTTAGGGAGTAAAAAATTTTAAAAGGTATAAGGAAGATTCAAAATGGGAGAAGTTAATTTGTTTTCAAAAGTAAAAAATATGGAGGTACCAGAATAATATAGTATTGTGTAATCTTAGGGATGAGTTTCAAAAATATAAGGTATAAAACGAGATAAACCTCTGGAGTTAAGGTGGTATACCAGGGCTATCGAAATAGTGCATATGTTTGATTCTAATATGTATTATCTACTTCTTACAGATAATGGAGAACTTAATAACCTAGATTATGTGAGAAGTCTAAGTGAATCATAATAATGGGATTTATAAATAAAGGAGTATTTGAACTCCTTACATTTTTTTTGAAACATGGGAGTTGGTATAATTACCACAGGTAATAGAGTGGTATATAACAAGTGCATCTGCAAATTTAAAATGGAGTACATTTCAATGAGATATTTTCTCGGGTTTTAAAGCACATAATTATTTGGATGGTGCTCAGTATATTTTACATATAAGGTCTATTTTGGGAGTAGTTTAAGGTTAAAACAATGTTTCTTCATAGTGATTTGGGGAAGGAGGTCTATATGGACCAATGGGAAGGATTTGTTGGGATGTTGATTGGAAGGGAATTAAAGATGAGAATATTATTTCTATCATAGTCATTGTATATCTATAAGGTCTTGGAAATATTTATAATGAGTAATTATAATCTTGTATTGATCTCCCTACCTATACACTTCAATTTACCCAATGAAAAGGCTCATGTAATGGAATATGAGTCTTTTTACATGGTGTGGGTTCTATATGAATTAACTATCACAATTTTGGTGTATTTTATTGTTTGTAAAATTATTCACATCGTGCATGTGATTGGAGTAGTTAAGTGATTCATGGAAAATTTAGGTAAGGAATACCAGGATGTGGTGAAGTGTATTCTATGGTATCTCAAAGGTTCAATGGGTTTGGAACTCTATTTCAGAATAGATGATCTACTATATGGATTTTTGGATGGAGACTTTGGGGGAGATACTAGATCATATACAAGTATTACTTTCCTTGTGTTTACTTTTGGAGGGATTTTCATGAGTTGGATGTATTATCTACAACCTATTTTTCAACTATAAACCATGGAATATGAGTACATTGTAATTATAGAAGTTGGAAGGGGTTGATATGGATGAAAGTTTTTTTAGAGGGCTCAAATGAAGGTAGTAAAATGGAATGTTGTATTATGAAAATGATAGCATGATTCATCTAGCTAAGAATCTGGTGTTTCACTCATTAAAAAACAAATTCAGTTGAAGTATCACTTAATCTAGAAGATTATAAAGGATGGGGTTCTAGATCTATAGAATTTTAGTGGGAGTCAAAATCTGATGGATAAGTTGAATAAATTAATTGTTTTAAAAAGTTTGGTTTGAAGTTTAGCCTTAGTAATGGTTGGTTGACTGGTGGTCATAAGATCATGGAAGCAGTAAGACAACAAGAGATTTTTTAGAAGTGTCCTTTTGGACTTGGTGAACTTGGTGGAAACCTTGAAAGAATTTTTCAAGTGGGAGATTTATATGATTAGTGTGAAAACCTTTTTTTACTAAGTTTTATAATTTATAAAATGAGATATTATAAAATTATGTTATAGAACCATGGGTAATTGATATTTGGAACCAAGGTTTGGATGAATCAATAGTAGTAACACAACTCTATAAGTTTTTATTGGTGGATAAATGATTTTTAAATAAAATTATTACTCAATATATTTTTTGGATAAAGTTTGGGAATTATTTCAAGAGATGGATGACCAAAAAGAACGAAAGGTGGTGGATCTGATTGAATCATATGTTTGTTGTAGATAATTTTCTATAAATAGATAAGTAGTATAAACTTTTAATTGGTTTTTTAGTACTTGGGGTTAGATATAAAGTTTATTTCCATTTCTCATATGTAGTGTTCTTGTCTTGGGATCTTGTAACTGAGTGAGTGTTTATCTAATTCTTCTATTAAATTTTTATTGTTTCCTATAGAGTATGATTTTTTATTAAAAATTTTATTCATAGTGTTCTATTTTGGGTTTTTACTTCCATTTTTTCTTGGTTCCATTTTGGGAGTGAGCGAAGGGTTTTCCTATGGGGATTTGATGTCTAGTTAGGGTATGATGCTTCTCAGTTTGGGTACATTAATTTTTTGTGCCATTTTGATTTCGGAACATCAATAACCTTGTTCTGAATTTCAGTTTTGGTAATCTGGATCCATCAATCATGGTTAGGGGGTGAAACAATAATCCAAACTAATGTAGGTATTAATTTTTAAAAAGTTCTTGAAATAATTATGATATTAAATTTATTACTAATTTATTTTATATTGAAACCTTATATATTTGGATTTTGATTATCAATTTTTTATTTATTTCATATAAAGGACCAATTTCTTGGAAATATAATACAAAATATTTTTTTTATAATATAAGTTTATTAAATTTCTTTTAAAGAATCCAGAAATTATGTTTTATGGATAAAAATCATTTTAAGATAACTTTAATTATCTAATTCATAATTTATAGTAAATTATGCAAATTAAGGCACTCTTAATTTATCTAAAAAACCACGTTTTCCCTCATTGATCATTGAAATTTATTATTATGATTCATTTCATTCAAGAATTTATTGAATCTAGGAAGGTGTTATAATGCCTCTGACCATGGTCATCTAATGGTTATTTATTACATGGTAATCAATTTTCAAGAGATCACATACCAAATATCCAAATTTTAGGAGTACTTAAGAGACTAGATACATATGAATTAAATTACATTGAAACATACATAACATTTTTCATAATACATCATTAAAATAAATAATATTATTCATTAATGATATCCTTTGAGTCAGTCATATAAAATATTATTTTAGGTTACCAGGAGAAATAGGGATTGAATAGAAAAGGGTGATATCAGATGCTCGATAAGGAATTACATATCAAAATAAATACATATCCACGGCATACATAATATGGAAATAAATTATAGTTAAAATAGATAAATTTAAAAGAGTATATGAGTATAAGGAATACAAAATGATATAATATAATGAATAGATAACAATATAATTGGAATGCATAATGTTGGACATCATAAACATAAAATTGAGTCATTTTGACAAAACATCATATATAATGGTTAACGGTGCTCCAATTATCTTATCCTAGTTATCTTATAATACCTACCAATACACTAAGGTACTATTTAATTTTAGGCCTCACCCATCACATAAAAATTCCAATGTATTTTTTCATAGAATAAAATGGAATGCATAATACTTGGAATAAGTTTTAGTAGTGTGAAACATAACTACTTGGAAAAATATTATTAAGGGTTTTCTTACAATTTTTTCCCATGTGAAATCATGTAATTTATGAAAATGTCCATAATTTTATTTAAACAATAAAATGGTATAGTTATCTAGATGAATACCCTTCAATAAGAATAATTAAGTATAAATTATTCACAATATGGAGTATATGATAATCAATATTGTTACAAAAGGGTCCTATAAATGGATTATCAATGTAACAAAAAACATTTATTGTTGTGGAAAGATAAACCAATGAAAGAACCCCATATAGGGATAAATAAAGAATAAACATGGTATAAGATCAAGTTATAGAAATACACAAAGGCCAGGTGACTCCCTAATTACCTAGAATTACCCTTTCAAACTACAATACCTTAATATCATTCTATAGTGAAATGAAAAGAATATGATGAAAAAATATTTTTCTTATGAATGAAGTATATTAAAGGAACTACAAAAATATAATTTATTCACATTTCTATTTAACATTAATCGTGTTTATAAAAATCTCTAAATTTATAAACCATGTTTTGAAAAAACAAAATTAATTGAGATGTGGATAAATTAGTTGAATTTATAACATGAATCATATATAATTTACCCTTGTTTTTAAATAAGTGGTGAAGTATTTTTTAAATTATTAAATTGAATAAGAAAAAACCCCTATAACTCACCAGCCACCCCCCTCCCCCTTGCATGTCTCCTTGCATCCTGTAATCACCCTTCCCCTACCCCCTACCTATCTCTCGTGTCCTGCCAACACCCCCCACCCCCACGCCCACCTTCTTAATCCCCCACCTTAGAATCTCATAGAATAAAAAAACCCTTATACCCCAAAAAATAATTTTTTGGTTGCTTGGTTTGATCTCGAGAAGCGTTTAAGAGAAAAAATTCCCTGAGAACTCATTTGAGAATAATTTTTATAATTTATTAATACTATATTATATTTATATATAATTTAATATGATTATACATATAAATTTATATATAAATGTATATGTATTTATATATTAATTAATATGTTTATATATATATATATATCTGTATTAATTGATATATCGGTATATATATTAATATATATATACATATATTAATTTATTTATTAGAGATCATTTATTTAGTAACTATTAATTAACTATAATTATGTTTTTAGATTTTGTGTCTAGTGATATGTATTCTTGAACATACAGATCCACTGTAGGAGAAGGTGATATGGGTGGTGGGTTGCGGCGATATCATCTATTGGAAGTATAAATGTGTAGGTGCTGACCTTATCTTCTTCCCAAGGTTCCCAGTGCTAGATATTACATTCAAATAATGAATCCTATTTCCAAATTTCATCAACAAAATGCTTGAATAGTATCATTAAGCTCTGTATGCGAGTATTTGTTTTGGTGAATGAACCTGATAGGTGCATTTTTTTGCATTCGTCATCTGGTCATTTGGTAGAAATACCTTTTGAGAATGGATTCACTAAAATAATGAATCAGAAGAGTTAGAATCTAGGATCTAGTGCAAGTATATCCCAATTAAATTCAATTTTTTGGCATGGTGTTTTAGGAATCATGTTATATCTACAGATATTGATATTCAAAATAAGAGGGTCCAATTAGCTTTGTGTTGTTAGTGTTTCATTTCTTTTAGTTTAGACAAAGTTTAGAATATCTTATTTGGTGATGATTGGGATGTTTTTTTTATATTTATCGGTCAGTGTATGGGGATCTCACTTCAAAGGGATTATATTCTAGAGTTTTCTTGATTCTGGTTTTAGGGCACTGGTCATTCTGGTGTCGAAGTGAAAATTCGAGCTACGGTTTTTGATGTGGTGTGTTGGTTCATCTGGGATACAGGGAACTCTATGGGGGATAGTAAATAGACCCCTACTTTAGGTATGAATTTTCTTGTCAATTTCTTAGTGGTGGTGTTTTTTTCCCTCAGTATGGGTAGGGGTCATCAATTTCATTAAGAGGGCTCCTGTTGAGGACAACCTTTCCTTCACTGGGCATAGGTAGCTCGGGTCAGGGAGATGGGTTAGATGGTCACCTCCAAATTCATGTAAAAATATTAATATGGATGGATCTTGTGATAATGGGTTTATATAAGGGGGAAGATTTATACGAGATAATAAGGGCTCAGTTCTTCTCAGATTTAGTATTTTTTATGGACCAGGTAATTCTATTAGGATGAAGGTGAGGTCCATAAACAATGGTCTTGTGTTTTTCCATTTTGACAATCTTATGATTTCAATGGCTTAATCTGAATCTTCTATTCTGCTCAGGATTTTTTTCAATAAAACTTCCATACCTTGGTACCATTCTTATATTATCAGGGTTTTCAGAATGATCTTGTATCAAGGCATTGAGATAAGACACACATTGATAGAAGGGAACATTACAACGAATTCCCTGGTTGGTCAAGTGAACCCTACTGAGAGAATTATTATTTTTCATTATATTGGATCCATATCCAAAGACTTTAAAAGATTTTTCAGTGGTGACACCCTCAACCTACACCATTTTGACCCCTTAATTTATCTTATCTTCCAAAAAGATAATAAAAAGTGTTGTTTTGTGTATATTAATTTTATATAACTGACATTTAATTTAATTTCTATATAATATAGTCATATTTTTAATATTAATAATATATTTATATATATGCTTATAAACTTATATATTTATATATAGATATAAATTATTATGTGTTTGTTTTTTATAATGATCATTTATTTAGTTATAATAAAATAATTATAATTATGTTTTAACTTTTATGTGTGTGTTTTTATGTATGTATGTATGTGTCTTTTAATGTATGTATGTATGTATTTTTTCACATGTTTATATTTATTTATGGTCTTAGGGGTTACTATTAATGGAAACACACACACTCAGTGGGTGAGAAAGGCTCAGACCCCCCCTGAGGATAAGCCCACAACCAAGATAACCCATAACAATTTAGCATCAAGGCCGAGTGGGATTGAAATCCCATTAAATATCAATAAGGCCCTGTAATACATCATTTTTTAACTGGATTTCCACATCATTCATTCTTTAGCCAGCCTGCATCACTGTGCATGTGTCATCCTGTGTCATCACCCACCTATGTCAACACCTTTGTCACCATGTGTCACCCTATGCATGTATCCATATATATATACATAAAATAAATTTTTTGAAATTTTTTCTTTAATTTATCATTATTTTAAAAAAGTGGTTTAAATAAAATTAGCAGCATTACAAAACATGACTATATGTTCTACATTTTATAACTTGGCTAGATTATCCATGTTTTTTATAAAAACACGGTTAATTTCCTTTTTATAGAGAAACAAGGGGTAAAAATCTATTCATCATGATTGATTGATAATAAGAAAATAAAAATGTAGTGATGTATCAATACCCCATCAGATATTTCATTTCTAAGATCCATGAATATATGGGAATTTGGATAATGATGCATGGTATAGTTTTATTAATTATTGGCTTATTTTAGCATCAACATGACTTATGAAAATGGTATGATGAGGGGGATTGGGAAATATCACATGGATAATCCATAAAATGAATCATAATAAAAAGGATATATAATCATAATCACAAAAAAATTTAAATTTAAAAAATAATATAACAAAAAATTATAATACAAAAAGAAAGAATGAGGAATAGAAACTCTTATATCACTTAAACTTTGAAGCTTGGAACTAGCCCTTATAACCTCCAAAACTCTTCAATATTGAATATATTTATGTTATATAATATTTTATATATATATAAATAGGTAAACTGATATTTTGTGGGGATCATTGAGAGGAAAAATGCTTAATTATAGGTGTTAGGAGTGGAATTTTTAGAATAAATAGTTGAATGTTTTATTTTGACATTATATCAATTACTTCACTACACCACATTGTTATCTACTACACCCCTTTGAACTCAACTACAAACCTTTAGTGATATAATTAGACCATGATAACTAATAGAAAAAGTTCTTGTCTATTATTTCATTTTTATGATATCATATTTATTGTATTATCCCGTATTTCACAATTTTTTACCATATTTTACTATTTTAATTAAAAATTAAAACATTTCATCTATTTCCTAATTATTATATCATGGTAAAAAATATGTAATCCACTTTATCAAATTCATATAGTAATTGTAAAAAATTATTTTTTAACTAAAGACAGTGAATTACATCAAAAATGAAGTATTGGGGTAAATGTTATTTAATTGTAAAGAGAATTTATTCATAAATACCGTCGTTAATCCTAAAAACATAACCTTGTATTAAATTTTCATAATCTCTATGGTTATGGTATGAAATGGTGGTACTTTTAGAGGTTTATTCAACAAAAATTATTCTTCCATTTATTTCTAATGGCTTAAACTTTTTTCACAGATGGTTTCATTTAAGCCTTATTTATTGAATTTTGGATTGAGCTTAGTTTAAAGACTACTGATGCCACCTCCTTCCCAATATTGGATAAATTTACTTCATAATATATATTACCACTAGTCAAGTTCATGGTTCCTCCTCTTATAAAAATCAACTTATATCATTTCCATCATTAATATAAACCAATTCTAATATTGAATTTTTGACACCTATTTTACCAACAATCGTAATACCTAATGTCCATATAACCTCTTTACTTACAATAAATTTATCTCATTCTCTTTATCATCTTTATCTCTCCCATGATGTCTATTTCATGGATTATATTTTTTTTTATATTATACTTGATATAACTGTGGTGTTTGTTAGAATTTTGAGCCTTGAGGGTTTCACATTATGCTTGTATTATTCATATTTTTCTATTATATATTATTAATTATAGAATTTTAGAAAAAAAAATCATTGATTTCATAACATATAGTTATATAGTAATAAATTATTAATTAATTTTATTACTATAATTTCCAAGTTATTACATCCCCCTACAAATAATTCTTTCCTCAAAATTATAAATAAATACATTAACAAATGTGGATAAGTATTTATCATACCATTCTCAATTTCCACTTTTTACTCTAATTTTTTATTCCTCCAAAGAAAATTCACAATTTAAGTCATCCAATTTAAATTAACTTGAAATTTTATATCAAGAATCTAAATCTAGTCTTAATCATATGATAAAGAGGCCTCCGACTAAAGTTGATCAATCATTAAAACATGTGATGGATCTGGAATATACCTCCTTAAAAGTGATATATATAAGAATTCATACAATTGATAAAGGTTGAGTGTCACTATTGAACTATAACTTCCATGACCCAAATACTCATATTTTATCAAGATCACATCATCTCAACACCTCAAAAAACCCTCTCATTCAATAGATGCTAGCATAAACAATAGGGGTTTTATAAAACATAAGTGGGAGGTGGTTTTCAACATTATAAAACATATATAAACAGAAAATTGGTCTATAGAAAGTTTTAAATGACCTTAAGGTTTGATAAACATTTATTCTAAAATTACATAATTTTCAAATAGTTTAAATGTTAAATAGACCATAATGATAATACATTATAAAACAACTATGTAATATATTCATATATTTAAAATCTAACTAAAATCTCACATAAAGTCTACAAAATGAGAGAAACATACTATAATTCACTATAAATAAATAGAGGAAACCAAATGTGTCTTTATGGATCAAAATTAATATGTTCTATGTATGGAAATGAAATTTCATGAGATAACGATGGATAGACCATGTACACCCACTTCACACACCACCAAAAGCTCCAAATGAATTCATTTATTCTCTAAACATCCCATAGATAAAAGATCCTATAATTACCAAGACTAGGAAAGCCATGAAATCCTCTCTTCTAAATAGGTATTTTAAAAATAACACATTAAGTGATGTATGTCCACCTGAGTGTCCATGCAGTGTGTGATAATTTTCATAATCGATATGTAACATCCTAAGCCTTCATTGGACAATACATTTCATTTATTAGGTGTTGGTGGTGACAAGGAATCCATAGACAAGGTTAATGTATGTTAGATAGGGTTTTTGTATTAAATTTGAGATAATGTATTGTGGTGTGGAATTAAATGTTATGCCATAATGAGTTGGCTAGAGAGTTTTGATACTGTGTGAAGTTTGTGTCTCGACATAAGAAATGATCCATGAGATTTTATTGTTGCGTTATCTTGTGGGGGTAATCAGGTTGCATCATGGTGTATATTTTTGTGGTATGAAGGGTCCCAATGTATTATTGGTTTATCTTCCATAAATTTATTTTTTGAATGTTTTTTTAGACTATGGTGTGAAGGTCCCCAAGTTATTTTTACATTGGAAAATCCTTTGGGTTTTCTAACAAAAAGTCTCTTGAGATATCTTAGATAATGTTTTTTAAACCATGATTTTTTTGTTATTATATAGTGGTATTGATATTTTTGAGTTAATATTATTCATATTGGATATATCATGGGATTTATCTTACATGAGGGACATTTTGATGTAGTTATTTTCATCACATCTTAGCGACATGGGTGGTCTGTTTCTTTTTTTATCTTCTTCAGGTATGATAGACTACAGTGATCTTTGTTTCACCATGGTTTGGTTTGACGTGAATTAAGATGAAAGGAATAGATCAAGTATTTCATCATGATCCTATGGAGTTTGAGTTTCATGTATTTTTCACCTTGGGTTGTATCATAGACTTCATTAAATGCATAGAGTTAAGGTAAATTTGACCATGATATTTAGAGAGATATGAGGGGAGATTATAGTCTAATTTTCATAGATGTGATTAATTGTCCTCTTTTTATCCTGATCATAACCTTCTCATCCTGGATTATTTAATTTTCCAGTTATATTATAAATTTTAAATCCTTTTCAAAACCGTCCAAAATATTTCAACTTCTCCCAAACCCTAGGAAACCAGTGTTGTGTATTTAAATATATTTATCCATGATTTGATATTATTTGTCCCTTGGCTTTAAGATATCAATATCTTCATGATCCAAAGATATTTATATTATTTTTATTCCTATTAATATCATTCCTTCTTCTTATAAAAGGTTATAATAGAAGAGTTATTTCAGTTTTGTTTTTGTTGTGATGTGATTTTGATGGTAAATAGTTTTTTATATGACTTATGGTTGATCGTCATGTGTTAGGTAGTGTTTTATTGGTGTTTCCTCATTATCTTTTATAGTAGTTATTGAAGCTTTATTTGAGGTAGGGGATTCAATATTTATCTTTCTTTAATTATATGAAAATTGGGTATTAATCATGATTTTGTTTTCCTTAGGTATATTGTATAGATTAATCTAATAAATATAATAAATTGAATAGAATAGGGTGATTCAGATGTTATTTATGAAATTGTATGATATTTATTACTTATTTATAGTTTTATTGATATTTATATTAATAGATATATTCTTTCTATTATGATATACCTTGTTTCTTTCTATTGATTTGTTAGAATCACCTTTCATAATGGGTTAATCACTTTAAGTTATTAATTAATTGTATATGTGTAAATCTAGAATTATGGTGTTAAAACTAGAATATAAAACTAAATTTTAATAAAAAATGGATAGTTAAAGAAAAATTCAAGAATTTGAATTATTTTTATGTTTTCCCTTGTATTTGGTTGTATATGGGGTATTTCGTATTGTAGTTTTAGGCAAACTGACTTGTTTTTATGGTTTTTTGCAGTTATGAGATGTGTATTGGTTGTGATAGTGATGGATGTGTTGTTTTTTGGTTAGGTAGTAGTGGAATGGTTTTTTGTGTGTAAGGTAAGTGATTATGTGGATTTTATGATGGTTTTTGGCTTTTTTTATGTGGTATTTTGTGTGGTGATAAATTTGGTTTTCATGGTGTTGTGTTATAGTTTCCTGGTGGCATAGAATGTGGTCAGAATAAATCAAACCAGTAATGGGTTGTAGTATAAATTATTAATTAATGAGTTAGAATTAGTAGATGATGGGCCATAAAATTATTAATTATTATGGATATAATAGTTTTAATTATAAAGTTATAAAGGTTGGAATAAACATGAAAAAAATGAATGATGAATGGTTGAAGTGGGAATAAGTTTAATGAATGGATTTACATTAAATATGGATAAATTAATGGAATAAAAAATGTAATGAGACTAGTAAATGGTAGTTTTGGAAGAATATAAGGATTATATGATTAAATTATAAGTTAATGATGATGATGATTATTTTATTATGTGGATATATGAGGCTGGTATGTAGTGTGGTGAAGGAAGTAGTTGTTAGTGTATTTTGGTAGTGTTGTGATGGTTTTTATGGGTGATGGTAGCATTGGTTTAGTCTGAACCCTTATATTGGACTTGTGTGTCTATATAATATTCATTATTTTTCTCATGATTTATTACACACCAACACCAAAATTGGATAAACTTACTAATTTCCATATAGTTTTAGGTTCTGGGAGTTTTCCCCCAATATTATGGTTATAGAGCGAATTGATAATTGATCAGTCCCTCTTCCATTCACTTTCTTTAGATTTAGTATGAGTTTTAATGGATTAATTAAATATCATATATATACTGGATAACATGATTATGTGGTTTTGATGTTGTTAGTTGGTGGTTCATGCATGGTGGGAGGTGGGAATGTAGTTTATGTCATTTATGTTCACAATACCTCACTTTGATAAGACTATGATATGTGGATTTTTAATGTGGTGTATAGTGGAGTATATGTGGTTATGGTTGTGATGTGGTATGTGGTGGTGGATATGTGATTATGGATGTAATGTGGTATTTGGTTATAAAAATATTTGGATATAGAATGGATAGTAACACAAAACATATGTCTTTGGGGAATAAGAGAAACCAACTCAGTGGGGAAGTGGTTGTCGGGTACCTTCTTGATATATTCTTTTGATACTATGTTATTGTACTTGGATATTATATTGGGTGAGTGGTACTTGGTGAGGTTGTGTGACAGTTGACCTAGAATAGGTGTGTTTTGTTTTTTTATTCTTAATTGAGACATTAGAAGGATTTAACAATATTTTATCAGAGGTTTTGGAGAGGATGCTTATGATTATACTTCTATTCTCACAACTATATAGATAAATATATTTTATAAGTTTACTATAGGATGTTGGTAATTGATCTAAGTATCACTTTATTTAGTATTGGAGTTTCTATTTGATTTTCTACCATTGTAGTTTTATTTTGGTTTTCTATTTTGGATACTTTGTTGACATATAACATTTACATTCATTGTGGATTGGGTTTTTTATTATATAATATGGAGTTGAATGGTAATTTTGTTTCTCATTATTAGGATTATGAGGGTAATTTATCTCATCTATGTGAGTTTATAACATCAATGATAATCACTAACTCATGGCCTATTGTAGGCATGCTTTAGAGGTCACTCTCATATTCCCTTCAGGCCCATCAGGTGTTCCCAGTGGATTTGGGTCATGATATAGTTGTATAAGGGTTGTGAAAGAGATTTAGGATAGACAATAGAGTTAGTCACTGTTGATGACTATTTGGGTTTCTTAGGGAAACAATATTTATTGAACCTATAATGGTGCATAGTATGGCCGGAAAAATACATCACATGAATTTAATTCCCCTGTGATTCTATGCAAGGACCATAAAATTATTAAACATACTATGAGTTGTGATGATACTTGTAGGATATAAAGTGGGTGTGGTACATGCATCATAATGATTATTCATGTGTTTTAATTAGGATGATTTCATAAAATGAAAATAAATCGAATTAACACATCTAAATAAAATTTCATGTTTCAATCTTAGGGATTTACTTCACATTATTTACCAAGGTTAAGGTTTTAGGGATATAAAGGGGAGTAATTGTAGTTCTCATTGTTATTTCTTTGGTTGTCTCGAGATGTTTCCCATGTAGTTTCATGTTATGAGTTAATTATTATTTATATTGATATTTATATATGATAAATCTATTTATCTTTATTTGTTTTTGATTTTATGTGATTTCATTGTTTAATGATATATAAAGATAATATAAAATTGAAACTCTACTAAGAAATTACTTTTAACTAAAGTAAATGTTCGATGGAAAAAATGAAAGCCTTGACAATGTTGGAACTAACTTCATTATTTTTTAATCTTTTTCTTAAAAATTAAAATTTTAGTGTTTTCCTTGGTGAATTATTAATAATTGTTTATATTTTAGTATCCTAAAGGAACTTTTTCATGCAATATATTAGCCAATATTTCCTAGTTTTTAAGTTAAACATATTGATAATGATTAAATAAATATCATGTTAGGACTGTATAAGTCAAACTAAAATAGATAGAGATAGAGTTGATAAATTTATGTAGTCTTTTATATTTTGAGATATGTGAGTTATTAATGAAATAATATTTAATATGATATTTTAGTCATCATGTTTAATATATCTCAAATTTAATAAAATATTTAAGTGACTTTATGTAAGGTATGATAAAATTAAAGGTAGTAAAGACTAAATTATTAGTATATTTCTATGAATGATGAGTTAAATTGGTTAATTAGGTAATTAGTTCTATTTAATTAGTAACGATTTTTTTGGAAATTTTATTATATTTGATAAATATAATTTTCATAACTCATCACATGATATATAAAAATGTTTTTAATCATATTTAATCATGTTTACTTGACATTATTAAAAGTGAAGTTATTTATTGGTAATATGTTTATTTAAATAAATGTAATATTCTGTTTTTGTAAAAGTTATATTGATTTTGAAAGTAATAGTTTAGGAGTATTTTATAAAGGTATTTTTATTGATAAATTTTTTAAATTAATATTAAGAGTTTTTATTTTAAATGTTTTGTTTATAAAAGAATGTTTTGAGGGGAAACTTGTGGTTTATTTGAAAAGTCTTACATGTATGGATTTCAGGGAAAGTTTTGATGTTTTGAATTAATAATTTTTCAACATTCTTTTGATCATGATTTAAAGTGATAGAATTTATGAAAAATAATTTTTTTATTCCTTAGAGGGTATTATTGAGGTTATTTCCTTATCTAGGATTATTGTGCTTATTGTGTGGTAGACATGACTAGTGGGGAGAAGAAAGGGGTTATTTGATTGCTTGATGGTTTTATGGATAGTGGTGTGGGATTGATGAGGTAGTTTTGTTATTGGGGGAAAGGTTGGTGTTGATTTTCAAATATTAAGATATTTTTTTCAGGGAGGATGATTAAGTTTATCAATTTGGGGGTGTAGGAGTGAATGTGATTATTGTGATATGTATGTGTTTTCTCTATTTTTGGTGTTTGATTTAGTTATTTAAATTAACCATTTTGATTTTATATTTAGTTTGAATACATTTCATTATAGAATCATCAGGGTGTTTTGGTCAAGAAGGTGAAGAAGGACTCATGGGATAGGGTGTTATCCAAATTTCAATAGTAAGGGGTTCCAAAGTTCCTTGGGGTGGTGTCGAGCCTCTAGGATGAGGAGTGGTTGGAAGAGGTTAAAGTCTGCATAAAATTAACAAGGACTCCTAATCAATTCCCAATTTACTTTATAGTGGGTTTTTATTTAGTGTTGTATCGATCAAAGTGGAAGATAAATAATGGTCAGCTGGAATATTTTTCTTGGTAAGAGTTCCTTATCTTGGATAAGGAGTTTTTTCCCTAATTTTATATGGATAAATATATAAAAGTTATTTTAGAGTTATAGTAAGTATAATCTATTGCGTGTGATCTTGGGATTTTCTTTTTCATGTTTATTGACTAATTTTTGGACTTCTTAGCTAATAAATATTTTTGATCATGATGTTTTGAGTCTTCTTTACGGTTATATATTCAATGTTTGGTGGAGATATTGTGATTGATGTATTGAGTATAGGTTAGGAATCATGTCAAGATGATAGGGGGGATTTCTCTATGATTTTGTGAGATATAAGGATGACACCTCGAGTTGTGGGTCATGTGGTATGTGAAATAAGAAATTGGGGTGGTCTTCTGGAGTCCAAAATGGCTTTTGGATTTTGTTTTAAGTAGATTGAGGTTTCCTATATCAGGTATGTGTATATATTTATATTATGATGTCGTACGTCAACAACATTATGATTTCCCCATAGTTTATGGTGTTCCTTAGTCCTAATGAAGTGTTTTTTTTTTGTAGTATGGATGGATTTAGGTTGGTAGTCATTTATTATATAGTGAGTCTAGTTTTTGGGAATTAAGAGTGGTTTTTATTTGAGTCAGTTACATTCTTCCTTTTATAAGTATTTCTTTTAAATCATCATTATTCTATTTTAAAATACATTTTAAATATTCTAACTATGCTTCTATTAAGTTGGTTTTGATAAATTCAAACTTTTTTGTTTTAAAAATATAGCTGATTTAGCATTGGTTAGATTAAAATAATAATAAGAGAAATTTTATGGTATACTTAATTAATTTATATGGTTTTTTAAAATGTATCAAGTCTTTTAGAATTTAAAATCCATGTTTATTAAAATCAAAAATTCCAAAAAACATAATCTCATGATATTTTTTTTCATTGAGAAAGAATCAATGGTTAATAAGAGGGTTGAGTTTTGGGTTGATGTAATTGATGTTTTCTTCCCTTAACCATCACATTTAGTCCATTTTTGAAAGTGGAAATCTTATTTGGTATCTTGAATATTGGTTATGTTTTGGGAAATATCATATTATATTGAAATACTTGAGTTGAGGGTGTTGGACGTGAAGGTGTGATCATCCATATAGGTAGATCCCCTAAGTGTAAAATTATTATTTGGATTTTGAGTATAGTTATTTGGAAGTTTCAATATTTTTTGTTAGGTATCCCTCAAGATGTTTTTATTAATAGTATTTTATCATCATCTTCTTGAGTTGGTTTGGATTCACAAGGATGATAATCATTTAAGATGTATTTGATTCAATGGTGCATGCCTTTCAAGAATATAACTTCATGTATTTAGATTATTGGAGATTTCAAGGGAGGATTAGAACAGGATCAAAAGTTATTAGAGAGTTTAGGAATGAAATTTATACCAATAAAGGAATTGTCAAATTGTATTAAATATTTCACCTTGAGGAGTCTTCTAAAGAGTTTATATGTCGCATGACGTTTTTTTCATGACTTGGGGAATGAGTCATAGGATTTTAGTGTCACTTTATATGAAAAGGGTAGACTAGTTGTGGTGAGATGTACAGTGTTATGATGTGTGTCACATACATGACATATTTTAAAGTTATTTTTCATTTAATTTACATTCTTTCTTTGTTTTGGGGGTTTTCCAATCATTTTTTAAGGAAATGGTGGGTTTTCAAAATTTGGGCCAACCTGAGAGCCCATTTCCAGTTTTAAAAATAATATTGTTTCTTTAATAACTCCTTCATTTTTCAACCTTATTCAACCATTAAACTTCCAAAATTACCTCCATTTAACTATTCAAACCACAAAATAAATTTGGGCCCCTTAAAAATTCATTATCATCTTGGATTTGGGTGATCTAATTAGGTATTGGGCCAACCCGTAACCCATTTCCAGTTTTAAATGTTTTTTTAATTCTTTCATAAAATATTTATTTTTTATTCTTTTTAAGAGATTTTACCTCTCGCATACTCCCACTGAACCCACACGCACCCCCATCTTCTTTTGACCCTCTTTGGATCTCAGATTCATTGTGAATTACGGCCGAACTTCTCAAGCTCCAAAAAAGGTCCATATTTCTCAAGTAATTTGGTCCCCTTCCTTCCTCCTCCATTTTTCTTAGGGTTTATTTCCTTTTTATTGAGTCCCTAAATTTCTGGAATCTAGGTCTTAGTACCTAGGGTTTTAGTTTTGAGTTTCTTGGTCCAATCCTCTCGTTTTAGGTTCAATATTACTCCCTTGTGGTGCGGCGGAGGTGCGGTTGAAGTGACGCACAAGGATTTATGGGTTTTGACTCTTTTGGTAGGTGATTCCATATGTAGGTATTTTAGAATGAGTTGGATTGCTGTATTTTTATTTCCTTTATGTTCCTCTTTCACTATTTTTACTACGAAAATTGATTTGGGTAGCATTTTCAAAGCGGTTGATTTGTAAGTTCTAATTTTGTGGAAAAAAGGGTGTTTAACATGTGCAACCTATGTTGTGCTTTTTTTGTTGTTTTATGAGTCATGGAATAGATTTATTAAAATATTTTGATGCTGAAATTATTCTTTTCATATAATATTTGTTTCCATTGGGTTTTAAAAGTGGGATTTTATACGAATTTTATGTGCAAAGTTTGGTTAAGTTTCTTGAAATTGTTCTATGGAAATTATAAGTGGTTTATTTGGTTATATAAAAGGTGAAAAAAATGTGTAGATACTTTTTGAAATGTTTGTGACCAGAACTGATGATTATATGTTAAAATTGATTTTCATAACATAAGTAAATTTTTTGAGCACAATAGGGGAAGCTCGGGTAACTAGGTGGGCTAACGTGTACTAGTGCGCTAGTGAATGGAGGGGTTTTGACCATGGTTCACTTAGCAATTTTGACATGGATAACACTAAAAAACTATAATGGAGATGATTGGAGACCACTAGGATATGGGTATTCTCCCTACTAGTGGCTCTTTAACGAGAACAAATTTTGTTATGGTTACTTTCACTGAGGTACGAGGTAATTGGGGCTCACAACTAACCAGTACCTAGATGTGTTCCTATGCTTGGTGATCATGGCCTTTATGGAATTTATCCATGCCTTATGGAATTTTTGGATGTAAAAACCATTATCTTTAATGTTTTATTCAAATTTAATCATTATTTAAAGTTATCCCCATTGAAAGGTAATTTTATTTCAAAGTTTCACTTTTAGATATAAATGCTACCATTTTCTGTTTATAACTCTTGAAAGCTTTTTATTTTATAATACCAATCACTTGGAATAATTGGGTGATATCCTATTGGGTTTAGTCTCACACCCTACTTACACCTTTGGGTGTAAGTATACTTGATCATGTTTGACACAGGCAAAGGCAAGGCCTTGGGTGATGGCGGTTTGGGTTTCTAGTTTCTCTCAATGGTGTGGGGTTGTGGAGACAGCTCGTGGGTGATGACCCCTTGTCGTGTGGAGTCTCATGGGATGTTTTTATACTACATTTATACAAATTTTGACCTCTTGTGTATTGTTTAAACCCATATACACAGTTCTGAAGTTTATTAAGTCTTGCTTGGCATAATTTTTCAGATTTGGTTTGTTTTTTGTTTTTTGATATTTTATGAATCCAAACTTGGGTAAATCATTTCCAAATGAATTTTTATGATACTCGGGAACTTGCGTCAGACCGTGGGGATAAGGAATGCCCTTCGGGACTTGCCATTAGTTGGGTTTGGTGTTGGTTTGATGGCGACCAGACTCAATTCGTGACAAAATGTTATTAGAGGACGTTAATGTTTTTGAGTTACATTATTATTTTGGGATGAGTTGGGCTAAACAAGAGCTGGGACTTTCAGTTCTAGGAGTTTGGTCATGAGTAGGGTGCCTGGCTCGCACCCCTTGTGACAGACTGCGAGTCACCATGGGATGTCTGAATTGTTTGTTTATCTTCACCTCCGGGTGAGATGTGTGGGCTGCAGACTGCACGTGGACATCGAGTGTGGTTAAGTAGTTGTTTATTTTTCTAGTGTAATGTGTTTCGATTATTTATATTTGATGTTATTCCTGAAATTTTCCGAACTATTGTACTGATTTTTATTCTTGTGACTGTTTCCTTTTGTAGTAACATGCCTCCCCGAAAAGCTCCCACGCACCCATGGGAGGAAGCCGAAGAGAGTTCTCTCGCACCACTCGATCAAAGGATAATAGAAGTCATGTTATGGGTTGTCCAAGCTTTGGGACATGGAGTGGTTCTGGATCCTACTCCATCCAGAGAATATGTGTCTAGACCTAGGAAGGATAAGGCCCAGGAGTTCATGAAAAATAAACCATCTTGTTTCTGAGGTAGCTCAGAACCTCAAGATTTATAGGAATGGCTCGAGAAGATAGAGAGTATGTTCGATTTCTTGGACACACCAGAGGAGGTCAGGGTGAAATGTGCCTCTTTTCATCTAGAGGGTCCCAGCTGTAGGTGGTGGGAATCGGTGATTAAATATGGGATACATGAAAACATGAGCTGGAGAGGTTTTAAGGCCATCTTCAATGATCAGTATTGTCCAGAAGTTCTATCATATGCCAGATCTTGAGAATTCATGGATATTTCCCAAGGAGATCATTCAGTAATGGAATATGCTAACCGTTTTCCTGAACTAGTGCAGTATGCTCCAGACATTGTTTCTAATGAGTGATTTAATGCTCAGAAGTTTGAGAAGGGGCTACGACCAGAAATTTACTCACATGTCTTCCTATTTAAGTTGGGAACTTATGCTAAGGTGGTTGATCATGCTTTCATTGTAGAGATTGAGCAGAAGGAGAAGTCTGGGATCTTTGGAGTGGTATCTTCTATGGGCACTAGTAGCTCATCTGAAAAGAAGAGGAAGCGGGAAGATCAGGGAAAGAAGGGGTGGCAGTTCAAGCCACTCTTCTAGGTGGTTTTCATTGGTGGATTCAAATGCGAGGACTGTCATGTGCCACCAGTGTGGGAAGACAGGGCACATCCGTCCAGCATGCCCTCATCCTCTGAAGACATGTTTCCAGTGTGGAGGTATGGGACACGTGAAATGCTTTTGCAGGATAGCGCATCAACTTCAAAGTGGGGAAGGATCCATGGCTCCCAGGGGAGTGCCAGCTCAGTCAGAGCCATCGAGGACAGGTGGATCTCAGTTCGGTGGTCGTGGTGGTAGGGCTGGATCATCTTTTTGGCAGATCCAGTTTAGGGTAGAGCCATAGGTGGGTGGTCGTTCTCAGGTAGAGATGAGGCAACATCATGCTCTAGAGCAGGCACTAGCAAGATCGGATGTAGGGCCATCGACCATCTGAGGTACCCTTTTTATTGCATCTTCTTTATCTACTGCTCATTTCAATATTGGCGCTTCAGTTTCATTTATATCTGCATGTACTGTGAGCACACAAATTTTTTCAACTGAGCTTTTATCTTTCGAGATGGAGTTGGTTACGCCGCTGGTAAAGGAAGAAGAAGCAGGGTCTCAGGTTTCCATATTATGCACTCTCTATGCCGGGGGTGGAGATGGAGTGGGACCTACTAGTCTTGGATATGGAGATTTTTTATGTAATCATTGGCATGGACTAGCTGGTACATTTTCAGTCGCACATCAATTGCTATAGGCATCGGGTGAGTTTCGTGGCACCTGATGGTAGTCCACAGGTTTTTCTTGGGGAATGGGACCCTCGGTCAGGTCTTGCGGTACCTCCACTCCCAAAGTTATGGAATCTTATCTTCCATCTATAATCTCTCATGCTAGAGGATTATGGTCATGCTCTTGAGGGTGGATTAGCTCATGTGGTGGATGAGTTCCCAGAGGTATTTCCAAATGATTTTTCAGGCTTTTCCCTAGAGCGGGACGTGGAGTTATCAATTGATTTGGTTCCAGGAACATAGCCTATATCTCTTCCCTCATACCGTATAGCCCCCACCGAACTGAGGGAATTAAATATACAATTGGATGATTTGGAATCCAATGGATTCATTCACCCGAGCGTCTCTCCTAGGGTCACTCCTATTCTTTTTTCAAATAAGGTTGACGACTCCCTCTGGTTGTGTATTGATTACCGGAAGCTGAATAAGGTAACCATCAAGAAAAAATATCCTTTTCCCCGAATAGATGACTTATTTGATTAGTTAAAGAGGGAAAAGTGGTTTTCAAAAATAGACATACGTTCGGGTTATCACCAACTCAGGGTGAAAGAGGCATATATCCCAAATACAGGCTTCCTAAGTCGGTACGGCCACAATGAGAATTTGGTTAGGCCCTTTGGATTGACCAATGATCTAGTGGTCTTTATGGCACTCATGAATAGGGTGTTCCACTAGTATCTCGACTTATTCATTGTGGTATTTTTGGATGACATTCTGGTTTACTCTGGATCCGAGGAGACGCATGAGCACCATTTTCATATTTTGTTGGGAACTCTGTCGGATCACCACATTTATGCAATGCTATCCAAGTGTAACTTCTGGATCATGGAGGTGAAGTTTTTGGGGCATGTGATCTCAGAGCAGGGAGTTTCGGTGGATCCTAAGAAGATCAGTGCAGTTATGTCACAGGAGCAACCGAAGAATGTGTTTGAGATCAGGATTTTCCTTGGCCTGGAAGGTTACTACAGGCAGTTTGTTCGTGATTTCTCTCAGATTGCTTCACCCATGACCATGCTCACCCGAAATGGGGTGAACTTTGTGTGGAGCCTAGAATGGCAGGCATCATTTGAAGAGTTGAAGCGGCGGTTGACTACCACCCCAATCTTGATCCTGCCAGAGTCTGGGAAGGGCTATGCGGTGTATTGCGATGCTTCAGGTATGGGTCTTGGGTGTGTGATTATGTTGGATGATCACATGGTGGCGTATGGGTCTTTCCATCTCTGAACACATGAAAATAATTATCCGACCCATGACTTGGAGCTAGCGGCGGTAATGCATGCTTTAAAGAATTTGCACCACTATCTCTTTGGGGAGAAGTTTGTGGTCTACTCTGATCATAAAATTTTGGCATACATCTTCTCATAAAAAGATCTCAATTTGAGGCAATGTCGCTGGATTGAATACCTGCAGGGGTTTGACTGTGATATCATCTATACCCCGGGGAAGGGTAATGTTGTAGCAGATGCCTTGAGTAGAAGAGTACCAGTGAAGGCTTTGAGGAAGTCCAGTGATGAGTGGACTCTGATGGGACTCTTTACTCAGATGCATGTGGAGACAAATGATCACAGTGGAGGTGCATTCTTGGAAAGCGTTCAGTTGACCCCATCTATTTTAGAATTGATTCAGCAGAAGCAGCCCAGTGATGAGTTATGCCAGCGGTTGAGACAGATTATTCATGGTGGGGAGATTTCTTCTAATTGGTCTTCTTCCCCCGAGGGTATCATCTGTTTCAAGTGTTTTTCAGTGGTGCCTCTATCTCTGAGGAAGGTGGTAATGCAGGATAACCACCAGTCATAGTGGGTCATCAACCCTAGTACCACCAAGATGTACTATGATGTTCCTCGAAGGTTCTGGTGGCCAGGTATGAGACGGGACACTGCTAACTTTGTATCTAGATGCTACACTTGTCAGCAGGTGAAAGCAGGACATCGGAAGCCCTCTGGTTTGCTTTAGCCATTACCCATTCCTACTTGGAAGTGGGATGAGGTTTCCATAGATTTCATTGTTGGATTACCTCATATGCCTCAAGGTAAGAATGTTATTTGGGTAGTTATTGATCGTCTGACCAAATCAACCCACTTTATTCCTATCAGAGATACGGTTAAAGTGGATGAGTTGGGCCGATTGTATATTCAGAAGGTGGTAAGGATTCATGGTGTTCCATCAGTATTTGTGTCAGGTAGAGACCCATGCTTCACCTCTCAATTTTGGGGAGGGCTTCAGAAGGCTTTGGGGTCACAAATTAAGATGAGCACAACATACCATCCTCAGACAGATGGTTAGATAGAGTGGGAAAATCAGATCCTAGAAGACATTATTCATGCATGTGTCTTGGACTTTGGTGGTTCATGGAATAGCCATTTAGGGTTGGTCAAGTTTGCTTATAATAACAGCTTCTAATCCTCGATTCAAATGGCTCCCTTTGAGGCACTCTACGGCCAGCCATGCCGGTCCCCCCTGTTTTGGGATGAGATAGGTGAAACCTCACTATTGGGACCGAGCCTTATGCAAGAGACATCTGAGAAAGTCAAGTTGATTAGGCAGCATTTATTGACAGCTCAGAGCCACCAGAAATCATATGCTGATAAGAGGCGTCGAGATCTAGAGTTTTCTGTGGGTGTTCGGGTATTTCTGAAAGTGGCCCCTCATCTGGGTCACCGCCGCTTGGGGAAGCAGGGAAAGTTGACGCCGAGGTATGTAGGGCCTTTTGAGATCATCGAGCATATTGGTAAAGTGGAATATAGGTTGGATTTGCCTTCTCAGTTAACATCCATCCATGATGTTTTCAATGTCTCCCATTTGAATAAATACAACTCGGATCTGTCCCATGTGTTGAATTTGGAGGAGTTAGATATAGATCTTGATTTATCTGTTTTTCAGTGGTCAGTACGAGTAGTGGACTTCCAAGAAAAGGTTCTTAGGGTAAATTCTATTCCACTGGTCCGAGTTATTTGGAACCATGGGAGTGGTACACACAAGACATGGGAGCGAAAGTCATGGGTTGGGGATGAGTACCCGAACCTGTTTTCCGATCAAGCATCGGGTTGAATTTACAGGGTGGAAAGTCCTTCATAGTGGGGAGAATTGTCACACACATGACATATTTTAAAGTTATTTTTCATTTAATTTAAATTCTTGCTTTGTTTTTGAGTTTTTCCATGCATTTTTTAAGGAAATAGTGGGTTTTAAAAATTTGGGTCAACCAGAGAGCCCATTTCCATTTTTACAAATAATTTTTTTTCCTTTAATAAATCCTTCCTTTTTTAACAATTTTCACCCATTAAACTTCCAACCTTATCTTCATTTAACTAGTCAAACCAAACCATAAATTTAGGCCCCTTAAAAATTCATTAAAATCTTGGATTTGGGTGATCAAATTATGTATTGGGCCAACCCATAAGCACATTTCCAGTTTTAAATGTTTTTTTATTCTTTGATAAAATATTCAGTTTTATCATTTTTCAGTGATTCCACCTCTCACATACTCCCACTAAACCCATATGAACCCCCATATTCTTTTTACGCTCTTTGGAGTTCAGATTCATCACGAGTTAGGGTCGAACTTCTCAAGCTCCAAAAAACGTTCAGATTTCTCAAGTAAGTCGGTTCCCTTCCTTCCACCTCCCTTTTTCTTAGGGTTTCTTTCCTTTTTATTGAATCCCTAAATGTACAGAAGGTAGGGCTTCGTACCTAGGGTTTTAGTTTTGAGTTTCTTACTCCAATCCTCTGGTTTTAGGTTCAATCTTACTCCCCTGTGGTGCGGTGGAGGTGCGGTTGAAGTGACGCACAAGGATTTGGGGTTTTTGACTCTTTTGGTAAGTGATTCCATATGTAAATATTTTATAATGAGTTGTCTTTCTTTATTTGTTTTCCTTTATGTTCATCTTTCATTATTTTCACAGCGAAAATTGATTTGGGTAGCATTTTCAAAGCGGTTTATTTTTATGTTCTAATTTTGTGAAAAAAATTATGTTTTACATGTGCAACCTATGTTGTGCCTTTTTGTGTTGTTTTATAAGTCATGGAATATATTTATAAAAATATTTTGATGTTGAAATTTCTGTTTTCATATAATATTGGTTTCCATTGGGTTTTAAAACTTCGATTTTAGATGAATTTTATGTGCAAAGTTTGGTTACTTTTCTTGAAATTGTTCTATGGAAATTATAAGTGGTTTATTTGGTTATATAAAAGGTGAAAAGCATGTGTAGATACTGTTTGAAATGTGTGTGACCAGAACTGATGATTATATGTTAAAATTTATTTTCATAACATGAGGAAATTTTTTATCACAAGAGGGGAAGCCTGGGTAACTAGGTGGGCTAACGTGTACTAGTGCGCTAGTGAATGGAGGGGTTTTGACCATGGTTCACTTAACAAGTTTGACATGGATAACACTGACAAAACTATAATGGAGATTATTGGAGACCACTAGGTTATGGGTATGGTCCCTACTAGTGTCTCATGCATGAGAATGAATTTTTTATGGTTACTTTCACCGAGGTACGAGGTACTTGGGGCTCACAACTAACTAGTACCTAGGGGTGTTCCTATGCTTGGTTCTCGTGGCCTTTTAGGAATTTATCCTTTACTTATGGTATTTTTTTAAGTTAAAACTAGTATCTTGCATGTTTTATTCAAATTCCCTCATTCGTTAAGGTTATCCTCATTGAAAGGTGTTTTCGTTTCAATGTTTCACTTTTAGAAATAAATGCTACCATTTTCTGATTATAACTCTTGAAAGTTTTTTATTTTATAATGCCTATCTCTTGGAATCCTTGGGTGATATCCTATTGGGTGTAGTCTCACACCCTATTGACACCTTTGGGTGTAAGTAGACCAGATCATGTTTGACAAAGGAAAAGGCTAGGCCTTGGGTGATGGCGGTTTGGGTTGCTACTTTCTCTCAATGGTGCGTTATTGTGGAGACGACTCCTTGGTGATGACCCCTTGTCGTGTGGAGTCTCATGGGATGTTTTTATACGAATTTTATACACATTTGGACCTCTTGTATATTGTTTAAACCCATATAATCTGTTCTGAATTTTATTAAGTCTTGTTTGGCATAATTTTTCAGATTTGGTTTGTTGTTTGTTTTTGGTTATTTTATGAATCCAAACTCAGGTAAATCATTCCCAAATGAATTTTTATGATACTTGGGAACTTGTGCCAGCCCGTGGGGATAGTTAATGCTCTTTAGGGATTTCTATGATCCGGGTTTGGTGCCGGTTTGATGGCGGCCAGATTTGGTTCGTGACAATAGAAAGGGCCCCATGGGATTCTTGGTTTATCTTTCATATTTGTTTTGTGGATTGGTCTATTTATATTATGTAATTATGGTTTCTAGGTTACTGGTATATAGTAAATTCCCTAAGTTAATCATATATGAATTTTATGGATTTATTTTGCAAGATGTTTGTTATTTTGTGATATTTTAGGCCATGATGTTGAATTTTCAAGATGTTTTAGGTTAGTCTTATATATATTGGATATCAGATGGGATTAATCTTATATGAGGGAGATTATGGAATAATTATTATCATCACTCCATGTATACCTAGGTGGTCTATTTCTTTGGTTATATAAATTGGATGTTTATTGAACCAAGGGTCCTTTGTTTCATTGTGGTAAGGTTTGAGGTGTGTCGGTTTGAGGAGAAGAGGTTGAGGATCATTCCTTGATCATAGAGAGATCAAGATTCATAGAATTTTCACCATGGTTGTGTAATGGACTTCATTAAATTACTATAGTAAGGTTTTTTACTATAATATTTGGGGATAGATATTGGGATATCTCAGTATTATTTTTATAAGTGCACTCGATTTAGCCTATTTTGTACATGGTTATAACCTATCACACCATGAATATTTAATTTTCTAGTTCTATTATAAATTTGAAATAGTATTCAAATTAATTCAAAATCCTTCAACTTCTCTCAATCCATAGGTGACCAAATGTGAATCTATGGAGATCTTTATCCACCATTTGATTGTTTTCCCCTTGGATTTGAGAGTTCTTCCTCTTCATGATCCAAGGTTATTTTTATTATTGTTCTTCCTCCTATTCTCATTCCTTATTCTTTGGAGATTCTATCATATTAGTGTTATTTAATTTTTGGTGTTGTTTTTTGTGGTTTTGATTTGGAATAGTCATACATAGACCTTGTGGGTGATCCTCATTTGTTGGGTGGTGTTTTATTAGATTTTATTCATAAGATAATATATTGATTGTTTAAGATTCGATCAATTTAGGGTATTTTATACATATTATTCTTTAATTATTTTAAAATTTGGGATTAATCATGATTTATTTCATTGGGTAGATGATATGAATTATATTAATTAAGATAATGAACCGGGATAAAGTACATTTATGGGGAAAGAGTTATTTTCTTTTGATTTGTGAAAATCTATGATATTGATTATATATTGATTGTTTTGTTGATATTTATATTAAGATATTTATGTTTTCTATTGTGATTTACCATTCTTATTGTTATTTATATGTTAGATAAAAAATTTAAAATGGGTTAATCTATTAAAGTTGGTAACTAATTGGTTGCATGAAAATCCAAAGTTATGGTGTTGATAATGGAATATAAAACTCAATTATAATACAAAATATTTATTTAAAATAAGTTCATTAATGCTAATCACTATTATATTTCCCTTGTTTGATGTTGTATATCGGCTTTTTATTATTGTGTTTTGATGTAAAATTATTGGTTGTTGTGGATTGTTATGGTGAAAAGGTGTGGATTAGTTCTGATGGTGATGGATGAGTTATTGTGTAGTTAAGGTAATGATTGCATGGATGGTTATATAGAAATGAATTGGTTTTATTGGTATTATGGTGCTTATTGGAATGGCTTATATACCAGTTTATATAGTGAAAAGTTTGGTTGTTGTGGGGTTATATTATATGATCAATCCTATGTCATGATCATTGATTATCAGTTTTCCCCACAAGTTTTTTTTCTTTTCAATGTTGGAAATTTACATTCAGGTTTTTCGGTGAGGTTTTGTACTAGTGTTAAGTTTTTTTGGATCAGTTTTATATGTCATTACAACTTAACCTCAAAGTGGATTATCAAAAAATTAAAAATGGATTTAGATAGTGGGGTTGTTCTATATATTCCCTATAACAAATAATATTGTTGGAATAAATGGAATCAATTATGGGTAGTATGATAGAATTATTATTTGATGATGTGAAATTAGTAAATGATTGGTTGTAAAATGATCAATGATTATTTTTGAAATAGTTGTAATTTGTAATTGGTACAGGCAATAATAAATGTGAAAAAATATGAATGATGAACAATTGAATAGGGTATTGGTTTAATGAATTAATTGACATTAAATATAGATAAATGAATTAAATAATTTTGTTAAATTTCAATTTAGTAAGTTTATAATGATTATTTGATTAAATAATAAATTTATTATTATTTTATTATTGTATTGTGTAGATAAATGAGGTTGGTTTGTGGTGTGGCGATGGAAGTGGTTATGTGTGTGTGGGTGTATTAATGTGATGGATATTGTGGGTGATGGTAGTGTTGGTTTGTTGTAAACCCTTATAATGTAATTTTATGGCTATATAATTGTCATTATATTTTTGTTTGATTTCTTACGCATCACCACCTGAGTTATATGGCCTATCTAATGCCCATATGGTCTTGGATTCCAGCATTTTCCCAAAAATTCATATTGTAGAGGGAAGGGATGGTTGAATTCTTTCACTTCTTTCCTCTCCATTCAGACGTAGTACGAGATGTAATGGCTTGATGAAATAATATGTATATTATGAAGCCCCATAATGTAATTATTTAAACTATATAGATTAAAGTAAATATTCTATTACAATACATTCCCAATACCTTTTAGGTTAAGAGTTTTATATAATTGGGAAAATAATAATTAACAATACTCATATATTTTTCAAACAAAGGAAATTTTTTACACTATATAAACAACTGCTTAACCCATAATAATTCTTTATTTCCCATAAAATATTCAAACAATATACTCTTCTAGACACATCATACACATTAATTTTCCTCATAACCCGGGGAAATAGAAACATAAGAAAGGGGTGATCATAAGTGCTCAGTAAGGGAAAACTTGTCATCAAATCAAAAATCATTAGATCGTAATCATTTGAGTAAACATTAAAAGGGGATAAATTTATTATTAAATTCACATGGAATATATTAGAGTTCTCCATGATTTATGGTTTAATAACAAATAAGGGAAAACATATAACATGGAAAAAGAGTGTGGAACCTTGAGATAAAAAACATGAGATAAAGAATATAATCATAGTAATATGGAATAGAAATATAAAATTACATTGATACATAGCATAACAATTATTATTTGGAAAAAACATAATAATAAAGTATCATATTATTTGGAATATATCTAATAAGTATCACACTTTAGTTTATGAGCATATCCAAGAAGGCTTACTCTTTAGTTTATAAGAATATAATAGAAGGGTCACCCTTTAGTTTGTGAGAATATCTAATAAGTATCACCCTTTAATTTTGGATCATATCCAAGAAGGATAATTGTACATTATTTGATGAGATGTATAATATTGACCAATTTATTTGATGGATAAATAGTACCCCACTCATCATTCATCCATACATATGAGTTACACTTGAAATCAATCATTCATCATATCAAAACACACCCATGGGGGGAAATTAGATTCATATAATTTTCAAAATTGATTCACATAAGTGATCATTCAAAAAAATATAACAAATTAAAACATGTTAAACACATAGAAAAAAATTGTGTATACAATAACATCATGTAAGTTTATAGGTAAATACCATTCAATGAAGATAAAGTATATGGTATTTACATCATATAAATAAAGGTTATATGATTAAGTTAATAATTTAACCAATCAATTTATATATGAAATATCAATTTAAATCCTCCAATTAAATGAAATGAAAACAATATATTCACAAAGTGATGGCATTGGAGGTAAAACTAGGTCTATAAATGTTTAATGAATATGCAAGAAAAAGGCATTTATGGATCATTTTTGTGATAGAAAACAAAATTTTATAACTTCTACATAGAAAGAAGGTGGAAGGAATCTTTTAAATAATATCCCTATTCAATTATAATATGTATCAAAGGACAATTAATTAGATGAAAAACACTTTTTTATGAGTTTTAGAAAAACTGCATTATAAATAAGAAATATCCTTGATCTTTTTTAAATCATTTTAAAATGAATATTTTATAAAACTATTTTACAAATAATTTATTTTAGAAAACATTTAAATATATAGTGAATACTTCATATAAAATCAAAAGGAGTTAGAAATATGTGTTCACATAGAAAACATTAAAAAGTAATTTTAGAATACATTTTCAACATATTTATAAAATGGTGAAGTAATAGGTCACTTAAAATTTTATTTTCAAAAATATTAATTAAAAAATATGGAATTATTTTACTTCTAAAAAAATAATATTCAATAATGGATCCTTAAAACTTTATAAAGTTTATAAAAATAAATATGGCGTGGAAGATAAAACAATTTATTTTAAAATGGTATAAATCCTTTTTAATATTTATGAATACCTTTTTATGAAAACACATATCATAAAAATTGTAGTATATTTTACTTTTAAAAAGGGGTAAAAAAAATAATTATAATCATAGAAAATAATTCATATTAGATTTCCCAAAATAGATAATATAATTTTTTGGGGGAAAAGTATAGACATTAAAGAATAGATTCATTGGTAAGAATGGAAGTTATTCTTACCAATGTTATACTTTTATTTAGGAAAAAATTTTATCAAGGAATTATTTATTGAAGATGAGAAATAAGTTTACCAAATAACAAGAGAAACTACCTTATAAAATAGGTAAATTTAAGGATAAAAAAATATTAAAAATTATATTCATGTAACAATGACTTTGAACCAATATATCTAAAATTGAGTAGATAAAACCCTTACATCATTAGAAACTTTGAATTAAATTCTCTTAAAGGATATAATTTCAAATGAAATATTAAATAAGTTAAATAATTATAGGATAATGATAAAAAATTAAAGGGGAATTTGATACACCCTTACAAATAAAACATGGTGTACAATAATAAATATGTCTCGATAAATTAAATCTGAGACAAGATACTCTTAACATGTATTCCCACTTACTCAAATGTGATATGACATCCTATATCATAAAAAAATATCTCAATAACCTATTTAAAAAACCTTATTTATATTTAAAAACTTTTATAAAATTCATTTATAATTATTCTCTATTAGTATATTATTAATTTTTTATCAATTTTCAATATCAGGTGTGAGTAATATTGGTCATTTTGAACTAATTTATTAATAATGGTGTAATTAATTATCATTATCCCAAATTTCATCATTATTAGATTATAAATGTTGAATTAATTTATGATTACATATATCATATAAATTTATAATTTCATTTAATGATATTTTTAGTCATAATTCTTGTAGGTGAAATTGGAGACAAGCATGTTTCAGTGATCTTTAACAAAGGAATGATGGTATCTTAATTAATTAGCATAATATTAATTTAACCATTAAAAACCCCAAATAAAATCATTATTTACTTATTTATATCATATATCATCATTAATTAAGTTCCCATATTCAAAAATTATATCATTCTATAACATTGTTCAAGTAAGGGGTTGGACCAACCTAAACATGAAGGTGTCATAATTATTGGATAATTATGATTTTTGAAATTTGTTTCTTTTGGCATCATATAATTATTACAAAAGAATAGTGATATTATTTTGGTAATTTTAAAGTTTTTAAATATATTTTTTTAAAGTTAAATAAATAATAGGGGAACTAAATTGAAAATGAGATACGCTACTTTGTGAATGTGGTAGTATACATAGCACATAATTAACATTTTCATTTCTCAAAGAATGAGAGTAAAAGATGGTGGATTATAATTTATCTATTCATAATAATAATTAAATTTTATATTTAAATTTTATTTTTAAATTACATCCTTATAACCAATAAATATAGGTGGTGGTTATAAACTAAATATATTTCACTTCGTGGAGGGGGTATTTCGCACAATTCACGATCAACACTCTTTTGTTTTTCTAAGTGGATGGAAAGAAAATAAATAATATTTTTTCATTAATATAATAACACTTAAATACAATAATTATATATAGGTCATTATATTACTATGGTTTGGAAATTTTTGGAAGGGAAATAATATAAATAAAATATAAGGATTAAGTAATACTAACTTTGGGCCCCTGAACTTTCTCTTGAATGTATCCTTGAAAATGAAAGGCCTATGATAATTAATTGAGAATAAAGGCTTATGAAATTGAGAGAAATTTGTAGGAGGAGAAAAAATTAGAGTTTCGAGATGAAATTATATGTAATGGGTGTCAAATTAAGGGATGGAATTTCCCTATTTATAAGTAAAGAAATGGTAACTTTTGTGAATTCCCATTATTTTAGAATAATGGAATAACACTATTCAAGGGTAAATGGTTCCAAAAGTGATAAATAATGGATTTTTGGGGTTTTATAAGGTCTATAAATCCTCAAAAACCATTTTTCACATGTTTTAAACGTATTTCAATCCATTTAACACTTGTATTTTACATTTTTCCATTTTTGGTTTTTACCTTAGTAACTAGTTTTTAACTGAGTAATATATGTATGAATAAAAATATAAAATAATATGTCTTAAGACATTTGGTTATGATAAACCTAAATTTAACCACTATTTAATCCAATTAAATTTATAAATAAGGGAAAATTTACTTTTAAATTAAAACATATAATACATAGAAAAATTATTTTGTATAATAATGTTTTTTTTATCATCATGTTTTCTTAAACATATTTAATATTGTTTATAAATTTAATGATTTATAATATATTTTTTATGTATGTAAAATAACATCAAAGTAAGTAGATAATTAAAATAAAATAATTTATTATATCAGAATTATACAAAATTTATAAAACAATTATTTGAAAATAACTTTTCTACCATTATCATGGTCATAAACTTTAACATTAGTAATCATAATTTTATGGAAAAAATGACATATAACTTATTAAATAATATGTTTATGTTGATTTAAACTCTGAAATATATTTTTAAGATTTAATTTATATGAGTGATGAAAACTATTTTTTAATATATGCAAATAAAAATTGTTTTAGAGTAAAATAATACTTAATTTTCCTAAAAGTTAAACATGTGTTCTATATATTTAACATAGTATTTTATAAAGATTAGTTTTACTTTAAAAAATATTTTTTTATATAAAAAGGGTTTTAAATATGTTTAAGTCATAAAAGTGACTGTATTAGAAAATTTTGTATTTTTTTACTATTCACCTAAAAAATTATTTTTGAAAAATTTCAAAAATCCATCCTAAGATAACACTAAAATTTTTAACAGAAAAATGAAGTTGGTTTTTTCAAATTATAATTCTAAAATTTAAAACTTATTTTTAAAATGAATTTCAATATATAAAAAACCGATTTTATAAAAAATGACTTTTTAAACATTAAGTGTCTTCAATTTAATTTAATAAAAATTTTAAAATAATTTGATATAGATATATTAGTATATAAATATAAATTTTACCTATTATAATAAATGTTTAATTATAATAAATTTAATTTATTTAGATAAAATACAATACCTTTTTTAATGTCCCAAAATTTCCGTGTAAATTTGTTTTATATATGGAATTATTTATAGGCCTTGAAATTTGATGGCACGTGATTCCGTGGCCCGAAGTGCCCAACATTATCCGTCGAAAAATGTTAAGCTTTAAATAACACACAAGGGAAGTTTTCTTGAAAGAGTGTAATAACTCTTAAATGTGTGCCCAGATCAGAAATCGGAGGGCACTGTTGCGTTCAGGATGGGAGGTTTACCCTAAGAGCGACTTAAGTTTAGTCGGCGAAGGCCTCCGGTGATAAAACTAGAAAATGGCATAGTTGTCAATAAAACAATTAAATAAAATTAATTTATTTTTCAATTTCTTATAACTCACAAATGGTGACTCAGATTAAAAATCTGAGACCACTGGTGAACTCATAAGGGTATGATTTTTTTAGGCATATCCTAACATTAGCTGGCGCGGGCCAACAATGGAAGTTAGTTTTTGGACATAAATAAAATAATTAAGACAAAATTATTTTACTTTCAAATCCTTATAACTCCTAAATGGTAACTCAGATTTAAAACCCGAGAGTACCGTTGAACTTGTGGGGGGTGTTCCTCTTAGGCGGAGCCTAACCTCAACCGGTGCGGGTCGAGGGTAAAAGTTAATTTTTTGACCTTTTTTTAAGGTACGTTCAGTAAACGTACGAGTGGGATTTTCTAACTTTTGAATTAGTGCTCAGATCAAAAAAGAGAGGGCACCATTGAATTTGGAACTCCAGGATTTTCCAAGAAATGACTAAAATTCTGTCAGCAAGGGCTGAGAAAAAATGTTATTTTTCCTACTTTTCCAGAAAAATAATAAAAGAATTTAAAAGAATTATTTTATTTCTTTTATTTATTTTCTCATCATTGAGTGTTGGATGGCAACGCTGCAGTGCAGTGACCAGGTGACGACGAGGTGCATTAATGAAACTCATTAATGGACCATATCACGCAACGTACCAATGCAATAAAGTAAGTGTAACAGCGACGTTTTTTCATAAATGAAACAGTGTAACAATGCGACGCTGCATCATAATGGAAATTTTTCGATGTGCTCTTTTTTATAGTTCGACGCGTGGGGGAAATAAGGACTAAGAAATTTGGAGGATTCTCTAACGAAGCTCTGACAGACTTCCACCCCAGCAAAGAACAACGAATGCTGACGAAACTTCATCATCTTCAACTCCTTTCGAAGATCATATCCGGTAAGCGACGTCAACGTCTTAATCCTTCAAGTATGAACGTCATGGGATCAGATTTCATAAGAGGTATAGATTATTTGATTTTAATTTATCCCCATTCTTATTTCAAAATGACGAACACAGATGAACCCTTGAACAGGTTAATCTGCACACTGTGTGTTCTTTTGGGAGGGTGACTTCTCTAGGGTTTCTTTATCTAGGATAGAATTATAATTTTTGTTTGAATTGAAATCCTTGGACATCCCTTGTGTTGTAAAATTTTAACGTGGAGGGTGCGGGATGACACAAAAAATTCCCAAGCCCCTTTGTTGTGGGTGTTCTATGTGGCCAAACTTTTGAATCGACGACAAGATAGATTTGAGACCTTTGAGGTGGAGAGAAATTTTTCCAAAGAACCTAGGAACAAGCGGTATGAATAACGGACCACTTATACAGACTTGGTGGTTCACGGATGAGTCTATCAGCGGTGGCCCGCGGCAACAGGTGGCGGAAAGCCATGACGGTGTGTGGAAAGAAGGACCTCGACGCAGCGGAAGAAGCCGTTGGCTGGGTAGGTGGTTTGAGGTGGCAGACGCGGTCGCTTGACTACGTTGAATGGATTTGGACATGGAACTGAGTCGTGTCCCACGTGATGGGATGCGGTCGCTCGACCGCGGTAGGGAAGGTGTTTCCCGGTGACCAGTTGGGCGATGGCGGCAGACGGATGCGGTATTCGGCCGCATCCATAGAGGCGGACCGGTTCGCCTCTTGCAGAACGGGAAGGGAGTGATCCTCCCCATGGGTTGGACCCATTCCGGTGGGTTATACCCGCACCCAGCGGGCCGGACCCAAACCCCCTTCGAGCCGGGTCAGACTAGACCGGGTAGCCAAGACACCCAGTGGGCTGGACCCTTGGCTAACCAGGTCGGGTCCAGTGAGGCCTATTCGGCCTGGCCCGCTGGCCAGGCCAGACCAGACCAACCTCGACACGCACCAGGTCGGGTTGAGTCTGTCTAAATTAACCGGGCTATGTGGGACCTCGTGTCGGTTGGTGGTGTCTGTCTGATCGGGTCGAATTGGTTCCTATCACAACCAGTCCTCTGGTTACTAAAACACTCATATCTTGAAAACAACATGTCCTATTGGCGAGCCGTTTACAGCATTGGAACCCTATCAACGATTAGGATCTTTTAGAATGATCTATAGTGACTTTTGTGAATGTTGAGATGCAAAGAAGGGCTTGAGGAGCAGTTTTCCCAAGCACACTATGTACAGAACCCTATGGCTAGCTGAGACCTGAAGACTGCTGACTTTTGGTCCATTGGGAAGCACCTATCTATGATTTTACAGGCCCATGGTGGGAAGCACCTATCTGTGACTTGGTTGGCCCATGGTACGTGATTAGGAGGAGTACCTCAATTGTCCATGACTAGTGGGAAGCACCCCTCTGTAACTTTTTAGGCCCAAAGTACGTGATGGGTAGGAGTATCTAAGTAGTCAAAGGTTAGTGGGAAGCACCTCTTTGTGACTTGGAAGGCCCACTATACTCGCTAGGGGAGGAGTTCTCCAACAGCTGAGGTGTTCAACGATGTGACCGATGATGCTACTATTAAAACCCTAGAATATACCTAGTGTGAGCTATTTTGTGTTTCGTTCTTTACTTGGAGGAATTGAAGTGGGGTATTTCCTTTTTGTTTGGGGGTCACTAATGAGTACTTTGTTACTCACCCCTACATGGGCTTCGCTAGCATGTGTTATGTCTGGTGCATACGATCGACGTTTTGACAGAGACTTTTTGTATCGGGACCTAGAGGTGCTCAGGCAGACAAGACTGATAGATGATATGATGGTGGACTTTGTGGCTTAGGACTAGGTAGGGCCCAGTAAGATCGGATGGACATAACATTATACATCATCTTCTAGTAGCTACACTACTCTACCTATTAGGTGGGGTTTTCCATGGATGGCCATAATAGTTTTCTTTGTGTACTTTGATGTTTTCAGTCCTTTTGTTGGGTTTGTATTCTGGCCCACTTGCTTTTAGTTATACTTTGTACTCGGTCTTGTTTTAGTATACTAGTTTTTCCTTTGTCAGTGTGTGGGACTTGTTTGGGTGTGTGTGTGCATACAGGTACTCAAGAAAATTACTCCCACTTGTAGGTTGATGCCTTCGGTGATAGTCACTAGCCCCTAGCTTTTATGAGGTGGGCTTGGGGTAGTCATGGCACGTTCCCTGGGGAATGGGTTGTGACAAAGTGGTATCATAGGGCGGTTGGTCCTACCACAAAGATCGGGAGTCTGTTGTTTTGTTTGGGGGAAACAGTGTTAAGTGTTGCAAGTTCGAATTTCATATTTGGGGAGTCCAGTGTTGGTGCGGTGACCAATGTATTCATACACCAGGACCTTGAATTCTACTTTTTAGATCTATACATGAAAAAAATGGTTGAATAAGTGTCTACTTATGTTATTTTGAATAATAGTCAGCTCACCAAGTATAACTTTCTAACTATGGTACATCTTGTTCTATCTCAGGATGCCTCCACGTGGATGGTCAGACAGGATCTTGATACGCAATCGTGAGGAAAGACCTCCTAGCGATGAGGCATTTGTTCAAGGAACAGTGCTGGAGATATCCCCACAGGGTGGTATACCTGTGTTACCACCACCCATTGATCAGCTTATAGGACCACCTACAATGGTTTAGGTGGATGCAGCTTTCCAGACCGAGTTGTGGATGACTCTTTTGGAACTTAGTGATGAGGCACGGGGTTTGAATGTATGTCACGAGCATCTGAGGAAACAATCGCCTGAGATGTAGGGTTAGAAGTACCTATGGATTGCATATGCACAAAGTAACACACAGTATCAGAGGGTTCATAGGAGGTAATGTTCTAGTTTCTAGAAGGGAAAGCTTTGCTAAGCTTGTCGTGAGAAGGGACATCGCATGTGGGGTTGTCCCACCATTCATGCTGCAGGATAGGTGTTTTTGACGCTTTCTCTGGGGCATGCATCTGTCTGCTGAGGACGTACTAATTGTTTCCCTACATTCCCACTTTCCAAATAGGGCGACATCCATCTCTTATTTAGGGTTGTTTTCTCCTTGATTGAAATGGGATGATGGGATGTCAGTTCCTCTTTCCTTGTATTCCTTCTTAGAGCTCGTTAACTAGTCTGAGTCTCCCTTAAAGATTAAGATGTTGTTCATGATACTCTTCCTAGTTCTACGTCTTCATGGATGCTGGTTAATTGCACTGCTTCTATGAGGACATTCCAAGGGATCATGTTAGGGCAGAAAACTTCAGTCAGGCGAGTAGTCATGTTGGACATCACTGATGTGTCTGGATGCTGGAACACTGGCGCATCTGTTTTCATCCCCTTATGATAGGGCTTCTTGAGGGAACAGAAGCCTGAGGCATCCCACGTCGATTGAGGGGAATTAAATGACATGGGAATGTCTATGAGGTTTTCCTCAGCTTACCATGTTTAACACGGCATATGCTAGGATTTTAACATCTAGTAGTGATGAATCGGACTGATCGGAACACTAAAGGGAGTGGATCAGGTAGGTGTAATCCCTAGAGGGAACACCGATGTTGGGGCTAACTCATGGTTAGTTACCCGATTGCTTCTAGGATCTGTGAGAGGGTGGGTGGCATGATATTAATGGGATTTTTCATCCCAAGAAAGAATCGGGATAGATATGGATGTTTGAGACAAGTTGATGGGGGTGAGATGGAATCGTATTAAGGATGATAGTGATGTTGGGCTTAAGCCTTGAAGAGACTTCTTACGTATCCCCGTGGCAGGGAATCAAAGTCCACATAGTTCAGTGAGGGTCATGGAATTGGGGTGTGCGTAGAGGAAAAAGACCTGATGATATTTCAGGGCTTACGCATGTTTAGTATCCCGGGAGTTGGTCTGACACTATTGGAATGGACCGAGATGTGGGTCCCAACATAGGGGACTGCAACGGCTTACCACTGTATGTGGATTGCAACGGCTTACCGCTGGATTGGGTTGGACCTCATAGAGGCATCCTACATAACCTATCAAATAGACATGGATTAAAGTCCGTTTTGTTCGAATGGGATGAGAAGAGTGTGTATAGTTTAACATCATGCAGGATGGGGTCAATCCGACATGAAGTGGTTGGAACTGATGGGTGTTGGGCTTGAACCTCTAGAAGGATTCCTACGTACCATGCCTTGGAAAGGATCAAAGTCCGTGTAGTTTCGGAGGTTTTGAACTGAAGTGAAGGGGGTCGGATCAATGGATGATGGGATTGAACCTATGGGAGGCTTCCTACATACCTTGCCTTGGCAAGGATCAAATTATACATAGTTTGGAATGGTGGGAACCAACGTGAAGGTGGTCAGATGAATGGATGATGGGCTTGAACCTATGCGAGACTTCTTACGTAATTTTCCTTGGCAAGGATCAAAGTCCACATAGTTCAGACTGGTTTGGTGAATCGATGTGAAGGGGGTCAAATTAATGGATGATGGGCTTCAACCTCTAGGAGGATTCCTACATACCTTGCCTTGGCAAGGATAAAAGTCTGCATAGTTCGGAATGGGGTGGGGAATTACACGCTAAGGCAGACCAGAGAGGATTTCATGGCCGATGCTTACTCTAATCCCATGTGAGTCATACTCGGTGTGAGAAACAATAGGCATTAAAGACTTGACAACCACGTCATGAAATTTGTGTTTGTGGGAAGTGGAATGGGGCTTACGCATGGTTAGTGGACAAAAGAGGAAATAGGGGATTATTCTTGGAGCAGCACAAGGAGATGTTGATTAGGACTTACTCTAGGATAGAGGACCGAGTGGAGACAAATCCCAACGATAGATGGACAGGATAAGGAAAGTCTCAGTGCCCATCCCCCCTCTTGGATCTTTAGCATCAAATAAAGGAGGGGAATGAGAAATGTTGCATCCCGCGTGAAAGGCTAAGGAATTACACCAAGGTGGTTTCCCTTCCCCATGGACAGGCTCCACTCTAGCAAAGAGGATCTCATTCCATGTGGGGAAGATCTCACTCCCATAGAGATGAGCGGGCGTAAGGAATGTCCGAGCTGAGGCACCCCGTGTAGAGTGCACTGGCTGAGATCACAGTTTAACGTCATGTGCTGAGGATGATGGTGCTTGTAAGTTTAACGTCTTATGGCTTAGATGAATAGGGTTTACTCTACACCCCTAGGACATAAATAACTTGCATGCTTTCATCCTTAATGAAAGAAAGGCACCAGCAATGTCGTGGTGAAGGGGTGTCATGGAGTGATCCATTAATGGGTCCATGTTAGCGTGGTTGTGCAAATAAGAAATATCCATTAGCATGCCTGGGTGTTTCTAAGGAGTGACGATGGTGAATGGGGATTACGCATGTAAGTTTCCTGAGTTTTGTTAAGGAGTGGCAACGACGAATACGGCTTATGGATGGAAGCTTCTCATAATGTCTCCCTCATGTATGGCCATGGGGGAATCCCAACTCACTGGTTGGTTGAGTCATATAATTGGGTCCAACACCTATGCGCAAGTGCACAAAAGGGATAATGCCAAGGGAATTGGAATCAGTCCGAACAAAGGGAGATTAAAGGTGTGAATCACATGCCTCAAATTCGGAACAGGGTGAGGGTGGCATGACGATGGAGGATAACTATTGACTGTGTTCGAAAAATATCATCCATATCATGTTAGCCTGAAATGGGGATAAAAATATTAGGTTCGACTGTTGACCGTGTTCGAAACACAGGACCTGACTCAAAGTTTCATCCAAAGTATTCTAGGGTGTTGGCCTAGGACGGTAGGTGAGCTGAGGTGGCATGGGACTAGGCTGTTATGGGGTCCATTCAGACATTAAAGAGGATGAATATCTGAATGAAGGACACACAAAGCATGAGGTGGAGTGATGGAATGTTTGAATAGATCCCAACGCTCTTGAAAATATTCCACTATAACAATGGCATAAGGAATCTTATGCTTGTCACATAAGCCATCTCTTATTTTAAAAAATAGGCATCCTATTATTGAATGATAGGGCATACTAATGTTTAAAGTTGTGTAGTGAGGACTATTGGCATCTTATGCATGGCACATAAGGCATCTCTTATTTTAAACAAGAGGAATCCCACATTTTTCACATAGTGTGTACTATAGTTTATAGTCATATAGAGAGGATTGTTGGAATTTTATTCTTGGAGCATAAGGATTCTCTTGTTGAGAGCGAGAGGCATCCTATGTTTGAAACATAGGGTGTACTACTGTTTATAGTCGTATATATAGGACTATTGGCATCTTATGCATGGCCCATAAGGCATCTCTTATTGATAGCAAGAGGCATCCTATGTTTGGAACATAGAGTGTACTATAGTTTATAGTCATATAGATAGGACTATTGGCATCTTATTCATGGAGCATAAGGCATCTCTTGTTGAGAGCAAGAGGAATACTATGTTTGGAATATATGACGTACTACAATTTATAGTCATATAGATAGGACTATTAGGCATAAGGCGCCTAGCAATGGCTGGTGTTGGGACTTACGCAAGAGTGGCCCTTTCATGTTGAACCTGGTATAGAATCCAGGTGATGGGGTTTGGATGATTTTATTGAGGAATGGTTCAACTCTAGGTACTCTGGAAATTGATGATGAGAATCTCAACTCACAACATGGGAAATGAACCAAGAGTAACATGTTGAGTGAAGGTGTTTCATGGTGTGGGGAGGAGTATCTCAAATAATGGTATTTCATAGGTGGAAGGTGGGTGTTCATAAGGGCATAGTGGAAAATGTCGATGCCCTACCCTGAAATGTTTGCAGTGCGACTCTCCATTTTTCATGGGTGTCAGTGACGATAGAAAAGGGACCAGTCCGAAGGGTTGGGACTATAGCCCAGAACTGATCCCGAGCAGGGGTGCAAGGGTGAAGCCCCCGTGGTGTGGACTAGAGGGCGCAGGCCTGGATACTGTTACGTATAAGATGTGCCATAGGTAGGATGGGTTTCACGCAAGATTGCACTGTGTGGCATAGGTGTGTGAAAGATTGGGAATTGTGGCACAGTTGTGTACAAGATTTATGTTTTGTGCACAAGATTTGGAGTTTTGCGTGAAGGATTGGAATCTTGCAGGCACATGACTTAGGAAAAAAAATTAGGCGAGGATCCAACCAATGTAGGCCCACATAAAAGGGGACCCATATGGGACCTATCACAAAAGATCTCACATGGAGGGTTCCATTCTTCTTCATAGACATGGAAGAGGTGCTATTACGTGCATTAGAGAAGAGGCCAAACTCTAGAGACCTCCTCTGAGCTAAGGTAGGTGCACTTGTATTTATAGGCAAACTCGTTAGCAGTTTCACATTAGAATCTGGGCATGGAAGTGATCTTACATGCACCCTGCGGCACGTGTGCGCACAAAGGGGTGTTTGGTGTTGCATTGGGCATGTAAGAATCTTGCGCGTGAAAGCTAATCTTGTGTGCGCATCTCAAACCTTGTGTGCACCTTCCTTAGACATTTTTCAATTGGCCTGGGAGGAAGATGACATCTCATTGAGTACGTAAAAGTTTTGTGCGACATGTTTCACGCAAGATCCCATTCTTGCGTGAAAAACAACCATTATTGCACGCAAGATTTCAATTTTTTCATGCAAAACAATACTTTTCCCCAAAATCTTCCTGGATGGCCATTTTCATCAGTCTGACTTCAAACGGCCGTAACTTCTAATCTGTGACTCCGTTCGGGCTCCACGACCAGTAAAATCAAAGATTATGAAACGATATATGATCTACGATCATGTATAGAAGCATTGGGTGAAAGACATGGAGGCATTTTCTAGTGCCAACATCAGGAGAGGATACAATTGCAGATTATTGAGACTTATGATTCCAGGACTCTAGGGATGAAATAAGGTATGATGCGTGTATTTTTACTTTAGTTGTAGTATTGATAGACACTTGTACTAGTGATTTCCCTTTACTACCACTTATTCTTTTTTGATACCTAGAGGTTATGTTTAAGATCGTTGACTTGACCCTCACATATAGAGACTCCTAATGGAGGAGACCCAATGACCACACACTAGTGTTGATAGTGTGACTTGACTCTTGGAGGAAAGAGTATCGGTTGGGATATCTTTGTAGTATCATCGAGGATTTACGACATCATTAATGGTATGGACTAGTACCGTTCATGGCAAGATTGACAGTATTAGGCAAAAGGATGTGGTTCATCTGCGGAGATGGAACCATATTTCCCTTTATCGGCATATGGGAAATTCTTGCAGCTCTTGATGGACTCAGCCAGAGGAGGGTATAACCAAATTCTATTTGTTTGTGTAGTTTGACCCTCAGTGGAGTGGATTTAATGAGTCCTCAAGTTCCTTAGTGATAGTAGAGTATAAGGAAATCTCCCTTGAAGATGTCCAATATTACCTCTCCTGTCACGAACCGTCCACGGGGCTCGTGTCGTGACTACCCAAAGCCCGCCTTCCATAGGCCAGGGGTTAGCGACTAGCACCAAAGGCGTAAATCCCGATAAAAAGGGAAGGCATTGCCTTTATATAAGTAAACAAACACAATAGAGTACACAAGTGAAGTAAGCACTAAGTAAAAATGAGTACAAAAGTAAGTGATGGAATGTAAATGGGCCAGTACACAAACCCAACTAAAAGTACAATACAACTGAGAAAGAAAGTACAACAACTGTAAAGTAGAGCAGCAACCACCGAGTCGTCCTCCGGGAATCCCACCTGAAGGGTGGGTACAGATAGTCTCGTCGGTACCTCGGGTCCGTCCATCTGCTCTGTGTGCGTCACTCCAGGTGGTCCACCTCCAGATACCATCCAGCTCCACAAGTCTCGACCATGATCAGTGTTTTCTATCATCTGCAACCAACACAATGTAGTGCGGGAAATGCCTGTGCAGGGGTGAGTACACGATACTCAGTAAGGACCCTGAGACCCCCGAAGGTCTCCCAGAATCCACGAAGGATAAACCACAAAGGAAAGATACTAATACGAAGTATCAACCAACTCTACTTAGGTATATGCCCATACATATACCTAAGTCATCAATCTCAGTATGGCTCCAACTTCCAAGCCCAAGCACAATCCAGTCCACACATGAAAGAAGTCAATCATACCAATGGTAATGATTGAAAGACAAGACTCAGCTCACACATGTATACTACTTACGAAGTGGGTGGAGATGATTAGATATAGCCTCTGAATCATCTCCTCTGTCGAACCCACGTAGGATCCAAGTATAGAAGTCGTCGTTGTCGAACCCACGTAGGATCCAAGTACATTAACAATCACTGTCAAACCCACGTAGGATCCAAGTACAGTCGTCATCGCTGCCAAACCCACGGAGGATCCAAGTACAGTCATCCTCTCTGCCGAACCCACGTAGGATCCAAGTACAGTCGTCTTCATCGTCGAACCCACGGAGGATCCCAGTACGGTATTCGTCGCAGTTGTAGCCTGCTCTAGGGTTCCCGCACACAACGTACTCGATTCTAGGAGGGTCCTATCCTCGAATAAATGGGGTTCAATACATCAGTTATCACAAAATCCAGAGTTGATGTATCTCAAAGTTCTGTCTCGTCAAAAGGAACTGGACGTGGCAGACGGCGCGTCAAACGGACGCCCGGTCAGAGAGATATTGGCTTTTTCGTTCTAGGGGCCCGGTTGGAAATATGCTCATTCGAAACCTAGTTGTTTACCAAAGTTTCTCAAGACTCGCATAGAGTATCACAAAAGGACCGTCTCGTCATAAGGGTCCTTGTACCACATACATCGCATCGATTGGACATGCGGTCTTTGCGAAATTCATGTTTAAGCGAAAAAGGGTCCGGTCCGTTAGGCCCGATGGGCTGATGGGTCGGGTCGACTCGGTTTTGGCGGGTCCGACCTGGAAAAGTGGTCAGACCAGCCCGGTGAGTCGCGCAGCCTGGGCCGAGGGGCACGGCCCGACCCGAAGTGGCGCGGCCCGGCCCGACACGGCCTGGCTGGGCACGGCCTGGCTGGGTGCGGCCCGGCTGGCTCGGCCAACCGGCCGAGCGGTCTGAGGGGGCACAACCCCCCAGCTGTCCGAACCAGTGGCGCCTTATGGCTCTGCCCTCCTAAACTGGCCAGGTAGGTCGTCCAGTATTCTGGCGCCAGCGGCCCGCACAGGCAAGCCGCAGGTTTCTTCAGCGCGGCGCCCTACTGGCACCGCGGTTCGGCTCCGCCCGGCCGGCTGGATCTTCCGCCGAAGTAGCCCACCCTATGCGGGCTGCGGTTTCTACAGCGTGGCGCCATGGGGTGTCGTGGTTCCTTCCTTCGGCCCTATCTTCTTCATTAGTCGAGCGTCCCATGGTTGTGGGCCGCGGTTCCTCCATGTGCGCCTGGCGCTCGGTTCCCACCTTTGTTCGTCACCGCTTCCCGATTCCAAACAAGACAAGAAATGACGGAGGGTCGTCGGGCTGTGTTTGTTCGTCCTGCACCCTCTGCGTAAGCCGGTAACAATCGGACAAGATGTTCACTTGAATAAAACAAGATTGAAGGATTAATTTATTTTAAACAAATTAAGCAAACCTCCTACCTCGATAATTGATGTCACACGTCAGGCATCACGGAAGACTGCATCGCGGGGTGAGGTTTCGTAGATGTCATCGGTGTGCGTCTTCATTCTTCGTGGAACCGACGTTCTTCATTGAAGAGACGTCATTCTTCGTCGAGAGATGAGTTCTCTTCTTCTTCACACAAGAGTTCTCTCAATTATTCCCCAACCCAACGTGTGCCAAAATAAAATAATAGGCTCTACTATTATTTTATTAACACAAGCAATTATAATTTCAAAATTCAAACCACTCTATTAATTAATTGAAGAGGGTGAATTCTTTAATTATCATGTGTTGGAATGAATTAAAGAGGGAGAGTGAGGGAGAGGAAAAGTCCACATTTAAGAGGAGTTTACAAATTAAAGAAGGGGGGTTAAGGAGTTTAGGGGAGGTGAAAGGTTGGGGCTCATGTGGGCCCCACCTCTCAAACATCCACACATGGGAAGTTGGGTGGGTGTGGGTCCCACCAACAACTTCTCATGGGAGGAATTAACTTTCTTAGATATAAAATAAAATTGTTCCAAAAATTTTATTTACTTATTAATTAAACCCCAAAAATTAACTTCTCCTCCCGTGCAAGCGCAACTATGGTAAAGGTCCCCTTAAGCAATTACCGGCATTGCAAGTTCATCGGTTCCCACAGATTTCAATTCCGAGCACCGGTTCAAAATATAGAAAAATCCGCTCGTTCGTTTACTGAACGTACTCGAGCTAAACTTTGGAAATTGATTCTGAGAACACCAAGCCCCAGAATCAAGTACCGTTAAAAGCCACAGACTCATAAAATTCCAAATTATTTAAGAAAAAATTTTCCTTGACATTTCTGGGTCTTTACATTACTCCCACCTTAGGGATTTACATCCCCGTAAATCTTCAACATAAACTAGGGAAACAAATGAGGGTACTGAGCACGCATCTGAGCCTCCTGCTCCCATGTGCTCTCCTGGAGGTTCCCATGCAGCCATCGAATGCGTACCAGAGGAATCGACCATCCATGTAGGTCCCACTCCTATCGATCCTCAATCTCCACCAAGACCTCCGCAAAAGTCACCCCATCATCGATGTCCAGCTCCCCATGATCAATGATGGGGGTCGGGTCGTGCACGTATCTCCTTAGCTGAGATACATGGAAGACGTAATGCACCTGGTGCAACTGAGGTGGAAGGGCCAGGCGGTAATCCACCTCGCCTACCCTGCTGAGGACCTAGAATGGTCCGATGAAGCGCGGAGATAACTTTCCACCCCATCCAAATCTCAGTAATCCACGTCGAGGTGTGACCCATAAGAAAACTTGGTCGTCATCCTCGAACTCCAGTGGTCTTTGTCTCCTATCAGCATAGGACTTCTGTATACTCTACGAAGTCCTCATCTGCTCCTGGATGATCTGCACCCTCTCCATCATAGCCTGAACCATCTTTGGTCCTATGAGTACTGACTCCCCAGGGTCAGTCCAGCACAGAGGTGATCTTCAAGGTTGGCAATACAGTGCCTCGTAAGGTGCCATCCCGATGGTGTAGTGGTAGTTGTTGTTGTACGCAAAACTCCACCAAGGGTAGGTGATCCTCCCAGCTGTACCCAAAGTCAAGGACACATGCACGGAGCATGTCATCGAGTGTCAGAATGGTCCTCTCCGTCTGAGGATGAAAGGCGGTGCTCAGGCGTAGCTGCGTCCCAAATGCCTCCTGCAACCCCTTCCAAATCCGGGAAGTAAAGAGAGTGTCTCGATCAGAGACGATAGACAACGGCACACCATGAAGTCGTACAATATCTTGAACATAGAGGCATCACAAGCTCTCTATTAAGCCCTACTCTCTGATCGGTAAGAAATGGGACGACTTGGTGAGTCGGTCTATGATCACCCAGATGGAGTCGTGTCCTCTGGAAGTACGTGGAAGCCCCATCACGAAATCCATGGCTATTTCATCCCACTTCCACTCCGGAACCTCTAAGGGTTGTACCAAGCCTGCTAGTACCTGGTGCTTCGCCTTCACTTGCTGGCAAGTGAGGCATCATGAAACGAACTCTGCTATAGCCTTCTTCATACCTGGCCACCAGTGTTTTCGTCTAAAGTCCTGGTACATCTTCGCCACTCCTGGATGTACCGCTATAGGGGAAGTGTGAAACTCCCTCAGCACTTCCTCTTACAGTGCAACTGGTACCATGGTACGTCCCCTGAAGAGGATGACATGCTCTCCTCCTTCAGAAAATCCATTAGGCGCCTGCCCTGTGGAAATCTGAGCACTTCGCATCTCATAGTCAACATCCCCATTTTTTGCCTCTCTGACCTACTGAAGTAGTTGAGGAGTGACTGTGAGGGACTTAATAAAGGTTGCCTCATCTCTATCCATGAAGGATATCTGCAAAGCAGCTAACTGCTATGTCGCATCTCCAAGTAGCTGAATGCCCGACCTCCTGCTGAGAGCATCAGCCACAACGTTCCCCTTCCCATGAGTATAGACTATCTCAAAGTAATAGTCCTAGAGGAACTCGATCCATCACCACTATCTCAGGTTTAGATCCTTCTGTGAGAAGATGTACCTGAGACTCTGGTGGTCAGAGTAAACTGTAAAGCGCTCACCCATAAGATAGTGCCACTACATCTTCAAGGCGAAGACCACTGCTGCTAACTCTAGGTCATGGGTAGCGTAGTTCTGCTCGTGATGCCTCATCTGTCTTGAACCATAGGTGATCACTACCCACTCCTGCATCATTACACACCCGAGTCTGGTACCTGATGCATCACAGTAAACTATGTACCCTACACCCACTTCGGTAGCCTCAAGATGGGTGCACTGGTCAATCTCTGTCTCAGCTCCTAGAATCTCTTCTAGAATCTATCTGACCACACGAAGGGTTTCTCCTTCTTCATCAATGCTGAAAGTGGTGCAGCAACTCTGGAGAAGTCGGGCACAAATCTCTGATAGTACCCAGCCTGACCAAGAAAACTCCGCACCTCCGTCACGCTCCTTGGTGGATCCCAAGCAAGTACTACCTAGATCTTCGCAGGATCCATAGAAACTCCCTCCTCCGAGATGATGTGACCCAAGAAGTGAACCTCTCAAATCCATAACTAACACTTAGAGAGCTTACCATAATGCTGGTGCTCTCGGAGTGTGTCCAGTACAACCCGCAAGTGGTAGGCGTGCTCCTCCTCAGTAGTCGAGTAAATCAGTATGTCGTTGATGAAGACTATGAAAAATGATCGAGGTAAGGTTGGATGATCCTGTTAATGAGACTCATGAACACTGCTGGTGCACTGGTTACATCTAAAGTCATAACCAAGAACTCATAGTGGCCATACTAACACCTGAAGGTTGTCTTCTACACATCCTCATCTCGAACTCTGAGCTGATGATAGCCTGACCTGAGGTCTATCTTCGAGAACCATCGTGCTCCCTTGAGATGATCAAAGAGGTTTTCAATCCTCGGGAGTGGGTACTTGTTCTTTATAGTCACCTGATTCAGGTGAAGGTATTCAACACATAGTCATAATCTCCCATCAGCCTTCTTGGCGAACAGAATCAGAGAAGCCCATGGTGAAACACTAGGTCAGATGAATCCCTTTCCCTGTAAGTTCTCCAGCTATATCTGCATCTCATGAAGCTCGGCGGGAGCCGTCCGATAAGCTGGAGAATATATTGGTGATGTCTCGGGGTACAGGTCAATGTAGAAGTATACCTCTCTCTGAGGAGGTAGTCCTGGAACATCATCAGGGAAAACGTCCACATACTGATCCACCACAACATGAAAACTCAGACTCCACACATCAACTGATCTGAGGATGAGACTAGCCAACTGATGTGTGATTGGATGTACTGTCCTCTGCATAAGTCCATCCTACTCTTCAAAGGATCCCTTCTCTCCGGTGAAGGTGAACCTAGTCCCATCTGTGCGGACACACCGCACTTTGCGCCTAATATAGTCGATCTGGGCATGGACTATAGATAACCAGTCCATACCCAAGATAACGTTATAGGGCCTCGACGCTGCTACAAGAAGATCACAGCTGAAGCTCTCGCCTCCTAGAGTAAGATCACACTGTCGGAACCAGTGCGTAATCGTCGAGTCTGATCCCATAAGAGTCTCTAGCCATAAGGATCGAGCCAACAGCTCTGTCGGAATCTCCGAACTCCGAACAAGGGCAGTGGTAATAAAAGAATGACTCACTCTTGTGTCTATAAGAACTGCAACAAGGCTGGAGTAGACATAGATAGTACCTCAAATCATCTCAGGTGTTCCGTGGTCATAGTCCTCGACTGACTGGAGCTGAGCCTGCCCATGTCTTCCAGCTCCCTGTGGCCGGGGTGGTCCTCCTAGTGGTGGTGGTGGTGGTAGAGTCTCGAAGCGTCGTCCACTACCTGCTGCTCAGCCAGCTCCTCTGCCTCGTCTGCCTGCTCCATGCGGACCACCATAGTCAAACCTCTACCTCTGCCTGGGAGGTCCCTCTACTATCTGCTACTCCTCTACATGGCAGTTTGGTCATTCATGATCCATATGGAATACCCGCCGCATGCATAGCACTGCCTGCCCCTCGTATGGCTGGCTCTGCTGTGTGTGTCAGGCACATCCAAACTAGAATCCGGGTGTTTCCCACCTGATGGCCTGGTCCTCTTGGACCTCTGCGACATCTGTCTACTACCGGTTGTAGAAGACTCCACTATGTGTCGCCCCGCGGTGGGTATCACTGCTAGCATCGGCTCAGAAAGACAACTCTGCATAAGAAGGGCTTGCTCCAGTACTCCTACCTGTGTTAGAATGCTGAGGGAGACCATCGAAACCCTGATCTCATGCCTCAGTACCTACTAAAAGGTCTGGGCCTGGAAGAATGGGTCCCATACCATTTCTGTGGAGTATCCCAAGAGGTCAGTAAATCTCGCCGAGTACTGAGCTACTGTCATGTTGCCCTGCCGCATATGTAGTAACTTCTGGATGCACACTGCACGGAGGGTGGCTGGAACAAACTCCAAGAAAAAGAGGCTCTCGAAGTCCATCCAAAGTAGTGATGCCTCGTCGTGCACCTAGAGCATCAGGCTCCACCATCTACCTGCTACTCCGTTCAGGAGACTCACGACAAGGAATACCATAAGGTCTACTGGTTTCCCTACCAATCTGAAGAATCTGGCGATAGCCTCCAGCCAATCCTCAGCTACCTGAGGGCCCGTCTCTCCACAGAACCTGGGAAGCCTCTGTCACTGAAACTTGGGAAATGCACTCAGGTGGCATGCACTCTTCGCTGCTGGGGTTGGTGGTATCGGTGGCCCAGGGAGTAGTGGTACTGCTGGTGCCTCTGCTGTAATGGGGCCGGGCACCGAGGCCTCATCGTTCGGTGGGCTGCCATCCCGCACGTAAATAGGAACCCAAGCTAGCTACCTTCGTGGGGCCATCCTCAGAAGAAACAGGTGTGCCACAGTTAGTACAGTATACCTGGTGAGATGACACAAAGTAATCACAAAGAAAACTTTTGAAACAAACATGCAATCAATGTTTCCGTGCACTGAGTTGGAAATCAGAAGTCAGGGTCCTGGTGTATGGATACGTCGGTCGCCGCACGAACATTGGACTCCCTGGACTAATAACCACACTCAATACTCTTAGCATTGTTGCTTCACAGAGAATAAATTATTAGAGTCCTGAGTTCTATGGTAGAATCGACTCCTTTGATGCCAATTTGTCACGACCCATCCTTGGGGCCCGTTCCATGACAACCCCAAGCCTACCTTCCATAGGCCAAGGGTTGGCGACTAGCAAGAAAGGCGTAAATCCCGATAAAAAGGGAATTTGTTGCCTTTCTATAAGTAAACAAACAAAACAGAGTACACAAGTGAAGTAAGCACTAAGTAAAACTGAGTACAAAAGTAAGTGCTGCAAAGTAAATGGGCCAGTATACAAACCCAACTGAAAGTATAGTACAACAGAGAAAGAAAGTACAATATATATAAAGTAGAGCAGCAACCACCGAGTCGTCCTCTGGGAATCCCACCTGAAGGGTGGGTATATATAGTCTCATCGGTACCTCAGGTCCGTCCGTCCACTCCGTGTACGTCCTTCCAGGTGGTCCACCTCCAGATATCGTCCAAATCCACAAGTCTCAACCACAATTAGTGTTGTATGTCGTCTGCAACCAACACAACATATTCCGAGAACCGGTTCAAAAGATAGAAAAACCCGCTCGTTTGTTTACTGAACGTACCCGAGCTAAACTTCCGAAATTTAATTCGGGCACACCGGGCCTCGGAATCAAGTTCCATCAGAAGACAAAGACTCGTAAAATTCCAAAGTATTTAAGAAAAAAATTTCCTTGAAATTTCCAGGTCTTTACATCTCCGTTGATATTTAAAATTCTACTTTGATCCATACCCTAGGATAGCATTGATATCCACACAATCATATCATATTAATCCTACGAAGCTTCTTGAATTGAGGGTAAAATTGAAGGATAGGGGAAGGGAGTAGCTGCATGCGATCAAAGAGTATGACCTGAGGGCTCTGAGAATGATTTTAGGTATGGTATGTGTCTACTACTGGTTGTCATATTAATAGACAGAGGTGTTAATCATTCATTCTTATCATGAATCTTGTTCAAGAACAAGAGTTTCTAATTAAACCGTTGAATTGATCCTTACATCTAGAGATACCAATGGGAGGATACTCGATAATCACACTTATGCTGATGGTGTAATATGACCCTTGATGCGAGAGTTTTGGTTGGAACCTCTTGGTGACAGTGTTGAGGCCTTAAGATGTTAGTTTGGGTATGGAATAATCAACCACTTTTCATGCTTAGATTGATTGTTTTAGGAAAAATGGATGTGGTATATCCGCAGCATTGGAATGGGGTTTTCCTTGGTCGATGGAAGAAAAAAGGGGAAACCCAAGCTGCACAGGATATACTCATGCATAAGATGGTGAAACTGATCACCCTTGTGTCAGTCAGAATTACCCTCATGGTATTAGATGTTTTGAGTTTCTAGTTACCAATAGTAGAGGCATAGTGTGGGAATGTCCCTTAAAAAGATTTTTCCATGGTTACCTACTTGGATGGGGAGGGACTTATGTATCATTCTACACCCCAATATAGAACTGATATCTGCATCAGTATATGGGAGGGAATTCGTAGAGATTTTCAAGAAGGGTGAGTAGGTGGGGGACTTATAGAGGACGGGATTTGTAAGACCCAGTGTTCGAGGTTATGTGTGTACAACCATCACTTTAATCAAGTGGTCGTGGAGAACTAGTACCCACTACCAAAGGGTCGATGGTTACATCAATCAGTCAAAAGGGGTATCCTTTTGCATGGATGAAAAGTTTCTCATAGGTTTTTCAGTAATTGTGATTGTGGTGATGTCTAGAGTTCCTTCAGGACTATTAATTTGAGATAGTATATACTCCTGGGAAGGGGAACATGGTGGCGTACATTCTTAGTAAGAATTCTGGTTTATAGCTGCTGATTGAGGAAACATAGTAGCTAGCCACGATGAAGATATCCTTCATGGATGATGATGGATCAGCTTACCTTTAGTAAATTATTGTCACTCCCCCACTCTTACATAGAGTTAGAGAGGCACAGTTTATTGATGTTGACTGTGAGTCTTGACTTTCTCAGTTATTCTCATGACAAGCTCCTGGTGTATTTTTGATAGGTTGGGAGCACGACATCCTTTTTAGAGGACACACCATAGTACCAGTGACATTACGGAAGGAGGTGTTTAGGTAGTTCCATAAATCCCATTTTGTGGTATGTCCTGGTGTGGAAAATATATACCAGGACCTCTAACTTTAGTAATGGTGGCCATGAGATAGATACCCTTGGAGTTTGGGGAGAGAGACCATGTTTTCCTTCAGGTCTCACCCCGATGGGTATTGAGGAGATTTGACTGGGGCGGAAAGCTATCTCCGAGATTCATTGGACCTTTCTAGATCCTGATAGGAGTTGGCGAGGCGGCGTACTAACTAGCTCTTCCCCCCACAAATGCACTAGGTGCATGATGCTTTCCATGTGTCGCAGCTAACGAGGTATGTGCATAATCCAGCACAGTCATCGACTGGGGTGAGATGGACATTGATGAAGGGGTGACATTTGTGGATTTCCAAGTGAAGATAGAGTATCGACAGGACTGGGTCCAATGGGGTTGATCAATTCCTCTGGTACGCATTTGGTGGCAGCATGAGAATCTCCATGAGAGCACATGGGAGCGGGAGGCTCATATTCGTGCTCAATACCCTCATCTGTTTGAATAGTTTTGTTTTAGATTTTAGGGACATAAAACCTTAAAGTGGGGAGAATATAATGTCATGGAATTTTCATGTCATTTTTTATATATAGAATTATTTTGAGACAGTGAAATTAGATGGTACATGATTCCGAGGCTCGGAGTTCTAGGAATGATCTGTCGAAAAATGAAAAGCTTTACAAAGCACGCATGGGTAGTTTTCTTGAAAAAGTGTAATAACTCCTAAACATGTTCCTGTAAAAGAAATATGAGGGCACAGTTTCCTTTAGGATGGTAATTTTACCCTAGGTGTGACTTAATTTTAGTTGGTGTAGGCCTCCAGTGAGAAAACCCACAAATGGAATAACTGTAAATAAAATAATTAAATAAAATTATTTTATTTTTCAAATTCTTATAACTCATGAATACTGACTCGGATTAAAAATATGAGACCACTATTGAACTCTTGAGGGTATTATTTCCTTATGCAGATCCTAAAATTGACTGGCGTGAGCCAACAGTGGAAGTTAGTTTTTGGCCCTAAATAAAATAATTATGTAACAATTATTTTATTTTAAAATCATTATAACACTTAAAAAGTAATTCTGATTTAAATTCTAAGAGTACCATTAAAATTGTGGGGGAGTTTCCTCTAAGGAAAAGCCTAACCTCGACTGGTGCGGGTTGAGGGTGAAAGTTAATTTTTTTGAACTTTTTTTAAGGTATGTTCAGTAAACGTGTGAGTGGGATTTTTTAACTTTTGAACTAGCACTCAGATCAAAAATTTGAGGGAATCATTGAATTCGGAATGCTGAGGATCACATAGAAATGACTTAACTTTGACCAGAAAGGGTTGAGTGAAAAATCTATTTTTCAGACTTTTCAAGAAAAATAATAAAATAATTTTGAAGAATTATTTTTTTTATTTTCTCACCATTGGGTGTCGGATAGCGACGCTGCAGTGGAGCGACCAGGAGGCAACGAAGTACATTAATGAAACTCATTAATGTCTTATGTCACGCAGTGTACCAATGCAATAAAGTAAGAGTAACAACGATGTTGTTTCATAAATGAAAGAGCGTAACGACACGACGTCGTATCATAATGGAAATGATGCGACGTGCTCCTTTTTATAGTTCGATGTGGGGGGGATAAGGATTAATAAATTTTGAAGATTCTCTAGCAAACCTCTAATAGACTTCCACCCCATCCAAGAACGATGAACACTGGTGGAACATCATCATCATTAACACCTTTCGAAGATCGAAGCCAGGAAGTGACATCAACGTATTAATCCCTCGAGGATGAACGTTGCGGCATCGGACATCATAAGAGGTATGGGTTATTTGATTTTAATATTTCTCCATTCTTATTTCAGAATGACGAATGCGGATTAACCCATGAAGGGGTTAATCCATAGACCATGCATTCTTGCGGGAGGGTGACTTCTTTGGGGTGTCTTTATCCGGGATTGAATTATCATTGTTGTTCGAATTAAAATCCATGGACATCCCTTGTGTTGTAAACTTCTAATGCGGAGGGCACATGCCGACACAAACAAGTCCTGAGCCCCTCTATCATGGATTTTCATTGTGGAAAAACTCTTAAATTGATGGAAAGATAGATTTGAGACATTTGTAGTGGGGAGATGTTTTTCGGTGAATGCAGGCACAAGAGGTGTGAAGAACAAACCATCGGTGCAGACCCGGTGGTATGTGGAAGAGTCTATCTGCGTGCTGTTGTCGGAGACTGCCTACGATGGCCCATGGGGGTGGAAAAAGTTTGGTGGCGGCATGCCACAGCAGTGCACCAGAAGAAGGGTCGCGGCCGGCCCGGGCTGTAGTTCAACAAAAGAAGCCTCTGGGTGGGTTGGCAGACGCGGTCGCTCGACAGCGTTAGAGGCCCATGGACGCGGCACCGATCTGTGTCCCACGCGACTAGCCGTAGTCACTTGAACATGGTATAGGAGGAACCCTGTGGTGACTCGCGGGGCAATGACGGCGGATGAACACGACATCTGGCCATGTCCATCGTGGAAGACTGGTCCGCCTCTTGCAAACTGGGCGGGGTGCGAACCGCCCAGCGGGCCGGACCCACCGCTCACCTAGCCGAACTCATGCTGACAGGCCAGACCTGCACCCAGTCGGTCAGGCCCACACTGACGGGTTGGACCTGCACCTAGTGGGTCGGGCCTACACCAGAAGGCTGGACCCACACCCCCTTCGGGCTGGGCCGGACTAGACCAAATCACCGGGAAACCCGGTGGGCTGGACCCTCATCCAATCGGGCTGGTTACAGTGAGGCCTATTAGGCCTGGCTCACTGGCCAGGCCAAACCAGACTGACCTCGACCCGCACTAGGTAGGGTCGAGTCTACCTAAATGAACTAGGGTATGTGGGACACCCGGGCTGAGTTGGTCGGGTCGGTCTGACCAAGTCGGACCGGATCCCATCGCAACCGGTCCTTGGTTATTAAAACACATGTATCTTTCAAACCGCATGTCCGGTTGACAAGACCTTTGCAGCGTTGGGATCCTCTCAACAAGGCAAAGATTTTGGCATGCTCTATGGTGACTTTCCTGGATGTTGAGATGCGAAGAAGGTCTTGAGGAGTTGTTCTACCAAGTACACTACATGCAGAACCCTGCAGCTGGCTGATACCTGAAGACTATTGACTTTTAACCCGATGGGAAGCACCTCTCTGTGACTTTGTTGTCCCATGGTGGGAAGAACCTCTCTTTGACTTTCCAGGCCCACAGTTCACGATTAGGATTACCACAACTGGCCATGACTATTGGGAAGCACCTCTAAGTGACTTTGCAGACCCACGGTACGCAATGAGGAGGAGTACCTAAGCAGTTCAAGGTTAGTGGGAAGCACCTCTTTGTGACTTGGCAGGCCCATTGTACTTTCTAAAGGAGGATTTATCTAGCAACCTAGGTGTTCAATGATGTGACTGATGATGCTACTGTTACTACCCTAGAATATACATGGTGTGAGTTGTCTTGTGTTTTGTGATTTACTTGGAGGAATTGTTGTGGGGTATTTCATTTTTGTTTTGGGTCCCTACTGAGTTCTTTGTTTCTCACCCCTGCATGGGTTTCACCCACACGTGTTGTGTCTAGTGTATATGATCGACATTTTGACAGAGACTTTGTAGACCAGGACCCAGAGGTGCTCATGGAGACAGGACTAACGGACGCTACGCTGGTGGACTTGGTGGCCTAGGACCAGGTGGGGCCCAATATGATCGGGTAGACATGAAATTCTACTTTGGATTCCAGTAGCTGCACTACTCTCCCGATCAGGTTGGGTTTTCCGCAGATGGCCATCAAAGTTTCCTTTGTGTACTTTTCTATTTTAATTCCTTTCATTAGTTTTTTATTTTATCCCAATTTATTTTAACTATACTTTGTACTCAATCTTGTTTTAGTATACTTGTTTTTCCTTGTTCAGTCTGTGGGACTTTTTTGGGCATGTGTGTGCATACAGGTGCTCATTCAAATTCCTCCCACTTTCAGGTTGATGCCTCTGGAACTATTCATCATCCCCTCGCCTTTGGAAGGTGGTATTGGGGTAGTCACGACATGGGCCCCAGGGGATGGGTCGTGACACCTTTTTTAATGGTTTTTAGAAAGGTATCCTTCAAAAAATATTAATCAATGAAAAATAATAATATGTAATTATTTAAATTAATTATTATATATTTATATATAAATGATTATATTATTCATGAAATTTTAATATTTCATGGGTTTTTTTAGTTTGGTATTGAATTAGTTTGGTGTTATGTGTGACACAAGCTATTAAAGATAGTGTTAATTTAATGGGTATTAAATCTTGTCTCATTACATTCTACCCCACTTAAATAAATTACTTCCTCACAATTTTAAAAATTACTCACTAATGAGAGTTGGTGAGATCATTCTTAACATATTTGTCATTTGGTATATAACTTCTAATATGACATCTACCTTACTATCTTAGGTTATATTATGTTAATTACCTTTCCTAAAATAATATTAATCTTTCACACAATCATATAAAAAAGTATATATATATATATACCCTAATAATAAATTATCCAAAATATAATATCCCTAAAACCATCTAAATCTCCAAGATAGTGAAAACATATATTCCTCCAAAAACTAACTCTTATATTCAGCCACTAGTTCATAAAGTCACACAGTAGTCAATACATCTCATAATCCCAAAAATGAACTAAACTTAACCAAAAATATCATGGATCACTTTTCCATTAAATCAATAATCAATTTCAAGGCTGTAAATATTATCTAGATCACTTTTATCAAAATCAATCGAATCATTATTATCTCAACATGAATCATATATTAAACCAAATATATGTACATACCTCAGTCATAGGTTATCATATAGTTATCCCAAAAAATATAAGCTTCACATAAAATAACTTTTCAATTTTATTGATACCATTTAATTTAAGTTTCAAACTCATTTAATAAAAACTAATGAATAATATTCCTTTTATTTTTCACATAATCTTCATAACATTAGAATATATAAGAATATCATTGATAAATATCAATCATTAATGAAAATATATAAGAGTATTGGGATTTATTTTCTATTAAGTACCTCACTACCTTATGGGAGACTAGGAAACTCACTTTTCCAATAATAACAGGAATATACTAAGATTTTAACCCATTTAAGCATTCTCCCATATTCATTTATAATGTATAGTGGTTTCTAGATACATACCTTTCCCAACTTAATTTTTTTATCTTTTTCAACTAAATACTAAAACCAAAAAGGTTGGGATAATATATAAAATATGAACATGAAAACATCAATATGAAGTTGTCTTCCCCTATGACACCTCGGTATTTAACATATGATACCTTCAGTTAAACATATTACCCTATTTTTTCAATACATAGTTATCCATGGTCATTTTCTTAATAGTTTATCTTACCTAATTAGTTATCAACATACTAAAATACTTCATAATAGTTCATCAAAGATAATGTGAATTAACCAAAACATATCACATAGCAGTGTCAAACCAACTGTGTAGTTATGCCTCTTTTTTGTGGACCATGTGATCATTTAATTCATACCAATAATTCCCTTTTTATGGTTATTTCCCCTAGTTACATTTGTGAAAGATCCTACATCCATTTTTTGTATCAAAATATGGGTTTTATTGATGGGAAAATCATATAATCAAAACTTCAACCAAATTTCAAGATGTTAACCTACATGTTGAATTTTCCCTTATAATTTATAAACTTATCTTATCCTAGTCCCTAAAATATTCAAAATTACCTCAATAGAATAAATTATCAACCTTAACTTATTAACCTTTTATTACTTTTTTAACTCTTAAATTATCCACAACCAATAACATCATATTCTCTAAAGTTATCAAAACCCTCCTATAATACCAACATTAATGTCCCGCATATGTGATTGTCTCAACTACATTACTTAAATACAACATTCCATTATAATACATTCCTAAAACCTTTTAGGTTTAGAGTTATATAGAATTAGTAAATAACGTTAACTAAAAATAATCGGGCCTTTTTCAACTAATGGAAATTTTTTCCACTATATAAACAATTGTTTGAACCATAAAAAGTCTACAAAATTTCCAAAAATATATTTACACAATATATTCTTTTGTAAACATCATACATATTTATTTTCTTAATAAACTGGGGAAATTGAAACATAAGAAATAAGTGAGATTAAATGCTCAGTAAGGGAAAAATTATCTTCATGTTATCAATAGTTAGATTATAAGTATAAGAGAAAACATGACACAGGTATAAGTTTATTATTAAATGAACATATAATTTATGCTATTTTTTCATGAGTCGTGATTTAACAAAATATAATTGAAAATATATACCATGGAAAAGGAGTGTAGGAACATGAGATAATAAACATGATATATGGCATATAACTATAGGAATATGGAATGGAAATGTAACATTCCCTTAATAAATAACATAATAATGGTTCCATATCATAAAAATAATCATATAGTTTCATTATAGTTTGAAATATCCAAGAAGTCCAGCTCTTTAGTTTTTGAGCATATCCAAGAAGGCTCACCCTTTATTTGGCCAGAATAACCAAGAAGGATCACCCTTTAGTTTTCAAGAATATCCAATATGGATCACCCATTAATTTGTGATCTTATCTAAGAAGTATCACCCATTAGTTTGTAAGTATATCCAATAAGGATCAAACTAAATTATCTTATGAAATTTAATACATTAACCAATTCATTGGAGGTATATATAGGACCCTACCCATTATTAATCCATACATATGAGTTTTACTTGAAATCCATCATTCAACATATCACAAAGAACCCATGGGAAGAAAATAGGTTTCATATCCTTTTCAAAATGGAAACACATAAAGGTTTATTCATTAATCCATAAATAATCATAACATGATAAATCCATAGAAAATAAATGGGTATCCAAGGACACAAGTAAGGTTCCAGGTAAATGCCATTAAATAAAGATAAATCATATGATATTTACACCATATAAATAAAGGGTATATGGTTAAATCAATAATTTACTCAATCAATCGATGTTTGGAATCTAGGTGAACATGATTTAATCAAATTAATGGAAAATATGGTATTCACAAAAGGAATTAGTTAGAAGAAAAATTAGGTTTATAAAACTTCAATAACTAGGGAAGAAAAAGGAAATGGTGTATCATTTTAATAATATTTTTGATCAATCATCAGATGTATCAAAGGACATTGAGTTAGATTAAAAACACTTTTTAAGAGTTTTATAAAAACCACATTGGAAATAAGAAATATCCCTAATCTTTTGAAATAATTTTAAAATAAATATTTTATAAAACTGTGATAAAAATAAATTCTTTTAAAAACCATGAAACATGGAGAGAAATGTTTATATAAAAATTAAAATGAACCAAAAATAATTTTTCACATGGAAATACAGGTCACTTTTAAAAGTTATTTTCAAAAAATATAAGTGAAAAATTGATACAAGATTACTTTTTTAAAAGAAAAATTAATAAAAATTCCTTAAAAATTAATAAATGTTATCAAATGAAATGAGGGGATGAAGATAAAACTTTTAGTTTTAAATGGATGGAAAACCATTCTTAATATTTTTAATGCCTTTTTTTAAAAACCCACATCATAAAAACAACATTATATTTTAATTTTGAAAAGGATTAAATTAAATTATCAAAATAATATAAAATAAGTCATATTATATTTACAAAAATAGTGAACATTGGTGGGAATGAAAATATGGACATGGAAGAAAATATTCATTGGTTAGAATGAGAGTTATTCTTACCAATATTATACTTTTATTTCCTAAAAAAATTATAAAAGAATATGTTATTGATGATGAGTAGTAATTTCCCCAAATAAAAATATAAAATACTATATAAAATATTTAAATGTAATTTTCAAAGAAATATTGAAAATTATATTCAAGTAACAAATACTACGACTCAATGTATCAGAAATTCATTCGATGAAACCCTTTTAATATTAGAAACATTAGAATGAAATACCCTTAAAGGATATCATTTCAAATGAAACATTAAATAACAAAAATAATTATAGTATTATGATAAAAAATATTAAATTTTCTTTAGATACACCCTTCCAAATGAAACATGGCATAAAATAAGAAATATGTATTAAGAAATTAAATTTGAGACAGGAAACTCTTACATTGTATTCCCACTGACTCGAATGCATTCGAACCACCAGTATAATAAAAATAAATATCTCAATTATATATTTAATAATCCTATTCATAAATATAAAATTTTATAAACTTTATTTATAATTATTAACTACATGTATTTTAGTTAATTATTACCGATTTTCAAAATCAGGTGTGAGTTATCTTGATTGTATTGAACTGATTTTTTAATAGTGATGTCAGTATTCCTTATTCTCCAAAATTTTATCATAAATAGATTATAAAAGGTTCTATAATTTATTTTTCATTATATTTTTCAAAGACATAACTTCATTCAATGTGATATTTAGTAAGGGTTCTTATAGATGAAATTGGCAACAAACATGTTCCAGTGATCTTTAACAAACGAATGATAGTATCTTAATTAATTATTTCTATATTAATACTACCATTATCATATAAAAATAAAATAATTATTTAATTATTTATATCATATATCTTCATTAATTAAGTTCTCATAGTTATCCATGATATTATTTTATAAAATTGTTCAAGTAGGTGGTTCAACCGGCCCAAATAGGAATAGATCGTAATTAATGGATGATTATGATTATGAAAGTGGTTTACTTTAGAATTATAACATTATTAAATAATAATAATAAGGATATTATTTAGTTAATTTTAATGATTTTAATCATATTTTAATATATTTTAATATATTTTAATAACTAATAAATGAACTATATAAAAAGTGGTATATGTTACTTCATGCAGGTGGTAGTTTGCACAATGCATGGTTAAAGTTTTCATTTCTTAGAGAAAGAGAGGGAATGTAGGTGGATTATAATTTGTATATTAATATTCATAAATATATTATACATTTAAATTTTATTGTTCACTTCCATCCTTAAATAGTTAATATAGGTGATGGTGAAAAAAAAATATGTTTCTTCATGGAGGTGGCAATCTGCACAATGCATGGTCAATGTTATTTTGTATTTCTAAGTGGATGGAAAGGAAATAAATAAAGTTTTTTCAATAAAATAATAAAAATTAAGTTAAATAAGGATACTTAGTGTAACACCCCAAGATTTTATGAGATATATTTTTTTAATTTCTTTCATATCTTATGTTGTACGCTATGCCAAGATTATCTTGTACTATACGCAACATCGTATTAGCTTGCAGTATATGTAACACTATTCTAGGCTCGTGTTACACAGAATTTCAAGTTCGTTTTGTGAAAATTATTATATGCAACATTAAGTATAGATTTTGTTTAATGTATAAATGAAATAAGTTTTGATTATGTTATACGCAACACCAAACAAAGCTTTCAGTACACGCAGCCCTTATTTGGCTTGCATTACACGTAATCAAGACCTTCCTCGATAGCGTGTGTAGTACACAATACCGATTTTCACTAAATGAGATATTATTATAATATTATTATGAACTAACAGTTATGAATAGTAATACTCACTTTTTGAAATTTTATAAATTTTATCTTTCAAAATGGACTTCATTTTTGGATTCGGAATATCGAAATTAGCCTAGGGTGAATTTTTCATATTTTTCTGAAAACATTCAATTTTTGATGAAAAGTGAAAACACTGGGTTACTATTTAAAAACCGAATTTTTATTTAATTAATTATTTATTTTCTTTAAATTTATTTTAGGTCAAAATTTATACATAATACCTATATAAGTTCAATGTAATTCATTGGATTCATTTTATAATAATTTTAGATATATAAAAATTTTATTGAACTTTTAACCGTTTTTACCCACCTCCTAGGAGAATTTGAAAATTTACATAAAACATAATTTTACCACTTTTGTGAGTGGAATTTCGAAAATCCGAGAGACACAGTTAATATCAAGGAGTAAAATGTGGTTCAATAAGATAAAAATATTATTTGGTGAATAGTAACTTTTTACTTTTATTTACCACGGTTAAAAGTAAATAAGGTAATTAAGGGTAAAAATGAAATTACTATTAACCTAACACATGTACTAATTTTATTGGATAAGTGTAATTCAACAAAAAACAACCTTAGGAATAAAATGTCCATTTAGGTCCACTTGGATTAGATTATGACATTTATTATAATTTTATTTAAAGAAGAGTTGAAATAGTTAAAATCAAATCTTAATAAATAAAACATTTTTAATATATGTTTATACATAAGATAAATTGGACTATAAATATTAATTAGAAATATAAAACGATTTCCTACATAATGGTATTTTATTTATAATTTTTAGACATTAAATAATTTAATTTATTAATTACACAATGATGATGTAGTAAATACCTTATTAATGAAATATTAACATAAATGATGTTATAAATACCCAAATAAATGTAATATGAAACTTTTAATGAATTAAACTAACTTTATAGGTTAATATGACATGTTAGTATTGATTTAATTAATGGTTTTTGAACTAATCATTCTGATATGATTTTCACAAAAATCAATTACCAAATAGTGTCAAAATTTACATAAAATAGTTTCTAAAAAAATATTATATTATTAATTGATATTCAATTCTTAAAAATCTAAGGTTCAGCCAAAAGACTTATATAATAATATATATGACATTAAGGAACCAATTTTGGTTCTATTGGTAGTTTATAGTAAGTTTATTAACCATATAGTGTAAGAAAACAAGAAGACACGGTAAAAGTTAAATTATTTAACTTAGAGTTAAATCTAAATGATAAGGTTAAAATGGTGACCTAAACTTGTCTAAAACCTATTGGTTGATAGGATTTAGACCCATACCCACTTTATCTTCTAAATAAGTCACTTTGGAGCCATTATAAACCGAATTTGACTTTATTATAAAATAACATTTTAAGATTTTCCTAAGGTGCCCCTCTCCTCCCTTATAAAAGGACACCTCCTCGCTCTTCGCTTTACACAACATTGAGCTTTCAAGCTCGGCCAACCCCTGACAATTTCTCTTCTCCACTTCCCTAGAAACATTTTGGAGGTTTTTTCCTTCTCAAAAGACCAACTCTAGTCCCTTAAGAGGAAGCTTAAAAGAGGTGCGTCAAAGAAGAGGTAATCTCTTCTACCGATTCTTTCAAGCTTCTTTCTTCTTCAAATTCTTCTTCTTTAGTTGTTTCATTATAAAGTAATAACATCATTATCAATAATATGATAATATGTTATTATAAATATAAAAACAACCCTATTTCCCCTTCTATCCATCCTACGGAAAACGAAATCATCGCGCGTGCGTATGTACGGAATACCATCTTCACGCCGTGGTGTAATCCGTTTTTCCACCACAACCTTACTTGGATGGGTATAATGGTGTAAAGAATAACTATATATAGTTATTATAAAATCATACTGATTCTTATATATTATATCATCCACTCCAATTCAATTCAATAATTATGGGAATGATATCATCGCTCGTGCGTACGTACGGATTACCGTCTCCACGACGCGATGAGATTCATTCTCCATGTTAACCACTGAAGAATGATTATAAAGTATATATAATTAATAATAATGAAATATATGACATGATAAATCTACTGGATTTATTTATATATATATATGTCATCTACTTACTTTCATTCAAGTCAATAAGGAAAATAAAACTACGTTCATTCATACGTACGGCCTACCGTCTCCATGAACGGTGTATTTCCTTTCATTTATCTATCTATTATATATATATATATATTGAATATATATGATATATAAATCATGATTTTTCATTCTGGAAGTAATTAAATCATGATATAATTATTAATAATATCAAGAATAACAAGTCCAAACGCGTACGATAAATAAAACGATTTTACCCAAAACACTACTTTAACATGGAATTTACTAAAGAACGGGTAATATAAAGTCATAAGTGAACTAGTTATGATATCATAACAATAAATATTATTCTTTAATAAGTCAATGACATTATTTAAATCATTATACAGGAGTTTTGGATACGTACAAAGCATATCAGACCTAAGGTAAGGGATAACCTTTCCAATCTCGTTCTTATCCGAGATTGTTTATTCGTAAGTATTTTCTGGGATTATTGTTATCATCCATGTCTATGTTTTCTAAAAGTGATTTTATGTATGTTTAAATTCATTTTTACCCATTTTATACTTTTACCACATGTTATTCATGGAATATTTCTTTTTTTTACCATACGAGGTACTTTTTGACTTTTCTGAAAAAAGTACGAGGAGAATGTTTTTTAACTTATACAGCATGAACGGATTTTTACAGTTTCATAACACTTTATTTTCATGAATATTACTCTATAATATTTCATTAATATTTTCAAAAAAATCCTATTCTTTTAAAATTGCATGGAATTTTGTGAAAAGAAAATGATTTTGAAAAAGAAAGGATATTTTCCTCAAGAATTTATTTCAAGTGTTTTAGCAAAACCATTTTCCATCTAAGATGACATTATTTAATATGTGTATGTTTGAAGTATAATGTCTCTATGATTTACATGGTTTCACTTCTATTATGATGAAACTATATCCATTTGTTTTATATGGATTATTTTCTGATGGGATGATGTTTATGAAACCCATTTTATTCTTTGGGTTATGATGAATGATTTATGATTATTTTGTGGCACAAGTAAGAATGATTTCACTATGAGATGGGTGGGACCTATATCTCCCTCCAATGAATTGGGTAAAGACTTATATCTCATGATATAGACATGGATGGAATGGTAAGTTAATATGGTTCAGTGTTACAGGACTGGAACGAGGAGTGAACTCGATTCAGAAAGGGACTTTTTCCACTAAGATGGTTTTGGCAGCAATGTCTTGGCTAATACAGAAATCATATCATATGCTTAATGGTTTTCCACAATTAAATGTTTTATTCCCAATCTATTTTATCATGATTTATGATCCATTGTGATCTATTCCTTACATACTTCCATGTTTTAGGTTATTGCTCAAGGTTTTGATGTTTAAATATTATGTTCATGTTTTGAAGTTAAAATGTATATGGTTTGTTTTATTTTCTCCATTCTTACCCTTACTGAGAATTTGAGCTCACCCTTTATATTTTATCTTTTCCCTAAGATATAAAGAAATGTTTTAGGTAAGAAAAAAAAGGAAGATATTTATGGGATATGTTGAAGATCTTTCACCAAGATTAGAATATTATATTCTGAGTTTGCAAAGACACTAAACTATTACGGTCCTTTGGTGTCTGTTTTTGTTATGTATTAGATATTATGCAAAAGTAATGTAATTTCTATGTATGTCAAGCTTTGGGTCTCTACAGTTGGTATCAGAGGAAAGGTTTAGTTAACCTTTGGAAACTATGATGCGAAAAACTTTAGTGAGATCCCTAGAGATATTTCTAAGGTATGTCTAGGGATGTCCCTAAGGTTAGGTATAAGTATAGGTTATAGTCGTATAATTACGGTAACGATATTATAATTAAAACTAAGATGTTATATATTGAAGTTACTCCCCCTTGATTATGATTTTTGCCTCTCACACTATTCTTTTTGGGTTTTAGAAAATGGCTGGAAGCAGGATGATTCATGATAATGGAGGATATGATGGACAATGGAATGATATTATACATGAGAAACCAAATGAAATTGGATTTGGAAGTCCACATATTGTTAATATGCCTAATCAGCAATCTCATAATATGATCAATAATCCCAACTTTGAAAATTTTCCCAACTCAGATAATAAGAGAAATATGTATTTTCATGATGATCATAGAGGAAAGAAAGTTCAATTCCCCTCATGTAAATCATGTGGGAAGAGGCATCATATAGAATGTTTCAAAGGAACTGGAAGATTCTATGGGTGTGGAAAAGAAGGACACAAAGCCAGTAAGTGCAAAGGAAAAGGATCATTTAACACAGTAGACAATGATAATGGTATTGCTATGACATCAACAATGGTTAAATGTTTTAAATGTGGAATGTATGGGAATTATTCAAACCAATTCCCTAAGGGAAAGTCTCATGAAGAGAATAAACATGGTCTTATGGGTAGTATTTATGTTGATGATGATGAAGAGACTATAAATGATATGTGAGATGAAAGAATTGTTGAAGCTCGGTCAATGGTTTAAGAAGGTAGTGGAATGATTACATGTTTATCAAGAGTAATGTTGTATAAGTAATCTCATGGTACTATGGAATAAAGAGAAATCTAAGGATTGTTACACTGTTGTCTTTCCTTGAGTTTTTGAAAGTATATGATGAATGGTACCGGTAAGCATGAAAGGATATTCAGATATTTTTGGAAAGCACCTAATATGTGCATAAAGAAGGTCTAAGGAGATAATGAAATGTTTGATAGTATTAATGAGCTCATGACTTATATAAGGACAAAGTGATATCATGGTTTGAGTATATAGAATTTTTGGGATTTTGGAATATGGAAAGAGTTACCTTCTGACAGCATTCATGTTTTCAATATGGTTCAAGGGAATACATGATTAAGGTATTCACATGGTTGGAATGTGACCAATAAGATATATTGTATGATATATGGGGGATAAATAATGGTATTCACATGCTCGGTAGATGACATTTCTAGTAATTGTTTTCTTTATACTATGAGCTTGGACAGAAGTATTTTGGATAAGCCTATAGATTGTAATGAATTAAGTTAGACATAAGATATTATTGTTTAAGGCAATAAATTCAGTCGATATTATTGCAGGAATGTTATTATAATATAGTTTTAGAAAAAGGGACAACCTGCACGATGGGCGATAACCCGTCGTGTCGGACAAGGTTGCGAGAATAGAACCCACAACCAAAGTGCGACATGCCTTTATCACCTACCACTGGCCTACAGGAAGTCCCTAGTTAGTAGAAACTGATTTTATTTTATTAAGAGGTATGATAGATGAAGTATAAGTCCATTTTAGGAACCATATATGATTAATCTCACCATAGATGGACTTATGTATATAAATTTTGCAAACCTTATGTTTGAGATAGATGGAATGACCTATAATTCTATCGCATGATCTGATAACACTTCACAGAAGAAAAATTCAACTTCATTTCTTTAAGAGATGAAGTGAAAAGTGTTTAAGGCACAAACAATAATGAGATTGTACCAAAATCAACTAAGTATTTATTTTAATTCAAAAATTCTTCAATATTTGGGAAAAGATCTTGAAAACCAAAAAGGTTATCCTAGTGCTCTAATATATGATGAATTAGATGGTACCTTAGATCATCACAAATTTATGGCATTGTGAAGGTTGGATTTTTTCATAGCCATGTTCTCTACCACTCTCCATTAGAATATGACGGTTAGATTTTTCTTCCATATCCATATTTCTACCTATGTTCTCCTATGTGGAAACCCAGTGATGAGTTAATCTGGGTAACCGTTACATTTCTTAATTTACTTTTTAAAATTAAGTTTTAGTATTCCTTTTTACGATGTGGGTTTCTATGAAAGAAACTTTTAAGTAGTAAACAATTTATAACCCCGATGAATTTTGAGGGCCAAATTCATTTTAAGGGGGGTAGAATGTAACACCCCAAGATTTTATGAGCTATATTATTTTTAATTTCTTTCATATCTTCTGTTGTACGCTACGCCAAGATTATCTTGTACTATACGTAACACTGTATTAGGTTGCAGTATACGTAACACTATTCTTTTCTCATGTTACACACAATTTCAAGTTCATTTTGTAGAAATTATTCTACGCAACATTAAGTATAGATTTTATTTAATGTATAAATGAAATAAGTTTTGATTATTTTATACGCAACACCAAACAAAGCTTTCACTACACGCAGCCCTTACTTGGATTGCATTACACGTAATCAAGACCTTCCTTGATAGTGTGTGTAGTACGCAATACCGAGTTTCAGTAAACGAGATATTATTATAATATTATTAGGAATTAGCTTTTATGAATAGTAATAGCAACTTTTTGAAATTTTATAAATTTTATCTTTCAAAATGGACTTCATTTTTGGATTCAGAATATTGAAATTATCCTAGGGTAAATTTTTTGTATTTTTCTGAAAACATTCAATTTATGATGAATAGTGAAAACACTAGGTTACTATTTAAATACAGACTTTTTATTTAAATAATTATTTATTTTCTTTAAATTTATTTTAGGTCAAAATTGATACATAAAACCTATATAATTTCAATATAATTCATTGGATTCATTTTATAATAATTTTAGATATATAAAAATTTTATTGAACTTTTCACCGTCTTTTACCCACCTCCTAGGAGAATTTGAAAATTTACATAAAAAATAATTTTACCACTTCTGTGAGTGGAATTTTGAAAATCTGAGAGACACGGTTAATATCAAGGATTAAAATGTGGTTCAACAAGATAAATATAATTTTTTTTGAATAGTACCTTTTTACTTTTATTTACCACAGTTAAATGTAAATAGGGTAATTAAGGGTAAAAATGAAATTACTATTACCCTAGCACTTGTCCTAATTCTATTGGATAAGTGTAATTCGACCAAAAACAACCTTAGTAAAAAACAATATGTCTATTTAGGTCCACTTGTATTAGATTATGACATTTATTATTATTTTATTTAAAGAAGAGTTAAAATAGTTAAAATCAAATATGAATAACTAAAACATTTTTAATATAGGGTTATACATAAGATAAATTAGAATATAAATATTTATTAGAAAGATAAAATTATTTCCTACATAATGGTATTTTATTTATAATTTTTAGATATTAAATAATTTAATTTATTAATGACACAATGATGATGCAGTAATTACCTTATTAATGAAATATTAACATAAATGATGTTATAAATACCCAAATAAATGTAATCTGATTAAACTAATTTTCTAGGTCAATATGACATGTTAATATTGATTTAATTAACTTTTTTATAACTAATCATTCTGATATGATTTTCACAAAAATCAATTACCAAATAGTGTCAAAATTGACCTAAAATAGTTTTTAAAACAAATATTATATTATTAATTGATATTATATTTCTAAAAATTTAAGGTTCATCCAAAAGACTTATATAATATTATATATGACATTAATGAACTAATTGGGGTTCTATTGGTAGTTTATAGTAAGTTTATTAACCATGCGTACGTACGTAATACCGTCTCCACGCTGTGGTGTAATCTGTTTTTCCACCATCACCTTACTTAGATGGGTATAATGGTGTAAATAATAACTATATATAGTTATTATAACATAATAATTATTCTGATATATTATATCATCCACTCCAATTCAATTCAATAATTAGGGGAATGATATCATCGCTCGTGCGTACGTACGGATTACCGTCTCAACGACGTCATGAGATTCATTCTCCATGTTAACCACTCAAGAATGATTATAAAGTATATATAATGAATAATAATGAAATATATGACATGATAAATCTACTGGATTTATGTATATATATGTGTGTGTGTGTGTGTGTCATCTACTTACTTCCATTCAAGTCAATAAGGAAAATAAAACAGTGTTCATGCGTATGTACGGTCTACCGTCTCTATGAACGGTGTATTTAATTTCATTTATCTATCTATTATATATATATACTAAATATATATGATATATAAATCATGATTTAAATTCTGGAAATAATTAAATCATGATATAATTAATAATAATATCAATAACAACAAGTCCAAACACGTACGATAAATAAAACGATTTTACCCAAAACGCTGCTTTAACAAGGAATTTACAAAAGAATGGATAATATAAAGTCATAAGTGATCCATTTATGATATCATAACAATAAATATGATTCTTTAATAAGTCTATGAAATTATTTAAATCATTATACAGGAGGTTCGGATATGTATGAAGCATATCGGACCTAAGGTAAGGGATAACCTTTCCAATCTCGTTCTTATCCGAGATTGTTTATTCGTAAGTATTTACTGGGGTTGTTGTTATCATCCATGTCCATGTTTTATAAAAGTGTTTTTATGTATCTTTAAAGTCATTTTTACCCATTTTTGACTTTTACCACATGTTATTAATGGAATATTTATTTTGTTTACCATATGAGGAACTTCTTGACTTTTCCGACAAAAGTACGAGGAGAATGTTTTTTTAACTTATACAGTATGAACGGATTTTTACGGTTTCATAACACATTATTTTCATGAAGATTACTCTAGAATATTTCATAACTATTTTCAACAAAATACTCTTCTTTTAAAATTTTGTGGAATTTTGTGAAAAGAAAATGATTTTGAATAAGAAAGGATATTTTCCTCAAGAATTTATTTCAAGTGTTTTATCAAAACCATTTTCCATGTAAGATGACATTATTTCATATGTGTATGTTTAAAGTATAATGTCTCTATGATTTACATGGTTTAAATTATCTTATGATGAAATTATATCCATTTTTTTTATATGGATTATGTCTTGATGGGATGATGTTTATGAAACACGTTTTATTCTTTGGGTTATGATGAATGATTTATGATTATTTTGTGGCACAAGTAAGAATGATTTCACTATGAGATGGGTGGGACCTATATCTACCTCAAATTCATTGGGTAAAGATTTATATCTCATGATATATACATGTCTGGAATTGTAAGTTAATCTGGTTTAGTGTTACAGGACTGGAACGAGGAGTGAACTTGATTCAGAAAGCGACTTTATCCACTAAGATGGTCTTGGAAGCAATGCCTTGGCTACTATGGAAATAATATCATGTGATTAATGGTTTTCCACAATTACATGTTTTATTACCAAGATATTTTATCATGATTTATGATCCATTATGATCTATGCCTTACGTACTGCCATGTTTTAAGTCGTTGCTCAAGTTTTTAATGTTTAAATATTATGTTCATGTTTTGAAGTTCAAATGTATATGGTTTGTTTTATTTTCTCCATGCTTAACCTTGCTGAGCATTTGAGCTCACCCTTTATATGTTTTATTTTCCCCAGGATATAAATAAATGTTTTATGTAAAAAAATGGAAGAACTTTATGGGATATGTTGAAGATCTTTCACCAAGATTAGAAGATTATATTCTGAGTTTCCAAAGACACTAAACTATTACGGTCCTTTGGTGTCTGTTTTTGTTATGTATTAGATTTTACAAAAAAGTAATGTAATGTCTATGTACATCAAGATTTGGGTCTCTACACATAGTATATTATATCACTATTTTAAGTGTATTTTTTTGAGGTTAGTAATAAGAATAAAAGATAAAGATTTAGTAATACTCAATTCAGGACCTTGAAGTTTATCTTGAAAGTATCCTTGTAAATGGAAGGATTAAGATAAATAATTGAGATTATAGGATTATTAAATTGATATAAGTTTATAGGATGATAAAAATATCATATTTTTATTAATAAATTATAAGTAATGTGTGTGTCATAAAGGGGTGTTAGTGTCCCCTTTTATAATTGAAGAAAAGGGCACTTTTGTGAACTCTCGTTATTTTTCAATAATAGAATATCATAGTTATATGGTAAATGGTTCAAAAAGTTATAAATAATGTATTTTGGGATCATATATGGTTTATATATAATCCACCACCCATTTTACCGCATTTTCTTAACGTGTTTATATCCTTTATAACACTTTTTATTACATTTTTTCATTTTTGGTTTTTACATTGTTAACTAGCTTTTAAATAAGTAATATATGTTTGAACAAAACTATAAAATAACACATCTTACTAAATTTGGGTGTGATGAAACTTAATTTAACTATTTAATCAAATTAAATTTATAAATAATATAAAAATATCTTTTATATTAAAACATTTTATATAGATAAAAATGGATTTGTAGAAAAATATTGATCTTTCCATTTTGTGTTCTCAATCATATTTAGAATTTATTATTCATTTAATGAATGATAGTATAATTTAACATATGATTTTATAAAATTCATTAAATTCATTACATAAAATATATAAATTTACTTTATTAGATAAAATTTACACAACATTGATAAAATAATTCTTTGAAAATAACCCCTTCACCAATTTCATGATAATTAACTTTAATCTTAGTAATAATAATTTTATGCCTAAAATTATATTAAAATTATTATATAATATGATCATATTGATATAAAATAATAAATACGTTTTTTATATTTAATTTCTATAATTTATGAAAACTAATTTTTAATACAAGTGAATACAAATAGTTTTTAGAGTAAAACATTACTTAAATTTCCAAACCATTAAACACGGGTTTTATAAATTGAACATTGTATTTACAAATGATTAATTTTACATTATATATATAGAAATAAAAATTGTTTTAAATATTTTTAATTCATAAAAGTGATGGTATTAGAAAAAGTTTTATTTCATCAATATTCAACTAAAAATCAATTATTTTAGAAAAATATAAAAATATATATATTAAGCTAATATTTGCATGTTTAATAAAAAAATGAAGTCAATTTTTTTAGATTGAAATTATGAAATTTATAAATTTTGTTTTAAAATTAAAATAAAATATATAATGGAAAACTGCTCTTACAAAAAATGACATTTTAAACATCCCGTGTTTTTAATCTTAACTCACTTCAAGGATAGATTTCCATTACTTGGTCCATTACTTAACACATTAATATATTCATGGATTTTATTAACAACCAGATAGTCCTTCACACATGGAGTAAAGGGAACAATGATTCATTTTTTGATTTGATAACCAATAAAGATGGTAGGTGTAATCTATTTTCTAGTACTAGATACCCCCTTGGGTTTCTTGGATATTATAAGAGGATACACCCTAGGGTTACATCACTTTAAAACACCTTTATTACATGGTACCCTAATTATTAATAAAATCCCTACATTGTTTTTATTGTGTTATTAATCGAATAAAAATAAGAATATTTAATCATTTTAATTGATTATTATATTTCTTATCTACTAATGATTAAATTATTCATATAATTTAAATATTTCATGGTTAATTTTAGTAAATTGTTGTGTTAGTTTAATGTTACATGTGACAAAATATATTGAATATATTATTAATTTAAAGGATTTAAAATATCAATTAACTATATATACATTGGATGACATTATTATATAGTTGTGATGTGGTTACACGGCGTGGGTCATTCATAGTAAGAGGAATGAATGAGGTTTATCTCCTTAATGTTTATGATACCTTACTTGGATGATGTTGTGATATATGGTTTTTTGTGGTATGTAGTGGTTGAACTATTGTTATGGTAGTGATATGGTATATGGTGGTGGATATGTGGTTATAGTAGTAATTTGGTATGTGTTTATGTGGATATGTGGATATATAAGGTACAATAGCCTGGGAAATATATCATTTGGGTGTGATAGCAACCAGATCAGTGGATAATTTGTTATATATAGTACCTAATTTATATTTTTTTGATGCTATGTTATTATACTTGGATGTAATAATGGGTGAGTGATACTTTGTGAGGTTTAGTGATGGTCGAACTAGCATAGGTGTGTGTTAGTTCTAATTTTTATTTACTAAGTAATTAACATGATTATTCTATGTTTTCGTTAGATATTTTTGGGAGGATCCAATTGAGTATACTTATCCTCACACCCTAATATATATAAATCATTTTAATGGTTTCCAAGAGGAAATTGGTGACCAAGCTAGGAATCTCAAGCTCGATATTTAGAGTTTTTTATATAGTTTATTTCATAGGAGTTTCATTTTGATATTATACTTTAGAGACTTTTTTATTTATGAAATTTACATGTATTGTGGATTGGGTTTTATTTTATATTATATGGATTTTATTGGTGGATTTATTTTGCATTCCTAGGATTATAAGGGTAATGCCTCCCATTTATGTGTCATTATACACTCTATTCTAGTCATCAACTTATGTTCTATTGAAGGAAATATTCAAGGTTTATTATAATATTCAATGAAGTACTGTGATGGGTTCTTAGTGGGGGAGGTTTATGACATATTTTAGAACCACCAACATGCCTCAACTTAGTAGTGAATAATCCGTGTGTATGCAAGAACTTTTCTACTGGTTTCTATAAATATAATATAAGAAACTTCACAAATAAACAACAATTATATAAATTAAATACTACTAATATGATAACTATCAGATAAACCAAATGCTATATCAAGTAATTACCTATACCAGATGGATATATACCTTTATTACCTACTTCATGTCAATACCTAGTGTTTGAATACTACCATATTCATGTAAATACCTAGCATTTGAATTGGGCAGGGTTGGGAATTGCATTGGCCCATTCCAATTGTTATTAGAACTAAACACTAAATAAATGAGTTATTAGCAAAACCTTATCCTATGGAAAGGTTAAGGTGTGTAATAAATTCGGTCCAACACTCATATCATGGGTTAGGGGAAAGTTTATATGGTATTCAGGATGCAACACCCATCCCATTTAACATTTCATTCCATTGTCCTGGATACCCCTTAAATATTTTATATAAAAATTATATACACATACCTATTTTAATATTATTATTAACTATCCAAATCAATATCCATGGTCAACAAAATTCAACCATGGTAACTATAAATATTATTAAACTAAAAGGATAAATAGATTCTCTAATACAACTACTGACTACTGTAAGAGCATAATTAGATTTAAAATACACCCATATATTGAATATAACATATATAAATTCAAGATGAAAAAAACATGTTAATACTCAAGTTGATAGATATAATTACAAACATGTATTAATTCATAGTATAGTATATTCTTAAAGTATCTCTAGTGAAAAACTCATACCAAGTATTTTAAATTCTTTAAATTGTATCTTGGAATTTATTTTAAATATAATAATATGATATTTCAATAATTGAATGGGTGTCATCTATAGTTAAAATCGATAATAGATTAAGTATATTATTAGTTATAATAAATAATTATTTTTTATAATCTGGGGAAGAATGATGCAAGACAAAATAATTTAATTTAGGATTCTAATTCACAAGGTAAGGTCCTCTTTAAAATAAGTTCTCTTTATTTAAAAGGTATTTAAAAAAATTTTAAAAGGAGATTCTTTAAGTTAAGGAAAGTTTAATACTTATATTTCACTATTTTAAAATAATTACACTTTAAAAATACGCTTTAAACTTTTACCTTGAAATATAATTTATCAAAAAAATGAGATTTAATTTCCCTAAAGGGGGAGTGGTTTTATAAAAACAAATTATAAGTTTACGATCCAAAAATACGAAGATAAAATTTACACCTTGTATATAGAAAATATTAAGCATTTTAAAGAATTTCTCTGTATTTAGAAAAAAAATTGGTAGTAATGAACAATATGCATATGAGCCATAGTTATTGAAGAAGGTGATAGGGAAGTGTTATTTTAGTGTTGTCAGGTAAAGGCCTTAGGTCATGTTCTATTCTTTTTTGGAACTAGGCCTTTAGGATATATAATTCAAAGGAATTTGTGCCTTAAGGCATATGGGCCATGTAACAGTTCTTTCTCAACCTAGTTAAAAATGATATTTTATAAAAAAAAAAATTAAGGATTTTGGGATATGGTATCTAGTACAAGAGCCATCATTTTATTCCACATAACTAACTTTATTGTCACATCATCATCGATGAAACTCCTAACTTGAGTTAAATTAGATCGTTGAATTATAATTAAGTTACGTTATCATGGGATTAAATGATTTATATTTGTGAAACATTATGGATATTTGAGTTAAGGTGTTCTTAAAAGAATACGGTCACCCTATTTAAATCATAGGTTTAGAGTTTTTCATTAAATTTTTTTTAAACATACCTAGACCGCAGGCTTAATTAACTCATAAGAATAATCAATAATGGTCATTATGGTTAACAAATGTCATATGAAGAACAATAAAATTCATGTTTTAAGTATTTATATAAAAAAATAATGTATATTATAATGAATAATCTAAACATAGTATTTAATACATATAGAATTTTATGTGCTTAGGGTGGTATACTAATTTATAAAATAAATATTTTTTCACATGGTTTTATGACATGATTTTAAGGAATTACAAGTAAAATCCCACCCAACACACTACTTATTAAAAAACATAAGTTTTATTAAAAAAAATATTTCGAAAGACTTTTAATTTTATATATAAATAACATTGTAAAACCATTAATTTATAATTAAAAAAATAATTTATCATTCTTTAATTATTAATTTTGAGAAATAGTTGTAGTAATAGACTAAGAGTTCACTAGAAGATTTTATACCACCTTCCTTAACTATTGGTTAGCTTGTTCTATCACAAATCATTCCTCGAGAAACCCCTAGAAACATCAAACTAAAGTTATGTTTCCAAATAATCTAACTATAAAATCACCATTATTCAATAATGATTATAAGCTAATAAAAATATAGAAGAATAGTCCCTGATTTACACCAAATATCATAGAAACATTAATCTATAATTAAAAAAACTATCCACCCCTCAATTTCAACCTAAATCCATGAAAATCCTAGTAAAATCTAATCACCAATCGATTTTCATCAAGAAATTGATGAACACAAGGTAAATTTTTCAATAGAGCTTCCTTTAAACAAAATAATATGAATCACTAATATTATAGAAAATTAAACAATCTCATGGTAAAATCCTAAATCAAAATCCCTATCTAAGATAAAAGGAAACATAGAAGAGAGGTAAAGATATGAAGAGTTGATAATAGGGGAATGTTTACCTTGTATTTATCTTGGAAGAAAACCTTGAAACCACCTTTGTTAAAGTGGAAATTAGAGAAAGAGAAGGAGGATAAAATGATCCCTAGAATAGTATCTCATGAAACTAGAATAAAATGATTTCAGTGGGAAGAAAGGAGGGAATAAAACATATTTGAATAAGATGATCAATATACCCTATAAAAAACTAAATGTCTAGATACTAAGTACCCAATCTAGGAACACTAGGTACCCAATAGAACTCCCAGGACACCCTAGCTATTACCAAGTCCAATGGGTACCCATTGGATTCTCACTGATAACTTGGTGTCACCTGTATTTATAAATTGTAGTGGAACCCCTTCGTAGATACCCCAAATCTCCAAATTTCCCACTGAACCACAAACCTCGTCCAAAAACACCTATGAATCCATCCTCAAACACTTGAAACCAAATAAAAATCCTAAAATGAAAAATGAACCTTCAACCATAATAGAAAATTCAAACAGTCTCATACTTTATCCAACTAAATTCCCCACATAGGGTCACAATGACACTGAATCCAAGGTAATTGAGACATGGGTTGTTACAACCTACCTACCATATGACTTGTCATCCATGATAATTCATAAGGTTATTTTCACCCCCAAAGGCTCAAAAAATCATAAATATCATGATACATGATTAAATTTACAATATAACTACCAAAGTCTAAATCACCTCATGATATAAAACTCCAAAATTAATCTTAAATCATAGAATAACACAAAATTTAAACATCCAAAAGAAACACAGATATCTAATAAACTCATACACATCCTAAATCATGTTGGAGTTGGTGTCCTAGAACCAACTGTTTGTACATTCATTACATGAATATTTAATTTATTTAAATATTAAACATCTTATTACATATTATACATGACTATATTGTAATAATGTCCTAGAGTATTTGTTTTATTAATAAGGTTATAGTAGTTCCCCTCTATGATGAGAACCTTGAAGTGCTATAAAAATATTCTTAAATAGATTTATGTGTTTAGATGACATACTATGATGGGACACATAGTATACAGACTGTTAGGTGCGAGTACTAATAAGCATATGAGACTTCTTCTCATGAAGTTCACACTCGGTAATCTCCATGATAGGAGATTATGAGAATAGACCCTCCGGTAGGAATTATGCATGTCTTGGTGTCATCATGTATTCCAATCTATGAGTGTGAGTAATATTTTTTAGACTTTAATATTATCAATAATACATGGCATGACTTGCACACTTATATTTTATGATGAAAACCACTATTCTATTTGTTGGCAGTAAGTATGGTACATTGGGTGTGTCACGAATGACATGTTATTAATGGATAAGTATAGGAAGGATTTTTCCCTTCCATTTATGGAAGTTTAAATCTCATCCCTTTTATTTAAATAGAATTGTCACCCTAAATTCCATGTCCATGGTGTAATGATGAGTTGATTTCAGGTAGTTAAAGAATGATGTATCAAGAATATAGGTTTATGAAACTATCATAAAACCTTCTTGATGAGATATTGTGACAAAGGTATTATATTACACAGTGATAATTCATATGTGAATGTCTTCATTACAACTTTAAGTTCTTTCTCTCGGGTTCCTTGACCCTTTTCTAGACATTAATCTTGGATTTTAGGCAAGTATGCCTAATTCCAATGAGAAAGAATCCTATAGGGTCACACACTAAGTATTTTTGGGGGTCACGATTAAATTCTATTTGTATTTAATTAATGGAATAAATATCATTCTAAAGACCGTGGAATAATTTTATTTAAGTTAAAATGATCACATAAATTAAATGAAATATATTTATTTTATTAAACATTTAATAAATATTTATTTACTAGTTTGTAAAAAATATATTTATTTAAGAGAATAAATTATTTATTTATTTATGTGTTCAATAAATTGAAGTGGAGTTCAAGTGGAACAAGATCGGTTCAGTATTAAAATAATTATTTGAAAGATGGTAAATAATTATTCAACTAGTTAGAACACGAAAAAAAAATAATAATGTTGTTATCATTATGTGGCATGGGATTTCATTTAGGATTTCGTTTTGCGCAAGTTGGCACACCAAGAGTAATGGTGTTGTTATTGTTATTATATAGCATGGGTTTTCTCTAAAGTTACAAATGTATTTAATTGTTGTTATGCAATTAAATATTGTAGCTAAAACCTCATGTCATTAAATAGACAGGTACGTCTATTGTTCCATTATGCCTGGTTTTCAAAACCCCAGTGAATTGAGGATTTTTTATCCAAAACATTTTATCTATCAAATCTTCTCAACTTTCCTTCTCAAGAATGAGAGTTCTTCAAGACTGAAAAACAAGTGACCAAAAATGATCGATGCAAGAAATTCATTATTCCTTACTAGCACACAGAGAATGAGTGGTGTTGATCAGACTATTGGAGCATGTGTGGATCCCCTCTATGAGGATTCTACTTTTGATCCTCATAATTACAATGAAGGAAGTATGAAAGGGTCATTCGGGAATATCAATGATTGTCAATGAAGAAAGTACCAAAGACCCAAGTATTTAATTTATTCAAAAATTATTGAATTAATTATAAACATGATGTGCAAGATACACTTTCTCGAATTCGGATCTATTCTTCTCTTTGACTAAATATTTTATTTCAATCTATGGATACCTTTGTTCATTATTGTATTGATCCTAGATTGGTTATCGATTACAGAAAAAGAAAATGTAGGCCCTCCCAACCATCACACTTCTACTACATATGGATCTTTCAAGTGGTATAGGATGGAGGTTCATTGTCATTTATAATTATTTAAATACTTAATTGATGATTTATTCTTCAATAATTTAGTTTTTCAATTCATGTTTAATCATTATTGTAATCTGAATTTTGAGATATGTTCTTCCTCTTTTCATTTCTTGCAGATCTGACAGAAACAAATAATTTTTTTAATTAAAATTAAATTGATGATCTCATCAGGAGGTTCCGATGATTATGTCTAGATAACACAATAATACACATCGTGTATTCGAAGTTACATGTGGTGTAATATTCCATACACATCATGTAATCTGGATTATACACCGTGTAGTTGTGTATAGTGCATCGGGAGTAATTTGGAAATTACTCAATATATGTGAATTATTGACACGTGGTGTAGTTAATTCTTACACTGTTTGTTGACCAAGATAAACTGGTGCACAGTCAGCTAGATTACACATTGTGTGGCCCAATGGACATGGTGTGTAGTCCATTTGGGTTAATTGACAAACTATGTATCCCATACATGGATAAGCCGACCGATAATCATGTAACCCAAAGACAACACAGCGTCTGGACCACTAGACATGCCATGTACTCCAATATTTTCAAAGTACACCACACATGATGATTCCCTGTGTGTGTACTTAAGATAAGACGGTGAAGGCAGTACATGTCGTGTGGTCAGAACTACACATCATGTACTTTACCAAATTAAAAATAATTAAAACTATAATATTTTTGTAATTTTCAGAATTACATATCATGTAGATTTGAACGGGTATTCACCATGTTACCTCTAAGTTTATAGATGAGAATATTAGGGAAATTCAAAAAGTATTAAGATAAAAGGATTGATTAATTAAGGATAATAATTAATTGATTCAAGTGTAATTTATCTTAATAAGAATGGTTAAATAATTTAATTCTATTTTTATTAAATGTATAATTTATTGCATGTATGTGTATGATCCTAAGATAGACCAGACCTTTGTATGTGATTTATTTCCTTTTAATTTATATTTAATTAAATTATTGGCCTGTGTGCCATATCTCCTCATTAATATATAGGGCATGAATGCCCACGGTTTCTTTTATGTAAACCTCCTTTTTACCCCTCACCTACATGTGAGTTAAAAAGAATATGTAATGGATTGAACTCACATGCTTGTGGAAATGGTTCAGGTAAGGAGCTGATGTGAAACCAACCCAAGGATATACAAAGGTGGATAGGTGGAAATCTATAGACATGATCCATAAATGGTTCAAGGTGTTTCTCCCCTAGGTAAGCTATTAGTTTATCAACTTCTAGATAAACTAACCATTAGAAGAACTCATGATCATGACCTTTATTTTATTACATTTCTATCAGTTGCATGTTTTTTCATTATGGATGTGTTGTTGCGACTACATAATTAATGAATTAACAAGAATGCAAGATTTAACTAAAATAAACAAGGCTTATGCGTAAATTTTATCAAGACAAGGTTAATCACTTAAGTAAGTTCCAATTAATATCATCGAGCATGTGATAAATATAATAAGGAAATTTATGTATAAAAGATAAAAATCCCTCAACAAAATATTAAGTCAGACTAAGCCTCTCATTACTTGATTAAGGGTAAGACTCAATAAAACTATGTGTTTGAACAACCCTTATTGGGACACTTACTTTTATATGGGAATCCCTTATGAATGTTTTAGGTTGTCTTAATCATATTACATCAAGAGGGGTATCCCTTTCTAGACTTGATGTAATATTGGAGGCAAGTGTTGATGAAATCCAGGTCAGGATTTCAGGATTAGGTTGTCCACTCAACAAATCAAGGAGTTGCAAGCCCACAGTTGGCAAAGAATTGCCTACCCAAAAACCTTCAAAAAACTTGACCAAACCTTGTTGGGGTTATGAAAAGTTGAATATTGATCCTTTCCAATAGAATTTCCAATAAACTAGACATTACAAGTTCTATGGTGAGGGATATTGGGACTTGAAAAAACAATGGGAGACTTAATAAAATTAATTTATTATCTATCATAAAATGTAATCAATAAAGTACTAATTATCTTCTCTTTTAATTTGAGAATAAAAATTAAAAACTTGTAAACTACACTATCCCTATGATCAATACTAGAAAAAGACAACATCCCCACCATCAGTAACTTCTAGGAATGGTTTAGAAACCTTCATGTCATTATATTCCATGAATAGAAATATTATGTTCTGAAGTCCTAATTGCATGATCTTCCTTCTCAAGAGGCGAGTTGTAACACCTCAAGGTTTTAAAAATAAATTAAAATGCATTAAAATTTGTTTAAAGTAGAAATTTATAACTATAATTTAAACATAAATTTTCCAATTATATGTTTTGAATTTTGAAAAATGGTCATCTACAATTGTGTTCAGTAAGTTATTTGGAGTCTGATGGAACCAAATTGTTTTTTTTTTGAATAGTAACATAGCCTTATGAATAGTAATATGATTAGTAATATGAAACTAATGAATAGTAAATTTTATTATTATTTTATTTTCTTAAGGATTTAAGATAATGACATTTGGGTTAATTTTTCAATGTGATATAAAAGCAGTTATAGAATTAAAATTGGTAATTTTTTAATAAAGTATTATTTTATTTAAAAAATAAATTGATAATATATAGAAAATTATTTTTAAAAAATGGAGTTAATTTTTGAATTCTACATATCGAAAAATGGTTAGGGTTATTTTTTGGGATTTTTCTGATATTCTGGAATTGTTTGTGAATAGTGAAATATGGTAAAATACTATATATTCAAATTATCAGTTAAATACACTATTTTTTACATCATAAGTGATGTTATCCCACTTGTTTCAAACTCACATTCCATTATTACTATTTGGGGTCACATTAATTAAGATTATTCATAGTCTTGATCAAAAATATTATAATAATGATTAAAATAATGTAAAATACCTCATCTCCCCCACTAGAAATACCACTCTCATTCCCCTCTTCCTCCCACATCTCTCAAGCCTTGAGACATACCTAAATTATGCCCAATAATCCTCCCAAGTATCTTCCCCATGTAATAGAGCTATGACCCTCATTTCTATGTATTCATTCATAACTATACATATATATATATATGTGTGTGTGTGTGTGTGTGTGTGTCTATTGTATATATGTATTTATTTATTTATTTATACATATACATAAAAACAAATATTTTATAAATTTATTTAAAACTAAGCTTATAAATATATATTAATTAATATAAAAATAAATATATGGATAAAAACTTATAACTACATATATATAAATATATAAATAGAATAAATATATATTAATATACGAATAAATATATATATTAATATATGAATATATATATATATATTTATTTATTTATTTATATAACAAAATATATTTATATTAATATAAATCTTTATTAATATAAGAATAAATATAACTATATATATATAGATAGATCATTAAATGTATAAAAAATGAAATGGCATAGTTGTAAAGGTTAATGCGCGCATGGGGGAGGTTTATTCCTATTTATTATTAACTATTCCTATTTATTATTAATTATTTCTAATTATTATTAATTACTACTAATTACCATTAACTATGAACAATTAATACTAATAATTTAAATTTATTAAATAACAAAACAATATAAACATAATTAAATTACAACTAATTAAAAATAAATAAAACTAATAAAAAAATTAAAATAAATATTAAATTAAAAAGAACATAAATACCTTTAAAATTGATCTGAGGTTGATCTTTAATAATTGTTGAAGACATCAATATCAAATCTGGAAAAAAAAATTAAACTTAAGAAACTGTGAACTCTAAAAATAGAGTTTTGAGAGAAGTTGAGAATGAATGGAAAAAAACGGGTGGGGGTATTTATAGGTTAGCTTATTTGCGAAGGGAGTATTTGCGACGGGATACCTGTCGCAAATACTTTAGCCCTCATTTATCACAGTCAACGGTTAAATAGTTATTTGCGACGGGTCCCGTCGCAAATAATAACCTGCCGACATACTATTTGCGACGGGGGGTATATTCCCGTCGCAAATAGTTTTTACCGGCGCCGGTTATTTGAAACGGGGGGTATATTCCCGTCGCAAATAGTTTTTACTGCCGCCGGTTATTTGCGACGGGGGGTATATTCTCGTCACAAATAGTTTTTACCGCCGCCGGTTATTTGCGACGGGTGGTTACCACCCGTCGCAAATAACTTTCCCGCGGTTTGGCGCGCTCTGCGCACCAAGACTTTTGTGACGGGTGAGATTTCCCCATCACAAATAAGTGGTTATTTTCGACGGGAAAATACCCCCATCGCAAATAAGTTTCTAACGGGACTATTTGCAACGGGATTTATTCCCGTCGTAAAAACCCCTTTTTCCCGTAGTGATTTTATTTTCTATTATTCTTCTTTCCTAAAATCCCCTTATCCAAGAAGCATGAATGATCCAGTATATTACATATTATGGATTTCATAATTTTTATAGAAGTCTCACCATTATACTTCTTCTCCTCTCCCACTAATTCAAGAAATTAAAACATCATCTGTGATGTGTCGATTTACTGATATCGTGGACAATTTGATTTCAATTTCATTTACTTACTTCAAGACTAGTCATGAAACAATTTTTATGGTTGAAATAGAATATAATTTATTTATTATATCTTATATAAGGTTATGGAGTCATTTTGTACACATCTTATTAATTTATTAAACAACATGAGTTCATTACGATCGAAGAACCGACAAAATGACCTAAACAAATAACAATAATGTTCTAACTTATGAATCATCCTCATGTCGGAATCCAAAATGAAAAATGGTATAATTTATTGTTCTGGAAATAAGTAAATACCATTCCATTATAATTCTATAGTTTCACTTCCAATCAACAAGAATTTTCATCATGAACGGATCATGGAAATCATGTAAATAACACACCCCAAGATAATGCAAGGAACAAAATAATAACAATTAAAGGGTGAAATGATGTAATGAAATGATCATATAAGGTATTATAAGCTAGATATATTTCTGTAAGATATTAATATCACTCTTTTTACCATTATATAGGAGGTTTAAACTAGTTTTAAGTAAGAAAAACCTGAGGTAAGGGAATTCATAACCCAATTTCCATTCTTTGGGTTAACCTTATACTTCATTATTTATGAGGTATTTAAATTTTTTGTGTGATGAATTATGAATATATTATGTTGAATTATGTGTATTTCAATATTATAAACATATTACATCCAATCTATTAAGTCTCACTTCAATTATATTATATTTATTAAATCTCTTGTAAAATTATGTTTTAAAAAAATTGAAAAGCATTATTTTTATGAAAATATTCATGTTGCATGATTATGTTCTGGTTATTGGGAATTTTTTATGATGAATGGTGGGACCTATATCTCCCTCCAATGCATTTCATATGTGTAAGTTGGAGGTTGGTCAAATGGTTACTCCAAGTGTAACTGCGATGGTTACCCAAATTATAAGGAATCCATGAGGGTTACAAATTATAAGGTAGCCGAGAGTGTTATAAGATTATGTAAGTAACGCCCCAAGATACCTTTATGGTTATATTTATGTTCTTATTTTTTTTGGATCTTATGGAAATATCATGTTTCAAAAAGTAAGTATATATGGGTTACAATTATATCTTTTGAAACTGATTTCATATGTTACAAGTGTTCATGGGATAATGTGTTCTTTCCTTATTTTTTATCTGTTACTGATATTTTTGTGATCATACCAAGTTTTTAAATGATTTTACTAGGGTATATGAATGTGTAAAGAAATATAAGAAATCCAAGTTAAATGTTTGAAGTATTTTCAAAGAAATCATGTTTTATTTGAAAAGTTTTATATTTTGGAAGAAATGAATATTGTTTCTATGGTATCCACTCTGTATTAATGTGTAATGTTATTAATGTATTATGTAAAAATTCTCTAAATAACTAAACTTGAAAATATCCTCAATTTGAAAGGAAGTGATTTCTTGACTAAATTTAGGATTATGTAATGTAATCAGGTTGGGTTCTTATAGTTAGTATCCTAGGATAGTTTAGATAACATTAGGGGTTAGAGTGATGTTAATAAAATACCATAAATAATTTTTACTCTATGATTAATTTTAAATGTTATAGTATTTAAAGATTAAAATTTTTCTTAGACTAAGATATGTTTATTTAGAATGGTTGTCCGCAAAAGAAATAGGGAAGCTGAAGAGGAGAGGCACTGATAGAACGATATCCTTCTGATTCTACAACCCAGAATGGTAGGGATTGAAACTGAGTAGTTTGTGACTGTAATGGATTAGCTAATGCAGGAAATAAATGGTGGTGGTATACATGCAAGATAACAACCATAGGTGCCACAAAGAAACATGAAAATAGTGGAACATTTTATGATATAACACCCTTCTATTTTCAATGGATCCTCTGACCCAGTAGCGGCTAAAGGATGGATTAAAGCACTTGAAAAGATATTTAATGTTATGGGATATTCAGATAATCAAAGGGTATGTCTTCCCATTTATCATTTTGAATGTTAAGCTGATTAGTGGTGGTCAATGTTAAAGAATATTAGGGATAGAGAGGATATTGATGCCTTAGATTGGGATGAATTTAAAAGTCTTTTCCTTGAAAAATATTTTCCTAAGGTGGTGTGACTTAGGATGGAGAAGAAATTACATGATTTTAAACAAAAGTAGAAAGATTTAGTGGTTGTTTATGAAGTGAACTTCACCTGACTTGTGAGGTATGCTCCAAATCTTATTCTGGATCTTGATAGCAAAATCAACTGCTTTTACTCAGGATTTAATCCAAGGAATCAAAAGGCGTTGGCCTCCCATTAATTCAAAATTTATGAGAAACTTGGCTGATGTTCTGAGAGGGTAGATATGGAGTTTTCTGATGATCACGTGAATTTTGACAACAAGGAGAAAAAGTGGTCTAGATGGAAAGTGATGGGTAAGAATCAAAAGAAATCTGATGGTAATAAAATCCAATTTCTAGTTTGTGAGAAGTGTTACAAGAACTACCCTGGGGAATGCCTCACTAAAACTAGGAATTATTTTCGATGTGGTTGGTTTGTACATATGGCCCAAGATTTTAATGATAATGATCCTAAGACTAATCCTGAAAAGCAAACTATTACGTTTTTTAAATGTGGAGAGATAGTTCATTATGAAAATGCATGCCCAAAGAGAGATCTGAATGATTCAAAGAATCCATACTATATGCAGAAAGGTGTAGTGAGATCCTTTGAAAATAAGTCAGTAGACATTGGGCCATCCAATGAAGTAGTATCAGGTACTTTTTTTGTTTAATTATATTTTTATAAAGTTTTATTTTATACAGGGTATACAAATTCTTTTATTTCTGAGAAATTTTCTAGAAAATTGGAAATGTAACCTCAAAAAATAAGACCATAAATTATTGTTAAAACACTATGGGAGAAATATTGTAGAAAATATGAATTATAAGAATATTTCTATTGTGTTATATGGAAATAATTTACCTACAAACCTTGTTTTTTACATTAGTAGAGTTTTATTTCATTTTGGGAATGGATTGGATTTTTGGTTATCATGCTAAGATTGAATGTAGAGCTAAACAAGTTGTTTTTCAGTAAGAGTTTCAATTTGTATACAAGAATGAACTCATACAATTGATAACATATCAGGAAGCTGAGAAATTTTTGAAAGATGGAAATGAAAGTTATTTTTCTCATATTATTGAAAACAAGGGAACTCTTAAATTTAATGATGTGCCAATGGTAAATGAATTCCTTGATGTTTTTCCTGACGAGTTACCCATTTTCATACCTGATCGGGAATTCAAATTCACAATTGACTTTGTTCCTGATTCTAATCCAATTTCAAAACCCCCATATAGAATGGATCAAATGGAACTTCTTGAATTGAAAAATCAGTTGCAGGAATTTCTTGATAAAGGCTTCATTCTTCCTAGCACTACACCATGGGGTGTTCATGTTTTGTTCATTATTGAGTAATTTATTATTCTTCAAGACAACTAAAATATCATGAGTTAAATTATCCCACACATGATTTGGAATTGGCAGGTTTGGTTTTTTCTTTGAAAAATTGGAGGCATCATTTATACGGAGAAAATTTTCAAATATAAAATGACCCTAAATGTATAAAGTATATATTCACTCTGAAAGAATTAAACATGAGGCGGATAATATGGCTTCAAATAATAAAGGATTATGATTGCTCGATTAATTATTATTCGAGAAAAGAAAACAAAGTGGAAGATGCCTTGAGTCAAAAACACCATGCATCATTAACCATGTTACGTTTGGAACATGATCCCTTGACTAATGATTTGATGAATTTTGGATTAGAAATTGTTGGTGTAGGAAATACCTCTGTTCCGTTTCAGGTTTTACTGTCATCATCATTATCGTACAGAGTTAAGCAAGCGCAGAAGGAAATCTGTGAGCTACAAAAAAAGGTAGAATTGGTTAAAATGGGTAATTTTCCAAAATTTAACCTTGATAAAGATTCTATTTTAGGATTTGGAAAAAAGTTGGGTATGCCTTATGACTATCAATTGAAGAAATATTTGTTGTGTGAATCTCATAGTTCTCCATTTTTAGTTCATCCTGACAGTACTAAGATGTACAGAGACCATCAGATGTATTACTGGTGAGATGGAATAAAAAGAGATATTTCTTATTTTTACCATGAAATGTTTGACATATCAATAGGTTAAGGTAGAGCGACAGTTACTGAAGGGGATGCTTCAACCTTTTCCAGTTCCATAGTGGAAATGGGAGAATGTATCTATGGAATGTTTGGTGGGACTACCAAATAATTTTTTAGGTAACAATTCTATTTGGGTTATTGTTGATCAACTCACTAAATCTGCACATCATTTGAGATAAAATGTCTTCAGATCATCTTTCAAGATTGTACCTCAAAGAGATTTTCAAGTTACATGGACCCTCTTTCCATTGTATCTGATCGGGATCCCAGGTTCACTTATAACTTTTGGAAGGGGCTTTAGAAGTTGTTGGGCACAGAATTAAATTTCAGTACAACTTTTCATCCTCAATCAAATGGGCAGTCAGAATGAATAATTCAGACTTTGGAGGATATGATTTTATCTTGTTCAATGAACTACCCGGGATGTTGGGATCAATATATTTCTTTTATTTAGTTATCTTATAATAATAGTTTTCATTCTACTATAAAGATGGCACTTTTTAGGAATTGTATGGGAAGTAGTGTTGAACACTAGTTTTTTGGGATGAAGTTAGGGAGAGGAAGTTGATGGGACCATAATTAGTAGAGTAAGTGGCAGAGAAAGTGATGATGATCCAGAAATACATGAGGACAGCTCGGAGAAGGTAGAAAAGTTATGCATATAACATAAGGAAAGACTTATCTTTTGAGGTAGGTGACCATGTTTTCCTTAAAATTTCTCCTTGGAAAAGTGTGATGCATTTTTGAAAAGAAAGGAAAGCTAAGTCCATAGTTCATTAGTCCTTTTTAGATCCTAGAGAAATTTGGACTAGTTGACTACCAACTAGCTTTGCCTGTAATTTTATCTTAGGTACACAATGTTTTTTATTGTTTCGATGCTGAGAAAGTATGTTCCAGATTCAACTCAGTTTTGAGCCCATAAGCAGTTCTGTTGGAAGAGAAACTTTCTTATGAAGAGAAACCATTTCATATTCGTGATCGAAGGGAACATGTATTTCAGAATAAGGTAATTTACCAGGTAAAGTTTTTTTGGAGAAAACACATGGTTGAAGAAGCAACATGGGAGTCTGAAAATGCTATGAGGTAAAGGTACCCTCACTAGTTTAACAAGTAAATAAAATTGAGAGCACACAATTTCTAGAAGGTGGGGATAATGAAACACTCGAAGGTTTTTAAAATAAATTTAAATTCATGAAACTTTGTTTAAAGTTGATATTTATAACTATCCTTTAAACATAATTTTTCTACTTCTATGTTTTTAATTTCTAAAAACGGTCATCTACAATTGAGTTCAGTAAGTTATTTAGAGTCTGATAGAACCAACTTGTTTATTTGATGAATAATAACAGACCCTTATGAATAGTAATATGGATAGTAATATGACCCTAATGAATATTAAATTGTATTATTATTTTATTTTATTAAGGATTTAAGATAATGACATCTGGGTTAATTTTTCACTATGATATAAAAGCAGTTGTAGAATTAAAATTGGTAATTTCTGAATAAAGTATGATTTTATTTAAAAATTAATTTAATAATATATATAAATTTATTTTTAAAAAATGGAGTTAATTTTTGATTTCTACACATCGAAAAATTGTTAGGGTTCTTTTTTGGTATTTTTCAGATCTTCTTGAATTTTTTATGAATAGAGAAATATGGTAAAATACCATATATTCAAATTATCTATTAAATACAGTATTTATGAAATCATAAGTGATTTAATCCCACTTGGTTCGAACTCACACACCATTATTACTATTTGGGGTCACATTAATTAATATTATTCATATTCTTCAGTAAAAATATTACAATAATGATTAAAATAATGTAAAATACCTCCTCTCCTCCACTATAAATACCACCATCATTCCCCTCTTCCTCCCACACCTCTCAAGCCTTGATCCTTACCTAGGTTTTGCCCAATACTCCTCCCAAGGCTCTTCCCTACGTTCTAGAGCTACTGGTCTTACCAAAAGGAAAAAACTAAAGGCCTTAAGGAGGATCTCAAGGATAAGAGATCAAGAGGTAAATGTCTTCTTTTGTGTTCTTTCTTTTGTTTTAAATTTCTTTTCTATTTTTCTTCTTTTCTAACCTCCACTTATCCAAGAGGAATAAATGATCCAGTATAATACATATTCTGGATTTCATTGTGTTTATGGAATACTCGCTCTTATACTTCTTATCCTCTCCCACTTATTTAAGAAATTAAAACACCGTCTGTGATGTGTTGATTTACCGACATCATGGACGATGTGATTTCAATTTCATTTACTTACTTAAATACTGTTCATGAAACCATTTTTATGGTTTAACCAGAATATAAGTTTTTTATTATATCTTATATAGGGTTCTGGAATCATTTTTTACACATTTTAGTAATTTATAAAACAAAATGAGTTCATTACGATCAAAGAATCGGCAAAATAACCTTAAAAATAACAATAATGTTATAACCTATTAATCATCCTAATGTCCGAATAAAAAATGTTAAATGGTATAATTTATGGTTTTTGAAATATTTAAATACCATTCCACTCCAATTATGGAGTTTCACTTCCAATTGAAAAGAATATCCATCTTGAACCGATCATGGAAATCATGTAAAAACACACCCCAAAACAATGCAAGGAACAAAATACTAACAATTAAAGGGTGAAATGATATAATGAAATGATAATATAAGGTATTATAAGATTTATATGTTTTGGTATGTTATTAATAACACTCTTTTAACTATTATATAGGAGTTTTAAATCAGTTTAAAGTAAGAAAACCATGAAGTAAGGGAATTCTTAACCCAATTTCCATTCTTTGGGTTAACCTTATACTTCATTATTTATGTGATATTTAAATTGTTTGTGTGATTAATTATGATTATATTATGTTTAATTATGTATATTTATAGATTATAAACATATTACATCCAATCTATTAAGTATCACTTCACTTATATGATATTTATAAGGGACTTTTCTTTTAAAAACCCTCTTGCAAAATTCTATTTTATAAAATTAAAAACAATGTTTTTATGAAAATATTCATGTTTTATGATTATTTTCTGGTTTATGGGAATTTTTTATGATGAAGTTTCAGACCTATATCTCCCTCTAACTAATTGGGTATGTGTAAGTTAGAGGTCGGTCATATGGTTACTCCAAGTGTAACTATGATGGTTACACAAATTGTAAGGTAATCATGAGGGTTACAAATTATAAGGTAGCTGAGAGGGTTACAAGATTATGTAAGTAATTCCCCAAGATAACTTTATGGTTCTATTTATGTTCTTATGTTTTTTGAAGATCTTATGGAAATCTCATGTTTTATAAAATAAGTATATATGGGTAACAAGTATGTATTTTAAAAATGATTTCATATGTTACAAGTGTTCATTGACTAATGTGTTCTTTCCTTATTTTTATATCCCTTACAGATCTTTTTGTGCTCATCCCAAGTTTTTAAATGATTTTCACATGGTATAAGGATGTGTAAGGAAACTAAGGAAGCCAAGTAAAATTTTTGAAGGATTTTCAAAAGAAATCATGTTTTATTTGATAAGTTTTATATTTTGGAAGAAATGAATATTGTTTCTATGGTATCCACTCTTTATTAATGTGTATTTTTATGAATATATTATGTCCCAATTATCTAAATCTATAAACCTGAAAATATCATCAATGTGAAAGGAATTTATTTCCAGACTAAATTCAAGATTATATAATCTAATAATGTCGGGTCCTTAAAGTTGGTATCAGAGGATGGTTTAGATAACTTTAGGGGTTAGGGTGATGTTAACAGAATACCATCAATGATTATTACTCTAGGATTAATTTGAAATGTTATCACATTTAAAGATTACCATGTTGCTTTGACTAAGATATGTTTGTTCAGAATGGTTTTCAATAAAAGAAATAGGGAAGATGAATAGGAGAGGCATTGACAGAATGATATCATTCTGAATCTGTAGCCCGGAATAGTAGGGATTGGAACCGAGCAGTTTTTTATCGTAATGGGTTAGCTAAAGTAGGCAATAAATTGTGGTGGCATACATGAAAGAGAAAAATAATAGGTACCATAATAGAACATAAAAATAGTGGAACATTTTTTGAGACAACACCCTCTTGCTTTCATTGGATCCTCTAAACCCGTAGCGGCTTAAGGATAGATTAAAGACCTTGAAAAGATATTAGATGTTATGGGATGTTCACATAATCAAAGGGTAAGTATTTCCATTTATTGTTTTCAAGATGAATCTAATCAGTGGTGGTCAATGTTAAATAATATCAGGGATAGATAGGATATTGATGCCTTAGAGTGGGACGAATTTAAAATTATTTTCCTTGAAAAATATTTTCCTAAGGTGGTGCGACTTATGATGGAGAAGAAAATCCTTGAGTTGAAACAAAAGAAGTAAGATTAAGTGTCTTTGTATGAAATGAAATTCACAAGACTGGCGAGGTATGCTCTAAATATTATTCTAGATCTTTATAAAAAATAAACCTCTTTTACTCAACATTGAAGCCAAGGTATCGAAGGGTGTTGGCCTCCCGTGAATTCAAAAGTTATAAAAAACATGTCTGATGTGTTCAGAGGGTAGATATGGAGTTTGTTGATGATCACATGAATTTTTACAAAAAGGATAAGAATAGATACAAATGTTAATATATGGGTAAGAATTAATCAAATAAATATAATGGTAAGAAAATCATGTTTCCAGTTTGTGAGAAGTGTGGCAAGAAGCACCATGGGGAATTGCTTACCAAATCTGGGAAGTGTTTTTGATGTGGTGCGTTTGGGAATATTGAACAAGATTGTAATGAAACTGATCCTAAGACTAATCCTGACAAGAAAATTGGTAAGTATTTTAAATATGGAGAGATGGGTCATTATGAAAATTCCTTCACAAAGAGAGATCTAAATGATACAAAGAAGTGATACTATAAGCATAAAGGTGTAGTGAGATTCTCTGAAACTACATCAGCAGAATTTGGGCCGTCCAGTGAAGTTATATCAGGTAATTTTATTGTTTACTTATAGTTTTTTATAGTTTTTTTATACGAAGTCTACACATTCCTTTATTGCTTAGAAATTTTCTAGTAAATTGGAAATTTCACCTTAATAAATGAGATTGAAACTTATTATTAAAACACCAGGGGGAAATATTTTAGCAAAAAAAGAATTATAAGAATCTTTCTATTATGGTCTATGGAAAGAATTTACATGAAAAAACTTGTTTTTCCTTAGTATATTTTTATGTCATTTTGGGAATGGATTGGATTTCTATTTATCATGCTAATATTGATAGTAGAGCTAAAGAAGTTTTTTTTCAAAAAGAGTTTCAGTTGGTATACAAGAATAAACCCATAAAATTGATAACATATTAAGAAGCTAAGAAATTGTTAAAATATGGAAATGAAAGTTATCATGCACATGTTTTTTAAAACAAGGGAAATGTTCAATTTAATGATGTACCAGTGGTAAATGAATGTCTTTATGTTTTTTCTGAGGAGTTACCCGGTGTCATAAATAATTTGGAAGTCCAATTCACAAATTACTTTGTTCCTGATGCTAAACCAATTTCAAAACCCCCATATAAAATGTCTCAAAATGAACTTATTGAATTGAAAAATCAGTTATAGGATTTTCTTGATAAATACTTCATTCATCCTAGCACTTCACCATGGGGTGCTCCTATTTTGTTCGTTAAAAAGAAATATGGTTCCATGAGTCTTTGAATTGATTATAGAGCTCTGAATAAAATCAGTATTAAAAAAGTATCCTTTTCCTCATATCGATGAATTGTTTTATCATCTCCATGGATCTCAGTACTTTTCCAAGATTTACTTGAGATCCAGATACCATCAGCTAAAGGTGAAGGAGGATAACATCCCAAAAACATCTTTTCATACTAGATTTGGGCATTATGAATTTTTTGTTGTTCCATTTTTCTTAAATAATGCACTTACTATATTCATGAATCTTATGAATAAAATATTTCATGAGTTCATTGATAAGTTTGTAGTTGTGTTTATTTATGACATTATAGTATTTTCTAAGAGTAAATAGGAGCATGAAAAATATCTAAACCATGTTTTACAAACATTAAATGAAAATAAACTGCATGTAAAATTTAACAAGTGTGATTTTTGGTTGAAAACAATTTATTTTCTTAGGTACATTGTAAATAAGGATGGAATAACGGTTGATCCTACCATAACAAAAGTGGTTGATGAATTGACACGACCCACAAATGTTATAAAGATTCATAGTTTTATAGGATTAGTAGGTTATTACCGATGGTTTCTTAAAAACATTGCATGGTTATCTATATTTCTAACTAAGTTAATGTGAAGAGGGGTTAAATTTATTTGGATATAAGAATGTGATGTTGTTTTTAGGAACTGAATAAGAGATTGGTGAATGCTCTAGTTTTGGCCTTTCCTTCCCGAAATGGTGAGTTTTTCATCTATAGTGATGCTTCATTGAAGAGACCTGATTGTGTTGTGATGAAAAATGATAAGGTAATTTCTTATACTTCAAGACAACTAAAACCTCATGAGTTAAATTATACCACACATGATTTGGAATTGGAAGTTTTGGTTTTTTCTTGGAAAATTTGGAGGCATCATTTATACGAAGCCAAATGTAAAATATATATTGACCATAAAAGTCTGAAGTATATATTCACATAGAAGAAATTAAGCATGATGAAGTGAAGATTGATGGAACTGATAAAGGATTATTATTGTATGATCAATTAGCATCCAAGAAAAGCAAACAAAGTGGTAGATTACTTGATTCGAAAACACCATGCATCATTAACCATGTTAAGTTTGGAACATGATCCCTTGATTAATGATTTGATGAATTTTGGATTAGAAGTTATTGGTGAAAGAAATACCTCTATTTTGTTTTAGGTTTCAGTGTAGTCATCATTATCATAAAGAATTAAGCAAGCACAAAAGGAAGACCATGAGCTATAGAAGAAGGTAGAATTGGTTAAAATGGGTAAGTTTCCAGAATTTAACCTTGATAAAGATTGTATTTTAAGATTTGTAAAAAGGTTTTATGTGCCTTGTGATTCCCAGTTGAAGAAATATTTGTTGTGTGAAGCTCATAGTTCTTCATTTTCAGTTCATCCTGGCAGTACTAAGATGTACAGATACCTTAGAGAGTATTACTGGTGGGGTGGAATGAAAAGGGATATTGTTGATTTTACCATGAAATGTTTGACATGTCAACAGGTTAAAGTTGAGCAGTAGTTACCAAAGGTGATGCTTCAGCCTTTTCCAGTGCCATAGTAGAAATGGGATAATGTATCCATGGACTTTGTGGGGGGAATACCAAAGACTTCTTAAGGTAAAAATGTGATTTGAGTTATTGTTGATTGTGTGACTAAATCTATACATTTTCTTTCTATTCGAGATATAATGTCTTTGGATCATCTTTCTCGACTATACCTCAAAGATATTGTTAGGTTACATGGAGTTCCTCTTTACATTTTATCTGGTCGGGATCCCAGGTTTACTTCTAACTTTGGGAAGGGGCTTCAGAAGTCATTGGGCACAAAATTAAATTTCAGTATAGCTTTTCATCCCCAATCAGATGGGCAGTCAGAATAAACGATTCAGACTTTAGAGGATATGCTTAGATATTGTTCAATGGACTACTAGGTAACTTGGGATCAACATCTTTCTTTTTTTTAGTTCTCTTATAATAACAGTTTTGGAAAAGTGTGATATATTTTGGAAATAAAGGAAATCTAAATCCATAACTCATCGGTCCTTTTGAAATCCTGGAGAAAGTTTGATAAGTCACCTACTAACTATCTTTTCCTTCGATTTTATCTTAGGTACACAATGATTTTCATGTTTCTATGCTGAGAAAGTATGTTACAGGTTCAACTCAAGTTTTGAGCCCAGAAGCAGTTCATCTAGAAGAGAACATTTCTTATAAAGAAAAACCAGTTCAGATTCTTGATCGAAGGGAATAGGTTTTGCAGAATAAGTTAATCCACTAGGTAAAGGTTTTGTGGAGAAACCACATGGTTGAAGAAGTAACATGGGATTCTAAAAATGCTATGAGGTAAAGGTACCCTCACTTGTTTAATAAGTAAATAAAATTATGAGGACGCAATTTTCGGAAGGTGGGGATAATGTTACACCCAATGGTTTTAAAAATAAAATGAAACGAATGATTTTTTTTAAATTATATATTTATAACTATACTTTAAAAATTAATTTTCCACTTATATCTTTTGAGTTTTAAAAAATTGTCATCTACAATTGTGTTCAGTAAGTTATTTGGAGTCTGATGAAACCAACTAGTTTTTTTGGTAAATAGTAACATACCCATATGAATAGTAATATAAATAGTAATATGACCCTAATGAATAGTAAACTATATTATTATTTTATTTTCTTAAAGCGTTAAGTTAATGACATTTGGGTTAATTTTTCAATGTGATATAAAAGCAGTTATAGAATTAAAATTTGTAATTTCATAATAAAGTATGATTTTTTTTTAAAAATAAATTAATAATATTTAGAAAATTATTTTCAAAAAAATGGAGTTCATTTTTGAATTCTACACATTAAAAATGTCTAGGGTGAATTTTTGGGATTTTTCTGATATTCTTGAATTTTTATGAATAGTGAAATATGGTAAAATACCATATATTAAAATTATCAGTTAAATACACTATTTATGAAATCATAAGTGATTTAATACCACTTGGTTCGAACTCACATGCCATTATTAGTATTTTGGGTCAAATTAATTAATATTATTCATACTTTGGAGAAAAAATATTAGAATAATGATTAAAATAGTGTAAAATACCTCCTCTCCTCCACTATAAATACCACCCTCATTCCCCACTTCCTCACATGCCTCTCAAGACTTTATCCTTACATATGTTCTTCCCAATAATCCTCCCAAGGCTCTTCCCCGCGTCCTAGAGCTTCTGGTCTCACCAAAATTCCAAAACCAAATGCCTTAAGGAGGATCTCAATGAGAAGAGATCAAGAGGTAAACATCCTCTTTTGTGTTTGTTCTTTTCTTTTCATTTTCTTTTCTATTCTTCTTCTTTCCTAAAATTACCTTATCCAAGAGGCATGAATGATCCAGTATCATAAATATTATTTATTTCATCATGTTTATCGAGGAATCTCCATTATACTTCTTCTCCTCTCCCACTTATTAAATAAATTAAAACATCATCTGTGATGTGTCGATTTACCAACATCGTGGATGATGTGATTTCAATTTCATTTACTTACTTCAATACTGATCATGAAAACATTTTTATAGTTGAAACAGAATTTAATTTATGTATTATATCTTATATAATGTTTTGGAATCATTTTTTGCACATGTTATTAATTTATAAAACAAAATGAGTTCATTACGATCAAAGAATCGACAAAATGACCTAACCAAATAACAATAATGTTCTAGCCTATGAATGATCCTCATGTCAGAATACAAAATGATAAATGTTATAATTTATGGTTCTAGAAATATTTAAATACCATTCCATTCCAATTCTATGGTTTCACTTCCAATCGACAAGAATATCCATCATGAACTGATCATGGAAATCGTGTAAAGAACACACCGCAAAACAATGCAAGTAACAAAATAATATTAATTAAAGGGTGAAATAATGTAATGAAATGATCAAATAAGGTATTATAATAAGGATATGTTTCTTTAATATATTAACCACTCTCTTTTAACCATAATATAGTTGTTTTAAATGAGTTTTAAGTAATACAAACCTGAGGTAATGGAATTCTTAACCCAATTTCCATTCGTTGGGTTAACCTTATACTTCACTATTTATGTGGTATTTAAATTGTTTGTGTGATGAATTATGATTATATTATTTTTAATTATGTGTATTTACAGATTATAAACATATTCAATCCAATCTATTAAGTATCACTTCAATTATTTGACATTTATAAGGGACTTTTCTTTTAAAAAACCTCTTGTATAATTCTGTTTTACAATATTCAAAAGTGATGTTTTTATGAAAATATTCATGTTGTATGATTATTTTATGGTTCATGGTAATTGTTTCTGATGAAGGTTGGGACCTATATTTCCCTCCAATTAATTGGGTATGTGTAAGATTGAGGTCAGTTGTATGGTTACTCCAAGTGTAACTGCGATGGTTACACAAATTGTAAGGTAGTCGTGAGGGTTACAAATTATATGGTAGCCGAGAGGGTTACAAGATTATGTAAGTAATTCCCTAAGATACCTTTATGTTTCTATTTATGTTCTTATTTTTTGTGTGGATCTTATTTAAATCTCATGTTTCACAATGTAATTATATATGGGTGACAAGTATGTATTTTGAAAATGATTTCATATGTTACAAGTTTTCACGGACTAATGTGTTCTTTCCTTCTTTTTATATCCCTTAATTAGATTTTTGTTCTCATCCCAAGTTTTTAATTGATTTTCACAGGGTATAAGTATGTGTAAGTCAAAGAAGGAATCTAAGTTAAATGTTTTAAGTATTTTCAAAGAAATCATGTTTTATTTAAAAAGTTTTATATTTTAGAAGAAATGAATATTGTTTTTATGGTATCCACTTTAAATTAATGTGTAATGTTATGAATGTATTATGTCCCAATTATCTAAATATATAAACTTGAAAATATCCTCAATGTGAAAGTAAGTTATTTCTTGACTAAATTCAAGATTATGTAATGTATTATTGTTGGGTCCTTATACGAGTGATGAAGAGTTCTTGATCTATGAAAAACATATAAATGATGTGGTCATCATTCAATTTTTGATGTTATCATTAATGTCTAGTGAACTCATTAAGTCTCATGAAAACATAGATATATATAGCATGATTGAGCACCTCTGTGGTCTTTACCAGTAGAGATAAATATAGGAATGGTTTGAGATCTCCAAACCACTATTTTAGAGTAATCTTTGAGAGGGTGCCCCAGCTGTGCCTCAAGTAGTCAAGATCATTGGCTACATTGAGTGTCTGGAGGTTCTAGTGTATAAAATCCTAGAAGAAATGGGTACCGATATCATTCTCCCATCACTCCCTTAGATATTATCTAGTTTTTTTGTTAATTTCATTATGAAAAAAATTGAGAAGTCTCGGTTTAATCTTCTTATCCTCATTCTCCAAATGGAAAAAGATATAAATCGCGACAAGACTTTTGTCCTTATGGTGAATAAGAAGAAAGGGAGTGAGAATAGATTTAAGACTAATGATTCTTTATGCCCTTCCAGGAAAAGGAATATCAAAGGGGATGCAAGGGAATCGGAATTTGTTTGTTTCTTATGTGGCAAGAAGGACAACTAGAAGAAAAACTGCACCTAGCTAAAAAAGCAAGGGGAAGATTTAGGTGTGATTGTTATCGATTGCAATATATCTATTTATAAAAATTGGGTATTAGATATAGACTGGGTGCTCACATATATATCCAAATGCAGAAACCAATAATATTCAAGAAAATTGACTGAGGGTAGGTAGATCTACGAGTAGCCAGTGGAGCTAGACTTGCTACTATAGCTGCTGGGGACTACCACCTCACATTGCTGAATGGGATGATCTTGGTATTAAAAGGTTGTTATTATGTGACTTTTTAAACCAAAAACATTATTTATATATCCAGGCTAGATATAGATTGATTTATTTTCATGTTTTCAAATTAATGTTTCTTCTTTTATAAAGATAGCATTTGTTTTGGTAAGGCACATTTATATAATGGTCTTTACGTGTTGGATTACACAAACCAACTAATGGAAATCGATAATGAAACTACTTCACATGACTCATACCACAACCGACATTGGCATCACCAGCTAGGTCATGTAAATGAGAAAATCATGAAAAGGTTACATCAAGGTGGATATTTAAATTCTTTCGAACTAAAACCACTTGGTGTATGTCATGCATGTTTACAAGTAAAAATGATCAAATCCCTATTTAGTGGGAAAGGTGAAAGAGAAAAAGAGATTCTTGAATTGGTTCATACTGATGTGTGAGGACTATTTCCAACTGAAGAAATGGTTGCGTACTCATACTTCATAACTTTTACCAACTTTTTTTCATGAAAGATGGAGGTTGAGCCTCTTATTAAAATAAAGTAAAAGATAGTAGCTGAGAAGAGTATAGGAAAACAAGGCAAAACCAAAAGCAGAGATTACTTACTGATATTTTTCAATAGTCGTTCACATTGCCTCATTTCTTCTTCCTGAAATTAATTCTAGTCAAACCTTCCACAACCCCTCCCTTGGCCTCTAGATCACCCCCTACATGAATGAAGACATTGAATCCTTTTTAAAAGTGTCTCTGAATTCGTGCTTTCAAACTCAGAGCTATCCTCTTTTCGTTCCTTGTATTTGTTAGGAGAAGTGTCTCTTGTCACAGGCATCACCATTCCCTCAATAATGCATCTCAATGTCACCTATATCCTACTTAATGAGGCATAAGTCAGATTATTTTGATAAGTTCATTGATTACAAGAATGAAGTTGAGAACCAACTTGGTAAGAAGATTAAGAAACACCACTTATACCAAGGTAGATAATATTTTAATCAAGACTTAATTGATTACTTACAAGAGTTTGGGATCTTATCCCAACTCAGTCCTCCTTAAACACCCCAGTGGAATAGTGTAAGCAAATGGAGGAATCTCACCTTGTTGTACATGGTGAGATCAATGATGAGTCATGCAAGTCTTCCATTATCCTCTTAGGGATATTGTTACAAATAGCGGCACACATACTAAACTAAGTACCAATTAAATCGATTAATGGTATTTCATATGAGATTTGGAGTCGAATAAAATTCATGTTATCGAATTTACATGTGTGGGAAAGTGAATCATTTGTTAAGTCATATTCAGGTAACAAACTCACACCTCGAGGCACAAATTCTCCCTTTATAGGATACCCAAAATAAAAAAGGGGATATTAGCTATACGACACCTCAAAAAAAATTATAGTGTCACGATATGCCATATTCCTTGAGAGGGATTACATCTACAAAATAGATAGTGGGAGCGATATAGACTTCGATGAAATCAAGGCTCAAGGTACACAAGAGTTGGTATAGGATCAGATTCCACAAAACCCCATGGAAGAAAGATCTATTCTAGAGACACAAGTACTGCGTAGGAGTGTAAGAGAGGTTATAGAACCATAATGGTACAATTTTCTAGTTATTGAGGATGGTGACTAATTATTAGTTGATAATAATGGTCCTCTAACCTACAATGAATTAGTAAGTGGAATAGACATTGCCAAGTGGCAAGAAGCCATGAATTCTAAAATAGATTCCATGCACCAAAACCAAGTCTAGATTTTGGGAGATCCTCTAGTATATTTGAAGCATGTTGGTTAAAAATGAGTATTCAAGAATAAACTACACATGAAAGGATAACTCATTACCTATAAGGCATGAATGGTTTCAAAAGGGTTTAAACAACATCAAGTCCTTGAATACAATGAAACCTTTTCACTAGTTTCAATGTTGAAATCCATCAAAATTCTATTGTCCATTACTGCTTACTATGACTATGAGATTTGGAAAATGGATGTTAAAACAACCTTATTTAACGGTAACCTTCAAGAAGATGTCTATATAACACAACCTGAAGCGATTTTGACTCCAAAGGATGCCAATAATATATGAAAGTTAAAAAATGCCATTTATGGATTAAAGTAAGAATCTAGGTCATGGAACATTTATTTTGATGAATCCATAACATAATTTGGTTTTATAAAGACCACATGTGATCCTTGTGTCAAAAAATAAATTAGTGGGATTACAATCATTTTCCGAATAGTATATGTTGATGACATATTACTTATTAGAAATGAAATACCAGTCTTACAGACTTTTAAGGAATGGTTGAATAAATTCTTCTCCAAGAAGGACTTGGGTGAGGTAGCATATATTATTGGGATCAAGATCCATAGTGATAGATCCGAGATATTGTTGGGCCTAAGCTAAAGTACATACATTGACAAGATATTGAAGAGATTCATATGGAACAATCCAAGAGGGTATTGTTGTCAGTTTCAAATGACATTCATCTTTCCAAGAAAATGTGTCCTCAAACACATGAGGAAAGAAAGATAGTGTCAAGGATTCTATACGCATCAGTGATTGGTTTGGTCATGTATGTTATGCTATGTATTATGCTAGATGTCACCTATGCATTGTGTGTGGTAGGAAGATATCAAGCTGATCCAGGTGACTTCCATTGGATGGAAGTCAAGACTATCCTTAAGTATATAAGGCATGCTAAGGATACATTCATGGTTTATAGAGGAGATGAAGAACTAGTTATCAAAGGATATGAAGATTCTAGTTTCCAGACCGATCAAGATGTCATAAAGTTACAAACGAGATATATCTCTACTTTGAATAGAGGTTTTGTGAGCTATAAGATCTCAAAGAAAGGTGTGGTTGCATATTCTATAGCATAGTTTGAGTATATCACACCTTTTGAGGTAGCTAAATAAGAAGTTTAGATGTGGATATTTGTCCATGATAAAGATGTGCTACCTATCAATAAAGATCTCATCACACTTTATTGTGATAATACTGCAGTAGTGGCTCTCGCAAAAGAGCCTAGGTCACAGTAGTAGACAAATAACATACTACGGAAGTATCATATCTTGAGGAATTTTTCTCCGAGAGGTGAAGTTGTAGTGAGCAGTATTGTCATGGAAGACAATGTAAAGGACCCCTTGACTAAATACTTGACTCAGTAGAAACATTATCATCATGTGAGCTCTATAAGACTATAAGTCATAGGCATTTGGCTCTAGTACAACTAAATTCCCCAATTAGGGTCACAACAACATTGAAACCAAGGTAATTGAGACACGAGTTGTTACAACCTACCTACCATATGAATTATCATACTTGAGAATTTATAAGGGGATGTTCACCCCCAAAGACTCACAAACTCATACAAATCGTAATACATGATTAAATTTACAATATAACTACCAAAGTATTAATCACCTTTATGATATACAACTCTAAAATTAATCTCAAATCATATAATAACACCAAATTTAAACATCCATGAGGAACCAATATAGTTAATACACTCATACACATCCTAAATCACTCATCGTATTACCTATACATAATTTATCAAAAAAATATCCTTTAACACCACTGAATAAAAATCCAATCCATCTCTAAAAGATAAATTATTGAATCAAGCCACTATTACCCATCTAAAGGAATCTACTATGCTTCTAATGTTTGACTCCCAAAATCATTATAATTATCTAATACCAAAATATTCCAATACCAAAAGTATATTCTACCACGTCTTAACTCCTCAAAATATTGACCACCAAACTACCCCTATTTCTATTGTGCTCCCAAATATAAAAGTGACCTAGAGTATATTATAAATTTTTTCCAATAAATTATCATTTATCCAAAAACAATTTAACATAAAATAGTTTTATTGAAAATAAATTTTTATTTAAAAATAATAGGTTAAAATAATATCTAAAACACTATATTTTACTAAACTATATTATTTAACCAACTAATTTTATAAAACAAATTCATACAACTCTAATTTATAAGAGATATGATACATATATTTTTCAAAATAACCACCACTTTTAAAATAATTTACCATTTAAAGGTAAAGTTCTAAAACATTATATCCTTTTAAGACTTAGTTTTTAAACCATTTTATTACTTTTTAAAATGTTAAAATACCTTACAAAACTATGTACATATAAGAAAATCATGGTACGGGTTAAAATATATCATTTTAAAAATAAATATTTTTTAGCCCACCCTATAAACACATTACCAAAAAGTAACATAGATCATGATACAACACATAAATCCTAACAATATATTCCATACTTAATAGATAGGAAACTAGATATAGCATGATTAGTGATAAGGCCTTTATTATGTATAGATGTCATATTTCAAAACAAACACTAAACAAGGCTTATGGTGAATTCTTAGGTATTGAATATATATAAAAAATACATATAAAATCACTATAAAAAATGTGTTACGTTTTGAAATTTAAAAATATTTTGAAAAACAAGGAGATACAACAAGGAACATTTTACATGATCAGTAGAGAATACTAAACAACAAATAAATAACATGCTTAAGATTCAAATGACATAACAATTTTACAATACATTTTTTCAATAAGGAGTATATAATTAATCTTATCTTAGGTAGGTATGAAATTAAGTTTAATTAATTATATAATACATAATATGGTATATAGAAAATCACTATTTACTTTATTAGTTTTTATTTAATTAATTAAGTCCATTCATATGTAGTATTTATAACATAATTGAGATTCACTTGTCCCAAAGTTATATAAGACTGTATGATTCATGATTCCATAAAGAATATGGATCCAAATAAGTACCTATACACTTCTCAAGTTTCACCATATTATACTTGAGATATCCCAATGAGAATCTAAATTTAACCTAAAGTTTATAAACACTACTCGAACATCCCCTAGTAACTTGATCTTCCACCATAAAATGGTTGATCATTCCTATCAATGGTTTACTTATCAAGTCTAAACAGTCCTAACTCCTATATAAAAATAATGAAAATACCAATAACCCAATATTTCTCAAATGGAACTTTTTAATTACCATGACTCAAATGCCCAGACTATATTTTAATCACATCATCATAATACCTCAATCACACCACCTAGTTTTTGAAGGCTGGTGTAAACTCCAAGGGGTTGATAAAACACAACAGATTGGTAGTTTCCCTCCTTATAAAACATATATAAACTAATAATTTAGTATTATGAAAATCTAAAATGTCCATAGGTGTCTTCAGTTATATATACCAAAGTAACATAATCTACCATTAGCATGTCTGTTAAATAGGACAAAAAGAAAATAAATAATCAAACTACTATATGATACATTTAAATAAGATTATAATCTATCATGAAGTCTATAAACTTAGATAAATATACCATTATCCATTATACATAAATAAGAAAAAACCAATCATGGCCTTATGAACCAAAATAAAGGGGTTCCATGTGTGAAAATGAAACCTTATGAGATAAATGTAGACAAACCTTGTGAACCCATTTCTCCCATCACTAGAAATCCCAAAAAACTCTACTCGAGCTCTATACTTACTATGGATTTAACTTTTATAATTCACAATACTAAGTGAGACACAAACTCTGCACTGCTAAATATGTACCTAAAAAACAACACATGAAGAGCCACATGTCTACTAGAGTGTACATTCATGGTGTGATTATTTTCATACTTGGTAGGGCACAACCAATGTACCTAAACACATTAATGAATAATATAGGTTTATATGAGAACATTTAAACTCATTTAAATAAATTTAATGTAAAAAATTCACAAGTGAATAGAAATCATAACATGGAATTTCTAGAAACTGTAAAATTATCACATGAGTCAATAGTTATATCAAATAAATACATATACTAGTAGGATCCATACCAACATTAGCTGCTTTAGGTTAACACTTGATGTTTGAATAATGTATTATTTGAGTCAATTCCTATTATTTGAGTCCTGTAGGATAGGGGGTTTTGTTGGATCATTCACTATGTGGTAAACATATAACACTTGATCCATGGTAATCATGGGGAAACCATCATCCCATGGAAAGGGGAATGTGTATACTAATTCGAGTACTAGTCCCATAATGTGGGTTAGTGGAAGGGGTATACTATATTTAGGTTGTAACACCCATCCCATGAAACACTACACATCATTGTCCTAGATACCTGCTTAAACATTTTATATAATAAATCATATATAGAGACCTATTTTAATATTCTTATCAACTATACAGAGAAATATCCATACTCAATATAATTCATCCAGTATAACTATCTTTCTCAATAAAATGAAAGGGTAAATACATGATCCAATACAAAACTTTACTAATATTATAGCATAAATATATTTAAAAGACACAGCGGTGTGGAATATGACATTTATGAATTCAATAATACTAAATAATATTAATATTCAATACAAATATGTCTCAATTCAAAATATAGTATGTTCTTCAAGGCACTATAGAAGAAATCCATACCCAGTATTTGATCTTATTTAAATGGTATCTTGATATTTTTTTTAAATATAGAAATATGATATTGAAATCATTGTAGGGGTATTATCTAGAGTTTAAATAGATAATAGATTAAGTATGTTATTTTTTATAATAAATACTTGTAATATTGGAAATAATTAAGTAAGACACATGTATTTATTTTTTTATTATAATTAATATGGTAAATTCATATTTAAAATAAGTTACCATTGTTTAAAACTTATTTGAGAAAAAACATTTCTTTGGAAAAGTGACACTATAAGCTGAATAAATTTTTATACTTATATTTTTCTACTTTAATATAATTACACTTTTAAAATAAACTTTAAAACTTTACCATTAAATCTAATTTATCAAAAATAATTATATTTAAGTTCCTTAAAAGATATTTTATTTTATAAAAATAAAATTATGTGTTTAAGACCCAAAATACCAAGAAAATATTTACACCTCATATAATGAAACAATTTAGTGTTTTAAAGCATTGAATTTTATTTATAAAGAATTCTAGTAGTAAAGGTCAATACATACAAGATCCATCATTCAATTCCAACTAACTAACCCTACTTTCAAATCACTATACAAATATTAACTAGAGTTAATTTTAGATCATTGACTTATAACTTAGTCTGGTTATCATGGCATGAAATCATCTCTCTCAGTTTCAAAAAGTATAGATTATAGTTAAGGTGTGTTTAATAAATTAGGGATAACCTAATTAAAGTTTTGGTTTATATTTTTTCATTATATTTTTTAAAACATACCTACAACACATGCTCAATTGGCTCACAAGAACAATCAAGAATGTTTATCATAGTTAAAAATATGATATGAATAATAAGACAATTTAGGTTTTAAATATTTATACATGAATAAGAGATAATATGATTACAATAAATATAAAAACTCTATTTAATATGTATACAAATTTATATTATTAGGTTCGTACACTAATATAGACAATAATTATTTTTTCACAAGGTTTGATGACATGATTTTAAGGAATTATAAGTATAAGTACTCCTAGTATAGAGTTTATTAAAAACCATTAGGTTTATTAAAAATAAACTAATTTCAAAATATTTCTCTTTGTTATATGAAAATAATTTTGGAAAACCATTCATTTATAATTATAAAAATAATTTACCATTTTTTGATTATTAATTAAGAAAAAATAGTAGAAAAAATATTCAAGGCATATCCTAAGAGTTTAATAAAAGAGTTGAGATTATTAATATTAAACATCAATTATATTTATCCATCCCAAAATATCCTTGAGGAGGCCTTAAAGTCATTATACTAAAATTCCATCACTAAAGAACACAATTGAAAAATCACTAAAATCAAATAATGATCAAACCCCAATGAAAACAAAGTAAAATAGCCCCTAATTTACGCCCAATATCACAATATCCTTAATCCTGAACTAAAACAAATCATTGTCCCCTAAATTTTACCCTAAATCTATGAAAATCCTATAAAATATCTTTTCATCAAAACAACGATGAATACAAGGTAAACCCCCCATTAGAGCTTTCTTTAAACAAAATAAAAGTAAACCCCAATATTAGAGGTTATTTCACCATGTCATTTTGAAATATCAAATAAACAAACCTAGATAAGGTAGAATAAAATAAACATGATGGAGGAAGATAGAAAGACTATGTAAGAGGAAATTTTTTACCATGAATTTATCTTGGAAAACCCCCTTTAAAACACTTTGATGCAAGTGGAAATTTGAGGAGGAATATGATGAAAGTATCCCTAGTTGAGGCTCTCGTGTGGCTATAATGAACTAAAATTTTAAGGGAAAATCAAAAGGAATAAAAATGATTGGAAGAAAATAACTGATTTTTTTCCTTAGAAACTGAACATATAGATACCAAGTACCTAGTATAGTACACTGATTACCCAGTGGAACCCCCAAACCAAATTTTCCACTTCTAGGTTTAATGAGTACTCATTGGACTCCCAAAAAGTACCCATTATCACCTACAGTTGTAAATTGTAGGTGGTTCCCCTTCATAGATACCCTAAATATCCAAATTTCTCACAAAACACCAAACCTATTCCTAAAACACTTAGGAATTAATCCCCAAACACTTGAACCTAAATGAAAATCCTTGAATGAAAAAATACCCTTAAAATAGAATTGAAAATTCAAACCATCCCATACATTAGAAATATTTTCCCCTTAGGGTTTAAATGATACTATAACCAGGTTAATCAGGGAATGGCTCATTTTATGGATGGTATTTAATTATTCCTATAAAATCCTATATTTTAAAACTATCATTTACCTTTAACTTAGTACATCCTTATTTCGAAATTTCATAACCCCTTTCCATGGTTACACCTTTAGGAAAACATTTCCCCCCCACTTGGAATTAAATATCCTCACTCCAGTTATCAGTATATACTTTATGTCTACTTTGTAAAACCTTGATATTCTTCTGGATAAATATTACATTCTCTATTGACTCTTACCTATGATTTTTACCCAATAAATTCCACTCTCCATCTTTTTCCAAACTTTTTGGTTACTGACATATATTCCAATAAAATTCTTCGTAAGGTCACATTTATATTCTAGATTGGTAATCGTTGTTGTAATAAAAAACAACAAGAGGTAAATAGTGATCCCAAATTCCTTGGAAGTTAAGTGATCATGATCTTAGCATTCCGTCATATATTTTAATAGTTTTTTCAAAACACCCATCTATTTGAATATGATAGGTTCTTCCAATATTAACCTTAATATTTAAATCCTTTGGAATTCTCCACTAATATTTTTATGTGAACATTGGATGACATTCAGAAATTATTGATAAAGGTGTACCATTGAATCTCTAAATTCATTTATATATAACCAATCAATATGATCAAGTAATAAATATTCTTGAATAACTAAAAAATGGGATGAATTTTTAATATTATCTATAATAACCCATATTATATTATTCCCTTTATATTTCTTAATATTACTAGTGATTAATACCAATGTAATATAATCTCACTTCCAATATAGTATACGTAAAATTTATATAACCCCTTTTGTTAATTTTCTTTTAGTCTACACTTGATGTTATACCAAGTATATTTTAGTTTAGTCCACAATTTCTCACGTTATATTTTCTTACCAAAATTTCCCTTAAGAGTCCTCATACATTTTAGTGTTAGAATGATGTATAGAGAAATTCTTGTAATTAGCTTTATCCAATAACACCTTTTTACCTCTGGTATTAATGGAACACACAAAATCTTAACAATACTTAAGACCTCGTCTTCAAACATATTAAACACTTATTATTTATCATAGCATCCATATTATTTTGTAATGCCTTGTCAACTTATTAAGCCTTATTAATCATATTTAGAAAATCATATTGGGTAATAAAATAAAATAGGTATTATGTTTACCCTTACATTATAATACTTCGTTTTATAATTACTAAATCCTTGAGAATTGAATCATTATATAATCTCATAATGGATCAGATTCTATATTCTACCTTATTTTCAATCCTAGGTTAATAATGTATAGCATAATCATAATATTTTACTGGATATAGCCATATAGTTTGTCTCATATTCAAATATTTCAAAGAAAATATATATTTTAATCTCTTGAAATTGGTTTATATGTCACATTTTTTCAACCATAGATATTTTATCTCCATATATTTAGTATAAGTATCACAGTCACTAACTCTAACTCATGAGTTATATAATTTATCTATTGGGTCCTTAACTATTGATATGTATAGGCCACCACTCTATCATTTTACATATAACTCAACCAATAACTTAAATTGATTAATCACATTAAATTAAAAAACCCCTTATTTATTGAGATGGAAGAGTCAATATAAGTGCATTTACATATCTTCTCTTAAATTCTACAAATTCGTATTCATATTCCTTTGTCCATGTAAATTTGACTCCCTTACAAGTTAACTTTGTTAAATGATTATCTCATTGATAAAAAAATTCAATTAACTACTAATAGTATCTAGATAATCCAAGGATACTGTGTATTTTATTTATGTTGGTGGGTTTTTTCCATTCTTTTAAAACCTTCATTTTTTAATGGTCAACAGATATATTATCCTTGGATACGATATGTCTAAGGAACAAAACTTGTTAAAGATAAAATTCATGTTTTCTAAATTTTTCATATAACTTTTTTTTCTCTAAGTCTTAAGAAGAGTTAGTAAATGTGTTTCATACTCCTCACATCTCTTTGAGTATTCAAAAATATCATCAATAAATACCACCAAAAACTTATCAAGATAATCCTTGAAAAATATATTAATTAAATTCACAAACATTGAGGGTGAATTTGTTAATTTAAATAGAATTATTGTGAAATCATAATGGTCATACCTCATATGAAAAATATTTTTTGTTATATCACTCCTATTAACCTTTAAGTGATGATAACCAAAACCTTATTGACTCACCCTTATTCCTTATAAATAAAATGGGTGATCTGCAAGATGAAACACTTGGATTAATAAACCCTTTATCAATTAATCTTTTTTCCCCTCTTTAATATAACTAATTCCATTGGACCCATTCTATATATTGTATTAGATATGTATTTTTTATCACAGATGAGTTCAATAGAGAAACTGACTTATCAATCAAGGTAGAATGTATGAGAAGAGGGAATTTTCTATTGAATGGATGTTATATAGGGATCATATCTCTAACATGTTAAATTTTTTCTAGAATTATATAGTAATTACATTTGTATCTTAAGTTCCTTTCTTTGGTTATCTCCTATTTAGGCTCCCACTTAACCCTAAAAAGTAATTTCTTAAAAATGGGAAAAAATATTAGATAGATGGGTAACTCATTAGGAAACACATTAATAAATTCTCACATGATGGATTTTTTCTATTATTAGAACCTCGTTGTATTTTTTTATTGTTTTTAAACAACTTTTTCACCAATGATATCACTAAGATGAGATATTGGGTATAGTTTCTAATGTTATTTTGGTAAAGAAATATCCCCTATAGGAATAAGTTACCCCACACACACTTTAAAAATTAAAACTTTTTACTATTTGTAATAAATTCTTGAAATATAATTAGAGAGTCGATCTATCCCAAAAAAATACATTAAAACTCACCATAAGTATAATAATTAGATTTATAACAAAACAAACCCTTTACATTCTGATTTAAAATATTCAGTATATCTTTTTCAAATAAAAGGGTTTCTAAATAATAAATATTTCCATAATATATCATGAGGTGATTAAATATTCTTTGAAAACATACATTATATAAAAGAGTGTAAATATATATAATAAAATAATTTGTTATCTTAAATTGAGTGTATAATCAAAGGGCATGTCATCACATGTTTTATAGCATCAAATTTTACCATTGTAATTATAAATTATCGACCTTGATCCCTAGGAATATTTATAGATAAATTCAATTTATGCTTGGCTAATTGATCAGATTAATGTGTCATATCCTTGTTGTTGAAACATTTTATATTTTCCATTTCTCCTTTTCCTTTGAAATCATAATCTTGGTGGACCTTATCTCTACATTTAAATCATAAATACAATCCTTTTAATAATTCCAAAGAGTGTTTCTTCCCATGGTTAGAATATATAGGGAACTATAATATTCCTTTTTTTCTTTTATTATAGTTCTTTCTACATGGTAGTCATTAATTCTATTCTTCTCTAGGTTCCCTTTGTAAATGAATGATTTTTTGAATTCCTTATTATTGATAGCACTTGTCACTATCTCCACATATGTTGAAAAGGTTTATGAGGATAAAGATATTTATATTCTTGGTTTTAAGACATCAAATAAGAAATTAATATTTCTTTTTTGGTTATATAGAAAATTTGAAACATACCTCGCTAACCTTGTGACATTTTCCTCAAACTCTGTCATTGTCACCTTTACCTTTTGTAATAAATTCAAGAATTATATTTCTATCCCAACTCATTACTCCAAAGGGAAATATTATTCTAGGAAAATCAAGTTAAATTCATTCCACTTTTTATTTTATATCTCCTTATCCATTTTTCTATTTTTAATTAGTGACCATCATTGGTTAAAATCTCTCATTTGACAATATAAATACATTGTAACCCTTCTATCTCAATTCATCCTAATTTCATGAAGATCATATCTAGATAATTAATCTACTATTTCACCATTGTTTGATTAATGGAAAAACTAAATGATGGAGGATGTTTCTTCATTAAGTGGTCTAAAGTGGTTAATCCTTATTTAAAGGAAATTGGTTACTCTATGTAGGAAAGGTTATTTGTTTTAAATTGAGATAATTCCCTTATAATAGTACTAATGTTCTCAATACCAACATTATCTCCATTATATTTATTATTTAGATAATTCTAACATTATCCTTGGTTATTAGAATGATTTTCATTCCTTCCAATATATATCATTATATAAAAAATGGAATAGATTAATTAGTAATACTATAAACTGAAAATATATGAAATATGATTTTTGTATCATGTATACCTAAAATAACATCATTTTTATTTTACATGGGGTTCCAATAAAATCCATTATAGAATATGTTCTAAAATTTCCTAATTTAAAAGTCTATGTTCTCTAACTATGTAATTTGAAATCATGATCCTAATGTTTTTATTAAACCTTTATCTGATACCTATTATAACACCCCCCAAATTTGGTCATCCAAGGGAAGTGATATTTTATTACATAGTAATTATTATATAAGAGATCATGTACCTAATATCAAAAATTTAGTATCTTTAAAGAGAATATATATATAATCTGCACATTACATTAAAAACATAAAGTGCATATTGAAGAAAAAATCATTAAAATAAAAAATATCATTTTTTTAATGTTATCCTTTGAGTCAGTCAAGTATAATATTCTTCTAGGCTACCTAGGGAAAAGTAAAAAAATTAAAAATGTGTGGTCTTAGATGCTCAATATAGGATAAAATATCAAATTAAATACATATCTATTGGATACATAATATAGTGAGGATGTTTCATGAAAATATATCCATATAAAAGAATACATGAGAATAAAAAATAAGAAATGAGAGATAATATATTGAATGGATAACATGATAATGGAAATGCATAATTATGGAAATAATGATCATATTGTCAATACCTTATACCAATACATCGTGCATAAATGAAAAGGATAATATCATTACCCTATCTTAATTATCTCTTGGGACCTAATAATACACTAAGGGGATATAAAATTTCAATCTCCACTTATCACATAAATCATCAAATTTATTTTATCATAGAAGAAATTGAAATAAGTAACACTTTGTGTAATGTTAAATAGTGAACAACATGAATACTTGGATTAGTAATCATGAAGGATTGGCATACAATGTTTATCCATATAGAATAAAGTAATATACAGACATGTCAATAGTTTCCCTCAGTTCATAAAATGGTATGGATATCAAGTATAACATCCTTTAATTGGGATAAATATGTATATAGTAATCATAATGTGTATTATATGATAATAAATATTGTTAAAAAATGTTTTTGTGAATGGGATATCAATGTAATATTCAAATGTATCACTATAGAAGGAGAATCCAAGTATAATATCTAATTAGGGCCCTGGTGGATAATTCAAAAAATGTGTGATCTTGTTATAGAAATTCAAAAAAGTCCTAGTGACCCCTTAATTACATAGAATTACCCTTTTGATCTAAAATTATTTAACATCCCTTAATTAAGAGATACAATTACTGTGATAAAAATGGTTTTTCCTATAAAATAAGTGTATGGAAAGGTGTTGGTTAAAAATTTATCATCATGAAAGGTTGATAATGTGTAAAGATAAAGGAAATTATGGATCAATCCACACTTATAGATTCCATTTCAAAACACCACATATGTATAATAATTTGGATAATGGAGCATGGTACAGTTTTATGAATCCTAAGATAATTTTGATAAAATAACGGCTTAAGAAAAGGTTATAATGGGATGTATTTGGTAGTTACTAAAGGATAATACATCTAAGAAATGATAATTAAAAGTATCACTATAAAAATATGTCGACAAGATGTTTTACTTTTAAAATAGGTTATATAATAATCAATATCAAATGACCTTTTAACATTGTTTATTATATAAAATACATCAAAATTTACACAAAAAATGTTTTTTACAATGATTTTATTTTAATCGATGATAAAAAACTTTTAAAAAATTAAAATGAACGCATCATTATTTTCTCCTCATTTTTTCAATGCCCAGTTTTCTGAAACCCTATGCTCTATGACTTTAAAGAACCCACCCTTTTCATCCTTTGGCTACATTACACTATTGAATCCCTCCTCCTTTTACTACATTCCACCAACTTTGATTAGCTACTTCCTCTTTTATCCATGTTCCACCACCTTCAATCATCTATTAAATCACATTATTCTATTTTTTATCTTCATCCCTTAATTATGTCCCACCACCTTTGACCATCTACCTCTTCCTCTTATTGCACTCCTTATCCATCACATGCAATCTGTTATCCGTCTACCACCATATTTCCCCTCCTATTCACAGATCTACTACCTACATCCCCATTTTTTGGTGAGTTCTAAATTGTTATATTCTATATTTATAATATTTATTTATATTAAAGATAGGTTAAATTTAGGTATAATTATTGATAGATATGGATGCATGATTACATGTTTATATATATCCTTATAAGCATATATTGTATTCATTTTTAGATAATTTGGTTGTTTTTTTCATTTTCTATTAATTTTATTGTTAAAATTTGTTGTTAATTTTATTACCTTTATATGTTTAGTGGATTGATATTTTCATTGTTATATTTGGATTTATGTGAAATTATTTTAATTTTCAATGAAAAATATTGTGATTTTATATATCAATGTTTTTTTATATTTTTTTATAGATATGATTACTAGATTACAAGTTTATATATATATTTATAATTTTATGAATATATTTAAATATGTATAAATGACTATATGTTTATATATTTATATATGTTTACAAATTTTTAAATCTTTATATAAATATATTTTCACACATATGTATATTTATATCTTTATACGATATACACAATGTATATATGTTTCTATATGTGTGTGTGTTTGTTTTATTTAATGTATATATATAATTTATATATATGTTAATATATATTTTTAGGTTTTAAATTTATATTTTAAAATTTTATATGTCATAAATTTATATTTATATGTTTTGTGTTTATTTATTTATATGTTTTAAATTTATATCTTTTAAATTATTATGTTTATATGTTTTTGTGTTTTTGTGTTTATATGTTTATATATTTATATATTTTTATTTTATATAACTATATATATAATTTATATGTTTTAAATTTATATTTGGATGTTTATATATTTTTATGTTTAAATTTATATGTTTTTTCATATGTATTATATTAATAACTTTCTGTGTTTATATGTTTTATTTTTATAAGTGCATAGAAAATTTTAATCTATATGTTTATATATTTTCATGTTTTTAATTTATAAATTTTAAATTTATAAGTTTATATGTTCTAGATTTATAAATTTATATATATGTTTAAATGTTTATATTTTTAATTTATTCATAATTTTTATTATTGTTTTAGATTATTAATGGATTGTAATCAGATAAATGCATGAATACCTAGTGATAAATATTATAAAGGGTTTAACAATTTCTTGGAATTTGATAAATGGAATATTGAAAAGGGAGAAGTGTTTTGTATCCATGTGTAAAGTTTTGAATATAAGAAAATTAGGTAAATCATTAATCAAAGACTATCTGATTTTTTATGGTTTTAATCACAGTTATACATGTTGGATCTGGCATGGTAAAATAACAAAAAAAGTCAAAATCTAATGTTGATGAACATATTCAGTATGAGATAGAGGATCATGTTGATGAATTAATTCATGGTGTATGCATTGAAACCATTTGAAAAATGTTGAATGATTGTATGAATATATTGAAAACTCACAATTCCCAAGTTGTACTAAATTTATAGTGTTATCATCAATGTTAATATTGGTAACTTAAAATTAATAAATTATTAGAGTGATAAAAGTTTCACTTAATTGCTTGAACTTGTGAAAGAGTTACTTATAGAAAGAAACAACCTTTAAAATTCCAATTATGATGCAAAAAAATATATATTATTTCTAATGGTACTAGGTAATAAAAATATACAAGTTTACCCTAATGATTTTATACTGTATAGGAAGGTATATGGAGGTTTATCAAAATGTCCTAAATATGAGACATCATGATATAAAATGGATGGGAGATCCAACTATGAATCATTCTCAAGGGTGGGAATTAATACTTCTGCTAAGGAATTTTGCTATCTTCCTATAATTCCTCATTTTGAGGATTTATTTGAAAATTCAAATCGTAAAAATAGGTTAGAATGGTATACATATGAGTAAATCTTTGATTTAAACTTACATTAGCCTACTTATTAACCATAATAGAAAATATTTGGTAACAAATTTTATAAGTTTATAAAGTTATATAATGTGACTATGAAAAAATTTAATGAATTCATATCAAAGACTTAGTATCCAACATAGTTCATGGATGTTATTTTGGTAGTATAAAACCTATCCTGGTATATATATATGAAGAAAAAATATATTATAATGATCTTGATGATTTTTTGATCAAAATATCCTAGAAGTTATACTGATGTTTATCTATCACCATTTATTGATGATTTTAAATTTCAATGGTAGGTTTGTATTAAAGTGTTTTATGCATACATGAAGGAGTATTTTATTTTGCATGTTATGGTAAAGTTAACTATAAATAAATTTTCATAACAAGGAAAGATATCTCAATATAGTGTTAAGGGACATAAATATTTTACAATTTATAAATTAAGAACTTCCTATCATCAATTATAGAATTAGATAAAGATAGTTTGCATGAGTTATTGAATATTTTTTTGAATAAATCAACCTTATTAAGGATTTAAAAAGGTATTTAACAGTTTACATGTGTATGATTTTCCCCCACAGCCTTTGTTAAATGGAGAATATTATAATAAGGAGAATAAAATTTATGTCTCAATTGGGAAGATATAAAGTTTGAGTCATTAAAAAATTCATGGAAGAAATGTTCCATTTTATTTTATCTACCTTCTTAAATATTTTAAAGGTAAAAAAACATCGATTTTTTTCATATTGTGAAAAAATGTGACAATTTAATAAAAATATTTTTAGAAATAAAAGGAAATATAAAGGATGTATTTTGTGTAAGATTGAACTTAATATCTATGGGAATAATTTTGAAATTATCTCCTACTGTGAAAGAAAAAAAGAACATATTTACCTCTGACATGTCACGCACATTAAGAAATATTGAAACAATTTTTTTCAATGTCTAAATTGTATTAAATTACATAGCGGTTATTCTTTAAATGTAATAAATTTTGTTTCATTGAAGTATTTAAAGTTAATAATAATGAAATATCATGATTTATATGTATTGATGTAATAGATATAACTGATTTCACTTTATTTCATATTATCGATGCTTGTGATAAATTCAATCATAAAATTGTATTACTTTTTAAATTCCATTTATAGTAAATTAATAGATTAAGATTTGTTAAAATTATTTTATAATGAAGTTATCTTCATAATTTTTCAATTATAGATGTATGTTTCACCATCATTTTTTAATTGAATGGTATATCTAGTGATTCATCTGGGGTAATAGATAAGGATATGTGGTCCTATATATTTACATTGGATGTATACTTTTGAAAAATTTATAAAAAAATTAAAGGGATGTGATAATAATATGAATCTACCATAGGATTATATTGTTTATAAATATATATATCAGAGGATTTGGTTAAGTTATGTTGTTACTACTTATATGAAGTAGAGCACCATGGTCTCCCTATATCTCAACATTTGGTGTACAATAGTGAATGTAAAGGGATTCAAGGCTTAAAAGAAAATTTAATTTCATGTAATGTAGTAATGCAGGAACATTTCTATGTTTTTAACAACATAGGTGAGGTCTAACCCTATATGTCATTACATATTTCAAGATTAAAGGTGTGATATCCAGAAAAATAAAAATTTGTTGATGAATATGTATAAAAATACATTTGTTTCATGGTTTAAGGAGAAATTAAAAACTAATTAATCTACATCTAAAACTGTGAAATGGTTAGTTGTGGGACCATTTTTTATATAACCACATAGTCTGGTTTTCACATTAATGGTTTCAAATTTTACCTAAAAATCTAATATAACAAGAGTACCATTAAAAATAGTGTATTAATGGTTACTGTAGAATCATTTCATTTTTTTTAGTGAAAAATATAAAAAATGAAATTATGTATCAACAATATATTTTGGAGTTGTTGAGGTTATATTGGAAATTGATTATACTAAATTTCAAGTACTGATGTTTAAGGGTAACTTGGTTGATAGTAATAGTGGTTTTAAGCATAATGATTATGGATTTACACTTATTGATTTTAAAATATTTAGTTGCAAAGAGGAAGCATTTATCATGGAAACATATCCGAAGTAAATATTTTATGTTATTGACTCATCAAATGTTTAGTGGTCTATCATTTTGTAAGTGGAAAATTTATTTTTTTGATGATGATGTTAATGATGTTGTGGACTTATGAGATATTTATTCATATATTATATGATTATGTAAGGATAAAAATGACTATGATGTGGACTCAGTTCATGATATATGAAATGGTTATGTAGAAGGTATGTGGAAAAGTACTCTATTACTCTCTCTATTTTTAGGTAAATATCTATTTTTTATTTTTTTAGGAAACATACACATATAAAAACACTATTTTTAGCTTGGATATTTGAATCTATATGTTTTGATCATTTTTGTATTAATTTTTGTATTCATCAGTTTTAGTTGAGTATTTTTTGGTTAAAGAATCCTGGAATAATTATTTTTTTGTGGTAACATGAAGATATAGGTGATAGGTTTTGGAGGATAATTGTATAATCAACTTATTGAAGGAAACCCATATGTCTATGTTCTCGATCTATCAAAAATAAAACCAACCAAATAAATGAAGAACATAAAAATAGGCATGACTAAAATACAAAAAGCTTTATACACATTATTCTCGTAGGATTTTTATTGATTTAATTATCAAGAGAAAAATAATATACTCTCACCTCTATCTAGATGCCACCATCCAATATAATCCTCATTCATAATGAGGGGACCTTGTGATCTCCTATGTAGTTCTAGCACCTTCTCCAAAAATAAAAAAGGAGATCAGTGAAGAAGATATTTTTGGATATATATTATGATTTTAGTAAATATTTAATGGTGGATCATATACCTTTATATAGGTTTCCATAATTTAATTAATGGATTTTAGAGTTTTATTCCATCACATGGAATCCAAAATTTGTTATGAAAATGCATAACCTATTGGTGTTGCATAATCATTTAAAAATTTCAATTGATTATTTCATTTATATGTATCCATAAATGAATCAACATGTTGATTCATCAATAGGGTAAACCATGTATATTATATGGTAGTGTATATGCACTCAATATTGTAATCTTATCATACACTATGATAGAGACATCACATGCCTTATGTAATACCAACATATCATAATCTATGATATGATTCACATGTATATCATAGGATATAACTCAAGGTATGTCGTACTATATGATATACCCATCTTAGTGAATTTACAACAATCTCCCTGTTTTACTAAAATCCCATTGAGAATTTATATAAAAACTTCACATTTTTTTGGATCTATCTAAACTCTTTTAGATATGGTTTATCAAACTCTCTTCAATTTAGAAAAATAATTTGTCGAAAATATAATCCTTATTCTAAGGCCTAACTATGAGACCCTATAGGATTTTGTGACATTGATTAAAAAATATTAAAACCCGATTTCATATATTTAATCAAAGAGAGGCCTCTAGAAAACATCAGTGCTACTCAATCTATACAGGGGTATGGTGTTATCTTAGTCAAACATGTTTATATATTCATATGAAAATTTATACCATAATATGTATCTTATTCATCATATATATACCCATATAATCATATTTTCCATTACATCGAGTGGCCACTAGACATGGAACATGTCAATATAGTATATTGCATCTCATGAATTCTTAATTCTATGAATTAAACTAACCTGGTTGATGAATACATCATATTCCATTCATCTATTATAAGAGAACATCACATGTCCCTCATCCAAGTAGTTGAGTACATAAAATATAACTCAATTAATCCTAGCCATGTATTATCTCAATTTAACTCAATCAATGGACTATATGTCTTTTCTCATTATATGAGTGCACATATCCCATCATGGTTGAGTGCCAACCAATGACATGATTAGAAACAAACCCATTAACCCCATGTTTAGTTGAGCCTTGTGTCTTGAATAAGAACGGTGTCAAAGTATAAAGGTTCTCAAGTGAGGTATATCACAAACCTCAAGTAATATAGATTCATAATAATTAAACAACCCTAGGTATATCAATGATTATATAAAATTATATGTGATATAATTTGGAGGGTTCATCCAAATAATAAGTCTTGACATATTATTTCATAATTCTATTCTTTTTATCACATTTAAGACTCTTTATAATTAGTATATGATTCTATTCATAATAATCTTAACATATTATCACAACCCATAGTACTTTGTGATGATAATTAATAATAGAAAACTCAAAATCATACTTTGAGTGGATAATTATCATTCCACTATTAATTTAATATAACTTTAGTACACATAAATGAATGATAAGAAGGTATTTCCTTTATTATAAAATCACTATTAATTTAACAACCATTACAATTAATCTCTCATATATCTTATACCAATAAATTTAATATGACCCTAATTTTTTTATGATAATGGTTTTGTTAATGTATCTACTGTATTCTCATCTATAGACACCTAACATATCTTTATATTTCCCATATCAATGATATTTCAAATTATATGGTGCTTGTGAAATATGTGTGTGTTCATTTGGTGAGACCAGAGTTCCTTATTCTAATCAATAACTACATTGTTTTCATATTAAATCCCAATATCTCCCTTGGTACTAGAAACCATCCCATGTTCATAGATAAATTTATTTATCCAAACAACTTTCTTTTCAACATCTATTTTAGTGATTTACTCTACCTCCACTATTTAGTCCACTATAGTGGCTTGTTTGGAATTATTCCAACTGATAACTCCATCATTTTAGAAAAAAAATGAAACTATATTGAGATCTCATATCATATTTTTATAATCTGAAACTATCATCAGTGTAACCCTTAATAATGAGCTCATCCTCACCTCCAAAGACTGAGAACATATATTAACTTCTTCTTAAGTACTTAAGGATGTTCTCAATATAAATCTAGTGGATCTCACAAGGATTGGAACGAAATATACTTACAATTATCAAATTATTAGTAACTTTGGGTCGATTATATAACATGGAATATTTTATTGATCTTATAGAAGATATATAAGGAATGTTATTTTTCCGTTATAACTTATTAGAAGGATCTTGGATATTCTTAAGATATGTTCTATTAAATACTAGTAAAGAAACATGTTTTGAGTTCTCTATGCTAAAACACTTTATCAATTTACCAATATATGTGTTCTAACATAGTCCAAGAAACCTCTTTGATATATATCTATAGATCTTTATACCAATTATATTGGTTGTTTCACTCATGTCTTCCATAAACAGTCATTTTTCAAACCACATATTTACAGAGTGTAAATTTGGGACATCATTTCTAATAATAAGTATATCATATTCATAAAATATCAATAACAATACCACACTCCCACTAATCCACTTATACACAAGAATCATCTATATTCTTGATGTAACCAAATTCTATGATAGCATTATCAAACAAGATATTCCAACTTTGAGAATCTTTCTTTAATCCATAAATGGAATCTTGCAACTTGAAAACCTTAGTAGACTCATTTATAACTTAAAACCCTTTTTGTTTTTTCATGTACACATCCTTGACTAAATACTCAATAATGAAATAGATTTTTAAATACATTTTATATAACTCATAATAATAATGAGCTTCTATAGAATGAAATATCTAAATTTACTTTATCATCACAACTGGTGAAAATGAAATTTTATTATCAATACCATGATCATTTTATAACCCTTTACCACTTTGAATGATTTATAGGTAGACACTCTACCATCCATTTAAATTTTCTTGTAGAAAATACACTTACACACTATGGGTATTACCCCTTATAGTGCATCCACCATGTTCCAAATGTGGTTAGTGTTCACATAGTTCATTTTAGAATCAATAGATTTCTAACCATTTAGATAGATTATAATTCTCAATGGAATCTAGATAGGTAGTAGGTTCATCACCTTTTAACATTACTTCATCATAATTTTCAATAAAAAATCTATATCTCTTGTTTACTTAAAGAATCCTACCAGACCTTCAAGGATCTTGTGCAGCTTGAGTTGGTTCTTCTTCTATAAATCTTTATGGAATCAGATTAACTTCTATCTCAGGAACACTTCAGGTTTGTTGGTCATAAGCTTCTCTAAGTTTAAATTTCCTCCCACTGACTCCTTGACATATGTGATCATTTAGATGGAATACACCATGTTTTTTCACAAAAACTTTGTGTTCAATAAGATTATAAAAGTAATATTTCATTGTCTTTTTGGGATAACTAATAAAATGTCATTTCTGTGATTTAGATCCAAGTTTAGTGGAATAAAAATTTCTTACATATTATTCACAATCCAAAATACTCTTAAAAGACATAAAATGATGTTTCACAACCAATATATCATATGGTTTATTTATGACTACCATATATGTAATTTGATTAACTAGGAATGTGGAAATATCTAAATCATAAACCCAGAATGAAATAGGAAGTTCACATTGACTCATAATCAATTGAACCATTTATTACAAGGTATGATTCTTACTCTCAGACACACCATCCCACTTAAGAGCCCAGATTAGTTAGGGTACCACTAAGAGGGGGTGAATTAGTGGTACTTGGTTTTAAAAATTCATCCTTTTTGAATTAAACCCTTCTGGATGGTTAAATTCATGATTCAATCAAAGTAAATTCTCCCTTGTCTCATATGAAAAAGTAGTAATTAATGTTCAACACATAAGGATTTACAAGGTTTGTCCTAAATATAATATCCTACTAATTTCCAGGTTTGGGTCAATTTTTGAGACCCATATTATCACTAATATAATAGTGATTATAAGAGAGGAGAAGTGAATATCCTTGAATATTTCTAGGATATCTATGGATGGTATACAGTAAGTTCAAAGAACATATTTGAAATTGTATGATGACATAAATAATTTTGGGTGTTGTTTATCCTGGTACAACCGGCCTTTAGATTATCTCCTCACGATTAGTTGAATCAGATTTCCTATCCTCTAATGGGTATCTCAGCACCAAAGAATACATTCTCTTTAGATAATATATTTGACTACCAGAAATTTTTCAAATAGGTATCATTCAAGATGACTTCTCTTCTTGTTTCTTTAGGATGATATTCTCATGCATGATAGTATGCATGCATGAAAATTATTTATTTCCTCCTCAACATAATTTTCCTAATCTAACAACAATATAATCAACTTTCCTCGACCTCTTTAGAAATCTCAAACATTTCAAAGTTTTATCTCCCTCAATTCTTATCTCTTTCATCAATACATATGATATTCATTGTTGGGGAGTATTGTCTTATTGAGTTCTCAAATCTTGAAAATATTTCCCTAATTCATTTTTAGATTTTATATTTCTTAAAAACAGGAAAAAAAATCTATAATTTTAATGAAAATTTCCTTGAAGTTCATTTGAAGAAAATCCCCCTTAAAAATAACTGTTTAAATTGGAAATGTTAATTTCAATGATTCTATTTTTATCTGCCATAATGAATTTGAATTTCAATTATTAAAATAATTTTTCTTTATATTATCCTCATTTAACCACATTTATATCTCCACAAATTTAGTCTATAATCATACTAGATGACCGAGCTTGTAATATTTGGAAACTTTTATCATAGAAAAGCATTAACCGATTTATATCATCCAATTTAACCAAATTTTAATGGTAAGAACCATATATTACCTGAAAGGATCCTTAATTAAATAATATTTAAGGAGATTGTCCTTAAAAGGATGAGGATGTATCCTTATGAATCTCCCATGATCCTTATGCAGTTATTTATAAGGATAAAAGATCCTTATTCCATTGAAAATATACTTAAAAACATAAAATGTAAGGATAGATGATCCTTACAAAGCTAAATTTTCATTGTATGGATGAAATGATGCTTACACAAGTACAATTATAATTAATCAATCTATAATTATCATTAAAAAATTTGAAATAATCCTTAATAAGTGGTATGATCCTTACAAATTCCATGGATCATCCTTATGAACTCCCTTGTCTATCCTTATGTAGTTCATAAGGATAAATGATCCTTATGAAACTTATAATCACCACCATGAATCCTAAATTCCATGGTCAAAAATCATTCTATGTTATAGAATAAACCTTATATATATAGGTACTACTCTATGAATTTACTGATTTTTAGATCAAGACTCAAAATGAATCCTACACAGAGTGCAGGACTTAGCCAAATTTCCAGCCTCAAAGTTAGATTTCTAGTTTTTAAAAAATAATGACATGATGTTATAAATATATATCTATCTTCAAACATCAAAAAACACCTCAGAAACATTCTCAAACTTCTCATGGTTGAAAACAAAGATAGCTTCCTTAATAATTCTAGGGTCACTTTAATCTCCCCCTTTGGATTTATTGTCAACCTCATGCAGCTCTTTCTTAAAACTCAATATCTCATTCAAGAGACACCAAATTAGAGATTTTGCATGTTATAACCATATTGAAAAAACACTATAGGTTATATTTTTTTTTATGGAACTTCATCTCTCAGTGACAATAAAAATTTGAGTCAGGTGATAAGATGATCTCCCCCCTTAATCAAAGAACACACCATTTCAATTTTTTCCCTCTTTACACAATAAATACCTCTCCTAGGTACAAGTGAAATAAAGAGAATTATTACCTCCATATTTGAGATTCATGCACCTTTTACCCATTTTAAATTACAATCCAAATAAATGTGGGGGTTCTTCTAAATATTCTCAAAAAAAGAGGTAGGGTATGAACATTCTTGTTCATCCTTATTATATCAAATTTTTTATTTGGAATTTCCTTGGAAAAAATATTAGCAAGTTAGTCTCTAGTAGAAATTAATTTCAATTTTATATCACTATTTTATAAACTATATTTCATCAAGTGAAACATGATATAAATATTATTTTATCTTTAGTGTTTCATATAATTTTTAGAAATATCAATAACACTTTTATTTTAACATGAATTATTCAAAGGAATTTCAATCTTCACCCTCCAATATTTAATTCCTTCCTTCATCCAAATAATATGAGTAAAATAAGTCATAGTAGTCATGTATTCAGAATATTTTGTACTCAGTAAGGATAATTTATATTTCTTATATTTACAACTCACATAACCTCTTCCCAGTAAAAACAATCCTCCTGGGGTACACTTTTTATCACCATAATCACCCGACCAATCTGTATCAGTGAATCTAGAAAAATTTAGGTGTTTTATTTTTCTATAAAGTAGTAAAAATCACAATTTATATTTTATATATCTAAGGACTCTCTTGGTATCCATTAAGTTTGATTCCTTGGGATCACTTTGATAATTTTATTACAGACTCACTCCATATGCAATGTCAATTATAGAAATAAAAAATATATAATAGACTATTAATCAACTTTCTAAACTCAATTCAATCCATACTTTCACCTTAAACATATTTAGATAGTTTTATTAAAACTTGAAGAAGTGTAGACACAGGTTTAGATTTATCTATCAAAAACTTATTCAAAAATTATTTCGTAAATTTTTGGGATAGAAAGATGAAATTTTATTTTTTTTATCACTTTCGATCCTAAGAAATGTCTCAAATCACCTAGAATAAACATCTCAATATACTTCTTTATTTTTTTATAAAACTATTTCCAAGTTATTTTCTAATGAATTTAAAAGATGTTTCTATAAATGTATAAAATCACAATAAGTTCACCTAAAATCATTTCATTGATGTATAGGTTGATACCCACCTTTCCTTTAATGAATTAAAATTCTTTTAAAAAGTTCCAAGTCTTGAATACCAGGATTTCGGTGGTTAATTTAAACCATAAAGGTCCTTGTTTGGTTTTCACACCATTGATCCATCATTATCAAGCAATAAACCTTCAATCTAATCAATAGAAACCTATTATTAAAAATATCCATTCAAGAAGGAACATTTAACATCCATCTGATAGATTTTATACTACCTATAAGATAAAATGGAAAGGAACATTTCGATAGCCTATAACCATATAACTAGATAAAATTTCTCTTCAAAATAAACCCCTTAAACATGAGATTATCCTTTTCAAACAAGTCTAGACATGTTCCTTCTAACTTCACCTTTTTCATTTAGAATACCAACTTGGTCATAATAACATTTGTATTACTTTTCCTTAGAATAAGTTCCCAATTGGAATTACTTTCTATTTAGTCTAGATTCTCATTCATGTATTTTATACATTATTCATGTTTAATTTCTTCATCAACTATTTGTGGTTCTATTTGAGATATTAGAGTTGTTTGGTTATCACATATCATCTTAAATAAAGTTTGAATAAGTGTATTTTGATCCCCAAGGATAGGTTTAGATTCCATAGGCTTTATAAGACTTTATTACTTCTTTTTTTTCATTCATGGTAACATCCCCTTCATCACTAGTTACTTATAAGTCATATTTAGTATACTAAAGTTGATTCTCAGGTTATTCAGTTCTTCCATTATCTAAAAACTACTCATTATCTTCAGTAGAAAACTCAAAATTTACTACTTCCGGGGCATCATTTATGGGTTAATTTTCAATTATTGTTACATCATAATAATCAAGAACTTTGTAAAGTATTTTTTTTCTATCATATTTACCCCATTTAACTTGATAGATATCCCAAAAAGAAAACCTCTTCTACTTTCTCATCGAGCTTACTCGGCTTTGCATTTTTAATCTTTATCAAGAAAGGAAAACCAAACACCCTAGAGCAGTACACTATGAGATTTATTTTGTACCATAACTCATAGGAAGTCATGTTATATTTTTGATTCAACAAATATCTATTTTTAATATGGATTAATTTTTAAAAAACATCCCTCTAATAAAATTTTGATAGATTATGACCTGCTAACATATTCCTCCCCATTTCTACTAGACTCATATTATTCCTTTCAGCTACACCATTTTTATTGGGGTGTGTAAGGATTTATATATTGATGTTTAATATCCTTCCCATTTTCAAATTTTAATTTCTTAATTATTATCCCAAACTCTTTCTTAACTATTTTTTTCTAATGATTTTAAATATTTCCACTATCTAATATTTATGTTTTATAAACATCACATTGGTCATTATAGTGTAATTATAAGTAAATGTGATGAAATAAATATCACATTGAGTTGGATTAGGTCGATTGGGTCTAAAAAAATATGAATGTATCCTCCCTTGTGGATTAGGGGTATGAATTTCAACTCTTTTATAGTTTAATTTAGTAATTTTCCCTTTCTATAAGGTCTCACAAATTTCTTCCCCTCCTCTTTTAAGTTGTGGTTAGTACCTCATCACATCTCCTATATAGATTTTTCCTAAATTATTCTAAAAATATGACACAAAATTTTATACTATAATTTATTTTTATCCTTTGAACTCAACTATCTTGGGTTATTGAATCTCTAATATGAATTATATTTCCACTTTTACATTCACCTATGATAATAATATTTCCATATTTAATTATATTGATAAGACAAGTGTTTCTTATAAAAATAACCTCATTATCATAATTACACAATAAGATAAAAAAACCACTGGAAAGAAATTCAAGTAAGGAAGATAAGTCAAGAAAATTAATAATGACCAAGTTGCTACAAAGTAACTATTTTTCTTTGTGAGGAATCATTTGGATCATGAAGAAATCATTCATATACCACATAGGTAATTAATGAATTTGGTAAACTAGAAACATATCATTTTGGTCATCTACCCAGTCTTCATCATTTTTAACTCAAATATGGTAATTCCATGCCTTTTAAAACCTATTATATTGCACCTCCATTGTTTTTAACTTGAATTTAGTGATTACAATCTATATTATATCTATTAATGAAGCCTCTATTGTATTCTAGTACCCATCATCCACAATCCCAGTATACAGTCACATACTCCCTATATGGATACCCATTTTGAGAAAGCAGCTACCCAAAACCACCTATAAATATCCCATACCTACCTCATAATAGAGGATAACTGAACACATAAGGATAAATATGAATTAGATATAGATGAATATATCAAAATATAAACTTACTACATTCAAATACTTTAAGTAGATCCATATCTCCCATCATGTGGTAACTCCCATGTAAACAAAGGATTCAAAAGAAAGAAACAAGGAAACCCACAAGGCCCCCTTCCTAAACCAGTGGCCTATGAGGACCCTTTTATAAAAAATAATTCCCTAAGTCCCCACTCATGAATAAAAATTCCTATGTGTCCCTTATTTAATTAAATTTATCATGATTCCCTTCACAAAAAAATTATTTAATGTCCCTTCATAAATATAATTCCCGCAAATACCTTTTTCAAATGGGATTCCCACAAGGCCCCTTGTGGGGGTTTCTGGATTCAATGCCTTTGTGAGAACCTCCTATCCACATAGAAAAAAATCATATATGATATATAGGCCTCCTATGATATTTATTTCATTATTCTTAATGGAACCCAACCATGTAGAATCTATTCCCCTCATGATCACTTCACAAAGGACTCAAATTGTGGGAAAATTGACCTCCACTATGTCATATCCTCTACCTAAATATCCATAAATAGGCATCTTTCTTATATGTAATACCAAATTCATTATCATATAGGGATTTATCCCCTATAATTATAATACATGGGACTCCTCCTTAGGTATAATCCCCAACTCATTCCATTAAAGAACTATATCCCCCATGAGACTCATATATGGGCCTCCTCCTTAGGTGTAATCCTTAACATATTCTCTAAAAGGGGTATATCCCCCATTAGACTTATAAATAGACCTCCTTCTTAGTCTTAATCCCAAAATAATTCTCTCAAAGGTATGTATCCCTCACAAGACTCAAACATGGGTCTCCTCCTTAAGTATAAACCCTAACTCATTCTCTAAATGGGTTATATCCCCCCACAAGACTCATACATGGGCCTCCTCTTTATGTGTAATCCCCTACTCATTATATTAAAGGGATATATCCCAAGTGAGATTCATACATGATTCTCTTTATTAGGTTTAAGCCCCAACTCATTCTCTCAAGGTTATATATCCCCCATGTGACTCATGCATGGGTCTCCTCCTTAGGTGTAAGCCCCAGCTCATTCTTTCAAAGAGTAATATCCCCTATGAAACTCATATTTTGTCTTCCCATGAAAAAATCCACACTAAATCCTATATTTTATCATATTTTGTGACATTCAAATTCTAGTCAAAAAATGTAAAACTTCACACCAACATCCATAACACATGAAATTAAACTTCATGGTATGTTCCTAACATATGGCCTTGAATCGTGTAACCTAAGTGCATGTGTTTTGAATATTATTTTAGAATGATACCTATGACACCTTCCTGAAGTTCAAATACAACATTTACATTGTTTTATCTCTTCATATGGTCTATATTACATTTGATCACATATTTATGTGTCTATATTCATCATTAAATCCCCAATATTCTTCCTTGTCAGGCCACATTCCTTGTGAGCCTCGACGCCCTTTCTCATTGGGCCATACTCCCTTCAAGACCCCTAATTAATCCACTAGGTTCATATTACCTATAAACCATCCCACTAAAGGGTAATATTTTTTATGAGTTTATATCCTTCTTGTTAAACCATATTCCCACAAGATAATCCAACCAAATATCCCAATAGGCATATTATCTATAAAATAAATCCATCCTAATTGGATCATATCCCCTTCAAGGTCAACCGGAAAGGGTTTATTATATATAGGTCTGATATTTACCATTTATAGGAACCTATATCCTAAAATCACATTCCTCATGATGTAAAATTTCTTGGAATCATTAATGGGAACATTTTCATAAAAGGAACCATCATGGTCCTCAAGACCCGATATTAATTCACTATGTTCATATTCCCTAGAAACCATCCCATCAAAGGAGCATATTTTTATGAGTTTATATCCTACTTGGTAGGCCAAATTCCCCCAAGATAATTCAACCAAGTATCCCAATATGAATATTCTCTATAAAATAAATCCATACTAATTGGATCATATCCCCTTCAAGTTCAACCAGAAAGGGTTTCTCACATATAAGTCTGATATTATTCATTTTTAGGAACCTATTTCATAAAATTTCATTCCTCATGATGTTAAATTTATTATAATCATTCATGGAAAAATTACCATAAAAGGAAACATCATGGTCCTAATCACATTAATCTAAAGGGAAGATGTTAAATTTTAAGAGGTACCAAACTATATGGGTTCTTATTCCTTTCACAATGATATATAGGAATTCCCTCTTAGGGACCTAATCCTAACATTTTAAACACTAACTACTAGCATGGATGGAACTAAAATCTAGAGTGCCCAGCTATGTGGCTTTAAATAGAATAATTATAAAACTAATAATAAAAATATGAAGAACTTATGATACATATAGATTCTCTCATTTATGGATAACCTCTAATGCATATAGATGTTCTCATTAATGGAGAACCACATATACGTATAGTTATTCACATAAAAATTACAGTTTTGATTGAATCACTAGAATAATGGTAACCATTATTACATTAGGATTTGGGAAGGATTCAAAAACATATTGTAAATATATAATAGAGTCCTAAATTATTTAATATTTCCCCTAAAAAGTGTTTGATGAGCCCGACCTCTCATCATCTTGACCAACGCATGTTTTGAAGTTTCACTAGATAAAATACCCATACGAACTCCTGAATTGGGAATGTCTGTATAAAATGAAGATCACATAGAAATGTCATCAATGAGGGTATGATCTATTTTTCTATCCGAAATAAAAATGGTGAATGTGACATGAAACCTTTAATCATGAAATTGATCAATCGAGTATTCTCTTACTTGTAATGATGCATTTACTAGATTTATTGTTTTTTTACCCTATAAAAACTTATAGAATAGGATGTACCTTAAATCTAATATATATTTCATCATCATAGATATGGGTGTATGATAAATTTATTGTTATGTTTATGGCCTTAATTTCTAGGAGTATTTTTTCACCCATGCAATGCCTTCAGCAACAGATGTTCAATGTGCTAGTGAGGGAGTACTACCTCAATGGTATTATACCCACCCTAGAGGTGGAATGAGAGAACCACTAGACCTTAAAACCCTATGAATCACCTAACTATTATTGAAAGTACATGATTAATCTAGTGGTTCTTGTTTCCACTTCAAACCAAATTTGGGGGCCTCTCACCAAAGTGTAACAACAAGCACCTCCCTTACCTTTGGGAGGAAGAAAAGGAGGTCAATTGTGTCCTCATAAAAAACATGTAGATTCTTTATAAATATCCTATAAGCCTCCACTTCCACTGGTATTGTGAGGATTCAACCCCTTGGGAGTTTTTAGAGGATTTATCAGGGGATATCTTGGCCCCAACTATCCAAACCAAGGATCCTAAAAGAAGATCTCACCATATGTAACAAACCACAAGAGTAATGGAGTATCCCCATATTCCCAAAACTATGGAAGAATCTTGTTAGTATACTTTGATAGCAGTCAAATAGTAGGCATGAATCCCAACCCTCGCACATCAAGCCTACTATTACACTCTAACAGCATTAAGAGGAACATTCCAGCATATCCCCATTACAACTAGGGAGTAAGCTTATAATATTTCTCCATCCTATGAAACCCTTCATTATATCCCAAAAAAAATTAAAGAACTAGAGTGGGATCATTTCCCCACTCCTATAAGGGAGAAGGCATATATCCCTATTTCAATAAAAGAATCCCATTAGTATATTATGGAAGAAATAAAAGGGAAGGATTATATACCTGCTCAAGCCTTATATACCTATCAGTATATCCTAAAAATGGTAAAGAATTAAATCATAGGAATATAATGATAGCCAATAGGGTAAAGTCTTATATTTTTTCCCTTTCATCAGAATATCTCATTGATGTGCTTCATGGTCTACTCGAGTGTGATCCCATATCCCCACTCTCATTTAGGAGGATCTTCAATATGTTCTAATGAAGAATAGAGAATGATGTCAATATAATTTTCTCATTACAACTATATTTCATTGGTATATCTTGGTAGCTACTTTAGGGTACAATCATATCCCAAACAACTTCATAGTAATTCATCAACATATTCTGATGGTCACTTTTGAGAAGGCCTAAATTCATGATCCTCTTCAGACTGAGGAATATCACTGTTATATCTTGATAGAAATCGAATAGAATGCATACATTTTTTATATTCTAAATAAACTCATCTGTATATTCTAATGGTGAGAAAACTTGAGGCACATATTCATGCCCAATATTGATAATTTCTTTAGAATATCTCAACTACAATATGGGATTTGTCTAGAATGGCTACCACCTAAGAAGGTAGTTGTGCACATTGCATGAACCCATCCACTCGATGGATAACACACAAGATTAAGTATCATGGAGGGTAACATAGAATCTAGGAGTAGATCCATATCCTCACCTTGATAAATAATTGGGTCCTTGAGTCCCTTCAACATATCTCGATGTAAACCTAATAATCTACTAACTCTTTATTAGAAAGAGAAAAAAATATTCATCTGTGGATATCGTCCCCATGGAAATATGGTCAATAAATCTGAAGGTTATCCCCAAAGAATCCACCATGAAGGTTCTACCTATATAAACATAAAGATAAATCATTGGAACCTTTCTCATTATAAGAGCTATGAAAAGCTTCCTCACTGCCTAAATATAAATCGAATAGATGGTAATTCTTTTACAATACATAAACAATGTTCACCTTGAAGGTCCTCCTCATGGAAACTATACCATCTATCCGAGAGGTCCTCCCTGTAAAATATTCTATAAAATTGTTCCCTACAGGTGAACACTATCTCGGAATGGAAGACCTCCCCATGGTGGTAAACATGAATATAACTATAGAGGCCCTTCCCATAATTCCCATTGTAAAGGCCCAATCTAAAATGACATTATGTCACACTATAAGGATCTTTACCATACATAGAATAACCTAATGATTCCCTCATATTGATAGAATGTTGAGGGTTTAAGATCAATTACACCAACTGATTCATCAATGATTCATGATATTTCATACCATTCAATAGATAGTCCAGGAAAATGGTTATCATATAAAACTCCCCTAGAAAACTTATTATTTGATGCAATGGAGGTTCCAAACAATGATTCTCCCTTAATTAGGGTATTTTGGAAACAATTTTTCTAATCAGACTATGTAGAGGAGTCCATATCATAAGATGAGGAGAATGCTATTATTATAAATAAATAACTATATGAAGATAATATACCATTGATTTTTTGTCCCATAGACACCTCCTAGTATAAAAATACCAATACATTGAAATAGGAATTCATATATTACATTCACATTAGTCAGCATATGACTCTCTGTTATCTTAGGAAGAAATAATTATCATATAGAGAGTATGCCGATCACATTAAGGTGATAAATGAAATTTTAAAATATATTAAATGGGCTTCTCTTTTATTTGAACTGTATACAAATAAAGTAAGGTGGTTCAAAGATCTCTAGCATGCATGCCATAGTGCTTTGAAGGCTTGATGGTAGTTGATTATTGATACCCCACATGTTGTACGTATATGAGGTTGGGGAAAACATGAAGCATTAAATTTTACCTTTCTCTATATCCAGTGGTAGATTACACTAAGAAAGGCATCATGTGATGTCATTATCTTAGGACAAGTTTTAGGATTGAGTTCCATACATGCTTGAAAGTTTGTCTAATAGAATCTCATTGTCTCTAAATCTCATAAATAGCATAATCAGTGAGTGTGGGTTATCAAAATTAACTTTCACTAAGCTTCCAAGAAATTAAATTAATCATCATACTTGATAAAAGTGAAAGCCTTGATGGCATAAAAACCATCAACAGAAATTATCTCACACCTGGAACACAAACAGAATTTATCCCATGATAATACTAAATCATAGAAAGGATGGAAGGTATCAATAATAGTAATCATAGTGGAAATATTTGATAAACCACAACCCACATGGATAGGGAATATTTTACCACCACTAACATCCCTGGGATCCTCAAATACTTAGTGGGCCCAAGATATAATGATGGAGGGATCAGGTCAACCCCAACCTATAGGGTAGATGGAATTTATATTAGAACCTCCTCCTCCCCTATATAAATAAATTTTCTATTATCTATGGGAAACATCATAAGATAAACCTCTATATTTCCACCCATTTCATGACTTATCCTTATCTTTAGGAATGCACTCGAAAAATAATTTTGAGAACTCCATCAGGATTACTCATCAAAAATCACTCATAGGGGACCATCATGTGGAGAAAGTAAAACCTCATATAAGACACAATATAAAGTGTCCCCTCATGAAAGAAAATGATGAAGGGGATTTCATTTTTTCCCTGGAAAGATGCTCAAAAGAAAAATAATCCCTTTATACTTCCAATGAAGACATGTTTCATGTAGTTCATTATGAATCAATGAATATAATCAGCTTTGGACTAATAGATAACTCGAGACACAAATTCAGTTTTGAAAAGTAGGATAAGGAATTTTTCATTTGAAACATGGTTCACAGTGAAACACTTGAAGAGTGTGTATGTACCCAACACTAGAGATAGGTTCAAAAATTGGATGCTCCTACAAAAAAACTCACATCTATTCAGTGAGCTTCAACCAAATAAAATGGTATGAGTGTGGCCACATTCCACCCAACACTTGAATAAATTTAGGATCGCATCATTGAGGAAGGATTTTTCTAGTATGAAGAATAATTTGTGGATACATGGTGACTCAATTTTAAATTAATTAGGGGAAATATTCTTTTTAGGTATAAATTCTAGGATGAGACCAATATTTATCCCCCTATATATCTTTCTTATCTTGAGAAGACTTCCCAAATTTTAAGGGTAAAATATAATTATCCAACAAGTTCTAGGATTAAGAAATTAGTGAATCAAAATTTTATGGACAAAGAATATCAAGAGTGCCCTCCACTAGGGTGATAGTTGAATACATGTAAATTTAGATACTCTAGGCTGACTCGTTCTGGATATCAATAGTAGACATGAGTGAGTTGACTATATCATGTTTCACCTACTACTTCTACTTGAGTTTCTTACCATCCAATAGTCCTAGAGGATCTTCTAAAACCCATTGAATTTATTCTTACTTGAATGGAAGCCAATGAATTATAAGAAATATCAGTGAAACTAGAGATAAAATCATATCCTGGATGGGTTTATAAGACCCCTACTTTCCCAAATTCAAAAGCTTAACTTTTCAAATATTTAATGGTACCAGAGACTTGGAAAAATATTTTATGTACTTTGTGTCTTTGTGGGGCCCTATGATGGGAACTATTGAGAAATAAGGAGTAGCTAATATCATATGCTTCATGAAGACTCTGGAGGGGCCATCATTTTTTTGGTATAAAAAATTACTAGATTAATTTATTGTAGTTTAAAAATACCTTCGTCAGAAATTTCTATACTGGTTCAGCTTCATGCTGGGAAAGATAATGATAATTGATCTATCCAATTATAAAAAGAGATTGAAAAAAGGGTATTAAATTTCATTACCATATGGAAGGTTCTAACTTATTACTTAAACATGAAACTTTTATAACAGTAGTTTTTGGAGATATGTATAGAAAATCTATGGGATGCATTGTAGAAACTATTGATCTAGAAAAAACCCCCCAATGGATTCTGGGAGTTTGAAAAATTCACATGATGGTTGTAGGATTGTATCTAGTGATCAAAGGAAAAATATCAGCCAATATTAAAAGCTCAAGTAAATATATTTGGAAAAGAGAAAATGGAAACATCTATGCTAAATTTAGTACCAACACCGGCTCTAATACATAAACTAGTGAAATATCATATGATGGATCCCTTTGAATGAAAAAAATAACAAAATCCCAAATATGAGTGAATAAAAGATAATTAGAATTCACTATATGAAGGTCATAGGAATAAATTTTATTCCTTTTTAAAAGATCGCTTTTTGGGGTACTTCATTTCTTCCATGGAAAAAATTATTGAGTTTCCTGAGGTCATGAAACTCAGTGAAATTTACCTCAATAATCAACCCAATTATTTCCCTTACCATAGAATGTTGGCACATAATAACCAAGAATGATATGTATTTAAATAAATTCTCTATATGATGGTTGATTTTGGGTGGGTAAAGTTGGGAAAACCCTTGGCATAGGTAACTTTTTTGACTTATATCTCACCATAAGAGAAACAATGATGGAAATAAGTCCCTAGTAAGGGCATGAAAAAATTTGATGAATTAATGACTAGAAAATTGATCAACTGGACCTATGATATCCTTAGGGATCAATATTGATAATTTACTTTACATGGGAAAATTAGATCTGTATTCATTCTAACAAGATAGATGGTATCAATATTCATAGGTATTTCACTAACAATGGTTCTTAAATCAATCTCATAATGATACAGACCCTCTAATGTTTGGGTTGCAGTGAGTCCAACTAATCTCCCTTCACTCTAAAAATTAAAGGTTAATGCAGGAGAAATAAAAAACCACTCAAATGAATCAAAATAAAATCTTGGTTCAAGGAACTAATCTCTAAATCTGATTTCATGGTCATCAGCCAAGATATAACTTTTAATGCTCTGATGGAAAGATTTTGGATTTATTTTCACATGTAAGTTCCCCCATCATACCACCACTGCCTAAACTATTCTATCAATGGTAAATTTGGAGTGTTTAATAGTGATAACTCCACTTTTGAATATTTTTAATCGTAATATATATACATTGGGTTCTATAAAAGGGAGGGAAAACATCTAGTGATAGATGATGATGTCTAGATCCCTTCCCTTAATGGTCTATAAATGGATCCCATTAATCCATTTAATGAACTCAGTGAAGACTATGTATTTTCCAACAATTGTATTAAGGAAATCTCTTTGAATTTATGGATTCATTAGGTCATGTGAATCCCATTTGAAAGTTCAAGTCATCTAATTAACTTTATTTCATATGAAGGTAAAGTGCATGTACTCGCTAAGTAACCTCCACTGTAAAATAAAAAAGGAAATCACACCTTTTTTGAAAATCAATCTGGATCATGGGAACCTTTATATGAGGTCCATTATAACTAATATTCAGACTATGCAGCTGAGGCTATTAAATATTATAAACCTCAACCTTAAAAATAAAGAGGATAGCATGGGTTTTGAGCACATTTTTCATCATATTTATTATATTTAGTACATCATATGGATCTAATCTTACATAATAAGGATGTGATCCCAAAAAAATATAGTAATTAATTGAATGAAATCCTCTTATTTGTCTTCAAGGATAAAAGAGATCTCTACATCATTGTCAGGATCAAAAAATACCTACACATCAATAGAAAAAACTAAAATTTCCCCTATATCATCCTCAGCATATATTATAATTAGCACATCTTCTACCCCAGATGATAGTGGAGAGAAAGGAAAACAAATCCAGGATACCCCTGATAATTATTACCATTCATTGGAACCCATAGGATCCAAATAAGCCTCTTACTCATTCACACAATATTTAAATATCCCAATGATTCCTTTTGGATCCATAAATATTTCTTCAACTCCCACCTCCAATTAAATTGAGATAGAGGTTAATCTTAGAGATGTCCCTTAGATATTTGAGTAAAGTGTCTTGACTGTTATTGATAAACTCATAAAGGTGAATCTGAATGACCTTCAACCTAAATGAATCAATTTCTCCAAGTCCCACAAATATCAGGAGACATACATATCCCTTATAAAATATAATCAGTATTTATTTTCCTGTAAATACATAGAAATACAAGTACTTTATCTTGATGTGGCTACAAATAATCTGGGACTTCCAAAATATCATTGTGGATTTAAGCGTATATCCAAGATAATGTATCACACCCATGCTTTTAAGGTGGAAACTAAAGTAAAAAATATTTTCAATAAAAACTTCATTTAGAAACTCCAATACATTAAATGGCTCACCAATATCATCATTATTAAGAAGAAGAATGGGCATATCATATTTTGTATTGAATTAAGGGATCTCAACCAACACTACTCAAAAGATGATTTACTGGTCTCAATAATAAAACTTTTTATTCACATAATAGATAGTTTCCAATCCCTCTCTTTTATAGATAGATATTTTGGCTACAGCCATATCAAGGTGACCCCTAAAGAAGAAGATTTAACCACTTTTAGATAACCCCATGGAATATATTTCTAACAATTAATTCCCTTTGTTTTGAATAATTTTGATATTATATATCAATTAACTATTTACCATATCTTTAATCACCTCCTAGAGAATATCATGGAATGTTATGTCGATGATCTTATAGTTAAATACCAATAGTGTTATGATCATATTACTGATCTTGAAACAAGTTTCAACAGACTGTGGAAACACAACCTTAAAATTAATCCCCTGAAATTTTCTTTTAGAGTGATATTGGGAAAATTCTTCAACTTCATGGTGCTTCATTATGACATAAAACTCAACCCTGTATATCCTGAAAACCCGTACTCTCAAGTCCAGTGCTATAAACACATCCTTTTATAAATTAACATTGATACCAAGTGAGATGATAAAATATAAAATTTCAAAAACTTTACATTTTATTATATATCATAATAATCTCATGTAACTTAGATAACATTTTGGTTTAGTGTATTTGAGGACCAGTTACATAAGTATTATATTTTAAAAAACACTTGAACATTTCTCTATAACCAAACCATGATAGACACCCTTCTAGGATTCTCATGATTTATAATAATATTCATAACTTGGGGAAATTGAAACATAAGAAAGGGGTAAGATAATATTCTCAATACGGGTAAACATATGTGGTATCAATCAAATATCATAGTTTATAAAAATATGAGCATATAGAAATAATCAGGATACATAAGAAAGTTATACCCATTAAATCATAGATCATAAATCATGACATGAGGAAATATTAATGAATAAAAGGAGTGTAGAAACATTATCCAACAAACATAATCCATGATATAATAACATAATAATGATAATAATCATAAATCTATGACATATTTAAAATATGGAACAAAAATTAGTAAAGTGAAACATTACTTTCATGAGCCTCACTATCAGTGCCCACACTTATAACAAACTAAAATCTACTCATGAATACTTATCTCATTAGATATAAAATTTTAACCAATGCATTAGAAGGAGGTATAGTACCCTACTATCATCATTTATACTTATGAGTGACACTTGAAAATCATTAACTTATCACATCATAATGAATACATGGAAATAAAATGAGTTTCATAAAATTTTAAAATGAAAATCATTCACTTTTATAGCATAAAGAACCCATGGTAAGAAAATGGGTTTCATATCCTTTTAAAATGGAATCCTAACAAGATAAAACCATGTAAAATAAATGGGTATCCAAATATATTCAATAACCTTATAGGTAAATACCATTCAAAAATAATAATAAAACTCATGGTATTTACACCATATAGATAAATGGTATATGGTTAATTCAATAATTTCATCAATCAATCAATGTATGGAATCTAGTTGAACACCCTTCAATATAAGAAATATAAAATAATGTATTCATACAACAAATTAATTAGAATAGAATTTATGCTTATTCATGGGGAATGGTGGGGAAAAAAGGAATTGATGGATCTTATATTTTGAAAGAATTATTAAAGAAATATTTTATAACACTAGGAGAAATTAATTTCTTTTAAAAAATATGAAAAATTTTAAATAAAGTTTTATATTAAATAACAAAGGTAGTGGAAATATTTGTTCACATGGAAAATGTTTAATTAGAGATGATTTTCACAATTTGATGAAAATAAACCATATATAAAACATTAAAAATTTATTTAAAACATTAAAATATGTCTAAAAAGAATAAAATATTATTAATAAATTATTTATGAATATATAATTTAATTCAAAAAACATCCAAATAATATGGGAATGTAAAAAGGGAGGTTCTCAGTCGAAAGGAAAATGTAGGGTTGATTTCCTTACAATCAGTAAATAATGATATAATAAGGGAAATAAAATAGGGATAATGAAAGTAAAACCATAAGAATAATAATATTAGAATAAAATTATAGGGTTTTTAGAGATAAAATTATACAAATTTCCTAGATTCGTTATCTTTCAAAAAATATCTATTTGAAAATGAGATTGGTGATGAAACCCTTACAAAATTGATAATGCAAGAATAAAAGGAGATTGAGAGGAAGATAATGAAATGGAAATTAAAATCTCATGAATTGGAAGATATTTAATACATTAAAGTAATATGGAAGTGAATAAACCATATAAAATAAATAATGGTGTTTAATGTCAATCAAGTCTTGTGAAATTTAATTTGAGATAAAGAACCCCTTACAGCCTTAGAAACTTTCAAGCCAAAAACCATTGAAGGATAATATTTCAAATGAACAATTAAAAACCATGAATAATGAGAGTATCATGATACAAAATATTAATGTTTAATTAGATACACCATTCCAAATAAAACATGGTGTATAATAACATATATGTCTTAAGGGGTAAAAATTTGAGATAAGAAACGCTTGCCTTAATTCATGACTTCCACTAAAGTGCTTGAATATATTATATAAAAAACAACTATCTTAATAATATATTTTAGAAAATTATTTGTATATATATTCTTTTATAAAATTCATTTATAATTATTATATACATTTATATTATCTATTTATTATCTATTTTAAATATTGGGTGAGAGTAATCTTGATCCTTTTAAACTAGTTTCATAATAGCGGTGTTGTTATTAATTCTTCTCAAAAATTTCATACTTAATAGATTATACATGGTAATTTGATTTATTTTTCATGATATTTTATAAATTTATAATTTCATTTAATGATTTTTTAGTTATAATTCCTATAAATGGAATTGGATACAACCATGTTTTCATGATCTTTAACAAACGAATCATGGTATCTTAAATAATTAGTTTAATACTAATATTACCATTCCAAAAACAAAAAAAAATAATTATTCATCTATTTACATCATATTCCATCAGTAAATAAGTTCTCATAGTCATATATGATATTATTTTATATCATGGTTTAAGTAGGTGGTTAGACCGGCCCAAACTTGAACATACCATAATTAATGGATTATTATGATTATAAAAATTGTTTATTTTGGAATAATAACATTATTATAGAATAATAATTATATTATTTATATAATTTCAATTTTTTGAATCATATTTTAATATATTTTAATAAATAATAAAGAAAATATTTGAAAAATGAGATATATTACATTGTGGATGCGGTAGTACACACAATGCACGGTTAACGTTGTCTTTTCTCAAAGTGTGAGAGGTAATGGTGGTGGATTATAATTTATCTCTTCATAATTATAATTATATTATATGTATCACAATTATTCCTCAACATTAATTTAATATTTAGTGAAGATTGGTGATGATGAAAAAAAAAGTCGTCGCTTCATAGTGGTGATAGTTAATATAACTCGCAAATGACATATTCATTTATCTTAATAGAAATGGAGAAAGGTGGTAAATAGTTATACTATTAGAATAATAAAATTAATTGTGAAAACAATACTGATTTATTTATATGTTAATTATATAATTATAATTTAAAATTTAAGATATAAAAGAAAATAAGTATGGAAAATGAGTACTCATATTGAAATCTTTGTGCTTTCCTTGGAGAATTCCTCAAAAATAGAGGTCTTAATCCGATATAATGTGACTAGAAGATAAAATAAAATGAATGGGATTATTGGGGAATAAAAAAGGGAATATTTTCAATAAGAAATCTAATTATTTGAATGATCTTAAAGGGGTGGTGAGATACCCCTTTTATAATGGTGAGGATAGAATTTTGGTAAATATTACAACTTAATATAAAGAGAGCACATTTTTCACATGTCAGAAGGACTCCAAAATGAATAATAATGTATTTTTGATGATACAAAGTTTATAATATATAGTCCATAAATTTTCACACATGTTTTAAACATGTTTCTAAGTCATTTACTCTTAGAATTTTCACTTTTGTCATTTTTGGTTTTACCATCGTACTATAGTAACTAATTTTTACCAAAGTAATTAAATTTTAATGTCTAAAAATAAAATGTTAATTATTACATAATTTTTAAATATTTATTCAAAATATTAAATCTATTTTATTAGATAAAATTTCTCTGTGTAATTAAAAATAATTTTAACATTACCACGTGTAAAGCATGAAAACCTATTTTTATAAAAGATATATTTTTAAGCTTAAAACATATGTTTAGGATAAAATTATCAATATATTATATTTTTATAATATAAAATGTTTTATTATAAATTAAATAAATGTTTTGTTTCTTTAAAATCAATCCAAAATTTAATTTTACCAAAAAAAATATTTATTTAAAAGAAAAGACCAAAAAATGTTTTATTTAAAAATATTACTTAATTTGTTAAACATGGGTTTTATAAATTAATAATATTATTTTTAAATGTATAGTTTTACTCATTAAATATATATTTTATTATTAATTGTTTTATAAGTTTTTGTGTTATACTTACTTCTTGATATTTTCATAAATGATATGATTTTAGTAAAAACTGTATTTTTAACTATTCACCTTTAAATTAATTATTTTTGAATATTTAAAAAATTAACACTAAGATATTTTTAAAATTAAACTGAAAAAATTAAGTTCTTTTTATAAAATTTAAATTATAAAATTTATATATATATTTATTTAAATTTAAATACAAAAAATAAAGAAATGTTGTTTTTATAGAAAAATGAATTTTTAAACTTCAAGTGTATTTAAAGTTATTTGATATAAATTTATAATTAATTTATTTTTTAAATGTTAGTTTATAAATATAAATATTACTTATTATAATAAATATTTAATTTTGATCAATTTAATTTATTAAATTAAAATACATAAACTTTTTATAGATGGTTCTTCGAAGGAATCCTTTTTTAAATATTAATCAAATAAAGAAAATAATAATATATAACTATTTTAATTGATTTTTATCTTTTTATCTACTGATGATAATATTTTTCATGTAATTTTTATATTTCATGGTTTATTTTAGTTGGGTATTTCATTAGTTCATTATTGTGTGTGACATAAGTTATTGAGGATAATATTAATTCAAAGGGTCTAAAATATCGAGTCATTAAAACCCTGAGAAAACCAAGTCAATCCTTGTCATGCCACCTCCTCAAAACCTCAAATATTTGATAGGACTTTAAGGATGCATCTCCTACATCAAACACTTCATATATGACCTTGAGGGAAAGTGTTTTACCTTCACAAATTTGATAAAGCGAGTCACTTTTTGGTGGGACAAATATTTTCAAGAAGCCTTCAATAATCTCAAACAATACCTTTTGATCTCATCGTTATTAATGTCACCTATAGAATGAAAGATGCTCATTCTACATGTGTTAACCTTTGAATGATCACTCGATGCCATTATTTCATAGAAGAATAATGGAGGGAAAATAAAAAAGTCTCTAATATCTTAGAAAAACCATGTTGGATATCGAGACTTGATACTCTAACACTAGAAATAGTTGTCTTGTATTAATACTCATAGTTAAGAACCTAAGACACTATCTATATTATTAAAAGATCCATTTGGCCTCTTGTATTGATCTGGTCAAGTACATCTTCAATATTATAATTCTAACTGGGTTCCTGACATGGTGGGTAGTCATCCTGTAATAATATGACATTCATGTCATATCTCAAAAGGTATTTAAAAGGTATGCAATGTCTAATTTCCTCACAACACACCCTACCCTAGAGATATCACTACTAAATTTAGAGATTCCCAATGAATTATTTTTCTATGTTCATGTTACTCACCAAACATGGGAGATTTATTTTTATAGTGCCTCTAAAAACCTAATAGGAAGTAGGATGGAAAATCCAAAACTCAACAGAGTTAGCTTGGGAATTGTCCTTATATCCCTAGTAAAGGAAATTTTACCCTATTCCTTATTATTTTCATAGGGTTTCACTAATAATTAAGTAGAGTATCAATCCATCATATCAATCTTATAGATGGACCTCTAAATACCAATGTCATATTTAAACATCATAAGAGTTTCATATTTGGTGATTAAGCATATTAATGGTGAATATGTCATTAAGAAAGAATAATCGATCCCTCTAGATGGTTATGTATAAGGTTTTATAATGATAATTTCTCTCTAAGTTAGAGTTTTCTCATATCCCTTGTTCACAGAATTCCCATGTTGATGTGTTGTATAATGCATCCACATCTTTGGTATATTCAAACCAAGATGAAATAATCATCCACATTATTCACTGCAAGGTGGTATCTCCATTCACCAGCAATGACATGGAAGATATCAATGAGGTAAACACTACCCCATATCATGGAAAGTTGATATCCTCACTACCTGATAATTCCATTATATAGATTTCCCCATATTTAACTAGTTCTAAGGTGGATTTTTTTTGTTGTTCCAATCTAATAAAGATCTTATCCAAAAGAATGAAATGAATTTCATTCTTTACGAAGGCTCGAATTCTCATAAAGTCATCTAAAAATGATCCTTTGATGGATACCTACTTAGATATGTTGAATAATGAGAAACCATTATTGTTTTACAAGGATTTCATATAGACACCTATGGTACTAATCAATTATGAGCCAATATCTCCCATCAAATAAAGAGTCATGGATACTTCTAGCTAACAGTGACACAAGATTACATGGAATTCACCAGAAAATTCCATTATTTCCAGACACATGCCAATATCATTCATCAACCCCTAGAGTTTCTTCATACTTCTAAATATTCATAATCATTTTACATATAAGGGATTTATATCATGGGTTTATATCCCCCAAAAATATCTAGGTAGTTCAAACACATCCTTACTACCACCAATTTCTTCTCCAAGTGGTTTGAGGCTATATCCCTCAAGGAATCCAGAACAAAGTCTATCATTAATTTCATGAATACAAACATTATTACTCATTTTTTTTGTTATTATCACAATATTAATGAATAATGACGCTAAATTATACACTTTTTAATTGAAAATGTTGTATCAGGAGTAAAATAATCATTCCAACCATTCATCCTTCTACTGTGTGGTGGAAAATGGATAGGAATAGGATTCTAATAAACCTTTTTGTAATATACTCTAAAAATATTGGATACATAAAATAAGTCTTGTATTTCTAAACTCATGTAGTTATTATGGTATTATCACACTATAATGTATACTATCATTCAAGAGAGCCCATATTTTCTTATATATGGAATAGAGGAAGTTATACCCTTCAAGTTTTGGCTTCACACACCTTGTGTAACCATTTGTTACCAATTTTATGATGATGGATAGTCCCATAAGTGGATGGATGATTTAGAAAGGCTTTATTAGAAACTTTTATGCACAATACACATCCTATAAATCCATCATAACTGGTTTTCATAATCATTAAACAAGAAAGTTCACCACTACCTATTCCTTTAATAATAATTGGTGTTGCCTTTGATGAATCTGATGATATCTAAAAGAAACTTTGAATCTTGAACTCAAATGGGAGTTATCGTATTCCACATACAAGGTACACACTAATGGATAATATTCCATGATCAAAATGGATGGATTATGTATAAACCTTCTAATAATGCAAAGTTTATAAATAAATACTTTGCATAACTTCATGTGCGGTGTAGGTAGTCCTAGATACATGTATTTAAACTTTATATACACTTTTCAACCTTGTTGCATGATATTAAAATGTATAGTGTTCATGTATTGATATCATGACATAAAACTACATGATTTTTTTATTAACTCCGCTAATATATGCTTTAGTGAAGTGTGAGTAATCTTCCAATTATCTTATGTTTCCCGCACCATAAATGAATCACGTGAGCTTAGATTTCCCAGTCTATTGATATAATTAGCATGATTTAGATTCACAACATCCAAAGGTAGGAAACATAGTCTTGGTCACATAACATAAAACTGTATAATGTAAGTCTCTCCATACTTATCTTCCTAAATTGTTTGTGTGGGTATGGTAGGATTTTCCACCTTACATGAGAACCTGATCCATGTGAGAATTTTTTGTACTAATTCCCTTTCCTCGTCCATTGAAAATTACTAATATAAAATATCTATTATAATAAATACATATTTCTTGATTACTTTTGTTATAGTATATGTAGTGATGACCAAACTTCTAGACCCATCCACAAGATCGATTGAAATTTTTCCCCTCAATGTTTTTTAGTGCAAGAACCCTATATTCATGTCAGATTACATCTCCTTTATCAACAACAAGATAAGGTTTTTCTAATTTCCACCACATATAATCGCTATGTATGGATTGATTCATATTACTTTAGGATACATAGTAATGTTAGGATCTCATATACTTGTACCATCCATGATTTCTAATCATAGTTATTGTGCCCTAGTGACGAGACACTTGTTAATTCACATCATGTTGGATTATTCCTTCTCTCCCCAAGGCTCCCATTTCACTCCTATTATCCTATACCTAAGCTATATTAGTATAGAGAGGCTTATATAATAAGAACTACATGTATCCTCATTCTTGTTACCTCAGAATATATAGTGATGCCTAGATCTCCTATCTTAGGCCCAACCAAAAATTAAAACCAAATGACCCCCACTTCATCTCAATGATTAGATCCCTTCACTCACTTCATGTTTTTTGAAGGATCCAATTATAGGGAAAATCCCATATCCTAGTCCACCCTACATGGCCTTAAACTTCTTAGAGTATCCTATTTTTTGAAACCTCTCTCTCTCATGTATGATCCATATCTATGATAAAGGCCCACTTTTCATCATATGTTTCTTTACCTATGAACACATTCTAAGATAAAATTCCCCTTATTTATATCCTAGTGTTTTGGTATTGCAATATTCATCAGACTCCATTGATACCCTGTATTTGGAAGGAATAAAATATAAGTCTTATAAGTAAAACTATAAAATGTGTAGCACATTATCCTTATCGTATGATGTTAAACTTCATAACTTATGTCTATAAAACATGACCTTAAAATTTTTAGAGTGTCCTTCTATACATGGCCTCAATTTAATCCTTGATTTGTCTTGATGCTTATTTCCTATCTATTTTGGTTAAATCTCCCATCAACAAGTCCATCCTTATAGAAAATCCATCTTATTCTATGAATAATCTAGATCAGCACCAGACCTTTAACATATGATTTTATATTTATAAACCTATACCTATGTCAAAAAACACCCAATTATTCAAGTATTTATTGCCTGATGCTAAACTAGATGATATATAGTCTATCCTATAAAACCTTAAACTATCTAGAGCATCTTAACCTTTGTGAACTAATTTCCTTGTATAAGATCCAGATATATGAATGATCTTTACCAATGCATAAATACATATACATGGGCCCATGGTTAATAAAAAAATACTCCACTTTGTGTAAGAGTTTTATCTATGCAATATCCTTAAGAAATGATTCCTTTATCCTTAAGTCTATTTTATAATAATGCCTATATTCACAAAATCATTCTTTCTATAATGAATCTATGGATAAAGTTTCATTGGATTATGAATATTGTTTATTCATATAAGATATAATATGGATAATTCACCTAAATCATGATATTATCAACTCATGGGGAGTTCACAAATGTCCTTTCCATGTGATGATAAACTAGATGGAACATTTCCTCATCATAAGATGCTAAAATGTAGAATGTGTTCCTCCTTTTTATATGATGATAAAATAAATGACATATGGTTCATAATGCATGACCTTAAATTTATTAGAATGGTTTGTTCTATTTCACCCACATTTACTACATGATATCCATATCCATATTAGGGTTCTTAATAATTTGGATCCTACACTAAGTTAAAATTCCCCTTTGTTCATAAAATTCCTATTGTTTAAATCTATAAAATCATATTTTTTTCATGAATCAGTGTATTGCCTTGGATAAAACCACGGGGTTCCTTCTATTTTCAATCTTATTCCATGATAATAAAATTCCCCTCCCTTGTATTTGATTTAAATCCATACAGGGGTTATTCATCATAAGAAATATGTGACACTTGATTAATGTTGTTCCATAATATATAGAGATGTATAAACTACTTGTTTCATATCCAGTTTCAATCCATCATTAATATTTACTATTTCAGCATCCCTAAACAACCTAATCATGATTATTTTAGGATTTATATTTTCTACCCACCTTTTATATTTTTAATTATATATGTCACACTTCACTCTTTAATTGTTTAAATTATCACAATATTTCAAGGTTATCTATAATAATTTTATCTAGATCAAAGGGAAAAAAAATTGGTAATGTTTATTAGTGCTTCCATATTCATCCCTATTATCCAAATGAATCTTCATCCTAAGGAAAAGGTCCTCTAATTATCATACACATTTTAAAATATTTTCATGAAACCCATTACTCAAATATTGGTTATTATTCATCCTCAGAATACTCATTCAATCTTACTTTTATAAATTAAATGCCTCAATTCATGATTTATTTATTTTCCCTTCCCCATTAAAAGGTGTTAGAATTATTTTTTCCCTCTATCCCCATATGGGTTTTCATATAAAACCCTCTATTTTTTTTCCAAGCACCATGACCTTAAACTATGTGAAACATCTTTTTTGAGACAATCTACAATAGACTTAGGCTTATCAATTCACATTAGGTTTTACCTTTTCTTCGCTACATTAGTTTTCTCCCTTCCATTATGGTCCAAGAACTATGACCCTAAACTATGTGCATACCCTTTTGAGATAATATACACCGACATTGGGCTCCTAACTCATATTAAAATTCTTAATTCCCTCCCTGGTTAGACTATATCATGCATACTTGGTCAAAGATTAGTGACCTTAAACCCCATCAATAATTTCTCAAAGTAACATGACCTTAAAGACTATTACTAATGGTCCAAATTACATTACCCTTAAGATGTAGATAAAAAATACATAAAAATTTTCAAACAGAAAACCTATAAAGGTTAACATGAGGAAAAAATCATGTTTCTCTTTGCTACATCATTTACTCTCATTTATTATAAAAAATATAGATCATAAATACAATAAATATTAATAAATATTTTGGGTCCCACCGTATATCCCTAGGAAAAAGTCAAACTATGATCACTTGGCTCACTAGTCTAGGAAAGAGTTAGTTCAATTTCATATTGTATCCCTTCTCCTAATATATGAGTTCAATACATTATGGAATAACATTTAGGGTACCCAACCCCTTCTTGAGTCTCCATTCCTTTCCACAAGACTACTTTATTACCCAAGTATTTGAATCCTTTAAAACCTTTCACAACTATTAGTAATGAGTGAATTTGTCTCCAAGGGATACCTATACTTGTAAATAATCATTAGCACTACCATATTTAGCCCTGTCAACTAGATGCATCTTCGTATCAAGTAAAATTCCATGTGATATTTGTATGCCTTGACAGCATCATAATAGATCATATCATAAGAATGTGGTTAGTGGAAATCCCTAGTGTACTTATCCCATATCATCATACCCTGATTCAAATTCCCTAGGTTATGATTTACATAACTCATAATATTACCATTAAATTGGATTCAAATACCCTCGATGTTATACACTCATGCACCATAATCATTTTCAAGGAAAGGATAAAAAATTCAAATAATAAAACTTTTCTGGTCCTTGTTATGCAACCTTAAACTGTATGACATGGTGGACTGGTCGCTATGACCTTAAACTATGTGCACCACTTCATAAAGTAGTCTACATAGGTATTGGTCTTTTAATTTCATGACAGGTTTGATTTATCCTTTCCATATAAACTATCTCACCCTTTGTCCAAAGTTTGATAACCTTAAACCCTAACTATAATTGGTCAAAGTTGTTCGACCATAAATAGCATCGATGTGGTATAAGAATTATGACCTTAAACTAAATATACTTATCCATGAGGATGTCTATATTAGTGGCATTGGGCTCTCCATTCACATAGGGGTTTATTTTACCATTTTTATATATGGACTACCATACCTTTTGGTCAAAGTTTTCTGGTATTAAACATCAACTACATTGGTCCAGCTTTCATGACCTTAAAATACTATAGGAAAGTGACATAGAACTTTCATGTTTAAAACCCACAAAGGGTAGACTAAGAAAAAGTTAAATATACACTAACTAGACAATCATCATATCTGACCTAGAAATAATTAAGGACAAAAATTTCATGAAACTTTCCAAGTTTGAAACCCACAATGGGTGACCTAAGAAAAATCTAAATCCCTACGTGCTAAGTCTCCCCCATATGGGACTTAGGAAAAATATGGGGCCTTTTAGAAAAAGTTGATGAAATTTTTTTTAGGTAAACTATATGATCATAAAAAAATTCAATTCATGCCTTCTAGGTCCCTTATCCTAGGAAAAAGTTATATTACTCCTCTATTACAAACATATTGGTTTGTACATTCACCTAGAACATAAAAAGGTGTGATTCTAGGGTGTTTGATCTCTTTTGAACATTGTAATACTAATTAAAAAATCCCTCTTCATGGTATATATATTTATAAGTATACCATTTTCCATGTCTAAATGGGTCATATTTAGTGATACATTGATGGTACATATGCTCATACTTGTTCGTAATCATAGACTCAAGAGGAAATGATCCCCATATGAATGGAACAAATCTAGTGTTATGGTGATGGTACATATGTCTATACCTATATGTGAGTATAAACCTAGGATAAAACCATTTTCCACATCTAAATAGACTTACTATTGTGTTATGATGATGGTATGTATAGAATCCCGCCTTTTTATCACATAAACTTTCATTACATTATACAAAACCGAGGATCATTAAGGTTTAGTGTCTTGGAAACCAGGAACTTAAAACATGAAAACATAAAACATTCTTCTTAAACACTTGAAAGGCTTCTCCTCATGTTCATCCTAGGTTCATTACTGCATCTCATAACCTGGGGACATACATCAAATGAAAGGGTGATCATAAGGCCCAGTAAGGTAAACAAGGGAAACATTTAACATGTGAACTTGAGATACATCAACTATGTCATGAACAAGAACTTTAAGGCATGATAAAAAAAATCATGTGGAATATCATAATAAAAATAAAATTTTTCATAACTTTAAGATGTGGATACATCATTTAACATAGACAATCATGAACATATCACCAAGGTCCATCCCCAAGGTGTCATTTGAAAATTACCAAGGTTATTCACCAAGGTATCGTGAAAATTGTAATCTCTAGTGGTTACATCATTACCCAATGCATTGGAGCGCTATCAGGGAGCACCCTTAAATTTGCCTTTGTTATCATGTGAGCCACATATATCATCATAAAAAAGTTCATAAATAACCCATATATCATAAAATAAATGGGTTTCATTTCATAATAATAATGTTTTAAAAACTGCTTTAAAGACATGATCTTTACGTCACTTTAAACCCCACAGAAAAAGAAGGTGGGTCTCATGTATGTAAATCCCAGAATTTAAAATAGAACATTTTGGTATATATGTTAATACCCCTTTAGAAGAAAGAGATTTGAGTATTCACTTAATAATATAAAAGAACTTTAGAAAAATAGAGAGACATTTTGAGACGGAAATTCTCCAGCATAATGGCTATGTTACAAGGTTTTAGAAGACATTAAAAAGAGAGGGGAAATGGGTCACCCATTCATAAATGATCCACAAAACAGTATAGGGAAAGAATATGAAGGATATATGAACATGGTAATGAAATTTGAAAGATGTACCATATGAAATGAAGATCATGAAAGGAAGACAAAAATAAGATTTCTCTTATGAAAACTCGGCAGCCTAACGACGTCACATAAACTTCAACCAAAAATTAATTGATGAGATAAAATAGGGTCTCTCATCATATGAACATAAAAGATCATTATGATAGATATAGAGATCATACCACAAAATAATACAAAAGGATCTTGAAACACTTGACAAGAAAGTTGATCTTTGAAAAACGAGAAGGGCGAACAAATCCCTTAAAAATTCGGCAGCTTAACGGCGTCACTTAAACTTCAACCAAAAATGAATTGACAAGATCAAAATAGGGTCTATCATCATATGAACATAAGGGTTCAGTATTATAGATATAGAGATCATACCCCAACATAATAAAAAGGATCTTGAAAGACTTGACATGAAAATAGATCTTGAAAACGAGAAGGGTGAAAGAATCCCTTAAAAATTCGGCAGCCTAACGGCGTCACTTAAACTTCAACAAAAATGAATTGATGAGATAAAATAGGGTCTCTCATAATATGAATATAAAAGTTCAGTATGATATATTTAGAGATCATACCCCAACATAATTAAAAAGTAACTTGAAAGACTTGACATGAAAGTAGAACTTTGAAAAGAATGAGAATGGTGAAAGAATCCCCTTAAAAAATTTCGGCAGCCTAACTGCGCCACTTAAACATTCTTAAAACGAAATGATGAGAGCAAGATGAGGTCTCTAATCATATGAAAATGAAAAGTGCAGTAATATGAATATATAATAACATCCTCCAACATAAGAACATGGAGTATAAAAGAAATGACATAAAAGAGATTACTTGAAAAGAAGAGAGAGGTCGGATCCCTTACCTTAAAACGTAACTCTTAAAACTCAAAGGTTGGGACCTTGAGGGCTTGGGGGAACCTTGGGAGGACTCCTTGAGAGGTAATGAGACCAGAACTTAGTTGGGGGAGAGTGGGGAGTCGAAAGGATGAGAGTATTTCTTGGTACATATAGGGAAAGTGAGGGGACAAGGCATTAATGGCCAAGGGACACCTCAAAAGTGGTTTTCTCAAAAGCATGGGCCCTCCCATGGTACTTCCCATGGAGTTAGGCCACATGGGGCCCCAATACAATAATTCATCACCTTTGGCCGGCCATCCCTTAAAATATCTCATGACATCATCATGACACAGTTATGAGATCATTAAACATACCGAAACCCTAAAACTGTATTTTTACTATTCACTGAAAATTCAACTTTCTCAGAAAAATCTCAAAATTTCACCTTAACCAAATATCAATGCTCTGATTTAAAAAATGAACTCCATTTTATAAAAATAATTTTTTTAAATATTTTTAATTTAATTTTTAAATAAATACACTATTCACCGAAAATTCATTTTTTCAGAAAAATCCCCAAAAATTACCATAACATAATATCGACGCTCTGATTTCAAAAATAAAATCCATTTTATAAAAATAATTTTCTAAATATTTTTAATTAAATTTTTAATTAAAAAAACTATTCACCCGAAAAAACTAATACTTGAATAATAATTTATGAAACCGTTATTTAACCATTTTATTGAATCACATTACTTAATCAAGGTGCCTAGATTATATTAATACTTTCTTTAAGTGATATTACTAATCCATTTGGACACATTACTAATCCTAATCATAAAATCACTATTCATAATTTACTATTCATCAAAAATCAAGTTGATCTTATTAGACTCTAAATTGTTTACTGAACATAATTGTAGAAGACCATTTTTTGAAAATCATTACACATTTTTAATTATTTAAGGTTTACATAAACATTTTTAAAATATCCTTTTTCTAAAATTTATCAAAAATATGCATACTATATTTATCTGGTCATTTAAAAATTCATAAACTTCATCATAAGAAGAAATCCCAATTTTTATTTAAAACAAAGGATTACACAAGGCAGTTACAGTCTCCTTACATAGCCCCTTATAACACCAGCATAGGACCTAAGTGTAAGGTGTGCTAAGGTGAGAGAATCTGAGGGAGGCTCGGCTAACATCGCATGAGTAGTAATTTCTATCAGTTTGAACTTCTCGCAGAGGCGATTCCGTTCTAGCTTCACACGATGAAGTTCGGCTTGGGTTTGGTCCAGAGCAAAGCCCAGTGGTGCTACCTCCTTCCCAAGTCCTGTTAGATGGGCTTCGATCGGTCCAAGAATACTGGGTGAGGCCATCGAATCTTCTTTCTATAATAATTAACCAAGATTACTTGTATTTAAAGACAATAATCAAAACGTTTAGTTTCCAGCGGTCATATTGACCAATGGTCATATAACCGTCTAAACCCAATGGTCTCATTTTAATTATAATCATGTTATCAAATGAAACATTTTTTTGAGTATAAAAATAAATAAAATAACACATAAAATTAGGAAATAAGATTTATTCAAAATTTCGGGTCGTTACATTCTTCCCCCCTTAAGAAATTGCGTCCTCGCAATTTTTAAAATTGGGTTTTGAAATTTCATTGAAATTACCACATCAGAAAAGGAGTCAGTAAAATTATTACTTTAAAATAAATAAAGGGAAGTACAAAGGTCACCCGAGTTAACCCACACTAGGATTCCATATAGGAAAACATGGACATGGAAGAAAAACAAAGGGTCAAGTTCTGGGGGAGAGTGATAGAGAACATGGTTAGGAGAAAGTTAACCATAAGAAAATCCCAAACTTATGATGTGTGTAAATGGTCTTTGATTACCTAGTAAGAAATATAAACCAACAATGTTTTTGTTTAACATTCCTTTTCATAATTTTGAGGAATTCATATACTACATAAAACAAAAACATAAGAAAATATACCTATCTTCATGTATAGTTTCATCCTTTAATAAGTTTCTACCCAAAATTAATCTTTTATCCAAGCTATGAGCATTCAAAACTACTTGGTCTCATCAAAACACAAGAATCATCTTCATAATCCACAAAAGATTAACTATATATTTCTTCTATCTTTAAACATTATCCCAAAAACAGAAAGGGTAAGGTAAAACAACTCTTCAAAAAAAGAATCCCATAGGAATGGAAACTAGTTTTAAATCTTCAAAGTTCCATGGTACTACCCAAAGTTCATCACAGACCATTCAATAAATAACGGTCCTTAAGATTCCTCAAAATAAACCAAACTAAGATTGAAACCCAAATACAAGAAGGATTTGATAACATAGTCTTCCAAAATAAACTTCATTGTTCATCTCCAAACAACATCAACCAATCCTAACATCTTATAACAAAAGCAGCTAACCTAAACATATTTTACCCAAGATAGGTTAATCATTCCCATAAGTAACCTAAATTACTATAAGTCCACCTTAAATTCATCGATTCTTCAAAATATAAGTCAACCTTACTCCTCAATGAAAATACCGTAGTAATATATTTACCTCGATCATATAGGGTCCCCAAATAGTGAACGTCTTCCAAAATAATAATCATCTTTTAATCCCCTAATCATCTCTTTCATATTAATACGGAAATCGTCGCATTTCCTATCACATTGGTTGTTGGGACATGTTCTTCCATTTCCCGCCATTAACTAAGAATAGAAAGTATAATTAGGGGCTTAAATACTTAGCTAATAATCATGAAAAGGAACTTAAAGCATATAAGGATAACTTGTAGAAGAAAATTATACCCTAACTTGTGATCCCCTAGTTTCTCATCTAGGTTATCCATGATCATATATTCTTATGTGAATCTTTATTTTATTTTATCTTTGTTCCTTTAACAATGGTTCATACTAAGCTTATGAATTTACCAAAGCATATCCCCCGGGAGTGTCGTAACCAAGAGTGCAGCAAGGCCCGTTGTCGTGTACCAGTTTCAATTTGAGTCTAGCTCAAAGCGGTGTTTTCGGGTTTTACCCCTATGTACATCTGTGCCAGAGCCACCTCTACCTGCTCGTATCCAGACAGGGATGTATTTGCTTGGCAACCCATTACTCAATACTCACCAAAATACCAAGAATATTTCCTATATATAAACTTTTCTATAGGCTTCTTCCTAAAGTTTTTATATCCTAATTTCCACAAATAACTAAACCATCATTTGATACCAACTATAGCATCCCTCCTTTTTATCACATAAACTTTCATTACATTATACAAAACTGAGGATCTTTAAGGTTTAGTGTCTTGGAAACCAGGAACTTAAAACATGAAAACATAAAACATTCTTCTTAAACACTTGAAAGGATTCTCCTCATGTTCATCCTAGGTTCATTACTGCATCTCATAACCTGGGGACATACATCAAATGAAAGGGTGAGCAGAAGTCCCAGTAAGGGAAACAAGGGAAACATTTAACATGTGAACTTGAGATACATCAACTATGTCATGAACAAGAACTTTAAGGCATAATAAAAAAAATCATGTGGCATATCATAATAAAAATAAAATTTTTCATAACTTTAAGATGTGGCTACATCATTTAACATATACAATCATGAACATATCACCAAGGTCCATCCCCAAGGTGTCATTTGAAAATTACCAAGGTTATTCACCAAGGTATCGTGAAAATTGTAATCTCTAGTGGTTACATCATTACCCAATGCATTGGAGCGCTATCAGGGAGCACCCTTAAATTTTACTTTGTTATCATGTGAGCCACATATATCATCATCAAAAATTTCAAAAATAACCCATATAGCATAAAATAAATGGGTTTCATTTCATAATCATAACATTTTAAAAACTGCTTTGAAGACATGATCTTTACGTCACTTTAAAACCCACAGAGAAAGAAGGTGGGTCTCATGTATGTAAATCCCAGAATTTAAAATAGAACATTTTGGTATATATGTGAATACCCCTTTAGAAGAAAGATATTTGAGTATTCACTTAATAATATAAAATAACTTTAGAAAAAGAGAGAGACATTTTAAGACGGAAATTCTCCAGCATAATGGCTATGTTACGAGGTTTTAGAAGACATTACAAAGAGAGGGGAAATGGGTCACCCATTCATAAATGATCCACAAAACAGTATAGGGACAGAATATGAAGGATATATGAACATGGTAATGAAATTTGAAAGATGTAGCATATGAAATGAAGATCATGAAAGGAAGACAAAAATAAGATTTCTCTTATGAAAACTCGGCAGCCTAACGGCGTCACATAAACTTCAACCAAAAATGAATTGATGAGATAAAATAGGGTCTCTCATCATATGAACATAAAAGATCAGTATTATAAATATAGAGATCATACCCCAACATAATAAAAAAGGATCTTGAAACACTTGACATGAAAGTTGATCTTTAAAAAACGAGAAGGGTGAACAAATCCCTTAAAAATTCGGCAGCCTAACGGCGTCACTTAAACTTCAACCAAAAATGAATTGACAAGATCAAAATAGGGTCTATCATCATATGAAAATAAGGGTTCAGTATGATAGATATAGAGATCATACCCCAACATAATAAAAAGGAGCTTGAAATACTTGACATGAAAATAGATCTTGAAAACGAGAAGGGTGAAAGAATCCCTTAAAAATTCGGCAGCCTAACGGCGTCACTTAAACTTCAACAAAAATGAATTGATGAGATAAAATAGGGTCTCTCATAATATGAAAATATAAGTTCAGTATGATATATTTAGAGATCATACCCCAACATAATTAAAAAGGAACTTGAAAGACTTGACATGAAAGTAGAACTTTGAAAAGAATGAGAAGGGTGAAAGAATCCCCTTAAAAAATTTCGGCAACCTAACGGCGCCACTTAAACATTCTTAAAACGAAATGATGAGAGAAAGATGAGCTCTCTCATCATATAAACATGAAAAGGGAATTAATATGAATATATAAGAACATCCTCCAACATAAGAACATGGAGTATAAAAGAAATGACATAAAAGAGATTACTTGAAAAGCAGAGAGAGGTCGGATCCCTTACCTTAAAACGTAACTCTTAAAACTCAAAGGTTGGGACCTTGAGGGCTTGGGGGCACCTTGGGAGGACTCCTTGGGAGGTAATGAGACCAGAAATTCGTTGGGGGAGAGTGGGTAGTCGAAAGGATGAGAGGATTTCTTGGTATTTATAGGGAAAGTGAGGGGACAAGGCATTAATGGCCAAGGGACACTTCAAAAGTGGTTTTCTCAAAAGCATGGGCCCTCCCATGGTACTTCCCATGGAGTTAGGCCACATGGGGCCCCCAATACAATAATTCATCACCTTTGTCCAGACATCCCTTAAAATATCTCATGAAATCATCATGACACAGTTATGAGATCATTAAACATACTGAAACCCTAAAACTGTATTTTTACTATTCACTGAAAATTCAACTTTCTCAGAAAAATCTCAAAATTTCACCTTAACCAAATATCAATGCTCTGATTTCAAAAATGAACTCCATTTTATAAAAATAATTTTTTAAATATTTTTAATTTAATTTTTAAATAAATACACTATTCATCGAAAATTCATTTTTTTAGAAAAATCCCCAAAAATTACCATAACATAATATCGACGCTCTGAGTTCAAAAATGAAATCCATTTTATAAAAATAATTTTCTAAATATTTTTAATTAAATTTTTAATTAAAAAAAACTATTCACCTGAAAAAACTAATACTTGAATAATAATTTATGAAACCGTTATTTCACCATTTTATTGAATCACATTACTTAATCAAGGTGCCTAGATTATATTAATACTTTCTTTCAGTGATATTACTAATCCATTTGGACACATTACTAATCCTAATCATAAAATCACTATTCATAATTTACTATTCATGAAAAATAAAGTTGATCTTATTAGACTCTAAATTTCATACTGAACATAATTGTAGAAGACCATTTTTTGAAAATCAATACACATTTTTAATTATTTAAGGTTTAAATAAAAAAATTTAAAATATCCTTTTTCTAAAATTTATCAAAAATATGCATACTATATTTATCTGGTCATTTAAAAATTCATAAACTTCATCATAAGAAGAAATCCCAATTTTTATTTAAAACAAAGGATTACACAAGGCAGTTACGGTCTCCTTACATAGCCCCTTATCACACCAGCATAGGACCTAAGTGTAAGGTGTGCTAAGGTAAGAGAATCTGAGGGAGGCTCGGCTAACATCGCACGAGTAGTAATTTCTATCAGTTTGAACTTCTCGCAGAGGCGATTCCGTTCTAGCTTCACACGATGAAGTTCGGCTTGGGTTTGGTCCAGAGCAAATCCCAGTGGTGCTACCTCCTTCCCAAGTCCTGTTAGATGGGCTTCGATCGGTCCAAGAATACTGGGTGATGCCATCAAATATTCTTTCTATAATAATTAACCAAGATTACTTGTATTTAGAGATAATAATCAAAACGTTTAGTTTCCAGCAGTCATATTGACCAATGGTCATATAACTATCTAAACCCAATGGTATCATTTTAATTATAATCATGTTATCAAATGAAACATTTTTTTTGAGTATAAAAATAAATAAAATAACACATAAAATTAGGAAACAATATTTATTCAAAATTTCGGGTCGTTACAGTATGTATTCTTATACAGGTCTGTGAGAATAGGTATAGGAGGAAACCCTGATTGACTCAAGTAATTGCAAATCATCACTAACCTTTTTTCATTTACAATTAATATTAATAATGGTTTATTTAGCATGGTATTATTATTTTTTGGCTTCATATGTTTTCATAGACTAATAAGCAGGACAACCAAGTGGTTTAAATAATTGAAAATAATTAGAATATATTTTATTTATTCATTGATCGGATAAAAATAGTGGTGAATCCATAATTTGGAGTCTCTCCCTATATTACATATGAAATAAAGAAACTAAAGACATATACAATAATATTTGATTGGTTGAGACTATAAATTTGTCTATTTTTTGGTGATAAGAACTGATGGGCTTTTATAATTTTTTCTATTTGAAAAAATCATCCTCATCCAATGGGTATATATTTTTAATATGAACATCTAGATCCCATTTCCTTTATTAAAAAGACTTAGGCTTAGAATTTTTTTAATATTTTAACCTTGAATTTTGTTATATGAGCCTCTTATTCTCAAAGATATATATTTAAATCATCCACCCATTCATAAATACACAATTATTTGATAGAAATTTCCTCCAGTCCCTTTTTATCCCCCTCCACAGCTTCAACTTTATATTTCACACTATTAGATAAGTTTATTTCTCTTTATTATGCTACAAATTTCCCTCATATGATTAGGAATTGTCGAATGAGAGTGTGAAGGTGATGGTAGTCAAATATACCTTCACTCAATCCATGGAATAGTTGAGTTCTTGGACTTATCATTAATCTCCTCCAACTAAGTCTTCATAATAATAGTATTAACTTGGTTCCAAGATCACTTATTCACTACCTAATATTTCATAGCATCTTCAGGATCTATACTCTGGCTACTTTTATTTTTATGTAAATAATCATGAATCAGTTCTACAATGTAAGAAATAGATACATATGAGTATTCAACTGCTACCCACTAGCTAGTTCTATAGAATGACTTGGTAGAAGTAGTCTCCACTGGTGGATCACTTGTTGTCAATATAGTAGAACTAATGCCATTATTACAACCTATAACTTCAGTCACTAGCAATGATCCTACCCCACCTTTGATACAAATAGAATGTAATGATGGGGAATCTACATGATTCCTATGGAAATTAGTTACATAACCCTCTGATTCAAATACCCTCTCAAAGGTAGCATTGGGTATCATGCTCCAATAAGCTAGTGGTATGTTCACCCATCATACTATCTATCCCAACACACCATCTGGGTAACTCTCTACCCATGCCTTAGTGTAATCCCAAGATAGGTTGATGGGAGTTCCAGTAATAGGTAGTACATACTCAACATTTATATCCTCGTGTATTAGTATTATCCAAAACTAAAAGATGATAAGAGGATATCATTTATTCAAAACCCTAGTAAAATCTAAAGGGGATACCCTTTGTAGGAATATGAATTGGAATACAAATATATAAGGTACATAAGGCTCAAATATGACTAGATCATCCTTTTAGGATAGTGAAACCCCATTCTAGAAATAAATGATGAAGGAACACTCTTCTCAGGTGTCTATCATTATCAATGACCATTCTAGAAGGTATTTCACTATAATTAACAATAATTAAATGAAAATAATTAATCATCATGTAAATGAACTTATTGAAAATAAAATACATCAATTAGATGCCAGTAATGTAGAGAAATATGGGTTAATATGCATAATGAGGAATTTTTGAATTGTTTTGTAACTTTTAGCATTGGAAGTGTTATACCATCGAGTTATACAAGAATTATAATAGACCATTGTTTCAATATAGGTTTCTCTTTTCTTTAATGTGGTTAAACATGTGATAAATTTAATAAATAACTAGAGCCACCAAATTTATTGGCTATAATTTCATTAGAAAATATTCCATCACCAAGGTGTTAACCCTAACATCTGTGTGGGTGTCCTTGGTAGGGAATATCCACCTTCTCAAAAACATAGCTAGGAATCATGATAGTTATAGATTGGGGGAAAAATTTTCTAGAATATATATCACCATGAAGTACACTATCCTAATATCAAAGTAGACTAGTGTGAGCCCTTTATATTCCTACAGTGTTGGGTGGGGTAGATCCTTGAGAACTTGACTACTGACCTCGGTCTGTTGGGTTGAAGGAAGGTGTCCACCCATTCTCCAAATGGTGTAATTGAATGAATATGGATGCACCTTCAAAATATTATCTCTAATTTTATCAGTAAATTTATCACTAAGGTATGGTTTTCCATGCATCCTTCCATACATTATTCATAGGAAGAAACTCATACTTCTTCTCTAGGATTGAGATTCCCCTAGTTGTTAAATATCCCATAAATGGATCCATATCTCACTATGTGATAAGTGGAAAGTGTTAGTACCCAAACACAAATGGATAAAAAATTATGGGAGAATTATGGATAGCTGGTATATCATAAACTCAGAAATATATACTACCTCACACAGATCAATTTCCATAGATGGTCAAAGAACTCTACATAATTCTGATGCCCCTAGAAGGCCCACACTCATTCATCATAAAATCTACCACTGATAGAAAATATCACTTTATACTCCATCCGCTATTGGTATGGGGAAAATATCACTTAATACTTCATCATCTATTGGGATTATTTAGTGAGATTGTAAAGATAGGTGAATAGTTTTGAAAAATGGGTTGTTGATTTAATCTTGATCATATTGAGTTATTATAGAGATATTCAAGATATATTCACTCCTTTGTTGAGACTAGGGGATAAGTTTTCAATTAATATAAATATTTTCCAAGATATATCTTAGGGAAGATGAGAACCATGAAAAAAGTCTATTATGATCAGGTATAGGAATATTGATGTTATCTTCAAGTCTAAAGTCATATATAGGTATTCTGTCAGGGAGTGGATAATCCTGAATATTTGGTGTGTGGAGATTCTTTTGGGCTTCGTTATGGGGATAACATGGTATCAAGGGTAAACTCTAGTGTTTCTATAAATAACAAACCACCTTTAATCCATAGTCATTAAATCATAAATATGGGTAGATTTAGAGACAATTGTTATTTCAAATAAAAAATAATAATGTTAATTTAAAAAAATTATGAAAGAAAACTCTAAAAAAAGGAAATTCCAAATTCTTATGTAACACCTACATGAGACACATATTTGCTACACATACTACATAAATTCTACCCAAGTTACACATTTTCCCTGAAATGATCTAAATATTCGTTTGAGGAAATATTCATATAAAAAAAATTGAATTCATTTTGGAGTATCTATGAACAAATGATCGTGAAAGATTCCTGTTTTTATGTCTATAAAGGAGATATCCTATGTAAAGTGGGTGAGCAATGGAGTCATTCAGGAAGAACTATTGGAGTCACCTGTGAAAAATAAAGGTCCCCATGATGCTTTTTATAGAGGGACCTACCTCTATTTAAGCAACATAGATTCTTTATGGATCTCTCTACTTCTTTGTAATTGGTTTCTTTTCATGTTGACTAAACCCAATTCCATGGGGGGTTTATTGAGGTGTGTGAATCCATTGAGACTAAAAAACACTAGAGATAAGGTCAAGAAAGGAAAAAAGTCAAGAAAATTGAAAAAGGTCAAGATGTTATAAAGAAACTTTTGTATATTTTGACGCATCATTTGGCTCATGAAGTAATTATTTGTGAACTGTGTAGGTCATTCCTAAACCAAATAGACTTTTCATGTAGCACTTTGGTTTTCTTCTCAATAATTATTTATTTTGGATCAAACATAGTAATTTCAGGCCAATAAGAAGCTCATAAATTTTACCTTCATCATTTTCATCTTGTAGGAAGTGATTCCAGTTCATCACATAGTGCTTTGTGAAAAAACTATTTTATGTAAGGCCCCATTGTCTGCAATCCCAATATGTGGTCATGTACCCCATACACATTCGCCTAATTTGGGATAGTAGTTACCTAGAACCGCCTATAATTACCCCATACCAACCTCATAATAGAGGAGAACCAAACAAATAAGGAGAAATAAGAATAAGAAATAGAATGATATCTATGAAGAGAAACTTACTACTTTCAAAAACATCAAGGAGACACATATCTACATTAGTAAGGAAAATCATAGTAAAACTAAGGATCTAGAAGAAAGAATCAAGGAAACCCCATTAGTACCCCTTTATGAACCATTATCCCAAAAATCCCCTTTCCTAAAGGAGTGGCCCAAAAGATCCCTTAAATTAAAGAAAGGGGTTGTGTGTCCCTTAAAAAATGAAATGGATCATGACACCCTTTATGAATGAAAGGGATTATGATGCTCTTTGGGAATGGAATGCATGTGATTCCTTTCATTAACGGGACACCTATGATTCCCCTTCATGAGTTTATTTTAATTCAATAGCTATGTGAGTTCCTCATATCCATATAGAAAATAATCCTATGCGATATGAAGGTTTACTTGGGAATTTAGTGCCCTCTTCTTATTGTAACTCAACCACATAGCATCTGATCCCCTCATGATCACTTCACAAATCACTCAAATAGTGGGAAAATAGACCTCCCTTATGTGTTATCATCAAACTAAATATCTATACATGGTCCTCCTTATTAATTTCAATCCCTAACTCATTATCTTAAAGGGCTATATCCCCCATGAGACTGATAAATGTGCATCCTTCTTAAGTGTAAGCCCCAACTCATTCTCTCAAAGTGATATATACCATGTGTGACTAATACATGGGCCACCTCAATATGTGTAATCCCCAACTCATTCAATCAAAGGTTTATATCCCATATAAAACTCATACATGGGCCTCCTCCTTAGGTATAATCCCCAACTCATTCTATCAAAGGTATATATACCCTCAGAGACTCATACATAGTATTCCTTCTTAGGTGTAATCCCCAACTCATTCTCTCAAAGGGAAATATTTCTAATGAGACTCATACAAGGTAATCCTCATCCTGTGTATGACCTAGGATATTCTCTCAAAGGGTTATATCCAATATGTGACTCATATTATGTCTGTACATGAATAATCTCCACTTGATCCTATATCACCACTTATTTCATGACACACATGTCCTAGCCACATGATGCAAGACTACATGAAAACATCCTTTTCACATGATGTTAAATTGTATGGTATAGTCCTTTCATATAAAATTACACCATGCATCTTGAACTACATAGGCTTTGATTCCTGTTTTGAATGGATACATAGGTTGTATCCCTGAGGTTCAAACCCAATATCACTATCCTATGATATCTTCAACAAGGCCATATTCCCTATGAACCTATCTTTATGGGGTGATTTTTCCTCATGAATCTCCTAAATCCTTCCTCATCGAGCTATATTCCCCTGAGTCATAACATCCTTACTCATTAGGTCATACTCCATATGAGACCCTTATTTACTCCACTAGGTCCATATTCCCTATAAACCATCCCCTTGTTATTATATATTTATAACGAGGTCATATCCTACTTGATGGGCCATATTTCCACAATCCTCTTTATAGTTCCATTACTGGTCAAATATTCCATAAATATCTTATCTATTCTAAATATTCATTATAGAAATTATTTCACTCACATTATGTTTTCTCATAGCTTTATTACTTATAATTTCAAAGTGTCTCCCTTTTAATTCAGACCTTAAGTCTCTATACTCATAAGAACTACAACACTATAAATATCCCCTAAAAGTGGTTCTTCCATGAAATTTTTGAGTCTATATTTAAAAATATACTTGTTTTATTGGTGCAATATCAACCTTATTCTACATCAGTTTAGAGGAATATTTCTTATTTTGAACCTTATTAACTACCTTAGCTATAATAGTCATCTTTAGAGGATTTTTCTAAAACCTAGTGTTCCCCAATTTCCATTTAGAACCAACACTATTAGATGAAACATATTTAAAAAATTTAGATACAAAAAGTTTGGATTTTACCTGAGTTGGTACACAATATCCCTCAACACCCTATGAGGATTAAAATTTCACTTTAATAGATTTATCAAATTCATTGTTCATCTTCCCAAGGGTCTTCTCAAACTTAAAACACTGTGCTTCATCCCAGTTAATCATTTAATTTTGAACAATAATCTTCTTCTTAAATTATTTTATGATTCTCTCTTGATCGGCCAATTTCATTTTGAGAAGCTCGATCTCCTCAATATGATCATTTTATTTCATATAAATATCATATTAATTATTATTTATCTTTATCACATCCTCCTTAATATATGTGACTTATTTATTGCATTTAGAATTTTTAAAGACATTTTTAAAGTTTATTTCTCAACATGTTCACCATATAAGCCTTATCTCTTTCCTATTCTTCTTAACTGATTGAGTTGCCTTATTCTTTTCAACATATTCCGTGAAATTTGAATCTATTCTAACACATGTTTTTTTAGAATCACTACTTGAGTAAGAATAGTATTTTTCCTCCTTACTCAATAGAATATTTTTCTTTCTTCCTTGCATTATATTTCTAACTCCATCTGACTTCTTATATTCATTAAAAGATCTGCCTTTTGGCCTCATTTGAGGTTTCTCTTTATCATCTTCCTCATCAAACACCACACCCTTATTTATTTTAGGAAAATATATGGAAATTTTTAATATTCATCAAAAATTAAAGTAGTTAAGTGGTAGATTTACTTTATTCTTTCCTTTACCTAATTATATATTTGTTTATATAAAATCAATAACTCTCTTATGCCTTTGATCAATTTCATAATCTTCTTCTAAATCACTATAGGAATCAACTTCCCTTTCATTTATCATTAATTTATTCATAGTATTGAATTCCATAACTTCTTTTGACTTATTCTTAAAAAGTTTTTGTTTTCTCATTTTATAAGTAGGAAGAGTATTCTGAAGATTGTTAATGGAAATATCATCCCTATATTATATGGATAAAACCTTCATGTTGAATCCATCTGGAAATTTTATCATTAGATTTTTAACAATTGTAGACTCCTCCAATATGTAATCATATCCTCTAATACAATAAATAATTTATTTACACCAATGAAATAATAATCCATGATTTTATCTTTAGATATCTAGATATCTTAAAATTTATCCCTCCAGATAATCAGTTTGGATTCTTTGATTTGTACATTCCCCTCATACAAATTTTATAGTTTTTTCCACATTTATTTAGCTATCATAAACTCGATAATTGTAATATATAATTTTTTAGATAGAGAAGATAGGATTCCATTATTTTCATTCCTAACTACCTCCAAGTTCCTATTATCTAAAAAGTTCATCTGAGAAATTCTATCAATAAGTGGGAAACCCATTGTTACAGTATCACTCAATGTCAATCCCTATGATAAAAGATAGGGTAGCATTCAGTTATTCTATCCATGAATTTTTTTCCCGTCTAAAATTTCAACACCTTTATTGTTCACAGAACTCAAATTCTTTATGAATTACTTTTGGAAGAGTTGAATCTCAAGGGAACCTAGTTCTCTCAGATAACACTTATAGAGCCCTGAATAGTTAGGGTATCAGTGAGAGGGGTTGAATAAGAGGTACCTTATTTTAAATATTACCCCTTTTTAAATCAAAACCCTTATTACTATTTAAAGTTGTAATGAACTAGTTTGGGTCAACCGAACACATCACCCAGTCTATCTCACCATTAGGCCTCAAGAACTCCTCCCTGAATGCCAGATTCTTCCAACTAGTGGTGGGGGTTTAAAAGGTACAATGGGGAAACTATACCCTCTGTTCAAAGTGCAATAATAGTATAAAATAACCAAACTCATACACAGGTATCAACATAATAATATGCATAAAAAATAAACTAAAATAGATAAATCTATAATAAATTAAATATGACATATAGTCATATAGACTCAAAGAATGAAAAACATATAATAGACAGTCTCCCATTGGGCTGACCAAATATAAAAAATTAAAAAAATTAAAAAATATAATAAACTCTACTCCTAATGTTGATCCAAACCACATACACAGTATCCACGATGATCAAGCTAAAACAGCCTGATTCTGAGACTCCACACGAGCAGCTTCTCTCAGTCAAGTAACTTTGGGAATCATCCCCATATATCATTAAAATTGTGCTCCAAATTGAAAGTAGAGATCAGTTATTCACACACATTAAGGTGAACATAAATGGGGTGAGAAATAAATCTCATTATTTCACCCCCAATGGTGGGCCTACAATTTGTTGTCATGACAAGTTCATAGACAAGGATATTCCCATCCAAGATAGAAACTAACAATAGCTATAATAAAATAAACAACTAAAAATATGGGGGAAACACAATAAATCAGCCAACTAGTGGGTTCTATCCTGACACATGTGGTAAATCTAACCTCACTTCATCCCATGTTAGAGGATTATAACACTTGGCTCACCCATCCACACAAAAACTGGAATTTACTTCTGATATACACAGGATTTACCAGAATTATAAATGCAACATGCACAAATTTCAAACCCAGGGGAATAACCATAGGCATCTACATGAACAACGCACATCTATCAGGTACTAGGACTCCAATAGAATGATCTGAAATAGTAATAGTAATATCTAGGTTAACCCAAATAGATAACCTATTAGTTCTAAAGGTCCTACAGAATGAATCAGACACCAGATATGGACCCGAAGAAAATGTATCATTGTCTCCATAAAAAGTATAGAGTGTACATAATCCATGGTCCTAAGAGGAAAAAGGCATCCACAGCACACAAAACCCACTCTGTGAGTTCCTCATCACCTCATTATCCTGAGGCCACACTAATCAGGACTAACATAAAACTAGATGGGATTTTCACTCATCCAGATCATCCATTAGCTCCCTAATCCCATCTAAAAACATTCATCCAATAGAGGTGAGAACTAGATCAAACACAGGTCCAATGCCCTATCCAAGATATCCAAAGGGTCTCCTCCTAAAACCAAATTCCAAAGCAGAAACTTCCATAAATATCACTACCAAAGGATAATAGAATGTGGGATGATCCAACCTCAAACCCACCATCAAAAAGATGAACTATCAATGTCGATCCACTCTTATACAATAAATAATGGGGCCTCTCTCATTACCTTTGATCTAAACATCTAACAAATAGCCACAAGGGGATATCAAAAACCCACCTCAAGGCCAAACCAAAACTCAAGGCTCTCATGAAGCTAGGGGCCACAGCATAAAGCATCGTCCTACTAGGGCTCCCCTGATGCACCCAAGCTCTCAGGATACACCAACAGAAACAACCTAAACCGTCCCAAAGGAAAAAAAAGAGAATAACACCCTATGACGGATTCTTTTAACTCATCCAAGAGCATGGGACATGACCAGTGCTGAAATGTACCTAATGGACTTTAGTGGCCTCCAAATGATCCTAGGTCAACAACTCACACAAAGGTTCATTTAAAAGAACAGTACCACCAATAGGGGTAGTAAAAATAGTCCTCATGAACACTAAAAAAGTAGGATACCATCCACAAGGGTGTCTTATAACAAGCCAAAACAAAACATGTCATACAAGTATTCTAAATAGTCGATTACAACAACCACTGATCACTTGATCGAGAACCAACTCATAAGGGTGTCCTTAAGAGTCCCTCAGACTCATCTCAATATCACAAAGTCATCTGGTCATAACCTACATCCAAAGGCAATAATACATTCCAAATTCTCAAGTATCTCTGGTCCTCAAACCCAAGATCTAAACCTCAATTGCTCTAACCTCAAGCAATTGGTCCCGACACATAGGGAAAAACCAAGATCTCTTCATAGATTCCACTTTATCCCTTTTTCTGGGATTTTTCTAAAATAAAATAGAACAAAACTGGTCAATATCCACAAATCATATCCAACTAATGAGATCACACCCTCACATAGACCTCACGGATCATAACCCAACCCATGGGAAAATCTAAAACCAAACCTCAAGGAAGACCTTATATTAAAATATAACAGTCCAAAAAACTATCTAGATGGCCTTTAAATGCTGAAAGGATTCCACCAACATGATCTACATAGAAAATTTCTCAAAATGGACTACTCACAAGTCCAATTCTGACAATAGGGTGAAAAATAGGAAAAATGAACCAAGGCATGAAAAGTGAACAACATTCAATAGGGGGTACACAACATGTAAACCCAAAGTTCCTCCTTATCCATGTGACACAAGACACTCGGAATGTACATTCCCAAATTACATGGTGTTTGAACCCTGTATGTGATGTGTACCCCCAAGTGGGTACCAACCCATGTACCTCAATCCGACTCGGCATGTAAAACAGCTCAGTACACAACATGTAATACCAATACACAATGAGTTCCCCCACATGGGGTCCCCTCCTATGTACATGACCATGTACACCACTTGGGAATGTATCCATATATAGAATTCACGCCACATAGGGAATGGTTGTATACCCTACAAGGCCATGTACGCATGCACGGGGTGTCTAGTCGAGTACTCAACCACACCTAAAATACCATTACATGGTGTGTACCCCTATTACGTGGTTTTCAGTCCAAAAAAACTCATATTCATCAAATAGGAATAACAAATGACATATTTTATCTAAACCACATGTCATGTAAACAACTTTCCATAAACTAGAAGCCCCTAAAATGGCTTGAAACTCCCAATTTCCCCACAAAACACACAGATCAACCCACTAGGGGTCCCCAACAACCCATTAAAGGATTTAAAACTTAAAATTTCATAGAATACATGAATTTTTTGAATAAAACATAAAATTTTCTTACCTCTAGGTGTAAAATAATGATGCATCATCCTGATCTATGATTCGTAGCTACCTCGTGATGATTAAGTGTAAACTGATCTCCATGGAGGTGCCTCCTATTCTCCCTCTCCCTCTATTCTCTCCATATCCATCTCTAGAATAAGAAACACCCACACGAAGAAGTCACATACATTAAAATAAATAGAATAAAGGAAATAATAAAAAAGAAAAGGAATGAAAATGAAAAGGAAGAAAGAAAATAAAAGGGGCTCAGCCCCAACCCAGACCTTGGCACCCGATGCAAGGTTATGCCTCAACATAGAAAACCCCCCATTATGGACTCAACAATAGAGATGAAATCTCAATCTGATGATCCATTTAAAATATATGACCGAATAAACATGCATGAATAAATTAATCTTTAATTAGTTAAATATTAAATATTTCATGAAATTAGAATGACTTAGATTTCTACTAAACTTATATCCTAGGGTAAACACCCTATTTTGGGACTAATGAAGGGGTCAAAAATATAATCTGAGATAATCTTGTATGATAAATTACCATTTCCAGTCAAAACACTTTTGAGAACAAAAATTCAAATTTCCATTCATTTTCAAAACCTGTGACAACATAGGTTGTCACATACTCCCCAACGCCAATGATTATAACCCCAAAGAAGCCACATTGGATAGCCAAAAACCATGTTATAATCCAAGAAATGGAACAACCAACGCTATCTGGATGGTCCAATGACCAGACCTATAGCACCTCTAACTCTATCCCAACATGAGATACATTCAATAGTAACCAATCTAACCCTCCCCACCATAGTATTATCTTTATCATCATCCCTCTTCCCAACTCCATACCACATATACCACACTATGACCATCACCAAATGAAATGGATTGACATGGCCAAACCACCCACACTTGAGCACTAGCATGAAACCTCACAACCACCACACTCAAAAAACCACTTAATGAGTCTCATGACCTCCAACATCCTATAGTGAACTCCCTACCAAAAGTCTTTCCTTACTTCGATCCTCGAGTCTATAATATGAATTACACTCACATGGTCAAATTCCTAACAAAATTAGGATAAATTATCCTAAAACCGTTGAATGTGTTCCTCACTAGTTTAGTTTTAACAAACTAGAGAACCCTTGACACTCCTCTTTAAAAACAAGGTATATCCCTTATTCCATTATCAACCACATGACCACACTCCACAAGGGTGTTGATACAAAACCAAAAGAGTTTAACCACACTCACACTATGATACACAAGGTGCAACCAAAAACTAGCAAGGCCATGAAACCAACCAAAACTACCCTCTCAAGCTAGCCACAAAATAGGGATTAATCCTAACACTACACTTCTCAAACTTGAGGCATCGTCATTATTGACCACATCCTGGTGATGGTATACCTCAATAGTCCCACCAAGGAAAAACAACAATTCCCACCCAAGCCATCAGTGATAGAAAGTACACAAGCCCTCCCGCCTAACCCAGCAAATAACTCATTGGAATAACAGCTCCCTCCCAAGGAAAAAGAACCTGGGACTTTAGGGGAACCATCAGTTTATGGATACTCAATCCCAATAATAAGATCCCTTGTGAATCCTTTCCCTAATTGAGCCACTAGTAGGACACTCATAGGTCAATTAATACCCTCACAGTTCTCCATGAATCCCTTGTCAAAGGGACTACATCTCCACCACTGGAGAATCTCTTTCCACATGACCCACATGACCCATCAGTATAATAAAATATGAAACACCATTGATAGGAATATGTCATGTGAATCATATGTGTCTTTAATGATGCATGAACACTAAACTCTTTCCCATGGGCCAAGATCCAAAAACCAAAATAAACCATCAATCCACAAACACAAGTTCATTTGGCTAGGTAAAATCATGAAACCATAAAAACAGAATCCAAGAATAGTAATATCTTACTCTAGAAACTTATACATCCTATAAAAAAAGGTGTTCACAACACACTAGTCTGATATCAATCAAAAGGTCTAAAACATTTCTGGATCACTTATCTACCAACTCCCCAAATCATAAAACCAAAAACCTATAATACCATTTTCTTAATGAACTATCCTACATCGACCTGACATGTAACCTGATCTAGCCCACCACAAGGACTTAAATTCACCTCTCTAAATTCCAGAGGCTTCCGACCAGTGGTGAAGTTCTAAAAGGTGTAGTGGGGAGACTATACCCTATGGTCAAAGTATAATAATAGAGTAAAATAACCAAACTCATACATAGGGATTAATATCATATTAAAAATAATAAATAAACTGAAATAGATCATGTTATAATAAATTAAACATGGAATATAGTCATACAAACTCAAATCATGAAAAACATATAAAAATAGATCACCCACTGGGCTGACCGCATATAAAAAATAAACAACCTAAAAATAAATACAATTGGCTCTACTTCTGACTCTGATCCAAACTACAAACACAGTCTCCTTGATACTCGAGCTATATTATCCCAATCATGATGCTTCACATAGGAAGATTCTCTCAATCAAGAAACATTGGGCCTTATCCCCATCCATCATTAAACTTATGCTCCAACATGAAAGAATACATAAGGTTTTCATGAACATTGAGGCTCACATATAGGGGTTGAGAGATAAATCTCAGTAGTCCACCCCCAAAAGTGAACCTATAATCTATTGTTATAATAAGTGCATGAACATGTGATATGACTATCCTAGATGAAAACTAACAACATTTGGAATAAAATAAACAACTAGAAAAAGGGGGGAAACAAAAACAATAAACCATCCAACTAGTATGTTCTATCATAAAACATGTTGTAAATCTTCCCCTGCTCTAGCCCATGTCAGAGGATTATAACACACGGCTCACCCATACACACATAAACTAGTGCACCCACCAGATCTACACAAGATCTCTAAGTCATCTAAATGAAACAGGAATTAATTTTGAACTTGAGGGAATAACCATAGGTTTCCACAAGAATAGAATTCATCTACCAGGAACTGGGACTCTTATAGAAAAATCTGAACTAGTGATAGGAACATCTTGGTCGACAAAAATTGAGATCCTATCATTCCCAAAGGTCATGCCGAAAAAATTAGGCACCAGCTATGGACCTGAAAAAATGTATCATAGGCTCCATAAAAATCGAATAGTACATAAAATCCATGACCCTAAGAGCGAAAATTCATCCACGGTACACAAAAACTACTCCATGAGTACCTCAACACCTCACAATCCAACTAGTTAGAGATAACACTCAACTAAATGGGGGTTTCAATCATCCATATTGTCCATTATCTCCCTAATCCCATCTAACAATAGCCATAAAATATAGTATATAACTGGATAAAACATAGATCCAATTCACAATCAAAGATATCCCAAGGTTATCCTCCTCAAACAAAAGTCCTCAGTGGATAATTTTTTAAAGATCATGGCCAAAGGCTAACCGAACGTAGGATAATTCAACCTCAAACCTACCATCCAAAAATCCAAAACTAGAAGTGTTGATCCACTCTCATACAAAAAAGAACGATTCCTCTCTTAGGACCCTAGATCTCAAAATCCAAAAAACAGCCACAAAAGGATCTCAACAAAAATCTTTAGGGACAAACCAAGACTTGGGGCTCTCACAGTCCTCGGGGACATAGCATAAACAACATACTACTAGGGACTCCCATGTTACACCCAATCTCTCAGTCCATGTCCAAAAAAACAACCTCAACCATCTCACAAGCTATATAAAGAGTAATAAAACCTAAGAGTGGTTTCTTTAGCTCATCTAAGAGCATAAGACATGACCAGTGCTGAAACATCCCAAATGGCCCTTAGGACCTCCAACTAAACCTCGATCAATAATGGACTCAAAGGAGAAATCCAAAATCATATGTCTATCAACAGGGGCATTCAAAATGGTCCTCATGAACACCTTAAAAGTATGAGGACCTCCACAAGTTTTCCTCCGCATAATTCAAAGCAAAACATCCATATGGGCATTCTCACCAACTGAATACAGTAACCACAGATCACTTGATTAGGGACTAGTCTACAAGGGAATACTCAAGAGTCCCTTAGACTCATCTCAACAACACAATGGTATATAATTTTAACTACTATCCAAAGTCATAAATACATCCCAAAGTCTTGAGTATATCTAGTCCTCAAACCCAAGAGCTAAACCTCAACAGCTCTAACCTCGAGCAATCAGTCCCAACGTGTAAGATAAAACCAAGATCTCCTAAGAGATAATAATTGATCATAACTTTCAGGATCCTTCTAAAATAACATCAAACAACACTTTATAGCATCCAAAAATCATCCAACTAATGAGATCACACCTTCATATGAGCCTCTCTACTCACAACCCAACCCCCAGAAGGAATCTGAAACCAAAACTCAAGGAAATATTCCTATTGAACTCTCACATTCCAAAACACCATCTATATGGCCTCTAAATTCTAAAAGGAATCATCCAATGTTATATATGTGTAAAAACACTTATAATGTACTAATCGCAAGTTCAATTATGAAAACGGGGTAAAAAATGGGCAAAATGAACCAAGGAAAGAAAATTATATGGTGTGCACTAGGGGTACACGGTGCGTAACACCAAATTTCCTCCATGTCCATGTGCCACTGGACACTTAGTATGTTCTTTCCCAAAGTACATGGAATGATAGCCTTATACATGGAATGTGATCCCTTGTGGGTACCAACCTATGTACATTATCCCCACTTGGAGTGTAAAATTCCCGACTACACAATGTGTACTACCAGTATGGGGCATGTTTTCCCACATGGGGTCCCTGCCCGTATATCTAGACATTTATACCACCTAGGAATGTATTCATATATGGTTTGGACCCCACATGAGGACTAGATACATACCTTACATAGCCAAGTACCCCTGCATAGGGTATCTAGCCAAGTACTCAGCCACACCCATGGCATATACCCCCAATACATGGTGTTTAGTACCAAAAAAACTCATCTTATCTAAATAGAAAGAACACACGGCATGTGTTCTATAAACTATATTCCATGTACATGGATTTCCATAAATGGTTAGCCCATAAAATGGCCTAAAACGCCTGATTTACTCAAAAAATCTATATATCGAACTACTAGGAGTCCCCAACTACCCATTAAAGGCTTTAAAACTTACAAATTATTAAACTATAGAGATTTATGGCATAAAACTTAAAACATTCCTACTACTAGGTTGAAACCACCAATTCTTTGGTCTGATCCGTAATCTACAACTATCACACAATGATTTTATGTGACCCAATCTCCACAGTGGTGCCTCCTCTTCTTCCTCTCCCTCTCTTCTCTCCCTATCTCTCTCTTGGTTGAGAAACACCCATATGGGGGATTCTCATACACAAAAAAAAATATATAAGATAAAAATAAAAAAAAAAAATAAAGTAATAAAAAAATAAAAAGAAAAGAAAATGGATCTGGGTCTGACCCCGGCACACGATGCAAGGTTATGCCTCGCATAGGAAAACCCCTTTATTAAGAAATAAACCATGGAGATATAATATAAATTTGAAAAACTATTTAAAATATGTATCCAAACGAATAGGAATGAATAAATTAATATTTAATTAATTAAATATCAAATATTCCATGAAAATTTGATCGACTCAGATTTCCACTTTACTCGTGTCCTAGTGTAAACACTCTATTCTAGGACCAACAAAATGGTCAAGAAAATTATCTAATATCATTTTATGGGATAAATTACCATTTCCCTCCTAAAACACTTTCGAGAAAAAAAAAATTAAAATTTCCCTTGATTTTTAAAATCTATGAGGACACAGTTCATCACCTACTCCCCGCCACTAATGCTTCTCTCCACCAAGAATCCTCAGTGGATATCCAATATCCATTCTCTCACAGAAGAATTGGCACAGTGAATATTATCTCTAACATCTAATGATTAGTCTTATAGTGTCCTCTACTCTCTCCAAACATGAGATACATTCAATACCGACTGGTCTTATCCTCCCCACCAAAGGAGTATTTTTATCATTACTCCTATATACAATGAAAAACAACATAGACCATGCTACATAGATCACCAAATTCAATAGAGAAACATGGAAAAACTACTCACACATGAGCACCATCACAAAACCTCACAACCTCCACACTCAAAAAAACCACTTAAATGGGGCTCACAAACTCCAATAGCCAATTATGAACTCCACACGACAAGGATTTCCTTACTCATCTCCTCGAGTGTGAAATAGGACTCATGATTACGTAGGCCAAGTCCTAATGAAACAACTAGGATAATGTGCCTAAAACCTCTAACCATGCTCCTCACGGATGTCAGTTCCAACAAACAGAAGCACCCTTGGAACTCCTCTTCAAAAATGAGGCATCTCCCTCATGCCATGATCTACCACATGACCACCCTCCACACGAGCGTTGATCCAAAACTACAAGTGTCTAACCATTTTCCCAATGTGTTACCCAAGTCATAACTAAAAATGAGTAGGGATGGGAAACAAACCAAACTTACCCTCTCAAGAAAACCATGATATATAAAGCACTCCCATCACTCTACTTCTAAAACACCAGGAATCCTTATGACTAACCACATCCTAGTAATATATAGAAGACCTCGATAGCCCCACTAAGTAAAATAACCATGACCAACCAAGCCATCGGTGATAGCATGCACACAGGCCCCACCATATGAACTAGAACTTGCAAACAAAACGTGGGAAGAATAGCTCCCTACCAAGGAATACGAACTTGAGACTTTATAGGAACCATTAACTCAAGGAAACTTGAGCCCAATCCTAAGATTCATTAGGCATCCTTTCCCTCATTGATCCACCAACAGGGTACTTAGAGCCCAATTCCGACCCACATAGGTCTCCATTCATCCCTCTTTGAAGGAAATGCATCTCCACCATCGATGAACCTCTCTCCACATGATCTACATGACCTGTCATCAGAATAAAATATAAAATACCACATACATTCATATTTCATGTGAATCTTACATGCCTCGAATGATACATGAACACTAACCTATTTCTCATGGGCAAAGAGAAAAAAACCATAACATACCATAAATCCAAAAACTCAAGTTCATCAGGCTAAGTGAAATCACAAAACCATAAAAAATCCAAAAATAGAAATACCATGCCCTAGAAACTTGTACTTTCTATTGGTAAATGATTTTTTGACACACCAATCAATATCCATCAAAATTTCTGAGAAATTCCTAGATCACCTGTCTACAAACTCCCCAAATAATAAAACCAAAAAACTATGATCCCATTTTTTTAATAAACCATCCCAAGTAAACCTAACACATCAACCAATATATACCACCATAAGGCCTTAAGCGCACCTCCCCAAATGCTAGAGGCTGACGATGTAACGCCCCAAGATTTTATGAAAAATATTCATTTAATTAATTCCTTGTGTTGTATTCTACACCAAGATTACCTTGCGCTATACGCAACACCATCTTAGCTTGCATTATACGCAACACTATTCTTGGATCGTGTTACACACAATTTTGATAATAGTTATTCTACGCAACATTGAGTATATATATATATATATATATTCAATGTATAAATGAAATATGGTTGGATTCTGTTATACGAAACAACGAAGGATTCTTTCACAACACGCAACCCTGACTTGGCTTGCATTACACGCAATCGCAACCTTCCTCGATAGCGTGTGTTGTACGCAATATCGGGTTTTAATAAACAATTTTATATTATTATAATATTGTCATGAACTAGCCGTTATGAATAGTATTAACTAAATTTTTAATTTTATAACATTATTATTCATCTTACACATTTTCTAGAACATGGTATAAGAACAAAATAAATTTTTCGAGTAAAATAATTATTTTTCAAAAAATGCAGTTTTGTCGCCTTTTGATGGCGCACCCACTTTAAATCTAGTTTTTAACATGTTTATATGTTCAATTTGACAAAATAAAATTATTCTTTTGAATCAGGATATAAAAATTTACATTAGATAAAGTTTTGATATTTTTCCGATAACTTTCATATTTTAATGAATAGTAAAAACACGCTATATTTTAATTAAAAACAAATTTTTTCATCGTAATATCTTATGTGGTTAAATTATAATATTAAATGGTTTTAAAGTATAAATAGAATATATTTTTACCATTTAATATAATGTATGTCATTAGCATTTATTTTACCTTGAATTCGTAGGTTAAATCAATTCAATCTTTTGCAATGTTTTAAAGAAAAACCCGTTTTCGTTCGACAATGGGATTAATTTTAATTTAATTTCTGCATCTTTTGTGTATTGAATTTGGAAAAATGGATTCCATATTTGGAATCAGTGGGTCCAAATTATGTTAATAAGCTAATTTTTATTTTTGGGCATTGTGAATAGTAACTACGGTAAATTTTATTTACTATAGTTAAAGGTAAATCGGGTAATTAAGGGTAAATATAAGATTATAAAATTACCCTAACACTTGGAAAAATCCTATTGGATGGATAAAAGTATACCCATATAACCTAAGGGTCGGATTAGATTCATTTTATGGACTTTTTTCCATGAAAATAATTTAATTATTATTAAAACCAAAGAATGTGACAACATGTCACTTTCTTAAATATTATAAGTATAATAATTTTAATCTAGTGATAAACTTCATGAAACTTCAAACATGAATAGTCTCCAGAAAGCTAATACAATTATCTACATCATAGGAATTTATTTAGAATTTTTAGGGATTAAATAATTATCATTATTATGGCACTAAGATGATGTAGTAATTGTCTTATTAATGAAATATTGACATAATTGATGTTATAAATTCCCAAATAAATGTAATTTGAGACTTTTTATGACTTACACTAATTGTATAGGTTAATATGACATGTTATTGTTGATTTAAGTAACCTGGTTAGAACTTATCATTCTGTTATGAATTTCATAAAAATCATGTACCAAATAGTGTCAAAATTGACATAAAGTAGTTTTTAAAACAAATATTATATTATTAACTGTTATTTTATTCCTAAAAATCTAAGGTTCGGCCAAATGACTTAGATACGATTATATATATTAATAATAAACAACTTGGGGTTCTTTTGGCTTGATATAGGAAGTTTATTAACCATATAGTGTAAGAAAACAAAAAGACACGGTAAAAGTTAAATTATTTAACTTAGAGTTAAATCTAATTGATAAGGTTAAAATAATAACCTAAACTTGTCTAAATCCTATTGGATGAGAGAATTAGACCCATCCCCACCTTATACTCGGAAATAAATCAATTTTGAGCTATTTAAAACCGAACTTGACTTTATAATAAAATAAAATTTTTGTTATTCCAAAGGTGCCCCTCTCCTCCCTTATAAAAGGGCACCTCCTCCCTCTCTTCCTCACACAACTTTGAGCCTTCAAGCTCGGCCAAACCCTGCCAAATTCTCTTCTCCACTTCCCTAGAAACATCCTAGAGGTTCTGGTCTTCCTCAAAGACCAATTTTAGTTCCCTAAGAGGAGGTCTCAAAAAGGCGCTTCAAAGAAGAGGTAATTTCCGTTACCGATTCTTTCACCTTTATTTCTTCTTCCACTTATTCTTCTTAGGTTGTTTCATTATGAAGTAATAACATAACTATCACTCATATACTTATATGTTATTATAAGTATGAAACAATCCTATTTCACCATCTATCCATCCTACGGAAAACGAAATCACCGCGCATGCGTACATACGGAATCCCGTCTCCACGCCGTGGTGAAATCTATTTTCCACCACCACCTTACTTGGATGGGTATAATGGTGTAAATAATAACTATATATTATTATTTTAAAGTGATATTTATTATGAAATAGTATACATACACTCCAATACAGTCCCACGATCATGAGAATGATATCATCGCTCGTGCGTACGTACGGACTACCGTCTCCACGACGCGATGAGATTCATTCTCCACTTTAACCATTCATGAATGATTATAAAGTATATATAATAAGTAATCATGAAATATATGAAATAATAATGATACTATATTTATGTTTATATATATGTATTTCATCTACTTAATTCCATTCAACTCAATAAGGAAACGAAAACAGCGTTCATGCGTACGTACGACCTACCATCTCCATGAACGGTGTATTTCTTTCCATTTACTGATTTATTATATATATGTATATTATGAATATATATATATATATATATATATATATCATGTTTTATATTCTGGAATTAAGTAATCATGATCTAAATAATCATATGAATAATTACAATTCAAAACACGGATGACAAATGAAACAATTTTACCCAAAACGCTACTTTAACATGAATTTACAAAAGAACAGGTAATATAAAGTCATAAGTGAACCATATATGATATAATAACAATGAATATGATTATGTAATAAGTCAATGACATTATTTAAATCATTATACGGGAGGTTCGGACACTTACCAAGCAAATCTGACCTAAGGTAAGGGAAATATCACAATCTCATTTTTATCCGGGATTGTTTATACTTTATTATTTACTGGGTTGTATTTTATCATCCACATCCATGTTTCCAGAATATGTAATATTATTTCCATCCAACTAAAATTGTTTAAATCCAATGTTACCCTTCGGTGAGTTTTTAGTAAAGAATATGAAAGGAATCTTTTATCGTTTTTCATACGAGGTACTTTTTGACTTTTCCGACAAAAGTACGAGAAGAATGTTTTTTTTAACTTATACAGCATGAATGGATTTTTAAAAAATTATTTCCAAGAAGTTTCCTTTACAAGTTTTCAAGTTTATTTTTACTCAACTTATTTTAGTTTAAAATTTTATGACATGTTAAGAAAGGAAAATGTTTTTGAAGTAGAAAGGATATTTTCCTCAAGAATGGAGTTCAAGTGTTTTATCAAAATTATTTTCCATCTAAGATAATAAAGGGTTTTGTTTCTATCCCTATTATTAAATGTATTTGATTATGTTGTGATGGAAATATTTTTATGAATTCCTTTATCTTATATGAATTGTTTTATGATGTCATGTTGTTTAAGAATCCCATTTTTATTACATGGGTTATGCTATGATGTATGGTTTATGATTTTGTGGCACACATAAGAATGGTATCATTATGAGATGGGTGGGACCTATATCTCCCTCCAATTCATTGGGTAAAGATTTTATATCTCATGAGATAGATATGTCTGGAACGGTAGGTTATACCGGTTCAGTGAAACAGGACTGAAACGAGGGTGACTCGGTTCAGAAATGGACTTTGTCCACTAAGATAGTCTTGGCAATGAGTCTTGACTAATAAGATATGATTCTCTATGATTATGTGTGTATGACACAAAGTTTCATGTTTTAAGTTATGATTATTGTGATTACATTTCACTGCCATGATTTATCCCATGTTATGAAATTATGCTCTATTTTGCAGGTTAAGATTTCGAAAATGTTTTGTTCTTATGAATATGATGTGATGGATATTTCTTTTGATTACCCTTACTGAGCATTTGAGATCACCCTTTTATGTTTTCTTTTCCCCAGGATATAAAGAAAGGATTTAGGTAAAAAAAAAGATCTTTATGGGAGATGTTGAAGATCTTTCACCACGATTAGAAGATTATATTCCGAGATTCCAAAGACACTGAACTATTACGATCCTTGTGTGTGTGTTTTTGTTATGTACTAAGTATTCCGCATAAGTAATGTAGTGTCCATGTACGTCAAGCTTCGGGTCTCTACAGTTGGTATCAGAGGGAGGTTTAGTCAACCTTTGGAAACTAGGATGCGAGAACTTTAGTAAGATCCCTAGAGATATTTCTAAGGGATGTCTAGGGATGTCCCTAAGGATAAGTATACGTATAGGATATAGTCCTAGAACTATGGTAACGATATTAGATTAAACCAAAGATGTTAGATATTGAAGGTACTCCCCTCTTTATTATATTTTTTCCCTGGCGTGATTTTTTACCTCCCACACTATTCTTTTTGGGTTTTAGAAAATGGATGGAAACAAGATGATTCATGATAATGGAGGATATGATGGACAATGGAATGATATTCTTCATAAGAAATCAAATGAAATGGGATTTGGAAGTCCAAACATCATTATTATGCCGAATCAGCAATCTCATAATATGACCAATAAAGTAAAATTTGGTAAGTTTCCTAACTCGGCTAATAAGAGAAAGATGGAGTTTCATGATGATAATAGAGGAAAGAAAGTTCAATTTCCCCTATGTAAATCGTGTGGTAAGAGGCATCAAGGAGAATGTTTCAAAGGAACTGGAAGATGCTTTGGGTGTGGAAAAGAAGGACACAAATCCCGTAAGTGCAAAGGAAAAGGTTCAGTTAACACCAGGGATGAGGATAATGGTCTTGCTATGACATCAAAAATGGTTAAATGTTTTAAATGTGGAATGTACGGACATTATGCAAACCAATTCCCTAAGGGAAAGTCTCATGAAGAGAATCTGTATGGTCGTATGGGTAGTATTTATGTTGATGATGATGAAGAGACTACAACTGATATGTGAGATGAAAGAATTGTTGAACCTCGGTCAATGGTTTAAGAAGGTAGTGGAATGATTACATGTTTATCAAGTGTAATGTTGTATAAGTAATCTTATGGTACTATGGAATAAAAAGACATCTAAGGATTGTTACACTGTTGTCTTTCATTGAGTTTTGAAATTGTATGACTAATGGTACTGGTATCCATGAAAGGTTATTCAGATAATTTTGGAAAGTAGATGATATGCGCATAATAAAGGGATAAGGAGAAAATTAAATGTTTGATAGTATTAATGAGCTCATGATTGATATAAGGACTAAGTGATATCATGGTTTGAGTATATAGAATTTTGAGGATTTTGGTATGTGGAAAGTGCTAACTTTTAACTACATTCATGTTTTCACTAAGGTTCAATGGGTATTCAAGAGAGTACATGATTAAGGCCTTTGAATGTTTGGAATGTGACCAAAAAGACATATTTTATGATATATGGGGATTAACGATGGTATTAAATCTCTGGTAATCGTTTTCACTATATTATGAGAGTGGACTGAAGTATTATGGATAAGCCTAATGATTGGAATGGATTACGTTGGACATAAGTTAGTATTGTTTAAGGATAGAAGTTTTTTTCGATATTATTGATGGGATGTTATAGTAATATAGTTTTAGAAAAAGGACAACCTGTAGGACGGGTGACAGCCCATCACGTCGGACAAGGCTGTGGGAATCGAACCCACAACCGAAGTGCGACTGGCCTTTATCGCCTACCACTGATCTACAGTAAGTCCCTATTTAGTAGAAACTAGTTTTATTATATTACGCAGTATGATATATGAAGTATAAGTCCATTTTAGGAACCCTATATGATGAATCTCACTATAGATGGACTTATGTATTTTTTGATAACTTTTCTAACCTTTTGTTTGAGATAAATGGAATGACCCGTCATTCTATCACATGATCTGCAAACACATCACGAATGACAAATTCAACTTCATTTCTTTAAGAGATGAAGTGGAAATTGTCCAAAGAACGACAAACGGTGATACTATACTAAAATCACGAAAGTATTTCTTCTAATTCCAATTTTATCAACTTTAGGGAAATGATCTTGAAAACAAAAATATGTTGTCCTAATGCTCTTATATCTGATGAATCAGATGGTACCTTAGATCATCACAAATTTATGGCTTTGTGATTGTTGGCTTTTCCATAGCCATGTTCTCTACCACTCTCCATCAGAACATGATGGTTAGATTTCTCTTCCATATCCATATTTTAACCTATGTGGAAACCCAGTGATTAGTTTATTTGGGTAACCGTTACGTTTCATACTTTTGTTTTTAAACATTGGTTTTGGTATTCCTTTTTACGATGTGGGTTTCTATTAAATAAACTTTCGAATAGTAAACCATTTATAACCCCGACGAATTTCGAGGGCGAAATTCATTTTAAGGGGGGTAGAATGTAACGCCCCAAGATTTTATGAAAAATATTCATTTAATTAATGTCTTGTGTTGTATGCTACACCAATATTACCTTGCGCTATACACAACACCGTATTAGCTTGCATTATACGCAACACTATTCTTGGATCGTGTTACACACAATTTTGATAATAGTTATTCTACGCAACATTGAGTATATATATATATATATTCAATGTATAAATGAAATATGTTTGGATTCTGTTATACGAAACAACGAAGGATTCTTTCACAACACGCAACCCTAACTTGGCTTGCATTACACGCAATCGCGACCTTCCTCGATAGCGTGTGTTGTACGCAATACTGGGTTTTAATAAACAATGTTATATTATTATAATATTTTCATGAACTAGCCGTTATGAATAGTATTAACTAAATTTTGAATTTTATAACATTATTATTCATCTTACACATTTTCTATAACATGGTATAAGAACAAAATAATTTTTTCGGGTAAAATAATTATTTTTCAAAAAATGCAGTTTTGCCGCCTTTTGATGGCGCACCCACTTTAAATCTTGTTTTTGACATGTTTATATGTTCAATTTGACAAAATAAAATTATTCTTTTGAATCAGGATATAAAAATTTACATTAGATAAAGTTTTGATACTTTTCCGATAACTTTCATATTTTAATGAATAGTAAAAACACGCTATATTTTAATTAAAAACAACTTTTTTCATCGTAATATCTTATGTGGTTAAATTATAATATTGAATTTTTTTAAAGTATAAATAGAATATATTTTTACCATTTAATATAATTTATGTCATTAGCATTGATTTTACCTTGAATTCGTAGGTTAAATCAATTCAATCTTTTGCAATGTTTTAAAGAAAAACCCGTTTTCGTTCAACAACGGGATTAATTTTAATTTAATTTCTGCATATTTTGTGTATTGAATTTGGAAAAAGGGATTCCATATTTGGAATCAGTGGGTCCAAATTATGTTAATAAGCTACTTTTTATTTTTGGGCATTGTGAATAGTAACTACGGTAAATTTTATTTACTATAGTTAAAGGTAAATCGGGTAATTAAGGGTAAATATAAGATTATAAAATTACCCTAACACTTGGAAAAATCCTATTGGATGGATAAAAGTAGACCCATATAACCTAAGGGTCGTATTAGATTAATTTTATGGACTTTTTTCCATGAAAATAATTTAATTATTATTAAAACCAAAGAATGTGACAACATGTCACTTTCTTTAATATTATAAGTATAATAATTTTAATCTAGTGATAAACTTCATGAAACTTCAAACGTGAATAGTCTCCAGAAAGCTAATACAATTATATACATCATAGTAATTTATTTAGAATTTTTAGGGATTAAATAATTATCATTTATTATGGCACAAAGATGATGTAGAAATTGTCTTATTAATGAAATATTGACATAATTGATGTTATAAATTACCAAATAAATGTAATTTGAGACTTTTTATGACTTACACTAATTTTATAGGTTAATATGACATGTTATTGTTGATTTAAGTAACCTGGTTCGAACTTATAATTCTGTTATGAATTTCATAAAAATCATGTACCAAATAGTGTCAAAATTGACATAAAGTAGTTTTTAAAACAAATATTATATTATTAATTGTTATTTTATTCCTAAAAATCTAATGTTTGGCCAAATGACTTATATACGATTATATATATTAATAATAAACAACTTGGGGTTCTTTTGGCTTGATTTAGGAAGTTTATTAACCATATAGTGTAAGAAAACAAAAAGACACGGTAAAAGTTAAATTATTTAACTTAGAGATAAATCTAATTGATAAGGTTAAAATAATAACCTAAACTTGTCTAAATCCTATTGGATGAGAGGATTTAGACCCATCCCCACCTTATCCTCTAAAATAAATCAATTTGGAGCTATTTAAAACCGAACTTGACTTTATAATAAAATAATATTTTTAGTTATTCCAAAGGTGCCCCTCTCCTCCCTTATAAAAGGGAACCTCCTCCCTCTCTTCCTCACACAACTTTGAGCCTTCAAGCTCGGCCAAACCCTGCCAAATTCTCTTCTCCACTTCCCTAGAAACATCCTATAGGTTCTGGTCTTCCTCAAAGACCAATTTTAGTTCCCTAAGAGGAGGTCTCAAAAAGGCGCTTCAAAGAAGAGGTAATTTCCGTTAACGATTCTTTCACCTTTATTTCTTCTTCCACTACTTCTTCTTAGGTTGTTTCATTATGAAGTAATAACATCAGTATCACTCATATAATGATACGTTATTATAAGTATGAAACAATCCTATTTCACCATCTATCCATCCTACGGAAAACGAAATCACCGCATGTGTGTACGTACGGAATACCGTCTCCACGCCGTGGTGAAATCTATTTTCCACCACCACCTTACTTGGATGGGTATAATGGTGTAAATAATAACTATATATTATTATTTTAAAGTGATATTGATTATGAAATAGTATACATACACTCCAATACAGTCCCACGATCATGATAATGATATCATCTCTCGTGCGTACGTACGGACTACCATCTCCACGACGCGATGAGATTCATTCTCCACTTTAACCATTCATGAATGATTATAAAGTATATATAATAAGTAATCATGAAATATATGACATAATAATGATACTTTATTTATGTGTATATATATGTATGTCATCTACTTAATTCTGTTCAACTCAATAAGGAAACGAAAACAGCATTCATGCATACGTACGGCCTACTGTCTCCATGAACGGTGTATTTCTTTCCATTTACTGATTTATTATATATATGTATATTCTGAATATATATATATATATATCATGTTTTATATTCTGGAATTAAGTAATCATGATCTAAGTAATCATATGAATAATTACAAGTCAAAACACGAATGACAAATGAAACAATTTTACCCAAAACGCTACTTTAACATGAATTTACAAAAGAACGGGTAATATAAAGTCATAAGTGAACCATATATGATATAATAACAATGAATATGATTCTGTAATAAGTCAATGACATTATTTAAATCATTATACAAGAGGTTTGGACACTTACGAAGCAAATCAGACCTAAGGTAAGGGAAATATCACAATCTCATTTTTATCCGGGATTGTTTATACTTTATTATTTACTGGGGTGTATTTTATCATCCACATCCATGTTTCCAGAATATGTAATATTATTTCCATCCAACTACAATTGTTTAAATCCAATGTTACCCTTCGGTGAGTTTTTAGTAAAGAATATGAAAGGAATCTTTTGTCGTTTTTCGTACGAGGTACTTTTTGACTTTTCCAACAAAAGTACGAGAAGAATGTTTTTTTTAACTTATACAGCATGAATGGATTTTTAAAAAATTATTTCCAAGAAGATTCCTTTACAAGTTTTCAAGTTTATTTTTAATCAGCTTCTTTTAGTTTAAAATTGTAAGACATGTTAAGAAAGGAAAATGTTTTTGAAGTAGAAAGGATATTTTCCTCAAGAATGGAGTTCAAGTGTTTTATCAAAATTATTTTCCATATAAGATAATAAAGGGTTCTGTTTCTATCCCTATTATTACATGGATTTGATTATGTTGTGATGGAAATATTTTTATGAATTCCTTTATCTTATATGAATTGTTTTATGATTTCATGTTGTTTAAGAATCCCATTTTTATTACATGGGTTATGCTATGATGTATGGTTTATGATTTTGTGGCAAACATAAGAATGGTATCATTATGAGATGGGTGGGACCTATATATCCCTCCAATGCATTGGGTAAAGATTTTATATCTCATGAGATAGACATGGCTGGAACGGTAGGTTATACCGGTTCAGTGAAACAGGACTGAAACGAGGGTGACTCGGTTCAGAAATGGACTTTGTCCACTAAGATAGTCTTGGCAATGAGTCTTGACTAATAAGATATGATTCTCTATGATTATGTGTGTATGCCACAAAGTTTCATGTTTTAAGTTATGATTATTGTGATTACATTTCACTGCCATGATTTATCCCATGTTATGAAATTATGCTCTCTTTTGCAGGTTAAGATTTCCAAAATGTTTTGTTCTTATGAATATGATGTGATGGATATTTCTTTTGATTACCCTTACTGAGCATTTGAGCCCACCCTTTTATGTTTTCTTTTCCCCTGGATATAAAGAAAGGATTTAGGTAAAAAAAAGAAGATCTTTATGGGAGATGTTGAAGATCTTTCACCACGATTAGAAGATTATATTCTGAGATTCCAAAGACACTAAACTATTATGATCCTTGTGTGTGTGTTTTTGTTATGTACTAAGTATTCCACAGAATTAATGTAATGTCCATGTACGTCAAGCTTCGGGTCTCTACAGACGACCAATGACGAGGGTCTAAAAGGTGTAGTGGGGAGACTATTCCCTCTATTAAAAGTGAGATAATAGTGAAAAATAAACAAACTCATAAACATATATCAATATCAAAGTATTCATAATAAATAAACTAAAATATAAAATGATATAATAAATGAAATTTGGCATACATTTATACATACTCAACTCATGAAAAACATGTAACTGTCGGTCTCCCACTGAGCCGACCACACATAAAGAATATAAAAACTAAAATAATAACAATAATCTCTACTACCAACACAAAGTAAACCCATATACCCGATCTCTATGATGTTCAAGTTTCACCATCCCAGTCTTGAGACTCCACGTGAGTGGTTCCACTCAATCAAGCAAAATCGGGCCTCAACCATGTAACACCCCGAGTTTTTATGGACCTTGTTTTTTTCAATAAATTAAAATTTTATTTATGTATTACAATGAACTAATTCAAACATTCCTTTCACATAGAAAATAGACTTGTATTATGTTATATGGAATATATACTTGGCATACATTACATGGAACAGTGACTTGGCGTATGTTACACGCAACACCGATGTTTCTACAAAACATCATTTTATTATTATAATTATTTAAACAAAATAATTATAATCTAGCCATTAAACTTTTTAATATGAATATTAATAACTAATTTTAAAATATTTTTTATAATGGTTTTAAATAAATAAAACATATTTAAAAAAATATATTTAATTTTTGGTAAACTCTTTATATGTTTAAAAAATACTATTTTCTCAAATAAACTACTTTTCATGTCCTTCTATGAAAAATAATAAAATTAATTTTCTAAAAATTTAGAAATTTAATTTTATAAAATAAACTTCATTTTTGAATTTATAATGTCAAAATTAGCTTAGGGTAAATTTTTAGGTTTTTTCTGAGAAACTTCATTTTGGGGTGAATGGTGAAAATTACAAGATTTTATTTCAAAATTGCTTTTTCATCTAATTTATTTATAAGGTTAAATTATATTTTAATTTGGTTTAAAAGTTGAATTATAATATATTTTTATCAATTAATCCAATTTAGGTAATTAGAACCAATTTCACATTGAGATTAGATATAAAAATTTAGAAAACTTTTGATCATTTTTACTTTAAAAACCCGCATTGTCAACCTGACTATGGGATTGATTTTAAATTAATTTCTAACACTTATGTGATTATAATTTATATAAAAAGATTCTTTATTTTGAATAATAATAATTTATATTGTATAATAATTTCAACTTATTTTTTTACCAAAAATATTAGTGAAAGTGATTAAAAATAATTACATTGATTAAGGTTAAATTAAGATTAAGAAGGGACTAAACCATAACCTTAAGGCCCAAAAATACCTATACACTTTTCCAAAATACATTTTGTAGCCCTATTTAAACTCTATCCTCACTTTTCTTAACTTTGGATCATTATTGTATCCACTCGCAACATGAAAAATGTGGGTAAATTTGTAACACCCCGAGATTTTATGAAAAATATTCTTTTTAATTTCATTGATGTCTTGTGTGGTACGCTACAACAAAAGGAGCTTGCACTACACGCATCCTTGACTTGGCTTGCATTACACGCAATCGCGACCTTCCACGATAGAGTGTGTTGTACGCAATACCGAGTTTCACTAAACAACGATATGTTATATAAACTAGCCGTTATGAATAGTAATACCCAGTTTTTGAAATTTTATAAATTTTAACTTTCAAAATTGACTTTATTTTTGGATTCATAATATCGAAATTATCCTAGGGTGAATTTTTGGTATTTTTCTGAAAACTTTCAATTTTTGATGAATAGTGAAAACACTGGGTTACTATTTAAAAACCAACTTTTTATTTAAACAATTATTTATTTTATTTAAATTTATTTTAGGTCAAAATTGATACATAATACCTATATAAGTTCAATGTAATTCATTAGAGTCATTTTATAATGATTTTAGATATATAAAAATTTTATTGAACTTTTCACCGTCTTTTACCCACCTCCAAGGAGAATTTGAAAATTTACATAAAACTTAATTTTACCGCTTCTGTGAGTGGAATTTCGAAAATCTGAGAGACACGGTTAACATCAAGGAGTAAAATTTGGTTCAATAAGATAAAAATAAATTTTGGTGAATAGTAACTTTTTACTTTTATTTACCACGGTTAAAAGTAAATAGGGTAATTAAGGATAAAAATGATATTATTATTACCCTAAAACATGTCCTAATTCTATTGGATAAGTTTAATTCTACCAAAAACAACCTTAGGAATAAAATATTACCTTTTAGGTCCACTTGGATTAGATTAGGACACTTATTGTTATTTTATTTAAAGAATAGTTAAAATAGTTAAAATCAAAGTTTAATAACTAAAACATTTGTAATATAGGGTTATACATAAGATAAATTCGACTATAAATATCCATTAGAAATATAAAAATATTTCCTACATAATGGTATTTTATTTATAATTTTTAGACATTAAATAATTTAATTTATTTGTGACACAATGATGATGCAGTAATTACCTTATTAATGAAATATTAACATAATTGATGTCATAAATACCCAAATAAATGTAATTTAAGACTTTTTATAAATTAAACTAATTTTTTAGGTTAATATGACATGTTTTTATTGATTTAATTAACTCTTTTCGAACTAATCATTCTGTTATGATTTTCACAAAAAATCAATTACCAAATAGTGTGAAAATTGACATAAAATAGTTTTTAAAACAAATATTATAATATTAATTGTTATTCTATTCCTAAAAATCTAATGTGTGGATAAATGATTTAGATAAGGTTATATATATTAATAATGAACCACTTGGGGTTCGTTTGGCTTGTTATAGTAAGTTTATTAACCATATAGTGTAAGAAAACAAGAAGACACGGTAAAAGTTAAATTATTTAACTTAGAGTTAAATCTAAATGATAAGGTTAAAATAGTAACCTAAACTTGTCTAAAACCTATTGGTTGAGATTATTTCGACCCTTCCCCACTTTATCTTCGAAATAAGTCACTTTTCATCCATTATAAAATGAATGTGACTTTATTATAAAATAATATTTTAAGTTTTTCCAAAGGTGCCCCTCTCCTCCCTTATAAAAAGGGCACCCCTTCTCTCTTCTCTTCACACCCTTTTGAGCCTTGAATCTTGGACAACCCCTACCCATTTCTCTTCTCCACTTCCCTAGAAACATTCTTGAGGTTCTTCTCTTCTCAAAAGACCAACTCTACTTCTTTAAGAGGAATCTTAAAGGAGGTGCGTCGAAGAAGAGTTAATCTTTTCTTCCGATTTTCTCAAGTTTCTTTATTCTTCTACTTCTTCTTCATTATTTTTTTCACTATAAATTAATAACATCAGTATAAATAATATACTGATATATTATTATAAATACTAAACAACCTTATTTCACCTTCTATCCTTCCCACAGAAAACGAAATCACCGCGCGTGCGTACGTATGGAATACCGTCTCCACGTCGTGGTGTAATCTGTTTTCGACCACCACCTTACTTGGATTTGTATAATTGTGAAAATAAATAACTATATATGATTATTTTAAAGTTATATTGATTCTGAAATATTATACATACACTTCAATACAATTCCACGATCATAGGAATGATATCATCACTCGTGCGTACGTACGGACTACCGTCTCCACGACACGATGAGATTCATTCTCCATGTTAACCATTCATGAATGATTATAAAGTATATATAATGAATAATAATTAAATATATGACATAATAATGATAATGGATTTATGTATATATATATGTATTTCATCTACTTAATTCTATTCAATTCAATAAGGAAACGAAAACAGCATTCATGTGTACGTACGGCCTACCGTCTCCATGAACGGTGTATTTCATTCCATTTATCGATCTATCATATATATATGTATATACTGAATATATTTTATATATAAATCATTTTTTCCATTCTGTAATTAAGTAAATCGTGGTATAAGTAATAATATCAAGAACAACAACTCGAAACACGTACGATAAATGAAACGATTTTACCCAAAACGCTGCTTTAACATGGAATTTACAAAAGAACGGGTAATATAAAGTCATAAGTGAACCATATATGATATCATAACAATGAATATAATTATTTAATAAGTCAATGACATTATTTAAATCATTATATAGGATATTCAGATACATACTAAGCATATCAGAAATAAGGTAAGGGATAACTTTTCCAATCTCATTTTTATCCAAGATTGTTCACTCGTAAGTATTTACTGGGGTTATATTTGTCATCCATGTACATATTTTCTAAAAATCGTTTCATGTATTTTTAAAGTCCTTTTTACCCATTTTTGACTTTTACTACATGTTATGTAAGGAATCTTTCTTTTGATTACCATGCGATGTACTTTTTGATTTTCCCGGCAAAAGTACGAGAAGAATATTTTTTTTAACTTATACGGCATGAACGGATTTTTACAGTTTCATAAAGCCTTATTTTCATGAATATTACTCTAAAATATTTCATGACTATTTTCAACAAAATCCTTTTCTTTTAAAATTTCATGGCATTTCATGAAAAGAAAATGATTTTGAAAAAAAGAAATGATATTTTCCTCAAGAATTCATTTCAAGTATTTTATCAAAACCATTTTCCATCTAAGATGAAATTATTTCATATTTGTATGTTTCAAGTATAATGTCTCTATGATTTACATGGTTTAACTTTTCTTATGATTAAATTATATCCATTTTCTTTATATGGATTATGTTATGATGGAATGATGTTTATGCAACCCATTCTATTCTTTGGGTTATGATGAATGATTTATGTTTATGTTGTGGCACACGTAAGAATGATTTCATTATGAGATGGGTGGGACCTATATCTCCCTCCAATGCATTGGATAAAGATTTATATCTCATGAGTTAGACATGGTTGGAATGGTAAGTTAATCTGGTTCAGTGTTATAGGACTGGAATGAGGAGTGAACTCGATTCAGAAAGGGACTTTGTCCATTAGGATGGTCTTTGCAACAATGCCTTGGATACTATGGAAATCATATCAAGTGCTTAATGGTTTTCCACAATTACATATTTTATTCCCATTCTATTTTATCATGATTTATGTTCCTTTATGATATATTCCTTACGTACTTCCATGATTTATGTTTTTTCTCAAAATTTTGATGTTTAGATTTTATGTTCAAGTTTTGAAATCAAATGTTGATGGATTGTTTTATTTTCTCTATGATTTCCCTTACTGAGCATTTTAGCTCACCCTTTTTATGTTTTCTTTTCCCTAGTATATAAAGAAATGTTTTAGGTAAGAAAACCAAAGGTGGTGATCTTTATGGGAGATGTTGAAGATCTTTCACCATGATTAGAAGATTACATTTTGAGTTTCCAAAGACACTAAACTAATATGGTCTTTGGGCATTTGTTTTTGTCATGTACTAAGTATTCTGCAAAAGTAATGTAATTTCCATGTATGTAAAGCTTTGGGTCATTATAGTTAGTATCAGAGCAAAGGTTTAGTTAAGATTTGTAAATTACGATGTGAAAACTTTAGTGAAATCCCTAGAGATATTTCTAAGGTATGTCTAGGGATGTCCCTAAGGATAAGTATACGTATAGGTTATATTCCTAGAATTATGGTAAAAATATTAGAATTTAACCTAAGATGTTAGATATTGATGGTACTTCTCCTTTATTATGTTGTTTTCCCTAGCATGATTTTTTCCTCTCACACTATTCATTTTGGGTTTTAGAAAATGGCTGGAAATAGGAAGATTCGCGATAATGGAGGATATGATGGACAATGGAATGATATTATTCATGAGCAACCAAATTAAATGGTATTTGGAAGTCCAAACATCATTATTATGCCTAATTACCAATCTCATAATATGATCAATAATCTCAACTTTGGTAAGTTTCCCAACTCAGCTAATAAGGGAAAGATGGAGTTTCATGATGATCATAGAGGAAAGAAAGTTCAATTTCCCCCATGTAAATCATGTGGGAAGAGGCATCAAGGAGAATGTTTCAAAGGAACCGTAAGATGCTTTGGGTGTGGAAAAGAAGGACACAAATCTAGTAAGTGCAATGTAAAAGGTTCAGTTAACACCATGGACAAGGATAATGTTATTTTTAGGACATCAACAATGGTTAAATGTTTTAAATTTGGAATTTATGGGCATTATGCAAACCAATTCCCTAAGGGAAAGTCTCATGAAGAGAATCAACATGGTCATATGGGTAGTATTTTTTTGATGATGATGAAGAGACTAAAAATGATATGTGAGATAAAATAATTGTTCAAGCTTGGTCAATGGTTTAAGAAGGTAGTGGAATGATTTGTGTTTATCAAGAGTTGTGTTGTATAAGTAATGATACTATGGAATAAAGACACATCTAAGGATTTTTACACTATTGTTTTTCCTAAAGTATTTGAAAGTATATGTTGAATGGTATCGGTAACCATAAAGGTTATTCAGATATTTTTGGAAATTAGATGATGTGCACATAATGAAGGGATAAAGAGATAATGAGATGTTTGAAAGTATTAATGAGTTCATGACTGATATAAGGACAAAGTTATATCATGGTTTGAGTATATAGAAATTTTGGGATTTTGGTATGTGGAAAGAGTTAACTTTTGATAGCATTAATGTTTTCACTAAGGTTCAATGGGTATTCATTTTTCAAGAGAATACATGATTAAGGCATTCGAATGTTTGTAATGTGACCAACAAGACATATCTTATGATACATGGGGGATATATGATGGTATTCACGTGCTTTTTATGTGACCTTTCAAGTAATAGTTTTCTTTATACTATGATCTTGGACCTAAGTATTTTGGATAAGCCTAAAGATTTGAATGAATTAAGTTAGACATAAGATAGTATTGTTTAAGGATATAACTTTTTTCGATATTATTGCAGGAATGTTATAATAATGTAGTTTTAGAAAAAAGGACAACCCGTAGGACGGGCGAAAATCCGTCGCGTCGAAAAAGGATGCGGGAATTGAACCCACAACCGAAGTGTGACAAGCCTTTATCACCTACCAATGGCCTACAGGAAGTCCCTGGTTAGTAGAAACTAGTTTTATTTTATTAAGATGTATGACAGATGATGTATAAGTCCATTTTAGAACCATATCTGATTAATCTCACCATATATGGACTTATGTATATAACTTTTTCTAACCCTATGTTTGAGACAGATTAAATGACCTATCATTCTATCGCATGATCTGCTAAAACTTTGCGAAAGACAAATTCAACTTCATTTCCTTAAGAGGTGAAGTGGAAATTGTTCGAGGCACAAGCAACGTTGAGATTGTACCAAAATCAAGTAAGTATTTCTTTTAATTAAAAAATTATTCAACTTTAGGGAAATGATCTTGAAAACCAAAAATTTTGTCCAAGTGTCCTTATATCCGATGAATCAGATGGTACCTTAAATCATCAAAAATTTATGGCTTTGTGATTGTTGGATTTTTCATAGCCATGTTCTCTACCACTCTCCATCAGAACTTGATGGTTAGATTTCTCTTCCATATCCATATTTTCACCTATGTTCTCCTATGTGGAAACCCAATGATTAGTAAATTTGGGTAACTGTTACATTTCATACTTTAGTTTTTAAAGTTAAGTTTTGGTATTACTTTTTACGATGTGGGTTTCTATTAAAGAAACTTTCAAGTAGTAAACCATTTATAACCCCGACGAATTTCGAGGGCGAAATTCATTTTAAGGGGGGTAGAATGTAACACCCAGAGATTTTATGAAAAATATTCTTTTTAATGTCATTGATATCTTGTGTGGTACGCTATACCAAAAGTAGCATTCACTACACACATCCCTGACTTGGCTTGCATTACACGCAATCGCGACCTTCCACAATAGCGTGTGTTGTATGCAATACAGAGCTTCACTAAACAACGATATGTTATATAAACTAGCCGTTATGAATAGTAATACCCACTTTTTGAAATTTTAATAATTTTATCTTTCAAAATGGACTTTATTTTTGGATTCATAATATTGAAATTATCCTAGGGTAAATTTTTTTATTTTTCTGAAAACTTTCAATTTTTGATGAATAGTGAAAACACTAGGTTACTATTTAAAAACCGAATTTTTATTTAAATAATTATTTATTTTATTTAAATTTATTTTAGGTCAAAATTTATACATAATACATATATAAGTTCAATGTAATTCATTAGAGTCATTTTATAATAATTTTAGATATATAAAAATTTTATTAAACTTTTAACCGTCTTTTACCCACCTCCTAGGAGAATTTGAAAATTTACATAAAAATTAATTTTACATCTTCTGTGAGTGGAATTTATAAAATATGAGAGATTCGGTTAACATCAAGGATTAAAATGTGGTTCAATAAGATAAAAATAATTTTTGGTGAATAGTAACTTTTTACTTTTATTTACCACGGTTAAAAGTAAATAATGTAATTAAGGGTAAAAATGATATTATTATTACCCTAACACATGTCCTAATTCTATTGGATAAGTGTAATTTGGTCAAAAACAACCTTAGGAATAAAATATTACCCTTTAGGTCCACTTGGATTAGATTAGGACACTTATTATTATTTTATTTAAAGAAGTGTTAAAATAGTTAAAATCAATGTTTAATAACTAAAACATTTTTAATATAGCGTTATACATAAGATAAATTAGACTATAAATATTAATTAGAAATATAAAAATATTTCCTACATAATGGTATTTTATTTATAATTTTTAGACATTAAATAATTTAATTTATTTATGACACAATGATGATGCAGTAATTACCTTATTAATGAAATATTAACATAATTGATGTTATAAATACCCAAATAAATGTAATTTGAGAATTTTTATAAATTACACTAATATTTTAGGTTAATATTACATGTTTTTATTGATTTAATTTACTTTTTTAGAACTAATCATTCTGTTATTATTTTCACAAAAATCAATTACCAAATAGTGTCAAAATTCACATAAAATAGTTTTTAAAACACATATTATATTATTAATTAGTATTTTATTCCTAAAAATCTAAGTTTCAGAAAAATGACTTAGATAAGGTTATATATATTAATAATTAACCACTTGGGGTTGTTTTGGCTTATTATAGTAAGTTTATTAACCATATAGTGTAAGAAAACAAGAAGACACGATAAAAGTTAAATTATTTAACTTAGAGTTAAATATAAATGATAAGGTTAAAATAGTAACCTAAACTTGTCTAAAACCTATTGGTTGAGAGGATTTAGACCCATCACCACTTTACCTTCTAAATAAGTCACTTTGGAGCCATTATAAACCAAATGCGACTTTATTATAAAATAATATTTTAAGTTTTTTCAAAGGTGCCCCTCTCCTCCCTTATAAAAAGGGCACCCCTTCCCTCTTCTCTTCACGCCCTTTTGAGCCTAGAAGCTCACCCAAACCCTACCCATTCCTCTTATACACTTCCCTAGAAACATTATAGAGGTTCTTGTCTTCCCAAAAGACCAACTCTACTTCCTTAAGAGGAATCTTAAAGGAGGTGCGTCGAAGAAGAGGTAATCTTTTCTTCCGATTCTCTCAAGTTTCTTTCTTATTCTACTTCTTCTTCATTAGTTGTTTCACTATAAATTAATTAAATCAGTATCACTAATATACTGATATATTATTATAAATATGAAACAACCCTATTTCACCTTCTATCCTTCCTACAGAAAATGAAATCACCGCGCGTGCGTACGTACGGAATACCGTCTCCACGCCGTGGTATAATCTGTTTTCGACCACCACCTTACTTGGATGGGTATAATGGTGAAAATAAATAACTATATATGATTATTTTAAAGTTATATTGATTCTGAAATATTATACATACACTTCAATACAATTCCACGATCATGGGAATGATATCATCGCTCGTGCGTACGTACGGACTACCGTCTCCACAACTCGATGAGATTCATTCTCCATGTTAACCATTCATGAATGATTATAAAGTATAAATAATAAATAATAATTAAATATATGACATAATAATGATACTGGATTTATGTTTATATATATATATGTGTGTGTATTTCATCTACTTAATTCCATTCAATTCAATAAGGAAACGAAAACAGCGTTCATGCGTACGTACGGCCTACCGTCTCCATGAACGGTGTATTTCATTCCATTTATCGATCTATCATATATATATATGTATATGCTGAATATATATTATATATAAATCATGTTTTTCATTCTGTAATTAAGTAAATTAGTATATAAGTAACAATATCAAGAACAACAAGTCGAAACATGTACGATAAATGAAATGATTTTACCCAAAACGCTACTTTAACATGGAATTTACAAAAGAACGGGTAATATAAAGTCATAAGTGAACCATATATGATATAATAACAATTAATATGATTATTTAATAAGTCAATGACATTATTTAAATCATTATACAGGAGATTCAGATACATATGAAGCATATCGGAAATAAGGTAAGGGATAACTTTTCCAATCTCGTTTTTATCCGAGATTGTTTACTTGTAAGTATTTACTGGGGTTATATTTCTCATCCATGTACCTATTTTCTAAAAATGGTTTCATGTATTTTTAAATTCCTTTTTACCCATTTTTGAATTTTACTACATGGTATGTATGGAATCTTTCTTTTGATTACCATGCGATGTACTTTTTGACTTTACCGGCAAAAGTACAAGAAGAATATTTTTTTAACTTATACGACATGAACGGATTTTTATAGTTTCATAAAGCCTTATTTTCATGAATATTACTCTACAATATTTCATTACTATTTTCAAAAAAATCCTTTTCTTTTAAAATTTCATGGAATTTCATGAAAAGAAAATGATTTTGAAAAAAAGAAAGGATATTTTCCTCAAGAATTCATTTCAAGTATTTTATCAAAACCATTTTCCATCTAAGATGAAATTATTTCATATGTGTATGTTTAAAGTATAATGTCTCTATGATTTACATGGTTTCACTTTTCTTATGATGAAATTATATCCATTTGTTTTATATAGATTATGTTATGATGGGATGATGTTTATGAAACCCATTCTATTCTTTGGGTTATGATGAATGATTTATGTTTATGTTGTGGAACACGTAAGAAAAATTTCATTATGAGATGGGTGGGACCTATATCTCCCTCCAATGCATTGGGTAAAGATTTATATCTCATTAGATAGACATGGCTGTAATGCTAAGTTAATATGGTTCAGTGTTATAGGACTGGAACAAGGAGTGAACTCAATTCAGAAAGGGACTTTGTCCACTAAGATGGTCTTGGCAGCAATGCCTTGGCTACTATGGAAATCATATCAAGTGCTTAATGGTTTTCCACAATTACATGTTTTATTCCCATTCTATTTTATCATGATTTATGTTCCTTTATGATATATGCCTTACGTACTTCCATGATTTATGTCTTTGCTCAAAATTTTGATGTTTAGATTTTATGTTCAAGTTTTTTGCAATCAAATGTTGATGGATTGTTTTATGTTCTCTATGATTTCCCTTAATGAGAATCTGAGCTCACCCTTTTAATGTTTTCTTTTCCCTGTGATATAAAGAAATGTTTTATGTAAGAAAACCAAAGGTGATGATCTTTATGGGTGATGTTGAAGATCTTTCACCATGATTAGAAGATTACGTTCTGAGTTTCCAAAGACACTAAACTAATACAGTCTTTAGGCGTTTGTTTTTTTCATGTATTAAGTATTCCGAAAAAGTAATGTAATTTCTATGTACATCAAGCTTTGGGTCTCTACAGAATTTCTCTCTTCAAATATTTACAAGAGTGCCACTCCTCCTTCCTTATAAAAGACTACCACCTATCCCTCTTCCTCATGCCTATAAAACCTCTTAATTTCATCAAATATCTTCCAAATACACTTCTCAACATCACTACCTTCCTATAATAATACTTACCTTGGGAATAAATCTATCCAAGGAAGCCTTTTGGCACAAACCAAAAGGAGTTACCCAATTAAGAGGTAACATCTTCTCTTAAGCTCATTTTTTTATTTTCCTTCTCTACCCCCTCCAATATCTTTATTCCACTATTTTATAAAAAAATTATCCTAAATATATTAGTATTTTTTTATTCTAAGGGTTATGCCTACACTCACACACACCTCCATAAAATGGGTAACAAACATACTATTTATGTGTATGGTGAACTTCCGCCTCACTGAACGATGATTGTTCATTTTTCCTTTACCGTCTCTTATGGTGGAAATTATGATGGACACTATATTTATATATATAATATATTATATTTATTATATTTATTATGTATTTAATCTTTTTATTCCTTTTTACAACAAATATCTTTTTACATTCCATTTTGTGTTAATACAATAATTTCATTTGAGGAAGTGTGGACTACCGCCCCCTAAAAACAATATAATTCGTTCATACACTACATGGATTGTATTAAGGATGGTTTCAGTGAATATATATTATATATATGGAATAATAAAGTTAATTTTATAATGATATATATATATATACATATATGTCTTTTACTTTCTTTCTTTCAACATGATAATTAAATGGAAATAGCATTCATGTGTACGTACGGCCTACCGTATCCATGAAAGGTGTATTCTGTTTCATACTTATATATTACATAGATTATTATAATACAAATATAATGTATATAAATTATATTTATATCATGTTTTACATTATTTGAATCATGATATAATGTATAAGTACCCAATATATAACAAATTAGGATACATGTGAAGAATACAGTGAACATTAGTCGAAGAGAAACCTTAACACAGGATTCCTAACAAGTGAGTGATATAAAGTCATAATAAAACCATATATGATATTATATATAAAAATATAGTTTTTTAAAAGATTTATAATAAATTTATATTTATTATATAGGTTGTTTGAATGAGTATGAAGAGAATCAAGACATAAGGTTGGGATAACTTCATTTCACTTTTTATTTCTGTGAGATACATGCTTTATTCACCACCCATTCCTTTTGTGTGGTGTTTATACTACCCATGGATGTATTAAATTATTTTTAAAATTAAATTTATTTGTATTTAAATATCCATTTTATGATGTTTCTTTCATGGGGTTTAAGTTTCAAAAGTTACCAAATTGGTAAAATGGTTTTGTCTCAATTTGCCTTCTTTGAGACTCATGTATTGTTATGAACCTAAATTATTTTTCAAGGTGTATTTACTTACATTTTACATTTTATATAATGAATCTACTTTTTTCATGATATTTTAAGCTTCATGTAATTTCATTTTATTACATGGATGGTATGATCCCAAGTAACCAAGTGGTAACAGTTTTTTTTAAATAATCTCATCACTTTTCAAGATTGTTACTGATTATGCTTATTTGATGAAATATTATAAGATATATCTTAATAAAACTAATGAGTTTACTTATGCAATATTTATTCAATATATATCCATGTATTGGTACCACTTTTTCACTCTTTGGTATCTAATATAATTAATAAAATGTTTTTAAAAAAAATCTGATCGTATTTCCCTCTTCGGTTGGAAACCTATTTTATTTCAAAAACCACGTTTTCAAAAATATTTTATTATTTTCAAAGATTCATTAATAAGTTTTCAAATATATTTTTAAAGAAAAATATTTTCAAAAAGGTTTATTTTTAAGAAAAATCATAAAGGATATTTTCCTCAAGAAATGTTTTTTAAATGATATTTAAAAATTATTTCTCATCTAAGATAACATCCATTGGTGTTACTCATGAATTTCTGGGAAAACTATTTAGTGTTTCCATTTATATTATTTATCTGAATGGATTTTTTTTGGAATTATGTTTATGAAACTCGTTTCTATTTCACAGGTTATATTCTTTTGAAACCAACTTCTTTTTATAGGTTATGCTTTTGATGAAATGATTATCAAACTTGTATCTTTTTCCATAAGTTATGATATGATTACACATTTATGATACCCATTTCATTTCATGGTTTATGATATGATTTTTTATTATATTTTGGCACATGTATGGATGATTTCATTAGGAGATGTGTGGTGCCTATATCTCCCTCCAATGCATTGGGTAAAGATTTATGTCTCATGAGATAGACTAAGATGCTCATGGGAGTGAATCATGACTAACACGATGGTATAAGGAGTGAAATCATTCTATTAAGATGTCCATAGGAGTGAACCATGACTACCAAGATGGTATAGGGAGTGAACCCATACTATCAATATGGTCTTGACAGTGATTACTTGGTTACTATGAAAATTATTTTATATTCTTATGTGTTTGTGAAAATTCCATGTTTTATTCCTATGTTATGCTTTTATGGATTATGTTCTTTATTTACTTATAATTCATGTCTTATGAACTTCCAATATTTATTCCATGATTCATTTATATGATCCTTGATATGTAGGGTATGATATTCTATTTTCATGATCATGTTCTCATACCCTTATGCTCATGGTTATGCTTACATATCTCCCTTGTTTAGCATTACTAGGAATTTTAGATCACCCCTTTTTATGTTTCCTTCCATAGGTTATGAAGATATGTATTATGTTTGATGTGTCTAAAAAGGGTTTTATTCAAGAATAATCTAGTGGGAGATAATATATCTCACTTATATATCAGTATTTATGTTTCTATGTTTCCAAAGGCACTAGACTAGTATGATATTTGGGCGTCTGTTTGTATAATGTTTTAAGTATTTCACAAAAGTTATGTAATGTTAATGTATGTCAAGACTGGTTCACTATAGTTGGTATCAGAGAAAATTTTTAGTTAACCTTTGGAAGCTATAATGATAAAGCCTTAGTGAGAACCCCAAGGACATGTCTAAGGATGAGTTTAAGGATAAGGAAAAATATAGAAAATTTTCTTGAAATTTTGGTGAAGGATAGAGTGAGTGGTTTCCTAGAAATACATCCTTTTCTAGATACTAAAAGTGGATGTGGCTCTGGAAAAAATTTACCTTGGGGTAATAACTCCAACAAGATGTCCTGGGCCTGACTCAAGGTAATCTGTTACATGACAACAGGCCTTGCTGCACACCTGGTTTGACACTCTTGGGAGATATGATTTGGTAATTCACAAACTCTTTGTAAATGCCGAAAAGTTCTTAAGTGTTGAAGAATGTTTCAAAACGACAAAGCGAAGTCATATTCGGACCCGGAGACTTGGTTTGGGGGGCCTGGAGGTGTTGCGTGAAAAAAATGGTGAAGTGCGTGAAAAAATGTATCCAGCGCAGAAATCTCTGGGATTCGCGAAGTGTCCTCAGTGTAGGCGTAAAATAATTTAACGCTCGCACCCTGCGCGGTTGACATTTCACATCGCCGCCTCTATCGCACAATTATTTCGCGCTGCCCTATATTTCATGCCCCGAGTGCCTACAAATAGAAGGCGAACCCATTCTATTTCGGGGCTGAAGAATTCGAACCGGATCTCGTGCATGAAATCGGCTTTCCGCGCACGCGAAGATGGATTTCAGGTACGGTTCTTTTCGCGCCAAGTCACCTCGGGGTCCTCCTTTGCGTGAGATTCCACATGGATTAGACTGAATTCCAATCCCTTCAGGGTCCGCCCCTTGCCTGCAATACATTCCATTGTGCACAGGCCGGAAAATTGTGCGCAATCCCCCTTCCATTGTGTGCAATCCCCTCTAGTGCGCGCAATCCCTTCCAATTGCACGCACCCCTATCCTTGCGTGCAGTTTCTCCCACTTGTGTGAAATTTATCCCACTTGCAAACATTTCCACCTCTTGTGCACAATCCACCTAGTTGCACGCAACACCTCATCTCTAATTCTGCGCAAGCATCACCGATTTCACGCCAGCCCTGGGTTTTTCGTGCAGGTCTATTATTTTACGCGCAAACCTCAAGGGTTGCACGCAATTCCCCAGGTCCCTTAACCTCGGTGCTCCATGGGTGCCGCCTTGCATGAGCGCCCGATGCCCTTTATCTGGATGACATTCGCGGGTGTCTTTCATGCCTCAGGAATCCACATCATGCGCTGTTTTCCTGTGCAACCTTCCAAGCTTGTACGAAGTAACGTCAAAGTCCCTTGGATGATACCGCCCATTGTGTTGCTTCACCTCATGCTTCTTCACATAGACATGCTAATGGATATTACTTCTTCACATAGCCATGAAAACATAGACCCCTCGGTGTTTCGATCTGTGACACCCCCTTGCTACGGCGTTGCTGATGCCTTCCCTCCCACAAGGAGCAGAGGGTACCGGTTATGTAAGTCTTAGGGGTGCGGAGCAAACCCACCTCGTCTGAGATGCAGGATGTTAAACTGCCAAGCACCATCGTCCTTATCACATGACATTAAACTGTGACCTGGACCCGTGCCTCACACGCAGGTTCCCCCCACCTTGGACATTCTCCATGCCCACTCGTCTCCACGGGGATGGGATCACCCCTCACAGAAGATGATATCCTCCTTATAGGAGTGTCATTTGTCTGTGGGAAAGGGCATCCACCTTGGTGTAAGCCCCTAGATTTCCTTCCAAGAGGTAGTATCCCTGCTCCTCCTTTCATCTCCAGTCCTCAAGGCCAGCAGAGGGTGTGATAGGAAACGAGACTCCTCCTTTCTTCGGTCCCAAATCCATCTCCCGCTGCGCTTTGTCGCCCTCGGGCCTCCATTGTGGAGTAATTCTCAGCACCTCGGGCCGCTCAATGCGTAAGACCCTCTCCACTTCTCACGGACACACCCTTCACGACATGATCATCGAGTCTCTGCTAGCAATTTTTTCTCACACCGAGCATGACTCATGTGAGCTTAGAGTGAGCACTGACCATGACCCACCTTGGGTCGTCTCAAAGCGTAAGCCCCAAATGCCCTCATCCCGCATGACGTTAAACTGTATACCCAAAATATGGGTACTTTGTTCCTTGTCAAGGCATGGAACGTAGGAATCCTCTACGAGGTTCAAGCCCCAACCACCTTGGTCCGCCTCAGAGTGTAAGCCCCATTCCATCCTGAACTATGGGGACTTTGATCCATGTTAAGGCATGGTAGGTAGGAAGCCTCCATGAGTTTCAAGCCCCAACCACTTTGGGCTACCTCAGAGTGTAAGCCACATTCCATCCCGAACTACAGGGACTTTAATCCATGTCAAGTCATGGTACGTAGGAAGCCTCCAAGAGGTTCAATCCCCAACCACTTTGGGCCGCCTTAGAGTGTAAGCCCTATTCCATCCTGAACTACGTGGACTTTGATCCATGTTAAGGCATGGTATGTAGGAAGACTCCTTGAGGTTCAAGCCCCAACCACTTTGGGCCACCTCAGATTGTAAGCCCCATTCCATCCCGAACTATGGGGACTTTGATCCATGTCAAGGCATGGTACGTAGGAAGCCTATATGAGGTTCAAGCCCCAACCACATTGGGCCGCCTCATAGTGTAAGCCCCATTATATCCTGAACTACGGGGACTTTGATCCATGTCAAGGCGTGGTACATAGGACTCCTCCACAAGGTTCAAGCCCCAAATCCAGTCATTCCAATCCCTCTTCACAATGGTTCACCCCCGTCCCGCATGACGTTAAACTGTATTCTTCATCTGAACTATGTGGTCTTTGATTCCCCACCACGGGGGTACGTAAGAAGCCTCCATGAGGTTCAAGACCATCACTCATGTCTCATCTTGACCTTTCCCTCGAGCTTATGTGTCTCGGGAAGCTCATTCCCTAACCCGGAGGTTCCACTTTCTCTGGATCCTATCCATGTGTCCATTCTCACAGGTCACCTCCTCAGGTGTCCCATCATTTCATCGAACTACGAGGACTTTGATTTCCCATCACAGGGATATATAAGAACTCTCTTCGGGGCTCAAGCCTAACACCATCGTCCATCCTAATTCTCACCCAAGCCGCCACATCCCGGTGGAATCATGCCATTTCATTCCTCATTCCCCTCCACAGCATTCGGGAAGCCGACCACGTGTTGGCCCCGATATAGGTGTTCCCACCAGGGGGTTCCTCAATCTGATCCACTCTAATTAGTGTCTCAATCAGTCCAATCTATTTCCTTTGGACATTAAACTTGCAGCATACCCTATGTTAAACATGGGAAGCTGAGGAAAACCTCAGATACATGCCCATGGAATAGGATTCCTCATATTCGATGTGGGATGCCTCAGGCTTTCGTGCCCTCCAGAAGATCTATAATAATGGATAGAAGACATATATGGCAATTCCCCAGCGTCCAGACATGCCATAGATACCCAATGTGACTACTCTCCTAACTGAAGGTTGCTTCCCTGACCGGAACCCTTGGAAGGTCCTGACAGAAACGGTGTAATTAACTGGTGTCCATGAAAATATGGCATTGGGAAGAGCTTCTCTAACTATGTCGTAAATCTTTGAGGGAGACCCGGACTAGGTGACGAGTTCTGAGGAGGAATCCACGGAAGGAAGAACTGACATCCCATTATCCCGTTTCGATCAAGGATCATACGTCCCTGAATAAGGAGCGGATGTCGCCCGCCTTTGGAAAGTGGGAATGCGGGGCAACAACAGCGCGTCCTCTGCGTGACGGACGTGTGCGTGCCCCAGTGAAAGCATAGGAAATAGAAATGGTGAACCCGAGATGAATGAATTCTCCTCAACATGGAGGCTAGTAGCGTTAGAGGAATCGGTGGTTTAGCATGTCATCTGACCCCATCATCCGGTACCAGGTCCCACCAAATAGGCCTAACGTGAAACTCACCAGAAGTTGGGACAGTCAGAACGTTGAGCATTCCATTCTGTGATGTTCCCTATTCCCATCCATGGAAGACGGAACAACACTGGGGTATTGGTTGTCAATTTCTTTTCCTAGAAGTATTAATGAGTTCATCTCCCTGCTTTCAGGAATCAAGTTGTTGCATCTGGAGCTCAATCACCTACCCACCGGCGCAAGGTTAGGGACAATATCGACGCGGATACCCTGCATGGTTCTGCCTCTTCCATGGTGGCCCCGACCACCACGATTGTTGGGCGCCCACTCCCCCTCTCCCCATTGGAAATTTTCCAGCGAAGGGTAATTAATGACCTTTTATGCAGGTACGAGGAAGAGGGGATCATCCCCACCAGGGATATGGCCCGCATAGATCTCGAGGCAGCTGCGCCTCGCTGTCAACACCACCCCTGAGGGCCGCACAGGGAGCCGCTTCTCCCCACCCCAACATTCAATCGTTTCGGGAGCTTGTCCCTGAAGTGCCTTGATAGCTCCCTTCCCAATGTCGACAAGGTAGGGGATGTCCAGGCCAGCCCGATCAGAGTCCCGCTTCAAGGGCTTCTGGTGAGGGCCCCCACCAAGCTACGTCAGCGCCACCACTCGGTTCCCCGAGCCAAGGAGTAGGTAAGCAATGCGCCTGCACCACCGGCTCCAGTTCATCTGACCCGGTGCCAGCATCGGGCGTAAAGGGAAGAAGACGCTCGCCATGGGGAATCAACATCAGCGACTACTGTGGCTCGAGCCACTACTGACTCATACCTCTAACTCCCTGTATACGTTGAGCAGGGGCAGCTTTATGCCTGACCTGGATCGAGGCCCCAACTGCCCCACGAGCAGGCTGGGTCGACTCTCTCGGACGTCAGTGCAGGTGATGGCCACTGCAGACCAATCTTCAGTAGTGCCACCCCATGCGGAGGCCCACTCCGTACCGCCACTACGAAAGGTGTGGATCCTCCCCACTTCTAACCTCATCTTGGAGGGCTGCCCCAATCCACCTTCAACCCAAGCAAGGGTCTTTCCCGTGATAGAAACACTCTATATGAAGTATCTCCCACACTCACTACACTGGGTACAGGGTCACTCCCCCTACCGCAGACTGCTGGTATGGATACATTGCATGTCCGGTCACCCTCCAGCATGGAGGTCCTCCCCGTGTCCCTTTAGACATTTTCCCTGGTGCTCCCCGCACCACAGCCCACCCCGACAGGAGTTCTCTTCACCCCAGCACTAGCGCAGCCAGAGGACCCCATGCAGGAAATCAGCCCTGTCCCAAGGATCCACCCAAGGGCAGGAAGGTGGGTCTTCACTGCCGCAAGAGGAATTATAGGGAAGGCCGAACGGAAATCAGACCCGTCCGCTTCTCAGACTCTGAAGCGGAGTGAGACTCATCGCAGGAGCCTTCCCCTCAGTCCTCCGAGTCAAGGGCTGGGGCAGGAACGAGGTGCATCAGCCTCATACTCCCAGAATGCGAGATCCAAAGGATCCCTGTTTCACTTTGAAGGTACATCCAGAAGGACGATACCTTGGAATGTTCCCAGGGACCGACAGCGTAGTCTCCACCAACGTCTCCAGAAGTGACCTCTACCTCATCTAGAGACTATGGAGAGCTATTTTGGGGGTCAATGGAAGAAGAGATGAAACATAACCCACCCTCGACAGACGTTGATACTGTGTCGGGAGCTTTTGTTGTCGGCCCATCCTATCATGACATGGAGGCCAGGTCACTGAAACTCTCAGAGGACAGCCCAAGATTCGGCGGCCAATCATCCCGCTCGCCGTATTCTCCACCGGCCAGACTGTCGTCCCAGTGGTCTTCCTCGGCACGGCCACCAGTTCCTCATCCACCCCCAGTTGATGAGTGGGGAAATCAAGAGCTAAACCTTGAATCTGAGCCGAGGAGCTTCTGGACTATCCTTGCAGCGGGCCACTTCCCTGAGAAGTTTTATTTGGTCACAGGATCGATTTTTTGTATGTTGTAATCGCTCACCCCAGAGGAGTTTGAATGTTTCTGCCGAACCCTCAGGGTGAATCACTCCCATATTCTCCATCAGTAGATGAATTATCCCGGGAGACAAATGCACCTTGAAGACATCAGCGAGCAATGTCGTCTGGTTGACCTGGCCACACTCCCCGCGGTCCAGCACCCTGAATCACCTGGCCACCACAGGGCCCTCCAACGGAAATGCGTTCAGAGTTTCCAAGTACTCTACAAAGTTATTGATGAGGCTACCCCCCACATGAAAGTCTGTGGCTGGGGACAGTACGCTTCCCTCCTCTTCAGTGAAATTCTCTGGCAGCCCGACTCGCTAGGCGATAGTGAAGAAATGCCCCCAAGAAGAGTGGAGGTCAACATGACCGATCTATCGGGAGGGGAAAACGAGCTGGTACATCTTGATGGGAACGTCCCCCCTAAGGACGTACCATCACTAGACCCATCGGGGAGGGTTACTCATCAACATAGGAACCTCTTAGGTCTCCCTCCACCCACTGAGGAATTGGTTCTGAGCCGGAATGTCAGTAAGGGCAAAGATCATGTTGTACCTGTCAAGCACTCTGACCCATCCACCTCAGTTCAAAAGATGGAAGAGGACCCTGAGAAGGCCACGCTGCACCAGCATCTTGCTGTTCAGAAGAAGTTAGTCGATGAACTTTTGGCTGAACGCATTGTAGAGCAACGACACGACTACGGTGATCCTAGGTCGGGGTAGCAGGGGTAGGAACAACTACCCCTCGACGAGATTTCCCCAGGCAACCCTGATAACATCGTATTCACTGACAGGACAGAAGCTGGAGCCCCTGGTAAGAGGGCGCGATATGTCTCGTTGAACCCTCTCGAATAGCATGAAAATCCAAGGAACCCTGATCGGGATCCTCCGGCCGCCCCAAGGGTCACTCCACCAACCGCTCCACAAGCCGCTGAGCTTGTCTACCGCATTGAAGATCCAGACAATGTGCTCATGGTTAGGGATCCCCGTCAAGATAGGGGGGCCACCCAAATGATCCAATGGCTACACTCATCGCCTACCTAGAGGCTTTGAAAATGTGATAGGGGGTAATACCGCCTAATGGCAAGCCATACCCAGCTTGGGTGGATGACATGTCGGTGCCTTTGGGATTCGGGAATCCCACATTCTCCTCACTTAACAGGATGGGGGACCCTCCACAGCATCTATCCCACTTCAACTCGAGGTGTGGGCCTATGTTAGGGACCCCAGCGTAGCAGGAGGCCACCAAGATCCATTGTTTTGTTCAGACTCTAGAGGAGCCAACATTCGTCTGGTACAACAAGCTCCCCATTAGATCTGTAACTAGCTGGGAAGACCTTTGCAGGTAGTTCCATTACCATTTCAGATCTACCACCCTGAAGAAAAACATTTCATACCTCTTCAGGTGCAAGCAAAGGCTATATGAGCGAGTCGCGGACTTCATCGCCTGGTGGAAGGGGCTCACATACTCCCTTGACATGTCGCTGACTCAGAAGAAATTACTGACGATGTGCGTGGGAAATGTCATGACAAAACCAGTTCCCTCCCTGATCACTCAGAACTATGCCAGAGGGTTTCGAGACTTCTCGGATAAGGCCCAGCGCCTCGAAGAAGCCTTGCAACATTCCAGCCAGGCACACCTGCTGCCTCCTGTAATCTCGGCAAGGAGGGCTGCCAGAGCCGAGCCCACCGCGGTGGCCTAGGTAGAGGCCCCCAGGCAGCTAGAATTGCTACCAGTGGAGCCAGCTCAGTATCCCCATAGAGGTCCACCACCACGGACTTAGCTTTCAACCCAGCAGTGTCCTCAGAATTGGCAGGCGCCCCTGCATAACATGCTTCCACCGCCTAGGTGAGATAATCAAGTTCCGCCTCCTCAGCAGGCTCCTCCAGCCCCCATCAGGGACAGGCTCTCAGAGCCCCCTTTCCAGACAAAAGAAATTGGACCTACTCATTAGATGAGGCTTAGGTCCCCAGTTACTTCTACAGTGACTTAGAGTAAAGAATTTTGCGACTGCCTAAGTGCAGGAAGCCAGAAGAGGCACATATCGCTGATCACCCCAACTACTGCCCTTATCATTGGATCCTAGGGCACACCATCAAGCAATGTTATGTGTTCGAGGAATTTCTCCAAGACCAGATTGACAATAACATAATCAGGTTGGGCCCGGCCCCGGCACAAGTGGTGGGTGTCTTTGTGAGATCAGATAGCAGTAGCGACGGCGAAGGTGAGTGGCAGCAGGTTTCTGACCATGGGGCTCAGAAGTATAGTGACTGGATGGCCCGCAAAACGATTGTATGTGCCCATGGAATCATTCAATCATGCCTAAATTATCCAGATCCTTTAAAAGATGTGGTAGCCACTTCTGCATCACCATCTCAGCTGGCCTCTTCCCAGAAGAGCAAGCATCGGCGGCCCAAGAAGAAGCAACGTGCCCTGCCAATGCCATTGTCATTCCACACTCTCGGTGACTTTATGCCCCCACAGATGGAAATCCTTCCCAGATTTTTCCCAGTGGTGGATGATTCTTCAAGTGACAGTCAATGGTACACTTCGGTTAACACTGTTGAGTTGGTAAACCCCTATATGACTCCTGACGAGGGGGAGTGTCAGGCGAACCTCCCTAACATCCCCAGCTGACGCCAACATCGATGGAGCTGCGACCATATGGGTCATTGGGGCACGCCAGTTGGCACCTCCAGCTAGGTTGTTCATGCCGCTGAGACCAGATAGTAGGCCCAGCGTAGAACTCAGCACGCGCAGCCTCTTCATCTGGTGTCAACAGGTCCGCCTCCACCACTGTTTGTGCTACTGTATCTGGCAGAACCACTTCAGTCGTGCCACGACCTGCTTTTCCCCGCTACAGGAAGATCCCAGCCATCTGTTCCTCATCTGGAAGCTACCCTCCTAGCTTCAAATAGTGATCAGTGAGATATACTCATCACCATTCAGTCATCGGTCCAGCCGATAGGGCCCACCATGCCTTCCATTACAGAGCAGCTTCCCGCAAGTAGAAGTTCGCGCATGGCACCGATGTACGATGTTCTCAAGCATGTCATCGGCATCCCAGTGAGGCTTTCCATCCTTGAAGCCCTTCACATGTCTCCAGATATGCGTGAAGAACTCGCCGAGGCATTGAGGATCCCCCTCCAATTTGAGATGGAGGTAGCAGCTGCAGATTCTTTCCATGCTGAAACGGTTGAGGATGCCGAATGTCAGGCCATCATCTCGTTCTTGGGAGAAGATGAAGGCTCCCACATACAGAGGCACATCCTCCTGCTGTATATCACCGTCTAATTCAACAGCGTAGATATTCGTCATTGTCTTGTTGACATCGGCTCCGGGATCAACCTCATCCCGACACGAATGCTGCGGAAGCTAGGGTTATCTGAGGATGACCTGACTCCCTCCGATTTAAGAATCCAGGGATATGACAGGATAGAGTAGACCCTGGTTAGCAAGATCTGTCTAAAGACCTATTTCGGTGGCCTGGTTGCCAGCATCGAGTTCATGGTTGTCTCCCAGGACACCGCGTACAATACATTGATGGGTAGGTCATGGCTCCACCTACACACGACGGTCCCCTCATCATATCACCAATGCCTCAAGTACTCCATTAATGGTCGAGTAGGCATACTCCAAGGTGATGCATCTCCTTTCTCCTCTTGGTAAGTTTGCTACTTGGAATCTGACTATTAGAAGAGCAAGGATAAACAAGTCCACGCAAGCGAAGTTGAGCCCGTTGTCGCTACGACCGACCCTTGGGCAGGCCTGAATGACACCTACGTCTTCCCAATCCATCGTTTGGAGGCCACAACCCCTGATATGGGGGAATGTTTTGTCATTTCTGGGACAATAGGGAACCATGCTCCCAAATCCAGGCGTCGTCGGAATATCACATCGTATTCTTATACAAATTGGGATCCAGTGATCTCAGAGCCTCCCACTCCCGTTTGGTATCGAGATGTTCGGCTCATGGAAACGGTGGTACGTCATACTTGTCTATTTCTCTAGGCTGGAATAAGTTAGCTCTGACCGACGCACCACTACTGCTTTGATATTATCAAGTGTGGCCTCTTGGGCCGGAGACCAGATGGGATCGGGTCGACAGCCTTCATCATTATGGTCTTGGCAGCGCCAGAGTTCCCTGATGCAGTAACCACTACTGCTCAAGCTGGTACCCGCCTTTTGTTGGGGTATGATAACTCAAAAGCAACTTCCCCCGTGAGAGATCCCTCCATAGGTGGAGAATAGGATATAGAGGACGCCCCCTACTTTTGAGGAAGGCATCCCTACCATGGTCGATGAGCTGGTACAAATGAACCTGGGCAGTGAGGTAGACCCGAGACCCACATTGATCAGTGATGCTATGTACCCTGAGGAGCAGTAGTGGTACGTAGACTTCCTTAAACATCACCGCGATGTGTTTTCCTGGAGTTACGATGAGATGCCAGGACTAGATCCTCAGGTATCCATCCATCGCCTCGGTCTTCCAGCCAATCATCGTGGGTTCAAGCAGCCTCCCAAAAAGATGCATCTGTCTCACAGTTCCATGGTCGAGGACAAAGTTGACAAGCTCATCACATCCAACTTCGTCAAGAAGGTCCAGTACCTGAAGTGGTTATCCAACATTGTTCCAGTAATGAAGAAGAACAGACAGATCAGAGTCTGCATCGACTTCTGCGATCTCAATTGTCACTATCTGAAGGATGATTTTCCCCTTCTAGTGGAAGAATTGTTGATCAACGTTATGGCTGGGTTGCATGCCCTCTCCTTCTTGGATGGTTATTCTAGATATAATCAGATCCGGATGGCCCCCAAGGATGAAGAATCCACCGCTTTCAGGGTGCCCCAGGGTACTTTCTGTTACCAGATTATGCCCTTCGGCCTGAAAAATGTGGGTTCCACCTATCAGCGGGCCATGCACCACATATTCAATCCAATCCTCGGGACATTGGTGGAATTATATGTGGACGATCTGGTGGTTAAATCTCGCCAGTGCCAGGACCATCTCAAGGATCTTGAGAAAGTGTTTGTCTTCCTCTGTTCCCTCCACCTGAAGATGAACCCATTGAAGTGTGCTTTTGGGGTCACTTCTGGGAAGTTTCTTGGCTTTTTTTCCAGGTACCGAGGCATCGAGATCGACCTAGAGAAGATCAAGGTCATCAGTCAGATGCCTCCCCTGAGTAATATTCGAGAGCTTCGAGGTCTCCAAGGCCACTTGGCCTACATACGCTGATTCATTGAGAATATGGCTGGCAAGTGTAAGCACTTTTCTCAGCTCATGAAGAAAGGATCCACCTATGAATGGGACGAAGAGTGCTAGACTACATTCAAGGAAATCAATTAGTATCTGATTCATCCTCCAGTAATGATGCCACCCATCTCTGGAAAGCCGCTGATTCTTTATTTCACCGCCCTGGAATGATCCCTCGATGCTCTCCTCACCCAGAAGAACAATGAGGGGATGGAGAACAGCCTATACTACCTCATCCATATGCTCCTCAATACGGAGACCAGATACCCCCCCATCAAGAAGTGATTCCTTGCGCTCATATTCAAAGTATAGAAATTGCGACATTACCAGCAACATCCTGAGGTACAACTGGTGTCTCAGGTAGACCCGCTGAAGTACATTCTGAACTGCCCCATGTTGAATGACCAACTAGCGTAGTGGGCAATAATCCTCCAGCAATTTGACATCTGGTTTATACCCCAGAAGGCTATCACGGGGCAGGCATTGGCATACTTTCTAGTTGCCCATCCAACCCCCGCAAACCAGTCCCTAAACTTGGACTTTCCTGATGAGGCAATCCTCTCAGTCGATCGTTTCGTCCCATGTTGGCATATGCACTTCGATGGTTCCTCCCGAAGCCCCACCAATATGAGGCTCAATGATCCTAGGCTCAATAGAGTAGGCTTGGGTATCGTCTTCATTACCTCGTCATAGGCCGTTCTGTCGTACTCATTCCTGTGGTCAAAAGGTTGTACCAATAATGAGGCGTAGTATCAGGCCCTCATCACTGGCCTCAAACTGGCCCTTGAGATTGACGTGCCCATTTTCATGTGAAAGGGGACTCTGAACTAGTCATTAAGCAGGTCAACGATGGCTATGTTGTTAGGAAGCCAGTGCTCGTACCATTGTTGGAATGCACCCTCCAGCTAATGGCCCAGTTCCCTTCTCGGCCAGAGGTCGCCCATGTCCCTCGGTCACAGAACGGCCGAGCAGATGCTTTGGCCAGCCTGGCTGCATCACTTGCAGAGCCCGATCAGGATGATCTGATTATACGTGTAGCACATAGGAGACTCATTGCTCCCGTCACCCCAGAGGATGATGATGGCCTGCGGGTAAGCCATCTTACCGTTGGATCTTCCGCGTCGGGAACCCCAGGTTCTTCAGATGTAATGGTTAAAGCAATTCCTGACTGGAGAGCCCCTTTTATCAAGTATCTCCAAAATGGTCACCTCCCAACTGATCGATCCGAGCGTGAGCGAATCTGACACCGCACACTGCAGTTTGCTCTCCAGAGTAGTCCTAGTATTGAGCATATCCTCTATAAGCGTGGGTTTGATGGTGTTCTCCTTCATTGTATTCAGGGGGTTGAGATTCCACAGGTCATGGAAGAGGTTCATGCCGGTTCCTGCGGCATCCATCAGGCTGGGTCAAAACTGTCTCATCAGATCCGGAGACTAGGGTATTTTTGGCACTCCATGATCCATGACTGCATCGAGTTTACCAAGAGGTTCCATGCCTACCAAGTTTATTCTAACTTTGTGCATCGACCACCGGAGCCTCTCCACACTACCAAGTACTCTTGGCCCTTTTCAGTTTGGGGGTTAGATGTCATAGGACCATACCCACTGGCAACGGCTCACCAATGCTGATTCATTCTGACTGCTACGGATTTCTTTTCAAAGTGGGCAGAGGTGATTCCGCTCAAGTAGGTCAAGGCCCATTATATCATTGACTTCGTGAGTTCCAATATCATCCAACAGTTTGGGGTTCCTCACACTATCCTCACCGATAACGGCCCCAACTTTCGAGCAGCCGAGTTGAAGAATTTTTATGCAAAATACGACATCTGTTCTAACCATACCCCCAGCTATCACGTGCAAGCAAATGGACAGATTGAGGCGTTCAATAAAACCCTCTCTAACATTCTGCAGAAAATGGTTGGACAGAACAAGAAGAGTTGGTCGGATAATCTCCCCAATGCCCTATGGGACTATCGGACAACGACTCATAATTCCACCCAAGTGACCCCATATGCCCTGGTGTACGGAACTGAGGTCGTCCTCCCCATTGAGATTCAATTTCCTTCATTGCGCACAGTGGTCTATGACCAGAAAGTGCCGGATAGAGTGGCTAAAATCTGTCTAGCTGAATTGGAAGCACTGGACAAGAATAGGCTTCGTGCCTTGCACAATCTAGAAAGGCATCAGAGCATGATGGCTCGAGCTTTCAACAAGAAGGTTCACCTCTGCTCTTTCCTGTAAGGCGATTTGGTATTATCCCTCAGGGCGCCAATGATCCCTGGTAGGAAACCACCCAAGTTAGAGCCCAAATGGGAAGGACCTTTCATTGTTCATAAGGTGTATCCCAATGGAGCATACTCCCTGGTGACCATGGATGGTGAGCGTATAACTCCTCCCACTAATGCAAAGTTCCTTAAACAATATTTTGCCTAACCCTATGGGGTCCTCCATGACCTTAAACTATACTATGGTCCTGCATGACCTTAAACTACTCATCTCGCATGACGTTAAACTATATCTGGTCCCGGACGACCTTAAACTGCTCATCTTGCATGACGTTAAACTGTAACTGGTCCTGCAAGACCTTAAACTACTCGTCCCACATGACGTTAAATTGTATCTCATCCTGTATGACGTTAAACTGTATCTCGTCCCGCATGACATTAAATTGTATGTCGTCCTGCATGATGTTAAACTATATCTTCAAGAACTATGTGTGTCTTGATTCCCATCCTTATGGGATACATAGGACCGCTTGAACATTTATATTTCAGGTTCATCCCCATCTCTTAGAGATCTCCCGATATCCTGGTCACCTAGGTCCCTTGGCATGTTCCTCCTCACGATGGGGATATATAGGTGTGGTACAGGGTTATTCCCTCATTCGTGTTGGGTTTTGGCACCATGCCCCCCCCCCTTCTCCTGGGAATGCGCCATCTCTTGGCTACTCTCAAATTGAGCCCCTCGACCCTTTGCAGTGGTTCACCGATGTGCCTAAGAGTACTCTAGTCTAGGACCTAGAATGTCAGATTCAACTGAGGCAAGTTTCCATCCACTTATCAAGCTTCATGTTCCCCTTCATTTGGGCCCCCATTATCTTTCACACCTGAAGGGACCCCCAAAAAACGGCATGGATACCATGCCTCAGGTCTCTCCTACCATTACGGGTCAATGCCCCTTGGGTTTCAGACGATAAATTGATACAAATCCCACGTTGTGAACATGGTCAACGGTCGATGCACATTTTTTTGTCTCCATTTCAGGCTAACACGACAGGATGCTGTGTTGAGAACATGGTCAATAGTAATCCTCAGTCATCATGCCAGCCCCTTCAGGCCTTGAATGTTGGTCGCATGATTCAAATTATGTTCCACCCCATCGTGTCCAGGTGGAATCTCGACACTCTTGGTACTATCTCTCAGTGCACCCCTACATGTCAAGCGGACAAAGCTGCAATACGACGTCCCTCGGGGCTCCCACAATCCGAGCGCTATGACCATAAACTGGGATCATCTCTAAGAGCTATGTGCGTCTTCACCCTCATCCTCGTGGGATATGTGGGGTCACTTGGACATTGCATTTTGGGTCCATCTCAACTAGAATCTAGCGTCTCCTTCCCCTTATCCTCTGACCCTCGCTGGCCTCTTAGCCCGAGGCTCCTTTCCCGGAGTTGCGCACGGTGATGATCTAGACCTCATCCTCATTCATGTCAGGTATGCTTTATCGCGTCGTGCGCATTCCACCATGTCCAATCCATATGACTTTAAACTATGCTATTTTTTATTAAAACATGGAACATTAATGACTAAAGTCAGCAAAAATACATGAGCGAAGCCACAAGGAGAAATTGTCCATCCAGAGCTGGTTGGAGTCGAATTGGCCTGAGGCCACAAGCTGATGGGCCGCATTGTTACCTTCCCTTTTGGTAAAGGAGAAGGTGCATAAAGAGAAGCATTGTCAAAGTGAAATAATTCTCCTTATGATGATTCCAAAAGACTGGAGCCCACTATCATTGTGGTGAATAGCATAGATAACTGTAAGGCAGTCAGACTCAACAATGATATCACTCCAACCACATTTCAAGGCGAGCAACTTGCCGTCAAGGATGGAAATGGCCTCAGCAACTGTAGGTTCCCAGAAATCTTGATGTGGTTCATATTTTGCAGCAAGGATTTTCCCCAGATGATTTCGGGCCAGGAGGCCTAGGGTGACTAGCCCATCCTTTGGGAGTGACACGTCCACGTTAATCTTAAGGGTCCCTTCCAATGGGAGAGTCCAATGAGGGGGGAAGGAGAGGGTAGCACCTGACATAAAATGTCCATTGTGGTTTTTCCAGCCCTCAATCCAAGAGGTGGCATGTTCAATCCAGAATTCGGGGGGTTTGTGAGCTTGATGGAAAACAGAATCGTTGTGCCGGACCCAAATAATCCATGCCAGAGTGCAAAGTGAACCTGAAGAAGCCGAGGAAAGAGAGGATCACCAATGCGTCAGAAGATTGGGAAGGTCATAGGCTGAATCCATTGAAGCGGTAGAATTTGGGACACATTTATTCCAAATTTTCTCAGCTCCCGGGAAGTGAATGATGGCGTGCAAAGGAGTTTCTGGGATGTTCGGGCAGAAAGGGAAAAAATTAGTACTGGCCATATGTTGGTAAGTGAGGAGGCTCATGGTTGGGAGAGTGCCTGTTCAGACCTACCACCAAAATTGGCATATTTTAGGGGGAATGTTGAGCTTCCAAACCAAATTCCATGGTCCCTCATCCCGATTGACTGAGTGGTTGTTGAGAGCCAGTCTGTAGCCGGACCTCACCGTGTATTTGTCCCGGCCGCATGACGAAAAACAACATTGCATTGTGATAACCTCATCATAGAGGATATCACATTGGGTATCAGTCATCCACCATAACATTTTTCAACGCCTGTATATAGCTTGATTCTTGTGGCGATGCTGGGGAATTCTACCCCAGGCCTGTCACTTCACAAAAAAAACCATTCACCTTAAAGGACAAACAAGATACATCAAATGCCGCTTCTTTTGGTATGAGGGCCAGACCTGCACGCCCCTTTCATCCTTAGCACTGGTACCTTACCATTCTACTTTCTAGAACTATGTATGGCTTGATTACCATCCTTATGGGATACGTAGGAATGCATAGGCACTTCCCCACAGGCCCAGCCTAAATTTTTTTGTTCGGTCCCTTGACCTAAAAACATCCCGAAGGAACACATGGTAATCTGGACCTCGTCCTTATATAGGGTTTCATAATCACCTTACCATGTGCCTCCTGTATTTCTTGTTGATACTTGGTCCAAGTTCAAAGACCTTAAACTAAGACCCTTTCCATAACTATGTATGGCTTGATTCCCATCCTTATGGGATATGTAGGAATGCCCAGACATCTCGTCTTGGGTCTAGCCCCAGGAATTACAAATCCCATCCTTTCCCCCACTATCTGCCTCTTGGCCTGACCCCCCCCCCCCCCCGAGAGTTGTGTAACTGCAGAATTTGCCCTGAACAAGTTCAGGATGCCTCATAATGACATTGGGAAGCGACAATCCCCTAACCAGAGAGGTCCTGTCTAAAAAAGGGATGATCCATGATTAGATTGATGCGCCCACCTAATGTGCTTCCACCATGGTGGCGTAGTTTCAAGGTTGTTGGATTTTGTTTGAACAAACTATCACTTCACTTTCCATGCTTTGCATGCCCCGTTATTCAGATCCCCATCCCCTTTCACGTTTGAAGGGACCCCCCTAACAGTATGGATGCTCGACCTATGGTCCACCTACTGTCCTGGGCCAATGTTCTGGAAGACTGATCACATTTGAAGGGACCCCCTAACAGTATGGATGCTCGACCTATGGTCCACCTGCTATCTTGGTCCAACATTCCGGAAGACTGATAGACGATATTTGAGTTAGGTCCCATGTTAAGAACATGGTCAGCGGTCGACCCTCATTTGTTATCCCCATTTCCAGATAATGCAATAGGGATGCAGTGTTTCGAACATGGTCAAAATTCATCCTTCATTGCCACGTCCCTCCCATAGTGTTCCGAATTTGGGTAACGTGATTCAAATTTTTCATTCCCCTATGTTCAGACTGATTCCAATGCCCCTGGCATTTCCCCGCTCGTGTGCTAGAGCACATTGAGAAGATGATACATTGATCGGTCTGAGGTCCTCTTCCTTTGGTTGGGCCTCCCTCTTATACTCAGAAATCCGGATTCGAATTTCGAATGCCCGAATCTTGGTTGACGCTCCCACGATCAAATGAAGTAATAGTGCGGACATCCCTTGTTTCTCACATCAGGTATGGTCCGTGTTAGTTTAGGAGTGGATTTCTATTTATTTCAGGATTATGGTTGAGCACATTAAACTAAAGGGACAAGTAAGTGAATTTTTCCATGTATATAGTTCAAAAAATAGAAATCGGTAAGGTGAAATGATTTAATGGGTTCAGCCAAAACATGGCCCCTAAGGGTCATTTTCTTGGATAGATCTCTCCAATGTCTCCACCTTTTGGTTGGTGGACTCCAGGACTTCCTCCCGTCCCCTGAGGACTCTTCCTTCATCAGCAGCCGCGAAGCGCAGTTCGCTGAGCCTTGCCTGTGCTCATGCCTGTTCAGTTTGGAGCTCAGTTATCTGGCGACTTACCTCTACGAGTTGTTCTTGGGAATCTTCCAACTGGGCCCTCAACTGCTCCATGAGCTCAGATTAGTTTTCAATGAATATATCCTATTCTTTCACCCATTCCTCGAGGTGTGGACCTCCTGCTCCGCCCTTAGAAATGCTCGGGTACTCCCCGACTCCTCCTGAAACTGGGTGACGTTGGCGTGCTGGCTGCTCTCACGCATCTTCTTGGCCATGTAATCAAGGACTGTCAGGTGAAGGCGTTGAGAATATACCCCTCCATCACATAGGAAACACATCTAGGTATAGATTGATCCCATCCGCTTCAGCCATTCCATCTGAGGTTGACTGAGAAAATGCCGGATGCACTTCCATTCCTTGCATCGTGTCATCCGGCTCTCCTCGGCTGCTTCCGAATCTGAATCGTCAATTTCTTCAGGATCAGCGAGCCGATAGACAGGGAAGACAGCCAATAGGCTAGCAGCAGGGTCCTCCTCAGAGATTCCTCCCATGGGAATAGGCTCCTCAGCATCCGAGCGACCTTCCTTCCCCTCCTCGGCCCTAGTGGCGCCTTCGTCAACTTCCAGCCCTACCCCGATAGCAGCACCACGGTCATCCACCGCTCCCTGCTCACCAATTGCGGGGGCTGACTCGGTTTGGGAGGCATGTTCTGGATGGGTAAGTATGTTTTCCATTGGCGTGCCTATGAATGGTCTGGGCTCTGCAGCCTGACGAGCCTCCAATGTCGTGATCATTGTACAGACAAGGATCACCCTAATTAGTTGAGTCCTCCGACAGTAATTACCGATGTTGAAGCAAGAAACTTACGGGAACCCAAGGCGCCAGCCTCCAGTGTTATGGACGCTACAGGAGCTGCCACGGTAGGGTATCCTTCAGCGCTCGTCAACTCAATAACGAGTTTTGGTGCCCCACCTTGTTCCATTGGCGCTCCTCCCCCTCCTTCTATTAGGGACTCTTGATCAGCACCAACACCAATGTGCTCCTATGCAAGAGAAGGAAAGTGAATTAAGTACTGCAAAGTGAAGAGGAGGAAAGGAGAAGGATAGATAAGGGTTGAAGCACACCTCAAGCAGCTCAGTCACATCCATATCAGATCTGATGATCTCCATGCTCTCTCGAAGACTCCCTTGGTGGGATGCCCCCTGAGACCATTCACTATCGGGCTCCTCTCTCCTTCACCTTCCCCTTCTCCTTCTGCCTCCTCTCCTGTTTCACCACCCCCTGAATCATCATCGCTATCATCTTCCCCTGGAGACATCATTTCTGGATCATGTTCCTGGACAAGCATCACTTTCACGAAGAGAGGTGGCTCCACACGTCGACCCCATTGACATGCGTACATGTCCATGCCTGTCATATATGCATGTCATCAATATAAGTTCACTTTTTCATCAACCCAGACAAGCCCAACTTCTGGAAGTTGAATCCCATCTCACACTATCTTCTGCCAGAGGGCTTCAGTGCTCACCGACTGCCGCAGCATTAGCCAAGCCAACCATAAAGTGGGGGAAATGGAATGTTGAGAAGGTTGAAGAAGGTATCTTAGCTGCTTCCTGAGAAGTTCTATGGCGGCTCCACGGGACCCCCCCCCCCCCCCGTCCTCTAGGTGATGAGGGTGCGGCCATGCCATGTGACGCCCCCGCTACTGAGGTCCTGACCTACACGAGCCCCATTGTCTGGTGCACTTCTGATCTTTCCCCTCTAGCGGTGCTTTGCCTACTCTCTCGCCACCCGGGTTCCGTACTAGAAACCTTGAGTTGCCGAACTCACTTCTACAAAATCCCCTCAGGGTATGTTATGGCCCAATGTTCGGCATACTCGGTTGAGAGACCAACATCGACTCCAGTGGGAAGAAGAACACAAGGATGCCTTTCCTCCCGGACGTCTGTGTATACCTTTTTCGGCATTCTCTAGAGGCACCCAAACTTCCTGGAAAACCTGGATGGCGCATAAGGCTTTCAGAAGATCTTCCCATCGATTCGGGCCACAAAGCACCCCACCTCTGATGCTCTGGAAGTACTCCTTCTGCTCTAGTGAGCCTTGCCCATTGTCTACCATCTGGCCAGTTGGGGTGGGGAATGGGATGAAGGTGAAGTTGGCATGGTTACCAATCCTGATATTTACTCCCTTCTCATTAAGTGACATTGGCATGACCCTGATAATGTTCAGTAGAGAGGGTCGCAGGCCATTACTCAGAGGACGGATGACATTCGGGAAGGTGTATCCTCCACAATGAGATGCAACCCAGCCATGGAAAATCTGGAAGGGTCCACAGACTCTCCTAGGTGATCCCCCTCTCAAGATGCATCCTAGAATGGCGTACAGCCGAGCCAGCACGGGGACCCCCAGATTTAACCTCTTGTTGGCATCCATGATGCCCGCCATCACTAGGGTCACTGGATGGATGGCCATCCTTGCATCCCTCACTGAAAAGAGCCACCCGTTCAGGAATGTGGTGAGGAATTCGGCGTATCGAACATTCAGGTCACGAGTCTCATTTATGCTATAGCCCCATGACTGGTAGTGCCCCACCTTCGGGACCCTCCAGTATGATCCGCTCTTGCTCCTCTGAGCCACGGTTGGACAACGTCCTCCCTGCCTTGGAATATTGAATTTTGGATCCCTCTCCAGGAACAGGCTGAACCAATCCTTGTAGGTGATGTCCTTTAGGAAGTCCTTGACCCTCAACTTCTCCTTGTCCATCTCCACCAGGTGCCGTGTCAGTATGGGGGTTCGAGATCTATCACCCCAGGTGTTCATCGGTGGGAGGAATTCATTATATTGATGGCCCTCCAAAGGGATGCCCCCGATACAGTGGATGTCCCAAAGACTGATGCTGACTTCCCCATGGTGAAGGTGGAAAGTGTTGGTGTCGGGGGACCATCGGGTGAACAGCTTCGTCCCAAGCTCAGGCTGGCGGTAGAAGTGGAATTACGTTATCCACACCACCTCAAACAGACCAATGTGTCATAGCTCGGCCCCAAATTGGTCGCACATGTGGCAAACCCAGTACGCCTAGGCCCATTCCTTGGTTAAGTTGCCTCATAATCATAGGTCCCAGTCCTACAGCCAACCCTTGGCCTCATCAGTGATGCTCTGACAGAAGGTGCTTGCATAAAGGGTCAAGGAGCTCTCCGCAGCAGGGTCGCCCCCAGCAAGGATCTTGGTCCTGGGATTCAGGACATAGATGTCCATATGTCTGGTTTCTCTGGAAGGGTGACCATTGTTGGTGATGTTGTATCGAGGAAGGTCGTCTTCACGGGTCACCCATGACCGCGGTGTATCAACCTCAAAACCCAACAAAGGGACCTCCTCCATAATGTCAAAGTCCCACAACAGTAGATTTTCAGACAAGGCATACTCCTTTTGGGTGGGGGTTAGCATATTGAAAAGGGTATGGTTGTTGGAGAAAATCTTTTTGGTGCCATAAACCTCTGGGTTTGAAACCATTTCAGCTATGCGAGAAGCAGCTTCCCCCTTATCACTCCAGATTGCAGCCATCTTCTTCTGACCAAGTGTTTCGGTAGTTGGTGTGAAATATGGGAGGTTGGTGTGAAATCTGGGAGCCTAGCGCGTAAAATCAGCGGGTGTCGCGAAATTTCAGGGCGTGGCGTGAAAAAACCCGGGTTTGGGTGTAAAATGTAACATGGATGAGTTTTTCACGCCGCATCAGATTTTTGTGTGCACGGACCCTACAAAGCCCTGCATTTTGGCATTTCCCTCAGAATCTGACCGTTGCAACCCCTCACCGATCCAATTCTAAGGGAGGGAATTTGTAGATACTGAAAAGTGCTTAACTGTTGAAGAATGTTTCAAAACGACAAAGCGAAGTCATATTCAGACCCGAAGACCCGATCCGGGGGGGCCGGAGGTGTTGTACAAAAAAAATAGTGAATTGAATGAAAAAATGTATCCCATGCGGAAAGCTCGAGGATTTGCGAAGACTCCTCAGTGCAGGAACGAAATAATTTCGCGTCGCCGCCTCTATCATGAAATTATTTTGCATTGCCCTATATTTCGCGCCCCCGGGTGCCTATAAATAGAAGGCAACCCCATTCCATTTCAGGGATGAAGAATTAAAACCGGATCTCGTGTGCGAAATTGGCTTTCCGCACGTGCAAAGATGGATTTCAGGTACGATTCTTTTCGCGCCAAGTCGCCCTGGGGTCTGCCTTCACGCAAGATCCCCCATGACTTAGACTAAATTCCAATCCCTTCGGGGTCTTCCCCTTACACACAATACCTTCCATTGCACACAGGCTGGAAAATTGTGTGCAATCCCCCTTCCATTGCGTGCAAACCCCTCTAGTGCGTGCAATCCCTTCCAATTTCATGCACCCCTATCCTTGCGTGCAGTTTATCCCACTTGCACGCAGTTTCTCCCATTTCCACACATTTCCAACTCTTGCGCGCAATCCGTCTAGTTGTACACAACACCTCGTCTCCAATTCCACGCAAGCATCACCAATTTCATGCCAACCAGAGGTTTTTCTCACAGGTCTATTATTTCGCGCGCAAACCTCAAGGGTTGCACGCAATTCCCCGGGGCCCTTAACCTCGGTTCTCCCCAGGTGCCCCCTTGTGCGAGCGCCCAATGCCCTTCTTCTGGATGCCATTCGTGGGTGTCTTTCACACCTCAGGCATCCATATCATGTGCCATTTTCCCATGCAAGCTTCCAGGCTCGTACAAAGTAACTTCAAAGTCCCTTGGACGATACCTCCCGTTGCGTTGTTTCGCCTCTTGCTTCTTCGTATAGGCACGCTAACGGCTATTCCTTCTTTGCATATCCACACTAACGTGGACCCCTCGGTGGTTCGATCTGCGACACCCCCTTTCTATGGTGTTTTCGATGCCTTCCCTCCCACAAGGAGCAGAGGGTACTGGTTATGTAAGTCCTAGGGGTGCGGAGCAAACCCACCTCATCCGAGCTACCGGATGTTAAACTGCCAACCACCATTTTCCTCAACACATGATGTTAAACTGTGATCTGGCCCTCTGCCTCGCACGCAGGGTCCCCCTGCCTTGGACATTCTCCACGCCCACTCATCTCCACAGGGATGGGATCACCCCTCATAGGGGATGATATCCTCCTTATCAGAGTGGAGGTTGTCCGCGGGAAAGGGCATCCACCTTGGTGTAAGCCCCTAGCTTTTCTTCCAGGAGGCATCATCCATGCTCCTCCTTTCATCTTTGGTCCTCAAGGACAGTGGAGGGCGTGATAGGTAATGGGACTCCTCATTTATTCGGTCCCAAATCCCTCTCCTATTGTGTTTTTTCACCCTCAGGCCTCCATCTTGGAGTAAGTCCCGGCACCTCGGGCCGCTCAAAACGTAAGCCCCTCTCCACTTCTCACAGACGTACCCTTCACGACGTGATCGTAGGGTCTCTTCTAGCTCTTGTTTCTCACACTGAGCATGACTCACGTCAGCTTAGAGTGAGCACCGAACATGACCCACCTTGAGTTGTCTCAGAGCGTAATCCCCAAATTCCCTCGTCCCGCATGATGTTAAACTGTAAACCCAAACTACGGGGACTTTCATCCATGTCAAGGCATGGTACGTAGGAAGCATCCACAAGGTTCAAGCCCTAACCACCTTGGGCCGCCTCAGAGTGTAAGCCCCTTTCCATCCCGAACTATGGAGACTTTGATCCATGTTAAGGCATGGTATGTAGGAAGCCTCCACGAGCTTCAAGCCCCAACCACTTTGGGCCGCCTCCGAGTGTAAGCCTCATTCCATCCCGAACTACGGGGACTTTGATCCATCTCAAGGCATGGTATGTAGGAAGCATCGATGAGGTTCAAGCCCCAACCACTTTGGGCTGCCTCAGAGTGTAAGCCCCAATCCATCCTGAACTACGGGGAATTTGATCCATGATAAGTCATGGTACATAGGAAGCCTCCACGAGGTTCAAGCCCCAACCACTTTGGGCCTCCTTAGAGTGTAAGCATCATTCCATCTCAAACTATGGTGACTTTGATCCATGTCAAGGCATGGTACGTAGGATTCCTCTATGAGGTTCAAGCCCCCAACCACTTTGGGCCGCCTCAGAGTGTAAGCCTCATTCTATCTCGAACTACGAAGACTTTGATCCATGTCAAGGCATGGTATGTAGGAAGCCTCCATGAGGTTCAATCACTAAATCAGGTCGTTTCGACCCCTCTTCACATCATTTCGCCCCCATCCTGCATGACGTTAAATTGTATTCGCCATGTGAACTATGTGGTCTTTGATTCCACACCACGGGGGTATGTAGGAAGCCTCCATGAGGTTCAAGCCCATCACTCATGTCTCATCCTGACCTTTCCCTCGAGCTTATGTGTCTCGCAAAACTCATGCCCTAACCTAGAGGTTCCACTTCCTCTAGGTCCTATCCAAGAATCCATTCTCATGGGTCACCTCCTCAGGTGTCCTATCATTTGATCGAACTATGTGGACTTTGATTTCCCTTCATAGGGATACGTAGGAAGTCTCTTCGAGGCTCAAGCCCAAAACCATCGTCCATCCTGATTCTTACCCTAGCTGCCACATCCTAGTGGGATCATGCCACTTCATTCCCCATTCCCCTCTACAGCATTTAGGAATTTGCCCACGTGTTGGCCCCAATATCGGTGTTCCCTCTAGGGGGTTCCTCAATATGATCAACTCTAATCAGTGTTCTAATCAGTCTGATCCATCTCCGATGGACGTTAAACTTGTGGCATAACTTTTGTTAAAATTGGGAAGCTAATGAAAACCTTAGATACATTCCCATGGCATAGGATTCCCCGCGTTCGATGTGGGATGCCTCAGGCTTCTGCGCCCTAGGGAAGCCATATAATAAGGGACAGAAGACAGACATGTCAATTCCCCAGCATCCAGACACGCCAGAGATTCCCAACGTGACTACTCTCCTAACTAAAGGTTGCTTCCCTGACCAAACCCCTTAGAAGGTCTTGACAGAAGCAGCGTAATTAACTAGTATTCATGAAGATATTGAGCCAGGAAGAGATTCATGAACTACGTCTTAAATCTATGAGGGAGACCCAGACTAGATGACGAGTTCCGAGGAGGAATCCATGAAAGGAAGAACCAACTTCCCATCATCCCATTTTGATCAAGGAGTATACATCCTTGAATAAGGAGCAGATGCCGCCCGCCTTTGGAAAGCGGGAATGCAGGGAAACAGCAGCGCGTCCTCTGCATGACGGACGCGCATGCGCGCCAGTGAAAGCATCAGAAACACTCTTCACGAACCATCATGAATGATGTAAATATAAGTTGTCTATTAATATCCTAGGATAAAACTAAGGTGTCATATATTAAGGAATGTGTCATAAATTAGACATTGTATAAGTGAATTTTCATGATTATCTAGTTCCTTATTATGATAACTATTTCTTACTCTATGATTTTGGTTTTAGTCAATGGATAAAACCCTAAGGACTGATTTAATGGTGATTTTGATGGATAATGAAATGATTTTACTCTTTATAAATCAAATTCTATGTGATATGGAATGAAAAACCTCATTTATATTCTCACACAGCTTTCTCAAGATATGAATCATGGTGGACTTCTAAATGAGAAAAGGAGAGAACAATATTTTATTGATTCTTTCCTGAGGCAACGTACAAATTATTTCGAATGTTATTTTAATCCACTCATTTCTAAAAAATGGATAAATACTACTAAAAATATATTCTCCATTCTCTAGTGTGAAGAGCATGAGAAATTCATTCTGGTTGTCTAACAGTTAGAAGGAAAAGCAAAGAAATGGTGGACTCTAATCAAGAATATGAGGTAGCTATAAGATATTGAATCCATGTATTGGTATGATTTCAAGAACTTATTTTCCAATAAGTACTTTCCTTGGATTCTTCATACCAAGATGGAGAAAAAGTTCCTTGAGTTGAATCAAAAAAGATAATGAGTCTATCGGTACCTATGAGGCTAATTTCACAAGACTTATGAGGTATGCTTCAAGAATTATCATCCAAACCAAAAATAATGTTGATAGGTTCTTCAGTGTCTTAAATCCAAGTATCAAAAGGTCATTTTCTATAAGATAATTTATTATCTATGAAGATATTGTGTGTTGTGCAATAAAGGTTTAAATGTGGGTTGAAGTCACGTATCAATCTCATGGTTTTGATAATAATGGGAAGATGGATTTTAAAAGGAAAATCTAAAAACCATGAAGAAAAGAATATAAGCTTCAATTTATTCTCTAAGTGTTGGAATAAGAATATATAAAATTACCTTAAGGGGTCTAATAAATGCTTTAAGTGTGGAATGGAAGGCCATCAGGAATTTTATTGTCGAAGTGATGGGAAGAAGTTTGATAACATTTTGAATGGGGGAAAAGTGGAAAATGATGAACCACCCACAATTCAGTGCTATAAGTGTAAGGAGAATAGTAATTAAGCTAACCACTACCCAAACACAAGGGCTGGTGATGAGTATTTGCATCAAAAACCTCTTAAGCTGAGGGATAAGGGGAAATATCATTCAATCACTATTTATGATGAGGGGTGTTATAATAATGTGATGAAAGGTACCCTTGACATCCAGTATATAATTGATAATGTAATATTTGATTTTGGATCTACCCACTCTTTCATATCTAAATAATTTTATAAGGGTGTTAAGATTCCACCAAAACAATTAGATGTGGAATTAGCAGTGAAAATCCCTAATTGTATGTTGATTTCATATCAAGTATGTGATTCCTCTCTAGTTTACGTTTATGGGAATTTTCTTCTTGAAAATATTTTCATTCTTCCTTTGGTTAAATTTGATGTCATCTTAGTCATAGATTGGCTTTATCTACATAAATCCCACATCTATTTCCAAGGAATGGAAGTTAATTTTGATATTTCAAACCCTCCTATGATCGTCTTTCAATGTGAAAATAATAATGAACTTCCTATAGAGATTAAATCTAGTGTATGGGTCTTAATTCACATTCATAAGGGTTGTTTAACTCAAATGGTTGGGGAGAAAATCAACATTGATGATATGCCCATTGTTCATGAATTTTTGGATGTCTTTACAGAAGTGCTACCTATCATTCCACCAAAATTTGGATTTGAGTTCTCAATGGAACTCATACCTGGTTCCACACCAATTTCAAATACTCCTTATCAAATGGAGCTAATTGAGTTGTGGGAATTGAATAAGCAACTCCATTAAAACCTTGATAGGGGATTCATTCTTCCAAGCGTGTCACCTTGGGGTGCACCAATTCTTTTTGTGAAAAAATAAAGATGGATCAATGCCAGTCTGTATTGATTATTAAGAGTTCAATAAGATCGCAATCAAGAACAATTATCATCTTCCCTGTATTGATGACTTGTTTGATCAAATGCGTGAAGCTCAATACTTTTCCAAGATTGACCTTCATTCTTGATATCATAACTTGAGGGTCAAGAAAGAGGATATACCCAATACAGAATTATGTACAAGGTATGGACACTATGAATATATAGTGATGTTTTTTGGTCTTATTAATTCCCATATTATCTTCATGGATTTAATTAATAGAGTCTTTAGAGATTACCTCGATCAGTTTGTGGTAATATTTATAGATGAAATTCTTATCTATTAAAAGAGAATGAAGATCACTTGAGAATTATACTGAAGACCCTAAGTAAGGAGAATATATATGAAAAAATAAAAAAGTGTATATTTTGGCTACAAAAGGTTTCATTTTTGGGTCACATGGTCTCAATAGATGGTATAGTAGTAGATCCATCAAAAACAGAGGCAATTGAATACTGACCTAGACCAACCATGGTGACTAAGATCTATAGATTTCTTGGTTTAGCTGGATATTATCAACAGTTTGTGTAAAATTCCTCATGAATATCTAATCCTCTAACAATGTTAAATTGGAAGGGTTTCAAGTTATTCTAGATAGATGAATGTGAGGAAAATTTCAGGGAATTTAAGAGAAGGATAGTCGGTGTGCTTTTACTTACATTGCCCTGTAGTGGAGAAGGGTTTGTAATCTATAGTGATGCATCTAAGAATGGATTGGTATGTGTTCTTATATAGAATAAAATGGTTATATAATATGCCTCATGATAGTTGAATATTCATGAGAAAAAATACCCAACTCATGATTTGGAGTTAGAAGCGGTAATTTTTGCATTAAAGATATGGAGGAATTGTCTTTATGGAGAAAATTGTGATATATATACTGATCATAAAAATATGAAATATATATTCACACATAAGGAGTTGAACATGCATGAGAGAAGATGGTTAGAGTTGATAAAGGATTACGACTGCTCAATAAATTTCCACCCTAGTAAAGTGAACAAGGTGGCCGATGCTTTGAGTTGGAAGGATCATGCTAGCTTATCCATGACGAGGAACACAAAAGATCCAAAAATTTTGGATTTTCAAAGGATGAATCTAGAAATCCTGAAGGAAGGGGGTAAATATTATCTTTCTCAAATAAATGTTTAACCCTCTATCCTAGTGAATATTAAGGAGGTGTAGAAGGAAAATGAAGAATTCTAAAAGAAATTTAGAAATATTCCTGAGTTTAACCTTGATCAGGATGGAATGATGAGGTTTATGAACCATGTATGTGTTCCTTCCATACTATATTTGAAGAAGGAGCTATTATAGTAAGATCATAGTTCTTCATTATCTATTCATCTTGGAAGTAAGAATATGTATAGGGACTTGAAAGAAGACTTATGGTGGGATGGCATGAAGAGAGATATCACAAAGTTTGTATCTCGATGCTTGGTATTCCAATAAGTTAAGGTTGAAAGTCAAAAGTTAAAGGGGATGTTTCATCCATTACCCATACCAGAATGGAAATGTGAGAATATCACTATGGATTTTGTCATTGGAATACCCAAAACCTCTAAATAGTTTAATGATAAATGGGTGGTATTAGATCGCCTTACTAAGTCAGAACACTTCATCATTGTCAATGAATACTTCTCTCTGGATCATCTTTATAGGATATACATTAAGTAAGTGGTAAGGTTTCATGGATTAACACTTTATATTGTACCATATCAAGATCTAAGGTTTACCTCAATGTTCTGGTGAAGTATTCAGCAAGAACTTGATACGGAATTGAGTATCAATGCTTCTTATCATCCTTAGATAGATGGTAAGTCTGAAATAACAATTCAAACCCTATAGGATATGTTGATATCTTGTTATATGGATTTAAAAGGTGGTTGGGATCAACTCCTTCCTCTAGTTGAGTTTTCTTACAAAAATAGCTTTCACTCGAGAATTCAGATGGCACCGTATGAAGCCCTATATGGGAAGAAATATAGAGATCCAATGTGATGGGAAGATCCAATGATCTCATACCCAAGTGTTAAGGTCTCCTAAATTGCATCCAAAAGACCCAAGTTCTAATATGGGTGGGAGAAATTTTTTAGGGTACTATAGCAGTTGTTGTAGTAGGTATTGTTTTGTACTATAGTAAACAAAATTATTCATTCGATTTGGGCCTTTGAGTGACCAGTTTAGGACTACAGGTCTTAGGGACTTCATGCCATAGGGACCTAGAAGCTGTCTAGGAAAGGCACACAGGATCAAGCCCTAAAAGAGTATTTAGAGAAAGTAGCATCCACTGGAGCAAGCTAACCGTATTGGAAGAATGAGAGGGTATGACAATTTCCATCAGTACCTGAACCCATGCTTATATTCATGGAGACATTATAGCTAACCATCCATGTAAAGTGGAGGTCTAAAGCCTTCAATTTTTTAGATTCTAGGGAGGGGAATTCTCAAGGTTCAAGGTCTGGGCTTTGGTTCATGTATTAGGATTTATACCTATGGGCCTTTGGTTTATGTAATGGGCCTCATTCCACTGGGCCTACAGTTCATGTAAGGGTTCCCTTTCAACCCTTAAAAAGGGGGATTATCCAAAATAAATAAAAATATAAGGAATTCGGGCCATTAAAAATTTATTGGGAAGAGGTTGGAGAAAGAAGTCTATTGGGACCTGAGATTACTAAAGAAATGGTCGATAAGGTTAGAACCATTCAGCAGCATATCAAAGCAACTCAAATTAGGTATAAAATTTGTGCTGATAAAAATCATCATGATCTAGAATTTAAAGTTGGTGAAAAGGTTTTTCTATGAATATCACCCTAGAAGAAAGTTATGATATTCGAGAAGAAATGGAAACTAAATCCTCATTATATCGGTCCCTTTGATATTCTTGATTGTATCGAGATGGTAGCCTATCACTTGGTACTTCCTATAAATATCTCTCAAGTACATGATGTGTTAACTATATCTCTCATGAGGAATTAAATACCTAACCCTTCACATGTACTGAACTCATAGGTCATACCACTAGATCGGGATACTTCTTATGAGGAACAACCAGTTGAAATTCTGGACTGATTAGAGAAAGTTCTACTAAACAAGACCACTCACCTGGTAAAAGTTTTGTAGAGAAATCAGCAGTTAGAGGAAGCTACATGGGAACTTAAGGATACGATGAAGTAGAACTATCCTCATTTGTTTTTACCCAAGTGATGAATTTCAAGGGAAAAACTTATTTTAAAGGGAATAGAATATAACACCTTGAGTTTTTATAAACCTTTTTTTAGAATAAATTAAATTATAATTTATGTCTTGAAATGAACAAATTCAAACACTCCTTTCACATGGAAAACCAAATTTTCATAAGTCATAAGGAACATATACTTGGAATACATTACACAGAATAGCGACTTGGCGTATGTTACATACAACACCGATGTTTCTACGAAATATCATTTTATTATTGTAATTATTTAAACAAGATAATTATAACCTATCCATTAAACATAGTAATATGAATAGCAATAAATATTTTATAAATATTTTTTATAATATTTCTATATAAATAAAACATTTTGATAACAAAAGATATAATTTTTGGTAAAGTATTTATATGTTTAAAAAATACAAATTTCTCAAATAAACTACTTTTCATGTCCTTCTATGAAAAAGAATAATTTAATTTTAGGTATATTTATAAATTTAATTTTATAAAATAAACTTCATTTTTTAATTTATAATTTTAAAATTATCTTAGGGTCAATTTTTGGTATTTTTTTAAAAAAACTTCATTTTTGGATGAATAGTGAAAAGTATTGGATTTTAATTCAAAACTACTTTTCCAACTAATTTATTTATAAGGTTAAATTATATTTTAATTAGGTTTAAAATTTTAATTATATTATATTTTTATTAATTAATCCAATTTAGTTATATATTACCAATTTCACATTGATATTGGATATAAAATCTTAGCAAAGTTTTGATCATTTTTACTTTAAAAACTTGCATTATCGACTCGACTGCGGGATTAATTTTAAATTAATTTTATTCACTTTTGTGATTAGAATTTGAAAAAATGGATTCCATATTTGTATTAAGAATAATTTATAATGTTTAATAAGGTCAAATTAATTTTTCACTAAAAAAATTAGTGAAAGTGATTAAAATCAATTACATCGATTAAGGTTAAATTAAGCTTAATAAAGGACTAAACCATAACCTTAAGGCTTAAAAAGACCTATAAAATAGTCCAAAATCCTTTGGATATATATATTTTGACCCTATACTACCTTTTATTTACTTTTTATCATTATCGTATCCACTTTCAACATGAAAAACGTGGGTGGAATTATCTCTTCAAATATTTACAAGAGTGTCACTCCTCCTTCCCTATAAAAGGAAACCACCTCTCCCTATTCTTCACGCATATAAAACCTATTAAATTAATCCAATATCTACCCAGTAAACTTCCCAAAATCTCTCCCTTCCTCCTAGAAGCCTCCCATTGGTAATAAATCTATCCAAGGAAGCCTTTTGGCATAAACCAAAAGGAGTGGCCCGGTTAAGAGGTAACGTCTTCTCTCAAGATCCTTTATTTTATTTTCTTTATCCACACCCTAACTCTATTTAATATTTTATTGTATAAAAAAATAATATCCACAATATACTAGGATGTTTTTATTCTAATTTTTTTAACTTATACTCCCACACACTTCATCTAATGGGTAATGAACATACTATTTATGTGTATGGCGAACTATCGCCTCACTAAACAATGATTATTCATTTTTCATTTAACACCTATCATGGTAGAAATTATGATGGAAACTATGTTTATATATGTCATATATTATATTCATTATGTCTTTAAGCTTCTTTATTCCTTTTTACAATACATATATTTTTTACTTTCCATTTTTTGTTAAAACAATAATTTTGTTTGAGGAAGTGTGGACTATCGCCCCATCAAAGCGATATGATTCATTCATACACTACATGAATTGTATTAAGTATAGTTTTAGTGAATATATATGATATATATTATATAATATATCTACTATAATAATGATATATATATACATATATTTATTTTACTTTCTTTCTTTCAACATGACAATTAAACAGAAATAGTGTTTATGCATACATACGGCCTACCGTCTCCATGAATGGTGTATTTAATTTCATAATTATATATTATATATATTATTATAATACACATATAATGTATATAAATGATATTTATATCATGGTTTAAATTATTTAAATCATTATATAAATTATAAGGACCAAAGATATAATAAATTAAGACACATGTGAAGAATAAAGAGAATATTATCTGAAGAGAAACCTTAACATAGGTTTGTTAACAAGAGGGTAATATAAATTCATAATCAAAAAATATATGGTATTAGATATAAAAATATATTTCTGTAAAATATTTATAATAAATTTATATTTATTATACTGGTGTTTTGAACGAGTACAATGAGATTCAAGACACAAGGCAGGGGGAATTTCATCTCGCTTTTTATTTTTGTAAGATATATGATTTATTCACCACCCATTAATTTTGTGTGGTGTGTATACTACACATGGATGTATTAAATTATTTTAAACTTAAATTTATGGCTATTTACATATCCATTTTATAATCTCTCTTTCATGGGGTTTAAGTTTCAAAAGTTACAAAATCTGTAAAATGGTTTTATCTCGATTTGCCTTCTTTTGAGACTCATGTTTTGTTATGCACCTAAATTATTTTTTGAGGTGTATATAATTCCATTTTACATTTTATATCTTTAATATACTTTTTTAATTATATTTTACGCTTAATTTTATTTCATTTTATTACATGAAGAGTATAATCCCAAGTAACCAAGTGGTATGAGTTTTTTTGAAACAATCTCATCACTTTTTAAGATTGTTAATGATTATGATTATTTAATGAAATATTATGAGATATATCTCAATAATACTCATTATTTTACTTATCCTATATTTATTCAATATATATCCATGTGTTATTACCATTTTTCAGCTCTTTGTTACTTATGATAATTAAGAAAAAAAATTAAGAAAAAACTGTTTGTATTTCCCTCTTCAGTCAGAAACCTGTGTTATTTCAAAAACCATGTTTTCAAAAATGTTTTTTAAAAATATTTTATTGTTTTAAAAGCTTAATTTATGATTTTTCAAATATATTTTCAAATAAAAATATTTTCAAAAGGTTTTATGTTTTAAAAATCATTTTTAATGTAAAAAGGATATTTTCCTCAAGAAATGTTTTTAAAAATATATTTCAAAATTATTTCCCATTTTAGATTACATCCATTGGTGTTAATAATGACTTTATGGATAAATTATTTATTGTTTACATTCATATTATTTCTATGAATTTATTGTGTTTTTATGGCATGATTTTTATGAAACTAGTTTCTATTTCACGGGTTATATGCTTTTGAAACCAGCTTTTTTTCACAAGATATGCTTTTGATGAAATGATTAGGAAACTTGTATATTTTTATATAGGTTATGATATGATTACACTTTTATGATAACCATTTAATTTCATGGGTTATGATATGATTTTTTATGATCTTATGGCAAATGTATGTATGATTTCATTATGAGATGGGTGGGACCTATATCTCACTCCAATGCAATGGGTAAAGATTTATATCTCATGAAATAGACTAATATGGTCAGGGGAGTGAACCATGAGTACCAATATGGTATTATTAGTGAACTAATTATACTAAGATGGAAATGGGAGTGAACCATTACTACCAATATGGTATGCTAAGATGGTCTTGGCAGCAATGTCTTGGATACTATGAAAATCATATTATATGCTTATGTGTCTTCCACAATTACATGTTTTATTCCTTTATTATGATTTCATTGATTATGTTATTTATTTAATTATGATTAATGTCTTATGAAATACCAATATTTATTCCATGATTCATGTATATGATCATTTATATTTAGGGTATGATCTTCTATTTTCATGATCATTTTTTCATACCCTTATGTTCATGATTATGCTTACATATCTCCCTTTTTTACCCTTACTGATCCTTTGATCTCACCCCTTTTTGTGTTTTCTTCCCCATTTTATGAAGATATGTTTTATATTTTATGTTTCTAAGAAGTTTTATAGTCAATAAGAACCTAGGGAGAGATAATGTAGCTCACTTATGTATCAATGTTTATGTTTACATATTTCCGAAGGCACTAAACTAGTACAGTCTTTGGGTGTCTATTTGTATAATGTTTTAAGTTTTAAGAAAAATTTATGTAATGTTAATTTATTTCAAGACTAGGTATCTATTTTAACACCCCAATCTTTCATGGTATGCTTCTCTTTGAATAATACAGTATCGTGTGTTGTACGCAACTTTGAGTTCTAACACACCACAACCAATCAAACTAGCTGTTATGAATAGCAATACCCACTTTTTGAAATTTTATAAATTTTATCTTTCAAAATGGACTTCATTTATGGATTCAGAACATCAAAATTAGCTTAGGGTGAAATTTCGGTACTTTTCGAATAACTTTCATATTTTGATGAATAGTGAAAATTACTAAATTTTGATTAAAAACAACTTTTTTAATAGAAATAATTAATAGTGATAAATTATAAATTTGAGTGGTTTTAATTTATATTTATAATATATTATTACCATTTAATGCAATTTTTTTCATTGGACGTAATTTCACATTTAAACCGGACATAAAAAAGTGTCAATCTTTTGATAGTTATTATTTCTTAAAAACACGCTTTTTATTTTAACAGCGGGAATTAATTTTAAATTAATTTCTGCCACATCTGTGTTTTGAATTTAGAAAAATGGATTATATATTTATAATCAGGAGGTCCAAATTTTTTAAATAGGTAACTTTTATTTTTATACATTTTGAATAATTACTTCGGTAAATATTTTATTTACCATAGTTAAAGGGTAAATCGGGTAAATAAGGGTAAAAATAATATTATAATAATAATAAATTACCCTAAAACGTGTCCTAACACTATTGGTTGATACATGTCCAACCATGGCCATCTTTCTGTTGATTTTGGGACCCCATGGATCCACTTGTAAGTGATAGGGACACTTTATATTAATTAAGTTAAAGTAAATACAAAAATGACATGAGAATATATCTTTTAGAAAAACAATTTTTACATAGGGTTATATATGTTATATTTTCGACTATAAATATTCATTATAAATCTAAATATATTTCCTATATAATGGTATTTTATTTATAATTTTTATACATTGAATAATGAAATTTATTTATGACACAATAATGATGCAGTATTTTCCTTATTAATGAAAGAATCAAATAATTGGTATTATAAATGTTAAAATAAAAATAATTTCAAAGTTTTGATGACATAAACGAATTTTATTGGTTAATATTACATGTAATTATTTCTTAAATAAATTTTATTCTAATTAATAAAGTTGTTAAGACTTTAACAAAAATCAATTATTAAATAGTGTCAAAATTGACATAAATGAGTTTTTAAAACAAATATTATATTATTAATTGATATTAAATTATTAAAAATATAAGGTTCAACCAAAGGACATATATAATTATATTTGTATTATTAATGGACCACTTGGGGGGTCTCTTGTATGTATATAGTAAGTTTATTAACTATATAATATAAAAATACAAAGAGACATGGTAAATGTCAAACTAATTAACTAAGAGTTAAAACTAAAAGATAAGGTTAATATAGTGACCCAAACCTGTCTAAAACCTATTGTTTGAGTTTTTTTAGATATATACCCACATTAACCTTTAAATAATCTACTTTTTAGCCATTATAAACCGGATATTAATTTATTATAAAATAATATTTCTATTATTTTCTAAGGCGCCCCTCACCCCTCTTATAAAATGGAACTCCCCCTTCTAACTAATTCACACCTTTAAAGCCTTTTGGCTCGGCCAACCCCTGACCAAATATTCTATAAACTTCCCTCACTTAATCCTAGAGGCCTTCCATTAGTTAGAAAGCCAACCTAAGGAGCCCTTTTGATCAAATAAAAATGAAGAACCCGAAGAAGAGGTAATGTTTTCACCACCCTCTTTCAAGTTCCTTTCTTCTTCAACTTCTTATTTCTTTGTTATTTCAATTCTAAAATAATAAATCCGATATCTCATATATACAATGATGTTATTATAAATATTTTACAACCATATTCATTATTCTATCCATCCCTTGAATGACATGTCACCATGCGTGCGTACGTACGGCTTACCGTCTCCACGTCGTGGTGTAATTGTTATTCAATACATTATTATTTGGATGGGTATAATAATGATGTGTAATTGATATAAATAATAAATATAACATGATAATTATAATTTATATATGATATACCATCCAATTATATATTATTTTAATATCAAAAGAATGATATTGTCGCTCGTGCGTACATACGGACTACCGTCTCCACGAACGCGATGTGATTCATTCCCCATCGTATCCATTCAAGAATAATTTTAATTTGATGGTTAAAAATAATGTTTAAAGACTTAATATCATTCTAGATATGAATAATATGAAACCTATCCATAACAAACATAGCTTACGTAACAAAGCATATAAAGGAAAACGAATCAGTTAACACCCGAAACAACGATAATACAAAGATATTATTAACAAAGAAATGTTAAAAGATCATATATGATATCATATTAATGTATATGATTCTTGTATAATTTAATAACAATTATTTCACCATTATATAGGAGGTTAACTTACCCTCAACCAAGGAAAATTACAAGGTAAGTGTTTATTTCACAATCTCTTCATTATCCAAGGTTGTTTATACGTAATTATCTATTGGGACCTCTTTATCATCCACATCTATGTTTCTTAAAAATGTATTTCAAATAATTATAACTATTTTACAGACTATGGGTTAAATTCATTTATACCCTTTTTGACTTTTTATACGATGTTTATAAAGGAATCTTTCTGCCATTTTCCAAACAAGGTCCTTTTTAACCTTTTCGGCAGAATTAAGGTAAGAATGTCTTTTTAAGTTATACAGTGTGTGTGGCTATTTTCCACCGTTATAAAATCGTCTAATCTTCCCTTAAAAGCTTATAAGAATATTTTAAAATTAAATGTTTTCTTTTATAATTATGTTACTTTTAAATGATTTCAAAAAAATAGATATTTATCTCAAATAGTTTTGATTTCATCTATGTCAACATCCTTTGATGGATTTTAAGCTTATTTGAAGTTGATTTATTATGATACAAAACATCCATATAGTATTTAAGGTTTTGGGATATGATTGACTGTGGATGTGTTATTTTTATACTATTTATGGTTTATGTAGAAAGTATTGACATTTTGTATGTTGGTTTTAATATGAATGTTTATGTTATGTTTAAACCTATTCATATGAGGAATGAATTGGACTTAATAAGTGACGGGTGGAGCCCGCTATAGCTCCTCAATGCATCGGTTGGTCTCATGAGACAAACTAGTGTCTTGTCACAAGGCCTTGACAAAATCTTATTTGTAGTCTTGGCATAAGGCCTTGACTATGTATTTATGATAGTCTGACATTATGCATTCCATAATTATGAAAGTGGTTATTGATATTGCATGTGATTATTCGACTAGTAGAATATCCATGTGAATAAGTAAATGGCATTATTTTATTTTATTTCTTCCATATTATGTTGAAGTTCAAGTTTAAAAGGCTTTTTTTAGTTATAAATTGACTTAAATGTTTATGCTTATTTATGAAATTTTCTGCTATATTGTTATCCTTACTGGGCATTTGAGCTCACCCCTTTCTATGTTTTATTTTTCCTAGGATGTGAAGAAGTATTTTATGAATGACCTGCAGGAATAGTATAAGGGGATAAGAGTGTGGAGACAAGATGTTGTTGTAGTTTTCACTTTATGATGTAATGTAAACTTTATGAATGTATCTAGTGGTTCCAAGGCTACTAAACTAAACGGTCTTTCAAGACTTGATCTTTTGTGATCATGACAATGTTATGTAATAATGCACCGACTCTGGGTAACTAGGGTTGGGGCATTACAGTTGGTATCATAGGAAGTTTAGTGCAAACCTTGTAAACTATATTTAGATAAACTCTGATTAGAGCACATAGACCTAAGATGGACTTTGAGGATTAATATAGAAGAGATTCCTAGAATTTTGTTATTGTAGAGATTTTGTGATTTTTCCAAGAAATACATCCATGTCTAGATACAATCAGGCAGAGGCGGCTCTGGCACAGATGTACCAAGGGGTAAAACCCCAAAACACCGCTTTGAACTAGACTGGAACGGGAACTGGTGCACGACAACGGGCCTTACTACACTCTTGGTTACGACACTCTCGGGGAATATGCTTAGGATAATTCTTATTTTCCTTAAAAATCATTATGAAGGGTTTATGAGTATATACATCCACAAAGAAAACATTTTTTTATGATTATGGATTATATCCATAAATAGTTCAATTTATGTTAAGTGTTTTACAAGTATAGAATTATGTATTGCGATTCATAAACTAATCTAGTGCATGCCATTGTTTAGAAATGGCGCCTAGTGGAAGAAATGGAAATTGTATAAATGCACGCACTCCGTGTAGGGATTTCTATACTTATCAAGATAATTATATTGGAGCTGGTGATGCAATTGGTGTTGATCAACTAATCACCATACTGGGACAACTCACTCAGGTTATGAATAATAACCTTACCCTTATGGAGCACCCTGATCTGTAGCGTGGAGGATCAATGTTAGATCATTTCATGAGGAAACAACCACCAACATTCAATGGGAGTAAAAATCAATTAGTATCTGAGCAATGGATAAATTCCTTAGAGAAAATATTCCATGCCTTGGGGAGTAGTGAAAGGGAAAAAGTTATCATGGCAGTTTACCGCCTCACTGTAGATGTTGAACAATGGTGGTCATTGATTCAAAACACAAAGGAATATGATGAAGTATCAAATATGGAATGGAGGGATTTCAAAGAGTTTTTCTTAGAAAAATACTTTCCGCGTGACCATCGAGCAGATATGTAAAGGCAATTTCTGAGTCTGAGACAAAAGGAGGATGAGAATGTTGCAAAGTATGAGGCTAACTTTACAAAGTAAGCGAGGTATGCTACAGATTATATACGTAAACCAAGAAGTATGATTGATTGTTCCTTTGATGGGTTAAAAAAAATTGTCTATCGAGCATTAGTCTCACAAACCTTCTCGTTTTATGAAGATATTGTCTCACGCGCTATCAAGACAGAAAAAGAATTCTCTAAGTCTTATGAATTTAAAGAAAAGAAAGAGAAGAAGAGATCTTCTGATCACTCTGGTAATAGAAATAAGGGGAATAAGGGAAAAGTTGAATATCCATACTGTAGTAAATGTGGGAAGAAACACCCTGGTACTTGCTTGAAGTTAATGGGAGTCTGTTACAAGTGTGGTGAAAAATGCCACCAAGCTCTTGATTGCAAGGGGAAGAAGGAAGCTACTGATGTTTAATGCTACAACTACAGGGATATAGGACATTATGAAAATTAATGTCCTAAGCATCAGGGGAACTTACCTCAGAAAAGGATAAGGGATCAAGGCCAAGCTTATGCTATCACTACTGATGAGGTAGAAGCTCTGAAAGACATGGTGGCAGGTAATTTAATGGTTTCCACAAGTTTAGAAAATGCATTATTTGATTCTGGATCATCACACTGTTTCATATCTTCCTAGTTTCCTAAGAAAATTATATATTTCCAATTTAATCTAACAAGGGAGTTTTCAGTTAAAACTCCTAAGGGAAGTATCATTGCAACAAAGTTTTGTGAATCTGTCCCCATTAGAGCACATAAATGTTCTTTATCCGCTGATCTCATCGTCATACCTATGATTGAATTTGATATAATACTCGGTATGGATTGGATTTCGTACCATGATGCGAAGATTTATTGTAAGAAGAAGGAGGTAACGATTTTTGATGATGATGATAAAGAACACCTTATCTTTAGAGAAAAATCGTCACCACCTGATTCTTATCTTGATCCACCCCCAGTAGCTCAACTAAATTCAATTATTGGGGAGGAAGAGAATGAAATAACTATGGGTGAGGAAAGGAATTTTCAAATAGAGGATGTACCTATTTTGAAAGAATATGTAGATGTGTTTTCGGAAGATTTACCTAGACATCATCCAGAACGAGAAATTGAGTTTTCCATTGATTTAATTCCTGGTTCAAGGCCCATATCAAAGACCCCTTATAGAATGGCCACTGTGGAATTAATTGAACTAAAGAAACAACTAGGGGAATTGAGTAATAAGGTATTTATTCACCCTAGTGTTTCTCCATGGGGATCCCCTATCCTTTTTGTTAAGAAGAAAGATGGATCTATGAGGTTATGTATCAACTACAGGGAGATCAATGCTATAACAATAAAGAACAAGTATCCCCTACCTCGCATTGATGATATATTTGACCAACTGCATGGATCTCAATAATTTTCAAATATTGACCTTCGATCTGGATATCATCAGTTGTGTGTGAAGAAGGAATACATTCCGAAGACAGCATTTTGAACCAGGTATGGGCATTACTAGTTTATAGTAATGCCTTTTGGGATGACTAATGCACCCTCTGTTTTCATGGATCTAATGAACAGAGTTTTCAAGGAATATATTGATGACTTTTTAGTGGTATTTATCGATGATATCTTGGTATACTCCAAAATCTACTAAGATCGTGAAAATAACTTGTGCATTATATTGAAGACTCTGAGAAGACATGAATTATATGGGAAGTTTAGCAAGTGTGAATTCTGGATTCAGGAGCTTTCTTTTCTTGGCCATATTGTCTCTAAGGATGGAATCTCTATTGATCCTTCTAAGACAAGAGCAATCCAAGAATGGTCAGAACCGACGAGTATAACTGAGGTACTTAGTTTTATTGGTTTAGCAGGTTATTATCGACGTTTCATCCAGAATTTCGCCCGATTGGCTAACCCATTAACAAAGCTCACACGTAAATGAGTTAAATTTGTTTGGACAAAAGAGTGTGAAGAATTTTTTGAAGAACTGAAGATAAGATTAGTCAATTCTTCTATTTTGACTCTACCATTGGGAAATGATGGGTTTTTTATTTATAGTGATGCATCAAAGAAAGGACTTGGTTGTGTACTTATGCAGAATGATAGAGTTATTGCCTATGCATCACAACATCTAAAAATTCATGAGAAAAACTATCATACTCATGATCTTGAGTTATCTACTATAATCATTACCTTGAAGATATGAAGACATTATCCCTATGGTGAAAAATGTGAGATATATACCGATCACAAGAGTTTGAAGCATATTTTCTCACAGAAATAACTCAACATGAGGAAAAGGTGATGGCTTGAACTACTCAAGGATTATGATTGCACAATACACTGCCACTTGGGGAAGGTAAATAAGGTTGAAGATGCTTTGAAAAGAATGGATCATGGAGTTTTGAACAAAATGAGAGTTGAAAGGGATCCAATTTTCATGGATCTAGTAAAGTTAGATATGAGAATAACCATGGAAGGTGAAACATCGATACTTTTTCAAATGGTTTCCAAACCATCTTTACTAGAAAGGATAAAGAGTTCTCAGACCGATGATGAAGAGTTTAAAAAAAATAAAAGCTTTAAATGATGAGATATTGAGTGACTTTGTGTATGAATATGGAATTTTGAAATTTGGGACGAGACTTTGTGTTCCCGATATACCTGGTCTAAAAAGGGAATTGTTGGAATATGCTCATAGTTCGAATTTCTCTATACACCCTGGGAGCACCAAAATGTATAGAGATTTTAAGGAACATTTTTTGTGGGACAACGTGAAGAGGGAGATTACTGATTTTGTGTCAAGATGTATGGTTTGTCAACAAGTGAAAGTTGGAAGGCAACATCCAAGAGAAGTCATGCAACCTCTTTCCATACCTGAGTAGAAATGGGATAATATCACGATAGACTTTGTCATAGGACTACCAAAGACTCCTAGAAGGAACGATGCAATATGGGTCATTGTTGATCGTCTTACCAAGTCAGCACATTTTCTTACTATAAGAGATAATCTACCACTTGAACATCTAGAAATACTATATATTAATGAAGTTGTGAGACTTCATGGCGTACCCCTATTGATTGTTTCTAATCGTGATCCCTGTTTTACGTTAAGATTTTGGAAGAATCTTCAGAAGGCCTTGGATACTGAACTTCATTTGAGCACTGCCTACCACCCTCAAACAGATGGACAATCAGAACAGACTATTAAAACCTTAGAAGACATATTGAGATCATGCTCACTTGACTTTCAAGGTATGGGGGATCAATATTTACCTTTGGTAGAATTTTCCTATAACAATAGCTTCCATTCAAGTATTAAAATGGTACCATATGAAGAGATATACAGAAAGAGATGTCGCACACCAACCTGTTGGGATGATGTTGGTGAAAGAAAACGCATAGGCCCGGAACTGGTGGAGGAAACGATGGAAAAGGTGAAGGTAATCCAAACCCACATCAAAGCAACTCAAAGTAGGCAGAAGAGCTATGCTGACAACCGAAGGAAGGATTTGGAATTTCATGTAGGAGATCATGTTTTCTTGAAGGTATCTCCATAGAAGGGTGTTATACGTTTCGGTAAGAAGGGAAAATTGAGTCCCAGGTACATCGGACCTTTCAAAATTCTATAATGAATTGGGGTTGTAGTTTACCATTTGGTAATGCTGCCAAATCTCTCCAAATTTCACGATGTGTTCCATGTATCACTATTGAGAAAATACATGCCTGACCCAACGCATGTACTCACCTATGAGGAATTAGAACTAGAACCCGATCTGTCTTATTGCGAAGATCCCTTCGGGATTCTTGATACCAGAGAACAAGTGTTGAGAAACAGGATGACTCATCTGGTAAAAGTTCTATGGAAAAACCATAAGATGGAAGAGGCAACGTGGGAACCCGAGGAACTTATGATGAAGAACCACCCGAGTATTTTCATGCAGTATTATTCTAGAAATTTCGAGGAAGAAATTATTTGAAGGAGGGGAGAATATAACACCTCAAGCTTCCACGGTACACTTCTCTTTGAATAATACAGTAGCGTGTGTTGTACGCAACTTCGAGTTCTAACACACCACAACCAATCAAACTAGCCGTTATGAATAGAAATACCCACTTTTTGAAATTTTATAAATTTTATCTTTCAAAATGGTCTTCATTTTTGGATTCGGAATATTGAAATTAGCTTAGGGTGAAATTTTGGTACTTTTTGGATAACTTTCATATTTTGATGAATAGTGAAAATTACTAAATTTTGATTAAAAACAACTTTTTTAATTGAAATAATTAATATTGATAAATTATGAATTTGAGTGGTTTTAAAGTATATTTATAATATATTTTTATAATTTAATACATTGTTGGTCATTGTACATAATTTCACATTTAAACCGGACATAAACAAGTGTCAATCTTTTGATAGTTATTATTTCTTAAAAACACGCTTTTTGTTTTGACAACGGGAATTAATTTTAAATTAATTTCTGTCACATCTGTGTTTTGAATTTAGAAAAATGGATTCCATATTTAGAATCAGGAGGTTCAAATTTTGTAAATAGGTAACTTTTATTTTTAGACATTTTGAATAATTACTTCAGTAAATATTTTATTTACCATGGTTAAAGGGTAAATCCGGTAAATAAGGGTAAAAAAATAATATTATAATAATAATAAATTACCCTAAAACGTGTTCTAACCCTATTGGTTGATACATGTCCGACCATGGTCATATTTGGGTCGATTTTGGGACCCCATGGAGCCACTTTTAAGTGATAGGTACACTTTATATTAATTAAGTTAAAGTAAATACAAAAATGACATAAGCATATATCTTTTAGGAAAACAATTTTTACATAGGGTTATATATGTTATATTTTTTTACTATAAATATTAATTATAACGATAAAAATATTTCCAAAATAATGGTACTTTATTTATAATTTTTAGACATTGAATAATTAAATTTATTTATGACACAATAATGATGCAGTATTTTCCTTATTAATGAAGGAATCAAATAATTGGTATTATAAATGTTAAAATAAATATAATTTTAAGGTTTTGATGAAATACACGAATTTTATTAGTTAATATTACATGTTAGTATTGCTTAAATGAATTCTATTATAATTAATAAAGTTGTTAAGACTTTAACAAAAATAAATTATTAAATTGTGTCAAAATTGACATAAATGAGTTTTTAAAACAAATATTATATTATTAATGGATATTCTATTCCTAAAAATATAAGGTTTGGCCAAAGGACTTATATAATGATAGGAGTATTATTAATAGACCACTTTGGGGTCTCTTGGATGTATATAGTAAGTTTATTAACTATATAATATAAAAATACAAAGAGACATGGTAAATGTCAAACTAATTAACTAAGAGTTAAAACTAAAACATAAGGTTTATATAGTGACCCAAACCTGTATAAAACCTATTGGTTGAGTTGTTTTCGACCTATCCTCACCTTAAACATTAAATAATCTACTTTGGATCCATTAGAAACCGAATATGAATTTATTATAAAATAATATTTCAAGCTTTTCCTAAGGTGCCCCTCACCCCTCTTATAAAAGGCCACCCCCCTTTTCACTAATTCACACCTTCAAAGCCTTTTGGCTCGGCCAAACCCTGCCCAAATATTCTCTCAACTTTCCTCACTTAATCCTATAGGCCTTCCTTTAGTCAGAAAGCCAACCAAAGGATCCCTTTTGATCAAGTCAAAAAAGAACCCGAACAAGAGGTATTGTTTTCACCACCCTCTTTCAAGTTCATTTCTTCTTAAACTTCTTCTTTCTTTGTTATTTATATTATAAAATAATAAATACATTATCTCCTATATACTGTGATGTTATTATAAATATGGTACAACCATATTCAATATTTTATCCATCCCTTGAATGACATGTCACCATACGTGCGTACGTACGTCTTACCGTCTCCACGTCGTGGTGTAATTGTTATTAAATACATTATTATTTGGATGGGTATAATAATGATGTTTAATTGATATAAATAATAAATATAACATGATAATGATTCTGTATATTTGATATACCATCCAATTATATATTATTTTAATATCAAAATAATGATATTGTCGCTTGTGCGTACGTACGGACTACCATCTCCACGAACGCGATGCGATTCATTCCCCATCGTATCCATTGAAGAATAATTTTCATTTGATGGTTAAAAATAATGTTTAAAGACTTAATATAATTCTGTATATGAATAAAATACAACCTATCCATAACAAACACAGCTTACATAATAAATCATATAAAGGAAAACGAATCAGTTAACACCCGAAACAACGATAATACAAAGATATTATTAACAAAGCAATGTTAAAAGATCATATATGATATCATATTAATGTATATGATTCTTGTATAATTTAATAACAATTATTTCACCATTATACAGGAGGTTAACCTACCCTCAACCAAGGAAAATTACAAGGTAAGGGTTTATTTCACAATCTATTCATTATCTGAGGTTGTTTATACATAATTATCTACTGGGACCTCTTTATCATCCACGTCCATGTTTATTAAAAATGTATTTAAAATCATTATTACTATTTTAAAGACTATGGGTTAAAGTAATTTATACCCTTTTTGACTTTTTATAATATTTTTATAAATGAATCTTTCTATCATTTTCCAAACAAGGTTCTTTTTAAACTTTTCGGCAGAATTAGGGTAAGAATGTCTTTTTAACTTATACGGTGTGTGCGGCTATTTTTTGCCATTATAAAATTGTCGAAGCTTCCCTTACAAGATTATAAAAATATTTTCAAAGTAAATATTGTCTTTTATAATTATGTTAATTTTAAATGATTTCAAAAAAAAAGAGATATTTATCTCAAATAGTTTTGATTTCATCTATGTCAACATCCTTTGATGGATTTTAAGCTTATTTGAAGTTGATTTATTATGACACAAAACTTTCATATAGTATTGAAGGTTTTGTGATATGATTGACTGTGGATGTGTTATTTTTATACCATTCATGGTTTATGGAGAAAGTATTGACATTTCATATGCAAGTTTTAATACGAATGTTTATTTTATGTTTAAACCTATTCATATGAGGAATGAATTTGACTTAATAAGTGACGGGTGGAGCCCGCTATAGATCCTTGATGCATCGATAGGTCCCATGAGACAAACTAGTGTCTTGGCACAAGGCCTTGACAAAATCTTATTTGTAGTCTTGGCACAAGGCCTTGACTATGTGGTTATGATAGTCTGGCATTATGCATTCCATCATTATGAAAGTGGTTATTGATATTGCATGTGATTATTCAACTAGTAGAATATCCATGTGAATAAGTAAATGGAATTATTTCATTTTATTTCTTCTATATTATGATGTAGTTCAAGTTTAAATGGCTTTTCTTAGTTATACATTTCCTTAAATGTTTATGATTTTTTATGAAGTTTTCCGCTATATTGTTATCCTTACTGAGAATTTGAGCTCACCCCTTTCTATGTTTTATTTTTTTCAGGATGTGAAGAAGTATTTTATTAATGACCTACATGAATAGTATAAGGGGATATTATTGTGGATACAAGATGTTGTTGTAGTTTTCACTTTATGATGTAATGTAAACTTTATGAATGTATCTAGTGATTTCCAGGCTATTAAACTAATCATTCTTTAGAGACTTGATCTTTTGTGATCATGACAATGTTATGTAATAATGCACTGACTCTAGGTAACTAGGGTCGGGGTGTTACATCTATAACCCCATACATCACACATCTGTTTCTCTAACCTTAAAGTAGACATCAGGTCTGGACACACACTGAGGTGCACATGTTGAGGATAAGAAATAAATCTTAGTACGTCACCCCCAATGGTGGACCTACAACTTTCTATCATAATAAGTTCATACACACATGATATAACCATCCTATCAAAAAACTAACAATATCTATAATAAAATAAACAACTACAAAAGGGGTAAAAACAAGAATGTATCCAACCAGCAGGTTCTATCCTGAAACCCTTGGTAAATATACCTATACTCTAACCCACACTAGAGGATTATAACCTATGAATCACCCAGCCACACACCAACCAACATGTCCTCTAGATATACATAGGTTCTCCAAGTAATATAAACACAATAGGCCTAAATATTGAATCCCATGGCATAACCATAGGTTTCCACACAAACAATTCACATCTACCAAGCACTAGGACTCTAATTTCATGATCTGAACTAGTGATAGGAACAACTCTGTCAAAAAAAATAGAGAAAATGTCAGTACTAAAGGTCCTGAAGAATGAATTAGACACAAAATTTAGACTCGAACAAAATGTCCCATGGGATTCATAAAAATATGGGGGTGCACATTATCCATAGCCTCGGGAGTGAAAAGTCATCCATGGCACACAAAACTCGCTTTGTGGGTACCTCAGCACCTCATAAGCCTAAATCCACACTAGATAGGGATAAAACTAAACTAGATGGGGGTTGAAATCATAAAAATAATTCATTATATCCCTAATCACATATAATAATAGCTAGTTAATGGAGGATAGAACCATATCAAACATAGGGCCAACACCTGATCCAATATATCCTAAGGATCTCCTCCTTAAAAAATATTACTAAGCAGAAACTACCTCAAATATCATGACCAAAGGCTAAATAAACATGGTACAATACCACATCTAATACACCATACAAATATTTGAACTAGTAGTGTCAATAAAATATCATCCAATAAAGTACAGGTCATACCTCAGCACCCTAGATCTCAACATCCAACAAACAGCCACAACAGGCTCTCAACAACCCACCTTAGGGCCAAACAAATACTCGAGGCCCTCATGGTCCCTGTGGCACATCATAAACTGGCGTCCTACTAGGAAATCCCCCTTTTCACCCAATATCTCATTCCATTCCAGTAAAAACAACCTCAAATAGCCTAAAGGGTATATAAATAGAATGACACTCTATGAGGGTTTCCTCTAGATCATCCAAGATCATAGGACATTCCCAATGCTGAAACAACCCAAATGTCCATCAACGGCCTCCAACTGATCCTCTATCAATAATTCACTAAAATGGGGAATCCAAAAGCACATTCCCACCAATATTTGAATTCAAAATAGTACTCATCATCACCTTAAAATTGGGATACCCTCTTTAAGGGTTCCTCAAAATAAGAAAAAACAAAACATGGCATACGGGAATTTTCAATAGCAGACTAAGACAACCAATGATCTCTTGATTAGAAACCATCCCACAAGGTCATAATCAAGTGTCCCTTGTATTAATCTCAATATTACAAAAACACCTAGCTATATCCTCTATCCAAAGGCATCAACACATCCCAAAGGATCCAACAGTTATGGTCTCTAAACATGATAGTTAAACCTCAACAGCTCTAACCTCGAGAAACCAATCCTGACATGCAGGGAAAACCAAGATCTCCTCAGAGATACTAATTAATTCCAAATTATTGGATTTGTGTTAAATAATCTAAAACAACATTGTATGGAATCAAAAATCCATATCTAAAAACTTTCTCACTCCCACACACGGGCCTCATAGCTTAAAACCCAACCCCCAGGAGGAATCTGAAACCAAACCTCAAGAAAATCCTCCTAGTAAAATATTATAGTAAAAAAAATATCATTCATATAGATTATAAATATTTAAAGGTTTTAACTAATGAAATATACATGGAAAAACCCTGAAAATGGACTAATCATAAGTCTAATTCTTGCAACAGGGTGAAAATAAGAAAAATGAACCATGGTAGGAAAAGTAAATGGAGTGCACTAGAGGTACATGGTGTGTAACCCCAAAGGTCCTCACTAGCCATATTCCATAAGACAATAATTTTGTACCTTCCTATAGTACATGGTGTTTCGGTCTTGTACACGGTGTGTACCCCTAAATGGGTACCAACCCGTGTACCTCAACCCCACTCATCTTTAAAATGTCGGAGTACATGGCATGTACTGCTAGTACATAGTCTGTTCCTCTACATGGGGTCCTTTAACATGTACCTATCCATGTACAAAACCTTTTCATATATAACTACAATGAATGTACCCCATATGGGGACCGATCGTGTACCCTATATAGCCATGTACCACTGTACAAGGTGTTTGGATGAGTACTCTGCCACACCCAAAATCCCACTACCCAGTGTGTACCCCAGATACATGGTGTGTAGTCCTAAAAAACTCATATTTCCCAAACAAGAATAAAAAAAATGAGTTTTCTCTAAACGTCATGTTGTGTACACGGCTTTCCCCAAATGAGAAGCCCCCGAAATATCCCAAAATGCCCGATTTCCCCCACAAAACCCACAAATCAAACCACTGGGGGTCCCCAACTATCCATTAAAGTATTTAAAACGAAAAAAATCTTAAACTATGAGGATTTATAGAATATAACATAAAACATGCCTACCTCCTAGTGGAAACCACTAATGCTTCATTCTGATCCTTGACTCGTTGCTACCACATAATGATATGGCGCGACCCAAGCTCTATGGTGGTGCCTCCTCTTCTCCCTCTCCCTATCTTCTCTCTCTCCATTGATCGATCAAGAAACACCCACTAGGGGGATCTGTGTACAAAAAAAATCCAAAGGAGAAGAAATATTAAAAAAGAAAAAAAATAAAGAAAGAAAAAGAAAAGGGGTATGGGCCCGGGCCCGACACTCGATGCAAGGTTTTGCCTCACCTAGGAAAAAACCCTATATTCGGTATTAAACTATGGAGACAGAATCTCAATTAAATTCTAAATTTAAAACATACAACTAAACGAACACACGTGAATAAATTAATATTTAATTAATTAAATATTAAATATTCCATGAAATTTGAATGGCTCGGATTCCCACTAAACTCATATTCTATGGTAAATACCATATTACGAGACCAATGGAGTGGTCATAAATATTATCCAAGATCATATTATAGGATAAATTACCATTTTCCCATAAAAAAACTTCTGATAAAAAATATTCAAATTTCTCTTGCTTCTCACAACCCGTGATGATTCGGGTCATCGCAAAATTCATGAATCACTCAAAATAAACTCTCTCTCACTTTATTTTAATAATTAATAAAGAATGATCAACACATAAGGATTTACAGGGTTCTACCACAATATGAGAACCTACTCCTTTCCAAGTTTAGATCAAGTTCCAAGACCAATATTATCACTAATATAATAGTGATTACAATATAGGTAGTGTACATCCTTGACGCTTGTCATTATTTTTTTTAATTGTAAAAATTAATAGCAGAGAACATCTTTGATCTTTTATAGGGACTGTAACAATGTTTGATGTTTTTTTATCCTGTTACCACTAGCCTTCATATTGTATTTAGTATCTTAGTTTAATTATATCCCTTATCCTATATTTTGTGCCTCATAAACAAAGAGTAAATCATCTTTAAATAATACTTAGACTTTGATAAATGTGTTAAAGTGGAAACATGAAATTATAATTCTCTTCATGGTTCTTTAGGGTGATATTCTCATGCACAAGAGAAATTTTTCATGAAAATTATCTCTTTCCACATTAGTATCAAGCACCTGTGTAATGCCCCGACCCCAGTTACCCAGAGTCGATGCATTATTACATAACATTGGAACGATCACAAAATATCAAGTCTCAAAAGACCGATTAGTTTAGTAGCCTTGGAATCAAAAGATACATTCATAAAGTTTACATTACATCATAAAGTGAAAACTACAAAAACATCTTGTCTCCACACTCATATCCCCTTATACTATTCCTGTAGGTCAGTCATAAAATACTTCTTCACATCCTGGGAAAAATAAAACATAGAAAGGGGTGAGCACAAATTCCCAGTAAGGATAACAATATAGCAGAAACTTTCATAAATAATCATAAACATTTAAGGAAAAGTATAACTAAAACAAAAGCCTTTTAAAATTGAACTTCAGAATAATATGGCATAAATAAAATGAAATTATTCCATTTACTTATTCAAGTGGATATTTTTCTAGTCGAATAATCACATGCAATATCAATAACCACTTTCATAATGATGGAATGCATAATGCTAGACTATCAAAACCACATAGTCAAGGCTTTGTGCTAAAACTACAAATAAGATTTTTTCATGGCCTTATGTCAAGACACTATTTTGTCTCATGAGACCTAACGATGCATTGAGGAGCTATAGCAGGATCCACCCATCACTTATTAAGTCCAATTCATTCCTCATATGAATAGGTTTAAAAATAACATAAACATTCGTATTAAAACTAGCATACGAAATGTTAATACTTTCTCCATAAACCATGAATGGTATAAAAATAACACATCCACAGTCAATCATATCACAAAACCTTCAATACTATATGGAAGTTTTGTATCATAACAAATTGACTTCAAATAAGCTTAAAATCCATCAAAGGATGTTGACATAGATGAAATCAAAACTATTTGAGATAAATATCTCTTTTTTTTAAATCATTTAAAAGTCACATAATTATACAAGAAAAAATTTACTTTTAAAATATTCTTATAATCTTTTAAGGGAAGATTCGATGATTTTATAATGGTGGAAAATATCTGCACACACCGTATAAGTTAAAAAGACATTCTTACCTTAATTCTGCCGAAAAGGTTAAAAAGGACCTTGTTTGGAAAATGACGGAAACATTCCTTTATAAACATCTTATAAAAAGTAAACAAGGGTATAAATGACTTTAACCCATAGTATGTAAAATAGTAATAATTATTTGAAATACATTTTTAAGAAACATTGATGTGGATGATAAAGAGGTCCCAGTAGATAATTACGTATAAACAACCTCGGATAATAAAGAGATTGTGAAATAAACCCTTACCTTGTAATTTTCCTTGGTTTAGGGTAGGTTAACCTCCTATATAATGGTGAAATAATTTTTATTAAATTATACAAGAATCATATACATTAATATGATATCATATATGATCTTTTAATATTCCTTTGTTAATAATATCTTTGTATTATCGTTGTTTTGGGTGTTAACTGATTCATTTTCCTTTATATGATTTGTTACGTAAGTTGTTTTTATTATGTTTGGGTTGTATCTTATTCATATATAGAATGATATTAAGTATTTAAACATTATTTTTAACCATCAAATGAAAATTATTCTTGAATGGATACGATGGGGAATGAATCTCATCGCGTTCGTGGAGACGGTAGTCCATACATACGCACGAGCAACGATATCGTTCTTTCGATATTAAAATAATATATAATTGGATGGTATATAATATATAAAGAATCATTATCATGTTATATTTATTATTTATATCAATTAAACATCATTATTATACACATCAAAATAATAATGTATTGAATAACAATTACACCACGACGTGGAGACGGTAAGTCGTACGTACGCACGTATGGTGACATGTCATTCAAGGGATGGATAGAATACTGAATATGGTTATACCATATTTATAATAACATCATAGTATATAGGAGATACTGGAGTTATTTTTTTAGATTGGAAATAACAAATAAAGAAGAAGTTGAAGAAGAAAGGAACTTGAAAGAGGGTGGTGAAAACATTACCTCTTCTTCGGGTTCTTTCTTTTGATTTGATCAAAAGGGATCCTTAGGTTGGCTCTATGACTAAAGGAAGTCCTCTAGGATGAATTGAGGGAAGTTTAGAGAATATTTGGGTAGTTTTTGGCCGAGACAAAAGGCTTTGAAGGTGTGAATTAGTGAGAAGGGTGAGTTCCCTTTTATTAGAGGGGTGAGGGGCACCTTAGGAAAAGATAGAAATATTATTTTATAATAAATTCATATTCAGTTTCTAATGGCTCCAAAGTATATTAATTAAAGTTTAAGGTGGTGATAGGTCTAAAAAAACTCAACCAATAGGTTTTATACAGGTTTGGGTCACTATATTAACCTTATCTTTTAGTTTTAACTCTTAGTTAATTAGTTTGACATTTACCATGTCATTTTGTATTTTTATATTATATAGTTAATAAAATTACTATATACATAAAAGATACCCCCAAGTGGTCCATTAATAATACACCTATCATTATATAAGTCCTTTTTCCGAACCATAGATTTTTAGGAATAGAATATCAATTAATAATATAATATTTGTTTTAAAAACTCATTTATGTCAATTTTGACACTATTTAATAATTGATTTTTGTTAAAGTCTTAAAAACTTTATTAATTCGAATAAAATTCATTTAAGAAATAATTACATGTAATATTAACCAATAAAATTCGTGTATGTCATCAAAAATTTCAAATTATATTTATTTTAACATTTATAATACCAATTATTTGATACATTCATTAATAAGGAAAGTACTGCATCATTATTGTGTCATATATAAATTTAATTATTAAATGTCTAAAAATTATAAATAAAATACCATTATGTTGGAAATATTTTTATCTTCATAATTAATATTTATAGTCGAAAATATAACATATATAACCCTATGTAAAAATTGTTTTTCTAAAAGATATATGCTTATGTCGTTTTTGTATTTACTTTAACTTAATTAATATAAAGTGTCCTTATCACTTACAAGTGGCTCCATGGGGTCCCAAAATCGACCCAAATATGCCCATGGTTAGAAATCTATCAACCAATAGGGTTAGAACACGTTTTATGGTAATTTAGTATTATTATAATATTATTTGTTTACCCTTATTTACCGGATTTACCCTTTAACCATGGTAAATAAAATATTTACCGAAGTAATTATTCAAAATCTCTAAAAATAAAAGTTAACTATTTACACAATTTTGAAATCCTGATTATAAATATGGAATCAATTTTTCTAAATTCAAATCACAGATGTGGCAGAAATTAATTTAAAATTAATTCCCACTGTCAAAACAAAAAACGTGTTTTTAAGAAATAATAATTAACCAAAGATTGACACTTGTTTATGTCCGGTTTAAATGTGAAATTACGTCCAATGACCAAAATTGTATTAAATGGTAAAAATATATTCTAAATATACTTTAAAAACACTCAAATTCATAATTTATCACTATTAATTATTTTGATTAAAAAAATTGTTTTCAATCAAAATTTAGTAATTTTCACTATTCATCAAAATATGAAAGTTATCCGAAAAGTAACAAAATTTCACCCTAAGATAATTTTGATATTCCAAATCCAAAAATGAAGTCCATTTTGAAAGATAAAATTTATAAAATTTCAAAAAGTGGGTATTACTATTCCTAACGGCTCGTTTGATTGGTTGTGGTGTGTTAGAACTCGAAGTTGCATACAACACATTCTACTGTATTATTCAAAGAGAAGCATATCGTGGAAGCTTGGGGTGTTACATTATCCCCTAATTCAAATAATTTCATCCTCTAACTTTCTATAATACTACCGCAAGAAAATACTCGGGTGGTTCTTCATCATAAGTTCTTCAGGTTCCCACGTTGCCTCTTCCATCTTATGGTTTCTCCATAGAACTTTTACCAGACGAGTCATCCGGTTTCTCAAAAATTGTTCTCTGGTATCAAGAATCCCAATGGGCTCTTCACAATAAGACAGATCGGGTTCTAGTTATAATTCCTCATAGGTGAGTACATTCATTGGGTCAGGAATGTATTTTCTCAATAGTGATACGTGGAACACATCGTGAACTTTGGAGAGATTTGACGGCATTGCCAAATGGTAAGCTACAGCCCCAATTTGTTCTAGAATTTCGAAAGGTCCAATGTACCTAGGACTCAATTTTCCCTTCGTACTGAAATGTATAACACCCTTCCATGGAGATACCTTCAAGAAAACATGATCTCTTACATGAAATTCCAAATCCTTCCTCTGATTGTCAGCATAGATCTTCTACCTACTTTGAGCTGCTTTGATGCGTGTTTTGATTACCTTCACCTTTTCTATCGTTTCCTCCACCAGTTCTGGGCCTACGAGTTTTCTTTCACCAACATCATCTCAACAGGTTGGTGTGTGACATCTCTTTCCATATAACGCTTCATATTATGCCATTTGAATACTTGAATGGAAGCTATTGTTATAGGAAAATTCTACCAAAGGTAAATATTGATCCCACATAACCTAAAAGTCAAGTGAGCATGATCTCAACATGTCTTCTAAGGTTTGAATAGTCAGTTCTGATTTTCCATCTGTTTGAGGGTGGTAGGCAGTGCTCAAATGAAGTTTAGTATCCAAGGCCTTCTGAAGACTCTTCCAAAATCTTGAAGTAAAATGGGGATCACGATCTGAAACAATCAATAGGGATACTCCATGAAGTCTCAAAAATTCACTAATATTTAGTCTTGCTAGACGTTCAAGTGGTAGAACTTCTCTTATAGCAAGAAAATGTGCTGACTTGGTAAGACGATCAACAATGACCCATATTGCATCGTTCCTTCTAGGAGTCTTTGGTAGTCCTATGACAAAGTCTATCGTGATATTATCCCATTTCCACTCAGGTTTGGGAAGAGGTTGCAGGACTCCTCCAGGTTGTTTCCTTCCAGCTTTCACTTATTGACAAACCATACATCTTGACACAAAATCAGAAACCTTTCTCTTCATGTTGTCCCACAAAAAATGTTCCTTCAAATCTATATACATTTTGGTGCTCCTAGGGTTTATAGAGAAATTGGAACTATGAGCATAGTCTAACAATTCCCTTTAGATCAGGTATATCGGGAACACAAAGTCTCCTCCCAATTTTCAAAATTCCATCTTCATACATAAAGTCACTCAATATCCCATCATTCACAGCTTTAATTTTCTTTTTAAACTCTTCATCATCAGTCGGAGAACTCTTTATCCTTTCTAGTAAAGATGGTTTGGAAACCATTTGAAAAGTATCGATGTTTCACATTCCATGGTTATTCCCATATCCAACTTTACTAGATCCATGAAAATGGGATCCCTTTCAACTCTCATTTTGTTCAAAACTCCATGATCCTTTCTGGTCAAAGAATCTTCCACCTTATTTTCCTTCCTCAGGTGGTAGTGTATCGTGCAATCATAATCCTTGAGTTGTTCAAGCCATCTCCTTTTCCTCATGTTGAGTTCTTTCTGTGAGAAAATATACTTCAAACTCTTTTGATCGGTATATATCTCACATTTTCACCATAGAGATAATGTCTCTATATCTTAAAGGCAAATATTACAGTAGCTAACTCTAGATCATGAGTAGTATAGTTTTTCTCATGAATTTTCAGCTGTCGTGATGCATAGGCAATAACTCTATCATTATTCATAAGGACACAACTAAGTCATTTCTTCGATGCATCACTATAAATAAAAAACCCATCATTTCCCGTTGGTAGAGTCAAAATAGGAGCATTGAATAATCTTCTCTTCAGTTCTTCAAAACATTCTTCACACTCTTTTGTCCAAACAAATTTAACTCCTTTACGTGTGAGCTTTGTTAATGGGTTAGCCATTCGGGCAAAATTCTAGACGAAACGTTGATAATAACCTGCTAAACCAATAAAACTGTGTACCTCAGTTATACTCTTCGGTGCTAGCCATTCTTGGATTACTCTTTTATTAGAAGGATCAACAGAGATTCCATCCTTAGAGACAATATGGCCAAGAAAAGAAATCTCCTGAAGCCAGAATTCACACTTGCTAAAATTACCATATAATTCATGTCTTCTCAGAGTCTTCAATATAATGCACAAGTTATTTTCATGATCTTCATAGATTTTGGAGTATACCAATATATCATCGATAAATATCACTATAAAGTTAGCAAGATATTCCTTGAAAAATCTTTTCACTAGATCCATGAAACCAGAGGGTGCATTAGTCAGCCCAAAAGGCATTACTGTAAACTCGTAATTCTCGTACCTAGTTTGAAATGTTGTCTTCAGAATATATTCCTTCTTCACACACAACTGATGATATCCAGATCGAAGGTCAATCTTTGAAAAGTATTGAGCTCCATGCATTTTGTCAAATAAATCATCAATGCGAGGTAGGGGATACTTGTTCTTTATTGTTGTAGCATTGATATCCCTATAGTCGATACATTACCTCATAGATCCATCTTTCTTCTTAACAAAATGATAGGGGCTCCCCATGGAGAAACACTAGGGTGAATAAATCTCTTATTACTCAATTCCTCTAGTTGTTTCTTTAGTTCAACTAATTCCATTGTGTCCATTCTATAAGGGGTCTTCGATATGGGCCTTGAACCCGGAATTAAGTCAATGGAAAACTCAATTTCTCGTTCTAGAGGATGTCTAGGTAAATCTTCCGGAAACACATCTACATATTCTTTCACAATAGGTACATCCTCTATTTGAAAATTAATTTCCTCACCCATAATTATTTCATTCTCTTCCTCCCCAATAATTGAATTTAGTTGAGCTACTGGGGTGGATCAAGATAAGAATCAGGTGGTGACAATTCTACTCTAAAGATAAGGTGTTCTTTATCATCATCATCTAAAATCGTAACCTCCTTCTTCTTACAATAAATCTTCTCATCGTGGTCTGAAAGAAAATCTATACCAAGGATGATATCAAATTCAATCATAGGTATGATGATGAGATCAGAGGATAAAGAACATTTATGTGATCTAATGGGGACTTATTCACAAAACTTTGTTGCAATGATACTTTCCTTAGGAGTTTTAACTGACAACTCCCTTGTTAGATCAAATTGGAAATATCTAATTTTCTTAGCAAATTGGGAAGATATGAAACAATGTGATGATCCATAATCAAATAATGCATTTGCTAAACTTGAGGAAACCATTAAATTACCTGCCACCATGTCTTTCGGAGCTTCTACCTCAGCAGTAGTGACAGCATAAACTTAACCTTGATCCCTTGGCATTTTCTAAGGTAAGTTCCCCTGAAACTTAGGACATTCATTTGCATAATGTCCGATATCCCTGCAGTTGTAGCATTGAACATCAGTAGCTCCCTTCTTCCCATTGAAATCACGATCTTGGTGGCCTTTTTCACCACACTTGTAACAGACTCCCATTCCCTTAAAGCAAGTACCGGGGTGTTTCTTCCCACATTTACTGCAGGATGGATATTCAACTTTTTCATTCTTCCCCTTATTTTCATTCCCAGAGTGATCGGTCGATCTCTTCTTCTCTTGCTTTTCTTTAAAGTCATAAGACTTAGAGAATTCTTTTTCTGTCTTGATAATGCATGAGACAATATCTTCATACAACGAGAAGGTTTGCGAGACTAATGCTTGACATAGAAATGGTTTTAACCCATAAAAGAAATGATCAATATTAATTCTTTGGAAACTTATATAATCTGCAGCATACCTCGCTAACCTTGTAAAGTTAGCCTCATACTTTGAAACATTCTCATCCTCCTTTTTCCTCAGACTCAGAAATTGTCTTTCCATATCTGCTCGATGTTCACGAGGAATGTATTTTTCTAAGAACAGCTCTTTGAACTCCCTCCATTCCATATTTGATACTTCATCATCTTCCTATGTGTTTTGAATCAATGACCACCATTGGTCAGCATCTCTAGTGAGTCGGTAAATTTCCATGATAACTTTTTCCCTTTCACTACTCCCCAAGGCATGGAATATTTTCTCTAAGGAATTTATCCATTGCTCATATACTAATGGATTTTTACTCCCATTGAATGTTGGTATTTGTTGCCTCATGAAGCGATCTAACATTGATCCTCCACGCTGCAGATCAGGGTTCTCTATACAGGTAAGGTTATTATTCATAACCTGAGTGAGTTATCCCAGAATGATGATTAGCTGATCAGCACCAGTTGCATCACCAGCTCCACTATAATTATCTTGATCAGGAGGGAAATCCCTACATGGAGTGCGTGTATTGATACGGTTTCCATTTCTTCCACTAGGTGCCATTTCTAAACAATGGAATACACTAGATTAGTTTATGAATCGCAATACATAATTCCATACTTGTAAAACACTTAACATAAATTAAAATATTTATGGATATAATCCATAATCATAAAAAAAAATTCTTTGAGGAAGTATATACTCATAAACCCATCATAATGATTTGTAAAGAAAATGTGAATTATCCTAAGCATATCCCCTGGGAGTGTCGTAACCAAGAGTGCAGAAATGCCCGTTGTCGTGCACGAGTTCCCATTCAAGTTTAGCTCAAACCGTTGTTTTCAAGTTTTACCCCTAGGTACATATGTTCCAGAGCCGCATCTACCTACACGTATCCAGACAGGGATGTATTGCTCAGAAAACTCACAAAATCTCTACAATACCAAAATTCTAGAAAGCTCTTCTATACCAATCCTCAAATTCCATCTTAGGTCTATGTGCTCTAATCAGAGTTTATCTAAATCTAGTTTCCAAGGTTTGTACTAAACTTCCTCTAATACCAACTGTAACGCCCTGACCCCAGTTACCCAGAGTCGGTTCATTATTACATAACATCAGCATGATCACAAAAGATCAAATCTCGAAAGACCGATTAGTTTAGTAGCCTTGGAATCACTAGATACATTCATAAGGTTTACATTACATCATAAAGTAATAACTACAAAAATATCTTGTCTCCACACTCATATCCCCTTATATTATTCCTGCAGGTCATTTATAAAATACTTCTTCACATCCTGGTAAAAATAAAACATAGAAAGGGGTGAGCTCAAATGCCCAGTAAGGATAACAATATAGCGGAAACTTTCATAAATAAGCATAAACATTTAAGGTAATGTATAACTAAAAAAAAGCCTTTTAATCTTGAACTTAAGCATAATATGGCAGAAATAAAATGAAATAATGTCATTTACTTATTCACATGGATATTCTACTAGTTAAATAATCACATGCAATATCAATAACCACTTTCATAATGATGGAATGCATAATGTCAAACTATCATAACCACATAGTCAAGGCCTTGTGCCAAGACTACAAATAATATTTTATCAAGGCATTGTGTCAAGACACTAGTTTGTCTCATTAGACCTACCGATGCATCGAGGAGATATAGCGGGCTCCACCCGTCACATATTAAGTCCAATGCATTCCTCATATGAATAGGTTTAAACATAACATAAAAATTTGTATTAAAACTAGCATACGAAATGTCAATAATTTCTCCATAAACCATTAATGGTATAAAATTAACACATCCACAGTCAATCATATCTCAAAACCTTCAATACTATATGGAAGTTTTGTATCATAATAAATCAACTTCAAATAATATTAAAATCCATCAAAGGATGTTGACATAGATGAAATCAAAACTATTTGAGATAAATATCTCTTTTTTTAAATCAGTTAAAAGTCACATAATTATAAAAGAAAACATTTACTTTGAAAATATTCTTATAAGATTGTAAGGGAAGCTTCTACAATTTTATAATGGTGGAAAATAGTCGCACACGCTGTGTAAGTTAAAAAGACATTCTTACCTTAATTCTACCAAAAAGGTTAAAAAGGACCTTGTTTGGAAAAGGAAGGAAAGATTCCTTTATAAACATATTATAAAAAGTCAACAAGGGTATAAATGACTTTAAACCATATTCTATAAAATAGTAATAATGATTTGAAATACATTTTTAAGAAACATGGATGTGGATGATAAAGAGGTCCCAGTAGATAATTACGTATAAACAACCTCGGATAATGAGGAGATTGTGAAATAAACTCTTAACTTGTACTTTTCCTTGGTTGAGGGTAGGTTAACCTCCTGTATAATGGTGAAATAATTTTTAATAAATTATACAAGAATCATATACATTAATATGATATCATATATGATCTTTTAACATTTCTTTGTTAATAATATCTTTGTACTATTGTTGTTTCGGGTGATAACTGATTCGTTTTCCTTTATATGCTTTGTTACGTAAGTCATGTTTGTTATAGATAGGTTGTATCATATTCATATCCAGAATTATATTAAGTCTTTAAACATTATTTTTAACCATAAAATTAAAATTATTCTTCAATGGATACAATGGGGAATGAATCTCATCGCGTTCGGGGAGACGGTAGTCCGTACGTACGCACGAGCGACAATATCATTCTTTTAATATTAAAATAATATATAATTGGATGTTATATAATATATAAAAAATCATTATCATGTTATATTTATTATTTATATCAATTACACATCATTATTATTCCCATCCAAATAATAATGTATTGAATAACAATTACACCATGACGTGGAGATAGTAAGTTGTACGTACGCATGTATGGTGACATGTCATTCAAGGGATGGATAAAATACTGAATATGGTTGTACCATATTTATAATAACATCATAGTATATAGGAGATACTGGAGTTATTATTTTATAATGTAAATAAAAAAGAAAGAAGAAGTTGAAGAAGAAAGGAACTTGAAAGATGGTGGTGAAAACATTACCTCTTCTTTGGGTTCTTCCTTTTGATTTGATCAAAATTTCTACTTAGGATGGCTTTAAGACTATAGTAAGGCCTCTAGGATAAAGTGAGGGAAGTTTAGAGAATAATTTGGCAGGTTTTGGCTGAGCCAAAAGGCTTTGAAGGTGTGAATTAGTGAGAAGGGGGAGTGCCCTTTTATAAGAGGGGTGAGGGGCACCTTAGGAAAAGGTAGAAATATTATTTTATAATAAATTCATATTCAGTTTCTAATGGATCCAAAGTATATTATTTAAATTTTAATGTGGGTATAGGTCTAAAACAACTCAACCAATAGGTTTTAGATAGGTTTGTGTCACTATATTAACCTTATCTTTTAGTTTTAACTCTTAGTTAATTAGTTTGACATTTACCATGTCTCTTTGTATTTTTATATTATATAGTTAATAAACTTACTATATACATACGAGCGACCCCCAAGTGGTCCATTAATAATACAACTATCATTATTTAAGTCCTTTGGCCCAACCTTAGATTTTTAGGAATAGAATATCAATTAATAATATAATATTTGTTTTAAAAACTCATTTATGTCAATTTTGACAATATTTAATAATTGATTTTTGTTAAAGTCTTGAAAACTTTATTTTTTCTAATAAAATTCATTTAAGAAATAATAAAATTTAATATTAACCAATAAAATTCTTGGATATCATAAAAACTTTAAAATTATATTTATTTTTACATTTATAATACCAATTATTTGATTCTTTCATTAATAAACAAAATACTGCATCATTATTGTGTCATAAATAAATTTAATTATTCAATGTCTAAAAATTATAAATAAAATACCATTATGTATTAAATCTTTTTATATTTCTAATGAATATTTATAGTCTAAAATATAACATATATAAACCTATGTAAAAAAAAATTTCTAAAAGATATATGCTTATGTCATTTTTGTATTTACTTTAACTTAATTAATATAAAGTGTCCCTATCACTTACAAGTGGATCCATGGGGTCCCAAAATCGACCCAAAGATTCCCATGGTCAAACATGTATCAACCAATAGGGTTAGGACACGTTTTAGGGTAATTTATTATTATTATATTATTAATTTTTTACACTTATTTACTGGATTTACCCTTTAACCATAGTAAATAAAATATTTACCGAAGTAATTATTCAAAATGTCTAAAAATAAAAGTTACATATTTAAAAAATTTGGACCACCTGATTATAAATATGGAATCCATTTTTATAAATTCAAAACACAGATGTGATAGAAATTAATTTAAAATTAATTCCCGATTTTAAAACAAAAAGAGTGTTTTTAAGAAATAATAACTATCAAAAGATTGACACTTGTTTATGTCCGGTTTAAATGTGAAATTACGTCCAATTACCAACATTATATTAAATGGTAAAAATATATTCTAAATATATTTTAAAACCACACAAATTCATAATTTATCACTATTAATTATTTCGATTAAAAAAGTTGTTTTTAATCAAAATTTAGTAATTTTCACTATTCATCAAAATATAAAAGTTATCTAAAAAGTACCAAAATTTCACCCTAAGCTAATTTCGATATTCCGAATCCAAAAATGAAGTCCATTTTGAAAGAAAAAATTTATAAAATTTTAAAAATTGGGTATTACTATTCATAACGGCTAGTTTGATTGGTTGTGGTGTGTTAGAACTCAAAGTTGCTTACAACACACGCTACTGTATTATTCAAAGAGAAGTGTACCATGGAATCTTGGGGTGTTACAACCTAAACTAGAAGTAATTGAATTATCTTTCCTCAAACTGTCTAAAAATACCAAATGTGGAACTGGTTGATCTTCTTTGGTTCTTCTCTCTTTCCTCAATAAAAATTATCTTCAGTGTGGTAGGGTATTAGATTCTTAAGTTATAAAATCTTGAACATCTTTCTATACTTTATTTTATTCTTTTATATTTTCTCAAAACTTGTGAAAAAACATTTTCATATCATTTATTGAAATTTCATTGAATTTAGGTCAAAAAAAGTACCCTTTAAAAATATCAGTTTGAATTGGAAATACTAATTTTAAACATTCCATTTTATCAACCATAATTAACTTGAATTATTATAAAATTTTTCCAGATATTCTCCTTATTTAACCAAACATAAATATCCATAAAATCATGATAGAATCATTTCTATTGACTGAGATCATGGTATTTAGAAACTTTAATCATGGTAAATAATCAACTGATTTATATCTTTTAGGTTTTGCAATTTATAAATGTGGGATGCTTAAATTGTTTGTAATAATCCTTATTGATCATCCTTAAAAACATGATCCTTATGGAGATAAGGATATACCCTTATGAAGTTTCATGATCATTATGAAGTTCGGCATAAGGGTAGATGGTCCTTACGCAATTGAAAAAATACATAAATACTCACAACATAAGGATAGATGATCATCCAAATTTCTATTGTAGGGTTGAAATGGTTCTTATGTGGGTCCAATGATCCTTAATCAATCTATAATTATCTTTATACATATGTGAAATCATCCTTGTGAAGTGGTATGATACTTATAAATTCCCTGAATCATCCTTATAAATTCCCTCAACCATCCTTATATAGTTCATCGTAATGATAAATGATCCTTATAGAACCTCTAATCATCCTGATTTAGCCTCAATTCTATTTTCAAAAACTCATTTTAAGTCACAGAATGATCCTTACACACATAGGGAATGCACCATTTATTTTCTAATTTTTATATCAAGAGTCAAAATGAATCTTACACAAAGTGTAGTACTTATCTAAATTTTTATCCTCAATGTCAATATTCCATATTTCACCATATAATCACAAAATTTTTGTAATATATCTCTAGGAATCTTCAAACATCTCAAAAAAACTCAGAAACATTCTCAAACTTTTAATATCATGGTTAAAAAAACACTTAATCAACAACTCCAAGGTAACTTCCCCACTATGGTGTTATAGGAGGATTGTGTTATAGAAAAATTAAAAAAACTCTCAGATGGTCAGTGAATTCATAGCACAAGTAATCACTACCCCAATCAAATCGAATAATCTTAATACTTTTCCTAGTAAATTCTATAATTTATTTTGAAACTCTTTAAACTTTTCAAAATTTTCATAGATGTGTATCATCAAAATCACATAACCATACCGACTAAATTCATCGATAAAGGTTTTTAAGTACCTAAACCCACCACTTTATTGCACACTCATTGTTCTACATGCATCACTATGTATAAGAACCAACAGTCTACTTGACCTTTCACCTTTTCCACTAAAAGTTGATTTATTCATATTACCTAACAAACAAGGTTCACATGAATCAAATGAATCATAATTTAATGATTCCAATAATACATTTCTATGGAGTCTTTGAATGTGTTTCTCATTTATATGTCCAAGTCAATAATTTCAAAGGTGAGTGGGATTAAAATAAACCTTAAACTTTGTATTTTTATTGTTATATATAGGATTATCCTTATCCAAAATTTATAAATCTTTTACCATATTCTCAATTACATTAAAAATTATAATCATATATATATAATAAATCGTTTTCTTAATAATGAATTAAAATACCTTCTTTTCTAAACAAGACATAGAAATAAAATTTATATTTATGGAAGGAAGATAGTGATAGTTTTCTAATTTTATAAGTAATCCACTTTGTAGACATAGATAATAAGTTTTGACTTTAAATTCAACAAATCTTTCTCCATTACCAATACATTTATCCACTTAATCTTTCTTTAATTCCTTCTTATCTCCATGTATAGTTTTTTCAAAAAAAAAAGTGTTATACACACCCAGTATCTAATACCCATGAATCAAAGTTAGAGAAATGGATCTCTATAACATTCACATTTATATTCTATGAATTCTTCCATTTTAGAACACTTCTCAACCTTATATACCAATCTATAATTATTTTATAGTTTAAACCTACAATAGATATAAAAATTATTAACATGATGCATGTTATAATCAACAAAAAAGACATATCTATGGGTGAGTATCATGTTTTATATCTTTTAATCATGGACTTCTAATAAAATCACTCCCACTAAAAATGATAACCCCATAAATTATATCCATTTAGTGATCTAGGATTCATATTTCATTATGAATTACACTAGTTTGAGTATGTGAATAATTCTTGAATATATTTAGTATACAAAAAAATCAGTCATATCATATATGATTCTTGGATATCTCAGTGGATAACTCTTTATCCAAATCCATTATATGGATGTAAACTCAACTTTATTCCTTTGGTATCCTAACCATTAGAGTTTCCCAACTAATTTTATCCCAAATAAAACACTAAGAACAAGGAACCTAATTTTTATGGTCACCTTATTACTTTCTTGACTTATACAAGAAAATCTATTGGTACTGAACCGATAGGATCACTCGTACTGAATTATCAAGGTCTTTACAAGTTCCATTTTAGAAGGTATCTCATATTTAGTATTTGAGGGATTTTATTTTTATGTATCACTAAATTAATATAAATCACAAGAATATTAAATTAACAACCATTTCATGTCATGCAATCTTTATTATCCCATTTTCATTCCTTTATATATGCATTCTTCTAATGATTTAATTTTTGAATCCCTATTCCATCCACCAAATTAATATATTAATTCCATATTAATGAGTAACTATTTACAAAACCCATAGTTTTCTTACAAAAAAAATAGAATCTAAACACATTCAAACATATCCTAATGAATCATATACATAAGAAACATGAACTTTTCATGTAAATGTTTAGAATTATATGAAATTTATAATCTTCACAAGAGTAATCCTAGATCCAAAAATAGCTAACCCCCCACCTTTAAAGAATAAGGAATAAGCCTCCATGTCGATGTGAATTCCAACCCAAAGTCCCTTTATACAAGAATTTTTTACCCAAGATTTATTACAATTATTCATAACTCTAACACTAAATAGGGATAAAATATACTCAATAACTAAATTCAATATAATAAATTTAATTACAAACAAGTTCATGGTAAATGAAAACTAAATATTATGTTATCATTCCCAACATTTAATGAATGGCATGGTGATTTATAAGAAACAAATTATCGCATAAATTAAATCATACAAAATATTCAAAAATCAAAATTAATTTATAAATATGAATACTATAAAGGAATAAATGAATAAATAAACATTTTTATTTATCCAAAAAAGATATATTAATATGAACATTTTATATTTTAATTAGGAATGAAAATATTCTATTTATAATTCTTAACACTTATTATTTATCAAAAAAAATTTAAACTAAAATAAATTCTATACAAAATATTAAATTTTATCATTTTCGAATAATATCATATTTTAGGATAGATAAAAGGCACTATCTATTGGAGTTTGTTCCCTAGAACCAACTAACTGTGTACATTCGATTACCAAAATATTCAAAGATTGAAATATCAATAAATATATTATAACATGATGAGTGTTATTATGTATGAAATTAATGTGACAATTTCCTAAGAGTATTTTACACATTGAAATGTTAAAGAAATTCCATGTTATAATGAGAACTTTGAAATGTTATGATAGTATTCATAAACATGTCTCATGTGGTCTAGATGACACATATCTGATAAGTCGTGAATATAGTTTTTACTATCATGTGTTGGATTCTCATTAGTGGATGAGGATTCTACTCATGGAGTTTCTCACTTGGTAATCCTCAATAGAGGAGGTTATGAGGAAAGGACCACAAATAGAAATTCCACATGTTATATATATCATTTAATATAATTATATGTGGATGTGTATATTTTTACTTATTATGAGATTGTGATTAATGTAAATCATGAATCACACACTTTGATGTATTGTAAAAATCTATAATGACATATACTTATGGTAAAGTAGGATACGTTGGGTTTTTTATAAGTGATATAAAATTAATTGAATGAGTCAAGAAAGGATTTTCCCCTTCTAAGTTAATGGAATATGATATCTCATTCCATTTGATTGAAATGGAACTATATGATTAAATTAATTTCCATGGAAGTTCATTGAAGAGTTAATTTTAGAGATTAAAATAAATATATTTCAAGTTTATAGGTTGATGACACAAATTATGCAACCTGATGGATGAGATATCAAGATAAAGGGATTATATTACACAGTAAGTGTTTGTATGAGGTTGTCATAGTTATGACTTATCCTTATCTATTTAGGGGATATGGTGTGTTTCTAGATACCACTATTTTTCAATTAGTAGGACTCACTACTATCAAGATAAGTTCCTAGAAAGGTTTCACACGATGTCTATCCACAAGTTCAACCAATTTAGATGAATTAGAGTTTAGGAGGAAGTGGGACTCATGTTCGGGGACCAATGAATGTGTGAGTGAATGATCATAATTAAATTAGTTAAATTATATTATTTTAGTTTAGAATAATGATAATTTAATTTATTTCTCAAGGTATTAACAAGTTATTTAATTATAAATTGAATATGAGAAAATTTTGTTTTTCAAATGAATGTTATGTGTTCAAGGTTTGTTAAATAATTACAGGTGTAATTTTTCAAGTTAATGGTTCTTAGTTCATCACATGTAATTTGATAATTTCACAATTTTGTGTTGAAATATTTATGAAATTAATGATACATTTACTTTGTTATTTGTTTTGATTTCGAATCATTTAAGATGTTTAATTTATCCGATAGATTAAGAGAAATTTTGGAAAGTTAAACCAGATTATTTGAGATTATTTTTAAGATATTAATAATGGGAGAAACCATTTTCACTAATTTATTTCCTATAATATTTCTCTGAGGTTTTATAGGGAGAAACATAAGGGGATATCTAAAATGGAGTGATCCAATTTTGGGGATCAATTGCATGATCTTCATACTATCATGCAGACATTGTAAGCACTTAAATCTTCCACACTAAAACCTATGAATCTAAGAATAATGTTTAAGGGGATTTGGTATATGTGTGGATGAACTATAGGGAGTCTAGATTAGTTACTTTGAGCTACAGTGATCTGGAATAGCAGATAACTCAGAGATCATGTGGTTCCACTACAGTAATTTTTTAATTTCATTATTTATACTGAAAATGAATTTTATGAGATCCTTAGTATGAATTGGGTATTTATATACTGAATCATGTATTTTAGGATATATTTAGTTTAAATATTGAAATTTTACATATTTTCAATGATTCTATGAAATAATCATCTCATTAAATGATACTAGAGAATTAATGAAATTATTCGACTCAAAATTTCAATTAAATTTTCAATGATTCATATATAGGACATTGATATGGTCTTAATTTGATAGAACGTCAATATGAAGTTGAATGGATGAGAAATGGCCATACGATGATTGAAAACTATTTGGGGATTAAAATAACTAGTGTGTGTGTGTGTGCATGCGTGTGATTGTGTGTAAGTTATGACACTGGTAAAGGCATGTTAGAATGGTAAATCCTGATACATCGAATAAAATTAGTCCAAATGATAGAAGCTTATATTGTACACCAATATACAACTTTAACCATTATAGCAATACTAACCACTATATAAGAGATAAATGGAAACACTGACAATAGTTCTATAGTATTGGGGACTTTGAAATGATTGTTATAATAGATCTGTTTGAGGACACCACCAAGTTATTATAGTTCTTCATACTTTCAATCATCATTATTATAACATAATGGACCAACTATATTAATATGGAACTATAAAATGTGGGTTATTATATCATCGTGTTTCTTTATGGTCTCATTTTGATCTATTTTTTTTTTGTAAGATGATTTTGTACCCTCTAATTTTTATTCTATAAATAGTGAAACAATTCTACCTCTCCACGGATGTAGGTAATTTTCCCAAACCATGTAAATTTATGTGTTCAGGTTCTTATTATTATTCATCGAATTTATTTTTCTACCTTTTACTCTTTTTTTAATATAATATTATTGTAGATCCTAGTTTTTTATGTAAAAAAGGGCACACATCGTCACAGAATTGGTCAGCAACATATCTGGCAAAAGACAATACCGACAGGATGGGCTCTGAGTACAACCACATGATAGATTAAAAAAATAAGGTTTTTATAAAAAAATATGATAACAGGTGGATTATTGTGACCACATTAACCCCCCCCCCCCCCCTCCAATTGATTTGGGCGGTTGGTTGATTGAAATAGTGCATGCATTATGCAAGTGTTGTGTTGAATAAAACCCATTTTTTATTTGAGGTGGTGTCACGCTGGTGTTGGGTCACCCAAGTCAAATTAGGCCAGGTCTAGCTAAACCTTACCCGTCAAACCCAACTAGGCCTGATAAGGACCTGGTTACCCTCTAGGGACCTTTTTTGGGTCCAAAAAGACCCAATAAATTATAAAAATATTATGAAATTAATTTAAATTATATTTAATTTATTAAAAATATTTCAGGTTCCACATGACATATTTTTTATTAATTGAAATTATTTTAATGAAACATTAATGGATTAAAAATACCCTCTAGTTGGATTTTGTATTATTTAATTTTACTATTAAATTTTATTGTATGTTTTTTAATCATGAGCTGAGACTGACCAGTTTATGCTTAGGTATTTATTTATTTTATTTTATTAGTGTATTTAAGTATTAAAATGTTATAATTTTTTATTAAATATATTTTAGATAGTCTGGAAATCATCCCTATGTCCTTAAATGTATAAGGTCATACATTCCCACATTTGATTGATTAAAATTTAATAATAAATCTTGAGTTTCCTTCACCTAAGTATGAGTATATATTGTAATGAATGGTGGATTTTGGGATGATTCGGATCGATTCAATAGTCAACATGAACCCAAATAAAAAAACATATGGGATTTTTATGGGTGTTACAATTTGATTTGGAATATGACTTAAAGAATTTCCCATAGGGTCTTGATTAATCCATTATATATTCTATGTATTAACTAATATAAAAGAACTCATGATAATGTCATTATTTATTTATTTATTGGTGTGTATGGTTAATTATATCATTATGTGAATGTGTGGATGTTATATAACCGCATATGATAGTTAATAAGCATGTGAAGATAAAAATAAATAACAAAATAATGAATTTTTTATATTTATTCATGGTTAAATATGTCATTGTGATCACATAATAAAAATAATGATAAATATAATCGGGTTTTAATCATAAATAAAAATAAAATCTAAAAAATCTCTTAAAGAAAATTGTATTCCAGAATCGGGTTTCAATGAGGTAGGTAACACTATATATTTCATGAATGATCATTATATAATAAATATAATGTTATTTAATCATATATACTTATATATATAATTATTTTGATATAAAATTAATCACATCATGTTGAGGAGGTGGTAGTCCACACTTCCACGACTGACGTTATCACTTTTTAGTGTGTGAAAGGGTAATAAATGAAATGATATATATTATATCTATGGAAATTTAATTATGTCATGAATATCATATAGATGTTTTATATGTCACATATGTTTAATTAAAACCATTATTAATACATTCCATGTATCGTGTGATCAAATCACATCACTTTTAGGAGGTGGTAGTCCACACTTCCACAAATGATGTTATCGTATTTACACAAAATGGAAAGTATAAGGGTATGTGTTATAAAATAATTATAGAAGCATAAAGAAATAATAAGTATAATATATATCATATATAAACAAATTTTCCATCATAATTACCAACCATTAAAGTTGGTAAAATAAAAATGAATAACTTTATTTCATGACGCAGTAATTCGATGTACACATAAACGGTAAGTCTGTTACCCATTAGATGGAAGTGTGTGTATGTGTAAGTTAAAAACTTAACATAAAAACATCTCAATATATTTATGATACTGGTTTTTTTATATAATAATGTAATAAGGATAATTTAATGAGTGTATAAATAAATAAAACTAAATATCTTGATGGAGGATGTTATCTCTTAATTGGGTAACGCCTTTTGGTTTGAACCAAATGGATTTCTTGGATGGATTTATGACCAAGATAGGATTATAGATTTAGGGGAGGGATGTCCAAGAACTATTTGGGTAGATACTTTTCTATACAAAGTGGCTTGATAGGTGTGTGTAAGTGGTTGTATAGGAGGCCTTTTATAGTAGAGGAGGAGTGGCACTCTTGTAAATTTTGGAAAAGGGAATTCCACCCACGTTTTTTCTAGTGAAAGTGAATCCAATAATGTTAAAAATTAAATACAAGGTAGGATAAGGTATAAATATGACCATAAAATGTCTTTTGGACAATTTTATACATCATTTTTTCTTTAAGTTAATGGTTTAGTCACTTGTTAAGATTAATTTTACCTTAATCATTGTAATTAATTTTAATTACCTTCACTAATATTTTTGGTCAAAAACTAATTTTACCTTATTATACATTATAAATTATTATTATTCCAAATATGGAATCTATTTTTCCAAATTTTAATCACATAATTGGAATAAATTAATTTAAATTTAATCCCACTAATGGCATGACAATTCATGTTTTTAAAGTAAAAACATTCAAAAGTTTGCTATGTTTTTATATTCAATTTCAAAGTAAAATTGATTCCAATAAACTAAATTGGATTAATTGATAAAAAAAATTATATAATTAAACTTTAAAACCAATTTAAAATATTATTTAACCTTATAAATAAATTATATGAAAAAAAATTTGAATTGAAATTCAAAATTGTTCACTATTCATCAAAAAATGAAACTTCACAGAAAAATACCAAAAATTTACCCTAAGATAATTTTTATATTCCTATTTAAAATATGAAGTTTATTTTGACATGTAAAATTTATAAAAGTTCCAAAATTTAGTTTTAAAATAGGTTCTCCATTAAAAAATGGTAAAAGTGCCTTAATAAAAATATAGTATCTTATGCGTAAAATTGGGTTTGTTCTTATCTTATGTAAATCAAATATATTGGCTGAATATAAAAAATATTTGATTGAATATAATATATATATATATATATTATGTTAATATCATTCACTAATTGTAATTAATTTAATTTATTAGGATAAAATACCTTTTTAAACATAAAAATAGTTTTCTATAAAATATTCCCTTTATTTTCAATTGGTTCTTATATTCATTTCAAAATAATTTGTAGCCAATGAATTAGTAGTGTAAACCACATATTTTCATAATATATTTAATATTATTTATAAAAGCTAATTTATATATTATTATATTAATAATAATATTTATAAAATATATTATTGTTCTGTAAAACTCAGTCTTGCGTGTAATGCAGGTTATCAATGAAACTTGTTGTTGCGTGCGATATACGATAAATCAACATCGCATGCATTGTAAGATATAAAATACATTGAGTTTATTTGAAATAAAAAATATATTATAAATTATCAGGATATCATATTCCACTACGAGATTGGTGTTGCGTTTTATACACGCTATCAAATACAATGTTTCTACTTTAGATTTATGGGGCGTTACAATTTCTTTAACTTAGATAATTCTTTTACGCTGAATCCACTATTCAAAAATATCTTATGTGGAATGATTTAGAAAATAATTGTCTTTAATGGGACTGCACTGTAAATAAAAATAAGATGAATTAATAATTTTAAGGAAATAAATAAATAAATACTATATAAAAAATAAAAAACTAAAATTATTTACCATCGCAAATTAAAAATCCACCAACAAAATATATACAATAAATTAAAACTAAACACTAAAACATTAATATTTCAATTTTGAGAAAAAAAAGTAATGAAATAAAGGAATTAATTAAATCCAATAGATTAAATTATGAAACAAAACATTAATTGTAACAACATAGGTACTTATAAAATAATCTATTTTCATTCTGAAATTAAATAGTCAAATTATTTATAAATGTGTAATGAAATAAATGGTATTTATAGGAATTAAGGATTTATACTGATGGAATAGTAACTTGACCATTATGAATAATAATCTGGCCAATAGAATATTAACCTCACATAATAAATTATAAATAAAATTTATCTATCCTATAAGTGAAAATATTATATATTTATATCATTAAAAAAGTAAATATTTTTTTTGAAAAATATAAATTGGGTGTTGGAATTTTTGTAAGTAAGAAATATTTAATTAAAATTTTATAATTAAAAGAAATTATATTTTAATAAAATATATTCATGAATTAATATTTTATTTTATTATGACTATAATATAATTTTAGGAGACCTTAATTAATTTTTCAAACTGTTATAAAATCAATAATAGATTTAAAACTGGTATTTTTCGAATAAATTATGATTTTAATTAAAAAATAAATTTCTAATATTTAAAAATTTATTTTTAAAAAATAGAGTTCATTTTTTAATTCTACATGTCAAATAATTATTTGGTGAATTTTTCATATTTTTCTAAAATACTTGAATTTTTTTGTGAATGGTGAAATACGGTAATTTATGAAATAAATTAAATACATGAATTATTGAGTCATGGATGATGTTATGTTGAGGTAAGAACACTTTTTTAAAAATCACATGCACTAATTACTATTTTTTGTCACAATAACCAACACTATTTCTTTTCTTAAGAAAAATAATAAAATAATGATTAAAATAATGGAAAACCCCTCCTCTTCTCCACTATAAATATCACCCCTCACCCCCTCTTCTTATCACACCTCTCAAGCTTTTATCCTTCTACAAATTATTCCCAATATTATTTCCAAGTCTCTTCTCCATGTCCAATACCTACTGGTCTCACCAAAAGGCCAAAACCGAAGGCCTTAAGAAGGTCTCAATGAGGATAATTCAAGAGGTAAAAATCCTCTTTCATTTTCTTTTATTTTCTTTTCAGTTATTTTTCTTTTCTTATAATCTATTCACATAACCTTATCAAAGAGTCATTAAAACTCCATTATCTTATATATTCTGTAATTTTATCATGCTTATGGAAAAATTTATCATCATGCTTCTTATCCTCTTCCTTTTATTCTAAAAATAAAAACATTATCTCTAATGTGTCGATTTACCGACATCGTAGACGATGTGTTTTCAATTTACATTAATTCCTTTATGGCTGGTAATAAAAACATTTTTATGGTTAAAAAATATTTAAAATATTATTATATAACCACTTTTATGTTCTGTAATTAACATATATACATAATATTGAATTATTTAAAGAAACTAGTTCGTGATGATCAAAGAACCACCAAAATAATCTAAACGAATATCATTAATGGTTTATCTAATGAATCATCCAAATATCTAAAATCAAAATGATATATAGTATAAATTAAATTTCTATAAACATTAAAATACCATTTCATTCCACTTATGGAGTTTCTCTTCCATTCGACAAGAAAATCCATAACTAACGGACCATGGAAACCATGTAAAGAACGCACCCGAAACAATGGAAATAAAAAAAATATTATTAATAAATGGGTGAAATATGTTATAAAATATCATATAATATATTATAAATATGAATATGTTTCTATAATATATTAATAACACTCTTTGAACCATTATACAAAAGTTTTGGCTTCATTTAAAGTAAGACAAACCTGAGGTAAGTGAACTCTTAACCTAATTTCCATTATTTGGGTTAACCTTCTATTTCATTGATTTTGTCATGCTATGATTATTTGTAAAATTAATTATGAATATATTATGTTTTATTATTTTTATTTACATTTAATATATATATTCCTTTTATTTTATTAATTCTTGCTTCAATGATATGGTATTTGTAAGGGATTTTCCTTTTAAAATCCTTTTAAATGACTCTTTAATGAAATTCAAAAAGATTTTTATTTTTTTAATTTCATAATAATTTTCCTCTATTTTCATGATGTTTTATTACTATAATTTTTCCTTTATATATTTTTATAGTTATTTTTTTAATAATATTATATTATTATTATGTGCAAAGTTTTTATATTTTAAAAGTGATTTTTGTATGAAAAAATGGTATTTTGAAATATGAATGTGTTTAAATGAGTGATCAAGTGTTTTGTTTCATGATATATTCCTTGGAAATTTTTTATGTTTGTTTGGTCCCATTATAGCTCAATATATGACAGGTTGATCCCCATTATATCTCAAGATATGTTGGGTTGAGCCCATTATAGCTCAAGATATAAAGGTCGATCCCCATTATAGCTCTCAAATGCATTGGATACTTGGGATATGGAAGTTGACCAAAAGGTTATTCCATTTGTAAGGGTTAATGTAAGAGTGGTATTTTAAATATGTACCAAGTCAACTTAATGATGTTTCTATGCATTATAATGAGTTTTTATGAAATGGGTTTTAATGGTTTTTATGTTATCACTTGATTAACGATTTCCTTATTTATATCCCTTACTGATATTTTTGTTATCATGCCAAGATTTTAAAATATTTTCACAATTTATAAGGATGGGTAAGATAAAGAATTAATTCATTATTAATGTTATGAAAATTTTTCAAATAAATTATGATTTATTTTTAATGTTTTATATTTTGAAAAAAATGGATATTTTTTAGTAGTATACTCTTTTTATGAATGTGGTATGTTATGCATGTATTATGTTCTAATATTATAAAACTCTAAACTTTAAAAGATCCTCAATGTGAAAGAAAGTAAACTCTTAACTAAAATTCAAGATTATGTAATGTTTTAAGGCTGGTTCCTTAAATTAATATTTTGAATCTAAGTTAGAGAATGTAATAATAAAATAAGAAAATATTAAAAAAAACATTATCTACACATTAAATTTTACATTTTAACATAATAAATTATTATAAATAATCTTTAAACAAAGAAATATCTAACATTATAATTAATCAATTAAATTCATTTTTTTATTAAATGTACATTAAAAACAAAAAACAATGTGGCAAAACGCATGAAGTATAAGCCACATCAAATTCCCCCACATTTCAGAATTGCTTGTCCTCAAGAAATTACTTAGTCAATTTTAGTGGATAAAAATAAATCTTAAAATTGATAAACTAGAATGCCTCAAAGAATTAGTTTTCAAATAAATTTTCCTCCATGGACTCTCTCAAGTTAAAAATGTAATTCCCCCATTAAAATTAAACAAAATCAGTGCTAAGATGATTTCCTATTTTACAAAAATGATTGAAATTGAAAATTTTGAGATGAATTAAAAAACATAAATTTGCATCCAACTAGAAGTTCAAACTTCTATTTACCGTTAGGTGATCCAATACACATAATTAAAAGATATAATAAATATACAATCTTCTTGGATAGGTAGGTTTAATAATTGAAAATAGAAAAAATAACATATCCATCAGCTTAAATAATTAAATAATATAAGAATAAAGAAATTATGGCTCAACCCAAATTAGTATTTTCATTTCATAATACATTTAGATTCATATCTTATAAGCTTAATTCTAACCAAAAAGTTCCAATCCAATGATAATCATAAAACATTACACTAAAATTTTATTGAAAATAAATTTTTCAAAAGGGCAATAAAAATGATGTGCACAATTAAATTCATGGATTAATAAAAAATAACTGCATCAAATTGGCTTCATAATATTCAAACTTAAGAAGATTTTTGACCCACTATAAATGTTAATAAAATATTTAGAAACTCAATATTTCAAAAAAAAATAAAGGAGTTCTGATGAGATTCAAGTTATAGCACAATTTAGCTTATTAAAGAAGACCCTCTCCCCTACACTTAAAACCCAACTTTGTCCTCAAAGTTGTATCTTGAGGTGAAATAAAATAATTAATAATTTTAATTCAAAATATATTTTCAATTAAGTAGTAAATTGATATTATTTAAGGTTACAAGAATGTTCAAGAAGCATTTTTTTCATAAACATTCATCACTTTACAAAATAGAGTTTAAAAATGTGCATGCATTGATGTTGTAATAGAATAAATGTTTTCAAATTAGAATAAACATGTATCATGTTAAACAGTGATTACACATAAATTAAAGAGATGATTCTAGAGGGTTTAAAGTGTGAAAAGAAAGGTTTCAAGAAAATTCTTCAAAATAAATTTTAAAAAAGTAGATTATAATAATAAAAAACCCATAAATTTCAAGCAAACTCACAAAAATAATTTCCTAGTAGCAAACATCCCTCCCCCCCACATACACTTAATTACCAATATGATTATAATTAAAAACAAATTTTCATATTAAAAATAACTTTTCAAGAAGCATAAAATATTTTCAACAATTAATAATAGTTGAAAAATGAGAGAAAGAGCTTCCCTAAAAAAATCATCTTAGTTTATTCATGGTTTGGATAAAAAATCACTCGCCTTTATAATTACAAATGATACTTGGCCTATTCCATTAATTTTCATTCAAATGTAAAATATAAAATACATTAAACTCATACATCTAGAATAAAAAATATGATACCAATAAAATATTGAGAGTGTTTGGAAATAAGCATCGGGCTAAGTGGGGAGGAAAAAAATGGGATAGTGCACTAACAAGGGTGGAGATGAATTATTTATTACTAAAAAAATAAACTAAAAAAATTATTCAATCTTGGGTTGACTCTCATGCAGTTCTAGTTTTATAGTCCCCAATCATACTTTCCAATAAACTAACTATATTCACAAATAGGATGTGTGTAACGTATCATCCCAGATCATCTCTAAGATGGTGGTTGGACCAGTGGGTCACGTGACCTCAAGCATGTCTTCTCAAACACCAAAGGCTTCAGACTAGAAGTGATGGTCTGGGGTGTTTCTGTGGGGAGAATATGCCCTTATAGATCAGAGTATGCATAGAGATTATTAATATATAATAGATAGCAGAATCATAATAAGAACAGATAGAAACCAAAATAGTAATAAATAATTGACAAAATAGTGGAAGACAATAATTAACAATTTAATTAGAGTGGTTAATTCTAGATTATACAACATATGAATACATATCATGGTGATGATACATAACTAAAAGTATTAAACAATACAACATGATTTATAACATAGTACAATAATAAATAAAGGAAATAAAATCCCTATAGGCGATCTCCATGAGCATCCCAAGCTCCAACTCGGTCCTTTTCCCCTAACTCTTATGTACAAGAAATACAGTGGTCAAACTAGATCCTATGATTATGAGGTCTACTTGGGTACCAAGGGTACCCAAGTAGGGTGTAAGATATAAATCTCAGTAAGTCAGTACCCACGGTGTCCGACCCAATCCAGACAATGCATTATAAATTTAGAAGTGTTCCATATATAATAAATGCATAAATATGATAAATTAAATAATAGAAACTTGGTCTAAGTTCCTAAATAGACACTTATCCCATACCACCTACTTCATCCTAAACCAAAAGTCTGAAAAGTATAGTTGAGAAAGGAACAATATATAAACAAGGGCCAATAGTAACATGGAAAACCAAGGAAGGAATATCCCTAAGCTTGTTCTTTAACTTGGGTTCTAAATCTCTTGTCATCACATAAGTAAGCTAGTAAAGTAAGGGAAACATCTCAAGTTTAATCATAATTCATAATAATAAAGAAGGATGCATCTCAAGCATTTACATTAAAAAAATTCAATTTCAAAGGTGGAGTCTGAGCCTGTCCATGAGGTATCTATATGGTACATCCAATCAAATTATCTGATGCCACCAAAATTGTCCAAGGTGATCCTTTTTAAATTCCAAGTATTTCTCATGGTATGGTAACTATGAGTTCATCCTGAGTAGTTTACATAAGGGAAGAAGTATCAACCGAGGCTTGGCGTAGCCATCTTGCCAATGGGTCCATCCTCGGTTGCCTCTTAGGGAACCGATATCACCCAATAGTATAGTAAAAATCTCAGGGAATCCCTTACCTTGAAATCATAAAACACTGCTTCCCTGATGTGTCATGTTGTAACCTACCGATTACGAAGATTCCATTTGTGGGTTCTTAATACGGGACCCATGTTCTCTCCCCAGTCCTAATTCAATTAAAACAACAAGGGAGGCATATATCATAGATCAAGAAAGGTATGGGGATTAAGCTACATGGAATAATCCTTAAATAATTGCATGTCAATGCATGCAACTAAATTTCACAAGCTATCAATGTTAAAAAGGAATTTCATATTGTTCAAGCCACTAACAAGGTAATAAGTAATAAATCAACTTGCATAATTAAGGAATTATAAATAATTCATGTGGAATCAATGTGCCTATTACCAATATATCATCAATGACATTTCATCATCTCAAGCTATCAAGCTTGAACAAGTGTCACCATCCATGCAAACCATTAAAAAGGATCAGGCAAGGATCACCAAACAAGGCATACAAAGTTCATTAATAGGTATGATACTCTTGTAACTTGAAATGATTAATTTTACATGTAAAGAATATTGCATTCAAATAAACCTCATGTATTCCATAGGTAGGAGGCACCACACATGGGATAAAGATTATGTTCAAACTTAGGCATTATCAAGAGGGAACCAATTCATAATTCATTTCTCATTAATCAATTTAAGACATTACTAAGGTTCCATGCACAACCCATGGAAATTTTTCACATTTTATATAAAGGAAACTTAGCCCATTTATGATGTCCCATCCAAAGGGGTGGCCGAGAGGTAAGGAAAACACCCCCAAATGGTTTTCACCATAGGAGAAGGTTACAACATATACAATAGAACAAACCAAAGAATTTAATAAATGATAACAAGGCAAAAAATTCATCATGACTAAGCCATTCATTCAAGACATTCCATTTTGTATGAGTCATCCTACTCAAGTTCATCTCACTCAACTTTCCTAAACAAGGAAAGTGGGTTTTGAGGGTTTAAGTATTAAGGTCACTCCATCTTATGGATGGAACTATCTCATTTAAAAAATCCCATACAAACCCATTTTATCTTAACCAAAACCTGTTATTTATTAAGTCATAGTAACTTCTCAAATTCATACCAGGGAAACTCCAAGCCTAATAAGTCCAAACACCCATGGGGTGTCTTGGGTCAAATAAATTACATAAGGTAAAAGGGCCACTTCATCTATAAAGGTAGGCCATTTATTTATTAAAAAATGATAAGGTCCTAAACTTGTCTTTTATCATCCACAACTTTAAAATATAAGCAATACAAAAGCAGAAAACCAAGAAAGCACCAAAATTCTACTTTCTATATTCTTAGGTTAAAGGCAGCGCACCTCCATTTGAGGGGTTTTATTAAAAAAACATAACTTGTTTATCAAATGAAATAATTATCTTAATTAAACACTTATTCAATAAAAGAAATTCAATATAAAAAAATAGAATTAAGAATTCAACTAAATCAAATTTAAAGCATTCTTGAATTAAATAGGCCAAGAGGGGGACCCTACCACAAAGTAACCAAGAGAATGCTTTCTAACTCAAGATGGACTCCACTCACACACACATACCTATATATATTTATATAATTAACCCAATGACCTTATTCCCCATGCCATGAGGGAATATATACATGGATGATATATATATATATACACCTTCATATATGCCTGTGAGTCTTCCAAAATTGACCACAACCCACTACAACAAAACCTAGTACCCATAAACATCATAAGATTATCAAATTAAGGGTGTAAAAACCAATAGCTAGTTTAAAACCTTACCTCCAGACAATGACAGCTAACTGAAACAACCTTAATTGCCTTAACTTTAGTAGTAGTTACTAGAACATGGATCAATATGACCCGATAGGCCATTTTCACAACCCTAAAATAGAGGAAAACCAAAAATCGTATCAAACCCTAAGTTAGGGTTTCGATCGAGTGGAAATCTAGGAAACAGTAGGGAAAAAAGATCAAGTGAGGAAGGATAAGGAGATTTAAATCCTTACCTTGATTATTCAAGTAAGTATCGACAATAATATGGGGATAAAATGTCGTGGAAGGAGGTTCAGTCGAGGGGGGTCACGCGTTGTAGGGAGGATCGGCCGGAGGGGATCGTGTTCTTGGGGGAGGCTCAGTCGAGGGGTGTCGTGTGCCTAAGGGAGTTCGACCATGGAGGGTATTGCATTGCAGGGGGGTCGTGGCCAGGGGTTGCGCACTAGAGGTAGAAGGAAGAGGGTTAACCCTATTTGGGTTCTCAAAACCTAAACATAAATAATAATAATAATAAAATAATAATAACCATCACCATCATCATCATAAACAATATTATTATTATTATTATTATTATTGTTATTGTTATTTAAACATTAGTTTATTTTTATTTTCCATTTTATCATTTAACTTTTATTTTAATTGGAAATTAATTATTTTAATTTCTTTACAAAGAAATCATTGCTTTTAAGTGTTCTAACTTTTGAAAAAAATCATTCCAAAACCCAGTTTTAAAAATAGCACACAAAGAAATGGAAAATTTTAAAATCCCCTAAAATTTTTCATCTGGTTCAAAATTTGGACATTACAACCATCCCACATTAGAACTTCTAATCCCCAAGAATCCTTAGGGAACAACATAAACATAACCTGACCTACAAGGGTCGTGAGGCTTTGTTCAAATGGTCATATTGCATTTCCAAATGCCAAATTCACCTTCAAGCATCCCTTTAAACACACAGAAACCTATACCATAAAAACTCAAGACAACACTCGTTATCTAACCGAACACCAAGACATTTCTTACCCGATCCCATTTAGCTAGAGACATGATTACATCATCATCTTGTTGAGAAATTGGCCAAAGGTACTTCCCACCTTAGGCTTTAATGTTAAGTGTCCAATTCAAAACCATCGTTCAACCCCAGTCAGAATTGTCTTAAAACACACCTATAAGCATTTTAACAATGCTCCTAACATGATTTTTAAATGGTAAAATAGTTTATCTCCCATATACCATAGTTAGATAGGTTGATATGGATTTTCATGAAAAACCCAAGCTAACACATACCACACTCATCCTCACCTGATGACATGCTTTAAAACAATTATTCACTAACAGTTACATCGAGAAAAAAGAAGACAAGTCGAGAAACTACGGATAACCATTTAAGAAGATGCTCGGCTTAGATAACAGTCTTTTTATAAGAATAATCGTGATTAATCCTTCCAAGGCATCTCGCATTCACCACAAACACGTCCACTAAAGTACATACTTGACCTACGATGACGTTCCTGAACAAACCGCAAAGGAAACCAAGCATCCAGTGTGAACCACCGAAAGAGAACCACTCAACAAGATCAAAAACTTTTAAAGCCTTAGAGTAGTGTAAGAAAAACTCTCTATTAGTTCATCTAGGAAAACATCAAGAGATAGGGCATACTCTTCTCTAAGAATAATACACTAAGAGGGTTTCCAGATTATAAATAATAACACAATCAAACCACCATAGTCAGCTTCTTGGAAGAAACTCAGAGTCTCCTGTCAATATAAATCTATTGAACAAGAACAATGCCTTTACCACTTGAGACATTATGTGATCATTAAATCTTAACCACCAAATTCCTCCCACGACCAATGACATTACTCAAAGGTTTCATACACTACCAACCACACCAAGGTCGTGCTGCCAAGCAAGCACCAACATGATTTAAACGTCCACAAGCCTCACAGTTATTTTAGTAAGATTAAAAATTCTCTAATGTTCCTATTTGGTTATGTTCCTCCTACCCGGAAGGACAAATATTTAAAAGAACTGTCATGAGACTCCCCACCTTAGGAGTGTCCTAATCGTCAAAAGAGAGATAGACCAGTCATTAAAAATCATTCTTGGTCAGAACCTCCATAAACACAAATGTTTAAACAATTGGCATGAAAACCAAAACCAAACCGACCGGTGTATCAAAACACCGAAGTCTCTAGAATTCATCCTGAGCATTGGGAAGAACTTGATTTATTTATTCCCAGGTCACTCTACTCCAGAGATGACCCGAGATTGCACTCAATAGTATAAGTCTCAATGATTATATCAAACTCAACTAGTTCATCACAACATTAAACACTCGACAGTTACCATGTATACTGATGCAAACTACCTTGAGATTTCATGAGGAACCAGCACATCCTGATTATTATCCATAGGCTATTTTCCCTATGCATTCAAGTATCATATGGTCCGTACAAGGAATTTAACCCATCTTCATATTTCCCCATATGACCATTAACCTGTATGACGCCATATCAAGTCGCACATCACTAAGGAAAATAAAGGGTCAAGCAAACTACAAATAGGTCGACCATGATCGATACATGACTAACCAGCTAAAACTAAGCATCACTAAACACTCACACCTATATCAAAGGCCAAGAAAAACATGACCACTCTTCCGAAAAAGGGTGTAATTTTAATCAAGGGGTCTAACTAGGGAAAAAAGCACGTGAACGGAACCAAAAAGTCAGAAAACTCACGGCATTAACAAGGATTTTAAGTTCTAAGGGTGTTACCTACCATGGTCTAGCACCTTATGAAGAAAAAGAATCGACCCTAACACTGAGTCATGCTAAAAGAAGTTACTAGGATCAAAATCCAATCATCCAAGCCATTTCTAAAAGAAATGTGCCTATAGAAAATGCTCATGATTCTATTCCAAGGGAAATCAAAGAACCTTTATCTAACCTTACACAAGGGTCTTAAATATAGAACACCACTACAAGTTCCATTTACAATCCCTTTACATTTAAAACCATTTCATAATACAACATGAATATATTCAACAGTCCAGTCATATGGGTGGCTATCTACCCATCCATAAAGCACCCATAAACTTTACAGGTGGCATTTGGATCCCATTTAATTATAACCAATCCATTTATCCCATGTAATCAATTACATCAAAAAAAACTAGCATGTCATCACAAGCATCTAACACAGGGAAGATATGATATAGGCACAGAAGCAAGGAATATTAACACCTAATAAGGTTATATAAATAGGAATTCTAATAAACATAACAACATGGCATGGAATTCAAGGCACTCAATCATAACAGCAGGAAACCTATGAATAAAACTACATGGTATGTCATATGCATGGCATGTGAATCCTTATGTGTCTATTATGATTCATGTAATGTTTTATCCTTGCCTTGATATGCCAAGAGTAAAATACCATAAACTCTATAAATCCATAAGTAGTAGAAATTACACCAATCACTTGAGGTGAAATCATATCAACTGTAGTATCAAAAATCATGAACATCAATTCCCAGACTTGGCCACTTGGTCATTTCCCATACGTCGGGTGATCAGTCCTAGGTAAGGCTATTAACCAAGTGCTGACACATTCCTAGTCTCATGTCTACCAACCCAAAACAGTAAGACAAAGGAATATAACTGCCTTTGATACCACTTTGTAACATACTGTCCTGGATCACCTCTAAGGTAATGGCCAAACCAGTGGGTCACATAACCTCAAGTGCATCTCCCCAAATGCCAGAGGCTACTGACTATCAGTGAGGGCCTAGGGTGTGTATGTTGGGAGACTATGACCTCATATATTAGAGTATGCACAATGATTAACAATACATAATATATAGCAGAATAATAAAAAGAATAGACAGTAGCAGAAATAGTAATAAATAATTGACAAAGTAGCGGAAGACAATAATTAACAATTTAATAAAAGTGTACAATGCCAGATTATACAATATATGAATGAATTTCATGGTGATGATATATAAATAAAATCATTAAACAATAAATCATGATTTACAACATTGTAAAATAATAAATAAAGGACAGCAAATCCCCATGGGGTATCTCCATGATCATCCCGAGCTCCAGTTCAATCCTTTGCTCCTAACTCCCAAGTACAAGAAATACAATAGTCAACCTAGATCCAGAAATTATAAGGTATACTCAGGTACTAGGGTTACCTAAACAGGGTGTGATATATGAATCTCAGTAGGTCGGAACCCATGGTGTCTAGCCTAATCTATATAATGCATTAGAAATTTAGAATTGTTCCATATATAATAAATTCAAAAAATATGATAAATTAAATAATAGAAACTTGGTTCGGGTTCTTAAATAGATATTCATCCCATACCACCTACTTCAGCCTAATATGGAAGTTTGAAAAGTATATTTAAGAAAGAAATAATATATAAACAAGGGCCAATAGTAACATAGAAAACCAAGGAATGCATATCCCCAAGATTGTTCTTTAACTTGGGGTATAAATATCTTGTCATCACATAAGTAAGCTATTAAAGTAAGGGAAACATCTCAAGTACAATCACAATAAATAATAATAAATAAGGATGCATCTCAATCATTTACATTAAAAACTATCAATTTCAAAGGTGGAGTCTGAGCCTACCCCTAAGCTATTAATATGGTACATCCATTCGAATTATACAATGCCACTAAGATTTTCCAATGCGATCATTTCGAAAGTCCCAATATTTCCCATGGTATGGTAACTATGAGTCTGTCTTGGGTATCACACATAAGGGATGGAGTATC